>OY728167.1:172359633-182359633 GCA_963277665.1 Viscum album
TAAAAATTAATTCATTGAAAGGGATATATATATACTATATTCATGGAATAACAATAATTAAATAGGTTATTCCAATAAAAACTATAAATATTCATGTAACAACATAGGTTTTCATTCTACAATGAATTTTAAAATGTTCAATATTTGAAGCCTATTTAGGTTTCATTTAATTTATTTGCACTAATTTTAATTATATGAGGTTCATTAAATTCTATATATATTGACAAGGAATGTATTAAGAAGCGATATTATTTTTACTCAATAAAAAGGAATATTTTATAATTATTTCATAATATAAAATAACTATTGACAAAATACAACAAAAATGATTCTTGAATGGGGTGTTGCTGTTAATATAACATTTCGATAAATTTTTGTCATTGTTGAGGTGGTGCACAGTTATGGTGAGAGTTTTAAAATAAATAAAAATTTACTTATTTTTTTACATAGATTCCTCATATATATTCCTATTTTATAAGGTTTTGATAGTTAAAATAGGGGTTGGATGGTTCCATCATTATGGAGGAAGCCACCTTGGGGAGGATCATCTTAGCTGATTGACAGATCGTTATTGTTTTGGTATGTATCATTGATTTTTATGCATTATTTCTAATATAAGAATTACCCAATATGAAAATTATGAATTAAATTTTTATTTATTTTCCCCCCCTTCCATTTTAGTTGTGATTTCCCAGAAAATAGAAAAAAATTATATGAATAGATTATAAAAAACTGCATTAATCACATATTTAGGTGACAAAACAAATCTAATCCCTTTAGTTTATCAAAATAAGATGATCTTATTTCATGAAAATCTAGTTGTAATTTTTAAATATATTTTTTATTAAATATTCCAAGATTATTAATTTGATTGATTCCTTATTGGAACTATATATCAAATTCCTCAAAGTGATATTCCTAATTTATTTAATGTCAGATTAACTATAAATATGGTCTGACTAAAAAACTAGGGATAATTTTTTTCATTCTCTAATTCACTATTAACTTCACCAAAATAATGGATGAATTCTAGAAATTTAATGCCATATTTGGGAACATTTCATTGAGTATAATATTCCTGGTAAGATTAATATTTATCATAGAAGAACAGTAGTTATCAAACCACAATGGGATGTAATTATATTGGTTTCTAGAGGGGTGAAATGATGTTTGTTGTTGGTTATATAATAATCAAATATTCCATCATGTAGTCATGTATTGTCTTGAACCAAACTGGGTTATGCAAGACCCAAGTAGTCTATCCAATATATGATTTAGTCCTATTGGGTGTTCCTAGTCAGCATAAGCTAGTAACTAGTTCTTAATAATCGAGAATACATATCAAGAAATTTTTTTCCAATAGAATAATATAAGATTCTCATTTCAGGAAATTAATATATCCAACCATATATTGTTGAGTCAGAAACCTACATAATAATTATTATGATAAAAAACATTACAACATTGTTGATAATTAAAATAAAAATCAAAACAAAATAAAAAAATTAAAAGAAATATATTTCTTTATAAAATTGATTATCTAAAAAATTAAAAATTGAATGGGTTTGGAATATAATAAGCTGATATATATTCATACTATACATTCTATAAAAAAAAATTCTACCCATCTACATGTGACATGAGGGCTCATACCATCATGTCACAACCATCAATCCATGAAATTATATAAAGATGATATTAATTCTCCAAGTAGTGTCTCACCATTGCATGAACCTATTTAAACAAGTTCTACAGATAAAAATGGGTATAAACTAAATCATTTATATATTAACATATATATATATATATATGAAACTATATTTTTAACATTTGTAATGAAAAAAATAAAAATGTGAAAGATGTAATAAATAAACTAATATAGGAAAACTATTGACTGTTGGTTTATAACATACAACCTTTAAGGAAAAACCTATGGTATATAAGGATATATGAACCTTGAACATCTATAACACTAATTAGGGAGACCATCTGTTAATAGAATGGAACTATTCAACATCACATGGTATTTGGGATCTTCAAATGACATCACTTCACTTTTCAAGGACACACATAACATGTGTGTGGTACCTCATCCAAAATTGGTTATCATAACTATGTTATTAGAGTAGCCCATGTTTTATTTTCTATGACTCAATTATCAATAAATATAATTATTTTGTCATTAAACACATCTACAGATACATTCTCTTTGTAATACATTCCCCATTCACATTTCCAACATCAAAAATATATTTAAACAAGAGGTTCAATCTAATTAGATTAAAAAAGTGAATAAAATATTTCTACGGAATTTGAAAACTAATTTTAAGTGCATAAGAATTTGTTAGATCAACCAACAAAGGTTGAACTAGATCCAATGAAACAAATATTCTGAAACATGTAGAAACATAATCAATTCACATGTATATGATGAAAAATATCATAAAATAACTACAGGGATCCCCATTCATCAAAATGACACTGAAAAAATAGATCATGGGGAACCCTACACCCTGAAGGCAATAGGGAAGAAGGAAAACCACAAATGAAGGAACATGCTTATAGGAGAAGCACATATCCTATTTGTATAGTTTACCTAACTGAATCCTTGATGAAACACTAACCAAAATATCCCTATAGGATATGAGAAATGTTTCTTGATCATGGTGGAGCGATTTGGTAAAAATTAGTGAAAAATGGTTTGTGTGTTTAATTCAATTAGGGGAAGTATAGTATATTCAAGATCATTATTTTACTGGAATGCTTCATGGTTTGGAGGCATATTTTATACAATCATGAACAAACTATGTAAGGAACACCGGCTCATCTGATATCCTCATATTTAGGCCAGACTATTTTATAATACATGCACTAATAATGAAAATCCACACTCTCTATAATCTGAAATTGTTGCATAGTTCCTGTACAGTTTTCAATAACCATTCCCCAACTACTAACCAACCTAGAAGCCCTAAATTTCAGAATATTTAAGTTAAATATTCATTTAAAATAAAGGTATTAATAAATATAAATAAATAATTTGTTCCATACATGAATGTGATATGGTGAGAATGATAATTTCCCCTCCATATCATTTTATCCACCTAAAAAGTTAATCAAAAATATGATCATAAAATAGTTAAGGAAATTTTATCCATATAAGAGATTCCTACTCCCACATTTAATGGGATCCAATACATTTTTTCCACAAAATTAGGGATAATGAAATTTAATTTCCCTAACGTACTTTGACCTATGAGTCGACTATGTGAACTAGGTGCTAAGTTACAAAAAAATCCGAATCTAATTGAAGATCCTCCAAGATTTCCCCATGAGTGAGACCAATTTTATAATTAATCAATTTATAAAAATGTAATATTCTATTAATTTTGAGTTGGGGTGTAAATTACAATAGATAGGAAACCATCCCAACTCATCACAAAAACAAAAAAGGGCCTATAAATCTCTAGGTGAGATTCCCTTGGTTTCCCAAATGAAAATGGACAAACTCGATTAACACCCAAAGAAAAACATGGTGTCCAACTGAAAAATTAATGTATGATAATAATGATATAATGTTGATTTATAATTATTTGGATTTTTTTCCATCTGGTTCCAAATAACAAGAATCCTTTCCACGATCTCTTTGGTGATGCTCCATCCCACAAGTGAGGCTTCACCAATATGAGAATAATAGAAATGATAGAATTGATAACATTATAAAATATTTAATGGGATATATCCAAATAGAATACTAATGTATAATATTGTAATATTGTTAAACCATGTATAAATGAGAATCACACAAAACAACAAAATCCATAAGAGAACCTTGGAGCATATCCTTAAAAATATGATCTTCTCTCTCTATTCGTCCATCTATCTAAGTCTAGTTAGTGGTACTCAATTTAAAATGACATCCAACCATATCTTAGGGGTCTCTCAAATACTTGGAAGTTAACCTAGCACCCCAATCATATACAATGGTAGAGGTAACACCATTAAGACTCAAAGTTTCCTATAGATAGAGCTTCATTAGGTCCAAACCTTTAGTTATTTACTAGATTAGTATGAAATGAGTGGACATAGGTATATATTCAATAACAACCCAAGTCATATTGATTCACCAAATAGTTTTAGGTTGTAAAAAAATGTAATCCATAGACACATAATCCCACTTCTAAGTTGATATGGAATGAGGTTTGACCATACGTAAGTGTCTTGGATACTCAGTGTTTAACTGCTAGAAGGTATATCATCATGAAATGAAATTGGACATATATCACCTCATTCATAGAACAAAAAACACTATCCCATTTCATATTAGATTAGAGAATAACCCAAATTGATATCTCAATATGACCATTTAAAATTCTAAATCGTTGTCTTTCTAATGAGAGGAGGAATTGTATACCTATTCCTGAGAATGAGAATAAATTCTGAGGATAGAAAAAAAAATCATGAGTGGTCTCCCCACCATTATTAAAAATATAGATACAAAAGAATTATTCATATATCTACTCCTATTATGAAATAAACTCAATGGATTAAGGAGTTAACAATATTTAGAATGAAACATAATCTCATCACTCCTCTTCTATATCCATTTACAATTCATCCATGAGACCAAATATGTTTAATTCCATACTAAAATACCTTATATCCCAGAGTGGAATCTTTCTAAAAATGTAATTGAGAATAAAATTACCTTATATTAGTGTGTAAGATAGATTATATTAAAACTATTATTGATATGCCAAAAAATAACTATGATGAACCAGACCCTCAGGGTCCTTTCCTTTGCCAAAATCCGGATCCTAAGGGTAGCGTCTCGGCGTGAGACCAATCAGCGCGACCGATTGGCGCGACGGATCGGTGAGACTGATCGGCGCGACCGATCGGTGTCACCCAGCCTTGTCAGGGTTTTCTTCTACAGTCCTTCCCGTAACCCCACTTTTAGCCCATTTTCACCCTTTGGTAGTGGTTCAAGGCCGTTGGTAAGCCCTTAATCAGTGTTTTAAATTCCTAATAGTAGGGAAATCCTCAATGGACCCAGCTATGTGTCCGCGCACCGTGCCCCTCCATTTCTTTTATTAAATTCCTTAAAATCACAGCTGTAACCACCTTTCTGATGGAAATATTTTACGTCATGCATAACCACCCAACCGCGTGGGGAGTCACGATCCGACTTTACAGGCGTTCAAAACTCTCATATTCCGTAACAATGGGATTTTATCTATATATCATACCGAAAGTCCTTCCTTCTTCTTTTCTTCTGGGCTAGCTTCCTTTCTTCCCTTGGTGAGTTTTTAGTTTCTCTTCCCGAGACTTGTGGTGCGCCTGTGCTCGAGTGGTTTGGTCCTTGGAGTTCCTGACGTCCCTCCCCTGCAAATTGTGCATCCCCTGTTCGTGGTGCGTGGAGAGAAACATCGATCCTTGATCAATCAGGTAGGGATTCCTCCTTCGTCTCTCCTTACTGTGTATCATGCGGGGTGGGTATGCTTTTGCCTTGTGAAGGGATTGATGAAGCCCAAAGTTAATGAAGATAATAAACGAACTTTAAAGAATGAGGGGAGTGTGATCGATGTTCTTATGTACTCGTTCGTGTTGATATACGTTGTGAATTATATGGGCTTCTTCCCACTGAAAATCATGGTCGTTGGTGGTTTCTTCCTCTGTGCACTAATAAACCCCAACCTCTTGTGATGTTTAAATGGTGTGTATTGTGGTTTTGAACCTTTGTTGTGGAAGGGAATTTGGTTAATTACGTATACACGGCTAAATAAACTGAAATCACCAGGATCAATCCTTTTTGTGTCAACCCTGGTTAAAGCACAGCGAATTTTAAATCATGGAGTGTGTTAAATCTTATAAATCTGAAAATACCGGCATGGCCCTACTATGTTTTGGTGGTAGTGGTTGGTTGTTTTTCCTTCTCCGACCGATTTATGGGTGATGTGGGTGGGGATGGGATCCCCTGTTGAATTGATTTCAGTGGTTGTGAATTTAAGGTCAGGTGGTTTCTTGCCTATATCACAAATTGGGGTGGAATCCTCTATTGTTGAAGGATCGTTGGCTCCTGGGTTTTCAGAACATGGGGTAGTATCTTGGGGTTTTCCTTGGTTCCAGTAATTTGAGGTACCTCTTATCCCTTTGGTTGTTGTGGCTTTACAAATGAACTGGGTGTGAATGTTTAAGTTACTGTTTGACTATACTCTTTCCTTGGCTTGTGTTTATGCTTGCTAGTTGCCCAAGTAGGTGCAGAAACTTATTTAAACATTATTACTGAACATGAAAATAAGGTTGGGACAAATGGGTTGGTGTGGTGTGAGTTGTGACTCAGATTTGGGTGTTTTTGTGTTCTTTAGGCAGGCTGAAGAAAAACCTAAACTTGGGTGAGTGCTTTTTACCTATACATATACTTGTAGTTTTGTGTTTCTTGTTCGCGCCCCACCCAAGTTGAGCACATAGTGACGAACACCCCCATTTCATGGGGGAGGGTGTTTTTTCCAACACTTCCATTAGTGGATGGTTATTAGCTCCATTCTGCTCCCTTTCCCGGATAGCCCAAGTATCTTCGAGCAGGTTGTGATAGCCTGAAGTCCATTATTAGCCCAAGAACCTTCGGGCAGGGGTAGTGTGGTGGTTGGCCCAGGTGTGTGTGGGCAGGTGGTTTCCCAAGTATCTCCGGGATGAGGCCCAGGTGTCTTCGGGCGTGGCAGTGGATCTTCTAGCCCAGGTGTCTTCGGGCGTGGCGGTGGTAGTTATGGCCTAGGTGCTTTCAGGCGTGGTTACGTGTGATAGTTGTGGCCCAGGTGTGTGCGGGCGGGGTTTGGCAGTGGGATTGCGTGAGGTTATGGCCCAGGTGTGTGCGGGCGGGGTGTAGCAGTGGGATTGTGGTAAGAATGGAGGGATTGGTTCGATGCATAGGATGTCTTCAATAACCAGTGGTAAAGTTGCGCAGGGTACCCAAACATCGATGTGCTTATACTATACATTACCTTGCTTGCGTTATTTGGTGAGTGTGCCCGGTGAGTGGGATGGATGAACTCCTTGATAGTGTTTGTGGTTTGTTTCTCACATAACTTTAGTATGTTCCCCCACTTGTACCCGAGAGTCTTTGGTTTTTCCCTACTGAGTATACTTGTATGCTCACCCTACGTATATAAAACTACTTTCAGGTTTCCATGAGTAATTAGGGCATCGCGTGGGACCATACTAGCTTGGACCTTTGGGGCAGTTGCTGTTGTCGTTTTCCGTTTTCTTGGTATCTTTTTACCTTGGGGTTTTTGTGGCTTGTATCATTTACTTTTGAACATGCATGTGGGAATGGTTTACCTTTTTGGATTTAATCTTCTTTCAGTTTTGGTGTTGTTGGGTTTCATCATCTTATCTCCCGATCCTATAAAACAAAGGGTAATGCCTTCCATTTGTGTGTGATTTCCATACCCTTGGTGCTAGTCTCCACTCCGGGACCTATTGGAGGCGAGTTTCGGGGGTCATTATCTCTTCTTCAACTTAAAGAAGGAAGGGCGTGGAAATCTACTGACCCTTCCCTCCTTTTGGTGAAGGCGGGTCATGATAGAATGGTATCAAAGGAGGTTGATAGATATGATGGAGTCTGGAGTTAGGCACAGTGAGGATTTCATGGGATGGTAGGGAAACAATGTTGAGTGAACTTGGTGTGTGAATTAGGCCAGGGAAGACTGGCTAGGACACTGGATTTTAGGGCCCCCCGTGATCCGATGCAAGGACTCTGGACCTACCGAACGACCAAGTGAGGCCACACTGACTGCAGGGTAGAGACCCTAGGAAAGGTACATGCATCATAATGACTTGTGTTATCATGTTTCGTGGGTGTTTGGGGAATTGAAAAGAATAAGAAGTTTAAGAAAAAAAAAATTAGAGCAGTACTCTGCACTACTTGGGTTTAGGCATTCCTTGTTTACCTTGCAGCTATGGCACCTGGGAGGCGACCACGTGTGGTGCGGGCGATCAAGGCCCAGGAGACTACCTTGGCTGATCCGCAGAGGGATGATCGAGAGGAGGAGGATGACCAGTGGCAGAAGACGCTTCGAGCCTTCCAGCGGCAGACCCTCGAGAAGTATGAGGGCAACACCTCTGACATGAAGACGGAGGGCTGGCTAGAAGAGCTGTGATAGCTTTCAGCCTGACTCGGGCTCCACCCGAGTACTGGGTTCCTCTGGCCATCATCCAGATGTGGGGAGTGGTGCTTCAGTGGTGGACGCTTTACCTGGGAGAGAGGAGAGAGGCTGAGGTGGCATGGGATGATTTCGAGAAGGAGTTCCGGGCGGAATTCCTCTCTTCTACGATGAAGGCGGAAAAGAGGCAGGAGATACTCTCCCTCCAGCAGGGGATTATGTCATTAAGGGAGCTGGGAATCAAGTTCAAGGACCTCCTACATTTTTCTCCGGACCTCTTCCTGGACGAGGAGTCTCGGGCAAGATGTTTAGAGGACGCGCTCCGACCCTCCCTCCAGTATGTGATTACCCCCTTTACCCAGAAGACGTACTTGGAGGTCCATAAGAAGGCTAAAGTGGTGGAGAGGATGCATGCTCTGGGAGGTGTGTCATGAGAGGGGATCCAGCTGGGACCATCGAAGGGGAAGGTCGTCAGCACCAGGCCTCCAGCGTCAGGACCCTCCAGGTTCCGACCAGCAGGGAGCAGGCTGCAGCAGTTTTAGTTTCGATCCCCTGGTCCTCGCCCTTTTCCTTCAGGCCCAGGACTGAGGTGCTTAATCTTTGGGAGACATGGATATCTCCGGAGTTAGTGTCCAGACCGAGTATAGTACGGCGGTGGCGGACAGCCCCAGCACCCGCCCCAGCAGCAGCTTCCAGCTAGGCCTTTCCAGCAGCAGGGACAGCAAGCTCCCGCTCCTCCGAGGGCAGACGTTGCAAGAGGAGGTCTACCTCAGGGCGCTCCTCAGGGACCTCGACCAGGGCATGGTCGGGGAGGTGGCCGATAGTCGAGGGGCAGAGGAGTTGGGTATGGACAGTTGCACTCCGCAGAGGCAGCAGCTCCAGCAGGGCCGGAGGTCGTTCAAGGTACGATTAGTTTGTTTAGCACCCTTTCTTATGCCTTGTTCGATACCGGAGCTTCGCACTCCTTTGTTGCACCCAGTCTAGCTTGTGCTTTGGGTCTAGATGCTGAGAGACTTCCAGTGCCACTGGTGCTGAGCACACCAGTCGGAGGTCAGACCGACTTATTATATGTTTGTCGAGGATTCAGACTAATGATAGGGAAACATCAGTCGGTCAGGGATCTACTAATGCTACATATACAGCCATACGATGTCATCCTAGGAATCGACTGGCTATTCTCTGTGTGTTCCATCATCGACTTCTTCTGAGGAAGGGTTGTGTTCTCAGACTTGGGTGGCCGGCGTGCTAATTTCACCGGCAAACGGAGCATTCAGAAGGGCAACGGGCGAGAGGAACCCTTCATCTCCTTGTTATCCGAGATATCAGTAGAGTCAGTAGATGCTGAGATGGTGGGGGTTCCAGGGATCATCAGTGAGTTTATGGACATCTTTCCTGAGGAGGTAACGACTTTACCCCCTCGACGTGATATCGAGTTTGGGATAGACTTGCAGCCTGGTGCACGTCCGATTTCGATGGATACTTACCAGATGGCACCTTCAGAACTACGGGAGTTGTGGATTCAGATTGACGATCTGATGAAGAGGGGTTATGTTTGACCAAGTGCGTCACTGTGGGGTGCTCCAGTCTTGTTTGTAAAGAAGGCAGATGGTGGTCTCAAGTTGTGCATAGACTACAGGAGGTTGAATCAAGTGACGATCAAGAATCGTTACCCTCTTCCGAGGATAGACGATCCTTTCTACCAGGTTAAAGGGGCGGGATGGTTCTCGAAGATCGACCTGCGGTCTGGGTATCACCAGTTGAGGGTGAAAGAGGGCGACATCCCGAAGATGGCCTTTAGGTGCAGATATGGGCACTTTGTGTTTGTAGTCATGCCTTTCGGTGTTACGAATGCCCTGGTTGTGTTAATGGGTCTTATGAACTTCGTCTTCCAGGAGTACTTGGATCATATTGTGGTTGTGATCATCGATGACATCCTAATCGATTCAAGATCAGAGGAGGACCACGCGGAGCACCTGAGGACAGTTTTGGAGGTCCTCCGATAGCACCAGCTCTATGGGAAGTTGTCAAAATGCAAGTTCTGGACGCGAGAGGTACACTTCCTTGGTCACGTAGTGTCCAAACAGGGGGTGGTGGTGGACCCATCAAAGGTTGAGGTAGTTTTTTCTTGGACAGCACCCAAGAATGTGGCAAAGGTTCGCAGTTGCCTCGGGCTGGCAGGTTACTATCGGAGGTTTATACCCAACTTCTCCCGAGTAGCAGCCCTTATGACATCCTTGACCAAGAAGGACCAGGCCTTCGTGTGGGGTGACCAGTGCCAGACAGATTTTGGCTACCTAAAGGAGGGGCTGGTTAGTGCTCCAGTGCTCAGATTTCCAGAGGAAGGGGTGTTGTTTGAAGTTTTATGTGATGCTTCCGGCCTTGGGTTGGGATGTGTGTTGATGCAGCAGTGAGGAGTGATCTCTTATAGGTCTAGGCAGTTACATCCTCATGAACATAACTATGCCACCCGCAATCTGGAGCTCGCAGCCGTAGTGTTCGCATTGAAGTTGTGGCGGCATTACCTCATCGCAGAACGCTTTGTGGTCTTCTCAGATCACAAGAGATTGCGTTATGTCTTTTCCCAACGAGATCTGAACTTGCGGCAGCGGAGATGGGTTGAGTTCCACCAAGATTGCGACTTTGAGATATCTTATACTGAGGGCAAGGGAAATTTTGTGGCTGATGCCCTAAGCAGTAAATCGCAGAAGGACGTGGTCCGAGAGTCGGCGGACTCTTGGAAGGAAATGGAGGAGTTGGCTGCCTTGAACCTAGATGCGAGGATGGATGGTGGTTGGGGTTGCCTGTATCAGATGACGGTGCAGTCTTCCCTGTTGCAGCAAGTGGAGGAGTCTCAGTGGGGAGATCTAGAGTGCGAAGTGATGCGTGACCGAGTTGACCAGAGTAATGCTTCGGAAGGATGGACAGAGGATGGTCAGAACCGGATGCTTTTCTAGGGAAAGTTGTTTGTTCCAGAGGCGATGCGTGGCAAGTTTCTTAGTGAGTTCCACAACTCACCCCTATTGGTACACCCAGGAGTTTCCAAGATGTACCAGAGTCTGAGGAGACAGTTTAGGTGGCTCAGATTGAAGCGAGCAGTGACAGAGTTTGTGGCCAAGTGTCTAGTGTGTCAGCAGGTAAAGGCTGAACACCATGTTCCAGGCGGCCTGCTACAGTCTCTAGATGTCCCCGAGTGGAAGTGGGAGGACATCTAGATGGATTTAGTCACGGGACTACCCAAGGTTCAAGGGGGATACGACGCCATCTGGGTAGTAGTGGAACGGTTGACAAAATCAGCTCACTTCTTGGTAATTAAGGAATTGATCCTGGTAAGCACCTTATCCCAGAGGTACATGGATGAGGTGGTGTGGTTTCATGGAGTTACGAGGTATATAGTCTTGGATAGGGATGCACGGTTTATCTCACGAGTCTGGAGGGGATTACAGCATGCCTTTGGCACCCAGCTATGCCTTAGCACTGCTTTCCACCCTCAGACAGATGGGCAAACAGAACGAACAATCCAGACATTAGATGACATGCTGCGGGCATGTGTTCTAGATTTTGGGGGATCATGGGTGCAACACTTGCCTCTAGTGGAGTTTGCCTATAACAATAGCTTCCACTCCACTATCATCATGGCACCATTTGAGGCTTTGTATGGGAGGTCGTGCCTTTCACCCGTTTGTTGGACAGAGATTGAGGAAGCAGCTATTCTTGGGCCAGAAGTGGTGCAGGGCACCACTGAGATGGTTCAGCTCGTGCGTGAGAGGATGAAGGCTGCCCAGGATCGGCAGAAGTCTTATGCGGATCATAGGAGGAGGCCCTAGGAGTTCGGGGTTGGGGACCATGTGTTCTTGAAGCTTTCCCCTCGACGTGGGCAGCAGAGGTTTGGGAGGGGGAGTAAGCTCTCCCCTAGGTTCATCGGACCTTTCGAGGTGTTGGGACGAGTTGGTGAGGTGGCATATCAGTTGGCGTTTCCACCTTGGCTGGAGAAATTCCACAACGTCTTCCACATCTCCCAGCTTTGTCGATATCTGCACGACGACTCCCACATCATCAATTGGGGAGAATTAGATGTGGAAGAGGATGCGAACTTCATAGAATGGCCGGTCAAGGTTGAGGATCGTAAGAAGAAAGTGCTTCGAGGGCAAACCATCCCTTTGGTTCGTGTGTTGTGGAGGCATGGTGGCGTGGAAGAGAGCACCTAGGAGCGGGAGGCCCAGTTACGCGCCCAGTACCCAGAGCTGTTTTGACTCCCTTATTTTTTTTACCTGGTGCTTGAATAAATGTGAAATGCTTGTTTTTCTTAGCCATGAAATGATCTATTCCATGTCCCTCTGTGTGTGTGTCCGGATGTGTGATGATGGGAAGACCTGACTGCTAATCGGGACGCATTAATATGGACGCGATTAAACCCGTGCGGGTGAGTCAGTGCTGCCCAAAGTGGATAATATCCTGACATGTAAGAAGGGACTCCCTGACTCATGTGTTGGTGTTTTTGGATGTCAATTGGGTTCACTCCTGATAGGTATCTTTGGGGTGGTTGTTCACCCCCCCCCCCCCTCTTTTCTTCTGGTTTGGGTTTATTCTCGAGGGCGAGAATAGTTTGAGAGGTATCTGATGTGATGAACCATACCCTCAGTGTCCTTTCCTTTGCCAAAATTCAAATCCTAAGGGTAGCGTCTCGGTGTGAGACCGATCGGCGCGACCGATCGGTGCGAAGGATCGGGGAGACCGATCAGCGCCACCGATCGGTGTCACCCAGCCTTGTCGGGGTTTTCTTCTACAGCCCTTCTCGTAACCCCACTTTTAGCACCTATTCACCCTTTGGGAGTGGTTCAAGGTCGTTGGTAAGCCCTTAATCAGTGTTTTAAATTCCTAAGAGTAGGGTGATCCTCAACGGACCCAGCTGTGTGTCCGCGCACCGTGCCCCTCCATTTCTTTTATTAAATTCCTTAAAATCACAGTTGTAACAACCTTTCCGGTGGAAATATTTTCCATCGTGCATAACCACCCAACCACGTGGGGAGTCACGATCTGACTTTACAGGCATTCAAAACTCCCATATTCCATAACAATGGGATTTTATCTATATATCCTACCGAAATTCCTTCCTTCTTCTTTTCTTCTGGGCTGGCTTCGTTTCTTCCCTTGTGAGTTTGTATTTTCTCTTCCCGAGACTTGTGGTGCACCTGTGCTCGAGTGGTCTAGTCCTTAGAGTTCCCGACGTCCCTCCCCTGCAAATCGTGCATCCCATGTTCATGGTGCGTGGAGAGAAACGTCGATCCTTGATCAATCAGGTAGGGATTCCTCCTTCATCTCTCCTTACTGTGTATCATGCAGGGTGGGTATGCTTTTGCCTTGTGAAGGGATTGATGAAGCCCAAAGTTAATGAAGATAATAAATGAACTTTAAATAATGATGAGAGTGTGATCGATGTTCTGCTGTACTCGTTCGTGTTGATATACGTTGTGAATTATATGGGCTTCTGACCACTGAAAATCATGGTCCTGATATGTGTTGGTGGTAGTGGTTGGTTGTTTTTTCTTCACCAGCCAATTTATGGGTGATGTGGTTGGGGATGGGATCCCCTGTTGAATTGCTTTCAGTGGTTGTGAATTTAAGGCCGGGTGGTTTCTTGCCTATATCACCAATTCGGGTGGAATCCTCTGTTGTTGAAGGACTGTTGGCTCCTGGGTTTCGAGAACATGGGGCAGTATCTTGGGGTTTTCCTTGGTTCCAGTACTTTGAGGGACCTCTTATCCCTTTGGTTGTTGTGGCTTTACAAGAGAATTGGGTGTGAATGTTTAAATTACTGTTTGATTATACTCTTTCCTTGGCTTGTGCTTATGCTTGCTAGTTTCCCAAGTAGGCGCAGAAACTTATTTAAACATTATTACTGAACATGAAAATAAGGTTGGGAAAAATGGGTTGGTGTGGTGTGAGTTGTGACTCAGATTTGGGTGTTTTTGTGTTCTTTAGGCAGGCTGAAGAAAAACCTAAACTTGGGTGAGTTCTTGTTACCTATACATATACTTGTAGTTTTGTGTTTCTTGTTCATGCCCCACCCAAGTTGATCACATAGTGCCGAACACCCCCATTTCATGGGGGAGGGTGTTTTTTCCAACACTTCCATTAGTGGCTGGTTATTAGCTCCTTTCTTATCCATTTCCCGGATAGCCCAGGTATCTTCGGGCAGGCTGTGATAGCCTGAAGTCCATTATTAGCCCAAGAACCTTGGGGCAGGGTATTGTGGTGGTTGGCCCAAGTGTGTGCGCGCAGGTGGTTTCCCAAGTATCTTTGGGATGAGGCCGAGGTGTCTTCGGGCATGGCAGTGGATCTTCTAGCCCAGGTGTCTTCAGGTGTGGCGGTGGTAGTTCTGGCCTAGGTGTTTGCAGGCATGGTTACGTGTGACAGTTGTGGCCCAGGTGTGTGCGGGCGGGGTTTGGCAGTGGGACTGCGTGAGGTTATGGCCCAGGTTTGTGCGGGTGGGGTGTGGCAGTGGGACTGCGGTAAGAATGGCGGGATTGGTTCGATGCGTAGGATGTCTTCAATAACTAGTGGGAAAGTGGCATGGGGTACCCAAACATCGATGTGATTATACTATACATTACCTTGTTTGCGTTATTTGGTGAGTGTGGCCGGTGAGTGGGATGGATGAACTCCTTGATAGTGCCGGTGGTCTGTTTCTCACGGCACTTTAGTACGTTCCCCCACTTGTACACGAGAGTCTTTAGTTTTTCCCTACTGAGTATACTTGTATGCTCACCCTACGTATATAAAACTGCTTTTAGGTTTCCAGGAGGACTTCGATCATCACGCGGGACCATACTAGCTTGGACCTTTGGGGCAGTTGCTGTTGTCATTTTCCTTTTTCTTGGTATCTTTTTACCTTGGGGTTTTTGTGGCTTGTATCATTTACTTTTGAACATGCATGTGGGAATGGTTTACCTTTTTGGCTTTACTTTTCTTTAAGTTTTGGTGTTGTTGGGTTTCATCATCTTATCTCCCGATCCTATAAAACAAAGGTTAATGTCTTCCATTTGTGTGTGATTTCCATACCCTTGGTGCTAGTCTCCACTTTGGGACCTATTGGAGGCGGGTTTTGGGGGTCATTATCTCTTCTTCAACTTAAAGAAGGAAGGGCGTGGTAATCTGTTGACCCTTCTCTCTTTTTGGTAAAGGCAGGTCGTGATAATAACTTTTTTTGAAATTATTATCTTTTTGATAAAATAAGTATCTTATTATTTTATGGTCATTGTATGATGAAATATGTTTCCCAAATAGATAGAATTTATAACATTTAAGTGTGTTCACCATAGAAGAAAACTTGAAATCATGGGTGAGATAGTTTAAATTATGGTTATAAAGTTATCATGAGACATATTCCACCACACTTTTACCATGTATTAGGATATATTCTAATCCATTTTTAGAAGCATGAATGAAACCATGAAGAATTTAGAATATTTTTTAAAATTTTTGATAGGCGATGATGTAAGATGATGGATGAATTTTTTGACAGTGACAACACATTTTGGGCTCCATAAAGATTTCACTCCCCTCCAAGTGAGTGAAGTCAGAGGGATACTAGTTTGGAGATGTCATTGATAATGAATTTATAGTATCATACCAAACTCAATAAGCTATGGGTCTCAAAAACATTTTGTGCCTCATCCTAGGATATAAAGACATCCATTATCTTATGATTGTCCATTATTTCTTTTTGGACACTATATTTCCTAGAAACATGAATTACCAGATGTATAGGGTACATTTGGATATTTTTGAACATGGATAGTTATCCAGAATAATTCTAAATACAATTCTAATATTTTGGACTTTCTCTAATCTATTCCTAGGATTGACATGAATTATTCAAAATGACCTCAACAAAAGTTTTCATGTGTCAATATAATAATTAGTTTATTTGATACTTTAATACCACACAAGCCTTGGTTAGGAAAAAATGAATCATTATCTAATAGTATTTTCTAAAAAATACTTCAAAATTTTTCTTAGGAATATTAAAGTCCTTCACTTGGAGTTAGTGGCAACCTAATTAGAGGGATCAATCATCCTTTTAGCAAAAATAATCAAGGGAGCCTGTCGGGACACCCTTGGGATAATAAATGCATTATACTTCACATCATAAAGCTTTATATTTAGTTCATTTAATTAAATTAGATCTATATGGAATGGTGACAAGGATATCATATTCATTATGAATATTATATTAATGGAAAATATGAATTCCTGCTCAGGGTTAACCATGAGAAGTGAAATAGAAACACTTCATGAAACTCTTCAACAATGTGTGGTAACATACTTCCTCGAACCACCTCAGTATATTCTTGGAAAATAGTTGATAACAGTCATGAAAAATAATATCTTTTTGAATAGGAGGAACTTCCTAACAAAAATGAGTATTCCGTTATGATTGGAAAATACATAAACTCCCATCATAGGAAATAAAATATAAATTTTTATTTTATAAATATATATAATCCTCAAAGTATATCATCTAGTCCATCTTAATGATAATTTTAAAAAGAACCATTTAAAGGATGATAAAATCATAAGACAAATCCAAATCATATTTATATATAACACTATAGGGGAACTGAGGTCTATGATGTCTCTTCATCCCATGAGGAGTTGATATCTCAATTGTATAGGGAATAAATTTAGAAGGATGATTCAACAAAATCACCTCATGAGTATAGATAAAAAAGCATGGATAAATAAGGTTAAATAAAGAATCATCTATTGATGAAGTAATAATCATGATACCTCATAATATCATTGGATTGTTATATAATTCTATAGGATCTATCTCAATAACTTTCAAATGCCCTATTTATTCCAAAGTTTGTGGCTGATAGAAATATTGGGGATCATTCCTTAGTTAACATTTCTAACAATAAGATCCACTTATACCATACTAATAAATAGATAATGAAAATGTAGTTATATACTCATATTATGGTGTTTTCATCCTCTAGGAATAAAAGATTCTACAAATATATTTATAGTTGTATTATTCCAATAAATTTTCTAGAGGTATTCTAGTTTCCAAGAATCATGACATTCCCTAGGATTCTTTAAGAAGGATGGATTATTGGGAGTGGTCATTATTTTATACTACAACATGAAATTCATAATTATCATTCAAAATGAGGATTACTATAGAGAATAATATTGATAACTATATACATCACTTCTTTTTGAATCATCTATCTTCATATTTAACTTGGAAAATACACCCTCACAACCACTTGTCCTGGTAAAAGGTTTCATTTGAGATAGAGATCTTAATGTAATAAATTTATTGCATTATATCCATGTTTAGTACTTCTATATAGGAGATAAATAATTTTAGAAAATCATAAAATATAATATCTTGTTAGAGGACCATTTCAAACTCGCAGTCCATTAGTATATTATTAGAGATTATCTCTATCGTGAAATACATGATCTATGTAAACTAATTCACATATTCCATCAGGGTTTGTTTTCTTTGTGGTGTAAAAACACCTATTAAATGAGTTGATTGATTTTATCTAGATAAAAAAAACTGAAATAACATCACTTTTTTGTTTTTCTAGTTAAGATTCTCATATATCTTCATATGGAAAAAAATTTCCTCTATTTCTTGTTGGGACCATCTAGAATAAAGGAGATGAACATGAACATATCTACCCTGAGAGTCTCAATATATTTAAAGATCCTATCTGCATTATCCAATATGAAATATTATTCTAGTGGTACACTTGTACCCCTTTAGGATGGTGGATTATGGAATAGAAATTCATAAGCATGGTCTTTCTCCAAACTAAATCATGGATCTACTTATTGGGGAAATGGTGATCCCACACATGCTCCCTTCTCTATGGATGGGATTAGTCTTACTATAGTCTCAACAAGATATTAATTAATTAGTGTGTTTTTTGATGGAATGATAACCATGCCTATGTCTTGAGGGTCCATAGTTGTTCTCTATGGAGGCATGTACATATAAAAAACATAAAATAAAGAAAACTGTCAAACACATCTAACTCTAAAATTATAATCATTCAAAAATAAATTATATAAATCAAATTGGGTGAATAAAACAATTCAAATGATTTATTATTATATGGTTATCATTCACAATATATATCCCACACAATATATCCACAGTAGAAAATACTAATGTAACTAAAAAAATTAAAAAACCCTAATAACCATGGTAACATAAGGCTCAGTTGTTAGAGTGCTTGTAGGAAACCCATTTTGACATACCCCTTATGTCATTATTGTCCTATATTCATTATAACAAACATTCCAATTTTCATAAACAAAAAACATGTCTCTAATATGATTTTGACATGAAAAATCATGGAATCCCATGGACCAGGACCTGGGCATGTCTTCTGAAATCCATGTAAATCATCCATGATCCTCATGAGTTGTATACTAGTGCTTTTACATCGATAATACATGTTGGAAATGGTTTCCCCCAATAAATTAATAAACATGTACCATTTGAGGACATGACTTGATCCCACTATATGTTGTTGAGTAATGAACCTTCATAATAATGAAATTTATAACAAAAATCAAAACACAGTTGAGAATTTCTATAAAACACACAATATAGTGAATATCATAATAAAAACAACAAATATAAATATATATTCATACGAGCAACTGATGATCATAAAAAAATAAAAATGTAATAGGATTTGAAAAAAAATAAGTTGATACATCATCAGACTATACAAGATAAAATCAAAAAAATAAAAAATAATAATAATTAACCATTTCTATTTGGAACATTATATTGACCCACAATGGAACCTCCTTAAACCCATGAAAAGAAATCAATAACATGCACTGCCTCTAAGAAGTTACATGAGTTTATCTGTATTAGTATAAATATGTTTTGGATATACCCTTGATTTATTTGTAGGTTGTTAGAATATAAAACCTATTAAGATCCCATAATGTTTTGTATATTCAACCATTGATAGAAAAACTAAATCAAACTAGTTTTAAAATAAAGATATGAAAATAATATTCTAACATTTGAAAATAAAAAAAATCACATACCGCAAGATCTAATATATAATCCAGTGAAGAATATAACATTGATTTAAAATTGAAAATATAAAACACTGGATGAACACCCAAATATCAATAAGGAAAGGGGCATCTTGAATATATACATTACTAATTATGGAAACCCTCAATTAGTGGAATAGAATTATTTTATCTCACTAAGCTAGTAGAGATTGTGCATGAAACTAACTCACTAGTCCATGAAACTCTATTAGGTTTCCACTGAGTCTTATTCAATGTCAAATTATTCATTAAAAAATTGTGGTATTAGTAAACAAAAAAATACACATATTTCTATGTAATACATGATCCATGGATATTTACAACAACAAAATGATATTAAAATAAGAGGTTCCATATAAATCAATTTACAATGATTGATTAAAAAAATTCAATAGTATTTATAAAATTAATTTTAATATCATAATCATGCAAAATAATAACTAACAAAGATATAAATAGAACCACTAACTTAAAGAAGATGAAACACGTTGAAACAGAATAAATCCACATGGAAAGGAAAATTTCCAAAAATAATATGAGATAACCCCAAACATCAATACAAACTCATCAAAAATAATGAATGTATAACTCTGGGATTCCTTGTCTTTGGGGAAGAGGTAAAAACATGAAATAAACAAGAAGGATCTAATAATAGAAGCAATGAAGACTTTTCAAGGAGTTAATTTGATTAATTCTTGATGAAACACCCACTAAAATATCCCCATGGGAGAGGAGAATTGAAGCTCAATAATAGAAGAGAGGTTGGAAAAAAATGGAGTAAAATATAGGGGTTATATTTTTAATTTGATATTTAGTGATTTATAAATTATAATATTTTTATGTTCTAAGCATACCATTAATTTTTGTAGCATGGTTTTCCAAAACATTCCCCAACCATTATGGAAACACAGGATCACCTATAGATTCATAGGATAAGGAAATATTTTCAATTAAACTGAATCAAAAACATGTGAATTAGTACTGTCAGAGGTCAAATGTTTTTTTAAAGTTCACACACTATTTTTTATAACCATTCACCAACATAGAAGGCCCAAATTTTATAATTTTAAATATAAAAACAACGATAAAATAAAGGTGTGACAAAAAATAAATAAATGAAATATTTCATACCTAATTGAGACGTCATGGTTTTGAAATATACTATAAATTTAAGAAATAAACCAGGGTAACCCATTTCCCTCCATGTGAAAATGATAGGAACATACAAAAACAAATTATTCAGTTAATCTAATGATTTTTGGATTTCTATGTTATCCATAGATGGGGGAAAACATAGTGTGAATCATAGATGAACCATGACCATCAGATTGATCAGATCTAATTATAAACCACCTGGTAAAGCTGAAAATATAGCATAAGGTCTATGAAAACCCAGTACCATATGATTAGATAGATTGGATTACATACATTGTAGAAATACAAATCATACTAGGTTGTCTTGACGTTAGTTGAGCTATTTTCATAAAACTTTCTACTCAATGTTCAAAAGGATGCCACATTATTTCATGGTTAGAATGTCACGATATGCTTGGGATCTAACATGTGGGTCTTGGTCGAACTAGGGCACATGCATTAGGCCAAGATTTATATAGTTTTGTGGGGGTGTGTTGTTGTGTCATTATTTGCACTAAAACTGTTATTATAATCCTCCACACATACCATACCTAATGTAGTATAGTTTAACTAAATTTTACAATAATTTTTATATTAATTAAGCTAATAATGATTACAATAATATGAAATAATCATTATAATTACAATAAGAATTTATATTTTTGAAAATATTGGATATGTGATTAATTTCTACTTGTCATTGAGTATAAGATTATTTATATTTGTGGACACAGCATGATAGGAATTATAGATCTCAAATATTTGGTATTCATTATCAAAATATTGAAAATTAATATTATTTGTAGTAATTAATATAAATATTTGGTGTTATTAATATTTTATGTGTATCTTTGATTAATCAATAGGATGAGCTAATTAACCAAGGAAACATGATATTTTATCATGAGGAAAAAAATATTATGATAACATGAACAATTTAATAAATAGTAGTCGGAATGTTTTTTCTAGGATAAAATAATATATTATCCTAGATATGTTTTGAAAATACTAGTAAAAGTTATAAAATTCATTACCAATAATTGAATTTTAGATAAAAAAATTTCAACTGAGCTATTATGTAAATTATATAACGAAACTACGAAGAATATGATACAGTTAGTGGAATAAATTAGAACTATCACAAGAATAATAATGATGGAAAATAATGTATAGTTTTTTTATATCAATTACTTAAATAAAAGTTATTTCACATAAATACTAAATAATGAAATGTGGTTTCATGGATAAAACTCAAAATAGTTTGATAGATTATGTAAATGTATTCAATAAAAGAATTATGTTTAATGAATCTAGAAAAATTGGTTCAAGATGTTCAATCATAAAGGATGGTAATAATAGCTAATTTTTCACATCATTAAAATAAATAAAATATGTTATATAATAAATAATGAATAATTCACCTAATGATGAAATTTTATTATGAGGGGAAAACAACTACCCATTGAATGAACCCTAATTAATGGAATTATAATAAGTAATAGTTGATTTTACTATAAGGTCAATGATAGTTGAATTATTATAATAAATAATCAATTATGTTATTTGAATGATTAATAAATATAGTTGATTTATCTTTTGTAACATTAGATGATGTTTATGAAAGTCAATGGGTTTGAAGTGATAGAAATATAGTTTTAATATAAAAACTAGATAATTTACTGGTAAAATTTTTTCTTATTGAATTATTACTGTTATGTTTCAATAAGATGAAAATATGATTTCCCATTGAGGATGTTCAGATAGAATGGGAATATTCTGTAGAGCATCTCTTATGACTGATGGGAGGATATTTTATTGTGAATGTAGTCATTGCTTGTGTAATTATCTACATTGAGTTGTAATGCAACCTTGGAAATTATGGAATCATTGGGTACATGATACTAAAAATGTTTCCTTTAAACATATCCTATTTCTAATGATAAATTTATAATACAATGAATATTCCCTTCTCAACCATTTATCTAGGTAGAGATTAACATGAGAGTATACATACATATGTTATTACCAATCCATGAAACTTGGTTGAGGAAAACAATAATTCTAATGCAGAATTTCAGAGATCCTTGATTCCTATATTAGGTATAGTATAGGATAGTTGTAGATTATTAATTCCTCTATCACTCCAGATAATAGAATGTGATAAAAGATATGTCTCTTGAGTTTTTACACTAATAATCTCCAGTAGCTATAAAATCATGGTGGAGGACGACGTAGAAGAAACATCTCTTACCCTACCCACAACACATAGATTAATGGGAAATATATATAATTATAGATTAGGATATTTTTATTTCCTATAGTGTCAATATAAGTAATTATACATCTCTTGACGTATATTTCCTCTACCACATCAGAGATAGGTGGTGAAATTTTTCCTTCTAACAACTCATTGATATGTAGATCAATGAGAAATTATCAAGTGTGAAATCATTGATGGAATGTTATATTTGAATAATATTTTTTGATGTTAATTATATTTTAGAACAAACATATACATATATAGTGAATGAATATCTATATTGTTGATGTAGTGGGAATGTGTTATAATGGATTTAGATAAGATATATTCTCTATTTAGAGGGATAACAGATTGAGCTATGATGCCCTGATGACACTATAAGAATATATAGTTCATTAGATCTATTTCAATTATTTTAGAAATATATATGGATATATTATATAATTGAAAATTATTATTCAGTGATAGTTTTTAATGTAAAAAAAGGTTAACAAAATATGGCTTTATCATGACTATCATTTGGAATAATGATAATGTTTAGTGATATTAGAGAGTTGACACTTTATTTTTTGTTGATACATGTTGATATAATATATTCATGACGTTATCATAGTGATTTGGATTACCATAAAATGAATTATTTCCTATCCATGTATGTTTTATTTTTTTCATCTTATGTCCATGAATAAGATTAGGTACAGTCATAGGATGATCTTTGGTAAAGTATATAGACAATATATATGGTAGTTGACGGAATAAAGATCATAATATGAAATCCACTATAGTTTTTCTAGACTAAAGGTAACATTTTAATGAATTGATTTGGTTTTATTTGGTGTTATATTTGTTTAAATTATGTTATATTATAGATTTTTTAACATTTATTATTTTTGTATATTGCTCAGTTGGTGTTTCATTTATGTTATAGTGAATTATTTTTCATCGTAGAATGTACTATGTTTAATCTAGGGGTAATTACTCCCATGTTTTTGTATGGATACCTCAAAATTTGTCCCTATCGACATACTTATTAGAGAAATACTTACATAGTTCACTTACTGGTAAAAAAAATATGATATATTTGTATCAATTATATTTATTAGAGTTTGAATTTGGGCGCATGCATGGATTGGTTATAATAGTTTGATCTATGATTACTAAGGAACCCCAGTTTATGTAGTCACTATTGAGGATGTCAAGAAGGATTTAGGAGGCTAGATATTTTTCAAATAAACCTAATTTATAATATATATGAATTTTAATTATCGTGTAACATATATATTAAAATTTTATAAGGCTATGAGAGGGAGGTTAGGGTTTGAAGAAACATGGGACCTTACAGAAGTGTTAAAAATGGTTTATTAGAAATCTATAGCTACCTGATTCATTCCTAAATATTTATTTTGAAATCCCCTTCCAAGATTCTCAAATATAACATGTGAAATTTATATTAACCATGAATAACATAATCAAACATAATCATAAATGGTACCTTGTTAATTCTTAAACACCAATTTTATCTTCTCATTATGGGTGTGGAGTAGCTTGAAAGAATGAATAATTGTATCCTCAAGATCATTCACACTAGAAAAAAAACACCCAAAATAATTTATCATTTATTCCATGGTGATGTTAAGATAAATTTAATCATTACATGATGTCATTTTCATCATGTGAAGAACACAGATATGATGTGTTTAAGAAAGATCGATTAATCCATGTGTTATTCTATGTTTCTCTCACTATAATTTAATATAATGGATGAGAATATATAATACTGATCTCAATCCATTAAAATTATTAGGGATACCAGTAATGGATCATGAAATTTAATAAATAGTTGGTAGAGAATTTCAAAAATTTCACTTCTTCCCCTTCAGATATTTAACCCCTTAAATCAGCCTATAGTGATACAAATAACATTGTAGATCCATCCTTAATGTCATGATATTATATAAAAATATTGTAATATTCATAAAATTCTATATGATAAAATGAGAACCATTATGACAACGTTTTATTTTTATAGTTACATAATGAACCATAAACGCCAAACACTCATTCAAAAAATAATAATTTTATTTTATTCACTTTTACACGTAAATAATTTTTAGATACATTGAGAAGTACATTAAATTATTATTATTATTATTATTATTATTATTATTATAAGGCCCTAACCATAAATAATAAATAATTTTTTGTTGAAAATTACTTTCCTTTACAATCAATACCTTTTCAGGATTTGATTTTTTAAAAATTAGGTCATAGCTCATGTAGAACAAAATCATAAATTACAATGTGGACACCTGAGATTATTATTCATTTTTAACATAATATAAAACATTTAAAATAATTAATGAACTCATTTCATGAATACTAATCAAGATTTTCAACTTGACCTCTTCATTTCTCATACCCATCCTTAAATCTATATAAATTCACTTAAAAACATTGTATGAGGATAATAAGATCGATAAGGGATACAAAAGAAGGAAAACCGTTAGTGTAGAGAATGCATGAAAACACATATAACATTTACCTTGATCTACAAATTTAACATTTTTACATGATAAAAAACACAAAAATAAAATCACTTAATCTTATATAAAACAATTAAAACTTATTTAGGTGACTTATATCACCATATACATTAAACCCTTTCAAAACCATTTTAATCTGAATAACCATAAGTCCGCCTTAAAAAATTATCACTACTTAATGCATTATAGATATATAATGTTGATAACCAATTTTATAATCTATATCAGTCTCACTCATGATCCATAATGGGGCTCAACCATCTATATATTCTATATCATGATCACTAGTTTCTCATGAGTTATAATGGGCCTCAACCATTAGTATAAGTTATATTGGTCTCACACGTGAGCTATAATGGAGCTCAACAATTCATATAAACTATATCAGTATCACTTAATTCACATATAATTCTCAATTACCATATCTATAGTAAAAAAATCTCATCATAAAACCCTTGAAAACAATTTTTAAATCAATATTAAAAACAATTTTGAATAAAAATACCATTTTTATTCAATAACACTTTTTTCATACCAAAACCCATTTTTTTGAAAAAAAAATATTCAATACCAAAATACCCAAAAGATAAATATGTTTTTCTGTTTATGTAATAATGATGTCTAGGAAAGGAATCAAAAATTAAAATAATGGCCACAATGGATGAAAAGTCTTTATCGCCATGTAAGTTAAGAGTGGAACATTCCTTTTGTCATTTTTAAAAATGTTTCATATAAAACACATAGAAAGATTTCATTTTTAAAATAATTGAATGAAATTAAAATTATGAACATATTTTCCTTTATAATAATTTTATATAAATAAATATATAAAATAATATCATGATTATTGACATGGGGGTAAATATTTTTAAATTAAATCTTAAAACATTTAAAAATAGATTTTTATTACAATTGAAAGTGTCTCATACCACATTGAAACAATTGAATCATAAAACTAATTAAATAATAACATTAAATAAAATATTAAATATTATTATAATAGGTAAAATTCATGATGTTACATATTAAGGGGTTGTATATACACCTTATAAAAGAATAAAAGTGCATAACATCAAGATATGCCTCAATGAAATGAGAATGAGATGAAGTCCATTACCTTGAGTCTGACTTGTCACGCGTGTCATTAACTTCTAGAATAATAAACATATTTTAATTATTTATTTTCTTCATATAATCTTTCAAAATTATCATTACTTTTATTTGACTTATCACAATGTTGTATACAACTACTTAAACAATTTTGTTTATGTCTAGTGTTTTGACCCTATTCGGTTTATGTGTCAAAAACAAATTTGGTAGGTTGACTAAGTTCAATGGGTTCCCTATTACATTTTCTCAAGAATAATAATCATGAAATAAATATAAAATTTATACCTCAATTATAATTTTAAAACCAAACATGATTGATGGTTTTAAAAAATAAACCAACATTGCAATCAGGGATACGGTAGGTCCTAAATACGAATGAGTAATGTTCTCATTTTTCAACGATCATTATGGAAAAAAGGAAAGTGAAACATATAAATCTAGAGTTATAATTATATCATAAATATAATATTATTTTAAAATATATACTTATAAATATAAATACAGACATGTAGAAGGAATCACATCGCTTTGAGGAGGTGGTGGTCTACACTTCCACGAACTATGTTGTCACTTATTCCATGTGTGAAAAGGTAATAATGAAAATAATATATTATATTTCAAAAAGTTAATTATTTCATTAATATCATATAAATTTAATTTAAATTGCATATTTTTTTAAATCCCAACCATAATATATTTCATGTAAATGGTGAATGTAACACATCGCTTTAAGGAGGTGTTAGTCCTAATGTCTACAAACGACATTATCATATTCCCACAAAATGGAAATCATGAATTTATATATTATTTAAAAATTAATGAAGTATTAATACATTATAAATATCATATAAATATATTATTTCCACCATTATTCCCAACCAAGAGAGGTAGTAATGGAAAAATTGATGACATCATTTCATGTGGTCGTAGTCTGCTGTAGACGAGAACAATGATTCCATTACCCATTTGATAGAAGTGTGTGTAGGTGTAAGAAAAACCGTTAACATAATAAAATATCACTATATTTAGTATAATGAGTGTATTATATAATCATGGAATTATAATAATATAATGTGTTGAGAAAGAAATAAAATAAAAGTGCTCGTTGAAAATGTTATATCTTTTTTAGGAAACTCCTTTTGGTTTTCACCAAAGGATTTCATTGGTTTTCATTATGACCAAAGTGATGCTTATATGATAAGATGAGTGATGTTTAGAACTTAATTAATCTTGTTTTTTCAAGGAAAATGATTAATATTTTTGAATATGTGATGAGAGTGGGTGAATTTCTATAGTGGATGAGTGGCATTCTTTTAATTAAAAAAGGTAGTCACTATTGGGTGGACTCCCTTACATAATCTAACTCCAATAATGGATAAAATTAGATCAAAGTGGGTATATGGTGTATATATGGTAATACATTGGGTTTTGGACAAGTTTATAGGTCATTTTCCCCTTAAGATTATTGTTTAACCACTATGTAAGCACATTATTACCTTATTCACTGTAATTAATTTTAATTACTTTAACTAATTATTTGGAAAAAAATTAAGTCAAAAATTGAAAAAAAAATACATTTCATGTTGATTATAAATATTTAATACATTACTCCAAATTCCAATCATAAAAGTTTCATATTTTAATTAAATATTAATCCAGGAGATAGAATAGGAATGAAGGTTTTTAAAGTTAAATGTTAAAAAAAATTAAATGTTTTTATATCCAACTAGTACCCAACCCATGAATTTTCACGGTGTGATCATTTTAATTACAAATTCACAAACACGCGCACATAGTTTTCAGTTATTAAAAACTTTAGACAAATGAAATGTATAAATAGAATGAAATGTAAGGGTTAATAATAATTGATATTGATCGGTTGTTGGGAATCTAAAAAGTATGTTAAAGATATATGAGGAGACACATGTTCTTAAAGTCGTTATTTATAATGTAGATGTAGAATGAACGTACACAGAAAATATAAATATTTCCAACATACGGTATAATTATGTGAAAATGGTCATATTTGGAAGATTATGTCATGGAAAGAATGATCCTATGTGGGAGATGATGGAAGAATATGGAGCATGGAAATATAAATTCTCCTAATGTTTCATGGTTATAAATGTAAGGAGAATAAACATTATAATCAATCAGTTTCCTTGGGAAACTGATTGATTTTCTAAGGATAGATAAACTATAAGGTATTAACAGTGAGAGATCGATGTAAGATGAAGTATGCAGGATATGATTAAAGAAGTTTTAAATAAAATGGAATGTAGTATGGTCTTGTGAGAGAGATTGTGGTCATCATGGATAGAGTGGGATAAAATGAAGCCGAAGAAGGAATTAATAGGCAAAAAATGTATATATAAATTAAATATGAGATGCAAGAAAATAAAAAAACAATTTTATTTAAAAAAATATAGCATTAAAGTGATATGTTTCTATAGATGGAAAATCAATATTCATAGATCATTTCAACAAATGATATTACTTCCCATAAGTATACCAGAAAAAATAAATTTTAATATTAGTCTACTATAAATTGAAAACCCAAAATTTGGATTTGAGTCTTTAAATGAAGTTATAATGTATGAGAAAAACTAAAAGAAATAATGAAAATTCATACCTGATTTTATATTATCAGTATAATTTAAAATTGAATAATAATATGAATTTCAAGAGCAAAAAATCCAATGGATTATGGAAAAAATCCAAATTGGTCTTCATTGTTTACCCATCACCTCAGGACTCAACCTATGTCATTGAGCCATATAACAGTGTGATGTCGACCCACTCCCTCCTTGAGCACACTAATATTGTTATTCTCCTTGAAAATGAGGCACTTGGTGTGGAATTTGATTGATGAAAACACAACGATGTATGGGCTTAGGATGTGCAGGGGTCTTCATAAGAGGTGGGCTCATGGTGGCCACATGTGATCCCACAATAGGGATTCATCCCAGTTTCCAGAAAGGGATTCAGGCTGATTTTTTGGGCCAATGGGTTGTAGATTAATAGGGGTGGGGTCCTCAAATCTAATTTTTTCTACATCTCTTGTTGGTCACTTTTGTGTTTGGAGGTAATTGTTGTGCCCAATGATTTTTATTGTTGTATTTCTCTGCTTTTTTATTTTCCTTGATAAATTTTAGAGTGAATCATGCTCGGCTCCTAAACCTTTCTGATGAGAATACAAAATGCATAATGGAAAACAATGATTCATTATCCATATTGCATAATTCATAATTCTTGATGCTCATAATGCCAAAATAGATGCATAACATACAATGAAAAATAGAATGGATATTAAAAAATGTCGAGGCCAAATTATGATCATATTTCATAATGAATAAACATAATGCGTAGTATGAAAAACTTGATAAGTAACTGATGGAAATTGATTTTTCATATATGTTCACATGTATTCTAATATAGATGACAAAAATAGGCAGCATGATTCAAAAAAAATAGAATACATTATGAATTATTCTAAATAGGACAATTGTGTAGGTCGACTCATATGCAAATGAATTACTTGAAATGAAGAAAATAAGTTAAAAGGCATAAATAACAACATTAATATCATGGTTAGTTATAATTTTTAAACCCAAAAAACATAAAAAACATAAATGAAACATAATTTAATTTAATGAAATTGATGGAAAAAAAGTTGACAACAAAGAAAAAAACAATTTTTAAATATTTACTAGAAATAAGGAGTCATGGTGACAGAAAATAGAGAACAGAAGCAGATAATTAAGCAATTGAAACACTAGAATCGGAATAACAGTCGAATCATCAGATGAGGGGGTTTTAGATGTCAAATTAGAGAAGAAAATATTAAAAAATGAAAAAAATACCTCAGATCATAAGGTAAGAAGTAAGATGCACCAGAAAAAAAGGTTTTGTAAGAGAATTTAGGGTTTTTGAATTCGGGGGATGCAGGAATAAGATATTGAGTTAGAAAATATATAGGCATAGATGTAATCAATATTTGAGTTGTTAGTTACATCTATTTAAAAAAATCATACATATGGTTTTCAAATCAATTGATCTAAATCAGTGGATATAAAAAGTCAATAAAAAATTAATTGCTACTTAATAAGTTTACTATATCATAATGAAATGAAGGAGATTAATACCTTCATAATCCAAAAACTCATGGATGTGACCATTTGATATTATATGTTTTCATGATGTTATATGTGTGGTTGAAATACAAACATGTGACGGTGAAAAAGAAATGAAGGCATTGATGATCTATCCTAATAAGATGTTATATTTAGTTATAATTGCAATTGTTACCAAATGAAATGATGTGTGATCAAATATGAAACGAACGGTATAATAGTAGATATGGGCATATAAAAGGAACTCATAATCCTCTAGAATTCATCAAATAAATGAAAAGTGAGTACTTTTTGTTTATTTCCATTGAAAAGGAGAGATATGTAAGGGGTGTGGGAACTCCTAATCCTCTGGAATTCATCAAATAAAATAAAACACAGCCCACTAAAGTTCATGTTCAAAACCTACGTGTTCTTATACCAAGGTATATAATCTAAACTTGAATTATGATAATAACATGAGCCAAATAAAGCATGAGAGTCGTAATAACATGTTTCAAAATCTGAAGAGATAAAGAGAGTGATGGGACCTAGTATATTTTTCAGATTCTCGGTGAACTGTCAGATTAGGTCTGTGGTGGACAGTAACTGAAATTTCAGCTGCAACAACAGTTCACACCATGAGCAAGACTGGTCACCCAATGAAGGAGGGCTGGTCAAGGGGTTTTCCCCCCTGTATGGGGGGTTTTCACTCTAAAAGGCATTTAGAATGAGGATTTCTTTCATGAAGGGATAGAGTCCCTCAGAAGGGCCAGAGTCCCTCAGAAGGTCCTTCTTCTTGTAGGTGTCATTCCATGACCCTCCTAGGCTGAGCTTCTTTTGGAGAAGTGTGTGGGGATCTATTGGTGTTCTGAATCGAAACCTTTATTGGAGGATTTCACATGGATATAAGGTGTGTATTTGGAAGAATCCATGGTTTCTTGGTGTAAGTTTCCTGAAACCTACTTCTCTGCCAATGCTCAAACATGAGGATGCCTTGGTAAGGGAGTTTTTGACTGGTGATTTGAGTGGTTGGTACTTTCAAGAGTTATAAGTTTGTTTTAATGCTTATCATCGGAAGTCTATTCTGGTTATTCCCATATCTCCTTCCTGGTACGGATACACTATGCTGAAGATATGAGAATTATGGATGTCTGGGTTTAGGAGTGGTATGGTGCATGGGGAATCCTATAGGTCTGTATTTTCGTAACATCTATCTAAATTAATTCCTACTTCCTAGAATTACTGAAACCATTTCTAAAATAAATAAAAGACATTCCCCAACTAATATTTTAACTTGATACTTGTTCATAATGATAAAGCAACCCTTTGATTTTGGTGGGGCTTTCAACTTACATAGATTCTTACAAAAGGCAAACCTATAGGATTACCCATGCACCATACCACTCCTAAACCCTGAGCAAACTGAATAACATCCATAATTCTCATATCTCCATCACAGTGTATCCATACCAGCAAAAGGAGATAAGAGAATAACCAAAATAGCCTTTCTATATATCCACCACAGCGTAGCCTTCCCATATCTCTCTCTCTTACCATATTTGTACCAGAATAGCCTTCCCATATAACCAAAATTTCCTTCCCTTATCTGTAGAAACAAAAGGAGATAGGGGAATAACCAGAATATCCTTCCTTTTAATTCTTATATTGCCAACACAGTGTATCCTATATCGATTACTAGTTCTGATATCTCTAGCAGAGTGTATCCCACTGTAAAACCATTCCCTAAGAATAATGTGAAGTTCTATAGTGTGAATGGTTTGTGTATCTTTACCATCTACAACCAAAGTCAGATAACAAACATGCATATTATAAAAACAGACTGTATCTATGAGCAAATGTGTGTGTGACTACCTTCTCCCCTCTGCTGGTATTGTTTTCAAAGATGATAGAGTTTCCCTCCAACATATTTTCTACTTTAAAACCTCTCCAGGTGTCAAATGTCATAGAATGGCCATTTAATCATGTTCATACTATGTCAGTACATATTTATGACATTTCAAAACTACTTCCTGTGTAAAGATATCATAACGGAATAATAATCACCTATTTGTCTATACATTTCAATAAGAAGCTTCTTGGTTGTTTGTACAGACTGTAATCATAGTATCAATTTTAAAACTTATCCATGCATAAAGGTTCATAAACTGTAATTTTTTTAATTTAATTAGAATCACTACATAATGAATTTTCACGATCCAGGTTCTATATAAAAAGTAAAGTTAGAATTCAAAAAGACAAGAAATTAAATATTTGATACCTTTGGGTGTGACAATGACATTGTAGGAGGTTTCATCAGAAGGAACAACCTGTAAGATAATGAAATTTGACGTCAAGTCTCAAAAATAACTATATATAATATGTGAAATAGGTTTTAATGATGTACTTCCGGTTCTTTTGAAGAGTTCACGAAATCACTGAAAAGTAAAGAATGATGGACTATTAAACATGATTACTGGACCCACGATCTGTAATTATCCATTTAAACTCATAGAAACATAATAGAGATGGGAATATAAAAGGAACTCTATAATCCTCTTGAATTCATCAAATAAATGAAAAGTGGGTACTTTTTGTTTATTTCCATTGAAAATGAGAGATATAGAAGGGGTGTGGGAACTCCTAATCCTTTGGAATTCATCAAATAAAATAAAACACAACCCACTAAAGTTCATGTTTAAAACTTACGTGTTCTTCTTCCTAGGTATATCAGCTAAACCTACATTATGAGAATAACATGATCCAAATGAAGCACTAGAGTCATAATAACATGTTTCACAATCTGAAGAGATAAAGAGAGTAATTTTCATTTAGATGGATACTAGATCAAGAACTCACAGCTCCTGGGAGGAAAGGATCAAGGAGATGTTGAGGAACCATTCGCTGCACTCATCTCTAGTTTCATTCGCCCATGTTAAGCTACGGTCCTATAAATCCATTGATTTTTCATTTTATTATTTCTATTTTCATATTTTTTTGTCTGACTTTATTGACTAAGGATTAGATTTATGAACTCATTATTGTAAAGTTTTCTCATATTTACCATATCACATAACTAAAATACATGTCTTAGCTAAGAAATGTCTAGGCGTAAAATTGAATACCAATAAAAAAAAATCATATCATAGTGTAATTGATGTCAGTTTTAAGGAACTAATTTAAAAAAAACATGAGTTAAAAATTAGTAATCATACCTAAATATTATTTTTCTCAATGATCAATTGGTGTGATAAGTAATTAGAGCACAAAAATTTGTATACAGAAAAGTGAAACCTGACATAATTTACAAAATAGAATAAATTCACACCATAGCATTGTTGTTCAGTCTAGTAAGAGAGCCTACTAAAGAATTCTCAGCAAAATACATCTCAAATGAAAGAAGAATCAAATACATGAAATTGCAGGAAAAAATAACATAATATCAGAAAAGAAAACAATTTTTTGTGGAAATAAATCAACAATAAAGGGAACTTATATTGAGAGAGTTATTGGTTGAATAGCCAATATGGAATAATAATTAATCATTAAAGTGAGAGTAATATTAAAAAACAATTAGATATAATCATTGAAAAAAATATAACCATCAAGATAGTGGAAATTTATGAAAAATATACTGGAATTGTTCTTTTAATTAATGTTGACTGTTGATATTATGGATCATGAGTCTGTTTGAAGAAGGTACACATTGATTTTTGTATAATCTATGACCAAAAGTAATATCACAAATCATATAAAATAGCCAAAAGCGTTTAATTTAATATAAAATAAAACAACTTTTCAAATTAGAAATATGTACACAGTTTGATATTAAACTGTTCATGCATGGTAATAGTCTAAACTCATCAACTCTTTATGGTTTGAGGGACCAGTATGGTAATCAAAGCTCAAAGACCTAGTTATTTTCCCATCAAAATAGTTGTAATGGAAAAATAGAGGACACAATAGGATGAAATTCATATAACAAAAATGTAGTGAGAAAATCCGATTTAAAAAATATAGATAAAATGTAAATATATAAAATAGACCATTTTGAATGTCACAACCCAGGTTTTTCTGACAGCCCTGGCATTTGAAAAGGGACAACCCCTCCTGTTATGATATATGAAATAACGAAGTCAATTTTTGTCAAAATAAAAAGGAAAATGTAATGAAACAGATAGATAACCAAAAAAACAAATAAAATCAGTTGCATTCTTTCATTCAATTTCCAAGAAACTATGACTAGAATTTACTATTTACAAGTATCCTCGCAATATATTTGACTCCATGTTTGAGCTCGTTCTCTCTCATTAAGAATAATGACAGACACTTGTGAACAGATTGATTTTTAAAATGGTCCATAGGGATGAGCATGCATATAAATTATTCAAACCCAGTAACCAAAAAATGATGATAGTATCTACTGCACAAGGGATTGCAATGAAACATACCTGAAATGGGTGTTTGGACCAAAAAAAACAGTAGAACCAATGATGACGAGGATTTCAATGAAACATACCTGAACATAAAAATAACTTAACACGGGTTATAAAAATATATTCATAAAACCAAAACTGTTTTCATAACTATGTAAATATGAATCTAACTATGTGAATATGAAGAAATAAATAACACAATTAGACATACCAGATGTTTATCGCAGATTCAAACTTGGATATCATAAAGCAGGGACATGGGCTTGGGTTTGAAGGAATTGATGTCTTGATGCAGGGATGTCGATTTGGGATTTACCCAAGACGTTCCTCACTGATATGAACAGGTAAAGCTGAAAACACTAAAAGTATTAGAATGAGATTGATTATAGATGAAGGAAAGGTTCGTGAAAAGAAGGATTTGAAACTGATAAATCCTGATGTGAAGTAAAAAATCCCAAACAGATGCTGGGACGTGGGCTTGGGTTTGAAGGAATTGATGTCCTGATGCAGGGATGCCAATTTTGGATTTAACCAAGACGTTCCTCACTAATATAAATAGGTAAATATAAAAACTCTAAAAGGATTAGAATGAGATTGATTATAGATAAAGGACAGGTTCATGAAAAAAATGATGTGAAACTGCTAAAGCCCGATGTGAAGTAAAAAATCTCAAACAGATGCAGATGAAAATGAAATCAGAGATGGGATGAAATGTCATAGATGATATGTCAAAAGGAATCAACTTACAGATAATCATCAAGGAAGTAGATGTCAGAGGAGGAGGCGGATGATGATGCTTGAGGAGGAGGCGGAGGATGATGCGGAGGAGGAGGCCGATGTGGAGGAGGGGGAGGTCAATGCAGAGGAAGAGGAGGAGGCGAAGTCAAAGGCTGAGTCAAAGGTGGAGGGGGAGGCCGATGCGGATGTGGAGGTTGATACAGAGGAGGAGGAGGAGGAGGAGACTGATGCGAGGGAGGAGGCTGATGCGAGGGAGGAGGCCAATACACATTCGAAGGCGGAAGCCGAGTCTGGTATGGTGGAGGAGGTACAGACGAATGTGATGCAAACAGAGCCCTAGTCAGAGGAAACGGAGTTGGGGAGGGAGGGAGATGGGGAGTCGGGGAGAGAGAGGGATGTGGGAATCGGGAGGAAGGAATATAAATATCAGGGAGGAAGCCACGGTAGTAAAAAAATCCTCGTGGTGACACGTGTACTAGAAATGTACAAGCTTTAGTATAGTTAATGGATTTCATCGTGAAATTGATTCCAATGAAATAAATTATATTAAATAATATAAAATTAATCTAGTTATACTTTAAAAAATACTATAAATATAATTTATCACTATAAATTATAGATATGAAAAAGAAGTTTTCAATTAAAATCCAGTATATTTGACTATTCATCAAAATATTAAACTTATCAGAAAAATACCAAATATTTACACAAAGTAAATATTGATATTCCATTTTCAAATTTTTTATTTATTTTTTAATTTATAATTTATAAAATTATGAAAACATGGGTTCAAAACAAGTTCACTATTAAAAGGCGATAAAACAAGCCTTTATAAATATACAGTTTTGTATGCTTAAATTTGGATTTATTCTTATCTTAAGCCTATAAAATGTATTTGATGAATTAAAAAACATTTGATTAGATATATAAAATATAAACTTCGTTAATACCTTTAACTAATTGTGTTTAATTAAATTAATTAGGATACAACTCCATTCTGGTCACTAATATATTTATTTTCCACAAAAACACATTATTATATTCAATTGGTAATAAATTTTATTTGTTATTAATTTCTGAGCAGTGAATTAATTTTATAAATATGTGTAAAAAAATTTTATAATTTAGTTATTCTCATTAATTATTTCCATTCCAATAGTTAGGTGATAACTATCATAATAATATTAATAGTATATTTTTTTCTTGTAATACTATGTCTTGTGTATAATATATGTAATCAAAGGAACTCATTGTTGCATGTAACACAACATTTACTTGGTGTTGTGTGTGATGAAAGTTGAACTATGTATTGTATCTAAAACACTATAATAATGGATTTAAATTAATTTTAAATAATATATTTCATAAAATCATAAAATGTTACATCCTACCCCCTTAAAAAGAATTTCCCCCAAAAAAAATCTTCAGTATCAAATGACTAGAATATTGAGAATTCATTCATATAAAGACACATAAAAAAGTGTTAACAAAACATAATCATTAAAAATAATAAAAAAAATAGATAAAATTCATATGGAAAAACACATTATAGATTTCCAAATAGAAGAACACGTGTGGTAATGGAGGAAAATAATAAATAATTATGGTGAGTCATTGAGGGAATTGAACAAAAAACAATAAATGATCAATGAAATTTTGAGGGCCTCAGAACCATAAATCTATGATGATCAAAAAGTTCATCAGTTCATAAAATATAATGGTACTAGTATATCATTTTTTTTAATGATCTATTTACTAATTTTTTATTATTTCTTCACCATCTATACTTTGAGAATAAGTAAACTTTCCTACATGAGGAGTAGAGATTCATCCTTTAATCAATTTACACCACAGAATCATCACTTTCCCCAAACTATGTGTATCCATAATGAATTATCTTTCTTAAAACTCTAGAAACAACTTCTAATAGATCCTATAATTCTTAAAAGGATAACACAATATTCCTATTACCTTTATATATTTACAAAAAACCAAAATTTTCATCACATAGTAAGATAATAAAAACATTCATTTGATGAGTTAATACATTAATCTATAAATATTAATATTAATAACCAAAGTTAAAAATAAATAATTCCATAGATATATAACCCTAATTTTCATGAATACCATTAAACTTATGTCCACTCATTTAGTTATATTCTTCCACAGATAAGTTTTAAACATTTTCTTAAGACACTGTTAGAAACTCAATAAATGTCTCTCAAGGTATTTCCATTATCTAAATAATTAAAAGTAGGGTGTCTAAGTCATTGTGCATAGAATCATCCTTCAAAAATATAGAGATACATAGAGATTTTTCCATTTAATCAAAAGGCCCAACATCAATTGTAGAAGTGGAAAATGATTTCTCCATCCATTTTTTGTTTGTGATCATGACTATTTCCACACAAATTAAATTTTTTCAAACCCACATTAACATAATTTCTAAACTCATTACCACTAAATCATATTATTATTAACTAGATATATGTTATCTTTTTTTCGTATCTTCAGGATTCTTTTCCTTGCATGTCACGACCCGTCCTCGGGGCTCGTGCCGTGACTACCCCAAGCCCGCCTTCCATAGGCCAGGGGCTGGCGACTAGCACCAAGGCATAAATCCCGGAAAAAGGGAAGGCATTGCCTTTGAAAAGTAAACAAGCACCACAGAGTAAGCAAGCAGAAAAGTAAACACTAAGTAAAAACTGTAACAAACTGTGCTGAAAGTAAAAAGGGGCCGAAAATACAAGTCCAACTGTAAAGTACAACTGAAAGGAAAAACAGCAACTGAAAAGAAAAGTCGCAGCGTCGAGCCGTCCTCTAGAAGTCCCACCTGAAGGGTGGGTACAGATAGCCTCCACTACTCCTCGGGTCCACCTGACCGCTCCGAGTACGTCCCGCCCATTGGTCCACCTCCAGGCACCGTCCTGCTCCGCAAGCCTCCACCACGATCAGCGCTGTCCGTCGTCTGCAACCAACACAACGTAGTGCGGGCATAGCCCGTGCAGGGGTGAGTATAAGCTACTCAGTAGGGACCCCGAGACCCCTGAAGGTCTCCCGAAATCCACAAAGGATAAACCACAAAGGAAAGATACAATCACGAAGTAACATCTGACACGGCTTAGGTATATGCCCATACATATACCTAAGTCATCAATTCTCGTTCGGCTCCAACGTCCGAGCCCAAGCACAACCCAGTCCACACAGGAAAGAAAACGTATACCCACACAGGATAGCTCAACACAATCCACAAAGGAGAGTAAACAGTAAATCCACACAAGATAGCTCAACACAATCCATAAAGGAGAGTAAACAGTAAATCCACACAGGATAGCTCAACACAATCCACAAAGGAGAGTAACTCAAGATTCAGCTCACACATGTATACTTCTTCGAATGATGATAAAGATGATCACTGATCCATCTAAGTCGTCGGACCCACGAAGGATCGATAGGTAACTAACCCCCGCAATGACCCACACAGGATCAGGCCCACACAGGACCTGTAGGCGCTGGCTCACACAGAACCGCTGAGCGCTGACCCACACAGGATCGGACCCACACAGGATCGGGCCCACACAGGACCTGTAGCACTGATCCACGTAGGATCGCTGAGTGTTGTAGTCGTCGCAGTCCACTGAGGATCTCTGCACAGTCGTCGTCGCAGTCCACTGAGGATCTCTGCACAGTCGTCGTCGCAGTCCACTGAGGATCTCTGCAGAGTCGTCGCTGTCGAAGTAGCAGTCGCAGCCAGCTCTAGGGTTCCGCACACAGCAAGCTCGTTCGGGAGGGTCCGCTCCACGAGCCGAGAGGCCGATACATCAACTGTCTCAAAGTCCGAAGTTGATGTATCCAAAGGTTCTGTATCGTCAACAGGAACTCAACGTCGCAGACGGCGCGTCAATCGGACGCCTGGTCTGAGAGTTATTGGCTTTTTCGTCCCAGGGGCCCGGTTGGTTTTTAAGGCAAAACCAACCCGACCGTACTCCACCTGCGTCCAAACCTCGGACGGAGTATGCCAAAAGATCCGTCTCACATAGAGGAACTCAACAAAGTCGACGGCACGTCAATCGGACGTCCGTAGCTCAAGATATGAGTGTTTTCGCTCCGAAGGCCCGGTTGGTTTCGTGTACGAACCAACCCGGCCGAACACAAAGTATTTTGAAACCTTGAGTGCGATATACCGAAACGACCATCTCGATCCAAGGATCGCGTTGCCGCTGACGGCGAGTCATTTGGAGGCCCGTAGCTCAAGTTACGGGCATTTGACCGAAAACGGTTCGAAGACGGGGGTCCGGGCCCGGCCCGACCCCCCCCCCCCCCCCCCGGGGTCGGCCGAATCGGGTCGACCCGACCCGGTCCGGTCCGGCCAGGGCGCGGCCCGGCCGGTCGGACCGGCTTAGCTCGGTTCGGCCGAGCGCCGCGGGGTGCTGCCCCCGCGGTCTGGAGATGTCGCGGGTCCATTGGCCGCCGCCGCCGCGGCTTCAGCCGCGGCGGCCTTGTCCGGCGGCGGGCCACCGGAGTTGCTCCGGTGGTCTGTTTTCCTTCCCGTCTACGCCGGTGCTTCTCTCGGGTTCTGTTCTTCACTGCGGAATCAACAAACTGCCCTTGCGTCACGATTTTCCGTCGCCCGCCAAATCCGCACAACCACGAAGAACGACGGAGGGTTGTCGGGCCGTGTTCCTTTGGCCCGCACCCTCCGCGTTAGATAAAACAACAACGGGAGAAAATAATTCAACAGATGCATCAACAATTTTAATGAATTAAAATTGTTCATTTGAATCCGGTTCTTTAATTCAAGAAACGTTCACGGGAATAAGGGCATTTCCAAAAATAAAATCCCTACCTCATCGAGTCGCACGCGCGGGTTCTTCGCAGATTGATTGTCACGGAAGGAGGGGATCGTCGCGTCGTCGCGGAAGGGTGTCGCGCCGACGAACTCTGAGGTTCAAGAACTAAAGATTTAATTAAAAATAATCAAATCATTCTTGAGTTAAAAACCGCAAAGGAAAATCCGAAACCATCACCTCAACGGATGATCGAAGGTTTTCGTTGTGGATTAAAGAGCGTCGTCGAAGAACGTCGCCGGAGAGGAAACGTCGGCATCGCGACACACGGCGTCGCATCGTCGATTTCCGCGGGTTCGGCGTTCTTCGTCGGAGGCCGGCGTTCTTCGTGCTCTTCACGTTCTTCGCGAAGAAGGTGAAGGCACAAGAATTTCTGTCAAAACCTCCCAAGGTGCAATCCTCCAAATGACTTGTTGGTCTTATTTTTTTATTACGCCAAAAAACGAAAAAGAGGTAAGTAACGACCCATTAATACGTAGAATTAATTCAATGAAAGAAATTGCCCATTTAATTCACGAATAAAACCTCCCAATTAAATGGTGTGTTAAGAATTTAAGAAAACGCGTCAGTTGACTTTCATAATAACGGGTTTTCACGGGTGCGTTACTTAGTGGAAAGAAACGGTGGGGCTCGTGCGGGCCCCACCTCACAAATATCCTACCAAGAGGGTAGGATATTTCTCGATATTACCCTATCCGTTTCAACTCAGTTTAAGCCGATTTTAAGTGGCTTCAAGTGGCTTCCAAGTGGCTTAAGTGAAATAAAATAAAGTTGTCGAAAAATTATTTTATTTCTTAACTTTAAGCCCGAAAATTAAAAACCACACTCGAGCAAACGCAACTCCGGAAGAGGCGTTTCTAAGCGAATATCGGCGCTGCGATTTCATCGGTGCCCTCAGAATTCGATTCCGGGCACCGGTTCAAAAGTTAGAAAAACTCGCTCGTCCGTTCACTGAACGTACCCGAGCCAAACTTCGGAAAATGATTCCGGGCACACCGGGCCTCGGAATCAGGTGCCGTCAGAAACTGCGCTCTTGTAAAATTCCAAAGAAAATTAAGAAAAAAATTTCCTTGAAATTTACTGGTCTTTAAATTGCATCCATGAACCTTGAGAATAAACATACCGCACTGGTAACACATTCTATATACTTTATTACATTCCCAAAAACATATTTTAAAACACATGAAACAAGATTTAGGCCTACCTTCAGAATTCATAATTGGTTGCCTCTCCATTTCATACCACCTAAGATGTATCTTACTATTTTCATCTCATGGAACATATGTGTTACTCCATTTCAACTTTATAAGAATAATGAACCAATTTATCGTAACTTTTAAATTTTCATGTGGCCAATGATCATGGTAAATAGTTTTTTAATCATGTGTAAAATCAGTTCATTTTACAATTAATGTTATGAATAAATTATAGCACATTTCTGGACAACCTTTTGATATTTTTTTCATATACAGTAAGAAAATATTTTCCTTTTTAACTCAGCTCTATGAATTATTTTTATATTCTAAGATGAACACCCATAGGGAAATATTTCTCATGGATAATATACTTAAATTTTTTTATTACATGGAATCAAGATCATATTTCTCTCAAATATTCTTAATGAAAGACCACCATCAATCATATTCACCATTAAAATGATGGATGGAAAGAGTTTACATTTGATGTTATGATGATCCCAAGCCTACAAATATCTTATCCAAGGCCTTGATCCATCCTTCAGCTACCACTGGGTTAGATTATCCATTAAATGATTTGGGATATTTCCCCATGAAATGCTCCACTATAGAAACTTCCCTTCATGGTAGATTGATTTCCTCTATAGCATAGATATCCCTACCATTTATAGTATTTTTTAATAGATTCAACACTATAACATGATGTTCTGTTCCAATTCCAATAATCTCGGTATATTTATTTGGTTGTATATTTCCCTCTTGATGCCTTACCACTATTGTTTTCTTATATACTATTAAAAATTCCATTCTGATTAATCATATTTTATGTGATGCAACATGGTAATATTCAAAATCTATATCATTTCAAATTAACCATAATGTGAAATTCTTTAGGGGAATTTTACAAATATCAAACTAAAATATAAATTTATCTAAACCTTCCTCTTTAATAAACTTTAAATACATTCCATTAAATATTCCATAATCTTATTTTTAGTCAAAGAATTACATTCATTCACATTGACAATCATTTTAGCTTTAGAGTTTTAGATAAATTGGCTACAAATCATAAAAAACAAAATCATAATGTACAAAGTGGACATGTTTGATTATTATCCATTTCACCATAATATAGACATTTAAAATACAGTATAATCTCTATTCTTTAAAACACTTCACGAACTTTGAATTGAACTCTTTCATTCCCTTATACATCCTTAAATCTATATAAAATCAATTAAAAATATGGGATGACCACAAAATGTTTTGTAAGGGATACATAAATGGAAAACCATTAGTCCAGTGTGAAGTTACCCAGTCAAGATCCAAGTATCACTGAGAGGGGGAGGGGTGAATCAGTGATATCTTTTTCTTTTATGTTTCCCATTTTTGAAGTAACATTCGCCTCCTAATAAAGATTTCTTTTCCTGTTGAACACACACAACCACAGGAACACAAGATTTACAAGGTTCACTACTCAACAAGAGTAGCTACGTCCTTTGTATGGTGCGGAAATAATCCAGTACCACACAATACACTAGAAAAAATACTTTGATGTGGAATACAATGAGTATGATATACCCTTACACTCATGTAACACTTGGAAAACAATCTGCAAGTGTGTGTGCACCCTCTTATCACAAATAGAGAATTACAGTATTTCAGTGCTTCTTTACAATTGAACAGGTGTATTCTTTGAAGTACAAATCTTCACTTTCTTACCTAGAATCTGGTAAGAACTATCCTATGAACAACTTAGTACGTGCGAAGGACCCAAATCTTTTGTGCACCCTTTTAGGTGTCTTTCGTGCAACTTTATTGCCTCACGTGCAAGATTTGACTTTTGTTGTGAAACACATCTTGTGTGCAACTTCAATCTTGCGTGCAACTCTCTTCTTGCACACAACTCTATTTCTTTCGCACACTCCCCTTTAATTATAATTATTTCATGCCTCAGAGCTCAGTATTTCTCTAAGTTTCAAGCTTTTTAAATGTGAGGGGGTCACCTCTTATTTATAGACCTCATCAACCCCTACGTGTAAAAACCCCAATGTGTCACGCAAGATCATGATGCGTCACACAAAACCCCATTTGAAATTGCATTGGGCACATAAGTATCTTTTGCACCATCTTCATATTTTTAATACTTTTTGAATCTTTCACTCAATTCATGGATTTTTCTTTTTCCGAAGTTTTGACCTCGAATCATGTTTTGCGCGCAACATTCCAAACTCCCTTCAATATTGCACGTAAAAACCAATCTTTGGCGCAAGCCTCTCCTTTTCCATATTTTGATGTTTGGATCACGGAACTCTACTTGCATGAAATATACTAAGAAAACTTCAAAATTTTATGCAACATACTTTTCTAAAAACACATTTCTCCATCTCCCGATTTTCAGGCCAAAAAATTTGGCAAACACTGGGAAATGGCGCCACCTTAAAATCTATTTCAGGAAGAACACCAATGTTGATTAATTATCATCTAGTGTATTCAACAAGCAAATGATTTCATCACGAACCATATCTATCATGATATATAGTCTTTGATGGAACACATTTAGCATCATCAGATTTTCAACATGAAGTACTGCCACTTCCCTATCTTCCAACAACATCATTCTTTCTAATCAAAATAGCATATGATGGGCATTATCTTTTATCCTCCTTTCCTTCATAAGGATTTAATCACAAGTTCTCATAACTTATGATATTTTTGAAATACAAATCAGCAAAGAATCATCTGATTTTCAAGCCCTTTACAAAGTGAATTGATTTATCTTCTTTGACAAAAAAAAAAAGACAACACTCTGTAACAGCAAACGCTTCTTACATCCTTCTCCATCCAACTTGGTCCCAACACAGTGAAAATATCAAAACTCTTAAAACATTTTCCTTAATCATCAAATAAAACATTTTTTGATAATTAGAAACTACATAAAGAGAATCATTAAAACATATAGAAATAAATTTAAAAAAACATTATATTTCTTAAAGAATTATGTATGTAAATCCCTTTTGAAACCCTTTTAATTGGAATAACCATAAGGTCGACTTCCAACATTATAATAACAAAAATAATTATAGATCTATAATGGGGATCACCTTTAATATAAGCTAAATTGGGCTCACCAAGGATCTATAATTGGGATAAACCCTTTGTATAATCTATATCAAGCCCACCCATTTCTCATTAGCAATAATAGGTCTAAACCTTTATATAAGCTATATCGGTCTCACCCGTGAGCTATAATGGGCCTCAACCCTTTGTATAAGCAATATCAGGTTGACCAATTTCTCATATAATGATCATGTAACATATCAAGAGTAATACACTCTCATTATAAAAACCCTTTGAAAAACTCTTTTTACACCCATATAAAAAACACTTTCGGATAAAAATACCCTTTTTCTTTTAAGATACCATTTTTAATACAAAATCACCTTTTTATTTGAAAACCCATTTTCAATACCAAAATACCCAAAATGTAAAGATGATATTCAATTGAAAGAAACTTGAAATTGTGAAAAGGAATCCAAAAAATATATAATGCTCGTGGAAGTGGAAAATTCATAGTCATCATCTACATTAATAATGGATAATTTATTATGTTTTTTTTAAATGGTCTGTATAAAACACTCAAAAGAATTTCATTTTAAAAAATGTTAAATGAAATTAAAAATAGTAATTAAATTTAATTTATATTCCTTTTATATTAATAAAAATATAAAAAAATATCAAGAATATTTTCAAGGAGGAAAATATTTTTAAATTCAATCTTATAAAATTTTAAAAAAAGATTTCATTTTTAAATCAATGTGTCACATATCACTTTGAATCTTTTGAATAATACATATAATTATAGAAAAAAATTAAATATTATATAAAATATTATTATAAAAGATAAATTTAAATATGTAACATGTCATAGGGTATGTATATACAACTTATAAAAAATAAAGGTGTATAACATCACGATATGCCTCAATGAAAGAAGATTTAGACGAAGTCCCTTACCTTGAGTCTGACATGTCACATGTTTATTTAACATAATGAATAATAAAATAATGATAATTAATTTCTTTCCTCAAATCCTATATGTATTGTTTAATTAATTTAATTTCAATTATTAAAATCTCTTATACAATAATATAAACATTTAATTTCACGTCAGTTTTTTTGGCCTTATTCTGTGTATGTGTCCAAAATGAATTTGGTAGGTCATCTAAGGTCAATGGGGACATTATTAAATCATATATATAATAAAAAACATGTAATTATTATCATATTTATAAATCAATTATACTATTAAAACCAACCATGAATGGTGTTTATGAAAAATTAACCAACGTTATAATCATGGAGATGATAGGTAATACGTATGCCTAAGTGACGTTTCCATTTTTAAATGATCATTAAGGAAAGAAGGTATGTAATGTTTATATTTTATTAATTATAATTATATCATAAATAACATATTATTTAATCATATATACTTATATATTTAATTAATGTGATATATAGGGAATCACATCTCTTTGAGCAGGCGGTAGTCCATATGTGCACGAACGAGGCATTCACTTTTTTTGTGTATGAAATGGTAATAAATAAAATTATATATTATATTTAAAAAATGGTAATTATTTAATTAATATAATATATATTTCATTTATATCTAATTTTTTATTAAAATAATCCTTAATACATTCCATGTAATGTGTGAACTTATCATGTTGCCTTGAGGAGGCGGTAGTCCACACATCCACAAACGATGTTATTGTTTTCTAAAAAAATAGAAAATATGAAGGTATGTGTTATATAAAAAATAAATATGTACTATGAAATAATAAATAACATATATAAAATTTAATAAGAGTATCTCCATCATAATTCCCAACCATGATAGGTGGTAAAGAGAATATAAACGACATTGTTTCGTGAGGTAGTAGTCCTTCGTTTACAAAAATTGTGATTTCTTTACCTATTTGATGGAAATGTATGATGGTGTAGGTATAAACCATAAAATAAAAACATCGTATCATATTTAGGATACTGAGTTTAGTATATAATAATATAATTATAAGAATTTAATTTTTTTATAAATATATAAACAAATGTGCTCATTGAAGACTGTTACGTCTTCTTCAGGTGACTCTTTTTGGTATTCACTAATAGAATTCCTTGGTTTTATTATTTCCGAAAGTGAGGCCTATAGGTAATGATGAGATATATTGGGAGATTATTTGGTAAGTGTTTGGATGAGTCAATGGTGTTGATATGTGTGAATAATTTTGGAGAGGTGGTGCATTTTTATAGTGGAGGAAGAGTGGTATTCTTGTAAATACATAAACAGAAACACTATTGAGAGGCCTTTCATACATCACTTGACTCTAATAATGAAAGAAATTCTAGAAAAGTGTTAATATTCCATTATATGGCCATAAAATGGTTTTTTTAAATATTTCTAGGTCATTTGGACTCATAATAATAATGTTTAACCACTAAGTAAACACATTTTTACCTTAATCATTGTAAATAATTTTAATTACATTCACTAATATTTATTTTTCAAAACCCATTATTACCATTCTATAAATTATAGATTATTATTACTAAAAATTTGGAATCTATTTTCCAAAATTCAAATAACATAATTGGTATAATTTAATTTATAAATAATCTAGCAGAAGGAATGAGAAAACAGGGTTTTAAGGTAAAAAAGTTCAAAAGTTTTAATGTTTTTATATTCAATATTAATTTTAAATTTATTAAAAAGTCCTAAATTGGATTAAATGAAATAAAATTAATATAATCATACTTTAATAAAAAGTATATGTCTGATTTAACCCTATAATTGTTTCATACAAAAAAAATTCAATTAAAATCCAGTATTTTTCACTATTCATGAAAAAAACATCTCAGAAAATATACCAAAAACTCACTCAAAGTAAATTTTTATATTTTTATTCAAATAATGAATCTTATTTTAAAAAATATAAATTATAAATGTTTTGAAATTTTGTTTTAAATCTAGTGTACCATTAAATGGCAGTAAGAATACCCCTTAAAAATAAATAGATTTTTTTGCTAAAAATTATTTCTATTCTAATATTATTCATATCAAACATATCATATGAATTTAAAAAAATTATATTTAATATATAAAAATTATATTTAATTTATTTATTTCAATAATAGTGATTCATTTTATTTATTAAGATAAAACTCCAATAAAGTTATAAAAATAGATTTTTTCCTAAAAACACATCATTTATATTCAATTGGTATTTATTTTCATTTATAATAAATTGGTAACCAATGAATTTATTTAATAAACATTTATAAACTATAATTTCATAATTTAGTTAATATCCTTCATTCCCTACATTCCAATGGCTAGGTGATAACAATCATAATAATATTAATAGTATATTGCTTTCACATAAGACATGGGCTAGTATGTAATATATGTCATCAAAGGAATTTGATATTCCCTTAAACTCAAGATAAACTTGTTGTTGTGCGTGAGTTAAAATAAACTATATATTTCATGTAAATAAATCTATTAATGAATTTAAATTAATTTGAAATAATATGTAGCACCACCGGTTTGTGGTATATATCCTTTTTTATTCCTTTTTATGTATAGAATGTGGTTGTGTGATGTTTGGGAGAGTTTGGGAAGGTTTTGGAAATATTTGGATATTTCATTAAAGGAGAATGGTTTGAGCACGATTAGGGAAAACCATGCAATAAACCTAGGTAATCGTGCAAGATGAGACAGTGGTATTCCCACGGTTTGTGAACAGTTTGTCTAACCATGCGAGGAGGTCATGCGAGGTCCCTATTGAGGTTATAGCATACGCATAGTTAGTGCATAGTTTTCCTAACTGTGCAAGCTAACTATGTGTGGAAATAAAAAATTGGGTTTTTAATTACGGACTCACTCATGATTTTCCCTAAACTTCTCCTCTCTTATCTCATATGAACCCTACTCGGGATTTATTTTTCTCAAGGGTTATAGGGGATCTCCCACTCATGTTGTAAGTGAATCGAAGGGTTTTCCTGGTGCGTTGAAGGCAATTCTCTTCAGGAAATCCTTCTCACTTGGATCTTTTTGTGTTATCCCTAGATATAGTTCTCTCTCTCATATTTTTCTAGATCTACACCATTTTCATGTAGATCTAGGGGCTTTGTAGCCTAAAATGATATGGTTTGGGTTTTTTTATGTTAAAAAAATGGATCTAAGGAGTTTTTTTGGGAGTTTTACTTGGATTCGGTGTGCGGTTGGGCAGTGGATTGATTTTACTGAAACCCTAAGTTAGGTGGCTTCTATCTCGACTCCACATTGCTAGAACTATAATCCTTGTTTTTAATTAATTGGTTTTTGTTATTTGGTTGTGATTTGATATGTACTGATTTTTGGAAATCCATTTTTGAGGAAATTGATGGATTTTGGGGAAAATGGGTTATTGCAGTGAAATGTTCTTGATGTTGGATTTCGAAAATGTTGATTTTAAAATGGGTTCCTTGGGTTGATTTATGAAAATTGGTTTTGAAAATGGGTTTCAATAAAATGGCATTGCTTTATTGAAATGTAATGTGGCATGGATGATGTCCTAATGTATTTTTTTGTTATAAAATATTTGTTTTCATAATGTTGGGGCCTTGGTGTGTTATATGCTTGTTTAGTGGCTTGAACATTTTATGCTCGTGTTCAAATGATGAGAAGTGGGTGGGGCATACCACTATAAAAAATGGGATGGATAGTGGAAGGAAGGGCCGCCATCCAAGATATGTGTGCAGGAATTACCACTAGATTGGAAGGGAAGTAAACGGGTTTGGACGGGAAGTTCCACCGCCTTTGTTTACTAGTTTTGATATATGAAACCCTATAGTCTTACTTTGTTGGTTTGTGGTGATTAAAGGTGGAAATTTTTGTGCTATTATGTGTTATTAAATGGATTGGGGCACAGTTGTTGGGCTTCCCTTATGTTTGGGAAATTTGGGTGGAAAATGGATCGCTAATGGTGAGTTTGGATTTTTGGAAGTTGTTCCATAATTTGATGTTTTATATAAAATTATTTATATAAATTTTCTAACTATTCTATCCTAGTGGTGTGTGTAGGGATGTCACTTGGGGAAAACTTACTGAGTACTGGTACTCACCCCCTGCTTTGGCACATTGGTTATATTCCATGACACAGTTAAGGGTAAAGCGTCTCATTTTTCTAATGGTTCATCGTGATGCTTGGATGGTTTTTTTGTGCATGGAGCATGGAGCATGGATTGGAGTTGTGGAGTTGTTTCATACCTTCTTTGGTTTTTTTTTTTGTATTATTCCATTTGGTACTCTGATTATTGATTAATGTGGAATGATTTTATTTGTTTTCTGGTTTTTTTGAGTTGTAAAACCTTGTTGAAATGAATCGTGTAGTTTTGGTTGGATATGACTCGTTTGGTTGGTTTCCTTTATTCTAAGGGAAAATTTATCCCCATTCATTCTTGAAGCCCTCGACATTTATTTCCAGCCTTTGGTACCTTAGGAACATTGCCAAATTCCAAGTATCATCTCACTACATTCTCAAACCAATGAGGAAGGGGAGGGATGTTACAAGTGGTATCAGCTTGTTCGGTCCTTGATGCACAAGTAAAGTGAGTTGTTTTTATCTTGATATCAGTTTTCAGTCATGGTGTTGACATACATTATTGGTCTATTCCATGAGTCGGGATGGTAGCAAGGAGTAGTATTATCAGAACATGAAAAATATATCATAAAAGGACATATAAAACATTTTCATGATGAACTTCATGTCACCAGGGTGATTGGTATGTAAGTGTTTTAGATACACTTATAGGCATTAGGAATCTCATTCACATGGGTGTATCCAATGAGATGAGCATGTCATTCATGGTAGAAACAGCTTCTCTCTATGATTCATATTTCATGGGCATAATGATTTATGTTTTGGTATGGATATATGGACTTTTTCAAAATCTAGAAATTATTTTCAAATGTGATGATTTGAAATGTGTATGGATTTGGTATTTTGAAAATGGGTCAATTTTCAAATCATGGTGGATTTTTCTAATATGGTGAAATAGTGGAAATGTGAAATTGTATAAAGCCTGGTTGTGATAGTTTTAGTGCAATTGAATTTGAAATTATAAGCCTTTTCTTGAAAAATGAGTGAGACTCATGGTTGTTTTGGTTTTGATAGAAATAGAACTGGGTTTGTTTTATAGAGACCAACCAGAGGAGTCTACTAAAAATATGGTTGCACCTAATCCCTTGGTGAACCAACAGCTAATACAGAGTATAGTGAATGATTTTCAAGGTATGGAAAGTGGGAATAAAGAAAATGATCCAAACTATGTAGATCATGTGGTTTAGTTTCCAAAGTAGAGTCCACCCATCTTTAGGGGTGATTCAGAGCTGAAAATAAAAGAAGCATGGTTGAATAGAATAAAAAAGATATTTGACTTATTGGGAAAACTAGTAGATATGAAAGTGAAGTTAGCCACATATATGCTGGAGGATCTTTCCCTTTAGTGGCGGGAGTTAGGGGTCTAAGCCAGAATGAACAAAGGTATGACATAGGAGGTTTTTGAGAAATTTTTTAATAAACAATTCTACCCTCATACATTTATAATTTAGTGAACAAGAAAATTATTTATCATGAATCAATAGAACCTCTCGGTAATGGAATATGAATCTATGTTTATGAACATAGTGAATTTTTCACCCGAGGTAGTGGTTAGTACATCGTTGAAGGCATGTATTTTTAAAGCTCAGTTGAGGTAGGAAATTCATTCTAAAATAGAAGTGTTATGTATAAATGATTAAACATAAATGTTGAATATATAAATAGTGGATAAAAGGGATATTTTGTAGGCTACATGTGTGGGAAGTATGTTGGTTCCCATGGGAAATAGTGGGAACTCTAATGCTGGGATGAAGCGAAAGAGGGAAAATTATTTCCAAGGTGGGAGTATGTCGTATAATTTGAAAATAAGCTCAATGAATATTCCTATGAAGCCTCAAAGTAATTCAAGATGTTTTCAATGTGGTTCTATATGCCACATTAAGTGGTATTGTATAGAATAACCTCAATAATGTCATAACTATAAGCATATGGGTCATCTTCAGCATTATTGTCATAATGCTCCAAGGTCAGGTGTTCGTGACACTCCTATGGGGTCACCAGAATCATATGACTTGATAGGGAGGGGGCAACATCATACCCCTTGTTATCATATTAAAGTCAGTTAGGGTGATTCCAGGAATACCATGACTCTTTAACAGAGTAATAAAGAGAAGATTGTAGTAAGAAAGCAGTTGTTTGAGGTTGAGTAGGTTGTGATGGATGACTAGTTGGGACCATCCACAATGTGAGGTACGATTCTTTTAAATTCTACCTTGAAGAAATCATTTTTTGATATGGGTGCTTCACATTATTTTATTTATTCTCATAATGTTAGTTTTATATGTTTAAGTTTGGAAATGATGCCTTCTGTTTTGAAACTTCAAAATATTATGGGTTAAAAAGAGTGTCGAGTATTCTTCTGTCAAGCATGATGTATAGTTGTGGATTTGGTTGAGTTGATGTGGGATTTCTCAGTGCTTGAGATGGATTTTTATGATGTAATATTGGGTATGGATTGGTTGATGATGTTTAAGGCCCACATTGATTTGTATTCACAAGCAGTTATTTTTATGATGGATGATGAAATCATACATCTCTTTAGAGGGGATAAAAATGAAAATTTTGGTGAAACATTCTTATTGGAACCAACTATTGGCACATTCTCATACTAGTTGTCCGATTTGACTTTGGAATCAATGGAAGAGGATGGGAAAATTAGTTTTCCAACAGTGGTTGATCGGTTTTTGGATATCTTTCCCGATAAATTCTTAGGGTTTCCACCCATGAGAGAAGTGGAGTTTACGATTGATATCCTTTTACAAACCAATCCTATTTCACTTTTGTCTTACTATATGTCACCGATATAATTGAGGGAATTGAAAGTGTTATTAGAGGAGTTAGAAAACAAAGGGTTCATCTGGCCAAGCACGTCTCTGTAGGAAGTGCCATTTTTGTTTGTTAAGAATATGGATAGAACTCTAAGGATATGTGTTGATTATCTTATTCTTAAACAAGTTATGATAAAGAATCTATATTCACTTCATCGCATTGATGACTTGTTTGTTCAGTTGAGTGGAGCTCAGTGGTTCTCCAAAATTGACTTGTGATCATGGCATCATCAGTTATGAGTGAGGAAGGAGGATACTCCCAAAACAACCTTTAAAAGTATATATGAACATTATGAGTATGTGGTTATACCCTTTGGCCTGACAAGTGAACCAATAGTGTTCATGGAATTGATGAATAGTATATTTCATAGATATCTGAATTCTTTTGTGGTGGTATTTATTGATGATATATCGGTGTATTCTAGGACAAGGGTATATCATGAGAAACCCTTAGCAGTACTGTTGGGGATCTTGAGAGATCATCTGTTGTATGAAAATTTGTCTAAGTGTGGATTTTGGATATAGAAGGTTCATTTCCTTAGCCTTGTTATTTATGATAAGGGTGTTTCAATTGATCCGGAAAAGATAGAGGTTGTTATTTCATGGAAACCGCCAAAAATTGTTTTTGAGATACATAGTTTCATTGGTCTAACTAGAAATTATTGAAATTTTTTTCATGATTTCTCATTATTGGCCTCACCAATAATAGCTTTGAAAATAAATAATTTTCTATTTCAATGGAATGATCATTGTTAGAAATTTTTTGAACATCCTAATGGTCATCTTACATCATCACCAATCTTTTTTTTCAAAACCACAGAAAGGGTATGTGGTGTATTGTGATACAATGAGATTAGGGTTGGTGTGTGTCCTCATGAAAGGGGATAATGTGGTTGTTTATGGCTCATATAAGTTGAGGGTTCATGAGAGGAACTATCCAACGTATGATTTGAAGTTATTAAAGGTCATTCATGCCTTGAAAATGTGGCATTATTATCTATTCGGTGAGAAAATCACGGTGTTTACCGATCATAAGAGTTTAAATCATATTTTCAATCAAATAGATTTGAACTTGTGTCAAAGGGGATGGATGGAGTATCTCAATATGTTTGATTTTGACTTGATTTACACACCATGTAAAGTAAATTTAATGGAAGATGCATTAATTAGTAAATCATATACTCAGGTGGTGAAACATGCATCATATCAGTGGTAGTTGATGTTGGTCATAACCAACATGTAGTTATAATTTGAGTATTGTAGTGATATAGTGTATTTCATTCCATTTTCATAGGATCCTGACTTGGTTGGTTTGGTTAAGGAGGCACATGTGTCTCATTCTGAGTGTATGGAGATGAGGTCAAAACTCAATGTTAGGGAGACTATTGAAGGTTGGGAATTGAATGTGAAGTTAATTTTGTGTTTTTTGAATCAGATGGTTATACCAATGTCTTGCTAGGAGGAAATTCTAAGAGTTTATCATCATTCTAGATGGGCTGTCTATCCAAGAATTAAAAAAAATATAGAGTGTTGAAAGTGTAGTTTTGGTGGGATGGTATGAAAAGTAAAGTGGTAGAGTTTGTCTCAAGATGCTTGAATTACCAAAAGTTAAGGCAGAGCATCAGCATCTGACAAGCATGTTGTGGTCTTTACCTATTCCTGTATGGAAGTGGGAATAAATAGCAATGGATTTGGTTACAGGTCTCCCAAGAACAGTTAGAAAGAATGATTCAATATGGGTGATAGTGGATCGGGTCACAATGTCTACCCATTTCATCGATATTTGTGAATCTCATATGGTGTAGGATCTGTCCAAAATCTATATCTATGAGGTGTTAAAGAGGAAAGGTGTGCCAGTTTCAATTATATCAGATAGATATCTAAGGTTCATGTATCATTTCTATAAATCCTTGTAATAGGTCCTTGGGACTCAGTTGACAATGAGCACGGTGTATTATCCTTAGACATATGGGAAATCAAAGAGGATGATACAAAAAATTGGAAGATATGTTGCGAGTTTGTGTGTAGGATTTTGGTGGCTCATAGGAGGAGAAGTTTTCATTAGTAGAATTTTCATACAATAACAGTTATCAGGGTGTGATACACATGGTTCATTTTGAAAAAATGTACGGGAATCCATTTCATTCTCCACTTTTCTAGGTGGAAATGGGTGAGACGTTGATGGTTGGGCCGAGCCTTGTCCAGAAGACTGCATAGAAGATCAAGTTGATAAGGAATAGAATGTAGATGGCTCATATTCATCAGAAAGCATATGTAGATCAACATCAATGACCGTTATTGTTCAAGTTGGGTAATCATGTGTTTTTTAGAATCTCTCTTAGGCTTGGAAATCATCGGTTTCTAAAGTAGGGTAAGTTATCTCTAAGGTATATTGGGCCTTTTGAGATACATGAGCAGGTTGGAGAGGTGGAATATAGGTTAGATTTTCCACCACAATTTAGCGTGGTGCACAATGTATTCCATGTTTCTTAGTTGAAGAAATATCAGTCGGATCCTGATCATGTGATTCGATGGGATAATGTTGAGCTAGATAAAGATGCTTAGTTAGTGCATGTGCCAATAAAAATTGTGGATAAGAAAGAGAAATTATTTCATGGTAAAATCATTATTCTAGTTTGGGTATTGTGGAAGCATGGCTAGGTTCAGGAGGACAATTGGGAGAAGAAGAATGAAATGGCCAAGCAATGGCCCATGCTCTTTCGTTAAAGCGATGGTTCTCTAATTTCCGAGGACATAAAGTAAAATAGTGGGGAGAATATAGCACCCCCGATTTGAGGTATGTAACCTTATTTTATGCCTTTTATGTATATAAAGTGGTTGGGTAATGTTTGGGAGATTTTGGGATGGTTTTGGAAATGATTGTAGGTTTTTTTAATGGAATGTGGTTTGACCATGGTTAGGGAAAACCGTGAAACAAACCTAGGTAATCGTGAAACATGAGACGATGGGCTTCACATGGTTTGTGCATAGTTTTTCTAACTGTGTGAGGAGGTACATGTGGGGTCCCTATTGAGTTAGTAGCATACACATGATTAGCGCACATTTTTCTTAACCGTGCAAGCTAACTATGTGTGGAAATGAAAATTGGGTTTTTAATTATGAGTTCACTCTAGATTTTCACTAAACTTCTCCTTTATTCTCCCATATGAACCCTAGTCAGTATTTCTTGTTCTCAGGGGTTATAGGGGCTCTCCCACTCATTTTAGAAGAGAATCGAATGGTTTTCAATGAGTAGTGAAGGTGATTCTCTTTCAGTAATCTTTCTCTCTTGGATATTTTTTGGTTATCCTTAGATATAGTTCCCTATGTCTCCCAATTTTCTAGATTTACACCTGTTTCATGAAGATATTGGGGTTTTTTTGCCAAAAAATCCATGGTTTATGATTTTTGATGTTAGGAAAAGGTATCTATGGAGGTTTTATGGGAGTGTTAACCAAATTCGATGTGCATTTGTGCGGTGGGTCGATTTCACCGAAACCTTAAGGTAGGTGGATTCTATATCAACTCCAATTTTCTAGAACTATAATCCTTGTATTAAATTAATTAGTTTTTTTGGATTTGGTTGAGATTTGATGTGTGAATTTTGTTGGAAATCCCTGTTTTAGATGATTTATTGATTTTGAGGAAAATGGGTTATTGCGGTGAAATGTTCTTGATGTTGGATTTTAAAATATTGATTTTAAAATGGGTTTCTTAGATTGATTTATGAAAATGGGTTGTGAAAATGGGTTTCAATAAAATGGGTTTTCTATATTGAAATTTAATGTGGCATGGATGATGTTCTAAGGGATTCTTTGGTTATGAAATAGTTGTTTTCATAATGTTGTGGCCTTGGTGTGATATATGCTTGTTTAGTGTCTTGAAAATTATAAGATCTTGTTCAAATTATGAGAATTTGGTGGGGATTACCACTATAAAACGGATATAGATAGTGGAAGTAAGGTCCAACATCAAATATAAGTGTGCGGGAAGTACCACTATATTGGAAAGGAAGTAAACATGTTTGGATGGGAAGTTCCACCATGTTTGTTTCTGGTTTGGATATGTGAAACACTATAGTCTTTCTTTTTTGTTGTGTGGTGATGGAAGGTGGAAATTTTTGTGCTATTATGTGTTGGTAAATAGATTATTGAATGGTTATTGTGCTTCCCGTGTGTTGGGGAAATTTGGGTGGAAAATGGCTTAGTAGGGGTGAGTTTGGATTGTTGGAAGTTGTTCCACTATTTAATGTTTTATATAAACTTATTTATATAAAATTTCTAATGATTAAATCCAAGTGGAGTGCATAGGGAATAAATTGGGGAAAACCTACTAAGTATTTTTACTCACCCCCTACTTTGACACTTTGGTGCTTTCGTAGATGCGGTATTCCGGGACATAGGTAAGGGTAATGCATCCCATTTTTCTAGTGGTTCATCGTGATGATTGGATGGTTTTGTGGTTTTTGGACCAAGGATCTTAGCTTGGAGCTAATTATTTGTGTCATATATTCTTGGGTTTTGGTTTTTATAGTCTTCTTCTTGGTACTCTTATTATGGATTATTGTGGATTGGTTGTATTGGCCTTTTGGTTTTGTCGAGTTTTAAAATCTTGTTGACATGAACCATGTAGTTTTGGTTGGTTATGACTCATTTTTTTGGTTACTTTTATTCTAAGGTAAAATCATTCCCCATTCATTCTTGAAGCCCTTGGAATTTATTGCCAGCCTTTGGCGCATTGGGAACGTTGCTTAAGGCCAAATAGCATCTCACCGCCTTCTCAAGCCAATGAGGAAGGGGAGGGACGTTACATAATATATTTAATAAAATAGAAAGATATTACAATTATTCTAAATTCAAATAATATAATTAATGTATTTTTTACAATATCATTGACTCATATATTCCCTAGACACCATAAATGGGGCTTACTTCATCCTAAACTTTTATTCATTATAATAGGTACAACAAGTAGATAAAAATTTGGCATGATCCTATAGGACCTTATCTCAATTGAAACGAGTCATAATCACAAGAAAAGTGAGGTGTCTTGAAAAAAAAGTTGGTCTAATAAAAAAATAAGTATAATTATTTTCAATTAATACCTCCTATAAAAACACATTGTGTAATAAAATATAATTATCAAGTGATATATCAAAAATAAAGACACACACTTTTTGTCATTATCCTTTAGATTCTTTATTTATTTCATGAAATTTATGAATTTAGATACCTTAATGTAGCATGGCCTTGGATTTTGAAATGGTATAACAATTGTGGGAATTGGACCCAAGATGTATATTCCTTTTTGAAGAAGAAAATCATGGATTGTTCATTCAACCAATGTCATCCCCCTAATAATGTACCTAACACAATATACCTCACAAGGGTAAAAATTCAATGGTTTTCATCATGATTCAATGTATGTGATCAGATGTTACACACTGATAATGATATCACATCTAGAGCCTAATAGACATGGTCGTAGTTATAAACATACAATGACACCCATAACATATGTTGATCCTATAAGGACATTCCTCATGATCTCTTTTACTCAAGAAAACCATGTGAGAACATTAGGAGAACAAGTCTCAATTCTTAGGATGGACCAACACATGAAAGTATGTAATCATATGTATCCCATATATATGATGTATATAATCCATAATAAATAAATTTATAACTACTTTCATAGTATCTCAAGGTTCTAATTATATCTTGTAAATCCTATAACCTATTGAAATAAAAAATAATTTCTGGAAACTACCATAGAAATTATGGATGCAGAAGAATCAATAATGTCATATAATGATTAAATATTACAAAACTTTCTATAAATATGATACGCTAATCAAAATGTACTACTCCTAACGGGTTTAATGAAATCACATTCACAACACTCCCACATACACTATATAAAAAATTCTAAATATCCCTATTACCTATCATTTGATAAGATCAAGCTTCTGATTTATATTAAGTTTAGTCATTGGACCTTCCATTTATTATTGTATGGAAACTCTATTATCAATAACATCACCACATTTATGGTAATATCCATCAATAGATGTTATCTATATGTATATCTAATTTATTCTTTATAAGAACATGACACCATAGAGGGTACAATTATTGTAATTTTATCATAATTAATTTTATGATAATAAATAAATCAGTATGTATAACTCTATGAAAAAAAACTCATTGTTAAATATTTTAGCTTCTTATTTCAATACATTAGATGCCTCAGTGTACTTATTATTTCTTGTTTTTACCACTCCTAGAAATAATTAGACACTCTTTGTCATTACATTTCCCCAGTTATGATATAAGATCAAATTGATCCATATGAGAACTAGTTTTTTATCACCTTTATAATTAGTGTTCCATCATCTTCATAATCCTTGTACACATACCTTGTACATTCCTAATAATTATTAGATAGTTATGACTATTTCTTTCACAATCTGGATGTATATAATCGATATTTTCTTACAATAATGTATGTTTTTGAAATACCATATTCGGTACATAGCATGAAAAATATTATATATATACTATAAAAGTTTATAGTTTTTTATTCAACATTATAATCTCCTAATATGTCTTATTGATGACTTCATGATGATATTTATACCATGTGGCAGTGGAAACAATTCTCTCTTGAATTATTTAAAATAATAATTTTCAAAATGTTTTTAATGTATATACTCTTACATTTTCCATGTAACCCATATATATAAATTTATAGATCTCCTTCCATAGAATATTGGTAAATACATTATGTCATTGGTTGGATAGATTTACATAATATATTCTTATTAAAGTATAATACTAATAAATATTCTATGAAAGTACTTAACTTGTTTAATAGAGAAAATGACGGAACTCTAAATAACTAAATATATAGACATGGGATGGATTAGTTCTAAAAAATATATTATATTCTCATGACCCCCCCCCCCTCCAAAGATGCCCCTCCTAGAAAAGTAATGAAGAATGATGGATAATGACCCTAGATTCCCACCTTCAGTAGTCCCCAGGGTGGAGACCAGCACCAAGGGTATAGAATATCACAATATAGCATCCCGCCTTTTTATAACATAAACTTTCATTACATTACACAAAACTTAGGATCTTTAAGGTTTAGTGTCTTGGAAACTAGGAACATAATACATGAAAATAACATAAAACATTCTTCTTAAACACTTGAAAGGCTTATCCTTAAGTTCATCCTAGGTTCATTACTGCATCTCATAACCTGGGGACATAAATCAAAAGAAAGGGTGAGCAGAAGGCCCAGTAAGGGAAACAAGAGAAACATTTTACATGTGAACTTGAGATACTTCAATAAGGTCATGAAAAGAACTTTAAGGCATGAGAAAGAAATCATGAGGCATATCATAATAAAAATAACGTTTTTTATAACTTGAAGATGTGGATACAACATTTAACAAAGACAATCATTTCCATTTCACCAAGGTCCATCCCCAAGGTGTCAATAAAAATTACCAAGGTTATTCACCAAGGTATCGGTCAAAATGGTCATCTCTAGATATTAAGTCTTTACCCAATGCATTGGAGCGCTATCAAGGCGCACCCTTAAATTCACCTTTATTATCATGTGAGACATATATATAATCATAAATAATTTCATAAACAACCCATATAGCATAAAAGAAATGGGTTTCATTTCATAATTATAACGTTTTAAAAACTGCTTTAAAGACATGATCTTTGTGTCACTTTAAAACCCACAGAAAAGGAAGGTGGGTCTCATGTATGTAAATACCAGAATTTAAAATAGAACATTTTGGTATATATGTGAATACCCCTATAGAAGATAGAGCTTTGAGTATTCACTTAATAAAATAAAATAACTTTAGAAAAAGAGAGAAACATTTTGAGATGGAAATTCTGCAGCATAACGACTATGTTTCGGGGTTTTAGAAAACATTGAAAAGAGAGGGGACATGGGTCAAACATTCATAAATGACCCATAAAACAGTAGAGGGACAGAATATGAAGGATATATGAACATGTTAATGAAATTTTAAGGACATTCCATTTGAAATGAAAAACATGGAAGGAAGACAAAAATTATATTTCTCTTATGAAAATTCGGCAGCCTAACGACGTCACTTAAACTTCAACAAAAATGAATTGACGAGATCAAATAGGGTCTCTCATAATATGATCATAAAAGTTCAGTATGATAGATATAGAGATCATACCCCAACATAATAAAAAGGAACTTGAAATAATTGACATGAAAGTAGAACTTTGAAAAATGAGAGAGCTGAAAGAATCCCTTAAAAATTCGGCAGCCTAACGGCGCCACTTAAACATTCTTAAAACGAATTGATGAGAGAAAGCGGGGGTATCTCATCATATGAACATGAAAAGGGAAGTAAGAGGAATAAAAAAGAACATCCTACAACATAATATCATGGATCATAAAATAAATTACATAAAAGAGATTACTTGAAAAGAAAGAGAGAGGTAGGATCCCTTACCTTAAACGTAACTCTTAAAACTCAAAGGTTGGAACCTTGAGGGCTTGGGGGCACCTTGGGAGGACTCCTTGGGAGGTAATGAGACCATAGTTTCATTGGGGGAGAGTTGGGAGTGAAAACTAAATGAGGAAAGGGTGGGTATTTATAGGGAAGGTGAGGTGATACTTTAATAATTTCAAGGGACACCTCACAAGTGGTTTTCTCAAAACCATGGGCTCTCCCATGATATTTCCCATGGAGTTAGGCCACATGGGGCCCCCATACAATAATTCATCACCTTTGGTCGGCCAACTCTTAAAATATCTCATGACATCATCATGATACAGTTCTGATGTCATTAAACATACCGAAACCCTAAAACTATAATTTTACTATTCACTGAAAATTCAACTTTCTCAGAAAAATCCCAAAATTTCACCTTAACCAAATATCAATACTCTGATTTCAAAAATGAACTCCATTTTATAAAAATAATTTTCTAAATAATTTTAATTTAGTTTTTAAATAAATACACTATTCACCGAAAATTCATTTTTTTCAGAAAATTCCCCAAAAATTACCTTAGCATAATATCGATGTTCTGAATTCAAAAATAAAGTCCATTTTATAAAAATAATTTTCTTAATATTTTTAATTTAATTTTTAATTAAAAAACACTATTCACCTGAAAAAAACTAATACTTGACTAATAATTTATGAAGCCGTTAATTGACCATTTTATTGAATCACATTACTTAATCAAGGTGCCTAGATTATATTAATAATTTCTTTAAGTGAGATTACTAATCCATTTGGTCACATTACTAATCCTAAGCATAAAATCATTATTCATCAAAAATTAAGTTGATCTTATTAGACTCTAAATTTCGTACTGAACATAATTGTAGAAGACCATTTTTTGAAAATCATTACACATTTTTAATTATTTAAGGTTTACATAAACATTTTTAAAATATCATTTCTCTAAAATTCATCAAAAATATGCATACTATATTTATCCGGACATTTGAAAATTCACAAACTTCACCATAAGAAGAGAACACAATTTTATTTAAATCAAGGGATTACAAAAGGTAGTTACAGACTCCTTACATAGCCCCTTATAACCCCAGCATAGGACCTAAGTGTAAGGTGTGCTAAGGTGAGAGAATCTGAGGGCGGCTCGACCAACATCGCACAAGTAGTAATTTCTATCAGTTTGAACTTCTCGTGAAGGAAATTCTGTTCTAGCTTCACACGATGAAGTTAGGCTTGGGTTTGGTCCAGAGCAAAGCCCAGTGGTGCTACCTCCTTTCCAAGTTCTGTTAGATGGGATTCGATTGGCCCGAGACTACTAGATGAGGCCATCGAATATCCTTTCTATATTAATTAACCAAGATCACTTGTATTTAGAAAAATCTCAACATTTAGTTTCCAATAGTCATATTGACCAATGGTCATATAATAGTCAAAAACCAACAGTCTCATTTTAATTATACTCATTTTATTAAATGAAAAAGTTTTGTTGAGTATAAAAATAAAATAACACACAAAATTAGGAAACAAGATTTATTCAAAATTTTGGGTCGTTACAATCTTCCCCCCTTAAGAAATTGCATCCTTGCAATTTTTAAAATTGGGTTTTGAAATTTCATTGAAAGTCCCACATAGGAAAAGGAGTCAGGAAAACTATTACTTTAAAAGAAAGAAAGGGAAGTACAAAGGTCACCTGAGTTAACCCACACTAGGACTCCATGTAGGAAAACATGGACATGGAGGAGAAAACAAATAGTCAAGTTCTGAGGGGGAGTGATAGAAAACATGATTAGGAGAAAGTTAACAATAAGAAAATCACAAATTTATGATGGGTCAAACGGTATTTGATTTCCTAGTAGGAAACGTTAACAGACAACGTTTTTGTTTTATGTTCCTTTTCATAGTTTTGAGGAATTCATTTACTACATAGAATAAAAACATAAGGAAATATACCTACCTTCAAGTAGAGTTTAATCCTTTAATAAGTTTCTACCAAAACTAATCTTTTCTCTAAACGATGAGCATTCAAAACACTTGGTCTCATCAAAACACAAGAATCATCTTCTTGAGAGTCACGTAATCCAAAAAAGATTAACTATCAATTTCTTCTATCTTTAAACATTATCCCAAAAACAAAAAGGGTGAGATAAAACAACTCTTCAAAAAGAAAGAACCACATAGAAAGGGAAACTAATTTAAATCTTCAAAGTTCCACGGTACTACCCAAAGTTTATCATAGACCATTCCATAAATAACTATCCTTAAAATTCCTCAAAATAACCCAAACTAAGATTGAAACCCAAATACAAGAAGGATTTGATAACATAGTCTTCCAATATAAACTTTATCGTTCATCTCCAAACAACATCAACCACTCCTAACATCTTATAACAAAAGTAACTAACCTAAACATATTTTCCCCAATATAGGTATATCATTCCCATAAGTAACCTATAATACCATAAGTTCACCTTAAATTCATTGATTCTTCAAAATATAATTCAACCATTATTCCTCAAAGAAAATACAGTAGTAATCCATTTACCTCGATCATAAAGGGTTCCCAAAATAGTGAACATCTTCCAAAAATAATAATCACCTTTTAATCCCCTAATCACCCTCTTTTTTTTGGAGAACAGCTTCACTACATTAACATGTGGTACATAACAATAGATGTTTTCCTTAATGATATAAAATCATCTTAGGTAGTGACTCGATGATCTTAGAAAACATAAAAGATATGCTCATAGAGCACGAACTAAAATACAACATGACATAGACAATTATTGCGAATAAGTTACATGTACATCAGTCATCATGATCCATCTCAGCATAGGACTTGCATTGTTCCCTTGTCCTCGAAGATTGTTGATGCTCATCATGCTTCTCATCCATTCCAAGAGAGCATTGCCTTGGATAATGTCTAACTTCTCCACATTTACGACATCGAAAAGTATAAGGTACATTAGATCGAACCTTATCTCCATTCATCACATTATCCATTTTTTTAAAGCAATTGGCTACTTTATTCCCTATCTTCCCACACTTTTTGCAAAAAAGAAATTGGGTCTTCTTTCCCTTATCAAATTTATCAGAAGAACATCCTTGAGCCTTTGTCTTCTTCTTCCTTGATGAATTTGGGCATTCAACTAGGTACCAATTATTAATTGTAATTTTTGATAGCTGGTTTGGTATAATCACAATATGCTCAACTTGATCTTTCGTCATCTCTGTCACATTAATAGGGCAATATTCACATTTCCTATCACATTGGTTGTTGGGACATGTTCTTCCATTTCCCACCATTAACTAAGAAAAGAAAGTATAATTAGGGGCTTAAATACTTAGCCAATAATCATGAAAAGGAAACTTTAATCATAGAAGGATAAACTTGTAGAAGAAAAGTATATCCTAACTTGTGATCCCCTAGGTTCCAATCTAGGTTATCCATGATCATATATTCTTATGTGAATCTTTATTTTATTTTATCTTTGTTCCTTTAATAATGGTTCATACTAAGCTTATGAATTTACCAAAGCATATCCTCTGGGAGTATCGTAACCAAGAGTGCAGCAAGGCCTGTTGTCGTGTACCAGTTCCCGTTCGAGTCTAGCTCAAAGCGGTGTTTTCGGGTTTTACCCCTATGTACATCTGTGTCAGAGCCACCTCTACCTGCTCGTATCCAGACAAGGATGTATTTGCTTGGCAACCCCTTACTCAATACTCACCAAAATTCCAGGAATATTTCCTATATTTAAACTTTTCTATAGGGTTCTTCCTAAAGTTTTCATATCCTAATTTCCACAAATAACTAAACCATCCTTTGATACCAACTATAGCATCCCGCCTTTTTATAACATAAACTTTCATTACATTACACAAAACTGAGGATCTTTAAGGTTTAGTGTCTTGGAAACTAGGAACATAATACATGAAAACAACATAAAACATTCTTCTTAAACACTTGAAAAGTTTCTCTTTAAGTTCATCCTAGGTTCATTACTGCATCTCATAACCTGGGGACATACATCAAAAGAAAGGGTGAGCAGAAGACCCAGTAAGGGAAACAAGAGAAACATTTTACATGTGAACTTGAGATACTTTAATAAGGTCATGAAAAGAACTTTAAGTCATGAGACAGAAATCATGAGGCATATCATAAAAAAAATAACGTTTTTCATAACTTGAAGATGTAGCTACAACATTTAACAAAGACAATCATTTCTGTTTCACCAAGGTCCATCCCCAAGGTGTCAATAAAAATTACCAAGGTTATTCACCAAGGTATCAGTCAAAATGGTCATCTCTAGAGATTAAGTCTTTACCCAATGCATTGGAGCGCTATCAGGGTGCACCCTTAAATTCGCCTTTATTATCATGTGAGCCACATATATTATCATCCCTCTTGGCGCTGCAACAGACGGATCAAGAGCACAACCCACGAATCTATGTCCGCTCAGCTCACTTTCGACGCTTTGATACCACCGAAGGTGGTTATAGGCAGCTTCAAGCTTCAACCTCATACCACTGATGGAGGATCAATTGCACCGGTAAACTCAACCGCGCACACGCAAATCACTTGAGGTGATCGCAACCACATAAACACAAACAAACTAGTATTATTTATTCTCACTGGAATTCTTATCCTGACAACACATAACAATACTCCATATTTATAGGGATACCAAGCACACAACAAACCAAATGGAAACACATCGAAAAATAAAATTCTTCATATATGTTGCAGTAGGTGCCTCCCAATACTCCACCGCCAAACACATTAAGCAACAATCTTTGAAGTCGTCAAGCCTCCGTTGGTGCAACAGAAGTTTGGCGTCCTCCAAGAAAAACTGAGTTTAATATTCAACACCCCTCACCGACAAGATTCCTTGCAGGAAACATCATTTGGTCAAGCCTTATCTCCACCTTCAGTGCCAGATCCAACATTGCGTACTCCAGATCCTCCTTAACCGGAGAAACCCCCATGAAGAACCAGCAAAGAACCCATCAGATTTCCCAAGAGGGAGTTTGACACCACATGATGAAAACATCTTGAATTGACCAATAATTTCTCAATTTTGAACATTATGAACAAGATTGCAATTTCCGGGGCAATGGCCTGGATAGAGAAGCTATCCATTACAAAGATAAGAACTCTCCATCTTTACAAAATCATTAAGATATTTATATATTAAAAAAATATTTAAATTATTTTTTTTATATTATATAAATATTTATAAATAAATTAATAAATTAATAGTTATATATAAATATTTTTAATGATTGATGGCGATTTCAGGAGTGGGAGATGGCGATTTGCAACCTGGTCATGGTGATTTCCTTCGATCGAAGATCTTCAATCGATAATGAGCTCGTTCAATCTAGAATGAGAGTTTGCCTACACAGGCGAATCTCGTTCTCCTTCCAATGAATTATCTGATGGTCCATCTCGAAGAAAAGCTGGAGTTTCTTTTGTCGAGGCTTTATTCGGTATTCAAGATTTGGTTAAATAGGATGCTCCCAATCCTTCCTCTATCAGCAAATTGGAAGATGGTAGCTTCTCGGTGGTGGCGTATCTGGATGCCCTGCAACAAAGGATTAACTTATACCGATTCTCGCTTCTTGGGAGAATGATTCTTTCAAAAGGGGATAAGACATGGTCATATTCAGATACTAAGCATAGAATTTCCATTTATCGGCGTATTAGTTCTTGGAAACTTATTCCAATTGGGAAGGGTTTTTTCCATACTATTTTTCAGAATGGAGATGACCTGAAAAAGGCTCGAAATACTGGTAATCTACAACTCAAACCGGGACTTTTTCGAATTTCAAAGTGGGATTGTAATTTCGATCGTTTCAATTAGAAGTAATACAATGCTCAAATTTGTATGAGACTCCATGGTCTAAATTTGGCGTATTTGCATCTGAAGATCCTTAATGATCTCGCTTGTTGTATATGTACCCCTATCAAGATGGATCAAATAACAATGGATGGTGAGCTTAGCCTTTATGCTATACTTTTAGTGGATGTCAATTTGAGTGCTGAACGTCCTAAATCCATTTTTGAGATTGTTAATGATCTCAAAATTGAAGTCAAGATTGAGCTAGAGCACATTCCTCCCTTTTCTAATTCTCTCAAGATTTTGGGGCATTCCATTGAAACTTGTAGAGTTATCCAGAAGAAGGTTAGAGTGCCCCCTAAATCTAATGAATGGAAGGAGGTTAAAAATAATTTCATGAGTAAAGGGGTGGTCCTTGAAAAGAATACTGCTAATAAGCCTTTGGAGCGAGAACCTCAGGCTTTTCCTCCTTCTCTAATGGTCACTTTGGACAAGCCCTGGGCAGATATTGCAGAGGAAGAGGATAATCTTCCTTCGAATCCCTGCCCTGTTATTCTTCCACTGCATTCTGGTGGAAAAAATGATGATGATGATGTTATAGCTTTTGAAATCTCTCACGATATTAATGACTTGGTGTATAGGATGAAATTGAATTTGGAGGAGCATTCTCTCTTCAACTTCATTTCCAAGGACATTTCTGACTTGGTTATTAGGCTACAGTAAGAAATTTCTCTCTCAATCCCCATGCCATAGTCCACTGATCCTATGAACATTCCTGTCAACATGAATTAGGTGGCTATGCCAAATGGAGTCCCGTTGATCAATGCAGTTAATCAGCTAGAGTAGCATTCCATAAACCTGACCCCGGTCTGTCTGAATTCAGATGTCCATGATTTTGTTAAGGATCTTTCCCAAATTGACTCCTTCAGTAGAGAGTAATACTTTGATTCCAAAGAGTCTCCTGCCTTGAATACATAATTTCAGAAAAAAAATCACAGTTCTGAATCAGTTATCGAACCTAGACATGAGGGGATTGTCCCTAATATCAGTGACTCCAAATCCTTAGGCAGGGATAACTCCTCTGCTATCCAAGAGAAGGAAAATCAGAATATGGGAATTGTGGACATTAGTCATTTAATTCAAACTAAAATGATCCCCAAAAAGAAAGCAGGGAGACCTCTAAAAATAACTAAAAGAAATAAAGGATATGGAAATAAGAGGGAGAACACCCCAAATACAATCCCAAATGAGGTTTTTATTTTTGAATTGTCAAGGCCTGGACAATGCAGCCATAGTCAGACCCCTTAAGCTTGACATTCTGTTTTGATTGGGTTAGCGGAACCCAAAACAATTTTCTCAACTAGAATCTCTTGTCTGGAAAATATGGGCTTTAATTTTCTAGGTATGAACAATATTTTATCTAAGGTAAAAAATCATTGGGTTTTAGCTCATTCTTCTCTCTTGGACCCCCTTCTGATTTGCTCAAACACTCAATATGTCACTTATTCTTTTTCTGATATATGAATAATTCATGTTTGTTCTTTCATTTATGCTCATAAAAGATATCAGGAAGGCAAAATCCTTTTGTATGATATCAATTCCCTTAAAAATACCATTGATGGACCATGGATCATCCTCGGTGACTTTAACTTGATTCTTAGCCCTAATGAAAAAATAGGCCCTATAACCAACTCTATTTCTTCAAGGTAATTCAAGGGATGTATTGAAAAAAATGAGTTGATTGAAGTCAACCTTGTTGGTGAAAAGTTCACTTGGCATAGAAGGCACCTTAATGGTATGTTTTCTAGTAAACTTGACAGGGCTTTTGTTAATTATCCTTCCCTAAGTTATTGGGAATCCATTTCTTTCATGACCTTATAATGGTTCAATTCTGATCACCACCCTATCATGGTTGAGCTCATTAGAAAAGGTTCTAAGCCTTCCTTTCACTTCAGATTTAATAAAGCATCACATTAAAAATGTGAAAATATTGTTTGTGGTGTTTGGAGCATGCTTGCTTGCAAGAGTAATATCTTTTGTTGCACTCTCAAATTAAAGATCCTCAAGGGTAATCTCAAGATTTGGATCAAAGAAACGTTTAGTCACCTTGACAAAGATATCTCTAATCTTGAAGCCTCCCTTCCGTGTATTCAGGAGTAGTGTACTCATGTGAACTTCTATAATGGTACTTTGATGGAAGCATAATTGACTCTTAAACTCAATAATCTCTTCAATATTAATGATGCCATGCAAAAAAGCTACCTTCGAGGATGATTGGCTCAAGGATGGGGATATGAAATCTACGTTTTTAACTCTCTTTAAAGAGTTAGGAAAATATCTCCGCCTCTTGCTATGCTCAAGAATGGGGATCAAATCATGGATAACAGGAAGGACCCTTCCTGAGCATATTGTTTCATATTTCAAGGATCTCATTAATGGTTCGTTCACTATTGCTGATCCTGTTAAAGGTATTATTCCAAAGTTTGTTTAATAAAAGGATAACTCAAGACTTATCTCCAGTCCTTTCGAACCAGAGATAAAGGCAGCCATTTTTAGTCTCAAACCAGATAGTTCCCCTAGTCCTGATTTCTTTAGCAATTATTTCTTTCAGACTTATTAGGAGATCATTGGTGATGATATCTGTAAGATGGTCCTGTATTTTTTCTAGGGTGTATTTCTCCCTCAAGGTTTAAATGCTCAATTCCTTGATTTATTTCCTAAGGTGAAGAATGATAATGAGATTCACCCTTTTAGGACGGTTTCTCTTATCCATACATTATATAAAGTCATTAAGAAAATTCTTTCTAGTAGATTGGATCCCATCTCTAGTAAAACTGTTTCTTCTAATCAATTTGCCTTTATCAAAGGGAGGTCCATTCAGGACTATCTCATTACTACATCAAAGTGCGTCAATCTACTCAAAAATCTTATTCGGGGGGGGGGGGATTTCTTTAAAACATGACATTAAAAGGGCTTTTTATATGATGGATTGGGACTTTGTCTTCAAAATCTTTAACATGTTTGGTTTTGATGATACTTTTATCTCCTCGATGAAGACTGCTTTTGCCTCTTCTCATATCTCCGTGCTTGTGAATGGCTCTCCGGAGGGATATTTCTCTTATTATAGAGGATTTAGACATGGTGATCCCCTCTCTGCTATTATATTTTCTATCTCTAAGTATTATCTTAGTAGATTTCTTTCCATCATGGCTGCTAATGGAAAGTTGAAGGCCATAGGTGCTGGTCGTGGTTTATCTGCCCCAACTCATTCTTTTTATGCTGATGATCTTATTATTTTCACTCAAGGGGACAAGAGAAACATCAAGAATATCAAGAAATTCCTCTTACATTATGAGCTGGTCTCATGTCAGTAGATTAGTTGGAACAAATCATTTGTTTACTTTGGTAGAAATATCCCTCCAGTCAGGAAGTTGGACATCATTATTGAATTGGAAATTAGAGATGGAATCTTTCCTTTCACTTATCTTGGTTTTTCTATGTTTTGGGGTCATCCAATGGCCTTTTACTTCTCTATAATTATTGGTCAGATCAAAAATCATTTATCCTCTTGGAAAGGAAACTCCCTCTCCATGGCATGTCGTGTTTTCTTGGTTAAAACAGTTATTATTTACAAATTTTTCTACTCATTTATGGTTTATAAATGGCCTGCATCACTTATAAAATAAATTAACGTGTCCATTAAGAACTTCATCTGGACTGGAGGCACTCTGGAAAGAGGATTGAGTACTGTTCCTTGAAACACTTGTTGCAAACCCTTTGAGAAGGGGGGTCTTGGAATAAAAAAACTCAGATTATTTAATCAAGCCTTACAAGATTTTTTGTTTGGAAGCTTGTAAATGAAAAATATGAGGCTATTGGTTTTTTTAGATGTAGGTTCCTTAGAAATCTTAAATCTAGGAATATTAGTCACTTGGATTCCTCGGTTTGGCCCTTCATCAAATCCACATTTTCTCTCACTGATTTTAATGATCGATGGTCTATTTCTAAAGATTCCTCTCTTATGTTATGAAAGTCTAACTAGATTGGTGCCTCTCTCTTGGATTCTCTCAACTAGGGTGATTTTAATTTTGATCTTGATATCACAATTAAGGATCAGATCAATGATATTGAAGCTGTTCTAGACCATATTAAGCAGATTGTTAATGAATACTGCTTTTCTTCTATTGGTGACTTCTAGATTTGGGAGACAAATTCATCTGGAATTCTTACTTCAAAGACTTTTTATTCTCATTTTATGCTTCTGTTTTAGGCTTACAATGGATTGGGAAGTAAAATGGGAATAATCTTCCCCCCTCTCGGTTTAATATTATTATGCGGTTGGTGCATGGTAAACTGCCTACTGATAATTCTTTGCAAGCATGTGGAATCTGTTTGTGTTCGATCTATGTACTTTGTCATCAACATCAGGAAGATTTGGACCACCTTTTTCTGAGCTATGCCAGCACCTCATCTATGTGGAAGGATCTATTTTATATATTTGAAGTCCAAAGGCCAGGTACTGCTTATGTTCGGGACTATATTGTTGGTTGGTTATGCCTTCCTCTCTCCCCTTTTCTTTTGCTGCTTCTCCATGCTGCTATAGGGGAAATGGTCAGTATTCTCTGGCTGGTGTTGAACAAGTGTCTTCATAATGGTGTCACCTTCAACCCGCAAGCTGCTCTTGCTGGCATTTTTGATGTTCTGCAAAATGTGAGAATTACTCGGAAGGTATTCTGTAGAACTCGATTCATGGTTTTTCATTTCTTAGGAAAAACGGTATTAAGGGAAACTTTCAGCCTCTAATGGGTATAACGGAGGTTTCATGGCAACCTCCCTTCTTTGGATGGACTAAGATTAATACTGATGGTTCCTCAAGAGGGAACTTGGGCCCTTCGGGTTATGGAGTGGTCTTCCGGAACAGTCGTGGTGATGTGTTTGGTTGTTGTTATAGATTTTGAGGTATTGCAACCTCTTTGGAAGCTGAGATGCTTGGGGTTATCACTGATTTGGAGCATGCTAAACAGAGGGGCCTGAGAAAGATATGGTTGGAATGTGATTCCACCATTTTTGTCCATGCTATCAGAATTGCATCTGCTCATATCCTTTGGAGACTTGTTAATCGATGGATCAATTTTTTAGATTTCCTCTCATCCATTGAATTTATCATTACTCATGTTTTTAGGGAGGGTAATACATTGGTTGATAGTATTGCTAACAAAGGCGTTGAAGGGAAAAATCGTAACTAGTCTGATCTCCTTCCTTTGAATTTATCATTACCTATTTTTTTATTAATAAAGGGGCCATGTTTTCTGGTTGGTGCTCATCTTATCCAAAAAATATACAAATATTTATAAATACAATTATTCATAATTATAATTATAAATATATATCAATGATTATATTTATAATTACCTATTTACAATTCTATTAATATATTTATAATTATATAAATAAATATTTATTTAAAATTACATATAATTATATTTATTTATAAATATATACATTAATATTTTTTAAATTATATTAAATATTTTATTAAATATTAATTACATTGGTCTTTATCACCGATGTAAGATAAATCCCCGATAAATCATATCTTTATCAGCACTCTAATTTTAACATTTATAAATACAATCATTTATTAGTAATTTTAACATTTATAAATACAATCATTTATTAGTGTTTTTAGCGCTAAATCTATAATTACACGTGCTAAAAAGTGATCATAAAAATAGGTTTTATTAGACGTTATTATACTGCTGAAAAATCCATCTTTATTTGCAGTTTTCTAAAAGCTCTTATAAAATTAATCCTAATTTTATAAATTAAACCTGACACAACCCATTTCTTTACGTTGTTAAAATCTATCATGGAGGTGTGATGATGTTTCCACTCCCATTGACACTACTCAGATGAATAAAACCCATTTTATCATTCCGTTCAAACCACTTGGAGATGTTGAAAATTGTCGTCATCCCTATCACACTTCTCAGATGAACCAATATCTCAATACCTAAGGTATTTAATTATTTATACTTCTATTTATAGTATCATCAATGTCTACAACATATTTATGATGTGATTTCCTCATCACATCCATACAGGTCTTACTTCCTTACACTTCGTATGCTAATCTAATCCACTAGTCACCCGAAGCTTATGAGCCACTAAAGGCCTCAACCAAGTTGTGTGCATAGGCCTTTTATGCAATAGCTAGTGTAATGATATAACAAATCATTTTCAGGAATTATAAATATTCATTAGTTATATTTTATAAATTAATATTCCTGATAAAAATATTAAAATATTTTTTAGTCAAAAGGAAAAAAATCATTTCAAACCAATTTTGATTTTTATGTGTTATATGGATTTCATAAAAATAGAAATTCTAAAATATATTATTATAATTTGAAAAAAATTAACTTCCATTTTGAATTTAGCATGAAAAAATTATCTTAATATTATTTTGTAATAATTTTCTGATAAGATTGATTTTTAATGAAATGGGAAAGGTAATGATTTTTATGAAAAACACTATTTTCAATAAAAGTATTTATGAAGTAAAATTCTAGTTTGGAAAAATTTTAAAATTTCATTTCTTCCCATTTATTTAGAATTACCCATTTCTGACATTTGAAATTATTTTTATACATGAATTTTGTATAAAAAACTTTTTATATTCAACAAGAAATTTTTTATGAAAAATATATTTTCATTGTTTTTTTTTCAATTTATGTTTAAATTAAATTCTCCCACTTTTAGGTTTTAAATTTTTTAAAAACGATTCCTTTTTTGGTATCATTGGTTCCAAATTCGGTAAATATACCGCCTTTATTTTTGGTCAATATGAATAGTAAACATTAGAATTTTTGTTACCGTTGTAATGAGTAAGTCGGATAATTATAGTTAAAAATAAAATGATGTGAACTATAAAATTACCATAAAACCTTCCCGGTTATTATTGGATTGTATATTTCACTTATAATAATCCATGATTCAGTTATACAACATTTTTTCATTTAAATCTGATTAGAACATTTATAATATTTTATTTAAAGGAAAGTCAATAATGTCACTCTCTTATTTTTAATAACTATATCATTTTAACGCAAGTTTAACCAAAGGATATAATCTATTATAAATATTCTTTTGGAATCTAGTGGATTTATATTTTTCATGATAATGTATATATATATATATATATATATATTATTGAAGAAATATTTACATTAAATGCTTACATAATGTTGATGCATTAATTATTCATTTAATGTACAAATCAAATAAATTAGAATAAAAGTATTAAAAGTAATATAATTTGAGAGAAAATTGTGATTCAAAAATTTTACAGATGAAAAATACATGATAGGGTTTTATTAAAATATTTTGTTTTCCTGATGTTATAAATTTAAATGTATTGAAAAGTTCTAAAAATTGACAATATTGATATTTTATAATAAATGTTATTTTATTAAATTCGATAAAATTACAAAAAATAAAAAATTCATCCAACTAATTAGTGTATGCTTGATTATATAAACCATTGTCAAGTTATATGCTATTTTTTCATTTATATTTACCATGCCGACCCTGAGAGAGAAAGAAATCATTGATGTAACTGTACGTGAGAAAGAGGTTAACGAGAGGTTAAAATGAAATGATAAGTGTATAAATGTTCCCTAAACATGTAAAAAAAATTAGATGAGATGAATTCAACCCAATATCATCCAATATTTTAAATAAATCTGTTTCGATCCATTTTGAATTTAAAATTACATTATATTAATTTATTATTTTCAGAAATTCCATGAGTGATCCTACCCTCTCAAATAAAAGGGCATTTCTTCTTCCCTTTAATTCACTCTTAAAACCAATTTGGTATATCAAATACTAGACCATTTCCTTTCTTATATTCCCTTCCCTTCATTTTATATGTTTTTTCTTAGGCATAATATCATTCTTAGAGGGCTTAAGGTGTTTGTCAAAGGAGAGTTTCCAAAGTAGATGTATAGCTTTTAAACACATGTTTTTTAATATATTTTTAAACCTCAATAATATATTATAAAACCATTATAAAATAATAATAGAATTATCCTAATATATGGATATTTTATTATTTTAATGGCATAAACTATATTCATAAATTATTCTATTAAATGGGAAACTAATATGTCATTTGTTTGTATGACAGACTACTGCCTCACAAACTGATGTAATTTGTTTTCCATCGCCACCACTTAGAGTTTTTTATAATGATGAATTTAATATATATATATATATATATATATATTATATTCATGAAACATTTATCCTTATGAACATTAATATATAATTTACTTTCTTACAATTCCATTTATTGGGAAATGATAACATTATCCATGCATACGTGTGGACTATGACCTCCATGAAGCAATGTGATTCCTTTTTCATCACCACATCACATGAATGATAAATAATAGTATATTTAAATATGTAGTATGATATTACTATTAGTGTGATAACTTTGTAAATATAGAAAAATATCTACCTTCTTTCCATATTGACCATTGAAAAATACAAATATTACTCATTCGTGTATACGACCTACCATCTTCATGATTGTAACATAGTTCATTTTTCATAGCGATATTTAATGGAAGGAATTAAAATTAAAATTCATTTATCAAACTAATAATTATATCATGATTATTACTCATAAGATGATTTATTAATTAACACTTTGAGCATAGTCAACATGCTGATATCATTTTTAACATATGGATCGAATTTCAAAAAAACATCCTATGTGAACTTAATTGATTATGTAATAGTATGTATCATAAAAAAATTGAAATAAAATGAATAATAAAATTGGAAATGGTTATTAATTAAATAAATAATTAATATATGTTTATTATTCATGATGATAAAAAACATACATGACATGTCAGACTCAATATAAGGGACACATTAGATGTTTTAAAATGTTTTGATGATTAGTTTTCAAAACATTTTTCTTTCATATACGTATTCTTAAAATAATTTTATGGATTTATTTATATTGATATAAATTAATTATAAATAAAAGTTTATGCGACCTTTTTAATTTCTTTAATATATTTTAAAATGGAATATTTTTTTTGAAATATTTTTACTTTCTTTACAAAAATACAAAGGGAATGTTCTATTCTAATGTATACGATGGCAATGAAATTTCCCCCTACTATAACAATTATTTGGAGTTTGGGTTCCTTTTTAAGTATTCCCATTTCATTCAATAAATTTAACCCTTTAATTTTTTTTATGTATTTTGTTATTGAAGATGTATTTCTATGTGAAAATTGTATTTTTATATCCAAAGTTATTTTCCATAGTTATTTAAAAGAATTTTTGAATTTTTTATTCATGATAATGTCCTTGTACATCGTTTAAGTAGTGTTGATCCCCATTATAGCTCATATATGAGCTCGATATATAATATATGATGGGTCCACCAAGATAACATTGTAATTCATAGTGTAATGATTATTTTATCTGGAATGTTATATTGGATGTTGATAGCATGGTATTTACAATTGATTGGGATTTGTAATGGTTTTATGATGATGATGTCACAAGGGACCAAATTAATCATATAAAAATTCAAAGTATTTTAATGTAATTTTTTTGATTTCAAAATATATGACAACGATCCTTTTATGGAAAATTGATACACTTTTCTGATAAAGATGTATCTTTTTAAGAACATTTTTTCATCAGTTTTCCTGTTTTTCACTGGACTAAGAGATTTATTCATTTTATGACCATTACAATGTTTCATGAAATAATACCAGATTTTAAAATATTTTTCATAGTGAATTATGGATGGTTAGTGACAAGGATGAGGTCAAGATAAAATTTGTGAATATATTCCATGAAAAGAAAACATTGTTCCTTTAAAATGTACAGTTTGTTTTAAAAAATGGATTCTCATTAGAAGTGTCCACTTTGGAATATATGAGATTATTATGTAAAGATTAGTGCCCAAATTCTATAAAACACTAAACTAAAAATATCCTTTGGATTCTATGAAAGTTAAATATGGTCTAAAGACATTATAATATGTAATGTTTAAGGTGGAGTCCATATATTTGGAATCAAAGTAACGGTTTAGATAAATTTTTTGGATTGGATAATGATAATATAATACATGTAAAATATTTTACCTAATTGTTATTTTGAGATTATTCACCATTTAAGGATACCTTGATTCTTCAACTAAACTATTTTTTTCAGAATGGTTTTCTGTATAGTAAAATACGAGGTTGTTTTATGAAGGAACGAGGATGATATCCTTCCTAATTAGAAACATGGAATTGAGAGAATTTATAATTAGTATCTTGTTAATTTGATGGCCCTATTGAAACAAACTATAAATTATGGTACAATCCATGAACGTGAACAACCAGATCTACAGTAGAGGAACATGGCGACTGTGGAGTGTTTTATGAGACAACCTCCTCACAAATTTTTGGTATCTTCATACCCACTGGTGTTCGAAGAATGGATCAATTCCCTAGAGAATATATTTGATATCCTAGGGTTTTTGGAATGTTAAAATATTACCATTTCCATTTATCATTTTGAAGGTGAAATTTATTGATGGTGGTATTTTTTTAATAATACAAAGAGGCAGAAGAGATTGATTCCATGGAATGAGAAATATTTGAGGATAGATTCCTTGATAAATATTTCAATATGTTTTTCTTGGTTCATAATTGAGAAATAATTAATAGAATTGATGAAAAATAATGATGATTATATAGCTCTGTATGAAAAAAATTCATTATTAGTCGTGTATGTAGCTGATCATATTCGAGATATTGATAGTAATGTTAATATTTTTTACTTAGGAATGAAACAAAGACATCAAAGGGAATTAGTTTCATGTGAATTAAAATGTTTCAAGAAACATAAACTTTATCGTGAGAAGGTAGAAATTTATTTACCTGAATATCATGTATTCCATGACAGGAAGAAGTGAAAAAGTTTTAGATGGTAGGAAATGGGGATATATTCATCATATAAATACAGAGGTAACAAAATTATTTCTAATTTTATGATATGTGCGGTAAAAATAATCTTAGCGATTGAATGGTAATTTTTGAATGTTTTTCTAGTATGATATGTTTTGTAAATGACCTTGTGATGGAAAACAGAGTCCAAAACAAACAATAAATGGGGTAAACAACATTCATCCATTAATAATATGATTTAGTTTCAATGAATTGGGTCATTATAATAATATGTGTCAAATGTTTGTTACTCATGATGGAAATCATGAAGACTGAATGCTGAAAGGTGTGGAAAAATATTTTTTCTACCATGATGAAGCGTTGTCGTGCGCGCTCTCAAAAATATTTATACTAAGTGATGCACAGTAGCTGACCTAGGTCGATCTCTTGAGGAGCCTTTTGCAGTCAATCACTCACTAATAATTCACTTTATATATATATATGAAATAAAATAATTGAAAATGATATTTTATAAATAAGAATTAAATACTAAAAGTAAATATGCCGATGCAATGAAAACACAATGAATGCAAACAGAATGATGTTAGACAGAAAGGAGATCCTCCTAGTAGACTATCCAGAGTGAACCTTCATCGTCTCATTATTAGTTTCTAATTTACTTAATGAACATGCTCTATAGTGAAGGTTCTAGGCACAACGGAAGCGCGTGGGTGGATGTGCCCACTTGGCTTTTTGTCATTAATAATGATCAATCCGGGATCAATACGACGATAAACGCCAGCCTCCATGGATCGAATCATAGAAATAGACAAAGAAGAAGGTTTGTCCCGGAACCACAAACAAGGATCGTTACAAGTTGATTATAATTAATTTAATTGATTATAAAGAAGTACCTTTTGGGTGTTCTTTCTTCATTGATGTTCTTGATCACGTTCCGATGTGATTCGTCATTGCATTATAGAAGCCAAGTGTAGACTTCCTCTAGCAGTGATCCACATGTGCACCTCGTATCTCTGTACGTCGCCAAAGGAGTCTCCGGGTACTAGCCTGGAGAAACATTTGCTTGCGTTGTCCACCTTAGATCGCCTTGATCCTATGGAAGAGGATCTCTCTCGGTCTTGAGAGAATTCTTGGAGGAAGAGGTTCTTTCGGCCTTGAAAGAATTCTCCAGAATTGTTGTGCACAATGATTCTCTTGGGTTAGGAAAAGAGTTGGGTTGTGAGGATATTTATAATCGGGATTGAGGTTGTAGAGTTATGAAAATAAATAAACGTGTTACGTGTTTTATTTATTTCATTAACTCTCTTTTGTAAACCCCATGTCGAGTCATTAATTCCTTGATATGCACCCACACTGATTATAATAAATATCATTTAATAAAACAATATTTCCTCAAAATCCCGACTAGAAAAACTACACGGCGTGTATTAATAAATACACGGAGTGTACTTGTTTTTCATTAAAAAGTACACGACGTGTACATTCAATGTACATGGCGTGTATATCTTGTTTTCATTTATTCATTTCTTTTCCAAAATGAAAACTACACGGCATGTACATTTAACAATACATGGCGTGTACTTGTTTTCAAAATAAAACTACATGGCGTGTAATCATTGATACACGGTGTGTACTTGTTTTATTTTATTTTTCCTCCAACATTAAAAGATTTAGGCTTCCTTGAATAATTATTAAACCACGTATGAGAATAATCTTTATTCTACTTGAGATACTTGAATGCACTTAGTGTGTGACCCTCTAGGCCTCTTTCTTGTTGGCATTAGGCAGGCTTGCCTAAAGTCCAAGATTACTGTCTAGCAACGGGTCAAGGAACCCAAGAGAAAGAAGTTGAAGCCACATTGACATATCACCTCATACGAACACTTACTGTGTAATTTAATCCCTTTGTCTTAATATCTCATTAAGAAGGTTTCATGGTAGTGTTATAAACCTATATGCTTGATCCGTCGTTCTTTGACTGCCTGAAATAAACTCGTCGTTTACACCATGACCATGGAATTTAATGCGACAGTTCTATTTCAATCAAAGGGCCAAGATATCAACTTCCATAAATGGAAGGGACAAATCCTTCCTCGACTTATCCATTAACAACTTGTCACTCGTGATGCACCCAACGTACCCTACTTCCCGCCAACTGTCTGCGTGACGGTTTTTGTCAGTAAATCTAAGTGTGTGAGTCATGACATGAGTTAATGATAATCTTCTAGTCTAAGGACCATTACACACGCTCGCAGATAGTAATGTCTGATGACACCAAGACATGAGGAATTACTACTGGTGGGTCTGTTCTTATAATCTCCCATCTTGGAGATTACCAAGTGCAAACTCCATGAGAGAGAGTCTCGTCTTCTTACGAGTACTCAGACATGACGGTCTGTATACTATGTGTCCTATCATAGTATGTGATCCAAACACAGAACTTTATTTAAGAATATTGTTATAGAATTTCAAGGTTCTCATCATAGTAGGGATCTGCCACGACCTTATTAATGCAACAAATATCCAGGACATTATTATATTATAGTCATGAAAAACAATAAACAATATATAATAAGTAAACATTAATGTAATCAAAGTACAAAATAATTGGTTCTTAGGACACCAACCCTTACAAACTCCCACTTGGACTAGAGACAACTGCCAATGACTTTTAGTCCACTAGACCTCACATGATGATCATGTTTCTGCTGAGTCAAGGCTTTAGTCAAGAGGTCCGCCACGTTGTCTTCCATGGAAATACTGCTCACTTCAACTTCACCTCTCTAAGAAAAATCCCTCAAGAGATGATACTTCCGAAGTATTTTCTTTGTCCGCTGATGTGACCTTGGCTCTTTTGCAAGTGCCACCGTTGCAGTATTATCACAATAGAGTGTGATAGGATCTTTACTGCTCGGTACTACATCCATCTCTTGGACAAATCCTCGCATTCATACTACTTCTTTAGCTGCCTCCGAAGCTGCGATATACTCGGACTCCACTGTAGAATCTGCCACCACACTTTGCTTTGATCCCTTCCAGCTCACTACACCTCCATTCAAACTGAAGATGTATCCAGTCTGCGACTTCATGTCATCTTGATCAGTCTGAAAACAAGCATCTACATGTCCTCTGATGACTAGTTCCTCATCTCCTCCATAAACCAGGAACATATCCTTAGTATGCCTCAGATACTTAAGGATAGTCTTGACTGCCATCAAATGGAGGTCTCCTGGATCAGCTTGATATCTGCCTACTGCACTTAATGCGTAAGCAACATCTAGCCTCGTACATAGCATAACATATATGACTGACCCAATCATGGATGCGTAAGGGATCCTTGCCATTATCTTTCTTTCCTCATGTGTCTAAGGACACATTTTCTTGGAAAGATGAATGCCATGTGACGTTGGCAACAATACCCTCTTGGACTGTTCCATACTAAATCTCTTCAGTATCTTTTCAATGTATGTACTTTGACTCAGGCCCAGCATTCTCTTGGATCTATCACGATAGATCTTGATCCCAAGAATATATGCTACCTCTCCCAAGTCTTTCATGGAGAAGAATTTATGAAATCATGCCTTAACTGACTGTAAGATAGGTACTTCGTTTCCAATTAGTAATATACCATCAACATATACTATTAGGAAAACGACTGCACTTCCACTAAACCTTTTGTAGACACAAGGATCACATTTGTTATTAACAAAGACAAATTCTGTTACGGCTTCATCAAAACGAATGTTCCATGACCTTGATGCTTGCTTTAATCCATAAATGGATTTCTACAACTTTCATACCTTGTTGGCATCTTTTGGAGTCACAAACCCTTAAGGTTGTGTCATGTAGACATCCTCATGGAGGTTCCCATTAAGGAAAGCTGTTTTGAAATCCATTTTCCAAATTCCATAGTCATGGTAAGCGGCAATGGCCAATAGGATTCTAATGGATTTCAGTATCGCAACCGGTGAAAAGGTTTCATCATAGTCAATTCCTTGACGTTGTCTAAAACCTTTTGCAACCAGCCATGCCTTATAGGTGCTGACTTGCCCCTCCATGTCTAGTTTCTTCTTGAATACCCATTTATTACCAATAGGCTTTACATCAACTGGAGGATCTACCAAAATCCAGGCTTGGTTTTGGTACATGGAATCCATTTCAGAATTCAGGGCTTCTTGCCACTTGGAAACATATGTGCCTTCAACTGCTTCCTTATTGGTAAGAGGATCATCATTGTCAACCAATAATGAGTCACCATCCTCGGTGACAAGAAAACCATATCGTTCTGGTTCTCTCACCTCTCTCATGATTCTACGTAGTTCTTGTGTCTCTGGAACATATTGTTCTTCCACGGGGCTTTGTGGAATCTGTTCTTGTACCAACTCCTGTGTATCTTGAGCCTGAACTTCATCGAAGTCTATCTCGCTCCCACTATCTCTTTTGGAGACGTGCTCCCTCTCAAGGAATATGGCATGTCTTGACACTGTAACCTTTTTGTATGAGGGGTTGTATAGGTAATATCCTCTTATTTCCTTGGGATATCCTATAAATATACACTTTGTGCCTCGGGGGTGCAAGCTTGTTACCTGAAGAGGCCTTAACAAATGCTTCGCTACCCCACACATGTAAATTCGATAACATGGATTTGCGTCTACCCCATAACTCGTATGGAATACCATTTATTGATTTAGTTGGTACTTGGTTTAGTATGTGTGCTGCTGTTTGTAATGCATATCCCCAAAAGGATAATGGAAGACTCGCATGACTCATCATTGATCTCACCATGTCCAATAGGGTGCGGTTCCTCCTTTTGCTTACACCATTCCACTGTGGAGTGTAAGGAGGAGTGAGTTGAGATAGAATCCCAAACTCCCGTAAGAAATCAATGAAGTCCTGATTAAGATATTCTCCTCCTCTATCTGAGCGTAGTTTCTTAATCTTCTTACCAAGATGGTTCTCAAATTCATTCTTGAATTCTTTGAACCGATCAAAATAATCTGACTTATACCTCATTAAGTAGATATATCCATATCTACTAAAATCATCAGTAAAAGTTATGAAGTACGAGAACCCACCCCTTGCTTCAACTGAAAATGGTCCACACACATATGTGTGAACTAATTCTACAAACTCTTTAGCCCTTTCACCTTTCCCACTAAATGGGGTTTTGGTCATTTTTCCTTGTAGAAACACATGAAATACACCAAGTGGTTTTAGTTCTAAAGAATCTAAATACCCATCTTGATGTAATTTTGTCAAACATTTCTCATTGACATGACCTAGCCGGTGTTGCCAAAGTTGGGTATGGTATGAGTCATGTGAATTAACTTTGTGATCGATTTCCACTACTTGGTTTGTGTAGTCTAACACATAAAGGCTGTTATATAAATGTGCCCTACCAAAACAAATGCTATCTTTATAAAAGTAGCAACATCCATTTCCAAACTTGAAGATGAATCCATCAGTATCTAATCTGGATACTGAAATAATGTTTTTGGTTACAGAAGGCACATAATAACAACCCTTTAACACCAAGATCATTCCAGTTGGCAATGTGAGGTGGTAGTCTCCGATAGCTACAACAGAAAGTCTGGATCCGTTGGCTGCTCTCCCCTCGATCAATCTTCTTGAATCTACTTGGTTCCTGTATTTGGATACAAATTTGAGCACCACAAGCAGTATCTAATAACCATTTTTTAGAAATAGATAGATTGGATTCGATGACAAACACACCTAAAGCTTCCCCTTTCTTCCTAGGATGGGTGCAGTTTTTCTTCCAGTGGCCCTTCTTTCCACATGCGAAACAAACAACCTCATGTTCTCTTGCCTCCCCTTTGATATTCCTTTTCTTGGAAGGCCTCGAAGAAGCTTTGGGCTTAAATATATTCGCCTTCACTTTCCATTTATTAACCATAAGGACAGAAGGCTTTTCACGCTTCATGTCATTATCTACTTGTCTAATAAGGATAAGAAGATCAGATAGAGACTTCTCAATGTTGTTCATGTTGAAATTAACAAAAAAGTTCGAGAAGCTCTGGGGGAGTGATGTAAGAATGAGATCGGTGCCCATTTCTTCAGGGAGTTTAAACCCTAGAACCTCCAAGCGCTCAATGTAGCCAATGAGTTTGACTACATGGGGCCCAGATGGGGCACCCTCTCCAAGCTTGCTCTGAAATAGAGCCTTGGAGATCTCAAACCTTTCCTGTCTTACTCTCTCCTAGTATAGACCACGGAGGTGCTCGAGCATGCTATAGGCATCCATATCTTCATGAGACTTCATGAGATCACTAGACATTGATGACATCATCAAACATTGAACGTCGAGTGCATCACTCAAATGTTGATCATAGACCAAGAAATCTTCATCACTCACCCCTTGGGCATGCGGATCAGGAAGTGAGGACTCCATCACATAAAACTTTTGTTCATGGTGTAGGATAACCCGAAGGCTCCTAAACCATTCCTAAAAGTTACTGTCGGTGAGGATATTGTCTTTATCCAGAATTGATCGCAGAGAAAATGTGGTTGACAAGTTTTTCATTTCTATTCTAAAAATTAAAAGAGAAGATTTATCAGTACATTTTGATTACATTTTATGAAAAATAATAAATGAATTTATTAATTCTACCACTATTTTATCAAGTCCCAATGACCCTCACCATTTAACTCAGAATGTCCATTTTCTTTGACATTCTAGTGGAAAGGATCCATATTCCCCTTCGCATAACCCCAACAAGGGTTGGTCAAGCTATTTGAAGGTATTTAGGTAGGCAGGTCTTTTCCAACTGTGAGCTTACAGTTCCTTGATCTGTTGAGTGGACTCCCCAATCCTGAAATCCTGACTTGGATTTCCTCAACTCATGCCTCCAATATTACATCAAGTCTAGCAAGGGATACTCCTCTTGATGTAATATGGTTAAGTCAACCTGAAACCTTTCATAAGGGCTTCCTTTATAAAAGTAAGTGTCCCAACAAGGGTTGGTCAAACACATAGTTTTATTGAGTCTTTCCCTTAATCAAGTAACGGAAGGCTTGGTCTGACTTAATATGGTATTACGGGATTTTAATCTTTTATGTATAGTTTTGCATTATCGCATGCTTGTTAATATTAAGTGATTATAGATTAAGTGATTAACCATGTTCTGATAATGTTTACGCATAGTCCAGTTTTTATTTTATTCCATATTTGCATGCTTGTTCATTTTATTAACTTTGTGATCGCGACAACACATACATAATAAATAAACCATGCAATTTAGAAAGAAATAAAATAAGATGGCATGATCACGATCTTCTACTGGTTAGCTTATCTAGCGGGTTTGATAAGCTAACCCTAACCTAGGGAAAAACACCTCGAACCCGGTGGTTTTTGTTTTGCAGCTCCCACCTGTCCACCTTTGTACCTTCTTGCGTCGGTTTCACCTCGGCTTCGGGATTTCAACCGTCTCCTCTGGCTTGGGAGATCCTCCATTACATGGGTTTACATTAAAGAAACCATGGACACGTAGACCCTACATTTTATTGGAAGAAGGCTCACAGGACAAAAAATTTAATTTAAATAAATTTAAATGAAACCATACACATACAAAGGGTCTTTGGTCCAGCTCATGATCATCCATAGCATGCAACGACATTTACGCATATTTAGAATTCAAATTCTTTTAACCGTTCTTTCATTTAAGATAAGTTGCGCTCAAATTCAATTAATTATGATCTTATAATTAATCAATTCCTTATCTTAAATTACTTTATGAATTTCCTTGAGATTCTTCTCATCCATATTCCTTGTACGGGTCTTTGTACATTGGAGGAAACCTGGTGAAATTCCATTTATTGAAAGTACATGGCATGTATTTCTTTTCACTCTTTATCCAAATTACACGCTGGGGGATTTGGCGTGTTTTCTGTACTTTGGAAATTTTGGAGTACACGACATGTAGATAAATCATACACGGTGTGTACTTCCTTGTTACGCGGTAACCGGCCTGGCGATCCCATGTACGTGGTACACAACTTATCCTTGTACACGGTTTCACCTAGGCCAGAACGGACTACACGACGTGTTGCTCTAACATACACGCCGTGTATTCCGGTTTCCACGTGCCGTTCAATTCTGGTCAAAACAGCGTGATTAATACTTAGGCATATTCAATTCACACGACATGGTTAGACGGACCAGTGCTGGTTTGTTGAACCTAAGTACACGACATGTAGTTTTAATTACACGCCGTGTAATCCCGTGTTGTACAGACAGAAAGAGCGTCTCCTTCGGATGAGTTCCTCGTTTTTATTTTAATAAAAAATTAAAATTAAAATGTCATTTCTGTGATATGAATCGAGAAACGAAGGAGGAATAATAGATCTTGTTTATTCATATTAATAGAACGATATATTTCGAATTGAATCAAATATAAATGTATAAATGATCAATGAAAATTAAATAACTATAATCAACGTTGTAACCTCGCTCTGATACCATTTGAAGGTTCCAGGCATAGCGGAAGCGCGTGGGTGGATGTTCCCACTTGGATTTTTTTCATTAATAATGATCAATCCGGGATCAATACGACGATAAACGCCAGTCTCCAGGGATCGAATAACAGAAATAGACAAAGAAGAAGGTTTGTCCCGGAACCACAAACAAGGATCGTTACAAGTTGATTATAATTAATTTAATTGATTATAAAGAAGTACCTTTTGGGTGTTATTTATTCATTGATGTTCTTGATCACGTTCCGATTTGATTCGTCATTGCGTCGTAGAAGCCAAGTGTAGACTTCCTCTAGCGGTGATCCACATGTGCACCTCGTATCTCTGGACGTCACCAAAGGATTCTCCGGGTGCTAGCGTGGAGAAACCTTTGCTTGCGTTGTCCACCTTAGATCGCCTTGATCCTATGGAAGAGGATCTATCTCGGTCTTGAGAGCGTTCTTGGAGGAAGAGGTTCTTTCGACCTTAAAAGAATTCTCCAAAATTGCCGTGCACAATGATTCTCTTGGGTTAGGAAAAGAGTTGGGTTGTAGGATATTTATAATCGGGCTTGAGGTTGTAGAGTTATGACAATAAATAAACACGTTACATGTTTTATTTATTTCATTAACTCCATTTTGTAAACCCCATGTCGAGTCATTAATTCCTTGACATTCTCCCACACTGATTATAATAAATATCATTTAATAAAATTATATTTCCTCAAAATCCCGACTGGAAAAACTACACGGCGTGTATTAATAAATACATACCGTGTACTTGTTTTTCATTGAAAACTACACGGAGTGTACATTCAATGTACACGACATGTATATCTTGTTTTTATTTATTCATTTCTTTTCCAAAATGAAAACTACACGGCGTGTACATTTAACAATATATGGCATGTACTTGTTTTCAAAATAAAACTACACGGCGTGTAATCATTGATACATGGAGTGTACTTGTTTTATTTTATTTTTCATCCAACATTAAAAGATTTAGACTTCCTTGAATAATTATTAAACCACGTACGAGAATAATATTTATTCTACTTGAGATACCTAAATGCACTTAGTGTGTGACCCTCTAGGCCCCTTTCTCGTTGGCATTTGGCGGGCTTGCCTAAAGTCCAAGATTACTGTCTAGCAATGGGTCAAGGCACCCAAGAGAAAGAAGTTGAAGCCGCATTGACGTATCACCTCATACGAACACTTACTATGTAATTTAATTCCTTTGTCTCAATATATCATCAAGAAGGCTTCATGGTAGTGTCATGAACCTATATGCTTGATCCGTCGTTCTTTGACTACCCGAAATAAACTCATCGTTTACACCATGGCCATGGAATTTAATGCGACAGTTCTATTTAAATCAAAGGGTTGATATATCAACTTCCATAAATGGAAGGGACAAATCCTTCCTTGACTTATCCATTAACAACTTGTCACTTGTGACGCACCCAACGTACCCTACTCCCCGCCAACGGTCTGCGTGACGGTTTTTGTCAGTAAATTTAAGTGCGCGAGTCATGACATGAGTCAATGATAATCTTACAGTCTAAGGACCATTACACACGCTCACAGATAGTAATGTCTGATGACACCAAGACATGCAGAATTACTACTGGTGGGTCTGTTCTCATAATCTCCCATCTTGGAGATTACCAAGTGCGAACTCCATGAGAGAGAGTCTCGTCTTCTTACGAGTATTCGCACATGACGGTCTGTATACTATGTGTCCTATCATAGTATGTCATCTAACCACATAACTTTATTTAAGAATATTGTTATATAATTTCAAGGTTCTCATCATAGCAGGGATCTTCCATGACCTTATGAATGCAAAAAATATTCCAGGACATTATTATATTATAGTCATGCGGAACAATGAACAATATATAATAAGTGAACATTCATGTAATCAAAGTACAAAACAGTTGGTTATCAGAACACCAAACCTGACACATAGTATGAATGAATATTCTCCTATGCATATGGTTGTGAATATATGGTACTCTCAATGATCACCGAGAGACCACACATCCACCTCCTCGATCAAGGGAAAATATTGCAGAAGTGAAAGCTAAACCTCGGGTGGCAAGTGGAGACACAAAGACTCCTTTCCCACTAAGATCCCCTCAGTATAACTCTAAGTAAATAATAAACTTTAAGAATGAATTTTAAAAGTCTTGGGTTCATCACTGGATTACTCCCCCAGGAACTTCCTTGGGTTAGCTACTCATGATCAGGAGTATAAGAGTTCATAGTGGAAAGAAAACGGGGGAACAAAACAAAAGAGAGAAAGAAAAGAGAGAAAGGATAACACTTGAATAAAAATATGAAATTATGTTACATAATTAAAGTAAAATAAAATACAAAACTAAACTAAATATAATGTCCAACAAAGGCTATTCCTAATTTTCCAACCCTTTGAAATGAAAAGGAAACTCTTTTATAGGGAGAGGGGGTGACATTTGGGTCCAAAAATAATCCTCCTAAATTATGCGCGTTTTATGCCTCTTTAATGAAATAATTTGGGAAATTGTACTTATTTAAAGTTGTTAGTATATCTCTCATATTTCTACCCACAAAATTTTAGAATAATTGGACACGTGGGGAGAGAGATATATCCAAAGTACTCCAGATAGTTAATTATGCCAAACAGACTCTTCATCTTCCAATGCAACGAGTTCCAACGCATTAATGTCCTTGAAAATGAAATAATCATGCGTGGACATATTAATGAAACATGTTCCTAAGGATTTATTCTATCTACATGTAAAATGTAAGCTCCAATGGTTCTTCCATTTATGAGATATGGTCCCTACAATAAAATTATCCAATTCTGTGCACAGTTTTTGAGGTTGGACTTGTGAGCTAGATTTGAGATTCCAAATGATTGATTGATCTTTGGGTCCAGAAGTATGAAAGGAATAAAATAGAACATAGAAACATATAAAATAATAATTTTTCAATTTGTATAAGTTTATAAAAAGTTATGTCCTAAACATTATAATAAATGAAAACTGTTTAAATCCAAAATAAGCCATTTTTTCAATTAAGCTCAAAAATACTCCTAAAACTATAAAATGTGACAATTGACCTTAAAATAACACATTGGTAGGATTAAAAACCTTTAAATTCAGAATAAAATAATTGAAAATATTTGTTCTATCATACCACTATGCTTGGTGTAGGGCCATCTAATGAAGTGGTGAAAGGTATGTTACTACATTATTAAAATTATGGAAATACCTTTTTTGACATTAGATCATTCCATTATTTAATATTTAAATTTATTGTAAGAAAAATAGAATACCACATCATGAAAGTATGATATAATTTTTTTTGATAACTCTAGGTGGAAATATTGAAGTAACCAATATTTACAAGAATCATCATATTATTCTAAATAGGATGGAATTCCCAGAAAATGATGTTTAAATACCCATGGTAGTGTTTGATTTTATTATGGATATGGATTAGATTTCAGTTTAACATTCTAAGATAGATTATAGATCCAATAATGTTTTTTCAATTATTTCATACCTTTGATAACCTACTAAAAAGTATAGAAATTCATTAGGGATGGCAATGAATGTTATTTTTCTAATTTTATTTAAATTTAATACACTATTATAATTATTAATGGTCTAGTAGTGAATGAATATTTGGAATTTCTTCCAGATGAATTGCTTGTTTGTTATACATGAATGAGAAGTTTAATTAACAATTAACTTAGTATCTGATGCTATGAAAATTTTAAAAACCAGTTATCAAATTACCCAAGTAGAACATTTGAAATTTAAAATATTGTAGGAGATGTAATGTGTATGTTCTATTTATCCATGTACTATAACTTGGGGTTAAATTTTTTTTATTTGTTAAAAAAGATTCTTCTATGAGGATTTTCATTGATTTTAGAGCATTGAAATACATAACAATAATAATAAGTATCCTTTTTATCTTATTGAATGATTATTTTACCATTTCTAGATAGCTCAGTATTTTTCGAATATTTATCTCAGGATAGGGTACCATCAATTGAAGATGAAATAGGTAGACATTTCGAGAACTACATTCCAAACCAGATATTGCACTATGAGTTTTTAGTTATTACCTTTGGGTTTTCTAATGCACCATTATTATAAATGGATATTATGAATGAATCCTTCCATAAATATTTTGATAATTTTCCCCCTATTTTTGATGAAATATTGGTATATTTTAAATCACAAGAGGAACATGAAAGACACTCAAGAGTTGTTTTGAAATTTTTTAAAAAATAAACTTTATGAAAAATGTAGTAAATGTGAATTTTTATTTTAAAATATTTATTTTCATGTGAATATTTTTTCAAAAGATGGTATAATGGATGATTGTGCTAAACAATGTACATGATGTGTTTTACTGACCAACCAATATCATATATATTCATATTTTTCATGGATTAGATGGTTAACACATGTAGTTTGTTAAATGTTTTTATCAATTATCAAGCTCAGTAACTAAGTTCAAATGACATGGTGTAAAATTCAGCTAGATAGAAGAATGTGATGATTGTTTGTTGGAATTGAAAAGAAGATTTATGAATTATCTATTTTTGGACTTCACCTCTATAGATGTTTAATATGTCTTATACAATTATTCTTTATTGATGGGATTTTGGTTTATTTTGATGATGAATGATCAAGTAATTTATTAGGATTCATGAAAAATAGAACCTCAAGATTAAAATTAAACTACACATTATTTGGAATTAACTACTGTTATTTTTACCATAAAAATTTTGGCAAATCATTTATATGGATCCATCTGTGAGATATATACTTATAATAGAAGTTTTAATTATATATTCACTCTCAAAGTGTACGACATGAGATATAGGATATGGATAGAATTATAAATGTATCATGAATATATGATTAATTATCATCCATACAAAGAAAATAATATAGCTAATCCATTTGAGTTGTAAAAATAATGCTACATTAAGAATGTTATTTTTGGAAAATGACACTTTGATTAATCATTTGAAGAATTTTTTATTAAATGTTATGGAAATGGAAACATCCTTTTTTTTATTGTGAAAGTACGATCATCATTTAAAGAAATAATTTAGGAAGAATAGATGGAATACTGTGGGTTATAGAAAAATGTAGAATTGGTTATGATGTGTATGTTTCCATGATTTAACATTGACAATGTTCATGGTTTGATATTTGGAAGGAGATTATGTATGCCTTGTGATTCTCATTTGAAGAAAGAATTGTTGACTGAAACTTAAAGTTCCCCGTTTTCCAATCATCATAGTAGCACTAATATGTATAGATATGATTAGGAGCATTACTGGTGGGATAGAATAAAAATATATATTACTGAATTTTCCATGAATTTGTTTTACTTATAAATGCGAAAAATCAGAATGACAGCTTCTGTTGGGGATGCTTTGACCTCTTCTAGTACCACATTGGAAATCGGAAAATGAATCCATGGATTTATTTTAGGTATATCCAAATAAAACATGTGGTAATAATTCAATTTGGGTTATTTTTTATTGATCGAATAAATAATTGAAATTCTATATTATTAAAGATATTGTGTCATTGGATTCAACATTCTAAACTGTATATCAAGAAGATATCACTTTTACCTAGAGTTCCTCTCTTAATTATTTCTGACCATGATCCTTAGTAAACATCAATTTTTTTGAAAGGATTTTATAATTCATTGGGTACTAAAGTAAATTTTAGTATATATTTTCATGCTTAATCTTATGGGAAGTACAAATGAACAATTTATACCACATAAGACATGTTTTTTACCTTTTCAATGGATTATTAGGGATGTTGGGATCAAATTTTTTGAATGGATGAGTTTTTATTTAGTATAAATTTTCATCATAGTATATATATGGAACCTTTAGAGGTATTATATCCAAAGAAATGTCAGACTATAGATTTTTGGGATGAAGTAGGTGAAAACATGTTGATAGTTCCATAGTTTATAGAAGAAATTGTTTATATGGTGAATGTAATTTAGAAGCATATGAGTACAAATCTGAATTGGAAGAAAGGTTATGTAGATAGCCAAAAATAGATCTTTCTATCAAGGTATGAATTCATGTTTCTCTTAAAGTATCTCCATGAAAAAGTGTTATGTGATTTGGTAAAATGTTGATGTTAAGACCATGTTTGATTAGAATTTATGAAATCTTGGAGTGTGTTGGATTAATAGCCTACTGAGGGTCCCTGATGTTGAGTTTATCTTAGGTACCGATCATTATTCATATTTCTATGTTAAGAAAATATGTGTTAGATTCATCTCATGTTTTGAGCCATAATGTATTTTTATTGGAAGGGAACATTTCTTATAATGAACACCCATTTTAGATTGACGCCTTTAGAGAGCATGTATTTCTAAAAATGGTAATTCACCATGTTAAGGATTTGTCGAAAACCAATATTTATGAATATAAAATATGATATAATGAAAATAAAATGAGGGAAAGATATCCCCAATTGTTAAATAAGTTAATAAAATTAAAAGTACTAAATTTTCAAAAAGTTTGGAAGAATGTAACAAACTAGTTAATTTTATAATAATTTTTTTACAACTTATAAATATTCATTACTAAGGTTTTATAGATTTATATTCATTATAAAAATAGTAAACTATTTTTCATCAAAATCAAAAAGAATTATTTTTATAAAAATTAACTTTTTATATATAATATGGTTGTATTGAAAATAATAATTTCCAAATAATCACTACTAGAAATATGATCTATACCAACGGTTTTCAGAAAACCGTTGGTATAGTTCACTAATTTGGACCTATACCAACGGTTTGGAAAAAACTATTGGTATAGGTCACTTATATGGACTTATACCAATGGTTTTGGACAAACCGTTGGTATAGGGGGGACCTATACAAACGGTTTGTCCAAAACCTTTGGTATAAATCCCCAAATCAAAGAACCTATACCAACAGTTCTCAAAACCGTTGGTATAGACCTATACCAACGGTTTTGAGAACCGTTGGTATAGGTACATGTATTTTTAATGGAATCTTCTTACATAGGACATTAAATAAATCAAAATTTAAAATACTTATGATAATACATATATATATATTTATGAAATTATGTTCACAAAAGTAGGTTAGGTTAGTGGTTAGGTCGTTCAATCACAAACGGGAGGTGCTGGGATCAAAACCAACCGAATGATTATTTTTTGAATTACATATACCAATAGTTTTATGGAAACATTGTCATAGATTTTCATATTACTTATACCAAAGGTTTTCAAAACCATTGGTATAGGTCTATACCAATGGTTTTCCCAAAACCGTTGGTATAGACCTATCCTCACGACTTACCTGGCAATGGTTCTCCAAACCGTTGGTATAGGGTATTTTTCCAGTAGTGAATATAGTTTTAATTTGAAAAAATTAACATAATATTTTAACTCATCATGTCAAAAATATAATATGAATACTTTTTTATAATTTTCTAAAAGAATTTATTTTTCAATTAATAGTGAGATATAATAATTTTTCAATATGTATTTTCTTTTAATGTTTTTATATTGTGAAATTAAATTTTGGGTTAGTTTTAAAAAAATTGACATTGTTCATTTAAAATTATCAAATTATTGATTTCAAAATTATTTTTATCTAAATTTATTATAAAACATTTTATTTTCAAAAAGTATCTTATTCTGAAAAATTGTTATTCATTTAGTTTTTATGGTTTAGTTTTTAATTAATCTCAGTCACTTCTATGTTATGTATTTTTAAAACATTATCCAATATTTGTAATCATAGGGTCAAAATATGTTAAATATGACACTGATATTTTGTTTAATATGAATAGTAAGTTTTGTAATTTTTGTTACCATGCTGAAGATTAAATTAGGTATTGTTTTGTTAAAAATAAGATGACATGGTCCCTGAAATGACAATATCATTTACCTTAATTTCATTGGATGTATATATTTCATCCATACTCCATTATTCAGTTATATGACACTTATTTCATTTGGATGTGATTATAAAAATTATAATATTTTATTTTGAGAAAAGTTAAAAAAATTTACACACTTGTTTTTAATAACAATAACATTTTTAACATAGGGCCAGACATAGTCTATGTAGAATTATATTTTTTAAAATATAAATAATTCATCTTCATCATGATAATTTAGTTTTATTTTTAGATAATATATAATTAAATTAAATTCTTTCACAATGTTGATGCATTAATTATTCAAAAAATAGAAAAATCAATTAAATGATATAATTTTTTTAAAAATAATATAACTTTATATAAATATCTTAATTAAAAAATTATATACATGAACATAGAAATTTTGGGATATATTAAAATATATATTTCAAATTGTATTTTATTCCTTGATGTCATTAAAATTACATTAATTAATAGTTTTATAAATTGATTTTATTGATATTTTATAATAACTAATATTTTATTCAATCCTATGAAATTTATATTGATCATAAATTTAGAAAAGGGATTATTATATGGATGATAATATTTACCATAGTACGTTTATGGGATGTTTTTACATTTTTAGTAACTATCTTGTCTCTCAATGATTAAAAATCCTTGTTGCCATGGTAAGTGTGAAAAGGGTTATCTAGGGGTCAAAATCAAATTATAATGATAAAAATGTTCCCCAAACATATTAAAAAATATTTTATGATATTAAATATAACCATAATGATTATATATTCAGAATAAGTCAGTTTTAATCCATATGTAATTGATAATTAATTGATATTAATTTAATATTTTTTGAAATTCAAGAGTGCCCCTCCCCTCTCATAAAAATACGAATCTTTTCTTCCCATTACACCACACATCAAAACCCTTTTGGTTCTATAAAGTCCTACCCCAATTTGTTCCTATAATACTATAACTCATTATATAGGAATTGATTTTGGTATAAAACCAACCATAAAGGGCATATGGAGTTAGTCAAAGAGGACATTCTAAAGAAGAGGTATAATTTTTAACCACTTGTTTTAGGAATATTTCTTCTTCCACCTAAAAAAATCTTATTGGACCATGATAAAATAATAAAAACATTTTAATAAATAAAAATAGATGTTATTATGTCAATGGAATAACATATATCCATATATTTTTTCATTAAATGGGAAATAAAACTGTCATTCGTGTGTACGGTGGACTATAGCCTTGAGAACCGATGTAATTCATTTTCCATCACCCCTCTTATGGGTGGTTTTAATGATTTATTAAACATATTTATATGATATTAATTACATATATATAATTATTAAAATATAATATATCATTTATTTTTTTACCCCTCCATTCATAAAGAAAGGATAACGTTGTTCGTGTGTACATGTAGACTACCACCTCCACAAAGCGATCAGATTCATTTTTCATCACCACATCACATTGATGATATATATATATATGTATGTATATTTAGATAATTAATATTATTTAAATGATATTATGATAATTATATAAAGTTAAAAAAATACTTACCTTCAAACCATACTGATCATTGAAAAATGGAAATGTTACTCATGCGTATGTATGACATACTGTCTTCTTGATTATAACATAGATCATTTTTTAACCTTATTTAATGGTTATAATAAAAATTATAAATGATGTATAAAAATGATAAATATATCATGATTATTATTATTGAGATGATTTATTAATGAAAACGTTTACTGTAGTCAACCTATAAAGGTCATTTTTACACATGTATAATATGTCATCAAAACATCAGATGTGAACTTAATTGAATATGTAATTGAATATTACAGAATAAAATGTGAAATAAAAGGAATAAAAAACAATAAAAAGGTTCTTATGAAATTAAATAACTAACATAAGTTTATTATTTAGGAATACAATGAAAATACATGAAGAGTCTGACTCAAGGTAAAAGACACTTTACTTATTTTAAAATGATTTTAAGATTTATTTTTAAAATAGTTTTCTTCCATATACATATTAATAAAATTATTTTATCAGTGAATTTAAATTTATATGAAATAATTATAAAATGAATTTTATACCTATGTTTACATTCTTTCAAAGGTATTAAAAAGGAATAATTTTATTTAATATTTTGACTTTATTTAGAAAAAGGAAAAAGGAATGTTCTTTTGGAAAAAATACGGACACAATAGATTTCCTCACCACTATAACAATTATTTGAGTGTGGATACCTCTACAAGATTTAATGTTTCATTTAATGGAAAACTATCTTTCCCTTTTCATGTTATATTGGTATTGAAATTGTTTTGAAGAGAAAATTTTATATTTATATATAAATGTGTTATGAACACTGGTTCAAAAGTGATTTTCAACTATTTTATTATTAATGTGGTCTATGTATATTATTTATGAAGTGTTTATCCCCATTATAGATCATGTTTTAAGACAATATTTATTATATGATGGGTGAAACTGGATTAAAATCTAATGCTTTTGGTAATTATTATGTTACCTATAACAATTTATTTATAGTCGGTTGTATGGTTATTCCAATTATAAGGGATTTATAATGGATTTATGATAATGATGTCCCAAGGAACCTGCATAACTCTTCTATGCCTAAAATTAGATTTCATGGATTTTTTTGATTTATATAGGTAAGATAAATATCCTTTTAAAGTAATTATGATACTCTTTTCTAATAAATAGGCATGTATTTAACAAAAGGTTTTCATTAGTTTTATGGTTTTTCACAGGATTAATGGATTTCTAATTTTTATATCCCTTACAAAGATTCATGTTGTAATCCCATGTAGTTAAATGTTTTTCACAAAAAATTAATAATTATTCCATACTAAGATAATGTCAAGATAAATTATTTTATCATATGTCATAGAAAAAAATTATTCACTTTAAAAGTTTTATTTTTTTGTGAAAAAGGGATACTAAGTGGAATTATCCACTTTGGAATATATAGTATTTTTAAGTGGAGAGTTATGAACAAATTATCTAAAAATGAAAATTGGAATGATCCTCAAGATTATAAGAATGTGAATTCTAGACTAAAGACACTAGAATATGTAATTTTTAGGGAGGGGTTCTTAAAATTATATAAAAACCCAACCCTAGATATCCCAAAGCCAGTGTCTGCTAGTAAATACATTGTAATGATTATAAGGAATAAATTACCTCAGTATGAAGATTTTAGTAGTCTTGGTAAACTAGATACATAAATGTGTGTTTTATTAAAAATAAATACCATAATTACAACATAATTTTTTTCTTCATTTCTAAATAAATAACTTCAAGGATAACTCTTATCCATTTACTAAATCCCAACATATCTTTCATAGTATTATTTTGGAATCACGGGGAATGAAACATAATAATGGAGAGCTCAAATTCTCAGTAAGGAAAAAATATAGTGGAAACAACAATGAATCAATGAGAATATCCAATATGGAAAGGTAAATACCTGAACACACATTCCATGTAATCAATAAACTAAATGGAAGTGCATAAACAATATGTAAAGGTAATAACTTGAAACAAAAACAAATAGAAAAACTAGATAAGGAAAAATAAATATGGAAAGGTATAAAAGTGAAATACATGGCATCTAAATAACTAAAAATTAAATGTATCCATATATATGTCGATGCATGATATCCGGTATGAATAATAAATGAAACTAAATGAGGGAAATGGTTTCTTAATGGATTTTATGTCTAAGGAACATGAAAACCTATACATTTAACACCTTTCACAAGATGGTTTAAAACTTTTCATAGAAACCCATTTATTTTTTGCAACTTATTTGTCTCATGATAACCTGTTGATGAATTGAGGAGCTATATAAAGTCTGAGATCCTCCCATCATTGACTATCCAAATCATTCCTCATGTCGAATAGTCAAAATAAACAATGTGTCTTATCAAATATTTGTATTGAATAAATAATACAGAATTATCAATATTTCCCCAAATAATCACATAACATTCAAATTAGACACTGTATTTAATGTTTTATATGGTTTAGGCAGTATTAATATCCATGATAAATGAAATATATAATCAATAAAAAATTCAATGTTCAATGATCATAGGAGATTGAATATTTTAAAGGGAATAACAATGAATCAAGGAAGTGAACGTGAATACTATCCTTGAAAAAATCTATAATAAACCACCCATAGGGAGAATAATGATGGTATCAATACAATAAATCTCAAGTGGATTAAAAATAATGGGTTTTCATTGATGATTAATATAAATACTATAAAAAGTTTTTTTAAGATCATTATTGATGAAAGTAACTTTTTTTTGAATTTTTTTTTCATTGAAATTAACTTCTGAAACCATTTTCTTTTAAAATTAAACTTTAAAATAGGAAAAGGAATATTTAATCAAATAATGATGATTAAATCCACACTTTCTATACGAGGTAAAAGAACATTCATTTTTCATGGTAAAAATTATTTAAAAATTAATTTTCGAGAAATAGATAAGAATATTCCTTTGAAAACATGGGTAAAATAAAAAAGGGTAAAAATCTATTCACCAAATCATTTTTTGGATCATTTTAATAAAATATAGTTTTAGAAGAAAATATGTTCTCCAACTAATGATATAAATAATGTTAGGTTTTATTAAAAATAATTTCAAAGACACTTTGAGTACCAAAAAGTGGGGAAATGGTACTAATATTAAAAAATGGTTATGAATAAATAGAGGAGAATGAGAGGGTTTATTGACCAATGGTAATATAATTTCCTCAAATGGAAATACCATTGAAAGATCATTAGTATTTTTGTTGAGGAAAATAATATTTAAACATCACAAAGTGTCCCATAACACTTTGAAACATTTTAAATCATAAGCCCCATAAAGGAATAATATTGAGTGAACGTTTTAAATACCATGAATATAAAATAATTCATGATTTATTATATCAAAATAAGAAGTTGATATATTTTATAAAATAAGTAAATTCAGAACAAGACATTTATCTCACAGATGTAAAAAGTGAGATGAAAATTCATTACCAATGTTGTAACAAATGAATTGGAAAACCCAAAGGTAATAATCCATAAATAAAACATTTAAATACCATATAGATAATATAATTAATGATATTACATTTACATGTGTAATTATTTACACAATATATAATAAATTAGGTGCACAATAATAATGCATTCTTCACAGAAAGAAAAATGAGACAAGAATATATTAATTCATGTTCGACTTGTCTTGTGTGTCATTATATTATTGAATATCAAACTTATGTTAATTATTTAACTTCTTGATAAAATTTTTCATGTTTATAATAACTTTTATTTCACTTATTATCATGTTTTATTAAAATACTAAATCAATTAGGTTTGCGTTAGGTGTTTTGACAAATTTCAGTTTATGTGTCAAAAATGACTTTGTTAGGTCAACTATGGTCAAAGGGGTCACCATATAACATCTATAGAAAAATAAAAAAGGCATAATTATCATATCTATACATAAATTATAATTTTAAAATCAATAATTGAATATGGTTATGAAAAATCTACCAACATTACAATCATAGAGACGGTAGACTGTACGTATGCATGAGTTACATTCCCATATTTCAATGATCATTATGGAAAGAAGGTAAGTAAAATTATATATTTCTAGAATGATAATTATTTCATAAATAAAATATTATTTAATAATATATACTTATATATAGAATCGTTTTTATGTAAAAGGAATCACATAGTGTCGAATAGGTGGTAGTCCACACATCCACGAACGACGTTATTACTTTTTAAGTGCGTGAGAGGGTAATAAAGAAAATGAAATATATTATATTTCTAGATAGATAATTATGTCATGAATATCATATAGATTTTTTTATGTCAAATATTTTTAATTAAAATCATCCTTTATACATTCCACATTTGGTGTGAAGGAATCACATCGCTTTGAGGGGGTGATAGTCCGCACTTGCACAAACGACGTTATCATTTTTACACAAAATGAAATGTATAAAGATATGTGCTGTAAAAGAATTAAAGAATCTTAAAAAGACATAATATATATCCTATATATCATATATAAACACATTTTCCATCATAATTTCTGACATTAGTGGCGGTAAAAGAAAAATGAACAATCATCATTTCGTGAGGCGGTAGTTCACCATACACGTAAATAGTATGATTATTGACAATTAGATGGAGGTTTATGTAATTTTTGGTCGAAAAATAGAATATAAATAGACAATTATATATATTATACTATATTTTCTATATAAACATGGAATTAGAAGAGTTGAGGGCACAGAGAATTGAAATAATATTAAATAGATTTAGGAAAGACGTTACCTTTTAATCAGGTAACTTCTTTTGGTTTGAAACAAAATAATTCCTTGGATGGTTTTTTGCATAAAGGGAGGATTCAAGGAGGAAGTGAGGGATGTTGGGGAGTTAACTGGGAGATTTTTTTAGAACCTAAGTGGCTTAATAGGTATGAGGAAGTGGGAGTAAAGGAGGCCTTTTATAATGGAGGAGGAGTGGTACTCTTGTAATATTTAAAATAAAAGAACGCCACCCACATTTTTTTTATTTAATGTGGATAAATAAAAGTAAAATGTATAGAAATGGTAGTATAGTGTTGAAATATGGGAACCCGATATCTTTTGGATAGGTTTATAGGTCATTTTGGGCTGTAAGGTTATGGTTTTGTTCCTTATTAAGCTTAATTTAATCATAATTGTTGTTATAAATTTTAATTACTTTCACTAATATTTTTTGTCAAAAACTATGTTGAAAAAATAAAAAATTATAAATGATTCTGATAACAAATATGGAATCCATTTTTCTAAATTCCAATCATAGAAGTTGCAAAAATTAAATTAAAATTAATCCCACAAATGGGATGACAATCCGAATTTTTAATGTAAAAATGTCCTAAAGTTTGCTAAGTATTTTATAGTCAATTTCAATGTAAAATTAATTATGATGACCTAAATTAGATTAATTGATAAATATATTATCTAACTAAACATTAAAACAAATTAAATTTATAATATTACCTTATAAATAAATTAGATAAAAAATTAGTTTTGAATTTAATTTCAGTATTTTCACTATTCATTAAAAAATGACACTTCACAAAAAATATCAAAAATTCACTCTAAACTAATTTTTAAATTATTATTTCAATGATTAATTTTATTTTTACATATATATTTATAAATGGGTAAAAAATTGTATTTAAAATGTGGTCTCCATTAAAAGGCGGTAAAAGTGCCTTAATAAATATATAGGTTTTTATGTGTAATATTGAGTTTATTACTATATTATGTCTATCAAATCTATTGTATGATTATAAAAAAAATTCTATGAATATATAACATATATATTTCATTAATATCATTAAATAATTTTAACTAATTTAATTTATTAAGACAAAACGACTTTATGAGTATAAAAATAAAAATATTTCTTTTATATTAAATTTATTTTTATTTTCCTTTTTAATTATTTGGTAACCTATTAATTCATTTTATATCTATGTAAACCATATATTTTCAATAGTTAGTAAATAATATTCCTAAATTTTAATTAAAATGATATTTTAAGTATTATTAAATAATAATATTTTAATAATATATTATTATTTTGTAAAAATCGGTTTTGCGTATAATACAAGCTATTGAAGAAACTCCTTATTGCATACGTCATATGCTAACTCGGTATCTCATGCATTGTAAGAAATATCATATATTGAATTTATTTGAAATAGTAAATATATTATAAAGTCTTAAGGTATTATATTCCCTTACATGCTTACTGTTGTGTGTCATACATGCTATTGAATACAATGATCCTACTTTTAAATTTTCCAGTCATTAAATTCTCCTCACCATAATTAAATATCATCCTCGCAATTTAAACTCAATCTTGGTGATATATTGTTTGATATCACCTATTTTGTAATTCCACAATGTGATAAGGGTTTGTAAAATATCATCTAGAAAAGAGATAATGTGAAGTACAAATGTCACATGGACTAACATATATCTAGGTCCCTATGTAGGAGAAAATTAGTGGCAAGTAGATATACGTACCTGGAGGAATAACATAAATATTTACAGGGAGAAATTGAGGTCATTAATCACATACAAGTTATTTATCAATAGAAAACTCAAGGCCTCAAATCTATAAATATTTGATGATTTATTAGACCATTGGTTCAACAAAAAGTAAGGTATTAGGAAAACACATTTTTTCATCATTTTCACAATGTTGAGTAATTATTTTACTTCATAGGAATATAAGAAAATATAATTTATTGACACATTCAAATTTCATAATTACAATTTCATCTTTTTGTTGTTATTTGATCAAATTCTAATTCATCCTTTACCTTAAGAAATGGGTATCCAAAAATTAACATTGATTCCCGAAGCACTAAAACATTTAACAAATCATAAGTCCCATAAAAGAGTGCCCAGTCTAACTATTTGTATCTAACTATTCTTTATATTCAATATGGTTAATATATTAATCTCTAAACCTAAATAGTAACACTATTGGTTCATCATTAATATTTATTCTTCACATTGTTTACATAATTACACATTAACTAGGACATCGTGTAGGCCAGTGGTTGGCATGAAACCCTTATCATACTTTAGTAATAAGTTTAAGCCCCATGGACTTGCTGGATAATGTTGTTTGTCACCCTGCATACAATTTTCTTATTCTAAAACCATATTAATATAACATAAAAAATAAACCTAATGTAAATCCTTGAAATTTATTCATTAAATAACCTCTTTACTATAGTTTTCAATACATTCTTAATAAATAAATACTTCAACCATTTTTTTGACATAGGTCCTTCATTTTTCCAAGGATTATCCAGTATATCATTTGTATGATTTATAATAACGACACCTTATCTTTATTCTAAAATTAATTAGTTTTTACCTTTATCATTAGTTATCATTATCCATTCAAATTATTTATAATGGGTTATGAAGAAATCATGGATTATCTTAAGAATATCCTATGGAAGTGTAAAACTAGGTGCAAAGTAAGGCCCGTTGTCGTGTACCAGGATACATTGAGTTAGGCCTGGAACACCTTGTTTGAGTTATTACTTCGAGGTACATCTATGCTAGAACTACGTCCACTTATAAAATCTAGACTGAGATATATTTCCAGAAAGACCCATATGATCTATACTTTACCCAAATTCTATGATATTGATCTATACTTATCCTCAAATTATACCATTGGGTTATGTTATCTAATCTAATTTTTCCTAAATCTAATTACCATGATTGATACTAAACATACTTTGATACTAACTATAGCGACCCAACCCTAGATAGCCCAGATCCAGTGTATGCTACTAAATACATTGGAATGATTACAAGGAATCAAATTCCAAAGGAACGAGAGTTTAGTAGTCTTGTTAAACAAGATACATAAATTTGTCTTGTATTACATATGAATACACTAATTACAACATGATTTTTTTTCTTCTTTTCTAAATTTATAACTTTTAGGATAACTCTAATCCATCTAGTAAATCTATTCATATCATTCACTATATGATTCTTGGATTCCTTTGGATTGAAACATAATAATAGTGGTCTCAAATGATTATTAAGGAAAAAATATAGCATAAGTAGTAATGAATCAATGGGAATAGTCATTATGGAAAGGTAAATAACTAAACACACATGACATGTAATAAATAAACTGAATGGAAGTGCATAAACAATATGGAAAGGTAATAATTGAAAACACACGCCATTCAAATAACTAGGTAAGGAAAAATAAACATGTAATGTTATGAAACTAAAATACATTCCGTCTAAATAACAAAAAATGAAATGTATCCATAGATATGTCGATGCAAGATCTCATGTATGAATAATAACCTAATTTAAATGAGGGAAATTATTTCTTAATGGACTTCATGTCTAAGGCACCTGAAAAATTATACCATCAAGATATTTCACAAGATGGTTTAAAACTATGTATAGAAACATATTTATTTTTCACAACTTATTTGTCTCATTAGAACCTATCGATGCATCAAGGAGCTATATATAGTTTGGGATCCTCCCATTATTGCCCATACAAATCATTACTTGTATCAAATAGTAAAAATAAATAATACGCCTTATCAAATAAATGTATTGAATAAAGAATAAAGAATTATCAATATTTACCCAAATACTCAAATAATATTCAAAGTAGACACCGAATGTAAAATGGTATACAGTTTAGAATATCCATGATAAATGAAATAGATAATCAAGGGAAAATTAAATGTTCAATGATCATAATAGATTGATTATTTCAAGGGGAATAATAATGAATCAATAAAGTAACTGTGAATACTATACTTGGACAACTCAATAATACACCATCTAGAGAAATAATAAGGATGGTATAAATACAACAAATCCCAAGTGGAGTAAAAATAAAGGATTATTGTTGATGATGAATAAAAATACAATAAAAATATCTTTAAAAAAAATTCTTGATGAAAAAAATCCTTTTGTTTTAAAATACATTTTTATTGAAATTCACTTTTGAACAATTTTTCTTTTAAAAGTATCCTTTTAAATTGGCAAAGGAATCTTCAAGGAAATGATGGTGAGTAAATATATGCATTCCATGTGGGGTAAAAGAACACTCCTTTTTCATTGTAAAAAGGTTTGAAAAACAACTTTTAGGTAAAGAGATAATAAGATTACTTTGAAAACATGGGTAAAAGTAAAATGGTAAAAATGGATTTACCAAATAATTTTTTATACATTTTAATAAAAAAATATTTTTAGAGGAAAATAGGTTCTCTGACTAAAGTGAGAAAAAATGTTTGGTTTTCTTAAAAACATGCTCTAAAACACTTTGAGAACCAATGACTGGAAAAATATTACTAATACATTAAAATAGTCATGAATAACTAGAGTAAAATGAGAGGGTTTACTAAAAAATGGTCATATAATTTCTTCGAATGGAAATACCATGGAATGATAATAAGTATTGGTATTGAGGAAAATAATATTTAAACATCCCAATGTGTCCTAGACCACTTTGAAACATTTTAAATCATACGCCTCATGAAGGAATAATAGTGAATGAATGTTTTAAATAACATGAAGATAAAACAATTCATGATATAATATATAAATGTGTAGTATATATACTACAAAAAAATATATAAATGGTGAATATGACATTGATCTCATGGCTGTAAAAGTGTGATGAAAATACCTTACCAATGTGGTCACAAATGAATTGAAAAAAAAGTAATAATCATTAAATAAAACATTTAAATACCCTGAAGAAAATATAATTAATGATATTATGTGTCAATGTGGAATTATGTACATCATATATAAGAAATCAGGTGAAAAAAATATTGTATGTCTCACAGAAATAAATGAGACACAAAAATCCCTTACCTTGCACACGAATTGTCTTGTATGTGTTTATATTCCTAAATAACAAACATATGTTAATTATTTAATTTCTTGAGAACATTTCTCATGTTTATCATAATTTTTTTTAGTTATTTTCATTTTTTATTCAACTACTAAATCAATTAATTTTGCATCAGTTGTTTTGACCAATTTCGGTTTGTATGTTGAAAAAAAATTGGTAGGTTGAATATGGTCAAATAGTTCATTATATTACATCTCCAGAATAATAAACATTTTATAATTATAATATTTATATAGAAATTATAATTTTAAATTTAATAATTGAATATGGTTATGAAAAATGAACCAATGTTACAATCATGGAGACGATAGACCGTACGTACAAATAAGTATCATTCCCATTTTTCTATGATCTTTATGGAAAGAAGGTATGTGAAATTTTATCTTTACCAAATGATAATTATTTCATAAATAACATATAATTTAACCATATATACATATATATTTAATAATTTTTTTGTAAAGGGAATCACAATGTGTCTAGGTGGCGGTAGTCCACACTTCCATGGACGGCGTTATTAAGTGTGTGAGAGCGTAATAAAGAAAATGATATATATTATATTTACAAAAATATAATTTTGTCATTAATATCATATAGAAGTTTATAATTTCAGATATTTTTAATTAAAATCATCCTTTACACTTTCTATTTATAGTGTTAATGAATCACATCGCTTTGAGGGGGCGGTTGTCCGCACTTCCACAAACGATGTTATCATTTTTACAAAAAATGAAAAGTATAATGATATATGTTTTAAAATAATTTAGAATATTAAATACATATTTATATAGAATATATATCATATATAAACATAGTTTACATCATAATGTCCACCATGAGTGGCGGTAAAATAAAAATGAACAATCTTTATTTTGTGAAGCGGTAGTTCGTCGTACATGTAAACAGTATGTTCATTACCAATTAGATAGAGGTGTGTGTAAGTGTAGTTTATAACATTATAATAAAAACATCATAGTATATTTTTGATATTATATTTTCTATATAAACATGGAATTTTATGAGTTTATGTAGTGGAGAATGGAAATAATATTAAAGAGCTTTAAGAAAGACGTTACCTCTTAATTGGGTAACTTCTTTTAGATTTCAGAAAAATACTTCCATGGATTGCTTTCGTCCAAAAGAGAGGCTGAAAAAAGGATGGTATGTATATTGGGGAGTTAATTGGGTGGATTTTGGATGAACTTATGTGTCTTTATAAGTGTGAGGATGTTGGAGGAATGGATGCCTTTTTTAATGGAGAAGGAGTTGCACTCTTGTAATATTTTAGGGAAATGAAACCCACCCATGTTTGTTTTTTCATGTGGATCAATAATAGTACATAGTCGATCCAAGAGAGGATAGGGTCAACATATTCACCACCAACAGGTTTTGGACATGTTTATAGGTCGTTTTGGGCCTTATGGTTATGGTTTAGTTCCTTATTAAACTTAATTTAACCTTAATCATTGTGATTAATTTTAATTACATTCACTAATAATTTTGGTCAAAAAATAAGTTTAACTTAGTATACATTATAAATTATTATGATTTTAAATATGGAATCCATTTTCCAAATTGAAATCACATATGTGGTAGAAATTAAATTAATATTAATCCTGTAGACTGGACGACATTGCAGGGTTTTAAAGTAAAAACGTCCCAAAGTTTGCTAAGTTTTTTATTATCAATTTCATTGTGAAATTGATTAGATATACCTAAATTGGATTAATTTATAAAAATATTATATAATTAAATTTTAAAACAAATAAAAATTATAATTTAAAATCATAAATAAATTTGATGAAAAAAAGTTTTGAATTAAATTTCAGTATTATTAACTATTCATTTAAAAAGTGAAACTTCATAGAAATATAAAAAAAATTCACCAAAACCTATTTTTTATTTTTATTTTCATTCAAATATTAATTTTATTTTGAGAAATAAGATTTATAAAATGGTTAAATTTTTTATTTAAAATGGGATCATCATTAAATATAGGTTTTTATTTATAATATTGAGTTTATTTTTATCTTTTGTCTATCAAATCTATTGGATGATTATAAAAATTATTTTATTGAATATATAAAATATATATTTCATTAATATTATCCATTTATTTTAATTAATTTAATTTATTAAGAAAAAATTCATTTGTGAGCATAAAAATAATAATATTTCTTTTATATTCAATTGGTTTGTAGTTTCATTTCTAATTAATTGGTAACCTATTAATTAATTTTATATTTCTATAAACCATATATTTTCATTAGTAATTTAATAATATTTATAGACTATAATTTAATGGTCATCTTATGTACTATTAAATAATAATAATATTTTAATATTTTATTACTATTTTGTAAAACTCCATCTTGTATATAACATAAGCTATATAAGAAACTCATTGTTGTGTACGTCATACACTAACTCAGTATTGTGTGCATTTCAATAGATAACATTGATTTAATTTATTTAAAATTTTAAATATATTATAATGTTTTCTGGTATTATATTACTTTATGCTCTTGTTGTTGCATGTCATACACACTATTGAATACAATGTTCCTACATTAGATTTACGGGTCATTACAATTTAATGACCTGTTTTTAATGGATTCTAGTTTTAGGTAGATCTATTTACCTATCCACATTATAAAATCATCTAGTATTTTCCATGAAACACAACAAACTAAAGGGGGGAATTCATCTATACATTGTAGTAATTTTATGGTGTTTTTGATGCTTATGTTAATTGTATTATAAAGAGATCATAACCATGTTATTCCTATATATTACTAATAAAACTTCAATGATTTCCCAATTATATTAAAAGATATAAAACAAAATTATTTATTATAAATCCTATTGATTCGTATCTCAATTCATGTTTTGAGGTGATATAGTTTTGTCACATTGATGCATTTGATTGTATATGGACTCAGATATAAAAGATATCATATTTAGAGAAATATAAAATTTTATGATTACAATAAAGAAAATATTTTCTAAATTAGAGGATTGGAAATTAAATATATAATTATAATTAATTTGTTTAAAAATTTATATTTATTAATTAATATACATGTATATATATTTTTTATACCATATATTTCAAAATATTCTTTGTTTATTATCGAAATGAATATTCAATATACATACATTAATGAAGTTTATATAATTTGGATATGATATCACATTTTAGATAATCTGTCCATTAACATTATAAATGAGAATATTCATCTGTTTTATTCTAAGATCAAATATATATGGGTTTATTTATATAAAAACGAAATTCACCAATAGAGTTCATCAGTTGAGGTATTGGAATCATTTTATATAAAACCACCTTATATTTTTTTTATTAAATAATAATAACTAAATATTCATTTTGTGTGAATGAATAATGTTCTTAAGAATTATTAATTCAATAATAGTAATATTTTTGAGATATATTGATATAATTGAGTTGCAGGAATACTTACATCCATAGATAAAAATTGGAATCGTGATCAACAATAGTATGAGATGGGGGATACGATAAATCTCTTTAAATATCTAAATAGAATTCCCTTCTCACCATAAATTTTAATCCTGACTTCCATTCAATGTAATTATTCATTATTTCATATTTTTTAGAAATCAATCTCATTTTCAACTATGATATTTTTTTAGAGTTGATTCTCTCTATTTGTTCTAGTGAGGCTTAGTTTTGTTTTCAGGTGATCCCAAGTAGTTGGAATTATACTCCAACCATTAGTTTGAAATTATTTTTCATGCTAATTCTACTGGGATAGTTCATAAACATGTGTGGATGTTTATTATTTCATCATCTGATAAAAAATCATCAACCACTATTCTTAATAACCCTTTAAATGAAATACCAATTGAAACACATACCATGTGATGAAATGAATAAACATCAACACATCCCTATTGATATAATCCTACATATATGGGTTACAAAAACCATCTTATAATTAGCAAAAAAAATTCCCACGAAAATCCAATTCAAGAGCCTAGAAAAACAACCAAATGATTACCCCAAGTTTTTTTTCATCTAACCATTTTGTAAAATGATAACATGTTTAGATTCATCACTAATGAAATTCATAGGTTGGGATCACCTTATTATAATTATCTATAATTTCCTCATTTTATTATAAATATATTTTGTATCTTTATTTATTTTAAAAAAAAATGAATATTTCATGAATTTAATATGATGTATATGAATAAAAAATGTATGGATGTTAATCATATGACAAGAAATTTGTAAATAGAGTTAAAGATTTCATCAAGATTACAATTGAGCATGCATACGACCCATCTCAAATAATTTTTCAATGATTAAGTTGGTGTTATTAAAGAAAAATTAGTCTTAAAAGAGTTGTCAGAACATTTTATTAGACACAGAATATATCAAAGTTAAAAATTTTAGGCTAAATATGCGGTGAAAATGAATGTACACAATAATTGGGTTAATACTACATTGTGAAGATAATTTGATATAAATACCAATGTAAATGATGTAAAATAAATGGAAGAAATTATTATGAGAATTGAATATAATATTCACTATTTTAATTTTTTTAATAAGATAAATATTTGTTCAAAGATACATTTGTATAATGGTTTTAGTAAATATATTATCATGAAATTTCCTGATGGGGACTATACCTTGAACACCACAAGCACACTTCCAATAGACTAAGGGTTGTGGACAAGCGTCGAGTATTCATTTATCACACATGGGATGCATTTTCCTAGTACCTTTACAAGTGATCACATATACAATCCTATACAGTGTAAAATTTTAAAACAATTGAAAAAAATTAATGCAAACATCTATGATCCCACAAAACATAGTACAATGGTAAATTACTGAAATAGATAAACATGGAAAAATAAAACACTTAAAAAATACTATAGAGATTCAAACCATCACTAAGGGATAGGTCTACTATCAAATGAAACCACCTAGAAAGCACCTCACCCTGTCTAGAACATGCTATGCTCCACTAGCTCTCATTCATCCAAAGATACCGTAAAAGAGGTCATCATCTGCATAAGGCATGACACATTCGGTTAGATACCATGAATGATGGATTATAGGAATACCTTGTAGGACACCCTAAAAACACTAAACATGATCCATGAAGGAAAATCAGCTCATAAAAATGACATTGATATAAATTCACAAAAAAAGAAACATAGATATACTCAAGAAGTACACCACACCTCTAGTCTATCATAAAAAAACTTCTAGCCACATGATTATACTCGAAGAAATGTATGTTTTAAGAGATACCACACAATGAGACATGATATCAATGGAATCACTCATCCATGATGTCATGATCATTGGTCCCCATCCATGAAATCACACTAGTCTCATAAGACCGTGATAATTAGATGTGGTATCACACCTAGGACCGCTAGGGGTCTCCATAAACCCAATATGGATGAAAATTCAATATATGGGATCATGTACCAATAATACTGTCAACCATATTTAAATGGATTTCTAGATCTAGGATCAATTCCCCACAGAATAATGTAACACTAATTTCAAAAAACCCTCCTATGATATAATAATGAGTGATAGAGGATCACACCTTAGTCTCATGGAGGGAAACAACAAACTCTATATGAAGCTCATCATCGAGAGGGGATCACAATCCACAAAAAGGACATAATTAGTCATTTCAACCTTGAGGGAAATCACCATGGGGAACTCGCTCAACCAACAATGGTATGAAATTAAGAGGTGAAGAGCCACAAGGTGTCTCTAAGGGAGGAAACTTTGTGTGTTTATGGTACAAAGTGTTTTATAATCATCCCAAATCATCATGTGTTGTGATTCCACAAAAAAATTTAAATATCCATATATAGAGAGTGTATGAGGAGTACATGTCCTATATAGATAACTTGAGACCTTTCCTGTGCCATCATACAATGCATGTGTACACTAATCCTCCTTCGTGTACTTTGGCTTTGTCCATGTACTTTGGCCTACCTATTCCCATATAACCTCAGAGTTACACGTCAAAACTTTTAAAATAAATCATATATAATGTGACATGGTCTCACAAAGTGTGATATTTGAATCTCAATTGAAACCCATGTGTAGTAGCTAGGGGGTCCCACATTGTGTCTAATTCTGGATTGCATTCCATATATCTAGGGATTTTTAGATCCCACAGGTTCATCTTCCACATCATTCTTTGAGTTACTACCATAGCCTAGCTCACAATAAATCCATGATCTGAGGTCTATCATGCCTCTCTTCATAGAATATTTGGATTTTGGTTTTTGAAATCACTCAGGAAATTCCCACACGCGTTGTCTACAACTACACCCTTATATACTAGATTAATGGAAACCAAGAATACATTTTGTTCTACCTATGATCATCCTCCATCATCATCATCATAAATTTATTACACCATCAACCATGATCCACACCTATAATATTGATATATTACATTGAAGAATAGTCTCACAATGGTCAAATACCATGTAGTCATCAAACCATGGTCTAATAAAAATGACCACGATGAATGTGTGAATAAAAAGTGGATAATTCCATAAACAATAATATGTGAGGAACAATCCTCGACCTTTATTCTCGTTTCCTAAATCAATTTTTGTAGTTTTGGATGATTAAATAGGATATAATCAACTAAAAAAAGAAATCAATCACAAATAAATCTACCATTAGTGTGAACACAAATCCTTTTCATGTAATTGTTCTACATTAGATTGAGAAAAATTGAATGAATGGAATTACCTAAATAAAATTTCCTACAAGGAGTTTCAATCAATAATTTTTGAAGAATTTTCCTGCTTCATTGTCATTTGAGTGATCTTGGATTTTCTCCACACACTAATTGATGATCCATGATCTAGTTATCATTCACCCATAGAAGATCCTCTAATGCTCACTCCTAAAAATCCATGTTTATGTAGATGACCCTAGGATTACAACATAAACATATACATATAGTTAAAAATAATGCCATGGAGTTTTGTTTAAATTAATTAATTTAATCAATTAATTTATTTAAATGTTTTCACATGACTGTTCCTAACCTGAACATATGACGTCCTCCTAGGATAGGTAATTATTTTGGTAAAACCCACTATCTAAACTAAAATGTAAAATCATATTTATAATTTATCCACCCTTTTAGGTGTCATTAAACTTATCCATGAATACTGAATACATGTCATATTAATATATATAATACATTTTGAAAATTAATTATGGGCTTACGGGGAATTTGAATCTCACCCCATCATAGATCTTGGATTAAAAAATAATGAATATAATAATCTAATTTAATAAATGGAAAATGTATAGGGGTTACATTCTCACCACATTAGGTATTTTAATCCCTAAAAATTAAAAACCAACACATAAAGATGAGGTTACTGGGATTGAATATGGATCTTCCACTCCAAGGTCCTCTCTTTAATACTCCAGTTCTACCACTAGACATGCACTAGGGGAATCAATAACCCATGAAGGATCATCTCTTACCGATACTTGATCTCTAGTAGGTAATTAGAAAAAGTATATCCATCCTTGATGTGCATCTCTCCTCAGTTGATAACATGTGACAGGTCGTTCACATACCTCCTCAATAGTGACACATGGAAGACGAAGTGTACCTGATCCAACTATTGAGGTAAAGATATGTGTCATGCAACCTTACCAACTCTAGTCAGTTCCAGAATATAAAATTTAATCTTTGAGATAGCTTTCCTTCATGGAAAAATCTCCTCAATCCTCATCAAGGTGAGAACCTCAAGAACACATCGTATTACTTCTCAAATTACAGATGCCTCATTAATTAGTATACATTATACTACTTATGGACCTTTTGAATATGAATCCTCTCTTGGATAGTTTTCACCATCTATGTAGTAGCTCTCACTAAATTTGGGCCCATGAGTGCTGACTCACCTGGATCATGAAAATAATGTGGTAAACTGAAAGGTCTCTAGTACAAGGCCTAGAATTCTTCTATACTGATGGTGGAATGGTAACACTACTGGAAAATTAAACTATAAAAATGGTTACAAACCGTTGGTGGGGGGGGGGTGTAAACCATTGGTATACAATATCCCAACAGTTTTCAAAACTACTGGGTAGTGTGGTGTCTGGATACAAATATACCAATAGTTTATAAATAACCATTGGTATAGGGTACAAAACTTACTATTCCTAACAGTTTCTTAGAACCGTTGGGATAGATAATTACCAATGTTTTAAAACCGTTGATTTACAAAGGAAATAGTGTAATACCAATGGTTTTTGAACTATTGGAATAGAGTTTTTCCAATAGTTACTTACAACCATTGGTATCCATTACATGTCCAGGGATATAACAATGGTTTAGTAAGCATTGGTATAATTTTTTTTCAACGGTTATACATAACAGTTGGAAAACACATGCTCTTTTAGAACTATACCAATGGTTATAAACCGTTGGTATAGTATTCACCAAGATTTGCAGCTCCACAACAACTCCAACATTGCACACATAAACCTGCAAACAGATTCCAATATACAGAAGCCTCCAATATTTCATACACCAGCCTCCAACATTTCATACAATTCACAAACCACAAGCATATGTAAAAACGATACAATACCATATAAAAACATCTCCAAAAACTCTACAATACCACATAAAGAACTTTAAAAACTAATAAAACTTCACATTTTTTATTCCATTTGAGGGGGTGCTAGCATGTGTGGTGAACCAGAAAAAAGAACATACCTCACTCAAAGGAATCTATTAAACATACCTCACCCATGGATATGAGATGTTCTAGATAGTGGGATGTTACCTGCTATATTTTGTTTGATATGAAACCTTATGAGATGTGAGATATCATCTTATATCATAGTTTCTCATTACCCTTATAATTTTATAACTAAACTGAGGGTGGGTAGGGTGGTTGATTTTAAACCTGTTTAAGTATTAAACCCTATATCAGGTGCTTTGAACATTGTGATGCTGATAATGGGTGTGTATCAATGGGATTGTGTGACTTAGGGAAAGTAATTTTCCTTAGTGTATTAGATGTCTTGTGTTTTAGAATAGGGTTAGGAGTTCCTCACATGAGAAGTGGATTGTGTGAGGCTAGACCAAAGGGACTAGTTTTGAGAGCCCATCGATCTGTAAGCACATATTAGGATAGTATTGAGTGGGTGGGTTTGGTGATTGAGGATATCCATGAAAGGGATCAACTCAATATCATAGGCGTTTTAGATGTGTGGGTAACATGTAGATGTTTTAGCATATGGAATCAATGAACAAAGGTGTTATCAATTATATTATGTTGTTAGGGCGATGAATTAGTTTTCTTAAGGAAGGTTCCTTGAGTGATAGTGCTTTGGTATAGAGGTTGGTATTGAAGGGAAGGATCATTTGGATGCCTGAACCTGAGATTATTTTTTTGTTCTTTTATGTGTAGTGTGAGAAACTAAAGCTCCCACATCCCCCATCCCTTTTAGCTCCCACCCGACCAGCACCCCTCCCCTACAACACCCTCCCATAGCCCCCACCCCTACAGTCCCCCTACCCCCATGAAAAGCCCCACCAGTACAACCCCCTAACCCACTGCAGCCCCCTACCATAACCCCCACCCCTGCATCCCCCTAGCTACACACAGCTCCCCTGGATATCCAACACACCCCCACTCCCCACCTGCATAGCCCCCACCTACAAATCCCACTACACCCCCCCTACAGACCCCCCTGAACAGCCCCCCTGGACAATCCCCTGTAGACCCCCACCCCCTGAACACCACCCACCCCCCTGCACACCACCCACCCCATGGAAATCCCCCACCCCCTGGACATCCCCCACCCCCTGGACAGCCCCCACCCCCTTGAATAGCCCCCTGGACAATCCCTCCAGCACACCCCCACCCCTGGACATCTTCCCACCCCCAACACACCACCAAAAAAACTCCAAAACTATAATATTACAATCCAAATATCACTATTTCTTGGAATGTACCAACATATGATAAAATAAAACAAGATAATCACTAAACTGATTCTAACCAAAGGAGAGAATTGAATCAAATGAGAGAATTGAATCAAGATTGCAGTGAAACTAAATGAAAAAAGACAAAATAAATGGAGGAAAAAGATGTAATGGAAATCCAGTCACATAAAATAATCAAACATCAAATGTCAGTAATATCAGTCACAGAAAATCATCAAACATCAAATCTCAGTAATACCAGTCTAAAATGTAACAGACCAATCTATCCCTCATCACTATTATCATCAACCTCATTCTCATTCTCATATCTATCCCCATCATCCTCCCCACCCCCATCCCCATCCTCATCCCTGTCCTCATCCCTGACCTACTCCTCGCCCACCTCCTCACCCTCATCCTCTACCTCTTCCTCCTCCTCGCCCTTGTCCTCAGCATCATCCTCATTATCGGCCTCTTCCTCGCCATCACCATCACCATCACCATCACTAGGAACCAAATTGTCTTGACCACCACAAGAACTACCACCTAGTGCACTATATAATGAACGCATCAATGACATATATGCATCACAAGCCACACTAGTCTCTAGTGGAATTGATGGACATAAAACTTGCATCAATTTAATGAATTTAGAATTTTACCTTTAAAATCCTTCTTCCACCCATGTGGCCCTTTTTTTAATCTGATCTTACTGTATCTTAACCTTTTCCAACTCGATGGAAGTAAAATAGGTACCTGAAGTGGGCGAATACCTCATTAGGACTATAAAATTCCTAGGTTGGTAGTGTACTCTTCTAGAATTATCATCTCCCAATACCTGATGTAAATGATCATTTCGCCCAAAATTGTCAGGTTCTTGGGAATCAAGAGCCTCCAAAGCAGTCTGTTACAAATTTAAATATATTATTAAGTAAAAAAATAGATATTAAAATTTTAAATCATCAAAGTAAAACTTACAATCTACTGTTGTGTCTCTTCATTAACAACACTACCATCATTTTTCATTCTACTCGAGAAAAATAGTTTTGTTTGAGGCACACATCCTTCAATATTCAATGTCTACCTCTGTAATGACATTGAATGTAGGAAACCATAATTGAAAATAAGTTACCAATAATGAATTTCATAACTAAATTTATATCAAAACAGTTTAAATAGAATAAATTATGGGGGAATCAATAGAAAGTGAAAGTATTAAAAAAAATTATAAATTGTCGTACCTGCTTCCTCTCATGATTTGACATCGTAGTACGCCCCAAGGTGTGAAGATATTTTTTAGCATCAATGTTTGGTTTATTTTTTCCGGATGATTCCTAAATAGAATTCAATAATACAAAAGATAGTATTAATGAAAATCATGAAAATTTTTATTTAAAAATATCAAATGTGATTAATACCTTAAACCTGGTAGTCATCAATTGAGTAATCATTTGTCGATACTATTCTATCAGGCAGTCATCCATGACAGGTACCACCTCCAACTCTGTTCCAACTATAGCATTCCATCCAATATACAACTCATGTTTTTATCCCCTCTAAATCTCACCTAATTCCTATAGACATGCTGACCATGTACCCTCCCCATCAGGGAAATTAAATAGAAGTTGAAACAAAAATATTAATTTATATAAATACAAAAATAATATATTACATTAAATCCAACAGAATTTTTTACCCATATCTATTCCCAAGAATTATCCTAACTTTTTTTGGCAAATGTTTCCATGAGAATGGGCTGATGGGAATTATTTCGAAGTATTTGACAAGCATCGCAAAAAAAATCCGACATTGCTGCCCTGTTTTTTCTAACATTTTTTTATCTTCATTATAGTCCACCATCAACTGTGTGCGGTGGTTCCACACCTCACGCATGCATGTACGCCCCTACCCCCGCCTCCTATCAGTAGATGTATCTTTTATGAAATAAAAACAAAAATTATATCAATACATGTTATGATGAAAATAAATTATGATATTAAAATTTGTTAGGGTTCTATAAATATACCTGTCGTAGTCTGATCAGTGGGTGTTGCTGGATCCACAGAAATTGAAGGAACACCCTATACAAGTAGAGTGGGTACCAATGTATGCTATGTAGGCACATAATATAGTGGAGTAATAGTCAAAGAATATGGAATTCGGAAGCTCATAGATAAGGAATTAGAAGTAAAAGAATAAGGAATGAATGGTTGGCCAAATGCCTGATATGGATGGGGAGTGGGAATCATCATCGGACATGGTAAAGATGGTTGAAGAGGCTCAGATGAAAAGGGTGGTGAAAACTAAGGAGGCTTAAATATCCCATGTGTCCCTAATGACATACTGGGATCAGAATGTGGGATAGATGGTACATCAATGGAAGGGGCAGGGTCTAATCGAGTACACCGACTAGATCGTCTAGCTCTCGTACCACCCTCAGTCGTACCACTGGCCTGAGAGCTATGACCACTACTAGGCTCCTCATCAAATAACTATCACCTGAGTGGTGGATCCTAAAAAAATGTTTAAAACAAAATTAATCACAGGACATTATATTTTATTTAAATATATATATTTGAAATAAAATACTCAAAACAGGCACTAGTGGAGGAACTTTCATCTTAGCCAGGCAACGATTGTTGTCCATCATCCTTTTTCATTACATATATTCAATTGGTTTTATTTTGTACATTTGAAAAAAATATGGATGTGATTAGAAAATTATTACTAATTTGTAACCCCAAAAACAAATATACAAGGGGATAGGGGGATTTATGGGTTCTAGGGTCAAGTAGCCATAGTTAATAAAACATTGAAATGTTCACCAAGTTAGAAATGTTGGTTTCGTAGGTTTGAATACAGTTCAATTCCAAATTAGAAAATGAAATTCAAATACAATTGCAACCAATATTGAAAATTCACATTAAGGTCAAGTCAGATACAACATATTTGTAATCAATATTAAATCAATTTGAATAATACCAACCTTAACAACCCATAGTGATCTGAACCAAAAAAATTGAGAACATGGATGGATGATTCTATAAATTTCCCACCATAGATTCAGTTTCATAATCAACTCTGAAAATTGTGCTATTAGAGTCATAAAAATTAAAAAATGGATAGGTTCCAATGGTAGTATAGATGGTGTCAATTCTATCATCACCATCATAAAAAATATGTCTTGGAATTACTTCAATAATGAAACCAAATTCAGGTCGAAGATGATCTTTGACATAAAAAACTTGTTTCTACATTGATTCCAATACATATGGTTCATTGGTAGATAGATTATGAGTCATATCAATTACTCAAAATCCATAATCATCAATAAATGTGCCCTGTCTCATCATCGAATCAAACCACTAGCATTTAATCATAGTGACTCGTCCATGAGAGTAATAATCTAATTTTATTATTTTTTTAATGAATCCATAATAACCCACATTTTCAAATCAAGGTCTATTGTATAATTCACTAGCATAATAGTCTTTTGTGGCAGTAACCATAACACCATCATGTTGTTTTCTCATGTTATTTTCCCATTCAATGATAATAAATATGTACACATTGATAACAATTGATTTACAATCATGAACCATGGTATTAGGACCAAAAGCCAAAGCTCTTATTTCCTCAGAGATAGAGTCAACAAGAAAACTCAATACCTGAAATATAAATGAATATCAAACTTAATTAAATATTGATTTAATTGTTTTAAGCAGTAAAATGTTTACCTTCAATTTTAACCAAGTATAAAAATATTTTCTATGAAAAGTCTATCTCCTTCTCAAAGATAAAGAATGATGCTCTCTATTTATCATTTCTTTATATTCATTATAGATAAAAATAGGAATAGTTTAACTGATATGTAAGATATACATATTCAATTTACTTACCTGATGTAGTCATTAAACAAATCATAGTTGAACAAAACTTTGTGATTTTCCATCTCCTACTCTTCAAGGTTTAATGTTGTCAATGTATATAATCTAGGAATTCCTCCTTTTTGAGGAAGTGATAGAAAAATGGGTTTAATTTTATTATATTGTTCTTATTTTTTTCTCATTGGTTTGTTCATTCTTGTAGTAAGATCAGAAAAATACATAGAGAATAAATCCATATATTCTTGAGCCAAGTAACCATTCATAATAGAACCTTCAGGATGATTCCTATTTCGGACATAAGTCTTTAATGTGCACATATTTCTTTCAGTTGGATATATCCAATGAAAAGAAATAGGTCCTCTAAGAATTATTTCAGTTGGAATATTGACAGTCAGATGCAGCATGCATGTGAAAAATGATGGAGGAAATATTTTCTATAACTCACACAAAATTAATGGGGCATCTATCGAATTTTTTTTGAAAGAAAGACTTGGACAACTTCTTAGCACAAAGATCTCTAAACACATATCACAACTGAATAATATCCTCCCTTACATTATTGGAAAAAGGATAACAGATTTCTATTGGAATAAACTCATACAAAAGGACTTGATAACCACTAGTCTTCAATGATTTTAGCTTCAAATCTATTCCATTGACCCGTTTAGATATGTTTCTTGAATAGACATCAGGAAGATTAATAGTCTCTAGTAATTTCAGAAATTTATTTTTTCTGTAGGAGTCATCACATAAGAAACAAATGGAACATGCCATTTATTTTCACAAATACACATAGGATGCAATTCTGGTCTGATGCCCCAATCCACCAAGTCACGCAGAGATTGTAAATCATCTTTTGTATTTCCATTAATATTTAGAATAATCGAAAGAAAAATTTCACATATATTATTTTCAATTTTCAGTACGTCTAATAAATGACGTAACAAATTGGTCGACCAATAAGAAAAATCAAAGAAGATACTCCTCTTCTTCCAATTTTAATAGGTTTAAGTGGAAACATTATTTCTCTTTCCATATTTCATTTGACTCTTCTCAAATGAAAAACTGAAATCTTTCAATTCATTAAGCACATCAGTTCTAGACATATGCTGAGGTGGATCATTGGTCTTTATGGTATTGTCAAATCTTCGATGATTATTTACATATGGTTGTTCCATTTACAAGAATCATCAATGTCCTATAAAACTGAAACTATAATGATGTTTCAGTCTTCTAGATTGTGTATTCTTCATAAAAATAGGACATTCTAGTTTTCCCTTCGTGCTTCATCCAGACATCATTTCATAAGCAGAAAAATCATTGATTGTTCACATATGCACATCACACATATGAAATATGTATTTATAACATGCATCGTATGTGTGAAAACCCACATCCCAAAGAAGTTTAAACTCTTTTATTAAAGGTTTCATGTATACATTTATATCATTTCCAAGATCAGAAGGTACATATATGAGTACACTCATGAAAGTGAAAGGTTTTTTTATACACAACCGTGGGGGAATGTTATAAATGTGTATAAAAACTATCCATGTGTTGTGTGAAGTAATAATCTTCCCAAACAGATTAAAACCATCACATGAAAGACTCAACCTCACATTACGCACGTCAGCTGAAAAATAAGGATATCAAGTATCAAATCTCTACCATGCAAATCCATCTTCAGGGTGAACCAACTCATCATTAGTATTCTTTCTCTCAGTATAATTCCATCACATTTTTATTGACATTTCATCACACATAAAATGATTATGGAATCTGGGGATCAATGGAATGTGCCACATTAATTTATGTGGCACAAAAGATGGTGTTCCATCAGATTTTGGCTTCTAACGGGATGTGCCACATTTTATACAATCATTTCATTCACCAGTTTCCTCCTAGAATAAACTAAAATCTTTTGGGAAAGCATGAATTTTGTTTCTTGAAAATCCATGTTCCTCAACTAACTTCCATGCCATATTGTGGTTTGAGGGAATATCTACATCATCTGGAAGTAAGTCCTTCAAGAAGGTAAGAATGTAATTGATGAAAGTATTATAAATCCCATACATAGTTTTCCCATGAAACAATTGGATTAAAAATTCCATCTTTTTCATTTTACCACATTGTCGATATATTGGATTCATGGCAACATCATTAAATGTTTTCACCCTAACAATATCATCATTTTCATTAGACACATCATGTGTGCTCATATATAAGTCTTCTGGGGTTCGAATATTTTTTTTTCATGATGAAAAATAAATGGAAACCAGTCATATAAAAAATTCTCCAATCTAGTCCTCTCATTTGGGTCATCATCATTTTGAGATTTCATTTTCTCCCCATTGTGAAACCACAAATAGTATTTTTCTTGAAAACCATAGTTGGTTATGTGGTAGATGTTGGAACCATGGTCTTCTATGCATGATTTGGAGTCTGGTTTGTTTTTGTTGTCAATCAGCAGTGGAAGTTCAGAATGTGTACCCGTAAAGAGATCATACAGTTCAAGCAGATAATAGTATTGAAGGTGGCGCCGTTTCCCAGTGTTTGCCAAATTTTTGGGGTCCAAAATTTGGATTTGGGTGAGCATCACGAAAAGAGGATTTTCTTGAAGATCATATTTTTATATGGAAAAGTCATGAGTTTCGCGAAGATGGGATGCATGGATTGGATTTCGCGAAGACCAGAAAAATGGAGGCGGTGATGCTTCGTGGTTACGACGAGCTTCACGAATGGAAGCGTTGAAAGGAAATGCGAGGGAGCTTCGCGACGGCGGTGCGAAGTGAATGACGGAACACTCCGTGATTACGACAAGCTCCGCGATTGGAAAATTTCCATGGTGCTTCGCGATTCGGAAAGAATTCCAGCAGAAACGTCAGAGCTTCGTGATAGGCAATGACGTGGCACTAACTTCGTGTGGAAGGGTCGAGGGTCGGTGGAATCACCTATAAATACAGGTCGACCCCCTCGAGAGAAGTAGAGAGATTTTTCAGAGAAAATTCTTTGCTCTCGTTTCATGAAGGAAGTTCGTGAAGGCAGTTTGCTTCACGAAAGAGGAGCTTCACGGCGGCTATTCTAGCTCCACGAAAGTCGTGTACTCCGCATTGGCTCAGTGAGCTTCGCGAGGGAAGTCGCTTTACGACGACTTGAGCTCCGCGATGGCCTAAGCATTGCGAAGGCTTGAGCTTTGCGATGGTTTGATCTCCGAAAAATTGTGAGCTTCGCGAAAAGGAAGGAGCTTCGCGAAGGCTTGTTTGAGCTTTGCGAAATTGGGAGCCTCGCGAAGTAGGGTGCTTTGCGAAGGTACTTTATAAAGGTTGTTTGCCCGGTGTTTAAGAGACAAAGGGGTATTCATCAGTGGATGAACATTGAACTTCAACAGAGCATCTTCATACTACAAAGGATGCATTCTTATGGAATGATGAAGAGACCTTCACGTCTATAAACCGAGTGGGACTTCACCAACGGCAGTGAGCCGGGGGGAGTCAACGGAAGTGACCCAAGGGACGCAGTGAGCTATCCCTAAACCTTTGTAAAGGAAGTGAGCTGGGGACAGAGTGACTATGCCCGAACCTTTGTAATCCACAACTAGTGAAGATTAGTGGAATTAGGTACGACCGACAACTTGTCGGCGTATGCTCCTTGGACATATCCCTTAGTGGCGAACCAAGTAAAAAGTGTTGTGTCTTCTCTGTGCATGTGAATGTTTGCTTTTGATCATATTCATCTTACAGGTTCAACAAGTTCCTACCAACGTGGGAACAAGATAACATTAAAATAAAAAGTTATCACCCTAATTCACCCCTCCCCTCTCAGGGTGTCCCGGGGTCCTTCAAGTGGTATCAGAGTGAGGTTGCTGGTGTTGAATCTGTCCTTTATCGTCATGGAGAATGCAGTCAATGTCAGGGGAGTCCCTCACTTCGATGGAAGTAATTTCCAGATCTGTATGAACAGAATGAGATCTCATATAAGATCTCTTGGAATGGAAGTTTTCTTTTATACTATGCAAGGAATACAAGTCACTGATCCAACAGGCCTGGCTATGACTGAAACAGACAGGAAAATTCTTGATGTAGATGCTAAAGCACAAAATGCACTTACTGCAGCCCTTTCTGATCAGATCTACCTAAAGGTGATGAATTGCACCTCAAAAAAATCCATTTGGGATAAACTCAATAATATTTTTGAAGGAGATAGCAAAGTGAAGGAGGCGAAACTACAAGTGCTGCACAATTGGTTTGATGATCTGAAGATGCATCCAGACGAGAATGAAGACTCTTTCTTCAATCGAATTACTAAAGTGGTTGGAGAAATTTGGGGTCTAGGTGAAGAAATCAAAGAAATTGATATTGTAAAGAAAATATTAAGAATACTTCCACCTCTGTACAAAGCAAAGGTGTCATCCCTTGAGGAAATAGATCTTTCAAAACTTTCTCTGGATGATCTACTTAGTAGCTTGGTATCATATGAAATGAGAGTCAAACCAGAAGATTCTACGACTCGTGTGAGCAAGGAAATGGCATTAAAGGCCATGGATAAATTGAAAATCTCAAATGATAGTAGTGGTTAAGATGAATAAGAAAAAGAAATTCTTTCTCTCATTGCAAAGAAGTTCCAGAAGGGGAAAGGGAAATTCAAAGGGAAGTTACCTCTCGCATGTTTTCGTTGTGAAAAAGTTGGGCACATTGCCTCTTAGTGCTTAAGAAAGATCAATGATGAAGATAGTGAAGATGAAAGCTTCAAGAAGCCTCAGAGAAGGTTCTTCAAAAAGGGAGACTTCAAATTTGGAAAGAAAATGCAAAGGAAGAATTTTGTCTGTGAAGAGGAAGAAGATGAAAATGAATTCTGTGATGAAGAAGAACCAGAATTCAAAACTGGGAACCATGCTTCCATGATGGCCACTGTTGAAAAGTCAGAAGATACTGGTGGAGAAGAACAACTGAGAACTTGTGTAGATCCTGAGATTCAACTTAAGGATTCCATTAGTAAGCTTAAGATTAAATGAAAGAGTTGCAATAAGTGGAAATCAATTGTAGAAGAATCAGCTGAATACGTTGATCAAATTGAAGCTGAAATTGAACGACTGGAAGAATTTGTAAAGGTATAGTCTAAAATAATTGAAAGCAGTGATGATGTAGTGGATCTGAAGTTGAGAATTGAAGAGCAGGCAAAGGTCATCAATGACCTCACCTCCAGACTTGATGAAAAATCCAAGACTACTGAGGGTCTTGAAGAAGAAGTTGTTACTCTAAGGAGTAAACTTGAGACCGAATCAATTCCAAAAGAATCGAGGAATAAAATACAGTTTGAAAGATTCTTAGATGTATAATTACTAGCAAGAGCCAAGTGTGGTTCGGATTGGGTTGGAAAAATCTTGAGTGATCAAAGACCCACTTTCATGGGAAAGAGTGGAATTGGATGTGAGGCTGAGACATCAACTGCTGGAAGTGAAAAGATCCAAAAGAAAGATAAGATGAAAGTTGAACATGTTGAAACGTTACCTAAAGTTCTGAAAAAGGAACCCTCAATCCAAACTAAAAGGAGAACTGAAAATTATCCTCAAACATTCAGAAATGACAGACAATCTAACTTTTCTCTCAAGGAAGAAGGTATGAGGAGAAATTCAAGTGAGAAGACATTTCCTCTCATGAAGTGTCAGTTCTATGGCTATCTGAGCCATACCATGTCTTATTGCGAAGAGGCAAGAAGCTATCTGAATGGAGAAGATATATAAGTTCAACAAAGAAGAACAGATTCATATCCTAATTCTTATAGAAGAAACAATTTCTATGGATATTGTTGTCGTTGTTCTAACTTTGGTCATAAGGCTACTAATTGTAGGAAGAGAAGGGACATGGATACCTCATACCGAGGTTCAAGACAAGTCAAGTCTCGTCAGCAAGAAAGTGTTGCTCTTTCAAATAGGTTTTCTCCTCTCAAAGAAGATTTTGACTATGAAGAACCTGGGTATGCGGAAGAGATAATTGAAAGGCCATCAGAACTATATACTAAATCCAATGTCTCATGGAAGGAAATGAGGAAGATTGAGAAATCCAACCTTGCATAGGTGGCCCTCAATGCTACAAAGAACAATAGTACCTGGATTCTGGATAGCGGTTGTTCATCTCATATGACAGGTAATGCGGGCCTGCTAACGGATATCAAAAGGATGGTTAATGGTATAGTACGATTTGGTAATGATGGGGCTCTAAAAATCAAAGGGAGTGGAAGTACCGAATTAGCTAATGGAGAACTAAAGAAGACTGAAGTACTTTACGTAGATGGCCTACGTCATAATCTCCTTAGCGTGAGTCAACTCTGTGACTTGATACTTATAGTTACTTTTAATCAGAAAGGCTGCACTATCAAGGGAAAGACAGGAAATTCACTTATGAAGGGATCCAGAACAGAAGGCAACTTGTATCAGTTTGATAGTGAAGAAAATGTATGTTATATGACTGTTGAAGAAGAAAAAAATTTGTGGCATTGGAGACTGGGACACATCAATCAACAAGACATGGAGAAAATATCAAAATTGAGAATTGTCATGGACATTCCCAACCTGAAGCGCGAGCGTGAAAAATATTGTGATGCTTGCATTCGTGGGAAGCTGGTCTGCAGTTCATATCGGCCAAAGAAGAAAATGGAATCTCACCTTCTTGATCTGATTCATACAGATGTATGTGGACTGATAAATGTTGCCGAAACTCATGGAGAAAGGTACTTTGTCCTTTTCATAGATGATTATATTAGAATGGCATGTGTGATGGTCATTCACAGGAAACGACAAGTCCTTGACTGCATGAAAACATATCGGCGAATCGCCAAGAATGATACTGGACGAACAATCAAAGTGTTGCGATCTGACAATGGAGGAGAATACACATCCATTGAATTTAAAAATTATCTGGAGAAGCATGGGATACAACATGAGGTAGCTACTGTGAGAACTCCACAAAAAATGGTGTTGTTGAATGTAGGAATCGATAGGTGAACAACATGGCACGAACTATGCTGATTGAGAGTCGTATTCCACGACATTACTGGAAAGAGGATGTTCAAGCTACAGTGTACATTCAGAATCGAACAGGACTTTATATGGGTGAGACGAAGACACCATATGAATTGTGGCATGGACGGAAGCCTTCTTTAAAATACTTTCGTGTCTTTGGAAGTAAATTCTTCATTAGGAACAAAGAAGGAAATCAAGGGAAATATGGAGACAATGCAGATGAAGGAATTTTCCTCGGTTACTCAATGAACAGCAAAGCCTACAAATGTTTCAACAAGCATTTAGGAAGGATTGTGGAAAGCAGTGATGTTAAGATAATTGAAGAGAAAAGCACAAATGCTTCAAGGACGTCATATGATGATGTGATAGAAAGTCAGGAAGAAAGTGAACGTGAAGAAAATACAAATGCAGAAATAGAGGAAGTTGTTCAAAACACTCAACAGCCACATCATGATGTTGACTCAGAAGAAGAATCTGAAGAAGAAACTGTGGCTGAAGAGAATGCTACTGAACCTCGCAGGAGAAATCGAAGAGCTGAGATTGATCCATCCAACATAATTGGGGACAAGAGTGCACCCACTCAAACAAGAAGGATGAGTAATAACACGCAATATGAATTTTAATCAGTTGTAGAGCTATCCTCATTCGAAGAAGCTGCAAATTATGAATCTTGGGTGAAAGCCATGAATGATGAATTAGATCAGATTGACAAGAATCAGACATGGGATCTTTTCCAGAGACCCGAAGGTCACAATGTGATTGGTACCAAATGGATCTTCAAAAATAAGTTTGATGAGCATGGAAGTGTCATCAGAAACGGCACGACTGGTATGTAAAGGATACTCCCAGATTGAAGGCATTGATGTTGAAGAAACCTTTGCTCCAGTGGCTAGACTAGAGTCAATAAGGATTTTCCTTTCCATGGCACTCCAAAGAGGATATAAAGTATATCAAATGGATGTCAAGAAAACCTTCCTGAATGGTGTACTCGAAGAAGAAGTCTACATTAAACAGCCAGTGGGCTTTGTTTTGGGTACTGATGAAACAAACGTCTGCAAACTGAAGAAAGCTCTATATGGTTTGAAGCAGGCACCACGGGCGTGGTACTCACGACTGGATTCATATCTCAAGAAGCTGGAATTCAAAAGAGGAGGAGTTGATCAAAATATCTATGTGAAGAATTCTCCAAAAGATCAATTCATGGTTCTAGTCTACGTTGATGATATCATATTTGGTGGCGGCAGGCAGAAATCAGTGGACGAATTTGTCAACCACATGAAATCAGAATTTGAAATGTCAATGATTGGGGAGCTCACATATTTCTTGGGGCTACAGGTGATTCAAAAGAAGGAATACACTTTCATTTCTCAGAAAAAATATGCAAGAGAGCTGCTGAAGAAGTTTAATATGCAAGACTCCAAACCAATGTCAGCTCCGATTGCAGTTGGAACTAAACTTGAAAAGCATGAGGATGGGGAATCTGTTGATGCCACCATGTACAGGAGGATCATTGGGATCCTACTGTACCTGACAGCGACACGTCCAGATATTATCTTTGCCACATGCCTTGCGGCCCGCTTTCAGATTAATCCAAAGGAGGAACATATAGCGGCAGTAAAAAGAATCATGAGGTACATTCAAGGTACACATAACTTTGGGTTATTTTTTGCTGCAGGCAGGGACAATGAATTATCAGCGTTTTCTGATGCTGACTGGGCTGGTGATGTAGTAGACAAAAAGTCTACTAGTGGTGGAGCTTTCTATATTGGGCAGAAATGTGTTGGCTGGTTGAGCAAGAAACCAGAGAGTACCTCTCTTAGTACTGCTGAAGCTGAGTATATCTCTGCCACAAAGGCATGCACTCAACTACTATGCATGAAACAATAGTTAACAGATATTGGTGATGAGGTAAAGTAACCAATGGTGATTTAATGTGATAACAAGAGCGCAATTGATCTTACGAAGAATCCTGTTCAGCATTCCCGTACGAAACATATTGAAATCAAGTATCACTTTATCAAAGAAAAAGTTGAACAAGGGGTGATTAGAATGGATCATGTGGGAATTGATGAGAAAGTGGCTGATATCCTGACCAAGCCACTGTCTGCGGCTGTGTTTGAGAAGCATCGGTTGAACCTCAGTGTTCAGCCACCTCCCAGTGCATAAGGAGGTTACGCATTACCCCTCTCCCCGTTTTGTGATAACTGTTTTTATCTGTTTATGGCTATGATGCAGGTTTATGGGGGAGATACTATCCAGGGGGAGTATGGTTTGAGATGAACATTGAACAAATTACCGGTCTTTGGATTTATTGTCAATGGGGGAGAAAGGAATAAATTTAGGCAAGTAATGCTTCTGTGATGAGAATAATGAGAAGAAAAACATTGGAAGTAATGCTTATGTGATGAGAAGAATGAGAAGGAAAACATTCGAACCCAATTCAAGCTTCCTCTCTTGTTTTCTACACCGAGCATTGCTCACGTAGACTTAGAGTATTGGCTGAGTTGATTCTTGCGTTTTTGGTTTTCACATGGATGGAGATCTGTTGAATTTATTTTCTGATTGCCAACAAACCCAAAGGGAGAGATTGTTGGAACCATGGTCTTCTATGCATGATTTGGAGTCTGGTTTGTGTTTGTTGTCAATCAGCAGTGGAAGTTCAGAATGTGTACCCGCAAAGAGATCATACAGTTCAAGCAGACAACAATATTGAAGGTGGCGCAGTTTCCCAGTGTTTGCCAAATTTTTGGGGTCCAAAATTTGGAGTTGGGTGAGCATCGCGAAAAGTGGATTTTCTTGAAGATCATATTTTTATATGGAAAAGTCACGAGTTTCGCGAAGATGGGATGCATGGATTGGATTTTGCAAAGACCAGAAAATGGGGGTGGTGATGATTCACGGTTACGATGAGCTTTGCGAACGGAAGCGTTGAAAGGAAACACGATGGAGCTTCGTGGAGGTGGCGCGAAGTAAATGACGGAACGCTCCGCAATTACGACAAGCTCCGTGATCGGAAAATTGCTGTGGTGCTTCACGATTTGGAAAGAATTCCGGTAGAAACTTCGGAGCTTCGCGATAGGCAATGACGTGGAATTGACTTCGCGCAGAAGGGTCGAGGGTCGGTGGAATCACCTATAAATACAGGTCGACCCCCTCGAGAAAAGTAGAGAGATTTTTCAGAGAAAATTCTTTACTCTCGTTTCGTGAAGGAAGTTCGCGAAGGCAGTGTGCTTCGCGAAAGAGGAGCTTCGCAGCGGCTATTCTAGCTCCGCGAAAGTTGTGTGCTCCGCGTTGGCTCAGTGAGCTTCGTGAGGGAAGTCGCTTTGCGACGACTTGAGCTCCGCGATGGCCTAAGCATTGCGAAGGCTTGAGCTTGCGATGGTCTGAGCTCCGCAAAATTGTGAGCTTCGTGAAAAGGAAGGATCTTCGCGAAGTCTTGTTTGAGCTTCGCGAAATTGGGAGCCTCGCGAAGTAGGGTGCTTTGTGAAGGTACTTTCTAAAGGTTGTTTGCCCAGTGTTTAAAAGACAAAGGGGTATTCATCAGTGGATGAACATTGGACTTCAACAGAACATCTTCATACGATAGAGGATGCATTCTTATGCAATGATGAAGAGACCTTCACGTCTATAAACCGAGTGGGACTTCACCAAAGGCAGTGAGCCAGGGGGAGTCAATGGGAGTGACCCGAGGTACGCAATGAGATATCCCTAAACCTTTGTAAAGGAAGTGATCCGGGGACAGAGTGACTGTGCCCGAACCTTTGTAATTCACAGCTAGTGAATATTAGTGGAATTAGGTACGACCGACAACTTGTCGGCATATGCTCCTTGGACGTAGCCCTTAGTGGTGAACCAAGTAAAAAGTGTCGTGTCTTCTCTGTGCATGTGAATGTTTGATTTCTGATCATATTCATCTTACAGGTTCAATAAGTTCCTACCAATGTGGTAACAAGATCCATCACATTAAAATAAAAAGTTGTCACCCTGATTCACCCCTCCCCTCTCAGGGTGTCCCGGGGTCCTTTAGTAGATGACTTCTTCATGGCTCATCCAAGGTCTTCCAACACAATTGTAACATGGGCAGTGTATGTGACCACTATCTGAAGCATTGTGAAATGAAAAATCTAAAAATATCTCCAAATTGTATTGAAAATTTCTAGAGATCCGATTGGTTTCATACATCCAACTTCAATCCATTCTGTAAGAAAAACAATTATATATCATTTTGTCAAAAGCAATTCAATAAGAATGAAGTTTAATAAAAAATATATTTAAGTAAATGAGAATTTTTCACTTTATATGAAACCATAACTGACACAATAATCTATATGATAATCATAATATAAAAGAAAAAAATACTATATTTGTAACAAAATACTATAAATTAATATAAATACATGATATTGACTTCAATTATAAATAAAATACCATGATAGTTGTGTATATTGAGGGAACATATATAATCTATGGGAGAATTTTGAGAGTCCTACACATCTTGTGTCAAAGAGAAGGAGATATTTCAAATCCATGAGCCTTTGAAGGAGAAGAATCCCATTATTCTCAAGTATTCCATGAACTAAGTAATAACTTGATCACCTGAGATTTGGAGAGTGTTTTGAGACCAAAAAAATGTTCAAGGATGTTTTTGAATATCTTTGAAGAACTATACATGAGTTCACAAGATCATGTACACTTGTAGAGGATAATTATTCTGGAGTTAGGAGTAAATTTTAGATCGATGAAATTTTATATTTTAGAATATTATTTGAGTGATATTCATAATATCTATTTTGAATAAATGGGAAATATAATCTGAAAATGAAGCTAGAAAGTTCCTCAGGGATTGAAACATAATGGTCATACATGTGCATCATGATCCAAGAAATATTAAATGGAACTAAATGGAGTTTGATGTCATAAGATGAAGGATCCATAGTGAGAAGAAGCATGATTCCATGTACATGAAGATTTAAAATGAGATTAAAGAAGTGTATTTTTTAGGATTAAAATAAGAAAACACCCGATTCTTTGGGTGAATTTAATGAGAATACAAAACCATGATTCAAGGAAGAATAAATCAAGAATATTTTTTGAAGATTTAAAATAGAAAATATTACCTGCTACTGAAGATCATAGATAATCCATATTTTGAATAAGTAATATTTTACTCAAATGATATTTTGTGTCAATTTATTATTCAAGTTGAAAAATATGAAAGTAGTGGATTTTGAAAGAACTTTCATAAATGGTATGAGAATTCTAAGAGATCAATACATCATATATCAAAGAAAGAGAGATATTTTAAAGTTGGGAGACATTGAATGATAAGAAGCATCTTGTTATTGAGTATTCATAGATTTGAGGAAGAACTATACCACTTGAGATATTTTATGTATAGTGTATTCAATTCAAAAATCAATACATACAGAATTGAATTCTATATAGCACATACAAAATTGAATTCAGAATTTAGAAGGTAATTAGATATGAAGATTGAGTAATACTATTCCTATGATTATAGGATCTATCTCCTCCATCCATATCCTCTATATGATGTCTTGACATGGGAAGTGAACTGACTACTATTTTTTATAAACCTAAATGATGTGGGTTGTAACTGCATTGAGATCAACCTATCAAGTATGACTAAGTTTTGTAACAATAATCTAGTTCCTTCTAAGGTATTTTATCTTATTTGAGTTTCATTTATTGGTTGTGAGTCATTGGTTTAGCTCAAAACCAGGAATGGGGTTTGGGTATTGAAAATTCACATGCGGCTTTCATTGATAATGTGTGATGGGACTGAATAGCACTGGGCATTCCATTGGATTTATAGAATCTTGTCCCATATAATGATTCCTATGGCGGGGAGCTCCATGATTCTTTAGGAGGAATCAGTTTAGGACACTATGGTGTGTTCATTTGGACAATTGCAGTGATTGTGGTATCGAATTTAGGTGAAAGTGACCTTTTGGATCATCTTATGGTGTTCATGCTTGGAGTCATACTAGAAACTGTGATGGGGGGTCTCTAGGGGGTGGGGGGCTATCCAGAACGGTAGGGGATGTCCAAGGGTGGCAGTGTGTAGTGGGGTGGGGGGACTGTCCCGGGGGGGGGGGGGGGGGGCTATCCAGGGGTGGCTGTCCAGGGGGAGGGGATATCCAGGGGCGAGGGGTGTGCGGGGGGGGGGGGGGGTATCTAGGGGGAGGTGGGGGGGGGGGGGCTGTCATGGGGGATGTTGGTGTGAAGGGGGTGGGGGTTGTCTAGGGGGTGGGGGTGTGAAGGGTGGTGGGTGGGTGGGTGGGTGGGGGCGCTGACCAGGGGGAGGTGTGGGGGGGGGGGGCTTTCCAGGGGGTGGGGGTCTGCAGGGGGGATGTCTAGGGGGAGGTGGGGGGCTATCTAGGGGGTGGGGGTGTGCGGGGGGTACTGTTTAGGGGGGATGTGGGGGTGTCCAGGGGGTGGGGGAGGGGGGCAGTTATGAGGGGGGGGGGTGTGCGGGGGGGGGGGGGTGGGGGTCTACAGGGGTGGGTGGAGGGGGGTTTCCAGGGAGTGGGGGTGTGTAGGGGGGGTGTCCAGGGGAGGGGGGGGGGGGTGGGGGTCTATAGGGAGGGGGGGGGGGCTATCCAGGGGGAGTGGGGGATGTCCAGGGGGTGGGGGGTTTGTAGGAGGTGGGGGGTGTCTAGGGGGTGGGGGTGTGCAGTGGGGTGGGGGGCTATCTAGTGGGGGGCTGTCCGGGGGGTGGGGGTCTGCACAAGGGGTGGAGGGGCTATCTAGGGGGGTCTGTGGGGGGGGGGTGTCTAGGGGGTGGGTGGTGTGCATGGGGTGGGGTATGACCATGGGGGTTGTCTAGTGGGTGGGGGTTGTCCAAGTGGGTGGGGGGTGTTCAGGGGGTGGGGGCTGTCTATGGGGCGGGGGTGTATAGTGGGGTGTGTGTGGGGGGGGGGGTGTCTAAGGGGTGGGGGTAAGGGCTGTCTAGGGGATGGGGGTCTGCATGGGGTGGGGGGGAGGGGGGCTATCCAGGGGGTGAGGGGGTGGGTTTCCAGGGGTGGGTGGGGGTCTGCAGGGGGGATATTCGGGGGGGGGGGGATATCTAGGGGGTCTGCACGGGGTGGGGGGGAGTCTGTCCAAGGGGGTGTCTAGGGGGTGTGTGTGTGCAGGGTGTGGGGGGGGGGGGGGCTATAGGGGGTGAAGCTTCTAGTCGCAACAGAAGCATGGTTGGGATGCAATCCAACTTTGATTTTCACCATGATCAATGGTAATTCCGGGATCAATACAATGATGAACTCTAGTCTCCACGGAATATAATAAAAGATTTAGATAAAGAAGAAAGAGCTCCGAAACCTTTAGAGAGGATCTTTCACATCATGTTTATAATTAATTTAATTAATTTCATAAAGAAAAATAATACCTGAATCTTTGGTATTTTTCTTCGTTGATGATGTTGATCATCCGGAATGACCCTTCCGGATTATCTCGTTGCTCTTGTAAGGATCCAAACTAGAATCCCTCTAGAGGTGACCCACACATGCTCCGATGGCCTCTAATCGACACCACTCGTTCTCTAGGTGCTAGCGCGACGAAGCGAGTGTCTTGTGTCGATCGTTCTTGATCGCTTGTTCTTTGGTCTTGGAGAACGTCTCTTGTTCTTGAGAGAGGAGAGAAGAATATTCGAGAGAGAAATTGTTTAGCTCAACAATTCTCAATTCACCAGGCGTGTGGTGTGGTCTATGGCACAATAGGGGTAGTTTCCTATTTATATACATGGAATTTCAGTTACAATATTTAATTGCATAGAAACAAATAAATACATTAATGAAATTATAGAAAACCCATACATTTAATAATAATACCGCATCATTATTTATGGTGTGCCAACTTGCGCAAAATGGAATAAATAAAATTCTGTGTCACAAAATAATAGCAGTGTTATTTTAATTTGTGCCAACTAGTTAAATAATTATTTACCGTCTTGCAAATAATTATTTTACTACCGGACAGACCTTGGTCCGCTCGAACTCCACTTCCATTTATTGAACACCAAAATAAATAAATAAATAATTTATTCTCTTAAATAAATATTTTATTTACAAACTAGTAAATAAATATTTATTAAATGTTCAATAAAATAAATAAATATATTTTATTTAATTTATGCGATCATTTTAACTTGAATAAAATAATTCCATGGTCTTGAGAATAATATTTATTTCATTAATTAAATTCAAATAGAATTTAACCGAGACCACCAAAATCACTTAGTGTGTGACCCTCTAGGATTCTTTCTCGTTGGCATTAGGCGGGCTTGCCTAAAGTCCAAGATTACTATCTAGAAATGGGTCAAGGCACCCAAGAGAAAGAACATAAAGTCGCAATAATGACATCCACATAAAAACGCTCACTGTGTAATATAATACTTTTGTCACAATATCTCATCAAGAAGGTTTCATGATTGTGTCATCAACTTTTATGCTTGATACGTTGTTCTTTGAATACCTGAAATAAACTCATCGTTACACCATGGACATGAAATTTTACGCGTCGGTTCTATTTCAATAAAAGGGTTGGGATATTAACTTCCATAAATGGAAGGGACAAATCCTTCCTTGACTTATCCATTAATAACATGTCACTCATGATGCACCCAACATACCCTACTTCCCACCAACTATCTGCATGATGGTTTTAATCAGTAAATCAAAGTGCGTGAGTCATGACATGTATTAATGATAATATTAAAGTCTAAGGATCATTACACACACTCATAGATAAAAATATCCTATGACACCAAAACATGCGGAATTCCTACTAGTGGGTCTATTCTCATAATCTCCTATCTTGGAGATTACCAAGTGTGGACTTCATGAGAGGAAGTATCATATGCTTATGAGTATTTTCACCTAACGTTCTTCATTATATGTGTCCCATCATAGCATTTCATCCAACCGCAGAACTATTTAAGAATATTGTTATAGAATTTCAAGGTTCTCATCATAGTGGGGAACTGTCATGACCTTATAAATGTAACAAATACTCTAGGACATCGATCGAAAATTAATTTTCTATTAAAGGATGTTAGGACACCCGCAAAAAATATACAGATCATGGAGGTCGAAAATGATGAAGTCCAAGGGCATCCCCCTGGACAACATCCTTACATTCCTGTGGAAGAGATCCAACAGTGGAGTAAATCACCAATGGCTCCTCCTCTCTTCCTGCACGAGCAAGAACATCCGCAACAAAATTATCTTCTCTCCAAATATGATGAACCCTAAAACATTCATTGATTTCCTTTGAACATCTTCTAATGAGATAGATCAAATCCCATGGAGGATTGATTTTACCTTGTATAGACCACACCAAAATCTCAGAATCAGATTCTACCTCACCTACCTAGAATCTGAACCTTTTTCAAAGAGATACTCCAGTGAGAAAGGCCCTCACCTCCATGCATATGGAATTACCCGGACCATAGTACGCACTGAAAGCCAGGAACACTGACCCATTTGAATCCCTGATCAGACCACCCACTTGAATTCATCCATTCATGAAAGAACCATCAACATTAAGATTGTTTCCACTATCAGGAGGATTCCACTTTACCCACTGACCTGGAAAACTATTAGTTGAAATAGGTCTCTTAAGGAACCTGTTCAGCGCCTGAGAATTCTTCCCACCCTTCAAACATACAGACAACATGTAAATTAGTACCTTCACCTTTATCATCATACTAGAGAGTACATGTCTCTTGTCCAACCTGGTTGTATTCCGTGACTCCCAAATGATTCAGTATATGGCGCTGAAGGTGATGCTGTGAATCTTCTCCTACATCTTGCTATGATCGGACTCCATAAAATAGAAAGAGATTAAGTCCTGCATAGAATTGAAATCACATCTAGATGATATCCGCATATCAAATGCAGACCATAGGCCTACAACCCAATCGCTCATACAGAACAGATGCAAGGTAGACTCATTATTCGGACTATTACAACAGAAACAACGCGACGCCAGAGAAATAACCTTTGATTGAATATTGTCATCCATTGTAATTGACCAATTATGCAACCTCCAAACCAAAAAATTCATCTTAGTAGGGATGTCCTTGCACCATAACTGCATATCCCATTCACTCCACACCGATATTGGGTGCACCGGTTCTCTAAAATCATGTCCATTAAAGCACCTAGAAGAAGATCTGGTAAAACAACATATATCCGCCTCCTCTGAAAAAGAAATGCTATTAGAGACCCCATCTATTACTTACTCAGAATAGCCTCCAACATTGCAGGATAAGTGCTTGCCTTCCTAACAGTCATTTTAGGACCCGGACATCCTAAAAAAAAAGTTTCCCTCCCACCCAGTTATCCCTCCATAAGATAATTGATCCTCTCCCAACCACCCATTGGGTAGCCTCCTGAAGAGTTTCTAAATGCTGGAGAATACATCTATCCAACTTCAAGATCTTTCCCTGAGGAATTTTCCAATCTTCCCAATGTATTCCATAATGGTTTCTAAGTAGAGTGGCCCATAACAATTCCCCCACAAGGAAATCCCAAGATAGTTGTTCTTGCATGGCTTGCATGGCCTCTTTGATGTCCCTTAGACCAATACCCCCCTCCACCACTGGTTTAGCCATATGGTTCTTGGAGTCCCAATGGCATCTGATGAGGGAATTTTCATCCCATAAGAAACAATTCATGATCTTATCCATCCTATCTATGGTCACTTTTGAAGGAGTGATGGTTGGGAGCACGTGCATCAGAATGGAAGACAAAACGCTGTTGATTAATGTGATCTGGCCACCAAAGGACAAAAATCTGCTCTTCAAGTTCACAATTCTCCCCAGAATTCTGTTCATAATATCATCAAAGAAAGACTTTTTAACCTGGCCAAAAGAGATTAGGGCTCCGAGATATATCATAGGAAACTGTTTCCTCTGGATTCCAAGAGTATCTTGGATGTTATTGCTTCTTCGAGCAGAACACTTGTTGGATATAAAAAAAATGCTCTTTCTTGAATTAATTATTTGGCCGCTTAGATCCCAATACACCCCCATGATCTTCAAGAAGTTAAGAAAAGAATTCCTCCTACTGTTAATGAAAATAAGAATATCATCCACAAACATGAGGTGCAAAATACAACCTACCCCAGCCTATCTATACTGTAGTATACTTCTTACACTCATGCTTCTACAGAGATTTCTAGATAAAACATCCTGGGCCAAAATGAAAATAGAGGGAGACAAAGGGTCCCCTTGCCTCACACCCTGTAATATTTTGAAGAAACCAAACCCTTTCCCCATAAGAGAGACTGAAAACCATGGAGAGGAATAACATCTGAAGCAAAGATCAATAACCCACTCATGAAAACCCATACTTCTCATGGACTGAATAATAAAACTCCATTCCAGTTTATCATACGCCATATCCATATCCACTTAGATGATAACATTAGAGCCCATAAATTTTTTGTTAATATCCTCCACTAGCTCCTTAGAAATTCCGATCGCTCCTTGAATATTTCTGCCTTTCACAAACCCATGTTGTTCCTATGACACAATCCGAGGGATAACCTCATTCAACCTCTTAGCAATCAGAATAGCCAGAATTTTGTAAGAAAAATTGCATAAGCATATTGGTCTATACTGATTAAGATTTTTTGGGTCCTTCACTTTTGGAATGAGGACCACCCTGGAGTCACAAGAGCTTCAGTTAATAGAAACAACCTAGAAAAAATCTTAAATCACCTCAATTAATTTTCTCCCCACAAACTCCCAAGTGGCCACATAGAAAGCTCCAGGGAAACCATCAAGGCCTGGAGCGCTCTCAGGAGCCATGATGCGAATAACTCCCCAAATATCCTCCTCATAAGGAGTAGTTAGCAAGGCCGAATTATCCTCTTCCACTAATAGTCTTGGCGAGCCATCCAAAAACTCTGCTTCCTCCCCTGATAAACCATGGTTATTAGCAGAAGCCTCTCCTACCAGTAGCTTCTCAAAGTGTTGCAAAGCCAGCTCCCCTGCCACATTCAAATTTGATGTGTATGAACCATCCTCCAACCTAAAATTGATTTTCATATTTTTCCTTTACTTAAAACAATCCTGGAAATAAGAATTATTGTGATCTCCCTCCTTAAGCCAGCGAATTATGGATCTATATTTGAAGTCTCTCTCAATTTCCAACAACCGCACCGTCAGAAGACTACATTTATCACAAAGCATCAAAAATTTACCTTCATCCCAGTTTATCTAGAGTTCCTCTTCAATTATATCCATCTATGATTGTAATGATTCTACTGACACATCTCCAAAAGGGTTATTCAGTAACCATCCCTTTATATCTAGTTTAAGGCACCTAAGCCGCCTTTAGAGGCCAACCCAAGACCTCCCAGTCTCCACCTTTTCCCAGGAAATTCTCATCATTTGTAAGAATCCATCAACCCAGTGCTAGTTTGAAGAGTAAATAAAAGGAAAATTATCATCCTCACCTATTTTCACTTCCACCAGCAACAAAGCATGATCCGACAGAACACGAGACAAATGGGAAACTGATGTTTTTGAGAAAAAAGTCTAAACCTTTAAAGTTGGTCAAACATTGGTCAAGACAACTCCAAATACGACTGTTGCCTTTACGGTTATTACACCAAGTGTATTTTCATCCATTGAAACCCAAGTCTAGAAGTCCCCTACTAGTAATACAGCTTCTGAAATCCTGTATACCAATGTTAGTGCTACCAATTCTGCCCCTTTTTTCGGAATTCTCCACAATCATGTTGAAATCTCTGCCAAGTAACCATGGAATTCGAAGTGAGTCAAAGGAAGCCAAGTAGTCCCAAAGGGACCTTCTACCTTGCACGTCACCACTGGAATAAATGAAAGAAAACATAAGTACCATTCCCTTCATTAAAATCCTATCTGTAATACATTTCTCCCAAGCCTGGACCACCTCTACCTACACCTCCCTTTTCCAGCATATCTAGATGTGTTTATTCTCAGGATAAGCCTTCTTAGAATTTCCAAAGCCCATTTTCTTAGCAAAAGAAGCGATCTTGATGGAATCTTGCTTTGGTTCCAAAATAGAAACCAATGAAATATTATATTTCCTGACTTCAGAGGCCATGAAGGCAGCCTTAGCAGGTGACCCCAGACCTCTAGAATTCCAAAAAATCAAGGAAAACATTAAAATAAAGATATCTTGGACTTACCTCCAGAAGTACCTGATTTCAGAGCCAAGATAAGCTTACTATCCTCCTTGGACATGGATCTGGTAATCGGTCTGAAAAGACCATCCGGAGATGCATATTTCTTCAGTGTAAGTACCTTCTGTTTGAAAGGTCTTTCCACCTCCTCTATCAAGGATATTCTATTAAAATATGTAGTTGGAGGGGAGCATGTAGCCGAATCTTCCTGCATTAGGGAGAGAAACACTAGCATGTGATTAGAATTCTTGTACACACTCATCTCTATCTTTAACCCCTCTGAGAAATCCTTCTTTGTAACCCATTACAGAGTATCCTTGGAAGAGCCGGATGAGGTCAAAATGGATCTCCTAATAGAATATGTAGACAAAAGGGTGGAAATACGAAAACAATGTGATGGAGGAGGAATCTCCCTGGGTAGTATCAGGGGATATACAGCCTCACAAAGTTCCCCCTCTTCCCAAGTCGACTTAGAAAAACTGGGAAAATCTGAGATATCTTCCACAGCGGTAGAATGTCTCAGAGCATTAGGCAGCATCCTTAAAGTGCTTGCTGATTGATTTGACTTAGAAAAGACCAAAGTTGTTACCCCATTGATCTCCTTTTCTGCCTGGAGAAACGACAACCTATGCACCGAATTTTCAGCCAATCTTGGCGAGACCGGAATAATTTCAGAATCCTCCGCTAGTCCCACCTCAGACGACGATGGATGAACACACTTGCCCTTCATAACTCCACGAGATTTCACTCTCGGTCTCCTATTACTACACACCTCAAGCAAATGACCCTGTAAAGCACACACTGCACATAACCTCAGAGGAGCCTGATAAATCAAGCGTTGCCACCAATTGAAACCCTCAGGGGTCTTGACAAGTAAACACAGAGTAAATTTCACTGATAAATCCATTTCAACACAAAACCTCAGACTGTACGCTTCCATAAGAGTCTCAGAAGTCAAATCCGAGCAAAGAAAATTCCCTATAGAATCCCCTAGAGTATCCAGAATCGACGAATTATGTAGTTGTAGGGGAAGACCCAGAAGTTTAATCCAAACCACCACCACTGGAGATTATTTCCCATAGTGATAATCCCAGTACCAATGAGACAAAGTGAAACATAGATATTCACACCATATATCCTCACTAGACCAGGTGCACACAAAATCAACCTTATTAAACAAATTAATACAAAAGGAAAACCTGGATAATTCTGACACCGAAGCCCTCTGAAGAAGACCCCACGAATCAACCAGGGCTCTAAAAACCTTCAAAGGAGGTTTATTTGGCCCAAAATGTGCCACGAGAAAAATACCATGGTAGTATAAATCCTATATAAGTTCCCCTTAAGAAATATCAACCACAGGAAGACCATCAATCTTCTCCAGAAACCTAGGTTCCAGATTGATCGCCAGAATACGAGGTAGGTCACTATCCATCGAAACTGTGACTCCCGTGACTGCTTCTTTTAACGACTTGAGCTTTCCAGTCAAGACAGAATCCATCGTAGGACATTATTACTTCATATTCATGAAAAAAGTATGTAATAATACATTAAATATCCATGTAATAAAAGTAAACCTAGTTTTTTCTAGGACACCAACTCTTACAAAATCCCACTTGGACTAGAGCCAACTGCCAACGACTTTAAGTCCACTAGACCTCACATGATGATCATGTTTCTGCTGAGTCAAGGCTTTATTCAAGGGGTCCACCACGTTGTCTTCCATGTAAATACTACTCAATTCAACTTCACCTCTATGATAAAAATCCCTCAAGATATGATACTTTCGAAGTATGTGCTTCGTCCACTGATGTGACCTTAGCTCTTTTGCAAGAGCCACCACTGCATTATTATCACAGTACAGTGTGATGGGATCTTTACTACTAGGTATCACATATAGCTCCTGGACAAAGCTTCGCATCCAAAATGCTTCTTTAGCTACCTCAGAATCTATGATATACTCGGACTCTGCTGTAGAATCTGTGACCACACTTTTCTTTGAGTTATTCCAGCTCACTGCACCTCCATTCAAAGTCAAGATGTATGCTGTTTGTGACTTCATGTCATCTTGATCAGTTTAGAAACTAGCATCTACATATCCTCTGATAACTAGTTTCTCATCTCCTCCATAAACCAGGAACATATCCTTAGTATGCCTCCAATAATTTAGGATAGTCTTGACTGCCATTCAATGGCGGTCACCTGGGTCAACTTGATATCTGCCTACGCACTCAATGTGTAGGCGGCATCCAGCCTAGTACATAGCATGACATACAAGACTGAACCAATCACTTATGCTTATGGAGTCCTTGACATTATCTTTCTTTCCTCATGTGTCTGAGGACACATTTTCTTGGAAAGATGAATGGCATGTGATGCTGGCAACAATCCCCTCTTGGATTGTTCCATACTAAATCTATTCAGTATCTTATCAATGTATGTACTTTGACTTAGGCCTATAAATCTCTTGGATCTATCACAATGGATCTTGATCCAAATAATATACGCTACCTCACCCAAGTATTTCATGGAGAAGCATTGATTCAACCATGCCTTAACAGTTTGTAAGACTGGTATCTCGTTTCCAATGAGTAATATTTCATCAACATATACTATTAGGAAAATGACTGCACTCCCACTAAACCGTTTGTAGAAACAAGTCTTACATTCATATTTGATAAAACCAAATTATTTTATGGCTTCATCAAAATGAATGTTCCATGACCTGAATTCTTGCTTTAATCCATAAATGGATTTTTGAAACTTTCATACCTTATTGGCATCCTTTGGACTCACAAACCCTTCAGGTTGTGTCATGTAGACATCTTCTTGAAGGTTCATGTTAAGGAATTATGTTTTGATATCCATTTACCAAATCTCATAGTCAAGGTAAGCCGCAATAACAAGTATAATTTCGATAGATTTCAGCATTGCAACTGGTGAGAAGGTTTCATCATAGTCAATTCCTTGACGCTGTTTAAAACCTTTTGCAACTATTCGTGCCTTATAGGTACTGACTTTTCCTTCCATGTCCAGTTTATTCTTGAATAACCATTTGAAAACAATATGATTTACATCAACTAGAGGATCTACCAAAATTCAGACTTGGTTTTGGTACATGGAATCCATTTCAGAATTCATGGCTTCTTTCCACTTGGCAACGTCTGTGTCATTTACTGCTTCTTTGTAGGTTATAGGATCATTATTATCAACTAATAATGAGTCACCATCCTCGGTAACTAGAAAACCATATTGTTTCGATTCTCTAACCTCTCTTGTACTTCTACGCAGTACTTGTGTCTCTAAAATAGATTCTTCTTCCACGGGGCTTTGTGAAATCTATTCTTGTACCAACTCTTGTGTACCTTGAGCCTTGACTTCATTGAATTCTATCTCTCTCCCACTATATCTTTTGGATATGTGCTCCCTCTCAAGGAATATGGAATGTCTTTCCACCATAACCTTTTTTTCTAATGGGTTGTATAGGTAATATCCCCTTGTTTCCTTGGGGTATCCTATAAAGGTACACTTTATGCCTTAGGGTGTGATATTGTTACCTGAAGAGGCCTTAACGAACACTTCACTACCCCACACATGTAAATTAGATAACATGACTTTTCTTCCACTCTAGAACTCGTATGGAATACCATTTATCGATTTAGTTGGTACTTGGTTTAGTATGTGCGCCGCTTTTTGTAACGCATATCCCCGAAAGGATAATGGAAGACTCGCATGACTCATCATTGATCTCACCAAGTCCAACAGGGTGTGGTTCCTCCTTTCGATCATGCCATTCCACTGGGGTGTGATTGGAGGAGTGAGTTGGGATAGGATCAAAAACTCCCGTAAGTAATCAATGAAGTATTGATTAAGATATTCTTCACCTCGGTCTAAGTGGATTTTCTTAATCGTCTTACCAAGATGGTTCTCAAATTCATTCTTGTATTCTTTGAACTTATCAAAAGAATCCGACTTATACCTCATTAAGTAGATATATCCATATCTACTAAAATCATCAGTAAAAGTTATGAAGTATGAGTACCCTCCCCTTAATTCAACTAGAAATGGTCCACACACATCGGTATGAATCAATTCAAGAAGTTCTTTAGCCCTTTCACATTTCCCACTAAATGGGGATTTGGTCATTTTGCCTTGTAAACATGCATGACATATGCCAAGTGGTTTTAGTTCGAAAGAATCTAAATATCTATCTTGATGCAACTTTGTCATGTGTTTCTCGTTTACATGACCTAATCGATGATTCCGGAGCTGGGTGTGGTATGAGTCATGTGAAATATCTTTGTTATCGATTTCCATTACTTGGTTTGTGTAATCCAACACGTAAAGTCCGTTATATAAATGTTCCCTACCATAACAAATTCTATCTTTGTAAAAGAAGAAACATTCATTTCCAATCTTGAAAACAAATCCATCTGTATCTAATATGGATATAGAAATAATGTTTTTAGTAATATAAGGCACATAATAACAACCCTTTAACACCAAGATCATCCCGATTGGCAATGTGAGGTGGTAGTCCCCGATAGCTATAGTAGTAAGTCTGGCTCCATTGGATGCTCATAGATCTACCTCTCCTCGATCAATATTCCTAAATCTACTTGGTTCCTATATTTGGATATATATGTGATCACCATAAGCTATATCTAATACCCAATTTGTAGAAATAGATAGTTTGAATTCGATAACAAATTCACCTAAAGCTTCCCCTTGCTTCTTAGGTTGGGTGCAATTCTTCTTCCAGTGGCCCTTCTTGCCACATGCGAAACAAACAGCCTCCTATTCCCTTTCCTCCCCTTTGATCTTCCATTTTTTGGAAGGCCGTGAAGAAGCTTTGGGATTAAATCTCTTCTCCTTCCCTTTCCACTTATTCACCATAAGAACATAATACTTTTCACGCTTCATATCTTTGTCCACTTGGCGAATGAGGATAAGAAGATCAGATAGAGACTTATCAATGTTATTCATATTGAAATTGACTTTTTTTTTTGAGAAGCTCTGAGGGAGTGATGCGAGAATGAGATCAGTGCCCAGTTCTTTGAGGATTTTAAACCCTAGAACCTCCAGGCTCTCAATGTATCCAATGAGCTTGAATACATGAGGCCCAACTGGGGCACCTTCTCTAGGATTACTCTAAAAGAGTGCCTTAGATATCTCAAACCTTTCCTGTCTTTCTCTCTCCTGGTTAAGACCACATAGGTGCTCGAGCATGCTATAAGCATCCATGTTTTCATTAGAATTCATGAGCTCACTAGACATTGATGATAACATAAAACATTGAACGTAAAACACGTCATTCATATGATTCTCATAGACCAGGAAATCCTCATCACTCGCCTCCTTGGAAGGAAAATCAGGTAATGCTGACTCCAGCATGTAAGACTTCTGTTCATGGCATAGGATAACCCGAAGGCATCTAAACCATTTCTGGAATTTACTGCCAGTGAGGATGTTGTCTTTATCCAGAATAGATCACAGGGATAGTGTGGTTGACAAGTTTGTCATTTTTATTCTACAATTAAAAGAGTAGAACATTATTACTTTCTTGATTACATTTTATGAGAAATAATAAATTAAGTCTCCCACTATTTTATCAAGTCCCAATGGCCCTCACCATTGAACTTGGAATGTTCAGTTTCCATGACATTCTAGTGGCAAGGATATATATTCCCCTTTGCATAACCCCAACAAGGGTTGGTCAAGAAATTAGAATGTATTTAGGTAGGCGGGTCTTTTCCAACTGTGGGCTTGCAGGTCCTTGATCTGTTGAGTGGACTCCCCAATCCTAAAATCACGACTTTGGATTTCCTCAACTCTTGCCTCCAATATTACACCAATTCTAGCAAAGGATACTCCTCTTGACGTAATGTGGTTTAGTCAACCCGAAACCTTTCATAAGGGCTTCCTATATAAAAGTAAGTGTCCCAACAAGGGTTGTTCAACCATATAGTTTTATTGAGTTTAGCCCTTAATCAAGTAATGGAAGACTTGGTCTGACTTAATATTTTATTTGAGGGATTTTTATGTCTTATGCATGAATTTATTTTTATCACATGCTTGTTAATATTAAGTAGAACTTACTTAAGTGATTAATCGTGTCTTGATAATATTTACACATAAGCCTAGTTTATTTTAGTTCCATCTTGCATTCTTTGTTTATCTCATTAATTATGTGATCGTTACAACACATCTATAATGTTAAACCATGCAAATGACAGAAATAAAATAAAGTAAATGGTATGATCATGAGCTTTTCTAATGGTTAGTTTATCTAGTAGTTGATAAACCAACCTTGTCCAAGGAGAGAAAGACCTTGAACCTTTTGGGTTCATATTAACCGCTTCCACCTGTCCACCTCTGTATCTCCTGGGATTGGTTTCGTATCGGCTTCATCTTGAACCGCCTCCACTATCCTGGGAGTTCCATCCATTAAATATGCCCTTTTTTTAACTCACATGTAGATGAGGGGTAAAAAGGGGGTTTTACATAAAATAAACCTTGGGCACATAGGCCCTATATATTAATAAGGAGAAGGCTCACAGGCCAACAATTTTAATTTAAATAAATTAAAATAAACCATCTACATACAAAATGTATTGGTCTATCTCATGATCATCCATACATGAAACGATATTTATGCATAAATAAAACTAGCATTCAATTCTTTAATAGTTCTTATTTAAGATAAATCACGATCGAATCAATTAATTATAATATTTAATTAATCAATTCTTTTATCTTAAATCCTTTTCTGAATTTCCTTGAGATTCTCATCCATCATAATTTTAAACAAATTAATTTTAAATTATATTTGTACATAACTTTTACCTTGGAGGCAACTCAGTGAATTCTCATTCATTACTACCCAATGAGTAGAAATGAACATTACGCAGATGTTAAATTAAACACATATATATAAAATACCTATCACGTGTTGTGTCTCAGCTTTACGCCTACACTATGGTACACATCTCAAGGGTTTGTATAATATAAATAATAAATTTTAATAAATCTGTGTAATTTGGATGAGTACACGACATGTCGTTCTGACTACACAACGTGTAATTTTATTCACCGTCCATTCGAAGTACACGTCCGGGGACATGGCATGTAGATGTAATTCAGAAATTTTCGAAGTACACGGTGTGTTCAGTGGGACACACGCCGTGTAATTTCCAATTTACACGGTTTCTAGCCCGGTAGGCCCTGTACGGGGTACATGGTCTAACCCTAACCCGAAGGGGCTACATGTCATGTTCAGTGGACCACACAACATGTAATTCGGAAACTGTGTGCCACCTATTTATAGTCAACACACAATGTCATTTAGGACTTAGAAATGATCCATTTACATAGTCTAATTTAGCGGACCAGTCCAATGCATTGAACCTAGAATACATGGCATGTAATTCCGAATACACTTCGTGTATTCTGGTGTTGTACGACCAGGAAAGTTTGGAACCTCCGGATGAGATCCTCTATTTTATTTTAATCAAAATTAAAAAAAAATCGTTTCTGTAAGGTGAACGAGAAATGAAAGTGGAGGAATAGATCTCGAGATTCAGATTTACAGAATGATTAACTTGATTTGAAACAACTAAATTATTAAATGCGTAATTCATCAATTAAATATTTAAATAATTATAAACTATGATGTAACCGCTCTGATACCACTTGAAGGTTCAGGGCATAGTTGAAGCATGGTTGGGACGAGACCCAACTTTGATTTTTACCATGATCAATGATAATTCCAGGATCAATACGATGATGAATTCCAGTCTCCACGAAATATAATAAAAGTTTTAGATAAAGAAGAAAGAGGCCCAAAACCTTTAGAGACGATCTTGCACATCGTGTTTATATTTAATTTAATTAATTTCATAAAGAAAAATTATACTTGGATCTTTGGTATTTTTCTTCGTTGATGATATTGATCATCCGAAATGACCCTTCCGGATTATCTCATTGTTCTTGTAAGGATCCAAACTAGAATACCTCTAGTGGTGATCCACACGTGCTCTGATGGCCTCTGATCGACACCGCTCGTTCTCTGGGTGCTAGTGCGGCGAAGCTAGTGTCTTGTGTCAGTCGTTCTTGATCGCTTGTTCTTCGGTCTTGGAGAACGTCTCTCATTCTTGAGAGGGGAGAGAATAAAAATTGAGAAAGAAATTGTTTGGGCCAACAATTCTCAATTCACCAGGCGTGTGGTGTAGTCTATGGTACAATTTGGGCACTTTACTATTTATATACATGGAATTTCATTTACAATATTTAATTGCATAGAAACAGTTAAATACATTCATGAAATTAGAGAAAACCCTTGCATTTAATAATAATACTATGTCATTATTTATGGTGCGCCAATTTGCGCAAAACGGAATAAATAAAATTCCACGTTACAAAATAATAACAGCGTTATTTTAATTTGTGCCAACTAGTTAAATAATTATTTGAGGTCTTGAATATAATTATTTTACTACCGGACTGACCTTGGTCTGCTCGAACTCCATTTCCATTTATTGAACACCTGAATAAATAAATAAATAATTTATTCTCTTAAATAAATATTTTATTTAAAAACTAGTAAATAAATATTTATTAAATGTTCAATAAAATAAATAAATATATTTTATTAAATTTATGTGATCATTTTAAATTGAATAAAATTATTCCACGGTCTTGAGAATAATATTTATTTCATTAATTAAATTCAAATAGAATTTAACCGAGACCACAAAAATCACTTATTGTGTGACCCTCTAGGATTATTTCTCGTTGGCATTAGGCGGTCTTGCCTAATGTCCAAGAGTACTGTCTAGCAATGGGTCAAGGCACCCAAGAGAAAGAACGTAAAGTCGCAACAATGAAATCCACATACGAACTCTCACTGTGTAATATAATCCCTTTATTGCAATATCTCATCAAGTAGGTTTCATGATTGTGTCATCAAATTTTATGCTCGATACGTCATTCTTTGACTACCCAAAATAAACTTGTCATTACACCATGGCCATGGAATTTCATGAGAAGGTTCTATTTCAATCAAAGGGATGATATATCAAATTCCATAAATGGAAGGAAAAAAATCCTTCCTCGACTTATCCATTAATAACATGTCACTCGTGACGCACCCAATGTACCCTACTTCCCACCAACTGTCCGCGTGATGGTTTTCGTCAGTAAATCAAAGTGTGTGAGTCGTGACACATATTAATGATAATCTTAAAGTCTAAGGATCTTTACACACGCTCACAAATAGAAATATCCAATGACATCAAAACATGCAGAATTCCTACTAGTGGGTCTGTTCTCATAATCTCCTATCTTGGAGATTACCAAGTGTGAACTTTATGAGAGGAAGTCTCATCTTCTTAAGAGTACTCGCACTCGACAGTCTGCATGCTATGTGTCCCATCATAGCATGTCATCCAACCACATAACTATATTTACGAATATTATTATAGCATTTCAAGGTTCTCATCATAGCGGGGAACTTCCATGACCTTATAAATGTAACAAATACTCTAGGACATTATTACATTATAGTCATGTAGAACAATGAACAATATGTAATAATACATTAAATATCCATGTAATCAAAGTAAAACTAGTTGGTTCTAAGACACAAACTCTTAAAGGGGTGGGGGTGTGGGTGAATTAGTGTGGGTTTAATTTTTATCACTTTAAACCTTTATCCCTTTATTTACCTCTATCACTTATTCAGTAAATAGTTTTCTTTTATTCGTCAACTACAGTTAGAAAGAATGAACATAAAATAGTAAGGACAAAAAACACCAGGATTTTTAACATGGTTCACCTATAGTGTGGATGAATATTTCCTCGGTGTATGATAGTTATTATCCCCCCCACAACTTCCATTTTATTATCAGGAAATGTACAATTAATGGAATAGTCTTGATCTTTTTTTCTTATAACCAACCATGTGCAATGAAAAATTTGTCTTTGAAGTATAAAATTATAGGATATCGACTTTCCCTTCATAAAATGTCTAGTAGTGTAGTAGATTTATTCCTCAATAGGCACCAATGAACAATGATCAACTCCCTTAAACTAAAACAATTTGAAGGGATAACTTAAATATAGAAATCAATGGGTTGTCTCAGATATGCACCAATGAAGAGGTTATCTCTTCTTCTTTAGTCACAATAATATGCATGTGTAGTAGAAAGGAAATATCAAGGTTCATATTCAATTCAAATAATGATTGGAATATATCAAATTGATCACAAATTCTTCACCTGACATTGAAATTTATCAATAAACATAATATATTAAATTTTATAATCTGATTCTCAATGTTTCTTCATGAAATCATGATGAAAGTAACTTGAATGGAATCTCATGTAAACCCTAGAACATATAATGTATATAATTAATATTTTGTTTTTATTGAATAGTATATAAAACTCAATCACCCTAAAACTTATTCTTATATTTTCTCTCCTAATGGTTGAATTGTTTCAATGTTTTAACATAAGATGTAGGGAATTTATGTACTGTATGAAATATTTTTGTGTCTTCCTTCACGTAATAAAACATGCAAGGTGACTGCCTTTTTTAATAGGAATATATATCCAGTGTCTCTCCTTGTTCATGAAATAAAAGTGTTTCACAGGTGAATTATTCTTATTCTTCACTAAGTCTTAGTAAGTATGAAAGGTTTCTTATTCTTTGTTATGTGAATAGTTCAAATGAGAGGCCTTTAAACACACTCTAGTGGTTCAGGTGGAAGCACCACTTCATTGAATGAATTATAGTGAGGGTATCATCATCTTAATGATAGAGTGTTATATTTCAAAGACAACATTTAGGGGTACATTAATAATGCATGAGTATCTTGTCATTCCTCTTAGGATAAAACATTCTATAACTGTATTTATGTATGACTAATGAATCATGTAAACAAACCTTAAATTTAAAATAAACCAAGGATAAAATAACTCAGGATCATATTGACCTCTTCCATATCAAAACCACAACAAAACCACAACCAAAACCAAAACCAAAACCACAACAAAACCACAAAACCACAACAAAATTATAATATACAACAAAACCACAACAAAACAACTAAAATTATTCCATAAAGATACATCACAACAAAACCATAGCCTAAAATGATATATGCTCATGTTCATAAGGTATCATAATACACATTACATTGCAGTGATACCAAATGAAAAAATATAAAATAAATGAAGGCATACATACCGATTTAAAGTGGAAGAACAAAAATTACTTGAAGCAAAGTGAGATGGCTAGTTGGAAAGTAGAGTTAACACAAGTCATCTAATGATTTTTTTAAATAATTCTCAGATGAACATAACAATTTTAGGCAATGGTGTAGGTGGAGGAACTAATAATGAGGTGAATACCCCTCAACGATTGACGAATCGAGTGAATTATGAGCATGTGGGGGAATCATGGATCATTTTATGGGAATATATATGTGGTTCATCAAGCTCTTGATGATAATATAGAGGAATGCTTAATAGTTTCAAGTATGGTTCTTATTTCTTATACATTATATATTTCATTGTTTGATATATGTATGTCTCATTCATTCATATAATATTTCATGGGATCTACCGTGGGATCCCAAATGTGAGACACATATATTTATATAGTAGTTTCCTCTAATTAATCAATTGTTATCATATTTTATTCCCAATCCACAAGTCAACCAACTATCCTTCACAAGCCTCATTGTGATGACACACCCCACCATACACTAGTTCCTAGCATGATTGGAGTTCCACTACTATCAAGTGAACACTCTAGAGAAGTATAAATATAGAAATCCTTCTTAGTACCAAGGTTCCATTGACTAATAAAGAAGTGATGCTGATGAATAAGTAAGAAATTATTATCACCAAGACATAATAAATGACTCTCCATCACTTGTAACGCCTTCAAAATGAATAATCCCATATATCCTAACCATATATGGTGTAGAGAATCATATTACCACACCAGGTAAGAAACAAGCATCATGTAGTCCAAAAAAACCCACACAATGGGCAAACAACTCAATGGAATAATTAACATGTCATTTCACAACCAACCATTTAAAAAAAAGTTCCAAATAAGTATTTAATGTAAAACATGGTTCATAATCCCAAGTGCTTTTACTTTTATTGTAATAGTGAAACTTATTTCACTTCTAATTCAAAAACTTTGTTGAATAATCAACCAATGACATGTTGTTGGACCATTTCAATGACCCCAAAAAATTACTTTGTTTATTATATTCCCTATAGTATCATTTTTTATTATGTTTTCAAAACTTCCCTTTTTAGTAGCTTATGATTTTATAGATTTTTCTTCAAATGAAGAATAATCAAAATTTCTAATTTTCAACTACATGATCCATTATGTAATTATTGATAGAGGCATACAAGATATATGATCATTAATAATGAATAAATATGAGAGGTCATCATGCATTTTTTTTAAGTGATGTAGGATTCTGGGTGATAAGTGTGATTATATTCTTAAACATTTCATTTCCAAATATGGATGGATGTAAAATTACCACCATAGGTATAGAAATAATTTTAAAGATCTTTAGTGGGGATTCATGCCTAATTTTTTTCCTGAATTTTATGGTCTAGTTCAAGGATTATAATATATATATATATATATATATATATTTGTGTCTGTGTGTGTGTCTTTGGGGAGAAAAATGATATATTTATAAAATAGTTTGAATATGGTTAGTTTAAAAAATGGGACAACCATGATTGCATCTAAAGTCACCACCTACCCATGATAGGTAAGCATGTATGGGTCAGTGAAGAAAAAGGAATAAGAAAATTTGGGTTGGAACTAGCTAGACATGAACAGTGTAGCAACATGAAGATGGATCGGTCATGGTGCAGGGTGACTCCACAAAAGGTGTTCGAGGGATGCATGCCATGTTGAGGATGATAAAGAAGAAGACAAAATAATTTATGTTCATTATGGTTATATGTAATAATACGAATGTGAAGATAATAATACCATGCCATAGAGTAGAATACGATGGGAATGTTGGTTAAAAAATGGTGATTTTTTTTAGACCATGATGGGGTACAAGTTATTTCACACTGAGAGTTTTCCTATAGGAAATGTGAATCCCACATATAGACATTTCATATGGACACTTAATTTTTAAATACATAGGTGATAATGAGAAATGATACATTCCCCTTATGAAACTCAAAATGGGAAACTATGTAGAGACCACATTATGGTACTCAGTGTGTTAGACTTTTGGGTTACCTATGTGAAATAAGGAATCCAAGAATGCATATTTTGTTGACCATGTGAAAGGTTGATATAGTTCAGTGAAAATCAAAATAGAAAACAAAAAATCACAAAAACATTGAGCTAATAAAGCTGAATATAATAATTTTTACACTTGATTGAAAAATGGATAGAAAGTTTTGGTTGTACCTTTTATAAAAGGTTTTATTTGGAAGGATGATTTCATACTAGATATTTTCTGTACTAAATGGTGAATAGTACTAATGAAAAATATAATAGTTTCTCAAAGACTTGGAACTATGTATGAAACATTAAGTTTTTTATAAAAGGGTAAATATCCACATATGAGAGTTTTTCAAAGACTTCAAATGGAAAAGGGGATCATAATGAACAGTACATTGCAGAAAAACCAAACAAAAAAATCTTAAATAAATGAAGGGAGATGTACCGATTTTTAGTAGAAGAACAAAAATTACTTAAATCAAAGATAGATGACCAGTTGTAAAGTAGAGATATCACCTCAAGAGTTGTATGGGAAGTAGGGTTCGCAGCAGCGTGGTGCTCTCATTTAGGAAAAAATATTTGATATTGGCTCTAGAGGCTGTTTCCCACATGAGATTTGGGGATTTTCTATCCTAGCGGTTTTTAAAAACCTTTGGGATAGTGGGATAGTGGACACTATACCAATGGTTGACATAAACAGTTAGAAAAAGGCAATATATACCAACAGTTTTATCAAACTGTTGGTAAAAACTTTCATCAAACCGTCTATACCAACGATTTTCTATATTTGTGGTTAAATGATCCTTATTCCAATAGTTTTTAAAAAAATTGGGAATAAAGTTTTAGTGTAGGTGGGATTTCCGCCAGTGTAATAGTTTTTGTATGAAAAATTAATAATGTGTAGGTGATCTATAAAACTACGTCCAAAGTCTATCATGAAAGATTATATCCTATATTCCATGAAAATAATGTATTTCTCAGTCTAGCCGTAAGTCTAGGGGTATAACCCCGTGCTCAAATGCAACTGAGTCCCAAAGGACTCTTGAAATTCTCTCAATAATAGTAACATGAATCAACCATCATGGTATGAAATGATCATCAAGGGAAATCCATTGTACTAGAATTTCTCCTTCACTTAAATCATCTCATTTCCTCTACTAAAATCTACTATTGAATGGCTAGGAAGTGGATTAATAGGGTGATTCAGTCTATAATCACTCAGATGAATTTTTTTATCCAGTTTATACATGGTCACCCATCATAATTTCCATGGATATCCCATCCCACCTCCACTCTGGAACCTCAAGGGGTTTAGAAAAATCCACTAGATCCTAGTGGTTTTCCTTCACTTACATTCAAGTAAGTCATCAAGACACATACTCAACAACATAAATCTTTATTCTTAGCCACTAAAACTAATGATGAAGGTCTTGGTAAATTTTTTCCACACTGGTATTTATCCCCAAAGTGGAGGTATGAAAATCCCTTATTACCTCCACTCACAATGTCAGTGGTACCATCGTGTGTCCCCAAAATGAATGAAATTCTCCCCACTATTAGAAAAACCATGAAAAGTATGTCTAGTGGATATCTAAGAACATAAGGTCTCAAAGTTAGTATCATCAATCTATGACTCTGCAACACATTATAATACAATATGGGTAATAGAAATCAACTAGAGGCAAGCTGCTCTACCCCCATACATAAAGGATAACTAGAATGAGGCTAACTACTCAGATTCATCTTCCAATATCTGATAAAAACATCCCATACCGAGGAAATGTTCTACCACATTACCTTTCCCAATATTATATAAAAAATAAAATTTATAGTCCTAGAGGAACTCTATAAATATCCTCTAACTCATGATATGATCCTTCTAAGAGAAAAAATATATCAGACTCTCAGGTTCAAAGTAAATGATAAACCACTCACCCATCAGGTAGTGTCTCCACATATTTAAGGAAAATACTACCACTTCTATATCATGATTGTGGATCACATAGTTCTTCTCATGTAGTCTCAACTAACTACACTCATACTAAATCACTTACTTTATGTTCATAAGAACAAAACCAAGCTTGGTCTAATATGCATCACATAACACTATGTATTTGACAGCTTCCTATGGTAATCTCAATGTGGTATTGCTAAAAAACTCTTCCTTAACTATTTATAAACACTATTGAAAACTTTACATCCAAGGAAAACCATCCCCCTTAAGATTAAAATCTATTAAGGTTGATTCCACTATAGAGAAATTTGGTACAAACCTCTGATAGTAGCAGTACATCTAAATGAAACATTGGACCTTAGAAACAATCTTGGATGGATACCAAGCTAGGATTGCCTCAACCATTCCATTTCCAACAACCTATCTTTCCATTGAGAGGATGTGTCCCAATAATTTAACCTCTCGAATCCAAAACTAACACTTAATTAGATTCATATAATTTCGGTTATCTTTGAGTGTTTCTAGAAGCATCCTCATGTGTCTTGAGCATTCCAACATAGATAAGTAGTACACTAGGATATCTTTAATGAATACCACCACAAACCTACCTATGAAAGTCTGAATGAAATGGTTCATGAGTCCCATGAACACTACTTGGGAATTATTCATTCTAAAGGGCATCACAAAGTACTCATAGTAACCATAGAAACATATGAATTCCTTCTTTGGTATATCCTTAACCCATAATCACCAATAGTGATAGCCTATCCTATGGTAATTATATGATAACCACCATCCCCTATAAAATAGTCGAAGAGGTATTCAATCCTCATTGGTGGATAAATTTTCTTCATGGTCACTATATTCACCAATCGGTAATCTACAAATAACCTCAAGCTTATATTATCCTTCTTGCCAAACAATAATGGGGTAGCTAAGGGGGAAAATCTATGTCACACAAAGCCCTTCTACTGAAATTCATCCAACTACATCCTTAACACCCAAATCATCATGGGATGCACATTCTTTTATAGTATAGATATCGATACCTTACAATAGTATACGCCAATGAAAATTTCTTGCTCCTATCAGGGAGGTAATCCTAGAATTTTACCAAGAATGATGTCTTCCTACCATTGGGAATTGTTTTCCCATAGTATCATCTACACCAAGAGTCATTCTAGACAACTGGTTAGTAATCAGTTACACTCACATATTCATGATCCTAGTTTTCTCGACCAAGTTATCCTTTTCACCAACAAAGGAAAACATCATATCATCACTTTGGACACACTACATCCTCTAAAAAATAGTCAATCTAGAAATGAACATTGGATAGCCAATCCATATATAGGATGATTCCATAATACCTCATCACTGCTAAAAATGGATCTAAAAAATATCATTTCATCTAAGTGTCAAATCACACTGTCAGAAAAAAAGATGAATCATTTAATCACCTCATGTAAACAAGTAAAAAGGCAAGGGATGAGCCAAAGGCTCAACCAAATTTTCTAAATATCAAATAAGCGTATTTTCAAGAAATTAATGACATTCAAGTGATTCTATTAGCATTAAAACTAATGTATATAGGAAATAGATTGTAAATCGTAATATCTGTTGAGCCTCAGTGTCATTGTCCCCAATACCATGTAACTAAACTAGTCCCTAACCATTAGCTACCTAAAACTAGTGTGGAAAACCTGGGAGTGTTCATAGTAATAACTCAAACCTCTAACCACATCATGATACCCTACCATCCCCTATTCCACATATTCTTACCTCTAGATACTTCCTATATATTTACCTTAGCGGTCCCTAGACCTTCTCCTGATATATTGTGTGACTAGTCAAATAATAAATTTCAAGATGTCCTCACTTGTGGAAGGAGAAACATAACATCTCCCTCAACTGATTCGAGTCATCATGAGATCCATGTGGAACTGATCCTTCATCAATGGATATTATCTCAAAAGTTCTAACATGCTTGGATCCTAGAAACTATCGTCATCAACCTACTGTGGGGTCTCATACCCCAACTACTTACTACCATCACCCACGATTAGATCCTGCTCTTATAGGAAGATCTCCACCAATAAGACCCACTTAGGAACTCCAACATAAGTGATAATTCATAGAGATATCAATAAATCCCCAATATCATGATGTAATCTCTACTCAATGTTATATTCTCTAAAGAATGGATACATAATAATATCCATGGATTATTGTGAGAGATAAATAAACCACCATGAATAATTGACCACAGTCATAATTCCCCACTATATATGCAATGGTTACTTAATTTGAATTTATCCCAACATGGATAGATTGGAGTCCACCAAGAAGAGATTCTCGAAATATTATTAGTAGAGAGCTATCTCGTAGTCTGACCAAGTCACCAAACTCCACCATCTCCCATCAGATCCCCAAATAAGACTCTCTATGTGGAAAAAATTTAACCTGATGGTTTCCTCAAAAGGTTTAAAATACTATTGTCTACCTCTTTCAAGTCATCAATCACTTGGGGGTATAGCATACCACAAAACCTAGGAGTTCGCTACCTCTAGAACTCATTAAGTGAACTCAACCTAGATACATACTCTATTATCACTACTATTTATAAACTATTCTCAATGGATGGTGGTATATATGGAAACCACCTAGAGGTACTATCTCTAGTACATGACCCTTAATAAAAGCCTTTTCATTTAGAAGATCATCCTCATGATCAAGCAATTAAATCTTGTCTGCATGAATTTACAGAGGCATCTTGAAATAAACAAGATGTACCACAAAAAAAGATTATATCTGGGGAGATAAATTAAGAAGGACTTGTAAACAAAAACCAATTCCTATATAATTAATGTGTAGATTTTTTCTAGACAACTAATGTATACTTTTACCATGACTAAATTATGTTGACTAGAGTCATGGTGTGTGGAAATGTTGTCCGCCACACCATCAATGGAGTCCCTGACTTGAATTACAAACTCAAAAAAAATTACACTATTTAAATAATTACCATACAGATATGATCGAATATGGTCCTAAGGTATAACTGAATCCTCTGTTACCACTCTGTTACGACCAGTCTAGATGGTGCCTGAACTGCGAGTACTCAAATCACTCCTCCAATATACTAGGGGATGAAGATTAATGCTGAGTAAGAATATCTCATAATTTTTTTTCATTAGACTAGTTCCTATACACATGCACACATATCCAAGACCATAAAATTATAAAATGTAAAACATCTGAAAAAATTGAATGCTTACATATATGATCCCACAAAAAAGATTATGAAGGTATAATACTAAAATAAGTAAACAAGTCCAAATACAATCCCAACTAAAAAAATGTATAGAGTCCAAACTGATCCAAGGGGTAGGGCTACTATCAAATGAAACTATTGAAAAACACCTAGATCTATTTAGCTCATGGTAAGCTCCATCAACACCTTTTCCTCCCAGGATACCATCTAATGGGTGTTAGTTTACAAAAGAAATGACATGAAAGGGAGAATACCATGCATGAAAAATATAAAACACCCTATAGGACCCCCCATAAAAAACTATACATGAAGCATAAAGAACATAATTCTCATTAAATGATATATCAAAAAATTAAAAACAAAAGAAACCCAGATATACTCAGGAAAGAAACTATGACTCAAGGTGGTCACAACTAAACTGTCAACCACATGATTCTGCTCATAGTAGTGCTTATTTTAAGAGAACCCACTCTATGGGACATGATATAACCAGAGTCACTCATCTAAGAGGTCATGATCATTTGAACCTACCCAATAAATCTCACTATTCTAAGAATACCTCCACACTAGTATATGAGATCACACCTAGGACCACTGGGGGACTCAAAAAACCCAATTTGGATTGACCTTATATGTAAGGGATTGTATAGAAAATAATCCATGAATCATGATAAAATAACCCTCTATATGGTGGATTAGTGCCCTACGTAAGGAGGTTACATCAATTTAGTGAACCCAACCAACATTACAATAAGGAATGATAGAGGATCTCACCCTATTATCATAGAGGAAATCCAAAAACTCTATTTGAAGCACATCATCTATAGAGGATCAAAATCTAGAGAAAATCATGCAATAGATCACTTTAACCTTAAGGGAATGTATCAAGGGGAACTCACTCAACTGACACCAATCTAAACTAAAGAGACAATTATTTCTAATTAGCCTCTAAGGGAGGAAAAAATATGTATGTATCATACATGGGGTCTTCTACTCAACCCAGATCTTCCCGTCTGGTGCTGCATAACACTAAATGTAAATATCCATATACATTGTATGAATGAATATTACTCAATGTATATAGATAAATCTAGATCTTTCTCATGTATTCTTCTTAATCTCATGTACACCGAACTATTTCTGTGTACTCTGGTTATGTCCGTTCACTTCATCATGTCCATACCCAAAAAACCTTTAAGTTTCATGTCATGTATCCTATAATGATTCACATGGAATATGATATGGGTCATATGGAATGTGATAGTTTTACATGTTGTTTGATATCTAACTCTCCATGAAAACCCTAGCACCGCTACTAGGGGGTCCCACATGACATGTAATTCCAGATTACGTGGTGTGTAACATGGTAATTCAAGACCTCACTGGTACCTCTTCAATATCACTCTCCACAATTCCACCACATCCTAGCTCATAAAATAAAATAGATCCAGGGTCATCCAACACTCTCATTGCTGATGACTAGGATTCTGGTCTTTAAATTAGATTGAGAAACTCCCATAGGCATCATCTTTAGCTACATCATAAAATCATGGATGTAAGGGAACCAATAATATATTATAATACTCTTATGATCATACTCCATCATTATCTCACCTATATCAAACCCTTGATCGTGTACCACAACCATGGTATAGATTTTTTTCACTTATGAATAGTCACTCAACAATCAAATATCAGGTAATCATTAATCTATGAGACAAAAAAATGTCTACGATGAACATATGATGAAATGAGGGTGAAATTCAAGAACCATATATTGTGAGAAAAAAACCTCATTCTTTTCTAGACTAGAATTGATTTGTTGTCATTTCTTTGGATGAATGAAGAGAATATAATCATTGAAAAAAAATTAATACAACACAAATAAATCTATTATCGATGTGTAAATCATTTATATTTTTGGAATTAATTGGCGTTCGATCGGGGTAATAGAATGAGGTGGAATTAAAAAATCAAACATCTTACCTAGATGTTAGATCAATTTCGGATGATGAAAAATATTTTTCTGATTTTGTTGGTGAGATCCTTGAGTTTGTTTTCACACCGATTATTGATCCATGATCTATTCATCATTTTCCCATAGAAGATACTCCGACACTCCCACTAACGACTGCAGGGTTATGAGGCTAAACCTGAGATTCATTCATTACTACATACTTATAGGTAATAAATAGGTCATTTATTTTTAATTAAATAATGCAATTTAATCAATTAATTATTTTAAACGTTCAACCATGAGCACGCCTAAACCAAATGTCTAATTCACTCTAATGTTAGCTCACACCTAGGGTAAAACCAGCAGTCTATACTCAACGGTTCCCCCATATTTCTAATCCAGGACACTATTTTTGAGTTATTCAACTTTTTCAAGAAATTTTTATGTGAGTTATATAAATATAGTATAATATATTTGAAAAATTAATTTTGGGACCATCGAGCCTCATAATCTTATGCAGTCTCAGTGCCTGGCATAGAAAATAATATATATTATATTCTAAATTAATACATTGAAAAATCAGTTTTGTTATATAAAAAATATTTTCTTCTATATTAATAATGTATAATTTTAATCCTGATAGTGGATGGTGTGACATCATATTTTTAGAAATAAATGAACTCTTGAATGATATGATATCAGAAGTAAATGAGATTATTTGTTCAATATATAATGTTAGATGAATGATAAGTCTAATGGTAATGATCTCTGAAAAAGTACATCCATTTACAAATGATCCCATATTTTTTATCGATGACCATGAATCATATAGATAATTCCCTAGGTGTGGCTCAAATAAAAAAATATAAATCAAGACCTTAAAAATATGTATATTACATTCCTATCATTTCAAGGTTTAGATGACCATATGGAATCCATGAAACAACTAGAAAATTTACATGCCACTAGATTCAGGAATTGAATATGGTAAAATACATCACATAGTAGAATCTATTTAATGGAATAAAATTGATAATGAGTTTCATGATTTTATAAATGAACCATGGAACCTCCATCATCTGTCATATATAGATTGAATACATCCTTTTGGTGTATAGAGTAGTACTCACACAACATATATTATTGTGGTTGAAAAATATACCTTCCCACCATGGTAATGCCTGAAGTGAAAATACATTATGTTGCCTATATATATATCTGGACCAAACAACCCAATAATGTTACTGATGTCTATTTTCCTCCATTTATAGAAGTTATAAAATTGATGTGGGATATAGATTTTACATTATATTATTCTCATAGAATTGAATAACTCACATTGATATCAATGTTTTATGTGATGATATATAAAATTTCTACTTAAAGAAGTTTTTTAGGACATATCATTAAATGAATATTAAGGTGTGCCATCAATGAACAATATACAAACATATTCTGATTGGAGTTTTCCATGAAGACTATGTTTTTAAGAAATCTTATTTTTTACCTTGATAACATAAATATAGTTTTAACATCAAAATTTGATTGAAATACAGATAATGGTGCAACACCATCTCCACTAACAGGTGACTAACTATTTGATAATGATAAACATATTGAAACTATTTTTTATAATATTTTTAAAAAAAGAAATATGATATCATGTTCGAAGAGAGATCAATTTTCATTGATTTACTGAAATTGTATTATTTTTATGTAATATATATTTCTAATGACATGCATGTGAAAAAATGTACATGTTATTTTTATTAGAAAATTAAAAAATCTTCTTGAAAAGAATAATGTTTCAATCAAGGATAGTATGGAAATTATTTACATAGGGATAAATGAATACTTAACATTGGTGAATGGTAAAAGGAATAATTTTCTTCACACAATATCTTACACTCTATACGTATAAGAAATTTATAAATTATCAATTTTAAAAATGGTGTAAAATTTCTAGTGGGGTATTCCAAAAAAACACAAATATCATTTCAATGAATATTTTTTTATGGGGTCTAAAATTTATGTAGTGTTATGTTTTGAGAAAAATTTATTCGTGTCTCTTTATGTTGCAATCTACCTAAAAATTCATGAGATAAATTAACCATACACTGCTACTTTCTCAAATAAATATGTAGTAAACTGATGGTCCCATCGAAGATGCTTATAATGAATAATGAAATCACATTCATATTATGTGTGATAGAGATGTTCTTCCCACAATCATTCATTGATATAATGGTCCACCTTATTTTTCACTTGGTTAGACTGGTTCAACTATGTGGTCATTTCCATTACAAATGGTTGAACCCATTGAATGGAATATGATGATTTTTAAAGGGTATGTAAAGAATCAACATAATTAAGAAGGTTTTATTGTAAAATGATGTGTTGTTGGAGAATCAAAATAATTCATTACTAATTTCCTATAAAATTTTTATAGAATCAATATCCAAATGTCTCATAAAATATGACACTTTATGGAGAAAATTATTTTTGGATGGGATATTGTTATTATTACCATCACAAAGAGTGAGAAAGGTCCCCTTTTTATACTAAATAATAGTGTATATGTTTCTACATATGTTGAATACAACAAATTAATTCTTATATATTTGAATCCATAAAGGGTTTAAGGGTGTATACTAGATACATGTAATAAATAGTTTATTGGATGGTTTTGAAAATATTATTCTAAGATTTTATCCGAAATCAAAATTAAAATTATAAATGACTTTGATGGAAAGTCAGGGGAAAAATGTAAATGTAATATCATACAAATGTTTTCTAATTAATAACTATATGATCTATAAAAGGAACAATATGTATAGAGTATGATATATAATAGTGGGTATATGATTGTAGTGAATGTGATGAACATATAAAGTTCCATGTATAGAAATAAAATTTATATGAATATGTAATATTTTAGAATCATCAAAAAAATATATGACTTTGATTAAACTACATTTCATGTGACGATTTTCCATTTCAAATGGGGTGAAAACAAGATTTAAGAAAATTTCAATGAATTGATCATTGTGATGGTGATTTTTTTGGATGGATATAAGGACGATCTATTAATAATGGTATCATAAGAAGTGTAGGTATTTTATATATTATATCCATCAAATAAGAATTTTTGAATATTCTTGGTGGTGACTAAAACAATAGTACGGTCATAAGAAAATTCAAATTGTGTTGTCCCTTAAATTGGTAGGTTAAAATCATCTTAATGGTGGACCCAATGTCGATAATTACATCTATTTTAGAGGACACCACAAAGAGGGGATTTTGATACTCTATGGTGGGGGAAAATCCCTTTAAACTTTGAAGAAAAAAAGGGAGTTCAATGATATGGTTACAATGTTTTTAATATACTATATTATTATCTATATTATTAATGTGTTATCTATGGAATTTTATTATTCTAAATTAAATGATTGATTACACATAAAGATAATGATTTATTACCATGACGATGTTACCAATTACAATGGATGAACATATGATTTATGCTGAAACTACAGAATTATAATTTTATCAACAACATGTGGATGAGAAGTATCCAGATCGATGTAGCATCAATATGTTAAATAAAATTAGAAATTAAAGAAGCAAGGGTGTAAATTTGGAGGTTTTATAGAGTCAACAAGGCCATCCTGTCAATCCTCATAAGTCAATGTTAATTAGTTATGTTTTGATCACAATGAGAATGTATGTACCAATTGATATTGAAATGTGGAATCATTTATTTACGGAATTAATGGAATAACATTGGGAAGATCTTTAGGTAATGTTACATATACATTCACTATTTTGTCAAAAAATTACATATTGAAATGTTGATTTAATTTTCATCATCCCTTCTAGAGTGCAGTTATTTTAGAATAATTCTATATAAAATATATCTTAATGAGCACTAGAAAATATCATAGATTCTTCCATACACATCTTACAAAGTATCATCTTAGGTGTGCTTAGGGAAATGAAATGAACCACCCACATATTACTTACTCCCCAATTATAAAAAAGGATACCTGGAAATAATTCCTTAATCACCATAATGAGAAACCATTTCAGGTTAAATGTAATTGATAATATATTATTTGATGTTATTTATTTATCCACTTTGATACATTTTTTTTAATATATGAAATAGAAAAAGAGTTTTGAAAACGAGTAACATGAAACATAACCAATGTTCCCCAACTATAAAGAAAGGATGATGTATGCTTCACGAGAAAATGAATTCTTAAGTATTTTAAATATAAAATGAATGTTTTATGGGATATGAAACAAAAAATTCTCCTTTATTTGTATGATTATTAATGACTCAATATTTTATGCCACTTCCATCACGTCTCATGTCCTTTGGATGGATTCCGGTGTTAATAATGAGGTTAAACTAGTTGATGAAAATCGAAAAGTTGATTGGGAAGAATATGTATGATTGACATATTAGTAAATTTTTATATATTATAAAAATATTACAGTAAAATAAAAATTTATGTTTATATATTTTTTATATATTTTATTGACAAGAATCATCATCGACTATAATCGAAGAAAAACTTCTTTTAGTTGCACTAAAGATTTTGGAAAACTATTTTCCTGATAGAGGTGCTTGTTTTGGTGTTTAATCTAGAACATATTTTGAGCTGAAAGGTCTATAGGGAAATAAAATTGAGACGATGATAGATTCATTGAATGATATTTTTTTCCAGTCTGGTTCGGTATCAAAATATATGCGAAAAGATCAAATCAAACCAGTAGTGGTAAAAATAACAATACATGAAGAGACAAATGAACCCACAAGAATTGAGGATAGCCATTCCCCTAAAATACACACCTTACCTGAGGATATTGATTTTATGATTATTATTTATCCTAAATTAAAATCAATAATCATTTGATATCATTATATTTCTAAAATTCAACAGGGTGAAGTTTTATGTGATTTATATCTATCATCACCCACACATCATCTTATTGTGTGGGGTAAAATGTATAATATACAATGAAACATGTTATAAAAAAATAAACTCCTAAAACCTACCAAGATAGTGGAGGTTGATGGAGTTCACATTCCAAGTTATGAGTTTTATGTTCTGCCTGATGATTTGAATTTTACCATGGTCAATAATGACATTGTAACTTCTGTTGAATAGTCATATAAAATTATAAATAATAAATAGATATTGTACTTATTTTTTTTTCAAATGAAATACACTTAAAAGTGAATGATGTTTTTTAATGAGGAATGTTATAATAATAGATAAATTTATTGGGAAACCGATGGTCAGATCAAGACTATCTAGTCAGAAAAGTATGAAATTAAAAGGACCTTCTAGGAGAACCTTCTCTCTTCTAGTTCCACTTCCACATATATTAACACTAAAAGTTCATGTAGAAAAAACATTAAAAAAAATGGTATGTTTAACATTAATTGGGAAGAATAAAAATTTAGGGAATTCATTATAGACATGGTTTATCTTGAGATTATAAATGGTATTATCTTGTTTTAATGGATAGGAATCCTAGTTGTGAATAGGGACCCTTGAATCACCCCTAGCTTATGTGATGGGATGGTTATGGTCACCCATAAAACATAAAATGACCCTAAATCAATATTAATAGGATTTTAAAAACATTTAACCCATGAAATTAATGATATAAAATAATTATTTGGGAATAATAAAAGTTCATGACATTTCATTAAAACATTTCATGATCAATTATATTTCTCAAAAAGGAAACCACACACAATAAAGGAGGTTTAAAAAATTAAGGCACATAGAAACTTTAAACATTAATGGAACAACCTAAGTGGTGGAATATGTCAATGAGATCACCTAGAAGTGTGATTTGTTACTAAATAAGAACACACAGATAAATTGAAAACCATTTAATAAAATTGATTAAAAATATTGCTGGAATATTCGAAAAAATCAAGCATGCAGAAAAATGACACACAATATTGAATGAAAAAAATATAAAAATAATATATATAACCTACATAAGGTTCTCATAGCTCTCCTAATCTATTTTCAGCCCTCAAATTGATCTAGAACATGATAAAATGGAAGAATAATGAAATTCCCTAAAAAATGTTAAATAAGATTGCACCACAATAGTTCATTAGATGGGAAGATAATATTGAAATAGAAGGAATAATAAAGTGTATATTAACATAATATTTCCAATGCATCAAACGGTTAAGGAAAAAGAGATCTACCAATGAGATTTCATAAAGCCTAGTAAGGATTGATGAGGTTCGAACTCATGCAGCTTCAGGAGAAAAATGAATGGGGAAGATTCATTAAGGAGTTAAAAAAAATTTCATGTGAGAATGGTTAAATAACTCTTAAAATTAGGATTTCATGTTCTAACACATAGTTTCCAAAACATGAACCAACAATTTGGAATCTACCTCCTAAGGAACCCCCCTCACATGATATGTATGCACAGTTTGACCAATCGCAAATAGTGTGTGAATAATGGCCCTGGGACTAGTCCGAGACAAGTCGCATGGTCATGCAACTAAACACGAATTTATGCTAAAAAACCATATGTCTTCCACTAGCATAGTGATCTATAACATGGTTAAGTCACATAGTTATCATTAACCATGCGCTCATAGTGTGACTCACTCTAACTCCTCAAAATCCCAAGCTACGGGCTCTAAACGATCCCTGACACTCCCAAGCCACTCCTTAGCCATTTATGTTCATTAATGGATTAAAAATAGGTTTATTTATTAGTAATAAATGAATTTATATGTCTACAAATAGCCATTATGTTATAACATCCCCTCTTTAAAACAACTCATCCCCAATTTTCCATTATGAGGGTGGTAAAATGTTATCTGAGAAACGATCTGCCCACTTTACATGCACGTTGTCTCCATGTACCTATGTCTCATCCCAAACATGGTCGTGATATAATATCACCTAAATTAATGGAACTAAACTAACTCATAGAGCCTTATTTCTCCAATCCATGTTACATATCAGACACTCATAAAAGGACGCATCCATCTCCCACTCAATATCCTCTAAATCAAATGAATGAGATAGGTCAGCATCATAAATGTGAAGCATCAATACATGGAAGACGTCGTGCATGGAATGGTTCCTCTAGGGTAACACCAAAAAATGTGATACCGACCATACTATCTCTATGAACATGAAAGGCCTACAATAACACATTGATAACTTTCCCTCTCTATAGATCCTTATATGACCTAATCTATGAGAAACTCAGAGAAAGATATGATCTCCCACATCAAACTCTATAATTGATGATGGAGATTAGTATAATACTTCTAAATAGATGGAGTTATAACGATATGTTTCTAAATTAGATGTACTTACTTTGAAGTCACTTGAACTAGATGGGGACACAATAGTGATGACTCGCCTACTTCTAACCAACACAAGGGTGAACAAAACAAACTACTGTAAAAGGACATATAAGGACCCATATGAATCATTTACTAAAAAATTTAATTGTATGAAAACACATCAAGAGGTATATGTTTCTCCCATGAACCTTTTAGATCAATGATATATTCCTAGAGAATGTCCTCTAACACATGTAATGTCTTATCAGACTACCCATTAGTCTGAGGGTGATATGTCATACCCAAGAGCGCATGCAAACCCAATTTTTTCTATAACCCCTACCAAAACCATGAAATAATTCAAGCATCTCAATATGATATGATAGAATGGGGAAATCCATGAAGATGAAGTATCTCTCAAATATAAATCCTTCCATGCTCATCAACTGCGAAGGTCTATTAGATAGGATGAAAGTGTGATAACTTGGTCAACATGTCGATGATCACCCATAATGGATCACTACCTCATGGGGATCTAAGAAAGAACATAAAACAATCCACAATGATGTCATTCCATTTCTAATCTGGAATTGTTAGTGGCTATGAAACTCAAGAAGGTCACTGGTGCATATACTTCATCTACTATCTGGTGGAGCACTGAAGGATAAAACCTATAATCTACCTCTTCATACCTGGTCATAAAAACTAAAAATTTATATCTTGGTAAATCTTGGTTAGTCCATGTTAAAATTCCCAAATAGAATAATGGGATTCTAGAATCAACTCTTCCCATATTAATTTAGGAACCCATACTCTCCCACAGTTCATAAGGACCTCATTATCATCGATAACCAAACCTTGATGTGGGTTATCACATGAGATTATCTCCCTTGTGAAAAAAACCTTAGGATCATAAAGTATTCATATATAAACCCATTCCATATGGTTGGATGTAACTTCTAAGGTGGCTAGAATGAGTTTCTTGCAGTATTCCTGATCCACCATGTACATCTCAAAAAAACAAGTCCATAAACTTCCCCTCACTATTATCCTCCTAGAGGGAATGTGTATGATTATTCCGACACAATGTGTCAAACACTGCATTACCCTTTACAGGTGTATAAGAAATCTCAAATTTGAATGTATGTAGTTATTCTACCCACCCACACTTCTTGAGATTCATACAATGATTTGTAGAGATATATTGGAAACATTCATTTCTATTTAAATGACTAAGCAACCACCCAAAAGATAACATCTCCATCAGCGTAACGCCTGAACCATGGTTTCTAGATCGAGGTTATGTGCAGGTTAATTAATCTAATGATGTCTCAAATGGTGGGAACCATATTCTACAACCGAATCTCCCTGTATCATAACTTCTCCAATATTAGTACACAAAGAATTACAATGGAATATATAGAATTTTCCCTAATCTGGAAGAATCAGGATCGATGATAAAGTATTATTCCCTTTCAAATCCTATAATGTTGTATCATAAGATTTTGACTAAAATAAATTGACACCGTTCTTTGTTAGAGTAGAAAGAGGCACTTCTAAGCATTGGAATCGATTTATGAAATTCCTTTAATATCCATACATCCCCATGAAACTACATATGTCAAAAAAATTCTTGATATTCTCCCTATAATCTATGAAACACACCATCTACAGGTTAATAGACACTTTATAATATGATATGATTTTACATAGTAATTGATCTTTATTAACAAAAAAGTTTTATTTAGTGAGAATATCATATATCTGATGCTCTCTTAGTGTGTTCACCAAGATCTCAATGTGATTGGCATGGTTGTGTGGAGTATGAGAATACACCACAATATCTTCCACAAATACTACAAAAAATGAATATAAATACGGGTGGAAAACCCAATTCATCAGATCCATAAAGACTAATTTCACGTTCCTTTGGTCAAAAAACATAACCAAATACTCATAAAATTTGTACCTACCCATGAATTCAATAAATGGTATTTATGATGGTCTCACATGCATCTGATGGTTGCTCAAATTCAAATCAATCTTAGAGAAAACTGTCACTCCTCTAAGTTGGTCAAGTGGACCTATATGAGAAGAAGTAGAATACCAGTTACTAACCATATGATGGTTCAATCAGTGTTAGTCCATGCATGAATGGAAGGTACTATCTTCCTTCTTGGTGATTAGGATGTGTTAGCCTCATGGTGATGTATAGGGTCATCTGAAACCCTTTTTTTCCAAGTATTTCAATAGCTTCATGAGTTCTTGGAGATATGTAAGTTCCATCATAGAGGGAGGGATGAAAACTGGTGCCTCTCCAAGTCATATCTCAATGGTGAACTCCACCACTCTCACAGGACGTAATCCACAGAAATCATTCAGGATGAAATTCCAAAAAAAAAATCCACAATATTAAGAAACACTATAAGTTCCATTTCTGGGTCTCTCATAAAGTGACTAAACCTATGAGTTTCTACAATTTCAAGCCCGTTATGATTGGGTTCATCTCGATATGTATGGATATCCCATTCAACCTTATGAACATATGAACTAACCTAGGGTGATGTTAACGTCACCCTCCGACAATAGAAATGAACATGGGAATGACATGGTGATATATATTCCATTCTGAGTATGATGTTGAATTCAGTCATCTCAAGGAAAATGAAAATTCATAGGAAATGGTACCCACCTATCTCATGGGAGAACTCCTTACACTAGTGTATACTCTCTAATCGATCCCTCAATAGCGTGTCAATAGTAAGGATGCTATATAAGTACTTTATTTCAAAGCCAATACATTCTATAATTTTAGAAGATATAAAATAGTGTGATTCACCTATATCAAATAGGGAATATAGTAAAATAGAGGGTAACAGAATAGTAACTCATAATATAGACAACCCCAAACTCTAACCCTTAAGGTGTAGGTTGCACTGTATAAACATGGCCAGATCCATGGCCATGAGATGCAACCTAATGAGTCTGGGAAGGTCTGTATTGCTAGTGTTGAACCTTTGAGATCTGACTACCATTGCCACAACCACCACCTTAGCCTGATTGGCCAATTGAAGACCAGATTCCATCTTGATGTGGAGCTACTGACCCTGCACAAGAAATAGGCGTAGATACATATCCCAGATCTGTAGGTACTGGAGGGAAAGTCTTATATAAGCATTGAAGGTGACCCATCCTAAAAAAACCTGAGACTCCATCGTGTTCCTCGTACATTGGGGCATCTTATGGTTTGACCTACCACATGGGTGAGACAACGTATGGCTTTCATTTCATTTCATTAGGATATAACATCAATCACATGCACTCTAGAAATGGTGTTTTCTACCACTAGATGAGTAATCACCAGGTATAAATGCTAAGCATCCATATTTCAAATAGCTTGATTACCTATATTTTTAAACTATGATGAGGTCCAATATTACTATCTATGAAATGATGGTCAACTAGAACACATTATCATATAAGTAGATAGCATAATAATCCCCATCCTAGAATCATCTCAAAGTCATTATTTCATCACCAGTCAAGGTCAGTGAAAACCACTACTGTTGGGTGAAATTAGTTTAATAATCCATCACCGAAATGTTATCCAGTTGTAGGTGCATATCCACTCAGGCTTGTTTTGTTCACAAATATTGTGGAATGAAGTCATCTAAAAATGTAGTTTGGATGTCCACCCAGATCATGACCTGATGTTGACCAACATGAGTGATGATGTCCCACCAATGCATGAAAGAGTCACAAAGCATATAGGTGATTAGTTTGACCATACGCTCTGGAGGCAACTCTATATGCTAAATGATTGACATCATGGGATTTATCCATGAATCTGTATCCTTGGTTCCTCCATCCCACGCAATGGTGGGAAGATGCTGCTGCTTGAATTCAAGTGTGAACCGTTATATAGAATGGGTAGGTCATGAAGCTCCCTATACAGACTACATGAAGAAGAAGAAGATCTCATGGAACTATGAATTGACACTGAATAGATGATCAACATGAGATTAATTAGGTACAAAACAAGATGTAATAATGGTGTCTCATGGCCCACAACCATTGTAGGATGATCATTAATACCATCTCACACTACGAAAAAATAGCTTTTTGCGACGGGCTATTTGCGACGAGAAATAATCCCATCGCAAATAGTCTGTCCAAGAGGTTATTTGCGACGGGGGAATCGGCCCGTCGCAAATAATTTTTTATTTGCGACGGGATTTGGGGTCCTGTCACAAAATTTTAAGCATGGTTAACCGCGGGAAGCTTATTTGCGACAGGGGAATCCCCCCATCGCAAATAGTGCGTCAGTCGGAGGGTATTTGCGACGGGACCCGTCACAAATACCCGGTGGCGGTAAATATGTTTTTGCGACTGGATGTTGGCCCGTCCCAAAAAGTGCGTCGGCATGTACCTTTTGCAACGGGTCCCGTCGCAAATACTCTTTTAACCGCCGACTGTAATTAATGCAGGCGAAAGTTTTTGCGACGGGTCCCGTCACAACTAATCCAACCTCCATATACCCCCCATCTGTTTTTTCTAATCCTCCTCTCAATTCTCAATCTCTCTCTCTCTGAACCCTATTTTCACAGTGAAAATTTGTGTGAGTTAGTTTTTTTTTTCACGAAAAAGCTGTGAAGCCGTCTACATCAATAGGAGATCAAGTTTAAAGGTATTTATATTTTATTTAATTTAGTATTTCTTTCATTTTTTTATGTTAATTTTATTTTTTTTGATTAGTTGTAATTAAATTATATTTAAATTGTTTCGTTAACAGTATTTATTTGTAATAATAAATTGAAATTATTAATAATAATTTTTAATAAATAGTAATAAATAGGAATAATTAGTAATAAATAGGAATAATTAGTAATAATTAGTAATAAATAGTAATAATTAGAAATAAATAGTAATAATTAGCAATAAATAGTAATAATTAGCAATAAATAAGAATAATTAGCAATAAATAAGAATAAGTAGGAATAATTAGTAAAAAATTGGAATAATTAGTAATAAATATGAATAATTAGTAATAAATAGGAATAATTAGTAATAAATAGGAATAATTAGTAATAAATAGGAATAATTAGTAATAAATAGGAATAATTAGAAATAATTAGTAATAAATATGAATAATTAGTAATAAATAGGAATAATTAGAAATAATTATTAATAAATAGGAATAATTAGTAATAATTAGGAATAATTAGTAATAATTAGGAATAAATAGTAATAATTAGGAATAAATAGTAATAAATCGGAATAAATAAGAATAATTAGTAATAAATAGGAATAAATAGGAATAAATAGGAATAAATATGAATAAATAGAAATAAATAGGAATAATTAGTAATAAATAGGAATAATTAGTAATAATTAGTAATAAATTGTAATAAATAGTAATAAATAGTAATAAATAGTAATAAATTGTAATAAATATTAATAAATAGTAATAAATAGTAATAAATAGTACTAATTAGTAATAATTAGTAATAAATAGTAATAAATAGTAATAAATAGTAATAAATAGTAATAAATAGTAATAAATAGTACTAAATAGTAGAAAATAGTAGAAAATAGTAGTAAATAGTAGTAAATAGTAGTAAATAGTAGAAAATAGTAGTATATAGTAGTAATTAGTACTAAATAGTAATAAATAGTAATAATTAGTAATAAATAGTAATAAATTGTAATAAATAGTAATAATTATTAATAAATAGTAACAATTAGTAATAAATAGTAATAAATAGTAACAAATAGTAATAAATAGTAATAATTAGTAATAATTAGTAATAAATAGTAATAATTAGTAATAATTAGCAATAATAAGTAATAATTAGTAATAATTAGAAATAATTAGTAATAATTAGTGATAATTAGGAATAAATAGTAATAATTAGTAATAAATAGTAATAAATAGTAATAAATAGTAATAAATAGTAATAAATAGTAATAAATAGTAATAAATAGTAATAAATAGTAATAAATAGTAATAATTAGTAATAATTAGTAATAATTAGTAATAATTAGTAATAATTAGTAATAACTAGCGATAATTAGTAATAATTAGTAATAATTAGTAATAATTAGGAATAATTAGTAAGAATTAGAAATAATTAGTAATAATTAGCAATAATTAGAAATAATTAGCAATAATTAGCAATAATTAGAAATAATTAGGAACAATTAGTAATAATTAGGAACAATTAGCAAAAATTAGAAAAAATTAGCAAGAATTCACAACAATTAGCAAGAATTAAAAACAATTAGAAATAATCAGCAACAATTAGCAATAATCAGCAATAATAAATAAGAATTAGCAACAATTATGAAGAATTAGCAACAATTAGCAATAATTAGGAATAATTAGTAATAATTAGGAACAATTAGAAAGAAATAAGTACAGTTAGAAACAATTAAGAAGAAATAAGAATAATTAGGAAGAAATAGGAACAATTAGAAAGAAATAGGAACAATTAGAAAGAAATAGGAACAATTAGAAATAAATAGGTACAATTAGAAATAAATAGGAATAATTAGCAATAAATAAGAAAATTAGCAATAAATAAGAAAAATTAGAAATAAATAGGAACAATTAGCAATAAATAAGAATAATTAGCAACAAATAGGAATAATTAGAAATAAATAGAAATAATTAGCAATAAATAGGAATAATTAGTAATAAATTGTAATAACTTGTAATAACTTGGCACAATTTCCAGTGGATTGACGACACTCCTTTTACTCGACGACTCTTCTTCTTTCAACTTTCACTGACTCAAAACATTATGAAAATTATGCTTCTATGCATGCATATCCAATCTTGTATGCACGAGTTTGAATGTGTCTTTGTAGGACCACATTTTTCATAATGTTTTCTGAAGGTGATAATTGTAAGAAGATGATTCATCGATGAAAAGGGGGCTCTTTTGTTCGATGGCTCATTAATTTCATCTTTCTCACACTAAAATCACAATGAAGAATCTACTCGGAGGTACACTTATACATTCTTGCATGCACAAGAATGAATAAGTGTACCTCCGAGCAAATTCTTCATTGTGTTTTTAGTGTGAGAAAGATGCAAGTAAATGAGCCGTCAGACAAAAGAGTAGCTGTCAATCCACTGAAAATTGTGTCGCCCAAATTTAATAGTAATTATTAAGAAATAATTGTAACTATTTATCTTCTTTTTTCTGATAGTGTTTTTATAATTTCAAATTATTCAAAAAAATTGATGATTTTATATTTTGTAGAAAAATATGTAACAAGGAATTCGACATCAGTCATTATTAGATGATCGGGCTTGGATAAATCAGCGCAGAAATCCAAATGGTTCTGGTTTAAATCCTATATATATTGAGGGTGTTGAAGCTTTCTTATCATTTTTATCATCAAAACTAGAATATGTTTCAGAAGGAACAATTAAGTGTCCTTGTAAAAAATGTGCTCTAAGAACGTTTGACAGATTTGACAAGGTTGGGAGACATCTCTTGCGGTTTGGTTTTCAACCAGATTATGTTTTTTGGTATCAACACGGTGAACGCAGTTCTAGAGAAGATAATAATTACTTGATTTCAGATCCATCTCACTTTCAAAATTTAGTACATGATGTTGTAGGTTCATCTGTTCAACAAACTGAAACTCAAGATGGTATTGATTTAACTCTTAAGTTGGCACAATCTGAATTTTATGAGTTGTTGAGGTCTTCTGAGGATGCATTATATCCTGGTTTCAAGATAAGAAAATTAGAAGAAGCTGTAAAATTTATGGCTATTAAATCAGATAATGCAATGTCAAACAATTGTTTTGATCAGATATTTTCTTTAGTTAAAACACTATTACCTAAAGGAAATGTGTTTCCTACAAATTACTATGAGAGCAAGAGGTTGGTTTGTAATCTGGGCCTTAGTTATCAGAAGATTCATGCATGTGAAAATGATTTCATCTTATATTCTGGTGAAAATGAGTCATTGGATAGTTGTCCCACATGTGGACAATCGAGGTATAAAGAAGCTTAACCAGGGAAGTCTAGATCGATTCCTGTAAAACCATTGAGATATTTCTCCCTTACACCCAGGCTGCAACGTTTATTTATATCTCAGAACACAGTGTCAATTATGTTATGGAACAAAACCAATATTTCAACCGTTAAAATATTGAATCATCCATATGATGGTGATTCATGGAAAAATTTTGACCTTCTGCATCCGTCTTTTGATTTAGAAGCCCAAAACATGCGATTGGGTCTTTCTACTGACAGTTTTTGTCCGTTTAGTTCTTATAGTAGTCAGTATTCATGTTGGACTATCTTTATAACTCCGTACAATTTACCTCCATGGATGTTGATGAAGGATCCCTATATCATTTTGACCTTATTAATCCTAGGACATTCGAAAAAGAATATTGATGTTTATTTGAAACCATTGATTGATAAGTTAAATTCATTGTGGAGTAATGGTGTTAGTACATATGATGTCATTACAAAACAAAATTTCATATTAAAAGCTGAATTGATGTGGACGATTAGTGACTTTCCGGAATATGGAATGTTATCTAGCTGGAGTAAACATGGTTTGAAATCATGTCCTTACTGTATGAAAGACAACAAAGCCTTTATTCTCATCAATGGAAAAAAACCTTGCTATTTTGACTGTCATCGCAGATTTCTTCCAACTAATCATTCTTTTCGAAGGAACAAATCTCATTTCAGAAAAGACACAATTGAAAGGGATGAACCTCCAAAAATGATCTCAGGTACAATGTTAAAATCATTTGTATTTTCATTACCTACCATCACATTTGGGATAACAGTAGACCAACATAAAATTCATGGCTTTGGGAAAGAACATAATTGGATAAAATGGAGAATTTTTTTGGGATCTTCTATATTGGTCTGATTTGTTGGTCTGACACATGTTGGTTGTCATGCATATTGAGAAGAACTATTTTGATAATTTATTTCATTCATTTTTGGATACACCAGGTAAGACCAAATATACTATAAAAGCATGATTAAATCTTTCCCAAATTTACAGGCGACTAGAACTTGAACTATTTGAAAATGTCAGATCACAAAGGTTAAGGAAGCCAAAAGTAGCTTATACACTATCCAAAGAGAGTCTTTTATTATTTTGTTAGTGGATTGCAGATTTGAGACTTCTAGATGGCTATGCTTCCAATTTGGGTAAATGTGTTAAGAATGGTCATATTACTGGATTAAAAAGTCATGATTATCATTTTATAAAGGAAATACTTATGCTGATTGGATTCAGAGGTTTATTGAATTCAATGATTTGGGATTTGATAATAGACATATAATATTTTTTGTGACATTTGTGTAGCAACAACAGACTATGATGCGCTAAGAAAATTGGAAGAAGATGTTGCTTTAATTATATGTAAACTGGAAAAAATATTTCCGTCAGCTTTCTTTGACTCAATGGAACATATGATATTACATTTTCCACATGAAGCTAAATGTGGAGGTCTAGTACAGTTTTTATGGATGTACCCATTCGATAGATGCATACAGAAATTGAAGAAAGAAGTACGTAACAAAGCATCAGTTGAAGGCTCAATTGCTGAAGCTTATTTGCAAGAGGAAATTTATTTTTTCTGCTCTCACTATTTTGAATCTGAATATCCCTCAAAACACAACCACATGGGATAGAATTGGGGAAATGTTAATGATAAAATGGACAATAAATTATCAGTTTTTAATCATCCAAATCTTGGATTAGGTGGAGTTCAAGAATGATGGCTTTCAGATGATGAACATCACAGAGCTCATACATATGTTCTGCTCAATTGTGAAGAAATGAAATAATTTATACTGTGAGTGCTTCTATCACTTGTTCTATAATTTACGGTATGTAAAATTATTTTATTTATAGGTTATATGATAATCATGTCAAGAAAAAACTTCCATAAATTACAGCAGCTGCTCTTGAAGAACGCAGACAAAATTGTTTTCTCAATGGTTTCGAAAAATGGTAACATAAATTATTGATGGTTTAATATCAATTCAGTTTACTATTTATTATATTGATAATTGTTTTACAAATTTTCAGGCGTCTCAACATGCTAATAAAATTGATAAGCGACTGTGTATATTGAGTAACCCACCATCCAAAATGGTTAAATCTTATAATGCATATGTGGTGAATGGTTTGCGATTTCATACACGTTCATATGGGGAATAAAAAAAACAATGAGCAGTGGAGTTTTTTTGAGAGGATCGCATCATAGAGAAACTGAAGTTGACTTTTACGACATTCTGGATGAAATTATTGAGTTGTGTTATCTAGGAAAGAATTACATAACGATGTTTAAATGTCGGTGGTTGGATATTGATAGAGGCTTGCATGTTCATCCGACTCATGGAATCATCGATATTAAATATAAAAGTCTTCTTGAAGTAAATGGACCATTTTTACTGGCTCAATAGTCACATCAAATTTATTACGCAAAGTACTGTGCTAATTCAAGAGACCTGAGTGATTGGAGGAGCATAATAAAAATGAAATCCCGGGAAAATCAGTTTATTCAAACTGAATGTGGTTCCGCTGAAGTGGAAGGAATTAATTTCAAGAGACTACTCAAAATACATCTTTTTCCCAAAGAGACGTGAATATCGATGATGACACCCCATAATTAAGGGTCGATGACGAAGAATATGTTAATAATGTTACAAATGAATTTGAAATTACAAGAGACGATGAAACTGAAACTCATATGGATATTGATGATGTCGAGGAAGAATATGAAGACATTAACATCGCCAGATATGTAGATGTTGACAAAGGTGAACATTGACATAGTTAAATGATGGTTATAATCATAAATAATATATATCTATATTTAATAGTTATTTTCAACTATCTGCTAATAACAATCATTTTGTGTTTTAGATGGATCCTGATCTATATCATGAGTTACAGGAGGTTGAGCTACCTTTGGATGAGGGGGATTTAGGATCATCTATCCCTCATCCTGCTAGCGGTTCAGGGGGTACACGGAGAGGGAGCGGTCTTGCGCAACTGATGATTCCTGACCCTATCCTAGAGCGACGTCCACATCTTGGCTTCGATCCACACATACGGAGTTATGGTAACCTATATATTTTAGTTATATTTCATTAATTATTTTTTATATATACTAATTGTTTGATTATTTATTCTTTTTTCATAGTTTTGTGCATGTAGCTGTTGGATAGGGGATCACTATCTTGTGCAATTATTTTTCTCAGCCATGGATCACATGAGAATAGATTCCTATTTATGTGCAGCTCGACATGTTCAATCATTAGCTGGTACGTAAATAAATAATATTTTTTTTGAAACTTATTTTATTAATAACTTGATACTATAAATTATTTGAAGGGTTTATGGTATCCCATCGATGATAGCATGCGTGACGCTATCCACTCGGCATGGGAGGAATCTATGCGTGACTGTTTCTGTCAGTTTTTGCACAATTGGGAAGGAGGACCATTAAGAATGCAGGAGTGACAGATTTTGATGAGTCGTGTAGAGCCCACCGACCAGAGTACATTTCATCTCATGTTTGGGATGGATTATGTTTACACTGGTTGGGTGGTACATTTCAGAGGAGGTCTTCAGTGGGTCGACAGAACCGGGGGAGACAGGAGGTGACACATCGAGCTGGTAGCTGTACATTCAGTATGCATAAAGAGCATCTGGTAAGCATATTTTTTAAATATTTTATATAAAATTAAATATAAACAGTTTATCTTATATTTTTATAGGCAGTCGATCATCCTGATATTACGGAGTACGATGTTTATCAGAGGATGTATAGTGATCCAACCACTAGAGAGAATAGAGGTGATCACCAATGTCAGATTGTGGTTATTATTATTTTTTCAGTTTGAAAATTAACTGCATATAATATTTTCACAATTTTAATTTCAAATTGGAATTGAAGGAGTAATATGAGGCTGTGACCTCTCAGAAACAGGCTGGGAGTCAGGATGAGGTGACTGATCAGACCAGTGCTCACTATTTTGATGAGGCGGCATGGATGTAGGCGACTCAGTATGGCTTTGAGAAGGGCTGAATAGTTGGAATCGACTATCATGTGACTCCTAGTACTTATTATGGTACTGCTATGATGTCGGCATCCAGCTTGAGAGGAGCTCATTGAGAGGCATCATTTTTTGCCTCACAATATCAGGAGCAGTTGCAAACTCAGGCTGAGATTATAGAGAGTTTGCAGAAGCAGCATGAAGAGATGCGTCAACAGCAGCAGTAGCAGCAGCATCACAGGGAATAGATGCATCGATGGAAGCAGCAGCATCATGAGCAGATGAAGTACATGCGTTATCTAACTCGTAGTTTAGGGATGAAGTTTCCTCAACCATCTCCTACAGCTCCTCCATCTCCTCCAGAAGATAACCCTCAATGATTTTTTTATGTTAAAAACTTTCGAATTCAAGATTTGTTATAATATGAACTATTTTCAGTTTCTGTCTTTTATATTGGTGCGAATATTTCATAATTTAATTTTTTTAATATTTTATTATATCTTATTACAATTATATTTTTTAATGTTTGTTTATTTTACTAATAATAATAATAATAATAATAATATTTAATGATATTTTATATTTTTTTGTTAATATTGAGAATTTTAATATTTTTTTATTATTTTAATAATTTTAATATTATTTTTTCATTAATAATAATTTTATTAAATATATTTTTTAGTATTATATTTTTTAATGTTTGTTTATTTTAATAATAGTAATAATAATATTTTATGAAATTTTTATATTTTTTTTGAGAACATTGAGAATTTTAATATTTTTTATTTTTTTATTATTTTAATAATATTTATATTATTTTGTCATTAATTATAATTTTATTAAATATTTTTTTACTTCAGTTATTATTTGCGAAGGGACCTGTTGTGACGGGATCCCATCTCATATAGTTTAAATATATATTTTTAAATACTATTTGCAACGGTACCAAGGGCCCGTCACAAATACTATTTGCAACGGGCCCATCACAATAAGTTTATTTATATATAATGTATATAATCAAAGAATTATTTGCGACGGGCCTGTTGAAAAAAATGGTATTTGCGATGCTGTTTTCTGCAATGGGCTATTTGTGACGGTACCCCGTTGCTAAAGCTTATTTGCGACGGGATCCCATCACAAATAGCCCATTGCAACTAACAAAAATTGCAGTAGTGTCAACGTATGATGTGAGGACGTCACTTTGAAAAAAATGTACAATTTCCAAATGCACTCCTTAGTTAATATTCAATTATAGATTGGAAATAATATTACATGATAGGACATGTAAATAACCCTCATATACAAGAGTTGAACCACTCTTCCTTACCCTAATTCCAGGTCAAGGTGGTATGAAACGTCCCAGAATACTAAAGGGACATATCCTACAACCCACAACTATGGTTTAGTCAGGGTAAAGGTCTCAACAACCCAAATGCGGTTCTTGTATATGTATAGTAAATTGCATGGTATAGTGGAATACACACATTACATTTCAATTAAAGTCCCCATTTATGTATAACCTTTTCATTTAGTATTTTAAATTATACTTGAGTTCATAGTTATATATATATATATATATATCACGGTTAGGTTAAATGTCACCATTCCCAATTTATAAAATCTCATACACATTATAAATTTCAATTTGTATGCCATGTAACTATGCTCGACCTTTACATCAAGTATCATAATGTAGTAGGCCGTGATAAATGATTTAATTAATTGAATCATCATTCCTAATTTATATAAGTATATTCTTTAGAATTTTTAATTTGAATTCAAAAATCAAATCCAAATTTTTTCATTCCATAGAACCAATGGTTCATGTCTCAAACATTCAATAATTTGGTTAATTAAGTTTTCATCATAAATATATATGGTAAAAAACCATTTAAATTGATGCAGTAAAATTAATTTATCCAGTTATGTTGTCACTTCAAGAAATGTTAGCACACTCCAAATAGCCAACTATAAAGGCACTTACAAAAATCACTTGAATTATATGAAATGCATGAATAATGTAAACATGTCATGGAAAAATCATGTCATATAAGTCCTAAGGTTCCTAATATTATGAATAACATGATACTCCCTCATCTCATTGGAACAAGTAATGTAATAAAAAATAATAATATCATCAACACAATTATTTTCAAAAAACATGTGTGTCACCTAATAGTTATATTCATGGAACTGTAATAGGAGAAACCAATACCATTATTATCCCATCATAGGTAATTTGGATTTCTTTTGTATGTGGGTTTTATACTATAAGGAGTAGACTCATTACCAAATTCCAATACATCATAGTCTCCCCTATAATACCCATATATTAAGAGAAAATAGAAAATAGGATCTCATACCACATTATAGAATCCCAACCTAGAAACCATTAAGAGATAACCTGATCTTGTTGGCCACAAGACCTCAAGTGCACCTACCTATATGCTAGAGGTTGTTGACTAGCATCGAGGTCATGGGGTGTGTCCATAGAAAGACTATTCTCTCATGGGTCACAATGAATCAAAATGGTAATATTTATATATATTGAAAATAGATAAAGTAAAAATATCATTCAAGGAGAAGAAAAATCGTAAAGAATCCCAAGAAATAAAAAAGAAAAAGCTGAATAAATATGATAATGAACATGTAATGCCTCAATAATTAAATATATTATATGTGATTTAGGGGAAACATGTAAATAAAACATTCTATACAATAAAATAAAAAATAATAAAAATATTAAACTACTAGAATCTTGATCGTAGGATTGGACCTATACTCCCATATAACATACTAATATTAAAAATCAAGAATCTGAAGCCAGATGATTCAATTTTTCTACACCTATAGCCTTGAAGTCTACATTGGTACTAAATGTGGCCTAATTAGGGTGTTATATGTACTCTGTGGTCTACGACCAATGGGGTATAGATCACTCTAGTATGTCAATATTAAATGAGAAGTGTTTCATAAATAAATGTAAGTCAATAAATAAATAAAACATGTCAGTTTAGGTTCTATATGGATACCTGACCACAAATACCAACATAAACCAAATCCGGATGTCTGAACCATGGTGAACATGCACAAGTGTGACATGATTAATGAAAGGGTCATCATAAAACAAGAGACCATAATTGACCAAGCCTAAGAATGTGCTTTGGCATGGAGGGTGCATCCAAATTATAATATCGTGCATTCTTGATCATCATTATTTATTTCATAATTTGATTTAATTATAAATTAGCCTTAATCCAATCCATGGAGACCCATAATTTTATTCCCAAGTACCAATTTGGGTTCACGATAACACATGATGTAGTAAGACTCCGTCTAAGGTGTTCCATGAAAGGAAAACCATGTATCACTCCTAACATAGTGTGATGAAAAGTAAAAACCATATGAGTCCATATCTAATATCTCACATAGGGAACTAAGTACCACTCATGGAATATTATCACTATATTTCCACCAAGCCCACCAACATGGACACCCTTGGGGAACCAGTTTCACTCAAATTATGGTACTAAAAGTTTCTTAGGGATCTTCTCTATGGTATTCCATGTATTGCTCATTGTTCATGTACAATTCAGTAACAAATCTAATTAATATAATGTGGATCCCATTAAGGGTATCTTTAAATACATACCCTTGTATCTCCCTTATCTTAAATAATGAGAAGTTTATGTTTATAAATAACTAATACCACAACCCCCATGCATTATTAAAAGTTTGGAAAAAAAATTTAAGTCAATAAAATTAAGATATTTAATAAAGGATTGGGAATAATCAAATTGGCCTTACATTTATTTAATCATTTTATAATGAATTATATTTCTCACACAGGAAACCACAAACCTAAAAGGTGGTTTACCAAGTTGTGGAATAAGGAATTTTAATCCCCTCTTATAGGGAACAACCAATGGTTTGGATAATCTCAAATCCATCACCAAAAAATTTAATCCTCTAATATCTAGGAACAAATAGAGAAAGTTAAATCCATTAAATTTAGTTAATTAATCATTTTGGAGTTGTCACAAAAAATTTATACCACACAGTACGAAACCCAAAAATATATAATTAAATAAATGTTATGGAAAGAAGCTAGACCACCTAACTTAGCTTCATAGATTGTGCCTCGTCCATTTTTGGCCCTTGAATCTATCATGTGTTGGAAAAAATGGAAGAACCGGGACATACCTTGAATATTTGTAAAATAATATCACACCAAAATATCACAAAAGATATGAATATAGAATATAACTAGAAGGAAAAGAAATATAGATATTACCATAATCTTCCAAATTCATCTGACAACAAAGAAAATAGAGATCATACCAATGAGATATCACAAATCCTTGGCAGGCTTGAGGAGGAGAGATCTCACATGAATGCTAGAGAAAAACGAAGGGGAATAAAGACTAAGGGGTTGAAAACATTTAAGGGTAATTATAGTAAAATACCCATTAAAAGTGGGTCTGCACAGTTTGGCAGCATGGATGTCCAAATGGTTGGCCAACCATGTGACATCTACTTCCTATAGATCCCCTATTCACTTGATGTTTTCATGGTTTAAAAAATCATGTAAATCCCATGTGAAATGGATCTAGGACTTGTCTATTAAAAGTCACACATTCCTCCACCTTGACACACATAGTTGTGGAAAAACTGTAATGCCTCTATATGGACACTATGTTCCCACACAGTTATGTCAGACAGTTACCACTAACCATGCACTAATCATACGACTAACTCATCCTCATCAAAATCCAGAACTCTAGGCTCCGAATGACCCCCATGCTCTCCTAGGACACTCTTTATCCATTAATGTTCATTATTATCATAAAATAATTATTCTCAACAATAACAAAAAAATAATTACCTCTCTGAAAAGATGGGATTTATATTTATGATGTGTAGGAATCAACAGAACAAAAATCTAACACATGATGTGGCTGAAATTACTTTAAGTGTATATTTTAAATATAAAAGCAAAATTTTAGTTTAAAAAAATATCACATTTTCAAAAATAAGTAAACAAGCACTTATTTTTTTCAATGTTTTAGAAAAATATATATAATTAATTTGAAACATGTAGGAAATAACCGCTCACATATTAGAAACATGATGTGGATGTTGTGAATGAATGTGCATATTATCATTATAAAAGCCTAATTTTAGTTTAAAAAACATATCACACACACCAAAATAAAAAATGAACACATATTTTTATCAAAATTTCGAAAAAAATTCAATATTTATATTTGACATGTAGGAATTTACCACCCATAAATTTGAGACATGAAGTGGTCGGTTTGACAAGAATAATGGTTTTTCTAAATAAAAGTTCCATTTTTGTTTTAAATACATTTCACATAGAAAAAACTGAGAAAATGAGATCAAATTTTTTCCCAACATTAGAAAAAATATCGATTATTATTTTTTGTCATGCATCAATTAAGAAGACATCAATATAATAGAAAATGTGGAAAACATGTCTCGATGTGTCTGTTTTTAATATAAAAGTTCCATTTTATTTTAAAATGCATATCAAATATCTAAATATATTGAAAAAGATCTAATTGTTTTCAAACACTAGGGATGTTATCCATAAGTAATTTGTACTGTGTTGGAATAGATCACACGATTATACAACACATGATGTGGCTATTATGATTCATTGTGTGGGTCATCAATAAAAAAGTTCCATTTTAGTTTAAAACAAAAGTAATATAGCCAAAACTAAGAAAACATGCTCTTTTTTTCAAACCAAAGGACAATGATCCATATTTTATTTTTATGTTTAGGAATTGAATAGATATCAATATGACACATAATGTGGGATATATGGATCATAGTTAGAGTTTTAAATATAAAAGTTTCATTTTAATCCATAACTGAGAAAACAAGCTCAAGAAATTTTAAACATTAGGAAAATGATCAATATTTCATTTTTACATATAAAAATGGACCACGGGTTAATTTAACACATGAGGATACCAGTATGACTTAAAGGGAATGTTTAAAATATAAAAGATCAATTTCAATTTTGAATTCATATCATATATCCAAGAAATAGAAAACAAGCTCCTATTATTTTGAAACATTATAAAAACACACTATAATTAATTTGTGATATATAGGGGTCTAGCATACATCAAATTGATAGATTATGTATGAATTGAAGTTCATGATTTCAATATAGAAGTTTAATTTTAGTTTTACAAGAATGTTGACTATTAAAAACCAATAAATGGAGCTTGAATTGTTTTCAAACATTGCGAAAAAGATTCCTAAATAATTGGTGACATATAGGTATTGACCGAAGAAAAATTAAATAAAAGTTATGGAGAGTATGACTAGGAGTTTGTGTTTAAAATAAAAAAAACCCATTTATGTTTAAAACATGTGTCCCAAAGAAAATACTACGGAAATGAGATCAATTTTTTTTCAAACATATGCAAGTGATCCATATTTCATTTTGAATGTGTAGGAATTGAATACAAATCAATCTAAAAAACAATGTGTTCGATACTACTCAAGGTGTATTTTTTCAATACAAGTTCTATTTTACTTTAATGAAACTTATCCCATATATAAAATCAAGAAAATAATTTGATATTGTTTTCAAACAAATAGAAAATGATCTATAATCCTTTTGTGACTTGTAGGAATGGACCACATGTCAATCCGATGAACGATTAATTGATAATATCACTAAAATACACAGTAGTTGAAAATATAATTTATCATACATGGATTATTTAAAATTAAAATTAAAATTATTTTATCATTTAGAGTTATTAAAAAAATTCATTTAATTTAGGAACTTTCTTTTATAAGGAGATTGACTGTTGGAGAAAGACTGCTAGTTTTGATTTCTTTTAATTATTGTAATTTTTATAATTGTAAATATGAAATAAATGTAAATATTTTTTATGAAATATTTTAATCGAAAATATATTTAAATTTTATATATGTATTCCAATCTACTTTTATATATATTTAATTCCCTATTTATGTATTCTAATTATTCTTCCTTTTATAGGTCTTTAGGATAGCTGCAGTAGTGTAGTAGCTTTAGAGAAGGAGATATGGCCTTTATCATTGCTTGAGGAATCGCTAATAAAGGGTACCCTTTATATGTTCCAAAAAATCATGGAAAAATGTTTTACTTCATCAGTGAAAAAAATCAATGAATAATTGAATCCTTTATCTGCACTAGGGAAAATGTTGATAAAGGGTACCTTTATTGGTGCTAGGAAATGAACTTATATTGGTTACCTTTATCATCAATAAATATTAAGCTCTGATCCCCTTTATATTCCCTAATAATACACACTAATAAAGGACCCATTTATCAAAACCAACATCACATTTTTCTAGCACTAATATATAGGACCTTTGTTAGTTCTTTTTCTACCACTAATAAAGGAAGAGCACTTGTAATTATTCCTTGGTAGGAAACAAGTTTTTTACATTAACATAGGTCTTTTTTAGTATTTTTAAAAGAGTTATCTATAATAGTGTCCAAAAAAATTAATTACATAATTCAATGGGGATGGTAGTTTGTATGTACACATAACAATGTTTCCATTTTTCTTATCAGTAAAAAGGAAATGAAATGTATAATGGTTTACATTTGAAAATCATAGAAATATTATCAATATCATATTTATTCATTTTTTTTGAGAAGCATATATCTTTAATGACAAAGATCAGCAGAAGTACATGCACAAAGCCATGAAGGGAAATTTTCCAGCCAGAGCTGGTTAGTGCCGAATGGGCCTGAGGATGCTAGCTGATGGGCCACATTGTTCCCTTCCCTTTTGGTAAAAGAGAAGGTGAACAATGAGAAACATTGGATGAGTGAGAGAATTCTCCTGACAATGGCGCCAAACGACTGGAGTCCGCCGTCGTTGTGATTGATAGCGTCGATAACAGAAAGACAGTCAGACTCAATGATGATGTCGCCCCATCCACATTCAATAGCGAGCATTATACCAGCAAGGATGGCCTTGGCTTCAGCGACCACCGGTTCCCAGAATGTCTGGTGTGGTTCATACTTAGCAACAAAGATTTTCCCCATATGATTTAGGGCAAGGAGGCCGAGGGAAACAAGCCCATGTTTTGGAAGCGATGCGTCCACATTGATCTTGAGAATCCATTCCATTGGGGGATTCCAGGGAACAGGAGGAGAGGGGGGGGGGGGCACCCGGTAAAGAACATCCGTTGTGGCCTTCCCAACCTTCAATCCAAGAGGTAGCACGATCAATCCAAAATTTTGGGGGTATTTAGGCATGATGAAAAATAGCGTCGTTGCGCCAGACCCAAATAATCTAGGCCAAAGTGCAGAGTGAACCAACATCAGTTGGGGAGAGAGAGGAGTACCAATGCATCAGAAGATTGGGAAGGTCAAAAGCCAAAGCCAGCAGAGCAGAAGAAGCCGAGCCCCATAGATTCTAGATTTCCTTAGCTCCCGGGTAGAGAATGATAGCGTGCAGAGGGGTTTCAGGAGTGTTCGGGCAGAAAGGGCAAGAGGCGGTGCTGGCTATATGTCGAAAAACGAGAAGGCTCATTGTTGGGAGAGTACCCGTACAAACCTGCCACCAAAAATGAAGAATTTTTGGGGGGACGTTGAGTGACCAGATCGATTTCCAATGACCCTCGTCCCTGCCGACTGGGTGGGTTCCAAACATTTAAATACATGGAGTGGGTAGTTCGTACGTACACATAAGATATATTTTTAATTCCCACTGGGTTTAGAAATAGATGAAGAAAACCTAAACACAGAAATTTTTTTTTGAGTGACACCTCTTATTTGGAAAACCTAATTTATCCTAGATATTAAGACTTTGACGTTGGTCTATTTTTGAGACCCAGACATCGATGTTATATGATGGGATGTTAGAAAAGTATTGGGGAAGATATTGGCTGAACTAGAAGAGTAAATGTGGGGTCATGAATAGAGGATAGGAGAATAAATTATTTGAGTGAGGTGGGTCACAAACATTTAAATACATGATATATTAATATATAATATTTTTTTAATCAAGTAACATGGTTCCAAAATATCAAAGTTTTAATTTAAAGAGTTATATTGTTGAAATTAGAAAAATCCAATAAAATTTTGTCAAGTGTTTTATGATAATTTTAACATCTTCTCTTAGATCAACCTTATAGTTACCTCTTTTTAACCCTTACCATTGTGAAAAGTATTTAAATTGTTAATATTAATTATAAAAAAATTAATTTTAAAAATTTAACTAAAAATAATAATTTTAATTCCAAATATGTATTCCATTTTCCATTATTCAATTCCAATATTTTACACAAATTATTTGTAATATATTTTTTTAAAATTAAATGATAGATTATTTTTAGAAAAATATATTTCATCAGCATAAAAATGATTTTTTATAAATATATTTTATAATTTTGATTCAAATGGAATTACTTAGATTATTTTAAATTTAATTAGAATTATTTAACAAAAAAAACCAAAATTGAAATTCGATTTATGAAAACATTATTAAAAGGGAGGGACTGAAAAAAGTTTTGATTTGAAGAAAAAATCACATAGATTTCCAAAATGGAAAACATTATTTTTTTTATGATTAAAATTTTAATTTTAAAATAACTATTTTACATATTCAATATATGGTTTATCTATAAAAGAGGTTTTTAATAATATTTAATTATTTTTATAACATGATAATTTCAAATAAGTGACATTTTATTAAAAAAATTGTTTGCAATATACACTAAAGTAAATATCCGCATCTTAAAAATAAAAAAATTTCACTCTATGATAATATTGATTATATAAAACCAAAATTTATTTCTTTTTATGAATATTAAAATCCTAATATTAAAAATTATATTTTAAATTAAAATAAAAACATTCAACAAATGCAATTTTATATAAAAAATTTCCCCTTTTTAGCTTCTCTTAAACTTTTTACAATTTCATTCTTATAATTAAAAATTTTGTACACATTTTCTATTAATTAATAAATAAATTTGTATGAAGAAAAAATTTATATATATATATATATTGTAATGATGTTTCTCTGATTCATACTATCTAATCAATTGACTTGGTTATAATGATAACATTTAAATAATAATATTTATATAGTTTATCGTGGCTCAATTAAGCTTGATGTTGAATTTGGTATTGGTTTCCCTACATAATATTCAATTTATGGATAATTAACTATATTTAAATATTATTCTCTTACATTATCCCACTTTTAAAAAAATTAAATCATCCTAATTTGAAATTTTTCTCTCAAAAAACTAGTGTGTCTTGACAAAGGGATATTCTTAATTATATATTTTATCATGAGTTTTTATTTCCAAGAAACTATATGAAAACTTTATATCAATTAATTATTTCAATATCATTTTATGTTCAATTATAAGGCTCACATCTGTAAATATATTTCAATATCGTACCTTGATAGCTGAGTGTTACATTCCGTAGAGGTCTGATAGATTTATTATCCTCTTATTTTACTTGAGTAATTCTTTTACGATCAAAATAAATAATAAAAAAACATAACTTTTTGACTTAATTACATTAAATAAGTTAAATTTCAACCATCCATTTTTTTAAAGATAATTTATCCATATCCTTCATCTCATATTATGATATATAAGTGAGTAAGAATAATGTTTCATTACAAAATCTCCAAAAATTTTAAGTGATTATAAGAGCTATAAAAGGATGAAAAATTATCCCACTTATTTCAATAAATTTAAGAAAAAATGAATAGAAAAGGTTGAGATAATATCCCACATGGAAAAACCTTTATATGAAGAAATACCGTACTAAACTCTAAATCCTTAATAATAACACCAATTTTTTGATATAAATCATTCAAGAAATAACCAACCTTAGAACTATTAATATTATATTACAATAAATTTAATCCCAGAGATTAAATTGGTTTGAAAACATATTTCTCCATGATAAACATACCCTTAATCACCATATAATATTAGTCCCTCATAAAGTTACATGCCAAAAATATATATTTTACTATCATATATTCAACAAATAAAAATAATCATTTTCCAATGTAACCTAAATCAGCAAAAAACAAACATAAAATAATATATTCAACCACAAGGTAACTAAATCATTTTTCTGAAAAATAATATCAATTTAATTGAATGAAAATCCCATAGAAGAAAGAAACATTGTTTCATCACAATATAAAAATATTCCAAACAATATAATAAAATTATTCTAAAATAACATTAAACAACAAATCCACAATCCAATTTTTAATGACATAGTTTTCAATATTATAAGGAATATTTTCATGAAATAGAGTAACATTCTCCAAACAATAACATTTATACAAACTAACATGTTAAAAAAATGTTATATATAAATCAACAATTTATTAAAACCCAATGTAGAGTATGTATAAAAAATAATTTTAATAACCTATTAAATAACTAATTTTTTAACCCCATAGTTATCATACAATATATTCAAAAAATTTATTTACCCATTTGTCGAATTACCTCAATATAATATCTCATGATAACCCAAACAATCTTAATACTAAAGTTTTCCTAAAAACCAATTTGAATCTCAAATTTTTTTTATTAATCAACATAGAATACAATTGAATATGGTATCAAAAGGGTATCTATATAATTGAAAATTAGACCACCATTGTATTTATCAACTCTTGAATAAAATTCCACAATATCATAAATATTAACACCCAATATTTATACAATTCAATAATTCAATTTACATCATAAACCATTAGAAATGTTTTTCCTTCTTAATACTTAATTTTCTTTTTTAGTAATCAGAAATATGAATCATATCCTCAGATTCATAAGTATCAACATAATCATTTTTCCTACATTGAATATGATAAAAACTATTAAAATAATTAATGACGTTTTTATGTTATAAATATATTCTTAATCATCACCATAATAAAATATTTACTTATAAAAAATTTATTTGTATGATCTTATTAATTCCCTTATTGTGGTATCATTATTTTTCCATTGCAGATTATTGGTCTATTTCCCCTATTACTACATATATAACACAACCCTATTCATTTCAAAAATTTCCCTTAGTGATTCATGAAACATTATTGACACATAAGATGTTTAAAATTTTTAAATTCATTATATTTATCACCTAAAATTCCATGAAACACTATTTAGATCTTATTTGGTACATTAGGAAACTCCCATATGTTTATTTTATTAATCAAAACTCAATATATATGATTTGGCACAACCATATGAGAATTCAAAATAGTGTCCATATACTATCCATTTGTATGTTCATATAACCACCACATTATCTTATTTTTTTTCATTTACCTAGTTATTTATAGTTCTATACATCTACTGAAACCAAAAATGGTATGTATGATTATTTCAAATAAAAAAATAGTAAACCCTCTTTATAGAGAGAGTAAAACTAAGTTATACTCAACCACATAATATTCTATTAAAATAAATTCATTCAATCAAGAAAATATCATCATTATTCCATAATATACTAAACATCATCATTATATAAGACTTTCTACATATTATCTGTGAAAATAACATTTACCTAAGATGTTTTATTGTTTAATAACATCATATCCTATAATGTTAACTAAAACATTCCTATAATACAATATATTATTCTATGTAACATAAAACACCCATTATTACATTTTTTATAAAATTTAAATCACTTTCATGGATTTTGATGATCTTTTGGTATTAATTTTAGATATTTTGGAAAACAATTCCATATCAAACTGCAAATCTAAACAACATTTATAATTTTCCAAAAATATGGTTCTTATTTTTTCACTCATGTTTCATTCATTAAACATTTTCCCCATTCATGATATTTCACATTTTTTTTGCTATACTATGTACACATACATATGCTCTATGATAATATTTTGAAAATAAGGGATGAACAAAAGAATATTGTGTTGTACGAAATGAAAGGAAGTCTTTTAATCCATTTCATGTTTCTTAAAACTAGTAAGAAAAATTTTCATATAATTTTATGATATCCATGTTAAAAAAATATCTAATGTACTCTTGAAATACACCTTTTGATCCAATTTTAGCATAAAAATTTTTTGAATAAAGAATGAAGTAGAAATCATAATTCTTGATGGTTTCACTTGTAATGAACCACATAGTTATGGATTGTGAAATTTAGAAGGAACGTAAAAGTTTTTTATGGTTGATTACTTATTTTCTATGATGGGTGTTGAACATCAACTATTAAGTTTTAAAATCATAATTACATGATTTAATACTTCGATGGATGTTTGGAGTTTGATTGGAGGTATAATAATTGATCAAAGGAGGATCATATCTATTGGGGAGACAATAACAGCGATCAACTAGCAAGATGGGTGGGGAAAAGGCCCTACATCACAATAAGACTCACATGACAGCTAGTGAGCCTACATAGTCTATCATGTGAACTAGGAAGAAGAAATGATACCCATCAGTCCTCATTAGGCCACCTGTGAGCCTACACTATCCAACCAATGGGCCACTATCATGAAGGTGGACCCCGACAGGTTAGCCTGTGGGGTGCGCTATGTAGATTTTGACCGGGTTTTTTTTTTCATTTAAACCACTAAGTACCCCATTTATATAACGTAATTTTGTATAAATTTTTATGATTTTATGGACGTTTTCTCCTATATGACTCCTTCCAGGAGTTCTTCTTGATCTGGGGTGGATCTATACTAAAAGAGTTGGTGAAATTGGGTGAGATCCTACAACTAACATCATTCATGGAATCCTTACTCATTGTATGGGGAATATTTTTGTGTCATTTATCATGTATGAATTCATATTCTATGTAATAGACTATATGATCCATTGATTTCTCAATTATCCATGTAACCTTTCTCCTATGATCATATTGGTCACCTATTGATCATTTATTATTATGTTACATAAATAATCATATAAAAAATATCATTTGATATTGGTTGAATTTTCTGATGACGATGCTATTTTGTATTGGAAGGACTATATAGTGTTCTATTATTATTAACAATTACCATTAATTTTTATTTTGATGAATTTATGTACCATGATGATATGTTCTTTTGTTTTTTTTTCAATTTGAGTAAATCTTCCATTATGACATAGAATTGGTATTGGGATTTTTCATAACGTATAATCATGATATTATTTGGAATTCAATGAACTATGTTGGATGATGAAGAAACTATGTTACATTGATTTTTTAGTTCTCTTCAACATGTTACAATTAAATTATATTCGATTAGTCAATGCTTAACTGTTGTATATTAGGGATTTTTTTTATAATGAATTAGGAGTTGTGTTACAGACCATCAAAGGATGGTATTTCATGGTTCTAGATAGGTGGTGATATTTGGAATGTTCACAAACATGTTTGAATTTTTCATTTGAATGTGAGTTTCCATGTAATCATTAAATTAATTATATTTCAATTATAAAAAATTAATTGGAATTCATGAAATTTTTAGGACCACATGGAAATATTTAGAAGTTTAGTGGACTTAGAAATCATGGAAAAACCTAATGGGATATTTTTTGTCTATATTTGACTCCATTTGAGGTTAGTGTTCCCATTTACTCTACCCTATAGTTTTTTAAATTGTTATTGGAATTTAGTATGGGTTTCTCCACCTTGGGTTAATTAATGTTAAATTCCTAATGTGTCATGAATAATAAATATTTATTGATTAATTTATTATCCATAAATTTTAATTAATTCATGGAACCATTATTAATGTAATTTGACATGTTTTAAAGGTCCATGATAGAGATTTCTTCATTGTCTTGATTTTGACCACCAATAGAGGAGAAATGGTCACATATCTCTGTTTATATATTTATATTGGGGATCATTCTTGATATAATATGATTTACCCATATGTGTTATAGACAATTGTTTATGAACATGTTCCTTTGTGTGTGTATATATATATATATTTATATAAATGTTAGATATGATGACTGATTCAATGAGTTTTCTTAGATATCCTATTAGACTGTTTTTTATCATGATCACATGTACAACTATTGTGATGCTAGTTTATATTCTAAGATATATTTATAAGTTAACTCTTGTTTTCCTTGATGTGATAGAATTATTAGAATAAATTATTTAATGTTCTTGATAGTAATCACATTTGGGTGTGTGTGTATCATGTGATACCCTTTTTGATTCACTATGCCATGAGTATGCATGTGTAAAATGTCTTATCTTTTTTGATGATGATCACATATACTTTAATAATTCTATAATATACTAATGATGATATTATATTATATATAAATATAAATATATATGATTTTCCCAACCATGTGTTATATCATAATTCCATTGGAGGTATTATTTTAGTATTCAATGACAGTTTGACCCTGATTAAATGGTATTTCCATTGAGGGGGACTATGAAGGGTTTATGATGATGATGATAGACTAGGGAATAGGGTATGGGCCTCTTTGTCTCGATGTTTGACTTATCACCTCAGGAATTAGTGGATACAATACCATTGTATATTTTTAGTAGCATGTTTATTTAGAGACTATTGGATTATGGACAAAATGACCACTCAAGAACTAGTGAATGTTGATAATCATGTTCAATTGATTACTTGTGGATGCAGATGATAATGTTCATTCAATGCATAATGGTAAATGAGTGGAATATACCCTCGATGACTAATGTTTCCATGTAACAAGTATACATGATGCCTATTGGACACTAAGAGGCATGTTACAATGATACCTTGAGGATTCTGAGTTATAGGTTATCTCAATACATAGTGACCAAGATTGGGACATTTTCTTGATTAATTTTGAAATATTTATGATTGTCCCTATAGCATGGAGTTGAATCCTAATCATCAGAGGTTCATAGTGTCTTTTTAAGTGCATGAACACTTGGCACATAATTTTTATCATTTTTGTGCTTGGTGATTTTTGATATGGTAGTATACTATATGTATTTCATGTTTAAAATATATTGAGTATACCACATGCATGAATACTAAATTTTGATAATTGGGTATTTTACAATGTTTATGGCATCATAATTTTTTTTATTCACAACCTACTAAGGTTTCCATGACACTAAGGTAAACAATCATCCCTCTCTTGTTGAGGGTATAGGTTAGGCTAAGGCTTAGGATTAACATTGAGTAGGATATCTTGTGAAGAGTATAGATACTAGGGTGAGGTGATGATTTGGTTTTCAGAACCTATTTTCCCCTTTTACATTTTATTATTTGTAATTTTGGTCTACCCAGTGGTGATAAATTTTATGTTTTAGGTTTGTCTGTTTAGGTCTTTAATTTCTACATTCATCTATACAGTTGGAATATTAATGGATTCCTATAGATCTAATGTTATACCATTTAATTTTTTTGTCTTTAATTTTCTATTGTTCACTATGATGTTGGGTATACTCTCCCTATGATTCTATATGAGACTTCTGCTCCTTGTTGGTGGTATATGGTGAATGTGGATATGTACCTGATATACTATGGAATTCTGGATCAGACCCAAGGATTATGGTCTGGATGATAAAAAATGGCATCATAATTTTCTTGATTATTTTTTTCTTGAAGATGGATGATATGAAACATATGAATGTACATGAGTTTGTGAAAAAACATAGTTTGGTTTTTCATGATCACCTTTGTCTTGGTTATTCAAGTTTACATGGGAGAGGGAGTGTTGTTTTTATTTTACACTATTATTTTCATATGTTTTCACATTGTGGGGCACAAATGGATTCCGTAGTTTTAAATATATATATATTTTACTATTTTTCATTTCAGTTTTATATTTTACTTGAATCTTATTCATGAGATAGTTTCTTTATGAAATTTATTCTTTTTGTATGTGATTTCACTGAAAATGGAGAACTAAATAGCTTAATGTCACAAACATGTACTATAATTGCACATATGTGTTCTTGGTAAAATTATAATCATCTAAACACTTATGATATTCTTCTATGGATAGATCATCATTTGAGACTATGGTGTGGATCAAATGGGTTAAATTTATGACAATGACTATGATTAAGACAATTATAGTGACTAAAATGTTATCCCTCTATAGTTAGACAATGTAGTTCGGTTGTTAGGATATTTTGAGTCATTAATTTTCTTTGTTATAACCTTGTATGAGTAGCCATTAGATAGGTCCTATTTATTTTTAGGAAAATATATTCTATATATATTTATATATTATCCCCGAGTGAAATTATGTTTAATTGACAATTATTCTATGTCTTATTAATGAGATTATTCTAAGGTAAAATCATTCATGTCATATCTCTAGATATGTACCTAAATTATGTTTTTTTAGTAGTGATCCATAGTGAATCCTTGTTTGGGTTTGGTTATAGGATCTTTTGGCCATAAAATTTGATACATTCTAATATATATATAGTTTCTTGTATTTCATGAAGGTAACATGAGTAAAGATATTCCTTGTAAAGGAATAATCATGGATAATTCCATAAGGATATTTTCATTTATTAAAATTCCATGTTCATGTTTGAAACCATTTGATGGAATAAAGGAAGGTCTTAAAAGTTTAATTGAAACTATAGAGTTGGAATATCATTTAGTGATATTAATCATGATACATGGTCAAGTTTCTTAGTGCGCATATTCTTTTGGAATCGAGGAATAGAGTAGGGGTTTCATGACCCTCAATTTTTTAATGTAACTCCTATCAAATTAAATATGGGATTTCAAGGTGGAATTATTAGGAGAGTTAGAGAGTTTTTATACCCTTAGTGGATTTAATAAACACCCATGTGTAAAATAGAAAAGGGTTAATCATGGTTGTAAGTATATGACCATTTCTGAAGGAGATTTTGAGAGTTCTTTGTTTAGTTGATGTGGAACATTATTGTGTGGACATCCCATGAGGCATGTTATTTTCTCATGGATGTTAATGAAATTTTGGTAAATAATGCTATTGGGAGTTAGAGTGGTATCATCATTATTTACTGAGAAAATAAAGGGTGTATGAGAATTCATTCATTTGGATGCATGTATATTCAGTTTTACTACTGAAAGTGGGGTGGTGAGTGGAATATTTGAAATAATCCTGTTTTTCTGATGAACTGGAAGAGCTAGTGGTAGAAGATCACTGAAATTTTTAGTTCAATGTCATCCTTGATAATATAAAACAACATGTTTTTTGAGAATATAATTTTTATTGGTATCGTAGAGTTTTCTATGAGTGGTTATGTATCTTTACTAAAATGTATAATTGACAATATATCATGGTACCATTGTGCAGTCAACCTAGGATTCTCATTGTTGGAAATGTTATAGTTCAAGGTAACAACACATATGAGGGAATGAGGACCATATGGAATGGGATCTTTAACCTGATCCTAGGATGTTAAATAAAATTATGTGCATTGAGAGTGGATCATTGGTTGTAATGATTTTTTCTATAAAAATTCAGGTTTATGCAGTGATTAGTGTTTTCATAACAATCTGGTATCAATAGACATTAATAGTTTTCCATTATGTTCTGTAAAGAACTAGTCAAGGGATGGGTAGACTAATGAATCCACCATAAGGAGAGAATAAATATACCCCTTTGGTAGGAAACATCAAAATTTAATGTTTCAAATGCCTGAGATTATGAGAAGGGTCATGGTCTTGTGTAATATATACAATGGAATGGTAATTGTTACCATATGAGAATGATGTTTGGTGAAAAAAAAGATCAGATTTCATGATGAATGAATAATATACATTTCATTTATAGAATTGTATGGATATTAGATATAGGATTTTTATTTAGGTTATAATTGGTGAGAACCTATAGGGAGTCACATAGCCGATTAAATGATGCATGACTAAGAACCTTTTGGATGGTGTAACGATTAGAGAATGAACTAGGAAAAGTTATTTGAGGATATTTTAAACTCTATAAAGGTTCATTAATCTATTTAATGATTCCTAAGAGGACTAAGGCATACTGTTCTATGGTTTTTGGACTATCATTTGGTGAGGTATGGACCTTTATTGAAATTTGAAAATAAGTATACGGACTAAAGTATCAATGTGAACCCAAATGTGGTGGGATGGGATAACATCAAGATCATCATGTCAGGAAAAAATAGTTTTTTATGAATTTTCTCAAGCCTTATATAAAGGTTTTTGTGTACACATTTCATTGGGTGGAAGTGACTCACTAGTTTATCTCAGAACTAGGAACAAGGACTGTTATCATCTTTTTTCTTGTGTCTTGTGTTTGATTGAGCAGGTTGATATTGAACTAGTTCAAGACTATCATTTGAAAAAAAATCATATTTATTATAAAGATTTCTATTGTGGAGAGTTATGTGATTCTTTGGGATGAATAGGTTGAAGACACCTTGGCATGTTTTGTTTTAATGATTTATTGACAATGGTCTTGATGATGGATTCCAATATGATTATTTTATTCAAGTTTTCATCCTTGGTGTTACGCATGGGAGGAATGATATGAATTTTAATATGAGATCATCCTTGATGATGTGTACATTGTTCGATGATATAATGTAGATAAATCATTATAGATGAAAATCTTGGAATATCTGGTGGCATGATTCAAATTATACAACAAAATTTCAAGGATGATAATTGCTATGGATGGGAGGCTATAACAACTCACATCATTAAGTGTTTTAAAATTCATTAGTGGAGTGGGGGGGGGGTGAACTTTTCATTTGGTGTATCACTTTCTAGTCAACCCCATCGGTAATATGGTGGTTTTTACTGATAAAATTCTACCCAATATAACTCACCACCTCACTGATGAGCTAGTCAGAATTACTGCAACTATTCAAGTCTCCCCGGTCAGATGAAGAGCCTACAATTTCTAGCCTTTTGTAATGTAGGTTATATAATAATTGGAGTGGAAATGTTTTTATAATTTTGGTCCTTGATTAACTCTTATTTATAACCGAACATGAATACTTTTTGAATATTTTTTAGATGTTATCTCCTCAATTCATCCCACTGTTATCTATCTAATATATACTGCTGATCTAGACTCAATGAATTTTCAAATCAAAGTGGTATTTTTCATTCATCCTCAAACATGGCCTCCTTCTTCCATGTATGGTTGAATATCAATGTGGTGGTCATAAATGATGAATTATCATTATATATCTTATCCCATATAATCTATTTTTATCTCAATTCACCATGTCTACTCTCTCCTGTGATAGTCTTAGTCACTGATTTATTGATGTTGAGATCATACATAAACAATTGAATACCAATTCCATCTAATATTTATTGAAATGTTAAAGAATGATATAGATTTATATTGACATTTCCATTGGATGTCATGTGATTATGAATGCATGATATTAATGGGCGTTTCGATGTTGTAATGTCCTTCAATGATCTATTCTATTTTTTTTATAAATTTCAATTAATCATAAATCATGGAATTAAATTGATTTTGGTATTTTTATTTTATTTGAATCAGAAGTGTTCCGAGATCCACTTGAACTATCTTATATGACATTATATCTATGGTATGTTACTTTCATCATTTTCTTAAAAAGGTTCCAATTAAATAATATGAAATTGGTTTATGTTTCATTACTGTTTGAAAAAAATTTATCATATAATGATGTTTGAATAATGTTAGATAACTTCAATTGATAGTTGATCAAGGTTCCATATAGGTAGTAATATTTGGTATTTCTTTTGGAATGTATTCCATTCACCTTGGAATGTGAATTTAGTTTTAATCACATAATTAATTATATATTAATTATTAATAATTATTTATACTATTTGGGAATGAGTAACACCTCAATGCGATCATTGGTGGATGAATAAACATGGAAAACTACAGCAAATATTTTGGCATTTACTTGGTATGATGTTGAATCAATTTGTTGTAGGTGGTCCCAGGTACTCTACCCTATGGTTTTTTACATACTTATTGTAATTCTGTTTTAGTTTTGACACATTGGGTGGATGAACCTTAAAACAATTTAATATTATTATTAATAATTATTGATTAATTAATTATCATTATACCTTGATTAATTAATTGAACCATTCAAAATGTGAATGGATAAGTTTCCAAGGTCCATGATGGACACTTGTTCACTATCATGATGCTGGATACCATTGGTCGAGGCTTTATCACATGGTTGGGTTTACATATAGCTGTTTATTTTCATGATTGAGGTGATATGTTGTGCCCTTGAATGTTATGCCTTTATGTGTAAGAATAAGTACCCTTGTATAAAAATATATACGAATTATTTGAAAAAATGATGCTATGAGTGTGTTCTAATAGAATATTAGAGAATAGTTTATCTTGATCACATGTGTAACTACAATGACTCATGGTGATATGTCATGCTCTGTTTAAATGACAACTCTTTTTTCAATAAGGTGATATGTTTATTGGAATACCCTAGTGACCATGTTAGACAGTGATTGCATGAGGTTGAGTTTCTATCCCATTAGACCCTTTATGATGTTTTTATCTATGAGTATGCATATGTATTATTTTGACCATATTTTATGGTGGTTACATGTACTTTTATGTTTCTACTAAATACTCACAATGATATTATATGATATTATTATATATTTTCTATTCATTGTTGTGTGATATATCATATTGATTTTTTTATATATTGTAATGGTGTTGGAAGATTGGTGAACCACCATGGTATGATTTACCATTGAGTGGAAGTGTAAATGTATTTTGATGAAGATGATGGACTGGATCATAGAATATGGGTGTGGTATCCTCGAGGCTTGACCAGTGACATCTAGTATTAGGTTCTATGGTTACCTTATCGATGGTGAGTATACCTGATGAAAAGTGGAATTCATGTAGAATGTTTACTCCATGTCTAGTAGATGCTGATTGACATGTTAACTCGATGACTAGTGGATGTTAAGTGTCATTTCACTTGATACATTTTTCGTTCTGAGTAGAATATACCTTAAATTACTAATTATTTAATGTTTCATCTATACTTGATTCCTATTTGATACTAAGGGAGATTAGACCATGATTAATTGGGGGTGAAAATTAATAAGTTTTCTTGACATATGGTTAACCAATGATGTGAGTAACCTTAAATTACTTATTATATCCATTATGAATATACTTTTAGTAGGATGGATATATAGGGATAGCTTAGTTTTTTTGGGGAATGTTAAGAGAATCACAAACTATTGTATATTTTTTATGGTTTTCATGTTCTAGGTGACTATATGTTATGTGAGTGTAGTTTTTGTATTTGATATTTAATTTCTAAAATTATTTTCACATGCAAAAAAACTTCATTTTATTAGTTCATTACAACTCCATGATGGTGGTTCCCTACAGATTTGTGCTAAGACCCTTATTAGGATACCATGGAACTTGGGTTCTTGATAATCCCTCACTTATTTTAGATAAAGGTTTGGTTGAGGCCAATTTTTTATCATTTAGGGGGAAATAACATGTTGAGTCTAGATATATATATTTAGTGGGGCTTGGAATTACATATCCACATTTAAAATTTTCTATTTAATTATTTGTATATGTGACTAAACTGGGAGAGATTATTGTTTTTTAATGTCTGAAAACTGGGGTATTTTCATTCCGTATTCATAAATACATTTTTTATGTTATTGGTTATGACTTTGAATGTTTAAAAATTACATGTTTGTTGATTTATTTTTTTAATTTTCAATTGGATGGATGGCATAGTCTCCCCATGAATCCACCTTATAGCATTTGTTCTAATCGACATACACTGGCTTAGAGGGAGGTTTGCCTGAGGTCATGTGTCATTCCCTCTCAAACTAGATTATTTGGGTTAGAATATTGAATCAATGAAAAATATGAAAACATTTCAATGAAAATGAACCTTTCACATTTAAAGGATTATAAATGTTCCTTTAAATCATATTATCATATTCTTATATTATGAAAATAAAATATTTCTTAAATAACTATTAATAATATGGATATATAATATATCAATGAGAAATATAAATAATCTAATGGAAAATAATAAATGTTTTCAAAATAATGTAAATTTGAATGTTGAACATTATGATATCACCATAAAATCCTTCTCCCAAGGAATCATATTAATTTTGAAAAGGCCTCCTCTAAAGACTCCATAAATAACTAGGTAAGCATACAGCAAATACCCAATCTACCATGTCTCGTGAGACCTATCGATGCATTAGAGGTATATATAATAGTAGTCTCCACTTACTCAATTATTATTCAAATTTCATTATTCATATGAAAGAAATAAATAATTATACAGTATATAATCCACATAATCACTCAAATAGAATAACTAGCATACACAATGTCAAAAATATTTATAAAAAATAAATAGAACCAAAATATAATTGTCTATTAACAGAACATTGGTGGATATTTTAATTAGATTATGTCCCTTATGATGTTAAATAAATATTATATAATGTCGAAAAAATTGATAAACGACTTTATAAAGAAATCTTGATGTCATTTTATATATAATTAGAAATATAATTTTATTTTAAAAATATTCCAAAATAATAAATTCCCATAATAATTTGATTAAGATTACAATTTATATACTCTAGAATATTGTAAAGTATTCTTGATTTCAAATAATTTCTATGATGGTGGGAAATTGGGAACATGCATTTAAATTGTAAAGAATATTATTATGTACCCTTGGAAAAGAAATTAAAAATAACCTATTCATAAAATGTTTTAATGATTACAATTTTAACCATCATAAAAAATGAAATTTGTAGTTGAAAAATTATTTTAATAATATGTTAATAATAAATAATAACATTTTTAATCATTTAAATGAAAATGGACATGGAGTAACAAGATTATTAAAAAAATAGTTACAAGAGGTTTTAAAGAAAAACCCACTGTGTTTTAGATAAAATTTAAATCAAAAGAACATTAAAGATTAGAAATTTAAGTAGAAATAAGAACAAAATAAATTTTTTGAAGTGAATGTAAAAAAACCCATAAGGGAGCTCAAATACCACACAAAATGAAAACATGTGATAAAAATTCCACAAGTATCAATGAAAGGAAATTAAAATGATAAATATTGTACATGATGTTATGATTCATTTTATTCATTCCTATAACTGTAGTATAATATTTTTTATTGTTCTATACTTTCTTAAGAAAATTATTAATGTTTAATCCCATATTATCATCCATTTTAATTTATTTATTTCCATGTTTTATTTACTTACTATATTAGTTCAGTTTACATCTAAGGATTTATGGTTGTTAGGTTCATAAACTATAGAATAACATCAGTGCATTGACTGAGGTCAAATGGATTTGGGTACCATCATCACCAAAATCATACATTTATATTAATTATCACTTTAATATATAAATTATTATTTTATAACCATCCTTGAAATTTGGTCATGAAAAATGAATTACATCATTCCAATGAGACAATAGTATGTATGTACACATGAGTTATGTTTCCATTTCTCTATTATATTAAATTAAAATAATAGAGATAAATGTTTACTAATATATAATAATTATCTTATTATAAATATAATAATTATTTACTATATCTATTACTTTTACCATCCATGTAAATAGAAAATGAAAAATGAATCACATCATTTGATGGAGGTTGTACTCCACATGTACACATGATAGATATTACCATTTCCCAAATCATAGATAGGTTAGAATGTAATTAATATAATGTATTCCAAGAATCATAATAAGGTCAAAAATATCATATGTATTCACTTGATCAATCATTTCTAAAAACCATATTATGAAGTGATGAAAATTAAACAATATGATTGTGTAGTGATGGTAGTGCTTACATATGCATGAATGATAATTTCATTTTTCATTAGATGGTAAAAGAGATGAAAAATGGTTGTAATATAAAATTAATAATTTTTTTTATTAAAGACAATTTTATTATTTTATCATCATTTTTTTCAATGGTTTGAAGGTATTACAATGAGAAATAAAAATGAATGATCTCGGTAAAGTGTTATAGCTCTTATTTGGAAAACCTACATTGGAATTCATGTTAAGCCTTCTCAATTAGTATTTTAGTGAGACCGGGACTATAGGATAAATGGGATGAATGATGGGAACACATTCTTATAGGGATTTATCAGGATAAATGAATTAATATTTTTTGAAGAACAAAGAGGTGGATCCTTTTAATAAGTGAGGTGGGTGGAAATATTCTAAAACTTTAAGTATTGATATATAATAAATTTATTCATAAATCCAAGTGCCTCCAAATTTTCATATATTCATATATAATATTATAATACTCATAATTGATTAAACTAATAATATTTTACTCAAGTATTTAATAATAATTTAGCTCCTATCTATTATAGTAACCCACTTATTAACCATATTTAAACCTTATAATAGTGATAATGTTTTACAGTGATTACTGATCATTATGATGAAAATATAATTGTACCTAATTAAATAAAATTATTTATTTTTATTCCAAATATTGAATCTATTTTAAATTAATCAATTCATATAAGTGGAGTAAATTACTTTTAATATATTTTTTGTACAATGTAAGAATCCTCGTTTTTAAGAAAAATGTCTATTTTATGTATATAAATGATTATATACAAAATTCATTTGTATTGTTGATTCCTTTGGAATTAATTAGATATGAGTAAAAGTTTGTGACCTATGTTACTTTAAAACTAATTAAAAAAAATTAAATTAACTATATGGATATATGATTCAAATAGGCGAATGGGAAAAAATTATTTGAGTATAAACATAACTTAGATTTCAAAAAATTTAAAACAAAAAATTATAAATTAATTATTTTTAAATTCACCACATTTCTTTATTAAGATGGAATTTTATCAAAAAAATGGCTCTATAAATTTTCATGTGATTCATATATGATGATAATGTCATAAAAAAGATATTAAATTTAAAACCCTTAATTTCACATTTCATCCGATAATGAACTATTTTTGAAAAATTACCTAAATCCAATATATGATAATTTTATGATATGATGGAAAAATGATAATTTGTTTTGAAATTAAATATATAATGTTCTTAAAATTTTCATTTTAATTAAATTATAATATAATCAAAAAAATTATTTTACAGAAAAATTACTTTTTTTAGCTTTTTCATATCCTTATATAATTTCAATCTTATAAATCAAAATTGAGTATTTATTTCCTAAGACATAGTAAATAAATTTTTATGATGAAAAATTTTCTATATAAATTTCATATTGGGGTTATAACTATTTATAACTACCAATCCATGTCTAGGCTATGCCATTCATATTTATTAACTAAAATTTATAAAGTATATCGCTATTCAATTAGTCTCAGTGTTTTTTGTGATACATGTAATCGAAAATAGCATTAAATTAATATAGAATTACATATTGAAATTACTATACATAAATAATTAACCTTTTCCAATAGGTACATATGTGTTGGTAATAGTATGTTTTATATTGGTAAAATTTTTTAAAAACACATATGTCTTGGTCACTAAACTATAGACAAAAACTATTTTGCTAAATGTTATTATAGAAGGTTAAATTGTTCTGTTATAAATATAATTATACCAAAAGAAAATATATATGTTGGTAAATGTGTTTAGAAACATATTCATGAAAAATTTATCCATTTGTAATAATATTATCCACATATAATATATATTTATAAAATATATTTAAATAAAAATTATAAAATTTTTGTTCTAGTATAACTTTATATCATATTTAGTAATTTATTATTTATAATAAAACAAGTTTAATTATAAAACTGAAGCCACATTTCAGACATGTTCAATATTAGAAAAAGATTAATTATTTTAATTTAATTTAATAAGAAGTGAATAAATACAAGCATAAAGATGTTTGATACCTAAAAAGATCATAAAAAATGAAAAAAACCAAGGACCCATCTATCCACTCCCATAAAAGTGTATGTCATATCTTAAATAAAGTCCTCTAACACGAATCATGGTCATTGAATAGTTCCTTATACCATAGATCATTGATCAAACCCAAGTAGGCCACCATAAAAATACCATGTCATGTTTTGTATTAGTGTGGATCCTCAAGTCACTGTTATGCCACACCCTTCTGCTCTAAGACCTAAACCACACACAAGTGAAGAGAATACCCAAAACTTAGTACAAAATATATTCATTAATTAAAATCAAAATATACATAAATGAAACTATAATAAAAGTATCTATATATATTGATAGTTTTCCATTATTCCAGTAGAAATATCAATGATCGATAGTCTAAATGAATCAAATATAAGCATCACCTCATAGAAAAAGATTCCAACAGGACACCAAACACTATATTGCCTCAAATTAACATTTACACCATAACTGAGTTGTATTAAAATTGGTTAAAAATATTTACTTATTATCATTAATACATGAATCAAAATTTATAAATATTATAATATAATATAATCATTTCCAGTTTCATCAAAACATTCTCATTGTTCAACATTAAATACATACCAATTTCAACTTAACATTTAACAAAACAAACACTATAAATTTTTAACCAACCAACCCCTTATGACTAGTTTTCAAAAATTCTAGAAATCATTACGAACAATTATTTGTTTAATATTGTTTATAATTCAAGCTGATCATCATGAAAACATTACCAATGGTATAAAAAAAAATAATATTTAAACGCATATCAATGTATAAATACATAGCAGTTTTCTAATTTTTCATAACAGGAATCTTGATACTTTAAATAAAAAATAACCACTCTTTCAGTGTGTATAATAGCATTAGAAGTATATTTTGTTAATAGAAGAATGATACACTAATTAGTTTCACTGCAAAAAGGAATTTTATATTGTAGACATATACTACTGTACATGCCAAAATTCAGTGATGTTAAGATGTAGACATCTACTACTGCTAGCATGTTAAGTAATATACATCCATGGAAATTGGGAATGTTAACAAGTAGAGGTATAATAATATAGGTTATCATCAAAATTGTTACCATGTATTGAATATTTTAAGTAGTATATGTTTATAACATTTTAACAGACGTCTATAACACCACATACCCTTTAATATAGACACATATTGGCATGTTAAGTAGTAACCTTCTGTGTGTGTAAATGCAATAGAGTCACTAATCTGTCTATGTGTAACATCAGCAGATATTAGAATAAAACATTATCACAATAAACTGGGTTGATAATATAATTTTTTTCCAAAAAAAGTTTGACAATAAACCAATCACTTTTAATCTTTTTTCAAATAATTATACGCTTGAAAAAATAATGATAATAAACCGACCAGTCTTATCATCACCAAATGCGGACCAACCTATTTTTTAATATTAATTACACAAAAAATCAATTTATTTAATGATCCATCTTCTTTTTAGTTTTTTTACCATAACTTTATAATATATTCTATCTATTTATTGAGTAATAATGGTGGAAAATACAACTAGCGACCCTATGGTTAGAGATAATTTAAGTAAAAACCTGAAAATATCCTAATTTTTCGACTGATATTGTCTATGGTTTAATATTAAAGGAATTTCCCTTTTATTTCCAAACCAAATAGAACATACATAAATAAAATTTAAAACTATTAAAAATTTACACCACAAATATTTACTAAATAAATAAAAATGTTTTTCAAATGAAAAAGGAAATTAAAAATGAAAGGGGACCCATGCCTTCCAACCAAATATATAGAAAGAGGAATCATAACTTCTAACCAAATCAGATAAAGTAAAATTTCCAATGTTCCTTAGAGAATAAATCAGCCTTGAGTGATATCCTAAAAGGGCTACTCAATCTACCAAGTGACCCATTCACGAAATATGTCTAAAAATCTGTCCTATAAATATTTTATGTCACAAATAGATTAAGGAATTAATTTTACAAATATATCTACATAATATTACTAATTTATTATATATATCAAAATACTAATATATAAATTAGAGAAATAATCTTAGAATGAATGAGTAATAAGGTAATTTACATGAATAATCCCTAAAAATGGATCATTTGTAAAAGTTATATTCCCATAATTACAAATACACTTACAAAACATACTTTGAAAACAATTAAAATAACATAAAACATAAGTATAATAAAAAATTGTATAAACTCATTATATCCAAACCACTTTAATTTACCTATTTAGATCATTTATATTTATATCAATACCCATCCTAATAATTCATATCATAATGTTCCATATGAAAATACAATACAAGTAATGATAAGACGATGATGAAAAAAGGCCACATTGTCTCCTCTAGAAATCAATGACTCCATTGTTGTCCTAAAAGATCCAGCAGAAGATAAATGGGCCATCTCAAGGATGGACCTTCCTCAATCTAGTGGATTCAGTGTTCACTATAATGCCTCCACCATGGAGAATATCCACATGAAAAACTACCCAGATGAACAGCTTGAGCATATTTCATAGTGGGTACTTAATAAAAAAGCTCCAATCCACCCATTCTAGAATTATAAACTATTTAAATGTGTTGATAGTCACAAAATATAGACCATTCCAAAATATTGGAAGATCCTTCTTCGAATTTTTCCTCGAACACATCTATATCTTAGAAATCATTTTCAACATTAAAATATGATTAAGATTGTTTTTTGTTGAACAAAAATTTTATTACTCAATTTCACTATTTTTTTTGGCTATATAAGTGGAGGGAAATACATCATTGGAGGAATCATAACTATCAAAATACATTCCATGATATCCCTAATCCCCTTTTAATAGACAAAATTATAAATTTTAGGATGGTAATAAGTATTTCATATATATAATACATGTCCTAAAGAATAATAAATCAAATAAACATTACTTTTTGTGTTGGTGTATCTTCTACCATCCTACAACAAAAAAATCAAATGATTCTTCTTGTCTTACAGCATCCCAATCACCATTTCAAGTGACAATAATCCTATCACTAGAATAAGTGATCTACACAATATCATATATTTTAATATTCAAAATATCCAAATAAAGTGGATCCTTTTCCCTACTAAATCAGTAAGTGTGTTAAACAAAAAAAACCTTTTATTTCCAAATATATGGAATATAATTAATAAACTCCCCAAAATCCATGTATCCCATTGATCTAGAAGGATACAAGGACACAAGATGGAAGTACACCTAAAATTTAATTAAAAGGCAATCTAAATCCATAGTTAGATATATCAATTGAGAGTTGGGATTACTGGTAATAGATCATTGATGGACTATGATATTGGTATTATAGGTATTAAGATTTATGAAAATAGTATTTTTTAGCTGATGTGATGTTTCTATATAATTATAAAATTTATCCCTTATGATTGATATCTTTCAATTAATAATGAAAAAAATATATGATAGTTCTTAATTTTTTATGATTAGAAAAATAAAATAGTGTGGATTGCAAAAAAGATATCTTGAGATTGGTTATTTTGATAAGATTATGATAAAAATATAGATTTTCGGGCACTATAAACATATATAACTGGTGGATATTTTTTGTTATTATCTGACCCACCAAATATATGGTACATTCAAATTCAACATTAATGAAAACATTGGTGGGTTTCTATTTAATTTTAAACACACACACTACAAATTGAACTTGATGGGTGTATTAACAATTTTTGACAAAATGTAGGTATAGTCATGTGCCCTAGTGTATGTGAATGGGTATGAGGAACATGGTAAGGTTATAATGATGGGTTTCCATTTTATTTGATGATTTGGTTGGGTCCCTTTTATATTTTGTTATATATTTTATATGATAATAATTATGATCGACCAACTATGAAATATTTTTTGGGATATATGCCAATATAATCCCCATTTATTGAATTTTCTAATGAATGGGGTATGGATATAATTAAAATTGGAATACTATTATTATTATTATTTGATACACTATAACATTTAACTATTTTTGGATTTTTCATTTTTCATTTCATATTTAATTATATTATAGGTAGGGTATATTTACCATTATAGGTTATTCTGACCCTTTCCACTCTCAGAAACATCCAATGCATGGGTAGGTACACCTAATATATGTAAAAATATAGCATGGACCATAGATATGATGACCAAAAATAAATATCAAACATCCATATTCTTCTAAACCACATTATATATGAAATTATTTTTAAGGTTTATCTATGATCCCATCCAACACACAATCAAAAAAAAATAGTGTAAAATATACCCTTTTCAAAATTAACATAGCTTTTTATGCCATACCCTAACCCATAATAGATCTAAAACTAAATCTAAAAATAATAATATATCTAATAATAATACAACTTTCATTAAAAATTTATAAAGTAAAATTTATTTCTCCATTAAACCTATACTCCATTCCAATGGTATGTCTCAAAAATACCATTTCCATAGAAAACTTATTACATAAATCATCTTAATTAGGTACAAGTAATTATTACTAAATTTAAATTTTATTAGAGAAAGTAGAAATTAATTATTTATTCTTATTATAATTATCTAAAAGAATTTATTTCTCTTTTGAAATGTATTTTGAAAACACATCTCACTCATTTAATATGATATTGGATTAAGTAAAATAAAGACCCACGCCTATGTAATTCATGAAATCCCAAACCACTATCCCTAGATTATTGTAAATTTTATCACTAACTGAAGGTCAGAAAACATATATTTAAAAACCAATAAAGTCCAGAACAAATGTAATAAGGAGGTTTTTGGATTTTCTTTATAGTAACCCATGAATTTAATTCACAAAAACAAATCCAAAAAAATATACAATAATTTATATCATAATGTATATAAAATTAAATCAATTAATATTCAATAGAATTTATTTTTATTTTAATGAATTTAAAAAATCAATTTTATGTCACAAAAAATTGAAATGGCATTTTAACTTCATAAATATATAGAAGCACTATTATTTTCAATATAATGGATAAATATTTTTACTAACTTTTCCATTTTTAAAGTTAGTTCTATTTTGTGAAATATGTGAAACACAAATGTCAATTTGTAAACATATATAGAGAATCCAATCTAAAAACAAACTATTAGCAGTTCAGAATGAAGCACATTTTTTTGAAAAAATCATTCACAACCAAAGAATATTTGATTCACATATAAAACCACCCAAACATGAAACAAAATCAATTCTCATTTAAAAAATATGAGATAAAATGATTATGTGTATAATTACATAAAATGAATGTAGATGAGGTAGGTGCTTTAGAGAGAAAGAAGAAGTATAAAAATCCTATGTGACGATTCCATTCTAATTGACTCATCCATTTTTCATCGAAATCGGTGCTAGTGGGTGGTATATTAGGTGGATAGTATTGAACAAGACTGATGCCGTAAGGATGATATGCTTTGTGGGCATCCTTTTAGGGAAATGAAATATTGAACTTGATGAGGGTAGAGGGTGTTGAGGAGGAGATCACCAAGTATTCCGACCTATGAAGCTAGGAAACAATGTGAGGCAATTGAATGGGTGTGTTACGAGTTTAGGATAATAATATTTTTTTTAATTATGGGATAATTATCAAGGATTTTAAATAATTATTTTTAGTTTTATTTTAATATTTAAATGTTTTAAATTATATTTTCAATATTTTAAAATTATTTTAACATTTTGATACATTCTAAATTATCATAAATAAATTTTATAGATTATTTATCCACAAAAAATAATTTAGGAAAAATTTGAAATTCATTAAAAATGTATTTTTTTGATGGATAATTTTAAATATATAATATTAAAAACTCAGATCACTTAGCAATAATCATATATTTATATTTATATACATTTCCAGAAACATATATATGAATATATAGTGTAATTTAGTGTATAAGTATATACGATTAATGAGGTGTTGGTTCTATGATGTTAAAAATATATAATTAACTTTTTATTATAATATTATTACCATTGAAAATTTATTCAAACTAATTTTTTCATGGTAAAATATTTGTTCTTAATAATAATTAATATCAATATATTTTTTTTTTGGTAATATAATTTTTGGTATTAATATTATTAAAAAATAGAATTAATTATTAGTTAATTTTTCTGTTATTAAATAGTTAATATCAATGGATATATCTATCGATAAAATAAATTGTTGGTATGTATAATTAAAACTAACATAAAAAAAAATTTATTGGAATGACAGGTTTTTTCCAACAAATATAATATCAGATAATAAATTTCTATTGGTAGAGATCATTTTTTAGTGTGTTGGGGTGTTGCATTTTCATATATCATTCACTATTCACCCATAGATTTGGGTTGATAAAGACATTATTTTTTCTAAGATACACATATAAATATATAATTCCACCATTATTTCCATTATGGTATAAGTAGTTTTTGGAAGTTCCACATGTATTATAAATATATGATTCAAATTGATGTTAATTCACCTATTTTTTGAAATGCTCTCTCTCTTACAACTCTGGGATCATGATGGATGATGATAAACCACATAATAACACTTTTCATATTTACATCTCTGGGATTATATGAACAAAATATATAATTACATCACTCAAGATATGTATTTCCTCCCATATCCTAATATATAACTATATTTCTTGATATATTAATTTCCTATATCACCTTAGAGATATTTGGAGGCTATTATTTCTTTCATAATCTAATTGATAAGGAAACCTGAGAAGAATTATAAAGTTGAAAATCATTAAAGTGGTGTGATAATAGATTATTAACATTTGATATTATTGCAATTTTTCAATAACCCATAAAATGTGGGGAATATGAGGTCCAAAATCATAGGTGTTGTGGGAATACATGTTTAGTGTTTTACCTAGGATTATATCTCCAGTTAGAGGGATACTAGATTGAGATATAAAATTATGGTGACACTCTAGCAATATATGCATCACATGGGACCTTTTAATTCTATTTTTAGAAAAGTGGATATATTATATAAGTATAAAAAATTATTTTATGAGAGCATTGTAAGCGAGAATTTAGTATATTAATAACATTTTATCATGAATATCATTTAGAATATTGATGATATCAGGTGTATTACTATATTTTGTGCATTAAGAATTATTGATTCTTATAGAGTTTATATATTCATAGGGCGAGATCATTGATTGGTATGGTCGTAATGATTATTATTAGTCATCCATGTGTACGCACATTCATGTTTCTCACATTGTATCTATAAAGATAAGTTGTTATTGTTAGAGAATGATATCCGGGGAAAGTGATATTCAGTAGAGGTGGAATCTACTAGAATGAAATTCTCATTATAAATCTACCCTCATGTTTTATGTTCTTTGGTAAACAAATGATTAGGTTTTATTTGTTGTATGTGTTGTTATATTTTCATAATTTACATTGTACTATAAATTTTTTGACATATAAATGACATATATTGGTTAGTTGATGTCCTATTTATTTCATAGTGGATGGTGATACATGATTTTATGGGTTTTGATTTATCTAGATGCAAATCTTTACATAATTTTATGAGGATATCTTAAGACCAATTGTTATCCCTTGTCCAATTGGAGACAGAGTTAGGGAGTTCACTTACCTATATTTTAATGAACCATAATTTAATTTTTGGAATTTATCGTATATATTATTATTTTTCCAAATATATTAATTTATTATTAAATAAATAACATGAAAAATATAATGAAAACTAAAATACTTTTATTTTATTGATAAGGTATTTACATTTAGTGAATAAATTCATCCATTATAATTGAATGCATTTCAATGAGATGAAAAAAATGAAAGAGTGATAAATATAATAGGAATTTTTTGGCCTTCTTAAACCCCTAAAATAATTACACTTGTCGTGACTCTCCGTCCTCATGATGAGGAAAGGGACAAAAATATGCCATGTCGATCCTTCTTTAAGTGGAAGGAGAGATAATCCCCCCCCCGAGTCATGCCTATAATTGGCCCCGAGGTGGCGACTAACACCAAGGGTAGGTAAACATTCACAAAAGATGAGAGGCATTATACTTTTTAAAGAAAATATTTGGAGATAATATGGAAAATATTAAACAACTCAAACAACTATATAGATAAGAGGAAAATAAAAAGAAACTTTCCCATGAATGTTTAAACAAAACTGCCACAAAGTACAACAAAACTCCAATGTAAAGTACCAAAAGAAAAGAGATTAAGAAGCAACAACAACTATCCCGAAGCCCAAGACGGTAAGGTCCATAATAGTCCTGAAAGTCCTCCTAGAAACCTGAAAATAGTTTTATATATGTAGGGTGATCATACAAGTATAATGAGTAGGAAAACCAAAGTCACTCGTGCAAAAGTGGGAGAACATACTAATTCCCCTGTGAAAACAGAAGAAACCAATAGAACCTATCAAGGAAAACTAACCACCTAGCCTCACCAAGGCACACTCACCAAATAAGGAAAGTCAAGTAGAGTAATAGTATAAGCACATTGACATTTGGGTTGCCCAAACCACTTCCCACTTGTTAACTGATCATCCCTAATGGATAATGTCCTTGTGATGCCACTCTTCCACTTTCCCCCACTGTCACAATCATCCCACACACACTTGGGAAAAAACCAAACAACTCCCCCTCTACATACACCTAGTCCACAACCACATCACATCTTGCCCAAAAAAACCCGGGTATCATCCCAAAGACACATGGGAAATAAACAACTTCTCAACTCACCCTAGGAGTATTGGGATACCATATATTGTAATAACCTCAAGCCATTACATTCTACTTGGATACACTCGAGTGGTAATAAACCTAAAGCCATTACAACCTGTCCAAATAACTTGAGTGGTAAAACCTGGAAGAGGGAGAAGAGAAGATCCAATAACCATCCATCCATTCTCCCACCGAGATTTTGGAAAATACACCCTCCCCCATAGAAATGGGGGTGTTCGGAACATAATTCTCAACATGGGTGGGGTGTGTATAGAAAAAATAAGGAACTACAGGTTTATATGTATAGGTAAACACACACTTATCCTGACCTATGGGTTTCTAAACAACAACCATACCACACAAAATTTCCTTTGTTTCTACCCCTACATGCACAACCACACAACTAGGAACAACCAAAACATAAAACTAACCCCTTTCATTTAACCACTTATTATTCTTCATTAAAATCTTCTCTAATTTCCTTTAAATACTACATGGGCACCTACTAACCACAATCATACCCAACACATTCAGCAAAACAAACAGAACACAACAAGATTGCATTCCCACTACACAACACTACTCAACAACCACACTAATCAAACAGGGCGTATTCAGATTTAGATAACACTGTTCATTAATTACACATTAATAAACTGAGGTGATCACACAAGAATTTTCATCATAGGGAATCAATTTATTAAACTACATGTATGTGATTAATCATGTTTTTATGTTACAATGATTAAATATGAGATCAACTGGGAAAATAAATCATCACCAGTGTACAAAAAAGACCACCAATGATCATGATTTTCAGAAGCCATACAACTAACACAAATTCACCACATAGATCAATAATAATAGATAAAAAACCAACATCATTATCATATTTCCTACCCTTCATTTATCACTAAAAGTTATGATCCCATTATTGTAACAAGTTCGTATTCCACCATTAGTATTTATCTTTATTGAAGGTTGGATTCAACAGTTTTCACAAAATAACATTACTACCCCCACCCTGCATGTTACACAAAGGAAGATAGATGAATGGAATACTACTTAGAACAATAAGCAATCAAAACTCCTCTTTGCGCTAAAACAGGGGGTCACGCGAGCAGCCAGAAAGAATCCAGGGAAAACTAAATAAAAATCTACAGCACATGTACTTGACTCCTTGAGGAAGAAGGAAAACTCTAGGCACACCAAAGGAAAACTAAAGGGCTCCAAGGAAGAGAGTATCTCAGATTATGAAAATTCCAGATCTTAAAATCAAGGAGACAATTTCAAAGTACTTAAATTTCAGGTTGTGGTTTGACAACATTTCTTTGTCATTTCACACATTAGAATATTTAATATTTAATAATTCCATCAGAAATGGTAGAGATAAAATTATTCTCTTTAGAGGTTTTGGGAAGGGAACAATAAATGATTAACATTGATAGGTTCCTCTTTTAATAATGAAAAACACGTAATAGTGGAGAAATTGGGAAAAGCTCGGAAAACTAATTTTTTTTTGAAAACTGTTGGAATTACTCACCATTGCAAGACACCAGTGGGGAGTCACCATTAGATGATACACCATTAAGTGAGCCACCATTCTATGATCCACCATTCCATGAGACACCGTTTGATGAGCTACCGTTTGGTGAGCCACCGTTCGGTGAGCCACCTTTCGGTGAGCCACCGTTCGGTGAGCCACCATTCAATGAGACACCATTCAGTGAACCACCATTCAGTAATCCACCATTCGGTGAGCCACCATTGAACAATTCACCATTGGGAAACCCACCGGTGGGAGGCACCGTTAGCGAGTCAGAAGTTCTGACTCACTGTTGTGAGTCACCGTTGGTAATAATGGATTTTTGGAAAACTCCCAATATGGGTCACAGTTGCCTCCCAGAACACCCCAAACACTGGATTTTCAAAAAGGAATGGCCTGAAGGGTGTCTAGGTCATTACAACACTTATAATAAACATTATAGAAAAAAAGAATTATATTATTAATGCAATATGAATATTAATAATTAAATTATATAACCATGAGAGAAAATATAAGTTAATGAATAATAAATGAAATTTGATGAATTTATATAAAGAATTGAACCCATATAACTATTACAAATCTAACCTTTGGAATAGTTAAATTACTATTGGAATAATATCGTTACAATTGGAATAGTCACATGACTATTTGGAATAGTTACTTGAGTTTTAGAATAGTATCCTAAACTACAGATGTGTAAAATAATATTTAGGTATCCTATAAAATGAAAATATGATTATTCAGACTATTTCACAGGTATTTGTTTTAAAAATAAAATTTAGGTGTTTGTATTTATAAAAGATAGAAATTATTTAATTGAAATTTTATAATAAATATACTGATTTAAAAAAAATTATATTATGATAATTGATTTATAAATTAATATTTTTTTTATTATAATGATAATATTTTTTTATGAGACCATATTTTATTTTTCAATGGGTTTGAAAATTACAATACTATTAAAATTGAAAATTTTCAAGTACATGAAACTATTATATAAAAACTAATGTTATAATAATTAGATAATTATTTTATTAAAATTCATTTCATTTTTGGAATATACCTTTGAAAAAAAGGTTAAGTTGAATTTTTTATTTTTCATAGATATTTGAATTTTCAGTGATTAATGAAAAATTTTATGATATTTTATTTATCATTATATGCTAAATAGATGAATTTTTGAGTCATGGATGATTTATAAACCCACTATTTATAACTCAAATGAAAATTTTAGTCTATTTTTTAAGTGAGACATGATTTGGTCACCCAACCCATATCTGTACAAAAATATATTATAGAAAAACAAGAGATACATTTCATACATAAGGTGTAATGAGCTTACACAATATAGAAATTGAAAGTGGTAAAGATAGATAAGGAACATGAAAAAAAAGAAATATTAAAAGGATCGATCTAGCTTCCAAAGTCCATCCTTCAGCATTTAAGGATCCATAATCTATAGAGCATAAAAAGTCTTTGACTTCTTTCCTTGGAGGAAAATGATCACCGCTAGATTCCACCTCCTCTAATTCCACCTTGAGATTATGTCTTTCCACATCCACTGAATCCAAAAACCATGATCACATCAAGATTTATCAGTGAACTCCTTCACTTGAGGATGCATATTTAGGCCAAACCTTCCATCCATAAATAGTCAAAATCATTGGGAGCTCTAGGAAAAAATGGAAGAAACCCATCTGAAATCAGCAGACTGAAGGAATCCAATAAAGATCTGTCAAAGAAAATGGCATCAAACAAACCATCTACTCACAAAAAAACACTCCACTAACCGACATCAACCAGCCCCAAATGCATGATCCCAACAACTTAATCATTAAAGCTGAAACATGACCAAGAAAAGAGGATGCCACAAAAGTAGATAGCAACAAGACAAAATCCCCACATTCTATAGAGACCTATAGATATAACAAAACCAAACCCACATCTGTACAATAGTAGAAAGTAAGAATGATCATAAAAATAGCTTCCTAGCTAAAATAGAAAAGCCACCAGATAAATAAAGTCAAAGAAGATCCAAGGAATCCAAAATTTTAGAATAATAAAGAATCATTTCCATGGAATTTCCCTGAAGTTAAAATTAGGATTTTGTTTATATTCCTCCACCATATTAATAAAAATTCATTTTCTAATTTGAATGTAAGTATATGTAGTAATTTATCTAGATTTATATATATGGTAAACAATTGTATCTTGTGTATCTAACCATGAATCCAATTATTACTAAAAATCCTCATAGACTTGATATGCTTCCCTCATAACAGGATCAACTTTATCATCACAATTTCTACCTTTCAAATTAATAAGGAAGTCAATAGATAGGGGTTGTGGGGGGATGACTGAATTTTCAATCCTAGAGGCCACAAATGATCTAGTAACAATTGTTCTTTCAAGAATAGTGTAATATCTATGTTTTCAAGTCTTCTTCAGATTCAGAGTAATGAAACCATCTTGGTCAACCATTGATTTTTTTCATTTTCTCTCCCTAGACTTTAAGTAATACTCCTCAATTTGATAAAATTTCTCATCATTATCATTTAATGATTCATTGGAATCAGAGTGAACATTTTTATCCTCTTCTTATAATGGTTGTAAAACACTTATGATGTCAACAAAAAGTGGGTCATGCTTATCAATATTCTATTTGTCCTTATCAATGGAATGATAATTATGAACAACATATACTCTAGAGGAGTTTACAGGAGAGAGCTGACTTTTAGACGTTCCATCAATATTTTCAACAGACCACTTTCAATTTTATTTTTACTCTTTAATCCCTATATTTTTCCTCCCAAAAAAATAATATAACATCAATATCATAAATATAATTAAATTTTATATTGAATATGGAATGTTATTCCTCTCTCCTCACATCAAAATATTCTTATATGAAAGTGTTGTTCAAAATATTTTTTTTCTATCACCACCATAAGAAATTCTCTTAATTTTAATCTACTACCTTTAAGGTGATTTATATAAACAATATTATGTATATGTATGACTAAAATATGTTTATTACATCATGTTTAATTTTCATTAAAGTTTTAATAGTTTAATAGTTAAATAAAATGAATATACTTCCTAATGTTCAGTAAAATTACCTATGTTAACTAAATATTAAATGTTAACAATTTAACTAAAAGAATCATCCATGTGTTAGAAAACATAAGGGATATTGGGGAGATTTAATTTTATGGAAGTACATGAATACAAAATCATTACACATAAGATTTTATCATCACATTTTTCTAGAATATAACTAACTACCACAAGTGATCTAACCATAGAGTCATTAAACAAACACCCTTAGAAAAATGAAATTAGTCATTATCTCTCAGTTAAATGGTTATAAACGAAAATAATATAATTATAATAAATCAAATATATATACAAAGGTTTTGAATTAATAAACTAAGAAATTTAATTTAAGTATTCAGTACATTAAGTGAAATTGTATAATTTTTTTGGGAAAATAGTTAAGTGATATTTATGAACCACACTTTTTCTATAGTTTATGAAATTTCTCTCTATAAATCACTTCCTATATCTATATGATTTTATGGAATGATTCTAAATTTTATATATTAGTCTCTTACATATATAGCTACATTATTCTCCATTACTTTAATAGGGTGATACCTACCCTAATTTCATTTCTGAAACTCCTTATTTATAATAAAAAATGATTAAGTGGAACTATTAAATCCCTTAATAATTTTATATTATGAATATTTAATGTATTTATTATCATTCATGATTTAATTAAATAAATTCATATTTAAGGTATAAACATTTTATTTTTTCAATAGTTTCAATCAAAATTGTAAGGACCCAACCTTAAGAATCACATATTCTCTTGACATTATACTAGAAATATTTTTTTTGCAATCATGTGGATATTTTAGGTTTATGGATTTATAGAATTATGAAAATCACTTACTAAGTAATCCCATACATCAAAATTGTACAGTTATACCCATTTTCCATTTTTTCAATAAAATAAATGAATTTAAAATTAAACATGGTTTCTATTTTTGAGAAGTCTCCACAGTTTTCCCTTGATCTAATAATCGTGCCAAATCATAAATAAAACAGTATGATTTTTTTTAAAAATAATTTATGAGCACAAAAAATCACAATAAAAAATGAAAAATGTTAGTCTAGTGAAAAATAATAAAACCAATGAAAACCCATTTCTTAAATCACACCTTTCAAAAATCAGTCAAATTTCAAGAAAAATAAATAGAAATCATTGAAAATATATTTATGTAACTTCTGAAATAAATTTTCCATATCATATTTACAAATGTATTAACTAATATGGGTAACTTCAAACTCAAGAGTACCTAATACATTGGAGATCTATAACGGGGCTCACAATTCATACAAGTATATTAGGATCACACATTTCTCATGAGCTATAATTTTTATAAACCAATTTTATTAAATACAATGGAATCAACTGTGAGCTATAATGGGTCTCAATCTTTCATATAAGATATATTTGTCTCACTCGTTTAATATAATTCATAAGTACCATATCAAAAAATAAAAAAATTCATGCGTTCACTTTTCAACATAAATCCTTTGAAAAATCTTTAAAAATATTATATAAAACACTTTATTCTTTAAAAATAAAATTTTATTCTAAAATTCCATTTTCTAAATAAAAATAATGAAGACAAGGTATAAGGGGTATTTTATTTATTAAAACATCAATACAATCATTTTATGAGAAAATTAATTTTTCATTTTCAAAACAATTATTTCATTTAAAAAAAGCTATTCACTTATATATAAAATAATTTTCCTAGAAAATAATTATTAAAACTTGTAATGGAAGATTCAAAGGATTAATATTTTAAGAAATTTTTATATTATGTTCATTCTATATATATTAAAAACATTTATTATGACTTGTAAATAGTGATAAAAGATGAACTTTTTATATGGTGTTTTAAAAAAACGTCCCATATATAAAACATTAAAAAGATCTATTTTGAAAAAATTTGAGAGAAAAAAATAAAATTACATTTTTAAAATATTCATGAAAATATGAATACATCAATTGAAATAATTTATAAAAACATTGAAATTAATGATAAATAATTCAAAAAGAATTAATTAAAATATTTAAAATGTTGATTTAGTAAACGAGTCCCTTACATTGAATACGATTCATCACGTATATTTTTTAAATTCTAGAATTATAAAATTAAGTTAATTATTTAATTTCTTGAGAAACTTATTAAATTTTATTATTAATTTTTTTTTACTTTTAACCATGACATAAAAATTACTTCATTATTTAAGTTCATGTCGGATTCTTTGACGATAGTCGGTACTTGAGGCAAAAATTTCTTTTGTATGATCTCATTAGTCAAAATTTTCATTATTCCATAATCTATCAAATAAAATTAAAGACATAATAAAAATAAATATACATCAATTATAATTTTAAATACATCCATTAAATATGGTTATTATAAGTGAACTATGTTACAATCATGGAGATGGTATGCCTTACTTAAGCATGAGTAACACTTTCTTTTTTCAATGATCGTTATGGAAAGAAGGTATGAATAATTTTAACATTATAAAATGATCATAATATCATATATATATATATATCAAATTAATTCATTAAATATAGTTATATTTATAATCCATGTGATGCACTGATGACAAACAAATCTTATCGCTTTGTGGAGGTGATAATTCACACGTATGCACGAACGACGTTATCATTTTTCTGTGCATGGAATGGTAAGAATGTAAATGATATAATATAGATTAATAATTAAAAATATATCATGAATATAATATATAAACTCTAATTTAATAATTATACATAGTATTCAAAAATATTTATGGAAAATGAATTAAACTGGTTTGCAAGGCAATAGTTCGCCTTACACATAAACGATTAATTCTTTTCAAATTTGTTGGATGTGGAAATGGACATCAGTAGTTACACTGACATAAAAAATATAATAATATAGAAAATATAGTATTTATTATTTTATCAAGTATGAATAAGGTTTGTGGGTTGAGGAAGAAGAAAGAAAACTGAAATACTTAATTAAAAACGACACCAATTATTCCAAAAATCACAATTCATAACAACTTAAGACCACTAATGGTGGTGTTATGCCTAAAAAATTTTCAATTTAATTTTATGAGGTATTATTAGAAGTTATTTGGGAAATATTGGTCATAAAAATATGGTTTTTATGTTTGAGTGATTGAGAAGAAGATGTTCCCTTTTATAATAGAGGGTCTTGGTTCTCTTGTAATTTTCTCAAAATATTTAATAAATGTAAATTAATATTCAATACCATATGCCTCAAAAGTCAGTTATTTTGTAGTTAAAACGATTTTTGGTCTATATTTACTCATAAAATAAAACATTTATTTATGTTTTTAATACATTTCATCCCTTATCATTTGTTTTTAACCCTTATTTGAGCTCCTTAACTCTTACCATGATAACCAGTATCTTTACTAATGGGGATTTAACATAGTTACAATAATATGTGTAAAGACCCATAAATGGATTATGGTTGAAGTTTTAAACAATATACAAACTATTTTTAAAAATTTAAAAATTTTAAGAATTTTATATCATTTAATAAAATATTATTTACTTTAAAAATATCATAAATGTCAATTTTTACACTATTGATTACTTTGAATTTTAATAATATCATGATAATGATTATAATTTACAAAAAATATTTAATTAAATTCCAAAAAATGTTAGGGGAATCATTAATATTCCTTAATAAAATTAAAAATGTCATATTATTTTTATTTTAATGTTCCTAAAAAAATTTATTTGATATTTCCATTGATAAGATAATTATTACATCAGAAATGTGCATGATTTTAAGACAATTATTTCTCTACTAAAATTTATAAATAAATCACCATGACATATATAATGATTTAATATTTAAAATAACTAATTATCGTTTAAGATATAATTTAATTAACCCAATTTTATAAATGTTATAGTTATTAAAAACATGTATTTGGCATCTTTGACTTTTCTTTAAATAAATCATTATAAACATCACAATCACATAAAAATTGAAACAAAAAGCCATATAATTTAACCATTATTTATTATATATAAAAAATAATTGTAAAATATAATTTTTGATTGTGTAAGGGTCATTTTTTATTTCATATCTTATTTTTTACCCATTATTACCGAACTACCGTTTACTAGGGCAATAAAAACATTCAAGATTACTATTCATATTGTCAAAAATAAAAGGGAAATATTTATTAAATTGGGAATGTATTTTTAAAAATTTGAAATAAATATGAAAAAATTCAAAATAAATAAGTTTCATAATTTAATATAAAATTCAACTGGAAAATCTCAATACATTACAATTTCTCGAAAGAAATGCCAATTTTAAATATAAAATTTAATTATACAAAATTCATGTATAAAATCCATTTCAAATAAATAATTGTAATATATTAAATCAAATATATCTAATTAAAATTTAATTATAATTTAAAATATAAATTTACCATGAAAATTAAATACAGTTTCAATTAAAAAGTATTATTTTTCACTATTCTTTGAAAAAACTACATTTTTTGAAAATTATAAAAAATTTATTCTATGATTATTTTGAAATTTGGAATTCAAAAATTTAAATCCATTTTATCAAATAAAATTTCTAAAACATCAAAAAATTAATTATAAATTTTAATCATAAAAATCAGGGAATTTGTTTTTGAGGAAAATGTATTTTTGAAGAATGAAATTTCATTACTAAAAATTTCGGATCATTTTTTCTAATAATTAATTAATATATTATTAATGAGTGTGAAAAATAATTTTTTCATAATATGGTTAATACTATTCAATCCTACCAATTTAATGGAAATGTTATAACAATCACATATAAATAATATGATTCTGTTGTTCGGTTAAGCACAATGTTGCACATCTTGTATGCTATCAAAAATAGACTTGTATTTTAAAATATGAAGACATAAAATTATCCACCCAACATTTTGAAATTGTATCCTTACAATTCTGAACTTAGGCTCTGTAACTAGGGTTTTAACATTAAGAATCCGTTTATGGAAATACCACGTCCTAAAAGGATTAATAAAACATCCACTTTATAAGAGATAAAAGAATGTATAAAGGTCACCTGAGATAAAACATAAGATGTTTTCTGGTAGTAAAACTAGGAAATAGACGAGAAAGATAACTCACATAGCCAGATAGAGATTGATAGAGAGCATAGTCACAAGATTGTTAACCATTAGAAAACAATAAATCTTTTATTTTTTAAAAGACAATTCATTTCTAGGTAAGAAAAAAACAGATAAATTTTCTTATTTTAAAATTAATTTACTAGATATTATAATAATTTGAGTAAATATACATAATTAGAACATTGAATTTCATCCTTTAATAAATTTCAATCACAACCTTAAATTGTTCTCCTAATGATGATAATTCTAGACAAATTTTAATTCTAGATGCACTTGAATCTACACACATATCAAAAAATCTATAAAATAATAATGATATATTCCTTTTATATTAATACATTAACCAAAACCAAAAATCCCAGAAAAATATAAGATAATTCCCCAAAAGAATAATCCATTATTTGATGATTTTTTTTGTAATCTCAAATTTCAAAAGTAATACCCACAGTTCAAAATTGGCCATTAAAAAATATATATCCTTATAATTCCTAAAAAATATTCAAGACTAATATTAAAACAAAAAAATGATAGTATTTTATCACATAGTCTTCATTGATAAATTTATCTCCAAATAACATCAACTACTCTTAATGTCTCATATCAAAAAATGTAATTTCCCAAATAACATAATCTCAATGATATGACGATCATTTCCAAAAATCCACATAAATAAACAATAAAATAATATATTATTCCAAAATATAATTCAACCTTTATTCCAAAAATAAAATCCCATATTATTGTGTTTACCTTAATCATATTGGGTTCCGAAAATAGCGAACAACTAAGGAAATAAAATTAATTACTTAGTCATTAAATCGTTTTCCATTCATCTATGCTCCCAAAGTGAACATAACCTTAATTTTTTATTTATATTAAATACAAAAATTCATACTTACTATGATATAACATAGTCCAGTGGTTGGTTATTCAACCTTGTCACTATTCGGTTGTGGGATAAGTCCCCGCTACTTTGTCACACATGAAAATTTGTCACCCATCCGGTAGGTTTTCATATTTCCAAAACTATAATCCTTATAAAATATATACAAAAGCAAGAAACATACTAAAAAAATCAATATTTTCAACATTAATAACATGTTTTAAAATAAAATATTGTCTCAAACTATTCATTTTTCATCCCAAAATTTAATAACCTCAAATATAAATTTCCCAAAAATTATCGTTAGGCCCCTTAAAATTTCATAACATAAAACTAAAAAAGGGGTTACTGAGACTATGAGAACACATCATCCTTAATTATGAACCTATGGTGGTATGTATAACTCTTTAAAAAACCTATCATGAAATCATATTAATATCTTAAGTTTTCTAAACAATCCTTTGATACAAATTGAATGGAAATATCCTTAATCATCACCTATTCTAGTGACATTAGACTACAATTATTTTCCTTTAAATCCTAAGAATATTTTATTTTATAGTTTTAGATAAATAGGACAAACATTTACAATGAAAAATAAAAAATTACAGTTTGAAACTTCTACCTAGTATCTATGTTTTTATATAAAACAAAATTCTTTGATATAAATCATGGTTTGTCATTATGAAAACACTTGAAAATTATCCCTTGATCTTAGCCTTTTCTGGAATCATCATAAAAAACGTTGAGAAATAATTTTATAAATTGTTATGAGAGAAAAAATCTCAATATAGGATATAATGAAATAAAATCGTTAGGCGAGTGAAAAAACCAATGAAATTTTTTTCATAAAACATAACTTTTTAAAAATCAGAATTTTTTTCATGAAAACACATTAAAAGAAATAGAAAATATATTTAGGTAACTTTGTACATCATTTTTTAACATCATTATTTAAAATGGAGTGACCAATATGGAAAAATTCCAACTCCAGAGTACCATATAAATTATAAAGCTATAATGGGGCTCACCATTCATACAAGAAATATCAAGTCCACCTGCTTTACTAAGATATATTGGGGAAAAACCCATCATATAATCTATATCGAGCTCACCCATGATCTATAATGGGGATCAACTATTTCTATAATATATACTGGGATCACATATTTCATACAATGCTCAAGTATCATAACATTAGTAATACATTTTTATGGATGAAATTTTCAAAAATAAAACATTTGAAAACTTCTTAAAACTCACACGGAAAACACATTCTACTATCAACATTCAGTTTATTTTAAAATACAATTTTCAATACCAAAATGCAAAATAAATTTTAATGATGGTATTTATTTGATAAAAATATCATTAAAAACATTTTAATAGAAAATAAATTTTCCATTTTGAAAACAATTATTTAAAAAAAAAGAGTTCCACACTTATATATGAAATCATTTTCTTTGGAAATAAAGCTTTAAAAATTTAATGAAATAATAAATAATTAATACATAAATAATTTCATAAATTATGTTCATTTTAAAAATTTTTAAAATCATTCCTTTTGACTTTTATTAAAAGAGATGAAAGAGGAACATTAAAAGAGGGTTTTTAAATGAATTTCCAATACGTAAAACCTTAAAAATATCACTGTTGAAAACATTGGAGCGAAATTTAAAAAGGTAATTATTAATAAATACATTTCTATATAAATATATTCAAATAAATCATTTTTAAAAACATGTTCATAAAAGAGAATAAATTAGAAAATAAATCTTTAGAACATTTAGAATGATGATTTAGTAAAAGGGTCCTTTACCTTGAGTCTTATTCTTCACAAACATTTATAATATTATCGAATAATAAAAATTAGTTAAATATTTACCTAATTGAGGAAATTATTCATGTTTATTATTCCTTTTTATTTACTTATTTCAATGTTATAAAAATTACTTAATTATTTAAGTTATTTTTGGACGCTTTGATGATATTCGGTACATGAGTCCCAAATGAATTCAATATGATGTCTTTTTTCAAAGTGTTCATTATTACATCATCTACAAAACAATATTGATGAAATAATAATCATTATTATACATCAATTATAATTTTAAAATAATCATTTTAGTACTTTTATGAAAAATGAACTATGTTAAAATCATAGAGAAGGTATGTTATATGCACGCATGAGCAACACCTTCATTTCTCAATGATGAATAAGGAAAGAAGATAAGAAATATTTTAACTCTTCTAAATGATACTAATAATAAGTATATAAAATTAATTATTTAAATATAATTACATATATCATCCACATTATGGGGAGATGAAAAATGAATCACATCGATTCATAGAAGTGGCAATTCACTCGTACAAATAAAGATTGTGATCCTGTTTATGTGCATGGAAAAGTAAGAATGTAAATGATATATTATATTTTAATAATGATAAATATTTCATTATTATCACATATAAACAATAATTACATCATTATAACATGTCTTGATAGATTTTGATGGAAAACGAATTATATCGGTCTGTTAGGCGGTAATCCACCATACACACGAATGATTATTTAATTTGAAATTTTATTTAAGTGGTGGAGGATATAGTTCATTACACTGAAATAATAAAATCTCAATATATTTGGGATAAATTATTTATTATTTTATTATGGTTGAATATGTTTTGAGGTATGTGGAGGATGTAAAAAAATATAAAGGATTAATAAAAACGATGCCTCTTCTTCAGAAAATCTCTTTCTTAAAATATTATGTACACGACGGGTCATGATCTTCTTAAAATGATTCCAATATAATTAATTAAGTGATTATAAAAAAGTATTTATATATATATTTTCCGAAAAAATGGTTTTTATGAGTGATCAATTTAAAAGAATATGTGCCCTTTTATAAGAGAGGGGAGGGGAATTCTTGTAATTTCTCAAAATAATAAATTAATGTAAATTTATCTTCAAATAAAAATGTCTAAAAAGTTAGTTATTTTGATGATAATATTTCTATGGATTGAAATCCCAGAATCGAATCAAATTTATAAAAAAATCCCTATATTTCTACCCTTACCTTTTGGTTTTAACACTTACTTATCCTCATTAACTCTTACCATGCCAAAATGCATTTTTACTCATTTAGGGTTAATATAGTTACTATAAAATTACAAATGAAACTTAAATGAATCATATCTGACTTTTTAAAACATATCACAATTACATGGATGGAATTATTCTTTCTTATAATTTTATATCATTTAATAAAATATAATTTATTTTAAAACATAATTAATGTTAAATTTGACAATATTTGTCACATTAAATTTTAATAATTGAAAGCTATCAAATATAATTAAATAATTAAATTCCTAATATTTCAAGGTATTTTATAAAATTCAGTGATCACATTAATTATCTCAAATTTAATTTATTTTAAGATTTATAATAAAATTAATTTTATTTTTTCTTAATAAACTAATTAATGCATCAGTGTTCTGTATGATTTGAAGGTAATAATTTACTTATAATTTTTTAAAAATAAATTTCCTTAATGAATATAAATTTTTTATCTTTAAAATGAATATTTATAGTGTAATATATCAGTTTAATAACCATATATTATAAATGATATAATTAGTAAAAACAACAGTATCACATATTTTACTTTTCTTTAAATTAAATATTATAAACATTATAATAACTTAAAAAATGAATAAAAATTCCATTTATCATAAAAAATATTGATTATTTACTAATATTATTTATCAAATAAAATTAGGGTCTATTTTAGGTAATTTTTTTAGTCCATATCATATTATTTTTACCATTAAATACCTGATTTACCATTTACTATGGTAACCAAACAAAAAAGGTTATAAATAATATTATATAAAAATAAAATTAAACTATTTATTAAATAAAGACCCTATAATTTCAATTATAGAATAATTTTTTCGAAATTCAAAATAAATATGTTTCATAATTTAAATTAAAATTATATCTATAAATAAAAACAAGAATATATTTTTTTAGAAAAAGGCCAAATTTTAATATAAAATTATTTTATACTAAATTAAACTATAAAATCCATTTCAAACCCCATAATTAGAATATTTTAAATAAAATTAAAGGAATTATAATTTAAAAATAATCGATAATAGAATTTTATCTTGTTCATAAAATATATTTTTCAATTTAAAACATTTATTTTTCAATATTAATTGAAAAATAAAAATTATCGTAATGTTCTTAAAAATTTCTGCTTATACTATTTTATAATTGTAAATTAAAAAATTAAATTCATTAAGTCAAATACATTTTTAAGAACATAAAATAATTAATTATAATATTTACTCATAAAAATCATGGAAACCCATTTTTGAAGCAAATGTGTTTTTGAAGAATAAAATTGATTAACTAAAACATTTAGTGCTTGTTTCCAAGGAATTTATTAATAAATTACCAATGTTTATGAAAATTATATATTTTTTACAGTGGTTAATATTATTCACTTATTCCAATTTAACCGCTATTTATGATAGTTACATTTAAATAATAAGATTATATTATTCATTTAAGTTTGGTGTTGCATTATTCTATCGAACATTGTGATTCCTTTTAAAATATTGAGATTTTACAATCTACACTACTTTTGGAAAAATTTTCCTCACAATTTTGATCTTTGGCTTAATAACAAGGGTTTTACAGATAAGATTACTATTATTTAAATTCCACATCGTCAAAGGTTTAGTAAAACGTCCACATGATAGGATAGAAATGAAAGAAAAAAGGCCACCTAAGATAACGAATACCAGGTTTCCATGGAGGAATACATGGAAATGGAAGAGAAAAATAACTACAAAGGCCTAATAGGGAGTGCTAGAGAACATGATCGTGTGAAATTTAACAATAAAAAAGTGTAAAAACATTGATTGGTTAAAAGGCCATTGATTTCTATGTATGAAAAGTAAATGTATTATGTTGGTTATTATCAAATTATTTTACATCATAGTCTATGAACATGAGGATATATACTTACTCTAAATGTATAATTTCATCTTTTATTCAATTTCTTCAAAAAACCATTCTTTTTCTCCAAATGATGAGTATTCAAGATGACTTTTCATTCATGAATCACTATAATAAACTTATACAGATCACATAATACTATAATGAATAAAAAAAATTACTCATGTATTTATAGATTTACCAAAACCAAGAATGTTAGTACATGATAAGATAATTACACAAAAAAATAATCATATATTTGTTTAAAACATCTTTAATCTCCAAAATTCAACAGTAATAATCAGGGTTAAATGTTGATCATTAAAAAAATAACTATCCTCAATATTAAACAATAATAATTTATACTATTATTAAAACCCAAATATCATAAGGATTTAATCTCATAGTATTACATTATATATTTATCTCCAAATAACATAAATCATTCTTCATGTCTCATAATAAAAAAATTTAATTCCCCATATCACATTACCTCCATGATATGATAACAATTTCAAAAAATCACCAAAAAATCACTATAAATTCATTTATTATTCCAAAATATAATTCATACCTTATTCCTAAAAAAATTGTATTATACTGTTTACATTAATTATATAGGGTTCCCAAAATTGAGAAAATTTTCCAAAATAATATTAATAACTTATTCATCAAATAATTTTCCATTCCTCTATTTTCCTAAAATAAACATAACATTAATATTTAATATAAATTAAATAAAAAAACAATTTCATACTTACTAGAACATCATTTTGGCTAGTGGTAGTTTATTCCCCCATGTCACCCTTCAGTTGTGGGTTCAATCCCCATAGACCTTCAAGATGTGATGGGTTCTCACCCATCCTATTAGGTATCCTTTTTATAAAACTATAATTATTACTCAGCTACCGAAAAAATGAGAGACATTAAAAAAAATTAATATATTCAACATTAATGAAATGTCTTAACCTCAATATTTATCACATACATTTCATTTTTCATCCCAAAATGTAATTATATAAAAAATAAATGTATCCAAAAGTATTAATAAAAACCTTGAAATTTAATAACATAAAACCTTAAAAGTGGTGTCTATGGAATTGAACATATAATCATTCATAAAATTATAAAAATGTTTTTATATCAGGACTCTTAAGAAAACCTCTTTATAAAACATCCTAATCTATAAAGTTGTCTAAACCATTTGTTAATACCAATAGTAAGGACCCCACCTTAATCATCACATATTCTAGTGACTTTACATTGGAATTATTTTTCTTAAAATTGTGAGGATATTTTCATTTTATTATTTTATAGAATAATGAAAAACACTTACAATGTAAACTGATATATTTGAATTGGAAACTTAGACTCTGTATTCATATTTTTCTATAAAAAGAGTCTTCAAAATAAAATATGGTTTCACTTTATGAAAAATATTAAAAAAAATTCATTGATCACATCATTTTCCCAAATCATTGTCAAAACCATGTGAGAAAACATAAAACTTTGTATGAGCACAAAAAATCTCAATAAGGGACATAAATAAAGAAAACCGTTAGTCTAGTAAAAAACATGAAAACCTATTGAAAACCATTTCATTCATCATACATTTTTAAAAAACATAAAATTTTAATGAAAACAATTTAGAATGAATATAATTTTTTTAGATATCTTTGGAAATAATTCTACCATATCACTATTATAAATGGTGCAACCAATATGGCCAACAACCAAATTGAGAGTACCCAATACATTGGAGATCTATAATGGGTCTAACCCTTAATATAAGCTATATTGGGCTCAACATTTTTATAATCTATAATGGTTATAAATGCTTCATATATGTTATATAGGGATATACCATGCTATATAATGGGTCTCAATATTTTGTATATTCTATATTGGGTTCACCCACTTCATAAAATTGTCATGTAACATATCATGAATAAAATATATCTATACTTGTAATTTTCATCATAAAACATGTGAAAACATCATAAAATTCATATGGAAACCAATTTCATATATATATAAAAATATTATATTTTAAAATATAATTTTAAATAAATAAAAACCCAAAATAATTTATATATATATTTTCTTTTATGAAAATTTCATTAAAAACATTTTAAGATAAAATAAAATTTTCATTTTGAAAAAGAATATTTTTTCTTAAAAAAATTGAGCTCTTATATATGAAAAAAATTTACTTGTAAATGAACATTTAAAAATTTAATAGAGAATTAAATGAATTTAGGATTAATTTATATAGTAATTTCTATTCATTCATTATATGATAAAAACATTCATTTTGAATTTTTTAAAAAGAGGTGAAAGAGGAACTTTAAAAGCAGGGTTTTAAAAGAAAGTCTCATACATAAAACCATAAAAAGATACGTTTTTGAAAAAAATTATGTAAATTATAAAACTATATTTTTAAATCATTAATTTCTATATAAATATATTAATTGAAATCATATAAAAACGTACACGAAATGAAATTATTTAGAAAATAAACTATTGAAACATTTAAAACAATGTTTTATTTAAAGAGTCCCTTACCATGAGTCTGATTCATCACATACATTAATTATATTCTAAATAATAAAAATTGAGTAATTGTATAATTTCTTGACAAACCTCTTAAAATTTTTATTCATTTTATTTAACATACAAACATCTTATAAAAATTACTTAATTATTTAATTTCATATAAGATGGTTTGATGATATTCGATACATGAGTCCAAAACGACTCTCGTATGATGTCATTGGTCAAGGTGTCCATTATTAAATCATATAAATAGTAATCTTCATAAAATTATAATTATTATTATAAATAAATTATACTTCTGAATCAATAAATTAAACATGGTTATGAATAATGAATTACCATACAGTCATTGAGACAGTAGGCTGTAAATACATAAGTCCAACAATTTTGTTTTTCAATGATCATTGTGGAAATAGTGTATAAAATATTTTAAAATTACAGATTGATAATAATAACATATATATACATATAATTCATTAAATATACTTATTCATATCATCCATGTGATTTTGTGATGAAAAACAAATCACATCACTTTATCAAGGTGATAATTCACATGCATAGACAAATGATGTTATCATTTTTATATGAATGGGAATGTATGAAATTAAATGATGTATTATCTTTTCATAATGATATAAATTTCCAGAATATCATATATAAACACTAATTCCATTAATATAATTAGTCTTGATAGATACAGATGGATAATGAATTACATCGGTTTCCAAGGTGGTAGTCTGCCGGACACACCGACTAATAATTATTTTCCCATTTGATGGAAGTGGAGATGGATATTGGTCATTACACTGAATTAATAACATATTAGTATATGTAAGATACTGGAGTAATTATTTTTTCACAGTTTAATATGTTCTGAGAGATTTAGAAGAAGATATATAATAAGGTTGCTTAATTAAATATGATACATCTTCTTCACACAATCCCTTTCGTAAAACCTTAGCTCCACGTAGAGTGGGTTTTATTATAAAATAAGGAAATTATAATTAGAGTATGGATGTAAAGACCCAGAAATTTCAAGTAATTTTTTTTTCTTAATTTCATTGGAATTTTACGAGTCTGTGGCTTCTGACGACACTTGATTCTGAGGCCCGGTGTGCCCAGAATCAATTTACGAAGTTTTGTTCGGGTGCGTTCAGTGAACGTACATGCGGGTTTTTCTATCTTTTGAACCGGTGCTCGGAATTAAAATCTGAGGGCACCGATGAACTCACGGTGCCGGTAATTGCTTAAGGGGACCTTTACTACAGTTGCGTTTTAAGCGGGTTGAGTTTTATTATTTGGGGTTTAATTAGGAAGTAAATAAAATTGTTGAGACAATTTTATTTTATATCTAAGGAGGTTAATTTCTCCCATGGAAAGTTATAGGTGGGGCCCATTCCCACCCAACTTCCCATGTGTGGAATATGAGAGGTGGGGCCCACCTGATCCCCAACCATTCATCTTCCCCAAACCCCCTTAAACCCCCCATCATTAATTTGTTAATTCCTCTTAATTGTGTAACTCTTCCTCTCCTCTTTCTCTCTCTCTTTAACTCATGCCAACACACCTTAATTAATAGATTAAACCTATTCAATTAATTAATTAAGTGTTTTAAATTTTTAATTTTGAGCGCTTGGCATGTTTAATTAAAATAATATGAAGTCTTATTTTAATTGGGGTTGGCAATTTTTGTGTGGAGAGGATTGGAGAGCTCTTGAGTTTTCGAAGAGCACCAACTCTCCATAGAAGAACGACCATCCCTATCGGCGAAGAACGCTCCCTAGTTCTCTATCAAGGGAGGAGACACCGCCGCGGGGGATTCACCAATGACGACGCTTCATCTTTTTTTTCCACGACAAGAGAGAAGACACCTCTTCTTTTTCGGGCACGCTCCGATGATGACAAAATCAACACCATCATCCTCAACGCTCGGATACCGCGAATCTTATCCATAGTAGGGGTTTAATTTGAGTATGTTTATATTCCCATGATTCTTCCCTTCTAAAACAAAGAACGCGGATCAACTCATTATCAAGTTGATCCGCGAATGATTTTATTTGTGGGTTGGGAATACTTGTTTGTAGGGGAATTTTAGGGAATTAAGTTCAATTTTAATTGATTAAAATTGTGTCTCGTCTGTCGTTGAACATAATTGTTGTCCGACCTATTGCTATCGACTAACGCGGAGGGCATGAGCCGAACAAACACGACCTGATGACCCTCCACAGATTGTTTGTCTATGCGCGGATTGACGGGTGACGATGAAACAGGACCGCAACGGCATTTGGAAGCCATCATAGTGAAGAACGGGTTCCAGGAGAGCAATAGGTGCAAGCGGTGGGTGAATCGGACCACCAGAGCGCGTCTGGTGGTCTGCGGAAGACGCTGCCGGCGCGCCACACCGGCACGGCGGCGGCGGCGTGCCTTCGGAGGGAACCCGCCGTGGCAATAGCTGCGGTGGGGGTGCGATGGATCCCGCGATCGCGCAGGATCCGGGAGGCGGGGCGGCGCCAGCAGGCGCCCCCGGTTCAATCAATGGGGGGTCGCGCCCCCCGCTCGGCGCAACACGCTCGACCGACTGGCCGAGGCAGCCTCCCCGGCCAGGCCGGGGCGGGCCATGCGGACCGGGCCGCGCCCGCCAGGCCTGGCCACGCCCAACCGGGCTGAACCCGGACCCGATTCAGGTCAACCCGGTTTGGGCCGACCCAAGGGGTGTTGGGCTGGGTCAGACCGGGCCAAGACCCCCTATTTTCGGACCATTTTCGGTCAAATAGCCATAACTTGAGCTACAGACCTCCGATCGACGCACCGTCAGTTGTGTAGGATTCCTTGGGTTGAGACGGTCATTTCGGTATATTACACTCAAGGTTTAGGATAAGTTTAGGTATGCCCGAGTTGGTTCAAACTCAAAACCAACCGGGCCCTCAGAGCAGAAACACTTATAACTTGAGGACCGGACGTCCGATTGACGTGCCGTTGACTACGTTAGATTCCTCTTGATGAGACGGTTCTTATGGCATACTCCACTTGAGGTTTTGATGTAGTTGGAGTACGGTCGGGTTGGTTTAGCTTATAAACCAACCGGACCCCTTGAACGAAAAAGCCAATAACTCTCAGACCAGACGCCTGTTTGACGAACCGTCAGCAGCGTTGGTAATCTCGTTGAGTAATAGTTCCTTTGAGTATACCCCATGGGAGTTTGGGGTACAGTTGAGATACGACCGGGTTGGTTCGTACACGAAACCAACCGGGCCCCCGGGACAAAAAGGCTAATAACTCACAGACCGGGCGTCCGATTGACGTGCCGTCTGTTGCGTTGAGATCCCTATTACGTGATAGATCTTTGTGATTCTTCTTCTTGGGAATTCGTGACACTTGGAGTGTCGAACAATGTATCGTGGAGTGGATCCTCTGGAGACGAGCATACGGAGTACGGTGACCTTGTAGCTGGCTGAGACCTGATGACTGCTTGTCCGATTCGATTCGGAGTGACTTGTATAGCCCAGTGGGGAGCACTAATTTGTGAGGTGGAAGACCCATGGTAGAGGAGCACTACTTTGTGAGGTGGAAGACCCGTGGTACTCGACAGGAGGAGTACCTCTGTAGGCTATAAGGGGGAGCACTACTTTACGGGGTGGTAGACCCATGGCGGAGGAGCACTACTTTGTGAGGTGGCATACACGCGGTACTCAACAGGAGGAGTACCTCAGCAGTCTAAGGTTAGTGAGTGGCACCTCGGAGTCGTGGCAGGACTACTGCGCTCGACATATGAGGAGTTCTCGAGCAGTCATGTTTTTATCATCGTGAATAAAAATCTTGGTTTGAACTGAGTCAATGACCTTTGTGTTTTCCTCATGATTGAGATGAGTTACTTGATAACTTAGGTATATGTATGGGAATATACCTAAGTAAAGGTTATCTGTTGAGATTTTTCTTTGTGGGTTATCCTTGTTGGATTTAGTGAGACCTTGAGGGTCTTGGGGTCCCTGCTGAGTGTCTTTATACTCACCCCTACATAGGCTATGCCCGCACCTCGTTGTGTTGGATGCAGATGATGGACAGAGCTGACTGAGGCAGAGTGTACGAGGACTGGACGATACCCGGAGGTGGACACTCGATGTGACAGAACACGGAGCAGACCGATAGATGTGGAGTGCTGAGGAGGATATCTGTACCTACCCTTCAGGTAGGACTCGAAGGACGATCCAGGAGCTGCTTCAACTTTCAGCTGTTTCCTTTTCAGTTGTAATTTTCTTTCAGTTGTAGCTGTACCTTTATGTTGGGCTTGTATTTCTGGCCCCTTTGTACTTTCAGAAAATTTGTTATACTGCTTTACATAGTGTTTCTTCCTCTTGTTCCCTGGTTTTGTGTGTGTGTTTACGTTTTATAAAGGGAATGCCTTCCCAGTTAAAGGGAGTTATGCCTTTAGTGCTAGTCGCCAGCCCCTGGCCTATGGAAGGCGGGCTTGGGGTAGTCATGGCACGAGCCCCGAGGATGGGTTGTGAGAAATTGGTATCAAAGGAGTCAGTTCTACCGAAGAACTTATAACTCTGATATTTCCTTTCTGTGAAGCAATAGTGTTAAGTGTACTGAGGGTGGTTTTCAGTTCTGGGAGTCCAGTGTTGGTGCAGCGGCCGACATATCCATACACCAGGACCCTGACTTCTGATTTCCGACTCAGTTCACAAAAACACTGATTGCTTGTGTGTTTTCAAAAGTTTTCTTTAAGTCAGCTCAAACTAGGTCTGCTCACCAGGTATAGTCTCTTGACCATGTCACATTTGTTCAGAATGCCTCCATGCAGACAGTCAGCTAGAGTTCCGATAGAGTACACGATGACGGCCCACCGAGCGATGAGGCTCTGGTGCAGGGCCCTCTTGCTCTGACGACACATTCGGATGGTGTACCAGAAGCACCACCACCTGTTGGGTAGCAGATGCCACCAGCCATACTAGCAGACAATGCATCCTGACAGAGCACATTGCATGAGTTCCAGCAGCAGTGGCCTCTGAGGTTACGAGGCGACACAGATTCCCAGGCAGGAGTGGACTGGCTGGAGGCGATTGCTAGAGTTCTACACCTAGTTCAGGCACTAGTAGAGCAGATTATGATCTTAGCTACTGGTGTTTCCCAGTGAGTGACCATGAGGTTGGTTCGCATAGTGATGAGGCTTCGGTACGTGGACCGATTCCTGAGATAATACCTTCGGGTAGTGTGCCAGCTATATCACTACCTGTTGCTCAGCAGTTACAACCGGCAGTACCGGTAGATGAAACATGTAGGCTTAAAGCCTTACACGTGTTTCAGCATTAGATACCCCTCAGGTTCTGAGGTGATCTCGACTCACAGGCAGCTAAGGAGTGGATTGAGGAGGTGGATGAGAGTTTTCTAGAGCTTATACAGCTTCAGCAGGATGACATGTTGGTAGTTGAGTATTCATCGAGGCATACCGACCGTTCCTGGTACTCGATGAATATGATGCGATCAGTGCTTCAGGGCTTGGACTTCTGAGCGAGGTGTGTTTAAGAACAACCGAGCCAACCCTTTTCCCCTATGAATTCCTACTCATGTTAGGGTGATTGAGAGAACCTTTGTGGTTGAATGTTCTTTGGCTGATTGGATACAACCAGTGAATGTTAGAAGTGGGAAAGTAGGAAACTGGTTCTAGTCTTAGAGACTTGGGCGTGCAAGAAGTTTCGGGAAGAGGATGTGACATGGACAAATAAATCTGCTGGGAAGCAGACATGGAAGTAGAGTTAGGAGAGTAGTATAAGGTGGTGTACATTTCGACATGTTACAACCACCCTTCCTTGTAGTTCCCGCCAAGCTTCGGGAGTTGGAGGGTAGGGGAAGAGAGTAGCTGCACGCGGTCAAGGAGTGTGACCCAGGGGCTCTAAGAATGATTCGAGGTATGGTTTTTGTCTACTACTTGATACTGTATAAATAGACATAGGTACCAATCATTCCTTACTTCCACAAATCTTGTCCCAGACCTAGAGTTTTCGGTTAAGCCGTTGACTTGACCCTCACGTCTGGAGATACCTTTGGGAGGAGACTCGATAATCACGCTTACACCGACAATGTGATCTGACCCTTGAGGTGAGAGTTTCAGTTGGAACCTCTTGGTGGAAACGTCGAGGCCTTACGAAGTTAGTTTGGGTATGGAATGGGAAACCACAGTTCATACACAGATTGACTGTATTAGGAAAAAAGGTTGTGGTTTACCTACAACATTGTGATGGGTTTTCCTTTGTCAGCGAAAAGGAAACCCCAGGCAGCACATGATGGAATCATGCATATGTAGGTGCAGCCGATCACTCATGAGACGGTCGGACTTAGATTTGTGCTAGAATTCTCCAGAGTTACTGCACTGCTTTTAGCATTGACGAAGAAGGGGAAACCCTTCGTGTGGTTAGAGGGATGCTAACAGAGATTTTTAGGAGATGAGGCATAGGTTGACCAGTGCGCTCATCTTGAGGATACTGGAGAAGGTGTAGATCATCCAGGATCAGATGAAGACTACACATAGCAGGCAGAAATCCTATGATGATAGGAGACAAAGACAACTTGAGTTTGAGGATGGCGACCACGTTTTCTTACGGGTCTCACCTCGACGAGGTCTACAGAGATGTGGCTGAGGCGACAAGTTATATCCGAGATTCATCAAACCCATCTAGGTCCTTAGCAGGGTAGGCGAGGTGGCTTACCGCTTGACCTTTCCACCGCAGTTTCACCTGGTGCACGACGTCATCTACGCATCTCAGCTGAGGAGATGCCTACATGACCTAACCGTCATCATCGACCACTGGGAGCTAGACATCGATGACGGGGAGATATTCATAGAGGTCCCAGTGGAGATCGAGGATCGATAGGAGTGAGTCCTATGTGGATGGTCGATTCCTCTGGTACGCATCCGCTAGTAGCATGGGAACTTCCAAAAGAGCACATAGGAGTGGGAGGCTCAGATGCGTGCTCGGTACCTCTTTTGTTTTCCCTAGTGTGTGTTGAAGATTTACGATGATGTAAAGCCCTGAGGTGGGAGTAATTTAAAGACCCGAAAATTTCAAGGATTTTTTTTTTCTTAATTTCATTGGAATTTTACGAGTCTGTGGATTCTGACGGCACTTGATTCCGAGGCCTGGTGTGCCCGGAATCAATTTCTGAAGTTTTTTTCGGGTACATTCAGTGAACGTACGTGCGAGTTTTTCTATCTTTTGAACTGGTGCTCAGAATTAAAATCTGAGGGCACCAATGAACTCACAGCGATGGTAATTGCTTAAGGGGACCTTTACCGCAGTTGTGTTTTAAGCGGGTTGAGTTTTATTATTTGGGGTTTAATTAGGAAGTAAATAAAATTGTTGAGACAATTTTATTTTATATCTAAGGAGGTTAATTCCTCCCATGGGAAGTTGTATGTGGGGCCCACACCCACCCAACTTACCATGTGTGGAATATGAGATGTGGGGCCCACCCGATCCCCAACCTTTCATCTTCCCCAAACCCCCTTAAACCCCCCATCGTTAATTTGTTAATTCCTCTTAATTGTGTAAATCTTCCTCTCCTATTTCTCTCTCTCTTTAACTCATGCCAACACACCAAAATTAATAGATTGAACCTATTCAATTAATTAATTAAGTGTTTTAAATTTTGAATTTTGAGAAATTGGCATGTTTAATTAAAATAAGAGGAAGTCTTATTTTAATTGGGGTTGGAAATTGTTGTGTGGAGAGGATTAGAGAGATTTTGAGTTTTTTAAGAGCACCAACTCTCCAACGAAGAACGACCGTCCCTCTCGGTGAAGAACGCTCCCCAGTTCTCTATCATGGGAGGAGACACCGCTGCGGGGGATTTTCCAATGACGAGGCATCATCTTTTCTTTTTTTCCCGCGACAAGAGTGAAGACACCTCTTCTTTTTCGAGCGCGCTCCGACGACGACGAAATCAACACCGTCATCCTCGACGATCGGATACCGCGAATCTTATCCAAGGTAGGGGTTTAATTTGAGTATGTTTATATTCCCATGATTCTTCCCTTTTAAAACAAAGAATGTGGATAAACTCATTATCAAGTTGATCCGTGATTGATTTTATTTGCTGGTTGGGAATAATTGTTTGTGAGGGAATTGTAGGGAATTAAGTTCAAATTTAATTGATTAAAATTGTGTCTCGTTTGTTGTTGAACATCATTGTTGTCCGACCTATTTCAATCAACTAACGCGAAGGGAGTGGGCCGAACAAACATGACTCGACGACCCTTCGCAGATTGTTTGTCTATGCGCGGATTGACGGGTGATAATGAAACGGGACCGCAATGACATTTGGAAGCCGTCACAGTGAAGAAGGGGTTCTGGGAGAGCCATAGGCGCAAGAGGTGGGCGAATTGGATCACTGGAGTGCATCTGGTGGTCCGCGGAAGACGCTGCCGGCGCGCCGCCGGAGGGAACTCACCGCGGCAATAGCCGCGATGGTGGTGCGATGGATCCCGCGACCGCGTGGGATCCGGGAGGCGGGGTGGCACTAGTAGGAACCTCCGGTTCAATCAACGGGGGGCCGCGCCCCCCGCTCGGCGCAACACACTCGGCCGACTGGCTGAGCCAGCCTCCCCGGCCGGGCTGGGGCGGGCCAGGCGGACCGGGCCGCGCCAGCTGGGCCGGGCTGCGCCAGCCGGGCCGTGCCGCGCCCAATTGGCCTGGACTCGGACCCAAGTCTGGTTGACCCGGTTTGGGCTGACCTAGGGGGTGTTGGACCGGGTCGGACCGGGTCCAGACCCCCTATTTTTAGACAATTTTCTGTTAAACGGCCATAACATAAGCTAAAAACCTACGATCATTGCACCGTCAGTTGCGTAGGATTACTTGGGTCGATACGGTTGTTTTGGTATATTACACTCAAGGTTTCAGCGAAGTTTGTGTATGACCGGGTTGGTTCGAACTCGAAACTAACCGGGCCCTCAGAATGGAAACACTTATAACTTGAGAACCGAACGCCCGATTGATGTGCCGTCGACTACGTCGGATTACTCTTGATGAGATGGTTCTTTTGGAATACTCCACTTGAGGTTTTGATGCAGTTGGAGTACGGTTGGGTTGGTTTAGCTTGTAAACCAATCGGGCCCCTGGAACAGAAAAGCCAATAACTCTCAGACCAGACGTCTGTTTGACGAACCGTCAGCGACGTTGGTAATCTCGTTGAGTAACAGTTCCTTTGAGTATACCCCATGGGAGTTAATGGTACAATTGAGATATGACCGGGTTGGTTCATACACGAAACCAACCGGTCCCCCAGGACAAAAAGGCTAATAACTCACAGACTGGGTGTCCGATTGACGCGCCGTCTGTTGCATTGAGATCCCTATGATGTGACAGATCTTTGTGATTATTCTTCGTGGGAATTTGTGACACTTAGAGTGTCGACCAGTGGCTTGTGGAGTGTATCCTCCAGCGACGAGCATACAGAGTACAATGACCTTGTAGCTAGATGATACCTAATGGCTGCTTGTCCGATTCGATTCGGAGTGACTTGTATAGCCCAGTAGGGAGCACTACTTTGTGAGGTGGAAGACCCATGGAAGAGGAGAACTACTTTGTGAGGTGGCAGACCCACGGTACTCGATAGGAGGAGTAACTCAATAGGCTGTTAGGGGGATCACTACTTTGTTAGGTGGAAGACCCATGGCGGAGGAGCACTACTTTGTGAGGTGGAAGACCCGCGGTACTCGACAAGAGGAGTACCTCAGCAGTCTAAGGTTAGTGAGTGGCACCTCGGAGTCATGGAAGGACTACTGCGCTCGATAGAGGAGGAGTTCTCCAGTAGTCGTGTTTTCGTCACCATGAATAAAAATCCTGGTTTGAGCTGAGTCAATGACCTTTATGTTTTCCTAATGATTGAGATGGGTTACTTGATAACTTAGGTATATGTATGGGAATATACCTAAGTAAATGTTATCTGTTGAGATCTTTATTTTTGGTTTATCCTTGTTGGATTTAGTGAGACCTTGAGGGTCTCAGGGTCCCTACTGAATATCGTTATACTCACCCCTGCACGGGCTATAGCCGCACCTCATTACGTGGGATGCAGACGACAGACATTGCTGGTCCCTACTGAGTATCGTTATACGCACCCCTGCATGGGCTATACTCGCACCTCATTGTGTGGGATGAAGACGACGGACATCGCTGACCAAGGCATAGTGTACGAGGACTAGATGGTACCTAGAGGTGGACACTTGGCGTGATGACACATAGAGCTGGCCTATAGATGCAGAGTGCTGAGGAGGACATCTGTACCTACCCTTCAGGTAGGACCCGAAGGAAGATCCAGGAGCTGCTTCACCTTTCAGCTGTTGTCTTTTCAGTTGTACTTTTCTTTTAGTTGTAGCTGTACCTTTTTGTTGGGCTTGTATTTCTGGCCCCTTTGCACTTTCAGCACATTTGTTATACTGCTTTACATAGTTTTGCTTCCGCTTGTTCTCTTGTTGTGTGTGTGTGTGTTTACATTTTATAAAGGCAATGCCTTCCTAGTTAAAGGGAGTTAAGCCTTTGGTGCTAGTCGCCAGCCCTTGGCCTATGGAAGACGGGCTTGGGGTAATCACGACATGGGCCCCGAGGACGGGTCGTGACAATGGATTATAATAAATTATTTTGGGTAGATCAAGAAAAATCCAAAATTCTTTTTATATGTGAGAGATTGATAATAAGTGGTGCCCATTTATAAGAGAGGGAGGGGAAATCTTGGAGGTTCAAAAAATATTAAATAATGTAAATTAATTTTTCAATTAGAAATGGAACAAATGTAAGTTATTTATATGATACGATGAGTATAAGTAGAAATACCACAATATAATAATATTTAGATATTTTATGACTATATTTCTACCATTATATTTTCATTTTATCATTTATTTAACATCTTTAACTCTTATCATGGAAACATATGTAATTACACCATAAATTAATATAGTAACTATAAAATGGATAATGACCTAGAAATGGATAATGGATGACGTTTTGAACCTTATCTTGGTAATTTTTCATATTTTCAATTTTTATGTATTTTATATCATTTAACAAAAAAATTATTTATTTTAAAATATCATTAGCTATAATTTTGACAATATCATTAATTTTACAATTAATAATATCAAGATAATTATTATAATACAAAAAAACTATTTTATTAAATTTTTAGGAATACAACGTAATAAAAAAAATATTTTATCAAATTAATTATCTCAAAATATATTTATTTTAGTACTTTTAATTACATTTATATGATATTTCCATTAATTAAATAATTCACGCATTTGCGTTGTGTAATAATGTAAGGTAATTATTTCTTTAAAAAATATAATCATTAAATTATCATGTTGTAGATATATATTTTATATTTAAAATTATTATTTAAATTCATAGATGTCTCTTAAATAACATAATATTAGAAATTTTAGAGTTATTAAAAACATCAGTATGACATTTTTGACTTTTCTTAAACAATATTATAAACATAATAATCATTTAAAAATTGCATAAAAATACCATATATTAGAAACTTGATTGATTATGAAACATTATTATTCAAAAAAATTAAATGTTAGAAAGTGTAATGATCATTTTTTAGTCCTTATCATATTTTTTTGTCCTTAATTACTTGATTTACCCTTTAGTGTGGTAACCAAAATTACCAAGGTTACTATTCATATTGTCCCAAAATAAAAGTGGCATATTTAATAAATATGGAACATATGATTCCATAAATTAAATAAATTATTCAAAATTACAAACATTAAAGTGGAATAATTCAATTTAAAATTAAACAGGAAAATCACAACAAAAAAATCTTTTCACAAAAAATGGAAAATTTAAATATAAAATATTTCCAAACTAAATTCCAATATAAAATAAATTTTGAAAAAAATAATTGGAATATTTTAAATTCAAATTAAATAATTTTTTTTGAAAAAAATAGAAAATAAAAATACATTTTAAATAAAATAAATTTTCGATTAAAAACTAGTATTTTTCACTATTCATTGAAAACTCAACAAATTCAGAAAATTCTCAAAAATTCATTCTATGAATATATTTAAATTATTAATTTAAAAAATGAAAATAATTTTTTCTAATATATTTTTATACGCATGAAGACATTAATTATAATATTTACATATAAAAATAAAAAAAGATAATTTTTGAAAAAAATGTATTTCTAAATAGTAAAATTACTTTACAAAATTTTTTGTTATTTATTTAAAAATAAATAATGAATAAATTAACAATGAGTATAACCATTATATATTTCATAATGAGGTTAACAATATTTATTCTTGCAAATTTAATGCTTTTTTATAATGGTCACATTTAAATAATAGGATGCTGTTGTCTGTTAATGTTTGAGGCTGCATATCTTGAATGCTATTGAACATCGACTTTACTTTTAAAATATCAGGATCTTACAAAAATTCTCTACTTATTGTTTCTAGAAAAACATAAATTGATTCATTAAAACCAAATTTTGAATTTTTATGTGAATACCCATTTCCTTCCCCTTCCCATTACATTTTTTTCCAAATTAACACCATATTTTGATACATATTCTTTTATACTCAGATACAAACCTACAAAATATATAAATCCTTCTTTACATTGGAATATTTATTAATATCCATTGATTATGACATAAGGAAATATTATGAAGATTATTTCATTCCATGGGAAAATATTATGTTTATTCCTTATAACTAAGTTAATTCTGTGGTACACATAAGAATGTATATGTTTTAATTGGTTGACCAAAATAATTATCCAAATAATTGGGTAATTTTTTTATCCTGAGGATACATATATATTATTAGGGTGTAAAAATAATCTTTAATGGGAATATGTCTACCATGTGATGTTGTATTTGTAGTTAGTCATGAATTTTTATTATATCATGTTTTCTATTATTGAGATATTCTTATAAAGACATTGTATAATTATTGAATGTTAATTATGTTAATCTCCATTATGATTATTCACGATCCTTGTATTTCAGGATATCTTGTTATTTCTTTTGACTCATGTCCTATGCTTCATTGTCATGATCATTATCTTACTAGGATTCATCGCTCTCCCATTTTTTATGTAATCCTTAATACATCCTATGAATACTTAGGATCTCAATGGGATTTATGATCTCATTATTGAAATTAAATTTTTTTTTTCTAACTTTGATGTTTTATATACATAGTATTCCAAAGAAAATAGGAGTCTCTCGATTAATTTGTATTTACTGCTTATTTATGTTAGAAATAATGAAATTATTTATTTAAAAGGATTGGGTATATTTATATATTCTAAGATATTACATTATGTTTAAGTAACATACAAATTCATTTTAACTTGTAGCATATTTAAGATGATTGAAAACAAGTTCAAAAACATCCAACCATTTAAAAATGGAAATTTTATATATAATGAAAAAAATATTATTTTCATTCAATAAATTATAATTATCCATTGTGGAAAATAAAATAAATTAAAAAAATTCAACATAATGACGTAATCTCTAATAATAAAATGATTTTCACTAAAAAACAAGAAGAATATTTGATAACAAATAAGGTGTTACACCAGTGATGAAAATTTATTGGGGGGGGGGGTTAATCAGTCAACTCCTATTATTATAACTTTTAAGATTAATATTGAACTTAATATCCATCACATTATGTAGTAGTAAATCAATTATTTTCAACACACACAAAAATCAGGACAATGAAATCATAAAGTGGACACCCAATGTATAAATTTCATTATTAAACCTATAAAACCTCTCCCTTTGAATTATATATAAAAAAAGAAATTATGAAATCCACTATAATTTATTATTTTATATATGATGAATAATATTTATCCTCGAACTAATGACTTATAAATTATCTTCTAATAATGTTCAATCCTCCATCAACTTAATATTTTAGACTATGTGTTATAACATTTTTCACCAGTACACATAAACGATGTGATGATTCCATCAAAAAACACAGAAATCAGTGTATATTATTAATCTTATATTCTCATTAATTATATCATATTCTAATTCCTCTCTATATCTTCCCAAATTAAATTTAACACACCCATAATATATTAATATGTATTTGTATAATTAAAATTATAAATTAAAATTCAAAAATGAAACGCCCAAAGTAACTTATATGATCATATAATTAAATAATGGATGAGAGATAATACAAGAGTTTATCCATACCATTGTAATTTATAATAAATTTTACACATTAATATTTCATTTTCCATGTGGCATGGAAAAAAACACAATATTAAAGACACATGATACTATAATGTTTAATAAAACATGATATATAGAGGATTGCATAACGAGGTTTTTCCAAAAAAACTCTTTACCATCTTGAGTTTCTCATTAAAAATACAAATCCATAAACTAAAATTACAAATAATGAGGTAGTATTTGACAATATATTCTTATATTTAGAATCATGACCTCCACAATATCGTGGTTGGAAGAACAAGAATAAATTAAATACAAACCAATGAACATTTTTGATACACCATAACATGATATATATTCCATTTTTCTTTGAAAGAAACATCCCATTATATGCCTATGAGAAATCATGATTATGATTAGATTCCCCATTTATAATAAGTATTTGTAAAAAATTATCTTCACTAAAACCATTTTCCATGAATCTTTATGGAAGACCGCAAATTATTAATGTTAAATAATGATCTTGTCTTTGGTTGATTATATTACACCTAATACAATAATATGATAGAAAATGAAGTATTTTACTATGTTATAGTATTATAAATTAATATTCATTAATACATATTTAAATAAAATATAAATACGAATATTCTAAAATAAATAAAACTATAAGTAAATAAAACTATTTCTAGATTCAAATATTGAAAATCATGATCTCCTATGAAGATAAAACCACTTATTTCAAATATGGAATGAATAAAAAAATTTAAAAATATGTTAATTAATATATGGAAATAAATGAGGGAATTTGATGAATGATTTTGGATTAGTATGCAAGGAAGTATATAAGAATGAAAATGGAAAATGTGGTCATTTGATATCTTGTCATTTCATTTATAGCCACTAGATATTATTCCTGTAAATGTATTAATTGTTTATAATTGTAGGAATATAATCAATATAACTAATGATTACTGATTTGTTATATATATATATATCAATTATAAATAATTTATAAGATATATAAGAAATAATTGTAGGGGTAAAATAAAAAATTCTAATTTATTTGGGAAAATTTTCTTTATTCAAATGAATTTTTCTTTTGACTGATATATTTTAAATTAATTTATATATTTTAGAGGATGATTTTAATTAAAATTATTTATAAAATTTAATGAATGATTATAATACCAATGGATTAATATAACTCAATGATTAGTTATATAAATGTAAAATAAGGGAAAGATCATTTAATGGTCAAACTTGATATCTTTAGAAGACTTATTATGTGTTGTGTTTTTATCTAAATAAATTAAATTAGTAACTACAAAATAAATATTTCATTGAGATATTTTTTTAAATAAAAAAATTAAATTAATATTGTTTAATGAATTATTAACACGATTATATGAAAATAATTTTATATAATATTGGAATATATATATTTTCTAAAATATTTTTTATGCATAATGAATTTTTATTTTAATTAAATTTTAATAAGTTTTCTAATTTAAAATTTATTAAATATATTTCATATTTTAAATTTTTATTTTTAAAATATTCATTATGGTCAGTTATAGTTTTTATGAAATATAAGATTTCGAGGTAAAAATACATTTAGCACGATAAATGATAAAATAATGAAAAAGGGATAAAATAAGAGGTGATGTAAAAAATATTTATATAAATTTTATTTATTCATGTTTATGAAATAATTCTAGATTAATACTCATCCATTGTTTATTTTCAGACACATCCATTATCATATTTCACACAATATACATTAATAAATGAACATTTATGAAAGTTCCTCTAAAACCCAACCATAAAATCTCCTATACTTTACAAAGTTCAAAACAAAACATACTTTTGTTTTTTCTCTAATATCATCACATACCATATCCTTACTAATACACCACCTCATTATTATTACCATGTTCTCAAGATGTATCTATACATCCTTAAAACCATTGAAGGTTTCAAAATGTTGCAAGTTACTACATAATAAGTGAAAAAATAAATTTCCTATACTACACTATCTTCATCATCCAAATCATATCTAAGATAATTTAAAATAAATATATCATTTAGTTTAATTCATTATTTTTATATAAATTATAATCTAAAATTATATAATAAAATATTCTTACTCATTTATTTGTTATAACACATTCATGTTTGGGTTTTTTTAACAACATACCGAACAATGTTATAACTTTTCAATCATTAAATGATTAAGGAAACTAGAATGATGATATAAATGGTAATAATAAATATTATAATTTTTTTATACTTAATGGGTAATATATATGAGAATATTCATCAATACAATTAAATATTTTGTTGATTCAAATGTATTAAAAAATGAGACTACCTATACGATCATTTCAAACCATCCCTGTACCATTTATGAAGTAATCATGAGACTGTATGATTAAATATAAAATATACTTAACATTTATCTATCTATTAAATAGGTGATTAACACATCTCAAAATAACAAATATTGAAACTACTCTTCCAAAATAATCAATGAAAAAATGAAACTACTAACACACGGTGAATGATATTGAATAAAATTGTGTATAACATGGGAAATAAAAAATATAAAAAATTGTTAATGTCTAAAATAAATATAAATAAAATTATAATATAGATTAATAATTGATCAATATTCAATTTATTAAAAGTTATATCATGTTCAAGAAAATGAAAATCTAAGGTAATGGGTTTTCTCGAATAATTCACCATTTCATTGGGCCATACTCTTCTTTTCATTCAATATGTTATTACATGTTTAATATATTATACCCATTCTATATCACATATTAAAATATCCCTTAAAGAAGAAGGAAATTACATTTCTATAATTAAATAATCTACTTCTATTGATTTCATAGTTTATAAAAATAAGATGTTGTTAATAATAATTCTCATCAATTTTATTGGTTATTTCACTTTTTTGCCTATTTTTATTCTTACCATAAATGATGATTTTGATTATTTTTTTGAAATATGTATTATATTATTATTCTTAATTAATTTAAAATTTAATAATATATCATTTCCATTGAATTTGGTTATTTTTAAATGTTAGAATAAATTATTAATCATATATCTCATTCCACTTATATATTATTTTTTATCATTAAATCCACAATCAATATACTATATTTATATTAACATATTGATTATTAATTATTTATAATTTTAACAATCCATTAAAATTCATTTTTTTCCTTTTGAAAATAATTTTAAAGGTGAATTTGTTTCTTTATTTTTATGAAATCAAAAAAATAAAATGAAAAATATTTTAATGAATTCATTTTAATTTCCTTATATATCTCTAAAATATCCATAATCTAGTAAGTTATGTTTCATTTATCACTCTCTAAATAGTTATATGATAAACCTACTTCAAGTAAAGGGATTTTTTGTGTCATGTTATACAATTCTTGATTACTTTTTTGTTCTACATTATGAAAATGATTCATATACGATTTTACTTTCTTTGGGTTAATCAGGATATGATATATGATTGATTTCATGCAAAAAAATATATTGTTTATTATTATGTTATGCTATGTGTAAACCTAAAACTATACGGTCCTCAAATTATTTAAATAAATAAATATATATCAATATATTACTATGGGATGTGAGTATTGATTCTCAATCAACATTGTTATAAGATACTAATAACCTTGCCTCATATAATATTTTATGAGATGTGAAATGTACATTCCAATACACTATGTCAGGATTGTCTTGGGGGTTATCCTTGGCATATTTTATGAATTTTTATTCTTATTCTTGTGATATATGTCTTTGTTAATTTAATATAGATGACATTTATTGATTTTATATTCTTATTCCATGGGATATGATGTTATTTCATGAAGATTTTTATGGTTATATGTTCTTATGAGTTGAGCTATGATTAGTATATCTTGAATAAAGATTAATTATTATGTTTTTATTATATTTTTTTAATTAATATGGTCATATATCCCTTTTTGATTTTTCTCTCATGTTTATGATTTAATGAAATGTTATCCCTGACTAATTGAATTAACTTTTCCCTTATATTATGTTTGATATCAAATTTTATAATGTTTCCAACTTCTCCATGATATTATATTACAAAATACGTATAATAATAAATAATTTGTAGAAACGTTTTTGGGGATATTAGAGAAGAATTATATAATAATAACGTTATGTTGATAATCTCTAAATACAGTAAACCATTGGGGTTCAGGAGTATTTATTAATTTTTGAGATTCAATTTATTATTGTGTGAAATGATGTAAAATATATATTTATGTTATATTTGGGACATTTACATTAATATTAGAGAAGGGTTTAATTATTTTTATTAATTAGGTTAATATGTATATTGGATCCAAAATGAAAGAAAAATTGGTTGAACCAAAAGTTTCACTCTTTGAAATAAAGGTGTCATCTTGTAAGACATAATAGTATCATTTTTTAACAATCATACTATTTTTTCTCAATATTTTTATTATATTATTTCATAATATTCAGGTTAAAAATTAGGATTAATAAATGTTATAGATGAGGAGGAAAAGTGAAAAAAACTAGTCCGATGAAGAATGCAGTTATTATTTTAATGATAATTAAAATGTTAATGGAGATGATGAAAAAAAATCATGGATATATTATCTTAGTATTTGATTAATAAAAAGAACCACATCGATCTATCTAATGTATAAAAGTTGGAGAAAATATACATTTACTCCTTTATGCGACAATTACCATGATCATTTTATTGATATTTTTATTATCTAATTTTTGGGAAATAGATCAATAGATTATAAAATTTATTCAATTATTCTTTAATATTTATTGTATGTGAAGTGGTTTTTGTTATCTGTTATTATTAATGTGAAAATTATTAATGATGGGATTTGATCAACAACATGAACCAAAAATGGAGGAAAATTACAACATAGAATAAGATGTGTATAGTGGAATATTATTCTATAAATATATTACATAAAATCTTTACATAAAAATAGAATGAGATTTCATTGATCTTAAGAAAATTGAGGAATACATATTATTTATTATAAATCAAAATATATGAGGAAATCATGTTATTTCTTTCGTTTTATTTCTAACTATGAAGTAAAAATTAGTTATTTCAATAGTGAAGAAAAACCAAAGTGTCTAAAATGAGAAACCTATAAGGGGATTATGTAGCTATCAATATATTTTTTGATTTGATTTAAAGAAGTAATTTGAAATTGGGGAGTAATTAATCTCATGGATATTATAATTATAAATAAATATTATTTTATGGAAACCCGAATGATAAAGAACATGAAGGATTAAATTTTTACAACCTACATACTAATAATATTGGATGAAGGAAAATGGAATTACCACAAATTTATTGGAAGATATTTTATATATGGTTATGGAGGATATAATGAAAACAATAATCAATAAAATATTTAGAGGAAAATCAACAAAACATAGGAGAAGAATGTTCCACCTAATGAACCAATCTCACTCAAAGCATAAGATCAAATGACTTTAGGAATTATGAAAATAAATTCACCAATCCATTAGCCAATGAATAGTTCTACATGAGATACCTATGAAACCAATTCATGATGGAAGATCCTTTGAAATCACTACCTCCATAGTTGATCATCATATAGAAGTATAGAATTGTGTGTTTATTATTCAATAAAGAAATAAAAATTCAAAATGTGATTCTGATTTGTATCATTACTTTTTATCATTACTAATTGTTATTAATTTTAATTCACCACCATATATATTATATATTATGTTACCAATGAAAACTCATAATCATATGATAATGTCATCACAAGTATATAAATAATCTTCAATATTGGTTTTTGTAAACTAAATCATAACAATTTTTTTATTGTTCCCATGGATAAATATTATGATATATTGGAAATTAATTAAATCTCTTTATATTGTTCTCATATGAATTATTGAGATAATAAATAATCAAGTTTTATCAAAAATTACATCATGATGAAATATCAATGCAAGGACAATTATGTACATATACTGGAATCTGGGTCCTTGATAATTTCCAAATACCAATTCACGAGGGATATCATGCTCTAAAAATTGGGGAGAATATTAATATTGGATAAATTAAAAAGAAATTGTAATATATTAAAATATTTACAAAATATATTCTATTTATCCCACCAGATTGTGGGGTTACGTTTTTAATTGAATACATACCTAGTTCTATGCCTATATTGATTTTTTAAATAATGGATCCTATTAAATCGGTGTTATTAAAAAAACTAATGAGAATTTGGAGAATTATATTGTATTCCTAGGTGCTTTACCATTGGGTGCATCATCCATATTTTTTACGAAGATGTATGTGTTAATATTTTTTTGTGGATTATCATTAGCTTAAGACTATCTTAATAAACAAAATGTATCTGCTAACCCATATTAGAGAATTGTTTTATCATCGTATATGGGATTATTTATTATCAATTTTTTATTTTGATAATTGATATAAACTATTATGGAATAATATGGAATACATTTCATATATAATTTTACATAAATTTATAATACCCCTAAGAACCTTATATATATATATATTAAAAACAATATATGGACAATATGAATTCATAGTGATGAATTTCAAAGTCAAAAATTTTCAATTATCATTAGGGATGCAATGAATGGAATATTTTGAGATCTCTTTGGTAAATATTTGGTAGTATATATTGATGATATTATCAAAAATTTGAATAGAATTAATGAACATGAAGATATTTTTCTAAAAGAAAATATAAAGAGATAAATTTTATGAAAAATTTAGCATATTTGAATTTTGGATGTAAAAAGTATCCCTCTTAGGTTATGAAATTAAAATAGAAGGAATATTAGTGGATCCTAATGAGATTGTGGTTATGAAATTATTTCATCGACCCACATCTATAATATATATCTATAGTTTCCATAAATGTACGTGATATTATTGATTAATTTTGAAAAATTTCTTAGGATTTTCAAAGCCTCTAAGTATTTTAAGCTAGAAAGGTTTAATGTTTATTAGGATAGAATAATGTAATTATGGTTTTAAGGTGGGTCAAAAGAATTTGGAAACCATAACATTACTAATAGTACCACATAGTTGATATCGGTTTGTGATATGTAATGATATAATAATGAAGGGAATGAGAGGTGTCATTACACTAAATTGAAAGTGGACAACATTTGTCAGCCCAAATGTCGTAAATAATATTTCAACTTTATAAAATAATTATTTTATTTAATATATATATATATATATATATAAAATTCATGTTAAATAAATATATTTTCAAATTATATACTCATTTTGTAGTTAAAATTATTAATATTAAATTCAGACAAAAAAATATGTTTTATTTATGGGTAAGATATTTTTTTAAATTATTTTATTTTGTCATATTTTTTTAAAAAAATTCAATAATTTATATATTCTATAAAATTTTAAATATACAGTATTATATTTAAATTTATTTTAATGATAATAGTATAAATTATATTATCATGGTATGTAGTAATAACATCATTTTTATTTTGAAAAAATAGTTTTTATTCTATATAAAATTTCTTATAAGTGCTTTATGACTTTATTTTAAATACATTTTCTAAAATTTAAGAATATTAATTTGAAATAACTGAATCATTATTTATTCAATCATAAAAAAATTAGCTTAGGGTTATGATTTGTAATTTTTCTGAAATGGATTATTATTGGGGAACTAGGAAATGATACAATTTTAACAATATCAAAAAATTTATGAAAACATCATGATATAAGCATGATATAAAAATTTATAAAAACATTGCATTATTTTTTTTTATTTAAATAGGAAAATAAATCATTGAAAAGAATTGTGGTGATTTTAAAAACATAGTCTTACATTTTATAACCTAATATATATTTTATTCTAATATAAATTTAAATTTTGTAATATTCCCTTAATTAAGTATTGCCCAAAATCCATTTTTAATGGATTGATTTGAGTTTCTTAAAAATATAATTTGTTTAATAATATACAAATAAATTTTATGACAGTAAACACTATACAAGATTTTTTAAAGATTAATATTTATCATTAAAAAATTATTTATTTTTAAAAAATATTTTTTATTATTAAGTGGACTTTTCATATTTACCACCACTTGAAATTGAATATAATAAAATGTTTATCAAATTTTCATTGTAAATTTTTAAGTAATTTATAAATACCCAAATCTATTTTATAAAAATCATCTTACCATAGTAAAATAATTAGTCTTCTATATAAGGGATAAATATCGTAGAATTGTTAACTTATGGGACAAGTCCAAAAATATCACAAAATCCTATCCGTAAATGAGTGGATATTAATTTTCATTACCTCACCATGATCTATTTTTAATTATTATGAAAATGTTTCCATATTAATAAGGAGTGAAATCACCTTTATATATTACAAAATTATTTTTACAAAAATTCCAACACTCTTATATATATATATATGGACACCTTTACCACCCCTCATATACTAAGAGTATTAGAAATTTATGTTGACCAATCTATAAAAAAATAATTCCAATACCCTCTTTCCCAAATCATTGGGGTAAATTTCTCCATACAACATGAATCTAAGTAGGCTTAGGTTTGGTTTAAAGAAGGATATCAAAGGAAGTGGTTGACATAAATGAGTTATCCTAGTTTCATTCTTCATCCAACACATACAAATATATTATAATATCAATAATATAATTACATAAAAATAATTAATATACATAAATTTTACTTTGATAATTTAACAAACTTTATATACCTCTCTCCCATACATATGAAAATGAATGCATCGCTCCTGTTACATGTGGCCCACCACCACAAAAAATTTATATCTTTAAATTTTTATCACAAAATTACATGGATTGTTAAAAAAAATTGAATATAATGAATAAATATGATATTAATTACATTATTAAGGCTATAAGAACATTATTTTTCCATTATATTAGTAACATTAACAATAATTGTAATCGAATAATTTCACAATATCAAATGAGCATGATGGTACACTTTTCTTTATTTCAACTTATTTCTGAAAACCTATTCAATTGTATAAAAATTATGGTACTATTAAAATATGATCTTAATATCTAAATAATTTTTTTCTATAATGGTGATATAATTTTTAAACTAAATATTTATATTCCACTATTATTTTTTCAAAAATCATTGAAAAAAATATTTTTATGTTTTTCATCTTTAGGAAGAAAACCTAACACTCCAATTTAATAAACATAGAACATCCAATAAAATTAATTAATATAAATTGCAATACAATTAAAATTATATTAATATTTAAATTAGTATAATTTAATGATGAACAAAATCATAATATTGAAATAAACATGGAATAATTAAAACTAATAAAACTAACAATCAATAATAACTAAAAATATGTAAAAACTATATGAGAAACAAATATTAAATATTAAAAAAAATCCATGAATATAAATAAGTTTTATTAATAAATGATTATTATGACATATTTTATAATTTACTAGGTTGAATCATGTTTTAATAAGAGGGAAATGAGTTTATGGTTCCTAGTGAGAATTTAAAATAAAAAATTATTTCTTATGCAGAGATATATATTTACAATTTTATCTTGATCAAATACATGAACCAAATATTACACAAACCCTATGATTTTTTTAAAACTTTGTATGAGCACAAAATTATTCATAATGTGTATAAAATAATGAATGAATCTACCAGTCCATGAAATACTTATAATCTCATGAAAATTTTTTAAGAATGTTATAATTTTCACCCATAAAACATTAACTCTTTATTTTACCTCATAAAATTCTAATACTCGTGTAAAAAACCATAGAAAAAATAACTCAAAGGGTAACTTTTTCCATACAAATAAATTCTAAATTGTAGCATTCAAGGACATAGAGGGAGTTACCCTCATGGTTACATTTGGAATATTCATCGTGGTATACTCTCACAATCTGTTAGTAGAAATCCTTCCGGTTATCTCTGTCTCATCACATAATTCATTGGAGTAAATTAATGTGATCACCTACCCTTATATTATCATGGATCTACATGTATTCATAAATAATTCTCAAGAACCATAACATAATCATAACATAAAAAACAATCATAAAAAATAACTTCTCCACATTGAAATCACTTTTCATTTTAAGAAATTTGCGCACCCAAAAATTAAAAAAAATTATTTGAATATAAAAGTGTAAACATGAAAAGGAATAATAAAAACATTAATGTGAAATAAAAGTGTTAAAACCCATTCATCCCATATCGGATACAATAAAAATATAACTCTTTTGTTTTTAATAAAAATAGTTAAATGAGTAACTTTAAAATAGGTTTTTAAAATAATGTTTCTTACCAAAACCTATTTCAAAAACAAAATACCAGAAAAGGGAAAAATGATTATTTTTCTTTTGAAAATATTAATCCTTGTAGATTAATAAAAATATCAAATAATGTTCAAGTTAGAAGATATGTTGTTGTCTCCATATACATTAAAAAAATTCCTTTTATCATTTGTTAAAACGTTCCGTATAAAACACCTAAAAATATTCCTTTTGAAAACATTTGAATTAAATTAAAAATATATAAATATAATTTCCTAGAAAATCAATTTATGTCCAAAATATAAATATATATAATAATATCAAGATTATTGACATTGATAAAATGATGTGATAATTAAATCATTAATCATTCTAGCTGTCCCATACCACTTTGAACATTTAAATCTTAATCTACATGAAAGAATAAATTTACCAAAACATTAAATAACATGATTAAAGATAAAATATTGATATGAAATTTCATATTAGCTACATATAAAAATTATAAATTAATAATGGTGCATATCATCAATAAATGCATCAATTAAAGGAGATTGAGACGAAATCGATTACCTTGAGTCTGACTCATCATGTACAATCATTACATTGGTAGATCACCTTGGATTAACACCATATACCCATTAAAGAGGTTTTTATTCCTAATATAAGAGATATATAATGTGGGTAGGGATTACAGGAAGTTAGGGGTAGATTTGGTCTAAACCAAATAGGTTATGTGGTGTGAATAAATGTTAAGAAGTAGTCCCCTTTTATAAGAGAGGGGAGGGGTACGCTTGGAAATATTCAAATTAATACATTAATTTAAATTAATATTATTTTTAAAATAGTTCCTAGGTGGTATACTCTGAATATATGATGATGATGGGTCGAAATAAATTCATCCAAATTTTTTTTGACAAGTTTTGATTATTTTTTAATAATTTTATTTTTGATTTCTCCCTTATTTAACCCGATTGATTTTTACTATTATATCATATAATTTACTCTGTGAAGGTAATTATAATTTAAATAAAATGAAAAATTCCCATAAATGATTCATTTATGACATTTTACTACTTTTCCCAAATAGTTGGTAAAATTTTGTGTTTTTTTATGAATTCAATATCATTTAATAAATTATTATTTATTTTAAAATTTTAATAGTTTCAAATTTGAGACTATTCATTAGTTGAATTTTTAAATATATTACAACGTCAAGATATATTCAAACCAACTACTTAAATCATTATTAACATGTCAATGTAATCCATAAAATTCTTGGATGTCATTGATTATATCATATTATATTTATTTTAATATTTTTAATATCATTTATTTGATTCATTCATTAATAAGGCAATTATTGCATCATTATTGTGTCACCATTTTATTTAATTATTCCATGATTAAAAATTGTACATAAATTACCACGATGTATATAGTTACATGATATTAAAAATTAATATTTATATCGTAACATAGAACCTATATAAACCCATATAAAAAATAATTTACTTGATAAAAATAATTATGAGACAAAATTTGTCTTCTCCTCAAACATAATATTATGAATGCTTTAAGGACATCAATGTGGTTCCAAGTGAACCTAAAGTCGACCCATGGATTATATTGGTCAGAAAACACTCATCAAAATAAATTAAGATATGTTTTAGGATAATTTTATAATATTTATAATATAATTATTACCTTTAATTACATGATTTACTCTTACCTATGGTAATAAATTATATTATTAAAGTTACTATTCATAATGTCCAAACATAAAAGTGAACTATTTACATAATTTTTTCCTTATGATTAAAAATATGGAATCCATTTTTTCCAAAGAAAAACATAGAAATGGATTAAATTAATTAAAAATTAATCATGTTCACGGAACGAGGAAACATGTTTGTTAAAGTATAAATGTTCAAAATTGAGAAATGTTTTTATATCCAATTACAATATAAAATTGATTCAAATTACCTAAATTATATTAATTGATAAAATAGTAATCTAATTATACTTTAAATCCATTCAAAAATATTATTTTACAATATAAATAAATTTGATGAAAAAGTAGTTTGCAATTAAAAAGCAATATTTTTTCACTATTCATTAAAAAATGAATCTTAACAGGGAAATAAAAAAATATGAAGTAAATTATTATTTATCCCTTCCAAATAAGAAGTATATTTTGACAATAAATATTATAGAATTGTAAAAAATAAATTTAAAGTGTGTTCACCATCAAAAGGTGGGAACATTGTATTTTTTGAAAATCACTACTTTTATCCCAACAATTTGATTTATTCTTATATCACGTCTAGAAAAGAAATAAAATGCATTTTAAAAAATATATTTAATATATATATATATATTTCATTCATATAATCCAAAAGGGTGATATTATTATTTATTGTTATAAAATACACTTGTGCACATTTAAATACTTTTATCAAAAATAAATTTCCTTTTATTTTAAAAAGGGTTTTATGTTCATTTATAATTAATTGGTCACCAATGAATTAATTATATATACTAGTGTAAAAACTATTTTCATAATTCAGTTAATAATCTTAATTTCCTCCATTCTAACAGTTTGGTTATAATGATGACATTTAAATAATAGTATTTAGTTATTAATTTAGGCTAGATGTGGTGTATCATGTATACTATCAAACATAGTATTTAGTTTTAAAAAAACCAGGGATGTTACATTATAACCTATTTAATAAATTCAATCCATGCAATTTGAACTCGTAATTAAAAACTAAGTGTTTAAATTTTCAAAATACCATTATTGGAATCCCACATCGGAAAATAGATTGATGAAATTTCAATTTTAAAATAAATGGAAGTACGAAGGTCACCTAGGATAATAGATACTTGGTTTAAATGTAATAAATCTTTGATATGGAAGATAAAACATACCATAATTTTCATATGGATATAGATAGAAAACATGGCCAGGAGAAAATTAAGAATCACAAAAACCTAAATCTATTTTGTGTTAAAAAGTCATTGATCTCATAGTATAAAATTTAATTGGATAACATTTTTGGATTAAGATCATTTTGTGGATTTGAGGAGTTATTTTACTAATACTCTAAGAACATAAATTAATATACTTACATGATAAGTAGAGTTTCACCATTTAATAAAATTCCACCACATACTCATATTCTTATACAAATGATGAGTATTTTAGATGAATTTTTCATGCCCAAATCAACTTCTAGAGAATAAAATAATCTAGAAAATTTTAACTATATATTTTTCCTATCATAAAAAAATATCCAAAAAAAATGTTAGGATAAGATAATATAATTGTTCAAAATGAATAAACGTTAATACGATGAAAAACTACATTAATCCCAAAAATTCAATAGTGATACCCAATGTTCATCATAGACCATTTGACAAATAATTTCCCTTAAATTCATCAAATTAATCCAAACTAAGATTGAAACCCAAAAATTATTTAATCACATATTCTTCCAAGATTAATATAATGAATTATCTCCAAATAAAATAAATTACTCTTAAAGTCTCACAACAACAACAAATAACCCTAATAATCTTCAAGTACGCTATAAATTTATATAAATAACATGAATCACCATAAGTCCTAAATAAAATAATAGATTATTCCAAAATATAATTCATTGTTTTATTCCTCAACTAAAATATCATTGTATTATATTTACCTTTATATTATAGGTTACTAAAATTGTGAGCGTTTTCCAAAATAACATTAATCACTTAACCACTAAACCATTTTTCAATCACATAATTATCTATTTGATTAAATTTATATTACTAAGATCAACTAATTTTTAATCTGTAAAATTATTTTACAAAAAATATGAAGTCATACTAACTAGGATATTATATAGGCCAGGGGTAGGAGATGCACCCATGTTGCCCTTCTGTTCTGGGTTCAATTACCATGACCTTATAAGATGCAATGGGTTGTCACCCATTGGGATGTCCTTTTTCTAAAACTATATCATTCTTATAAAATTTCCAAAATATGATAAAATCCTAAAAAATAACCATATCATGTTTTAACCTCAATTTTTATCACATACATTTCTTTTACATCCCAAAAATTAATGACCCATAATTACATCAAAAATGATTGTCTCCAAAAATACCATTAATCACTTTATAATTTCACAACATAAAGACACAAAAGGGTTACTATAACATTAAACTTATGATAAAAATGAGAATTATAATCTCATGATGATATACATATCTCTTCAAAAATCCTAATCTCCAAGTTGTCTAAAGCCTACTTTGAAACCAACTGTAAGTACCCATCCTTAAACATTATATATTCTTGTTATTTTAAAACTAGAAATCACATTATTTTACCATATATCATTTATGTTTTGTTTTTTAGAGAATTAGAAAAACACATTTTATATTAAACCCAAAAATTACAAGTGAAAACTTATACATAGTAACCATTTCATCCATAAAACAAAAATTATTAAAATAAAACATTATTTCTATGGTGATATATCTTAAAAATTTTCCCTTGATCACATCCTCAAACCAACTCTTCCTAAAACCCTGTGAAATTTTTTTAAATCATGGGATGAGAAAAAAAAATAGTAAGGTATATAAAATAATGAAATAAATAATTAATATATGAATACATATAAACCCATGAAAACATTTTCTCAATGTTATACTTTTCACCAATAAAACATAAACTCTTTACCATACCTAAGGAAATCATAAGATTCCTGTAAAAATCCATTTCAAACATAAATCATAAAGTTAAATTTCGGTATCCATATCATTTATACATTGTATCTTTCATGGATATATAGGGAGTAACCATAATATTTACATTTGGAATAACCCCCATGGTATATTCCCTTAATATCTCAGGAGATCCCCACCCTGTTAACTCATTCTCATTACCCAAATCATTTGAGAGCTGTCACAACCCGCCTTATTCAAGATGAGGGAAGGGATAAAATAATAACAAGACCATCCTTCCTCAAGATGAAATAGAAATAATGACCCCTAACTCCAGCCTCCAATAGGCCCCGAGGTAGTGACCAACACCAAGGGTATGGAAATCTCACAAAATGGGAGGCATTTCCCTTTTTTAGTAACCAATATCAGGAGATAAGATGTATCAACCTCCAATAATTCCAAGACAGATATATATATAAAGAAACCAAAATCCTTCCCACATGAATATTTAAAGTAAAACAGCTAGAAATACATGAAAAATCCAAAATAAGTACCAAAATAAAACAAAGAAATGAAACAGAAACTATCCCCAACGTCTGAGCTAGTAAGGTCCGACACTATCCATGTTATCTACTTGGAAACCTGAAAACAATTTTATGTATGGAGGGTGAGAATACAAGTATACTCAGTGGGGAAAAACCAAGTCACCTGTAAACAAGTGGGAATACTAATTCACCCATGATAAAACAAAAAAAATTCAGAAGCACCTAACAAGGTACACTATCCACCCCAACCTGACCAAGGAACAGTCACCAAATAACGCAAGTAAAGTAAAGTAAAGTATAATCACATCAATATTGGTGTACCCGACACCACCTTCCACTGGTTAACTACTCATCCCTAAGGGATAATGTCCTGAATCTACCATGCTCTTCCAAAAGTCCCACTTTCACAACCTGCCTACACACTTCTGGGCCAAAAATCAAACACATCCTGCCAGCAGACACTTGGGGCACTACCACACTGTAATCCTGCTCGCAGAAACCTAGGCTTCACACATACCACAACCTGCCCAAAAACACTTAGGCCTCATCCTAAAGACATCTAGGATACAAACCACCTCTCACAGAACAAGTATCGTAGATCTAGTAACAAACCTCAAGCCATTAAAACATTCCCAAAGAGTCTTGGGTGGTAAATTCCTAGAATTGGGTGCAGAGAAGAGATAATAACTTATCTTCCATCCTCCCACTAGGATATTGGGAAAGAAACCCTCCCCTAATAGGAATGATGGTGTTTGTCACATAGTTATCAATGTGGGTTGGGTGCATATAAAAAACACAAGAAACTACATGTTTATACATATAGTTAAACAAAAACTCAGACCAACCTTTGGGTTTCCAAACAAGAAACCATCCCACACAAACTAGCTTTGCGGATCCCCTACTTGCACGTATCACCATGAACCTCGGCCACTTCCCTATGTATAAGTATACCCCCATCCAATTCATTCACTCTATTGTATTTTTCATTAACAATCCATTTATTTATTTATTTCGTCCCTACCCAAGTAACTACCAAACACAACATCCCACAAGTATCATCATAACCCACACTTACTTCACCTAGTCCCTGGAAAATCTTAGTGAAAGGAACAAGAAAGGTAACAACATCCTTATTCAAGATTATCCCTCATAAACCACCTCATACACAAATCACACAGCAACCACCACCAAAACCACAACCCCACTGTACAAACATACCATACCCAACTCATGTAGCCAACCCCTCTATCCACCCATGTACTCACAACCATACTTAGCATCATACAACCCACATAAGGCACAAAACACAATAAAACCATACACAATAAACAACCACACCAAAAAGGAAAAGTTTATTCAGATTTAGAAAACACTAGTGATTTAATTCCACTTGATAAAACAAGGGTGATCATAGAATAAGTTTGATCTTGGGGAATCCATATATTTATCTAAATATATGTGACTAACTGGATTCTAATTCTTACCATAGTGATTCACAAATCATACATGTGCACAAACGGAGACCACCAACGACCTTGATTTTCAGAAGGATACTACCCATACAATTCACCACACAGATCAAAGATAACAGATAAAACAACACAATCATCATGATCATCATCTTCCCCATCCCCCATTTACTACTTATTATTATCTTCGTTAATTGGGTTTCAACCATATTCACAAGGGTACATGAGTACACCCACCCTGCATGATACACAATGAAAAGAGAGACGAAGGAAATCCCTACCTAGAATGAAAGGTGACAAAAAATCCTCCTTCCACTAAAATAAGGGGTGTGATAGTAGCAGGAAAAATCCAAGGAAAAACTCTAAGGAAAACTGGATCAAAGGATTTGAAAAAGCATGCAACTCCCTGGGAAGGGAAGTCTCTAGGTGCACCAAGAGAGAATGTAAACACACTGGGAAGGGAAGATCCCAATTTTGATGAGCCAGGTACTATATTAAAGGAAGAATAGTTTCAAGAGTCATTAAAGTCAGATCATGGACATGACCATATGGTTGGATTATTTCAATGTCCCCAGAGAATTAGGATATTAATGATAAAATTAATATCCTTGAATTTCCTTTAGAAATGCCCAAACAAGGCATTAAACTCGATTTACATTGCATAAAACATAAGAGGGGAAAACTAGAAAATCAGGGAGAAACTAAGTAAAATTGGAAATTTGGAAAACTTTAAAAAGTCACTCACCATTCGGTGTCACCGCTTGGTGTCACTATTTAGTGAGACATCGTTTAGTGTAACCCTTTGGGGATCCACCATTTGGTGTCTCTATTTGGTGAGCCTCCATTCTGTGTCACTATTTGGTGAGACACCACTCGGTGAGCCACCATTCAACCAACCACCATTCAATGAGACACCATTTTGTGAGCCACCATTTAGTGAGTCACCTTTCGATGTCACCATTAGGTGGGACACCACTCGATGAGCCCCTATTTGGTGATCCACTATTTAGAAAAACTGGGTTTTTGGAAAACTCTCGAATTAAGCCACTATTACCTCCTAGAACACCTAAAAAATGAATTTTCACAAAGGAATGGCCCAGAGGGGTCTGGGTCATTACATAAGATAACTATTAAACTATTCTCTTCCTCGAGAATTCAAAACTAAAACTAGAAGGAGGAGGGGTCTGAAAAACCACCCCATAAGATACCTCTTAAGTATAATACACCTTGTGTTGTTCGAAAGATGGATTGAAAAGATCAACATCAAAGAACACCTCCCCAACATCTACTACCCCAAAAAACCAAACAAAACCAAAAGTCACACTGTCCAGACACATGTATTTAGTAATTTCTTCCTCTATTCCATGATACTATCCTCTTTTGGATGCACTGACTCAACCACATGGGTTTAATCACATTCACATTAATGTGCCTCGATTAGGGATCAGGTGATCTCATTCCCACATGTCAGAACTGATTTCAAATTAAAGAGCAAGGAAAAAACTCATCTCATAGAAAATAAGGTCAAGTATCACATCAAAACAAAGAACACAATCAAAACTGAAAATAACTCTGAGTACTAGGCATGCATCTGTGCCTCTTGTTCCCAAGTACTATCCTCCAGGACACAATGCCTCTACGACACACGGACTAAGGGAATGGTCCACCCACACAACACCTTCTCCTAAAGATCCTGGATCTTCACTGGATACTCCATGAACATTGCATCGCCCTCTATATCCAACTCTCCCTAATCAATTACATGGGAGACATCATGAAGATACCGACGAAGCTGGGAGATATGAAAGACCTCTTGCATCCCCCCCTAACCGCGGTGGAAATTCCAGCTGATATGCCACATCACCTACTCATCCCAACACCTCGAAAGGTCCAATGAACTTGGGATAAATATTACTCCCCCTTCCCAACCACCACTGCCCACATCGAGGGTAAACCTTCAAGAATACATGGCCCCCAGCCTCAAACTCCAACTACCTTCTCCTGCGATCGGTATATGACTTCTTCCAGTCCTATGTGGCCTTAATCCTATCATGGGAAAGATGCAACTTCTCTATCATACTCCACACCATTTCTAGACCAAGAACAACTGCCTACCCATCTTTTATCTAGCATAAGGGTGAATGACTTGGTCTTCCATATAGAGTTTCAAATGGATCCATGCCGATGGAAGAATGATATCTATTATTGTAAAAAAAATCTAGAAATGGAAAACATCACACCCAGGACCCACTAAGGTCTACAAAAAATGCTTACAACATATCCTCCAATGTATGGATATCCCTCTCTATTTTTCCATCTATTTGAGGGTGGAAAGTAGTGCTGAGGAATAACTGGGTGCCAAAGGCACGTTGAAATCCCCTCCAGACTCACAATGTAAAACATGTACCCCGATCTGAGACAATAGACCTCATAACTCCATGAAACCGCACTACCTCATCCACATACCTCTGTGCTAAGGCATCTATTGTGCTCAACTCCTTGATTGCTAAGAAGTGAGCCAACTTCGTCAACTGATCCACTACTGCCTAGATTGCATCATATCCTCCCTGATCTCTAGGTAATCCTACAATGAAATACTTTGAGTTTTAATACCACTTACACTCGGGGAAATCCAAGGGAAACAATATACCACTGGGAACATGGTGCTTACCCTTCACTTTCTATCACACTAAGCACATTTCCACATACTCTGTTACTACCCACTTCATCTTGGGCCACCAGAACTATTCCCTCAAGCCCCGATACATCTTAGAAACTTTTGGGTGTATATCTATGGGTGAGATATAGAAATCCTAGAGAACTCCCTCATGCATCTCTACTGGGATGAACAGCTTCCCCTGGAACATTTATGATTCTGACCATCCACCGACCATCCGTCCAGTTCGCTGGTCAATGCAATCATGCATCACCTCCACCTTTGAGTCTCCCTAGTGAGACTCCTCCACTTTCTGCCTTAGAGATAACGATACTTTCATTTTAAATAGGCAGCCTCTACCCCCATCCATTCCCACATCTATGTGCAAGGAATCCAACTCCTCAAATATCTCTCCCAAAATCCCCAGATTCCCGAACCACTTCATTATAATATTTACTTCTCAATGCATCGACCAAAATGTTCCCCTTTCTTGAGGTGCAAGAGATATTAAAATCTTAATCCTAGAGAAAATCTATCCATCTCTGCTTTCTCAAGTTTAGATATCACTAGGAAAAGATATACCTAAAACTCTTATGATATGTGAAGACCACAATTGATCCCTGATGAGGTAATGCCACCAAAAAATTATCACAAACACAATCGCTACAAGTTCCAAATCATGGGTGGCATAGTTACATTCATGGGGACATAACTGCCTAGAATCATAGGAGAACACTCCCAGTTGATGCATAAACATGAAAACCATACCCAAAATAGAAGAATCACAAAAAACCTCGAGCATAACTCCTTCCTCTGGAAACCTGAGCACTGGGGCACTGACCAACTTTCCCTTCAGATAGTTAAATGCTTATCTACACTAATTACTCCACACAAAGGCTTGGCCCTTTCTGGTCAGATCCATCAACAAGGATACAACCTGAGATAAATCCAGTATTAATTTCTATTAGTATCCTTCCATATAAAGAAAACTTCGAACCTATACCACATTGGTTGGGTTCTTTCCATGAAACAACTGCCTCGATTTTCGACGGGTCCTCTACTATGCCCTGCTAAGTCAGAAAATTCCCAAGGAAGTGGACCTCACATGTCCAAAACATTAACTTGGACAAAATTCTGTAGATTTGGTGGTGATGAAGGTTCTCTAGGACAGTCTTGAGATTCTTGATCTCCTCCTACTCCGACATGGAGTAGATCATATTGTCATCGACGAATACGATGACGAACCGGTCCAAGAACTCACGAAAGATAGAGTTCATGAGCCCCATGAACCTTATTGGCATGTTCACCGAATGGAATAACTACAAACTTGAAGTTCCCATACCTTCACCTGGAAGTAGTCGTCAGGATATCACCCTCCTTAACCCTCAAATGATGATATCAAGACTACTGATCGATCTTTTAAAAACAACTCGGTCCCCTTAACTAGTCCAAAAGATCATCTATCCTCATGGGAGGGTAAGGATTCTTGATTGTGATCTGCTTTAATGTCTGGTAGTCTATATATAGCCTCATACCACCATCTTCCTTTTTTTTAAACCAAGACTGGAGCACCCCACAATAAAACACTAGGCCATATAAAGCCCTTCCTCATCAGATTGTCGATCTGGATCTGCAACTCCCGTAACTTAGAAGGCTCCATCCAATAATGAGCCATCAAAATATGAGAAGCACCAGGATGCAAGTCTATCCCCAAATCATCATCCTTTCAAGGAGGTAGAGTCAGAACCTACTCAAGAAAAACATAAAAGAACTCCCCAAATACCCTAGGAGTCCCTGATATCTTAGTGTCCATCGATCCCATGAATATCTCAACTAACAAGTAAAGAAGAGGATCTACACATTAGCTACCCACCCAACATCTCCACTCACCAATGAAAGATACATGATAGCCTTTCACATCTAGAAACACAAATCTTCTCTGGAATAAGTCGATAATATCATGAAATGAAAACAACTAGTAGATTCCAATGATGATATCGTATAGATTCATCTATAACAGGAAGAGATCCCCACATGACTGATGCGGCCCCAACATCAACCTAAATCCCCAAAAAACATAAAAAAAGCTGGTTTGACCTCTGACTAGTGTACTCAACCCGAGGAGAAAGGAAAGCCTCTCTATGTACAGTCCCAAGGCGTGGGCTAGAGAGGGTGAAATGAAGGTGTGAGAAGCTCCTGAATCAAATAAAGCACATGAAAGAGTGCTGAACAAACTGATGATGCATGAAACAATCTATGGCCCTGCTAGAACTGATGCCTTTGTAGTGTGAAATTTACCACATCAAGATTCTCTACCCATATCCTATTGACTACCTCCCTGACTATTCCCTGGTTGATTTCCCTAAGGAGAACACTGAGGTCAGCCTCCTCCTGCACAATCTTCCCTCAGTGGAGAAGGGGCCTGCTATCCCTACTGCTGGAAAGGCCTGGTTAGAAATAACTGATGAGGTAGGAACTGAACCTGCCCGCCTTCACCATACTGAGCTTGAGTTGGGCACTGTCCCTGTAGGTTCCCACAACCTCTTCAAGAAAAACACCTTGGCCCTGGGACTGTGGGAAAATAGTGAGGACCAGAGGGTCGGGACTGAAACAGCATGGGTCTTGTCCCCACTGGTTGAAACATGGAAGGCCTAGAAACTGGGGACTTGCTGGTGATGGCCTTCCCCTTTGAATAACTCATCCAAATTCCCTATCATTGAAGACCTTTTCATGAGTGCATCATTTCAAAAACTTCATCCTTCTTATGAACCTCTAGATATGTCGATAGGTTAAAGGGAGTAACCACACAATGAAGGGAAGGGAAGAGTTCCTCCTCTAAGAACCACTCATGAAACCCCTTATATAGAAAGAGATCTTGAAAAAAATGGAGGAGATCCATGAACTTGATCCCTAATTCCCTCACCGAAATTCACCCCCACTAAAGGGAGAATATCTCTTACCTCTTCTCCGCCTTCATCATGGAAGAAAGGAATTTCGACCGAAACTCTTTCTCAAAGTCAACCCATGAAACATCAGTCTCCTTCATATTCCTGAGGTAAAGTTTCCACCACTAACGTGATGGTCCCCTAATTTAACTCACTAATAGAGGAACCCATTACTCTATCAAATCCCAGATCAAGCTAAAAGTGATCACTAGTGCCTCAAGCCAACTCTCTATATCTATGTCTGAGATGCTTCCCTCATAATTTCCCAAATATTTCCATTGGAAGGAAAAAAGCATCTTCTTCCCCTGGTCACCCCCTTCTATAGGATAAACCCTCTATCGATCAGAAAAATTGGCTTGCTCTACCTCCACTACCTGAGCCACTCGTGGATGACAACTGAGTGCTATAGCTGAAAGGTAAACAAGGAACTCCTAAGCCTGAGTTTCATGGAATTTATTTAAGAATCATTTTAACTCATTGTTTATTTTAATTCCCACAAAAACAACAAAAAAACAATAACACAAGTCATCATGATGCATTTACCTTTCCTATGGTCTCTACACCACAATCAGTGTATCCTCACATGGTTGTTCGGTAAGATTAGAGTCCATTCATCAGATCAGGGGGGCCCTAGAATCTCGTGTCCTAGATGGTATTCCCTGGACTACGCCACGTACCGATATAACCTAACACTGTTTCCCTACCAACCCATGAAATCCTCACTGTTCCGAATTCCAAAATCCATCCTATCTCTCAACCATCAACTCTACTACAATTCTATCATGACCCACCTTCTTCAAAATGAGAGAAGGGATAAGAAGATGCTGATTCATTCCTTACTCAAAATTATGGAGATATATTGACCACGATTCTCGCCTCCAATAGGCCTCGATGTGGAAAAAACCACAAAGGGTATGGAAATATCACAAAAATGGGATGCATTACCCTTTTATTTAGTAACCATGATCAGGATATAAGATATATAAACCTCAGACAACTCCAAGTTAGATATATATAATGAAACCAAAATCCATCCCATGTGAATGTTTAATGTAAACGGACATAAATACATGAAAAATCCAAAGTAAGTACCAAAATAAAACTAAGTAGCAACACATCAACTATCCCCAACTTCTGAGCTAGTAAGTTGCAACACAGCCTGTGTAATTTCCCTATAAACCTGAAAATAGTTTTATGTATATAGGGTGAGCATAAAAGTATACTCAATAGAGAAAATCTAGTCACCCATGCACATGTGGGAGATACAAACTATTTCCCCCATGAGAAAACAACATAAATTCAAAAGAACCTAACAAAGTATACTATCCAGCCAAACCTCACTAAGGCACACTCACCAAATAATTCAAGTCAAGTAAATTAAATTATAAGCACATCAATATTTGGGTACCCCGCACCACTTCCCACTAGTTAACTGCTCATCCCTAACGGCGAATGTCCTGACGCTACCATTAGAGCTATCATGGTCTCACACACACCTAGTTTATAATAGAACCACATATATTCATAAACAATTACCAAGAAATATAACAAAATCAAAACACATAAAACAATAATAAAAGAAAAAAAATTCTCCACTTTGAAACCACATTTCATTTTTACAAAGTCACATAATAAAAAAAATGAAAAACATTATGTGTAAATAAAAGTGTAAAATTTTAAAGGAATAATAAAATAAATAATTTGACATAAGAGTAGGAAAATACATTCTTTTATATATGTTTAATAATATATTCCTTTTGACTTTTATAAAAATATTTGAAAGAGTAACTTTAAAAAAGGTTTTAAAAAGAAATTCTCTTACCAAAGCCAATTTCAAAAACTAAATTCTCAAAAAGGGAAAAGGTTTCAATTTTCTTTTATAATCATTATTGCTTGTAGAATAATCCAAAGTAAAATAATTATCACTACGGAAGCGAATTTTTTGTTTCTATATATGTTATAAAGAACATTACTTTTATTTTTTGTCTAAACGTTCTGTATAAAATACATAAAAATATTCCCTTTGAAAAAATTTGAATGAAATTCAAAATATATTAAAAAATTACATTAAAATAATTTTATATCCATATAATAAATATTTAAAATAATATAAATAATGTTTACATGGAGAAAATTATATGAAAATTAAATCATTAAACATTCAAGGTGTTCCATACCATTTTGAACATTTAAATCTTAATCCCCATGAATGAATACATTTTACAAAACATTATGTAAAATGAGTATATATAAAATATGGATAGGAAATTACATAATATATGTATATAGACCTTAAAAAATAATAATGTTTCATCTCATCAAGAAATTCCTCATTAAAACGATATTGAGATTAAATCTTTTATGTTGATTCCCAATCGTCACGTACAATCGTTAATTTGTACGATTACCTTTGATTAACACCTTAACCCATATAGGGAGGGTTTTATACCTAATCTACTAGATAAAAATTGTGGGTATGTATTCAATTCAGGTATTATGGAAGAAAATGGATGATCGAAATAGGTTTTGAGTTGTGAAAAAATGTTATGAATTAGTTCCTTGTTATAAGAGAGGGGATGGACATTTTTGGAAATATTTAAAGTAATAAATTAATATAAATTAATTTTTTATTAAAATGGGTCCAAATAAGTTTAAATTTAATATAGGATGAGTATGGGTCAAAATATATTCATAAAATATAAAATAGGCATGTTTTTATTATTTCTTATTCCCTATCCTTTTGTTTTAACCATTATTTAAAACTTTTAATTCTTATTGCCATATCATTTAATTCACTATGTTAACGGTTCTTATAATTACTATAAAATTACAAACAACCACTAATTGAGTCATAAATGAAATTTTATGACATATAAAAATCATTTTGCCAAATATTTTATTGTTATGAATTTAATATCTTTTATTAAAATATTATTTATCTTAAAATATCAATATTGTCAATTTTTACGCTACTCGTTAGTTGAGTTTTTAACTATATCATAATAGAGAGATAACAAACCATCTCCCATAAATAATAAATAACTTGTCAAAGGAATCCATATATTTATTTTATTACATTTATTTTAAATTTTTTAATATTATTTATTTGATTCTTTCATTAATGACACAATTACTATATCAACATTGTGTCACCATTTAATTTAATTATTTAATACCTAAAAATTATAAATAAATTACCATGATGTACATACATCCCTTATCTTTATAATAAATACTTATAATTGAACATATCCCCTATATATCCCCATATTAAAATACTTTACATGATAAAAACAAGGGTGAGACAAAATTTGTTTTCCCTTTGAATATATTATTATAAATGCATTAAGGTAATCCATGTTTATTAGAATTGGTCCTAAAATCTAACCATGGATTATGTTTATAGCTACACATGTAATGTCCTAGAATTTCCATGTAATTATTTTAAATTATATGGAATTATTTTGAGACCACACGTTCTAACCGAATGTGATTCTGAGGCCCAGTGATCCCAAGATGGAATTTTGAACATTTTTTAAGTTATGTTTAGTAAAAATTTGAGTGGGTTTTTAAAACTTTTGAACTACTAATCAGACTGAAAATACGAGGGCACTGTTGAACTCAGAACGCCGGTATTCGCCTAGAAAGACATAACTTCAGCCGGTAGGGGCCGAACAGAAAAGCTAATTTTCATAATTTTTGAGAAAACTAATAAAATAACATAAAAAGTTATTTCATTTCTTTTCTCAATGATGAGTGACGATACGGTGATGCTGCAGTGTAGTGATGAGGCAGTGATGGGAAGAATTAATGGGGTTCGTCAATGGATCGTTAACATGAAGCTTAATGATGCTTTAATGATGCGTAACAGCGATGCTGTTTCATGAATGAAACAGCGTAAGGACGCGACATCATAGTGTAACAGAAACAATACGACATGTTTTCTTTTTAATAGGTTTATGTGTTGGTGGAATGAGGATTAAACTCTGAGAATTCTCTGATGAACCTCCATTTTATTTTTTCCCCAATGAAGAAAGAAGAATGTCGGTGGACGTCATCGACTTCGACATACTCAAATAACAACGAACACCATCAACCACTTGGACCCTCAAGGAAAAAACACTACAGTAACAGACATCAATGAGGTAGGGGTTTGATTTTGGTTTTATGAATTCCCCATCCTTTTTTCTAAATGAAGAATGTGGATTAACCCACAAAAAGGTTAATATGTGGACTATGTATTCTTGCGAGAGAGTGTTGTTCTTGGGTTTTCTATTCAAGATTGATTTTATTGTTGGTAGAATTGAAATCCCCAGACCTTCCCCTGTTTTAAACCTATAATGAGGAGGGAGCGGGCTGACACAAACAATAACCAGGTCCCTCCACATATTTGTTCTTCGTGGCCATATCCTAAAATCAGTGAAAAGAAGAATCTGGGGCCAAGGAAGGGATGGCAGCGACCCGAGAGGCCCGTAGGCACAAGTGGATCGCAAAACGGACCACTAGAGAAAATCCAGTGGCCCGCGGTGGTGGCCGCAGGTGGAAGGAGGCATCGCGCCCATCGACGCACCGTGACAGTAGGAGGCCATGAAGGAGGGGATACGTGGTGCCTACCAGAGTCACGTGGAGGAGCGGCCCGCATCTTGGCTGCTCGGGTGAGCCAGTAGCAAATGAAATCCGACCACGTGTGAGAATTTCGGCCAGTCAACTTGGCCGGACACATCAGCACCAAGCTGCGGTCATTTTACCATGGTAGAGAAGGGTCCCCATGTCAACCCGCGGGGTAGCAGGAGGCCATACGTGGCATCCGGCCACGCCCCGACTAGGAGGACGAACCAGTCAACCCCTGGCAGACCGGGTAGGGTGCGGGACACCCCCTTTAACCAGACCTGTGCTACTAGGACAGAACTATGGACCCAATGGACTAAAAAGGCCAAAAAAATTCTGGAATGAACCTATCTTGGGTCGGTGTACCTCGAACTATGTCGGGCCAGGTCGGACTGGACCCGAACCCAACCGACCCTCGTTTCAGTGAAATGTTAATAACTCGCAGACCAAGTGTCTGATTGATGAACCATCTGTGGCATGAGGATCCTTGGGATGAGGAGGTCCTTTTGAGATACTCTACAAGAGTTTTTAAGGGGGTTGGTTTATGGCCGGTTTGGATTGGAATTTAATCCAACCATGCCCTTTTTACTAAAATGGCCATATGTTACAGAAGGAGCGTCCGTTCGACGCACCGTCTGTTGCATTGGAACCCTTAAGATGATACAGTACTTTGGGTTATTATATGTGGGAATTTTTGGTGGTTGAGGTATGACCAATGGCTCAAGAAAAATCTGTTTGAATCCTTAGTGGCCCGACAGATGAGCAGTAGCCGTGTGGATCCTTAGTGGCCCGGTAGACGAGCATCAGTCTTGTGGATCCTTAGTGGTCTGATAGATGAGAAGTGGCTATGTGGATACTTAGTGGCCTGGTAGACGATCAGCATCCATGTGGATCCTTAGTATCCTGGAAGATGAGTAGGAGCTGTATGGATCCTTAGTGTCCCAGCATATGAGCATCAATTAATTAGGGATGAGTCCCTCAATAGTATGAAACATTTTTACTATAACAGATAAAAATTTTGTAATCTAAAATATACCTAGTGTGAGTTGTACTTGCTTTGTGGTTTTTCTTTTTGGTTACTTTGTGGTATTTATCCCTAGTGGACTGAGTCCCATACTCAGTAAGATGTTAATCACCCCTTCACAGGCTTCGACTACACATCTTGTGTCTTGTGCAGATGATGGACGTTTCGATGAAGGACTTGGTGGCCTAGGAGTAGGCGGGGCCCAGTAGGATTGGGAGGAAATGACATACTACATCGAATTCCAAAAGCTACACTAATCTTACCATCAGGTAGGGTTTTCAGTGGATGGCTACTCGAGTCCCTTTGTACCTTCAATTTTCAGTTGTCTTTTGTTGGGTTCGTATTCTGTCCCACTTGTTTTTAGTTGTACTTATACTCAACACTTGTTTCAGTATAATTTTTTATACCACTTTTAGTTAGTGGGACATGGTTGGGCGTGTGTGCACGTATAGGTACCTAGGAAAATTCCTCCCACTTATAGGTTGATGCCTTTGGCACTAGTCACCAACCCTTGGCCTTCAGGAGGTGGTCTTGGGGTATGTCACAGCACGAGCCCTGGGGGATGGGTCGTGAAAACAATTGATACTATAAATATTAAAATAAATTTAAATTGAGACTTTTGATGCATTCCACTAATTTTATAGGTTAATATGACATGTTAGGATTTATTTAATGTATTTCTTTTGAAGTAATCAAGTTTTTTTGAATTTCACAAAAACTAAATACTAAATAGTCTCAAAATTGACATAAATGCATTTGTTAAAACAAATACTATATTATTAAATGATATAATATTATTAAAAATATAAGGATAATCAAAAGGACTTATATAATGATATATATCTCATTAATGAACCAATTTGGGTTCTATTGGCATTTTATATTAAGTTTATTAACCATGTAATATAAAAATACGAGAAGACATTATAAAAGTTAAACTATTTAACTAAGAGTTAAATCTAAAAGATAAGATTAATATGGTGACCTAAACTTGTCTAAAACCTACTGGATGAGATGATTTAGACCCATACCCACCTTATCCTCTAAATTAATTCTTTTGGGGAAATTATAAACTGAAAATTATTTTATAATAAAATAATATTTCAAGCTTTTCCTAAAGTGACCCTCACCTCTCTTATCAAAGGGTACTTCTTATTCTCTCAAATCACACCTCCAAATCCATTTGGCTCGGCCAAATCATGATAAAATATCTTTACAACTACCCTCACTTCAACCTAGAGGCATTACTTTGATCATAAAGACAACCTAAGGATCCGTTTTGATCAAATCAAAAGGAAGAACCCGAAGGAGAGGTAATAATTTCATCACCTCTTTCAAAGTTCTTTTCTTCTTCCAATTCCTCTTTCTTTGTTGTTTCCATACCAAAATAATAACGCGAGTACATTCTATATAATTTTATATTATTATAAATATGGTACAACTATATTCATTATTCTATTCATCATATGAATGACAAAGTCACCATACATGCATACGTACGACTTATTGTCTCTACGTCGTGGTGTAGTTTGTTATTCAACACTTCATTATTTGGATGGGTATAATAATGTGTATAATTGATATAAATACTAAATATAACATGTTAATGATTCTGTATATGTAATATACCATCCAATTACATACAATTTCACCATCAATAGAATGATATTGTCGCATGTGCGTACATACAGATTACCGTCTCCACGAACACTATGAGATTCATTCCCCTCCGTAACCATTCAAGAATATTTTTCATTTTTTGATTTAAAATAATGTTTAAGAACTTAATATCATTTTGGATTACAATAAAATACATCCTACCCATAACAAACATGACTTACGTAACAAAACATATAAAGGAAAACAAATCAGTTGACACCCGAAACACTGATACTACTGCAATATTATTAACACAGAAATATTGAAATATCATATATGATATCATATTTATGTATATGGTTCTTGTATAATTTAATAACAATGATTTAACTATTATAAAGGAGTTTAAAATACCCTCGACTAAGGAAAAGTATAAGGTAAGGGTTAATTTTAGAACCACTTTATTATTCGAGGTTGTTTTTACGAAAGTATCTACTGGGATTTCTTTATCATCCACATCAGTGTTTCTTAAAAATGTATTTCAATTTTTTTTACTATTTCCTAGAATATGGGTTAAAGTCATTTATACCCTTGTTTTAATTTTTATAAAATGTTTTTAAAGGAATCTTTCTGTCATTTTCCAAACAATGTACTTTATGAAATTTTCGACAAATTAAGGTACAAATGTTTTTTAACTTATACGGTGGGAGATGCTATTTTCCACCGTTATAACACCTTAGAAGCTTCCTTTAAAATTTTATAAGAATATTTTCAAAATAAATATTTTCTTTTATAATTATGTGACTTTTAAATGATTTCAAAATAGAAATAGATATTTCTCTCAAATAGTTTTGATTTCATTTATGTCAACATCCTTTGATGGATTTTATACTTGTTTGAAGTTGATTTGTTATGATATAATGTTATATATTTTATTAAAGGTTTTGTGATATGCTTGACTATGGATGAGTTATTTTTATACCATTCATGGTATATGGTTAACATATTAATATTTCGTATGCTAGTTTTAATACGAATGTTTATGTTATGTTTCAACTTTTTAATATGAGGAATGCACTGGACTTAGTAAGTGATGGGTGGAAGCCTCTGTAGCTCCTCGATGCATCGGCAGGTCTCATGAGACAAACCAGTGTCTTGGCTCAAGGCCTTGACAAAATCTTATTTTTAGTCTTGGCACGAGGCCTTGACTATGTGGTTATGATGTACGACATTATGCATTCCATCATTATTAAATTAGCTATTGATATTACATTTGATTATTCGACTAGTAGAATATCCATTTGAATAAGTAAATGGAATTATTTGATTTATCTTTGCCATATTATGCTGATGTTTAAGTTTAAAAGGCTTTTGTTTTAGTCTTATATATTTCCTTAAATGTTTATGTTTTCTTATGATAGTTTTGTCTATATTGTTATCCTTACTGAGCATCTAAGCTCACCCCTTTATTATGTTTTATTTTTCCCAGGATGTGAAGAAGTATTTTAAGATTAACCTGCAAGAATAGGATAAGGGATATGAGTGTGTTGAAAGGGGACACAATGTTGTTGTTTTTCCATTTCATAATGTAATGTAAAACTTATGTATATATATAGTACTTCCAATGCTACTAAACTAATCGGTCATTCAAGACTTGATCTCTTGTGATCATGTCAATGTTATGTAATAATGCACCGACTCCAGGTAACTAGGGTCTGGGTGTTACAGTTGGTATCATAGGATGTTTAGTACAATCCTTGGAATATAGATTTAGAAAAAATCTGATTATAGAACATTACCCTATGATATAATTTTAGGATTATTATAGAATAAATTCCTAGAATTTTGGTAATGAAGAGATTTTGTGAATTTTCCAAGAAATACATCCCTGTCTATATACGAGTAGGTAGAGGTGGATCTGGAATAGATGTATCTAGTGGTAAAACCCGAAAACACTGCTTTGAGCTAGAATCGAACGGGAATTGGTGCACGACAACGGGCCTTGCTGCACTCTTGGTTATGAAACTCCCAGGGAATATTCTTAGGATAATTCAAAATTTCTTTAAAAGCCATTATGAAGGAATTATGAGTAAATACTTCCTCAAAGAAAACATTTTTTTATGATTATAGATTATATACATAAACTGTTCAATTTATGTTATGTATTTTACTATTTTACAATTATGTATTGCGATTCATAAACTAATATAGTATATGCCACTGTTTAGAAATGGCGTCTAGTGGAGGGAATGGAAACCGTATCAACGCACATAATCCATGTAGGGATTTCCCTCCTACTTAGGATAATTATAGTGGAGATGGTGATGCAACTAGTTCTGAACAGCTTATAACCATACTGGGAAAACTCACTCAGGTTATGAATAATAACCATACCCGTATGGAGCACCTTGATCCACAGCATAAAGGATCAATGTTAGACCACTTCATGAGGAAAAAACCACCAAAATTCAATGAGACTAAAAATCCATTTGTAGCTGAGCAATGGATAAGTTCCTTAGAGAAAATATTTCATGCTTTGGGGAGTAGTGAAGGGGAAAAAGTTGTCAGGGCAGTTTATCGCCTCACAAGAGATGCAGATCAATGGTGGTCATTAATTCAAAACAAAATATAGGATGAAGAAGCATAAAATATGGAATGGAGGTAGTTTAAAGATATTTTCTTAGAAAAAAAATTTCCTCATGACCATCGAGCGGATATGGAAATATAGTTTCTAAGTATAAGGATAAAGTAGGATGAGAATGTCACAAAGTATGAGGCTAACATTAAAAGGTTTTCAAGGAATGCTGCAGATTATATATTTAACCCAAGGAGTAAGATTGATCTATTATTTGATCAGTTAAAACCATTTCTCCATTGAGAATTAGTCTCACAATCCTTCTCATCGTGTGAAGATATTGTCTAATGTGCTATCAAGACAGAAAATGAATTCTATAAGTCTTATGACTTTAAATCAAAGCAAGAGAAGAAGAGATCTACTAAACACCCTAGAAATAGAAATAAGGGGAAGAAGGGAAAGGTTGAATTTCCATCCTGTAGTAAATGCGGGAAGAAACACCCTGGTACTTTCCTGAAGGGAATGAGAGTCTGTTACAAGTGTGGAGAAAAAGTCTACCTAGATCGTGATTACAAAGGGAAGAAAGAGGCTGTCAATGTTGAATGCTTTAGTTGTAAAGAAATGGGGCATTATGAAAATTAATTTCCTAAGAGTCAAGGAAACTTACCTCAGAAAAGGAAAAGAGAGCAAGGCCAATCATATGCGATCACAACTCCAGAGTTTGAAGTTCTGAATGATGTGGTGGCCAGTACATTAATAGTTTCCTAAAATTTAGCCAATGCTTTATTTGATTCTGGATCATCGCATTCTTTCATATCTTCCCAGTTTTCCATGAAAATTAGATACTTTAAATTTGATTTACAAAGGTAGTTATCAGTAAAAAATCCTAAGGGATGTATCATTGCAACAAAGTTTTGTGAATTGGTTACTATTATGGGATATAAACATGCTTTATCTATTGATCTCATCGTCATAACCATGATTGAATTTGATATAATCCTCGGTATGGATTGGATTTTGGACCATGATGTGAAAATTTATTGTAAGAAGAATGAGGTTACAATTTTCGATGATGATAAGGAATACCTTATCTTTAGAGCAGAAACATCACCATCTGATTCTCATCTAGATCCACCCCCAATATCTTTACTTAATTCAATTATTGGGGAGGAAGAGAGTGAAATAACTATGGGCAAGGAAAGGAATGTTCAAATATAGGAAGTACCTAATGTGAAAGAATATGTTAATGTGTTTCCAGAGGATTTACCTGGACATCCTCCAGAATGAGAAATTGAGTATTCCATTGATTTAATTCCTAGTTCAAGACCCATATCAAAGACCGCTTATAGAATGGCCAATGTAGAATTAGTGGAACTAAAGAAACAACTAGAGGAATTGAGTAATAAAGAATTTATTCTCCCTAGTGTTTCTCCCTGGGGAGCCCTTGTTATTTTGGTTAAGAAGAAATATGAATTTATGAGGTTATGCATTAAATATAGGGAGATCAATGCTATAACAATAAAGAACAAGTATCCCCTACCTCTCATTGATGATTTATTCGATCAAATTCATGGAGATCAATATTTTTCAAAGATTAACCTTCGATCTGGATATCATAAATTGTGTGTGAAGAAGGAAGACATTCCAAAGATAGAATTTCCTACCAGGTATGGGCATTACGAGTTTACAGTAATTCCTTTTGGACTGACTAATTCACCCTATGTCTTCATGGATCTAATGAATAGATTTTTCAAGGAATATAATGATGAATTTGTAGTGTTATTTATTGATTATATCTTGTTATACTCCAAAAGCTATGAAGATCATGAAAATCAATTGTGCACTATTCTAAAGACTCTTAGATGAAATGAATTATATGGGAAGTTTAACATGTGTGAATTGTGGATTCATGAGATTTCTTTTCATGGCTATATTTTCTCTAAGGATGGAATCTATGTTGATACTTATAATATAAGATCAATAAAAGGATGTCCATCATTGATGAGTATAACTGAGGTATGCAGTTTTATTGGTTTAGTAGGTTATTATCGGTGTTTCATCCGGAATTTTTCCCGATTAGCTAACACATTAACCAAGCTCACACCTAAATGCGATAAATTTGTTTGGAAGAAGAGTGTGAAGAATGTTTGAAAGAACTGAAGAGAATATTATTCAATGCTTCTGTATTGAATCTACCATCGAGGAATGATGGGTTTGTCATTTATAGTTATGTTTCAAAGAAAGGACTTGGTTGTGTCCTTATTCAGAATAATAGAGTTATTTACCATGCATCACAGTAGCTAAAAATTCATGAACAAAACTATCCTACTCATGATCTTGAGTTAGAAGCTATAATATTTGCTCTGAATATATGGAGACACTATCTATATGGTGAAAAATGTGAGATATATACCTATCACAGGAGTTTGAAGTATATTTTCTCATAGAAAGAACTCAACATGAGGCAAAGAATATGGCTTGAACTACTCAAGTATTATGATTGCACTACATACTACCACCATGGGAAGGCAAATAAGGTGGCATATGCTTTGATCAGAAAGGATCATGGAGTTTTGTACAAGATTAGAGTTGAAAGGGATCCTATGATCATGGATCTAGTAAATATGGATATGGGAATAATCATGGAAGGTGAAACATCAATACTTTTTCAAATGTTTTCCAAACTATCTTTACTAGAAAGGATAGAAATTTCTCAGACTAATGATGAGGAGTTTAAAAAGAAAATTAAAGATGTGAATGATGGGAGATTGATTGACTTCATATATAAAGATGGAATTTTGAAATTTGGGAAGATACTTTGTGTTCCTGACATACCTGATCTAAAAAGGGAATTTTTGGATGATGATCATAGCTCTAATTTCTCTATACACCCTGATATCACTAAGATGTATAGATATTTGAAGGAATATTTTTGGTGGGATAACATGAAGTGGGAGATTTCTGATTATGTGTCAAGATGTATGGTTTTTAAATAGGTGAAGGATGGAAGAAAACATCCTAAAGGAATCATGCAACCTCTTCCCATACGTGAGTGGAAATGGGATGATATTATGATGGACTTTTTCATGGGGCTACCAAAGACTCCTAGAATGAATGATGCAATATGGGTCATTATTGATCATTTTACCAAGTCAACACATTTTATTTCTATAAGAGAATATTTAACACTTGAATGTTTAGAAAGACTATATATTAATGAAGTTGTAAGACTTCATGGAGTACCCCTATCGATTGTTTATGATCGTGATCCCTGTTTCACATGATGATTCTAGAAAATTATTCAGAAATCCCTAGACACAATACTTTGTTTGAGCACTGTCTACCACCCTCAAACTGATGGAAAATCAGAACGGACTATTCAAACCTTAAAGAACATGATGATATCTTTTTCACTTGACTTTCAGGGTATTTGGGATCAATATTTACCTATGTTAGAATTTTCCTATAACAATAGCTTACATTCCAGTATTTAGATGGCCCCATATGAAGCTTTATATGGAAAGAGATGTCTCACACGAACTTGTTGGGATGATATTGGTGAAAGAAACCACATAAGCCCAAAACCTTTTGAGGAAACAATGGAAAAGGTGAAGATTATACAAACCCAAATCAAAGAATCTCAAAGTAGAAAAAAGAGCTATGCTGGTAACCGAAAGAAGGACTTGGAGTTTCAAGTAGGAGATCACGTTTTCTTAAAGGTATCCCCATGGAAGGGTGTTATATGATTTAGTAAGAAGGGAAAATTAAGTCCCAGATACATCGGACCTTTAAAAATTTTATAACGTATTGGAGTTGTAGCTTACCATTTGGAAATGACTCCATGTCTCTCCAAATATCATGATGAGTTCCATGTATCACTATTGAGAAAATACATGCTTGACCCAACACATGTACCCAGCTATGAAGAAACAGAACTTGAACCCGATCTGTCTTATTGTGAAGAGCCTGTCAATATTCTTTATACCCAAGAACAAGTTTTGAGAAACCAGATGACTTTTCTAGTAAATATTCTATGGAGAAACCATAAGATGGAAGGGGCAACGTGGGAACCCGAGGAACTTATGATGAAGAACCAACCGAATCTTTTTATGCAGTAATATTCTAGAAGTTTTGAGTACGAAATTATTTGAATGAGGGAAGAATGTAATACCCCAGGCTTCCATAGTATGCTTCTCTTTTAATAATCCAATAGCTTGCTTTGTATGCAACTTCGAGTTCTAGCACACCACAACCAATCAAACTAGCCGTAAAAAAACAGTTATGATTATTAATAGCCACTTTTTGAAATTTTATAAATTTTATTTTTCAAAATGGACTTTATTTTTGGATTTAGAATATCAAAATTATCTTAGGGTGAATTTTAGGTATTTTTCTGAAAACATTCAATTTTTGATGAATAGTGAAAACACTGCGTTATTGTTTAAAACCGACTTATATTTAAATAATAATTATTTTTTATTTAAATTTATTTTAAAGTCAAAATAGTTGCATAATACCTATATTAGTTCAATGTAATTCATTGGAGTCATTTTATAATAAGATTATAAATATAAAATTTTATTGAACTATTTAATGCCTTTTACCCACATTCTAGGCACATTTGCAAATTTACATAAAACGTAATTTTACCACATATGTGAATATAATTTCAAAAATATGAGATACACGGTGGAAATCAGTAAGTAAAGTGTGGTTCAATAGGATGAAAATAAGTTTTGGTGAATAGTAACTTTTGAATTTTATTTACCACGGTTAAAAGTAAACAGGGTAATTAAAGGTAAAAATGATATTATAATTACCCTAACACAAGTACTAATTCTATTGGATAAGTTTTTTTAGACCAAAATATACCTTAGGAATAAAATATTATCCTCTTTGATCCACATGGATTATATTAAGACATTTATTATTATTTTATTTAAAGCCGGGTTAAAAGTGTTAAATTCAAATTTTAATAACTAAAACATTTTTAAAATAAGGTTATACATAAGATAAATTTGACTATAAATATTAATTATAAATATAAAAATATTTCCTATATCATGGTATTTTATTTAAAATTTTTAGACATTAAATAATTAAATTTATTTATGACATAATGATGATGCAGTAATTACCTTGTTAATGAAAGATTAAAATAATTGATATTATAAATATCCAAATAAATGAAAATTGAGACTTTTTATTCCTTAAACTAATTTTCTAGGTTAATATGACATGTTATAATTTATTTAATGTATATTTTTCTAACTAATCATGTTTTTCGACTTTCATAAAAACCAAATACTAAATAGTGTCAAAATTGACAAAAATGAGTTTTTAAAACAAATACTATATTATTAAATTATATAATATTCCTAAAAATATAAGGTTAGTCCATAGGACTTATATAATGATATATATATCATTAATTAACCACTTGGGTTTCTCTTTTAATTTTATAGTAAGTTTATTAACCATGTAATATAAAAATACAAGAAGAAATTGTAAAAGTTAAACTATTTAACTAAGAGTTAAATCTAAAAGATAATGTTAATATGATGACCTAAAATTTTATAAAACCTATTGTTTGAGAGTATTTAGACCCATACCCACCTTATCCTCTAAATAAATCCTTTTGGAGACATTATAAATAGAAAATTATTTTATAATAAAATAATATTTCAAGCTTTTCCTAAAGTGACCCTCTCCTCTCTTATAAAAGGGTACTTACCCTTCTCTCAAATAACTCCTCCAAAGACCTCTTTCATGGCCAAAACCTACTCAAATATCTTCCCAACTACCCTAAATTCATCCTATAGGACTTAATTTGATCAGAAATCCAACCTAAGGATCCATTTTGATCAAATCAAAAAGTAGCACCTAGAGAAGAGGTAATAATTTTATCACCTGTTTCAAAGTTCTTTTATTCTTCCACTTCCTCTTTATTCGTTGTTTCCATACCAAAATAATAACTCCAGTACCTTCTACATACTTTTATGTTATTATAAATATGGTACAACCATATTCATTATTCTATCCATCCTATGAATGAAAAAGTCACCATATGTGCGTATGTACGACTTACCGTCTCCACGTCATGGTGTAGTTTGTTATTCAACACTTCATTATTTGTATGGGTATAATAATGAGTATAATTTATGTAAATAATAAATATAAAATGTTAATGAATATGTATATGTAATATACCATCAACTTACATATGATTTCACCATCAATAAAATGATATTGTCACTCGTGCGTACGTATGGATTACCGTCTCCACGAACGCGATGAGATTCATTTCCCATCGTAACCATTCGAGAATAATTTTCATTTTATGATTTAAAATAATTTTTCAGAACATAATATCATTCTGGATAAGAATAAAATACATCATATCCATAACAAACATGATTCACATAACAAAACATATAAAGGAAAAGGAATCAGTGGAAGGCAGCTGACAGATGGCACAACGGTCCAAATGGGCCAGATCATCTAGTGGATGACTCTACGACTCAGGTTCGGTTGTGCGAGGCTTCCAGGAGAGTGGGACAAATAGATCGTGACTACCCGACACGCCTTGAATATGATCAATAGACGGTAGAGGGATAGTGAAGACAAAGGCATAGGTTCGAGCGAGGAGGCCCACAGGGCGGCGTGTAAAGACCCGAAATTTCCATGTAATTTTTTTTAAAATAAATGGGAATTTTATGAGTCCATGAAAATTGACGGCACGTGATCTTGAGGCCCGGAGTGCCCGGAATGAATTTCTGAACTTTTATTCGGGCATGTTCAGTAAACGTACGAGTGATTTTTTATAACTTTTGAACCAGTGCTCGGAATTGAAATCTGAGGGAACTGTTGAACTCACAATGCCAATATTCCATTAAGGAGACTTTCACCTCGATGACAGATGGTTGAGGGTTAAAGTTAGTTTTTGGATTTTTAGTGAAAGAATAAAATAAAAATAAAAGTGTGTGACATTTTATTTTTATTTGCAACACCCATGTGGGTGTTGGAGGGTGCGGTCCACCGGGACTAAACCTCCATGTGGAAGTTGAGAAGTGGGGACCACCAGATCTTAAACTCCCGTGAGAGGTTATGGAGGTGGGGACCACCTGAACCTAACCACCCATGAGAGGTTATGGTGGTGGGGACTAACCGAGGCCTAAACCTCTTGAACTCCCCTCATTATGGAGAAAAACCTCTCCACCCCCTCATTAATGTGGAGGATCCTCTTCACTTCCTCCACATTAATTATGCCAACACACATACCTTTACTATGCCAACTTAGCTAATTGGTTAAGCTATTTTTGAATTTGTGCCAAAAAACTAAATAGAGAACTTAATCTATTATCCTTGGAATCTTTGGTGGAATTGGGAGGATTGAGAGAACTTGGGAGAAAGCTCTCCAATGAAGAACGCTTCACCAACAAAGAACGCCGACCCCCTTCGACCTTCTTCCCCGAGACTTCTTCCGACGTGGGACGTCCTCATCTACGGCGAATCGACGACCGTACTACCTTCTTGCGCCAACGTCATCAAGAGAACGCGGTAGGGGTTTATTTATATTTTATTATCGCTTCCCATGTTCTCCCCTTCAAATTATTTTGCAGGATTGGGAATAGTGATTGACAATGATTGTAGGGAGGGTGTTTGATTATTCCTCTTTACCCATTCTTGAACTTGTGGAGACACTTTCTACCACCCTAATGCAAAGAGTGCGGGCCAAACTAACAAGGCATGTCCTCTCCGTAATCCTAGTGTTGAATTGAGGTGTTCTTCTAAATGGAGGAAGGCAACGAAGGAGATGAAGGCAAAGATACTGCCACTCACAACCTCCGCGACCCGTGCCGCCCTGCGCCCTGTGGCAATCCGGCCTTCCGGCCGAATCGACCTCGCGCCCCTGCGGCATCCCGGCCTCCTGGATGAACCCGCCCCGCTCCCCCGCGGTGCTTCAGCCTCCCGGCCGAACCGGCCCTGCGCCCCTGCGGTGCTCCGACCTCCCAGCCGAACCGACCCCACGCCTCGGCCGAACCACCTTTGCTGCGGCCCTTCGAGCCGCCTTGGCCGCGCCACCCGCGGACTCTCACAATCCCCAGCCTGCGGCCGGACCACCACCCCACGGATAGTCCGCTGTCCCACTACCGGACTGCTGACTCGTGGCTTGTCCGCGCCCTCGCGGCTGGTCCGTGCCCTCGCGGTTGGTCTGCCACCATTGCGACCAGTCTGTGCCCTCACGGCCGGTCCGCCACCCTCGCTGTCAGTCCATTCCCTCGTGGTCGGTTGACGCCCTCATAGTACCCGAAACCGGTCCACGCCCTCGCGATACCCTACGGGCTGGGCCGGGTCGGTCCGATCGGGTCGGACTGAACCTGATCCCATTACGACCCCTTTTACACTCTTTTGGCCATAACATTGGCCCCCAGATGTCCGTTTGATGAACCGTTAGTGGGTTTGGGAACCTTGGAGTGAGTCGGTCCCTTTGAGTGATACCCCACTATGTTTTGGATTAAGTTGGGGAACAATCACGTTGTATCGAGCACGAATCCAACCGGGCCCCCGGGACTAAAAGGCTAATAACTCATAGGTCGGGCATCCGATTGATGCGCCATATATTACGTTGAGACCTATTTGACATGACAGACCTCTGAGATACTTCTTCATGGGACTTTGTGGAAGTTGGAGTATTGAACAGTAGCTCATGGAGCGGATCCTCCCAGAGACGAGCAAGCATAGTGCGGGAATCCAGCGGCTAGTTGAGACTTGACGACTACTGACCGATTCAACTCGGAGTGACTTGACTGACCCAGTGGGGAGCACCTTGGTGACGCGGTAGACCCATGGTGGGGAGCACCTTGGTGACGCGGAAGACCCACAGTACTCGATAGGAGGAGTACCTCAGCAGGCTATGAGGGGGAGCGCCTTGGTGACGCGACAGACCCACGGTGGGGAGCGCCTTGGTGATGTAGCTGACCCATGGTACTCGATAGGAGGAGTACCTCAACAGTCCAAGGTTTGTGGGAAGATCCTCTGTGTGACCTGGTAGGCCTACTTTACTAGATAGAGGAATAGTTCTACAGCAGCCGAGGGTTCGGAATGTTACTTGTTACTACCCCTAGAGTAAATCCTGGTGTGAGATGAGTTAGCATCTCTGCTTTTACCTCACGATTGAGATAGATTACTTGATAACTTAGGTATATGTATGGGCATATACCTAAGTAGGTTTATCTGTAGATTTCATACTTTTTGGTTTATCCTTGGTAGATTTTATGAGACCATGAAGGTCTCGGGGTCCCTACTGAGTATCGTTATAATCACCTCTGCACAGGCTACGCCCGCACCTTGTTGTGCTGGATGCAGACGATGAACAGCGTTGACTGAGGCTGAGAGTACCAAGACTTGACGGTGCCCGGAGGTGGACCATACGATGTGTCGATACGCAGAGGAGACAGACGTACATGGAGTACTGAGGAGGAAATTTGTACCTACCCTTCAGGTAGGATCCTCTGAGGACAACCCAACAGATGAATTTCTCTTTTCTTTAGTTGTATTGTATCACAGCTGTACTTGTACTTTCTAGTTGGGCTTGTATTCTATCCCATTTTACTTACTTCACTCACTCTGTTTACAGTTCTATTTACTTTTGTTCCTATCTTACTATGTTCTTGGTTACGTGTGCTTATAGGTTATAAAGGCAATGCCTTCCCAGTTTAGGGAATATTCCTTTGATGCTAGTCTCCAGTGCCAAGCCTATGGAAAGCGGGCTTGGGGTAGTCACGAAATGGGCCCCGAGGGACAGGTCGTGACATGGCGTATGTGGAAGGGGAGAAGGACGAGGAGTAGGTGGTGGGAAAAGGTTTTAGGTACTACCACCACCATCTCCAGGTGGTCCACATCAACCTCAAGAAGCAAGTAGAAACGAGAGAGCTTAACTTCAAGTTGTAGAGGATTATGACCACGGTGCTCTGGAGTTGATTCATGGTACAATATGTGTCTTCTCCACCCTAGTTGTAGTTCTTATAGACACAAGTTCCAATCACTCTTTCCTTTACATGGCTCTCTTTCAAATCTTGGAGATTCTGGTGGAGCCATTGGCTCAATCGTTACAGCTAGAGACTCCTACAGGAGGTGATTCAATGATTACACACTAGTGATGGTAGTGTGATATTACTCTAGGAGGAAAGAGCTTTGGCTAGGATCTCATAGTAGTAACATCGAGGCCTTACGATGTCATCTTGGGTATAGACTGGTTATCCACAGTCCATGCTCAGATTGACTATTTTAGGTGTATAGTGCGTTGTGTCCATGGAGATGGGACTAGGTTTTCCTTCACCTGCGAGAAGAAAACTATTTTAGCACATGACAAACTTTTTCGGAGGAGGGTGTAGCCAATCACTCACCAGTTGGCTAGCCTCACCCTTAGTGCAATGGATGAGAGGAGTCCAAGATTTCCTATAGTGGTGGATGAGTACAAGTATGTTTTTCTTGAGGATGTTTCAGGACTACCTCCTTGTAGATATGTTGAATTTTTCCTCAACCTATACCCCGAGACTATATCCATATCCACACCATCATATCATATGGCTCCCACGGAGCTTCGTGAGTTGACGGTACAACTAGGGGACTTGAAGGATAAAGGATTTGTAAGACACATCGTTTCCTCATGGTAAACCCCAGTATTGTTTTCCATGATGGAAGATGGGATATTGAGGCTATACGTGGACTTCCAGCGCCTGAACCAGGTGACCGTGGAGAACAAGTATCTACTACCAAGTATTGATGATCTCTTCGATCTGTTGAAGGGAGTGAGTTGGTTCTCAAAGATCGACCTCAGACCAGGCAATCACTGGCTTCAGGTACGGGATGGGGACGTACTAAAGACAACCATCATGTGACGGTATGACCACTATGAGTTCTTGCTAATTCCCTTCAGCGTAAGAAATTCCCCTGGAGTGTTCATGGGACACAAGAATAGGATCTTCCATCCTTAACTCGATCGTTTTGTGGATGTATCCATTAATGAAATCGTTCTGTACTAAGTGTTGGATTAGGATCATGCTACACACCCACTGATAGTTATGGATACACTCCAAGAGCACTAGATTTATGTTAAGCTCTTGAAGTGCCAGTTCTGGATTTGGTAGGTCCACTTTCTGTGACACATCATCTTGGTGGCTGGAGTTGTAGTGGATCCGGAAAATATAGAGGCGGTGCTCGCTTGGGAGCCATGCAGGAGCATGACTGACGTGTAGAGATTCTTGGGGTTTGCTGGTTACTATCATAGGTTCATTCCTGACATTTCCAGAGTGGCAAAACCCTTATCGGCTTTGACACAGATAGGGTATCCCTTCGTGTGGACGAAGAAATGCTAGAAGAGTTTCTTGGAGCTGAGACAGAAACTGATGAATGCCACCATCTTGATAATACCAGAAGAGGGATTTGGATATGTATTCTTCTGCGATGCATCGGGGACCAAATTAGGTTGTGTAATTATGAAAGAGCGAGTGGTGATCACCTACGGCTCACACCAGTTGAGGAAGCATGAGAATAACTATGCGATCTATGACATGGAGTTAGCGATAGTTGTCTTTTACTTGAAGATGTGGCAGAACTAATTGATAGGTTAATGGTTTACTATTTAATCCAATCACAAGAGTCTCAGGAATATCTTCTCCTAGAAGGACCTGAACCTAAGAGAACAACAATGGATAAACTTCATCTAGGACTGTGAATATGAGATATTATATACTCCAGGAAGGGTAATGTGGTAGCAGATGCTCTTAGCAGGAGGACTGGTTTATAGCTACAGAGTGAGGCAATAGAGAAGCTAGCTGTGATGCAAATATCCTTCATGGATGATGATGGGGAAGCTTACCTTCATTTGATGACTATTACACCCCCACTATTACAGCGAGTTAGTGAGGCATAACGGGTGGATGTTGACTTTGAGTCCCGACGTGCTCAGTTATCCTTAGGACATGCTCTAGATGGTTTTCGATAGGTGGGGAGAACATCATACTTTTCAGAGGGTACACTATAGTACCCGTGGATTTGCAGGAGGATTTTTTGAGGGAGTTCCATACATCCCCTTTGGCGGTAAATCCTGGAGTGGAAAAGATGTACCATAAACGTTGACGTTAGTACTGGTGGACAGGAATGAAGAAATCCGTGGCCGAGTTCATCTCACAATGCCTCACTTGTCAGTAAGTGAAGGCCAAGCATCAGGTTCCAGAAAGCTTAGAACAACCACTTGAAGTACCAGAGAGGAAATGGGATAGTATCTCAATAGACTTCATGATGGGGTTAACATGTACATCGAGAGGCCATGATTCTATTTTGGTGATCATTGGTCGACTTACTAAGTCGGTTCACTTCCTACCCATCCAGAAGCAGGAACCAATAGAGGGATTGGGACGCCTCTATGTTCAGGAGAATGTGCGGCTTCATGGGGTGACTTCGACGATCATCTCAGACCATGTTTCACACTTTACATTTCAGTTTTGGAAGGGATTATAGGAGGCCTTCGGGAATCAGCTGCACTTGAGCACAACTTTTCATCCCCAGACGGATGGTCAGACAAAGTGAACCATACAGACCTTGTAGGACATGATTCGTGCTTGTGTTTTGGATTTTGTTCATAGTTTGGAGGACCACCTACCACTGGTGTATTTTTCATACAATAACAGCTATCAATCCACCATTGGCATGCCACCGTTCGAGGCCTTGTACATGCGACCTTGCAGATCACCTCTATACTGGACAGACCCAAGGGAGTTGATACTCATGGGTCCAGAGTTGGTACAGGCTACCACTGACAAGGTTCAGATCATACAGGAGCGGATGAGGACTACACAGAGCAAGTATAAGTCTTATTCCAATATAAGACAGAGACCCTTGGAGTTTCAGGAGGGAGACTATGTTTTCCTTCAGGTCTCACCCCGATGGGGATTGAAGAGATTTGGCCGGGGTGATAAGTTATCTCCGAGGTTCATCAGACCATTATAGATTCTCAGAAGAGTTGGAGAGGTGGTGTACCACCTAGATCTTCCCCCATAGATACAGTTGGTGCATGATGTTTTTCATGTGTCGCAGCTGAGGAGATACGTGCATGATCCATTACACGTCATCGACTGGGGAGAGTTAGACATTGACAACGGGGCGACGTTTGCGGAGTTTTTGGTGGAGAAAGTGGATCCACGGGAGAAGGTCCTTTGAGAATGTTCTATTACTCTATTTCCCATTTGGTGACTACACGAGAACCTCCAGGAGAGAACATGGGAGCGGGAAGCTCATATTCGTACTAAGTACCCTCCATTTGTTTGATTAGCCCCTGTTTTGGATTTTCGGGACATAAAGCCCTAATGTGGGGAGAATCTAATGTCCCAAAATTTCCATGTGATTTTTTTAAAATTATATGGAATTATTTTGAGACCACAAGCTTTGACGGAACATGCTTCCAAGTCCCCGTGAGATCGTGATAGAATTCTGAACTTTTTTGAAGGAACGTTCAGTAAATGTGCGATCATATTTTTCTAACTTTTGAACCTGTGCTCAGATCAAAAATCCAAGGGAACTGTTGAACTCATAATGTTAGTATTCTTCTAGAGAAGAATTAACTTTGGATGACAAGGGCCGAATAGAAATGTTAATTTTCGAACATTTTGAGAAAACTAATAAAATAACTTAAAAAGTTATCTTATTTATTTTCTCACAGACGAGCAATGACATGACGACGCTGCGGTGCAGAGATGAGACACATTAATGGGGCTCATTAATGGATCGTTAACACGTACTGTAATGACGCTTTAATGACGCATAATAGTGAAACTGTTTTATAAATGAAATAGTGTAACGATGCGATGTCACAACATAATAGAAACACTGCGACATGTTTTCTTTTTAATAGGTTGACGTGTTGGTGGAACGAGGAATAAAATGCAAGGATTATCTGACAAACCTCTGACAAATTTCCTCCCCAATGAAGAATGAAGAACTCCAGAGGACATCATCGACTTCAACATACTTCGAAGAATGACGAACTCCATCAACCTCTTGGACCCTCAAGGACGAAACAATGCACCAAAGAATGTCAATGTGGTAAGGGTTTGATTTTGATTTTATGAATTCCCCATTATTTTTTCTAAATGATGAATGTGGATTAACCCATGAACAGGTTAATCTTTAGATCGTGCATTCTTGCATGAGGGTTACTTTCATGGGTTTTGTATTTGGTATTAATTTTATAGTTGGTAGAATTGAAATCCCTAAAACCTCCTCTGTTTTAAACCTCTAACGCGTAGGACACGAGCTGACACAAACAATTCACTAGTCCCTCCTCATGTGCGTTCTTCATGGCCGTATCCTCAAATATATAACAAGATGAATATTGTGGTAGGGATGGTAGTGACCCAAGAGGCCCATAGGCACAAGAAAATGGAGAAACAGACCACCGAAGCAACTCCGGTGGCCCGAATAAGGAACCACCACCGCACCGCCACCAGTAGAAGTATCCGGTGGTGGCTGGAAGTGGACCATGGTGGTGTGGAGATGTGGCGCCATCTGGCGCCACGTGGAGGAGAAACCTGCGTCCGGGCCACTCAGGTGATCCAGCTGCACACGGAATCCAGCCGCGTGTGGGAATTTTGGCCAGCCCGCTTGGATAGCCACGTCAACACCAGGCTGTAGTTATTTGACCATGATAGAGAAGGGGTCCTACGGTGACCCACGGGGTAGCAAGAGCCTATACACGACATCCGACCGTGTCCCATCCAGGTGGACAAACCGGTCCGCCCCTGGAAGTCCGAGCAGGGCGCGAGTCGCCCCGTTAGGCCGAACCTGGACAAGTGGGATGGAACCACCCTATCGGACTAGGTCGGACCCATGGGCCCAATGTGATGGCTGGGATAGAAACTTGCCGAATTGGACTTGGGTCGGGTCGGACCGGACTCGGACCCAACATGCCCCCGTTTCACTGAAACATCAATAACTCACAGACCGTGTGTCTGATTAATGCACCGTCTGTGGCAAGAGGACCCTTGCAATGAGGAGGTCCTTTAGAGATACTCTAATAGAGTTTTGAAATGATTGGAATATGTTCAGGTTGGATTGAACTTGAATCCAACTGATCCCTTTTTTACTAAAATGATTATATCTTACAGACCGGGCGTCCGTTCGACGCATCGTCTATTGTGTTGGAACCCTTAATAAGATATGGTACTTTGGGTTATTATATATGGGACATAGTTGTGGTTAAGGTAAAACTAATGGAACAATAAGCAACCGTGTGTATCTTTATTGGCCCGGAAGATGAGCTGCGGTCGGGTGGATCCTTAGTTTCCTGACATATGAGCAGGAGCGGTGTGGATCCTTAGTGGCCTTGTAGACGAGCAACAACCGTGTGGATCCTTAGTGTCCTGGTAGATGAGCAGTAGCCGTGTAGATCCATAGTGGCCTGATAGTCAAGCAGTGATTCATTAGGGATGAGTCCCTCAAAATTAAGAAACGTTTTCACTATAACTGATGAAACTTTCCTAATATTGAATATACCTGGTGTGAGCTATCCTTTCTTTGTGGTTTTTATTTGTGGTTACTTTATGGTATTTAACCTTAGTGTACAAGGGTTCCCTACTATGTACTATGTTACTCACCCCTACATGGGCTTCGCCCGCACGTGTTGTGTCTTGTGCAGATGAAAGATATTTCGACGGAGGACTTGGTGTCCTAGGAGAAGGCGGGGCCTAGTAGGATCAGGTGGACAAGAAGTATTACTTTAGCTTCTAGTATCTACACTACTCTTACCCTCAGGTGGGGTTTTTAGCAGATGGATAACTATGTCACTTTGTACTCTTCAGTTTTTAGTTGTCTTTTGTTGGGTTTGTATTCTGGACCACTTGTTTTCAGTTGTACTTGTACTCAAGACATGTTTCAGTATACTTGTTTCCCCCTTTCAGTTTGTGGGACGTGGTTGGGCATGTGTGCACATACAAGTACTTAGGAAAATTCCACACACTTACAGGTTGATGCCTTCGGTGCTATTCACCAACCCCTCGCCTTTGGGAGGCGGGCTGGGGTATGTCATGGCACAGTCCCCGGGGGACGGGTCGTGAAAACATAATCATATAATTAAATTAGGAAACAAGCTACAATATGTTTATGATATTTATAATATAATTTTTTCCTTTTATTACATGATTTACCCTTAACCATGGTAATAAAAATTGTTTCATAATGCTACTATTCATAATGTCCAAAAATAAAATTGTCACACCCCAAGGTTTTAAAAATAAATTTAATTAAATGCATGAAACAACGAGTATCTTCATAATGACACTTTGTTTTAAGTATATAGTTATATACTAGCCGTTAAACACAATTTTTCTGCTTCTATAATTTGAATTTCAAAAAAAACAAACATCTACGGTTGTGATCAGTATGTTATTTGGAGTCTGATAGAAGCAACTTGTTTTTGGGTGAATAGTAACATACCCTTATGAATGAAAATATTAATAGTAATATGAAACTTATGAATAGTAAAACATATTAATATTTTATTTTCTAAATTCTATAAGATAATGAGATGTTGATTAATTTTTCAAGGTGATATAAAATGAGTTATAGTTTTAAGAAGAGGATGGATGAGAGCATTCCGAGACGCAAGACGAAACCCTCGCCGCATGGCGATAGGGTAGATCTATCCCACCCAAGAGGTTTGAACCTCTTATCCTATGATTCTCGACATCTCAGTGCTCCCCAGATCTCGAAGAATACGAACAAAGTACAGATTGAAAAATAGTTACATGGTCTCTCTTCCTCGGTATTTCCTTCTAGCTCTATTGTCTTCCCAGAAAATCGCATTTCACACCGTATCGTTATAAAGGGTTCCACGACGCATGTGTCTTATTCGGATGAAACGATCTTTCAAAGGTTAGAACTCTGCAAAAACTCTTTCATTACTCGAATCTCTCTATCCAAGGGTATGAAACCTTGGAAAATTTCTAATCTTATTGCCCGAATGTCTAAGATTTGGGGCTTCAGTGATTTTAAATGTGTCTCGTTGGGGAGGGGGTTCTTACACTTTCTATTCCCCTCTGTTGAATTGAAATTCCAAGCATGGGGTTTTGGGTAAGTAAATATCAAACCAGGAACTCTTAGGATTTATGAATGGAATCTTAATTTTAGTCTTCATGATTTTAAGGGCACTTTTTCTCAAGTCTGGATCATGATTTATGGACTAAATTGGGTCTTATGGAATTCTGAGATTCTATTTGACATTGCCTCCGCATTAGGTATTCCAATACAAATGGACCTAGCCACTGAGAATGCTTGATTTTTCCATTTTTCTAGAATATTAGTTGAAATTGTTTTAGGATCCACTTTGATTGACAAGGTGATTCTCTCCACGCCACAAGATGAGATCAACATGAGAATTGTTTATGAAAAACTGCCTCTATATTATGAAGTGTGCTGCATGATAGGACACTCCAGGTCCAACTGTCGCTCCAGCATGAAATGTTCTAATTTCATTCTTAAAGGGCACAACCAGTCTCAATGTAGAAGAAAAGATATACTCAAACCCTCTCAAGGGAATGATGAACATTCAAAAAATACCCAGGTGAACCTTAGGTTATTATTGGACGGAATTCTCCTTCTGAAAATGCCCAGGATGGGGTGATTCAGTCCGAGTTACAGACTCCTAGACATATGTAAACTCAAATTTTGATACAAGATGAAGGTCTTCCTTCCACCCATCAATTGGATGGATCAAGCAAGGTTATCTGGGCTGATATTTCAGAGGGGAAGAATCAATATGAAAGAGGTCTTTCATTCAAAGATGCTCTGGTCCAAGGCATAGAATGTGAAGGAATAGAATCAGACTCAGAGGATATCCAAATGGAGAGGGAGCTCTCAGTGCAAGCAGTGGCTGATGATAGAGTTAGGTGGGAGATGCATGATCTAAAATGGAGAAAGGGGAAGATAGTGCTTGATGCTGCAACCTCAGAGAAGGTTAAGTTCAAAGATTACCACCATTCCAATGCACATGAATCAGCTACTTCTAAGGTCCCTGCTGTTACTTGGGACACATGTTGAAATGCTAATCTTGAGCTTGGGAAATCCCCCCTTCAATGAAGATTAAATCTCTGTTGTCTAGTCCCGCTACGATATTACCTGATGAATGTGGTTTGATAAAATTGGAGGAACAGAGGAATTTGGACAAGCTTGAAGCCTCCCCGCCAAAGGAAGGACTGATACCCATGCAGAATTTCCCATCTCCTCTTGAGAAGGTATGCTGTAATGTTAGAATTTATAATCAATTTGATATGATCACTAACAATAATAAAGAAATTGGATCAAATGATGATCCTTCTGTATCTATCATGACTCCCATCGATGTGAAAGAACCTGTAGTTGATGAAGGTGGTGCGTCTGGAAGAAGGGGTCGACACCCCCGTGGCAAAGGTGGGCGCCTTCCTTACCATTGCATGAGAACCCGCTCTAGAACAGGGTAACCTTTCTTGTTATGTCTTTCCGATGTACCACTTGGTTCTGTTTTGTACCTTTCACTGGATGTTTTTTGGTTTCAATAAAGAGGTCATAACACCTCAACCTTTAAAAAAAAGTTATAGTTTTAAAATTGTTATTTTTCAAATAAATTATGATTTTATTGAAAAATTAAATTAATCATATTTGGAAGATTATTTTCAAAAATGGAATTCTTTTTGGAATTCTACATGTCTAAAATTCTTAGGGTGAATTTTTGGGATTTTTCTGAAATACTTGAATTTTTGGTGAATAGTGAATTACGGTAATTAACAAAATATGCTAAATAAATGAATTTTTGCATCATTCATGAGCCATGGGTGATATAAAAGGCCATTAGCATGAACTAATATAAAATTATTACTATTTTGGGTAACATGAATAAATAAAATTCATATTCATTATAAAAAATATTAAAATAATGATTAAAATAATGTAAAACCCCTCCTCTTCTCCACTATAAATACCACCCTCACCCCCTCTTCCTCTCCCACAACTCAAGCCTTGATCCTTTTATAATTTCTTCCAAATACTCTTCCCAAGACCCTCCCCCACGTCCAAGACCTTTTGGTCTCATCAAAAGGCCAAAACCATGTTCCTTAAGGAGGATCTCAAGGAGAAGAGATCAAGAGGTAAAGATCCTCTTTCATTTCCTTGTGTTTTCTTTTCAATTATTTTCTTTGCTTATACTCTCTTCTACTAACGTTATCCAAGAAGAATGAAATCTCTATTATAATATTTATTCTATATTGTTATCATGTTTATGAAATAATTCATCACCATTCATCCTCTTCTCTTCATCTTATTCTAAAAATAAAAACACCGTCTGTGATGTGTCGATTTACTGACATCGTGGATGATGTGTCTTCAATTTCATTTAATTAATTAAAAACTAGTTATAAAACAATTTTAATGGTTTAAATAGATTTTAAAGTTTATTTTATATCATATTTAATAAATTGGAGTTAACATATATACACAATATTATGTTATGTAATGATACTAGTTTGTGATTGTCAAAGAACTGCCAAAATGATCTAAACGTATATCACTAAAGATTTATCTAATGATTCATTATCATACCATAAAACCTATATGATTTATGGAATCATTTAATATCATGGAAATATATTAATACCATTTCATTCTACTTCTGGAATTTTATTTCTATACGATAAGAAAATCAACTACAAATCAGATATGGAAATCATGTAAAGAACGCACCCAAAACAATGGATGGAACTAAATACTAATAATTAAAAGCTGAAATGATGTGATGAAATGATCATATAAGGTGTTATATGTCATGAACCATCCCAGTGGGTCCCACACTGTAAATCCCCAAGCCCACCTCCAATAGGCTAGGGGCAGGTGACTAGCACTGAGTAGGAATATCACTAAAATGGGAGGAATTTCCTATATCCATATACACATGAAAACATATCCAAGACCAAAAATTGAGGAATGTAATGAAAACCACTAAGGAACAAAATGAATTCATTTTGTTCCTTTGTGGTTTTTACATTTCGGAATTTGTGGGCTTGGAGATGTGTGCATGTGTACATGGGCTTAGAAAATGCCTTCCATGTTAGTGATATACCTACACGGTTATAGTAACCAACCCCTACCCTATTGGAGGTGGGCTTGGGGATTCACAGAGTAGGCCCCACTAGTACGGGTTGTGACAAAGTGGTATCAGAGGTGGTCAGTTCTACCTTAAGACAAAGAGTCTGTGAGATCAGTTAGAGAAAATGGTGTTAAGTGTTTCAAGATCAAATTTTAGGCCAGAGACTCCAGTGTTGGTGTGGGCGGCCAACGTATCTATACACCAGGACTCTGATAACCTGGTTTTCGACTCGGTACATGAAAAAACTGGTTGTGTGGAAGTAAAATAATGGTACATACATCACATAGGAATAGGTTTTATTTTAAACTTCCTTTTGTGTCAGCTATCCAGATATACTCATTGACCATGGTACATCTTGTTTCCTTACAGGATTCCTCTGCGAAGCATACCCTCTAGAATTTAGAAGCGCTGACACGAGAATGACCCCTACATGAAGAGGCTTCAATACAAGGACCAGTTCCCCATGCATTACCTCAAGGTGGTGCACCTGCTATACCACCACTAGTGGAGAAGCCCGTTGTACCTACATTATGAATAGATGAGGGCCGCAGGCTGTGCGTGCTCCATGAGTTCCAGAGATAGAGATCCCTCAGGTTCTGAGGCGAGCCTGACCCTCAAGCAGTGGAGGACTGGATTGAGGTAGTGACCATAGTTTTCCATCAGGTAAAGACACCGGTGGACCAGATAGTGATCCTAGGAGTGAGCCTTTTCTAGGGTTTAGCAGGATGATGGTAGAGTCTGACAACACAGACTCACGATGAGGAGACTCTTTTGTGGATGGAGTTCGTGCGACTCTTCAGGGAGGAGTTCTCTCTACTTAAGCAGAGAGCAGTGCGTATTCAAGAGCTTATTCAACTCCAGCAGGGTAGTTTTTTGGTCGATGAATATTCATCGAGGTTCACCAACCTCTCTAGGTACTCGATGGATATGGTCAGGGATTAGTACATTAGAGCTCGGACCTTCGAGTGAGGTCTACGACGGGACATCCGAGCTAGTGTCAGGCCTCTATACATTTCAACTTATACTGGAGTGCTCGAGCGGGCCTTGGTGATTGAGAGAATATTGGAAAAGGTAGAGAGTAGACTAGATAGACCTACCATGCAGAGGATGTAGCAGAGGATAAGGGAGAGTTACAAGTGGTGGTAGACGCTTTGATTTACTTCCACCACCACCCTAGGAGGTCCACACTAGGCTCCGGGAGTTGGGGGACAGGATAAAGCACAACTGCATGCGGTCGAGGGGTATGACCTAGGGACTCCATGGATGATCTGAGGTATGATTTGTGTCTTTTCTTCCTTATATGACGTACTTATAGACACATGTTCTAGTCATTCCTTCCTCACCACATGTCTTGTGCGAAACCTTGAGATTCCGGTAGAGCCGTTGACTCGACCCTTACGCATGAAGAAACCTACAGGAAGAGACTCGATGATCATGGACCTTTTTCAACAGTGTGATATTACCCTTGGAGGTGAGAGTTTCGGTTGGAAGATCTTTGTGGTAGTGTCGAGGCCTTATGAAGTCATTCTCGGTATGGAATGGCTATCTTCAGTCCATGCCTAGATTGTCTGCTTTAGGCGAAGAGTGCAGTGTGTCTGTAGTGATGGGATGAGGTTTTCCTTTGTCGGGGAAAAGGAGACCCAGACAGCACAAAATGGGATCATTCATAGGAGGGTGAATCCAATGAATCATGAGTTGGCTAGCCTTACCCTCAGATTAGTAGATGTTGGGAGATTCCAGTTGCCAGCAGTAGTGGCAGAGTATGAGGACGTCTTTCCCGAAGATGTTCTAGGACTACCTCCCCGCTAGGAGATCGACTTTTGCATTTAATTTCAGCCCGATACGACACCGATATCCTCACCAGCATATCAGACGTCTCCTGTAGAGCTGCATGAGCTGAGGGTTCATCTAGAGGATTTGTAGAAGAAGGGGTTCATGAGACCCATCATTTCACCCTAGGCGGCCCCGGTTTTGTTTTCCAAGAAGGTAGATGGGAGTTTGAGGTTGTGCGTGGATTACCGACATTTGAATCAAGAAACGGTGAAGAACAAGTTTCTGCTACCGAGGATTGATGACTTCTTTGATTAGTTGATAGAATCACAGTAGTTCTCAAAGGTTGACCTTTGGTTGGGTTACAACCAGTTACGAGTACATGACAAGGATATAATGAAGATGGATTTTAGATGCCGCTATGGTCACTATGAGTACTTGGTGATGCCTTTTGGTGTGACGAATGCCCCCACAGTGTTCATGGGACTTATGAACCAGCTCTTCTAGCCATAATTGGACCGGTTCATAGTGGTCTTCATTGATGACATCCTTGTGTACTCGACATCAGAGGAGGAGCACACGAGACACTTGCGGATGGTTCTAGACACACTTTGAGAACAACAAATTTATAGGAAGATTTTAAAGTTCCGGTTCTGGATTTTGGAGGTCCAATTTTCGGGATATGTCATCTAAGAAGATGGATTAGCTATTGACCCAGCTATGGTGGAGGCAGTGTTAGCATGGGAGCCACCTTGGATCATAATAGAGGAGCAGAGCTTCCTTGGGATGGCAGGATATTACCGGAGATTCATTCCGGATTTCACCTAGATATCAGCACCGATGAAAGACTTGACTAGGAAGGGGAAACCCTTATTATGGACAAAGAAGTGCCAATAGGCTTTTGAGCAGTTGGGACAGAGTTTGATGAGCACCCCGATCTTAATATTTCTGAAGGAGGGTGTCAGATACATAGTATTCTATGACGCATCAAGGATCGGGCTTGGCTGTGTCCTGATGAAGGGACATGTGGTGATAGCTTATGGTTTTCACCAGCTAAGAACGCATGAGAAGTACTATGTGACCCATGATCTTGAGTTGGTAGCGGTAGTCTGCGTACTCAAGATGCGATGACACTACCTTTTGGGCAAGAGTTTTATCATCTACTTTGACCACAAGAGCCTCAAGTACATCTTCTCACAGAAGGATCTTAATCTGAGACTGAGGCGTTGTATAGAGTTCCTTCAGGACTATGATTTCAAGACCATCTATACTCCTAGGAAGGGGAACAAGGTGGAAGATGCTCTTAGGAGGAGATTGAGCTCACAAATGTTAAGTGAGGTGACAGAATAGTTGGCCTTGTTACAGTTATCCTTCATGGATTGAGAGGATTCATCTTACCTTTAGTCGATGGTTGTCACCCCTCTAATCTTATAACAAGTTATGGAGGCACAACTTGTGGATGTCGACTGTGAGACTTTACATGCTCAGTTATCCATAGGACATGCTCCTGATGGATATTCGCATGGTAGAAAGTATGTTGTTCTTTTAAAAGGATGCACTGTTGTACCAGTGGATTTGTGGGAGGAGGTCCTGAGGGAGTTTCATATACCCCCCTTATCAGTACACCCTAGTGAGGAAAAGATGTACCAAGATCTCTGATGACAGTTCTAGTGGTCAGGTATGAAGAAGGAAGTAGTAGAGTTCGTTTCTCGATTCCTTACATGCCAACAGGTGAAGGCTGAGCACCAAGTTCCAGCAGGGTTAGATCACCCATGGAAGTGCCAGAATTGAAGTGGGATGGAATATCAATGGATTTCATGACAGGATTTCCATATATGTCTAAGGGGAATGATTCAATATGGGTGATCATTGACCGACTCACCAAGTTGGCCCACTTCATAGCTATTAGGGAGCAGAGTTCCGTAGAGAGCTTGGGACACCTCTACATATAAGAGATAGTTAGGCTTCATGGAATCCCTTTAACAATAGTCTCAGATCGCAATGCTTGTTTCACATCCCATTTGTGGAGGGGACTGTAGGAGGCATTTGGGAATCATCTATGCTTGATCACAACGTTCCATCTCTAGACCGATGGTCAGACGGAGAGGACCATTCAGGTTTTTGAGGATATGTTGTGGGCCTGTATCTTGGAATTTGGTCATGGATGGTAGGAACCCTTACCACTGGTGGATTTTTCATATAATAACATCTACCATTCCACCATTGGCATGGCACCATTCAAGGCCTTATACGGGTGACCATACCGGTCACTGTTTTGCTCGACCAACCCTGTAGTGTTAGCACCCATGGGTCTAAAGTTGGTGCCAGCTACCACTGAGAAGGTGCTGATCATCCAAGAGCATATGAAGACTGCAAAAACCTAGAATAATTCTTATGCTGATAAGTGATGGAGACCTCTGGAGTTCGAGGAGGGAGACCATGTCTTCCTTTGGGTCTCACCTCGATGAGGGTTAGGTAGATTTTTCCGAGGTGGAAATCTTTCTCAGAGGTTCATCGAGCCTTTATAGATACTGAACAGAGTTGGCGAGGTGGAATACCACTTAGCTCTACCTCCGAAGATTCACTGTGTACATGATGTATTCCACGTGTCACAAATGAGGAGGTATGCGCATGACCCATTGCACGTTATCGACTAGGGCGACCTGGACTTCAAGGATGGAGAGACCTTTTCTAAGTACCCATTAAAGATCAAGGATCAACATGAGAGGATCCTTCATGGGTGATTTATTCCCTTAGTTTTCATCTGGTGTAAACACGAGAATCTTCAGGAGAGCACATGGGAACGGGAGGGTCAGATTCGTGCGTAGTACCCACATCTTTTTGAGTAGCCTTGTTTTAACTTTTTGGGGGTGCAAAGCCCCAAGGTCATGATAATTTAATGTCTTGGATTTTTCCATGTATCATTTTGAAATTTTAGATGGAATTATTATGAGACCAAGTGTGGCAAAGACACGTCATTCTGAGGCCCAGTGACCCAGAATGGTGGTTTGAACTTTTTAAAGTTAAGTGAGTTGGCAGGTGTGCGCAGTTGTGGTAGTTTCCAAATGGATGCTACGATTAAAAATTTGAGGGCATCATTGCGTCTGGGACAAAGAATTTACCTAAGAATGGTCCTAACCATGACCAGAATAGGTCGAGGGAAGAAGATAATTTTCGGACATTTTTAGTAAAATAAAATAAAATAAAATAAATCGAAAAGTTTATTTTATTTTATTTGGAAACATTCGTCTCAGTGCAATAATGAGGCAACTGTTTCGATAATTAATGTCATGCCATAATCACTCAGAAACAACAATGCTGAATCATTAATTTCATAGTGTGATGGAATGCTGAAATGTGATCCCTCCTTTTAATGGGTTAATCAAATGTTGGTCGTTGACAGAAAACTGAGAGGAACTCTAGAGAATTCTTGGAGCCTTGGAGAGAAATTTTGACAACGAATGACGATGATTCGATCAATCGACGCATCTCAGATTTGATGAACCTCGACAGAGAATGCGAAACGACAATCCTTCTTCAACCTAATAGAGGTAGGGGTTGTTATTTAGATTCTTATTTTCCCCGTTATAGGATTAAATGAAAAATGAGGATCAACCCACAAATTGGTTGACCCGTGCGGATTGCACATTCATACGGGAGGGCATTGTTTTCCATTTCTTTTGGGGTTTGATTCAAGAAATTTTTTTGTGATAATTGTAAGATTATATTTTGATTCATCCTATTTAATCATTATAATGGGAGAGAATTGTCTCCATGACAAACTATGGCGGAGGTGCGTTTCTATTTTGTGTATTGATTTCTTCTTCCCCCTTTTCCATGCTTTCTTTGTGTTATTCGTGGGGTTATGAACAAAGTATCATTGTATGTATTTTTAGCAATGAAACGATCCCAAATTTGAGACCCAACATCGTGATGACTCAACAGAGGTGAAACGATGATAATGGAAGAATAATCGACACGGTTCATGAGAAACCGTTCTTTAGGCGTTCTTTGTGTTAGAGAATCATATTGTGTTTTCATGGATGATTGGAGGCCCAAAACTAACGGAATCAGATTTATGATGTTGGGGAAACCTAAACCCTTGAGTTTCATGCTGATCGAATGGCCTGATCGAAGAATGGAGCATCACAGGAGGCGCACTAGCGAAGAGAAGCATTTCTGGAAATTTCCAGAACACATAATGTGAATCCTGATGAATAGGCCATATGGACCCGTGACAATGGCTAGGGTTTGTGTGATGCATGTGATGAAGAACATGGATTGCCTCCAGGGAGACACGACATGTGGACCCCACCCAGCAGTGGCTGGAGTCCCAGACGAGAAGAAGCGTAGAAATGGAATGTGACCACTATCACATAGCATGTGGGTCCTTACATGGGGCTCAACATGTATCTCGGACGATACACATACATGAGGTGGAGTGCATGCCATGTACTCTACCACACAGCCATACAAGGATAGTAACGTGGGTCACACCATGTACCAATTACACAGGTTGGCATACATCTGTCGAGGCTGTGTACGGGCACATGGACAACATACACTAAGCAGACCCCAGATACCTTGACACAACGTGTGATCCTTCCTACATGCCGTGTAGTTGCATTTTACATTACAAGCCTTACAACACGGGCCGTACCCAGGGTCAGAAGACATGACGTTTGACACTTATACCCACTGTGTACTTTTCGGTACATGGCGGATTTTCTTTTCCACAATTCCTTGTTCAGGTTCCATTTGGGTTATTGCCCCCTTTTTCTCATTCCTCTAATGGCCTGGTATCATTTCTATCCACAAGAATATGATCCCTTCAGCAGGACTTTGTGAGATAGAGTTAGGTATCCCTCCGAGAGGCCCGAATCGAGATCCTCTATCCATTCTTGGACCTAGTTAGAGTCAGGTATCGACATGATTATTCCTACAGAACACTGATCCACTACATATAAGATGAATCTAGATGAGTTACGATATCTTCTAAGTCCCTAACTTTGATCCTAATCTATGTATCATGATATTTACCCACTCAGGAGTGTGTTCTCCCAGAATGAGTGTATCTATCTATTGTGATTCTTCTAGACTAATAATACTTCTTGGATGAATGAAATTAGATCAATTAGACTCATAGAGTGAGTTCTTCTGGATGAGTGCTTCGTGGAACCTTCAAAATGAAACCCTAGCGGTGGTATGTATTTATGTGGCTTGTCTCTAGACTACAGGTCTGAGTTTTGAGTATATCTGGATTGTGTTTCTCTTCCTATATGTTTAGTAGACATATACTATGTAGAGATGACTGTACATTTTCTTTATGCATGACTTTGTGGTTTTCGGGGTCCTCTACTGAGTATTGTTATACTCACCCATGCACGGGCTTTGCCTGCATGTGTCGTGTCTTGTGCAGACAAGCATCGTTTTGATGGAGTCAAGAGAGAACTAGGACCAGACCAGGATTTCTAAGTTCCCTATAGGAAGAGGTGTTACTAAGACAACAACAAGTATTCCCAGTACCTATTTGTGATTACAGGTTGGAATTTTTATTTTGGAGACTCTTGTTTTTGGTGGGTTTGTATTTCGGCCCAGTTTACTTTCAACACCTTACTTTCCGTTGTACTCTGTTGGTAGGGTTTAGTTTATGCATGATTTTTTTTTCCTTTTTTGTTTTTACATTTTTAAATTTGTGGTCTTGGAGATGTGTGCATGTGTATATGGACTTAGGTGATGTCTCCCATGTTAGTGATATGCCTACTCAGTGCTAGTCACCAGCCCCTGGCCTATTGGAGGTGGGATTGGGGAGTCGCGGTGCGGGCCCCACTAGGATGGGTCGTGACATTATAAACATGAATATGTTTATTTAATATGTTAATAACCCTATTTTAATCATTATACACGATGTTTAAAAACTTTGGATGTAAGACGAACTTGGGGTATGTGAATTCTTAACCCAATTTATGTTCTTTGGGTTAACCTTTTACTTCATTGATAATATGCAACTAAGATTATTTGTGTAATGAATTTTTGTTTATATAATTCTGTATAATGTGGATTTATAGTGTAAAAATATAATACTTTCATTAAATTAATTCTCACTTCAATTATATGAAATTTTTAAGGGACTTTCCTTCAAAAAAATTCATTTAAAATTCTATTTTAGAAAATTTCAAAGCAATGTTTTTATGAAATTGTTCATTTATAATGATTATGTTCTTGATGTTGGGAGTTGTTTATTATAGAGATTGGTACCTATATCTCCCTCTAATTCATTTTTATGTGTATATTGGAGGTACATCCTATGGTTAATCCACGTTTAACTGTGACTGGTACACAATAAGGTAACCGTTAGGCTTACATTGTAAGGTATCCATGAGGGTTAGAAATCACAAGTTAGCCAAGAGGGTTATAATATTATGTAATTAGTTCCCAAATATAACTTTATGGTTCTATTTATGTTCTTTATGTTTTGTTTAAATCTTGTGTAAATATCATTTTTCACAAAGTAAGTATATATGGGTGACTAGTATGTCTTTTAAAAAAATCAGTTCATACGTTTAAAAGTATTTAGGGACTAATGTTTTCTTTCTTTATTTTTATATCCCTTACTAAGAGTTTTTTGATCATACTAAGTTTTTAATTGATTTTAATAGGATATATAGATTTGTAAGACAAATAATGAATCCAAGTTAAATGTTATTAATATTTTTCAAAGAAAACATGTTTTATATGAAATGTTTTATATTTTTGATGAAATGGATATAGTTTTTGTGGTATCCACTCTATATAAATGATTAATGTTATATATGTTTTATGTCCCAAATCTCTAAAATTATAAACATTAAAGGATACTCAATATAAAATGAAGTGAGTTCTTGACTAAAATTCACGATTTTGTAATGTTATAAGCCTGGTTCTTTATAATTGGAAACAAAGGATGATTTAGATAAATCTAGGTGTTAGAATTATGTTAGAAGAATAACATAAATGATTTTTACTCTATGGTTAATTTGAAATTTTATAGAATTTAAATATTACCATGTTTCTTTGAGTAAGATATGATTGTTTAGAATGGTTTTCCGTAGAATAAATCGAAAAAATAAAATAGAAAAGAACTGATAGAACGATATGCTTCAGAATCTTCAGCCTAAAATGGTAAGGATTGTAACTAAGAAGTTTTTTATAGTAATGGATCAGCTGAAACAGAAAATAAATGGTGGTGGCATCCATGAAAGAGAACTACCATAACAACCACAAAGAAACATGAAGATAGTGGAACATTTTATGAGGCAACACCCTCCTGCTTTTAATGCATGTTTTGACATAGTAGCGGATGAAGGATGGATTTAATCCATTGAAAAGATATTTTATGTTATGGGATGTTCAGACAATCCAAAGGTAAATCTTTCAATTTATCATTTTGAAGGTGAATCTGATCAGTGGTGGTCAATGGTCAAGAATATTATGGATAGAGTGGTGATTGAAGCCTTAGAGTGGGGTTAATATAAAAGTCTTTTCCTTGAAAAATATTTTCCTAAGGTGGTTTTACTTAGGATGGTGATGAAATTTTTTGAATAGAAGAAAATTGAGGATGATTCAGTGGATGTTAATGAAGATAAATTCACCCGACTTTCAAGGTATGATCCGAATCTTATTCTAGATATTGATAGAAAGAGAAACCATTTTTACTCAGGATTGAAGCCCAAATATCAAAGGGCATTAGCTTCCCATTATTTTAAAAGTTATGAGAAAATTATTCGATGTGCTAAAAATGTAGAAATTGTGTTTTCTAATGATAATGTGCACTTTGAAAAATAGAAGAAAAATTGGTCTAGATGGAAAGCGATGTGTTAGAATCAATCAATGAAATTTGATGGTAAGAAGGTACAATTACTAGTTTGTGAAATTCGTGGAAAAAATCACCCTAGGGAATGCCATTCCATAACCAAGAATTGTTTTTGATGTGGTATGTTTGGACATATGGCCTGATATTGTAATGAAAATGATCCTAAGAATAATCCTGATAAGAAAACTGTAAAGTGTTTTAAATGGGGTGGGATGGGTCATTTGAAAATTCTTACCCAAAGAGAGATCTAAATGATGAAAATAATCCAAACTATAAACAGAAAGGTGTAGTAAGATCCTTTGTAACTACGTCAGCAAATGTCGGGCCATCTGATGAAGTTGTATCAGTTACCTTGTTTTTTTAATTAGATTTGTCTAAAGTTTTGTTTGATACGGTGTATACAAATTCCAATATTTCTGAGAAATTTTTTGGTAAATTGTATATATCACCTCAAAAAATGCGACATAAAATTATTGTTAAAACACCAGGGGAAAATATTATAGAAAATGGGAATCATAATAATCATTTTTTTGTTGTTTGTACAAAGTCATTACTGCAAACCTTGTTGTTTTTCACTTATTTTAGTTTGATGTTATTCTGGGTATGGATTGACATTATGTTTTTCATGAAAAGATTGATTGTAGAGCTAAATAAGTTTTTTTTTTCTGAAAGAATTTCAGTTTTTATACAAGAATGAACCCATACAATTGATAACATATCAGGAGGCTGAGAAATTGATGAAATATGGAAATGAAAGTTATCTTTCTCATATTGTTGAAAATAAGGGAACTATTAGATTAATGAAGTTCCAGTGGTAAATTAATATCTTTATGTTTTTCTTGATGAGTTTCCCAGTGTTATACCTAATCAGGAAGTTGACTTCATAATTGACTTAGTTCCTGATGCTAAGACAATTTCAAAACCCCCTTATCAAATGGATCTAATAGAACTTATTGAACTGCAACATTAGTTGATGGAGTTACTTGATAATGACTTCATTCGTCCTATCACTTCAAAATGTGGTGCTCCTGTTTTGTTCATTGAAATGAAAGATGGTTCCATGAGACATTTCCTTGAATACAAAGTCTTAAATAACATCACTGTTAAAAACTAGTATCGTTTTTCTCATATCATTGACTTGTCTGATCAGCTCTAGGGATCAGAGTATTTTTTGAAGGTTGAACTAAGGTCGGGGTACCATCAATTGAATGTAAATGAAGCATACATCTCAAAGACTGCATTTCGTACAAGATATAGGAATTATGAATTTTTTTTTATGTCATTTGGGTCAACTAATGCACCTATTGTATTCATGGATCATATGAATAAAACATTTCATGAGTTCATGGATAAGTTTTTAATTGTTTTTATTAATGACATTATGGTATTTAATAAAGTTAAAGAGGATCATGAAAAACATCGAAGGGTTGTTTTTCAAACCTTAAAGGAAAATAAACTGTATGGAAAATTTATAAAGTGTTATTTTTGGTTAAAAAAATTTATTTTCTTGGGAAAATTTTAAATAAGGATGGAATATTAGTTGATCATGCCAAAATAAAAGTGGTTGATGAATATCCAAGACCTACAAATGTTAAAGAAATTCATAGTTTTCTTGTATTACTAGGTTATTAAAGATGGTTTTTTAAAAACATTGTATGTTTATCATGAAAACTAAATAAGTTAACATGAAAATGGGTTAAATTTATTTTACCATAAGAATGTGATGTTTGTTTTCAGGAACTGAAGAAGAGATTGGCGAATGCTCCAGTTTTGGATCTTTCTTCTAGAAATGGTGATTTTTTCATCCACAATGATGCTTTATTGAAGGGACTTGGTTGTGTTCTGATGTAGAATGATTAAGTAATTTCATATGCTTTAAGAAAACTAAAACCTCATGAGGTAAAATTTCCCACACATGATTTGTAATTAGCATATATTGTTTTTGATTTGAAAATCTGGAGGCATCATTTATACAGAGCCAAATTTTAAATATATACTGACCATAAAAGTCTGAAGTATATATTCACTCATAAGGAATTAAACATGAGGTAGAGAAGATGGATTGAATAGATAAAGGCTTATGTTTTTACGATCCATTACTATACTAGAAAAGAAAACAATGTGGCAGATTACATGAGTCAAAAAAATCATGCATCATTAACCATGTTACATTTGGAACATGATCCCTTGATTAATGATTTGATGAATTTTAGATTAGAAGTTTTTGGTGCAGGAAATACCTCTATTTTTTTTCATTTTTTTATTGTTTTGATTGTTATAAGATAGAATTAAGAAAGCATAATAGGAAGACCATGAGATATAGAAAAGGTAGAATTGCTTAAAAGGGGTAAGTTTATAGAATTTAACACTAGTGTAGAAAACGTTTTTTACAGAGATTATTTTTTATTTTTTACGTCGGTTATTTTAAAATCGATGTAAAAAACAAAAAACCAAAGAATTTTTCATGTCGGTTACTGAAAAACCGATGTGGAAAATGCTTCAAAGTCGTGATGTATTACGTAGATTATTAAAAAACCGACATTGTATATACTTTATCATGTCGATTATTATATAACCAACATCTTAAATCACACCTCTGAAGCATTTATCAAATCGGTTATTTGCATAACCGATGTGATAAAGCAGTATGCCACGAGGTTATCCAAGTCATTTAAATAATAACCGATGTGAGAACATATCTACTTCGTCGGTTATTTTTTAACTGATGTAAAAAACTATTCCTTTCCATTTATTAAGTCGGTTATGAAATAACCGACGTTAAAATTAATCCTAGTGCATTTTTTATGTTAGTTATAAAATAACTGATGTAAAAACCAATTTTTTTTTAATTTTACCATTCAACCACAATTATACCCATCCAGAAGAATACTTGAAACAGAAGAAAAATAGACCAAAACCCCCACCCCACCTGGACAGCCCCCACACCCCTGGAAACCCCCACCCCAGTGGAAACCCCCCCACACCACTGGACTGTCTCCCACCCTCCTAGACAACCCCCACACCCCTCGACCCCCCCACAACTATGCCCTGCCAACAGAATATCAGAAACAGAACAAAAACAGACCAAAACCCCCTACCCCACCTAGACATCCCCCCATACCCCTGGAAACCCCCCCCACCCCATAGGACACCCCCACACCCCTGGACTTCCCCCACCCTCCTAGACAGCCCCACACCCCAGGAAACCCCCACAACTATGGACAGCCAAAAGAATACCTGAATCAAAATAAAAACAGAACAAAACCCATCCACCCCACCTAGACAGCCCCCACACCCCCGAAAACCCCCCCACCCCACTAGAAACCCACACACCCCTGGATTTCCACCACCCTCCTAGACACCCCCACACCCCTGGACACCCCCACCCCACTAAAAAGCCTGCCCATAAACCTGGACACCCCTAATATCCTGGACAACCCCACCCCCTGGACAACCATCCCACCCTCTTGGACACCCCCACACCAATCGACACCCTGGACAGCCCTCCCACACCCCTGGACACCCATCCCACACCCCTAGAACCCCCACCCCTGGACACCCCTGGATATCCCTCCCATCATCCTAGACACCCCCACCCCACTAGACAGCCCTCCCCCACCCCCTGGACAACCCTCCCACATCCCTAGACACCCCATGGACTGCCCCCACCTTCATGGACACTCTGGACACACCCCCACACCACTGGACAACCCTCCCACAACCCTAGAAAGCCCCCACCCCACTAGGCAGCCCTCCCCACACCCCTAAAAAGCCCTCCAACACCCCTAGAAACCCCCCACACCCTTGGACTCCCCCTGGACTGCCTCCCACACCCCACTGGACAGCCCTCCCCCACCTATTAGACATCCCCACACCCTTGGAAACCCCTCCCACACCCCTAGAAACCCCCACACCCCTGGAAACCCCCTGGACTTCCCCACCCTCATGGACCCCCTGGACAGCCCTCCCACACCCCTAGAAAGCCCCCTAACCCCACTGGGCACCCCCAAACCCATGGACACACCCTGGATAGCCCCCCACCCTCTTGGACACCCCCATTAAACTGGACATCCCTCCCACACCCCTAGACACCCCCAACCCATTAAAGAGCCTGCCCAGAACCCTGAACACCCCACCCTCCTGGACACCACCACCCTCATGGACACCCTGGACAACCGTACCACACCCTTGAACAACCCTCCCACACCCATAGAAACCCCCACACCCCTAGACACCCCCTGGATAGCCCTCCCACCCTCTTGGACACCCCCACCCCACTGGACAACCCTCCCCACCCCCTGGACAGCCCTCCCACACCCCTAGACAACCCCTGGACTTCCCCCACCCTCATGAACACCCTATAGACCACCAACCCACTGGAAAGCCCTACCACACCTCTGGAAAACCCCCACCCCACTAGGCAGCCCTCCCCACACCCCTGAACAACCCTCCCACACCCCTAGAAACCCCCACACCCCAGGAAACCCCCTGAACTTCCCCCCACATCCCTGGACACCCCCTGGACTGCCTCCCACACCCCACTGGACAGCCCTCCCCCACCTCCTAGACACCCCCACACCCCTAGACACCCCTACCACACCCCTAGAACCCCCCACACCCATGGACACCCTCTGGACTACCCCCACCCCCACGGAATCCCTGGACAACCCTCCCACACCCCCAAAAAGCCCCCTGACCCCACTAGGACCCCCCACACCCATGGACACCCCCTGTACAGCCATCCCACCCTCCCAGACACCCCCACTAAACTGGTCAGCCCTCCCACACCCCTAGAAAAACCCCCCACCCCACCGGACACCTCCCCACACCCCTGGAAACCACCCCAGACCAAAATCCACACCAGAAAAACCATTAGAACTAGACCAAAACAAGAAGTAGCACAAAATTAAATAGTTACATATATAACATTCATAAATTACAATTTCCACAAAAAACCCTAAATCTAACCTAAACGACTATGAAATACACAATTATAATGAAAATATTAAAAATTACATTTTACACTACAAACAAACCAAAATCAAATCAAACTTGTAAAATAATTTGACCATTCCACTTGTAAGTGTTTGACACTATAGGATTGATGTTAATCAAATAGCTACAAATAAAAAGGATAGTAGTTAACATATATAATGAATAAATCAAATGAAATATTATGGAAAAGTATAAAAGAATATCCTATAATGTAAAATTTTAAAAGTAAATCTTACCATGTCATAGTTTATAAGTGTTTCAGTTGTAATTATTTCATACATAAATATTAACATATAATATCCGCATTCGACGATACCTCGTGGTTAATGAAAATTCTATTTGAATGAGTATAAATTCAAAATATTATTTTTATGTAATACATTAAAAAGTACAAATTATAAATGGATATTTACATTTACTTCTACATATTTGATCTTGGCACTCCTTTTCTTTGTGTTTTTTTGAAAGTAGACCCATCCCCTGTAAAAAAATAATACGAATAAAATAAATTTATACTTATTTATAATATATACAACTATTAAGTAATTGAAACTTACTTTTCCAACATATTCTTAAAACTTTTCCGCACATCGCCATGGACAGAGCATATCCAATAAAGTGTTTTCTCTCTTGGGGAAAAAACACCTAACATCCAATGATTACTAATAAAAGATAATTTAAGGTTAGTGGTTTTTTATGTTAAAAGATAATGAACTCTTTTCCAGAGATATGTTTCATACCTCTCACAAAAAGGCATCATCCAAAAATGTGTGATTATATTCCGTTCAAATATTTTAGAAATATAAAGAATCCTTTGTTCGTCATCCAATGCATGTGCTTCAGGAGAAATCGAATGCGGGTCCATGAATCCATATAAATCTTTCCGCTCTTTCTTCTCACACATGTTATAAATATACCTGATACAAAACAAACATAAGTATGCATTTTTAATAAATATAACGCAGGGAAAAGGTGTTAATACTTACATGGAAAAAATTTGCACCATGTTGATGCCCAAATTATCTCCAGTAACAAGCTCCATGATATCAGTTTTCACAATCCCCACAGTTATTTCACGTCCACAAACATGAGCTTCCATTGGAAACTCGTAATGATCCCCCAAAAAATTTGAATATCTTGACAATATGTCAAGACTACTAGAATCTGTATCTGATGTCATATCCATTTGTCTTTGTTATTGTCTATACATTTTTTCTTTAAATTTGAAGTATTCCTGTAAAAATTAATAGAAAACTATATTAGTTTTCAAATGTTAAAAAAAATTTAATAAAAAAATAAAATAGAAGATATAACATACATACATCTATGGTAATGAGTCGCAGAAGTCTGGATGTCCAAATTAAAAAATGGTCGATACTATGTCCAACTATCGTCACCTCATCTTTAGGTTATGGTAATCGAGTTGATCTATCAATAATATCTTGTACAGTGACCCTATGAGGATCTACCTCTAACTGTTAATGATGAAATGTATCTCCTATACAATATACCAGCCCATATGCAACTATATGATGTTGAGGATCATCAACATACAACTCAAAATAAGTAGGAAGCTGCGACAGATGAGTAGGATAAGAAATGGGGTCCGCAGGATGAGGTGGGGAAGTGGGAGCTACTGGTGGAGGTGGAGGATAGATAATGGGGTCTGTAGGGGGAGGTAGAGGAGTGGGAGCTGCATTCTAAAATTGTCTTTGCATGTCTACAAACAAAGACTGTACTGATTCTCTAATCTTTTCCTCCATCGTCGCATTAATATTATGAACTTCAGTCTCCAAGGATTTTATTTTTTTATAGACACCCTCAACGGAAGAATTAGAAGAATGTCACAATACTTTTCTTACCGATAAACCCATCAGATATCCTCATACATGACTAGGATGTTCAGGCTTTCCCAATACTGTAGATAAAATATCTTGCCTCCCAACAGTTGTAAATACCCCCTGTGAGCTCTGCTCCTCAAGATAATGATGTATTAATTAATTGAAAATTTCTATAATGATTCAAATTATATGAATAATATAGTTAACTTAAATAAATAAAATAAATATTTTACAATCCTCTCAGCTACGATTCTCGAATTGTTCGAAAGATATTTTCCCTTTTTTACCATCCACACTTTCTTCAATTTTTCATGTCTAGATGGAGGGGATGGAGGGGCAACCTCTCCAGAGCTTGAAGACTCAGCTCTCAGTTTTTGTAATTTTTCCACAATCATTTTTTCTTCTAATAATGTATACCCTCCCCGAGATAAACTATGAGGGTATACATTTTTAGATTAGATCTCCTGATGAGATTTCCTTGTTTGTTGTAAATTAGGAATAATAAATCCTTAAAAAAACATTAATAAGATCATTTATATAAGAAAGCTTATAAGATTTTACATTTCCCTTACCAAAAATGATTCTTTTCTTCTACTTTCAACAAAATGTCTCCATGTGTGTTCATCTATGAAAGGATATATATGACATGGATTGTCATGAATCCTATAACCAAAAATGAAATTAGATGTGAGGGTTGATTTGAAATCCCTCCATCTCCTAGAAGCCATCGATAAACATTTCTTCCTGACTTCTATAGTGTCATGAATATCAATTGTCATCTGATAAAAAAGAGGTAAAACATATTATACTAGAAACATTTAATGAATAGGAACACAATAGAAAAGGAACTTACCAAAATCGTCTCCCACAACTGAGATATTATCGCTTTGTCCACACTTCTCCAATCATCATACAAAATGCTTACTTTTCTTTTACTTTGAGTTGATACAAAACTCTTAAAATATTTTGAATTTGGACCTCTAAGAATATAATTCTCATCAAACTCAATGAGTATCCTCTGGTACTACGTACGGGCAAGTGATAATTTTGGTAAACATGTGCACCCACATTTACCAACTCTTGAACTCTTTGTAGTTATGGGAGAACATGAGGAAGATTAGGGAACATCAATAGGAGAATGTAAATGTTCCTCCCTAGAGGTATGATCATTATGGTCATCTCCAAAATCATGTGGTTGATCAAATGTTTAATCTGTCATTATCCTTCAAAAAAAAAAAACTAACATTAGTTTGCAAATATAAAAATTCAAATATTACAATACTAATGTAAACAGAAAATGGAAAATTGAACTAAGTTATGTAATAGTAAACATGGTTAATATGGTAAGAATGTTAAACAATGGTAAAGATAGTAAAGATGGTAAACATGGTAGTGTAATTGTCATTCATGAAAATCAAAAAATATATAAATTACGTAAAGGTAAACTATGGTAAACAATGGTAAACTATGGTAAACATGGTAAACTACACTAAACAAAATTAAAATAAACAAAAAATTATACTTATTTGTTTTAATATGCATTTTAATAAATAAATAAAATTAAAATATCTAACATATTTTGAAAATAATAAATCTAAACAAGAAATAAACATATGTTACCTGTAATATTAGGAATGTACAAATGGATTGTTTTCCCAAATTCCTTCGTCATGATCTTTCCTTATGGCACAAATCATGTCTTCAACAAGCTCATCATTATGTTCTGCTAATCTTTAAATGGAAGTAGGGATCTCACATAAATTAGCATCTTCATCATGTTTATCCTCACAAACATATAGTTTTTCCATTGTAAAACAACAGAAAACTGAATATCTGATTGATCAACTACATAAAAAATCTGTTTTTCATGTGTTTCCATTATAAAAGAATCAGCTGTGTCTTCCAATCTATTCAGATTAACAACCATCAATCCAAATTCATCGTGTATAACACTATTGTTACCGATAAACCATTTATAGTTGAAAACATGAACTTTAATTTTCAAGTAATTAGCCTCCCATATTTCTTCAATAACTCCATAATTTGCACTTGATGCAGAAATTGGGTTTTTTTCTTTAGAACATGAAAAATGCATTGCTTCTGAAAACACCAATACACCACTATTCTGAACTTCACTTCTGTTGTCCTGAGCTTTCTTATAAAATTTATAGCCATTAATGTCATAACTGGACCATGTTATCACATTTAAACATAGACCAACCACTATCCATCCTAATGTCTCTGATACATCTGATCTACCAAGAAAGGTCTTTTTAATCCATGATAAAAATGTTTTGTTGTGCTCATTCAAAATCCACATTTCTTTCTTCTTTGGATGAAATTGTTTCAACACATTAATATGAAATGTGATATATGGTTGAGCATCAACTATGTTATTCAAGATGTATAATTCTAAATTCTTCATCTGTTCAGCTAACAACGATTTGAATTTCAATCCACGAATCCCATTTCCATCACTATTAAATCGTTCACGGTGAGATGGAGGCAAACCTATATGCTCCGCTGCAGCCAAGTAGCTCGTACAAAACTTCACAACCTCCTCAAAAATATACTTTTCAGCAATGGAGGCTTCAGGTCGATATGGATTCTTAACATACCCCTTCTATATTTTCATATACCTTTCAAAAGGATATATCCAAAGAATATATACAGGTCCACAAAGCTTTATTTATCGAACCATATGAATCATTAAATGCACCATTATATAAAAAATGCCGGAAAATACATTTCCAATTGAAAAAGTATAGAAATTGAATATTTTTCCAAAATTTTCAAAGCATTCACATAAATCACCTTACTACAAATTGAGTTGAAAAAATAACACAACTTCATTATAGTCTTTCTGACACGGATGGGAAATATTCCATGCAATGAAACTGGTAGAAGTTGTTGCATCATGACGTAACAATCATGAGATTTCATACCTATCAACTTCAAATACTTCAATGAGACAATATTTTTAACATTTTAAGAATAACCTTGAGGCACTTTTATATCATGTAGACACTGAAAAAAGCTAATTTTCTCCTTCTTGGATAATGTATGACAAGCTGGGGGAAGAAATGTTCATCTTCCATTAGGAGTGGGAGCTAAATCCAAACGTATTCCCATTGATAGTAAGTGTAATATTTCATTCAACCCATCTTTTGTCTTTCCTTTAATATCTAACAACGTTCTAATCAAACTATTGCAGATATTCTTCTCCACATGCATGAAATCAATATATTATTTTAAACTTCATGATATCTCCAATATGGAAGCTCAAAAAATATTGACCTTTTCTTCCAAATATTTCTATCATTACCAAATTTATGTGTCTTTCCCAATGTCACATCAAGGTTTTCCACCCTCTCAAAATACATATCAGGGGATAAAGGTTTTGGAGCAATATCAAATTATTTTGATCCATTGAATGCCTTTTTTAGTCTTCTATAAGAGTGATACATAGGAAAAAACCTTTGATGACCCATGTACACTGTTTTCCTCCCATGATGTGATTTACAATATGAAGTCTGTTATTTGCAAATTGGACATGCTTTATGACCCTTAACACTATTTCGAGAAAAATTTCCATATGCTGGGAAGTCACTTATAGTGAACATAATCACTGCATGTAGTTGAAAATTTTCCATTTATAAGAATCATAAACCCTAATACCATCCTCCCATAAAAGTTTCAAATCATCAATCAATGGTGACAAGAAAAAATCAATATCATTTATGGGTTTCTTTGGACACGAGATCATTATACTCAGCATGACATATTTGGGCTTCATACAAACTTTAGGATAGAGTTTTTAAATTACCAATTAAACAAGCCATAAACTATGTGTGCTACTGAGGGTTTGGTATGGATTCATTCCATTTGTGCACAACCCTAGTCTGAGATTTCTAATTTCATTTCCAAATGTAGGATACCACTCATCAATTTTCTTCCATTGTGGACAATCTTCTGGATGGCGTATTTTTCCATCACACATCCACTCATCAGCATTCCATCTTAACCTTTTTGCATCATGTGAATTAGCAAATAAACGTTTCAAATAATGATTTGTTGGAAGATACCAAAATACATTGGAAGGGATCTTTGTAATCGCTACATGAACTTGTGATTTTTCTTTCAAATTATACCATGATGTCCCACATTTTGGACACTATGACAGAAATTCATATTCTATCCTATATATCATACATTAATTTAGAAAGGCATGTATTTTCTTGTATCCAAATCCCACCGGGCATAATATTTTCTTGGCCTTAAAATGTGAATCTGGAAGATCGTTATCTGTTGGAAGAATGTGTTTCATCAATTGTAGCAGCTCTGTAAAACTTATGTCGCTCCATCGATGTTGCGACTTCAGGTTAATGAATCTTAACACCGCCGAAAAAACTGTAAAATCCGTACAACCAGGATACAATGGTTTTTCAGCATTACCATATAGACGTGAAACTGTCAGTTCTATCTCAATTTCTTTTGCTGCAATATCATGAATCATTTCTTCAATTCCATCAGAGTTACTATATTGTGAATCATCATCATCAGTAGATCTGACATTCTGTCCAGTTTCACCATGCCAAATCCAAGGGCTGTAACTCGGATTAAAACCATGACAAATTAGATGATCTTTTATCTCTCTACTTTTTAACTTCATCATATTCAAACATTTCAGGCATGGATAGAAAAAAATTTTCACTACTTGGAACATTTCGTTTAGAAAATTCCAAAAAGGCATCAATACCATCCTCATATTCATTACTCATTCGATGTGCCGCAATCCAACTTAGACTCATTATTAACCTATAAAAATTATCAAAATTATACATCTTGTTAAGATAATACACATATATATTTTTAGGAAAATATCATAATTTGAATGTAAATTTTTTTTTGAAATTTAAAAAAAATCTATGAATATTTTAAAAAAATATACACGAAAATCATTTTAGAAAGAAAATACAGTTAGATAAAACAGTTTTAAATTCATCTTGGATCCTTTCTTCTTAAGGTACACAAAGAATACATCCCAGTGCAATTGGATACCAAATTCACCCTTCCATAAAAAAGAAATATGAAGTATAAATATTAAAATATGTATACATTCACTACTAAAAAATACACAGATCCCAACGATTTGAAACTATTGGGATAACCCCTGAAACCGTTGGGGTACCCAACGGTTTCACACACCGTTGGCATGATGGTTGTTGCAATAGACCTATACTAATGATTCTACAGGAACTGTTGGTATAGACTACCTGAAGTTAAAATATTCCAATGGTTTCAATGAAACTATTAGGATATATATATATATGTACCAAGAGGGTGTCCAAGGGGGTTGGGGGATATCCAGGTGGGCTTTCCACGAGGGTAGGGGGCTACCCAGGGTGTCCAGGGGGTTTGGGGTGTCCAGGGGGTGGGGGGATGTCCATGGGGATGGGTGGTGTCCAGGGGGTGGAGGAGTGGTGTCCAGGGGGTGGAGGAGTGGTGTCCAGGGGGTGGAGGAGTGGTGTCCAGGGGGTGAGGGGGCTGTCCAACCCCCTATCCCATTGGACACCACTCCCACCACCTTGGACACCCCCTGGACACCACCACCACCCTATAAAACCCACACCCCCTAAATAGCACCCCCACCCCTCTAGACATCCCCCACCCTCTGGACAACCCCCATACCCCCTTGGATAGCCCACTCACCCCCTGGACACCACCCCCTGGACACCCCTACCCCCTTGGACAACCCCCTCACCCCCTGGACACCACCCCAACCCCCTTTGACACCCCCTAGACACCCCCACCCCTCTAGATAGCCATCCCACCCCCTGGACACCCCACCCCTCTTGGACAACCCCCACAACCCCCACACCCCCCTCAACACCACCCCACCCCCTTTGACACCGCCTGGACACCCCCTCCCCTCTGGACAACCCCCACCCCCTGGACAACCCCACCCCTCTAGACAGTCCCCACCCCTGGACAACCCCCCACCCCTCTAGACAGCCCCCACCCCTGGACAACCCACCCCCATAGACACCCTCTACCCCCTTGGAAAGCCCACTCACTCCCTGGACACCCCCAGCCCCACCCCCATGGACACCCCTACCCCCTTGGACATCCCCTCACCCCTGGACACCACCCCCACCCCCTTGGACACCCCAACCCCCTTGGACAACCCCTGCACCCCCTGAACACCACCCCCACCCACTTTGACACCCCCAGGACACCCCCACCCCTCTGGAAAGCCCCCCACCCCCTGGACAACCCCCACCCCTCTAGACAGCCCCCACCCCCTGGACACCCCACCCCCTGGACACCCTACCCCCTAGACACCCCACCCCCTGGACACCCCCACCCCCCTTGGACAGCCCCCGCACCCCCTGGACACCACCCCCACCCCCTTTGACACCCCCTGGACACCCCCACCCCTCTGGATATCCCCCCAACCACTGAACATCCCCCACCCCTCTAGACAACCCCCACCCCCCTGGACACCCCTACCCCCTTGGACAGCCCACTCACCCCCCTCGACACCACCCCCACCCCCTGGACACCCCTACCCCTTTGGACATCCCCTCACCCCCTAGACACCACCCCCAACCCCTTGGACACCCAAATCCCCTGGTCATCCCCCATGCCCCCTGGACACCACCCCCACCCCTTTGACACCCCCTGGACACCCCCACCCCTCCAAACAGCCCCTGACCCCCTGGATAGCCCCCACCCCTCTAGACAACCCCCACCCCTGGACACCCCACCCCCTTGGATGGCCTCCGCACCCCCCTGGACACCACCCCCACCCCCTTTGACACCCCCTGGACACCCCACCCCTCTGGATATCCCCCCACCCCCTGGATAACCCCCACCCCTCTAGATAGACCCCAACCCTTAGACACACCCACCCCCAAGACACCCGCTACCCCCTTGAATAGCCCACTCACCCCCTGGACACCACCCCCACCCCCTGGACACCCCTATCCACTTGTACATCCCCCACACCCCCCTGTACCCTACCCCCACCACCTTTGGCACCCCCTGGACTGCCCCCACCCCTCTAAAAAACCGCCACCCCTTCGACACCCCCTGTACACGCACACACACATGATGGAACACACAAAAATAATAAAGTTGCATGATATCACTTCCATGGTTTATTTTACCAGAAAATAATTTAGCATGGTATAAATAAACACTATGAAACTTACCTTGATAGCAAGAACAAAGATAGAAAAATAACAACTCAAAAAATTATTTTAGGGCATCGTGACAAATAAAAACTGAAATCGAGCTTTGTGAAGCTTACTTGAGTGTTGCGAGTTGACCTGATAGATCTGGTGACAATAAAGATGATGAATGATGTTGGAAAAATGAGGTTCTAGGTCACGACTTTGAATAATCCTTTGTAGGTTTTCCACGCGGGAGAGACGAGTCGAAGGTCGGCAGATCGAAGAAAAAAAAATGGCTGAATACGGGGTGCAATAAATCATTTAAAAGGTTTATCAGGTCAGTTATTTTATAACCAATGTGATAAAATATTTTTTTAGGTTTATAATGACGTTTTTTTAATAACCGACGTAGAAAATAATTTATCACGTTAGTTATTTTATAACCGATGAGATAAATGGTGCTTTATCACATTGTTTCTTTTGATAACTGGCGTGATAAATTACTAAGATTTACTTTATCACGTCGGTTATAAAATAACCGATGTGATAAAGCTCCTAGATTGGATTTCCATGGCGGTTATAAAATAACTGACGTGATAAAGCTAATCTCGATATTTTTTACGTCGGTTATTTTATAACTGCTATAAAAAATGGATTCCTATAAATTTATCACGTTAGTTATAAAATAACCAACATGATAAATTGATTTTTATAGCTTTGCACGTTGGTTATATAGAACCGAAGTGATAAATGCCGACGCGTTAAATGTTTTTTCCACTAGTGTAACCTTGATAATGATTGTATTTTATGATTTGAAAAAATATAGTGTGGGCCTTTTGATTCCCATTTAAAGAAATATTTATTGTGAAAAGCTAAAAGTTCTCCATTTTCAGATCATCCTAGAAGTAATAAGATGTACAAATACCATCGAGAGTATTACTTGTGTGATGGAATGAAAAGATATATTAGGGATTTTACCATGAAATGTTTGATTTTTCAACAGGTTAAAGCATAGAAGAAGTTACCCAATGGGATGCTTCATACCTAGCCAATGGAAAAGTGGAAATGGGAAAATGTATCCCTGGACATCGTGGTGGGACTTCTAAAGACTTATAGAGGTAAAAATGCGATTTGGGTTATCATTGACCGACTGAATAAATCTGCACATTTCCATCCTATTCAAGATACGATGACTTTAAATCAGATTTTTCAACTTTACCTCAAAGAGATGATTAGGTTACATAGAGTTCCTCTTTCTACTGCATCTAATTGGGATCCCAGGTTAACTTCTAATTTTTGGAAGGGCCTTCAGAACTAGTTGGGAACATAAATAAATTTTATTATAGCTTTTCATCCTCAAGCAGATGGGAAGTTAGAACGAATGATTTAGACAATAGAGGATACACTTAAACCTTATTTAGTGGACTATTAGGGAAGTTGGGATTATAATATTTCTTTAGTTGAGTTTTATAATAATAAAATTTTTCAGTTCAGCATAAAAATGGAACCTTTTTAATAATTGTATGGGAAGTGGTGTTGAACTCTAGCTTTTTGGGAAAATGTTGGGGAAAGGAAGTTGATGGGACTAAAATTAGTAAAGTAAGTGGCTGAGAATGTGAGGATGATCCAGAAACACATGAGGATAGATTATATTAGGAAAGAAAAGTTATGTAGATAATAGGAGGAAAAACTTTTCTTTCAAGGTAGGTGATCATTTTTTTCTTAGAATCTCACCATGGAAAAGCGTTATGTGTTTTGGTAAGAAAGGGAAGCTAAGACCACTGTTCATTGGACCTTATGAAGTCTTGGAGAAAGATGGACTGATTTTATACAATTTAGCTTTACCTCTGAGTATATTTCAAGTACACAAAATTTCTCATGTTTCTATGTTGAGAAAGTATGTCCCAAATTCATCTCATATCTTGAGCCCAAAAGCAGTTCAGCTAGAAGAGAGCCATTCTTATAAAGAGAAACCAATTTAGATTCTTGATCATATAGAGAATGTATCACAAAATATGTTAATCCACCAAGTAATGGTTTTCTGAAGAAACCACATGGTTGAAGAATTAATAGGGGAATTTGAAAATGCTGTGAGTGAGAGACACCGTCACCTGTTTTACATGTTAATAAAAAATTTTGAGGACACAATTTCCATAAGGTGGGGAGAATGTAACACCATAAGGTTTTACAAATAAATTTAATGAAATTTATGAAATAATGAGTCTCTTAAAAATGTATTTTTATTATGGAGATAGTTATAAACTAGCCATTGAACATAATTTTTCCACTTCAATGATTTGAGTTTCGAAAACCACATATCTACGGTTGTGATTAGTAAGTTATTTGGAGTCTGATAGAACCAAGTTTCTTTTTAGTGAATAGTTACAAAAACTTATGAATTTTAATATGAATAGTAATATGACCCTTATGAATAGTAAATAATAATATTATTTTATCTTCAAAAGGCTATAAGATAATGAGATATTGATTAATTTTTCAATGTGATATAAAATGAGTTATTGTTTTAAAAAAAGTTATTTTTCAAATAAATTATGATTTTATTTAAAAATTAAATTAATCAGATTTCGGAAATTATTTTTGAAAAATGATTTTCATTTTTGAATTATACACGTTGAAAAATGGTTTGGGTGAATTTTTTGGATTTTTCTGGAAAACCTGATTTTTTGTGAATAGTGAAATGCGGTAATTAACAAAACAGGTTAAATAAATGAATTTACACATCAAGATTGAGTCATGGATGATGGAAATTATTTTGAACTCACATGAAATTATTACTATTTTGGGTCAAATGAATCAATGCTATTCATATTATTTAGCAAAAAAAATTAAAATAATGATTAAAATAATGTCAAAACCCTCATCTCCTCCAATATAAATACCACCCTCACCCCCTCTTCCTCTCACACCACTCAAGCATTGAGACCTGTCTAAGTTCTACCAAATACTATTCCCAAGACCCTCCCCCACATCCAAGTCCTGATAGTCTCATTAAAAGGACAAAACAAAGTTCCTTAAGGAGGATCTCAAGGAGAAGTGATCAAGAGGTAAAGATCCTCTTTCAATTCCTTATGTTTTCTTTTCAATTATTTTATTTCCTTATACTGTCTTCCCCTAACCATATCCAAGAGGCATGAATGATCCATTATTATTTATATTCTGGATTTTTATCATGTTTATTTTAAAATTACACACCATTCTTCCTCTTCACTTCCTCTTATTATAAAAATAAAAACACCATCAATGATGTGTCGATTTATTGAAATCGTGGATGATGTGTCTTCAATTTCCTTTAAATACTTCAAAACTGGTTATAAAACCATTTTAATGGTTTAAATAAATTTTAATGTGTATGATATATCCTCTTTCATATTCTGGAGTTATAATATACATAATATTATTTTATATAATGAAACTAGTTCGTGATTATCAAGGAACCGCCAAAATGATGTAAACAAATATCACTAAATATTTATCTAATGATTCATCTTCATACCATATTACCAAAATTATTTATAGAAAAATTTAATATTCTAGAAACAGATTAATTCCATTTCATTCCTCTGCTTTAATTTCAATTCCATATTATAAGAAATTCAAATACAAACCGGCCATGGAAATCATGTAAAGAACGCACCCGAAACAATGGAAGAAACAAAATACTAATAATTAAAGGGTGAAATTATGTTATGAAATGATCATATAAGGTGTTATAAACATTAATATGTTTCTTTAATATGTTAATAAAACATTTTAACCATTATACAGAAGGCTTAAACATGTTTTATGTAAGACAAACTTCAGGTAAGGGAATTCTGAACCTAATATCGGTTCATTGGGTTAACCTTATAATTCAATGATTATATGATACTACAAATATTTGTGTAATGAATTTTTGTTTATATTATGTTTTATAATTTATAATTAGAGTTTATACACATAATTATTTCATTCTATTAATTCTCAATTCAAATATATGATTTTTTAAGGGACTTTCATTTAAAAATCCTCTTTTAAAATTCTATTTTACAAAATTCAAAAGAAATGTTTTTATACAATTATTACTTTATTATAATTATGTTCTATATATTGGGAATTTTTTATGATGAATTTTGGGACCAATATCTCCCTCCAATGCATTGGTTATGTGTATGTTGGTGGTCGGCCGTATGGTTACTCTAAGTGTAACTGTGATGGTTACACAATATGGCAGTCGTGAGGATTACATTGTAAGGTATCCATGAGGGATAAAAATCATATGGCAGATGAGAGGGTTACAATATTATGTAACTAATTCCCCAAGATACCTTTATTGTTTTACTTATGTTCTTTATGTTTTGTGGAAATCTCGTGGAAATATCAAGTTTCAAAATGTAGATATGGGTGATAAGTATGTATTTTCAAAAATGATTTCATATGTTTACATGTTTTGAAGGAATAATGTTTTCTTTCCTTCTTTTTATATCCCTTAATAATATTTTTGTGCTCATCCCATGTTTTAAATTATTTTCATAGGTTATAGGGATGTGTAAGACAAAGAAGGAATCCAAGTTAAATGTTATGAAGATTTGTAAAAGAAAACATGTTTTATTTGAGAAGTTTTATATTTTGGAAGAAATGGATTCTATTTTGTGGTATCTTCTCTGTATAAATGAGGATTTTTATGTATTTTTTTGTCCTAAATCTATAAAACTCTAAACTTGAAAGTATCCTCAATGTTAAATGAACTGAGTCCTTGACTAAAATTCAAGATTATGTAAAGTTATAAGGTCTGGTCCTTATAAAAAGGGAAATTTTTAAAAACAATGTACATTCTTATTAAAAATATGGAATCAATTTTTCGAAAATAAAAACACATAATTGGAAAAAATTAATTAAAAATTAATCCTTTTGACAGAATGATAAAACTTGTTTTTAATGAAAAAATGATCAAAAGTTTACAATGTTTTTAAATCCAATTTCAATGTTTTATTGATTCCAATGAACTAAAATAGATTAAATAATATATAAATAATAAAATTATAAATTAAAATAATTCAATTTATTAGTTAACTCAATAAATAAATTTGATTAAAAGTAGATTTCAATTATAATGCATTATTTCTTTCACTATTGATAAAAAAATTAATCTTATCTGAAAAATACCCAAAAATTATCCAACGTTAATTTTGATGTCCTTATTCCATTGAGTAATCTTATATCATTAAATAGAACTTATAAAATTATCTGAAACTAGAATTAAAATGTATTATTCATTAAAAGGAGGCAACAATCCCTTTTTGAAAAATACTCCTATTATGCTTGAAATTGTCTTTATTCCTATATCATGTCTAAAAAAGAAATGAGATATATTTTAAAAATTATATTGAATATATTATATAAATATATATTCCATTAATATAATGAAGAATGAGTGATTTCATTATTTATTTTTATAAAACACACTTTTACATATTTAAATAGTTTTTCAGAATTACATTTTCCTTAAATTTAGAAAGGGTTTTATATTCATTTATAATTAATTGGTTACCAATGAATTAATTATATAAACATTTGAAAACCAAATTTTCATAATTAAGTTATTAATATTAATTCCCTTTATTCTAATGGATATGATATAATGGTAACATTTAAATAATAATATTTAGTTTTTCATTTAATCCTTATGTTGCGTATCATGAATTCTACCGAACATAGTATTTATTTTTAAAAACATGGGATGTTACACCATGTTTCCTTTAATATTTAATTATTTTTATTTAATTACCCATGGCTTTATTATAATATTAATGTCAATTAAAAAATAGAAATCACATTCTTTCCCTTAACACATTTTCATTCATTTGTTATAAAATCTATTATGGTTTCTCATCAAAATAATTACTTCATTGATATATGTTTTAAAATTTGAACTTATTTAATTTTATATGATGTATTTAGTTCATAATTAAAATTATATATCATTATTATATACATATTAATTTTATTTAATATCACATTTCATGGTGTCTCCTTAATTGTATTTTGATTCAATTATTACCGAAATCATGATGGGTTTTCATCTAAAATTTACCTCCTTTGATATATGTTTTATATTATGATCTTATATTCATTTATATGTTAAATATAAAACCTAATTGGAATATTAAATAATGTTTATGTTTTATAAAGGGTATTTAATGATCCTTTTACTTTTCATATTTTCATGCGATTTTGTATATAATGATGTATTGTTTTGTCATTAAGAGTATTTCCTTAATGGTTTTAAAGACATCAAATTAAAACTTTCTCTTACATGTATATATTCTAATTATGTTTCCATAATTTTCTCCTATATAAATCAATCATCTCACATTGTTAATTTCAATTATCCTTGACCTTTTTAAAGAATCTTAAAATGAAATTTCATTATTGTTTTCTGTACATGTTGATTATGAAATTCCTTACTATTGTTAGAAAATAAATTTTTTTTATCTTCCCTCATGTGAAATTATTTTTCCACCATTATGATGATTAATAATATTAATCTAAAATCACATATTTAAATTATTATTCATTGAATTTTTTTCCAATTGATCTTTTAATATATATATTAATATTGATCTAAGATATTTTCTTTTAAATCATTACATTAGTAGTTTTGAACACATTTTGTCTACTAAATCTCTAATTTTTTCCTGGAACATTAATTATCATATTTGAGTTCATTTTCTGCCATGATCTACATTTCAATTTCATTGTCATCTCAATTGGGAATTGAGTAATTATTCATTTTCCAATGAAACTACATTATAAATAATAGGCGATTCTAATACTTTATAAGGGTGATTATAAATAATATTGTAAGGGTGATTTAAATATGTTTCCAAAAATAGTTTTTACTATTATCCATTTTCTTTTAGGTTTTTATGTGATTTGATATGTATTTATCGATCTAAAAAATCCTAAAGTATCTCTATTATGTTTTCATTTCCCATTACTTTTAACTCAAACTTTCACATCATATTTACTCATTTAATATGGGCTGATTCATGATAAGATTCCTTATTTTTAATCCATATTTTAATGGGTATTATTTCATTATGATGTGATTATGTACCTTGATTTTTGATAAAATACCCACATATTAATCTTATTCCATCTTATGATCTCAGATTGACTGTTTCCCTCGAAATCCAGGGATGACCGCCTTGATGGGAGGTTCAAATGTTCCGATCGTTTTCTAACGGGTTTCTTCATAGAACCGGAAACATCCAATGATTCCACATCCATTCGGACCTACTTTCCAAAGGTAGGTGCTCATTAGTTTGTGGACGGATGAGGCTTAGGAATTTGCATTGGTCGAGAGGATGGGAGGTCGGACTCATTACACCTTTTTGAGGGGAATTATTGTCTACTTCGGGACTCTCTTTGTATATTTAAGTTATGTTCGTGAATCCTTATTGCATTACCAAGTATAAAATGAGCTTTCCTTCAGATCTGACAATCAATGATTAAATATTTAGGAAATTTAGAGAATCTTTTGTATGTATTCGAGGTTCTTCATCGATATAGAATCATCTGTATTTGTTAGAGATTCTTGGTCAATGTTACCCTTTGACACATTTATACAGAAGTCTCTTGGTCATTATGATGACCATGCTGGTTTTAAATCCACTCAGTGGGGTACTTGAAGTTTATTGTCATTCAGAAGGACATGTATTATTTTAGAGTTGGGATCAAACCCGTAGACGGGCTACTTACGTATCCTTTGTTTAGAAAAGGAATCAGAACCCACGTAGTTCGAGTAAGGGAGTATGATGTTTATGATTGATGGCTCAAAGAAGGATGTTGCAATTACTTTTACACTCTAAGCTCACGTGATTCATGCTCGGTATGAGAAACAAGAGGTATTGGTAAAAATTAGACAATTGTTCCATGAAAGATGCAATCATAAGAAATAATGCGGGGCTTATGTATGTATGACTGCCCAGATAAATGAAGGTTAGGATTTCATTTAGGGAATAAATCCAGGAACAGGGTCCATAAAGGTATATGTGCTTTCTAGAGATTTTGAATACTCTAACTTGGGGCTAACTCCTGAAAAGGATTCCCAAATTAGGAGAAGACTTATGATTGGGTTTTACTCTTAAAGAGGAATCCCAGATCAAAGGTAAATTAGGACTCGTTAAGAGAGATTATGACTGGGACTTACTCCTGAAAAGGAGGCCCATGTTAAGGATTAAGGTTTGGGGCTTACTCTTGAGAAGAATTCCCAAATTAGGGAACTGGGGCTTACTCCTGAAAAGGAAGCCCAGGTTAGGGGATCTGGGGCTTACTCCTAAGAGGATGCCCAAAAAATTAAGGGACTTGGGGCTTACTCCTAAAGAGGATTCCCAGATTTGAAGACTTATGACTGGGGATTATTCCTGAAAAGGAGACCCAAGTTAAATATTCTCTCATCTTAAAGGATGAGGTTGAATGAATGAACTCTCAATCTTTAGTGACATAAATATATGTAAATCAATAGGTTTTGAGAGATATTCCATAGAATTCCTTTCAGATAAGGAAGTCAAATCAAGAAATCATGCCATAAATGGATTTGAAGAGTGTCTTGAAGACTGAATCTTGAATAGGAAAGGTGTAATGGCTTAAGAGGGGTGAAATGGGCAAGAAAGGCACCCAAAAAGGTAGGGGCGCGCAAGTCCTGGAAGGTGCGCAGGTACTGCGTGGGCGCGCAAGTCCTGGTCACGCAGGTCCTGGTCAGGCAGGTATGCCTGCACGACACATGGTGTACTTGCGTGACAGTTAACCAGAAGGGTAATACTTGAGCGACTATTCATTAAAGCCTTTAGAATCCTCTTGAGGTTTTTTCAGAAGAAGGGCGCGCAAGATCTAATGAAGGAGTAAGGCGGTGCGCAAGTGTGGCCCTTTTCCCTTAAGGTCTGGCCACTCAGGCGTGCAAGTGTTGATGAGTTTCAACACTTACTCCTTCCTCCCCCTCTTTAGATCTTTCGTTCTCGGTAAGAAATTACCTTATAAGTGTTCTAGAAGCTTTGAGAAGAGACTAGGGCGTCAGGAGCTCAAATATGGGTTTCTGGAAAAAATCCTCCCTCGAATGGGGGGCCCATAGGGTCTATTTATAGGCAGGAGAAGACCCCGGGTGGTTACCGGGCGGTTATCACTTAGGTCGCACAAGTCACTTGCACGACCATAAGGCATCGCGCAAGTGGACTTGCACGACAATGATATAACTTTCGCGGCACAAGTGCTTTTGATCCCTTGTTCATGCCTTTGTCGATTTTTGATATTTTCTTCAAAGGTTGAATCATTTTGAGCTCAGATATTCCCCTTTTCCGATCTTTATATTCTGTGATGAAAGGAGCGTCAACAAAAGTCCCCCCTCAGAGTTGGATTCGAAATAAAATGAGGATTTGACTCTGAGGAAATAGAAGACATCCAAAGGAAAGGTGGCACGCAAGTCTTGATGGCTCAGAGGGCGGCGCGCAAGTGCACATCGCGTAGGGATACGGCCCTTGATCGCACAGGGTACGGCGCGCAGGGTCCCAGCCGCATCTATAAATAGAGGGCCTCACTTCTGTACAAGCATATGGATTTCCTGACTTCATACCTTCGAGCTCTCGCCGCGTAGGTCACCTTAGCTGCACAGGTTGCTCTATTTTCCAGTGTTTTCCTTGATATCGCGCTACTGTAAAGGTATTTGTACTTGCGCGGTTTATACTTTCACGTCAAAAACTAGAGCGGCACACGAATACTTACACGTCATGTTTAGACTTGCCCGCCTTAATGTCTTATCCATTTTTTTTGAATTCTTTCACAAATTTTACGAAAAATAAACCCATTTAAGAGTTTAATTTATTCAACTTTTGTGCAGATTCAATGGCTCCTAAGGGAATTAAAACGTCTGATGAACTGGCTAGCAAGCGGATTGATGACATGATGAACATCATTGGCCATGATTACTATGATATCTGCGACAAAACTCTCCCATATTTGGCTAAGTAATTGAAGAAATATCATCTTAATTTTCCACAGAGCATCTACCTGCCTCTATATGGTCATGGTCATCTGCAAGGAGTCAATGTTCTAGATGCAAAGAACTATACACCTGAAATTCAGCTGCACTGCTACTCCTTCATTTTGGTTATGCTGTGCATTAAGGGAAATGACAATGTTGTGAACTTTCAAATTCATCCTCCATGTCATTTCCTTGCAGATATGAAAATGGAGAACCCATCGGCTGAAATGTTTTCCACTGCCGATTGGTGGAGATAAGACAAACATGGCATTAGAGCAATATCTGAAAAGAGTACTCTCTCCAAATGGCTCTTTACTTCCAATGCTCCATTCTCAAATCCATGTATCCATCTTCCAAGTCTCTTGGACAGAAACAGAGTCACTGTTTGATCAGCAGAAAATTTTCTCAAACCGCACTCAAGAACATCCTTTTACAATTGTTCCAAGAAGAGCTGGTATCACTGCATCTCTTATTGTATCCAGTTGAATGAATTAATTCCATTTGGTTGCTTATGAAGCTTGGGATGCCGTAAATCAAATGAAGTGTTATGTTGAAAGCCTCTTGTAATTCTTGAAAAAGAGAAGAGACTCCAGTCTGTGGATGTCCTTCTAACTCTTATGTATCAATGAAAAACACTTTCACCTTCACTCATTTGTACCTGCATTCTCTTTTACTACATGATTTAGATTTTACCTAAGACAATGGGCCTAGTAAGAATAGTTTGATTTTTAATAGGATTAATGTAAATAACCCTACAAACTTCGAACCTTTTAATTTCTCAATGTTACCTAAATCATAAAAAAATGTATGTTTAGTGAGATGGGAACTTGACTTTTATTCAGAGTTCCCCTGTCTTTTGTGGGCAGTTTAAAGTCATGCACGTCGGACATACAAAGGCTAATGTTTAAGGTCGAAATAGCTTTGACCGAAATGGATTAGAATTGACTCAATTCCTTGACAACTCATCTGAAAACATAGTACCATACTCAAGTATGAGGGAAAATATGTAATATATGACTTAAGAATATTTGAATCTGAGGAATGATATGAAAAAGAGCTAAAAGGCATTAGAATAAGTAGTTCCCAAGAATGAAGTTACCATTATTTAACACACCCATTAGGGGGTTGAATTATGCAGGGCCATCTAAGGGCATTGGCTGCATAGTTAAATAAAATAGTATCTTTTGGCTAACAAGTCTATTATGTAGACTGTTTATGCAAGACCACCTATGGGCACATGCTACATAGTCAGACAAAAGAATTCTCAGAAATTTACTTTCCTAGTGCTAAAAGCCAGTGAAAGTTTATGGAGATTCAAATCTTCCAAAGTATAGAGTTTTCTGTATGGAAGGAGGTACTTGAATATGGAGAAGATATTTCCAAACAAGATTATCGAAGAATTGGATGAATATCACTCCTACGAAGGTCTGAACCAAATATAGGGAAGGAGAATATAAACCATAGACTTGAATACTTTCAGATCATGAAAAAGGATATGGGACAAATATGTTAAGGATGGCTATTTTTGCGGATCCCTACATACTGTTATTTAAGACAAATAAGGACAAAAGAGGCATTCTTCGCAAGAATGAAGTTACCACTATCCGACAAACCCGTTAGGGGGTTGAATTATGTAGGGCCACCTAAGGGCATTGGCTGCATAGTCAAATAATAGTATCTTTTGGCTAACAAGTATGTTATGTAGACTGTTTATGCAAGGCCACCTATGGGCACGTTCTGTATAGTCAGGCAAAAAAACTCTCAGAAGTTTTACATTTTTGTGACTAGAAGTCATGAAAAGGGTTATGAGGATCTAGAAATATTTAAGGTTAGGATTATGACACATAAAGATGGGTATTGTTTAATGTATACAGAGATACACAGATCAATGCTAACCATAATCATGTTGTGACTGGGTCCTGAGTTGAAATGTTGGAATTCACTACGTATCCCATAAGGATGAGAATCAAGCCATATGTAGTTCTTAAACTACAGTTTAACGTCATGTGGGACAAAAGGATTAGAGATCTTAGTTTAGGGTCTTATAGCTTGGACCATTTTAAGAAATACACAGTGTGTGTTTTCATGGGGACTTTTCAACCAAGGGACTGAAAGTGGAATTTGGGGTTAGGCCCAAAGACTTGGGGCTGGATTTGAGGGACACTCGAACGTTCCTATGTATCCCATAAGGATGGGAATCAAGACCATGTAGTTCTAGAAATACCCTTTGTACAAATTTGGTTCGTACATATGAAGGGTGAAAGAGGACTTTAGTACAATGATGGTTTAACCCAAGATAAAAGGTTTGGGCATTGCCATGTATGCATGTAGTCTTTGGGATGCAACATGATTTAAAAATCAATGTAAATAATGGTTCCCTCTCAGGTGAGGGTATCAAAGAATATTGTAGTTTATTGTCATACTGGACAAAAGTGTTGTATAGTTTAACGTCGTATAACAAGGACGAATGTGAACCAATGTAAAGATATTGATTCTAGGGGCGGTTTCACGAATCAACATCGTATGAGATGGAGGTGAACCGATGTGAAGAGATTGGTTTTGGGCTTGAACCTTGGGAGGTTGCCTACATACCCATCCTAGAAGGCAAGGATCAAAGTCTGTGTAGTTCAATTAAAGAATGAATTAATGATCAAGTTGTTCTTGGGGACAACGACCTAAAAAAATGATGTTGGGACTTACACATGGTTAGCAACCCAGAGAAAATGTTATGGTTGAGGTTTGATCTAAGCTCACGTGAGTCATCCTCGGTGTGAGAAACAAGAGGTAGCAACAACCTTAACGATACACAGTTTAACGTCACATAGGACGTATGAAGGGAATATGCAGTTTAAAGTCTTGCAGTTAGGACTATTGGTGCTGCACAGTTTAGTGTCATGTAGCAGGGACAAAATACAGTTTAATGTCATGTAGGACGCATCACGAACTTTCTATACAGTTTAGCGTCATGTAGTTAGGACGACGGGGACAATAGAGTTTAACGTCATGTTTGGACGAAAGGGGGGGACTGTGCAGTTTAATGTCATGCAGTGAGGACAAAAGAGTGCACCATTTTAACGTCATGTTGGACGCATTGGGGATTTTTTCCACAGTTTAACGTCATGTTGGATGAAAAAGGGACGATACAGTTTAGCGTCATGTTGGACGAAAGTGTGAATAGTTTAAGGTCATATGAATAGACCGTGGATGGTGCAGTTTAATGTCATGCTGGACAGTGGTGTAGTTTAAGGTCATACAGGACCTTTGATGATTATGTAGTTTAACGCCTTTCTGGACGTACGAAACTTTTATACAGTTTAGCGTCATGTAGTTAGGACGTCACAATTTAACGTCTTGCTGGACGTAAGGGAATTGCAAACAGTTTAGGGTCATATGCATGGACCGTTGATGATGCAGTTTAAGGTCATACATGACCAAGTTGCAGTTTAAGGTCATATTGGACCATTTAGGGAACTTTTTTTCCCCACAGTTTAATGTCATGTGGGACGAAAGTACAAATAGTTTAAGGTCATATATATGGACCGTTTCCGTGTAGTTTAACGTCATATAGCAAGGAAGAACTGGTGCGGAATATTTTAGTGTCATGTTGCAGGGACATATACACAGTTTAACGTCATGTAGGACGTATGAAGGGACTTTCTATACAGATTAGCGTCATGTAGTTAGGATGATGCCTTTTTCATAGTTTAACGTCATGTGGGACGATGGTACAAATAGTTTAAGGTCATACTGTATGGACCGTTTCCGTGTAGTTTAACGTCATATAGCAAGGATGAACTGGTGCCGCACAGTTTAGTGTCATGTTTTAGGGACATATACACAGTTTAACATCATGTAGGACGTATGAAGGGACTTTTTGTACAGTTTAGCGTCATGTAGTTAGGACGATGACTTTTTCACAGTTTAACGTTGTGTGGGACGAAAGTACAAATAGTTTAAGGTCATACTGTATGGATCATTACCGTGTATTTTAACTTCATATAGCAAGGAAGAACTGGTGCTGCACAATTTAGTGTCATGTTGCAGGGACATAGTAGAGACTTTGCAGTTTATACAAAATAGTTCTTCAAAAATCTGGCATTGGTTGGAGTAGTGATGAGTTCTCCATCCATTGAGATTAATGAATAAGCTCCATTGGAGTAGACCCTATGTATTGAATAAGGTCCTTCCCATTTTGGCTCAATCTTGGGAGGTTTCTTTCCTGGTATCATTGGAGTTATGAGAACTAATACCAATTCTCCCTGAGTGAATGAACGAAGACGAACTTTTTTGTTAAAAGCTCGTGCTATTCGATTCTGATAGACTTACAAGTGGTGAAAAGTGCACAATATTTTCTCATCTAACCGTTCCAATTCATCCAATCGCTTTTGAGATTGTTCATCTGTAGATGATTGATCACAAATAGAAACTCTGAGTGAGGGTAGTTGAACTTCAATGGGCAAGACGACTTCCGTTCCATATACCAATGAATATGGAGTTGACCGAGTCGCAGTGCGGGTGGTAGTCCGATAAGCCCATAAAGCATGAAAGAGTTTATCAGGACATGACCTCTTATCTTTATCCACCATCTTTTGTAATATATTTGAAAGAGTCTTGTTAAAGGCTTCTATCTGGCCGTTGGCCGCTGCATGATACCGATATGAATGGTTGGATTTAATGTTGTATTCTTGATACAATTTCTTCACCTTGGATGAACAAAAATTGGTGCCATTGTCCGTCAATATGGTATGAGGGACACCAAATCTGGTAATGATGTTAGACTTGATGAAGCTAACAACGCATTTAGAACTGACTTCCTTGATAGGTATTTCCTCTGCCCATTTGGAAAAGAAGTCAGTTGTAGTAAGAATATACTTAAACTGCTTAGTCGTAACCGAAGGGTAAGGTCCCACCACATCCATTCCCCATGTGGCAAATGGCTATGAGTATTTAGCTATATGAAGCCACTCTGGAGGCTGATGAATGAAGTTGGAATGTACTTGGCATGAATGACACTTCTTTGTGAAATCGACACAATCTCGTATCATTGAAGGCCAAAAGTATCCAAGCCTTCGAACCTAATCAGATAGTCTATGTCCAGACTGGTGGGCACCACAGACTCCTGCGTGCACTTCTTTCATGACAACCATTGTCTCTTCGCCATCAATGCATATAAAGAGAACTCCATCAAAACTAAGTTTGTAAAGAATTTTCTCTAGGTGATCTGGGCTATCAGAAAGAGTAAAATTGACCACACATCACCAGATTTGTTCTTTCTCGGCTCTATCAGGTGGAAGTGTTCCATTTTGAAGGTATTCCCTGATAGGTGACCTCCATCCTGTAGTATGACCATATGGTTCAAGAATGGGACTAATTTCATTAATTTCATCTGTTCTGATTCGAACATAAGGTGAAATTGCATGACGGTGGGCAATACTGATGGTTGTCTCGTCCCGATTTGGATCTGCCAGAGCTGTGGCTATATTAGCCAATGCATCAGCTTGAGCATTTTGTGATCTTGGGACATAAGAAAATGTCGGTTCCAAAGGGAATTCCACTATTAACTCTATGACGTAATCATACAAAGGGATTAGTTCTTCTTTTCTGATGGCATAATCCCCGTTGACTTGTTTTATTACCAGGTGTGAATCACCCTTCACCTTTAAGTGATTCACTTGTGCTTGAAGTGATAATTCCAAGCCTGTGATAAGAGCTTGGTATTCAACTTCATTATTGGTACCACCTTCCCACAATAAGAAGGAATAAGGTAACACTTCCTTTTCTGGAGAAATGAGTACAATTCATAATCCAACTTTGTTGAATTTAGGATTTTCCATTTTCTTCCCTGTTGGATTTCTGGAAGCACCATCAAAATACATTTCCCATGCTTGGGGAATTTCTTGAATAGAGAAGAATTCCTCATCAGGGAGTTCAATATCTGAAGATGTGTCTTCCACTGAAGGGTGTTCAGCTAGGAAATCAGCCAGAGCTTGTCCCTTTATCGCCTTTTGAGACACATACTGAATGTTGAATTGATGCAAAATAACTTACCACCTTGCTAGACGTCCTGTAAGCATTGGACGACTAAGGATGAATTTGAGCGGGTTATTGCGAGATACCAATTAGACCTCGTGATGTTGCAGGTAATGTCTCAATTTCTGAACTGCAAAGATTAATGCCAGACATCACTTCTCAATACTTGAATACCAGGTTTCTACTTCAAGCATAGTTTGACTGAGATAGTAGAGGCTAATTTCATTCCCAGCATCATTCTTTTGAGCAATAAAGGTACCCAATGATCGCTCTAGAGCTGTCACGTAGAGGATAAGTGGTCTTCCTTCAACAGGTGGCATGTGTACCGGTGGACTCAAGAGTTATTTCTTGAGAATATCGAATGCTTATTGACATTATTCAGTCCACTGGTAAGTGACTCCCTTCTTAATCAATTTGGTAAAGGGTAAACTTTTTCCTGCCAAATTGGCGATGAAACGCCGAATATAGGCTAAGTTTCCTTGAAGTCCTCTTAATTATTTCAAATTTTGAGGAGGTGACATACCAAGGATTGACTTGGTCTTCTCAGGATCGACTTCAATACCACGATGGCATACTACAAAGCTGAGAAATTTTCCTGAGGTTACCCCAAAAGCACATTTTAGGGGTTCATCTTCAAATTATGTTGTCGAAGCTTGCAGAATATGACTTCCAAATCAGCGAAGTGATTAGAACGTTGTTTGGATTTAACTACCAAATCGTCTACATAGAATTCAACAAATTTCCCTAAGAAGGGTTTGAAGATACGATGCATGGTGCGCTGATATGTTGCACCTGCATTCTTTAAGCCAAAAGGCATTACCTGGTAACAAAACTCACCCTGAGGGGATCTGAAGGCTGTGAATTCCTCATCTTCTGGGGCCATTCAGATCTGATTATATCCAGAATATCCATCCATGAAGGAAAGTGCTTCATATCTAGCTGTTTCATCAATTAGATGTTCTGTAATTGGAACTGGGAAATCATCCTTAGGACAATGCCGATTAAGATCTCTGAAATCGATGCAAACTCTAATTTGTTCGTTCTTCTTCTTTACAGGGACAATATTAGCCAACCACTTGGGATACTGAAATTCTCTGACGAAGTTAGATTTGATAAGATTATCCACTAAAGCTTCAATTTTAGAAGCATAAGTTGGGTGTGTTCTTCTCACGGCTTGCTTAAATCCTCGATGTTCTTATGGTAAACCCAAATGATGAGTAGCAACATCAGGATCAAGACCGTGAATTTCTGTATAGTTCCAAGCAAAAATATCTCTATTTCTCTTTAGAAAAGAAATATAAATCTCTTGCTCTTCAAGGGTCATGGCCGCACTGATTAAAGTGGGGCGTGGATCTTCCTTTGTACCCAGATTTATTTCTCTGAGTTCATCCACAGTGGTAGAGATACCCTCTTCAAATTCTGGAGGATCATCTCTGAGATATTCCTCTTCATCTTCATCATGTGTTATTTCTTCCGTGTCTACTTGCATAGTAGATGACAAAGAAGAATTTTCATGATCAGAAGAGATGTCAAAATTTGCATATCTTGAGGAAGAAGCTTCCATTTCTGACCTGATTGATGATGAAGGGTCTTCTTTGGGTAATAAAGAGGAAATAATGGATTGAGAATCGACATCATTGTTCACCTTTGATGTTGCTATAACTTCTTCTGGACTAATTGGTGAAACATAGACTTCTTGGATTTCAGCAGATGAAATGAAGACGTCACCATTTGTGCTTTCATCACTGCTTGGTAGATTACCAATTTCTCCCATGCTGTCTGGCTCGATTGCCCTAATTGACATTATGGATATTTCCATAAGAGTATTTTTATTTGGGTCTATCTTGTCAATTTTACTGATAGACAACACATAATCTGTACTCACATGTGTAAATGGATTTACTGGAATTTTTTCCAAACCATATGGAGCATTAACTTTGGTAATATCCTTTGTTATGGATTTCTCCCTTTGCTTCATGTGATAGAATTCTGACTCAATGTATTGAGACTCACATGTCTTGAACGGGGCCTTATCACCATAAAACGTCCCAACTTGACCATCGAAATAATATTTGATACATTGATGGTATGAAGAAGGGATAGCCGCATGTTGATGTAACTAGGGTCTTCCAAGTAAAATGTTGAAGGCTGAGTCTTGATCAACAACCATGAAATTTTAATTGGATACAAGATCTATAAACTGAGTTCTGAGTGTAACTTCACCCATGGGTTCTTATTCATTTTTATCATATCCCTGTAGCATCATGGTGGAGGGAGATAAATCAGATTCCGTGAGGCCTAATCAACGAAGTGTACGAATGGGCATGAGGTTGACTCCTAAACCATTGTCAATGAAAACTCTTCGAACATCCACGCCATTAACTTTTCCAGACAAGTACAATAGTCTAATATGTCCATGCACAACATCATCTTCATCTTAATCAGTAAAGGATATTATTTCATGGCATTCTGTAGGATTATTATCTATGTGATAGAATTCATCTGCAACAATTTCAGTTTCAAACTCTTGAGGACTTGACAAAGCCTCGATGAGTGCTTCACGAAGATCTTTTGACAGATTCAAAGAACCCAGAATTGATAACTTGGCTGGTACTTGGGCCAAGTGTTTCAATATATCATACTTTTGATCCAGAGGTCTGCGTTTTCCAATAAGAATATGTGGTTTAGAAGGTACCTTGGAAGCAGATGCTTTGGAAGTTGATGCATCTTGTATAGGAGTTGGCAATATTCCTAGTTCTGGAAGATTAGACCGATTAGATCCATTTACTTGCTGAGAGGAAGAAGATGGAACCTTCAACCGGTCTTCCAAAATAACTGTGCCAGGACTGAATTTGCTATTGGTAGAAGAACTTGCTTGTTCTTTCTGAGCTTGCTGAAGGGCTCTACCACGAGTTTCTGCTGCGTACACAGTTCTAGTAGGGGTAGAATTGGAATAGTGGCTTCTGAAAGATCCACGTCTTCCCCTATATCCTGAGCCCCTAGAACTTCCTCTGATTCCTCTGTTTGATACAGGGAATTCAGGCTCATTAAAATCGAAATTGTGACTGGCATATGGATCTGTTAATTGAATCATATCAACAGAACCAAATATTAACTCTTCATCTGATGAAGACTCTGCCTGATTAGCCTGTTTAGGCTGTGCCGTTTGGTGGGGCGGTGCCCGTGGCTTTGAAGTATATGGCATGAAGTCCACCAAATTCAAAGACAACTTAGGCTTTGACACATACTCATCTTCTTCTGATTCTTTTTCTTTCTTTGAATCATGCTGTTTCTTTGAGGGCTTTCCCTATGACGAAGAGAGTTTTTCCACAACATTCATGGAAGAAGACACAATTGGTTTCCTTAATTGTGTTCGCAAAATATCATGAGTTCGATTGATTGTGTTTCTGACCATCCAATCATCATACTTTTGTGCATTTTTTCTTTTGACTTCCTGCCATTCATCTTACTCCTCTAGAACTGTAGTATTGACACATGCTACCTGGGCTGAGGAGCCTTTCAATGTGACCTGTCCTGAGTCAACCATCTTTTGTAGGAGGTCTTTGAAGAAAAAACACTCCTGGATGGGATGCCCCAACATTTGATGAAAAGGGCAATAATTAGGACGATCTTCATTTCCTTTCTTGTTTGGCCTCTTGGGTATTGGAAATTGAACCAAATTGTTTTTCAGAGCCGAAAATGAAATAACCAGGAACTTGTTCATTTCAGAAAGAGTATGTTTTTCTCTTCAAATCCTCAAATTGTTTTCATATTTGATCTTTTTGATCGTCTATATGAAAAGGCCTTTGTTGTTTGAACTCAGAAGGTGGAGCCCTTCGAGAAGATGAAGGTTTTGAGGTCGAAATAGGTACATGTGATTGTTTAAGCATAACTATAGCAGTTTCTTCTTTACCCATTCTCCTTCCTAGAGATGATGGAATTACACGAGATTTAGCCTTAGCCTGTATAAGGGAATCTTCAATCTGCTAAGCGATTGAAGTAAGGTCTCGAAACCCTCCTTTGTATTTCACAGGGATTAATGGCGTGTGTAATTTGTCATGCAGATTTTCCACACAGATTTGCAACAATTATTCTTGAGGGAGTGCTAAACTCAAGGAATATATTAATCCCTTCCATCGAGTAATGAAATCAGATACCCTTTCATTCTCCCTTTTCTTACGGTTTGTAAGATCGAAAACTGTTGTCTTTGGAAAAGTTGAGCTAAACTGAAGGAGGAATTTTTGGCGAAGATCCTCCCATCCGGTAATTAACTGGGATTGCAAGCTTGTATACTAAACAAAAGCTGCTCCTTGCAAGGTTCGCACGAATCATCTGAGTTTCACTGCTTCCTGCTGCTCCGGAGTTCCCATCATAGGATCGCAACAAGACACATAATGCGTCAAATGTTGTTCTGGATCGCCTGATCCATTGAAAATAGGGAATACAGGGTTTCCAAAACTAGATGGAGGAGAAATTAAATCTACCCATTCAGGGTAAAATTTCTTTTCTGGTTGAACTTGAGTACGCTTCCCTTCCATAGTTTCTAACTGAGCTGTTAATGACTCAATAGTAGTTATTAACTTTTGAGAAACATCCGGTTGAACTTGTACTTGAGTAGGTGCAATGACTGGAGCTTGGACAGATGTGGCGATTGGCGCTGCAACTGATGGTAGCACTGCCAACTGTTGTTGCACTAGAACTGTAGGATTAGACCTGTGAGAGTGTACTGATAGAGGAGGATATTCTTGATCCATCTCAGTAGCTGCAACAAATTGCTTTGGCTGACTGACTCCAGCATGCTTAAGAAGAAGACTACTCTGAAGTAGTTCTACATTCAACCTTCTTAATTCCTTCATTTCTTCCTCCTGTTGTGAAAACCTCTACTCTAGTGAGAGCGATTGACCTTCTCCAGAGGAAGGATATGTAACCTGGTTCTTTCCATTCCCTTTGTTGGATCCTTTTAGAAGAGGGGGAAGTGGGTTACTCAAAGGATTACTTATGTTCTGAGTAATCCTTTGACTTCGTGTACGCACACCTTCTTCATTTGTATTGGTGCGTACATCTTCTTGAGCAGGAACCTGTTCATCTGAGTCCCCTAAGTGAGCCTCATCTGGTGGATCAACAACAACGACATTGATGACATTAATCGATGCATAACTCATTGCAGCTCTTCTATCAGCATTTCTGTGATATTGTCTTCTTCCATATCTTTGATGATACATTGCCTTTTGTTGATTCAATACCTCAGGAACTTCTTGATGAACTGTAATTTGGAGGGAATATCCTGATAATTTGGCTCTTCGTTCCTCTTGAGGTTTCTTACCCAATTGAGAAAAGACCAACTTTCTCTGAGGAGGGGATTAATGATTTGAAAAAGTCCCTAGTCCAGTGGACTGGGTCTATTCCTGCTGTTCTCGCTCAACTCCTTGGAACCTATTTGTTGATTCTGAGGGTTGGTTTAAAAGAGTCCCCAGTCTGGCGAACTGGGGTGGTTCTTGACATGCTATGTCTGAGACTTTCTTGAAAGTCCTCTTGATCTCGAGAACCTTAGTCCGAAAATTAGCTGGATGCATTAATCTGTATCCGCTTTTATCACCCGGTTCAAAAGACCGTTGGATGATTTTCGACACTTCTGTAATTTGGTGACGTGCTTTCTCCAAACGAGAGGCCTGTTCAATATTCTCATTTGATTGATGCAAGAGTAATTCAACAACTTGTTCTCTATATTCTTGATTTTGAGAGGAACTAGTTGAAGCCTGTTCTTGGGAAATATTTTGATTACAAACAAAGCCCATTGACTGTGGACGGCCATGGGCAATAACATTTCATGAGCCATTTTCGGCGGGCTTTGCTGACTGGAGAGCACCGTGAAATGCAGTGCTCCATGAACACCCCATCCTCTGATACGAATACCAGATGGGGCATTGGAAATTAACTGACACAATCTTCTTAGTGCGCCAAAGCATGAATGTTAAAGGGCTCTCTGCTGCTTTTCAGCCTTCAGATATCGAGAGACTGATAGAGACGCCAAATCAATCTGACGTTGTAACCCTTCTATTATCTTAAGATGATTTTCATATTCATCATAAGATAATACTTTATTTTTCAACTGATAAAGAGTTTTCCATATGTTGAGACGAATATCATGAATTTCATCTTCCATCAACATTTTTGGAATATTATACTGAGAGTCAGTCAGAGGCCAAAACATAACTGGCACGGCAGCTTTCACCAGTTGTTTTCTCATGTTCAGCATTTCCTCTTTATCATTTGATGAATATTATTCTAAATTATTTGACCAGAGTTGGTGTTTACTTGTTTCTTCATTGGATTCAACAGGATTGGTATAGAAATCATTGATCAAACTAGAAGATGCATGACTTAGGGGTGGTTCGGAGAATGACCTACACCCTGGGCTATCTTCTGATTGAGAAAGTATTTCACCTGCTAGCGATGAAGCTTCAGACATGACTGGTTTCGCATTTGCAAGTGCCTCAAGATAAGAGGGATTTCTCGGCACTACATTGTCCATTGGAGCATTTTACAGGCAATGTGCATCACTATTGCGGAGAGGAATTTCGCAGCGAAATTCATCATCACGGGGAGGACCACCATAATGGGTTACAACAAAAGATGAGATCTCTTGCTCCTTGGTCTTCTGACCACACTGAGGGTTCCTGTGGATCTCATCTGAAGATGAAACTTTGAGATCGACCGAATTGTCATGATGCAAGACTTCATGAGGAAGTGTCTATTGAAGACCTTCAGAATTAATGTTCATACTATTGGGAACTGAGGGAGTAGAATCTTGAATTCCAACAGATAATTGTCTGAGGGCTTCAAGAACTCCAGCATCGAGCAAGACCTTGTTATAGATTGGCACTTGATCTCCTGACTGTACTGGGCGGGTCTTTTTCTTAGACGGCTTCTTACTCACCTTGGAAACCACTTGTTGACGAAAGTGGCTACTCTGAGCAGGTGTATGTGCCTGATCAGGAAATATGGCCAGGTTAGGCTGACAATATCCTCTCAAATCAGGTGTATGTGCCTAACTTGGTCATCCATATGATATGGGGGAGTATGCCCCATAACCCTCTTGGACTGGAACAGATGTGTGTGTCTGTTCCGGGGTGAATTGTTGATGTATCACTCCACTAGTAGGGATAGATTTATGTGTCTTTCCCTGAGATGCCTCTGAAGTTGTTATAATATCCTGGCAGGCATCCAGAATATGAGCAGGGATTTGCTTCCTCTCTTTCACCATTGATAGAATATGCTTGGTGACTTCAGCTGCCGGAACGGGAATATTCGTCCATTCCGGGCTTGGAGCAGGTGTATGTGCCTGCTCGTGTCCTCCTTTTCCTGTCAGTGAATCCTGACAGTACTCAAGTGTGGGGGAAGAGAGTTGAGTCTGCCTCCTATTTGTTGTCAGGGCTTTCCGACTAACTTCTCCGAATGCTACCAAGCGAGACTATTGGTAGGATTGATTAATACTTGCAGGTGTATATGCCTGTTGATTACACTTCGCCAAACGTGGTTGACGAGATCCATCATATGTAGTCAGACGAGCCTGCTGACTAGCTGATGGTGTATAAACAGGTGTATGTTCCTGCCTATAGTACTCCACCAGAATTTCCTGGCAGGATTGACGTGATGCTGCCAGACGAGTCTGCTGGACAGCAGAATTAAAACGGACAGGTTTATGTGCCAGCTCGTTGCTTGCCACCAAGTTAGGTTGGTGGACTTCTCCAGAGATGGCAGAGATGAGAACCTTCTCACTGTTGACCGGATTCTGCCTATGGTGGTTCTTCTTGATTTCTCGGGTTCGAGGAACCTAAGACGAACGCCTGGAGTCGGTACCCTCATCATGTTGAGGGCGCACTGCCGCATGAGTCTGGCGGCGATTGTTGGTGGGAGCCCTCAGGAAGGACTCCTGTCTGTTTAAATTAAGGTCCTGAGGGACCTGCTCATTCACCTCCCCAGAATAAGGGAGTGAATGGTGATTGCGTTTCGGGGATAACGACCCGAAACAGTTGGAGACGGTAGTCAGCACCGCCTGATTCTTGATCACTGGTCATCGTTGTCCGAATGACCGATGTGAGTTGTTTACTTGGAGGGCTTGTTGGGCAGCCTCCAGAGTTGGGATGGTACCGTGTTGATGGTACTCCTTAACCAGTGCTTTTGATACCCAGCGTTGAAGACGCTGAGTAGGTGATATCGTCCTAAGAGTGGATGACAATCCAGCAGGAGTAGTAGCAGTGGCATTTACAGCAGTAGTATTCACAGGTGTGAATTTGAGAGCAGCCATTATTGAAATGCAAAAGATCTTGGAAAAGAGTGCCTATTTGATATAACAGACGTAATCAAGATAAATTCAGCTACTACATCTTTTGGATGAGAACATATGTTATTGACTGTCTTGTTGGCCCTCTCATTGAGTTTAAATAGGGTCCTAACAAATAGGTAAAACATCATTTTTAATTTGGTTAAGGATTCACGTCGGGTTCACCATTTTTGTTTCCCTCGGAATCCGGGGATGACCACCTTGATGGGAGGTTCAAATGTTCCGATCGGTTTCTAATGGGTTTCTTCGTAGAACCGGAAACATCCAATGATTCCACATCCATTCAGACCTACATTCCAAAGGTAGGTGATCATTAGTTTGTGGACTGATGAGGCTTAGGAATTTGCATTGGTCGAGAGGATGGGAGGTCGGACTCATCACACCTTTTTGAGGGGAATTATTGTCTACTCCGGGACTCTCTTTGTAGATTTAAGTTATGTTCATGAATCCTTATTACATTACCAAGTATAAAATGAGATTTCCTTCAGATCTGACAATCAATGATTAAATATGTAGGAAATTTAGAAAATCTTTGTATGTATTCGAGGTTCTTCATCGATAGAGAATCATTGGTATTTGTTAGAGATTCTTGGTCAATGTTACCCTTCGACTCATTTATACAGAAGTCTCTTGGTCATTATGATGACCATGCTGGTTTTAAATCCACTCAGTGGGGCACTTGAAGTTTATTGTCATTTATAAGGACATGGATTATTTTATAGTTGGGATTGAACCCATAGACGGGATACCTATGTATCCTTTGTTTAGAAAAGGAATCAGAACCCACGTAGTTCAAGTAATGGAGTATGATGTTTATGATTGATGGCTGAAAGAAGGATGTCACAATTACTTTTACACTCTAAGCTCACGTGAGTCATGCTCGGTGTGAGAAATAAGAGGTATTGGTAAAAATTAGACAATTGTGCCATGAAATATGAAATCATAAGAAATAATGTGGGGCTTATGTATGTATGACTGCCCAGATAAATGAAGGTTAGGATTTACTTTAGGGAATAAATCCAGGAACAGGGTCCATAAAGGTATATGTGCTTTATAGAGATTTTGAATACTCTAACTTGGGGCTTACTCCTGAAAAGGATGCCCAAATTAGGAGAAGACTTATGATTGGGTTTTACTCCCAAAGAGGAATCCCAGATCAAAGGTTAATTAGGACTGGTTAAGAGAGATTATGACTAGGACTTACTCCTGAAAAGGAGGCCCAGGTTAAGGATTAAGGTTTGGGGCTTACTCCTGAGAAGAATGCCCAAATTAGGGAACTGGGGCTTACTACTGAAAAGGAAGCCCAGGTTAGGGGATCTGGGGATTACTCCTAAGAGGATACCCAAAAAATTAAGGGACTTGGGGGTTAATCCTAAAGAGGATGCCCAGATTTGAAGACTTATGACTGAGGATTATTCTTGAAAAGGAGACCCAGGTTAAATATTCTCTCATATTAAAGGATGAGGCTGAATGAATGAACTCTCAATCTTTAGTGACATAAAGATATGTAAATCACTAGGTTTTGAGAGATATTCCACAGAATTCCTTTCAGATAAGGAAGTCAAATCAATAAATCATGCCATAAATGGCTTTGAAGAGTGTCTTGAAGACTGAATCTTGAATAGGAAAGGTGTAATGGCTTAAGAAAAGTGAAATGGGCAAGAAAGGCACCCAAAAAGGCAGGGGTGTGCAAGTCCTGGAAGGCGTGTAGGTACTGCGTGGGCGCGCAAGTCCTGTTCGTGCAGGTCCTAGTCGTGCAGGTATGCCTGCGTGACACATGGTGTACTTGCGCGACACTTAACCAGAAGGGTAATACTTGGGAGACTCTTCATTAAAGCCTTTAGAATCCTCTTGAGGTTTTTTCAGAAGAAGGGAACACAAGATCTAATGAAGGAGTAAGGCGGTGCGCAAGTGTGGCCCTTTTCCCTTAAGGGCTGGCCATTCAAGCGCGCAAGTGTTGATGAGTTTCAACACTTAGGACTTCCTCCCCTTCTTTAGATCTTCTGTTCTAGGTAAGAAATTACCTCAGAAGTGTTCCAGAAGCTTTGAGAAGAGACTAGGGTGCCGGGAGCTCAAATATGGGTTTCTAGAAAAAATCCTCCCTTGAATGGGGGGCCCACAGGGTCTATTTATAGGCAGGAGAAGACCCCGGGAGGTTACCAGGCGGTTATCACTTAGGTCGCACAAGTCCCTTGAGCGACCATAAGGCGTCGCACAAGTGGACTTGCGCGACAGTGATATAACTTGCGCGGCACAGGTGCTTTTGATCCCTTGTTCATGCCTTTGTCGATTTTTGATATTTTCTTCAAAGGTTGAATCATTTTTGAGCTCATATATTCCCCTTTTCTGATCTTTAGATTCTGTGACGAAAGGAGCGTCAACATTGACATAGGTAAGGTTTAACCTTTCTAACCATTTAGGATCACCATTTTAATATTTATATTTTTCTCCATGTCATAAATAATTGTGTTTTGAAAGTTATATTGTGATGGGTAACATGTGTTGATTATTTTATGCGAGATGTTGAAGAATTTTTGTGAAATATAAGTATCCTATTATATTGGAAATTATAACCTTTTGGTGATTTTTTTTTGTTTTCCTAAGGAATGGTTTTTTCAAATTCTCTAAAACTTTAAAACAAAAAGGTATTATTTATACACTAACTCGATATTAGTTATTGATTATATAATTATATATCAAAAAAGTTGGTTACATTAATTGGTGTGAAATACAATATGTAAAGGACTTGTTTTAAACCCATATTTGGGTTTAATATTATAGGGCGTATCTATTGGTTACAGGTCACGGTTGAGATAAAAATATTTGATATGAATTTGTTATATGAGGATTGTATAATATTTCTTGATACAATTATGGGTTAATAATTTTATTTTAGACCATAAAATTAAATTTATAAATTCCCTTGTTGAGGTATTATCTAATTTGGAGGTGAATATTGATCTTTTTTAGAGATATTTATTAAATTGTTTGAATTATACATGATTAATTTATAGAAAATTACGTGATACTTTTTAATTTCATGAGACATACCAATGCCATACTCAAGTATATATATATATATATATATTCACTTTTTATGACAATATTAATTTTCAGACCATTAACAGGTTGTTCTTGGTGTTTTTGGAAAGATATGGATATTTCAATGCAGGTTCATGGTTTGTACATGGATTAGGGAAATCACAAAGCATTACCAAGAAAAATTGTTGAAATTGGTGTTTTTGAAGAGTGTTATTTATCATAGATTGTTTTTGATTAGTGACGTAATGTTACTAAACCATACATCTTCACTAGTTTATATAACAAATAAAATGGTTAGCATATAGTTTAAAAAAATCAAGTGGCCAAATCATGCTAAAAAAATTATATAATTTGGAAATTTAATTTAATAACCAAAAAAACTATCGTTGAACTAATTATTCCTCCAAAAAACATTATCTCTTTCCCATTGGGAATTATCTTATATATTTTTTGGATCATAACACATACAAAGAATCAATTATTCATTTTTAATCAATATTTTTAATGATATTCACTCTTAATCATGAATAATAGATATAATGTTTATTTTATTTTCTTATAAATGGGTTTTTTCTTGATTTAATGAGTTTTATTATTGACATGTTGAGATAATGGAAGGAAAAGACATTATCTTCTTGGATTTCCATGTGTTTCATTAGTAATTGTCTTGACAAGTGGGTTTACATGAATTTATTGATATAGTGAATATTGAATCAAATATTCCTATTATATTACTCAAGATTTTGGGTATTAGTTTTTTATCTATGACCCCTATTTTTCATTTTTACATGGATCTTGTTCGGTGGTAAGAAAGACCATTTGTTTTATGTATGTTTTTTTCCTGGAGATATATTATTTCATAAACAGTGCAAGATTTATCATTTTAATTTTTTTTCTCAATTTTTACAATAATATGATTTATCATTCATGGAATGTGATAGTTTGAGATTATTTTAAAAATTCATATTCTCTTCTGCATTGATGATGACGGTGGATTTCAAATTTTGTTTATTAAGGACATGTGAAGATGATTATTGATGTGTGGAATGACCTAAAAATATTTTAACAATGAAAGTGATATATCCATATGTGGGAATTATCTGAAATTGAATTCTTACATATAGGGGTTATGTGACATAAGAAACAATGGTACATATAATGGGGATATATTTTGGACAATCATACTTGGATGGTTTGAGTCTACCAAAAAATGGATTTATGATACAACTATACTAATATTTATTATGATACAAGTGTCACTTAACAAAGGGTATCTCTCATCCCTAGGCACAAGATATAAGGGTATGTTCGAACATAGACATATGATAATAGTTGTTTGAGGATCATAGCTATTCTAGAAATAATATATCATAGGATGGGTTTCAATGTTTATTTGTTTATAATTGTTTATTAATGATTTATATATTAATTGGTTTGATCCAATGTAATTTGAAATGATAATTGATCACTTATTTATCAACACATTATAATATTACATGAGAGGGTTGATTTCCATGTTTTACTGAAAACAATGTATTTATATATTTCATTATTATTTTTATGTTATCTCATTTTGTTTATTTATTGATGATTGTTTTTGAAGCACATGTTGGTATCCTATTGGGACTATTTTCTCCCTCCCTACATAGATCATTCAGTGTGTGTATATCATGTTTTCTATATCACAGGTAATGGTAAGTTTTATATTATTGGATTCACGTATCTTTGTTAATAGGGTGTGGGATAATAGAAGTGAAAAATTGGGATGTTGGCCCTCATATCACATGGAGACAAGATTTTATTATTTATACCAACTTTGGTTTAACAATTTTGATTTAGAACATGTATTCTGTTGTATATTTTTCTTCAACTACATAACTTTTTTATTTTAGTGTTCTTTTATATTTATATATATTATATATTGACTATTTGTTTTATTGTGGTAAAAGTAGTTTCCAATGGTACTTCATGATTATTAGGTTCTTCTCTCCAACTTGTGGGGATCACTAATGCATTTCGGGCCTTTCTGCATAGTTTCATAGTTGTCTGGTTTTGGTATGACCTTTGACAGGTTGTAATTTTTTTTATTAATGGAGGATTCATGTTCATGGTGCTCTTTTCATATGATATTTTGTTAGATTATAGATATTAAAATAGGGACTTAGGGGGTAGGTCATGAGAGAGTGTCTGATCACCTCTCATCGTAACGAGCATTATGTTACCATGGGATGTTGGGAAATTTGTCTATCAGGTTATGTTTTGATATAATATCAATCCTATTCATTGGTTTTTTATTATTCAACAAAATATTTATCAATTTATTAATTGTCTATATTCTTTCTTTATTGAAGTACCATGACCCCTAGGTGGAATCCAAGAATCCCTCAGGATTGTACTACAAATTATATTTAATGAGGAAAACCCTAGTCAATTTGAATATTAAAGAAGCATTAGTGAAATTTTTCTACTCTAGAGGATTGATATTTTAATTTCCAAAACACATCCTATGGATGTGAAATGATGTATTAGTGGGGATAAATATAGAATCCAAGACTATCCAAACTAGAAAAAAATTCTTTGAAGGGATGATTGATCCCCAATAAGTAGTGTATTTATTGGGGAAGATAAAATTTATTTTTTAATTTACACAGACTAAGTATTTTGTTAAGGTTAAATGTGTTACCTTAAATCTCAAAGACCCATGTAGGATATGTTGGGACATAGTTATTCAGATAAAACAATATGATTGTTTTTATTACAATGACTTCAAGACTATATTATTTCAGTAGTTTTCCATGAAACATTGATGATGTGTAAAACAATATAGTTTATCACCTTCCAAAGTGTTTATTAGGATTTGAAATAACATGATATACTTTTTTCTGAGTTTTCCTTTTATTCTCTCAAGGCTTCATAAAATGATATGTTAAATCCTCAATGTTTGGAGATGGGCTTGTGTAAAAATTTAAATTCCATAGTTTAATTGTGGAGTCCTACCTCATACACTAATGTGATTCAGAGAGATCTTTTAGAAGAGTTTGAGTAGATAGGAAATACATTGTTGGATGGAATTTCACTTCTTCCAAGTTTCATTTTTAGTATATTCCTTGGAACGAAAAGTAAGTGGGGGAGGGGTTAATCAATGTGGTAGTAGTTTTTCCTTGAAATATTATTACACCACACATTCACCAGTGTCTTGAAATAATCATATTTCTTTCTATTAGTTTGGAAATAAATGACACATGAGATGTGTATGTCATGAAACTTCAATGATCTATAAATCCTTTAGACAATGATGTTATCTATATATGCTTTTTATGGATCTTCATTCCATTTTCTAGAACATTCTCATCCTCACCTAATGTATTTTTTAGCAGTTTGATGGATTAAGGATAATGGGGTTCAAAAAATATTCATCTATAATGACAAATTTTTAGGTAGTGGAATAGTATTTGGTTATTGATATGAGTCATTCAATAGTGATATGTACTATTATTATTTCTTTATATTTAGTTACAAATATATTTTATATTGGTTAAAATAATTCATCTATATCAACATGTTTTGTGAATATTTTAAAACATAAAATGGAAGTCATGTTGATTGTAATGGATTTGATGATACCTCTTAGAAAGAATAAGGATACATATTTTTTAATGACAATAATTTCTATTATATATATCTAAAACTGATCATGTAATTGATTTTTTGGTTCTTGACCTAGATATAATTAACTTCACTATTGGTATGCATTAGTCAATGGACTGTACAGATAAAAATGAGCTCTCTAATCAAAGGGTTTCCTTTGATACCTTTGATGGAAGATCTTAAATGTTTCAGGGAAAGTGGGTTATGAAATATAGTCAATAATGACCTATTTTACCATATCCTAGTGTATTAATATATAATTTTACAATTTAACTTAATGTTAATATCTCATATGGTGAGTTTCCACTAGTGGTCATAGATTTTATTTAGGTTTTCATGATTTATTTTTCTGGTCTTCCTTCAGATAGGGAATAAAAATTCTTGACTGGTTTGAGCCTAAAAAATCAATTGACATCTATTATATCATACTGTTTGGCCCTATATTTTAAGGAGAAAAATATTCACTTAGAAAGCATGAAATCTAATGGTATCATTTACCCAAGTCTTTTACATTGTGAAACCCCAAATAATTTTGATTATAAATCCAATGGAACTATATATTTTTAGATTTATATACTAAAATATCAATGGTATATTCATTAAGAATATGTAGTCTTTTCCGCACCTTAATTATTTTTTTGATAAAATAAAGGAGTTAATGTGGTTCTTGAGAATCACCCTTCAACCTTTGGATAATATCATAATAGATTTAAGGAGTTATATATTTGAAATGTCACATTCAATGTCATGTATGACCACTATTAACATATTGTAACACTGACTTGTTTAACTAACAATATTCTTATATTCATAGTCCCAATGAGTTGGATCTACAACCAATACCATGATTTTATGGTTGTGGTATTCATGGATGACATTCTAGTTAACATGATAAGAGAATAAGAGAATTAGAATCAATTGAATTCTATTTTTTGGAATCCCGAGTGATCATTTCCATTATAATATTATATAAAATCATTAATTACGGATTTTAGAGGTTATGTTCTTAAGAAATGTTGTTTTAGAATAAGGATTATCTTTTTATATTTAGAAGGTAAAATCTATGTTGTTATATGATGATCCAGATAATGATTTTGATAATCATGTATTCATGGGTTTTGATGTATATTATCCATTTTATATAATGTGAATCACAAATATTTCATCACCATTAACTGATATTCAAAGGAAAGGGGTGATATTCATATGGGGTTATAAGTGAGAGTCATTCGTTGATGAATTAAAGTGATATATGAACTCAATGCATATTTTTATTTTCTAAAATAAGGAAAAGGATATGTAGTGTATTTTTATTCTTAATCTTATGAATTGGGTTGTGTTCTTATTAAATATGATCATGTAGTGGTGTATAAATTTTTCATCATTAGCTACATGAGAAGAATTACCCCTTCCATGATTAAGAACCTATTATAGTTATGAATGACCTAAAAACATGGAGATGATAACTATTCTGGTAAAAAATTTATATTTATTATAGCCAAAAGTGTTTATGTTACATCTTATCTTATTGTGTCTTGAAATATAAGTAGTGTGGATGGGTAGATAATCTTTTGTAATTTAACATCAACATCATCTATAACTCATAAATGTGATTTTTTTTCTGAGGATATGAGTAAAAAAAATTTATTTTCAAGAATTTATGGAGTTGAATGGTGATTTTAATATCATTGGACTCTGCTTAGATACACTTCGATGTGAAGAAGGAAGAAAACTAGAGGATTATAGATAGTTCTCATTTTAAATCACCTCTTTTGGAGTTAATTTTTCTAGATAAATTGAATTATAAGAGTTTGGGAGTATAAGAAACTCTTTATATTATGGGGAGAAAATTTTCAAAAGGCCTCTCTACTCAAAAAGATTTATCTTTTTCTAGGAACCTTTATTTTGTTACTTTTTATATGAATAAGGATATAGTGGAAGTTTGTAACTATTCTCAGTGGGTTATTCAACATATTATAATAAAGATGTACTATGACTTGAGTTTTTGGTGGCTCTATTTGAAACATAAAATAGATTATTTTATATCTCTTTGTTATATTTATTAGTAGATTAATCATTAACACAAAAATACATCTAGTTTACTTCATCTAATTTCTTTTCCTATATTCAAATTTGATAGGATGACCATATAATTAATTATCAGATTATATTGGAATCCATGAGATAATAATGACAGATCATTAGTTACTGATCAATTAATAATGTAGGAAAATTAAATTCTGATTAGAGACACAAAAATTGATGAGGATTTAGGGATTCAATATGTTTATGTGATTATTAGGCTTCATGGTGTGTTGTCTACTATCATTTTGGATAGGGACCCCCAAAAAACCCTCTCTGTTTCGAAGAGACCTCTAGAACGTGATTTATTCTAATGTTAAATTGACCCTGTAATACCATCCTAAGATGAATGAACATATGGAGAGATTAATTTAGAACATGGAGGATATTATCTATGCTTTATTTGTGGGATTTTGAGGTTCTTGGGATAATAAATTTTGATAGGTGGGGTTTTTAATAAAAATAATTACTATTTAGCCATTAGAAAATATCACTTTGAGTCTTTAAATGCATTCAAATAGAAATATTCAAATTGTTAGTATCAAATGGGTAAAATTTAACTTTTTGGATAAAGAAACTTTCTATATTTGTCATTGAAGATTAATATTATTCATCAATGAATTAATATGACTTCAATTCAGAAAGAAAAATTTATGGATCATCAACTCTATTATCTATAATTTTTTATAGGTGACCCGAGGATCTTGAAAGTTTTTCCATTATTGGGACATTGTTGGATTGGTATTTTCATGAACCCCTCCCCACAATGTGTACCCCTCCTGGGCTGGAAATGAGATAAGAGAGACTGTGACATTGGAGTCCAGCCTCTAGTAGGCCCCGTGTTGGTGACTAGCATCGAGGGTATAATAAACACACCAATAGAAGGAATTATACTCTAAGAAAACACATGTGAAAGTGATAGATAAGATATAATCAAACCAACTCTTTATTTTTCCACAGTACAAAAAAACCCAAATACATATATGTAATGTCATGAAAAAATAACTAAAACTAAAAAGGGAAAACTGCAGGTACAAAAAGAAAGTAAAACAATAGCGACCATGAAGCCCAAACATCTCCTGAAAAACCATAATATTTTAGTAACCATTATGATCTCCAACTTTCTCCAAGTGACCTAAAAAATATTTATATGACATAGGGTGAGTATAACAGTATACTCAGTAGGATCCTCCCTGGATAATCTTGTGAAAAAATAATGAAATCATGATATAGCCCAATGAAAAACAAGTTAAACTAACTCATCACAAAAATAATTATACTATATTCCCAACCTTACCATGGATACTCTCACTAAGTATCACATATAAGAGTGTATAATATAATAATTAATATCAAGGGTACCCCACTACCACTTCCCCACTAGTTTTCCACTTTTCCCCAACGCTACACGTCCTGAGCATCCCTATCCAAAAAGGATACCCAAAAACACATGGGAGAGCACCACAACATTCACCACGTGCAACAAAAATGAATTTCCCACAGATACCTAGGTGAATAACCACACCATCAACACAATAAAAAGTAACAAGGTAGTTTCTGGGAGCTACCACAATCGGCATAAAGTGTGTCATACATCAGGTATTATGCCTCAATCCATTACATCCCATATTCTAAGTAAGGATCCTCAAGACAACATAGCCTATACATGTTATACCTATAGCAATCCATAATAAACCATATCTAGAATATATGTGTGTGAATTAACAATAATCCATTACTTACCTCTACACACATATATGGGGAAAAATACACCGCTTATACCAGCACAAGTAACTACCCAGAGAAGAGAGTAGATCCAAAGGGGGAAGTCATCCATCCATCCTCCCACCGAGATGTTGGGGAAAACACCCACATTGCTCAAAATACCTGGGGTGTCAATTATACTAACCTAAAGGGTGGGGTAGAGTATAGAAACACAAAACATAAATGATATAATATAGCTCAAAACCACACTATAGGAAAAACGTAGTCATAGACACAAATAAAACTAATGTCTCTTGGAATCCCGAATGCCTCTTCTAAGACTACATATCCTATAAGAACACAACCATTTAAAGAGTTTTTTTAAATCATCTTATAACTTTTAATCAATTCAACTTTACAGAATTAATTATTTAACCATTAATTAACCATTATCATTTCCACGTTACATTTTATTTGCATCACAATAAGGATCCATTCCCACTAGTCAAAACCAAATAGAGTACACAACTTCTCAAAAGTATAACCTCAGCATTGCATCCCAGGATGCTTCAACCCCATGGGTTCAACATTATTTATTAATTTATTTAATAACACCAACCCTTTCTATATTTACAGGTATTCTATGGAAACATTCTAAGCTATCAATCATAAGGGGCTCAACACGGTGGGTGGATGAACTACCTATCAAGTCATTTTCCCCTATAGAAGGAGCATAGACCCATTGATCCTCAAGAATCTAAACACGAAATAACATGGAATACCCTGTGCATATTCACCTATTTTGGAAAGAGGGTAAGAAGGACCAGGTGCCTGAAGTAGGAGGGAAAGTAAAGATGATAAATAAACAACAAATTCAATAAGAATCCAAAATTCACAACAACAGGTAAACACAAATTTAACCTATTTAATCACCTCCAATGTCCTCCCTGACACCCATGTGCATAAACCACTGCATCTCTCCACTCTAGGCTTCAAATGCTACCACAACCACTAGGTCTCCCTACCCTGACATACCACCAAAACCCTACAGGCTCATCTATCCAAGGCTCACACCACAACACAAGCAATGGGGAACAAACAATATAGAAACTAGGCTCTTGGCCCTAAACATCACGTTCACCCTTCACACACAACGAGTGCTTACAACTCCAAATCATTGGGTTCTTGGCCATTACAATAATATGGGTTATTCAAAACCAACTAAAGAATTATATTTATCAAAAAATTGGTTCTTTATTCCATCTTAAATTAACTGATTCATAAAACATGCATAACCATATCCATTTGATTATCATCAAACACAACAAAAATAACCTGATTTTTTAAACAAGCCGCTTTATCATTAGAAAATTATTTATCAATTAATTCCTACTTTATGTTCTTTAATAATTTTCCATCAAGAATGACATAAAAAACATGAAAAGCATATATATACCACTATCTAATAAAACAAGAGGTAATGAAATCAATATGTAATTGATACGAATTCTATAGTCCTGTTTAAATATTAAATATGTAAATTTCATTGTGATCCAGTGGCTAAATCATGACAACTCTATAATAGAACATAAAGAAAATAGAGAAACCATGAATCCCTGACCTCAAAAGGTTTCTGATGTTATTTTAATTTTAATGGTCCATCACAATGGATCACAATAACCTCTCCTACAATGACTACATCCACCCGAGGAGGCCGCGACACTACCTCACCAACCAACAACTGAGGAATCTCCTTTAGAAACATGGAGATAACATTACATCACATGGAAAGTAGTAATGGGAGGAAAAAAATCAAGGAACTGAGAAGAATATATTTAGAACATACCTTATATCGAAGATGGTTCGAAACTTCCTGGTTGCACCGAAAAAGGGGGTGCATAAGAAGAAAGAAAAATCCAAGGGGAAATAGTCCAAGGATTGAAGTTCAATCACCCGAATTTGATGGGGGAAAGAAAACTGGGCATCCCAAACCAAGGGAAAACATGAAGGAAGAACAAGGTGGATGGTATCTCATCCTTTTAAAAATCTAAATAGAGCATCATTTAAGATATATTTTTAAATTTTCCATAAAATGATGATCTATCAAGACTACATAGTTTGACCAAGTTAAGGCACTATGACCCTTAGGGAAACATAGATAAGAGTTATGGGATTTGAATAATCCTTAAATTCCTTAAAACAATCACTTAAATGTGTTTTAAGTCATATAAAACATAAAAGTGGTGAAACTATAGGAATATGGAAACACTATACACCTGCCGACCTCAACACACTATAGAACCTACTAATAGATAACCTACCGACGTGACCTACCAATATGAACTACTGACAGATGACCTACCAATGACACTGCTCACATCCTGGAAACACTGTTCATAGATCTAGAAATTTTGCAATGTGTTAGAAATAAGTCACCTTGACCTCCTAGAAAACCTAAAACACAAAATTTCAATAAAGGTATAGACTGGAGAGGTCTAATCCATTAAATCGGACGCCTCTCAAAACATTCTTGTCCTTGAGAATCCAATCCCAACCCAGAGAGGAAACAGAAAAAGGGGTCTGAACAACTACCCTTTAAGATACCTCTCAAGGCTCTCACCAAAAAAGGGCTAGACCGATTCATTAATGGAATAATGTGAAACCATGAGAAAACTATAAACATATCCTATGTAGTCTCTATAGGGAGATACATCTAAAAAGAGAGAAATCCAAAACAAGTAACAAGAGAAATCCATTTCATAAACAGGAAAGGTCTACAACTACAAAATGAACATCATTACAAGAAAAGAGATAACCATCAAAAATATCAGGGTACTGAGCGCATATCTACAAATCTCGTTCCTAGGTACTCTCCTCCATGCCACCATTCTTCCACAATACACAAACCAAGGGGTGAACATGACCATGAAACACCTTCTCCTAGCAGTCCTAGATCTCTACAGGACACTCCCCAAAGGTCACAACATCATCAACATTGATCTCAATCCAATCAATGATGCGAGAGTCTTCATGAAGATTATGATGGAGCTATGAAACAGGAAAAACACCATGTATCTAGCTCATCTGTGTGGTAAGTGTTATCCAATATTCCATGCCTCAAACAAGAGCCAACATTTCAAAAGGCCCCAAAAACTGAGGATAAAGCTTACTCTCATGACTAAACCAACATTTTCCATGATAGAGATTCATCTTTAGAAAGATGTGATCCAAAATTTCAAACTCCAAAGGTCTCCCACCATGATCATAATTGGACTTATGACGATCTTACACTTCCTTCATCTACTCGCGAATCACCTAAAACATCTCTATTGTATTATATAATAGCTCTGGCTCGAGAATTTCTGACTCTCTGACCCTAGTATATCATAATAGAGAATGGAAAGGTTGGCCATAAAATCCTTAAAATGGTGCCATACCTATGGTGGAGTGAAAACTATTATTTTAAGTAAACTCTACCAAGGGAATGTGCCTTAACCATGAACCTCCAAAATATAGGACACAAGAGCGAAACCTGCCTTCAAGAGTCTGGATGGTCTGTTCTGTCTGACCATCCGTCTTCAGATGAAAAACCATTCTAAGGAATAAATAATAACAAAAAACATGATAGTGACCTATATACACCCTATATGTACAATGTGGTTCTATATCAAAGATGATTATCCTCAGGACTCTGTGAAGTCTCACCACCTCCTCTAGATACTGCCTCGACAAAACCTCCACTAAGCTCAACTCCTTAATCACTATAAAGTGGGAATATTTTTTTAAATGATACACTACCAACCATATAGCATCATAGACTATATAATATTGAGGTAAACCATTAAAAAAATCTATCGAGATTTCCTCCCACTTCAACAGAGGATTTTATAACGGCTGGAGAAAACCACCAGGATACTGGTGCTTGGCCTTCACCTTTTGGTAGATCAAACATTGAGACACAGACTCCACAACTGTATGCTTCAAACGAGGACACAAAAACTAACTCCTCAATACTTAGCACATATTTTTAATTCCAAGATGTACCGCAAAAGGTGAACTATGGAACTCTCTGAGAACCATCTCATGCATCACCAAAGGAAAAAAAAGACATCCCTGAAACAATCGTTGGTGTTGTTCATCCTCCGAACAACCTTCAGGGGCCTCTACACAAAAAACTCGTTCTTTACAGACCTCCACTTCATTATCCCCCAATTGGGACTGTTTTACCTGCTTCACTAGAGATGACTACACCATTATCCATGAAAGAAAACTCTTCCCCCAACTCCTCCCATATCCAGATGTAAATTTGAAAGTTCTTCCATCACTCTCCAAGAATCAATTGATTCATTCACTGCATCGCTACGTGAATTCCCACATATCTCATCATCTAAAACATCCCCCTTTATAGGTGTATAGGAAATTTTGAAGTCATAATCCTATAATAACTCCATTAACCGATGTTGTTGCAAGTTCAAGTCACGCTAGGAGGAAACATACCTCAGGATCTTATGATCAGGGAAAACCACAATGTGCTCGTCAATGAGGTAATGTTTTCACAACCTTTGGGAAAACACGTTTTCTACCATCTTATGATCTTGGCTGGTATAGTTACACTCATGGGGGTGTAACTACTGAGAGACATAAGAAGTGACTGATCTCTGCTACCTCAGAACACAACCTAACCCCATACATGAAACATCATATAAAACTTCAAACTGAACTCCTTCTACTGGCATAAAAGAACCGAAGCACTGAACAAATTATACTTCATATACTTGAAAGTTTCCTAACACTAATAAGTCAACAAGAATGCCTAATCCTTTGTTGTCAGTGCTGTTAGGGGAGTCACAATATGGTATATATTATCCACGAACCTCCTATAATATCATGCAAGACCAAGGAAACATCACACCTCCACAACTACCATGGGGGCTTCCAAAGACAAAAATGATTCTATATTTGAAAGATCCATTGTTACTCCCTTTTGGGATAAAACATTCCATAATAAATATACTTTAAGATAAAAAACATAACACTTCTACAACATCCCAAATAGATGATGAAGATGAAGAACTCTCAAAACATCACAAATATACTCTGCATGATCCTCCTCAAAAATAGAGTACACATGAATTTTGTCAAAGAAAACCACCATGAAATTATACAATAACTCATGGAACATACCATTCTTTAACCTAGTGAACATAAATTAAGCATTCATCACACCGAACAACGTCACCAAGAACACGTAATGCCCATGAAGACAACTGAATGAAGTCTTAGGGATATTATCATCTTTGACACACATATGATAATATATTGAAAAAAAATCTATATTTGAGAACCAAATAAAACCCTTCAATTGATCAAAAAAATAATCAATCTATGAAAGAGGATATTGTTTCTTCACTGTCTCATTGTTCAAGCGACGATAATCAACACACAACCACAAAATGTCATCATATTTCTTCATGAACAAAACCGGTGCACCCCATGGTGACACACTCGTATGAACAAAAGTATACTAAAATAGATCATCAATCTATATAAATAGATCCCGCAACATAGAATTCACTATCCTATACAGAGAAATCGATATAGGAGACACTAATGATTGTTGCTCAATCCTAAACTCGATCTCTCGTAGAGGGGGTAATGATACAACCTCTTCTAGAAATACATCAGGGTACTCTTCCCTAACCCTGGGAAAAGAAAGCAACTAAAATTCCAACGTACTCAACATTAGATCATCCATTTAGGATGAAAAGGAAGGAACATTCCTCATCTGGGGGTCTCGCTAGCCAACATACACTGCTGGCTCTCCATCGGTATCAATGAACACCACCTGTATCTAGAATAAATCAATAATAGCCTACACCAAATACAACTAATTGATGCCAAGTATGACATAATATGGCTATATCTATAAACATAAGAGATTTACCCAAGAGCGGTTCTTCCCCAGTACTAGATCACTATCTCTAAATACTTCAAACAATTCATCTTGACTTCTAACTAGCATAGTCAACGCCAAGGGAACAAGAAGCATCTCTAACTCATGTCCCAAGGAATGGAAAAAGTAGGTGAAATGAAGGAGTGAATAGATACTGAATAGAAAAGGCATAAAAAAAGTATAAAACAGGAAAAGGGTACCTCGAACGATGCTTGGATCACCGGGCACTGGCAACACTAAAGCATGAAGCTGGCTAGGACCTAATCCACAGACTCTATAACCCTACCGACGACCACCTACATGGTCCTGATCTACTCTCTAAGGATGGGGAGTGTCCCAGGGCTATCCTCTTTCTACCCCATATGGTCTATGTTTATCCAAATCTAGTGCAACCTATTATTACTACCTCAGCTAGAAATGCATCAATGGATGAACCTAGAGTGGAACACCCGACACACGCTGACCGCTCTAAAAGGGGGGGAAATATCGATTCTTATGACCTCAACCAACAAAAGAAAAAAAATCTACTAATCCTTTGGAATATGTATGAGAGACACTTCCATTGTAGAAATGAGACATTGAGGGATAGGACCAACCCACAAATGATCGGAAACACTTATCCCCTTGAAACTGGGAACCCCAGACCATAACTCTTCTTCGTGAGGAATCCTTGTGAATCCCCCATCGTGATGATCTAGTTCTAGATAATGTCCTATTGATAACCTTTATCCTCTACAGAACCTTGATATATGTCATTAAGATAAATGGGGTGACATGGTGCAGGATCTTTAGATGAAAATCCCCCTCAAAATGCCTCGCCCTAGCCTCCTCATCTGGAAACAGGTCCAAAGCATGACATAGAAGGTTCTTAAAACAGATCCTGAACTCTCTCACACTAGATCTTCTGTACCAATGGATAATTAGATCGTAGAAACTGGACAAATTAATGATTGAAGAAAGAAAATAAGCTCTGAATTTATCTCCAAAAATCTCCCATAATATTTTTGACTCCTCACAATCCTGGAGGAATAATAACCACCACTTCCTCACTGCCCCATGCAACATCATCACAACCAATGAAACCTAGTGCTCTTTCTGAGCATAGATCAAACTGAAAGCTATCTTAACCTCTTCAAACCAGTCTTCTGTTACTACATGTAAAACCGAACCCTTGTACTTTTGTAGACCCAAGTGATAAACCTCTCAGAGTGTCCCCCCTACAAGTGTTGTTGTCATAAACCTATACTCTGCTATGATTTACTAGCGCAACCTGATGAACATATCCTACACAATCCTAATGATGATATCGACTTGGATCCATAATTGAAAAAGGAAAAACAAATAGAGCTCATAATCCTGTAATATAGAAGACTTTAAAATTAATTAATTGTTTTATTTTAATCATTTTTGGTTACCCTATCCCAATGTCTACCCATTCAAACATAGGCAAAAGGAATAATATGCATAATCCTTTCCTAGGTATCTATCCTGCAACCAATATCATCTAATTTAGTAGCCACTATAAAATTAATGGTCTGTGCATCTGATCACAGGGGGACCTAAATACCTACGTCTCAACAGATCTTCAATTTTTATAGAACTTGTTAAACATGGATGACATAGTTTCCCTACTAACCCATGCAACATCACCTATTCTTAACACCAAACTCTATCCTATCCCTCAACTATAGCTATGATACCACTATGTCACGAATCCCTCCCCAAAAAGTGTACCCCTCTTGATTTGGAAATGAGATAATATATATAGTTACACCTGATTCCCAACTCCAGTAGGCCCCGGGTTAGCGACTAGTCCGAATGGTATAATAAACACACAGATGGGATGCATTACCCTCTATAAGAACACATGAAAATAATAAATATAAGATAGAATCCAACTAAATACTACTTAGAATAGAATATATATGAAACCCAAGTACATATATGTAATGTAATGCAAAAACTACTACAAATAAAAATGGAAAACCGAATGTACCAAAAGAAAGTAAAACAACCGTGACCTTAAAGCCCAAATAGCTCCTGCAAAACCCCAAGCTAGTAATAACCAGCCAGATCACTAACCGGCTCCAAGTGACATGAAAAAATGTTTTTATAATGTAGGGTGTGTATAATAGTATACTCAGTAGGATCCTTCACAGATACTCTCATGAAAAAGTAATGTAAGTAATATAAAGGACAATGAACAACAAGTAAAACTAACTCGTCACATAAATAGGTATACTATGTTCCCAAACTTACTATGGATACTCTCACCGAGTATCACATACATGAATATATAATATAATAAATAATATAAAGGGTAACCCACTACAAATTCCCTATGGGATTTCCTCTTTTCCCCAACATCGGACGTCCTGAGCATCTCTCTCCAAAAAGGCTGGCCCGAAGACACCTGGGAAAACACCACAACATTAACATTGTGCAACACAAATGATTTCTTGCAAACACCTGGGAAAAGAAACACACCATCCACACAACAAGAAGTAACCATGTTATTTCTAGGGTCCACTGAAACCCACATAATGTGTGTCCTACATTGGGTATTATGCCTCAAGACATTACAACACATACACTGAGTAAGAGTCCTCAAGCCATCACAGCCTATACACATTATACCTATAGTAGTCCTTAGGAAAATATATCCCTCATATATGTGTGTGAAATAACTAAAATCCATTACATCTCTCTACACTCATATATGGGTAAAACTAAACATCTTTCATACCATTAGAAGTAACTCCTAATAGAAGAGAGTGGGTCCAAAGGAGGAAGTCATCCATCCATCCTCCCACCAGGAATTTGGGGGTAAATAGCCCCCCCAGGGCTCAGAATTCCCAGGGTTTCAGTCTCCCAAACTAAAATGGAGGGGTAGAATATAGAAACACAAAATGTAAATGATATAATATAGCTCACAACCACACTAGGGGAAATAACAAGTGTTAGATCCAACTGTAACTAACGTCTCTTGGACTCCTTGTTGCCATAGCTAAGACTAGATATCATATAAGCATGCAACTGTTTAAAGAGATTTATTAAATCATCATATCCATTTTAATAGGTTTAAATTTATATTAATTAATTATTTAACCATTAATTAACCATTATAACTTCCAAATTACCTTTTATTATCATCAAAAAAAATATCCATACCCTTCAGGCATAACCAAACTGAGTCCATAACTGTTCAAAACTATAACCTCATTAATGAATCCTACCAAGCACCAACCCCATGGGTTGAAAATAATTTATTCATTTATTTAACATCATTACCACTTTCCATATTTTCAGGTATTCTTGGAAAACATTCTAAGAAACCAAACTCAAGGGGATAAACACAATGAGTAGATGCTCTACCTGTTGAGTATTTTCTACCTGTAGTAGGTGCGTAGAACCATCCATCCTCAATAATAATAACATGAAAAGCATATGAAATAACCCATGAATATTTTCCTCTTTTGGATGGATTTTAAGAATGAAATTCTTTTTCATGAAGTAGGTAATGTAAATAAGATAAAAAAACAATAGATTCAACAAGAATCCAACATTCATAGTAATGGTTAACCCGAGATTCAACTCGCTTCATCAGATCTGGTGTCCTCCCTAACACCCACATGCATAAACTGATGCATCTTGAAACTCTAGGAATAAAATTTTACCACAAAAATTGGGCATCCCTACCCACACATAACAAAACATCCCTCTTATATCATCCATCCTAGGATCACACCACAACACAAGAAGTGGAAAAAAACCACATAGAAACAGGGCTCTTGGCCCAAAAAGGCATTCATCCTTCACAGACAACGAGTGATTACATCTCTGAAGAATAAGGTTCTTGGACTTTACAAGAAATTGGAAAACTCATAACCCATTAAAGAATCAGATTTTTCACACAACCAATTCTTTATTTCATCTGGAATTAACTGATTCATTAAACATTCTTAACATCATAGATTTGATTATCATCAAACACTACAACAAAAAACAGATTTATAAAAAATGCCTCTTTATCTTTAGATAATTAATTATTTATTAATTTTATCTTTACTTTCATTACCAATTTTATATCAAGAATGACGTACTAAATAAGTAATGCATAGATATCACACTATCTAGCAAAACATGAGGCAATAACATCTCTAAGAAATTGATACCAATTCTTTAATATGGTTCAAAGATTTTGTATGTCAATTTAATAATGATCCATTGGATAAAACAAGATAACTCTATGGTTGCATGTAAATCTAATAGGGAATCCATTAATCCCGTATCTCAAAATATCTCTGATGTTCTTTTCATGAGAATATGCCAACACAATGGATCACTATCACCTCTCCCGCAATGACTGCATCCACCCAAGGATGCCGTGACACCACCGTACCAACAATAAATAGAGAGTGCTCCATTAGAATATTAGAGATCACATTCCATCACATGGTAAAGAGTAACTAGAGGAAAAAAATCTAGGAACCCAGAAGAATTGAGTTAGGAAATAACTTATATCGAAGACAGTTTGACACTTCCTGGTTACACATAAACATGGGGTACATAAGCAGCAGAAAAACTCCAAGTGGAAAAAATATAAGGATGGAAGTTTAATCACATGAATCCAATGGGGGTAAGAACTCTAGACATCATATACCAAGGAAAAACAATAAGGAATAACATGACAAAAGGTATCCTGACCTTTTTAAAATAAAAACGGAGCATCAGTTTAGATATGTTTTAGATTTTCCATTAAATGTAGATCTATCAAGACTATGCGGTTTGACCAAGTAAAGGATCCTAGAACCTGAGGAAAACAATGATAGGAGTCATGTGATTTAAATCAGCCTTAAATCCATTAAAACAAGGCCTTGAAAGTGTTCTACATCAAAGAAATTATCAAAGTGGAGAAACTGTAGAAAGAGATAATAATTATACATATACCGACCTGGAAACAATATAACACCTATCGATATATGACCTACTGATGTGACCTATAGATAGATGACCTTCTGATAGATGACCTTCAGATAGATGTCCTACCAATGACACTGTTCACATCCTGTAAACACTATTTATAGAACTAGAAATTTTGTAAAGTGTTAGAAATAACTCACCTTGATCTCCCAGAACACATCAAACCCCATATTTCAACAAAGTAATGGATCATAGAGGTTTGAACCATTATAGGAATGTATGTTAAATAAAACATGGGATAAATGGTACCCTTTGAGATCACTAGGGGAAATGAAATAGAGGATTATCATTTATATTTTATGTCTCAGTTGACTTATATCATTGTTGTTTTCTATATATATCTACTTATAAAATATAATCATGATCCCTATATAGTTCTAAACAATAATGGGAATATTCAAGAACTATATATATAATTTTTTGGATAATAATTTGGGAATTTTGATTATTTTTAAGATATTATCTATGGTAAATAATTTTTATTGGTTCACGTGCTTTGGTGGTATAGAGTGTGTTTTCCCATGACGTAGGAATGAGTGTTGATGATGAGGAAAAAATGAGATTATCTATTATAAGATCAGAATTTTGTAACCTAATATTCTTAGTGAATAATTTTATATTGTTGGAATAACTTTCCCATACTAATTTCACTTTTTGGTATATATATTAATTTTTTAGAAAATTTTATTTGATAAATTTATAGGGTTTTTCTTGGTATTTTTTTGTGAAATTTTATAGCTTTCAAGGAATGTTCTTGATTTGCAAGCTATTTTAAGAGATTTTGTGGAATTACAAGGAAAAGTTATAGCTTATGTTGGTTTGGGACAATGGGGATTCACACAGTTCAGAACATGGTTAGTTAAATAGTGTGACCAAATTGTTTTGAATTATCTAGTATACATAAAAATATCACATATGGAAGATGATTTACCAATTTTTGCAGTCAAACCATGTGATAGAAATTAATCAATACAATAATTAATTTTAAAACTCAAAATTTCTCATGTATTCCTCATTATTACTCATAATCTTTCAAATCTTATCCTTAGGGATTCATCCAAGATATTTTGAAGATTTAAAACCTTTAAAAGTTCGATTAAGATGAATGTATAGGAATTAGTTATAGGAAACTCAATATAAGAGTCCATTCATTAATATTATTCAACATTTTTATAGATTTACACTTTTTATCTTTTATTGAAACATTTATCTAGTGTTTTATATCTAGATCATTCTTATTTGAAATGATTAATTGCTATTTATTATAGATCTTTTATAGGAATGGGATGTAAATACTAGTTCAACATAAATGTTTTGGTGTTTTTTATATAATTCTCATTGAATGATATTTTTCTTATCTCTATTGATCTAGAGATTTTTTAATACAATTTTCTAAAATTTTTCTAATGGTTTATGGTATTCTATTCCTCTATAAGATTCATCTTACTCTTGGGATTTTTTTTTCTCGATCAATTGATATAATTCTATGTGTTTGAGTTCTTTGGTTTCATTAAGTTCCTTTGATTTATGGGGACTGATTTTCACTCATTTTAAATGGGTTTCATAAAATATTTAGAGGAATGATTTCTGAATGATAAACTATTATAATTTTAGTTTCATTGTATAATATATATTAAATTTTGTATCTGTTTTGAAAATGAACATCAAAACCAGTTTTATTGTGAAAATGGGAAGTTGATTATTTATGTTTGGTATGAATTGAAATGTTTTGAACTATAAATTTGATTCCTCAATGTGTGGGATGATTGTAAAATTAAAATTTTCTAGGATTGGGATATGTAACATGAGTCTTGTATACTTAGTTGTGCCATATATTTTAAAAACTCACACAAGGAATGGTTGCATCATCCTAATAAGGATATATACTAATTATCTAACTAGTATTGGTTATGATATGGGGTTACTTATTTGGTTTTCAATTATAAATCAGCTTGTGTTCTAGGTATATGTGTGCACTTATTCATTTGATCACTATTATGTGAGGATCTTACCTGACTTAGACTAAATCTACCAAAAGACATGTTTCTTATTGCTCCATCTAGGAATGCATATTGATTATTTTTTTGAGAAATATTTTGATGAAAGATTATTTTAAAAGAAAATGGATTATTTATTTATCCATTATTTATGAAAAACTATGAGTGGGTGGAATTCCATATTTTTTTTTTGATAATTTTGTGAATCTATATATTGTTCATTTTTTTCTTTAAATATGAGCAATTAATTTATTTATTAAAAGCTATTTGTGATATACATAGTGGGATCCTACGTAGATTATTTTCTAAAACCCTGACCATTTATTTGACTGTTTTTATATTTTATTTTATGTGATGTTTGTAAAGTATTGGTGCCTCCAAATGTCCTAGGGTATCATTAAAGGCATTATATAGGTGTTTGGCGGCAACATAGTGTGATGTTGGCTCTTATATCGCATAGATAGTTTTTTTATTAATCTCATCTAATTTATTTTTATTTTTAGTTGTGAAAATTTATTTCCTCTTACTATATTTCATCCACCATTTTAATTCTTATTTCCATTTTATTTTTCAGTTAAATATTCCAACTATTGATTACTTAATTTATTGTTAGAGAAATGTATCCCAATGTAGTTCTGGATGCCCATGTACTTATAGCTGGCCCATAGGGATCACAAATTCCATTATATAATTTCCATAGGCCAAATCAAGTATACATTTTAGGGATGAAAATAGTTAGTTCATTATATTTAATTATAGTGCTATTGATATTATTTATTGAATAATGTATAATTTATTTTCATCATGTTTTTTCAAACTGTGAATCAAGTTATTTTGGGATATAAATAATCTATTTAGGATTTTCAAATTATAAGACCAATTTATAGTGACTGAGGATCAATTAATTTTTTATAAAATAATTACATTTATTTTTAGAGAGAACATGTGATCTAGTTTTCCCTGATATTTTGGTTTAATTGCAAGTAATTGGGTAATTAGTTTATTGAAAATAAAATGATATAAGTTTAAAAAGAGTAGTGATTATAATGATTTTTTTGAAAGTTAATGTACTATATAATTTCATTGGGTATTTTCTTGTGTCACTTGAACAATTATTGTTTTATGTTTAATTTAATATTGAATAATCCATTTCATGTTTTAATAATATCTTTTTCATTAATTTATAAATCATTTTAAATGATAGATGAAAGAAAATATCAAATAACATTCATATCCCATCCATATGATTTAATAATAACTATTATTGAAAAGTCTATATTAAATCATTTTGATTGATTTCTGAAAATCCAATTAATCTACAATAAACTATTTGATCTCGATACCAACTTTTAATTTCTTAAAATTTTTTTGGATCATGGTATATTTTTTATTTGATTTCACAATCTGAACACATTTATATCACTTGAAGAGGGAAATACCACAATTGTATTGATAATTTATTTTATGGACTTATGGAAACCAGGTTGATTTATTTTGGGAATATCAAAAATATAAATCAAAATCCTGACATCTAATTTTATGGTATGAAATATATTCACATATATATCAATGAAAAAAAGTTTCAAGGATTCTATTTCTTTGAGGGGGGAATGTGAAAACCATGGTATATTAAATAATATAATAGTATTATGAAATATTCATTTTACAATATATATATATATATATATAATTTAAAAAAACATATTATAAAATTATATACTCATTGTATATTTAATATAATTATTATTACTTTAAGAAAAAAGATGTTTTATTTCAGGGTCAGATATTTTTTCTTATAATGATTTCAGATGATAATGCATTTTAAAAATATTATATATTTGAAAGAAATTTTATTATTTGATAAATATATGTATTTATATATTTATACTATTTTTATAGGCATATAAATTATTTTATGATGGTATGACATGGGAATTTGAATTTTCATTTAAATGGTATGAATTTTAATTTTATATAAACTAATTTTCATGGGTTATATGATTTAATTTAGAAGTGAAAAAAATAAACTTTTATCATTTTTTATAAAAAAATCATCAATATTGTATTCCTAATAAATAAATTGTGTTTGGATGATTATTTGAGATTTATCTAAAATAGTTGACTTTTTTGTGAATTTTGAGAAATCCCACTTTTACCAATATCATGACTTTTATAAGATTATCATGATATAAAAATGATATAAAAATATATAAAACCTTATTAAAGAATAATTATTTACTTAAGGAGTTAAATATATCATTTAAAAATTTTATATCATATTTAGAAACCAATTATTGATTTTTTAAGACCAAATTTATGTTTTATTAAAAAAATTATTCAACTCTTTTTAATTAACATAATAATTCACAAGGATCCATTAAACATTGGATTTATTTTTATTTAAAAAAACAAAAAAAAATCATTATTGAATAATTTTTTTGTGAATTATTAGTATATTTTATTTGGGAGTTGATTATTTGTTATGATTTTTTTTCTATAAAACGTGTTTTATTTCAATATGGTTAAAATTAATAAAATTAATTATTAACACCTATAGATATTTAATCTTGTAAAATAATTTTCCAATTGGTATTAATCTTGTTCTAATTAGCTTACATGGTCCATTTTTTTTATTAAGAAATATAAGATATCATGGTAGAAGTTAATCACATTAGTAAGGGATAAATGTGAGAAATTGTAGAGTTACAGGATAAAGTCTCAAAACATCATAGAAACATGTTTATAGATGAGTTTATAGTGGAAATATTGACTTGTCACATATATATTTTCAATTTGTTCCCATATTCGATAAATTTTCCTTTTGAAGGAAATTCAATTATTATATTAAGAAATTGATATTTCAAAAATTCCACCTCACTCATTTAAATAAGGTCTCCCTTCACCAAACCACATATCTGCACACAATTAGGAAATTATACTCAATAATAAATATAGAAAAATTCCCAAAACCACATTCCCCAACCCTATAGGTTCATGTATTACCACTTTGAAATATATATGATGGTTTTAGTTGTGATTTAAATGAGGATATCAACAAAAGAGGTACTTATCCTAACTGTGTTCTCCATGTTTCTCTCATCTTCCACATCCTCAAAATCTATTATTACCATACAAATATAAAGAGAAACATATCATTGATATAATAAAAATAAATTATGTTGATTCAAAAAATGTTATCTATCTCCTTCACATCCATTATATAATGAAAACATAACATGTGCTACATGCGTACTAGAAATTCAATGAAAGACATGTTTTATTTTTTCTTAAAAATTTATATTGATGATTATTAATAAATTAATGAAAAAATATTAAAAATATTGTAATATTAATTTTTTAGAATGTTATTTTTTCTATTATAATAATAATATTAAAAATAAATTGTCATATTAAAATTTAACATCATAAAACTAGCATACTGATACACATTTCATTATTTTAATATATTCTGGATAACATATTGAGTTGTATGAATTTTTTGATACAATTAATATACATTAATAATAAGTAAATTTTTTTTATAGAATGGTAATATTAATTTCTAACTCAATATTCATATGTAACCATTATTTTTCACAAAAGTTCCTAAAACAATCCTATTATGCGTATTTTTCTTATCCTACATAATAAAATTTAATGATCCTAAAACATCACATGAAATTATTAAAAATACATTTCAATAAATTTTTTTTTGATATATATATTTTCTAACCATGTAATAAAAACCAATTTCATTATAACAAATAAGAAATGGTATGGTTAAAACTAATAATACCAATGATCAATATTAAATAAAAATGAAATAAAATTATAAAAAATGTATATAAAATATATATTTAAAAGGTTATAAATATGATTAAATTTCTGAAATAAATAATTAATGCTCCCTATTTTATTATTCAAGATGTTATAATGTTTTTGGAAAAACGGAAATCCTAGGTAAGGGATTTCTTGATCTAAATTTTAATTTCTTAATACATGTTTCATATTATGAATTATTTTTAATTTTATTTGTATTTATATTTATTAACTACCCCATGAATGTCATAAAAATGTTTTTTTTCAGGAAATTTAATGGATTAAGAATGAAAAATAATGTTTTTTCTCTAAATATTTTTTCATTTTACTATTATAAAATCCTTAAGCGGGTCTCATTTCAGAATTTCCTTCTTGACTACATGTTCTGAAATATGCACCTCTTTAATTTTGAATGGTTTATATATTTACTCTTTAAAATTATATATCATGACTATATCAATATTTAGGATATTTTTTATTCTATTCCATGTTTTCACCTTCAAGGATTTTTGATTAAAATGATAAAAATCCTATACATGTTTTGCATCATAATTTTTATTCATTGATTAATGTTTTTTATGATACACCTTTATTAATTTATATAGTGATTATTATTCTTCATTGATATGATAGATCAGGTTTCTAATTTATTTAATTGTATTAAAATTTCATTATAATTTCTATTTATTCAAGGGTTGTTATAAAATTTCTTATGTGGATTTTTTTAAAATAGTTCTTTAATGATTATGAAGTCCATTAACTATCTCTTTCATTTCAATTTCTACATTCATTATAAAAAATGGTGAAGGAAAATATATATTAATCATTTATTTCACAATTTATTTTTCAATTACACTTGAAATTAATTTTAATGGATTTAAAATGAATATTGATAATGTTTTCAAATAGTTATTTATAAATTTCATTAACAAATATTGAAAATAATATTATTTATTTGAATTTATGTACCAACATTTTTCAACTTCCATTATAGTTATCCATAATTTATCATAATTTATAGTATTCCATTCTTATTTAAATATATGAACTTTATTCTTTTTTAAAAATTTTACATTTTGAATAGATGTTAATAATTATATAAGAGAATTTTTTGTAAACCTTTTACTTTTCTAATTTTGATTTTATTATCTTAACTTATTCTCTCATATTTTCTAGTAAAATTCCATCTCTTATTTTTATTTAATTTCACCAATGTTAAACCATTCACTCACATTTTTCTCTTAATATGGTATTCATTAAACCATTTTTATTTTCTTATTTATTAATGGGTTAACAATAATTTCTTGTGTTTATGGGTTAAAAGATGCATTTTTATTCATGAAATTGAAAAAGAGAAAGCCTTTATGAGTTATATTGATGCTATAATTTAGGGAAATTATATTAAAATATGTATGAGGTTAGTAAATATCTCTATATTTAATTTGGTAAAAATTTATTCTTTGAAGATAGTATGGGGGAATTAACTACTGATGTTATTTCATTATAAGCGTTTTAAGGGTTATATGAATATGATGTTCTATGTAACCATATTGTTTTTTATTTTTATTATATTCATTATTATAATATTTTTAAATTTAATTCTTTATATTTGAATTTTAAATTAATCTATGATTTTTTAATGGATTATGATTTTTAATTGTACTTTCACAATCTATTTACTAATGTCATGTATAAGGCTTCCTGATTTGACTCGTGAATTATGTTTCATTTTTTCTTTGGAATGATTTCCTTATCTTGTGTTCAATATCCTATTTATGATTTAGTACACACATATTTAAAATTTTCAATACTATTATATCTGATTAATATCTATTTTATTTACCCTTTTATAGAATTTCATCTCATTAATTTTTTACCTATTTCGTATGATTATGAAGAATAATTTAAATTATGATATTTCTATAAGTGTACGATGTGTGGAAATTTTTTTATGAGATTTTAATGTCACATTTTAAAATATTACTTCCTATGTCAAATTGAAATTATATCTATTTTTCAAGAATGATTTTAGTTTTTTTAGCTAATAGTTTCCCCAAATATCTAAAACTGTAAACCAAAAAGGCCTAGGAATGTAGTTGAATAATTTTTTTATATTGTAATTAGGGATAATAAAATTTGGTTTAATTTATTTAGTATCAAAGAGATTATATAATTGATTTTTATTATTCATAATAATATAGTTTATGGGAAAAAGTAATTTAAGAATATAAGTATTGATTTACCGAAGACACATTATTTACCTCACTCATTATCTAGAGTTATAAATGGTATATTTTTAATTAAATATTTTGCGGGAATTATCCTTATGGTGTGATGTTTGATATATATAATCATCATAGGGGTTTATCCTATATATAAAAAAATATGAGAATATTCACTATGGGATATTGATAACTTTGATCAATGATTATTATTGTTAAATATATTCTCATTAAATTCATAGAAAAATATGGATGTTTTCATATACATAAAGAATCATGTTATCATATCCATGATTATGATCAAATGAGAACCAAAATTCCTCGATATGAAAAATATATACATGTAAATGATAATGGAAGGTATGAAATACAATCATTCCCAATTGATTAATTAATCATATATCTATGATAATATCATAATATAACAAAATAATTATATGGAGCTATATAAGACGGTGTGAACTATTCAGATATTCAACCCCAAAAAATAAAAATTTAAATTATTTAGAACTTTTATATCTATCCTATAAATACAAAAATTCTTGAATGAGATTTTGGATAATTCATATTTATCCAATGTCTTTATTCAGCAAGGAAGTATAGTGATGTAAACATAACGTATGGATAACTTCTGGAAGGAAAAAAAATAAAGAGGTATATTTCAAAGTGTATATCCTTATGCAGATCTACTAGAATGCTAAGAATAAATGTATAAATTAAAATTGTATTATTAAACTATTTACCATACCTAAATTTAAGTGGTTTAAAATCACCATTTATTTCATTATAGTATTTATGAGGCCCTCTAATATAAAATATTCCATCTGGTAGAGCTTTTTCAATTTATAAAATGGGAAGTATTCATTATTTTTGAGAGGATATTTCACCTAATGAACATGATAATATATATTTAGGAATGATTAAAGGCTATATGGTTTTCCACATTTAGTTTCACCTAATTGATATTTGAGGACGAGTTCAATGTTCTATATAAGTATCTACTTATATTTTGATTTAAAACTAAAATTTAACATTATTTATTATCCTTAAATTGATAGTGACTTTAGAGGGAAAATTTATAATTTACATGGAATGTAAAATATATTTGTGATATATCTTAATGGAGGATGAGATAAATAAATTCCTCAGGTTGAATTATCTCATAATAACTATTTCCATTTCTATATTAAAATGGAACCATAAGGGGATCTTCATGGGATTAGAATTATAATAGAAACATTATATGGTGAATATAGAGATATAATGATATAATAACCCAAACTTGTTAACATATTATATAGAAGGTTCTATGAAATCATTGATATAAGTGGAACATGGAATATATATATATATATATATATATTATTAATCGGTGATGATATCTGGTATAAGGACCTGGCCTTATAACATTACATAATCATGAATTAAATGAATAATTCCCATTTAGGATCTTTTCAAGTTTAGAATTTTAGAGAATTAGGCCATAACTATTACATTACATATCAAAAATTATAATGTAGACACTTCTACTCAGTTTCCATTTTTTTCATAAAATAAAAACTCTTTAAATAAATATTCATGTCTAGTTCTATGTTTTAGACAGCATGACTTTTCTGTGATCCCATCTTTGATCCTAGTCCACTTTATGTCATGTGAAAAACATTTCAAAAACTTGGGATGAGCATAAAAAGACTAGTAAGGATTACAAAAATAAGGAAAACTGTTAGTTTTTCAAAATAACATGTAAACCATGAATACCTTATCATAAGTCATAGTTTTCACCTTTATGAAGTAGTAAATACTCTTCACTAAATAAAAGATCATTTCTTTCCCTTTTGTAACAAAAATATTACCATAAAACCCATATAAAGAACACATAACAAATATAGGTAACTTGGGAAAAAACATACTTAAATGGAATAACCATACGGTCGACTTCCATACATATCACTTAATGGAATATCCCTATAGACGACTTCCATACCTAATGAATTGGAGGTTATAATGAAACCACCCTTCCTAGTTTGTCACGAAACCACTTGTCATTTGGTTTATCACGTAAAGACCCGTCAAATTTCCAAGTACCATTTTATATCATAACACATAAAACAACAATGAAGTAAAGATAACATATTGAAAATTTAAATCACAATATATCATTTCAAGATATTAATTTAATCAATGCTTTATCAAAACTATTTTCAAAACCATTTAAAACATTTAATAAAGAGATTTTTGAATCAAAGTGTCCCATACCACTTTGAAACTTTTAAAGGTATTAACATTTTAATACAATAATGTCCATATAAATAAATCCTAAAAACCATTTTGAAACATGGACATTAATGAGAAATATTTAGCAGAATAATTATTTAAAACATTTAAAAAAATTTTATAGTTAAAGAGTCCCTTACCACTTGATAAAATAATCGAATAAAAATAATTACATAATAATATTAAAAAAACATTATAATATCATGGGAGTAAATATATTCATGATATAATATGTCAAAGGGAAATATATACACCATATAAAAGTGAATTGGTGCAAAAAAAATAATGAAGTCTCAATGGAATGTAAATTGAGAAGAAATCCCTTATAAAGACGATATCCTTAGATTAAGGATAAATAAATGACATTAATATGTGAGAAAAAATATAAATACACCCAATATAAGTGTATATTAAGTGTAAAACAATCATAGGTTATTCACACATGTTAATAGCATGACATAATCAAGAATTAGACATTTAACCCAAACAATAGAAATTGGGTTAAGAAGTTCCCTTACAAAAATTTGGCAGGCTAACGACGTCACTTAAAATTTCAGAAAAAGATTTGATGAGAGAGAAAAGTGTATCTCATCACTTGGAAATAAAATTTACAGTAATAAGGATATATAATAACATATCCCAACATAAGAAGATGTAAATTAAAAGAGATGATAAAAAGAAGTCTTTTAAAAAGAGGAGGGCGAAAGGTTCCCTTACCGATTTGGTAACATACGAAAGATACACCACATGAAAGAAGGATCATACAATGAAGATATAAATACACATAAATTAAAATATATTACACATTTAATACAATCATGTGATTTACATACATCATAAAAAAGGAAATAGTGGAAAATATAGCCTGAATCTCACGGGAATAAAAAGTGAGATGAAAACCCCTTTACCACGTAGCAATCAATCGAGTCGTATGACCAAAAAGTTAATAACCATCAAATTAATCACAGAATATCATGAATATAAATATAATAAAGATAATATATATCATATGTAAATACACAATAAACCACAAGTAATAAATAAGTGGCGAACAATGGAAATCTTGTGGAATTAAAAGTGAGATAAGAAACCGCTTACCTCATGTTCGACTTGACTGGTTTGTTCCTTGTTCTTCCAAAATAATAAAATTAAGTTTATTTATAATTTATTAAGAACTTTTTCATTTTTATTATTCCTTTTATATCACTTATTACCTCACTATAACAATTAGTTAATTATTTGAGTTCATATTGGACATTTTGTCGATGTTTGGAACTTGAGTAAAAAATGAACTTGTTATAATTAAAAATTGTCCACGTCATCAAAATTAAATTATATACAGAATTATATTCATGATTTAGATATCATATATATAATATATCTCCAGAATATATATGTACTTATAATAGTATATAACATTTTTAGGTAAGAAATGAAATGCACCGTTCATGGAGACGGTAAGCCGTACGTACGCACAAACACTACTTTCATTTCTATTTCATATTTTAATGAAATTAAAACTTAATGATATATAGGTATATTATAATTCCAGTATAATATCATATATAATTTCAGTAACTCTATCCTTTATACGTCCCACTTATGGCATGAAGGAGTCATATCACTTTGAGGGGGTGGTGGTCCGAACTTCGTCAAATGAAATTATCACGTTTACCCATTATGGAAGCCATAAAGGTATGATATAAATGAAAAATATAGAAGTATAGAGAAAACATAAATATAATAAATATCACATATAAATATAGTTTCATCATAATGGCCACCATTATAGGTGGTAGGAGATAATTGAACAATCATCGTTTCTTGAGGCAGTAGTTCGTCGTCCACAGAAACAGTATGTTCATTACCCATTAGATGGAGGTGTGTGTAAGTGTAGTTAGAATAATTCTCATAAAAACAACCTAGTATATTTAGGATACAAGTTATTTTATAAAATAAATAATAAACCGAGTTTAGGGTGTTGGATAATTTGAAATAAAGAAAAGAACTTAAGAGAAGACATTACCTTTAAATCGGGTAACTCCATTTGGTTTGAACCAAATAGTTTTCTTGATGTGATTTATGCCTTAGGTAAGGCTTCTAGGAGGAGTAGAGGGATTTAGGGAGCTTAATTGGGCATAGGTTGGACGATTCAAGGGGCTTGAGAGGTGTGGGTAATGGGTTAGAGGTGATGACTTTTTATAAGGGGGAGGAGGGGCTCTTTAGGAAAGTTTGAAAATATTATTTTTTTATAAACTTATCTTCGGTTTCAAAAGATCCAAAACTCATTAAAGTAGAATATAAGATGACTCATGTTTGAAATAAAATAATCCAATAATAATTGGAAAGTTTTTGGATATTTTTTAATTTTTATAATCTTATTTATTTAAATCATTCATTAATGAGGTAAACACTCCATCATTATTGTTTAATAAAATATTTTATTTATTTAATGTCTAAAAATTATAAAAAAATACCATGATATAGGAAATATTTTTATATTTATAATGAATATTTATAGTTGAAGATATAACTTATATAACCCCATCTGATAATTGTTTTACGAAAAGATATTTGTTTATGTCATTTTTTCCTTCACTTTAAATTAATTATTATAAAGTGCCATTATCACTCTTAGGTGGCTCCATGGGGTCCCAAAATATACCCAAGGATTCCCATGGTCGGAAATGTATCAACCAATAATATTAGGACACATTTTAGGGTAATTTAAATTTATTTTAATATTGGTTTTACCCTTATTTACCATATTTATCCTTTAACTATGGTAAATAAAATATTTACCGAAGTAAATATTCATAATTTCTAAAAATAAAAGTTACCTATTTACACAATTTAAACCTCCTGATTAAAAATATGGAACCCATTTTTTCAAATTCAACACACAGAAGTGGCAGAAATTAATCTAAAATTATTTCCCACTATTATAACAAAAAGCATGTTTTTAAGAAATATTAACTATCAAAAGATTGAAACTTGTTTATATCCAATTTAAAAGTGAAATTACTTAAAATGACCAAAGTTGGATTAATTGGTAAAACCATAATCTAATTACACTTTAGAACTAATTAAAAATATTATATAATTATATAAATAAATTAGATTAAAAGGTAGTTTTGAATTAAAATACAGTATTTTTCACTATTCATTAAAAAATGAACATTATCAAAAAATATCAAAATTTCATCCAAAGTAAATTTTGATGTCCCGATTCTAAAGAAGAGTCTTATTTTGTCAAATAGAACATATAAAAGTGACAAAAACTATATTTAAAAATGGTTCGCCCTCAAAAGCCGGTAAAACAACCTTTTAAAGAATATTAGAGTATTTCATGCTTAAAATAGGATTCATTCTTATTTTAAGACTCTAAAATTTATTGTAATACATGTAAAGTCATTTAAAATATATGTATAATCATATTTTAGTTAGCTCTGTTCATTTCTAAAAATACAACGGCTAGGCATTAATTACCAATTTAAAATAATAATAATATTATATTATTTTTCGGTATAACACAACGTTGTGTGCAACATAAGATTTCAAAGAAACTCGTTGTTGCGAGTTGAGTATGATATCAGACATTGCATCCACTTTGAAGTAAAATTAATATTTAATTCAAAAATATTAATAAATATAAAAATGTCATATTCTTTATTTACCTAGGATGCTGCATCTGGAGTTTTAGGTTAGTGAAAATCTATTACATTAAATATCATAATGGAAGAGAGTTAAGATAATTAAAATGATATGGAATCTATAAAAATGATACATAAAATAATTTAAAATTTATGAACTCATGGGGAATATAAAATATGTACTGGAACTTACACCAAACCTCTCCCAAGAGTATGATATGTTACATGGATGACATTTTAAGAAGAAAAATAAGATCCATCAGATGTAAAAAAATCGTAGGTTGTAACACTAGAACATGATTACTATTATGAGGAATAATTGGTACATACATGGGATCATAAATATAATTTATTATGAAAATCGAACATAAATATATTATTTGTTTTATGTATACATAATCAATTTAAGAAATATTTGTAGGGAACTAAATATTTAGTGATAAAAATACCTATTTTCATTTAATTCCTGAGATTTCAATGGAAAATTTATTAACGGGGTATAATGCAACTAACCAAATTTATAGTGTGAAATATCATTTAAATAATGAATGTGTGTTGGATATATTGTCTTAACAGTGAAACCAAACTAAAATGAAAAATGACATATTCCATTAAGGTATAATATTTTAATATAATAAAAATTACAAGGTAAGAAAATTAAACATAATCAGAAAAATTAAAAAATGAATATAAATATAATTAAATAAAAATAATGTAAGACTGATATATTCACCCACACAATACCCCCCAATTGGAAATATTTTCTTATAGTTTATATAAATAATTCCCTTTATATTTCATATATATATCACATAAAATAATTTATCTAATGTAATGTATATAGTTTTTTTGAATAGAATGAAAATTAAGTAATGATTTTTATAATATTTTTTATAAAAATATTATTGAGAAATTCTTTATTTTATTTAATTTTAAATATTTAATGAAATATATTAATTAAAAAAATGTATTAAAATAATTGATTTATTTTAATATAAATGGATTGATAATATTTTTTCCATAGTTTAATAATTAATAAATAGGATTGAAATAATTTCAATTGTAAAGTGGAATATTTTTTAAAGAATTTTTTTATAGGATTTCTATATTTTAATCAAAAAATATAAATTAGTCCATATTAATTAATAATTTCAATGAAATTTATTATTTAAATAATGAAAAAATAATTTAGCATTCTTCTTTTGAGTGATGGTAAAAAATTTAATAAATTAATATTTTTTAAAAAAATAATTTTATGATTTTTTAACCATTTTTTGTAATGATCTGAAAAAGTAGTTTAAAATAGTACTTTTCTCGAATGATTTTTTTAACAAACATCGAGATTTATTGAGCACCGATAAACCTTAAAAATAATATTTTTTGGCCACTATAAAATTGTTTTTAAAATATCAGTATGAATATGAATAACCTTGTTATCAAATAATATACATAACAGTTTTGATAATTAAAATTTAATTTTTAATTCATAAAATACACATAACATATTTTTAGTAAAGTAATTTTTTATTTCAATTATTTTTCCAAAAATGGGGTTTATTGAATTTATTTGAGATATAATTATAAATAATTTAAATAATTATTTATAGACTTGATTTGTAGGACTTAATATAATTTGTTAAATCAACATGTCAATATCAACTTAGGGTTTTTTTTAGATTTTTGTAAAAACGATTTATTTTACATTAAATAGTGAGAATTTTTTTAAACTTTCACTTCATTTAATTAAATCAATTAATTTAAAAGTCCCCTCATGTTATTAATTTTATATTAATGTAAAATAAGTCTCTTTTAATTAGATATAATCTAATATATTACAATGTAATAAACATTATAGGTTATTTTGGTATATGTTATGTATTGTGCTTAAAAACACATTTATCTAAAAACAGTTATTCAATGAGTTTTTTTGAAATTATGTTAAAATTGAATTAATCCACTATTATTAATTTAATATTGAAAAAATGATTCCATATATATAATCTGGAGGTTCCAAATATGGTAAATATTTCACTTATGTCGCGGGGGTCATGTGTGGTGGGTGGGTTGTTCGTGATGGAAACAAGTCGGTAATTATAAGATTTATTATCTGGACGGACCGAGGTTCATCCCTCTAGGCTGAGGCAATGGAAATACTCATGGGGATTAGAGTGCTTTGTCAGCAAAGGATAGACACCATAGGGGCTAAAATAGATTCAATGGTCTTCCACAATGATCTGCATAGTCCTGGCATCACCCCTTGGTTGATTGAGTATACCATTTGAAAATGTTGAAGAATCCTTGGTAGTAGAACCATAGTGAGGAACACTTGGCAGGAGGTAAATATTGTCGTAGACTACGTAGATTTGTTGGACATTTTTGGGTCGGATATCATATTCATGCACGATCTGATTAGCCTAAAGTCGGTGGGGGTCAATCTCATCGGAGGGGATTCCCTCGACCTCCACCACTTCAGACCCCCTAACCCCCTTGCTTACATTACCAACTCTTGCATGCTGTGTCGTTTTGCTATACATTCTTTCTTTGAATAAATAAATACATGATGAGGATGATGAATAGTAACCTAGAAATGTAGTTGTCACCTCAGTATTGGTAAAACACTTAAAATCAGTTTAAAAATATGGAATATAACATATAGATAAAAAATATAATTCCTTTATTTAATTTCATTAGTTTCATTTGACATTAATAATCTTCTATTGGAATTTTTGTAATTATTTGGTCACATTCCTTCGATAATGACCTTAGTAGTATTTTTTATAATTAATAAAAATAAGATGATATTATATTTTAATATCTTAAATTTTTTTATAATGATAAAAATATGGAATGATTTGTTATAAATGATTATATGAAATATGAAATAATTTATTTATTCAATAAATTTACTAAGAATTATTAGTTGTGGAATAATTACCTTAAATTATTTTGCAACGTTGAAATAGTACTTGTTTATATAATACAAAAATAAAATAAATGTTTTTAAAAAATTTAAAAGTAATAAAATTAAGAGTATTTTTTCTCTGTTAAATGAATTATATAGATATATATAACATATTAGTGTTGTTATAAAATCCTATATAAAAATTATAGTGGCACCTTATTTCCTTTAATGTCAATCCTATATAAAATTCAGAGTATTAATTTATGGTTAGAGACTCCTACGGGAGAAGATTCAATGATTACACACTGGTGAAGATAGTGTGATCTCAGTCTAGGAGGCAAAATATTTGGCTGGGATCTTCTAGTAACATCATCGAGGCCTTATGATGTCATCTTGGGTATGAACTAGCTATACATAGTCAATTCTAAGATCGAATGTTTTAGGGACAAAGTACGGTGTGTCTGTGAGAATGGGACCAGGTTTTCCTTCACTGGAGAGAAGGGAACCTTTGCAGCACAGGATGGACTTACTTGGTGGAGGGTGAAGCCAATCACTCGTCAGTTGGCTAGCCTTACCCTCAGAGCAGTTTGACGTGAGGAGTCTGAGTTATCCTGTAGTGGTGGACTTGTATGCTGATGTCTTTCTTGATGATGTTCCGAGACTACCACCTTACAGAGAGATAGAATTATATATCGACCTCTACCCTATGATGGCACCGATATCTACACCAGTATGTCAGATGCCCCCCATAGAGCTTCATGAGTTGTAGGTACAGTTGGAGGACTTGTAGAGGAAGGGGTTCATAAGGTCCACTGTTTCTCCATGGGCATCCCCAATTTTGTTCACCAAGAAGCCAGATGGGAGTCTGAGGCTTTGTGTAGATTATCGACGCCCTATCTAGGTGACCATGAAGAACAAGTATCAAATCTTGAGGATTTATGATCTCTTCCACCAGCTAAAGGGATCTCGATGGTTTTCGAAGACAGACCTTAGATCAAGCTATCACCAGCTCAAGTTACAGGATGAGGACGTACCGAAGACGACCTTCAGATGTTGATATGGCCATTATGAGTTCTTGGTGATTCCCTTTGGCATGACCAACACTCTGACAATGTTTATGTGTCTCATGAACATGATCTTCCAACCTTACCTTGACTGCTTCATGGTGGTCTTCAATGATGACATCTTGATATAATCGGCGTCGGAGGAGGATCACACCACACACCAATAGATAGTTTTGGATACACTCTAAGAGAACTAGCTTTATGGAAATCTCTTGATGTAATGCCCTGACCCCAGAATCCAGGAGCCGGTACATTATTTTAATACATTGGCATGATTAGAAGGAAACAATTCCCAAAGGACCGATCCATTTAGTAGTCTTGGAAACAATATACATACATAAGTTCAACGCTACAACTTGAAAAGAAAAACAACACTAATTTATTCCATTAGAAAAATCCAAGCTTCCAAGATTATTCCTACAAGTCACTCATAATTAACTTATTCATATCCTAGGAAAATGAAATATGAGAAAGGGGTAAACTCAAATGCTCATTAAGAGTAAGAAATACAATGGAAGATACCATAAAAATTAGGCATGGTGAGTAATTGAAAACACATGACTTTACAAATAATAAACATGAACACTTTATGGCAGGAATATTAGATATGTAAATAATTCCATAATAAAACATAGTCATGGGTATTCTACTAGTCGTCTATCCACATGAAATATCAATATCTAATCTCATAATTATGGAATGCATAATTCCAGAAATCATAACCACATAGTCAAGGCCTTTTTCCAAAACTACAAATAAGATTTTGTCAAGGACTTGTGCCAAGACACTGGTTTGTCTCATGAGACCTACCGATGCGTCAAAGAGATATAGCGGGCTCCACTCGTCACTTACTAAGTACAATGTATTCCTCATATGAAAAGTTTGAAACATAAAATAAACATTCGTATTAAAACTAGCATACAAAATATCAATACTTTATCCAAAAACCATGAATGGTATAAAAATAGCACATCCATAGTAAAAAATAACTCATTCAATACAATATGGAATATTGTATTATAACAGATTAATCTCAATTGAGAATAATGAAGGATATTGACATTGATGAAAATAATCATCAAAACTATTTGAGAGAAATACACCACATTTTAATGAAAACATTTAAAAGCCACACTATTTTTCAAGAAGCCGTTTAAAAATAGATTTTTGAATCAATGTGTCCCATACCACATTGAAACTTTTAAAAAGAATTTTAATTTTAAAACATTAATGTCCATATAAATAAATCCTTAAAACCATTTTTAAAACACGGACATTAATGATAAATATTTAGAAGAATAAATTTTTAAAACATTTAAAATGATATTTTAGTTAGAGTTCAGAACCAAATGAGAGATGCTTGAATACATATAATTGAGGTAATAAAAACTTTATAATATCTTGAGAATAAAGGATTTCATTATATACTATGTCAAAGGACTGTATGTAGACCATATAAAAGCGAATTGGTGCATAACAACAAATAAGTCTCAAAGGAATGTAAATTGAGATGAAATCCCTTATAATGACCGTATTGTTAGGTAAAGGATAAATAAATGACATAATTATGTGTGAAAAATATAAATACACTCAATATGATTGGATATTCAGTGTAAATAAATCATAGGACATTCACACATATTCTTGTAAAAACAACACCAATGACTTGGATGTTTAACTCAATGAATGGAAATTGAGTTAAGATCAAGTTTATATCAATGACTTGAGAAATTATCAATGGAGTGATTATGTGTATCAAAATTACATCCACAAAAAGGGGAGTGAAAATTAATACATAAATAATAAATAGTGATTGCACATATAATCTTGGAGTAAAATAATCAATGAAGTATGCGTAAAGCCCACTGAGTGGAAATTGAAATTTGAAATTTCGTTACCGATTTGGTGACATATGAATCATAAAACCCATGAAAGAAGTATCATACAATGAAGATGTAAATACCCAAAAATTAATGTATATTACACCAAGAATACAATCATGTATAGTACATATGACACACAAAAGAAAATAGTTTCCAATATAGCATGAATCCCACGAGAATAAAAAGTGAGATGAAAAACCCTTACTTCGTTGTAATCAGTCAAGTTGTATGAACAAAAGTTAATAACCACCAAATGAACCACATAATACCATGAATATACATAGAATCATGATAATATATATAAAATGGCAGTACACAATACACCACATCCAATAAATAAGTGGCGAACAATGGAAATATCAGAGAATTAAAAGGGAGATAAGAAACCCCTTACCTCAAGTCCGACTTATCTTGTATGTTCCTTGTTCTTCGTAAATAATAAACTAAAGTTAATTTCTAATTGATTAAGAAAATTTTTCAAATTTATTATTCCTTTTATATCACTTATTACCTTTCTATAACAATTAGTTAATTATTTTAGTTAATATTTGACATTTAATCGATGTTCGGAACTTGAGTAAAGAATGAACTTGTTATAATTACAATTTTTCCATGTGGTCAAAAGTCCATTGTCCCAGAATTATATACATGATTTAGATATCATATATATATATATATATTATATATCCAGTATATATATATATATTTATAATAGTACATAACATTTGGTGATAAGAAATGAAATGTACTGTTCATTGAGACGGTAAGCCGTACGTATGCATGAATGCTACTTTCATTTCTATTTTGTATTTTAGTGGAATTAAAACCTAATGATACATAGATATATTATAATTCCAGTATAATATCATATATACTATCATTAGGTCCATCCTTTATACGTCCCACATAAGGCATTAACGAGTCATATCATTTTGAGTGGGTGGTAGTCCGCACTTCCTCAAATGAAATTATCGCGTTTTACCCATAATGGAAACCATAAAGTAATGATATAAATGGAAAATACAAAAGCATAAAGAAAAAAGAAAAATAATATATATATATATAATATATAAATAAAGTTACATCTTAATGTAAACCATGAGTTGCAGTAGGAGATAATCGAACAATCATCGTTTCATCAGGCGTTAGTTTGCCATCAACAGAAACAGTATATTCTTCACCCATTAGATTGTGGTGTGTGTAAGTGTAGTTAGAATCCATCTCATAACAACATCATAGTATATTTAGGATACTTGTGTTGTTATAAAATAAAGTAATAAAATGTTTTTAGGGGGTTGTAGAAGTAAAATAAAACAAAATAAAACAAAATAATTTAAGAAAAAACGTTACGTTTAATTTGGGTAACTTCCTTTGGTTTGAATCAAAAGGACTTCTTGAAGTGTCTTATGACTAAGGTAAGGCTTATAGGAGGAATAGGGGGATCTTGAGAGATTATTTTGGCAGGGTTTTGACGAGCCAAGGGGCTTGAGAGGTGTGTGGATTGAGTTAGAAGTGGTAAACTTTTATAAGGGGGGAGTGGCTCTTTAGGAATGTGTGAAAATATTATTTTATTATATAGTGATATTAGGTTTATAATGGTCCAAAACTAATTAAAGCAGAAGATAAGATGAATCATGGTCGAAATAAAATCAGCCAATAATAATTGGGCAGGTTTTGGATATTATTTCAATATTAATAATCATATTTATTTAAATAATTTATTAATGAGGTAAATACTACATCATTATTGTGTCATAAATAATTTATTTTATTTGATGTATAAAAATTATAAACAAATTACCATAATGAATCAAATATTTTTATACTTCCAATTATTATTTATAGTTGAAAAGATGATTTATATAACCCCATGTAAAAATTGATATACTAAAAGATATTTGTTAATGTCATTTTTGTCTTTACTTTAAGTTAATTAAAATAAAGTGTCATTATCCTTCTTAAGTGGCTCCATGGGGTACCCAAATCGACTCAAGGATTCCCATGGTCAGTCATGATTCATCCAATAAGTTTAGTACAAGTTTTACGGTAATTTGGTATTATTATAATATTCTTTTTACCTTGAATTACACTATTTATCTTTAATCGTGGTAAATAAAAGTCAAATGTTACTAGTCACCAAAAATTATTTTCATCTTATTTAAGAACATTTTACTTACTAATAATAACCATGTATCTTTTATTTTATAAATTCAATTCACATAAATGGTAAAATTTCATTTAAATGAAAAAGTCGGATTTTTAACTACTACTTAGTGGTTTCACTATTCATCAAAAATTGAAGTTTTTTATAAAAATACCAAAAATTCAGCTTAATATATATTTGATATTCTTAATTCAAAAATTATTTCTATTTTACAAAATTTAAAACAAATAAGTTAGATTAATTTATTTAAAATTAATTCTCGTTGTCAAAACAAATAGCGTGTTTTTAAGAAACAATAACTATCAAATGATTGCCACTTGTTTATGTATAATTTCAAAGTGAAATTAATTCCAATGACTAAAATTGGATTAAAGGGTAAAAATATAATCTAATTAAACTTAAAAATTAATTTAAAATATAATCTAACCATATAAATAAATTATATTAAAAGGTAGTTTTGAATTAAAATACATTATTTCTCACTATTCATAAAAAAATGAATATTATTAGAAAAATACCAAACTTTCATCCAAAGTAAACTTTGATGTCCCGATTCTAAAGAAGAATTTAATTTTGTCAAAATGAACATGTAAAAGGGTCAAATATTGGATTTAAAAAGGGTTCTCTATTAAAAAGTGGTAAATTTTTTTTTTGAAAAATACATTTTTTATCTGAAAAATTGAATTTGTTATTATAATATGTCTAAGAAAAACATAATACATATGTTAAAATTATATTGAGTATATAAAGTTCAAAATCTAGTTAATACTATTCATAACTACTTTTGAACGACTAGTTTGGTAAGTCGTGGTGAGCTCAAACCCAGTGTTGCGTGTAGTGAAAGCTATTGAATTTAAATAAAATAACTTACTATGCAATCTTGGGGTGTTACATTATCCCCTCCTTAAATAAATTTCATCCTTTCAATTTGAAATTGTTCTTAGAAAATAAAAGGTTAAAAATAGAAAAATACATTTGTGGAAATCCCACATCGAAAATTGGGTTAATAAAATTTAGTCTTAATAAGAGGGAAAAGGAGATGAAAATGTCACCACTAAATTATGATCTCATTTAGGAGAACATTGGTGGAAATTAGATACACATAATTGGAGGAAAAACATAAATATATATAGGGAGTGGTTGAGGAAACCAATCATAAACAAGTGTAAAATTGAGGGCCTCAAAGCCATCAATCTATAATGATTTAATATATCATCGGTTCAAAAAACATAAAGCCTTAGGATAACACATTTTTGGTTTTAATATCCCTCTCTTAATGTTTAATAATTAATTTATTAATAGAATAAGAAAAAAAAATATACTTTACAAGTAGAGTTTTATACTTTATCTAATTCTTACCACAAACTCATCTTTCACTCTAAATGATGAGTGTTAAAGATGACTAGTTCACACCTGAAGCGCTAGAATCAACTTATTGGGAATCACATAATCCAGAATGGATGAACTATATATTTCCATTTTCTTTAGAGATTAACCAAAACCAAAATGGTTAGTAAAAGATCAGATGATCCGCAAAAAGGATATTACTTTAGAGAAAGAAATACTAATCTTAATTACAAAAATTAAACCAACAATACCCCAAGTTTAATAAATAATATTCAATAAAAAATTGTCCATAAAATGTTTTAATATAATCCAAACTAATATTGAAACCCAAATCACAAAAGAATTTTCTTACGTAGTTTTCCACGTTAAATTGTATCTCTAAATAATATCGACTACTCTAAAAGTCACATACTTAAAAGTAATTAACCTAATCACATATTCTCCATGATTGGTTAATTATTTCCATAAATAACCCAAATCACTATAAATCCACAATAAAAAGCATGGTAAAAAAACACCTTTACTATAGAGACCCAAATCCTAACGTACATAGACATTACATTACTTTTGCGGAATACTTAATACATAACAAAAACAGACACCAAAGGACTGTAATAGTTTAGTGTCTTTGGAATCTTGGAACGTAATCTTCTAATCATGGTGAAAGATCTTCAACATCTCCCATAATGATCTTCCCCTTTTGTTTTTCTTACCTAAAACCTTTATTTAAATCCTGGGGAAAATAAAACATATAAAGGGTGAGCTCAAATGCTTAGTAAGGGTAAGCATGGATAAAATAAAACAAATCATATACATTTAAACTTAAAAACATGAACCTAATGTTTAAACATCAAAATCTTGGGCAGTGACATAAAACATGGCAGTACATAAGGCATAGATCATAAAGAAACATTAATCATGATAAAATAGCACAAGAATAAATAATGTGATTGTGGAAACCATTAATCACATGATATGATTTCCATAGTAACCAAGGCATTGCTTCCAAGACCATCTTAGTGGAAAAAGTCTCTTTCTGAATCGACTTCACTCCTCGTTCCAGTCCTGTATTACTGAACCAGATTAACTTATCATTCCAGCCTTGTATATATCATGAGATATAAATCATTACCAAATGAATTGGAGGGAGATATAGGTCCCACCCATCTCATAATGAAATCATTCTTTCGTGTGACACAAAATCATAAATCATACATCATAGCATAACCCATGTAATAGAATGGGATTCATAAACATCATGCCACCATAACATAATCCATATAAAAAAATGGATATCATTTCATCATAATAAGAATAAAACCATGTAAATAATTTAGACATTATACTTGAAACATAAACATATTAAATAATTCCATTTTAGATGGAAAATATTTTTGATAAAACACTTGAAATGAAATCTTGAGGAAAATATCCTTTCTTCTTCAAAATCATTTTATTTTCACAAAATTCCATGAAATTTTAAAAGAAAAGGGTTTTTTTTGAAAATAATCATACAATATTGTATAGTAAACTTCATGAAAATGAGGTGTTATGAAACCGTAAAAATCCGTTCATGCCATATAAGTTAAAAACAACATTCTCCTCGTACTTTTGTCGGAAAAGTCAAAAAGTACCTCGTATGGTAAAAAAAGATTCCTTACATACCATGTAGTAAAAGTCAAAAATAGTTAAAAACGACTTTAAACATACATGAAACCATTTTTAGGAAACATGGACATGGACGACAACAATAACCCTAGTAAATACTTACGAATAAACAATCTCGGATAAGAACGAGATTGGAATAGTTATCCCTTACCTTACATCTGATATGCTTCGTATGTATCCGAACCTCCTGTATAATGATTTAAATAATTTCATTGACTTATTATATAATCATATTCATTGTTATGATATCATATATGGTTCACTTATGACTTTATATTACCCATTCTTTTGTAAATTCCATGTTAAAGCAGCATTTTGGGAAAAATTGTTTCATTTATCATACGTGTTTCGGCTTGTTGTTCTTGATATTATTACTTATATACTGATTTAAATAATTACATAATGTAAAACATGATTTATATATAATATATATTCAACATATACATATATATATTATAGATCGATAAATGGAATGAAATACACCGTTCATGGAGACGGTAGGTCGTACGTACGCATGAACGCTGCTTTCGTTTCCTTATTGAATTGAATGTAATTAAGTAGATGACATACATATATATATACATAAATAAAGTATCATTATTATGTCATATATTTCATTATTATTCATTATATATACTTTATAATCATTCATGAATGGTTAACACGAAGAATGAATCTCATCGCGTCGTGGAGACGGTAGTCCGTACGTACGCACAAGCGATGATATCATTCCCATGTTCGTGGAATTGTATTTAAGAGTATGTATAATATTTCAGAATCAATATCAATTTAAAAAATCATATATAGTTATTTATTTACACCATTATACCCATTCAAGTAAGGTGGTGGTTGAAAACAGATTACACGACGACGTGGAGACGGTATTCCGTACGTACGCATGTGCGGTGATTTCATTTTCCATAGGATGGATAGAAGGTGAAATAGGGTTGTTTCATATTTATAATAACATACCATTATATGAGTGATACTGATGTTATGACTTCATAATGAAACAACTAAAGAAGAGGAAGTTTAAGAAGAAATAAATTTTAAAGAATCGGTAACGGATATTACCTCTTCTTCGACACGCCTCTTTAAAACCTCATCTTCGGGAACAACAATTGGTCTTTTAAGAATACCATGACCTCTAAAATATTACTAGGGAAGTGGAGAAGAGAAATTGGCAGGGGTTGGCCGAGCTTGAAGTCTCAAAGTGGAGTGAGGAGAAGAGGGAGGAGGTTCCCTTTTATAAGGGAGGAGAGGGGCACCTTAGAAAAAACTTAAAATGTAATTTTATAATAAAGTCATATTCGGTTTTTAATAGATCCAATTTGATTTATTTTTAAGATAGAGTGGGTATGGGTCTAAATCCTCTCAACCAATAGATTTTAGATAGGTTTGGGTCATTATATTAACCTTATCTTTTAGTTTTAACTCTTAGTTAATTAGATTGGCATTTACCACGTCACTTTGTATTTTTATATTATATTGTTAATAAACTTACCATATACATCCATGCGACCATCAAGTGGTCCATTCATGATACACCTATCATGATATAATTATCTTGGCCGAAACTTAGATTTTTAGGAATATAATAACAATTAATAATATAATATTTGTTTTAAAAACTATTTTATGTCAATTTTGATACTATTTGGTAATGAATTTTTGTGAAAATCATAACAGCATGATTAGTTCAAAAAAAGTTAATTATATAAATAATAACATGTCATATTAACATATAAAATAAGTTTAATTCCTAAAAAGTCTCAAATTACATTTATTTGGGTATTTATAATATCAATTATTTTAATATTTCATTATTTAGGTAATTACTGCATCACCATTGTGTCATAAATAACTTAAATTATTTAAAGTCTAAAAATTATAAATAAAATACCATTAGGTAGGAAATATTTTTATATTTCTAATGAATATTTATAGTCGAATTTATCTTATGTATAACCCTATATTAAAAATTATTTAGTTATTAAACTTTGATTTTAATTATTTTAACCCTTCTTTAAATAAATTAATAATAAATGTCCTAATCTAATCCAAGTGGACCTAAACGGTCATATTTTATTCCTAAGTTTTTTTTGGTAGAATTACACTTATCCAATAGAATTAGGATATTTGTTAGGGTAATAATAATATCATTTTTACCCTTAATTACCCTATTTACTTTTAATCGTGGTAAATAAAAGTAAAAAGTTACTATTCACAAAAAATATTTTTATCTTATTGAACCATATTTTACTTCTTGATACTAACCATGTCTCTCGGATTTTCGAAATTCCACTCACAGAAGCGGTAAAATTATGTTTTATGTATGTTTTCAAAAATCTCCTAGGAGGTAGGTAAAAGACACTGAAAAGTTCAATAAAATTTTTATATAGAGAAAATTATTATAAAATTACTCCAATGAATTACATTGAAGTTATATAGGTATTATGTATCAATTTTGACCTAAAATAAATTTACATAAAATAAATAATTATTTAAATAAAAAGTCGGTTTTTAAATAGTAACCCAGTGTTTTCACTATTCATCAAAAATTGAAAGTTTTCAGAAAAATACCAAAAATTCACCCTAGGCTAATTTCGATATTCTGAATCCAAAAAGGAAGTCCATTTTGAAAGATAAAATTTATAAAATTTCAAAAAATGGGTATTACTATTCGTAACTATTTTAATAAAATATCATTGTTTAGTGAAACTCGATATTGCGTACAACACACGCTATCGTGGAAGGTTGCGATTGCGTGTCAAGAAACATAAGTTAGGGATATGTGTAGTGAAATCTCCTTTTGGTGTAGCGTACAAAAAAAGACATCAATGAAATTAAAAATAATATTTTTCATAAAATCTCGGGGTGTTACATTCTACCCCCCTTAAAATGAATTTCTCCCTCGAAATTCATCGGGGCTATAAATGGTTTACTACTTGGAAGTTTCTTTTATAGAAAACCACATCGTAAAAAGGAATACCAAAACTTGACTTTAAAAACTAAAGTATGAAACGTAACGGTTACCCAAATTAACTAATCACTGGGCTTCCACATAGGATAACATAGGCGAAAATATGGACATGGAAGAGAAATATAACCATCAACTTCTGATGAAGAGTGGTAGAGGACATGGCTATGAAAAAGCCAACAATCACAAAGCCATAAATTTATGATGATCTAAGGTACCATCCGATTCATCAGATATGAGAGCACTAGGATAACATTTTTTGTTTTCAAGATCATTTCCCTAAAGTTGAAGAATTTGAATTTTAAGAAATACTTACTTTATTTCGGTATCATCTCACCGTTGCTGGTGCCTCGAACAATTTCAACTTCATCTCTTAAATAAATGAAGTTGAATTTGACTCCTGTGAAGTGTTAGCAGATTATGCGATAGAATGATAGTTCATTCCATCTATTTCTATCACAAAAAGTTTACCACAATTTATTAAATATACAGAAGTCCATCTATGTGGAGATTAATCGTATATGGTTTCTAAAATAGACTTATACTTTAGCTATCATAGCGCTTAATAAAATAAAACTATTTTCTACTAACCAGGGACTTACTATAGGCTAGTGGTAGGTGATAAAGGCCTATCACACTTTGGTTGTGGGTTCGATTCCCGCATCCTTGTCTGATGCAAAGGGTTGTCGCCCGTCCTGCAGGTTGTCCTTTTTCAAAAACTATACTATCATATCATTTCAGAAATAAAAAAATAGTTATAACCTTGAGAAATACTATATGATGTGAATTCCAACCTTTAGGCTTATCTAAAATACTTTTGTCCGATTACTAGAAATTTTATCTACCGAGCATGTGAATTCCTTCATTTGTCCGTCATATATCATAAGATATATCTTGTTGTTGGTCACATTCCAAACATGTGAATACCTTAATCATGTATTCTCTTGAAAAATGAATACCCATTGAACCTTAGTGAAAACATGAATGCTGTAAAAAGTTCTCTCTTTCCACATACCAAAATCCCAAATTTTCTAGATACACAAACCATGATATCACATTGTCCTTATATCAGTCATGAGCTCATTAATACTATCAAACATCTCATCATATCCTTATCCCTTCATTATGTGCATATCATATACTTTCCAAAAATATCTGAATAACCTTTCATGGTTACTAGTACCATTCAACATATACTTTCAAATACTATAGGAAAAACAATAGTGTAACAATCCTTAGATGTGTCTTTATTCCATAGTACCATTACCTATACAACATAACTCATGATAAACATAAATCATTCCACTACCTTCTTAAATCATTGACCGAGCTTAAACAATTCTTTCATCTGACATATCATTTGTAGTCTCTTCATTATCATCAATATAAATACTACCCATGCGACCATGATGATTCTCTTCATGAGACTTTCCCTTATGGAATTGGTTTTCATAATGCTCGTACATCCCACATTTAAAACATTTGACCGTTGTTGTTGTCTTAGAAATACCATTATCCTTGTCCACGGTGTTAAGTGAACCTTTTCCTTTGCACATACTTGCTTTGTGTCCTTCTTTTCCACACCCAAATCATCTTCCAATTACTTTGAAACATTCTCCTTGATGCCTCTTCCCACATGATTTACATAGGGGAAATTGAACTTTCTTTTTCCCTATGATCATCATGAAACTCCATCTTTCTCTTATTATCTGAGTCAGGAAACTTACCAAATTTGAGTTTATTGATCTTATTATGAGATTGCTGATTTGGCATAATAATGATGTTTGGACTTCCAAATCCCATTTCATTTGGTTGCTCATGAAGAATATCATTCCATTTTCCATCATATTCTTCACGAACATGAATCCTCCGGTTTCCTTCCATTTCATAAAACCCAAAAAGAATAGTATGAGAGGAAAAACTCATACTAGAAAAAAAATATTCAAGGGGGAGTAATTTCAATCTATAACATCTTTGGTTTAATTGTATGATCGTTACCATAATTATAAGACTATAACCTATACTTATACTTAACCTTAGGGACATCCCTAGACATACCTTAGAAATGTCTCTAGGGATCTCACTAAAGTTTTCGCGTCCTAGTTTCCAAAGGTTAACTAAACCTTTCCTTTGATACCAACTGTAGAGACCCAAAGCCTAACGTACATAGACATTACACTACTTCTGCGGAATACTTAATACATAACAAAAATAGACACCAAAGGACCGTAATAGTTTAGTGTCTTTGGAAACTCGGAACGTAATCTTCTAATCATGGTGAAAGATCTTCAACATCTCCCATAAAGATCTTACCCTTTTGGTTTTCTTACCTAAAACTTTTCTTTATATCCTGGGGAAAATAAAACATATAAAGGGTGAGCTCAAATTCACAGTAAGGGTAAGCATGGATAAAATAAAACAAATCATATACATTTGAACTTTAAAACATGAACATAATGTTTAAACATCAAAATATTGGGCAATGAGATAAAACATGGCAGTACATAAGGAATAGATCATAAATAAACATTAATCATGATAAAATAGTATGAGAATAAAACATGTGATTGTGGAAACCATTAAGCACATGATATGATTTCCATATAAGACAAGACATTTCTTCCAAGACCATCTTAGTGGACAAAGTCCCTTTCTAAATCGAGTTCACTCCTCGTTCCAGTCCTGTATTACTGAACCGTATTAACTTACCATTCCAGCCATGTCTATCTCATGATATATAAATATTTACCCAATGCATTGGAGGGACATATAGGTCCCACCCATCTCATAATGAAATCATTATTTCGTGTGCCACAAAATCATAAATCATACATCATAGCATAACCCATGTAATAGAATGAGATTCTTAAACATCATTCCATCATAACATAATCCATATAAAAAAATGGATATCATTTCATCATAAGAATAATATAACCATGTAAATAATGGAGACATTATACTTGAAACATAAAACATTAAATAATGTCATTTTAGATGGAAATTATTTTTGATAAAAAACTTGAAATGAAATCTTGAAGAAAATATACTTTCTTCTTCAAAATCATTTTCTTTTCAAAAAATTCCATGAAATTTTAAAATAAAAGGGTTTTGTTGAAAATAATCATGCAATATTGTATAGGAATCTTCATGAAAATGAGGCGTTATGAAACCTTAAGAATCAGTTCATGCCGTATAATTTAAAAATAACATTCTCCTCATACTTTTGTCGGAAAAGTCAAAAATACCTCGTATGGTAAAAAAAAGAAAGATTCCTTACATACCATGTAGTAAAAGTCAAAAATGGCTAAAAAGGACTTTAAACTTACATGAAACCATTTTTGGGAAACATGGACATGGACGATAACAATAACCCCAGTAAATACTTACGAATAAACAATCTCAGATAAGAACGAGATTGGAATAGTTATCCCTTACCTTACGTCTGATATGATTCATATGTATCCAAACCTCATGTATAATGATTTAAATAATGTCATTGACTTATTACAGAATCATATTCATTGTTATGATATCATATATGGTTCACTTATGACTTTATATTACCCATTCTTTTGTAAATTCCATTTTAAAGCAGCATTTTGGGTAAAATCGTTTCATTTATCATACGTGTTTCGACTTGTTGTTCTTGATATTATTACTTATATACTGATTTACATAATTCCAGAATTTAAAACATGATTTATATATAATATATATTCAAAATATACATATATATATGATAGATCGATAAATGGAATGAAATAAACTGTTCATGGAGACGGTAGGCCGTACGTACGCATGAACGCTGTTTTCATTTCCTTATTGAATTGAATGTAATTAAGTAGATGACATACATACATATATATATACATAAATCCAGTATCATTATTATTTCTTATATTTCATTATTAATCATTATATATACTTTATAATCATTCATGAATGGTTGACATGGAGAATGAATCTCATCGCATCGTGGAGACGGTAGTCCGTACGTACACACGAGCGATGATATCATTCCCATGTTTGTGGAATTTCATTGAAGAGTATGTATAATATTTCAGAATCAATATCACTTTACAATAATCATATATAGTTATTTATTTACACCATTATACCCATCCAAGTAAGGTGGTGGTCTAAAACAGATTACACCACGACGTGGAGATGGTATTCCGTACGTACGCACGCGCGATGATTTTGTTTTCCGTAGGATGGATAGATTGTGAAATAGGGTTGTTTCATATTTGTAATAACATACCAGTATATGAGTGATACTGATGTTATGACTTCATAATGAAACAACTAAAGAAGAGGAAGTAGAAGAATAAATAAATTTGAAAGAATTGGTAATGGATATTACCTCTTCTTCGACATGCCTCTTTGAAACCTCCTCTTAGGGAACTCAAATTGGTCTTTGAAGAAGACCATTACCACTAGAATATTAATAGGGAAGTGGAGAAGAGAAATTGTCAGGTTTTGGCCGAGCTTGAAGGCTCCAAGTGGTGTGAGGAGAAGAGGGAGGAGGTGCCCTTTTATAAGGGAGGAGAGGGGCACCTTAGGAAAAACATAAAATATTATTTTATAATAAAGTCATATTGGGTTTTTAATAGATCCAAATTTATTTATTTAGAATATAAAGTGGGGATGGGTCAAAATCCTCTCAACCAATATATTTTATACAGGTTTGGGTCATTATATTAACCTTATCTTATAGTTTTAACTCTTAGTTAATTAGATTGGAATTTACCATGTCACTTTGTATTTTTATATTATATAGTTAATAAACTTACCATATACATACAAGAAAACCTTAAGTGGTCCATTAATGATACACCTATCATTATATAAGTATCATGGCCTAAGATTAGATTTTTAAGAATATAATAACAATTAATAATATAATATTTGTTTTAAAAACTATTTTATGTCAATTTTGACACTATTTGGTAATGGATTTTTGTTAAACTCATAATAGCATGCTTAGTTCTGAAAAAGTTAATTAAATCAATAATATATGTCATATTAACCTATAGAATAATTGTAATTCATAAAAAGTCTGAAGTTACATTTATTTGGGTATTTATAATATTAAGTATTTTAATATTTCATTATTTAGGTAACTACTACATCACCATTGTGTCATGAATAACTTAAATTATTTAATGTCTAAAAATTATAAATAAACTACCATTAGGTAGGAAATATTTTTATTATTCTAATGAATATTTATAGTCGAATTTATCTTATGTATAACCCTATATTAAAAATTATTTAGTTATTAAACTTTGATTTTAAAATTTTAACCCTTCTTTAAATAAATTAATAATAAATGTCCTAATCTAATCCAAGTGAACCTAAATGGTCATATTTTATTCCTATGTTTTTTTTGGTCGAATTACAATTATCCAATATAATTAAGATATGTGTTAGGGTAATAATAATATCATTTTTACCCTTAATTACCCTATTTACTTTTAACCGTGGTAAATAAAAGTAAAAAGTTACTATTCACTGAAAATTATTTTTATCATATTAAACCATATTTTACTCCTTGATACTAACCATGTCTCTCAGATTTTCGAAATTCCACTCATAGAAGTGGTAAAATTATGTTTTATGTAAGTTTTCAAAAATCTCCTAGGAGGTAGGTAAAAGACGGTGAAAAGTTCAATAACATTTTTATATATTGAAAATTATTATAAAATTACTCCAATGAATTACATTGAACTTATATTGGTATTATGTATCAATTTTGACCAAAAATAATTTAAATAAAATAAATAATTATTTAAATAAAAAGTCAGTTTTCAAATAGTAACCTAGTGTTTTCACTATTCATCAAAAATTGAAAGTTTTCAGAAAATTACCAAAAATTTACCCTAGGCTAATTTAGATATTCTGAATCCAAAAATGAAGTCCATTTTGAAATATAAAATTCATAAAATTTCAAAAAGTGGGTATTACTATTCATAACTATTTTAATAACATATCGTTGTTTAGTGAAACTCGATATTGCGTACAACACACGCTATCGTGGAAGGTCGTGATTGCATGTAAAGCAAGCCAAGTCAGGGATGCGTGTAGTGAAAGCTCCTTTTGGTGTTGCGTACAACACAAGACATAAATGAAATTAAAAAGAATATTTTTCATAAAATCTCGGGGTGTTACATTTAATCTTCAAATGAAATCCCATATTATTCTATTTTCTTTAGGCATATAGTATTACCAATAGAGCGAACATCATATAAAATAATATTTATCACATAATCACCAAATCATTTTCCTATACTAAGGATATCCATTTGATAAGACATGAGATCCCAAATCAACTTATTATTGATCAATAAAATCATTTAACTAAAAATAATTAGTCACAATAACCAGAGACTTCACGTAGTCTAGTGGTAGGCGATAAATCTCAATCATACTATGGTTGTGGGTTCGATTCCCACAGCTTTTCCCGACACGATGGGTTGTCACACGATCTATGTGTTGTCATTTTTCAAAAACTATATAATTTTATAATGTTCCAAAAAATGAGATAGGTTCCTCAAAATAGCTATAACTTAATTTCATCACAAATGTTATCTCATACCTCACATTTTCATTCTAAAATTTAATAACTTTTAATTTCCTCAAACTCAATGATCATATAAAACCAAATGGTTATTTATAACTATAGACACAAGAGAAAAGACAATTCTTCCTCAAATATCATTTTCACAGGACAAACTACAGGGTTAAAAATACAAGAGAAATGTCTTCCAAAGTAATCCCATCAACAAAGTGCACTAGTAATTTTTAAATATTTCTCCATCCATTTATTTCAACATAGATTCTTCTTTGGCCATGAGGATATCCTATCGAATAGGGAATTCACTCGGGTAATGGCTAGGTCTCCTACATTTATGGAAAATGAATGTAAATGGATTCAGAGGACCATTTTTATTTTCTTCCATAGTACTATCCATTTTTCCTCAGAAATTCTTTACATTATGTCCTTCTTTCCCACACATAAATCATTTCTTTATTCCATTCAGAAACCTTCCCAGGTGTCTACTTCCACATTTCCTGCATGATGGAAAATGGGATTTCTTTTCTCCATGGTCTTCACTTCTGGAGCTCTTATCATTCACCACTTTTCTCTTCCTTGTTGAGTCCGAGAGTTGGTTAATATATATGTTTTTGATCATATTTTTTGAAAACTGATTAGGCATGAACACAATATATTTTATTCCTGTCAACATTCCATTTTGTTTCTCATTTCCACCACCATTCAAACCTTGTACATCATGCTCAAAGTTACTATGACTTCCATAGAATCCAGCCATTGACTAAAACCAGAAAGCATTCTATGAGTAATAATAGTCATAAAATCATTTAGAGAATAACATGACACCTTATTTTTAATTTAAAACACCTTAGGATTAACTAAGGTCATTTATTCTCATCTTATATTAAAATCCTTCAAATTATTTTGTGAAGAGAATGTAAATTATCCTAAGCATATCCCCTGGGAGTTTTGTAACCAAGAGTGCAGTAATGCCCATTGTCGTGCACCAGGTTACCCCAGGTCAAGCCTGAAACTCCATGTCGGAGTTTTCACTCCTAGGTACATCTGTGCCAGATCTGCCTCTACCTACTCCTATCTAGATAGGGATGTACTGCTTGGAAAATACACAAAATCTTTACCTTACTAAGATTCTAGGAAGGTCTTCTATAATATTCCTCAAAGTCTATCATAGGGTAATGTGCTCTAATCAGAGTTTATATAAATCTAGTTTCCAAGGTTTATACTAAACTTCCTCTGATACCAATTGTAATGACACGACCTCAGAATCCAGGAGACGGTGCATTATTTTTATACATTGGAATGATTACAAGGAATCAAGTCCCGAAGGACCGATCAGTTTAGTAGTCTTGGAAACAAGATACATGCATAAGTTCAACACTACAACTTGAAAATAAAAACAACACTAATTTATTCCAATAGAAACATCCAAGCTTCTAAGATTATTCCTACAAGTCACTCATAACTAACTTCTTCATATCCAGGTAAAATGAAACATGAGAAAGGGGTGAGCTCGAATGCTCAGTAAGAGTAAGAAATACAGCAGAAGATAACATAAACATTAGGCATGGTGAATAATTGAAAACACATGACTTTACAAATAATAAACATGAATACTTTATGGCAGGAATATGAGATGAGTAAATAATTCCATAATAAAACACAATCATGGGTATTCTACTAGTTGAATAACCACATGAAATATCAATATCTAATCTCATAATGATGAAATGCATAATGTCGGACATCATAACCACATAGTCAAGGCTTTGTGCCAAGACTACAAATAAGATTTTGTCAAGGCCTTTTGCCAAGACACTAGTTTGTCTCATGAGACCTACCGATGCATCGAGGAGCTAGATCATACTCCACCCATCACATACTATGTACAATGCATTCCTCATATGAAAAGATTGAAACATAACATAAACATTTGTATTAAAACTAGCATACTAAATGTCAATACTTTATCCACAAACCATGAATGGAATAAAAATAGCACATCCACAGTCAAACATAACTCATTAAATACAATATGAAAGATTTTATTGTAAAAGATTAGCCTCAATCGAGAATAATGAAGGATATTGACTTGGATGAAAATAATCATCAAAACTATTTCAGAGAAATATCCCCCTTTTCCTTAAAAACATTTAAAAGTCACACTATCTGTCAAGAAGCTGTTTAAAATAGATTTTTGAATCAAAGTGTCCCATACCACTTTGAAACCTTTAATTTGAATTTTAATTTTAAAACATTAATGTCCATATAAATAATTCCATAAAACCATTTTTAAAACATGTACATTAATGAGAAATATTTAGGAGAATAATATTTTAAAACATTTAAAATGATATTTTATTTAGAGTTCTAACCAAATGAGAGATGCTTGAATAAAAATAATTGAGGTATTACAAAATTTATAATATCTTGAGAATAAAGGATTTCATTATATATTATATCAAAGGACTGCATATACACCATATAAAATAGAATTGGTGCATAACAACAAATAAGTCTCAAAGGAATGTAAATTGAGATGAAATCCCATATAAAGATAGTATCCTTAGGTAAAGGATAAATCAATGACATAATTATGTGTGACCAATATAAATACACTAAATATTATTGTATATTCATATTAAATCAATCAGAGGACATTCACACATATTCCTGTAAAAACAACACCAATGACTTGGATGTTTAACTCAATGAATGGAAATTGAGTTTAGATCATGCTTATATCAATGACTTGAGAAATTATCAATGGAGAGATTATGTGTATCAAAAGTAAATCCACAAAAATGGGAGTGTAAATTACTACATAAATAATAAATAGTTATTCCACACATAATCTTGGAGTAAAATAATCAATGAAGTATGCGTAAAGCCCACTCAGTGGAAATTGAAAATTGAAATTCCCTTACTGATTTGGTAACATATGAATCATACAACCTATTAAAGAAGGATCATACAATGAAGATGTAAATACCCATAAATTAATATATATTACACCAGGAATACAATCATGGACACTATATACGCCACACAAAAGGAAATAGTGGCTAATATAGCATGAATCCCACAGGAATAAAAAGTGAGATGAAAAAACCTTACTTCGTTGTAATCAATCGAGTTGTATGAAAAAAAGTTAATAACCACCAAATGAATCACAGAATAACTTGAATATAAAGATAATCATGATAATATATATCAAATGGTAGTACATAATACAACACATCGAATAAATAGGTGGCGAACAATGGAAATCTCACAGAATTAAAAGTGAGATAAGAAACCCCTTACCTCAAGTCTAACTTGTCTTGTATGTTCCTTGTTATTCCTGAATAATAAACATAAGTTAATTTATACTTGATTAAGAAAATTTTCATGTTTATTATTCCTTTTATATCACTTATTACCTTGATATAACAATAAGTTAACTATTTGATTTCATATTGGATATTTTATCGATGTTCGAAACTTGAGTTAAAAATGAACTTGTTATAATTACAATTTTCTATGTGGTCAAAAGTCCATTATCTCTAGAATTATATACATGATTTAAATATAATATAAATATTATATATCCAGTATATATATATATATATATATATATCTATTTATAACAGTACATAACATTTGGAGATAATAAATGAAATGTACCGTTCATGGAGACGGTAAGCTGTACGTATGCATGAACGCTACTTTCATTTATATTTTGTATTTTAATAGAATTAAAACATAATGATACATAGGTATATTATAATTACAGTATAATATCATATATAATATCCTTAATTCCATCCTTTATACATCCCACATAAGTCATTAATGAGTCATATCATTTTGAGGGGGCGGTAGTCCGCACTTCCTCAAATGAAACTATCGCGTTTTACCCATAATGGAAACCATAAAATAATGATATTAATGGAGAATACAGAATCATAAAGAAAAAATAAACATAATATATATATCATATATAAATATAGTTCCATCTTAATTTCCACCATGAGAGGCGGTAGGAGATAATCAAACAATCATCATTTCGTGAGGCATTAGTTTTCGACCCACAGAAACAGTATGTTCTTAACCCATTATATGGAGGTGTGTGTAAGTGTAGTTCAAATCCTTCACATAAAAACATACTAGTATATTTGTTATACTGGTTTTGTTATAAAATAATATAATAAAAAATGTTTATGGGGTTGTATAAGTAAAATAAAACAAAATAAAACAAAATAATTGAAGAGAAAATGTTACCTTTAATTTGGGTAACTTCCTTTGGTTTGAACCAAAAGGACTTATTGAAGTGCCTTCTGGCTAAGGTAAGGCTTCTAGGAAAAATAGGGGTATCTTGAGAGATTATTTTGGCAGGGTTTGGACGAGCCAATGGGCTTAAGAGGTGTGTGGAATGGGTTATAAGTGGTGTTCTTTTATAAGGGGGAGGAGGGGCTCTTTAGGAAAGTGTGAAAATATTATTTTATTATATAGTGATATTCAGTTTATAAAAGTCCAAAACTAATTAAATTCAAAGATAAGATGACTCATGGTCAAAATGAAATCATCCAATAATAATTGGATAAGTTATGGATATTATTCTAATATTCTTAATCATATTTATTTAAATCATTTATTAATGAGGTAAATACTACATCATTATTGTGTCAAAAATAATTTAATTTATTTGATGTCTAAAAATTATAAAAAAATACCATATTGTAGGAAATATGTTTATATTTACAATTATTATTTATAGTTTATAATATGAATTATATAACCCCATGTAAAAATTGATATACTAAAAGATATTTTTTAATGTCATTTTTGTCTTACTTTAAGTTAATTAAAATAAAGTGTCATTATCATTCTTAAGTGGCTCCATGAGGTCCCCAAATTGACCCAAAGATGCCCATGGTTGGACATGACTCATCCAATAATGTTATCACATGTGTTAAGGTAATTTTTTATTATTATAATATTCTTTTTACCTTAAATTACCGTATTTACCTTTAACCACGGTAAATAAAAGTCAAAAGTTACTATTCACAAAAAATTATTTTCATCTTATTGAACCACATTTTAATTACTAATAACAACCATGTATCTCGGATTTTTGAATTTCAATTCATAGAAGCGGTAAAATTTCATTTAAATGAAAAATTCGGATTTTTATCTACTACTTAATGGTTTCACTATTCATCAAAAATTGAAGTTTTTCTGAAAAATTCCAAAAATTAAGCCTAAGATATATTTGATATTCCAAATTAAAAAATTATGTCTATATCACCAAATTCAAAACATAGGAGTTGGATTAATTAATTTAAAATCAATTCCCATTGTCAAAACAAATAGCGTGTTTTTAAGAAACAATAACTATTAAATGATTGCCACTTGTTAATGTCTAATTTAAAAGTGAAATTAATTCCAATGACTAAAATTGGATTAAAGGGTAAAAATATAATCTAATTACACTTCAAAACCAATTTAAAAGATAATATAACCGTATAAATAAATTAGATTAAAAGGCAGTTTTGAATTAAAATAAATTATTTCTCACTATTCATAAAAAAATGAATATTATTAGAAAAATACTAAAATTTCATCCAAAGTAAATTTTGATGTCCCAATTCTAAATAAACATTATATTTTGTCAAAATGAATATGTAAAAGGGTCAAATATTGGATTTAAAAAGGGTTCTCCATTAAAATGTGGTAAAATTGATTTTTTTTGAAAAATACATTTTTAATCTGAAAAATTGAATTTGTTATTATAATATGTCTAATAAACACATAATACATAAGTTAAAATTATATGGAGTTTATAAAATTTAAAATCCGGTTAATACTATCCATAACCGCTTTTGAACGGCTAGTTTGGTAAGTCGTGGTGCGCTCGAACCCGGTGTTGCATGTAGCGCAAGATATTGAATTTAAATAAAATAATGTACTATGAAATATTGGGGTGTTACACTTGAAGTGCCAGTTCTGGATACAATAAGTCCATATTCTAGGGCATGTTATTTTGGAGGCTAGAGTTTTAGTGGATCCGATGAAGATAGAGGCAGTGCTTACTTGGGAGCCACCCAAGAGTGTGATCGAGGTGCGGAGTCTCCTGGGATTCATTTGGTACTATCGGAGATTCATACCCAAATTTTCCAGAGTTGAAACACCCTTTTAAACTTTGAAAAATAAGGGATAGACCTTTGTGTGGATGGAGAAATTCCATCAGAGTTTTCAGGAGTTGAGGAAAAGGCTAATGAGTGCCCCCATATTGAGGCTACCATAACAGGGAATTGGATATATAGTCTATTGTGACTCATCGGGGACTAGAATAGGTTGTGGTCTGATGAAAAAGTGAGCAGTGAATGCCTAAAGATCACTACAGTTGAGACAACATGAGCACAACTATGCTACCCATGACCTGGAGTTAGCAACAGTGGTCCTTGTACTGAAGATGCGGAACAACTACTTGATGGGAGAATGTTTTACAGTCTAAATTGATCACAAGAGTCTCAAGTATATCTTCTCACAGAAGGACCTGAGCCTAAGATAGTGACGAGGGCTAGAGTTCCTCTAGGAATACGACTTAGAGATAATCTATACTCATCAGAAGGGGAACATAGTAGCAGACGTACTCTGCAGGAGGTCTGGTCTACAGTTGCTCCGTGAGGTGACAGAGCAGCTAGCCACATTGCAGATATACTTTGTGGATAGAGATGGAGAAGCTTACCTTTAGTCTATGACTGCCACTCCCCCACTTCTTTAGCATGTTCAGGAGGCTTATCTTGGAGACATTGACTGCGAGGCCCGATGTGCTCATATATCCTCAGGACAGTCTCCTGAAGTATTTTATGAAGGTGGGGAGCACGTCGTTCTCTTCAGAGGACACACAATGGCACCAGTGACGCTATGAGAGGAGTTATTGAGGGAGTTACACACATCCCATTTGGTGGCAAATCCTGGATTGGCGAATATATACTAGGGCCTCTGGTGTCTGTACTGGTTTCCAGAGATGAAGAAAGTAGTGGCATAGTTTCTATCACGATGCCTCACTTGTCAGTAAGTGAAGGATAAGGATCAGGTTCCAGCAGACTTAGCTCAGCCACATGAGGTACCAGAGTGGAAGATGGATGGTATATCCATGGTCTTCATGACATGATTAACATGTACATCCATGGGCCACGATTCCATCTAGGTGATCATTGACCGACTCACCAAGTCAGCACACTTACTACCCATCCAAGAGAAGTGATCAGTAGAGAGTTTGGGACGCCTCTACATATAGAAGATTATACGACTTCACAGGGTTCCATAGATGATCATCTTAGATCATGACACATGTTTTACATTCTACTTGTGGAAGGGGTTGTAGGAGGTGTTCAGGACTCAGCTACGCTTAATCACCACCTTTCATCCTCAGACAGATGGTCAGACGGAGCGAACCATACAGACACTCCAGGATATGCTTCGTGCTTGTGTCCTTGATTTTGGCTTCATTTGGGAGGACCACCTACCACTGGTGGAGTTCTCATACAACAACAGTTATCAATCCACCATCGACATGGATCCGTTTGAGGCCATGTATGGGTGGCCTTATAGATCGAAACTATTCTAGACAGACCAAGGGGAGTCAGCTCTTATGGGTCCAGAGTTGGTACAGGATACCACAAAGAAGGTGCAGATCATCAAGGAGTGGATGAAGACTGCACAGATATGGCATAAGTCTTATTCCAACTTGAGATGAAGACGCTTGGAGGTTGAGGAAAGAGACCATGTCATCCTATGGGTCTCACCCCGACAAGGATTACAAAGGTTTGTCCAGGGAGATAAGCTATCTTCGAGGTTCATCAGACCTTTCCCAATCCTCAACAGAGTAGGTGAGGTGGTGTACCATCTAGATCTTCCCCCACATATGCAACCAGGTGCATAATGTTTTCCATGTGTTGCAGCTAAGGAGGTACGTGCATGATCCATCGAACATTATCTACTGGGAGGAGCTAGACATCAATGATGGGGCGATGTTTGCAGAGTTCTCGGTGGAGATCAAGGATCGACGGGAGCAGTTCCTTCATGGGCAGTCGATTTCTCTGGTACGAGTTCATTGGCAGCATGGGAATCTCCTAGAGAGAACATGAGAGCGGGAGGCTCATATGCATGCTCAGTACCCCCATTTGTTCCACTAGTTTTTTTTGTATCTTTTGCGGATTAAAAGCCTAAGTTGAGGAGGATTTAAATACCCAAAAATTTGATATAATTTTTTTAATTATTTGGGATTATTACAAGTCTGTGAAAAATATACGACGCTTGATTCCGAGGCCCGGTGTGCCCGAAATGGAGTTTTGAATATTTTTTAATGTACGTTTAGTAAACATGCAGACAATGTTTTCTATCTTTTGAACCAGTCCCGAATTAAAAATCAGAGGGCACTGTTGAATCCGCAAAGCTAGGATTATCTTAAAGGGTTCTTAACATCAATCGTAGTAGGTTAGGTGAAAATGTTAGTTTTTGCGACTTTAAATGAAATAATAAAGTAACATAAATTTATTTTATTTTACTACCTCCTATTGAGTGGCGGTGATGGGACCAATTGGTTCTCAAGACATTTAATGGATTGAATCTTTGGTTTGTAACCACACAGTTGAGAGATTAATAGGATCATTAATTAATGAACTTCATTAATATCTCGTTGCATTAACCTCATTTCCCTCTCTATTTAATTGAGTCTTGGGTTGGGGTTTTTGAGATGGATGTGAGGAACCTTTGGCGAAGTACCAAAACATCTTCCATCGATGAAGAACATAAGCTTGGACGACAACGATCCAGGATCGAAGAACGCCGACGACTTCATCAAGCATGAATTGTTCTTACACAATTGGGACGTCACCTCCAATTACGAGGTAGGGGTTGTTTATTTCTAAATTCATGAGTATTGTTTCTTTGCCACGTTCTTGAAGCATGATGAATCATGGAAGTTTTGAATGGGATTAAATTTATCTTTGTGATGAATTGTTTATTGACTGCTTGATATAATGATAACGTGGAGGGAACGAGCCAAATGAACAAGGCCCAGACCCTCCACCTCTTTTTTATTTGTCTCGTTATTCAGGGTTGAATTTTAAATCAGAGTGGAAAGATGAATCTGGGATCCACACAATGATGAAAACATCTCAGGAGGACCATATGCACTTTTAGAAGAGAAAACGAACCACCAGAGTGCACTCAGTGGCCCACGAAAGACCTGCCGATGCGGCACCGGCGTGGTGGTGCCAGAGGGCTAAGGCAGCGACTGGCTCTCACCTTCCATGGAAGGGGGCAGCTCCACATGGCACTACGATGGTGCAGTAGGGGCGACTGACTTTCGGCCGGCCGTGTTGACAGAAGGGAGGCACACCGTAGTTGGAGGCCGAGGCTTCGAAGCCATGGAGGATAATGAAATGTTCCCTACGGGTCCTATAGACAGTGAGGTAGTTCCACATGGAACTGGATGTTGATGATCCGAATGGATATTTGAGCCGTTCAAGAAGGAGGGGCCGCACGACCCCTCGCGCGCGTTGCGCTCAGCTGACGGGAAGGTCAGTCCGCTGCCCAGCGAGCCGAGCCCGTTGTGGCCCAGCCCAGCTAATTCAAGCTGGGCCGGTCTACAACCCATCCAGTTCGGGCTGAGCTGGTTTAGGTCGGCCCAGGATGGGTGGGTCAGGTTGGTCCGACTGGGTTGGACAGAAACCAGACCCTCTTCGGCACAGATACAGTTAAAAGGTTGTATATTACAAACCAGACAACCGTTTGACAAACTGTCTGTGGCATTGGAATTTTTTGGATGATAAAATCCTGTTGATATAATCTACCTGATTTTTGGAAAAAGTTTGAGTACAGTTGGGTTGGATCGTACCCGAATCCAACCGAGCCCTCAACACTAAAATGCCTATAACTCTCAGACCGGGTGTCCGATTGACGCGCCATCTGTTTCGTTGGATCCCTTACGAAATGAAAGATCATAGGGTTATTTCTTAGTGAGAATTCATAGTGGTTGAAGTACGAACGATTTATTGAGGAGAAGATCATCCCAGAATCAAGCGTACTATGTATGGGAATCTATTGGCTGGCTGAGTCCTGAAGAATGAGTAGCGATCGTGTATGGATCAGCATCGGGTGATCCTGTGTGGATCAGTAGTAGAACCCTTGATAGAATAAGATGATCTAGCTTTATGAATAATCATATGTACTTTTGTACTTATGTTATACCTGTGTGAGTTGAGTCTTTTTCTTTGTGCTTTGTGATTGAAATCATGATTTGTAGTTTTCCTTGTGGAATTCTAAGAGACCTTCAAGGCTCTCGGGGTCCATACTAGGTATTATTATACTCACCCCTTCATGGGCTTCTCCCACACCTTATTGTGTCTTGTGCAGACACTGAAAAAATCATTTGAGATTGTAGGATCCAAGACCAGGTGGTACACAAAGGTGACTAGATGACGAGGAGAGCTGTGGAGATGAGCCGTACCTACCCATCATGTGGGATCCTTAGTGGATGATCTCAGGAGTTGTTTCTATGTTTTATGTTGTATTTGTATCTTTTTAGATGGGATTTTATTCCATACCTATTACTTTCAGTACACACTTTTACTACTACAGTTTTACTTTGTGGTGGAATCTTGTTGTGTTCCTTGAGTATGTGTTTGTATAGGTTTAAAGGCAATGCCTTCCCCTTTTAGGGATACACCTTTCCGGTGCTAGTCAATAAACCCTGGCCAATGGAAGGTGGGCTTGGGTTAGTCACGACATGGTCCTTGAGGGATAGGTTGTGACAATGTGGGTTTTTAATAATGGTTTTATAAATATAGATCCTTTAATTACTAATATGAATGTTATGAGAGTGAAATTTATTTAAAGAGGTAGAATGTAATTATAACACCCTGACATTTTGTGAAATATTTTCTTCAAATTAATTTAATCTTTTGTAGGTATATTCATTTTAGTAAGTAAAACATGAATTTCACATGGAACTAAATAGGATTTCCCTACACATAACACCAATATGGAATGATCTACATGCAACATCGAATTGGCATACATTATACGTGACAACGATTTTCTATGAAACATAATTTTATTGTTATAATTATTTATATGAGATAATTATAAAATAGTCATTAAACATAGTAATATTAATATTAGTAACTAATATTAAAACATTCTTTATAATGGTTATTTATATACAAGCCTTCTTGATAAAGAATTTTTTTAAAAAGTCTTTATCTGATTGGAAATACTATTTTATAAAAAGATCTTATTTTTAATGTTCTTCTGTAAATAGTAATAAAATTAAATTTTAAAACAATTTATAAATTATATTGGAAAAAATAATAAACTTTTTATTGAATTTAAAATATCAATATTTTCTAAGGGTATATTTCTGTGATTTTTACGAGAAACTTAATTTTATGATGACTAGTAAAAAATAATTCATTTTAATTCAAAAATGATTTTTCATCTAATTTATTTATATAGTTGAATTATATTTTAATTTTTTTTAATGTATAATTAGATAAAAAATATATCATTTAATCCCATTAAGTTCATTGGAACCAATTTCACAATAAAGATGGATTAAAAACAATGAAAAATTTGGACCATTTTTAAATTAAAAACCTCTAGTCTCATCCCGTCTGCTGGGTTAATATTAAATTAATTTATGCAACATCAATTTTTGGAGTTTGTAAAAATAAATTATATTTTAGGAATAAGATTAATTTATGATGTATAATAACATAAACTCTATTTTTGAAAAAAAATTATTAATGATATTAATTAAAATTAATTACAGCGATTAAGAGAAAAATTAGTTTAACAAAGGAATAAATCTTAAACATAAGGACACAAATGACATGTACACTAGTCCAAAATAAATTTTACAGTGTTATTTCATCTATAAACATTGCATTATTTAGTTTGGTTGGGGTTTTATGACTTTTGGGTTAAAAATTTCCTTATACCTAACTTGTTTTCAAAAAGTAAAAAATGTGTCCCCTACCTTCCCTATAAAGGCCAACAACTCTCCCCCTTATTCCCACCTCTCAAAACACTCATGTTCAGCAAATATATACCCAATTAAAATTGAAAAAAAAAATCATCCCTTAAACTTTTAAGACTAGCATTTGGGAGAAATCAATCCAAGGAATCCCTTAAAAAAACAAAAAATGAGTTACCCAAAGAAGAGGTAACACCCCCCTCAAGCTCCTTTCTATTATTTTCATTATTCAAAACCAAAAATATCATTAATACATTTTTATATAATAAAAATAGTTTCCTAAAAAAAATATATGTTTTAATATTATGGGTTTTCTATACTTAAACAAACTCCCACCTAATGTGTAATTAACTTACCATTCTCTTATATTGCCAACTACCACCTTGTGAAATGATGTTGATCATTTTTCCTTTACCAAAATTCTTGGTTGGGAATTAATATAGAAAAACTAATTATATATGAAATATATATAATATTATATTTAATAATTCTTTTTTATTTATTTTATAACACACTGATTTATACTTTCCATCTTGTGTCAATAAGATAATATCATTTGTGGATGTGTGTACTACTACCTCCTCAAAGCATTGTGAATCGTTCAAAAATTACATGGATGTTATTAAGTATGGTTTTAGTGAAAATACATAACTTATAAAATACTATAAAGATAATATAATGAAATTATATAACCATATATATCATTTAATTAATTTCATTCAATAAGAAAAAAAAATGAAAACAACATTCATGTGTACGTACGACCTATAGGCCCCTTGAACCTATATTCCACTTCATATTTCTATATTTTATAGATTATTTTAATTAAAAATATTTTGAAAATAAAATATATTAACATAATGTTTTACATTCTTGAAGTATGTAAATCATGATCTAATTAATATGATCAAGAATAATAAGGCAAAACTTGTACAAAGAGCAAAGTGGATATTTCCCAATGCATTGAATTGTTAATAATAGGATAATATGAAGTCATAAAAAAACAATATATGTTATTATATATAAAAATATGGTTCTGTAAATGATTTATAAAAAATAAATTTATTATACTATATTTTTGTATGAGTATGATGAGAGTCAAGACATTAGGTAAGGAAATTTCATGTCTCTTTTTATTTCCGTGAGATAAATGCCTTACACACCACTCATTTCTTTTTTATGGTATATATACAGTAGATGTATTCATTATTTTATTCTAATAGAAAAATATATTGGTATTTAGAAATCCATTTTATGATATTTATTTTCAGTGTTTTTTGGATCAACTATATCCAAATCTGTAAAGTAATTTTGTCTTAATTTTCCTTATTTGAGACACATGTTTTGTTATATGCCTATGTTCTTTTACCAGGTGTATATGCTTCCAATTTACATGTTATATCATGAATATCATTATTTTTAATTATATTTTAAGCTCCATGTAATTTAATATCATTAAATGGTGAGTATGATTCAATGCTACCATATGGTAACTGTTTATTGGAACAATGTCATCATTTATCAAGATTGATTTTTATCATTCTTTCATTGATGAAATATTATGATCCATATCTCAGGAAAAATCATGAATCTTTTATCATGTGGATATTCATTATTTTTTCATGTATTAGTTCCATTATTTCACTCATTGGTGTATAATACGATTAAGAAAGAGTTTTTGAAAACATCTCACATTACCTCTCTCTTCTGTCAGAAATATGTGTTAATTCAAAACAATTTTTCAAATAGTTTTCTAAAAATATTCCACTATTCTACTATGATATTTAAAATTCATTTTTACCCATGTATTTCCTTTTAATAAAATGTATTTTTTTTAAAAATAATTCTAGTTTTCATTTTCTAGTCGAGGAACTTTTCTATACTTTTTATGGTGCATAAGGAATGTTCAACATGTACAGATATACCCTCCATCATGGAAAAAATTCCCCTAGAGATTCATTTATAATATTAAGAAGTTAATGATTTTAAATTAAGTGTTTTCCCAATATTTTGGAAATTTGTTAATTTAAAAGAAATCAAAGAAAATGGGTTTTAAAAAATTTATTATGTTTAGATAGTTTTTTAAGTGATTTTCAAAACGTCCTTTATAAGCTTTCAAAAGGTTGTTTCCCAAGAAAATTATTTTAATTATTTCAAAGCATATTTTATAAGGTCTAATGAAAAATGGTTTTCCAAATGTTTTCAAGCATTATTTATATGTTTTCAATGAAATGGTTTTCAAAAATATTTCTATCTACTATTATATATTTTCAAATAAAATGGATTCAAAAATGTTTCCAAGCTTCTTTTATAAGTTTTAAAAGAAAATTATTTTCAAAATGTTCTAAAGTAATCCATTATATTCTTTAAAAGTTTATTTTCAAAAAAATAGGCTTCAAAAATATTTTTTTAAAAAGTGTTTCTAAAATAAGAAAGGATATTTTAATAAATAATTTTTTTGAAAAACATTTCAAAATTATTTCACATCTAAGATGACATATGTTTGTGTTAATCATGACTTATTGGGTATATGATCCATGGTTCTATTCAAATTAATTCTATAAATATTTTATATCTTGATGGAATAAAATTAATGAATCCGATTTCTAATTTATTGGTTATATTTTTATTAAATCCATTTCTATTTAAAAGGTTACATGCTTATGATATGTGTTTCTCTTTTACGTTTTATATTCTTATGAAATCCGTTTCCATTACATGGGTTATGTATTCATAAAATCTATCTCACATTCATAAGTTCTATGTTTATGAAATCTGTTGATCTTTCGTGGATTATATTTCTTTGAAATCCACTTCATTTCATGGTTTATGATTTGATGAAATTATTATGAGACCTTTCTTTTTCCATAGGTTAGGATAATAATTCATATTTATTTTTCACATTTAATTTCTTGGTCTATATTATATATAATAATTATGATATCGTGTCACAAATATGTGTGATTTTATTATGTGGTTAATTGGACCTATATCACCCTCAAATTAATTGGTGTAATATTTATATCCCATGAGATAGAGTAAGATGGTCATGGGAGTAAACCTTGACCACCAACATGTCTATAGGAGTGAACCCTAACTACTATGATGGTATGGGGATCAAAATCATACTACTAAAATTTCCAAGGGAGTGAACCATGAATACCAAGATGGTATGTGGAGTTGACTCATAATGATTTTATATACTTGGAAGTGATTCCTTGAGTAATATGAAAATCATTTCATACGCTTCAGTGTTTTCCACCATTCCATATCTTATTCCTATGTTATGATTTCCCAGATTATGTTATATATTTCCTTATAATTCATGTCTTATGAACTCCAAATAAATATTCCATTATTAATGTTTTTGGTCCTATGAAATTTATTTTATGATCTTTTAATGTTATGATCACATTCATACACCCCTATGCTCATGTTTAAGCTTACACATCTCCCTTGTTTACCCATACTGAGCATCTGAGCTCACCAATTTCAATGTTTCCATTCCCAGGTTAGGAATATATGTTTTAATTATAATTTTTATAATAAGGGTTCTAGTCATGATGAACCTAGTGAGAGATTATGTAGCTCACTTATGTACCTATTTTTATCTTTCCATGTTCCCAAAGGCACTAGAACAGTACAGTCTTTGGGAGTTTGTCTACGTAATGTATTAAGTATTCCACAAATGTGATTTAATGTTTCTGTAGGAAAAGTGAGGGTCAATATATTAATTAAATGATAATTTAATTTAATACTATACTGTGATTGATAGCTTTGTTACCATGCAACAACCAGCTTTAAGTGAGCTGCAATTTACAAAGACAATATTATTACATGACCTTATTAAACTAAAAAATAAATTGATGGTATGAACAAATATAAAAACATTATAAAAAATATCCATAATGTTTATTATAATTTTAAGTATTATTTTAAAAAAAAATTATCAGGTACTCAATTTTCACAAATTTTATTTCATTCTTCAAAATGTTTTTCTATAAAACATTGGTTTCTTATTTAAGTTTTAGCATGGGTATTTTAATTAATTTATAATATTTTTTTGAGAAATTAAAATTTTATTAATGTATATAATGTTTTTAATCATCTAGGAAATATTAAAATATAGTATATTTTACTAATTTTTCAAAATAATATTTATTTTACAATGAATAGTAAAAAAACCGATTTTTTTCAACAGTTTCATTTCTTTTAATTAATTTTTTTTAATCTAAAAGTATATTATTGTTTTGAATTTAATATTAAAATAACATAACTCTAATTTTTTATATATATAATATTATTAATTATATAGGAATCAATATTATAATTTATTTCTATATATGTTCATTTTTAGGATTCGAAACAAATTTTTCATAAAACATTTTTTTCATGGTGATTTCAAAATCAATATTAATATTGATTTCATCAACATATGGAAATTAAATATTTATAAATTTATTACATATTTTTAAGAAAATGGATCTAATTTTTTAAATATATCGTTCTATATTTAAGAATTATGAATAGAAAATATAGTTAATATTTTTCACTACAGAAAGGGAAAAATAGGTAAAACAAGGTTAAAACTTTAAGATAAGAAATACAATTATCTAAAAAATATTCCTCAATTTCATTGTAACATTTATATTTTACCTTATTCATACAATATTATTTTATTAAGAAATTGTGTTCCACCTACCTTTTATAATGACATTAATATTATTTTATATAATAAAGAAATAACAATTTTTACTCTCTTTATTTTAATAACTCTAATATTTTTTCCAGTGGATATGAAGAGGTTAGGATGAGTAATAAATGTTTATAAAAAATATGAATGAATTTTATTCATCATGGTAACTTGTTTTAAATTTATTGGGATGGAATAATAACATTATGTGGCCACACATTTTCGGCATAGTGTATATCCAAGTAATAGATAAATCAAATAAATGATCTTAAAAATATTAAATGTAAAAAAATAATAAATATTTTTTGTGTTAAGTAATTTTTTTGTTAGATATAACATATTAGTGATTTTTAAAATTTATATGTTATAATTCCATTCATATATTTGGTTCTTTAAAGTTAATCTATATGTATAGACTTTAAAATGAAATTAATGGAATATCATAATAAATGAAATTTTAATAAATTATTTACATTTCAAAAAAATATTATTATTTATCCAAGTGAATGGGATATAATAAAAAATTATCTACAATAAATATATGGATCACTTGTTATTTGAAAGTATCATTTAATACCATTAATGAGGAAAAAAATGTTGATAACATTCTAATCATTAAAATGGCTACCAATGTATTAATACTATGAGATAACGGCTAAAATATAACCTAAACTAGAAAAAAAGTCATTATATTATTGAATTGGAACTCATAATAGTTATATATTTGGAATTTATAATTTTCATTGAACGTGAGAATTAAAATAAATTTATATTTATTAAATACATTATGTTACTCCAAATGTGCCCCTCCACTCACTTAAAAAAAGGGCTCCATCTATTATCCCTTATTGACAATTTTGGAAATTTACGAGCCATCTGAAACAATCCATAATAATATTAAATAATAATTATTTATTTTCTAGTTCTTTTGGTATTTCCATAATACCATCATTTGATGGATTAATGTATAAGTCAATGGAGGGTTCTCAACTAAGTGGTAAATATCTTAACTGAGTATATTAAATTTTATTTCTTCTTCTGTCCCCTCTAAATATGTGTTATCCATTATGAAATAATTACTTCAGTTCCTTTAATATAAAAAATTATTATTATTGGAATATACACTATATATTTCCATTCTTTCCAATTGGAAAATGAAACATTGTTTGTGCATACATGTGGACTACCACCTACAAGAAGCGATGTGTTTCATTTGTCATCACAATAGAACATTGATGGTTATAATAATGGATGTATATAATATTTATAATATATATTATATTAATATATTAATGTATGAGTTACTTTTTTTAAAATTATTTTTCCATCCATCCAAAATTGGAAACACAACATATTCTTATATACAACCTAATGTCTCCCTAAAGTGACGTAATTCATTTTTCATCATCGATATAAATTAATGATTATAAAATTTTATAATTTTTACATATAATTAGAGTTATAAAATTAAAATTCCTTATATTATGAAACTATGATAATAATATAATGACATGGACAACTAAACATAAATAAACATGAAAAATGTTGTTGTTATCACTAGAAACATTTAATTTAATAATGAATTGATATTAAAATGGATATAATATTAGAAAAAAAATTATATATGGTATGAAATATATGATTATGAATATCTAATATATTTGAGTAAATATATATTTATTTTATAGCTAGTTCAAAAACATATGAATTAAGATGCCACTTAAGGTTAATGATTATGTTATTATTTAATTTCTTTTTGGGATAGTATACATCAAATTCCCATTGAGTGACAATTTATGGATCTTATCTATTAAATACAATTATAATTTAACATTTTATTAATCCTGAAATTTTCATGTATTGGTTAGATTTTCACTATTAGTAACATAAAATAATTGAGAATATTTTTTTAATGAAAAGACATAATTATTTTCTCTTTGGTTGATGAAATTTTTTATCAATGTATATACTCATAAAAATTGATTCATAAAATCATTTACGAACTATTGAAAGTTTTTTTAAATGTAAATTTCAGTACCATTTAATTTATTAACTATAGTATAATAACGAGCCTCTCTAAATGATCTCTGAAAAATAAAGTTTTGACTTTTTACAAAAGTGTGAAAGGAATATTTTATTTTAACGTATAAGGTATGAAAAATTTAACACGTCATCATTTTTTTTATTTCCATTGAATTTTTATGTTCATAATTATTTGGTAAAATTGAAAGAAAATTATTTCCTCATTTTTTTATATATTTTTATTGAAAATGTTATCAATGAAAAACCATATTTTCCCATATTTCTAAAGAAATGTTTTAGTTATATTTTATTAGTATTTTTCATATATTTCATTATAATCTAATGATCTTTATTCTTTACAAGGGTTATGATCATATGATACCATGCATATTTTTCATATACCTTATGATTATGATGATTATGCAAAACAATTTTCCTTTCAATGGGTTAATTATGTATGATTATATATTTATGAAACCCATTTTTTCCATGGGATATGATATGTCAAAATTAATAATTGTTTATAATATTGTGTATTAAATATATATATTTTTAATTATGTGTTGGTTAGGTCCATTATAGATTTCGAACTAAATGGGTAAAACCTTATATCTCAGTATACAACTTCGGAAAATGAGTTGATGTGCATGATCCACAATGAGATGCAGGTATGGATGACTGATCCACAATGATACGAGTAGTTTGTGGTGATTCCTGATCCACTATTAATATCAAACATGAATCAATCTAACAACCAAATATATCAATATAATGTTCCCTTTAAATATTTCAAGGATTTCGATAGATTACTCAACATGTACCACCAAACTAAAATTGTCGCGCAATATATTTATATAAAAAAAATCAACTATGACCATTAATACCTAGTCATTGAATTAATGAAAATAAATATTATTAAACAAATTATGAAACATTAATAGAATGAAAATACTGGCTACCTTTATTTTGATTTTAATTGAATTATTATACCTAAAACAATTAAAAAATCATTTGATTCCTATGAATATAATTTTATTAAATTGGTATTTAATTTCAGGAATCTATGTGTACTATTATGAAATAACAATTAAATATATTGATAATGTTTTTAGAATATATGAAATAAATTATTTAGTTATTTATTTGAAATAAGAATAAAGTGTAATTTCCATTTAAAAAAATCCAATATAACATATTTTCAACTATATCTGAAAATTTTATTCAAATATTGAATTTTTAATATAAATAAATTAAATTTGAATAATTTAAAATAATTTTTAGTTTAATAAAATTTAAATAAACATAATATGATTTTTTTTGGTTTTATCAAAAAGTTATGAATTATAGGTGAAGATTGAAAAATACCCTTTTATAAATAACATGATCCTTATGACAATATTATTGTAAAAGAATGATTTGTAAATTCATTAATAATTTTTAAAAGAAAAAAATACTTCTATATGTTACTTTATAATTTTAAAAATATTGGTTTCAAATTGAAAACCTATATTTGATATTTTAAAGCAGATGTAAAATTATTTCTAAAATTATTTCTAATAAATTAATGATTTCTACTTTAAAATTTATTTTTATCAATATAATAAATACAATTTAATTAAATTTATTTAGAACATTAATTAGTTTTAAATAAAATTATAAAAATTTGTCCATTGTTCTTATGCTTAAAATTATAATACCGTAGATAAAAACTAGTTACCATGGAAACATTTTAAAGGGTAAAAGTCGCACTTCTTAAGGTAATAGGATAGAAACATGATAAAAACTATATCTAGAATAAGTATATGATGTGTTTATAGAATTTATATCATCCATTATCCCTTATTTTTCAACTATGTTTCTAATAGACATGTTTTACATGTAATCCCTCTTTTTAAAGATGAAATATTTAAAAAAAATGCCATTTTGAGTAATTATAAATGTGAAATCTCACCAACCCTTTAATGAACTCCTAAAAATTATTTTCCTTATTAAATCATGAATTTTTTTATCAAATAATAGTAATATTTACCTTTTATGTGGTTATTATCGTAAGAGATTATCCCATTCCATTAATTAATGAGGAATCTTCCGAGGAAATCTTTAGGCGCTCAACATGAGGAATTATTTTTACTTAACATATTCCATTTTTAATTCTATTTTCAGTTATAATTTTAAAATACCTATCTAATTACCTCATTATTTTTTATATATGAAATTTTATTATTATATTTAAGTAATAAATAGACACATTTTAACTTTTATATTAATAAAAAATAAAACCATAATTCATTTGTTCTTGGGACTTCCACCTCTGTGACACAACATGTTTTGATTTCTGCCACACATTTTATGTATGGAATTAAATGGTGAATTTTACAAATAATATTATATTTATAATTTTTTTATGATTTTAAATATTTGTACATTATTAATCCATTCTCCTATTCTATGGAAAATGAAATCATCAACCATGCTTTCATGTGGATTATTGCCTCCGTAGAATGATTATTTTTTCTTTTCCTTTACATAAATAGCTTACATTGACTTAAATGAGTTAAATATTAAAGGATAAATGTAATGTTAATGATATTATTATGTTATTCCTATGGATAATTTGATAACCTATTAATGATATGTTCAACAACAGATTATTGTAAATTCAATCATATAAAAAACTAAGAGGAAAAACGTCTCTTCTACCTGTGTAATTTATTTTTATTAATTATATTATCATTATAATTATGTTATATTACAATAATAATAACCAAGTAATATAATTATTCTTATGGTATAATAATATATCAACTAAACCTCCTCACAAAAACCTATTAATCATTATAGTTTTATGTTTTTGTTTGTTTAACCCCCTATATGAACAATACTATGAATTTATATCATGAATAATTATGAGAACATATTTAATAATATAGTATTTTATAAGTATATAAATAAATTTTTTATGGTTTCATTAAGGATATATGAATATACAACTCATTAATTAAGAAAATCATGTTTTGGTCATTAAGATACAACAAAACGTGCTTGTCACTGATTTCAACCACTTGGATCATAACCAAAAAATAAAATGAATTGTGATTTTATACTTATACACTATAATAGATAATTTATTATAGTACCATATATGATCTATGAATGATGTAATTTTTGAAATTAATATATAATAATTTTTTCTGCAACGAGTTTAAATAAATAAAGATTACTTACAACTATTGTCAAAAATAGGTAAAAAAAACTAATATATTTTCATATAATTAGTATAAATGAATAATTTAAAATATTATAGTCATGAATATTGTTGTTAGATATGTATTTAATGATAATAATTTAATTATTCATGAAATTGGTTCTTTTACAGAATTAGTCAAGACTTAGGTAAGGGTTTTTATATAAAATTCATTTATTTGAGATATTATTTGAATTATGAAAAGTATTTCATATAGGTGATTTATATTATGTACATTTTAGATATCATATCATAAATTTAAATTTATTCACGGTATTTAAGGTTCAATTACAATACGTCTCTTTAAAGGGAATTTTATTAATGCCTTACTCAATCTATTAGGGTTGTTATTGGTCACCATACTTATTCATTGAGAATTGATACATGTTATGCACCATGATTCATTTATAAGATGTTAAATTAGTTTTTTATCCCATTAAGTCTATATTATATATTTCCCTTTTAATTTATTGGTTAATATTTGATAAATCATGATATTATCTTCAATATACTTTTCATTTATGTGTTATCATAGCCATAAGAGTTTTTGGTAACCCAATTTTAATTAACTATGTTATTATCATTAACATGAACATATATATTGGGTACAATATTCTATTTGATTTAATACGTGGTATTACCTCATCCAATATATTTTAACTTCATATACCCATTTTCTAAAAGTTCATTCTTTATGGAGTTTATTTCCCATATGTGATATTGATAATTCGAGTTTTTTTTATGAGGTATATTTTTTTCATGACGACCATCATCCTTCAATGAATGGGTTTTCTGAGGGAAATATTTTATTATATGGTATTTTACAATCCAATTTTTAAAATTATGTTTTGTTAAAATTAATTTTTTGTTACACTTCATACAATATGAGTTAAAAAAAGGTATTAAAAAATTAGAAATGTGTATCTATACACATTCACATGGTTTTTTTACTCTATTCATTTCTTCTAGATAAGATTTATATCGTTTCATGTCTCCATTATTAGACACTATATTTAAATTATTTTTTTAAAGGATTTCAATTCACATTTTGAAAAGATACATTTTAATGAAACATGTATCGTTTTTATTTTTCATCAATGATAAAAATATACTATAAAATATATTTAATTTTTTTATTTTCATCATATTTTTAAAAATTATTCACCCTAATGTCGTTTATGATTCATGATATTTACATATTATAATATTCATGATGGAAATTTTGCTATCAAAAAATTCAATTCATGAAGTATCATTCAAATAATTTTATTATGAGGGTGTTTTTCATTACTTTCAATACAACTAAATGTAATTTAATTTAAATTAGGATATATTCATTTGAAACCATCAACATTCCATTTTTGGATGTATTATTTTCATGATTATTCTAGTATAGAATTGTCTATATACTTGTTTTTCAATATGGTGTGAACATAAAATTTTAAATAATTCTTTTTAGATGTAATTCAGATAGAAAACATGTTATTCTATCGATATAGAGAAAATTAATGACATTACCTATGTTGTTATTCCAATATGGATAATTATTAGAATGTTAAATTTTTATTTCTTGGATATCCACCTTGTTCATCCAGATGTATTTTGAAAAATTTGACCCATATATTGACATATGGATAAGTATTGGCATTCCATATATTGTAATTACAATACACATGATTATTGGAATGTTGATTCAGATATGTTTAACCATTCACCTTATTCCACCTAATGGGTAATGATAATATTAACACTTTTATTGATATGTAGATAATTATTTAATTTATTAATGAATATTTATGGATAATATAGTTTTATTTCTTATCAACATTTTGTTTAATTAATTATGTAGATAACTGTGTTTTTATTCAGTAATATTTTTTATAAGTATTGGTTTGAAAGGTATTGTTGACTGACATGGTTAATGAATTATAATTCTTTAGTGATTGGATGGGGATAATAATTTAATATCTCTTCAATGAATTGATAGGACTGAAGAAACAAATCAATGGTTTTTCATCTATTCGATATCCCATAAATTGGGAGTTTCTTGGAACAAAGCCTTGACAAAATGTTTTTTGTGTCTGAAATTACACATTCCATTAGTATGACATCAGTATCATGATATCCATGTATTAATATTAAATCATTGATATTTTATGCTTCTAATTTCATGTTGATTATGAAATCATGTTTTTTTACCTATTCTTACCATAATATTTATTCCATGTTCATTCCAATATAACTTAAATTATATATTTCCCTTAGTTATCATTTATCGTCACCACATTCATATATATTCATTCCTCAAGTTATAAATAAAATTAATACATGTATAAGTTTATATGTTCAACTATTGTGGAAAAATTTATTGGAGATGTTGAATGCATTTCATGAATTATGTAGTTTCTCATATATAATGGAAAAAATTAAATTATTTGAAAATAATAGTAGGTTTATTAGATTATTATGTGCCATAATCATGTAAATCTATTTTCCTCAAATTATCCTTATGAGGTAATATATTTATCAATCATTATTTATATTTTAACGATGAATGTTTATATCAAGGATTTTACTATGTGTATCAATGAAAATATGTAATTTATTTGTCTATGTGAATTAGATATGGGAGTATAGGTTAGGGGAATTAAAATTGGTATCAAATGAATCATTTAGATAACTTTGGAGATTATGATGTTTGTTGAATATTATTTCATTGTTAATAAGTGATCATCTATTATAAATGATAATCCTTTACAATAGTGAATTATTAAATGATATTGAAATAATGTGCATTTAATTTTGATATTAGTATTAGTGAACCTTAGTGAAAAAATTATGGATAATCAAAATGTTACAATTCTATGTATATGGTAACATCATGATTTTTTGGAATAGTCTTGGATATGTGGTTTTCCTAGAAAATACACCTGTTTCTAGATACAACATGTTAATGAATGCTCTGGAAAATATATACCTAGGCATAATAACCTATAAATGGATTTATTGGGTAATAAATTGTTCATCACTTGGTATATTAGAAAGAGGTTGAAATACACACATTATTTGACAATCCAACGGGTTATGATTTGTTTAATGACATTCTCCTTACAAAATATTTTAATGGATTTATTTCTTAATTTCATAAATGGATTATGATAGGAATTATAAAATAATATAAGATTAGGAAAATTTTATTAAACTAAATGTTTTATCAGGTGAAATAACAGTGTCATAGGTGAAGACATATTGGGGTTCATGTTTTCATATTCATTTTATGATATTATAATAACCATTTTTTTTGTATTTTCATGAAAAAAAGAACATCATGAAAATGATGAGAAAGGTTTGAATCCAGAAACCACTAGGTATTATTATCGAAAATGAGAGTACACATAAATGGTTATTAATTTTAGTATTTTCCAATTAGGTTGGAAATGGAAAGCTCCATAGTCATTCCAAATGATCTATTATTTACATCATAATAATGATTAATATATGAGACACATAGATATTTTACCTAGTGATTTATATTTATTGATGATATTCTAGAATATTGTAAATTTTATGAGATTTTTTTAAAACTTATTAGGATTTTTTAGTTGTAGTTTTTCTTTAAATTTCATAACTTGACCGACCATGGACTCCCTGGCTATTGGTAGGTGAAGCCATGACACTCCCCAGCCTACCTTCACTAGTCTAGGGTTTGGAGTCAATATATTAGAAGGAATAATTTAATATGTGATTCCTTAGCATAATATACCAGTATTCATGCACACATCCACCTGCATAGAAGGGGTTCATGAATAATAAAATATAGTAAAATATAGAACACAACTATGTATTCATAAACTCTATAGAGTACATCATTTTATGACAATACATCCAATGTAAATAGGGGAAAAATACATATCCCACTTGAATAATGTCCCAAACTAATAAAAAATAGAATATGATGGACATGAAAGAGTTCTTGACTCATGATATTAATTTTTGAGAACCGTACACCATCTATGAACCGATGTAACTAGTTTTATCCTAAATAATCACCATTGATCATTCTATGGTCCTCATAATATGTGGAACATGTTGAAAAATACAATTTAGAGGTGAGTATATAAATTAAACATATGATGCAATGAAAACCAAAGGGGAAGAAAAAGAGAAATATCATTATTCAATCACTCCACTCAACACAATCGCAGATATACAGATGTTCTAAACGAAACTAAAATAATATGGAAATATGATCTCAATCTCCACAGACCCGCTAATATCATTGAATCTTCAGGAAACTCCATGATTCCATATTTGATATCTAAAATCCAATGTAACGGGATGGAGAACCCTAATGCAGCACCTTACTCGGCTCAGAACAATAACATGGGGTGGTGATGATCAGTGACGTGATAGAGTGATGAGCAGGTGGCCACAGCTTCGGAGCGGGAGGTTGCAGAATGAGACCCTATCGCAGAACCTACCTCGGCTCAGAACCCTAATGCAGAATGCCTGAGGACAGGATGTGGGGACTATCATGAGGCCACATCTATAAGGCCCCAGCCTTAAACCTTACTTAATCTTGAGTTATTACAAGATTACACATTGAGGATCTTTTCAGGTTTAGAGTTTTAGAGAACTAGATCATAAAACTCTCATTACATTCCACATATAAAAAATTTGGTTACATAAAGATAGTTTTCATTTTTCCCATCAATGGAAACATATTTAAAATAAAACATGGATTCATTATTGACACTTCCTTGACACTATCATCATATCATGTACCTTTCCCTTGACCTGTGAAAAACATTTCAAAATAAACTTGGGATGAGCATAAAAAGCTCAGTATGGGTTATAAAAATATGGGAAGGAAACATAAGTTCATATATACATAAGAATTAAATCATACTTTACCCATAAAACATAAGCACTTTAACATACCTCATCAAATCATGAATAAATCATAGAAATCATAAGGCATAAAGGTAACTTGAGGCATTCATAACATTCTTACGTAGGGAGTAACCCTCTTGGTTACGTTTGGAATACCCATCACAGTATATTCCCTAAATCTCTTCGGAGAAACCTTAACGTTTCACTCCTTCATGTTACCTAATGCATTGGAGAGCTATATCGGGCTCACCCGCCCTTAGTTTGTCATGGAACCACCCGTCTTCATAATAATGCCCAAGAACCTCAACATAATCGTATCACATAAAACATGCATAAAAGAAACATAAAATTTCCACCTTTCAATCAAAAGATATCAATACAACAAATTGATATAAAAACATTATGAAAACCATTTTCAATACCAATATAAAAGAAAATTAAAACATGGTATTTATTTTTCTTAAAAAAAAAGGTATGGCTTGTAGAGGAAGCCGAAACTCAAATAACGGTCACGGCGGCGGAGAAGTCGTTGTCGCCGCATACATACGACAAAAACATTCCCTTTTTTCATTTAGTAAAACGCTTCATATAAAAAAGATTCCTTTTGGATAAAATTAAAATTCAAAGGGGTTTATACACCGTATAAAAGAAGGTTGTGTATAAAACAAAATATGCCTCAATGAAAGGAGATTGAGACGAAGTCCCATACCTCGGGTCCGACTTGACTCGATCGTTCTTTAATCTCCTGAATAATAAACTTGAGTTAATTTATACTTGTTTAAGAACCTTTTTAAAGTTCATTATTCCTTTTATATCACTAATTTCTATGTCATGAACACTATGTAATTATTTAAGTTAATAACGGTCGTTTTAACGATCATTGGCATTTGAGTCAAAAATAAACCCTTTATAATTACAAGTTGTTCATGTATCCATTATATCCAGAATGGTATTCATGATGTAGATATCATATATGTCATATATATCCAGTACATTCATGCATTTATAATATTACATAATCATTTAGAGGTAAGAAATGAAATGCACCGTTCATGGAGACGGTAAGCCGTACGTACGTATGAAAGCTACTTTCATTTCTATTTCGTATTTTATAGAATGGAATAATAATGATATAAAGGTATATTATAATTCCAGTGTAATATAATATATAATATCATAACTCCATCCTTTATACGTCCCACATATGGTATTAACGAATCAAATCACTTTGAGGGGGCGGTAGTCCGCACTTCCTTAAATGAAGATATCGTGTTTACCCATAATGGAAACCATAAAGGTATGCCAAAAATGAAAAATACAGAAGCTTAAGGAAAACATAAAAATATTATATATCATATATAAAAATAGTGTCATCTTAATGGCCACCTTTTAAGGTGTTAAAAGAATGTTGAACAATCATCGTTTCGGGAGCCAGAAATTCACCATCCACGGAAATAGTATGTTCTTTAACCATTAGATGTAGGTTTGTGTAGGTGTAGCTCTAATCCTTCTTATAAAAACATCCTAGTATATTGAATATACTTGAGTTTTTACAAAAGAAATGAATAAAAAGGGTTTAGGGGGTTGGAGAAGTAAAATAAAACAAAAGGACTCAAATGAAGACATTACCTTAAAATCGGGTAACTCCCTTCGGTTTGAGCTCAAAGGATTCCTTGGGAAGACTTATTCCCAAAGTTAGGATTAAAGGAGTAATATAGGGATGTGGAGAGACAAAATGGGCAGGGGTTGGCTGATCCAAAGGCTTTGGAAGTGTGGTTAAGGAGGTATAGGTGGGGGCCTTTTATAAGAGGAGAGGAGGGGAACTCTTGGAAAGTAAAGAAATGTTACTTTATTTTAAAATGATTATCGGATTCAAAAGGTCCCACATTGATATAATTCGAGGGTAAGGTGATAAGGGTTATAAATTCACCCATCCAATAGATTTTGGACATGTTTAGGTCATAGATTTTACATTATCATTTCATTTTAATTAAATCCTTTATTAATGGGGTAATCGCTGCATCATCATGATGTCATAAATAATTTAATTTATTTAAAGTCTAAAAATTATAAAAAAATACTATGATGTAGGAAATATTTTTAGCTTTCCAATTAGTATTTATAATCAAAAATCTTACTTGTATAACCCCATGTAAAAATTGTTTTAGTAAAATAACTCATGTTTGTGTCATTTTTACTTTAACATTAAATAAAAAGTTATTTATGTCATTTCCCAACCAAAGTGGCTCCATGGGGTCCCCAAGTTGACCCATGGATTGTTGTTTTCAGACATGACATATCCAATGAGGGTAGGACATGTGTCAAGCTCATCTCATATTATTAAAACATTATTTTTACCTTAAACTACACTAATTACCTCTAATCGCGATTAAGAACTTAAAAGTTACTATTCACCAAAAAATTATTTTAATCTCATTGAACCACATTTTACTTCTTAATTACAACCGTGTATGTAAGATTTTTGAAAATTAAATCACAGAAGTGGCAAAGTTTCATTTAAACGAAAAATCAGTTTCTTTAACTACCACTTAGTGGTTTCACTATTCATCAAAAATTGAAGTTTTTCAGAAAAATTACAAAACTTAACCCTAAGCTATATTTGATATTCTGAATTCAAAAATGATGTCTATTTTAAAAAATTCGAAACATATAAGATGCATTAATTAATTTAATAATTAATTCCCGCTGTCATGACAAATAGCGTGTTTTTATGAAACAATAAGTATCAAAAGATTGACACTAGTTTAAGCCTAATTTCAAAGTGAAATTGATTCCAATGAACACCATTGGATTAAATGGTAAAAATATATTCTAATTTCACTTTAAAACCAATTAAAAAGATAATCTAATCATATAAATAAATTAGATTAAAAATAGGTTATGAATTAAAATACAACATTTTTCACTATTCATTAAAAAAATGAATTTTATCGGAAGAATACCAAAAATTCACACAAAGTAAATTTTGATGTCCCAATAATTAAGAATAAGTTTATTTTGACAAAAATAGCTTATAAAATTGTCAAAAGATAGATTCAAAAATGGTTTCCATTAAAAGGCGGTAAAACAATCTTTTAAAAATATTAGTGTATTCCATGCTTAAGATTGGATTTATTTTCATTTTAAGCCTCTAAAACACTATCTAATTCATTAACAGGAATAGATAAAAATATCTATTATTCACTACTTACTTGGGATGTTACAACAGCTTCGGAGTGGAACCCTACTGTGTGATCTTTTGGACGACGGTGCCCAAGAGACTTGCCAAACCCAGTCATTGGAGATGGAGGTGCCACTGCGTGCGGGGAGGTCAGGCCAACAATTTCCCTACTTTCATTTGGTTCGGATCTGCCTCAAACTTTCCCCCCTTCCATCTCTTCCCCAATTATCTCAATGATTAGCTCGATTTGATTTTTTCAGAAGGAACAATATCTATTTATGGGCACCCCGATAGTTTGTATTTCTTCTTATGAGTTTCCAAATGTTGCCGCTTTTCATTCCTAGATGATTGTGGAAATATTTGGTGGAGATCAACCTTTGCCATATGTGTTTAAAGGTTTCATCAACTCAACATGGGATCTTCATTCCCAAGAAGTGGTTGAGACCTTTTATTTTCGACACCTAAACATTCATCTATTTTCTGATGAGGATTTTGCCTATTCCTGGACCTCAGAATTGAACTTGTGTGATAACAGACGTTTCCTTTTCTTCTTTTGGACAGTTGATTTTGATTGTGGTCATGAATGCAAGCATGTGGCGGTGTGGGTTAAACTTCCACATCTTCCACTCCCCTTTCAGAACCCATCTATTCTAAATGGTGTTGGTGATATAATCAGTTGTTTTCTTTGGATTGACAATCATAATCTTTGCATAAATAAACTTGGATTTGCTTTCTTATGTGTCGATATAGACCTATCCGAGCCTCTATCGAAACATATTCATCTCTTGGTGGAAGGTATGTCTGGTTTTCGGTAGCACATTAATTATGAGAAACCTTTGTCTTTGGTTTGCTTTGCTGTTGACAAGGCCACTTGACATATTTTTGATCTCGACATGGGAGGAGAGGTCACAAGAGATCAGCGACCCAGAAAACAGAAACCCTTACCCCCACGGTCCCAATGGTTAATGGAACACCTCTATATGGGGACAAGATGTTTCCATGTCTGAGTTTTAATCTCTCCCCTAGGCATCCAACATTATATAACCATGTCAAGCCTGGACAAAACCCCATCCGGTCCTGGTCTACCAGGTTTAACTGCTCATTCTCCTCCCTTTGTTCTGAAGGCACTGAGTGGTGATAGTAAAGGAAGGGGAATCACTATTATTTTAAGGGGTGCTGGACCTTCTTATGCCAATGTTGTTCATGGGGTGGTGGCTAAACCTACCAGCAAAGGGAATTTCACAGGTGTTGTTAGTTCTCTTGGGGAAATTGTTGTAGTTGTTTGCACTTTTCCCCTATCCAAATTGACCAGTGGAATGGGGGATACGACTGAATCAGATGAACCTATGGTTTCCCATAATCAGCTTGACTCCCTTGGGGATTTCACTCAGCCGATAAGAAAGCCAAAAATGTGAGGAAAATCAAGAGAGTTATCCAACCTTGGTGTTTCCTCGAAGGTCTTTGGTAGGCAGGAGGTGGCAGGAAGGTTGGTTAGGATGTGAACTTGCTCCTTTAGTCACCAATCTAGTCTCATGCCTAAGGATTCAATCTCAACTCAGAAAGGGAGATGGATTTTTCTGAAGGTATGTATGATGATGATTTTTGGGTGTAAATTCAATTGGGTTCTCACTTTTTCCTTAAAAGTGTTTCTATAATAAAAAAGTTAATTTTCAGTCAAAATCCAATGCAACCATGCACGATATCTATGTGGAGGGACCACACCTCACCACTATGCTCCATGGCCATGGTGAATCCATATCCAATAGAGGAAACTCACTCTAGTGTGATAGGGGTTCCAATAAAGTTTATAGAGGACATACAACATGGTAAAAAAAGTACGATACACTTAGTAGATATATGAGATGTTCCCTAGTGCATTAGGGGGTGCCACTCTGTATATAGAAGAACTGGGACCTTGTACATCATGTGGGTACCACTTAGCCTGTGTAAGGACCATGTGGTACTCATGTCATTCTATTAAAGGGGGGTTTCTAACACTGAAATACCTATAATGACTCCACCCCAAAAATGTCATGGGTAAAGGATCGACTAAAGTAGAGTCCCACTTGTAACACCTCTTATTGTACCTCATACACCTCATCATAGACTACCATTGTGTCTCATATGGAAAATTACTCTCGATAGGTTTCTTGTGAGAATAAATTTGATTCTATATAAATATGATACACAATATTGAATATACTATGAGTAATACATGCCATGTAAGAGGGGTCAAACAGATTGTGACCTTTCCTCTACTCCTAGGTGTGTTCTGTCAAGAACAAAGCTTATGATGCAATGTTATGGTACCAAGTGTCTCTACACGAGAACATGAAATGTATTTCCACATGGGGTCCATGATGTGTATACCTGCCACATGGCTATAATTTTCATATAGGGTCACAAGACCTAACCACATGGGAACATAACTTATATGTCCACCTGGGTTCCTGGGCATTCCAAACATGGAATATGGATTGATAGGAAATGTCCATGAATATTAAATGACCACCCAAGAAAAATACATGTATTTAAAACATGTTTCTTGGGTATTTACTCCTGGTACATAGATAAAACTCATTATTACTATTACACGACATGTTTCCCTAACCAAATATTGCGTCGTCCATAACTCGCCTGAAACCCAAGAGACCATGGAATTATGAATAAAATGGTGTGTATTATTCATCACTAAATGGCATGTAGTTGGTCATTATGTAAAAACATTAGTTTCATTACGTATTTTATGATAAATATTCTATACCACCAATCATGTCTTCACCATCCAAAACTGAAGTACATTCGACCAACCATTGATTCCCATCATCATATTTCTAGAAATCAGATTATGATCCACTTTGTGGTATTTTGTAGCACACTTTTCAACGTTCAGTGTCCTGATACACATACTCTTCACCTCAAACATGAAAATCAAACAAACTATTGTTACAAACACTGATCTACATGTCTTTTAGACATACTCCATGAATATGTGGGTTTGATTATGCTCAAAACTTCCCCAAAAATGTCAAATTGCAACCCCATTGGACAATGACCAAGATCAGCAAAAACAACAAGTAGAATAGAACATCAAATATATAATGTAACATCATTGTAGGATTTTATTACTTACTGTAATTACCAAAAATAGATCAAGGGACAAATCAAGGGTTAAAAACAATTAAAAACTAGGTATAGAGATGCAATTCCTTATTTCACTCATTTGATGAATGAAAATTTCCATCAAAATGAAATCAGATAAAAAAATACAAGACGTGTCCTTAATAAAAGGGTGGGAATTAAAAAATAATGTCTTCTACATCATGTATGGATTAATCGATATTTATGAAATCTTTCAATCATGAAGAAGAAGAAGATATTATGAATAGATCATTAGTCTCGTAGTTCATCTTGATAATACATCAAACCACATACATTGGTTTTCTAATGACAATGAAGAATACTCACCCTCATCTCAAATCCTTTCAAGGTTATGTAGTTAATCATGTCGAGTTTACATAACATGGTATTTATAGACAAAAAATTAGGTTATTTTCATTTTATAAATTAAATAAATAAACTATTTATTTTGTAAAAACAACGACCAATGGTAACTTCACATTGAATGTCTAATTCTTAACAAATATATGATGAACTGAGTATAAAAACCACATTCTTAAAAAAACAAAGGACTCATAATTCCCATATGAGGCCCCAAAAATCAAGAAAAACATTTTAAACAAAAAGGATGTGTGCCTGTGATAAAATATATTTAATAATTATAATATATCAATACTGAACCTCTTTGAACCCCATAATCTAACACTGACATAGTGTCTGGATATGAAAATATTCCTTCAAATATTCAAAAGTAATAAAAGGAAAAGATAATTTTATTACATTCCACCCTCCCCTGATCCATTTCTCATAGAAAAGCATGAGCAACACAAAATTTGTGGGATAATGATCACGCATATAGATCTAATGATCTTATTAACTCTCTTGATTGATTTCATTCTTCCAAAACACCCATTAAAAAGTAATGGTCCATCCACATAGATTCATATCATGTCGGTCTACAATTTTCCCTTGGAACTTTGAGAATGTGGCTTCATACTCAATTTCCATATTTCCCCAGTCGAGGAAATGTGATAGATCATGCACATAGCAACCTTATATTTTACACATGGATGATGTAATGAAATATATTCTACTACAAGTAAAGAAAAAAATGTAATAAAACTCAATGACTATCAAAATAATAAATAAGATCCAATGAACCTTAGGGATAACGTGCTTCCCCATCGAAATCTCATTAATCCTCATCATGACGAGACTCTTAAGAAAACATAGAATCTGTGATTAGAGTCTAAATTCATATTATTTCAATCTATATACTATTTATATCTGATCTATACTATCCTCATCCACTCATGGATCACCTGTATATCCTCAATAATTTCCTATATAGGATCTGACCTAAAAAGGGAAGTCCCACAAAACATAGTCTAGTATAAGGGTGACCTACAGGCTCTCCCATACAATGCATTATGAGCATTAATGTTGATAGTGGATTGATAGATATTATTACATGTGAAATACACTAATTTATAGTGATCCTCCTAGATCCATATGAATTCCAACACATGGTCTCTCAACATATTTTCCAACATCTTTATAGTCCTCATAGTCCAGATATCTGTCTTGGTGTGTAACATCATGGTCATCTATAACTGGGTGATAAAATCCTTTTTCATACCACTAAACTACCACAATGGGAATAGAACATCACATTCATGGGATATCTTCATTTCCATGTCATTAATCTGAATGATTCCCACTCATAAAACAACCCCAAAAATGTAACTTAGTTATATTACATTATGGAAAGTAGGTGTGTCGACATGGTATGTTAGTCAATAATAACCAAGAAGGTAATGTGGAATCTCACTATCCATGGAGTCCCCATATAAAAATACATGAATATGTTATCCCATTTCAATTATAGAACCTCAAGAGGAAAATTCAACCCTATCAAAACATGTTGTTCTTCATTTACTTACAGACATGCGAGGTATCAAGAAATAAACATGACAACACTCCACCATAAGTTTGCTGAAAAAATACACTATGTGTCCCTATAAATATTCTTCACACCAAGATGTACAGCTAAAAGGGAAGTGTAAATATCCCTTAAAACCTCCTCATACATCATGACCAGAACCACAATCATTCCCTAGAGAAGGATGGCACGATCCCCTCATTAAAAAATCTTGAGAATCTTATAAGTTTATATAACCACATAGATACTTGTAGTCTAAGTATTACAATTGAGCATCTATCACATGATTAAGAATAATAGGAGTCACCAACATCGATCATAGAAAAGTTTCTCTCCACTCCCCACTCCATCACTAATATCATATGTAATGAACATAACTGGTTATATTCCACCTCTAACAAGTTAAAACATGGATTCCCACTAATTTTATCATCCACAATGTTTTACTTCAATAGAAAATCTAATAAATTTATTCCATAGTCCTAATTGAATTCAAATTAACACAAACATCTTTAGATAAAATTTATCAGAGTGAATGATTTTATGAGACACTAGTGATCTTAGTAAACAATAACTTGACTTCCCAGAAGATAACGTCTATGCATCTTCAAGGAGATGGCCACCACTAACAACTCTAGGACATGTGTCACATAGTTCTGTTTATAGTATTTCAACTTTCTTGACATATAAGTGATAAAAAACATAGTGTACATCAAAATTAATCCCAACCCCCTGTATAGGATTTTCAAAATAGTACATACTCCACACCATCCCCTAATAGCCTCCACACACGAGTGATGTTAAACCTCTATAAAATATCGAAAAATGATCTCTGGAACTACTCTGTATAGCCAAAAAATTTTCATTTCCACACCCAACTGGTGAAATTCCCTTCAATCCTCGAAAGTACTTCCATGAACCACCAATTGTACCCTACTAGATAGATGAAACTAATCACATACAAAAAGTTATTGGGTGGATTCCATGTATGCACTATATAAATCTTTATAATATCTACAAAAACAACATGTACAGAGATAAAAAAACATGGAATGTGATCATCATGGTTCCAAAACACACAATATGAAATCTTATTGTATATCTGGTGCACTCAAAGTATTTTTTGCACCAACATAAAATTCCTTGTGTGTTTCACCTCTTAAATAAATTAAATGATAATTTCATCAATGAAGAAATCACGATCTGATCCAAGAAAATATTGAAGATCCTATTTATATGTTCCTTAAAAACTGTAGTGTAATTCATCACACCAAGAGGAATCACTATAAACTCATTATGACCTTAGTGATATCAAAATGATATCTTTATGACATCCTAATCCTAAACTCTCAACTGGTGGGATCTGGAACTAAGTTTGTTTCTTGAGAACCAACTCACACCATTCAATTGTTCCCTCATCTATAGGGGCTCGATTGACTACATATGATAATCTAAAAAGGATATCATTGCACTCCTGAGGTTCATGTTAATGGAACTGTCAGTCTCCCTCAATAAAGGTAGTCTAGAAACATATTCAGTGAAGAATCACATATTTGGAGGATATATATCTCATTATCTTACTATAAAAATGAAAAACTCACTAACTGATGGGAAATGATATGTAGATTCCACTCATGATCAACACACACTCTTCCATATTGATCTTTTCTACCACAAAGTTAAACCTCATATCATCAATTCATAGGAATCTGACTCTCCTACAGTTATTGTCAATTAGATCACATAACAATGATAAATAATCCATTCCCATGATGATTTCATAAGGTTTCATAATGATGACCAAGATGTCAAGTGATATTCTATTACTCATGAGTTCCAACTCACACTATCGGTAGACGTTAGATATAGAATTTTCCCTCTTAATATGAACCTCTATCCATAATATCATGGATGATTACAATATGGGTAACTCTATCTCTTTAACCATGGATAATGATATTAAGGAATTAATCATGCCTTCGTCAATGAGTACTTTAGATATATTAGGGTAAACCATGATAATACATCGAATGATCTAATGATCCAACTAGTTATCTCTCTGTATCTAATAAAATATCCCAAATCCTGAACCTCGAACTCCTTGAGTCTATTGTGGTAATTATGGGGATGGTGGTGTAATTATATTATAATTTCATACACCACATGTGGATCTTCCCTCAACATGTGAACCTGATCCGCTTCAACTTCCACCTCCCTTGGTCCACCTTGGACATACTTGGGGGAATGAAAATCAAAGTACTGCCTCTTCTAAGGTGGTCAATCCAAAAGATTAAAACCATATAAAACCTGAAGGGTTGGGAAATACTGATCAGTAATACCACTAGTGTCACACTTATATCATTAACCATATGATATTCGATCAAATCATCTATGTGAACAATATTCTACAGGTCCACATGTTTGATCCTGGGCCTTGGGATGTCTCCAACACTAAGATCCTGAAATCCATCGCTCACTAGCCACAATATATTACTCATCACTATTCATTCCACTACTAGATCCCACCACCCTATTTCCCTCATCTTGGATTCTCTCTATCACAAGGCCCTACTCCAACACTCCATCATATATGGGAAGGCTCAAGGACACTATTCTAGAATATATATCCCATTGGAGGACCTGATAAAGCTTTTCCCCCAAAGAAACTATCATAAACCATTTCATGGGAGTAGTGAGTGATGTTAATGAACATCATAGTTAAATCATAAACCAAAAAATCAACATTTTATAGCTCAAGGATCTCTAGAATCCTCATAAATTATAATCATAAAGGGTGATACTCTCCATGAAATAGAACTTATAATTTTTACCAATAGAGAGTTTCTTAATCATGTTTGTGGGTTATCTGACTCCACCAACACCCTACCACTCCCAGAAGAAAACTGGATTCTATCTAAACTATCTGATTAGCTAGTGTCCAAAAAATCTTGAAGTCATAGAATGATACCTCAAACCAATTCTCTACTAATTGAGTATTTTTCATTCAATTAATGGACAAAGTTATCTTATACAAGAATTAAAGTGGCATGCTCATCCTATATGTATCGTAACACTACCTTGTAGGAACTATCTTCTTCCCAACATAAAACTATTCATCTTCTTGAACTATTGTTTTTGGTTCTAGATGAAGATCAATAAAGATTAGTATTGATCTATTCCCTCTTGGTGGTGAAATCATTGGACTGGGTCCTTGAAAAAAGGCATAATATCTCAATATATCATCATCAAAATCCTATATCTACATCTTAATTGTCCATATTAATATAGTCATCCTTAATTTTATCATGATGTAACATGGTCAGGTGATAATATATATGAGGGGGACTAACACAAGAAGGATTGTAAAGGACTCAATCATATATGATTCATGCAACATTATTCTATACTACTGATGTCATGGCATGCTAGGTCAACATGATGGTTATCAGAGTGGTGGTGTATAGATATATCGACCTCCACAAAAGAATTAATTTACCTAGCCTTGTAGTTGCACTTGAGAAACTAGGAAAATATATACATAAGTCCCAAAAATATTATAAATGAATATAAATGCACACAACAACCTAAGAATGTTCTCTGATAAGGAAGGTTTTTCATGAACTAACCCACCAGGGCCTCCTGACCGACAAAAGGTCGAGACATGAAAAACCTAAGGCCATCTCTGATAGGTCATGTGATGGATATCACTTCAAAGAATACATAATGTGATATGCAAGGCATTATCATAATTTACCTGTACAATTTCACAATACCATATCCATGAAATGTGTTGTGGGATAATAAGACACAACAACACATAGAGAAAAAACATGAATGCCTAAAAATAAGGGAATATATCAGTGTATAATAAAATAAATACAAAGTTTAAATATGATAAATACACACCCATACATAATGATTTACCAACATAAAATAACTAATTATGAAGATCATTCATATGAGCATGAATATTTATCTCCAATTTTGACAACCGTATGTGGTCTATGCACCCAAAAACTACTATGTTCAATTATATTCACATCCTATTTGTCATTCAACTACATAAGACATGACATGTGAGGGTGAATCCCTTCTATTGGTGAGTATATATATACTACGTAGGATTCCATGGGAAACAAAGAGGTGGAAGGAGAGTGATTTCAATAGTTAATCAGTTAGGTCAACCCAACCATATATATATATATATGTGTGTGTGTGTGCGTGTGTGTGTGTGTGTGTGTGTGTGTTCCGAATGAAACCCAAATGAGATTGAAAGGGGATCTCTATATCTATAGGAAAATTGAGAACTATTAGTAAACCTGCAACTCCAATGGTCCAACAATGATTCCCAATATCATGTGCTACCTCAAATGATATCCTTTCAGAGGACCCAAACATTTCCACTATGCCCTATAGTCAAGGGGAAACCATCTAAAAAATAGGATGTGTTCCTTGGTGTGACAGAATGTTCCAATCATGTACCTAGAGGACCCAAACCCCTGTAAAATAAGGGGGTTGACTCAGCATATAGAGGAATTATGCCCTAGTTTTTCAAGGGGTGACACATAGTAGATTTAGGAACCATATCCTAGTGTGTTAAATTTTACCACTTGACCTATGTAAAGATTATAGAGGGCCAACATCCTAGTACGTTTGCGGTATTCCAGCCCTAAATTCACTCTAATGATCATACATAATCAATTTCTTGGATCAAACATCACTTAAAGAATAATCATGCCAATAACACCTCATATCGTATCGGGTACCCATAAAATGAGAGTACTGTCACATCCTACATGGAAGACCACTCAAGGTAGGAATATCGAATGTGTAAACCTTATTCTATTAGAAGAATATACCCATGGTTGAATATACTATGAGAAACACTTGGCGTGTATGATGGTTAAAATAGTGTGTGACCTCACATTAATCCTTGAGAACATTATCCCCTATACATGGGATGTAAATCCCAGTAATGGTAGACATAGTTCCCACACAAGAATACAATGGTTATGTCATCATGTGGTCATGGTTCAGTACACATAACAAACAACTTGGAAGATCATGTACAATAACATGGTATGTCTACACGAGATTGTGGCTTGGATGTCAACCTAGGATCTCAAGCATGTACACTTGGCACATGGCATAACTAGAAATGTAATTGTACATCATGTGTCCACACAGGAACATAGTATATATGTCATCATGGAGTCTTGGATGTGTACACCTAGAATATGAAATAACTATCATGTTAATTTCACATGATTTACAGGCCTATGCACATGGTGTTCCATCCATAACACATATGATACCCAAGACACTATGAAATCCAAAATAAATGTATTGTGTTCTTTTTTACTATATGACTTGAATTCATGTTTTCGGTAGAAAATACATTTTCATCATGCAGTTTCAAATCATCTCTATCCAACAACAATTGCTCATATTGACCACCTAAATTCTAAGTTAACGCCTCTATCCATAAATACTCATCCTCTAGAGTCCTTTATTTAGAATATATTTAGCCATACAATATTTTTTTTTGTATGCATTACTATTTCGGTTCCAAATACCTGTAAACATCACCCATAACCTGGAAATCCAACATCATCTAATAAAAAACATCGATCTACAACACATTCACGTATACTTACCATATATATGGGTTCAATAATGTTAGAACATTCCCTAAAAATGTCTCGCTGAAACCCTATTAGTGAACATTGAAGAATGTGATAAACAGTAGAGAGAAAATCAAAAAATTGAAGTGATACAACATCGTTGAATAGTGTGGTTCCATCTAATGATTACCAAAAATGAAGAAATAGTAAAACAAATACTAAGAAAATGATTAAATTATTTTTTTAGAAAATATATTCATAATTTGACTCATGTTATTAATGAAATTCTCCTGAAAAATGAACAGATAACAAATCAATTCTTAATCATTAATAAAATGGTGGAAATCCTTAAAAAATTCTACCTACCTCATGTTTGAATCCATTATAAGTGATGAATTTTTTTTCCAAGGTCAGAGAAATAGTTCCATTTGGTTTTCAATTAGTCTCAAAAATATCCACGATCATATGTTGATCCACATTCTTGGATTTTCCAATACATTCAATGAATTCTTGTCCTCCTCCAAATCCTCTTAAGGTAAAGTTGATAACCATAAAGATTTTTCATAAATGGATATTTATAGAGGATAATTTTTTTAGGGTCATATAATTAAATAAATAATATATTTAACGATTTTATTAAAAAAACTATCCTATGGTACCCTCTGACGGAATGTTTGATGCCAACCAGCCTCAATTCACACCTAGGGTAAAACATGAAATCTACAGTCAAAAGTGGTCTCATATTTTTCATACGAGGTCCCAAATAATATTGAAACTATTTAATACCAAAAGGATGTGAATATGTGAAACAATACAATTAATATTTTATAATATATCAATATAGATACACCCCTGGTGTTCGAATATCTTATTAACTCATCTCGAGCCTCCAAAAAGTTTTCAACAAATATTTTAAAGTCTTACAATTAAAAAACATAGACATTTGATTAATGAAATTATGAAATATATTAAATCCTATCAATAAATTTGAATTGTGATTTTATAAAAAGGTAATATTTTGGGGATAGATATTTGGAAACACATTATTGGGATAGGAGAAAATATTAATTCCAATACATGTTTAATATTGAAGAAAGAAAAGTTTTAATTATTTTAATAAAAGTGAGGTATATAGTATTGATAGACATGAAATTAATTATTTATTTAAAGAAAAAGAAATACTTGATAATTTTGGAGAACTTATATCTTTTTGATATTATAACATTTAATAACTAGTGTGTGAAATTATTAACTTTAGGTTAATATTATTTGAGGGTTATATACAGTGTCCATTTCTAGAAGAATATAGGGGTCCAGTGTGGGTTAATGTTGTAGAGATTAATTCTTTTTGGGAATTGTATTTTTTTGGAAAATGTATTATTTTGGTGTATAAATTAATCATAATATGATTGTATAAAAGATAGATGTTTATTGAGGAATGATAAGTAACGTAATCTTGCATAAGAGAGTAAGATATAGGTAATATTAGCGGTTATATTGTGAATGAAAAATATTTTTATAATACCCTAACAAAATATCATTAATGATTTATATTTAAAATTTATAATATTTAATTTATTAATGTGGGGGAGAAGTAAAACCATGATACCTAAATATATGATTACCTTTAATTAAGTGAATGTGTTTGATAGCTAACATCATACAAAAAAAACTAAAATGAAATAATGATATATTTATGTAATAAACTAAAAAATAAGTATGATCATTAAATACTTTTTATTATATTAGGGATAATTAATTGGGTTATCCATTTTATGAAATATTTATAGAAGAAATTGAAATATTTAATGTGAATGAAATTTATTCTGTATAGTAAAAACAATAATGAAAACCATTTTTTTTCAAATATATATCTATATAAATTTGTTGATTGTTCTATAAAAACGTTTATTAATTTTAAAAAATAAAAATTATTGATAATATTAATAATATATTACTAATAAATTTATTAGTAAATGATTAAAAATAAGAATAAATAAAAATTAACATTTGAAATTTCTATTTTCTGATATGGATTGTTTTCCACTATATATTCCTATTTTATATTGATATTTTATTGTCAAATATTAGAAACTTTTGTTAAAAGATTGAATTCCATTTTTTTATTATGAATAATAATGTAATATTAAATGAATTTTAGAGATTTCTTTAAAAATTATTTTTAGGTGAAAACTAAATAATATTTTTTTACAAAGAACATTACTTTTATAACATTATTAGTATATATATATATATGAATTATAAATACATTTAAAAAGTTTATATCAATTAATATTTTTTTATATGTAAATTTTTAGTATATTTTTTTTCTAAATTGCAAACAAATATTTGATATTATAGAATGGAAGTATTTTTTTCTAAATTATTTTTAATAAATTAAAAGTTATTATTTTAAAATAATTTTTTATCACATTAATAAAATGAAGGAAATTAACTTTATTTAATATTAAAAATATGTCCGTAAAAATTAACTAATACGGTACACATTATTTTTAATTTACAAGGATTCTGTTACTTGAGGTAAAAACTAGTTACAAAAGTAAAATTGAAAAAGGAAAAAGTAATAATTCACAGGGTGAAGGTCTTGAAACAATACAATAACATGAATACTAATGAATGGATTAAGTGTGAATAAAACTTATCTCCCTATAACTAAATAATTTATACATTTTTTATCAATATGAAATATTTAATTTGAAATCTATTTATATAATGATGAGATGGTTACATGAATGAAATTCTCACCATTTATAAAGAGGGACTCTGAGCACCCCTTCAAGGAACCATATAAAGTTTAGTTTCATCCTCATAATCTTCACTTTTTTACTTCTTCTATAATACTATTTCACTAAATTAAGCTTCTAGTTAGAATATATTATCATATACCATCCATTATAAGGGATCATTAAAGGATATATGAAATTGATCAACCCGAGGGAATATTTTTACTTGAATTATTGAACATATTTTTGTCTTTATAAATTATAATAATTATATCCCTATATAATGAAATCAATATTGGTAATATAATTTATGTTATTATTCTAAGGGAATAATAATTTATCACTATTTTCCTTATTGATTAAAAAAATTAAACCACAATTCATGCATTTTATAGACGACCACTATCACAATGAAAATGATTTGAATTCTGTAACCACTTTACATTGATAGATTAAAAAGTGGGAATTAATATAATTTTATTACATTTATTTAATTTTTATAATTACGAAACATAATTACATAATAATCATTTATCCCATTCCATGGAAAACTAAATCATGAAACACAAGTATGTGTGAGCTACCACCTCTATAGAATGAATGATTTTTGTTTTTATTTTCATCAATGACTAAAATAAATGTTCATGTGGTTGAGATTAAATGATAAATATTATGTTTTTTATATCAATAAGGTTTTATTATTGAAAATTTAAACCTATTAATGATATTATAAACATGTTATCATTAATTCAATTATTTAAAATAATTAAACAAAGAGGATATGTATAAATTATTCCTATGTAATTACTTTATAAAAGTTACCTTCTCTTTCTAATTCATTAAAATAATGATATATATTACACTAATAATGTAGCGATCTAAGCCCAGGTATCCTGGAGTTGGTGTGTAATTTTAAGTACATTGGCATGATTAAAAGAACCATGTCTTAAAGGACCAATAAATTTAGTAGTCACGGTGTACCAGTAACATAAAAGAGTATTGTATTACAAATGAATACACTAATTAAAACATAATTGTTCCTACTTTCTTAATAAATAACATTGAGGATAACTCTAATCCATCTATAAAGTACCTTCACATATTTCACAGTATGATTCTTGGATTCTTGGGTAATGAAACATAATAACTGTGAGATCAAACCCTTAGTAATGAAAAAATATAGTAGAAGAAATAATCAATAAATGAGAAAAGTCAATATAGAAAGGTAAATAACTGAACACACATTCCATTCAAATAACTATAAAAGGTAAAATAAATATAGAAATGTACAAAATTAAATCACATGACATTTAATCAATGAACTAAAAATGAAATGTATACATAGATATGTCGATGAAAAATCTAATGGATAAATAATAATTGAAACTAATATGACGGTAATGATTAAATATAGGACACCCTATTTCTTTGGTACATTGAAACATTACCTTAAAGACCTATTAAATGTAAATTTCGCATATCGGGTAGAAACCTATCTATTTTTCACAAAAAATTTGTCTCATGAGAATACTTATGAATCAAGGGGATTTTATTAACTGGTCTCCAACCCACAGGTATTACCTTAAACGATCCCCAATCGGGTTTCTACCTATCTAAAGCATTCTCCATATCAAATAATAAATATTCCTTGTCAAATATCTGTATTGAAAAAAGAATATAAATTTATCAGTATTTCCCCAAATAATTAAATAAAATTAAATGTAAACAGTCTATAATTTTTTTTATCTTAGTAAGGAAATAAAGTTATTCTTGATAGATGATATGGATAATTAGGGGAAATTCAATGTTCAATAATTAAAGGAAATTGAATATTCAAAGGTGAGTAAAAGGAATTAAGGAAGTGAATTTAAATAAAATCCTTGAAAAAATTGATCAGAAAACATCTAGAGGATGATTAAGGATGATATCAACATAACATACCCAATTGGAGAAAAATAATGCAGTGTTGTCATTGATGAATGGAAATATTACAAAAAAATCTTTTAAAAGATTACTGAGGAAAATATCATTTATCTTGAAAATCCTTTTGAAAAAAATTTTCTTTAAAAATAACTTTTGAAACTATTTTCTTTAAAATGTAATATTTTAAATATTGAAATGAATCTTCATAGAAATGAATGTGGGTAAATTTGTACAAGCCATGTAATGTAAAAAGAGTATTCCTTTTTCACGGTTAAAGGATAGAAAGATGAATTTTCATGAAAGAGTCAAGAAGATAAATTTTAAAAAATGGTAAAAGGAGAAAATGGTAAAAATTTATTTACCAAATTATTTTAAAAAACATTTTTGACAATAGTTTAATAAAACATGGATTTTAGATGAAAACAAGTTCTTCTACTAAAGAGTGAAACAAAGGTGTTTTTTCTTAAAAACATTGTCATTACCAAATAGTGGAAAACTGATAATTATACTTAAATATGGTCATGAATAACCATAGGATAGAGAATGAATGGATTCATTGAACAATGTTCATAAAATTTCCTTGAATGGAAATAACATTGAAATATCATTAATGTTATTTTGGAGAAAATAATCATTAATTGTTCCAAAGTGTCCCATTGCAATTTGAAACAATTTAAATCATAAACTCCATGATGTAATAATATTAAATGATGGTATAAAATAGCATGAATATAAAATTATTAATGAGATAATATAAAAAAATGGGCTGTATATACACTTTACAAAAAATGTGTGTGGTGGACATGTCATTTGTCTTATGGATGTGAAAATTAAGATGAGAATCCCTTACCTCATGTTTCCTTTTGGGTAAATTTCTTTTGAACTCTTATATGATGGGATTAAACATGAACATAACTTATAAAATAACCATACTAATATTTATGATATACTATATTATTTTCTTATAATATTTTATTACCGGTTTGTTAATAACCATTCATTATTTTAACTTTTTCTGGTATTAATTTCATAGTTTATCGAGAATGTTTTAACTTTTTATTTATTGTTATTATTAAATATATCATGTTTTCATTATCACCAGAATGTAAACCGTGATGTTAATATCATATATATCTATTATATATTTATCTAGAATAATATATAATTTTTGGAGATATGAAATGAAATACAATGTTCATGGAGACGGTAGTCCGTACCTATGCATGAAGGCTACCTTCATTAAATTTTTATATTTTAATAGAATGAAATTAAAATGATATGTACATAAATTATTAAGTAATTAAAATACCCTATTTATGTAATATATTTCTTATATGTTTATTAAAATTTATCCTTAATACGTTCCCTGTTTAGTGTGAATGAATCTAATCACTTTGAGGGGGAGGTATCCCGCACATTCTCATATGATGTTATTGTTTTAACATAAAATGGAAACAATTAATTGTATATGTTATAAAAAGAATTTAATAAATATAAATAAAAAATAAATACCATATATAACATATATAAATATAGTTTCCATCATAATGTCCAACCATGAATAATGATAATCGAAAAAATTGATAATTACCCTTTTATGAGGACATAGTTTTGCGTATATAGAAACACTATGCTCATTACCCATAAGATTGAAGTATGTGTTAGTGTAGGTAAAAAATTTGTTAAAGAAAAATCAAAGTATATTGATGATAATTTTTTTTAATATGAACATGGAAGAAGAATATTTGAGGTGGTGGAGAAGTAAATGAAAGAAAAGTGATTGTTTGAAAGGATTGCCTTAAAAATCAGGTAACTCTTCTTGGTGTATACCAAAGGTATTAGATGGAAATATTTATGCCCAAATGGAGTCATGAAGGTCGAGTAGAAGGATGTTGAGAAGCAATTTTGGAAGATCATGGAAGAACCTATATGATTTCAGAGGTGTGAGTAATTAGAAGAAGTGGTGGCCATTTATTATGGTGAAAAAGTGGCACTCTTGTAATATTTTGAAAATGGAAATCTTCATACATTTTTAAAGTTTTAGGTGGATCCAATAATGGACCTAAATATATAAAAAAGAGTATAGGGTCAATATATGGACATATAATATCTCTTGGATAAGTGTATAAGTCGTATCACTCCATTTGGTTAAGGTTTAGTCCTTTATTATGCATAATGTAACCTTAATCATTTCAATTAATTTTAATTACATTCACTACTATTTTAGAAAAAAAAAATCTATTCCTATTATAAATTATAATTTATTCTTATTGAAAATATGGAATCAATTTTTTAAAATTTCAAAAATATAAGTGGAAGAAAGTGATTTAAATTTAATCTCATAGGCAAGATGACAATGTAGGGTTTTAAAGTAAAAATGCCTGAGTATTTGATATGTTTTGATAATCAATTTCAAAGTGAATTTTTTAAAATTAAATAAATTTTATTAATTGATAAAATTTGACCACATTAAACTTTAAAAACAATATAAAACATAATTAAACATTATAAATAAATTATATGAAAAATTAGTTGTGAATTAAATTTCTGAATTTTTCTACTATTCGTTAAAAAATGAATCTTTACAAAAAAATTACATGAAATCACCCTAAGAATTTTTTTTTCATCCAAACATAATTTTTATTTTGGAATAATAAACATATAAAAGGGTTAAAAATTATATTTAATATGGGTTCTCCATCCAAAGTGGTAAAACTACCTTTATAAAAATATATTATTTTAAGTGTAATATTTGGTTTGTTCTTTTATTATGGTTATAAAATCTATTATATAAAATATAAATATACTATATTTAATATATATATATATATATTATATTAATACCATCCAATAAATATTTTTAATTAAATCTATTAAGGTTGAACAGCTTTGTGAACATAAATATAATAATATTTTCCTTTATATTCATTAAGTTTTTATATTCATTTCTAATTAATATATTACCATTGAACTATTTTTAAATTTGTGTTAACCATAGATTTTCATAAAATATCTACCCCTTTTAATTACTAATAATTTAATGGCTAGATTATATATTATTATTTTAATTAATATTTTAATAATATATCATTATTCGGTAAAACTTGGTCTTACATGTAATGTAAGATTTTGAAGAAAGTTTCTCTAGAATGTCACATACGGTAAATCAGTATTGAGTGAATTTACAAATATAGAATTCATAAAATATATATAAAATAGTAATTATATTTTAAAGTTAATGTGTATTCATTTACCTTATGTGCTTGGTGATGCATGTCATACAAGCTATCGAATATGAATTTCTACTTTATTATTTTGGAGTGTTACAAATAAGAACCAAATAAAATCATTATTATTATATTATACTGATATTTCAAATAAACCACCTCATGTTCACCTATTAATCATGGTAGTCTCGTTTTATATTAGTTTAATTATATATCTAAACAATACTATGAAATTATATGATGGATAACTATGAGAACTTATTTGTTTGTACAATGTGATATAAATATTAAAAAAATGATTTTATTTTGGTTAGGGTATGTTAATATGAATATTTTCCCATTATTTTAGAAGACACCTATCATAATAAAAAAACACAGAAACCTACTTGTCACTGATTTCAATCACATGGATCGTATCTACGACTAAAACCAAAATGAATTTATATCATTATAAACTATCATTAATAATCTATTACATTATGTTAAATTATATAGTAATGATATAATTTATGAAAAAAATATACCCACACCATTTTTATTAATCTAGTTATAATTTATAATTATTAATTACACACGATGATGAAAATTAGTAAACATGAACTAATTTATATGTATTGAATAATTATAAATATATATTATAATGGTATATAGTAATGAATAAGACTCTGGAGTATGATTTTAATGAACTAAATTTATTTATTCACGATGTTTTCTACAAGTGTAAAATGGATCAGAACATGTATAAGGATTTTCAACTCAAATTACTCTCTTCAAGAAATGTCTGGAATTATGAATGTAATTTAATTTTTGTGTTATATATACTTAAAAATTTATAAATAATATATTTAATATTATTTTTTACAAGTTTTGTGATGTTAAATTATAGTCCCTCCCTTTTAAGGGGTATATGTTAATATGTTACTCAATATCCATGGGGGTTTGTTGTTCCAATTCAGAATTTTTGAGACCTTTTACATATTATACACCATGTTTCAATTTTATTATGTTATTTTGGTTTACTATACCAGGAATTAACTATACTATATTTCCTTTTAATTCATGGTATTAAGTATGAGATATCATATCTTTTTTTCAAATTCATTTTAACTCATGTGTTACCCTAGTTGAAGGAGTATTTTGGTAAAGAAACTAATTCATTGAGTTATTATAATTCAATTGAACTAAGATATTGGGATAATTTTCCCATATATTGTATTATTTTTTTACTCCCTCATTGTTTATATTTTTCCCAAATAAATCATATCTAAGATTTTTTATGCGTCAAGGATTATGTTTCCAATATGGGATTTCGATAACAAAAGTCTCCCTTCCACGAGTTATAATGTTCAATAATGAACATATGCCTTCCTTTACTGGTCTATCTGACTATAATAATTTATTATATTTTATTTTATTGTGTTCATTTTAAAATTTTCATTTGATAAAAATGAATTTTTTATTACACTTCTTACAATGAAATTTTCAAAAAAAGTTATTTTGAAATAATAAAAATGGGTTTTCCTTTAACTATCAAATGTTTTCCTCCTCTAATATGTTATCAACGATAAATATTATATTATTTAATTTATAAATTAATGTATATTATTTTGAAACATAATGGGTTTTAAATGATTTCATATCACCGTATAAAAATTTTCATTTTAAAGTTACACTCATATTTTTATTTTAAATTAATGATCGAAATGATTTCTAATATATTTTTTATCTCATCCATTTACCTTATTATTTTTATAAATATTTCCCCTAATCGAATCTACCTTTCAGGATACATATAGTTTATCATTTGGGGTATTGAACTCATTTTATCTAAAAATTTAATTCTTGTGATATTGTTCGAAGAATTGTATTGAGAGGGTGTTCTTCGTTTATGTCGCACCCTTTTATGTTTCCTTGTTTCACTAGTGTTATGATTATCTTAAACCATATTGCTTAATTATATGGATGTATTATGGTCATGAGTATTCTAGTATTGAATTATACATTTAAACATTTCTCTACACTATATGAATATCTCATTTTATATAATTCGTATTGGTTGATGCTCACATACAACGAATTTAATTCTATTGACATGGGGAATGGCATTGGAATTTGATGTGTTTTTATTAAAATAAATATGATAATTAGAATGTTTAATATGATTTATATCCATCCAAATTAATCTTACATATTAATTATGATCTTGTTATCCCTTATATTGACATAGGGAAATGTATTGGAATTCCATATATTGTTTTCCAAATATCGATGATCATTTAAAGGTTAACTATATGGTTTGACCATTCAACTTATTCATATAGATGGGTTTTAATCATGTTATCACATTTATTCATATATGTAAAAGTATAAAAATCTTTGATTATTATTTATTTATAATGTTCTTAGACAATTTATTGAAATTATATATCATTTATTATATAGAAAACATCTTTTTTCATAAACAGGTTTCTTAGGATATTATATATAAGGTCTTGTTGTCTCTTATGGAAAATGGATTCTACATAATCCAGTGACATGTGGTGCCTAAAAATATAGGTCCATCTATTAATAAATAGGTACAATGAGACAAAAAAGGTTGGGTTTTTTTGCTTTCCTCATCCAATTATAGGATAATGTCATAGAACAAGGCCTTTCCATAATGTTGTTGACATTTGAATGAATGAATTCCTTATGTATGAGAATACTAATATTGATATCTATTTATAAATTTATATTATATGATATATCATGATCCTAGTTTCATGTTTATTATGGATTCATTTTGATTACCTATTAATTATCAAATATTCAATCCATTTTTATTTCATGATTTCTTCAGTTATATATTTTCACATCTATGTGTTTTAGAACAACCAATTCTAATGATTTAATTACCTAGGCTAAAAATAAAATTAAAAATTTTATGAATATATAAGATTAACACATGAGGATGAATTTATGAGATATGTTAAATACATAAAATGAAATATTTTTTATTATAAAAAATGTAATAAAAGTACATAAATTATGGTGGGAAATAGATTAATTAGTTTCTATTGTTTCTGAAATATCTAAAATTTGAAACCTAATTTTTTTCCTGATATAATATATTCAAAAATCATTATTTATGTTTATAATTATGGAGAATTATTTCTAATAATTTCTAATAGGTATTAAAACAATTATATAATGCATGAATCTATGATCACCATATTAGGGAGAATGGGTTTTGGGTGTCACAAGTGATGCATGTTCCCTAACGGTATGATGGTGTAAGTAGTCAACTGTGATATATGACTTGGTGTCTAAGTCTATAATGGTGAACCACTTATATAACATATTTATATTCTTATTTTTTTAATTCCATCCTCATGATTTATTTTTTAATGATACCTTAATCATTTGACATACAAATGTTTTATTCCATTACTCATGATTATGATTAATGAAATATTTAGTATGATTTTATTTTTATAATGTAATATTATAATACCCCTACCCTTATGATATCCTTAAATATGTTAATTTATTAATATATCCCATGTTTCCCTTAATAAGCAACTATTATCACCCTTTATTGTCTTTTAATTTTTTCTCAAGCTATGATAAAGGGTACTATGTGTGATGATCCAAGAAGGGTAACCTATATAAATAGTTTTTTTAGAGATTTTGGAAATTATAATTAAAAAATATGTTTATGTATATAGATTCCTTATACAATAAACCATAATATTTCTCAGGCATGTTTATTTGTGAGATACATTGAATATTAATTGGAATGATGTAATATCAATATATGTTATTCATGGTTCTATATGTTATGTTTTTTTACAATATATTTAAATTTAATAACTATAATAAATAGATTTTTATAAAATGGATATCATATTTGGGATCATTATTACAAAATAAGCTTATAATGTCTATTTTATTATTTAAGAATTAATATTATTTTCAGGGAAAAATAAAAATACCATGGAAATGGTAAAATTAGGAGGATGGGTTAATATAGTATATAAATTCATAAAAATATTTTGAATTTGTTTTTAATTATTTTTATAATGTAATCCCTGACCAATGATCATTTATTGTTTATTTTTGTGCCACATTTCAACTAACATAACATGAAAATAATTCACTAATTTAATTGGAATTATGGGTTTCCTATGAGTTTAGGGTATTGGAAATAATGGTTATTTTGAGTTTCTGCTTTTTGAGTATAATGTTTTTTCAATTATAGAACATTTTCCTTGATTTTAACATTTTATTGTGTTAGTTTTTTTAGTATGGATTGAGGTAGATTAGATGATTGGGGGTTTTAGTGATGTTTAGAAGTTATTCCCATATTATTTAGGTCATTAGGTTCCAATGATAAAACAATGGGTTAGTACAAGGAACTGAGTGTTCTAGAAGGATTTTAGGATTCATAGATGTTGATATTGTGTTCCTAGTGTCCCCTGATCATTATCTTAATTGTTTTAACTGTATTTTTAGATGTATATGTTGGTAATTTAATAAATAATAACCTTTTATAAATATTTTTATCCCTTAATATAAAATTTTACCCTTGAAATTCATGTAACATTTATTCCTCACATTGTTCTCCACTTCCAACCTCCTCCTACTCTTTACAATTCTTCTCCATTATTTTATATTTCTCATGTATAATATTGTTTCTCAATCAATGAAATGTAAACTAACCTAGGATCCAAAAGGCCCATAAATGTTTCTTCCCACACACTAGAGGCTACTGAATAGCTGTGAGCATCAGTGACTATAGGGTGATGATAATATACCCTCTTTTTTAAAGTATCAAAAAAATTGTATAATAAATGACCAAATAAAAGAAAGATAATAAATGAGGAACAACATAGTGTAAATAATTCATGTTTTTTCATAAATATTATACTCTTTTCATGTACAATAAACCCATAAATATAGAGTAACATATGAAAAGTGATTATGATTTGGGGATTCTATACAAAAAGGAAATCCAAATAACATAGAAACATGTGCATAACATAATTCATGATATGTAAATAGGTAAGAATTCCTAAAAACATTCTCCAATATCATCATGTACCTAATACTGGATCTCTACTCCCATATTACATCCAAGTATAGAAAATTTTAGATCTGATTAACATGCTAGATCAAATCCTATATTGAGAGTAAAATTCTCCTTCGATGATGTTTCATGAAAGAAAAAAACGAGGGAGGAGAAAAAAAAGAAAAATTGGTTTATGTAGAAAGACTACATAGGATTTATGGTGTAAAATAAATTTTTATGCCATAACTTCCATTTTATTTTATTCATAGTTTTCGAGGATTTCATATCATGAATATGGATATTAAATTATAAATTTTTTGTTGCAAGGATTTTCCAAGGAAGATTTACACCGTAAAATACTCTAGTAGACTTGCTTCACTTCTGGTGTTCCTCCTTTGTTGTAACACACATAATAATACAAAAGTTAAACTGAGCTATATATGAGGGTCCAAATGATGAATATAATTAAATTATCTTACCTAAGAAAATGAAGATGTTACCACATCCCCACTATAATACAACTTGTCTGAGAGTTTCCCCTCTGAATGTTGTTGATCATCGTCTGAAAATATATATGGACCACAAGAATGTATATCACCCTCTCAATTCCATCTATCATTTGATACATGGAAATCCTCCCATATAACCATAACTAGAGGGGGTGATATTCCTTGAAGATCCATCATTATCCGATGAATTATAAAAATAGGTTTCCCCTGTAATTTTACCATAATATCTAACCCAACCTCATCAAGATGAATGTCATGATATAGTAAAAAATAATAATAATGTTATAATGAAACATGGAAGATAATATGAATATCCATGTGTCTCCAAGTGAGTTCTATCTAATAATATATTAGTACAACCCTCTCTGGAATCTCAGAAGTTCCAACATATCTTGGTTTTATCCTACATTGATTTCGAAACTGTCAATACCCTAGACTTGGTGAAACACATAAAAATACTTGATCCCCAATAATGAACTTTAGTGGAAATTGATATCAATTGGAAAATTCCATGACCCTAGAATATGCTGTAGACATACATTTCTTAAAAATTTGGATCTTGTTGATGTATCTGGAACAAGAAGTGACCCCAATAGTCCTACCTCAATACCATCTATCTATCACTAGGGTGAATGATACCACCAACATTATAGGAACTAAAAAAATGATCCATCTGTATCATTTCATGGAAACTGAAATTATAAGAAAAATCAATAAGAGGTATGTGATTCTCTTATGATCCTCCATAATTAGGGATACATTCTCAGATAACAATGAAAAATTCATAAATCATATAATCATATAAATCATCAATTTGAGTGTGATAAGATGTACTCAGCATCACCTGTGATCACATATCCTTTTATATCCCAACTCATATAGTGATGTGAATCAAGTATCTTTTTATGATATAAATTTTCGTCAAACTACATGGTGGCATATGATATCCCTATTATTTATATATCAATGATCATCCTTTAAATGTTATATTTGATAGGTAATAGGCATGTGACATTTTTTAACCTTTCATTGAACAACAAAACTGTTTCAATATCTTGAGGTGATATCAGAAAACACATCTTGAAATCCATAGTGATTTATTCCCATTTTCATCAAAGGAATAGGAAAATACTGTAAAAGTACCACTGGGTATTGGTCTTCTTCCTTTACTTGTAGATTGGTGGAACACCGATTAATGAATTATGCGATCTAAATCTTTATACAAGTACAAAAATATTGGTGGCCTAAATAATAATAAAAATTTGCAAGCCTAGGATGAACTACCTGGGTAGATCCATGAGACTCTCATATCAACACTTCTCACACATCAGCAGGAACCCATGGACATCCAATAATGTGAAATATTATATCATCATCAATGACCCAACCATTTGGTTGGTCCTTCCCTAAAATTTTATCCCTTATGTCTATGCCATCAGGATATAAATATAATTCTATCTTTAATCAGCCTAGAAGTGAAGATTTCAATGTTAACATGTGATTATAGGATATCCATGATAGTTATTCACCACCAAATTCATCTTAGAAATGTGTTCCGTGAACATATATTTACTATGGGCCTCCTAAACGACACATGTCTATGTCTCCCTTCTTATATCATCAACCACTTCATTTCGTTTCCCAATAATATAAGAAAGATCATTGTAAAACTAATACAGGTATTTATCACATCATCACTAGATGATATACAAGTCATGTTGAAAAAATATTTATTGGTTGATTCTATGGTATATGTTTACAATGAACTACTTTACCAAAATATAATTCCTCCCATAACATATGTCATGCACCACGAATGTTAGCTTGAGATCATGCATCATGTTATTTCTATAATGAGGTCTCAATAGAAAATACTCATACACCACAACTCACTCATATTGCATCACAACTAATCTAAAAATATGCATGATGTTTAAAAAAAATTGTATAACTTCTAGACTTCTATGTAGGAATAAACATCAGTGCTAAATTCAACCTTACATTCAAATCCTGAAAGCCTTTTTAGATGCTTTGAACCATACAAACATGTTTCACTTGTTTTTCAGGACCATGAGAGGTGTTTCAATATCTAATAATCCTTGTAAAATACACATATAATATCTATATATCCCTATAAAACTTGACTTATCAATTTAGTTCATGGGATTCTCCCCAGAAACAACAAATCTCACCTTCTCTAGTTTAATAAATACTCATACCTTAGATAAAATGTTACCTAGGATGTGAACTTTGTTATTTGTGAATTGGAATTTTGTGATGTTATAATAAAAAATATTCTCTAATAATATGATTTCATGGTGTTTTACATGATCATGTCAAGTATGATAACAAACCATGATATAATCCATTTAAAAAAAATGAAAGAATCCTAATAAGGTTGGAAAACCCAATTCATTAAATCCTTGAAAATAAAAAGTACATTTGTGAGAGTGGATGACATTACTCGATATTTAGTTAATCTATACCATCTTTGAAAATATATATTAGGTATGTCGTATGGTTCTAACCAATACATTATGATACAATAACCTCAAGTTAAATTATGCGAAAAATTTGTCTCCTTGGAGTAGGTCAAAGCGGTCATCTATACAATCTAGTGGATATCAGTTCTTTAATGGATGCTTGTCCAGCCATTGAAAATCCATCCAATGCATGATTTATCTATGTGACTTCATGTAAAGAGATTTTTTATACCCCAAGGTGTCATTGTGGACCGAAGAAACCCTTTAGCTTCCACATTTTCAAACTATCTCTTACATTCATGAAGCATAGTAGGTTCCATCTTGAATAGTGGAATAAACATTGTTGCTGCTCCAGGAGAAATCAGAATCATAAAATCCAACTCTATCTAAGAAGGTATTACTAAGAAATTATATAAAAATCCTCTAAAATAACCCTTTACATGAGGGAAATAAATCAAATGTTCTCCATGACCATCTCGAAGGAGACTGTAAATCTAGGAATATAATCCAATCATCTCACAATGCTCAGTTCCTACTCTACTATATTGTACATCCAAATTACACATATGGAGATAGTTACAACCCTAGGGTGATTTTAATGATACCCTATATTTATTAAAATCAATATGAGAAAAGTAATTTAATATCTAATCCATCATGAGATTGATATCAAATCCTTTCATATCGAGGATGAAGCAGTTTGAGAGAAAAGAATAGTCACCAATCTATAGGGAAAATCCCTGAATTACATATAAACTCTCTAACTATATTCCTAATGGATAGTAGAGAGTCTTGAAAACATTAAAGTACTCTATTTATATCCCAAGGATCATTATTGTAACACCTGACCCTAGAAGTCTGGAACCAGTGCATTATATTATTACATTGGCATTATTACAAGGAATAAAATCCCAAAGGACCATTCATTTTAGCTGTCTTGGAAAGCCATATTACATACATGATACCCATAATATATTAGAAAATAGAAAATAAAAATATGATACCTAGTAAAATTAAATAAAAAACCTCCTTGAGATATTATTCAAAGGATTCCTCATCATAACCTAGGGAAATGAAACATAAAAAGGGTGTTCGGAAATGCTCAGTAAGGGTATGTAATGTAAAGAAATAATGAATTAATATGATTAAATTCACAAAGAAAGGTAAATAAATAATACCGTGTTCTATTAAAATAACTAAATAATGAAATTTAATTATAGGAAGGTATGAAACTGAAAATAGATTCCATTAAATCAATGACCTAAAATTGAAATGAATCCATAGATATGTCAACACAAAATCTCATGGATAGATAAAAATTTAATTCTAAATTATGTAAATGTGTAACTATCGGACATCATGTTTCCTAGGAACATGATACGTTTATCATCAAGAGACTGTTGATACTATTTCTCCAACTAATTCATCTCATGAGACTACAAATGCATCGACGGGCTTGTATTAACCGGTTTTCAACCCACATCTTATCAGTCTATTCTAATTGGAAACAAATTTGAAGGTTTTTTCACAACCTAATTGTCCCATGAGAAAATAGATTCATTGAGGGGATTTCATTAATCAGTCCTAAACTCATAGTGATTGCATTAATCGGTCTCTAACCCATATGCCTTGCATTAACCAGTCCATATTCTGTTAATTTCATGTCCAAATCATTCATAATATATCAAATAAAAAATTTTACTTATCAAATATCAATATTTAAAAAATAATATTGATTTATCATTAATAAATTATAGGATAATAGGTAATAATAATGTTTTTTTAAATTAAAATATTCTCAAGGAAACATAATATTTAAACATTTGAATGTATCCCGTACCACATTGAAACATTTAAATAATAATTCCCAATGAATTAAATGAAAAATATAATATAATGATATAAGTAGATTCATGATATACCATATCAAAGGTATGTATATACATCCAAATAAAAGTGAATTGGTGTATAAAAAAAAAGTCATAATAGAATTTATATTGAGACGAAATCCCTTACTACTTGAGTAGATTTTGAGTAATGGGTTACATGGAAGAGTAACATCAATTAAAAAATTTAATATAATTATATAAATGGAAATAATGATATAATATATAATAATGGGCAGTAGGTAGAGCACATTATATAAGTAAGTATTGAATATGAAATTAATCTCAATGATTTAAAAAGTGAGATGAAAATCCCTTACTATAACAATCATTTTGTTGTGTGGAATTTATCCTCTTATTTATTGGTTTAAAATAAGCTAATAACTATTTTAATAACTACAATAATTTTAATAATTTCATATATTAACTTTTTACAATATTTTATTACCTTTTTGTAAACACTCATTCATTATATTAACAATTTCAGGTGTTAATTTCCTAGTTTCCTCAAGTATGTTATGACTTGTGGTTTGTTGTTCCTATTTATTAAATCCTGATTCCATCATCTACAGAATGAAATCATTACTAAATTTTCTTATATATTCATTTCATATTTATTTAGAATCATCCTTAATATTTTTAGATTAGAAATGAAGTGCATCATACATGGAGACGATAGGCCGTAAGCATGCATGAACGCTACATTCATTTCACTATTGTATTAAAATATTGAAAACTGAATTGTATAAATGTGTATTTTAATTAAATTATAATATATATGATATATATGAAATATATGTTTATTATCACCATCCTTTATATGTTCCATTTATGGAATGAATGAGTCATATCTCTTTGAGGGGGCAGTAGCCAAGACTTCCTCAAACAAAATTATAGTATTTACACAACTTGGAAAGCATAAAGGTTTGATCTAAATAAAAACCAAAGAAGAATAAAGATATTATAAATTACATATATATCATATATAAACTTATTTTACTTTATAATTTCCTCAATGAGAGGTGGTAATCGATAATTGAACAATCTTCATTTCGTGAGATAGTAGTTCTCCATACACATAAATAGAGTATAATGGAAATGAAACTGAAAAACTTCAGAGAAGGTGTGACCTCTTAATCGAGTAACATCTTTTTGTTTGAGAGAAAAGATTATGTAGATTGATTTTTTCCAAAATTAAGGAATCAATGTTGAGGGGAGGTATGTTTCAAATCTATTTAGGGGGATCTTGTCCGAACCATTGTGGTTTGAGAGGTGTGAAGAATTGGTATAGGTGGTGGCCTTTTATAGGGAAGGAAAATGACTCACTTGTGATTTTTGAAAAAAAACATTAGGTTTGTAGATTTTCTTACCTAAAAAATGTCATAAAAAACCAACCAAACTCAATAAATTAATATTTATGGATGAATAATGGACAAAAAATGGGATTTGAAAACTTTTTAGGTCATTTGGGCCCTTAAGATAAAGGTTTAGTCCTTCATTAAGCATAATTTTTCCTTAATCTTTTTAAATAATTCCACTATTATCTTTGGTAAAAAACAAAGTTGGTATTATGAGACATTTTAATTTATAATTATATCAAATATGGAATCCATTTTTTCTAATTCCAATCATATAAGTGCTCGAAAATAATTTAAATATAATCCCGTAATCGGGACGACAATGTAGGTTTTTATGATTAAAACATTAAAAGGTTTTCCATGTTTTAAATGAAAAGACCAAAGAAAAATTGATTCTAATAACCCTAATTGGATTAATTGATAACAATATTATATATTTAAACCGTTAAACCAAATAAAAATTTCGTTTATCCATATAATTAAATTCAATGAAAAGCATTTTTGAACTAAAAATAAGCATTTTAAACTATTCATGAATAACGAATATGTTTTTAAAAAATATCAAAAAATTTACCTAACATATATTTTACTCATAGATTTAAATTATGAATTTTAGTTTTATATATTAAATCTATTAATGTGTATAAATATAGTTTAAAAATGACATCTCTATAAAAAGGCGGTAAAATTGCCTTTATAAAAATATTAGTTGTTATGTATAAATTAGGGGATGTTCAAATATTATAAATATAAAACCAATTAATGAATATAAAAACTATTTTATTGAATATAAAACATATATATTTTATTTAAATCATTAAAAAATTGAAATTTTTTATGTTTATTAAGATAAAACTCATTTGGATGAATAAAAAAAATAATATTACTTTTTATATCCAATAGTTTATTATTTTCTTATTTTCTTATTATTTGTATATAAACCATATATTTTACTAAGTTAGATAATAATATTCATAACTAATAGTTTATATATTTTTATATTAAATACTATTTTTTAATAACATATCGTTGTTTCGTGAAACTCGGTCTTGCGTATAATGAAAGTTACTGAGGAAGGTCTCTCTTTAGTGTAACTCAAGATATCAGGGAAGGTTGATCTAGAATATAACACATTCTAACTTGGTTTTTCATGAAATGAAATAGATAGAATCTATTTTAAATAGTAAATATATTATAATTTATTTTTATATTATATTACCTTATGCTCTTGGTGTTGTGTGTCATACATGATATCGAATACAAGGTTATTGCTTTAGTTTTTTTTGGGTTTCAAATTATCCCCAACTTATTTCAATTGCATCCTCTCAATTTAAAAATGATATTGAAAATCTAGGTATTGAAAATAAACTTTTTTTGAAAGACCAACATCATTAAAAGAGTTAATTCCATATTTCTTAATAAGAGAGGAAAGAAGGTAAAATGATCCTATATCTAGGTCCCCTAATAGGAGGACACTTGTGGAAAATGGGAACATGGATACAAAAGAAAAATATTACCATCAAGTTGTGATGAGATGTTATAGAGAACACATTTAGATGAATGTTTTCAACCACAAAACCATAAACCATAGTTGTGAGTAAAGGTCAATTATACCATTAAAATGAAGATAATAGGAGAACATTTTTGTTTTAAAACCAATTTGTTCTATAGTTAAGGAATTATTTCACTCTATAAGAATATTAGTAAATATACATTTCTATAAACATAATCATTTTCTATTATTAAACCTTGAATTATTTCATTATAATCTCTAAGAAAATGATTCATCATATGGTTATTTAATACAATAAACTCTTTAATCTCATAGAGTGATCAACATAAACCATTTTATAAATGGTTAAATTTTCTAATATATTATGATCTAACATTTTCGAAAGAAGGTCACCAAATTTATAAGATGAACATATAATTATATTTCATTCAAGATGAAGTAGATCTAGAGTTTCATATTCCAAACATTTTAATAACTTCATCATGTATCCTTTTGAAATATGGTAATGAATCTAATTTCCATAAAACATTCATTTTTCCATATTCCTTATGTAAGATACAAGATATTGGATATATTCCTTTAATACGAAAGTGTTATAAACTCCAATAATAATAGCATACTACACTTGTTGAAAAGCCATTAATAAGCTCCAAGGTAGTTAGAACTCATCCAATAAATCGTTTCTTAATCATTATCTTAACATCAGGAACACATTAATTGATGTCTTCACCTCAAAAAAGTGTCTTCAAAAAAAGTTTAACATTCTAATGAATATATTTTCTTATTACCATTCGACATATGGTCTCAATCACATAATAAAAAAGAATTATATTACAATCCATGCATATTTCATAAATCATATGATGAGAACATCATAAACAAAATAATTTTACGACATATTTCTTAGAACCAAATATAGAATTAAATTATTCATTCCAGTTTAGTTTTGTTAATAACATATGCATGAACTTGATCCCTTATCTTTTTCAAAGGTACATTCCCTTGAAACATAGGTCATTCGTTAGTATAGTGACCCATATCATCGTATTTGTAGCAATGAACATCAATGTTTGGATTATTCCCCTTGAATTCATTTTCATAGTGACCCTTTTCTCGACACATATAACAAACTCCCAACCCTTTCAAACTTTTACCTAGGTGGTTATTTCAACACTTATCAAAATTTGGAAAATCTTTCTTTCCCTTCATCTTATTTGACTCATTCCCTTTTTTATGGTGTTCACAAGACCTGTTATTCCCTTGGTTTCCCTTGAATACACAGGATCTTGGGAATTTCATTTTAGTTTTGATTTCACATAAAACCCTCTCTTTATATGATGAGAAATTTTGGGAGACCATTTCACTTCAGATACATGGATTAAAACCTTCAAAGAAGTGTTAAATCTTTCCCTCAATGATGCATATATAAATAGTAGCATACCGGGATAAATTTGTAATGGTTTCTTCATAATGAGAAATACTCTCTTTAACCATTTTCTTTAATCTAATAATATTTTTATTCTTCTATATTTTTTAATCACGAGGGGTGTATTTATCAAAGAATGTATCCTTAAATACTATCCATTAAATGATTTTTATTTCTTCCTTGTAGAGACCCAAAGCTTAACGTAAAAGGACATTACATTACTTTTATGGAATACTTATTACATAACAAAAACACACACACAAGGACCGTAATAGTTTAGTGTCTTTGGAAACTCGGAACGTAATCTTCTAATCATGGTGAAAGATCTTCAACATCTCCCATATAGATATTCCCTTTTTTTTGTTACCTTAAACATTTATTTATATCCTGGGGAAAATAAAACATAAAAGGGTGAGCTCAAATGCTCAGTAAGGGTAAACAAAAGAAATATCAAACACATCATATTCATAAGAACATAACATTTTGGAAATCTTAACCTGCAAAAGAGAGCATAATTTCATAACATGGGATAAATCATAGTAGTGAAATGAAATCCCAATAATCATAACTTAAAACATGAAACTTTGTGGCATACACACATAATCATAGAGAATCATATCTTATTAGTCAAGACTCATTGCCAAGACTATCTTAGTGGACAAAGTCCATTTCTGAACCGAGTCACCCTCCTTTCAGTCCTGTTTCACTGAACCGGTATAACCTACCATTCCAGCCATGTCTATCTCATGAGATATAAAATCTTTAACCAATGCATTGGAGGGAGATATAGGTCCCACCCATCTCTTAATGATACCATTCTTATGTGTGCCATAAAAGCAGAAATCATACATCATTGCATAACCCATGTAATAAAAATGGGATTCTTAAACAACATAACATCATAAAACAATTAATATAAGACAAAATAATTCATAAAAATAATTCCATCACAACATAATCAAATCAATGTAATAATAGGGATAGAAACAAAACCCTATTTTATCTTATAAGGAAAATAATTTTGATAAAACACTTGAACTCCATTCTTGGGGAAAATATCCTTTCAACTTCAAAAAAACTTTTCCTTTCTTAACATGTCATAAAATTCTAACTAAAAGAAGTTGATTAAAAATAAACTTGAAAACATTTAAGGGAATATTCTTGGAAATAATGTTTTAAAAATCCATTCATGCCGTATATGTTAAAAGAAAACATTCTTCTCATACTTTTGTCAGAAAAGTCAAAAAGTACCTCGTACGAAAAATGACAAAAGATTCCTTTCATATCTTTTACTAAAAACTAACCGAAGGGTAAAATTGGATATAAACTATTGTATAAGGATATAAATATTACATATTGAGGAAACATGGATGTGGATGACAAAATACACCCCAGTAAATTCCAATGTATAAACAATCTCGGATAAAAATGAGATTGTGATATTTCCCTTACCTTATGTCCGATATGCTTTGTACGTATCCGAAACTCCTGTATAATGATTTAAATAATGCCATTAACTTATTACAGAATCATAATCATTGTTATGATATCATATATGGTTCACTTATGACTTTATATTACCCGTTCTTTTGTAAATTCCATGTTAAAGAAGCGTTTTGGGTAAAATCGTTTCATTTATCGTAGGTGTTTGGACTTGTTGTTCTTGACATTATTATTACTTATATCATGATTTACTTACTTCCAGAATATAAAACATGATTTATATATTATATATATTCAGTATATATATATATAATAGATAGATAAATGAAATGAAACACACCGTTCATGGAGACGGTAGTCCGTACATACGCATGAACGCTGTTTTCCTTTCCTTATTGTCTTGAATGGAAGTAAGTAGATGACATACATATATATAAATACATAAATCTGGTAGATTTAACATGTCATATATTTCATTATATATACTTTATAATCATTCATGAATGGTTAATGTGGAGAATGAATCTCATCGCGTCGTGGAGAATGTAGTCCGTACGTATGCACGAGCGATGAAATCGTTCTCATGATCGTGAACTTGTGTTGAAGTGTATGTATACTATTTCAGTATCAATATCAATTTATAATAATCATATATAGTTACTCATTACACCATTATACCCATCCAATTATGGTGGTGGCGGAAAATTGATTACACCACGGCGTTGAAACAGTATTCCGTACGTACGCACGCGCGGTGATTTACTTTTTCCGTAGGATGGATAGAAGGTTAATTAGAGTTGTTTCATATTTATAATAACATATCAGTATATAAGAAATACTTATGTTATTACTTTATCATGAAACAACTAAAGAAGAAGAAGTTGAAGAAGAAAAAATTGAAAAAGATCGGTAATGGATATTACCTCTTTTTGACGCGCCTTTTCTTAACCTCCACTTAAAGAACTAAGGATGGTCTTTGAAGAAGACCAGGACCTCTAGGATGATAATAGGGAAGTGGATAAGTGATTTTGGCAGGGGTTGGCCGAGCTTGAATTCTCAAATTGGTGTGAGGAGGAGAGGGAGGAGGTGCCCTTTTATAAGGGAGGAGAGGGGCACCTTAGGAAAATCTCAAAATATTATTTTATATTAAGGTCAAATTCGGTTTATAATGGCTACAAAGGGTCTTATTTCGAAGCTAAAGTGGGGATGGGTCGAAATAATTTCATCCAATAGGATTTAGACAAGTTTAGGTTATTATTTTAACCTTATCAATTAGATTTAACACTAAGTTAAATAATTTAACTTTTACCGTGTCTTTTTGTTTTCTTACACTATATGGTTAATAAACTTACTATATCAAGCCAACCGAACCCCAAGTTGTTTATTATTAATATATATAATCTTATATAAGTCATTTGTCCGAACCTTAGATTTTTATGAATAAAATAACAATTAATAATATAATATTTGTTTTAAAAACTAATTTATGTCAATTTTGACACTATTTGGAACATGATTTTTATGAAATTCATAACAGAATGATAAGTTCGAAAAAAGTTAATTAAATCAACAATAACATGTCATATTAACCTAGAAAATTAGTGTAAGTTATAAAAAGTCTCAAATTACATTTATTTGGGCATTTATAACATCAATTATGTCAATATTTTATTAATAAGACAATTACTACATCATCTTTGTGTCATAATAAATGATAATTATTTAATCCCTAAAAATTCTAAATAAATTCCTATGATGTAGATAATTGTATTTTATTTATTTATACTATTAATTTTCGAAGTTTCATGAAGTTTATCACTAGATTAAAATTATTATACTTATAAGATTTTATAAAGTGACATGTTGTCACATTCTTTGGTTTTAATAATAATTAAATTTTTTTCATTGACAAGATTTAATTAAATGAATCTAATACGACCCTTAGGTGATATGGGTCGACTTTTAGTCATCCAATAGGATTTTGACATTTGTTAGGGTAATTTTAAAATATTATATTTACCCTTAATTACCCGATTTACCTTTAACTATAGTAAATAAAATTTACCGTAATTACTATTCATAATTCCCAAAAATAAAAAGTAGCTTATTAACATAATTTGGATCCCCTGATTCAAATATGGAATCCATTTTTCCAAATTCAATACACAAAAGTTACAGAAATTAAATTAAAATTAATCCCGTTGTCGAAAAAAACGGGTTTTTCTTCAAAACATTGCAAAAGATTGAATTGATTTAACCTACGAATTCAAGGTAAAATAAATGCTAATGACATACATTATATTAAATGGTAAAAATATATTCTATTTATACTTTAAAACCATTAAATATTATAATTTAACCACATAAGTTATTACGATGAAAAAAGTTGTTTTTAATTAAAATATAGCGTGTTTTTACTATTCATTAAAATATGAAAGTTATCGGAAAAATATCAAAACTTTATCTAATGTAAATTTTATATCCTGATTCAAAAGAATAATTTTATTTTTTCAAATTGAACTTATAAACTTTTCAAAAACTAGAATTAAAGTGGGTGCGCCATCAAAAGGCGGCAAAACTGCATTTTTTGAAAAATAGTTATTTTACCCAAAAAAAATTATTTTGTTCTTATACCATGTTCTAGAAATGTGTAAGATGAATAATAATGTTATAAAATTCAAAATTTAGTTAACACTATTCATAACTGCTAGTTCATAACAATATTATAATAATATATCGTTGTTTAGTAAAACCCAGTATTGCGTACAATACACACTATCGAGGAAGGTCGCGATTGCGTGTAATGCAAGCCAAGTCAGGGTTGCGTGTTGCACAAGAATCCTTCGTTGTTTCGTATAACAGAATCCAACCATATTTCATTTATACATTGAATATATATATATATATATACTCAATGTTGCGTAGAATAACTATTATCAAAATTGTGTGTAACACGATCCAAGAATAGTGTTGCGTATACTGCAAGCTAATACGGTGTTGCGTATAGTGCAAGGTAATCTTGGTGTAGTACAATACATTAATAAAATTAAAAGAATATTTTTCATAAAATCTAGGGGTGTTACATTCTACCCCCCTTAAAATGAATTTCGACCTCAAAATTCGTCGGGGTTATAAATGGTTTACTACTCGAAAGTTTGTTTAATAGAAACCCACATCGTAAAAACGAATACCAAAACATGGGTTTTAAAAACTAAAGTATGAAATGTAACGGTTAACCAAATTAACTCATCACGGGGTAGGAGAACATAGGTGAAAATATGGATATGGAAGAAAAATCTAACCATCAAGTTCTGATGGAGAGTGGTAGAGAACATGGCTATGAAAAAGCGAACAATCACAGAGCTATTGATTTGTGATGATCTAAGGTACCATCTGATTAATCGGATATAAGGGAACTAGGACAACATTTTTGGTTTTCAAGATCATTTCCCTAAAGTTGATGAATTAAAACAAATACTTGCATGATTTTGGTACAATCTCACTGTTGTTCATGAATTGAACAATTTCCACTTCATCCCTTAAAGAAATGAAGTTGAATTTTTTATTCGTGATGTGTTAGCAGATCATGTCATAGAATGATGGGTCATTCCATCTCTTTCAAACAAAAGGTTAGCAAAAGTTATAAGTCCATCTTATGGTTAGATTAATCGTATATGGTTACAAAAATGAACTTATACTTCATATATCACACCGCTTAATAAAATAAAACTAGTTTATACAAACCAGGGACTTCTTGTAGGCCAGTGGTAGGCGATAAAGGCCAGTCGCACTTCAGTTGTGGGTTCGATTCCCACAGCCTTGTCCGACGCGATAGGCTATCGCCCGTCCTTCAGGTTGTCCTTTTTCTAAAACTACATTACTATATCATCCCATCAATAATATCAAAAAAGGTTCTATCCTTAAACAATACTAACTTATGTCCAACATAATCCATTCCAATATTTAGGATTATCCAAAATACTTCGGTCCAATCTCATAGTATAGAGAAAATGATCACGTGAATGGCATCATTTATCCCTCATATATCTTGTTTGTCACATTCCAGTCATGTGAATACCATAATCATGTAATCTCTTGAAAAATAAATACCCATTGAATCTTAGTAAAAACATGAGTGCTGTCAAAAGTTAACGCATTCCACATACCAAAAACCCAAAATTATATATACTCAAACCATGATATAACTATTTCCTTATATCAGTCATGAGCTCATGAATACTATCAAACATTTAATTTTCTCCTTATCCCTTCATTATGCGCATATCATCTACATTCCAAAAATATCTGAATAATCTTGCATGGATACTGGTACCATTAATCATACACTTTCAAAACTCAAGGAAATACAACAGTGTAACAATCCTTAGATGTCTCTTTATTCCATAGTACCATGAGATTACTTATACAACATTACACATGATAAACATGTAATCATTCCACTACATTCTTAAACCATTGACCAAGCTTCAACAATTATTTCATCTCACATATCATTTGTAGTCTCTTCATCATCATCAACATAAATACTACCCATACGACCATACTGATTCTCTTCATGAGACTTTACCTTAGGTAATTGGTTTGCATAATGCCCGTACATTCCACATTTAAAACATTTAACCATTGTTGATGTCGTAGAAATACCATTATCCTCATCCCTGGTGTTAACTGAACCTTTTCCTTTGCACTTACTGGCTTTGTGTCCTTCTTTTCCACACCCAAAGCATCTTCCAGTTCCTTTGAAACATTCTCCTTGATGCCTCTTCCCACATGATTTACATAGGGGAAATTGAACTTTCTTTCCTCTATGATCATCATGAAACTCCATCTTTCTCTTATTAGCCGAGTCAGGAATATTACCAAATTTGAGTTTATTGATCATATTATGAGATTGCTGATTTGACATAATAATGATGGTTGGACTTCCAAATCCCATTTCATTTGGTTTCTCATGAAGAATATCATTCCATTGTCCATAATATCCTCCATTATCAAGAATCATCTTGTTTCCAGCCATTTTCTAAAACCCAAAAAGAATAGTGTTAGAGGCAAAAATCATAATAAAGGGGGAGTAACATCAATATCTAACATCTTAGGTCAAATTCTAAGATCTTTACCATAGTTCTAGGACTATATCCTATACATATACTTATCCTTAGGGACATCCCTAGACATACCTTAGAAATATATCTAGGGATCTCACTAACGTTCTCACATCCTAGTTTCCAAAGGTTGACTAAATCTTTCCTCTGATACCAACTGTAGAGACCTGAAGCTTAACGTACAAGGACATTACATTACTTTTGCGGAATACTTATTATATAACAAAAACACACACACAAGGACCGTAATAGTTTAGTGTCTTTGGAAACTCGGAACGTAATCTTTTAATCATGGTGAAAGATCTTCAACATCTCCCATAAAGATCTTCCCTTTTTTTTTCTTACCTAAAACCTTTCTTTATATCCTGGGGAAAAGAAAACATAAAATGGTGAGCTCAAATGCTCAGTAAGGGTAAACAAAAGAAATATCAATCACATCATATTCATAAGAACATAACATTTTGGAAAGCTTAACCTACAAAAGAGAGCATAATTTCATAACATGGGATAAATCATAGTAGTGAAATGAAATCCCAATAATCATAACGTAAAACATGAAACTTTGTGGCATACACAACTAATCATAGAGAATCATATCTTATTAGTCCAGACTCATTTCCAAGACTATCTTAGTGGACAAAGTCCATTTCTGAACCGAGTCACCCTCGTTTCAGTCCTGTTTCACTGAACCGGTATAACCTACCATTCCAGCCATGTCTATCTCATGAGATATAAAATCTTTACCCAATGCATTGGAGGGAGATATAGGTCCCACCCATCTCTTAATGATACCATTCTTATGTGTGCCACAAAATCATAAATCATACATCACTGTATAACCCATGTAATAAAAATGGGATTCTTAAACAACATGACATCATAAAACAATTCATATAAGACAAAAGAATTCATAAAAATAATTCCATCACAACATAATCAAATCAATGTAATAATATGGATATAAACAAAACCCTATTTTATCTTATATGGAAAATAATTTTGATAAAACACTTGAACTCCATTCTTGAGGAAAATATCCTTTCAACTTCAAAAAAACTTTTCCTTTCTTAACATGTCATAAAATTCTAACTAAAAGAAGTTGATTAAAAATAAACTTGAAAACATGTAAGGAAATATTCTTGGAAATAATGTTTTAAAAATCCATTCATGCCGTATAAGTTAAAAGAAAACATTCTTCTCGTACTTTTGTCGGAAAAGTCAAAAAGTACCTCGTACGAAAAACGAAAAAAGATTCCTTTCATATATTTTACTAAAAACTCACCGAAGGGTAAAATTGGATATAAAATATTGTATAAGTATATAAATATTACATATTAAGGAAACATGGATGTGGATGATAAAATAAACCCCAGTAAATTCCAAAGTATAAACAATCTCGGATAAAAATGAGATTGTGATATTTCCCTTACCTTATGTCCGATAAGCTTTGTACGTATTCGAACCTCCTGTATAATGATTTAAATAATGTCATTAACTTATTACAGAATCATATTCATTGTTATGATATCATATATGGTTCAATTATGACTTTATATTACCCGTCTTTTGTAAATTCCATGTTAAAGAAGCGTTTTGGGTAAAATCGTTTCATTTATCGTAGGTGTTTGGACTTGTTGTTATTGACATTATTATTAATTATATCATGATTTAATTACTTCCAGAATATAAAACATGATTTATATATCATATATATTCAGTATATATATATATATATAATAGATAGATAAATGAAATGAAACACACTGTTCATGGAGACGGTAGTCCGTACGTACGCATGAACGTTGTTTTCCTTTCCTTATTGTCTTGAATGGAAGTAAGTAGATGACATACATATATATATATATATATATATATATATATACATAAATCCAGTAGATTTAACATTTCATATATTTCATTATATATACTTTATAATCATTCATGAATGGTTAATGTGGAGAATGAATCTCATCGCGTCGTGGAGACGGTAGTCCGTACGTACGCACGAGCGATGACATCGTTCTCATAATCGTGAACTTGTGTTGAAGTGTATGTATACTATTTCAGTATCAATATCACTTTATAATAATCATATATAGTTACTCATTACACCATTATACCCATCCAATTAAGGTGGTGGCGGAAAATAGATTACACCACGGCGTGGAGACGGTATTCCGTACGTACGCACGCGCGGTGATTTCCTTTTTCCGTAGGATGGATAGAAGGTTAATTAGAGTTGTTTCATATTTATAATAACATATAAGTATATAAGAAATACTTATGTTATTACTTTATCCTGAAACAACTAATGAAGAAGAAGTTGAAGAAGAAAGAAATTGAAAAAGATCGGTAATGGATATTACCTCTTTTTGACGCGCCTTTTCTTAACCTCCACTTAAAGAACTAAGGATGGTCTTTGAAGACGACCAGGACCTCTAGGATGATACTAGGGAAGTGGAGAAGAGATTTTGGGAGGGGTTGGCCGAGCTTGAATGCTCAAATTGCTGTGAGGAGGAGAGGGAGGAGGTGCCCTTTTATAAGGGAGGAGAGGGGCACCTTAGGAAAATCTCAAAAAATTATTTTATATTAAGGTCAAATTCGGTTTATAATGGTTCAAAAGGGTCTTATTTCAAAGCTAAAGTGGGGATGGGTCGAAAGACTCTAATCCAATAGGATTTAGACAAGTTTAGGTTATTATTTTAACCTTATCAATTAGATTTAACTCTAAGTTCAATAATTTAACTTTTACCATGTCTTTTTGTTTTCTTACACTATATGGTTAATAAACTTACTATATCAAGAAAAACGAACTCCAAGTTGTCTATTATTAATTTATATAATCTTATCTAAGTCATTTTTCCAATCCTTAGATTTATAGGAATAAAATAACAATTAATAATATAATATTTGTTTTAAAAACTAATTTATGTCAATTTTGACACTATTTGGTACATGATTTTTATGAAATTCATAACAGAATGATAAGTTCGAAAAGAGTTACTTAAATCAACAATAACATGTCATATTAACCTAGAAAATTAGTTTAAGGCATAAAAACTCTCAAATTACATTTATTTGGGCATTTATAACATCAATTATGTCAATATTTTATTTATAAGACAATTACTACATCATCTTTGTGTCATAATAAATGATAATTATTTAGGCCCTAAAAATTCTAAATAAATTCTTATGATATAGATAATTGTATTAGATTTCTGGAGACTATTCATGTTCGAAGTTTCATGAAGTTTATCACTAGATTAAAATTATTATACTTATAAGATTTAAGAAAGTGGCATGTTGTCACATTCTTTGGTTTTAATAATAATTAAATTATTTTCATTGACAAAATTTAATTAAATGAATCTAATCCGACCCTTAGGTGATATGGGTAGACTTTTAGTCATCCAATAGGATTTTAAAATTTGTTAGGGTAATTTTAAAATATTATATTTACCCTTAATTACCCGATTTACCTTTAACTATGGTAAATAAAATTTACCGTAGTTACTATTCATAATTCCCAAAAATAAAAAATAGCTTATTAACATAATTTGGATCCACTGATTCTAAATATGGAATCCATTTTTCCAAATTCAATGCACAAAATTTGCAGAAATTAAATTAAAATTAATCCCGTTGTCGAAAGAAAACGAGTTGTTCTTTAAAACATTGCAAAAGATTGAATTGATTTAACCTACGAATTCAAGGTTAAATCAATGCTAATGGCATACATTATATTAAATGGTAAAAATTTATTCTATTTATTCTTTAAAACCATTCAATATTATAATTTAACCACATATGATATTACGATGAAAAAAGTTGTTTTTAATTAAAATATAGCGTGTTTTTACTATTCATTAAAATATGAAAGTTATCGGAAAAATATCAAAACATTATCTAATGTAAATTTTTATATCCTGATTCAAAAGAAGAATTTTATTTTGTCAAATTGAAATTATAAAATGTCAAAAACTATATTTAAAGTGGGTGCGCCATCAAAAGGTGGCAAAAATGCATTTTTTGAAAAATACTTATTTTACCCGAAAAATTTATTTTGTTCTTTTACCATGTTCTAGAAATGTGTAAGATGAATAATAATGTTATAAAATTCAAAATTTAGTTATCACTATTCATAACGTCTAGTTCATAAAAATATTATAATAATATATCGTTGTTTAGTAAAACCCAGTATTGCGTACAACACACACTATCGAGGAAGGTCACGATTGCGTGTAATGCAAGACAAGTCAGGGTTACGTGTTGCGCAAGAATCCTTCGTTGTTTTGTATAACAGAATCCAACCATATTTCATTTATAAATTGAATATATATATATATATATATACTCAATGTTGCATAGAATAACTATTATCAAAATTGTGTGTAACACGATCGAAGAATAGTGTTGCGTATACTGTAAGCTAATACAGTGTTGTGTATAGCGCAAGGTAATCTTGGTGTAGCACAAGACATTAATAAAATTAAAAGAATATTTTTCATAAAATCTCGGGGTGTTACATTCCTCCTACCTTGTATTATGTATTAGATACCACTACTTATAATCACCACCTTTAAGACAATATACTGCAAGTGTAACCTCTTCCTTTTCGCTTTATTCCAAGGCTATAAATATCTTCTCCTGAGACATAATCTACTGCTTAGAAACAATTGGATTAGTAGTCCAACTAAATGGTGGGGGCATCTACTGCATATATCTATCCATTATAGGAAATTCTCTTCATGTGATAGGTCGCTACATTTGTCCAAGGATATCTTTCATAACCTGACTATACTGCCATAATATGTCCATAAATTTCTCAATTCCAAAACCTTCTATATTTGTAACCTCAGTAGGGAAATATCTACATTTTCCATGAGTATTGATATTATTCTTCCTTCCGGACACTATTTCTAAAAATGGAATACACTAGATTATCCCATATTATATATTTCCAAATATGGTATATCTAATAACATAAATTTATGCATCATAAATCCTAGAATCATAAACATTGGATACTTTGGGGAAATCATTACTTTTAAATCATTCATAATGGTTGGTAATGAAAATGAGAACTATCCTAAGTGTATCCCCCAGGAGTGTCAAACCGAGCATGCAGTATGACCCGTTTTCATGTACCGGGTTTGTAGAGACCTGAATCCTAACATACATGGACATTACATTACTTTTTCGGAATACTTATTACATAATAAAAACACACACACAAGGACCGTAATAGTTTAGTGTCTTTGGAAACACGGAACGTAATCTTCTAATCAGGGTGAAAGATCTTCAACATCTCCCATAAAGATCTTCCCCTTTTTTTTCTTACCTAAAACCTTTCTTTATATCCTGGGGAAAATAAAACATAAAAGGGTGAGCTCAAATGATCAGTAAGGGTAAAAAAAAGAAATATCAATCACATCATATTCATAAGAACATATCTTTTGGAAATCTTAACCTGCAAAAGAGATCATAATTTCATAACATGGGATAAATCATAGTAGTGAAATGTAATCCCAATAATCATAACTTAAAACATGAAACTTTGTGGCATACACACATAATCATAGAGAATCATTTCTTATTAGTCAAGACTCATTGCCAAGACTATCTTAGTGGACAAAGTCCCTTTTTGAACCGAGTCACCCTCGTTTCAGTCCTGTTTCACTGAACCGGTATAACCTACCATTCCAGCCATGTCAATCTCTTGAGATATAAAATCTTTACCCAATTCATTGGAGGGAGATATAGGTCCCACCCATCTCATAATGATACCATTCTTATGTGTGCCACAAAATCATAAATCATACATCATTGCCTAACCCATGTAATACAAATGAGATTCTTAAACATCATGGCATCATAAAACAATTCATATAAGATAAAGGAATTAATAAAAATAATTCCATCACAACATAATCAAATCAATGTAATAATAGGGAGAAAAACAGAACTCTTTATTATCTTAGATGGAAAATAATTTTGATAAAACACTTGAACTCCATTCTTGAGGAAAATATCATTTCTTCTTCAAAAACATTTTTCCTTTCTTAACATGTCATACAACTTTAAACTAAAAGAATTTGATTAAAAATAAACTTGAAAACTTGTAAAGGATTCTTCTTGGAAATAATTTTTTAAAAATCCATTCATGTCGTATAAGTTAAAAAAACATTCTTCTCGTACTTTTTTCGAAAAAGTCAAAAAGTACCTCGTACGAAAAACGAAAAAAGATTCCTTTCATATCTTTTACTAAAAACTCAGAAAAGGGTAAAATAGGCTTTAAAAAATTGTAGGTGGATGGAAATAATATTAAATATTGAGGAAACATAGATGTGGATTATAAAATACACCCCAGTAAATACCAAAGTATAAACAATTTCGGATAAAAATGAGATTGTGATATTTCCCTTACCTTATGTCCAATATGTTTTGTACATATCTGAACCTCCTGTATAATGATTTAAATAATATCATTAACTTATTACAGAATCATATTCATTGTTATGATCTCATATATGGTTCACTTGTGGCTTTATATTACCCGTTCTTTTGTAAATTCCATGTTAAAGAAGCGTTTTGGGTAAAATCGTTTCATTTATCGTAGGTGTTTGGACTTGTTGTTCTTGACATTATTATTACTTATATCATGATTTAATTACTTCCAGATTATAAAACATGATTTATATATCATATATATTCAGTATATATATATATATATAATAGATAGATAAATGAAATTAAACACACCGTTCATAGAGACGCTAGTCCGTACGTACGCATGAACGCTGTTTTCCTTTCCTTATTGTCTTGAATGGAAGTAAGTAGATGACATACATATATATATATACATAAATCCAATTGATTTACCATGTCATATATTTCATTATTATTCATTATATATACTTTATAATCATTCTGGAATGGTTAACATGGATAATGAATCTCATCGCGTCGTGGAGACGGTAGTCCGTATGTACGCACGAGCGATGATATCGTTCCCATGGTCGTGGAATTGTGTTGAAGTGTATGTATACTATTTCAGTATCAATATAAATTTATAATAATCATATATAGTTACTCATTACACCATTATACCCATCCAATTAAGGTGGTGGCGGAAAATAGATTACACCACGGCGTGGAGACGGTATTCCGTACGTACGCACACGCGGTGATTTCCTTTTTCCATAGGATGGATAGAAGGTTAATTAGAGTTGTTTCATATTTATAATAACATATCAGTATATAAGAAATACTGATGTTATTACTTTATCATGAAACAACTAAATAAGAAGAATTTGAAGAAGAAAGAAATTGAAAAAGATCGGTAATGGATATTACCTCTTTTTGACGCGCCTTCACTTAACCTCCACTTAAAGAACTAAGGATGGTCTTTGAAGAAGACCAGGACCTCTAGGATGATACTAGGGAAGTGGAGAAGAGATTTTGTCTGGGTTTTGCCGAGCTTGAATTCTCAAATTGGAGTGAGGAGGAAAGGGAGGAGGTTCCCTTTTATAAGCGAGGAGAGGGGCACCTTAGGAAAATCTCAAAATATTATTTTTTATTAAGGTCAAATTCGGTTTATAATGGTTCCAAAGGGTCTTATTTCGAAGATGAAGTGGGGATGGGTCGTAATCCTCTCATCCAATAGGATTTAGACAAGTTTAGGTTGTTATTTTAACCTTATCAATTTAGATTTAACTCTAAGCTAAATAATTTAACTTTTACTGTGTCTTTTTGTTTTCTTACACTATATGGTTAATAAACTTACCATAAAAAGCCAAAAGAACCCCAAGTTGTTTCTTATTAATATATATATCCTTATCTATGTCATGTGGCCGAACCTTAGATTTTTAGGAATTAAATAACAATTAATAATATAATATTTGTTTTAAAAACTAATTTATGTCAATTTTGACACTATTTGGTACATGATTTTTATGAAATTCATAACAGAATGATAAGTTAGAAAAAAGTTACTTAAATAAACAATAACATGTCATATTAACCTATAAAATTAGTTTAAGTCATAAAAAGTCTCAAATTACATTTATTTGTGAATTTATAACATCAATTATGTCAATATTTCATTAATAAGACAATTACTGCATCATCTTTGTGTCATAATAAATGATAATTATTTAATCCCTAAAAATTCTAAATAAATTTATATGATTTATATAATTGTATTAGCTTTCTGGAGACTATTCATGTTAGAAGTTTCATGAAGTTTATCACTAAATTAAAATTATTATACTTATAAGATTTAAGAAAGTGACATGTTGTCACATTCTTTGGTTTTAATAATAATTAAATTAATTTCATGGACAAAAGTCCATAAAATGAATCTAATCCGACCCTTAGGTTATATGGGTCTAATTTTAGCCATCCAATAGGATTTTTCCAAGTGTTAGGGTAATTTTATAATCTTATATTTACCCTTAATTACCCGATTTACCTTTAACTATAGTAAATAAAATTTACCGTAGTTACTATTCACAATGCCCAAAAATAAAAAGTAGCTTATTAACATAATTTGGACCCACTGATTAAAAATATGGAATCCATTTTTCCAAATTCAATACAAAAAAGATGCAGAAATTAAATTAAAATTAATCCCGTTGTCAAAAGAAAATGAGTTTTTCTTTAAAACACTGCAAAAGATTGAATTGATTTAACCTACGAATTCAAGGTAAAATCAATGATAATGACATAAATTATATTAAATGGTAAAAATATATTCTATTTATACTTTAAAACCATTCAATATTATAATTTAACCACATAAGATATTACGATGAAAAAAGTTGTTTTTAATTAAAATATAGCGTGTTTTTACTATTCATTAAAATATGAAAGTTATCGGAAAAATATCAAAACTTTATCTAATGTATATTTTTATATCCTGATTCAAAAGAAGAATTTTATTTTGTCAAATTGAACTTATAAACATGTCAAAAACTATATTTAAAGTGGGTGCGCCATCAAAAGGCGGCAAAACTGCATTTTTTTGAAAAATACTTATTTTACCCGAAAAATTTATTTTGTTCTTATACCATGTTCTAGAAATGTGTAAGATGAATAATAATGTTATAAAATTCAAAATTTAGTTAACACTATTCATAACGGCTAGTTCATAACAATATTATAATAATATATCGTTGTTTAGTAAAACCCAGTATTGCGTACAACACACACTATCGAGGAACGTCGCGATTGCGTGTAATGCAAGCTAAGTCAGGGTTGCGTGTTGCGCAAGAATCCTTCGTTGTTTCATATAACATAATCCAACCGTATTTCATTTATACATTGAATATATATATATATATACTCAATGTTGGGTAGAATAACTTCTATCAAACGAACTTGAAATTGTGTGTAACAAGAGCCAAGAAAAGTGTTGCGTATACTGCAAGCTAATACAGTGTTGCGTATAGCGCAAGATAATCTTGGTGTGTCGTACAATAGAAGGTATGAATGAAATTAAAAAGAATGTATCTTATAAAATCTCGGGTTGTTACATTCTACCCCCGTTAAAATGAATTTCGCCCTCGAAATTCGTCGGGGTTATAAATGGTTTACTACTCGAAAGTTTCTTTAATAGAAACCCACATCGTAAAAAGGAATACCAAAACCAAACTTTAAAAAAAAAGTATGAAATGTAACGGTTACCCAAATAAACTAATCACTGGGTTTCCACATAGGTGAAAATATGGATATGGAAGAGAAATCTAACCATCATGTTCTGATGGAGAGTGGTAGAGAACATGGCTAAGGAAAAGCCAGCAATCACAAAGCCATAAATTTGTGATGATCTAGGGTACCATCTGATTCATCGGATATTAGGGCACTAGGACAACATTTTTTTTGGTTTTCAAGACCATTTCCCTAAAGTTGAAGATTTTGAATTAGAATAAATACTTACTTTATTTTGGTACAATCTCACTGTTGTTTGTGCTTTGAACAATTTCCACTTCATCTCTTAAAGAAATGAAGTTGAATTTGTTATTCATGAAGTGTTAATAGATCATGTGATAGAATGATGGGTCATTCCATCTGTTTCAAAAAAAAAGGTTAGCAAAAGTTATCAAATATACATAAGTCCATCTATGGTGAGGTTAATCGTATACGATTCCAAAAATGAACTTATACTTCATATATCATACCGAGTAATAAAATAAAACTAGTTTCTATTAACCAGGGACTTCCTGTAGGCCAGTGGTAGGCGATAAAGGCCAGTCGCACTTCGGTTGTGGGTTTGATTCCCACAGCCTTGTCCGACGCGATGGGCTGTCGCCCGTCCTATAGGTTGTCCTTTTTCTAAAGCTATATCACTATAAAATCCCATCAATAATATCGAAAATAGTTCTATCCTAACTTATGTCCAACATAATCTATTCCAATCTTTAAGCTTATCTAAAATACTTCGTTCCAAGTTCATAATATAAATAAAATGATTACTTGAAATGTCACATAACAATCACGTGAATGCCATCATTTATCCCCCATATATCATAAGATATATCTTGTTGGTAAAATTACAAACATGTGAATACCTTAATCATGTATTCTCTTGAAGAATGAATACCCATTGAACCTTAGTGAAAAAATGAATGTAGTCAAAAGTTAACTCTTTCCACATACCAAAATCCAAAAATTATATATACTCAAACCATGATACAACCTTCTCCTTATATCAGTCATGAGCTCATGAATACTATCAAACATTTAATTTTCTCCTTATCCCTTCATTATCTTCATTCCAAAAATATCTAAATAACCTTTCATGGATACTGGTAGCATTAATCATACACTTTCAAAACTCAAGGAAAGAAAACAATGTAACAATCCTTAGATGTCTCTTTATTCCATAGTACCATGAGATTACTTATACAACATTACACTTGATAAACATGTAATCATTCTACTACCTTCTTAAACCATTGTCCGAGCTTCAAAAATTCTTTCATCTCACATATCATTTGTAGTCTCTTCATCATCATCAACATAAATACTACCCATATGACCATGATGATTGTCTTCATGAGATTTTCCATTAGGGAATTAGTTTGCATAATGCTCGTACATTCCACATTTAAAACATCTAATCATTGTTGATGTCGTAGCAATACCATTATCCTTGTCCATGGTGTTAACTGAACCTTTTCCTTTGCACTTACTGGATTTGTGTCCTTCTTTTCCACACCCAAAGAATCTTCCAGTTCCTTTGAAACAATCTCCCTGATGCATCTTCCCACATGATTTACATGAGGGAAATTGAACTTTCTTTCCTCTATGATCATCATGAAACTCCATCTTTCTCTTATTAGCCGAGTCAGGAAACTTACCAAATTTTACTTTATTGATCATATTATGAGATTGATGATTCGGCATAATAATGATGTTTGGACTTCCAAATCCCATTTCATTTTTTTTCTCATGAAGAATATAATTCCATTGTCCATCATATCCTCCATTATTGTGAATCATCTTGTTTCCATCCATTTTCAAAAACCCAAAAAGAATAGTGTGAGAGGAAAAAATCATAATAAAGGGGGAGTAACTTCAATATCTAACATCTTTGGTTTAATATAATATCGTTACCATAGTTCTAGGACTATATCGTATACGTATACTTATCCTTAGAGACATCCCTAGACATACCTTAGAAATATCTCTAGGGATCTCACTAACGTTCTCACATCCTAGTTTCCAAAGGTTGACTAAACCTCCCTCTGATACCAACTGTAGAGGCCCGAATCCTGACGTACATGGACATTACATTACTTTTGCGGAATACTTATTACATAATAAAAACACACACACAAGGACCGTAATAGTTCAGTGTCTTCGGAAACTCGGAACGTAATCTTCTAATCATGGTGAAAGATCTTCAACATCTCCCATAAAGATCTTCCCCTTTTTTTCTTACCTAAAACCTTTCTTTATATCCTGGGGAAAAGAAAACATAAAAGGGTGAGCTAAAATGCTCAGTAAGGGTAAACAAAAGAAATATCAATCACATCATATTCATAAGAACATATCTTTTGGAAATCTTAACCTGCAAAAGAGATCATAATTTCATAACATGGGATAAATCATAGTAGTGAAATGTAATCCCAATAATCATAACTTAAAACATGAACCTTTTTGTCATACACACATAATCATATATAATCATTTATTATTAGTCAAGACTCATTGCCTAGACTATCTTAGTGGACAAAGTTCCTTTCTGAACCAAGTCACCCTCATTTCAGTCCTATTTCACTGAACCGGTATAACCTACCGTTCCAGCCATGTCTATCTCATGAGATATAAAATCTTTACCCAATGCATTGGAGGGAGATATAGGTCCCACCCATCTCATAATGATACCATTCTTATGTGTTCCACAAAATCATAAATCATACATCATTGCATAACCAATGTAATACAAATGGGAATCTTAAACATCATGACATCATAAAACAATTCATATAAGATAAAGGAATTAATAAAAATAATTCCATCACAACAAAATAAAATCAATGTAATAATAGGGAGAAAAACATAACCCTTTATTATCTTAGATGGAAAATAATTTTGATAAAACACTTGAACTCCATTCTTGAGGAAAATATCCTTTCTTCTTCAAAAACATTTTTCCTTTCTTAACATGTCATACAAATTTAAACTAAAAGAAGTTGATTAAAAATAAACTTGAAAACTTGTAAAGGATGCTTGTTGGAAATAATGTTTTAAAAATCCATTCATGTCGTATAAGTTAAAAAAAACATTCTTCTCTTACTTTTGTCGGAAAAGTCAAAAAGTACCTCGTACGAAAAAAGAAAAAAGATTCCTTTCATATCTTTTACTAAAAACTCAGAAAAGGGTAAAATAGGTTTTAAAAAATTGTAGGTGGATGGAAATAATATTACATATTGAGGAAACATGGATGTGGATGATAAAATACACCCCAGTAAATACCAAAGTATAAACAATCTCGGATAAAAATGAGATTGTGATATTTCCCTTACCTTATGTCCGATATGCTTTGTACGTATCCGGACCTCCTGTATAATGATTTAAATAATGTCATTAACTTATTAAAGAATCATATTCATTGTTATGATATCATATATGGTTCACTTATGACTTTATATTACCCGTTCTTTTGTAAATTTCATGTTAAAGAAGCGTTCTGGGTAAAATCATTTCATTTATCGTAGGTGTTTGGACTTGTTGTTGTTGACATTATTATTACTTATATCATGATTTACTTACTTCCAGAATATAAAACATTATTTATATATCATATATATTCAGTATATATATATATATATAATAGATAGATAAATGAAATGAAACACACCGTTCATGGAGACGGTAGTCCGTACGTACGCATGAACACTGTTTTCCTTTCCTTATTGTCTTGAATAGAAGTAAGTAGATGACATACATATATATATATACATAAATCCAGTAGATTTACCATGTCATATATTTCATTATTATTCATTATATATACTTTATAATCATTCTGGAATGGTTAACATGGATAATGAATCTCATCGCGTCGTGGAGACGGTAGTCCGTACGTACGCACGAGCGATGATATCGTTCCCATGGTCGTGGAATTGAGTTTAAGTGTATGTATACTATTTCAGTATCAATATAACTTTATAATAATCATATATAGTTACTCATTACACCATTATACCCATCCAATTAAGGTGGTGGTGGAAAATTGATAACACCACGACGTGGAGACGGTATTCCGTACATATGCACATGCGGTGATTTCCTTTTTCCGTAGGATGGATAGAAGGTTAATTAGAGTGGTTTAATATTTATAATAACATATCAGTATATAATAAATACTTATGTTATTACTTTATCATGAAAAAACTAAATAAGAAGAAGTTGAAGAAGAAAGAAATTGAAAAAGATCGGTAATGGATATTACCTCTTTTTGACGCGCCTTCACTTAACCTCCACTTAAAGAACTAAAGATGGTCTTTGAAGAAGACCAGGACCTCTAGGATGATACTAGGGAAGTGGAGAAGAGATTTTGGCAGGGGTTGTCCGAGATTGAATTCTCAAATTGGTGTGAGGAGGAGAGGGAGGAGGTTCCCTTTTATAAGGGAGGAGAGGGGCACCTTAGGAAAATCTCAAAATATTATTTTTTATTAAGGTCAAATTCGGTTTATATTGGTTCCAAAGGGTATTATTTCGAAGATAAAGTGGGGATGGGTCAAAATCCTCTCATCCAATAGGATTTAGAAAAGTTTAGGTTATTATTTTAACCTTATCAATTTAGATTTAACTCTAAGTTAAATAATTTAAGTTTTACCGTGTCTTTTTGTTTTCTTACACTATATGGTTAATAAACTTACCATAACAAGCCAAAAGAACCCCAAGTTGTTTATTATTAATATATCTATCCTTATCTAAGTCATTTGGCCGAACCTTATATTTTTAAGAATTAAATAACAATTAATAATATAATAGTTGTTTTAAAAACTAATTTATGTCAATTTTGACACTATTTGGTACATGATTTTTATGAAATTCATAAAAGAATGATAAGTTCGAAAAAAGTTTCTTAAAGAAACAATAAAATGTCATATTAGCCTATAAAATTAGTACAAGTCATAAAAAGTCTCAAATTAAATTTATTTGTGCATTTATAACATCAATTATGTCAATATTTTATTAATAAGATAATTACTGCATCATCTTTGTGTCATAATAAATGATAATTATTTAATCCATAAAAATTCTAAATAAATTTCGATGATGTATATAATTGTATTAGAGTTCTGGATACTATTCATGTTCAAAGTTTCATGAATTTTATCACTAAATTAAAATTATTATACTTGTAAGATTTAAGAAAGTGACATGTTGTCACATTCTTTGGTTTTAATAATAATTAAATTATTTTCATGGAAACAAGTCCATAAAATGAATCTAATCCGACCCTTAGGTTATATGGGTCTACTTTTAGCATACAATAGGATTTTTCCAAGTGTTAGGGTAATTTTATAATCTTATATTTACCCTTAATTACCCGATTTACCTTTAACTATAGTAAATAAAATTTACCGTAGTTACTATTCACAATGCCCAAAAATAAAAAGTAGCTTATTAACATAATTTGGATCCACTGATTCCAAATATGGAATCCATTTTTCCAAATTCTATACACAAAAGATTCAGAAATTAAATTAAAATTAATCCCGTTGTCGAAAGAAAACGGGTTTTTCTTTAAAACATTGCAAAAGATTGAATTGATTTAACCTACGAATTCAAGGTAAAATCAATCCTAATGACATAAATTATATTAAATGGTAAAAATATATTCTATTTATACTTTAAAACCATTCAATATTATAATTTAACCACATAAGATATTACGATGAAAAAAGTTGTTTTTAATTAAAATATAGCGTGCTTTTACTATTCATTAAAATATGAAAGTTATCGGAAAAATATCAAAACTTTATCTAATGTAATTTTTATATCCTGATTCAAAGGAAGAATTTTATTTTTTCAAATTGAACTTATAAACATGTCAAAAACTAGATTTAAAGTGGGTGCTCCATCAAAAGGCGGCAAAACTGCATTTTTTTGAAAAACACTTATTTTACCCGAAAAATTTATTTTGTTCTTATACCATGTTCTAGAAATGTGTAAGATGAATAATAATGTTATAAAATTCAAAATTTAGTTAACACTATTCATAACAGCTAGTTCATAATAATATTATAATAATATATCGTTGTTTATTAAAACCCAGTATTGCATACAACACACACTATTGAGGAAGGTCGCGATTGCATGTAATGCAAGACAAGTCAAGGTTGCGTGTTGCGCAAGAATCCTTCGTTGTTTCGTATAACAGAATCCAACCATATTTCATTTATACATTGAATATATATATATATATATATATATACTCAATGTTGCGTAGAATAACTTCTATCAAACGAACTTGAAATTGTGTGTAACAAGAGCCAAGAAAAGTGTTGCGTATACTGCAAGCTAATACAGTGCTGCGTATAACACAAGATAATCTTGGTGTGTCTTACAATAGAAGATATTAATGAAATTAAAAAGAATGTATCTTATAAAATCTCAGGATGTTACAGGGTTAACCCATGTCAGGTCTGGAACACCTTTTTAGATTTGTTACTCCTAGGTACATATGTTCTAGAACCACACCCACTTTTAATATCTAGAAAATGATTTATTTCTAGGAATATCAACATGATGTATACCTTAACTTTTTTGGGATGTTCTTATACACATATCCTTAATGTCTATCTTAGGGTTGTGCTCCCTAATCTATGTTTTCTAAATAAATTTTCCTAGGTTCTTACAAAAATTTCCTTGATACCAACTTTAATGCCCAGAACCCTTAATCACAGAGCTAGTACATTATGTTATTACATCAACATGATTACAAGGAATCAAATACTGAAGGACCATTCAGTTTACTAGTCTTGGAAAGACATATTACATATATGATACACATAATACATTGGAAAATAGAAAATACAAACATGATACATAATAAAATGAAATAAAAAGGCACTTTTAAATCATATTCCAAGGATTACTCATCATAACATGGGGAAAGGAAACATAAAAAGGGTGATCTCAAATTCTCTTTAATGGTAAGTAAGGCAGAATTAATAATGAATCAATAGGAATAAATAAACATGCCATGGTAAATAACTGATAATGTGTGTCCTTAAAATAACTTGATAGGACAATATCTATATGGAATGGTAAGAAAATAAAAACCATTTCCATTAAAAAAATGAATTGAAAATGAAATGCATTCATATATATTTTAACACATAATGTCATGGATAATTAATAATTTATTTCTGAAGAAAGGAAATTCTTACATATCAGACATCATGTTTCTCAGACACATGATACCATTACCATTAAGAGAACATTTAAACTATATGGCCAACTAATCTATCTTATTGTACACTAATTCATTTAGGGTCTTGAATTAACTTTTCCCCAAACCATATATTAATTTTCTATTTTACTTGGAAACAAATGTGAATGGTTTTTTGACAACTAATCATCCCATGAGACTACCGATGCATCGAGTAAATCTCATTAACTGGTCCCCAACCCATGTATTGCATGTTCAAAGCATTCATCACATATCAAATAAAAATATTCATTATTAAATATCCTTATTGAAAATATAATCTGTATTTTTAAATAATACCTATGAGGTGGATAATTAAAAATAAGTGTTTTTGAAATTAACATTTTCTTGAGGAAAGATAATATTTAAACATTCAAATGTGTCCCATACCACATTGGGATGTTCAAATCATAATTCACCATGAATTAAAGGAAACTTATTATATCATTATAAAAATTAGATTCATGATATATCTTATAAAATATAAGTATATACACCTAAATAAAATTGAATTGGTGCATAACAAAAATAAGTGATAATGGAATGTAAATTGACGCAAAATTAGTTATACCTAAGTAGATTTTGAGTCAATAGTTCCATGAAAGAGTAAAATAAATTGAAATGTTTAATATCATGATATAAATGTAAATAATTATTTAATATATCAAATTTATAATTAGTTATGTCACATAAAAGAAGTAAGTAGTGAATATGATATTAATCTCACATATTTAAAAAATGAGATGAAAATTCCTTACCTTAATCCTCCTTTTGTTTTGTCATATTTATACTCCTATGTAGCGGATTAAAATATGTTACTAACTTATAATAGAACTAAAATCATGTTAATAATTTCATATATTAACTTATTAAAATATTTTATTACCCTTTTTTAACACTTTCATTATTTTAACAATTTCTTGTGTTAATTGCCCAGTTTTCTCAAGTATGTTTTTACTTGTTGTTTTTTGTTCCTATGAATTAAATAAAAAATTAATCATATAAAAAATTAATAAAATGACTAAATTAACTTATATATTCATTATATTTGTATTTATAATTGTCCTTAATATTTGGATATTAGAAATGTAGTGCACCGTTCATGGAGGCGGTAGGTCATACATACGCATGAACGCTACATTCATTTCATGGTTGTTTTAAAATAATTAAAACTAGATGTTACATATATATATTATAATCACATCATCATATAAAAGTTATATATTTTACATAGGTTTATTAACACCACTCTTTATATTTTTTATATATTGAATGAAGGAGTCATATTGCTTTGAGGGGTGGTAGTCCACACTTCCTCAAACCAAATTATCATATTTACACAACTTGGACAACATAAAGGTATGTCATAAATAAAAATTACAGAAGAATAAAGAAATTATAAATAACATATATATCTTATAAAAATAGAGTTTCCCTCATAATGTTCACCATGAGATTCGGTAAAGGTGAGTTGAACAATCATCGTTTCGTGTGGCAGTAGTTCTCTGTACACAGAAATAGTATGTTTGTTGCACATTAGATGTGGGTGTGTGTAAGTGTAGGTTACACCCTTAGAATTAAAATACACTAGTATATCAATGATACTAGTGTTTTTTATTTAATCATTTAATAATAAAATCATAGGAAGAGGATAATGTAAAATAAACTAAAAAGGTTGAGAGAAGGTGTTACCTATTAACCGAGTAACCTATTTTTGGTTTGTACAAAACATTTCCATGGATTTCATTCTTCCTCTAGGGAGGATTCAGGTAGAGGGTAAGGATTTTGGGAAGCTATTTGGGCCAATTTTGGCCGAACTTATTTGGTTTGAGAGATGTGATGAAGTGCGAGAGGTGGTTGCCTTTTATAGGGAAGGAAAAGAGCTCGCTTTAAAATTTTGGAAACAAGTTAGGTGTGCACATGTTCTTACCCCAAAGAAGCTATAGAACTCCAAAAATAGTCAATAATGGAAGGTTTTTGGAATAATTATGGATTTAAAATGGGTTTTGGACAAATTTTTAGGTCATTTGGGCTCTTATGTTAAAGGTTAAGTCCTTTATTATGCTTAATTTTTCCTTAATAATTTTTATTAATTTAAATTAATTCCACTCATCTTTTTGGTCAAAAATAATGTTGGTATATTTATACAATATAAATTATGATTATTACAAATATGGAATCGATTTTTTTAATTCCAATCATATAATTGGAAGAAATTAAATTAAATATAACCCCACAGTCGGGACGACAAGGGGGGGGGGGGTTTAACTATTAAAACATCCAAAAATATTTTATATTTTAATATTTAATTTCTATGTGATATTTATTAGAATAACCTGAATTGGATTGATTAAAAAAATATTATATAATTAAAATTTAAAAGCTATTAATATTATAATTTTACCATATAAATAAAATAGATGAAAACGTAGTTTTGAACTAAAATTCATTATTTTTAACTATTCATTAAAAAATGATATGTTTCTGAAAAATATCAAAATTTTACCCTAACCTAATTTTTATGTTTCTTTTTTAATTATTACGTTTTTTTGACCTATTTAATCAATTATATTGTAAAAATATATATTTAAAATGGGTTCTCCATTAAGGGGCGAAAAAATTGCCTTTATAAAAATATAGGTTTTTATGTGTAAAAAAGGGTTATTCTTATCTTATGCATATCTAACCTACTGGATGAATATAAAAAATATTTTATAGAATATAAAACATATATATTTCATTAAAATCATTCTAAATTTATAATTAATTATGTTAATTTAGATAAAATTCCATCGGAAGAATACAATTAATAATATTTCTTTTTATATCAAATTGCTTCTTATTTTCATTTTTCATTAATTAGTAACCCATGATTTAATTTTTTATTAATATAAACCATATATTTTCATAATATATTTAATAATAATCCTAAAATATAGTTTATATCTTATTATATAAAATAATATTATTTTAATAGCATAACATTTTTTAGTGAAACTCGTTCTTGTGTATAACACAATATTTCGAGGAAGGTCGATATTGAATATAACTCCATCTACCAAGGAAGGTCATTCATGTATTTAATTAATGCTAACTTAGTGTTTCATGAATTAAAATATATAGAATCTATTTTTAATAGTAAATATATTATAAAGTATTTAGATATTATATTACCTTACATGCTTGGGGTTGTGTTTCATACACGCTATCGAATACCATATTATTACTTTTGTTTTTCATGGTGTCACATCTATGTTATCCATAGATATATAAAAATTTGGAAAACATATATCAAATAATTCAGATATTAATGTCGAGGCTACTATGATATAATGTCACACTGTATAAGGTCTGACACTCTTCTACATATGTGTAGGCTACTGTTAATATATCTGGTCTGATCCAATGCCTGATGATACAATCTAAAAACCCTATGTAGGTACGCTATGCTAACTCTATAAATCATGTGTGTGTGTGTGTATTAGTGATGAAAACCTCTTCACCTTGAATGACCAAAAATTATGTCATTGTCTGCCTGGGGAATTGCTGCAGATCCTGGTCCTGAAGGATAAACTGTTTAGGATCCTATCCCACTAGAAATAAAAGGGAAGATCCTATAAAATGTCAGAAGATACCCAATCATGCTGTTTGATCCATACTAGATGGGGTCTCAGACCCACTGATGTTTCATGTGCCTAGATTCACACACTAATGGACGAACACAAGGATACCATTGAAGATACTCTAACATTTATTTCCCTTCTAAGAGCACTATATGAAATTATTCCATTCACTAGTCAGTGTACTTTCTAATCTAGGTGTTAAACCATCCATGTCCACAAATTTAGGATCCCTCAAATTATGCCTTGTGAGGAGTGAATGGTTAACTATCTCAGTAATTATAGTCAATCAGAATAAATTCATCGGTGATTAGGTGGCATACCTGAGTCCATCCTCGAATTTCCTAACTATTGGTATCTTGTCACCCAGATGAACCATTTTGAAGTGAATATGTACATTAATGTGAGATGAATAATATATAATAGATAGTGTTTCCTTCTTTTGGTGAATCAACTCCCTATATCTATCAAAACTTATAGTCTTTGGATAGAAGTAAGTGTAAAAGGTAGTATGAAAATCCCCCCAAATCATTAGACGATGTATATATATTGGTGTGATAAAATTCCAACACATCATGGAAGATCCATAATGTATTTATGTCTCATGAATCACTATCATTTTAATATATTTCCCTAAATTAATGATAATTTATATCATGGAATCCATATCTAATAATGTAGTCTTGGGAATGAATTCCCCCAAATATTTAGAAAGGTGTTGTTGTAGGGACACCCTTGTCAGCTCTTATATATAAGGTTTAGGTCATGGAGATACTTGTATAGAATGAAAAATATATGATAATTCCTCTCAAAACTGAGAATCAACTTTAATATTAGATGTAGAAAAATGTGAGTCAAGTGGAACCACTATAGGTAATACAAGATGATCAAGGATCAGCCCCTTAAGAGTATGATGACCACCACACTCCTAGAACATGACTGGTGTTTTCAAGGAGGAATAAATCTAAAATTTCATGAACACAACTGATAAATATATTTGATAAAAAAATAGATCATAGATATAAAAGTATTCTCGGTAAAATCCTCCTTATAAAAGAGTCTACACCCTTACACTCCTCCTCCAATGGCCCGAAGGCCTTCATTTTTTATTGATTTTTGATAATCCACCTTTCAAGGGTTGAGGTGGAACCCTTAAAAGGCCCGTAGGCGTAAGTATTACATGGCCCATAGGCCTTAGAGGAATTCATTTCCCGTAGGCTTCAAACATTACATACAACCCAGACTAACTACTTGGAACTGCTCCTCCCCAGCATCTTCATCATGAAATCAGCTCTCCACCTTCGCATGGTTCTTTGGCTAGGCATTCTCATGTATGCACAGGCTTGTCCCGATGGCAGATGCCATACCCTCTCATTCTTGCAATCCGTTTAGCTTATGCTCTGGTGAAAGCTCCTTGCTCATCCTCCTTGTAGAGCTTGTTCCTCGTAGGTCGTATGGTTTGCATCTACACTTAAGGTGGCCCAAAGGCCTTGAGGTGGCCCGAAGGCCTAACTGACCCGAAATCCTGGGTGGCCCGAAGGCCTGGGTGGCCCGAAGGCCTTAAAGGAATCGAGGACCAAATCAATGGCCCGAAGGCCCAAACAAGGGCATATTTCCGGCTGCTATAGTGCCAAACAGTACCTGCTACAGTCCCGCTATAGTACCTACTACATTACTGCACAGTTCCCGCTACAGTACTGCTACGGTACTGCTACAACACCTGCTGCAGTACTGCTACAGAACCCGAAAAATGATGTCTCTGCCTAGATTTGATCCTGGGTCTCCCAGATGCACTTACAGAGTCCTAGGCTGATGCTCGGCCCTCGGTGAAGACGGCGGCCACAACGCCGGTCCCTCCTCCCCTGGTGGAGGAGGGACCTCCGACATCCTCTAGAAGAGTAGGGCCCCATTTCCGACCCTTCACTAACGTCGACAGTCTTCCTCCCTTTCTGAACGCATCGCTAATCCCCAAGGTTTCAGATCTACTCGACGGTCTCCCCAATCTCCAGATTTCATCTTCAGAGTTCGTGGAATCCACAGCTCTTCTAAATCTTAAGCTGGTAGCTCGGTTTAGGAAGAGGAGACCCTCGAAAGATTCATTTGAAAGGTTTGTCTTCGGCGCCTGGGAACTTCATGAGAGGGCGACAGTGGGTTAGCTTGACAATCAGCACTTCATGATTCAGTTTTCTTCCGAGACGGACCTCATCAAAGCATGGTCGAGTAGCCCCCGTATCGTCGATGGTTTTCGTTTCTTTCTTTTTCGCTGGTATTTTGATTTTCACATGAAGTGAGATCCATCCTCTGCTGCGGTTTGGGTTATTTTTCCTAACCTACCTTTACCGTTTCAAAATCCAGCCATCATCAGGGCGATTGGCAATCTGGTCGGTAGGTTTTTGTGTTCTGATAGCCGAACTGAGGCAGTCTGCCACCCGGTCAATCCACAAGTGTGTGTAGAACTGGATCCCTCAAGAACTCCATTTGAGTATGTTTAGATTACAATCAGTGAGGAATATCGATGTAAACAGAGGGTGATTTATGAAAACTGGGTCGATTTTTGTTCTTCTTGCAAGCGATTGGGTCACTCCTATGATGTTTGCCATCAGGGGGCTGCGAAGCGGAGAGAGTGCAAGAGGTCGGGTCATTCGATGGAGGCTTTCCATTGGGGTTCATCGTCTAGGGGAAATGTCAGAGGATGGCGGCAAGGGAAATTCTCCAGATCATGAGAAGGTTGGCCTGGGATTATTAACAGGGGGTACAGGCCGGGGAGGTCAGGGATCCCTTTTGCTCCAAGTGGTGGATGAGGTGCATCCCGAAAACGCCTCAGTGGAAGGCAAAACGTCTGTTGAGGGAATTTCTTGCACGAATCGAGTGAATAATGCTCCTGTTTCACATGACCTTCCGCTAGTGTCTGAGGTGTTCCGTAGGTTGAAGCAGGATTTAGCTGGACCCTTCGGTGAACTGCAGGACAAAGATCTAGTTTTGATCAAGGCTTCTCAACTGGAAAATCAGTGGAATGGGAGTACAAAAGTTATGGCATGCGGGGAGGAGGTCTCTCCAGCTACTCCTGAAACTGAGGTGGTGTCGTCAGACAGTGGCGATGAGGGTAAGAGGCGGCAAGGAGCTGCTGCAGATGCTGCGAATTCAAGAAGAACTGGGGAATCAGGGGGGCCAGTGTGCCGGACCTCTATTCACTTGAGCAACTCATTCAGAAGCCTCTCTGATGTTGGTTTGAGTTTGGACCCAAATACTCAGGTTCTTCATGATGGGGTTTCCGAGAAGGATCCTAATGGAAGTGAACTTGAAATTATGGTTGATGGGGATTTAAGCCCGCGAAGTAATACGAGTATTAAGAGGAGGAAAGGGAAGAAGGACTACTCCTCTTTACCTCCTCCTATGGAGACTCGATCTGCGAAAAAGGAAAACGGATTGAAAATGGCTACTGAGGTTCTGGGTAGTCAGATAATAGAGGAATAGCGAGTTCAACCCTCAGAATTGCTTCTTAGCTCCGACGAAGAAGTGATTGACATGTTTTACTACTTAACGCCAATGAGGAGGCGTCTAAAATGATGGGGAGGCCACTAAGAATGTCTCTGAACGAATAGCAATACTCATGGATTGACAAGAAAGATCTAATCCTGGTGGGAGGCTTTAATAAAGGGAATATTTACATTGAGGAGTACATTCAGGTATAGGATCAGTTGGCTTTGGAATTTGAAAAGTGAATGACTGAAGCCCCTGACACCCAGGTGTCCTACTTATCCTGGAAGTTGTTTAGGGAAGAAGATCCTGGTAATATCAATTTCATTTTTAATGTATCTGTTTAAGCTGCTGTTTGGTGGGTTCTTTGGATGGTTCGCTTGTTAGAGCTGTCTACTATCGATTATTTCCTATATTTGGTTTTGTGGTAGAATTTAAAGCTGTTCTAGATGGGGACCAGAGCATGAAGGCTTCACTGGCACATGTTATTTGGATTGGGACGACTGAGAGGGTATGGATTTTCCATCGGTACCGAGCCCACGCTTTTGCACGGGATGCTTTCCATTTGACATACTTTGGTGAAGTCTTATCATCACGATGCAATTGCTGGGGAGGGACAGCTCCGAATTTTCAGGGTTTCTCTGTTTTGGTTTGTTTTTGGTTGTTTTGTTGGACGTTACGGTTCTCACTTCCCCTCAAATTGTTTGATAATAAAAAAATTAATTTTCAGTCAGTCTACACCCTTACACATTCTCCAAAATAATGGTCTAGTTGTAAGAGAGATTAATGTAATGGCATAAGAGACACTTCTAACTACCCACTAATAATGTTTAGTTAAGGAAAAGTTACTTAAATAATATAAGAGGTTCATGATTATGGATTGTGAAATACAAGTAATTTAGAGAAACTGCATTTAATTTGTAATTAAAATCGACATTTAATGGTTAAAATCAATTTTCTATTTTGAAAATGACCAATTTTAAATATATAAGTATATAAATCATGTCCCTATTAGATGAGTTCACATTAAAAAGTAATTAAGGCCGATGATTTATAACATACATAGGGGTACTTTATATTAATACAATCATACCCTTACATTCAGTCTCAGAATGTAACATGTCCATAACTGATGTTCAATTATATGGATCCCCATTCACTATTTGTATTTTAATAAAAATATAATGTGAAATTGGAACTCCATTTAATTGAAACTATAAATTGTATTAGGGAAAAATAAATGATGCATCATTCACTAAGTAGGTAGAAACTGGTTACATAATGTTCCACTATCAATCTATGTGAGAAAAACCTTTTAAGTTAATGCAGACACTTTATATAAAAAAGTTATATTTCCATACAAGAAACTTATGACACAATGGTATATAATATATATCATGTAGTCAATCAAGAGGAAGACCAATAGGAAATAATAGATATGATGATAAAGCAATAATGTCATGGAATATAAGTGTCATATAAATCCTTAGGTTCCTACAATGATGGATGAGATAATTATTCCCTTCTCTACTAGACCACCGATATATAATGAACCCATATAAATAATAATAATCACCACTAGTCATGTGAATCACCTATCATTGAAAATAACAAAATTATAACAAGAATAATTAAGAACATTATATTTCATCCCTCATAACATTGGATTTCCACATATGAAGGATAGATAGTCCCAAACACTATTTGTTACCATGTTTTGACACATCTGATTCTCCTGTATCGCATGTATAAAAAGTAATAATGTAGAAAAATAGAATCCAGTGATAATATATTATAACGTTCCTTGTTATGTTCACTACTATTTAACTAAATATGAGAGGAACATACCCTAATGTGTTACCCACCTTATGCAATAGGATACTGATTAGCAGTGGGGAATTGTGATGGTAAGGTGGGGAGACTATACACTGGTTTATCAGAGTGGCATAACCGTGATATAACAAAATAATAAACAATGGAAACATAATAAATGTGAAAAAATGAATATAAATCATCGAGATGAAATAATATAATGTAGTACATTATCATATACAATAAATAGAACCCTATCAATTTATATAAAAAAATGATAATGATGTCATGATGCTATACAAATAGAAATTCGCCATACATGGAAGTAGGTGAACAAAAAAAATATATGCTATAAAAATGTTGCAATAGACCAAAAATCAATCTACAATATCATTAAGAAACTATTATCATTCCACTAATCTAATAAACAATTATAGAATAATCAATCAATCATTTGAAGTAAGAAGCTTCCCTTTTTCCATAACCATAATCAAATCGTCTTCCTTGGTACCATACATTGGCCCATATAAGTATTTTTATAAATTCAGTAGGCCAACCATAACGATGTATTGTGTTTTCATGTCCATGAATATATAATGTATTTGTGAGGTGGTATAGTAACGAAGGTGGTGAATGAATTAAATAGAACCCATGTCGGTCTAGGTTCACCATGGATCACCATTCTAATATGTCTAGATTCAATCCATGATAAAATTTATATAAACAATTATGACTCTATAAATGATAAGGGGTGTCATTTAAATTATTTAGGAATATTCAATATTCATTTCCATTTCCCATAATTAAAGATAGTAAAATAGGAGAAACATTTCTTGTAATAAAATATCTATGATATTAAACTTCGTGTCCATTAGTCATTGATAAAAAAGAAACATAATTTCCATTAAGTTTATAAAAAAATATGGAAAACCATGTCCATTAATCTCATATAAAAATATGGAACATCATGTCTATTAATTATATTTACACCATAATGATCATCTTGTCGATAATTATATATAATCAATATTTATAATCATGTCCATAAATTTAAAAAATTATTAATGAATCTAATGTCATCAAAAGAGTAAGTAATGACATTATCACATGCATTCCAAATGACATCAAGATATTAATAGTTTAAAACTTACCATTTATCAATTTATTTAATCATTTAATTCATAAAACATAAAATTATTAATAAATAGTCCAAGTTTTATAATCTGTTCCAGTACATATCTTAATTAACCAGTTTTATTACACTTCACTGGACAAGGACAATATAAACAAACTATAGTTGTGTTTGGGTCCAAAGAGAAGAATAATTCATTATGTAATAACCAAACCAACCCAATATGTGGTTTGGATTGAGGTATTCAACCTCCAACCATGTAAAAGGTCTTCATAGGATGTCTATTTCAAGGTTTAAATAATTAATGTAAGGGATTTTTAATTATTGGTGAAATTCCTAGATGATCTAGCATGAAAAATAATGAAGAAATAATATAAACACACAAAAATGTATGGAAAACTATGAGAACACCTACATTAAATGGTTGGTGGACTCATTATATAGTAAAATCCATTTACCATATCTTGAAAAGAAAATAAATGGAAAAAATAAAAAAATTCCCTAAAAATAAAGCATAAGAGAACACCCAGATATAACATCAATTATATTGAGAGAATATATGAATAGAATAAAGTGGAAACATACACATGTTAGTGGGGATCCAATGAGATGAAAAAAGTTCAAATTGGAAAACACATGAAGAAGTTAGATCAATGAATATCTTGAGAAAAAATTTCTCAACAGCTATTATTTTGTCAGAGAAATAAAAGTGGGAGAAGGAAGAAATTAAAAATTATGTTATGTAAACATGCTGTAGAGGTATACCAATGTAAAAGGTGTATTTTCACAATTAATTATCTTTTTAAGAGCTCTTATGATATTTACATTGAAAATAGGGATATTATTCAATAAATTCCCCTTTCATGTGGACTACCTTGGACAATGTATGTCATAAACTAGTCCAATAGACATTATTTATATTAGATTCTCCTCCATTACTATAAATCATAGAATACTACATAAGCTCAATAGGACTATATATTGGGGTCCAAACTAAATATGATAATTATATGTTGTTAACTCAAATTACTGGGAAGTTAGAAACTCCCCTCCTTAAAAATTCATCCCAAAGATTCCCTTATGAGGGTTATTGATGATCATCAAAGAATAATGTCTTCCAATGAGATTGTATATGAATATACCTATCAATGTTTTCATCTTTTTCAAGGCTACTCTACCAAAAAAACCAAACTAGAGAGACTGAACTCCCTCAGAGATCCTTCATGCATTGATAAATTATATGAATTTGATTCTACTCAAATAAAGAATAAATATCTCACTATTCCTCATTATAATTATGGACAATAGTTGGGTATGAATTATGATGATATAAAAGCGAATCATGGATTAACTCTTTCACAAAAATGTATCTCTGAGGGAGTTCTATTTGATAATCCACTTAAATGAACAACTCTATAATCTCAAAATGTTTAAAGATTACAGGTGTTATAATAACTTTCCACCTAAACTTTTGATTCCCCGGTCTATATGAAATGCATAGAAAGATGCAATCCCCATACCTGAACACCAAAGGCAATCAATGGTGATTGGTATTTGAATTAATCATAGAATGAGCTGTAGAAATATGTTTTTTATAAGCTTCACCTACACTGATGTCACCAGAATGAGACATGGTCCCAGTAGTACAACCTCATCGTCCTCTAACAATGACTTGGTGAACAACATGTCATACAATATAGGGAAACAAATGATCTATCTCTATCATTTCATAGAAAACTTTTTTATAATAGAATTCAATAAGAGGTATTTTTTTCTCCCAAGTTCCTCTGAATCCAAGGATATTTTCCCAAATAAATTCCTCTATTACCTGAATATGACACTTGGATTAATCGTTGGTCTAAGGGTCATAATATGTACTCATTAGTACATATGATCCTATATCCTTTTGTATCCCCTAAAAAAACTATGACATGATTCATGAATCTATATAAAAAAATAGTGCATGAATCTCAATGATTTTATATGACTCTATGGAATATATACTTCTTATTCCATCCACTAAAAATGTCTCTCAAATAGGTATTAATTGAGTGAACATTTTCAAACTATATACCATTATCCATATTGTGTCACTTCCCTGAGGTTATATCACTAACCCGTCATGAAATCCATAGTGACATCATCCCATTTCCATACGAGAAAGTGTAATGTCTATAAAAGTCCCACTATTCAAGAGTATTCCCCTATCAATAATAGGTAGTTGGAAAAATAAGTAAAAAAACTGAATTTCTATCTCTTCATACAAGGACACCAATACTGGTGGTGTAAATAATGGTATATCATTTTAAGTAATGGTTTTACTAGAAAAATAAAGGCATGTGACTCTAATATTAACTTATCTCACACATCATAAAAAAACCAAACATGTCCACGAATGTGTAATATCTCATCCCAATAAATGACCCTTCCGGACAGTGTTTCCTTTCAAAAAACTCTCTCCCTCAGTACTCAACCCTCAGGAATTGAATGTTGTCTCATTCTTAATCAATATATATGTCATGAGGTCATTTATACCAATTCATATACATAGATTTCTTAAAATATGTACACCTCCACAGTCATCTTAAATTTTTTTCTATATCTTCCATTCACTACGGGTCTCTTAAACTGTTTGTGTTTGAGTCATCTTGCTCATTGAATTGGCCAATGCATTTCTATTCATTACTATGTAAGCATGAATAATTTCAATTTTCTATTATTATTCACTCAATCATTATTATTTGTGATTTAGTCACATAGAGTGAATATGTATTTGTGGATTTTGGTATTTGTGTGTACAAGGAACCACTCTCCCAATAAATAATACCTCCAATAATGAAAACAAATGCACCACATCTACTACCTCTACATAATTCATTAGGTAATTTAGGTCTTGTAGTTTCAAATGAATAGGAACTTATGCCACAACTATCTTATCCATCATCTAGATTACTACCATCCAAATTCAAAATATCAAAAAAAAAACTATATAACAGCATTCAAGATCTTGGAGAATCAAGACAAGTGCCAAATTTAGCCATCCTTTTAACACCTAAAAGGCTTTATCACATGATTTAGACAATACAACATGACATAATTTATGTTCAATATTATGAGATGTTCTTAAAGGTGTGAGAATACTTCAAATAGAACAATAATATTATTATATCACCAAGATATATGATATTTTAATGATGTTCTTATAATTCTCCCATGAAACCACATATCTCACCTCTATGGGTCCAAAATTACTCAACACTCTGAGATAATGTGACATTAGAAGTGAAATATTTTTATCCATAAGTGGAATTTTATAAGATTTTAATACAACCCATGCTCATTCCATGTACTAATTATGACGTCAAATTGTTTGGAATGATCACATCAAGAATGAGAATATATAAAGTTATCATCCATGAAAACACCAATGAATGAATCCAGGAATTGGTAGGAAACCCAATTCGTTAGAGTCATGAATATATCTAGAGCATTCATGAGACCTAAATAAATTAAAATATATTCATATAAATCATAAAATCTTTGAAAATTTCTATGTGGTATGTTTTATGTTCCAAATCATTCGTAATGATAGCCTAAACACAAATATTTTTTGAAACTCTGAATTATTGGAGGTAGTCAAAGAGCTCATATGAATGATGTAGTGCATAACATTTATTTACTATAAGACGATTTAACCAACAATAATACATGAAAATCATGATTTTACAACCTAATTCATAGATAAAATCACATCAAAACCCCAAGGTGATGTATGGATTCATATAAAACTATCAGATTACAAGGCCTCTAACTATCTCTTGAGTTCCTACTATTCAGCAGGTGCCATCCTGAATTGATGAAAATACAAATTCTCTACTCCTAGATAATGATCAATAATAAATTACACCTCTCAATAAATATGTATTCTATAGAAATAATTAGTAAAAAGACTCTAAAATTATCCACTATAGGAGTAAAATATTGAAGACGAGATCAATGATCATTAATAAGGAGACTAAAAGTCTCAGAAGATAATCCACTAAGACCATGATTCTTAAGTCAAGGTCAAATAACATGGACAACCCATTCACCCATGTGAACATAGTTATCACACTCAGGAGATATAAAGGAAACCCTATACTGATACACATTGATGTGATTATGATATGATACTATCATATCCATCATGATAATGATATTGAAATATGTCATCTTGAGGTCGAAGAGGCTATAGGGAAAAGATAGCTTCCTATCTCAAGGGTGAAATTTCAACATAATCATAAAACTATAATGAAACCCCTGAAGTGTTTTAGGAGACAACATATAACTAATTTACTATATTTATTTCCAAAAATTATCCCTAAAATACACATATATAATAATAATTAGAATATTCAATATCAAATTAGGAAGATACTATAGTCGGTGCTAATATTAATGTACGTTGTACTGCAGAAGGTCCACCACACTGCTTCTCATGTGTTGGATACCATACATATATGTGGGTTGATCCATTTCCTGAAGATACAACGTAACTAATCAAGGTAGGTTTGACTTAAAGATGCTTTAAATTTTGTGTTTGGATACTTTAACCATGACCACCTCTTTAGCCTACATTTCTTGTAGAACACCAACTTATAATTATAATAGGAGCTACTTATCATCCTCTAGAAGGTGTATCTACTGTGCATCCCCTCCCACATTCCATATATGGAATAGTCTTTCAAAACCATAAGTGATTCTACATTCTGCCTCACGAACAACACATAATGGGCTCCCTATCACCCTATTTCTTTGTGGTACCTGGATTTCCACAATGGGGGAATAACACTTTTCTACCATTGTAGATACTCATTATTCCATTTCCCTAATGATATCCCTATAGATGAATCTTCCCACAACTTTTCTATGTACTATATGCTCTAGGTACTAAAATACCCAATCCCACACCATTATCCACTCATAGATTAGGCTCAATTGGGAGGTCTTGATTCACTATCACATATATTGTAGTCAACTTGAATATTATCACATGTGATCATATGTCATACATGATTCCATCATCAAATCACCTATGTCATGATATCTCATCACCATGATGAATTAGTTCAATGCACTGAATCTCAGTAATGTTAGATGAATAGTCAACAAAGGACATCATATCCCACATTAGGTGAACCAACTCCCGAGGTCGATCAACTCTCAATGTATCTAGATACAAGAAATCATGGAATGTAATCTATAAATACTTATTTATTATAACATGATATAGATATGCATGTTACAATATCCCACTACCTCTTGGAAAATCAAAAAATCATCTAGGTAGTGAGATTCACTCTCCTTACATGAGGTGTCTCTAAAAGATTGAAAATAGATAGCACGATCTTAAGAAATGATTCAACAACCTGTAGAATAGAATCCCTTAAAATTTAGGCGGGTGATGCTACTATAACTTCCATTGAACTCTACAATATAGGGGGACAACCATGGGCCTCCCTATATGGAATGAACATCTCATATGAATCCCTCATGTAACAAAGCATCAGTGCCCATATCAAGAATAATAGGAGGTGCCTCATATAGAACTATAAGAGGGAATACTGGTGGATCAGGGCCCACCACCTCTAGAGCATGGTCATGGTCACCCTCCTGTTTCATGACCAATGGCCATCATGGAGTCATACCTCTACAATAGAAATCACACTCTTCAAAATGATATTTTATTAAAGAATATATCACCTATATAAATTTTCGGTAGCTACAAACATCCCTATATAAGAGTCAACACCATTATTCCTTCTCTTATAACTAGGTCTATGTGTTTGAAAAAATCATACAAAGACACAATAGAAAATTCCATATTCTCAATATTGTGGTTGGGTTTTGTTTATATTCTCTTTGTAATAGAAGAGGATCGGATATTAAAATTTCAATACCATGTTATTAAGGAAAAAAAAATATTTAAGTAGTAATTTTCATCTTCTCTAAAATATAACCATTAACCTATAGATTTAGAATTTCATCAATTTTCAATATATATGTTTATAAATTTTGGCCTCCACATATAAATTTCCCTTATAAGGTTTTAAATACATAATATATAAATGATTTAAAGGGGGCCTTCGTGTAACTACAACTAGTCCCATTACTTCTATATCATAATTTAATTAGTCCAATACTAATAGTGAAATTATATTGGTATCCATTCCTATATTACATTGTATAACTACAAAGTGATATTTTTTCTTTATTTAATGGATACCATTAACTATATTAGGGAATCTAATGATTTTTTGTTGACATAAACTTGTCAAGTACGGTTATGTAAGTTTCCACGATCATTCAACATGGTAAAACACCACTTAGGATATTGCATAAAATTTAATTAACCAATTTCTATTTCCATGAAAGAAATGTGTGATGCATAGGTATATAAATGCTTATGTAATAATCATGATAATCAATAGGTAGTCCCATATGAATCATGAAATATGATGACAAATTAATTATGTAATGGAATATGTATGTTTTATAAATCCTCTAGTGAAAATATTGATTCATGAGATAATAAATCCTTCAAATACCAACCCAATGGTAATTATAGGACCCACAACAGTGATAATATTCTAAAAAAATAATGTCTCCCACCGATAAATGTATATAATATAATGGTAACATGCATAATCTAGAAAATAAAATCCCTTCTCTGACCTCATGGATTTCCCATATACGTGTGTTATCTATAACCAGATGTGGTCTATTACCATGTTTTTCCTTTTATTATTCTCCTATCTACCGTGCCAAAATAAGAATAACACATAAGAAAAGAAACCTTTAATAGAACATTGTAAAATATCGTGTCCAACTAATAGATAAGTAACTAATCACGAGAGTCACATGGACTAAATCACACCATACAATATGCTAGATATTTTCGACTAGTAGCGTGGGTTTGTGATGATATGGAGGTGAGACTATACCCAATTTTATCAAAGTATTATCCCAACAATATAATAAATGGATAAACATAAAAAACATAATCCATGAGGAAAATATGAATTTAAATTAGCCAAATTTAATGATAAATTGGATTATGGTATTGTTAGAAATAAAAAGAACCGTATATATTAACATATACAAAATGACAGTGATTTCAAAATAAAATACAAAAAATAAATTAGGCCTACATGGAAAGAGGTGTACAATACAATCCATGCTAGTTGAAATGGTAAAAAATTAAATAAAAAGATATCTAAAATTGCATTGTGAGCACTAGAACAGTCCACTTCACCCATATTATTACATAGATAAGATAATCAAGCATCTAAAGGATGATGCTTCCATTTTACACACCTACAACCATATAGTCTTATTGGGTTATGTACGGTGGCTAAATTTAGGATAATGATAAATTATGTAGGCCAACACCGATGACTTTTAGTTTCATACTACCAATGAATATAAATTTTAGTAGTGTGAATGTCAAATAATGGATGTACTGAATGAAATATAAAGCACCCATGCTTGTCTGGGTACCCCATGGAACATTCTTTTGATACCTCTTGTTTGGGCGTAAGCTAGAATATCTCTAAAAATTTATGACACTATAAATGTTAATGTTAATCGTGCACATTAATTATAAATATATAATATTCAATTCAATGTCCCATAATTATAGATAGTAAAAGATGAACATCATTTCAAATATTTACCAATCGAAAATATAGAATTCATTTTCAATTAGTTATTTCTATTAATAAATAAGGTTATGTCTAGTTATTTTATATTACAATAATGAATGATGTGTACATTAATATTTGATAACAATATGGAATTTCACATCAATTTATTATAATTACACCATAAGGATCTTCGTGTCCAAAATAAAAAATAAAAAATAAGTAACATCATGTCTATAAATTTAAAATAGTATAATGAAACTTTATTTTCATCAAAGATGGTGGGCATAACGTTATCACATCCATGTAAAATTATAACTATATATCAATAATCTCCATCATGTATTATATTAATTAATTTCACCATTTAATAATTAAAACTTAGATGTATTAAGAATGGGAACAAGGTGTTTAATTAATGCCACCACAATTCTTAATATACTAATATAATGACACTTAACTGGCCAAAACATTGTAAAAAACCATGGAAGTGTCTTCATAAAAAGGGATTCATTAGTCAGTAAGGAATAATCAAACCTACCCATAGGGTGGTTCAAAATTTAATCATTAATATCCAACCATGTATAATGATATCATATCTTGTCTATTTAAATGATTAAAAAATTAATGTTTGTTTTTATCAATTTGGGAGAAGAACTAATAAGATCGCTCATGCAGAATAATGGTGAAATAATATAAAGTACTAATGATTTAATGAAAAGAACAACACCACCTACCTTATACTGGTGGATGATTCCTCATCTAATATTTAATTTTGATATAAGATGCAATGAGTGAAAATTGAAAAATAGATAAATTCCATTAAAATTGGGTAGATGAGATCACATGGATATAACATAAAATCCATCAAGAAAATCAAAGAATGGATTCCTGAAGAGATATTGAATTACTTGTGGGGATCCAAAATGATAAACATCATTTGAATTGGTGACCTGATGAAGAAAGTAGACCAAATACTAGGTTGTGAGTAAAATTCTATTTCAATGATTCTATGATAGAGAAGGAGAAGAGGGAGGAGAAAGAGAATAAAAAATATTTTACATAGATAGATTTCTTATGTTTTACAGGGAAAAAGGAATATTTACGCTGAAAATTTCATTTTATTTTAGTAACATGTATCAATGAGTTTATGATATAAATTAGGATCATATACCATAAATTAACCATTTATGGGTACTCTGCATGACAACATACCCCATAAATGGAAAATTAATTCAGTAAATATGTTCTGCCGATCTTCTTAACATCCGTTACTCCAAAATTTTTGTTAGTCATTGAATACCCACCAACAGTTTAATAATTATATATACTAGTGTCTGAACCAAGAAAAAATAATAAAGGATCATAGCTATAAAGAAATAAAGGGCCATTTTACAACCTCACTTTTATTGGAGATTTTAGGTAGTGATTTATAAATGATATTGTTAGATAACTAACAAAAAATAGGGCTTCTTGTTATTTTTTCTAAAGGATGTTGTTGCATGTAATTTTTTCCTTGTATATTTTCGGTTTGTTTGATAGTAAATAGTTTATGAATTATTATAGGGTTTTATTGATTTTATCTATAAATTGGATGCGAAATATATTGTTTTACTCGTGGTTTTATACTACAGTAATCTTAGAGGTGTTTTAGGTATTTTGTTCCTAGGTTTTTAATGGGGATTTCCCTTTAGGGATTTTGGTGATATGATCATTTGTATATAATGGTTTATGGAAAATTTTCTAGTTGTATTTTTGAGTTGTATAATTTTATTTGAAGAGCTATTTTGATGTCATTTAATTTTGAAATCACATATATTGTTACGGTAGGGGATCTTGACCCTTCTTTTGATTTTCCTACTATTACTAAGATATTCTAACTAATGTTTTCAAAAAATTAATAATAGAACATAAATGTAATTTTTCAAAAACTATGAAGTGTTTATTATAAAATATATTTTATTATAACCTAAAAATATTTTTTAGATATTATTTTTTGTTAACCAATGTAATAAATTTATCATAAAATTTTAATAATTGGAACACTAACCTATAATCTTGGGAATGGATAATTTATATAGAATCCCATTAGTGTATGAATACCTTATTTTAGATGATCATTATTTTTTGAATATTTTATAAATTTAGATTTTAATATTTATTTTTTTAATCAAAATATTCATTATCTAGAATCATTCTATGCTTAAGTAATCCTCTTATATACTAAAATATATATGAGTTTGGGAAATTCTATGTGACTTTTTAGTAACAATTCCATGTGTTGTGACTATATATTTCTAAATCCCTCTATTTCAATATTTTTCATATTATAAAAAATAGATCATTTATTCCAACATAACATGTATAAGTTATACAAAAATTATTGGAATATAAACATCCTTATGAGATCATATTGGTGGTGATATAATGACTATGTTATGTTGGCAGAAAGGAAATAAACATTTTTTAAGTCATTTTTTGTTTTTAGTACTCATATATTCTCATACTTTAAAAACATCACTTTATATAAATTAAAAATTATCCTTTAATGATTTTATAAATTATCATAAATACCAAAATATAGATATTGGAACTGTAAGATAAAACTTTTTCATAAAGAATATTCTATAATTTTTGGATTCCGTTAAGAATTTTCATTCTATCTTTGTTAAAAAAACATCTCAAACATAAAATTTACAATGTTCTCAACAAAAAATGTTTTTATGGAAGACTATGTGAACATATTTTATAAGGTTGAATTATAATGTTAAATGGACAGTGATATATCAAGTTATAGTTAAAAAGTACCATACAAATAGTATATATGGGGCATAATGTTTTGAATATCATCTTACATTTATTGTAGACTAATAAATACTGATTCATTCCATAGAGATCTCTTTTTAAAAATTATTTCCAGACTTTTTAGTATATTAATGTTATTTTTAGTGTTATATAAACACACATACATATAATCCATTTTGAAACACAAACATTATGAATAGTAAAATTTAAATTTTATTCCACCAATGATATTTCCTTACATTATTGAGCTTTTTGTTCTTTATTTTAATGAGGATGATGGTTATTATAATGGATTTTTTTGTTAGCATAGTTAACAAATAAATATTTCAACAATGTTATAGTTTAATTATATACATATTTTGGATTATAAATTATAGTTTTTTGAATTAAATTATGGGTTTCTATAAATCTCTCGAGTATGAATATAACATGGGATACATTATCTAACTATAAGGGAGTATAAATATTCCCTATTATTATAGGATGTCTAATTGCCCCAAGAAACATATATAATCCTTTTTTATTTCATGAAATGGGGTTTTACCTTGATTCAAATTTGAAAAAAATTAAATGGTATTAGTTTTATGGGACAATAATTATATTTTTATTGATAAGGTAACATTAGATATTGAGTTCTTGACACATTTTAGGTTTGAAAATCTTTGGAATCTCCAAATATGAAAAGTTATTTTTTTAAATACTATAGATTTAGAATTATTTTACATTTTTCAAAATTTTTAATTGATTACTAAAACATTTGTAAAAATAATTTAGAATATTTTTATAAATGAATAGACATATTCATTTGAAAATAATGTTTTTCATGGTTGTGTCGAGGCACATTGTTGGTAACCTACATAGTGTGTATATTCTTACATACTACATGAAAACATCAATGGAAATGTTGATTTGCTTATTTTATTTTATTTATATAGGTAATTTCAATATTTATGTGGTTTTTTAGACACTATTGGTGTTGGATATGGTTAGAATCATTCTTTTTATTAGAGATGGAAGAATAAGGGTTTAGAGGACCATTTTCCAGATTTAAAATTTATAAATATTTTTTTTACAAGTATTACAACCTATATGTACTCAATTGTATATTAAACTATTTTTATAATGGAAAACACATTATCTTATTTTCTTTCATAGATATAGTTATTCTATTTCTTTTCTATGATATTATTTCATGTTATAGGTTTTTTTTGTCTTCTCAAAGTGCCTAATTGTGACATCCTAGAATAGGTTCCATACATCAGTGCCCCAAGATTTTCATTCACATGACCTCAAGCTCACCTACATGTACACCCGAGGATACCAAATAGCATTGTGGATATAATATTGATCATAATGAGATTATACCCTCTTTTATCAGAGTAATACAGTAGAAGAAATAAAAAAAAATTAAAAATGAATAAGCAAATGATATCGTGACTAGAACAATACCAGCATAAAAAGATAATCAAAACATCGAATACAATATCAAACACGAATTCCATTATTACCTTTAATTATATAAATATCAGTCCATTAATTAATTAAATAGTTAAATAATTATCTAAATCCTATTAATTAACTGAACGATTAATTAATCATCTCAATCCCATTAATTATCTCAATATTTAATTAATCATCTCAAATTCATTAATTAATTGAAAAATTAATTATTCATATTAATTTTATTACTAATTAAACAATTAATTAATCATATCATTTCCCTTAATTAATTTCTCAATTAATTAATCCAAATACACAATCCCAATAATCCTATAATTAATTTATCAATTAATTATTCAATTAACATTATTCTTTAATTAATTGAAAAATTAATTATTCAAATTAAAAATATTATTATTCTATATTTAATTCAACAATTAATTATTCAATTAAAAAAACAATTCCTTCATAATTAATTCTAAAATTAATTAATCACAATTTATAATTCCAATAACCCCAATTTCACATTTTTCCTTAATTAATTAATTCACAAAATTAATTACTCGATAAAAAAACTCCATTTATAAAAATATAATTGAAATTATCAAATTAAATATATTTTATTACAATCAATAATTTGGAATTTTAATTATAGACTACATACCTTAATTCATTGAGGAATGATCACCCAACATAAATATCCAAAATTTTAGGGGCACAATGACTTTGAAGGAGATCCAGATCTAAAACCTTCTATCATGATCAAACAAATAAAGGTCCTTATTTTTGAGATCAAGATCCACATTCCTAGATCCATATCCAAAAAACAAAATCTAGAGATAATCAAAACATGAAGAACAAAAAAATATAGAATGAGTGAATAGTTGAAGAGGGATGGGAAACGAACAAGAAATGATTCACTTACTGGGAGGGGTGTAGATCATATATCTGAGCTTCGAATCACAATGATCGGAGGTTAGGAAGCCTTGGAATCCTTCAGGGAGTCTATGGATGTATGAGAAATCGATTATGTGTCAAGAATGGGTGTTCAGGTGTATATAATGTGTGTTCGGGAATTTTTTTTATAAATTCAGAGGACTAATATTTCTTTTGCACGATTTGCTGCTCGGGGTGCATAGTTTATTCTTACTATGTTCCTAAACTATGATACACTTATATGGGGCACACAATTTCTACTTTTAGGGAACATGATTTGAAAAATGTGCACCATCCATTATTTTCATATCTTTGAGGGTTTTTACAATTTTCTATTTTGGGGGAAACTGTGCTCAAACTGTGCACTACCCTCTTTATTTCATTTTTTGGAAATTTTCACCCAAAAAAATCCCAAGGTAAATCCCAATAAAAAATTAATCAACATAATCTAAAAAAATATCTAAAATCATGCATGAGACATATCTAAAAAGGTTGGGGCTTTACAATCTCCCCACCTTATAACATCTCATTATCGTGCTTTACTCCAAAGCCTCTCTATGATTATAAGTCAAAAGACTAGTCCAATGAGCCTTAATTTTTCATACACTCTCAAAATTTTCCTCCAAAATATAGAAATGTTTCCACAAAATACAAAAAAAATCAGCATGGTCTTTCCCCACAACATATTATCACCGCAACCCAATACATGTATCGTATTATCCTCAAAGGACACATCTATATCAACCTCAAAACCAACCATGTAGATCACATGAAGAGGGTTAGGGTGATACTACTGAAGTTGTGACACATGAAAATTTTATTCATATAAATATATTTCTATGGAAGATCTAATCTTTACACAACCAACCCAATTATCACTACAACAAAAAACTGTCCAATGAACCTAGGCTCTATCCTACCCTATCTTTGTATCCTAAATTAACAAAACTTGGGTGAAACATGAAGGTATCAACAGTCACTATCTGTATATTATAGGGGTCTTTGACATATGTTATCATATGACTTTATAACTCATATCCACAACCATACACATTCAATTCAACTAAAACTTCTTTGTTGTCTCCTACATGAGACCCGATCACATCAAATCTAACTCACCTACCTCCAAACAACATAAAAGTGATCTATATGGCCTTACATAAAGAGAATATTATGGTTCTATATGAATAAAATCCCGATAAATTTCTTTATTTATGAACTTCACCAAAGCTTGGTGCTTATCCCAAGGTCTACAAAATTCTAGAACACATGATCACAACATATCCTCGTGCACCAATATAGTATGATCCAACTGCCCATCTGTCAATGGGTGAAAATTTGTACTCAACAAAACCGTCACACCAAGAACAATATGTTAACCTTACCAGAAGTGTGAAGTGAAATAAGAGTCACTGTCTTAAAAAATAGTTTGTGACACCACATAAATATGGACCATCTCCTGATCATGCAAGTATCCCAACGGCTCCACTGAGAAATTCTAATATATATGCATGAAATGTGCTACTTTCATGATTATATCCATAAAAACCCAAATAAAGTCATTCTTATGAGACATAAATGGGATACCCACCAAAAATTCCGTATTAACTTCATCCCACATCCACTTCGGACTGGGAAATGGCTGCAACAAACCTAAAAGTCATTGATGTTATACCATCATCTTCTTATAGGTGTAGCATCCTATGATAAACCCTACTCTATCATTTTTCATTCTCAACCATGAAAACTAATGTCGTATGTCATAGTACATTTTAATCACACCTTGATGTACCTCCCACATCAAGGCATGAATCTCCTATATCAACTCCTCCTGCATACTCATAGGAAAAACAAACTGATTCCTGACATAGATGACCTCATCCTCATATATGTATCAATATAAAGGTATATTCCCACATTGGTGGTTTTTTCCTAAGGGAATAATATTCAATATACTCATACTACATATCCCAAATCCATCTCAAATGTGAAGAATCGACTGAAAGTGATACAAGAGTCATATTATCCTGATTAACCTAAACCAATAGCTGCATCTAAACTAGTAGATTCATCATATTCCACTCAGAACAAGACACCAAAACGTCTTGAGTGCGTTTCTTCCTTTATAGATGTTCAGAAACACATTTATCCATTACTAAATTATATTCTATCTTAAAATCAATTGTCTTGATTTACTCAACACACCTTCCCTTCCGATGATTCAAATATTATTGCGAGATAATATAATTGAAGATGTTGGGATCTTTATACGTAGTAAACATTTCTCCAAATTGATAAATTCCACTAACACTATAGGCTAGTTCTGTTAATGTGGCCTAAAATGCTGAGAAACATATGCCAAAACTTAATCTCCAAGCATCAACACAGCTCCAAGACCTATACTAAGTGTCAAAAAACATTGTGTACTCCCCCTAGATCGGGTAGGATAAATATTGGTTCTGATGGCAGGGTATTATTCATCTCCTCTATGGAATTCTCACATGATTCCACCAATTAACACTTTATACCCATCCTAGTCAAAATTGTGATTGGTGATGCCAAATAGGAAATTCCCTCGATGAACCACCAATGATATTCATATGACCATGTAAATATATAGATATCAAATATGTTATTCGAATGCTCTAAAGACACAACTTCCTGAAAATTCTCTGGGTAGTCTTACACACCTTCATACAAGATGATGTTACCAAATAAGTATACGAGATCAATCCAAAAATGATACTTAGATAACATAGAATATAGAAAATTATATCTCAATGTACTCATGAATATGTCAAGATGTAGGGGATGATCATCATGAAACTTATAGTACAACGATATGTTATCAAAAAATACTACAAAAAATTGATCCAGGTATATATATAAGATTTTTTTTCATCATAGCGATAAATACTAATTTTGTATTCATCAACCCAAATAGAAATAAAAAAAACTCATATAGGCCATACCTTCTTCTGAAGGAAGTCCTCTGTATATCAAAAGTCCTAACGCTCAACTGATGATGACTTGCTCTCAATACATTATTGGGAATGACAAACACTCCTCTCAACTTGTCAAAATGATCATCAATTCTTGGGTAAGGATATTGGTTATTCACCATCATTGAGTTCAACTTTCGATAATCAATACACATGAAAAAAGTCGTGTCTTATTTCTTTGAAAACAACACTGGTGATCCATAAAGTGACATAAATAGAAATATGGACCCCTTACAAATAAACTCCACTAACTGAGTCATGAGTTCAGGATGTTCTTTCCGCATTATTTTTTTACATTGGAAGAGAAAATGGTTCATCTCATAGCATGATGTCAATAGTAGAATCCACATCTCTCTCAGGGGGTAACACTTAGAAGTCATCAAGAAACACATCCGTATATCATTCCACCACATGTGAACATAAATAATATTTCATAAACCCTTATTCCATCATTAGAATGTAAACATGGGTTGTGAGATCACCCAATTATTGAGTAGTCCACCATGATTAGCTTGCCTTGATATCCCACTCTCCATAGTGAATATAGTTGTTACCCTTAGGAAATTAAAAGTCAATATCCTACGGTAACAATCAATATGGGATCAATATTCTACTAACCCATCCATACCAAAAATCAATTCAAACACAAACATTTCAAGAATATTGATATCCCATAGAAAATGATACTCATCAACCTCGAAAGAACACCCCTTACACAAAAAAATGTGTCTAGACCGTACACTCTATGATGTATCTATCAACAATACCCCTCTCACACACTCCATTTCATGGATCAAACCATTAGAAATTTTCATAGAAACAATTCAATGTTATGCACCATTATCAAATAAGGAACTATTTAATGTAGAAGCTATAAGAATAATACCTCTCAATATTTAGGGTCCAACATCGGTAACAACAAGTGCATGTTGATCTGCATGAAACTGTCCTACCATTATTCCCTATGATATAGTATGAGTCCCTTAAGCTACACCACTATGATAATAAAAGATCTATTTCCTATATGTACAACATCCACTACCTCTACCACCATTTCCATTAGAGCTCCCACTAGCTACCGGATATGGTGTAGAAGATCCCATTCTGACATAGTGATTCTATCTAGTCACCCCATCATTACCTATATCCCAAGAATCCCTAAAGAACATCTACAAATGATCTGTCTTAATGCAAGATCAGCACACCACTGCTGTTTGGGGACAATGTCTACAATATTGTCCTGACCTATCGTGCTAGTGAAAATTCACTAGATAAGGGTCATGTGTAACCAACTTTTCCCATGGAATATCTTTTTTCCCCTTCTCATGCTAATGTTCTTATAAGGATTATTCCTACTATCAAAATATTTACTTCCCAATCATCTAGTATAAAAAATGTGTCCACCACTAGGAGCCTCCTTTTGGATCCCCTCAGCAATTAGATCCTGATTCATCACATTGGAAAAACATCCCTAGACTGAAGATATTCACATGTGTCTTAATTTCAAACTATACTACTTCTTGAAATGGTTTTTCTAATTTAAGGTCATTTACTTACAATACTAGAGAAAAGAACTAAAAATATGTAAATATTCATGCAAAATATATTTCATAAATACTCCCATGAGTAAATCTCATGAACTCAACTACTATCCCCTACCTTAGTGCCTCTTGATATAAGTTCTCCAAGAACCACTCCAAGAAGTTCTTCCATAACATACCATCATCATGTACATTCAAAGAATGGATGTAACACTAACTCTTCACTGATCCTAAAACTATATAATATTCTGTCATTACCCTATTCCTAGTAGGAGTCTCTAAGTGGTCATGTATAGTATGAACATTATCAATCAAGAACTCAGCTCCATAAGGTCCACCCCCTCCATAAAAAGTAAAAGGGTGCTGTAACTGAAACTACCTCATCAAGTTAGACATTCACTTCACAACCTTCTATGGGTCCCATTCCATGAATTTCATGAACCAAGCTATGATTACCTGGAACTACATTCTAACTTGATTAGTTGGCACTATCAGTGCCTCATGTTCTACCATTGGAGGATCACCTCTAGCCATGTCCTCTTATATTCATCTCAATCGGCATCGTTGGGGAGACATAACTCTAAAATCTCAAATCACACCTTAGGCATATTTACTCAACATTAACATTAATTTGGGAAAAAGATAAGGCACAAAAATACTTTTCCCTAGAACCCCACCACAAGGTAAAAAACAAGGCAGTATCACTACCTCTAAACGTCTTACATCTTGGTCACAGTTAAAAAATGTTAAATAATTTTCATTACTCAATTTTCTCAAGTATACACCCAAATATTATCAACTTTCATCATTTTACCAATTTATAATCCATATTATCTACCATTTTCAATTAATTTTCACAGGAAAGGAAAAACATTTCATGTTTAATAACTAACCCAAAACTCGTTTTCCCATACATGCCAAAAATGATTCATCTGACAAAGTAATCTATAGTTCCTATAATGATGAATGTAGAGTCAACTCTCATTACTTACATGGAATAGAGTAAAATCTCAAAAATCAATAAAATAATAATTATGTCACATAATAAACTCCTCACCAAGTTGAAATAATATTCAGCATTAACAACAAACATCAATATAAAAATACCACCAAAGGTACTTGGATTCTCCCAAGTACATTGGTTCGCTACTCCCATGAATGAGCTCATAACCATGGCCCAAATAATCATATTTTTATATCCACCATTCCTAAATAGTAATAAAAATAAAAAATAAAAGAAAAAAGGTCTCTAATACACCTTTCTAGTATCCCGATCTAAGATAGACACACTGGTTCTCTGAGTCGGGTGGTCACATAACACCAAGTGCACCTCTTTGTATTCTAGAGTCATCCAACCAACATCGAGGGTCTAACATAAATCATGGAGATACTATTACCTTTTTATCAGGGTAATAAAAGAATAGATATAAATAAAAAACAACAACTGAATAAACAAATTATATCATAACTAAAAAAATACTAGCATAAAAAGATAACCCAAATTGGGAATACAATATCAAAAAAATATAGTAGCTATTAAATGCAAAAACAAATGTACAGTTTCAAAATGAAAAATCAATAGTAGAGACATTGACAACTACCAAGAGTGTCACGAACCACATATGGTTCCCTCATCCATGATCCATCCCCAAATCCATCATCAAACATCAAATATTCTTTATTTAATAATATAATCCACAGGTATCCCATGGAAAAATGAACCTCAATACATTATTTAGACCTAATTAGAGTCTCAACAATACCAAATGGATATCATTCCTTAGAATTACACTATAACCATTATATATCTCATGAAATATCTCAGAATTCTATTGTTACGATTCTATATTTCAATGATCAAATGAATACCATTGTTAAAATTCATCATTTCAATATAACATATTAATTCCATTATTAGAATTCAACAATTAAATATCAATCCATTAATTAATTCAAAAATTTATTAACTATATCAATCCTATTAATAAATTCCATAATTTATTAATCATCACAGTCCCATTAACTAACTCCATAATTAATTAATCATCACAACCCCATTAACAATCTCAAAAGTTAATTAATCATCTCAACTTCATTAATTATCTAAAAAAATAGTTAATCATCTATGTTTTACAACAAATTCAACAATTAGTTCATCATATTATTTCCCTTGAGTAATTTCTAAATTAATTCATCAAAATCTACTATCCCAATAATCCCATAATGATTTCATCAATTAATTTTTCAATATATAATCTCATTATCATTTAATAAATTCAATAGTAAATTATTAAAATTCATAATCTCATTATCCTATAATTAATTCAACAATTAATAATTCAATTACACAACCACAATTTTTTCATATTTGATCCAATAATTAATTATTCATAATCTATAGTAATAATAACCGAAATTTAACTTCAATGCCCAATTAACTAATTAAAATTAAACATTACTAAAAAATAAACAAAATTTATACACATAGAATAGAAATTATTCAATTTCATACACAAAATTTCAATCAACACCTTTGGATTTGAGTTATGGGCCACTTTCCACAATTAATTGAGGAACAATCACCCAACTGAAATCCCCAAAAAAAATTTGTGTCATAACAAAAAAAGGTGTTCCAGATAAAAAAAATGATGATAAAAAAAATAATGATCCTTGAATTCTAGATCCAATTAAACAATCATATATCTATATAAAAAACCAGATCTAGATATAATGATAATAGGATGAATAACATGTTCTGTAATGAAACAAATAATGAAATAAGAACAGGATTACAAGGGGGATAGGACTCACATATCGAGTGGGGTGAAGATATTTTTTCTAGACATCATATCATGATGAATAGTGGTCAGGAATGCCTGGAATACCTCTACAAGGCTCTGGAATTGAGATAAATCGATTATGGGTCAAGAATGGGTGTTCCAGGGTACAATGTAGCACCCTGGTTTGAGGTATTTAACCGTTTTTATGCATTTTTATGTGTTTAAAGTGGATGGATAGAGTATGGTAGTGTTTTTGAGAGTTTGGAAGGGTTTTAATAATTCCATAGAGGGGTTTTAAAGGACCATGGTTTGAGCATGGTTAGGGGAAATCATGCAACGAACCCAGGTATCCATGAAACTCGATCCAGTGGGCCTTTACATGGTTTGTGCATGGTTTGTGTAACTATGTTAGGAGTCTATGTGGGGTTCCCTTGGAGTCAGTATCATATGCACAGTTTGTGTAAGGTTTACCTAACCACTCGAGCTAACCATGCGTGATAATAAAAATAGGGTATTTAAATTCAGGCTTGGTCGAGATTTGCACAAAACCCCCCATTATTTCTCCCACTCAAGCCTCACCCAAGATTCTTGATTCTCTAGGGATAGAGGAACTCTCCCATTCATTCTGGAAGTGATTCTAATGGTTTTCAAGGTGCGGTGAAGTTGTTTCTCCCCCGTTAAGTCACCACCCATGGTTTTTTCTTGGTTCTCCTTAGATCGAGCTCCCCATATCTCTTAGTTTTTCAATATCTACACCTATTTAATGTATATCTTGGGGTTTGGTTTCTAAAAATGATAAATGATAGACTAGTTATTGATAAATAAGGGAATCTAAGGCGGGGTTGTGGAAGTCTTACTTTGATTCGGTGTGCGGTTGTGTGGTGGGTTGATCTCACCGGAACCTTATGGTAGGAGGATTCTCTCTCAACTCCATTTTTCTAAAACAAGAAACCTTGTTTTCAATAAATGGGTTTTACTTGTATTTGGTTATGATATTCATGTGCAAAGCTTATTGGAAATTCATGTTGTGATGTTTTGTGGATTTTTGGGAAAATGGATTACTGTGGTGAGGCGTTCTTTGTTGAAATAGTGGGTGCCCTAGACCCAAATATTTATTGATTTTGATTCCCATATCATGTGTATAGTTAGTTATACATAACGTTTTATTACCATTATAGTGTAAAATTTTCTGCATCCACTATTGAAATGGTAATGTACAAAGATTAATTATCGTATCAAAAGGTTATAGAATTCCCATGCTATATTGAGAACCTCTAGATACTATGAAATTAATTTTAAATATATGTTCTATATTATTGATACATATTAATTATTGGAAACAGTAGATTTTTGACTATCAAGTGTTGGGGGCTCACAATCCTTGAGACTTATTCTCATGAATTGCACACTTGGTGATCTCTAGTAGTGAGATCATGAGGACTGACCCGCCAATAGAAACACCACATGTTTCAGATGTCATTGGATGTTCCTATCTACGATCATGTGTAATGGTCTCCTGACTTGAGATCATTACCAATTTATGTCATTTGATTGCCTACTTTGATTCAAGACAAAAACCATGGAAATGAAGTTGTGTCAAGGTAGTTTGTGTTTGGTGTGTCGTTGGTGGTACGATATTGGTTGAATGGTAAAGAAAGGATTTGTCTCTTCCAGGTTATGGAATTAATATATATCAGGCCATGTTTATATGGATGGAAGTATAATTATAAGACCATGACCATGGCAGTCGAGGGTAAATCCATCAAGTTAAATCAACAAACTATAAAGCAAGATATGGGTGATGACACGTGAGTGCGTCCTGCTTTATGAGATATTAAAGACAATGAGATTATATTACACAATGCATGTTCGTATGTTGGTTGTCACTGCTGTGACAATCCTTATCTCTTCAAGGACCATGATGGGTTTCTAGATCCTGCTCTTAGTTTGTGAAAACTATTCACTATTTTTGAGATGAGGACCTAGAGGGTCACACACAATAGCGTATTCAAGAATCTGTCCTATTCAGTTGAATAAGAGTTTCAAAAGTGGTGGGTCCCACCACTGGGGTCTGGGATTTTTCCAAGATAAAATGACCACCAATGAAATAAATTAATTCATATAATTCGAGTTTAGAATAATGAGTATTGAATTTATTTACTAAATTTATTTACGAGTTTTATGTAAATACCTGAAAAATATTAATTGACGAATATTAAATTATTAAAGGTTCAATTAATATTTATGGGAGTGAAGAGTCGAGTAAACGACCAAATTAATATAACATAATATAATTTAATATATCACAACTGAATGATAATAATATTTATTACTCAGTTTAGTAGTCATAAAATTGTCATTGATAGTGTATTATGTATTTGGGGCCAATGAGGCGATACCGGGTATTTTAATTAACCACTATAAATATAAGAGGAGAGGAGATTTCAAATTCCTATTCATAGAGATTCTATCTCCTCTCCTCTCTCTCAGGTTATGGAGAGAGGATCTAGATCCAAGGACTTCAGATCAATCACTCTCTCAGGCATCGCTTGTGAAGCGATGTAGTGATCATTAGAGTGTCAAAGGCGTTGTCAAAATTCCATGCTAGCACCAGGATTACGACGAACGGTGCTTCTTGCAGACTTCCTGAAGTGTGTGTGCATGATGTAGAGGAGTTTATCTCAGATTCTTCGAGCAGGGATCACCAATGATGAGAAGACATCATGCGCCGCTTAAGAATTAAACCATGTACTTTACGATTTATTTTTGTGCTTAAAATCCTTCACGCGTGGTCCTCGACTAAGACCGGGCTTCTATTCACCGATGTTGACTATTTTTCATCAATCGTCGGTGTGAATTTTTTAAAAACCCACCTATTTGGGGATTCCATTGCATGCCTGGTTCTAACAAGTGGTATCAGAGGGATGCATGTCGATTTTAAGACAAGAAAAATTAAATTTGCATTAATTTATGAAGAAGGCATTGATATGGTCCCAATGGTATAGACCGTGTGTTAATCTAACATCAGATGACCATTCTGTAGTTATCCAAAGTATTTCTTTCAGATTCAACAATAGTTAATACATATGAGGTTTCAGATTTATGAACCTCAATTTCATTTATCCAAATCCCCTGTTTCACCGAAATAGTGTTTTTTGGTGAGTTTTCATAATAGTAATAATTATAATAATTTCATTGTAATAATAATAGTTCTATTATAATAAAAATTTGATTAATATAATAATTTTATTTTGATAATATTTTAATATTATAATAAAATTATTATTTTCCTAAACCTATATAGGTTTAGAAATACTTTTTTTAAAAAGGGAGATGACCCATGTGGGTCAAGATTATAAAAAAATGGGGAGACATCCTGCTTTTACAAGTCAGGCAAAAAAAAGGGATACAATGGTGACCTACAGAGCAGGTCATGGTTTAAAACAAATTAGGGTGGGGGGAGACAACCAACATGTGCAGGTCATGAGAAAAAAAGGTGTTGGGGGGGGGGGGGGCGAGTGCCCCCCGTTTGGCCTCTCCTGCATGGCGTCGCGCAGCACACAGACAAATACTAGGGGCGGTGACGACCACCCCTCCTCTTCTCCAGGACAACCAAACCTGCTTCAGCCTCTCCACTACAGCCACACCGCGACCACCTCGGAACCCTTGATGGCTCCTACCCGCACCTAGTGCCCCCTCCCTCGGCAGTGTAATGCACTATGGGACCCCAAATTCCTGCCTCTACTGTAGTCACAGTGCACCCACCGTGGAGCAAGGGCGCACAACTTGTAGCCTCTCCTCCTGCCTTAGAGCAGCACAGAGTAGACCGACAGTGTATTCCCTGCTATTTTACTACTCTCGTGCTTCATCGATAGACACACCACATGCTAGCCATCCCTACACCCTGGTGTCCCTGACCGACAGCATATGCCCCGTTAATTTGTTATATTTTTATGAAAATATTAATTTTTCAATTAATGGTGTAAATTACTATTTTTTTTGAAAACTCCCTTATGGTTTATAGAATTTATAAAGATATATTTTTATTTATAATGTATTTAAAAGAATAATTGGTTATGTTTTATTATATTTAATCCAATATTTTTAGTTTTAATCAATTTCATATTGAATGTTTATATAAAAACAATATAAATGTTTGAAAATTTTCTCTTTATAAAAATACATTTTCATCACATTTTTTGGATTAATATTAAATTAAAATCTAACAATTATGTTTATTACATTTGGAAAAATGTTTTCCAAATTTGGATTTAGTGTAATTAGTATTAAATAAAAATTTCTACTTAATTTTTTTCCATAAATAATAGTAAAAGTTATATAAATTAATTATCTTTGTTAAGGTTAAAACAAGTTTACAGGGGGTTAAACTAATATTATAAGTGGTAAAATGACATATAAATTTTTGAAAAAACTATTTTTGTTGAAAAATAATTACCTAATCACCAGTAATGATATATAATGACCCATATTGATTCTCTTTCATGTGTAAAATGTGGGTACAATTTATTCCTTTCAGACATTCTATGTGTATCATCTCGCCCACTTATAAAAGGTCACACCCTCTACTATAAAATTTCAACTTCAATAAACATTCAGTTTGGATGATGAATTCCAATGTATATTCCTTAATTTTATACATACTTCCTATTTTTTTTATGTTTTTATTAAACTCTCATATGAAGGATTAAGTATAAACTTAAAGAGGCCCTTCGAAGAAGAGGTAAAATTCTTAAAATTGTGTTTCTGTTTAATTTTTTTACATCCTTAAAATATAAATTGCATATAATAATATAATATAAAATTTATATCCCACATAAAAATATGTTATTATGTTAATTTAATTACCTAAATCTATATCCTCTTCTAACAAATGGGAAACAAAATAGTCAACCTAGTGTATAATATACTACTGCCTCATGAACTGATATTATTCATTTTCCATCACCACATATCATGGAATGATATATTTATTGATTTATTGTTATATATATTTTATATATGATATTATTGTGATTCTATAATTATGATATTACTTATTCATTCTAACATTCCATTTTGTAGGGATATGATAACATCACTCGTCAGTATGACAGACTACCTCTTTACTAAGCATTGCGATTCATTTTTTCATAGAAACATTACATGGAAGTTAATACGGATATATTTAATGAATATATGTTATATATTTGTAATAAATATTACTGTAGATAGATTATACATTATTTATCTTTCATTATTTTATACATCAAGAAATGGAAACAATGTTCATTTGTACACGCAGTTTACCATCTCCGTGAATGGTGTAACTCATTTTCAATATATTACTTTAATGAATTTTTTAAAATAAATATATATGATATTTATATCAGGGATAAAAATATTTATATTATTTAACCATGATCAATTTTAATGTACCAAAACTAACAAACCAAAACATACATGAAAAATAAAGCAGTTATTACCTGAAACATGATTTGGACAAAGAATAATGGATGAATGGGTAATAAAAAGTCATTAATTACGATGATTATGGTTATTAATTATATACATAATAAACTTATATTTAATATTCCATGGTTTTTAAAGTATAAAATGGATGTTTATACATAAATTAATATATTTTTATCTCAAATTACAATCTTTCGGACATACATTATGTTATGAAATAATCATCATTTATGTGGAGTATATATATCCATGTTGACATGTAATATAATGAATGTATTTATTTTAATTATATTTAATTATTTATTTAATTTTATTATTTCTTGTTTCATGTGATTCAATATTAATAATGTGGGAACGGTTTTATGATAAAATCTCATCATTTAGCAGGACTGTTTATGTTTCTGCATCTAATGGTAAAATCTTATGATCTATCTCTCAAGAAACATAGTAATTTTATCCTACTATGGTTATTTCATGAGAATGCATGTTTCCCTTGATTTTATTATTTTTTTGTACATAATATTTTAGAATAAATTTTTTTATGAAAAATAAACATATTTTCTATCTTTATTCGGAAATCTATTTAATTCCATATTCACGATTTAGTATAATATTTTAAAGGATGTTTTTACAAATATAAAATTATTTTACAAAGATATTTTTACCCTTATTATAATATTTACAAAATTTTTTAAATGGAAACATAATAACATTTATCAAACAATTCATGTTTTGATTTTACTAAAAATGTGAATGGAATATTTGTTTTCACATGTATGTAATGAATGAAATTTCCCACCATCATGAACACATAATTTTTTTATGCTTCTTTTATATGATTCAAAGGATATTTTAAAAAACAATTATATTCAATTTTTTTTTCATATTACATTAAAAAGGTTATTTTCAATGTTAAAAGGTTATTTTACACATTATATGACCCATGATTTTTAGACATTGATATTAAATATTTCTTGATTAACAATTATTACATCAAATAGAATAATTCCTAATGATCATAATGGAATAGTGCTTTTGGAAACTTGGAAACCTTAACAATTGGATCAAAAGTGAACTAGATCATCTACCACTATGGTATTTATAAATAAAACCCTTCTTAAACAAATCATACATAATACATTTCATCATAACCTGAGGAATTTAATCATAAGACTGGATGAGCACAAAGGCTCAGTAAGGGTACCCAAGAGAGATACATATACATTACAAGAAAATAAGGTTTTAAGAACATGATAATAACTTATGAAAACCATACCCTACATATCAAAGATCATAATCATGGGTCAGGACATAAACATTGGTAGTTCATAAGATATGATTGGTAAGGGAATCAAGGAACAAGATCCTTGATATCATAACATTGGAAGAAGATAAAGATTTGTTTCATACATTTAATCATATAAAATCATTTCCATATTAGTTTGGGCTCATAGCCAAGGCTATCATTTGGAATTGGTTCACACACAATACCATTATAGTATTCAAGGTGTTCTCCTAATACTATCATATTGTTCAATGTCCTTTATTAAATGGGATCAATACCCATTATACTAATGTTTATCTAATGAGATACCAAACTTTACCCAACACATTGGAATTGGGCATAGGTATCACCCAACAAATAATGAATATCATACAAAAATGTTCCACTATTTCAAAAATATTTATCATATTAGAATCCAAAAATAAATGGGTTTTATAAAAATTTTCTCATAATTACCCAATGGAAAAGGAACATGTATCATTATCATTTCATCATTTAATCAAATCATAACCCATATAAAAACAGGCTGGTATCAAAATCATTTCTTAAAGGTATAACCTAAGTAAGGGAAACTGGTTTCATAATCATCTTGTAATAATAAACATAAAACATATATTGAATGAATAATAATGGTATCCTTGGATAATATCCCTAGTAAATCACATTTAACAAAAAAAGATATCATATTAGATATCAAATGATTTTAAAAGATCAAATGAATCATTTGTTGAGGAAAATAAGCTGTTCACTTTGAAAATCACATTTTTTTAAAACTAAAAATTGATAAAACATTGTAATAATTTATTTTTATTAAAAATAAGATTATAAAATTTTAAATTATGTTTAAAAACATTATGTGGTCATGATGGTTGGAAATTTTGTTCATTTGATACATTTTAAAATAAACATTCCATTCACGTTTTTGATAAAATCCAAAAAGGATTTGTTTTAAAAAGAACCCAATGATTATTTTTAAAAAAATTTGTAAAAATTAAATAATGAGTATAAACAACATTTAATTAAAATTTTATAGTATTTGAAACATTTAATTTTTTTAAAACATTTATAGCGTAGAAAATTAATTTTTGACCAAAGTGTTAAATAAACTTTATTTTTCTTAAAAACATTCTATTGAACTCCCAAGAACATATAGTGAGTAAAAATAATGGATAAATGTTTTATAATGACCTCAAAATAGGATAACTAAATTTATGAGTTTATTGAGTGATGCATCAAAAGAATTCATCATTGAAAGCATAAACATAAACAATCCTATTAAATGATGAGACTATATCATAAAACCCTTACCACATTCATATAACATAATCATAATCCCCATGAAATAATAAAATTAAATGAAAAATATGATATAATTAGATTAAATAAATTATTTAAATTACATATCAAATAGGTTTTATGGAAACCTCAAAACATCATATAGTTTCATAACATAACTTATGTCCCCAAGAAGGAAATTTGAGAAAAAAATCCCATACCATAAGAATCAACCTCATATGTACACGTCTGAACCTCCTATCTATTAAATATAAAATTATTATAATTATACTAAATAACCATACACATATATATCATGTGATAAATGATTTACTTACAACTTTTTATTACCGTTTAATCAATAATTCTTTATTAAAATCATATTTCGAGTTATAACTACGTTTTTAATGTCTACTTAGGTTTTTTATTTTTATTCCTTTTACTTTGAACAGGGTTCCATATTCTCCATATTGTCAAACATGATGTAAATATCTTGGTTATTCATTATATATGTATTTATAGTAATCCATTAGTGTTATATATAGAAAATTTGTTACACCATTAATGGATATGGTAAACCATATGTATACATAAATATTGTTTACATTTTCTTGAAGTATAGAAAGAATGGATGGTTAATAATAAATAATATTTAAATAAAATTTAAAACTTCATATCTATTACATTTATTTATTAAATTTTTCATTATTACCCTTCATGTAAATATATTTTAAATAATGAATCATGTCGCTTCATGAGGTGGTACTCCAACAAACACATGAGTGACGTTTATCTTATCCCTACAGAATAAAAATTAACAATTACAATGTGATATAATTATTTTAGAAGAATAATATTAACAAAAATATCATATATAAATAGTAAATCATTCATTATATCTAGGCGTGAAAGGTGGTGATTGAAAATGATTAACATCATCTCGTGAGGTAGTAGTCTGTTGTACAGATGATTGATGGTTTCATTTACAACATGATGTATGTGGAGATAGATTTAGGCCATTTCATTCAAATAATAAGATATCAATATATGGTAGATATAGTTTCCATTATATTTTCAACTTTGATGATGATTTGGTGGAGGTGGAAAAAAAGTTTAAGATTTTTAACACTTCTTTAGAGAACCTCATTATGTTTATATGTAAATACTTCATAGGACGGTTTCATAATCAAAATATTCCTCTAATATGTGTTAATGGAAAAAATTATTGGTTTTGGGTAGTTATTTTCTTATCCAAATGGTTTTCAAAGTGTGAATAGTATCATGGAGTGGTGGGAATTTTATATGTAAGGAGAGGAATTGCATGAAGTTTTTTAAAAGAATAAATTGTATCCATGTTTTTTTAAAAGAATAATGTGTAAAAGTTTCTAGGTCATTTTACCCCATATCATTTTAGTTTAATCCCTGTAAACTCATCTTTACCTTAACTATGACAACTAATTTTTACTGTTCTTACTATTAATTTTGACCATAAATTAATTTGAAGTTATTGTGTAATATTAATTATTCATATTAAAAATATTTAATCCATTATTCTAAATTCCACACATATAAGTGGTATATTTAAATTCAAAAATAAAACCACAGACACGTTGAAAAATTTGATTTCCAATGATAAAAGTTTCTAAAGTATTAAAAGTTTCAATATTAAAATTCCATATTAAATTGATTTCAATGAACTAAATTGGATTATTAAATATATAATTAAAATAATATCACTTTTAATACCATTTAAAAAAATTTATTCTAGATTATTTGAATAAAAATGGAAATTCGTAATAAAACAATATTTATAACTATTTAGTAAAAAATTATCCTTTCTAAAAATTATCAAAAATTTAGTAGAAGATAAATTTGAAATTATTATTCAAAAAATATATTTTATTATTTATAATATATTTTCTATGTTTTCTAAATGTTTATTATAAAATAAATTCTCAAAATTCCACACAAATTATTTTTATTTAAGTATAGTTTTAAGAGTAAAATTTGATTTATTAATGTGAAATGTCTAGAAAACAATTAAGATTAATTTTAAAAATTTATTGAATTTATAATATATAAATTTCAATAAAATAATTAAAAAAATGTCATTTGTATAATTTATTGACCTAAAATATGATTGTGCGTATAAAAATAGCTTTTAGAAATATATTTCCATTATTTTCAAATGGTTCTTATTTTCATTTATAATTAATTGGTAAAAAAATATTTATTTTATATACATTTGAAGACAATATATTTTCACAATTTAGTTATTCCAATTCACAACCTCTATTCTAATGGTTTTTTGATAACTATCATATTGAAAATATAATATTGTAATTGCATGTTGTGTTTCATTAAAAATCATTATTATGTGTAGAGTATGCTACTAAAGCAATTTAATTTTATTCAATTTATTTTTCATAAAATATCAAGGTGTATAAAATTTTTTCTACGTGATCTTCCAAATCAATTTCCATATTAAAGGAAATAGTTTTATGTGACTTATTATTACAAGGGATATTATACATGGGTACCATTCCTATACTTTCTCTGTATGGTCAATTTTTTTTATGAAATATTTTTAGGAAACCCATTTCTCTTCCATGGGTTATTCCATGAAAAAATTCTTATAAAACCTGATTCTTTTTCAATAGATTATTATTTTATGATGTGATGAAATTATTATGAAAGCAATATCTTTTCTATAGGTTATTTTATGATCAAATTTTGATGAAACCAATTTCTTTTCATGGGTTTTTATATGATGAATGTTTTATTATCTTCTGGAACACATATGTATGATTTTTATTATGTGATAGGTGGGACCCATATCACCATACAATTAATTGGAAGATGTTGATATCTTATAATATAATCAAGACATTAATAGGGAGTAAACCCAATTAGATAAGGTAAATTGTCCACTATGATACCATTGGGAGTGAACCTTTACTACTATGATGGTTTGGGTAGTGAACCCATTCCACCATGATATCCTTGGAAATGATCCCTGACTAATGTGGAAATGATTTTCTATTCATATGTGTATTCCATTAATATACGTCATATACTAATGTTATGATATCATGTCTCTTGTTCTTTTATTCCCTTATGATTCTTGCCATATGAACTACCAAACTTCATTTCCTAGCCCAAGATTATGATATTGGAAAATCAAGTTAAGGTTTTAAAATTTATACTAATTTTCTCATTCCATTATGCTCATGTTATGTTTACACATCTCCCCTATTTACGGTTACTGATCATTTCTCTCACCCTTTCTTTTTTTCCATTACCTAGGTTATAAAGAAATTTATTATGCATGATATGTCAAAAAATGATAGAATTTATAAGGTTCTTTTTGGGAGATAATGTTGTTCAATAATGAACCAGTAGTTTGTGTTTCCATGTTTCCAAAGGTACTATAACTTTATGATCGTATGACTTGTTTTTGTGTATTTTATTAAATATTTATCCAAAAAAAGAATTAATAAATATGTATGAAAATCCTTGGAAATTATAGTTAGTATTAGAGGATAGGATTTGTTAGTATTTTGAAAATATAATGTGAAAACCATACTTAGTTCCCTAGGGATATGTCTCAAGATAAGTCTAAGGGTAGTTCTATGAATTGTAAAATATCATTGAATAATAGTGAAGGATAGAGAGATTTGTTTCCTAGAAATATAGACATTTATAGATACAAAAACTATACATGGATTAGGAAAATAGTTACCTTCAGGTAATAACTCCAAAAAGGGTTTATTGAGTTGGAATCAATCATCACCGAGTGCACAACAATGAACCTTACTTTAAACCTGGTTTGACATTCCATGGGGAAATTCATTGTAAATTAACAAAATATTTATGAACCATCATAATAAATTTGAATACTAACTATGAATGACATATTTTAAGCCTAATTTTCCATAGATGGAAAAGAATATGTCAGTATTTAAACATACAATAAGTTATTTTTCATGATTATGTGGGTTCACACATTTATTATTGTTTCTTCTAGTATGGTTTTTGTTTTTATTCAATGGCTAGATGTCAAAGGAACTGAGTTAATTATTAGTGTGATGTCCAATTCAATGATTGTGCACCAAATTAACTAAATGTTATTAGATCAAGAATGAAAACTCTTGATTCTATGATCACACATCATTATCAAGATATGAATCATGCTGAACATCCAAACAAGTAATATAGGGAGAAATATTCAGTTGAGTAATTCATGAAGAATCATCCACTATATTTTAATGGTTCAACTGATTCTATAGATCCTCAGAAATAGATCAATACCACTGAAAAGACATATTACATTCTCTAGTTTTCATAATAATGAAATTTCATTTTGGTTTTCTTTCATTTCGATTAAGAAGTGGATCAAAGGTGGAATCTAATGAATAATATGAGGAAACATGATTAAATTAACTCAATCATTTTGGATGAGTTTAAGATCTTTTTTCTATGTATGTTCTTCCTCATATTTGACATAAAAAAATAGAGAAGTAATTCCTTGAGGTAAAGTAGAAGGATGGTGAATATTTTGGCACCTATAAGAAAAAGTTTATAATATTTGTGTGTTATGATTGAAACATTCTCATATAATGTAAATATTTGTTTTAATGATTCTTTATTTGATAAAAACCAAGTCTACAAAGGTTGTTATCAAAAAGAGCCATTGGGAACAATGAGAAAATCATATAATGTTCTCTAAAGGTGGAAATAGAGAGAGAGTTATCTGTCAATCTCATGGTTTTATTAGAAAAGAAAGACGATTTTTAGGGGGAAAATTAGGAACTATGGAGATAATATGATTATCTTTCCTTAATGCATGATGTCTGGTAGGAAACATAGAAGAAGTTTTATTTAAGGGACAATAAAACTTTTTCTATATAGAAAGTAAGTTCATCATACAATTAAATTCCGAACTAATCAGATGAAGTTTTCTAGTAATTAAAATAGAGACACATAGTTTTAGAATGAACCAACAACACTACAATGATTAAATTTGAATGGATTATAGGAATAATTACAATAAATTCCCCATTCTAGGGGATAATGAGTATGATAAGAGACAACAACCACTCAATAAAATTTAAAATGCAAAGACTAGAAATAAAAATGGAAAAAGTGAATCATGATAAATATTGGAAACATATCATTCAATCCATAGTTGGTAATTTAATGTTTAATTTTTGTATGGATGAGCCCATGGAAAATATTTTTTTCAGACACTAGTAAAAATTTATGTGATTTTAAGAAGTAATTTTCTCCCTCTACATGGATCCTGTAATATTGAAATCACATTTTATATTATATTACTGTAAAGAAAAACCTAATATACCAATATAAATGTTTTTTTCTAGATTGGGAAGCATATATATCTCTATGTATGACTAACATAAGTGTTATAGATAACATCACAGGTTTAAGAGTTTAAGGATGATAATAATTTTAACGAATTATACACCCCAAATTGGTGTTTTATGTGTTTAGTGTTTATCAAGATTAAGGATATTTTTTGATAAATTTTTTGGAAACACAACCCTTTGGTTGTGTATATGTTTTAGTGAAAACTCTATTAGGGGAAGAATGTCTTCAAATTATAGGGATATGATTAAAGGTATTTTATCTTTTAGTGTTTATCTTATCGTTGTTGTTGTGGTGAATTTCGGTTCTTGAAAAATGGTAACTATATTAATATTGTTTTGGAAAAAGGATACCCAACATGTTGGATGATAACCTGCCACATTTGGCTAGGCTGTGGGGATTAAACCCACAACTGAAGGATGAAAAAGGTATAATGCCTACCATTGGGATATGTGAAATAATACTTTTGTTGTTCTAACAAGATTTGAGATATTTATGAAAATATATATTGGTATTTTTTATGTCAGTGTGTTAAGAATGAGACACAAACGTTTAAGGGGATCCTCTAACGATTATCCTTACCTAAATATTAATGGATAAACACCACCATGGATTTTTTTCTTGGACTCCCCAAAATATCTAAAGGGTCCAATTATATATGGGATATAGTTAATCACATTAAAAATTCATCAAAATTCATCACTATAAAAAAATAATTCCCTATGGAACATCTTTCTATGATATACATAAAGGAAGTATTAAGGTTTCATGTAGTAACAAAATATATTACGTCTTATCGGGATATGTGGTTTACCTTGAAGTTCAGGTGATGTCTTCATCAAACACATGATATGGTGTTTTTTCAACACTATGAATCATCCTTGGATAGATGGTTTGTCTTAAGAAAAAAATTCAATCCCTATAAGATATATTGATATCATTTTCTATGGATTTCACTAGTTTTTAGGATCGAAAACTTCCTCTAATTGATATTTCTTACAATAATATATTTCACTCAACCACTCAGATGGGTCTTTATTAAGACATATATGGAATAAATTATAGAAATAAAACATGTTGGGATGAAGGTAGAGAAAGAAATCTATTTGTACTAAATATAGTGGATGAAATGATAAATAATGTTAGATGCATTCAGTAACACATATGAGAAGAAAAAAATTAGCAAAAAAGTTTTGATGATAATTTCCAGAGTGACCTTAAATTTGATGTTTGTGAAAAGTTGTTTCTCATAATTTCTACATGAAATATGGTAATAATATTTATATTTAAGTGAAAACTAATGACTATGTATATTTCCCCTTTTATAATTCATTATCATATTTGGACCGTAGCTTATTTCTTGGCAATTCAACCATATCACTCTAGGTTAATGATGTCTTCCAAGTATCTCTCCTAAGGAAGTACATACCAGTTCTATCACATGAAACAAACACATAGGTAATAAAAGTGGATCATGATCTTTATTATAATGGACAATAAGATGAGATTTTGGATCATACTGATAAAGATCAATGATACAAGACCACTCACCTAGTCAAACGTTTATAGAGAAACGAATAGCGTAAGGAAGCTATATGGGAACCTATGAATGTAATAAGGTTGATGTATCCAAAATTTAATTTATTAGATATTTGAATTTGGTGGGATAAATGAATTTTATGGGGTTTTTAATTTAATGAAACTAGAATTCATCATATTTTTGAAAATAAATTAATTTCTTCGAAAGCTTGTGCAACATGCAATATCCAGTTCTAATGAACCATAATATACTATTTATATTACTATGTGACATGGTTGTACAAACTCACCCTAAACATGGTGTTATGAATAGGAATAGAAAAAATTTAAATAATTCATATAATTATTTTATATAATGAATTCATAATGTTGAAAAAACAATTAATTTTTTTGTAAATCCTTTATATGTTTCAAAAACATTCTCATCTCAAAAAATGTTTTTGTTTCTTTTTGTGAAAAAATAATACAAGAAAAATTTGAAACCATTAACAAATATATTTGAGAAAACTAACTTCATTTTAGAATAAAATATGTGAAAATTATATTAGGGTGATTCAATTGTATTTTTCTAAATATATTATTTTTTAATTGAATAGTTAAAAATAATGGTTTTTATTGAAAAAGTTATTTTAATTTTAAAAAATTTCAAGTAATATATATATTTATAAAGTGGTTTTAAAAGTATCATGACTACAATTATATCATAATTAAACCAAGACAACCCATTTTAATCAATTTAATATTAAATTATGCTATAAAAACTTTTAATGATATTAAAGCCACTCTCTTTGAAAATACGCTTTTTCATCACCCATGTGGGTTTAATTTTAAATTAAATAATACCATTACATTTAATTAAATTTTTAAATATGGATTAAATATTTTGAATCATAATAATTAAATTTATATAATAAGTAAAAATTATTTTTTTACTATATTGATTAGTGAAAATATTGAAAATTGATTAACATTATTATGGTTAATATGGGTTTACTAGGTGTTAAACTAAATATATAAGCGGTTAAATGACCATGAATATTGTTAAAAAACCATTTTATGGTCATATTTCGACCTTATAACCTCTAAGGTTCTATGATGACCCATTTTTTAGCCTTTTGGAATGTGGAAATCATGTTTACAACTTTTTCATTGAAAAAAATCAATGTGTTCCCTCTACCCCTCTTAAAAAATCCCTCCACTATACTCTCCTCTTCACAGTTATGAAAACATTTGGTTCATAAAAAATCAAATAAAAAATAATCTTTAATTCCCTACACACATCATGTATCCATTTCTTATTATGAACTTCTCTTAAGGAGGCTTTAGGTAGGGGTTCTCTAAAGAAGTGTTAAAATTATTAGACTAGTGTTTTTTTAATTCTGAATACACTTGGTTATAATAATTTTAGGGTATGGTGAAATAATAATACCAGTACCTACCATATAGTTAGATTTTTTATGTTAATATAATGACATATATCTATATCCTCTTCTACTAAATGGGAAACGAAACACCTGCTCGTGTGTACGATGGACTACAACCTCACGAACTGATGTTATTCATTTTACATCACCACATATCATGGATGAATATAAAAATGCATTTATTATTTATATATATTATATATAAAACATTATTATTATTTTAAAATCCTGATATAACATGTAACTTATTTTATTTTATTTTTGGGGATACAATAGCATTGCATATATGTACGGCGGACAACAGCCTCATGAAGTGATGTGATTCTTTTTTCAATAACACTTAAAATGGAAGTACATATAGAAAAATTTAATGAATATATTTGAATTATATATAAAATAATAATTTCTCTATAATTTTTTTATATTATTTACCTTCAATTATTTTGATCGTTAAAAAAATGGAAACAACGTTCATGTGTACATAAGGTTTATTATCTCCATGAACAGTGTAACTCATTTTCTATATATACCATTAATAGATTATTTAATTACAAATATAATTAATATATATAATATTTATATCAACTTTAATAATAATTATATTGTGTAAACTTTATCAATATAAAACAATCAAAAAAACAAAATGAAATCATACACGAAAAATAAAGCAATTATTACATAAAACATGATTTTAACAAGGAATTATTGATAAAAAGGTAATAAAAAGTTATTAGTAAGGAATATATGGTATGATACATATGATTATAGTTCTATAATATGAGTATAATAATATTATATTTATTATACATTAGGGTAGAATGTTTCTGAAGGAAGTCGAAGCTTAAGGTAATGAATTTTGGCCTTAATTTTCCTTCTTTGGGATAAAAGTTATGTTACGATCCTATCATATTTTATAAGGTGTATATACAGTCACATCTAAAATTTATTATAATAAATTTATTCATTCTCACGATGTTCTATTTTTTATTTTATGTTACACTTTCATGGGGATTATGATTAAATGTTACCCATGTGGTATGTATTTTCTGATACAATCCCATCATTTATCAAGACTGTTTATTTTCTTGCCTATGATGATTAAATATTACTATCTACCCCATAAGAAACTCATGAAATTTATTCTCATATAGTAATTTCGTTAGAATATATGTTTTCCCTTCAATTTCCTCACATTATGTACTCAAGAGCTCAAAACCATGTTTGTTTGAAAAACTACTTAATTTCTCTCTTTGGTCAAAAATTTATTTTCTTCTATATCCTTATCTTCAAAAAAAATACTCTCGAATGATTTTTAAAAAAAAATTTAAGTATTTTTTTAAATTAAAAAAATGAATCTTCCTTTTATTTTCCAAACAATGGATGTCTTTATTTTACTAAAAATGCGAAAAGAATCATTATTTTAACATGTATGATATGAATGGATTTTTCTACCAACATGACCGTAGAATTTTTTTTTGATTTCTATATAATTCTCAATGATTTTTTTTCAAACAATAGTATTTTTAATTTTTTTAATATTTTTTTTTGTTTTTTTAATGTTATTTTTGAAGTCAAATGTGAATATTCCTCAAGAGATGTTTGAAGTAATATTTCAAAATAATTTTTCATCAGAAATGAAATACTTTGATATTTCTAATGATTTACTAGGGATATGTTAAAATGATACCAATATTATTGTCTCTATGAATGGTTATTGTTTTATAGAGAAAATATTCTTATGAAACCCATTTATCTTCCATGGGTTATACCATGACAAAATTCTTATGACACTAAATTCTTTTCTGATAAGTTATTATTTAGTGAAATGATTTTGAAACCTATTTATTTTTCCACATTGTATGTTATTGTGAAATTCTTAGGAAACCAAATTATTTTCATGGGTTATGATATGATGAAATTTTTATGAACTTATGAATATGTTTGTATGATTTTTTTATGTGATGGGTGGGAAACATATCTCCCTCTAAGTCATTAGGAAATGATTGATATCACATGAGATAAACAAGAATGAAACGGGTAGGGAACCTAGTTCGATAAGGGACATTGTCCACTAAGATATTCATGGGAGTTAACCTTGATTACTATGATGGTTTGGGGAGTGAACCCATTTCACTATGATAGTTGGAAATAGTCCTTGACTAATAAGTAAATGTTATTTTATACTTATTTGTATGCCACAAATCAATTTCTTATTCCATTTTTGTGATCACAGAACTCATGTTCTTTGATTTATTTATGATTAATATCTTCTCAAATGCAATTATTTATGCCATTACTTAATATTTTTATCCTTCATATTCAGGGTGTGGTTTTCATATGTTATTCATATTTTATCATCCCCTTATAATCATATAATGTTTACATATTCCTATTATTTACACATACTGAGAGTGTGAGTTTTCTCTTTCATATTTTCCCCTAGGATATGATATTAGGTATCATGTGTGATATGGATAATAACGGATATAGTTATGAGGAAGTATGTGGGTGACAATTTGGAACTGTTATGTACTATTGTTTATGTTTCCATCTTTCCAAAGGCACTATAAATTTAGGATCCTCAAGTTTGTATTTTTTTAATATAACGAAAATCCATTTAAAAAGATCTAATATTTATTTATGAACATATAAGGTCTCTATAATATATAGGTTTGAGGGTGAATTAGTTATTTCAATTCCAATTTATGTTTCTTTTTTCAAAAAAAATCATCACCAGTTAAAGTGAAAATAAGATCATTTTCACACACCCAATTCAATGAACATATTCTACTGGAACAAACAATTTTTACAAATTTGTCTATTAAAAATGAGTATCTATCCCTTGGAATTATCTAATAATCACTCAAGATAATGTTTTATAACACCCTTCCAACCTATACCACTCGACTAGTGTTTGGAACGATTGTTGCTACTTGACTATAGGCATACCTCTCCATATTCTATAGGCTGATGAACATAATATGGGGGTTAGGGAATAACCATAGGTGGAAAATACACTTATATACAAGTAAAACATAATTATAAATAACCAATAAATTTAATCAAAAATCATATTACATTTAATAAAAGTAAAAACATGCTATATAAAATGAAAAAAATAAGCACATTGTCATATGACATGTGTTCATGCCAGCATAAAAAAAATCAAATTCACACAAATTAGATCACATATAAAATATAAATGACATGATAAAATATATTGGGATCTAATATAATACCCTGACTCATAACAACATGATATCTGAATACAATCTATGTTATCCCACTCAATCATGAAACATTGAGCCTCGTCCCTACATATGATTAGTTAAGTCTTATTAGTTACCTAAGTAACATGATTTCACAAGTGATGTGTGCGAATAAATTTGTAGCTCACCACCAATGTATCCCCATATATAACCATTATAGTAGTGTATAAACATGTGACATGGTTAACTTAATAAGTAAGTAAAATATAGAATCATAAATAAGTAACCACCATAGATTCATGGGTTATAAGGTGATATATAAGATCGACTATACCTACATTGGCTAGTGATAAACTGTCTAAGATCATAGGGAATAATCCTGAATGATCATATCAGGATCAATGACAATATAAAAGTATGTGAAAGCATTGATTCAATGAATTTAATCCATGTGAATCATGTAATATCATGAATAAATATTATCACTAATAGGTAATCATCAAAAATCTATTGGTATTAGTCATAAATGGTTAATCAGGGGTAATATTTGAAAATTTAGTCGTATAAATCATAACGAAATTTCTAGGAGGTAAACCATGGAAATACAAAAGTATGAGGATCATCATTGAATCCCAATATATCTCATTGGAATTTCATTCATAAGAATTCTTGGGCAATGCATCCCTCCTGTACTATCTCATACAAAACAAATAAATATGAGATGATTAACTTTTGAACCCATCACACAAATATAAGGCTATAATCCATACTGTATAACCTACCATTATCATCATAACCACATCATGTTTATATGATAATTATTTGGGTTATGTGGTTACATCTAAAGGAGGTAATACATACTCCTTTTAACTAACCCTTTGTATGGTCTATATGATATTGGGAACCCACTAAGGTCCCCAAGGTCTGGCTGTAACATAAGAACCCATCATGGTCACCATGACCCCAATATCATATATTAGGAATAACCTTTCATTCAAAGATATTATCATCCTTATAAATCACAATGATCACATTACGATCTCACTATCCTTATAAGATAATCTACACTGACATTAGTCATGAGATTTGGAATAATTACCAGCATGTATCCAAATTCATCAAAGGATTATACACTCACCAAACCTTATATAAATATTCCCTAGTACTACCCACCTAGGTGGTCCCATGATTCTAGGGGAGGAACTATCTCTCTAAATTCATCTCAACTAGCCTCAAGGTCTTGAGATATCTAAATGTTTAATAATGAAAAAATAGTCTATCCATTCCCAATCTATCACTTGTATCTACCCAAGGGGTATAAAACCAATCAAGATATCCAATATGATGATATAGTTCATTTTCATCCCCTCAAGGTGCAAGTTTTTACATGGTTTGATCACGACCTACATAGTCCAATCATTAATAGTCCATATCATATCCTTACTCACAGTGGATAACATAAATAAATATATACTCTAAATAGACTTAACTAATTTAATTTTATATCCCTTAGGGTCCTCATATCCCATCAAAAAGTTTTATAATAGAAGCCTCAGACTTTAGTTTCTGAGGTACTAAGATAGTTCTCAAGGTTCCATAGTGTCCCTTGAAACATTCAAACAATGATAGGTTCTTCAGTTTTAATAAAAATATTATTTAATTTAAACATGTTAGTATCCCACAATAGAAATATCATATATGACATGATACAAAAATGAAATTCACATAGAAATTGGGTTTACTCTAATGATCACCTACCTTATCTTGAGTTATGTTCTTTTATGTGATTCCCAAACAACATTCCCAATATCTTCCAAGTCATATCAGATATTTTCCATCCACCTAAGGCCTTATTCCAAGATGAAACATTAAATTCAATTAATTAAAACAATTTATAACAAATTTTAAAATTTAATTTAAATTGGAATGATTACCTATAACCCACTAAGCCATACCATCTTACCAAAACCTCAATAAATTTCTTCTAGTCAACTCCCAACATGCTTCCAGACCTAATCCATATAAAATCCCTAACATACATCATGGATTCAATAACCAAGTTAATTAAATTAAATTAAATTTCCTAGAAACATTCTTTAGGAAACATATATTCATTTAATTGTAATGAGACATTGTTTGAAAATATTCTTGGGAAATCATCTACCCTTTTGAGAAAAATATCATTCATCCTTAATTAATTACACAATGATATGGTGGAATGGACATCGAACCCTAAAAAATCATCTATAATCATAGATGATAGTAGGAGAATAAATTTTTTGGAAGATAAAGAAAAAAATACCATGAGTTTTGATAAAAAATCCATAAAATGATCTCCCTTCAATGGGGGTAAGAAGAGGGAAGAGGGTAGGTGGGACTGGTTAGAAATGTAATACCCAACATGTCTTATTCAAACAAGCATCCAATGGGATGGCTAGGAAATTACCAGTATTAAAATACTAATAAAACCTATTCGTGTTGATGTTTCATCCCACCCAAGGGGGTCTTAGTGTGTATCCCCCTTAGGTAGGTTTTCAATCCTCTTACCTCAATATTTACACAGTGAGACCAGGGGGTCATGACTTGACCACCTATGAAAATGGATTGAACCACGTTCTATCTCTATCACATTTAATTCCTCACATAATTCATAGTGTGACACCCCTCTGTGGTCACACTTGATTAAACTTGATATAAATCTACAATTTCTATAAGGCCTCAGCCTTTCTCTGACATCCACCTTATGTTTGCATTACAAAATCCTAGTCCTTACACCACATCCTAGACAATATATTATAAATTCCTGAACACTCAAAATTATAATCCAAATACCAATTCATGAAATGGATCCTTCACTGGATATATATATATATAAATTCCCTATGATAGTTAGAATGAGGAAAGGTATTAGGATTTTAAACCTCCCCACCACATCACTCCTGACCCCCATAGAGCCACATTGATCTTTCAACCATTTATCCTGACCTATCTCGACCACCAATTCATTATCAATTCATAATGTTATAACCTAGAAAATCAGTTTAGATTTTCTTTTGTGAAAATCTGAAAATAAGTTTAATTATTTATCATAAGATGATCCACCAATCATACCCATCATTGAATTATTAATATGATGCATATCGACACTATTATCTCTTGATTCACTATAATTTCATTGATCGATTCTCTCACAGGATCATGTTACTCCCCACAATAAGTCTATTTTCATAAGTGTTGAGTCCAATCCATAGTTCTATCCACTATTAGAATGACATAATAAAACACTCTGGCAAGGTTTAAAGAATACACTCTGTGTAGTTTTCATATCATTGTACCAAATATCAAACAAAAACACTAATCATCCCTCCTCTAGATGATAATTCATTAAAATATTCTATCACACATGTTGACATGCTATCTCCTCATATGATTATGATTACTTTATTCCGAATTGAATCTTTTGATCATTCAGCACCCACACGAAGCTCTAAACTCAATATTCATTATATTTCCATGGTATTCCCTAAAAAAACCAAATCTCTCATCATGTTGTGAACTAGAGCACCGACACACCACTAATTTGACACACGATCAGATCACATTAAGTATATAAAAAGTTCAATGCTAACATGAATGGTGTATCCAAATCCAACCTTACACCCCAAATCTGATTATCGCTAAGGAACTATATAAAACTAGATCCACCGACACTATAGAATAATAATGACCGCTCGAATATCTATCAATCATTCACTTCACACCCATGACCCTACCAAAACTTGTTTGTACCTCAATGGAATGTGATCCTTCCAAAATACCATGTAATGACTCAAAATATACTTCCTGATCACACCTGAGTGCAAACTCAAAACATTAATTGGAACCATTTCCCATCCCACCAGAACACCATCCTTAAGAGATAATGAATTTTTATCTAAAATGAGTTTCATACCTATTAAAATATTATTGAAGACTCCCCACTATATATCATTACTTATACCTATAGTCATGAATTTCCTCAATAGTACCCCCCAAAAACACCTTCATAAAAATAAATTTCATCAGATAAACATTGGTAGACCACACCATGACAACTCAATAGATACCCAATTTCACCTCTCCCCATAAAGGGGAATTTTATTTTCATCAAAACAAACAGGAAAACTTAACTGCATGAATTTCATTGAAACAATCCATCCTTAACTCACAAAAATTCACTCACCGATCAGAATCTCAATAAAACAACATGTAATTATTACTTACTACCTAATTATCAACTAAATGAATTGGTGTGCACTCATAAACCAACCAATCACAAAACCCAACTCATTATCCAATGAGTTACAAACCATAAACCAAAGATAAAAACAATACCTCCATAAATTATATCAAGAAAAATTGGATTATTTGGACTATTCATGTGAACCTCATGTATCTTCATGAATATCACTTTATAATAGTTATTAATAGACCATGGTTTCCAAATATGGCATAGCCACGTTTGAGTGCACCCCAGTGATGCCCCAATGTATCATATGACTTGGATGATATCTAGTCATATACCATAAAACATAATATTATGACCCTAAAACACTAAAAATGCATATTTTATGGTAGTGTTATCTAACCAGATGAACCATTGATGATAGTCTTAAAACCAATGCATTTCACCCATGCCAAGGTCTAATATATATACACATACCACCTAGGTATCATCTCAAAACAAAAAGTGTATATCAACTCTCTAACCATCCTATATGAGACCAATGAAGACCATGATACACTATCACATAAGGCACCACAACCAAAATCAATATGTCTAGGAATCCAACCCATACTACCTTCTAAAAAAAGACATTAGTACCAAATAACCACAAGTTCTTTAAATCTAAAAATCTTTTTATATTTAATTTTCAATACCACAATCCTCTAGAATGATCTATGAATCGATCTATTTACCCAAAGAATCTACCATTTCATATCATATATAAGACACTCACTATTTGGGATAACTCCTCTATCTGGTAACTTCAATTTACATATCACTCAACTTAGTAATATACTGATCCTTCATTTCAGTGTATGTAGGTTCTCCCACCTTTCCCCTAAACCAGGTCTCACATAAGTCTCAAAAAATTAGAATTTTATATGATCTAGTCTCAAACCCATCATGGAAACTCACATGAAAACACCCACTCAATGGTCTTCCTATGAACATATATAACAAGAATGACATCCCAATTCCTCATTAAATTAGGGAAACTGAACCTAAATTAGAATCTTTATAAAAAAATACCCCTCAAGGAGAATGAACTCATATAAAATTATATAACGACACCATCATAGATAATAGGAGTCAAGAGAAACAATATTCATATGGTTTGATAAGTATAATTACATCATGAATTTCTGTTGAAAATAACATATATATTTTTTATAGAAATATTAAGTAACCTAGACTATTATATTTCAATAACTAGTATCAAAATTTCTCATAATGGGATGATCATCAGATAAATCAATTACTGCATCGATCCACTAAGGATAATTATACATCACTCACATAAAGAGATTGTATAGTAATAATCAAGGATCATACCTCAATAGAATCCTCACGACCTATCATTAGAATAAATATGGTTTCATTCAACTGATTAAAATCCCATTAACAAGTTACATCATAATATTACATATATGTTTTTGCTGACACATTAAATAATTGAACCATTGTCATCAACACTATCAATCAAACACAAGAACCTGAATTTATTCTGAGTATTTACTAATAATTATGCATGTACACATACCTATTTCTAATGATCCATGAGGAAGAAACTAAAAACCATAAATCCAAAACCCAATTGTGTAATAGTATGTGAATGTATACAATTGTAAAAGTGAGAACCAAGAATAAAATTTCCAAATATTGGGTGACCTATACATAACATTAGAAATGGTGTTCATGACACACCATTATGAGGTTTATCATAATCTCCAACCAAACCATGTGCACTAAATACCATTTCCTCAAATAGTAATAAAAATAAAATTAATCTTAAATACCACACAATAATACCTCATCACCCAGAGCCACTCGACTATTGTCAAGACTGGAAGTCCCTACTTTAAATCTTATGCACCTTCCCATACACCAGAGGTTATCAACTAGCATCAAGGGTCTTGGGATTTACCGTGAGGAAAATATAACCTCATATTTCAGTAAAAAATAGTGATAATTTAAAATATATTATCCATAAATATAATAATCATACAAATAATTAGTGAAATATTATTTTCTATATGAAATGAAATGTGTAAGCACATAGTCATAAAAACTCATGTCCAAACAAGCATACAAAAATTGACTACCCCCTTGGTTAATCACATTTACTAGATAAATAAAAGAATAAAATGCAGAGGGATCTACTACTATACCCATGTATAATTACATCTTCATCTCAAAATACCATCATGTTTATATCACTCCATCATATAAGCCTAGTCCAATACCCTATTTGAACATGAGAATAATGAAGTGTTATTGGGTACCTATAGAAAATGGAGTCTCAAGTATGGTGTTTTTTCAACTAAGTGTCCAACCACTAAAGGGTCCAAAATATAAGCACTAAATCATTTTATGCACTTGTTATGTACTCGGTTGAATAAATAAATATAATGAATAATTTTATGTAAATAACCCCCATCGATCCCTATATTTGATAGTGACCCTTGGGATTGACTAAACCATCTTCGTCCAGTACCAGAGGGTATTTATGAATAAAAAATAATTATTACATATCATATCAGGTCTAAACATAATATAGTAGTAGGTTAAGCCCTATTTCATAGTATATAATCCTTGGATATCTAGTAGATTCAGGAATAAAGAAGATTTTGATGAGGTAATCCTTGTAAATTTAGCTTTATCAATATAAAGATGATTCATGGGAGGTAATCCATGGAAATGTAGTAGCCTAAATCTATATAATATTCCAAGGATGTAGTCCAAGAAAATTAAAATTTATCATGCACATTTCCTAATCCATGGAAATCTCAGAATCATCTCATTCATAAGAACACAAGGGATGTGTGTCCCTCCTATACTATGTCATACATAAATAATATACATGGGATGTTCAATGACCAAACCTATAAAGCAAATCGAATACTAATATCAAGGGATTTCAACCTACTAGTATCACTAGATCCACATCATACTCACACCATCGATCTTTAGGTTTAATGTTGAAACCCAAATCCAACATTACCTATTTCTCTACTCTAACCCTTTTTTGGGTTAACATAATAAGTGGCATCCATTGAGGACCCATAAGTCAAATTATAGAATAGTTTACACACATGGCCTCCTCAACATAAAACTCCTTAGTCTATCTAATCCTAGGATTAAGAGGGCTTAGTGTCCCTAGACATCATCATGGTCACATTATGAAATCACTAGAATAATAAGATAAGTTCTACTAACATTAGTTGAGGGAGATGGTCTAATTCCCTACTTGCATCCATACTCATCCTTGTTTGGTCAAATCACCCAACTTGATGTCAATCTAATAAGGTACTATCCACTAGGTTCTCACATGCTTATATGTGAGAAATACTCTCCCCACACTCATCTCAACTAAACTAAAAGAATTATAACATTTCAATGTTTTGTAATGGAATACTCTGGCTATATATTGATAAATTTGACAATCATACCTACCCATGCATCTAAGGAACCAATAATTGGGTCTAATATATTTATATAATTAATTTCTATCACCTTAGCGGGATAAGAATCTCATGGTTCCATCACTGCATACTCAGGAAAATAGTTCCCAATTCATCACATATCCTTCCTCATTAGAAATGCCCCACTTTTATAGGTATAATATATTCACTTAATTCATTTAATTTATATCGATCTGGGTTTTTATATCTTATAAACCAATTTTATAATTGAGTCCATGAGAACCAATGGACCATGAACTAAGCCTATGCAAAAGTTATTTAATGGCCCTTGGCATATACATCCACCCCTAATTATTTAATTTTATTTAAAAAATATAACTGAAATATGGTAATCACCAATAGTTCTAAGACCACATATAACATGAAAAAAATACATATACCAAAGTTGAATTATAAAGGAACAACCACCTTATAAAAACTAATCACCTTTTCACAAGAGGCAACCCACTCTCGACCATGCCTTCCCATGTCTAACTGGTCATTTTACATCTACCTAGGGTCCTATATCAAGATGAAATATTAAATTTAATTTATTATAACCATTTATAATATTCATTAAAATTTAATTTTAATGGGCACAATTTCCTAAAATTCACTTATCTATATTCACCTACAAAAACCATGAGTAATGAAGTGCAATCTTCTATTGATAGACACTGAGTCCAAATCAACAAAAAATTTCTAACATACATCCTTGATTCAATATCAATTTTTTTTAATTTAAATAAAAAATCTTATAAAAAATAAATGGGAGTGGTAACTTTGTTTTAAAAACACGCGACAACATACAATCATCTAGTCAAGACATCCTCTACCCACACTAATAAAAAATCCCCCTTACCCCTACCCTATTCCAAAGTACATAGGTGGAATCAACACAGTACAGTAATAGATGTCATTTTAAAATATTTTTGATGGATGGAAACCAAAATTATATGAATATGAAAGATAAAAATACAAATATTCAACAGAAAAAACACTTAAAATGATATCCCTTCAAGGGGGTCAAAGAAAGGATGATATGGGGTATACACATTGAAAAATTCCTCCCTTGTGGATTATTTAACATGGAATATAGGGGACCATCTTTTAAATCACCATTCTACCCCTATTGTGAAAACCCACTTGGAGAACCTCTCAGTTTGACCAAGGGTTCATAGTGTGATGCCTTCCAAAAGCAAGGGTTGAATACCCCTAGAATGGAATCTTCATAGCATGAGTTGGGGTCATGGAATGACCAACTAGTTAGAGGTTATGGTTCTTGACATATCCCCATTAGGTAATTTACCTCTTTATATAGTAGTGTTACACCCCTTTTCAGTCTATCATGGAATGGCCTATAGGTCATGATGTGACCTTCTATAGATGTAGAATCACTCCAGGGCCCTAATACTTGTTTCAAAATCTACCAGAGATAGGATTTCACCTCCAGGGCCTCAAACCATGTCTACAAAACATCTCTTATAGATATCAAAACACATGGAATTACAATATAAATCAAAATTCAATAAATTTTACGTACACCAGAGTAAAAAATAAAAATTCCCAATGAAATTTAGAACCTATAAATGTATGAGGTTATATAAAATCCACTATAATATTTATGTGAATTACAAATGAGTGTTGAATTATATTGGAACACATATTACACATTTTCTACCAACATTGTAAATCACTCATGGTAGAAATTAAATATGTATAATTTGATCTCCAACAACAAGTGTAACTTCCACTATATTTTAATTCCATATAATTTTCATTGTGCTCCATTTTCTTCTTCTTGTTTTTCATCTTTTTCTTCTATTTACATAGCAATAAGTACCCTCACCTTCCTTCCTTTATTCAATATTTTTTATATTTTTATTTCATTCCTATACCCGCGCATTACAATAACATTTCCATAAGTTGAAATACATTTTTCAAATTTAACTTCAAACCAATAACTTCATATAAAAAATTCTAAAAATGATATGTTTCATTTTTAACCTTTTAATTGGTTAGGACTTCTTATTCACCCCTGATATTATTATAATTACAATATATTGAGTATGAGTATCCCTTGATTCATCAACGGATCCTCATCATCAAATCTAATCAAAAATTTGAAAGTCTTATAACCACAAATTCTTTCCTCTTCACCATAGTGAATTGTCTGCAATTTAAGAAACTTTTCATAGATAAAAACATTCACTATGAAATTTTGTATTCCTTTTAAACTAATACATTATATCCATAATGAATCATCTATTAACACAGAAAAAACCACAAGATTTTGTCCCATTGTTATTTTTAATAGAATGATTTTCCCTACACCCTGACATATACCATGGATCAAACCTTATTTCTTTGAACCATGGAAAATAACTGATTAGTTTTACTCTATAGGATTAATCCTCCATGAAATTTTTATAACTAGTCAAAACAACCACAAAAATGGACCTTGTAATGTTCTTAATAGTTTTTATTCCCATAGAACCTCATTCTTTTGAAATTTCAAGAATCCTATGCACTATCCTTTTATGATTTCTTTGATAAAATTTTAACATTGAAACTTCAACAACAACATCTACCTCCATAACATGTTCAAGTATCACTATTCCTCATAAAAACATATCAATTTAAATTTCCATAGAAACACTAATTTCATAAATCATATCCCCATTTCTTAACTATATTGTGTCCTCAATTTCACTGTGGAATAACTAAATCACTTATCTCATACCACAGATTGTTAAAATACCTAAATCTAAGGTAACTAAGATATTTTCTCATCTCTAACTATCTCTGTAGTTATTTCATGTATAGCCACAGTGTGGTGTTGTCACCTAAACATCATATATCTTTACTCACAACTCTTCAACTTTAAAACTTGTTCCATGCATCTCTAATCATTCCAAAACCATAAAATGAAATTCAACTAAAATGAATCATCATGAAACGGTATTTTTAACCTAATTTATTTTTTAAATATAAAATAAATCTCAAAAATAACATCAAATCTATATTATTTAATTTTAATTATTCTTATGATTATCATCACAAAAAACTCTTCTATGGTCTTAACAATCTCCACCATGGTCATAATCACTTCAGATATAAAGAAACTTCTTCAACCATGGCTTGAAAATATCACCTTTTTGATTTATTATGTTGCTTACATAAATAAAATTAAAATTAATAATATGTAGAAATGATTCAAGATTCAATAATTTTAATTCTATGTGAGTGAACGTTGTATAAGGAAAAATATTATTGAATAATAATACATTACCTTAAAAAATAATGACTTTTACCCACTTCTTCAAATCTTCTACCACTAGAAATTATTCTTCCACTTTTTAAAAACTATTACTTAATCCTACGTAAAACAATGTACTACATTAATGCTCTCCAAATAGTATTACGATAACTTTAAAGTAAAAAAATATCACAGAACCCCATGCAGACCTCACATATTACATATTTTAATAACTCTTTTTGAATATATGCTCCCCTAAATAAGAGATATATCAGCAAATATGTTAAAAATATACCTTTTAATTTTACCACTATTTAGATTTATCCCCATTTTTAAATATTTTTTTTGTAAGTATATAATGAAATAATAATAATGTAATTTATGTCTCCATTCCCCCACTTTGACAACAACATATAAAGAATAATTGAGACAAGGGACAAAATCACAATACCTTAACCTTGTATAGAATGAGTTTAAACTCCCATCATCGACCACAATCATTGAAATGAATACTTTAGTAGTGGTTTATAGACGAAATATATGATTTTTTTCCTTTTTTAGAACAAATTTGAGCATCAAATTTTTTTAATCCTGATATCCTTCAAGATTTTGTATATTATATCAATGTGGTTTGACTGAAAATGTTGAACTAGATATCTCAAAAAATTGATAGTACTCTGATTATCACAACCCATAAGTAGTGGAAATTTAACATACCCCTTGTGATCTTCCAATTTATCCCTCTACCTCATTGATTGGGTTGTATCCTGAGTGGAAATCACATATTCTACTTCAGTAGTACTCAAGGACAATGAGATTTGTTTCATTGCATTACAACATAAACACTCTTCACCCAAAAAAGAAAAAAACCCAATATTAGTCTTCAATCATCCACATTTCTAGTATAATCAATATCTCTATCAAAACAATATTTCCATTTCTATATTATTTTCTTACATAGTTTATTATTCCCTTAACATTAAAAAATATTCTATTTCCACTAATGAAATGAGACTCCTTAGGTACACTTTGATACTTTGATCCTAATTTAACAATATATAAAATGTATAGTTCTGATGCTATCAAGTATACAAAAATAGAAATAGTTTTTTTTAATTATCCTATGCCATATTATTTTCCATTCTCATCCTTAGAAAATTTTGTTCCCACTAAAATTAAATAAGAATCAATCTTCAATTCATCCTTGATTATTGTTATAATTTCTCATACATAGTCCATTTTTCAAATAAATATGTGATCTTTGTCTTGAGAATATTTATCCCCAAAAAATATATCAATCCCCTATGAATTGAAATTTCCAAAAGTGTATTGATCTCCGAAAAAGAATCTTAAAAAACTATTTCTTCATATATAATAAAAATTTTATAATCTACCGAAAATAAAAATATGTGATACCTCCTTTTCATCTTTAATATTGAGGTTGTTATCTACGCTTCCTTTAATGAATTTTAGAACCTATAAAAATGAATCTAATTAGGAATATCTTTCACTTGGGTATTGTAAGATCCTTCCCTTTTCTGAAGTCATATCTGGCACATTTTCAGTTACTTTTTGATGTTTTTATGTACCTTTGATTTGGAGTAGTATCGTAGGGTGAGTTTGGGTGAATATTTAAGGAAAAATAATGGAAAGTGGGTTGTGCATGGATTGCGTAGAGTTTGACAAACCGTGTTTCCAAACTGTTCCATGCATGAAAAGAAGGAGAGAGAGTTCTGCACAGTTTTCACATGATTTGAAACACCGTGTAGCCAAACCATACCAACTGTGAAAACATGGACAAAAACATCTGCACGTTTGGCGCACGATTTTCCTAGCTATGTGCCTCTACCCAAGAAATCATACACACATAGTTTTATATCTAAAAATCCTTTTCAAAACTACCTAAACCCCTTGGGACTCCCATATTTTGACCTTGGCTCAGGTTTGACAAATTCTAGTTGTTCTCAAATCCATTTGAAGGGATTCCAAGGTGATCTGATCACTATTCTTTGATATCTAAATATCAGATTAAATATCTACTCTCCTCTTGGTAAGTGGATTTCATTCTGTTGCTTCTTCCATTATTCCCTCTATCTTTCCATGATCTTTTCATGGAGGATCCTCACCATTTCCATCGATCTAAACCAATGAGATGAAATATAGATCTATGATTGTGGATATATATCTATTTTTTCAAGATCATAATTTTATTTATATTAATTTTGGTTTAGGGATTTAGATCTGGATCTTGATCGATGACGTTGTTCCACTCAGATTTTTGGGATTTCTGTTGGGCTATCTTCCATTAATAAACCAAGGTATGTGGTCTAATCGAACTCTCATAATCATTTTTTATGATATGTGAATGTAAGTTTATGATTTCTAGATTCACTTAATGATTTATTTCATAAATTGGAGTAATTAGGAATGTGGAATTGAATTGAGTTGACTTAGTGATTTAATTTATAATTGAATCATGAAACAAATGATGCAGGGTTTCCCAAATAGATATTTTGGATATTTGATTTTTTATTTGAGATATTGTAATTGAGATATTGATTTTGTTGAGAGAAGTTAATTAATTGGGGGGAATTAATTATGGAACTATGTTTGGCTATGTAAGATAATTAATTGTGAGAATTAATTAGTTATAGGATGTGATCTATGATAACTAATTGTGGGAATTTATTATCACTTGTTGGGTTTTGATTTAGATAATTAATAGTGAAGAATTTATTATGAAAAAAGAATAGTGTTGATTTGTTAATTAATTGATTAATTAATTAATGTATTATATTCTTAATAAATTTTTGAATTAACTAATGGTGTTTGAAATATTTAACGAATCATTGGATTAGTAAAAGAATAATTTTGAAAATTATTATGACTTAAATAATGATTAAATGGCTGAGATTTTGTGGGGCTAGGCATGGAATCCTAGATCGATTAGAAGTTTGTACTTGGACATGGAGTTCCTCCCCAATAGTTATCCAAGCTTGAGATTACGATGTGTTAGGCATGATAACATACACCAATTGAGAAAAGAAGTGCAAGGCATGATGACCTACATTCAATGAGATTTGTGGTATTTGGAAGGATGACCCACACCAAATGATTTATGATAATGAATGATGATTCAAATGGGAAACATGAATTTAAAATGTCCTAATGTGTTGATTAAAGATTAAATGACAATGTGATAACTATTTAAATTATTCATTTTATTTATTTCTTCATAAAACAACATGCATTATCTTTTGACTAGACTCATTTTAGACACCATTGGTGGTGGCCTACAGAGTTTTCCTCACACCCTATTAGGCCCTCTATATTTCCAACCAAGTAGACTTTGTTATTGTAGGACATGATAAGGTGAATTCCCTGGGATTGGTTGCATTTTGGTATTGGAGCATGGGAGAGGGAACCAGATGTGTTATAGGACCCGTTTAGGATTCGCTGTGTTTTTTACTTTCAGTTTCATTATAGACACGTGACATTTTCATTGGCATATCATGCTTTACCTTTTAGTTGAGTATTGTATTTTTATCATTTGGTTATCATATGAAATAGATGTGTTCTCTTTATTTATACATGCTTCCGTAGTTGGTTATTTTTATTTTCATCTGATGGTGTTTTATTTTGATAATAGAGGGTATAGTCTCCCCAAGACTCACTTTCCAGACCCTCGTTTCCAGTCAACACCCTTTGGAATATGGGGAGGTGTGCTTCAGGGCATGTTACCAACTGGCTTGGGGCACCGTTCAGTGGATCTCAGGATGGTACGTCACAAAGTGGAATCAAATGGGTTTTATTTTCTTTCTTTTTCTTTTGTCATACTGTTTTAGGAATGGTAGACTGGAGACTGGGAATATTCAGGGTTAGTAATGTGCTCGTACATGGGAGTTGCAAACCCATGTACGGGGGGAAATCTGAGTACTCAGGGTGGGATTATTGTGATTTCTATTTACAGTTACATTTGGATATTATTTCACCTTAGGTGATATACTTGTGGTGTGATGTGATATTTTTTTGGAAAATTGTTGTATTTTGATTCATAGCCTAAAGGGGCACTATATTTGAGTCTGCATGAATCATTCTAGGCACTCCAGGTTGTTGTATCATGCATAATTCTAGGCACTCAAGGGAATGCGGATTATGGGTAAGTTGTTGAACTTGAACTGTTTTCCATATTGTGAGAGTGGAATGATGATGCAAAATGAGAATAAATGGGTGTCTAATGAGAACCTTGATTAATGAAGTGGTAATGACTAATTAATTAATTATTGAATTAATTAATTTGAGATAATGTGATTAATTAATGGATGATTAATTAATGATAATGAATGTACCCTTGTTTACCAAGACCTAGGAGTATTATGGTTAAGGGTAGTGATAAGGAATTTTTATTGACTGTATGGAGAGAAAAGGGATAAATGAAATGTTGAAACATCTTGTGTTATTTTCATCGCATAAATAAATGTTATAAGGTTGTGATATGAGACCTAAGATGTGTGTTTGACATGTAGGGGTATGCCTCCATGATGCTTGTTGGGGGAAAGACCAAGGGGTATGGCCTAGAATGAACATCCAGGCATGGAGCTTGATGCACCATTAGTGAAAGCTGAGGGGGAAAGAGAACAGTCCTGAGATAACACTTCCAGTTTCATGCAATTTATGGAGAGAGACCCATGGCGGGTTCAGAAAATCATGTCTGAGTTGATAAGTGTGTTTCAACTACATTACCCTCCTACTTTTACATGACATGGTGGACTATAGGGAGCAGAATTCTAGATTGAATCCATCAAGACAATACTTGACCATCTAGTGACTCCAGCTGAGGGGAAGGTCAAGTTGGTTTTTTATATGCTGCGGCGTTCTGTGAAGCACTGGTAGGACATTAAGGTATGATGTGGAAGACTGATGATATATTATGGAATAAATTTCTGGAGAACTTCTTTGAGAACTTCAATCCAGACATGCTGAGGTAAGAGAAGGCTTCAGAGTTTATGCATCTGACATTAGGGAGCATATCCATAATGGAGTATTATCAATGTTTCATAGATTTACAATGATTTTCTCTAACATTGGTGGCAGTTGAGGCTTCGTAAGCAAAATGATTTTAGGATAGACATACGTGGGAAATTATGTCCCAGGTGAATATCTTAAGGATGAAGAAATTTTCAGAGGTGGTTAATCAGGATCTCATTTCAGAGGGGAACCCAAAGGAGGCTTCCAGTAATGGACAGGTAGTTGGATGATCAGGGAGTGGGCCTTCCAAGATCAGGAAGCGCTGTCACGAGAATCTTAGTCATAACAGTGGAAATAAATGTGGACAGTTAGGAGGAACAATTACACTAGATCCTTCTCATATGCTTTCCCACCTGTGCGGTAGGCAGGGACACTATCGTACACATTTTCCTCTACCACCAGTGGAGTGTAGGTTCTGTGGCATGATGGAACACCTACAGATATTCTATAGGAATCAGCGGCAGGCTGGTGCTGAGGGATTAGCTGCTAAGAGTCCGAGTGTGGGAAGGGGGTCTTTTACACCATATAGGTTTGGCATCAAGAGTTCTACTGACAGGGGTGGTAGTGTTAGTGGACATGGTGCTTGAGGGTATGGGTTCCCATATCAGCAGAGTGGTTCTATATAGGGGATTCATATGATACCATAGGGAAGGGTGGTAGGACAGTTAGATGTAGTGAAACCAACACTTATAGAGAGCAAGGCTGGTCCATCGACATGGAGAGGTTCTATTCTATTTTCTTCTACTTTAGATGCTTCCTTGTTTGATATTGGTTCCACTCAGTCCTTTATATCTGAAAACCTTGTTAATGGCTTGATCTAAGAGGTGGAGTCTATAATCATGATGATGAATATCAATACACTGTTGGGAACACGAACTTGGGATATCTATTTTTGTATGGGATATTCTCAAGAGATTGGATAGTATAGATTCTTTTGGGATATATATGTCTTTGATATAATGGGTTTTGATTTAACTATGGGTATGGAATTTCTAGTCACATACCGAGACCACATAGATTGTTATCACAGGAGAGTGACCAGTATGTTCACCATGGATAATGGGATATCCATGCAGGAAGAGCTGGGCCAACCACTCAGTAACTAGGAGAGATCATGGAAAAAGATACTATTCTTTTGATGAATGATGGGAGTGGTAGAAAATATGTCCTTCCACTAGTAGTAGAACTGTTTCAGGATGTCTTTCCTAAAGATTTTTTAGGGTTACCACCTGAGAGAGATGTGGAATTCACTATTGTTCTCATGTTGGGTGCTGAGTCGGTATCTATTCCACATTATAGAATGGAACTGACTGAGCTTCAATAGCTCAAAATGTAGTTGGAGGAGTTGGAGGGTAAAGGATTTATTTGCCCAAGTACGTCACCATGCGAATCAACAGTTTTCTTTTCGAAGAAGGTCGACTGGAGTTTTCTATTATGTATCGATTACCAGAAGTTGAATAAAATGACTGTGAAGAACTGATATCCTCTTCCATGTATCGATGATTTTTTTGAGTATTTAAAGGGGGATAGTGTGTTCTCAAAGATCAATATCAGATTAGGGTATCATCAGGTGAGATTTTAGAATTGTGATATACCATGAACTGCTTTCAAGATAGGTATGGCATTTACAAGTTTACTGTAATTCCATTTGGGTTTACTAATGATCTATAAGTGTTTTTGACCTTGATGAACATGATCCTTCATCTATACTTAGATCAGTTTGTGGTGGTGTTTGTTGATGACGTCTTGGTGTACTCTAAGACTCATGAAGATTATTCTCAACATCATGACATCATCCTAGGTACACTGAGAGAGAATCGGATATAACCCAAGCTATCTAAATGTTAATTTTGGATTGAAAGGGTACACATTTTGGGGCACATCATCTCGGAAGAAGGTGTGGTAGAGGACCCAGAAAAAATGCAGGCAGTGATTTCTTGGGAGTATCCCAATAATGTTTTTGATATTCGATGCTTTTTGGGATTAGTTGGTTATTACATGAGGTTCATCTAGGACTTTTCCCATTTTGCAGCACCACTTATTGGTTTGAAAAAGAAATTGATAAATTTTGTTTAAATATAAGTATGTGATAATTATTTCTAGGAGTCGAGGAAGTGCTTTACATCGACACTAATTTTGGTCATACCAGAGTCAGGTGAGGAGTACATGGTGTATTGTGATGCTTTTGGGGTCAGACATGGAGTTGTGTTGAAGTAAGGGGAAAAAGTCATTGCTTATGGGTCTCTGCAGTTGAGGCCACATGAATGGAATTACCCTATGCATGACCTTGAGTTGGCAGCTGTGGTATATGCTCATAATTGTTGGAGACACTATCTTTTGGGTGAAAAGTTTACAGTTTTTACGGATTAAAAGATCTCAACGTATATTTTTTCACAGCGCGACATGAATCATCAGTAGAAAATATGGTTAGAATATTTATAGTACTTTTATTTTGAACTTTCATATACAGCCTGGATGGGGAATAGTGTGGATGATTCCTTGAGCAGAAAAACTGAAACTCAGTTGGTACATGAGTCGAGTGAAGAGTGGAATAAGATGAATTTTCTCAAGGAAATGCACGTGGTAGTTCAGGAGAGTGAGGATAGGATAACTCTAGTTTCTGTAGTAGTGGAGTATACACTCTAGAGATGTATCAGGGATAGGATTTACGAGGATCCATAGTGTTTAGCATTGAGGGAAATCCTTGAAGGTGGGGAGACACCTTCCGACTGAAGAAAAGATGAGGATGAAATTAGCTATGTAAAAAATTGGTTTGTTGTGCCTAAGAGTATGCAATAGGAACTCATGAAAGAATTTCATGTTTCAAGGTGAGTGGTACATCCTAGGTTGAAAAAAAATTCACTGTGACCTTTGATGATAGTTTTGGTGGCCATGCATGAGAAGGGAGATAACATGGTTCGTAACAAGATATTTCACCTGTCAGCAGGTGAAAACAGAGCATCAATGACCTGGATGCCTATTGCCGCAGTTACCCATTCCGGAATGGAAGTGGGATGACGTGACTATAAACTTTATGGTAGGTCTTCCAAAGACTCGTAGGATGAATGATGATATTTGGGTTGTTGTGGACCGATTAAAAAAAGTATCACAATTCTTGCCTATTAAAGAAACCTTTACAGTGGAGCAGTTGCGAGAGCTGTACGTGAGAGAGATAGTTTGTTTTCATGGGGTGCTACGTACAATAGTTTCAGATCACAATTACCACTTTGCTTCATGATTCTGGCAGGAATAACAGAAGGCACTTGGTACAAAGATTCTGTCAAGTATGGCCTTCCAACCACAGACATATGGGCATTTAGAGTGTACCTTATAGGTTTTAGAGGATATACTGCGAGCATGTGTGCCTCACTTCAGTGGTTCTTGGGAAAAGAACATGGCTTTTGTGAAGTTATCTTATAACATTAGTTTTCAGGAAACTATAAAGATGGAACTATATGAGTCACTTTATGGTAGACCTTATAGATCATCTATATGTTGGTTAGAGGCAGGTCAGTCAGAGCTGTTAGGATCGAGTCTCGTTCGAGAGACATCTAACCATGTGCAGTTGATTCGAAAGCGTATGCCTATGTCTTACAGTAGGTAGAAGTCGTATGCTGATAGAAGGATATGACCCCTAGAGTTTATAGAGGGTGATCATGTATCCCTTCGGGTGTCACCTAGATTTGGTCACTACAAGGTACGGAGGTAGGGCAAGTTAGTGCCCAGGTTTGTGGGGCCGTTTGAGGTGCTGGAGAGAATCAGGCTGGTGGTGTACCGATTAACACTTCTGCAGAAATTTAGCACAATGCATGCTATTTCCATGAGTCAAAACTATGGAGGTATCACACCGACCCTTCTCATGTGATTGATGTTGAATAGGTTTATCTCGAGATAGATGTGTCATTTGAGGAGAATTTAAAACCTCTACTGGGTCGTAGTGAGAAAGTGTTATAGGGAAAAACCATGTTGTTAGTTCATGTGTCATGGAAACTAGGAAGTTTTCAAGAGGAAACATGGGAATGGGAAGAAGAAAAGAGGTCATGATGGGCCAATCTTTTTGGCTCAGAATCTTATAGAAGTTTGAGAGTGCATCTCGAGGGTGAGTTGTTATAAGGTGTGGAGATTATAAGATCCTGACCTTTATTAGAGTAATCTCTGGAACTTTTTTAGGTTCTTTTTGATGTATTTATGTACATTTAATTTGGAGTAGTGGCTTGGCATGCGTATGGGAAATTTTTTAAGGAAAAGTAATGGACATTGGGATATTCAGAGTTTGTGTACAGTTTTACATACCCTGCGACCAAACCATTCCATGCATGCAAAACTGGACAGAGAGGTCCACACAGTTTGTGGACTTTTTGACAAACCATACAGAAAAACCATGCCAACCATGTAAAACTGGACAGAGAGGTCTGCACAGTTGGCACACAGTTTTTCTAACCATGCACCTTTTCCAAAGAAACAATGTGCGTAGATTTTAATATCTGAATATCCTTTTTAAAACCACCCAACCCCCACCCCCCCGGGACTCCTATATTTCTACATTGGTTCGGGCTTGAAAAATTATAGGTGTTACCAAATCCTTCTGAAAGGATTCAAAGGGGATCTGAATAGAATTCTTCGAGATTGAAATATCGTATTGAAGATATTTTCTCCTCCCGGTAAGTGGATTTCATTTTTTTTGCTTCTACCATTCATTCCACTATCTTTCCATGATCTTTTCATATTGGATCTTCACTATTTCCAGGGACCTAAACATACTAGTTAAAATATAGATCTAGGATTTGGGATCTAGATCTAGTTTTGAAAGATATTTATTCCTTTGATCTTAATTTTGGTTTAGGTATTTAGATCCGGAGAGTGATCGACGACGTTGTGCCGCTTGGATTTTGGGGATTTATGTTAGGCTAACTTCCGTCAATAAACCAAGGTAGGTGGTCTAATCGAACTCCCATAGTCGTGTTTTATGATATGTGAATATGAGTTTATAATTTATTGATTCAATTGGTTATTGATTTCATAAATTTTAGTAATTATGAATGTGGAATTAAATTTAGTTACCTTGGTGATTTAATTGATAATTGAATCACAGAACAAACGATGGGGGGTTGCACAAATAGATTATTTGGAGATTTGACTTTGTATTTGAGATATTGTATTTGAGATATTGATTTTATTGCGATAGGATAATTAATTGGGGTAATTAGTTTTGGAACTATGTTTTTCTATGTAATATAATTAATTTTGAGAATTAATTATGTTCCATGTTGTGATATAAGATAATTTATTGTGAGAATTAATTATGACTTTTTGTGTTTTTATTTGGATAATTAATTGTGATCAATTAATTATGGAAAGTGAATTGTGTTGATTTATTAATTAATTTATTAATTAATTAATGGGTTATATGCTTAGTTAATTTTTGAATTAACTAATGGACTTTGAAATGTTTAACTATTCGTTAGATTAGTAAATGAATAATGTGGAAAATTATTATGACTTAACAAATTATTAAATGGCTGAGATTTTGTGCTGCTAGGCATGTTTTCCTAGACCAATTAGAATTTGGGACATGAACATGGCATTCCTCCTCAATAGTTATCCAAGAGTGAGATTATAGGGTGTTAAGAATGACAACCTACACCGATTGAGAAAAGAAGTTCTAGGCTTGATGACATACACTCAATGTGATTTGTGTTGTTAGGCATGATGACCTACACCAAATGATTAATGATAATAACGAATGATGATTCAACTAAGAATTAGAGTGTTAGGCATGACTACCTACACCAAATGATTTATGATAATGAATGATTATTCAGATGGGAAACATGAATTGAAATTGGCCTAATGTGTTGATTAAAGATTAAATGACAATGTGATAACTGTTTGAATTATGCATTGTATTTATTTATTCATAAACTGCATGCACTATCTTTTGACTGGACTCATTTTAGACACTGTTGGTGGTGGCCCACTGAGTTGTACTCACACCCTATTCGAGCTGTATGATCAGAACTCGAGTAGACTTTTTTATTACAAGACATGATAAGGTAAAGGCCCTGGGATAAGTTGCAGTTTGGGATTGGAGCATGGGAGAGGGAAAGGGACGTGGTTCGGGACCCTTTCAGTTGAGTATTGAATTTTCATTATTTGGTTATAATATGAAATGTATTTGGTCTAATTATTTATATAAGCTTCCTCACTTGGTTATTTTTATTTTCTTTCACTGGTGTTTTATTCAGATAACAGAGAGAATAGTCTTCCCAAGACTGACTTACCTGACCCTCGCTAGTAGTCGGCAACCTCTAGCATACGGGGAGGCATGCTTGAGGGCATGTGACCAACTATCTTGGGGCACCGTTCAGTGGATCCTGGGTCAGGACATCACATTTATTTTCTTAAACCATATAGATAATTCATTAACCTAAAAACATAGCCATCATCATTACCATGTGAGAAACCTCCTAGTTTCAGAATGTACAATTCCCCTTCCAACTCTCAGCTGTGGAAGTTATAATTAAAATGCAATTGGAAAATCGTGTATTTCCTTGGTGATAATTTTTTATTAAATATAATCAAGTTATATATTCCCTAAAACATTGTGAAGGTGTTTTATAAATAAGTTCCTTCAAATAATGAGTACCCTTTTTAATCTTTTTTTTTCTATTTTCTTACATTTTATCCATTTTCATTCAACTTATTTAAAAATATCAACTATGTTCAAATAACATTATTTTTTCAGTCTTGGGAACTAACTCCTAAGATTAATCATTATTTATATAATATAATTTATAATTCATGGAATCAACCCACTCTTAATTTTTTTAATTCCTATTTCACATTAATTGGATCAATATATAAAATCTAAAATTTGAATTTTTTCCTCAATGTTATTCTATTTTGAATCTATTTCCTTGTTCTTGAATGATATTTTTGACATCCTCCTAGTTTATCATCCTAGGATGGAATAGTTAGGTTTTTATTCATTAATATAAATTAAAGAATAGTCATCTTTATTTTTCACTACTTCTTAACTCAATTTATTTTCAGAATCTTCATCGTTCTTTTAAATAAGAAAAAATCATCTTTACTTTGAGTACATGCTTCTAAATGTGTGATATCATTAATTGAGTGTTCAAAAAAATTCAAATAAGTATTATCCATAATATTCACTATCTATATATTGTAATAATATTACCATATTCTATTTATAGGATGAAGTTGAATGAAACCATAAACTCTTTTATGCTCATATTTCATTGTATTTTTCAATTTTACATTGATTATACAAGGTTTTGGAAAAACAATTTAATATTTCAAAATTAGGGAATTTTAATACCTCTCAAATATAGAAATATAAATATTTAGCATATATGAAAATTATTTTTATTGTATTCCATTGCACCTATGGGGTTTCTTCATAAAAACATAGATGTATCTTACCTGATCAACATGGAAAGACCTATCTTTAACAAACTGTAGTTCATCCATTAATAAAAACCATTTTTTGGTTTGTATGATTCCCTGAGATCATAGTGAATAATATGGTTCTCATAATATTCTTCAAATATTAAATTAAAATATTCTTCTCCATTGTCTTTCTGGAAATTTTTCAAAGGTAAACCACACTCATTTTCATTACTCCTAAAATTCTTAATCATTTTTATGTACTCATATTTTTTCACAAACATAAAAGACATGATATGAGTAAATTAACCAATAAAGAAATAATATAAATATATATAATTATTTATTTCTCCCCCATGGTTCCATAAATGTCAGAATGGATAAGCTCCAATGGATGGGTTGTTTGAATCACAACATTCATGTGTGAATAATTGACCATATCCACCTTTTAAAATATGCGGTACATATAATTTCTATATCTCTTAAATATAGTTAGATCATCAACATTCTATATGAGAGTAATATTATTCATGACATTTTTTCCAGTATTATAAATATTTCAATGAAATAATTTCTTTCCTTATATTAAACTTATGTTTCATGGATTTTTAGTATCACGAAACTAATAAATGTTTCCTGGAGTTCATTATACTCGTATAAAAAACACATCCATATGAATCCTCATAACCAAGAACCTATATTTTGAAGAAAATAGAACATTTACACTATAAAAAAGATGACATAAACTTAATATATTTTGTTTTATCCTATCATAATATAATGTGTTCTTGAAAAAAACTTCTACATTCCATGATCTATTGAATCAACTAATTTGGTTTTAAGTGGCACATAATTTACAAATGTCCACAATTCTTCCTTTCCCTTATTAAAATCCTTCAAAATAATTTAATATCAACTCATGTGTGTTGAAAATTCACTGCACATACTCTATATACATTATTTTTAACAAGAAATAATTGAAACTTCAACAAAAATTTCTTTTCACTTCCATTTTTATTTATTAATTTGATAATTTTATGTATTTGAATTAAAAATCAATTGAAATGGTACGATGTAATGATAATCTTCATCAAGGTGACCTGTCTATTAACTTATTTTATAAACCACATTTAAGTTTTGAAATTCATTTTAAAGTATTTTTTAAGAATTTTCAATTTTTATGTATTTTTTTTAAATTTTAGTGGGTTGAATCCCCTGATAATAATTTATCTAAATCATTCTAGGATAATAATAATATTGGTAATTTATCCATATATTTGTTGTGATATTCTAGAAGGATATACAGTTCCAAAAATACACATAAACTAAATATTTAAATTTGAAAATTTACTTTTAAGTAGATGTTGAAACATTATTTTGTTCCATTATTTGTTTATGAATTTTGACTCATTTTTCTAATTTTTTTATCAACTTCCAATACATTATTATTCTCATGGATTCATTCTTACTTCTTTTTAATGTCCATTTATAGGAGTTTTTTTCATTATTCCAATGTTCCCATAATTTCATTATTTCATAGAATCATCTTTTTTTCACAATCTTGACATTCATTACATTTGAATCTTTTAAATCATTGACAACCTTCTTGTTTGATCCTTCACTAAACAATTCATTATATTTTTAATATTTGGATTTATACATGCCTAATTCATTTTTAACATTGTTTGAATTAAATTAGAAATTATAAAGATCATTCTCCTCAATATTAACCTCTTCTTTCATTTTACTTTTCAAAGACATTTTTAATTATGAAAAGTCTTCAAGTAATCAATATCCTTTATTAGGTCTTAATTTTTTGAAAGCATGATAAGAATCTATTTTTCATGAATATTTGTTTTATTTTAATTTTTTTTGACATCCATATACATATTTTAGATCTTTGAAAGATAATCATTGCGTTATCACTTCAATATGAACTCTATTAATATCTATTACTCACTCACAATATCATTAATTTCTTAACATGTGAATTATTCTTCATTTAATTTTTTAATCTATATTTTTTCCATATCACTAGAAGTTTCAACTTCCTATTATTCATTTAAATTCTCATAATAATTATATTTTTGTAGGAAATAACTTTTTATGTAATTATATAAATTATTGCCCTAGACTTTTGATAAAACCATTGATTTATCAGTTTTTTTACTTTCTTCTTAGAGTATATCCATGACCTCTCACCCTTATCATCACTGACATCAAATTGTTTTTAAAAAAGTTATTTTTTTCCAAAAATACAATATCACGACACCAAAAACATTTCATAAGTATCTTTCCTAAAAAAATTCAATTTCCACTCAAAATATTTATAGAGATTTGTTACATGAATTTTTGAAACATATATTCAATGTATTCTTCTTCTTATTCAAAATTATCTTATTCTAAAAAATAAATATTCTTGGAACCCTCTTGTTTTTAGGCTTTAAAGGAAATATAATTTTCAGCCTTAATATTAATTTTTATTAAATTGGCCTTCTGCATATTATGTACAACATGAACTAATATATTAAACCATCTATTGAAAGTATAAATGGATCAAAATAATTAAATTAGGAAACTTTTACATCAAATCCATCAAGTATAATGTGAAAAATATTCTAATAATTAATTTTATACACCATATTTTCCCCAAAAACTCTCACAATGTCCACTGTTTCATTATCTTGAGTGATATTGTCATATAATGTTCCCCAATTTATCAATTTGAGGTCTTCATGCTTCATTATGAAAAACATATATTTTAAATTTATTCACAATTATATTGTTATCATTGATAATTTCTCACTTTTCCCATATTTTATTTTTTATCATGATCTAATTTAACATTGATAAACTCTTTCTCTAGAAGAGAGGACAATATGGAATCTCAAGTGTGGCCATAATTCTCTAAGATCTTTATGTTAACAAACATCATATCAACACCTTAGTCACAAGTATTATTCAATCAGTTATATCCACCAAGATATCGTATCTAATATATAATATGTTATGAAAAAATCGAACATTCCAAATAAAATATAATTTCCCATAAAAATTTAGAATCCCCTTTCTTCTCACTAAATTTTGGATTACTGTATTCATAATAGAGATTCATTAACTATATATCTGAACATAGTAGAATATTTTTTCATCAACAATTTATCTGGTTGATTATCATTGAAGGGGGTTATGATACTCTGATATCATTTAAAAAGTACCATGAAGATCTATACCAAATCACTCAGAGGGTATGAATTATATATTTCAATTAGTTTTTATATTTATTTGTTAAATTTAAAATCCTATACGTAGATTCCACTCAATGTTTCTCCAAGTATGGTTGGCTACATGGCCTCTAGAACAGTTACCCAAACTCCATAGGCTGTTGACATTCAACGAGGGGCTAGGTGAGTCAATGGAGAGACTATGAACTCATTACCAGAGTATATCACAATAGAAATAAATATCAACAAGTAGAAGTGGAAAACAATCACAATTGTAATATATGAAAGATGAGAATAAAAATAAGATATAAATGTATCATATATATAATGATGTTGGTGATAAATGTATCTAGTAAATAGTTAAAATAGTTCAATGGATGTTAAATATAGTACAGGGTTCCAAAAATCCCAAAAGACCAAAAATGTATCCCATTAGCATCACAATATTTAGCTAGGTCCCATGCTCTCCTACTCCAAAAAAATAATCACAAAACTATGCTATGGAGCTTGTAACTACCATCACCTACAACCATATAATATGTTTGGATCTCCATGGAGGCCTTAATAGGGTGTGAGATAACATCCTATTAGGTAACCACCCAGAATTCTATACATTTCTAAGAAGCACAAAGAAACATGCTAAACAATTGTAAGTAATACTGGTAAATAGTAATGTACCCATGGCATGTATCCACTAAAAACATATGATATCCAATATCCTATGGAGGATCCTTGCAAAAAATTTCAATGCTCCAAACATGGAAACTACAAGAAATATGAATAAACAACACGTAATTGATGTACTCCCATTTGTTTCTCGTTCCCATTTCTTTGCCATATAATTTATCCATATCAATATTCCACATCCTTTTCATACCACCAATCCTATCATAATTCCCTAGGTAGTGTTGTATAATGAAAATAATCACAAACCCATGGACATTACATAATAACCATAGTGTCAAACCGTTATGGGTTGGATAAAAGGTGTCGAAGACCAAGGCATCCAAGTCTTGTCCTAGAAACATCCTAATGGAAACTATGTATAGGTAAAGGTTGGATTCCAAGGAGAACATTAACTAACATTTCCTACATAATTCCAAGATAGTTGGATCCAAGTGGTTTCAAGGCTCAATGCATCCCATAGAATCATGTTCCAATAAGAATCACGACTTCAAATTTCCACTACCACATTCCATATCCATGGAGAGCCATACATGGAATATAATCAAGCATTCATCCATTTCATACCATTTACCAATTCAATACCATATGTGTCTACACACTCATATAATCAAATACATTCGATTACATTCAATGAGTATACCCATTCAGTTGATACACCTCAATCCAAACACATCTCATGTGTATACCCACTCTTATATTCCATTACAATTTAAAACATTTCACATGTTTATAACTATCCATTCAACAACAATTGCAATTTAACATATCACATGGGTTTAACTACCTGTTAATCACAATTCATAATCATGGAATTTAATTTCTGTGCTTTCTCATATATTCAATCACACATTTATAATAACTTATTTGATTAATTCTACAATTAACCCATTCATGTTCAATAAAATTCATAAAGGTAAAGGAGGAAAACCATCTCCTAATCACCCCATTCAACTCACCCCATTTTTAATTCGATTCCTATAACAAAGAAAATACCAAAACTCACACCTTGTGTTTTTTAACAGGGAATAATCAAGTAATTTTTATAAGGTTCACCCCATGGGTAACCTTGGTTCAAGAAACATATACAAACACATCACAATAGATCCAATGGGAATCCCTAATATGTCTGATTACATCAATTGCAAGTAACACTTTCAAAATTGGTTTCTTTCCCTAAATTATGGTGGTTGGTGTAATGGATTATAGCTCTAAAAATAACTAAAATATAAAATAAAAGAATAGAACATGTAACTTTGCATGGTAGTGGAGTGCTCATCAACTATCAAGTCCTGATTCATCTCAATTTAAGATAAATTTGAATAATAGATGAAGAATGATAAATTAGGGTATATGAGCTTAAATCCAAATAGTGAAATCAATATCTCGACAAGTTGAAAATGCCTAAAGAGGAATTTAAATCTCATAAATGCAAATTTGATGAGAGAAACCGTTCTTGAATTGGAGATCAAACAGAGAGTAGATCTGAAATTGAAGAATAGTCACCTTTGAGAGCTTCACAGGAAGAGAGGTTTTGTGTGTGGAAAGAAACCCAAATAATGTATAAAATATGATTATTAATTTCAAAAAAATATTAAAAATATCAAAATAGCCTGGGTCACACAGTTTAGGAACACAATTTGGCAAAACATGCGCCAACCATGCATGGATTACTATATGCCAAGGGGCGCCCACATGGTTTCCTCGCATAGTCTACAAATCCTGTAGAAACTGTGTGAAAGGAAACTCTCATGATTTTCTAAACCTTCATATCATAATTGATTAATGTGCACCTCCGCTCACATGGTTTCCTCAAACTATGCATCCTAAACACCCCTCTACCCAGCCTCCCACAATTTTTACAAACCATGTGTCCTATCCCGCATGGTGTTTATTAACCATGCACCAGGCTAAAAACACAAAAAAATTGGGATTCAGGATCTGAATAAGCCCCAAACACCCATGAAACCTCCTTGACCCCAAGGGAAATTCTCATTGGGCCATTTTTTAGAATTTAAACTAAAAATGAAGGAATTCATAATTCAATAGAAAACCTAGGTTCTTACATTCTTCCCCCCATAAAGTAATTTTTTCCCTGAATTTCCCTCTAAAGGGTGGTCAAAATTATTCTAAAAAGAATTCTGGACACTGAGGACGTACATCGGCCACCCGATTCCATGTCTCATCCTGTAAATGGTCATTTTACCATATTGCACATACTAGAGTAACTAACCAACCTCATAGAACCTTTGTGCTCCAATAAATGATACAGATCATATGCTCCTCAAAGGATGCATCAACCTCTAACTCAACCTCATTTGGAAGAAAATTATGAGATGCGTCTGAATGATAACGGCATATCTGAGATATGTGGATTTCATCGAGCATGGCTCAGTACCTCTAAGGTGACTCCAAATTATAGGCTATCGACTTGACTCTCCCCAGAATCTCTAACAGCCCAATATATCATGGTGAAATATTACCTTATCTCATAATTATTATATGTACCATCCACAGTGAAAAAATGCATGAAAACCTGATCCCCAACCTCAAACTCTACAGGTCATCTATAGTGATTGGCCTATGATTTCTGTTAAGATAGTGTCATAGCCATCTACTTTTGAATCAACAGGGCCTGCTCAGAAGTCTCCTGCATGAGACACTGTCCTAATAAAGCTCCCTCACCCACCTCTAGCGAGTACAAGTGTGATCGGAATGGCCTTCCATAAAAATCCTCATAAGGTTACATCAATACCATTTCCTAAAAATAATTATTGTTGGAGAAATAAACTAGGGTAATGAGCCTCTCCCAAGAGCCTTGAAAATCCAAGATGGGTGCTCACAACATGTCCTCTATCGCCTTTATCATACGATCCAACTATCTGTTAGTCTGATGGTGGTATTTTGTCCACAAAACCACTTGTGTGCCTGATGCCCTCTGAAAACTCTTCCATAAATGAGATGTAAAGTAGGAATCCCTATCTAAAATAATAATGCACATGACCCTGTGAAGTCATACTATCTCATAGATGTACAACCTTCTAAGCTCATCAAGACTAAAGTTCTACTTAATTTTAAAGAAATTATAAACCTTCATGATCCTTTAAACGAAAACCCACACATCATCATTACCTCATGGAGACCTCAGTAACGAGTCCTGAAATCCATTGGGACATCATCCCACTTCCACTCCAAAATAGGTAACTAATATAAAATCCCAGATGGTCACTGATGTTCCACCTTCACCTGCTGATAGGTGGAACACCTTATAATGAAACCAACTACCTCTCTTTTCATTATTAGCCAGCAGTATTGATGGTGTAAGTCATTGTACATATTGGTGACTCTGTGGTTCACTTCCCATGCTGATTCATGAAACACCCACATCCATTCCTCATGTATGTCAACTGAAACCCAAATGCATCAATGGATATACTGGATCTCATCCTTTCCTATTTTCCATCCAGGAGGTGGGTCCTCACCTAAAACACTCTCCTGTATTCCTAGGACCTCAGAATATGATAGCTGCCTCATCGTCATTCTATCCAATAGGGTAAAGGACACAACTAAGGATGATATATAGGTTTTCCCCTAACTATAATGCACTTCCAGAAGCATATCTGAGAACATTGCCAAAAGTTGACACCCACTACTAGCCTTCTGTATTTCCTATATCTGAGTCATCATGCATAGTGCATGAGGCACTAAATTTCCTTTATAAGGCATGTATGCATCCTCAATGTCGAAAGACTAAATATACTCCACCCATCATCATTGCATCATATTTATATCACACTATGTAAATATGTACTTGAGGATTTTAAGGTCTGTGTAGACCAAAATATTTTCTCCAATTAAGTAATTTCCCCAACAGCACAAGTCACGAATGAATGTTGATAAATCAATATGTTGTGTTGGATAATTCCTTTCACGTGGCCTAAAATGCTAAGACCCATACTCCAAGACTCTATCCCCCTGCATCAGCAATGATCCCAACCCAATACCTGAGGATTCACAATAGACATTGTATCACATTCCCTGCTCCGGATGTATAAGAATTGGTGTTGATGTCGACCATCCTTTCAACACCAGAAAGCTTGTCTTGTAAGAATATGATCATGAAAACATCACACCCTTATTTTTCAATCTATTCAATTGTGATGGTAAGAGTGAGAAGTCCTGTATGAAAGTCCTATAATAACTATCTTGCCCTAAGAAACTACATATGTAAGAATTGTTTTTGGGATGTTCCCAAGAAACTATAGCTCTCACCTTCTTTGATTCCACTAATACTCATGTCTCTTAGATGATGTGACCTAAGAAGTGAATCAGATCCATGAAAAAGATGAAATGTTTGATTTTATCATATAACTGATTCTCTCATAGTGTATTCAAAAAATTATAAATATGGTTGGAATGGTCATGTTTATGGTGATAATACACCAAGATATCATTTATGAAAACCAAGATCAAAGAATCCTGGTAAGAATGGAACAATCAGTTCATCAAATAGATGAAAATTTTTGGTGCATTCATGAGACCAGATGACATAATCAGATACTCATATAGACTATACCTACTACAAAAGGTTGTAAAAGGTTTGTATTCTAGTTGAACATGCACCTGGTGATATCCTGAACTCTAATTGATCTTTGAGAACACTTAGGATCCTCGAAGAAGATCAAACAAGTCATCAATCTGTGGAAATGGATATCCGTTTTTAACTGTTAGCTAGTTCAGTTTCTGATTGTCTATGCATATCCTAATAGTTCCACCTGTGTTTTTTCAAAAATGACCGATGAAACCCATAGTAAAGTACTAGGAAAACATAACCCCATTGCCTCTAAATCTTCTATCTTTCACTTGAGCTCCTACAAATCCATCATAGTCATCCTGTAAAGGGGAATGGATACTGGTCTAGCTCCTGGAACTATCCCGATGGAGAACCCCACCTATCTCTCAATAGTTAAACTAAAATAGTCTCTTGGAAATACATATCTAAATTGATCTACCACAAGAGGATTCTCCACCTAGATCACTCTCTGAACATCTAGATATAACCTTGTAATCTAGGATTTCATTCCTCCCAGCCCATGATGCTCTAGTCCATCTCTTCTTTCCTAGACATCCCATTGGACCTTGTGTGTAAAAACATCACCCTATGGTGATGTGAATGTCAACCACTAGAAATAGTAGTCAACATGAGCTCACTAAGCTACTTTCAAGTCCATATAGAGGATGATGTCAAAATATTTCATCTCCAGTACATAAAACATCAAGATGAAGTGACACCCACCAACCTCAAGGGTGAACTCCCTGAACTGGTGTACACTCTCCATTATAATCCCCAAACAAGTGTCTGTAATCCTAATTCCTTGAGAATGAAAAACAAAAAAGCCCAGTTATTTTAACCACTAGTATAGATATATAACTATGTGATTCACATATATCAAAAAGAGGAGATGCAATAGTAGAGAATACAAAGATAATACCTCTCACCACAGACGGTATGGAACCCTGATCATCAAGGGTAGCCTATATAGAATAAATATGGCATGTACCTTGGCCCTGTGACATAACATCACTTCTTGGAGTAGGTCCGCTCTGATGTCTTGATTTCACTTGTGTTTGGCTACCCCTTCCATGAACACAACTTCCTCTGCTTGATCGTCCAACACTACTCCATCTCCCTACCTGATGCAGAGATGATAAACATAATCCTTCACTTGGTATCAAAGCTGACCCCCTACCAACCATATCAAGAGGGAAGGTCCCACAAAACTGGTGCATGTGCTCCATCCTACCATAAGCTCAAAAGTCGGCTGGGTCACGGTCGCACTAACACTTCATGTGGTCCCTTGTTCCACACTTTTGAAAAAAAATAAGTTGTGAGTACTCATATATAGAATGGAACTCATCTCATTGGAAGCCTCAAAAGGATTCTTCCTGCCTGAAGATTTAAATCCACTGGTTCAAGAAATAGCACTGCTCTACTCTAAAACCCCAAATTTTCTCAAGTTATTCTCTATAATTACTGACTAATTCATAATATAAATGAAATAAGTCAATTTTAATAAATTTTCCTGAGATTTGATAGCATGAATGATAACTTCCCCAAAGTGTTTGTCTCTCGATAGCTCATCTGTGAGGTATGTAAGTGCAAAAAGATGCATCTCTATAAAGCATATAGATTACTCCATAACAGTCATCGTGCCCCGCTCTAGATGCATAATATTACTATCCCACTATTCCCGTAGATTCATGGGGTAGAAATAGTCATTGAATTGGGTTTGTAAATTCTCCCAACCCATATCTTGCATCCCTTCATCCTAGTTTAGAACATCCCACAAGCGCTTTGTGGAACCACATAACATGTAACCGATAATCTTGACCCTCTTCTCTAGATTCATCTCAATATGATCAAAAATTACTAACATTTTCTCAATAGATAGATCCAAAGCCTGTGGAATTCCATCCCCTAAAAACATGGGAGGATACTATTGCTGAAACTACCACATCAACTCATCCATAGTCAAGGTAGGTTGTGGTGCTCCTAGAGAAGTCTTCATATAATGAAATGAACCCTCATGAAACTATTCCTCAACACCTATGTCTGGAATATCCCCTGGTGCCATAATAGAAACTAAAGGAGGATCAACTGGTAGCCCATGGGCCACCACCTTTAGAGTGTGGTCGTCTCCTCCCACTTGGCATACCACTGGAGGTCGTTATGGTTGCATGTCTCTACAATTCCCAACACACTTCTTAGAAAATAATGGTATCAAAATTGTAGGTCAAAATAATAGGATAGGTCATACCCTCCTAAAACAAATTCATAATAGACATCCTGATCCTAAATCTAGATCTTTATAAAGAACAACCCCCAAAACCACTAGAAATAGTACCTCTTACCCACTCAAAAGTCGGGTCTTGGTCAAGTATCTATTTTTTTCTATTCTATTTCATTTTCATTTGAAATTTATTTTTTCAAATGACTTAACTAATGGTTCCCAAAGTTTCAATCCATGAGGTCCTATAACACCACATGAACTAAAATTTTATTCCCATATATCTCATACCATGTCTCATTTAGTTCAATTTAAACAAAAGAGGCAATGGGTGCATCATTTTATAGTCCATAAGGGCCCATGCACCTTATGAATTGAAATATGATGTCACCTCTCTAATCACTGCACAAATTCTGTCATAATAGTAGGCACAACTATCACTAAACATATCATAATCGTTTGCATCGTGTAAAGCATCTGAAATAGGTTGGAATAATGGATGGCATGTGATTTCTAGAAAGGTTCCTATTTGATGCATGAGATGGAATACCCTCATATAATCATTTTGTGAGCAAAATGTAATTGTAATAATATCATTAGTAATATAAGAACACAATTACATCACCCAACGGTGTAATCAAATCAATTATGATGGTTAAAATCTAGAAAAACAACAATCTATTCAAGGAAATTTGGCTTTTCCCTATACACGAGTAAGCTATGTTTGATAACCACTCGTTACCATAATCCATTTCCTTCCTATCCATTTCTATTGTCACCAAACAATACAGAAAACTAGAAAATACACTGTGATACCACCTTATAACATCTTGGACCAAGATTACACTCAAAAGTTCCCTAATCCATGTTAGCTAAATAGCCTCAAGCACATCTCCAAAAATTCTAGCATCTTTTGGCTAGTAGTGAGGGCCTATGTGAGTTAGTGTGGAGACTATGCCCTCATTAATAGAGTATATCATAGTATAATTTAATATCAACATGTATGGGAAGCAGTAAACAATCACAATTTCAATACAAGAAAGTCATGAAGATAAATAATCTATAAGGGTCTCACATATATAATGATCCATATGATACATATATCAAGAAAAAAAACGAAAATAGGTACATGGAAGTAAAATATATAACAAGAATACCAGAATCCTAAAAGATGAAAAGGCATCCCAATAGAATTACAATACTCAGCATGGTCCCATGCTCTCCTCCTCCCAATAAACAATCAATAAACTATTCTAGGGTGCTATCCCCAACCATCACATACAACCATATTATATGTTTGGGTCTCCAAGGATTCTCAAATAGTGTATAGGATAACATCACAATAGGTAACCACCCATAAGTATATACAATTCTAATAAGCACTAATCAATAAGATAAACAAGTGTTTGTAACACAGGAAAAAAAAGTAATGTGCCCATGGAATGTATCCACTACAAACAAGTGATACCAAATATTATCTTGGTTATTCCCTATAAAAAAATTGTCAACCTCCTCTCTAAGAATCTACAAGCAATGTGAATAAACAACACATCCTCATCATACTCCCATATATTTATTTTTCCAGTGACCTTGTCATATAATGAAACCTTATTAATATTCCATGGCCATTTTGTGCCTCCAAAACTATCATAATTCCCATGCTTATGCCATATAATGAAAATAATTACAAACCCATAGCCATACCGTAATAACCAAATTATTAGACCACAAGGTCCATATACAAGGTATTGAAGACCAAGGCATCCTCATCAAGTACCAGGAGAATCTCAATGGAGAGTGTTGGTTTAGGAACTGGTTGGCGTCCTATGAGAATGTGTACCGACATGTCCTATGTGAGTCCATGTAAGTCGATTCTAAGGGTTTTCAAGGCCTGAGGAATCCCATGGAATCAATACCCAACAAGCATTGCTACTCAATGTGTCCACTACCATGATCCAGATCCATGGAGAGTCACTCATGGCATCAAAACAATTATTTATCCATTTCATACCATTTCCAAATTCAATACCATATGAGTATACCCACTAATATAATCAAATACATTATATTCCACTCAATGATTTTACGCACTCATTTAATACACTGCAATCCAGAAACATCTCATGAATATACACACTCACGTATTGCATTCCCATTTAAAACAGGTCACATGGATATACCTACCCTTTCATCACCAATTTTAATTTAACATATCACATGGGTTTACCCACCCATTAATCACAATTCAAAATCATGGAGTTTGATTATTAGACCTACGAATATAGTCAATTACACATTTATCATAACACATTTGATCAATTCAAAAAATAACTAATTCATGTTCTATAAAATAGATCAAGTCAAAGGAGTCCATACATATCCTAATCACCCCATTCAACTCTCTTGATTTATAATTGGCATCCTATAACAAGGAAAGCCTAAAAAATATCACTTGGGTTATTTAGCATAGAATAATCAAGGAATTTTCATAAGTTGAAACACATGGGTAACCATGGATTGGGAAATGAGTACCAACACAATGCAATGGATCCTATTGGGATCCTTAATTGGTCCGATTACATTTATTTGAAGCAACCCTTTCAAAATTAGGTTCGCACTGGAACATACAATGATCAGAATAAAGGAAAATAGATTTAAAATGCACAAAAATCCAAAATTAATCTATAGAATACCTAACTTATCTTGATAGTGTAGTGATCATCTAGTATCATGTAGTGATTTGACTCAGTTTAGGAGAAATCAGAATAACATACAAAGAATGGGAAATTAGGGCATATGAGCTTATTTCCAAATAGTGAAATCGATAGCTAGAAGAATACAGGAAAGATAAAAAGGAATTTTTATCATATTGATGTGGTTATGATGATAAAAATAATTCTCAAATAATATATTGTGTGGAGAGTAGATCTGAAATTGATTAATTTTCACCGTTGATATCTTCATGGGAGGAGAGGTTCTATGCGTGGAATGAAAACCAAATAAGGTTTAATATATTATTTTTATTTTAATTAAAATTATTAAAAATTCCCAAACTACAGGGGTTACATGGTTCGTAAAATTATATTCCAACTGTGTATGGTTTCCTTTATTACAATGGGAACCTATAGGGTTTCCTTGGACAATATACAAGTCATGAAGAAACTATAAAAAAATCCACTCTCAAGATCAGCTAAAATTGTACACCAGGTCACATGGCTATGAACCTCATCTCGAATGGTTTCTGTAAAATATGTAGCCTATACACCTTCCTTTATATAGCCTTGCATAGTTTGTACAAAGAGTATGACCTTCCCCAAATATTTTTTACTAACTGTGTGCCATTCCAAAAACACCCAAATACTAGGCTCCGGGATCCGAACAATCACAAAAAACCCACGAAACCTACATGACCCCAAAGAGAATTCACATTAGGCATAATTTAAGCATTTGAACTGAAAAAGAATAAATTTTTACCTCATATGAAAACCTAGGTTCTTATATATCCGATATTTTCTATTAAATAGAGTATAATATTACTATAACAAACACTCTAAGGAGCACACACAATATAATATATATATTTCAATAAGGTTCATAAATCAAAATGGTTAGCTACTCTTTTTCATGATCTGGTAATCATCCCAAATCAGGCAGTACACTAGAATCATAATGGGGATTAAAAATAAGTATGTATTTATCTAAGAACGTATATTATAAGTATTTCTCTCGATTGTATAGATTTATCTTGTACAAAATCCAAGTTTCCCCAAACCTAGAAACCTGGATCTGGTAAAAAAAATTATTGAAATATTAGATTCGATACAATATGAGGTGGGGAAAGGAGATTTTTTTGTAATTACCATATTTAAAAAATATATCCAAAAAATAATATCATAATCCCAGGGAAAAATGTTTTAGTGTATTTGAGGATCAACAACATAATAAAATTATTTTATCATACATGTGAAAAAACATCCCTACTCAAAACATACAATATCCCCTTATAGACTTATCATAATTTATACCCATATTCATGACCTATGGAATGAAAAAAAAATTAAATTGGTGGTATAAAATTCTTTGAAAGGGAAACATTATCAACATGATATCAAAGGATTATATTATAAGCATTTGAGAAATTATGAGTGTGGGAGTGATATCGTATTAAAAATATCAAAAAACAATAATGATTTTGATAAGTCATTATATAAGGAAATTTCATCTCAAATTAACAAACATAAACCCTCAAAAAAGGGTGTATAATCTTGAGATAATAAATATGATCTAAGGAAAATAATTATATGAATATTTAAAGGAAGTGTAACATTCCCTTGAAATAAATCATAAAAAAGAACTTTCTCACAAACATAGTCACATGAAACATCAACATTGTGTGTCACTACTCGCATACATTATTAAAAGGGAAACATATATGTACGAATGAATAAAAAACCATCATGATTCCCTAATCTCACCTACATTTAGATAGAAAACATAATTGTACCCATGCATACATCAAATTTGTGAGTCAATACTCAACCGCACATGGATGGTCAATATAATTTTACTCACATGTTTAAATATCATGTGATTTAAAATTTTAAAAAGTGTATTAGAAGAAGATACTATTCTCCACCCATCAATCATGAATACATAATAATTCTATCCACCCTATCATTTATAACATTTTATTACAAGATTTTGAGCATAATTATCCATGAAATACAGACCAAGGATAGAAAGGTCTATTGTCATTAGAAGACTAGGTACATAATTATAAATCATTAAAATAGAATAAAAAATATTTTATTGATATACATAATGAGTTCCCAATTGTAGGATCGAAATATAATATGAGATGCTCAATATACAAGAGGGGGGGTGAATTGTATACTTTAAAAATACCTTTGGAACCTTTAAAGTTAGTTATGAATAACTAAAGTTTCCTTAAGAAAAGGAAAGGACTAAGTTTAACAAAGTTAAACTAAGTAAATTCACAACACCTCTAACACCGAACTAAACTTGGAAAGTGATTCCAAAAGTAGGTTCCGGAAATATGGTTCCGGAAATTGAAACTTAACAAAAGTTACAATATGAGATTCTACCTTAAAGCGTATAGAATCTAAAAGAATCAGAGTCAGTAAGGAAGTATAAGAAAGTTATACATTCCTTAAGATACAAATTGCAGCGGAATAAAACAAGTAGTAAAACTACTAGTAACAAGATAATAGTCTTTTAACCCAAAGTGAAGGGTATCCAACAACCTTGGATAAAGGCCCCTTGATTTATACTTTCAAGCAAGTCTGTCTTACCCACACCAGGGTAAGCCCTCGATACGAAGATCGAAGTCTCTGTCTTGCTATCCCCGCAAGACCTCAACTTCAAGGTAGTTGGCAACCTCTGTCTTCCTCAGCAAGGAAGTCCTCGATCTTTAAGGTAGTCGGCAACCTCTGTCTTTCTCAGCAAGAAAGCCCTCGATCTTTAAGGTAGTCGGCGCCTCTGTCTTCCTATCCCCGGAAGCCCTCGAATGTAATCACCAACATTCAGAGTCGCACGAAGCTTTGAGAGTTAATAAGAGACTCTCTCTCTAGAAATCACTTCAACAGCATGTATGCACAAAATCCAAATTGTTCATCCATCCGTTGTGAGCTTTTTCAAATGAGCTCCTATTTATAGGTAAGGTCGGCTCCTCTCCAACGGTCATATTTTGCTTAAAGTTCGGAGGGACCTGTACACGTGTCACTTAGACAACGGTGAGTTTATAACAAAATGGACGACATCGTTTTATAACAAAGTAAGTGTAACAGAATGTACGACATCGTTTTAAACTCTAACAAAAAGGTTCGGAATAGAAATTTCGGAGTGAAGGTTCAGAGTGAATAAATTTAAAGTGTATAAAACAATGATAATAAGATTCTGTTTAATAGGTGAATTCGGAATGAGAATTCGGAATAGGAATTCGTCATCAGAAATCGTATTGGGAATTCATCATCAGAATTCGTAATGGGCATTCGGAATGAGATTTCTTCATTAGAATTCGTAATGGGAATTCTTCATTGGAATTCGTAATGAGAATTCGGAATGTGATTTCTTCATTAGAATTCGTAATGAGAATTCTTCTTCAGAATTCGTAATGAGAATTTGGAATGGGATTTCTTCATTAGAATTCGTAATGAGAATTCTTCTTCAGAATTCTAACCTGAATCTGGAATAGAACTTAGTCAGAATTCATATCCGGAATTCGGAATGAAACTTCCTTATAGTTCTTGTCCAGAACCGAATCCTAAAACAGAATGCTTTATATCAAAGTTTCAATGATTCCGAGAAAATGAATCCGAAACTTATACTTAAGAAAAATATGAATGAAAATATGATAAGGATAAATTTTCTTATAAAAGCGATTTTCCTTAAGAAAGCAATTTTTCTTATAAAAGCGATTTTCCTTAAGAAAGCATTTTTCCTTATAAAAGCGATTTTCCTTAAGAAAGCATTTTTCCTTAAAGATAAGGTGTTTGTGATTTTCAAAACAAGAAGGAATGGAAAAGTCATAAGGAAAACCTTATTGACTCAACAATCTCCCCCTTTTTGGAAAGCACAAACATCCTTACGAAAAAGCTATTCTAAGAAGAAAGAAACACATTAAAGCTTATCTCCCTTGGTTTAAGAATATAGATGAATACGACTAACTCCCCCTTAGGCTTTGAAACTCTAAGGATCGTATTCATATTTCCGGAGTGATGTTTCTTTAAGAAAAACTCCCCCTTAAACAAACACTTATTAGAGTTCTTTTTCCTTGGGTATTTTTTCTTTCTCCCTCTTTGATAAACTCTTATTAGAGTTCCTCTTTTTCTTAAGGATCTTTTCCTTCTCCCCCTTTGTGATTTTCAAAAAGAATTGGAGGGAATGGAAAAACTTAACAAAGTTCCTGAAAAAATTAGTAACGACAACAATAGAAACAACAAGCACAATTCTCATTATATTTGAAATGTCAGCAACAAAAAACAGATTACAACAAAAAGATCAGATTGGTCATTTCGGATCTTTCTCCTTCGACATGAGCCCCTTAAGGATCGTCTTGATCTTCTTGAGGTCCTTATGATCTTCTTCAGCTTGCTTTTCTAAGGCAACTATTCTTGCTGACTGAGCTTCAATTACTTCTTCCTGAGCCTTCAACTTTTCTTCCTGAGCTTTCATTTTCTCTTCCTGAGCTTTCATTCTTTCTAGAAAATCAATCCGATGATCCCTTTCAAATTTCCAACTTTGATTAACGGAGTTGAGCTTTCCATTCAGATCTCTCACTTCCTGAATCCGAATGTTCTTTTCCTCTGTCAATTTCTCATCGAATGATGCAGTCATCTCATGAAACTTCTTGTCCTCGGTTTGAAATGCATCCTTAACATTTTCCTGAAACTCATCCAGCAACCTCATCTCTTCCACATTCTTCTTCGACCAGCTTATCATCCTCTTGCAAGATCTTTTATGGGCTTCGTAACCAATAAAGAAATTTTTGAACTGGGCTTCAATCTCAACACACTTATCCATAACCATGGATACGGAGTCGGTTTTCTGATTCAACACATGTTGAAGCATCTGGCATCTAGAGTCAATTCTTGAGAAGGTTGGAATTGTTCCCACCAACTTCTTCAAAGATTGGACAACAAAATCATGCCACAACGATGATGACTCCGAATCTGAAATCTTGCTAGGAGAATTTTCTTCCTCATTAAGCTCCAACTTCCTCTTCGAAGAACTACCAGCTTCTTTCCTCATACTCTTTTCTGAACTTGGGGTATCAGGAAGAATTTGTTTCCCCTTATCTTTTTCCGGAATAGAAACCTGTTCCGGAGATTTCTTCTCGCTATCAGACACTTGAACAACCAAATCTTCCTCATCAGCAACTTTTTGAACACCAACTTCTACGTTTCCCATCTGAGCAATATCATGTAAAAGTTGTTCTTCTTCTCCATGATAGGCAACTTCTTCTTCCCCTTTCTCTTCTTCTAATTCAGGAGTAACAAGCTTCGAAGACTGAGCTTCAGATGTTCGGAGCGAGAGGTGTTCCGAAGGAGTTCCCTTATATTCATCTACTTGTTTGAGTACATCTCCTGTCTCACCACTTCCTTCAGCAGCTTCTTCAACTTCTTCCACTTGCTCTACTTCCTCAGTAGCAACAGCTTCTTCCGGAGCAACAAAATTTTTTCCTGGAGTCTCAGGTAGAGATTCCAGAGAGAAAGATCTCGGAACGGGAATGGTTGCTGAAACCATTTCATTAAACTTCAACAACGCTTGCACAACCTCAGCTTCTGACATTTTCTTCTTAAGCTTCTTCTCCTTTGCTTGCTTCTCAAGCTCATCAGCAGCCTTTTCTTTCAGAGCTTTAGCCTCTGCAGGATCCAATCCGAACTGCGGATCCCCTTATTTCCTCTTCTCCTTGTCAGCTCTCCACTTTGCTGCAACCTCATCAGTATAGGTTTTCTTCTTCTTAGACTTAGGAGGTGCGGAGTGGACTTCCTTAGACTTAGCTTTCTCAGCTTCGACAACCACTTCTTTCAGCTTCCTCTTCCTTATCGGCTTGGATGATTCCAGATCAGCCACTTTCGGAGTCACTTCTACTTGTGGAGGCAGATCAATGAACTTCCCAGACTTCTTGTCAAAAGCTATATTCATCCTTTTAAGAGTGGAATCACTGAGCAACATGATCTTGCAAACTTTCGGCTTAGAACTGCAAGCTACCTTGAAAGATTCTAGGCACCGAACTATGAGCTTTGACAATATTGCCGGATACATCACGATCTGAGCTCTCAGATTCCCCTTCTTCAAATTATCAATGTTGAGAAGAATATGCTTCATCAAGTTGAACTTCCTTAGATTTATCAGGAAATCTAGGATGTATATCTCACTCTTCTTCAAGCTATCCTTATCTCCTTTTCTCGGTACGATAAGCCCTTGCACCCATAACTCAAGATTCCAGAAGTTTGTAGATAGGCTTGCAATTTTCGGAGCCTTGTCATCATCCAATCCGAGAATTTCTAATGCCTTTTCCTTGTTGAAACTACCCAAAGAGTCTGGCAATACGTGGGAAATAAACTCAGCTTCCCCTTCATAACTTAGCCCTACCAAGCTTGCAGCCTTGGTGTAAGAAAGTTTATATGTCTTGCTATACGATTTGAAAGAAAATTTTTCTCTATTATCTTCCTCGAAGAAAGCAACTGACTCATAAAACTCGACAAGCAAGTCAGAGTACACTTCATCTTAGTTGCCGGTTTTTGATACCGCAACATCTTCCCAGCCATTCATCTTGATATTCTTTGAAATAATAGAATCGTAGTTGCTGAAGAAATTCGGATGAACTAACCGTTCTCTGTAGACTAACCACTGAGAAATAGGCTTGGTTGAAGACATTTCTTGAGAAGCTAACTCTGCAGACATTCGGATATGAAGTCTCTGAGAAGTTCGGAATCGAGAAGACTGAAGTTCGGAATGGCCTTAAATCAGAGAGTCAGGGCTTCAGCACGCAAAAGCTTGGAATCAATGTGGGACTCGAAAATAGGGTCCCCTTTATATAGGCAATGGGATGACGGTTCAACTTCCTCGGTTGATCTAACGGTTTAGAATGATCTGAGATCAAATCTGACGGTTGAGAGCTTGAATCCGATCTTTTTGAGGTTTTTATTAAAGTAAAAAATTAAGAAATCCAAAAACCGAAAGCAAACTATAAGAAATTACCAGCAAGTAAAATATGATTACGAAAACTTCAGTAAGGAAATCATACCTTTCGGATTAGCTTAGGAAAGATATTCGTAATGGGTAATATAAAGACGACTACGAAAAACTCAATACGAAAAAATAAATACGAAAAAGTCAATATGAAAAAGTAAATACGAAAAAGAAAATACGAAAAAGAAAATACGAAAAACAAAACTTGGTACGAAAATCTGGTTATGAAAGTCCCAGTACGAAAGTTGTCCATTCCGGAAATTTTCAATACGAATACTTTCATTCCAGAAGTATTCTGTACGAAAATATCCATTCTGGAAAATGGTAGTTCCGGAAGTTCCATTCCGGAAATTTTCGTTCCGAAAAGTTTGAAAACAAATTTTGAAAAACTTTGTTAAAGAAACAAACAAATGTACTCCCCCTATGAAAAGGAGTTTATTACTGTAAGGAGATTTTTCAATCAAAAAGTTAATTAAGGAAGATTACCTTACGGTTATCATTCCTAACTTCTGTTTAATATATTCAAATCTATCAGAAGGCAAAGATTTTGTGAAAATATCAGCAAGTTGATCTTGCGTTCCGATAAACTGAAGAATAATGTCTCCTTTAAGTGTGTGATCCCTAAGAAAGTGATGCCTAATATCTATGTGTTTTGCACGGGAGTGATGTGCAGGGTTCTTACTTAGGGCAATGGCACTTGTGTTATCACACAAAATTTGAGTTTTAGTAAAACTCAAGCCATAGTCTGTGAGTGTGTGTTGCATCCACAACACTTGTGCACAACAACTTCCAGCTGCTACATATTCAGCTTCAGCAGTGGAGAGTGCAACAGAATGTTGCTTCTTGCATGACCAAGAAACTAATGAATCTCCTAAGAAATGACAAGTTCCGGATGTACTTTTCCTATCCATTCTACATCCACCAAAGTCAGCATCAGAAAAGCTTTTTAGAACAAAATCATTTCCAGAAGTATAAAATAATCCTAGATCCATGGTTCCCTTAAGGTAGTGAAAAATTCTTTTTACTGCCTTTAAGTGAGATTCCTTAGGATTGGATTGATATCTTGCACATAAGCATACTGAAAACATTAAGTCTGGTTGACTAGCTGTTAAGTAAAGTAGACTTCCGATCATACCTCTAAAAGATGTTTGATCTACTGGTTTCCCAGCTTCATCAAGATCTAAAGAGTTTGAGGTACCAATGGGAGTACTTATACTCTTAGTGTTGTCATAACCATACTTTTTAAGAAGATCTTTAATATACTTATGTTGAGATATGTAGGTTCCTTCTGGTTTTTGAGAAATTTGAAAACCAAGAAAAAATGTTAACTCACCCATCATACTCATTTCAAACTCAGATTTCATTAGACTAGAAAAGGAGTCAGTCAAAGATTGCTGAGTTGAACCAAATATAATGTCATCAACATAAATTTGAACAATCAAAACATTTTTCTTATCTTTCTTTATAAAAAGGGTTGGATCTGCATTTCCCTTAACATAGTTATTTTGAAGCAAAAATCCAGTGAGTCTATCATACCATGCTCGTGGGGCTTGTTTAAGGCCATACAAAGCTTTGGTAAGTCTATAAACATGATCAGGATGTTTTGTATCTTCAAAGCCAGGAGGTTGTTCAACAAAAACATCCTCTTGAACATAACCGTTAAGAAAAGCACATTTCACATCCATTTGAAATAGTTTGAAATTAAAGAATGCTGCAAAGGCAAGTAGAATACGGATAGATTCAAGTCTAGCTACTGGAGCATAAGTTTCTTTATAGTCTATTCCTTCTTGCTGATTATAGCCTTTAGCAACAAGTCTAGCTTTATTTCTAACAATGACTCCATTTTCATCACATTTATTCCTGAAAACCCATTTTACTCCAATAACAGAAGTTTCCTTAGGTCTCTCAACCAAGGTCCAGACTTTATTCCTTTCGAATTCATTTAGTTCATCTTGCATTGCTTTGATCCAATCATCATCACCTAAAGCTTCATCAGTGCTTTTAGGCTCTAATTGGGAAAGAAATGCTAGATGTTCTACTTCATTTCTTAAGGAACTTCTAGTCCTTACAGGTTGATTTACATCACCAATGATACTATCACTGGGATGAATCTTAAGAAACATCTGATTTGGGTTTTGTAAAACCTGTTCATCAACATAGGGTAGAAAGTCTTCTGGGGTAAATGTTTCAGAAGTATCTTCTAGAACAATTTCCTTATCAGAAGGTTCTTCTATCAAAGGTTGATACTCAGTTTTTGAAAACACATCCGAAGATGTAGGTTGGAAGGTTTTAAAAACAAAAGGATCTGATTCATCAAATTTCACATGTACTGTTTCTTCAACAATACAAGTATTTTTATTAAAAACTCTATATGCCTTAGAGGTTGTGGAATAACCTAAGAAAATCCCTTCATCAGACTTTGGTGCGAACTTATGTAAGTTATCTTTAGTATTCAGAATGAATACTTTGCAACCAAAAACCTTGAAGTAGGAAAGTCTAGGTTTTCTACCATTCCATAACTCATAAGGTGTTTTATTAAGAAAAGGTCTAATAAAAACTCGATTTATAGTATAACAAGCAGTACTTACAGCTTCAGCCCAGAAATGTCTAGCAATAGAATATTCACTCAACATGGTTCTAGTTATCTCTTGAAGAATTCTATTTCTTCTTTCAACTACACCATTCTGTTGAGGAGTTCTAGGTGCTGAAAAGTTGTGAGTAATACCTTTCTTACTACAAAAAGTTTCAAAATCAGAATTTTGAAATTCTCCTCCATGATCACTATGAATAGTTTTCAATGGAAGGTTTTTCTCATTTTTAACTTGAGCTCTAAAACTTTTGAAATAAGAAAAAACTTCAGATTTTATTGCTAGAAAATAGACCCAAGTAAATCTAGTGTAATTATCAACTAGAACAAACACATAGTATTTGCCTCCAATGCTTCCAGTTTGTGTTGGACCAAAAAGATCCATATGCACCAACTGTAATGCATCGGTTGTTGAGACTTCACCGATTTACTTAAAACTAGATTTATGTTGCTTGCCATATTGACAAGGATCACAAACTTTAGAAGAATCGAATCTAAGCTCCGGTAGATCCTTAAAAAGTTTCTTCTTAGAGAGTTTACATAGGTTTCTAAGATTACAGTGTCCTAATCTTCTATGCCATAACCAAGAGTGATCTTCCATTGCACTTAGGCAAGGTAAATCTTGTCTTCTTAGGTCTTCTAAGTTTAAGGTGTAAACATTCTCTTGCCTATTGGCTGAGAGAATAAATTCTTCCTTGGAATTGTGAACTAAGCATTTATCATTCCTAAAATTCACAAGGTAACCTTCATCAAATAATTGACTTATTCTAATGAGGTTGTGCTTAAGACCTTTAACAAAAAGAACATTTGAAATCAAAGTTTTACCTAAAAGAACAATATTACCAATACCAACAATCTCTCCCTTAGCATTGTCTCCGAAAGTTACCTTTCCTCCTTTCGTTTTGATAATCTTTTCAAAAAAGATTTTGTTACCAGTCATATGCCGGGAACATCCACTATCCATGTACCATATATTGTTGCTGGAACTTTCTTTATTTTCCTGAAATTAAGAACAAAGTTAGATTTTCGGAATCCAAACTTGTTTGGATCCGAGATTTCCAGACAATAAATTTTTTGGAACCCACATTTTCTTAGAAAAATAAGCTTTATGAAAACCTAAGGATTGGGTTTTGTTTAAAGAACAATTTCTTGCCCAGTGACCACCACATTGACACTTAGTACAAAATGGGGCACTTTGAGGAACAAAATAATTGTTGCTGAAAACAGGTTTTGCATGGGTACAACCAAATCCGGATTTATTTCTTAAAGGTCGTATTTGAGAATACATTTTATCAAAATTTTCCTTACCATGGGTAAAGTTTGATAAACACTTATTTAAGGAAAAAATTTCGGACTTGAGTTTTACAACCAAGTTTTTATCCTCAAAAACATTAGTTTTGGAACTAGAGTTAGGCTCGAAAACATTTTTATTAGAAATTACTTTTTCTAATTCTTTAGAAAGTTTGTTCTTCTCAGAACTTACTTTCTCAAGATTTTTTGAAATATTTTCAAAATCAGCATTTTTCTTATCAAGATCTTTAGAAAGATCTGATATCTCTTTAGTAAGAATAGAATTCCTAGAGTTTGCCTTATCATGTTTCTTGTTGAGTTTGGAATTCTCAATCTCAAGAAGTTCAGCAAACCTAGAGACTTCTTCAAAAGTAGGTAAAGTATTTTCCTCATCAGAAGATGATTCTTCATCAGAAGAGTTATAATACTTACTATCATTAGAATTTAAAGAAACATTGGTCAAAGATTCAGCATTTCGTACCTTATCCATAAGACAATGATTATCAATAGGTAATCTGGCTATAAGACCAAGATTCTTCTGTCCTGAAGATTCATAATCAGAAGATTCATCTGAAGAGTCACCACCACTGGCACTCCAGGTGTCATTAGCTTTCAGAACTTTCTTAGCTTTGGCTTTATAATATTTCTTCCTGTTCTTGTCTGAATGCCTTTCCTTTCTTTCTTTCTTTCTGAGCATAGGGCAATCTGGTCTAATATGTCCAGCTCTTTTACATTCATAACAAGTAACTTCTCCTTCTTTCTTATCTTTCCTATCCTTCTTCTTATACTTGGATTGAAAGTTTCTTTGTCCAGCTATCTTGTTCATCCTTCGAGCAAGATTGGCTAATTCATTTTCTGAAACTTCACTCTCACTAGATTCGGATTGGAAAATGACTTTCTTCGATTTTGATCTGGTAACTCTCTCAGGAGTCTTAGCTTTCATCTGATTTGAAGTTGTAGTAAAAGCAACTGTTCCATTTCCATTCTTCTTCTTGATGTTGTCAGCATCTCTCTTCATTCTTGTTTCATGTTGTAGAAGAGTTCCAAATAATTCATCAAGAGTAATTTGGGTAACCTTCCTGTTCTCATCTATTGCTGTTCTCTTGGATTCCCACTCGTTGGGCATAATATCAATAATCTTGTCCACAAGAGCTTCATCGTCTAAACCTTTTTCTCCCATAGATTGTAGACTGTTGACAATAGTCATAAATCTTTGTTGAACTTTACAAATAGGTTCTCCATAAGGAAAATTGAAGCCATGATATTCAGCTCTAAGCATAGCCCTTCTAGTCTCAATCACCTTAGAAGTCCCAAAGTGTGTAACCTCTAACTTCTTCCATATACAGTTAGCTGCTTCACATGAAAAAATTTGGCTATATATATTTCTAGTCATTGAACATAGTAGAGTATTGCGTACCTTATAGTTGAGTTGATATTCTTGCTTTTCCTGGTTAGTAAAGGTTCTGACTTCCTTGTCAGGAATTTTATAATCACCAGTAAGCATGACAAAGTTGTCTACTCCAGTATTGATAACAAATGTCTTCATACGATCTCTCCAGTATTCATAATCATTACCATCAAAGATAGGTGGTCTTGTAGGATTCAGATTGTCAATAGATCCAACATTCATTCCTGCCATACTAAAAATAACTTGGATACAAACTTGTTAGTAGCAAAAGATTCGTAATCAAAAAGTTCGGAATGAGAAAAGTTCGGAATGAAAAATTTGAGCAAGAAAAACATGTATGTGAGTACAAGTATTTCAGTAACCTTGCCTCTGATACCAATTTTAGGATCTAAATATAATATGAGATGCTCAATATACAAGAGGGGGAGTGAATTGTATACTTTAAAAATTCCTTTGGAACCTTTAAAGTTAGTTATGAATAACTAAAGTTTCCTTAATAAAATGAAAGGACTAAGTTTAACAAAGTTAAACTAAGTAAATTCACAACACCTCTAACACCGAACTAAACTTGGAAAGTGATTCCAAAAGTAGGTTCCGGAAATATGGTTCCGGAAATTGAAACTTAACAAAAGTTACAATATGAGATTCTACCTTAAAGCGTATAGAATCTAAAAGAATCAGAGTCAGTAAGGAAGTATAAGAAAGTTATACTTTCCTTAAGATACATATTGCAGCGGAATAAAACAAGTAGTAAAACTACTAGTAACAAGATAATAGTCTTTTAACCCAAAGTGAAGGGTATCCAACAACCTTGGATAAAGGCCCCTTGATTTATACTTTCAAGCAAGTCTGTCTTACCCACACCAGGGTAAGCCCTCGATACGAAGATCGGAGTCTCTGTCTTGCTATCCCCGCAAGCCCTCAACTTCAAGGTAGTTGGCAACCTCTGTCTTCCTCAGCAAGGAAGTCCTCGATCTTTAAGGTAGTCGGCAACCTCTGTCTTTCTCAGCAAGAAAGCCCTCGATCTTTAAGGTAGTCGGCACCTCTGTCTTCCTATCCCCGGAAGCCCTCGAATGTAATCACCAACATTCGGAGTCGCATGAAGCTTTGAGAGTTAATAAGAGACTCTCTCTCTAGAAATCACTTCAACAGCATGTATGCACAAAATCCAAATTGTTCATCCATCCGTTGTGAGCTTTTTCAAATGAGCTCCTATTTATAGGTAAGGTCGGCTCCTCTCCAACAGTCATATTTTCCTTAAAGTTCGGAGGGACCTGTACACGTGTCACTTAGACAACGGTTAGTTTATAACAAAATGGACGACATCGTTTTATAACAAAGTAAGTGTAACAGAATGTACGACATCGTTTTAAACTCTAACAAAAAGGTTCGGAATAGAAATTTCGGAGTGAAGGTTCGGAGTGAATAAATTTAGAGTGTATAAAACAATGATAATCAGATTCTGTTTAATAGGTGAATTCGGAATGAGAATTCGGAATAGGAATTCGTCATCAGAAATCGTATTGAGAATTCATCATCAGAATTCGTAATGGGCATTCGGAATGAGATTTCTTCATTAGAATTCGTAATGGGAATTCTTCATTGGAATTCGTAATGAGAATTCGGAATGGGATTTCTTCATTAGAATTCGTAATGAGAATTCTTCTTCAGAATTCGTAATGAGAATTTGGAATGGGATTTCTTCATTAGAATTCGTAATGAGAATTCTTCTTCAGAATTCGTAACCTGAATCTGGAATAGAACTTAGTCAGAATTCATATCCGGAATTCGGAATGAAACTTCCTTATAGTTCTTGTCCAGAACCGAATCCTAAAACAGAATGCTTTATATCAAAGTTTCAATGATTCCGAGAAAATGAATCCGAAACTTATACTTAAGAAAAATATGAATGAAAATATGATAAGGATAAATTTTCTTATAAAAGCGATTTTCCTTAAGAAAGCAATTTTTCTTATAAAAGCGATTTTCCTTAAGAAAGCATTTTTCCTTATAAAAGCGATTTTCCTTAAGAAAGCATTTTTCCTTAAAGATAAGGTGTTTGTGATTTTCAAAACAAGAAGGAATGGAAAAGTCATAAGGAAAACCTTATTGACTCAACACCAATATCTTTTTAGCTCATAAAACTTCATAGGATAACCTGGGGAATATATAGATAAAAAGTGATGAGCTAAAAATCCCACTAAGGGAATAATCCAGAAAAAGAAGCTTAACACTTGAGTCTGAATGCATAACTTAATAACATGGAAGGAATAATACATGAATAAACTTGTAGAGTAATATCATATAGATCATGGAATAATATGATCATAGAAATATATGATTGTGATTGCAATATATAACATGACCTAAACATGACTCGAGGATAACTGCCATGATGGTATCACATAGTGGACAACGTCCCATAATAGATTAGGTTTTATCCCTAATCTCATACATAACATCTCAGGAGACAAAAAAATTACCCAATCCATTGAATCAAAATTTCGATGTAACCATAATAACATGTACATGCATATGTCTACTATATAAAAAAATCAAACATAACGAATAATCATAAGGGTTACCCATGTAATGAAATTGGTTTCGTAATCATGTCATAAGGAATAACCAAAGGGTATATCAAAATGGTATCCATGAAATAAGGGAATAAAAAATTTATGGATACTCATAAAGTAAAAAAATTAAGAATATATCCTGAATAATTATTTCCAAATGAAGTTAATTCATGGAAAATATTATTTAGGAAACATTAATCACTTTTTAAGGGAAAAGATTAATGTTTCATGAAAGATGAGAAATAAATAATTATTTGATGAAACTAAAAGTGAAGTAAAATAAATTTTCATTATAAAAGAATATATATAAGAAAAATTGTTTTTTTCTTATAAATTTTTATTGAGTGTACTTGAAAATGGATAATAAATAGAGATGTTCCCTTTAATCAGTGCTTTCTTATCGAGAGTAATTGAAATGGAAACCATTTAAAAATTATATTTCCCAATTAAAGAAACCAGAATTTAGATATATAATAATTTGTGGAACATATAAATAGAATTTAAGATAATTATATAATAATATCAAAGAAATACATTGGGGTATAGAGAGAGAGATATATATAGTATAAACCAAATGAAAAAATGGAGGTTCAGAGAGATCCCTTACCTTATGTCTAAATGCATTCTGCACATTCACTTAATGTCTTGGAAAATCAAACTATATCCATTAATTAATTAATTCACAACACCTTCCAAATATATTTTAATTTTATAATTTTATTAATTTAATTTATATCAATTTTTAAGAATTATAAAAATTAATTTCATCATTCCAGGAGCATTCATTTCTTGATTTCATGGTCAGTTAACTTGTGTATTTTTATGTATGTTCCTATAAAATGGGAATCATAAAACAGAAGGGAAATTATATTGTATTTCTACAACTACATATGTTTAAATGTCCCCATATATCTACTTTGTTTCTAGTATGGGGATGATTCATTTGATAAAATGTTCATTATAAATATTTATTTTGTGTCGGTGGTTTTTCTCACCATCATGAATTAGTTTCAATTATTTTCATTATAATGAATATATATTAATTTTAGAAAAGGAAAAAAATTATAATATTCATATTAAAATATTAATTAACTAAAATAATGTTCTTATGACCATCCTTTAAGGTAATATTGGATGATGAAAACTCTTCATCCACGAAGGCTGTGAATTGAAAAATTACATATGATGTTTTTGTTTTATAAAAAAAGCGGGAAAATGGATTAGATGATGTATATTGATTTAACTCCTTATAATTATATTATATAAATGACAGTGGATTTATCATGTCACTCTTGATAGTGTTTGAGGATACGATATATCAAAAAACGAATTTAAAAGAGAAAGATGGAGTGTTTAACTTCTTGAATGTCGTCTCCATGGGAACCTCATTAAGGTAGTTGGAATTGGTAATTTATTGAGAAATGAAACACTAAGACATGGGTAAGATACTTTGGAAGGAAAATTGGATGAATATTGGCAAGATTTAATAGTTATAATGGGTGAGGAGAAGTTATGCGGATAGGTGGTACCTATAAGGGGAGGAGAGAGGTGTGCTTGATTATTATATTCATTAGATTATAATTTAGGATCATGTCTATAAATTGTATTGATTATTATGACTATATATAGTTACTAATTCATATGAGTTTAAAACAATGGGTAGTCACGTCATCCATGATAAAAAATTCATATATTTATCTTATAACGTTATTTACCATAAAATATTTTATTTTACTATTCAACAAAAATTCATCTATTTTAGGGAAATCCCAAAAAATCAACCCAACCATTTTCTGACATGTGTATTTTAAAAAACGAAATCCATTTTGTGAACATAATTTTATAAATATTACAAATTTATTTTTTTAATTAAAATTATACTTTATTCGAAAATTTCAATTTTAATATTATAATTGATTTTAGGACCCTTTGGAAAATTACGTATGGTCTCATAAAATTAACTTATAATTATAATAAAATATGATATAACATCAAGAATCAAATATTTGTAAAAAAAATTATTTTAAATTGTTATATTTATTATAAAATTGTGATTAAGATAATTATGTTCTATAAAAATACAACCAATTACATTTTTATGTTTAAAGCATTTATTTACTTGTACCGTGACATAAATATATCATATTTTCAATATATAAGATACCTAAATTTAATTTTAAATTTCCACATTTATGGTTACTATTATATTAGTGATATTACTATTCCTGATGGTCAGATTAATATTCCAATGGTCGAGTTACTATTCCATCCATTCGTTTCACAATTCTAATGATCTTATTTATAATTTTTATATGGGTGTAATACTTTCTATAAATACTTATTTTTGAATTAATTCTTCTCTAACTTCTATATTATCACAAGGGTATTTATACATTCATCTTCAATGTTAATTTTTTATTATTAACATTATGTTTTATTTCTATATCATTGTTCATCACTATAGTAATTATAATGGATCAAGAAGAATGAAATTTTTCTTATCCTTATTCTCTAATTTTATATTTATTCTTCCACTATAATATTTCGATTTTATATTGATTTATTTTTTGAATAATGAATCATTATTACTTTATAATAATAATTTTTTTAGTTTCTATATTTTATGTATATTCTTTTCCTAAATTTTAGAATTATATGAATTGAAATTTAGTTGATAAATTATGGGTCGTTACATTATTCCCCATTTATGAAATTTCTCCCTCGATTTTTTTACATACCATGGTTAAAAAATGTGCAGGTATATATCCTCCATTAATTCCTCTAGTTCTCATTCCATGTCATAATATTTACAGTTCCTCTATTGTACTTTGACTAGGAGAATAGTCTTATTGTGTAGACCAATATCTCTATGGTCCAAGATCTTCGTTGCCTACTCTTTATAAGAGAGATCATTTTCCAACTATACCCCCTCCAGATTCATAACTTCTAAGGGATCTGGTATGTACCTTATCATGAGGGATAAATATATTAAATCATGTAATTGATACATGGTTAGTGGAATTTCAAGATGATAGGCCATAAATCTGATGCAATCAATATTCTAAAAGTGACTGATTTTCCTAGGACATAGCTTTCCCTTCTTCCTGAATCTCATGAAATTATTCAATTGATATATTTTTTTGGAAAACCTTATATCAAACCTCAAACTCTAAGTCTCTTTAAATTATTACTTTCATAGGTATTCTGTTGATTTTTTATTGATGTGATGTGCTGCAAAATGGTTTTAATCTTTTCAACCATTTCATCGACTATTTCAAGTCTTAGAAACATACGTTCACCAAATTCAACTCAATATGAAGTTGTTCTACAACTATTCCCACAAAAATATTCATATGGATTCATTTTTATTCTTGATTGGAAATAAATTTTTAAGATAACTCGACCATAGGTAGATGTCATTCCCATCATCCTTTGAATTCCATCGATCATGCTTTAAAAATATCGTCCAATGTATGAATATTCCGCTCTGAATGGTCATTTGTGTGGGGGTTATATGTTGTACTAAATTTTAACATAATGTTTAAGGAATGCTGGAGACTTTTCTAGCACTTGGAGGTGAACATCACATCTCAATCAAATAGAATTGATAATAGTACTACATGAATCCTTAGTTCTTCACTGATGTATATCCATGAATGTTGATCAAGTGAGAAGTCCTCTTGAATTGAAATGAAGTGAGAAATATTTGTTAGATGAACAAAAATAACCCATACAAAATTAATTCCTCTGGATATATTCAGAATCCTAGTGAAAAATTCTATGGTGATGTTTTCTAAATTCAATATAAGTATGGGTAATGGTTGCATCATCTCCTTGGAATTTTTCTACTAAGAATCCACTTTCTGACATACCAGGCACATTGAAATATAATCATTTTTCCACTTCTTCATATTGTCCCACTAATAATACTCTCATAGATATTAATAAATATTCGTTCTCCCTAGGTGGATGGAGATGTCCGAGCTATGTGTATCATTAAAAATGTCTTTCATTATGTTTTTATTTGATGGTAGACATAGTCATGTCCAAAATCATAAAACACATTCTTTATAAATTTTTAACTATGAGGATTTCCCATTATTGATAGATCCTACCTTCTACTAAATTTCCACAAAATATCTTTGAAAATCATTTATCTTTTCTAAAAGGTATTGATAAGAATGAATTTGATAAAGGGATGATGATATTATATCATTTATGATTCCCATGTCCATCCTTTTCATGTTTAAGAAGATTATATCCTTCTCAATTCTCATAATTAATAATTTTGTAGCATCCCTTATACTAATAGAATTTTCTACTTTATTCACTTTATGAGGATGGTAGTTGACTGTGAAATCATAATCTTTGGTGATATATGGCCATCTCTATTTGCACATATTAATCTTCTTCTATGTGAATATATATTTGAATCTCTTTTGATTATTATATATATCACACTCCTCCCCAACGAAATAATTTCACCAGATTTTCAATGTAAAGATCAAATATGAAACTCTATATACTCTATGGGATAGTTTTTATCATGAACATTAATATTTCATTTGGAATAGGTTATCAATTTATCATTATTTGATGATAAATATCCTAGGATCTTCTTTGAAGCGTCATTGTATCTCATAAAGAGTTCCCTGCTTGTCTATAGTGTAAGTACTAGTTTAGTGATAAACTAATTTTTCAATTATTTGAAATAGTCTTCACATCTCTTATCCAGAAAATCTTTACAGCCTTCTGAGTCATCTTGGTTTGTGGGTTTTACAATATTTAGCAGTTTCTTACAAGTCATTGGTAATGTATATCTAGACCAAGAAAACTACAGATATGTATTACAAATGTTTTCCTAGTCCATTCCTCAAATTCATTCATTTTAGAAGGGTCTAAGGATATACCTTTCTTGGTGATAACATGACCTTATAAATATATATCCTCCATCCATTACTCACATTTACTTTAATTTTAATATAGTTTCTCCCGTTGAAAATTCTTTAGCAGAGTATTAAAATGTTCGACATGCATTTCCTTGCTCTTGGAGTATGTCCAAATTTCATTTATAAAGACTTCCACCAATTATTCAAGGTTATCTCTTATGAATCATTTCAATAAGTCCTTAAAAACTTCATGATTATTTGTGAGTCTTAATGGAACTACTATGAACTCATATTGTACATATCTTGATTGATAGGCAGTCTTAGGAATATTTTCACTTTTCACCTTTAATTGGTGTTATCCCGACATGAGTTCTACCTTAGAGAAATACTTGGATTCAGATATTTTATTGAACAAATAATATTTCCATGAAAATGAATACATTTTCATTATCATTATTTTTTTGATCTCATGATAATTAATTCAGAGGTTCATTTAATCATCATATTCTTGATGAATAGGACTGGTGAATGCCATGGTGAAGCAGTCAGGCATATACAATCCTTTCCTAGATTCCCTTGTAACTATTTCTTCAGTTCATCTAAATAAATGGTGGTCATACTGAAAGGACTCGTTGATATGGGAAGAGATCCCAATATATGATCAATGTTTAACCCAACCTCTCGGTCCGGTGGAAGACCATGTATTTTTTCAAGGAACACATCAATGTAATTCCTTAAAATGGGAAAGTATTTAGGAATTATTCTCACATTTGTATCAATTATATGAGATATATACTATTACCAATAGGTCACATAGTATCCAAAACTAATAATTTGATTATGAAGGAAATTCATCCTCCTATTTACAATTGTACATAATTAGTGGATTCCTCGAGATGTTAAGAGTGACCCCCTTCCACAAAATATGATGTTTGAATTATTAAAAGATTTCAAATCCATGCCTAATATAGCATCAAACCATCTTTAAGGAAGTAAGACAAAATTTATTGTGTATTTTAGTCTAATAAATTGAATAGGGAGTATTTATATACATTACATGAAATAATTTACTCATTAATTGTTCTCATGGATAACTCAACCTCTATATGTTGTAGTGGTGTTTGAATAGTTCTACTAAACATGTAGAATATGAGAGAATGTATAGAACCAGAATAAAATAAATCCCTTCTATATTCTTTTATGAATAACCAGTGTACCTATCACCACATCAACTTCAGGATCCACCTCAGCTGTAGTGATAGTATATTCCCTTCTTTGCTTACTTGGAGGTTTTGGTTGCAAATTTTAACTGAAAACTCATAATATAGGGAATTAGATCACATTAATTTTATGTTCCTTTAAGTTTAAAAATAGTACTAAAGGATTAGTATTGATCTGTACCTTCCTCTCTTCATCCAAAATATTGGGCTTCTTCATATCCCTTCTAAATTTATTTTCTTAATTCAACTATTCCCCACATTTTAAGTACCCCTTATTTCCCTTGTAAAGGATCCCAATATGTTTCTTTCCACACATATTAAATGTGGGATGATGGATTTTATTTCTAGCATGGTATTTATTTGTTTATCCTCACATATTAAACTCAATATTCCACTTTTTTATCACAGAGCCTAACAGGCCACTTAGAGTGTCTAATTTCCATCTCAATCTTAAGGGAACAACCAACAATCTCTTTATAGCTTTCATATTCTCTAATAACCAAGGATTTTATAGAATTTCATCTAATCTAATAATGATGTGATCCATTTTTATTTTAGTGTTCATCAAAATGCTGATGTCATATTATGAAATCCTTGTACGGTTTTCCTCAAACTCTTGGAAATATTCATATTCATTTTTCTTTAGTCTGAGGAACTCCCTCCCTATATTATGATGGAGATTTTAGGGAAAATATTTATTGAAAAATATTTTCCTAAATCCTTCCAATTCCATCGAATTAATTTCCTCTTTAGAATTTGTGTTCTTTATCATTTCCCACCACTAATCTGCTTCCCTATCAAATAGATAGACCGCCAGCATGACATTCTCTTCTTTTCAGCAACTAAGGACAAATAATATCTTCTTAATATAGTTAATATAATATTATGTGATGAGGGGATATTAATATAAACTAAATATTAGAGTCTATTTTGTAAAAAGGATTAAACTACAACTTTCAGTTTCTTATGAGAAAGAGGTAATTCTATATGATTTATGTTATTTTACATAAGTTAATTCAGTTAATCAAGTATTTTCATGAAATTTTCATCTCCATTCCCATCATGATTGGAATATCACTAGGTATATCGTCACATTACATATTATGTTTACTTTTGAGAATGTTTTCCTATTTTTATCCATTAGCTAAAAAAACAAATAAAATTAGGGGGGATTCAATAAATAGCTAATGATGATATAAAAAGAAAAATATGAAAATATAATGATAAACTTATAAAGGAAAGTATATCATATCTTATGATTCCATCAATTTCAAACTTAGTATCAATGGTTGTAGAATTATTGATATGATTCTCACAAAAGTTATATAATCATAATTACCCAAAATAACTAGTTCATACTCTGATAAATATTATAGTGACCCTAGACTTTTACACATTTAATTTCATGATTTTGAGAATAATTATCCATGAAATACAAAAAAAGGATAGAAAAGTAGAGTATTTTTGGAAGACTATTTACAAAATTATAAAACATGAAACAAGAATAAAACATGTTTATTAATCTCCCTAATGATCTCCTAACTTCCTTCGAGCTCCACAAACTACATCAAAAAAATAGGGAAATATATATTCAAAAAGGGATTGGCTAATAAAATCTTTAATGTAATAATCATGGAGAATAAGTACAATAAATGATTCGGAAGGAATAATACAATAACCTGGAAGGCATGAAAAATAAATAAACATGTACTAGTATATTATATAGGACGTGGAATCATATGATCATACAAATATTTTAATGTGGTAGCAATACATAACATGACCTAAACATGAGTCATGGTAAATTTCAATGATAATATCACATTGTGGACAAAGTAACTTAATGTATTAGTCTTAATCTTTAATCACATACATAATCTATCATGAGACAAAAAATTACCCAATGCATTGGATAACTATCTGGGTGAACCCATATTAACATTTTCATGCATATGTGTGCCACATACCTAAACAAAATATAAAGATTAATCATAAGAGTTACCCATGGAACAAAATTGTTTTACTAATGAGGTCATAAGGCATAACCAAAGGGTATATCAAAATGGTATCCATGAATAAAGGGATTAAATAATATCTAGACAATAATAAAATTAAAAATATACCTTGAATAATTATTTCAAAAAAAATTTAATTCATGAGAAATAGTGTCTAGGAAACATTATAAATGTGCCACTTTAGTGCTCTTTAAGATAAAATATTAACGTTTCCATAAAGAATAAGAAGGAAAAAATGTTTGTATAAAAAAAAATGAAAAAAACATTAATTATTAAAATGATAGATTTTAGAAAAATACTGGTGGCATAAAATATTGTATGTATTGTTCTTGAAAATGGATGTGAAATGGATAATCTCCCATTAATCGGGCTCAAATAATGAGAGGAATTGAGATGAGAACCTTTTAAAACAAGTATTTCCTTATCAAGAAAAGATGAATTTAACTATATAGATATGCGTAGAACATACACATAGAATTTATTACATTTATATAATAAAAATTAATAATTATATTATAGTAAAGAGAGGGAAAACATATCCCAATGAAAATAGGGCGGTTCAGAGAGATCCCTTATATTTATGTCTGAATGCATTATGCACTTGATGATAATGACATGCATAATCATATAATTTCTATTAATACTTTAATTCATAACCTATTGGACATATATATTATTTATTATAATTTTATTATGTTCATTTATGTACACTTTTGTGAGTTATTAGGATTAATTTCTCCATTTTAGGATCGTTCATTACATAGTTTCATGGTCGGATCCCCTGTGTATATTTTTTGACATTAATTTCAAATGGTAATAGTTATAAAGGAGTGAAATTATATGATATTGATTTAACTTAATTATTTTAAATGCTTCCATATAACATTTTTCATTTTTTAATGAGGATGATTCATTTTATAAAACGTTAATGATGAATGTTTATTTTATTTTGGTGGTTTTTCCAACCATCTTGAATTAGTTTCATTTTATTTAATATTATATCTATATATTAGTTCCAAAACATGAAATAAGTTTTAATATATATATATATTGAAACATTATTTCACCAAAATAATCATATTATAACCTTCTTTGAAGTCAGTAATGGAAAACAAAAAGGTTGTGATCCATGAAGGTAGTGAATCGACATATTACAGATGATGTTTTTATTTTTATAAAAATAGAGGAAAGAAGGGATTTGAATAAGGATATTCCATTAGCACAATATCATTTTATTATATAATTTATTCTATAGTGATCATGTTCATTTTTATATGGGTTGAGAATATGATAGAAAAATGAAATAATTTAAAAGAGAAATATAGAGGCTTTTACCTCTTGAATGTCATATCCTATAGAACCTCCTTAATAAATATGGAATCAGTATTTTGGGTGAGACCAAAAAAACTAAGATGTGTGGAAGAGGCTTGGGAAGAAAAATGTTAATAATATTTGAAATCTTCAAATATTAAAAGGTGAGAGGAGAAGGGGTGGTATTAATAATGGAGGGAGATGAGTGTTTTTGTTTTTTATATTCATTAGTTTATTATTTTGGCTCAAGAATGACAATATTATTGATTATTGTGACTATATATAGAAACTAGTAAATTTTTATTCAATATAATGGGTTCTTACATCATCTATGATGCAAATATTAGTTTATTTTTCTTATAATGTTAAATACCGTAAAATACTATTTTTTATTATTTACCAAACATTCACCTATGTTATAAAAATACCAAGAAGTCACCCAAATTATTTAATTACATGTACAATTCAATAAATGAATACACTTGTTGAAAATGTTTATCTCAATATGAGAAATTTAATATTTAAATAAAATCATCATTTATTCGAAAAATGCCAATTTTAATATCATAATCGATTTTAGGAACCTTTGGGAAATTACATATGGTCTCATAAATTTATCATATAATTATAATAAAAATTGATATATATTATTAATCCATTTTATGTACATGAAATTTATTAAAAATAATTATATTTATTATAAATGTGTGATTAAAACTTTTATGTTTTATAAAAATAGCAACAAATAATTTATTTTTTAAATAAAATTTACCTATATTTACAATGATATAATTATATCATATTTTCATTTTATATGATACCTTAATAATATTTTACATTTCCATAGGCGAGGTTATTATTCTAATGCTCAGATTATTGTTCATAACGGTCAGATTACTATTGCAATAGTCCTTTTACTATTCAAACTGTCAGATTTACAATGATCATATGGGTGTAAAAATTCTTATAAATATATCGTATCCCATTAATTATTCATTCACATATATATTCTGTCTAGTTTATTTTTAATTTCATCTTCAAAATGAATTTTAAATTATTAACATTATGTTTTATTTCTACATCATTGTTCATGAGTGAAATAATTTGGGTGGATTGAGAAGATCCAATTATCCTATCCTTATTCTCTTATTCTCTATATATTGTCCTACTATATAATTTTTAATTATTATTGGTTTATTTTAGGAATAATTTTTCTTTCAAAATTTATAAGAATGATGTTTTTTTGTTTCACTATTTTATGTATATGCATTTACTACATGTCACAATTATAAAAAGGTAAATTCCACTTATAATATTCTAGGTCATTACATGAATAACACATGAGACTAATAATTAATTATATTATAGAGAACCCATGGTATTAAAATTGAATTTTTTAACATTTCATAAATGGTATTACATAAAATATCTACAATAATTAAATTGGTTGATAATAAAAAATTTCAATCTCCCAAAATAGGATTTGAAATGGATTTTAGTGGGTGATTCATGAAAAATAACATTATAAGGACATAATTCCTTTTGAAATGAATTTGAAACTGGATTTTAAACCATAAAATAGATTTTAGAATTTTTTTATCATTTTTATAAAAGGAGAAATTACATGTCAAATTCAAAAGTCATTTTAAAAAATATGATGTAAACATTATTAAGAAAATTTACATGTAAAAAAATTGATAATGAATCCCAAAAAAAGGAATAATGGATTTTCAAAATAAATTCGGATTTAAAAATAAAACATTTTATTGTGAAATTAAAAACCTTTCTTAATATTTTAAAAGACCCATTATTGAAACCCAAAACATAACATGGGATAAAAACTTTATTTTGAGTAAATGAAATTTTTAAATGTGAATAACATAAGATATATCACATAATTGGGTATTAAAATATAAATTATGACATTATAGATAATAAAAAACCTGGATTTGTATGAGAAAGATCTTACTTGGTAATAAAGGAAAATATTAATAAAAATATATATTCATTTATGAGAATGAATTTATCATGAAATTATCATTCAATTAAAAATTAATTTTTCCTTATAAGGTATTATGAAATATAATATAAATAAAATTTATATTCTATAAATCCAATCTTCTAAGAAATAATTTCACGTACAAACAAAATAACACAGTTAATTAATTTTTGAGTTATAAATATATTTTACGTTTTTAGAATCACCCAAAAAATCATCAAAAAATAACATGAGATGGATTTTTAAATACAATGAATTTCATGAAAATTATGATAAAATGAATCCACGGGAAGTTTTATACGTGAAAAAAGAATTTAAATGTGATGAATATGTCATATAAATCAAATAAATAAATCGAGATATGAAAATACATTACAAACATCATAATTGATGAAGTTGGAAACATTTAGAACTGGTTTTATGTGATATAAAAGTAAATCCATATAAAATTATGATAAAATTAAACATAATAAAATTATATGTTATATAACACTCAAATTATAATAATAATGTTTAAAAATATCAATCACAACTCAATTAATGAAAATTGAGTTAAAAAAACCCTCAACACAATTATTGAATTCCATAATAGTACATTAACCTCTTGTATAAAAAAATAATAATAATAATAACCAATTTAATAACTTTATTCAATCATATAACACTTAATAAACATTACATAAAATCACTAATTAAAAATATATTTTATAATTATCTTTTATTTTCATCATCGGGTGTAGTTAGATTCGATTGTTTGTTTAGTACAAGTTTCAAAATGGATGGTTCGATTCTTATTTATAAATTATGACATTATAATTCTAATATAACAATAGGAAATAGAATGGAATTTTTATAGTGATATATTATCTTAAAATTTTATTTTATAAATATTTTAATAATCATTTATGATGTTCATGTTCATGAAGGATCTTGTTTTGGTAAATTTTAAAGAAAAAAAGAAGGTACATTATTAATAAGTTAAATAATAATATAATTTTTTTAAAATATTTAAACAAACCCAATTATATAATTAATATCTAATAACACAATTAGTTAAGTTTTCATATTCATCTATGGTAGTAATATATAAAATTATCAATATGGGTTGTTAAAATGACCCAACAAACAACAAGTTGTAATCGATGGGTGGGTTAGGATAAGAAATTGATTATTTTTTAATAATATAGTTAGTAAAAACATATAATAATTTTATTTAGATGATTTTAATTTTTTAAATAATATTTTAAGATAGCTTTAGAATATGGTGATGTTTAGATGAAAAGACAAATATGTTTATTCATTGAGGTGGAAGGCTGCATGTACACATGGCCGTCGTTCTCATTTTCCATAAAATAATAAAAATGTTTGATTTTGGTTATATTTTCCAAATATAATAATTTTTAAATAACATATTTATTAATTAAATAACCCCTTTTTAACATCAATATGAGGTAGTTATTAAAAATTTATCATGTTGGTTATTGATGTCGTAGTTCGCACGTAGAACAAGAAACATTTTTCAGTATTTGAATGGTTCAAAAGAAGGTAGAAAATGGTTATCCAATAAACATAATAAAATTTTTGTATACATATCATAATGTTTCAGTTATTTTAATATGGATGGATCATATTTAGAGAAGGTGGAAGTAGAAATAAAAAAAAGTATTGAAAAATGAGTAATTTAGAATTTTATCTTGCTACTTGGGAGTGATCCCTATAAAAATTGGATTATTCTTTAGAGAGGCGGTCTTATGAGAACAACAAAAACATTAAGAGGTTTATATAAGTATTTGGGAGTTATTATTTCTTTGTTTTTTTAAATCTACATGGCATGTGGTGTAATATCTCGAAATTTTTGAGTGATGTATCAGGATTAATTTCAGGTATTTTTTTTTTGCTGTTTTAGAATAATATGGACTGGGTAATAAATTTGGGTAGGTTTGGGTGAAAATTTGAAATTTTAAAAATAAATGGTTAAGTACACGATTGGCGTACAATTTTTCCAAACCATGCACCTTGGCCAAGAAAATTGTGCAACCCTAGACAGAGGGGGTTTTCACAGATGGAACAGAGTTTGTCAAATTGAATACCTTAAAAAAAGAAACTATAAACCCTATAAAAGTGGAATTTGGTTAAGGTGCATAGTTTGGGGAAACCATACGTCTCAGACAAGAAAACCATGCAAGGTTTTTTCACTATCCTGGAATTTTATTTTAAAATTTCTGGAGCCCCCATATTAATCCCAAATCATGTTCCATTTGGCCTTAAAATTTATTTCATGATTTTGGAGCCTCCCTAACATATTCCATGGAATTATTACCTCTTTTATTTGTGATTAAATGCCTGAATTGAAGATCTACACCCCTCCCGGTAAGAGGATCTCTTCCCGTGTGGTTTCATTTATCTATCCCACTCTTTATCCATCTGTTGAAGGACTGTTCTTCCCTATTTTGGTTGGATATAGTTATACTTTTTGGGGATCTACATCTAGGATTACGGATATAGATCTATAATCAATGGATCCTGATTTGTTTGATCATGGATTTAGGTTTTAGATCTGGAAAACTCTCTACATAGTTTTTCCATTCAAATTGAGGATTTTCGTAGGGTGATTTTTCATAAAAAAATTACAGTAGCTGGTCTATTATTCAAATCTCATAGTCATGATTTTAATTTAGTGTATGTAAATGTAGAATTGATAGTGTTTTTTTAGAAATTTAATTTCCTAATAGAATTAATTAATTTAGTAAATTATTTAATTAATGGATTGTGGAATTAGCAAAAATTAACTATTGAGTAAATTATTAGAAAATTGATATTTTTTGTAATAATTTATTGTTGAAACAATTATTGGGAAATAGAGATTTTGTAATTTGATTAATTAATTGTAGAATTAATTAATTAAATGTTGGAATTATGGGAATTGATGAATAATTAATTGTTGAATTGATTATGGGATATTGAGAATGTTAAATTATATTAATGAATTGATGAATTGACTAATGAGATTATGAATTTCTTTTCAAATAATTAATTTTTAAATTAATTATTAAAATATTTTGATTATAAAATCAGGATAATTAATTGTTGAATCATTTATATGAAATATTGAAATTATTAATTGTATTGATTAATTGGTGATTTAATTAATGGGAGTTGTGAGGGTTAAATATGATAAGATTATTAATGATTATTAATCATGATTTATGTCACATTATAATATATTTTAATTGTGATACATGTGATTCTATGATACTCATGTGTGGGACAAGGCCTTATACATCAAAATCCTATAACGTTTTAATTTATATTCATGTGTGGTATAATGAATGCTATGACAAAAACACATAGTTATAAATTGGTATTCGCGTGTGGGAGAAGATATATTGCATCAAATTACCAAAGTGTCCTAGGAATGATGACCTAGACCCCAATTGTTGGTATTAGACTACGGTTTCAATTAGATGTATTATAAATGGAAATAAAATTCTTAATGAAAGCCCATTTGAAAAATGAATTGCAAATTGAAGATGTGACATCATATAGAATCTAGAATTAGTCGAAGATGGTATTTTGGTTCGGGTGTCCTTGGGAACCCAGGGGTTTATGTTGTTAAATAACGGACATTTCATAATTTGATAACTATTTACTTATGCATTGTACTTTTTTATTTATACAATTGCATACACTTTTTTTGACTGGATATTGTAATATAAATCATTGGTGATGGCCTTATGAATTGTAGTAAAATCCTACTCAAGTGGCCTGATCGACACTATAATAGACTTCATGTATGTAGTATAGTATTAGGGAAAATCCCCTATGTTAGATGGCTAATTTGGAATGGAGCATGGACAAGGGAACTAGATGTAAGAACCTGGTTGTTCACTCAGTTATGTATCCATTAAAATTTTAGTCTAAATCTTTACTTTGGACTGAATAGGGATGCCTAAGGGGCTAGAAAAGGTCTTAGGGGAGTCTGGGGTATGTTCAGAGCCCGAAACCCATATTTTTGGGGAAAACAGGATTGGAGCATGGTTTGGAAAACCGTTCCAATTGTGTTTTTTGTACATAGCCACCTCACACAGTTGGTTCATGGCCATGTGGCCTAACCATGCAAGAACCACTTTTTCCTACTCGTACATGGATTGCGTACGGTTTTTTAAACCATGTACAATCTATTTTATGGGTAAATGTACTTTTCCCCTTAATTATCTAATTAATACACCTCCATCTTCCCTAATGTCAGATTATGTGGCATTTACTTATTTCTCTCTCAATTTGGGGAATTTTGAAGATCTTACCATAAAATCAAGAGATATACTTCATCTGTCAACCGATCAAGCATTTTTTCATCATGTTGGATGTGCAACGGTAAGTACTCAAGTCCTCTTGAACCAGTCTCCTTCTCTTTTTCTCTCAACCGAGATATTGGGGTATGAGAGTTTTTTTCCATTTCCTAGATCTACTCATATCTGATCCAAATAAAGGGCCAAAATTACAGGAGAAGGATCATACAACCCTAATGTGGGTAGTCTATAACTCATCACTAATGTTCATTGATTTTTTATTTTTCATGTGAGTCCCACCGATTTTATCTTGTGTCATTTATTGAATTTATATTCTATGCTTATAATAATTATAACTATATGAATATTCTCTTTCTATATATGTGATTAATTGTTGGTGGTTATGACCACAACTCAATCCTTCCCTTGTCGAAGGTCATGCCATTATTGTTTTTTAGTGTTTTAACACATTTGCACCACCTTTCGGGTGTTCCATGGCTTGGCCTTTCTAAGGGTAATCATTTCTATATTAAATGGATAGATTTATATTTGAAATTTCATAATGGAAAGTACCATGTATGCATACCACTTGACCCACATAAGGTAAGTGTTTCAATTGATAATTAAATATGAAATGGAAATTGTCATGTATATTGAGTGTAACACCCCGAGATTTTATGAGATGTATTATTTTTAATTTATTTGACGTCTTTTGTTGTATTCTAAACCAAGATTATCTTGCACTATACGCAACACCGTATTAGCTTGCAGTATACACAACACTATTATTGGATCGTGTTAAACAAAATTTCAAGTTCGTTTGATAGAAGTTATTCTACACAACATTGCGTGTGTATATATAAATATATATATTCAATGTATAAATGAAATATGGTTGGATTCTATTATACACAACAACAAAGGAATCTTTCCCTACACACAACCCTGACTTGGCTTCCATTACACGCAATCGTGACCTTCCTCGATAGCATGTGTTGTAAGCAATACTGAGTTTCACTAAAAAACAATATGTTATTAAAATATTATATAAACTACCCATTATGAATAGTAATACCCACTTTTTGAAATTTTATAATTTTTATCTTTCAAAATGGATGTCATTTTTTAATTCGGAATATTGAAATTATCCTAGGGTGAAATTTTGGTATTTTGCTAAAAACTTTCAATTTTTGATGAATAGTGAAAATACTGAGTTATTGGTTAAAATGGACTTTTTATTTAAATAATCATATATTTTATTTAAATTTATTTTAGGTCAAAATAGATACATAATACCTATATATGTAAAATTTAATTCATTGGAGTCATTTTATAATAATTTTAGATATATAAAAATTTTATTGAACTTTTCATCGTCTTTTACCCACCTCCTAGGAGAATTTGTAAATTTACATAAAACGTAATTTTGCGCTTATGTGGGTGGAATTTAAAAAATCCGAGAGTCACGGTTAATATCAATGTGTAAAATATGGTTCAATAAGATAAAAATAATTTTTGTGGAATAGTAACTTTTACTTTTTTTACCACGGTTAAAAGTAAATAGGGAAATTAAGGGTAAAAATGATATTATTATTACCCTAAAACATGTTCTAATTCTATTTTATAAGTTTAATTTGAACAAAAACAACCTTAGGAATAAAATATTACTCTTTAGGTCCACTTGGATTAGATTTGGACACTTATTATTATTTTATTTAAAGAAGAGTTAAAAGAATTAAAATCAAAGTTTAATAACTAAAACATTTTTAATATAGGGTTATACATAAGATAAATTAGACTATAAATATCAATTATAACGATTAAAATATTTCCTACATAATGGTATTTTTTTTATAATTTTTAGACATTAAATAATTTAATTTATTTATGACACAATAATGATGTAGTAATTGCCTTATTAATGAAATATTAACATAATTGATGTTATAAATACCAAAATAAATTTAATTTGAGACTTTTTATAAATTGCAGTAACTTTTTAGGTTAATATGACATGTTTTTATTTATTCAATTAACTTTGTTAGAACTAATCATGCTGTTATGATTTTCACAAAAATCAATTACCAAATAGTGTCAAAATTGACATAAAATAGTTTTTAAAATAAATATTATATTATTAATTGTTATTATACTCATAAAAATATAAGGTTCAGAGAAATGACTTAGATAAGGTTATTTATATTAATAATTAACCACTTTGGGTTCGTTTGGCTTTTTATATTAAGTTTATTAACCATATAGTGTAAGAAAACAAGAATACACGGTAAAAGTTAAATTATTTAACTTAGAGTTAAATATAAATGATAAGGTTGAAATAGTAACATAAACTTGCCTAAAACCTATTGGTTGAGAGTATTTAGACCCATATCCACTTTAGATTCTAAAAAATCAATTTGGAGATATTATAAATCGAATATGACTTTATTATAAAATAATATTTTATCTTTTTCCTAAGGTGCCCCTCTCCTCCCTTATAAAAGGGAACCTCCTACCTCTTCTCTTTACACAATTTTGAGCTTTCAAGCTCAGAAACAACCTACCCATTTCCCTTATCAACTTCAATAGAAACATTATAAAGGTTATTTTCTCCTCAAAAGACCAACTCTAATGCCGTAAGAGGAATCTTAAAAGAGGTGCGTCGAAGAAGAGGTAATCTCTTCTACCGATTCTTTCAAGTTTTCTTTCTTATTCAACTTATTCTTCTTCAGTTGTTTCATTATAAAGTAATAAAAAAAGTATCAATAATATAATTCTATGTTATTATAAATACTAAACAACCCCATTTCACCTTCTATCCATCCTACGGAAAATGAAATCACCGCACGTGCGTACGTACGGAATACCGTCTCCACACCGTGGTGTAATATGTTTTTCCACCACCACCTTACATGGATGGGTACAATGGTGTAAATAATAAATATATATAGTTATTATAACATCATACTGATTCTGAGATATTATATCATCCACTCCAATTCAATTCAATAATTATGGGAACGATATCATCGCTCGTACGTACATATGGATTACCGTCTCCACGACGCGATGAGATTCATTCTCCATGTTAACCATTCAAGAATGATTATAAAGTATATATAATGAATAATAATGAAATATATGACATTATAAAGATACTGGATTTATGTATATATATATTTCATCTACTTACTTCCATTCAAGTCAATAAGGAAAGGAAACAACGTTCATGCGTACGTACTGCCTATAGTCTCAATGAACGGTGTATTTCATTTCATTTGTCTATCTATTATATATATATATACTGAATATATATGATATATAAATCATGATTTAAATTCTGGAAGTAATTAAATCATGATATAAGTAATAATAATATCAAGAACAACAAGTCCAAACACGTACGATAAATAAAACGATTTTACCCAAAACACTATTTTAACATGGAATTTACAAAAGAACGGGTAATATGAAGTCATAAGTGAACCATATATGATATAATAACAATGAATATGATTCTGTAATAAGTCAATTACATTATTTAAATCATTATACAGGAGGTTCGGATACGTACAAACCATATTAGACCTAAGGTAAGGGATAACTTTTCCAATCTCGTTTTTATCTGAAATTGTTTATTTGTAAGTATTTACTGGGGATGTATTTATCATCCATGTCCCTATTTTCTAAAAATGGTTTCATTTATTTTTAATTTCATTTTTACCCATTTTGACTTTTACTACATGGTATGTAAGGAATATTTCTTTTTTTTACATTACGAGGTACTTTTTTGACTTTTTCGGCAAATGTATGAGAAGAATGTTTTTTAACTTATACGGAATGAACGGATTTGTACGGTTTCATAACGTCATATTTTCATGAAGCTTCCTATACAATATTTCATGGTTATTTTCAAAAAAATCCTTATCTTTTAAAATTGAATGGAATTTTTTGATAAGAAAGTGATTTTAAAGAATAAAGGATATTTTCCTCAAGAATTCATTTTAAGTGTTTTGTCAAAACTATTTTCCATATAAGATGACATTATTTAATATGTTTATGTTTCAAGTATAATGTCTCTTGGATTTACATGGTTTCACTTTTCTTATTATGAAATTATATCAATTTTTTATATGGAATATGTTATGATGGGATGATTTTTATGAATCCCATTTTATTTTTTGGGTTATGATGCATGATTTATTCTTGTGTTGTGGCACACGTAAGAATGATTTAATTATGAGATGGGTGGGACCTATATCTCCCTCCAATGCATTGGGTAAAGATTTATATATCATGAGATAGACATGGCTGGAATGGTAAGTTAATATGGTTCAATGATACATGACTAGAACGAGGAGTGAACTCGATTCAGAAAGGGACATTGTCCACTAAGATGGTCTTGGCAGCAATGCCTTGGCTGCTATGGAAATCGAATCATGTGCTTAATGGTTTTCCACAATTACATGTTTTATTCCCATGATATTTTATAATGATTGATGTTCCATTATGATCTATGCCTTACGTACTGCCATGTTTTATGTCATTGCTCAAGATTTTGATGTTTAAATATTATGTTCATGTTTTTAAGTTCAAATGTATATGGTTTGTTTTATTTTATCCATACTTACCCTAACTGAGACTTTGAGCTCACTCTTTATATATTTTTTTCCTAGGATATAAAGAAAGGTTTTAGGTAAGAATACAAAAGGGGAAGATCTTTATGGGAGATGTTGAAGATCTATCACCATGATTATAAGATTATGTTCCGAGTTTCCAAAGACACAAAAATATTAAGGTCCTTGTGTGTTGGTTTTTGTTATGTATTAATTATTCCACAAAAGTAATTTAATGTCCATGTATGTTAATCTTTGGTCTCTACAGTTGGTATGAGAGGAAAAGTTTAGTTAACCTTTGGAAACTAGGATGCGAAAACTCTAGTGAGATATCTAGAGATATTTTCTAAGGTATGTCTAGGGATGTCCCTAAGGTTTAGTATAACTATAGGTTATAGTCCTAGAGTTATATTGACGATAATGAATAACCTAGGGTGAACCTAAAGTATCATGGATTAAATAATGTGTTACAAGTTAGACATCCCATAAGTGATTTTAATGATTATGTGGTTCCCCGTTATTTTAAATGTTTCTTACACTATGGTTTCTGGTTTTAGTCAATGGAGGAAACGAGAAGGAATTCAGTTAATGTTGATTCTGATGGAAAAATTGGTGATTCTGATAAAAAAATCGTGTAATGCCTAGAGAGAAAGGCATTGAGATTATGCCGAATCATTCACCACTATATATGATTAACAAGGTGAACTTTGGTGGTATTCCTAATTCATCAAATAAGAGGAAGATTAACTTTTATACATGTTCTCATGGAGAGGAACATAAAGGAAGGAAGATGAAGCTTTCTATGTATCAAGAAGAAGGGAAGAAGAACCTTGAGGAATACCTCAAATGGAGGGGAAGATGTTATCTATGTGGAGAAAAGGGTTATAGAGTGACAGACTATTATGGAAGTGACAGACTATTATGGAGTTCAATGTCTTATTTTTGGAGAACATGGGCATTACCCAACTCAATTCCCTGACCTAAGAGGTTAATTCTAAATAATGTAAGGACTTATTCTATGAAAATCATTGAAGAGGATGGATTGAAGTGTTTATGTATTGGTATTCAAGAATAATGTTGTTGAGGTACTTTTATGGTATATTGGAATATTTTTGTATTAGTCTATTGTGGTTTTCAACAATTTTATGGTACCGATAACCATGAAAAGTGATTGAATTGTTTTTGGAAAGTAGATGATATGCGAATTATGAAGGGATAAGGAGAAAATGAAAATTTTGATAGTATTAATGAGATCATGACTGATATAAGGACAAAGTGATATCATGGTTTGAGTATATAGAAATTTTTAGATTTTTGGTTTGTGGAAAGAGTTAACTTTAGACAACATTCATGTTTTCAATAAGGTTCAATGGGTATTCATTTTTCAAAAAAATACATGATTAAGGTATTCACATGTTTGGAATGAAACCAAAAAGATATATCTTATGATATATGGGGGATAAATGATGGTATTCATGTGCTTGTTATGTGACATTTCAAGTAATCATTTTATTTATACTATGAGATTGGATAGATGTATTTTGGATAAGCCTAAAGATTGGAATGGATAATGTTGGACATTAGTTGGTATTATTTAAGGATAAAACCCGTTTTATCAATATTATTTCTAGAATTTTATAATAGTATAGTTTTAGAAAAAGAACAACCCATTGGAAGAGCGACAAATCGTCACGTCGGACAAGGCTGTGGGACTCGAACCCACAACTAAAGTGCGATAGGACTTTATCGCATACCACTGGCCTACAAGAAGTCCCTGGTTAGTATAAAATTAGTTTTAATTTATAATGTGGTATGATATATTAAGTATAAGTCTATTTTTGGAACCATATATGATTAATCTCACTATAGATGGACTTATGTATATTTTTATAATTTTTCTAAACTTTTTTTGAGACAAATGGAATGACCTATCATTCTATCGCAGGAGCTGCTTACACTTCACGAATAAAAATTCAACTTCATTTCTTTAAGAGATGAAGTGGAAATTGTTCAAGGAACGACCAATGGTGAGATTGTACCAAAATCAAGAAAGTATTTATTCTAATTCCAATTTTTTCAACTTTAGGGAAATGATCTTGAAAACCAAAAATGGTGTCATATTACCCTAATATCTGATGAATCAGATGGTACCTTAGATCATAATAAATTGTTGGGGTTGTGATTGTTGGATTTTTCATATCCATGTTCTCTACTACTCTCTATCAGAACATGATGGTTATATTTCTCTTCCATATACATATTTTCACCTATGTTCTCCTATGTGGAAACCCGGGTATTAGTTAATTTGGGTAGCCATTACGTTTCAGAATTTAGTTTTCAAAGTTCATTTTTGGTAGTCCTTTTTACGATGTGGGTTTCTATTAAAGAAACTTTCAAGTAGTAAACCATTTATAACCCCAACGAATTTTGAGGGCGAAATTCATTTTAAGGGGGGTAGAATGTAACACCCTGAGATTTTATGAGAAGTATTATTTTTAATTTATTTGATGTCTTGTGTTGTATGCTAAATCAAAATTATCTTGCGCTATACGCAACACCTTATTAGGTTGTAGTATATGCAACACTATTCTTGGATCGTGTTACACAAAATTTCAAGTTCGTTTGATAGAAGTTATTCTATGCAACATTGAGTGTATATATATATATTCAATGTATAAATGAAATATGGTTGAATTCTATTATACACAACAAAAATGGAATCTTTCCTTATACGCAACCCTGACTTGGCTTGCATTACACGCAATTGCGACCTTCCTTGATAGCGTGTGTTGTACGCAATACCGAGTTTCACTAAACAACGATATGCTATTAAAATATTATATAAACTAGCCGTTATGAATAGTAATACCCACTTTTTGAAATTTTATAAATTTTGTCTTTCAAAATGGACTTCATTTTTGAATTCAGAATATCCAAATTAGCCTAAGGTGAAATTTTGGTATTTTGCTGAAAACTTTCAATTTTTGATGAATAGTGAAAACACTGAGTTATTGGTTAAACCCGACTTTTTATTTAAATAATAATTTATTTTATTCAAATTTATTTTAGGTCAAAATAGATACATAATACCTATATAAGTTTAATGTAATTCATTGGTGTCATTTTATAATAATTTTAGATATATAAAAAATTTATCGAACTTTTCACCATCTTTTACCCACATCATAGGAGAATTTAAAAATTTACATAAAACTTAATTTTTCCACTTATGTGAGTGGAATTTCAAAAATCTGAGAGACATGGTTAATATCAAGGAGTAAAATGTGGTTCAATAAGATAAAAATAATTTTTTGTCAATAGTAACTTTTTACTTTTATTTACCACTGTTCAAAGTACATAGGGTAATTAAGGGTAAAAATGATATTAATATTACCCTAACACATGTCATAATTCTACTGGATAAGTTTAATTTTACCAAAAACAACCTTAGGAATAAAATATTACTCTTTAGGTCTACTTGGATTAGAGTAGGACACTTATTATTATTTTATTTAAAGAAGAGTTAAAAGAGTTAAAATCAATGTTTAATAAATATTTTTTTTTTAATATAGGGTTATACATAAGATAAATTCGACTATAAATATTAATTAAAAAGCTAAAAATATTTCCTACATAATGATATTTTATTTATAATTTTTAGACATTAAATAATTTAATTTGTTTCTGACACAATGATGATGCAGTAATTACCTTATTAATGAAATATTAACATAATTGATGCTATAAATACCCAAATAAATGTAATTTGAGACTTTTTATAAATTCCACTAATTTTTTAGGTTAATATGACATGTTATTATTGATTCAATTAACTTGTTTTGAACTAATCATGCTGTTATTATTTTCACAAAAATCAATTACCAAATAGTGTCAAAATTGACATAAAATAGTTTTTAAAACAAATATTATATTATTAACTGTTATTCTATTCCTAAAAATCTAAGGTTAGGCGAAATGGCTTAGATAATGTTATATATGTTAATAATGAACCACTTGGGGTTCTTTTGGATTATTATAGTAAGTTTATTAACCATATAGTGTAAGAAAACAAGAATACATGGTAAAAGTTAAATTATTTAACTTGGAGTTAAATATAACTGATAAGGTTAAAATAGTAACCTAAACTTTTCTAAAACCTATTGGTTGAGATTATTTCTACCCATCCCCAGTTTAGCTTCTAAATAAATTAATTTGGAGCTATTATAAACCAAATATTACTTTATTATAAAATAATATTTTAAGTTTTTCCTAAGGTTCCCCTCTCCTACCTTATAAAAGGGAACCTCCTCCGTCTTCTCTTTACAAAATTTAGAGCTTACAAGATAGGCCATCCCCTTACCATTTCACTTCTCAACTTTACTAGAAACATTATATAGGTTCTTTTCTCCTCAAAAGACCAACTCTAGTGCCTTAAGAGGAAGCTTAAAAGAGGTGCGTCGAAGAAGAGGTAATCTCTTCTACCGATTCTTTCAAGTTTTCTTTCTTCTTAAAATTATTATTCTTCAGTTTTTTAATTATAATGTAATAACATCAGTATCAATAATATATTTATATGTTATTATAAATATTAAACAACCCCATTTAACTTTATATCCATCCTATAGAAAATGAAATCACCGCGCGTGCGTACGTACGGAATACCGTCTCCACGCCATGGTGTAATCTGTTTTTCCACCACCACCTTACTTGGATGGGTATAATGGTGTAAAGAATAACTATATCTAGTTATTATAACATCATAATTATTATGAGATATTATATCATCCACTCCAATTCAATTCAATAATTATGAGAACGATATCATCGTTCGTGTGTACGTACGAATTACCATCTCCGCAACGCGATGAGATTCATTCTCCTTGTTAACCATTCAAGAATGATTATAAAGTATATATAATGAATAATAATGAAATATATGAAATGATAAATCTATTGGATTTATGTATATATATATTTCATCTACTTACTTCCATTCAAGCCAATAAGGAAAGGAAAACAACGTTCATGCGTACGTACAACCTACCGTCTCCATGAACGGTGTATTTCATTTCATTTATCTATATATTATATATAGATATACTGAATATATATGATATATAAATCATGATTTACATTCTGGAAGTAAGTAAATCATAGTATTAGTAATAATAATATCAATAACAACAAGTCCAAACACGTACGATAAATAAAACGATTTTACCCAAAATGCTGCTTTAACATGGAATTTACAAAGGAACGTATAATATAAATTCATAAGTGAGCCATATATGTTATCATAATAATGAATATGATTTTTTAATAAGTCAATGACATTATTTAAATCATTATACAGGATGTTCAGATACGTACGAAGCATATCAGACCTAAGGTAAGGGATAACTTTTCCAATCTCGTTTTTATCAAAGATTGTTTATTCGTAAGTATTTACTAGGGTTGTATTTATCATCCAAGTACCTATTTTCTAAAAATAGTTTCATGAATTTTTAAAGTAATTTTTACCCATTTTTGACTTTTACATCATGGTATGTAAGGAATCTTTTTTTGTTTACGTTATGAGGTACTTTTTTGACTTTTCCGGCAAAAGGACGAGAAAAATGTTTTTTTAACTTATACAGCATGAATATATTTTTACGATTTCATAACTTCTTATTTTCATGAAGATTACTCTATAATATTTCATGGTTATTTTCAAAAAAATCCTTTTATTTTAAAATTGAATGGCATTCTGTGATAAGAAAATTATTTTAAAGAAGAAAGGATATTTTCCTCAAAAATTCATTTCAAGTGTTTTGTCAAAACTATTTTCCATATAAGATGACATTATTTAATATGTTTATGTTTCATGTATAATGTCTCTATGATTTATATGGTTTCACTTTTATGATGATGAAATTATATCCATTTGTTTTATATGGATTATGTTATGATGAGATGATGTTTATGAAACCCATTTTATTCTTTGGGTTATGATGCATGATTTATGATTGTGTTGTGGAACACGTAAGAATGATTTCATTATGATATGGGTGGGACCTATATCTCCCTCCAGTGCATTGGGAAAAGATTTATATCTCTTGAGATAGACATGACTGGAATGGTAAGTTAATTCGATTCAGTGATACTGGACTGGAATGAGGAGTGAACTTGATTCAGAAAGGTACTTTGTCCACTAAGATGGTCTTGGAAGCAATGACTTGGATACTATGGAAATAAAATCATGTGCTTAATGGTTTTCCACAATTACATGTTTTATTCCCTTGCTATTTTATCATGATTGATTTTCCACTATGATCTATGCCTTACGTACTGCCATGTTTTATGTCATTGCTCAAGATTTTGATGTTTAAATATTATGTTCATGTTTTTAAGTTCAAATGTATATAATTTGTTTTATTTTCTACATACTTACCCTTACTAAGAATTTGAGATCACTCTTTATATGTTTTCTTTTCCCCAAGATATAAAGAAAGGTTTTAGGTAAGAAGAAAAAGGGGAAGATCTTTATGGGAGATGTTGAAGATCTATCACCATGATTAGAAGATTATATTCCGAGTTTCCAAAGACACTAAACTATTACGGTCCTTATGTGTTGGTTTTTTTATTTATTAAGTATTCCGAAAAAGTAATGTAATGTCCATGTAAGTCATTCTTTGAGTCTCTACATTGAGTATATGAATTGATCAGATTAAATATGAATGATTAATAGGTTGCATGTTTGTAGCACCCCATAACACATTAATGGAAGGTATCGGAATGAACATTAACTATTGAATAGGAAATAGATGGAAGTAATAAAAGATACATGCTACATGGACTTGTCACACTAATGAAAGGAAAGGCTTGAACTAAATGGACTTATTGAATAATTATGACTTGAATAATAGGTTGCATGCTACATGACCTAATCACAGGAATGGATGGAATATCATGAACCAACTGTTGCATAATACATGACCTTATCATTCTAATGAATGGAAAGGAATGAACCAAATGAAATATTACATGAATTCATAATAAAATAGGAATGGACCAACTCAATCTCATGTTGGATTCCAATCGGGGAATGCCATGAGCATTAGGAAACCCCATTCTGATTCAAGGATAAGACTTTAATAGGTTGAGAACAACCAAAATCCCGATCCTTGTATGTTATGGGATTCCCCATATGACACCATAAGATCCCTCCATATTATTACAAGATACCTCGGATACACTCATTGGATCCAGCATTGACAGGTAAGTGCCACGATTACATCCCATAGGGCCCTGTCTCTGATTTTCCCCATCATACCTCGGAATATCACCTTGGAATAGGTATGCACCTTATTAGAGAATTACTTGGACATGATCCTTGGATTACACTCTTATCCTTATCCACGATACAGTTACAACTGAGTTGGAAACCCTTTAGGTATACGTTTCCTTGATTGATACGGTGGAACGTTCACTATCTACACATCACGAGAGTATGTCAGTGCTGGGTATGCCTCATGTGACCAATTCATATAAATCAGTAGTTGATTAATTAATGAACTGGTTACATGGTCAGACGCTAGCCGAGGGATAAAGCAGGGACTGAGGTATTTAGTTACACTATAATTCCTTAGTTAATATAGGAATTCATGCACACTGTTATATTTCTATTACACGGGACAGATGTTATAGACACCATTGTTGGTGTCCCAGTGAGAATTGTCTCACACCATCTCCTAGTGTTGTTTAGTACCCGGAGTAGATTACATGGTTTCTAGTGTGGAAAAAGGGAAGAATACAACTTGAAACACATGATTTATTACTATTTAGTATAAATCTTGATATTAGATGATGGAGACAGAGCTTATGATTCTTTGGATAGACTTTTTATTACATTATTCTTTTTTGGAAAATGTTATGCCTACCATTTTGTATCAATGTATTCTAGTTTTAGAGTGACTTGACATATCATCTGTTTTTGAATGCTAATCCATTTATTTCAATTATTGTTACTATTGTACCTATTTTCCATTCTTCCTTCTATTTACTTGTACTTCTTTCACTATTTACCGATATTTACATCCACCCACTATGCCACACTTTGGTATTGATGGAATAGTCTCTCTATGGACATCCGCTAGGCCCTCTATACTTTTTGGAAGCCTATGGAGTTTCGGGAGATGCACTTGAGTCCATATGGCCCACCAGTCTTGGGTCACCCATTGAGTGGAATCCGGGTCCAGGACATCACAAAGTGGTATCAAATGTGGTTTCTTTTCTTGATTTACTATTTGGAGACAATATATTAGAGATTAGGATTGCTTTGGACTTAGTAATAAGTTTTTATTGGGCATCTTGAACCCATGTTAAGGGTAAAAACCACGTTTCCTAAATTATAATTGTTGTTCTACTTTTTCCTATTACAGTTGATATTATTTCACTCTTGGGTGAAGCACATGTTGTGCGGTGTTGTTAATTATCACTCTATTTGAGGATTTTGTTTCATCTTTGGCTCGATGATATGAGGGTAAGGAAAATTGTTACATTCATCATTATAGTCACCAAGTATTCACATTTCATGAATTTTTCTATGCCATATAGCTACATTTCACTACATTGCATCTCCTGATATGATTTTAATTGTCGATTTATTTTGTGATAGTTTTGTTATGAATGCATTAATCTTGGATATGATTAAATGATTTCCATTCTCAATTCCGGAGGTGTTGGTCTTTCAGGGGTTGTGATGAGTAATTTACCGTGTCGAGCCATTATGCTATAAATAAATGGGTTTCATTTCTAGTGATAGGTGTATGGGAACTGATTAGTTGGAAATTACCATCCAATATAAAATGATCAAGAAATATAAAATGAATGGTTTCACATCCTTATCATGACTTTTCATTTTTAGGAAAGGCAAAGGATTGAACCTATAAATTAAATGTAATACGAAATGTAACTTATACATGAGCACTAACTGATACCTGGATGTCTAAGCGGGTAGTTTGGGTAGTATACCATGGGTAGTGAGTTTTCATGAGTTCAATTTCTACTAGTGATGCTATCTTTCATCTTAAGATTGTTCAGAGGTGTGTTCTTGATATTTGTAGACCAAGGCCTCCATGAAGTCCTCATATCATACACCAGGAGGGTGGCGACAACCATGCTCTATTCATGATGGGACCATAGCTTCCAATCATACCTCCAGATGTGCCACTCAAGGCACAACCTACTGTACTTGATTTGGGTATTTAAGCCCAATTTCATACTAGTTTCATATGTATGATGTGGTCTATGTATGGTGCTCCACGACTTACACCTATGATGGATGATTTAACTCATGAGTTTCAATAGAAACATCCTCCTCCCTTTTTAGTGGATGGAGGTCCATAGGCTACTGAGTCTTAGCTTGAATCCAACCTATCTATATTTGAGCATCTAGAAACAACTTCAGAGCGGTGAGTCATGCTTGTAACATACATGCTTTGGGATTCAACCAAGCGTTGGTGGGATGTGGTTACCCAGGACGGTCATCATTATAGCATGTTATGGGTTGATTTCCAGACAATATTCTATGATATGTTATTTCATTAGACACTATGATCTAATATATCCCTAGAGTTCATGCATCTCAAGAAGGTTTCTATGTCAGTTGTGGAGTATTATGCACATTTCATGTAGTTGCAGTGCTTTGCACTGCTTCTTTCCGATGATGAGATTTATCATGCTAGAGTTTTTGAGGATGGGCTCTAGTATTCCATCCATACATAGGTCAATGTCTATATCCTGGCTAATTTTTTAGTAATAGGCAATTAGGCTCTTATCATTGAGCACGACCTGAGGAATTGTAATAGTAACAAGATTAATGGATCAATACCGCAACATGCTACTAGTTAATTCGGTGGCAGGAAATGTTCTCTCGAGGTTTCTCTTCTGGGAAGTGACAACCAGAGTACCCATTTTGATATCTCTTTGGTATTCCATCATTGTAGACTAAATGGTCACTCGAAGCCTCAATATGATAGATACCCGCTAGAATTTCAGGATTATGGTTGTATGGGGAATCTTCAGAATTTCTGCAATACCTTCCCACCACATTTGAGTGGAAAAGGATATTTTCTAGCTCCACCTTATGGAGAGAGTTATTTTACATAGCGTTAGGACGAGACTTAAAATAGTATGGGCTGTTCTAGCTGAGGAGGAGGTAATGGCCATGGTATCCAGACCCTCGATCACCAGTAGCGCCAAAAAAGAATTTATTATCATGGTAGTCTATCTATTGCACCGTCCTAAGGATCATGTCTGTTGCATGCACTATAACTGATACTTGAGAATCAAGCTTCATGACCATCTACTATACGAGGTATTAATCTTATATCCTTTTCCATAGAATATAGTTTATTCCATATAAGTTCTTTGAACTATTTTATCTCTATATCCACTGAATGAAGTCTTAGACTAGAGATAAAATATCAGTATGGTTTAATTACCCAAAATACACTGTTAGGGGTACAAACAGAGGGAATACTTCAGTTTAGGGACTATCCCATTGAGGTAGGTAGTTAAACATTCATATGGAATGTCTTCATTCTTGAGATGAAATACTTTGATTTCATTCCTAGAATGGATTGGTTGGTTCACTATCACTCTTTTGTAGACTAATATCACAATAAAGTATCTTTTACATCACTGAAAGGCATCAGTTGTATGGATAAGGGTGATTGGGATATCCAGGTAGGAAGAGATGGACCAGAGTATCATGGGATAGTTTGGGTGACTACCTAGATTTTCAATCTCTTCATTGAGGATTGGGATTTTATTTAAATTATTTTCCCTCTAGTAGTTGATCATTTTTGGGATGTCTTCCCCAACAATTTTCCTAGATTACCTATTGAAAGAGAGGTAGAGTTTCTGACTGACCTTGTTCCATGAGAAACTCTAGTGTCATTTCCTTCATACAAGATAGAACTTATAGAGCTTCAGAAGCTCAAGAGGCAGTTAAAGGATTTAGAGGCTAAAGGTTTTATACGGACCTATACATCCTCTTGGGGTTTGCTCGTGCTTTTTTGTAAGAAGGTGGATAGAACCTTACATCTATGCATGGATTTTATAAGATTTAACCATATTACAATCAAGAACTGCTATCGACTTCCTCCAACAGATGATTTATTCGACCATCTCTGAGGAGAAATGGTCTTCTCAAAGATCCACCTGAGATTAGGTTATCACCAGTTAAAAGTTTTACCATCAAACATACCTCGTAAAACTTTACATAGTAGGTATGGTCTGTATGAGTACTTTGTTATGTCATTCAGTCTTACTAACATTCCCACCGATTTCATGGCTCTGATGAATAGGGTGTTCCACTTCTATTTGGATTATTTTTTATGGTCTTTGTGGATGAAATCTAGGTGTATTATCTCACATGTAGATACCATGAAAAACATCTTGAGATCGTTCTGAGTACACTAATAAAGCATAATCTTAATGTGAAGCTCACTAAGAGTGAATTTTTGTTTGAAAAATTCCACTTATTGGGTTATATAATATCAAAATAAAGAGTACCTATTGACCTAGAAAAGGTTAGTGTCATAGTTTCCTGGGAGCTTCCCAATAATGTGTTTGATATACAGAGTTTCTTGGGGCTTGCTATATATTGAAGGCATTTAATATAGGAATTCTCATGCCTTGATTCACCCCTTACTAGTCTGGAAAGGAAGGGGTAGAAATTCATTTGTTCTGAATCATGTAAGAAAAACATTCAGGAGATGAAAGGGAGGCTTTTCTGTACACCCATTCCAATTCATCCTAAACTAGGTATAGGTTATACTATCTTCTTTGATGTAGCAGGCATCAGCCTAGAAGCAATTCTACTATAGGAGGACTAATTTATTACTTATGGATCTCAGAAGTTAAGGCCTCATGAGAAAAACTACCTGACACATGACCTTGATCTAGCAGTAGTTGTCTATACATTATGTTTCTGGAGACATTACCAGATGGGTGAGAACTTTGTGGTGAACACAACACACAAGAGCCTCAAATATATCTTTTCATAGTGTGACCTGAACCTCAGACATCGAAGATGGGTGAAATATCATCATTCCTTTGATTTTAATTGTTCCTATATGCGAGGAAAGGGTAATTTAGTCACTGATGAGTTGAGTTAGAAAACTCAAAAACATGTCGTATGGGAAGACAATGATGAATAGATGTTAGTGGACCTCTTTTCAAGGCTTCATCTAGAGTTTCATGATATTCACAAGTAGTCTTAACTCTCATCATTAACGGTTACCTCTTCCCTCCATGAGAAGGTAAAGAGTAGACAGTTTTTATATCCTGAATTTTTGGCTCTCTATGATAGTATATTAAGAGAAAACACACATATAGATTGGTTTATGTATAGAAACAACATCCTGTGTATACGTGGACGTGTTTGGGTTCCCACATACATGAGAGATGAGTTGATGATAGAGTCCCATGCTTCTTAGTGGGAAGTTCATCCAAGAATTTCCAAGATGTATCAAGATAAGTGACACCAGTATTTATGGCATTGGATGAAACACTGGATAGTATGCTTTATCACAAGGTGTTCTGCCTATCAGCAGTTAAAAGAATATCACAAGAGGCCTACAGGGTTGTTACAGCTGCTTCCAATCCCAAAATGGAAATGGGAAGTTGTTTCCATGGATTTTCGGTCAACTTACCTAGGTTATTGAGTTGTAGTTATGCTATCTGAGTAGTCATTGACTGACTAAAAAAATCAGCCCAATTCATTCCTATACAGTAGAATTTATTAGTCGATGAGATGGGAAGACTGTATGTCCATGAGATCATATGACTACCTGGGGTTTCACGTACTATCATTTCATATAGAGATTCTTGTTTCACATGATAGTTCTTGTAGGGATTTAAGAAGGATGTGGGAAAATAGGTTCATCTAATCATCACTTCCCACTCTCATACTGATGTAAAATCATAATAAAAAATATAGGTTCTAGAGAATATGCACTAAGAATGAGTCCATGACTTTAGTGGTTCTTGGGAGAAGCATATCGTTCTCGTCGAGTTCACTTGTAATAACATATTTTATAAGACAATTTAGATGAATCATTTTGAAGAATTTTATTGTAGGCCATGTCATTCACCCATGTTCTTCTTAGAGGCCGGTGAGGAAACCTTACTAGGTCTTCATAATGTTCAAGAAAATTCAATGTTGGTTAAGCTGATTAGAAAGTTCATGAATACTACTTGATATAGATAGAAATATTATGCCGATCATCATTGATGACATCTCAATTTTGAGGTCGGGGATCATGTTTTCCTTTCGGTATCACCCGGGCTAGGTAATAGACAGTCACAGAAGTAGGGAAATATTTCTCCTAGTTCTGTAGGGATATTTGAAATTCTAGAGAGAGCATTGCTGGTTGCCTATCAGTTGCATTTACCTCAGAGGTATCATTCTATACATGACATCTTTTATGTTTTATAGAATCTACAATATCATTCCTACCTATATCATACATTTCATCCTGATGAATTTGAGTTAGATGATGATGCTACTTTGAGGAGTGTCCAATATGCATCATTGACCAGAGCATAAAGGATCTCCAAGGATAGTATGTCCTTCTAGTATGGGTTCTATGTAAGCATAGCTGGGTATAGGACAAGAATTGGGAGAGGGAAGCCAATGTATATTCCCAATGTACAGAATTTTTCTCAGAAAATGTTTCTGCAACCTTGGAAAGTGAACTCGGGGATGATCTCTTTTAAGGGGGAATATTGTAAGAACTCAATTTTTCACTCAGTTATGGATCCATTAAACTTTCAGTTTAAATATATCCTTTGGACCTAATATGGATTCCTAAGGGGTTAGAAATGATATTAGGGGTGTCTGGGGAATGTTCAGATCCCATAACCCAACTTTTTGGGGAAAAAGGCTTGGTGTACGGTTTAGAGTAAATAATGCAGGAATGCCGCATGGTTTGGAAAACCGTGAAGATTGTGTTTTTCTGGACAGAGAAACCTTGAACGGTTGGACCAAAACTATGTCGCCTAACCATAAGAGCGCCCCTTTTTCTCGTGTACTCGTGCATGGTTTTTGTATGGTTTGTTAAACCATGCGGACAGACTGTGCACATGATATTTTAAGAGTAAATTGTCCTTTTTCCCTTAATGATCTAATTAAGCCACCTCCATCTTTCCAAATATGATCTTATGTAGCATTAACCTATTTATCCTTCTATTTGGGGATTTTTGAAGATATGGCCTTATAATTAGGAGATCTCCCTCATCCAGCAACTGATTGAGCTTCAGTTCGTCACTTTGCATGTGCAACGATAAGTACTCTAGTCCTCTTGAGCCATTCTCCTTCTCTTTTTCTCTCGACCGAGATATTGGGGTTTGAGTGTTTTTCTCCTTTTCATAGATCTACACTGATCCAAGCCAAATAAAGGGCCAATACCATAGGATAAGGATCATAAAACCCTAAGGTGGGTGGTCTATAACTCATCCATAAAGTTCGTTGATTTTGGATTTTTCGTGTGGGGCCCACCAATTTCATTGAATTCCATTTATTGAATTTTTGTTACATGGTTGTAATCATTAGAACTATATGGAAATTCTCTTTCTATATATGTGATTAATTTATTGTGTTTATGACTATGACTACATCATTCCCATATCGAAGGTTATGCCATTATTGCTGTTTAGTGTTTTAACATGTTTGATCCACCTTTCAGGTGTTCCTTGGTTTGGGCTTTCTAAGGGTAATATTTTCTATATTAAATAGATTAATTTATATTTGAAATTGTGTAATGGAAAGTACCATATATGTGTACCCCTTGACATGCTGAAGGTAAGTGTATCAATTGATAATTAAATGTGAAATAGAAATTGTCATGTATATTGAGTATATGACTTGATCAGATTAATTATGAATGATTAAAAGGTTTCATGTCCATATAACCCCTTACCACATTAATTTAAGGTATTAGAATGAACCTTAATTATTGAATATTCCTTAAATGGAAATGATAAATTTTTCATGCTACTTGGCCTTGCCACACTACTGAAAGGCAAGGCTTGAACCAAATGGAATTACTTATTAATTACTACTTCATTAAAATGTTTCATGCTACATGAACTTATCACACTAGTGAAACGAAAGGTTTGAACATAATATTTCATACTACTGGACCTTATCAAACTAATGAAAGGCAAGTCTTGGACCAAATAAAAAATTACATGACTTCATAATCAAATAGGAATGGCATGACTCGAGCTCACATTGCATTCTGATCAGGGAATGCCATGGGCACTCAGAAACCACATTCTGATTCAATGAAATGGATTTCTTAGGTTGATAACCACCTAGATACTAATCCATGTCTTTTCTGGGATGTCTGGTATGACACCATATGATATCACCACATTTTTAAAGTATGCATCAGATACACTCCTTGGATCCATCATTGATAAGTTGGTGCAATGGTTACAGCCCTTAGGGCCCTGTCTCTACAAATCCCCGTCTTACCTTGTAAGATTACCATGGATTCGATAAGAGCCTTGCTGTGTAATTCCTTGGACATGATCCATGAATTAAACTCTTATATTTAGTTAGGCTGCAATTACTTCTGATTTGGTGACCCTTGAGGTCTATGTTGCCTTGGTTGATACCTTGTAACTTTCACTATCTACACATCACGAGACTATGTTAGTGCTGGTCATGCCTCATGTGACCTATTGATTAAACCTATAACTGATTTATTAATGAATTTGTTACATGTTCAGATGCTAGTTTAGGGATGAAGTATATAATTGGGTATTTAGTAACATTTTAATACTTTAATTTATATATGCATTCATGCACACTATTACATTTACATTACAAGGGTCAGATGTTATAGATAATGTTGGTGGTGTCCCACTAAAATTTATCTCACACCCTCCCCAGCCATATTTTAGTACCTAGGGCAGATTAGATGGTTGTAGTTGGTGAAAAATAGAAGCCTATGGCTTCAAACACTTGATTGATTGTTATTTTGTACGGGGGATGATAGAAGATGACCGAGCCAGAGCTTAGGATGCTTGGTATAGTCATTTGTTTCCATTATAATTCCATAGAACATGTTATGTCTGCTTTTTTGTATATATGTTTTCTATTTTTCTTGTGACATGACATATCATTAGTTTCTAAATCCTATTCCAGTCATTTTAGTTATTATTACTATTTTCTCTATTTTCTAATGTTCCTTATATTTACTTATATTTCTTCCACTATTTATGGATATTACATCCGCCCACTATGCTACACTTCGGTAATGAGGTCATATTCTCCCCACTGACACCCCTAGCCCTCACTACTAGTCAGTAGTCTCTGACGTTTGGGGAGATGCACGTGAGGCCATGTGGACCACAAGGCTCGGGGCACCCATTGAGTGGAATCCGAATCTGGGAGGTCACACTAGATGTGGATTGGGGCCCGCTTGGAAGTTTTATGTTTCTTTACATTAGAATTTTCATTTTTACACTTGACAGGTAATTTAGAATGGTATATCTATTGATCAGTTTTTATATTGTATTTATATTTTCGATTATATTGTGATGCAGGTATTACTCTGGTAATGGATATGTTATTATGTTATTTTTTCTTATTTTCTAAGGGAGTATTACTCTAAAAAAAGAGGGTATAGTCTCCCCATGATTGATATTATACCCTCACTTCTAGTTAGAAACCACTAGAATATGGGGACACTTGATTGAGGTCATTCGACCGATCCATTCGAGGCATTGGCATGTCGCACCTGGGTTGGGGCGTTATATGGGGTTTGATGAAAATTTAACTGGTAATTTCCCCTTTTATAAGGGAATAGAGTGGCATCATTCCCATAATATAAATGGTAAATTCCGTATAAAAAGGTAGTGTGAATTAATTAATGGAAAATAAAGGAGTGAGAGTTGAGGTAAATATAATAAATCCTGAAAAATAATTTTATAATGTGTTTTTAGTATCTTTTTAATCCTTTCAATATTATATTCTTCACTTTTCCAAAACAAATTCATCTATGGTAACGAATTATTACCTAAGTAATTTAATTTTAAATCCTAAAAATAAGTGGTCTATATTATATAATTTTTTACCCATTGATTCCATATATTAAATAAGTTTTAAAGAATATTTGTAATGGGGATAATAACTTCCATTAAAATTAGTGCACATAACACATAACAGATATTTTTAGAAGTAGTGTATTTTTATGCATAAAAACTTTGATAACGATACAAATATAAATATTGTTGAATTATGTAATTAATTGGTACATAATTATTGAAATAATATTTAGTTTTCCTTCAAAAAAATCCAAAACACATTTTTATCTTGAGGGTTTTTATTTGAAAGAAACAATCGAAAAATTGTTTTTTGTTAAATTAAAACATTACTTAGGTTTACAAAAAAGTTAAAATTGGTTTTCATAACTTCAATGTTGTATTTTAAATGATATTTTTAAATTTTTAATACATATTTGGTATATAAATAAATTTCCATAAATTTTCAAATCACTATTGGGTCATGAAAAATTCATAAAAGTTATAATATTTTGAAAAATCAATATTTTTCATTATTCATCACTAAATTCATTATTTTTTGAAAAATATGAAATATTCACAATCTGATAATTTTGACCTAAATAGTTCAAGAACAAAGTTAATTTCATTAAATTTAAATTATAAAATATATAAATTTATATTTAAAAATAGAAATATAATGAAAAACAATTTTTGTTAAAAATGATATATTAAACTTTTTTTATATTATTTTATATCAATTTTCATTTATATATTGTAAATATATTACTTTGTGTAGAAAAATATTTTAAATGTGGTTAATTAAATTTATTTGGATAAATAAAAAATGTCTCTTAAAAAATAGATATTTAAGGAAGAAAAATCCTTTTAAATAATAAACCATATTAAAAATTTATCCTATAAATGAAAGAAATTTTACATTAGTAATATATTTTTTTTATTTATGAAAGGACTTATTATTATTATTATTTTCTAAAAAATATTCATATAATATGTCATGGATCATTTTAGTTTAGTGTTTTATGTAGATTAATCAATCAAAAACATTAGATGTATTTAAAGGAAAGAATTATAATAAAACCGCAGGGTGTAACATTCTCCCCCATAAGAGAAATATTGTTCTCACTAATTTAATTATTACTCAAAATTGAATGAATATAAGGGGTCTAATAGAAAATATTGATATAGTTTGTAATAATATATCAAACTAACAATCTTATAACTAAGAGGCTCATTATTTTCTATATAATACGTAATAGGTGAGATTTTACTTTACCTCATCAGTTTATTCCAAATATACTTCCTCAGTTGGTTATATGTGTTTCTATAGAAAATCCTTTGACAACTTTTTTTGATTACCCTATTTCTGAAAAAATACTAAATCTGAATTGGTAACGATAATATCCACTTAAATAATATTAAATAATCATATGAATATGAAAACTCAATACTAAGGTATATTCTTCGATGACACCTTCATTTCAACACATTATACATTTAGTTAAACTATCACTTATTTATATCAACCTATCACTCCAGTAGTTTAACCTAGTTTATCCCTTTTAATTATCTTTTTAATTTTCTAGTCCAAACTATTTAAATTAAATATCATTAACATTCTTTTAAATCATTCACAATGGTTCATAAAGTATATATAAATAACCAATTATATCAACCTATCACTTCAGTAGTTTAACCTATTTTATCCCTTTTAATTATCTTTTTATGTTTCCAGTCCAAACTATTTAAATTAAACATCATTAAAATCCTTTTAAATCATTCACAATGGTTCATAATTTATAAATAAATAACCAATTTTAAGTGAAATTAACCCTAGATATATCAATTTTTTAGATTGTATCAACATGTTTGAATCTATATATGGATGTAATTTTAGGGAAACCACCTAATTTCAACTTCTAAATCCTTAGGTTTATATCGAATGTTAATTATTATCTCTTGAAGTTTTACTAAATTTTTTTAATCCTAATCCCCAAAACTAACTAAACTAATCACCTAAAATTATAAACATATTTCTAATACCAATTGTGGATCCCCAGTCCCACTCCCCTGAATCTGGTGCTAAAAACACATTATCTAAACATAGTATTTGATATAATTTTATTAGATCCAAGAGAAAAATATTTTTATTTTAAATAATTTCAATAAGTAAAAAATTATATCATAAAATAATCACACAATTCCAATAATATAATGTTTTATATCTTTGAGGATTAGTTATATGAGCAACATATTTGACAACACATATGAACATTTGTTCAAAATTAAACCACACAAGACCCCCTTGTATAATTCTCATAAGTTATACTCATATTAATAACAAAGAAAATAGAAATATTAAAAGGGGTGAGCATAAATATTTATTAAGGTAAAACATCTCTTCATGTTATCAATGGTTTAAATCATATGTATATGAGAAAAAATTATAATGGGAGAAATATGTTATTCCAAAGGACAAGTAAAAATAAGAGTAATTCATATGTCATGATAGAGGGACATGTAATATCAAATGAACAAACGAACAATATGGGAAAACTATGTGTGATAATAATATAATAAACATGGTCCTTGGTGAATAATAACATACATTTGTCATTTATGTTTAACATGTCCTAGAAATAAATAATAATAATTCACCTCGGAACAAACACAATCATAGTGAACATATCCTTCGTGAGTCATTATTGACACCGATACATTATGGTGAAATGAACTCATACCTGAATATATATCACCTTCATGAGTTACTAAATCAACCCATACTTGATGGTATAACTTAATTTTACCTTATTATACATCACCTTCACAAGTAACTATATCCCCTAACACTTAGAAAGATTAACTTAATTATTCCTGCTTATACATATCCAATGTGATTTAGAAATATAACCATTACATTATAAGGATATATTATACCCCATACATTAATCATCCATATATATATATGTCCCACTTTAAATAATTCATTCATCATATCATAATGAATCCATGGAAAATAAAATGGTTTTCATAAAATTTTAGAAATGATAAAACATAAAATGTCACTAAGAATTAGATCAGATGATACCTAAAATTTTAAATCACACAAAATAGGATTTAATAAGTATGGAAAATAATTTTTCAAGGGGATAAGTAATATTTTTATTAAGATAAAAATTAAATAAAAACAATAAAAGAGTTTTTAGAAAGCCTATTTAGAATTTTCGTGAAACAAAAAGTTATGATTCTTATTCCAAAGATATCTTCTCAAAGATGATGTGAATATCTTTGAAAACATTTACTTTTAAAAAATATATTTAATAACGGGTCCTTGAAAATTAAAAAAAATTCAAATGAAATGATGAGGGTAAAAAAATACAACCATGAAAGTAAAATAACATTAAAAAATTAAAAATACATTTATTGAATTCCAAATAATGAAAATTTATAATAAAACATACTTTTGAAATGAAGAAAAGGGGAAATGTGAATATCCAAAGAAAAAAATGATATGTTGTCAAAATAAAGGATAATATTGATGGGGATATAAAATATGTATATGTAATTAAAATTTCTTACATGGGAAGTATTTGAGTTATTATTAAAAACATGATATTTCTATAAGATGGAAATTCATCATGGAAGGATCTTAGAATTCAAAAATTCAATTTCCCTAGTTATAAATAAGAAATTAAATATAAAACAATTTCTCGGTCGAAGAACCCATGCATGTAAATAAGATGTTTAATAATATATATCATAACTCAAAGAATTAAATTTTAAGTTATCGATATCCTTTATAACATTGGTATCACTATAATTGAAAACCCTTGAAAAATTAACATGTGATAGATTATAAAATTTATTGAATTTTGTGAAAATTATTATAAAATTGATCCACATGGGTGTATATACCCCATAGTAGAAGAAATAAGTGTTGAATATGGAATAAAACACAAAGAGAGTGAGATGAGAAAATTCATTATGGACATCATGATTCATGAAGTAAGTTATAGTTAAAATGGGTTAATGTGATAGAAATTTAAATCCATAGAAAATAGATATGAAATTATAAATAATAGAATCATAAGGAATAACATACCAAAATTATATGAATAAATTTCAAAAATAACAATCACAACTCAATGAATGAAAATTTAGTTAACAAAAACCATTTCTTTATTTCATGAATTCAATGAAAGTAATTTAACAAAATTTATAAGAAAAATTACAATCTTAATTACTTAATTAAGAGAATTAGTAATTCTTCAAACCTTTTATAAGCTTAATTTATAATTATTCATTACAAATATATTTTTAGTTTATATCTTATCATATAAATGGATGTTATTAGTTTTAATAATTTTTTTAGTACATGTTTCATAACCGCAGAGTCGATTATTCTAAACCTATAAAAATTTATTCATTATATTATCATTATATTAATTATAATAAATGTTTTTTAATTATTTATAATTTCATTTTCATTTAATAATAATTTTAATTTTGATTCATGATGATAAAATTTGTGAATAGACTTATTTTGGTAGTTGTTTACTATCAAAGAGGGTGGTACATTAATAATAAGATAAATATTGATATAATCTGTAAATAATAATAATTCAGGCAATAAAAAATCATTAATTTATGATAAAACCATAAAGTACTCCTTCAAATCCTTTGAAAAATTAAAACATTGAAAGGGGTGAGCTCAAATGCTCACTAAGGATAACAATATAGCAGAAACTTTCATAAATAAAAATAAACATTTAAGGCAATGTATAACTAAAAAAAATATTTTTAAACATGAACTTCAGCATAATATGGAATAGATAAAATAAAATAATTCAATTTACTTATTCACATGGATATTCTACTAGTCAAATAATCACATGTAATATCAATAACCACTTTCAAAATGATGGAATGCAAAATGCGAGACTATCATAACCACATAGTCAAGTCCTTGTGCGAAGACTAGAAATAAGATTTTGTCAAGGCCTTATACCAAGACACTAGTTTGTCTCATGAGACCTACTGACGCATCAAGGAGCCATAGCGGGCTCCACCCGTCACTTATTAAGTCCAATGCATTCCTCATATGAACATGTTTAAACATAACATAAACATTCGTATTAAAACTAGCATACAAAATGTCAATACTTTCTCTATAAACCATGAATGGTATAAAAATAACACATCCACAATCAAAAATATCACAAAACCTTCAATACTGTATGGAAATTTTGTATCTTAACAAATGAACTTCAAATAAGATCAAAATCCATCAAAGGATGTTGACATAGATGAAATCAAAACTATTTGAGATAAATATCTCTTTTTTGAAATCATTTAAAAGTCACATAATTATAAAATAAAACATTTACTTTCAAAATATTCTTATAATATTTTAAGGTAATCTTCAACAATTCTATAATGGCAGAAAATAGCCGCACCCGCCGTATAAGTTAAAAAAAAGACATTCTTACCTTAATTCTATCGAAAATGTTAAAAAGGACCTTGTTTGGAAAAAGACAGAAAGATTCCATTATAAAATTCTTATAAAAAGTCAAACAAGGGTATAAATGACATTAACCCATATTCTGTAAAATAGTAAGAATGTTTTGAAATACATTTTTAAGAAACATGGATGTGGATGATAAAGAGGTCCCAGTAGATAATTACGTATAAACAACCTCGGATAATGAAGAGATTGTGAAATAAACCCTTACCTTGTACTTTTCCTTGGTTGAGGGTTGTTTATCTCATGTATAATGGTGAAATAATTGTTATTAAATTATACAAGAATCATATACATTAATATGATATCATATATGATCTTTTAACATTGCTTTGTTAATAATATCTTAATAATATCGTTTTTTTGGGTGTTAACCGATTCGTTTTCCTTTATATGTGTTGTTACGTACGCAGTGTTTGTTATGGATAGGTTTTATCTTATTTGTATCCATAATGATATAATGTTCTTAAAAATTACTTTTAATCATCAAATGAGAATTATTCTTGAATGGATATGATGAGGAATGAATCTGATCGCGTTCGTGGAGACGGTAGTCCGTACATACGCACGAGCGAAAATATTATTCTTTTGATATTAAAATAATATATAATTTTATATTATATCATATATAAAGAATAATTATCATGTTATATTAATTATTTACATCAATTAAACATCATTATCATACCCTTCCAAATAATAATGTATTGAATAACAATTACACCACGACATGGAGACGATAGGCCGTACGTACGCACGTATGGTGACATGTCATTCAAAGGATGGATAAAATACTGAATATGGTTGTACCATATTTTTAATAACATAAAAGTATATAGAAGATACTGGAGTTATTATTTTAGAATGGAAATAACAAATAAAGAAGAAGTGGAAGAAGAAATGAACTTGAAAGAGGGTGGTGAAATCATTACCTCTTCTTCGGGTTCTTCCTTTTGATTTGATCAAAATGGATCTTTAGGTTGGATTTATGATCAAACTAGGGCCTCTAGGATGAAGAGAGGGATGTTGAGAGAATATTTGGGCAGGTTTTGGGCGATCAAAAAGGCTTTGAAGGTGTGAATTTTAGAGAAGGGGGAGTGCCCTTTTATAATAGGGGTGAGTGACACCTTAGAAAAAACATGAAATATTATTTTATAATAAATTCATATTCGGTATATAATGGCTCAAAAGTGACTTATTTCTAGGATAAGGTGGGGATGAGTCGCAATCCTTTCAACCAATAGATTTTAGATAGGTTTGGGGCACTAAATTAACCTTATCATTTATATTTAGTTCTTAGTTAAATAGTTTGACGTTTACCATGTCTCTTTGTATTTTTGTATTATATGGTTAATAAACATATTATATACAAAAAAGAGAACCCCAAGTGGTTTATTAATGAAACACTTATCATTATATATGTCTTGTGGACGAATCTTAGATATTTAGGACTAGAATATAAATTAATAATATAATATTTGTTTTAAAAACTCTTTTATGTCAATTTTGACACTATTTGGTATTTTGTTTTTTCTAAATTCATAACAACATTATTACTTTGAACATATTTCATTTAATCAACCCTAAAATGTAATATTAACCTAAAAATTTCATGGAATTCATTAAAAGTCTCAAATTATATTTATTTGGGTATTTATAATATCAATTATTTTAATATTTCACTAATAAGGTAATTACTGCATCATCATTGTGTCATAAATAAATTAAATTATTTAATGTATAAAAATTATAAATAAAATACCATTATGTAGGAAATGTTTTTATCTGTCCAATTAATACTTATATTCGAATTTATCTTTTGTATAACCCTATATTAAAATTGTTTTAGTTATTAAACTTTGATTTTAACTCTTTAAACTCCTCTTTGAATTAAATAATAATAAATGTCCTAATCTAATCCAAGTGGACATAAATGATAATATTTTATTCCTAAGGTTGTTTTTGGTCGAGATACACTTGTTCAATAGAATTAGGACATGTGTTAGGGTAATATTAATATCAGTTTTACCCTTAATTACCCTATTTACTTTTAACCGTGGTAAATAAAAGTAAAAAGTTACTATTGACCAAAATTTATTTTTATCTTATTGAACCACATTTTAATCCTTGATATTAACCGTGTCTCTTGGATTTTCTAAATTTCACTCACAGAAGCAGTAAAATTATGTTTTATGTGAATTTGAAAATTCTCCTAGGAGGTGGGTAAAAGACGGTGGAAATTTCAATAAAATTTTTATATATCTAAAATTATTCTAAACTAACTCCAATGAATTACATTGAACATATATGGGTATAATGTATCTATTTTGACCTTGATTAAATTAAAAATAATAATTATTTTAAATAAAAATTCAGTTTTAAACTATAACTAAGTGTTTTTTCACTATTCATCAAAAATTGAATGTTTTTAGAAAAATACCAAAAATTCACCCTAAGCTAATTTTGAAATTACGAATCTAAAAATGAAGTCCATTTTGAAAGATAAAATTTTTACAATTTCAAAAAGTGGGTATTACTATTCATAATGGCTAGTTTGATTGGTTGTGGTGTGTGTTAGAACTTGAAGTTGCGTACAACACATGCTACTGTATTATTCAAAGAGAAGCGTATCGTGGAAGCTTGGAGTGTTACATTTTCCACTCCTTCAAATAATTTCTTCCTCGAAATTTATAGAATATTACTACATAAAAAGACTCGGGTGATCCTTCATCATATGTTCCTCGGGTTCCCACGTTGCCTCTTCCATCTTATGGTTTCTCCATAAAACTTTTACCAGACGAGTCATCTGATTTCACAGCACTTGTTCTCTTGTATCAAGAATCTTGGCAGGCTCTTCTTAATAAGATAGATCAGGTTCCAGTTCTAATTCCTCATAGGTGAGCACATGAGTTGGGTCATGCATGTACATTTCTCAACAGTGATACGTGGGACACATCGTGAAATTTGGAGAGATTTGGCGGCATTTCCAAACGATAAGCTACAACACCATTTCATTCTAGAATTTAGAAAGGTCCTATGTACCTGGGACTAAATTTACTTTTCTTACTAAAAATTATAACTCCCTTCCATGGAGATACCTTCAAGAAAATATGATCTCCCACCTGAAACTCCAAATCCTTCCTTCGGTTAACAACATAGATCTTCTGCCTACTTTGAGTTGCTTTGATGTGGTTTTGGATTACCTTCACCTTTTCCATCGTTTCCTCCACCTGTTCTGGACCTACGAGTTTTCTTTCACCGATGTCATCCCAACAGGTTGGTGTGCGACATCTCTTTCCATATAACACTTCATATGGTTCCATCCGAATACTTTAATGGAAGCTATTGTTGTAGGAAAATTCCACAGGAGGTAAATATTTATCCCACATACCCTAAAAGTCAAGTGAGCAAGATCTCAACATATCTTCTATGGTTTGAATACTCCGTTCTGATTTTCCATCAGTTTGGGGGTGGTAAGCAGTGCTCAAATGAAGTTCAGTATCCAAGGCCTTATGAAGACTCTTCCAGAATCTTGATGTAAAATGTGGATCACGATCAGAAACAATTGATATGGGTACTCCATGAAGTCTCCCAACTTCATTAATATATAGCCTTGCAAGACGTTCAAGAGTTAGATCTTATCTTATAGTAAGAAAATGTGCTAATATGGTAAGACGATCAACAATGAACCATATTACATCGTTCCTTCTAGGAGTCTTTAGTATTCCCATGAAAAAGTCCATCGTGATATTATCCCATTTCCACTCAGGTATGTGAAGATGTTTCATGACTCCTCCAGGTTGTTGCCTTCTAGATTTCACTTGTTGACAAACCCTAAATCTAGACACAAAATCAGCAATCTCCCTCTTCATGTTGTCCCACAAAAAATGTTCTTTCAAATTTATATACATCTTGGTTCTCCTAGAGTGTATAAAGAAATTGGAACGATGAGAATCGCCCAACAATTCCCTTTTTAGATCAGGTATATCGGGAACACGAAGTCTCCTACCAAATTTCAAATTTCCATCTTCATACACAAAGTCACTCAATATCCCATCATTCACAGCTTTAATATTCTTTTGAAACTATTCATCATCGGTCTAAGAACTCTATATCCTTTCTAGTAAATATGTTTTGGAAACCATTTGAAAAAGTATTGATGTTTCACCTTCCATGGTGATTCCCCTCTCCATCTTTACTAGATCCATGAAAATTAGATCCCTCTCAACTCTCATCTTGTTCAAAACTCCATGATCTTTTCTACTCAAAGCATCTGCAACATTATTTTCCTTCTCCAGGTGGTAGTGTATCATGAAATCATAATCCTTGAGTAGTTCAAGCCATCTCCTTTGCCTCTTGTTGAGTTCCTTTTGTGAGAAAACATACTTCAAACTCTTGCGATCAGTATAAATCTCATATTTCTCACCATAGAGATAGTGTCTCCAAATCATCAAAGAAAATATTACAACTGATAACTTAAGATCATGAGTAGGATAGTTTATCTCACGAATTTTTAGTTTTCGTGATGCATAGGAAATAACCCTATCATTCTGCATAAGGACACAACCAAGGCCTTTCTTCGATGCATCACTATAAATAACAAACCCATCATTCCCCAATGGTAGAGTCAATATAAAATCATTTACTAATATTTTCTTCCATTCTATGAAACATTCATAACACTATTTTTTCCAAACAAATTTCACCCCTTTACGTGTGAGCTTTGTTAATGGGTTATCCAACCAGGAAAAATTCTGGAAAAAATGTCAATAATAACCTGCTAAAGCAATAAAACTGCATACCTCAGTTATACTCATCAGTGTGGCCATTCTTGGATTGCTCTTATCTTAGAAGGATCAATAGAAATTCCATCCTTAGAGTCAATATGGTCAAGAAAAGAAATCTCCTGAAGCCAGAATTCACACTTGCTAAACTTCCCATATAATTCATGTCTTCTCAAAGTCTTCAATATAATGCGCAAGTGATTTTCATGATCTTTGTAGATTTTGGACTATAACAAGATATCATCAATAAATACCACTATAAATTCATCAATATATTCCTTGAAAACTCTATTCATTAGATCCATGAAAACAGAGGGTGCATTAGTCAGCCCAAAAGGCATTGCTGTAAACTTGTAATGCCCGTACCTAGTTCGAAATGTTTTCTTCGAAATTTCTTCTTTCTTCACACACAACTAATGGTATCCAGATCGAAGGTCAATCTTTGAAAAGTATTTAGCTCCATGTAGTTGGTCAAATAAATCAGCAATGCGAGGTAGGGGATACCTGTTCTTTATTGTTATAGAATTTATTTCTCTGTAGTCGATACATAACCTCATAGATCCATATTTCTTCTTAACAAAAAGGACATGGTCTCCCCATGGAGAAACACTAGGATGAATAAATACCTTATTACTCAATTCCTCTAGTTGTTTCTTTAGTTAAACTAATTCTACAGTGGCCATTCTATAAGGGGTCTTCGATATGGGCCTTGAACCAGGAATTAAATCAATGGAAAAAACAATTTCTCATTTTGGAGGATGTTCAGGTAAATCTTCCAGAAACACATCTACATATTCTTTCAAAATAGGTACATCCTCTATTTGAACATTCCTTTACTCACCCATAGTTATTTCATTCTATTCCTCCCTGATAATTGAATTTAGTTGAGCTACTGGTGGTGAATCTAGATAAGAATCAAGTGGTGATGATTCTTCTTTAAAGATAAGGTGTTCTTTATCATCATCATCAAAAATTGTAACCTCCTTCTTCTTAAAATAAATCTTCGTATCATGGTCTAAAATACAATCCATACCGAGGATTATATCAAACTCAATCATAGGTATGATGATGAGATCAGTAGATAAAGATCATTTATATGCTCTAATGGGGAATGATTAACAAAACTTTGTTGCAATGATACTTCCCTTAGGAGTTTTGACTGACAACTCCCTTGTTAAATCAAATTAAAAATATCTAATTTTCTTAGAAAACTGGGAAGATATGAAACAATGCGATGATACAGAATCAAATAAAGCATTGGATAAACTTGAGGAAACCATTAAATTACCTACCACCACGTCTTTCAGAGCTTCTACCTTAGCAGTAGTGATAACATAAGCTTGGCCTTGATCCCTTTTCCTTTTCTAATGTAAGTTTCTCTAATGCTTAGGACATTCATTGGCATAATTTCCCATCTCCCTGCAATTGTATCATTTAATATCGGTAGCTTCTTTCTTCCCCTTGCAATAACGAGCTTGGTGGCCTTTTTCACCACACTTGTAACAGACTCTCATTCCTTTTAAGAAAGTACAAGGGTGTTTCTTCCCACATTTATAGTAGGATGGATATTAAACTTTTCCCTTCTTCCCCTTATTTCCATTTCCAGAGTGATCAGAAGATCTCTTCTTCCCTTTCTTTGCTTTAAAGTCATAATACTTAGAGAAATATTTTTCTGTCTTGATAGCACATGAGACAATATTTTCGTATGACGAGAAGGATTGTGAGACTAATGCTTGATGGAGAAATGGTTTTAAACCATCAATGAAATGACCAATCTTACTTCTTGGGTTACTTATATAATCTGCATCTTGCCTTGTTAACCTTGTAAAGTTAGACTCATACTTTGCAACATTCTCGTCCACCTTTTGCCTCAGACTCAGAAATTGTCTTTCCATATCTACTCGATGGTCATGAGGAAAGTATTTTTCTAAGAAAATATATTTAAACTCCCTCCATTCCATATTTTATGCTTCATCATCTTCCTTCGTATTTTGAATTAATGTCCACCATTGATCATCATCTCCAGTGAGGCGGTAAACTTCCATGACAACTTTTTCCCTTTCACTACTCCCCAAGGCATAGAATATTTTCTCTAGGGAATTTATCCATTGCTCACCTACTAGTGGATTTGTACCCCCATTGAATGTTGGTGGTTGTTTCCTCATGACGCGATCTAACATTGATCATCCACGCTACGGATCAGGGTGATCCATACGGGTAAGGTTATTATTCATAACCTGAGTGAGTTGTCCTAGTATGGTGATTAGCTGTTCAGCACCGGTTGCATCACCAGCTCCACTATAATTATCCAAACCAGGAGGGAAATCCCTACATGGAGTGCATGCATTGATATGGTTTCCATTCCTTCCACAAGGTTCCATTTCTAAACAATGGGATAAACTAGATCAGTTTATGAATCAAAATACATAATTCCATACTTGTAAAACACTTAAGATAAATTGAACTATTTATGGATATAATCCATAATCATAAATTTTTATTTTTTGAGGAAGTATGTACTCATAAACCCTTCATAATGGTTTGTAAATAAAATGAGAATTATCCTAAGAATATCCCCTAGGAGTGTCGTAACCAAGAGTGAAACAAGGCCCGTTGTCATGCACCAGTTCCCATTCGAGTCTATCTCAAAGTGGTGTTTTTAGGTTTTACACCTAGGTACATATGTGCCAGAGCTGCCTCTACCTGCTCGTATCCAGATAGGGATGTATTTCTTGGAAAACTCACAAAATCTTTACAATACCAAAATTCTAGGAAGTTATTCTATACTAATCCTCGATGTCTATCTTAGGGTTATGTGCTTTAATCAGAGTTTATCTAAATATAGCTTCTAAGGTTTGTAATAAAATTCTCTGATACCAACTGTAACGCCCCAACCCCAGTTACCCAGAGTCGATGCATTATTACATAATATTTGCATGATCACAAATTATCCAGTCTCGAAAGACAGATTAGTTTAGTATCCTTGGAAACACTAGATATATTCATTAGTATTACATTACATCATAAAGTGAAAAAAACTACAACAACATCTTGTCTTCATATTCCCTTATACTATCCCTGAAGTTCATTCATAAAATATTTCTTCACATCCTAGGAAAAATGAAATCATTGAAAGGGGTGAGCTCATATGCTCAGTAAGGATAACAATATAGCAGAAACTTTCATAAATAAACATAAACATTCAAGGAAATGTATAACTAAAACAAAAGCCTTTTAAACTTGAACTTCAGCATTATATGGAAAAGGTAAAATGAAATAATTCCATTTACTTATTCACATGGATATTCTATTAGTCGAATAATCACATGCAATATCAATAACCACTTTCATAATGATGGAATGCATAATGCCAGACTATCATAACCACATAGTCAAGGCCTTGTGCCAAGACTACAAATAAGATTTTGTCAAGGCCTTGTTCCAAGACACTAGTTTGTCTCATGAGACCTACCGATGCATTGAGGAGCTATAGAGGGCTCCACCCATCACTTATTAAGTACAATGTATTCCTCATATGAACTGGTTTAAACATAACACAAGCATTACTATTAAAACTAGCTTATGAAATGTCAATACTTTCTCCATAAACCATGAATGGTATAAAAATAACACATCCACAGTAAAAAATATCACAAAACATTCAATACTATATGGAAGTTTTTTATCATAATAAATCAACTTCAAATAAGCTTAAAATCCATCAAAGGATGTTGACATAGATGAAATCAAAACTATTTGAGATAAATATCTCTTTTTTGAAATCATTTAAAAGTCACATAATTATAAAATAAAACATTTACTTTAAAAATATTATTATAATATATTAAGGGAAGCTTCAACGATTTTATAAGGGTGGAAAATAGCCACTCCCGCCGTATAAGTTAAAAAAAAGACATTCTTACCTTAATTCTGTCAAAAAGGTTAGAAATGACCATGTTTTGAAAACGACAGAAAGATTCCTTTATAAACATCTTATAAAAAGTCAAATAAGGGTATAAATGACATTAACCCATATTCTATAAAATAGTAATAATTTTTTGAAATACATTTTTAAGAAACATGGATGTAGATGATAAAGATGTCCCAGTAGATAATTATGTATAAACAACCTTGGATAATGGAGAGATTGTGAAATAAACCCTTACCTTGTACTTTTTATTGGTCAAGGGTTTGTTTAACTCCTGTATAATGGTGAAATAATTGTTATTAAATTATAATATAATCATATACATTAATATGATATCATATATGATCTTTTAACATTTCTTTGTTAATAATATCTTAGTATTATCGTTGTTTCGGGTGTTAACTGATTCGTTTTCCATTATATGATTTATTAAGTAAGCCGTGTTTGTTATGGATAGGTTTAATATTATTATTATATAAAATTATATAAAGTTTTTAAACATTAATTTTAATCATCAAATAAGAATTAGTCTTAAATGGATATGATGAGGAATGAATCTCATCGCGTTCGTGGAGACGGTAGTCCATACGTACGCACGGGCGACAATATCATTCTTTTGATATTAAAATAATATATAATTGTATAGTATATCATATATAAAAAATAATTATCATGTTATATTTATTATTTACATCAATTACACATCATTATCATACCCATCCAAATCATAATGTATTGAATAACAATTACACCACGACGTGGAGACGGTAGGCCGTACGTATGCATGTATGGTGACATGTCATTCAAAGGATGGATAGAATAATGAATATGGTTGTACCATATTTTTAATAACATCATAGTATATAGAATATTCTGGAGTTATTATTTTAGAATTTAAATAACAAATAAAGATGAAGTTGAAGAAGAAAGGAGCTTGAAAGGGGGTGGTGAAATCATTACCTCTTCTTCGGGTTCTTCCTTTTGATTTGATCAAAAGGGATCCTTAGGTTAGATTTATGATAAAACTAAGGCCTCTGGGTTTAATTGAGGTAAGTTGAGAGAATATTTGGGTAGGTGTTGGAGGATACAAAAGGCTTTGAAGGTATAAATTTTAGAGAAGAGAGAGTGCACTTTTATAAGAGGGGTGAGGGGCACCTTAGAAAAAACTTAAAATGTTATTTTATAATAAATTCATATTCGGTTTGGCTTAAAATTGACTTATTTCAAGGATAAGGTGGGTATGTGTCGAAATAATTTCAACCAATAGATTTTAGACAGGTTTGGGTCACTAAATTAACCTTATCATTTATATTTAATTCTTAGTTAAATAGTTTGACATTTACCTTGTGTCTTTGTATTTTTATTTTATATGGTTAATAAACGTACTATATACAACCAAGAGAACCCCAAGTGGTTAATTACTGATACACCTATAATTATATAAGTCTTTTGGCCAAACCTTAGATTTTTAGGAATAGAATATCAATTAATAATATAATATTTGTTTTAAAAACTCTTTTATGTCAGTTTTGACACTATTTGGTATTTTGTTTTTTCTAAATTCATAATATCATTATTACATAGAACCTAATTAATTTAATCAACCCTAATATGTCATAGTAACCTATAAAATTCATGTAATTCATTAAAAGTCTCAAATTATATTTATTTTGGTATTTATAATATCAATTATTTTAATATTTCACTAATAAGGTAATTACTGGATCATCATTGTGTCATAAATAAATTAAATTATTTAATGTCTAAAAATTATAAATAAAATACCATTATGTAGGAAATATTTTTATATTTCTAATGAATATTTATAATAGAATTTATCTTATATATTACCTTATATTAAAAATGTTTCAGTTATTAAACATTGATTTTAACTCTTTTAACTCTACTTTGAATTAAATAATAATAAATGTCCTAATCTAATCCAAGTGGACCTAAATGATAATATTTTATTACTAATGTTGTTTTTGGTCGAGATACACTTGTCTAATAGAATTAGGAAATGTGTTAGGGTAATATTAATATCAGTTTTACCCTTAATTACCCTATTTACTTTTAACCGTGGTAAATAAAAGTAAAAAGTTACTATTCACAAAATTATTTTTATCTTATTTAACCAGATTTTACTCCTTGATATTAACAATGTATCTAGGATTTTCAAATTTCCACTCACATAAGTGGTAAAATTAAGTTTTATGTGAATTTGCAAATTCTCCTAGGAGGTGGGTAAAAGACGGTGAAAATTTCAATAAAATTTTTATATATCTAAAATTATACTAAAATAACTCTATTTAATTAAATTGAACTTATATAATTATTATGTATCTATTTTGACCTTAATTAAATTTAAATAAAATAAATAATTATTTAAAAAAAAATTCAGTTTTAAACTATAACTCTGTTTTTTCACTATTCATCAAAAATTGAATGTTTCCAGAAAATACCAAAAATTCACCCTAAGCTAATTTCGATATTCTGAATCCAAAAATGAAGTCCATTTTGAAAGATTATATTTATAAAATTTCAAAAAGTGGGTATTAATATTTATAACGCCAATTTGATTGGTTGTGGTGTGTGTTAGAACTCAAAGTTTCGTACAACACACGCTACTGTATTATTCAAAGAGAAGTGTACCGTGGAAGCTTGGGGTGTTAAAATTTTTACCCTGGGAGAACCTAAATAAAGGTGGTGAAAAGTATTATTTTTCTTAACAATGTTCACTTTTTCCAAAAGATAAAAATATATATATTTTATGTCAATGCGAGTTTCCAAATACGATTTTATTCGGGTTAAAGAGAAGTATCAGTCAGTGTTTTATGGAAGATGAATTTGACATGGTATCCATTCAATGAATCTGGCCTGAGAAAAATGGATAGAGTTTTAAATCAGATTTTTAGGTGCAGATGTATCATTTTGTGAAAAGAACACAGTTTAGAATAGTATCATATTTTCAGAAAGGTGCACTAGAAAGAGAATACTGGATGAAGAAAGGTGCACTATATGAACACTTAATAGATGGAAGAAATTAGTTGGAGTTTTGGGAGAACCAATAAGAGTTGTTTCTAAATGTATCACATCTTTTTTGTTGGCTCAGTTTTTTTGTTAAAACATTAAAAATTTACTAGAGTTGTTATAATCATTCATATCTACAGATAGAAAGAGTCTAATGAGAATTGAATCAAGTTGTATTGACATCATGTTAATTGTGAGTTTCCAATGGATGGATAATGGTCACCATTGAAGAGATGTAGGCTATCACAATAAGGTTGAACACTATAAATCTTGGGTTACTTATTTATTTTCTTATCATCACATTCTGGGGATTTTGTCATAAAAAGTTCTTAAGCATAAAAACTCTAAAACTTTTCGTGGTTTTATATCAGATAGATCAAAATTTTAAAATATCAACATTTATTCAATCCCCTTTATTAGTTGTTATTATAATCTTAAAGAACATCATCTATGATATATATTTATATTATTATTAATGTATGTGGTTAAACTTACCCAAAAAAGAATATTCCATAATCGATGAGGGAGTATGGTTTAGAATGTGATTATTTTTCTATTATATCATTATTGTAGAATTAAAATGAAATATTTTATAGGTTATAAAGGTGGTGAATCAAATTTTAGGAGATTTTTTATGAATAAAAATATATATGAAAAATGGAATGTGTTTCTTCATTGATGTGGTAGTCTGCATGTACACATGGTCATTGTTCTTGTTTTCTATAAAATGTAATGAAGTTTGGAATTGGTTAAAATTATCAGAATCCTATTAATCTTTTATAAATAATAATTATTCATTTAACATCACCTTTTTAAATCCATGTAATGTACTCATAAAAAATGGATCTTGTCTCATATAGAGGTTTTATTTTAAACATAACACAAGCGACATTTTTATTTTTTGAATGGTAAGGAGGAAGGTAAAAAATGGGTATCCAATAAAAATCATCATATTTTAGTATAATTGTCATAATTATATAGTCATTTTAACTCGAATATATTAGATTTAATGTAGGGAGAAGAATAAATAATGTAAAATCAATGAAAAATAAGTAATTTATAGTTTTACCATACTCTTTTAAATTTACCTTTTACCAAATTAGGTTACGTATTTGATATGTGTCTTTTAAGAAGGCCAAATGTAACATTCTGATATTTTAGAATAAAATTAATTTTAACAAATAAATTTGTTTTGTATCTTGTTAGGACATAAATCCTAAATTTATGTGAAAATTCTCATATATTATAAAACAAAGAACATTATATGGTATTCAAAATAAATATAATTATCAAAAATAATTTCTAATTCACTTAGGAAATACTATTCATCCTAAATAAATTTTATGGATTTTTTTTATAATTTATTTTTGATATATGACTAATTTAAAAATTAAATAATTAGATTAAAAATAACAATAAATATTTTTTTACAAATGAATAAATGAATTGATTGGTTATCACATGGTTAGAAATCACAATTGATGACTTTGAAGAAAATAAAATATGTTTTTATAAAAAATACTCTTTCCATGAGATGCATTTTAATATTAATAAATTAAATTAATCAAAAATTATGAATTATTTTAATGAAATATTTTTAAAATATATAAATGAATTTTTTTACAATTATTTAATGGTTTTCACTATGTAAGGAATTATAATACATCCAGTTTTATGAATAAAATGCATTTCTCTAAAAAAAATTCAATGCATTTTAGAAGCATATTTTAAAATTAATTACGTCCAATTATTATAATTAAATTTAATATAATTAGTTTAATTTTTATAATTAGAAAGGCCATATTTTTTTAATATAACTAACTTAATATTTTTTCATATTTAATAGTAATTATAGCAAAAATCATTAGCTCATTTAATGTTAAAACGAGTTATTGAGGGGTAAAAATAAATGTTGTGGTTTGAAATATCCCATAAACATGTGTCTGTTTGATTTTTTGAAAATATTTAAACCTTCAATTATCATTTCTTCAACTATTTTTCCACATGGATCTACTTTAAAATGAATAGGACTTTATTATTTTTTAACGTTCCTTATATTTAAATGTCTGTTAGTAACCTCACATGAAAAAGAAAACCTACTATCCTATATTATTTAAAACTTCTTAAGGGACATATCTTCAACAAAATCAAAATAAATACCTTCCCAACTTCTCAATACATGTTATATAGATGTTTATCTTCCTAAAACACCAATCCAAGGGTCCCAAAGAAGAGATCCAATAGAAGATTCTCACAGAATAAGCAACCATCTTCGTTATATCCTTTTACATTTATTTCTTCCTATACCTCCTCAAAATATTATATAACCATATTAATTTGATTTAATCATAGTAACTATAGTTTTTAATTTATTATTTTAATGGAAAAATAATATTTTATCTTCTTTTTACCTTATGAGAAATGATAACTTCATTCGTGTATACGTGTAGAGTACCACCTCCATAAAGTAACGTGATTCATTTTTCATGTCCACCATACACGGTCGAATATAAGGAAAGATTTACTATATATATATATATAAATGATATTGTTATGATCCTTAAAATATATACTATTTTTTACCTTTGTTTAATTCAATTCATTCGAAGATTAAAGATTTATTCGCATGTATGTATAGAGTTTCTAGCTTTTATACATGGATATAAAATATTTTTAGATTAATATTCATTACATTATGAAAAAACACCTAATTACCATAATAGTTTAATACATTTGGATAATAGATACATCATCTTCTAATTTCATTATAGATCATCATTATCTACCCTAAATATCATCCAATTATGTACTCTACATAGAGATATACTAATCCAAACAATTATATATAACCTAGGGGAAGGAAAAATAAGAAAGGGTGAGCTCATATGCTCAGTAATCTTAAATAGGGGATGTAGATAATCATAACATGAACATAAATGTAGGAGAATATGAGTGAAATAATTAAAAACCATTCCTTGTAAATTGAATATCGTAATAGTGAGTCATGGAAAAATGAATCATAGTTCCTAAGATTTTAATCATACGTAAATAATATAACATGATCCATGAGATCATATAATTTGAATAAAAAATGGAGTTGTATCAAAGACATCAGCTTATAAAATTGTGAACATGTATAAATAGAGGCAGGTTTACTCATTAACTTAGTGATACTAAATCAGGCCCTTACATAAACTTATGTACATGTTACCAGGTCTATGAAAAACATTATGGACCTAAAAAAAAGTTGACACATAACATTGTGAATTTGTAATAAGGTTCATTCAAAACAGAGTGAAATGTAATCAGGTTCATGCATAACATTATGAATATGTAATCAGGTTCACACATAACATTGTGAACATTTAACCAGATTCATGCAGAACATATTTACTCATGAGTTATCCTTATTTTACCAATGCATTGTATGAAGATATATGTCATACCACTCACATAATGAAAATAAAAATTATTTCTACAACAATATTAGAAAAACATCGTCATATCATAACCCATGAAATGAAATGAGTTTTATAAACATTTCATCATATCGTAACCTTATTTCTTGAATTAATTCATACTCATTCGAACCACATGTACAATATATTTAATTTTATTATAAATATACTATAGAAACATACATATATATATATATATCATAAAATATATGATTTAATTATGTCCTTCTGTTACCCTTTCGGTATCAATTTCATGTTAAAGTCACATTTCTGTTAAAAACCTCTATGTTTTTTGTATATGCTTTGATTTGTTATTTTCGGTTTTATAAAAGTTTTCATGGATCCATGATATCTACAATAATAATAATAATTACCAAATTAAAATATTTAAACAAAAATTATACATTTAATACCATTCATGAATGATGTATTTGGGAAATAAAGTATGTTATAATCATGGAGATGGTATGTCGGATGTACGCATGGGTAATGTTTCCATTTTTCAATTATCACTATGGAAAGGAGGTAAGTTATATTATATCTTCCCAGAATGATAATAATTTCATAAATAAAATATTATTTATTTAAATATTCTTATACATATCATCCATGTGGTGTGGTATAAAATGAGAGTCACATCAGTTCATGAAGTTGGTTGTCCACATATACATGGACGACATTATCATCTTTTACTGGGTGAAAAGGTAATAAAGATAATGACATGTTATCATTTTATAAATGTAATTATTTTGTGAGTATATTAATTATATCATTTATAACCCATATATTTAATTAATTTATCATTATTATTTCCTTGTAAATCGTTACTGAAAATGAATGACATTGCTTCGTGAGGTAGTCGTCCCCAGTACACACAAATGACTTTATCATATCTCCTAATGAATTGGTTGTAACAACGATATATATGATATAACAAATCCAGATGTATGAATATGTTTTTAATATCACACACACACACAAACACATATATATATAAATTTTGGATCAATCATCATACCAAACTATGAGAGGTGGTAATGGAAAAATGAATGACATCGGTTCGTGAGGCGGTAGTCCATCGTACACACGAACGATGATTTCATAACTAATTTAATGGAAGAGGAGAGATAGTTTAAGGTCATTACATTTAACTAGAAACATATTTGTATATGTAATATAATTATTTGGATATATTATCATAGTTTAATAATAATTGAAGGTGGTGGAGGGAAAAATAAAATAAAATTAATTGTTGAATAAAGTTACTACTCCTTCTGGTAACCTTATTATATTTACACCAAAAGTATTCCATGTATAGATTTATACTGATAAAAATTCATCTAGAATGAGTTTATAGAAGTTTTTTTGTGTGTGTTGTAGTTCTTTGATTATCTAAAATTTCTTAAATGTGTGATGAATATATGAGGACAGGTGGACTTTTATAAGTTAGGTGAGTGGCACACTTGTAATGTTTTGAATAAAAAAAGGTGTACCCATCTTTTTCTCATGCCATGAGGTTAAAAATTTGAATATTATCCAGAATTAGAAATTATTGTGTCAAAATAATTCCATAAAATATAATTTATACTTGTTTTTAGTTCATTTTAACCCTCATGATTTTAGTATAACCCCATGATATTCTCATTTTTAACATATCTACTATAATTGTTTTTTCACTATCCGTCATGGTAAAAGATTCGGTAGAAAATAATAGATCAAATAAATTAATATTATTAAAAACATTAATCTATTTTATCAAATTAAATTCATATATGTTGAACATTTTATTTTAAAATTAATCCCGTGGACGTGCTGAGATTGTGGTGTTTCAAAGTGAAAATGTTCAAAAGTTTTCAATGATTTTATAAAAACTTCAAATATGAAATTGATTACAATGAACCAAATTGGATTAAAAAATGCATATTTGATCTAATTTTACATTAAAACCAATTTCAAATATAATTTAACTTTATAAAAAAATTAAACAAAAAGGTACTTAGTAATTAGAATTCAATAGTATTTTATTATTCAAAAAAAATTAAACTTTTGAGAAAATTATTAAAAATTAACCTTGATATAGTTTTTAAATTATGAATTCAAAAATAAATTTTATTTTTTAAATTTATTTTCAAAAATTTGTAAAAAATAAATTATAAAAAACCATATAAGAGAGGAAAAATGGGGGCTTTACGGACTGTATTTTTCAATCACAAATTGATTTCATATTATATCTATGTATAATAATAATCATTGTATGAATATTAATTCAAATCAATTGATATATAATTTTTAATTTTTATTTAAAACATTACTCATAATGGGTTATTTTAATTATTTACAGTGGAGAATCATTATGCTCTTTACAAGAGTTTTCTAAAAAAATATTTCCAAACCCAAAACTAAACTTCTAATAAAATAAAATATAATGATGATTAAAAATAAATTAAGTGGATTGAATATAAATAAATAATAATTTTTTTTTCTTAAAACATGATGGGGAATTTAAATTACTTAATTTATCTTACAAAAAAAGTTATTTTTCAATATTCACTATTAAATCAATATTTATCTAAAAAATACCAAAAAATAAAATAAATTAAATTTAAATATTATGAATTAAAAAATAAATTTAAATTTAAAAAATAAATATAAATTTAAAAAATGAATTTTCTAAAATATCTAAAATTAACTCTAACATTTTTTCATTAAAATTTATAAATCATTTTTTTGAAAAACATTTATTTTATGAATATAATTAAATTAGAAAAAATTGATTGATTATTTTTTTAGAATTTATAAATAAATTAATATTGATTATAAAATGTATATGTTTAGTTAATAAAGATCATAACAATATTCATAACCACATATTTTATGGAATGTTTATAATTGTCATATATAATATTGTTTCATGGGTCGTTGAAGCTCGATGTCACATGTCATGAACTATATTGAAGAAAATCATTGTCATATGTCATGCACGGTACACTCAGTGTCACATATAACACAAGATATGTAAAAAATACAAATTAATTTGGGAAAAAAATCCTAAAATCTCAGGCTGTTACATTCTACCCCCTTATAAGGAATTTCTCCCTCAAAATTTTTCTTGGTAAAAGGTTAAACATTTGAATATTTATTCATAGAAACCTAAATAATAAAAAATAATAATTAAACTTTAATTAAAAAGTGAAGTTTGGGAGCATAAAGTTTTCCAAAAGTAACTTATATCTAGATTTCCACGTAGTATAAAATAAATCGGAAGTGGGTATTTGGACATGGAATAAAATCATAAATAATAATATAATGTGATAGTAATCATTGATAACAAGAAAGTGGGTGATGTAGAGAAATATAATGACCAAAAAACAGAAACCAAAATGGTGTGAAAAAGATCATCGATATCATAAAATATAATGATACTAGGATGAAATTTAATTTCATTATCCTTTTCATATAGTTAAATAATTTTCATAAGAATATTTTCTCACTTGATTTAATTCTATTTATTTAGTACAATATCAACCTTTAGTTGTTCCATGATCAGTTTCCACTTCACCTCTTACTCTATGAAATTAAAATGAATTTGTTATTCCTTAATAACCAATGGATCATAATATATCTAAATACAATGATAGATCATTCTGTCTGTCAATAGTTACCATCCCTAAAAAATGGTTATCACATGATATCCAATATGAATAAATCATCATATGTTAAAGTAATACATTAGTTTCTAAATCCATGTTAAATTTTAAACTTAAACAATTCCATAAATGGTCAACCTTATAACCCTTCCAAAACTCAAAATTTAAAAATATCACTAAATTTATCAAAATAAACCTTCCATTAATTCCCAAAATATCACAATGTATCTCTCAATTTTCACATACCAAACATGTAAATAACTTTATCATGTATTCTCTTGAAACATGGAAATAACACGAATTACCATAAAACCTTATTGAAAAATACATGATTCTCTATTCATTAATTTTTTTTTTTGATATATTCCTTAAATCCAAAAATGTTGTAAAATACATCATTGATAACGTAAAGGACTTTTTAAACAAATCATCAACCCATTTCAAGGTCATCAATACTATCAAATTTACCTTATTCATATCGATAATATATTTATCCCTACATCATATATTGAAAATTTTTAGGGTTACCATTCTCTTAATAATTTTTTTTAATTTAAATTTCACTTTTCAATTAAATAATTTTTATTCTTCACCCACACCATTTGACATTTTCTTGATAATCCTTAATGAAAACCTTTTACTAAAAAATCATTTTATATTTCATAATTCTTTAATTCTAATCCAGTAACTCTTAAATCAGCCAACATCATTCATAAATAATTAACTAGGATTCATCATCTTATTACTTAATAACTATTTCATTTAGTATTCCATTCATAGTCAATTCAAGACCACTATAAATACCATTACTCAAAAAACATTCCTGATTCTCTTTATGAGATTTCATTTATGAACAATTATTTTCATAACGCCCATTCATTAAAAAATTTAAACATTCTACCATCGATGATATCTTAGGGATACAATTATTCTTAACCATTTAATTAACCACACTTTTAATTTTTCCTCTATAAATACTTGATGTCTGTCCTTCTTTTCTAAATTCAAAACACATTCCCATACCTGTAAGACATTCCCTTGATTGTTTCTTCCCACATTCTCGATATATAGGAAAATTAATGTTCTTTCCACTATGGTTTCCATTACATGAACTCTCATAAAATTATTTAGTCTCTTCATTGGTGAGTATAAAAGTTATTTAAGGTGTAAATTATTAATCAAATACTGTGATAATTGTTTGGGAATATTCACAACATACATTACTCAATTAATTATCCCAATTTTCTATTTATCATCATATTTTCAATAACATTCGATGTAAACATGGTTCCTTTGGCTTCCTATTGTTCAAAATCACAAAAAGCATAGTGTGATCAACGTTAATCATAATGAGAAACAAAATAATTCCTAACATCACTTTTAGGATTTATATATCATAACACATTATTTTTAATCTATGACAACTTAGGTTTATCCTAATTCATTTATAGTCGCCTCTATATAGATCCTTTATAATGGTTTGTAAAGTGTTTATGAATTTTAAAAGTATATTCCTTGGGAGTTTCAAACTAGGTATGAAACAAGACTCATTATCTGGCACCAGGTGATGATCGAGTATAGCTTAATGCACCCTATTCAAATCTTTTTAAACTTGGTACATCTATTCCTAATCTTAATCTACTTATATTATCCATATAGGGATGTAATTATTTATAAAAACTCATATTTTCATTAAAAAAATTAAATTACATGTTCTTATACATTGACTCATCCTTAGACTTATCCTTAGTGATATCCCTATACATATCCTTAGAAATATATCTATTGATATCACTAATGTTTACTCATAATGGTTTCTAAAAGTTAACTGAACCATTCCATTGATACTGACTATAGTGACCAAGGATTTTCATACATGGATATTACATATTTTTATATAAATATTAATTATATTATACAAACACATGCCTAAAGAGTGTAATAGTTTGGTTTCTTTGGATACTTGATAAAAAATATACTAATTTAATAAAAATATATCCCATAATTATCTTCCCAATAAGTATTATTGATATTGATTCCCTACTTATAACCATTATTCATAACAAGGGGAAAAGAAATATAAGAAAGGTTGAGCTCAGCTACTTGGTAATGGTAAAAAATGGAGATAAATAAGCATAATAAGAACATAAGCATAAGATAATATGAGAATAGAAATTAAAAACCATACCCTACACATAAATGATCATAATATTGATTCATGGGGAAAATATTGGTAGTTTATAAAACTTAAATCAAGAAGAAAATAAAGAACACGATCCATGAGAACATAGAATTTTTATAAGACATTTAATTGTGGAATATACATCATGATATGACATTGTGAAATATTTAAGTAGATATAGGTTCACCCATTAGGTTAGGGACATGAAATTAGGCCCTTAAATTAACTTATGGACATGAAACCAAGTCTATGCATAGCATTGTTGAAATGAAATACATGTGCATGCATAACACATTGACCATGTAATCAGGTTCATGAATAACATTGTTAAAATGTAATTAGGTTCATGTAAAACATAGTGATCCTGTAATCATGTTCATGCATACCATTTTTAACATGTAATCAGGTTCACATTGAATATATTTAATCGTGAGTTATCCATAATAACACAATTAATTGGGGGTGATATAAGTCTCATCCATCAAATAATGAAAATCATGTGTATGTGTGCCACAAGATAATAAAGAATTCATAATATCATAACCCATGAAAGGAAATGGGTTTCATTAACACTTCATCATATCATAACCTCAAGTCTCAAATTCATTCATACACATTCGAATGTATTGTATAATAAATTTTTGTAAATTATACATATATTATAGAAACAAACTTATTTTAATCATTAAATATATGATTTACTTCTGTCCATATAATACTAGTTTATTAAAAATTACAAGTTGATGTCATGTTTTGGGTGATAAAAACTCTATTTTTTATACGTTTTCATTTGTTATTTTCATTCTAATTGCATTGATCATGGTTCCATCATCTCTAGAATAGTAATAATTACACAATTATCCAATTTATACATCAATTACACCTTTAATAAATTCCATTAAATATGGTTTGTATATATAATGTATGTTATGATCATAGAGATGGTAGGTTGTATGTAAACTTGAGTAACATTTCCATTATTCAACAATCATTAAGAAAAAGAGGTATGTAAAATCATATCTTTTAAGACTCATTATAATATCATTAATACAATAATATTTCATTAAATTTACTTATACATATAATCTATGTGGTGTGGTGATGAAAAGAGAATCACATCTCTTCCTGAAGGTGGTATTCCACACATACACAAATAATGTTATCATATTTCAGTGAGTGAAAAGGTAAGAAGAATGATATCTTATCCATTAAAAATGATTAATATGTAATAAATATAAAAACTATATCATTTAAATCACATATATTATTGAAAATTGTCATTATTTTTTTGGACTCATCCCAATAGGTCTGTTGTCGTTAATCCACAAGTCCACCTCTAATAGGTACGGGGCTAAGAACTAGCGATGATTATGCACAACACTAATAAGGTAAGACTTATCATAATGTACATGTATGTATGCACACATCTGCAAGCACATATTATGATCAAAATATAAAACAAATGATAAAACATGCACGTATATATCTAAATCCCACAACTAGAGTACGACAACAAGTAATGGAGAGTAAACAAGGCCAAATACAAGCCCATTACAAAGAGTCTAAAAACAATCCTATACTAAATGTAAATATATGGACTACTATGAAGATAACCATCAGAAAATACCTCGGCGTGTCTTGCACACTATGTAACACCTAGTCCTTGTCCTTCTTTGGCTCCGTCAAAAGGTCATCTACGAAAGACACGACACATGTGGGAAAATGTTGTGCCGAGCTGAGTATAAATATACAATTTAGTACACCCCAATATCACTACGAATATATCAAACAGAACAATTTTTATCTCTACACAGGTATATTTCTATAAAACATATAAAAATAATATCTAGATATACTTATGACTGACACACCTTCTCAAGTAAATTCAAAACTGTAATGCCATCCTAGGGATTATTCTTATAGATTCCCCAAAACACTCATCCAGGAGAATGAAATCCATGAGTCAGATATCCTTGGTGGAATATATCGAAGATGTACTACTCATCAAGTCTCACCATAAGAATGATATGATGGAATTATGAAGATAATGATACACTGAAGAAGATCACACCTAAGGCCATGGGGTATACCAAAAAATAAATCTAGAATAAAAAATTGAGTATTGGATCGACACCTATAAACTATTGATCATAATAATAAAAAGTACTCTACCTAGGGAAAGATGATGATAGGAGATATCACTCTGGCCATCACAGATGGATTCCAATAACTCTATCCAGTAGGTCCTGCTAGAGGAATTACTATCTTATATGTATGATATGATTCTATACCAACCCTTAGAGAATGCATATAGGGATTTCCCCAAAATGAAACATGTCCAAGATGAAGAGGAAAAGGGCTCCAAGACTTATCTGAATCATTAAATGGTGTGTACTATTAGTATAAGGTGTGTCCCGTTGGTATTGGATCCTTCCCATATATCATTGACTATGCCCATGTTCCTGTCAAAGTACATAGTCTGTCCATGAACATGTACATCTGGCCATGTCCATGTACATGGCTCTGCCCATGTACACCTGGCAAGTCTATGTCTGTGTTGGAGTACACGACGTTTCCATGACAATGTACTCCTAGCCATGCCCATGTACCTTCTGAGGTACACATCCAGCTGCTTGGTCAATGAGCATTCCATGTAATTGAGTCATATTCCATGTGGTATTTAAAATCACCATCGAATACCTAGCCACTACACCAGGTATCCCACACGAAGTGTGTTTCTGAAATACATTCCTTGTAGTTTGAGATTTTCTACATTATGTTTCCCATCCTCTAGTGGTATCATCCAATCCTTCAGTGCTAAATTAGGCCATGAATCAATGTTAGGAAGCACCAAACTACTCCAGTAGAGACTTATCATCATAGATTTCTAGGATCCAGTCTTCCGATTCGATCATAAATCAATTATCCTCCATCCACATAATCATTTCATGCACCACTCGAACATAAAGATATCAAATTATATCTAATTCCTTTCTTTCTACTATCACCACACAATCCCCACACTATACCAAGGTCTGGATCTATAATATCAAATCATTATGATAATAAATCTATGTTCAACAATCAAATAAAATAAACATCCTACATTGATTTGGATCAATCAATGATGAATAATGAAGTTGTGATTTTTTCATTAGTGAGATCCACTAATTTTGAAGCACACCAGACATCAATCTTCGATCTAGTTTTCATTCATCAAGGGATCCTTCTCCAAATTCACTCCAAAAGTTTCTAAAATTAATAGAGTTATATGTATAACATTTCAATTATTCTATAAGGATTTATTTAAATGACAATCTACATTGTTGTGTCAATGAACTAAATAAATAAATTTATTTTTTACATTTTATTTATTTTATGAAAATGAGGACCTCTTCAAAAATGCCTTGAATCAGAAAAGGTTATTTCATGCCTAATTAATACATGTGTTATTAACTCAATAATGACCTTGTATTTCTAATATGGGAACCATTTATAAGATATTCCACTTTTTTAGGAAAAAATTTCAGGCGTGCATTTATAATATTTAATGTATTTAAATAATTTATTCCTAACTCAACGGGCCTGGTAATTACATTATTTCTCATTGTCTAGTCTTGAAAAAATCCATAAAATATCTAAAAATAATACATGTAAAATCTGAGTCACTGCATTCTACCCATATTAGTGATTTATGTCCCAAAAATCCAAAACACGCGTCTATACAAAATTATGTGAGTACTGATTTGCATATCTCTCTCCCACTCCAAGGATCTCTCCTAAAGATTCCCATGCTACCGCTGAATATGCACTAAATGAATTGATCTCCCATTAAGGATCCTCCCTTATCGATCCATTATCTCTATCAAGTACTCAGCAAAGGTAGCTCCATCCTCAATGTCCAACTTTCCCCAATTGATAATGTGAGATAGATCGTGAATGTACCTCCTCAGCTGAGACACATGGAATAATTTATGTACCTGGTCTAATTGTGGAGGTAGACCAAAGTTCCATGACACCTGATTCTTGCTCAAATTTACCCAAGAGATGAAGGTAGAACGGTCCTTGTAGTTTAGCTTGGGTTGTCAAATCCTCAGAGACCTAAGAAGTAACCTATGGACACATACATTCTATGGAATATTTTTGGATATTAAGTGGCCAACATTGGGTTGATTTTATATGGGTTTAAGTTAACACTAAAAGTCTTAAGTGAATTCAAATTATGATAAGGGTTTATCTTAGGTTATTACAAGGGGTGGATTGGACGTATTTCCTTTTCAATGATTTCAATTTATTAAATTTGAGATGAGTTCATTAAAGAAGATGAAAAAACATCATAACTTACTGGTTTAATGCATACACCCTTTAATAATAATTACCTATACACTTGAAGGATCAAAGTTTAGAGAACTTCAAGGTAAAGGTTCGTATTAGCACATGAAGTGTGTGGCCTTAAATTCAACAAGGACGATAGAGTTTAGAAATCATCAAATAAAAATCTCAATTACGGAAGTGATTATAAATTAATGGGGTTATAAATAACATACAATACTTCCCATTTCTACTCCCTTGGATGAAACCATAAGTGGGTTATCCCTCCATTGATTCTATGGTTTCAATGGAAGTAGAAATTAGGCTCATGAGGGAGGAAATGGAGAAGTAAAAAGAAACAATGAAATAACGATCACTCCACCGTTGTGTGACAATTTCACAATGTTTGGTGCGAATAAATTCACACCTTTAACCAATGGTATCAAATTTATATTAATAAAAACATAATAAGAGTATAAGAATAACGTTTATTAAGAAACTAAAGTGAATTTAACAACTTACAAGTGAAAGACAAACTTGAGACAACAAAATCGCAGCATAACATTACAATTGAACAAAGCATCCAAGATGAAAAACTCCTCCACCACCACTACCTTAAATAGGCATTTTGGGAGCCTTGGGTAGATACTCCAACATTACAAAGCATCCCACTTGATTATGGTAGGCCTAGGGTGGTGGAAAGCTTGTGGAATTTGGACTTTTCCACGCTTGACCCGAGGTGGCAACCATCTTGAAACCACCGAACATAAGCGATTGGAAGACCTTCTATATGGCAGAATCAGAGTGCTCCATAGAAGAAGAAAATGGATCCCAAGCTATCTTCTAACCTCCTGTAAAATGTGGGACCATTTTGAGTTGTTTTTTCTGAGATATGATTAGATTAGTGGACTATATTTCTGGGCCGTAGAATCTGGCCAAGAATTTTATCTCTAAATTGGGCCGCCTAAATGTCCACAATGTAGGCCGAATTAGCTATGTCTTCTCAATAATTAATTCTTCCTCTATATGTCTTATATCCTCCCACCAAATTTGGGCTTCATTGGGTTTTTATGTTGGGCTCCCCATTCTCATCAGTGGGATGGTGTCCAATCTAACTTCTCCAGAATTGTTTCCTTTCATCACAAAATATCCCCATCTTCTTCCATGAATTCTCCATTGATCCCTAAATGAAACATGATCATATTAAAGTGTAGATATAGTTCCCAAAATATAAAATTAAAATATTTATAATTACAATCCTTTAAATCAGATGAATAATTGGGTACTTTGAATGATGTTAAAAAATGTACCACATAATAGTGCATTTTTAAGAAAGAATTACTATCATAATGAGGAATGATGTTCAAAGTGTAAAATGCACTAAAATTGTGTTTATGAATAATAAATAACATGAATATTATATATATTAACAATAAATATTAGCCTCATTTAGTGGATAATTACACCCCCCCAACTTGAGTTTTGCTAGTCCCGAGCAAAATATATCTCAACAATATGAAATTCAAATTCCCTTTTCCAAAAACATTTTAATACACAATGATCACCAGAAACACATATACCAAACAATCATGAAAACCATAAAAATATTATAATACGAGATATTTTCATAAGAATATCCCAATCCCAATCCCATTCATTTTTTCAAATTCATTGCCATATTTCATCCATTATCAATTAAGTATGAGGATGTGTTGTGTATCACAATAGATATGGGGGTTCATCTTTATTCAAGGGGGAAATGATAGAAGCACTAGACAAAATAACAATTCAATATTAAGATGAGTATTCAATTTTTTTATTGTATTTTTATTTGTATTTTTTGTATTTTTGTTTTTTTGTTTTTCAATTTTCCCATGGTAATTGAAGTTGCACTCAAAAGTGTCAACCCGTGTAGCGAGACTTTGCTGATGACTCCCATGATCAAAGACTTTAGGTAACCAAGTGAAACCCACATACTCGGGCATCATCTCGAGTTAACTCAGTCAAAAAAAATTCAAATTACCAAAAAAGGAGATAAAATTACTAACTCTGGGCCAGACAACTATGGAGTCACGATCCCCATGTGCCGAAAGCCATGCATTAGGTCATTTCATTTCTCTACATGAATATATATATATATATATATATATATATATTTAATTTTTTTAATACTTAAAATAAACTAAAATGATCACCAAACCTATGCTATTTATTTGGGGTACCCCATGAATTCAAACTAATACCCCACTATCCAAAGGACGTGCATTGTGATCTTTTTTTTATATTTGGATGAAAATATAAACAATGAAATATCACATTGGACAACCACACTTTCCAAAATCTATGCTCATGAAATTATACAAGGATTAAAATCAAAATCAGGGCATGCTAAATTATTTGATATTCAGTTTCAAAGTGTGTAACATGTATTACCATGTTCAAAGTTAAAGGAATTTTTCCTTCCATTTACACATTTTTTTTCTTCAAATCATTCATTTTTTTTGACACAAAATCATTTTTTATTTTATCTCCCCCCAATGTAAAATTACATTATCCCTAGTGTTTAAAGAAAAGAAAAATTATAAGGGGGTAGAGGTAGAGAATTAAATTTCAAAAAGGAAATTGAAAATGAGGATCATGGAATGAAGTCACCTGGTGGTTGAAGTTGAAATTCTTGCTGCTCCATTTTAATCCTTTGATATCCATTTCAGTTGCATAGTTCCCTAGTAGAAAAAGGAAAAAAACAAACAAAACAATATATATATATATTTATATAATAAAGAATGTAAAATATAATTATATATATAAAAATTATTGAATAAGGAAGCACAAAAGGTCATAGGTCAGTGGTAAGCGCACCCCCATGTCTCCCTTCGGTCCCGGTTTCGAATCCCTGCGGCTTCGCCGGTTGTGACGGGGTTTGACCCACAACCCACGACATGTACCTTATTATTATTATTATTATTATTATTTATTTATTTATTTTTATTTTTTTTAATCCTACAAACACATTAAAATAACACAAACTGATGATACATTGTCTTCTTTTTAAAATTCTTGGGTAAGGCATTACTCAAGGATCACACCACGTGACACAGATGAATATGGTGCTCCCCTTTAGTACCCATATATACTCATAATAGAAGAACATGTCAACAGTCTATTTTTTTATTAAATATCAAAATGATTCCTTAATCATATTTAAAATATAAATTTTATTAAAACAACAAAATTATTGGAAACTTGAAAACCATGGGTTGCCTCCCATGCAACACTTTGTTTAATGTTATTAGCTCGACTTGAACCCCCCAACTTATCCAATACCACCTTTCAACATTTTGAGGACCACATGTTTCACCACTTCTACTAGGTTGATATTGATTCTATTTTTAGAATTTGTTTCATGCACAAACCTCTGTTCTAAAATGAGTAGGTAAATCAAATGAATATCATTAATGGTGAATTCAATTTCTTTTGTAGTATTTTCTAAGATATTAATAATAATTACCTCTTTATTGGTTTCAAGATAATAAATGGTGACAAATGAAAGTTTTTTGCTATCCCCAATGAATAGAAACTTCAGGGTGGATGGAAAGTCCTTTTGTTCAAGTTCAGGTAGGATAAAACATTCAAACATAGGTTGGGACTTTGAATTGAACTCAGTTTCATTTTCAAAATTGCTCAACAGAATTAGTTCCTTTTGAATAGAAGATTAAACCACCAAATTTGAAAGATTAGTTTTAGGAATGGGTATGGACTCAAAGTTTGTGATTTCTTTTAATGGTTTAGTGATTTGTGTTTTTGAAAAATCATCAATGGAGTTATATTCATGAGACTCAATCCATGATGTAAAATTTCCCTCTTGGGAATAAAAAAAATCATTTTCCTCTTGATTTAAACACCCATAAACAATTCCATGATCCTCCTCATCTTCCCCAAATCCAAAGGTTTTCTATTCAGTAAATTAATGAGAGGTTTGTGAGAAACTAGACACTTCACATAAGGTTGTGGAAGGCACAGTTTGTGTAGGGATGGGTTCCTCACAAGTTTTAATGCTTTGTAGTTCTAACCTCAATGATGAAACCTAAAAATTCATTATCTATATTTGTTGACACAGTTTTTTAGGTAATGGATTTGGATTAGGATGGATAAGGGGTTGATCCAAATGGTCTATTCCTGGTGGATAATTACGTTGTTGGAATTGCATAGGAGGGTGTTCAAATTGGCATTGTGGGGATTGAAACTCATTATATGTTGGAATGTTATCTGGATCATAGGAGTAAAAACAATGTGGTTCATTAGGTTATAGATTATCCCACAAGTATAAATTAGGATGGTCATTGTACATCACACATGGGGTTTGGTGATCAAAGTAGGGATAGGTTTCCTAGGTTTGGACTTGCTCAAAATTGATTTCCATAGGAGTGAGGGGGTGAGAAAAGAGAAGAGGGATGAAAAAGGATGGTAGTGTCTAAGATAAATTACTTAGGTCCCCAGAAATGGCACCAAAATTTGATTCTCACTCAAATTTACCCAAGGGATGAAGGTAGAACGGTCCTTGTAGTTTAACTTGGGTTGTCGAATCCTCAGAGACCTAAGAAGTAACCTATGGACACATACATTCTATGGAATGTTTTTGGGTATTAAGTGGCTAACTCTGGGTTGATTTTAGATGGATTTAGGTTAACACTAAAAGTCTTAAGTGAATTCAAATTATGATAAGGGTTGATCCTAGGTTATTACAAGGGGTGGATTGGATGTATTTCCTTTTCAATGATTTCAATTTATTAAATTTGAGATGGGTTCATTTAAGAAGATAAAACAACATCCTCACTTACTGGTTTAATTCGTACACCCTTTAATACTAATCACCTATACACTTGAAGGATCAATGTTTTGAGCACTTCAAGGTAACAGTTCGTATTAGCACATGAAGTCTGTGGCCTTAAATTCAACAAGGACGATGGAGTTTAAAAATCATCAAATAAAAATCTCAATTAACGAAGTGATTATACATTAATGGGGTGATAAATAACATCCAATCCTCCCCCTTGATACTCCCTTGGATAAAACCATAAGTGGTTTATCCCTCCATTGATGCTATGGTTTCAATGGAAGCAGAAAGTAGGCTCATGGCGGAGGAAATGGAGAAGCAAAAATAAACAATGAAATAACGATCACTCCACCGTTGTGTGATAATTTCACAAGGTTTTGTGTGAATAAATTCACACCTTGAACCAACAGTATCGAAGTGATATTAATAACAACATAATAATAGTATAATAAGAATGTTTATTAAGAAACTAAAGTGAATTGAACAATTTACAAGTGAAAGAAAAACTTGAGACAACAAAATCACAGCATAACATTACAATTGAACAAAGCATCAAAGATGAAAAACTCCTCCACAACCACTGCATTAAATAGGAATTTTGGGAGCCTTGGGTCGAGCCTCCAAATGTACAAAGAATCCCACTTGATTATGGTAGGCCTAGGGTGGTGGAAAGCTTGTGGAATTTGGACTTTTCCACTCTTGACCCGAGGTGGTAGCCAACTTGAAACCACCAAACAGACTCGCTTGGAAGACCTTCTAGATGGCCGAATCAGAGTGGGACATAGAAGAAGAAAATTCCTCCCAGGATGTATTCTAAGCGGATGTAAAATGTGGGCATATTTTGATTTGTGGTTGCGGATATAGGATTAGATTAGTGGACTGTTTTTCTAGGCCACATATTCTGGCCTAGAATTTTATCTCTAAATTGGGCCACCTATCTGACCACAATGGATGCCAAATTAGCACTGGATTCTGAATAATTAATTATTCCTATATATGTATTATATACTCCCACCAAATATGGGCTTAATTGGGTTTGTATGTTGGGATCCACATTCTCATTAGTGGGATGGTGTCCAATCTGACTTCTCTAGAATTGATTCATTTCATCACAAAATATCCCCATCTTCTTCCATGAATTCTCCATTGATCCCTAAATGAAACATGATCATATTTAAGTTTAGATACAGTTCCCAGAAATATCAAATTAAAATATACATAATTACATTCCTTAAAATTAGATGAATCATTGGGTACTTTAAATGATGTTAAAAAATGTACTACATAATAGTGAATTTTTAAGAAGGAATTACAATCATAATGTAAAATGATGTTCAAAGTGTAAAATACACTAAAATGGTGTTTATTAATAATAAATAACATGAATATTATATATATTAACAATGAATATTAGCCTCATTTAGTGGATAATCAACACCTCACTAACCCTATACAGTATCTAAAAAGTGCCAATTAATGTATGAGAAATATTTCCATCCTAGAAAAATCATCATAATACACATCGAGGTGAGTCCCTTTGAAACACATGGTCTCCCTCCATGAACTCCAAATGTCTCTTTAATCGGTCCTCATAAGACTTTTCATGGATCTGATCGGTCCTAATATACTCCTATATGATCTGTTCCTTCTTTATAGTGGCACACACCAACTCTGGGACCATGATTACGGACTCCCCTAGGTCAGTGCAAAAATGTGTTAACCTATAGGGTCACCCATAAAATTCCTTGAATGGTGTCATACCGATGGTGGAATGATAGCTTTTATTTTATGAAAAGTTCACCAAGGGTAAATTATCCTCCCAACTATATGAAAAGTCCAACATGAAATCTCACAACATTTCCTCCAGAACCTGAATGGTATGCTTAGTCAGGCTAGTAGTTGAGGGTGAAAATCCATGCTCAAATGAAATTGAGTCCTAAAAGCCTCCTGTAATCCATTCCACAACCTATATGTGGAGAAAAAATCACAGTAAAAATCGATCGTCAAGAAAACTCTATGTAGTAGGACTATCTCCTACATGTATATGCATCCCAATATCTCTAGTGAACTCTTCTCTTGGATATCAAGGAAGTGGTCCAACATGATAAGTCGGTCTACAATCACTCAGATGGAATTGTGTCCCCTAGAAATATCTGTAAAACCCATCATAAATTCCACAAATATCCCATCCCCCTTCCAATATGGAACCACAAGGGGTTGATCTAATCCCACTAGAAAATGTTTATCATCATTCACTTGTTGATAAGTGAAGCATCAAGAGATAAACTCTATAACTATATTATTTATCACTGGTCAACAAAAATATTGTCAGAGGTACTAGAACATCTTTTCTAAGACATTATAAGCTTACAAAATAGATGTATTAAACACTCTCATAACATCCTCCTTCAACATCACTAGTACCATTATTTGTCCTCAGAAAATAATGACATGCTCCTCACCTTTAAAAGATCCATTTAGAGTGTGTCTAGTGGATATCTGAGTATATAGGGTTTCATAGTTGGAATAACCAATATGTGGCTCCATAAATCATTAAAAATGTGGAGGGGTAACAAAAATATATTAGAGGTATGATACGCTATCTCCATCCATAATGGGGAACTATAATGACTGCTTTTACTTTTATGCCTTTCTCAGTTACTGGGAACATGATATCATGTCGAGAGAATCTGCTACCGTGTTCTCCTTCTTTGGAGTATAAATAATCTCACAGTCATATTCTAGATGGAACTATATCCATAACCTCTATATCATGTTCACATATTTTTTAGTGAAGTTATTTTTGAGAGTCTTGTGTTCATAATACATGATAACCTCTCAGCCATCAGGTAGTGTCTCCACATATTTAGTGTGAAAAATACTACTACTAACTCAACATTGTGGGTCACATAGTTCTGATCATGTGGTATTAACTAATGTGAACAATATTAAACTACCAATTTCCTCTAAATTTTAATATAACCAAACTCGATTGTTGATACATCACATAACACTATGAACTCGACACCAGCATCTGGAAATATCAGGACGGAAGCACTCAACAATCTGGGCCTCAACTTCTCCAAATCCCGTTGGCACCTTTCTATCTATACAAAAGGCATACCCTTTTGGTTCAAATATCTCATGGAATCTAATATCATAGAGAAGTTAGGAATTATCCTATGGTAATATCCTAGAAGTTCGAGGAATATATGGGCATCTGTGACGCACTTGGGTGCCTCCCAAGATAACAATACCTCGACCACTACTAGGTCCACCTATACACTATATGTGGAGAAAAAATATCCAATAAGCTGGACCTCTTGAATCATGATTTAAGACTTATAGAGCTTCCCAAAATTATGGTGTTATTAGAGAACATCAATAACCATCCTTAATTATATCATGTGCTCATCCTTGGACTTCTACTACACTAAGATATCGTTGATGAAGACCACCATGAACCAATGTATGAAAGGATAAAAGATCTAGTTCATTATTCCCATTAACACTGCTCAGGTATTTTACACCCCAAATATAATCACCAAGTACACATAATGACCATAGAAACATCTAAATGAATTGTTAGTTATATCCTCATCCCATACTCTCAAATGGTGATAACCTAATCTAAGGAAAATCATTAAGAACCACCATGCCCCTCACAATTGATAAAGGAGTTAATTGATCCTTAGTAGTGGATACAATTTCATTAAATTCACTTGGTTTATGTGACCATAATCCATAAACAACCTGAATCTCCCATCCACCTTCTTAAAGAACTACACTCGGGAAGCTCAGGGTGAAAAAATGGGTCTAAATAATCCTTTCATCTACAAGTCCTCCAAGTGTACCCTTATCTCATGAAGCATTATGGGATTCATTAGATATTATGGAATAGATATCAGGGTCCTCCCTTGGTGTAGATCAATGAAAAATTCAATCTCTCTGTATGGTGGTAAACAAGGAACATTATAATTAAATACAGCCTTGTACATTTCCACCACTATAGGGAACTGAAATCTCATTACATCCACTACACAATGGGTCATGAAATCCAATTGATGTATAATAAGAAGAAACTGCCTATGCATGAGTCCATCAAACACTTAATAGGTTTCCTTTTCACCCATAGAGGAAAAAATCTTCCCATCACTATGAACACACCACATCCTCCACCTGAAACATTCTATCTAGGAATGGACTACATATAACCAGTCCATACCTAAGATGAATTCCCAAGGTCTCATTACTTCTACAAAGAGATACCAACAAAATCACTCACCTCTAAGAGTCATGTGACACTGTTGAAAAAATTGTGTGATCATTGAGTCATATCCAATAAGAGTCTCCAAGCGAAATGGTGGAGCCAAAGGATCAACTAAAATCTCTAATTGTTGAACCAAATATGTGGAAATAATGGAATGACAACCATATCTATCTATAAATACAAAATATATGGTAGAAAATAAAAAATATCATACTTAGAATCTTCCTTGGAGCCTCTGGGTAATATGCCCTGACCTCATATAGTTGTCCCCAAACCTACCCTCTAGCTCCCTATGCCTAACATGGACAACCTAGGGGTGGTGGTGATAATAGGATGTAGCATCTAACACATCCATCTACTCTCTGATATCATCTTACATGTCTTCTTCCCTACGAACCTATCTCCTCCAGTCACTGCCTCTGCCATGGTGACCTAACCACTATCTCTCGATCATCACTACGACATGTTGGAAAATATCATACAAGATATCCATGACCATTACATGATTAAAACCACCTCTCCATAGGATTACTAAACCAATTATTTTAGACATAAACCATAGAACCTATATCTTGGGACCTCCTCTTGAATCATCTTGCACATCTTGTTCCCAAACTCTGATGTTAGCTCCATACTACCGATGTCTCTGCCCCTATATTCCCACTACCAGAAACCAATTTATGTACTTACTCATCCAGGGAACTATCGACCACCAAAGCACTCTTTTTCACCCCCCATAATAGGTAAGAATTCATATAGGTATTATTTTGGCACATATTTCTTTGCACAGTCCTCACTCAAAATTTGGAGTTCAGAAGAACAGATCCCAAACCATATTCATCGAGTATCTAGACAGATTGGTGAACCTCGATGAAAACTCATCCAATATTGTACTGAATTGTTAATGATATAGAATCACTTAGAATAACATATAACTCATCATAGCCTAATATAAATCCTTTATAAAAATGTGATCAAACTATGTCCTTGGATGAGTTGAATCATCATATGAATGGGTCAGTAAACTCCAACATCTCTTTATATTGTAATATTGAAGGCTCACTTCCAATCCAACTATATGATCATTTATTGTTCGAAAAAGTTGGAATACTCAGGTCAATGCCTCACTCCATTTCTAATCCTCCTATGGGTTGGTCTTCCCTCGGACCCTGAGGGGTCACTTTTGGTGAAACTTGTGAATTGAGTTCAACCTATACACCTCATCTGTTAGTATTGTGGGTACCATCTTCTTGTCAACATGTGGTGGAATAACTGGTGTAGAAAATGGAGGTAGAACTTCTGGAATAGTCCAATGAATAAATTCATCATAACTGAGAGGATTATCCACATGATGGTGATGTAGAATCTTACCGACAATACATCACAGAGGCATGATGCAATCGACAATATGTACCACGGTCAATGATTATATTTGGAGAGATGACTCATTAAGGAAATAGAAACCACAACCTATTCCAATATGATGTTTATACCATTGTTTTCCCGACAACCAGTTTCCTCATGTACGGAGTCTAAAGGTAGGTGAATTGATTCCTAGTGTATGGATATGTCAACTACCACACCAATACTAGAGTCTCTGGATTGAAAGCCAAAATGAAAACACATTACATTTTTTTCCCCAAACCAATATCAAATAATCTAGTCCTAAGGTTGATATAACTTCATTAATACAACAATTTCACAAAAAATTCCAATTGGACATGTTCCAGGACTCCCAAAGCCTACCTTCAATAGGCTGTGGGCTGGAAACTAGCATCAATTAGACTTAACACTAATATGGGTGGTTCATGCTAATATAACTATAAAAACACACACGCATCTCCAAGACCACAAAATGAAGAAATATAAAAAACTAATAAATCATGCATGCATACATATGAATCCCACAACTAGAGTATGAAAACAAGTAATAGAAATTAAATAGGTCCAAATAAAATCAAACCGCAAAGAGTCTGAAAACATGTCCTACATGAAAGTAAAGATTTTTATTTCTATCAAGAAAATAGTAGGAACACACCTCAGACTATCCAGCTCCCTAAGCACTGCCTGGTCCTTGTCCCTCTAGGACTCTATTAAAAGGTCGATTGTCTACACAGACACAACACTTGCGGGGAAATCCTGTGTAGGGGTGAGTATAAAAATACCCATAAGTACAACCAAAATTAATAATCATATGTCATTAAGAATAATATCTATCGCTACATAAGTATATTTCTAGAGAAAATATAACAATAATATCTAGATATACTCCAAAAATACATACAATATCATGTACAGTCAAAACTGTAATGTATGTTTAGGGATTCTACTTAATGATTCCACATAACACTTATCTAGGAGAATGCGCTCCATGAGTCGAATAACACAGATGGATTATTTTATATATTTTCTACTCATTGGTTACCACTATAAAAAGTATACGTTATATGTCTAAAGACAACGTTACATATATGAAGATCACTACCAAGGCCATGGGTTATACCAACAAATGAATCTAGAATAACCTGCTAAGTAGAAGATCATCACTGCCCAATTGTTGGTCACAATGATTCCAATATTTCCACCTAGGAAAATATGATGATATAGGATCTAACCCTAGCAATCAGGGAAGGATTACAAAAACTCTATCCATGATGTCTTGCTGAGGGGACCACTATCCTATTTGTTGGACGTGATTCCATACTAACTCTTAAGGAATGAATATAAAGAACGTAGCCTAATGAAACTTGTCGAAGATAAAGAGGAAATAGAATCTAATCCTTATTTGAAGGAGAACATAGCATGTACTTATATTAAATGGTGTTCCCCTTCAACATCGTGTCAAGTCCGTGTAATGGATAATGCCCATGTCTCTGTCAAAGTGCATGGCATGTCCATTCCCATGTACACCTCCCGTGTTCGTGTCCATTTATAAGTACAAAACATGTCCCTGACCTTGTACTCCTAGTCGAGTATGATTACCCTTCAAGGTAAACACCGAGCTACCAAGTTAGTTCTTAAACCCTATGATTGAATCACACACCGTGTGATATTTTACTTCCCCACAAGAACCCTAGCTGATGCACCATGGGTCCCACACAATGTGTGTTTCTAAAAGACACTCTGTTTAGATTTGGTACTTTCTAGAGTCTTCCATTATTCCTCAAATGGGTTCATCCACTCCTCCGGTACAAAATCCATCCATGAATTGTGACAGAATGAATAGATATACTCTATCCAAGCATTTTTGTCACGAATCATTGGGATCTGTTCATCCGATTCACAACAAAATCAGACATCCTCCATACTCATCATCATCATCACAAAAAATTCTCAATCATGAGTATCTATAATATAATATGATTCACTCATCATTGTAAATATCACACTATCCCCACTTTATACTTGGTCTGGATATTTATTATCAAATAATTTCGGCATGAAATGTGTGTAAAATGTATGATTTCCCAAAAACTTTTTGAACAACCAGTAAAATGAAACCCTAGTGATGAACATATGTAAAAAATGATAGAAAACCAAGAAACTTGAAAACTTGGAATGAACCTTGGCCATTTTCAGTTGGCATCGATCTATTTTCATTAGAACAATGAATGAAAAACCATAATAACATAAAAAATTCTCCAAATAAATACCAGGAGATAAACCATTCCCATAATACGAATGATCCAGAAAAAACTATATTGGTATATTAATTAATATACATTGTATAAATAATCAAATGGGGATAAATATAGTCATATAAAAATCATAGGTCGATTTGGGTTGATTGGTGATGATGAACGAATCTATGTTATTATCATTAGAAAGATCCTCTAATTCTGTTGCACAACGGTCATCAATCTCCAATCTAGTTTTCGTTAACCAATAGAACCTCCCCCAATGGCTCTCCAACGCTATCTCAAAACTGCAGGGTTATGTAGATAACCCTTAATTTTAGCTATAATAATGTATTTTAAGGAGAAACTAGGTCAATTCATCAATGAATAAAATAAATAAATAATTTAGTTTATTTTATTCATTTTAAGCTGATGATAAAATTTTCAAAAATTGCATGTGCTGAAGAAGGTTATGTCATGCCTAATGTAAAACCTGAATTCTAAACTCATTGATGACCATGGATTATTGACTTAGGCCCCCCCATTAAAATTTATTCCACTTTTTTCAAAACATTTCTTGCATTTTCATTTAATATATTTAACATATTACAAACATTTAGTCTGGGAACACCTGGGCACGAAATCCCATGTCATCTTAGTTCCGGGTCTCAAATTTAATCCATAAAATATCAGAAAAAATAATACATGGAATATTCAATTCTAAACATAATTATATTCCATATAATCTATTAGTTAAAATGAATATCATCACATTGTGAGGTGGTATTCCATCATATACACGTATGACGTTATCATATAACCTATGGAAGGGAAGGTAAATAAAAATATACATATCATATAATGACTAAAGAGATATAATTATATTTTAAATATCATATATATACTTTATATCTATAATTTTACTCAACCATGATTGTTGGTAATGAAAAAACGAATGACATAGGTTCACAAGGATATAGTCTTCCATACACATCAATAGTGATTTCATAACCCATTTGATTGAAGTAGAGACGGTTGATCATCATGAATATAAAATAACAAAATATAATTATATGGAACAAGTTTATATTACTATATCACGATGTTTTAATTATAATTGAAGTAGGTGGAGAAATAAATAATATAAAAAATCTTGTTGATGAATTTTCACTCTTCTTCAGGTAACCTCCTTAGGTGTTCATGTAATGAATTCCTATATCTGATTTATGAACTATATAAGGCTTAAAGGATTATATGATATATTTGGTGAATTTATTTTTTTAGGACTTGGCTGAATAAAAGATGGTTTCAATATTTGAAGAATAGGTTATATTAGGCGGACTTCTATAATTGAGGTGAGTGGCACACTTGTAATTTTTTGAAAATAAAATATTGTACCCATGATTTTATCATGAAAAAGTATCAATATGGTTTATTATATAGAATTAGGGATGATAGAGTTTTAATATATCCATAAAATATATTTTATATACGTTTTTAGGTCATTTTATCCCTTACTAGTTGACTTTAACGCCTAGTAATCCCATTTTAACCTTTACTATGGTAACTAATTTTTATTGTTTTCACAATTAATTTTTCACATAAACTAATTTTAACTTATTAGAAAATATATATGTTGAGTCAATAAGTTTTCTATATGAATTTTCTATTCATTCATGTTTTAAAAATCACAAACACTCTATCTCAAGGTAAATTTTATTTTCCATAAGATTCTTTTTCATAAGGGAAATTTTCCTTCCTCAAGGAAAATTTATCCTTACCATGTTTTCATAGTTCATGCTTCAATTGATTTATGTCTAACTCATTTTATTTATAAGTGAAAAATTCGTTTTTTTATCTAAAACCTCGGAATCATATAAATACTTTGATACGAAGAATCCTATTTTAGGATCTGAATTCAGGTTCTAAGTTCTCTGAATGTATACTCCGAGCTATTATGAGTTCAGACTCCGAGTTCTCTAAATTCAGACTCTGAAATTTTATGAGTTTGGGTTCTGTGTTCTCTGAATTCAGAGTCTGAAATTTTATGAGTTAAGACTACCAAAACTTGGAATTCAGACTCCAAAATTTTATGAGTTCAGAATCCGAATTAAAATGAATTTAGACTCCGAATTCCAATGAACCCAGACTCTAAATTCTTATGAATTTAGACCCCAAAGTTTATAAAATTCTATCTCTGAATTCCTTGATAAACAGGATTTGAATATCCATGTATTATAGACTCCGAATAGTTTTTTATTAGACTCTGAACTTTTATTTTTTCTTAGACTCCATAAAATGAATTTTTTCAAGAAACCATATTTTTCTTATCCTTGATATAGTTATAAAACAATGTCGTATTTTCTATTTCTATCCAACCATTGTTTGAGTGACATGTGTATAGTTCCCTATGAAATTTAAGGAAAATTATGACCGTTGGAGGAGGGAGCTGACCATTGGTGATGTGCCTATAAATAGGAGCTCATTTGAAAGTTCCCACAACAACATTGGACATTGGTTAATAAATCTAGAGATTACATGCTGTTGAAGTGATTTCTAGAGAGAGATATTGTCATGATTTGTGTGTACTGAACATCTTGTTCAGATTGCTTCGTGTGAATCCGAATGTTTCTAAGTACATTTGAGGGATTCTGAGGATAGGAAGATAGAGGTGTTGACTAGATTAAAGTTTGAGGACTTCCTTGCTGAGGATGATAGAGGTGCCGACTACCCTGAAGTTGAGGGCTTGTGGGGACAAAAAGACAGACTCTGATCTTCGAATCAAGGGCTTACCCTGGTGTGGTTAAGAAAGACTTTCCAGAAAGTATATATATCAAGGTACCTTTATCCAATGTTGTTGGATACCCATCTATTTGGGTTAAAATATTTACTACTTTTTACTTGTATTGTTTCATGTTTTCCACTACAATTTTGATTTTTGAGGAATGTATAACTATCGTATACTTTCTTATAATTTTACTCTGATTAGTATGATTCTATATGCTTTAAGGTATAATCTTTATATTTGTAAAAATTTCTTATGTTTCATTTTTGGAACCACATTTCTAGAATAAAGCAAGTTTGTAGAACTAAGAGGTCTTGTGAATTTACCTTGTTTAACTTGGTTAAACATTACCATCTTTAAAAGTTCCAAAGGAATTTTTTTAAAGTGTAAAATTCACCCCCCTTTTTTATATTGAGCTTCTACATCATTATTATGATACTAAAATCAGTATCATTTCGATCCTATAATTGGTATTAGTGGAGGTATCTGAAATACTTACATTCACATATATTTTTTCTTGCTCAAGTTTTCATTGTGATGCTTTTTCCTTGCTGAGGAATATTTTCCTTGTTCACTTATCTTTTACTACTGACAAGTTTGTGTGCAAAGATATTTTCTCTTAAGATGACAGGAATGAATGTTGGTTTGATAGACAATCTAAATCCAACTAGACCACCTATTTTTGATGGGAATATTACAAATAAGAGAGACACTAGTGCAAAAAACGTTATTTAAGTCACCATTTTTTACGTCGGTTATATATAACCAACGTGATAATCTGTAAAACGTGGTTTTTTACGTAGGTTATTTTATAACCGACATAAAAAATGTGGTGAGTAACTTTTTAACATCAGTTATTTTAATAACCAACATTTTAAATCGCACGTGTTCATTTTTACGTCCGTTATAAATTAACCGATGTAAAAGACCAAATCGCTGTGTTTTTTACATCGGTTATTTGATAACCGACGTAAAAAATGATATATCTATGAGATTTTTACGTCGGTTATAAAATAACTGACGTAAAAAATGTGACTTTTGAGGCCTTTTTGACGTCAGTTATTTGATAACCGACGTAACAAAACAGCCCTTAGAAGTTTTTTACATCGATTATAAAATAACCGATGTCAAAAAACTGTGATTTCTGATGTATTTTTTACGTCGGTTATTCTATAACTGATGTAAAAAACCAACACACGTTTTTTTACGTCGGTTATTTTATAACCGAAGAAAAAAAGTCGTATCTGATACATTTATAACATCGGTTATTATAATAACCGACGTTATAAATGTAAAAAACCAGTTTATAATATCAGTTATTAAATAACTGACATTATAAAACATTTAAAAAATTAACAAGCCCCGTGGATTTTCATTTACGATTTTTCAATCGACTGTCTGGCAGCTCGTCTCTCTCGCGCGGTAAACCCTAATTGGCTCGTCGATCTCGCTGCGTTAAACTCATTTTGCGTTAATCGTTTATCATCTTCACTCTCCTCAGATCTATCATCTCAACTCGCAACACTCAAGTAAGCCTTCCACGAATTTATTTCGTTCGTTTTTTCCCGAATAGTCTATATTTATGTTTTGCGATTTTTGTGTTTAAACTAGGTAAGATTCTTCAATTTCGAACCCTCTTACCTCTTTTTTCCATCATCATCTTATTTATCATCCCTAGATCTATTAGATCGACTCGCAATATTCACGTAATCCTCAACTACTTCTATTTAGTTTATTTTGTTTCGCGAATGCCCGACATTGATGGTAATTTTTGTTGTCATTGACAACTAATGATCTCATTCACCTATATTACTGCATAGAATGGTTATTGATTAAATGTACGAATTTGGAAATGATATTTCATGTTTTGTTGTTGCTTATGTTTATCCTCTTTTATATGAGAATCTATTAGACATATAATGTAATGCCTGTTGACCTCTATGGTCATTCGATGCATCGCTATGTCTCATGATTCCAAATAAAAATGGGTTCTGCAGAGGGCTTACCCTAGTATTTTTTGAGGCCTTGGCCAAGGCCTTGACAATATGTTTACAATTTCTAGAATTATCCATTACCTCATTATGATATTAGTTATCGAGAAAACTTGTGATCATTTGACTAGTTGAATATCAATGGTTATTTTTAATTATCATACGATCATTTAAGTAGCCATATTTAATAATATTTAATTCCATCTACTTCATGCGGAAGTATATATTAAATGCATGTGTTTTTAGTTGGTCACCATTCATAGTTTTTATATGTAAACCATTGTTTGGGGGCTTGTTCGGGGGGGGGGGATGTCTAGAGGGTTTGGGGGTGTCCAGGGGGGTGTCCAAGGGGGTGGATGGGTGTGGGGGGCTGTCCAAGGGGGTGGAGGCCTGTCCAGAGGGTTTTGGGGGTTGTCTGGGGGGTGGGGGGCAGTCCAGAGGGTTGGGGTGTCTAGGGGGGTGTCCAAGGGGGTCGGGGGTGGGGGGGTGGTGTCCAAGAGGGGTGGGGGGGGGTGCTGTCTTGAGGGGTGGGGTGCTGTCTCGGGGGTGGGGGGGGGGGGATGTCCAATGGGTTAGGGGTTGTCCACCGGGGAGTCCAAGCGGGTAGGGGGTGGTGTCCAGGAGGGGTGGGGGTGCTGTCTAGAGGGGTGGGTGGCTGTCTAGGGGGTGGGGGTGTCTATAGGGTTGGGGGTGTCTAGGGGGGTGTCCAAGGGGGTGGGTGGGTGTGGGGGGCTGTAACACCCCGAGATTTTATAAAAAATATTCTTTTTAATTTCATTAATGTCTTGTGTTCTACGCTACACCAAAATGAGCTTTCACAACACGCATCCTTGACTTGCCTTGCATTGCATGCAATCACGACCTTCCTCGATAGTGTGTGTAGTACGCAATACCGAGTTTCACTAAACAACGATATGCTATTAAAATATTATTAAAACTAGCCATTATGAATAGTAATAACCACTTTTTGAAATTTTTTAATTTTTATTTTTCAAAATGGACTTCATTTCTGGATTCGTAATATCGAAATTAGCTTAGGGTGAAATTTTGGTACATTTCGGATAACTTTCATTTTCTGATGAATAGTGAAATTACTAAATTTTAATTAAAAACAACCTTTTTTAATCGAAATAATTAATAGTGATAAATTATTAATTTGAGTGGTTTTAAAGTATATTTAGAATATATTTTTACAATTTAATACAATTTTGGTCATTGGATATAATTTCACATTTAAACCAGACATAAACAAGTGTCAATCATTTGGTAGTTATTATCTCTTAAAAACACGCTATTTGTTTTGACGACGGTAATTAATTTTTAAATTAATTAATGAAACTGATATGTTTTGAATTTGGTAAAATAGACATCATTTTTGATTTCATAATATCAAATATATCTTAGGCCTAATTTTTGGTATTTTTCTGGAAACTTTCATTTTTTGATGAATAGTGAAACCAGTAAGTGGTAGTTAAAAAAATGAATTTTTCATTAAACTTAATTTTACCTCTTATATGAGTGGAATTTCAAAAATCCGAGAGACACGGTTGATGTCATTAGGTAAAATGTGGTTCAATGAGATAAAAATAATTTTTGGTGAATAGTAACTTTTTACCTTTTCTTACCACGGTTAAAAGTAAATAGGGTAATTAAGGTTAAAAATGATATTATTATTACCCTAACACATGTCATAATTCTATTGGAAAAGTGTAATTAGAACAAAAACAACCTTAGGAATAAAATATGACCATTTAGGCCCACTTGGATTAGATTAGGACATTTATTATTAATTTATTTAAAGAAGGGTTAAAATAGTTAAAATCAAAGTTTAATAACTAAATCATTTTTAATATGAGGTTATACATAAGATAAATTCGACTATAAATATTTATTAGAAAGATAAAAATATTTCCTACATAATGGTATTTTATTTGTAATTTTTAGACATTAAATAATTTAATTTATTTATGACACAACGATGATGCAGTAATTATCTTATTAATGAAATATTGACATAATTGATGTTATAAATACCCAAATAAATGTAATTTGAAACTTTTTATGACTTACATTAATTTTATAGGTTAATATGACATGTTATTGTGGATATAAGTAACTTGGTTATAACTTATCATTCTGTTATGAATTTCATAAAAATCATGTACCAAATAGTGTCAAATTTTACAAAAATTAGTTTTTAAAACAAATATTATATTATTAATTGTTATTTAATTCCTAAAAATATAAGGTTCGGCCAAATGACTTAGATAAGGATATATATATTAATAATAAACAAATTGGGGTTCTTTTAGCTTGTTATGGTAAGTTTATTAACCATATAGTGTAAGAAAACAAAAAGACACGGTAAAAGTTAAATTATTTAACTTAGAGTTAAATCTAATTGATAAGGTTAAAATAATAACCTAAACTTGTCTAAATACTATTGGATGAGAGGATTTCGACCCATCCCAACTTTATCTTCTAAATAAGACCCTTTGGAACCATTATAAACCGAATTTGACCTTAATGTAAAATAATATTTTGAGATTTTATTAAGGTGCCCCTCTCCTCCCTTATAAAAGGGCACCTCCTCCCTCTCTTCCTCACACCACATTGAGACTTCAAGCTCTGACAAACCCTGCCATATTCCCTTCTCCACTTCCCTAGAAACATCCTAGAGGTTCTTTTATTCATCAAAGACCAATTTTAGTGCCCTAAAAAAAGGTCTCAAAGAGGCGCGTCAAAAAGAGGTAATATCCATTACCGATCTTTTCCAATTTCTTTCTTCTTCAACTTCTTCTTCTTTAGTTGTTTCATGATAAATTAATAACATCAGTATTTCTTATATACTGATATGTTATTATAAAAATGAAACAACTCTAATTAACCTTCTATCCATCCTACGGAAAAAGGAAATCACCGCGCGTGCGTACGTACGGAATACCGTCTCCACGCCGTGGTGTAATCTATTTTCCGCCACCACCTTAATTGGATGGGTATAATGGTATAATGAGTAGCTATATATGATTATTATAAAGTGATATTGATACTGAAATAGTATACATACACTTCAACACAATTCCACGACCATGGGAACAATATCATCACTCGTGCGTACGTTCGGACTACCGTCTCCACGATGCGATGAGATTCATTATCCATGTTAACCATTCCAGAATGATTATAAAGTATATATAATGAATAATAATGAAATATATGACATGGTAAAAATACTGGATTTATGTATATATATATTTCATCTACTTAATTCCATTCAAGACAATAAGGAAAGGAAAACAGCGTTCATGCGTATGAACGGACTACCGTCTCCATGAACTGTGTGTTTCAGTTCATTTATCTATCTGTTATATATATATATATACTGAATATATAGGATATAAAAATCATATTTTAAATTCTGGAAGTAATTAAATCATGATATAAGTAATAATAATGTCAAGAACAACAAGTCCAAACACCTACGATAAATGAAACGATTTTACCCAAAACGCTTCTTTAACATGGAATTTACAAAAGAACGGGTAATATAAAGTCATAAGTGAACCATATATGATATCATAACAAAGAATATGATTCTGTAATAAGTTAATGACATTATTTAAATCATTATACAGGAGGTTCAGATACGTACAAAGCATATCAGACATAAGGTAAGGGAAATATCACAATCTCATTTTTATCTAAGATTGTTTATACTTTGAAAGTTACTGGGGTGTATTTTATCATCCACATCCATGTTTCCTCAATATGAAATATTATTTCCATCCACAAACAATTGTTTAAATCCAATTTTACCCTTCCGTGAGTTTTTTAGTAAAGGATATGAAAGGAATCTTTTGTTGTTTTTCGTACAAGGTACTTTTTGACTTTTCCGACAAAAGTACGAAGAATGTTTTTTTTACTTATACTGCATGAATGGATTTTTAAAACATTATTTCCAAGAAGATTCCTTTACAAGTTTTCAAGTTTATTTTTAATCAACTTTTTTTTATTTTATAATTTTATGACATGTTAAGAAAGGAAAAGTGTTTTTGAAGTAGAAAGGATATTTTCCTCAAAAATGGAGTTCAACTGTTTTATAAAAATTATTTTCCATATAAGATAATAAAGGGTTATGTTTCTATCACTATTATTACATTGATTTGACTATGTTGTGATGGAATTATTTTTATGAATTCCTTTATCATATATGAATTGTTTTATGATGTCACGATGTTTAAGATTCCCATTTTTATTACATGGGTTATGCTATGATGTATGGTTTATTATTTTGTGGCACACATAAGAATTGTATCTTTATAAGATGGGTGGGACCTATATCTCCCTCCAATTAATTGGGTAAAGATTTTATATCTCATGAGATAGACATGGCTGGAACGGTAGGTTATACCGGTTCAGTGAAACAGGGCTGAAATGAGGAATGAACTCGGTTCAGAAAGGGACTTTGTCCACTAAGATAGTCTTGGCAATGAGTCTTGACTAACAAGAAATGATTATCTATGATTATGTGTGTATGACACAAAGCTTCATGTTTTAAGTTATGATTATTGGGATTTCATTTCACTACTATGATTTATCCCATGTTATGAATTTATTCTCTCTTTTGCAGGTTAAGATTTCCAAAATGTTATGTTCTTATGAATATGATGTGATTGATATTTCTTTTGTTTAACCTTACTGAGCATTTGAGCTCACCCTTTTATGTTTTCTTTTCCCCAGGATATAAAGAAATGTTTTAGGTATTAAAAAAAAGGAAGATCTTTATGGGGGATGTTGAAGATCTTTCACCACGATTAGAAGATTATATTCCGAGTTTCCAAAGACACTAAACTATTACGATCCTTGTGTGTGTGTTTTTTTTATGTACTACGTATTCCACAAATGTAATGTAATGTCAATGTACTTCAAGCTTCGGGTCTCTACAGTTGGTATCAGAGGAAAGGTTTAGTCAACCTTTGGAAACTAGGATGTGAGAACGTTAGTGAGATCCCTAGAGATATTTCTAAGGTATGTCTAGGGATGTCCCTAAGGATAAGTATACGTATAGGATATAGTCCTAGAACTATGGTAACGATATTAGATTAAACCAAAGATGTTAGATATTGAATTTACTCCCCCGTTATTATGATTTTTGCCTCTTACACTATACTTTTTGGGTTTTAGAAAATGGCTGGAAACAAGATGATTCACGATAATGGAGGATATGATGGACAATGGAATGATATTCTTCATGAGAAACCAAATGAAATGGGACTTGGAAGTCCAAACATCATTATTATGCTGAATCAGCAATCTCATAATTTGACCAATAAAGTAAAATTTGGTATGTTTCCTAACTCGACTAATAAGAGAAAGATGGAGTTTCATGATGATCATAGAGGAAAGAAAGTTCAATTTCCCCTATGTAAATCATGTGGGAAGAGGCATCAAGGAGAATGTTTCAAAGGAACTGGAAGATGCTTTGGGTGTGGAAAAGAAGGACACAAATCCAGTAAGTGCAAAGGAAAAGGTTCAGTTAACACCAGGGATGAGGATAATGGTATTGCTACGACATCAACAATGGTTAAATGTTTTAAATGTGGAATGTACGGGCATTATGCAAACCAATGCCCTAAGGGAAAGTCTCATGAAGAGAATCAGTATGGTCGTATGGGTAGTATTTATGTGGATGATGATGAAGAGACTACAAATGATATGTGAGATGAAAGAATTGTTGAAGCTCGGTCAATGGTTTAAGAATGTAGAGGAATGATTACATGTTTATCATGTGTAATGTTGTATAAGTAATCTCATGGTACTATGGAATAAAGAGACATCTAAGGATTGTTACACTATTGTCTTTCCTTGAGTTTTGAAAGTGTATAATTAATGTTACCAGTATCCATGAAAGGTTATTCAGATATTTTTGGAATGTAGATGATATGTGCATAATGAAGGGATAAGGAGAAAATTAAATGTTTGATAGTATTCATGAGCTCATGACTGATATAAGGAGAAGGTTATGTAATGGATTGAGTATATAGATTTTTTGGATTTTGGTATGTTGAAAGAGTTAACTTTTCACAGCATTTATGTTTTCACTAAGGTTTAATGGGTATTCATTTTTCAAGAGAATACATGATTAAGGTATTCACATGATTGGAATGTTACCAACAAGATATATGGGGGATAAATGATGGTATTCACATGCTTGGTTGACGACATTTCATGTTATCATTTTCTTTATACTATGAGCTTGGACCGAAGTATTTTAGATAAGCCTAAAGATTAGAATGGATTATGTTAACCATAAGTTAGTATTGTTTAAGGATAGAACTTTTTTTTTGATATTATTTATGTGATGTTATAGTAATGTAGTTTTAGAAAAAGGACAACCTGCAGGACGGGCGACAACCCATTGCGTCGGACAAGGCTGTGGGAATCGAACCCACAACCGAAGTGCGGCTGGCCTTTATCGCATACCACTGGCCTACAGAAAGTCCCTGGTTAGTAGAAACTAGTTTTATTTTATTAAGAGGTATGATATATGAAGTATAAGTTCATTTTTGGAATCGTATATGATTAACCTCACCAAAGACGGACTTATGTATATTTGATAACTATTGCTAAACTTTTGTTTGAAACAGATGGAATGACCCATCATTCTATCACATGATCTGTTAACACTTCACGAATAACAAATTCAACTTCATTTCTTTAAGAGATGAAGTGGAAATTGTTCAAAGCACGAACAACAGTGGGATTGTACCAAAATCAAGTAAGTATTTCTTTTAATTCAAAATTTTCAACTTTAGGGGAATGATATTGAAAACCAAAAATGTTTTCCTAGTGGTCTTATATCTGATGAATCAGATGGTACCCTAGATCATCACAAATTTATGGCTTTTCGATTACTGGCTTTTCCATAGCCATGTTCTCTACCACTCTCCATCAGAACATGATGGTTAGATTTCTCATCCATATCCATATTTTCACCTATGTGGAAACCCAGTGATTAGTTTATTTGGGTAACCGTTACGTTTCATAATTTTGTTTTTAAAGATTGGTTTTGGTATTCCTTTTTACGATGTGGGATTCTATTAAAGAAACTTTCGAGTAGTAAACCATTTATAACCCCGACGAATTTCGAGGGCGAAATTCATTTTAAGGGGGGTAGAATGTAACACCCCGATATTTTATGAAAAATATTCTTTTTAATTTCATTAATGTCTTGTGTGGTACGCTACACCAAAAGGAGCTTGCACAACACGCATCCTTGACTTGACTTGCATTACATGCAATCACGACCTTCCTCGATAGTGTGTGTAGTACGCAATACCGAGTTTCACTAAACAACGATATGCTATTAAAATATTATTAAAACTAGCCGTTATGAATAGTAATAACCACTTTTTGAAATTTTGAAATTTTTATTTTTCAAAATGGACTTCATTTCTGGATTCGGAATATCGAAATTATCTTAGGGTGAAATTTTGGTACATTTCGGATAACTTTCATTTTCTGATGAATAGTGAAAATTACTAAATTTTAATTAAAAACAACCTTTTTAATTGAAATAATTAGCAGTGATAAACTATTAATTTGAGTGGTTTTAAAGTATATTTAGAATATATTTTTACAATTTAATGCAATGTTGGTCATTGGATGTAATTTCACATTTAAACCAGACATAAACAAGTGTCAATCATTTGGTAGTTATTATCTCTTAAAAACACACTATTTGTTTTGACGACGGTAATTAATTTTTAAATTAATTAATGAAACTGATATGTTTTGAATTTGGTAAAATAGACATCATTTTTGAGTTCATAATATCAAATATAGCTTAGGCCTAATTTTTGGTATTTTTCTGGAAACTTTCATTTTTTGAAGAATAGTGAAACCACTAAGTGGTAGTTAAAAAAATGAATTTTTCATAAAACTTAATTTTACCGCTTCTGTGAGTGGAATTTAAAAAATCCGAGAGACATGGTTGATTTCAGTAAGTAAAATGTGGTTCAATGAGATGAAAATAATTTTTGGTGAATAGTTACTTTTTACTTTTTTTTACCACGGTTAAAAGTAAATAGGGTAATTAAGGGTAAAAATGATATTATTATTACCCGAAAACATGTCATAATTCTATTGGACAAGTGTAATTAGAACAAAAACAACATTAGGAATAAAATATAACCATTTAGGCCCACTTGGATTAGATTAGGACATTTATTATTAATTTATTTAAAGAAGGGTTAAAATAGTTAAAATCAAAGTTTAATAACAAAATCATTTATAATATGAGGTTATACATAAGATAAATTCGACTATAAATATTCATTAGAAAGATAAAAATATTTCATACATAATGGAAGTTTATTTGTAATTTTTAGACATTAAATAATTTAATTTATTTATGACACAGCGATGATGCAGTAATTATCTTATTTACGAAATATTGACATAATTGATGTTATAAATATCCAAATAAATGTAATTTGAAACTTTTTATGACTTACATTAATTTTCTAGGTTAATATGACATGTTATTGCTGATATAAGTAACTTGGTTAGAACTTATCATTCTGTTATTAATTTCATAAAAATCATGTACCAAATAATGTCAAAATTTACATAAATTAGTTTTTAAAACAAATATTATATTATTAATTGTTATTTAATTCCTAAAAATCTAAGGTTCGGCCAAATGACTTATATAAGGATAGATATATTAATAATAAATAACTTGCGGTTCGTTTGGCTTGTTATGGTAAGTTTAATAACCATATAGTGTAAGAAAACAAAAAGACACGGTAAAAGTTAAATTATTTAACTTAGAGTTAAATCTAATTGATAAGGTTAAAATAATAACCTAAACTTTTCTAAATCCTATTGTATGAAAGGATTACGACCCATCCCCACTTTAGCTTCGAAATAAGACCCTTTGGAACCATTATAAACCAAATTTGACCTTAATGTAAAATAATATTTTGAGATTTTCCTAAGGTGCCCCTCTCCTCCCTTATAAAAGGGAACCTCCTCCCTCTCTTCCTCACACCACATTGAGCCTTCAAGCTCGGCCAAAACCTGACAAATTCCCTTCTCCACTCCCCTAGAAACATCCTAGAGGTTCTGGTATTCATCAAAGACCAATTTTAGTGCCCTAAAAGGAGATCTCAAAGAGGCGCGTCAAAAAGAGGTAATATTCATTACCGATCTTTTTCAATTTCTTTCTTCTTCAACTTTTTATTCTTTAGTTTTTTTCATAATAAAGTAATAACATAAGTATTTATTATATACTGATATGTTATTATAAATATGAAACAACTCTAATTAACTTTCTATCCATCCTACGGAAAAAGGAAATCACCGCGCGTGCGTACGTACGAAATACCGTCTCCACGCCGTGGTGTAATATATTTTCCTCCACCACCTTAATTGGATGGTTATAATGGTGTAATGAGTAACTATATATGATTATTATAAAGTTATATTGATAATGAAATAGTATACATACACTTCAACACAATTCCACGACCATGGGAACGATATCATCGCTCGTGCGTACGTACGGACTACCGTCTCCACGATGCGATGAGATTCATTATCCATGTTAACCATTCCAGAATGATTATAAAGTATATATAATGAATAATAATGAAATATATGACATGGTAAATCTACTGTATTTATGTATATATATATGTCATCTACTTACTTCCATTCAAGACAATAAGGAAAGGAAAACAGTGTTCATGCGTATGTACGGACTACCGTCTCCATGAACGGTGTGTTTCATTTCATTTATCTATATATTATATATATATATATATTTACTGAATATATATGATATATAAATCATATTTTATATTCTGGAAGTAAGTAAATCATGATATAAGTAATAATAATGTCAAGAACAACAAGTCCAAACACCTACGATAAATGAAACGATTTTACCCAAAACGCTTCTTTAACATGGAATTTACAAAAGAACGGGTAATATAAAGTCATAAGTGAACCATATATGATATCATAACAAAGAATATGATTCTTTAATAAGTTAATGACATTATTTAAATCATTATACAGGAGGTTCAGATACGTACAAAGCATATCAGACATAAGGTAAGGGAAATATCACAATCTCATTTTTATCTGAGATTGTTTATACTTTGAAAGTTACTGGGGTGTATTTTATCATCCACATCCATGTTTCCTCAATATTTAATATTATTTCAATCCACCAACAATTTTTTAAATCCAATTTTACCCTTCGGTGAGTTTTTTAGTAAAGGATATGAAAGGAATCTTTTGTCATTTTTTGTACGAGGTACTTTTTGACTTTTCCGACAAAAGTACAAAGAATGTTTTTTAACTTATACAGCATGAATGGATTTTTAAAACATTATTTCCAAGAAGCTTCCTTTACAAGTTTTCAAGTTTATTTTTAATCAACTTCTTTCAGTTTATAATTGTATGACATGTTAAGAAAGGAAAAGTGTTTTTGAAGTAGAAAGGATATTTTCCTCAAGAATGGAGTTCAACTGTTTTATAAAAAGTATTTTCCATCTAAGATAATAAAGGGTTCTGTTTCTATCCCTATTATTACATTGATTTGACTATGTTGTGATGGAATTATTTTTATGAATTCCTTTATCATATATGAATTGTTTTATGATGTCACGATGTTTAAGATTCCCATTTTTATTACATGGGTTATGCTATGATGTATGGTTTATGATTTTGTGGCACACATAATAATGGTATCATTATAAGATGGGTGGGAACTATATCTCCCTCCAATGCATTGGGTAATGATTTTATATCTCATGAGATAGACTTGGCTGGAACGGTAGGTTATACCGGTTCAGTGAAACAGGGCTGAAACGAGGAATGAACTCGGTTCCGAAAGGGACTTTGTCCACTAAGATAGTATTGGCAATGAATCTTGACTAACAAGAAATGATTCTCTATGATTATGTGTGTATGCCCCAAAGCTTCATGTTTTAATTTATCATTATTGGGTTTTCATTTCACTACTATGATTTATCCCATGTTATGATATTATTCTCTCTTTTGCAGGTTAAGATTTCCAAAATGTTATGTTCTTATGAATATGATGTGATTGATATTTATTTTGTTTACCCTTACTGAGCATTTGAGCTCACCCTTTTATGTTTTCTTTTCCCCATGATATAAGTAAAGGATTTAGGTATTAAAAAAAAGGAAGATCTTTATGGGAGATGTTGAAGATCTTTCACCACGATTAGAAGATTTTATTCTGAGTTTCCAATGACACTAAACTATTACGATCCTTGTGTGTGTGTTTTTGTTATGTACTAAGTATTCTGCAAAAGTAATGTAATGTCCATGTACGTCAGGCTTCAGGTCTCTACAGGGGCTTTCCAAGGGGGTGGGTGGGTGTGGGGGTCTGTACAAGGAGGTGGGGGCCTGTCTAGAGGGGTTTTGGGGTTGTTTGGGGGGTGGGGGGGGGGGGGCTGTCCAGAGGGTTGTGGGGTATCCAGGGGGTTGTCCAAGGGGGTGGGTGTGTGTGTGTGTGTGGGGGGGGGGGCTATCCAAGGGGGTGGGGGCCTTTCCATAGGGTTTTGGGGGTTGTCCAGGGGGTGGGGGGGTGCTGTCTAGATGGGTGGGGGTTGTCCAGGGGGTGGGGGCTGTCCAGAGGGTTGGGGGTGTCCGGGGGGGGTGTCCAAGGGAGTGGGTGGGTGTGGGTGGCTGTCCATGGGGGTAGGGGCCTGTCCAAAGGGTTTTGGGGGTTGTCCGGGGGGTGGAGGGCTGTCCAGAGGGTTGGGGGGTGTCAGGGGGGATTGACTACAGTATTGTGGTTTCTGAGATTATGACATGATGATTGTGCTGTGATTATTGGCTTTACATTGTGATTTTCTCCATCTGATTATTTATTTTAAATATGATTTGATTCTCAGGTTTACTGCATTTTCTCCAATTTTCTATCAACCATGTAGGCACCGTGGTTTTCTTTAATTCAATGGAATTTAAAACTGTTATATCGAACTATATTTTGTTTTAAAAATAATATTCAGACATATTTTTTTAAATACGCATAGATTTGTTTTATATTTAAAAATTGTTTTACATTCAAATTATGATTTTTTTCATATAAACATATATTTGTCTTATCTTAAAAATATATATATTTGTGATATTTGTTATAGGTAATAATTAGTCGAAGTTGGATTACGGAACATCGAATGAGCAATGAATATGAGGAAGGTGTTGATCTATTTTTGGAATTTGCTAAACGTAATGTTCCAAGTAGTGAAATTTTTTCTGTCGATGCCTGGAATGTTTGAATATGATGAAGTTAAAAATTATAGAGATAAAAGATCATCTGATTTTTCATGATTTTAATCCGAGTTACAACCCTTGTATTTGGCATGGTGAAACTGGACGGAATGTCACTGATGCTGATGATTCACAAGATTGTAACTCCGATGGAATTGAAGAAATGATTCGCGATATTGTAGTAGAACAAATTGAGATAGAACTGACAGTTGTGTGTCTATATGGTGATGCTGAAACACCATTATATCCTGGTTATACATATTTTACGGTTTTTTCGGCGGTGTTAAGATTGATTAACCTGAAGGTGAAACATGGATAGAGTGACAGAAGTTTTATAGAGCTGCTACAATTGATGAAAGACATTCTTCCAAAAGACTACAATCTTCCAGATTCACATTACAAGGGAAAGAAAATATTATGCCCGATGGGATTGGGATACAAGAAAATACATTCCTGTTCGAATGACTGAATTATATATAGGAAGGAATATGAATTTCTGTCAGAGTGTCCTAAATGTGGGACATCATGGTATAAGGTGAAAGAAAAATAACAGGCTGATGTAGAGATTACAAAGCTCCCTTCATAGGTATTTTGGTATCTTCCTATAATTAATCGTTTCATACGTTTATTTTCTAACTTGTACTCCGCCCATGCAAATGCACGGGACTAATTAGTTTTCATTCAAATCATTTGGTTATACATCAATGATTGAAGAAATTGTAATATGTTCTACTCAATATAAGTTTTATAGTAAAAAGATGATAATTACGTTACTGATGCTTTTGACAGCATGAAATGGAGTGAATACTAATGGTAATGGAGATTGAACATTACAGAATTGGAGAGGCAGAGTTCATAAACATATATGAATCATAGAATACTAAACTGATAAAATCAATATTTCATTCTAATCATGTACAAGTGAATTGTCAAGCATGACTAATGACATAATCATTTATGAAATGGTGTGGGAAAATAGAGCACAATATCTATAATTGAAAATTTTATTTAACATAAAATATGAATGTAATAAAAATACTAATTACTATTTTCATTTTCAAAGAATGATATATTCAATTATGGAGATAAAAATATGTGATTCTCATAGTTGAGATCATGTGGAATAGGAAGTTTAACTCATTTATTGTTGCAGTTTCAGAAATAATACATGTGATTGAATTTCAACATAACCATAAATGTATATGAAATAGAATGAAATAAATGAAATTCGTAAGAGGGAACATATTTTAATGTCATATGAAAGGGAGATCAATATTAGATTATAAATTTGCAACCAAATATTATATTTTCTTTTTTCACCATATTATGTTGCATGACTATAATTTATTATACTAACACTATTATTTTTCATGTATATTATGCTTGGTGACAAAATTACATGCATTAGACTCAATTGAGATAATATAAAACATGAAGTATCAGACATTTAAAATAAGAAATATTAGCAATAAAAAAATTATCCACTGGTCTAAATAAAAACTATGTAAACGACTAAAACAGAGTACATGATCTAGTGTTCAAAAACATATATCAGAATTGACATAGAGTGAAACTGCAGTTTTGTTCATACTTATGTAATATGAATAAGCAACATTAAATAGCAACCGATAACATCCATGATCCATCGACGCAGAGCAGAACTTTACCAAAGCTGGAAACATTGATACATACACAAGGAAACATAAACTCAAAATGGAGACAACACAATGGTTCAATGTCAAAAAAGAAACATAATTCTGGATTGTTCTGTCACCATGGAAATAGGAATATGGAATGTTATGTCACCATGGTAACAAAACGTTAATATGGTTTTAGTAGTAGATAAATGAATGATAACGGCAAAAGAACCATGGTTTTCAATAACATTAGGTCTACCTATAAGTAGGTCTTCCCATCCAATTTGTGTCAATAAAATGTGCAATCAATAGCCTCCCTGTACTACCATGATTCGTTAATGTAGAGGAGCAGCTGTTCATCCAGTTTGTAGACAATTATATGGATCCTTGTAAAGGGTAATTTAACTTCGAAGTGAGTAAATGACAGATATTAGTATGAAAAAACAAATGGTTACATGCAACAGAAGAACATTATAATAGGTACAATTAGAATAATGGCATTAGGAAAAAGAAGCTGACATATCTATCTTCATATGCATATCTGTGACATGATGCTGATTTGCAACCCCCAAAACTGAATGTTGGCTTCGCATTATACTCTTCTTTTATAGAAGGATAAATACATGAGATATCATGTATAACATTTTTTATGCATTAAAACACGTATAATACAGTTCCAGTAGCATATCTTTGAATTATAGTAGTGACAGGAACCAAGGTTTTCAATAGTAGTAGGTCTTCCTATAAGAGTCTAAATAGCAGCAGTAGGTAATGTTTTTAAATTATGTGTTGTGCACTTTTTAGACACATAGTGTGGGAGAAATACCTATTATTAATATATATAAGTTCCTTGCATCATTGATGTAATGGTCCAACACTTCTGGATATTTTAATGCATTGAAAGATGATCCTACTACATATAAAATATTTCGTTTAATTAAAAATAACAACATATAAAAGTTTTATTGCAATATGTAGTTATCTTGAAAAACTAACAAAAACTGTATTATGAAAATATAATAAGAATTAGAAAGACAAATCTATAGAAATGATGCAAAATAAATTTTTAACTTGTGCATTACAATCTAAAAGTTTTCTTATAATATATTGAGGTTGAACAATATCAATTTCAAATAATGTACTAGGATACGAATAATTAATTGGTTTAATGCACCCTGTTTGCACATAAGTACATGTACAGATTAAAAAAATTAACTTAAATGCTATTGAATAAGGTTTCTATATTCTAGAAAATGATAAAAACAGTACCTATACAGATTACCTATTAGGGTGTGTTTGTTAACATAAGGATCTGTTTGGTTTCATGCACCATGTTTTCACAGATGTACCTATAAGAAATAAAATTTTTAGTGAAATGGTGTTGTGAAATCTGACTATATGATGGAAAATCTTAATAGACACACCCATACAGGTAATATGCAACAGAAAACTCTATTTATTAATGTCTAGTTTCCCTATATTTTTCAATTATTGGTTTTTCTAAAATTATGGTGTGTTTGTTAACATTAGGTTTTGTTTGGTTGCATGCACCATGTTTTCATAGAAGTAACTTTACAAAAAAAATTAGGAAACAGTGTTGGAAAATATGCCTGTATGCTAAAACATTGAATACAAACACACCCAAATAGGCAATATTCAATAGAGAACACTCTACCTATCATATGTAGCTTGACATATAAATTTAAAAAAATAAAGTACCTTGACATATAAATTAAAACATCTGAAATAGATAGAATGGTGATTTAGCAGCATTACAAAATATGCAGTCAGTGAATGAATCATCTTAATAGCGCCCATATGTAGCCCTTAAGTATCTTTGCATGATCTTGAGATTCTCCCTCGGCTCCCTAGGAAGTTCAGTTGATCGATTATAGGATGCCAAGTCATTAGCAGGCCAGAAAGGCATAGAACCTCCAAATTCAGTGGACCTGTCAACAAATGGATGTGGGATGTAATCAACTGTATACATTATACTCTGATAATGTATCTAAAATCATTGTATTATAACTTCTATATTTTATGTTGATATTTCCAAAAAAAATCATGCACTCTCTTGTGATTGAGTAACATTAGAAGTCAAGCATTAAGTGAATGGATCACCTTAATTGTGCACATATGCAAACCTTAGGTATCCGCATGAGCTCACTTGAGATTCTCCCTCGGCTCCCTAATATGTTAATTTGATCTATTCTAGGATGAAAAGTATTTAGCTGTCCTGAAAGAGGAATTTGTGACAGTTGGTTCCACGCTATAGGACATAATGTTTTCAAAATTAACACCATTTTCAGCAGCACGAGACCCATCCGAAGAGGAATTTGTTACAGTGAAGCATCCTGTATCATTTTCCAACCCATGTTTCTTGCTGTTGTTGTTTTGGGTTTGTGTGTGGACTTGAACAGAGGGCGGTGTTCCCTTAAAAGGGTTGATAAGTTCCATTTTTTTTTGGGACAGTTTCAGTCATTTGTTTTGAAGTTGTTTTTGTTGTCTGTAGAGTGTATTTCAGGGTGGTCATCAGTTTACTAGATACTGAAATGTGTCCAGTGGAGTTATGATATTTAGATCAAATAACTTCAAAGTTAATAGTTTTCTAAAAACACAATATACTGAAGTTTGTTTAAAAATTACAGTAATGGCACAAAATTGCCCTCATATGTGAATATTGCTATCTGAAATAAGCAGTTTGCATTGATCAATTAAGAAATATAGACATAACATTTTAATAAATTTATATTATTGCATGTTATAAAAGAAAATAATATACATCATACAGATATGTAATTCATTACAGTTTTTTGTTGATGAGGTGTGATATAAGAGGGGATGCTAACCATTTTTCTATTTACCAGTTGCAGGTATGGATGGGAAACTTTACACATTGGTTGAGGAGGTGGTACATGTTCACTTGTCCCATTCATATGAACCTTCAGCTAGTGTTTCTGTGTATGGCTTCGTATCTTCGGCGATTGTGAAAGATTGAAACAGGTTCAAAAGGAAAACTTTTAGCACTATCAAGGTAATTTAAATAACCTGAATCACTGTTTTTGAGCCCACTAAGATTTAAAAGTTCTTCCCATAATGATTAATCCTGAAAATTATTAGAGCATGTTAATAGCTACACTGTTACAGAAGGTAAACCCCATACCATTAGTGGGTGTGGTCTTCATAGTAGAAACCACCACATCTTCTTCTTATTGAGTGATGATTTTAGTTTCTATTGTCCTTCAGTTTCAGTGTATTCTATACGATGCCAACTAAGACATTACATATAAATCATTTAATAATGAAGATAAAAAATAATCCATGAGTCAAAATAAAAACTACATCAACCGCTAAAACACAGTACATGATCAACTGTTCGGGAACATATTTCAGTAAAGTTATAGAGCAAAACTAAAGAAATATTTATAGTTATGTAATAAGAATAAGCAACATCAAACAGCATCCTAGTACTGCCGGAATCCCTCGATGCAGAGCTGCAGCACTTCACCAAGTGGGTAGACATTTTTATTGATCCCTAAAACAGGTAATTATACCTTACTTTGAGTAAAAGATGCATTTTACTATGAGAAAACATCAGCTGACATCCTAAAAGGTCACAGTATGTTGATTTGCAACCCCAAATCTGCATGGATATGTCGCATTATAACATGTTTTTAGCTAATCTCATGTATGTATAATGTTATTTAATGAAGAAAGAATGGAAACCCAGGACTGTTAAAATAATTTTGGAAGTTTCTTAATTCATACCTCCTTCCCATACGCAACCTTAACACAATGAGGCGACATAAGTCTTAACATGTATATTTTGTGACATTACCTTGGAAATGCATGGCAAATAGTCAGTCTAGTTTGTCAGTTTTTTTGTTTCTGTTATCCATTATATGCAAATGTTCTTCAGTGGCATTAGTTGGTATGGAGTCTATAGACAGACATTCTTTCCCTTTGACCACATCTTCAGCATCAAACTCTGTCAGTAAATTTTTCTACATGAAGATATCATCGTAACGAATGAGTAAAAATCAAAACTTATAAGATTTACCAACGAAGCAACAATATAATATGTAATAGATGGCATACCAGGAAAACAGTTGTAGTGCCTTTATAATGAAATGTAAAAATAAAACAAAAAGAAGGGAAAACCAGTATTGTTTAAAATATGTAATCATTGACAGTCACACAAAATGAAGATAGAGAATCTATACCTTAGTTGAACATACAATTGTACTTGCCATATTGAATCCATCATCAGTATTGCAGCTTAATATTGAAGATGCAACACGGTGAATTTCCTAAAATAAAAGGGTGAAATTAATTTTATAGGTATGTGGTGACACCATTTAATAGCATACTGAAATATAAGTATGGAATAATACTATAATACTTTTCAGTAACAATAATGAGAATGCTGTCATATGAAATTTGTAAGGCTGGGAAGTACAATTATGGGGTCGATTCACTCTACTTACCTGACTGTCTGCAAAACTTTGATGATAGTTGGTGATATAATTATCATTATCAGTAATGAAGAGAACTGTGTAACTGTTCAGTTCTGAAGAATGTTTTCGATTCTGAATGTTGTAATTTGTGACATCTACAGCCAGAAGAATATTTTTTTTGAAGACGTTTAGCTTCGGGGGAAACCCATACTCATCCTGGTCCTATTATGTAATGAAATAGAAGTCTTAGTTAAAAAATAACACCAAATACATGAAGAGGATCAAATAGTTAAAGAATATTACCTCAATTATAGATTCTATCAATGGAGAGGCGGTTTTGTTTATGAACTGCATGACATGCTTGTCAAAGAGAATGACAGACAGTGAGTCTTTCTCATCTGTCACCAGTAGTTGAACTCTAAACTTGTTGTATTTATAGTGGTTATAATTCTTGAGGTTGTATCTATACAAATAAATAAGTATATTAAGCCTATACCCAAGTAATATATATCAAATTAGAAACACATTGAATGAATACCTTGGAGTAGTGAATCGTGGTTGCCTTTTGCAATTCTGGCACCATGCATTCAATGTTTGCAGTTCCTCGGGTTGATGTGAAGTACCTGCATGGTTTTGAGATAAATTTAAAAACAATAACTGAAAACAAACAGTGGAAGAGTTTATTATTGAAAATAGAATATAAACTATGACAAACCGTTGTAGTTTATAACAGGATGTATGTCATAGTATGTTGAAGAACTATTTTCTGTGGTCGTCCGATTCACGGCTTCTTGTTCATCGGTGAGTTCAGTAGTACCATCATGCTTGCGTTGTTATAAAAACACCATTTGTGGCATTGTTAATGTAACTTATATATTTTCATAATATAAATACATATAGATGACATACCTAAAATGATAGTTGGATTTTAGTACACGCTCGTGGATGGAAATGGAACACGGTTTCCGATATCAGTATAAGATGCACTGTTCATTATTGAAGGTAGATGTGCTGTAATTAATTTTGCACTATCACAGAGGATTACATCCAATGAATTGAAATGTACTTAACGTGACGAGGAGGCATCAGATGATTTCATAAGAGTAACTGCAAACAGTGGTCATTGATTTTTTTTAATCCACTGTATACAGTTGACATATCCGAACGTCCTTGAGCGACTGTGTAACAGGAAGTTGAGAAGTCTTAGCAAGATAAGATTGTGTTTTTTTCAACACAAAGTAAATATATTTAAAGTGGAGATACTACACCGAATTTACTGTTGCTGCATATAGGTGACAATTAAATGCGTCTTCGTAATTCCCTGTTATTAACTGGAGTGACAACTTCAGCTGTAAAACATTGTCCCCCAGTTAGTTTTTCCTTAATGGTCATAGTATATTTGGAATATATATTGTCTCCCAGCAAGATTCTATAGCATACGGGTATCGTACATTGATTTGAATTACGATAAGTGATTAAATAGTAATGGACTTAGTGAATTTAAATGACATTTACTGGGTATTGGCGAAAGAGGCAAACAGAGTCCATGTTGCCTGCCAACTGTTGGGGTTACAGTTTCAGCTGGATTAATATCTTCAGTAGACAACATGCCTGTGGAATTGCAATCATCATAAAATTGTAAGTTCATTGGAGGGACTATGTAACGGGAAGATGAGAAGTCTTATCAAGCTACCACTTTGTTTTTTGCAGTACACAGTAAATATATTTAAAGTGGAGATACTGACCCGAATTTACCGTTGCTGCAAATAGGTGACAATGGAATGCGTCTTTGTAATTCTGTGTTATTAACTGGAGTGACAACTTCAGCTGTAAAACATTGTCCACCAGTTAGTTTTTCCTTAACGGTCACAATATATTTGGAATATATATTGTTTTACAGCAAGATTCTATAGCATAGTGGTATCATACATTCATTTAAATTACGATAAGTCATGAAATAGTAACAGACTTAGCGAAGTGAAATGACAGTTACTGGTTATCGGCGAAAAAGGAAAACATAGTCCATGTTGCCTGCCAACTCTTGGTGTTATAGGTTCAGCTAGATTAATGTTTTCAGTAGACAACCTGCCTGTGGAATTGCAGTCATCATAAAATTGTAAGTTGATTGATGAGAAATAATGACATAGTATTAGGACTACTGGGAAAGAAGAACACAACCTGATTGTCGTTGCTATCGTAGAAATCGTCTTTGAAGGCGTGCATCTTTGTATATCGATGGGTATTGCATCCTTAAGATAGTTTATCTTTTTATATGATTGTAAAGGAAAATAACAGAACCAAGAAATAGGCAACCCAGGAATGTGTTTAGATTCTTAACAATATATATGTCACAGATCCTTCCTCTTTAGAATGTGCATATATTCATAGTCAGCGGACGATATGTCATAACGCTATAGTTGACAGTTACCTAATGGAAGCGGTCTAATATAAGCTGTGATATATTTCAGGAAATTATGGTAAATAGGCGGTAATATAAAACATGGGTAATTGGATGTAGGTATACTGACCATGAGGAGGACATAAAGTGTGGACACTTGATTTAACAGGGCATAGGTATACTGACATTGAATGCATGGTCAGTAGAAAATATCATCATGTAGTTACTCTAGATAATTTTATTCTCCATAGAATTATCAACAATTTCATGCCTTTTTTTTACTTGAATAAACATGAGTCACATAAAAGAATTTAGTACAGGAACACATCTGAAAAACAGTTTGAATCAAGATGGATGGAGAATATTTAGTAGTGAAGACGGATGGAAGACTGTGACTAAATATTCTATAAACCTGAATAATCATTTTACTGTGATTGAAATGAATCTCAGTTATACCAACATCAAAGAAACATATATATATTACATATAAAATATAAAAATAAATCTTCAAATTGTATGTAACATAATGCAGTAAAAGGTAGCCAAATATGGATGGAAGTTTCTTAGTGATGTGCGAAATGAGACTACACAGAAGTGATAAAATTTACTGTAAGCTGACTCCTTCGGACATCATATGGTAGAATGGATGAGTTTGTACCTCTATTCGATGATAGGAGCTCGCGTAGATAGAAACCAAACCTCCACGATACAAGACAGGCTATACAGGGTAACGGGTGATGACTGTTACCTTGAACGTCGTCGATACTAACTTGTAGGAAGAAACCATTATCTAGAGGGAAGAGTATAAATCATGTCTGGTATTGAATGGCCTCACGGGAGGTGAGACTTAAAGGAGGAAGACTGTATCGCTAATTTTAATCGAAGAAAGATAGAAGCTGGAGACCCTAAATCAGATGGAAGACTGCAGATCTCACGGGGAGGAGACCAATTCCCATCGTGGGAGATTCGACTTTAAAGAGGAAGGATGTAAATAATTCTGGCCGAAAGATGGTCGGACAGTTGAAACCCTAGAATTGAGGGAAGAGGGCAGAGCACGCGGGGGGGGGGGGGGGGGGAGGGGAAATGTGGAGGAAGCAAAAGAGGTATCGGGTTTGAGGTAGGGAAATTGGATGGATTTTGGGTGGGTGGAGTTGTGGAAGCTGGTTTGGCTGACACGTAGAGGAAAAAAACCTTACATTAGTAGGTATATAGATTCACATGATGCAAAAATGTTAATATGGCATGCTGATGAGCGGGTATGTGATGGAAAAATACGTCATCCAGCTGATTGTCCACAATAGAAGAAAATTGATGCGTAGTATTCTACATTTGGAAATGAAATTAGAAATCTCAGACTAGGGTTGTGCACAGATGGAATGAATCCATACCGAACCCTCAGTAGCACACATAGTTCATGGCCTGTTTTATTGGTAATTTACAACCCCTCTCCTGAAGTTTTTATGAAGTGAAAATATTTCAAGTTGAGTATAATGATCTCTGGTCCAAAGCAACCCCACAATGATATTGATGTTTACTAGTCACCGTTGGTTGATGATTTGAAATTGTTATGGGCTGATGGTATTAGGGTGTATGATTCTTATAAAATGGAATATTTTCAACTGCATGCAGTGCTTCTATTCACTATATATGACTCCCAACGTATTGAATTTTGTCTGGATATAGTGTTAAAGGGCATAAAGCATGTCCAATTTGCTAACAACAGACATCATATTCTCAATTGCATCATGGGAGGAAAAAATGTACATGGTTCATCGAATGTTTTTGTCTATGGATCACCCTTATAGAAGAATAAAAAAGGCATTCAATGGCTTACAAGAATTTTATACTGCTCCAAAACCTTTATCCCCTGATCTGTATTTTGAGAGGGTGAAAAACCTTAATGTGACATTGGGAAAGACACAAAAATATGGTAATGATAGACATATTTGGAAGAAAAGGTCAATATTTTATGAGCTACCATATTGGAGGTATCATTAAGTTTGTAACACCCCAAGATTGAATAGTGTGTTATTTCTTCAAAATAATTCAATAACTTACACTACACGCAACACTGAGTTCAAACGCACTATGACTTACCGAACAAGCCGTTCAAAAGAGGTTATGAATAGTATTAACTAAATTTTGAACCTTATTAATACTTATAATTTTAGAATCCATATTATTAGTTTCTTAGGCATAATTTAAGAAAAAAATCCTTTTTTTCAGATGAAAGAAGTATTTTTCAAAAATGCACTTTTACCAACTTTAATAGTGAACCCTTTTTAAATCCAATATTTTAAACTTTTATATATTCAATTTGACTAAATAAATTTATTCTTTAGAATGGGGACATAATCAAATTTAAAATTTAACACCCCAAGCTTCCACGGTACGCTTCTCTTTGAATAATATAGTAGTGCGTGTTGTACGCAACTTCGAGTTCTAACACACACCACAACCAATCAAACTAGCTGTTATGAATAGTAATACCCACTTTTTGAAATTATATATATTTTATATTTCAAAATGGACTTCATTTTTGGATTCAGAATATCGAATTTAGCCTAAGGTGAAATTTTGGATCTTTTCGGATAACTTTAATATTTGGATGAATAGTGAAAATAACTAAATTTTAATTAAAAACAACTTTTTTAATCAAAATAATTAATAGTGATAAATTATGAATTTGAGTGGTTTGAAAGTATATTTAGAATATATTTTTACCATTTAATACAATTTTGGTCATTGGACATAATTTCACAATTAAACCGAACATAAACAAGTATCAATCTTTTGATAGTTATTATATCTTAAAAACACGCTTTTTTGTTTTAACAGCGGTAATTAATTTTAAATTAATTTATGCCACTTCTGTGTTTTGAATTTGGAAAAATGGATTCCATATTTGGAATTAGAATGTTAAAATTGTGTAAATAGGTAACTTTTATTTTTAGACATTTTGAATAATTACTTCGGTAAATATTTTATTTACCATGGTTAAGGGTAAATCCGGTAAATAAGGGTTAAAAAATAATATTATAATAATACTAAATTACCCTAAAACGTATCCTAGCCTTATTTTTTGATACACGTTAGACTATAGGAATCTTTGGGCCGATTTTGGGACCCCATGGAGCCACTTGTATGTGATAGGGACTCTTAATTTTAATTAAGTTAAAATAAGTACAAAAATGACATAAGCATATATCTTTTAGAAAAAAAAATTTTACATAGGGTTATATATGTTGGCTTTTCGACTATAAATATTCATTAGAAAGATACAGAGATTTCCTACATAATTATATTTTATTTATAATTTTTAGAGATTACATAATTTATATTATTTATGAGACAATGATGATGCAGTAATTACCATAATAGTGAAAATTTAAAATAATTGATATTATAAATACCCAAATAAATATAATTTGAGACTTTTAATGAATTAAAATACTTTTCTAGGACAATATGACATATTAGGATTGATTTAGTTTACGTTTTTCAAAGTAATCATTCTTTTATGAGTTTCACAAAAATCAACTATTGAATAGTGTCAAAATTGACATAAACGGGTTTTTAAAACAAATATTATATTATTAATTGATATTAAATTCCTAAAAATCTAAGGTTCGGCCAAGAGACTTATATCATGATAATTATATCATTAATGGACCACTTGGGGGTCGCTTGGATGTATATAGTAAGTTTATTAACCATATAATATAAAAATACAAAGAGACATTGTAAAAGTGAAACTAATTAACTTAGAGTTAATACTTAAAGATAAGGTTACTATAAGTACCCAAACCTGTCTAAATTATATTGGATGAATGGTTTTCGACCTATCCCCACCTTAAAATTTAAATAATCAACTTTGGAGCCATTAGAAACTGAATATGAATTTATTACAAATTAATATTTCTAGCTTTTCCAAAGGTTCTCCTCACCCTCTTATAAAAGGGCACTCCTCCTTCTCATTTAATCACACCTTCAAAGCCTTTTGGTTCGGCCAAACTCTGCCCAAATACTCTCCCAACTTCCCTCACTAAAACCTAGTGGCCTTAGTTTTATCAGAAAGCCAACCTAATGAGCCCTTTTGATCAAATCAAAAGGAAGAACCTGAAGAAGAGGTAATGATTTCACCACCCTTTTCCAAGATCCTTCCTTCTTCCAATTCTTCTTCATTTGTTGTTACCATTATAAAATAATAACTCAAATATCATATATATAATGTGATGTTATTATATATATGGTATAACTATATTCATTATTCTATCCATCCTTTGAATAACATGTTACCATACGTGCGCACGTACGGCTTACCGTCTCCACGTCGTTGTGTAATTGTTAGTCAATATATTATTATTTGAATGGGTATAATAATGATGTGTAACTCATGTAAATAATAAATATAACATGTTAATGAATCTGTATATATATTATATACCATCCATTTATATATTATTTTAATATCAAAAGAATGATATTGTCGCTCGTGCGTACGTACGGACTACCGTCTCCACGAATGCGATAAGATTCATTCTCCATCATATCCATTCAAGTATAATTCTCATTTGACGATTAATAATAGTATCTAAGGACTTGATATCATTTTGGATATGATTAGTATACAACCTATCCATTACAAACATGTCTTACGTAACAAACCATATAAAATAAAACGAGTAAGTTAACACCCGAAACAACGATAATACTAAGATATTATTAACAAATCAATGTTAAAAGATCATATATGATATAATATTAATGTATATGATTATTTTATAATTTAATAACAATTATTTCACCATTATACAGGAGGTTAACCTACCCCAACCAAGTAAAAGTACAAGGTAAGGGTTTATTTCGAAATCTCTTCATTATCCGAGGTTGTTTATACGTAATAATCTACTGGGATCTCTTTATCATCCACATCCATGTTTCTCAAAAATGAATTACAAATTTTTTTTATTATTTACTAGAATATTGGTTAAAGTAATTTATACCCTTTTGTTGACTTTTTATAAGAGGTTTATAATGGAATCTTTCCGTCGTTTTCCAAACAAGGTGCTTTTTAACCTTTTCGACAAAATTAAGGTAAGAATGTTTTTTAACTTATACGGCGGGTGCGGCTATTTACCGCCGTTATAAAATTTTCAAAGCTTCCCTTAAAAGCTTACAAGGATATTTTCAAAGTAAATGTTTTATTTTATAATTATGTGACTTTTAAATAATTTCAAAATGAATATTTGAAGAATTTCTGAAATGTACTCTTTATCAAAATCAGAATTTTAAATGTTTTAAAGATTTATCTTTCTAAATCTTTTCAATTAATGTCCATGTCTTCAAAATGGTTTTAAGGATTTATTTATATGGACATAATTGTTTTTAAAATGTTAATTCCTTTCAAAAGTTTCAAAGTGGTATGTGACACTTTGATTCAAAAATATCTTTTTAATTACTTCCTTTATAAATGTGTGACTTTTAAATGATTTCAAAAAAAAGGAGATATTTCTCTCAAATAGTTTTGATTTCATCTATTTCAACATCCTTTGATAGATTTTATGATTATATGAAGTTGATTTATTATGATACAAAACTTTCATAATATATTGAAGGTTTTGTGATATGTTTGACTGTGGATGTGTTATTTTTGCACCATTCACGGTTTATGGAGAAAGTATTGACATTTCGTATGCTAATTTTAATACGAATGTTTATGTTACGTTTAAAACATTTCATATGGGAATGCATTGGACTTAGTAAGTGAAGGGTGGAGCCCGCTATAGCTCCTCGATGCATCGGTAGGTCTCATGAGACAAACTAGTGTCGTGGCACAAGGCCTTGGAAAAATCTTATTGGTAGTCTTGGCACGAGGCTTTGGCTATGTGGTTATGATAGTCTGGCATTACACATTCCATCATTATGAAAGTGGTTATTGATATTGCATGTGATTATTCGATTAGTAGAATATCCATGTGAATAAGTAAATGGAATTATTTCATTTTGCTTTTTCCATACTATGTTGAAGTTCAAGTTTAAAAGGCTTTTGTTTTAGTTATACACTGCCTTAAATGTTTATTCTTATTTATGAAAGTTTCCTCTATATTGTTATCCTTACTGGGTATTTGATCTCACCCCTTTTCTATGTTTTATTTTTCCCAGGATGTGAAGAAGTAAATTATGAATGACCTGCAGGGATATTATGAGGGGATAATAGTGTGGACTATGGAGACGATATGTTTTTGTATTAGTTTTTCACTTTATGTTGTAATGTAAAACATTATGAATATATCTAGTGTATCCAAGGCTACTAAACCAATGGGTCTTTCGAGATTTGATCTTTGTTGTGATCATGCCAATGTTATGTAATAATGAACCGAATCTAGGTAACTAGGGTCGGGGTGTTACAGTTGGTATCAGAGGAGGTTTAGTACAAACCTTGGAAGCTAGATTTAGATAAAATCCGATTATAGCATTTAGACCTAAGATTAAATTTGAGGATTAGTATAGAATAACTTCCTAGAATTTTGGTATTGTAGAGATTTTGTGAGTTTTCCGAGCAATACATCCCTGTCTGGATACGAGCAGGTAGAGGCGGCGCTGACACATATGTACCTAGGGGTAAAACCCAAAAACACCTCTTTGAGCTAGACTCGAACGGGAACTGGTGCATGGCAACGGGCCTTGCTGCACTCTTGGTTACGACACTCCTGAGGGATATGCTTAGGATAATTCTCATTTTCTTTACAAACCATTATGAAGGTTTTACGAGTATATACTTCCTCAAAGGAGACATTTTTATGATTATAGATTATATCCATAAACTATTTAATTTATGTTATGTGTTTTACCAGTTTGGGATTTGGTTTTGTTATTCATAAACTAATCTAGTGTATGCCATTGTTTAGAAATGGCGCCCAGTAGAAGGAATGAGAACTCCAGGAATGCACATGATCCAAAGAGAAAGAAGGATTATATATTTCATGGTCTTAAGCCAGAATTTATAAGAGAAATAGTCTCCCATGTATTATCATCATATGAAGAAATAATATCATGTGTTGATAAGATAAGTAAAGAGTTTACTGAGTCCTATGTCTTTGAAGGGAATCAAGAGAAGAATAGGATGGAAGAGAGAAAGATGGATAAAGGGAAGAGGGAAAAGAAGAATTTCCCCATATGTGATAACTGTGGGAAGAAACACCCTGGAACTTGCCTGAAAGGAATGAGAGTTTTCTATAAGTGTGGAGGAAAAGGGCACAAAGTGCATGACTGCAAGGGTAAGAAAATGGTTTCCTATGTACAATGGTTCATTTGCAAGGAGTTTGGACACTACGCGAACCTATTTCCCAATCATCAGACTATGCCGCAAATGACGCTATTGGATAATAATCAAGTTATGATACTACCACATATGAAGAGGAATGATTAGAGTTCTTATGTTGGTTATGTCATTTGAGTGTTGTATCAATAATGTACTTGTTATAATAATTATGGAGTATATAAGGATTGTACTGTAGTACTATTTCATTAAGGACTTGAGATTTTGTGGAACAAAGAAAAGTGACTCAATAGCATGATAATTTTTTGGAAAATATATGGTTGGGAGATTGATAAAACATAATATAGTTCTGATACCGAGGTAGTGATTTTGGAATAATACATGATTGATTTGGATACATTATATTGGATATTCTTGACTACCTTGAAACTGATTAATGATTTGTATATTCCATAATTATTGGGGTTTAAAACTTTTTTGGATTGAAGGAGTATATCTATTATTATTTAAGGAATAAGGGATCATGAATGTAATCAATAAGGTTTTAAGGTAATTCAGGATGTTGCAGTGTTTTAAAAGAATAAATGATGAAGGTGTTCACATATGCAGAAAAAAGGATCTTTATTGTGTTTACCTTCCTTATAAATTTTGGACTAAAGTATTTTGGATTGTTCTATTTTGGATTATTTTTGGATTTCCAAAAAAGGACAACCCGGAGGTCAGGCGGCAACCCGTCGCGTCCGGCAAGGCCGCGAGACTTGAACCCACAACCAAAGGGCGAAAAGGGTGTATCACCTACCACTAACCCACGTGATGTCCTGAATTGAATAATTTCAATTTTTAATGGTTCTTCTAGATGAATTATAAATTCATTTTTTTACCCTATACGAATAGGATAAATAGAATATTATTTTTAAGTTCTATTATCTTTTAGAGTGAAAGATGAGTCTGTGGTAGAAATTAGTTAAAGGATGGAACTATACTTGTCAAGAATATATTTTTATTCTTCTCTTATTCTATGAAGAAATTAATTCATATACGTTATTTAAGGAATCCAAAAACCAAAAATGTTTTATCCTAATACCCTATGTTTTGTTGAACCGATGGTATTTCAAATCATCATAGATTGATGAATTTAAGGACCTCAATTTTACACTTGTTTGTGATTGATGACCTCAATCACTACCTATAAATATTTACATTTTTCCTCCAATTATATGTCTCTAATTTCCACCAATGTTCTCTTAATCGAATTCATAATTTTGTGGTGACCCTTTCATTTCTTTTTTCTTCATATTAAGACTAAATTTTAGTAACCCAATTTCTGATGTGGGTTTTCCCACAAAGATATTTTCTATTTTCAACCATTTATTTTCGAAGAACAATTTCAAATTGCGAGGACGCAATTTATTGAAGGAGGGGTGTAATACCCCGAGCTTCCATGATACGCTTCTCATTCAATAATGCAATGGCTTGCATTGTACACAACTTCGAGTTCTAAAACACCGTGACTAATAAAAGTAGCCGTTATGAATAGTAATAACCACTTTTTAAAATTATAGAAATTTTATATTTCAAAATGGACTTCATTTTTGGATTCGGAATATCGAAATTAGCCTATGTTGAATTTTTGGTATTTTTCTAAGAACTTCTAATTTTTTTTGAATAGTGAAAAATACTTAAAAACAACTTTTTTAATAAAAATAATCTATAGTGATAAATTATAATATTTAGTGGTTTTAAAGTATAATTAGAATATATTTTTACCATTTTATCCAATTGTGGTCATTAGAATTAATTTAACATTGAAATTGGACATAAACAATTGCCAATCTTTTGATATAAATTGTTTCTTAAAAACACGCTATTTGTTGTAACAACGGGAATTAATTATAAAATTAATTAATGAAACTTATATGTTTGGAATTTTGTAAAATAGACGTCATTTTTGAAATCGTAATATCAATTATAGCTTAGGGTGAAATTTTGGCCTTATTCTGAAAAACTTCAATTTTTGATGAATAGTGAAACCACTAAGTGGTAGTTAAATAACTGATTTTTCATGAAATATTACCACTTCTGTGATTTGATTTTCAAAAATACAACATAAATGGTTGTCATTAAGATGTAAAATGTGGTTCAATGAGATTAAAATAAATTTTTGGTGAATAGTAACTTTTAAGTTCTTAATCGCGATTAGAGTTAATTAGTGTAGTTTAAGGTACAAATAATGTTTTAATAATATGAGATGAGCCTGAAACTTGTCCTAATCCTATTGGACGAGTAATGGCCGACCAAGACAACCCATGGGTCAACTTGGGGACCCCATGGAGTCACTTTAGTTGGAAAAGGAAATTAATATATATTTATTTAATGTTAAAATTTAATTGACACAAACATGAGTTGTTTTACTAAAACAGTTTTTAAGTGGGGTTACACAAGTCCAAATTTTGATTATAAATATTCATTAGAAATCTAAAAAGATTTCCTACATCATAGTATTTTTTTTATAATTTTTAGACATTAAATAATTTAAATTATTTATGACATCATTATGATGCGGCGATGACCTCATTATTTAACAATTTAAATAAAATGAGAAGATAATGCAAAATCCAAGGCTTACACTTGTCCAAAGCCTATTGGATGAAAAGATTTAGAACCCTTATCACCTTATCCACGAATTCTATAAGTGTGGGACCTTTAGAATCCGAAAAGAATTGTGTAATAATGTAACATTTCAATCTTTCCAAAAGAGCCCTTCCTCTCCACTTATAAAAGGCCCCCACCTCTCCCACCTTATTCACACCTTCAAGCCATTTGGCTCGGCCAAACTCTGCCCAAATACTCTCCCAACTTCCCCCTATTACTCCTAGAAGCCTCACTTTGAGCAGAACTCTTCCCAAGGAAGCCTTTGGCTCAAATCAAAAAGCGTTACCCGATTTTGAGGTAATGTCTTCTCTAATGTTGTTTTGTTTTATTTTTCTTCTCCAACCCCCTAAACTCTTTTTATTCATTTCTTTTGTAACAACAACAGTATCCTCAATATACTAGGATGTTGTTATAAGAAGGATTCGAGCTACACTTATACACACCTACATCTAATGGTTAAAGAACATACGGTTTCTGTGGATGATGAATTTCTGCCTCACGAAACGATGATTGTTCAACACTCATATAACACCTTAAAAGGTGGCCATTAAGATGTCACTATTTTTATATATGATATATAATATGTTTATGTTTTACTTATGCTTCTGTATTTCTCATTTATGGCATACATTATGATTTACATTATGGATAAAACACGATAATTTCATTTTAGGAAGTGCGGACTACCGCCCCCTCAAAGTGATTTGAATCGTTAATGCCATATGTGGGATGTATAAAGGATGGAGTAAATGGTATTATACACTATATTATACTGGAATTATATTATACATTTATATCATTATGATTTTTTTCCATTAAATATGAAATTGAAATGAAAGTAGCGTTCATGCGTACGTACGGCTTACCGTCTCCATGAACGGTGCATTTCATTTCTTACCTCTAAATGTTATGTAATATTATAAATGAATGTATATACTGGATATATAAGATATATATGACATCTAAATCATGAATACAATTCTGGAGATAATGGATATTCTACCACATAAACAACTTGTAATTATAAGAAGTTTATTGTTGACACAAGTACCAAAGATCGACAAAACAACCGTTATTAACTTAAATAATTACATAATGTTCATATCATTGTAATAAGTGATATAATAAGGGTAATGAAATTGAAAATGGTTATTAATAAGGTATATATTAACTCTAGTTTATTATTCAGGAGGTTAAAGAACGGTTGAGTCAAGTCAGACACGAGGTAAGGGAATTTCTTAACCCAACTTCCATTCTTTGGGTTAATCTCCTACTTTCAAATTATGTCATGATATTATTATGTCCTATTTTCTATATTTACTTTCTATATGTGTACCTATAGTGAATACACATAATAGATCTATTTTATTTTAAAAATCATCTTTTTAAGGACGTCGTCTCAATCTCCTTTCATTGAGGCATATTTGGTTTTATACACAACTTTCTTTTATATGGTGTATAAACCCCTTTGACTTTTACGTTTATTCAAAAGGAATCTTTTTTATACGAAGCGTTTTAATAAACGACAAAAAGGGAATGTTTTTCTTTCTGTACTTATGCGGCGACAATGACTTCTCCGCCACCGTGACCATTATTTGAGTTTCGGCTTCCTCTACAAGCCATCATTTTTTTTAATGAAAAATAAATACAAAGTTTTAACTTTCTTTTATTTTGGTATTGAAAATGGTTTTGAAAGCATTTTTATTATATCAATGTGCTGTATTGATATCTTGTGATTGAAATGTGGAAATGTTATGTTTCCTTTATGCATGTTTTATGTGATGCGATTATGTTATGCTTTATGATATGTTTAAACCTATTCATATGAGGAATGTATTGGACTTAATAAGTGACAGGTGGAGCCCGCTATAGCTCCTCGATGCATCGGTAGGTCTCATGAGAAAAATAGACGTGGAATTGGCCGAGGCCCTTTCCCAATTTGATTTATGGTTTTGGCCGAGGCCTTAATCATTTTAGACGTCTTGGCCGAGGCCTTGACAAAATGTTTCAGAATGTCTGGCATTATACATTCCCTCATTATGAAAGTGGTTATTGATATTGCATGTGATTATTCGACCAGTAGAATATCCATGTGAAGAAGTAAATGGCATTATCTCATTTTACTTTTGCCATATAATGTTTAATTTCATGTATAAAAGGCTTTTGTTTTAGTTATACATTGCCTTAAATGTTGATGTTTATTTATGAAAGCTTCCGCAATATTTTTATCCTTACTGAGCATCTGAGCTCACCCCTTTCAATGTTTTAATATTTTCCAGGATGTGAAGAAGTATTTTATGAATGACCTGCAAGGATAGTCAGAAGAGGATATGAGTGTGGACTATGGAGACTTTGTTGTTGTAGTTTTTCATTTTATGATGTAATGTAACATGTATGAATGTATCTAGTGTTTCCAAGGCTACTAAACTAATCGGTCTTTCGAGACTTGATATTTTGTAATCATGCCAATGTTACGAAGTAACGCACCGGCTCTGGGTAGCTGGGGTCGGGGCGTTACAGTTGGTATCAAAGGCAGTTTAGTACTAACCTTGGAATCTAGATTTAGATAAACTCTGATTAGAGCACATATCCCGAAGATAGACTTTGAGGATTAGTATAGAAGAACTTCCTAGAATTTTGGTATTGTAGAGATGTTGTGAGTTTTCCGAGCAATACATCCCTGTCTGGATACGAGCAGGTAGAGGCGGCTCTGGCACAGATGTACCTAGGGGTAAAACCCGAAAACACCGCTTTGATCTAGACTCGAACGGGAACTGGTGCACGACAACGGGCCTTGCTGCACTCTTGGTTACGACACTCCCGGGGGATATGCTTTGGATAATTCCCATTTTCTTTACAAACCACTATGAAGGGTTACGAGTATATACTTCCTCAAAGAAAACATTTTTATAATTATGGGTTATATCCATAATTAGTTCAATTTATGTTAAGTGTTTTATAAGTATGGGATTATGTATTTTGATTCATAAACTGATCTAGTTTATGCCATTGTATAGAAATGGCGCCCAGTAGAAGGATGGTGAACTCCATCAATATGTATGATCCAAAGAGTAAGAAGGATCATATCTTTCATGGTATTAAGCCAACATTTAGAAGGGAAATATTCTCCCATGTGTTATCATCATATGAAGAAATAGTATCATGTGTTAATAAGATAAGTAGAGAATTCTCTGAGTCTTATGGATTTGAAGGGATGAAAGAGAAGAAAAGGATGGAAGAGAGAATGATGGATAAAGGGACGAGGGAAAAGAAGAATTTTCCAATATGTGATAACTGTGGGAAGAAACACCTTGGAATTTGCCTGAAGGGAATGGAAGTTTGTTATAAGTGTGGAGAAAAAGGACACCGAGTGCATGACTGAAAGGGTAAGAAAAAGGTTTCAAATGTACAATGCTTCATCTGCAAGGAGTGGGGACACTACGCAAACCAATGTTCAGATCATCAGAGTATGTCTCAAATGATGTTATTGGATAATAATCAAGTTATGCTACTACCACAGATGAGGAGGAATGATTAGAGTTCTTATGTTGTTATTAATGAATTTTGTAATTTGAGTGTTGTATCAATGATGTACTTGTTATAATAATTATGGAGTATATAAGGATTGTACTGCAGTACTTTTTGATTAAGGTAATATGATTAAGGTAATCATATTTTTAGTATGTGACAATAAGAGAAACATTTCTTTGTTTGGGGAATCTGAGGTTACAATTGATTTTGGAATTTAAAGACCTTTTAGAGAAAGTCTGGACGGAGGTATTTTGGATAACTATTAAGGTTGGAATGGATTAAGTTGAACCATGGATAGTATTGTTTAAGGTTAAAGCATTTATGAAGATTATTTTTGGGAATATTATGATACTATAGTTTTAGGAAAAGGACAACCTGCGGGGTGGGGCATAACCCGTCGCGTCGGACAAAACTGCAGGAATCGAACCCACAACCATAGTGCGACAAGCCTTTATTTCCTACCACTAGCCTACAGGAAGTCCCTGGTTATTTCAAAATAATTTTACTAATCTAAATGGTATGTGTTAACATTTGGAACCTTATACAATTAGGATAAATAGAATATTTTTTGAGTTCCGTTACCATTTGGAGTAAAAGATGGGTTTGTGGTAAAAATTTATTAACGAATGAAAGTGTACATAACAAGTATGTATATTCCCTTATGTTCTTAGTAAATCTCCTAAATAAATTCCTCAACATTATAAAAGTTAACTCAAAACAAAAATTTTGTCGGTTAACTTTTCCTACTGGGGAATCAATGATCGTTTAACCAATCACAAGTTTGCGATTTTCTTATAGTTAAACTTTCTCCTAATCCTGTTTTCTATAACTCTCCATCAGACCTTGATGGTTTGTTTCTCCTCCATATCCATATTTTCTTAGAATCCTAGAATGGGCTATCTCGGGTGACCTTTGTACTTATCTTGCTTTCTTTTAATGTTATATATTTATTAACCTCATTTCCGATGTGGGTTTTCCACAAAGGCATTTTCTCTTTTCAACCTTTTATTTTCAAAGAAAAATTTCAAATTGCGAGGATGTAATTTTTTGGAGGAGGGGAGAATGTAACACCCCGAGCTTCCATGATACGCTTCTCATTCAATAATGCAATGGCTTGCATTGTACGCAACTTCGAGTTCTAAAACACCGCGACTAATAAAAGTAGCTGTTATGAATAGTAATAACCACTTTTTAAAATTATAGAAATTTTATATTTCAAAATGGACTTCATTTTTGGATTCGGAATATCGAAATTAGCCTATGTTGAATTTTTGGTATTTTTCTAAGAACTTCTAATTTTTTATGAATAGTGAAAAATACTTAAAAAAAACTTTTTTAATAAAAATAATCTATAGTGATAAATTATAATATTTAGTGGTTTTAAAGTATAATTAGAATATATTATTACCATTTTATCCAATTGTGGTCATTAGAATTAATTTAACATTGAAATTGGACATAAACAATTGCCAATCTTTTGATATAAATTGTTTCTTAAAAACACGCTATTTGTTGTAACAGCGGGAATTAATTATAAAACTAATTAATGCAACTTATATGTTTGGAATTTTTTAAAATAGACATCATTTTTGAATTCGTAATATCAATTATAGCTTAGGGTGAAATTTTGGCCTTATTCTGAAAAACTTCAAATTTTGATGAATAGTGAAACCATTAAGTGGTAGTTAAATAACTGATTTTTCATGAAATATTACCACTTCTGTGATTTGATTTTCAAAAATCCGACATACATGGTTGTCATTAAGAAGTAAAATGTGGTTCAATGAGATTAAAATAAATTTTTGGTGAATAGTAACTTTTAAGTTCTTAATCGCGATTAGAGGTAATTAGTGTAGTTTAAGGTACAAATAATGTTTTAATAATATGAGATGAGCATGAAACTTGTCCTACTCCTATTGGATGAGTAATGGCCGACCAAGACAACCCATGGGTAAAATTGGGGACCCCATGGAGCCACTTTAGTTGGAAAATGACATTAATATATATTTATTTAGTGTTAAAATTAAATTGACACAAACATGAGTTGTTTTACTAAAACAGTTTTTAAGTGCAGTTACACAAGTCCAAATTTTGATTATAAATATTAATTAGAAATCTAAAAGGATTTCCTAAATCATAGTAGTTTTTTTATAATTTTTAGACATTAAATAATTTAAATTATTTATGACATCATTATGATGCGGCGATGACCTCATTATTTAACAATTTAAATAAAATGAGAAGATAATGCAAAATACAAGGCTTACACTTGTCCAAAGCCTATTGGATGAAGAGATTTCGAACCCTTATCACCTTATCCACGAATTATATAAGTGTGGGACCTTTATAATCCGAAAAGAATTGTGTAATAATGTAACATTTTAATCTTTCCAAAAGAGCCCTTCCTCTCCACTTATAAAAGGCCCCCACCTCTCCCACCTTATTCACACCTTCAAGCCATTTGGCTCGGCCAAACTCTGCCCAAATACTCTCCCAACTTCCCCCTCTTAGTCCTAGAAGCCTCACTTTGAGTAGAACTCTTCCCAAGGAAGCCTTTGGCTCAAATCAAAAAGAGTTACCCGATTTTGAGGTAATGTCTTCTCTAATGTTGTTTTGTTTTATTTTTCTTCTCCAACCCCCTAAACTCTTTTTATTAATTTCTTTTGTAACAACACCAGTATCCTAAATATACTTGTATGTTGTTATAAGAAGTATTCGAGCTACACTTACACACACCTACATCTAATGGTTAAAGAACATACGGTTTCTGTGGATGGCGAATTTCTGCCTCACGAAACGATGATTGTTCAACACTCATATAACACCTTAAAAGGTGGCCATTAAGATGTAACTATTTTTATATATGATATATAATATGTTTATGTTTTACTTATGCTTCTGTATTTCTCATTTATGGCATACTTTATGATTTCCATTATGGGTAAAACGCGATAATTTCATTTTAGGAAGTGCGGACTACCGCCCCCTCAAAGTGATTTGAATCGTTAATGCCATATGTGGGATGTATAAAGGATGGAGTAAATGGTATTATACACTATATTATACTGGTATTATGTTATACATTTATATCATTATGATTTTGTTCCATTAAATATGAAATTGAAATGAAAGTAGCGTTCATGCGTACGTATGGCTTACCGTCTCCATGAACGGTGCATTTCATTTCTTACCTCTAAATGTTACGTAATATTATAAATGAATGTATATACTGGATATATAAGATATATATGACATCTAAATCATGAATATAATTCTGGAGATAATGGATATTCTACCACATAAACAACTTGTAATTATAAGAAGTTTATTCTTGACACAAGTACCAAAGATCGACAAAACAACCGTTATTAACTTAAATAATTACATAATGTTCATATCATTGTAATAAGTGATATAATAAGGATAATGAAATTGAAAATGGTTCTTAATAAAGTATATATTAACTCTAGTTTATTATTCAGGAGGTTAAAGAACGGCTGAGTCAAGTCAGACACGAGGTAAGGGAATTTCTTAACCCAACTTCCATTCTTTGGGTTAATCTCCTACTTTCAAATTATGTCATGATATTATTATGTCCTATTTTCTATATTTACTTTCTATATGTGTACCTATAGTGAATACACATAATAGATCTATTTTATTTTAAAAATCATCTTTTTAAGGACGTCGTCTCAATCTCCTTTCATTGAGGCATATTTGGTTTTATACACAACTTTCTTTTATACGGTGTATAAACCCCTTTGACTTTTACATTTATTCAAAAGGAATCTTTTTTATACGAAGCGTTTTACTAAACGACAAAAAGGGAATGTTTTTCTTTCTGTACTTATGCGGCGACAAAGACTTCTCCGCCGCCGTGACCATTATTTGAGTTTCGGCTTCCTCTACAAGCCATCATTTTTTTTAATGAAAAATAAATACAAAGTTTTAACTTTCTTTTATTTTGGTATTGAAAATGGTTTTGAAAGCATTTTTATTATATCAATGTGATGTATTGATATCTTGTGATTGAAATGTGGAAATGTTATGTTTCCTTTATGCATGTTTTATGTGATACGATTATGTTATGCTTTATGATATGTTTAAACCTATTCATATGAGGAATGTATTGGACTTAATAAGTGACGGGTGGAGCCTGCTATAGCTCCTCGATGCATCGGTAGGTCTCATGAGACAACTAGACGTGGAATTGTCCGAGGCCCTTTCCCAATTTGATTTATGGTTTTGGCTGAGGCCTTAATCATTTTAGATGTCTTGGCCGAGGCCTTGACAAAATGTTTCAGAATGTCTGGCATTATACATTCCCTCATTATGAAAGTGGTTATTGATATTGCATGTGATTATTCGACCAGTAGAATATCCATGTGAAGAAGTAAATGGCATTATCTCATTTTACTTTTGCCATATAATGTTTAATTTCATGTATAAAAGGCTTTTGTTTTAGTTATACATTGCCTTAAATGTTGATGTTTATTTATGAAAGCTTCCGCAATATTTTTATCCTTACTGAGCATCTGAGCTCACCCCTTTCAGTGTTTTAATATTTTCCAGGATGTGAAGAAGTATTTTATGAATGACCTGCAAGGATAGTCAGAAGAGGATATGAGTGTGGACTATGGAGACTTTTTTGTTGTAGTTTTTCATTTTATGATGTAATGTAACATGTATGAATGTATCTAGTGTTTCCAAGGCTACTAAACTAATCGGTCTTTCGAGAATTGATCTTTTGTGATAATTCCAATGTTACGAAGTAACGCACCGGCTCTGTGTAGCTGGGGTCGGGGCGTTACAAGGGGAGAATGTAACACCCCAATATTGAATAGTGTGTTATTTCTTCAAAATAATTCAATAACTTGCACTACACGCAACACTGAGTTCAAACACACTATGACTTACCAAACAAGCCGTTCAAAAGAGATTATGAATAGTATTAACTAAATTTTGAACCTTATTAATACTTATAATTTTAGAGTCCATATTATTAGTTTCTTAGACATATTTTAAGAAAAAATTCCTTTTTTTTCAGATAAAAGAATTATTTTTCAAAAATGCACTTTTACCAACTTTAATAGTGAACCCTTTTTAAATCCAATATTTTAAACTTTTATATATTCAATTTGACTAAATAATTTTATTATTTAGAATGGGGACATAATAAATTTTAAAATGTAACACCCCAAGCTTCCACGGTACGCTTCTCTTTGAATAATACAGTAGCGTGTGTTATACGCAACTTCGAGTTCTAACACACACCACAACCAATCAAACTAGCTGTTATGAATAGTAATACCTACTTTTTGAAATTATATATATTTTATATTTCAAAATGGACTTCATTTTTGGATTTGGAATATCGAATTTTTCCTAAGGTGAAATTTTGGAACTTTTCGGATAACTTTAATATTTTGATGAATAGTGAAAATTACTAAATTTTAATTAAAAACAACTTTTTTAATCAAAATAATTAATAGTGATAAATTATGAATTTGAATGGTTTTAAAGTATATTTAGAATATATTTTTACCATTTAATACAATGTTGGTCATTGGACATAATTTCACAATTAAACCGAACATAAACAAGTATCAATCTTTTGATAGTTATTATATCTTAAAAACACGCTTTTTGTTTTAACAGTGGGAATTAATTTTAAATTAATTTCTGCCACTTCTGTGTTTTGAATTTGGAAAAATGAATTCCATATTTGGAATCAGGATGTTCAAATTGTGTAAATAGGTAACTTTTATTTTTAAAAATTTTGAATAATTACTTCGGTAAATATTTTATTTACCATGGTTAAGGGTAAATCCGGTAAATAAGGGTTAAAAAATAATATTATAATAATACTAAATTACCCTAAAACGTGTCCTAGCCTTATTTTTTGATACATGTTAGACCATAGGAATATTTGGGTCGATTTTGGGACCCCATGGAGCCACTTGTAGGTGATAGGGACTCTTAATTTTAATTAAGTTAAAATAAGTACAAAAATGACTAAGCATATATCTTTTAGAAAAACAATTTTTACATAGGGTTATATATGTTGGATTTTCGACTATAAATATTCATTATAAAGATAAAGAGATTTACTAAATAATTATATTTTATTTATAATTTTTAGAGATTACATAATTTAATATATTTATGACACAAGGATGATGCAGTAATTACCATAATAGTGAAAATTTAAAATAATTGATATTATAAATATCCAAATAAATATAATATGAGACTTTTAATGAATTAAAATAATTTTCTAAGAAAATATGACAAATTAGGATTGATTTAATTAACTATTTTCAAAGTAATAATTCTGTTATGAGTTTCACAAAAATCAACTATTGAATTGTGTCAAAATTGACATAAAAGAGTTTTTAAAACAAATATTATATTATTAATTGATATTAAATCCCTAAAAATATAAGGTTCATCCAAGAGACTTATATAATGATAGGTATATCATTAGTGGACCACTTGGGGTTCTCTTGGATGTATATAGTAAGTTTATTAACCATATAATATAAAAATACAAAGAGACATTGTAAAAGTGAAACCAATTAACTTAGAGTTAATACTTAAAGATAAGGTTACTATAAGTACCCAAACCTGTCTAAATTCTATTGGTTGAATGGTTTTCGACCTATACCCACCTTGATATTTAAATAATAAACTTTGGAGCCATTAGAAACCGAATATTAATTTATTATAAATTAATATTTCTAGCTTTTCCAAAGGTGCCCCTCACCCCTCTTATAAAAGGGCACTCCTCCTTCTCATTTCTTCACACCTTCAACGCCTTTTGGTTCAGCCAAAATCTGCCCAAATACTCTACCAACTTACCTCACTACAACCTAGAGGCATTAGTTTTATCAGAAATCCAACCTATGGAGCCCTTTTGATCAAATCAAAAGGAAGAACCCGAAGAAGAGGTAATGATTTCACCACCCTTTTCCAAGTTCCTTTCTTCATCCACTTCTTCTTCCTTTGTTGTAACCATTATAAAATAATAACTCGAGTATCATATATATACTGTGATGTTATTATATATATGGTACAACCATATTCAGTATTCTATCCATCCTTTGAATAACATGTCACCATACGTGCGTACGTACGGCTTACCGTCTCCACGTCGTGGTGTAATAGTTATTCAATATATTATTATTTGGATGGGTATAATAATGATGTGTAACTCATGTAAATAACAAATATAACATGTTAATGATTATGTATATATGTGATATACCATCCATTTATATATTATTTTAAGATCAAAATATTGATATTGTCGCTCGTGCGTACGTATGGACTACCGTCTCCACGAATGCGATGAGATTCATTCTCCATCGTATCCATTCAAGTATAATTCTCATTTGATGATTAATAATATTATATAAGGACTTGATATCATTCTGGATATGATTAAGATACAACCTATCCATTACAAACATGTCTTACGTAACAAAACATATAAAAGAAAACAAGTAAGTTAACACCCAAAACAACAATAATACTAAGATATTATTAACAAATCAATGTTAAAAGATCATATATGATATAATATTAATGTATATGATTATTTTATAATTTAATAACAATTATTTCACCACTATACAGTAGGTTAACCTACCCTAACCAAGGAAAAGTACAAGTTAAGGATTTATTTCACAATCTCTTCATTATCCGAGGTTGTTTATACGTAATAATCTACTGGATCTCTTTATCATCCACATCCATGTTTCTTAAAAATGAATTTCAAAACATTTTTACTATTTACTAGAATATGGGTTAAAGTCATTTATACCCTTTTTTTACTTTTTATAAGAGTTTTATAAAGGAATCTTTCCGTCGTTTTCCAAACAAGGTGCTTTTTAACCTTTTCGACAAAATTAAGGTAAGAATGTTTTTTAACTTATACAGCGGGTGCGGCTATTTACCACCGTTATAAAATTGTCAAAGCTTCCCTTATAATCTTACGAGGATATTTTCAAAGTAAATGTTTTATTTTATAATTATTTGACTTTTAAATGATTTCAAAATGAATATTTTAAGAATTTCGGAAAGGTAATCTTTATCAAAATCAGAATTTTAAATGTTTAAAAGATTTATCTTTCTAAATATTTTCAATTAATGTCCATGTCTTCAAAATGGTTTTTAAGGATTTATTTATATGGACATGAATGTTTTTAAAATGTTAATTCCTTTCAAAAGTTTCAAAGTGGTAAGGGACACTTTGATTCAAAAATCTCTTTTTAATTACTTCCTTTATAAATGTGTGACTTTTAAATGATTTCAAAAAAAGGAGATATTTCTCTCAAATAGTTTTTATTTCATCTATGTCAACATCCTTTTATGGATTTTATGATTATAGGAAGTTGATTTATTATGATACAGAACTTTCATAATGTATTGAAGGTTTTTTGATATGTTTGACTGTGGATGTGGTATATTTATACCATTCATGGTTTATGGAGAAAGTATAGACATTTCGTATGCTAGTTTTAATACGAATGTTTATGTTATGTTTAAACCTTTTCATATGGTAATGCATTGGACTTAGTAAGTGACGGGTGGAACCCGCTATAGCTTCTCGATTCATCGGTAGGTCTCATGAGACAAACTAGTGTCTTGGAACAAGGCCTTGGAAAAATCTTATTTGTAGTCTTGGCACGAGGCCTTGGCTATGTGGTTATGATAGTCTAGCATTATGCATTCCATCATTATGAAAGTGGTTATTGATATTGCATGTGATTATACTATTAGTAGAATATCCATGTGAATAAGTAAATGGAATTATTTCATTTTTCTTTTTCCATACTATGTTGAAGTTCAAGTTTAAAAGGCTTTTGTTTTAGTTATACACTGCCTTAAATGTTTATTCTTATTTATGAAAGTTTCCGCTATATTGTTATCCTTACTGGGCATTTGAACTCACCCCTTTTCTATGTTTTATTTTTCCCAGTATGTGAAGAAGTAAATTATGAATGACCTGCAGGGATATTATGAGGGGATAATAGTGTGGACTATGGATACAATATGTTGTTATAGTAGTTTATCACTTTATGATGTAATGTAAAACATTATGAATATATCTAGTGTTTCTAAGGCTACTAAACCAATCGGTCTTTCGAGATTTGATCTTTCTTGTGATCATGCCAATGTTATGTAATAATGCACCGACTCCGGGTAACTAGGTTCGGGGCCTTACAAAGTTAAACATAATATTGATGTCATGCACGTGGAGAAGAATATCAGTGATTGTTTGATTGTAATATTGTTAGATATTAAAGGAAAGAGAAAAGATGGGTTGAATGCAAGATTAGAATTACTATCAATGGGAATATGTTTGGAGTTAGCTCCCACTTTTAAAGGAAGATGAAAATTTCTTCCCCCAGCTTTTCATACATTATCAAAGAGGGAGAAAATTAGCTTTTGTCAGTGTCTTCATGATATCAAAGTGCCTAAAGGTTATTCTTCAAATGTAAAACTTTTTGTCTCATTGAAGGACTTGAAGTTGATAGGTATGAAATCACATGATTGTCACGTCATGATGAAACAAATTCTACCAGTTGCATTGCATGGAATATTGACCATTCATGTCAGAAAGACTATAATGAAGTTGTGTTATTTTTTCAATTCAATTCATAACAAGGAGATTGATGTGAATGCTTTGAACATTTTGGAAAAGCATGCAATTTTTATACTTTGTCAATTGGAAATGTATTTTCCTCCAACTGTTTTTGATATAATGGTGAATTTAATGATTCATATGTTTCGAGTAATAAAGCTTTGTGGACCTGTATATCTTCATTGTATGTATCCTTTTGAAAGGTATATGAAAATATTATAGGGGTATGTCAAAATCCATATCGACCTGAAGCCTCCATTATTGAAAAGTATATTTCTGAGGAGGTATCTGAGTTTTGTACGAGCTACTTGGCTGCGGCGCAACACATAGGTTTGCCTCCATCTCGCCATGAACGAGTTAATAATGAGGGAAAGGGGATTCGTGGCTTGAAAGTTAAATCATGTTCAGCTGAACAGATGAAGAAGTTAGAATAATACATCTTGAATAACATAGCTGATGCACAACCGTATATCACATTGCATATTAATGAGTTGAAACAATGTCATCCAAAGAAGAAATAAATGTGGATTTTGAATGAGCACAAAAAAACTTTTTTGTCACGGATTAAAAATACTTTTCATGGTAGATCAGATGTACCATAGACATTAAAATGGATAGTGGGTGGTCCATGTTTAAATGTGATAACATGGTCTGGTTATGACATTAATGGCTATAAATTTCATACGAAAGCTCAGGACAACAGAAGTGTAGTTCATATTAGTGGTGTATTGGCGTTTGCAAAAGCAATGCATTTTTTGAGTTCTAAGGACAAAAACCCAATTTCTGCATCAAGTGCATATTATGGAGTGATTGAAGACATATGGGAGGTTGATTACTTTAAAATTAAAGTTCCTGTTTTTAACATTAAATGGTTTATCGGTAAAAACAGTGTCAGAAACGATGAATTTGTAATGACACTTGTTAATCTGAATAGATTGGAAGACACAGATGATTCTTTTATAATGGCAACACATGAAAAACAAATTTTCTATCTAGTAGATCAATCAGATATGCAGTGGGATGTTGTTTTACAAGGGAAAAAACAATATATTGGTGAGGATGAACTTTATGAAGATGGTGATTTATGTGAGATCCCTACTTCCATGGAAATATTAATAGAACATAATGATGAGCATGTTGAAGACATGGTTTGTGCCATAAGGAACGATCACGACAAAGGAATTTGGGAAAACAAACCATATGTACATTTCTAAAATTACAGGTAACATATGTTTATTTCTTGTTTACATTTATTTTTTTTGATAAATGTTAGATATTATAAGTTTTTTATTTATTAAAACATGTTTTAAATCAAAATAAGTATAAGTTTTTGTTTGTTTTGTGTTTTTTTAGTTTAATTTATCATTTTTACCATTACATGAATTATATATCTATTATTTTTGTTTAGTGACAATTACTTTACCATGTTTACCAGGTTTACCATGTTTAACATGCTTACCATCTTGACCATCTTTACCATCTTTACCATTGTTTAACATGCTTACCATATTACCAATGTTTACTATTACGTAACTTTGTACACTTTTCTATTTTCTGATTACAGTAGTATTAAAATATTTGAATTTGTATATTTTTGAACTAAAGTTTTTTTTTTTTTATTTGAAGGATAATGACAGATCATTCATTTGATCAACCACATGATTCTGGAGATGACCATATTGGTCATACCTTTCGGGAGGAACATTCAGATGCACCTATTACGACAAAGAGTTCAAAGGTTGGTTAATTGGGTGCACACGTTTACCAAAAGTATCACTTGCCCGTATGTAGGATAAGAGGATAGTCGTTGAGTTTGATGATGATGATATTCCTAGAGGTCCAAATGCAATTGATTTTAAGAGTTTTGTAGCAACTCAGGCTAAGAGAAAACTAAGTATTCTGTATGATGACTGTAGAAGTGTGGATAAAGCGATAATCTCTCAGTTGTGGGAGATGATTTTGGTAAGATATTTTGCTATTGTTTGACTATTATTTAAATGTTTCTAGTATATATAATATGTTTATCCTCTTCTTTATCAGATGAAATTTTATATTACTGACACTGGAAGAGTCAGGAAGAAATTCTTATCGTTGGATGCCCGAAGATGGAGGGATTTCAAATCAACCCTCTCATCTGATTTCATTTATGGTCATAGGAGTCATGACAATCCATGTTGTATATATCCTTTTATAGATGAAGACACATGGAGACATTTTTTTGAAAGTAGAAGAAAAGAGTCATTTTTGGTAAGGGCAATGTAAAATTTTATAAGCTTTCTTATATAAATGATCTTATTAATGTTTTGTTAATGATTTCTTATTCTTAATTTATAGAAAACAAGGAATTCTCATCATGAGATCCAATCTAAAAATGTATACCCTCATAGTTTATCTCAGGGAGGGTATGCATTTTGGGACGAACAGATGTTGGCAGAAAAATTTCACCAACTAAGAGATGAGTCTTCAAGCTCTGGAGAGGTGGCCCCTCCATCCCCTCCATCAAGACATGAAAAATGGAAGAGAGATCGGAAGGGAAAAAAAGGGCAATATCTTTTGGAAGAATCTATAATCGTAGCTAAGAGGATTATAATACATCTATTTTATTTATTTAAGTCAACTATTTTCTTCATATAATTTCAATCATTACAGAAATATTCAATTAATTAATAAAGGACTCTCTTGAGGAGAATAGTTCACAGGGGACATTTACAGCTACTGGGAGGGAAGATATATTATCTATAGCATTGGGAAGGTCCAAACATATTGGTCGTGTAATAGGATATCCGACAGGTGTATCGGTAAGAAAAGTGTTGTCACGTTCTTCAAATTCTAACTTTGAGGGGGTTTATAAAATAAAAATAATCCTTGGAGGCTGAATTTCATAATATTAATGTGATGATGGAGGAAAATATTAGAGCATCAGTGCAGTCTATGTTTGCAGACATGGAAAGACAATTTTAGACTGCAGATGCTACTCCTCCACCTCCCCCTGCAAACCCCATTATTTATCCTCCACCTCCGCCAGTAGCTCCCACTCCCCCACCTCAGCCTGCGAACCCCATTTTTTATCCTAATCCTCCGCCGCAACTTCCTACTTATTGCGAGTTGTATGTTGATGATTCTCAATATCATATAGTAGCATATGGTTTGGTATATTATATAGGAGATATAGCTCATCATCAACAATTAGAGGTAGAGAATCAGAGGGTCACTGGACAGGATATTATAGATAGATCAGCTCGGGTACCATTACCTGCAGATGAGGTGGCGATAGTTGGACATAGTATCAACTATTTTTTTAATTTGGCCATCCAGACTTCTTCAACTCATTACCATAGAGGTATAAATGTTATATATATTTTTTTATTAAAGTTGTTTTATCATTTGAAATCTAATATATTTTTCAATTTATTTTTACAGGAATACTTCAAAGGTAAAGAAATACTGTATAGACAACAACAAAGACAAATGACTATGACATCGATACAGATTCTAGTAGTCTTGATAGATTGTCATGATATTCAAAATTGTTGGCGGGTCATGATGAGTTTCTAATAGAATCTCATGTTTGTGGACGTGAAATAAGTGTGGGGATTATGAAAACTGATATCATGGAGCTTGTTACTGGAGATAAGTTGGGCATCAATGTGGTGAAAATTTCTTCCATGTAAGTCTTAACACCTTTTCCCTGCATTATATTTATTAAAAATGTATACTTATGTTTGTTTTGTATTAGGTATCTTTATAAAATTTGTGAGAGTAATGAGCTAACAGATGTATATGGATTCATGGACCCGCAATTGATTTCCCCTGAAGCATGTGCATTGGATGAGGAAGAAATAATGCATTATATTGCTGAAAGACTTAAAAAGAATATAGTCACACAATGTTGGAGGTTGCCTTTTTGTGAGAGGTATGAAACACATCTCTCTCAAATAGTTAATTATCTTTTAACATAAAAAACCACTAACGTTAAATTTCCTTTTATCAGTGATCATTGGATGTTCGGGGTTTTTTGCCCAAGGGAGAAAGCAATTTATTGGATATTCTCTGTCCATGATGATGTGTGGGAAAGTTTTAAGAATATATTGGAAAATTAAGTTTCAATTTCTCAATAGTTTTATATGTTAAAATGAATTTTAAATTTACACCATTCGTATTATTTTCTAACAGGGCATGGGACTACTTTCGAAAAAACACAAAGAAAAGGAGGGAAAAGATCAAATATGTAAATGCGAAGGTAAATATACATTTATAATTTGTACTTTTTTATTTATTACATAAAAATAACATATTGAATTTACACTCATTCAAACATAATTGTCATGAACAACAAGGCGTCATCGAATGCGGATATTATATGTTAAGATTTATGTATGAAATAATAACAACTAGGACAGTTGAGAATTTTGACCTGGTAAGATTTCCTCTTAAACTTTGACATAATATTTCAATTTGATTTATTCATTATACATGTTAACTACTATCCTTTTCATTTGTAGATTTTTTATGAACCTCAACCCTATACTGCTGAAGACATCGAACACTTACAAGTGGAGTGGTCAAATTATTTTACAGGTTTGATTGAATTTTAGTTGTTTGTAATGTAAAATGTAATTTTGAATATTGTCGTTGTAATTATGTATTTGGTAGTCATTTAGGTTGGATTTAGTTTTTTTTGAAGTTGACAGTGTAAGTTTTGAATGTTATATATGTGAATGTTTAATTTTTCTCTACTTCTTGTTTTGGTGTACCTATGATGGTTTTTCTGGTATGGATTCTGGTCTGGGGGGGTGTTCAATGGGGTTGGGGGGGTGTCCAGGGGTCTGGGAGGGCTGTCCGGTGGGGTGGGGGGGGGGGGCAGGGGGGCAGTCCAGGGGGTGGGAGGGCTGTCCAGGGGTGTGGGAGGGTTGTCCAGGGGTGTGGAAGTGTTGTCCAGGGGGTGGGGGGGGGGTATACATGAGGGTGGGGGGTTGTCCAGTGGTGTTTGGGGCTGTCCAGGGGGTCGAGGGGCAGTCCAGGGGTGTGGTGGGGGCTCCAATGGGGTGGGGGAGGGCTGTCTAGGGTGTGTGGGGGGGGGGATATACATGAGGGTGGGGGGGGTGTCCCGGAGTGTTTGGAGCTGTCCAGGGGGTCGGGGAGCAGTCCAGGGGTGTGCTGGGGGCTGTCAAGTGGGGTGAGGGGGTGCTGTTCATGAGGGTGGGGGGGTTGTCGAGGGGTGTGTGTGGCTGTCCATGGGGTCGGGGGGCAGTCCAAGGGTGTGGTGGGGTATCTAATGGGGTGGGGGCTGTCAAGTGGGGTGAGGGGGTGCTATTCAGGAGGGTGGGGGGGGGGGGGGGGTTCGAGGGGTGTTTGGGGCTGTCCAGTGGGGTGAGGGGGTGAGGGGGTGCTGTTCAGCAGGGTGGGGGGTTGTCCAGGGGTGTTTGGGGTTGTCCAGGGGGTCGGGGGTAGTATAGGGGTGTGGTGGGGGCTCCAATGGGGTGGGGGCTGTCAAGTGGGGTGAGGGGGTTCTGTTCAGGAGGGTGGGGGGGGGGGGGTGTCGAGGGGTGTTTGGGGCTGTCCAGAGGGTCGGGGGGCCGTCCAGGGGTGTGGTGGGGGCTCCAATGGGGTGGGGGATGTCATGTGGGGTGAAGGGGGTGAGGGGGTGCTGTTCAGGAGGGTGGGGGGTTGTCGAGGGGTGTTTGGGGCTATCCAGGGGGTCAGGGGGCAGTCCAGGGTTGTGGTGGGGGCTCCAATGGGGTGGGGGAGGGGGGCTGTCCAGGGGATATACATGAGGGTGGGGCTGTCAAGTGGGTATTTTTTATATGTTATCAATGTAAATGCTTAAATTTTCATTAGTTCTTGTTTTGATCTCCTTTTGTTTTTGTGTTATGAATTCTTGATTTGGTTTTTGGTTGATTATGGGGGAGAGTAGAGGACTGCATTCGGTTTAAAAAAAATTTTCTTCCACGTTGGTTATTTTATAACCGACCTGATAAAGAAATCGAGAAGGGTTTATCACGTCGGTTTTTTTAACAACCGACACGATAAACACCTGTGGCTGGGTTTATCACATCGGTTATTTAATAACCGACGTGATAAAAGACCTAGGAAATGGTTTATCATGTCAGTTATTAAATAACCGACGTGATAACCCCCCCCCCCCCCCGAAATGGATTAGCATTTCGGTTATTATATAACCGACGTGATAAACCATCTCCCAGGAGTTTGTCACGTTGGTTATTTAATAACCGACGTGATAAAATCCAACTCACATGTTTATAATGTCAGTTATTATATAACCGCCGTGATAAACCCCCCGATTTATCATGGAAGTTATATAATAATCGACGTTATAACCCCCCCCCCCCCGATTTTTTCACGTCAGTTATTAATTAACCGACATGATAAACATTGCGATGTTATGTTTTTTACATCGGTTTTTAAATAGCCGACGTAAAAAATGTTATTTATAACATCGTTCGTATTAACTTCAGCTAAAAACCGACGTAAAAAATGAAAAATAACCGATGTAAATAACGTTTTATGCACTTGTGAGATATCACATGAAGACCTTTATTATCAGTACTGGAGTATACAATTTTTTTATGCTTACTGGAGGATATAAAATCCCTGAAAAGGAAGTTAGTAATCTCACCATCCAAGAAAAGCATGAATATCAATAGAATTATAAGGTACACAATACATTTCATTGTTCTATGACTAGAAATATATATAGACAAATTTCATCCTTGTGAAGCAGTAAATTGTATTTGGAAGAAGCTTAAAGTTACACACTTTGGAACCTCCATAGTTATTGAAACTATAAGAGCCATGATCAGAGCTGAATATCATTGTTTCTACTTTCCATATGGAGAACCCATATGTACGGTACAACAGAGAATTATGACTATTTTTAATAGTTTACAATCTATGTGTGAGAAAGGATTAGATGATAAAGCACTTGTGGAAAAAATCATAGACATCATGCCCAATGAGTGGGAATCCAAGAGGACAACTATATATGAGAATAGAAAGGTTACACAAATTTCTCTTGATAAACTTTTTGGAACTCTTCTACAACATGAAACTAGAATGAAGAGAGATGCTGAAAATATTAAGAAGAAGAATGGGAATGGTAGTGTCACTTTTACAACAACTTTAAATCATATGAAATCCAAGACTCCTGAGAGAGTTACAAGATCTAAATCTAAGAATGTTGTTATTCAATATAAATCTAGTGGAAGTGAATCTTCTAAAAATGAATTATCCAATTTTGCTCGAAGGATGAACAAGATTTTTTGAATAGAAGAAATTTCAATCCAGATACAAGAATAAAGAAAAGAAAGATAAGAAAGACTCATAAGTCACATGTTACGAATGTAAAAGAGCTAGACATATAAGGCCAGATTGTCCTATGCTTAAGAAAATGGAATGAAAGGAAAAGATTCTGAGAGAAATAGAAAGAAGTACTACAAATCTAAGTCAAAGAATGTTTTGAAATCTAATGAAACCTGGAGTGCTGGTGGTGCTAACTCTTCAGATGAATCCTCAGAGTACGAATCTTCTGGACAGAAGAATCTTAGTTTAATAGCCAGACTACCTATTGAGAATCATCATCTAATAGCTAAGGTACACAATCCGGAATCCTTGACCAATGTATATTTGAATTCTAATTATAGTGATAGTAAATATTATAACTCTTCGGATGATGAATCTTATTATGGTGAAGATAATACTTTTCCTACTTATGTAGAAGTTTCAAGATTTTCTAAACTCCTTGAGAATGAGAATTCAAAACTCAAGAAAAATCATGATAAGGAAAATTCTAGAAATACTATTTTTAATGAGGAAATATCATATATTTCTAAATATCTTGATAAGAAACCCCTTGATTTTGAAATTATTTCCAAAAACCTTGAGGAAGTTAATTCTGAGAAGGATAAACTTTCTAAGGATCTAGGAAAAATAATTTCTAAGAAAAATGTTTTCGAGCCTAACTCTAGTGTTAAAACTAATGTTTTGGAAGATAAGAACTTGGTTATTAGACCAAAGGGAGAAATATTTTCCTTAAGGATGTGTTTTTCAAACATTGCCTTAGGTATGGAAATTTTTTGATAAGATGTATTCCCAAATCCGACCTCTAAGGAATAATTCTGGTTTTGGTTATACTAGTTCAAAACTGATTTTTAGTAACAATTATTTTGTTCCTCAAAGCTCTCCTTTATGCACTAAGTGTCAGTGTGGTGGGAATTGGGAAAAAATTGTTCCCTAAACAAAACCTAGTCTTTAGAATTTCATAAAGATTATTTTTCAAAGAAAATGTGGATTCCTAAGATTTTTCTTTCTAGAATTTCCAGATCCAATAAAGTTTGGGTTACAAAAGTCTAACACTCTTATTTTCAGGAAAATAAAGAAGGTAAAAACAAAAATACATGGTATATGGATAGTGGATGTTCCCGGCATATGACTGGTAAGAAAACTTCTTTGAAAATATTATCAAGATGAAATGAGGAAAAGTAACTTTCATAGATAAATCTCTGGGAGAAATTATTGGTATAGGTAACATTGTTCTTCTTGAAAAAACATTGTTTTAAAATTTTTTATTTGTTAAGGGTCTTAAGCACAACCACATTAGCATAAGTCAGTTATGTGATGAAGGTTACCTTGTGAATTTTAGGAATGAAAAGTGCATAGTACACAATTCCAAGGAAGAGTTTATTCTTTCTTCCCATAGGAAAGAGAATTTAGACACGCTAAACTTAGAAGACCCTAGAAGCCAAGATCTACCTTGTCTTAGTGAAATGGAAGACCATTCTTTGTTATGGCATAGAAGGTTAGGTGCCTTTTCCCTACGTAAAAACCCTGCACATCACCCTCGTGAAAAACACATAGATATTAGGCATCACTTTCTTAGAGATCACACACAAAAAGGAGATATCATTCTTCAATTTATCAGAATGAAACATCAACTTGCTTATATTTTCACAAAATCTTTACCTTCCGATAGATTTGAATACATTAAACAGATTTTAGGAATGATAATTTTAAGGTAATCTTCCTTGTTAACTTCTGGTTAAAACCAATCTCTTTACAGTAATAAACTTCTTTTCATAGGGGGAGTACATTTGTTTGTTAAATTCTAAAAAAAATTCATAGTCTAAAAATTTTTCACAGTCTAATTTTTTTCGTAGTCTAAAATTTTTTCATAGTCTAAATATTTTTAGTAGTCTAAAATTTTTCGAAGTCTAAAATTTTTCATAATGAAATTTTTGTAGTTAAATTTACGTAATGTAGATCTTCTAAATTTTCATAATGAATATTTTCTGAATTTTCCTAATGAAGATTTTCTAAATTTTTGTAATGAAGATTTTGTAAATTTTCGTAATAATGATTTTCCAAATTTTCATAATGAAGATTTTCTAAATTTTAGTAAAGAAGATTTTCTAAATTTTCATAATGAATATTTTCTAAATTTTAATAATAAAGATATTCCTAATTTTCGTAATGAATATTTTCTAAATTTTCGTAATGACTATTTTCTAAATTTTCGTAATGACTATTTTCTAAATTTTCGTAATGAAGATTTTCCAAATTTTTCATAATGAATATTTTTTTAATTTTCGTAATGAAGATTTTCTAAATTTTCATAATAATGATTTTCTATATTTTTGTAATGAAGATTTTGCAAATTTTTGGTAATGAATATTTTCTAAAAATTTCATAGTCAGTTTTTCAAAAAAAATGGTAATAAACTTTTTGGAATCTAAAGTTCCTCACGAAGAATTTTCCTCACTACGAATAATCTTCCTAGCAATCAGAAAGTTATGATTATTTTCTGAAATTTTCATAATCATCTTTTACTTGTTGTTATTTTCATTTGTTTTTTAAATTTTTTGGATTTTCTTTTCCTTAAATATGAATGTTTTTCTTTAATATCTCAAAAGATCGAATTCTATCAAATACTCCTTGAAGCTATCATCTCAACCGTTAGATCTAATCAGAAGGTTCTTCAAATGTTGGATTGAGTTTGGAAGATGAACTATTGCCTCAAAAACCTATATAAAGGATCCCCACATGTATTTCCCACATCGAATCTCATGCTCGTGCGGGCTAAAGTTCTTCCCTCCAACATAAGGTCGTTTCGAACTTCTCAGATCTCCCTTAATTCCGAATGTTTTCCAAAGCCTCATCTCATAATGATATGTCAACTGGAAAGCTGATTTATGAATGGAAGATTTATATAGAAATGTTAGTTCATCCAAATTTCAATGCTAAGTATGATTCTATAATCTCGAAGAATATCAAGCTGAATAAATAGGAGGGTGTCTGCTTATCCAAACCAAAGGCAAGAGATCTGGTGTATCCGGACTTGTTGATTGAGTTCTATGAGTCAAAAATATTTTTAAAGGATGAAGGAAAAGATAGGTTCTCTTTAAAGATCTATGGGAATACATACTCTCTTTCTTACACCAAGGTAGACAGTTTGATTGTAATTCCTTATGAGGGTGAGGCAAAGTTTTGCTCACATAAGTAGCCAGATGTTAAAGGATGTTTTTATAAGGTGAAGGCTATGTCTTGCCTCAGTCTTTTAGATATAAAGACTCCAAATATTGTTCACCTATCTAATTATTTTTGGTTTCATGAATTATGGGTTCAAGGATTCATCATTCTGAGAAAAGGGGACAAGGATACTTTGAAGAATAGTGACATGTATATCCTGGATTTCGTGGTGAATCTAATGAGGATAAACTGGGTTAAGAATATTTTTATTATGATTGAGATCATAAAAAATGGAAATCCGAAGGATCAGATTGTTATGTATCCATCCATTCTCTCAAAGATGATTGTTCGGTGTTTAGAGTCCTTAAAAATACCTTGTAGTTCTAGCCAAGAAATTTCAATGTTATTCTTGTGAGTGATTATACTTTTAAGAGAATGAAAGTTGTTTTTTTCCAGATAATCTGAAAAATTATTTGATTTTACAGAAGAGGAAGTTGACGTTATTTCGAAAAAATAGGAGGTGGCTAAAACCTCTAAAAAGGGTGTATGGAAGAGGAAGCTGAATAAAGTAGAAGAGAAGGTAAAATATCATGTGGAAAAGGAAGTTCAGTCAGAACCCCCAATGCTGAAAAAGCAGGAAGCCTATTTGGATAAGGTAGTAGTTATGTGAAGGGAAGACATGAAGAATAGGAAAGAAGGGGAGCCTATGTTTGTCCTGGACCCTACTGAAACCAAATCTCTGAAGGAAAAGATAATTGATTATCTAGAAAGGGAAAAGAAAGAAATGAAGCACAAGAAAAAGATGACTAAGGCTGAGATAGTGCAGTCACATCTGAAGTCTGCTGAGAAAGATTCCGAGAATACTCCGGTACCAGAATCCTTCCTGGTAGAACCTTTACTAGATAATCTGAGAAAGAAGTTTATTGTTCAGGAAGAACAACAAGAATGATTTGTTGAAGAAAAAGTAGTGGATGAAGAAGAAGAGGAAGAAGAAGGGAGTGGGGATACCGAAGATATGATGAAGCAAGTTGAGGAGTTTCATGAGAAGGAATCCCTTCTGAAAAATTGTCAATCTGATCCAATGAAGCTAAGTCATCAAAGCTTGATACCCCTGGGTTAGATGAGAAGGGTGAGGAATAAGTGAACAAGTTTTCTGAAGAAGAGATCTCTAATCATGATTTCATATAGCCAGAGGATGCTGAGGCAAGAGCTGAGAAGTAAGATATATATGAAGATAAAATTGTTCAACTATCAGATAGTGAACATATATCTCTGAACCCAAAAGAAGCCATTCTGAAACCTGATAAGGGAAAACAAGTGGTTGTTGATACTCCTAGTAGAGTATTAGTGAAGAAGAAAGAAGTGGGTGCTTCATCAAAGAGGAAGGCAATTGAGCTAGAAAAAGAAACCTCACTAAGAAGAGTCTATGATTCGGAATAATCCTCCCTTGGTCATGATTTTGTTGTTCAGTCGCTGAAAAATCTAGTTGGAACTGTTCTTCTATTTCTAAGAGTAGACTCGAGATTCCAGATGCTTCATCATACAATAAATCAGATATCAGATTTAGTATCCATGGTGATGGATAAGTGTGTAAAACTGGAGACAGACTTCAAATATTTCATTATTAACTATGAAGCTCACAAAAGATCTTGCAAGAAGATGACTAGCTGGTCAAGAAAGACAGTTGAAGACTTTAGAATTCTTGATGAGTTTCAAGAAAGTCTCAAGGATGAATTATACACCTAATATGTGAAGATCAAGTATCTCACAAATAGTTTTGAGAACAAGCTAACTGTGGAACAGAATTCTCGGATTCAAGAAGTGAAAGAGATGAATGGTTAGTTGTATTTATTTACTCAGAGTTGTAAGAGAGAAAGGGATCTCAGGATTGAGATAGAAGGGAAGCTAGTCAAGCAAGAAGAAGTATTGAAGGGTCAGGTAGAATCTGTAATGGCTCCGGAAGAAAAAATCAAAGCCTTAGAGAAAAAATCAAAAGATCAGGATCAACTTCTTAAGCGTGCATAGGAAGATCACAAGGAGCTCAAAAAGTTGAAAACAATAGTGAAGAAGATGATTCCCAAGGAGAATGAAGGACAAAGTTTTTCAATTCTGATCTTTTATTGTATTCATTCCTTGTAAAAGTTTTCCAATCATAATGAAATTTTTGGTTGCTTGTCTTTTGGATGTTTAGTACTAATTTTTCAGGTACCATAATTTCTTTTCCATTCCCTTTAATCATTTCTGAAAATCACAAAGGGGAGAAAGGAATGTCAAAAAGAATACTAAGCCTAAGTAAGCGAGAGTTTATCTTAGGTGTAGTTTTCATCATGAAGTTTTTCGTATGCAAGATAATGAAAAATCTCCTTCAGGAAATTAGAATACGATCCTTAGTGGTTCCCAAGCCTAAGGGGGATTTAGTCATATTCACTATGGACCATAAGTAAAGGGAGATATGTTTTATTTTCTATGTCCTTATATTCTTTTTTGTAAGGATGTTTGTGCTTTCCAAAAAGGGGGAGATTGTTGAGTAAATATCGTTTCCTTATGACTTTTCTATTCCTTCATGTTTTGAAATTCACAAACAATCTATCTCAAGGAAAATTTTATTTTACATAAGATTCTTTTTCGTAAGAGAAATTTTCCTTCCTCAATGAAAATTTATCCTCACCATGTTTTCTTTGATCATGCTTCAATAGATTTAAGTCTAACTCATTTTATTTCTAGTTTTAAAATTCAGTTTTGTATTTAAATCCTCAGAATCATATAAATAATTGGATGTAGAACATTCTGTTTCAAGATCTGAATTCAGGTTCCGAGTTCTCTGAATTCAAACTCCGAACTCTTATGAGTTCAGACTCCGAGTTCTCTGAATTCAGACTCCAACAATTTATGATTTCAAGTTTCAAGTTCTCTGAATTCAGAATCCAAAATTTTATGAGTTCAGACTCTGAGTTCTCTTAATTCAGACTCCGAACTTTTATGAGTTCAGACTCCGAATTCTTATGAATTCAGACTTCGAATTCCAATGAACTCAGACTTCGAATTCTTATGAATTTAGACTCTGATGTTTATAGAATTCTATCTCTGAATTCCTTGATAAACAGGATTCAAATATCCATGTATTATAGACTCCGAATAGTTTTTGATTAGACTCCAAACATTAATTTTTTCTGAGACTTCGAAAAATGAATTTGTTCAAACAACCATATTTTTCTTATCCTTGATATAGTTATGAAACAATGTCATACATTCTATTTCTAACCAATCGTTGTTTGAGTGAAACATGTAAAGGTCCCTCCGAAATTCATGGAAAAATATGACCATTAGAGGAGGGAGCCAACAGTTGGATATGTGCCTATAAATTGGAGCTCATTTGAAAAAGCTCACAACAACTTTGGACAATGGTTGATCAATCTAGATATTACATGTTGTTGAAGTGATTTCTAGAGAGAGATATTTTCATTCTTTGTGTGTACTGAACATCTTGTTCATATTTCTTCGTGTGACTCCAAATGTTGCTGAGTAAATTCGAGGGCTTTCGGGGATAGGAAGATAGAGGTTCCGACTACCTTAAAGTTTGAGGACTTCCTTGCTGAAGAAGACAGAGGTACCAACTACATTGAAGTTGAGGTCTTTATGGGCTAGCAAGACAGACTCCAATCTTCATATCGATGGCTTACCCTAGTGTGGGTAAGACAGACTTTCTTTAAAGTATAAATCAAGGGACCTTTAACCAAGGTTGTTGGATACCCTTCTCTTTGGTTTAAAAGATTTACTACTTGTTACTTGTATTGTTTCAAGTTTTTCACTGCAATTTTGATTTTTGAGGAAAGTACAACTAGCTTATACTTTCTTATACTTGTACTCTGATTAGTAAGATTCTATACACTTTAAGGTAGAATCTTTATCTTTGTAAACTTTTCTTAAGTTTCATTTCCGGAACCATATTTCCGGAATAAATAATGTTTGTAGAACTAAGAGGTCTTGTGAATTTACCTTGTTTAACTTTGTTAAACATTACTATATTTAAAAGTGAAAAAAGAATTTTTTTAAAGTATGAAATTCAGCCCCCTCCTCTTGTATATTGAGCATCCACATCATTATTATTATACTAGAATCAGTATCATTTCGATCTTTCAATAAATTATTATGATTTGAAATATAGAATACATCTTTTGAAATTTAGATTACTTAAGTAGAAATTATTTATTTAAAATCAATACCATAGTCAATATGATAAAGATAAAGGATTTGGAAGAAAGGGATGGTATGGCATTGCCATTGAGACAATCTTGTGAATGCATGGGATGACTATCCAAACCCCCATGTGAAGGTGGAGGGCTGACATCACAATGTAGAAGATGGGGAGGAATAGTTCCTTGTAGTTATAGTCTGTACATTTCCCTTAACACCTACGAGTCATGTAATCTCTTATCATAAAATCTATTTAAGTGTTCCCACCCATCCCTTGAAAGGGGGGTTATCAAAAATCAATAAAATTAGGCCTTTAGGCCATTCAAGATAAGACGGGAAAGTGTGTTTTCCAAGGGAAAATGTTCAAAAGTTTTCAAATTTTTTATATCCATTTTCAGAATGAAATTTAGTCTAATGGCATAAATTGGATTCATAGGCATATATTTTCTATACTTTTATTTTAAATCATATTTAAAATAAAATTTATCTTTATAATTAATTTAATTGAAAAATCATTTTTCAATTATTATTTATTATTTTTTACTATTCATCAAAATAATTAATATTTTAAGATAATTATGAAAAAATCATCCTAATAAAATTTTATAATGGTGTTTAAAAAAATAATTTCATTTTTTGAATTAAATTATCAAAAATTGTAAATAAATAAAAATCCTATAGATGTGACAAAAAGCGGGTTATCAAGAAGTGTATTTTTCAAGCACAATAAGATTTTATATTAACTATATGATTTATAAAAATCTTTTTTTGAATATAAACTAAAGTTTATTGATTTTTTTTTTATAATTTTAATTTAGGAAAAATCAATATTATGTATTATTTTAATTATTTACAATGAAGAAACATTATTCACATTTAAACAGTTTTTAGAAAAAACCCCTTTTTTAAACCCAAAGAAAACATATACTAAAATCCAATATAAATTTCATTAATATATAATTATGTTGATTAAATAAAAATAATGAAATATTATGTTACTTTGAACTATATTGTGGTATTTAAATTACTTATATTATTGAAAAGAAATGATATTTTTATAAATATATGAATTTCTCACTATTTCTTAAAAATCAATACATTTTTGAGAGAATACCAAAATTTCACCACAAGTGAATTTAATTATGTTGATTTAAAAAATGAATTTAATTTTTTAAAATTAATTTTATAAAATATTTATAAATTAATAATAATATTTTTTTTCTTAAAAACAATAATTTTTTTTAAAGAAAACATATTTTTGTCGAAAATTTTTATTTTACTAAAAAAAAATTCATTATTTACTAAGAATTTATAAATACATTTGGATTTAGTAGGAAATTAATATATATTTTTTATAATGTAGTTAATATAATTAATACCCACCTATTTAATGGCTAGGTTATAATATCCACATGTAATATTTTTCCATGGTTCGCTAAATCTCACTATCACGTGTCTTGCTTACTACTGAAGAAACTTCAAGTTTCTTATATTGCATTCTAAACTAAGTTGTTATTATAATAAAATCTATCTTATAATTTAAATTAATTTGAAAAAATATTTATCATAAATTCTATGAATGTTATAGTATGTATAAAATATCGTCTACATGAAGTGATATAATTCATTATTAATCACTAACTTATATGAGTGGTTATAAAAGTGCATATAATGAATAAATATGATAATGATAAAAATATTTATAATTTAAAAATAATGAAACCAATACCAATTTGAATGGACAAGAACTGTTAAACCAAAAAAAATCATGGGAATTAAAATAGGTAACAAAAAAATATTTATTTTAATGAAAAATTAATAATAAATATTTAATTTGATATTTGAAGAAAATGATATATTGTAATATATTTATGAATTTTTTTATCAATTATAGATTTTTTATAAAGATAAATTTATTATACATGAATTTAAGAGCACATAGGAAGAATGTTAGGAATAGAGTTAAGGTATTAAGTTCCAATCTTATTTTTAATTGGGAATGTATATTTTTAAATCTCAATTAGGGCAATTATATAATCTTAATCTATTAAACCCCATATATTTTCTCCTCCCTTATTTGTTTTGTTTTTTCAGTTTTCCCTTTCATTAACATTTATTTGGTAGTAAAAAATACTAAGACATTTTTTTAAATAAAAGCTAAACTTATTACCTCTTAGGTCGGTGAACTTTTTCATCATGTCCATCTTCTTTAAAATATTTCAAAGTTTTTTCTAGTATATATATTTTATGTTGATATTTAAGTTCATTTTCAATAATTTTTTAATTTATTTTATAGGTAATATAATTTAATTTTTATAATGTTTTATAAAATAGGTTATTTATGATTACTTTAAAAAGTATGTGAAAATAATCATTATCATAGTATTTACTGCATGAATAGAATTTCCTAACATTATGATTGTTCTTTTCTTTTAATATTCCTCTACATGTTTTTGCTGTTATTTGCAAGGAATATAGTTTTCAAAATATTAGATTAATTTATATTTAAAATTGTACCATAAGAAATTGATAATTTTATTATGTTTTCCAAGGATAGATTGAATGTTAATTTAAAATTTTTTAAATCTATTTCAACATCCTTTAATTTTTTATACTTCTAAAAGGACATTATATAATGATAGAGACCTTGTTATTTATTTGTATGGTTTATTATTATGAGATTATGAAATTTTAATGAAAACTATTTATTTTCCACATATTATGCTATGATGAGATGATAATAACTTCTATGATATTATGGAACACATTTGTATGGTCTTCATTATTTTATTTTTGGGAATGGATTTATATATCCCTTAAATAATTTTTTTAGTGATTGATATATCATGAGGTAATATAAAATAGGAATGGGAGTGAATCCATTCTAGGAGTGAAAATAGGTGGAGGAGTAAACTCAATCTATTATGTGAATTCATACCATATGTGAGGATAGTCTTGGAAGGGTTCCTTTAATAATGAAATGATTTATATGCTTCTATTTATGTAAATTTTTTTTATTACATGTTCTTTTATTTATAATATTCTCCCATGAGTCATGATTGACTTGGGATGTTTCCTCGCTCCTAAGACTTGTGTCTTTTGAAATATTATTGATTTATGCCCTGAAACATGATTTATGATCTATGACTAAATGGGTATGAAACTTTTTTTTATGATCATTACCTCATACCCTTATTCTTATTTTATTCTTTCAAATTATCATCAATTGATTTCTCCCATCTTTACCTTTATAAATCATATTAGATAACCCTTTATTAGGTTACCATTTCCCATGTTTATGAGGAATGGTTTTAGGTAGAATATGCCTATGAAGGGTTCTATGTGAGATAAATTTTTTGATAGATGATAAATATATTTCGTGAAATAATTTTACTTCATATATATCCATTAATGAAAAATATAATTTATGATTCAATGGAATGAATTATTGTGAAATTTAATGAATAATTATCTTAAATAATGTATGTTATACATAGGTCACCTCAATTAGTATCAGAAAATGGTTTGGTTGTATTTTGGGGTTAGGATATGAATAATATATGGATTGTAAATAATATTAGAAAAGACGAACATAATATTATGCATTACGAACCCAAAAGTGTCATGGGTGGATAAGAATGTGTCTTAACTTAGGACATATCAGTAATGATTTTTATGATTTTTTGATTTACCACTATAATTATTATATATTGATTATTAAAAAATACTTGTTTTTACTCAATGGATATAACTAGGAGGACACAAGTTAATTTGATTGTTGGGGTAAATGTAATGATTGTTCAATTGATAAAAAGAACGACATGGTATATGTAATAAAAAAAACATATTGGTACGCTTTTAAAACATTCCTAAGAATTGAATCCTGATGAACTTCTAAATAAAAAAAGTACCAAAACAACATTGAGTAATTCCTTATGATATATCATCTTATTTCATTATGTCATCTCATCCACTAGTGGTCGAGTGATGTATTGGTACCATTGAAAATATAATTTCCATTCTCTATTGCCCGAATATGAAATTGTTTACTTTAATAATTATCATTTGAAAGGTCAAGAAAACATATGAATGTATATCATTAAGAATATAAATAAATAGAAAAAAAATTAATCAATTAAAAGGATTATTTTAAGGGGGTATTTTAAGAAATGTGTTTTACTTCTACTCATCGCATGAAAATGGAGATGGAAATCCTTCAGATTATAAATAATGATTATGAATTTATGGGTACCTATGAGGAAACCATTACACGACTTTTGAGGTATATAAATGGTTTATATCATTGATCCAAAAATTAAAATTAATCATATCTTTATTAGAATAAAACCACATCTCTGAAAGGTATTTTACTTAAGGGTATTCAGAATCCATGAAAACATCATTCCATGTTCTCTAAAGGTTGGAATAGGGAGTGGAGATTCATGTCATTCTAATAGATTTGATAATAATAGAAATATGGGGTTTCATTTAAATTATAATAAAAAACAATGTATGAATTAAAACAAATCATTGTTTATACCAGATGTTCTTAAAGAAGCATTAGGAAAATTTTCATAAGGGAACATAAAAATATTATATGTGTGGAAAAAAGGCTATCATGAATGTGAATGTAACACTCCCAGATTCAAAAAGAGGAACATCGGGTTTGATAGAAAATATGAAATGAAACACTAATATTATAAGATAATGTTACAACCCAGAAATTAGAGTAAACTTCTTCTGAAATAAATTCAATCTTTTTTGTATCTTGTGATGAATATAACAGTAAATTTAAGTGAAACAAGATACTCTTTTGAAATATTATTATGACCATTATAACCAAGATGTTATATTTTATGTTATGAATATGAATAAATAAATTATGAAAATTATATATTTTAAAAGAGAATAAAGTAAATTTTATGGTTATATATTTATTATAAATAAAATATGAACCATATCAAAGAGAAATAAATATATTTTGAAAAAGGTATTTTTTCTAAAAGGTGGAATAATCAAACATTGCCAACATAAATTAAAATTTCATTTTTACAATTATATATAAATTCCTTAGAAGAAATAAAAATAATTTTTGAAATATATATGTTTAAATTATCTTTGGGTGATTCTTTTATAATTTTCTGAAAATATTAAATTTTTTATGAATAATGAATGGGATTGATATTTATTGACGCAACTTTCTCATTAAATTTTTTTAGAAAGTTAAAAAACATATTAAATTGGTTTTAAAGTAAAATTAGTCCTATTATATTAAAATTTAGATAATTTTGGCCTATGGGATCAATTTTATTTTGAATTCATATATAAATAATATTAATATTTTCAATATTATAAATCGAAACCACATTTTTTCAAGGTGCTTGTGGTTTAAATTTATTCTGAATTATACCACTTTTGTGAATTTAATTTTGAAAATTGGAATAATTTTTTTAATAATAATAAATTTTATTATCTAAAAGGTTTAACTTGATTTTAAACCAAAATGAATAGTGAAAATATCAAAAAATTAATTACCTCAGTTATGGTAAAAATGGGTTAACAAAGGGGTTAAATGAAAACGATAAGGGTTAAAATAACCTCATTACTTATCCAATTCCTATTTAACAAAAATATTTCTACCATTATCACTGGATTATCGATTTTTATTTATTTTTTGGGTATTCTTCCATGAATTTGACCTATATGATAATTTAAGTAAACAATTGGACAAATATCATCCTTTAGCTTTTAAATTTCAATAATGTGTTCACATAGGGTCAAAAGGAATATTTGAATGAATACAGATGTTCATTTTGATAATCATTAAATTTAATTCATCAAGAAAATTTATTTATAATTTTTATTAATCATATAATTACTTTAAATTCTTAACACCAATGATTTAATTTTTTAGTTAATTGAAAAATAAAATAATTGATACAAAGAATATTAAAATTAAATTAAATTGTATTAATTATTATGTTACATTAATTTTAAAGATAAATATATCAAGTTATACATGTGTTAGAATAATATATTATAATTGCATAATTGTTTTTATTTTTTTTATTCAAATTAAATGAATAATCTGCAAATTGACATTAATGTTATTTATTAATAAATTATATTTTATTAGATTATTTAAAATTACTAAAAACCCATTAATATATGAAATAAATTGTCAATTGTTAATAAAAATGAACTATGGTTGATTCATGGAGTAATTGTTTTTTATAGTTACTATATTTACCCCTAAATTCTAAAAATTGTGATACCATGAATAACATTAAAGTGATGTTTTAACATGTTACATGTTCATGTGTTAAAATTAATTTTAAACACATATATTTTTTAATTTATAAATTATATTTATTTTTTAGAATCATGGTTCTAAATTATCCAATAAGGATCATTTTATATTTTTTTAGAGGAAAAATTACATATGTTAAAAAGGCTAGTTACCAGAGTGAAAAATCTAAATGGTAAAATTAAGGATACTTAGTTGTTAAAGAACAACATGTTTGAAAAATGTGTTTTTTAAGGTGGTGGAGGATTTGATAAACCATATAATCGATAAAAATGTATTTATAAATTTTTTATCTGCTTCGTGTGATATTGAATTCCCATTATTGAATAGTTTTGGGTATTTACAAAATGTTACTCCTCCTCAATTATATAAGGGCTCTTACTTCTATAATATATTCACACCTCTTATACCATTTGGATCGACAAACCCCTAAAATATTCTCCCACAAAACCTTTATCTACATTTTAGGGCTTGTATTTTTTTAGAAGTTTATCCCTAGGGTCCTTAAGAAAATATCCAAAGGAGGTTTCTCTAGAATAATGTAATTGTATTCACTATGATCTATTTTTTTATTTCTTATTTTAAATCATTAAATTGTTTCTTCAAACATCTAGTATACTAACACTAATATCTTTAATATACTTATATGTTATTATATTAATGGAATAATATTTATCATTCCCCACTACCATCAAATGGAAAATGAAATCATCAATCTTGTGTATGTCGTACTACCGCATCACGAACATATGTAACTCATTTTATATCAACACTTCTCAAGGATGAATATAATGAATTATTTAATTATTATATACAATATATATGATATAATTATACTCCTGTATTTATAATATCATATATTCATTATAAATTTATATTATGTTTAATATACGATAACGTCATTCGTGTGTACAGTGAACTACCACCTTGCCAAATGGTGTGATTCCTTTTTCAGTTTCTATTAAAATTAAAAGTATTAATGAAAATTTTAAAATATATATAAGATATATATTACATTAAATTTATTTTTTAATGTTAATAAATAATCAACTTCATTACCCTTTTAACCTTTAATAGAATTATATCGTCATATGTGCGAACGTATGGCCTACCGTGTCCACAAAGCAGTGTGATTCATTTTCTATGTCTAATTTTATAGAATGGTTATGAAGTTTTATCTAATGATAAAAATAATAATTATAAAAATAATATCATTATACTATTTAAGGAAATATATCCTGTGTATAGGAAGCTAAACATTCAAGACAAAACACACATGAGAAAACAAGGAAACAATCACCCAAAACAATGAAAATAATGAAATATAATTAATGGTGTTAAAATGTAATAATAGGGTCATATATGTTATAAATTATATGAATATGGTTATATAATATATTTATTTTAATACTATATTTATTATACTGAAGGTTTAGGTACATACGGTGGAAGTGAAACCTGATGTAAGGGTTTATCGTCCCACGTTTACATGTGTGAGACATATTCTATATTCATCACTCATTTCTTTGTACAGTGTATATAATACCCCTTTTGATATATTATATTAGTAACATATTTATTTTCACGGTATTTAATTTTTCATTTTATGTTATTTCATTCAAGGGGCTTATAGTTTAAAAGAGTCCAAATTTTAAAGGGTTTATTTCAAAATTTCATCATCATATGGGATTGTTTTTCATTTCTCTCTTTTTGGGGGAATATTTTTTTTTCAATAATAAAAAAATATGTTTCAATATAAAGTCATTATTCTAGGAATTTTTACATAATATACCCTTTCTAAACTGATTGTTAATTTATATTTTTTTGAAAATGTTTTTAAGAAAATTGGGAATTATTTCTCCCTTTGATCGAAAATCCATTTTCATCAAAATCCTTATTTTCTAAAAATATTTGAAAAAATGTTTTTCAAAATTTCAAAATTATTTTTTTATTATCAATTTAAATTTTTTTACATTTATGAAAATGTATTTAAAATAATTATCATTTTGTTTTTAATATTAGTCTGGTTAGGATTTTACTGAATATGTGAAACGTGTAAGATCACAGAATTCCAGAAGGCATTTCATAATTTATATTTTGGATTCAGTAATTTTTTTTACAATTAAATGTTTCCTGGGAGTATGTAGGGCCTTGAGTGTGTTATAGGGATTCAAGACATGAAATTACGGAAAATAGTTCCAAAATGTGCATGGTGCACGGTTGGCACAGGATTAAGTAAACCAAGCGGCCTACCCTGGAAAACTATACAACCTTCTACAGTGGAATATCACACATTTGGTGCATGAAATTATAAACTGTTCGACCTGCCTAGGTAACCATGTGATCTAACTTCCCAGGGATTGTTTCTTGTGCACAATTTTCACTTTGTTTGAAAAAATGTATGGGTAAATAGTGTCCCATTTTAAATGTTGGGAAAATTACAGTTTTTCTATTACGATATTTTAAGAACCCCACCTGAATTTGTCTCCAATTTCCCCCCTTTCATACATAGTTACAAAATAGAACCCTAAATAGCTCCAAATTCTCAGTCTTCCTCATTTCTAGGCCATATGAAGTTATTTCAGTTGCATATTGATGCTTCTGGTAAGTATAATCATTTCATCTCTTCTCTTTTCCTAATTAAAACATATATCCTGTGAGATATTCTTAGAAATCTCTTAAACATTTCTTTTCAAGTGGAAGATATGTTTATTCTTCTTTGGGTTCTTGAATCCAGATATAAGTCTATGATTAATTGTGTGTACGTCAACATATTTGATGTAGGTTCTCTATAAGTTAAATCCCATGGTTCTTATAGAGATATTTGAATATGATATTGTGATTTTGGGTTCCCATTGTTGTTTTCATGGTTAAATTACTATGATTTGGTAAAATAGGTCCCCAAATGATAAATTTAACCCATCATGTTCACTGTGGGATGCATGGAGGATGACTTTTCTAATTTAGGTCCACCCATGAGGTGCGCCGACCTTCCCGAATATCGTTAATGGAATCATGTGAAATCACCTTTTTATTGAGTAGAACCATCAATGACCATGTAAATTAGTTAATGTGATTATTAAAGAGCAAAAAGGGATAGGTGTGCCTAGATGGTGTAATAGATAAGGGGTTTTTTTATCATGTCATGAAAAGTGGGTTAAATAGAATTAATGGGAATGTGCCTAATGAATTTTGTTTTGTACATGAAATGCATTGTTGAATAACAAATGGAAAATGACGATCGTGTTAAGTGAATTAACATATGGTAATGGTGTGATGTGTGAAATGGGTTGATATAGGGAACAAATGAGTATTCTTAGTGAGTTAGGAAAATGAAATAGAAATCAGGATACATGGAACAATGATTTAAATTGTAAATGTGTTAATGGATTGTTGTATAATATTGACTCCCATATTGTTGTTATGGATTGTGAAATTATTATTAGAATTGTAAATGGATGGTTTTGGTGTGGTATATGTGTGGTGAATATATAAATAAGCATGTCCTCGTGGCATGGTAGTGTGGGGTATTAGCATGAGGTTCTACACCCATGGGCTGTGTTAGACCGAGGCTCTAAAATCCACCCCCAATGCATGAGTTCTGTAAGAGGATTAAGTTCTATTACCGTAATGGTTGCATTCGATGAGACCACCTAGACCAAGGCTTCAAGGTTAGTGCGTTTTGTATATGATTATGTGCTTATACCTAGTGAGATAAGGAACTTTTCTTTCATCCCCTATGCATTGAAATTGATGAATATTAATATTCCATTAAACATGTGACAAAAATGAATTAAGTAATAAAGATGATTTAAGTGATGAAATGGGGAATAATGGTAGGAATGTAAAAAGTGAACCTTGTTAAAAAATTGAATATATACTCCATTTTATTTACATTTAATTCATTTAGTCCTCGCATTACTATCCTTTTAAACTCAATATTTTTTAGGCACCATTGGTGGTGGCCTACTGAGTTGTACATGCACCCTGCTCGGGCCACCATTGGGCACTTGAGCAGATTCCATGCTTACATGTTAGGATATAAAAAAATGCTTCATGATTGGGAGTTGAGTATAGCTTGGGAGGTAAATGGATAAGGTTCCAGACTTGGATTTATGACCATTTTTTATATTTTTTTGTCTTTATTTTGGGTTTTGTTTACTTGGCACTAATATCATGACATGACATATTTACTATTGGCTACGTTTTGTACACAATTCTGAGAAATAGTTGTTATACATGCTCATTTATTATTACCTATTGTTTTAGATATTTTATTTGTTTTTTACTGTGGATTAATATTGTAAAGAGTGTGTGGTCTCCCCATGTGACCTCTTGGACCCTCACTTCTAGTTAGAATCTTCTAGTGTGTGGGGAGGTGTGCTTGAGGCCACATGACAACCCGTCTCAGGCACGAGTTTAGTGGCTCATGGGTCAGGGACGTTACAAAGTGGTATCATAGTGGTTCTTTTTTATGTTCTTTCTATTTTGGATGGTATAAGGGATTATATAATGTGTCATTCCTTGGTAATGAGCTTGTGCTTGTAAGATCCCTATTTTCACTCAGGTATGGATCCTTTAAATTTTTTGTCTAAATATTTACTCTAGACGTAATATGAATTCATAATGGCTTAGTAAAGGATAAAGGGGTGCTTGGGGATTTTTCGAAGCCTAGATCCCATATTTTTGGGGAAAACTGGCTTGGCGCATGGTTTAGAGTAAACCGTGAAAAAATTCTGCATAGTTTGGAAACCGTGCAGATTGTGTTTTTCTGAAAAGATCCAACTTGCACGGTTGGTGCATGGTCATGCGGCCTAACCGTGGGAATACCCCTTTTTCACAGGTACCCATACATGGTTTGTGCACATTTTGATAAAACTATGTGGAGGATGTTGTTACAGATAGAACCGTCTCGCACGGATTGTACACGGTTTGAAAAACTGTGATGACAAACCCTGTGCAGGCTAAAAATCTAGGTAAATTACTACTTTTATCCTTAATAATCTATTTACCCCTATTAATACTTAATCCTAGAAATAGAGGGATTGAGCCCTTTCCTCTCATTTTAGATATTTTTTAAGGTTAAATCTAGGTATCAAGATATCTCCTTCATCCGACATCCGATCGAGATTTTGTTCATCACGTTGGATGTACAATGATAAGTACTCCAATCCTCTTTAGTAATTCTTCTTCTCTCTTGTTCTCAACCTAGATATCGTCTTGTGAGTGTCTTTAACTTTTTCTTATATCTACTTCAATCAGAGCCCAATCAAGGGCCACTATCGGAGGAGGAGATTCGTACAACCCTAAGGGGGGTGGCCAATGACTCATCCATAAAGTTCATTGATTCTAGAATATTCATGTAGGGTGAACCGATTTAATCCAAATCCATTTCTTAAATTTACATTCCATAATTATACATATTACAATCATATGGTTATTAAATTTCCAAATATGTGATTAGTTGTTATTTTTTACACCCAAAAATCAATCCACTACATCTCGAAGGTTATGCCATAATTTGGTTTTAGTGTTTCAGCTCATTTGAGAAACCGTTCGGGTGTTCCCTTACTTTCACTTTCTAAAGCTGATTCTTCTTATAATAAATGTATTTGTGTTAATGAGAATTTTATAATGGAATTTACCACATATTCTCACCAATTTACCCACCTATGGTAAGTTCTTCAAATTGATTATTAAATGTGAAATCTGAAATAGAAAGTATAATAAGCATATAACTTGGCCTTAAAATTAGATTGAATAAAGGATACATGTATGTAGCACCAATTTCCATATTGATAGAAGTTATTTGAGTGAACCACTATAATTGAATATGACTTAATGGTTAATTAAGAATTGATTAAATGGTTTCAATGCTACTTGGCCTTGTCACACTAATAAAAGGCTAGGCTTGGACCAAATGAACATAATGATTAACTAAGACTTGATTACATGGTTGAAATTATACATGGCCAGTTCATACTAATGGAAGACATGGTTTAGACCAATAAATAAATGGTTGAAACTCCACTAGACTTATCCACTATAATGGAAGGCAATACTTGAACCAAATGAATTACTACACGATTTCCATATCAAAAGGAATGGGTTGATCGGGCTTCACCTTGGATTCTGAGATGATAATACATTGGGACTTTTTACCCCATTCCAATTCAAGGATGAAGTTTGATTAGGTTGATACCCACCTAGAATTTGGTACTTGTTTATTCTTAAATTTTTACTGGATGCCTTGGATATACTCTTTGGTTCCAGAATTGACATGTAGGTTCCATGGTTACAACCCATCAGTCTCTGTCCTTGTTTATCCCCGTTGTATCTTGGTTGATCACCATGGACTCTATAGGAACCATATTGTGAAATGCCTTGGATTATGCTCCTTGGATTACACTCTTACCCCTTAGCTAGACACATATACTACTGAGTTAGTGTTCTGTGAGATCTATGTTACATTAGTTATTTCCTTTGAACTCCCTCACTGGATATCATTTTCATGTTTTCTTCTTTTGTATTGGGACCTTCACTACTTATAATATCAGAAGGTGATGTTATTTATATCTATTCCTCACGTAACCTATTAACATTAAATGGTAACTACTTAATTAATGATCCAGTTAGATGTTCAGACACCAGTAGAGGGTTGAAGTAGGTACTTGGGTATTTAGTTATATTGTACTACTTGATTTACTTTATATATTAATGCATGCACACCATAATATTCCATTACACTGGATGGATGTTATAGAAACCGTTGGTGGTGGCCCATGAAGATTTATCTCACACCCTCTCCGGGTGTCTTTTGGTACCCGTAGTAGATTACATGGTTGCAGGTGCCGACAAAGGGAATCACACGGCTTCAAACACTTGATTACTTGTAGTTTAGGATGGAACATGATAGAAGATGACAGAGTTGGTTATCAGGAATCCTGGAGTAGCCTTTGTATTATTATACATTATGGAACATATTTTTCCTATTGTCTTGTATCCATGTTTCCCTATTTTCTGGTGACGTGACATTACATCAGCATTCTTCTAGTTGATATAGTTATAATTATTCTCATGTATCTAGTGCATCACTTTCTTCTGCAGTTTATTTATATTGCTTTCTCTATTTACTGTTTGTTTATATTCCTTCCACTATGCTACACACTGTTAATGAGCGAATAGTCTCCCCATGGACACACCCTAGTCCCTTGCTTCTAATCGGAAGCCTCTGGAATTCGGGGAGATGCACTTGAGGACATGTGTCCCACCTGTCTCGGGGCACCCGTTATGTGGCATCTTGGTCCAGGACATCACAAAAAGGGATCAAAGGTGAGTTCTTTTCTTGCCTTTCTATTTTTAGACAATATATTGGAGAGTAGGAATGCTTGGGACATGGTCATAAGTCGTGATTTGGTGTTGCAAACCCATGTTTGAGGTAAAAACCAAGCTTCCTAAATTATAAATATTTTAATGCTTTTTCCTATTACAGTTAATATTATTTCACCATTGGGTGACACAAATTATGTGTGGTGCTTTTGGTTATTTCTCTATTTTATAATTTTTTTCATCCTTCACCCAATTATATGAGGGAAAGGAGCATTATTATAGGCATATTTATAGGAACCTAGAGTTCACATGTCATGAATATTTCCATTCTATATAGGTGCATTTCACTTCTTTGAATTTATTGATATGATTGTGATTGTTGAGTGATGTTGTGAGAGTTTCTTGAACTTATATTACATTTGATGTGATTGCGTGATTTCCTGTCACAATTCAGGAGGTGTATGGGCCCTCATGAGATGTTATGATTAATTTTTTGAGTTGAGACATTATAATATAAATAAATGGGTGTCTTTACTGGTCATTTATGTATAGGAACTGATTCATCGGAAATGGATATCCATTATAAAGTGAATCCTAGAATCTATAATGAATTGGTTGCATATCCTTATCCCACCTTGTCATGTCTAGGAATGGTAAAGGAGTAAACCTAGAAAATAACTATAAAGTGACATGAATCATATACTTGAGCACTTACCAATACCTGGTCGTCTAAGTAGGTAGTTTGGGGTAGTGTTCCTTGGGTAGTGAGTTTTCTTCTTTTAGATTATTTTAGTGATTCCATTTCCTTGCTTATAAGCATATTATATGGCGTGTTCTTGGCATTTGTAGACCAATGACTCCACAACATCATCACTTCATTCTCTAGAAAGGTAGTGATGATCATTCTCCAGACGTGGTGGCCCTTGAGCTACCAGTCTTACCTCTAGGAGTGCCACTTGAGGCACTGCCTATTATACCAGATCCAAGAAATGATGCTCAAGTCCATGATTGTTTTCTATATATGATGTACCCCATGCATGGTGCTCCATGGGTTTCACCTAAGATGGATGATCTGACCCGTGAGTTCAAGCAACAACATCCTCTTATGTTTTCAGGAGATGGAGCACTCAGGCTATAGAGTCTTGGATATAAGCCATGATATCTATCTTTGAGCATCTGGAAACACCTCCAATGTGGAGATTCACGCATTCTACATACATGATTCGAGATTCATCCAATTTTTGGTGGGATGTGGTTACCCAGAACGATCTTCATCAGGGCTTGTTATGGGTAGATTTCTAGATTCCCTTCTATGAGATGTTCATTCCTCAGGAACCGAGAGCTGACAAAGCAAGAGAGTTCATGCATCTCGAGCAAGGTTCGATGTCAGTTATAGAATATTCAACATTTTTACTGAGTTAATATGCTTTTCACTACTTCTAGTAGGTGGTGAGCTTTTGCGTACCCTAAATTTTGAGGATGGGCTCCAGTATTCCCTTTGAACTCAGGTAAATGTCTTTCACATTCCTACTATTTGTACAATAGTTGACCTGGCCCATATAACTTAATGTAACCTAAGGGACAACATGAGTACCGAGTTTAATGGATCAGTTCTGTGTCACGCCAGTAGTTTATCCGGTGACAGGAAACGTTCCCTTGAGGTTTCTCATCAAGGTAGTGGTAGCCAGAGTATCCAGTTTGATATCTATGTGGTGTGTCATTAGTATGGAATATCGGGGCATACAAAGCCCCAATGTGATAGATACCCTACGGAGTGTTAGGCTTTCTGCTGTATGGGACATCTTGATCATTTTTGTAGGACCTTTCCACCAGCTTCGAGTGGAAAAGGATCAACATAAGCTCCACCTACAGGAGAAAGTTCTAGTGTGCCTCATAAGGCGGGGAGTTGAAATAGAATCAGCAGGTATAGCCGAGGAGGAGGTCATGTATGTGGTAGTCGGAACCTTGATCAACATCAATGCCGGTAGAGAAATTATGATTGTGGTAGTCCATCAGTTGCACCGAGAAGTGGATTAGGTCAGTTGCATTCTTTACAACTGATACTTGAGGATCAAGCGGTGGGACCATCTACAATACGATGTACAATTCTATTATCCTCCACTATTATCTCTAATTTTTTTGATACAGGTGCTTTAAACTATTTTATTTTTGTATCTATCATGGAAAATATCGAACTAGAGTTACATAAACACTATTGTGTAATGACCCTCGATACACCGTCAGGAATATAGACGGAGGGAACACACCACTGCAGGGAATGTCACCTTGAGGTAAGCAGTTACCCTTTCATGGGGAATCTATTTTTTTGAGATTATTGGATTCAATTCCATCCTTGGGATGGATTGGTAAGTCCACTATCATGAATTTTTAGACTATTTTCACCACACGGTCTCTTTCACATCACCAGAAGGCAAAAATTACCTTTTCAAACATCAGTGGGATGTGTAGGCTAGGAGATCTTGAATGAAACATCATGGTCTAGGTAAATTGACCGCCAATATTTCAAATCTTTTCATGGAGGATTACGGTTTTCTTCAAATTGAGCATGTTCCAATATCTTCTCCAGTTGTTGATCATTTTAGGGAAGTCTTTCCAGATTAATTTCCTTGCATACCTCCTATGAGAGAGGTAGAATTTATAATATATCTTCTTCTAGGAGTAGATCTAGTGTCCATTCATCCATGTAGTATGGAACCTACTAAGCTTCAGGATCTCAAGAGGCGGATAGAATATCTAGAAACCAAGATATTTATACGGCCTATTATATCCTCTTAGGGTTCTCACACATGTTTCTCTGAGAAGGGAGATGGAACCTTACATCAATGCATGAATTATAGAAGGCCGAACCAGCTTACAGTCAAGAATTGGTATCCACTTCCTCGAATAGATGATCTCTTTGACCAGATCTGAGGAGAAAATATGTTCTTTAAGATTGAATTAAGATCGGGTTATCATCAGGTGAAAGTCAAACCATTAGACATACCTCATACAACTTTTGTAGTATGTATGGTCTGTATGAGTATCTTTTTATTCCATTCGGTCTTACTAACACACCTATCATTTTCATGGAATTGATGAATATTGTTTTCCACCCCTATTTGGACTCATTTTTCTTGATCTTTGCAGAAGACATATTGGTGTTTTCTCATACTCATAACGAACATGAAAAAAATCTTGACATCATTCTTAGTACACAGAGAGATCATCACCATTATTCCAATATTGCTACGTGAGAATTCTGGTTTGACAAGGTCCACTGCTTGGGTCATATTATATAAGAATCACGAGTTTCAATAGATCCTAAAAAGGTTAGTGCTATTGTTTCCTGGGAACATCCCAAGAACATGTTTGATATATGGAGTTTCTTGGGGATGGATGGATATTATAGGTTTTTCATACAAAACTTATCACATCTTCCTTCACCTATTACTGGACTTAAAAAGAAGTTTGTTAAGTTCCTGTGGTCAGAATCATGTGAGAAATCATTTTAGGAACTGTAAGGGTGGATTTTCTCAACACCGATTCTGATTCTTATAGAACTTGGTAAGGGTTATATCATCTTCTGTGATGCATTAGGAATTGACCTAAGAGTAGTGTTGATGTAGGAAAGAAATTTTATTGTGTACAGATCCTGGAACTTGAGGCCTCATGAGAAATGTTAACCAATGTACGAATTTGAGATAGAAGAATTTCTCATTGCCTTACGTTACTGGAGACATTATCTATTAGGTGAGGGATTTGGGGTGTACACAAGTCACAAGAACCTCAAATATGTCTTTTCTCAGTATGAATTGAATCTCTGATAGTGGTTATGGGTGGAATATCTACAATCCATTGATTATGATCTTGCCTATACGCTTGGAAAGGGAAATGTGGTTGGTGATGCACTGAGTTGGAAAACACAAATGCAGGCCATACACGTATCCCGTGATGAATGGAATTTAATGGCCTAATTTTCTAAAATTCATCTAGATATTCATGATAGTCATGATTAGTCCTGCCTCTCAACCTTAATAGTTACCTCTTCCCTCCTTGAGAAGGTGAAGAGTAGGAAGTTTTCAAACCCCGAAGGATTTGTTCTCCATGAGAGTATATGAAGAGATAACCCACCTATAGATTATTCTATGGATAGAAGTGATGTACTATGTCTATGTGGACATATCTGGGTTCTTATAGATATGAGAGAGGAGTAGTTGAAAGAGTCCCATGCTTCTCAATGGGTAGTTCATCTAGGAATCTTGAAGATGTATCAAGATATGAGACGCCAATATTGGTGGCCAGGAATGAAACACCATATTTCATGCTTTATTACTAGGTGTTCCACCTGTTAGCAGGTGAAGGCGGAGCACCAGAGACCAACATGCTTGTTACTACCACTTCCACTCCTCGAATGGAAATGGGAGGATGTTGTTATGGGTTTTGTAGTCGTCTTACATAGGTCACTGAGGGGTAGAGAAGTTATCATGGTATTCATTAACAAACTAAAGAAATCATCCCACTTAATTTTTATACGATAGACTTTCTTGATTGATGAGTTAGGAAGACTCTATGTCTTTGAGATCAGATGGCTACACGAGGTTCCACATACCATCATTTCAGATAGGTAATATCTTTTCATTTCACAGTTCTGGAAAAGATTGACGAAATCTATGGGGACTCAAGTGCTTCTAAGCACACCGTTTCACCCTCAGACTGATGGAAAATCGTAACAGAAAATACATGTTCTAAAGGATATTCTTCGAGAATGTGTCCTTGTTTTCAGGAGTTATGGGGAGAAGCATATCCCTCTCATTGAGTTTTCTTATATTAACAGTTTTAAGGCGATGATCTAGATGTCTCCTTTGGAGTCTTTATATGGTAGGCCCTGCCATTCACCATTTTTCTAGCTAGAGGTAGGTGAGGCCGGCCTACTAGGTCCTTGTGTGGTTCAAGACACTTAAAAACATGTTTAGCTAATCAGGAAGCATATGACTACCTCTCAACGTAGACAGAAATCTTATGCAAATCTCCATCGACGACCTCTTGAGTTCGAGGTTGGGGATCATGTTTTTATTCAGGTATCACCAAGGACAGGGAATATATGGTTAAGTAAGTAGGGAATGTTGTTTCCTAGTTACGTTAGGACATTTGACATTATAGAGAGAGTCAGGCTGGTACCCTATCAATTGCTACTACCTTAGAGGTATCATGCCATGCACTCCATCATTCATGTCTCACACCTTCGCCAATATCATGCTGACCCATGTCATACCTTTTATCTAGAGGATATTGAGTTAGATGCCAATTATAATTTTGAAGAATATCTGGTACACATCATTGATTGAAGCACTAAGGCTCTCCGAGGCATGTCTATCCCTCTTGTACAGAAACTATGGCATCATGGTTGAGTACAGTACAGGACATGGGAGAGGGAAGCTGATGTACGTGCTCAGTGGCCAAATATTTTTATAGAAAGTGATTCCTTTACCTTGTAAAGAGAACTCAGGGGGGGATTCATTTAGGGGGGAATACTCTATGAACCTAGTTTTTCACTTAGGTATTGATCCTTTAAATTCTTAGTCTAAATATTTACATTGGACCAAATATGGATTCATAATGAGTTAGAAAAGGTTGAAAGTGTTTCTAGGGGTTTTTCGAAGCCCAAGAGCCATCTTTTTGGGGAAAATAGGCTCAGCGCATGGTTTAGAGTTAACAATGATGGAATTCCGCACAGTTGTTCAAACTGTGCGGATTGTGTTTTTTTGGAAAGAGCCACCTTGCACGGTTGGAAAAAAAATCATGCATCCAAACCATGTGAATTCCTCTTTCCTAGGTAACAGTTCATGGTTTGTACATTGTTTAATGAAAATGTGTGGAGGATGTTATTACGGGTAGAACTATCACGCACGGCTTGCGCACGGTTCGAAAAACTGTGCAGACAAACTATGTGAAGGCTAAAATTCAAGGTAAATTTCAAATTTTTTCCCTTAATAATCTATTTACCCCCTATTCCTCCATAACTAGAGAACCATCAGGATTAGGCCCTTTTCCTCTCATTTTGGAGCTTTTTGAAGGATAAATCTTGGGATCAAGATATATCCTTCATCTGACATACAATCGAGTTTTTGTTCATCATGTTGGATGCGCAACGGTAAGTAATTGAGTCCTATTCAGCCATTATTCTTCTCTCATTCTCTCAACATAGATATCTTCATGTGATCATTTTTCACCTTTTCTTAGATCTACTTTGATCCAAGACAAATCAAGGGCCAATACCGGATGAGGAGAGTCGTGCGACACTAAGCTGGGTGTCCTATAACACAAACCTAAATTTCATTGATTTTTGGAATATTTTTGTGGGGCCCACCAATTTCATTGAAAGTTGTTTCTTAAATTTACATCCCATGATTATACATGTTATGATTGTCTGGTTATGATCATTCCAAATATGTGATTAGTTGTTAGCAGTTACACCCACAACTCAATCCTCCCTATGTCGAAGGTTATTACATAATTGGATTTTAGTGTTTCAGCATGTCTGAACCACCATTCGGGTGTGCCCTTGCATGACCTTCCTAAGGGTGAGTCATAATATAATAAATGGCTTGTTGTTAATGATAATTTCATAATGGCATGTACCATGTATGCTCACCAGTTTACCCACCTAAGTGAAGTGCTTCAAATTGATTATTAAATGTGAATTGTGAAACTGAATGTATGCAAAGTATATTACTTGGCCTTAACAAATGAGATTGAATAAAGGTTACATATCTATATAACCCCTTTCCATATTGATGTAAGGTAGTAGAGAGAACCTCCATAATTGAATATTATTTAATGGTTAATTAAGACATGATTAAATGGTTGCAATGCTACATGGACTTTTCACACTAATGAAAGGCTAGGCTTGTACCAAATAAACATAATGATTAACAAAGACTTGATTACATGATTTACATGATACTCGACACATACAAACTAATAGAATACAGGTCTAGGGAAAATAAATAAAGGGTTTCAACTCTACTTGACATATCCACTCTAATGTAAGGAATGACTTGAGCCAAATGAATTACTACATGATTTCCATATCAAAAGTAATGGGTTGATCGGGCCTCACCTTGGATTCTGAGAGGAGAATACCTAGGGACTCAAGAACCCCATTCCAATTCAATGATGTGGTTTGGTTAGGTTTATACCCCTTATACCCTAGTACATTTCTATTCTTATATTATTACATTATTCCTTGGATACACTCCTTGGATCCCACAATGACATGTAGGTGCCATAGTTACATCCCATTTGGCCCTGTCCTTTTTTAGCCATGTTTTACCTTGGTCAATCACCATGGACTCGGTAGGAACCTTATTGTGGAATGAAATGGACTACACTACTTTGATTACACTCTTACCACTTAGCTAGATGAAGATACTATTGAGTTAGCATTCTACGAGATCTATGTTACCTTAGTTATTACCCTGGAACTCCCTCACAAAATATGATTTTGAGGTTTCCTTGTTATGTATTGGGACCTTCACTGCTTATACTATCTTGATGTGATGTTAGTGCTAGCTATGCCTCACATGAACTATTAAAATTAAATGGTAATTACTTAATTAATGATATGGTTACATGTTCAGACACTAATCTAGGACTGAAGTAGGTACTTGGGTATTTAGTTTTATTATACTACTTTCTTTACTTCATATATGCATGCTTTCACAATGAAACATCCCATTACACATTCCATATGTTATATACAGCATTGGTGGTGTCCCACTAAGATTTATCTCACACCCTCTCTGGGCACCGTTTGGTACTCGGAGTAGATTACATTGTGGTAGGTGTTGACAAAGGGAACCAAAGGGCTTCAAACACTTGATTGCTTTCTATTTAGGATGGATCTTGATAGCATATGACTAAGTTGAATCTTTGTGTTATTGGAGTATCATTTTTCTTATTTTTCATTGTGTAACATGTAACGACCCAAAATTTCATTAATGGAAAATCCCTCTTGATCCAGATAAATGTTTCTTTATGAAAAAAAAATGTTTTTTATAAGATGTCAACTTCTTTAGTTTAACGTTAAGATTTGTGACCGTTACTTTTATAGCCGTTGAACAGTGATCATCTGGGTAGTTTAAATATAAGGCTTTAACGAACCAATTTTCTACTCAGACAAAGGAAGCGATGGCCTCATCCAGTAGAATTGCCCCTTACGAAGCCCATTTGTCGGAGCTCGGAAAGGAGGTGGCGTCTTTGGGCTTTGCCCTTGACCAAGCCCAAGCTGAGCTTCATCAAGTCAAGCTCGAACGTGATCGTCTATGGGAAAAATGGAAGTTGATAGAGATTACCACTCGAGCGATGTTATCCGAGCAACCCCAAGAGTCTGTCACCATCGCACACCTTACCCTTAGGTATTATGCGGCTATTTTAAGGGGTTATGTAACAAATAAGTAGCACCATGTTCATGTACATTATTTTTTTTTTTGTATATAATAATGAATATAATTTCTAGTCATTTTTGATACATTGTAATTAGTTTTTAAAGTACAAATGGTGTTTTTAGTTATTATTTAATTAAGAATTATATTTTATTAAATTAAAGGATTTTTCAATTAAATAATATTTTAATAAAATATTATTATTAATATTAAATTATTTTTTATTAAATATAAATGATCTTATAATTTTATGAATGCAATTAAATTTTTTATTAAGGTTTGAAAGCCATTTCTGTCAAAACCCGTGAATTTTTTATAAATGTCGGTTTTTATTTTAAAAGTGAAAATTAACATATTTAGAAAATTATTTAGATAAAATAAATATTATTTTTGGAATCAGGACGTCGAAATTATCCAACGGTGAATTTTTCATAATTTTCTGAGACAGTCAAATTTTTGGGTAAAAATTAAATATCATTTAAATATATAATGTGTTTTATGACATCATAATGACCCAATGGTGATGTAATAAAATACCATAATCCTTATGTTCGGCCAATATATGTTTTATCATTAAAATAATGAGGTTTTGGGTTTTTTTGACTCACTTTTCAAAGCATTAATGGAGCCCTCAAGACTTATTCAACACCTTGCCTTTTTAAATTAATTTCCATGGGAGTGTGACTCACCTCCACATAAGCAACCCTAATTTTTTAATAAGTTCGGACCTTGGACTTTTAAAATATTGTTTTCCTCTTTCCTTTTCCATAAACCATGGGCAAATACCATGGGATGGTTTGTGGTTTGGATTATTTTAATATAAGGGGTCCCAAACCTAAATAATAAAGAATTCCCTCACCTTTCCTATATAAACCTACCCAAGCTCCCACTTCCTCCTCACTCAAATCCCTTGAAGTTCGTCCAACCTCTGCCCTACTCTCTTTAGAATCCTCCCAAGGTGCCCCAAGCTCCCAAGAAGCCTCTCACAAGCCTCCCTCTAGCCTTTGGAAGCACACTTCCAAGTAAGGGGTTTTCTTCCTTTCTCATTTTTTGTCAATTTTCTTTAAGTTGTATTTCCTTTTTATTTCAATTATGAATGTTGGGGTATGGTTTCGCACCTCCCCCATACTTCCCTCTTATTGTTTGAATGATGGGAGAACCCTTTCTCTCTCATTAAATGCCTCCCATGTACACCCGTTACTATGCCGAAATTCCGAAAGGAACTTCTCTCTCTTCTTTTACATTCAAACAATACTTTTGTATCATGAATCTAAATTCCATTTCTATTGTTGGGACATGTATATATATGATCTACTTACTGTCCATTACATGTAAATATGATGAGGAACCCCTTTCTCTCTCATCAACCTTTTTTTATGAATTCTTATGTCACGCCGTTACACTGCCGAAATCGCACCGATTTTCTAAGCCAATGTCTTTGTGTAGTGAATACCATGCCCATTTCTCCATCAAGGGTATTCACCTTTATGCACATTTACTTATTGATTATAAAGTTTCATGTATGAATTCCACATTCCTTTATCGTGGAATAAATTATTATGTTTTATGAATCCATGTTTTATGATCCATGTGGCACACTTATGCATGAAATGAAATGTTTAAGAAGGGTGCGCCCTTTATAGCGCTCCAATGCATTGGGTAAAGTATAGTATCATGATACGTCATGTGCAATGAGTGTTGACTCATGCTAATTCAAGTGCAACGAGGGTTTACTCGTGCTTCAAGTGCAATGAGGGTTTACTCATGCTCCATGTGCAATGAGCCTTGGCTCATGCTAATTCAATGTTAAGTGTTGTTGCCACATTTCCTTGTTTTGATTATCATGCTTTATCATGCCTTTATGTTCATGTCTCTCTTATGCTCTATTGATATTCCTATTGCCTAACATTTATTGTACTCCTCATGTTATTCATTGTGTACTCCCTTACTGGGCTTTATAGCTCACCCTTTTCTTATGCGTGTCCTCAGGTTATCCCATGCAATGCTAAGTACGAAGGAATGTAGTGGTCATGTAAAGGCAGTTTTCAATAAGGATATTGTATTTCAAGTTTAAAGTTTTTATGTAATGATCCTAAGCCCCAAAGACACTAAACCTCTCGATCTTCTTTGTTGTATCAAGTGAAGTTTTATGTATTAAAGCATGTTTAAGTTGTAATAAAAAGCAGGGTTGTCATAGTTGGTATCAGAGGATAGGTTTAGTTATTTTTGGGATTAGGAAACCCTAGTAAAGCCTTAGATACAAGACTAAGCATAATAAAAACATCCCTAAGTTTTGGTAAATACTAAGTAAGTGGTTTATCAAACAAATACATCCCTGTCTGGATACGAGCAGGTAGAGGCGGCTCTGGCACAGATGTATCCTAGGGGTAAAACTCGAAAACACCGCTTTGAGCTAGACTCGAACGGGAACTGGTGCACGACAACGGGCCTTGCTGCACTCTTGGTTACGACACTCCCGGGGGATATGTTTTGATAAATTCACAATCTTAGTATGAACCCTTATTAAGGGAAAAAAATGCCCCTAAGAATATATGTTAGAAGGAAGATCATGAAAAGCCTGGATTGAATCCTATAGACTCATGAGTTAAAGAGATTAAAGTTTATTTATAATTCATCAACTTTTGTCTTTGGATTACCCTTTATGTGTTACCCCTAACTTTCCTTTTATTCCAGCCAATGGCCGGTAATAGGAGAACTTGGGCTAACAACCGTTGTGAAGATCAGTGTGATGATTGTACTTATGAGATGCCCAATCCAATGGGAGCGGGAATCACGAACTTTGTCACGCTTCTCTCTCAGCTAACTCAAGTTTTGAATAGAAACACTGGTCAAGAGGAATGTTCAACCCCCCCTAAGAAAGAAAAAGTCACTATTGAAAGCTTCATGAGACAAAGGCCTCCTACTTTTAGTGGATCATCTGATCTCATGATTGCTGAACAATGGATCAACTCCATTGAAAAGATATTCTCCATCCTCCAATGCTCTGAAAAAGAGAAGGTTCTCCTAGCGGCTTATCGTATGGAGGGTGAAGCTGATCAATGGTGGACGTTGATCAAAAATACGAAGCCTGAGGAGGAGATCGAGGCTTTGGAATGGAAGGTATTCCGGAAGATGTTTTTCGATAAATATTTTCCACGCACCCTCCGTCTTAAGATGGAAAGGGACTTCCTTTCCCTCAAGCAGAAAGATGAGGAATCTGTGGGAGCGTACGAGGCAAACTTCACAAGGCTTGCACGATATGCCTCCGGCTTTGTCGTTACCCCTGAATGCAAGGTTGACCGCTTCTTTGGTGGGCTGAAGCCTAGCTTGCGGAAAGCATTAGCGATCCGTGACTTCGACAGCTATGAGGAAATTGTCCGATGTGCCCTCAAGGTTGAAATGGAGATCGGAGAATCACAGGGGTATCATGGGGACAAGAAGCGGAAGGTGGACTTCAATGCTGGTGGTCCGATGGATAAATCCAACGGCGCTAAGAAATTCTAGCACCCCACTTGCCAAAAGTGTGGAAAGAAGCACCCTGGAAATTGCCTTAGGGGGACAAGAAAATGCTTCAAGTGTGGAAGAGAAGGGCACCTAGCTGTTAACTGTCAGCAAGAAGGACCCGCAGCTGCGACAGAGGAGAGGAACGCTCCGTTCGAACCTCAACGCATTGTTCAATGCTTCAAATGCAAAGAACCGGGTCATTTTGCGAATCAGTGCCCTAATCCAAGGGTTATCGGAGGCAATCAACAACCTCCAAGACAGCAAGGAAGAGCTTTTGCCATCACTTCTGCCGAAGTGAACCCCGAAAACGAAGTGGTGACAGGTACGCTAGTTATTCATTCAAGAATAGCGAACGTACTTTTTGATTCAGGTTCTACGCATTCTTTTATATCTCAAAAGTTTAGTAGAACAATCCCCGCACCACCACAAATCATGGAAGTAAAGATGTCGGTAAGTACGGAAAATCGGGCAATCATTGCATCCCATGAGTATAAGTCCTCCCCTGTTATAATATGTGGATTGAATTTCCCGGAGAACCTCGTCATACTCCCTTTGGTGGAATTTGATACAATTCTTGGCATGGATTGGCTTTCCTTATATAGAGCCAACATAAATTGTCGGGAGAGGGAAATCACACTCCATATGGAGAATCGACCACCGATTCTTTACAAGTGTCAGGAGGAAGATGAATCTCCTTTAGCTCAATCATCTCAAGCATGGATATTACTGCCTTATGAGCACGCATATCTGGCTCAGATGATTGAGTCCAAGGAAGAAACCACCCTTGAAGAAATGCCTATTGTGAGGGAATTCGCTAAAGTATTTCCCGAGGAACTTCCTGGTCTTCCTCCAAGAAGAGATGTTGAGTTCTCAATTGAACTTATACCTGGGGCGCTACCAATATCCAAGACTCCATATAGAATGGCTGTGGTTGAGCTTGAAGAACTGAAGAAACAACTACAGGAGAATCTGGATAAAGGGTTTATACGCCCAAGTGCATCACCATGGGGTGCACCAGTCCTCTTCGTCAAGAAGAAGGATGGGTCAATGCGGCTTTGCATCGATTATCGTGAACTTAACAAAATCACGATAAAGAACAAGTATCCTCTCCCAAGAATCGATGACTTGTTTGATTAGCTACGTGGAGCACAATACTTCTCCAAGGTCGACTTGCGGTCGGGATATTATCAAGTAAGGGTGAAGAAGGAAGATATCCCCAAGACTGCTTTTCGTACAAGGTACGGGCACTATGAATTCATAGTAATGCCTTTCGGACTCACCAATGCTCCAGAAATATTCATGGACTTGATGAATATAGTCTTTAGAGATTACCTAGATAAATTTGTGGTAGTCTTTATAGATGATATTCTAATATACTCCAAAACCATGGAGGACCATGAGGAGCATTTAAGAACTGTACTGGAGACTTTGAGCAAGGAGAAGCTCTATGCCAAGTACAGCAAGTGTGAGTTCTGGTTGAAGGAGGTCTCATTCTTGGGCCATATCATCACAGACAATGGGATATCTGTGCACCCCTCCAAAACAGATGCAATTGAGGGATGGCCGAGACCATCATCGGTAACTGGTATCCGTAGCTTCTTGGGGTTAGCTGGATATTATCGACGATTTGTGAGAAACTTCTCACGATTGTCCAACCCTCTTACCAAGCTAACTCGAAAGGGAGTAAAGTTTGCTTGGAGTGATGAATGTGAAGAAAGCTTCAAGGAGTTGAAAAGGAGGCTTATCACTGCACCCGTTCTCACTTTACCCACAAGTGGGGAGCTTTTTGTGGTATTCAGTGATGCTTCGAAGAAGGGATTAGGATGTGTGCTGATGCAGAATGATAAAGTGATATCCTATGCCTCAAGATAGTTGAAAATCCATGAGCGAAACTATCCAACGCATGATCTGGAGTTGGCGGCGGTAATCTTTGCCTTGAAAATCTGGCGGCATTATCTCTATGGAGAGAAATGTGAGATATATACTGACCACAAGAGTCTTAAATATATATTCACACAGAAAGAGCTTAATATGCGCCAGAGAAGATGGATAGAGCTCATAAAGGATTATGACTGTTCAATACATTACCACCCTGGGAAGGCGAACAAGGTGGCGGATTCCCTAAGTAGAAAGGATCCAGCAATTCTATCAATGATGAGAATTGAGAAGGATCCAATCTTCTTAGACTTGATGAAGATGGACGTGGGAATCATAAAGAAGGGAACATCATCAATCCTTTCACAAATGATTGCTCAACCATCTCTTTTGGAAAGGTTAAAGGATGCTCAAAAGGATGATGCGGGAATCCAAGAAAAAGTGGAAGCTATCAAAAAGGGAAAATCCTCAGAGTTTAATGTTAATGAAGAAGGAATTGTGCGGTTTGGGAAAAGACTATGTGTCCCATCAAGTTCGGAGCTGAAGAAGGAACTTTTGGATGATGCACATAGTTCAAATTTCTCTATTCACCCAGGGAGCACAAAGATGTATCGAGATCTCCGAGAAAACTTTTGGTGGGATAATATGAAGAAGGAGATCGCCGAATATACATCAAAGTGCCTGGTGTGCCAGCAAGTGAAGGCAGAGAGGCAGAAGTCTAAGGGGATGATGCAACCATTTCCCATACCAGAATGGAAATGGGAGAACATCACCATGGACTTCGTCACTGGACTTCCAAGGACATCCAAAAGCAACAATGCAATCTGGGTTATTGTGGATCGTCTTACAAAGACTGCACACTTCATTTCTATTCGAGAGGATTTCTCTTTGGATCAACTGGCACAGATATATATCAGGGAAGTGGTACGGTTGCATGGAGTACCACTATCTATTGTGTCTGACCGAGATCCAAGATTTACCTCTAAGTTTTGGAAGAGTCTTCAACTTGCTCTGAATACTGAACTAAACTTCAGTACGGCCTATCATCCTCAAACTGATGGCCAATCCGAGCGGACTATCCAAACACTTGAGGATATGTTGAGAGCGTGCTCAATGGACTTTAAAGGAGGGTGGGATCAACATCTTCCTCTAGTTGAGTTCTCTTATAATAATAGTTTCCACTCGAGAATCCAAATGGCACCATATGAAGCCCTGTATGGGAAAAGGTGTAGAACACCGGCATGTTGGGATGAGGTCGGTGAACGTAAGCTGCTTGGACCAGAAATGGTCGAAGAAATGGTGGAGAAGGTGAAAACCATTCAGCAGCATATCAAGGTAGCCCAGAGTCGACAGAAGAGTTATGCAGATAATCGTCGACGAGACCTTGAGTTTAAAGTCGGAGACATTGTGTTTTTACGCATATCTCCGTGGAAGAAGGTCATGAGGTTTGGAAAGAAAGGGAAGTTAAGTCCAAGGTACGTTGGCCCATTCGAGATTCTTGATCGTGTTGGGGCTGTGGCCTATCGACTAGCACTTCCACCTACTATGGCCAAGGTGCATGATGTCTTCCATGTATCCCTCTTAAGGAAGTACGTACCAGACCCTTCACATGTACTCTCTTCCGAGGTGGTACAATTAGAAGACGATCTTTCTTATGAGGAGCAACCAGTGAAGATCTTAGATCGTAGAGAAAAGGTTCTACGAAATAAGACAATGCCCCTAGTCAAGGTGTTGTGGAGAAACCACAAGTTTGAAGAAGCAACTTGGGAGTCGGAGGATATGATGAAGCTAAGTTACCCACATTTGTTTTAGTGTGGGAAAAGGAAAATTTCGAGGGCGAAATTTCTTAATGGGGGAATGTTGTAACGACCCAAAATTTCATTAATGGAAAATCCCTCTTGATCCAGTTAAATGTTTCTTTATGAAAAAAAATGTTTTTTATAAGATGTCAACTTCTTTAGTTTAACGTTAAGATTTGTGACCGTTACTTTTATAGCCGTTGAACAGTGATCATCTGGGTAGTTTAAATATAAGGCTTTAACGAACCAATTTTCTACTCAGACAAAGGAAGCGATGGCCTCATCCAGTAGAATTGCCCCTTACGAAGCCCATTTGTTGGAGCTCGGAAAGGAGGTGGCGTCTTTGGGCTTTGCCCTTGACCAAGCCCAAGCTGAGCTTCATCAAGTCAAGCTCGAACGTGATCGTCTACGGGAAAAATGGAAGTTGATAGAGATTAACACTCGAGCGATGTTATCCGAGCAACCCTAAGAGTCTGTCACCATCGCACACCTTACCCTTAGGTCTTATGCGGCTATTTTAAGGGGTTATGTAACAAATAAGTAGCACCATGTTCATGTACATTATTTTTTTTTTTATATAATAATGAATATAATTTCTAGTCATTTTTGATACATTGTAATTAGTTTTTAAAGTACAAATGGTGTTTTTAGTTATTATTTAATTAAGAATTATATTTTATTAAATTAAAGGATTTTTAAATTAAATAATATTTTAATAAAATATTATTATTAATATTAAATTATTTTTTATTAAATATAAATGATCTTATAATTTTATGAATGCAATTAAAATTTTTATTAAGGTTTGAAAGCCATTTCTGTCAAAGCCCGTGAATTTTTTATAAATGTCGGTTTTTATTTTAAAAGTGAAAATTCACATATTTAGAAAATTATTTAGATAAAATAAATATTATTTTTGGAATCAGGACGTCGAAATTATCCAACGGTGAATTTTTCATAATTTTCTGAGACAATCAAATTTTTGGGTAAAAATTAAATATCATTTAAATATATAATGTGTTTTATGACATCATAATGACCCAATGGTGATGTAATAAAATACCATAATCCTTATGTTCGGCCAATATATGTTTTATCATTAAAATAATGAGGTTTTGGGTTTGTTTGACTCACTTTTCAAAGCATTAATGGAGCCCTCAAGACTTATTCAACACCTTGCCTTTTTAAATTAATTTCCATGGGAGTGTGACTCACCTCCACATAAGCAACCCTAATTTTTTAATAAGTTCGGACCTTGGACTTGTAAACTATTGTTTTCCTCTTTCCTTTTCCATAAACCATGGGCAAATACCATGGGATGGTTTGTGGTTTGGATTATTTTAATATAAGGGGTCCCAAACCTAAATAATAAAGAATTCTCTCACCTTTCCTATATAAACCCACCCAAGCTCCCACTTCCTCCTCACTCAAATCCCTTGAAGTTCGTCCAACCTCTGCCCTACTCTATTTATAATCCTCCCAAGGTGCCCCAAGCTCCCAAGAAGCCTCTCACAAGCCTCCCTCTAGCCTTTGGAAGCACACTTCCAAGTAAGGGGTTTTCTTCCTTTCTCATTTTTTGTCAATTTTCTTTAAGTTGTATTTCCTTTTTATTTCAATTATGAATGTTGGGGTATGGTTTCGCACCTCCCCCATACTGCCCTATTATTGTTTGAATGATGGGATAACCCTTTCTCTCTCATTAAATGCCTCCCATGTACACCCGTTACTATGCCGAAATTCCGAAAGGAACTTCTCTCTCTTCTTTTACATTCAAACAATACTTTTGTATCATGAATCTAAATTCCATTTCTATTGTTGGGACATGTATATATATGATCTCCTTACTGTCCATTACATGTAAATATGATGATGAACCCCTTTCTCTCTCATCAACCTTTTTTTATGAATTCTTATGTCACGCCGTTACACTGCCGAAATCGCACCGATTTTCTAAGCCAATGTCTTTGTGTAGTGAATACCATGCCCATTTCTCCATCAAGGGTATTCACCTTTATGCACATTTACTTATTGATTATAAAGTTTCATGTATGAATTCCACATTCCTTTATCGTGGAATAAATGATTATGTTTTATGAATCCATGTTTTATGATCCATGTGGCACACTTATGCATGAAATGAAATGTTTAAGAAGGGTGCGCCCTTTATAGCGCTCCAATGCATTGGGTAAAGTATAGTATCATGATACGTCATGTGCAATGAGTGTTGAATCATTCTAATTCAAGTGCAATGAGGGTTTACTCGTGCTTCAAGTGCAATGAGGGTTTACTCATGCTCCATGTGCAATGAGCCTTGGCTCATGCTAATTCAATGTTAAGTGTTGTTTCCACATTTCCTTGTTATGATTATCATGCTTTATCATGCCTTTATGTTCATGTCTCTCTTATGATCTATTGATATTCCTATTGCCTAACATGTATTGTACTCCTCATGTTATTCATTGTGTACTCCCTTACTGGGCTTTATAGCTCACCCTTTTCTTATGCATGTCCTCAGGTTATCCCATGCAATGCTAAGTACGAAGGAATGTAGTGGTCATGTAAAGGAAGTTTTCAATAAGGATGTTGTATTTCAAGTTTATAGTTTTTATGTAATGATCCTAAGCCCCAAAGACACTAAACCTCTCGATCTTCTTTGTTGTATCAAGTGAAGTTTTATGTATTAAAGCATGTTTAAGTTGTAAAAAAAAGCAGGGTTGTCATATAACATGTTATTCTTATTTTCTTGTATCCATGTTTTCCATTATTCTAGTGACATGAAATTACATCATCATTGTTCTAATTGATACAGTTATTATGATTCTCCTTTATCTAGAGAGTTTGTTTCCTCCATTGTTTATTTATATTCCTTCCATTATTTACTAGTTTTTTATATTCCTTCCACTATGACACTCTCTGTTAATGGGGGCATATTCTCCCCACAGAAAAACCCTAGTCCTTTGCTACTAGTTGGTAGCCTGTAGAGTTCAGGGTGATGTTCTTGAGGCCATGTGGCCCACTGGGCTCAGGGCACCCGTTAAGTGGAATCTGGGTCTGGGACGTCACATTTTTGGGTGTTTTTAACCCATGTTTGAGGGAAAACCCAACTCACCCATGTTGGGAATTATTATTTTCAATTTTCATTTTTATAATTGAATGATATTTCATCATTGGGTGATGCACTTGTTGTGGGATGTGACAACATTATCATATTTTGATCACAGTACGAATAGAATGATATGGTGGAATGATGCATCATTTTAGGCACCTAGTGATATAGGTGACATGAATCCGAATAGGAAGACATGTTATGGGTGTGTGGGGTATGAGAGGTAGAATTCATTTATAATTCCTCAAAATTTGAGAAAATGGTGTCTAATATAAAACTTATAACATTTTAAGTTATTTTACAATTTATTAGCCATGACCCGCAGTAGGGATTGTTGACGGTAGTGAATGGAATTTTTTTAGGACCTTTGGGATAGTGTATATGAATGAGTTATTTATGGATAGAATAGAGACTTCATTTATCTGAATTTTAAGAGATTTTTGTTATGTGTTCTAAAGCTTGTGTTTGGAATTGAAGAGAAATGTTTCCATGAAGACGTGTAACAGATGGGGGATAATAGAATGTTTTCAAGAAAACTCCTATGGTAGTGGATCAAGATAATGTAGAAATATAGGATAATAGATAATAGTAGTTTCATGATAATCTTGTTATCATCATGAAAATGATGGAACGGGACCCAAGGTAGGTTGTGTCAAGCATGTTTGAGATGACCCGGGAATTTCAGCTACAACACCCCTAACCTTTATAGGAGAGGGTGGACCAGAAGTAGATGAGTTCTAGATAGAGTCCATATATATGATTTTCGAACATTTGTTGACTCATTCTAAGAAATGAGTCAATTTAGGTGCCTATGTGTTTTGAGGAAAGGAAAAGTGTTTGGGGTACATCATGGTTCTGATAGAGAATATTTAAGGAATGGTAAGTAATGATTTATAGGACAAGTTTATATATCATTTCAATATAGATACCTTGAATAAAGAGAAGGATATGTATTTTATGAGGTTTTCCCAAGAGGAAATTTCTATGATGGATTATGCTAGCTATTTCACCAATTTGTGAAACTTCATTCTAGCATTGGCAAGAGATGAACACTACTGGAATAGAGGGAAATACCAACACTTTGATGTAAACGGTTATAGAAAACCGTTGGTATATGTGGAGTACACACCTTTTTTCGAACGGTTTTATCGAACCGTTGGGATATCTCCCAATAGAACCCATTTTTCCCAACAGTTCAATAAAACCATTAGGATATCTCCCAATTCCACCACCTTTACCAATGGTTTTAGTGAACCGTTGGTAAAGAATATTTTTCCCAACAATTTTTTACAACCGTTGGGGAAAAGTTCCTCCAAATACACAGAGCCCCCAATTCTCCCCCAATTCTCTGTTTCCCCGACTACAGCCCTGAAATTGAAGCTCTCCCGACACTCTCTCGCTACCCAGTCTCCGAAACTCCATCCACTTCAATCAAACAATTTTTCTGTTCTACACTTCTAATCTATAAGTTCTTCTTCATTTATAATGTTCTTCATCTATTTTTTTATTTTCTATTTTGATTTGACCTTAACGTGAGGGATCTCTCTATAAAAAGACTCAGAAACTCGTTCCACTCATAGATCCATCTTAAATCAAACAATTTTCTAGTTCTACACTCTAAATCTGTAAGTAGTACCTTAGTTTTAATGTTTTCCATCTCTTATTTTTGTTTTCTATTGTAATTTTGTATAAAATAGGTTGTGTTGTTTATGGAATGCGAAGGTTAGTGATATTGAGGATGAATTGGATGTTAGTTTGGTGATGGATTGGAATTGTGATGTTTTTTGGATTAAGTTTAGTTAATTTTCAACGAATTATTTGGGTATTTCCTCCCTTTAACAGAGCCCCCACTCCTCATGGACCCTGGACACCCCCCCTCTTAGACCCTGGACAGTCCCCCCCTCCCGGAACTTGGATAACATGCCCCCCTCTTTCCTGAAACTTGGACAGCTCCCCTCCTGGACCCTAGACAACCCCCCTACACCCTCCTCCCAGGACCTTGTATAGTCCCCCCTCCTTCCTGGACCCTAGGAAGCCCCCACCATCCACCCTGGACCCTGGATAGCCCCCTCCTTGATGGACCCTGGACAACCCCCCCCCCCTCCTTCATGGACCATGGAAAGCCCCTTCTCCCCTTCTCCTTGACCCTAGACAGCCCCCACCCCCCTTCCTGGACCCTGGACAACCCCCACCCCTCCTTCTTAGAACTTGGACATCCCCCTCACCCCCCTCCTGAACCACCAAATACCCCCCACTTCTAAACTTTTACCACCAAACGTGGAGATGCTGGATTTTCTCTAGAAAGATAGATTTGATCCTCAAACCACCTCAATAATATCCTAAACAATGCTTATAATGTGGTTTTCACCACATAGCATACAATTGTATGCCAAGTCACTAGTCTATCCTCCCTTGTCTAGATTTTACAAAAAGTGCTAAACCTTAAGGATCCAAATAAAAATAAATTGATATAAGATATTCGATAATGGCTTAAAATTTCAAATTGGGATCCAATGAGGAATATTTGAGATATTATGCGTCATGTCCATGAGTAAATCCATTTTTATATATCCGATAAGTTATTTTTCACAATTTTCACACATTAATTGTTTCTAAAAATGGGAAAAACATTTATAAAGGTTATAATATATAAAAATGAATCTATTTGAGGATGCAGCTTAACCAACAATGTCTAGCTTGTCTGCCTCTTCCATGATCATCGATGTGCACGTCCCATCTCCATCTGACCTCGTACGAAGGGTGACTCAGCGTCTGGCCGATGATGAGTGCCAGATTCTCTTACATCCACACCAGATTCACGCCCGCTACGCTCCTGAAGTGATCAATCCCACTAAGCATCTAGTTGATGACGAGCGCCAGATTCTCTAACATCCACACCGGATTCACGCCCTCTATGCTCATGAAGTGATCAATCCCACTAAGAGTCCCTGTGAGCTTGACGACACGGGTGCCAGTTCTTGTAAGAGGCAGAGGAGTTCTGAGCTGATGGACCAAGACGATTGACCAGTGTCCATCCATCTGGCTGAAGACGTAAAACTTAGCGCTACTTGGGAGGCAACCCATGTTCTAGAGTTTCATCATTTTTCTTTTTTTACTTTGTTTTAGGAAATAAACATGGCATTTATGCAACAATTTTTTAGCTTCTTCTGATCTGTATGTGCACTTGTCATTACTCTGCATGACTGCTTCTATTTTGTCTGATCCTTGGTGTTATTTTTTATGACATGATGTGGATATGTGCTATCTATGTGTAGATTTTACAGGTACATAAGTATGTGAACTTCTCATAATCCATTATTTCAGTGCTTAGGCCGATGGTACGAGGGAGGTTCATACCAGAGGTAGACGAGCATCTCCGCGTACCTGACTAGACCCTTCCCCTCCCACTAACATGTCACCCTCCTCCCTAGACCCCGGACAACCCCCCTGATATCCCCCCACCCTCCTATTTGGTCCCCAGACTGCCCCCCAGACATCCCCCTTAATAGCCCCTCCACCCTCTTCCATGGTCCCCAGACAGCCCCCCACACCCCCCAGACACCCCCCCTCACCCTCCTCCCTGGACCCCAGATAGCCCCCGACGCTCATCCTCGGTCCCCAGACAGCCGCCAGACATCCACCCCACCCTGCTCCTTGGACCTCGGACAACCCCCCAGACACCCCCCGAATGTGACATGTACGAGTCAACCCCGCCTCAATATGAGGCTCGGTGTGGCCGACACCACTCAAAATGCCTCTGTTTTGTTAAAAATAGACTTAATTTTAAGTGAAATCAACAACTGACATATAGTAAACTGACCAAACGCATTAGGATTCTATTGATACAATAGGAAAACGATCCATGGGTCATATGTGATGTGTACGAGTCAACCCCTCCTCAATCCGAGGTGCGGTGTGGACGGTACCATTCAAAATGTCTCTTTTTTGTTCAAAATGACCTTAATTTTAAGTGAAAACAACAACTGGCATACGAAAAACTGACCAAATGCGTTCCAAATCTTTTGAAACTTTAGGAAAATGATCCATGGGTCATATGGGATAGGTACAAGTCAACCCTGCCTCAATCCAAGGCACGGTGTGGCCGGAACCACCCAAACTGTCCCTCTTTTTTTAAAAATGGACAATATTATACGTACATATGCCAAACCGATCAAACGAATTCTGATTGTGTTTATACTTTTTAAAAATGATCCAAGACTCATATGTGATGTGTAAAAGTCAACCCTACCTCAATTAAAGGTTCGTTGTTGCCGACACCACTCAAAGTGCCACTGTTTTGTTAAAAATGGACTTAATTTTAAGTGAAATCAACAACTGACATACGAAAAACTGACCAAACGCATTCAGATTATATTGAAACTTAAGGAAAACGATACATGAGTCAATTTTAACTTTTATGAGTAAACCCCACCTCAATATGAGGCTCGGTGTGGCTGACATCACTCAAAATGCCTCTGTTTTGTTAAAAATGGACTTAATTTTAAGTGAAATCAACAACTGACATACGGTAAACCGACCAAACGCATTCGGATTCTGTTGATACTATAGGAAAACGATCCATGGGTCATATGTGACGTGTAAGAGTAAACCCCGCCTTAATCTGAGGCGCGGTGTGGACGATACCATTCAAAATGTCTCTCTTTTGTTCAAAATGACTTTAATTTTAAGTGAGAACAACAACTGGCGTACGAAAAACTGACCAAATGCATTCTGAATCTGTTGAAACTTTAGTAAAACGATCCATGGGTCATATGTGATGTGTACGAGTCAACCCTACCTCAATCCAATGCGTGGTGTGGCCAGAACCACCCTAACTATCCCTCTTTTGTTTAAAATGCACAATATTTTACATACATACGTCAAACCGATCAAATAGCTTCTGATTGTGTTGATACTTTTTTACAACGATCCATGACTCATATTTGATGTGTACGAGTCAACCCCAACTCAATACGAGGACCGGTGTGGCCGACACCACTCAAAGTGCCTCTGTTTTGTTAAAAATGGACTTAATTTTATGTGAAATCAACAACTGACATACGACAAACTGACCAAACGAATTCATATTCTATTGAAACTTAAGGAAAATGATACATGGGTCAAATGGGACGTGTAAGAGTCAACTTCACCTCAATCTGAGGTGCGGTGTGGCCGGGAATAGTCAAACTCCCTCTCTTTTGTTCAAAATGGACTTATTTTTAAGTGAAATCAACAACTGACATAAGGGAAACCGACCAAACGCCTTCGGATTGTATTGAAACTTTAGGAAAATGATCCATGGGTTATATGTGATGTGTAAGAGTCCACCACAGCTCAATCTAAAGCGCTGTGTGGCCGATATCACTCCAAGTGTATGTATTTTGTTTATAATGGACAATATTTTATGTACATACGCCAAACCAATCAAATGGCTTTTGATTGTGTTTATACTTTTGAAAAACGATACATGACTCATATGTGATGTGTAAAAGTCAACCTCTCCTCAATCCAAGGCCTGGTGTGGCCGACACCACTCAAAGTGCCTCTGTTTTGTTAAAAATGGACTTAATTTTAAGTGAAATCAACAACTGAATTACGGCAAACCGACCAAACACATTCGGATTATATTAAAACATAAGGAAAACGATCCATAGGTCAAATTTGACGTTCACGAGTAATCTTCGCCTCTATCCGAGCTGCGGTGTGGCCAGGAGCACTCAAACTTCCTCTCTTTTGTTCAAAATGGACTTATTTGTAAGTGAAATCAACAAGTAACATAAGGGAAACCAACCAAACACCTTCAGATTGTGTTGACACTTTTGGAAAACGATCCATGGGTTATATGTGATGTGTAAAAGTCAACCCTGGCTCAATCTGAAGCGCAGTGTGGTCGTTATCACTCCATGTGTATGTATTTTGTTTAAAATGGACAATATTTTACGTACATACGCCAAACCAATCAAATGACTTCTGATTGTGTTGATAATTTTGCACAACGATCCATGTCTCATATGTGACGTGTTCTAGTCAACCCTGCATCAATCCAAGGCCTGGTGTGGCCAACAACACTCAAATCTCCTCTATTTTGTTAAAAATGGACTTATGTTTAAGTGAAATCAACAACTGACATACGACAAACTGACCAAACGCATTCGAATTCTGTTGAAACTTAAGGGAAACGATCCCTGAGTCAAATGTGACATGAACGGACAGCCCCAGACAGCCCCCACCCCCCTTCCTGGACCCTGGACATCCCCCCACCCTCCTCCTTGGACCCCAGACAACCCCCCAGACATGAATAACATTTTCCTTTTGCACCACTGTGTATGCAAGTAAATGAGACTCGTAGGCATTATGTATAATTCTATTACAATTTTATTAAATGTTATACCTCATGGATGATATGTAAATGTAGGCATGTTGATTTTACATGTTTTTTTTATTTCTTTGATCATGCAATGTTATTTGGGATTATTCCATTTTTGTATGTCTTGAACTATATGAATGACTTGGTAAGCTTATTAGCTCATTCTCATCAAATGCATGTGATGATATGCTATATTTTGAATACAAATCATTGTTGCACATTCTCCATGACCCCCATACTCTCTCCCTAGAACTCTCCCCTCCCCTCTTCCTGGACAACCCCCTCCCCTCTCGGGACATCCCCCCACATCACATTCAATGCGAGTCATTGCATCACTCTAGATGATGCACAAATACTAACCACATTGTTAATTCACTTTATCACACATACCCCTCATGCACCAATTTCTATCCTAATCATCACCTTTTTGAGTAAGAAAAAATTGATATGTGTGAACCCAAAAAATTGAAATAGGTTAACTGGAAGAGTTGTTGTCATATGAAGATTGAAATAGGGAATTGTAGTACATGGCATGGTTGGAAGAGTGATGTTTTTTGTGTGTTTTTTGGTGCTATTTCCAATGTTTTTTGTGGTGTTTGAAGCCTATTTCTAGATGTAATTTGTGATGTTTTTTATGCAAGCGTATCAAGGGGAGGCAGCTGTATGCAGGCTACTGGTTTTTTGTGAAAATACCCAATACCAACGGTTTAGAACCGTTGGTATACTTTGATAAACTGTTGGTAAAAAGTTGTACCAACGGTTTAGAACCGTTGGTATGCTTTGAGAATATATGAATATATACCAACGGTTTAGATAAAACGTTTGTAAAAAGCTATACCAAAGGTTCAAAACCATTGGTATAAGCTCAAAAATATGAATTTCCCAACGGTTTTAAAACCGTTGGTAAATCCTTTTGCCAACAGTTTAGAGGAACGTTGGGAAAATAAAACTTCCACCACCTTTTGCCAACGGTTTTCCTTAAACTGTTGGTAAAGGGATTTCCCAATGCCTTACTTCCCTACGGTTTGGGAAACCGTTGGTATATCTTATACCAACAGTTTTCCAGCCTATACCAATGGTTTTGAATTGTTGGTATTGTCTATATTTCCAGTAGTGGAGGCATATGTGGCTGAATATTTTCAGGATGGTCTAAGACATGATATCAGGTCTCAATTAAAAATCATCCATTTGAAAAGTTTTCATGAGGTAGTGTATTTTTACATTATCTCATAAGGGAACCTAAAGGGGGCTTTAGTTAGTAGACTTTTTGTGCTAGTCAGGTGGATGAGTGGTGAAACTTTTGATGGTAGGATGTGTTGTTTTGGGAGTCTCCATCATGGTGGAAGTGTGTAAGGTAGTTAGAAGAGGAGGTCAACCTCTCAGGGTGGTGATTAGGTGTTTTGATATATGTGTGGTAGACCCAAACACATGCAGGGTCAGGGTACCTCACAATCTGTTGACTGTTGTTCATGTGGTTGGATGGGGCATGTACCAACGTTTTATAGCAATCCCCATCAGTTGGAAATAGATGATGGCTAGAGGTAGATACTGAGTGTAGTAAGGATTCAGTCAGCCTATATTAGGAAGGAAGATGGATATCCATATGTTTTATGGTCATTGGTGCTAGACATAGTACTCTGGGGAAGAGCGCCAATATTAGAAGGGTAGTGTGGTACTAGGTACTCAAGAAGCACCCTAGGGTAGAGGGATATGATAGCTTCCTTTAGATAAGCATAATCCTAGAGGTGGTGTGGCATCAATTGTTTGATGTACGATCCTTGTATCTTCCATTCTTTCAAGTGCTTTATTTGACATAGGCACCACACACACTTTTATCTCTTCTTATTTTGTTGTTGTGTTGGGCCTATCCATGGAACATTTGTGTGAGTGTAGGATGATTGATACTCTATTAGGGTGGAAATATAAATATATTAGGCAATTTAAGGATGTTCTTTGGAGATTAGTGGGTACCATTTTCTGTGGTACTTTTTCCCCTCAAGATGCCAGGGTTTGACCTTATTTTGGGCATGTTTTGATTGGTGTTGTACCAAGAACATATCAATTGTTACCATTTTTTGGGTAATTTTCATGTCTCTTGATGGAGACACTTTTACCTTTCATGGTGAGTGGCAAGTTCAGGCAGGCTATGCAGGGCCATTTTTTCAGAAGATTTGGAAACATATAGACCAATTGGATGAAATATTATTAATTATGGTGCAGTTAAAAGGAACGTATTTCCTCCTATGGTGTATCTATTTTAGGATATGTATCCAGAGGATTTATTGGGGTTTCCACTCAAGAGGTGTGTTGATTACACAATAGGGTTTCTACTAGGAGTAGACCCAGTTTCCATTCCACCATATAGAATGGCATCAGAAGAACTCCTAAAATATAAAGCGTAGTTAGAGGAATTGTTGTATAAAGGGTTCATCCATCCTACTACATCACCTTGGGGTCACAGACTTTGTTTACTAATATGGCTGATAAATAATTAAGGTTATGTCCGAGTATAAGAAGATGAATCAGATAATAGTTAAGAATAGACACACTCTTCCTCAAATTGATGATCTATTTGACAGGATGAGAGGTTATTCTATGTTTTCTTTGATCAATTTTAGATTGGGATATCACCATCTTTGGGTGATGATTTTTTATATACCACATACTCCCTTCAGGTGTAGGTATGGGTTGTATGAGTTTTTGGTGATATCATTCAGGTTGAACATTTCATCGACTATGTTCATGGCTCTAATGAAGTGAACATTTCACCCATTTATGGATTAGTTCATAGTCTTCATTATCGATGACATCTTGGTGTACTCTAAAAATCATGATTATCATTCCAAAAATATTGACATCATCCGGAGTACACTACGAGATCATATGATTTATTCTAATTGATCAAAATTACATTTCTAGATTGATAAAGTGAATTTCGTGGGTAAACATTTATCTGAGTAAAGTGTGTTAATGGATTCAGAGAAAGTGAAGGTTGTTATGTATTGTTGGAATAAAAAGAATGTTTTTGATGTTCAGAGTGTTCTAGGATTGTCCAGTTATTACTAACATTTTATTAATTATTTCGACCATCTGGTAGTGCCACATTCGGGCTTAACTAAGAATGTAATTAAGTTTGAATGGTTTGAGGCATGCAAAATTGCTTCTCAGGAGTTTAATAATTTGTTGACTAATGAACCTATTATGATCTTAACTAAGTCGGGTAAGAAGTATACCTTGTTTTCTGATGAGTCTGGTGTTGGGATAGGAGTAGTGCATATGCAGGATGATTTGGTTATTGCATATGGCTCACGGTAGTTGAGACCTCATGAATGAAATTACCCTACACATGATCTTGAGTTGGACATTTTGGTATATACTCTAAAGTGTTGGAGGCATTACTTTTCGGGAGAGAAATTTATGATGTTCACTGATCATAGAATTCATAATTACATCTACTCTCAGTAAGATATGAATCTCTAGTAGTGAAGGTGGGTTGATTACCTAGAATAATTCAATTTAAATTTGGTTTATAAACCAATAAATAGAAATAGTGTTGTAGATGCTCTGAGTTAGAAGTATCCTAATTAGGTTTTCCATGAAGACAAATTTGAGTGAAGAATAATGGTATTTTTTCAAATATGAACCTAGATTTTTAGGGTGTGCACAAGTATATGAACATTGCTTCCACGGTAGTTGAGTCCACGCTTTTGAGTTGGGTCATAGAGAGTCATATTGGGGACCCATTTTTTGGGATAAGAAGTAAAGTCTTAAAGGTGGGGAGTCACCTTCTAGATGGGATTTTAGTGATGTAGGATCAATAGTATGTGTGGTCCTATGGTTGTGCCAGTGAGTATGTGGGAAGAGTTGATGTATGAGTTCCATGTATCAGAGTGGGATGTTCAGCCTTGTCTAACTAAGATGCATCATGATATTCGTAAGATGTATTGGTGTCCGAGAATGAAAAAATAGGTTGTGATTTTTGTGGAATGATGCCTTACCTTTCAGTAGGTTAAGGCTGAGCACCAGTTCCCATGTGGTTTGATATAAGCATTTACCATTCTAAAATAGAAGTGGGATAATGGAATGATGGATTTTATAGTGTACATTCCGACGAAACCTCAGAATAATGATGCAATAAGGGTTTTGGTGGATCGGTTGAATAAGGTGGTTCATTTATTCTCGATCCAAGAGACTCTCACTATTGATCAGTTGGGTGAGATGTATGTTCGGGAGATACTGTGATTTCATAGAGTACCAAGAACTATAGTTTTGTATCATGATCTGTGATTCACATCACGCTTCTGGCAGGGAAAACCGAAGGAACTTGGTACCCATGTTTTTTTAGTACGGATTACCACCCATATATGGATGGGTAGTCAAAGTGTATGATTCATGTTGTAGAATACATGTTGATGGATTGTGTCCAAGATTTTCATGGTTTGTGGGAGAAATTTTATTCACATTTTCATTTTCCTACAACAATAGTTTTCAGGATAAGATTCAGATGGAACCATTTGAGGCGCTCTATGGGAGACCACGTAGATTCCCATTTTGTTGTTTGGAAGTTGGAGAATCTTATTTGTTATGACTGAGCCTCATGAAATAGATGCTATAAAAGGTTCAGTTGATTTAGAAATTCGTGGATACAGCTTATAGTAGGCCTAAGTCATATGAAGATATATTTCGTAGAGGTCTTTCGTTTACGTAGGGTGATAGTGTGTTCCTTTGGGTGTTGCAATGATTGGGTCACCGTCAAATCCGAAAACAATTCAAGTTGACACCTGGGTATGTGGGGCCAATTGAGATCGTGGAGATGATTAGACTAGTGGCGTATTGATAGGATCTTCATTAGAAGTATAGTGGAATGTATGAAATATTTTATGCTTCAAATCTTAACTAGTATCACCCTGATCCAACTCATGCGGTCAACATTGAGGATTTAGATCATGGTGTTGATGCGCCCTTTGAGAAGAATCTAGTTGATATTTTAGATCATAGTGAGAAATCTTTACGAGGAAATATGATTTCATTTGTTCAAATTTTTTGGAAACATGGAATTGTTTAGGAAGAAACATGGGGGTAGGAATCAGATATGTGGGCCTAGTGGCCCAGTCTCTTTTCTTCAAAAGCACAGTGATGCTTGGGATCACGTCTTGAGGATGAGCCATTATAATATGGGGAATTTTTATGATATCAGACATCGATATGGTATTTTTCTCATTTACATTTTATTTATAATATCTTCTATTGGTCTAATGAAATATTTAAGAGAAGTATTTATGGCCTTGAGTGGTGATCCGGTGGTTCAGGACTCGATGAAAAGGAATCATGGTCCAAACTATGAAAGGCACACAGTTTGATCATGTTTAAGTAAACTATGTGGACTTCCTCAGAAAAAATACATAGTTGGACAATGTAATATCTCATTGTTGGAATGCGGATTCCCAAAAAATTACACCTTCCCAAGTCATTATGTGACCCAACTTCCCAAGTATAGTGGATTGTGCACAGTTTGTAAAACTATGTGGGTAAACCATGCGCCCCTTTAAAAGATGAAAAAATTAAATTTTTTCTTTTACAATATTTTATGAACCTAATCTTAACTTCTCTCCCATTTCCCCCCTTGAAACCCTATTGATAAATTATAACCCACAAGGGCTCCTAAAGATGGATCTCTGTTATTTATAGGATGTTTCATGTGTAGTTGGTTGTGGATAAAAACTCCACATAAGTCTATTCCTCTCATCTATTCTCTTTTATGGATTAGGGCTTGTATCTTGGGTGATCTCCCTATGAGGAAATAAAACCCATCTTTTATAGTGGAATATATTTTGATATTTCAAAGGGTACTTTAATTCAGATCGAAGGCTATGATTAATAGTGTGTTCATCAATGGATTCAAGGTTGGAAGTCTATAAGTTTTATCCCATTGTTTTATATAGATATGTGAATATAATATTTTCATCTTGTGTTACCCTTATTGTGTTCTTGGATCCATTAGTGTTATTTGGTTAAATTGGTGTCTAAAAGACAAATTAAACCCCTCATGATCCCTGTGGGATGCATGGATGATGACTTGACCAATTTAGGGCCCCCCATGAGGTGCACCGACCATCCAGAACATGGTTAATGGAAACGGTAAGTGTGAAATTGACTTGTGATTGAGTAGAGCCCTTGGTGAGCATGTAAATTTGTTAATGTGATAATTAAGGTGGAATGGAGAATAGTTTTGTCTAGATGGGATAATGGGTAAGTTATTTTTTGGATTGGCATGAAAAGTGGGTTGAATTGAATTAATGGGAATGTGCCTAATGAATCATGTTTTGTATTTTAAATGTATAGTGGAAGAGGACATGGAAAATGAAGAATCTGTTAATTGAGTTAACATATGGGAATGGTGAGATGTGTCAAATGGGTAAATGTAGGGGAATATTGAGTGTGCTTAGTGATTTAGGCATAGGAAATGGAAATTGGGCTAAATGGACAAGTGATATAAATGTTAAATGTGTTAATGGATTGTTGAATAATATTGATTCCCATATTGTTGTTATGGATTGTGATATTTTTATAGGTATTTTCTGTGGTTGTTTGTGATTTGGTATATATGTGGTGAATGTATAAATAATCATTTTCATATGGATTGATAGTGTGGGGTAATGACATGCAGTTCTACATCCATGGGTTCAGTTTGACTGATGCTCAAAACTCCACCCCATAATGCAAGGGTTAGGGAATGGGAAAAAGTTATATTCCCCAAATTACTGCATTCAATAAGACTACCTGGACCGAGGATTCTGGGTGACTGTATTATATATGTGATGATGTGTTTTTCTCTCATGAGATAGAGAATTTTTCTTACCTCCCCTATTCATAGAAAAGGATGATTATGCCTATTCCTTTAAACACATTATAGAAATGAATTAAGTAATAAATATTATTTATGTGATGAAATTTCGAATAATGTTAGCAATGACTTATGTGAACCTTGTTGAAAAATGGAACCTGTACTATCTTTTATTTATGTTTCATTATTATATTACTTGAATTCACTATCTATTTTGACTAGATATTTTATATACATCATTGGTGGTGGCCATATGAGTTGTACTCACACCCTACTCAGGCCTCTGTTGGGTACCACAAAAGATTTCATGCTTGCAGATTAGGATAAGGGAAAAGGCCCCATGCTTGGGAGTTGAGTCGAGCTTGGGAGGTACATTGATGAGGTTATAGACATATAGTTAGGACATTTTTTTGGGTTCCTATATTTCTATTTATTTAGGGATTTTTTCACTTTTCACTATTAGAATGACATGACATATTCACTATTGGTTATGTATTGTAACAAATTTTGGGAAATAGTTTTTATGCATGTTCATTAGATATTACATGTTATATAAGTAGTTTTATTATTTTTCTATTTTTTCTTACTCTGGTAAAGAGGTTATAGTATCCCAATGTGTCCTTTTAGAGCCTTGCTGCTAGTGGGAAACCTATAGTGTACCAGGAGGTGTGCTTGATGTCATGTGAGTGATTTACTGGATCCTAGGCCAGGGATGCTACAAAATGCATCTTTGTTTTACCATGTATGGAATGAATGGAATTTTATACTATCATTACCACTAAATGTTTAAAATCCTACTTCTTATGTTTCAATGGTTATTTTTATGGATAATAACTTTCAAAATAATTTTTGAAATTTTTTCTTAAAAAAAGATATATTTTCAAAGGGAAAAAATTAATCTCCTAAAAAATGTTTTTAATAATTTTCCTAGGGAATTTATATTCAACAAAAAAATAAATGAATTATAATAAATATCATCCCCCATGGATATATTTTATTGATATCATCCTTTTTATTTATATGGATGTTTTATGATCATTTTTACTAAGGATGTAAAATTTTATTACCATTCACCAAATCTCTTTGGATGGTTAATGATGTGTTTATTTGATTGGGGTAAGTATTAACATTCTGTATGATAGTTTTTCAATTAGATTATTTATGTTGATTACGATTCACCACTTTCATATGAGGAATGTATCAGACATAGTTTGTGATTAGTGGGGCCTAGATATAGATAGACCCTTGATACATCAATAGGTCTCATGAGAAAAATCAGCTGGAAAAATTAGAAGAGTTTCTACCCACAGTTATAAATTATCTTGTAAAAGGACTTGTAAATATGTTTTAGATATCCAACATTATAAATTCCCAAATTATGTGATCATTTATCGATTTCCTTATTATTATTTGATTAGTTAGAGTATATATGGATTATTTTCATGCTCATTGGATTATTTATATGGATTTATTTTTTATTCATCAATTACTAACATATTATAATCACGTTATTGTTTAAGCGGCTTGTGTTTCATTTATTTACCTTGAAATATTGATTATCCTTAATTATTCATGATATATTAAGTTGCATTCATACCCATATTAAGAATCTAATCTCACACCATTATAAGGCTTTATTTCCACTAGGATATCAGGAAGTGTTTGATGATTGATATGTAAGGATACTCTAAAGAGAATAATGGTGTTATAAAAAAATTATTTGATGTATTTTATGTTTCAAAAAATTTATGGAATTAAAATATGTATCTAGTTAACTAGGACTAGTAAAAAAAAATTTCCTTCAGGATTTGATAGCTTGTATTTAGTTCCAATATAATAATGTACCCATAGACTCTGAGTTATTAGGGTTGGGTTCCTTATAGTTGGTATCTGAGGAAGATTAGTAGAAATAATGGGAAATATATTTAGGAAAACATAGATAGGGAATTTAAACTTATGAATTACATTAAGGATAAGTATAAGTATAGGTTAATATCAAAATGTTTTGGTACGGTGGGGATTATACAATTATTCTATAAATAAATAAGTTCTTGGATACTATAAGTGGATGTGGCCCTAGAATAGATAAACAACAGTTTAATAACTCAAAAAAATCCCTGAAAGGGTTCACTTGAGTGTTATATAGTACACAACAACAGACCTTGAAAGGCACATAGTTTGACACTTCCATGTGATATTCTTTGGTTAATTCACATTTTTTTCAAACTATTATGAATGATTTAAAAATATTTGAATGATATGAAAACATTACCAATGAAACCATGTTTATGATTATGAGATGATCCATGCATAATGTTTTCAATTAATGATAAGTGTTTCACTAATTTTTGGATTGTATACTATGGTTCATAATGTTATAATAAAATATAGCATATTAAATTGTTGATAATTGGATCTTTGTTGAAGTAATGGGAACTGTATCAATAATGTTAATCCAAAGAGTAAGAATGATCATTCAATTGATGGTATTAAGATATTCCTCCAAAGTGAACCAGTCTCCCAAACATTATCATCATACCTGGACATAGTATAATGTAATATTAAGATATAAAAATAATTTTCCAAGACTTATGGATTCTAAGATATGTAATAGAATAAGACGATGTCAGAGAAAATGATTGATAAATGGAATATGGGAATAAAGGACAACACCTGATATAATTATGGAAAGAAACACATTAGTACTTTCTTGAAGGGAATGTGATTTTTCTATAATTTTTTAGATCAAAGAAATAATTATCATGACTTTAAGGGTAAAAAATAAACATTTTATATTAATTGTTTCATTTGTAATAATATGGGCACTTCACAAATAAATGCTTGAAGCGTCAAGGGAATATTCCATAGAAGAAGCTAAGGGATCATGGTCAATATAATTCAACTAATATGACTTATGTGGAGTAATTAATGTATTTTTGTATTTTTATTCCGGAATTATATTTTTAAAGTGGTTTATCAATGATAAGAATCCCAATTTTTTTTGGATTTTTCGGCAATAGTTTTTGTATAAATATTTGAAGACATATGATGAATGGTATCAATGACCACGAAAAGTGAGAAAGTGTAAATTCAATATTTTTTGAAAAAACAAGATTGAGTGAGGATAACCCTCTATATATGGAAACGGTTGAGATAATACTGATAAATATATTTTAATGGGATATTATTGGTAACCTCTAAATTGGTTAATTATTTATGTTATATTTTTAGTCATTTACTGAATATCTGGATTTATGGAATATATTTGAAAATTGAGATTTTATTTTTGGAAGAATTTTTTTCAGTAAGATTTGGTATTTATAATAGTATTATAATATTTTCTATATGACATTAAGATATAATTTATGAATTTTGGGGAATATAAAAATATGTTGATTTTGTAAGTATAGTGACCTTACTTCTAAATTGTTTTGACATTTAATTTGTCAAGAAATATTATTGATGTTTAAATATTTATGAAATGGGTGAAGCCGAACATTAGATGTTTCTTCTTAGGATTAGATATTAATGTACAATATTAAATGAATTGTTCAAACTATTTTACTTTTGGAATATATTTAGAGGCACACAGAATGACTTAAAACTTTTTCTTTTTGATCGTAGGGACTATCAAAATATAATTTTAATGTTTCAGGCATAAAATTTCATCTTGGATATTCATTTCAATGAGCATGAAATGATGTGGAAAATTATCTATGCACAAAAATAGATGAAATCATGATTATGTAATAGACATATATCATGTAAGTACATTAACTTATGTTCTTAGTCAAATATAGTAAAAAAATCCATCAATATTAAGAAAGTGATCCTGAATTAAAAAGGTATCATATTACCTTCATTTAAAAATATTATAGACTATTGATTGTTAACATTATCCTAATCATTAATTTTATTTTTAACAATGACCCCATAACACTTCATAATTATTTATGCTTTTTTCCATGTTCATATCTTCAAATTCCACCAAAGTTCTGCTATTTGGAAACCTAGTAGTTGTTATTCAAGATGACTAGTGAACTTCCCATTATTTCTTACCAATATGATGTTTTATTATCCATTCTTATGATATGTTTCTATAAAAAATTTATTTTGAAATTTCAAACCATTTATTACCAAGTTCATGATTAAATTGTGAGGATGCAATTTATTTATGGGGTTGTAATGAAAAACCCTAGAATTTTAAAAGAGAAAAATCATGATTTAAAGAATATATGACACAAAACAGCAAACATATAAGATAATGTAAAACCTCAATAATTTAAAATATATTTCATTTTAAATAAATCAAATTTCATTGATAGCTTGTGATGAACACAACAACTAGTTTAAATAAAATGTGTTGCGCTATTAAAATATTATTATGATCATTATAACCTATCCATTAAGTTGGAAATTATGAATAAGAATAAAAAATTTGGAAAATTATATGGTTTACACATGTATAAAATAAATTTAGTGGTAATTTTTTTAAAAAAATAAAATAAGTAAAATTTTAAAGAGAACGATATATTTTTGGGAAAAACTCTATTTCTTCTAAAATGGCCTATTAGTCACACGTTGTACACATAATTGAATATTAATATTTACCAATTTTATAAAATTTATTTGATAAAATGAATATAATTTTAAAAATAAAAAAGAAAAAATTTTCTTTGGGTGAGTTTTTTTGAATTTTTATAAAATATAAATTTGATGATGATTAGTAAAAAAAACTGATTTTTATTGAAAACTAAATTTCTTATAAACTATTTAAAAAGTTAAGTTATTTTTTAATTTGGTTTTAATGTAAAATTAGATTGATTTTATTCAAATTTGTCTAATTTTTATAATAAAAACCAATTTCGTATTTATTTATAATACAAACAATTTTTAGTCATTCGAGTGTTTTTATTTAGAATAACCATTTTTTCAATGATTCTGTGGGTTTGATTTTTATTTTAATTTTAAAAATAATTCAATTTAATTGTTAAAAATGGATTCTATATTTGGAATCATCATAATTTTGATTATTTAATATGGTAAAATTAATTTTATACTATAAATAATAGTGAAAATAATAATAAATAATTAATGTGATTAAGGTAAAAATGCATTTACTAGAGGATAATATCAAATTATAAGAGTTACAATGACCTATAAACTGGTCGAATTCCTACTATATGGAAATATCTTGACCCTAGCCACCTTATAATCGATTTTGATTAGCTTTTAGGACACATTTTTAGGAATGTGGCCTATATAATAATATAAGTACTGAAGAGTAAAAAATATTGCACTCTTTCCTTAAAGAATTAGTTATGTGTTCACATAGGTATAAAATGATGAAGTTAAATAATATTAATATAAATTTTGAGAATATTGAAATTATTTTTAGGGGTAATTTATTTTTAATTTAGATATTTCATATTATTACATTAAATGCATAAGTAAGGCCATTGTAATAATTATTTAGATAATATAAAAATAAAAGAAATGATTATGAAAATAATCAAACTAAAGTAAATTAAATGAATTATTCTGTTACATTAATTTTTTCGATAAATATACCATTTTATATAGGTTTTAACACTATGTAATTGAATTCCATAATTTTCTTCTTATTTTTTAAATTCAAATTAGATGAATATTGTTAAAATTTATAATTATATTTTTGTAGTGATTGTCGTTTTACAAAATGATTTTGAAATTATAAAAAGATTACTTCTACCAATAGTATTATTAATTATTAAATATATAATCTATTTTCTAATGATGGAAGATTTTATATATAGTATCTATATTGACCTGTAAAGTGTAAAACCATTGATACCACAGTTATGGTCAAAACAATGTTTTATCTCGTTACATGGGCTTATGTTAAAATTAATTTTCAAAACACACTGGATTTTTATTTGGTAAATTTAATTTAATATTTATAATCATTGGTTCTAGAGTATCGAATAAGTATCGTTTTATTTTTTTCTTATATGAGAAATTGTTTTGGATAAGATGACTAGTTACCATAGTGAAATCCCAAAATGGTAAAAGTAAGGAAACATAGATAATAAAGAAAAACTTAGTTAAAAATATATTTTCCTCTATTAATTTGGAAGTTAATGAAATTATATTCCCTCAAAACATTTAATTAAAACATATTTGACACATTGGGTGATTGTGACTTCCCATTATTGAATATTTTTGTGTATTTACAAAAATAAAACTCCTCCTCAACTATAAAAGGGTACTCACTCCCCTCACTTCTTCACACCCCTAAAGCTGTTTTTATCAATAGAAAACAGCCAAAATTCTTCCCCAGACATCCCCAAAACCATTATATATATTACGGTTTTCCCAAGATATCATCCCTAGGGTCCTTAAGAAGATATCCAAAGGTGGTTTATCTTAGAGAGGTTAATTGTCTTCACTATGCTCATTTTTTTCTTCATTAACAACCTTAAACATTGTATTAAAACTTCTTATATAAAAATTGAATGATATCCCATATTTTTATATGTTATTATTTTTATGGAATAATATGTATCCATCTCCACTTCTATAAAATGAAAAATGTAATCATCATTTGTGTGTACGACAGACTACGTCCTCGTAAACTGATATAACTCTTTTTCCATCAACACTTTTCAAGGTTAGATATAATGATGGATTGAACTTATATATATATATATATATATTATTTATGATTTAGTTATACTCTTGGAGTTATAATATAACATATACCTTATTACATTATATTAATTTTAAAATACAATAATGTCGCTCAAGTGTATGGAAGATGATCGCCTTACGAAGTGATGTGATCCATCTTCCTGTTACGCTTTTCCTAGAAAGTGAAAAATGATAAATTTAATAAATAAATGTGATATAAATTCTATAAAAATAATATTTCATACACTTCTATACCCATTTACCCTTTAAGGTAATGATATCATCGATGTTGCTTGTGTACGACCAACCATCTCCACGAAGCGATGTGATTCATTTTCTAGGTACAATTTTCAAGAATAGTAATAATGATGTTTATAATGAAAAAAAATTAAAACATTAATAAAATTATTTTGATGATGTAACAATTTAAAATTTTCATGGAATTGAACTTTTATGAGAAACACACATGAAAAAAGAAGGGAATTAACACCCCAATAATGAAAATAATGAAATATTATTAACAAATGGGTGGTTGAATATTATAAGTGGATCATATATGGGATGATATATCTGATTATGTTTAATTAATAGATTTAAAATAAACCAATATTTATTATATATAAGTTTTATACACAAACAAAGAGCGTCGAACCTCAAGTAAGGGTTTCTTATCTCACTTTTACTTCCCTTATACATATGGTATATTAACCACTTATTCTATTGTGTGGTGTATATACTAATTTTTTTTATATTTTATGTAATGAATCTATATCTATTAATGGAATATTTCATTTCAATTTAATTTTTTTCTTCATGTGGCCTATGATTCAAAATATACCAAAGTGGTAAGGGATTATTTCACAACCTCATCATTATTTGGGATTTTTTGGTTTCTCCATTTGGGGAATAATATTGTATTTATATCATAAAACCAATATATTTTATTTTGTTATGTTTATACATGAAATTTTTTAAATAATAGTTTCATTTCCACTCTTTTTTACAAAAAGTGATTAAGAAAATGTTTTTATGAAAACTTGATTTTTTTCTCTATTCGGTCAAAAATTGTTTTTCATCAAAATCCTTTTCTTCAGAAATTGATTTCAAATATTTTTTATCCATTTAATTTTTTTTATTAATTATATTTTTTGATAAATTTTATACATTTTATACATTTTACAAAAAATTTGAAAAACTCTTGATGTCATTTTAAAAACAATGATATTTTTACTTTTACCAAATATTTGAAATGGGTGTCTTTTTCAATGTGTACGACATTAATGGAATTTAATATCATCATGACCAATTTTTTGTAAATTATAATTTATTATTTTCAAAGTATATATACCATGAAATTTATTTTTATAATTTTTTTATCCTCTTTTTATATAATGACCTTTTTAGTGTGAAAATTTTATTTTCCAAAAAAATGTTCTTAAAAACATTCTTAAAATATTTATAATCATAAAAAACATAAACCATTTATTTCATTTATGATTTATTGTGGGTATGTTATATTGATATAATCCATAGTATTTTCTTTTATGGTTTATGATCAGTTTTATTGATGAGGTAAAATTTTATTAACATTCAACACATTACTCTAGATGGTTTATGAATATTTTTATTTGATTTGGGTAAGTATTAAGATTTTTCCTGTCAGTTTCTCAATAAAAATGTTTATTATAATAATTTTTCTCCCATTTCATTTGAGCAATACATTAGAATTACTATATTATGGTTTTTTTACTAGTTGTAGGTTTCCCCTTGATGCTTCGATGCATCTCATGAGACAAATTTGTTGTCTAAATTATATGGATTTCGACCCATTAATTTAATATTTCTTATGAAATGTATTTAAATTTCATTTTATGTGTACAAAATTATTCATTCACCCATTATGAGATCAATTATAGATTTCCAAATTATTAATTGATATATTTGAATATCGATGGATATGTTTCAATATTATTTTATTATTTATATTGAGTGATTGGATTGTCATGTATTCCAGGTATATTATACTAAATTTATTTTATAAATGTAATGTGTTTCATTTATTTAACTTTATATATTCATTATTGTTATTTATTCATTATAGATTACACAATATTCATACCCTTACTAAGCATCCGAGCTTACCCCTTTATTATGTTTTACTTTCCTCAGTATACCAACCAGTGTTTTATGATTGCTATGAAGGGATATACTAAGGGGAATAATGAGTTCTAAAAGAAATTACATTGATTACTTTTATGTTTTCAAAGGTACATGAAATTAAAGTATGTATCTAGTTCACCAATACTACTAAGCTATTCAGACTAATGAGATGTGATACCTTTTATTTATTGAAAATGTAAAAAAGTGACTACGAAATCTATGTTATTCGGGTCGGGGTATTTATAGTTAGTATCAAAAAAAGTTCACTAAAATCCTTGGGAACTAGATTTTGTAAAATATTGTTTAGGTGATATTTCTTAGGGTAATATAACCCTATGTATAGGATGCCATCTTAATTTTTTTACTGTTTACATTATGTTGTTTTCCTAGTAATATATCTCTTTCTGGATACTACAAGTGGAAATGTTTCTAGAACAAATGTACCTAGGGATAATAACTATGAAAAAGGATCACTGGGAATGAATCAAGCGCTATGCAATATAGGAAAACAAACCTTACTACATACCTGGTATGACACTCCCATTGGATATTCATTGGTTAATTACCATTTTCTTTATAAACCAATATGAATGATTTTAAAATATATATCTGATTTGCAATCATTCTCAAAGAAATCATGTTTTTGATTAGGATATCAATTATGCATAAAAACTTAAATGTTTAATTAGTGTTTCACTAGTTTTTGGATTATACATTATCTTTAATAGTTATATGATCTATTATAGTGTATTCCATTATTTAGAATTTGACCCAAGTAAAAGGAATGAAAACTATATCAATGAATGTAATTCAAAGAGTGATAATGCTCATTTCATTGATGGTATTATTCCAGTCCCTAGAAGGGAACTGATCTCCAAATCATTTTCATTATACAAAAAAATTATCATGTTCTATCAAGATAGTGAAATAATTCTCCATGTTTTTTGGATTGGAAGGGAAGAAAGATAATAAGTGGATGATAGAGAATGATATGGATAAAAGTAATAAGGGAATGGGATATTTATCCCATATGATAGTTATGAAAAGAAACAACCTAACAATTTCATGAAATTATTGTGAGTTTTAAGTATGTGTGGATAGAAATTCCACCATACTCATCATTGAAAGGGTGAGAATTAAAACATTTATGTTAAGTGTTTCAACTATACGGTGATGTGGTGATAAAAATATGAATTCCCAAAGAGTCAAGGGAATATACCATAGTTTAAGATAAGTGATCATGGTCAATGTTCTGCTATTTTATAGCTTAAGTGTAATGATTAAAGTAATCATTTATTTTTATTTCATAATTTTTTGTACATGTTTTTTATCAATGTTAAGAATCCTAAAATATTGAAGGATTATACTTCAGTAGTTTTTATATTTGGATTTGATGTTATATATTGAATGGTCCCAATGACCAAGAAAAGTGATACAATGGAAAGTTTATCATTTTGGAAAACACGTGATTAAGGGAGGATAACCATTAACATGTCGAAGATTTAGAGAAAGTAATGATAAATAAATATTTGTAGGATAGTATTGGTAACTATGGAATTTGATAGTAATTTGTAAAATCTTTTTTTAGTATAATTAATGTTTAGAATTTTGGAATATATTTGACAACATGAGATTTTATTTTTATAAAAATGTATTATTTAATTAAATTTTATAGTTATCAGGGTATTATAGTATATTTATTGTTACATTAAGAGCAACTTTATTTTTGGGGGAATTTAATGTTAAGTTTATTTTTGTAATTTAGTGACCTTCTTTCTAATTTTTTTAGGAAGTTTAATTTTTTGAGACATATTCTGGAAGAGTAAATTTTTATGAAATGGAATAAGTTGAAAATTGGGTTTTACTATTTGGTTTTAGAGATTAATGTTATATATTAGATGACTCATTCTAACCATTTTTTTGGTAAATTCTTAGAGACACAAGGATGGAACTTTAAATATTTTATGAATATTATGATATGATAAATTAAGATTTTAATGATTTAAGATTATAAAAATCATCATGGATATACTATTAATTAAGTAATAAATTAAATGGAAAATGATCAAATAATAACCAAAAGATTCAATTTTTCCATTCATTTTTAATTATATCAAGTAAGTATATTCCCTAATGTTATATTTGTAGAAAATAAAATAATCCATAGAGTTTAATAAGTGAATATTGAAATAAAAATGGTATCTTATTACCTTCATTTAAATAATAGATAGATGGATTCTTCATTTTTAATTATTTACAAATAATTCAATTTCATTTGATTAATGACCCCTATCACTATCTATATTTTTTATTGTAGGATTGAAATAGTGATGTAGATGCTCAATTTACAAGAGGGGGGGGGGGTGAATTGTAAAATTTAAAATTTCCTTTGGAACCTTTAAAGTTGGTTATGAATAACTATTTCAAAAGAAAGAGCTAAGTTAAACAAAGTTAAACTAATAAAATTCACAACACCTCTAACACCGATTGAAAACTTGTAAAAGGATTGAAGTTATGAACTTCAAGTCTTATGAACTTTCTTAAGACTGGAAAGAGATTCCGAATGTAGGTTCCGGAAATATGGTTCTGGAAATTGAAACTTAACAAAAGATTACAATATGAGATTCTACCTTAAAGCGTATAGAATCTAAAAGAAACAGAGTACAAGTAAGGAAGTATAAGAAAGTTATACTTTCCTTATAATACAAAATGCAGCGGAAATAAACAAGTAACAAGATAAAAGTCTTTTAACCCAAAGAGAAGGGTATCCAACAACCTTGGATAAAGGTCCCTTGATTTATACTTTCAAGAAATTCTGTCTTACCCACACCCGGGTAAGCCCTTGATACGAAGATCAGAGTCTCTGTCTTGCTATCCCCGCAAGCCCTCAACTTCAAGGTAGTTGGTCACCTCTGTCTTCCTCAGCAAGGAAGCCCTCAAACTTCAAGGTAGTCGGCACCTCTGTCTTCCTATTCCCGTAATTCCTTGAATGTAATCACCAAAATTCGGAGCCGCACGAAGCTTTGAGAGTTAATAAGAGCCTATCTCTCTAGAAATCACTTCAATAGCATGTATGCACAATGTTGAAGAAGTTATTCATCAGTTAGCCTTTCAGCACTGAGCTCTTTCAAATGAGCTCCTATTTATAGGTAAGGTCGGCCTCCTTTCCAACGGTCATATTTTCCTTAAAAATCGGAGGGACCTGTACACGTGTAACTTAACCAATGGTTAGTTCATAACAGAATACACGACATCGTTTTATAACAAAACAAGTGTAACAGAATGTACAACATCGTTTTAAGTCTTAATTAAAAAGTTCAGAGTGAATATTCGGAGTGAAAGTTTGGAGTAAAAAAATATATATTAAAGAGTAAACAAATTATAAAAGCTTAAGAAAAATGAAAGTTTGGATTCTAACCAAAATAATTTACGGAGTCTAAATAAATTCAGAGTGTATAAAACATAGATGATCAGATTCTGTTTAATAGGTGAATTCGGAATGAGAATTCAGAATGAGAATTCGGAATGAGAATTCGTAATGAGAATTCATCATCAGGATTTGTAATGGGAATTCCTCATCAGAATTCATATTGAGAATTCATTGTCGAACGTCATAAGGATTCATATCCTGAATCTGGAGTAGAACTTAATCAGAGTTCGTATCCGGAGTTCAGAATGAAACTTTATCACAGTTCTCATCTGGATTTCGGAGTGAAACTTTATTACAGTTCTTATCCAGAATTCGGATCCTAAAACAGAATACTTCATATCAAATTTTCAAACAATTCCGAGAATATAGAAATGAATCTGAATCTTATACTTAAGAAAAATATGGATGAAAATATGATAAGGATAATTTTTCTTACAAAAGCGATTTTCCTTATAAAAGCAATTTTCCTTATAAAAGCAATTTTTCTTATAAAAGCAATTTTTCTTATAAAAGAAATTTTCCTTAAAGATAAGGTGTTTGTTATTTTCAAAATAAGAAGGAATGGAAATGTCATAAGGAAAACCTTATTGACTCAACAATCTCCCCCTTTTAGGAAAGCACAAACATCCTTACGAAAAAGAAATTTTAAGAAGAAAGAAAAACATTAAGGCTTATCTCCCTTTGCTTTAAGGATATTGATGAATAAGACTAACTCCCACTTAGGCTTTGAAACTCTAAGGATCATATTCTAGATTTCCGGAGTGTCATTTTATTACGAATAAGAATGTCTTCTTTGAAGAAAAAGTCCCCCCTTAGATTATCTCTTATTAGAGTTCTTTTTCCTTAAGGATATCTTCCTTCACCCCCTTTGTGATTTTCAAAAAGAATTCGAGGGAATGGAAAAAAAACAAAGTACCTGAAAAATTAGTAATGATAACAAAAGACGATCAACCAAGATTTTCATTAATTTTAAGGAATGAAAGATACAACAAAAATATCAGATTTAACTATTTCGGATCTTTTTCCTTCGAAATGAGCCCCTTAAGAATAGTCTTGATCTTTTTTAGGTCTTTATGATCTTCTTCAGCTTGCTTCTCTAAGACCACTATTCTTGCATATTGAGCTTCAATCTTTTCTTCCTTGGATTTAAGCTTTTCTTCCTGAGCCTTCAATTTCTCTTCAAACTTAATCCGATGATCCCTTTCAAACTTCCAGTTTTGAGAGATAGAATTTAGCTTCCCATTCAGATCTCTGACTTCTTGAATCCGGAAGTTCTTTTCATTTGTCAGCTTCTCTTCAAAGGATGTAGTCAGCTCATTTATCTTCATGTCCTCAGTTTCAAAAGCATCTTTAACATTGTCTTGAAATTCATCCAATAGCCTCATCTCTTCTACTGTTTTCCTCGACCAGCTAGTCATCCTCTTGCAAGATCTTTTGTGGGATTCATAGCCGACAATGAATGTTTTGAATTGACCTTCTATCTCAACACACTTATCCATGACCATGGATATGGAGTCTGATTTCTGATTCAAATCATGTTGGAGCATCTGACATCTTGAATCAATGCTTGAGAAAGTCGGAATAGAACCTACCATCTTCTTTAAAGACTGAACAACAAAATCATGCCCTAACGAAGATGACTCCGAATCTGAAACTTTTCATGGAGAATTTTCTTCTTCAACAAGGTAAAGATTTATCTTTGAAGAACTACCAACTTTCTTTCTCTTCACCACTACTGAGCTCGGAGTATCAACAAGAATTTTCTTTCCCTTCTCTTTTTTCGGAATAGAATTCTGTTCCGGAGTTTTCTGCTCGCTAGTAGATACTTGAATAACATCATCAACAACTTTTTGAACCACATCTTCTTCATTCTTATCCTTCTCTGGAGTTACTAACTTAGAGGATTCAGCCTATGAAGTTCGGAGTGACAGATGTTCTGAAGGTGACCCCTTATAATCATCTACTTCTTTCAACAGATCTCCAGTTTCACCACTTCCTTCAGCAACTTCTTCTTCCTCTTCCACTTGCTGAATCTGCTCGAGTAGCTCAACATGCTCAGTTCTAATCTCTTCCGGAAAATCAATGTTCTTCATGGAGTCTCGGGTAGAGAATCCAAGGAGAAAGATCTCAGAACTGGGATGTTTCCGGAAACCAACTCATTAAATTTTAACAAAGCTTGGACTGCCTTAGCTTCTAACATCTTCTTCTTGAGCTTCTTTTCTTTTGCTAGTTTTACCAATTCATCTTCTCTCTTTTCCTTCAAAGCCTTAGCTTCCGCAGGATCCAATCTAAACTGCGGATCCCCTTCTTTCCTTTTCTCTTTATCTGCTCTCCACTTCGGAACTACCTCATCAGGATAGGATTTCTTCTTTTTCGGTTTTGGAGGTGCGGTTTGAACTTCCTTAGATTTAGGATCCTCTACTTTAGCTGCAACTTCATTCAACTTTCTTTTCTTTACTGGCTTAGAGGATTCCGGATCAGTAACTTTCGGAACTGTTTCTTCTTGAGCAGGTGAATCAACAAACTGACCAGTCTTCTTGTCAAAAGCTACATCCATTCTTTTAAGTGTACCATCACTCACCAGCATAATCTTGCAAACTCTTGGCTTAGACTTGCAAGCCTCCTTGAAAGACTCAAGGCACCGAACTATCAACTTCGAGAGGATTGCTGGATACATTATAATCTGAGCTCTCAGATTTCCTTTCTTCACATTCTCAAGAGTGATAAGAATGTGCTTCATCAAATTAAACTTCCTCAGATTAATCAGAAAATCTAGGATGTAGATCTCACTCTTTTTAAGCTATCTTTATCACCCTTCCTCAGCACGATAAGGCCTTGTACCCATAACTCTAGAATTCGGAAATTTGTAGATAGAGAAGCAATCTTCGGAGCCTTGTCATCTGCCAGTCTGAGAGTTTCTAATGCTTTTTCCTTGTCGAAGATACCCTTTGAATCCGGCAACACATGAGATATAAATTCATCTTCTCCATCATTATTCAGCCCTACCAAGCTAGCTACCTTGGCATATGAAAGCTTATAAGTCTTACCATAAGACTTAAAAGACAACTTTTCTCTTCCATCTTCCTTAAGAAAGGCGAGTGTCTCATAAAACTCTATAAGAAAATCTGAATACACTTCATCTTGATTCCCGGGTTTTGACACCACAACATCTTCCCAACCATTTAGCTTAATATTCTTGGAAATAAGAGAGTCATACTTGTTGAAGAAATCCGGATGAACCAACCTCTCTCTATATACTAACCACTTTGAAATTGGCTTAGAAGAAGACATGTCTTGAGAAGCATCTTCCATGGACATTCAGATCTGAAGACCTCTGAGAAGTTCGGAACAGAGAAAACTGAAGTTCAGAATGGCTTTAAAACGGAGAGGCAGAGTTTCGGGATGCTGGAGCTTGAAATCGATGTGGGACAACTATTTGGGGTCCCCTTTATATAGGCAACGAAAAAACTGTTCAACTTCCACGGTTGATCGAACAGTTTTGATAAGCTGAGATCAGATCTGACGGTGGAAAACCAATTCTATTGAATCCGATATTTTGAGGTTTTTATTAAAATAAAGAATTAAGAAAACTATAATCTGAAAAAAATATATAAGAAAATTCCAGCAAGTAAAGTATGATTACGAAAACTTTAGTAAGGAAATCATACCTTTCGGATTGGCTTAGGAGGATTATTCGTAATGGGTAATATATAAAAAAAACTACGAAAAATCTTTATTATAAAAATACATAGTTCGAAAAACTTACTATGCAAAACAAAATCAGTACGGAAAACTTAGTACGAAAATTTCATTACAGAATTTGAAAACGAAAAACTCATTTAGAAAGATTCGGTACGAAAATCCCGTTATGAAAGTACCAGTAAGAAATTTTCCATTCCGGATGTTTTTAATACGAACATTTCCTGTAACTCCCTGACCCCAGCTACCCCGAGTCGGTGCATTACTTCGTAACATTAGCATGATCACAAAAGATCAAGTCTCGAAAGACCGATTAGTTTAGTAGCCTTGGAAACACTAGATACATTCGTAAACGTTACATTACATCATAAAGTGAAAAACTACAATAACAAAGTCTCCATAGACCACACTCATATCCTCTTCTCACAATCCCTGCAGGTCATTCATAAAATACTTCTTTACAATCCTGGAAAATATTAAAACATTGAAAGGGGTGAGCTCAGATGCTTAGTATGGATAACAATATTGCGGAAGCTTTCATAAATAAACATAAAAATTTAAGGCAATGTATAACTAAAACAAAAGCCTTTTAAACTTGAACATAAACATAATATGGCAAAAGTAAAATGAGATAATGCCATTCACTTCTTCACATGGATATTCTAATGGTCGAATAATCACATGAAATATCAATAACCACTTTCATAATGAGGGAATGTATAATGCCAGACATTCTGAAACATTTTGTCAAGGCCTCGGCCAAGACGTCTAAAATGATTAAGGCCTCGGCCAAAACCATAAATCAAATTGGGAAAGGGCCTCGGCCAATTCGACGTCTAGTTGTCTCATGAGACCTACCGATGCATCGAGGAGCTATAGCGGGCTCCACCCGTCACTTATTAAGTCCAATACATTCCTCATATGAATAGGTTTAAACATATCATAAACCATAACATAATCGTATCACATAAAACATGCATAAAGGAAACATAAAATTTCCGCATTCCAATCACAAGATATCAATACAACACATTGATATAATAAAAATGCTTTCAAAACCATTTTCAATACCAAAATAAAAGAAAGTTAAAACTTTGTATTTATTATTCATTAAAAAAATGATGGCTTGTAGAGGAAGCCGAAACTCAAATAATGGTCACAACGGCGGAGAAGTCATTGTCGCCGCATAAGTACGGAAAGAAAAACATTCCCTTTTTTCATTTAGCAAAACGCTTTGTATAAAAAAGATTCCTTTTGAATAAACGTAAAAGTCAAAGGGGTTTATACACCGTATAAAAGAAAGTTGTGTATAAAACCAAATATGCCTCAATGAAAGGAGATTGAGACGAAGTCCTTAAAAGATCATTTTTAAAATAAAATATATCTATTATGTGTATTCACTATAGGTACACATAAATAAAGTAAAAATACAAAATAGGACATAATAATATCATGACATAATTTGAAAGTAGGAGATTAACCCAAAGAATGGAAGTTGGGTTAAGAAATTCCCTTACCTTGCGTCTTGTCCTGACTCGACCGTTCTTTAAACTCCTGAATAATAAACTAGAGTTAATTTATATTTACTTAAGAACCTTTTTCATGTTCATTATTCCATTTATATCACTTATTACCATGTTATGAACATTATTTAATTATTTAAGTTAATAACGGTCGTTTTGTCGATCTTTGGTACTTGAGTCAAAAATAAACTTCTTATAATTACAAGTTGTTCATGTGGTGAAATATCCATTATATCCAGAATTATATTCATGATGTAGATATCATATATATCATATATATACAGTATATACATTCATTCATAAAGTCACGTAACATTTAGAGGTAAGAAATGAAATGCACCGTTCATGGAGACGGTAAGCCGTACGTACGCATGAACGCTACTTTCATTTCTATTTCATATTTAATGGAATGAAATCATAATGATATAAATTTATAATATAATTACAGTATAATATAGTGTATAATACCATTTAATCCATCCTTTATACATCCCACATATGGCATTAACGATTCAAATCACTTTGAGGGGGCGGTAGTCCGCACTTCCTAAAATGAAATTATCGCGTTTTACCCATAATGGAAATCATAAAGTATGCCATAAATGAGAAATACAGAAGCATAAGTAAAACATAAACATATTATATATCATATATAAAAATAGTTACATCTTAATGTCCACCTTTGAAGGTGTTATATGAGTGCTGAACAATCATCGTTTCGTGAGGCAGAAATTCGCCATCCACAGAAACCGTATGTTCTTTAACCATTAGATGTAGGTGTGTGTAAGTGTAGCTAGAATCCTTCTTATAACAATATCCTAGTATATTGAGGATACTGGTTTTGTTACAAAAGAAATGAATAAAAAGAGTTAAGGGGGTTGGAGAAGAAAAATAAAACAAAACAACATTAGAGAAGACATTACCTCAAAATCGGGTAACTCTTTTTGATTTGAGCCAAAGGCTTCCTTGGGAAGAGTTCTGCCCAAAGTGAGGCTTCTAGGAGTAATAGGGGGAAGTTGGGAGAGTATTTGGTCAGAGGTTGGCCGAGCCAAATGGCTTGAAAGTGTAAATGAGGTGGGAGAGGTGGGGGCCTTTTATAAGAGGAGAGGAGGGGCTCTTTTGGAAAGATTGAAATGTTACATTATTATACAATGATTTTCGGATTCTAAAGGTCCCACACTTATATAATTCGTGGATAAGGTGATAAGGGTTCGAAATCTCTTCATCCAATAGGCGTTGGACAAGTGTAAGCCTTTTATTTTGCATTATCTTCTCATTTTATTTAAATCGTTAAATAATGTGGTCATCGCCGCATCATAATGATGTCATAAATAATTTATTTTATTTAATGTCTAAAAATTATAAAAAAAAACTATGATGTAGGAAATCTTTTTAGATTTCTAATGAATATTTATAATCAAAATTTGGACTTGTGTAACCCCACTTAAAAACTGTTTTAGTAAAATAACTCATGTTTGTGTCAATTTAATTTTAACATTAAATAAATATATATTAATGTCATTTTCCAACTAAAGTGGCTCCATGGGGTCCCCAAGTTGACCCATGGGTTGTCTTGGTCGGCCATGACTCATCCAATAGGAGTAGGACAAGTGTCATGCTCATCTCATATTATTAAAACATTATTTGTACCTTAAACTACACTAATTACCTCTAATCGCGATTAAGAACTTAAAAGTTACTATTCACTAAAAATTATTTTAATCTCATTGAACCACATTTTACTTCTTAATGATAACCATGTATGTCGGATTTTTGAAAATCAAATCACAGAAGTGGTAATATTTCATTTAAATGAAAAATCAGTTATTTAACTACCACTTAGTGGTTTCACTATTCATCAAAAATTGAAGTTTTTCAGAACAAAGCCAAAATTTCACCCTAAGCTATAATTGATATTCCGAATTCAAAAATGATGTCTATTTTACAAAATTCCAAACATATAATTTGCATTAATTAATTTTATTATTAATTCCCGCTGTTACAACATATATCGTGTTTTTAAGAAACAATTTATATCAAAAGATTGGCAATTGTTTATGTCCAATTTCAATGTTAAATTAATTCTAATGACCACCATTGGAAAAAATGGTAAAAATATATTCTAATTATACTTTAAAACCACTAAATATTATAATTTATCACTATAAATTATTTTGATTAAAAAAGTTGTTTTTAAGTAATTTTCACTATTCATAAAAAATTAGAAGTTCTCAGAAAAATACCAAAAATTCAACATAGGCTAATTTCGATATTACGAATACAAAAATGAAGTCCATTTTGAACTATAAAATTTCTATAATTTTAAAAAGTGGTTATTACTATTCATAACGGCTACTTTGATTAGTCACGGTGTTTTAGAACTCGAACTTGCGTACAATGCAAGCTATTGCATTATTGAAAGAGAGGCGTATCGTGGAAGCTCGGGGTGTTACATTCTCCCCTCCTTCAATAAATTGCGTCCTCGCAATTTGATATTTTTCTTTGAAAATAAAAGGTTGAAAATAGAAAATACCTTTGTGGAAAACCCACATCGGAAATAAGGTTAATAAAATTTAGCCTTAATAAGAGGGAAAGGGAAATGAAAAAGTCACCACCCAATTATGATCTTGATTAGGAGAACATTGGTGGCAATTAGAGACATATAATTGGAGGGAAAATGTAAATATTCGTAGGGAGTGATTGAGGTCATCAATCACAATCAACTGTCAAATTGAGGGCCTCAAAGCCTTCAATCTATGTTGATTTAAAATATCACCAGTTCAACAAGACAAAAGGTATTAGGATAACACATTTTTTTGTTTTAATATCCCTTTACTAAAGTTTAAGAATTAATTTATTCATTAAATAACAGATAGGTATATATATATTTATGCCTGACAATTAGAGTTTCAACCTTCAACTCACCTTTCACTCAAAAAGATAATAGAACCCAAAAATATTATACTTTTCCTAATTGTATAAGGTTCCAAATGTTAACACATACAATTTAGATTAGTAAAATTATTTTGTAATAACCAGGGACTTCCTGTAGGCTAGTGGTAGGAAATAAAGGCCTGTCACACTATGGTTGTGGGTTCAATTCCTACAGCTTTGTCCGACGCGGCGGGTTATGCCCCACCCTGCAGGTTGTCCTTTTCCTAAAAATATAGTACTATACTATTCCAAAAATAATCTTCATAAATGTTTTAACCTTAAACAATACTATCCAAAGATCAACTTAATCCATTCCAACCTTTATAGTTATCCAAAATACCTCAGTCCAGACTTTCTCTAAAGGGTCGTTAAATTCCAAAATCAATTGTAACCTCAGATTCCCCAAACAAAGTAAAGTTTCTCTTATTGTCACATACTAAAAATATGATTACCTTAATCATATTAAAACCTTACTGAAATCAAAAAGTACTGCAGTACAATCTTTATATATATCACATTATTCTTATAACCAGAATATAATCCTTGAGTCCAAAGTCACCAATACATTAATTATTCCGCTTCAACTGTAGTCACAGCATAAGATTTGCCTTGATCCCTTGGCCTTTTCTGAGGTAAGTTTCCTTGACGCTTAGGACATTTATTTGCATAATGCCCCATTTCCCTACAATTGTAGCATTCAACTTTGACAACCTCATTCTTTCCCTTGCAATCACGAGCCTGGTGACCCTTTTCTCCACATTTATAACAAACTCCCATTCCTTTTAGGCAAGTACCAGAGTGATTCTTCCCACAATTATCACATAATGGAAAATCCTTCTTTCCCTTTTTCCCTTTACCCGTTTCTTGTTCCACCATTCTCTTCTTCTCTTGCTTTACTTTGTTGTCATAAGACTTAGAGAATTCCTTTTCTGTCTTGATAGCACATGAGACAATATCTTCGTATGATGAGAAGGTTTGTGATACTAAAGCTCGACGGAGAAATGGTTTTAACCCATCAACGAAACGATCAATCTTACTTCTTGGGTTACGTATATAATCGGAAGCATGCCTCGCTAACCTTGTAAAGTTAGCCTCATACTTTGCGACATTCTCATCCTCCTTCTGCCTCAGACTCAGAAATTGCCTTTCCATATCTACTCGATGGTCACGAGGAAAGTATTTTTCTAAGAAAAGCTCTTTGAACTCCCTCCATTCCATATTCGATACTTCATCATCTTCCTTCATGTTTTGAATAAATGACCACCATTGATCAGCATCTCCAGTGAGGCGGTAAACTGCCATGATAACTTTTTCCCTTTCACTGCTCCCCAAAGCCTGAAATATTTTCTCTAGGGAATTTATCCATTTCTCGGCTACTAAGGGATTTGTACTCCCATTGAACGTTGGTGGTTGTTGCCTCATGAATCGATCTAACATTGATCCTCCACGTTGCGGATCAGGGTGCTCCATACGAGTAAGGTTATTATTCATAACCTGAGTGAGTTGTCCCAGTATGGTATTAAGTTGATCAGCACCAGTTGTATCTCCAGATCCCCAATAATTATCTTGAGCAGGACGACAATCCCTACACGGAGTTCGTGCATTGATACGGTTTCCATTTCTTCCACTAGGGACCATTGCTAAACAATTGCATAAACTAGATCAGTTTATGAATCAAAATACATAATTCCATACTTGTAAAATACTTAACATAAATTGAACTATTTATGGATATAATCCATAATCATAAAAAGGTTTTACTTGAGGAAGTATATACTCATAACCTTTCATAGTGGTTTGTAAATAAAATGGGAATTATCCTAAGCATATCCCCCGGGAGTGTCATAACCAAGAGTGCAGCAAGGCCCGTTGTCGTGCACCAGTTCCCGTTCGAGTCTAGCTCAAAGCGGTGTTTTCAGGTTTTACCCCTAGGTACATCTATGCTAGAGCCGCCTCTACTTGCTCGTATCCAGACATGGATGTATTGCTCGGAAAACTCACAAAATCTCTATAATAACAAAATTCTAGGAAGTTCTTCTATACTAATCCTCAAAGTCTATCTTTGGGCTATGTGCTCTAATCAGAGTTTATCTAAATCTAGCTTCCAAGGTTAGTACTAAACTGCCTCTGATACCAAATGTAACGCCCCGACCCCAGCTACCCAGAGTCGGTGCATTACTTCGTAACATTGTCATGATCAGAAAAGATCAAGTCTCGAAAGACCGATTAGTTTAGTAGCCTTGGAAACACTAGATACATTCGTAAACGTTACATTACATCATAAAGTGAAAAAATACAATAACAAAGTCTCCATAGACCACACTCATATCCTCTTCTCACAATCCCTGCAGGTCATTCATAAAATACTTCTTCACAATCCTGGAAAATATTAAAACATTGAAAGGGGTGAGCTCAGATGCTTAGTAAGGATAACAATATTGCGGAAGCTTTCATAAATAAACATTAAAATTTAAGGAAATATATAACTAAAACAAAAGCCTTTTAAACTTGAACATCAACATAATATGGCAAAAGTAAAATGAGATAATGCCATTCACTTCTTCACATGGATATTCTACTGGTCGAATAATCACATGAAATATCAATAACCACTTTCATAATGAGGGAATGTATAATGCCAGACATTCTGAAACATTTTGTCAAGGCCTCGGCCAAGACGTCTAAAATGATTAAGGCCTCGGCCAAAACCATAAATCAAATTGGGAAAGGGCCTCGGCCAATTCCACATCTAGTTGTCTCATGAGACCTACCGATGCATCGAGGAGTTATAGCGGGCTCCACCCGTCACTTATTAAGTCCAATACATTCCTCATATGAATAGGTTTAAACATATCATAAACCATAACATAATCGTATCACATAAAACATGCATAAAGGAAACATAAAATTTCCCCATTCCAATCACAAGATATCAATACAACACATTTATATAATAAAAATGCTTTCAAAACCATTTTCAATACCAAAATAAATGAAAGTTAAAACTTTGTATTTATTTTTCATTAAAAAAATGATGGCTTGTAGAGGAAGCCGAAACTCAAATAATGGTCATGACGGTGGAGAAGTCATTGTCGCCGCATAAGTACGGAAAGAAAAACATTCCCTTTTTTCTTTTAGCAAAACGCTTCGTATAAAAAAGATTCATTTTGAATAAACGTAAAAGTCAAAGGGGTTTATACACCGTATAAAAGAAAGTTGTGTATAAAACCAAATATGCCTCAATGAAAGGAGATTGAGACGAAGTCCTTAAAAGATCATTTTTAAAATAAAATAGATCTATTATGTGTATTCACTATAGGTACACATAAAGAAAGTAAAAATACAAAATAGGACATAATAATATCATGACATAATTTGAAAGTAGGAGATTAACCCAAAGAATGGAAGTTGGGTTAAGAAATTCCCTTACCTTGCATCTTGTCCTGACTCGACCGTTCTTTAAACTCCAGAATAATAAACTAGAGTTAATTTATATTTACTTAAGAACCTTTTTCATGTTCATTATTCCATTTATATCACTTATTATTATGTTATAAACATTATTTAATTATTTAAGTTAATAACGGTCGTTTTGTCGATCTTTGGTACTTGAGTCAAAAATAAACTTCTTATAATTACAAGTTGTTCATGTGGTGAAATATCCATTATATCCAGAATTATATTCATGATGTAGATATCATATATATCATATATATACAGTATATACATTCATTCATAATGTCACGTAACATTTAGAGGTAAGAAATGAAATGCACCGTTCATGGAGACGGTAAGCCGTACGTACGCATGAACGCTACTTTCATTTCTATTTCATATTTAATGGAATGAAATCATAATGATATAAATTTATAATATAATTACAGTATAATATAGTGTATAATACCATTTAATCCATCCTTTATACATCCCACATATGGCATTAACGATTCAAATCACTTTGAGGGGGCGGTAGTCCGCACTTCCTAAAATGAAATTATCACGTTTTACCCATAATGGAAAACATAAAGTATGCCATTAATGAGAAATACAGAAGCATAAGTAAAACATAAACATATTATATATCATATATAAAAATAGTGACATCTTAATGTCCACCTTTGAAGGTGTTATATGAGTGTTGAACAATCATCGTTTCGTGAGGCAGAAATTCGCCATCCACAGAAACCGTATGTTCTTTAACCATTAGATGTAGGTGTGTGTAAGTGTAGCTCGAATCCTTCTTATAACAACATCCTAGTATATTGAGGATACTGGTGTTGTTACAAAAGAAATGAATAAAAAGTGTTTAGGGGGTTGGAGAAGAAAAATAAAACAAAACAACATTAGAGAAGACATTACCTCAAAATCGGGTAACTCTTTTTGATTTGAGCCAAAGGCTTCCTTGGGAAGAGTTCTGCCCAAAGTGAGGCTTCTAGGAGTAAGAGGTGGAAGTTGGGAGAGTATTTGGGCAGAGGTTGGCCGAGCCAAATGGCTTGAAAGTGTAAATGAGGTTGGAGAGGTGGGGGCCTTTTATAAGAGGAGAGGAGGGGCTCTTTTGGAAAGATTGAAATGTTACATTATTATACAATGCTTCTCGGATTCTAAAGGTCCCACACTTATATAATTAGTGGCTAAGGTGATAAGGGTTCGCAATCTATTCATCCAATAGGCTTTGGACAAGTGTAAGCCTTGGATTTTTCATTATCTTCCCATTTTATTTAAATCGTTAAATAATGAGGTCATCGCCGCATCATAATGATGTCATAAATAATTTATTTTATTTAATGTCTAAAAATTATAAAAAAAAACTATGATGTATGAAATCTTTTTAGCTTTCTAATGAATATTTATAATCAAAATTTGGACCTGTGTAACCCCACTTAAAAACTGTTTTAGTAAAATAACTCATGTTTGTATCAATTTAATTTTAACATTAAATAAATATATATTAATGTCATTTTCCAACTAAAGTGGCTCCATGAGATCCCCAAGTTGACCCATGGGTTGTCTTGGTCGTCCATGACTCATCCAATAGGAGTAGGACAAGTGTCATGCTCATCTCATATTATTAAAACATTATTTGTACCTTAAACTACACTAATTACCTCTAATCGCGATTAAGAACTTAAAAGTTACTATTCACCAAAAATTATTTTAATCTCATTGAACCACATTTTACTTCTTAATGACAACCATGTATGTCGGATTTTTGAAAATCATATCACAGAAGTGGTAATATTTCATTTAAATGAAAAATCAGTTATTTAACTACCACTTAGTGGTTTCACTATTCATCAAAAATTGAAGTTTTTCAGAACAAAGCCAAAATTTCACCCTAAGCTATAATTGATATTCCGAATTCAAAAATGATGTCTATTTTAAAAAATTCCAAACATATAAGTTGCATTAATTAATTTTATTATTAATTCCCGCTGTTACAACAAATAGCGTGTTTTTAAGAAACAATTTATATCAAAAGATTGGTAATTGTTTATGTCCAATTTCAATGTTAAATTAATTCTAATGACCACCATTGGATAAAATGGTAAAAATATATTCTAATTATACTTTAAAACCACTAAATAGTATAATTTATCACTATAAATTATTTTTATTAAAAAAGTTGTTTTTAAGTAATTTTCACTATTCATAAAAAATTAGAAGTTCTCAGAAAAATACCAAAAATTCAACATAGGCTAATTTCGATATTACGAATACAAAAATGAAGTCCATTTTGAAATATAAAATTTCTATAATTTTAAAAAGTGGTTATTACTATTCATAACGGCTACTTTGATTAGTCACAGTGTTTTAGAAATCGAACTTGCGTACAATGCAAGCTATTGCATTATTGAAAGAGAGGCGTATCGTGGAAGCTCGGGGTGTTACATTTCCATTCCAGAAGTTTTCTATATGAACATATCAATTCTGGAAAGTTTTAGTTCCGGAAATTCCATTCCGGAATTGTAGTTCTGAAAAGTTTGAAAACAAATTTTGAAAAACTTTGTTAATCTAACAATCAAATGTACTCCCCCTATGAAAAGGAGTTTATTGCTGTAAGGAGACTTTTTTCAACAGAAAGTTAATTAAGAAATATTACCTTATGGTTATCATTCCTAACTTCTGTTTAATATATTCAAATCTATCAAAAGGCAAATATTTTGTGAAAATATCAGCAAGTTGATCTTGTGTTCCGATAAATTGAAGAATAATATCTCCTTTAAGTGTGTGATCCCTAAGAAAGTGATGCCTAATATCTATGTGTTTCGCACGGGAGTGATGTGCAGGGTTCTTACAAAGGGCAATGGCACTTGTGTTATCACACAAAATTTGAGTTTTAGTAAAACTCAAGCCATAGTTTGTGAGTGTGTGTTTCATCCACAACACTTGAGAACAACAACTTCCAGCTGCTACATATTCAGCTTCAGCAGTGGAGAGTGCTACAGAATGTTGCTTCTTGCAGGACCAAGAAACTAATGAATCTCCTAAGAAATGAAAAGTTCTGGATGTACTTTTTTCTATCCATTTTACATCCACCAAAGTCAGCATCAGAAAAGATTTTTAGGATAAAATCATTTCTAGAGGTATAAAATATTCCTATATCTATAGTTCCCTTAAGGTAGCGAAAAATTCTTTTTACTGCCTTTATGTGAGATTCCTTAGGATTGGATTGATATCTTGCACATAAGCATACTGAAAACATTAAGTCTGGTCGACTAGCTGTTAAGTATAGTAGGCTCCCTATCATACCTCTAAAAGATGTTTGATCTACTGGTTTACCAGCTTCATCAAGATCAAAAGATTTTGAGGTACCAATTGGAGTACTTATACTCTTAGTGTTGTCATAACCATATTTTTTAAGAATATATTTAATATACTTATGTTGAGATATGTAGGTTCCTTCTGGTTTTTGAGAAATTTGAAAACCAAGGAAAAATGTTAACTCACCCATCATACTCATTTCAAACTCAAATTTCATTAGACTTGCAAAAGAGTCGGTCAAAGATTGCTGAGTTGAACCAAATATGATGTCATCAACATAAATTTGAACAATAAAAACATTTTTCTTATCTTTCTTTATGAAAAGGGTTGGATCTTAATTTCCCTTAACATAGTTATTTTGAATCAAAAATCCAGTGAGTCTATCATACCATTCTCGTGGGGCTTGTTTAAGGCCTTACAGGGCTTTGGTAAGTCTAAAAACATAATCAGGATGTTTTGTATCTTCAATGCCAGGAGGTTGTTCAACAAAAACTTCCTCTTGAACATAACTGTTAAGAAAAGCACATTTCACATCCATTTGAAAATGTTTAAAATTAAAGAATGCTGTAAAGGCAAGTAGAATACGGATAGATTCAAGTCTAGCTACTGGAGCATAGGTTTCTTCATAGTCTATTCCCTCTTGTTGATTATAGCCTTTAGCAACAAGTCTAGCTTTATTTCTTACTATGACTCCATTTTCTTCACATTTATTTCTGAAAACCCATTTTACTCCCATAACAGAATTTTCCGTAGGTCTTTTAACCAAAGTCCAGACTTTATTCCTTTCGAATTCATTTAGTTCATCTTGCATGGCTTTGATCCAATCATCATCACCTAAAGCTTCATCAGTGCTTTTAGGTTCTAATTGGGAAAGAAATGCTAGATGTTCTACTTCATTTCATAAGGAACTTCTAGTTCTTACTGGTTGATTTACATCACCAATGATACTATCACTGGGATTATTCTTAAGAAACACCAGATTTGGGTTTTGAAAAGCCTGTCCATCAACATAGGGTAGAAAGTCTTCTAGGGTAAATGTTTCAGGAATATCTTCTTGAACATTATCCTTATCAGAAGATTCTTCTATCAAAGGTTGATAATCAGTTTTTGAAAACACATCCGAGGATGTCGGTTGGGATGGTTTAAAAACAAAAGGATTAGACTCATCAAATTTAACATGTACTGTTTCTTCAACAGTACAAGTATGTTTATTAAAAACTCTATAAGCCGTAGAAGTTGTGGAATAACCTAACAAAATTCCTTTATCATATTTTGGTGCGAATTTATGTAAGTTATCTTTAGTATTCAAAATGAATACTTTGCAACCAAAAACCTTGAAGTAGGATAGTCTTGGTTTTCTACCATTCCATAACTCATAAGGTGTTTTATTAAGAAAAGGTCTAATCAAAACTCGATTTATAGTATAGTAAGAAGTACTTACAGCTTCAGACCAGAAATGTCTAGCTATAGAATATTCACTCAACATGGTTCTAGTTATCTCTTGAAGAATTATATTTCTTCTTTCAACTACACCATTTTTTTGAGGAGTTCTAGGTGCTGAAAAATTATGAGTAATACCTTTTCTACTACAAAAAGTTTCAAAATCAGAATTTTGAAATTCTCCTCCATGATCACTATGAATAGTTTTCAATGGAAGGTTTTTCTCATTTTTAACTTGAGCTCTAAAACTTTTGAAATAAGAAAAATCTTCAGATTTCTTTGCTAGAAAATAAACCCAAGTAAATCTAGTGTAATCATCAACTAGAACAAACACATAGTATTTGCCTCCAATACTTCCAGTTTGTGTTGGACCGAAAAGATCCATGTGAACTTACTGTAATTCATCGGTTGTTGAGACTTCAATGATTGATTTAAAACTAGATTTATGTTGCTTTCCATATTGGCAAGGATCACAAACTTTAGAAGAATCAAATCTAAGCTCCGGTAGATCCTTAACTAGTTTCTTCTTAGAGAGTTTACATAGGTTCCTAAGGCTACATTGACCTAGTCTTCTATGCCATAACTAGGAATGATCTTCCATTGCACTTAGGCAAGGTAAATCTTGGCTTCTAAGGTCTTCTAGGTTCAAGGTGTAAACATTCTCTTGCCTATTGGCTGAGAGAATAAATTCTTCCTTGGAATTGTGAACTAAGCACTTATTATTCCTAAAATTCACAAGGTATCCTTCATCACATAATTGACTTATGCTAATGAGGTTGTGCTTAAGACCCTTAACAAAAAGAATATTTGAAATTAAGGTTTTACCTAAAAGAACAATATTACCAATACCAACAATCTCTCCCTTAGCATTGTCTCCGAATGTTACCTTTCCTCCTTTCGTTTTGATAATCTTTTCAAAATAGATTTTGTTACTAGTCATTTGCTGGGAACATCCATTATCCATGTACCATGTATTGTTGCTGGTATTCTCCTTATTTTCCTGAAATCAAGAAGAAAATTAGACTTTCGGAATCCAAAACTATTTGGATCCGAGATTTCCAGATAATAAAATTTTAGGTAACCACATCTTCTTAGAAAAATAAGCTTTGTGAAATACTAGAGATTGAGTTTTGTTTAAGGAACAATTCTTTTCCCAGTGACCACCATATTGACACTTAGTACAAAATGGGTCACTTTGAGGAACAAAATAATTGTTAATGAAAAATGGTTTTGTATGGGTATAACCAAATCCAGATTTATTTCTTAAAGGTCTTATTTGGGAATACATTTTATCAAAATTTTCCTTACCATGGGTAAAGTTTGATAAACACTTCTTTAAGGAAAAAATTTTAGAGTTGAGTTTTATAACCAAGTTTTTATCCTCAAAATCATTAGTTTTAGAACTAGAGCTAGGCTCGAAAACATTTTTCTTAGAAATTACTTTTTCTAATTCTTTAGCAAGTTTGTTCTTCTCAGAACTTACTTCCTCAAGATTTTTTGAAATACTTTCAAAATCACCATTTATCCTATCAAGATCTTTAGAAAGATCTGATATCTCTTTTGTAAGAATAGAATTCCTAGAGTTTGCCTTATCGAGTTTCTTATTGAGTTTAGAATTCTCAATCTCAAGAAGTTCAGAAAACCTAGAGACTTCTTCATAAGTAGGTAAAGTATTTTCTTCATCAGAAGAGGATTCTTCATCTGAAGAGTTATAATACTTACTATCATTTGAATTTAAAGAAACACTGGTCAATGATTCAGCATTTCATACCTTAGCCATAAAACAATGATTATCAATAGGTAATCTGGCTATAAGACCAAGATTCTTCTGTTCTGAAGATTCGTAATCAAAATATTCATCTGAAGAATCACCACCACTGGCACTCCAGGTGTCATTGGCTTTCAGAACTTTCTTAGCTTTGGCTTTATAATACTTCTTTCTGTTCCTGTCTGAATTCCTTTCTTTCCTTTCTTTCTTTTTGAGCAAAGGGCAATCTAGTCTAATATGTCCAGCTCTATTGCATTCATAACAAGTAACTTCTCCATCTTTCTTATCTTTCCATTCCTTTTTCTTATACTTGGATTGGAAATTTCTCTGACCAACTATCTTGTTCATCCTTCGAGCAAGATTTGCTAATTCATTTTCAGATATTTCACTCTCACTAGAATCTGACTGAACTATCATCTTCTTAGACTTGGATCTGGTTACTCTCTCAGGAGTCTTAGCTTTCATATGATTTGATGTTGTTGTAAAAGAAACAGTACCATTTCCATTTTTCTTTTTGATGTTGTCAGAATCTCTCTTCATTCTGGTTTCATGTTGGAGAAGAGTTCCAAATAACTCATCAAGAGAAATTTGAGTGACCTTCCTATTCTCATCTATAGCAGTTCTTTTGGATTCCCACTCATTGGGCATGATATCAATTATCTTATCCACAAGAGCTTCATCATCGAAGCCTTTTTCTCCCATAGACTGTAGACTGTTGACGATAGTCATAAATCTCTGTTGAACTTTACAGATTGGTTCACCATAATGAAAGTTGAATCCATGATATTCAGCTCTAAGCATAGCTCTCCTAGTCTCAATCACTTTAGAAGTTCAAAATTGTGTAACCTCCAACTTCTTCCAGATACAATTAGCTGCTTCACAAGAAGAAATTTGGCTATATATATTTCTGGTCATTGAACAAAGTAGAGTATTGTGTACCTTATAATTGAGTTGATACTCTTGCTTTTCCTGGTTAGTAAAAGTTCTAACTTCCTTGTTAGGAATTTTATAATCTCTAGTAAGCATAACAAAATTGTCTACTCCAGTATTGATAACAAAAGTCTTCATTCGGTCTCTCCAGTACTCATAATCATTACCATTAAAGATTGGTGGTCTTGTAGGATTTAGATTATCAATAGAACTAACATTAATTCCTGCCATACTTAAAATAACCTTCGGCACACAAACTTGTTAGTAGAAAATATTCGTAATCACAAAGTTCGGAATGGGAAAGTTCGGATTGAGAAAGTACAGAATGGGAATGTTTGGAATAAGAAAGTGAGCAAGAAAAAAAACTTATACGTGAGTACAAGTATTTCAGAGACCTGCTCTGATACCAATTGTAGGATCGAAATAGTGATGTAGATGCTCAATTTTCAAGAGGGGGGTGAATTGTAAACTTTATAATTTCTTTTGGAACCTTTAAAGATGGTTACGAATAACTATAGAAAAGGAAAGAGCTAAGTTTAACAAAGTTAAACTAAGAAAATTCACAACACCTCTAACAACGATTGAAAACTTGTAAAAGGATTAAAGTTATGAACTTCAAGTCCTATGAACTTTCTTAAGACTGGAAAGAGATTCTGAATGTAGGTTCCGGAAATATGGTTCCGGAAATTGAAACTTAACAAAAGATTACAACATGAGATTCTACCTTAAAGCGTATAGAATCTAAAAGAAACAGAGTACAAGTAAGGAAGTATAAGAAAGTTATACTTTCCTTATAATACAAAATGCAGCAGAAATAAACAAGTAGAAAAACTACAAGTAACAGGATATAAGTCTTTTAACCCAAAGAGAAGGGTATCCAACAACCTTGGATAAAGGTCCCTTGATTTATACTTTCAAGAAAGTCTGTCTTACCCACACCAGGTTAAGCCCTCGATACGAATATTGGAGTCTCTGTCTTGCTATCCCCGCAAGCCCTCAACTTCAAGGTAGTTGGTCACCTCTGTCTTCCTCAGCAAGGAATCCCTCGAACTTCAAGGTAGTCGGCACCTCTGTCTTTCTATCCCCGGAAGTCCTCGAATGTAATCACCAACATTCGGAGTTGCACGAAGCATTGAGAGTTAATAAGAGCCTCTCTCTCTAGAAATCACTTCAACAGCATGTATGCACAATGTTGAAGAAGTTATTCATCAGTTATCCTTTCAGCACTGAGCTCTTTCAAATGAGCTCCTATTTATAGGTAAGGCCGACCTCCTTTCCAACGGTCATATTTTCCTTAAAAATCAGGGGGACCTGTACACGTGTAACTTAACCAATGGTTAGTTCATAACAGAATACATGACATCGTTTTATAACAAAACAAGTGTAACAGAATTTACGACATCGTTTTAAGTCTTAATTAAAAAGTTCGGAGTGAAGATTCGGAGTGAAAGTTTGGAGTAAAAAAAATATATTAAAGAGTAAACAAATTATAAAAGAGTAAGAAAAATGAACGTTTGGAGTCTAACCAAAATAATTTTCGGAATCTAAATAAATTCGGATTGTATAAAATAAAGATGATCATATTATGTTTAATAGGTGAATTCGGAATGAGAATTTGGAATGAGAATTCGGAATGAGAATTCGTAAAGAGAATTCATCATCAGGATTCGTAATGGGAATTCCTCATCATAATTCGTAATGAGAATTCGTTGTCGAACTTCATAAGGATTCATATCCTGAATCTGGAGTAGAACTTAATCAGAGTTCGTATTCGGAGTTCGGAATGAAACTTTATCACAGTTCTCATCTGGATTTTGGAGTGAAACTTTATTACAGTTCTTATCCAGAATTTGGATCCTAAAACAAAATACTTCATATCAAAGTTTCAATCAATTACGAGAATATAGAAATGAATCCAAATCTTATAATTAAGAAAAATATGGATGAAAATATGATAAGGATAATTTTTCTTACAAAAGCGATTTTCCTTATAAAATCAATTTTCCTTATAAAAGTAATTTTTCTTATAAAAGCAATTTTTCTTATAAAAGAAATTTTCCTTATAAATGTAATTTTTCTTATAAAAGAAATTTTTCTTATAAAAGCAATTTTCCTTAAAGATAAGGTGTTTGTGATTTTCAAAATAAGAAGGAATGGAAAAGTCAAAAGGAAAACCTTATTGAATCAACATGTATTATTTTCTTCCATGTTCATATCTTCATGTTCAACTAATGGTATACTATTTGGAAACCAAGTATGTTTCATTTTAGATAACCTTTATACTTCCATTTATCTATTAACAAGATAATTTTTTAACCATTTTTATGATGCGGGTTTCTAATAAAGTTAGTTTCAAATTTGAAACCCTTGATTACTGATATCAAGAATAAATTGAGAGGATACAATTTATTTAAGTCGGTATAATATAACCCCTTGATATTTTAAGAGGAACATAATGATTGATAGAATATATGGAATAAAACAACATTTTTTAAAGAGATTTAATACCTGGATACTTTAAAATATATTTCCTTTTAAATAAATTAAATAACTTCAACAGCTTGAGATGCGTGAAACATCAGGATTAAATGAAACATGACACTCTATAGAAATATTATAATGACAATTATAACATATCTGTTAAATTAAAAGTTATGAATATGACTAAATAAATTATAAAAGTAATTTTTTTATATGTTTATTAAATAAATTAATGGGATATATATTTATTACAAATAAAATAATAAGCATTTGAAACAAAAATAAATATTTTATGATAAACATTATTTTTTTCTAAAAGGTGAATTATTCACGCTTTCGAAAAATAGTTTAAAATTATTTTTCACCACTTTTAAAAACTATATTTTAAAAAATAAATATAATTGTTAAAATATTCATGTAAAAATTATCATTGGGTGACTTTTTGAGAACTTTCATAAAATATGTTTTTGATGGATAGTGAAAAATAGAAATATTTATTCAAACCCACCTTTTTGTTTAAGTTATTTACAAAGATAGTATATATTTTAAATTTTTTTAAAAGTAAAATTAGTCTTATTATATTAAATTATAACTAATTTAGATAATTTTAATCAATTTCATATTTAATTCTAATATGAAAATCTTTTTGAACTGTAAAATGTCTCCCATTGGAAACCCAATTTTTTTCAACGCGCCTACATGTTTAATTCTAAATTGAATTCTACCACTTTTGTGAATTTAATTTGAAAAATGGATTTCATATTTTGAATCAAAATAAATTATATTATTTAATAAGGAAAAATTAATTTTTTACCATAATGAATAGTTAAAATAGTAAAAATAAGTTTCCACATTTTGGGTAAAAATGGTTACACCGGGGCTTGATAAACAAAGAAGATAATGGTTAAAATGACAAAAACACTTATATAATTTACACTAAAGGCCCATATCGATAATTATTTCACCATTTAAAATATTTTTCGAGTTTTTTTGAAACCTTTCCATTAAAGTGACATATAGTATAAATTACGTAATGAAAATGAAAAAATTTCAGAATCTTTCTTTTAAATTTCAATTATACATACATATGGGAACAAAAAAAATAGTGAATGAATATGGATATCCATTTTGATTAAAATAAAATTATTTTCATGAGGTTAATTTATATTTTGTTTTTAGTAATCATATAATTTCATTAAATTCATAAGCAATGCCAACGTTTCAATTATTTTTTAAGTAGAAAATTAAATTAAATGAAAATAATAATATTTAAAGTAAAGTAAATTGAGGGAATTATTGTGTTCAAGTAAATTTTTTAGAAAAACATATTATATTATATAGTTTTGGAAATTATAAAATCAAGTTCTATCACTATATTGATATTTTTTAAGTTCAAAAAAATGTATAATGTTAATATTGTTAATAATGTTATTTATAATTAAAGATATTTTATTAAATGATTTAAAATTCCTAAAAATCATATCTTCAACAAATAGAAATTTAAATGTTTCAAAATAACATCTATGGTCCAATAAGAGAAAAACTGTTCGTTTATATTTTTTATATTGACCCACTAATGAGTTACCATGGTTACGGTTAAAGTAGTGTTTTTTCACATTACATGCGCTTGATTAAAATTAATTTTTCCACATATAGGATTTTTATTTTATAAAATTTACCTAATATTTTTATAAGTGGGCCCAAATTATATAATAGTTATTATTTTATTTTAGGCTTAAATTATTAATTACCTAGGTTAAAAATACAACAATAGTGAAGAACCTAAATGGTAAATCCAAGGAAAATGAGATGTTAAGGAACAAAATCTTTAAAACCTAGGATTTTCTAGTGGATGAATTTAAACTCCATATAATTCCACCACCTAATTAATAATCAAATTTAGTTCCCCTTGGTGCGAGATTGACCCGCCATTATTTAATAGTTTTGGTTATGTAAAAAATTCCACTCTTCCTCAACTATAAAAGGGGACTCACTCCCCTCACTTCTTAACACCTCTAAAGACATTTTGATATGAAAAAAACCATACCTAAATCCTTCCCCCACATCATTATAAACAATATATATCATATTTTATTCCTGAAATACCAACCATATGACCCACAAAAAGATATTTCAAGGATGTTTCTCGAAGAGAAAGAAATGTCTTCACTATGTTCTTTATTTTTATTACTTCTTTTAGAACATTAGAATACGTATTAAGATTTAAAATATAATAAATATAGTTTATAAAATATAATCATATTTTATTATCATAATGTAATAATATTTATCCATAACCACATCCACTGAATGGGAAATGAAGTCATCAATTGCATGTACGACGGACTACCGCCTCGCAAACTGCTGTACCTCATTTTCCATCAACAATTATCACTATTGGATATAATAATGGATATAATAAATATAAATATTATTTATTATCTAATATATAACCTTGATGATATAATTTCACTTATACCTTCTTAGTTACTGTTTTCTTTAAAATAAGATAATGTCTCTCGTGTGTACGGTGCACTACCCCCTCACTAACCGTTGTGATTCGTTTTTCTATAATGAACTTCATGGAAGGTAATAGCGGTAAATTTAATGAATATATGTGATATATATATATATGAAATTATATAGATTATTTAAAATTCATATATCATAAACTTCCTTACCCTTTCACTATTTAAGAGAATGATATCTTCAGTTGTGCGTACATACATGCTACCGTCTCCATGAAGCGATGCGATTAATTTTATATTTATAATTTTAAGAAATATTTATATTGACCTATATACTGAATAATAATAATTCATATATAATTAATATAGTTATTGTGATGATAGGACTATATCTAATGTACAAAATCCAAAACATTCATGACAAAACTTGCATGAAAAAACATGGCAATTAACACATGAAACAATGAAAATAATAAAATATTATTAACAAATGGGCAGTAAAATGTTATAAGAGGATAATATAAAGAATGAAATATATGGTTATAGTTGTTAATAAATTTATTTTAACCCTATATTTATTATCCATCAGTTTTGGACACATACAAATGGATTCGAACCTAAGGTAAGGGTTTCTCTAATCACATTTACATCCCTGATACATATGTAATATTCACCACTTATTACATTATGTGGTGTACGTACTACCCCTATTGATATTATATTTCATTAATATATTCATATTCATGTAATTTAATGTTTTATTTTAATATATTTCATTCATGCGGCTTATTATTCAATATATACCAAAGTGGTAAGGGTTTATTTCACAATCTCATCATTATTCATTATTTTCTTTATTTAAGTCTTACTTGGAAGACTTATTTTGTATTTATATCATAAAACAAATATATTTCTTTACCTTATTCTTATTATTTATATTTTCAAATAATAGTACCATTTTTAGATTTTTTATTACTTATAATAATTGAGGAAATTTTCTTATGAAAACCCAACACTATTCCTCCCTTCGATCGAAAATCATGTTACATCATAATCCATTATTTCTAAAAATATTTTCATAAATGTTATTATCCTTTTCAAAATGATTTATTAATGATTTGTTTACTAATTTTTAAAATTTTACAATTTTTTTATATAGGAATATTAAATTTGTTTTAAAAAAGGCTTATTTGGCTTTTACAAAAGATGTTAAATAAATCATTATTTTTTTCATGTGCTCAAGAAAGGGAATTTATTTCCTCCCTTACAATTAAATGTTTTAAATATTACATTATATGTTTCAAATTTTTTTTAAAAGAAAGTTATTTTAAAAAAATTGTGAACAATTTTTTAAACAAATTTATTTTTTCAAAGTGAAAGGTATTTTTTCTCCACAAAGGATTATAATGACATTATTATTGTATTTTGATTTATCAAGGAAAAATGCACTTTATTTTACTTATAATACACTAGGGATATGTTTTTTTGATTTCATACTTATTCTTTCAACATATGGTTTATGATAAGTTTGAATTATGAGGTATAATTTTATTACCTTTCACCATATAACTTTGGATGGTTTATGATTATGTTTATTTGATTGGGTTATGAATTAAATTTTTAAAAGATAGTTTTTCAATATGAATGTTTATATTGATTTTGATTCAACCCTTTCATATGATTAATTTATTGGAACTAGTATGTAATGGGTGGGACCAGGTTAAAGATAACCACTTGAGGAATTGACTCGTCACAAGAGACAAATTAGTTGACAATATTAGATGGGATTATACCAATATATTTAAAAAATAATATAAAATGCATTGAAAATATTCCTCAGATGTGTGATATAATGAATTCCATCATTATGACATTAGTCTTTTATGTCCATCTGATTATTCGATTATTTATAATATCCATGGATAAGTTTCATGATTATGTGATTATTTATATGATTTAATTTGATCATCATTTAGTCCTTACCTATTATTCTCAATTTATTTCTTAAATTGAATGTGTTTCATTTTTTTACCACCCTATATTGATTATGCTTTTTTATTCAGGTTATCTATAATGACCCAAACTTTCATTAATGGAAATCCCTCTTGATCAAATAAAATGTCTCTTTATGTAAAATGTTTATATAAAATTTCAACTTCATTGGTTTTATGTCAATAATTGTTACTGTTGATAATATAGCTATTGAACAGTGATCACATGATTAGTATAAATATAGGGCTTTAACAAATCCAATTTACCCAGACAAAGGAAGTGATGGCCTCATCCAGTAGACATGCCCCATACGAATCCAATTTTTCAAAACTCATAGAGGAGGTTGCGTCATTGGGCTTCCCTCTTGACCAAGCCCAAGATGAGGTTGAATATGTTCAGCTCAATCAGGACCACCTACGAGAGAAGTGGAAATTGATAGAGATTACCACCCGAGAAATGTTATCCGAGCCACCCCAAGAGTTTTTCAGCATCACATTCCTTACTCTTAGGTCTTATGTGGGTGTTATAAGGGGTTATGTAAAATGACCTTAGCACCATGGTTATGTACATTATTTTTGTATATAATAATGAATATATATTCAAGATATTTTTGTTACCTTGTAAATAGTTTTTTAAAGCACAAATTGTATTTTTAGTTAATGTTTAAATAAGAAATATATTTTGATGAATTAATGTATTTTTGAATTAAATTATATTTTAATAAAATATTAATATTATTATTAAATTAATTTTTATTAAATATAAATTATCGTATAATTTTATGAATGCAATTGTAATTTTTATTAAGGTTTGAAAGCCATTTTTGTCAAAACCCGTGAATTTTCAATAAATGTCAGTTTTTATTTTAAAAGTAAAAATTAACATATTTAGAAAATTATTTAGATAAAATAAATATTATTTGGGGAATCATGATGTTGAAATTATCCAACGGTGAATTTTTCATAATTTTCTGAGAAATTCAAATTTTTGGGTAAAAATTAAATACTGTTTAAATATATAATGTGTTTTATGACATCATAATGACCCAATAGTGATGTAATAAAATACTATATGCTTTATTTTCGGCCAATATATGTTTTAAAATTAAAATAATGCGATTTTGGGTTTCTTTAACTTATTTTACAAAGCATTAATGGACCCTTGAAAACTTATTAAACATCTTGTCTTTTTAAATTTTTTCCTTGGGAGTGTGACTCACCTCCACATAAGCAACACCATTATTTTAAGAAGTTAGAACTTTGGCCTTATAAAATATTGTTTTAAAATTCCCTTTTACAAAAACCTTGGTCAAAAACCATGGGCCGGTTTGTGGTTTGGATTAGTTTAATGTGAGGTGTCCCAAACTTAAATAATAAAGAATTCCCTCCCCGTTTTCTTATATGAAACCACCCAAGCTCCCACTTCCTTCTCACTCAAATCCTTTTGGTTTCATACAAACTCTTCTATAATCTCTTTATCAAACTCCCAAGGTTCCCCAATCTCCCAATAAGGCCCTATCAAGCCTCTCTCAATCCATTGGAAGCACACTTCCAAGTAAGGGTTTTTCTTACTTTCTTATTTTTGTCCAATTTTATTAATGTTGTTATGCCCCATTAATTTCAATAATAAATGTTGGGGTATGGTTTTGAACCTCAAAATACATCCCTCTTTATGTTTTAATTATGAGATACCCATTTCTCTCTCAATAAATGCCTCACATGTACACCTGTTACTATGCCGAAATTCCGAAAAGAATTTATCTCTCCTCACTTACATTCAAGCAATTCTTTTGTATCATGAATCTAAATTCCATTAAACTTATTGGGAAATATATCTATATGAACCCCTTAATTTCCATTTTATGTACATATGATGATACACACCTTTATCTCTAATCAACCATTTTTATGAATTCTTACGTCACGCTGTTACGCTACCGAAATTGCACCAATTTTCCAAGCCAATGTCATTGTGTAGTGGATACAATGCCCATTTCACTATCAATGGTATTAAAATATATGCACATTTAATTATTGATTATAAAGTTTAATTTATTAATTCCACATTCCTTTATTTTGGTATAAATGATTATGTTTTATGGATCCATGTTATATGATCCACGTGGCACACTTATGCATGAAATGAAATGTTTAAGAAGGGTGCGCCCTTATAGCGCTCCAATGAATTGGGTAAAGTATAGTATCAAGATAAGTCATGTGCAATGGGTTTGTACTCATGATTATTCAAGTGCAATGATTTTTTACTCATGCTTCATGTGTAATGGGGATTTACTCATGCTCTATGTGCAATGAGGATTGGATAATTCTAATTCCATGTTAAGTGTAGTTGCCACATTTCCATGTTATGATTATCATGCTTTATCATGAATTTATGTTTATGCTTCTATTGTGCTTTATTGATATTCCTATTGTCTAACATGTACTGTATTCTTCATGTTATTCCATGATTATTTCCTTACTTGGCTTTATAGCTCACCCTTTTTTATGCATGTCCTTAGGTTATCCCATGCAATGCTAAGTACAGGGGTATGTAGTGGTCATGTAAAGAAAGATTTCAATAAAGATGTTGTATTTCATGTTTTAAGTTGATATTTAACGGTCCTAATCCCCAAAGAAACCATACCTCTCGATCTTCTATGTCGTATCAATTGATGTTTATGTAATAAATTATTTTTAATTGTGTAATAAAAGATCGGGGTTGTCATAGTTGGTATCAGATGATAGGTTTAGTTATTTTTGGGATTAGGATTAGAAAAACTTAGTGAAGCCATATATACAAGACTAATTATAATAAAAACATCCCTATTTTTGGTGAGTATTGAGTAAGTGGTTTATCAATAAAATACATATCTGTCTGGATACGAGCAGGTAGAGGCGGCTCTGGAATAGATGTATCGTAGGGGTAAAACCTGAAAACACTGCTTTGAGCTAGACTCGAATGGGAACTAGTGACCAACAATGTGCATTGCTGCACTCTTGGTTACGACACTCTCGAGGGATATTCTTTGTTAAATTCACATGCTTATTATGAACCATTATTAAGGGACAAAAAAAATTCCCTATGAATATATGTTAGATAGTAGATCATGAATAACATAGACTGAAGCCAATAGATTCACATGTTAATGAAATAAAATTTATTTATAAGTCATTAGTTTTTTCCTTGGATTACCCTTTATGTGTTACCCATAACTTTCCATTTATTCCAGGCAATGGCCGGTAATAGCAGGACTCGAGCTAACAACTGATATGAAGATCAATATGACGACTGTACTAATGAGATGCCCAATCCAATGGGATCGGGAATCACAAAATTTTTCACGCTTCTCCCTCAGCTTACTCAAGCATTGAAAAGAAACAAGGGTAAAGAGGAACGTTCACCCCCCCCCCCCAAAGAAAGAACAAGTCGCTATCGAGAACTTCATGAGACAATGGCATCCTACATTTAATGGATCATCTGATCCCTTAATCGATGAACAATGGATCAACTAAATTGAAAATATATTCTTTATCATTCAATGTTCTGAACAGGAGAAGGTTCTCCTGGCTGCTTATCATATGGAGGGTGAAGCTGATCAATAGTGGACGTTGGTCAAAAATACGAAGCCTGAGGAGGAGATCGAGGCGTTGGAATGGAAGGATTTACAGAAGATGTTTTTCGATAAATATTTTCCACGCACCCTCTGGTTTAAGATGCAAAGGGAATTCCTTTCCCTCAAGAAAAAAGATGACGAATCTGTTGGAGAATACGAGGAAAACTTCAAAAGGCTTGCACAATACGCTTCCGGCTTTGTTGTTACCCCCTAATTCAAGGTTGACCGATTCTTTAGTGGGATGAAACCTAGCCTATAGAAAGCAATGGTTATATGTGTTTTTGATAGCTATGAGGAAATTGTCTGATGTGCCCTCAAGTTCAAAATAAAGATTGGAGAATCTTAGGGGTATCATTGGGATAAGAAGCGTATGGTGGAATTCAATACTGGCGGTCCAATTGATAAATACCACGGTTCTAAGAAGATCCATCACCCCATTTGCCAAAGGTGCGGAAATAAGCACCCCAGAAATTTCCTAAAGGGGACGAAGAAATTCTTTAGGTGTGGAAGAGAAGAGCACCTAGCTGTTAACTATTGGAAATAAAGACCTGCAGCTGATACAAAGGATAGGAATGCTCCGTTCGAACCTCAATATGTGGTTAATTGAAATAACTGCAAAGAACCCGGGCATCTTGTAAATCAGCACTCTAAGCCTATGTTTTTTGGAGGCAACCAACAACCTCCAAGGCAGCAAGGGTGAGCTTTTTCCATCGCTACTACCGAAGTAAACCATGGCAATGAAGAGGTGGAGGGTACACTAGTTATTCATTCAAGAATAGTAAACATACTTTTTGATTCAGGTTCTATGCCTTCTTTTATATCTCGAAAGTTTATTAGAACAATCCCAGCACCACCACAAATCATGGAAGTGAAGATGTCGGTGAGTAAGAGAAATGGGGAAATCATTGCATCCCTTCAATATAACTCCTCCCCTATCAAAATCTGTGGATTAAAATTTCTGGAGAACCTCATCATACTCCCTTTGGTGGAATTTTATGCAATTCTTGGCATGTATTGGCTTTCCTTATATAGATCCAACATATATTTCCATGAGAGGGAAGTCACTCTCCATGTGGAGAATCGACCCCCGATTCTTTACATGTGCAAGGAGGAAGATTAATATTCTTTAGCTCCATCATCTCAAGCATGGATATTGCTGCCCTATGAGCACACGTATTTGAATTAGATGAATGAGTATAAGGAGGAAACCATCCTAGAAGAAAGGCCTATTGTGAAGTAATTTTCTGAAGTGTTTCCTGAGGAATTTCCAGGTCTTCCTCATAGAAGAGATGTTGAATTCTCAATTGATCTTATACCTGGGGCATTTCCAATATCCAAGACTTCGTATACAATGGATATTGTGGAGATTGAGGAGCTGAAGAAACAACTACAAATGAATTGGGATAATGGTTTTATATGCCCAAGTGCTTCACCATGGGGTGAACCAATCCTCTTCATCAAGGAGAAGGATGGTTCAACGCGCATTTGCATATATTATCATGAGATCAAAAAAATCAAAATAAAGAACAAGTATCCTCTCCCACGAATTGATAACTTGTTCGATCAGCTGCATGGAGAAAAATACTTCTCCAAGGTAGATTTGCGGTCAGGATATTATCAACTAAGGGTGAAGAAGGAAGATATCCCCAAGACTGCTTTTCGTAAAATATATGGGCACTATGAATTAATTGTAATGCCTTTTGGACTCAGTAATTCTCTAGAAATCTTTATGGACTTGAGGAATAGAGTCTTTAGGGATTAACTAGAAAAATTTGTGGTAGTCTTTATAGATGATATTCTGATATACTCTAAAACCAAGGAGGATCATGAGTAGTATCTCAGAACTATATTAGAGACCTTGCAGAAGGAGTAACTCTATGAAAAGTATAGAAATTGTGAGTTCTTATTGAAGGAGGTCTCATTCTTGCGCCACATCATCACAATCATTGGTATATGTGTGGATCCCTCTAAAACATATGCAATTGAGGGATGTCCGAGGCCAACTTCAGTAATAGATATTCGTAGCTTTTTGTGGTTAGCTGGATATTATCGACGATTTGTGCTCAATTTCCCACAATTTTCCAACCCCATTACCAAGCTAACTCATAAGGGAGATTTGTTTTCTTGGAGTGATGAATGAAAATAAAGCTTCAAGGAGTTGAAAAGGAGTCTTATCACTGCGCTTGTTCTAACATTACCTACAATTGGAGAACTTCCTGTAGTATTCAGTGATTCTTAGAAGAAGGGAATGGGATGTGTGTTGATACAAAATGACAAAGTCATTTCCTATGATTCAAGGAAATTGAAAGTTCATGAACACAACTATCCAATACATGACCTTGAGCAGGCTGCAGTTATCTTCGCTTTAAAAATTTGGTTGCATTATCTCTTTGGGGAGAAGTGTGAAATATATACAGACCAAAAAAATACTCAATTATATATTCACACAGAAAGAGTTGAACATGCTCCAATGAAGATGGTTAGACTTGATCAAAGACTATGACTGCTCAATCCATTACCACCCTGGGAAAACAAACAAGGTGGTAGATGCTCTAATTAGAAAAGAACGAGTAATTCTATTATTGATGAGAATTGAGAAGGACCCAATATTCTTATATTTGATGAACATGGACATGGGAATCATAAATAAGGGAACATCATCAATCCTTTCATAAATTATTTATCAACCGTCACTTTTGGAAAGGTTAAAATATGCACAAAAGGATGATGTGGGAATTAAGGAAAAAGTGGAAGTTATCAAAAAGGGAAATCCTCGGATTTTAATGTTAATGAAGAAGGAATTGTGAGATTTGGGAAAATAATATGTGTTACATCAAGTCCAGAGCTGAAGAAGGCACTTTTGGATGATTCACATAGTTCATATTTCTCTATCCACCGAGGAAACAAAAAGATTTATCGAGATCTCCGAGAGCATTATTGGTGGGATAATATGATGAATGAGATCGCTGAATATACATCAATGTTCCTGGTGTGTTAGAAAGTGAAGGCAGAGAGGTAGCAGTCTAAGGGGATGATTAAACCATTTCCCATACCAGAATGGAAATTAGAGAACATCACCATGGAATTTGTCACCAGACTTCCGAAGACATCCATGGGTAACAATGCAATCTGGGTTGTTTTGGATCATCTTACAAAGGCTGCACACTTCATTTCTATTCAGGAGGATTTCTCATTAGATGAAATGGAAGAGATATATATCAGGGAAGTTGTAAGGCTTCATGGAGTACTAATGTCTATTGTGTTCGATCGAGATCCAAGACTCACCTCTATATTTTGGAAGAGTCTTCAACATGCTCTGAATACTGAAATGAACTTCAGTACGGCCTATCATCCTCAAACAGATGGCCAATCCGAGCGGACTATCCAAACACTTGAGGACATGTTGAGAGTGTTCTAAACGGACTTTAAAAGAGGATTGGATCAACATCTTCCTCTGGTTGAGTTCTCTTACAATAACAGTTTCCACTTGATCATCCAAATGGCACCATATGAATCCCTTTATGGGAAAAGGTGTGGAACACTGGTGTGTTGGGATGAGGTCGGTGAGCGTAAGCTGCTTGGACCAGAAATTGACGATGAAATGGTGGATAAGGTGAAAACCATTCAGCAACATATCAAGATAGCCCAGAGTCGACAGAAGATTTATGCAGATAACTATCGACAAGACATTGATTTTAAAGTTGGAGACATGTTATTTCTACCTATATCTCCGTGGAAGAAGGTCACAAGGTTATGAAATAAAGGGAAGTTAATTCCAAGGTACATCGGCCCCTTCGAGATTCTTGATCTTGTCAAGGTTGTGGCCTATCGACTAGAACTTCCACCTACCATGTCCAAAGTACATGATGTCTTTAATGTATCTCTCTTAAGGAAGTACATACCAGACCCTTCACATGTACTCTCTTCAGAGGTGGTACAGTTAGAGGATGATATTTCATATGAGGAGAAACTAGTGAAGATCATAGATCATAGAGAAAAAGTTCTATGAAATAAGACAATGCCCCTTGTCAAGGTGTCATGAAAAAACCACAAGTTGGGAGAAGCGACGTGGGAATTAGAGTAAATGATGAAGCAGAGTTACCCAAATCTATTTAGTGTGGGAAAAGGAAATTTCGAGGGTGAAATTTCTTAAGGGGGAAGATTGTAACGACACAAAATTTAGTTAATGGAAATACCTCTTCATCTAATTAAATGTATCTTTATGTAAAATTTTTATATAAAATGTCAACTTCTTTGGTTTTATGTTAAGAATTGTGACCGTTGCTAATATATCCAATGAACAGTGATCACATGATTAGTAAAAATATAGGGCTTTAAGAAATCCAATTTACTCAAACAAAGGAAGTGATGGCCTCATCCAGTAGAGGTTCCCCATATGAAGCCCATTTGTCAGAGCTCGAAAAGGTGGTGGTGTCATTGGGCGTTTTCTCTTGAAAAAGCCCAAGGAGAGCTTGAATATGTTAAGATCGAGCAGGACCACCTATAATAGAAGTGTAAATTGATAGAGATTACCACCCAGACAATGTTATCTGAGCCATCCCAAGAGTACGTCACCATCACTCACCTTACTCTTCGGTCTTATGCAGGTGTTATAAGGGGTTATGTAACAAGACCTTAGCACTATGGTTATGTACATTATTTTTTTATATAATAATGAATATATTTTCATGATATTTTTGTTACCCTTTAAATAGTTTTTTAAAGCGCAAATAGTATTTTTAGTTAATGTTCAACTAAGAAATCTATTTTGATGAATTAATGGATTTTTTAATTAAATAATATTTTAATAAAATATTATTATTATTAAATTATTTTTTATTAAATATAAATGATCCTATAATTTTATGAATGCAATTTTAATTTTTATTAAGGTTCGAAAGCCATTTTTTTCAAAACCCGTGAATTTTTTATAAATGTTGGGTTTTTTTTAAAAGTGAAAAATAACATATTTATAAAATTATATAGATAAAACAAATATTATTTTTGGAATCAAGATGTAGAAATTATCTAATTTTGAATTTTTCATAATATTCTCAGACAGTGAAATTTTTTGGTAAAAATTTAATACCATTTAAATATATAATGTGTTTTATGACATCATAATGACCCAATAGTGATGTAATAAAATACTATAACCTTTATGTTCGGACAATATATGTTTTATTATTAAAATAATTCTATTTTTGGTTTTTTTGACATATTTTACAAAGCATTAATGGACCATTCAAAAATTATTAAACATCTTGTCTTTTTTAAATTGTTTTCCTTGGGAGTGTGACTACCTCCACATAAGCATCCCCATTTTTTTTAAGAAGGTTGAACTTTTTCCTCATAAAATATTTTTTTTCCAATTCCCTTTTCCAAAAACCATTGGTAAAAACCATTGGATGTTCTGAGGTTTGGATTAGATTAATATGAGGTGTCCCAAACCTAAATAATAAAGAATTCCCTCACATTTCCTATATAAACTGACCCAAGCTCCCATTTTCTCCTCACTAAAAGACTTTGGAGTTCATCCAAAATTTGCCCTAATCTCTCTAGAATCTTCCCTAGGTGACTCAAGCTCATAATAAGCCTCTCTCAAGATTCTCTCAAGCCTTTGGAAGCACACATCCAAGTAAGGGTTTTTCTTCCTTTCTCATTTTTGTCCAATTTTCTTTATGTTGTTATGCCCTTTTAATTTCAATTATAAATGTTGAGGTATGGTTTCTAACCTCCCCAATACTACCCTATTTATGTTTAAATTAATTATAGACCCCTTTCTCTCTCAACAAATTCCTCCCATGTACACCCGTTACGATGCCAAAATTTCGAAAATTATTTATCGCTCATCACTTACATTCAAGCAATACTTTTGTATCATGAATCTAAATTCCATTATAATTATTGGGACATGTATATATATGAACACACTAATTTCCATTTAATGTGCATATGATGATATTCCCATTTCTCTCTCATCAACCATTTTTATGAATTCTTACGTCACGCCATTACGCTACCGAAATTGAACCGATTTTCCATGCCAATGTCATTGTGTAGTGAATACCATGCCCATTTCTCTATCAAGGGTATTAAAATTTATGCAAATTTAATTATTTATTATAAAGTTTCATGTATGAATTCAAAATTCATTTATCATGGGATAAATTATTATGTTTTATGAATCCATGTTATATGATCCATGTGGCACACTTATTCTTGAAATTAAATGTTTAAGAAGGGTGCGCCCTTATAGTGCTCCAATTCAATGGGAAAAGTATAGTATAAAGAAAAGTCATGTGCAATGGGTGTTTACGCATGCTAATTCAAGTGCTATGAGGTTTTACTCATGCATCATGTGCAATGAGGATTTACTCATGCTCCATTTGCAATGATCCTTGGCTCATGATAATTCCATGTTAAGTGTTGTTGGCACATTTCCATGTTATGACATGCTTTATCATGCCTTTATGTTTATGCTTCTCTTGTGCTATATTGATATTCCTATTTTATAACAAGTATTGTATTCCTCATTTTTTTCCATGATTATTCCCGTAATGGGATTTATAGCTCACCCTTTTCTTATGCATGTCCTCAAGTTATCCCATGAAATGCTAAGTAAGAGGTAATGTAGTGGTCATGTAAAGGAAGTTTTCAATAAAGTTGTTGTATTTAATGTTTTATGTAGTTATGTAATGATCCTAAGCCCCAAATACACTATACCTCTTGATCTTCTATGTTGTATCAAGTGAAGTTTATGTAATAAATTATGTTTAATTCTATAATAAATGACCAGGGTTGTCATATTATCTTCCACTGTATGCTTATCCTTACTAAACATATGAGATATCCCATTTGTTATGTTTTATTTTACCTAGGATATAAATAATATTTATATTATTTATATTTAGGGATAAGATAAAATTAATAATGTAATTTTAAAATAAAATACATTTTTTATTTTAATATTTCAGATATTTGTGAAATTAAAGTATGTTTCTATTTCACCAAGACTACTATTCTATCCAGGAATTTGTGATGTGATACCTGGTAACCAGTACAAATGTAATAAACTAAAAAAATGCATTGGGGTACAAGGGTTATGGTTTTAAATAAAATGCAAATGTGTAAAGTGGTAAGATAATGAAATGGATATAGAGATTTCTCAACTGAATGCACCTCCCACACTCAAATTTTACAACATCGAAGAGTCTATGTATTTTACCAACTAGTGCATAAATATAAGGGTTAAAGGGAACAATCAGTGTCTGCATCCTCTTAGGATAAGATTTAAATTTAGAGATTATGTGAAGGAAACATCTGAAGTTGGTCATGAGAACAAAGTGGTGCATGCTATAATTACCATCTACTCTAGAACCAAAAATATAATATTTGATTCTTGTTCTACCAATTTTTTTATACCTTAAGAACTCTTTGTGGGTATAATATGTCCAATATAATTATTATATTTTTAATTATAGGTCAAAAATCCTAATGGTGTGATTATTTAATCTCATATATACTGATCCTCTTAGAAAAAATTATGATGGAATCTGCTTCATTAAAATCATTTTACTCTTATCCAATTTGTATTTGACGTGATTTTGGTATTATTCTGACTTTCCATAGATTGTTCCCACCTTAATTACTGAGAAAGTGAATCCAAATTTCTAATTATGAATAAACCAATGAATATATATTGACGATTGGATAAATGTAAACTTATAATGAAAGCTAGTAATAATATATTGGTGTTATTACTTATTCATTAGGGGTTTCTATTTCAAAATGTTTGATTGAAACTAAAAATTGATGATACTATACTTTCCTAGGAAGATGCCTATTTATTTTTTTAAGAGTTTAATAGTATTATAAAAAACAATGATGTTTACTTTTCAATAGAACTCATACCTAGTGTGACACCTATTTCTATATCTCCACATAGAATTGGCCCAATTAAGTTATTGGAATTGAAGAAGTAACTCCATGCAAATCATGACAGGGGATTTATTCATCCAAGTGATCACCATGGGATTTACCTATTTTTTAAAGAAGAAATATTTTTCAATGCATCATTGAATTAATCATTAGGTACTGAACAAAAGTACACTAAAGAAAAAGTATCCTCTACCACATAATGATAATATTTTTGACAAAATACATGGAAATAAATTCTCTATAAAGATTTACCTCTGATGTAGATTTCATTAAATGATGGTTGAAAATGGATTACATATCCAAAAATACCTTTTGTATGAGGTATGGACACTATGAATTTATAGTGATTCCATTTTTACTTAAAAACTCTCATTCTGTCGTTATGTATATAATAAGTAGAATCATTAGAGATTACCTTGATCAATTTGTGGAGGTCTTTATTTATGATATTTTTATACATTTTAAGATAATTTAAATGTATAAATATCATTTAAGTATTGTGTTTAATATCTTGAGAATAGATAATATGTGTTTCATATTTAGTAAATGTGAATTTTGGATACAGAATTTATCATTCATGGGTTACATTATTACTTGTGAGGGTATATCCTTGGATACAACAATGATGGATTTTATAAAAACAGTGGTGTAGAAAAACCATAGTGAATGATGTATATATTTTTCATAGGATGGTAATATACAAATTATTATTTGTGATAAATTATACATGTCCATTTAATTCAATAACTAAATTGAAATGGAATGAATCTAAGCTCATTTGGATAGATGAATGCGATGAAATTTTTAAAGAACTGAAGAGAAATTTGGTTTGAGTACATGTATACTCACTACCACGTAGTGGGGAATGGTTTTTTTCTAAAGTGAACAATAAAAAATGGAATAGAATTTATTATCTTGAATAATGACATGGTAGTAGATTATGTATCACCGCAATTTAGGGTTCAAAAAAAAATGTACCATACATATAATTTGGAATAGCTAGTGGTAATTTTTTTCATTGAAGATAAGGAGGAATAATCTCTATGGATAAAGGTGTGGAATATATAACAATTATATAATAATGAATTATATTATAAAATATATAATTGTAATATGTTCCAAATAAGAAGGTAAAAACTAAATAATGATTTTTACTACTTAATACATAACCACCCTGGGAAGGAAAATAAAGTAGATGATGATCTAACTCAGAACAACCATGTTAGTTTTTCCATTATGAGTGTTTAAAGATATCATAAATGTAACAACTATTGTTTTTTTGTATTATTAATTTTAATATTTATTTTTATATATTTTGAGTTATCCACAGAGTTGATAAAATGTATGGGTGTCTAGGGACACTGAAATTAATATATTTTAACTCACATGCACACAGAATCATAGATTAAATGGTTTTTTTATTTTTTGAGACCTCATATGGAAAATAAAATAGCACAACTGATTCAAGAACATGGGGTTTTACTTAAAAATGACCTAATGTTGGATGGTGTGGGATGTTTTGTGGCATGTAACCCTTGGTGGGTGTGTTTAATAAAATAAATAAAAAATATATTTAATTCATTTTAAATAACCTAACCTTATTAAACCTATATAAATAAAATGATATAGAAAATCTACAATGATAGAAACATTTCTTTATGATATTAAATAGGATGATAGAATCATTATTCATTGGCAGATTGGGATAAAAAAGAAATGATTATTGGATCATGGTGAATCAAGAGGTAGGTAGTGAACACATCGGTTATTCTTCACTTCTCAAAAATAGGTTCCTAACCAACTATTAATCCTCAATAATTATAGAAATTATTATTTTATAGTTTCCACCCTTTTTAATTATTTATTTTGTTTTTATTATATATTCACTTAATTTAATTTCAATATCATGAATCACAAGAACTTTAATTAATCTTACTAAAGCCTGATTATAATATTTAATTTGTGTTCTATTCTTTACCACTCCATATCCATTATTATTGTTGTTGGACATGATCTTATCAACCAATGTAAAATTCACATCATTCTTGTTCTTTTTCCATATTTTTCCTTATTTTCATCAATGTCGTCATATGGGGTCATGGTAATAAATTATAGGGGTGGATTCGAGCGAGATTAAACCCCCAAATTCATGGTGGATGAATACACAACATATCAATAAATAGTTTATGGGAATATCATGGTTGGTATGGGATACAATTCCCAACTTAATGGATATGGGTTCTATAGCAGAAATAGGAGGTGAGATGTCTTATCACTTTTAATTGGATATCTAATCTTCGGCCACCAAATTATGGAGATCTATGTTCAGTGATGGACCCAATGATTTTGGGTGGTCAAATTACAAGGATTTTATTAGAAAGGGAGGATCTAGAACTTTAAAAAGACCATGATTTATAGAGTATGAAAGTCTCAACTACATAGATTGTGAATTGGATGAAGACATATTATGTAGGCCCCTAGTATCAGTACCAAGGGTTTTGGAATAGATAAATATCAGATGGAGTTTACTGATATAAAAAAATCATGTGACCAAATGTTTGTGACTCAGCATGTACATGTTGAGTACATAGGAATGGGAATGAACAGAAACATGGGAATGGGTAGATTACACGGGTACATACATGTACTCGGACATAGAAAACATGCATGGGAATAACTGTGTTCATGGGAATGTGTTGGGAGGACACAGTCAAACCATAGGTGGTTGAGACATGTCATGAAACATTTTTAGGAATTGTTAAGTAATTTTTTTCTTTGAAATATGTTTCTTAGTGGGAACCAGAAAATGAAATGTTTCGAGGTCACACGTCATGCAACCCCAAGTACACTCTATATACTACTAACAAAAACTTCTACCATCATTATCTTATTTTTATGAAATATTATTTTGGCCCATGAGTAGACTATTATGATTATTTATACATGTGTAATGTCATGGGGGACTTAATAGTGTTTTTTAGATACCATATCCGTGTTTTAATCACTAATATTATTTAGGTCATGCTTTACCAGTGGTTGTGATTGGGAAGGATCATTAGAGATGATGGTGTTGGAACTACCATGTCACACTAGGGTGTCAGACTCACATACTCTTTATATAGGTAGTGTTATAACTCAACCATACTATAGAGGGTGCATATATTCTATCTATAGTATTGTGGCTCTCCCCTATTCAAGATCAGACAAGGAGAATGTCCTCCATGGGGTGAGTTCTTTATTGTCTATAGAGCACAGTGGTGAGGAGGGTTCCCCTACTGTCATATTACTGTGGGGATGTGTGTGATTATGGGAATTAGAGATGGATATTTAGAGATGTTGGTAGACTCATTTTCTTTGGATAGGATATAAAGATAGATATCTACCTTTCTATCATTTGGATTTGTTTATGATAATTAATATATGTTGGATTTTTCCTTATAGTCAAGAGTTTAAAAGATTATATATGTTTCATTATATTTCTCCATTTTTGAGTTTTGGGGAATCCTAAAGGCTATGTATATAGCCACCCCTACATTGAATTTAACCAAACATTTCCTGTCTTATGTTGTTGATAGGAAGGCTAGAGGTGGCATTAGTGGAGCATAGTAGAACCTTGGGTGCTTTGACCATGTTCAGTGTTCAGACATGGATATCAGAAGCAATACACTAATTAGTACTCCCTTTTCCTATTTTTTTAGGTTGGGACTTCATTTTTGTTAGGAGTGTATTTTTCCCCTTTTAAAATTTATTTATATTATCATAAAATTATATTTTACCTAGAGGTTATTGTAATTATGGTTACTCTATATGTTTTTTTCCTTTATTTATTTCCTATTCACTTTTTCATGGTGATGGATGTGCGTGCGCATATATGTACATTATCGTAAGACATCATGTTTAATTTTATTCCTTCCTAGTGATTATTTCCTTCCCATATCTTATTTGAGGGGGGTTATTGTGTCACACTCATCTTTCCACCAGCCATGAAAGAACCAATGGGTCTTATCGTGATAGATTTCTAACAAATGTGGTCTATCCATGGGTTGGAGTTTAGAGGTACACCCATTGGGAGGATTGATTTTGAAACTTAGTGAAATGGTGTCATAGGGTATTTAGTTCATCTATTAATAATTGTAACCTAGTATTGGTGTGATGGTTTATGTATCCATTCACCAAGAATCTCACTACAAGCTTGTAGTCTCAGCATACTGAGCCATCGATTTTAGTGAAGAATGGAAAATGAATCATATATGAATGGGTTTTTTTACTATACTTATTGAGTATACTCCCCATATATATGATAATATGACTATGGTACATCATGATAAATTTATGGATTCCTCTACATAAAACAACCCATGTTACCAATACTAGATCATGATGATTACCAGTTCAGTGATGAGGCCTTAGTTTAGGGACATACTCATTAATTATTTCCTCAGTGTGGGAAATGAGTAGTTCCACCACCTGTTGAGAAGCAGGTAGTACTAGCTAGTTAGGATGATGAGGTTTATAGAATTTTCATGATGTGAAATGACCATCGATATATACAACTATGGTTTCCTAGATAGTTAGACCCACATACTATAACAACCCAGTCTTAATGTACATATACATTACATCATTTTTTCAGAAAACTTAAAACATTAAAAATATTGATAGACAAGGACCATATTATTTTAGTACATTTGGAAACACAGAACCATAAAAAATGGTACAAAATCAATCTATATTATCTCCCACTAGGTTCTTCATGACTAGTACCATTCTTAGACCCATCATATTTAAAACATATCTTCATATCATGGGGAAGGAAAAATAAAAAGGGGTGAGCTCAGAAGATCATTAAGGGAAAAAATGGTGATATGTAAGTATAAACATTATCAAATGTTTGTGATAATGTGATCATGAAATTAGAGGATCATACCCTACAAATTAATGATCATAAACATGAATCGTGGTTTAAATATTCGCAGTACTTATGAAATTAACCATAAATGAAAAATTATTATAATCCATGAAATAATAACATATAAATATGGAATGGAACTATGGAATACAAATAAATAATTAATTTCATTCCCAATAAGTTAATATACATTGATAAAACATATCAGGGAACTTCCTGGGGACAACACCAACTAGGCAGGAAACACCACCATCCCCAATTGCATTCTTTTCCATGTAAGGGATCAAGTTTCCCCATCTTCCCATAGTTGATCTGATTTTTCCATATTCCCATTTTTGATCTGGTTTCCCCATATTACATCTTCTTGGTGACTAAACCTACTAGATAGGACACACCAAAATCCACAGTCAAATTCCATGTAAGGGATCGATTTTCCCTATATTTCTGTAGTGGATAAAGTCTATCAACTAGATTCCTATCATTATATCATGAGATATAAATCTGTACCAAATTCATTGGAGGGATATATAGGTCCCATCCATCTCAAAATAAAAGAATTATTATATGTGCCACAATATAATAAAACATTCATCATATCATGTCCCATAAAAATATAAGGTTTTCATAAACATCCTATCATAACCCATGAAATGAAATGGGTGCTATAAACATGTAATAATATCTTAACTTGTAGAAAAATATTGGTTTTGTAATCATTTAATCAAATCATAACCCATGAAAAGAAGTGGGTTTCATAAAAATATAACCCATGAAAATAAGTGGGATTTATAATCATATAACCCATGAAAAATAGTGGGTTTCATAAGCATATAACCCATAAAAGAGAGATCGGTTTAATAAAAATACAACATGTGAAAGAGAAACATGTCTCATAAAAATAATTCAATCAAAACATAAACCATTTCATGAAATAATATAAATTGAAGCAACATATCATTTCTCGAAAAGGAAGGATCAAAACTAATGGATGTCATCTTTGATAGAAAAAAATATGGAAAGGTCCATCTAGAAACTTTTATTGAGGAAAATATACTTTTGATATTAAAATAATTTTATAACATAAATCCTCTTGAAAACCATTTTATTTGATAATATAAAATGGAAACATGAAATCATTTTGAAAATCATTTTCCTTGAAAACATATAAAAGAAATCTAAAAACATTTTTCTTTGAAAATAATTTGAAAACATACAATGAAATATTGAAAACAATTTCAAAATAATTTTCCTTGAAAACATATAAATGATTCATGAAAATGTTTTCAAATACATTTCCCTTGAAAAAAATTTAAAACATATTAAAAAATCGTAAAAATGCATTGAAAATCATTTTCCTTGAAAATTTATAAAGGAAGCTTAAAAATGTTTTGAAAACAATTTCGGTGAAAATAATTTTAAAACTTATAAATAATTCATGAAAATTTTTAAAAATGATTCTAATTGAAAATATTTTCAAAACTTATGATAAATAATTGAAAACATTTTTTGAAAACATGGTTCTGAGAGAACATAGATTTCGAACCGAAGAGAGAGGTAATGTATGATTTTATTAAAAACACTTTATCAATAATATTATGTACAAATGAGTGGTAAAAAGTTACCAATACATGAATATATATTTAGTAACTATAATATAATAAACTTCATGAGTATTCTTGAAATATGGATCATAATATTTCATCAATGATACCATAATCATTAGTAATCTCGATAAATGATGAGATTGTTTCAATAAATTATAATCACATTGTAACTATGAATCATACTACTAATGTAAGAAAATGAAATTAAATTAAGTATAAAATATCATTAATATAATTATATTCATGATATAACATCTCAAAGGGTAGTATATATGTATCGAAGAATGATATAGGTTCATAACATGGCATGTATCTCAAAAAAGGTAAACAGAGAAAAAAATTACTTTACCAATTTGGTAACTTTTGAAATAGAAACGCTCTAAAATAAATATCAAAAAATTAATATTTAAATAACCAGAAATTTTTGTGTAATAATAATATAATACATCCATGGGTAATATACATGTCATATATAAGAAATAGGAGGTTATCACTTCTTGTGTGTCATGGAAAATGAAAGTGAGACGAGAAACCCCTTACTACTTGAGTGTCTTTATAATCACGATCCCCATGAGATAATAACATAATTTATATATTTTAATATCATTAAATAAAAGAAACTAATTTTTGAAAATGTCATGGTGGGGGGGATATACTCCACACAAAATAATAGATTGGTGAATATGGCATGTATCTCATGGAAATAAAAAGAGAGATGAAATCCCCTTACCTTATGTCTTGAATCACTTTTTACTCATAAAAACCTCATGTATAATAAACATAAGTTTATTATAAATATTTTGAAAACCCAAATTCTTATAACTAATACAATATAATTTTTATTATGAATTAATATTACCCTCTTATTAAAAATTCCATGTTAAGGTTTCGCTTCGTGTAATATCCTCTTTGTTTTTCACAGGTTTCTTAATTTGTTATATTTTTTGTCCTTATACTTATATAATTATTTCCATAATGTAAATAATGATATAAGTATCAGGTATATTCAATATGTTTTTATAATAATCTATTAAATATAGATATATGAAATAGAATACACCATTTATGGAGAAGGTAGATCATACAAAAGCATGAACGTTGTTTCCATTTTTTGTAAGATTGAATGAAATAAAATAAATTAAATATATGTATATATATAATATCAATATATTATCCTTATTATGTTGTATAGATTATATAATTTCACTAAACCCATCCTTAATACATTCCATATAGCGTGTTAATGAATCACATTGCTTTGTGGAGGCAGTAGCGTCCCCAAAAATATTTTCATATTTACAAAAAATGAAATGCATTAAGGTATGTGTTATATAATAATTAAAGAATCATAAATATATTATATATATCATATATTTATCATATAAAAATATTTTTTACATCATAATTACCAAGCATTGGATGTGGTAAAATAAATGAATAACATCATTCCGTGAGATGGTAGTTCGCCGTACACACGAACAACAAGTTCATTACCCATTAGATGGAATTTTGTGTAAGTGTAGGTCAAAAAAATACCATACAAACGTCTCAATATATTGAGGATATTGGTTCTATTATTTATTAATTGAACAAAAATAATTGGGGTAGTGGAGATATGAAATAAAAGAAGGGAGCTGGAGGAATGATGTTACCTCTTCTTTGGGTAACTTCTTTTGGTTTTCACCAAATGGCTTTCTTGGTTGACTTTCATCCAAAAGTGAGGATTAAAAGATTAAAGGAGGGATATTGGGATGTTAATTGAGTAGATATTGTCCTATCTTATGTGGTTTTAGATTTGTGATGAAGGGAGCTAGTTTGTAGACTTTTATAACGGAGGTGGGGGACACACATGGCATTTCTGAAAACAAGTTTGGCGTACCCAGGTTTGTACATAGGAAAAGACATAAAAAACCAAAAAAATAATTGATGTTTTATGGACGAAATATTCCCATAAATTTTTTTTTCACTAGTTCATAGGTCATTTTGGACCTTAACAATAATGTTTATCCCTCTGTTCGGAACACTTTTACATTAATTTTTTGAAATTAATTTTAATCACTTTCACTAATATTTTTGGTCCAAAATTAAGTTTTTATTATGAAAATATTAATATTGTATAGATTAAAACTAGGTAATTTAATTTTTTAAAATAAAATTCTTATATTTGAAAAAATTATGTTTAATTCTAATCATGTATTTGTGGTAAGAAAAAGGCTTTTTAAAATGAGAATGATCAAATGTTCATTATTATTTTTTATATAAACTCAATATAAAACTTATTCCAATGATAGAAATTAGATATATATAATTATTATTTTTCTATTGTGACATTGAAAGCAATTTAAAATATAATTTAAATATATAAATAAATTATATGAAAATAATTTTTGAATTAAAAACCATTATTTTTCCCTATTCATTAATAAATTATGTTTCTCAGAAAAATCCAAAAAAAATCACCCTAAGTTAATTTTGACATTATAAATTCAAAAATAATGATTATTTTATCAAATTAAATTTCTAAGAGTTACTAAAATTATTTTTATTATTATTACCAGAAGAACATAAAATGAAGTTCCTTTATGAAAGTAGTATTTTTAAACATATAAAGTCTTTATAAAAAATTTATATATTTCATTTTCAATATGTTTTATTTATAAGACACCATTATAAATAAAATTTATAAATTATTTATTACTATAAATATTACATTTTTTAAGAGATATTTTTTAATTATCTATTTTAAATAATTATAATAATAAACTGTTGTTTCATAGAAACTTAGTGTTGTGTGTCATGCAGGCCAAGTCGGTGTTGTGTGTAGTGAAAAATTACCTTTGTGTAGCATACAAAGAAAGTATGAATTGTGATGTAATATAAAAAACTATTTTCAGTGTTTCATTAAATTTTAAATATCAAAAATATTAAATTGATTCGGTAAACATTATTCACAAAATCTCAGGGTGTTACATTCTACACCCATTAAAATTAATATTTCCCTCAAAATTAATCTGGGTTATTTAAGGTTTAGTAATATAAAGTTCCATTCATATAAACCCGTATCGTTAAAATGAATAATAAAAATTACTTTTAAAAGGGAATGTTGGAATCATAATGGTTAACCAATGTAACACAATACTAGGTTTCCACATAGAAGAACAAAACCGGCAAGTGAAAATATAGAGTTTGAGGAAAATTGAAAATATTCAGAAGGAGTTATTGAGGTTATCAATCACAAACAAGTGAATGATAAATGAAAAGTTGAGGGCCTCTAAATCATAAATATTTGATGATTTAAAAGGCCATCAGTTGACCAAAAATTAAGGTATTATGAAAAAATTTATTACTAAATAATTTCTCTATAGTAGAAGAATTTTTATGAAAAGATATACTTGCATCTTTTGAGGAAAACCTCACCCTTTTATTTTCATTGATAAATTTCCTCTTCATCTATCATTTTAATAAATGATGGTAAATTTTTCATTCCCAAAGCATTAGTAGTTCATGAGAACCATAAATATAATAACCGGCCATTCCATCTATAACAAAAATAATGTTATCAAAATTTATATAGTATTCATAAATCCACATATGGTAAGGGAATAAATTAATCTATAAAACCATATCTAATATTTAACATAAAACATTCCTTAAATGGTTAACCTTATAACCCTTCCTAAAGTTGAAAATCCAAAACTAATGAAATAAGGTTACTAAATCATCTTATAATCAATCACACATATATTATAAAGTAGCTCTTTGTATTTACATTCCAAACATTTGAATACACTGATCTTATATTCTATTAGAACATGGTAATAACCGGAATTACCATAAATACTATTCGAAAACATGCATTCTACCTTATTACAACTTTTATTGGATATATTACTTAAATATAATAAGTTGTAACCATCATTCATGATGACCTAGAATACATTTTCAAATCTTTAATTGTAACGCCCCGACTCCATTTACCCAAAGCTCGTGCATTATTTTAATTCATTGGCATGATACAAGGAATCATGTCCCGAAATACCGATCAGTTTAGTAGCCTTGAAGTACTAGATACATTAATATGTTTTAAATTACATTATTAAATGAAAAAAAACAACATTTTACCCATTGGAAACATTTATATACCTTAGGCTATCCCAAGAGGTCAATCATAAAATACTTCTTCATATCCTGGGAAAAATAAAACGTAGAAAGGGGTGAGATCAGGTTCTCAATAAGGATTACAATATAACGGAAACTTTCATAAATAATCATAAACATTTAAGGCAATATATAACTCTAAAAAATCCTTTTAAACATAAACATCAACATAATATGGAAAAGATAAGTCAAATAATGACATTTACTTATTCACATGGATATTCTACTTGTAAAATAATCACATGGAATATCAATAGCCAATTTCATAATGATGGAATGCATAATTCTGGACTTCATAACCACATAGTCAAGGACTTATGCCAAGACTACAAATAATATTTTGTCAAGGCCTTGTTCCAAGACACTAGTTTGCCTCATGATACCCACAGATGCATCAAGGAGCTATAGCACGCTCCACCCGTCACTTACTAAGTCCAATTCATTCCTCATATGAAAATATTGAAACATAACATAATAATTCATATTAAACTTTCATACGGAATGTCAATACTTTAACCACAAACCATGAATGGTATAAAAATAGCACATCCATAGTCAAACATAACTCATTCAATACAATTTAGAAGATTGTATTATAATAAATTAACCTCAACTGAGAATAATGAAGGATATTGACATAGATGAAAATAATCATCAAAACTATTTGAGAGAAATATCCCAATTTTTCCTTGAAAACATTTAAAAGTCTCACTTTTCATCAAGAAGGTGTTTAAAAAATATTTTATGAATCAATGTGTCCCATACCACTTTGAAAAATTTAAAAGGAATTTTAATTTTAAAACATTAATGTCCATATAAATAAATCCTTAAAACCATTTTTAAAGCATGAACATTAATGATAATGATTTAGAAGAATAAATATTTAAAACATTTAAAATGATACTTTAGTTAGAGTTCCTTGCCAAATGAGAGACACTTGAATACAAATAAATGAGGTAATAAAAAAATTATAATATCATGACAATAAAGGGATTCATGATATACTATGTTAATGTAAAACATAGACACCATATAAAATTTAATTGGTGCATAGCAACAAAGAACTCTCAATGGAATGTAAATTGAGATAAAGATCCTTATAAAGACTGTATCCATTGGATACGGATAAATCAATGACATAATTATGTGTGAAAAATATAAATACACTAAATATTATTGGATATTTAGTTTAAATCAATAAGAGTACATTCACACATATTCTTGTAAAAACAACACCAATGAGTTGGATGTTTAACTCAATGAATAGAAATTGAGTTAAAATTACTCTTATCAAGTTCATATCGATGAATTGGGAATTTATCAATGGAGTGATTATTTGTATCAAAAGTATATACACACAAATAATATTTTAAATTACTACATAAATAAATAAATAGTGATTCCACACATAATCTTTGAGTAAAATAATCAATGAAGAATACATGAAATCCAATGAGTGGAAATTGAAATTTAGAATTCCCTCACCGATTTTGTAACTTACGAAAAATACACCCCATGAAAGAAGGGTAATTAAATGAAGATGTAAAAACTCATAAGTTAAATTATATTACACAAATAATACAATCATGGGTAGTACATACACCACACAAAAATAAATAATGGTAATTATAGCATGGATCTCACGGGAATAAAAAGTGAGATGAAAACCCATTACCTTGTACATTTCCATGGTCGAGGGTAGGTTAACCTCCGATATAAAGATTATATGATTGTTTTTATATTATACAAGAAGTATATACATTAATACGTTATCGTATATGATCTTCTAATGTTGCTTTGTCAATGATATTTCAGTAGTGTCATCAATCCGGGTGTTAATAGATTTGTTTTCCTTTATATGATTTGTTACATAACTCATGTTTTTTATTGATAGGATGTATATTATTAATATACAGAATGATATAATGTCATTAAACATTGTTTTTAATCATTAAATTAAAATTATTCTTGAATGGTTACGATGGGCAATGACATCTCATAGCGTTGTGGAGACGGAAAGCCGTACGTACGCACGAGCGACAATATAATTTTTTGATGGTGAAATAGTATATAATTGGATGGTATATCATATATACAGAATCATTAACATGTTATATTTATTATTTTCATCAGTTATATTCATTATTATACCCATAAAAATAATTTAGTGTCTGAATAACAAACTACACCACGATGTGGAGACGGTAAGCCGTACGTACGCACGTATGGTGAATTTGACATTTATAGGATAGATAGAAAAAATAATATGGTTATACCATTTTTATAATAAAATAATAGTATTTATAAAGTACTGAATTTATTATTTTGGTATGGAAATAACAAATAAAGAGGAAGTGGAAGAAGAAAAGAACATGAAAGAGGGTGGTGAAATTATTACCTCTTATTCAGGTGTTTCCTTTTGAGTTGATCAAAAGGAGCACTTAGGTTGGATTTATGATCAATGTAAGGACTCTAGGTAGAATTGAGGGAATTTGGGAGGATATTTGGTAAGGGGTTCTCTGAGCCAAATGGATTTGGAGGTGCGAAAATAAGAGAAGTAGAAGTTTCCTTTTATAAGAGAGGTGAGGGGAACCTTAGGAAAATATTGAAATATTATTTAATAATAAAATCATTTTAGGTTTATAATGGCTCCAAATTGATTTATTTAGAATATAAGGTGGGTATGGGCATAAATAATTTAATCCAATAGGTTTTAGAGAAGTGTTGGGTACCATTTTAACCTTATATTTTAGATTTAACTCTCAGTTAAATAATTTAACTTTTACCGTGTCTTCTTGTATTCTTACAATATACGATTAATAAACTTACTATAATGATACAAGAGAAACTAAAGTGGTTCATTAATGACATATATAATTTTATTTAATCCATTTGGCCAAACCTTGGATTTTTAGGAATATTATATCAACCAATAATATAGGATGTTTAAGAAAAAACTATTTTATTTCAATTTTGACACTATTTGGTATTTGTTTTTTTGTTAAAATCATAAAAGCGGGATTAATTAAAAAAAATTGATTTAATCAACCCTAAAATGTCATATTAACCTATAAAATTATTTTAATTCATTAAAAGTCTCAAATTAGATTTATTTGGGTATTTATAATATCCATTATTTTAATATTTCATTAATTAGGTAATTACTGCATCATCATTGTGTCATAAATAAATTTACTAATTTAATGTCTTAAAATAATAAATAAAATAAAATTATGTAGGATATCTTTTTATATTTATAATGAATATTTATAGTCGCATTTATCTTATGTATGAACCTATATTAAAAATATTTAAGCTATGAAAGCTTGAATTTAACACTTTTAACTCTTCTTTAAATTAAATAATAATAAATGTACTAATCTAGTACAAGTGGACCTAAAGGATAATATTTTATTCCTAATTTTGTTTTTGGTCGAATTACAATTATCCAATATAATTAGGACCTGTGTTAGGATAATTATAATATCAATTTTACCCTTAATTACCCTATTTACTTTTAACCATGGTAAATAAAAGTCAAAAGTTACTATTCACCTCAAATTATTTTCATCTTGTTGAACAACATTTTACTTACTGATATCAACCGTGTCTCTTGGATTTTCAAAATTTAATTCACAGAAGTGGTAAAATTATGTTTTATGCAAATTTACAAATGCTTCTAGAAGGTGAGTAAAAGATGATAAAAAGTTCAATAAAATTTTATATATCTAATATTTTTATAAAATTAATCCAATGAAATAAATTGAACATATATAGGTATTATATATCTATTTTTACTTAAAATAAATTTAAATAAAATAAATAATTATTTAAATAAAAAGTCGATTTTAAACTATAACGCAGTGTTTTTCACTATCCATAAAAATTAAACGATTTCAGAAAAATACCAAAAATTCACCTTATTCTAATTCTAATATTCCTAATTTGAAAATGTAGTATATTTTACCAAATTAGAAGCATAGATATTGCATTAATTAATTTATAATTAATTCCCTTTGTCAAAACCCAAATGCGGGTTTTTATGAAATAATAACTATCAAAAGATTGACAATTTTTTACGGCCAGTTTAAATGTTAAATTACATCCAATGTCCTAAATTTTAATAAATGATAAAATTATAATATAATGATAAATAAAAACCATTAAAATTAATAATTTAACACAATAAATTATTTCTATTAAAAATTTGTTTTTAATTAAAATTTATTAGTTTTCACTATTCATCAAATATAAGAAAGTTATCATAAAAGTACCAAAAATCCATCCAAAATTGATTTTTATGTCACGCTTCTAAAGAAGAATTTAATTTCACTCAATTGAATATATAAAAGTGTCAAATATTGGATTTAAAATGGGTTTTCCATTAAAAGGCAGTAAAATTGCATTTTTGAAAAACACTTCTTTTAGCTGAAAAAATGAATTTGTTCTTATATTACATCTAAGAAACACATAATATGGATTCTAAAATTATAAGAAGTATATAAAATTCAAAATTTAGTAAATATGATTCAGAAATAATTTTTGAATGGCTAGTTTGGTAAGTCATGGTGTGCTCGTACTCGGTGTTGCATGTAGCGCAAGCTATTGAATTAATTTAATGAAAATAACATACTATGAAATCTATGGGTGTTACATTCTTCCCCCCTTTGGGAAATTACATCCCCATAATTTTAAAATATGGTTTGGAACATCATTGAAAGTCCCACATAGGAAAATGGATTAATGGGGCCTCTATTTTAAAATAAAGAAAGGTAAGTATAAGGGTTACCGGAAATAAAACATACTAGGGTTCCATGTAAGAAAACATGGATATAGAAGATAATCTAATTGTCATGTTCTGATGGAGAGTGATAGAAAACATGATCAAGAGAAAGTAAATGATCTGAAAACCATAAACTTATTATGGGATAAATGGTATTTGATTCCCTAGTAGGAAAAGTAACAGACAACCTTTTTGTTCTAAGTTAATTTTCATAGAGTTGGGGAATTTATTTCTGAGATTGACTAAGAACATAAAGATATATATACTTTTTATGTATTGATTCATCCTTTAGTAAATTTCTACCACTAACTCATCTTTTCTTCAAACTATGAGTATTCAAGATGACATGGTCACCCGTGAAGCGCATGAATCAACTTCTAGAGAAGCTTGTAATCCAAAAAGGATGAACTATATATATTTCTATTATCATTATATATTTCAAAAAAAAAAACAAATGGTTAGTACAAGTTCAGATGATCCCCAAAATGGATAATCCATTATAGAAAAAAATACTAACCTTAATTTTTAAAATTAAACAAACAATACCCAATTTTCAATAAATACAATTCAATAAAAAATTGTCCTTAAAATACATCAATATAATACAAACTAATATTGAAACCCAAAACTCAGTAGAATTGGATTAATATGTCTTCCACGTTAAATTATATCTCCAAACAACATCGACTACTCGTAAAGTCACAAACTTAAAATTAATTAACCTAATCACATATTCTCCAGGATAGGTCAATCATTTCCAAAAATAACTGAAATAACTATACATCAACAATAAAAACATAGATAAAAATCCACCATTACTCCTCAAATAAAATTCCATATTATTCTATTTTCCTTAAGCATATAGTGTTCCCAATAGGGATAACATCTTCCAAAATAACATTTATCACTTAATCACCAAATCATTTTCCAACAATAAGGGTTTCCATTTGAAAAAACATAAGATCCAAAATCAAATTATTATTGATCAATAAAATCATTTAACTAAAAATAATTAATCACACTAACTAGGGACTTCACGTAGTCTAGTGGTAGGCGATAAATCTCAGTCCCACTTTTGTTGTGGGTTTGATTCCCACAGCTTTGTCTGACCTAACAGGGTGTCTCATAGTCTGCGTGTTTTTATTTTTCAAAAACTATATTTCATAACATTCCCAAAATGAGATAAATTTATCAAAATAACCGCAACATAATTAAACCACAAATGTTTTCTCATACCTCACATTTTAATTCCAAAAATTAATATCCTGTAATTTCATCAAATTCATGGATCATAGAAACCCAAATTGTTCTTTATAATTATATCCACAAAAGAAAAGATAATTCTTACTCAAATAGAATTTTCACATAACAAACTGCAAGGTTACCCATACAAGAGAAAATACTTCTAAAGTAATCCCTTCATCAAGGAGAACTAATAATTTTAAACATTTCTCCATCCATTTATTTCGACATAGGTTCTTCCTTGACCAAGATGTTATCCTATATAATAGGTCATTGACACGGGTAATGCCTCGGTCCCCTACATTTACAGAAAATGATTGTAAATGAATTATTGGGATCATTTTTATTTTCTTCTATAGTACTCTTCATTTCTTCCCAGAAATTCTTTACTTTATGTCCTTCTTTCCCAAACATAATGCATTTCTTTGTTCCATTGAGACACATTCTGGGGTGTCTCCTTCCACATTTCCTGCATGATGGAAATTGATATTTCTTTTCTCTGTGGTCTCCACTGTTGGAGAACTTATCATTCACCACCTTTGTCTTCTTTGTTGATTCTGGGATTTGGTTAATATATATGGTGTTGATCATATTTTTGGAAAACTGATTCGGCATGAAAATGATATATTTTACTCTAATCAGAATTCCATTTCATTGCTCATTTCCACCATTGTTCCCACCTTGTACATCATGTTCAATGTTACTATGACTTCCTTGGAATCCATCCAATGACTAAAACCAAAAATAATTTTGTGTGTAAAAATAGTCAAATAATCATTTAGAGAATATCATGACACCTTATTTTCAATCTAAAACACCTTAGGATTGACTAAGGTTATTTATCATCATCTTAAATTAAAATAATTCAAATCATTTTGCAAATAAAATTTGAATTATCCTAAGCATATCCCCTGGGAGTGTCGTAACCAGAAGCGCAGAAAGGTCCGTTATCGTGCACCAGTTCCCATTCGAGTCTAGCTCAAATTGGTGTTTTCGGGTTTTACCCCTAGGTGCATCTATTCCAGAGCCGCCTCTACTAACTCATATCTATAAAGGGATGTATTTCTTGGAAAAACCACATAATATTTACATTACCGAAAAAATTTGGATGTTCTTCTATACTAGTCTCTAATGTCTATATTAGGGTAATGTTCTCTAATCAAAGTTTTTCTAAATCTAGTTTCCAAGGATTGTACTAAACTTCCTCTGATACTAACTATAATTCCTTGAACCTAGTTACCCAGAGCCGGTTCATTATTTTAATACATTGGCACAATACAAGGAATCATCTCCTGAAAGACCGATCAGTTTAGTAGCCTAGAAAGTACTAGATACATTTATATGTTTTACATTACATTATAAAATGAAAAAGAAGAACAACATTGTCTCCATGGGAAACATTTATATCCCTTAGGCTATCACTACAGGTCAATCGTAAAATAATTCTTCAAATCCTGAGAAAAATAAAACATAGAAAGGGGTGAGCTCGGGTTCTCAGAAAGGATAACAATATAACAAAAACTTTCATAAATAAGCATAAACATTTAAGACAATGTATAAGTCTAAAAAAATCCTTTTAAACTTAAAATTCAGCATAATATGGTAAATATAAGTGACATAATTCCATTTATTTATTCAAATGGATATTCTACTAGTAGAACAATCACATGGAATATCAATAACCAATTTCATAATGATGGAATGCATAATTCCAGAATTCATAACCACATAGTCAAGGCCCTGTACCAAGACTACAAATAAGATTTTGTCAAGGCCTTATTCCAAGACACTAGTTTGTCTCATGAGACCTACCAATGCATCAAGGATCTATAGAGGGCTCCATCCATCACTTAATAAGTCTAACTAATTACTCATATGAAAATATTGAAACATAACATAAGAATTTGTATTAAAACTAGCACACAAAATGTCAATACTTTAACCACAAATCATGAATGGTATAAAAATAGCACATCCACAGTCAAACATAACTCATTAAACATAATTTAGAAGATTTTATTATAATAAATTAACCTCAACTGAGAACAATGAAGGATATTGATATAGATTAAAATAATTGTCAAAACTATTTGAAAGAAATATCCCCCTTTTTCTTGAAAACATTTAAAAGTCTCACTTTTTACCAAGAAGCATGTTAAAATAGATTTTTTTAAACAAAGTGTCCCATACGAATTTGAAACTTTTAAAAGGAATTTTAATTTTAAATCATTAATGTACATATAAATAAATCCTTAAAACCATTTTTATAACATGGACTTTAATGAGAAATATTTAGAAGAATAAATCTTTAAAACATTTAAAATGATATTTTAGTTAGAGTTCCTAACCAAAAGAGAGAAACTTGAAAACAAATAATTGAGGTAATAAAATCATTATAATATCATGAGAATAAAGGGATTCATGATATACTATGTCAATGTAAGGTATATACACCATATAAATGTGAATTGGTGAATAACAACAAAGAGGTCTCAATGGAATGTAAATTAAGATAAAGTCACTTATAAAACTGTATCCTTAGGAAAAGGATAAATCAATGACATAATTATGTGTAAAAAATATAAATACACTCAGTATGATTGGATATTCAGTGTAAACCAATTAGAGTATATTCACACATATTCTTGTAAAAACAACACCAATGAGTTGGATGTTTAACTCAATGAATAGAAATTGAGTTAAAATTACTCTTATCAAGTTCATACCGATGACTTGAGAATTTATAAATGGAGTGATTATGTGTATCAAAATTATATACAAAAAAAGGGGAGTGGGAATTACTACATAAATAAATAAATAGTGATTCCACACATAATCATGGAGTAAAATAATCAATGAAGAATAAGTGAAATCCAATGACTAGAAATTGAAATTTGGAATTCCCTTACCGATTTGGTAACTTTACGAAACATACACCCCACGAAACAAGGATCATACAATGAAGATTTAAATACCCATATGTTAAATTATATTACACAAACAATACAATAATGGGTAGTACATACACCACACAAAAGGAAATGTTGGCAATTACAGCATGGATCTCATGGGAATAAAAAGTGAGATGAAAACCCCTTACCTTGTACTTGTCCTTGGACAAGGGTTGGTTAACATCTTGTATAATGGTTAAATCATTGTTATTAAATTATAAAAGAACCATATACATTAATATGATATCATATATGTTATTCTATTATTGCTTTGTTAATGATATTTCAGTAGTATCATCGTTTCGGGTGTTAACAGATTCGTTTTCCTTTATATGCCCTGTTATATAAGTCATGTTTTAATTGAGTGGAGGTATATTATTCATATACAGAATGATATCAAGTCCTTAAAAATTATTTTTAATCATAAAATGAAAATTAGTCTTGAATGGTTACGAAGGGGAATGGCATCTCATCACGTCGTGGAGACAGTAATCCATACGTACGCACGAGCGACAATATCATTCCTTTAATGGTGAAATCACATATAATTGGATGGTATATCATATATAATGAATAATTAACATGTTCTGTTTATTATTTACATTAGTTATACTCATTATTATACTCATCCAAATAATGTAGTGTGTGAATAACAAACTACACCACGATGTGGAGACGGTAAGCCGTACGTATGCACGTATAGTGACTTTGTCATTTATAGGATGGATAGAATAAAAAATATGGTTATACCATATTTATACTAAAATAAAATTATGTAAAAGGTACTGGAGTTATTATCTTGGTATGGAAATAACAAAGAAAGAGGAAGTGGTAGAAGAAAATAACTCAAAAGAGGGTGGTGATATTATTACCTCTTCATTGGGTGTTTCCTTTTGAGTTGATCAAAAGGGATACTTAGGTTGGCTTTCTGATAAATTTATAGACTCTAGGTTGAAGTGAGGGAATGTGGGAGGATATTTGGGCAGGTTTTGGATAATCCAAATGGATTTGGAGGTGTGAAAATAAGATAAGGTGAAGTGCCCTTTTATTAGAGAGGTGAGGGGAAACTTAGGAAAATATTGAAATATTATTTTATAATAAAATAATTTTTGGTTTATAATGGCTCCAAATTTACTTATTTTGAATCTATGGTAGGGATGGGTCGCAATCCTCTCAACCAATAGGATTGAGACAAGTTTAGGTTACCATTTTAACCTTATCATTTAAATTTAACTCTTAGTTAAATAATTTAACTTTTACCGTGTCTTCTTGTATTCTTACACTATATGGTTAATAAACATACTCTAAACTTCCAAGAGAACATAAAGTGGTTCATTAATGAAATATATAATATTATTTATGCCCTTTTCTGTACCTCATATTTTTAGGAATATTATATCAACAAATTATATAGCACTTGTTTTAAAAACTATTTTATGTCCATTTTGACACTATTTAGTATTTGTTTTTTTAAATCATAAAAGAATGATTAATTCGAAAAAAGTTTATTTAATTGACCACAAAATGCCCTATTTTATTATAAAATTATAATAATTCCTCAAAAGTCCGAAATTACATTTTTTGGGTATTTATAATTTCAATTATTTTAATCTTTCATTAATAAGGTAATTACTACATCATCATTTTGTCATAAATAAATTTAATTATTTAATGTATAAAAATTATAAATAAAATACCATTATATAGGAAATATTTTTTTATTTATAATTAATATTTATATTTGAATTTATTTTATGTATAAACTTGTATTAAAAATGTTTTAGTTATGAAAACTCGAATTTTACACTTTCAACTTTTCTTTAAATTAAATAATAATAAATGTCATAATCTAATCCAAGTGGACCTAAAGGATCATATATTATTCCTAAGGTTGTTTTTTGGTCTAATTACACTTATCCAATAGAATTTGGACATGTGTTTGGTTAATGATAATATCATTTTTTACTTTTAGTTACTCTATTTACTTTTAACCGTGGTAAATAAAAGTCAAAAGTTACTATTAAAAAAAATTATTTTCATCTTATTGAACCACATTTTACTTAATGATATCAACAGTGACTCTTAGATTTTATAAATTTAATTCACAGAAGCAGTAAAATTATGTTTTATGCAAATTTTTAGATGCTCCTAGAAGGAGGGTAAAAGACGGTAAAAAGTTAATGAAATTTTATATATCTAATATTATTATAAAATGACTACAATGAATTAAATTGAAATTATACAGGTATTATATATAAATTTTGATGTAAAATTAATTTAAATAAAATAAATAAATATTTAAATAAAAAGCCAGTTTTAAACAATAACACAGTGTTTTTCACAATTCATCAAAAATTAAAATATTTCTGAAAAATACAAAACATTCACCCTAAGCTTATTCTGATATTCCTAATTTGAATATGTAGTTTGTTTCTCCAAATTCAAAACATAGATATTTCATTAATTAATTTAAAATTAATTCACATTGTCAAAACCAGAAAGCGGGGTTTTTAAGAAAATAATAACTATCAAAAGATTGATACTAGTTTATGTCTAGTTTAAATATTAAATTACATGCAATGAACTAAATTATATTAAATGATAAAAATATAATCTAATGATACTTAAAACCCATTAAAATGTATAATTTAATACTATAAATTATTTTGATTAAAAATGTTGTTTTTAATTAAAATTTAGTATTTTTCACTAATAATCAAAAATATGAAAGTTATCAGAAAAGTACCAAAAATCTATCCAAAATTAATTTTTATATCGTGCTTCTAAAGAAGAATTTAATTTCACTCAATTTAATATATAAAAGTGTCAAATATTATATTTAAATAGTGTTTTCCATTAAAAGGCGATAAAATAACATTTTTGAAAAATAATTCATTTACCTAAAAAATGAATTTGTTCTTATATTATGTCTAATAAACCCATAATATGGATTATAAAATTATAAGAAGTATATAAAATTAAAAATTTAGTTAATAATATTCATAACTTCTTTTTGAATGACTAGTTTGGTAAGTCATGGTGAGCTCGTACTCGGTGTTTCATGTCGTGCAAGCTATTAAATTACTTTAAAGAAATAACTTACTTTGAAATATTGGGGTATTAATTTAATTGGTTCATAGATAATTTATAATTTCTAATTTAATTTATCCAAATCAATTATCTCTTTGTCCTAGTTAAACACAATTTTATCAACATCTTGTTCACATTAACGGTTGCCTTATCTTAATCAAAATATCACTTTTCTGGGTCTTAATATCCATTCAACATGTCGTTTTCAATCATTTATGAAAAACATATAATGAAAATTATGATATATTTCATGTTTCATATAACATAATCATTGAACTCCAAAACATATAAACTAAAATCATATAACTTTATTCATAAACCATTAATTAGAATTCCTCATATTATTCTTTATTAACTCATTCCTAGAATAGTAAATATGAATCATGTCCTATTGTTTCTAAATCTCAATATAATAATTCTTCTTAACTATAATGTGAACATAATAGAATAACATCTCATAACTTCCAAATCTTGTTTACAGTCTATTTATCTTCAGCAGTATAACCAATACTCGTTCAACCATCTTGATTCTATTTATAAGACTGATACTTGGGAAATTGATTTTATTAATTCAAATAATTTCCACATCTGAAATATTCAATGTTAACCTTGTACCATCTAGTTCTCTCTATTGACTAAAACCAGAAATTAGATAGTGAGAAACACATATCATAGAAGAAAACTAAATAATCATGAAAATTTATTATAGTATTTATAAATCATAACACCTACTTATTAATTGATGAAATATTATGTTTATCCTAGGTTATTAATATTCATATTCTATTAAAATCCTTCATGATGATTCATAAATAGTTTTTAAATTCTGAAATCATAACCCATGAAGGTGTCAAACTAGGTGTGTAGGAAGGCTCATTTTTGTGTACTATGTTACACTCGAGTTAGGATAAACACACCTTGTTAGAATCGTTCCTCCTAGGTACATATGAGATAGAACAATGTCCACTTGTAGTATCCAAGTATGGATGTATTGTGTGAAAACTATTATCTATTCCTAACCAATATTCATGGAGTGTTTCCTATACTTTTTATAATCCATAGACTATATTTAGAGACATCGCTAGACATGTCCTTAGAAAAATCACTAGGGATCTCACTAATGTTTTCTCATCCTATTTCCATAGTTTGACTAATTTTTTTTCTGATACCGACTATAAAAAACCCAGTGTTGACATACATAGAAATTATATAAATTTTTTTAATAATGAAAACATTACCAGAACAGATGCCAAAAGACCATATTAGTTTAGTTCCTCTAGAAACAAGGGAACCTAAACATTGGTACAAAAGTGAGAAAAATTATCCCCCATTAGGTTATTAAGTACTAGAACCCTTATTTGAAACATCATAATTAATACATATCTTCATCTCCTAGGGGTGTAAAAATTAAAAGATATGATCTTTTAGGGTTACTATGGGTAAAAAAGGGAGACATGTAATTATAAACATGAGCATAAGGGTATGAGAATGTGATCATGACATTAGAATATCATACCCTACATATGAATCATCATAAAAATTTATCATGGAATAAATATTGGAAGCTCACTAGACAATATTCAAAAGGGATATGGGTTCTTATTCCATGAAGTCTAACATAGGAATAATAATAGAATGGTGGAAAACACATAAACATGTAATATCATTACCTAAAAGTCAAGACGCATTGCCAGAACTTATCAGGGCACTTCACAGGGACTACACCTATTGGTAGAGACACACAACCATCCACAATCATAGAACTTTCCTTGTAATGGATCAGGTCTCACAGTATTCCCTTAGGGGATCGGGTTTCTCCATCCCACCATATTGGATCAGGTTTCCCCATCATCCATCTTCATGGTGACTACACCGATAGGGTGAGACACACCACCATCCACAGTCAGAGTCCTTAAAAGGGATTGAGTTTTCCCATATTCGTATAGTGGAAAATTTTCATCAACATGATTCCCATTATTATATCATGATATATAAATCTTTACCCAATTAATTGGAAGGATATATATGCCTCACCCATCTCATAAAAAAATCCATATATGTACCAGAAGGTAATAAAACATTCTTCATATCATGACCCATAAAAAGATGTCTTTCTTAAAAATCCTATCATAACCTATGAAATTAAACGAGTGATATAAATATTTATTCATATCATAATATGTGAAAAAATATAGGTTTTATAATCATTTCATCAAATCATAACCCATGAAAAGAAGTGGGTTTTATAAACATATTACCCGTAAAAGGGATATGATTTCACAATTATATAAGTTGTGAAAATAAGCATGTTTGATAAGCATATAACCCATGAAAGATAAATAGGTTTCATAAAAATATAACATGTTAAAGATAAATGGGTTTTGTTAACATTATTCCATCAAAACATACACCATTAAGAGATGCAATGGAATCATCCTACCTGACATTGTGAACACTCGGTTTCCACCAACACTAGCCATTTCTTCAGCCCCTACCCTTCCTGAGGGGGAGGGAGTCAATGTAATATTCTCAACCTATCTTTATGGATCTACCCTCCATTTTCTCCCTTCAAAAATATGGGATTAATCCCTATTTTCCCTGGTATTGCACTTTCCCCCAAAGTTCCCAGCTTCACTATTATAGCCCCTTCTCTTATTATTTCCCTCGCAGATTTTTGAAAAGCTTCTCCCTACATAACCTTACCTTGGTTTCTAATTTTAGTCGGTGAAGGACTTTAGTGGTTTTTGTTGACAGATTCATCAAATCTCAATGGGGGCTTCATCATCATGCAGTGGTTTTCTTGCTTGACTCATGGAAAATGATGATATGTTTCCCCTATGATGAAGATATATCCCTCACATGGTCCAGAAGCTTGTGATCAGTCAAAAACTTATGCTTTTATCTCCTTTGGTGGTCCTCTGATAGGAATTTTGATCACGACCTAGAGAAAATGGAGATTTTGGCCCGTATTCTAGGTTGTCCACTCTCCTTCAAAAATCCTTCAATATTTCAGATGCTGGGAAATATTGTGGGTTGTTTCGTGGTTTTGGATACTAGAAAATATGTGGTCTTCCAACCCATTGAAACCTGAATTTATGTTGAGGTAAAAATTTATAAACCCCCTTTAGAATTATTTTTGATTTAGAATGATGGGGAATATAAAATCAAACATCCAGTTGTTTATGAGTTGTTGGAACATTACTGTTCCACTTGCCTTCTCCAAGGTCACTCTTCCCAGCAATGTCATCATAGAGGTATAACTATGCCAGATTTGAATTCATCTAATGTGGCTGGATCAATTCTCATGGAGGATATCAATGGGAAAAAGATTGGTAATTATTAGGATATCTCTCTACCTGTGGGTGATGATATTCTCATTCATGATGCAAGGATGGTTGTTCCAAACATGTATATTGATCTAGTGTGAAACATCCATGTAGTTGATCCACTAGGTGTAGGGGAATTGGGAAATCATTCAATTTCCCAGAAGGAGGAAAGTCTTATGGTTTCTGATCCTCTGGTTGAGAATTATTTTTCTCGTTTGAGGTGTGACTTGGGTGTCAGCTCAAAGTCAATGCATGTCCAACGAGGTTCATGGGAGGATGAGGGGGTGTGTGCAGTGCCGAGAAGAAAAAAATATGATTCATTTTCAGATTTTGTGAGATATTATTTCAATTTCTCTCAATAGGTCACAATACATGAAATATGTAAGGATGGATCTTCTAGTTTCAATAGTTTGTAACATGCACGGCATGGGTATTTTGTTGGACAGGAAGCTAGATAAAGACTAGTTCACAGGTCAATATTAATAAGGGCTCCTAAAGAAGAGGCTATAGGTGAGGCTAGAAAGCCTTCCTCTCATGCTAGTATTGGTAATGATAGAGTTTTTTATAATATTTCTCATAACTGTTTTGGGGTGCTTGTAGTTAGGGAAACTCCCCCATCTGAAGAAAGGATTGTTATAGAGGATGGTTATGAAGATTATCATCTTCCTTGAGGTAGGATGGGTGAAATAGGTGTGGATATTGATTCTTCCTCTGAATCTTGGTCCTCAGAGCCCAAGTAATCGGAGATCACAGAAGACTTCCTTCAACCCTCTTTATAGAAATGAAAGAACATCCTCATGGATTTAGATTCCTTTATTCAGAATATGTAGAGGCCGAGGGGATATGAGGACTAAATCAATCTAAAAATCCCTCATATTGCTAGGTCCAGAAGTAATGTTAAACCACACAAGCGAGTTTTAAAGAAGTTTTTGACAACTAAGGAATGAGTGAAAGGATTATATTATACATGTGGAGCCAAGAGATGATGAAGAGAGTAAAACTTGTGTAGAGGAACCATCTCCCTATGGTCTAGTAAATTTTGATAAGGAGGTTGTTGAATATGAAAACACCCTGGAGCTTCTCGTGCACTCAAATGAATAAATGTAATAAGAGTCTTTCCTGGTCAAGATATCAATGTAGGATGCACCCAAAATGTTTGGAAGATCATTGATAGTTTATTTTATTGAAGAACAATCCTTATGTATTGAAAAATAGAATAGGATATTTACCCATGGTATCAATGATAGGAAAACATGCCTATAAGAGAATGTGCATACTTGGATCAAAATGGATGCTCAGTTCAAGCATCTCATTAAATGTAAAACGAAAATGGAAGTTACCTCCATTGATTAAAGACTTCTTAACGTTAAGAGTTCTAATTTCATTATTTTTTTTCTAGAATGGATTTATAATTTCTTATGAGGTTTAATTATTTTATGTATTTTGAACTTTTTTGGTTTCCAAATATTTCTTTAAAAGTACTTAAGAAATTAAAAAAAAATATATGTGGTGGTGACATAATATTAATAGAGTCTTTAAATCATTTCAATGAAAGGCAGGAGTAAAACTAATGTAGTTCATCCTATATGGAAAATATTTTGGAATGGTTCTTTTAGAAAATTTTTTGTATTAAAATATCATTTCTTTTAAATAAATGTTTTTAGTACATAATATCTTTTGAAAAACATTTTCTTTCATAAAATGGAAACCTGAAAACATTTTGAAAAGTATTTTACTTTAAAACATATAAAAAAAATTGAAAACATTTTAAAAACCATTTTCATTAAAAATACATTAAAAACTTATCAAGAAAAATTCATAACTTTATTAAAATAGTTTTCTTTGAGAACATATAATATAATCATGAATATGTATTGAAAAATACTTTCCTTGAAAATATTTTGAAAACTTATAATGAAATATTTAATGCATTTTGAAAATAATTTTTCTTGAAAACAAATAAAATAATTTTGAAAATGATTTTAAAGCTATTTATATTAAAATAATTTGAATACATATATAGAATTCTTGAAAAAAAATTTAATTTAATTTAAATTGAAAACTTATAAAGAATACATGAAATCATTTTTAGAAAACAACGTTTTAAAAGAACACATATTTCTGACTGAAAAGAGAGCTAAAGACATAATTTATTAAAAAAAATTCTCCATCATATTATGTACCAAAGAGAGAAAATATAATACCAATAAATAAGGATATCATTAATAACTAGAGAAAAATAAATTAAGGAGTTTTCTTGGAATATAGAACTTAATATTTCATAAATTAAAGCATAATCATAAAAAATCTTGATAAATGATGTGATTATTTTAGTAAACTCTTATCACTTGGTAACTTTGAATCATACTCCTAATGTAATAAAATGAAATTTAATTAATCTTTAAATTTCATAAATAGAATTATATTCATGATATAAAACATCAAAGGTAAATTTATAAGCATCAAAAAATTATATAGGTTCATAACATGGCATGCGTTTCAATGAAGGTAAATTGAGACAAATTTACTTTACCGATTAGGTAACTTTTGAAACACAAACCCAATGAAACAAAGATCATAAAATGGATATGTAAATAAACATAAATTTATGTATAATAATCATAGAATAAATCGTTGGGGGGTATACACACCATGTATATGAAATATGAGTATACCATAGATTGTGGCTCATGGAAAATAAATTTTAGACAAGAATATCCTTACTACTTCAGGAATCTAGAATCCTGATACCCATGATAAAATAAAATTATTTAATTCTTTAAATATCATTAAATAAATTAAATTAATAATATAACATGTCATATGAAGTTATATACTCCACACAACACAATCGATTGGTGAATATGGCATGTATCTCACATAAATAAAAAAGTGAGATTAAATTACCTTACCTTATGTCTTGACTCTCTTCGCACTCGATAAAACCTCATGTATAATAAATATAATTTTTTTTAATTTTTTAGGAACTGTATTATTTTACCTAATAACATATACGTTTTTATTAGGACTTTATAATTCATTCTTGTTAACAATTCCAAGTTATCGTTTCGCTTTGATTAATATCTGCATTGTTTTTTACATGTGTCTCAATTTGTTATATTTTCGGTCCTCATACTTATATCATGATTTCCAGAATTTAATACGTGATATAAATATAATTTATATTCAGTATATATGTATTTATAATAATTTTTGTAATATAGAAATATTAAATGGAATACACCATTCATGGAGACGGTAGGCCGTACGTATAGAATAACACAATTCAAGATTTTTTTGTCGTATTTAAAGAATGAAAGTAAATGACAGGTATGTTTGTATATATAATACCATTACAATATAATTATTATTTCATATTTATAAAATTAATTCACTATACCCTTCCTTAATACATTACACGTAGTTTGTGAACGAATCGCATCACTTTAAGGAGGCCGTAGTCCACACTTCCCCAAACGAAGTTATCATATTTACATAAAAAGGAAGGCATGAAGGTGTTCAATACATAATAATTAAATAAGAATGGGAAAATAATAAATATAATATAAAAATATTTTTTCAGACATAATTCCCAACAATGTAATGTGGGAAATGAGAAATGACCAACAACATTTTGTGAGGCATTAGTTCTCCAAACACAAGAACAGTATGTTCATTACCCATTAGATGGATGTGTGCGTAAGTATAGGTGGATCCAATAAACAAAATCTCATTATATTAATGATTCTGAGGATATTATGTATTTCAGGAATAATTATAATTGAGTATGTGGACAAAGGAAACAAATAAAAGGATCTTGAGAAAGGATGTTACCTCTTACTTGGGTAACTTCTTTTGGTTTGTACCAAATGGATTCCATGATTTTATTTCATCCAAACTGGATGATTCAAGGAGGGAAGGAGGGATTTTGGGAAGTTAATTGAGAAAATATTGGCCAAACCAATGTGGTTTGAGAGGTGTGAAAAATGGGGACATGTGGTGGCCTTTTATAAGGGAGGGAGGAGACACACTTTGAATTTTGGAAAACAAGTTAGGTGTACCCACATTTTTTCCTAAATAAAGCCACAAAAAATTAACAAAAATAAATAATGGAAGGTTTATTGACACAATAATTCCATAAAATGTGTTTTGGAAACATTTATAGTTCATTTTTTCCATAACTTTTATGGTTTAGTCCCCTGTTAAGCTTAATTTTACCTTAATTGTGTAAATTAATTCTAATCACTTTCACTAATATTTATAGTAAAAAAATTAAGTTGATATTGTTAGAAAATATATATTATATTGATTACAATGGTGTAATTTCATTTCTATAAATTGAATTCATATTATCATAAAAATTAAGAATAATTCTAATCCCACAAACGTGGAGGGAAATCTGATTTTTAATGTGAGAATGTTCAAAATTCCGTTAAACTTTTGTATCTAAATTCAATATAAAAATAATTCCAATGAAATTAATTGGATTAATAGATTTATAATATATCTATTTTTTCTTTAAACCCAATTTAAAATTTAATTTAACTATATAAATACATTATATGAAAAATATGTTTTTAATTAAAATTCATAAATTTTCACTGATCATCTAAAAATAACGTTACACAGAAAGAACCCAAAAATTCCCCTTAAAAAAATTTTGATATTAAAAATTATAAAATGAAGTTTATTTTATCATGTTAAACTTCTATGAGGTTCTAAAATTAATTTTATAATATTCCAAAAAAGAATATAAGAAGCTACTCCTTTAAGAAAATAGTATTTTAAAAAAATAACGACATCAAAAATATTATATATTTCACTATAAATAAGTTTTATTTAAATGAAACCATTATAAAAAATTAAATATTAGTTAATACTATAAATATAATCATTTTAACAGCTATTTTTTTGTTATGTCATATAAATAATTATAATAATAAAGTGTCGTATCACAGAAACATGCTATTGTGTGTAACACAAGCACAATCAGTGTTGCGTGTAGCATAAGACTACCTTGGTGAAGTTTATAAAGAAGATATACATTATTAATTTAATAAAAACAATATTTAGTGCTGTGTGAAATGATAAATATCAAAAAGAATAACTTAATTCTAAATGCAATTATTCAAAATATCTCGGGGTGTTACACAGGCATTGGAGGATTACAATGAGTCAATGATCATAGTCAATATGATTGTTCATACCCAAAAAAATCAGATGTTTTCCTTATAAATATCCTTCTTCATGGGAAATAAGGGAGCTGGTGTAGTCTGATGACATAGACCAATGTGTGATGACCCTGTCATGGTCAAACATCTAGAGATTGTTTTGTGATGAGCATTACCCTTTAACTATGATTTATACAGTTATATGAGCATCTCAAGATGTATTATGGTGATATAATAGTTACTAATTAGGTCACAACCGTCACTGAATTTATTTGTTACTACTTAAATATAGGTAAAATTTGTTTCTTCAGGGAAATGATGTTTTTTAGGGCCATCATAGGGAAATATGTTCCAGCATAGTTGTAACGCCCCGACCCCAGTTACCCAGAGTCAGTGTCTTATTACAAAACATTAGCTTGATTACCAGGAATCATGTCCTGAAGGACTGATTAGTTTAGTAGTCTTGGAAACACTAGATATATTCATAAGTCTTACAGTTACATCATAAAATGAAAACTACAACAACATCTCATCTTCATATCCCCTCATACTATCCCTGTAGGTCATTCATAAAATACTTCTTTATATCCTGGGAAAAATAAAACACTGAAAGGGGTGATCTCAGATGCTCAGTATGGATAACAATATAGAGAAACATTCATAAATAAGCATAAAATTTCTTGGCAATGTATAACTAAAACAAAATACTTTTAAACTTGAACTTATGAATAACATGGAAAAAATAAAATGAAGTAATTCCATTTACTTATTCACATGGATATTCTACTAGTCGAATAATCATATGCAATTTCAATAACCATTTTTATAATGATGGAATCCATAATGCCAGACTATCATAACTACATAGTCAAGGACTTGTGCCAAGACTACAAATTATATTTTGTCAAGGCATTGTGCGATGACACTAGTTTGTCTCATAATACCTACCGATGCATTGAGGATCTATAGCGGGCTCCACCCATCACTTATTAAGTCCAATGCATTCCTCATATGAACAGGTTTAAACATAACATAAACATTCGTGTTAAAACTAGCATAATAAATGTCAATACTTTCTCCATAAACCATCAATGGTATAAAAATAACACATCTACAGTCAAAAATATCACAAAACCATCAATAAATATGGAAGTTTTGTATCGAAATAAATCAACTTCAAATAAGCTTAAAATCCATCAAAGGATGTTGACATAGACGAAATCAAAACTATTTGAGAGAAATATATCTTTTTTAAGTCATTTAAAAGACATATAATTATAAAAGAAAAAATTTACTTTGAAAATATTCTTATAAGCTTGTAAGGGAAGCTTCGATGATTTTATAATAGCAAAAAATATCTGCACACACCGTATAAGTTAAAAAAAATACATTCTTACCTCAATTCTTCCGAAAAGGTTAAAAGGACCTTGTTTGGAAAACGACGGAAGTATTCCTTTATAAACTTCTTATAAAAAGTAAAAAATGGTATAAATGACTTTAACCCATAGTCTGCAAAATAGTAAGAATGTTTTGAAATACATTTTTAAGAAACATGGATGTGGATGATAATGAGGTCCTAGTAGATAATTACGTATAAATGACCTCAGATACTGAAGAGATTGTGAAATAAAGCCTTACCTTGTACTTTTTCTTGGTTGAAGGTAGTTTAAGCTCATGAATAATGGTGAAATAATTGTTATTAAGTTATAAAATAATCATATACTTTAATATGATATCATATATTATCTTTTAACATTTCTTTGTTAATAATATCTTAGTATTATTGTTGTTCCGGGTGTTAACTTACTCATTTTATTTTATATGTTTTGTTACATAAGCCATGTTTGTTTTCGATAAGTTGTATCTTATTAATATCCAAAATGATATCAAGTACTTAAAAATTAATTTTAATCATCAAATGAGAATTATATTTGAATGGATACGATGGAGAATGAATCTCATCACGTTCGTGGAGACGGTAGTCCGTACGTACGCACGAGCAACAATATCATTCTTTTGATATTAAAATAATATATAATTGGATGTTATATCATATATAATGAATCATTATAATGTTATATTTATTATTTAATTCCATTACCCATCATTATCGTACACATCCAAATAAAAATGTTTTCAATAACAATTACACCACGACGTGGAGACGATCAGCCGTACGTACGCACGTATGGTGACATGTCATTCAAAGGATGGATAGAATACTGAATATGGTAGTACCATATTTATAATAACATCAAAGTATATATAATATACTGGAGTTATTATTTTATAATAGAAATAAAAAATAAATAAGAAGTTGAAGAAGAAAGGAACTTGAAAGAGGGTGGTGAGAACATTACCTCTTCTTCAGGTTCTTCCTTTTGATTTGATCAAAAGGGCTCCATGAGTTGGCTTTATGATCAAAATAAGGCCTCTAGGTTGAAGTGAGAGATGTTGGGAGGATATTGGGGAAGATTTTTGCCATGCCAAATGGATTTGAAGGTGCGAATTAGTGAGAAGGGGGAGTGCCCCTTTATAAGAGGGGTGATGGGCTCCTTTGGAAAAGCTAGAAATATTATTTTATAATAAATCCATATTCGGTTTCTAATGGCTAAAAAGTTGATTATTTCAATGTTAAGGTGGGGATGGGTCGAAATAATTTCAACCAATATATTTTAGATAGGTTTGGGTAACTATATTAACCTTATCATTTATATTTAACTCTTAGTTAAATAGTTTGACGTTTACCATGTCTCTTTGTATTTTTATATTATATTGTTAATAAACGTAATATAAAATTACAAGAGACCTTCAAGTGGTCCATTAGTGATACACCTATCATGATACAAGTCCTTTGGATGAACCTTAGAATTTTAAGAATAGAATATCAATTAATAATATAATATGTTTTTAAAACATCTCTTTTATGTCAATTTTGACACTATTTGGAATTTGATTTCTGTGAAAATTATAATAGCATGATTACTTCAAAAAAAGTTAATTTAATCAATCCTAACATGCCATATTATCCTATAAAATTATTGTAATTCCTAAAAAGTCTCAAATTACATTTATTTGGATATTTATAATATCAATTATTTTAATATTTCATTAATTCGGTAATTACTGCATCACCATTGTGTCATAAATAAATTAACTTATATAATGTATAAAAATTATAAATAAAATACCATTATATAGGAAATACTTTTTGAATTTCTAATTAATATTTACAATCAAATTTATTTTATGTATAACCCTATATTAAAAATGTTTTAGTAATTAAACTTCGATTTTAACTCTTTTAACCCTTCTTTGAATTAAATAATTATAAATGTCCTAATCTAATCCAAGTGGACCTAAATGATAATATTTTATTCCTAAGGCTGTTTTTGGTCTAGATACACTTGTCCAATAGAATTAGGACATGTGTTAGGGTAATATTAATATCATTTTTAGCCTTTGTTACCCTCTTTACTTTTAACCGTGGTAAATAAAAGAAAAAAGTTACTATTCACCAAAAATTATTTTCATCTCATTGAACCACATTTTACTTACTGATATCAACCTTGTCTCTTGTGTTTTTTAAATTCCATTCACAGAAGCGGTAAAATTATGTTTTATGTGAATTTGAAAATTCTCTTAGGAGGTGGGTAAAAGACGGTGAAAAGTTCAATAAAATTCTTATATATCTAAAATTATTATAAATTGACTCCAATGAATTACATTGAAATTATATAGGCATTATGTGTCTATTTTTACCTAAAATAAATTTAAATAAAATAAATAATTATTTAATAAAAAATTCGGTTTTAAACTATAACTCAGTGTTTTTTCACTATTCATCAAAAATTGAATGTTTTCAAAAAAATACCAAAAATCCACCCTAAGCTAATTTCGAAATTCCAAAATCAAAAATAAAGTCCATTTTGAATGATAAAATTTAAAAAATTTCAAAAAGTGGTTATTACTATTCATAATGGCTAGTTTGATTGGTTATGGTGTGTGTTAGAACTCAAAGTTGCATACAACACACGCTACTGTATTATTCAAAGAGAGGCGTACCATAGAAGATTGGGGTGTTACATTCTCCCCTCCTTCAAATAATTTCGTCCTCGAAATTTTTAGAATACTACCGCATGAAATGACTTGGGTGGTTCTTCATCCTAAGTTCCTCGGGTTCCCATGTTGCCTCTTCCATCTTATAGTTTCTCAATAGAACTTTTACCAGACGAGTCATCCAGTTTCTCAGCACTTGTTCTCTTGTATCCAGAATCCTGACGGGCTCTTCGCAATAAGACAGATCGGGTTCCAGTTCTAATTTCTCATAAGTGAGTACATGCATTGGGCCAGGCATGTATTTTCTCAAAATGGATACATGGAACACATCGTGAACTTTGGAGAGACATGGCGGCATTTCCAAATGGTAATCTATAACATTAATTAGTTCTAGAATTTTGAAAGGTCTGATGTACCTGGGACTCAATTTACCCTTCTTACCAAAATGTATAACTCCCTTCCATGGAGATACATTCAAGAAAACCTGATCTCCCACCTGAAATTCCAAATCCTTCCTTAGCTTATTGGCATAGCACTTCTACCTACTTTGAGCTGCTTTGATGTGGATTTGGATTAACTTCACATTTTCCATCGTTTCCTCAACCAGTTTTGGGCCTACAAGTTTTCTTTCACTAACATCATCCCAACAGGTTGGTGTGCGGAATCTCTTTCCGTATAATGCTTCATATGGTGCCATATGAATACTTGAATGGAAGCTATTATTATATGAAAATTGTACTAGAGGTAAATATTGATCCCACATACCCTGAAGGTCAATTGAGCATGATCTCAACATGTCTTCTAAGGTTTGAATAGTTCGTTCTGATTGTCCATCTGTTTGAGGGTGGTAAGAAGTGCTCAAACAAAGTTTAGTATCCAAGGCCTTCTGACGACTATTCCATAATCTTGATGTAAAACAGGGATCACGATCATAAACAATCGATAGGGGTACTCCATGAAGTCTCAAAACTTCATTAATATATAGTCTTACTAGACGTTCAAGTGGTATATCCTCCATTATAGCAAGAAAATGTGCTGAATTGGTAAGACGATAAACAATGAACCATATTGCATCGTTCCTTCTAGGAGTCTTTTGTAGTCCCATGACAAAGTCAATCGTGATATTATCCCATTTACACTCAGGTATGGGAAGAGGTTTCATGACTCCTCTAGGCTGTTTCCTTCCAACTTTCACTTGTTGACAAACCATACATCTTGACAAAAAATCAGCAATCTCACTCTTCATTCTGTCCCACCAAAAATGTTCCTTCAAATCTCTATACATCTTGGTTCTCCCAGGGTGTATAGAGAAATTGGAACTATGGGCATCATCCCACAATTCCCTTTTTAGATCAGGTATATTGGGAACACAAACTCTCTTCCCAAACTTCAAAATTCCATCTTCATACACAAAGTCACTTAATCTCCCATCATTCACAGCTTTAATCTTCTATTGAAACTCTTCATCACCGGTCTGAGAACTCTTTATCCTTTCCGGTAAAGATGGTTTGGAAACCATTTGAAAAAGCATTGATGTTTCACCTTCCATGGTTATTCCCATATCCATCTTTACTAGATCCAGGTATATAGGATCCTTTTCAACTCTCATCTTATTCAAAACTTCATGATCCTTTATACTCAAAGCATCTGCCACCTTATTTTCCTTCCCCTAGTGGTAGTGTATTGTGCCATCATAATCCTTGATTAGTTCAAGCCATCGCCTTTGCCTCATGTTGAGTTCGTTCTGTGAGAAAATATACTTCAAACTCTTGTGATCAGTATAAATCTCACATTTTTCACCCTAGAGGTAATGTATCCATATATTTAAAGAAAATATTACACCAGCTAACTCAATATCATGAGTAGGATAGTTTTTCTCATGAATTTTCAGCTGTCGTGATGCATATGAAATAACTCTATCATTCTGCATAAGGACACAACCAAGTCCTTTATTCGATGCATCACTATAAATAACGAACCCATCATTCCACAATAGTAGAGTCAATATAGGAGCATTGACTAATATTCTATTCAGTTCTTCAAAAAATTCTTCACACTCTTTTTTCCAAACAAATTTAACCGCTTTACATGTGAGCTTCGTTAATGGGTTAGCTAATCAGGCAAAATTCTGGACGAAACATCGATAATAACATACCAAACCAATAAAACTATGTACCTCAGTTATACTCGTAGGTGCTGGACATTCTTGGATTGCTCTTGTCTTAGAAGGATCAACAAAGATTCCATCTTTGGAGACAATATGGCAAAGAAAAGAAATCTCCTGAATCCAGAATTCACACTTGCTAAACTTCCCATATAATTCATGTCTTCTAAGAGTCTTCAGGATAATGTGCAAGTGATTTCCAGGATCTTTATAGCTTTTGGATTACACCAAGATATCATTAATAAATACAACCAAAAAATCATCGAAATATTCCTTGAAAACTCTATTAATTAGATCCATGAATACAGAAGGTTTATTAGTCAATCCAGAAGGCATTATTGTAAACTCATAATGCCCATACGTTGTTCGAAATTATGTCTTCGGAATGTCTTCCTTCTTCACAAAAAACTGACGGTATCCAGATCGAAGGTCAATATTTGAAAATATTGTGCTCTATGAAGTTGGTTGAATAAATCATCAATTCGAGGTAGGGGATACTTGTTCTTTATTGTTATAGCATTGATTTCCTTGTAGTTTACACATAACCTCATAGATCCATCTTTCTTCTTAAAAAAAAGTATAGGGGCTCTCCATGGAGAAACACTAGGGTGAATAAATCCCTTATTACACAATTACTATAGTTTTTTATTTAGTTCCACTAATTCCGAAGTGGCCATTCTATAAGGGGTCTTCGATATGGTCCTTGAACCAAGAATTAAATCAATAGAAAACTCAATTTCTCATTCTAGAGGATGTCCAGGTAAATCTTCCAGAGACACATCTACATATTCATTCACAATAGGTACATCCTCTATTTGAAAATTCTTTTCCTCACACACAATTATTTCATTCTCTTCCTCCACGATAATTGAATTTAGTTGAGCTACTGGGGGTGGATCTATATAAAAATCAGGTGGTGACGATTCTTCTCTAAAGATATGGTGTTCCTTATCATCATCATAAAAAATCATAACCTCCTTCTTCTTACAATAAATATTGGAATAGTGGTCCGAAAGACAATCTATATCAAGGATTATATCAAATTCAATCATGGGTATGATGATGAGATCAGCAGATAAAGAACATTTATATGCCTTAACGGGGACTGATTGACAAAACTTTGTAGCAATGATACTTCCCTTAGGAGTTTTGACTGACAACTCTCTTGTTAAATCAAATTGGAAATATCTAATTTTCTTAGGAAACTCGGAAGATATGAAACAATGTGATGATCCATAATCAAATAATGCATTTTCTAAACTTGAGAAAACCATTAATTTACCTGCCACCACATCTTTCGGAGCTTCTACCTCAGAAATAGTAATAGCATAAGCTTGGCCTTGATCCCTTTTCTTTTTCTGAGGTAAATTCCCCTAACGCTTAGGAAATTCATTTTCATAATGTCCCATATCCCTGCAGCTGTAGCATCAAAAATCTATTGCTTCCTTCTTCCCCGTGCAATCACGAGCTGGGTGGCCTTTTTCACCTCACTTGTAACAAAATCCCATTCCTTTCAAGCAGGTACCGGGGTGTTTCTTCCCACATTTACTACAGGATGGATATTCAACTTTTCCCTTCTTCCCCTTATTTCCATTTCCAGTGTGATCAGTAGATCTCTTCTTCTCTTGCTTTTCTTTAAAGTCGTAAGACTTAGAGAATTTACTTTCCGTCTTGATAGCACACAAGACAATATCTTCATATGACGAGAAGGTTTGTGAGACTAATGATCAATGGAGAAATGGTTTTAACCCATCAAAGAAACGATCAATCTTACTTCCTGGGTTATGTATATAATCTGCAGCATACCTCGCTAACCTTGTAAATTTAGCCTCATACTTTGCGACATTCTCATCCTCCTTTTGTATCAGACTCAGAAATTTCCTTTCCATATCTGCTTGATGGTCATGAGGAATTTATTTCTCTATGAAAATATCTTTTAACTCCCTCCATTCCATATTTTATACTTCATCATCTTCTTTCAGGTTTTGAATCAATGACCAGCTTTGGACAACATCTCTAGTGAGGCGGTAAAGTGCCATGATAACTTTTTCCCTTTAACTACTCCCCAAGGCATGGAATATTTTCACTAAGGAAATTATCCATTGCTCAGCTAATAAGGGATTTATACTCCCATTTAATGTTGGTGGTTGTTTCCTCATGAAGCAATCTAACATTGAACCACCATGCTGTGGATATGGGTGCTCCATACTAGTAAGGTTATTATTCATAGCCTGAGTGAGTTGTCCCAGTATGGTGATTAGCTGATCAACACCGGTTGCATCACCAGCTCCACTATAATTATCCTGAGTAGGAGGGAAATCCCTATATGGAGTGTGTGCATTGATATGGTTTCCATTCCTTCCACTAGGTGCCATTTCTAAAAAATGGAATAAACTAGATTAGTTTATTAATAAAAATACATAATTACAAACTTCTAAAGCACATAACAAAAATTCAACAGTTTATGGATATAATCCATAATCATAAAAAATGTTTTCTTTGAGGAAGTATATACTCATAAACCCTTCATAATGGTTTGTAAATAAAATGAGAATTATCCTTAGCATATCCCCCGGGAGTGTCGTAACCAAGAGTTCAGCAAGGACCGTTGCCGTGTACCCGGATACCCCAGGTCAAGCCCGAAACTCCTTGTCAGAGGCTTCACTCCTAGGTACATCTTTTTCAGAGCCGCCTCTACCTGATCGTATCTAGACAAAGATGTATTTCTTGGAAAACTCACAAAATCTCTATAATACCAAAATTCTAGGAAGTTCTTCTATACTAATCCTCAAAGTCCATCTTAGATCTATGTGCTCTAAAAAGAGTTTATCTAAATCTAGCTCCCAAGGATTGTACTAAACTTCCTATGATACCAACTGTAATACCCTAACCCCAGTTACCCAGAGTCAGTGTATTATTACATAACATTGGCTTGATTACCAGGAATCTTGTCCTGAAGGACCGATTAGTTTAGTAGTATTGGAAACACTAGATACATTTATAAGTCTTAAAATTACATCATAAAATGAAAACTAAAACAACATCTCATCTTCATATCCCCTCATACTATCCCTACAGGTCATTTATAAAATACTACTTCACATCCTGGGAAAAATAAAAAATTGAAAGGGGTGAGCTCAGATGCCCAGTAAGGATAACAATATAGAGAAACTCTCATAAATAAGAATAAACATTTAAGGCAATGTATAACTAAAACAAAAGCCTTTTAAACTTGAACTTCAGCATAACATGGAAAAAATAAAATTAAGTAATTCCATTTACTTATTCACATGGATATTCTACTAGTCGAATAATCACATGCAATATCAATAACCACTTTCATAGTAATGGAATGCATAATGCCAGACTATTATAACCACATATTCAAGGCCTTGTGCTAAGACTACAAATAAGATTTTGTCAAGGCCTTATGAAAAGACACTAGTTTGTCTCATGAGACCTACTAATGCATCAAGGAGCTATAGCGGGCTCCACCCGTCACTTATTAAGTCTGATGCATTCCTCATATGAACAAGTTTAAACATAACATAAACATTCGTATTAAAACTAGCATACAAAATGTCAATACTTTATCCATAAACCCTGAATGGTATAAAAATTAATCATCCACAGTCAAACATAACAGAAAACCATCAATAAAATATGGAATTTTTGTATCATAATAAATCAACTTCAAATAAGCTTAAAATCCATCAAAGGATTTTGACATAGATAAAATCAAAACTATTTAAGAGAAATATCACTTTTTTTTGAAGTCATTTAAAAGACACATAACTATAAAAGAAAACATTTACTTTGAAAATATTATTATTATATTGTAAGGGAAGCTTTGAAAATTTTATAATGGTGGAAAATAGCCGCCCAAAACGTATAAGTTAAAAAAAGACATTCTTACCATAATTCATCCGAAAAGGTTAAAAGGACCTTTTTTGGAAAACGACAGAAAGATTCCTTTATAAACTTCTTATAAAATGTCAAACAAGGGTATAAATGAATTTAACCCATAGTCTGTAAAATATTAAGAATGTTTTGAAATACATTTGTAAGAAACATGCATGTGGATGATAAAGATGTCCCAGTAGATAATTACGTATAAACGACCTCGGATAATGAAGAGATTGTGAAATAAACCCTTACATTGTACTTTTATTTTGTTAAGGGTATTTTAACCTCCTGTATAATGGTGATATAATTGTTATTTAATTATACAAGAATCATATACATTAATATGATATCATATATGATCTTTTAACATTGATTTGTTAATAACATCATAGTATTATCATTGTTTTAGGTGTTAACTTACTCGTTTTCTTCTATATGTTTTGTTACATAAGCCATGTTTGTTTTGGATAGGTTGTATCTTATTAATATCCAGAATAATATAAAGTCCTTAAAAATTATTTTTAATCATCAAATGAGAATTATACTTGAATGGATACGATGGAGAATGAATCTCATCGCGTTCGTGGAGATGGTAGTCCGTACGTACGCATGAGTGACAATATCATTATTTTGATATTAAAATAATATTAATTGGATGTTATATCATATATAATGAATCATTATATTGTTATATTTATTATTTACTTACATTACACATCATTATCATACCCATCAAAATAAAAATGTTTTTAATAACAATTACACCACGATGTGGAGACGGTAAGTCATACGTACGCACGTATGGTGACATGTCATTCAAAGGATGGATAGAATAATGAATATGGTAGTACCATATTTATAATAACATCACAGTATATAGAAGATATTGGAGTTATTATTTTAGAATGAAAATAACAAAGCAATAATAAGTTGAAGAAGAAAGGAACTTGAAAGAGGGTGGTGAAAACATTACATCTTCTTCGAGTTCGTCCTTTTGATTTGATCAAAAGGGCTCCTTAAGTTGGCTTTCTGATCAAACTAATGCCTCTAGGTTGTAGTTAGTGAAGTTAGGAGTATATTTTTGCAGAGTATGGCCGAGACAAATAGCTTTGATGGTGCTAATTAGTGAGAAGGGGGAGTTCCCTTTTATAAGAGGGGTGAGGGGCTCTTTCGGAAAAGCTAGAAATATTATTTTATAATAAATCAATATTCGGTTTCAAATAGATTAAAAGTGTATTATTTAAAGGTTAAGGTGGGTATGGGTCTAAATACTTTCCAACAATAGATTTTATACAGGTTTGGGTCACTATACTAACCTTATCATTTATATTTAACTCTTAGTAAAATAGTTTGACATTTTCCATGTCTCTTTTTATTTTTATATTATATGGCTAATAAACTTACTATAAACATCCATGAGACCCCCAAGTGGTCCAGTAATCATACACCTATCATTATACAAGTCCTTTGGCCGAACCATAGATTTTTAGGAATATAATATCAATTAATAATATAATATTTGTTTTAAAAACTCTTTTATGTCAATTTTGACACTATTTAGAGTTTAATTTTTGGGAAAATCATAACAGCATGATTACTTCTAAAACAGTTAATTAAATCAATCCTAACATGTCATATTATCCTAGAAAAGTAGTGTAATTAATAAAAAGTCTCAAATTACATTTATTTGGATATTTATAATATCAATTATTTTAATATTCCATTAATTCGGTAATTACTGCATCACCATTGTGTCATTAATAAATTAACATATTTAAAGTCTAAAAATTATTAATAAAAAACTATTATGTAGGAAATAATATTATCTTTATAATTAATATTTACAATCAAAATTATCTTATGTATAACCCTATATTAAAAATGTTTTAGTAATTAAACTTTGATTTTAACTCTTTTAACTCTTATTTGAATTAAATAATAATAAATGTCCTTATCTAATCCAAGTTGACCAAAATGATAATATTTTATTCCTAAGGTTGTTTTTGGTCGAGATACACTAGTCCAATAGAATTAGGACATGTGTTAGGGTAATATTAATATCATTTTTACCCTTAATTACCCTATATACTTTTAACCATGGTAAATAAAAGTAAAAAGTTACAATTCACCAAAAATTATTTTCACCTCATTGAACCACATTTTACTCACTTATAACAACCGTGTCTCTTGGATTTTTGATATTCCATTCACAGAAGCAGTAAAATTACATTTTATTTGAATTTGCAAATTCTCCTAGGAGGTGGGTAAAAGACGGGGAAAAGTTCTATAAAATTTTTATATATCTAAAATTATTAAAAATTGACCCCAATGAATTAAATTGAACTTATATAGGAATTATGTGTCAATTTTTACCTAAAATAAATTTAAATAAAATAAATAATTATTTAATAAAAAAATCGGTTTTAAACTATAACTCATTGTTTTTTCACTATTCCTCAAAAATTGAATGTTTTCAGAAAAATACCAAAAATTCACCCTAAGCTAATTTCGATATTCTGAGTCCAAAAATTAATTCCATTCTGAAAGATAAAATTTATAAAATTTCAGAAAGTGGTTATTACTATTCATAACGGCTAGTTTGATTGGTTATGGTGTGTGTTAGAACTCGAAATTGCGTACAAAACACACTACTGTATAATTCATAGAGAAGCATACCGTAGATGCTTGGGGTGCTACAATAGTCTCCTTGTTCCTTCCTACCAATGTGTAAGTGTTGTAGTGGGCTCTGGTTACTGAGAATTTCAACCCTAAGGGAGGTTGGTATGGTAATGGACATCATGTGGATGAGATTTCTACATTTTTTATAATGACTTTATATTGAGGTTTCTGCATAAGAGGCATAATCATGTATAGACTCAGACTTGTCGATATATGACTCAGGGATCTCACATATGATTCTATAATTCAATATATGGATGATTCTATACTTTTAATTGGAAATATCACATGGATCATAATTTTCTGATACGAAGTGACATAGAGGGTTTGAATATAGTGGATGGACCACCATAACAAAGGTATTTCCATGATCAGGGATCTCATGGGTGTGGTTAGGGCGACCACAGGAAGTTTGTGGTGATAGAGGAGTAGGTTTCGCATCAGATGGAAGAGATTCTATTGGAGGGAGACACTAGAAGTTACTTTCACAACCGCCACTTGGTGGTCCACACCAGGTTTAGAGAGACGACGGTAGAGGTCATTTGTATTTATAGTATACGAAGGGTTATGACCATTCTTATAATAAGATAATTCAAAGTATGATATGTTAATTTTTTAATTTTTCTAAAGTACTTGTATACACATATATGAGTGAATACTTCATCTCCATATCCCTTATCTAAGAGGTATAGTTCCCTATTGAGACTGTGGCCCAAAATATATGGCTAGAGGTTTCTGCTATGTATAAGTCATATATATTACACATCTGTATATAGTATGAGTTGGTGATCAGTGGAAAGAATTTCTTGTGGGACCTCCTAGTCATAATGATGAATCCTTATGTCATTATCTTGTGTATAAACTAGATTTCTGTTATTCGAGGATGGTTTGACTATAATCATAAATAAGTTATATTTTTTTGGATAGATGAGTGGATATTTTTATTTATAGGAGAGAGTGATAAATGGGATTAGTGAGTTGGCCTTACGACTAGGAACGTACCACCCATCACCCAATAGTTGTAAAGCTTATCCCTTGGGATATTAGGGACTTTAGTTTTCTAGATTCTATCAGTGGTGGAGGATTTTTTGGTCATCTTCTCCGAATATGTTCTCAAACTACCTCCAAGGCAGGATATGGAGATCTACATTGACTTCAAACCTGATACTACACTGAAATATTTTGTAGCAGATCACATGAACCCTATTGGGCTCCAAACGTTAATGGTGTTATTGGAAGACCTTCAAGGAAAGGGTTTTATTAGACCCAGTGTGTCCCCTGGGAAACTCTAAATTTTTTCATTAAAAAGCTTTAAGGGAGTTTAATGCCTTTTGTTTACTATCATTGGTTAATCTATGTGATGATAAAGAACAAGTAATCCTTATTGAAGAATGATAAACTCATTCAACTAGTTAAGAGGTTCATGTTATTTCTCAATGATCTACCTCAGTTCCATATTCCACTAGTTGGGGGTTTGCAAATATGATATCATAAAGATGTTATTTTAATGTATGTATGGATATTATGAGTTCATAGTGATGGAATTTTAGTGTATAGAATATCCCCCAAAATGTTTATGGATTTTATGAACCACATATTTTATCCATTCATGGACTGATTTTTGGTTTTCTTGATTGATGGAATTCTCATATAATCTGCATTAGAGGACGATCATGGAGAGCATCTAAAGGTAGTACCTGACCTACTCTAACAGATATAGATTTATTGTGATCTCTAAAATTTTTAGTTTTGGATCCTTGAGGTTCAATTTTAATGAAATATAATTTCTATTCCTGGTTTAGTTATAGAACTAAAGAATACAGATGTGGTACTAACTTTGGAGACACTCATGAGTGTGAGAGATTTGAAAAGTTTTATTTGCTCAGCAGACCACTATAGAGGATACTGGCTATCTTCTCCAATATTTCATTCCATTATCCTATATTTATATGGAAATTGAATCCTTTTAGATGGGAAAATAATCGTTAGGAATGAATCAAAGAGATTAGGTGGTGGTTGATCAGTACCCTTGTGTTGAGACTGTCAAGGGAGAGATTGAGTTATTAGTGCTCCATGATTACACTAGAACTAGGATTGGATACATGTTCAAGTAGAGGTAGGTAGTGATATCATTTGGTTTATGGAGTTGGAGACAACATGAGTAGAACTAAATCACTCATGAATTATAATTTGTAGTTTTAGTGTTAACTCTAAAGATGTGGAGGCAATATATTCTGGGAGAGTGTTTGTTTTTCACTCAGATCACTACAGTATTGGGTACATCTTCTTTAATAGAGAAAATAACCTCATATGGAGGCATTGGTTTGAATTTTTATATGACTATTACTATGATATAGTGTATACTCGTAGAGAGGGAAACAATGAAGCATATTAACCTAGAAAGAAGTCTCATTCTCACTTGGTTGATGAGTCATCTAAGTAACTAGATTCATTAAATTTTACCATGGTGGAGAAGGGAGTTTCATTTTTTCTTCAGATGAGGGTAGTGATTCCTCTGCATATTCAGTTTTTGGGAGAGAACTAGTTTGAAGACATTTACAATTATGTTCTTCATGAAATGATATCTTTAGGGGATTCACCAGATGGATTCACTAATTTAGGGGAGCATGGTATCATTTTCCAAGGAATTACATTGGTACTGATCATCTAGAAAAAAGATTTAATGAAGGATTTTCACACATTCACTTTATGTATAAATCTGGGTGTTGTAAATATGTAAAATGATATTCATTATATGTTTTGGTTGGAAACAATGGTGCCAAGTTCCAATAGATAAAGGTTGAGCATCATGTTTTGGTATGTTTTAAATATACTCTTGAGATCTTAGAGTGGAAATTAGGAGACATATATAAGAATATTTTAATGGAGATACTAAACAGAGATAGAGTCCATGGTTATTTTCTGATTATTTTGGACCAACATATCTAGTTATCACGCATCCTTTTCGTTAAAGATCATCGTTTGGTTGGGATTCTAGTGTAGTTGTACATACGAGAGATCATCTAACTTCATAGGGTATCATAGATGATTGTATCCAACCATGATGCAAGGTTCACATAACAATTATGGAGAGGCCTATAGGAGGATTTGGGGAACCTAATTTTCTTGGGCATGAAATTTCACCACAAAAAACACTTGAAGAATGAGAGTACTATCCAGGTGATGGAGAGTTTGTTGAGATCTTATATGTTTTACATCATCTGATGTTGGGAGGATCAACTACCATTTGTGGAGTTTACCTATAATAACAACTATCACTCACCTATCAGAATGGAACCTTTCAAGGCCCTTTATGAGAGATCCTACAGGTCACCCTTAAAAAATAATGAGTTTTGAGAGATATTTATTGTTGGGTTAGAGATGTAATAGGAAAAGATGAATAAAGATAAGGTGATTGGTTAGAGCATGAGGATAGCCCAAGGTAGAAAGTAATTCTTTAGAAAATTGATGTCTTTGGCCTATGAAGTTAAACAAGGGAGGCCATGCCTTCTTTAGAGTCTCCCCATGAAGTGTATTGTAGATATTTTTTTATGGAATCATTATATCATAAAGGTTCATCGATCTGTTAATGATCCTATAAAGGTTTGGTGAGGATTCTTGATATATTTTATTTTCTCCATAGATGGATTGAGTGCATGGTGTATTTCATATATCACAGCTTAGGAGATACTAGGGAGAGTTGGACATCAATGATGGACCTAAATTCATGGAGTACTCAGTGTTGACCAAGGATCAGTGGGATAGGATCCCGTGTGGATGGACTATTCCTCTGGTCTTTGTGTTTTTTTAGCATGGGAGCATGTGGGGGAGAACCTAGGAGAATAATGGTCATATATAGAATCAGTATCCTCACATTTTTTTAGACTGTTCGTTTCAAGGGAATATACTTGGGGTAGGGGATAATGTAATGACGTTGGTTTGGTTGGATTAATAGTGTGAATATTTATATGTATATATATTTATTTTTTCTCAAAGTAAGTGTAGTGTTTTGTTATCTATGGACCCCAAAAATAATATTTAAAAATATTAATATATATTAATTCATACACCTGAATACTCATTTTTAAAATGGATTTCCTATTTTTTAGTACTTGGGACGGGAAACCCAATACCACAGTTCAATATCGAATATGAGGTTTACCCTACGTGCAACCTAAAGTAGGTTGGTGTTTGATATTCCATGGAATGTGACTATTGGTGGGTAGATTTAATAAAAAAATAATATATTGATCTATTTTTTTTTAAATAACCTAAAAAAATTTCCTCCATATAAAAAAATATCTTTTGTAAAATCTCTAGTGTAAGACAAATAAACTTGGTAGATTAGATAGGATGGGGAATCATTCTTTATTAGTCAATCAAGATAGGAAATCAGAGATGATCATATCGAGGTGAATCATGTTGAATTTCATCAATATTTAAGATATTCTTCATTGCTAGAGAGAAAACACATCAAAAAATTAAATCCATAAACAACGTAGGAATTTTTATTTTATGGTTTTCACACTTATTAACTATTGACCATGGATTCATTGTTTATCTGTTTAATTTATCATTGATACTATCAATCTCATGAACTTGAATAAATATTTTTTATTCCCAATTATCAATTTTTAATCATATTCCATGAATCACCCATTCTAAAATATATTTTCACCTCATTATTGTTATTTTCCCCTCTTTTCATTTCATTTTTCACTCTTGGTCCATGAGGTCATGGATTGACATTGATGACGTGGGTTTATACATTATTGAACCCCAGAGTTCATGGAGGATGAATGCATGATATATGGATTACTTGTTTTCAAAATGATAGGTGTTTTATATGGGATTATGGTGATGGATTAGTTGATCTAGGATCTAGATCAATTAAGGAAGGTTAGATGTTTTTTCATGGGTGATCATATTTTTGTTCTCTATCCATCAGAGGCTAAAGATTAATTTTTGGAAATGAACCATTCAATTTTTAGTGATCAAATATAGAGGTTCTCAATAAAAAATTATGGATTTAGAAATCATGTAAAAACATGGATTCTCTATCTACAAAAATCCCGACAGAGTGACATGTTGTTTGGATGATCACAAGAAATTTAACCCCTGTGTTGTTGAGACTAGTGTTATTGGAGATGTTTATATTAGGATCTGTTTACTGTGATATACAAATAATGTCACTCTGTGATGGTGACTCGGAATTTTCATTGGGAGTACATGGGAATGGAAATATATAGGTGCACAAGCATGACTATGGTACACTATAAATACCAATGTATATGAGCACAGTCTGGGAGGACACAGGAAGACCCTGGGGTAGCTAAGGCACTCCTTGTACCACCAGCATACACAATGTAGTTTGACATGGATTCCCAAACCATGTCTAGGGGATAATATTTCTAGGCCATGAGGAAAGCTCACACACAATCTGGCCCCATAGACATGTCATGTTCTACTCATGGGAACATCTACCATTTGTATCGCTTTATTCAAGACTCAGACGTTGGCCCGTGAGTGGAATATCCTATATTATTTTCCATGTGGGATATCATGGTAGCCTTTGTAGTGGGTTTTGAGAGACCACGTGAGGTTCTTTGAGTTTTATGATTCTTTATGTGATGATTTATGGTACCAGGGCATGTCGAGAAAGATTCTAGTTAGACGATTTAAAATTTTTCTTCACCAAAATTATGAACATTCATCATCTCTGGAGATAGGATCCCCGATAGAGGAATGAGAATTAGGCATGAATATTTCAAGGAACAGAATTAAATAAATGACTACCACATTCGATTTTGTGGCGTGTTCAATTGTAACTCACAATAAGTGATAATCGATAAAGGTAACTAAGATTGAACCCCTCTAGATCATCCAAACACACTCCATGAATAACTGTAGATGTTGATCATTGAATTACACATTCTTGTGTGGAGCTCCGATGATTCCTCTGATGTCATGAAGATCATCCCAATCCATTCCCTTCAATCAATGAAAGAATTCTTGGACCATTCACTTAGATCTGTCTTGACTCTATCTAGGATGCGTGAGGATATAGATGCTCTCAATTCCAAATGAATGAATACTGTCTAAAATAGTGTTGCCCTTACTTATATAGTGGGTGTCCAAAATACATGGTTAGGGATCCCTAACCCCCATATAACCAACAAAGAATAAATAAGAAATAAATGACATGTTATGATTCTTTAGATATATCATAAACATCATTTATATTTTACCACATACTGTTAATATATAATAAATATATGATGTGATAAAATTGATTCGATTAACATTACATGAAATTTACACAATATGAGACGAAGATTTAATATTAAAATAATATTTGTTCATATAATATTTTTCCATTTATTCCATAAATGAATTGTTAAAAAATTTAATAAATAAATTTGAATCAAATATTCTATACTCAAACATTAATGAATTTATTTATTCATCGATGATTGATTACATAGATAACTCTTATACCCTGTGCTGGTTCCCACCATTTAGAATATTCTTAGGTTCCAAAAAAGGAAAAAATATTGAATACACTATTGTGTGTAGACCTCTTGGCCCTTTTCTCAATAGTAGTGAATTATATTCAATATACCAAGAGAAGATTATAGAAACCCATAAAATATCCTAATGAGATAAGTAAAATTCATTGTAATGATAAGCATTCCTATGAACACGCACCATGTAAAATAATATCTTCTTCTCACAATATCTCATAAAGAATGATGCATATCTTAAGTCATCATTATTATTATTTTATTATTTTCTGGTATAATTTGATTTAAATCCCTTTTAATTCCTTGGATATGTATTTATGAATGCACTACCATCCTGATCAAATACACATGAGAAGAAGTCGAAACGCTTATGATCCCTTAACACCTGATAGTTAGACAAAATATTTTTCCATTCAGTATGATGTATCTATAGAATAAAAATTATGATTAAGATTAATGTTATAGTATCTCAAGATTATAATTATAGAATAGTAACTACTATAACATTTTGAAATTATAAATAATCTATTGAAATTACTATGTTAATATTGGATACAAAAATATCAACAATATTATTATTCGAGAAATTTAGGTATAAATCACTCTGTGCATGATATGATAATCTAAAAGTACAATTATGTTGGGTTTAGGGAACCCAATAGTAAAAAAACCATTGCACAAGATATAAATTTATAACTAACCTTGTTAGCACTCGCATGATAAGGTCATGTTTCTATTGAGTTTATATATTTATTCATGGGGATTCTATGTCTCTACTATATGATAATTCTTATATATAAGATTTCACCTCCTTGATTAAAACACCTTAGAGATTATATTCTTGAGTTTTTCCCCTTTTCCACTATCAAAACGTGATATCATGGATAGTACTAGTAGTATAATTATCATAATTCTATAATTTCACATACTTTGTATGATTCTATGAAATGGAATAAATCATTGAGTGTTTTATGCACTGCTTATTTATCTACCTCAGAATTCATAACTCACTTAGTATTTTTAGGTATAGATACTATGTAATTGATTGAAATATTGTTTATTGTTACCTTATCCTAACTACGATATTATATCTTATTGACCTATATGAAGAGAACTTTGTGTTTCCTTGAAACTAGAATATTTTCCTCTACAGATACCAGGTTTGTATCCTCTGTGTTGGAACTTGTACTACTAGACAGTTATTACTACTTATTGTATAGTTTTCCAATATATAAGAAATATTTTCCAACAGTTAAGTATATATAAGAAATATTATATATTGTTCATATCATAAAATATGTGATTAATCCAACAAAAAAGTGTTTGGAATCCAATTCACCTATTTAATCTCCTCATTTTTTTCGGGCTTGTCATCAAGGAGAGATTTATTCTATGTGAATTTAGTATCAATTCTATATTGAATTGTTCCAACTTTTATTTTTCAATACTTTTTCAGTGTATATACTATTTACAAGGTCCATCAAACCATTAGACCTACATAAATAGATCTCCTCCCCTATAATGTGAGATGCAATATTAAGTCAATATCTAGAATGTTAATTTCATTTCATTCTTAATTAACTATAAAAAATAGTTATTATATATATTTAAGAAAATATATTTCACTTCTAAAATTGTGGTTCTTATACTAAATTATTATAGATACATGGAAATAAACTATTCCAAATAAATATTTTATGAACTTTTATTACTGTAATACAAAATAAGATTTGAGTAACTTGAACCCTTTATTACATTTCTACAGTCTCACCAACCCTTTATTGTTTCATTGTATAGACCCATTACATGATTAGTGTCCATGACATCCAATGTCCAATATTAACGATCACAATATTTAACTACGAGAATTAAAATTATAATAGATTTAGGCATAGAAAAATTGTATTATAAATCAAGCTTTATTATTACCATTCTTGTACAATGAAAGTATCGTTTCACTTTAAAACCCACCATAGTGTTAAAAAATAATAATCCCATGAACTTAAATACAATGAATCCATTATTAAATTTAAATTGATCATGTAAATCATATATATTTTCTAGATTCAGGTTACTTTTAATATTTGTTTTTCTCAATGAATAATGCTTCCTTGGCCATGGTAAATGTAAAACAATTACCATGTTTTTATCCTTCCTAATATGTATATTTCTCTGGAACATTTTTTTTCCCAATGCTCTTGTGAAACTTGTTCCTATTACAACTAATTGTACATTTCTGGTGTTGAATATAACCATGTCAAACTTTCTAGCACTACCTCCAATATTTATGTTCACCCTTTTATAGAAATGTATTCCAGAATATTAATATCACTTTTCTACCATAGGTAATTTTTTAATATCCATACATACATTCAGAATAATTACTTCATATGCACAATTTGTTTTGGTGTTTGAATGTTTGTTTATATTATAAAAACACATTTCTTCTAAATAGATTTTCTTATGATAATGAATTTACATTATACTATAACTCATTTGATATCTATTTGTCATTATAGTTGGCATGTCTTTATTGTATAATGTAGTTATTTTAGATGGATGTATCAAAAATTCATAAATTATACAACATTGATACTCCTTTTACTAATATCATGACTCTAATGTGTATAAGGAAATGTGATTTAGGAGTTACTCAATGTTACATTATATTGGACAATATTAACCGGAAAGGATAATAATAGATCCTTTGTAATAGAATCATATCATTGGTGTGGATAAGGTAATGTACGTTTATGAATTACTCAACACTACATTATAATGATCTCTATATTCATGGTCAAGACATTCTTCATAACACGATACCCAAAAAACTAAAATATTTTTATCATTCATTTATAATACACAATTTTTATTTAATTAATAAACACTAAACAGAATCTTATGATATATTTCTACCAAAACATTACCCTTGGAGTATTTCATTATCTATAGATGAACAAATTCAAAAAGTGTTGTAGCCTACTTTTACTTATAAAGGTTTCTTTGTCCAAAACTACGTACATTAATGTGTCAACAATACCTAAGGTATTTAACTCCAAGGAGACTAAAACCATTCTAGGTGTATCCTTTAAAACTTCTTATTTTTTTTCATGACAATGTATTATCTTTCAATAGCATGGTATATAAGTAATAAATTTTATCTTCATTGGGTATTTGAAATGATTCAATCATTACTAAACTATTGGTTGAGTATTAAACATATCCACCAATATTTATTCAAAAACTAAAATATTGTATCCTTCTGTCCAATAGACATGTGATTTTTTTTGGTAATACGTAAAAAACTTCAACTATAACAATTTAAATGGAAATTATAAGTTGTGTACATATCACCACTTTGGAACCACCCATTCTTAGATTCTTGGAGAACACACCTTACTTTTTGTAATGTTTCTATAATTATTTCATTACTGTTTATAAATACACAAATGTGATAAGAATATTATATTTAATAACAAAGTATTAAAATTGAAACATTACTTACCATTGATAAATATTCTTGAAGAAGAATCAACTACATGCATCATCAATCCAGTTTATGGAATTTTTAATCTTCCATAATTTTATCTCATTACATATGATGAAAATAAATTTTTATCTAGTAATAATTTTATTCGAAGGACATTGAGAAGGTTACTTTTTCATCACTCATTCCATTGACTTTTCTACCTTTTCATTCAACATGTTCATAATAATAAGTAATGATAATTAATTCTCAAAGTATCTATTAACAAAGTGAACCATTACATTAAAGCTAATAAAGAATCTTTCCATATTACTAATTTTTTAGTATTAAAAGAAACTAGTGAAAATGGGTGATAAAGATATAAGAATGGGGTATAATGAAATATCATGATCCATCCTTCAATTTTAGACATATCTAGTGTAAGAATGGTATTATTCATATCTTTCTTAAAATTCTCCTTGAAATCTTCTCTGAGATGAGAGAACATGTGTAATCATCCATGTCCATATGTTGTATCCACAACTCATGTCATACATTGATGGAATCCTTTTGAAATAACTGTCTTATGAGTCATACATGAGTCTCCTATAAGAATATTTCTCACTCATGCTTCACAAGGTGGATTAACATGTAATAGGACACTAGGACCTTCAATTTATGATATATTATTACATTATGAAATCACATGTACTACTTGATAGAAACTCATGCCATTTAGAACATTTTATTTGACCAATATTATTGAAGTTTTCTTGGGGAATTAATTTCCATTTTATAGAAAAACAAGAATCAAAATTTTTTACTTTTATCTTTATTACTGATTAAACATTAACATTTAATTTAACTATTAAATGTCTCCCACTATTTTATCAAACACTATATACCCTTTGTAATAGAATCAAACAAGTCTATTGTTTATGTATTCTAGTGGAAAGTATCCATCAAACAAATCCTCAGAGTATACAATCTATATCTATGCCACTACATGGGGAGGTCATGGTAGGCATTGACTGAAAATCTACATTAACCAGAAGTTCTTCAACTTGTTGAGTGAAGACCCACCTTCTAAAATCATAAACAAGATTTACTCAGTGCTTTCCTCTAAAGTTGAAACATAGTAACTTCAGTGACTTCCTTGATTCTAAAATAAGTAAATTAAACCCATTACTCCCATAACAAATCCCTATAAGTAGGATTCACTCCACAAATTTTATTAACTTCACCCAGTACACACATTTTTGTTCCAATTTTAGTGGTGGAATGCATTGATGACATAATATTTCATTAAGGGAATTTTAATATTTAATGATGAATGTTATCCATTTCAATTTATATTTTCAAACTATATTTTTTTTCTCACAACAAAACGTGCATAATTTATTAAATATTCATCAATTATTTATGAATTTTTTTACTTTATTATTTTATATGGTTCCCACAGTAAACACGCACAAAAATAAAATAATAAACAATGTATAACAGAAATAAATTACCCTATTATTATTGAGAATCTAATATCAGTTGACCCATTTATATTAAATCGGCCAACTGTGACCTAGGGGTATCATACCTGAGTCAGGAAATGACATATAATGATTCATGTCCCCAGTCTAGTGTTTCTATATCTCATCTGGATTTTTTCCTTGACATGGCATAGTACGTCACATACAACGTCATCATCAATTGTTCATCAACACTCGTATGTATGTAAGGGGTTCTCAAGAAGATCCGAATACATTCATAAATTAATGGATACTTAAGACCGTATACATATTGAATAAAAATTAAGATTCAAAAACCCTCAATAAAACAAATTAATTATTACAAGCATCGCACACAGGTGATAAATAATTATATAATATAAAATTAGTCAAGAAAGGTTGATTCATAATACTAGTATCAGTGTAAATTAATGGAAATAAATTTCAACAGAAATAAATTTTCTTTTGACAGAATTTGAAAAATTAAATACAATATTTAAATTTAAAATAAATAATATATATTTCGCCCCTTTATTAATTTAAATTTTAAATCAATATTTATATTAATTATGAAAAAATAGATAAAAATTAATTATTTATTTGGAATATAAAAATTATTATTACTATTTTCACAATTCAATATTAATAAATTAATTTTGAGTGTATCTAAAAAAATGAATCATTGAAACCTCGCACATACACATTGTGGGTCATGTCGAACCCGTGATGACACATTCCAAACTTGGAAGACCCAGTTCAGGGGTGTTCTGGGCTAAGCGGACCTACTCAAACCCATTCCAATTCGGGCCAACTTTCCCATGGGTGGATCACAAGAAGTAAGTGGAATTTGAACACTATGTTAGATTTTTTAGCACCAGAGTAGAGTTTGATTACTCGATATGGAGGGGGAATTTCTAGAGTGGCTATCATTGGGAGTGGTGGGGTGCGACCCAGGGGTTGGCTAGAGTGGTGTTGGCCAAGGGTGATGACAGGAAAGTGGGAGCTCACTAGTGACATGGTGGATCCTTATGGTCATCGACAACATGTTTATGTGCTACACGGGGGACCAAACGGGATGGTAACCAAACCAACCAATGGTATCAATTTCCATTAGGTGGTGACCAATGACGGGTATACCTAAGATACACCAAGGTAGTGAATACTTCCTCATAGGGGGATGTGGCGATGTGAGACTTCACCAATTGGATTTTCCAAATCCTTTTATTTTTAATTTAATTTAACAGAGCCTAACAATAGGCCTTTTTGAAAACTAAAAAAGATACCTTCTAAAATTACCAACTGCCCCAATACTTTCCCACAAACTCAGGAATTTATTGTGCAATTTATTTTCAATAAAATCATGAAGGAACCATAAAAACCAACCACCCCATTAACTCTATGAAAATTAATATTAGTCTAGATAAGTTATTTTTATTATATTATAGTTTTATCAGCCAGTATATTTTTCATTGACCAAAATTCAACCCAATCCTGGCTAGATTTTTAGGATGACGAGAATTATCATTAGATGCTATGATTGGCTAAAAACCTCATATCAAATTTTATAAATTTTTAATACCTAAAAACAAATTGGAAACGATCCATATTAAAATTTTCATATGGCCATAACATGAATATCCAAAACTAGATCGATGCATAGTTTATTCCATTGACATTAAATTTAAAACCAATACTTAATTTAATTCCAAATAATTTTTTCATGGATTAAAAAATTTACAGGATCCCTTTGATACCAATTTCTAGTATCAGGGAATGCATTGGAAGATTGTGGTGTGGAGACATAAATTCATTCATGATCAGAATGATATAACATCATCATATCTATAGATCCGAGTCCCGATAAATGTATTAGGATTCTTTATCAATATTTCAATACATTAAATTAAATAAATGAGAAGATGGTTCGATTCAGAAGCATTTTCAACTGTAGATCATCGCTGGAGATTATTCCTTGAAGGATATGAGCTTGAAAATCTCTAGACCAATCACACATGCTACATGAATCTGTGAAGGAGTCAATAATCCAATACCAGGTTCCAGAATAAATCTCAGATGATTCATTCAATGTCAAGACTATCACCTTACTCGCATTCCTTCGATCCATAAAGGTATTCTTGGATCGTCCACTTAAACAGACACTTTCTCTATATAAGATGTGGGAGGAGAGAGAATGACTAAATTACAAATGAGTGATTAGTTACTCGAATAGAGACCCTATACTACTTATTTAGTTGGTTTTCAAAATACCTGGTTAGGGTTTCCCAACCACCATATATCCATTTCCCACTAAATATTCAATAAATAACTTGTTATGATAAACTAACTGCATCATAAAAGACATTTATATTTTGTAAAATGCATTTAAAATATGATAAATATATTACCTGCTAAAATCAAGCATTAAACTAGACATAGAATTCATGTAATATTAAATGAACATTGAATATTAAAATAATATCCATTCATATAATATTTTTCCATGTATTCATTAAACACCTTGAAAATACTTTTAATAAATATATTCAACCCAATTATTCAATGTTCGAATACCTTTTAATTTACTTATTCATCGGTGATTGATTACATGGAAAACTGTCAGACCCTATAGTGGGGCCCACCATGTCTAATATTACTATTTATCATAATAGAAAAACTATTAAATATGATATAATGTATGACCCTATCGACCCTTATCTTGATAACAATGAATTTTGTTTACAAACCAAGAGTGGATTCTTGCAACCAATCTGGGCCCCTAAAGAGAAAAAAAAATTGTAACAATAACAACCTGCCCTATGAACACGCACTATGTAATATAATCTCTTTATCTCATTATATCAAATAAAAAAGGATGCACAAATTGTTTCAATATCCAATATAACTTTCCTATTTTTTATAAATATTAATACTTATCTTTTACTACTTGGTCTTGGATTTATATAGGTACAACAAATCTGATCAGCTAGGCCTGAGATATCACTTCCTCAACTTGTAAGAGATATCTTTTATATTATCCATTAATCCAATTACATAGCCCAAATGATGATCCTGACCCAGGAAACCACTCATGGACATAAATTTCATGGTTTTTTCCTTGAATAAATACAGGAAATAAAATAGTAAACATTGATAATAAAAGCAACACATGAGACCATAACATATGTTCGTCGATAGGAACAACTAAGGAAAAATGAAACATGTGGGGTTATTATTTCCAACATATCCTAAATATCACACGTACTATATATTATCAAGTTAGAGCTTCAAGAGAAGAAATATCAAAAGATATGAGCCCCCAACCCCATATATTCATAATAGAATAGAGTCCAGTTGGTATAATGTATGTGGAATATATGAAATATGTTTAGGATTAATTTCATAGTATATTTATATTCTAATTATATCTTAGTAACATCAATAAACATTTATATGAAAAAAATCAAGGCACAATATACTTGAAATTAGGTATGCGGAAATACCAACGCAATTATGGTAAGAGTACATCAGGCATAACTCACTGTAGGAAAGATATGGTAGTCTAAATGTACTATTTACTTGGATATACAGAACCCACTATTACAACAATTATTGAATGATGGGACAGATCATGGGACCCAGACTCATTGTACAAGTAAATTCAAAACTAACCAGTTCTATAGAGGGTGCGGTCCTCAATCATTGGAATGAAACTCCTACTTCTTTGAGCTTCGTTAGGGAGCATTTACTCTACTGAGTGAGTGATCCCTACACAATAAATCATAGTGGTGATAATTATTTCCCTCCACTAAAATATTTGAGAGGTTGTTCATGATGATGGAAATTGGAGATTGACCTTTGGATTTGGAGGCAGTCTCATCGTCCTTGGCTGGGTTGTGGAGATAGAGTTCCACATTATTTCCCATCTTGGTTTCTTTATGAGAATATATATATATATATATATATATATTGGGTTTCATTTCCCTCTTACTATTTGTTGAATATATTATTTTTTCACCTTTACTTTTCTTCTTTTTTGGATTTCGGGGAATCCTACTAGTTTTTCATAGACCCCCCACCCTCCCGCTACATTGGGTTTTCTTGCAAGTGTTGTGTCTTATGTTGATGACTGGAAGATTAGTTATTACATCATTGGATCATAGTAGTATTGTGGTTTCATTTATTGTGTCAATTGGTCAATCATGGGGATCAAGAGTCAGTGTCTCTTCATTTTTCCTTTTTCAAGTTGTTGTCAGGTTGGGACTTCAATAATGTTTTGGCATGTAATTGTCCCCCTTACACTTTGGTTGGTATTATTGTACACTGATGTTTTCCCTATAGGTTATTTTATGCATGGTTACTCTAGATATTGTTGTTCATTATTTTTTCCTATGAAGTTATTCATTTAAATGGATGTGTGTCTGCATATATGTACTTTTAACTAAGGAATCTTATTTCATTTTATGGCTTCCTAAAAATTTTCACATGACCCTATCCTATTGGTTATAAGCTTGGGATTTCACATTCATCTTTTTTCTGGCCATGTGGGCCCTAATGTGAAGGTCCTTTAAAAAATAATTATATATTTTTAGAGGATAAACCTTGAAATCATAAGGAAATGTGAAGGATATTACCTCTCCCAGATGAATTTTTAACCAACTATTAATGTGAAGATTGGGAAGTCATAGAAGGATGATATAGAGCTACGGAAGAAGGAAATGAATGATCCTATGCTCACTTATGATATTTATTAAATGACAAGGTTTATGAATAGAGTATATGTCTTGTGAATAGAAAAATTTAAGGATCTGTTAGATGAATCTAATAATTCATCATTCTCTATTCATATATGAAGTACGAAGACAAAAAACAAATTAAAGATCATTTCTTGTGTGATAAAATGAAGTGAGATATTTCAAAGTATGTATCTCTTTGATTGGTATGATATCAAGATAATAATGAGAGATAAAAGTATAAGTGGATAATAAAACTATTAACCATACCTAAGTGTAAAAATGAAAACATCACCATAGATTTTATCATGGGAGTCAAAAACATATCTAAAATTAATAATACTATTTGGTTATATTGGATCACCTTATGGAATTCTTAAATTTCCATACAATCAAATAATATTTCCCCCATGATAAGATATCTAGGTTATACATTAATAAAGTGTTAAGATTTCATGTAGTACTACTCTCTATATTATCTAATCAAGATCCAAGGGTCACCTTGATGTTCTTAATAAGTCATTATAATTCTTCAAGTATGAATTTGGGATTTATTATTTCATATCATTGACAAATATATAGGAATCCCAATAAGGTCATTCAAACTCTAGAATATATATCGAAATCTTGCATTGTAAATTTAAAAGTAGGTTTTAATAACACCTTCATCTAGTTAAATATAGTTACCCATGACATTTAAATATACTATATTTTATTTTTAACCTAAATATAATTGAAATAGAGATAAAGGATCCCAAATACTAGTGTCTTTGGAAGAATAATTTTATAAAACTACAAGATTAAAAAAATAAATATTCCTCATTTTAGTCTTCATAATGTACTCTTAAATCCTTTTAATACCATAAAATAGAACTAGATAATGTAGGGTATACATAAACAAAAGGGGTGAGATATAATCCCAGTACGTGAATAATCATGATCGAGAAGCATTACATATCAATCAAAAGGCATAACATGATATCATAATGATAGGGATCATAATTAAACATATCGTAGAATAACATTAAGAACAAGGAAACATATTATAATATAATTATAGTATATTAGATGTAATATATAACATGACATAACCATTAGTCAAGGATAACCACTATGAAAACATCACATGGTTAATAGAGCTCCATAATGGATTATGTTTACTCCCTAATCCCATACATAACGTCTGATGAGATAAAAAAATTACCCAATGAATTAGAGTGCTATATTGGTAAACCAATCATGACAAGTGCATGATAATGTGTTCCAAAATGGAAATTATTCATAAAGTAAAAATATAATAATTACCCATAAAAACTAGGTTTTATAATCTTGCCTCATATCATAGAAAAAGGAGATTTCATAAAGTTAAAATTTGAGAAATGAGCATAAGTATTGTATTATACCTTAAAATGAAGGGATAATATTCTAGATAGTAATGTGAGAGCCATATATATACAGTTTATAATCATTTAATGATATTAAAGTGTGAGGTAAAATGAGTGTTAGAGAGATAATGGTCACTAGCCAATGAAAATGGGTTGTTTGGAGAAACCCCTTAACTAATGTTCTAGATTCATTATATTCTTATTCGTAATGTAATAGATAATAAAATAAAATTAATTAATTACATAATTAAGAACATTCAACATATATATTTCATTTATTATATCTTTAATAAGTTAAATTTTAATGATATGAATGATATTTAAAAGACTAATTTCTATGATATAAGTGAGTTTGTTTCATGGTTCCAAGGTTGGGTCACTCATGAGTATTTATGGGTCATCTTTTAAAATGGAAAAAAATACAGAAGTTGAAATAAATGGTATTAAATGAATTATTTGAAATTTAAATGGTCTTAAATATCCTTTTTATGATAGTTGAATGATTTTTTTAGTATATATGTTAGCACTGTACAATTTGTTCATTTAGGAGGTTGTAAAAACCATAAAAATCTAGTTTAGTTTAATATTATATTATGAAAATATATTAACTATATAAAGTGAAATATTATATAATATAATTAATTATGTCATTTAAAACAATTATTAGTAAATTTAATCCTACATTGAAGGAGGTAGTGGAAAATGAAAACTCATCGTCCAAGAATGTAGTGAACCGACAGAATAGGGATTATGGTTTCACCTTTTTGAAAAATAGGAGATAAGAAATATGTTGATGGTATAAATTAAATTTTAAATATAAAATTAAATTATATATTTATGAAATGAGTGTTATTATCCCCTGATAGATAAGGGAGGTTAGGATAAGGTATAAGAAGAAAATATTTAAAAAGAGAAACTTTGATAATGTCCCCTCAAGAATGTTAACTCTTGAAATACTTTTTGAAGTTCATTGGGATTGGAAATTTTTGGGGAATAAATAAATAGGGATGTGGGGAGAAATTATAAGATATTTTTTTCTTTATATTGGGAAAGATACATGGAAAATATGTTTTGAGGAGATGTGGGTATTTATAGGGGTCATATAGGTGTTTTTTACAATATTATATTCATTAGTTTATTCTTTCAGCTCAATACTATCAATATTATTGATAATTATGTGTATATACATTAAATAGTGCACATGATATAAAAATAATGGGTTATTACATCATCCACAATTCAAAAATTCATTTAGTCATCTTATAATGTTAAATACCATATTTTATCGTATTTAACTATTCGGTAAAAATTCAACTATTTTAGAAAAATAAAAAAAATTAACCCTAAATTTTTTTTGAGATTTAGTTTCAAAAAAATGAATTCCATTTTATGAAAATAATATTTTAAATATGAGAAACTTAATTTTTAAAAATAATCATCATTTAATTGAAAAATACTAACTTAAATATTACAAGATATTATAGAACATTTAAAAAATTATTTATGGTCTCATAAAATTGTCATTAAATTATTATACAACATAATATTATTTTCTAAATCAATTTTAGGATAATATATTCTATTTAAATAAATTTATTTATAATAAAACATAAATTAATTCATTTATGTTTTATTAAAAACCAAACACATAATTTGTCACTTTTGAAACATTTATTTACCTCAACTAGTATAAACATATCATATTTTTATTTTATAAGATAATTAAATAATGTTTCACACTTCCATAGGTGAGGATACTATTCTAATGTATAGGTTACTATTCCCAATGGTAATGTTAATATTCAAATGGTTATGTTATTATTCTGATGGTAAGTTTACAATTTGAATGGTCAGATTTTGGATGGTCAAGTAGGTTCTCTATATCTTATAAATACCTAATATTTCATTCATTCATCCTTCAATTCTATTTTCTCATCAAGGTTATAGATATTCTTCACTCCAAAATTAATATTGGATTACTAACAGTCTTCTAAATTTATACAATTTTGTTCGTGAGTGTCGTTATTTTGGGGGATCAAGAATGTTTAAATTTTCCCAAGATTATTTTCATTTTATTTTCTATTTTCTTTCCCATTCTAATACTTTGAATTGATATGGTATATTTTTTTCCTAAATTTTATTTTCAAAATATAATTAAATGGTTTTGGTTCTATAATCTGGTGCATGTGCATTATATAATACTATATTACATAATATGAAAAAACAATATATGGAGATGGCCAATTCAATTAATAAAATTTTGTTTCGTTATATTATTCTACCAATATAGAATTTTAGCCTCAAATTGTTATTTTATATAATAAGGTGAAAATAGGTGAGGGTACTTCTTCTTCATAGATTACTCTGGTTCTCTTTTTTTCACTGTGTACTTATGGTTTCACTATAGTACTTTGACTAGGTGATTTTTTATATTTTGTAGAACCTTACCTCTACTATGAATGATCTTCATGAAATTATTCACTTAATATGGATTATATTCCTATTATACTACCTCAGAATTCAGTACATGTGAGGGATACAGTATATTCTTCCTCAAGATGGAAATGTGGTTAAGTCATATAATTGGGAAAACATAGTGAGAGTACTATTCAATATTCCTTGGATTTTATGTGATTAATAATCTAAAAGTGGGCGAAGTACTTTAGTCATAGATTTCCCTTTTCCAAAATCGAATCTCTCTCATCCATAGAGAAATATAGAGGAACACATTGTCTGTAACCTCAAACTTTAGTTATCAATGATAGTTTTTAGTAAAACTTTTTTATCGAATTGGAGATTCCTTGATATATTGCTAAATTTTCTTGAAATTTTATACCATTTCATCGACCATTTGAAGACCTAGAAGATTTATTTCACAAACATCATCCCAAAATGATTGTTTTCTACATTTATTCCTATAAAGGGCTTCATATGGAGCTATTTGTATTCTTGAGTTCAAATATATTATTGTGGGAGAACTCGACAAGAGGAAGATACTTATCCCACCCTCATTTCAAGCATATCAGTCACGGATTCAATAAGTCTTCCAGTGTCCAGATAGCTTGCTAATATTGGAAATCTGTTTGGGGATGATAAGCTATACTGAAGTTCAATTCAATGTATAGATCATTTTTGGATACTTCTAAATAATATTTATGCAAATCATGGATATCTATTAGATATAGTTGGGAGGGTAATTCTATTTAGCCCCACAACTTTTCTAAAGTATATCCTTAAAAGTTGATCGAGTGAGATGTCCTCTTGTACATTGATGTAATGAGAACTCTTTAGAGAACGGTCCACCAAAACACATGTTACATTATTACTTCTTGATATATTAAAAATATGAGTGACTAATTCTGTGGTTATGTTTTCTAATATCCATGTAGGTATATGTAATGGTTACATCAACCACTTTATAATTTTCCTTTAACACTTCATTTGCTGAAAAACCAATAATTTTAATGTATATTCTACAATCTCATTCTCCATATTGTCCCACCTATATTGATCTCAATGATCCTAGTATATCTATTTTCTCCCTAGGTGGATTGAGATGGTTGAGCTATGTGTATCATTCAATAAATACTTTTTTATATCATGATTTGATGGTACACATTGTAATGAGCTATATCTTACAAATCTTTATTCATCTATATAGAACTATGATGATTTACCTTTTCATATAGATTCTAAATTCTTATTTGTTTCCACATCATCTCTTTAATAATTGTTTAGCTTCTCTTGAAGGGATGGTTGATCGATCATTTTAGAATGGAAAGATTATTTTTCACCCTTTATGATGCCCATATCCATCATTTTAAAGTATATGGAGATTTCATCCATCTTAATTATCATAATTGATAATGTTTTTGGATCATTTCTTCTTAGACAGTCAACCACACTATTTTAATTCATAGGAAGGTGGTGGATTGAGTAGTCATAATCCTTGATCATCTATAAAAAAAATTCATTTTCACATATTAATCTTATTCGATGCGAATACATATTCGAGGATCTTATAATTATAATATATTTCACACTTATCCACATAGAGATAACTCCACTAGATTCTAAATGAAAATATCACTATAGAAAACTCTATATAATTCATTGGATAGCTATCCTCATTAAATTTCAAATACCTTGAGGAAAATTCTATCTCTTTATCATTCTTCATTAGTAAATATCACAAGCCCTTATTTGAAGCATCAATGTATACCCTGAAAAGTTCCCCACTTGTTGGTAGCGTGATGAATTGTCCAGTGATAAGCCTATTTTTCAATTCCATGAATATATCATCATTTTCATTGATCGAGAAACAAATTAAAACATTTTGAGTCATATTTTATTGTAGGTTTTTTAATTGTGGGAAGTTTCTTAAAAATCATTAGTAATACTCAGTTGATCCATAAAACCAATGAATCACTATTACAGACACCAGTCATGGACACTCTTAAATTTCCTTTTTCTTATAAGGGTTTTTGAATATCCCTTTAAAAGTTATAATATTCCCCATGAAAAATACTTCTACCTTGCTGAACTCAAATTTACTGTACTTTGGATATCAGAAATCCTTTCAAAATGCCTTTATACAAATATTTGAATAATCCTCATATACCTCCTTTATTTTGGATTATATTATAATATCAACTATAAATAATACCACAAATATTTTGAGGTAATATATAAAAAACATTATTCATTAAGCATATGAATATTTTTGGAGCATTAGCGTGTCTGAATGGAAATACTATGAACTCAATGTGTCTATAACTTTTTCAAAAGGCGGTCCTGGTAATATCTTCCTTCATCAAAATTTATTTGTGATATATTGAGTAAATTTCCATCTTAAAGAATTATTGGGCCCCAAAAATACGATCAAACAATTCATCTATCTAGGGAAGGGGATAGTTTTTCTTTATCGTGGTTTTTTTTCTCAGTTCATGGTAATAAATGTAGTGGTGCATTGACAATCCTTCTTCTTGACTAAGAGGAATGGTGTGCCCCGCGGTGAACATATCAATCAAGTAAAACACTTTCCAATATTCTCTTGTAAATGATTATTCAATTTTTATAAATATGTGGTGGCCATTCAATATAAACTCTTTGACATATGAAGAGATCGAGGTATATGTTCAATTAATAACTCAACCTCTCTATCATGAGGAATACCTTTAAATTTGTAAGGGAATACATCAATATAATCCCTTACAGTGGGAATGACTTCAGGAAAGATTCACTCAATGGTTATAATAATTTGATAAAGATACACTTTATAAAAGTAAAATAATATCTAAACTTGAATATAATAATACAAGGTAGATTCATCCTCTACATTACACTTTCTTAGAATCAAAGGATGAATGAGGATGTTAAGAGTGATCTCTATCTTTTGAATATAAATGGAATCATTATATAAGGATTTCCATTCCATTCCCCATATAGAATAAAACTATAATAAAGGATGTTTGATAATATTTTCTTGGAGTTTCAGCCTAAAAAAATTGAATATGTTGGGGTTATATACTTGGGATTTAATAATTTCTCCACTTACTATTCTCACGGATAGATCAACCCCCATTTTTGAGGTGGTTTTGGAAAAGTTATACTAAACATGAATGATTTTAAATAATATTTAGAATCATAATGGAAAATATTTTATCTATTATTGAATGAATAATTACTGTAACTATCACCCCATCAATATCAACATCCACCTCATCCATTGTGATTGAATATGTCCTTCCTTTCTCTATAGGCATTATTAGTTATTGTTATTGGTTGTCTTCGACAATCCTTAGATTAGGGAATTGTCTCTCATACTTACCATGATCATTAAAGTTGAAACATTGGACTACATGATTATTTTTGACCAGAATATTCTTTTATTCCATCAAATTATTGGGTTTCTTCTTCTCTATTCATCATTGATTAGCTTTATGTACCTATTTTCCACACATGAGTAATTGACGTTTTCCCTTGATATATTTTTGATGATAATTCATTTAACATTTTAGACACTTAGGATGTTCGGTTTCCAATTATAAATGATATTTATCAATTGATCCTCTTGAGAAGAAATCAATGTTACTCTTTTTTGTTTCCAGGACCACAAGATCACTATGAGTCACCAATTTCTATATCAAACTTAAGGTTACAAAAAAAATTTATCATATATTTCAAAGTCTCAACTCATTAAATCATTTCATAGACTCATATTTAACCCATTAATAAAATGGTCCAAGTTTGATTCGTTATGGATGATGAATCTGGAGGCACATCATGAAAGGCTTATGATGATTTCCTCATATTCCCAAATAGACCCATCTTCCTTTTACATCAGTCATAAGAGCTCTTTATCAATTTTAATATGGATAGTTTAGGGGATAATTTTATTTAAAAATATTTTTCTTAATCATTTCCCTTTCATTTAATAAATTTCATCTTCCGAAATGGTGTTTTTGATCAGTTCCCACCCCTGAATATCTTACCTCTCTATATGATAAAATGATACCATAAATTTCACTTGTCCTAAGAATTATAGGATAAATAATATATTGTCATTGGATTTAATCAGTTATTTTATGATGAGTTCATTATAATATCCACAAAATATAAGAGGAAAATTTCATATAAAGAAAACAATTATAGCTTCCTCATTCTTAGGATAGAGAGGGAATTCCACATGATTCAAGTTATTATTCATATCATGATTCATCCGAGCCAATTTTTTCATTATGTTCTAAAATATTTCTCCTAAAAGGATTGGATTATAATTAAGGAAATATTCAAATTTTATATCATGTATTTTGTTGTAATAACACCACCCATTTCATCTAATTATCTAAAATAAATAAAAAATGGGTTGAGAATACTTTAACAAATAGAACATATAAAAATAGAAACTGTTTTTATAGAAGGAATAACTTATAAATTATAATTTTACCTTGACTTATGATTCTATATATTTCAATCTATATTATAAGTGGTAATATTTCCTATTAGGTTCTCTAACCTAATAATCTATTCTAATCCTACATAATAGTTCACAAGGAGTTTTTGAATTTTCCAAAACATATCCCCCAAGTGTGTCAAACCTAGTGTGCAGTGAGGCCTATTATTCATTCACCATGTGATGATCAATTAATTTTGAAATGCACACGTTTTGGGGTTATTAACCCTACCTACAACTATTATAGAGAATCATCCACTTGTAGTATATAGAGAGGTATGTAATTTCTATTAAACCACTCTCTCTATACTTTAACAAAAATTCCATGATATTTTCCTATACCTCAACATTTCCCTAGGGTTCAGATTAATGTATTCTAGACATAATCCAAAAAAATAACTAGAACTAACTCTGATACAATATATAGAGACTCAATCTATTTACACATAGTATTGCATTATTTTTAACATAAATATCCACTACATTAAACCAAAGGATCGAAAATCCTAGTGTATTCGAAAGACTAGGTGCATAAAATAAATTAATAACTAAAATAAAAAATCATTATTTTTATTTCCATGATTATCTTTAAATTCCTTTTGAACTCTAAAAATGGCATCGTATATCCATGAAAATACATATAATAAGTGTAGAGTTGTCAAGACAAGTAAAGGAATAAACATGATGGAGAAGACAACATGTCAATCAAAAGTAATAACATGATATCATAAAGAAAAAGATCATAGAAACTAATGTGGGATCGTAACGTAAAGAACATGGAATGTTAATATCATGAAATATTAATAATACTGAAGAAAAATATAACTTGACATAAGAATATGTCATGCCTAACCCCCATGATAATGTTACACAGTGGATAGAGTCCCATCATAGATTACGATCACTCCGTAATATTACACCTAACATCTCATGAGACAAAAACATTAACCAATGCATTGGGGTGGTATATGCACACTACCATCATGAAATGTACATGATTATGTGTTCCAGAAATTATATTTATCTTAAGGCATTAATATAAGAGTTACCCATGGGAAGAAATGGGTTACATAATCCTTCATCATATTATATTTAATAGAGATTTCGTAAATATTGAATTTAGGAAATGAACATAAGGCATGCATTACCCCATAAAAGTATGGGATAATAATCTTGGTATATATGTGAGAGACATATATCCCTAATTTTGAATGATTTTTTTATGTTAAATAGTGGGGGAAATGATTTATAGATAGAGTGGTCAGAACCCGAAGAAAAAGGGTGGTTTAGAGAGACCCCTTACATTATGGTCCAGAATCATTATGTACTTGAGCTTAATGTACTTAGTAAAAAAATTAAATTAAATTTATTAATTAATTCAAAACAATTAAAATATATATCTAATTTTTTATAATTATATTATGTTTTTGACATCCATATCATTGATATATAAAAATAATTTCATTATTGTAAGAGTATCTATTTCATGGTTCCATGGATATATAACTTAGAGATATTTATTTATGTCCTTGTCAAATAAGAATAAAACTACATTAGTGGAAGAAATGGAAGTAAAATAATTCCAAATATTAAAATGGTTTGAACTATACTTTTTCTTATGATATAGTGATGATTAATTTTATAAAAACATTATCTATTTGTTGTTATTTCATTTAGTTTGTTTTACAAACCATGATGAACTACAATCATTTTATTTAATATTATGGTCGAATTTAAATCCTAAAATTTGAAGAATATATAATATACAGAATTTGTTGATTTTATACCATTATAAGTGAATTAAAAAATCTTTGAAGGCGGTAGTGGGATGAAAAATCTTGTAACACCCCAAGATTTCATAGTGTGTTATTTCTTTAAAATAATACAATAACTTGCACTACACGCAACACCGAGTTCAAGCACACCATGAATTACCAAACAAGCCGTTCAAAAGAGGTTATGAATAGTATTAACTAAATTTTAAACTTTATATAATCCTTATAATTTTAGAATCCATATTATGAGTTTCTTAGACATAATACAAGAACAGATTCATTTTCAGTATTGCACTTTTATCAACTTTTAATAGTGAAACCTTTTTAAATACAATATTTTAAACTTTTTGACTAAATGGGGACATCAAAAAAATTTAAAATGAAACATCCCAAGCTTCCATGGTACACTTTCCTTTGAATAATACAGTAGCGTGTGTTGTACGCAACTTCAAGTTCTAACACACCACAACCAATCAAACTAGCCGTTATGAATAGTAATACCTACTTTTTGAAATTATATATATTTTATATTTTAGAATGGACTTCATTTTTGGATTCGGAATATCGAATTTAGCCTAAGGTGAAATTTTGGTACATTTCGGATAACGTTCATATTTTGATGAATAGTGAAACTTACTAAATTTTAATTAAAAACAACTTTTTTAATCAAAATAATTAATAGTGATAAATTATGAATTTAAGTGGTTTTAAAGTATATTTAGAATATATTTTTACCATTTAATATAATTTTAGTTATTGGACATAATTTTACAATTAAACCGAACATAAACAGGTGTCAATCTTTTGATAGTTATTATCTCTTAAAAACACGCTTTTTGTTTTGACAGCGGGAATTAATTTTAAATTAATTTCTTCCACTTCTGTGTTTTGAATTTAGAAAAATGGATTCCATATTTGGAATCAGGATGTTCAAATTGTGTAAATAGGTAACTTTTATTTTTAGACATTTTGAATAATTACTGCGGTAAAAATTTTATTTAGCATGGTTAAGGGTAAATCCGGTAAATAAGGGTTAAAAAATAATATTATAATAATACTAAATTACCCTAAAACGTGTCATAACTTTATTGGTTGATACATGGTCGACCATGGGCATCTTTGGGTCGATTTTGGGACCCCATGGATCCACTTGTAAGTGATAATGACACTTTATTTTAATTAAGTTAAAATGAATACAAAAATGACACAAGCATATATCTTTTAGAAAAACAATTGTTACATAGGGTAATATATGTTGGATTTCAGATTATAAATATTCATTAGAAAGATAAAAAGACTTCCTACATAATGATATTTTATTTATAATTTTTAGACATTAAATAATTTATTTTATTTATGACACAATGATGATGCAGTAATTACTATAATAGTGAAAAATTAAAATAATTGATATTATAAATACCCAAATAAATATAATATGAAACTTTTAATGAATTAAACTAATTTTCTAGGATAATATGATATATTAGGATTGATTTAATTGACTTTGTTCGAAGTAATCAATCTGTTATGAGTTTCACAAAAATCAACTATTGAATAGTGTCAAAATTGACATAAAAGAGTTCTTAAAAAAAATATTATATTATTAATTGATATTAAATTCCTAAAAATCTAAGGTTCGGCCAAGAGACTTATATCATGATATTTTCATCATTAATGGACCACTTGGGGGTCGATTGGATGTATATAGTAAGTTTATTAACCATATTATATAAAAATACAAAGAGACATTGTAAAAGTGAAACTAATTAACTTAGAGTTAAAACTTAAAGATAAGGTTAATATAAGTACCCAAACCTGTATAAATTCTATTGGTTGAGTTGTTTTCGACCCATCCCCACCTTAACCTTTGAATAATCAACTTTGGATCCATTATTAACCGAATATGAATTTATTATAAATTAATATTTCTAGCTTTTCCAAAGGTGCCCCTCACCCCTCTTATAAAAGGGAACTCCTCCTTCTCATTTCTTGACACCTTCAAAGCATTTTGGTTCGGCCAAAATCTGCCCAAATACTCTCCCAACTTCCCTAACGACAACCTAGGGGCATTAGTTTGATCCGAAAGCCAACCTAAGGAGCCCTTTTGATCAAATCAAAAGGAAGAACCCGAAGAAGAGGTAATGATTTCACCACCCTTTTCTAAGTTCATTTCTTCCTCCACTTCTTCTTCCTTTGTTGTTACCATTCTAAAATAATAAATCCTGTATCATATATATACTGATATGTTATTATAAATATGGTACAACCATATTCAGTATTCTATCCACCCTTTGAATAACATGTCACCATACGTGCGTACGTACGGCTTACCGTCTCCACGTCGTGGTGTAATTGTTATTCAATATAATATTATTTGGATGGGTATAATAATGATTTGTAACTCATGTAAATAATAAATATAACATGTTAATGATTCTGTATATATGATATACCATCCATTTATATATTATTTTAATATTAAAAGAATGATATTATCGCTCGTGCATACGTACGGACTACCGTCTCCACGAACACGATGAGATTCATTCTCCATCGTATCCATTCAAGTATAATTATCATTTGATGATTTAAAAAATGATGTTTAAGGACTTGATATCATGATGGATATGAATAATATAAAACCTATCCTTTACAAACATGTCTTACATAATAAAACATATAAAAGAAAACAAGTAAGCTAACACCCGAAACAACGATAATACTAAGATATTACTATCAAATCAATATTAAAAGATCATATATGATATCATATTAATATATATGATTCTTGTATAATTTAATAACAATTATTTAAATATTATACAGGTGGTTAACCTACCCCAACCAAGTAAAAGTACAAGGTAAGGGATTTTCTTATCTCATATTCAATTCCGTGAGATTTCCATTATTCGCCACTAAATTATTGAAAGTGGTGTATTGTGTACTAGAATTTGATATATATTATCATGATTATCTTTATATTCATGTTATTCTATAAATAATTTGGTGGTTATTAACTTTTGGCCATACTACTCAGTTGATTAACATGGTAAGGGGTTTTCATCTCAATCTTTATTTCCGTGAGATTCATGCTATATTTCCACTATTATCTTTTGTGTGGTGCCCATAATTGTATTCTTTGTGTAATACACTTTACCTTATGTGTATTTACATTTTCATTGTATGATACCTCTTTCATGGGTTGTATGTTTCATATGTTACCAAATTGATAAGGGTTTACTTCACAATCTCTTTAATATCCGAGGTTGTCTTTACGTAAGTATCTACAGGGACATATTTACTATCCATGTCCATATTTCATAAAAGAGTTTTCAAAGGGATTATTTCTAAGGGAACTTTTACTAAAAAATCATTTTAAATGTTTTAAATAATTATTCTTCTAAATAATCCTCATTTATGTTCATGTTTTCAAAATGGTTTGTAAGGATTTATTTATATGAAAATGAATGTTTTAAAAGTGTTAATTCCATTCAAAAGTTTCAAAGTGGTATGGGACACTTTGATCCAAAAATGTATTTAAATGCCTTACCTTCTAAATTGTGTAACATTAAAATGTTTTCATGAAAAAGGGATATTTCTCTCAATAATTTTTAAAAAAACATTTTCATCTATGTCAACATCCTTTGATGGATTTTAAGATTATTTGAAGTTGATTTATTATGATATAAAACTTCCATATTGTAATGAATTTTTGTGATATGTTTGACTGTAGATGTGTCATTCATGGTTTATGAGTAAAGTATTGACATTTCGTATGCTAGTTCCAATAAGAATGTTTATGTTATATTTCGACCTTTACTTAATATGAATGTGTTGGACAAGTATGTTCCAGGTTGGGGACTAGTTGAAGTAAGCCCTCCAGGTTGGGGACTGGTAAAAGTAAGCCCTCCAGGTTAGGTACTGGTAAAAGTAAGCCCTCCGGTTTGGTATCCGGTTATTAGAGGCACTCTGGGTTGGTTTCCGGTTATTAGAGGCACTCCGGGTTGGTGTCAGGTTATTAGAGGCACTCCGGGTTGGGTTCCGGTTACAGTTATCCCCAAGGTCTTGGTACGAGGCCTTGAAAAGAAATTAAAGTTTTGCATTATGCATTCCATCATTATGAAAGTGGTTATTGATTTTTCATGTGATTATTCGATTAGTAGAATATCCATGTGAATAAGTAAATGGCATTATTTCATTTTACTTTTGCCATACTATGTTGAATTTCAAGTTTAAAAGGCTTTTGTTTTAGTAATGCATTGCCTTAAATGTTTATGCTTATTTTGAATGTTTCGCTATATTGTTATCCTTACTGGGCATTTGAGCTCACCCCTTTTCTATGTTTATTTTCCCCAGGATGTGAAGAAGTAAGTTATGAATGACCTGCAGGGATATTATGAGGGGATAATAGTGTGGACTGTGGAGATATTATGTTGTTGTATTAGTTTTTCATTTTATGATGTAATGTAAAACTTATGAATATATCTAGTGTTTCTAAGGCTACTAAACCAACCGGTCTTTCGAGATTTGATCTTTCTTGTGATCATGCCAATGTTATGTAATAATGCACCGACTCTAGGTAACTGGGGTCGGGGCGTTACAGTTGGTATCAGAGGAAGTTTAGTACGAACCTTGGAAGCTAGATTTAGATAAACTCTGATTAGAGCACGTAGACCTAAGATGAACTTTGAGGATTAGTATAGAAGAACTTCCTAGAATTTTGGTATTGTAGAGATTTTGTGAGTTTTCTGAGCAATACATCCCTGTCTGGATACGAGCAGGTAGAGGCGGCTCTGGAACAGATGTACCTAGGGGTAAAACCTGAAAACACCGCTTTGAGCTAGACTCGAACGAGAACTGGTGCACGACAACGGGCCTTGCTGCACTCTTGGTTACGACACTCCCGGGAGATATTCTTAGGATAACTCTCATTTTCTTTACAAATCATTATGAAGGGTTTATGAGTATATACTTCCTCAAAGGAGACATTTTTATGATTATAGATTATATCCATAAACTATTTAATTTATGTTATGTGTTTTAAAAGTTTGGGATTAGGTATTGTTATTCATAAACTAATCTAGTGTATTCCAATGTTTAGAAATGGCGCCTAGTAGAAGGAATGAGAACTCCAGCAATGCACATGATACAAAGAGAAAGAAGGATCATATATTTTATGGTCTTAAGCCAGAATTTACAAGAGAAATAGTCTCGCATGTATTATCATCATATGAAGAAATAATATCATGTGTTGATAAGATAAGTAAAGAGTTTACTGAGTCCTATGGCTTTGAAGGGAAGCAAGAGAAGAAAAGGGTGGAAGAGAGAAAGATGGATAAAGGGAAGAGGAAAAAGAAGAATTTTCCCATATGTGGTAACTGTGGAAAGAAACACCCTGGAACTTGCCTGAAAGGAATGGGAGTTTATTATAAGTGTAGAGCAAAAGGGCACAAAGTACGTGACTGCAAGGGTAAGAAAATGGTTTCAAATGTACAATGCTTCATTTGCAAGGAGTTTGGACACTATGCAAACCTATGTCCCAGTCATCATAATATGCCGCAAATGATGTTATTGGATAATAATCAAGTTATGATACTACCACAGATGAAGAGGAATGATTAGAGTTCTTATGTTGATTATGTCAATTGAGTGTTGTATCAACAATGTACTTGTTATAATAATTATGGAGTATATAAGGATTGTACTGCAGTACTATTTAATTAAGGACTTGAGATTGTGTGGAACAAAGAAAGGTGACTCAACAGCAGGATAAATTTTTGGAAAATATATGGTTGAGAGAATGATAAACCATAATATAGTTCTGATACTGAGTTAGTGATTTTGGAATAATACATGATTGTTTTGGATAAATTATATTGGATATTTTTGACTACCTTGGAACTGATTAATGATCTGTATATTCCATTATTGTTGGGGTTTAAAACATTTTTGGATTGATGAGGTATATCCAGCATTCTATATGGAATAAGGGAGCATGAATGTAAGCAATAAGGAATATGGTAATTCAGGATGTTTCAGTGTATTAAAAGAATACATGATGAAGGTATTCATATGCTATTACGTGGTAAAAAGGATCTACATTATGTTTAACTTCCTTATAAATGTTGGACTGTGAGTTTGGTCAGAAATATTTTGGATAAATTCTAGTTTGAGATTAATTTTGGATTTCCATAAAAGGACAACCCGGAGGTCGGGCGGCAACCCGTCGCGTCCGGTAAGGCCGCGAGACTTGAACCCGCAACCGAAGGGCGACAAGGGTGTATCACCTACCACTGGCCCAAGAGATGTCCTGGATTAAATAATGTAGTTTTTTTTAAAAGATCTGGTAGATGAATTATAAATTCGTTTATTTTGGAACCCTGTACGAATAGTATAAATAGAATTTTTTTTACGAGTGAAAGATGAGTTTGTGGTAGAAATTTATTAATGGACAAAACTCTAATTATAAAGTAAGTATATCTCCTTATGATCTTATCCAATCTCATAAATAAATTCCTCAACATTAAGAAAAGGAACTTAGAACAAAAATTTTGTCCTAGATGGTACCTTAAATCATCACTAATTTATGGCTTTGGGATTGTTGGCCTTTTCATAGCCATGTTCTCTACCACTCTCCATCAGATAATTGATGGTTAGATTTCTCTTCCATATCCATATTTTTCTACATGGAAACCTAGTATGTGTTATTTTCGGTAATCTTCATACTTTCCACTCTTTATTTTAAATAGAGGCCTCATTAATTAATTTTTTGATGTGGGATTTCAACTAAGATTTTTTGAAACGTCAAAAATGTGTTATCCTAATACCCTATATTTTGTTGAACCGATGGTATTTCAAATCATCATAGATTGATGAGTTTAAGGACCTCAATTTTTTACTTGTTTGTGATTGATGACCTCAATCACTACCTATAAATATTTACGTTTTTCCTCCAATTATATGTCTCTAATTGCCACCAATGTTCTCCTAATCGAGATCATAATTTGGTGGTGACCCTTTCATTTCTCATTTCCTCATATTAAGACTAAATTTTAGTAACCCAATTTCTGATGTGGGTTTTCCCACAAAGATATTTTTTATTTTCAACCTTTTATTTTCAAAGAACAATTTCAAATTGCGAGGATGCAATTTATTGAAGGAGGGGAGAATGTAACACCCCAAGATTTCATAGTGTGTTATTTCTTTAAAATAATACAATAACTTGCACTACACGCAACACCGAGTTCAAGCACACCATGAATTACCAAACAAGCCATTCAAAAGAGGTTATGAATAGTATTAACTAAATTTTAAACTTTATATAATCCTTATAATTTTAGAATCCATATTATGAGTTTCTTAGACATAATACAAGAACAGATTCATTTTCAATATTGCACTTTTATCAAATTTTAATAGTGAAACCTTTTTAAATACAATAATTTAATCTTTTTGACTAAATTGGGACATCAAAAAAATTTAAAATGAAACATCCCAAGCTTCCACGGTACGCTTTCCTTTGAATAATACAGTAGCGTGTGTTGTACGCAACTTCGAGTTCTAACACACCACAACCAATCAAACTAGCCGTTATGAATAGTAATACCTAATTTTTGAAATTATATATATTTTATATTTTAGAATGGACTTCATTTTTGAATTCGGAATATCAAATTTAGCCTAAGGTGAAATTTTGGTACATTTCGGATAACTTTCATATTTTGATGAATAGTGAAAATTACTAAATTTTAATTAAAAACAACTTTTTTAATCAAAATAATTAATAGTGATAAATTATGAATTTAAGTGGTTTTAAAGTATATTTAGAATATATTTTTACCATTTAATATAATTTTGGTCATTGGACATAATTTTACAATTAAACCGAACATAAATAGGTGTCAATCTTTTGATAGTTATTATCTCTTAAAAACACGCTTTTTGTTTTGACAGCGGGAATTAATTTAAAATTAATTTCTGCCACTTATTTGTTTTTAATTTAGAAAATTGGATTCCATATTTGGAATCATGATGTTCAAATTGTTTAAATATGTAACTTTTATTTTTAGACATTTTGAATAATTACTGCGGTAAAAATTTTATTTACCATGGTTAAGGGTAAATCCGGTAAATAAGGGTTAAAAAATAATATTATAATAATACTAAATTACCCTAAAACGTGTCATAACCTTATTGGTTGATACATGGTCGACCATGGGCATCTTTGGGTCGATTTTGGGACCCCATGGATCCACTTGTAAGTGATAATGACACTTTATTTTAATTAAGTTAAAATGAATACAAAAATGACACAAGCATATAGCTTTTAGAAAAACAATTGTTACATATGGTTATATATGTTGGATTTTAGATTATAAATATTAATTAGAAAGATAAAAAGATTTCCTACATAAAGATATTTTATTTATAATTTTTAGACATTAAATAATTTATTTTATTTATGACACAATGATGATGCAGTAATTACTATAACAGTGAAAAATTAAAATAATTGATATTATAAATACCCAAATAAATATAATATGAAACTTTTAATGAATTAAAATAATTTTATAGGATAATATGCTATATTAGGATTGATGTAATTGACTTTTTTCGAAGTAATCAATCTGTTATGAGTTTCACAAAAATCAACTATTGAATAGTGTCAAAATTGACATAAAAGAGTTCTTAAAAACAAATATTATATTATTAATTGATATTAAATTCCTAAAAATCTACGGTTCTGCCAAGAGACTTATATCATGATAGTTTCATCATTAATATACCACTTGGGGGTATATTGGATGTATATAGTAAGTTTATTAACCATATTATATAAATATACAAAGAGACATTGTAAAAGTGAAACTAATTAACTTAGAGTTAAAACTTAAAGATAAGGTTAATATAAGTACCCAAACCTGTCCAAATTCTATTGGTTGAGTTGTTTTCGACCCATCCCCACCTTAACCTTTGAATAATAAACTTTGGATCCATTAGAAACCGAATATGAATTTATTATAAATTAATATTTCTAGCTTTTCCAAAGGTGCCCCTCACCCCTCTTATAAAAGGGCACTCCTCCTTCTCATTTCTTCACACCTTCAAAGCCTTTTGGTTCGGCCAAACTCTGCCCAAATACTCTCCCAACTTCCTTCACTACAACCTAGGGGCCTTAGTTTGATCAGAAAGCCAACCTAAGGAGCCCTTTTGATCAAATCAAAAGGAAGAACCCGAAGAAGAGGTAATGATTTCACCACCCTTTTCTAAGTTCATTTCTTCCTCCACTTCTTCTTCCTTTTTTGTTACCATTCTAAAATAATAAATCCAGTATCATATATATACTGTGGTGTTATTATAAATATGGTACAACCATATTCAGTATTCTATCCACCCTTTTAATAACATGTCACCATACGTGCGTACGTACGGCTTACCGTCTCCACATCGTGGTGTAATTGTTATTCAATATAATATTATTTGGATGGGTATAATAATGATGTGTAACTCATGTAAATAATAAATATAACATGTTAATGATTCTGTATATATGATATACCATCCATTTATATATTATTTTAATATCAAAAGAATGATATTGCCGCTCGTGCGTACGTACGGACTACCGTCTCCACGAACGCGATGAGATTCATTCTCCATCGTATCCATTCAAGTATAATTATCATTTGATGATTTAAAAAATGATGTTTAAGGACTTGATATAATTCTGGATATGAATAATATAAAACCTATCCTTTACAAACATTTCTTACGTAACAAAACATATAAAAGAAAACAAGTAAGCTAACACCCGAAACAACGATAATACTAAGATATTATTATCAAATCAATATTAAAAGATCATATATGATATAATATTAATATATATGATTCTTGTATAATTTAATAACAATTATTTCAATATTTTACAGGAGGTTAACCTACCCCAACCAAGTAAAAGTACAAGGTAAGGGATTTTCTTATCTCACATTCAATTCCGTGAGATTTCCATTATTCGCCACTAAATTATTGAAAGTGGTGTATTGTGTACTGGAATTTGATATATATTATCATGATTATCTTTATATTCATGTTATTCTATAAATAATTTGGTGGTTATTAACTTTTGTCCATACGACTCAGTTGATTAACATGGTAAGGGGTTTTCATCTCACTCTTTATTTCCGTGAGATTCATGCCATGTTTCCACTATTATCTTTTGTGTGGTGCCCATAATTGTATTCTTTGTGTAATACACTTTACCTTATGTGTATTTACATTTTCATTGTACGATACCTCTTTCATGGGTTGTATGTTTCATAAGTTACCAAATTGATAAGGGTTTACTTCACAATCTCTTTAATATCCGAGGTTGTCTTTACGTAAGTATCTACAGGGGCATATTTACTATCCATGTACATATTTCATAAAAGAGTTTTCAAAGGGATTATTTCTAAGGGAAATTTTACTAAAACGTCATTTTAAATGTTTTAAATATTTATTCTTCTAAATAATCCTCATTTATGTCCATGTTTTCAAAATGGTTTGTAAGGATTTATTTATATGAAAATGAATGTTTTAAAAGTGTTAATTCCATTCGAAAGTTTCAAAGTGGTATGGGACACTTTGATCCAAAAATGTATTTAAATGCCTTACTTTCTAAATTTTGTAACATTAAAATGTTTTCATGAAAAAGGGATATTTCTCTCAATAATTTTTAAAAAAACATTTTCATCTATGTCAACATCCTTTGATGGATTTTAAGATTATTTGAAGTTGATTTATTATGATATAAAACTTCCATATTGTAATGAATTTTTGTGATATGTTTGACTGTAGATGTGTCATTCATGGTTTATGAGTAAAGTATTGACATTTCATATGCTAGTTCCAATAAGAATGTTTATGTTATATTTCAACCTTTACTTCATATGAATGTGTTGGACAAGTATGTTCCAGGTTGGGGACTAGTTCAAGTAAGACCTCCAGGTTGGGGACTGGTAAAAGTAAGCCCTCCAGGTTCGGGACTGGTAAAAGGAAGCCCTCCGGTTTGGTCTCCAGTTATTAGAGGCACTCTGGGTTCGTGTCCGGTTATTAGAGGCACTCCGGGTTGGTGTCCGGTTATTAGAGGCACTCCGGGTTGGGTTCCAGTTACAGTTAGCCCCAAGGTCTTGGGACAAGGCTTTGAAAAGAAATTAAAGTTTAGCATTATGCATTCCATCATTATGAAAGTGGTTATTGATTTTTCATGTGATTATTCGATGTGTAGAATATCCATGTGAATAAGTAAATGGAATTATTTCATTTTACTTTTGCCATACTATGTTGAAGTTCAAGTTTAAAAGGCTTTTGTTTTAGTAATGCATTGCCTTAAATGTTTATGCTTATTTTGAATGTTCTGCTATATTGTTATCCTTACTGGGCATTTGAGCTCACCCCTTTTCTATGTTTATTTTCCCCAGGATGTGAAGAAGTAAGTTATGAATGACCTGCAGGGATATTATGAGGGGATAATAGTGTGGACTGTGGAGATATTATGTTGTTGTAGTAGTTTTTCATTTTATGATGTAATGTAAAACTTATGAATATATCTAGTGTTTCCAAGGCTACTAAACCAATCGGTCTTTAGAGATTTGATCTTTCTTGTGATCATGCCAATGTTATGTAATAATGCACCGACTCTAGGTAACTGGGGTCGGGGCGTTACAAATCTCATCATCCATAAAGGTGGTAAACCAATAAAATATTGACAACGGTTTAGTTTTTTCTAGTAAGAGGATATGAGAAAGGGTTGGATGGTAGATATGCCTTTATAAATAAAATATTATAGTATATATATGATATTAGAGTTTTTATTTAATGTAGGATATGATATTAAAGTATAATAAAGAAGAAGAAAATAACTATAAAGATAGAATATTAGAATGTTACATGTTGAATGTTTTGTCTATAAATTCTTCATAATGCACTTTGAGATTGAAATTTTTAATTTAAAAAGGCCTCTACTGATTTTTAAGAGTATTGAAGAAATATTTGGATAGATATTTTTAAATCTCCAAGTCTTATTAGTTGTGGGGATAAGGGGATGTGAGGGGTTGTATTTATATGTGGAGGATATGGGTGTTTTGATTATAATATTCATTATTTTATTTTATGGGATAAAAACTATAAATGGTATTAATTATTGTTACTATATACATTATATGGTTCTTGTGAGTTTTTAATAATGGGTTATTAAAAAATCTAGGTCTCACACATTCAAGTATTTATCATATAATGTTAAATGTCGTATTTTACTTTATTTCACAATTCACTAAATATTTAGGTATTTTAGAAAAATACAAAAAAATTACCAAGACCAATTTTCAAAATGTAGATTCTAAAAATGAAATCCATTTTATGATTTTTTATAATTATGAGAAATTTAATTTCAAAATAAAATCCCAAGTTAATTGAAAAATAATAAATTTTATATGACAAGAAGTTTTCTAACATATTTAAGAATTAATAATTATCTCAAAAAAGTATATTATCGATATGATAAAATATAAAATTAATTTATAAATATCATTTATGAAAATAAATTTTCATCTAAATCATAACTTTTATTGTAATATTTCAATTATAAAATTATTTTTTTAAAAATTAAAGACACTTAATTTATTATTTTTAAAAGATTACTTTAAATATACAATTATTTAAATATATCATATTTCCATTTTTATGATTCCAAAATATTGTTTTACACTTCCATAGGTTATGATACTATTCAAATTCCCAGGTTACTATTCCAAATGTTTATATTACTATTCTAACGGATAGGTTAATGTTCTAATGATCTGATTTGTAACATTCATATGGGTTCCCTACTTCCTATAAATACTGCATTTTTCACTCATTCATCCCTTTATACTATTTTATTCTAAAGATAAAATATTTTTTCAATTAAAAAATGATAATTTTATTACTAACACTCTGATTCATTCCTACAATGTTGTTCATCAGTGTCATTATTCTGGTGGATCATAATGATCCAAATTTTTATTTTTTTATTTTATTCTTTTCTTTTTTTTGATCCTTTCAAATAATTTTAATTCTTATGAGATTTTATTCACGAAAGGTAGTGTTCACATTATAAAAAAAATCATATTTATCATGTGGTGCATCTACAATATATCATATTATATTACTAATTATTTTACAGTTATATATTCAGAAGGGAATTTCCAATGAAAAAATATTGGGTCATTGTGTCGAATTTTCTTACAAAAATGGATTTCAATCAAGTATTTAGATGGATCCTTATTATGTACTATATGAAAATAAGTATAGGACTCTAACATTATAGGATAATGTTGGGGAACAAATAATATTAATAGATGAGATAACTGAGGAAGTGGTAGACAACGTTAGATCCATTCAACGACAACCAGGGTAGCTCAGTGTCGAAGGAAAATTTATGCTCACATTCATCTTTGAGATATAGTATTCAATGTTAGAGTAATGTGTTCCTATATATCCCCTCAAAATAATTTTATGATATTTGGGAAGAAGGAAAATTTATTCCACAGTTATATTAGTACCAATATAAATATTCATTGTATATGGAGTGTAGCATATAACTTATGACATCCGCATAACCTCACTCTAGTTTATAATGCATTACATTTATCCATTTTGAAAAACTACATAATGGATAATTTAGATGTACTGAACTCAGATGTTATACCGTGGGTCTGTGATCTTTCTTATATGGAGAAATGGGTATAAATCTCAGATCATAGATATAATATTATAGGAAATAAGACTATTAACCTAGTAAGGTTATATGGAAGAATAAAAAATTCAAGGAAGTAATACTGGAACTTGAGGATGTAATGAGTTATAGGTATCCTCATTTTTTTAACAGAGTTACTATATTTCAAGGGTAAAATTATTATAAGGGGTAGAATGCTACACCATGAAGTTTTTTATTATATTTCTCTATAATATATAAATGCTTTTGACATCTTGTAAAGCATAAAACCTAGAAATTATGTTAATAATTTTCATTTATTAAAAACTAAATAACATTATGTGTTATTTATTTAAAATTAATTTCTAATTAGCTTTGGATATACTATTGAAACTAAAGAACTATTTAAAATTTTTTTTATTATGATAATTATTTTATCATATATTATTCATTAAAAAAAATAAGTCATCGTATTAAATTTATGAAAATTATTATTTATCCACATATAAAAATAATTCATCAGTTATCAATTGGTTTTTAATTAATATTAAATCATTTAAAGGTAAAAGGATTTACTTTCCTAAATTTTTTTTTGTGTGTACAATGTGTTTTTATCTTATAAATTAAATTAATCACATTTATGAATGATTTTAATGAAATTTTTATATTATATATTCAATCAAATGTTTTAAAATTCGCTTAATGTTTTTTGAATAAAAATGAAATGATAATATAAACAATCTTGTGAGTAAAAATTCATTTTTTTTGAAAATAACGCAGTTGTGTTTTGCACACATAATTTAAAACTAATTTCTTCCAGTTATAGAAATTTAATTGTATAAAATAATTTCAATATTTTAATAATCGTGATCATTATTTAATTTTTCACTTTTATTTTTGGTCATATTTCATAGTAAATATGATAAAAAATTGTTACCTTAATTAAGGTTATAAAGGTTTAATTAGGGAGGTTAAACTAAAATAAAATGATTGAAATATCACATAAACATATAAAATATTGATTGGTTAACGGTATTCTGACCTTCAATTATCTTAAAATTGATCCTTTGTCTAGATTATTCAAATTTCACTTGAATATTAATTATTATATTTTAATGTTATTAATATTTATATGTTTTCCCCCAACCTTACTTATAAAAGGAACCCCACTCCATTATCCTTCATACCATAATGATCCACTTAGTTTAGTGTCATATAAAGATCAATCTATCAAAAGAAATATATTTATTTAATGAAAATATATATACTGAAATCATGGGTTTTTAAAAAATGAATGATACAAAAAAATTACAACCACATGAGTTTCTTAAAATGTAACATCACCCAACATTTTTTATCTACGGTTCTTCTTCTACCTATTCTCTCTCTTATTTATTTAATTACATATATGTATATACTGTCTCCTTATTTTCTTATTTGGTTACATTTCTTTAAGTGAATTACATTTCAATCACATAACAAACAATTTTTTTTGTATAAATTCAAATTAAAAAAATTGACTTCATTCAACTAATTATTAACTTATCATACTTATTTTTTGTCATTTTTGTTATTCTAGAACTCTTAATAACCATTGATATGAATATATATTTTCTATATCAATTATTACAATCCCTTCCATCATCAACTAATACATATCATTGAATCCACTAAAAAATAAAAAACACTTTCTACCAAAACTTCTCTATTCACCACAGCATATTTTATGCCTGTAAAAAAATTCATAGATAATAATTTTCTATATTGAATGTTTTATTCATTTTCAATTAAATTAATCTGAAAATCTTTGAAACATCTCCCATGACACCTAACACCACAACATACTATCCACTATTCATTTTGCGTAAGAACTTTTTCATCATACCACAACATTAACCAAGGAACGGAGCCCCAAATTTTCATCCTCATAAATGTATTGAAGCATTTTACTTCCTAGGGAAAAAACCCCCCTCAATGTTTTTTAACCCATCATAATAGACCCCAAAACATAACCATGATGAACTATTACCCATTTGGATTCATAGATAACCTCATTCTTTTTAAATATAATAAAACATATGGATATTCTTTGTATGAGTAATTTTCATAAAATCTAAAACCCACATGCCAGTCCCAGTGTCTACCTATACAGTATGTTTAACCATCACCATTCATTATAGGATAAATTATCACCTTAAACTCCCACTAAAATTCCATTTTTAGGAAACATATCCACATTTCCTCTCCATATCGTGTTCCCCATTTCCCTATTGAGTGGTTTGATAACATTCCTTAGACCATAGGTTGTCAAAAAACCTTTTACCTAGGTAAAAAATTCATTTTATCATCCAAAAATATCTCTAAAACTGTTTTGGGAATAAAAAAGGTGTGGTGATATCTCATGCACCTCATAAATATTTTAAAAAAACTCATCAATATCAAAAATTATTCAATTTTACTCCATTCATTACAAAACCATAGAATTTAATTAAACTCAAATGAATAATCATGAATTTTTTTTAGCATTATATATTCGTTGAAATCAAAAGAAAACACAATAATCAATTTCACTTTATCTCTTATAGTGCTACTTCTTATTAATATTCTCAACATAATAAACTCTTATTGGGACACAAAAATATTCTCCACGGTCACAGGAACAATATATCTATAAAAACCTTTAACTATGGTCTCAAATCCTATCCCAATTAACCACACAACAAAATAATCCAAATATTTAAAAGAATATATCGAGACCTGTAGTTTTTAAATGTTTTATAATTAATGGTAATATCTGTAGAGAATACATCAAAGATGTATAAATATAATAAAATAATTTTCCACTATTATGATTAACCAGATTAGGAAGGGTATAATAACTTTCCTAGGATAAATCCTTCCACTTATCTCTTTCTTCCAATTTTATAAAGATTTTATCCAAAATTCCTGTATATCCTCATCTCTATCTAAATTCATCAGTTTTTCTCAAAGATCGAATAAAATAATTCAAATTCATCCATTCATCTTTTACAATTTTCATCAGATGATTATCCCGCAAAACCATATATAAATTTTTAATGAAAATGTAAAAGAAAAATATAATATCATTTAATTTAAAAAATATTAATTTTTTTTTAAAAAATAATTAACCCAACCAATCATGGAATGAAGATCATTTTTACGAAAATAGTGTCTCCCACTTCAACGCATGTGTTCTGTGGCATACTATATTATAATATGATTTTATAAAAGTAGAAGATCCAAAAAAAATATGGATAAATTTAAATTAAAAAGTCCTAGAAAATAACATCATAATCTTATAAATATTTTTAAATATTGATCACGTTAAACATGATCCTCTTTATTTTGGTGTACTCAACTATTCCATGTCCAATCAATTTTATAATATTTTTTCACAATCTAATTTTTTGATGTCATTTTTTCCATGTATCCTGACTAAGTACAATTATGACATGGTATTCACATTGTAGCATTCATATCTCAACTAAAATAATAGACCAACAGCAAATTATCAAGGTAAAATCATTACAATGTATTCTTTTATTCTATGGTATAAAAAATTCCATTATGACATGAAAGATAAAAATTTATTCAATTTACATGTATGAAGCCTCAATCATGGAATGACATTGTATTTTATCATGAAATCCACTGTAAATATCCTCAAACCACTTCTAAACGTCATCAAGTCCCCCACCATCAAAAAATTTACTAACAATAAACATATTAAAATTTCAGAATGAGTAATATCTAGATAAAATATTCTTCCCATTTTCTGATAAAATTTCTAAATATCATTATCTTAAACAACATTGCTTCCAAACATCTTCCAATTTGGGTTTTTTGGAAATAAAAAGTATCCTTAGTGATATTTATCATCAATACCAAAATTATTATTATAATATATTTTTTATAAAATAATGTCTAAATGAGTTATTCTTAGTTTGAAAAACAAGAGATCAAGAAATACTATATGCTCACTTCTTAGTTTTTACTCAAGGAACTGGTTTCTATAATCTACTCTAAATACATAGTACACCACAAAACTATAAATATCTTCCACTATATATATTTATTTCATGATCAACCCCATTTATAATCTATCTCCTAATAATCGTACCATAAACTAATCCAAAGGTTTATAATTTTTCACATAAACATCACTTAATGAGCATTAAAGATTCTTCTAATTTGACCAAGAGTGTTTCTCCATTGTATAACTTTATTGACAATAGAGAGTTACTAAATTCACAAAATTTCATTAAATTACTTCATTTTCACTCTTTTACAATAATATCAATGGGAAATTTCTTTTAAAACACAATTATCCATGGAATACATCAATATATATAGGATAATTTATGAACCTTATTTGCATGAACATGGGTTTTTGTATGAGGTACATATCCTTTCTATTTTGGTTCGAATGATTAAATATAGACTTATGTGAGTTTACAACTTGATCACTGGTGTTTTGGAGGTGTATGGGGCTTGTTTGGAGCTCATAACCATGTTTTAGGCTGAAAATGGTCTGGTTCATGGTTAGTGAAAACTATGGGGGGTAGGCTGCATAGTTTGAATATAATGTGTGAGTCTGGACAGAGGGGGAACACATGCCACAAGGTTTGAGGATACTATACGGGAAGAGTTGTAAACCTATGCAACCATGTCTGTAATTTTCCAGAACATGATAGAGGATTTTCGCATGGTTTAAATATGGTTTGAAAACCGTTTCGGTTCCCCTTGGCCTAAAGGAAACCATGCATAGTTTCTTCATGGCTTGAAAAATCGTATGGGTAAATTACGCATCCCCTATATTTTTATAATTTTATTGTTTCTAATTAAAATAAAAAATGCAATATTAAATATAAACCCAATTTCAATTATACACATGGTGTATGAAATGTCTTAGAAGCTCTCAATGGTGGCTAACCTAGGGTTTGAGCCTGATTTTCCATTTGATCTTTGACTCAAGAACATTTTATCTCATTGGATCCACATCAGTAAGATCAAAATTCCTGCTTAGCCGATATCAATTCTCCTGGCTATCGATTGCACTATTTGTTTTTAGACTCATATTCCCTAATTTTCATTCTTCATCTGTTATTTTTATTTCTCCAAAAACAGGGAAAATCAATACATGATAATAGATGAGCACTCCAATACCAATATAAGTTTGGTGGTATATACTTTTCATTTTCCTTTTGGTGATTTTTAGAGCTATCATCCCTTACGTCGCTCGTCAGACTATCCGACATGACCCCAATTTCAAATTTCATACTTGAAATAGATTTAATTGGACCTATTACGAATAAACATATGATTTTTTTGATGTGTTGACACCCTTTTCCTAAACCAAGGTCACCCATGGGGTGAACCTTATGGAAGTACCATGATTATTCCATGTTAGTCAACCCAAAGGGTTTGTTTTAGGCTTTCCTTATTATAGTAAGCCAATTAAAAATTGAATTAGTTGAATGGGTTAGATAGGAGATGGTTTTTCTCCCCTAAATTGATATTTATCATATGATGAACATGAATTTATTAATTGTTAAATTTATCAAATGTGTTAAATTTCATAAATGGAATTGATTTGAATGGGTGGGAATACCCATGGTATAAGTTGAGTTGTTAATGGTGATGAATGGGTGGTTACAACCATGTGGCTTGATTAAATGGAAATGGAATTCATGAGTGGGTATATTGATGTGATGCTTCGTTATGAAATGTAATAAATGAGTGCGTATGATCATTTTATGAAATTGATTGAATGTGATTACATGAGTGGGTCAAATCATCTGGAATTGAATTGTTAAATGGTATGAAATGGATGGATGTTTGTATAGACTCCATAGACGGCTCTCCATAAGTCTTGAACATGGTGGTGGATGACTTGAGTAGTGATTCTTATTAGGTCTTGATTCTGGAGGATTCCAGGAATTTTCTACCCCTTAGATCCTATTTTCTTGGAATTTCATAGTACATGTTGGCACACATGTTTCTAAGACCCCAACTAGTGCCTATAACAAGTTCCCATCAAGTTGATCATGGGACTCAAGGAGGATTCCATGGTCTTTAGAACCATAGATTTGGCCCTTCATGGCCTCCACTTCATTGTATGATATGACCATGTGATATATTACATGCTCAGTTATATGGAAAGGTTATTGGTTTTGAAATGGTTTCTTTATATGGTAAGGCCATGTGGATAGGGTATGGATAGATGTATGGTGAGCTCATGTTACCTAATTATTTTTCTTATAGCTTTCTTGTTAGGAGAAAACACTTGTTGCAGGGATCCTTGAGAAGATATTTGTTATTTCTTGTTTACAATATACATATTCCACAAGCATTCACACATATAATACTACTTTCTTAAACGTGTTTAGCATACTTCTTTGCACTGCATAGAACTATGTAGGCTTTTGGGTGGTTACCTACTAGGATGTTTATCTCACACCAGGTTTCAGCCTCCATAAGAACCCAAATAGATTATATGGTTGGAGGTGATATTAGGGAAAAGCACCCTATTATATGTTACAGATAATTGCTTTAGAGAACAAGAGAATGAGACCAAGATAAGGCATGTGATGCTACTAGGACTTTTGGGTCTTTGTAAATTTTTTACACTTATATTGTATTGTATTTCTATGTACATATTTTTGATACTTTATAGTGACATGTATCCTCTACATCATTATTTGCGACACCTCGGGTTTATTTATTCCTACCTTGTTAACCTTCGAGTTGTCTTCTTGTTCATGTGCTCCCGCTATTGAATGTGATTGACTTCAACTATGATATAATCTATTAATGAGTAAATAATATCCCCAATGACACACCTAGGCCCTTGATAATAGTCTACAACCTCTGGAATTTTGGGAGATGTGCTTGAGGCCTTATGGCCAACTGGGTTCAGGGAAATATTGAGTAGCATCTAGGTTCGAAATATTACAATGTTTTTTCATAACATTTATTTTATAGTTTCTGTTATTGTTTAGTGAAAGTAGACAGTGATATGAAGGAAATAGAACTTGGTAATGTGTTGTACCAGGAGTAGCTACCCCACGTACAGGGAAAACCCAAATTGACTTGAAAGGAATTGTTATTTTCTTGATTTTGGATATTACAGTTATTTTGAATTCACCATAGGATGACGCATAGGATTAATTATAAAACCGTTGATGCAATTTTGGGTTATAGTTTATGTTCCCATCTGATGAGACGAGGGTATTCCATCTCATGCATCATATAGAAACTTGTTAGAAATCACATTCCATGCCTTATGCCACTCTATTTAGGATACATTACTCATTAAATGTTATTATGATTGATGTTTTTATACCAATATGTATTATTGTGATAGACCTTTTGAAGTGGTTAGTCAATTGAAATAATCTTTTAATTCATAAGGTGTATGAGCCCTTATGAATTGGTAAACGATTCACCATTTAACACTTTTGTTTGAATTAAAATAAAAGATATTTGGTCTGAATTATATGGACATCAAATTTTGGTTCATGATGTATTATGTGCCCTCATGGATCAGAACTTGGTTGAGAATCAGTTAAATCATTTGAGAAAATGTATTCTAAATGAAAATGAAATGAAATAGAAACAAGGTACTTGACCTTGACCCATCTTTTGAGTGGGAAGGAGGAAGAGTTTATAGTGGTTTTTTATGTACATTATACAATCCTAGCTTTAGGAGAAGGTTGTGGTTTATGATTTTGTTTTAGGAGGGTTTTGACTTGTCCTACTCTTTAGAGCTATGGATTTGATACCGTTCTTTTCTAAGGAATGTGTTTACAATTGTAAATACATTCCACAACAACAACCTCCTAGGGTACGCTTTGAGGGAGGTGACCATCCCACTCTAGAGGTGGTGGGCCATGGGATACCAGTTGATCCTCCTTTAGTGCCAATTGTGTCCCCATAGTTTGTTCCAAACATAGGTGTCGATGCATAGTTCTGTGAGGAGTTCATTCTATATATTTAATCTTTTAAGGGAGGGTCGTAGCCTGCCTTGAATATAGCCAAGATTATGAAAGTGTTCTAGAAGAAGAATCCTCCCATTTATTTAGGGGATGGAAGTCTACATGTTGTTGAGATATGGTTTTATACAACACTCTCTATCTTCAAGAAACTAAGGATTCCTCCTGAGATGAGGGTCATGATCGCCACATATATGCTACGTGGAGCAGCAAAGTGCTGGTTGGATGTTCTGAACCAGGATGATGGGCTATGAGATTTGGGTTTGACTGAATTAGAGACCCTCTTATAATACTAATTTTATCCTGAGACTATATAGGAAGAGAGGGCTAGTGATTTCATGCATCTGGATCCAGGTGAAATTATAGTTATGGATTGCTATAAAAGCTTTACATAGCTACATCATTTTGCGCTAACATACCTTATTGATGAGCTATCGAGAGAGAGAGAGATCATTATATTAATGTCTCAGACATGCTAAGTAATCTCTAGTAAATGTGTTCATATTGACTTGTATCACTAAGATTTTGAATTAGGTGCTGATTATATAGCATAAAATGAGAGAGTCTAGGGGAACATGGTAGGGAAGTGTTGTTTCTTTACCCTGTGGTTCAATATCTTTAGGTAGGAAGTTTCATTTTGAGTTTTCCCATGACATGATAGAAAATTAGGTTTTTAGTTATGGTAGGTCATTGTTCTAACACTCGCATGGTAGGCGAGCCCCAATTGAGTTCCTAGCTTGTGGTATAATGGGGGTACATGTTGTGGTTTTATAGGACCTTCTCTCTAGCTTTGATTTGTAGGGGTAATCATTGACACAATGTTTAGGAAAAACATCCTTATCTCCGCATCAGGCATGGAATTAGAGTAGTGTTGGTTGGTTGGGCTGAGGTAGTGGTGGTCTTGGTAGAGGAAGAAAGAAAATTATTACACTAATACATCATTGTGGGCCTACTCTGGGCAGTGAAGTTGTATCACAGGGCCATGGTGCAGGCCAATTCCTTTCTGTACCGCCTCCCCCCAAAGAGTAGGGTGTTGGTCCATCTATGGTGAGATGTACTAAATTAGTATCATCTACTATGGACCTTCTCATTTTTGATACAGGTGGACTACATTGTTTTATATTTTCAATAGTGGTTAAAAGACTTTTTCTTGTTTTTTTTGTATTTTGAGAGAGTTATGATGCTAGACACACAATTGGGAAATATAATGGAGGATGTGCACCCATTCAAGGAGTTCCCCCTCGAGGATGGTGGGTGTCACTTCTTTTGGGATATTTATGTGATTGAGATTCAAGAGTTTTATGTCATCCTTGGGATGAACTTGCCAGTAGCTTATCATGCATCCATTGACTACTATCATCAAAGGGCGACTTTAATATAACCAAAGGGTGAAGTTTACTCATAATGTTGAATGGTATGTCTAGGTGCACCATGATGGACCCAATCATCTTGGGATGGGTGCAATGATAGCCCAAATATCTTGTTTCTTTCTAGATGATCAAGGAGTGAGTCAGGCGGATATTCATCCTATGATTGAGCACTTTAGGGACATCTTTCCCAATGATTTTTTGGTTTAACTCTTGAGAGAGAGGTTGAGTTCTCCATCAATCTTGTGCCAAGATATTCAATGTTATCCATTCCTCCTTACAGGATGGCTATCATAGATTCTTATGAGCTCAAGTGGAAGTTAGAGGATTTGGAGGCAAAGGGGTTTATTCGACCAAGTATTTCACTGTGGGGTTCACTAATCCTTTTTGTAAAAAATTGAGATGAAACAGTTAGGCTATTTGTGGACTATCATAAACGGAACTGGTTGATGGTTAAAAATAGATATCCCTTCCTACTGATAGATGATCTATTTGATCATATTCTAGTAGCCACATTGTTCTAAAAAATTGACTTGATGTTAGGAAATCGCCAGGTCCAAGTTCAACCTGCAGACATACCTCGTATAGACTTTCATAGAAGGTATGGTCTATACAAGTGTCTGTTTCTATTGATCGTTCTCATGAACATGTCAACAGTGTTCAGGGATTTGATGAACGGATTCTTCCATCCATACCTGGATTATTCAGTGGTGGTTTTCATGGATGACATCTTGGTGTATTCTAACAATCGACACGAGCATGAAACCCATCTTGAGAAAATTTTGAATACAATGAGAGAGAATTAGTTATATGTTAATCTCACAATGTGCCACTTTTGAAGGATCATATTCACCCTGGTTCACATAATCTCCAACATAAGAGTATTAGTGGACAAATATAAGTTAAGAGTTGTAGATTCCCAAGAACATCACATGAATGTTTTTGGCGTAGGAAGATTCATTGGGATAACTAGATACTAATGGTGATTCATATAGTACTTATCATTCCTTGTATCACTTATGATGGGATTGAATATGAAGAGTGTGAAGTTTGTATTGTTAGATTATTGCAAGATAGACTTTAAGGAGCTGAAAGGAAGGTTGACATCGGAACAGGTCATCGTACTGCTAGAGTTGGGAAAGAGATACATTGTGTATTGTGACACATCAGGTATTGGGCTAGGAGAAGTACTAATACAAGGATATAGGTTCATGGAATATGGTTCTCGGTAACTAAGTCCACATGAGAGGAATCTCCCAATGCACGTTCTTTATCCAGCTTCAATTGTTCATGTGTTTCACTGTTGGAGACACTATTTATTGGGAGAGTGTTTTGTGGTGTTCATGGACCACAAAATACTCAAGTATATTTCTATATAGTGTGATTTGAATATGAGGTAGTGGATGTGGGTATAGTACCTAAATTCATTTGACTTCAAGCATGCCTACATGTCGGGTAAGAGAAATGTAGTGGTCGATGCATTGAGCAGGAGGACTTAGATACCGGCAGTGCGGAAAGCCAGTAGTGAGTGGCAGCTTATGGCTTTGTTCTCAGAGATGCATCTAGAGGGGAATGAGCAGAAGGTATAGACATATTTATTATCTTTATTTGTGACCTCTAACCTACATGACATAGTTAGGATGAGGGAGTTATTGGATTCTGATGGACTAGTCCTACTGGAGGGTGTGGCAGGTGAGTACCCACCTCCTGGTTGGACAATAGGAGAGGATGAGATTCTTCCTATCCATGGATGTGTTTGGGTTTCAGTAGATATATGGGAGGAGATGATGTGGGACTTTCATGCCTCAGTATGGGAAGTACACCCTGGGGTCACCAATATGTACCATGACTTACGCCATCAATACTGGTGGTCGGATATGAAAGGAGAGGTATATGGTTTCATTACAAGGTGTTGTACCTATCATTATTTGATGGTGAAATGCCAGTGAATAGCAGGTCTTTTACAACAGTTACCGATTACAGAGTGGAAATGGGATGATGTCGTGATGGATTTCATTAGTAGTTTGCTGAGGTCACCTCAATGTAATGATCTTCTGTGGGTTGTTGTTGACTACGCCCTGAAGGATTTTCATTTCTTGTTGATCGTGGAGACCCTTAGTGTGGATGATATTGTATGGTTGTATATTCGTGATAAATTATGACTCCACTGGGTCCCCGTGAACTATCATTTCAGAAAGGGATTCTTGATTTATGTCTCGTTTCTAGAAGAGTTTTCAGACGGCGTTGGGTACATAGGTGCCTCTAAGCACACCGCACCACCCTCATACAGATGGTAAGTAAGAGTGTATTATTTACATTCTAGAATACATGATGTGATCACACGTCCTGAATTTTGGGGGATCTTGGGAAATTCACATTCCCCTGGTTGAGACCACCTATAATAATATTTATCATGTGGCTATACAGATGGAACCTTATGAGGCTTTGTATGGTAGGCCATGTTGTTTTACCCTATGCTGGTTGGAAGCTAGTGGGGTAGCTTTACTAGGACCACGTCTCATGCATGATACTTTTGACTAGGTCTTTTTTTTCAAAAGGGATGGCTAGAACACATTCTCATCATAAATCTAATGTCAATCGCCACATAAGACCTCTAGTGTTCAATGTTGGGGAGGAAGTTTTATTGCTTGTTTCACTGAGGATGGAACACAAGGGAACTGTCAGACATGGTAAGTTTTTACCATTATATGTTGGGAAATTTGAAATTCTTGAGAGATTCAGGGAAATAGTCTATCATTTTCTGTTACCTCAGAGGTACCTTTCTATGCATGATGTCTTCCATGTATCTCAGTTGTGCCACTATCACTTAGACCCATATCACACTTTCCAGCTTGAGGAGGTTGAGTTACAGGAATATGTTTCCTTCAAGGAACATCTGATTCACATTGTTGAAAATAGCACAAAGGTTCCCTTAGTCTGGTCAGTTCTGCTAGTACATGTGGTGTGGAAGTGCAACTGCTTACAAGACAACACATGGGAATGGGAGGCTGATGTACTTGCTCATTGACCCGATTTTTTCTTATAAGAATCTTTCCCACCCTTCATAGGGAAATTCTGGGATAAATTTCTATGAGGGGGAATATTGTAATAATTAGTGTTTTTATATGAGGTATAGATCCCCTCTTTTTTGTTTTAATTCTTATATATGGCATTACTTGAGTGCCCAACCTGATCATGGTTTTTTTGGAGGTCTCTAGGGCTTGTCCAGATCCCGATACCAGGTTTTGGGCTGAAAATGGCTTAGAGCACAGTTAGTGCAAACCTTGTGGGGTAGGACACATGGATTGACTAAACTATGCAAGACTGGACAAAGGAGTCATACATGCTGTACAGTTTAAGGAAACCATGCGGGAAGAGTTTCACGCCCGTGTGAGCAGGTCTCCAGCATTTTTGGAACTTGATAGAGACTTCTATAATGTTTTGAAAATCATGGGGATAAACTATGCAGTTTCCCCTTGGCCTACAGAAAATTGTTCACGGTTTCCACACGGTTTAAAAAAACATGCGGGTAAACCATAAAACCCCTTTATTTTGGGGATTTTGTAATTTTTAAAAAAATTAAAAATTTTATATTAAATATAAATATTATTTCAACTCTACGAACAGTAGAGGAAATGTTTTAGAATCTCTCCAGGGTTGATACCCTAGATTTTGAACCCGATTCTCTATTTGATATCTGGTTCAAGAATAGTTTGCCTTATAAGATCCACATTGATAAGATCTAAATTCATTTTTTTTCTTTCTCGATTCTTCTGGATATCAGTTGTTCTTGTTGGATTTAGGCTCATATGCCATAATTTTCTATTCTTTATCTAAACATTATATTTCCCCTAAACTGGGGAAAATATGGACTCGATACTGGATGAGAACTCCACTATAATTCTAGTGAAGGTTCTCTATAATTTTATTTTGGCTTTTGGTACTTTTTATAGATATAATTCATTATGCCCCTCACCAGAATTTCCAGTATGGACCTGATTTCAAAGGTGTTACATGAAATATAATTAATCCAACCTATTAGGGACGCACATATGATCCATTGTGATGTGTTGATACCCATTTCCCGAACTAAGGTGACCAATGGGGTGCACCATATTGAAATACTATGATTATTCCATGTTAAACAACTTAGAAGGTGTGTTTTGGGAATTTTTTAGAGAAAGAAAATTAAAAAAGGAATGAGTTTAATGGGTTGGTTTGGAGATGGTTTGTCGCCCATACCTTGATATATATCATATGTTGAACTATAATTGGTTAATTTTTAAACAAATCAAATGTATTTAATGGAATAAATGGAATTTATTTGAATGGGTGGTTATACCCATGGGATAGGATGAGCATTTAATGGTGATAAATAGGTGGTTATATCCATGTGATTTTATTAAACAAAATTGGAGTTCCTAAGTGGGTATACTCTTGTGGTGCTTTAGTATGAAATGTAATAAATGAGTGGGTATTATAATTTTATGAAATTAAAGGAATGTGATTAAAAGACTGGGTGGACTCAAAAGGAATTGAATTACTAAATGTAATGAAATCGATAGAGGTTTGTCTAGATTCCATGTACAGCTCTCCATAGGTCTGGAGCACCGTAGTGGACTCCTTGAGTAGTGATTCTTCTTGGATCTTGATTCAATGTGAATCCATTGGCTTTCCTACCCCTAGGATCTGGATTTCTTATACTCGTGTAGGACATGTTGGTACAAATGTTCCTAGGACTCCAACTAGTGTCTATACCAAGTTTCCATCGAGATGCTCCTAATACTTGATGAGGATCCCTTAGTCTTCGACACATTGGATCTAGATATTCATGGTATACAATTCCTTGTATGATATGTCGATAGGATATATGACATGATTGGTTATACAACAAGGTCATGGGGTTTGATATGGTTTCTTTATATTTCAAGGCTGTGTGGATAGGTTATGGATGGATGTATGGTGTGAACCTATTACCAGTTTATTTTACTTATAGTTTCCTTTTTAGGAGCTAACACTTGTTATATGTAGCCTTGGTTAGATGTTCGATATTTTTTATTTGTAGTAGACATATGCCTTGGGCATTCACACTTACAATACTGATTACTTACACTTGTTTAGAATAATGCATTGAGCTTCTTAGAGCGGTGTATTATTTTGGGTGGTTACCTACTAGGATGTTTATCTTACACTCAGTTTGGGCCTCCATGGGGACCCAAATAGATTATATGGTTGTAGGTGACGGTAGTGGAAGGTTCCATAATATAGTTTGTTTATTATTGTTTTGAATTAGGACAACATGAGACAAAGATGAGGCTTGTGATGCTACTGGGACTTTTAGGTCTTTTGTCATTTTGGGCACTTGTATTGTATTGTATTTTCATTTACCTATTTTGGATTTTTTCTAGATACATGTATCAACTTCATCATTATATGAGACACCTTTGGTTTATTTGTTCTTTTCTTTTTTTACCTTCCAGTTGTTTGCCTCTTTATCTCCGTTCACTATTGAATGCGATTGACTTCCGCTGTGATATACTCTAGTAATGTGGCAATAGTATCCATAATGACTCACATAGGACCTCATTTCAAGTCTTCAACCACTGCTATTTTGGGAGATGTGCTTGAGGCCTTGTGGTCAACATGGTTCAGGGAACTATTGGGGGACATCCGTGTCTGGGACATTTCAACCTCAATCCAAGGGAGGTGGTTGAACACTATATTCAATTTATGATTCTCAAATTACTATTTCTATAAATTTTTTATGTGGATATTCACCACTTTTGGATACTCTCCAACATACTCCATCTAGATAACTAGTTTATTTACCTATTCCTTAAGGAAATGGTACTAAATTCAAATTATTTCTATATATGAATTTTATGATAGAATTTATTTCAATTGAATTTCACACTTTTTGTCATAATGAATCACCATATACACTTTCATGTCTTTACAAAGATATTTATATTTATTTTTAATCTATAGTAACTGATTATAATGAATTTTAGATGAAATGTACTCATTTTCCACCATGTTAAGTGATATATTCCATTTATGTTTACCTAACCATCTAATGGAATTTATCTCGATAAATAAGGCTCATTCTATTTTTTATTTTTTTGACCAAAATATCTTCATCCCAATTTAAATGTAAATATGAATATACATCTCTACCTTTCATTACTTTATACATACAACCATAATTGAGAGTATCTTTAAAATACCTCAGGAGTCTCCTTATAGTTTTAGGGTGTTCTTCAGTTAGATAACATTGAGGCCAAGCCATCAAACAAGTGACATAGACATAGTTCATCTATGTTTTTAAATACAATAATCTCATATTCAACCTCTAATATAGTGTTTCATTGTTAAATATTAATTACTCATTATTTATTATTTTGGTTCTAAACAAAATATATTTTTAAACAAGTTTTCTATCATGAATCTCAAATTTTATTGATAATGTACATTCATATTTTTATTATATATTGAAAGTATGTTATTTCATTTGATTCACATACAATAGAAGAAAATATATACTCTTTAATATCATCGATATCTCAAACACTAATCTTTTGAATTCAATAAACTCTTATACTATTTTATTCTTGATTCCACAAAATATGATATTTTCAATTAGGTTGACTACTATGAATTTCTACTCCTTGGTTGATTTCACATAGAGTTTTGTAATGACCAAATCTCTTATGAAATCCATATTTATCAATTAAGTTTCATATAGATCTTACAAATATATTTGAATTTATTTTAAGTCATACAACACCTTTATCAATTGGTATTCTATAATTTCATTATATACTATGTAGAAAATCACCATCGTTTTAATATAATTTTCAACTTTGATATATATATTCAATAATTTCATCTTAGAATATATTTGATAAAACATAATGAATATATGAAATTTTACAGAAAAGAAGACTCTAATTAACACAACTCCAACCCCCCATCATAAAAAAACTCCCACCCCCATCATAAAAAAACTTCCACAACTATAAATTTTATTTATACATAGTTTTAACACCAATAATTCATTATTTCCAAACACCTCTCTCAAAATATCATGTTTTTCATTGAACACACAATTAGTTCCAATGATTTTATAATCCCAATACCTCTTCAAAGGTTCCAAACTCTAATTTTTATCCATTAATATATATCCATCTCCATTTCCTTGAGCCAAGATTCATCTTTTATTACTTATTCAAATGATGTTAGCTCCAACTTTGGTAATAGATTAGTGTTCTATAAAATTATAATCATATAAACATGTGGTAGAGTAGATTTATCTCCAATAATGTTAAGATTAACGATCTCATCTATTATTTTTCTTTTCTAGGTTTAATGTCATCTTTCTTAAGGAGATTATTCTTCATCTTATTCAACCTTGAAATCATCTTCATGTAATGGGTTATGTAAGCCTAAATGTTTTTTATAAAACACATTTTATTTCTAAAAAAAATCTCCTTAATAAAAATATCATGATTTATTTCTAGTATTTTTTTCATTACCCTCAACATCATTTCTCTCCAAAAAAAATTTCAATTTTTTTTCAAATTATTTATTTGATTAGTCTCTTTTTTGAATGAATATGAATATTCCTTCGTCAATTTCATAAACATAATTTCCTGTATTACCTTATTTATTATGGATATGACATGTTCTTTTATAAAGTATTATGTTTTTTAACATGAACATCATTTCTTTCCACATTTAATATATTTTATTCTCATATCCAAGAATTACCAAATCACAATTTTGTGTGTAAATATTAGATTGGAAAACTTTTATTGAATACTTCATTGAGATACAACTCTTGTGGAGTTGTGTTTTTTCTATGTTTTTTACCATGTTGTTATTTTTTTCATTACACAATATTTTCCAATTTTCTCACCAATGGAACTTGATTCTTCCTTCGATGATACTAAAAAGAATACATAGCCTATAATGAAATGTACCATATGATATTATAATGTCTTATAATTTTTATTGATCTTCACATTCAATTTTTAGGTCTTCTACAAAGAAACATTATGTAGTAACTCACCACTTTCTTGGAAATAAAAAAATGATTCCATCACTTATATTATAATCATTAGAAAAAGACAAGTTATATTTCAACTCATTTTATAGGATGTATCATTGAACTAGAAACATCATTATGGGCTGGTTCTAGAAACATTTATATATGCTTCTTATTTATATAGTATTTATTTACCAAAATATTTATTCTCATAAAAATATCAATAATCTAAGTTTGATGATTCATTTGGTTAAGAATATCTCTCAAAATCATTTAGACTTGGAGGAATTCTATTTTTCTTCTTTGATTAATATGGATAAGCTTTTGATACAAGTATTTACCATCTTACAACACGATAAGATAATTATTTTTCTTATTATCAACTTAATAATCGTTTTAATTAATTATGTAACCCTTTATCAACAGATTTATAGACATATAATTAATAATGTAACTCTTCTGGTTGAATGTGAATTCATGTCCTATGTGTCAAATATGGATGACATTTAAGATATTTTTTCAATGTCTATCAATATAAAGTAACGTTTTATTTTTAAAATCAGAACCATTAAGTATTATTATTCTACCTATTTTTATCTTCAAGGGTATATTATTCCCAAATGAAAATTTACCATAAAAAGGACCTTTAATATTATTAAAAAGGATATGTTTGTATTAATGTATGATGAACACCCGCTATCAAAGATCCATATACTGTTATCTATCATTATCTTTAGAGTGATATCAAATAGGATTTCCTTTAAAATATTCCTTTATATATTAATGAAATATTACATTAATTTGAGATATAATATTTTCACTACAAATTTTCTCAATATAGTCATTATAATCATGTTCCTCATTAACTGATAGAAAAAAATTCCTTAAGGAATGGGGTCAACAGGTCCCCTCTCGTTAATTATTTCCCCTCAATATGAAATATTTACACACTTTAATTTTTTATAATCTTGATATTTATAAACAATATTTGGTTAATAAAAGTATTACCCATTAATATAATTTCATATTTTTATTATAGTATTTGTTCTCATTAATTTTTTCTAAATTATTTTTGTTTCTCCTTTGAAATGGATTATTTTTTCATCAAAATTGGTCATTGTGTGTCCTAAGGTAACCAAAAAATAAAAACTTAATCAAAGGGAATATAATTTTATCATTTTTCACCATATATTTCAATCCAAAAATTTATTTCTTGATTTGTTATTAGATCTCAATTATTAAAAATTATCAACAAAATTTTACTCTCTTTTATCCATTTCAAGAATATATTATGTTTTAAATGAATTTTCATTAATCCGAATTATAATTTTACCCATGTTTATGGTTCTTTCATCATTTAATAATTTCTTGAAACTAAAAATATATTATTTAACCCTCTTTTTCAACTATTCATCAAAAACTATATTGAGATGCATCTTTTTTATAAAGTACCTAATTTAATTTAAACATTATGATTCATTCTCAATGTGACCACCTCCTCTTCAACTAATTGAAACCCTTTTGATTGTTACTTATTATATGATTTATGTTTATCAATAAGAATATCTTGATATTAAATATTTTCTTTAAATAAAATACTACTCCTAAGTTTTTATGAACATCCCTATGTATTTTATAAACTTCTCTAATAAGGTAATTTCAGCTTCATGTTAATCATCATACTATAACTATTCCTTAAATAAACTGTTAATCTTCCTATTTTTTTGTAATTAGAATCCAATTACTTAGGTTATCCTTTAGTTTCTAACATGGTGTAAACAAATCCATAGAATAATTTTATTCCTAGGTTTTATATTCATCTTTTCCAACCATTAATATCAAATATCCTTCGAGACTAATTTGAATTTTCTTTCACATCCTTTGAAACAAACTTCATAATTATCCTTATCCTTATCCTTTATTTATATTATTTTCTACAATATCCTTTTACTATTTTTAATTTTAAAATTTTAACTTTTTAATCGAGAGTCATCATTTATTATTTTGTGAGTATTCAGCTTAAGGTTCTCCATTAAGTATCTTTAAACACCTCATAGACAAATACCTGGCTTCCCCATAGTTGAAACATGTTAGTGATATATATATTTTTTAAAACATTAATTTATGTCACTTGAATTTTCTAACCATAACAGATATGTACTCATCAGTTATATCTTCCTCCTCATCCCTAAATTCATGTATATCAACACTCTATATAACGTGAATTGAATCTATTTTTTCATTATATGAATCATCATTTAGAATCACTTGAATTTCATTAGCCACCATAATACTATGTAAATCAACATGTAATAGTTATATATGGTTTTCTTATTTATGTGTACATGCAATTAGGTTTTACAAAGATTGATAAATTTAAAATATTTTCTATAATGTTTTATGATGATTTATTTCGTCAATAAGTCCATGGATAGTGTAACACCATGAAATATCCTAATGAATTAACATTTAAAAATGTTGTCTTGAATAGAGTATTTCCAATGAAACACCAAACTAAAATGAATCATTAGACATTTTAATTAGATAAAATATAACAATTAAAGACAAACATTAATACATTATCACAGTGAAATATAATGCACCGTTATGAAAATTTCAAGAGTAATATTTTTGCAAGTACTTAAAAATACCCTGAACTTGTAATTTTTATAGGTTTGGAATTCTGTAAAGATAATCCCCTTGATTGTAACTATAAAAATATATAAATCAATTATAAATATAATATAAGTTTGGATAGATAATTAAATTGGAAGAATGGTGTTAGTGGTGTTTAAAAGACTATTTGTAGGAATAAAATATGACTATAATATATCTATCCATTGGATATATGATTATTAGATATATTATTGTGGGATATATGGTCATTGGGTATGAATGTATCCAATAGTTATATTGGTGATGTTTTGTCATTTCTAACAAAATGAAAATAATATAATTAAATCATTATAAATAATTAAACAAAATGATAAAATCTAATTAGAATATTTTACTATAAAATATATTTTATGAAATATATATATTTAATATTATTAAATAATTATTTCAATAAAAATGGAAGGATAAAAATTTATTATTTTAAAATTTAGTTAATATATCCATGAAATAATTATGCAATCGTAGTGAATACTAATTTAATTATTCATGGGAACCAAAATATTGTTTAATTAAAAATTTTGATTTATTATCTATTATGTTCATAAATTTAATTAAATGATATATATATATATATATAAATGAATTGATAATTTTTTTCATGATTTTAAAAAGGATATAAATGATAATAAAATTATTTTAATGTTAAAAAGTGATATTCTTAGGGGAATAGTTTTTAAATTGATGTGTAAATTGACTTAATAAAATAAATTGATCAATTTTAATGGATTGTTATAAAAAATTATTATATAACACAGTGTTATAATACATAGTTAATTATTAATTGATGTCTTATAGTATTAATAACACATAAATTATTAAAAGTTAGTTTTCTAAAAAAATAGTTTCTTTCTATATATTTTATATTTTCATTAAGAAGATAAATTTATCATATTGACATATTGAATTAGATAAAATGGATTTTATTTATTTACACATAATTTATAATTAAGGTAAAATGGTATATTTCATTTTCAATCATGAAAAGAAGTTACCAATGTAAAAAAATTGAGTTTCCACTATATTGAAAAAATGAGGTAAACAGGGTTCAACTAAGTTATAAAGACATAAAATATCCAAAATAAAACCATATCTACAAATGTGTGGATGCGGTATTTCTCTACCCAACATTATCAAATATCCATATTTCCAACATATCATCAAGTTTCCTTATTAATAGACAATTGTATTCCTTAATAAATGGATATTTACAAAAATTCCACTAAATATTCACCTATAAAATAAACCCTCCTCTAACCCTCCTAATACACTCAACAATTTTGGTTCACTCTTGAATGTATATATATTTTCCCACTAAAAATCTTTAATAGATATTTTTTAGCTTCTGATTATATGATGGAATCCTTAATCCTTTATTTCAAAGGAACATCTATCGAGATGGAGCGAATTCATCAAGTAAGAATCTAAGTTATTATCCACCTTTTCAAATTACCTTATGACATAAAATATTCATAAATATTATTATCAAATTATTGATTTTATATTAAAATTATTAGTATTTTGAAAAAATGATATTACTATTTTATAAATCTATATCCTTACACATTCAATAATATAACACGTATTTGTTCGGGTCGGTTCCACCACCTATATGAAAAATGATAGACCATAATATTTATTTTCATAATGAAAAAGTATCATAAAATTGATACATGTTACATATTATATAAACAAGTAATTTATTTCTCCAATAAAATTATGTATGGATAACTTAAAATTTTGAGATCGATATTAAGTAGCTCAAATTTATTTGTAAATTTCATATAAATTGATTGTCAAAAATTCAATTAACAAAAACCATTCCAATAAATTACACACAAATATAGGGAAATAGTAATATTATTTAAAAAATATTCTTATACATTTTATAATATAGTAATCATGAACGTTTTGTCAATAAATGATGACCAAAAGTGCCCCTACAACTGTTTCATGAAATAATCAATATTATAAAAACTTGGTGATGAAACTAAATTATAAATAACAAATATATATGAAATGGATAATTATATTAAAATTATATATATGGAAATATAAAAGAATAAGTTTTATAAATATGATATTAATATGATTTTTTATTATAAAGGAGGTTAAAGAGATTTTCTTGAAATCAGGAGTAAAGTTATGTATTTCCTGATCTAAATTTTATCTCTTTGAGATATATACTATATTCACCACCATATTTAATTATGTGGTATATATATTACATAATTAATTTCTTATAAAATATTTTTATATAATTCATTGTATTTACAAGACCATAACATGCTCTTTCTTTTAAAGTCTTCTGATTTAATGGTTATAAAAGTTGTAAGTGTTTCTTTTTCAGTGTAACCTTGAGATCATAATTATATATGTATTGGCTTTAATTTCTAGAAATTTTTGTTAATTATCTAAAAAACACATATATTTTGTTATCATATTCCTATTTTTGGGTATTTATTTTATAATTAACATTTAAACTCCCTTTTTTACACATGTATAGAAAAACTATTTATAAGAGGATTGGACAATATCTTTTATTTTAGTTCATTAATCTTTCTCCCCCATATCTGTATCATTTATATATTTTTTTCAAAATTATTATCTATGATTCAGTGATTGATTAAGGCCATTTTATATTAAATTTTACATTCTTTACAATGGATTGAAAGGAATATTTTTAAACATTTTTTCATGACTTATTTACTATTGGCTTGATTTTCTTTACAAAAATTGAAAAAATGTTTTTGAATTATATTCAGAATGAATAAAGTTTCCCACTTTTAAAACCATTATTATTAATTAGTCTTAATCTATATTCTTTCATTGGTTTTCAAAAAAATATATCTTTTTCCATTATTTTGAGAATATTTTGATTTAATATAAGGTTATCAAAAGAAAATAATATTTCATTTTTTCCATGTATATTTTATAATGATCTTAAAAGAGGATGTGCATAAATGTCAAAATATTATAATGATTTTTATACATCACTAGGTATATAATCTAATGATAATATTTACCTTATTTCAATAAATGGATTATGGTCATGCTATTTTAATTTTTTTGAGAACTAATTTCTTTCTCAACGGTTAATTAAGATATCATTGTTAATTTTTTCATGTTATTATAGAACAAAAATATATGTTGAATCATTATATGATTGGTGGTTTCATTATTATCCTTATATTCATTGAGTAATGATTTATTTCCCATGATATAATGATTCTTATTTTTGACTTAATTTAAATTTTCATTGTGTTAGGAATGGGTCTCATACAAATTTTCACAATGTTAAACATGGACCTTATTGAAATGATAATAATTTTAAGGAACTTATTGAAATTTTTAAAATTTTAGTATTAAACATTATTTCAATGTACATAATGTTATGTTTCAAATTTATTGACATGTTTATAACTTTAATCATGATCATTTTTAAAATTTTCAAAATTTTAAGCGTAGATATTATATTTATGTTCACAATGATATATGTTTATTATTGTACAATAATATTATATTATGGATAATAGATCATGGTTATTTACCCTGTTAAAAAATCATTATTCCATGATTTATGGGTTCTATTTAAATAATTCCCCTTTCTTGGACCTATATTCCCATTCCTGGATATTTTAATTTGATATTTCTTCCATGTGCATGTTCTTTGATAGTGATTATAAACTATTTATTATTCACCTATATGGATAAAACATTATAATTAAATCCTTATTACGTGATTCAATATTTATAGCAATGTTTTAATAAGTATTATTTCCCTATGATATGTCAATGTACCAAAATAATTCTCTCATGCCCACATGATTAACTTATGGTCACCTATGATATTCGATAGATATCTATTATGTTTACCCTTATCGAGGATTTAAGTTAAACCATTTCATATATTTCTAATACCTAGGTTATGAATATGAGTATTATGTATGATGTGTTTAAAAGGGTTCCACATGAGAAGACTATATGATAGAAATGTTAAAGAGATAATGTTAGATAAAAATATCATGTAGTTACTCTCTAAAAAACTAAACCTTTTGGTTCAAGAATAGTGTGTTAATTTTTGAGGTGAAATTTTTAGTGATGTAAAATATATGTTTATTATGGGTTGTTTACCTCACATGTCAAATCATATATTAAAATATTTCATTTTAGCCCTGGATATCTATGTGCAGTTTTAGGGCACCTCAATTCATATCATAGCGGGGTTTTATTATTTCTGGGGAATATAATATTTAGAATAAAAGGATAAAAAAATAAATTACATATAATGATACAAAATTGATGTAGAATAATTCTAAAATTATGTATGTTTAAATGAAGGTTTTATAATTTAGTACATATTATGATTGGTTTACCATATCATATAATTTCTTAATTTGATTATATTTTCCTAATACTGAAACAATAATTTTTAGTTTTAGTCTGTTGATAGAACCTAGAAGAACCGAGTAAACAATTAATATGATAGATAATATACTGACTATCCCAATGAACAACCAAGTTGGCCGGGAGAAGGATTTTAAATAATCATGGAAATTACATCTCTATTTTTGAACAATATCCAGAACCATATTGAGCTCACCAATGAAAAAATGAGCAACATGTTAATGAGTCTTTTATCCATAAATGATCTATGAACATTGTGTTTCCAGCAATCAACTAATTTTTAGTGGTGTATTATGCAAATAGAATGATATTTTATGTTCTCCATTGATCAAGGAATGCAAAGATTGTCTTAAAAATTTATTATTTAGAAGGTTAAGCTAATCAATGGTGGAATTCGAAAAACAACATGGGACCAAAGGAAGATGTCAACTCCTTGAAACCTGATGAGTATAATGAGATATTTCTCAATAAATAAATTCATATATTATTCATACTAAAATGGAGATGGAATTCCTTAAGCTAATACAAAAGGACGATGAATCAATTATTACCTATGAATATAATATCAAAAGACATGGAAGCTATACCATTTGGTTTTATTGTTGAATTTAAAATAAAAATCCATCATTTCTTTACTTCCTTAAAACCAAGTCTTCGAATAAGAGATAACTATAAAGGACTTTGAAATCTACGAAGAGATTATTTAAGGTGATAATAAGGTGAAAATGTAAACTAAAGACTCTAATTATTAATATTGATATGGTGATAATATAAGTAAAATGGAGTTTCATGTAAAATCTAATGATAAATGTCATGGTGGAGATAAACATTACTTGGGTAAATGCCAAAGATGTGGGAAGAATCGCCTGGAAAATTTCATAAAAGGAATGATAATATTTTTAAACTTTGGAAAGATCTCCCATATAGATCATGATTTTTATGGTGAGATAAATAGACCTATCAATGAAATTGAAGGGGATATTGTCACAACTATGCACTACCCACACTCAGATTATTTAATTTTAAATAGAATGTATATTATTCTAACTAGTGCACTGATCCTAGGGTTAATGATGAAAATCAATGTCAGATACCTCCAAATCCCTGGGATAAAGGGAATGTATTTATAATACCAACTACAAAAGTGGGTCATAAAAGTGATTTATGTAATGTATACTCAGCATCTACTATAGAATTATGAATTTATGTTTTCGTTTAGGGACTACCCATTCCTTAATTTGTGGGATTTTTTCTAAGATCATGAAATCAAAACCCCAATTTAGTATACTGAATTATTAGTGAAAACTCATAGTGATACAATTATTGTTCAAAATATATATAACTCTTCCTTGAGTGAATTTGGTGAAACATTCTTTCAATAAATCTTATTATTCTCCCTTTAGTTGAATTTGATGTGCTTTTTGGAATGCATTGGCTCCTTATGCATTGTTTTCATATCAATTTCTTGGGTAGGAATGTAAAATTTCATATCCCTGATCAACTTATAATCATATATTGGTTTAAGGGAAAATATGAACCCAATTTGGTAATAACTTATATTTTATGGGTCTTAAAACCCAATCATGAGGGGTATTTAACTCAAATAATAGGGGAGAAACTAAATTTTTGGATATTTGTACTATGAGGAAAAAATGAGTTCTACAATCTTACCTAGGATAATGAGGTTTATAACACATAAAAATTATATCTTTAGTCTTCTTTTCCATTTGGACACCCTAAAATATTTTCATTTGTGATAGATAACTAAAATTACATGGAAAAAATTAATTTAAGTGTTATAATTTTAGATGTTGTGAATTTAGTTTGAGTTTACCAATAGATAAATATTATGTTAAATTGATTTTTTCACACCCAAAATTGAAAAAAAATGTACCACATTACATTATATTGAGATAAAATATTATAATTCAAGATAAACAAAAATATATTATGAGAAGGAAATATGAAAAAAAATTGAAAAAGTAAAAGATAGATAAATACACAAGTTAAGAAAAAATATCATGAGAATATAAGAATTTTTATTATGGTTTTTTAAAAAGATAATAACCCTAGTTGTAACTTTGGAAACAATTCAACACATTATAAATATAATAGACATGTTTAGAGAGAAGTAATTGAGAAGAATGATTTTAGTGATATCGGTAAGGATATATATATGAATAAAATATTACCATTATATATACAGGAATTGGAAATATGATTCATGGAAATATGATCAGGGGATATAGGGTAGTTGGGTATAAATGTATCTAATCGTTATATTAATCATGGGTAATTATTAGTAAAAAATAATTCAAAAAGGATAAATAATTTAACAAAAAGATAAAATTTATTCAGAATATTTTATTATAAATATATAATTTATATGTTATACATTATTTAGTATAGGTTGAGGTGATTACAGTTATCCAAATAACACACCCACACACCTAGACACTACAATGGGTCAAACCTCTTCCCTCCCCACAAATAATGACAAACACCCACTAGACCCATTTTATGACATATAATAGCCCAAAGGACCAGTGATAAAAACTCATGATTTATAAATAGATTGATAAAAATTCTTTGATAATAATTATTGATTTATAAATTGAATAAATATCATTTATGAAATAATTATGGAACTATAAATAATACTTGTTTAATTATTCATGAAAAATTTAATGAGATTTAATTAAAAAATTATTAAATATTATATGTTTTAAAAAAGTAAAATTTATCTTATAATATTTTTTTGATGAAATTATTTACATATATATATATCTTAATTAATTACAATTATTTGAATGATTTTCAAATGATTATAATTTTTTTAAAATCGTTTAAATTTAAACATATTTATATATATATATTCAAATGAATGGTTTATTAAAGTGTTCATTATTTTTTACTAATAAATAAAATTTATAACTTTTAATGGATTATTATAATAAAATATTTCAATTTATCAACAAATATATTTTAACTCATTTAATTAGTAATTTATGTGAACTTATATTAATAACACATAATGTTTGAAAAGTTATTTTTCCATAAAAATAGTTTTTCTATCTAATTTAAGTTTTCATTTAAAATATAAATTTACCACTAATTGAAATTTTATTATATTTAAATGATTCAAAATTTATATTAATAAGTTCTAAATAAGTTAGGTAGTTCAATTGTATTTTTCAATATAAAAATAAGTTACTATGGTTAAAGTTTATTTACAACAATTATTGTAAAATAAGGTAAAATGGGGTTAAACTAAGATGTAAAGACATAAAATACCCCAAAAACATATCCTTAATTATATATATGAGGAATTTATTGACAAAAAATAATCCCATATCCATTATTTTCCACTTTTAATCTATATTAATTTTAACAATATATTCTTATACATTAAATAACGAATATTTATGTAATCGTCACTCAAAACAAAATAATTAAAGGACCCTATACTACCCCTCACAATCAAAAAGAACCATTAATCAATATCATTAAGATATAGCTATTTTCCTTATCCAAAATTATTATAAGTTTTATCACATAAATTTTTATAATGGAAGCCTAAATCCTTCATTCTAAATGAACTCGTGTCAAGAAGAAGATAATTCGAAAATTTAGTATCAATGTTCTTACAAATATTTATCAATTAAATTTTCGTATCAACTACTTATAACTTGTATTATCCACTATAATGTTCTCATATTAAAAGAATTATTATTCTAATAATATGATATTACTACAATATATCTCTAAACTTGTACTCATTTGTTAGTATAACATGTTCTTATTTGGGTCAGTTAAACCACCTACATGAATAATGCTATGCCAACATCATTATTTTTATCATGAATAATTATCACCAAATTAATATTGGTCATATAATATTTTAAGGAGTAATTTATTCCATTCATATGAATATTTACTAATATAACATAACTTATTTATCAATATTAAGTAAATCGTTGTTATTAGTCAATTACTGAAAAAATATTCATCCTTGATTCCATTATTATTAACCATACACATAATTTACATCAAATGAACAGGTGAATAATTATTTTATTAAAAAATTAATAAAATAATTTGAATAATATTTGAAACAAGAGCTTTTTATCACTAAATAGGGACTAACATTTCCATTAGAGAACTTTTGTGAAATAATAAATATTATGAACATCAGATGATGAAAATAAACTATAACTAACTAGTTTATTTTTAGTGAATAATAATAATTTAAGTTTTTATGGGGTAATAGATATAAATAATTTTATTATATAACAGTTTAATATGATTAATTTTTTAATAAAAATAATTTAAATCTCTACCATGGAAATTGGGTGTAAAGGTAAGTGTTTTCTCATTTCAATCATCTCTTAATGAGATATGTTCTATATTCACCATAATATTTATCTATGTGGTGTATATATTCCATAATGAATTTATTATATCATATATTTCATGTAATTAAATGTATGTAAAAATAAATTACCTAGTATTACTTTCAAGGGCTTTGATTCAAAGGTTATCAAATCCTTAAGCGTTTCTTTTCCAATCTCACTTTGAGATTAAGATCATATTTTTCTTAAGTACTATCTTGGGGAGTTATTGATTATTTCTATTTTAATTCGCATATATTTTCATCTAAAATATATATTTATGGTTATTATATTTATTCCTACCGTTTATCCTCCCAATGGTTCACCTTTCAATGGAATGGATATTTGTAAGTCCACTCATCTTTATATCTTCTTTTTTCTAGGGAATATTTTTCCTCCATGTCCATAATATTTATATTTTATATGAATTTAATTTCATATTATTCAATTATTTATCATGTTAATTTTAAATTATCAATTATTTTGTTGACATGGTTTTGAATCGAATATTTTTAGATATTTTTTGTATAAGTTCTTTTCTATTGATTTTAATTTCTCTGCAAAATTTTGAAAATAATAATTTTTTCAACATTGTCTACATAAATTTATTTTCCCAAATTTATAACTATTAATTATAATTATTCTTCCAATCCATGTTCACAAGATTTTATAAAGGAATCTGTATTTCAATTTTTTTGAATTTTCTATTTTAAAATAATTTTTTCATAAATAAATTATATTTCTTCTTATTTTTCAAATAAGTTTTCTCATAATATTATAATGGAATTTTTCATCTATATGCATATCCTTGAATGTTTCTTATACATCACCAAGAATATTCTCTAAGGATACAATCCAGCTTATATTTATAGTTTGTGTATGAATATGTTATGTTAATTTTTTCGAGAAAACATTTTCTTTCTCACATATTTATTATGATATGATTATGAATTCATTCATGTTATTATGGAGAAAATTTGTATGGATTATAATTATTTGATAATTGGGTCCATTATATCCCTCCAATGAATTTAGTAATGTTATATATCATTATAAAACAATGTTAATCATTAACAATATTAAAATTTCCACAATGTTGAGTGTGAACCTTATTGAAATGTTTATGATTTTAAGTGTATTCTATAATTAAGTGTTCATAATGTTAAGCATAGAAATTATAATAATATTCACAATTTTAATCATTAAAATTATTTAAATGCTCATAATTATATTCCCTAGTGGATCATGTGGCCACCCTGAGTGGGGGAGAATCAGGGATGATCAACATTTTTAGGAACATTTTCAACTTAATATTTAACTCCTTTATGTTGATCAAACCTCTTTCTTCAATTATGATGTATGGAAAAGTTTTAATATTAATTCAATAAATTTTCAAAAGGTAATTTAGACAATGTAATGTAAAAAATTCACATGTATTTTTATAATGTTTAGTCCCAATGTGGGTACCTTCTCCTTAAAGCATTTAGAATTACTCATGATAGATATTTTCAAAAACAATATCCTTAAAATATTAAAAGTGGTGTGGGAAGGAATCACCCTTAACCCTAATTACTCACCATATAATATTAGTGAATTATATTTATAATTATTTTCTACACTCGTCGACCACTAGGATAAATTGACATTCTTAATACTAGTACCACTAGTTCTTCATGTCTCTTTCTGAAAACCCTCTTGTATGAAACGTAAACTTCTTACGATCTTCTATAGAAATAGTATGTACAACAGCCAATACCACATTAAGAAAATTTAATTATTTAAACCTATAATTAAAAAACTATAATGTACATATCTTTTATAGGAATTTACTTGTAATCAGTTCGAGTTATCAACATTCCTCATAACCTGATGTTCTAATTTTCTAAAAATATCAAAACATCTAAATATCCTTGAATTCTACGATAGGAAACATCATCTCATTTTTCTCAGGTAAACACCACTCAACTTCATAAAATTAATCTAAATGTGATTAACCCTTTTATTAGTATTAATTACTCTAAAAATTATGGAATAAAAAAGGGTACGAAATTTAAATTTCCTTATTTACTCATTTCACTTCCTTTAAATCGTTAAATTTAATCTAGGGTGAAATTATTCATGAATGCTTCCATGGATCAAGAAATCCAAAAATTTATAAATATTCATTAAATATTGGATATATTTAATAATATTGAATGTAATGCTCAATATCATCACAAATTAGGGATTAATTTTTTTTACGAACCCAAAACCTCATTCTAGTAAAAATATTTCTCTCTCTTGTCCAATTTTTGTATGGTTATAAAATCATAACTTCATATATACAAAATTTTATACCCATAACCCAATTAATTCATAAATCAGACTTTGTATAGATCTATGTTATAACATGAACTTTGTATAGGTCAACATTACGACTCAAACATCTTACAAATAAACATTATAACATGGACTCTTTGCAAGTCAAATTTAACACACAAAATCATTCCAGATATAGTGAATATTTTACTTCCAGTTTACCCACATGTCATTATCTAGTAATCTTACAAATATTCTTAAACTTCTCTATCATGTAAACATATAAATATTCTTAACATACTATATAATGTAAAATCACAAAACTTTTTAAATGTCTACTTCTGGAATTTCTTTCTGTATCAGTATCATTAATGTTTTTTCATCAAATTTTTTTATGTTTCTTTGTGTAGAAATTTAATTATTTCTCCATTTTAAAATTTTTACAAACATTCCAACAACCCGACCTTTTACAAACACTCTTGTATCTAGAACATTTAAAATGTTATTCTATATAAAACCTTTTTAAAAAAAATTTGGTTTTTAAATTACTAAATAAACCTAATAAGAACAAAGATTAAAATAAGTAACTAGGATATTAGAAACTTTGATTATAATTGAGACATCATTTTCATTCCATGTAAACTCTATAAGAATGTCTATGTGAATCTCCACTGGAATACCCTTATGAAATTCCATAGGAAATTCCATTGGAAACTCTTTAGGAAACTATATATGAAACATCATAATAATGTCCATATTATATTTATTTAACATAATCATTGACTTTTACATAACCTATTGATAATAAAAACAATTCTACTATAATCATCATCCAATGGAAAAATCAATCTCCCACTTTGGATTTAGTTTCAATACCAAAAGCACAATATTATTAATGAGTTTTCTCTCCCCATTATTGATAATAAATGGAAATATTATTTAGTGAGGAATAATGATCTTCGTATTCCCCTGTATCATTTGAATTTGAATCCTTATTATTTACATCATGAGTGATGATGATAATTTCTTCTCACTTATTATTTCTCACCACTTTCCATTCACTATATTAAATTTATGGAGTGAATGATGTAGCCAAGATTCATAAAGAAATTACCCATAATTAAACCAACACTATGTCTCCCTAAGAAATTATCTTTATAAAAAACCATTCATATTAACTCATATGTCAGAGATGTCCATAAAAATTAACAATTTGATAAAAAATTTCACAAAACCATCATTTAGGGGAAATATCATTAGGGTTTTGTAATGGTCCATACCTTCCAATCATGTTACATTGTGGGGAATATATCCTTGATTTTTCAAAGGAATTATAGAGGTGTTTCAGATGATAAATTATTTTTTAGGGGATGGTGATAGTACCCCAGCAGTTGTAACCTCTCAACAGTGCCCTAGTGTTTCCACCCTGATAGTAGCACCTAGAAGGTATAACCCTATAAGTATCACCCTAACGACAACAACATAATGTCAATACACAATACGTATCACCCTAGTTATATCACATAAAGTATAAAAACCTTCAATCATCTAACTTTATGGATTAACTATGGGAATTAGTGAAATGGTTGTTCGACTCTGTGGATAGATCGACTAGGTGAATCAGATACATGGATGAATTGGCTATGTGAATCAGATACGTAGATAGATTGGATATGAAAGAATTAAACTATGTGAGTGATCATCTAAAAGATAATTCTCTTATATGAGATATTGGATATATAAAAATGACTACATGAAACAACTACGTGAGGATTTTTACTATGTCGGCTTCTTACTATGTGAAATCATCCAAATAGAGATTTCCATAAGTTTTATGAAACTATCTATGTGGGTCCTTCTATTATTTTAATCAATGGAATTCAATGGATGATTCATCAAGTATAATTATATCCCAAAAATTTAGATATGGATGAGGCTATAAGAAAGTCCTTTCAAGTACAGTTTTATGAGATCCAAAACAACATGAATTAAATATTTTCTGATTTGGAAATTATGAATGTCCCATATCTTCTGACATTTAAATGAATATATTTTCAATTCTTATGTGTTGATTTTTTTGGTAAATACTATATGTTCTATAACCCTTCCCTTGGAGGTTTGTTATCCTTCTATTCGTGGATCGAGTTTTCAAGCAGTGATTCCATCTTTCATGTGCCCCTATTTTGTTTTAGGTAATCGCATATAGATTCTTTCTTCCAGTTATTGGATTCAATAAATTACCAATTTATTAACTTAAAATAAAAAATATAAGATTTTTTATCCTATTTTATATTAAAGTAATTAACCTAGTGGATACTGAACCGAATTAATAATGAATTAGAATATGATTTTATATTTTTTCTTTCTATCATGATAATGGTTTGCCTCATGTTTTTATAGACAATGTATGATTTATGTTATTAATATGTAGAGTTTTGTTATTATAATTTTATATTGTTGTTATTTATGGGAATTTTCGATAATGTAAATTGATAATTAATTTATAATTAATTGGAAAGAGTATAATGGGTACTATTTAATGAATCTAGCATCTGTTTTAATTTGATGATGATCAAATTATTCTATTGTACTATTGTTTCATTGAGTACTTAAATCCATGTGTTGATGAGTTAATGTTATGTTAATAAATTCTAATTCCACAAGTTTGTTGAAACTCGAATGTATGTTAGGAAGAATATTTAAATTAATTATTTAATTATTTTAGTGTCTTACTATAGATTTATGAATAATGTATCCCATAGTTTGATAATTTGAATAATTAATCATTTAATTCAATAAGAAATAAAAATTGGTTGTTTGATAATGATAATTACTTTCTCATAAGTTACCCGCATACTTGAGAAGAAAGAGTTCATTCTACTGAGAGCTCATTTATGTGTGAGTGTGGGATGCCTTTTAGGGAGTATATTTCTATTTTAGTTGTTCTTGATTGTTTCTTGTTTATTTAATAATGTGAACTATATGTGAGATTTTCTATACGATGTTTAATGATCATGATATGGTTGATGTGATGGGGTGGGAGTCTCGTATGTGATATGAGCATGGTATGAATAAGCCTGGGCTGGTTGATGTGATATGGGGTGGGGTGGGCTAGATTATGTGGTAGTAGTTTACTCCTACGATGATGATATATATTGGTATATTCATGAGGGTGTTAGGGATGGAACCACTAATTATGGAATGGGTTGTAATTCGGATTACCCACTATTGATTGTTAAGGAATGATTCTTTCTTAAAATGAATCTGTTTAATGAAAGATGGTTGGTTTGATTATTTTATCAGCTTTCATTTCCCTGCTAATTGAGGTAGATGGATGTGCTTCATTTAAAGTTTCCTTGGGGTGGTAGATTAGGATGGATTTCATAGAGTACCTTTAATTAAAGAATATAATAATTCTAATAAATACGTATCTCGTGGGCTTAGAGATCATGGAATGGAAATACTGAAAATATGTTAATCTTAGGAAACCATGTACTTGGTTTGGATTATTCTTAGAGGTCATGGACTTTGATTCATGGTAAAAAACATCAGGTGTTAATATTTTTAATTAATGGATAATGAATTTATTAACTAAAGTTAATAGTAAAAATAATGGAATTCATTTTATTGTAGCTCTCTAAATGATTGTTTTCTTATAGGATATCTAGTCTTAGTAGTTGTTTTTGGGAGTCTCATTGACATTATATAAAGTATAGTTTAATAATAGGTTATTCCCCAAGTGTGGTTGTGATTTATATTATATCCTATATATTCTATAATTTCATATGCTACCCCACCATGTCGGTTAGGGAGGATAACACCCGGCAGAATCTGTGAGAGGGTTTTCCTTAACATCCTAGTTTGAAGATGGATGGATGACTACCCCATCTGGCCCCACTCTTTACACTTGGTATTTAATTTTTTTGGTATGCATGGAGGTACATTTTCATGTGTACTTGTGTATTAGGATGTGATGGTTTTTGATTATTTCACACACATGTATCACTCGATATATTATCAAAAGGATTATTATAGGAATGATTTTCATTTGTTGGGAAGCCTTGAGGTACCTTACCCAGGGTATTGGTTGTGATGGATTGAGATATAATACTCGATGTATGATACACTTCATACGAACTATTGTGGATCTAAGAAAATAATTGGTTACAATTTGTAGATTTGATATGGGATGATGCGATGATTTGATACACTAGGTGCATGTTGTGATTTCATTACTAGGTGTCTTTCGTTTGGCTATTTTTGGAGAGTGATGGATCTAAACATGCGACATTGGGGAAGAGTAGAAAACTTGTGGGAAAGTGGGAGTGGGGTACCCTTGATGTTTCATTATTATATTATATGCTCTCTTTTATGAGATACATTGAGAGAATAATCCATGGTGGGGTTGGGAATGTGTATACCTATTTATGTGACGATTTAGTTTTATTTTGGTTCAAATTAAATTAACATGGTTTATATATCCTTTTCACAAGAGGGCTTAGTGTGGATCCTTCTAAGTATACTCTTATTCTCAACATATATATATAATAACTTATTTTTATGTTTTCTGAAGAATTTTGGAGATCAATATAGATATTATGAGCTCATAGTTTTGCATTATATTTTGGGTTTCATGGTCACTGTTGTGTTTACCTTTTTGGTACCTATGGATTCATATTTAGTAGTTTCAGTACTATATGAAATATATTTTATGCACTTGGGATTTCATTTATGTTAATGGTTGAGTATGTTTTTATTTTTATACATGTATTATCTCTCTCTTCCACACATTCTCTTAGAGGGAAATTCCTCCAATATATCTGTTTATTGTACCCTCTATGCTATTCTCCAACCCATGTCCTATTGGAAGTGGTACCGAGGTTGTCACTATCTCCCTACCATCATTTACATATTAAGAGGGATAATATTTGGGGGATGGGATTATGAAATATTGGTATCATAGTTTAAATTTGATGGATAGGATAGTGTTTTCATTTTGGAACTGGATAGATTTCAGGGGTTGATAAGGCAATGGTGTCATATTAGTTTAGAGTGAAATGTAAATATAACATCGTAAGATTTTATGGAAAAAATGTAAAATAAATTTTAATTTATTTTATATCATGCATTACACACAACACCATGTTATTCTTGTGCCACATGAAATATTGGGTTAGCTTGTGTCACACACAACACTGAGTATTAACAAAACCACGATATATTATTAATATAGTTATTTAAACACAACCATTACAATCAAGATATTAAACATAGAGATTTGAATAGTAAAAAAACATTATAAATATTAATTATAACAGTTTAATTTGATGGAAACATATTATTTAAAAAATTCTTAATTTTTTATGAAGTCTTCATATGTCTTGAAAAAATATATTTACTCAAAAAATGTTTTTTATTTCTTTTTCTTTTATTTAATAAAATTAATTTTTCACACATTGAGAAAAATATTTTTTTAAGACAAATATTATTTTTTAAAATAATTATTTTAGCGTAATCATATATTGAATTTTTGATATTTTTATGAAAAGTTTTATTTTTTCGATGAATAGTGAAAAATATTGGATTTTAATTGAAAACGTCCTTTTTTAATTTCATTATAAATTAAAAAATACATTTTAAATTATTTTAAAGTGAAGTTTGTTCAATTTAAATATTCTAATACAAGCTATTTCATATTAATCAATTTCATATTGATTTTTGATATAAAATCTTTGTAATCTTTTAAACATTTTACCTTAAATCTCTTCTTTGGTATCATGTATGTAGGATTAATTTTTTAATAATTTTTTCATATTCTATTAATTTAAATTGTAAAAAAAATATTACATATTTAAATTCAAATTAATTTATATTATATAATAATGTCAAATTAATTTTTGTTAAAAATTAACAGTAAAATAGTAAAAATTATTTAACATGGTTGAGGTAAAAATTAGTTTATCTGGGGTGAAACTAAATATATAATGGTTAAAATGGTCTATAAATATGTATTAAATATATGTTTTAGCCATATTTTGTCCAAATAATTTATATTTCCCTATAATAATCCATTTTGGATCCTTTTGGTAAGTGAAAAACAGGGGTATACCTTTTTCTTTTAGAAAAATTCCAAGTGTGTCAGTCACCTCACTTAAAAAATGCAAACACTTATCCTCTCTTCTTCATGCCTTCAAACCCATTTGGGTTATTAAATACCACCCCAAATCACCACTAAAATTCCCTCCTATAATCCTATAATCCTTATTTTTTACATTAATACAACCTATAAATTCTTTTTTCAAACCTATAGAAGTTACCCGAATAAGAAGTAAACTTCTTCAACAAACGTTTTTATTTTGTTTCTTACTCCACCCACATAAATTATTATTATAATTTTATGATATAATAAACCAAATAAATTCTATATAATGATTTTTTTTATTATCATTACCTACAACCATCACAACTTCTATAAAAAGGGTTTTGGAATCACAGTTCATTTGTAAGGTGGACTACCACCTCGTGAACCGATGTCATTAATTTTTCTGTTACCACCTCTCATGATTGGGTATGATGATGGATCTAAATTATATATGTTATTTTTATAAAATAATTATACCACCATATATATTATATAATATATATTATTTTTTAATTTTTATTCCGTATGGGATGTGATAACGCTACCTGTGTATACGGTGGACTACCGCTTCATGAAGTGATGTAATTCATTTATACGAAATATTTACAAAAAAGATAATAGAATAACGTTAATAAATATTTATTATACAAATGAAATAATTATTATATTAATTAAATATATATATCATTTTTAAAAGATAATATATCATTTTATTTCTTACCTTTTCAATAGAAAAAATATGATAATGTGTTCCAGTACATGTTGACCACCGCCTTCACGAAACGATGTAATTATCTCTATTCATCAACACACCACATGTATTATATGAATAAGTATAGTTAATGAAATAATATGGTAATAATTATATTTTTATAATTATTTAATGATAATATATTTCTTACATCCATTCCAAAATGATCTTTGAAAGATGGAAACGTTGCTCATGCGTGTGTACGACCTACCATATCCATGATTACAACGTACATCATTTCTCAAAAACATATTTCATGATTGATATTGAAAGTATTCTTTTTTTAGAAATATGATAATTATATAGTTATTTTTATTATATGGATGATCTAACCATGATAAATTTAAAAGACCAACAATACCAAAGAAAAACATATATGAATAACGAAGTAGTTATTACTCGAAACGTGATTTTATCAATGAATTGTTAATATATTTATAATAAAATTTAATAAGAAAATAGTATATGTTATTATATATATAATTATTATTTAGAAATATAATTTTAATGAAATTATATTTATTATACAAGAGGTTAGAATGTGTATGATGGATGTTGAGACTTAAAGTAATGGATTTTTAGTCTCCCTTTTATTTCTAGAATACATATGAAAATTTAAAACTCGTTTCATTTTATGGTGTATATACTGAACCCTTATCATAATATTTCTTTAATATACTTATTTTAATGATATTTTGAGACTCAATTGATGTTATTATTTATTGGGGCTAAGGATTCAAAAGATTACTAAATTTTTAAGGGATTTATTTTTTACTTTTTACTTCTATGATACACATTCCATATTAACCACCTAATTATTATATGTAGTGTGTATACATCCCATGAATATATAATATTAATATTATATTTAATTTATTTTTTTTTAAATATCCAATTTATAATATTCTTTTAATGGGTTTTATGTTTCAAAAGATAACAAATTGGTGAGGGATTTATGTCTCACATTTTTACTTATAGGAGACACATTCCATATTCACAAACTATTTCTTTTATATTGTGTATATAATAATAATGAAATTATCTTATTATTCCCATCCTAAAAATTATTTTGTGTTTAAATATGAATTTTATAATCTCTAATTCATTGGTTTTACATTTCAAATATTAACAAATCGGTAACGTAATTTTTTCTCAATCTTCTTTATTTGAGACGTATGTTATGTTATGTTACTATATTCTTTATAGATGAGTATATAAATACCATTTTACATGTAATATAATTAATTAATTTATCTTAATGTTATTTTATGTTCCACTTTATGCTATTACATAATGGGTCTTATGATTCAACGTTACAAAGTTGGAAATGATTTAATGTTACAATCTCATCATTTAACAAGATTGCTTATCATAATAGAATATTACGACCCATCTCTCCGGAATATCATAAATTATTTTATCCCTTAGTAAATAATTATATTTTCATGTAATATTTCCATTTCCCCAAACATTGGTATATAAAATAATTTAGAAATTGTTTTTAATGAAAATGGTTGTTTTCTTTCTTCAGATGAAAATTGGTTTTCTTCCAAAATACATTTTTCAAAAAAATGAAAATATTTTTATTATTCCCCCAATATTTTTTTAAATAATTACTTTTACCCATGATTTAAATTTTAAATAAATTTTTTGAAAGGAAATTTCATAGTGTTTTATAATTATTTCATGTTTGGATTTTACTAAAAATTTGAACGGTTTCTTTTTCTTAACATATACGACATAAAAAAATTCCTATAATTATAACCATTATTGGAATTGAATATTCCATTGTAATTTTTAATTTTTATTATAAAAAACCTTTAAAAAAATTTATGTTTTAAAATGTGTTTCTCAAATAGAATAGTATATTTTGCTCGAGATATTTTTCAAATGATTGTTCATAATCATTTTACATTAAAAGAGATATCAATTTATGTTACATGAGCCTTACTATAGTTATAATACAAGGATACCAGTGTTTTTATTTGTATAAATGGTTTATGTTTATGATGGAATGATTTTTATAAAATCCATTTCCCCTACATTGGTTATACCATGATAAAATTCTTTTCAAACATGCTTCTTTTTTCAAAGGTTATGCTATGACGATATTATGAAATGATTATAAAACCATTATCTTTTACATTTGTTATGATATGATGAAATTTTATAAAACCCAATATATTTCATGGGTTATGATGTGATAAATTTTGTATGATATTTTGGAACACATATATATGGTTTTCATTATAAAACGGGTGGGACATATATCACCCTCCAATGCATTGAGTAATGATTAATGTTATATGAGCTCAAATGGTACACTAGAGGTTATACCAAGCCCGAAAGAGGGTACATGGGAGGTCCTCCCAATCTCAAAGCAGGAACACAAGTGGTAAACCTAAGCCTAACCTATTATTAATATCTTTTTGGGTATCCTTAACATAATATTTTATTTTCATATGTGTATTCCATAAATATATGGTTTATGAAACCTTCTTCTCTTCTAGATCGTTTCATTTGATTTTATTATGATTCATGTCTTATGAGATACCAATATATATTCCATGAATCAATATTGTGATATTTGATATCCATAGTATTGTTTTCAAAGGTTATTTTATTGTTTTCATTCCCTTGTGTTGATGTTATTCTTACATATCGATCGTGTTTATACTTACATGTCATCTAAGATGAACATTTATAATGTTTCCATTACCTATGTTATGATGAACTGAATTAGGTACATTATTTTTGAAATATTACTAAAGGATGAGATATATATTAGATAAATTATAAATTTTCCTTAATTTACTAATATTTTGTTTTGTGTTTCCAAAGTCACTAAACTATTACGGTTCTCAGGAATGTGTTTTTGAAAATTATGGAATACTCATCTAAAAAATATAATATCCATGTTTGAGAATCTTGGTTCTCTATAGTTGGTATCAGGGGACATGACTAGTTAACCTTTTAAAACTATTATGATAAAGAATTAGTGAGATCACTAGGGATAATTCTAAGGATATGTTTATGGATTCCTCTTAGGATATGTCTAAGAATGCATCAATGTATAATAAGATTTCCTAGAATTATGTAAAAGGATAGAGAGAGTGGTTTCCAATACATTAAATACATGTCTGAATAATAAAAGTGGATAGGGTTCTAGAAAAGTGGTACCTAGGGGTAATAACTCTTAAAAGGGGGCATTGATCTAGAATCTATCATCACCTAGTACATGAAAACGAGTCTTGATGCACACTTGGATTTACACTCCCAGGATATATGATTTGGAAATTCACAAATTGTTTATAAACCATCATGAATGAGTTAAATAAATGATGATTATGAGTGGCCTATTTAAGCCTATGGTTTCATAAATTAATGATGGTTTCATTATTTAGACGTCTTATAAGTCATTTTTAGGATTTTTTTTGGTTCCCCACTATGATTATAGTTGTTCACATTATACATCTTTTGTTTTAGTGAGTGGATTGAACGATAATAAATATTATTAACATTGAATGTGATGGAAAATGCAGTGTCTATAGGAAACCAAGTTGGATTGTGACTGGAGAGAATGATATTTCAATTATACATAATCATCTATCGTGGTATATTATTAATAACATGAACTTCCTCGAGATTCCAAACACATATAATATGAAATAGGGGGAATTTTATTAAAGTTCATATGGTGATTAACATAGAGAAAATAATATGTGGATACCTACATTTTAAGATGGTGGGAAAAAGAACCTAGATTAATATCACAAATGGAGGGGAAGATTTTATCAATGTGGAAAAGAATTTCATAGAGTGGAAAATTGTTGAGGACTATAATGTATTACCTGTGTGGAGGAAGGGAATTACCCAACTCAATGTACTAACCCAAGAATTAAATTATAGACCAAGAAATGACCTATTCCTTTTCAATCATTTATGTTTATGGATTGATGTATTTATGTGTTTGGATTCAAGAATTAGGTTATATTAATTTTTAAATATAAAGGAATTGTTTAGTATAAGTTTTATGTTAGGGATTTGAAATAATATGTTGAAATATGGTAAGGATATTGAAAATACATTTAATTGAAATTTTATATTCATGAAAAGAAAATGGTTAAGGTAATTATAACCTGCACTGTGTTCCTGACTTTGAGATAATGATAATGGGATAAAGGGTTGATAGGTTTGGATAAAGTAAATTGGATAGTATTGATGAACTTGGATTTGATTTATTATTTCTGGAAAATGTGGTTTGTGTTATCCTTGTTGGGTTTTATATTATTATTTTATTTATGTAATATATTCAATAATGTGTGGTCTAATTCAAGGAATACATAAGCATGGGTGTTTTTGGAAATGTTTTATGGAAATTCCAGTTATTACTATGTTTTAATAGAATGCATGACTAAATTTTTCACATGTCTAACATGAGAAATTTGATAGCTACATCATGGTATTTGGAGGATTAATATTATTTTAATTTTATAAATTTATATATCTTATTAATAAATTTTTAATTTAGGATTCATTATGAGATCAACCATTTATGTAATGGTTTCAGCTGAATTTTGGATGAGGTTTTAGAGATGAATGTATTATTTCACCAAAAGAAGATTTTTGTATACCTTGTATTAATCATTTTTCTTTAATAATAACTAGTGATAAAAGAAATTACTAATAATTGTATTATGAATCATAAATTCCTTGAAAAGTGAATTATAGTTCTCCAGTCATTAAAAAAGTAATTTTTTAATATTTATTTCTTGGAGAAAGTGATGAATTGGAAATTGATCAAAGAATAGGATGATATTTTTTTCATGAAAAAGAAACAAATGAAGAATCTATTTTTCTTGATATTTTTATATAGTTAAAGAATTTCCTAACTCTATGAAAAGGATATTGTTTCAAAATTCTATACTAGTACCTTCATTTTTTGTAAAACTGAAGGTCTTTTTAGTTATCAATGATTTACAGTTTTGAGGCCCATAACATTCCATTAATCAATAAATTTATTTTAATTAAAGATATGTATAACTCTCTATAATTCCTTAGACTTTTCTAACATTAAAAAATCTTTACTTAACACCTTTTTTCTCCTATGCGGAAGCCTATATATGAGTTACTTTAGGTAGCATGTATGCTTCGAACTTTCCCTTTTTAAGGGAAATCTTATTATTCATTCGTATGATGTGAATTCATATGAAGTAATTTTAAAATTTTAAAACATTAGTGAATGAGATGAATTTGGTGCCAAAATATCATTTTATGAGGGGTATAATGCCTCATCCTGAGGCTTTATGAATTATTTTCTCCATATTAAAGTCACATTTTGAGAAATAACTGTATTTTGTGTATGTTTTGATTTGTTATTTTGGGTCCTAATAATTAATTCATGGTTCCATAATATACAAAATTTTATCCAAGATATAAATATATTTTATATTTAGTATATATTAATTTATATTAATTAATAAATTTTAGAGGTAGAAAATGAAATACACGGTTCATGGAGTCAGGAAGTCGTATGTACATATGAACGTTGTTTCCATTTTCTTAATGGTTTTAAATAAATAAATCTCAGTAATATTTAACCATTATAGAATAATTTTTATATAATATATATCACATAAGTTCATTAAAACCATCCTAATTACCTTTAATGTAAAGCATGAAAAAATCACACCACTTCATTAGGCGGTGGTCAGCAGTACACATGAACGACGTTATTGAATTCCCACAGAATGTAAAGTGAGAAGGAATATGTGGTATCAGATTTAAATATGAATGATTATATAATAAATACCATATTTAAGAAATAAATCCATCATTATATCTTGTCGATAAAGGTGGTGATGGAAAAAAACATCGTTTCATGAGGTGGTAGTCCATCATACACACAAATGATGATTTCATGACCCATTCGATGGAATATGAGAGATATTTAAGTTACTAAATTTAACCACAAACACACACACACACACAGATATATATATATATATTAAAGATATTTATTTTATCATATCATAATTATTTAATTAAAATTTAATGACATGGGTGACAAAATAAAAAAAATTATCAATTAGGGACGTTACCTATTTTTAATGAAATTCTTTTGGTTTTAACCCAAAGGCTTCTTGTATTGGATTTATGAATAAAATAAGGACTTTAGGATGAGATGAGGGAATTAAAAAGTGGTTTGGGTAGTTATTTTCTGAAAAAATGGGTTTTTAATGTTTTAATAGGAGAGGAGAAGGGGTGACCTTTTATATGTGTGGTGTGTGCACACTTGTAATGTTTTGAAAAGAAAAAGTTGTGCCCTTGTTTTGCACATTTTAAAAGGCTCCATAATGATACATTTTAAATAATAGAAGAAATAAGTTCTATATATGTCCATAAAATGTATTATGGTGAGGTTTTAGGTCATTTTTAACACTTATCTAACTACTTTATCCTCTTGATAAACCCATTTTACCTTAACCATAGTAAATGGATTTTTAATATTTTTATTATTCATTATGGAAAAAAAATTATGTTTAACATATTATATAAAATAAATTATTATTATTCAAAATATTTAATCCATTTTTTCAAATGAAATTCACATAATTGACAATATTTAAATTAAAATTAATCCTGCAGACACGATGAGAAAGTGGGGTTTCAAAGAGAAAATATTGAATTTTTTAAAAAACTTATTTCAAAATTCAATATTAAAATTATTAAAATGACATAAATTGTATTAATATATATTATTGATAAAATAATAAAAACCATCATATAAAAAATTTTACTTTTTAAAAATATTTAAATGAAATTACAATTATTAATAAAAATCTGTATTTTCACTATTCCTCGAAAAAGATTATTCTTATAAAACTATCAAAAATTCACCCTAAGATAATAATGAAATTATGATTTTAAAATTGGCCTCTAATTTTACAAAGAAAATTCTCTACAATTTTCAAAAATTAGTTTTAGAAATTAGTGTGTAAAAAGGTGAAAAATCTAAAATTTATAAAAATAAGGCTTTTAAGCGTAAAATTGGATTTACTAGTAAATAATATCTAGAAAACAAATGATATGAATGTAAAAAATTTGATTTAATATATAATAATTTAATTAAAATAATTCAGAAAAGGTGGTTTTTTAATTTATTGTGGTAAAATGTCTTTGTTTTCATAAAAATAGTTTTTCAAAAAATGATTTTATTTATATTCAAATAGTTATTATTTTCTTTTAAAATTAATTGGTCACCATATAATTAATTTTAAATAAATTTTTAAAACATATATTTTCATAATTTAGTTAATCCTATTCATAATTTTCATTCCAATAGCTAGGTGACAACAATCATGCTGAATTGTAATATTTTAATAATATGCCAAATTCATTTATGCTCAATGTTGTGTTTAACGCAAACTAAAATTAGTGATACATGTAATAAAAGATAAATTTTTTGTTCCATGTTACACAAGATAAACTCAATGTTGTGTGTAATGAAAATATCAAAAAAAATAAATTCATTTAAAAAATATTTCACAAAATCTTAGGGTGGTGGAGAGTTTTTGTTGGGATACCTCATAAATGAAATGATAAAATTATATATTTCATTAAATATTGATAAAATATATATGTTAAATTTATTTTCTCTAGTATTATTGACATTACATATTATTACATCTAATTTTGAGAAGGGGTTTAATGTAATGAATCCAAATGTTTGGTTTGAGGAATAACATGCTATTTATTGAGAGAAAATAGACTTAATCAAATCATGGAAACTCTATTTTAGATGTGGAATCATAGTTTATCTTAGGAAAATCATTTTATTGTACTAACTAACATCATTATTTATATGTTTGGATAAAGGATTTAGATGATGGTGGCAATTGGTTACCACTCAATACTCAATCATTGGATTATGGTGGAGTTAAATAATATTATCTAAAGTCACATTTGTCTCCACCACTACTCTGGGATTGAGTTAGAGATGATTATTTTATAGAAACTAATTATAATTATCAATTTTCACTTCAATATTAGTGACACCTCACCAAAGAATATACACTCTTCTTTCCCAAAACTCCAAGAACAAGGTAGATAATGATGAACTAGTTATAATTATATTCTACCTAAAGCACTAGGATAAATAGAATTAATTATATAGCGATAAATATGGAAATATTTATTTTATTTATCATTCATATATACATAAAAATCCATATAAACATGTTTTACCTATAGTGTAGGAATATATTTGTGTATCCCTAGAGACTTGTATTTCCTCTTGCATCACATGGATTTGTGGGGACATGTACTTCCTTTTGAATACATTCTCATTCATCTTGTGTAAACATGAAATTATGAAAAACATCAACAGAATATGAGAGAAGATGTTTTTATTATTCCCTTTTTATTTGGGGAAATCATAGAAGAAAGTCATGGGTAGTTTTAAAAACCCAATAGTATAATTATTATTGATTAAGATTATGGGTTAATCCATGTCCTTTTCTATATGTTACAAATTATTATTTCATGTATTGTATATTACTATTTACAATACACTACATGGGATGAATATAATCAATATAATTTCTCCACAATGCACACACTTATCCATTTTCTCTTCTATGTATACAGATACACTAGTGCACTTTCATGGTACATGGTTGTAGCTATAGTTTATAGAATTGTAGATTATATGAATATATTTTCCTTCCTATATACTTAGAGTACAATTTAAATTTTATTACTATTGTATTATAATGATGAGACTTCTTTTGGGGGGATTTTTTTAGTTTTTATATGGTTTACAAATTTTGTTATTCATAAATGATGTAATTTTATGTTTTATATAATTAATTGTTCAGTTATTTCCCCTTTTAAAGTGTTTTGAGATTTATTTGAGGTAATTTTTCCATTCTTATAGTGGATACCTTGGTTTCTATTACCATCCCATTACCTAGTAGAGGATTATATGGGGAGTTCACTGATCAGTTTACCAAAACATAAAAAAATTATCTGACAGTAGGGTTGAGATTTGAGTATTCACATAGTGAGGAAATTTTTGTGTAACATAAATTAATTAAACTAAAGTAACATTATATCATCTAGCCATGTTGTTTGAATTATCAAAGAATGTGCTAGACAACATAGTTCTGAGCAGTACTCATTAAATAATTAGAACCAAGAAATTTGTATAATAAGAACTCATGGGTATTTGCATATATAGAAGGGTTTCATTCAACATGTATAACCTAAGTATAATTTCCTTCCCCATGTTTGACTTTGGTAAATGGTTTTACCAAAATATAGGAAATTCCACCTCATAGACCATGAGTTTAACTCTTTTTAAGTTTAAATGTTCTTATTTTAGTGACTTCTAATCTACCCTTATGCCACCATGTAAACATATGAAAAATCCTGAGAAGTTTGACTTGATTCCCCCAGCCTCATAAAAAGTTATACATGATGTCGTTGAAAATCCTAGATCACTAGAGGTCCTCAAGCATTAGGGTAGTGGTAAGGAACCTCAAGTATCTAGGAAGAAATGTCTAAGGGTTGAGATAGTGGTATGTGATAGTAGTGTGTGGTACGTGGTTATCACCTTCTTTTAGATGAAGAGGTTATGATATCATAGGAAAATGAATTAGATTTAGTTTTTTAAGATTTTATAGAGGGTTTGGGGACTTCAATTTGACTATTATATTCATTTTATAAAACCATGTGTGTCTAGTGAACAACATTATTTTGGATGTTTCTCTGAAGTGATGAGTCCTCACATACAGTGATCACTATGACACCACTAATGCATGGGATGAATTTTTTCCCTCTTATAGAGAGAGTTATTATTATTGACATTACTGACCCAGTCATATTAGGTGCTTTTGTTGGATCTATAAGGAAATTCCTTATTCCAAGATCTTATTTTACAAGTCATGGGACTATTTTTGTATTCACCATATATTTTTGAAATTGAGACATTACTATAATAAACTTTTATTAAAACCCTTCAGATAAAGATTCGGTGTTAAATCATATTTTTCACCTCTGTACTTAATCTATGGTTATAGATTTTTTGGTATTAACCAATAGGATATTTTATACTACTAGGGGGATTCAAACTGGTGGTAAAAGAGCTCTTGTTAGTATATTTGCTTAGAATTTACCTCATTCTATGAGTAAACAAAATTTAGCTAGATAATCATAACATAAGGGATGATGGGGTTTATAACTATGATCATGACCCTATCTAGCTCCATCTCATACATCTAGATTATGTTGTACTCATCCCCCTTGGGAGGAAGTAGTGAGTCACATTATTTATTTTCTTGTAGAGGAAGGGGTCATAAGAACAATGGATATATAATAGTATTTTTAGGGTAACATTGGAGTGTGATACTGGGAATACCTATAAGGAAGCATTGATAGTCGTGTCCCCAAAATCATATGGTAGGTTCAGAGGCATGAAAATATATCAATGATTAGGATTGGGCATAGAGAGCATGAGGGATATAGTGTTGTATTCATCAACCTCCACATAAAACATATTGATGGAATCATGAAATAGGTAGTCCCCATGAATGATGAGCTATTAGGTGAAACATGAAATTCAATGTTCAGGTTGACCAGGGATAATTATAAAAGGATGGTGTGGTTGGCGATAATGATTTGGTGGGTGAAGATGTTGTCTGTGGTACCATAATTTTTTTAATTTATCTTCTAATTTAATAGAGATGGGGGTTTTTTTATCTAGGATTACCCCATGTCACATAAGATAACATGATCATACCTTCACTTGAATAGGTTTAACCTTAACACTATCAACCCCAGTTGGTGAGATTCATATTTTGATATTAGCCTTCCATGATTTTATCCTTGTCCTTGGTTTTGACAAGAATACATGTTAACTTATTCTCTTAGTGATATTTTCATATGAATATATACCTATAATTTACTAAGAATATATTCAATCCTGATGATTTTTTTTATAAAATGGTTATCTATAACATCTCCAGTGCAGTGTCGTGAGTTTATTTCAAAGATATATATCTTTTCATTAAGGCATGGAATTAGGGAGAGGTTGACTATCACCACTCTGTTGGTTAGCCATACCAAATTTTCTATAGAATTTTATTCTTAAGACCTTCTAGTAGTGGTAAGATAGTACATTGATATCATAACTAAGGAGGTATTTAGATTACACCAATGTTAGAGGTTGATTTTATTATTTACCACGTACTATGAGCGGTGCATGTACCTATAGAATTGTAATAAATGGGGTTAGTCGAGCTCCACTAGATAAGGGTGCAGGAGAATGATTTACCTCAAAAGGGGGCCTAGTGTTTAACCGTATTTTGATCCAACCCTCTTTGAAAAAAGTATAATGGTATTATATGGATTTCTATTGATAATTTATGTTTAATCTGGGTGACTATTAAAGAAAGTACCATCTTGTCTCTATTGAGGACTTGTTTAACAAGAAGAGTTGAGCTCGACATTTCCCTGAAAACACTCTTAGATTAGATTATAATTAACTAAAATAACATCCATATTATATCTATAATATTACATTTTAATATCAATACAAACATTATAATTTCATTCCTCTTCCATTTGTGGAAATCAATTCTCTGTCGATGCGCATGTGATTCATTAATCGGATGTTTTGGTCTTGTTTATATGGATCAATGGTATAATTAATTTATAATATAATGGTTAATTTGTGGAATGATAATGAGCATGAAGACCCCCTACAAATGGTGTTGATGTACCTTTTGGATAATTAGTTCTACAGTACAATAAAAAAGTTTAAGAAATGGCTTCCTCCTTTGTGGTATGGATATTTCCTTTTTAGTTTGTACTTAAAACAAATAGGGGGAAAGAGATCGTGGGTTAAGCGGCAGGCCTGTTACACGATGTGGCTATGAAATATACATCATGTACTTATAGTTACACACTATTTATGGAAGGCTACATGCCAGGTAATCCTGGTACATAGCCACGTAATTGTCAGGGAAGAATTTGTATGGACACGTCGTGTAGTCTAAAGTGCACGTCGTGTACATATTTTTAATTTATTATTAAATGAGGAAGTACATAATTTTTTCATATGGAAAAAATAACCACGTTCGATGAGAATCATGGCTATAAAAGTCCAAATGGTATTTTGGATCCTATTTCATCGTCTAATCTCCAATTTGAACATCTTCGAATCTATTGGAATCCTCCCAGTGAGGAATCGATTCCACTAGAGCCTTTCTTTCTGGTTTTATCTCTCGATAGAGTTATCTAGGGTTGAGTGTTTTTTTATTTTCTTGTAGATATACCCCATTCTTGGTTGAAACAAATCTCAACACTAGACAAGGAGAGTTGAACTATGACGAGGTAAGTGTTGTTTTCATTTTTGTTGATTTTCGGGTCGATTATATATGTTGGAGTGTCACACACCCACTTTTAGGGTGTTTCTTTAATGAATAATAAAACGTGTTACTACCTATTGATTATTAGAAAATTAATTAGATGTTTTGAAATAATTTTTATGGTTGTGAACCTTGATTTATGGCCACCCCATGGGTGTGTTTCCCTTGAATGTTCATTTGGCCGATAATGCCTATGAGTCTTGACTTGAATTACCATTCTTGGGTTCTTAAAATTTTATTTTTCATTACATGAATTTTTCATGTGAGATACTTGTTTTGTTAAACCTCATAAATGTTTAAATTGAATAATAGGATTGTTATATGTTTTTCCCATGTGAGTTACCTTTGTTTAGCCATGTAATAGTTTAATATACATGTGTTGGTTATTATGTATATTGAGCCCACATGAGTTGATTAGGTTAAGGCTATGTGATTGTTTAATTCACAAGTTTTTCTTCTGATATTGAATGTGTAATTTAATTAAATGATAAAAGAGGTAATTAGCATTGGGAGAGCCATAGTCTCATTTAAAAGACAAGGTCAAGCTCACGTGTCTAATTTCACCTTATATACATTGGGAGAACCATTGTCTTGGTTAAAATAAAATGGACGGGCTCAATAGGTTTACTATAAAGTGGTTGTGAGCAAGCCACATATATTGTTGTCGGGCTCATTGAGACTTATTTTAAAATTCTGAGCAATCATAAGACCCATTGAGGGATACCCAGTACAGACTCTATTATAAAATTAATAAATAATTATTGTGTCATGAGTTTATGGTTACATTTATAAGGGTTTTCATCAGCCCTAGTCTGGATTTTGAGACTTTATATAATTCATGGAACTTGAATAACTAAATTGACGACTTATGACACATCTTCTAATCGAAATAACAATCTTGGATTCAATATTCACTTAGAAAGGTTTACCATTGTCTTTTGTGACATCTGTTGTGATTAATTTTGAGCACCTACTGTCTACTACTCTCACTATTGTACACTGCCTATTATATATATTCACTGACAGATTGGCATAGACTATTGGTTGTTTCCTACTAGGATTTAGCCTCACAAACTGTTTGAGTCATGATTTAGGCCCAAATATGTATATGATTGCAGGTATTAATCAGGGCAAGCACCCTGCTACAGGTACATGATGTGATGCCTAGGAGTCGGAGGACGTGAGTCTGAGTTGAGTCTTGCGATGCTTCTAAGTATCTTTTTGTTCTCTTGTGATTTTGAGACTTATATTATGTATTACTATAGTTTACTTGTTTGGATGCATTTCTAGAACATGTAACATGAGTCATCATCATTGGTATTGAATGATGCTTGGATATTTATCATATCAGTCATCCACTATTAGTTTTAGTTATATGTTTCTTACTGGTTCAACTATTGTAATTATTTTTCCCTTTTGGTTACACTCTTCCAATAAGGTCGTAATTTCCAAACTATATCTCCCTTGGCCCTCGCTATAGTCTCTAGATTCTAGAGTTTGGGGAAATGTGATTGAGGCCATGTGGCCAACCGGGTAAGGGCCACCAGTTGAGTGGCATCCAGATCTCGGACGTTACAAAGTGGTATTAGAGGATTTATTTCCTATATTTCTTTACTATTTGGTGAAGATATTAATTAAATGGGATTTGGTAATTATTTGTGACTCTGAGTAGCCACCCTGTGTACAGAAAAAATCCAAATTTTGTCGAATTGACTTGTGATTTTTTGATTTGGTGTTGTTAGAGTTGATTCGATTTTTCCATTGGGAGAAGCACTTGTTTTGTGATATTATTATTGATATCACTGTGGTTAAATTTTTTTCTACCTGATGAGATTAGGTTATTCCATCACATGCATCATATAAGAACTTTTTATAAGTCACATGCCTAGTATTCATTCCATTCCATTTAGAGAGAAATACTGATTTCATGAAGTTGTGATAGATTGTCGTGCTAGATATGAATTTTTTTATGATAGGTACCATGATAGATATACTTGTTGTTGTGATAGTTGTATTGGTATGTGTTATGGTTGACTTGGATGGATGCCAATATTTGGTCCTTGAGGAGTATGGGCCCTCATGGACCAAATTTTGGGGATGACATTTCATCCTTGGGATAATGATTGTGTTGCTATGTGCTATATGTGGATGCCAAGATTTGATTCTCAGAGAGTTTGGTCCCCCATGTATCATAATTTCTCACACAAATGCTTTATTTAAAAAACAGGATTTCTAGTGATGTTTCTAAGGCTTACTATCTACAACCCCAGACAACACGGCATATGGTCCTATGAACACACCCCATGTGTTCTTCTGTTCGGGAAGAAAATAATTTTACCATGTATAGGCCTTGTACACTATGTACACACCATGTTGTTGATGACAATGTCATTGGACGTGTGAGAGAAAACATGGGTTGTTAGTTTTTGATCAAAACACATTGTGTACATTAGGTACCCCCATGTTGTTTTACATAGGCAGACTTGTAAGGCTCTGGCCATGTAAATGTGCATGTCTAAGAGGGAAGACCTAAGTACACGTCATGTGTAGTCCTTACACGGCATGTTCCTAGGACTGTAACACAACCAAAAAGGAGAAGTTGCACACCCATGTGAGAGTCTAAATGGAAACCTCAGGTGTTGGGATAACACGTTATGTACCTAGGGTGTTTACACGCGTAGCCCGATAAGAGTACATGACCATGTAAGGGATTATGGATACATGCCATGTATGGTTGCTACACATCGTGTACTAATATTTTGTTAATTTTTAAGTATTTTCTTCTCCTTTGTAGTTCTTACACTCTTGAACTGCGTACCTTGATAAATATTCTTATACTAAGGTTATTGTGCTGGACTTTAAAGACCAATTCCACCACGATGTCCTCTAGTACTATGCTAGGAGGGTGGCGATGATCATTCCTCAGAGGTGGTCGGCCATGGGCTACCACTGGACCCTCCAATTGTGCCTATTTTGGAACCATCTATTATTATGGATTCAGGTGTTGATTCACATTTCCATGAAGGCTTTATGAGGTTCATACAAACCATTCAGGGATCACCACAGCCTTCCACATCAATGGTAGAACTCACAACAGTATTCTCGTAGTAGCATCCGCCTACATTTCCTAGGTCAGGTGGGCCACATGATGTAGGGTCATCACTAGAGGAAATGATATCGATATTAGAGCACCTTGAGGTGTCTCCATAGAGTAGGATCAATATCGTGACTTATATGTTGTGTGATTCTTCCAAGATGTGATGGGATGTTACCACACAGACAGAGCGTCAACGAGACATGGAATGGTGATATTTTCAGACAGTCTTCAATGGATTCTTCTATCCCAAGACACTAAGAGTCGATAAAGGCAAGGATTTTATGCATCTGGAGTATGGAACTCTATCAGTAATGGATTATTCTACCTGTTTTACCGAGCTCCATTGCTTTAAACATATTATGATGGGTGAAAATCATTCAATGGTTATGAGATTCAGGGATGGGATCAGGTATGATATCTACTCGCAGGTGAATATCTTCTAGATGACTATTATATCTTCCATTGTGAACCATGTTATAATTACCAAGTGGAATCAAAGAAAAGTTTTGGCACCATAAGACCCTGTGATATGGTACTGTTTCGACCAGTGGTAGGAAGCGTCGTCTGGAGCATACAAACGGTGAATCTAGTGCTCAGAACGTATCTTCTGGTAGCCAGGTGAGGTGATTTTAGTGCAGAAGAATTAGGAATACTAGACCTTAGTGCCTGATGGACGCAGTCGAGTTCCATGATTTTATAATGATGGGCTAGTTACAACGTTTTTCAGGACGTTTCCACCCGCATCTAGTGAGAGTGGGTCTTCACAAACTCTACATTCTGGAGGAGGGTCAGTAGATTATCAGTAGTTAGGGAACTAGAATTTGGTAGGCCATTCAGACCGAGGTAGTGGTTGTGGATGTGGTAGCTAGACCCCAAGATCTTAGTGAAAGAATGGTGGGTTAGGTCAGGGTAGTCAGGTAGTATCATAGGGTCGTGGTATAGGCTAGACTTATGCAGTGCAATAGAGCCGGCAAGAGCAGGATCTAAAGACTTATACTATCAGAAGTGATGTATTATTCACCTCTGTTTTAGCTTCTACACTCTTTGATATAGGTTGGTCACATATTTTCATATCTAGGCCCATTGTGGAGAGACTTGGGCACTATGTTTTTTACTTCTGATGATATTATGACACTAGACAATCCGTTATGGATTGGAATGGTAGGTGTGCAATAGTGCAAGGAGTTCCCCCTTGTAATTGCAGGGTGTCACTTGATTTGGGATCTCTATGTATTATATATGACAGTCTTTGATGTCATACTTGGAATGGAGTACTTATCCTCCTTCAAAGCCGTCATCTATTTCAACCGTCGTAGGGTGAGTTTTACGTCTGCAGAGGGCGGCTCGTTTCTTCACAAGGGAGAGTGGGATGTTCAGGAAAGCCAAGCTAGACTCGAGCTTTGTGGGTTGAGTGGGATGAAATCAAAGATTTACAGTTCATACCTAGATGACCAGGGAACACATTGGATATATTTTCCTCTTGTGGTTGACTGTTTCAAGGATGTTTTCCCAGACGACCTTTCAGAGTTACCTACAGAGAGAGACGTGGAGTTCCGGATCGGGCTAGTTATAGGATTTGAACTGGTATCCATTCTTCTATATAGGATTTCTACGATGGAGATACAGTATCTCACGAGGTTAATATAGGATTTATAGGAAAACGGGTTTATTCAACTCAGTACTTCTTGGTGGGTTCACTGTTGCTTTTTGCGATGAAGTTGGATGGTACCCTCAGGCTATGCGTGAATTATTATAAAATGAACCAGAAAATGGTTAAAAACTTATACCCCTTTACGTGGATAGATAACATATTTGATCAACTTTAAGGAGACATTGTATTCTAAAAAATAGACTTATGGCCAGGATATCACCACATACATGTTCTAACTTCAAACATACCTTGTACCACGTTTTTTAGTAGGAATGGTCTATAAATATTTTTGGTTATGTAGTTAGCTCTCACAAACGCACCAGGAGTTTTCATGGAACTGATGAATCGAGTGTTCCATCCTTACTTGGGTCCTTTTGTGGTGGTTTTCAAGGATCATATCCTGGTATATTCTCACTACTGACATGACCATGCTAGACATCTTGAGATCGTTTTTGAGTACATTGTTGGAGAATCAGTTCTACGCTAATCTCTCAAAGTTACACTTCTGTATGGATAATATTCATTTACTTGTCACGTTATCTCAGAGATAGAAGTATCAGTAGACCTAGAGAAATTGAGAGTAGCACTTACCTAGGAAAAACCCAAGAAAATATTAGATGTGTGCAGTTTTCTAGGGTTATCTGGTTACTACATATTTTTATATAGGACTTATCATGCTTAACAAAGCAGCTGAAGGGCTTGAAAAAGAAGGGTGTGAAGTATGTATGACCAGATTCTTGCGAGACAACCATTCAGGGTCTAAAAGGTAGATTAACATTAGCACTGATACTGATTTTTCTAGAGTCGGTATGGAGTTACACTGTGTACAGAAATGCATCAAGTAATGTTCTGGGAGTAGTGCTTCTATACGGAGATCGAGTCGTTGCATATGGGTCTCGGCAGTTGGGGCCACGTGAGAGGAACTATCCGAAATATGATCTTGAGTTATCTACTGTTGTTCATTTTTTACATTATTAGATACATTACATATTTGGGGAATGTTTGTGGTGTACAGAGAACACAAAAGTCTCAAGTACATCTTTACCCCACATGATCAAAATTTGAGGTAGTGATGGTGGGTGGAGAACCTTCAGTCATTCGATTTCGAGCTTGCCTACATGCCTTGAAAATGCAATGTAGTGGCTGATGCACTAAGCTGTAGGAATCAAATTCAGGCATTAAGGGAGGCCAGTAGTGAGTGGTAGCTTATGGTATTGTTCTCTGAGTTGCACTGGGATGTGCATGACAGTCAGGGACATACATTCTTATCTTCTTTAGCTATGACTTATACTCTCTTGGACAAAGTGATAAGGAGACATCTATCATAATTTGAAGGACTAGGTTTTGAAGAGAGTGTAGAAGGTGAGGATCTGCCTCCTAGTTGGAAGATGAGTGATGATGAGATCTTGTGGATCAATGAATGTGTCTGCGTTATAGTGAACATACATGAGGTGTTGATGCAGGAGTTTCTTGATTCATCATGGCCAGTGTATCCTGGAGTTTCCAAGATGTAATGTGACTTGCACTATCAATATTTTTGGTAGGGTATGAAGATAGAGGTGGCTGGTTTTGTTATGAGGTGTACCACTTTTCAGCATGTGAAAGCAGAACATCAGTGTCCTGCAAGGCTTTTACAATAGTTTCCTATTTCGGAGTGGAAATGGGATGATCTCACGATGTATTTCATGCTGTGTTTATTGAGGTCACCCTAAGGAAATGATGCAGTGTGGGTGGTGGTTGACATACATACGAAGGTCACTCATTTATTTCCGATTAAGGAGACCTTCGATGTTGATGAGATTGGAATGATGTATATTCGTGAGGAGGTATGACTTCATGGGGTACCTCATTCTATAATTTCAGATAGGGACACCCACTTTACCTCTATTTTCTAGAAGATTTTTTAGAGGATACTGGGTACATAGGTGCTTCTGAGAATAACATACCACCTTGAGACTAATGGCCATTCAGACCATACGATATAGGTGTTGGACGACATTTTGTGATCATGCGTCCAAGAATTTGGGGGCTCTTGGAAGAAGAATATTGAGCTGGTTGAATTTACCGACAATAATAGTTTCCAACTAACTATATAGATGGTACCTTATCAGGATTTGTATGGTAGGACATGACGATCACCCCTTTACTCGATGGAGGTGGGTGAGGAAGGTTTTCTGGGACCACATCTCATGCAGGAGACTTCTGAATAGGTCCAGTTGATTCAGAAGTGCATGGATACTGCACTATCTCATCAAAAATCATATTCTAATCGATTCAAATGACCTTTATAGTTCAAGTTGAGGGATTGAGTTTTCTTACGTGTTGCACTCAGGTTAGGACATAAGTGAATCATGAGACAGAGTAAGATTTCACTAAGATATGTTGGTCCATTTGAGATTCGGTAGAGGGTTAGACTGGTTTCTGATCGATTGTTGTTACCTCAGAGGTACAAGGATATGCACTAAATAATCCTCGTTTCTCAATTACGATGTTACTTTTTAGACCTATCTCACACCTTTCAACCCAAGGAAGTGGAGTTACAGGAAGATGAATAATTTAATGAGAAACCCATCCGTATGGTGGATCGTAGAACAAAGGATCTCAATGGCTGGTCTGGTCCATTGGTATGGGTACTATTTTAGCACAACCAAGTGCATGATGAGACTTTGGAGAGGGAGGATAATGTACAATCACTATGGCCGAAGTTGTTCTAATATTTTCCTCATCACCCTTAAAAGGGAAATTTGAGGACTAATTGCTTTATGGGGGGAATTTTGTAAGAACCTAGTTATTCCTTTGTGGTATGGATATTTCCTTTTCAGTTTTAACTTAAGAATATGGGGGAAAATTGGTTGAGGTGATGGCTACAGGCATGTTACATGAGATGACTGGGAACTACACGTCGTCTACTTATAGGTACACTCTGTCTACGGAAGTATACGAGCCATCTAATCCTAGTACATGACCACATAATGGTCAGGAGAGAATTTGTACGGACATTTCGTATAGTCTGAAGTACACTCGGTTTACTTTTTTAATTGATTATTAGGTTGGAAAGTACGTCTTTTTTACAAATGGAAAAAAATGAACCCTTTTGATGAGCAGTGCACCCAGGAAAATCCTGATGGGATTTTGCCTCCCGTTTTTCCGTATGATCTCAAATTCGAACACTGTCGGATCCATTGGAATCCTTTCGATGAGAAAACAATTCCTCTTCATCCATTACTCCTGATTTTCTCTCTCGATTGAGTTATTAAGGTTTGATAATTTTTTCTTCTTTTGTAGATCTACCTCATTCTAGGTCGAATCAAAGCTTGATACTGGATGAGGAGAGTCGTACGATGACGAGGTAGGCAGGCTTGTGATTTTCGTTGATTGTCGAGTCAATTATATATGATGCAGTTCTTTGAATCCACTTTTAGGGTGTCACTTGATTGAATAATAAAAATTTTTATTTCCTATTGATTATTAGGTAATTAATAAGATGATTTGAAAGAATGTTTAGGGTTGTGAACCTTGATTTAGGGCCACCCCATGGGTGTGTTTCCCTTGGATGGCCTTTTGGATGAGAATGCCTATGAGGATTGACTTGAGTTCCCATTCTTAGGTTGTTAAAAATGTATTTATCATTATATAAATTTCCCACAAGAGATACTCGGTATGTTAAGCCTTGTAAATGTTTAAATTGCATAAAAGGCTCATTACATGTTTTTCCCATGTGAGTTACCCTAGTTCATCAATGCTATAGTTTAATTTACAAGTGTTGGTTATTATGTATATTAATCCCACATGAGTTGATTATTGAGTCAATAAGGTATTCCTTATGACTTTTACATTCCTTCTTTCAAGGGGGAGATTGTTGAGTCATTAAGGTTTCCTTATGACTTCTTGATTCCTCTTATTTTTAAAATCACAAACACCATATTTCAAGGAAAAACTCATTTTACTCCTTGTTTTTACTTCTATAAGGAAAAATATTCTTTCCCAAGGTAATTTATCCATACCATGTTTTACCTCATTTATTATCCTGTCTAAGTATAAAATTTGGTGTCATGTCTAAAACCTCGGAATAGTATAATACTTAGATATGAAGCATTCTATTTTAGAATCTGAATTCCTGTTATGAACATTTATGAAGTTATACTCTGAATTCCTATTACGAACTTTCATGAAGTTCTACTCCAAATTCCTATTACAAACTTTTATGAAGTTCTACTCCGAATTCCTTTTACGAACTCTCGTGAAGTTCAACTCCAAATTGGGGATATGAACTCTCATGAAGTTCAAATCCGAATTCGGGATTTGAACTCTCATGAAGTTCAACTCTGAATTCTGGTTACAAACTCTTATGATGTTCGACTCCGAATTCTGATTACGAACTTATGTAAAGTTCAACTACGAATTCTGATTACTTATTCTGGTTACGAACTTCTCTATGTTCTGACTCTGAGTTCTCTGAATACAGTCTCTGAACTCTTATGCGTTCTGGCTCTGAATTCTCATGAAATCCAACTCTGAACTATGTAAGTTCAGGTTTTGAATTCTGGAGAAACTAGACTCTGAATTTCCTTGAAATTCAAACTCTGAAATTCTATTAAATTCAGGTTCCGAATTCCTACTAAACAGAATCCGAATATCCTTGTAATATAGACTCCGAATTCATTTTTGGCTGACTCCAAACTTTCATATTTTCTCACATTCTAAATATCATATTTTGGTTATTCTTTCACTTGTTCTATTATAAAACGATTTCGTGCCTTTAGTTATCAACTAACCATTTTTTGAGTGACACGTGTACATGTCCCTCCTAAATTCAAGGAAGAATATGACCGTGGGAGGAGGGAGCTGACCATTAGAGCTGTGCCTATAAATAGGAGATCATTTGAAAGAGCTCGATACACTTGACAAAATCTTTGACAACTATGCTCACATGATGTTGAAGTGATTTATAGAGAGAGATTCTCTTATAAACTCTCATGCTTCGTGCAGAAAGTTTGAACTACTTGTTCAAACTTTTCTTCATACAGACTTGATTCGTGCGACTCTGATTCTTACTGTGTACAATCAAGGTCTTCCAAGGATAGGAAGACAGAGGTGCCGACTACCTGATAGTTTAGGGCTTGCAAGGATAGCAAGACAGACTATGATCTTTGTATCGAGGGCTTACCCTAGTCTGGGTAAGATAGAATTTCTTGAAAGTATAAATCAAGTGACTTTTTTATCCAGGGTTGTTGGATACCCTCCTCTTTGGGTTAAAAGAGTATCTACTTGCTACTTGTAGTGTTACTAATTTTTTTTCCGCTGTGTATTTGTATTATTGAGGAAAGTATAACTTTCTTATACCTCCTCACCCTTGTACTCTGATTTAGTTAGATTCTATACGCTTTAAGGTAGAATCTTAGTTGTTGTAAACTTTGGTTATGTTTCATTTCTGGATTCAATTTTCTGGATTCATGCATGTTGTTAGATCTTAGAGGTCTTGTGAATTATCTTGTTTAACCATGTTAAACATATCTATCATTAAAAGTTCCAAAGGAATTTTTAAAAGTACAATTCACCCCCTCTTGTATTTGAGAATATCATGTTTACATATTCAATCCTACATTTGGTATTATAGAGTATATCATACTCACATACCATCTCACATTGATTATGTTAAGGACATGTGTTAGTTTAATTCACAAGTTTTTCTTTTGAGATGGAATGTGTAATAGAATAAAATTATAATGAGATATAGTTATAATTAGGCGAGCCACAGTCTCAATTAAAAGAAAAGGACTCACTCATGTGGCTAATTTCACCGTATATACCTTCGGTGAACCATTTTCTTAGTTAAAAGATAATGGACATGCTCAAGAGGTTAACTATGTAAAGCCCATGACTGATACATGTATACGGTGGTCGATCCCATTGAATCTTATTTTAAAACATTGATCGAACCTAGGATCCATTGAGGGATACCCAAACTGGAATCTATTAGAAAATGAATAAATGATTATTGTGTCATGAGTTGATAGTTACATTTATACGGTGGGTCATCAGGCATAGGATGGACTTCATGATATTATATAATTCACATGACTAGAATAATGAAATAGATGACTTATGAAATGTCTTCCAAAACAAAGAACAAGATTTGATTCGGTATTCAGTTATAGTTGGTTACCATTGTCTTCTAAGACATCTATTGTGCTTACTTTTGAGTACTTCCTATTTATTTCTCTCACTATTATACACTGCCAGTTGTATATATTCACTGATAGATTGGCATCGACCTTTGGTGGTTGCCTACGAGGATTTAGTCTCACACCTTGTTTGGGTCATGATTTAGACCTAAATAGATTATATGATTGCAGGTATTAATTAGGGAAAGCACCATCCTTAATGTACAAGATGTTCTATCTAGGAGTTAGAGGGCATGGGACCTAGCCATGGGTTGTGATGCTTCCTATTCTCTTTTTGTTCTCTTGTGATTTTGAGACTTATATTGTATATTACTGCAATATAATTATTTGGATAGTTTTCTAGAACGTGTGACATAGTGCATCCTCCTTAGTACTGAATGATGCTTGGATATTTATCAAATTAGTCTTCTGTTGTTCATTTCAGTTATATGTTGTTTATTTCTTCCTCTATTGTTATTATTATTCTTATATGTTACAGTCTTCCAATGGGGGAATAGTTTCCCCCCTATCACACAATAGTCCCTCCCTGCTAGTCAGCAGCCTTTGGCATTTGGGAAAAGACGCTTGAGGATATGTGGCCAACCAGGTACGGTGCACTAGTTGGGTGGAATTCGGATCCAAGATGTTACAAAAAGTAACAATTTTGGATATACCATGCTAGTTTCATGGGTCATTTCATTTCAAAATAATGATTTTTAGTTGATCCTATAATAGTGTAGATAGTTCTAGATTAGTAATCTCCTTGGAGTGTGTTCAATGTTAGGTGTTTCTGAGGGGAATCTATATATTTTTTAGATTCATATGAAACATATCAAGGATAGATAATCCCTTATTTTCATTTACAAAGAATGCAAAAAATTTCATTTGGATGAAACTGTGTCAAAAAGCCTTTAATAATTTAAAAATTACGATAACCAATTCACCAGTTCCTAGAATTATAATTGAAGGGATGAATTATAAGGTGTATTGTGATAATTCTTGATTAGATCATGGTTGTGTGTTGATGTAATATTGGGTAGTTGTTTCCTTTTTATTGATATCGTTGTGGGCCCATGTGTGAAAGTACATCAATCAATTCTTAGATTTGGAAACGGTAGTCTTAACATTGAATTCATATAGGAACATCCTTATTAGTGACTGATTTGGGGTTTTCAATAACCGTAAGAGCCTAAGGTACATCTTCATTCAATGTGATGTGAAGATTATTTAGTGATATTGGGTAATGTTTCTAAATTAATATGAAATTGAGATATCATAAAGGCGATGTATGGTAAATACTATGGTATGTGTTCTTGGATGGAATTAATATCAAGAGATGATTTGGGAAGGACATATTGAGTGGTGAATTATAGAGATGGTGTAATATTTACACATAGGTATTGGAAATATTATTTTATTTGGGTGTTTATTCTATTTAATGATGGCCACTACTCTACTTCAATTATTTACTGAGTCTATGTTTTTCAGCCTAGTGCAGGAGGTTTACCTAGATCTTATGTTCTATAGAGAGGCACTGTAGGATTAGATTAAAGGCCGGGAACACCAAATTATTTTCTAGGGGAAGTTATTTTCTTCTTGGATGTTGAGGACAGAGTCACTTAGATAGCCACTAAAAATAGGCACTAAAAATTCTATAATAGAATTTGAATGATATATTTAGGGAATTGTTTCTTGGTATTACATTAATTAAAAATGTATTTCATGTTATATGTTTCATTTTGGATAGAAGTACAAAGTATACTATATTTTTCCCTACTATAGAAAATACCCCAATAAATCATCTAGAAAATTTGCATCATAATGAGATATTGAATATTAATGGAGTAACTCTAATTATTTTCTCATATTGGGATTGACATTTTACTTTGAGTCTATGGTGGGGGATATAAATTGAATTGAGTAGTCTATTATTCTTATGTTCCACTTTCCATCCTTATACTGATATTCAGATAAAGAGTACTGTCTAAAATAAAGAGGTCATATTGAGGGAATTTTTCTTATATTTTGGTGGTTCATGTTTATAGAACTTTACCTCGGTAGAGTTTTCATATAAAAATAACTATAACAATAACATTGACATGGAACCATTCAAATCCTTGTATGGGAGAACCTACATATCACCTGTGTACTAGTCTAGGGTTGTAGACAGAACTCTTTTTTATCTTGACTTCGGGATGATTATGAAAAAGGAAATCTATTTTATTCATAAATGATTTAGGTCCACCCAAAGTCGAAAAAAATAATGTATGGGTCATTTGAGGAGACCCTTAGAGTTTTATGTGGTTGAAAATGACATTTTCAAGGATTATAAATATAGAGGATAGTGGAGGTTTTAGATGATAATTTTGTTGTCTCAATAGTTCATAGGTCCTTTCTTGATTCTAATGGTATTCATGAAATCATATTATCACTTGGTCCTACCAATACATCTTGTGCATTTGAAAAGTGTTTTCTAAATATCAATGATTTGGAGGATTCTCAATGATCCATACCATATCATCTCTTAGGGTGAATTAGACAACAAGGAGGATTCCACATTCATGTATAATCTTTTGTACATATAGGACCATCAAGTGAAACTGTTTCAGGGCTGGAAGATCTCTCTAGTCAGCGTGTTGTGCAGGGAAAGAGGAGTATAGTAGAGAACCTAGAAGCATAAGGAGCTAACTTGGTTTTATTGAACCCACATATCTCCATGAGGTATACACCTAACTGTTCATTCAAATTATTTATATCTATGTTTGAGGAAGAACATTTTAAGGTGGGGAGGATATGACATCCTGATTTTCACCATAAAATTGACTTTACTAATGGAAGATAAGTTAATTTTTGAATGAGTTTTTAGATTAAATTATTACTATCCATAAAAGGTTTAAAGGGAAATTTTACCTATTTTTAGATTGTTAGAATATTAATTGGACTTCATATTCAAATTTAGTGAGTGGGGTATCTATTTTAGTGGATGGTAGATATTTTTTAGGGAGTTTAGTTAGATAAAATAATGATTGTTTGTTATTATTCATTAAAAATCAAATTTTCTGTCATGTTTATATATAATAAGTATTATAGAAATTTATTTTCCATAAAAAATAATATTAAATTTTCAATAGAGAGGAGGATGGATACAAAAGATGATTGGATGGAGAATTAAGAGACCATCATTTAAGAGTTATGATTTTATGGATTTTGAAATAATTTAATCAATTATACATATCTGAATCTCTCTCTCATTGACCACAGTCTTAATCAATGAATTTATTTCTTAAATTTCAATATATTAATATATAAAATGTCATATTTTAAAAAAAAATCTATGATTAATTATTTTACCTCCTCAAATAACTCAATAATCTGGGTACTAATCAGATTACCATTTCACATTAGATTTTTGATGGATACATTTAATTTAGTGCATAATTTAGATTTTTACAAAAATAATGAAATATTTGTTTTGAATTTTATTTTTATTTTGGATGTTGAACGATAATTTGTTGCTTTTTACATGATTAAATATATATAAATTATAATTTTGAAATGTGGTTAAATTTAAAATTGATAAATTGAATTGATAGCTCGATTTTTATGTCCCTAAATGTTTATTTTAATGATGAATGTATCCAAATACCCACAGTAAGACTTCCTTCCACATCAGATTCATAGTTTGTGGGAATCCATACAAATTTACTATATGACCATCCGCCAATCGACTGTTCCCACTTAATTAATTGAAAGACTACTCTTAACCAGTCAACCACACTTACTGCTATACATTTAGATCACAACACTCCCATGAATATACCATGAGCATCCTACCGCATAACCAATTTCAGGATCCCAAAACCTACCATCAGTGATGGTCTCAAACTACAACATAAAATATGTAGATGGTCGACCATGGAATCTCATCCATATATTCCTGATCAAGCTACCACAATTATATAACTCGGTCGACTGTAGATGTAAGCTTTAACCGACTATGAGCAGCTACATTAGTTAATTTGACCCTAAATGAGCTTGTCTATAAAATTATTTATTGAATACATCCCAAGATTCATCCAAATAGGAAATATTAACCATAATATTATTATACTAACACATAAGTAAAAATGTCGGCACTGAAACTGATGAAACTGGAATCGAATAGAGAATGAAAAAAGAAGACCGAAGAAGAGAAGCTAAAATAGGAGGGTGAATCAAAGAAGAATGATTAAAGATGATGTGTTTTCCATGTGTAGGTCCATGAATACAAGGTTCATTAACCCTTCCCAATGAAACACATCCAGGCCTGATGAATCTTGTATGTGAGGTGGTCAACAAAATACCTCACTGAACTCAACTGAACCAGCATGGAGTCAGTATCCCTTTGCATGCTCAATATTATCCAAAATTATATATAATGACCATATAAGTTAAAATAAATTCTCATTCCCACTAGAGACCCATATTAGTATGGTGATCCAAGCTTCACCATATCACACCATCCTTCAATGTTAAGTCCACACCAAACTTCCCTTCACCTACATATGTTCAATTAAGCACCTTGATCTCATCCCTTATTCTTCCTGACCTATTATACTCATTCAAATATAAAAATAACATATCAATTCCTATACCTCACCACGATAAAATAAAAAATTAAGTCTTTAAATAGTGTAAAAATGTTCTCATCTTCCACTTGAACCTGTAACACAACAAGATTGTAAAATATATTTTCCTTTAAATAAACATTATATTGATAGCTTTTTTCACACGCAACCCCAAAATAAAATGAATGATGAAAAATTAGATAAATAATATTAATAAAATTAAAACAATGATAAAACCTATAGTGAATAAAAAAATATTTCACTCAACTAAAATATCATTCATTTTAACAATAAATATTTAATATAAATTTACAATAAAAAAGCTTTTCTTTTTCTAATAAGTTTTTTCAATTGTTGTATATTTTATCCTAATATATTAAATTGAACCCATTTATAATAATATTATAATATATTAACTAATATATTGATATTTATTAAAATTTAAATTTATCCTAAATCATATTAAGAACACTTAATTCTTAAAATGTCATTTTCGATAAAATAATTTTTTCCTCTATATTTCATCTTTTATTTTAAAAGATAAATTTATAAATTTTAATGTTTTAATTTTAAAAAAAGGGGAAAAACCTTGAATTAATCATGTAACAACTATCTTAAGATCAATTTTTTTGGATTTCAATTAAATAATTGATTTCTATATAAATAGTGAAAAAATACAGATTTTATCGAATTGCGCATTTTATGAATTTATAATTTTTTAAGAAATAATAACAAGTGTATAAGTCTTTATATTTGATCATGGATTTTCATAAAAATTAAAAAAATTATACGTTTAAAAAATATATAATAGATATTATTATCATTTCAATGAAATAAGCAGTATCATTTAATAAGAACACTTTTTGGTATTTTATTTTTACTAAATATTTTTAATCCGGTTTTTGATTTATTCAAAATACACATAAATTTTATTTTTTTATAATAAACAAATTTATGTCAAAAAAAATAAAAGAATTGATAATTCCATCACACAAATAATTTTTATTCATAAAGATATACTTTTTATAAAAATGGGTTTTTACACAGTTCATGACATAATGTTACAATTAATTTTAAGTAGATATAGAAATTTTATTTAATAAAATGGTTTTAAAATTTGGATTTTTTTTCATAATAGATAAAAAATTCCATTTTATTTTAGGGGATTAAAATTGTATTACTTAATTAAAAATAAGTAACTTCAGTAATAACCAAAAAATTGTGCAAAGGGTTTACCAAATGAATAAAAGGCCTAGATTTGTATGAACATGTATAAAATTTAATGGTTTTGATGTTTCTAGACTAAAAAATAACAAAATAAAATTATTTTCCATTTTAGGATAATATTGAAATTTTAACCATGTTATCCCTTTATATTACGTTTAAATATTTAAAAATTGTCATTCTCACCACTTAAAAAAGGGTCCCCCAATAACCCCTATAAGACCACTCCCAAATTATAGTAGACTATTGAAAATATTACCTATTTATTCCCATAAAATCCTCTTTCACTTAATTATTCTTCTACATATGATATTTTTTCCTAAGTCCTCCCTTTCAAAGGAATCCTCCAAGGGAAGCATAAAGTTCTCAATGAGATTTCATAGCTTAAGTGGAATTTAGGAATAAAAGTATTGTTTATTTTTCTCAAATTTTATTACCATAAAATATTTTTGACATTTTAAACCATTATTTAATTTATATAATGCATTCAGTTACATATTTATCTTATTAGTGATAAATATATTTCATTTCAATAGATTTTCTTATCCATTTCATGATCTCCCTATAATTTTTTTGAAACATTATTAAACATGTAATGGATTTTGATAACTCAAATATCCTTTCTTGAGTTATAATGCCTCTTCATAAAAGTATTTCTTATATGAATGGTTTCTTTCAAACATATATTTTTATTTTATGGTACTCTCTATTCTTCTTAGAGAAAAATTTATTTATTTCAAATAATTTATGCTAATAGATTTCCTCCCAAAAAATTATATCATTATTGAGAATAATTAAAACCCACATTAAAATAAGTTTCCCATACTTGTCTAAATTTTCATTATTAATTTAGTGATTGTTGGATGGAATGATCTTGTAAGGGGTGCTTCTCCACTAAATCTCCCCTCACTGCCACCTCCCTCCTTCTATCTCGGGTCAACTATACCCCCCTCTTTGGTTCTTGGTCAGTGGGCTCGTGGTGGTGGTTCCCATTTCACAGTGGCATCGTGAAACCTTGTGAAATTGTCCATTTCAATGTTTCTCATCATTGTTGGTGTGCTTCCCACATCACTCCACCTTTACTGGATAGGGCTTCCCATGACGGTGTAGTGACGGTCTAGTGGATGAGATCCAGTTTCCACGTCTGAGGGTTACCACTTTGTCTCCTGTGTGTGATCTGATTGTTCTGTCATGGTCTCTATATGCTCTATGGATGGTGATGAAAGTATTTGGGATCTGGATTTTGGTGGGGTCTAGAAAGAATTCGCATTCATGTGGTCATCAATGATTATGGTTTCTTGAAATTTGTTTTATGCATTCATATTTTGGATTTTGATGTTGTTTGGTTGTTCATGTGTTGGTATTAGTTGAATATTCTTGATTTGGACATGTTCAGTTATTGGTTCCATTTTGGATGAATATTCTATTGGTTTTGAGTGAATCTCAATATATTTCTTTAGATGTGATTATGTTGTTCGTGATCTAGTTTTGGATGAATCTGGTGTCAAAAGAGGTTGCGAAGTTTTGGTTTGTGAATATAATATGGAAGCCTATTTAGGGGCTGCTCCAGATGAGTTCTATAGAATACTGTTCTCACCAAACCATTATTTTTGGATCTAAAATTTGAATATTTTAGTGGCGCAGTTAATGGATTTTGTATGGGTGGGGTTTCAGGCTGCATTTTGGCACTTGATTTCATGTTGATTTTTGGGTGTGTTTTCGACCATCACACTACATGGATCTGCTTTAGATGAGGTTCATATTAAGAAGATTTGACCTGATCATGTCATTAGGATTTGGAAATTTTAGAGGGTATGGATCCACCTTATCTACCCGACTCGTGAAACCCCCTATGGGATAGCTAGCCAAATGGTCATGTGATGGTGAAGTCTTGTCATCACGATATAGTCACCGAGGAGGTACAAGTCTTGTAGCCTTAATCTGGGTTATCCTCTTTCATGGATTTATTTGGTTGTAATGTATGGAATTTTTGGTTTCTAAATTTTCCCCCAAATGTGTTTTGATAATAAAAATGTTAATTTTCACTCAGTCAATATTTTCATTTTCCAACGATTTTCCCCATTATAATTGGGAAAAAAATTATGAATTCTTTTATTTAGCCTTCATATTTCCCTTATTTTTTTAAAATAATGTTTTCTTACACTTTTTACAATGTGGATTTTCAACAATGGTATTTCAAAATGATAAAAAAATCCATAATTTCAAAATAAAATATCTTATCTTGCACAATAAATTTATTTTTTATAATAATTATCTATTTTCAATGAACAATTTATGATTTTTTTTAATAGTAATTTTCTTTCAAAACATTCATATCACATTTTTTGAAACCTTTATGTACTTTTCCTGGAACCCTAATTGAATTATCATTTTTAAAATGTAAAAAATTGATTAGAGGATTCCACTTATCCCTTTTAAAACCATTAAGTCTTTTCCAAGTCCTCGTTATTGAGATTTATTTCCAAATATTTATTTTTAAATTAATTCTTTTCATTTTATCAAAAAGTGACCTTTTCAAGCATTACCTATCAAAGTGACCCATAACTGCATAACATACAACAATATTAAATGTTTTTTTTCGAATAACTCTTTTTATTATTTTTCTACCCTTTTATAATTCATCTATAAAGGACTCTATAACCTGTATGTTATTTTCTTGTAAACCACCCTATAAATTTTATTATAAAATACTATTTTATGGTGATCTAAATTTGGGTATCAATTGATTAAATTCTTAAGGTAAATTTTTGTGATACCATCTATAAATATAGAGAAATCCAATTTTCTTTCCATGGGTTATTTATGATATAATAAAGGATTGATTTATAGTTTCACACATTTGTATGGATAGTTGATGGGAGGGGTCCTATATCACCCTCCAATACATTGGTTATGGTTTTATATCTCATGATATTATAATGTTGAGTTTGAACTTAAAGAAAATTATCTAGTTTCAAAATATTTGGTATGAACCTGATCCCAATTATTTAGGTTCACAAGATTGACCGTGAAGATGATGAGGATTATCTAGGTTTAAAAGATTGATCATGAACCAAATATTGATTAGATATGTTCACAATAATGAGTATGGTCCTGATGTGGTTATCTAGGTTCAAAATGTTATATATCTGTATGATTATTCTTATTCCACATTTATACATTATATTTCTATGATTATGATCCTTAGATAATGTTTAATGTATCATTATTCCTCAAACAAATTACATGGTTAATGGTTATTAATTTTAGATTACATGGACTTCTTACATAAACTATGAAAAACTCCTATGGTTCCATGTTCTTTTTAATAGATATTTAAATCCTAATAATTTTTTATAAAATTATTATGATCAAACCCTTGATGAAATGTGGTTGAGTTTTACTTTACTGAGCATTTGAGCTCACCCCTTTCATATGTTTTCATTCCCCATGTTACAAATATTTTTATAACTTATGATAATTATATAAGAGAGTCTCATGTTCTTCGATTATGGAGAAATTTAAAAATTTTGTAAAATAAGTTTACCCTGAAACTATTCCTCTACAGGACTAAAACATCCATTATTGGGATTGAAAATTTATTGCTAGATGAAAATTTTAAATTATAATAATGATGTAAAATGAATATATGTTTAGCATGTATTTTTATCATTTTTATGAGATCAAGGTAATGTAATATTTTGGTATTATTTTAGTTATTTTAGATATTAGGATTAGATAACTACAATGATAACCCTAGGGATATATCTAAGGGATGAGTCGAAGTATCTGTAAAAATACTAAAATTTTGATAATGTTTTGAGTATGTAGTTTTTTAAAAAAAACATCCCAATATAGATACTATAATGTGGAGGCGAAAGTGACATAAATTCACCTAAGGTTAATCCCACAAAAATAGAATGTTTATTAACAAATAAATGTCAACATGATTTCACTATGCGTGGACCTAAGACTACACATCAATCTATACACTCCCAGGGGATATTCCTTGGTTGAATATATGCTCTTTGTGAACCTCAGTGAATGATTAAACTAAAATTTTACAATTTAATATGTAGATTTTTTGGTTACATAAACTAGTAGGAATATGAGAATGTATAAAAAAGGTTAATTTGAAGGACATGTAGGTTCATCCAATTATGTCATAGTTGAAATAAAAGGATCATATGTTGCAATTGATGTGTCATTAGATAACACATAATAAGATCGAGTTTTCATATTCATAAGATCATTTACTCTAGTATTTTCATAAAAAATATGTTTTTATTATTTCGTTGTAAATAGGATCATGCAAATGAATATTTGAAAGGTATGTCCCTTTAATCTCATATAACAAGCTAAGGATGGATATTTTAAAAAAAAATTGAGGAGAAGGAAACTCTCAATTCATTCCTACTATGCTCAAAATTATGAAACTCCGAGTATTCATGATTATGAGGTTGATATCCTAGTAAAAAATATTTATCCTAAGTTTCATATATATCACATTTCTTTTTTCATTAGCAAGTGAGAATTAAAATTATGATGATACAATTTATATAATGGGGGACAATGTAACACCATGAGATTTCAGAATATATTTTCCTTCAAATAATCATTTTATTGATAGCTTATTCTACATGAAACACTAAACTAAAATGAGCCATGAAATAATATATGAATATTAATAAGAAAATTATAACAATAATAAAACATTTATAAAAAAATTGTTACTCGACTAAAATCTCTTAAATTTAAAGGATAAATAAATAAAATTACATAATATTAAAATGGATTTTTCATTCTCAAATAAATGTTTTTGAAGTATTATATATTTAATACAAATAAAATTAATTTACACATTTATATTATTATTATAATATATTAACTAATATATTAACAGTAATTAAATTAAAAATTAATATAAAGTAATATATAGAACACATAATGTTTAAATATTTCATTTTTATGTAAAATTTGTTTTCCTTATATTTCTTAATTTTAATTAAAAAAATATTTTTAAAATATTAGTAATTTAATTTTTTAAAGTGAACATATTATTTGGATTCAGTGTGTAAAAATAATCCTAGGATTAATTTTTTTTATTTTTACTAAATAATTTATTTTCTTGTTAATACTGAAGTGTATAGTTTTTAACAAAACCTTAAATTTTATCACTTTGTAATTTTATATTCAATTACTAGATGAGTATAAAACCTTTTAATTTCTCAAATACATATCTAATAAGTAAAAGAATACATTTTAAAAATAGTATTCTGAATTTATAAAAACTATGATTAAAATTATAATGTCTTAAGTAATATTTTAAAATAAAAATATATTTTTGTTCTTATCTTTTAATTAAATATTATTTTGTTAAAATTTAGTTTTGGTTTTATTTGAAATCTATATTACATTTAATTTTTTAATAATAAACCAATTCATATCATAAAAATAAAAAACATAGATAAATATATAATACACATAAATTATAATCAAAAGATTCCCATTTTCTAAAAATGGTGTTTTACATTGTACTTGTGCTAATACTAAAATTAAATTTTCTTACATGTGAGATTTTTTATTTCATATAATATATTTTATATTTTTAATTGGGTATATATATTAGTTAACAAGGTCCATTTTATTTTTAGTCATTAAAAGAAATTTACTTAGTTAAATACTAGTTACAAGATTAAAAAACCCAAATAGGGTAAAAAGGGATAACAAAAGAATAAACGTCCCAACATATTAAAAACTTGTTTCTAATTAAGTGGATGAGGTTTGGTTAGACTTACCTATATCTATAATATATTATTAAACATTTTTTTTCTTTTAATCAAGTAAAACAAGTTCTATGTTTAGGTTATGCTGAAATATTATCAAAATGAAATTCTCAAATACATATAAATAGGGACTCTGACCATCCCATTAAGGCCACCACCCAAAAAAAATTTCCTCTTGAAATTATTCCCTCTATCCTTCCCCTATAATATTTTTTCACTTATTTAATACTTTTTATGGAATAAGTTTATTAAATTCATCCCTCTCAAAGGAATCTTTGAAGGGAATCTCAAAGTTCTCACTGAAATTCAAGCACATTAGTGGATGTCAGGAATTAAGGTAAGGTTTATTTTATCTATTTTCAATTATATAAGACATATATGATATTATGAACAATAATTTGCTTTTAAATGGTGTATTAAATGACCTATTGATTTCATAGATGATAAATATCTTTTATTTCATGATATTTTCAGGTCTATTTGATGGTCTCCCAATAGTATTATTTTAATTATTATGTTTCTAGAGCCGTAGGGGATTTGGATAACTCAAATACCCATTATTGTGTATTAAATCATATTTCTGAACTTATTTCTTATATTATTGCTATCTTACATAGTATTATTTAATTTCAAGGTACTTTATTTTCATCTCTGGGTAAAATTATTTTCATTTTAATTATTTTTCCTGAATTGATTTATTCCTAAAAATTTATATAATTGTAAAGACTGATTCACATCATCTATAACAATAGTTTCCCCTCCCTGTGTATAATTTCATTTACTATCAATGATATCCTTTATAATTGGAAAAAAATTCTTTTACCTCATGTGAACATCATATTTCTTTTATAGTATTTATAAATTATTTTATGATACTGTTTTTAATATTCGGTTTTTCATAAAATATATTAAAAATTTACAAAAGGTTTCCATTATCTACAAATCAGTGATATTATCTTTCACAATTTATTTATTTATTATAACCATTATGTATTTCCAATGATTCATTATTGATTTTTCTTTATAAAATAATATTTTTCCCAAATATTAACGTCACCTTTTATGAAACTTTTGTGCCCTTATGAAGGATTCATTTTTAAAGACTGTTTTTTTAAAAATAAATTGTTATTAAGATGTTTTTATGTAACATTTTGGAAAAATTTATTTATTTTCCAGGGCTTCATTATAAATATTTCATTCTAATGGTTTTTTTAAAACTCATTCATTTCAATTTATCAATTATGACCATTTCAAAAATGTCCTTGTAATGTTACATTTTACTTTCTTACTTACACCAATGATAAAAGAGTTTTCATGAAAATATTTTTCAATTTCACTAGTATTATTCTCTTTATCTATAAATTCATTATTTCCTTGAATGTTATTATTTACAAACCACCATATGAATGTTCTTAGGAAATACTATTTTGGGTTAATTTAATTTTGGGTATCAACTATTTAATTTCATGGGGTTAATTTTTGATATTACATCTAGAAATATTGACAAACTCATTTTTCAATACTTGGGTTCTTTATGATATGATATATTATTGATTTCATGTTCTACACATTTTTATGGATGATTAATGGTTAATATCCTATTTGACCCTCAAATGCTTTGGTTATGTTTTTTTGTATCATGGGATTATTATTTTGAGAATGAACCCTATGGGGGTTAGCGAGGGTCGTGAGATTAAGCATGAACCCAATACAGATCATCTAGGCCCAAAAGATTTAGTGTAAACCAAATGTTGATTAGCTTAGTTAAAAATATTGATTATTAAATTCATGTGGATAAGTTTTTTCATTATATTTAAAATGTACATGATGTGGTTTGAAATGTCCCTAATGTTACAATTCTATTTTCTTATCATTACTCTATATTTAAATGTTATATAACTATGATTATGATCTGTGTATGATTTTTAATGTCTCATGATTCCTCGCATTTTTTCCATTATTCATGAATATTCATTTGAGATTACACAACCTTTTGTCAATATTTATGAAAAAATGTTATATTTTCATGTTATTTTTTATAATATATTTCTTTCATGTTCATTTTTTCTCATATGATTATGATCGAACCCTTAATTAATTTCTTATGAGTTTTTCCATACTTATAGTTTGATATCACCTCTTTCTTGTGTTTCCATTCCCCGTGTTATAAATATTATTATAACTTATGAGAAGTAAATAGGGGAGTATTATAGATAGATATACATTAATAAATAGATATTTCATCTAAAGACTGGTTCATTAGTGAACTACATATACTTCCACTAAGTAATTCATATCTATAACCCATACTAGACATATAATACATAAAAAAATTAGTTATAACCTGGGGAAGAAAACACAATAAGGGATGAGCTCAGATTCTTAGTAAAGGTAAATAAGGGATATGTCGATAATCACATAGGAATAATATTACCATAAGGGTATGATATTAACATTTTAAATACATACTCTATATATCATATATCATAAACATGAGTTATGGAAAAGATAATGTTAGTTAATAATACATGAATCATAATGAAATCAAATAACATAATCCATGAGATCATAGTATTATCATAATATATAGATAGTTTTATACACATAAGCACAGAAAAACATATGCCAATTCCACAACAAAGAATTTCGTAATAAGTATAGATTGGTCTAAACATCCTTGATCCAAATTTAGGATTGGCATAACCTCTTGTGTGCCCTCTTTGGGGATTTGTATAACCACCAATGTACCCTATTTGGGGCCTGTGATAACCACCCATGTATCATTTGATCTCATATAACTTTAATCATTACCTAATCCATAGGAGGGAGATATAGGTCACACCTATCACGTAATGAGAATAAAACATATGTGTGACAAAATATCATAAATAATTCATCATATAAGAACACATAAAAGGAAATGGGTTTCATAAAAATTTCATCATAACATTAACTGTGAAGAAGAAATGTGTTCCATAAATATTTCATCATAACATAACCTAAGGGAAATAAATGTATTTCATAAACATTTCATTTTCCCTCACAAATATAAACAATACAGATAAAGAATAAATTTGGTATCCTTAGATTATATACCAATAATGAATATGTAACATCAATTAATTTCTATGTAGATTGAAAATTATTTTTAAAGATCATTTGGAATAACTCTTTAGGAAAATAACCTTTCCATTTGGAAATAATTTCTTTTTAAAAAGTGGTTCAATTATAAAGGAAAATTTTTTATTGAAAATAAACATTAAAATTTTTAAAGAAATATTCAAATATAAATTTAGTGGTGATGGTGGTAAAATATTTTCTTTCTATGTAAGTTAAAAAAACATTTCCTTCAATATTTTTGTTTAAAAAGTCAAAAAGTTCCTTTTTTGGAAAAGGAAAACAAGATTCCATACAAAATGTTTTTTAAAAAATAAAACAATGGTAAAAATGGATTTAAAAAATCACGAGACAATGGTTAAACCATTTTTGAAAATGTTTTTAGAATACATGGATATGAAATTTAATTATTTCCCAATAGAAGCTTAAACATATATTTTCTCAAATTTGATGAGATGGTTAAATAAATGTTTACCTTGAGTTCTCTATCCTTTGAAATCGCATTAAAATCCTGTATAATAAATTCATATTTATTATAATAATATGAGAGTCATTTTACTACTTATAATATTATATATTATCCATTTATAACATTTTTACACCCCCTTTTATCAATAATAATTTTATAAAATCATCATTTCTAGGTGTAGATTGGTTTATTTATCATTAGTATTTCACTTCACTAGTTCTGGTCCTTATACATTTATCATGGTTACACCAACTAAATAGTATTAATAATGATACAGTTTTAATATATATTCCTTATATACATAATTATAATCATTTATAAAGGTTAGATACAAAAAAAATGTATTACACCATTCATGGAGATGGTAGGTCGTATATATTCTTGAATGTTATTTCCATTTTTTCATGAATGAAACCAAAGAAAGGTAAATATTACCTAAAATTTTAGGATATTTATTATATCATATATATCATATATAGTTTAGTAAAATTCATCTTCATTACCATCCATGTAAATTATAAATTGAAAATAAATAGCATCGCCTTGTGGTGGTGGTTGTCCCCATGTACGCAAGAGCGACGTAATCATTTCTTAGTTATTTGGTAGGTAAGAAGGTAGATATAATATTATCATTATTTATGTATAAATATGTAACAAATATAATATATAAATATTAAACTCATCATAATACCCTTCTATAAACGATGGTGATAAAAAATTAATGGTATCGCTATGTTGAGATGGTAAGTTGTACGTACAGGTAATTGATTCCTTCACTTCTCATTTGATGGTAAATTTGGTGGATTATTATAGTTTCATAAACATGATAATATTTTAATATATTTTTTATAATAAATTACCAATTTTATGTTAAATAAAACAGATTTATAAGAGTTACAATAAGATATAATTTGAAATTGGTTGGGTAATACGATTACCTCTTCTTCGAAAAACCTTCTTTAGATCAATCCTTAAGGAACATAAGGTTATTATTTTGAGGATAAAAAAACCCATATTATAACGACCCATAGTTTACATACATTTTCATTACTTTAGAATTTAATAACACTTATTACAACATATAACAAAACCAGGAAAGGACCGTATAGGTATAGAGTCTTTAGAAACTGGGAAACATAAACAACTGGTTCATAAAGCATCTACTTTGCCTCCCATTTATTTCATCATATCTAGAGTCTATTTTTGGCATATCCTACTTAATAACCTTATTCCTAAACTGTGGAAATAAAACATACAAAAGGGTGAGCTCAAATGCTCAGTAAGGGTAAACAAAAGAAATATCAATCACATCATATACATAAGAACATAACTTTTGGAAATCTTAACCTGCAAAAGAAATAATAATTTTATAATATGGGATAAATCATAGTAGTGAAATTTAATCCCAATAATCATAAAATAAAACATGAAACTTTGTGGAATACACACATAATCATAGAGAATCATTTCTTGTTAGTCAAGACTCATTGCCAAGACTATCTTAGTGGACAAAGTCCATTTCTGAACCGAGTTCACTCCTCGTTTCAGTCCTGTTTCACTGAACCGGTTTAACCTGCCATTCCAGCCATGTCTATCTCATGAGATATAAAATCTTTACCCAATGCATTAGAGGGAGATATAGGTCCCACCCATCTCATAATGATACCATTCTTATGTGTGCCACAAAATCAGAAACCATACATCATAGCATAATCCATGTAATAAAAATGGGAATCTTAAACATCGTGACATCATAAAACAATTTATATAAGATAAAGGAATTCATAAAAATATATTTACATCACAACATAATCAAATAAATGTAATAATAGGGATAGAAATAGAACCCTTTATTATCTTATATGGAAAATAATTTTGATAAAACACTTAAACTCCATTCTTGAGGAAAATATCCTTTCTGCTTCAAAAACACTTTTCCTTTCCTAACATGTCATACAATTCTAAACTAAAAGAAGTTGATTAAAAATAAACTTGAAAACTTTTAAAGGAAGCTTCTTGGAAATAATGTTTTAAAAATACATTCATGTCGTATAAGTTAAAAAAACATTCTTCGTACTTTTGTCGGAAAAGTCAAAAAGTACCTCATATGAAAAACGACAAAAGATTCCTTCCATATCCTTTACTAAAAACTCACCAAAGGTTAAAATTGGATTTAAAAAATTGAAGGTGGATTGAAATAATATTACATATTAATGAAAAATGGATGTGGATGATAAAATACACCCCAGTAAATACTAAAGTATAAACAATCTCGGATAAAAATGAGATTGTGATATTTCCCTTACCTTAGGTCCGATTTGCCTCGTAAGTGTCCGAACCCCCGGTATAATGATTTAAATAATGTTATTGACTTATTCCAGAATCATAATTATTGTTATGATATCATATATAGTTATATTCTTAGCTTCTTAGTAGTAATATTTCATTGCTACTTGTTATTCGGGTGTTTATAACTTTTTGTTCTTATGCGTGTTTTGTCAAATAAATTTTTATTCTTCTCTTTAGGTTATAGATACATCATTTACAGAATGGTATTAATGTAATATATATCATATTTATTCATTCAATTAATTTATATAATCATTATGCAATGAAGACCATGGAGAACAAATCGCATCACATCGTGTAGACGATATTCCGTACGTACACACGAGCGATGATATCATTCCCATGATTGTGTAATTGAATTGGAGTGTATGTATACTATTTCAGAATCAATATCACTTTAAAATAATCATATATAGTAATTATTTACATCATTATACCCATCCAAGTAAGGTGGTGGGGGAAAATAGATTACACCACGACGTGGAGACGGTATTCCATACGTATGCACGCGCGGTGATTTCATTTTCCATAGGATGGATAGATGTTGAAATAGGGTTGTTTCATACTTATAATAACATATAAGTATATGAGTGATACTGATGTTATTACTTCACAATGAAACAACTATAGAAGAAGATGTTGAAGAAGAAAGAATTTGGAAAGGATCGGTAATGGATATTACCTCTTTTTGACGTGCCTCTTCTTAACCTCCCCTTAGGGAACTAGGGTTGGACTTTGAAGAAAACCAGAACCTCTAGAAATATTCTAGGGAAGAGGGGAAGTGAAATGGGCAGGGTTTGGCCGAGCTTGAAGGCTCAAATTTGTGAGAGGAGGAGAGGGAGGAGGTTCCCTTTTATAAGGGAGGAGAGAGGCACCTTTGGAAATATAAGAAATATTAGATTATATTAAATCCCAACCCCACTTAAAAACTTCCAAAATGACACATATCCGAATATTATATGAGATAGGGTTGTAATATCATCATCTAATAAAATTTGGACATGTTAGGAATTTATTTTAAACATTATCAACTTGATTTATCCTTATTTATCAATTTAATTTTCTTTGTGGTAATAATATTCTAAATTTTAAATTATTATTAATAATTACATATGTGTTGTGAATTTTCCATAATTTGAAAATTTATGACATTTTCGACCATATAAATTTTAATTTATTATTTTTAAATATTTTTGTGATTTATAAACAATTTTATAATATGTTATTTTTATAAAATAACAATAGTGTCAATTTTGACACTATTCATTTATTTGAAATTAAATAAAATATATACAGAAGATATGTTCGAAGTAAAAGCTTTAATATATTAATAAAAAGTCATATGTATCTAAAAAATTAGTGGATCAGATTAAATAGTGCATATAATAATTATTTTAATATTTTAAAACCATTTATTTGATATTTTAATTAATAAAATAATTTCAACATCACTATTGTGTCATAATTAATGATAATTATTTAATCCCTAAAAATTCTAAATATATACCTATGATGTAGATAATTGTATTAGATTTCTGGAGACTATTCATATTTGAAGTTTCATTAAGTTTATCACCAAATTAAAATTATTATACTTATAAGATTTAAGAAAGTGACATGTTGTCACATTCTTTGGTTTTAATAGTAATTAAATTATTTTCATTGACAAAAGTCTATTAAATTAATCTAATTCGACCCTTAGGTGATATGGGTATACTTTTAGTCATCCAATATGATTTTGGAAGGTGTTAGGGTAATTTTATAATCTTATATTTACCCTTAATTACCCGATTAACCTTCAACTATGGTAAATAAAATTAACCGTAGTTACTATTCATAATGACCAAAAATAAAAAGTATCCTATTAACATAATTTGGACCCACTAATTATGAATATGGAATCCATTTTTCAAAATTCAAAACATATAAGTTGCAGTAATTAATTTAAAATAAATCCTGTTGTTAAGTAAACGGGTTTTAGAAGTGAAAACATTGCCAAAGATTGAAATGTTTTTACCTATGAATTCAATGTGAAATTAATTCTAATGACATAAATTATATTAAATGGTAAAAATATATCCTATCTATACTTTAAAACTATTCAATATTATAATTTAACCATATAAATTATCTCATTGAAAAAAGTTGTTTTTAATTAAAAATTAGCGTATTTTTACTATTCCTCAAAATATGAAAGTTATCAAAAAAATATCAATAATTTATCCAAAGTAAATTTTTATATCCTGATTCAAAAGAAGAATTTTATTTTGTCAAATTGAACTTATAAATTTGTCAAAAACTAGATTTAATTTGGGTGCGCCGTCAAAAGGCGGCAAAACTGCATTTTTGGATAAATACTTATTTTACCCAAAAAAAATATTTTGTTCTCTTACCATGTTCTTGAAAATGTGTAAGATGAATAATAATGTTGTAAAATTTAAAATTCAGTTAATACTATTCATAACGGCTAGTTTATTATAATAATATATTGTTGTTTAGTGGAACTCAGTATTGCGTACTACACACGCTATCGAGGAAGGTTGTGATTGCGTGCAGCGAAAGATTCATTTGATGATTTATATAACATAAAAACAAAATATTTCTCATAAAAGTATCGGGTGTCACATTCTACCCCCCTTAAAATGAATTTCTCCCTCAAAATACGTCACTTTGTAACAAATAGATGAGGATACCTCTCCCTCATCATATCCTCAAGCTCCCATGTAGCTTCTTCTAATTGGTGGTTCCTCCATAAAAATTTCACCAAGAGAGTGGTCTTGTTTCATAGGACATTTTCACTACGATCCAGAATCTCTATCGGTTGTTCTTCATAAGAAAGATCTTGCTCTAGCGGTACAACTTCTGAGCTGAGTACATGTGAAGGATCAGGTGTGTACTTTCTCAGGAGAGATACATGGAACACATCGTGAACATGAGAGAGATTCGGTGGAAGCGCCAATCGGTAAGCTACCTTCCCAACACAATCCAGTATTTCGAAAGTACCGATATATCTAGGGCTCAACTTCCCCTTCTTTCCAAATCTCATGACCCTCTTCCAGGGAGATATTCGTAAGAAAACTTTATCACCCACTTCAAACTCTAGGTCTTTTCTTCGGTTGTCGGCATAACTTTGCTGTCGACTCTGAGCTGCACTTATGTGTTGTTGAATAGATCAGACCTTTTCTACCATCTCTTCAACAATATCAGTTCCTAATAGCTTTCTTTCCCCAACTTCATCCCAGCAAGTTGGAGTCCTGCATTTCTTTCCATAGAGAGCTTCATAAGGATCTATCTGAATATTGGAGTGAAAGCTATTATTATAAGAAAATTCCACCAAAGGTAGGTGTTGATCCCAACCACCTTTTAAATCCATAGAGAAAGATCTCAACATATCTTCTAGAGTTTGAATTGTTCTCTCAGACTGACCATCTGTTTGAGGATGATAAGTAGTGCTGAAACTCAACTCTGTATCCAGAGTATGCTGAAGACTTTGCCAAAACTTTGATGTAAACCTCAGATCCCGATCAGATATAATAGAAAGTGGTACTCCATGCAATATTACCACTTCCTTCACATATATCCTGAAAAGCTGATCTAGAGAGAAATCCTCTCTAATAGCGATGATGTGTGCAGACTTTGTAAGACGATCAACTATGACCCAGATAGAATTATTGCCTTTGGATGTTTTAGGAAGTCCTGTGACAAAGTCCATAGTGATGTTTTCCCATTTCCATTCGGGTATGGGTAATGGTTGTAACATCCCCTTAGACATCTGTCTCTCAGCTTTAACTTGCTGACAAACCAAGCATCGAGAGACATATTCAGCAACATCTCTTTTCGTGCCATCCCACCAGAAGTACTCTTTCAGGTCCTTATACATCTTCGTGCTTCCAGGATGAATAAGGAATGAAGAACTATGAGCCTCATCCAGCAGCTCCTTCTTTAATTCGGGGATGGGAGGAACACAAACCCGATTCCTGAACATTATTATCCCATCACAATCAAGGTTGAATTCAGGAACATTTCTAACCTTCTTTTGTAACTCGACATCTTCTTTTTGTGCCTCTTTAATCTTCACATGTATAGATGGTTGAACATTTATTTGAGAAAGATAAGATTTTCCCCCTTCCATTATAATTCCAAGATCCATCCTTTGTAAATCCATAAATATTGGATCTTTTGTGATCCTCATCATGGATAAACTGGCATGGTCTTGTCAACTTAATGCATCTGCCACCTTGTTTGCTTTCCTAGGGTGGTAATGAATTGAGCAGTCGTAATCCTTAATCAGCTCCAACCATCTTCTTTGACACATATTCAGCTCCTTTTGTGTGAAAATATACTTTAAACTTTTATGATCAGTATAAATATCACACCTTTCACCATAAAGTTAATGGCTCCAAATCTTTAATGCAAATATTACCGCAGCTAACTCCAAATAATGAGTTGGGTAATTTTGCTCATGTATTTTCAACTGTCGTGAGGCATAAGCTATCACCATATCATTTTGCATAAGAAAACACCCCAAACCCTTCTTGGATGCATCACTGTAGATCACAAACCTTTCTCCACTACAAGGCAGTGTGAGCACAGGTGCACTGGATAACCTTCTTTTAAACTCCTTGAAATTCTCTTCACATTCCTCCGTCCAAACAAACTTAACTCCTTTCCGAGTCAACTTGGTGAGTGGATTAGATAATCGTGAAAAATCTTTCACAAAACGTCAATAATATCCAGCCAATCCAAGAAAACATCGGATCTCAGTTACTGTTGTTGGTCTCGACCATCTTTCGATAGCCTCTGTTTTTGCTGGATCCACAGATATCCCCTCTTTTGAGATTATGTGACCCAAAAATGAAACTCTCTGAAGCCAAAATTCACACTTGGTAAATTTGGCATAAAGATTCTCCTTTCTAAGGGTCTTCAATATAATTCTTAAGTGATCTTCATGTTCTTCCTTTCTCTTTGAATATACAAGAATATCGTCTATAAAGACTACCACAAACTGATCAAGATAGTCTCTAAAGACTCTATTCATCAGATCCATGAATATAGCAGGGGCATTAGTAAGACCAAATGACATCACTATAAATTCATAGTGTCCATACCTTGTACAGAAATCCGTCTCTGGTATATCCTCCCTTTTGACCCTTAATTAGTGATACCCTGAACGAAGATTAATCTTGGAAAAGTATTGAGCTCCTCGTAGTTGGTCAAATAAGTCATCAATGCATGGGAGAGGATATTTGTTCTTGATAGTGATCTTGTTAAGTTATCGATAATCAATGAAGAGTCTCATTGATCCATCTTTCTTCTTAACAAACAGAACAGGTGCTCCCCAAGGTGACGCACTAGGGCGTATGAACCCCTTATCAAGATTCTCTTGGAGTTTCTTCTTCAATTCTTGCAACTCAATTGGGGCCATTCTATAAGGTGTCTTTGAAATAGGCAAAGCACCTGGTACGAGTTCTATTGAAAAATCAACTTCGCGATTTGGTGGGAGACCCGGTAATTCCTCCAGAAAGACATCATCAAACTCCCGTACAATGGGAATATTATTAATAGTGAGTTTCTCACCAACCATTTGAGATAAATAACCTTCATTTAGTGGAATCAATACCCATAAAATGGGAGAAATTTCCACTGGAAGGTTATGTTCATCCTCGCATCGATAGAAGATCATAGATTGATCTGGAATATTAAATGTGACTTCCCTTCTTTGGAAATTGATATGAGCTCCATGTAGAGAAAGCCAATCCATGCCATGAATCACATCAAATTCCACTATAGGAAGGATCACAAGATTTGCAAGAAGCACTTTCCCACAAACTTCAATCGGAGAAGAATTATAAACTTTTGATGCGACTGTTGTACCATTAGGGGTTGTCACAGCTAACTCAACATCTAACTATTTAGATAATACGGTGATATCCTTAGAAAATTCTTCAGAAATAAAGGAGTGGGTGGATCCAGAATCAAATAAAACATTTGCTACTTTAGAGTGGATGGTAATTTTACCTTTCACCACATCGTTATTGTACTCCACATCACTGGTAGAAATTGCATGTGACTTTCCTTTGCCTTTAGCCTTAAGAGATTGTTGACGTCGACCATCATCATCAACCCTTGGATTTGGGCATTGATTGGCATAATTCCCCATCTCCTTTCACTTGAAACATTGAAGTATTGTAGGTTCATTATGTGTGTCCCTTCCTTTTTTGGCATCATTAGATATCTTCTTCCGATCATTGCGGCATTCAAATGCCTGATGACCTTCCTTTACACATTAGAAACATTTACTTGTCCCTTTAAGACAACTCCCTCCATGTTTCTTTCCACAGTTTGAGCATAAGGGAAAGCTCATCTTCTTTTCAGTGTGCTCTTTAGATTTTCCTTTGAATTCCATTTTCCTCTTCTTATCAAACCCATATCACTGATGGGTTACTCCAATCTCCATCTCGACTTTGAGAGCACATCGAATGATTTCCTCGTAGCTATTGAAGTCCCTTATGGATAACGCCCTTCGAAGACTTGGTTTTAAGCCACTAAAGAGTCGATCGATCTTACTCTCAGGTTGGATAATAATACCAGAAGCGTACCTTGAAAGTCTTGTAAAATTTTCTTCATAAGTACCAACAGATTCATCGTCCTTTTGCTTCAGTTCAAGAAACTCTTTCTCCATCTTTGTTTGGAGAATACGAGGGAAGTACTTATTGAAAAATAAGTTCTTGACCTCGTCCCATTCCATGGACTCAATTTCATCCCTTTGCCTCGTATTCTTAATAAGATTCCACCATTGATCAGCATCTCCTTCCAAATGATACACTGCTAGGATGACTTTATCATGTTCAGAACATTGATGAACTGAAAATATCTTTTCAGTAGTACTAATCCATTGTTCAGCAACTAATGGATCAGTAGACCCGCTGAAAGAAGGTGGATGCTGCCTCAAGAAGGATTCAACAGAATGTTGCTCCTTCCTTTGCTCGTTTGGAAGTCCCGCATGATTCATAGCTTGAGAAAGTTGTGTGAGCATGGCTACAAGATTTTGCATTCCAGCTCCCATAACGTTTGGTTGTTCAGGGGGACAATCATTGCATTGCCCGTCGCATTCCGCATTAACACGGTTCCTTCGGGTTCCAACCATTTACTAAAACCAAGAATAATAGTGTGAGAAACACTAATTATATTAGGAAAACAACATAATCACGAATAAAATTTCACACTTAAGGTCTTATCATGGGTTTTTCATGGCCATTTCTAAAACACTATGATTGTGTTCTATTCTTTGACTTATCCTTAGGATTCTTACTAAGGCTTCCACATCCTAGTTTCCAAAGGTTGACTATAACCTCCCTCTGATACCAACTATAACGACCCATACATTACATACATTGTCATTACATCAGAATTTAAGCACACTTATTACAACATATAACAAAACCAGGAAATGACCGTATAGGTATAGAGTCTTTATAAACTAGGAAACATAAACAACTGGTTCATAAAGCATCTACTTTTACTCCCATTTATTTCATCATATCTAGAGTCCCTTTTTGGAATATCCTACTTAATAACCTTCTTCCTGGCCTGGGGAAATAAAACATACAAAAGGGTGAGCTCAAATGCTCAGTAAGGGTAAACAAAAGAAATATCAATCACATCATATACATAAGAACATAACTTTTGGAAATCTTAACCTGCAAAAGAAATCATAATTTCATAACATGGGATAAATCATAGTAGTGAAATGTAATCCCAATAATCATAACATAAAACATGAAACTTTTTGGAATACACACATAATCATAGAGAATCATTTCTTGTTAGTCAAGACTCATTTCCAAGACTATGTTAGTGGACAAAGTCCATTTCTGAACCGAATTCACTCCTCGTTTCAGTCCTGTTTCACTGAACCGGTTTAACCTGTCGTTCCAGCCATGTCTATCTCATGAGATATAAAATCATTACCCAATGCATTGGAGGGAGATATAGGTCCCACCCTTCTCATAATGATACCATTCTTATGTGTGCTAGAAAATCATAAACCATACATCATAGCATAACCCATGTAATAAAAATGGGAATCTTAAACATCGTGACATCATAAAAAAATTCATATAAGATAGAGGAATTCATAAAAATATAATTCCATCACAACATAATCAAATAAATGTAATAATAGGGATAGAAATAGAACCCTTTATTATCTTAGATTGAAAATAATTTTGATAAAACACCTGAACTCCATTCTTGAGGAAAATATCCTTTCTGCTTCAAAAACACTTTTCCTTTCTTAACATGTCGTACAATTCTAAACTAAAAGAAGTTGATTAAAAATAAACTTGAAAACTTGTAAAGGAAGCTTCTTGGAAATAATGTTTTAAAAATCCATTCATGCCGTAGAAGTTAAAAAAACATTCTTTGTACTTATGTCAGAAAAGTCAAAAAGTACCTCGTACGAAAAACGACAAAAGATTCATTTCATATCCTTTACTAAACACTCACAGAAGGGTAAAATTGGATTTAAACAATTTTAGGTGGATGGAAATAATATTACATATCGAGTAAACATGGATGTGGATGATAAAATACACCCCAGTAAATACTAAAGTATAAACAATCTCGGATAAAAATGAGATTGTGATATTTCCCTTACCTTAGGTCTGATTTGCCTCGTAAGTGTCCGAACCTCCTGTATAATGATTTAAATAATGTTATTGACTTATTCCAGAATCATAATTATTGTTATTATATCATATATGGTCATATTCTTAGCATCTTAGTAGTAATATTTCATTGCTACTTGTTATTCGGGTGTTTATAACTTTTTGTTCTTATGCGTGTTTCGTCGAATAAATTCTTATTCTTCTCTTTAGGTTATAGATACATCATTTCCAGAATGGTATTAATGTACTATATATCATATTTATTCATTCAATTCATTTATATAATCATTATGCAATGAAGATCATGTAGAACGAATCACATCACATCGTGGAGACGGTATTCCGTACGTACGCACAAGCGATGATATCGTTCCCATGATTGTGGAATTGTATTGGAGTGTATGTATACTATTTCAGAATCAATATCACTTTAAAATAATCAAATATATTAATTATGTACATCATTATAACCATCCAAGTAAGGTGGTGGGGGAAAATAGATTACACCACGGCGTGGAGACGGTATTCCGTACGTACGCACGCGCGGTGATTTCGTTTTCCTTAGGATGGATAGATGTTGAAATAGGGTTGTTTCATACATATAATAACATATCACTATATGAGTGATACTGATGTTATTACTTCATAATGAAACAACTAAAGAAGAAGATGTTGAAGAAGAAAGAATTTGGAAAGGATCGGTAATGGATATTACCTCTTTTTGATGCGCCTCTTCTTAACCTCCTGTTAGGGCACTAGGGGTTGGTCTTTGAAGAAGACCAGAACCTCTATAATGATTCTAGGGAATAGGGGAAGTAAAATGGGTAGGTTTTGGCAGAGCTTGAAGGCTCAAATTGGTGAGATGAGGATAGGGAGGAGGTGCCCTTTTATAAGGGAGGAGAGGGGCACCTTTGGAAATATAAGAAATATTAGTTTATATTAAATCCCAACCCCACTTAAAAACTTTCAAAATGACTCATATCCGAAGATTAGATGATATAGGGTTGTAATATCATCAACCAATAAAATTTAGACATGTGAAGAATTTATTTTAAACATTATCAACTTGATTTATCCTTATTTATCAATTTAATTTTATTTGTGGTAATAATATTCTAAATATTAAATTGTTATTAATAATTAAATATGTGTTGTTGATTTTCCATAATTTGACACTTTATGACATTTTAGACCATATAAATTTTAATTTATAAATTTTAAATATTTTTGTGAGTTTTAAACAATTTTATAATATGTTATTTTTATAAAATAACAATAGTGTCAATTTTGACACTATTCATTTATTTGAATTTAAATAAAATATATACAGAAGATATTTTCGAACTAAATGCTTCAATAGATTAATAAAATGTCATATGTATCTAAAAAATTAGTGGAGAACATTAAATAGTGCATATAATAATTAAATTAATATTTTAAAACCATTTATTTGATATTTTAATTAATAAAATAATTTCAACATCACTATTGTGTCATTATTAATGATAATTATTTAATTCCTAAAAATTCTAAATAAATTACTATGATGTAGATAATTGTATTATCTTTCGGGAGACTATTCATTTTCGAAGTTTCATTAAGTTTATCACCAAATTAAAATTATTATACTTATAAGATTTAAGAAAGTGACATGATGTCACATTCTTTGGTTTTAATAATAATTAAATTATTTTCATAGAAAAAAGTCTATTAAATGAATCTAATCCTACCCTTAGGTGATATGGGTCGACCTTTTGTCATCCAATAGGATTTTTGAAGGTGTTAGGGTAATTTTATAATCTTATATTTACCCTGAATTACCCGATTTACCTTCAACTATGGTAAATAAAATTTACCGTAGTTACTATTCATAATGCCCAAAAATAAAAAGTAGCCTGTTAACATAATTTGGACCCACTGATTCTGAATACGGAATCCATTTTTCAAAATTCAAAACATAGAAGTTGCATTAATTAATTTAAAATAAATCCCGTTGTTAATAAAACGGGTTTTTTAAGTTAAAACATTGCCAAAGATTGAATTGTTTTTACCTATGAATTCAATGTGAAATTAATGCTAATGACATACATTATATTAAATGGTAAAAATATATTCAATATATACTTTAAAACCATTCAATATTATAATTTAACCATATAAAGTATCTCAATGAAAAAAGTTGTTTTTAATTAAAAATTAGCGTATTTTTACTATTCATCAAAATATGAAAGTTATCAGAAAAATATCAAAAATTTATCCAAAGTAAATTTTTATATCCTGATTCAAAAGAAGAATTTTATTTTGTCAAATTGAACTTATAAATGTTTCAAAAACTAGATTTAATGTGGGTGTGCCATCAAAAGGTGGCAAAACTCCATTTTTTGATAAATAATTATTTTACCCAAAAAAAATTATTGTTTTCTCTTACCATGTTCTAGAAAATGTGTAAGATGAATAATAATGTTGTAAAATTTAAAATTCAGTTAATACTATTCATAACTACTAGTTTATTATAATAATATATCATTGTTTAGTGGAACTCGGTATTGTGTACTACACACGCTATCGAGGAAGGTCGCGATTGCGTGCAACGAAAGATTCCTTTGATGATTTATATAACATAAAAACTAAATATTTCTCATAAAAGTCTCGGGTGTTACATATATATCTTGTATATGGATTTTAAGAAGAAACTGGGCATAGTTTTTTTAGATCTATAAGGATCATAGTGGTGTCAATAAGTGAAGGAGGAGGTTCCCTTTTATATTTGAGGTGAGGGCCACTTCTGGAATTTCAAAAAAGATTATATTACAATAAATTCATTCTCAAGACATATTCCTCAAAATGGAAATGGATTCAAAAAAATATAATATATGGTTTTAACCCCACCATGAAATATAATGTATTATAATTTATTTTTATTTTTAACCTTATCATTTTTATTAGCCCATAGTAAACCAATTTAAATTGTACTTACGATAACAATTTTTTCAATAATAAAGGGTTGTAATTTTTTCTTCTAAGGTTAAATTTTGACCATAAAATAAAAATATAAATGAAACTTTCAACCATATAATATCCCAATTTCCTTATTTCAATACTTGTATAATTTTTAATTAATTGAATAAATATTTGTTCGATAAAATATCATTATTGCAAATTTTGAAACAATTAATTTAACTTAACTTTAAATACCTCAATACAAAGGTGGTATTCGATTATAACTCTTTAAATACTCCAAAATATATCCTATAAATATTTTTAATTCATGGTTCACATTAAATAATTCGTATTATATTACTTTTATTATTTTTAAAATAATTTATTATTATTTTTAAATAATGAAATAGTGCATTAATGTCTCATAACTAGTTATGGTAATTATAAAATTAATAAAAAATTAGAATAAATTTATACCATGAAAATAGTTTTATAAATATTTAAATAAAAACTTTTATTCACTCATAACTTTTACTTGTCCCTACGTGGACACGTAAGATATATTATAAATAAAGAGAGTGATATTTCATATCTTTCATTGATTTATATAATATATAAGTCATTTCTTTGTGAAAAGTGTCCATTTAACAAATAAATATAGAAAATAAGGTGTTAATGGTTTAATTATATTCATACATTAAGAATTAGTATGGAAATTTATATCCTTATTAGTTATTTTTATTCTATATTTACTTGATATACCCTTTACCGGGGTGTTAACATTTACCACAATTATTGTTTATATTGACCAAAAATTAAAGGATCCAAATAACCAAATTTGATACACGTTTTTATAAATATATAATTCTATTTATATAATTCAATACCTACAAATGGAATAAATTAATTTTAATTTATGTTCAAAAAATGTGACAAAAATTGTATTTTAGAAAAAATACATTTTAAGCAAAAAACTGGATTAATTATCATCATATTCCTAAAAAATATTTTTTTATTGTTTAAAAAATATTATAAAGAATATCATACATAAATTTAACTAAAACCATTCAAAAAATATGATTAATTTAATTTTTTAATAAAAATACATTGCAGGCATAAATAAATCAAAAAAACGTCACTTTTATTTTCATATAATTTTTGTTTTATATTTTAATCTATTTATAATTAATGAATTAATTTTAAAAATTAAAATGAATTATATTTTTAAAAATTTATTTATTACTATTCATATCTTCATATCCAATATTCTAGTGATAACAGACACAAAATATTATAATAATGTTATGTGGTTCACCAAAACGTACTATTGTCAGTAACACAAGATTTCATAGAAAAAAATTATTTAATGAAAAGAATTTCATGAAAATATCCAAGTGTAAAATTATACCTCATAAAATTAATTTATATATGAAAATTCATCACACAGAAAAAAATGAGGATACCAATGTTTCATTTCATCATACGCTTCCCATGTAGCATCTTTGAATTTGTGATTTCTCTAGAGAACATTCACCTGTTGAGAATCCTTATTTTGAATTAATTTATCTATAGGATCGAAGATATATTATGTTTTTTCATCATATGAAATATATTACTCTTATATTATGATCTTGGAATTTAATATATGTGGTGGATTAGGTATATACTTCCTCATGAGAGATACATGGAATACATTGTGATCTATTGAGAGATTTAGTGGATGAACCAACTGATAAGATACTTTCTTGATACGATGAAGAATATAAAATTTGAAAATATACCTACGCATTATTTTTCACTTCCTTCCAAATCTCATGACCTTCTTCCAAGGATATTTTCCTAGAAATACCTTGTCACCCACTTCAAATTCATGATCATTCCAATGATTGTTACTATATCTTTTTTATCGAATCTAGGATGATTTTATGTAATATTGAATTGATATAAAGTTTTCCATCATTTCCTCATCTATATTAGGTCTCAATATCATTCTTTACCCATATTAATTCTAGCATGTTTTATTGTTTTGTTTCTTATTATATAGGTCTTCATAATTATCCATATGAGTGTTGGAGTGAAAGCTAGTGTTGTATGAAATTTACACCAAACAAAAGTGTTGGTCCCAAACACCTTTAAGATCCATAAAGAAATATCTCAACATTTCTTCTTGAGTATGAATGGTCCTCTCACAATGACAATCTATATGAGGATGATATGAAGTGAGTAGACCTATCTCTATATCCATATCATGTTAAATACTTCTCCAAAATATTGAGGTAAACTTCAAATATCAATAAGATAAAACATAATGTCGTACTCCATGAAACCTTATCACTTTCATAATATATATCCTGGAAATATAGTCTTAAGATTTATCTTCTATAATAGTAATCAATTGTGCTGACTTTTTAAGGAGATCGACTACAACCCATATATCAATATTCCCTTTAAGTGTTTTGGGGAGTCTGAAAACAAAATCCTCAGTGATGTTTTACCATTTTTATTATCGTATGTTCAATTTTTACAACATCCCATTAGATTTATCTCTCTCTCAGCATGAACATGTTGAAATACAAATAACTGAGAAATAAACCCTTCAATATCTCTCTTCAAGTCATCTAACCAAAAATACACTTTCAAATCACTATAGAACTTTGTATATTTAGGTTGAATAGAGAATGAAGAAATATGATCTTCATCCATAAAATCAATTGTAAAATCTACTACAAAGGTATGTATACATGGTTTCTTAACATTAATATTCTATCATAATCAACATTGAACATGGGAACATTTATCACCTTCTTCTATAGCACTACTACTTCCCTCTACACATATTTTATCATCACTTGAATAGATTATTGAACACTCATTTAACCTCTATGATATTTCTCCCCATCCTATAATATTTATTACTCCATACGTAAAAAATACATAATTATTGGAGTTTTGTGATCCTAAACATAGGTAATATAGCATAATCCTTTCGACTTATATCATCTTTTACCTTTTTCTCTTTCTCGGGATGGTAATGTATTGAGAATTAATAATCTTTATTGAGCTCCAAAAACTACTTTGGCATGTGTTCATCTCTATTTAAGTGAAAGTATACATTAAAATATTGTGATTTGTATATATGTCAAACATTTCTCTATAGTGATAAATATTCTATATATTTAATGAAAAAATTACTACAGTTAACTCCAAATCAAGAGTAAGGTAATTTTTCTCATGGAAATTCATTTTATGTGAGGCATAAGCTATAATCATAATGTTATGTATGAGGAATCATTCCAATACCATGTTTAATCCATCACTATATATTAAAACCCCTTCACCATTTAAGGGTAGAGTAATAATAGGTTCATTGAATAACCATCTATTTAGTTCCTTAAAATATTCTTCTCATTCATCCATCCAAAGTAACTTGTCTCCCTTCCATGTTACCATAGAGAGTGGATTTGATAGCATTGAAAAAATCTATGCAAAGTGCAGATAATATCAACCCAAAAAAGAAAACTATTGATATCCGTAATAATGGTTAGTCTGGGCCAATATTCAATAACTTCTAAATTTTATGGGTTTACTGATATACCGTCACATGAGACTATATGACCCAAGAATTAAACATTCTGATACAAATACTAATCTTTAAAGAAAAATTCATAATCATTCTACTTACTTAGGGTATTAAATTAAATTTTCAAATGATCTTCATGCACTTAATTTCTCTATGAATATAAAATAATATCATCTGTAAATACTACCAAAAAATGATGATGGTAATCTCTAATGTCTCTGTTTATTTAATCCATTAAGAAACCATAGGCATTAGCATGAACAAAAAGCAGTACTATAAATTCATAGTGTCCAAAACTTGTACAGAATATTGACTTCGTAATATCCTCCTTCATGAAAATCAATTTATGATATCTAGAATTAAGATAAATGATGGAAAAGTATTGATCTCCATGTATTTGATAAAAAAGTCATAATTTAGCGTAGAGGACACTTGTTATTGATATTGATCTTGTTATATTCTTGATAATCAATGCAGAGCCACATTGATCTGTCATTCTTCTTAAAAAACATAAAAGGTTCACCCCAAGGTGAAGTAGTTGGATGAATTGATCCCATGCCAATATTATCTGTGAGTTTCTTCTTTAGTTCTTTCAACTCATTTGGGTCCATTATATATGGAGTCTCAAAAATAGGTGTTTCACCATGTATTAATGGTATTGAAAACAAAATATCATGATTTAGTGTAATACTATGAAAATCTTTGAGAATGGAATCAGTAAATGCTCTCACAATAGGAATATCTTCAATATTGATTTTCCCCATGACTATCTGTGATAAATTCCCCTTTTAAATAGTAATCATGACCCATACAATTTATTTAATTTCTATCATAATATCATTTTTTCAACAAACTAATAGGTAATCATATATTTCATCGGAATATCAATCATAAATTCTCTTATTTAGTAATTGATGTGTAATTTAGGAAAATAAATCCATTTCATTCCCCAAAAAACGTCGAATTACACAAGAGTAAGAGTGAAATGTTTTAACAAAAACACATTCCCAAAAACATTAATTGGGGAAGAATCATAGACTTGGGATGCAATCATTTTACCATTAGGGGTTTTTATGAATAATTATACATATAATCATTAAGGCAACACTATGATACCATTTTCAAATTCCTTATAAATAAAAGCATGTGTAGATTCAAAATCAAATAAGAGATTACCAGTTATAAAGTGGATGATCATTTTACATTTCACAGAATCATTATCATACACTTCATTAGAAATACCAATCACATGAGATTTCCCATTTCTCTAGGATTAATAGGATAATTATGATGATAATCATCATTAGCCTTAGGATTTGGCACTTAGTTAGAATAATTATCATACTCCTATAATTTGAAACAAATGATTGTGGGTGATTTATTCTAGTGGATATTTCTCTTTATTTACATCATTTGATAACTACTTCCCATCACTTCATCATTAATTCTCTCAATGACCATCCTTTTCACACTTAAAATAAATTATTCCCCTTAAGATAGTTTCCCCTATGTTTCCTTCCATACAATGAGCATAAGGGAAGTTTCATCTTCTTCTCTCTATGGTATTTATAATTTCCTTTGAAATCCATTTTTATTTTATTATCAAACCCATGAGATTGGTGTATAACTATAATATAAAATTCCCCAAGGATATCACATCCCACAATATCATCATATCTATTGATTTTTTATGGAAAATTACCTTTGGAGACATGGTTTTAAGCCACTAAATAATCAATCAACCATACTTTAATGTTATGTGATAATACTAGAAGTTTATCTCAGAAGTCTCATAAGTACTCACATATTCATCAACCATATACCTTAGCCCACAGAATTATTTCCCCATTGTTCATACGAATAATATGAGGAAAGTCATTTTTGAAACATTAGATTTTAAATTCTTCCCACCCCATAGATTCAATTTAATATTGTTCTCTCATTATCTTGATAATATTAAACCACTAATCTGCTTCACCTTCCAAAAGATAAATATCATAAATATGTTTTTCATTATCCAAACACTAGATAATGGAATACATCCTTTTAGTTCTACTGAAACATTACTTATAAACTATTGGATCAACATAACCACTAAAAGAAAGTGGAAATTTCCACTTGAAGTAATCAACATAATAGTGTTCCCTCCATTTCTCAATTGGAAGCTAATCATGATTTATATCTTTAGAAATATTAGTGAGTATAGAAAGATGATTTTTCATTCCATATCCCATAAAATTCAGCTTCTCAGAAAGATAATCATTGAACTTTCATTCACATTCAACCATTAAATGATTTTTTCATGTTCCATTCATTGAATAAAACCAAAAAACATAATGTGAGAAAAAATAATCACAATGAAAACCCACATAATCGTGAAATATTATTTATAGGATGTCTAAATCATGGAATTATTCTATGAATACTTAGGTTTAGTCCTGGTAATAGATGATAATTACAAAAAATTTATTATTTTATGCAATACTTAGGTATATACCTATATATCTTACTAATTTATTTTATTTTAGTTTCTAAATGTTAACTAAACCTTTATCTAATTCCAACTATAGAAAAAAATTATTTTCATACATATATATTACTTCTAAATATATGAATATATATTAAATATAATTTCAGTCTAACCATAATTCATTAGGTGTTTTGCCTTTGGAAACTTGGGCACATAATCAAGCGATTTATTAGTGAACTATATCTTATCATAGTAAGATCTTTATATCTAGAACCCTTATTATAATTATTGTACATAAAACCTTTATTCATAGCTTGGGGAATAAAACATAATAAAGGGTGAGCCCAGATACCCACTAGGGGTAAAAAGAAGATATTAATAATCACTAATGAATAACATGATCATAAGGGTATGATCATAACATTATAAACCCGTACTCTTCATATCATATATCATAAACGTTTTTCATGGAATAAATATTGCTAGTTCATAAGACATGAATCATAATGAAATCAAAGATCATGAACCATGGAATTCTAACATATGCATATAACCTATATTTTGACATACACATAAATATAGAAAACCATATGTAAATACTTCCCACAAATACCTTGATAACATGCTAGGCATGGGAAAACCAAATGTGTGCATGCTTCGATATTATGATAACCTCTCATGTACCATCTTTATGTCTTGGGAAAACCTCTTTTTTATCCTTTCATCACATTGAACATTAATAATTACCCAATACATTGGAGGGGTATATAGGTCCTACCTATCACATAATGAAAATCATAAATATGTGTTCCATAATGTTATAAAAAATTCATTATATCAAAACTCATGAAAATATATGGGTTTCATAAGCATTTCAGCATAACATAACCCATGGAAAAGAAATGGGTTTCATAAACATTCCATCATTCCATAATAGGTATAACATAACCAAATAAAGAAAAAATATGGTATACATGGATCATATCCCCATTATATGATATGTAAAATTAAACAATGTTATCTTAGATGGAACATGAGTTTGAAAGATCACTTAGAATAGTTATTTAGGAAAATAAACTTTACGTTTTGAAATAATTTCATTTTAAAAATATGCACAACTATAAAGGACAAAATTTTATTTTTAAAATAACCTTATAAATTATAAATTAAGAATAAATTAAAACATTAGTCCTAACAGTGGGAATATAAATTCATTCTGTATAAGTTAAAAAAAATTCCTTTCATAAATTTTTGAAATTGCAACTAAGTAACTCATTTGGAAAATTAAAAACATATTCCTCTAAAACTATTTTTTAAAAAATAAATCATGGGTAATAAATAATTTAAAAAATCATAGGATAACTTTATATAAAACTACATAAAAAATAGATATTAAAGGAAAATATTCTCCATAAAATATTTAAACATAGATAATCCCGAATATTGATGAGTTCGTGAAATAAACTCCTACCTTGGGTTCGACTATCTTAGAAAGAACATTAACCTCTAGTATAATAAATTAAAATTAATTATAATTCTATAAAAATATCATTTTCATACATATATTATCATATATTATCCCTTTACATGATTTTAACTCCCCCTTTTTTCAAAAATTCATTATTAAAAATGTCATTTTTAGATGTTAAATGTTTCATTTATCAGGAGTATTTCATTTCACTAATTCTAGTCCTTATGAATTTATCTTGGGTATAACACCTAAATACTATTATTAATCATATAAATATCACATATATTCATTATATATAGAGATAGATATATAGAGAGTCATCCATAAAATCTACATATGGAAAAATGAATTAAACCATTCATGGAGACGGTAGGTCGTACGTACGCATGAACACCATTTTAATTTTCTGATGAATAGAAGTAAAAATAAGTAAACATTAATTAACCTTTTTAGGATCATTATAATATTATATATATCTTATATATTCATCAAATTCAACCTCAATACATCCGAATTAAAATAAAAAACGAATTGCATCGCATCGCTTTGTAGAGATCTTTGTCCACACGTACGCACGAGCGATATTGTTATTTCTCAATGGTTTGAAATGAAATAAGGTTGATAAGATATTATCATTACTGAAGTATAATTATTTCATTAATATAACATATAAATATTAAACCCATCATAATAACCATCTATAAATTATGGTGATGAAAAACGAATTGTATCTCTACGTGGAGACAATAATTCGTATGTATGCATGCCTGATACTTTAAATTCTTGTTTGATGAGAATGAGGGTGTATTATGGTGGTGTCATAATAATGATAAAATTTATGAATATTTAATATATAGAATATAAAATTTTATAAAAAATACTATATATTTAGAAGTGGTAAAAGAAGAAATAAATTGAAAGAGTTCAGGTAAGATGATTACCTCTTCTTTGGAAGGCTTCCTTTTGATCCTTCCTCAAGGAACCTATGGCTGCTATTTTCGAGATAAACAAACCTCCATAACATGTATATGGAATTTTTAAAGATACACTTTAATGTTTTTTTAACTATAAAGACAAATGTGGTGTGGTAAAGTGAGGGATAAGGTCCCCTTTTATAATAGACATGTGGAGTGCTTTCATAATTTCTTAAAAGATTAAATTATAATAAATTAGTTATCAAGACATGTGCCTCCAGATTTACATGGATTAGAATATAATATAATATGAGTTTTTGATACTATCAACCAATATAATTTATACATATACTGTTTTAATTTTAAACATTATCATTTTTATTAACCCTTATTTAACCTATTTTAATTTTAACTACAGTAACAAATTTTTTCAATATTATCGTGTTGTTCTTTTTCATATAAGTTAACTATTGGGTCATAAATAGAAAATATAGGTAATTTTCACCCAATAATATCGAAATTTTATTATTTATTGGTTTTTATAATTTTTAAACAATTTAATAATATATGAATTTGGTGAAAATCATTATTTTCAATTTTGACACCATTCATTTAATTTAACACTAAATGCATCAAGGAAAATGGATAATTACAATATAATTCTTCCAAAACTCCCTAATATTTCATATAGATATATAAAATCCTTGGTTTACATTAATTAATTAATATTAAGTCACTTTTTATTTTTTTAAAGTCATTTATTCTATTTTTTTGTTAAATAAATAAATGTTACATCGATTGTGCGTAAGAAATTAATGTAATTCTATAATTTCTAAAAATTTAAAATAAAATTATTAATTTATAAATAAACTATAATTATCATACATAACATACTTGATTCTCTATATAGACATAAAATATATATGAAAAAACAAAGAGAGTGACATTTTGTAACTTTCTTTGATTTAAATAATATATATTTCATTTTAATGGAAAAGTGTCCATTAAAAAACTAAATATATAACCTAAGGTGTTATGGGTCAACTTAAATTAATCCATTTTAAATTAGTATGAAAAATTATGGCCTCATAATATATTTTAAATCTAGATTAACCAGATTGACCCTTTGCAAAGAGGAAAATTTTTACCATGGTTACTTTATATATTGATAAAAAATAAAAGGATCCTAATTAAACAATTTGAACATTAATTAATATTATCTATCTCAATAAAAAATAATTATACAAATCAATTTTAATTTATGTTTGTAAAATGTGACAAAACGGTTTTTATGAAAAATATATGTTTAAGCATAAACCATGATTTATTCTTTTCATATGCCTAAAAAATATTTTTTTAATGATTAAAACATTTTATAAGGTAAATAATATATAAATTTAATTAAAATAATTCATAAATATAGATTTTTTCAATTTATTAATAAAAAACATTTCATGCATAAAAATAAATTTTTCAAAAAAAAGATCATATTTATTTTAAAATAATATTTATTTTAAATTTTAATTATTTGATAACTAATAAATTTATTTTATAAATGTATAGACTATATATTGGTCATAATTTAATTAGTTGTATTAATTACCACTAATCCAATGACTAGGTGATAATTAACACATAATATTTTAATAATGTTATACAGTTTGTCTAAACTAGTTATTGCATGTAGTGCAAGCTACTGAAAAAATATTATTATTTAAAGATAAATGATTCACTAAAATCATGGGGTGTTAAATGTCTTGTTTTTTTACTATAAAAAATATTCAATTTTTTTTAAATAACATTCCTATATAACTATTTCTCCGAGATTCAAAATCGTTAGATCTTAGGATTGTGTGATTATTATGAGATGAAATGTCTAAAATATGGGAATGATGTAATAAATAAAAACACACACAGATATATATATATATATATATATATATATATATATATATATATATAATTTTATCATTGGATATTATAATTGGTATTAGAGAATTTATCAAATTTGGTTTCCTAAGACCATTTTTTTGTACTTTAATTATGTGAATATTAAATTTATTGAAATTAATAAAACTTATTATTACATATTTTTCATTGTTTTTCATGACTATAAAGTAATAATTCCTCAGAGTATACATCACATTGATAAGGTCATTATTTTTCCCCTCCATGAGGAGAACCATGATATTCTATGATGATATTCTTAAATGATATCAGTTGGTTGGATAATATACAATGATGGGATAAATATCACATCATCAGTTAAGAGTGAGTAATCATAAGAATATGGGTCTTCTTCTACTGAAGTTCACACTTAGTAATCTCCAAGATGGGAGATAATTATAATAGACCCACTAGTTGTAATTCCTCATGATTAATTGTCCTAATATATTCCCATCTGTGAGTGTTTGTGATGTCCTTTACACTTTAAGATTATTATTAATGCATGTTAAAACTCATATACATTGATGTATTTCATAAAAAATGACGATAAGAGTTCATATAGATGTTGGGTACATTGGTTGCGTCACAAGTTACATGTCATTAATAGATCAGTCGAGGAATGACTCATCCCTTCCATCTTTATGGAAGCTGATATCTCAAACAATTTGTTAGAATAAAATCATCACCCTAAATTCCATAATCATGGTGTAATGATGTATTTATTTCAAGTAGTAAATGGAAGAAGTTTCGATCATATAGGTTCGTGACATGGATGTTAAATCTTCTTGATGATATATTGTGACAAATGGATTGTATTACAAAGTGATCATTTAAACGTGGTTATCATTATTTGCATCAGTATGTTCTTTATCTTTCGGTTCCTTGAACAATTGCATGAAAATAATACTTTACTTTAGGCAAGACCACCTAATGCCAATGAGAATGACTACTAGAGGGTCACACACTATGTTTTTTCTGTTGATCATGATTAGATTATATTTTAATTTAATTAACTGAATAAATATTATTCTCAACATCAAGGAATAATTTTTTTCATGTTATATTTATCGCATAAATTAAAATATATTTATTCACCAGCTTATGAATAAAAATACATTTTCTTATATTATTAAATAATTAATAAATATTTTTTCACCAATGTGTGAAAGAAATATTTTTTTATTAAAATATTAATTTGGGTATTTAATAATACTAAGGGGTTTGAAAGGACCAAGATAACATCTAGGGATAAAATATTTATTTTCAAGATGGAAAATTTTCTTTATCAATTTTCTCAGGTTGGAAAACCAAAAAAATAGTATTATTATTATTATGTGGCATGTTATATATTAATGGTCTTAAATGTTATTCAATGGATGGTATGCCATTAATTAATATTTTAAACTAAATCCTAACTCTATAAATATATGGTTATTTTTATTGTGTATTACATCCAAAATTGAGAATAGAGAATTATTATGTGCCAAAAAATTCTATCTAAACTCCTCCTTATATATCCATATCATTAATGAGAAACCCAAGAGATATTTTTTCAAGACTAGAGAATGAATGATATATAAAGAGTAACGTAATACATTCATAGATTGAGTGGTGTTTCTCAGATATCATTGGAGCATGGGTTGGTAACATCTATAGGGATTTTATACTTGGATCCTCATAGAACAATGATGGAAATATGAAATTGTTTTTTGGATGATCAACATTCATCAAAAAATAAAGCTCTTGATCCTAGGTTTTTCTTTCTTCCGATAGTAAATAAATTATTTATAAATTTGATGAGCAAGATCCTCACTCATGGTTTCAAGAAATTATTATTTATATAAATTTTAATATATTGACCACAACTGCACACTTCTATAGTTCCCATAACCAAAAAATTGGTATTAGATTGTGGTAACATTTACATTTATAATTATTTATCTGATTTTTGATCTCTATGAAATTGTGGTTAGATTTTAATTTCATGTTATTCATTCATCAATTAAATTTTAATTAAAATTTTATCAACATATTTATCAAATTTATTTATTGTTTAATCATATTAAAGGTTTAATAATAGATGAAGAGTGAATAGATATTCCACTAGGAAGTGGAAAATATTTGGTCAGTAAAACTATGTTACACATCATGTAGCTGGAGTACATGTAGTTTAACTATGAGCATTGTCCCTGGATTCACCAAGAAGTTAATTACAAGTTGTACATTTATTTCACACCACATGCTCACTGGGACAACCCATTATATGGTAAGTAGATACATTGTGTGTAGCTTGTATAAACACATTGAGTAGTCCAGCTGAGTTAATGCACACAAGCCCCAAGCATGTGACTCAAATACAAAGCAACTGAGGTACATATTATGTACCTGGATTTTAAATTTAATGTAGTCTACTAATTAATGGTAGAATTACATTACCATAAATTAACAATTATATCATTAAAACCTTTATTTATTTATTAAAACATACTATGTGTTTTAAAATTTAATAATTGTTTTAAATATATTAAAATTCTCAAGTAATTTAGAGTAAAAAATATTTCATTCTTGGTTCTATTTTTTATTTTCCATGAATGTAATTAATGATGGGTTTCTCCAATTAAGTTCAGATGGTCATTAAGAAAAATTAAAGTTGTTTAATTAATTAATTAACTAATGCAAGCATGTTTACTTAATAATAAAAAATTAATAAAGAAATGAATGGTAGTCAATTACTATTTGTATATTTCTTTCATGTATGACAGATAATGAGAATGAATAAGACCTTTGTAAATATAGTAATTTATTTAATTTAATTAATTTCATTGGTATTCAATTATTTAATATCAAGTTAAATAATATCTTCAATGTTATCTATCTCTCCTTTATTATGTTAGTCCTAACTATCCAAGGATATTTATTTAATCCCCTTTGACAAATCCTTTGGTTCCCATCACCTGCATGTTATTAATAACTATGTGTAATTAATAGAGCATGTGAAGGATCATGGAATCAGTTCAAGATGGACCGATGATGATATAAATTCGATGATTCACAAGTATATAGGTGGAATGTGGTAACTCATTTCAAGACCAGAAAATAATGCTATTTCCCTCGGTCATAGGTTGATTTAATGTCCTACCATTAAATAAACCTTTAGATAAGCTCATGATAATGTCATTTACTTTTATATTTATTTCTATCTATGAATTTTTAATTTTATTTGCAGTAGATGATAGTCACATAAATGAAGGAATTAATATTCAATGGCGGAAATTAAATAAATTAATTATGCCTAAATGTTATATCTAACAAGGTTAGTTAATTATGTAAAATCCAATTAATACAAAAATACATGTAAATGATTAAACAAGTTAATATTCAATTATAAATAAAATAAAATCCCTCAAGTTAATATTAATTCAGAATAAGCCTTCCCTTACTAGTTTGAGAATGAAACCATAGAACTAAGTATTTAACATGGCCAGTGTCTGGACTCTTAATTATGTCATGGAGTTATCATAAGAGTTATGAGTTGACATAACCAAAATTGTATTGGGTTTAATGACAAAAATTTGTTAAATAAAAATATTGGGGAAAGTGTTCAAGAATTCCATGTCAATATTTTCGGGTAGGAGAATCCAATAAAAAGATCATGGAGCTTCAAACCTATAGTTGGAATGATTTACTACCTAATTAATTTTTTATGTTTTTCATAAACCAAGTATGGATCATTATAAAAATATATGGGCAACCTTTACACTATATTTTCATCAAAACTAGACATTTTGATTTCAAGGGTGATGGAAATTGGGAATTGAAAAATTGTGGTAGATTTAATAAAAGTAAATTAATTTATAATTTCTCAAAAAATTTGTAATAAGAAAGTACTAATAATCAATTTCTTTAATTGTAGAATAAAATTACGTGTTTATGATCCACAATATACCTATGCTCAATAATGGATAAATACATCCTCTTAACTGTTAGTTACTTCTATGAGTGGTTTAGATGCCTTTTCGTTATTCTATACCATGAATGGAAATATTATGTTATATAATCTTCAATGTCTAATCCTCCATCTAAGGAATCAAGTGATAAAGAGTTTCTTGTCAATGAAAAACAATTTAGTGGCATAGTTAACAGTGAGTGTTTCATTCTTTCATCTATTTTTAGCGACCTAATGAAGTCTCATGAAAACATGGATGTGTAAAGAAAGATTACAAAACACTATTCTCTTTATTATGAGTGATCTATCCAGGAAAAGTTAGAGATATCCAAGGTGCTCTTTTAGAGAAAAAATGGAGAGGATTACTATGATGGGCCCCATATAGTGAAGATAATTATCTATATTGAGAGCCAGAAGTTCAAGGTTTTAAACTCACTAAATAACCAGGAACATATCTCATTCTGTCATCAATCCATCATAATATTGTTATCTTGTTGTAAATTTTAATATGAGAAACATTGAGAAGTCTTTTCCGTATCTTATTACTCTCCTTTTCCATGTAGACAAGGATACAAAGAAAAAAAATCCTTCTAACCTTCTGTTGAAAACATTTAAAGGTAAAGATAACAAATTTAAGACCAAAGAAACTTAACGCACTTCGAAGAAGTGTAAGATCAAGGGGAAAGAAAAGGGATATGTAGTTTTCTATTTTGCATGTGGTAAGAAGGTCCAAAAGAAGACAAAATTACACCCATCCAAAGAATTAAGGGGAATATTTGGGTGTGATTGTTAACTAATTAAATTTATATGTTTCTAAAAATTGGGTATTAGATAAATCTTATGATTATCACATATTTAATAAAATATAGAAACTAATTAGATTCAAAAATATCGGCAAGGGGGGAGGTATTTCTATGAGAATCCAATAGAGATAAACTTGTTGTTTTATCAAACAGGGACTACCACCTCACATTTCTAGCCAAAATGATCTTTGTTTTAAAGGGTTTTTGTTATGTTCCTTTGGTTACAAAAACATTTTTCTATTTCCAAACTCGATATAGATGAAATTGTTTTCAAATTTGGGAATAAATGTTTCTTCTTCTATAAAGATAGAATTTTTTATGGTAAGGAACATTTAAATAATGGTATTAGTGTTTGGGATTACATGAACCAAGTAATGGAAATCAATGAAGAAGTTACATCACATGACTCATACAACACCCAACTTTGGTATCACCAACTAAGTCATTCAAATAAAATATTCGTGAAAAAACTACATCAAGGTGGATATTTTTATACATTTAAACTAAAACCACTTGGTGTATGTCGCACATGTTTACAAGGAAAAATGACTAAATCCCAATTTAGTAAGAAATTTGAAAGTGTTAAAGATGTTCTTGAAATTATTAATACTAATGTTTATTGGCTATTTCCTATTGAGTTAAGGGGTGGGTACTCATACTTCTTAACTTTTAAGGATGATTTTAGTACATATGGATGTTTATACTTATTGAGGTATAAGTATTATTATTTTTATAAATTCATGGATTAAAATAATAATTTTGAGAACTATCTTGGTAAGAATATTAAGAAACATCACTTAGACAACAGTGGAGAATCTCTTAATCAAAACTTCATTGATTATTTATGGAAGTTTGGGACTTTATCTAAACTCACTCCTTCTTATACACATCATTGGAATAGTTTAGGTGATAGGAGGAACCAGACCATATTGGGCATGGTGAGATCAAAAATGATTCATGAGAGTCTTCCATTAAATTTTTGGGGATACAGGTTACAAATAGTATCATATGTACAAAACCGAGTTCCAAATACAGAAAGAAATGCTATAACAAGCCAATTATGGAATGGAAAGAAACATGTGTTGTCTTATATACATGTGTGGGGTTGTGAAACAATTATTAAGGCATCTTTAGGTAACAACATTTCTTCATGAGGCCCAAATTGTATCTTTATAGGATATCCCAATGAAATAAAGGGATACTACCTATAAAATCATTAAGAAAAAATGGTCATGGTTGACATATGTCCAAAATTTCATGATGAGGATATTATCGCTAATAGATATAGTGGAAGTGAGATAGGATTCAATGAATCCATAATCAAGGTACACCAGAGTTGGCATAATAAAAAAAATCCACAAAGCCCCATGGATGAAGAAATTATTCCATAGATACAATTAAGCTGTATGAGTAAAATAGAGGTTAGAGAACTCGAATGTTAGGTATTTCTAGTAAATGAGGTTAGTGAGTCATTATTAGTTGATAATTATGATCCTCTAACCTACAAGGATGTAATAAGTGGAATAGATGTTTCCAAGTGGAATAAATCCCTGAATTATGAAATGGATTCCATATACTAGAAAAAAATATTTATTTTTGTAGACCCTTGAGTATATGTAAGTCCCGTTGGTTAAAAATGGGTATTCAAGAAAAAAAATGATATAGAAGTAAAATTCAGTACCTAAAAGGAGTTACCAATTGAAAATTGGTTTAAACAACATAAAGGAATTGACTACAATGAAACCTTTACACTGGGTGAAATGCAGAAATACATTTGGATTCTACTTGCATTAGGTAATTCCATGATTATGATATTTGTAAAATGGAAGTCAAAACAGCCTTTCTTATTGGGAACCTTCAGGAAGACTCTATATGACACAACTTGTAGGTTTTGTGATTCCAATGGATTCCAAAATTGTATGCAAGTTTCAAATATCCATTTTTGGAATAAATAATTCATCTAGGTTATAGAACATTAATTTTGATGAGTCCATAAAAAAATTTTGTTTCATAATGAATGAATGTGATCCATGTATCTACAAACAGTTTAGTTTGAGTTCATTAGTTTTCTTAATAGTATATGTTGATGATATATTAAACATTGGAAATGAAATAAAAATATTAGAGTTTCTTAAGGAGTTTTTGAATATATTCTTCTCTATGATGGACTTAGGTGAGGTTGTATATATTATTGGGAACAAGATCCGTCTTGACAGATATAAGTGGTTTCTTAGCCTAAGTCAATTCACTTACATTGACAAGATACTGAACAGGTTTTGTATGGACAAATCCAAAAGGGTATTGTTTCCAGTTTCACGGGTATTCATATTTCTAGGAAAATGTGTCCTCAAACACATAAAGAAAGAAATAGAATGTACATGATTCCCTATGCATCATTGATTGGGTAAATAATGTATTGTATTCTATGTACTAGGTAATATTCCTCATATGCATTAAGTGTGGTATGAATATATAAAATTGATATAGGTAACCACCATTGAAATCCAGTCAAAAATATCGTAAGGATTCTAAGGTATATTAAGGATATGTTCCTGATTTATAATGTAGATGTGGAACTAAACATTAGAGGATATCCAGGTACTAGTTTCCAAACTAATCATGATAAAATGAAGTCACAAATGAGAAACATCTTCAATTTTAATGAAGTTTTTTGAGCTGAAAGAGATCATAGAATGCAGCGTTCATTAATTCTATCATAGGTTTTGATAATATTGAAGCTGTTGATGTATCTAAAGAAGAATTATGTATGTGAAACATCATCCAAGATCTTGATGTGGTACCTAGTAGTAATGATATTATCACGCTTTATTGTGATAATACTGTAGTGGTGGCTCATGAAAAAGAGGCATGGTCACATCAGCTGATGAAGCAGATACTTAGGAAGTTTCCTATCTTAATGCCTTTTTCTTGAAGAGTTGAAGTTGTAGTGATTATTATTTCCATGGATGAAAACATATAAGAACCCTTGACTAAATCCTTGACTTAGAAATAACATGAATAGTATCTAAGGTCTAATAGACTAAAGGTTGTACATGGTAGGATCATGTACAATTGGTATTTTGTAGGAGTTGATGTCCTGGGACCAATTGGTTATACTTTGATTATGTGTATATTCACTATATTGAATGTTATTAAAACAACATTTTAATTATTAGTTTTTTCTTCTTGACTCTAATGTAATAATTTTATAGAGTATACATCACATCGATAAAGTCATATAAGTTCCCTGATATGATGAGAAACTTGATGTGTTGTGATGATATTCTTAAAATAATGTTCTTTGATTGGATAACATACTATGATTTGACTCATAGGATATTTGGTGTGAGTACTCATAAGAAGATGAGGTTTCTTTTAATTATGTTCTCACTTGGTAATCTCCAATATGTAAAATTATGATAATAGACCTACCGGTGTGAAATCCAAAAGTTTTATTATCATCATATATGCTGATCTCTGAGCATTTGTAATAATCCTTAGAATTTAAGATTATTATTAATGCATGTTACAACTCGCGTACTTAGATTAATTTCAAAATCATGATGATAACAGTTCATGGAGAAGTTTGATATGTTGGGTGTGTCATGAGTGACATATCATTAATGGATAAGTTGAGGAATTATTTGAACCTTCCATATTTTTGGAATCTGATATATCATCCCTTTAATTAGAATAGGACCTTCACCAAAAATTCCATGTCTATGCGGTAATGATGTTTTTATTTTTGATAGTAAAATAAGGATGTATCAAGCATATAGGTTTGTGACCCAGATGTGTAAGCTACCTAATGAGATATTGAGGCAATGGTATTATATTACATAGTGATTTTTCTAATGTTTTTGTCATCATTGAGACATTTAGTTATATCTCTTGTTTTTCTTGGCTCGTTACTAGATAATAATCCTAGAATTTGAGAAGGAAACAATAATGCCAATGAGAAATAATCCTAGAGGGTCAAACACTATGTGTTTCTGTTGATCTTGATTATATTATATTTGAATTTAACTAATGGTATAAATATTTTCCTCAGCAATGAGGAATAATTTTATACAATTTATATTGATATGTTAAATTAAAAAAAATATTTTTCGTCATGTGAATAAAAATAAATTTATTTAATTTAACAAATATTCAGTAAATATCTATTCACTATTATGTGAATCAAATATTTATTTATGAATAAAATATTTATTCTAGTATTCAAGAAATACTAAGGAGTTTGAACAAAACAAGACTATGTCCAGTGATAAAATAATTATTTACAAGATGTTAGATATTATTTATCAATTTGTGAATGTTGGTGTACATCAAAATAATAATATTTTTATTATTACATTCCATGGGGTTTTTAAAATGTTTAAAATTTTATTTCCTGAACATCTTGCAACTTATTAACATTTTAACCTAAAATTTAACTATACAAAAATATTGTTATGTATATTTTGTATTTCATCAAAAATTGATAACAATGAATTGTTGTACACACTAAAATTTCTCTTGATTCCTTCTTCTCTCTCCCTCTCATGAATAAGAAAATATTTAGATATTTCATCAATACAGAAGAACTAGTGATCAAGAACAATTAATGAAATACATTCAATTCAAAATGCTAGCACCTGGAGATTGAGTGATATTTTTCATAGATCATTAGCGCATGTGTGGATCACTACTTGAGGGATTAAATCCTTAAATCCCCACATCAAAATGATTAGAATCTGAAAGGGTATTTTCAGATGATCAACATTCATCAATGAAGAACATTCCTAAGCCCATGTAATTATTTCTTTGGATATTAAATAAATTAATTATAAATTTTACATACAAGATCCTTGATCATGGTTTTGATAAATGATTATTAATATAAATTTTAAAATATCTCCCACCATTTCATTCTTTCACAATCCTCAGAACAAAATAGAAATGTTTTGTTATTTTTATGCTTAATTTAGTTAGTTTGTAGATTTGGATGAGAGAACAATAATAAATACTCAAGGGATAAGTCTAAGGTATGAATCTAAGTATAAGATATCAAACTTGAATTTTTGTATTGTTTTGAGGATATGTTCTTCAAGGAAATTACATCCTTTTACATATACGGACATGTGGATTTGGTTGTTACATGGATTCTCCTAGTGGTAAATACCCTAAAAATGTATATTTGAGTATCAACTCAATTTTCTATTGGCTACATGATAAGCAGACCCAATAATTCCCCCCATGATAAAAAATACTAGGGGTATTCTTTGGATTATCATATCCACTTTATAAACCACTTTGAAATATTTAAATGTAATTCTATGATATAAAATACACCATGTGTGGTAAGAGAACCTAATATGAATATTACCATGGAAAACCTAGGTTTAACTTAAGGATATATACATTGATCTAACCGTGACAAAGTTTAAATGAATGTATAATAGGTTGAAATTAAGGTGTCATTGGAGTTGAAAAATATGGGTTGTATTTTCATATTCATATGATCATTTACTCATATATTATCATAACCATTTTGGTTTTAGAATTTGGTTTGAAATTGGATAATAAAAATAAAATGTAAAATGTATTTCCATAGGAACTCCTCTGACTAACTAAAGAATAATATATTATACATATTGTTGAAATAAAGGAAAATCTAAATTAATTCTTACTATATATGAAATAATTATTCTTTTATAATCCTTATGGAGAGACCCAATCTTCTCATACATAAATATTATATCTTTTTAAATGAATATTTGATATATTTAAAAAATAGATGCATGTTTATTGTATAAGTTTTTTTTGTTTAGAGAAAAGATACACTATATTCTTATCTCATGAAAGAGATTCAATGTCTCCTACAAATATCTTCCCATCAGGTACTATTCATATAATTTACCTACATAAAACGTTTTTTTCATAACTTGGATAATGGAAACATAAGAAAAGGTGAGATCATATGTTTAATGAGGATAAACAAGGAAGATATCAATATAACATGACCATAAGTGTATGATAATGTGATAATAACATTTAAAATCATACCTTTAAATTCATATAACAAAAATATGAGATAATACCTAAACTATGTAATTTCACAAGACATGAATCATAATGGAAGAAAAGAACAAAAATCCATATTTGGCATATGATATTGAGTTTTCTCATATACAGAAGCATAAAAAATCATATGTCAAGGCTATCTACAAATACAATCATAAAATTATAGGATTGGGATAAACACCTTTATACCAACATAGGACTTGGAAAAAAATCCTATGTACCCTCTTTCATTCTTGCAAAAACCCCTCACGTACCCATTTTTAGGACATGTATAACCACCTACGTACCCTTCGAGATAAAATAACATTAATCATTACCCAATGCATTAGAGAGAGATATAGGTCTCACCAATCACATAATCTATACATTAGTGTTCCAAAATATAGTAAAACATTCATCATATAAGAATCCATTAAAATAAATTTTTAACATAAACATGTCATTATAGCTTAACCTATGATAAAAAATAGGTTTCATAAAAATTTATTCCTCATAACCATGACCATCTAGAGAAATACTAAGATTGGTATCACGAGATCATATCATCTGTAAATCATACCTAATGTCAAATGATGTCATATTAGATGGAAATGCTTTTTTGAAGACCACATGGAACATTTCTTGACAAAAATAGAATTTCTACACTGAAGAACATTTTTTCTAAAACATAAAAGTTTTTCAAACTAATCTTATTTGAAAATAACCCTGAAAACTAATAAAGGATTATTTAAAAAAATTTAAAAATATATTGAGAAAAATAAAATTTCTTTTAAATTCCCCTTTGATAATTAAAAAATTAATAAATCAATTTATAAACCATTTTCTTTCAAAATTATTTTTTAAACTTATAATGGAATCTTCAAAAATTATTTTAAAAATTTATTGACTAAAACAACTTTTCTACTTTGAAAAACATTTCTTAAAAAACATAAAAATAATTAAAATATCATATTATTTGAATATAACCTTAAAAAATTATAAATTATGCATAAAATAAAATAATAATCTTGATGGAATGTAAATTCAATTCATGTCATGCAAGATAAAACAAATATTCCACTAACATTTAAAAAAAAACCAAACATGACTTTTTAGAAAATGAAATGAAGATTCCATTTAAGGTGATTTTTTGAAATTAAGAAATTGGTGAAAATTTCTTTAATAAATATTTTGGTTAATTTTAAAACTTGTTTTGAAAACATTTTTGTAAAACATTGATATAGAATAAAAATGATTTTCGGCTGAAAAGAGAAAAAAATGAGTTTTCTTAAAAACATTATTTTGAACTATTCAATTCATAAAGAGAGGGAAATGAATGGAAAAATGTATTATAATGGTATAACCATTGGATAAAAAATTCCATAGTATATTTAGGGATTTATCATAATATTTCATCATCGAAAGCATAATCATAAGCAATACTGATAAATAATTAAATTGTAGAATCAAACCCTTACCAATTTTGTAACTTTTTAATTGTATGCCCCATTAAATAATAACATAAAATGAAAATTTAAAAACCATTAAAAGAATTAAATTCATTATATAACATGTAAAATTGTAATATATATATATATAAGGGCTTGTCCTTAAAAAATACATAATCTTGAACTAAATGAATAATTCACATTGAGGATCTTTTTAGGTTTAGTGTTTTATATAATTAAGACATAACTATTACATATCAAAAGATTACTAAGTAGACACTTCTACTCAATTTCCATTTTTTTCATAAAATAAAAAACTCTTAAAAAGAAACATGTCTAGTTCCATGTTTTATATTGCATGTCTTTCCATGATCACATCCTTGACCCTATTCATCATTAAGTCATGTATAAAAACATTTCAAAAACTTGGGATGAGTAAAAAAATCTCAGTAAGGGTTATAACATAATGAAAGGAAACATTAACTTGCCAATAAATAAAAATCAATGAAACCATAACTTTCAGTCATAACATTCCTTCTAAAATCATAATATTTATGTATAACTTATAGAAATCATAATATATAAAGGTAACATGAGGAATTTATAACATTCTTACGTAAAGACTAACCCTCATGGTTACGTTTGGAATACCCATCAGAGTATATTCCATAAATATCTTCATAGAAACCTTAGTGTTTAACTCCTTTGCGTTACCCAATGCATTGGAGAGCTATCTCGGGCTCACCCACCCTTAGTTTATCACGGAACCACCTGTATTCATAAACAATGCCCAAGAACCATAACATAATCGCATAACATAAAACATGCATAAAGGAAACATAGAATTTCCACATTTAAATCACAAGATATCACATCATGATATTAACATAAATGAAAACATCAAATATAATCATTAAAATCCTATGAGAGAAATATCCCTATATACTTTGAAAATAATAGAAGAAGACATTTTAAAGAGATTTAAGAATCAAAGTGTCCCATACCACTTTGAATATTTTGAAAGGATTTTAAAAAATTCAATTCCATATAAATAAATCCTTAAAACCATTTTTAAATCATGGAAATGGATGATAAATTTTTAAAAGAATAAATCTTTAAAACTATTTAAAACAATGTTGTAATAAAAGTGTCCTTTTCCATTTTAAACATTTAAATTATAAGCCACATGAAAGTAGACCTTTTAAAAAACATTTGAATGACTTTAGTATTGACATAATATGGATATGGGATGTCAAATGGGATGTATATACACTTTGTAAAAGAATAAAAGTGCATATCATCAAGAAATGTCTCAATGAGAAGAAATTGAGATGTAATCCCAATCAAAGATCATGCCATTAGAGCAAGGATAAAGAAATGACATAATTATGTGTGAAAAATATATATACACCCAATATAAGTAGATATTAAGTGTAAAACAAACATAGGTCATTCAAACATATTCATAGAACGACATAATCATGAAGTAGAGGTTTAACCCAAGGAATTGAAATTGGGTTAAGAAGTTCCCTTATAGAAATTTGAAAGCCTAACAATGTAACTTTAAAATTCAGAAAATGAGATGATGAGAGATAAAAAGTGTATCTTATCACATGGACATAAAATTTATAGAAATAAGGATATATAAGAACATATCCCATCATAATAAGATGTAAATTAAAAGACCTAACAAAATAATTCTTTTAAAAAGAGGAGGGTGAAAGGTTCCCTTACTGATTTTGGTAACTTTTGAAACGTACACCCCATGAAAGAAGTACTACACTATGTTGATGTAAATAGACATAAAAAAAAGTATATTTCACAAATTTTAGAATAATGGTAAGTACATACACCACTCAAAGGAGATAGTGACAAATATATCATGAATCTCACGGGAATAAAAAGTGAGATAAGAAATCCCTTACAAAGATTCGACAGCCTGACGACGCCACATAAAACTTCCAGAAATGGATTGATGAGATAATATAGGGTCTCTAATCTCATGATAATAAAAATCATAGTAATAATAATATGAATTAACATCCCCTAACATAAAAAAGTATATCTTAAAAGAAACGACATAAAAGAGAGTACTTAAAAAGAAAGAGAGAGGTAGGATCCCTTACCTCAAGTTCGAGTTGTTTTGTTCGTTTCTTTATATTCATGAATAATAAACATTGGTAAATTAATAATTTATTAAGGACATAATTTAAAGTTTATTATTAAATTCATATCACATATTATAATGTTATAATAATAAGTTAATTATGTGAGTTCATATCAGATGTTTTGGTCGATGTTCGGTACATGAGTCAAAAATGAACTTGTTTGAAAATAATTGTCCTTGTAGTTTTAATTACACCATCTCCAGAATAGTATTAATGATTTAAATATCATATATATCCTTTATATATTCATTTTATATATTCCATAACATTTGGAGATAAAAAAATTAAATGCACCGTTCATGGAGACGGTAGGCCGTACGTACGCATGAACGCTACTTTCATTTCTTTTTCACATTAATGGAATTAAAACTAAATGAGATATATATATATATTATAATTACATTATAAAATATATGTTATATATGTCACATAAGTTCATTAATTTCATTCTTTGTACATTCCATGTTTTGCATTAACAAGTCATATCACTTGAGGGGGCGTTAGTCCCCACTTCCTCAAATGAAATTATCGCATTTGCACAACATGAAAAGCATAAATTTATGTTTTAAATGTAAAATAAAGAAACATTGAGTGTAAATAAATATAATATATATCAAAAATAAATATAGTTCCATCATATAGGCCACTATGAGAGGTGGTAGGAGAAGATAGATTAATCATTGTTTCGTGAGGTAGTAATTCGCCATCCACGGAAACAGTATGTTCTTTAACCATTAGACGGAGGTGTGTGTAAGTGTATCTCGAATAATTATCATACAAAAATACTAATATATTGAATATACTGGTGTTGTTACAAAATAAAGGATTAAAAAGATTTTAAGGAGTTGGAAAATTAAAATAAAACAAAAGAACATAAGAGAAGACATTACCTTTAAATCGGGTAACTCCCACTGGTTTGAACAAAAAGGGTTTCTTAAAGATATTTCTACAAAAGGTAAGGATTTTAGGATAAATAGATATATGTGTAGATATAAAATTATCATATTTTGTTCGAGGAAAAGGATTGAGAGGTGTGGGTAAGGGGGTGGAGGTGAGGGCCTTTTATAAGAGGTAGGAGGGGCACTCTTGGAAAGTCTGGAAAAGTTACTATATTATAAAATGATTTTCGGATATTAAAGGTCCCGCAATTATATATTTTGAGGATAAGGTGATAAGGGTTAGAAATACACCCATAAAATTGTTTTTTGAAAATTTTATGTCTTAGATTTTACCTTATCTTCTCATTTTATTTAAATCGCTCATTAATGAGGTAATCACTACCTCATCACGATGTCATAAATAAATTTATTTAATGTCTAAAAATTATAAAAAAATTACCATCATGAAGGAAATATTTTTATCTTTACAAATAATGTTTGTAGTCAAATATATAATTTATTTAAACAAAATTAAAATTGTTTTACTTGGGTGATACATACTTGGGTTACATTTTCCTTTCATTAAAAAAAATATGATAAAAGGTCACTATCACACTAAAGTGATTCCATGGGGTCCCAAGGATGGAAAAAGGCATAAAATGGTCGGAAATGACACCAAAAATAGCATTAGGACACATGTTGGGGTCATTTTATATTTTTATGATATTATTTTATTACCCTTAACTACCCGATTACTAATTAAACACGATAATTAAAGATAATTACCGTCATTTCTATTCATAATGTTAAAAAACAAAAGATTATTAATTACATAATTTGGACCTTATGATTCCAAACATGGAATCAATTTTATCAAATTACAAACACAGAAATGGCAGTAATTAATTTAAAATAATTCCCTTTGACAGAACCAAAGATGGGTTTTTAAGAAGTAGAATCTATCAAAATATTGATTTGTTTTTACATCCAATTTAAAAGTGAAATTACATCCAATGACCAAAATTGTATTAAATGATAAAAATAATAATTATATTACACCTTTAAACCAATTAAAATGACAATATAACTATATAAATAAATTGGATGAAAATGCAGTTTTGAATTAAAATGCAGTATTTTTCACTATTCATTAAAAATGAACATTTGTCAGAAAAATACAAAAAATTCACCCTAAGCTATGTTTTATATTCCAAATTTAAAAATGATATCAATTATAACTAATCAAAAACATATAATGTTGATTAATTAATTTTATAGTCAATTCCCGCTGTCAAAACAAATAGCATGTTTTTAATAAATAATATCGATTAAAAGATTGACACTTGTTTATGTCCAATTTCAAACTAAAATTATTTCAAATGACCACCACTGGATTAAATGGTAAAAATATATTTTAATTAAACTTTAAAACCAATTAAAAATATAGTATAACAATATGAGTAAATTATATTAAAAGTAGGTTTTGAATTAAAATACAGCATTTTTCACTAAAAATGATCTTTATTGGAAAATAACAAAAATTTACACAAAGTTAATTTTGATGTCTTGATTCTAAATAAGGATTTTATTTTGTCAAATATAACATATAAAAGTGACAAAAAGTATATTTAAAAAGGGTTCTCCATCAAAAGGTGGTTAATCGGCCTTTTAAAGAATATTAGAATATTTATTCTTAAAATTGGATTCATTTGCATTTTAAGCCTCTAACATTTATTGAATAATGTAAAAACATTTAACAAACATATATAATAATATTTTAGTTAGTTCTGTTCATTCCCTCTATTCCAACGGCTTGGCGTTATCTACCATTTAAAATAATATTATTATATTATTAGTGTGCAATGTAAGATTTCAAAGAAACCCATTGTTGCGTATTGGGTACTCCATCGAACATAGCATCCACTTTAAAGTAATATTAATATTTTATTCAAAAATATTAATAAATATGAAAAAATAATATTATTTATTTACCTATAATGTTACATCCTTCCCCCCTTTTGGGAATTCCGTCCTCGCAATTTTAAAGAAACTGGGCTCGAAAACTTCAGTGAAATCCCCACATCGGAAAAGGAGTCAATTAAACAATCACTTTAAAAGAAAGAAAGGGAAGTACCAAGGTCACCCAGGATAACCCATACTAGGATTTCATGTATGAAAACATGGACATGGAAGATAAAACAAAGAATCATGTTATAATGGAGAGTGATAGAAAACATGTTTAGGAGAAAGTTAACCACCAGAAAATCACAAACTTGTGATGCGTTAAACGGTATTTGATTCCCCAGTAGGAAATGTTAATAGACAAAATTTTTGTTATTAAGTTACTTTTCATTGAGGAATTTATTTATGATCATAACTAAATCATAAGGAAACATACTTACTTGTCGTGTAGACTTTCATCTCTTACTATATTTCTTACACAAACTCATATTTTCTCCAAAAGACGACTATTTAGGATGACTTTATCACATTAAGAGTGCTATAATCAACTTCTAGAGAATCGACTAATGCAAAAAATAGAACTATATATTTCCCATGTCTTTAGACCTTAACCAAAACCAAAATGGATAGTACAAGATCAGATAATCCCAAGAAGAATAATCTTTCACCAAAAGTAAAACTACACTTAATCTCCAAAAGTTGTCCAACAAAACCCAAATTGCATCAAAGAACATTCAATAAACTGATATTCATAAAATTATTCAAAGTAAACCAAACTAAGATTTAAACCCAAATCCTTGAAGGTTTGAATCACATAGACTTCCAAGATAAATCTTAACATTTATCTCCAAATAACATCAGTTACTCTTAAAGTATCACACTAAAAAGTGATTAACCTAATAACATATCCCCCATGACAGCCTAATCATTTCGATAGATAACCCAAAATCAAATTTTTCCGGATTCACAAGATCATCTAACTAAAAATAATAAGTCATACTAACCAGTGACTTCACGTAGTCCAGTGGTATGTGATAAATACCAGTCGCACTTTGGTTGTGGGTTCGATTCCCGCATCTTTGTCCGATGCGACGGGTTGTCACAGGGTCTACGTGTTGTCATTTTCCCAAAACTACCAAATTCTTAAAACATTCCCCAAAAATAGATAAAATCTTCCAAAATAATCGTAACATAATTTAACCTCAATTTTATCTCATGCCTTTAATTTTCCATTATAACATATAGTTACCCATAATTACCTAAAAAGTAAGTATTATATGAACCCTAATGGTTACCTTTATAATTATAACGTGAACCTCCACATCGAGTTGGTTATCTCGTACATGATTCATTATAGAACTCACCAATGTTCAAGTGGTTAATCATGACTCCTAATATTTGGTTGAGAAAAACCACAAGGGTTCTCATTGTAGCTCCCATATCATCCAGTTTTTCTTTCCGAAAACCGTCACAGTTTTCTTCACATCCACTGTTACTTTGGTGCCTACTAAATCCAGCCATTTACTAAAACCAAACAGGTAGGTGTGAGTATATCATTAAAATCATCATATAATATAAAAAGTTATAATTACTCATTCACTTTATCTAAAAAAAAAATAATCGATGACTCTTTCTGAAATCCTAACCATTATGGTAATGTCACATATGCTTAAAGAATACCCTAACCTCTATTGTTATCTACATCAACCTCTGATACCAACTATAAGGACCTGGACTTAAAACATTACATAATATTGAATTAAATGAATAATTCACATTGAAGATCTTTTCAGGTTTAGAGTTTTAGAGAATTAGGACATAACTATTATATCTCACAAGATTAGAAAGTAGACAGTTCTACTCAATTTCCATTTTTTTCATAAAATAAAAAACTCTTAAAAAGAAATATGTCTAGTTCCATGTTTTAGATATCATGTCTTTCCATGATCCCATCCTTGACCCTATTCAAATTTAATTCTTGTAGAAAAACATTTCAAAAACTTGGGATGAGAAAAAAAAACCTTAGTAAGGGTTATAACATAATGAAAGGAAAAATTAACCCACCAATAAATACAAATCAATGAAACCATAACTTTCAATGATAACATACCTTCTGAAATCATAATATTTATGTATAACTCAGAGAAATCATAAGACAGAAAGGTAACTTGAGGCATTCATAACATTCTAACATAGGGAGTAACCCTCATGGTTACGTTTGGAATACCCATCAGAGTATATTCCCTAAATCTATTCGAAAAAACCTTAGAGTTTAAATCATTCACATTACCCAATGCATTGGAGAGCTATCCCGGGCTCACCTGCCCTTAGTTTATCACAGAACCACCCGTCTTCATAAAAAATGCTCAAGAACCATAACACAATCACATCACATAAAAAATGCATAATGGAAACATAACATTTAAACATTTCAATCACAAGAGATCACCAGGATATTAACATAAATGAAAACATCTAATATAATCATTAAAACTCTTTGAGAGAAATATCCCTTTATACTTTGAAAATATTCGAATAAGACATTTAAAAGAGATTTTATAATCAAAGTGTCCCATAAAACTTAGAAACTTTTAAAAGGGCTTTAAAACATTCATGTCAAAATAAATAAATTCTTAAAACCATTTTTAAAGCATGTAAATGGATGATAAATGTTTAAAAGAATAAATCTTAAACCCATTTAAAACAATGTTTTAATAAAAGAGTCCTTTTTCCATTTTGAACATTTAAATTATAATCCCCATGAAAGTAGACCATTTTCAATACATTTAAATGACTTGAGTATTGACATAATATGGATATGGAATGTAAATGGGGCTGTATATACACTTTTTAAAAGAATAAAAATGCATATCATCAAGAAATGTCTCAATGAGAATAAATTGAGATGTAATCCCAATCAAAGATCATGCCATTAGAGCAAGGATAAAGAAATGACATAATTATTTGTGAAAAATATAAATACACCCAATATAAGTGGATATTACGTGTAAAACAAACATAGTCCATTCACACATATTCATAGAATGACATAATCAAGAAGTATAGTTTTAACTCAAATAATTGAAATTGGGTTAAGAAGTTCCCTTATAGAAATTCGACAGCCTAACGTCGTCACTTTAAAATTTAGAAAATGAGACGATGAGAGATAAAAAGTGTATCTCATCACATGGACATAAAATTTATAGCAATAATGATATATAAGAACATATCCCAACATAATAATATGTAAATTAAAAGACCTAACAAAAGAAGTCTTTTAAAAAGAGGAGGGAGAATGGTTCCCTTACCGATTTGGGTAACTTTCGAAACGTACACCCCATGAAATAAGGACTGTACAATGTTGATGTAAATAACCATAAACAAAATTATATTACACAAATATGAGAATAATGGGTAGTATATACACCACTCAAAGGAGATAGTGACAAATATAGCATGAATCTCATGGGAATAAAAAGTGAGATAAGAAATCCCTTACGGTGATTCGGCAGCCTGACGACGCCACTTAAAACATCCATAAATGGATTGATGAGATAAAATAGGGTATCTCATCTCATGAAAATAAAAATTACAGTAAGAATAATATAAAATAACATCCCCCAACATAATAAATATGATTTTAAAAGAAATGACATAAAAGGGAGTACGTAAAAAGAAAGAGAGAGGTAGGATCCCTTACCTCAAGTCTGACTTGTTTTGTTCGTTTATTTATATTCCTAAATAATAAACTTTGGTCAATTAATAATTGATTAAGGAAATCCTATAAAGTTTATTATTCAATTTATATCACATATTATAATTTTATAATAATTAGTTACATATGTGAGTTCATATCAAACGTTTTTGTCGATGTTCGGTATATGAGTCAAAAATGAACTTGTTTGAAAAGAATTTTCCTTGTAGTTATAATTAAACCATATACAGAATAGTATTAAAAATTTAAATATAATATATATCCTTTATATATTCATTTTAAACTATTCCATAACGTTTGGAGATAAAAAAATGAAATGCACCGTTCATGGAGACGGTAGGCCGTACGTACGCATGAACGTTACTTTCATTTATTTGTCACATTAATGGTATTAAAAATAAATGAGAGATATATATATTATAATTAAATTATAAGATATATGTTATATAGGTCACATAAGTTCATTAATTTCTTTCTTTATACATTCCATGTATTTCATGAACGAGTCAAATCACTTGAGAGGGCGATAGTCCACACTTCCTCAAATGAAATTATCGCATTTGCACAACATGAAAAGCATAAAGGTATGTTTTAAATGTAAAATAAAGAATCATTTAGAGGAAATAAATATAATAAATATAACAAATAAATATAGTGCCATCATAATGGCCACCATGAGAGGTGGTAGGAGTAGATAGAACAATCATCATTTTGTGAGGCAGTAATTCGCCAACCACGGAAACAGTATGTTCTTTAACCAATAGACGGTGGTGTGTGTAAGTGAAGCTCGAATAATTCTCATAATAACATGATATTATAATTAATATACATGTTTGGTTACAAAATAAATGAATAAAAAGAGTTTAAGGAGTTGGAGAAGCAAAATAGAACAAAAGAACATAAGAGAAAACATTACCTTTAAATCGGGTAACTCCCATTGGTTTGAACCAAAAGGGTTTCTTGAAGATCTTTCATCCTAAGGTAAGGCTTCTAGGATGAATAGAGGTATGTGGAGAGATAAAATGAGCATATTTTGGTCGATAAAAAGGCTTGAGAGGTGTGGGTATGGGGGTGGAGGTGGGGACCTTTTATAAGAGGGAGGATGGGCACTCTTGGAAAGTCTTGAAAAGTTAATTTATTATAAACTGATTTTGGGATATTAACGGTCCCAAAATTATAAATTTCTAGGATAAGGTGTTAAGGGTTATAAATCCATCCATCCAATAGGTTTTTGACAATTTTATGTCTTAGATTTTACTTTATCTTCTCATTTTATTTAAATCATTCATTAATGAGGTAATCACTGCATCATCACGGTGTCATAAATAAATTTATTTATTTAATGTCTACAAATTATAAAAAAATTTCCATCATGTAGGAAATATTTTTAGATTTAAAATTAATGTTAATATTCAAAGATATCATTTATGTAAACAAAATTAAAATTGTTTTTCTTGGGTGATACATACTTTGGTTTCATTTTCCTTTCTTTAAAAAAATACGATAATAGGTCACTATCATAATAAATTGATTCCATGGGGTCCCAAGGTTGGAAAAAGGCATCCCATGGTCGTCAATGACACCACCAATATCATTAGGACACATTTTGTGGTCATTTTATATTTTTATGATATTATTTTATTACCCTTAACTACCGGATTACTAATTAAACACCATAATTGAAGATAATTACCGTCGTTACTATTCATAATTTCCAAAGACAATAGAGTATTAGTTACATAATTTGGACCTTCTAATTAAAAATATGGAATCCATTTTATCAAATTCCAAACACAGAAACTGCTGTAATTAATTTAAAATAATTTGTGTTGTCCAAACCAAAGACATGTTTTTAAGAAGTAAAATCTATCAAAAGATTGATTTGTTTTTACATCCAATTTAAATATGAAATTACATCCAATGACAAAAATTGTATTAAATGATAAAAAAATAATTAAATTACACATTTAAACCAATTAAAATTATATTCTATCTATATAAATAAATTTGATGAAAAGACAATTTTGAATTAAAATGCAGTATTTTTCACTATTCATTAAAAATGAACATTTGTCAGAAAAATAAAAACAATTCACCCTAAGCTATATTTGATATTACAAATTCAAAAATGATATCAATTTTACCAAATTAAAAACATAGACGTTGCATTAATTAATTTTATAATCAATTCCCACTGTCAAAACAAATAGCGTGTTTTTAAGAAACAATATCGATTAAAAGATTGACACTTGTTTATGTCCAATTTCAAAGTAAAATTATTTCAAATGACCACCATTGGATTAAATGGTAAAAATATATTTTAATTAAACTTTAATACAATTTAAAAAGATAATCTATCAATATAAGTAAACTATATTAAATAGAGGTTTTGTATTAAAATACAACATTTTTCACTAAAAGTGATCTTTATCGGAAAATAACAAAAAATTACACAAAGTAAATTTTGATGTCTTGATTCTAAAGAAGGATTTTATTTTGTAAAATATAACATATAAAAGTGAAAAAAAGTATATTTAAAAATGGTTTTCCATCAAAAGGCGGTTAATCAGCCTTTTAATGAATATTAGAATATTTATTTTTAAAATTGCATTCATTAGCATTTTATGCATGTAACATTTATTGAATAATGTAAAAAAATTTAACAAACATATATAATCATATTTTAGTTAGTTATTTTCATTATCACTATTCCAATGGCTAGACGTTATCTACCATTTAATATAATATTATTATATTATTAGTGTGCAACGTAAGATTTCAAAGAAACTTGTTGTTGCGTATTGGGTATGCCATCGAACATAGCATCCCATTTAAAGTAATATTAATATTTTATTCACAAATATTAATAAATATGAAAATATAATATTCTTTAATTACCTGGGATGTTACATCCTTCCCCCCTTTTTGAAATTGCGTCCTCACAATTTTAAAAAAGTTGGGCTCGGAAACTTCATTGAAATCTCCACATCAGAAAAGGAGTAAATTAATTTGTGACCTTAAAAGAAATAAAGGGAAGTACAAAGGTCACCCAAGTTAACCCATACTAGGATTCAATGTAGGAAAACATCGACATGGAAGAGAAAACAAAGGGTCATGTTCTGATGGAGAGTGATAGAATACATGTTTAGGAGAAAGTTAACCACCAGAAAATCACAAACTTGTGATGGGTTAAACAGTATTTGATTCCCCTGTAGGAAACTTTAACAGATTTTGTTTTGTTTTTAAGTTACTTTTCATTGAGGAATTTATTTATGAGCTTTACTAAATCATAAGGAAACATAATTACATGTCGTGTAAACTTTCATCTCTTAATAGATTTCTTACACAAACTCATATTTTCTCCCAAAGACGAGTATTTAGGATGACTTGTTCACATTATGAGCGCTATAATCAACTTATAGAGAATCACATAATCCACAAAAGAGAACTATATATTTCCCATTTCATTAGACCTTAACTAAAACCAAAATGGATAGTACAAGATCAGATAATCCCAGAAAAGGATAGTCTTTCACAAAAAGAAAAACTACTCTTAATCTCCAAAATTTTTACTACAAAACCCAAAGTTCATCAAAGACCATTCAATAAACAGATATCCATTAAATTATTCAAAGTAATCGAAAATAATATTTAAACCCAAATCTTTGAAATATTTAATCACATAGTCTTCCAAGAAAAATCATAACATTTATCTTTAAATAACATCAGTTACTCTTAAAGTCTCATACTAAAAAGTAATTAACCTAATCACATAACCTCCATGATAGGATAATAATTTCCATAGATAACCCAAAATCAACTTATTATTGGTTCATAAGATCATCTAACTAAAAATAATTAGTCATAAAAACCAGGTATTTCACGTAGTCCAGTGGTAGGCGATAAATACCAGTCACACTTTGGTTGTGGGTTCGATTCCCGCAGCTTCGTCCGACGTGACGGGTTGTCACCTGGTCTACGTGTCGTCCTTTTTCCAAAACTACATAATTCTTAAAACATTCCCCAAAAAGAGATAAAATTTTCAAAAATAACCATAACATAATTTAACCTCAATTTTATCTCATGCCATTCATTTTCCATCATAACATATAGTAACCCATAATTACCTCAAAAGTAAGGATCATATAAACCTTATTGGTTACCTTTATAATTATTACCTGAACTTTCACATCGAGTTGGTAATCTCGTACATGATTCATTAGAGAACTCACCAAGGTTCAATTGGTTAATAATGACTCATGATATTTGGTTGAGAAAAACCACAAGAGTACTCATTGCAGCTCCCATATCATTCAGTTGATCTTTCAGAAAACCGTCACAATTTTCTTCACATCTCCTGTTACTTTGGTGCCTACTAGATCCAACAATTTACTAAAACCAAAAAGTTCAGTGTGATTATATCATTAAAATCATCATACAATATACAAAGATATAATTACTGAATCACTTTATCTAAAAAGAATAATCTATGACTCTTTCTGAAATCCTAACAATTATGGTAATGTCACCTATGCTTAAAGAATATCCTAACCTCTAAAGTTATCTATACCAAGCTCTGATAACAACTATAAGGACCTGGCCTTAAAAAATTACATAATCTTGAATTAAATGAATAATTCACATTGAGGATATTTTCAGGTTTAGAGTTTTAGAGAATTAGGACATAACTATTACATCTCACAAGATTAAAAAGTAGACACTTCTACTTAGTTTTCTTTTTTTTCATAAAACAAAAAACCCTAAAAAATAAACATTTCTAGTTCCATGTTTTAGATAGAATGTCTTTCCATGATCCCATCCTTGACCCTATTCATCTTTAAGTCCTATAGAAAAACATTTCAAAAACTTGGGATGAGCAAAAACAAGCTTAGTAATGGTTATAACATAATGAAAGGAAACATTAACCCGCCAATAAATACAAATCAATGAAACCATAACATTCAATTGTAACATACCTTATGAAATCATAATATTTATGTATAAATCATAGATATCATATGACATAAAAGGTAACTTGAGGCATTCATAACATTCTTAAGTAGGGAGTAACCCTCATGGTTACGTTTGGAATACCCATCACAGAATATTCCCTAATTATCTTTAGAGAAACCTTATCATTTAACTCCTTCACATTACCCAATGCATTAGAGAGTGATCTCGGGCTCACCTGCCTTATTTTATCATGGAACCACCCGTCTTCATAAACAATTCCCAGGAACCTTAACATAATCGTATCACATAAAAAAATGCATTAAATAAACATAACAATTCCACATTTCAATCAGAAGAGATCACATCATGATATTAAAATAAATAAAAACATCTAATAAAATCATTAAAACTCTTTGAGAGAAATATTCCATTATACTTTGAAAATATTAGAAGAAGACATTTAAAAGAGATTTTAGAATCAAAGTGTCCCATACCACATCGAATCTTTTGAAAGAGTTTTAAAAAATTCATGTCCATATATATAAAACCTTAAAACAATTTTTAAAGCATGTAAATGTATGATAAATGTTTAAAATAATAAATCTTTAAAACCATTTAATACAATGTTTTAATAAAAGAGTAATTTTCCATTTTGAACATTTAAATTATAAGCCACATGATAGTAGACCATTTTCAAAACATTTAAATGACTTGAGTATTGAAATAATATGGATATGGAATGTAAAAGGGGCTGTATATACACTTTGTAAAAGAATAAAAGTGGATATCATCAAGAAATGTCTCAATGAGAAGAAATTGAGATGTAATCCCAATCAAAGATCAGGCCATTAGAGTAAGGATAAAAAAATGACATAATTATGTGTGAAAAATATAAATACACCCAACATAAGTGGATATTAAGTGTAAAAAAATAGGGCTTTCACACATATTCATATCACGACATAATCAAGAAGTATAGGTTTAGCCCAAAGAATTTAAATTGGGTTAAGAAGATCCTTTACAAAAATTCGACAGCCTAACGACATCACTTTAACATTCAGAAAATGAGGTGATGAGAGATAAAAAGTTTATCTCATCACATGGACATAAAATTTACAGCAATAAGGATATATAAGAACATATCCCAACATAAGAAGATGTAAATTAAAATACCTAACAAAATAAGTCTTTTAAAAAGAGGAGAGTGAAAGGTTCCCTTACCGATTTTGGTATCTTTCGAAATGTACACTCCATGAAAGAAGGGCTATACAATGTTGATGTAAATACCCATAAACAAAATTATATTACACAAATAGTAGAATAATGGGAAGTTCATACACCACTTAAAAGTGATAGTGACAAATATAGAATTAATCTTACGAGAATAAAAAGTGAGATAAGAAATCCCTTACGAAGATTCGGCAGCCTAACGGCGCCACATAAAACTTCCAGAAATGGATTGATGAGATCAAATAGGATCTCTCATCTCATGAAAATAAAAATTACAGTACGAATAATATAAAATAACATCCCCCAATATAATAAATAGGATCTTAAAAGAAACAACATAAAAGAGAGTACTTAAAAAGAAAGAGAGAGGTAGGATCCCTTACCTCAAGTCCGACTTGTTTTTTTCGTTTCTTTATATTCCGGAATAATAAACTATGGTAAATTAAAAAAAATTTAAGAACCTCATTTATAGTTTATTATTCAATTCATATCACATATTATAATTTTATAATAATTAGTTAATTATGTGAGTTCATATCAGGCGTTTTTGTCGATGTTCGGTACAAGAGTCAAAAATGAACTTGTTTGAAAAGAATTATCCTTGTAGTTATAATTAAACCATCTCCAGAATCATATTAATGATTTAAATATCATATATATCCATTATATATTCATTTTATACTATTCAAAAACATTTGGAGATAAAAAAAATGAAATTCACCATTCATAGAGACGGTAGGCCATACGTACGAATGAACACTACTTTCATTTCTTTGTCACATTAATGGAGTTAAAACTAAATGAGAGAGATATATATATATTATAACAAAATTATAATATATATGTTATATAGGTCACATAAGTTCATTAATTTCATTCTTTATACATTCCATGTATTGCATGAATGAGTCACATCACTTGAGGGGGCGGTAGTCCACACTTCCTCAAATGAAATTATCGCATTTCCACAACATGAAAAGAAAAAAGGTATGTTTTAAATGTAAAAAAAATAAGCATAAATAAATAATAAATATAGTTCTATCATAATTGACACCATGAGAGGTGGTAGGAGAATATAGAATAATCATTGTTTCGTGAGGCAGTAATTCGCCATCCACGCAAACATTATATTCTTTTACCATTAGATGGAGGTGTGTGTAAGTTTAGCTCCAATAATTCACATTAAAACATCCTAGTATATTTAAGATACTGGTGTTGTAACAAAATAAAGGAATAAAAAGAGTTTAAGGAGTTGGAGATGCAAAATAATACAAAAGAACATAAGAGAAGAAATTACCATTAAATCGGGTAACTCCCTTTGGTTTGAACCAAAAGTGTTTCTTGAAGAGATTTCTACCTAAGGTAAGGCTTCTAGGATGAAGGGATGAATGTGGAGAGATAAAATGTGCAGAGTTTGGTCGATCCAAAGGCTTGAGAGGTGTGGGTAAGGGGGTAAAGGTGGGGGCCTTTTATAAGAGGGAGGCACTCTTGGAACGTCTTGAAATGTTACTTTATTATAAAATGATTTTCGGATATCAAAGGTCCAAAAATTATATATTTCGAGGATAAGGTGATAAGGGGTAGAAATAAACCCATAAAATAGTTTTTTTACAAGTCTAAGTCTTAGATTTTACCTTATCTTCTCATTTTATTTAAATCGTTCATTAATGAGGTAATCAGTACATCATCACGGTGTCATAAATAAATTTATTTATTTAATGTCTAAATATTATAAAAATTTACCATCATGTATGAAATATTTTTATCCTTTCAATGAATTTTTATAGTCAAAGATATCATTTATGTAAACAATATTAAAATTTTTTTACTTGGGTGATATATACTTTGGTTACATTTTCATTTTTGTAAAAAAATATGATAAAAGGTCACTATCACACTAATGTGATTCCATGGGGTCCCAAGGTTGGCCCAAGGCATCCCATGGTCGTCCATGACACTACCAATAGCATTAGGCCACATTTTGGGGTCATTTTATATTTTTATGATATTATTTTCTTACCCTTAACTACCCGATTACAAATTAAACACGATAATTAAAGACAATTAACGTCGTTACTACTCATAATCTCCAAAAACAAAAGAGTATTAATTACATAATTTGTACCCTCTGATTCCAAATATGGAATCCATTTTATCAAATTAAAAACATAGAAACATCAGTAATTAATTTAAAATAATTCACGCTTTCAACACCAAAGACGGGTTTTTAAGAAGTAAAATCTATCAAAAAATTGATTAGTTTTTACATCTAATTTAAAAGTGATATTACATCGAATGACCAAAATTGTATTAAATGATAAAATAATAATTAAATTCCACCATAAAACCAATTAAAATGACAATCTAACTATAAAAATAAATTACATGAAAAGACAGTTTGGAATTAAAATGCAGTATTTTTCACTATTCATTGAAAATGAACATTTGTCAGAAAAATACCAAAAATTCACCCTAAGATATATTTTATATTCCAAATTAAAAAATGATATCAATTTTACTGAATTCAAAACATAGAAGCTGCATTAATTAATTTTATAATCAATTCCCGCTGTCAAAACAAATAGCATGTTTTTAAGAAACAATATCTATTAAAAGATTGACATGAGTTTATGTCCAATTTCAAAGTGAAATTAATTAAAATGAACACCATTGGATTAAATGGTAAAAATATATTTTAATTAGAATTTAAACCCAATTAAAAAGATAATATAACAAATTAAATAAATTAGATTAAAAGTAGGTTTTTAATTAAAATACAGCATTTTCACTAAAAATGATCTTTATCGGAAAATAACAAATATTTACACAAAGTATATTTTGATGTCTTGATTCTAAAGAAGGATTTTATTTTTTCAAAAATAACATATAAAAGTGACAAAAAGTATATTTAAAATGGTTCACCATCAAAAGGTGGTTAATCGGCCTTTTAATGAATATTAGAATATTTATTCTTAAAATTGGATTCATTTTCATTTTAAGCCTATAACATTTATTGAATAATGTAAAAAAATTTAACAAACATATATAATCATATTTTAGTTAGTTCTATTCATTACTACTATTCCAACGGTTAGACGTTATCTACCATTTAAAATAATATTGTTATATTATTAGTGTGCAACGTAAGATTTCAATGAAACCTATTGTTACGTATTGGGTACGCCATCAAACATAGAATCCCATTTAAATTAATATTAATATTTTATTCACAAATATTAATAAATATGAAAATATAATATTCTTTATTTTTCTGGGATGTTACTACCTTCCCCCATTTTGGGAATTTCATCCTCGCAATTTTAAAAAAATTGGGCTTTGAAACTTCATTGAAAGTCCCACATCGGAAAAGGAGTCAATTAAACTGTCACTTTAAAAGAAAGAAAGGGAAGTACGGAGGTCTCCCAAATTAACCCATACTAGGATTCCATGTAGGAAAACATAGACATGGAAAAGAAAGCCAAGGGTCATGTTCTGATGGAGAGTGATAGAAAACATGTTTAATAGAAAGTTAACCACCAGAAAAGCACAAACTTGTGATGGGTTAAACGGTATATGATTCCCCAGTAGGAAAAGTTATCAGACAAATTTTTTGTTTTTAAGTTACTTTTCATTGAGGAATTTATTTATGATATTAACTAAATCATAAGGAAACATACTTACTTGTCATGTAGACTTTCATCTCTTACTAGATTTCTTACACAAACTCATATTTTCTCCAAAAGACGAGTATTTTGGATGACTTGTTCACATTAAGTGCACTATAATCAACTTCTAGAGAATCACCTAATCCAAAAAAGAGAACTATATATTACCCATGTCTTTAGACCTTAACCAAAACAAAAATATATAGTACAAGATCATGTAATCCCCAAAAAGTATAATCTTTCACAAAAATAAAAACTACTCCTAATCCCCAAAATTTGTCTGAAAAAACCCAAAGTTCATCAAAGACCAATCAATAAAAAGATATCCATAAAATTATTCAATGTAATCTAAAACTAAGATTTAAACCCAAATATCTGAAGGAGTTAATCACATAGTCTTCCAAGATAAATCTTAACATTTATCTCCAAATAACATCAATTACTCTTAAAGTCTCATACCGAAAAGTAATTAACCTAATCACATATCCTCCATGATAGGCTAATCATTTCCATAGATAACCCAAATCAACTGATTCCTGATTCATAATATCATCTAACTGAAAATAATTAGTCATACTAACCAGGGACTTTATGTTGTCCAGTGGTAGGCGATAAATACCAGTCGCACTTTGGTTGTGGGTTTGATTCCCACAGCTTCATCCGACGTGACGGGTTGTCACACGGTCTACGTGTTGTCCTTTTTCCAAAACTACATAATTCTTAAAAGATTCCCTAAAAAGAGATAAAATATTTCAAAATAACCATAACATAATTTAACCTCAATTTTATCTCATGCATTTCATTTTCCATCATAACATATAGTAACCCATAATTACCTCAAAAGTAAGGATCTTATAAACCCTAATGGTTACCTTTATAATTATTACCTGAACTTTCACATCGAGTTGGTTTTCTCATACATGATACATTAGAGAACTCACCAAGGTTCAATTGGTTAATCATGACTCCTGATATTTGGTTGAGAATAACCACAATAGTTCTTATTGCATCTCCCATATCATTCAGTGGTTCTTTCAGAAAACCGTCACAGTTTTCTTCACCTCAACTGTTACTCTGGTGCCTACTAAATCCAGCCATTTACTAAAACCAAAAAGGTCAGTGTGAGTTTATCATTAAAATATTCATATAATATAAAAATATATAATTACTCATTCACTTTATCTGAAAAAATATATGACTCTTTCTGAAATCCTAACCATTATGGTATTGTCACCTATGCTTAAAGAATACCCTAACCTCTAAAGTTAGCTATAACGACCTCTGATATGAACTATAAGGACTTGGCCTTAAAACATTAAATAATCTTGAATTAAATGAATAATTCACATTGAGGATATTTTCAGGTTTATATTTTTAGAGAATTTAGACATAACTATTACATCTCCCAAGATTACAAAGTAGGCACTTCTACTCAGTTTCTATTTTTTCATAAAATAAAAAACTCATAAAAATAAACATGTCTAGTTCCATGTTTTAGATAGAATTTCTTTCCATGATCCCATCCTTGACCCTATTCATCATTAATTCATATAGAAAAACATTTCAAATCCTTGGGATGAGCAAAAAAAGCTCAGTAAGGGTTATAACATAATGAAAGGAAACATTAACCCACCAATAAATAAAAATCAATGAAACCATATCTTTTAATCATAACATTCCTTTTGAAATCATAATATTTATGTATAACTCATAGAAATCATATGACATAAAGGTAACATGAGGCATTCATAACATTCTTACGTAGGGAGTAACCCGCATGGTTACATTTGGAATAACCATCATAGTATATTCCCTAAATCTCTTCAGATAAACATTATCATTTAACTCCTTTGAGTTGCCCAATTCTTTGGAGAGCTATCTCGGGCTCACCCGCCCGTAGTTTATCATGGAACCACCCGTCTTCATAAACAATGCCCAAGAACCATAACATAATCGTATCACATAAAACATGCATAAAGGAAACATAAAATTTCCACATTTCAATAACAAGAGATCACATTATGATATTAACAAAAATAAAAACATCTAATAAAATCATTTAAACTCTATGAGAGAAATATCCCTTTATACTTTGAAAATATTATAAGAAGACATTTGAAAGAGATTTTAGAATCAAAGTGTCTCATACAACATTGAATCTTTTGAAAGGGTTTTAAAACATTCAAATCCATATGAATAAGTCCTTAAAACCATTTTTAAAGCATGGAAATGGATGATAAATGTTTAAAAGAATAAATATTTATCACCATTTAAAACAATGTTTTAATAAAATAGTCCTTTTCCATTTTGAACATTTAAATTATAATATACATGAAAGTAGACCATTTTCAAAACATTTAAATGACTTGAGTATTGACATAATATGGATATGGAATGTCAAAGGTTATGTATATACACTTTTTAAAAGAATAAAAGTGTATATCATCAAGAAATGTTTCAATGAGAAGAAATTGATATGTAATCCCAATCAAAGATCATGCCATTAGAGCAAGGATAAAGAAATGACATAATTATGTGTGAAAAATATAAATACATCCAATATAAGTGGATATTAAGTGTTAAAAAAACAAAGGTCATTCACACATATTCATAGCATGACATAATCAAGAAGTAGAGGTTCAACCCAAAGAATTTAAACTGGGTTAAGAAGTTCCCTTATAGAAATTCGACAGCCTAACGACATCACATTAAAATTCAGAAAATGAGATGATGAGAGATAAAAATTGTATCTCATCACATGGACATAAATTTTACAACAATAAGGATATATAAGAACATATCCCAACATAATAAGATGTAAATTAAAAGACCTAACAAAAAAGTATTTTAAAAAGAGGAGGGTGAAAGGTTCCCTTACCGATTTGGGTAACTTTCGAAACGTACACCCCATGAAAGAAGGACTATAAAATGTTGATGTAAATACCCATAAAAAAGTATATTACACAAATAGTAGAATAATGGGAAGTATATACTCCACTAAAAGTGGATAGTGACAAATATATCATGAATCTCACGGTAATAAATAGTCAGATAAAAAATCCCATATGAAGATTCGGCAGCCTAACGACAGCACTTAAAACTTCTAGAAATGGATTTATGAAATAAAATAAGGTCTCTCATCTAATGAAAACAAAAATTACAGTAATAATAATATAAAAGATCATCCCCCAACATAAGAAATAGGAGGTTAAAATAAACGACATAAAAGAGAGTACTTAAAAAGAAAGAGAGTGGTAGGATCCCTTACCTCAAGTCTAACTTATTTTGTTCGTTTCTTTATATTCTAGAATAATAAACTTTGGTCAATTAATAATTTCTTAATTAACTAATTTAAATCTTATTATTCAATTTATATCACATATTATAATGTTATAATAATTAGTTAATTATGTGAGTTCATATCAGACGTTTTTGTCGATGTTCGGTACATGATTCAAAAATGAACTTGTTTGAAAAACATTGTACTTATAGTTATAATTACACCATATCCAGAATATTATTAATGATTTAAATATCATATATATCCATTAAATATTAATTTTATACTATTCCATAACATTTGGAGAAAAAAAATAAAATGCACCATTCATGGAGACGGTAGGTCGTACGTACGCATGAATAGTACTTTCATTTCTTTGTCACATTAATGGAAATAAAACTAAATGAGAGATATATATATTATAATTAAATTATAATATATATGTTATATAGGTCACATAAGTTCATTAATTTCATTCTTTATACATTCCATGTATTGCGTGAACGAGTCACATCACTTGAGGGGGCGGTAGTCCACACTTCCTCAAATGAAATTATCTCATTTTCACAACATGAAAAGCATAAAGGTATGTTTTATATGTAAAATAAAGAAGAATATAGAGGAAATAAATATAATATATATCATAAATAAATATATTTCCATCATAATGTCCACAATGAGAGGTGTTAGGAGAAGATAGAACAATCATCATTTTGTGAGGCAGTAATTCGCCATCCAAACAAACAATATGTTCTTTAACCATTAGACGGAGGTGTGTGTAAGTGTAGCTCGAATACTTCTCATAATAACATCCTAGTATATTTATGATACTTTTTTTGTTATAAAATAATGGAATAAAAAGAGTTTATGGAGTTAAAGAAGCAAAATAAATCAAAATAACATAAGAGAAGACATTAACTTTAAATCGGGTAACTCCCTTTGGTTTGAACCACAAGGGTTTATTGAAGATATTTATGCCTAAGGTAAGGCTACTAAGATGAATATAGTTATGTGTTGAGGTAAAATGAGCAGATTTTGGTCGATCCAAAGGCTTGAGAGGTGTGGGTAAGGGGGTAGAGGTGGGGGCCTTTTATAAGAGGGAGGAGGGGCACTCTTGGAAAGTCTTGAAAAGTTACTTTATTATAAAATGATTTTCGGATAATAAAGGTTCCAAAATTATATATTTCGAGGATAAGGTGATAAGGGTTCTAAATCCACCCATCTAATAGGGTTTTGACAAATGTAAGTTATAGATTTTACCTTATCTTCTCATTTTATTTAAATCGTTCATTAATGAGGTAATCACTGCATCATCACGGTGTCATAAATAAATTTATTTATTTAATGTCTAAAAATTATAAAACAATTACCGAAATGTAGGAAATATTTATATATTTCCAATTAATGTTTATATTAAAAGATATAATTTATGTAAACAAAATTAAAATTGTTTTACTTGGGTGATACATACTTTGGTTACATTTTCCTTTATTTAAAAAAAATATGATAAAAGGTCACTATCACACTAAAGTGATTACATGGGGTCCCAAGGATGGAAAAAGTCAACCCATTGTTGTCCATGATACCACCAATAGAATTAGGACACATTTTGGGGTCATTTTATATTTTTATGATATTATTTTATTACCCTTAACTACCCGATTACTAATTAAACACGATAATTAAAGATAATTACTGTCGTTACTATTCATAATGTCCAAAAAACAAAAGAGTCTTAATTAAATAATTTTTACCTTCTTATTCCCAATATGGAATCCATTTTATCACATTCCAAACACAGAAACTGCAGTAATTAATTTAAAATAATTCCCGTTGTTAAAACCAAAGACGGGTTTTTAAGAAATAAAATCTATCAAATGATTGATTTGTTTTTACATCCAATTTAAAAGGGAAATTACATCCAATGACCAAAATAGTATTAAATGATAAAAATATAATTAAATTAAACCTTAAATAAATTAAAATTAAAATATAACTATATAAATAAATTGGATGAAAAGGCAGTTTTGAATTAAAATACAGTATTTTTCACTATTCATTGAAAATGATCATTTTTCAGAAAAATACCAAAAAATCACCCTAAGCTATATTTGATATTCCAAATTCAAAAATGATATCAATTTTAACAAATTAAAAACATAGAAGTATAATTAATTAATTTTATAATCAATTCCCGCTATCAAAACAAATAGCATGTTTTTAAGAAACAATATCTATTTAAAGATTGACACTTGTTTATGTCCAATTTCAAAGTGAAATTAATTAAAATCACCACCATTGGATTAAATTGGTAAAAATATATTTTAGTTACACTTTAAATCCAATTAATAAGATAATCGGACAATATAAATAAATTATATTAAAAGGAGATTTTGAATTAAAATACAGCATTTTTCACTAAAAATGATCTTTATTGGAAAATAACAAAAATTCACACAAAGTAAATTTTGATGTATTGATTCAAAATAAGGATTTTATTTTGTCAAATATAACATATAAAAGTGACAAAAAGTATATTTAAAAAGGTTTCTCCATCAAAAGGCGGTTAATCGGCCTTTTAAAGAATATTAGAATATTTATTCATAAAATTGGAATCAATTGCATTTTAAGCCTCTAAAATTTATTGAATAATATAAAAAGATTTAAAAAACATATATAATAATATTTTAGTATGTTCTGTTCATTCCCATTATTCCAATGGCTAGACATTATCTACCATTTAAAATAATATTAAATATATTATTAGTGTGCAACGTAAGATTTCAAAGAAACTCGTTGTTGTGTATTGGGTATGCCATCGAACATAGCATACCCTTTAAAGTAATATTAATATTTTATTCACAAATATTAATAAATAGGAAAATATCATATTCTTTATTTACTTGGGATGTTACAATATACACCTCATAAAATAATATTAGTGTATAACAAAATTTATGTCTCGAATAAGGTAAATTGAGAGAAAAATCCCTTACTGCATTGGTGGCATTTGAACTATAAACCCCGTGAAATAGATATCATAAAATTGACATGTAAATCCAAATAATTATTATTTAAATAATCATAATGTAAATTTATTGGAATAATATACACCCTATAAAAGAAAATATGCGGTGAATATGCCATGTGTCTCAGAGAAAATAAAAGTGAGACAGAAATCCCTTATCTTAAGTATTGACTTCCTTCGTACACATTCAAAAGAAATGTATAATAAATATATATTTATTATAGATATATTAATGAAGCATACTAATTTTTATTATAGATTATATGATTTACTTATGGCATTTTATTATATTTGTATTAACAATTACTTTCTAAAATCATGTTTTAGATAGTAACTGCTTCGTTTTTCATGTATGTTTTTGGTTTTGTATTTTTAATAATTTTAATTTAATCAGGGATCAATAATATCCAGAAATTTAAATATGAAATAAATATCATATATATTTTGTATAAATTCATTTGTTGAAAACAATAAAATTTATATATATATAATTAAATACATCGTTCTTATGGACGGTAGGTTGTTCATATGAATAATCATTATTTCCATATTTTTTAATGATAGAACAAGAGTAATGTAAATAAACAATAAAACTTATAGTAAAATTATTATTTAAAATATGTAATATATTTTTATGAACATTATTCATATTAGCTTCCATGAAAATCATTGGTGATAAATAAATCACATCACTTAGTGAGACAATAGCATGTCGTACACACAAGCGACATTATCCTATCCCCCACGGAATGGAAACTAAGAAGGTATTTGTGATATTTTAATTAAATAGTTATTATTATTTTAAAAATATAATATATATTCATCCAATCTATCCTTATGACTATAAGTAAAATGGAAATAGAAAAATACATCACATCGGTTCATGAGGGGGAAGTCTTCCATACACTTGAGCGACGTTATTATTTTACAAAAGGTTGTAAGGTAATAATTTACGTGTGATGTTATAATTCCAATTGTATAATAAAATAATATATATCTTATATAAACAATAAAACCATCATTATATCCATCTTTTATATTTGGTGATGAAAAATTAAAAACACTGGTTCGGGAGGCGGTAGTCCAACACACCCACGATCGATGGTTTTGTTTACCATTTAATGGAAGTGGAGATTGATATAGGAAATTCCATTAAAATAATAACAAATAATTATATGTCATATAATAGTTTTATTATATCATAATATTTCAATAATATTAAAGGATTAGTATGTAGAAATAAAACATAAATACAAGTTTAAGAATTATACCTCTTCTTTAGAGATCCTCTTTAGTTTTACACCAAAACCCTTCATTCGATGAATTAATAAAACAATAATGCCTATAAAATGGTTATAGGGAGGAAACTAATGTATTTGTGTAGGTATATTTCTATGTAAATGGTTCTTTATGTTTGAATTGGAGAGGATAATGGGAGGCCTTTTATAAGTGGAGGAGAGGGAACACTTGAAATATTTGTAGAGAGCAAAGTGCACCCAGATTTTTCATATGAAAAAAGGATCCAAAAGAGGTAATTTTTTAACCTTATAGGTAATACGGTCGAAATATGTCCATAAAATTATTACTTTAAACGTGGTAATTAATTTCTACTTCTTTTATTATTCATTATGGTTGAAAATTAAGTATAGATTATTGGATAATATTTATTATGAATATTCAAAAGATATAACCAGTTTTTCAAAATTCCATTCACTAAAGTGAAAATTTTTAATATAAAATTAAACATGTAGACAAAACGAAAAAGTGGTTCTCCAAAGAGTAAATAATAAAATGTTTAAAAACAATTAATATCAAAATTTAATATGAAATTGATAATAATAACCTCAATTGGATTAATATATATATATATAATTGATCCAATTTGACTTTTTAAACTATCTTAAAAAAATATTTTTTTATATTCTTTAATAGAAATGATAATTATTAATAAAAACCTATTTTTTTATTCATTGAAAAATTTATCTTCTCAGAAAATTCTCAAAACATTACTCTAAAGAAATTCTAAAATTACAATTTAAATAATAAATTTCATTTTTTTAAATAAATTTTATAAAAGTTGCAAAATTTTATTTTCAAAATAAGTTTGTAATATGCGATAAAACTATTTTTTAGAAAAGTATAGTTTTTAAGCATAAAATTTGATTTATTCTTATCTCATGCTTAGAAAAAAATGAATGTTTAAACATTTTATTAAATATATAATATTTAAATTTCATTAAAATTATTCACCAAAACTGATTTATTTATTTTATTGAGATAAAACACATTTGTGTGTATTAAAATAGTTTTTCAGAAATTTATTTTCTTTATTTTCAAATAGATTTTATTCTCATGTCTAATTAATTTTTAACAAAAAATTAATTTTATACGTACATTTAAACCATATATTTTCATAATTTAGTTAATATTGTGCATTTATTCCATTCCAAGACCTAGGTGATAACTAACATATTAAATATTATTTTTTTAATAGTATGTCGTGTTTTGTATAAAATCAGTATTGTGTGTAATACAATCTAAAATCAGTGTTACATGTAACATAAGATATCAAAAAAATTATATTTATTTGAAAAATATATTCCATAAAAGATCATGGTTTTACATTTACCCACCCCTCCTCCCCATATAAAACGTGTTCTCTCAATTTGAACTTGATCTCGATAATCAATGGAATAACATTTGAAAATTCATTCATGGAAAATCAACATCATTAAAAGGGTTGGTAAAACATCATCTTGAAAAGTGGGAAAATTAATTATGAGGGTCATCACATTACTAGGTTAATAAAGAGTATAAAATTAGAGTAAAGTGAAAATATGGACATGGAAAATAAATCCATGCCAAAATATCTATAGAGAGGGATAGATAACAAGGAAAATTGAAAATTATTGAAAGAAACCCATAAGAATATGATAGGTTAACAGACTATTGATTCAATAGAAGTGAAATTAATAAGGCAAAAATATTGCCTCAATATTTTTTCCCTAATATTGAGGGAATTTTTATTGTCATGAAACCAAAAACTATAAAATATACTTAATTCATTTCATTCCTTTTCATAAAAATAATCTCATCATTTGGTTTAGCTTCAATCAATTTCAATATCATCTATTTCAATAAGAAATAATGATTAATTTTTCAATCATAAAGCACTAATTGATCAAAATATCTATAATTGAATGATAGTATATTCCTTGTATCCCAAATTATCATCAAAACAAATATGGTAAGAACTTGTTACCAAATATGGATAAATCGTCATATGATGAAATAATATATTATTCTCTAAAACTATATCTAGATATCAACACAAACCATTTCATAAATAGTTGACATTATGACCCTTACAAAATTAATAACAATTAAATAAGATCACTAAATTTACAAAAATCAACTTAACATTAATCCAATAGATAGAATTTTGTATATAATAGTGGTCACATGTAAAATATGTGAATATCTCAGTCATATATTCTCATGAAACATATAAATTACGTGAATTACCATAAAACCTCAATGATAAAGTACCGGGTTCGAAAAATTCACTATTTCCTCATTTCTTAGATAAAATAACTGAATATAAAATATATTCTATAAATAAAAAAAATTAAACTCCATTAAATATAGCATCATCCACTTCATCATTAAATAAAAAATCAATTCCAATGTCATCAATTATATATAATTTAGTTTTTCCATATAAATATTATATTTATCAAAATTAAACATCGTTTTCTCAAAACAAGTAACATTTTGAGGGTTATCATTCCCTAAATCATGTTTTTCCATAAAATATATCCTTCAAAATAAATGACTTTTATATGTAATTAAAAACAATAAAAATATTCTTGCAAATCATTAATGAAAAAAATCTTCCAAACAATCCTTATATATTTCATGATTCATATAAAATAATTATTAAGTTCTGATATATAGACACTTCAATCATTACATGTCATTCTTAAACCATTTACTAGGATTAATCATCTTATTCCTTAATACATCATTCCCACAATATGAAATACTAATTATGTCCTAAAACTAATTATCCTCATTTTAATCATACTTCTTACATTTAACATAGACAATAATGTTAGAAAAGACATAATATTAATATGTTATTCATATTCTCTTTATCATCTTCATTATAACCATTACTCATACATCCTTTCTGATATTATTCATGAGATTTCCCCCTAGGACATCGATTTTTACAATTCCCATACAGTACTCATTTAAAACATTGGACCATTAAAGATAACATAGGGAGACCATTATTCTCATACAATGCATTAATCAAACATTTTGTTTTCCATCATAAATTACTTTCTTTCTTTACTTCTTTTAAAAACTCAATACATCTTTCTGTTCCTTAGATACATTTACCCATTTGCACCTTCCCACATTCAAAACATATAGAAAATTGAGTCTTATTTCCTCTATAGTCTTCACATCCCAATATCTTAGTAAAATATGTCCTTATCTTTATTGGTGATTCTGATATTTTGTGAATGTACATGTTGTAAATAATATATCATGATAACTAATTAAGAATAATCACTATATCCTTTAGTCCAATCATCATCCCATTTGGTTTTCCATCAATACATTGTATACCCAAATAAATCTAAATCCAGTTTGTTCTCATTCCCGAAATTAAATAAAACAAAAAACAGAGTGTGAGAACGGGTAATCATAATGGGAATCGATATAATCATGAAAATCACATATAGAATTTCTAAATCATAACATCTTATTTCAATTTATGGCCCTCCGAATTAGCCTAGGTTATTCATGGTCATTATTAAAATCCTTCATGATGGCTCATAAAGTGTTTTTGAATTTACAAAACATATCCCATATGAGTTTCAAATAAGGTTCATAGTAAGGCTTGTTTTCATATACCAGGTAACACTGAAATCATGATAGATACTACTTTTATGGATTTAATACCCCTAAGTTTTTCTATGTAAGACCCACATCAACATATAGTATCCAGAAATGGATTTATTACTAGGAAAACCATAATACTTTATTTACCATAACTTAGGAAAATCTCTTATACATAGGATTATCTTAGAATTCTCACTAATATTTTTTCATCCTAGTTTCCAAAGGTTAACTGAAACATTCCTTTGATACCAACCATAGACAACGAAAATTCCCATACAAAATCATTACATATTTTTAAAATAATATTCAATACATTTCAAAAATATATTCTAGTAGAACATATAGGATTAGTGTCTTTGGAGACAAGATAAACAATCTTATAATTTCATGAAATATATTAAATTTATCCTATAAAGATATTCCCAATTTTTACACATCATAATTCCTTACATAAAATAATTCTTCCTAATGAAGGGAAAAGGAAACACAATAATGGGTGAGCTCAGATTCTCAGTAAGGTTTATCAAGAAAGATATCAATATAATAGGATCATAAGCGTATGAGAACATGATAATAACATTTTAAACCCACATCTTTCATTTCATAGTTCATAAACATGACACGTGAAATATATTTTGGTAGTTCATAAGACATGAATCATAAAGAAAACAAAGAATATAATCCATATTAGGTATAAGAGATATAGTTTTAGCATAAACATAAGCATATAAAATCTTATTTCAAGGCTATCTACAAATAAATTTATAATATTTTATGTTTAATTTAACCACGTATTTACCTAATTTGGGTTTCAGACAACCTCCCTTGTACCCCCTCTTAGTCATGGGATAACCTCCCATATACCCGCTGAGATCATGTTACATTAATCATTACCGAATTCATCGAATGGAGATATAGGACGCACCGAGAACATAATCCATACATTTTTGTTCCCAATATCACAAAACATTTATGATATCAGAACCAATGAAAATAAATAAGCTTCACAAAACAATCTTTGTATTAGAACCCATGAAAACAAATGGGTTTCATAAACATGTCCTCATAGAATAACCCATAGAGAATAAATGGGTTTCATAAATATCATGTCATCGTAAACATAAACCATCATGAGAAAGAATAAGAATTGTTTCATTGGATCATTTCACTAATAAAGCATAATTAATATAAAGGATGTTATCATAGATATAAAATTATTTTTATAAGACCAATTATAATATTTATTCAAAAAAATAGCCCTTCTAAATTGAAAATGAATTTTTTTAAACTTATTATATTCTCAATGTACTATTCTTTGAAAAAAAACGTGAAAACTTATAAAGTGAGAATTAAAAAATCATTTAAAATTTTTCATGATGAAAATAACCTTTATTTTAAAATAAATTTATAAAAGTAAAAATTCATAAAACTTTTTGGAAATCCTTTTTTTAAATAAAATTTTAACCTTATAAATTAATCTTTAATAATCATTTAAAAAATTTATATAGGAATGTAACATTTCCACTTTTGACAAAAAATATCAACATAAAAAATTTTAAAAAATAATTTATTTGAAAATAACCTTGAATAAATGTAAAAGAATCCTCAAATAAAGTAGTAAACATGATGGTGGGAAATTCAGCTCAAGTGTTAAATTTTAAAAAAAATATTCCTTTCAGATTGTTGGTAAAAGCTGAACAGGATTTGTTTAGAAAATATTATGAACATTTCATTTAAAAAATTTGATAAATTTTAATCATGGGTAAAAAATAATTCAATAATTCATTTGGAAATGCCAAAATATTTTTTTAAAACATTTTTAGAAAATGCAGATATGGATGAAAAATTGATTTCAATGAAAGGGAGAAATAAATATGATTTTATGAATAACATTCTATTGAACTCTGGATTATATTAAGAGAGGAAAATGAATCAAAAACATGTGTTCTCAGTAAATAACCATAGATGAATAAAATTCAAGATTTTATTGAAATATCTATCAAAATATTTCATCATAAAAATAATAATCATAAACAATCCTGATATCCAATGAGATTGTAACCTCAAACTATTACCACAATGGTCACTTTTGAATCATAAGCCCGATTAAAGAATAAAATAAAAATAAACATGGAATATAATTAATCAAAAGTTATTAAAGATATAAAATTTAAAAGGGGAAGTATATACACCTCCTTAATGAAGATAGGTTCATAACATAACATATCTCTCAATGAAGATAAATTGTGGCAAAAATCCCTTACCGCTTTGGTAAATTTCAAAACATAAACCATATGAATGAGATATCCTAAAATGGATATGAAAATCAAAATAATTTTTAATATAATCATCATGAAATAAATTCATGGGTAGTATATACACCGCATAATATAAAACATGTAGTAAATATGGCATGTGTCTCAAGGAAAATAGAAGTGAGATGGAAATTCATTACCTTAAGTCTTAAATTCATTTGTTCACATTTGAACCTGTTGTATAATAAATTTACATTTATTATAAATCTATTAGATAAAAATAATAATATTTATCGTACCATTTATTATTTACTTATGACCTTTTATTTCCTATTTATTATGAATTTCCTGTTAAAATCACATTTCGGACAATAACTACTTCATTTTTCATTTATGTTTCTGTTTAGTATTTTAGATACTTTTAAAATTTTAATTGATCTATAATAAAAAAAAATTTAACAATGATATAAATAAAATATATATTCACTATATATGTATTTATAGTAATCCATAATTGTTATATATTTAAAATTAAACACATCGTTCATAGAGATGGATGGTCGTACGTACGCCTGAATGGTGGTTCCATTTTTTAAGGGATGGAACAAAAGAAAGGTAAAAAATAATTCACCATTACATTATAATTATTATTTCATATATATGATATATATTGATTAAATATATCCATATTAACTTCTATAAAAATAGTTAGTGAAAAACAAATCAAATCGCTTTGTGAGGCGGTAGTCTATCGTACAAATGAGTGACGTTATCATATCCCTCAAAGACTGGAAAGTTAGAAGTTATATGTGATATATTAATTACATAGGTATAAATTTGTTAAAATTTCATATATAATCATTAAACCTATTTTTATTACCATCCATGTAAAATGGAAATGGAAAAACACATCACATCAGTTCGCGAGGTGGTAGTCCCTTATACACACGAGCGACGTTATTATTTTACAACATATTAGATGGAAAGAAATTAGGTGTGATATTATAATTTAATAAGTATAATAATATCATATATATCGTATATAGACATTAATTACATCATTATTTCCTTCCTTCAATGGTGGTGATGGAAACTGAATAACATCGGTTCATGATGTTGTAGTCTGCCGTACACACGATTGACAATTTCATTTCCCATTTGATGAAAGTAGAGATGTATATAGGTTATTACATTAACAATGTAACAACTTATTTTATGGAATATTTTTTTGTTATGATATCTTACAATTTTTATAATATTAAATTATTTGTAAGAAAAAATTAAAAAAATGAAACTTTCATAATTTTACATCTTTTTCGGAGATCCTCTCATGGGTAACACCAAAAGAATTATTAAGAGGGATTACTAAAAACATAAGGCCTATATGATGAGTTAAGGGAGTTAAGTTATGTATTTTGGTAGGTATTTTCCTAACCAAAGGTTTTTTATGATGGAAGAGGAGAGGAGAGTGAGAGGCCTTTTATAAGTCATGGAGAGGAAACAATTGAAGTTTTTTGAAAAGAATAAACTGTATCTTGGTTTTTCAAATCCCAAAAGGATCAAAAATGGGTAATTCTCAATGATTATAGGATATAAAGTCTATTTATGTCCTTAAAATGGGTTTTTAAAAAGTATCCATGTCATTTTACACTACATATTTTTAGTTTAGCCTCCCAATTAACCCATTTTAACCCTAACTACAGTAATATATTTTTGCTATTTTTACTATTAAGAAAGGTAAAAAATTAGGTCTAAATTATTAGATAGTATTAATTACTATAATTCCAAATCATAAATCAATTTTTATAAATTAAATTCACATAATTAGAAAAAATTAATTTAAAATTTATCACGCAAACACAATGAGACAGAGATTTTCCAATGATAAAATGTTTAGATATTTAAAATGATTTTTGATAGCCCCTTCGGTCATTTTTAATTCCCTCCAGTTCTATGGAAAAAAATTATAAAGACTCATACTATAGTACTTAATTAATTAAAATGTTTTAATTGTTATGTTCGAGGTAATCCCAACACAGACAGTGACTTAGCTTCATTTGAATTTTAAAATCTTTAAAATAAAATTAAGAAAGGGATGAGAAAAGATGGGTTTGATTTGAATATTAAAAAAGAAATTGAAAATTTGTATTATATTGGAAGGTTTTTGAAATCAGAATTTAAAAGTGTGTTGGGGTTCGGTAATATAGAGTTTCTGGTGCAATTGGATCTTTAGAAAATATGTTGATTCATGGTTGCTATTGGATTCAGTACGAGGTAGATCTAATGGACATAGTATCTAGTCCTCAATGCGGTGATATCATATTTCCCACAGTCTAATAGTTTAGGATGTCGTTGAATCAATTTTTTCCTTATAAAATTTTTAAACCAAACATCCCCTAAATTTGGCAATGGTCATACCGTCTTTAGGGTAGTGAGTGGCACAATTAAAATGTTATTTTGTAATTAAATTATCAATGGTCATGCTAAAATAAAAAGAAAGGGATTCAAAGTTGAAATATAAATTTCACAAATAAAGTTCATAGATATTTAAAAAACATAAATCCAACACACCTTCCCCCTTCGATTACATCACCCTAGTACATGGAAGGATTACCACCTCATCCTAGCGATGAGAGGTTTCTAGGGAAGGGGAAATAAAAAAAAATTAAAATAAAATAAATCTATTAGGGAGGAAATGACATCATGTTGATTCAACTTGTTCCTATCAATCCGAATTTTAATGCTCTCATGTTATAGGAAGATCCTTTATTTAAACGTGTGACATGCGGTCTTCCCGACCCATTACATGACATGTAATGTTATTACACATCGTGTAATTATGATCCATATTGCCTCCATATATTATTAATTTTCATGGATCTTGCCTCAATCTCGCACTTAGACTATGACCATTGACTGCTTCTACGATGTGTAATTGTCACTCCAGACATATAAGAGCATCACGACTTGAAATCTCATTACATTATATGATAGTTTGCGATATGTCATGAAATACCACAAAACATCTTGTAATGATGATTCATGAAATTGAATTCCTTTTTCTTCTATGGATCTCATCTTTCCTTGGTTCTTCATTTTTTTAGCGGTGCTCCATGATCATCCTCAAAAATCCGTTGTCACATCGCTTTACTTCTCTCGCGGCATGAAGTGTCATTTTTCTCCAATATTTTCCTACATTCATTCCTTTTCTGAAAAATCATTTTATTCATAAAAAAACACAAAAAAGGTTAAATTTTCCAACATTGGGCATATATATTCATTTAAATAGATAAATCAATACATTAAAATACTCTAAAATGTATTGTTGAATTACACTTATCAATTTTATATCAAAGTTTAATATTAAATTGATTATAATGGCCTAATGTGAGTTAATAGATTTATATTTGAACCCATTTTACTTTCAAATCCACCAAAATAAAAATTTTATGTTTTTAAATTCATTAATAGAAATGAAAATTCTTAATAAAAACTAGTATTTTCACTATTCATCGAAAAATTATCTTAGAAAATTTTCAAAACATCATCTAAAGTTAATATTTAAATAATGATTTAAAATATGAATATAATATTTTAAAAAAAATTAAACTTTTCAAAAATTAATTTTAAAAATAGGTGTGGAGTATATGAAAAATATAATTTTTAGAAAAATATGGTATTTAAACATAAAATTGAATTTATTCTTATCTTGTTCTTAGAAAACGCAATGAATGAATGTCGAAATAAGTTCTTGAATATATAGTATCTCAATTTAATTAAAATCATTAAAAATGTTTTTTATATAGATTATAGAGATAAAAGACATTTGTGTACAAAGAAATGGTTTTTAGTAAATGATTTCCTTTTTCTTCAAATTGTTTTTATTTTCATTTCCAATTAATTGGTAACCAAAGAATTAATTTTACATATGTGTAAACCATATATTTTTATAAATTAGTTAATCCAAGTCATACCTACCAATCTAATGGTAACTTGATAACTATCATATTAAATAATAATATTTTAATAGTATGTCGTGTTTGGTTTAAAATCAATGTTGCATGTAACACAAGATAAACTAGGAGTTATGTGTCATTCAGTATATTAGAAAATTTAAATTATAAAAAAAATATTTCCTAGAATTGAGTGGTGTTACACTAATACTGTGAGGTTAACATCCCAATAAAAACAAATATCTTGAGTTTCTTATAGATCCATTAGCTTCTTTCATTATTAAGTGACAATTAAAATTACTTGGATATAATTTATTTTAGTAGGGGAATGTAATCACTGGTATTTAAGATTATATTTTCCTTAAAATAAGTGTGATATCGATTGATTCTTTCACACACACCACCAAAATAAAATGTTTCATGATGTGTTAGATCAATATTATTAACAAATAAATAATAATAATACAACTGTAAGAAAATAAAAATATTTCACTTAACTAAAATCACTTACATATAGAAGATAAATAATTAATATGATTTAATACTATAAAGGTTTATTCTTTCGTAATTAACATTTCTTATGAATTTTATATTTTATCGTCATAAAATAAATTAAGAACATTTATAATATTATTATTATATAGAAAATAAGAAATTAGTATTAATTAAATTATAAGTTGATTTAAAATAATATTAATAACACTTAATGTTTAAAAATATAATTTTTCTCTAAAAGAGTTTTTTATTTATATTTGATATTTTCATTCAATTTCAAAATTTATAAATTTTAGAACATAAATTTTATTAAATGAACATAATATTTTGATTCATCGTGTAAAAATTATCTTAGGGTTGATTTTTTATAATTTTTTAATTATTAAATTTTAGGTAAATCATGAAAATAACTATTTTGCCCAAAATAATAAATTTCCTGACTATCATTATATAAGAAAGAACTATAGGTGTATAAAACCATTAAATTGGTAAAACATTTATATATTTATTAAAAATAGACATTTTAAAAATAATATTCTTAATTTAAAAAACCTATGACTAATATTTTAAGGGCTTATGTATTATTTTTCAAAAAATGTTTTTAGTCATTTCATTAAATTAAATATTATTTTGGAAAAATTAAGTTTTTGGATTACATTTAAAGATACATAAAATTTATTTTTTATAATAAAAAATTTATTTCATTAAAATTAAAACCATTGATAATTTTATCCTATATAAAAAATTTATTCTTAGAAATACACATTTTCTAATAACATGTTTCTACGCATTTCATGCACAAATGTAAGAATTAATTTTTCATAGATATAGCTTTTTTATTGAAAAGTGTATTTCCTAATTCTAATAATTAGGATCAAATTATGAAATATGTTTCATTTAAATTTTATGAATTAAATTTATATTACTTAGTTAAAAACTAGTTACCACTTTATAATATAAAAAACGGTAAATTAGTTTTTCCAATGGAATAAACGGCCAACCATGTTATAGAAATTTTTATGATTTTATTTTTAAAGTTTGGGGAGCCCAACTATTCTCTACGCTCAATTATTTTCCATTTCGGAGTCTTATTTACATACGAAACATGTTCTCTCTTTATATTAAGTTGAAATATTTACAAAAAATCAATTCTCATCCCATATAAAAGGGACTTCTCACTACCCCTTCATGGACACTCCCATATTTCAGTTTCCTTTTGAAATTATTCCCACTATCCTTCCACTACAATCCTCTTTCACTTTATTAAGATTATATATTCATTATATTAGCCTAATTACTACCTTCTTATGGAATCCTCCAAGGGAATCTCAAATTATCGTTGAAATAAAAACACTTTAGTGGAAGTAGGGAATTAAGGTAAGGGTCACTTTTTTCTATTTTTAATTTTATAAGACAAGTTTTATATTTCACATGATCATTTATTTTATATATTGTATTTAAAAACTTTTTTTAAATAGTTGATAAATACCATCCATTTATTGATATTTTTATATCAATTCCATGATCTCCATCTCATTTTCTTTTTATATAAATTTTACTAAATTTGTATGGAATTATGATAACTAAAATATCCATTAATGGGTAATAATATGTCTTTATGAACTTCTTTATTCTATATTAGGTTTATAGTAACCAATAAATTTTATTTAAAAATATTTTAACTTCATCTATAGGGAAATAGACTTTTAATTAAAATATTTTACTTTAATGAATTTCTTCCTAAAAAATTATATCATTATTGAAAATAATTCTCATCTTCATTGACAACATTTTCCCCACCTTGTGCATATTTTGCTTTCACTCCAATGTTCCATTATAATTGGAAACCTAATACTGATTTTTCTCATGGGAACTTCCTATTTTTCTTCTTATCTTTTCAAAAGGTTCTTTTGGTACTGTTTTTACAAAGAGGATTCCAACAAAGGTATTTCAAAATATTTAAATGGTCTTCCATTCATTCATAATAAAAATTTTAATCTTCCACTTCATATCTATTTTTGATAAATGTTTTGACTTTTCAAGGATTTGTTATTGAATTTTATTTTTAAAATTAAATGTCTTCCAATGTTTCCAATTTAACTTTTTTGAAACCGTTAATTCCATTACAAGGATAAATTATTGAAAATTAATAGTTAAAAAATAAATATTTCAAGAAGTAGGCACTTTATTTATTTTCAATATTTATGTTTTTTTCAAGTCTCAGATGGGTTTCGGTCCCAAACAGTGCTCCATGCCCAGGTGGGTTCCTGGGGTCCTTCTTGCGTGCCTCCTAGAGTGCGGTTAAGGATGATGTTGTGCTTTCCATCTAGGACTTTTTTCAAGGTGGGTGCCTCCATCGTGCTGCCAGATCCACAATAGTGGTTATTGTCCCAAAAATTAAGGACCCCTCTCTTCCCCAGCATTACCCACCTATGAGTATGTGAAACTTCACGTATAAGGGTCTTGCCTCCATCCTTAATAAAATGATGAGCTCTCACCTGCCTCAATGGATATCTCTCAAGAAGCATGGATTTCTGAAGCAAAGTTATATCCAAGGGGCCATCACAATATCTCAAGAGATCATCGATGGGATTAATACTAGTGTATGGATTTTATATGGTGGTTAATCTGGATATGGAAAAAGCCTATGACAGTCTGGAATTGGTGTTTATCATCATGGTCTTAATAGGTATGAGATTTTCTACTTGGTCAGTTTACTATTGCTTCAGTTATTCATGGATGGAATTCCACTTCATGGGTAGGAACTACAGGTTTTTCATGGTTGTGTATGGTTTTAAGTAGGGGAATCATCTCCCCCTAGCCTGTTTATCTTCTCTCCAGATGTTCTCAGTTGCCTCCTCAATAGGGTCTTCATTCAATGTTTCATCGGGTCCTACCAGTGTTATCCTTGTGCATGAAATATTCCCATTTGATGTTTTCATATGATTCTATTATATTTAGGACACTAGAATGAGGTCTGTTCATGGTTTTAGGAAATACAATAAAGATTATTTTCATTTGAGTTGACAAGCTGCAAATCTATGTAAGATAACATTATATATCCTTGGTCATTTCACTGATAGTAGGGTGTCCTCCTTGAGTAGGAGGCCTAGAATGTGGCACAACTCCTTTCCCATAGAGTATGAGGGGCCCCAGTGTGTTCTAGTAGGATGTGCATCCAGCACTTTGATCCCATTTTTGGGAAAATCACGGGTCGTATTCATAATTGGAAGAATCTTTTTTTGTCATTCAGAGGTAGGATCACCCTTGAAAACAGAGTTTAATCTTCAATTCCATGCCAGGAACTCTCATCCTCCATGGTCCCGAAGGGATGATTAGTAAGGTTGATTCTGTTCTTTCCTCTTATATTTGGTATTCACATGAGGAGGGGAGGAAGAATTGTGTGTCATGGAAGAGTCTTGAAAGGTCGGTCCAATATGGTGGTATTGATGTCAAGAGTATGTTATACACATTTAATGGAATGAGGGAAAATTTGGTGCGGGAGGTTATTGAGGGGTTCTCTCTTTGGGGTAGTTTCATGTTCGCATGAATCAATGGTGGGGGGGGGGGGGGTTGGTTCCAATGTGAATCTGTCATCAATATAGACTATTGTTGGCTCCCACATCCATTCTCTTCTGGCTCACTCTAGGTGGATTGTGGGTATGGTGAACATTTCTTTTTGGAAACATAATTTAGTTGGCACTACCCTTGGGTTACCTGGTTTTCTGGTCACACAGATTACCTTCAATCGGGTGATTAGGTTCTTGGAATTCATCAGTGTTGTGTTGGATAGAAAATAATATATGTCCTTTTAAATGATCGATCTCATGGATGAACAAGATATATATTTATTTACTGCCTCATCTTTAGGTTCGTTCTCCGCTAAGGACTACAAAAGGGTGTCAACCGGTGTGGCTCATCAGGACCCATGGGGTTCTCCTTGTGGGTGAAAGAGGTTCCTGGAAAAAGAAACTTTTTTACTTAGGTGCATTAGGAATAGGGTGTTACCTATGGATGAGAATCTGAGGAATTCTGGTATTTTCATTGTCTCACACTAACTGTGCTGCATCGACCCGTGGGAGGAGAGATGGACCCTCCTATTCTTTAATAGTGAGTGGTCGTGCCATGTGTGGAAGACCTTTGGTGACATCACTACTATTTCAGTTATGGCTCTGAGGTACCTATACTTTCTGTATTATTGGTTTCATGGTGTTGGGGATGTCAAACCAGAGAGGAAAGCCTATGGAATCAATCAGGATTTGGGTTTCCGGTGCATCTGGTTGGCTCAGAATAAATCCAAACATGAGGGGATTCAGACCTCGGGCAGGTCCATGGTGGCTTGAATCAAATTTCTTCTTCTGGATTTGGTTTGATCCTTCATCGAGTGGGGAGAGGCCCCCTCGTTTAGGTTCCTTCAGGTGGGCTCCCATACGGTTTATCCCACTATCTCTAGGCACTAGGTGCGATGTTTTCACATATGATTGGTTGGAAGCTCAACTTTTATATCTCATATTCTATGAATGTGTTGAAAGTTGGTGGTGGTGTCTAGGATCCCATGGTACATGTTATCCTTACTTTCTCTACCCACTTCAGTAGAGGTCACTCATTTGTATCTGAGGCAAAGTAAATGTTAACAGGTCTCCAGCTCTACAGGCATCGAAATGTTTCTCTTTATGAGGTCGAGACACACTCTCTCATCCTACATGACTCAATTCATGGTAAGCGGAATGTTCCCTAGTCCTTACACTATGTCTTGGGGAGGTCGAATAGGATCATCATCAATGGAACTACTTTAAAACACACTTGGAGGGAGGGAAATAAGGTGGCTAACCATCTCTCTGTTATGGCTTCACAAGGTCTTTGGGTTTTCCTTTCCCTGGATGTGAACTCTTTCCAATTGAATCCAAGAACCAGATCAGAGGTGATGCATTAGGTCTATATTATAACAGGCCTTCATAGTTCCCTTGGGGGCCTTTCTAGTGTTTCCAGTGTTTCATTGGTTTTCGTTGTGTTCCTTTCTCTTTTATTTTATCAATTAATAAATTAATGAATGAAGATGAGTATAACTTATGAGTAATCTAGATTTTACTCTATTATTTCTTAATTATGTTGAAAAATTCATAGTATTTGTAAAATATGTTTCCTATGTAACTAGTCATAAAATAAATTAATCCTTCCAATCACATGATTCATTGATTATTGTGAGGTTAAATACATAAATTATAAAAATTATGTATAATGAATATATATTTATCTTTTGTGGTTATAATAACCAGTAGATATCAACCTCACAAATTGAGAAATTCATGTTCTGAAACATGTTCACATTATACTCCAAAATCAGAGCCTCATGTTCATACACATTTAACATTATAGAATAATGTCCTCCATACACTTAAAATAAGTACATATCTACCCAATCATTAATTTTATACAGTCGTAATAAATAATTTCATGTCATGATTTTGTCTATAACCATACTCATGTCCACATAAGGGTACATATGGGGCTGGTATAATGGTACACCTGTTTTTCCTTCACTAAAAACAAGTAATATTTATTTTCACTCAGTTAATGGTCTATGTAAAGGTCACCCCATCCAATATACCTATGTCATGGTAACCTAAACCTCTTTAACCTCACATTAGTAACATTTTGTCCATTAGTATAATATCTAAAACATTAATAAGTTGGTATCAATTCATCCTTGATCCCACCACTCTGGCCCCAAGTGTATAATTTGAACACTGATATAGAAACCTATTTAAATGTTATGTTTTGAAACCCAACAAGAACACCAAGCCTAGTTGTGAGTAACTCATTCACACCAACCCTAGTCTGAATCAACAACAATGTGCGCATCATCTTCCTTGTATGATCATTCTGATCAACACTCATCTTCCACTATAGCCAAAATTTGGTGAATCATCTGTTATTTCATCATTCAAGAATATGTATGAATCTTGATCATGGGTTGATTCCTTTAACTGGGTATGATTATTATATATTTTGAATCTATTGGGAGAAATGCTGGGACTATAATACATAGAGGTATTATGGCTCTTCAAGAATAAGAATTCACCTACATTGGACGACCATTGATAATATTTGTTCTTATTTATGTAATTATTAAACAAATTATATTCATGTTATGATTGTGAAATTATATGATGTATTTATTATTCTTTGTCATTTGTTCATCCTCATGTTGTAATGTGATCTCTTTTGATTCCTTGATATTAGATTAAAAACCGAAGGTAAATTCCTGGGGTTTGTTTCATAGTTCGTTCAAGTTATTCTCATTTTATTTCTTTACAATTTTGATTCTATTTTAATTGATTAGAGTAATTTCCTAGAAATTGTAAACCGGTTCCTCAATTTCTCTCAGAAATTGTTACAGCCCCATGTCAATCCCAAAAAAATCACTTAACCTCCCTTCTCTCAATATAGACCTCAAATAATTTTAGATGTGTAGATCAAGTGATCAATAACATATGGGGGGAGCTAGGTGTTGGGGAAGTTAATACCATACTTTAGTGTGTTCATTGGTTTAATGATATAGAGGGTGAGATACATGGTATCCATAGTATATTTTAGAGAGTTCGCTAAGCATAAAAAAAATCAATTTATGAAGGCTGATTCATTAATGGTATTGAGTGAATTATCAAAATATTTCAATCAATTTATTAGAAAAATGATGGAACTAAGAGTGTCTAAACATAGACCAATACCTTTCTCTAATAAAACATGTTAGTATATTTTTATTACTTTATTTTATATTCATATATGTACCCACAAAAAAATCAAAAACATATCATCCATTTTTTAATATTAATTATTAAAAAAATATTAATAAGAGTCTAAGTTTAAAAAGAGATATTAAATCACACCCCCATACATTAAATATTTCACTCTTAGGCATTTTTCAAATGATTTTTAAAATACATAAAAAATTAAATCTAAACAACCAATTTATAATATATTTTCATAGAATTGTTTCAATGAATATTTTCAATTTCAAAAATAATTTTCCAAGTATTTACAAATTCTAAAAACTCAAATAGATTTTATAATTTATGTTTCATTATGAAATTCAATCACAGGTTAGAAAAATCTAAGCATATAGATGTTCTTAACTATCATGAAAGATTGAGTGATATTTTTTAAAATCATTCCACTAAAAAACACATCATTATTCATACCCAAAATTAATCCACTACCCTCACTAAAATTCATGAAAAATTTCTAATCTCATTAGTGAAATTGATATATTTAAGTGGAGTTATTGTTTTAACAAGTGAATATACCATTTATCACTTTCTCCTAAGTTCCTTAAACCATATATATAATTTATACTCCATTTATTCAAATCAAATGAAATTTATATAAATCAATTTCTTATATATTCATTTTTGTTCAATATTTCTCTCGCTTGAATGAATTCATTTTTTTAAACTAGGAAAATATTAAATTATTTTAAACCATAATTGGGAAAATTATTATGAAAATCACTTATCAAATATAAATTAATGTAATTTACACTTACTCCCAATTCCTAATATATTATAGATTCATTTTGGGATCCTAATTTCCTATTTTAATTGAGTTTCAAAGTAATTAAATAAATTTATATTAATTTAACTCCATGAGGGGTAATTTTTCACAATGTCTATGTTACCTTAAATTAAGTTCCAAATTTATGTATCCTATTATTGTAATTTCAAGTATATAAAGATCTTTTCACTCACACTCTTGTTCTAAGTTCTAGGAACAAATGTATTTGAAAACAATAACCAAAATCACTCAAAAATCATTTGATATTTGAAGTTTTATTATATAATAAATCTCCACATAATCAACATAAAGTTGAATTTTTTTTAGAGTTTTCAATTAAACTCAATTTTTTTTTGAAAAACATATAAAACAACTATAAAAAAATTATATTTCAAGATAGAATGATTTTAAATTTCATATATATTTTTTTAATATTTTATAAAAAAATAACTAAAGTTAGAAAAAAAATAATATTAATAGAATCATCAGTTAAAACCACCCGCATACATAGTCATTACTAAATCATCAATGAAATTCAATAGTGATCATCCACTTATCAAGAAGAAAAATATATTATATTGAAATTGAATATTATAGAAATAATGCACTATTTTTTCTTGAATGTAAAAATCCCTTGGGTGAATTGATTCTCATATTATTTTTCTTTTAATATTATTTAATAACGTCTTCAAGATGTTTTCTATTTGTTCCAGGCATATAAACATAAGAATAAATTCACTGTTAATTAAAAATTGAATCTCATTACTAGAAATAAATGAATTTAAATAAAAATGTGGAATATTGTTATTTAACAACCCCCCCCCCAGAGGTGTTATAGTGTTTCATGTCTATAGCTGATTTTTTTTGATTTTCTCCATGTTTTTTAGTTGGTGTAGCATCTTTGGTAAGAACCACCAAATTCTTCATTTTCCTCAACTCTTCTCTATTTTCGTCCTCTCTTAGATGTTTTTTTACTGAAATTCCTTGTTGTCTGTCCTATTTTTTTATTTAATTTATCACTTATTGGAGTGGGATATAGGTAAAATGTTTATTTTACATTAGTATCTACTGTGGGTATGATGCTTTCCACTTCCTTGTCCATTTAAGACACTCCTTTGATGGTCTTGTGTTCATTTTATAAGGATGGTTGTATGCATTTTATTTCACAATAGTCAATATTTAGGTCTATTTTATTTTTCCTAGCCACTGGTTTAACTTCATATTTAAATTTTATTTTATTATATTGAATTATATTTTGTGTACTGCCAGTGGGGGCTGGGTGAGTTGGTTCAAGGCGGTGGCGTCCCGTCGTCTAGGTTCCGAGTTCGAGTCCTCATAAAGGCAACGTGCACCATTTTCCAGCGATCCTCCCGTCCCCTCGACTTCGCGGGAACTGGCCCAAGCCCAAGGGTTGTCCACCATGGGCCTAGCTGGGGAGGTGTGGCGCGTAGGTGGTGTAAGGCTGCACCTATACACGCGTTAACCATTAAACACTTTTTCCACTTCGGTGGTGGTATGGTGGTGAAGGTGAGTGGCACATCCACACTGTTCTTTGGGAGGTTCAGGGTTCGAATCCTGGGAGTCCGCTTTCGGGGCGAGCCTCTCCCCTGGAATCCACTCACCTTTCCGGGTCACCTGGGCACATCTAGGCGGGAAATATGAGGTGCGGCCCAATCACTGACGAATCGCTAGATGGACCATCGTTGTCGGGTTGTCACCCTCTGGGACGCTCTGCCATCTCAGCTAGCAATGGCTCCTTCCCGGCTAGGGCTCTCTCTGGAGTGACCCCTTTCTGGGGAGGGGGGTTCCCTTGTGTGGAGTTTTTGAAAAGGCCACACATGGGAATTCCATTTTCTCAAGAAATTATATTTTTTGTAAGATTTATCAATATCTTCTTAATTATAGGTAGATTTTTCTTCAATTTAAAGCTCTATATGATCTTCTATAGTGTAATAAATAATCTAATATTTAATATATATGGCCAAATTATTCTTCTAATAACCTAAAATATGAGAAAAAATGGGATTAAATGTCAATTCAAGAAGTGAAAAATTAAGTGTGAGTGGGTTCAAAGGAAGATTAACTCTCCTGAGTGGGTCGACCTCATGATCTTGAAGGAAGTACTCCCTGTTATTTTATTTAGGAGTGGTAATTGTATGTATCATGTGTTATTTAAATCATAGAATACCCTTCTCTTCTCCCACAAATGCATGCTTCATTAATTTTGAATCTGTATATTTATAGAAAAATAGTTCAGTATTTAATTGAATTTGAGAAAAAGTTAATGCAAGAGAGATCAAATTTTTTTCATCCCCATCATTTTTCTCATTTCTAATTAATTTTTACACCTTCATTTCCACAGGTTAATCTTAGAAATATGTGGGAGAGAAGGGTTTTCAACTAGTTCTCGCACTTTATATATGTTTTAACTCCTCTTTTTGGGTTTTTGTATTTTCACGTTGTGTTCATAGAGGGTGGTTGTTATTTTATACTTCATTGCCTTCAAATATCCCAATTATGGTCATTTATCCTCCAATTTTTGGTCCATAGTAATGGGTTTTTTATGAAACTTTGGATTTCCTTTAGTTATGGATCATCTTCACTAGGATGGTATGGGGTTGAGTCAAAATTAAAAATCATTATTTAAGATTTTCAACTATAGTTTGAAAAATAATGTCTTTTAAAAAGTGAAATAGAATAAATGAGTTTTTAACCAAGATCCAAAAAATAGTGCTAGTGTTACAAAGTTTTTCATGGTACTCTCATAAAAAAATTATAACCTAGAATACAGTCAGCTGGGATTGACCGCGGTAGTTCTCAAATAGTCATGGGGTCACCTATTCACTAATCACATAATATTATTAATATTTTTGGTTATTTTATTAATTAATATTAAAAAAATGGATGGTATCAATGTAATTTTTGTGTGCTCATGTATGAAAATAAAAAAAAGTTAGTAAAAAATCCTAATAAGTATTATTTGAGAAAGGGATCAGTCTATGTCTAGGAACATGTGATTGCATCATTATCCTGGGGAATTTATAAATATTCGTTGATAATTCACTCAATAATATTCCAAAATCTCCATTATAATCTTTATTTTTTATGCTTACTACACTTTTATAAATCTAATAGGCACTGCAGTATCTCTCATTCAGATTATCAGACTAATGAACACACTCAACCAAGGTATCTAATGTCCCACCACCCAACTATAATCATATATTGTTCATCTCCTGATCCAAATTTCTCAAATTTTAAGATTTATATACCATTATAATGGATGGTAATATATTTTAATGATATTGGAATGGGGTTGTGATAATTAACAAGATAATTCGAGGAATTACTTCATAATTTATAGTAAATTCCATGGCTTCATTAAAACAAAATTGACATTGTAAAAAAATAAAATTTGAAGAATAGTAGAGGACCATGAACACTCCCTTGGGTATTTACCTCAATTAAATGCTCCAATATCATAAATTTTAATGATATCAAATTATATCATGAAATAAGGTCACAATATGAAGAAAAATAATAAGAAATATAGAATTAAATTTCATAGAACATAACATGAATAAAATCTGATTGATTATTACTAGAAGATGAAAAAAATGTAAATAGTATTCCTCCCATTAAGGGGGGATTATTCTCCCTAAATATCCCTAATACCTTTATATACAACATTATTTCACTTTTTCCTAGTATAATTGGAAGATAGAATAGTCTTATTCAACTAAAGGAATAACCCCACGATCAAAATCTATAATTTTTCTAGAAGAATTAAAGTGGATTTACTTTAATGTGTCATGGGTACAGTGGAATATGAGTGTTTCTCTGTATGTTCATGTGAGGATGACGACAAATATGATGATTTTTATTCAAAATGAGCTTGGTGGGATTGAAAAACTCAATATAAAAACTACTTTTCTTGGTGGGTTTCAAAACTAGGACTTGATATTGGCTTCGATATTTGTGGGACAAGTCAACACTTTGGTCATGAGAGATAAGATCAAGGATATAATTGCTTCTTTATAATGTGTGTATTGGATTTTTTAATCATGGACATGACAAAAATTTTGTGAGATGAGGCCTGAGGGTTCCTTGATAAAGGTTTATTAGATGAGGTGAATGTAACATAGGTTAGTGAGGGAGTGTAGCTTCAAAATACCTTTCCATATGTAATAACAACTTAGGTGTACCCTTCTAGAAGCCCCATATCTACCTTTCTGTGGTCAAGTGTATGTTTTTGACACATTTTCACACTACATTTATTTCTTCCAGATGAATTAAATTTCAGATCGGGTTGTCATGGTTTAAGATAATATATAGGGAGGATATAGTTTTCAAGTATCAAATGAGTACAGAAATCTGGCTGTAATACTGTAATGCGATGTGATGTTGGTTCAGATATTTAGTTTCCTAGTCTATAAGGTTATTTTTTACTGGTCGTAAGTATAATATGATAACTTCATATACACTAGTGCAATACTAATTCAATATTTTCTACATGGTGGCATCTTGGAATTGAAATATGAGCTTTATATTTGAGGGAACACAATAGTTTAAAATATTTTAGTGATGGGATTAATAATATTGATTGAATGGGTATATATGTGAGTAATTCATGTTTAAATTCAGTAGTGAGGGTTGGTGTGTGGTAGTGAAGATGGGATCACCATAATAATTAAGTTTCTGAGTTGTACTAGGATGGTTCATCAAGGGTTAGGTTCGTTATATAGCATTTTAGATTTCAGTGAGTGTGAAATGGGATATTGGATCAATGATTTTTCAGTTTAATTAGTTTAGTTATTCCATCAAACACATATAATTTTATATTCTTCAATCCGATAGTCAGTGTAATGGGAAGGGCTATGTCCCACTCTATTCAAGGACCTTTATAAGGAATGCACAAGATCCATAATCACTCTTGTAAAAATTTTCCTCCAACTTTTTTATCTCTATTCAAGTCATCTTATTCATTATCTATTTTATTTATATTAAATTAGCTTATGTTCTAACATATTTTATTTCAGGTTACTCAGATCCCAGTATAGTCAATATTCCTTGCACGGATTAAGTTCGTTCTATCTTAAATTGAGTATTTTATGGGCTAATTCACATGGGGTCAGTTGAACTGATGTAGTGAATAATGGTTAATTGAAGAATCCATACATGTCTCATCATGTTGGATCTTAATGATAACTTGTTTTGGAATGGATGGATCAGTTTCCATGGTCAATTTTCTACATGATTCATGTGGTACGTTGTGACCAACACTAACAGTTGGTTTGGGAGTCTAAATAACAATTCATGTGGTAGGGTGTGCACAATAGGTTCATGGGAGAGATGTTTTCTAAATGTAGAGCTATTGGAGAGGTTCATTGGTTGAGAGGAGGATTGAGGAAGATTGAGTTGGAGTGGTTAAACTTAGACTGATCTAGTATTTAGTTAGCCTGGTGTTCAATAGGCGGTGATGAAAAAGTAGGAGGAGGATTTGCAATGGGTTTTTGGATTCAATATTCATTAAAATACAAATTTATGTGGGGAAATATCAATAATAATTTCAATGTATCAATTTCATATTCATCCTCACTTCATATATATAATTTTAATTTTAATCCAATTCAGCACAATAAAAAAATAATTGTTCAGTTTCCAAAAACACAATAAAATTCAAAATTTATGTTTCATTATTTTTAAATAAAAAATTATTAACACAAAATTTTGTGTATGTATAGAAAATATATTTTAACACAAAAAACTAATTAATATATGAATTTTTGAGTTGTTTGAGGGAATAAAATAATTAATTATAGGTAAAACCATTGAAAATGTGACATTATGTCATTAATCTAAAAATAAAAACATTAAAAATTAAATTTTCTTTGTCTAAATCCAATCAATATATTTTTTGAAAAACTAATTATATTTTTGGATCCATAAAACTTCTCTTTAGATTTTTCAGGCTCAAACAAAAAATTCAGAAATGTGCGCATCACATTCGTTAAAATTTTTCTCTCAATGAATGTGATGGAATAAATTTTATTTAAATTATATGTGTGTGTGTGTGTGTGCGTTTGTTTACCTATTTCATAGAGATAATATTTTGTACTATATTATGAATTTTTCATTATCTATTTAGATTTACAAATAATTGAAATGAAATATTTATACCATTTTAAATATGTATTGATAAATTAAATCCCAAAATACTAAATTAGAATTAATCTAATTAATGGTTTGGAAATTATCTTAGAGAGAAATTTTATATGTTTTTTAATTCTTTATAAAATTTCTGTCCATTTATGATTGATTTATTAGATTGTTTTTATTTTTATTTTTTCTTTTGATGAGAAGATCCTGTGAAAATTTAGAGATGAATGAAAATGTTCTATATCTGGAAAACATTCATGAGAAATGTAGGATGTTTTATCTTAGAAGGGTGGTGGTGGTTGTTTGTAGTGGTGGAATCACAATGTTCTTTTAATTTATCAAAATAAAAAGTATGAAACACATCACACCTACATAAATTATAGTGAGTGATGTGTATAAAAATACACTTTATGGAATGGGACTTTTTAAGAAAATCGATCGAACCACTCAAATTATTCCAAGATAGCCCTACCATGGGGATGATAGAGTAAGAAATTTAATTGAATATATACATATAATCAAAATGATAAAATGGAAATACACATATACACTTTATCCTATTAAGAACAATGTACCCACAATGATAGGCCCATCTAATCGTCTTGATCTAATGGCATGTGGTGTGATCATGTCTGCAAATTAGAGGTGGCTCAATATAAGAAAAAATTATTTATCACAATCAAACAACAAATTATTAGATATAATGTATTAATATAAAAAATTATCATATCGTAGAGTGAGTAGGAATATGTTGAAATTTTTTGGGGGTTCTATATGGAACACCCTAGTTATTCAATGCTCTATAGGGAACTGGTGGAACACAGTAAGGCCAATTCTAGATTTAAAAATTTCATTAAACTCGTATTGATACCCTAAACTAGTTTTATAATATTTGGATACATTTAGATATTTCATAAAGATAAAATGGATAAATTAGCAAGAAAATAGTGTATTTAATATATAAAGCGGGGTCAATTTAGTACCAATATTTGAGGTGGAACACCTTTAGTGATATTGAAAGTTATCGAGTGTACATTGATTAACATCAGAAACGATGTTAGAAATATATATAATTCTTTAGATATTAACAAAAGAATTAGTCTATAATTTTTTTCTCTAGAATGACTGACCAGATTGATAAATAATACTACTTTTTAGAAATTGACCAACATATGGAAAACAAATATTTGGGTCAATGGATAGCTTATCGATTATTGAGAAAATATTGATTTAGTATAACAATGGATTATATGGTTATTATATGGAATCAAAAAATTTCTCTATAAAATACTATGTGTATATTATCTCGCTTTACGGTGGATATATTTGACCAGCGTATATCGATGATGGTAGTAGTAGTGACCACTCAATACTCAACTACTATATTGAGGTGGAGTTGGATGATGAAATCCAAGCTCATATTCTTCTCCCCCCATCATTAATTTGGGATGAAGTTAAATAATGTTTTTATGGATATTAATCACAATTACTTATTATAACATTGATATTAGTCTCCTTCACCCTAAAAGTTTACACAATTTCTCTCCCGCTACTCTAGGACTAAGGCCTATAGAGATGCACTATTTTTAACTCCCACAATTCTACAACACTGGGATTGATATAATTATTTATATATATATGAATTTATTGATGTTTATATCTTATATAATTCATATATACAGTTGAAACCCTGAAGATGTGTATTTCCTACAATTTTTAGATATATAGGTATAGATTTTTATATGTATATTTCTTATAGAAACTCATCGATAGGTGGGGAAACGTATTTCTATCAATAAAAAAAATTTAAAATCTGTTTTTTATTTGTAAATATGGAAAACATCAATGGGAAATAAGATATCATGTTGGTATTATTCTATTGTTATTATATGAGTTCTATAAAATAAACTAATGTAAATTTATAGAAATCAATAATGTCCATATGATAGAATTAGATGTTGTGTTTATCCATATCATTTTCATCACGTTACAAATTATTGATTTATGAATAGTTGATAATTATTTCCATGTAATCCCATTGGTTGTGATTGCTATACAGAGTATTATTAGTCACCCATATATACACTCATTTTCTCTTTTTCCTATGTCAATGTAGGTCAACTAGACGACTTTGGAGGGACATGGGTAAAATAGTAGGTTAGAGGTGTTTGAGCTTATATATAGTTATTTTCCTTCTTGGGGACTTGGGGTACCATTACCTTTTTATTTACATTATTTTATTTGGATGGGGATTCTTATTAGAGGAATTTTATGGGTGACTTATGGTACATATATTTCATAACTATAATTTCATATAGTTGAATGTTTTTAATTATGAATTGCTCAGTTAATTACCCATTTGGAAGTATTTTTGATCATTATTTAAGTAAATAGCTCTCATGTCCTTGTAGATGTATTAACACTTTTCACTAGCATCTGATCTACTGGACATGGCTTTAGAGAGTTGATTGACTTGTATGTCATAATGTTTTATGAATAATATTTATAGTGAAAATATTTTTGAAATATAGGTCTCTTCCCACTAATTGATATGATATATAGGATCACCATTTCTATGTGATAATATTCATTCTTACAAGACATGATATGTAATTATGCACATATTCCCAAAACAATAATGAGATGGGGTGGATTATAGATTTCTGTTTCATACCAACCTAAAATAGATATCATTCACTCATTCAAAATATAATTACTGACTTTTCTAAGAAAATCAAAAATCAAAAATAATAAAAATACAAAAATTAAACACTACAAGACAACGATTTTACTTAGTTCACCACAAAGTACTTCATCCAAGGAGAATACACATGATGATGTTTTGAAGTTCCAAAATACAGTACGAATTTAATGTGATTAAAAAATTTAGATAAGGATCACTTAAAAATCTTGGACTACTACCTTAGTATTTAAATACATGCATATCAACATAAATAAGATAACTAAGAAATTTTAAGTGCTCATATCTCTCTTAGTGAATATAGAGAGAATTTAAACATTACATAACAAAATCGTTTCATTTCATTTGCTTCATCCTTCCTTATCACTACCATTTAATTTATGGCGATTAAGATTCTAAAAAAACTCATAAAAATATCACGATATTTGTTAAAATTATCTATATCAATAATAAAATTTCTTCTCACTCAAATTTCACTATTTTTTCACTTATATTTCATCATTCCATCAAAGAATATCCTATAATAATTCCACATGTAAGAGCCTCACTATCTCAAAAATACATTCATGATGGATGAATTAAATTATCTATGAAAATAAATATCTTGATAAGAATTTAATATTGATTGAATCTTTTATATCTTTAATAACATCATAAACCATGAAATTGTTATATTTGTTCAATAAATTGAATATGAAACCATACCTTTGAAATCTCCAAATTCCCAATGTATTCTTTCATTTACCCCTTGAAATATATATATCATAACCCTCCATGACATGGTTCTCAATTGAAAACAATTTGGTTAATTTTTTCATTATTCTGAAAATATTATAATCACATTCCTATAAAAATATTCAGTACATAATTCTTATCTTCTTTAAACTACTAAAACTATAATACGGTTAAATTAAACTCCAAATTTTTCTTTTAATACATATCCCACATGACTATCCCATGTACTATGTTCTGTGATCTAAACTATGATTTGGTTATATATCTCATGCCTCTATAGATTATCTTAATGAAAAAATCATCTACCATGGTCATAAATTATAACCTTCTTCATGGTACCTAAAACCATGGCATAGTGGTAACCACTATAGAATTATTTTTTACCCTTCAATTAAAGTTTTCTTCAAATCATAAAATTTATTTTTCAAACATTATTCCATATCATTATTCATCCATAAACCTCAACTTCTAATTATATATTAAAAAACATTTCGCATCTAAGGTTGAGTAATGAACTCTGTCAATCCAACATTATCCTATTAAGTCCCAATATTATCAACTCAAGAAACATAGGTTCTTATAATCCCCTCCTTTGATTTTTTAAAAAATCCTAAGTGAAATTCAAAACATATAATTATTTACACTAAAAAATAGTAACAGAGTTACTCAACTATTACTCTATTCCTATTTGAGTGACTATTATTGTAGAAAATTATGGTTTGTAACAACCTAAAATTCAAAACCTTGTAAAAACCGAGCTTATGTTTGAAAACGTGCATTTCATGCTACACCCTAGATAAAAAACAAAAATGTATCAGAAGAAAATTATTTGAAAAACTTTTAATAAACACTAATATGGAAAACAACTAAAATTTATTACCTTTTGTAGAAAAATAATTAATAAGAGTCAATATTAAAAAAGCTTATTTTTAATAAAGGTTCTTTCATTTATATTTTTTATTTTAATTTAAAAAAAATTAAAAATTATATAATTTAAATTTTATAAAATAAAATTTATTTTTTTAAATAATGATATTATAATTATATTAGTATAAATGTTTGATATTTTTCAAAAAAGGATTTTTTTCAGTTGGAAAAAAAACTTTTGTGAAAATTATAATTTTTAAACTTTTATGATTATGTAAGAATTCCCTATAAGAATAAAAATATAAATTACAAAAATATAAATTTTTGGAATACAATTATTCATCTCAAAAAATTATTTGAAATTATAATTATTATGTCTAATATTTTTGTTGAACTAAATTAAAATATTACATTAATAAAAATTATTTTTCTATTTTCTTCTAATTAAGATATTTCATCGTGAAATTTAGTTTTGATTTCATTTTAAATCCACCTAAATTTTAATTTTTTATATTAAACCATTTTATTTCTTAAAAATTGGTATCAATCATAATATTATCTTGTACATAAATTTTTATATTTAATAACACAAGAATTCTAAAAAAATTATAAATTATGAACATTTAATTTAAAAATAACATTTAAACCACTAAAAAAATTATTTTTTCTAATGATATGAAAAAATAAATGAAAGATAAAATTAGGAAAATTTTTAATCTTAATTTTAGTCATTTTAATTTATTACTATGGTTAAAAAATAATTACTAATATAAAATTAATTTAGGCTAAAAGTGAAAAGGATAAGAGAAAATAGAATAAAAACACTCTATGTTTCCTAAAAAATGAGTAGATGAGAATAATATCAATGAAATCACAATTTCCCTAGTCTTTTTTCCATTTTCTATTCATTGAACTTTTAATATTAACACTACATTATTTAAAATGTAATGGTTACTTATAAAACTACCCTTCCCTTCACTTATTAATGGGTAACACTTCCACCACATCAAGATTCCACTATCCTTGTCATTTATACTTTAAAATATGAGAATATAACTCTAATATTTCCATATATCACATCCATAGTATTATCTTCACCACTATTTTTTGTAATACCATCCTTTCAAATTAGTTTTTCTAGAGAAAAGACAAGCTTCCAGTGTGAGTATTATTTTCACTTACTCTTTTCTTTTACTCTAATACTTCGTAAATAATCTATAAATTTGTTAATAAAACGAAATTTTTATAATTATTATAAAAAACTTTAATTATATTAATTGATAAAATACTTATCAATATTCCTGTTTCCCTAATAAAATTAAATAGCATCGATCGTTTATAAGTGCACCCTACCCCCTCCACTAAGCGATAAATTTAATTTTTCATCACAACCTCTCAAGGATGGTATAAATGATGGATTTTATGAATAAATATATTGTATATTTAAAGGAAAAAAATATTAAATGACTATTTTTCATATACCATCATTCCTTCCATGCATTGAAAAATGGGACCATTGATCATACTATGGCGGACTACCGCCTCCACAGACAATGAATTTCATTTTCCCTCATCACCCATCATTTTTTGTTCCAGGAATAAATTTTATGGAGTTATGTGATATGTATAACCTGATAAATCTTCAATAAATTTTATATTATCATTATATAAAGACAATTCCTTATAAACTAAATCACTATAATATGCTTCTGTTTGGGTGGATTTTACCACCTATGTGAACGATGTATTAATTTTTATTACATCAATGATTGAGGAATATCATGTAATTGTAATTTAGTATGATAATTATGTATTTATGATTTATTAAATAATTTTTTTGTGAAATTAGTATTTAAAAAAATTATTCATTTTACACTGTTTGATCATTAAACACATATAAACTAGTTCATAGAAATCTCAGTTTTTCACAAGCTATGTTCATTTACATAACCTAGTATAAATGTGACTTAATAAATCTTTGAAAAATATTTTTATTATATATTTAATAATTAAATGATTGTGAATTTTAAACCATTTAGTTTTAATTTCTCCCATCCCCTTTCATGTTGTTATAAAACAAATAATCTAATGTTCTAAAACCCGATAATGGAAATTTAATTGTAAACATGAAATATATTTATAATAGACGATCATAAAATAAGTATAAAAATGTAATGTTTTTATAATTAGGTTATCAAATAAATTAATAATATATTTATGTTTATTATATATGATTTTAGAGTGCGTTTTAATAAGATGGGATAAACCGTCGTGCCCCATGTTTTCAATCCTTAAGATATAATTATAATTGTACACAACATTTTTTGGGAATATTGTATATACTAAAATTTTTAATATTTTTTATCCTGATCCTTTAATTTTTTATTATATTTAATATTTCATTTGAAATCATATCCTCGAAGGGGGTTTTTGATACTAAATATTAAAAAAAATTAATGGTTCTGTGTCACAAATTATATTTCTTGATATATATTTCTAATTATACACCATGAAATATTTGATACAGTGTGAATAATATATAATGAAATTATTTCAATATATTCATTTAATCCTAGGGGTTGGATGTTCTATATCACTTTCTTTATTTAAAAGTATTTTTATTCAAATGAAATCAATTTCATTAGTTTCTTTATTAACTCAACACCCTTCATTCAGTTAAAATGATTCTCATGAAACTTAATTCTTCCAAGATTGTTTTCTTCCACAATAAGAATTTTTTTAAAAGTAATTTTTTTCCTAATTTTCAAAATTTCTTTTCTAAAAACATTATATCTTTTAGATTATCCATTATTAATGATTTTTTTAAACAAAACATTTTCAAAATGTTTTCAATTCACTAATTTTTTAAAAATTTATGTCATTTTCAAGTCTTCATTATTAAATATTTTCTTAAAAGAAAATATTTTCAATTTTAATGTTGCCAACTTTTGAAACCTCTAATTATTTTTCAATTCTCTATTATTATTTATTATTTTAAAATTAAAATTTTCAAAGTGTTTTCACTACACTTATTTCTAAAGTCTTTATGTCATTTTCAAGGCTCCATTATTGAAGATTATTTTTAAAAGGAAATGTTTCCAAATTTTTTTCCCTTTACCTTTTTGAATCCATAAGGTATTTATAAGGATCAACTATTGGAATTTATATTTTTTAAGAAATCATTTAAAAAAATCAGATCACATTTAAAAAAATGACTTTTCAAAGTTACAATAAATTTATTCTGTTATGCCAATAACAATAGAGTTATTTAAATACTCTTTTATGATTTGTCCACTAGTTTCCTATTTATCTACATTTGTTGTGTCCTTGTTTTTTGGTTTAATATTCTCGATTTTATTTCTACCTTATGTGATTTTTCGGGATGAGGATCCTTACTATCCAACATGATTTGAACTTGGGCTAGATGATGGTTTGGTGAAAAGGGTTGGGATTCAGGGGTTATAGTTTCAGAAGGTTTCTTTGATGGTGGGGTGTATGGGGATATGAAATGTGGTGTTTCGGATTGCATCAAGGATGGTGGAATGGTCCGCAGTTGGGATTTCCTATAATTTTTTGCGCTGAAATATAATAGTATTACTTGATAATAAATCTTATTTAAAGTATATATTGTTCTGTTTCTTATTTTCTTCTTTCCATTCCACACTACTTAATGTAGTTGGGTGTTCATTATTGATGCATTATTTTATAGAAGCGTATGATATTTTCTATAGTACTTATTATTATAGTGTTGTAATAAATGTGAATTAGTTTAAACCATGGATTTAGAGGATTAAGGGAATGATAAATGATGTTAATTTTTTATGAGCCTTAGAAGAAGTTAGTTTATACCTAGGGGGAATCTAATTCATTTGGTTTATTACTAGAGGGGTTGATAAAGGTATGGTAATGTCATGTTTTTAATGGAATGAATTAGACAAAACCAATTGAAATGTTTGTGTACTTATAGGCTATCTAATCCTTATAAATAGAAGCTAGCTATCCTAGATATGATAGTTGTAGTTTAGTTTAAGGATAGGTCTTTTCACATAGTGTAGTTTTGATATATATTTACCCTTGGGTTATGTTATTTAATAACCTAACTCACCCATTTCTATTTGGTGATCGACACCCAAAGGACTCTTAGAGGGTGTTTTCCCCAATATTTGAATTGATGTGGAATATATGGTATAATACCCCCTCTTTCCCCACTCTCTTATCTTGGTATTATTATGTGTTTTTATGGATAGTGGTCACCTTTCCCAGATTTGTCTTTATATGTATGTAATGTATTTTACTTACTTCACACACATGTATCTCAGTATATGGTATACAAAGCATTATTTTATAATGGTTATTTATAGGCTTTGATGAATTCAGGTATAATAAATGGCATACATGATGTGGTGGCTTATGGATACTACATTCTTACTTTCTAGAGATGTTTTGAGGATTTTTTTGATGATGATATTATGTGATGAATGAGGTTTAATATATGCAATAGTTTCCATTATGTTCTCATGTAGGTTAATTTATTAGAAACAGATAGCTCAAGACGTGCAATGTTGGGGAAGAGTGAAAAACTAGTGGGGATGTGGTAGTGGTATACCCTAATTTAACATTATGTTGGATATTGAATGATTAAATTTACGGGATACTTGGTTAGAGATCCTTAGTCTGGCTGGAAACATAGTATACCACTTTTGGTGAGGATATAGCTTCACATGTCTATACTTCGTACTATAGTACGATTTCATTACCTTTTGCACTAGTGGCTCCATGGATGATCCTACAGAGTATAACTATTTTTATTTTCCTACATGTATAAATAAATTTCTATGCCCCAAAGTGTTCATTATTGATTGGGTTTTACATTACTAGCTTGTATAGTTGTTCTATAGCTATTTAGGCTTCATGATCACTACTGAGGATTTTCATTAAGAACATGCAGTTTCTTTTGAAGTTGTTTAGTTTTTATGACATTACATGAATTTTTTTGTAACATTTATTACTAGTAATAGGATTTTTTTTCTTATTATCTCTCATTCCACTTGTTCTTATTAAAGGTTAATTCCTCCCATTTATGTGTTCAGTATACTCTTAGTTCATATTGCCAACCAGTGGCCTATTAGAGATGGGATTCATGTTTCATTATTCCTCTTATATTATTGTCATCTAAGAGGGGTATTGTTGTGGGTAAGGGTCATGAAAAAGTAGTATCAATGGTTATAATAAGAGATAGAATAGATTCAGGATATTGGTATTCATGAGGACTACATGGTTAGTTATGGAAGTGGTGTCAACTGAGCTTATTGTGTGATGTAAACAAGGGGGTCCAGCTAAGAAATTGGTGTTTAGAGCCCCCTATGATTTTATGTGAGGACTATTGTGTTTACTGAGGCCACTAAGAAAATTGATTCTGATTTTGGGGTAAAAACCTTGGAAAGGATCATGCATCATCATGTTTTGAGACTGTATTTACAATGTATATTCCTTGGGATTAGGTTGATCCATAATTATATTAATCTTATATGTTACCTATTCTAGGTTTAGGTTTCCCTAAAAAAAAATTATTTTGTATTTGTAGATCTAGTTCTACATCCTCATCAAGTTTTCATTAAAGCTATTTAGCGGTATGTGCTGGTATATTATCGAAGAGTTGAGACTAACAACGAGGACACTTAGAGGAGGAAATTTTGAGAGTATCAATTATTGAGCCTGAATAATTATGAAGGATATATTTTAAACTTAGTGTAAAAATACTGGTTATAGGAGTTGTAAATAGCTTTTAGTACGATCCATTCCTAGAAGGATCACTGCATTTCTTTGGTGGTGATAATAATGCATGGGGTGTCCAAGAGGGGGTGGTTCTTATTCCATAGGGATTGTGAATTAAGTTCCTATGTCATTATTCAGCCAACATTATTTATTAAACCATGAAAGTTTCTAGATATTAGTCATTTATAGTATATATGGTTTTGGGATCTATTTCATGTCCCTTATCTAATATGAAATAGTACTATTTCCAGATGGGGTGTCAAAGTGAAGCATTTAGATGAGGCTTTTTATCTAGAGATCCATCCCCAAGTTTCCCTATTTATGATTCCAATATATCATAAGGTATTTATAGGAGAAGATATTGTGGAGAGTATGCTGGTAAGGAATATATTTTCATGAGATGGGTGTTATTATAAATCTCTACATAGTTGATCTTTGGTCTGGGCATCTCAGTTTCCTATATAGAAGGTTTTTAGATAGTTAGAGGTTGTTCCCAACCCTCTTCGTCTTTTTTATAATGCGACAGTGGCTCTCGGTTCCTTTACATGGGTTTAGAAACTTTTTCATGTGATCCCATGGTTATTAGTCGTGGTAGTGTCCAAAATTTATAAGCAGGTAGTATATGGAAGGTGTTACACTACAGTTACCACCTATTTGTAACAATACTATATGAGTCTGTAGTAGTAGGGTGCTCTAGCCTTTGATCCTAAGGGGGTGTTATAGAAATTATAGGAAATCTTTGTGATGCTCCTCATCAGCCAAGAGTAAAGTGAAACCATGGTGGTGGTCATCATCAGGGTCTAAGGGTTCATTAAGCAGGTCTTGGATAGTTTCATTATTTGGAGTTTCCATCACTAGGTGATGCAAACTTATTTCAAGATACCATATTCTTATTTTCTAATTGGGTTATTTTCTTTTTTGATTAAGGAGCTATTCACTTCTTCCTATCACTTAACATGATCCATGCTCTGAGACTTGCTGTGGAGAAGCTTATAATTCCCTTATCATTGACTACACCAATTAGAGGTTGAGCTTATCTATATAAAGTCTGTAGAGACTGTGATCTATTTCTAGGGAATAACGTCTATTGGGATACATTCTATGAATATGCATACATCCATACTAAATCTTCCTTAGCAGGGAAGGGATATATTTAGTGCAGTCTATTATGGATTGCATAAGGAGGTAGATTATTCTCCCTGATCTAAATAGAGAGTTTTCCATCATCATTGCTGATTGGAACCCCAATATGGGTTAGGTGAATGTTTTATCCTTTTATTATTTAACATCAGATTTCATTCTTAGTTCATCATGCATTCAGCAAGCATCTTTTCTCATGCTAAAGGAAGAGTACCCTGAGGACATTCCTGAAGAGTTTCTAGCACTTCACCTTTAATGGGAGATCGAGTTTGGGATAGTTATATAGCCGGTATATTATTTGATATCAATTTATCCATATAGTATATAACCTAAAAGCATCCAGATTTATAGATACAGATATATGATCTCTTATATGATGGTTTTCATTTTTCGAGCATGTCACCTAAGGGTGTCCTGGTTCATTTCTCTGAGAAATCTAATTGAAGTCTACATTTATGTATCAATTATTATTAGTTAAATTAGTTGATAGTGAATAATTTCTTCCCACTTCCTTGGATTGATTGATTATTCGAGTAGTAAAATGATCAATTTAGTTCTTGATGATTGATCTATGAATAATATATCATCTTATTAAAGAAAATAATGAGGATATTCTGAAGAATGCTTCCCACTATTGGTTTGGGAATCATGAGATCATTATAATTTTGTTTGGTGTATAAAATTATCTAGAAATGTTTAGAGGGTGATGAATATATAATTTTTAGATTTCCAATAATGTTTCATGATGGTTTTATTTTCTGAAATACTCATTTACTCTTCATATAAGGAGGAGTATACATAGAATCAACATGAAGTTTTGGCAGTTCTTCATCATCACTAGTTATTTAAAAAACATTCAACATGTGAATTTTCATGTTGTGAAGATCATTTCTTATGTCATTTTATGTCCTGGTGTGGATTAGCCATGGGTCCTTCAAATATCGACATGATTGTTTCTTTGGAATCCCCCCAAGAATTTTGTAGAGGTGTGATGTTTCCTTAGTATAAGATGCTATTATAAGAGTTTCATACCCTACTTCTCTTGGATTGTGGCTCCACTAAGATCATTGACCAAGCAATATTAGGCATTCTTGTGGATGAATCAGTGTTAGATAGCTTTTGAGTGCCTAAAGGAGAATTTTTTCTACACACAAGTTATTTATTTTATAGAATAGGGAGTTCAGTTTGAGGTTTTCTATGATTCACCACATCTTAGATTTGTTAGTGTCCTGATTCAAGAAAGAAAAACTATTTCTTATGGGCCTTAAAAATTATAACACCATCATTATGAATATACTACCCATGATATTTTGTTAGTGGTGGTTGTTTTTTCCTTGAAATTTGGGTGACACTACCTTATCAAAAAACACTTTGTGGTTTTCATCGATCACAAGTGTCTGAGGTATATATTCTACTAGTTTAACCTAATCTTTTGATAGTAATGGTGGATGTAATTCTTACAGGATTATTAGTTCAAGATTCCTTATATCATGGGGAAGGTTAATGTTGCAGATGATGCACTGACCTAGAAGTCATTAAGTGATGTCTTTCATGATTCTGGGGACTCTTGAAGAGTGACAAAATATATCTCCATGATGCACCTTGGTATGGGGGTGGATGGATATAAATTATGCCTTTTTTAGTCGATAATATAGTCATCTTTGGTGAAGCTGGGAAATCAGTCCTAGCTATTAGATTTTATGGTGGTTTTTAAGGGAGAGCATGTTTTCTATGGTGATTCCCCGGATTGATGGTAAAAGGATGATCTGCATTGGGTTATGTTCTATGGGATATTTTTTTTTACTTCGATGATGTGTGAGGTGGTTCTTTAATAGTTTCATATCCCACCATTATCATTACATTCCGTCATGACAAATATGTTCCACTATCTAAGAGGTTAGTTTTGGTCGCCTTCATTGAAGTGTTTAGTTAATGGGTTTATGTCTCGATGTTTGGTCTACCAAGAGGTGAAGTTGGAACATTGTGTTCCAAATGGTTTTATTCATTTGTTAGATGTTCCTCAAAGGAAGTGGGAGGAAATTTCTATGAACATTTTCATCGGTTTACCTCAATCTAAAGTAGTTATTTATTCTATATGGGTGATATTGTACAATAAAAAATCAAATTCACTTCTTTGTGATCAAGGAATCAAGCTCAGTAGAATTTTTTTCATGGAAGTACTAGGAGGAACTCTTGAGGATTCATGAAGTCCCAAGGATGATAATCTATGATCATGATCATCATTTCATCTCTAGATTGTGGTGAAATATTTAGTATTATTTTGGCTCTCAGTTCTTCCATAGCATTGCTTTCAATCCATAAATGGATGTTAAAACAAAGAGACCATCCAAACTCTTGATGATGTGTTTCATGATTGTGTCCTATATTTTGAAGGGTTGTCGATGAAGCACCTACCTATGGTCGTATTTTACTAAAACGCTAGTTTTCACTCAAATTTTTTTATGAAACCATTTGATGCAGTGGATGGACGTCCATTACATATTGTATTGTGCTACATTGGGGTCGGAGAGTAATATATTCTATGCCTATAATTATTGTAGGGAAAAACAGAGATTGTTTAGGAGAATTTCTTGAAGATAATGGGAGCATAGAATCTACAGTAGTCCATTGTTTCCCATTGGAGGAGACCTATGGAGTTTGACAATAAAGATAGTATATTCCTAAATGGGACTCCTCATCATGGGTTGTGAATGTTTGGTCACGGGAGTAAGCATTACCCATTTTTTCCCTTTTGATGTATTACCTGGAATCGATGTAATTTCACCCTCTATATAAATTCCCATACATATAAGATGGATTCATTATTTCTTTCATGTGGTACAGCATCACCACTTTCTTCATTATGACTCTCACGTCATCTTCTAGAGAGGGATCAATGTTGATAATGATGCAACCTTTGAGGAGTAACATATGGAGATATAGTACCACCGGAAGTAGGTGTTACAATAGCATGTTAATCCCTTGGTTTGTATCCTATAGAAACATGGTGGTATGTTGTGGGGTATCTAGGAATGAAATTCAAATATATTCCCTCAATATCCTAAATTATTTGATTCTGACCTCTTCTTTGTATAAATGTTTTGTAGTTTTTAATTTTTATCTATCTTATGACATGGTTTTATATTTTTCAATTACTTGATTATGGAATTTCAATTTCATGAGGGGTATCTCCACTGGGAGATTTTTTAAGAGCTAGTTGTTATTGTTACATATTTTTGTAACTTGTTTCAGTAAATGAGGTTGTAGTTCTCCAATAATGGTTAAATTCTTGAGAGGTCTCTTATGGGGTGGCTATTAGGATAACCTTTCTCATTTCTTCTCTTTTGGTTTAGTTTTAATTAATGAGGATGTGAATCGTATTGGATATATGTAGTGTAATGATATAAACATTCATGACCTTTCCTTTATTTTTTTTTTCAGGCTCGATGGTGTCGAGAGGGAGTTTAGAAGTGTTTCAGAAGCAATAGGAGTGCTCTTAGCCAATATGGGGGCCACCATGCTCTGGTGGTGGGTGTGGGGAAGGATTTGTTGGAGTCGAGGTCATGGAAAATCCATTTTGGGATAGTCTTGTGGTTCTTGGTGCACCACAACCAACAACACGACGTATCAATCTATTTTGTAGGCTATTTTGGCTATGCTTCCCTCTTGTTTGGAAAATCTTTCATGGAAAAACATTCAAAGTGAATGGTTCCTGGCATGGGAAGTTAGAGGATCTCTTGTATGTACTGGGGATAGGGAATCATTTTTTCCTAAAATTATGGAGGTTTTGGTGAGGGGGAAATGACATAAGTATGGGAAACATGCCCTAGAAAAAAATTCAATATATAATGCTAATGAACATGCCAGTCATGGTGGAGTTCATAGTGGGTGTCATGGAGGTGGTTAATATTGATTTAAATGGACTAAATCAAAATCTGTATTCATCGATCTAATCCATTTCAATTGAAAAATATGAGAATCTTAAAGGATGGGTCTTAAATGTGTTTTAATTTGATTATTTCCCTTTATTAATCAGTATGCGCTTCTCCTCTTAAATTTCTTCGATTTCAAGATTCTATAGAAAATGTAGGGTGTGTTTGGGACATTTTTTGGGTCTCTTTTGATGGATTTTATCCCTTAGTATGTTGTAAAGTCCCAATCTAGGATCCACTATATGGTTCTCTGATCTAGTGGATCACATGGCTTCAAGTGTGCCTCCCCTTACACCAGAGGTTGTAGACTACCAGTGAGGTTTTAAGGTGGTACAATAGGGAGACTATACCATCATAATTAGAGTTTTATAGTGGTTTAATCACATCAACAAATAGGGAAAGCATAATATAAATCACCGATAGAAGAAAAACATCTAGAATACTATAATAATAATAATCATGAAAAGGAAATAACATATACAAATGTTATATGTCACGTATCTATACTGACTAAAAAATAAATTTTTTATTATCAAAACACTTTTATGGGAAAAGTGAGAAACCAAAAATTCTGACATTACAACCAAAAGTAACCATGACATAATAAAATTCGAAGAAAAAAAATAGGATCTGCCACTCCCCATCAACTACCTCATGTCAGAAAAGCCTCACCAATGCATGACCACTCTGATAACTATCCCACACAAGGGTGCACAGTCCTAGAAACGTTGGAATAGACATACCCTCTCAAACATCCAAATCCAAATGGAATGAATCATTGAGGGCTTAATTCTTTGAACCCCATCTGAAGAAGATCCAAGTAAAGGGCTAGGTGCATCAAACCAAACTTCACTTCAAAACACTCATGTATAACAGATCCAAAAGTAAACTGAAACTGAACTAGAAAACATTCCATACCAAGAAAAAACCTCCACCAACTTAACCTGGGTAATTAAAGAATAATTTAAGATTACCAGAGTCCTTTTCCCTAAATAATTTCAATGAGATAGATATTACCTGGATTTTAGGTACCTCCATCACCAAATTTTCAAACATTGAGGGAAGCTGGTCCCAAGACATTATATACTCCTCAATATGAATTTTCCTTTTGTTGAAACCCCCAACAAGAAATAGGTCCTATTTTTTCACCCAATCATATTGCTGCTTATTAAGGGTCACCCTTAATGACCTCCCCATAATTTTAGATACCTCCTCCTCAGAAGAATTAAGAAGAAATACATGTTATACCACTTCTTCCTCAGAGCATAATAGTAGTTCCAAGGGTTTCTCACCCTAGACCTCTGGTCTCTGATGACTCACATCCTCAATGTCAAACGTTTTTGTGATAACCTTCCTAGAAGATTGGGCCACTAGTAGAGGTGGTAAGGAGGTGTAATACTTCCTAACCTTCTTCCTCCTATTACTCCTATTACTCTTCTGGATTGATGTTTTGACTACCAAATGGTTGTGTTCATCTCCATTACAATCATGCACACTTCCTCGGACTACCTCTGATGAGTTAGTAAGTTTAGAACTCAAGCCTTCCTTTCCAATCCCTTCATATTTTTTTCTCAAATGAATTGAGTTCCGGTACCATGAATCAAAACACCCTTCTTTCCCTTAATTGGTTTGATAATCTACCTCTGTAGTAGGCCCTTGGAACTCCTTCAGTAAAACAATACAACCCGACCCTGGTACCTCAACAGAACCATTCTCCTAGTCATATTCCATCTACACCACAACATATTTACGCCCAATCATCTGACTTCTCACTTGAGCCACATCTTTAAGAACCAAACTATCCTCCCTCACACTATCATTGAGGAGAATCAAAGAGGGAGGTTTGTCCAGGTCCAGCCTCAACCTACAAAAAAATGATCAACTGAAGTATTGTCTTAAGGCATCAAGGCCTTCCTTATAGGCGACCGAGATTAGGATGACTAGCCAGAACTTGCCTCTATTTCCACATCATGAACCACTAGACTAAAAACAATCATATCCTCCATTGTCAAACTACTAGAGGAATCCCCCCTCCCACCTTATCTTCCACCATATAAGACATGTCCTCCAACATCTCTACCTCACCATTCACCTCAAGCTCCTTTCAGCTACCATTTCCCCCCCTCAAAGAAGATAGAGCCCACCTATGATAGAAGTCTAGCAAGTGTCTCGGTTCCATGCATCCAAAACAGAAATCAATCAAAGTTTCGTAGATCACACGTTGATTGCAGTGGTACTCCTCACCCGTAGTGATCCACACATACTCAAACAGAACTCATTACACATCTAATTCAACACAGACACATGGATTGATAGGATGGGAAAGTGCTTCAATTTGACTATCCGAACACATATACCTACCAATCTGATTCCCTAGGATAGTCATAACTGAAGGATTTTTATATGGAAGGGGGATATTGGGAAATCCTACCCAAGTCACCATAGTTGGGGGATCACGCTTCATATTCAAATTGAAGGACCACTGAAATAGGAAAAATCTGAAAGTGTTGAAGCTGTGAGGTGAAAATGGATAGGCCTTGATGATATCTACCTCCAAGTAAAAGAGTATCATAATGTGGAAATTATCAGAAAATACCCACTATCTCTCTATCCTGTAAATACCAAGATCCGAAGATGTGTCTAACGAACGTTTCCACTGAAAGCCATCACTAATAAAACCTAGAAACTAAGGTATGATTCAGAACATTCAATGATTCTGAAAACTCTGTAGATGATAATTGTGGGTTAGGGTCCCCATGGAGAAACTCCTAAACTATCATTCCGAGTAGGACGTGAGGAAATTAATGAAGTTAATCGGGGTTCAAAAATAGGCTGAAGGATGAAGACACTCATTTAATGTACGATAATCCCCCCCCCCAACTAGTGGGTGAGAGACTGGCATAGAGGTTGCCTCCATCATGAAGAGGAGAGAATCCTGGCTAGGTTTCTCTTGAAGAGGAAGATCACCTCTTGTGTGTAGATACCTCAACCATATGTCATGTATCTATACAAAACAATAAGAAATACATGGAAACAAACATCAAGTACAATACATTTATCCAAAAATAAAAAATAACAAAAAGAAAAATCTCTTGACAGCACCACAATCCTTCTCATTCATGCGATCCCTTGCTACTATGCATAGTCAATCAAGAATCATAAATAGGGTACTTTTTTGTCCCTATTTTCATCCATGAAGTATGTCTGATTATCCAATGGTGTCCCAAATAGGGTGTGAGATAACACTCAGTAGGTCACCACCTATAGTGTCTATTACAATTCCATTCTATGTATGTAATCTAATGATATGGGAAATATATAATAGGAATATCAAAACTAAGCATGATTAACACTTTCTAGTCTATCAACTATAATAAATCACCCATAATAGGGGTCATCTATAAAGAATAGTAAAACATACACTACAGCCTATTCTGAGTAATCACATGTTAGAACCCATGTTCTAGATGTAAGTAGTAAAAATGTACAAGGAATAATCAATGGTCAATTCTATGTAATCAAGTGTCTTTCTAACATGGGTCAAATCCAAGGTTTAAAATGACCAAGGAATCCCCTCAACTCTATGGATATTTTCTTTAGAAAACTTTCTAATTCCTTCAGAGGATCCCAATGAGCAAGTAAAAGGAATTACAAGTAAGTTTGATCCAAGGAGTAGAAATTTCCTTAGCATACAAGGAAATCATTATCCATGGAGTATAAATGTTCATGGAATCCAATTTCAAACCCATTTTTCTAGATCCAAAGAGTATAAATATACTTTTCATCCAATGTAGTCAACTGTTAGTCCAAAAATGGATGAATCTAAGGAGTAGAAATATCCCTGGAATCCAAAACATTTATGATATCATAATCAATTCAAAACTATATATTAAACAATGATTTCATCCAACTCATTCCTCATTTTTCATTTAATTCATATAACAATTTTAAAAACATGTCATTACTTGGAAAGGAACCATAAAACCTCTACCAATATCTCATTAAAATTCGTTATGGCTCCTACTAATATGACGAGCTAACATACACCCATATGGGTGGTAAATCATGGGAAATATACATAAATACACTTCCATAGTCTTCTGGGTTGAGTTTAACAACATCCAACCATCACATGGTACTATGTAGGAAACCTAACAATGTTACAAAAATTTGATCAATGAATTAGTGTAATTTATATAAAATTATAATAAAGATCAAAAAGTGGTAAAATATAAAATATCTAAAAAACATAAATACTTTTTAGGAAAAGTTATAAACTACATACCATAAGCCCTATGTAGAAAACCAGTCTAGTATCAGCTCCAAACTCATCTTAGATTAGATAAAAATAAATGAATGGATGAATGCCCCTAAAATAGTGAATAAATCCTCAAGAAATAAATTCATCAACTATAAGTCAAAAGGAAAAAAGGAATAAGAGGAATATATCAATCACCGATATATATCCAGTGAGATGATCAATATTCAAATTGGGGTCTATATGGTGAAGAAATCAAATAATATAACTTATAACTCCATGGTAATGTTCCTTGGTGGACCTTTTGTGCATGAGAGGAGAGGGTGAGAGATCTATCCAAACTTAGTAGCCCTTCCTCCTTTTAAAAAATATGACCTGAAAATATTACATGTAATATACCCTTTAAAGTCGTGCAATGTTCGTGTTTCCCCTTCAAGGGAAAAATCATTACACACCATGAAAAGGTTCTGGCCATAACCATACATGTCATGTATTTAATACATGTAATGTATTCCAATTACATGTCATGTATTTGGCATGAATCCAACCTTTATCCCCTTCTCCTTTCATCCCAATAAACCCAACCACCCTACAGGGTCGAATTTAGGGTCTAAGAAAAAAATAGAACATGAACAAGTGTTTAATATGAAAAAAAACGTTTCTGTACCTCATAAAGAAACCTGGGATCTTACCATCTCCCCCACTTAAGAAAAATCATCCTTGAGTTTCTCTTCTGAGGGCGGTGAAGCATCTTGAAATATTTCTATCCAATGAGCACATACATCTATCTCTCTCTCCTATTTCATATCTTGTACACAACCATGTTGCCATTGCGCCCATACTAGAGGGACAAACCAAATTTGGAGAACCTTCATGATCTGATCAATGATACAAATAGGATGATCTTAAAAGGATAAATCTACCTAAAGCTCAACCTCATCTAGATGAAGATTATGAGACTGGGTTGGAGGATAATAACATAGATGAGATACATGGAAGTTTTCGTGTGTGGATCGGTACCTCAGAGGTAACTGACACTGATAGGCTACTAGCTAGACTCTATCCAAAATCATATAATGCCTCACATATTTTGGTGAAATCTTAACCTATCTCTAAATATGTTTATGCCCCATCCATAGAGAGATATGTAAAAAGACCCAATCCATAAGCTCTAAATCCACAGGTTGTCAACAACAATTGGTGTAGGATTTCTATCTAGACTTTCTCATATTCATCTGCTTTCTGGTCAATGGGACCAACTCCATAGTCTCATGCACGAGTGTTGGTCTGAGCAGAATTTCCTCTCCTACCTCTAACTAACATAGACGTGATCAGCATGGAATATCTTACATAGACTCATAAGGTCCTAGCTGTATATTCACCTGATAGCTATTATTGTAGGTGAATTCATCCACGAGTATATTCTTCCACTATTAACCCCTAAAATCATGGACATATTCTCTAAGAATGTCCACTAAAAACTATACATTTCACTCTAACTGGACAACAGTCTGAGGGTGGTATACTATTATCAGAAGAACCATTGTACCCAATGCCCACTACAAGCCTTCCCAAAACCAATATGTAAACCAGTTGTCCCTATTTGATACAATGGTATGACGAAGCCAATGAAGACACAAAATATCATGGACATAAATCCTCCCAAGATCATCTACTGAGAAGGACTCCTTAATAGGAAAAAATGGGTTACCTTCCATAGATTGTCCACACTAACCCATATAGGATCACTACTTCCGGGTTACCTGAACAACCCTATCATGAAATCCATCGCAACATCATCCCATTTCAACTCACGAATGAGAAACTATTGTAAAATCCCTTTCGGTCATTTTATTTTTACCTCACCTACCCACATATGGAACACTACATGAAAAAACTAGCTACCTCTCACTTCATACCTTGCCACTAATATTGGCGTTGTAAATCCCAACACATCTATGTTACTCTAGAATGTGATTTCCAAGTGAAGGAATGAAACTCCCACATCAGTGTCTCACATATGTTTACTGGAACCCAAAAGCGACCACATACTCATAGATTCTAATCCCCACCAATGGTACATCCATGATGTGGGTCATCACTATCTATGATCTACCATAGGAATAGGCCCTCATAATACAATAGTTTTCTTATCCTCACCCAATCCCAAAAATTGTAAGTTACTACTAACGATGAAAGAAAAATCTTCCTGTGATTATCTTGAATGTATAAGTGCATCTCAGAGGACAATGACATAAACATCCAATCAGTACTATCCTCCTAAACTACCTTTGTTTTTCTGATCCTTCTTAGTGAATCAGAAACTACATTTACCTTTATATACATTTAGGAAAGCTTGAATTCAAAATACTGTAGGTATTCAACCCACCTTCATTGCCTCAAATTCAATTTACACTATAAAAATATGTACATGAGGAGTATCTGTTCTATTTACACAATAAAAATATATAAATAAATAATTCATCCAACAACACAAGGAATGAACAATAGTGGTTAACTCGATATCCTGCATTAAGTAATTCCTCTTTTGTGGCTTCAACTAACGAGACCCATACACCACAAATCACTCTTATTGAATTATAACTTCTCTTATCAAAATACCCAATGAATCATAATATATAGTATAGCTTCATCTAGGCTCTGGAAAAAATCCAAATCAGTTCTGAAGTCAGTCTCCCTTTTATCTTTTGGAAATGTTGTCTCGCATGTATCAAACCATAAAAACATCACAACCTTCTTAGTCAAGCATGTAATAGGTGCTCCTAAGTGTTATAAGTCTTGTATGAAACACCTATAATAGCTACTTATCCCAATGAAACTCAATATATCAAAGACTTTATTTAGATTATTTTAGGAAACTACAGCTCCCACCTTATTTGGGTCAACTGATACTCCTTTCTAAGAGTTAATATGACATATGAAGTGAATATTATCCAACCAGAAGTGACCATTTGTGATCTTATCATATAATATATTCTCTCTAAGTGTATCCAATATGATATCAAGATGTTTTTATTTTTTTTTCAATTGTGTGAATGCACCAAGATATTGTTTACAAATATCACCACAAACGAATCTAGACATGGATATTAAAACCAATTCATCAGGGCCATGAAAACTGTCAATGAATTCTTGAGACCGAATGGAATAACTAGATACTCATATAGACCATACCTACTAAAAAAAGTTTTATGGGGTATATCATCAGGTCAGAAACACACCTAATGGTAATATAAGCTAAAATCATTTTTCGAGAAAACCCTAGCTCCTCGGAGATGATCAAAGCGGTTTTTCATCTGGGTTAAAGGATATTGATTCTTAATCATCAACTGATTCAATTTCTAGTAATCCAAACATATCACGGGGGTTCGGTTCCCCTTCTTGGAAAAATGGATTTTCCAACCCAAAAGCGAAGTATTAGGTCATATAAATTTCTTCACTTCTATGTCCTCTAGTTGTCTATTGAGGTCTTCCAACTCAGTAGTGAACATCCTATAAGGATGAATGTATATTAGTGAAGCTCTTTTAACTATCTTAGTTGAGAACTATACCTCTCTCTTGGGAAATAAAATAAAAAAATCCATCTAGGAAGAAATCCCAAAAATGATCAATCACTGTAGGAAATTCATCCTGTCATATTCTCTGATCATCCACAAAGAGGCTAGGAATTAGGGTTGTTATGCCACCCAGCCCATGATGCTCTGGTCTATCTCTACCATCTTGGTCATCCCACTTACACATATGGATATACCTACCACCCTATGGTGATGTGAAGGATACAATCTAGGTATAGCAATGGACAAAATCATAACAAGAAAAGAACTAGTCCATACCCAAAATGAAATAAAACCTAATCATCTTGAGGATAAAATGATTCCAAAAAAAGTGATACCCACCTATCTCAAAGGGGAACTCTCCAAAATGAAGTACAGTCATTGATCTGATTCCAAATGGATTACTGAGTGTTACCATTCCATCATAAAACTTACCATTGAACCCAATTCTCTCTGAAACAGGCACAAATATAAATGAATGTGAAGCACATGTGTCAAAAATGGAAAATACCAATGTAGAGGCTAATAAGACTGTACCTACAACTATATAAAGATCAGGGATTTTTCCTTGGGTATTGGGTATACTGAATATATCTAGCCTGGACTATAGCCCTGAGAAATATCTTGAATACCCAGAGTGGTCCCACTCAGTTATCTTGGTGAAATTGGTGTATGGATCTCTCAGCCAAAACCACCTCCTCAGCCTAAATGGCTGATAGTACACCAGCACCTAGCCTGATTTGGATATATGAATCATTCTCTTATACCTAGTGTCATTTTAGAAACTGTCTCACTAACTTTTAGAGGAATGGTCTTGTAGAACTATTGTATATGGACCATCCTTCTATAGGATCGACACTCGACTACGTCGCTATCAAACTAGTTCCTCAACTTTCCCTACCTGCCACACTCGTGAGAAATGATTTCACTGCTAAAACTCACACTCTTTCTATTATTCCCCACATGATAAATCTCAATATGTCAATTCCTTCAAGATTTCACAGAACCAAGGGGTTGAGAAGCTGCACTTCCCAGCTCTAGGCCCCCAAATTTTCTCAAATTCTACTTAGTAATAAGTACCTGGTTCACTATATTAGTAATAGTATTCAATTGAACCACATTTACTTGTGATCTAACAGAATTCCTAAGATTATCCTTGAATCACCTCTCCCTCAAAAACTCATCAATAAGATAAATAAGTGAAAAACATTGAAGCCTTATAAATATTGTTGAGTATTCCATAACTATCATAGAACCCTCTTCTATATATATAAACTCATTGTCATGTTCATATCATAGATTATTAGGAAATAATTAATTATAAAATCATGAATGGAAATAACTCTAAACCATATCTCAAATCACATCATCCTTATTAAGAACATACCAACAATGCTTGACATATCCCCAAATCATATATGTATCAATCTTGACTCTATGCTTTGGAAGAGTCTCCCAGTTCTCCAGGATCAAAAAACACACTTAATCCATAGCTCAAAATCATGTAGATTGTTGTCCCCTAAAAATGTTGGTCAATGATACTACTAGAACACACACTTATTCTCTTCCATATATAAGGTAGGAACTAGATCACTGGGAATTGTCAATATAATGCCCAAGAAACTCTCTCAGATGCATCAGCACCCATATCAGGAACAATGGGTGGTTCCACAAGTGGGAATACTGGAGGTACTTTGGAATCCAAGATCCCACCACCACTATAGCTTGGTCATCACCACCCTCTTGGAATTCTATTTTAGGTCCCCATGGTTGAATATCCCTAAAAATGTCAAACACATTCCTTTGAAAAGATTCAGTATCGGAAAAGTGATAGGTATAAACCTAGGATGGGTACAATCCTTCCTAAAAAAAGATACACCCCTATTCATGATTCTAAATTCAGTACTGGGTAATAGTAAAATTCAAAAAGAACACCGGACACACTTCCTAATACCCACTACTAATTTCAGGTTTGGGTCTAGCTCTCTGTTTCACAACACAAGTCCCGATATATGGACTATCAATTGCAATTGGAACCTCTATTTAATGTTGACCTTTCCGTTTTATTACAATTTATTTTATGTCTATTTTTATTCATATAGTAATTATTTTAAATTGTTAAATTTAATAGATCATAGTTTCCAATTTATAAGGTCCCATGCACCTTATAAACTGAAGTGTGGCATCCATTTAACATAGATCAAAACATGTTCCATCCTATGGGACCAATGGTCCATGACTAAACATTCCATAATTGAAAACCTAAGGTGTATTATGTAGCCTATGTAGGAAAAAACTATTTAGGCAACTGAAGTTACATTAAGTACCAATTATGTTTCCCAATATTTTATATGAAACGTTAATAGATAAAAATTATCTAACAGAAGGCACACGTAATAAATTCCATTAAGTCAAGCGATGCATCCTATATATAATGGAATATATGTGTCATGTGGATCCTATAAGGTGCCTAAAATGATGCATGATCAATTATTTCATTCCATATAAAGTCAAGGATAAAATGGAATTCCTCAATATTAGAAATAAAAACACCACATACCAAGTGCATCACCCAATGGTGGAATCAAATCAAATATTATAGGAAAAGTATAGAACAACAATTCCATAGTCTATGAAACATGGTAATTACCCTAAACATAGGTTATCTACTCCTAGGAACGTCTTATAAACAAGTTCCAATTTGTTCCTAATCTCATTTATATTGTCTCAAAATAGTATGGAAATAAAAGAAACACCTTTGATATTACATTGAAATGTCACAACCTGAGAGCCACTATACGGTTCCCCAGTATGGTGGGTCACATAGACTCAAGTGCACCTCCCTAAATCCCAGAGGCTGCTGACTAGCTGTAAAGGTCTAAGGGGGTACAGTGGGGAGACTATACCCCCATAATCAGAGTGTCATTAAGGTGAAATGACATCAATCAATAGAGGAAGTGTAATATAAATCAATGATAGAAGATAAAAATCCATAAGAATATAATTAAAATAATCAAGCCAAGGCAGTATCATATACAAATGATGTATGTCATGTATCTATAAAAATTGAAGGAAATACATAGAAATAATAATTAGGTAAAATACATGTGCCAAAAATACAAAAGACCAAAAAAACTATCTTCTGGATGCATCATGAGCCATATCACGGTCATTTTATACCATACTCTTACTCACAGTCAATCAAGAATCATAATACAGGCACTTAACCTAGTCAATACTTTCATCCATGAATTATGTCAGAGTACCCAATGGTAGCCCAAACAGGGTGTGAGATATCACCCAGTAGTCAACCACCAATGGTCTTTATAACAATTCAAGTCAGTGTATATAAGCTAAAGTGGTGTGAAATATATAACATGTATATGAAACTTAATCTGGATTAATACTATCATTCCTATCATCTATAATCATGAACCCATAAAACGGGTAATCTATAAAGAATTTTAAAACATTCCCTGCATCCAATACTAATTACTCACGTGTTTGACCCCATGGGACAGATCCAAGGAGTAGAAAAATTCAAGGCATCCTCAACAGATTCTACCGTGTAACCAAGTGCTAGGCCTACATGGTCTAGATCCAAGGTATAAAATGAACTATCCATCCAGTTCAGTACCTGGATCATCTCCATAGAATAATCGGTAATGAAATGGGAGGAGGCCAAGGAGAATGTCTATAGAGCATGTCTAAGGTGGTCTAAGAAAGCCATATCCAAGGAATATAAATATCCTTGTAATCCAAATTAATCCAGATCCATAGAGTAGAAATGTCAATGGAATCTAATATCAAACCTAATATGCTAAATCCATTGATAATATTTCATTTTCATCCAAATTAATCATGTATCATACCCACACCAGTCATATCCATGGATTGGAAATATCCTTGGAATACAAAACATTTATCATCTCATAATCAATTCAAAATTACAAAATAATACATGAATTCCTCCAAATCATTCCACATTTCCCATTTAATCCATTTAAACATTTTAATAACATTAAATCACTTGTAAAGGGGGTATAAAACCTCTCTATATATCACATTTACATTCATTAATTCTCCCACTAATATTGTAAGCTCACTGGCACTCAAAAAGGTGGTAAGTCTTCGGGAAAATACATAAACACACCACAATGGTATTTCGGGTTGGGGTTGAAAACCTCCAACCATCAAATGGTACTATGTGGGTGACCTAACCAGGTTATTACAATTTAATCCTGGAACGTATTTAATTTATGATAATCACCTAGAAATTTTGGTGTGTGGAATTATGTAAACTGGCTATAAAACAACTAGACATCAAAGGAAATGTTATAGACTACTTATCTTAATCCCACAGTAGAACACACATCCATTATCTTCTCCTAATTTGACCTGAATCAAAATAAAAAGGATGAACGAATGAATTCCTTAAAATTAAGGAATAATTGTCTGAACTAAAATAACTCTATTTAAGAGAATATAAATGGGGAAAGGTGAAATATGAATAGAGAACTAACATGTGACTATCTAATGAGATGATTAGAACTCGAATTAGAGTCTAAATAGTGAATAAAAATAAGAACCTAGCTTAGGGATCCATGATATTATTACTCAGTGGACCTCTTATGCATGAGAAAAGAGGGGTGACAGTTCTATCCAAAATAAGAGGCCATGTATCTTTATAAGAAAACTAAACCCAAAATATTTCACAGTATGTAACCTTTACATGCCACGTAGTGTTCATGATTCTCCCTTGTGGGGAAAAACCATTACACGTTATAAAAAATGTATTTCCAACCCAATAAATATCATGTGTTCAATACAGATGAGGTATTTAATACATATTGTGTATTATAAACACAAATAGTGTATTTGACATGCAACTAACCTCTAACCTCCTTCCCATTTTATCCCTAAACTACCCAACTGGCCTAAGGTTGAGACATTAGGTTCTAATAAAAAAATTGAATATAAACAAGAGTTTAATAAAAAAACAAAAGGATTCATACATCATGAAAAAACCCAAGATCATACATAAGTGTTAATTATACCCCCCCCCCCAATTGAACCAAGTTATTGACTCCATTACGATCTAACCGAGGATCACAAAGGATCGATCTCCCTTGGTTTAAGGTATGATCATACCTATTATATTTCCCCTTGAAATTATATATCCTGATTGTTCATTATATACATCCAATAGGTTTTGTGTCTGATGTCTGAGCTTGTTTGTTTGCTATCGATGGATGTCATGTTTTGGAAATCCATTCATCTTGGTAGTGTTTCTTTGTGTGGTGATTGATCCTTAATCATTCATTCTTATTTGGAGAATATTTAACATTCAAATTGATGTAGAAGATTTATTATAGCTCCTTTTTTTAAGTTCAATTGGATATTTACTATGTATTATCTCATAGGTTAATGGTGGAACTAACATTAATGAATATGAAATTGGAAAAGAAGAAAAGCATGGATTTTGGGTTTTTGTGATTGCTTGTTTTTATGTCATGATAATGTTGTGCCTCTAGTTTTTCAATATAGTTTGATATATATGTTTGTAACAACCTGAGATTTTATAAGATACATTCTTTTTAATTTCATTCATATCTTCTATTGTACGACACACCAAGATTATCTTGCGCTATACGCAATACTATATTAGCTTGCAGTATACGCAACACTTTTCTTGGCTCTTGTTACACATAATTTCAAGTTCGTTTGATAGAAGTTATTCTACGCAACATTGAGTGTATATATATATATATATTCAATATATAAATAAAATATGCTTGGATTCTGTTATACGCAACAACAAAGGAGTTGTGCACTACACGCAACCCTGACTTGGCTTGCATTACACGCAATCACGACCTTCCTCGATAGCGTGTGTTGTACGCAATACCGGGTTCTAATAAACAACGATATATTACTATAATCTTGTTATGAACTAGCCGTTATGAATAGTGTTAACTAAATTTTGAATTTTATAACATTATTATTCATCTTACACATTTCTAGAACATGGTATAAGAATAAAATAAATTTTTCGGGTAAAATAAGTATTTTTCAAAAAATGCAGTTTTGCCGCCTTTTGATGGTGCACCCACTTTAAATATAGTTTTTGACATGTTTATAAGTTCAATTTGACTTAATAAAATTCTTCTTTTGAATCAGGATATAAAAATTTACATTAAATAAAGTTTTGATATTTTTCCGATAACTTTCATATTTTAATGAATAGTAAAAACACGCTATATTTTAATTAAAAACAACTTTTTTCATCGTAATATCTTATGTGGTTAAATTATAATATTGAATGGTTTTAAGGTATAAATATAATATATTTTTACCATTTAATATAATGTATGTCATTATCATTGATTTTACCTTGAATTCGTAGGTTAAATCAATTCAATCTTTTGCAATGTTTTAAAGAAAAACCCGTTTTCTTTCGACAACGGGATTAATTTTAATTTAATTTCTGCAACTTTTGTGTATTGAATTTGGAAAAATAGATTCCATATTTGGAAACAGTGGGTCCAAATTATGTTAATAAGCTACTTTTTATTTTTGGGAATTATGAATAGTAACTACGGTAAATTTTATTTACCATAGTTAAAGGTAAATCGGGTAATTAAAGGTAAATATAATATTATAAAATTACCCTAACACATGTCAAAATCCTATTGGATGACTAAAAGTCGACCCATATCACCTAAGGGTCGGATTAGATTCATTTAATGGACTTTTGTCCATGAAAATAATTTAATTATTATTAAAACCAAAGAATGTGACAATATGTCACTTTCTTAAATCTTATAAGTATAATAATTTTAATTTAGTGATACACTTCATGAAACTTAGAACATGAATAGTCTCCAGAAATCTAATACAATTATCTACATCATAGGAATTTATTTAGAATTTTTAGGGATTAAATAATTATCATTTATTATGACACAAAGATGATGCAGTAATTGTCTTATCAATGAAATATTGACATAATTGATGTTATAAATACCCAAATAAATGTAATTTAAGACTTTTTATGAATTAAACTAATTTTATAGGTTAATATGACATGTTGTTATTGATTTAATCAATTTTTTTCGAAATAATCATTATGTTATATTTTCACAAAAATCAATTACTAAATAGTGTCAAAATTGACATAAAATAGTTTTTAAAACAAATATTATATTATTAATTGTTATTTTATTCCTAAAAATCTAAGGATCAGAAACATGACTTATATAAAGTTATATATATTAATAATAAACAACTTGGGATTCGTTTGGATTCTTATAGTAATTTTATTAACCTTATAGTGTAAGAACACAAGAAGACACGGTAAAAGTAAAATTATTTAACTTAATGTTAAATCTAAATGATAAGGTTAAAATAAGAACCTAAACTTGTCTAAATTCTATTGGATGAGATTATTTCGACCCATACCCACCTTAGATTCAAAATAAATCAATTTTGAGCTATTTAGAACCTAATTTGTCTTTATAATAAAATAATAGTTTTAGTTATTCCAAAGGTACCCCTCTCCTCCCTTATAAAAGGGCACCTCCTCCCCTCTTCCTCACACCAATTTGAGCCTTAAAGCTCGGAAAACCCCTGCCAATTTCTCCTCTCCACTTCCCTAGAAACATCCTATAGGTTCTGGTATTCTTCAAAGACCTATTTTAGTGCCCTAAAAGAAGGTCTCAAAGAAGCACTTCAAAGAAGAGGTAATGTCCGTTACCGATTCTTTCATATTTATTTCTTCTTCCACTTATTCTTCATTAGTTGTTTCATTATGATGTAATAAAATCAGTATCACTCATATACTGATATGTTATTATAAGTATGAAACAACCCTATTTCACCATCTATCCATCCTACGGAAAACGAAATCACCGCGCGTGCGTACGTACGGAATACCGTCTCCACGCCGTGGTGAAATCTATTTTCCACCACCACCTTACTTGGATGGGTATAATGGTGTAAATAATAACTATATATGATTACTTTAAAGTTATATTGATTCTTAAATAGTATACATACACTCCAATACAGTCCCACGATCATGAGAACGATATCATCGCTCGTGCGTACGTACGGACTACCGTCTCCACGACGCGATGAGATTCATTCTCCACTTTAACCATTCATGAATGATTATAAAGTATATATAATAAGTAATAATGAAATATATGACATAATAATGATACTGGATTTATGTGTATATATATGTATGTCATCTACTTAATTCCATTCAACTCAATAAGGAAACGAAAACAGCGTTCATGCGTACGTACGGCCTACCGTCTCCATGAACGGTGTATTTCTTTCCATTTAATGATCTATTATATATATGTATATTCTGAATATATATTATATATAAATCATTTTTTATATTCTGTAATTATGTAATCATGATCTAAGTAATCATATAAGTAATTAAAAGTCAAAACACGGAACAAAAATTAAATGATTTTACCCAAAACACTCTTTAACATGGAATTTACAAAAGAACAGTTAATATAAATTCATAAGTGAACCATATATGATATCATAATAATGAGTATTATTATGGAATAAGTCAATTACTTTATTTAAATCATTATACAGGAGGTTTGGACACTTACGAAGCAAATCGGACCTAAGGTAAGGGAAATATCACAATCTCATTTTTATCCGAGATTGTTTATACTTTAGTATTTATTGGGGTGTATTTTATCATCCACATCCATGTTTCCTCAATATTTAACATTGTTTCCATACACCTATAATTGTTTAAATCCAATTTTACCCTTCGGTGAGTTTTTAGGAAAAGATATGAAAGGAATCTTTTGTCATTTTTCGTACGAGGTACTTTTTTGACTTTTCCAAAAAAAGTACGAGAAGAATGTTTTATTTTAACTTATAAGGCATGAATGGATTTTTAAAACATTATTTCCAAGAAGCTTCCCTTACATGTTTTCAAGTTTATTTTTAATCAACTTCTTTTAGTTAGAATTGTATGACATGTTAAGAAAGGAAAAGTGTTTTTGAAGTAGAATGGATATTTTCCTCAAGAATGGAGTTCAAGTGTTTTATCAAAATTATTTTCCATCTAAGATAATAAAGGGTTCTGTTTATATCCCTATTATTACATATATTTGATTATGTTGTAATGGAAATATTTTTATGAATTCCTTTATCTTATATGAATTTTTTTATGATGTCATGTTGTTTAAGAATCCCATTTTTATTACATGGGTTATGCTATGATGTATGGTTTATGATTTTGTGGAACACATAAGAATGGTATCATTATGAGATGGGTGGGACCTATATCTCCCTCCAATGCATTGGGTAAAGATTTTATATCTCATGAGATAGACATGGCTGGAATGGTAGGTTATACCGGTTCAGTGAAACAGGACTGAAACGAGGGTGACTCGGTTCAGAAATGGACTTTGTCCACTAAGAGAGTCTTGTCAATGAGTCTTGACTAATAAGAAATGATTCTCTATGATTATGTGTGTATTCCACAAAGTTTCATGTTTTAAGTTATGATTATTGGGATTCCATTTCACTACTATGATTTATCCCATGTTATGAAATTATGCTCTCTTTTTCAGGTTAAGATTTCCAAAAGTTATGTTCTTATTAATATGATGTGATTGATATTTCTTTTATTTACCCTTACTGAGAATTTGAGCTCACCCTTTTATGTTTTCTTTTCCCCAGGATATAAAGAAAGGTTTTAGGTAAGAAAAAAAAGGAAGATCTTTATGGGAGATGTTGAAGATCTTTCACCATGATTAGAAGATTACGTTCTGAGTTTCCAAAGACACTAAACTATTACGGTCCTTGTGTTTGTGTTTTTGTTATGTAATAAGTATTCCGCAAAAGTAATGTAATGTCCTTGTACGTTAAGCTTCGGGTCTCTATAATGTTCATACTATTTATTATCAAGTTGGTTATGTTTGTAATTAGATAAATAATGTAATGTTGGATATTATTGTTAGTTAAATAACAATAAGGCATGTTTAAATTAAATCATTCTTCTTTTTTAGTATGTTAATACTATATTTTATGCTAGAAGAATGTTTAAATAATTAATATGTATTTATAGCTAGTGCTTTAGGGTTCCAATGGTTTTAAAATGTGATAAATTAATTAATTAATTCAATTTGATAAATAATTGGTTGTTTCACAATGATATTTTTTTGGGGATGAGTGAGCTAGTTTTATTAGGAATGTTTGTTTCCTTTTTATGGAATAGATTACCAATTGACTATTTTTTGTTTTATTTCTTCCGTGTATGATTACTATGGATGAGGAGAATCAATATACAACATGATTTCATCATGGAATGGAAAATAGTTTAATGAAATGGGAGAGGATTCCTAGTTTGTGGAAGAATTTGGCACTTGTGATGGTTGTATGTATAAGGATATACATGGTGGTGTCCAGGATGGAATTGAGAAAAATGGAATGAGCTAAAGGTGGGATTTCCCTTTTATTGGTGTGTTGAACATTGGGATGATTTTGTGATAATAAATTATCTATAAAGGCTAGATGGATGGGTTTCTTATTTTCTTCTTTCCTTTTCCTAGTTATTAATTCTTTTAGTTGTGCATGGTAGATTCATGTTTTTATATTGTCCTTGGGTGATTCTTAGAGTACCTTGAGTTTCATAATAGTGAAAAATATTAAATGGTTTAAAACATCGTGTTAGAGGATTGGTATAATATGAATAATGATAATTATTGAGGAACCTTGTAATAGGTTGGTTTATGCCAGGAGTACATGGAATTGGATTGTTATATTCCTGGAGGGCATAGTAAATGGTTGACAATTAATATATTATGTAATTATTAAAATAAATAATTAGCTGAAACCTCTCAAAATATTTCTATCTTTATAGGTAATCTATTCCATATTAATGAAAATTAGGTGTCCAAGAGAAGATAATTGTAGTTGAGTTCTAGGTTAGGTGTTCAAACATATTAGGGTTGTGTGGTATATCTATCCTTATGTTATATGATTTCATAAACTACCTCAGCAATGTTGGTGGGGAGACTGACACCAAGTGTACTTTAGGAGGTTGTTTTCCCCAACATCCAAGTTTATGAGGAATGGATATCTTACCACCCCATCTTTCTCTGCTCTCTTCTCATAATAGTATAATGTGTTGTTATAAATAGTGGATATCATTACCATATTTCTATGTATAAAGATGTATTGGATTGTGGTTATTTAAAACATGTGTATCTCTGAATATTGTAATATAAGGATTATTATAAGTTGGTTTTGAATGTGTTGTGAGGGATTGTGGTATAATACATGATGCATAAGCTATATGGGATCCCGAGAACTACATGGTAACTATATGGGTATGTGTTAATGATGATTTTGATGAAGAGATGATTTTATGAATGAAGTTCAAGATATGTTAAATTTTTCCATGAGTTTTCAGGTGGGATCATTTATTAGGGATAGATGGAATAGGATGCGTGAAGTTAGTGTAGAGTGGAAACTAGTGGGTAAGTGGAATTTAGGTACCTTAATTTGATATTATATTGGATATTATATTAATACTTGTATGAGGTACCTGTTGATAGATCCTTGGTGATTCTAGGAACTTAGTGTACCTTATTAGGTGATGTGTTAACTTTACTTGTTTATTCATTATGATTTAGTATAGATTCTTTATTAATTTCATGAAATTCTTCGAGGATGATCCTACAAAGTATACTTTTAATCTCACCCTATCGATAAAAACTATTTTTTAGGACTGTGGGAGACGGTATCAGGAAGGAAATTACTAGCTCACGCAGTTATTAAGTAGATGTTTTGGATTCTTGTTCACTACCAGATATTTTTTTGGTACATGTATTTTCTTTTGTAGTTTTTCAGTTTGTGTGACATTAGACACGTGTTTTTTGATATTTTATTATTATTTGTATGAGTTATTTATTTTTTATCTTATAACTCATTCATTATGTTATTCTTGGATGGTATTTCCTCCCATCTATGAGTATGATACACCCTCGGTGCTTGTCACCAACACATGGCCAAATGGAGGTAGGATTTTGGTGTTATTATCTCTCTCCTCTTATTATCTACCTATAAGTGGTACCTCTGTGGGGAGGAGGTCTTCATACAATGTTATATAGACAAATAAGGGAGCACACTTAAATGACTAAATATTAATATATGATTGAAAATTGATTCACCTAGTCTTACCTATGTTACTGAGGATAATATATTAATAGAGATTAAATCTTGATTCTTTTAGATATTTTCATTAATGAGTGATATTTTTGGGTATTCACAATTTCATTAAGAATTATGAAAAATATAATTATTTATATTTAGTAATTTTATGTTAAAGCATTGTATACAATTAATAAATATTATGGGTACCCTAAGGTGTGAGTTAATGTCAATGAAATTCTTTTGGATATAACTATTGAAAACACATGGTTGATAATAAATAACACTTAGGATTGAAATATATATTATTTTGAGTAAAAAATTATAGAGTGATTTTTTAAAATGTAATTATGACAGTTTCTATAACTATATTATTTATATTTTATTCATTATATTATTGTGGTTAATAGATTTTTCAAATTATTTTATATATAGGTTACTATGTGATTTTGTTAACTAGGGGTGAATACAATTATATATTTATGATAAAATATATTTTGAAGAGGATATGATTTTTTTTAGTTTTACACCTTGGATATGTAGGAAATTTTAGAAATGCAATGTTCTTTATAATATATTATTAGTACAAGTACGTACATGAGAAATGATTATATAATGTTTTTTGGGAAAAAGATAAGCAAAATAATGTAGCATAAGATAGTAAAATTAATTTTCATTGTAATTTATATCATGATTGATAATATAACTAGCTATCTTTATTAGTAATAAATAATTGTAATTCTGAGGACATTATTTATTTAATGGATGGACTGTAATTACCCAAAATTCTAAACCATATAAAAATAGATAAAATGTTTGGTAACTTTTGTTACATGAAACACCCAACATAAAGAAACCAAAACATACTTTATGAACATTATTAATAAATCTATAATAATCACTGAGATGGTATACCGTTAAAATTTATTATTTTTGGAATATAAATAATTTATATGAATGAATATTGAAAAATTTTATTTTTAAAAAAATCATTTTATTTATATTATGTATTTTTTAAAAAATAAAATTATATATTCTAGAATTTATATGCTCTATGACAAAATTACTTTCTTGAATTATTCATATTAGAACTGACTTTGAATGGATTTTTTATCTTTTTCTATAAAAGGTTGATTTTTTAACAAAACATATGGTTTTTTGAAGAATATAATTTATATGATTTTATAATAATGTGATTGTATCCTAGAGAATTTAAAAACATTTTAAGTAATAAAATATTTATTTAGTGATTGAAATTATTCATTTTATAATATTCTTTCAACTTATAAATCATATATGTAACATTTTTGGAAATAAATTGAAATTTCACATTAATAAAATCTATTTTTGATACTTTCTTCTATTTATGTGCTTTGATGGTGATATTTGTTTTTTTTTTATTTGAGAGCCACCAAACTTTTATTTTTTTTATAATAAATCATTTTATTTTATAAAATTAGGTATCTATGATAATCTTGTCATGTGCTTAAATTTTTAAACATAATAATGCCCTTTTCCTTAAAAAATAATTGTTTTTTTATGTTTATTTTAAAACATAAATTTAAAAACACTAATAATTTTATTCAATAAATTTATTTAAAATCATAAAATAATTATGTTAAAATTAGTTAAATTTATAATATTATATTTTTTCATTAATATTAATTCTGAAGGTTAATAATTAATTACCATGATAAAATAAATTAGGGTAAATGTTAAAAATATTAATGAAAAACTTTATAAAAAATATTGGTTTTTTGAAAAAATTATTGTATAATGATAATATTGACCCAAAATCACTTCCCCTCAAATTTTCCCATTTTGTAGTAACTAATTTTTTAATAGTAAAATTACATTATTGAAAATAGAATGGTTACTTCCAAAACTACCCTTACATTCACTTATAAAAGGTTATCATTTTCACCACAGAAATAATCACTTATCCTTTGAATTTATTCTCATTAATAGACTAGGTTTCCTATAATATTTCCCTCTACCACTTACATAAAATTATTGTTTCCATTATTTTTCCTATTACCATCATTTCTAAGAAGTCTTTTGAATGAATATTTAAGCTTCCAATGTTAGTATTACATTCAATTACACTTTTTTAATCTTCTCCTTTATAAATAATCTATAAAATTTTTAATATAATGAAATAAGTATAATTATTATTATAAAATATGATTATATTAATTGTAAAATAATTATTCAATAACTTCCATCCACTATGAAAAAAAATTAACATTGATCGGGCATATGTGTAGACAACTGCCTCCATGATGTTATGTTGTTCATTTTTCATCACTGCCTCTCAATAATGGTATAAAGGTATGATTTGAAGAATAAATATGTTATATATGTACAAAATAATATTCTATCATTACGAATCTTCATATCCCATAATTCAATCCAATCATTGAGAAATGGGATTGTTAATCATCCGTATGGTGCACAACCGCCTCCATGAACGATGAATTTCATTTGTCATCACCACCCATAATTTATGGTTCCAAGAATGGATTTAAAGGTTCTATATGATATATATATGATATCATTAAGATTGTTTAAAAGTTTTATTATCATTATATAAATACAATTCCTTAATCATTAAACCATTATAACATGCTCATTTTTGGGTTAGTTTTATGACCTATATGAACGTTGTCATACTGTTAATATAATGAATGGTTGAGGAATTTCATTTAATGGTAATATAATATGATAATGATATAATTATTCTATATTAATAGTTCTATAAGTGTGATATTATTATTTAAAATCATTATTAATATTACACATTTCGATCATTAGACACACTCATACTAGTTCACTACAATATCTATTTTCCACAATCCATATTCATGTATTTCACCTTGTAAAAATGAGACATAAGAAATAATTAAAAAAATTATTATTCTATATTGAATAATCTGGGAATGATTAATCTTAAACCACCTAGTGGTAATCTATCCTATCCCCATGATATTTATATGAACCAAATATTCAAACATTACAACACCCAATAATCGAAAAATAGTTACATCTGGGTAATATATTTATAATGGATTATTATAAATATTTATTAAAAGGGTAATTCATTTATTTCTAAATTATAAAGTAATTTATTAATATATTTATTTCATTATACAGGATCTTATATCATGTTTGAATATGTCATGGAATATAAGGTAGGTATTTATTATCTCAAATTTCCACTACATGAGACAGATTACTTTTTATAAACCATGATTTCTTTGGAACGGTGTATCTATTTCCCTTTTAATATTTTCTATCATGATCCTATTTTTTCATGAATTTTATTATTTCATTTGAAATAAAATTCTTCAAGGAGGTTCTGATTCGAAAGCATCAGATATCATAAGGGTTCTATGTCTCCAATTTTATTTATTGAGATATAATTATTATTATGGACCATGAAATCATTAAAATGGTGTGATTACTTAAAAATTAGTGTATTTTACCATATTTAGTTAATTAAAGGTTCTTGAAGATCCATTTTTATTTTAATTATTTAAATTGATTCTTATTCAAAGGATACCATAGTTATATGGTTTTTTGTTAACTCAAATCTTTTATTTGAGTTAAATTGATTCTTTTGGAACAACTTTCTCCCATGATTGGATTCTTCCACCCTAATATTTTTAAAAATTAAATGTTTTAAAAAAATTGAAATCACCTTTATGAAAACATTCTATATTTTTATTTCCCCATTATTAAATTTCTTTCTAAAAGTAGATGTTTTCAAAAAATTTTCACTTCACCTATCTTTGAAACCTTTATATCTTTTTCAAGTATCCCTTATTAAATATTATTTTAAAATTAAAAGTTTTCAATTTTTTTTAACTTCAACTATTATTGAAACCTTTATGTGTTTTTATATGTCCCAAATGTAAATTATTATTTTAAAAGTAAATTTTTTAAATGTGTTTTCCACTTCACTTATTTTTGAAACCATTGGCTCATTTTCATGGTTCTATTATTGATGATTTTTCTTAAAAGGAAAATATTTCAATGTGTTTTAACTTCAAATTTTCAAAACCATTATTTCCTTTTTAAGGGTAAACTATTGAAAGTTAATTTTTATAAAAATAAATAAATTATTTTTCAAAGGTTTTCAATTCACCTTTTAAGAAAATGAATTTTCAAAGTAATTGTGACTTTTTATTTTATTACAAAAGTAAAGAAATTATTTGAAAACACTTTCATGATATAACCACCACTTTCATATTTATCATTGAAGGTTTAATTTCATGGGAAGATTTTTTTCATGATTCACCATATAAATTTTCTTATGAAATCTATTTTTTATGTGATTGAGTTTTTGGTATCAACTGTATACATTATTAAGGTCAATATTTGTGATATCAGCATAGAGTTTTGTGAGACCCATTTTCCTTTCCATGGGTTATTTATCAAGCAATGATTGAAACTCATATTCTTTCTAATAGGTTTTAATTATCCATAGATTGATTTATGTTTTATTGAACACCTATTTTTTGATGATGATGAGTGAGGTCCTATATCACCCTACAATTCATGGGTTAGGGTTTTATATATCATAAAACAAGGATGTTTAGAATGGAAATTTTTTGTTCATAATAGGAAGAATGTGAATTTTTTTGTTCACCACATGAATCATGGTCATTTTTATTTTAGAAGATGAAGCATGGGAATTTTTTTAATCAAAACATGAATTGTTGGAATTTTTTATGTTCAAAAAAAGATGTTTCAGAATTTTTTTATTCACAACAAAAAGCGTGATCAATTTTTTCACTTACAACATGAATAATGGGAATTGTTTTTTTCATAACATAATGTATGGAAATTATTTTTTTCACCAGTTTATAATTTCCATATATTATTTTTTGTACCATTTTTTAATATTATTCTAGGTTTCAAGGATGTGTTACCTTTCTAAGACATATTCCAATGATATGAATCTCATGGATCATGTTTGTTGACTAATGTATATATACACTTTTGATTCCATTATTATGTAATGTAAATCCATGTTACATGACTCTAGACTTTTGATCTATTCTTTATTGGATTTTATTTCCTTATATATCTTTATTACACCTAATTCTCATCTAATTATCGCATATGATCTTTGATAATTGTTCATTAGGTATTCCCATACTGAGAATCAGACCTTACCCCTTTTTATAAGTTTCTATCCCCAAGGTTATAAAGATGAGTGTAACATTGGAAACTATTAAAACTGGAGCATGTACGGTTCGAATGTAGAGAAATTTTCACTAGTATTGTAAAATAAGTTGCTTATATAGATGATCCTCAAAGAAAATAATCCTGTTATTCTTGGAATTGTGAGATGATGAGTTATAATTCATATCATATTATAATTTATTAAAATAAAGGCAAGCTCATTTAACATTGTAACAAAGATAGTGTTTAAAGAAAGTGTTTTCATCACTAGAGTTGAGAGAGTCGATATAGGGAATCCCAGTATTCAAGGGTAAAAATTTAAATCATTTCATAACATTAACCATTAAATCTTTTCAACCACATATTTATCAAGGAATTCTCAAAATTCCCCATGAATTCATTATCTCCTTGATGTTATTCACTATAATATATATCCCCCCTCTCTTTTATACAAATTACTCCCCTCGATGATAGGTTTATCCACTATTATTTGAAATTTATACTTATATTGAAATTTTTGAACTAATCATGATATGATTCCACTTGTTGAACCTGAACATTTCAATTGAATTCTAAAACAACAATGATAGATTTCAAAACTTCTCTAAATTCATAATCTTTTCCCCAAATGATAACAAACCAAAATATAAAATATCATATCAAATATGAATGTCCAAGTAAACAAATATAAAAATATAGAGAGAGTGGATTTTCCAAACCTCTTCAAGATGTGGAAGGTGATTGAACACTCAGATTCAATTGATGCTTATAAAAGGTCATTGTGGATATTGGTTTAGTGAGTATATCCCCTACTTATTGATGTATACTAATTTTATCCCCCTTGATAATTTATTCATCCACTTTCTCTATAATATAATGATATAAAATTTCCAAATTTTTTGTATGAGAATGTTTTATTGGGTTCCTTTCTAACTAAATGGCCCTGTTATTATAATAATAAATCACTATATGAACTTTCACCTCCTCTATAATATATTCCATCTATTTTTTTAACTTTATAAATAATGTGCTTTTATTTTATTTAAACCTATTCTATTTATGTTGTACAAATAAATGTGTTTTCATGTAACATACTAAATAAGAAGATACACTCTTTTATGTGTTTAAGATATTTTCTCATGTGTTTTGGGTATGTAGGGATTTTTTTGGGATTTTTTTGTAGAACCAATTATTAGATGATAGTTATAGAGGGAATTTACATCGTAAATTCCTTATTTATGGTATAAGTTATCCACTTGTCACAAGTAGTGAAAACGGTATACAATGGAAAATCTTTTATTTTGTATGGCCCAATTTTACATTATAAATCATCACTCGGGATAATTTAATAAAACATGAAATGATTTTTAGAGGATAATATTTATGGGGAGGTTACACCATGAGTCTCTTATCTATGTTGTAAATTCCTCCTACCTGAATGTTTTGTTGTGATATTCATGTCACTCATCTTTTTCCTTCTTCGTGAAGTGGTCTATTGTGAACCCTATATCTATTCTAGTAGAATTTGGGTGTTACAGTCCCTCCAGTAAACTTTTTTTTGTGTTCTTGATCTCGAAATTGGTTTCATTAATCTCCCTTTAGAAATCATTTCTTCCCTTATCATTGGATTCATTTACCTTAGACTTTGGAAAGAGTGTTTTCCATGTATATGGATCAAAGATCAAGTGATATTGATGTTTCTTCTATCCTTTCTAGATCTATCATGATCTTGTCAACCAAAGGCCACAGGAGTGAAACACCATCATGTAGTGGATGAGCCTATAGCATAGGTTTATGGAGTTCTAGCGATAAAGGGAAGGTACAATTTTTATTGAATTTTTTATAGAAACAAATTTATTTAATATTGATGCCTCACACTCATTTATATCTATCAATTTTTTGATGTTTTGAAACTTATAGTGGATATAATGTCATTTTTTATAGATCTAGAGAGGAATCTTGGAAATAGGAAGGATAAAGGGTTTTTATTTCTATCTTATTCTCTATTAGTAGGTGACACGTAGTTATTCTGGGAGTTTTTAGTGCTCAATATGGATCTATTTGATGTTATTAATTTTATGGATTGGATTTCCACTCATCATTATGATATGGATTATTATCATTAGTTTGTCTTGTTAATTGTTGCTTGTGGGAGCTATGAGGTTTCCTAGGGAGAGTGGGATCTGATGTCTCATCATGTAGGACCTTCTTACTAAAAGATCAAAAGTTTTTTTTCTTCTAAATTTATAGTTGATCCTGATGTTAGTTCTCATATTTTTGATCTTGACTTCTTTCTTGGAGACTTCTGTGATGTTTTCCAAGATCATTTTAATGGGCATACTTTAGAAATGGAGGAAGATATAATGGTTTATTTTATGAAGGGAACACAATTGATTTCGATACCCTCTATTCACATGGAACTATCTACACTCAAATAACTCATGATCCATTTGGATGGTCTAATAGAAAAAGCATTTGTTCACCCTAGTGTATCATCTTGGACAGCTCTGGTTCTCTTTTCACAAAAGTATGATAGTTCAATTTGATTGTGTATATACTATCGCAATTTGAAATAATTGATGGTTAAATATATTTACCCTTTTCCCCATATCGATAATTTGTTTGATCATACAAAGGGGGAAACAAGGTTTTCAAAAATTGACCTTCAACCAGGTTATCTCCAACTCAAGGTTTAGCAGCTTCACATTCAAAAGAAATCTTTTAGGTGAAGGTAAAACCATTAAGAATGTCTTGTGATGTATTTTTTCCTGAATAACACTCCTATAGTTTTCATGGATTTTATAAATGTTATATTCCATCAGTATCATTCCACTTTTATTATTATGTTTAGAGATGTTATCCTTATTTATTCGAGATCTGAACATATGCATGAGCCCCCTCATAATATGGTTTTTGAAATCATGAGAAACCACTGACTTTATGGAAATCTATCATAATGTAAATTCTAAATCCAAGAAGTAATATTCATAGGGAATTTTATTTCTAAACATAGATTATCAGTCTATTATGAGATTGTGAATGTTGTCTTGTCATGGTAGGAGCCATAGAACAACTTCAAGAATATGATATTCTTAGGCCTTATTTAATACTCTAGGTAGTTATTAAATGATTTATTTATGTCTTCATCACCTTTGACTTTTGTTTACAAAAAAATGGTGAAGTTAAAATGGTAATCAAAATATCATACTTCATTTTATGTGTTGAAATGGTTTCTAGCATCATGATCTATTTTGATATTTACTAAGACTAATGAGGGGTATGTTCTATATAGTGATGCTTCTAGTGTTGGTCTGGTTTGCATAATTATTTGTAAAATAATGTGGTGTACTATGGCTCTTTTCTACTTTGGCCTCATGAGAAAATTTTCACAGTTAATTATTTAGAGTGTTATATAATTTTGAATTCACTTACATGTTGGTGGCACTATCTTTTTTAGTAGGAATTCATTATCATTTTCTATTATAATATTTTTTATTAATATTTTTTCTCAGAAATAATCGGATCTCAGGTAGAGATAATTGGTGTAATACATCTAGGAATTTGATTTTGATAATTCCTATAACTCGAGGAAGGGGAATGTCATATTATATGTTCTTATTATGAAAGTTCTACCACGGGAAATTATAGAATCAAAGGAAGAGTAGAAACTGATGGGACTCTTCACTCAGATGTATCTAGACACACATGCGAGTGGTTTTTTTATGGATATGACTAGATTTCAGCTATCATCATCTCTCCTTGAGTCAAATTTGTAGGGTCAGAAGTAGGATGATGAGTTAAAGGGAATAAAAGATCCCAATTATAGTGGGGAGGCTATATCTAGTTGGTATCTCCTTCTAATGGTATTATTCACTTTAGGGGCTAGTTTTTATCTCGTAATATGGGATAAATTTAGTGTTGTTTGATTCATATAGATCTTTATGGTTCATTCATCTGAACACTACAAAGATGTATTATGACCTGAGATGGTGTGTATGTTGTCTAGGTTTGAAACAAAGAATTATTGATTATGTGTCAAATTGTTAAACTATCTATTTGATAAAAGCATAGAACCTAAATCATTAGAGTTTTTTTAAATCATCTTCTAGTTCTTGTTGGGAAATGGGATAACGTGTCCATGCACGTTTTTTTTTTGGATTTCCATAGACCACCTAAGTGATGAATTTTATTTTTGTGATATTTGATCAGTTGATGAAATCGCCCCATTTTATTCCAATCAGGGACACCACTAATGTTGAATATCTGGTTATGTTATACATGTAAGAGATCATGAGGTTAAATAAGGTTACCTCTTTCATTATTTTTGATAGGGATTCTAGGTTTACCTCTCAATTCTAGATGCTTCTCCAAGAGGTGATGGAGACTTAGGTCAGGTTCAGTCTATATTATCATTCATATATGTATATCTAGATAGAACATAAAATTCATATCAAATAGGATATTCTGCTTGATTTTGTATAGGATCTCACCAGATCATTAGATAGCTATCTAGGAAAATTTTGGATTTCCTATAACATTAGTTACCAGTCATTAATCAGAATGGAACCCTTCAAGTCTTTTTATGGTCCATCATTAAGGTAACCTATTTATTGGGAAGAGGTTTTTGAGGCCTCCCTCTTAGGTCCAAGCCTCTTTCAATTTATTTTTTTCGGATTTAGGATATACATTGGTTTATGGTTATAGAGATGAGTTATCAGAAATCATATATGGATTATTGACTTTATCCATTGGGTTTTTTCCATTGGTGACTGAGTTTTCTTGAAATTTTCTCCTTGGTTGGGTGACCTTGCACTTCAGAAATAGGTAAAGGTGGATCTAATAAATTTTGGACCATTTGAGTTCAATCATCATCATCGAAATGTTACATATATTTTTTATTTTCATCTCAGTTGATAGGAATTCATGATGTTTTCTACATATCTTTTCTTAGGAAGTACCATCCCAATCCCTATCACATTCTGATTTGGAAAGAAATTGAGTTTGAGATAGATGTTACATTAGTTTAGCAACCAATGGATATCATTGATTCTGAGGTAAATTTATTTCATTCTAGACTATTCTGTTATTCAATGTGTTATGGCATCATGTATCAGATTCTCATAATACTTAAGAGCATGATTCATTAGTGAGGGAGAAATTTCCTCCCTACTCTCTTGAGAATCCTCCTTCCACATGACATCCCAAGGATATAATTTCCAATAGTAGGTATATTTAAACATCTAGGATAGAAAGGTTAACTCTTTTTGTTGTTTAAGATCATTTCTCTCTTGTTCAAAGGGCGTAGGGGTTGTTCTAGGATTCTCTATAGATCCTGGTGTTGAGTGTTGGGTACAGAGGGAATTTACATTGTAAATTCCAAATTTATCATGTATGTTCTCCATTTATCACATGTCTTCAAAATATTTTATAACATAAAATCTTTGAGGGAATAAGACCCACTTTTAAATCATAATATCATCAATTGGGATAATTTTTCCCGAGGATATGTGTTTTTCAGAGGATATGCTCCATGGGAATTTTATGCCTTGAATCACTTATTTGTGATGTAAAATTACTCTTTTCCAAAAGTTTTTATGTTACCCTATTATAATTCCATTAATTCGTTCATTTTTTAGTGCTCTCCCTCAAACCCTATCTCTTTTCTAATTTCTTTTGGGTTTTTCAGTCCCTATGGCCTACTTTCATTGGTGCGGTCGATCTCTATATTGGTTGCGTTGCTCCAACATCAGTAAGTTTTTCATCTCTTCTAATTGGTTTCATTTTAATGGGTATTTGGTAGAAGATGTGGTTTCACATGTGGATAAAAAATCATTGGATCTTAATGATTTGTCTACCCTTTCTAAATATTTCATGTTCATGTCTCCGAAAGGCCGACCCTTATGCTTGTTGTAGTGAAATGTGTGAGTTCTCTGAGGTATGTGGTGAACTATCCTATACACGAATTGTTTCATAGAGAAATTATATGAAAAACATAGGTGGGATCCTATTAATACTCTTTATCGCACACCCTAAACACCCCTTCAGATTTGTATAAACCTATTATTATCTTTTGATTTAGGAAAAGGAAAAGAACCATAGTAAGGTGGTGAGGTTTATGTTAGTTGGGAATAAGTAGATAGTGCTGAGATGGTGGGAGATTTCACACATATCATATTGAGTAGGGGGTTTTCAGTTTTAGTTATCTATTCTAGTTTTTTGGACCTTTACCTTTTTCTTTCTCTAGCTTTGGAGTTTTATCACAATTATTATTTCTCTTGGGTTATGGCATATATTACTTTTTGTTTTCATCCTCTATTTAACTCTATTGAGTATTTGTGTTGTGTATCTCATTTTAGGTTGTGAAAAATTATTCCCTCTGGTTATTGTTAGAGGCCCTGGTGCTAGACATCATCCCATGGGGATCTAGAATCACCTTAAAGTATATAGTAGATCGAGTCAAGTGCCAATTTTTAGGGTAAGCCTAGTCAGCTCATTAATTTCATGATTCTTTTTAATCCAACAAATTTTGTTTGTTTCAAAAAATAAATATCATCGAATAGTATATTTTCTATCCACAATATCTCCAACACAATATGCATTTTAATATACCAATAAATCACATTCTCTTTTAATACCAAACGAAAAAACACAATCAAGTATACCTTTTACATATCTCATGATTCCATTCACTAGAGTGGTGTGTTCTCCCTTTGGATTACTCTATAATATTATTTCCAAACATATAGTATAAAAACATCTAGCCTTATTATTTTAAAATAACATAAGCTTCAAATCATTCTATACTATAAAGTAGGATCAGCTTCATTTATTTATTCTGGATTTAAAATTTTGGTTCCAACCATTATTGGGGTCCAACATTACTATATTTTTTATCTATACACATATATCTGTCATCACTATTTATAAAACAGTGATATTAGAATTTTATTTTATTTTTTTGTAAAAAATATATAATATTAGGAAACCTATTATTAAAGTGTGTAATAGATACATTAGGTTTACTATTATTAAAAATTTATTTCAACTATAATAGTATATAGTCTATTGATATTGTTGTGAAACCACCCTAATAGATTTAAAAATTGATGCTAAAAACCCTATCCCAATCCCATTCATTTGGTGTTTTCCAATGCCTGGTCTCATCCCCTTGCCTAGTTATTTTTAATCTTCTCACATTCCATTACTAGGTTTTTCCACTTTTATTGTACCTTCTCCCCACATTTCAATGATTACACTACAGTCCCTTTTTCACCCCTACCTATAGAAATATTAGTTGCACACATAACTCCCACCTCCCCGGGTCTGATTTTATATTAATGGTATATGGTTATTGAGTTTTTTTAATTGTTTTCACGTTTATTTTTAGTATTTTAAGTGTTTATTAGGGTTCCACTAATCTCACCCATAGTTACTATATGTTTTTATAAAATTGGGTGGTATTTCGGGGCATTAATTAGGGTTTTGTAATTCTCATTCATAGGGATTCAATGATTGAAATATAATTATATTCAATTGTAAAAAAAATATGTATTGTATACTTTTCTATATATTTTCTATTAAATTATAAATTAAAATTTTCTCTATTTATATATACTTTTATACTTTTATAAATCCAATATATTTTAACTATGTACTTTCATAAATTATATATAATTTTGTAATTTTTTAAATTAATAATATATTAATAAATTTATAAATTTATAAATATTTATAAATTATAATTTTATAAACTTTTATAAACTAAAATTTTATACTTTTATGCTTTATAAATTTACCAAAATTAATCACTAATTTTATAAATTTATAAATAATTATCAATATTAATAAAAAATTATAAATATTAATCTGTACTTTTGTGACTTTGTTAATATTAATCAATGAAAATTTAAATATTTTAGAAAAATAATTTTATAATTTTACATATGCTTTTGTAAATTTTTTTAAATTATATATTATATTTTACCATATTATTATAAATTATGTAAACTTTAATAATTTTTTAAATTATACTTTTATACTTTTATAAAGTTATTTACTTTCAGAAATTATTTATATATATATATATTATAAAAAAATTATAAACTTTTTATTCTTTTAGATAAATTTTAAAATTATATATCATATACTTTTATAGTTTTATAAATTACATAAGGTTAACTATATATTATAAAAATTTCTTTAATTTTATGAATTATTTAATATATAATTATGTAAATTAAAAACACTTATAATTTTTAAATGTGATTATTATTTTTTAAATAATTTCAATTGAATAATAATAATTAATTTATTCTATGGATTATTATATTTTTTATTTTATAATTGATGTAGGTTGGATGTATGCTATTAATCAAGTATCAACTATGTTTCGGAATAAGCTTGAAATATTTTTGGATTTCACTTTCATTAATTCTTCACAGGGGATCAAATTTGATGAACTTTTTATAATTTTATCACTAGACCATGGTTAACTCATGATGAAGTTGTCAAATATATAGTATTATTTCAAAACAAATATGAGGTATGGTATTATAATAAATATATTAGTCCACGAGAAGACAATTAGGAAAGGTATAATTGGTGTGTTTTGTATGGTATAATTTTTTTAGTTTTATTTACATTACCAATATAAGAATACACACATGATTCAATCAGATCTAATGAGTATAAATTTAATATCCAATTTAGTCAATAATATCCAAAATTAATACAATAATAAATTAAGAAGGTGTTTGAGAATACTAAGACAAAACTGCATCCTATTTATATCATGTTTAATAAACACTAATTTATGATTCATTTATTTCATGGAAAATCGTGTAAGGGTTTAGTAAAATATGTGCTGACTATCTTCATGAATATTAAAAGGTTTTTCTTTTTAACAGTTCACACATTCTTAAAAATGATTATGGGGAATCAATGTTAATTGACCAAATTGATTTTTATTATAATGAAATACATATTTTGCCTAATGATTGTGTAACAACCCAGAATGTTAAAGGGTTAAAAGGATAAATGTTCCTACCCATGTCAAAAAGGATCAACATTCTTTTTGACAGCCAGCCTGATTAGAACTACATAGTTAATGAGATATTTCTAGGAGTAGTGATCGGGATGGGTTATATCTTAGGAAGTTTTGCAGGGTGTGTCTAGGTGTGAAAAAAACAGTAAAAGATCATTTTTTGTCATGTGGGGATATTCATTAGTTTGATGACCCATTCAAGAACATGGGTGGGACCTAGGTAGGAAAAAACATGTGTATATGGGACAACTGGGGTGCCTACGAGGCTAAATTTGTATAAGAGGAGGAACCTAACTGGAAGTTCGGTGGCGCTACCTGGGTTGAGATATAGGATCCACAATGAGTATTTTGTTCTCTAAAGGGGGTTAAATGTAACACTCTGTAATGTTAAATGGTTAAAAGGCTAAATGTTTCTACTCATGTTAAAAAGGTACGCGTTTATTTTTAATGATCCCACTAGAGTATAACAGCATAATTAAAGAGTTTTGTCTTGAAGTAGGGATCATAATGGGTGACCTCCTGGGTTGATTCCAAGGGTGTGTGCGAGTGAAGAAAAAAACAATGAAATTCCATGTCTAAAACTATGGTGATATTCATTAGTCTGATGACCCAGTCAATCAAGTTGGTTGGCCCCAAGGAGGTGACAACACTACGAGGGAATTGGGGTGACTGTGAGGCATAATTTTTGAATATTGGATACAAAATTAGAATTAAAATGCATCATTAAATGATAGTAAGTAGTGTGGTACATGTAGATTGAAGTCAAATAAAGATGGAACATTATCTAGAGTTCCCTATAATGTTATGTGGTACTTTCTTGTAACATGGATGCTATAATAATTTTTTATAATAAAAAATGGTAAAATATATGAGATGACATTTGGAAATAATGTAAAGTAGTAGGAATTTGTTACACCAACATGTGGATTATCATTTCAGAAGTTTACTAAAATATATCTCTGTTTTTATCTAAGATATGTAATATAAAAATTTACTTATCATTTGATAGTTTTCATACATTTGGATTAGATTAAATAGTGCATTTCACATGACCTATTTTCATTCATATATATAATATTTTTTCCTTGGATGATCATAAAAATCCATTTATGTTTTGAGAAATATTTATTCATGAGTTGAATAATCCAATTAATTACCTAGATGATTATATACAACCAATGATAGAAGAGGTAAATCAATTTCAGGAAAAGGGTGTGATTATATATAATTCATCCAATAATGAGTCATTTTTAATCTGTGTTACTATTGTGTGAACCAAAATTTATATCCCTACTTATGAAATGGTGTCTTTTTTTAGTATAAAGGGAATATAAATTGTTTAAAATGTCATATAAATACATGATCAATTATAATGAAACATCAAATGGGTTTTAGCTTGAAGGAATATATCTTTTTTGAATGTATCCCCTTCTTGAAATAAAGATACTGAGTAAAAGTAAATATACACACATCAATTGGAGAAAATAATATTATTATTATTTAATATACCATATTAGTCATTGATTCTATTATAGAATTGTTTATATAAGATTTATATTGGAAAAAAATGTATATAAATTATTAGCCAAAATAAATGTAAATATCAATGTAAAATGAATGATTACATAAGGACACATTAATACTTTTAGAATGAGGGTGTTAAGAAACAACTTTATCTCAATCTAATAAGTATAAATATGTATTTGGTTCCTCATATAAGTTATGTTATTATAGCAGTAGTGAGAAAATAATTTTTTCATGTATTAGTGAATATTAAAGATCATCCTAATTATTATTAAAATGTATTAAAGTGAGATAATACTAGAGTAGTTAAGTTTAAATCATTTAAATTTAATGAATAACAAATACTATTATATTAGTTTCATACAAAAATCATTACACACATACTGACAAAAAATTTATGGGTTATTTCTATTCATTTTTTCAAAGTATATAGATTTATAAGTTCCCAATTATTAATTAAAAATGATGTGATTGAAATGAAACAAGTTGCATTGATGATAATTTTTAAACTAGAAAAGGTATTTACTATCCTTTTTCACATGAATTCCACATATTACTATGCACCATCCCATATAAGTTCTTCTTTGTTGTCCCATTTATTTCCATTGGATGAATCCGATTGAAAAAATGATATACATCATGAAGTATTATATTGGAAATAAAAATTATCCTAACAAATCCATTGTGAAAGGATATTTGTCCCATGTGTAGATTGATTTATATTCTATATAATTTAATAATGTTGATATGAGTTATAGTCAACAAATGAGAAATGAATATATGAAATAAAATAATATTGAGAAAACATTTCAATATATATTATAAGCAAGGGGGTTATATGGTGATCTATATTTATTAATTTAATAATTGAGGAGATGGAGATAGAAAATCATATTGTTCTATTTAATTTACATTTCATTGATGAAAACATCAATTAAGATCAATAATTAGTTGTGTTATATTAATTTTGTATTATATCTCAATTACTAATGTGTTTTTTTTAAAAAGAATACGTTGAATAAGAAAATTACAAAAATAATTCATTATTCTTTACCACTTAAAGGTGGAGATATATTACTGTCTAAAAGTTTTCTTCATGATTTTAATCTTATATAAGACTATTAATTAGTAAAAAACAATATTTCACTTATGTTTAATAATATTAATGATAATTTTTTATATATCAGGTTAAGAGTTTACTTGGTAATGAAATGTCTCATAAGATTAGAGAACTAACATTTGGTCCTAATATAATGATGTGTGGGAAAACTCTATTTTGGTTAATATATACAAGTTTTTCATAAATTTTCCTTTTTTAAATATAAGAACTAAAAATGATGGGGTGATGTTAAGTTTTGAATCAAACTATTATGAAATTTATTGTGAAAGGAATCAACATTCAATTGATATATCATATAATGGAGTAGTGGGGAGAATAATTATGTTAGACTATTAATATCGTATTAGAGTTGTAATATTAAAATCTAAGTGTTTTGATCCATTTATTTGGGGATAAATTCATATTAATATATATGGCTTTACAAAAGTTTACAAGGATTTTTATACTCAAATTGATGAATCATAAATTTTGGAATCTCATTCCAAATAAGAGTTCAATGTTATTAAAGTTTTTATTATAGTTTTTTAATTAATAAATTTATTTGTTTTTAGTGACAGTATTGTTGATATTTTCCCACATAATGTGCCTATATTTAATCATCCTAGTCATCAATATGATGATCAAGACATTTCAATTGTTGAAGAATGTTATGAACTTGAAGTATTTTTGGAAAAAAATATGATCAATTTCATGAAAATGTCTTTAATTTTATAATTTAATGGATTTTGATATAATTTACTCTATGTTATTTAAAATACATATTTTTCTTAAATTATGATAGATTATGAATAAACTATAGAGAAAAAAGTTTTTAGAATGTTCAATGTATTAATGATATAAGATGGTACCAATGATCACCCATGTGAGTATACATTTTATATATTTATAGTATTTTCCCCTATATATTAACTTATATATCATGACTAATATTTTTTTGTCTTAGAGATATAGGGGCCTCCTTCTACCCTTCCTACTTTCTACAAATTTTACCTATAGAGAACCATAACTTTCATGCATAAATATTACATTATTTTATATGAATATTCATTAAATTTAACAATAATACATGCCCGAGTGTCATATAGGTTTAGTTTCATCGGAAATAAGGATACATAACGAACTGGTACATAAAATATCGACGTTATTCCATATTTAGTTCTTCATGACTAGAACCCCTCTTAGACATAACAAACATAAAATCATTATCCATGACATGGTGAAGGGAAACATATGAAAGGGTGATCTAAAATAAATAGAAAGGGTTCACTTAAGAGATATCAGTAAATAATAATAAGTGAGAATAAGATAATAATTAGTGTATGAGTACATAATCTATGTATTATAAAATCATACCCATCAATTCATATATCAAATCAGAAAACATGGTATAAGGTTTTATCAACCAAAAGTCATAAGACTAAATATTTTGAAATAATCAATAATAAATCATGAGAAATAAAATCATATCATAAAAATAATATATATATTTTTGGAATAGAAATAATAATGTAAAACCATATCCTTAGACAAGGTTAACTACCAATACTACCATAGTGTATTGGGTTCACTCAGTATTCCAACATTTCCTTAGTCAATATTCACTCTCAAAATTATGTTATTCGAAAAATTCCCATACTAAATTGGGTTCAATAACCATTCCAATACTTATCATCTATAAGGAAATCCTTCTATAACCAATTCATTAAAAGGATATATAATTCCAGGGCCACCTATCACATAATAAATAATATACATATGTGTTCTACAAGATCATAAAACATTCGTCATATCATCAAATCATAACACATAAAAGGGAAGTAGGATTCATCGAAATTACATCATCATATTTATAAATAATATAAAGAAAAAATAAGATGTAACATTGAATCATATACCCAATAAAAATGTGTTTCTATAGATAAAAATACCTATAAAAGATCACTAGAACATTTCTTGAGAAAAAACTATTTTATTTGAAATCAATTATATAGAACCTAAAAATTTATAGAATATTAAGGAAAATATTATTATTATATATAAAAAACGAATCATTTAATCTAATATTTAATTAATGTTTTACTCATGATGGTGGAAAAATCCATTAATGCGATTTATTTTAAAAAAAATCATTCAAATTTTTGTTAAAAAAATCAAAAACACCACATTTGGAAAGTGATAAAAAGGATACCTTTAATCCTTGGTAAATAAATTAAAGTATATTTAAAATGAAATTATATAATATTTTGATAATATTAAAAATATTTTTTAAATCATTTTAATGAAAATATATAAATAGAAGAATATATTCCCGACTGAAGATAAAAACAAGGTCGTTTTTCATGTATATTTTGGTTTAGAGGATATGGTCCTTCAACTTTCATCATGGTTAATTAATCACCATAATTTTAATCATAATATTATTATCATATATATTCACAATATATATATTTATAATTATTAATATAAATATTTTATGAAAAATGAATTGTATCACTACATGGAGATGGTAGTCCATACGTACACACAAGTTATGTTTCCATTTTTGGATGAAAGGAATGAATGAAAGATAATTATTAATACATATTTACAGAATAATTATTATTAAATAAATATAATATATAAATATTAAATCTATCATAATAACCAACCATGGATGATGGAGGTAGAAATTGAGTCATATCACTACGTCAAGGTGATAGTCCACACATATGTACAAGTGATACTTTAATCTCACATTAGATTGAAAAGAGGTGGTAAATTATTTATACATTATCATAAAAAATCTAAGTATATTTATGATACAGGAATCATAATTTTTTATACATAAAACAAGTTTATAGGAAGTAGAGTAATAAATAAAATTGAAGGAGATTGGTAACGATTTATACCTCTTCTTTGAGAGAGCTCATTTGGATTACACATTAAGTCTTGAATGATTGATATTATTAGAAAAACGAATCTCTAGTATGAATTAAATAATTATAAGAATTATTTTTAGTATGTATTTTCCAATATATATGGATAAAATGGTGTGAATAAGGGAGGATAAAACATTCCCTTCTATAAGTGAGGGGAGGGATACACATGGAATTTCTTAAAAGATTTCAATGGTTTAAAGTCAATTTCATGATAAATTGGATAAAAATGGATAGGTATTAGAATATAGGATAATATAAGGTTGAAATATATTCATAAAATAAGAATTTTACTTGTGTGGGTGGAAATCCTACCCTCATCTTACTATTTAACCCTCCTGGAAAACACATTTTTACAATAACCATAGTAATAAAATTTTACTTTTTCTATTATTCACTAAGACAAAAACCCTAAGTGGAACCATTAAAATTATATAAATTATGATGATTAAATATATGTAATACATTTTTCTATATTCAAATTCTATAATCTGAAAAATTTAATTTTAATAAAGTGTGAAAACCACAACAAATCCCGTTTTCAAAAAATGATTAAGGAAAAAATATAATTTACATCCATTCATTACCTTGTAAAAATGATAAAATGATTCCTAAAATATTATATTGAAACTTAAATGTATAAATTTATTAAAATATTTAATAAATAGTAATTAAACTAATTTATTATTATAAAAACACATTTCTCATAAAAACTGTTTTTTAGACAAATGTGTTTTTAAGCCTAAAAATTAACTTATACCAAAATCAAGTTTACTAATTATTAATATGTAATTAATTAGATTATTTAAAATTAAAGGATAATTATATTAATTTAATATATAATTCAAAATATAATGGGAAATTTAAATGAAAAGAAATGAAATTTTTTCCAAAAATTGGTATATTTCTCTATTCACTAAAAAATAAATATTTTTAAAAACACCAAAAAAATAACTGAAAGATAATATGAAAATTATGCTATTGAAATTTAAATTCATTTAATAAAATAAAATTTCTAAAAATTTTATAAATTATTTGAAAGTTTTCATGTCAAAATGTGATAAAAACCATTTTTAAGAAAAAATATTTTTGAATCATAAAATGACTTTACTAAAAAGTGATTACTTATTTATTGTTCATCAATCAATAAATTTTCAGTAATAAAAATTTTTATACATTTTTTTCATACATTTTTTATTTTTATTCATACATGCCAATTTAATAGATAGGTTATATTGGTTTACTATATCATGGTTCATATAGATTTTTGGTTGCGTATAAGGAAACCTATCGAATACGTTATGTTTAATTTAAAAGGAAATACATATAAATTCATTGGGTGTTACATTCTACCCACCATAGAATGAATTTTACACTTCAAATTCCATCACTCTAATAAAAAAAGAGGATATCTCTGCTTTATCACATCCTCAGGTTCCCATGTAGCTTCTCTAAATTTTTTATTCCACCATGGAACTTTAACCATGTGGGTACTCTTGTTCTGTTGAACTATATCGCTATAATCCCATATTTATAACATCTATTATTCATATGATAGATTATTCTCTAGTGGTATAACACTTATTTTTAGTATATGTGAAGGATCAGGTATGTACTTCCTTAGGAAAGTAACATGGAATATATCGAGAACTTAAGAAATGTTTGGTAGGACTGACAAGAGATGGGCAATAATCCATACTAGATTAAGAATATATAAGGGACCAATATACCTAGGTCTCAAATTTCCATTCTTTTTTAATCAAAAAACCTTATTCCATGGAAGAATTTATTGTAAAAACTTCTCATAAACATTAAATTCCATACCTCACCAATAATTGTCATTATAACCCTTTTGTAGAATCTAAGTTACCTTGATGTGTTATTGAATGACTCTAACATTCTATGCAATTTCCTTATCTAACATAGGCCCTAATAGCTTTCCTTATCCATATATATCCTAGTATTATTGAGTTCAACACCTCATTCTATAGAGTGATTCATAAGGATCCATTTGAATACTCTATTGAAATATATTGTTTTATGAAAGCTCAATAAGAGGAATGTGTTGATCCCAACCACCATTGAAATATAGATAATAGGATCTCAACATATCCTCTAGTATTTGAATGGTCCTCTCAGGCTGGTCAACTATTTTAGGATGATAAAAATTTCTGGAACACAACTATATATCTAGATATTTCTAAATACTTCTTCAAATATTTGACGAAACCCATGGATCCCGATCAGATACAATAGATTGTGGTACCATGTGTACCCTTACCACTTAATTAATGTATATCCTATATATTGGATCAAGATATAAATATTCTATGATATAAATTAAGGTCACTGACTTCATAAGTGGAATGAATACAACCAAAATAGTATTATGGAATTTAGATTTTTTGGGTGTCCAATGTAGAAATATATGGCGATTTTTTCCCATTTCAATGTAGGTATTGGTAATGGTTGTAACATGACCATGCAACATTGTATCTCATCCTTAACATGATAACATAAACCACATGAAGATACATACTTTTTAATATCTCTCTTCATGTTTTCCCACTAGAAATTCCCATTTAGATCATTATACATCTTCATACTTCCATGATCAATAGAGAATGATGATCAATGAGATTCTTCAATAGTTCCTTCTTCATGATTGGTATTTATGAGACACATATTCATATAATGAACATTATCATTCCATCACAATCGAGGTTAAACTCATGAATATTTCTCACCTATTTTTATATCTCCACATCCTCCATTTTCACAACATTAATCTTTACATGGATTGATAAGTGAGGACTCATTTGATATAGATAATATTTATCCCCTTACTTCATGATTTCAAGGTCCATACTTTTTAAATAATTAAATATTGAATCTTTTGTGATCCCCAAAATAGATAAGCTAGCACAATCCTTTTTATTTATAATCATCCGCCTTGTTCACTATCCCAAGGTAGTTTTGTATTGACTAGTCATAATCATTTATCAAATCTAACCATCTTATTTGGAACTGTTTCAACTCCTTTTGGGTGACTATATAAATTACACTTTTGTGATTATTATATATGTCACACCATTCTATATAAATATAATGTCTCTAAATCATTAGTAAAAATATTTCCACTACTAAATCAAAAATAATTGTCTGATAATTTTTTAAATGAACCTTCCTTTGGCATGAGGTATAAGATATCACCATATAATTCTTTATGAGAAAAAATAACATCCCTTTATTTAATTCATCATTGTAAATCACAAACCATTCTCCACTACATCATAGTATGAGCACAAGTCCACTAACCAACCTTCTCTTCAATTCCTTGAATTTTTATTCACATTTATGAGTCCAATGGAACTTAACTCCCATCAAAGATAACATAGTGACTGGACAAGGTAATCATGATAAATCCATCACAAAACATTGATAATATCTATCCAATATAATAAAACTAAGTATTTCACTCACTTTGGTGGGTTTGGGAAAATGTTCAAAAACTTTGGCCTTTGATGGATCCACTGATATACCCTCTCTTGAGATTATATGACCCAAAATTGAATCTTTTTGTGGAAAAAATCAAACTTTGTTAATTTTTCATAAACATTGTCCTTCCATAGGGTCTTAATTACAATCCTCAAGTGATATTCATGCTCTTCCTTTCACATGGAATATATAAGTGTATCATCTATAAAGACTACCTCAAACTGATCAAGGTAATCTCTAAAGGCTTTATCCATTAAATCCATGAAGATATAGAGGGAATTATTAGGACCAAATGGAATCACTATAAATTCATAGAGTTCATACATCAAATGGAAATCATTCTAGAGAAAGTATTAATTTTTTACCCCCAACTGATAGTATCTATATCGAATATCAATCCAGAAATGATACTGAACTACTCATAATTGATCAAACAAATCATCAATATGGGGTAGAGGATAATTATTCATGATCATTATCTTATTAATTTCAATATAATCAATACATAGTTGCATTGACTTGTCTTTCTTCCCAAAAAAAAATTATGGGTTCACCCTATGGGGATGCAATTGTATGAATAAATCCCCTATCAATAATCCCCGAGGTTTAATTCTTCAATTACTACAACTCAATCTTATCCATTCTACACTACAATAAAATAATCCATTAACAGAACTGGCCTTTATGAACACAAGAAAAAAGAATTGATAATGTTTCCCTTTATTAGAAACTTATATTTAGCGCTGATAAAGGTCTCAATCATCGGGCGAGTCCCACATCAAAATATCACACAGGAGTGCGCTCCATTATATATCATTCTGCTGTACGCATGGCTCAAAATCCTTCTATAGGAATGGGCTCCTACATACATTGGACACACTTATATGGGTCTTCCACATACCCACACATGCCTTTGGCCACCCTATACATAATTTGATCCTTCACCCTCCTTCATATTTGGGCCCTATAGGACCCATCCCGCTACATTTACATATTTTTTAAACAAACTAATAAAATATACGATTATTAAAAATACTAAAAATTTGAAATAATTAAACAAATAAAAATTTAAAATGAATAAATTTGAAAAAAAAATATTTAAAAATATTAATTAATTAATTATTAATTAATTTAATATAAACATATATATTTTAAAATATAAATAAATAGTATGTATTAAATATAGATATATAAAATGAATAAAACGAAATAATTGTAGAAATTAAAATTAAAAATAAGAAAATTAAAAAAATATATTAAATTTTTTAAAAATAAATACATTATTGATAAAAATGAATAAATTTAATATACAAATATATAAATTATAAAAATTAATAAATTTTTTATATTAAATATTGTTAGATAAATTTAATAAAACTAAATAATTTAACAAATAAAAATTTAAAATTAGTGAGTTGAGAAAAATATTAAAAAAATCTTAATTAAATAATTCTTGATAAAAATGAATAATTTTAATATAAATATATAAATAATATAAATATTAATAATTAGAATATATATATATATATATAATGAATAAATTATAATAACTAAATATTAAATTTAAAAAAATTTACAAAATTATTAAAAAAATATTAATGAAACAATTATTAATAAAAATCAATAAGTTTAATTTATATACATATATATATATATAAATTATAAATGGTAAAAAATTATATATATTAAATATAAAAATAGAAACTAAATAAAATGTAATAATTAAAAACATGCTAATTTCTAATTCATTTAATTGGTTTAAAAAAATAATTATTCATTAATACATTTAATATATAAATATATTCATATATATATTTATATATATATATATATATTATTTACTAAAATATTATTTATATAACAGAAAATATTTATGCTTAGATTAAATAAGTCATATATTTAGTGAATAATGGTTTATAATTAAAAATCAATATTAATTAAAAATACTCACTAATTGTATCGAGTAATGGACACAAATTGAATGTCAATTGATTTTTCCATTTAAAATATAGTAAACACATGTTACATTGATTTCATAAATACATATACATAATAAATTCATTTTTATATACAACACACACATTACGTAATTAATGAAATCTTATATGGAAACACATAAAACTAATATTTATATAATTTATTCAAGTTTTAGTATTCATTTTAGAATTTCATTCAGTAACATGTTTCATGTAATATATTATATTTTTAATCTATAATTTTTGTAATTAATTTTTGTATTATTTTAGTTATGCATTATTTAATATTTTTTGTTTTTTCTATTTTTATAAAATTTTATCCTTTTATAATATTTATTTATATATATATATTTACTATGTTTTAATATTTTCAATATGTAGTCATCTTTATTTCAAAATATATCCATATTTTTTAATAATTTATTTTTAATTAATAAAACTTATCCATTTTTTCATTATTTTTAAAGTGTGCTTATTTTCAATTATTGAATTTCAATCATTTTTATGATGCATATATTTAAGATTATACATTCATTAGTAATGTTAAAAATATATTATTAAATAAATATATTTATAAATTTATATTTACTAAATTTTTAAATTTGTATATTTATAATTATAAATAAATAACAATTAGTTTTTTAAAAAGTATATATATAATTATAAATAAGTATATATATATATATATATTTAAATAATAATAAATTTTTAATAAATTTATTTAAATAAAGCATATATTTACAATTTTTTTTAATTATTATATATATATATATAATTAAATAAATATTTATAATGAGATAAATATATAAATATTATTTTTAAAAAATTAATTTTATTATTATAAATAAATAAATAAATATTTGATTAATTATAAAATTATAATAAATATATTTAAATGATGAATATATTTTCTATATTTGTTTTTATATTTAGGTTTATTTTCCAAATAAATAGAAATATATTTACATAAACATATATAATGATATAAATAGATTTATAATAAGTATTCTTAAATAATGAATATATTTTCTGTATTTATATTTATATTAATATATATTTGTTGAATTTTTATACAATTATATAAATATATAGAGTGACATATATATATGTATAATTATAAATAATTATTTATAAAATATTTACATATATATTAATTTATAAAAATATTTAAAAATGTTTATTTTCTATATTTATAAATTTATATAATTATAATTATAAATAAATAAATATAATTTCAAAAAATGTATTTATATTATTATAAATAATTAATTACATATTTAAATAATTTGAAAATTATAATAAATATATTTAAATAATGACTATATTTAATATATAAAAATATAAATATATATAAATATATATAATATTATAAATACATTTAAAATCATATATAAATATTTATAAATATTTTTATGAATAATTTTATTTTTAATTATAATTATTAATCTTTTATTAGTGTTATTTTTTATCACTGATAAATAAGTCTTTTATGAGTGCTTCATTAGTGCTGAAAATGATGGCTTTTGTAAATGCTTTTTTTGTTCTAATAAAGCTCTATCATTATCAGTGCTTATTAATTTAACATTGATTAATGGTACCGTTATTAGCTCTTTTTAGGAAGCATTGATAAAACCTTACCCAATCTATTAAAAAGAACCCTATCAACACTAATTTCAGTCACGGTTCTCAATATTTTGCAGAAGTCCCTAGGTATCTATTCTCCTCCTCTACATTCTCTTAGATGAATCAATCCTTGAATCCATGGATTGTTATTTTTTCTCTCATCCTCTCTCATTACATACTTGTTTGGGTTTCATGGATTGAATTATTGTGGTGTTTTCATGGATTGGTGGAATTATGGGTTGTAACGTCCCAGATTCGGGTGCTTCCAACAGGTGCCCCGAACCCGGCTGGTCACATAACCTCAAATGAATTTCCCGAAATTTTAGAGGATGTTGACTCGTAGCGAGAGCCAAGGTGTGATAATGGGGAAACTATTCACTCATTGGAAGATTATACACAACAGAAAGAAGATATTAAACAATATCAAAAATAGTAATATCATACAATAGAAGTATAAAAGAGAAGAATGATGGTAATAAAATAAATGTAGAAAATAAATATATGATGCATGTAACATGTGTCTAGGAAAACATCCAAACAAGTCACAATGATAGAAAAAAAATACGGAAATGAAAGTATAAAAAAATAGTAAACTCCAACAGCATCGCAAGCCTTATATTGGTCCCATGCTATCCAGCTCCAATAGCAATCAAGTACCTGATGAAGAAGGGTGCTTTACCTTGTCTATACCTACTACCGTATAGTCTATTTTGGTCTAAAAGCAGCACCCAAACAGGGTGTGGGATGAATCCAATTAGGCAACCACAAAAAGATCTATGCCTAACAATTAGTGAATATATATAGAAGGTAGTATGCAGAAATGAAGCAATAAACTAGGAAGAACTCAAAAGTAAACAATCCTACAGCTTTCAATTACATTCAATTACTTTTATTATTCCTCCTCTAAGAATCTAGAATATGCTCTATATCTCTTATGTAACAGTAACAAAATAGATGTCCTATAAGACCATCTAAATAATGAAGTAAGACTAAGTCCCATCTTGTGATTTGACTTGGTAGACTCATCACAATCATTCAATCATTCAATAACAACCCTCTTGGAAGGCTCTCATGGTCTAACCCATTTGGTTTCTCATAGCACCATTTTATTTAATAACAACCACTTGGGAATCTATCATGATCAATACACCTAGGTCAACATTCCATCAATAACTTATAAAAAACCTCTTGGGTAGCTCTCACAGTCAATACCCCTTGGTTATCATAGCATAAACAAATCATAAACGACCTCCTGGGTAGCTCTCACGGTCAATACCCTTGGGTCAATATCTACACCAAGGTTGTCACGGTCCAATGTATATAAACATGGAAACCCCTATAGTTTTCCTGGTCTAAGTCTCTCACGGTCCATTAGAAAAATAGGGGGCATATCATATCCAAGATGCACATATAATCTAAACAACTACATGGATAAGAATTCAGAAATCATACCACATTTATTTTATATAATCAATCAAACTCTATCCTAATCAAACAAGGCATGGAAAAAAGGTACCTAGCCTTGCGCATAAGCAACAACCCCTTTCCAATCAAGAAAACCATAGCAGGTATTAAATAGGGTTAAATTCCAAAACAAGAAATACCCCAAACGTGGGAACTTTTAGCATATATAATCCCAAGACAGACAACTAAAGGCACAAACCACCTACCTCGATGTCGTAAGGTCGATGTACTTGAACATTGGAACTTGAATCGGCCTATGTCGGAGTAGATATAAAAAAATATTAAAAACGACCAAACTTGAATAACTCGCAAGAGAAGAAGAATCAGGAAGAAAGGATCTGTGCAAATTGAGAACTCATTAGTGGGATTCCAACTCACCCAACGGTATCTCAATTGGTGCTCAGACAGAGAATCTGGAGGGGTTCAGAGTTTGTCGGCCCTACCATCGCTCTCCTTTATGGACCACGCAAAGAAGAAGGTGTTTCTGAAGGTAAGACGTGTCCCCACACCGATTTATCAAATAAAAAGAAAAATACATGACATATTCATTAAAGGTACATTTTGTGTAGTATCCTTAATTGGCCCTCACATTTTGAAGTCTTCCTGGTCAACACACTTCCATGTACTCAGACATTATAGGGCCAGTGCGTAGCTGTATGTGATGCCCAAGTACATAGCATGTACTCATAAGTACATGGAATATACTTAGAAAATTGTCATTTATTCCTTTTCCTATAAAATATCCTTAAATCAAGATCCCTACCTGAAATGAAGATCTATGTTCTTACAAACTTCCCCCTTAAATAAATTCATCCCCAAATTTCCCTTCCAAGGGTGGTGAAGAAGAATCTATTAACCACTCCAACTACTGTGATCGTATGTCGGCCTCCCTCTCCCAAGTCTCATATTGTACTCACCTGTTCTTCCATAGCACCCATACTAGGGGAACAAACTGGCCACATAGACCCTTCATGTTGTGATCCCCAATCCAAATAGGGTGCTCTTCTGAGGATGCATCCACATCCAACTCAACCTCCTTGTGTTGAAAAACATGAGATGAGTCTGAAGAGTAACTTCGTACCTGAGAAACATGAAGGAAATCCTTCATATCTTAGTACCTCTAAGATAACTACAACTGATAGGAAACCATCCTGATTCTCTCCAAAACCTCAAACATCCCGATGTATCTCGGTGAAATCTTCCCCTCTCTCCTAATCCTTCTTGTGTCCCAACCACGGTGTGACATGTAAGAACACCTGATCTCTGACCACAAACTCCATAGGTCATCTCCATCGATCAGCATAAGATTTATTCCAAGATGGTGTAGTAGTCATACTCTTTTGAATCATCTCTACCTACTCAGTGGTCTATAGGACAAGATGAGGTCCCAATATAGCAACTTCTTCTACCTCCAGCCAACATAGGGGTGATTGGCATGGCCTACCATATGATGCCTCATAAGGTTCCATCTGAATCATTTTCTGAAAACTATTTTTTGTAGGAAAAATACACCAAGGGTATGTGTCTCCCCCAAGATCTCCCAAAATCTAGGACGCATGCTAGAAGAATGTACTCTAAAACTTGGATTGTGCGCTCGGACTAGCCATCTGTCTGGGGATGGTAAGCCGTACTCAGAAGTACTTATGTACCTAAAACCCTCAGTATTCCCTGCCAGACACAAGAATTAAACTGGGTGTCCCTGTCCAAAATAATAGATTGTGGAACTCTAAGCAAATGTATAATCTCTTGGATGTACACTTTCCAATCTCATCAACACTGAAGGATTCCTTGATCAGTAGGAAATGTGAAACCTTTGTGAGTCTATCAACAACAACCAATACATCGTCATTTCACTGGGTGATCTTTGTAAAATCATCACAAAATCCATCACAACAGCATTCCACTTCCACTTGGGAATGGGTAGCTACTGTAAAATCCATGTCGGTCGTTGATGCTTTGTCTTCACCTGATGACTCTTGGAACATCTCATAACAAAACCAGCTACATCCCTCTTTATACCAGGCCACAAATACTGGCGATGTAAATCTCAATACATATTGGAAACACCATGATTAACTTCCAAAATAGAGGAATTAAAATATCAAATCAACTCCTCATTTATGTCTTCTAACAACCATAAGTTTCTATGGAAATGAAAGACCTCATCATAGCCTATGGTCCACCTAGGTGTAGGGTCCTTTCCTGACACACTCTCCCTTAAGACTAGGCCTTCATAATCTGACAGCTTCCTCATTCACACTTGATCCAGTATAGTAGATATAACCACTATAGAGGAAATAAATGTCTTCCCCTATTTTATGTTCACCTCCAAATGTATCTCAATGAATATATCCATGAGCTTCCACTCATTGTTGGCCTCCTAAACTGCATGTATCTAAGTACTCATTCTCAATGCATTAGACACTTCATTTCCTTTCCTAAGTATTTAGGTAAGCTCAAAGTCAAAAGACTGAAGGTACTCAACCCACCTTCACTGGCTCAAATTCAGATCACACTGAGTAAAGATATACTTGAGGTTTTTTTGGTCATTTTGCACTAAAAAATGCTCACCAAAAAGATAATGTCTCCAACATTGAAAATCATGCACAAATGCAAATAAATCAAGGCCATGCATCAGGTAATTACTCTCAGGGGCATCAACTGCCGAGACCGATATGCAAAAACTCCTTTCCCCTACATAAGAATTGCCCCCAGCTCGATACCTGATTCATCGTAGTAAATGGTGTAACTCTTTCCTGGCTCTGGAAAAATCAATATCGGTGTTAATGTCAATCTCCCTTTCAGCTCCTGAAAGGATGAATAACAAGAATTTTTCCATAAGTACTTCTCACCAATCTTATTTAGGCCCATCAGTGATACTTCTAAGCATGAAAGTCATGAATAAAGTGTCTGTAGTAACCATCCATCCATAGAAAACTTTATACCTCAAATATGTTCTTTTTTTTTCTCCATGGAAACTATTGATCTCTCTTTATCTAGGTCTACTGTTACTTATGTCTCTGAGATAACATCACCCAAGAAATGAATCTGGTCCATCCAAAAGTGTAACTTTTAATCATATCATAAAAATTATTCTCTATCAATATACTCAATATGATATCAAGATGGGTGAAATGGTCTTGTTGAGTGTGTGATTACACGAAGATATCATCCATGATGACTAACACAAAATAATCCAAGTATGTCTAGAACACTCAGTTCATCAGTTCCATGAAAACTGTCAGTGTGTTTGTTATACCAAATGGAATAACAAAATACTTTTATATACCATACCAACTCTAAAAGGCTTTAAGAGGTATATCTGATGGTCTAACATGAAACTGATGATAACTGAATCTCATTTAAATCTTCAAGAATACCCAGGCTACCCGGAGCTGATCAAAGAGATCATCAATCCTAGACAAGGGATATCAGTTCTTGGCCATCAACTGGTTCAATTTCTGATAATCCACAGAATGTTTGAGGGTACTGTTTTCTTTCTTTGAAAAAAGAAAAGGAAAACCCCAAGGGGAAGTACAATGTCAGATGAAACCAAATTCATGCAACTCCTCAAACTGCTTCTTGAGGTCCTGTAACTCTGGTGTAGCCATCCTATATGGAGTAATGGACACTGGTGTTGATCCTTGCATAATATCAATAGATAAATATACCTATCTCGCTGGGGGTAAACCTGAAAAGTCATCTAGAATGACATCTCTGAAAAAATCCACCATAGGAGGAAATTCCATTTGTGAAGTCCCCTGGTCATCTAGATATAAACAAGAAATATGGGCAGTAATTTTTCCCAACCCATGATGCTCAGGTCCCACTTTGCTCACCTGGACATCCCATTTACCCTTTTGTAGAGAAGACCCACCCTCTGGTGACATAAAACTCACCATGTGGTGATAGCAATCAAAAAGTCATGAAAGTTTACCAACCAGTCCATTCTGAGAATGACATAGAAACTTGTCTTCTCTAAGACATATAGGTCCCATAAGAAGTGACACCCACCAACCTCAAGAGGTGACTACTTGAAATGATGTACACTAGTGGTCTTAATTCTCAATGGAGTGTCAAGAGTCAAAACATCATCACACACAAATATACAGAGCTCATGGATCTCCAAAATGACAATAAATATAAAACTATGGGAAGCCCCAATATCGAAAAGAACAGAATCTAAAACTAAGGAAACTAGAATTATACCTCTAACAATAGAGGTTTTGGGATCCTGGTCCTGGTAGGTGTGCTCTACCATAAAAGTCTAACATGTATTGTGGTCTTGCGACCCTGCCTGACTAACTTGAGTTGATCCACAATATTGTCACAGAAAACCTATCATCTAGCTACAACGACCTCGACCATCTCCTAATCTTGAATGACCTGATGAACTCTAGTTTCCTGACTGATGAGAAGCAGACGGTCCAACTCCTGAATGTGTAGTCATAATAGATCCCCTCTCACTCACTCATGTTGATAACATCCTACAAAAGCGGTGAAGATGACCTATATTGCCGCAAGATTGACACTCGAATGGGTCCCTTAGGCAATGTCGTCTCGTATGCCCATTCCTCCAACACTGGTAGTATACCACTTGGCTACCTAAAGAATCTTCCCTGCTACTGGAAGCACCGCCGTGTGTAAACTCCCTATGGAGCTTCATACTATCAGTCGAAGGAGTATCATCCCTAGATGTTGAACTTCTCTAGCTCGTAGCTCCAAACTCCCTCATATTGTATTCGGTAATCAGTGATTGGTTCACTATAGAAGTTAGCGATGTCAGTCTAAAAACATCCACCTATGATCGGATGTCATACCAGAGATCATCCTCAAATCTCATAGCCAATGATAACTCGTCACCTCCCAAAACAGGTGCGAAGTTCTGAAGCTTTGTAATGAGAGAAGAGTAATCCATCACTGAAAGAGAGCCCTAATCCAAATGCATGATCTCCGAGGCTCGGAAGGCCCTCAACATCTCGGGGTAGAAGTAATCGTAAAAGGTCCTCGAAAACTCTTATCAATACATATCCTAAAGATGTACTACCTATGAGATAGCATCTCACCATCTCTTGGAGGAATCACATAGCATGTACATCATGAGATTCACCCTCATCTTAGGAGGCATCTCCAGAGGCTCAAAGATAGAAAGCATGGCCTCTAACCATGACTCTGCAGCATGTGCTCCTCCATCCTCATAAAAAGTGGGAGGATATTGCTGTTGAAACACCCTTGTCATCTTATCCATAGTCAGGGAAGGATGTGGTTCCCCCTATAAAGTTTGCATCATCCTTAAAAAGACTTCTTGGAACTATGCATCAAAACCTGTGTCTGGTATAACATCTTGTGCCAAGACGGGCATGACAGGAGGAACTTCTGGTAGTCCCCGATCTAATATTTCCAGTGAATACTCATCATCCTGTATCTATCATAAAAATGGAGGATATCTTGGTGGAATGACTCTGTATGGTCAAGAGAAAACCTCAGTTCAAGATTATCAAGGACAAAATCTTAGAAGTGAAAATACGGAACATGTAAGGAAATAATTCATGTTTTTCAAAATAGGTTTACATGGTGTGTAGAACCACCAAACAGTGTCCTCCCTTAATCCATACACACCACGTGTTCCTCCTAAGACATGACGTCTACTTGAATACTCCCTCCTTCCCATGTTCTCTTACACTTCTAGAACAACACAGTTCTTTTGGTGTAACACTACATAGCATAAACACTATAGACACGACATGTAATACTAACGCTCCATCCACATGTGTCATCAGTCAAATAGCCAAATACATGATCAATCACAAGATGCCATGTATAAGAGAGACACGGGTTGTACAACCTAAGATTAATCCACCTATTTCCTTAGTCACACGGGTGAATACATGGTCTTTATAGTTGGGTGTGTACTCTTAGTACACGGCATATTCTACCAGATGTTCATCAACCACATGTCTCTGCTCACACATTCAGTCACACAGTCAACAACTACATGATGTGTATATATGGTACACGGTGTATACATAAGAAAAGCCAGTTCTTATGGAACAGAAGAACACATGGTGTGTTCTCATAACATCACACGTCGTGTTGTTTGGGTTTCTAGACAATAAGACTCTAAAACTTCTCTAAAACCCTTAAAAACATTAAAAATTTGTCCAAGGAAAGAAAATTTCTGATCTGTGAGATCCCATACTCCCTGCGAATCAAAGTTTGACATCCTTATTCTTGTCATATTAAGATAAATCAATTAAAGTTCAAACATGATCCACCAAATTCTGATCCAACATGGCCCATAACACCTTAGGGACCAAATCTTGGAATCCATGAAAATGAAACTTTACATATATCAAAAGACTATCAAAATACCAGGTATTTTATCATGGAATCTATCACATCTACATGAATATCTAGCACTACATCTATCACAACAACATGCAATCGGTAATTCCCCCTGAATGGCATGACAAGAATGTATAACATGTGATCTCTAGAAAGTGCCTATATGATGCATGAGATGGAATACCCTCATCTCCTCAGGTTTCAATAGAAATAGAACCATAATGATATCAATCATAACAAAAAAAAACAAGTTAATCACTCAATGGTGAAATCAAATCAACTATACTAATTGAAAAACTAGAAAAATTGTAATATTCGAGGTAACTTAGATTTTCCCTGTACATGGGGTACTAATTGTAACACCCCGAGATTTTATGAAAAATATTCTTTTTAATTTTATTAATTTCTTATGTTGTACGCTACACCAAAAGGAGCTTGCACAACACACATCCTTGACTTGCCTTTCATTACATGCAATCGCGACCTTCCTCGATAGCGTGTGTGGTACGCAATACCGAGTTTCACTAAACAACTATATGCTATTAAAATATTATTAAAACTATCTGTTATGAATAGTAATAAACACTTTTTGAAATTTTGTAAATTTCATTTTCAAAATGGACTTCATTTTTGGATTCGGAATATCAAAATTAGCTTAGGGTAAAATTTTGGTACTTTTCGGATAACTTTCATTTTCTAATAAATAGTGAAAATTACTAAATTTTAATTAAAAACAACCTTTTTAATCGAAATAATTAATAGTGATAAATTATTAATTTGAGTGGTTTTAAAGTATATATAGAATATCTTTTCACAATTTAATACAATTTTGGTCATTGGATGTAATTTCACATTTAAACCAGACATAAACAAGTGTCAATCTTTTGATAGTTATTATCTCTTAAGAACACGCTATTTGTTTAGACGGCAGGAATTAATTTTTAAATTAATTAATGAAACTGATATGTTTTGAATTTGGTAAAATAGACATCATTTTTGAGTTCATAATATCAAATATATCTTAGGCCTAATTTTTGGTTTTTTTTCTAGAAACTTTCATTTTTTGATGAATAGGGAAACCACTAAGTGGTAGTTAAAAAAATTGAATTTTTCATAAAACTTAATTTTACCGCTTCTGTGAGTGGAATTTCAAAAATCTGAGAGACACGGTTGATATCAGTAAGTAAAATGTGGTTCAATGAGATGAAAATAATTTTTGGTGAATAGTAACTTTTTACTTTTTTAACCACGGTTAAAAGTAAATAGGGTAATTAAGGGTAAAAATGATATTATTATTACCCTAAAACATGTCCTAATTATATTTTATAAGTGTAATTCGACCAAAAACAACCTTAGGAATAAAATATAACCATTTAGGCCCACTTGTATTAGATTAGGACATTTATTATTAATTTATTTAAAGAAGGGTTAAAATAGTTAAAATCAAAGTTTAATAATTAGATAATTTTTAATATAGGGTTATACATAAGATAAATTTGTCTATAAATATTCATTAGAAAGATAAAAATATTACCTACATAATGGTAGTTTATTTGTAATTTTTAGAAATTAAATAATTTAATTTATTTATGACACAATGATGATTCAGTAATTATCTTATTAATGAAATATTGACATAATTGATGTTATAAATACCCAAATAAATGTAATTTGAGACTTTTTATGAATTACACTAATTTTCAAGGTTAATATGACATGTTAGTATTTATTTAATTAACTGTTTTATAACTAATCATTCTGTTATGATTTTCACAAAAATCAATTACTAAATAGTTTCAAAATTGACATAAAATAGTTTTTAAAACAAATATTATATTATTAATTGTTATTTTATTCCTAAAAATATAATGTTCATCCAAATGACTTAGATAAGGTTATATATATTAATAATAAACAGCTTTGGGTTCTTTTGGCTTGTTATAATAAGTTTATTAACCTTATAGTGTAAGAACACAAAAAGACACGGTAAAAGTATAATTATCTAACTTAAAGTTAAATCTAAATGATAAGGTTGAAATAGGAACCTAAACTTGTATAAATTCTATTGTATGAGAGTATTTCGATACATACCCACCTTAGATTCGAAATAAATCCATTTGGAGCTATTTAAAACCTAATTTTTATTTATAATAAAATAATATTTTTAGTTTTTCCAAAGGAGGCCCTCTCCTCCCTTATAAAAGGGCACCTCCTCCCCCTCTTCCTCACACCACTTTGAGCCTTCAAGCTCGGCCAAACCCTGACAATTTCTCCTATCCACTTCCCTAGAAACATCCTAGAGGTCCTGGTCTTCTTCAAAGACCAATTTTAGTGCCCTAAAAGGAGGTCTCAAAGAGGCGCTTCAAAGAAGAGGTAATGTCTGTTACCAATTCTTTCAACTTTATTTATTCTTCCACTTCTTCTTCTTTAGTTGTTTCATTATGAAGTAATAAAATCAGTATCACTCATATACTTATATGTTATTATAAGTATGAAACAACCCTATTTTACCATCTATCCATCCTATGGAAAATGAAATCACCGTGCGTGCGTACGTACGGAATACCGTCTCCACACCGTGGTGTAATCTATTTTCCACCACCACCTTACTTGGATGGGTATAATGGTGTACATAATAACTATATATGATTATTGTAAAGTGATATTTATTCTGAAATAGTATACATACGCTCCAATAAAATTCCACGATCATGAGAATGATATTATCGCTCGTGCGTACATACGGACTACCATCTCCACGACGTGATGAGATTCATTCTCCACGTTAACCATTCATGAATGATTATAATGTATATATAATAAGTAATCATGAAATATATGACATAATAATGATACTGGATTTATGTGTATATATATGTATGTCATCTACTTAATTCCATTCAACTCAATAAGGAAACGAAAACAGCGTTCATGCGTACGTACGGCCTACCGTCTCCATGAACGGTGTATTTCTTTCCATTTAATGATCTATTATATATATGTATATTCTGAATATATATTATATATAAATCATTTTTTATATTCTGTAATTATGTAATCATGATCTAAGTAATCATATGAATAATTACATGTAAAGAGTCGTAAATTTCAAGGAATTTTTTTTCCTTAATTTTCTCTGGAATTTTACAAGAGCGCAGTTTCTGACGGCACCTGATTCCGAGGCCCAGTGTGCCCGGAATCATTTTCCAAAGTTTGGCTCGGGTACGTTCAGTGAACGGACGAGCGGGTTTTTCTAACTTTTGAACCGGTGCCCTGAATCGAATTCTGAGGGCACCGATGAAATCGCAGTGCCGGTATTCACTTAGAAACGCCTCTTCCGGAGTAGCGTTTTCTCGGGTGTGGTTTTTAATTTTCAGGCTTAAAGTTAAGAAATAAAATAATTTTTCAACAACTTTATTTTATTTCACATAAGCCACTTGGAAGCCACTTGAAGCCACTTAAAAGTGGCTTAAACAGAGTTGAAACGGATAGGGTACTATCCAGAAATATCCTACCCTCTTGGTAGGATATTTGTGAGGTGGGGCCTACACGAGCCCCGCCGTTTCTTTCCGCTATGTAACGCAACCGCGAAAACCCATCATTATGAAAGTCAACTAACACGTTTTCTTAAATTCTTAACTCACCATTTAATTGGGCGGTTTTCTTCATGAATTAAATGGGCAGTTTCTTTCGTTGAATTAATTCTACGAATTTATGGGTCGTTACTTACCTCTTTTTCGTTTGTTGGCGTAATAATAAAATAAGACCAACAAGTCATTTGGAGGATTACACGTTGAGAGGTTTTGACAGATTTCTTGAGCCTTCATCCCCCTTCGCGATGAATATGAAGAATGGGAAGAACGCGAAGGACGCGAAGAACGCTGTCACCCTCAGAGTTTGACGACGCTTCATCCGAGACGTTCTTCCCTGCCCCGATCTCCGATCACCAACTGCTTGAGGTAAGAGATCTCGGGTTTCTTTTTAAACTTCCTTGTGGTTTATAACAACACACAGATTTAATTATTTACAATTAAATCTATTGTCTCTTGGTCCGTTGAGTTCATCGACGCAACGCCAGATTCTGCGACGACGCGACGCCCTTCCGCGACGACGTGACGCCTTCCGCGACACAACGAACCCCTCCTTCCGCGACGAGCAATTCCGTGAAGAACGCTCACGCGCGACGACTTGTCGAGGTAGGGATTTCGTTTTGGAAATGCCCCTTATTCCCGTGAACGTTTCTTTAAATTAAAGAACCGGATTTCTCATGAACAATTTTAGTTAATTAAAATTGTTGTTTCATGTGATGGATTATTTCTCCCGTTGTTTATCTCTAACGCGGAGGGTGCGGGCCAAAGGAACACGGCCCGGCGACCCTCCGTCGTTCTTAGTTGTTGTGTGGATTTGACGGGTGATGACGGAACGTGCCGCAACGGAAATTTGATGGTTCCGCAGTGAAGAATGAGTCCCGGGAGGAGCAGCGGCACAGACGAGAACGGAATCGGACCACCGGAGCGACTCTGGTGGCCCGCGAAAGCCGCCAGCGGTGCCCCGGCGCGCCGCCGGACAGGGCCTCCATGGCCACATGGGTCCGGCGCACTCGGACGCGTCAAAGACGCGTCCTTTGATCCAGCGCGGCCCCACGCGGGGGGCCGCGGCACCTCCAAACCGCGGGGGCAGCGCCCCGTGGCGCACGGCCGTTCGGCCGCTCGGCCGAACCGAGCCAGGCCGGTCCGACCGGCCGGGCCGCGCCCTGGCCGGACCGGACCGGGTTGGACCGGGTCGGGTCGTCCCGGTTTGTCCGACCCAGGGGGGTCGGCCCGGGCCCGGACCCCCCATCTTCGGACTGTTTTCGGTCAAATGCCCGTAACATGAGCTACAGGCCTCCGAATGACGCGCCGTCAGCAGAAACGCGATCCTTGGATCGAGACGGTCGTTTCGGTATATCGCACTCAAGGTTTCAGAATACTTTGAGTTTGGCCGGGTTGGTTCGTACACGAAACCAACCGGGCCCTCGGAGCGAAAATGCTCATATCTTGAGCTACGAACGTCCGATTGACGTGCCGTCAGCTTTGTTGAATTCCTCTAAGTGAGACGGATCTTTTGGCATATTCCGCCCGATGTTTGGATGCAGGTGGAGTACGGTCGGGTTGGTTTTTCCTTAAAAACCAACCGGGCCCCTCTGACGAAAAAGCCAATAACTCTCAGACCGGGCGTCCGATTGACGCGCCGTCTGCGACATTGAGTTCCTGTTGATGATACGGAACTTTTGGATACATCAACTTCGGACTTTGTGACAGTTGATGTATCGGCCTCTCGGCTCGTGGAGCGGACCCTCCCGAACGAGCTTGCTGTGTGCGGAACCCTAGATCTGGCTGCGACTGCTACTTCGATAGCGACGACTGTGCAGAGATCCTCAGTGGACTGCGGCGACGACTGTGCAGAGATCCTCAGTGGACTGCGACGACTACAACACTCAGTGATCCAACGTGGATCTGTGCTACAGGTCCTGTGTGGGCCTGATCCTGTGTGGGTCCGATCCTGTGTGGGTCAGCACTCAGCGGTTCTCTGTGAGCTAGTGCCTACAGGTCCTGTGTGGGCCCGATCCTGTGTGTGTCATTGCGGGGGTTAGTTACCTATCGATCCTTCGTGGGTCTGACGACTTAGATGGATCAGTGATCATCTTTATCGTCATCCGAAGAAGTATACCTGTGTGAGCTGAATCTTCTGTGTTACTCTTCTTGGTGGATTGTGTTGAGCTATCCTGTGTGGATTTACTGTTTACTCTCCTTTGTGGATTGTGTTGAGCTATCCTATGTGGATTACTGTTTACTCTCCTTTGTGGATTGTGTTGTGCTACCCTGTGTGGGTATACGTTTTGCTTTCCTTTGTGGACTGGGTTGTGCTTGGGCTCAGACGTTGGAGCCGAACGGGAATTGATGACTTAGGTATATGTATGGGCATATACCTAAGAAGTGTCGGTTGTTACTTTGTGATTGTATCTTTCCTTTTTGGATTATACTTTGTGGATTTCGGGAGACCTTCGGGGGTCTCGGGGTCCCTACTGAGTAGCTTATACTCACCCCTGCACGGGCTATGCCCGCACTTCGTGGTGTTGGTTGCAGACGGCGGGCAGCGCTGATTGAGGTGGAGGCGTGCGGAGCAGGACGGTACCTGGAGGTGGACCACTGGGCGGGACGTACTCGGAGCATACGGCTGGACCGAGGAGTTGTGGAGGCTATTTGTACCCACCCTTCAAGTGGGACCTTCAGAGGACGGCTCGATGCTGTGGCTTTTCCCTTCAGTTGTTGTTTTTCCCTTTCAGATGTACTTTACAGTTGGACTTGTATTTCCGGCCCCTTTTACTTTCAGCACAGCTTGTTATAGTTTTACATAGTGTTTACTTTTCCGCTTGCTTACTCTGTGGTGCTTGTTTACTTTTCAAAGTCAATGCCTTCACTTTTTTTTGGGATTTACGCCTTGGTGCTAGTCGCCAGCCCCTGGCCCCGGGGACGGGTCGTGACAAATTGGTATCAAAGGTGGCCGGTTCTACCGCAGACTCTGATCTTTCTTCTATGTGAAGCAATAGTGTTTAGCATATTGAGTGTGGTGATCAGTCCAGGGAGTCCGGTGTTGGTGCGGCGGCCAACGTATCCGTACACCAGGACCCTGACTTCTGATTTCCGACTTAATGCACGAAAAAATTGATTGCATGTGTGTTTCAAGTTTTCTTTGTGATTACTTGTGTCAGCTCACCAGGTATACTATTTTGACCGTGGCTCGCTTGATTCCTTTTTAGGATGGCCCCACGAAGGCATCCAGCTACGGTTCCGAGAGTTGAGCGTGACGACAGCCCGCCGAGTGACGAGGCCTCGGTACAGGGCCCGTTGACAGCAGAGGCACCGGCGGTACCTTTACCCGCCGAGCCCCCGATGCTTCCAGCACCGACCGCAGACGATGCACGTCACCTCGGAGCTCTGCACGAGTTCCAGCGCCAGCGACCACCTAGGTTTCGTGGGGAGACGGAGCCCCAGGCCGCCGAGGACTGGCTGGAGGCGGTCATTCGAGTTTTCAGGCTAGTGAGGACACCAGCAGACCTCATGGTGATCCTCGCGGCGAGCCTACTGCACGCAGCAGCAGGACGATGGTGGAGCTTGATGCTCCAGGTACACGATGAGGCCTCCCTCATCTGGACGGACTTCGAGAGCCTCTTCCGCTCAGAGTTCGTCTCGGCCACCCTCCGTACGGTGCGCATTGAGGAGCTTCTTCAGCTGCGGCAGGGCAGCTTGACGGTCACCCAGTACGCGACGAGGTTTACCGACCTTTCTCGCTACTCGACACACATGGTACGGGACCCCTTCTTCTAGGCCCGGACCTTTGATCAGGGTTTGAGACACGAGATCAGGGCATCGCTGATCTCCCTCAGCATCCCGACCCAGGCAGGAGTGCTGGAGCGAGCCCTTCTGCTCAAGAGCTTTCTGGATGAGTCCACAGCGAGACCTACCGTAGGGCGGCAGGTAGCGGAGTCTTCGGCAGCAGGTAGCCGACGGATGACTCAGGGTTCCAGGCAGACCAGACCTTCCGGCAGACAACCACGGGACACTGGCTCAGCAGTGCGGGGCACACAGCGCGAAGCCAGTCTTCCGAGAGGCAGGCAGTGCTACGCGTGCGGCGGACAGGGCCACATGGCTCGTGACTGCCCGACCCGCCGTACCGAGGAGCAGAAAACAGTGGAGGGGCCATCTAGGCAGAGGAAGAGGGCCAACCGTGGCGGTCCTCAGGGAGGAGGCAGACGAGGCAGAGGAGTTGGCCGAGCAGCAGGTGGTGGGCGACGCTTTGAGGCTCTACCACCACCACCACCAGGAGGTCCTCCCCGACCACAGGGAGCTGGCGGGCAGAGACAGGCACAGCTCCAGGCAGCGGAGGCCTACGACCACAGCGTGCCAGAGATGATTCGAGGTATGATCTTTGTCTATTACATCCTTGCTGCAGTTCTTATAGACATAGGAGCGAGTCACTCTTTCATAGCCGCTGCCCTTGTTCGGAGCTCGGAGATTCCGACAGAGTCGTTGGCTCGATCCTTACGGCTAGAGACTCGTATGGGAGCAGACACGACGATTACGTACTGGTGCCGGCAGTGTGAGATTACTATAGGAGGCGAGAGCTTCGACTGGGATCTTCTTGTAGCGGCGTCGAGGCTTTACGACGTCATCTTGGGCATGGATTGGTTATCTACGGTCCATGCACAGATTGACTGCATTAGGCGCAAGGTGCGATGTGTGCGCACCGACGGAAGTAGGTTCACCTTCACCGGCGAGAAGGGAGCCTTTGCAGCACAGGATGGACTCCCGCAGAGGAGAGGGAAGCCCATCACTCATCAGTTGGCTAGCCTCATCCTCGGAGAAGTTGACGTGCGGAGTCCTAGTTTTCCTGCAGTGGTGGATCAGTATGCGGACGTCTTCCCCGACGACATTCCAGGAATACCTCCTCGTAGAGAGGTAGACTTTTATATTGATATGTACCCCGGGACAGACCCGATATCCACTCCAGCATATCGGATGGCCCCCGCTGAGCTTCGAGAGTTGCGGGTATAGTTGGAGGATTTGCAGGGCAAGGGGTTCATCCGACCCAGCGTTTCACCCTGGGCATCCCCGATTTTGTTCGCCAAGAAGGCGGACGGGAGCTTGAGACTGTGTGTCGATTATCGTCACTTGAACCAGGTGACAGTGAGGAACAAGTATCCGCTACCCAGGATTGATGACCTCTTCGATCAGCTCAAGGGATCATGGTGGTTCTCGAAGATAGACCTCAGGTCAGGCTATCATCAGCTCGGAGTTCGAGACGAGGATGTGCAGAAGATGACTTTCAGATGTCGGTATGGCCACTATGAGTTCTTGGTTATGCCCTTCGGCGTAACCAACACTCCATCAGTGTTCATGAGCCTCATGAACAGGATCTTCCAGCCATACCTCGATCGATTTGTCGTGGTCTTCATCAATGACATTATGGTGTACTCGACCACGGAGGAGGAGCACGCCTACCACTTGCGGGTTGTACTAGACACACTCCGAGAGCACCAGCTTTATGGCAAGATCTCGAAGTTCCAGTTCTGTTTACGTGAGGTCCACTTCTTGGGACACGTCATTTCTGAGGCAGGAGTTGCAGTGGATCCCGCGAAGATCGAGGCAGTGCTAGCTTGGGAGCCACCCAGGAGCGTGACGGAGGTGTGGAGTTTCTTCGGTCTAGCCGGATACTATCGGAGATTTGTGTCGGACTTCTCCCGAGTTGCGGCGCCACTCTCAGCGTTGATGAAGAAGGGGAAACCCTTTGTGTGGTCAGACAGATTTCAGCAGAGCTTCCAGGAGCTGAGGCAGAGATTGACCAGCGCACCTATCTTGAGGTTGCCTGAGGTGGGAGTTGGATGCGTAGTCTACTGTGATGCATCAGGGACTGGACTCGAATGTGTCCTGATGCAGGAGCGGGCAGTGATCGCCTACGGATCACGTTAGTTGAGGCCGCATGAGCAGAACTACGCTACCCATGACCTGGAGTTAGCAGCAGTGGTCTTCGCTCTAAAGACATGGCGGCACTATCTGATGGGCGAGCGCTTTACAATCTTTTCTGAACACCAGAGTCTCAGGTACATCTTTTCTCAGAAGGGCCTGAACCTAAGTCAGCGGCGATGGCTCGAGTTCCTCCAGGACTATGAATTTCAGATAGTTTATACTCCTGGGAAGGGGAACGTGGTAGCTGATGCCCTCAGCAGGCGGACGGGCATCCAGCTACTTGAGGAGGCGACAGAGAAGCTAGCCGCTTTGCAGATATACTTCGTGGATAGAGACGGAGCAGCCTTCCTTCAGTCTCTCACCGTCTCTCCTCCACTTCTACAGCGGGTCGGAGAGGCTAAGCGTGGGGATGCTGACTGTGAGACACGGCATGCACAGATATCCTCGGGACAGGCACCTGATGGTTTCTCCCTTGGAGCAGAGCACGACGTCCTTTTTAGAGGACATACCTTGTTACCAGTCGCTTTACGAGAGGAGGTTCTGAGAGAGTTTCACACTTCTCCTTTGGCGGTACATCCTGGAGTGGCGAAGATGTACCAGGATCTCATACGACAGCACTGGTGGTCGGGCATGAAGAAGGCTGTGGCAGAGTTCGTATCACGGTGCCTCACCTGCCAGTAGGTGAAGGCAGAGCATCAAGTACCAGCAGGCTTGGTACAGCCCTTGGAGGTCCTGGAGTGGAAGTGAGACGGGATATCTATGTACTTCGTGACTGGACTTCCACGCACTTCCAGAGGTCACGACTCCATTTGGGTGATTGTTGACCGACTCACCAAGTCGGCACACTTCTTACCCATCCGAGAGCAGGGCTTAGTGAAGAGCTTGTGGCGTCTCTACATTCAGGAGATTGTACGGCTTCACGGTGTGCCATCGACTATCATCTCCGATCAGGATGCTCGCTTTACTTCCCGGCTTTGGAAGGGGTTGTAGGAGGCGTTCGGGAAGCGGCTACGTCTGAGCACCCTCTTTCACCCTCAGACGGATGGTCAGACGGAGAGGACCATTCAGACTCTCGAGGACATGCTCCGCGCTTGTGTCCTCGACTTTGGTCGTAGTTGGGAGGACCACCTACCCTTGGTGGAGTTCGCGTAAAACAACAGCTACCTCTCCACCATCGGGATGGCACCATATGAGGAATTTTACGGCAGGCCTTGCAGATCTCCTTGGTGCTGGACAGACCCTGGGGAGTTAGCACTTGTGGGACCAGAGATGGTCCGGGCCACGACAGAGAAGGTCCAGGTCATCCAGGAGCGGATGAGGACAGCTCAGAGCCGGCAGAAGTCATATGCTGACAGGAGGCGGTGGCCACTAGAGTTCAAGGATGGCGACTACGTCTTCTTGCGGGTCTCACCTCGACGTGGTTTGCGAAGATTTGGCCGAGGCGGCAAGTTGTCTCCACGCTTCATCGGGCCTTTCCAGGTCCTCAGCAGGATTGGCGAGTTGGCTTATCGCCTGGCTCTACCACCTCAGTTGCACAGGGTGCACGACGTCTTCCACGTATCTCAGCTGAGGAGATACGTGCATGACCCGACGCACATCATTGACCATGGGGAGCTTGACGTGGATGATGGGGAGACTTTTACGGAGGTCCCGGTGGAGATAGAGGATCGACAGGAGCGGGTCCTGCGTGGGCGATCGATTCTCTTGTGCGCATCAGATGGCAGCACGGGAACCTCCAGGAGAGCACTTGGGAGAGGGAGGCTCAGATGCGTGCTCAGTACCCACATTTGTTTCCCTAGTTTATGATGTATCTTTACGGGGACGTAAATCCCTGAGGTGGGAGTAATGTAAAGATCCGTAAATTTCAAGGAAATTTTTTTTTCTTAATTTTCTCTGGAATTTTACAAGAGCACGGTTTCTGACGGCACCTGATTCCAAGGCCCGGTGTGCCCGTAATCATTTTCCGAAGTTTGGCTCGGGTATGTTCAGTGAACGGACAAGCGGGTTTTTCTAACTTTTGAACCAGTGCTTGGAATCGAATTCTGAGGGCACCGATGAAATCACAGTGCCGGTATTCGCTTAGAAACGCCTCTTCCGGAGTTGCGTTTGCTCGGGTGTGTTTTTTAATTTTTGGGCTTAAAGTTAAGAAATAAAATAATTTTTCGACAACTTTATTTTATTTCTCTTAAGCCACTTGGAAGCCACTTCAAGCCACTTAAAAGAGGCTTAAACTGAGTTGAAACGGATAGGGTACTATCCAGAAATATCCTACCCTCTTGGTATGATATTTGTGAGGTGGGTCCCGCACGAGCCCCACCATTTCTTTCCGCTAAGTAACGCACCCGCAAGAACCCGTCATTATGAAAGTCAACTGACGCGTTTTCTTAAATTCTTAACGCACCATTTAATTGGGCGGTTTTCTTCGTGAATTAAATGGGCAGTTTCTTTCGTTGAATTAATTCTACGAATTTATGGGTCGTTACTTACCTCTTTTTTGTTTGTTGGCGTAATAATAAAATAAGACCAACAAGTCATTTAGAGGATTACACGTTGAGAGGTTTTGACAGAGTTCTTGAGACTTCATCCTCCTTCGCGAAGAACGCGAAGAACGCGAAGAACGCGAAGGACGTGAAGAACGCCGTCACCCTCGGATTTTGACGACGCTTCATCCGAGACGTTCTTCCCCGCCCCGATCTCTGATCACCAACTGCATGAGGTAAGAGATCTCGGGTTTCTTTTTAAACTTCCTTGTGGTTTATAACAACACACAGATTTAATTATTTACAATTAAATCTGTTGTCTCTTGGTCCGTTGAGTTCGTCGACGCAACGCTGGATTCTGCGACGACGCGACGCCCTTCCGCGACGATGCGACACCTTCCGCGACATGATGAACCCCTCCTTCTGCGACGAGCAATTCCGCGAAGAACGCTCACGCGCGATGACTTGTCGAGGTAGGGATTTTGTTTTGGAAATGCCCCTTATTCCCGTGAACGTTTCTTTAAATTAAAGAACCAGATTTCTCATGAACAATTTTAGTTAATTAAAATTGTTGTTTCATGTGCTGGATTATTTCTCCCGTTGTTTATCTCTAACGCGGAGGGTGCGGGCCAAACGAACACGGACCGACGACCCTCCGCCGTTCTTCGTTGTTGTGCGGATTTGACAGGCAACGACGGAATGTGCCGCAACGGAAATTTGATGGTTCCGAAGTGAAGAACGAGTCCCGGGACGAGCAGTGGCGCAGACAGGAACGGAATCGGACCATCGGAGTGACTCCGGTGGCCTGCGGATGCCGCCGGTGGCGCGGGTCGCCGGCAACCGGGGGCGGCGGCGCCCACGGACCCATGGCCGCGCGGGTCCGGCGCACTCGGAAGCGGAAAAGCCGCGTCCTTTGATCCAGCGCAGCCCCACGCGGGGGGCCGCAGCACCTCCAGACCGCGGGGGCAGCGCCCCGCGGCGCACGACCGTTCGGCCGCTCGGCCGAACCGAGCCAGGCCGGTCCGACCGGCAGGGCCGCGCCCTGGCCGGACCGGACCGGGTCGGACCGGGTCGGGTCGACCCGGTTCGGCCGACCCAGGGGGGGTCGGGCCGGGTCCGCCCGGGCCCGGACCCCCATCTTCGGACTATTTTCTGTCAAATGCACATAACCTGAGTTACGAGCCTCCAAACGACGCGCCGTCAGCGGCAACACGATCCTTGGATCAAGGCGGCCGTTTCGGTATATCGCACTCAAGGTTTTGGAATACTTTGAGTTCAACCGGGTTGGTTCGTACACGAAACCAACCGGGCCCTTGGAGCGGAAACGCTCATATCTTGAGCTACTGACGTCCGATTGACGTGCCATCAGCTTTGTTGAATTCCTCTAAGTGAGAAGGATCTTTTGGCATACTCCAACCGAGGTTTGGATGCAGGTGTAGTACGGTCGGGTTGGTTTTTCCTTAAAAACCAACCGGGCCCCTAGGACGAAAAAGCCAATAACTCTCAGACCGGGCGTCCGATTGACGTGCCGTCTGCGGCGTTGAGTTCCTGTTGACGAAACGGAACTTTGGGATACATCAACTTCAGACTTTGTGATAGTTGATGTATCGGCCTCTCGGCTCGTGGAGCGGACCCTCCCAAACGAGCTTGCTGTGTACGGAACCCTAGAGCTGGCTGCGACTGCTACTTCGACATCGACGACTGTGCAAAGATCCTCAGTGGACTGCGACGACGACTGTGCAGAGATCCTCAGTGGAATGCGATGACTACAGCACTCAGCGATCCTACGTGGATCAGTGCTACAGGTCATGTGTGGGCCCAATCCTGTGTGGGTCTGATCCTGTATGGGTCAGCGCTCAGCGGTTCTGTGTGAGCCAGCGCCTACAGGTCTTGTGTGGGCCCGATCCTGTGTGGGTCATTGCGGGGGTTAGTTACCTATCGATCCTTCGTGGGTCTAACGACTTAGATGGATCAGTGATCATCTTTATCGTCATCCGAAGAAGTATACCTGTGTGAGCTGAATCTTCTGTGTTACTCTCCTTTGTGTATTGTTTTGAGCTATCCTGTGTGGATTTACTGTTTACTCTCCTTTGTGGATTGTGTTGAGCTATCCTCTGTGGATTACTGTTTACTCTCCTTTGTGGATTGTGTTGTGCTATCCTGTGTGGGTATACGTTTTTCTTTCCTGTGTGGACTGGGTTGTTCTTGGGCTCGGACGTTGGAGCCGAACGGGAATTGATGACTTAGGTATATGTATGGGCATATACCTAAGCAGTGTCGGTTGTTACTTCGTGATTGTATCTTTCCTTTGTGGATTATCCTTTGTGGATTTTGGGCGACCTTCGGGGGTCTCGGGGTCCCTACTGAGTAGCTTATACTCACCCGTGCACGGGCTATGCCCGCACTTCGTGGTGTTGGTTGCAGATGACGGGCAGCGCTGATCGAGGTGGAGGCGTGCGGAGCAGGACGGTACCTGGAGGTGGACCACTGGGCGGGACGTACTCGGAGCGGACGGCTGGACCGAGGAGCTGTGGAGGCTATCTGTACCCACCCTTAAGGTGGGACCTTCAGAGGACGGATCGACGCTTCGGCTTTTCCCTTCAGTTGCTGTTTTCCCCTTTCAGTTGTACTTTACAGTTGGGCTTGTATTTCCTGCCCCTTTTACTTTCAGCACAGCTTGTTACAGTTTTACATAGTGTTTACTTTTACGCTTGCTTACTCTGTGGTGCTTGTTTACTTTTCAAAGTCAATGCCTTCCCTTTTTTTTGGGATTTACGCCTTGGTGCTAGTCGCCAGCCCCTGGCCTATGGAAGGCGGGCTTGGGGTAGTCACGGCGCGGGCCCCGAGGATGGGTCGTGACATTACAAGTCAAAACACGGACGACAAATGAAACGATTTTACCCAAAACACTCTTTAACATGGAATTTACAAAAGAACGGGTAATATAAAGTCATAAGTGAACCATATATGATATCATAACAATGAGTATGATTCTGGAATAAGACAATGACATTATTTAAATCATTATAGAGGAGGTTTGGACACTTACGAAGCAAATCGGACCTAAGGTAAGGGAAATATCACAATATCATTTTTATCCGAGATTGTTTATACTTTGAAATTTACTGGGGTGTGTTTTATCATCCACATCCATGTTTCCTCCATATGTAGTATAATTTCCATCCACCTAAAATTGTTTAAATCCAATTTTACCCTTCGGTGAGTTTTTAGTAAAAGATATGAAAGGAATATTTTGTCGTTTTTCGTACGAGGTACTTTTTTTCTTTTCCGACAAAAGTACGAGAAGAATGTTTTTTTAACTTATACGGCATGAATGTATTTTTAAAACATTATTTCCAAGAATCATCCTTTACAAGTTTTCAAGTTTATTTTTAATCAACTTCTTTTAGTTTAGAATTGTATGACATGTTAAGAAAGGAAAAGTGTTTTTTGAAGTAGAAAGGATATTTTCCTCAAGAATGGAGTTCTAGTGTTTTATCAAAATTATTTTCCATCTAGGATAATAAAGGGTTCTATTTCTATCCCTATTATTACGTGGATTTGATTATGTTGTGATGGAAATATTTCTTTTATCTTATATGAATTGTTTTATGATGTCACGATGTTTAAGATTCCCATTTTTATTACATGGGTTATGCTATGATGTATGTTTTATGATTTTATGGCACACATAAAAATGGTATCATTATGAGATGGGTGGGACCTATATCTACCTCCAATGCATTGGGTAGTGATTTTATATCTTATGAGAAAGACATGGCTGGAAAGGCAGGTTAAACTGGTTCAGTGAAACAGGACTGAAACGAGGAGTGAACTCGATTAAGAAATGGACTTTGTCCACTAAGATAGTCTTGGCAATGAGTCTTGACTAATAAGAAATGATTCTCTATGATTTTGTGTGTATGCCACAAGGTTTCATGTTTTAAGTTATGATTATTGGGATTACATTTCACTACTATGATTTATCCCATGTTATGATATTATGATCTCTGTTGCTGGTTAAGATTTCCAAAATGTTATGTTCTTATGAATATGATGTGATTGATATTTCTTTTGTTTACCCTTACTGAGCATTTGAGCTCACCCTTTTATGTTTTCTTTTCCCCAGGAAATAAAGAAAGGTTTTATGTAAGAAAAAAAGGGAAGATCTTTATGGGAGATGTTGAAGATCTTTCACCACGATTTGAAGATTATATTCCGAGTTTCCAAAGACACTAAACTATTATGGTCCTTGTGTGTGTGTTTTTGTAATGTGCTAAGTATTCCGCAAAAGTAATGTAATGTCCATGTACGTCAAGATTAGGGTCTCTATAGTTGGTATCAGAGGAAAGGTTTAGTCAAACTTTGGAAACTAGGATGCGAGAACTTTAGTGTGATCCCTAGAGATATTTCTAAGGTATGTCTAGGGATTTCCCTAAGGTTAAGTATAAGTATAGGTTATAGTCTTAGAATTACGGTAACAATATTAGAATTAAACCTAAGATGATAGATATTGATGGTAATCCCCCTTTATTATGATGTTTTCCCTAGCGTGATTTTTGCCTCTCACACTATTCTTTTTGGGTTTTAGACGATGGATGGAACCTGAAGGAACCGTGTTGATCAATGTAATGGACAATGCAATGATTTTCCTCCTGAACAAACAAATGTTATGGGATATGGAGTGCAAAATCTTATTTCTATACTTACATAAGATATAAATCATTCTGGACTTCCAAATGAGCAGAGAAGGGAACAATATTCTATTGAGTCCTTCATGAGGCAACGTCCACCTTCTTTCAGTGGGTCTTCCGATCCACTTGTTGCTGAACAATGGATCAGTACCACTGAAAAGATATTTTCAGTTCTTCAATGTTCTGAACATGATAAAGTCATCTTAGAAGTATATAATTTGGAAGGTTATGTTGATCAATGGTGGAATCTTATCAAGAATACGAGGCCAAGACATGAAATTGAGTCCATGGAATGGGACGAGTTCAAGAACTTATTTTTCAATAAGTACTTCCCTCGTATTCTTTGAACAAAGATGGAGAAGGAGTTTCTTGAACTAAAGCAAAAGGATGATGAATATGTTGGTATATACGAAGCGAATTTTACAAGGCTTGCAAGGTATGCATCTGGATTTATCATCCAACCTGAAAGTAAAGTTGATCGATTCTTCAATGGCTTAAAACCAAATCTTCGAAGGGCATTAGCTATAAGAGACTTCAGTAGCTATGAAGAAATTGTGCATTGTGCTATCAAGATAGAAATGGAATTTGGTGTTATTTATCCATCTCATAGTTTTGACAAGAAACGAAAGATGGAGTTCAAGGAGAAATCTCAGAATAATGGTGAAAAGAAGATGAATGTTTCCTTATGCTCAAAGTGTGGAAAGAATCATGGTGGAGATTGTCTTAAAGGGACTAGAAAATGTTTTATGTGTGGAAAAGAAGGTCATCGAGCAACTGAGTGCAGAACTAATGGAAAAAAGGGTTTCTAATGATGTGAATAAACAAAAGACTATAGAGAACGCACCACCAACACTTCAATGCTTCAAGTGCAAGGAAATGGGGCATTATGCTAATAAATGCACTAATCCAAGGGTTAGTGATGATCGACATGAGCAACCACTTAAGGCAAAGTACAAAGGGAAGTCACATGCGATCACTATTGGCAATGTTGAATATGACAACGATGTGGTGGAATGATTAAGTGTTTATGTAATGGGATTCCAAAATAATGTTGTATATAGTATCGTGGAATATTGGAATATTTATGTATTGGTCTATTGTGGTTTTCAATAATTTTATGGTACTGGTAACCATGGAAAGTGATTGAGATATTTTTGGTAAGCAGATGATATGTACATAATGAAGGGATAAGAAGATATTGAGATGTTTGATTGTATTCATGAGCTCATGATTGATATAAGGACTAAGTGATATCATGGTTTGAGTATAAAGATTTTTGAGGATTTTGGTTTGTGGAAAGTGTTAACTTTTAACTGCATTCATGTTTTCACTAAGGTTCAATGGGTATTAATTATTCAAGAGAATACATGATTAAGGTATTCACATGTTTGTAATTTGGCCAACAAGATATATCTTATGATATATGGGGGATAAATGATGGCATTCACATGATTGTTATGTGACATTTCATGTAATCATTTTCTTTATACTATGAGCTTGGACCAGAGTATTTTAGATAAGCCTAAAGATTGGAATGGATTATGTTGGACATAAGTTAGGATAGAACTTTTTTCAATATTATTGATGGGATGTTATAGTAATATAGCTTTAGAAAAATGACAACCTGCAGGACAGGCGACAACCCATTGCGTCGGACAAGGCTGTGGGAATCGAACCCACAACCGAAGTGGGACTGGCCTTTATCGCCTACCACTGGCCTACAGGAAGTCCCTGTTTAGTAGAAACTAGTTTTATTATATTAAGCAGTATAATATAAGAAGTATAAGTCCATTTTAGGAACCATATATGATTAATCTCATAATAGATGGACTTACGTATTTTTTGATAACTTTTCTAACCTTTTGTTTGAGACAGATGGAATGACCCCTCATTCTATCACATGATCTGCTAACACATCACGAATGAAAAATTCAACTTCATTTCTTTAATAGATGAAGTGTAAATTGTCCATAGAACAACTAAAGGTGAGACTATACCAAAATCATGAAAGTATTTATTCTAATTCCAATTTCATCAACTTTAGGGAAATGATCTTGAAAACCAAAAATGTTGTCCTAGTGCTCTTATATCTGATGAATTAGATGGTACCTTAAATTGTCACAAATTTATGGCTTTGTGATTGTTGGCTTTTCCATAGCCATGTTCTCTACAACTCTCAATCAGAACATGATGGTTAGATTTCTCTTCCATATCCATATTTTCACCTATGTGAAAACCCAGTGATTAGTTTATTTGGGTAACTGTTACGTTTCATACTTTTGTTTTTAAAGATTGTTTTTGGTATTCCTTTTTACGATGTGGGTTTCTATTAAAGAAACTTTCGAGTAGTAAACCATTTATAACCCCGACGAATTTCGAGGGCGAAACTCATTTTAAGGGGGGTAGAATGTAACACCCTGAAATTTTATGAAAAATATTCTTTTTAATTACATTAATGTCTTATGTTGTACGCTACACCAAAAGGAGCTTTCACAATATGAATCCTTGACTTTCCTTGCATTACACGCAATCACGACCTTCCTCGATAGTTTGTGTTGTACGCAATACCGAGTTTCACTAAACAACGATATGCTATTAAAATATTATTAAAACTATCTGTTATGAATAGTAATAACCACTTTATGAAATTTTGTAAATTTTATTTTCAAAATGGACTTCATTTTTGGATTCATAATATCGAAATTAGCTTAGGTTGAAATTTTGGAACCTTTCGGATAACTTTCATTTTCTGGTGAATAGTGAAAATTACTAAATTTTAATTAAAAACAACCTTTTTAAATGAAATAATTAATAGTGATAAATTATTAATTTGAGTGGTTTTAAAGTATATTTAGAATATATTTTTACAATTTAATACAATGTTGGTCATTGGATGTAATTTCACATTTAAACCAGACATAAACAAGTGTCAATCTTTTGATAGTTATTATCTCTTAAGAACACGCTATTTGTTTAGACGACGTGAATTAATTTTTAAATTAATAAATTCAACTGATATGTTTTGAATTTGGAAAAATAGACATCATTTTTGAGTTCATAATATCAAATATATCTTAGGCCTAATTTTTGGTATTTTTCTGGAAACTTTCATTTTTTGATGAATAGTGAAACCACTAAGTGGTAGTTAAAAAAAATGAATTTTTCATAAAACTTAATTTTACCACTTCTATGAGTGGAATTTCAAAAATCCAGGAGACATGTTTGATATCATTTAGTAAAATGTGGTTCAATGAGATGAAAATAATTTTTGGTGAATAGTAACTTTTTACTTTTTTTTACCACGGTTAAAAGTAAATAGGGTAATTAAGGGTAAAAATGATATTATTATCACCCTAACACATGTCCTAATTCTATTGGATAAGTGTAATTCTACCAAAAACAACCTTAGGAATAAAATATAACCATTTATGCCCACTTGGATTAGATTAGGACATTTATTATTAATTTATTTAATGAAGGGTTAAAATAGTTAAAATCAATGTTTAATAAGTAGATAATTTTTAATATAGGGTTATTAATAAGATAAATTAGACTATAAGTGTTCATTAGAAAGCTAAAAAATTTTCCTACATAATTGTATTTTATTTGTAATTTTTATACATTAAATAATTTAATTTATTTATGACACAAAGATGATGCCGTAATTATCTTATTAATGAAATATTGACATAATTGAAGTTATAAATACACAAATAAATGTAATTTGAGACTTTTTATGAATTAGACTAATTTTATAGGTTAATATGACATGTTAGTATTGATTTAATTAACTTTTTTCTAACTAATCATTCTGTTATTATTTTCACAAAAATCAATTACTAAATAGTGTCAAAATTGACATAAAATAGTTTTTAGAACAAATATTATATTATTAATTTTTATTTTATTCCTAAAAATCTAAGGTTCAGCGACATGACTTAGATAAGGTTATATATATTAATAATAAACAACTTTGGGTTCTTTTGTCTTGTTATAGTAAGTTTATTAACCTTATAGTGTAAGAACACAAAAAGACACGGTAAAAGTAAAATTATCTAACTTAAAGTTAAATCTAAATGATAAGGTTAAAATATGAACCTAAACTTGTATAAATTCTGTTTGATGAGATTATTTCGACCCATCCCCACCTTAGCTTCGAAATAAATTAATTTTGAGCTATTTTAAACCTAATTTTGCTTTATAATAAAATAATATTTTTAGTTTTTCCAAAGGAGCCCCTCTCCTCCCTTATAAAAGGGCACCTCCTCCCCCTCTTCCTCACACCACTTTGAGCCTTCAAGCTCGGCCAAACCCTGCCAATTTCTCCTCTCCACTTCCCTAGAAACATCCTAGAGGTTCTGGGCTTCTTCAAAGACCAATTTTAGTGCCCTAAAAGCAGGTCTCAAAGAGGCGCTTCAAAGAATAGGTAATGTCTGTTACCAATTCATTCAACTTTATTTTTTCTTCCAATTCTTCTTCATTAGTTGTTTCATTATGAAGTAATAACTTCAGTATCACTCATATACTGATATGTTATTATAAGTATGAAACAACCTTATTTCACCATCTATCCATCCTACGGAAAACGAAATGACCGCGCGTGCGTACGTACAGAATACTGTCTCCGTTCCGTGGTGTAATCTATTTTCAACCACCACCTTACTTGGATGGGTATAACGGTGTAAATAATAACTATATATTATTATTGTAAAGTGATATTGATTCTGAAATAGTATACATACACTCCAATACAATTCCACGATCATGAGAACGATATCATCTCTCGTGCGTACGTACGGACTACCGTCTCCACGACGTGATGAGATTCATTCTCCACTTCAACCATTCATGAACGATTATAAAGTATATATAATAATTAATCATGAAATATATTACATAATAATGATACTGGAGTTATGTGTATATATATGTGTGTCATCTACTTAATTCCATTCAACTCAATAAGGAAACGAAAACAGCGTTCATGCGTACGCACGGCCTACCGTGTCCATGAACGGTGTATTTCTTTCCATTTACTGATATATTATATATATGTATATTCTGAATATATATTATATATAAATCAAGATTTATATTCTGGAATTATGTAATCATGATCTAAGTAATCATATGAATAATTACAAGTCAAAACACGGACGACAAATGAAAAGCTTTTACCCAAAATGCCCTTTAACATGGAATTTACAAAAGAACGGGTAATATAAAGTCATAAGTGAACCATATATGATATCATAACAATGAGTATGATTCTAGAATAAGTCAATGACATTATTTAAATCATTATACAAGAGGTTCGAACACTTATGAAGCAAATCGGACCTAAGGTAAGGGAAATATCACAATCTCATTTTTATCCGAGATTGTTTATACATTGAAATTTACTCGGGTGTATTTTATCATCCACATCCATGTTTCATCCATATTTAATATTATTTCCATCCACCTACAATTGTTTAAATCCAATTTTACCCTTTGGTGAGTTTTTATTAAAAGATATGAAAGGAATCTTTTGTCATTTTTCATACGAGGTACTTTTTGACTTTTCCGACAAAAGTACGAGAAGAATGTTTTTTTAACTTATATGGCATGAATGGATTTTTAAAACATTATTTCCAAGAAGCTTCCTTTACAAGTTTTCAAGTTTATTTTTAATCAACTTCTTTTAGTTTAGAATTGTATGACATGTTAAGAAAGGAAAAGTGTTTTTTGAAGTAGAAAGGTTATTTTCCTCAAGAATGGAGTTCAAGTGTTTTATCAAAATTATTTTCCATCTAAGATAATAATGGGTTCTATTTATATCTCTATTATTACATGGATTTGATTATATTGTGATGGAAATATTTCTTTTATATTATATGAATTGTTTTATGATGTCACAATGTTTAAGATTCCCATTTTTATTACATGGGTTATGCTATGATGTATGTTTTATGATTTTGTGGCACACATAAAAATGGTATCATTATGAGATGGGTGGGACCTATATCTCCCTGTAATGCATTGGGTAATGATTTTATATCTCATGAGATAGACATGGCTGGAGCGGTAGGTTAAACCGGTTCAGTGAAATAGGACTGAAACGAGGAGTGAACTCAGTTCAAAAATGGACTTTGTCCACTAAGATAGTCTTGGAAATGAGTCTTGACTAATAAGAATTGATTATCTATGATTATGTGTGTATGCCACAATGTTTCATGTTTTAAGTTATGATTATTGGGATTACATTTCACTACTATGATTTATCCCATGTTATGATATTATGATCTCTGTTGCAGGTTAAGATTTCCAAAATGGTATGTTCTTATGAATATGATGTGATTGATATTTCTTTTGTTTACACTTACTGAGAATTTGAGCTCACCCTTTTATGATTTCTTTTCCCCAGGAAATAAAGAAAGGTTTTAGGCAAGAAAAAAAAGGGAAGATATTTATGGGAGATGTTGAAGATCTTTCACCACTATTTGAAGATTAAATTCTGAGTTTCCAAAGACATTAAACTATTACGGTCCTTGTGTGTGTGTTTTTTTAATGTGCTAAGTATTCCGCAAAAGTAATGTAATGTCCATGTACATCAAGCTTAGGGTCTCTACACTAATCCTGAGAATAACTAATTACACACTACCAATTCCTTTTTATCCCAGTATATAGGAACCAAACAGTAAGGCAAAGAATAAAAGAAACTAATTTGATACCACTTTGTAATGTCTCGGATACAGGTGTCGCCCATAGGTTCCCTGAACATGGTTGGTCACATAACCTCAAGATCTTTTTTTCAAATGATATAGGTTTCCTACTAGAAGTGAGGGGCACCGTGTGTTAAAGGGGAAACTATGACCTCATTGTAATAGTATACATAGTGGAAATTAGATAGTAAACAATAGCTGGAACAGTAATACCATACAACGGAAGTAAACAGCAGAAGACTAATTGTAATAAAACAACAGGAGAAAAATAAATATATGACGCATGTCACATGTTCCTAGGAAAGAAACCAAACAAGTCATAATGCTGGAAATAAAATAAGAAAACCAAATTATAGAAAAATAGTTAACTCCCACAGCATCTCAAGCCTTATCTTGGTCCCATGCTCTCCAACTCCAATAGTAATAATGTACCTAATGATGAAGGGTGATTTCCCTTGTCTATACATGAAACCATATAGTCTTTTTGGGTCCAAAATCAAGAACCAGACAGGGTGTAAGATGAATCCTAGTAGGAAACCACCAAAATTTTGATGCCTAACTATCAGTGAATATATATAGTAGGTAGTATGCAGAAATGAAGCAATAAACTAGTAAGTACTCAAAATTAATCAATACTACAGTTTTCAATTACATTCATTTACATTTATTATTCATCCACTGAATTATGAAATCTCATGACCAAGCCTATTCTATATATCCCCATGTGTAATAGTAAAAAATAGATATCTTAGAAGACTATCTAAACAATCGAGTAAGACTGAGTTTGAGCTTGTTCATGGCTTGGTAGGCTCATCATAATCATTCAATCATTCATAAACAACCCTCTGGGATGTCTCTCACGGTCTAACCACTTTGTTTTGAAATAAAAACATTTCATTAAATAACAACCACTTGTCATATCTCATAGTCATTATCCCAGGGTCAACATGGAATCAAAAACATATAAACGACCTCCTGGGTAGCTCTCATGCTCAATACCCCTTGGTCAACATAGCATAAACAATTTATAAACGACTTCTTGGGTAGCTCACATGGTCAATACCCCTGGTTCAATTTATACACCAAGGCACCCACTGTCCTGTGTAAATAGACCTAGAAACCCCGACAGTTTCCCTAGTACAAGGCTCTCAGAGTCTATTGGAAAAATAGTGTGCATATCATATCAAATCAAAAAATGTAATCTAAACTACTACATGGCTAAGCATTCACAAAGAATACCACATGCATTTCATATAATCAATAAAACCCTATCCTAGTCAAACAAGGAATGGAAAACAAGGTACCTATCCTTACACATAATCAAAAACCCATTTCCAATAAATAAAACCATAGTAGGTATTAAACAACGTTAAATTCCAAAATAATCAATACCCCAAACATGGTTATGCAGAACTTTTAGCGTATATAATCCAAATATGAACAACGAAAAGCACAAACCACCTACTTCGATGTTGTACAATCGATATAATTGAATGTCAACCCATTAATCGGACTAGATTAGCGTATATCTACAAAACTATACAAAAATCCCAACCTTGAATAACTTAAGAGAGATGAGGAATTTGGAAGAAAGGCTCTAGGGAAATTGAGAACTCACTGGTGGGATTAAAATGCACCGAATGGAATCTCAATCAGAGCTTGGATAGAAAATCTGGAGGTGTTCCTAGTTCTTCATCCCCTCTGTCACTCTCATGTATGAACCATGTGAAGAAGAAGGTTTTTTTTAAAGGTAAGAAGCGACCCCACTACGATTTATTAAATAAAAATAAAACTACATGGTGTGTTCATTAAAGGTACACAACGTGTAGTATCCTTAACTGGACCCCACCTTAAGAGGTTTTCCAGGTCAACACACAGCCATGTACTTGGTCATTACATGTCTAGTATACTATTGTATCCGGAACCTGGGTACATGGCGTGTACTCATAAGTACACAGTGTGCACTTAAAAAATTTACATTTCTTCCTTTTTCCACAAAAACATCATAAAATCAAGATCCATACCTGAAATGAAGATTTGGGTTCTTACATGAGTTATTGTGGTGTTTTATTATCTTAGGTTTTTCTTGGCATGTCGTTTTCTCCTCCTCTCTCATTTGACTCTTATTGATTTAACAAGCCTAGATGATCAAAACCTCCCCTTCTGGTTCAATGAACCCCTTGAAATTGGTTTGGTTTCCTTCTATAGACCATCTCCAAGCCACTTTTGTAGCATGAAATCACTCAAAATAAGCAAGTATTATTCTCCAACTAGGAACCATTCCTACCACTATTTTAAAGACTAGGTACCGTGAAGAACCATCTTTGGCACAACAATGTAGCAATGCTATCTGCTTTTTTATTTTATTTTTTCTTTTATCCTTCTTCGGTTCAAATTGATATTTATTTTTTTAATATGAAAATTATATCATAAATAATTAAATGCTAGTTTGAGATCAATTCATTTTATCTTTTCTATTTTAAAGTATATATTTTTACATTTCTTCATTGTGGGTTGGAGACTGTTATAATAATTTTAGACTTGAAATTGGTTTCTTCATCTTATTATTTCTATCCCTGTATAATAAGTTGTGAAATCTGTACATTACTAATGTCCAAAATTGTATGCATGTTATTGGGTGGGATCTGGTTAGTCCTAGTTTTTCATCCATTGTGCATTTTATTTTTTCATTGTACTACTCTTCATTTATGCACTTGAGTCTGGTGGGTTTTCTATATTTTCGTTGATCTTGTATGTTGGTTGTTATTTCATTCTCACTTGGGAAGTTGCTTTTTTTTTCTTTATACTTTTTTGTGTTGTGATTTTTGTGAGGCTTACCACTAAACCATTAAAGTGGTTTTCTTAATAGTAAAACTAAAAAAAATTTATTGGATGAGTGGGTTACAATATAGAAAATAATTGAGCATATAAATATCAATCCAAATGAGGCATAATCAATACTTTTCAAATACCCTTATGTTAATTTACCATGATATAAGTTTTGGTGTATGTATTGTTTAAAGTTCACTAATATCAAGCTAAAAATTGTACTAAACATTGAATAGGAAATAAATAGTTCATCCTAGTATTAAACTGGTTAAATTATTAAACAAAGCATTAGTTATAACCAATGCTTAGTCATAACCCAAAGAAAGAATAAGGTGTGAATCAAGCACCAATTAAGATTTTCTAATAGAAAAAATAAAATATTCTCATTTAAATCAATTTTATGCATTTAAAATACATTTTAGTAACAACATTTGTTAAGTAAAAGAGTTTATTTAATGTTAATATACAAATTTATAACTCATATTTTATGAAATTTATGTTTTTCACTTTTAATATTTAAAATATAAAAAGAATGTGTCCTCTTAGTAATATAAAATTATTATTTAGTAAAAAAATTTAAAGAATAAAAATTAATAAGGTTTTTTGTATCATGAAAACAAACTACTTATTTAAGGAATTCTTATAAAACAGAATCCGAACATAATTCTTTAATAAAACAACCACATTTAGTACTAAAAAAGTTTTTAGTTTAGTTTCAAAAATCAAACAAGTTGGTGATACTTAATATGTTACCATAACAAATAATTTCTTCAAACATAATCCACACAACCATTATATCATCACTGATCAACCACTATATCAGGTTTAATTATTTTTCATTGACTTATAATTCATTTACTTTATAGTGAATATAAATTAATTTATTTGTAATACGAGACAAGGTATAAAAGGGAATACATAAAATAGTATATTCATAACATCTAAACTGATGATTTAAAACTAAATTCAGGTTTACTAAAACAACTCAAAATATAAAAACATAAATATCTACCAAATAGTAATTTCCTTTCCTAAACTAAGGACTAAGACATGTGGATATTTAGGTTACTTTATCAAAATAAAGTGATGTACCATAAACCATACATGTGATAGCTATATTCCATTGTGGATCATAAAATGATTTGGAGCTCATATAATTTTTTATCATGAACTTATATAAATGAAATAATTTAAATAATTAAGGAACACTAATTGAAAATTTAATTTCATATAATTAATATTTTTAAAACAAGTAATCATTTTTAATATGCAGTACAAAATAACCCAAGAATATTTATATTTTTTGATCAACATGCATGATGTGGTTTCTATCTCACCATACCCAATCTCGTGAAAAAACATTATGTAGTCCTCCTCTATCTAAATTTTCATTGAAAACGCTCAGTTTCACTCGTCGATGTGATTTATCATTACTCTATCATAATTATTAAACTACCCAAATCATCCCATGATCTTATAAACACTCCCAATAATGTACAAACTTGAAAATTGTTGTAAATCCAAGTTTGGTTCCATGTTAAACAAAAAAAAAATATGTTATCAATCTCTTACCCTGAGTACTAGAGAACCACCAATTTAACTCAGATTAAGCTAAATTAAAATCAAACATAAGCTCGATATCACTCACAGACTCCTTCAAAAACTTCATGATATTTTTGAAAATAATTTTCAATGTCATGAGTATTTTTCAAACCTTCTTGATGTTTATTATTGAATAAAATTGTTGGCATCTGAAATCATGGATTTGTAACTTATTGTTTGATATTTCATGATATAGGTTTTTGATAAATTAATAGTCCCTTGATTAAATTTTGACAAAATCACATAGGAACCTTGGTATTTATGAGGGTAGTCCAAGACAATCATGTTAATATTTAAATTGTTAATTAACTCAAGTCTTATTTAAATATTTTTTTCTTGTCATCTTTATAAAATGTTTACAAAATGTTTAATAATAAATAATTTATTTAAACTATGTGGTGTCCTACTAAAACATTTTATGGTTGTGCTTATTTTAAATTTCAATTGTAAAAAGGATTTTTTTTTAATGTTAAAGTGGGATTTCAAATGAAAAAAAAAAGTTTTCCCTTAAAATGATCTAAAATCGATTCAGCATTTTGAAACTCATAAAGTAATTTCAATGTGAACATATAAAGTTTAAAATAGTTCAAAGTGTAAATATTTCAAATGGAAATGGTTTTAAACATTTAATTTATTGTTGATGGTTTTTGAATATGATTTTAAAAAAATTCACTTGATGCTAACAGTTTTTATAGAAAAGGTGGTCTGTATCCCACTATGTGTTTCGAAAAAACATGGTCAATTTTCATATAAAATTATAATGAATGGATTTCAAGAGGGGTTTTAAAAATTAAAAATTCCACCTTTTTAATTTTGAAATTGGTTTTGAGATGATATATATAATTTTATATTTATATGTGGTAATTTATAATGTTTTAGCCTCTTACAAAGTGTTTTTTAAAGAAATTGGTTTTAATATGGAATTTGGAAAATGATCTTAGTCATAAGAACATTAATTTCTTATTTACTAATATATTTTCCTAATCCAAATTTTTTTTATGTTATCTAATTATTCATTCATTCATTATAGGTAAAATTGTTTCTATGTTTTGTTCCATTTATACAAACTAGGATCCTAATTGTAGTGTCTGAAATAAGCAGGACTAGGAAATCAGGAATCTATTTCCAATAAAAGAGCATATTGTAGTCTCAGAGAAATAAATTTTCTATTAAAGATATAGTGGTTTATGTATAATCATAAAAATGTGATCATGTATCTAAACCCATTAGGAATTGGGAAATGGGTATAAAGGAGTAAGGTCACTATCAACATGTATTGTATGTTCAACTCATCTATTAAAACATTGTGTTCTTGAGAAACTTTTCAGGTTTAGGAAACAAACTAAGATATCTTGTATAATTCCTCACTAACTCCTAGCCCGAGAACATTTAGACTTGAGCAGAAAAATTTCATCCTCATTATCTCCATATCTAGAATAGTTATTGTTTTTTTATGTGACTCATATGCAATCTCTTTTGGAAATGAACCTTTGATTCTTGAGCTACTCTGAGTAGTAGTCATCACATACTGGGTACGAGAGATCATTTTGAATAATTCAGAGGATAAAAAGGATTAATTCATTTATTAAATTCAATTATACATTTTCATTAAAGAATACTAAAATTATTTGAAACATTCAAATGTGGGTTACCCTTATTATAATTATCTATAACTTTCACCCTTGGTAATGAATATCTAATGTGTATTTATTTATTTTTTATAAAATGAATATTTTATGAACCTATTAGGATTGATATGAATTGAAAATAGATGCATGTTAATAATATAACAAAAGAGTATGGAGATAGAATAAAATATTTCATCAATTTTTCAATAAAGAATCCATACTACCATTCTCAAATCCTTTTTTCATGTTAATGATGTTGTAATTCAAAACAAATAAGTCTAAAATAGTTATAAGAACATTTTCTTCGTCATGGAATAGATCATATCATTAAATATAGGACTAAATAGGGGGAAAACTAAACATGAACATGGATTGGGATGATACTGTGGTTTATGGATCATTTGATATGAATACTAGTGTAAATGATGATGGAGATTGCGTAGAAGAAATGAAAGTGGGAATTTAAGATGGACATCATGATTGTAAAAAGTTATTTGAGAATTCAAATAGTTGTTCTAAGAGACCGTTATATACTTGTTGTATGAAGTACACAAAATTGGACACTATATTTACATAAAATAATTTGAAATATAGTAGTAGATGGAGAGATACCAACTTTATAGAACTACTTGGTCTCCTGAATGATATGCTACCAGAAGAAAATAAACGTCCATGTTGAACATATGAATCTAAAAAAATTATATGTTCAATGGAAATGATCTTCAAAAAAAATATGTGCACATCCATGTGATTTCATATTATTTTTAAAGTTCCCTGAATCACTCATAAAATACCCTATGTGTGGCACATATCGATACAAAAAAATGAATCAAGTACTTTGAAATTTATATTGTACATTCCCATCATTCCACAGTCTATAAGACTATATAGATGTCAGGAAACTATGATACAATTGAAATGTAATGTATATAAAATAATTAAATATGGGAGTCTACATAATCCATCATATTATACTTAGTTGAAGAAAATTGATTATGTCTATCCTGAATTTGGAAATGAATAGAGAAACTTTTGTCCTACATTATCTATAGATGCAATAAATCCTTTTGGTGTATAGAGTAATACTCCGAGTTCATGTTCCATCATGTTGGTAAATTAGAACTTTCTACCATGGTTATTCATAAATAAAAAATATATTATGTTGTCTCTTATTATATCAAGACCAAAAAAAATAGTTAATTAAATTGATGTCTATTCGGATTCATTGATCTAAGATCTGAAACGGATGTGGGATACTGGTGTTACAATGTATCATTCTCATAGAAGTAATGAATTCATATTGTGTGCCCCATTTTATGGGGTGATAAATGATTTTCCTAATTATTGGAATTTTTTAGTCTATAATAAAAGGAATGTTGGTGTGCCCCATTTGTGAAGAATGAACACACTCGGTTTAGTGGAAATATTCCTCCAAGACTGAATTTTTAAGTCATCATGAATTTTTACCTCAATGACATAATTATTCATCATTGATGACAATATTATATGGGAATAACAATCAAGGTACAACATTGTCTCAACTAATGGGTGATTAACTATTTGATAAGGTAAAATATATTAACACTATTTTTGGTAAAGAATTTTCAAAAAACCATAATAAATCATGATAGAAAAAGAGATCAATTTTCTTTGAATTATTGTATTAGAAAAGTCAGCAGGTTATAAATTTTTTTTGATGATATGCATGTAGAAAAAAATACATTTGACACAATTATTTTCACATTACAAAATGATCATTGAAAAAATAGGGAAACAAGGCTAGTTTAGATATGATTAACATGGGGATACGGGTAGAGTAGGCATAGATGACAGGTAGTGGGTGGAATTTTCTTCTAATAGTATTTTACACTCTATATATATAGGAAAAATTGTGATTTTTTATTTTCCTTAATGGTGTAAAAGTTCCAGATGGGTATTCATCAAATATCAAGAATATATTGTCAATGATTACTTTGATGTTATAGGAAATAAAATCACATGAAATTCATATTTTGAATAAATTTATGATGTCTATTACTTTACATTTCATTCTGGCTAAAAATTTATAAAATATATTAACCAAACTATTCTTGTTTTCCAAATTCATATTGGCAATGGAATTTTCATAAGATATTTTTTTATAGTTACTATCATAGAGTGGGAGCCAGTACACCTTTACATTTTATGTAACATTGAATATGTTTATCATTTTGTTGATTCCCATAAATCAATTAACATATATTTAAATCCATAATGGGTTGAAGGATATATGTCTAATAAACATAATCAATTGTTTATAGGATGGTTCGGATATCATATTTACAAGTATTTGTCTATAAATATTAATTAAATTGTTGAATGAATTTGATGGCTAGCTAGAAGATAAAATGAAAATGTTATATCTTACACTAGTTTGGTAATTAATGTTTATATGTTCTATACAAAATAACACGACGATCGTAGTATGATGCATAATAGTGGAGTAACGCTTGTTGTAGAAGTTATGAATGTATCTGGTTCTAGGGATGGAAATCCAATTTATATGAATATTCCATATTTTGACATTACCAAATGAATATATAAGTTGTATTATACAACATTTCAAGTGCTGATTTTCCATTACAAATGTGTTAACAATTGCAGTGCAATTAATGTTCATAAAATGGGCTTCATGAAGGTGAATTTCAGTTTTGTAGGGGGAAAAGATGATTTATTCATAATTGCATCAAAATTAGTCCAATTATTTAATGTATTATATCCAGGAAACAATAATTAGTTTATTATCTTTATATAAAATAAAACAATTGTAGGGTCTGATAAAAATTCAACCGAGGATGAAACTTTCATTGGGATATGACAATCAGTTCATAATGATCCCAATGTCCACAATTTCATGTACATTAGAGGGGACCACAAAGAGGGGAATTGGATTCTCAATAGAATATCCAACTCCCATCAACATTTTATAAAATCAAGAGAGTTCAATGAGTAGTTTAAAGTGTTTTTTAATATACAATTCATTCCCTCATAATAATATATGATCTCTACTGCATTAATATAATCTATATTAAATGATTGACTACTCATGCAGACAATATCTTCTATACATGATGATGTTACCAATCTTGAGGATGAAAAAAATGTTGATAAAAAATATAAAAAACTATTAGGTGATCAAAAACATATTGATGAAAAAAACAACAATGAAGCATCTTCATTGTGTTTAATAAAATTATCCAGACAATAAGTAAGGTTATAAAATTTGAGTTTGATTAGAATCAATGCAGCAAAAATGTTAACCCTAACATGTAAATGTTCATTAATTATGTTGGGTTCACAATGTGGATTAATGTTCCAATTGATATAGATTCATGTTTCCATTTCCTGACTATAATGAAGAAAACCCCTTGGGAAGATGTAGAGGTAATGTAATGATATACTTTCTCGATTTTACAGAGAAATTATATAATGAAATCATGATTTGTAGTTGGGATTTGGTTTAGTGGTAAGCACCCTATAACACTACATGAAAAATGGGGGTTCAAAACTCATTGGGTGTAGGTACTGTAGCAGCAGTGATATTGTAGCAATGGTGGTATTGTAGCAGTAGTGATACTGTAGCAATGACGGTACTGTTGCAGCGGTAGGGCACTCTAGCAGTGGCAGAAACTGTGTGGGTACTGTAGTAGGAGGGTACTGTAGAATTACAATTCATAAAATGGTCCTTGGGGGAAAAATTAGGCCAATGAGATACATGTCCACTGGGCCTTTGGGGTATGTAATGGGTCTCCCTATACAAAGTTAAAAAAGGCCTTTCCATTAATTTCATAATAAAAACGAGGCTTCAGCCACAACCTTTAAAAAAATGTTGATTTTATTTTCATTATTCCTTGAAGATTTCTTTTATTTTAGAATATTTCCATAATAAATATGTCTTAATGGATGCACAAAAATACCATAGAGGCTTCTATACTCTTCTTACAAAGTCACATCATAGAGATGTTGACGGGAATGTAAATCCCCGCTCACCAGTTAGTTTTGAACACATTATAAATCAAGAAACATGGAATGATTTCATCAATCATCAAGATAAGAAATCATTTTTGTACATTTTAGTTCATAATGAATTATTTGAAATTATTTATTATATTCAATTTGATTCAAAATTATTAATTTATAAAATAGAAAAAGAGTTTCAAAAATAATGAATGTACATAAAAACCAATGTACCCCTATTGAAAATCAAGGATGAGGTACACTTCACTAGAGAAGAAATTGATATTTATTTTAAATCAAAAATAAAAATTTTCTTTGATATGAAACAACATATTTTCCATTTTTTAAGAATGATGAATCAAAATCTGAATCCACTTTCATCCCATGTCATGTGAAATGGAATGAGACTCGCATAAATTAGAAGGGTAAACTAGTTAATGAAAACCAAAAATCACTATGGAAAACATTTATAAGTATAACCTAAAAGTAATTCATTATTATTTATAAGAGTGTTAAAAAAATATTTATTTATGTTCATATATTTCTTATGAGGTTTAGACATAAGAATTTCTAGTGATCTTAGTAGAAGAAAAACTACTTTCAATCGCATTGAAGTGGCCAGAAGAATATTTTCACATTAGTGGAGTAGGTTTTGGATTGTCTCCTAGAAAATATTTCTAGAAGAAAACCCATACAAAAATTCATATAAGATGATGAAATGGTTGTAGGAAAAAAAATAATCTTTGCAATATATTATTGTCTAGTCTGGTTTGGTAGACCAATATTTGAGAAAATATCAAAGCGAACTGGTTGTGGTACAAAAATCCATAGATGAAGAACCAGATGACCCTTATAGATTTGAGGCTAGTCATTCCACTCAAATACATATCATCACCAAGGTAATAAATTTTTTCATTACTCTTTCTCCTAAATGTGAATCAATAAACTTTTCATAACTTTAAATTACTAAAATTCAACAGGGTAAAGTTTTACGTTATTTATATCTATCAACACCCATGAGCCACCTTGTTGCAAGGGTTATGGTGTATAATATCATGGGAGACAAGATACATAATAAAGAACTCCTAAAAAAACACATGGGAGTGGTGATTGAGGGAGATAAGGAGTCGACCAATGAGATTCTTGTTCCACATTTTGATCCATATATTTAAACGGATAATGATGCTATCGTAACTTTCATAGTACGGTCTTGTGGTCTTATAAAGCTATAGTAGGTATGTATTTAACAAAATATTTCATATGAAAACCCATAAAAGTTGAAGAAAAAAGTTATAAAGTGATATATGGTATTAAAAAAAGATAAAGCAATAAGGAAATGGAAGGTTGGATCAAGACAATTTAGTGAATCGGCCAAAAAATTAAAAGGACATTCCTGGAGTACCTTCTCCCAACTAGTTCAACATAAAAAATTATTATCAATACAACTTCATGAAGAGAATTCATTTAAAGAGGGAAATATGTCTTAAATTTCATATGAAGAATAAATATGTTGAGCTTTTATTATAGGTGTAGTTGGTCTCAAGAGTATAAATGATATTCTCGTGTTTGAATGGATAAGAGTCTTAGTTGTGAGTAAATACATAAGGTACATTTTCATAATAAATCTTTACAGAAAATGATATACAAAGTTCATTAATGTAAATAGGTATTCAAATTATCTATTGATGTTTACGTTTGTACCATATAAGGGAAAATTGTTTGAATGAATATTTTGATTCATTAATCCCTGTGTCATCTTTGTGCAAGAAACATATTTTGAGAAGGAATTAATTGATATGAAAAAAGAGCTAAATTTTTTGTTTGATAAAAAATGGTAGATGAAATAATCATTTTGATTACTAAAATAAAGGGGTAAAAATATACTATCTAATCACATAAAATATATCTTTATTTTTCTCATTACCTATTTTTTATGAAGCATTTTTTACTGATTGCACTTAATCTAGATACCCCAAATATTTATTTTTAGGATCCAATCCATGGATATCAAAACAAACCCACCACACATGATGTGTATTTTAAATTTTTAAAACACTAAAATCAACATTTTATAGATAAAATTTGAATTATATTTTTTTTCTTTTTTATAACAAGAATTTTGTTATGATAGAGAGATCACTAAATATAGGCCAAATTAGGGCATGAAGTCGATGACTGGACATAAAAAGTATGTGTATTACTAAAAGTGGAATAATATTAAGGTATATAAATATATGTAACTTTCAAAACAAATTTTAAACAATTTACTTATTTTGGTCCATGTTTCTATAGTGTTCAAAGAAAGATAATGGAAAAAAATGTGTATATTTTGTTTGAAAATTTATGAGAGAGATCATAAATCAAAAAAATGAATCTTTTAACAGGTAATTTTTAATGGTAATTACAATTTCATTAAAAAAATTATTAATCATTTTTCTTCTATATTTTTCTCAGTACGACCAAGATTTATGACAAACTTCATACTCAAAAGAAGAAGTAATTTTTTTAGAAATTAGTGGGCAGCATACATGGTGTCAGAATGCTTACCGACGTCAAATATATGTTATTACACACTATTTTTGTGATATAGTATAGGATATTACATTATAAATATATTTGGGGTTTTAATGAATAGTATCAAAATGCCAATATTTTATTATTGATCTTTTTTTTCAAGGAGAAGTATAATGGAGGAAATCAATTATTTTAAAAGAAAATGCACTGAATACATAGTGTCAGAATGTATATAAGAATCATGAAGAGGTGAATTTATACTAATTAGTGTTTCTCATAATTTTAAAAAAATTATGTTTATTTCCGTATCTATTTTATCTGAAACTTATTTTATTAAATTTAAAAATTATTTCAAAACACACGTCACATACTCAAAACCGAGAAAATGAGCTCAAATTATCTTCAAACTTTATGGAGATATCCCATAAGTCATTTTTCACATATAGGAATTGAACAAATGTTAATCTAGAACATGATTTGTTATATATGACTCTAATTATATGTTTTTTAATATAAAAGTGTAATTTTAGTTTAAACTATACATCAAATAGTTAAAACCAATAAAAATGGATTGTATTGTGTCTAAACGTTATAAAAATGTTCAATAATTCATTTTTCACATGTAGCAATTGACTGCACATCAATCTGAGACATGATGATGTTGATATTACCTGAATTATGTTTTTTCAATAGACATATTCCATTATAGTTTAGAAATAATGTAAAATATTTAAAAAAATTAAAATGGGCTCGGATTGTTTTCAAGCTTTAGGAAAATGATACATGATTCATTTGTCAGGTGTAAAAATTGACTACACATCAATTTGATGCATGGTTTTACTGGAATTTATCAAAATTTGTTGTTAGTGTTTAAAATTAACAATAATTTTATTAAAAAAGAAAAGTGAAACACTCAAAACCCAGAAAACACATTCATATTTTTTATACATTATGACAATGATGTCATGACCCATACTAATGGGGCTCGAACTATAACTACCCCAAGCCTGACTCCACAGACTAGGGGTTGACGATATGTGGTGAAAGGAATAACTAGTATGGGATTCCTCTACCTAATGTACATATACACACACACACCCAATCATCTCAATTAAGAAGTGGGGAGGAATAATAAACAAAAAGGTGTAACAGTTATAATGATAACTAAGTAAGAAAATACCTCTAGGTTATATAATAGTGTGAGAGTGTAAACTAAAAAGTAAAGGTGAAAAATTAATTCCCAACAAAAAAAATATATCCCAACTAAAAAAACTAGAAAAGTAAAATGTTGAGAGAGCCCAACTCATAATATCAAGACTCTGACCACCACTCAGGGTTCTTAACATACTCCCTAGCCATGTCTATATATCCAAAATGTGCCCATGTACATTGGTAACCAATGTGTTCCTGGGTGTTCCCGTGTCCATGTACTCCAAGAGTACGCACTGAGTCTCTTGCACAAGGTTCAAATGGTGTGTGGGGTACCACAGGGCATGTGATACTTGATATTCTATGAAACACAATCCATTTCAGTGAAGGACTTATACACCATATGTTCTTTAGACTAATCTGTGTGAAGTCATGATTTTTCCAAAAATTCAGATCTGGTCTTCATACTCCATGCCTTATATAACCACCTTCATATTTGTTGTTTGGCCAACTGAAATTATTTGATCTCATTTTCACTCACCTTTTTCATCCATCTTGTGGCTGGAGAATCGATTCTATTAATTTGTATATATTCCACACGATCCTCTTTGCACTGCCTCACCTCAGATCAGGCCGCTCAGTCTTGGATCCCTAAAATCGAAATTATCAATAATTGTTACCACAATTCACCCAAAAATCCATAATTTTTTTCTGATCCGTTCATCGCACATGAATCCATCATGAATCTGGGGGTCCAATCAGGCTCGATCCTGCCCGGTAATGTTAAATCATGACCATGTGTTCCAAAAATGTATAACTTTATGAATTTGAGGGATAAAGGCATAAAAAGGGTTTAAAATCATTGTCTATTATCTTTTATTCAATAAAAACAACTTGGATATCCCTGGTGAGAAACAGATGAATAATTAACTATATTTTTACATGGGTGCATGAAATGGATTAAAATGGAAAATATCAATGAAACAAATGATCTTGGTCAATAATTTTTATCAATAAGGTCATGATCAATGAATTGATGAGTTCATACTAGATATTAGATCATTAATCATCTAATAACACACTCACTAATTATTTATAGGTTTAGTTTCATTCGTTGCGCCTTGATCTACCTGGATCTAGAGTCTCGCCGTCATTGGATGTCAATTCTTTAATGAAGGAGAGAAAAAACATATATCGATCCTCCTATGGTTTATTTGGATAATCCTAGAGGATTTTTCATAATAGGGGTTTTATTGATGAAATAGTATTAGGTTAATTAATTAAAATAAAGTAAATTACATTATTTATTTTAACTGGATGCACTCACCAATGGTATCAATATCTGAACACCCTAAGATGACCTATTTTTAGCTCGTGACTAGGGTAATCATTGAATTTCATAATCAACCATGGTCTTGGATATTTATTTAAGATTCCATTTAATATTTATCTCATTTTCTTTAAGAAACATCATGTGAATAATATAAAATATATTTAATATTTTATATAACAATAATTCCATGCACAACAGGCCTCATAATCGCACGAAGTCTCAGATCCTAGCTCTGAAAATATATTTATAAATATTTAAAAGTATTTCAATGAAAACATTAGGTCTCTACATCATTCCCTCCTTCAATATTTTCATCCTCTAAAATAAAAACTATGAAAAAATCTCAGGATACTGAGTCTGCATCTAGCGTTACTTCTCCTAAGAAGTCTCGTATATGCTTCAGTGGTACCACAACACACAAACCAAAGGGATGGTCTATCCATATAGGTTCATCTTTTACCGATCCTCGATCACTAGTGGGTGCTCCATAAAACTGACTCCATCGTGGATGTCCATCTCACTCTAGTCAATAGCGTGCATAGGGTCATGTGTATATCTCCTTAGCTATGACACATGGAAGATGTCATGAAGCCACTCAAACTATGGGGGTAAGGCACGATAATAAGAAACTTCACCAAACCTCTAGGAGATCTTGAATGACCCAATGAACCTTGGGGATAGATTTCATCCTTAGATGAACATCATCAATCCCCATCATAGTGAGACTCTCAATAAAATTTGGTCTCCCTAGTCAAACTCCAAGGGCCTATGACGTTGATATACGTAAGATTTCTACCTTCTCTAGGCTATCCTTATCGACTCATGGATAACATGTACCTTCTATAATTGTCACCTATACCAAATCTGGACCCATAAGAGATGCCTCTCTGATCTCTTTATAGAATAAGGGTGACATGTAGGGTATCCTATACAAGGCCTCAAGAGGTTTCATATTGATAGTAGATTGTCAGCTATTATTGTACACAAACTTTACAAAGGGAAAGTGATCCTACTAGCTCCGTCCATCTTCTAACACACAATCTTTCACCATATCCTTCAACACCTGGATAGTGTGCTTGTTTTACCCATCTATCTGGGGGTGAAAGATTGTACTCATCCTTATTTAGGTACCAAATTCCTCCCATAGGCCTCTCCACAATTAGGACATGAATTGTGCATCATGATGGGAGACAATAGTCATGGGTACCCCATGTGGTTGAATAAGCTACCCTATGTAAAACTTCCCCCAAACTCTCTATCGAAAAAAAATTATTATTGAAAGGAAGTGTATCGACATTATAAGTCAGTCAACTATAACCTAGATGGTTTCATGCCCTCTCATTTTCCGAAAAATCCCTATCACAAATCCATGGATATGTTGTCTCATTTCAAATCTAGGATAACAAGGGCCTGTAACAAACCTTCCATAACCTGGTCCTCATCCTTCACCTACTAAAAGGTGAGGCATTGTTAGATAAAGAAATCCATGCTCTGCTTCATGTCATCCCACCAAAACAACTATTGAAGGTCTATGTACATATTCCCCACACTGCTATGTATAACTAAAAGAGATGTGTGGAACTCTCCGATCACCCCATCCCACGTCATGATTGGGACCACCATACATCCCTGGAAGTGGATGATGTGATTCCCTCCTTCATAATATCCATAGAGTGAATATTATGTGGATATATGGTCACAATATACCTCACATTCATTGGCTCCCATCTAGGACTCTCTCACATGCTGAATTAGTGGAGTAGTCAACACCACTGACTGAAGAAAATACACACGCTCCTCTTCAATAAGGGTTATATGCAAGGAAACCAACGTCTCAATATCCTTCTACACCAAATAAACATTGGACTTCCTAATAATGGAATCTACTACCACATTTCCATTCCTTGGGGTATAGACTATCTCAAAGTGATAGTCCCGTAGGAACTCTAACAAACACCTATGTCTAAGGATCAATTCCCTATGCATGAAGATGTACCTAAGACTCTAATGGTCTGAGTAAACCACAAAGCATTCTCCAGTAATATAGTGCCTCCACATCCTTAGTTCAAAGACTAGTGTTGATATCTCTAGGTCAAGATTCATGTAGTTTTACTCATGGGATCTCAACTGCCTCAACCCATATGCAATAACTCTCTACCACTGCATCAACATGAAGTCAATCATAGATCCTGAGGCATCACAATACACTACATAATCCACTCCCTCATCCAGTAGTCTCAAAACATGAGTACTCATCAGACTTAGCCTCAAATCCTCAAAGTCCCTTTGGTACTACTCATTCTAGGTAAAAGGATTCTCTTTCCATGTAAGGGTCATTAAAGGGGATTCAAACATGGAGAAGTATTCAAAAAACCTCATATATTACCCCACCAAGATAAAAAAAACTATACACCTCTATCACACTCTTGGGTGGCTCCCAAGAAAACACTGCATCGATATTTGCTGGTTCCATCACTAAACCATTCATTGAAATGAAATTCTTTAGGAATTGAACCTTATGAATCTAGAACTAGAACATTGAGATCATACCTTAATATTGGTGCTCCCTAAGAAAATCTAATAGCATCCTTAAGTCATCTTCAATCTCCTCCTAGGATGAATAGTGTATGTATATTTCTTCAATAAAGACAAACACAAACTGGTCCAAGTACAGCTATAAAATCTAGTTTTTCAAAGCTATAAACATTGTGGGGGAATTCATCACACCAAATGGTATCACTAGGAAATCATAGTATTTGTAGCAACATTAGAATGCTAGAATCAAAATATAAAACTCATCAACCCACAACTAGTGGTAGATGTACCAGAGATCAATCTTTAAGAACCATCTTGAACCTCACATATGATTAAAGTGGTCATTAATCCTAGGAAAGTGGTACTTATTAATTATTTTTCCTTTTTTAGGTCATGACAGGACCTATATCAGGGCTCAAGCCGCAACTACCCCATGCCCACCTCTATAGGCCAGGGGCTGGTGACCAGAATTGAAGGCATAACAAACTGAGGGAGGCCTTTTCTTAATTACTTGTACACAAATACATAGACAACTCGATAAAAAGTGAACAGGGAAAGAGAAAAAAGATACAAAACTACTATATATATAAACCAAAAATATGCATCGACCTCTAAACATAACATGTATAGAAAAGTAAACTGAAATATAAAGGGGGAAAATATGCACCCAACCAGAAAAGTTAACAATCCGGAAATAGGTGGAAAAGTAAAACATATGAGAGAGACCCACTCCTGGATCCCAAGCTATGACCACCACACGCAGCCTAAGCACCCTATATCGCTATGCTCCTGTGAAGTCATGATCAACATATCCATCATCTGCATTGGCACATTGAGTGTGGGAAATCCCAAGAAGTGGTAAGTATAAAAATACTCAGTAGGATTCGCCGAAGGCTCAAGGGAGAAGAAAGTGAGGTACTAAAGAGGGAATTAGTATATAGAACTAGGTATAGTAAAAGAGTATAGATCAACCCAAAAACTAAGTGAACTAAGCTCTACCAAACACGAGGAGCTAGAAATGGTGATAAGGTGAACTTCTTTCCATGTATTTCCACCTATATTAGGAGATTAGACTCATCCAACCATGATAATATAGAAATAGAAATCAAGTGGCAGACCCCACATGTCTTTACCTCTCCTGAAAGGAGAGTAACCAAAACCCATGGAGTGGGTACTACAAATATGATATATATATATATATATATATTTGTGTGTGTGTGTGTGCTCAACCAAAGGAGCCCAAATGAGAGAGTAAGGGGATCTCTATATCACTAGATCTACCCAGGGAAAGAGTCTCCAATACCCTAGAGGTAACCATCATCAACATCCAGCATCCCACACGTCTGTCCTGAATTTGAAGTCATTGGGGTTCAATCACTGCACCTTGATACTATCCACTTTGGGTGGGTCTTTCTCACCCAAACTATTTTTGTTCATGTTACAAGGACACATCTTGGCGGGAAAAGAACCCCTCTTTCTTGAGAGTCCAAATTCATGTCAAGAATGTCTCGTCACTATGCCTCATAGTCGGGAGATTGTTTCACAAAGTCTTAAACCCACTACCCAGTCCCGCTGGAGGGTATTCTTAGAAGATTCATTGGCGAACCCACTACCCAGCCCTGTTGGAGGGTAAGCTCCAAAGAGTAAACGGAGAACCTCACTGCCCAACCATGATGGAGGTGAAGTCTTAAAAGAGTTACTAGTGAACCTCACTGCCCAGCCACACTTAAGGGTAAGCCTGGAAGAGAGTACGACGAACCTCACTGCCCAACTGTGATGAAGGGTAAGCCGAGAAGAGTAAATGATGAACCTCACTACCCAGCCCCACTAGAGGGTAAGTAATGAAGAGATAATGGCGAACTTAACTTACCATCCATGCTAGAGGGTAAGACGGTATTTCTATAGTGATTTTAAAAACATCACTTCCATCATTGTCATCATTGACTGCCGCCTTGGATAGGCGTGGTGCCCAGAACATCGAGCATCCACTTAGATAGGTGTAACACTCAGAACATGCTGCATCATACCTTGAAATCCACTAAGGAGGGAACCATCACATTCTATGTAGAAAAACACTCAGTATTGGCTACTCGCAGGGAAACATTCGAGTACATGAGAAAGAGGTATGAGAGGTAGAATATTTGTAAAGTGGTACACAACACATGTGGGGACCACACTATGTGTGACCCCACATCATCATCTATCCATGTAACTCACCATAATTTGGTACTAAACTATGATCAGGTACACACAAGCCATGCGAATGTACTCCCAGAGTACATGGCACCTCTAGCTAGAAGGCTCACAAGCGCACTTTGTCAATACTAATCTGAAGGCAGAAAACGTAAATTTACTAACATGCCTCTTGAAAATGTCCTCGAATAACCCAATTGATCCCACTATTTCAATCCATGAAAAAAAGCACATGGGATTGACTATTCATTAGCCTGAAATGAAATCCCGATGAAGGAGTTTCATTCCACAGTGTTGTGCACAAATAGTGGCTCGTAGGGCCCATGCCTTGATCCCAAAACACATGGGATTAGCAATTAATTCATCTAAAATGGAAAACTAGTGAAAAGTGTTCTTTTCACCACAAATGCTCGATCACTATAGATCACGAAAAGGCCCCGCACATCCAAACGGATCACACAATTGCGATCCTTATGAAAAAACACGCAAGGTAGAAAATTTACTTTCCCCAAACGGACTTCTGATATAGAAGTCATAAAACGCTGCATTACGGTCAAAATCAGTCCTTTGGGGCCCATGCCTCAGCCCCAAATTTAGTCGGGTAGATCCCGCCATTGGGATCCTCACGGGAAAACACACAAGATCGACTACTCTATCATCCAAAATTGATACCCGATGAAAAAGTAACATTTTACTAAAAACAATTGAAAAGGGCCTCATGGGGTCTACCCCACTATTTTAGTTTAAGAACCTAAAATCAGCCATGATAAGTCCACCTCAACTCCAGGGTCACAATGCCTCCGAAGGTACATCAATCAGACATTGGACGTAGAAATTATATCTGGTATGAGAATCGTCGAATAAAAATAATTATATTATTATTAAAAATATATGTTTCTTATCACCAAGATTCAAGCCTAAGACAAAAAGATCTCAAAATGGCTTCAATAGGTCCACTGTGAAACAAGGATCACATAGTCGCAAATGACACGCGAATTGGACCCCCGGATTGAAAGATACGGGGTTTTTATTAAAAACTGAGGTCTGAACCGGACTGAAACAGCCGAAACCAGCCCAAACCGTGGGCCTATGCCATGCCATTATAGATCTACTGCCATCCTCATTGCTCTATGTCCCATCCATGCCACTACCGCACTATGTTGTACATTGGAGCCGCCCTCACTAGAACCTGTGCAGGAAAACATCAGTGGACTACCACAGCCACTCTGGTGCTCCAAATCATGATTCGGGACCAAATCTGGACTCCTCAGGATTAGAACATCACAACGCCATCCTTCTCTTAATAATACATCAACATTTCATCATGGAGTAAAGTAACCACCACTTATGATCGCCATTGTACTTCCTCTGGCACCCGAAACTCGAACCCAAGCACAGATCTGGACTCCTCGGATTGAGGGCTTCATAGATACGGGTCCAACTCCACGATCGGAGGTTGTTTGTGCAGGATATAATGTTTTGGTAGGAAAGATGTGAAGAATGGAAAATCAAAAATTGAAACAAACAATGACCATTGTTTTTTTGTCCATTGTTAAAGGATTCTATAATAGATAAAATGAACACAAGTCAAAATGATGATAAAATATTCCACTGGGGATGTAGAATCAGAAAAAGTAATGCTACCTCGAATACGGTTCTGTCATTGCATTCTATGTTCTATAATCTATCAGCATCTGAATTTTTGTTGCAATTAGACTACATTAGGACATCGAATCACCTTAATTAAGTGCTCTATCATCCAAGAGAGAAATGAGCCATCCCTGGCTAATTCCTCTAACCTCCAATTTAAAGGAAACTGCCAGCGGATGCGAAATCTGAATCTCATGCACCCTCTCAACTGAGGTCACCCCCAGGGTAAACACCACCCTATGAACTGAATGGATGTATTAGATTTCCAATCCAAGTCCCTGTTTCGAAATTATTAAAAGTATCATTTCAAATAAAGCAATTTAATTTAATTATTTTATTTTTGATTTTTCCATCGAGGACTTTTTCTATAGGAGGATTGCGCCGACAAAACTTATACCCATCATAGGGTAAACGACATGCTTAGGACTCAACTATATCCTCGAATTTCTGATCTGAGTTATTGTTCTGAGTGTTATTTGGGTTTGAGCTATTAAGTGAATGAGTTAATAAATTAATTCATCCATTTAACGTATCGTTAACAAGCGAGGGGTCCGAACATCCTACGCTGACATATATTATATCGTGAATAGGGTAAAACCCATGTTTTGAACCCAACTATGGTATCAGATTTCCGATATAATCAACTATTTAAGAGATATCATGTTTTCTTTTCATAAATAGTACAAAAACACTTAATATTTTTTTATAATTTATTTCGGGAACATCGGGCCTCAGAATTGCACTCTGTCTCTGTGACTAGTTCTAGAAATATATGTAGAAATATTCCAATGTCTTATAGAGAAAAAAATAGGTCTCTATAGTTTAGGTGATGATAATCAATGAAAATCTAGAGGTTCCCTTCCACCTTTTTCATGAACAACATAGGAGCTTCCCATTGGGATTCACAGGGTCTGATAAAACCATTATCTCAATGGTCCTCCAACTGCAACCATAGCTCCTGGAGCTCTATAGTGTCTATTTGATATACCTTAGAAGATATAAAAGAAGGATCAGAATATAGGTCAATGATAAACCCCTTCTCCTATCTAAGAGGTAGTCTTGGATCATCCTCAGAAAAGATATCCATAAAATACTCTACAACATAATAAATTCAGATGCTTGAAGAGCCTACTTAACCAGGGGATACACTCACCAACTAATGGGTTATAAGATACGCCACCTTCTCAAAAAACTCACTCATCCCACAATGATATATCTCTTTTCCACAAATTATAATCTAGTCCCATCTATGTGAATGAATTTTACTCATCTACGGTGATAGTCAATCTAGGATCAGACTATAGACAACCAATCCATACCCAATATGACTTCATAGGGTTCTATCATGATGGCCTGAAGGTCCCAAAGGAACCTCTCTCTACCAAGTTATTTCTCTCACTACCAGCAGACAAAATATATAGAAGAGGCATTCCCAGTAGGAACCTAAAGATAAATTTGTTGGGCTAGCACCTCAATAGGGAGCTCAATCTCTTACACTAGGAGTAAAGAAATGAAGGTATGACTCGAACTTTTTTCTACTAATATTGAACCAAAAGCAGAATAAGAACATATAATAACTCTAATAATCTCGTGTTTCATGGGGTAATAATCCTCCATAGCCTACATATATCTACAACCACGACTACAAGCTCCCTGATCCTAACAAGGGTCGCCTGTTGGTGGTGGTGGATGGATTCATACGTTGTCCAACACCCATAGATCCTCCTCCTAGAGCTCCACCTACTTATCTTCCAGCCCTTCCTCCCTAGGGGCCACCATGACCTATCATGGGATATCCCCGATCATGGTGGTATCTTATCTATTGTTGTCCATCAATTATATTCATATCCTCCTCATCACGTCGGTCAGTCGAGAACATGCAATGTGACCTCACTAGTAACATGCATATCACCAACCCTCTCCAAGCTTCCCTAGTCCTCTATCTTATACCTATGTTGTATGACCACATGCTTGGGTGTAATCATGTAGAGGTCTCATGCACCAAGATCCTGTCGACCAATTCCGACTGACTATTATAGACAACTCATCCGTGTAACAACTTGTGCCATCTATATCTACCTGGAGTAACTTTGGGATGAAACTATATGTCATCAGTGCCAGATCCAAACCCTGGAATAGTTGTGGATACTCAAGGGTACGAAACTTGAATGTATATATCAATGAAGTCCCTTCTCAAATTTCAGTGCTTGTAAGTAGCCATCCCAAATCATCTCTAGGGAGTACCATGTAAGGTTTGTGAACCTTTTTTGTACTCATCGACTATCATACCACCATGGTGTAGCTCTAGAATCTAATAGATCTAGAATTAGTGCAAGAAAGAGGGATAATACTCCTAAAAAAACATCTACTGGAAGTCAAACCATGACAGTGTTGACTCATCATGCATTTGGGTAACAAGAATTCATTAGCACCTAGATACTCTGTGGAAAAGGATATCTTATAATGTAATCACCTGATCAGTTGGTATCTGGATAAGTCTAAAAACAAGGACTATGTACTCTATCCAATCCTCCACTGTCGGGGGATCTGGCTCACTGTGTAACCTTAATGGACTCTTGTTCAAGAACTCTTGGAATGATCAAAGCCTGTGTGTATCCTTAGCCTTCCCTGCTAGTATGATCTATTGATCAATAGATGGGGGTGCTTCTACCTATCTAGCTAGAGGAAAGATCTCAAGGGATGAACCCTAAACTAAGTCCTCGGCACTCATCGGATCATCATTATTATTTGCATATAGTAACCTAGTTGGATTTCATCATGGATACATCCTTAAAATTAAATAAAGAATTACCATAGTCATAAAATAATATATATACAATGGTGGGATGGATAAATAAGGGAAGTAAAAAACTCAATCCTTATAATTAATGTACCATTTATCCCTAAAATAATGTCTCAGAATGCCGAGTCAATAAGTAGTTAGTCAAGGTCCTGGTGAACAGATACACTGGCTTCCCATTAAATCACTAAGTTCCCTCTCCTGAGATCCACACTTTAAACCCTTGGAAACTATTTCCCTTAGTCCCTACCAATTACTCATAAGAGGACTGCACCAAACACCATCCCACGGAATGAACATCTCTGAAACTAATCTATCCCGACCCGACCCAACAGGGCTCCTCCAGCAACTACCATTGGCCCCCTCTATATGTTAGGGGGTGGATACAAGTGTCAAAAGTCATAAAAAGTTTGGGAGGAATTTTCATAATGTACCTATATACACCAACCCAGTCATCTAAATATACAAGTGAATATGAATAATGAAGAATAATATGAAACATCTATAATGAAATCCAAGTATGCAAATACCTCTAGGGTGTAAAAGAGTAAGATAGTGTAAACTGAAAAGTAAAGGGGAAAAATAAATTTCCAAACAGAAAGATATCCTAACTGAAAAACTAGGAAAGTAAAATGATGAGAGAGCCTAGCTTCTGATCTCCAAGATCTGACCACCATATGTGGTCCAATTCACCATATATCCCTATTCTCATCTGTAGTTGTTGTCAAACTATCTATTATCTGTATAAGACATGACACATGTAGGCAAAGCCCATGCATGTGTGAGTATATGAATACCTAGTAGGGCTCCAAAAAAGATGAAGCGAGAGTACTAAGATACATGATAAAAATATATAGATAGACATCACATCCCAATGTAAGAAATTAACCTCATCCAACCACATAGAGCTCAACACATCGTTTAGGTGGACTACATGTCACTTCTCTACCACCCATATAAAGAGGGTAACAAAAACCAACAACATATATATATATTATCAAACTAAATAAACCTATAATATATATAATGGGATCTCCATTTCATAGCCTAGCCCATGAATAGTGTGTCATTAGTTCCAAAGGTCCATCAACGATTCCCAGTATATCATGTTTTATTCTAAATAAGTAACGGTGTAGAGGGTTCGTTCCTCACTACTATGTTTCACAGTCAAGGGGAATAATCACCCAGAAGAGGACCTACACCCTGGTCCATCAGGGGGTGCTACTAAGTGTAGGGAGGACTTGTGCCTTATCTGATAGGGGGACAACTCAGTTGTTAGAGGACCCATTCCTTGGTATGTTAGGGCGTACCACTCAAATTAAGGAGGTTATGCACCCTATCCAATATGAAGTACAAATTAGTCAGCAGAGGAAATGCACCCTAATTACATAGAGGGTACCACTTAATAGATAGAGGACCTACACCCTAGTTTTTTCAGGGGGGTACCATTTAGTAGAGAGAGGACGACACCCTAATTCCATAGGGTTACCACTCAATGAATAGAATATTTTCACCCTAATTTCATAAAAGGGAACCACTCAATAGATAATGGAACCCACACCTTAATTCCAAAGGGGAACCACTCAGAAGAATGAGGGCCTCCACCATAATTCCATAGGCGGTATAGCTCATTAGATATAGGGCTTGCAACCCTAATGCCATATTGGGTACCTCTCAGTAGATTGAGGACCCACCAACCTAATGCGATAGGGGTACCAATTAGTGGATAGAGGACCCACACCCTAATTTCATATAGGGTTACTACTCAGTGTAAGGAGGACCCACACCCTACCTAGTATGGGGTACTGCACAGTAAATAGATAGAAGAACCACACCCTAGTTTGTTATGGGGGTTCCACTTTAATGATCATGTCTAATCACTGTCATCATCCAGCGTCGCCTAAATAAGTTTCATGCCCATGAGATCTTGAATTATATATCAAATTCCACTAAAGAGGATATTATTATGTTCTATGTAGAAAAACCCCAAGATAGTCTAGTCGTGAGCTAAAATCCAAGTCTAAATGAAGAAGATATTAGAGGCTGATGTTTCCTTATAAGGAAGGTTAGGGTAAATGGAATGTAGAGTGATCCACACTATGTGTCTTCACACTATATCCCATGGTGATGTACCTTATAGAATATCTATCACTACCCATTTATACCTACATGACCTGTAGGGGGACTAAACAGTGTGTTCTAGCTACTCAAGGTCATGTGTGTGATCCCTAACCGTGTCCTTTTATCCAATTTGTGTCAATGTACTTCAGCACACAACATTTCCCTATCCATTATTGTGTCCATGTACTCCCAGATTACCCATAGAGTCTCCATCACAAGTGTAAAAAGACATGTGGTGTCACACATGTTGTTTTATACTTATAACTCTATAAAATCCTAGTCATTGTAGCCAAGGCCCTATGCATCGTGTCTTCTTCAGACTACATAGCATGAAGTTAGGATTTTTTTAGAAAGATAGATCTATTCGTTGTAGTGTAGATCTGGTATCTATGCCTTCAAATCCATTTTTGGTGACCCCAAATTGGTGTATCTCATATTCACTCTATGTTTTTTTCGTTCTGGTGGTCATATAATTGAATCTACTGATTCGTACAAAGGTCATACAATCCATCTCGCACCTATGTGACTCTGTTCATGCCACACAATCTCAGATCCTCAAAATCTATGAGATAAATATTTATGATCATGATTTACCACAAAATCCATCCTTCATTTTTTATCCATTCATCATACACAAAGGAGTCGTGAATCTTGGGGTCTGATCAGGCTATGTCCCACTCAATAATATCGAATCATGACCCTGTGGTCAAACAATGAGTAATTCTAAGGATTTAAGGGAGAAAGGAAAAAAATAAAAGGGGTTTAACAATCATTTTATATGTTTTCCTTTAAAACAAATACAATTGGGATATTCGGGGTGAGAAACAAATGATTAATCAATTAAATCTGCACATGGGTGCATGCAACGACTTACAATTGGCACAGATCAATGAAATGGAAAATCATACTCAATAAATTTAATAAATAAAGTAATAATCCATGAATTTATGGGTTATACCTAGATATTGGATATTTATTCCAAGAAAAATTCACTCCCCAATGATTTATAGGGGCCATTGTGTTCACTACACCTCGATCTACTAGGATCTAAAGTCTCGTCGTCTTCGGATGTTGATTTTCCAATGAATGAGAGGTAGAATGTATCTCAATACTTACATGATTTATGAGACTAACCTATAGTATTTCCGTAATATTTTTTTTATATACGACACATGATTAGGTTACATATTTAAAATAAATAAATTTAATTTTTTATTTTAACTGAACACACTGGCTAGTGGTTGTGATATCTGTAATCCCTACACTAACCTATTTTTGGTCACACCTAGGCTAAAATATGTGTTATGAACACAACCATGGTCTAGGATTTATGAATCAAGAATAATTTTATAAGTTATCTTGTTTTACTTAAGAAACTGCACACAAGTAATATATTATTTATTTATTATTTTAATATAGTTAATTATTGACACATCGGGCCTCATAATCGTACATCATCTCAGTGCATGGCTTAGCAAATATATGTAGAAATATTTTTAAGTCTTATAAGAAAAAAATATGTCTATAAAAATTATCTCTTAGTCATTTTGACATGTATGAATCAATAATACCTCAATATGATACATAGTGTAGGATGTATGACTCAAATTTGTGGTATTAGTTTAAAATTGACATTTTATTAATATATTGTTCCATATTTATGTTTAATTTATGTAATTATAGTACTACTAACATAATAATTGTTTTATTATACTGGTGTATTCTTTTTCAGAGTTGGGTGGTTTGTTTGAAGCTTCTCATGCTCATGAGAGATTGGAATTCAAGGATGAAATTGAGATAATGGAAACAAAGAAATGGGTTAAGAATGTATACAGACATCATGGAAAGATGAATTAATACTAATTGTTTAGTTAATTTTGTCACCATTTTATATACTATATTTATGTTAATTTTCATATCATTTTAATAGAATAATTATTTCATTTTTTCACATATATTTTGGGAATTCATATTTTTATTCAACTATCTGCATCAATCCAGAAAAGAGGGAACATATTTCTTTTGGATGAGGTGTTTTAGCCAGAATGGGATTTCATATTCCATACAAATGGATAAGCTTGCTCTTTTATATATTGGTGAAGACAATTTAAATAAAAACACACATCACATAATCAATCATCGATACCTCAATACAATATATAGTATGCTCGGTATGACTCAAATTGAATGTTTTTAGCATATAATTTACATTTTAGTTCAAAACACACATCACATGCTCAAAATTGAGATAACACAATTAAGTTATATTGATACCTTAGGATAACAATACATAAGTCATTTGATACATGTATGAATCAACCAAACCTCAATTGGACACATGTTGTGACCAGTTGGACTCTAACTGTGTCTTTTTCATATAATTGACATCAATTTTAGTAAAACACACAAGTGACGTAATCAAAACTGATAAAAATCCTTTATATTATTTTGAAACATTAATAAAATGCTCTAAAAGAAATTTATAATGTTTAAGAATCAGCCAAACCTCAATCTGATACATGTACAAGTTTGACTTTTTATTTACGATTGAAATTAATTTTACAAAAAAAACACAAAAGACATACTCAAAACTAATCAAATGCATTAATATTAATTTAATAAATTAATAAAATGATATATAAGACATTTTTTAGCATGTGGGAATTAGACACACCTAAATAAGATGCACTGTGTTCCTGGTATAGCTCAAATTATCTGTTATGAGTTAAAAAATAACATTTTAGTTAAAAAAACTGTGTCACTCATTAAAAATTAAGAAAATGCACTTAGATTGTCTAAAAAATTTAGTAAAATAATTCATAATTAGTTTTTTATGTGTAATGATTAGTCTCATGTCAAACCAATACACAATGTGACTAATATGACTCAATTTACATGTTTCTAGTTTAAAATGAAATTTTACTAAAAAATAAAAGTGACATACTCAACACTAGGAAAAAATAATAATATTGGTTTGATACTTTAGGAAAAGGATCCATGACCTATGTGACATGTATGAATCAAACACACCACAATATGACACATAGGTTGACTGGTATGACTCCATGTGTTTCTTTCTATTTAAAATTGTCCAAAAATTAGTAAAAAAGTAAAGTCATATAATCAAAACCATGAAAATTCATTCAGATTGTTTTTATACTTTAGTATAATGATCCATAAGTTAATGTTTATGTGTAATATAGAGTAATATATTAATATGATGCATTGTGTTACTAGTATGACTCCAAGTTTTTCTTTTCATTTAAAATTTACATTAATTTTTGTAAAAAAGACACGCTTCGTACTCAAAATCAAACAAAAGACATTCAATTTTTTTTATACTTCATGAAAACAATTCGTAAGTCATTTTTAACATGTAAGAATTTTCCTCACCACAATCCAATGCACGTTGTGCCTGGTATGACTCCAAGTGTGTCTTTTTATATATAATTGATATTAATTTTAATAAAAAACAAGAGACATACTCATAACTGAGAAAACACATTTGGATTATTTTGATACTTTAATAAAATGATCCATAAGACATTTTTTACATAAAAGAATATTAAGAACCTCAATCTTAAGTACAATACTCTTGGTATCACTCCTAGTGTCCATTAACCATTTAAAATTGACATTTTAGTTCAAAAAGTGTATCACCCATTAAAAACTAAGAAAACATTCTCAAATTGACTTGATAATTGTTTAAAATAATTCATAATTTGTTTTTGTATGAATTAGTCTCATGTAAAACCAACACATGATGTGACCGGTATGACTCAAAGTGTGAGTTTCAAGTTTAAAATGATATTTTTTGTAAAAAATAGAGTAACTTACTCGAAACTTATAAAACAAATTCAGACTATTTTGATAATTTATAAAAATGATTCATATATGCTCTTTGATGTATAGGAATAAAACTCACCTCAATCTAATGCACAGTGTTACTGGTATGAATCAATGAGTGTATTGTTACATAAAATTGACATTAATTTTAGTAAAAATGAAATGTGACATACTTAAAACTAAGAAAATTCATTTGGATTGTTTTGGTAATTTAGTAATGCAAGACATAATTCATTTTTGATGTGTAGGTATCAGTCGCACCTCAATATGATGCACGATGTGACTAGTATGACTCTAACTGTGTCATCTAATTTAAAATTTAAATTACTTTAACTCAAAAATACAAGTGACATACTCAAAATGAAGAAAACTCATTTGTATTGTTTTTATATATGAGTAAAACGATCCATATGTAATTTTTAACATGTAAGAATCATCCTCACCATAATCTGATTCACTGTTTTCCAAGTATAACTCCAATTCTGTATTTTTTTTAATATTGGAAATAATATTAGTAAAAAAGAAAAGGGGCATACTAAAAATAGATAAAACACATTTTTATTGTTTTCATACTATTGTAAAATTATACATATGTTATTTTTTATGTGTATGAATTAGCCTCACCTCAATTTGAAACACGGTGTGACCGATATTTCTCAAATGGGTTCATTTATTTAAAATTGACATAACTTTTATTAAAAAAGAAAAAGAGATATACTCAAAACTAATAAAATGCATTCAAATTGTTTTGATAATTTAGGAAAACTATCTATAGGTAATTTTTATTTTTTGGAATCTGATAAATCTCAATTTGATGCTAAGTGTTCCCAGTATAACCCAAAGTGTCTGTTATTATTTTAAAATTGGCATTTTAGTTCAAAAAGCGTGTCACTCACTGAAAAATGAGAAAAACACACAAATTGTCTCGATAGTTTAGTACAATGATTTATAAGCCATTTGTGATTCAAATTAAATAGTTTCATATAAAATTGAAACATGATGTGACCGGTATGACTCAAAGTGTGTTTTTCTGATTTAAATTTACATTTTAGTAAAAAAGAGAAGTTATATACTCGAAAATAATAATAAAAAATCTCTTAATTTTGACACTTTATAAAAATGATCCATAATTAATTTTCAATGTGTAGGAGCCAACTGTACCTCAATCTGATGAATAGTGTGACTGACATGACTCCAAGTGTGTGTTTAAAATTTAAAATTGACATTAATTTTAGTAAAAATGACATGTGACATACTCAAAACCGATAAAACATATTTGGATTATTTTTACACTTTAGTAAAATTAACTATAAGTCATTTTTATATTTTGGAATCAGTCACACCTCAATATGATGTATTGTGTGATTGGTATGACTTTGTTTAAAATTGAAATTAATTTTAGTAAAAAAGAAAAGTGACAAACTCAAAAATGTTACAATGAATTTTTATTGTTTTGATACTTTATGAAAATGATCCATAAGTCATTTTTGACATATATGAATTAACTTCCCCATAGTCTGAGTGCCATGTTCTCAATATAACTCAAAGTGTATGTTATTAGTTTAAAACTGACATTTTAATTCAAAAAGTGTTTCACTCATGATAAACTAAGAAAACATAGTCATATTGCCTCAATAATTTAAGAAAATTATTTTTAATTAATTTGTGACATGTATGAATGTGTCTCATATAAAATTGACACACTATGTGATCGGTATGATTCAAAGTCTGTGTTTCCTGCTTAAAATGGATTTTTTGTAATAAAGACAAGTGACATACTCAAAATTAAGAAAACTTATTCAGATAATTTCGATACTTTATGAAGACAATCCATATGTCATATTTTATGTGTTGGAATTATCCTCAATTCAATTTGATGCATGGTGTGACCTGTATGATTCCAAGTGTTTCTTTTTATTTAAAATTGGTATTACTTTTAGAAAAAAGACAAGTGACATACATTAATCTAAGAAATCTCGTTCATATTATTTTGATACATTAGAAAAATGATCCATAAGTCATTTTTAAATTGTAGGAATCATCCAAACCCCAATATGATACATGATGTGATTGATATGGCTCAAATTTTCTTGTTATCATTTTCAAATTGAAATTTTAGTTCAATAATTTTCACTCACTAAAAACCAAGAAAACACACTTATATTGTCTTGATAATATACAAAAATGATTCATAAGTCGTTTTTGACATGCTAGAATCTGTGCCTTGTCAAAAAAACACACTGTGTTACTGGTATGACTCAAAGTTCATGGTTCTAGTTTAAAATGTATTTTTAGTAAAAAAATCAAAAGTGACATACTCAAAACAAATAAAACAAATTCAGATTGCTTTCATACTTTAGGAAAATGATCCATAAATTATTTTTGACATGTAGGAATCATCTACAAGTCAATAAAATGCATGGTGTTACCGATTTGTCTCAAATTTCATGTTTTAAATATATAAGGTACATTTTAGTTTCAAAAACACATCGCATTTCCAAAACAGAGCAAACGAGATAAGATTTTTTTCTGATAATTTTTTATACTATTACTTAAATTATTTCTTTCTCATTTTTATCTTACACTTATTTTTTTTAATTTTCATACTGATAATTCTTTAAGATGAAAAAAATGGTGTTACATGTAAGAATCAAGAACAACTAAATTTGATACATGTGTTCGTGGTATAAATAAATGTTTAGTTTAAAATTAGAAACTTTTTGTTTGATTTATTTCCATATTGTATTACTAACATAATAATTGTTTTATTATATAGGTTCATTATTTTTCTATGCCTAGGATGGTTTGCTCAGAAATATAATGAATGGGGTTCAAGTTCCAAAGACAAAGAAACATTGAGGTTTTTAAATGCCACTGATAATTTGTAGTAACTCATGGAATTATACAAACCAATGTTTGAAATGTCTATAATGTAGTGGTTTTTTCTTGTATTTTTAATGTAAATTTTATTTCATTTAAAATATATATTTTAGAAAACATTTCCTATTGTTTATGCTACGGTATTTAATTGTAAATTTAATATCATACTACATTAAGCCCCTATATGAGCGCTACTAAAGGTGAAGATAAAGGTATCCCTTATCAGATCAAATAAAAGCTCTGATAAAGGAATACTTTATCTTTTTTAAAAAAAGTAGTGTTGAATGGTCCCTTTATCTGTTCTTTTTTAGTGTTCATAATGGACCCCCTTTATCAGTGCTAAATAAAAGTGTTGATAAATATGGTCCTTTATCAACGCTACTAAAAGTGATGATAAAATCACCCATTATCACTGCTTTTTTAGAACTAATAATGGATCCCTTGTCAGTTCTTTTCTATAACTTATAAAAGCTTAGGGATTTTAATCATATGTCGATAGTCATCATTTTTTCTACAAAAAAAATGAAAATTTAAGTTCTATTAAAGGCCGATATTGTAGTAGTCTTATATTGAGTCTTTGAAATAAGTGTAGAACCTAGTATGAGTTCTATTGAAAACTCGACATCACAATTTACTAGAAGACTAATAATATATTCTTTAAATACATCACAAGCTTCAATACAATAGGCATATCATTTATACTGAGATTCCTTTAACCATTTGAGATAAATACCCACTTTAAATATGAAAAAGGTTATAAGAAAAAGATTTAATTTCCATTGGAAGTTCACATTTATCCTCAGACTAATAGAAAATCATAAATTGGTTCAGAAAATCAAATGTGACTTCCCTTCCATGGAAATTGATAAGGGATTTATATAAATAAATCTAATCCATACCCTGAATAACATCAAGTTAAACTATATAAATAATAAAAAGATTTATTGGAATAAAATTCCCATAAACTTCAATTGTGGAAGATTTATAGACTTGAGATCTGATCATCATAGCATTATTATTTTTTACAATTATATCAACATCTAATCATTAAATTGGTAATGTGATACTATAAAAATATTATTTAGATATAAAAAAATGGGTAAATCCAAAACCAAAAAAGAAATTATTAGATCTAGAGTAGATGGTATGTGTACCTTTCACAACTTCATTATCACACACCACATCAGCAATAGTGAGAAAATGATATTTCCCTTTTTCTTTAGGATTAATATGTTTCTAATGTTGATCATCATCATTAACCCTCAGATTCAATCACAGGTTACCATAATTTCCATGCTCTATGTAATTATATAATTGAAGTGTGGTTGGTTAATTATTTAGAGAATTCTCTCCACAAGAATCATTCCCTAAGTCCATCTCATTACTTCATCATTTGATTTTACAATGGAATTTTTTTATTACAATTAAAATATTTAATAATCCCCTTAAGACAATTTCCTCCATGCATCCTTCAAAAATTCTAGCATAAAGGAAAACTCATCTTCTTCCCTCCATGGTTTTTGTTATTAGAATTTCATGTGAATTATATATTTATTTTAATAACAAAATGGGTCACTCTAATTTCCATTTCCACCATGAAAACACATTGAATGATCTCTTTATAGTTAGTAATATCTATTTTGGATAACACTATTTGGTGACTTGGTTTTAAGCTATAATAGCAATGATCAATCTTATTTTTTTGTTCAATAATATCACTAGGAGTGTACATCACAAGTCCTTGAAAATTTGACTTATATATACCAATAGATTCATCATCCTTCATCTTAAGATCAAAGTATTCATTATCCATATTTATATAAATAATACGGGAAATTAATTATTGAAAAATTATCTATTAAACTCATCACACTCAATGGAGTCAATTTATTATTTTTGCATCATATTCTTGAAAATGGTCCACCATTGGTCTGTTTAACCATCAAAATAATAAATAGCTAACATAGCCTTTTAATATTCCAAGAACTACAGAATAGAGATATATTTTCATTTTTACTGATTTTTTACTCAGCAATTGGAATATCATTGGACCCAAAAAATTAGGTTGATGTCTCCTCATGATGGAATCAATAGTATATTGTTCCTTCCATTACTCATTCAGAAGCTCAACATTATTCATGGATTGAGAATTTTTTATATGAATAAAAATTATATTATTCATTCCAACTCCCGTAATATTTGATTTTTAGGTGCACAATCATTGCATTGTACATAAAATTTAACCTTAACACAGTTGTTTATGGTTCCCGCAATTGATAGAAACCAAAAATAATTTTATTAGCATTAATAATCATAGTGTAAAATCATATAATCATGAAAATAATTTATAAGATATTTAAATCATGACATATTCATTTAAATATATGAATACTGAGGTTTAACCATGGTGATCCATGGTCATTATCTATTAAAATCCTTTATAATGGATCCTTAACCTAATAATAACCCCATGGAGTTTCAAACTAGATGCGTAGTAAGGGATCGTTCACCATGCACCTGAATGATAGATAAGATATACTCCAACAACTATTTTCTAGGTTATTACCTCAAATATGTAAAAAGCACATCAATTTTTAGTATTCATAGAGGGATATATTTTCATAGGAAAACCACACTCTTTTCATTATTATAACATGTTATATTTACATATACACATTCATATCTTAAGGGTTATTACTAAAGTTTCCCTATCTGATCTTATAGAATTTACTTAACCTTGCCTCTGTTTTAAACTATAGTGGATCATAATTTTCATACACATATATTAAATAATTTTATATGAATATTCAATACATTTATAGTAATACATTCCTATGGGCCATATAAGTTTAGTGTGTTCAAAAACATGGAAATGTAAACAACAAGTGCATAAAATATCTAAATCATTTCACTTTTAGTTCTTCATAACTAGAAACCATCATATACATAACATATTTAAAACCCTTCTTCATAATATTGGTTGGGGAAACATAAGAAAGTATAAACTCGAGATGATTAGTAAGTTTAAATATAATAGATATCAATAAATTATCATAAGTGAGAACAAGATAACAAAAAGGGTACATGATGTAAACATTAAAAATTCATACCCATTAATTCATATATCATAATTGTGGGACAAGATAGCCTAATTATAACGACCCGAAATTTTGAATAAATCTTGTTCCCTAATTTTGTGTGTTATTTTATTTATACTCAACAAAACTATTTCATGTGATAACATGAGTATAATTAAAATGAGACTGTTGGGTTTTGACTATTATATGACCATTGGTCAATATGACCGTTGGAAACTAAACGTTTCAATTATTGTCTCTAAATACAAGTAATCTTGGTTAATTAATATAGAAAGAAGATTCAATGGCCTCAACCAGTAGTCATGGACCGATCGAATCCCATCTAGGAGAACTTGGGAAGGAGGTAGCACCACTGGGCTTTGCTCTGAACCAAACCCAAGCCGAACTTCATCGTGTAAATCTAGAACGGAATCGCCTTCATGAGAAGTTAAAACTGATAGAAATTACCACTCGTGCGATGTTGGCCGAGCCTCCCTCGGATTCTCTCACCTTAGCACACCTTACACTTAGGTCCTATGCTAGTGTGATAAGGGGCTATGTAAGGAGACCGTAACTGCCTTGTGCAATCCTTTGTTTTAAATAAAAATTGGGATTTCTTCTTATGATGAAGTTTATGAATTTTCAAATGAAAGGATAAATATAGTATGCATATTTTTGATGAATTTTAGAAAAAGGATATTTTAAAAAAATTTATGTAAACCTTAAATAATTAAAAATGTGTAATGATTTTCAAAAAATGGTCTTCTACAATTATGTTCGGTACGAAATTTAGAGTCTAATAAGATCAACTTGATTTTTTATGAATAGTAACTTATGAATAGTGATTTTATGCTTAGGATTAGTAATGTGACCAAATGGATTAGTAATCTCACTTAAATAAAGTATTAATATAATCTAGGAACCTTGATTAAGTAATGTGATTCAATAAAATGGTTAAAACGGTTTCATAAATTATTATTCAAGTATTAGTTTTTTTCGGGTGAATAGTTTTTTTAATTAAAAATATTTGGAATTTTTTTTTTATAAAATGGATTTCATTTTTGAACTCAGAGCATCAATATTATGTAAAGGTAATTTTTGGGGTTTTTTCTGAAAAAAATGAATTTTCGGTGAATATTTTATTTATTTAAAAATTAAATTAAAAATATTTAGAAAATTATTTTAATAAAATGGAGTTCATTTTTGAAATTGGAACATTGATATTTGGTTAATGTGAAATTTTGGGATTTTTCTGAGAAAGTTGAATTTTCAATGAATAGTAAAAATACAGTTTTAGGGTTTCAGTATGTTTACTGACATCATAACTGTGTCATGATGGTTCCATGAGATATTTTAAGGTATTATCGACCAAAGGTGATGAATTATTTTATGGGGGGCCATGTGACCTAACTGCATGGGAAATACCATGGGAGAGCCCATGCTTTTGAGAAAACCACTTGTGAGGTGTCCCTTGGCCATTAATGCCTTGTCCCCTCACTTTCCCTATAAATTCCAAGCCATCCTCTCATACATTTAGACTCCCCACTCTCCCCCAACGAAGTTAATGTCTCTTTACCTCCAAAGGAGTCCTCCCAAGGTTCCCCCAAGCCCTAAAGGTCCCAACCTTTGAGTTTTAAGAGTTACGTTTAAGGTAAGGGATCTTACCTCTCTCTTTATTTTCAAGTAGTCTCTTTTATGTCATTTATTTTAGGATCCATGATATTATGTTGGATGATGTTCCTTTATATTCCTCTTAATTCCCTTTAAATGTTCATATGATGATATACCCCCTCTTACTCTCATAAATTCGTTTTAAGAATGTTTAAGTGGCGCCGTTAGGCTGCCGAATTTTTAAGGGATTCTTTCACCTTTCTCATTTTTCAAAGTTTTACTTTCATTTCAAGTCATTCAAGTTCGTTTTTATTATGTTGGGGGTATGATCTCTATATCTATCATACTGAACTTTTATGTTCATATGATTATAGAACCTATTTTATCTCGTCAATTCATTTTTGTTGAAATTTAAGTGACGCCGTTAGGCTGCCGAATTTTTAAGGGATTCTATCACCCTTATCAATTTTCAAAGTTCTACTTTCATGTAAAGTCATTCTAGTTACTTTTTATTATGTTGGGGTATGATCTATATATCTATCTTACTGAACTTTTATGTTCATATGATGATAGAACCTATTTGATCTCATCAATTCATTTTTGTTGATGTTTAAGTGACGCCGTTAGGCTGCCGAATTTTTAATGGGTTCTTTCACCCTTCTCAATTTTCAAAGTTCTACTTTCATGTCAAGTCTTTAAAGTTACTTTTTATTATGTTGGGGTATGATATTTATATCTATAATACTTAAATTTTATGTTAATATTATGAGAGACCCTATTTTATCTCATCAATTCATTTTTGTTGAAGTTTAAGTGACGCCGTTAGGCTGCCGAATTTTTAAGGGATTCTTTCACCTTTATCAATTTTCAAAGTTCTACATTCATGTCAAGTCTTTCAAGTTCCTTTTTATTATGTTGGGGTATGATCTCTATATATATCTTACCGAACTTTTGGGTTAATATTATGAGATACCCTATTTGATCTCATCAATTCATTTTTGTTGAATTTTAAGTGACGCCGTTATGCTGCCGAATTTTTAAGGGATTCTTTCACCCTTCTCAATTTTCAAAGTTCTACTTTCATTTCAAGTCTCTAAATTTCCTTTTTATTATATTGGGGTACGATATCTATATATATCATACTGAACTTTTATGTTCATATGATTAGAGACCCTATTTGATCTTTTCAATTCATTTTTGTTGATGTTTAAGTGGCGCCGTTAGACTACCGAATTTTTAAGGGATTCGTTCTCCTTTCTCATTTTTCAAAGATCTAAATTCATGTCAAGTATTTCAAGTTCCTTTTTTATTATGTTGGGGTATTATCTCTAAATCTATCATACTGATCTTTTATTTTCATATGATTAGAGACCCTATTTTATCTCGTCAATTCATTTTTGTTGAAGTTTAAGTAACGACGTTAGGCTGCTGAATTTTCATAAGAGAAATCTTATTCTTGTCTTCCTTTCATGTTCTTCATTTCATATGGTATGTCTTTAAAATTTCATTACCATTTTCTTAAATCTTTTATATTCTGTTCCTATACTGTTTTATGGGTCATTTATGAATGTTTTACCCATGTCCCATCTCTTTTCAATGTTTTCTAAAACCTCGTAACATAGCCATTATGCTGCAGAATTTCTGCCTCAAAATGTCTATCTCTTATTCTCAAAATTCATTTATTTTATTAAGTGAATTCTCAAAGATATTTCTTCTAAAGGGGTATTCAAATATATACCAAAATGTCCTATTTTAAATTCTGGGATTTACATACATGAAACCCGCTTTCCCTTTCCGTGGGTTTAAAGTGACATAACGATCGTGTCTTTAAAGCAGTTTTAAAACGTTATGATTATGAAATGAAAACCATTTATTTTATGCTATATGGGTTGTTTATGAAATGATTGAAGATGATATATGTGGCTCACAGGATAATAAATACATGTCAAGGGTGCTCCCTGATAGCGCTCCAATTCATTGGGTAAAGACTTAATCTCTAGAGATGACCATTTAGACTGATACCTTGGTGAATAACCTTGGTAATTTTAAATGGCACCTTGGGGATGGACCTTGGTGAAACGAAATGATTGTCAATATTAAATGTCGTAGACACATCTACATGTTATGAAAAATGATATTTTTATTATGATATATCTCATGATTTCTTTCTCATGCCTTAAAGTTCTTTTCATGACCTTATTGAAGTATCTCAAGTTCACATGTAAAATGTTTCTCTTGTTTCCCTTACTGGGCCTTCTGCTCACCCTTTCTTTTGATGTATGTCCCCAGGTTATGAGATGCAGTAATGAACCTAGGATTAACATGAGGAGAATCCTTTCAAGTGTTTAAAAATAATGTTTTATGTTTTCATGTTTTAAGTTCCCGGTTTCCAAGACACTAAACCTTAAAGATCCTCAGTTTTTTAAAATGTAATGAAAGTTTATGTGATAAAAAGTCGGGATGCTATACTAATGGATTGAATATTTGATCAAGGATGACCTAGATACAAAGGTAAGTGATCTCCAATGGAAATTATTTAGGGACAATTCTTAAAATAAAATCAATATTGATTTTAATATTTCAGATATTTCATTAGGTGCATGAAAATATTTGTGTTGACTATTTTTTTCACTTTTCTCCTTAAAAGTTTGTGTAAATTATAAAAAGATAATTTTCAATCATTCTTATAAATAAAAATACATATACATAAGAGTAAGAAATCATCAATAATCAATAATGATTCAAGAAAGTATGTCCTAAGAATAAAATATAATTTTTTGGAATAGACATTAGTAGAGAAAATCATTTCCTTAGTCAAGGATCATTGTTAAGACTATTATGGTGGATTGGGTCCAATCCTCATTCCCACACTTCCATAATAAAGGTTCTCTCCCAAGGATATCTTATTGGAAAAATTCCCTTATTTAACAGGGTTAACTCCCCATTATATTCCTAATTATCACATGAGATATCCTTATTTACCCAACTCGTTAGTGGTCTATGTAATTCCAGGATAATCCATCACATAATTAAAACCATACACATGTGTGACATAAGATCATAAAACATACATCATATAATCAAATCATAGCTCATGGAAAGGATATAATTTTTATAAAAAAATTATCATCATTATCATAATCCATCTAGATATATAATAAAGCTCGTAATATGGGATTATATCTTTAGTAAATCATAATAAACATCAATGGATTTTGATATATATAAAAATACCATTCAAGTATCACTGGAATATTTCTTGGGGAAATACTACTTTTTATTTGAAATCAGGTATTTAGAATCTAGAAATTTATAAAATATTAAGGAAAATATTTTAATTGAAAACAAACAAGGAATTTAAATAATATTTTAAGAATACTAAAATCATTCCTAGAAACATTTTAATGATAATTTGGGCATTGAAGAAAATATTCCTAACTGAAGTCAAAAAACAATGATGTATTTCCTTAAAAATATTCATTCAGTCTCATGAGTACTTCAAGGGAGAAAAATGAATGTAAAAAATGAAAAATCTAGAAATAAAAATAGTATTATAAAATAAATAATTGTTTTTATAAATATATCATTTAGTCTCATCATCAGAAAATTTAAGCACAAACAATCCCAGTAAAAAAGATATTATAACATAAAACCTTTACCTCAATTTTATATTTCTTAATAAGTGATCTAAAATACATAATAGTAATTTTATATTTTATTATAATTCTATAAAATAACTATAATAATAACTATAATTCCATATATAGTTTATTTATAACATAATACCACATGTTAATTCATAATCTTTCATTATAACCATCATTTCTAGTGTTAATAGCTTTCTTTTTTCCATAAGTTTTGGTTCGGCGGTAATGGACCTTGAAATTTTATAATGGTTAATAAATATCCATAATTTTAATAATGATATAAATATAACTTATATTCATTATATAAATATTTATAAAAATTCATACAATTCAGTGATGAAAATTGAATTACATCACTATGTGGTGACGGTAGTCCGTACGTAAGCATCCGGGATGTTTCAATTATTAATGGATGGAATGAAAGAAAGATAAATATAAATTCATGTTTATATTATCATTATTATAACATAAATATAATATATAATATTAAAATATATCATAATATCCATCCATGAATGATGGTGGTCAAAAATAAGTTTTATCATTATATAGAGGTGGAAGTCTGCACGTACATAAGAGTAATACTTTCTTCACCCATTAGATTGAGAATAGGTTTTAAATGGTTGTTACATCATTATAATAACATATTAGTATATTTATGATACTATTTTAATAATTTTTTATATATAAAACAATTTTATATGATGAATAAGAAGAAATAATATTATAATAGATTGTTTAAGATATATAAATCTTCTTTGAGAGACCTTTTTTGGCTTACTCCTTAAGACTTGAAGAATTTGTAGTAAGAGAATAAAATAAGCTCTAGAATCAATGTAATTATTATAATAAGGTATTATAGTCGTTAGTTTCCAATATAGAAGGATAAAATTGTGTGAATAATGGAGGATAAGAGGTGTTGTTTTATAAGTGAGTGGAGGGACACACATAGAATTTCTTACAAGATTTCAATGATTTAAGGTCACTTTCAGGGTAATGTGGCTCCAAATGGCTCATAATTTGAATTTTGGAAATGATACGGTTTAAATATATTTATAACTAATAATTTTACATGTTTGGTAGGAAACCATAACATTATATCATGGTTTAAGACCCTCCTTATAGTAAACTTCTTTTAACCTTAACCATGGTGAAAAAATTTTACTGTTTTTATTATTTACTATAACAAAAAAATTATTTTGGAAATTTTAGATTGTAAAAAATATTCTAATTCAAAATATTAAAAAAATTTACCATATTCAATTTCTATAAGGGCTAGAAATTAATTTTAATTGAGCATGAAAAATGAAACCATAACCCGTTTTAAAAAATGATTTTTAATCATAAAACTTAATTTACAACCATTCCCTTCCTTGTAAAAATCATTAAATGAATTTTAAAATATTAAATTAAATATAATATAATATAATATATATATATATATATATATATATAATTCATTAAAACCATTAATTAATAAATATTATATTAATATAAAAAGATATAAACACATTGCGCACATGAAAATAGTTTTTTAGAAAAATGTGTTTTTAGTCCAAAAATTAGCTTTTACCTAAATAATTTATAATAATTTTAACTATGTAAATAATTATATTATTTATGATTTAATGATACATATGTTAATTTAATATCAAATTAAAATATAAATTTAACTTTTACTTGAAAATAAATGTCAAATTTTTTGAAAATCAATATTTTTCACTATCCATTAAAAAACTATTTTTTGAAAATTCATAAAAAAAACCTAAGATACTTTTTAAATTATTATTTTAAAAAATATATTCATTTAATAAAATAAAATTTATAAATATGGAATAAATTGATGATAAATCTCCCATGAAAAAATTTGATAAAAGGAAATTTCAAGAAAACATATTTTTGAAGTGTAAAATGACTTTATGGACAATTTTGTATTTCTTTATTATAAATTAATAAATAAATTTGAAATAATAAAATATATATATATTTTTATATATAGTGTTTAGTAATATTTTTACCTAATAATTTAATGGCTACATTATAACAGTTTACTATATTGTGGAACATATAGACTTGGGGTTATATGTAAGTCAAGCTATCAAATACTTCTAGTTTTATTTCAAAGGAAATTAAAACAAATATTGGTGTGTCACATATTAGTAGGTCTACTACATATGAACCCTTAACAATTAAACCTAAATTGGATATTTTGGTTCCATATCCAACTTATTTCTCATTTGAGACTTTTCTTTAACTAAGTTCTTAATTTCCCTAGTACCCATTACTAATAACAGCTACCTCATCATATATCATTTCACATTATTTTTGTTATTTTTACCTATTAATTATTGTAGTGACCATGACCCCAGTAACTAAAAGTCTATGTCTTACTTTATTACATTTTAATATGATATAATGAATCACATTCCAATTTACTGAATAGTTTAGTAGTCTTAGTAAACTAGAAACATACATAGATCAATAAGCAATATGGAAAGGTAAATAACTTAGCTTTCAAGCCATTTACATAACTTAACTATAATGATAAGATGATGAATAAGCAATATGGAAAGGTAGATAATTGAAGTAAAATTACATTTAATTAATAAACTGAGAATGTAATGCTTCTAGAGATAATATTATTGCAAAAATATCATAAAAAATAAGATAATGAATAATCAATTTGGTAAATTAAATAACTGAAAACACGTGTCATTTAATAAATAAATTGATAAATAAATGCATCAAGAGATAATATAATTTTGAAAATATCATAGATAATAATAATTTAATTATAAATGAAGGAATTTCAAAATTATTAGATGTCGCGTCTCAGGCACATGATACCTCTACCCTCAAGACCATTCACAAGATGGTTTAAAAATACAAATAAAACCTAATTTAATACTAGCTTATTCATTTATCTTATGAGAACTACTGATGAATCAAGGTGCTTTATAATACTGTGCCCCATCCAACATTTTAGGTTCAAATCATTCTTGAACTATCAAATTATCGATTTAATTCATAGATCAATACGCCTTACCATTAAATATCCATATTGAAGAACGAATATGGATGATAAAATTTCCCCAGTTAGTCAAATAAAATTCAAATTAAAACATAATATGTATAAATGATGTATGATTTATGAAATAATAATATCCATGTCAAATAATATGGATACATAGGGGAAATTTAATGTCAAATGATCATAGGAAAGTAAATATTTCAGGGGAATGTTAATGACTAAAAAAATGAATCAATAATGTGAATATCAACAATATCCTTCGTCAAATGATCCTAAAAAATCCATAAAAATAATAAATATGGTATCAATACAACATATACCCATTTGAATAATAATAAATGGTTTTTTTCATTGATGGATAAAAGTACCATAAAATATCTATTAAAATATTCTTAAGAAAAATATACATTTCATTTTGAAAATCACTTTCTTTAACTAAAAGTTTACAAAAAAAATTGAAAAAAAATATTTGAAAATAACCATTGAATATTATAAAGGATTATAAAAAACTATTGGTCATGAAGACTGGAAATTATGTTCATGTCATGCATGTTAAAAAAAGATTCCTTTCACTTTTTCAATAAAATTAAAATGGGAACTATTTTCAAAACAACATGAAAAATCATTTCAAAGAAATTTTTTAAAAGTAAAAATGGGTAAAAAATTATTTAATAAATAATTTTTATGTGGTAAAAATAATATTTGAAAACATTTTTATAAAATATGATTTTTTAATAAAATGAATTTCTAACTGGAGAGATAAATGAAGTCGGATTTTCTTTAAAATATTTTATCAATTATTTTAAGTTAAAAAGATTGTTAAAATGGTATTATTACGTGAAAAAATTCATAAATAACCGTATTATAATAAAATTAAAGGTTTTATTAAAAAAGAATCATAAAATGTCTTTCAAAGGAAACTCATGTACAAATAGTCTTTGTTAAAACGAGATTGTGAAATAAACCCTTTAAAAGATCATAAAGTTGAACTAAGCAGTAAAAAATGAATTGATTATGTGTATAAAATTTAAATATACATAAAAAATTATATATATATAATAATGTATTAAAAATTCAATATACACATAATCATATAATATCAAAGACAATAAAGAAGTAATATAATCTATTAAATAAATTGAGTCATGAACTTCATTACCACTTGTTAATTTTCATCTCAAATCCCCTTTCATGAAGAAATTCAAATGGAAAAATAAAATAAAATGTATAATGAAGTATTAATCATATTACATGTCAAAATGGATCTATATAATCCATATAAATTAATTAACATGCATAACATTACAACATGTCTCAATGAATAGAAATTGAGATAAAGTCCCTTACCTCACGCTTCCTATTTTTTGAACAATATTTAACCTCATGTATAGTTGGTTTAAACTTTTTATTAACATATAATTAAAATCTAATGATATTTCGAACTTCATATATAACCCTTTTATAAAAAAATATCACCGGTTAATTAATTATATTTCATTATTTCCATTGTTTTGGGTGTTAATTGCCTTGTTTTCTAATGCGTATTTTTTTATGAAATATCTCGTTATTACACACATTATATAGTTCTATAATCTCCAGTATAATAATCATGAAATAAATATAATATTTATATATCAATAGTAGTTTTAATAAAAATACTGAATGATAGTTTTGAGCAATGAAGTATGTTATGATCTTGGTGATGGTAGGCCATACATACACAAGGGTAATGAATCCATTTTCCAAAGATCATTATGGAAAGGAGATAATTAATATTTTTTCTTTAAAAAATGATAATAATATCATAAATATGATATAATTTCATTGAATAAACTTATATATATCATCCATGTGATGTGGTTTTGAAAAGAGAGACACTTCACTTCTAAATGTAAATATTTTATTAAGCCATTTTATAGACAAATGTGAAACCGTAGTTCGCAAACAAGATAATACTACATGCTAAAAGAGCTCAAAAAATGATGAAACACATGACTAAGATTACTTGAATCTACTACTCTGTATAGTTCTCATTGCAACGAACTAACCTGGATATCAGGATCCTCTCTGATAAGCTCTTCAAAGTGAGTAATCATGTTTTCCATTGTCTGAATAAATTCCTCCATGGTGATTATGCTCTAATTAAAGCCTCGTGCCAGAATTCAATATTGTTTATCTATCCACACTTCTTTATCCTAGTTTTCATCAACTTTCAACCTTATTTAATAAATTCTTTTAATCTTCTCTTCTAAGACATTGGGTCAGATAGCTTTTTCTAGCATTTCTTCCTTGGAGTACAGGATAAGTGTCAAACACTACCAATCCCCTTCTTCCCTATCTCTTGTATTTCTCCTTGATTATTCACTTTTCTCACTCTGTAGGTATTTGCTTAACTTTTTTCTACTCTTTTTGGCCGACCTTGTATCCATCGGTTTTGGCAAGTGGGAGAGACACTTCACTTTATAAAGGTGGTAGTCCACACGTTCACAAATGATGTTACCATCTTTAACTTAGTGAAAACCTAATAATAAATGTTATATTATATTTTAAAAATTATAAATAATTCATGAACATATTAATAATTTAATTTTTATAACATATATTCATTAAATTTATCCTTATTTCCTCCCTTGTAAAGTGTTATTGAAAAGGAATCACATAGATTTGTGAATCGGTAGTCTGTCATACACAAAAGCATCACTATCATATCCCCTATAGAATAAATGGTAAAAAAATTTGTATATGATATAATGAATCCATAGGTATAGATATTTTATAAATATAATATATATACTTTTGATCCATTATCTTATCCAACCGTGACAGGAGGTAATGGAAAAAATAATGAGATCGGTTTTTGAGGCAGTAGTCCATTGCACACACAAATGATGATTTCATAACCCATTTTATGGAAGTGGGGATGGTTTTATAAAATAAAATAACATAAAAAATATCATTTTATATAGGATACATATTTTATTATATCATCAGGGTTTAATAAGAATATAATGATGTGGAGAAATAAATAAAATAAAAACACTTGTTGAATAATGTTACCACTTATTCGGGTAACCTCCTTAGGTTGGCACTAAATTCCATCCTAGGTTGACTTTATTCAGAAGTTTGTGCTTCTAAGATTACATGATTGAATTTTTAATGTGATTTGGGTAGGTATTGGAAGATCTAAAATGGGTTGAAGTTCTGAATATGATAGGATATTGGGTGGCCTTTTATAAGAGAGGTGAGTGTCCCACATGTAATTTTTGAAAAGAAAAATGTGGACCCACATTTTTAACTTTCCAAAAGGATCAAAAAGGATTATTATATATAAATATTCACTATAGGGAATAAATATGTTCGTAAAATACCTTTTATACATGTTTTTAGGAAATTTTAACCATTATCTTTTTATTTTAACCACCAGATAAATCCATTATTACCTTAACTATGGTAAATAAGTCATTCTATTTTCCTTGTTAAGTTTGGTAAAAAATTTAGTTTAACATATTATATAATATAAATTATTATTATTCTGAACATTTAATCCATTTTTTAAAATTCCATTCATACAATTGTAAAATTTTATTTCAAAATTTATCCAGTAGATGCGATAAGAAAATGAGTTTTCAAAGGGAAAATGATCAAATGTTTACAATGTTTTTATTTCAAAAATCAATATAAAAATTATACCATTGAACTAAATTGGATTAATAGATATATAATTGAAATTTTTTTACTTCAGACCCAATTTAAAATATAATTATCCATGTGAATAAGTTAATCAAAATGGCAGTTTTCAATTAAATATTAGTATATTCACTTTCATCAAAAAATAAAACATTTTAGAAAAATACTAAAAAACCCATAACCTAATTTTAAACTGTAATTTAGAAAACTAAGAACAATTTATGAAATAAATTTTCTAAATGTGGTAAAAAAATTATTTTAAATTGTATATGTAAAGCATGACTATACCGTCGTTTAGAAAAAATATTGTTTTTCATAAAACATTTATTTTTCTTTTAAATGATTCTTATTTTATTTAAATTAAATTTATAACAATGATTTTCATGATTTAGTTTTCACTATTCATACACACCAACATAATGGCTAGGTTAGAATATTATATTATCTTATAGTTCATTTCAACTCGGGGTTGCGTGTTCCGCAAGCTATCGAAGAGATTCAATTTATTTTAAAAGAAATATTTCTTAAAGCCTCGGGTGTTATATTTTTTACTAAGACTATTTTTTCATGTCCTAAAAACTATAAAAAAATATTTTTATTATTTTAAACTCTCAATGTTTTACAATCTCCCCATCATTAATAAATTTCATCCCAATAAGTTAAACTTGATCTAGGTAATCAAGGTTTTGAAATTTGGAAATACCATTATTGAAAAACCCATATCGTAAAATGGTAAATAAAATATCCTCTTAATTACATAGAAAATGAAGTATGAAGTTCATATATAATAACACATTTCTAGGTTCCCATATAGGAGAACATTTGCTACAATTGAATATATAGATACAAAATAAAATCATTAATAATTATAGAGAGTGATAGAGGTCACTGATCACTGGAAAGTGAGTGTTCAATGGAATTTTAAGGACCTAAAATTCATAAATTTGTGATGATCAAGAAGGCTATTTGATTCATTGGATATTAAGGTAATATAATATCATTTTTGATTCAATTACCCTCTCCTAAATTTGAGAACTTATTTTACTATTTAATTTTATAATGAAATATACTTAGTTGATACATTTTTATTTAATAATCACAATTTCATCCTTTGGTTGTTCTTCAATGAATTTCCAATTCATATCTTAATCCATGAAATTCATATCTATAATTTTTTTTATTCCATAATCACTAAAATTAACTTTTAACATATTATAATATCCACAAATTAGTGACAAGCTTTTCCATATTTTCTATAACTATTTTCGAAAATAGATATGGTGGGCACAATTTATCCAATAAAATACATTAATATATGAACTTCAATAGTAGCACCTCCTGTTAATAATTAATATTTATTCATCAAATTTTTTAACTAAAAATTGTAAAATATTAACCAAGAAATCACAGAGGCCAGTGGTAGAAATTAAACCCTCACCATCCTACAATTGTGGATTCAATCCCCATGGCCTTGTCGGACATGATGGGTTGTCACCCATCATACAGGTTGTAATTTTTCTAAAACTATATTAATATAATTCATATAAATTTCCCAAATTTTGATGACCCAAATTTACAACAACATAACATATAATAAAACCCATAATGTTAACCAATAACATTAATCCTAAGTATAAAAATTGAATGAACTCTTCCTCAAGAAACTCTTTAATTTATTAAAAGAATGGATTGTATTCCCATAAATTTTTTCAAAAAATAAACTTAATCATGTTATATTCCTAAAAAAATTTCAAAAGGGATGTTGGAGAATTTAAACAAATGATAAAACATAAACACATAAACCCATTATGGTATCCATAACTTTTAAGAAAATGAGTGAATTTATGATTCTAAAATTTAACTCAATCCCCATATATTTAATTATTATTATAACTAAAATACCATTGGTAAAAATACTTCTACAATTTAATTCTTTATTCCCATTACATAAATATTTTGACCGTTTTATTTCATCATAGTTTCATCCTCGGTTGAGAGTTTACCTTTAAAAGATTAAATTGACTAAGATATTTTCCAGGATCTCCACATTAAAGTATAAAAACTATAAATGGATCCCTAGGATAAGATTTATTTCCATTCATCAATATCTCCATTTTCTAGGGAATTATTTTCTTTGTTACCTTATTTCTCACACTTAAAGATTTTTCTCATTCCTTTGAGACATGTTATTTTCAATCTATTACACCCTAGGTTTAATAAAGTTAATTCATTATCATACTATATTTAAATCTATTATAATGTTTTGTAGTGAAATTGTCAATTATATAAAGAATATCCTCAAAGAGTGTCAATACATGTGCATAGTAAGGTCTGTTTTCATGCAACAGGTGATAATAGATTCAAGACCATTTTTCCCTTTTCATAGTTACTACTCCTTGGTAAGACTATGTTACAACCATGTCCACTTATAGTGTCTATACAGGGAAATATTTCAAGGAAAAAACAAAATATATTTACCTTACCAATACATAACTATTATCTTTTATAATTATCCTAAAAGTATATCATAGATTTATGTTCCATAATATATTTTTTCCCTAATATAGTTCCCACCATTTCTACTGAACTTCCTCAGATACAAACTGTAATGACCCTAACCCCTGTAATCATAAGTTAATGTCTTTCTTTTTTTCATTGGCATAAGATGTGGGGAATCATATCTAGAAAGAATAAATAGTTTATTAGTTTTAGTAATGTCGACACATACATGATGCCCATATTACATTAGAAAAAAAAATTAATATGTATACCCATTAGAGTAAAAATAAGGGGTTGTTGTCACTGATGAATAAAAATACAATAAAAATATCTCTAAAAACATTCTTTAAGAAAATACAGTATTTATATTTAAAATAAATTTTTTTTAAACTAAATTTTCCCAAAACATTTGAAACTTATTTTCTTTTAAAATAACCTTTAAAAATTATAAAGGAAGTTTTAAAAAATTTGAGTTTTTGGATGGATGGAAATTTCATTCAATTTTTACTCATTAAAAAAATATTCCTGCAATTTTTTGGTAAGATATAAGGGGGAATTGTTTTAAAAATGACATGAATATTCATTTAATAAATTTAAAAAGTAAAAAGGGGTAAAATATTCATTAATAAATCATTTTTAAAATGTTAAAAACATTTTATAAAATAATTTTTGGAGACATGGTTTTCGAAGAAAACAGATTTCCGACCAAAGATTGAAATGAAGTTGGATTTTATTTGAAACATTTTCTTAATTATTTTAAGTAGAAATTTAAAACCCCATGTACATATAAAATAATTTTCTTTTATTCTAAGATTAAACAGTTAAATTCATTATAAATGTATAATGAAATAAGTTTTATTTATAGAAATTATGGAATCTATACTAATAGAGTAGTATCCTAACCTATTAAATTTTAAATAAAATTTTAGTTTCCTTTGAATGAAAAGAAGATATATTTATATCATAGTATAAGTAAACAAATGTTTTAAAAGTAATAAATTTAGTGTTGGTATTTTTTGTAAGTTATACATACATAATTACAATTTTATTTTTAATATAATTATTTAAAATAAAACATATTTTCATAAAATAGATTCATAAATTAACATTTTCATTTATTATGATTATATGATAGTTTTATGAGACATAAATAAATTTTTCAGTGTTTCATACAATCAGTTATAATTTTAAAATTGGTAATTTTCGAATAAATAGTGATTTTAATTAAAAATCAAATTTCTCATATTTACAAATTTATTTTCATAAAATTTAGTTCATTTTTTAATTCTAAACATCAGAAAATGGTCAATGTGAACTTTTAGTATTTATCTAAAATATTTGAATTTTTTATGAATTGTGAAATACAGTAATTTATGATATTTAACAAATACATGATTTTTTGTTTCATGTAAGATGTAAAGATGATGTAAGAAACATAATTACTAAAAAAATTATCCCATTTCTCTATTTAGTCATGGGAGTCAAAACTATTCATAGTCTTGAGATAAATAATAAACTAAAGTATATAATAGTCAAAGAAACACCCCTCTCCTCCACTATAAATACCACCCCTCACCGCCTCTTCTCCTCACCCCTCCAAATCATTTAATCTTTCCAAATTTTCACAATACTCTTCCCAAGACTATCCCACATGTCTTGGAGTATTTTTTTCTCAATAGAACACCAAATACAATTTTCATAAGGAGGTTCTCAAGGAAAAAAATTCAAGAGCTAAATTCATCTTTCATTTTCATTTATTTTATTTTCAATTTCTTTTCTGTTTTTATTATCTCCTAAAAAAACCACATCCAAATGAAATTATAAGTATATTATATTACATATACTATAATTTTATTATGTTAATGTAATATCCATCATCTAACCTCACCTCTTCTCATATTATTCTAAAAAACTAAAACAACATCTTTGATGTGTTGATTTACCGTTTTCATGGATGATGTGCTTTAATTTTTCTTTAATGCCTTTAAGGCTGGTCATAAAACCATTTTTATGGTCAAAACATATTTTATTATACATTTTTATTTTATATAATTTTTTGGAGCCAAAATATAAACATAATGTTAAATAAAATGATATATGTTCATAAGTGTCGTTAAAACTGCGAAAATTAATTAATTAATTTTCATTAAGGTTTTATCTATTGAATCATCCTCATATAAGAAAAATTAATTTATATATGGCATCATTTAAAATTCTGGAAACATATTAATACCATTTATTTCTACTTCTACAGTATTTATTTCATTCTAAAAGAAAATACAAAATGAACCGATCATGGAAACCATGAAATAAACACACCTAAAACAGTGAAAATAACAAAATATTTTCAATAAATGGGTGTAAAGTTATTATAAAAACATATTATATAATATTATAAATATTAATATACTTATTTAAAAAATCAATAAAACCCTTTAAATCCTTATACATGATGTTTGAACATGATTTAAGGAAGTCAAACCCAAGGTAAGGGACATTCCTTTAAAATACACTTTAATGTATCTTCTTACAAAATTAAAAAAGAATATTTTTTCTTAACTTATATGGAATGATAGACTTATAAAATTTTCATCAATCCTTATTTTTTTAATCCTTATTTTCAAAATTTCATGGTTATTTTCAAATAAATTATTTTTCTTTGTACGTGCGATGTGTTCTCTTTAAATAAGGGATTTTCCTAAATGAATGTTTTTATGATGAAAGTATTCATGTTTTATATTTTAATCTAGTTCATGGCCATTTTTTAGGTTGATGGGTGGGTCCTATATCTCCCTCAAATTCATTGGGTATATTTATGTTGGAAGTTGACCTTAATGGTTGTTCCACGTGTAAGTGTGGTGGTCATACCAAAATGTAGTCATGAGGGTTACATCATAAATTAGTCATGACGGTTACATTGTAAGGTATACATTAGGGTTAAAAATCATATGGTATCCATGAGGGTTAGAATATAAACTAAGTAATTCTGCAAGATACCTAAATGGTTTATTTATGTTTTCTATGTTTTGCGTAAATCTCTTCATAAAGTAAGTATATGATACTTTATGGGTGAGAGGTATATCTTTGTGAAAATGATTTCATATGTCTATAAATATTCATGTACTAATGGTTCCTTTCTTCTTTTATGTCCCTTTCTATGTTTTTCATTCTTATCAAAAAATTTAAACGTCTTTCACAGTGATTAAGGATGAGTAATAGAAAAGAAGAAGCCAAGATGAATGTTTTGAATATTTTTCCTGAAAATAATTTATGTTTTATTAAAGAAATTATTATTATGGAGGAAAAGGATACTATTTTAGTTGTATCCACTATGTATTATTATGGTTTTTCATGTATGATTTATGACCTAATTCTCTAGAACTCTAAATCTACAAAATATTTAGGAATGTAAGAATGTGAATTCTAAAGAAATATAATCTATTATATAATTTTTATGATTGGGTCCTTATAGTTGGTATGAGAACATGGTTTATATATCTTTAAGGGTTGGGATTATGTTAATAGAATTCCATAAATTAATTTTACCTTATGGTTAAGTTTAAATGATATTGAATTTAAATATTATCATGTTACTTCATCTAATATATGTATGTTCAGAATTGTTTTCCATAAAAGAAACATGGAAGCTAAAGTAGGATGGTATCGGGAGGATGGTATCATTCCAAATCTATAACCTAGAATGGTGGGAATTAAAACTGAGTAGTTTGGGATAGTAATGGATTAGTTTATTCAATCTATAAATGTGGTATATAATCTATGCAAGAGAACATCAAGAGATACCTGAAAAGAAAATAACAATAGTAGAACATTTTATGAGGCCACACCCTCCTACTTTTAGTGGATCTTATAACCTAATTGTGTCTAATAGGTGGATTAAATCCATTGAAAAGATATTTTATGTCATGGGGTGTTCAAAAAATCAAAAGGTTAGTCTTTCTATTTATATTTTTAAAGGTGAAGTTGACCAGTGGAGGTCAATGGTTAAGAATATCAAAGAAATATAAGATATTGATGCCTTGGAATGGGATTCTTTAAAAATATTTTCCCAGAAAAAATATTTTCCTAAAGAGTTTGGACATAGGATGGAAAATAAGTTGCTTGAATTGAAACAAAATGAGGGAGATTCAATGACATTGTATAAAGGAAACTTCACACAATTGTAATAGTACACTACAAATATTAATCGAGATATTGATAGTAAAATCGATTGTTAATACAAAGGAGTGAAGCTAAGATATCGATGGGCATTAGATTCCCATGAATTTAAAAGTTATTAGAAACTTTTTTGATGTGATGAGAGGTTATAAATTGAGTTTTCATATGATCATATGGGCTTTGAAAAAAATAAAAGGTACATTTGGAAAGAAATGGGTAAGAATCAATCAAATAATTTAGAAGGTAAGAAAATATAGTTTCCAATTTTTGAAAAGTTTGGTGAAAAGAACCATGGGTAAATTACATAACAAATCTAGTAAGTGTTTATGTTGTGGTATGTTTGTAAATATGGCTTGAGATTTTAATGAAAATAATCTTAAGTTTAATTCTAATAAGAAACATGTAAATTTTTTAAAATGTGGTTAGATTGTGAATTATGAAAATACCTTCCCAAAGAAAGATCAGAATGATAGAAAGAAGTTATATTGCAAGAAGAAACGTGTAGTGAAATCCTTTGTGAGAACTTTAACAGATGTTGGACCATATAATGAAGTGGTATTGGGTAATTTGTTTGTTTACTCAGAGTTTTCTAATGTTTTGTTTGATATGGGGTCTACAAATTACTTTATTTATGAGAATGTTTCTAGTAAATTAGAAATTTCACCTCAATAAATGAAATCATAACTTATGTTAAAAAAATATAGAGGAAAAAATTAAGGAAAAAAGTCATTATATGAATCTTCATGTTTTTTTCTAGGGAAAGAAATTACCTGGAATCCTTTTTCCTTTCCACATAGAAGAGTTTTATTTCATTCTGGTTATAGAATGGATTTCTGCTTATCATTCTTAGACTGATTGTAGTGCTAAAGAAGTTTTTTCTGAAATAATTTCAGTTCGTATAGAAGAATAAACCCATACCATTGATAATATATCAGAAAGTTGAGAAACTAAAAAAATGAAAATGCATGTTATCTTGAAAATATTGTAGAAAATAAGGGAACTATTCAAATTAATTATGTGATAATGGTAATAGAATACCTGGATATTTTTTCTAATGATTTTCTTGATGTTGTAACTAATTGGGATGTTGAATTTACAATTGACTTAGTTCCTGATGCTAAGAAAATATCAAAACCCCCTTATCGAATGGCATAGGTGGAACTTCTATAATTGAACAAGTTATTTTAGGATTTTATTGATAAAGGTTTCATTCATCCAAGAGCATCACTCTGGCGTCTTCCTATTTTGTCTGTTAAAAATAAAGATGGTTCTCTAAGACTTTGCATTGATCAAAGAGATTTGAATAGAATTACTGTAAAGAATAAGTATCCATTGACTCAAATCAATGACTTGTTTGATCATCTCCAAGGAGGTCAATATTTTTATAATATTGAATTGAGATATGAGTACCATCAGTTGAAGGTGAAGGAGGATAAAATTCCAAAAATAGTATTCTGAACTAGATATGAGCATTATGAGTTTGTTGTTGTTCCCTTTGGTTTGAAAAATTCCCCTATTTTATTTATCGATATTATGAATAGAATATTCTTTGGATATTTGGATAAGTTTTTAGTTGTTTTTATTGATGATAATTTTATTTTCTAGAAAATTTATGAAGATCATGACAGATATTTAATGATTTTTCCGCAAACTCTCAAATAAAACAAGTTATATAGAAAATTTAGCAATTTTTTTTGGTTGAAACTAATTTATTTTCATGGGAACATTGTAAATAAGGGAAGAATAACATTTGATTCCCTAAAAACAAAAGTGGTTGATGAATGGAAAAAACCTACAAATGTTACTAAGATTCTTATTTTTCTTGGATTATCACGATATTTTCCGTGGTTTATTAAAATTATTATACAATTACCTTGTCCGCTAACTAAGTTAACTTGAAAAGTGGCAAAATTTATTTGGATAAAACACTGTGATAATTTTTTTCAAGAACTTAAAAATAAGATAAGTGAATTCTCTAGTTTTGGCTCTGACTTCTAGAAATTGTGATTTTTTCATCTATAGTAATGTTTCATTGAATGGAATTGGTTGCGTTCAAATGCAGAATGACCAGGTAATTGTTTATGCTTCAACACAACTAAACCCTCAGGAGTTGAATTATACCAAAAATGATTTATAATTATCATCTTTGGTTTCCTCTTTAAAAGCAATGAGACATAATTTATATGGATCCAAATGTGAAATATATATTGAACATAAAGTTTTGAAGTATATATTCACTTAGATATAATTGAACATGAAGTAGAGAAGATGGCTAAGCTAATAAAGGATTATAATTTAATGATCAATTACCATCCTAGAAAAGAAAATAAATTGGTTGATTACTTGAGTCCAAAACATCATTCTATATCAACCATGATACATTTGGAACATGAATCCTTGATCAATTGTTTGATGAATTTTGGCTTGGAAGTTGTTGGTGCAGGAAATTCCTATATTTTATTTCATGTGTTGGTGTACTCATCAATTTCATAAATAATTAATCCAGTGAAAAAGGAAGACTGTGAGTTATAGAAAATGTAGAAATGGTTAAAAAAGGTATGTTTCTAGAATTTAACATTGATAAAGATTATGTTTTGATGTTTTTAAATAGATTATGTGTTCCTTGTGATTCACAGTTGAAGAAATATTTATTATGTGAAGCATAAAGTTCTTTGTTTTCAGTTCATCCATTTTATAATAAGATGTTTAGAGATCTTTGGGAGTATTACCGGTGGGATGGAATGAAAAGATAGATTACTAATTATAACATGAAATGTTTGAATTATATATAGGTTAAAGCATAAAGACAATTACCAATAATGATGATTCATCCTTTTCCATTTTTAAAGTGGAAATGAAAAAATATATATAATATATTTCATAATGGGGCTAATAAAGACTTCTTGAGGTAACAATGTGATTTGGGTTATTATTGATCGACAGAATATATATGCACATTTTCATCCTATTTGATATAATATATCTTAAATCAATTTTCTTGACTGTGCTTCAAAGAGATAGTAATGTTACATAGAGTTCCTCTATCCATTGTATCTAAACATAAACTCATATTCAATTTTATCTTTTGGAAAGTCCATTATAAGTCATTTGGCACCGAATTGAATTTCATCACAACATTTCATACCCAATCTGATGGACATACCAAGTGAACAATGTAGACATTGGAAGATGTTTTGTGCAAAATTTCCCCATATGGTAGAAGCGTTAATTGAAGTAAAAGTAGGGATTGAATCCTTAGGCATCGAAGAAGAAACCTAAAGACATGTACATTCTATGGAAGAATCATCTATGAAGCTTCCAACATTGTTGATGATTTCAATTTTGAATCCAAAATATTAATATACCTAAGATAATTATTTTTATTTAAAAGTGAAAACCTAATGTTTTTAATGGAAATAATTGGTTAAGATAATTTGATCCTGGGTTGGCACTTGGGTGGATTATAAGAATTTGTTTTCTTAGAAATTTTGATATCACTAATTCAAAATGTATTTACAAAATGAGATAATTCCACAACCTCATTAACAAAATTAATCCATAGAAAAATGAAATTATAAATACCAATGAACTTATAGGATCAATTTCATAATCACTCTAAGGAATTAGATATTATTATTACTCAGAATAGGTCATCATTAAAGTTGGTGAAGATGAATAAGAAAATAACTCATTGAATGGAAGTCTTAAAATAATGAATTGATATTAATGCAAAAGAAATAGCATTCAATACACCCCCATTCAACTCCCTAGTATTAACTGATAAAATTTTATCCCTCCATTGATGTTATTATATCAATGGAAGCAGGAATTCAACTTAAAGAAGTGGGATTGAAGAAGTCAAAACAATGAAAAAATGAACACTCCACCATTTTGTGAGGAATTCCACAATTTGTTGTGTGAATAAATTCACACCATGATTCAATGGTATCAACATGTTAATGTAAAGGAAAAAATTAATGAAGAAGAATATGAATAATAAATTTTATTAATAAATTAAGGTGAATAAAAAACTTACATGAGATAAATTGGCAATACAACTAAAAAATGATAGCTTGGAATTATAATTAAATGAAAAATTGAATCCCCAATACCTTCACCACCATTTCCTTGTATAGTAATACTATGAAAATAGGTTCAATCAACCATCAATAAATTAATTCAACATTAATTAGAAGAGTTAAAAGGAGTTTTAGAAATCGTAGGAAATTGAAATTTTCAAATTTGACTAGAAAATTTAACCATATAAATCCCCTTTTTGGAATGAAAATATAGAATTGAATATAGAATAATAATTGATGGTCATAGAATAAATATATCCTCTTCCTTATGTCCTCTAATATCATTAAAAAATTCATGAAAATTGGATCATCCATTCAGATGTTAAGCTCGAAATGGTGGGATGCTTTTAAGGGCTTTCAAATTTGGCCAACAAATTAAATGTCAAATTAGGCTCCCTAGATCTCTATAAATACTACAGAATTAGGTCTGGAAACAATTGAATGAAATTATACCCATAATTTTCTCTTTCTAAATATATTTTTTTTATTTGTCTTGAATTGTGGTATCCAATTTTATTTGATGGGCCTAAGGCTTATTACGCTTTGTCCAGAAATTTTTGCATTCATTTCAAAAAAAAACCCCATATTCCATTATGATTCATTCACTGAATCTAAAAGGCAAAATTTTCCTATAAAAGGGATCAATAATATCCCAAAATATCAAATTAAAATACCTAATATATTGTTTTTCAAAAAGAGATGATTTATTGGTCCCAAATTTTCACATTAAACATGAATTACCCTATAATGATAAATGAAGTTAATTTTATAAAATGCACTATAATTGGATTTTATGGACTTTGAAACAAAATAATATAAAAAAATTAAAAATAAATATTATCCTATTTCATTGTCTAATCACACCCCCCAACTTGATTTCTTCTTGTCCTGAGAAAATAGTATCTCAAAAATTTGAAATTGTATTCCATTTTTCAAAAACATTAACATACCCTGCTCCCAAAAATACATCATGATGAAAAATCATGTATCCTATAAAAATTGTTTCTTGGAAGAAATGTTCATTGGAATATCACAATACCATTCTCATTCCTTTTTTCAAATTCATTTCCAAATTTCATCCAAATTCAATTACGCATGATGATGTATTTTTTATCTCAAAAGACATGGGGGACATTTTTTGTTCATGGGGAAAAATGGAAGAGCTAGGTTGGAATCACAATAAACCCTAAGATGAGTATCTGATTTTTTCTTTTTTTCTTTTTTCTTTTTTCTTAATATTTTTTTGGTTTGTTTGTTTGAATCCAAAATAGAGATGAGAATACTAACTCTTGGAAATACAACTGTGGATTCACGATCCCCAAAGTCTGAATTCAATGCATTTTTTCAATTCCATACTCAAAAATAGGGATGTAAAGTTTAAATCTGGGAAAGAAAACTATAGATTCAAGATCCACAAGTTTCAGATGCCACAAATTTGAAAAAAAAACATTTATCTAAATGGTAATTTTTTTATTTTATTTTATTGGATACCCAAATTAAAAATAAATTGGCCCCAAACCCTATTCTATAATTAAAGTAACCTAGGAACTCAAACTTATATCCCAAAACCAATACATGTGAATTGTGGCATTTTGATTAATTGGATGAAAAAGTAAATTATGAAAATAAAATTAGACTACCATACATTCCAAAATATATTCTCATTAACATAAATGTGAATTAAAATAATAATCAAGGCATTCAAAATCATTTGGAATTCATTTTTCATATTTTAAAATTTAATTGTTTGCATGAAAGGATAATGAATTGAATTTTTTTATTGAATTACATTTTTTTCAAAATCATTGATTTTCACTCCCCCAAAGTTAGAATGGAATTTAACTTATAGTTTTAAAGATAAGCTAAGATAATTTAGATTTCATAATTTGGAATAAACTGGTGGGATGGTAATTTTAAATGAAATCATTAAAAAAATTACCTAGTTTTAAGCTTATGAACCTTTAATAAGAAATTAATCACTCTGTATTCAGGTCATAAGTAGACTCCTCAGGGATGGTTGAAGGTGGAAATAAATACTAGAAAGCATGGTCATTATTTTTAATAAATATAATGATTTATATACTAACGTTCACACACATGAGATATTATATCACATTGAACCCTCCAAGGGGGTTCTCTTAACCAAAGAAACACAAAATAACAAAAAAAACAAAAAATCAATGCAGAAGCCGAGTTTCCTTTTATAAAGTGATTAGTTTAAAGAGGCTAGCTTGACATCCACCCCACCCCCCAACTTATCTAGTTACAATGTTTAATATATCAATGATTTAATTTTTAACCACTTTTAAAATATTGTGTTTATGTCTACAAAGGGATTGGAATGAAGGTTTTGAAATTCATTTAGGAAATATCATATAGGTCCCACTGAAATTTCTAATCCCTTGATTATCAAAATGGATCCATCCAATTCATTTCCTAATCTTTCATAATAAATCAAAGATCATTTTCACATCATTTGACTTGATAGAGTATGAAATTAAAATATATAGGTCTTGGTTATCTACTATGATTAAAGACTTGAGAGGGTATGTATGGACTCTGAATTTGAGCTCATGTTGGATAGCACATTTTGACATGGGTTAGTACTTATAATTGTACTCTCTTTAATTTTCAAAATTTCTCAACTTAATTGGTTCATTTTAAAAATATTATTCATCCCCCAAATTTCCCATTTCAATGTCTATAGTTGGTATGGGCTCGAATTTTGTGATTTCTCCCAATGTTTCATTCAATTGTGATCCAAAAAATCTCTATTGGATCCATATAAAAGGGATTCAAGACATGGATATAAGTTTCCCTCATGTGATTATAGAGAATAAATTTCATCATGGTTTAGACACCCTTTAACAATTCTATTTGGTTCCTCAGATTGACATTCAATATTCCATAACAAATTCACCTCATTTTCCATCATGAATTTTGTACAAGATTTTCATCATATTTTCTATCCTATGATGTTTTGGGAATAATTACTTCAATTTTTTCATTATTCTACCCACTCATGGAAATATTCAGAGGTTGGATTTGTTAATAAGAGGTTTGTGTGTTAAAATACTTCTATCAATGTTGAGGAAGGGACAACCTGAGTGGGAATGGGTTCAATAATTGCTTCAATGCTTTGTAGTTATAATCTCAATGGTGAAATTTCTAAATTCATTATAACAATTTGAACACAAAATTTTTCAAGAATTTTTTTGGGATTTAGATAGAAATGAGAATGAACATCTTGTATTTCCCTATGATTTATCTTTTAAACCATCCTTGAGAGGGCTGTAAATTATCATTCAAACATTCATCATTCCATTGATTTTACATCTCATTTGGTGTGGTGTATTCATTCTATATTTGGTTAATGAAATTCCTAGTGTGAGGTGCTTCCCAATATTTATTTCTAATTTTCTTTGATCATGAGTTTATGTTGGGATACTGTTGAATTTACTCCATAGGAGTAGATAGAAATTAGGATTTGATATTTTTAGGAGACACAGAAATGTAAAGCGGGGAAAGATAAGAGAAATATGGGTGAGAAAATAGAATTTTGGGTGAGAAAAGAGTTTTATTATCTAAGATAACATACCTGGGTCCCTAGAAATGGTGCCAGAATTTAATTGAACCCAAATTTACCCTACTAGTAGAAGTGGATGTTGAAGTACAAGTAAGTATCAAATCCACATGGACCAAAGAAGAAACCCATAGACACGTATATTATATGGAGGAATCATCTATGAAGTTGCAAACATTGTTGTTGATTTAAATTTAGATACTAAAATAGTAATGTACCTAATAGAATGGCTTGGATTTATGAGTGAAAACTCTGATTTTGTTAATGGAAATAATTAATTAATATGAGTTGATCCTAGGTTATCACTTGGGGTGTATTGGATTTATTTTTTTCAAAGAAAGTTTGAGACCACTAATTCAAGATATATCCACAAAATTAGATAATTTGATAAACTTATTAACCAACATAATCACTCAAAAATTCCAAGGATAATAACCAATGAACTTAGAGGATCACATTCATGATCACTTCAAGTAATTCGATCATACTAGCACTAGTAATGTGTCATTGCTTAAGTTGGAGAAGATGATGAAGAAAATAAATCATTGAATAGACATCCTAAAATAATGAATTATTATTAAATAACATGAAATAAAATTAAATCCACCCCCATGAAACTCTCTAGGATTAAACCATAAAATTTTATCCCTCCAATGATGTTATTCTATCAATGGAAGCGGTATGGAATAATCAAAAACAATTAAATAACGAACACACCACCATTGTGTGAGGAATTTCACAATTGTTGGTGTTAGTAAATTCAAAACATGACTTAATGGTATCAACTTGTTAATTTAATGTAAAATAAATAAATTAAAAATTATAATTATAATAAATTTTATTAATAAATAAACATGAACGAAAAACTTACATGAGCGAAATTGATTATGAAATTACAAAATGGATGCTTACAATTAGAATTGATAGAAAAACTTGCTTCACCATTCGCTTCACCACTAGCTCCTTATATAGTCATATTAAGAGCCTATGGACTATCCCACATTAATTAATTCCTTCACCATTAATTAGGAGAGTCAAAAGGAGAGTGGTAAATTAATGGAAATAAGTATTTTAAAAGTTTATCATAGAATTCAGACTATATTCAACTCCATTTTTGGTGTAAACATATTGCATTGAATGTGGCCTAATATTTGATAGTAATAGAAGAAAAATCTCTTACTAAATGTGTTCTATAATATCAGTCAAAATTTCATGAAAATTGTATTAGAAATTATGATGTTATGCTTCAAATGGTAGGATGATTTTATGGGCCTTCAAATCTGGCCCACAAGTTAAATGTCAACTTGGGCTCCCTTGATCTCCATATAAAATTCAGAATTACCTCTATCCACAGTTGAATGAAATGATCCCCATAATTTTATATTTCTATATAAAAAACATTAATCTTCATCGGGCTTGAATTGTGGGCCCCACTTTTATTTTATGGGCCTAAGGCCCATTATGCTTTGTCCAAAAATTTATGCATTCATTTCCAAAAAATAACTATATTCCCTTCAGATTAATTAATTGAACCTAAAAGACAAAAACTTTTGATCAAAGTGATCAATAATATCTGAAAATATTAAATTAATATAATGAATGTAACATTTTTCAAAAATAGATGATTAATTGGGCCCAAATTTTCTTTTTAAAAATGAATTTCACATGTGATTAGAAATAAAGTTCAATTTATATAATAAAATAATATTTGTGTTTATGTACTTTAAAACCCATTAATATAAAAATACTAACAATGAATATTAGCCTCTTTAAATTTCTAATTAGACCCCCAAATTGATTTTTTCTAGTCCTGAGCATAATGTATCTCAAAAATGTGAAATTGAATACCATTTTCCAAAAACATTTTAATATACAATGATCACCAAAAGACATCATGCTGATTAATTATGAATCCCATAAAAATAATTTCTTAAAATCAATGTTCACAAGAATATCTCAATCCCAAGACCATTCCTTTGTTCGAATTCATCACCACATTTCATCAAATTTTAATTAAGCATGATGAAGTTTTGTGTGTCTAAAAAGACATGGGGCCCATTTTTTTGTTCATGGGGAAACAAATGGAAGTGCTAGGTGGGAATCACATTAAACCTTAAGATGAGTATCCAAATTTAACTTTTTTCTTTTCTTTATTTTTTTGGTTTTTTTAAACCATAATAGAGATTAAAAGACTAAATCTTGGAAAGGAAACTATGGAGTCATGATCACAAAGTGTCGGGCACCGCACATTTTTTCAATTTCATGCTCTAAAATATAGATGTAAATCCTAACTCTGGGAAAGACAACTATGTAGTCACGATCCCCAAGTGTCGAATTCCACGCATTTGATAAAAACATTGCTCTATTCTACCATTATTTTCATTTTTTTATTGGATACTAATATTTAAATAAAAGTGTCCCCAAACCCTATGATATAAATAAAGTGGCTCAACAACTCAAACTTACACCCAAAATACAATTGATGTGCATTGTAGCATTTTGATTAAGTGGATGAAAATGTAAATGCTAAAAATTACATCGGACAACTCCAGTATCTAAAATATATGATCATGATAGAAAATGTGAATTAAAATCATAATAATGGAATTAAAAATCATTTGAAATTAAATTTTCTTATTTCACAATGTAAATTAATTCCTGAAAGGATAATGGATTGAATTTTTTTCATTGTATTACATTTTTTTAATATGATATTTTTACTCCCCCCCCCAACTTAGAATGTAATATCCCTTAGTGTTACAAAGAGAAGAGAATAGAGATATCAAGATTTGGAAGAAATAATGGGGATGGTAATTTTAAATTAATTCATTGAACAAAATCACCTGGTTAGAAGTTGATAACCCGTTAATAAGAAATTCATCACATTATCTTCATGTCACATGTAAAATCATCAAGATTGGTTAAAGGTGGGTTTAAATTCAAGAATGTGTGGTTTTTATTTGGAAACAATACAATTATTCTGCTGATAAATTTTACACACAATAGAAATTAGATAACATTGGAACCCCCAAGGGGGTTCCCTTAATAAAAGAAACAAAAAAAACACACGAAAATCAATATAGAATCTATGTTTCCTCACAAAAAGAACTTAGTTTAATGTGGTTAGATCGACATGGACCCCCCCCCCCAATATATCCAATTATAACATTTATCATTTTAAGGATTTCATTTTTCAACACTTATACAATATTTATATTGAATCTAAAAATGGATTCAAAGTAAGGTTCTGAAATTTATGTTGGAAAAATAATACAGGTCCTATTGAAAAGATTAATCCCTTGATTATCGAAACTGGTCAGTCCAATTTCTTTCCTAATATTGAATAAGAAATCATGGGTGATTTTCTCATTATATTACTTGGGATAAGATGTAAAAAAAATTGATATGTATTGGTTTTCTACTATGATGTAAGACATGATAGGGGATGTATGGATAGTTAATTCAATATTCGTTTGGATAAAAAAATTTGACACGGGTTGGGACTTAGAATTAAACTTCCTTTCATTTTCAAAATTTCTCAACATAATTGGTTCCTTTAAAAAAAATTATTCATCCCAAAATTGGACATTTGAATTTAAGGAGTGGGTATGGACTCTATTTTTTTTTATTTCACCCAATGTTTCATTCAATAGAGACACTAAAAAATCATTATTTGATCCATCAAAAAGAGATTCAAGCCATGGATATATGTTTACCTCATTTGAATACATAAAATTAATTCCTTCAAGGTTTAGACACCCTTAAATAATTCTCTTTGATTCCTCAGGTTGACATTCAATATTCCCTAGAAAATTCACCTCATTTCCTAGATCGATTTTTTTTATTTTAAAGTTGGTTCTTTTGGATTCTTATCTGATTTTTTAGATTCTGATTGTTTGGGAATAATTACTTCATTTTTTACATTATTCTATCCACTCATGGAAATATTCTTAGGATGGAGTTTTTCATGAGAGGTTTGTGTGTAACAATATTCTTCTATCAATGTTGAATAAAGGTTAACCTGAGTGGGAATGGGTTCAATAATTTTTCAATGTTATGAAGTTCTAATCTCAATAATGAAACTTTTGAATTAATTTTAACCATTTGATCACACAATTGTTCAAGAATGTTTTGGTTATTAGGTAGTATAGGAGATTGAAAATCATGATCTTCCATAATATTGATCTCATTAACCATCCCTGTGAGGGTTGGGAATTTTACCATTAAACATTCATCATCCAACTGATTGTACATCTCATCAGATGTGGTGTATTCAGTCAAAGTTTGGTCATTGAAATTTCCCATTTGATTTCATTCCCAATATTGGTTTCCTATTTGTTTTGATCCTGGTATTATGTTGGGTTAATATTGAAGATACTCCATTAGAGTAGATATAAATTAGGATTTCAGATTTTTAGGACACACAGATATAGAAATGGGAAAAGATAAAAGAAATCGGGTGAGAATAGAAAATTTTGGGAGAGAAATGAATGTGAGTATCGAAGATAACTTACTTGGGTACCCATAAATGAAACAAAAAATTGGTTGCATGAAAATTTACCCTACTTGTAGAAGCATTTATTTATATAAAATTAGGGATTGAATCTAAAGGCACTGAAGAATAAATCTAGAGACACATACATTCTATGGGGGAATCTGCTATGAAGTTGAAAACTTTATCATTGATTAAAATTTTTACACTAAAATACTGTTATACCTAATAGAATGGTTTTTATTTATGAATGAAAACCATAATATTTTTAATAGAAATTATTAATTAAGATGATTAAATCCTATGTTATCACATGGGGTGGATTGGATGTATTTGTTTTCATAGAAGGTTTGAGATCACTAATTCATGATGTATCCACAAAACAAGATAATTCCATAACCTCATTCACAAATTAAATCCCTAAAAAATTCAAATATTGATCATTAATGTACATAGAGTATCACTTTCATGACCAATCCATGTAATTGGATCATACTAGTACATAGAATGTGTCAACTTTCAAGTTAGCAAAGATGAAAGAGAAAATATCTCATTTAATTGAAGTATTAAAATAATAAATTGACATTAGAGAACATGGAATAAAATTAAATCCACCCCATGGAAACTCTATATGATTAACCATAAAATTTTTTCCCTTCATTGATGTTATTCTATCAAAGGAAGTGGGAAGTCAACTTAAATAAGTGGGATTGAAGAAGTGAAAACAATGAAATAATGAACAATCAACCACTGTGTGAGTAATTTCACTATTTTTAGTGTGAATAAATTCAAACAATGATTAAATGGTATCAAAGAGTAAATTGAAATGAAAAAAATAAGAAGTAGAAGATGATGAAATTTTATTAAGAAATGAACATGAATGAAAAACATACATGAGGGAAATTGATGATGCAATTACAAGATGAAAGCGTAAAGTTACAATTGAACGAAAAACATGGAACCCCAATACCTTAACAAAAAGATCCTTATATAGTAAAATTATAATCCTTGTATTGATCCCACATCAATAAATTCTTTCCCCATTAGTTAGGAGAGTCAAAAGGAGGGTGAGAAATCAATTGAAATTGGACTTTTTAGAGTTGACCAGAAAATTCGTACCAGAATCATCCCCCTTATTGGTGTGTAAATATGGAATTGAATATAGAAAAATATTTGATGGTTTTAGAAGAAAAATATATTATTACAGGTTTACTATTATATATATCAATATTTTATGACAATTGGATCATTTATTCTTATGTTATGCTCGAAATGGTAGACTGATTTTATGGGCCTTCAAATCTGGCCCACAAATTAAATGTCATCCTAGGCCTCCTGTGTCTCCTTAGAAACATCATAATTATCTCTATTAATGGTTTAGTTAAATGATACCAAAAATTTTATATTTCTAAATCTAAAATTTTAGCTTCATTGGGCTTGAATTGTAGGCTCCACATTTTTTTGATGGATCTAAGGCCCATTATTCTTTGTCCATAATTTTCTGCATTCATTTCCAAAAATCCTCATCTTCCCTTATGATTCATGAATTTAACCTAAAATAAAAAAGTGTTCCAATAAAATTGATCCATAATATCCCAAATTATAAAATTAAAATAATTAAAATAATTGTTTCCACAAATAGATGATTGATTTGGCCCATATTTTCACATTAATCATGATTTGTACATGTGATGAGAAATTAAGTTCAATTTATAAAATGAACTAAAATTGATGTTTATGGACATTGAAACCAAAGAATATAAAAATATTAACAATGAATGTTAGTCTCTTTTTTTGGTTAAATAGAATACATGTTACATGCGTGTTCAATGGATGACTAGGGAAGTTGGGATTAACGTCTTTATTTAGTTGAGTTTTATTATAATAACATTGTTCATTATAGTATACATTTGAACCCTTTTAAAGAAATATATAGAAATTGGTGTATAACACTAGAATTTTGGGATGAATATGGGGATAGGAAGTTTATGGGAGCATAATTAGTAGTGGAAGTAGCTAATAATGTGAAGATGATCCAGCAACACATGAGGATAGCTCAGAGCAGGAAAATATATTATGCAGATAACAGGATGAAGCAATTTTATTTCAAGGTAGGTGATCAGGTTTTCCATAAAATATCTCCAAATAAATGTTCTATTCATTTGGTAAGAAAGTAATGCTATGTTTGTGATTTATTGGACCCTATGAAATACTGTAAAAAGTTGTATAAATTTCCTACTGAGTAGCTTTTCCTCCGTGTTTGTCCCAGGTACATAATTTTTTTCATGTTTAAATGTTAATAGATTGTGTTCTAGATTCGTCTCATTTTTTGATCCCAGAAGTATTTCAGCTAGAAGAGAACCATTCTTATAAAGATAAACCTATTCATATTCTTGATCTTAGAGAGAATGTATTAGGGAACAAGGTAATTCATTAGGTTAATTTTTTGTGGACAAACCACATGGTTGATGAATTTACATGAGAATATGTAAATGATATGAGGGAAAGGTACCCTCACATTTTTAATAACTGAATAAAAATTACTAGAATGTAATTTTCAGAAGTGGGAGAATTTAACAACCTAGGTACTTATAAAATATTTTGTTTTCGTTCTAAAATCAGATAGTTAAATTCAATATAAATGTATATTGAAATAAGTGGTATTTATAGAAATTAATGAATATATACTAATATAATTGAAACCCCACATATGAAATTATAAATAAAATTTAGGTATCTTATGAATGAACATATTATGTGTCTATATTATGGTGTAATCAAATAAATGTTTTAAAATTAACAAATTATTTTTTGGTATTTTTTAAGTTATAAATATTTAATTATAATTTTATAATTCATATAATGAATTAAAATAAAATATATTTTCATAAAATATATTCAAAAATTAATATTTTGATGTCCTGTGATTATACTATAATTTTACTATTGAGTCAAAAGTTTCTCTTATGGCCTTTTTCATACCTTTTGTTTTGGAAATCACAATCATTGTATTTCTTTGTTAACTTGATTTTTCCATATGTTAGCAATGTTTTTATAAGAATACATAATCTTATTATCTTAATTAGAAAAATATTTAAAGAGTCATGAAAATATAATTTTTAATTATAGTTATCATAATGAGACTAGATACAATAATTATCAAACTCAACTTTATCATGTCGAATATAAGATCTTCTGTTTTTTCTTTCATACTGAAAAAATCTTAATATTCAGACTCATAAAGTTTTAAATTAAAATCATACTCAGACTCAAAGAGTTTACCATAATGAATTTTCCTTTGTTTTCTGTCAAACTATTTTAAGATTACTAACACACTCCAAAAATCTTATTTCTAATATAATAATCATGGTTTACACTTCAAATGGTGTACATCAAAATGATGTTAGAAATTCTGTTATAACACAATTTTTGAATTTATTGGTGTCCAATTCATCATGAAAAAATCATAGAAAAATGATTATTGGACTAATCAAGTTTAATTTTGAGGATATAGCTATAAATACATCATGCTTCAAATATTTTTAACTTAAGTTCTAACCAATTCCATTTAAAAAATATCAGTGTGTAAGAGCTCTGAAGCTTACTAGAGTGAACTACTTGTTCATCTTAATTCTATACTTTTTGAGTTGATATTTTTAATAACAATGACCGATAGTGTGAATATGATAAAGTGCTCATGGGTATAACAAGATAGAAAATCTGATCATCATATTGAAGGCTGTTGTGGATAGGTAGAAAGTGAATTCGATGCTCGTATTAAGTGCTCACTTGGATAGTGAGATAGACTAATCATCATATCGAAAGATTTCTTTGGTAAGGGAAATATGAAATTTATTTTAAGTATAAAACAATGGACCATTATCCTTGTCTATTGGATACCCTACACTTTGGGATAAATTAAGTTTATTTATTTGTATTACTTGTATTATTACACGTCTTTTATTTCCACTGCATATAATATAAAGTGATCCTTTTATATTCATATTTCTACTTGCATATTGTTTATCATAATATCTTTGATTGTGGTACAATTATTCTACACTGTATTACTTCTTGAACACATCATTACACTAATTATGATTCTATACACTTTAAGTTAGAATCACTACTTTTTGTATTACATTGATATGTCGTAACTATTGTCATTATGATTCTTTTTCAATTTATTTTCTACTATGAATATGATTAAACTATGATTATATTACCACCACTTTATGATTATGATTTTATACACTATAAATTTAGAATAAATTTCTCATTATGAACTGTAGATTACAAATCAGAATCTACTTGATTACGATATTTTTAACGTCATACCCAAGGGCCAAGTCTGATCATTATATAAATACTTAATAGGATTTGTTAATACGATTTGTTTAACATTTGTAAACAAATTTTCATTAAAGGTTAAAAATAATTTTTTTTAACCTATAATTCCCCCCCCCAAATTTATCCATCTTTATATACATTTTGATCCAATATTTATGAGACTTTAGTTAATTTTTCAAAGATTCCTAAAATCAGTAGTAATTTTAAAATCAGTGTTTTTTGAATAAATGAGGATTTTAATTAAAAATTAAATTTATCATATTTTGAAAACTATTTTCATAAAATGGATTTATTTTTTTAATTATACACATTGAAAAATGTTTAGGGTTAATTTTTGGGATTTTTCTAAAATAGATAAATTTTTGTGAATAGTGAAATGCGATAATTTATGGTGTTTAACAAATACAATATTTTTTTATTCCTGTAAGATGTAGGGATGGTGTAAGCACCATAATCTAGAACAATAATACTCCCTTTACTATATTTAGTCATGTAAATCAAAACTATTTGTATTATTAAGCCAATATAATAAACTAATGAATTTGATAATAAAAACACCCCTCTCCTCCACTATAAATACCACCCCTCACCTCCTCTTCTCCTCACACCTCCAAATACTTGAATCATTTAAAAATTCTACCCAATAATCTTGCCAGGACTCTCCCCTGTGTCCATTATTATTTGGTCTCAACAGAATAAAAAATCCAATATCTATAAAGAGGTTCTCAAGAGGAATATTTCAAGAGGTAAAATCCTCTTTCATTTTCATTTTTTTATTTTCAATTTCTTTTATTTTCTTATTCTCTCCTCACCTACCATTATCCAAGTGACATTATAACTCCAATATCTTACATATTAAATAATTTTATTATGTTAATTTAATATACATCATCAAACCTCACCCATTCGCATCTTTTTCAAAAAAAATAAAACATTGTCTATGACGTGTCAATTTATCATCATCGTGGACGATGTGTTTTCATTTTCTTTTGAAACCTTCATGGATAGTCATAAAACCATTTTTATGGTTAAATAAGATTTTATTTTTAATATTATATTTTAGATAATTTTTTGGAAGCAATATACAAACATGATATTAAATAAAATTATAAAATTTGGTGATGGTTGTAAAAATCACCAAAATAAATTTTGTCATTTTAATTAGTGTTTTATCTATTGAATCATCCACATGTTAGAAAAAAAATTATATATGTAATAATTTAAAATTATTTAAACATTTAGGTACCATTTCTTTCTACCTATGGATTTTTTCTACCATTCAATGATAAAATCCATAAGAAGACGACCATGGAAATCAATAAATATACACACGTGAAACAACAAAAATAACAAAATATTACCAATAAATGGGTGTAAAATTGTTATAAAAAGGATCATATAAGGTACTGTAAATAATAATATTGTTTTTTAATTAATTAATAACACTATTTAAAACATTATATAGTTTCTTTGAACATATTTTAAGGAAATAAAACCCAAGGTAAGGGACTTTCAATTAAAATCCTCTTTAATGTATCTTTTAAAACAATTATTAACATATAACGCATGAGAGGATTATCCCATTATCATGAAGCCTTATTTTTTTGATTCCTTATTTAAAAAAATCATGGTTATTTTCAATGAAAATGTTCTCCTTTTTATTTATTATGTATTCTCTTAAAATAAGTGATTTTACTCAATGAATGTATTTAGGATTCAAGTATTCATGTTTTATTTTTATGTTTGGGTTCTTAGGAATTATTTATGATGAAATGTTGTATATATGTCTCCCTCTAATTCATTTGGTATTTTTATGTTTTAATTTGACCGTAATGGTTATTCCAAGTGTAACGGTGATGGTTACACCATAAAATAGTTTTGAGGGTTACATAATATGGTATCCATGAGGGTTACATTATTAGGTAGCCATGAGGGTTACAAATAATTTTTTATATGTGAGGTTTAATATATAAATAAATCAATTCTTCATGTTACTTAAATGTTTTATTTATTTTTTCTTTGTTTTATGGAAATCTCTTGTTTCCAAAAAGTACGTATATGATACTTTATGCGTGATAAATATGTATTTGTAAAAATGATTTCATATGTTTATAATTATTCATGTAATAATGGTTCCTTTATTTTTTTTATCCCTTACTAATATTTTTATGCTCCTCCCAAGTTTTAAAATTTTTTCCAAAGTATTAAGGATGCGTAAGAGAAAGAATAAGCCATCCTAAATAGTGTAATGAATTTTCATGAAAATAATTTATGTTTTTTTTAAAACTTTTATATTATAGATGAAATGGATACAATTCTAGTAGTATACACTTTGTACTCTTATGTGTTTTCAAGTATGATTTATGACCTAATTATCTAAAACTCTAAACCTAAAATATCTTTTGGAATGTAAGAATGGGAATTATAAATGAATTTACTCTATTATGTAATGTTTAAGGTTGGGTCCTTATAACCAAATAGTGGAAAATTTGATATATTATTTAATTTTTTTTTTGAATAAATTGAGGATAATAAAAAGATATTTTTTATTAAAAATAAATCAAATAATTTCATTCAATGTAAATTCACGTATAAACAATCCTGATTCAAATGATATTGGGAAATAAACCCTTTTATATATCATAATGTTGAAGTGATAATTAACCAATGAATGAATTAGGTGCATCAAATGTTAATCCACCTAAAACAGGTTGATAAATATAAAAATTTATTTAAAATTCAATTTACACATAATTGTAGAATATCAAAGACAACGAAGAAGTAATATAATCCAATGGAAGAAATTGAGTTATGAAATTCATTAAAACTTGTTAATATTCATGTCAAATACCCTTATATGATATAATTCAAATTGAAACCTAAAATAACATGAATAATTAAGTATTAATTATATTTCATATCAAATGGGAAGTGTATATTCCATATAAAATAAATTAGGTGTCTAACATTAAAATATGCTATAATGAACAAAAATTGAGACAAAGTGTCATACCTTCTTTTTGTTAAACATCCTTTAAACTCGTGTATAGTGGTTTTAAAAATGTTAATAACTTATACCATAACCATATTAATATTTATAATATCTTATATGATCCTTTTATAACATATTATCACCCATTCGTTAATTATCTATCATTATTTTCATTGTTTCAGGTATTAATTGCTTCATTTTCTCATGTATATTTTGTTATGAAAGTTATGGTTCATTATCATATTATATAGTTTCATAAAATATAGAATAATAATCATAAAATAATTATCATATTTATATATAAATTATTCTTTTAACTCCAATCATGAAATATGGTTTTGAGAAATGAAGTATGTTACGATCATGGATATGGTAGGTCGTACATACGCATGGATAACGTTTCTATTTTTTCAACGTTCATTGTGGGAAGAAGGTAAGAAATATTTTATCATTATATAATGATAATAATATCATAAATACCATATTATTTATTTAAATATAATTATATATATATCATCCATGTGTTATTTTTTTGTTGCTGAAAAGAGAGTCACATCGTTCTATGAAGTCGGTAGTCCACACGTACATAAAGGATATTTTCATCTTTAAGTGAGTTAAAAGGTAAGTATAGAATTATATATTGTCTTTTTGTAATGATAAATATTTAATTAATATCAAAATTATTTTATTTATGTCACATATATTCATTACAATTATCCTAATTACCTTACATGTAAAGTGTTAGGGAAAACAAATCAAATCGCTTCGTGAGGCAGTAGTTCGTCATATACACAAGTGATGTTATCATATACCATAAAGAATGGAAAGTAAAAACTTTTTATATAATATAATGACTCCAAATATATAATTATGTTATTAATATCATCTATATACCTTATATCCATCATCATACCCAACTGTGAGTGGTGGTAATGGAAAAACAAATGTCATCGGTTTTTAAGGCGATAGTCCTTCGTACACACGAATAATGATTTCATAGCCAATTTGATGGAAGTAAGAATGGTTTTGGATCATAAACTAATATAAACACAACTCACTATCTTTAATATATGTATTTTATTATATCATTATGTTTTAATAATAATTGAATGAGGTGGAGGAATAAATAAAACAAAAATTCTCTTGGAAAATGTCACATATTCTTCAGGTAACCAACTTAGTTTTGCACCAAAACCCTTCATAGATTTAATTTATTTCCAAATTATGGATTCTATGATTATTGGAAGAAAGTTTTTAATTTTTTTGTTGTATTTATTTTCTGAATAAAAAGGTTTTGAAGGTGCTGAGAAGAGAGGATAGGGTGGCCTTTTATATGTGATGTGAGTGGCACATTTTTAATTTTTGAAAAAAAAATGTGCACCCACATTTTTAACATTCTAAAAGGGTAAAAAATAAATTATTATAAAAAAAATCATTTTAAGTTGTAAATATTTATTGAATATATAATTTATATGATTTTTTTGTCATTTTGACCCTCATATTTTTATTTTAACCCCTAGTAAATCTATTTTTACCTTAATCACAATAACTAATTTTCACTATTTTCAAAATTAATTTTGGTCAAAAAATAAGTATAAATTATTAGATAAAATAAATTATTCTAATTTGAAATATATAATCCATTTTCTGAAATTACATTCAAATAATTTAAAATTTTTCATTTATAATTAATCCCACTGATGTAACAAAAAAGTCGTTTTCAATAGAGAAAATGTTCAAAAGTTTTAAAAAAATTATATAAAAATTCAATTTGAAAATTCTTCCAAAGACCAAAAATTAAGTTAATAGATATATAATAGATCTAATTTTACCTTAAAACCAATTTAAAATATAATTTAACTTTGTATATTATTTAAATGAAAAGGAAGTTTTCAATTAAAATTCAGTATTTGCGGTGGTAGTCAAGTGGTTAACACACCCCATCAGCCTGCATTAATCCCATGATCAAATCCTAGTGGGTGCATATTTCTTGGTTTCTATAGAATTATTGTAGCAGTACTGTAGTAGGTATTTTATCTGGTACTATAGCATCCATAACTATTTATTTGTTTGGTCCTTTGGGCCACTCGTTTTCACCTACGGGCCACAGGGCCTTCGTGTCACTGATATGCCTTCTGGACACAGGGCCTTTGGGCCACAAAAATCTTGGAGTAGCCGAAATTCCACACAGAACAGGCGTAGAATAGAATTCAGATAAAATTATTAGCCATAAGTGCATGTCTAACCATATTGGAAGAACAAGAGGGTTTGTAAATCACCATCGGGAATATGCACCGTGTAGCTTTGCATGGGGAAATTCTAACTGATTCGCATAGTTAGGTGGGGAGAAAGGTTCCTTAAATGATGCAGATGTTGGGGAGGGATATTTCTATTGGGTTGGGACTTTCATTCATGTATTAAACATTATGCCTCTGGGCCTTCGGGTCATGTATTGGGACTTCTGCAACTGAGCCTACTGGTCATGTAAGGGTTCCCTCTCAACCCATAAAAGAGGGATTATCCAAGAATTAATAAAAATAAAGCATCTGATCAATTCATGAAATTAAATTCAGAACATTCACTCTTAATAAAAAAACATTTTATAAAGATCACAAAAATTCACCCTAATATATTGATATTCTAATTCAAAAAATGAATTTCATTTTTTCAAATAAAATTTTAAAAAATGGTAAAAAATAATTTTAAATTATGTGCGCAAAGCACGACTAAAATGTCCTTTTGAAGTAATACTTTTATTAGAACAAAATTATTTTTCTTTTAAATTATTATTATTATTTAATTTTTAATAAAAAAATAACAATGATTTTTTTTTGTATTTTTCAAACCCTCCAACATAACAACTTTTTTATAATGGTGTACTATATTTTGGTTCTTTTTTACTTGTATTTTTGTGTTCTTCAAGCTATCAAATTGATAAAACTTATTAAAAACAAAATATTTCATAGATTCTATAGTTTTATATTTTCCTCTAATATTTTTGTTTTGTGACATACAATCTATCAAAAAAAAATGTTCTTCTAAAATCTTGGGTTGTTACACTTATACCACTCCTCCCATGCTTTCTCCTGCTATTATTGTTGAGGGTATTATGGATCCCTCTAAGATAGAGGTCATAGAGGATATTTATTCTCCTACTGATAGAGATATGTCATACCCTAATGCTTCAGGTAAATAGTAATTTATATTATTAATATTAATAATAGTGTTATTTGATTTTTTTTATTACTAACTTATTCTTATTTAATAGTGGTTCTAATGATTATTTAAGTATCAAATATCATGGTCTTATATGGATATAGACTATTTGGAATAAAAAATATAGGTCATTGTGGACTATAAAAAATATTTAAAAACAATTCGGAAACATATAAAATAATAAAAAATATTTATGGGCACACTAGTTAGATATAACGACATTATAAACATAAAGCTTGTTCTTTGGTGTAAAGTTGATTATGTGATCAAATATAGAGTGTTTAAAGAGTTTAGTATAACCTTATTTATTTATTTTTCTATTATAATAATAAACCTTCAAATATAAAATATGTTATTTAATTTATGAAGTGGAAATACAATTTTCATGATAGTGATAATGTGAGGGTGGCTCACATTATAATGGTATGTAAACTAAGGAGGTCCTATAAATATGATTTGATTAAGGATAGATGGATAGAATTGGAACCCCCTTGAAATTTGTTTCTTATTATAGTGATTTTTTTATAAGACAATATTTTTTGATGATTACCTTCTAGTCTGATTCAATATTTATGGTAGTGACTTATTATTTCTCTTTTATTTTATGAAATAGTTAATTTGGTGTTTTAAATTTATTTCATTAATTAATAATTTATTAAAGATTCATCACAAAATAATAAAAACTAAATCAACACTAAATTATTTTAAAACTCTTAGGTGTAATAGTTTAATTGACCATGAGAAAAATTAAGAATTTTTTTAGTTTGTTTCAGATACACACACACAAACATATCTATCCAATATTTATATTTATATTCTTATTATTTGAAAATTAATTTATAAAAAATAATAATTAAATATAAATGTTTGATTATGCCATTCCCAACTATTTTTCTCATTCCATAATAATATATATGACAATCCAGTAAATGATGTTGAGGGAGAAGTTTTTTTAAGAATTTTAAGATTTTCAGTATACATAAGAAATTATTGAATGTATTTATTTTTTATTTTATAATTAATTTAAATTTTTTTTATTGAAACCATGATCCTATTATCCCAGATCCCACTCCTACTACCATTATATTGGAATAAATACAATATTTAGATCCCAAAGGACCGATCAGTCTAGTAGTTTTGGTAAAATAGATACATACATAAGTCTTGTATTGAAATTGAATACACAAATTACAATATATTTTTTTATAATAATTTTATCCCAACTAAAATATCCTTTCATATCATTTTTAAAACACATAATGGAATCCTATAGAAAGGAAACAAATAAGGCTAATCTCAAATTATTGTAAAGGGTTAAGTTCAACAGAAGAAATAATGAATCAATGAGACTAATCAATGTGGAAATTTAAACAACTAATGAAACATTCCATGTAGTCAATAACTAAGAAGTGAATGAGTAAATAGTATGGGAAGTTAAATAACTTAAAACATATTCCATTTCATCAACAAACTATGAATGAAATTCATCTATAGGTTTTTTCATAGTTAAAATATCATTGATAAAAATTAATGAATTTTAAATTCAATAAATACTTAAATATTGGACATTATGTTTCCCAGGAACATGATACCTTTACCATCAAGATATATCCAAAATGAAGTTTAAAAAATGTTTTGTAAAACCCATTTGATTCATGTCAAGACCTTTCATAAGACACTACTATCAAGATCTATCATCCTGAGAGTTTCAAATTATTTTTTACAAATGTGAAGGGTTTGTTTCCAACTAATTTCATCTCATTATACTACTGATGCAATAAGGGGCTTACTTAAAATGTTCCCTACCCCATTTTATACTTATCCAAAACATTACTCATATATCGAATAATCAATTTAATTAATGAATGGCATGCCATATAAAATATCTTTATTAAGTAATGGATATGGATTTATCAATATTTCCCTAGTTATTCAAGTAAAATTAAAAGTAAACAACTTATGTAAAAATGTTACATGGTTTATGAAATAATCATATCCATGATAAATAATGTCTATATTTAGGGTAAATTTAATGTTCAATGTTCACTGGATGTGAATAACTCAAGGGGAAGTAAATGACTATGAAAATTATTCAATGAAGTTAATGTCAATAATTTCCTTATTAAAAATGGTCATAACCCATGTATAGGATGATTAAAGATGGTATTAATAAAATATATACCCACTGGAGTAGGAATAAATTTTAATATCACTTATGAATATAATTACCATAAAAAGATCATTAAAAAAATTGGGGAATATATCATTTTCATTTTGAAAAAACATTTTTTAAATTCCTTTTCTTTTAAAATAAATTTAAAAAACATTTTCTTTAAAAATATATTTTCAAAATTTCAAAGTAATATTCAAATAAAATATGCTAGCAAATTCCATGCAATGTAAAAAAGAACATTCCTTTTACATTTTAAAAATGTTAGAAAAGTGCCTTTTTCATAAAATAAATAGTAGATTCCTTTGAAAAATAAATAATTTTAAAAATGGAAAACATTTATTTAAATAAATATTTTAAAAAAAAATTGAAAACATTTTTAGGAAACATGGTTTTATAAGAAAATGAATTTCTGACCAAAGAGATAAATGAAGTCTGAATTTATTGAAACATTTTCTCAATAATTTTAAGTTCCAAATAGTGGAAATGGTATTATAACTTGAAAAATAATCAATAAAAAGGGATAATAAAATTATATATTTTATTAAAAAATTATCATATAATTTCTAATAATGTAAATTAAAGAATAAATAAGCTCAATTAGAATTATATTGTGAACTAATCCCTTAAATGATCATAATATTTAAGTGAGAATAATTCAATGAATTGATTATTTTTATCAGTTGTAAATCAACATAAAACAAGTGGAAATAAACCATAATACAATAAAAATACATTATATACATAATATTATAATATTAATGACAACTAGAAAGTAATATAACCTAATAAAACAAATTGAGTTTTGTAATTTCTTACAACTTGGTAACTTTTAATCAAAACCCTCATAGATAAAATAATTCAAATTAAAACTTAAAATACCATGAATAATGAATTATTCATGAATGTTCATATCAATGGGTAGTATATACACCATATAGATGTGATTAGGTGCATAACATTTCAATATTTCTAAATGAAATGAAATTGAGATAAAATATCTTTCTTTATACTTCCTTTTGGTTGAATGATATTTAACCTCCAATATAATGGTTTTAAAAGTGATATAAACTTATTAAAAACCAATGTTAATATTTATGATATCATATATGATCCTTTTATAATATATTATTACCCATTCATTATTAATCATTCATTATTTTCATCATTTTAGGTGTTAATTGACTTGTTTTTTGAGTATGATTTGACATTTTATTTTTTGTTCCTATTATTTAAATCATGATTTCATCATTTAAAGAATATAAATAATTATATAAATATCATATATATTCATTATATATGTATTTATAGTAATCCATAAAATTTAGGGATAAGAAATCAAATGCACTGTTCAAGGAGATGTTAGGTCGTACGTACGCATGAACACTGCTTCCATTTTCATATCATATTAAAGAAATAAAATTAATTGATTTATATGTATATTATCATTATAATATCATATTTATTTCATATAAAATAAATATGTTTATTAATACAATCCTTAATACATTCCATATAAAGTGTGAGTGAATCAGATCACTTCTCAAGGCGATAGTTCGTCGTACACATGGATGACATTATCATACTTCAACAAAATGGAAAGTATAAAGGTGTTTTTATATAATAAAAACATAATATATCTCATATATATAATATATAAACTATAAATACATCATTATTCCCAACTATGAAATGTGGTAATGGAAAAATGAATGACATCTGTTTGGGGTGTGAAAGTTTATCATACACACGAATGATGATTTCATAACCCATTTGATGAAAGTGTATGAATTAGTAGGTCATAAAATTTTCATAAAAACAAATCATAATATTGAATATACTTAGTTTATTATATAATCACGGTATATTTGTATTGATGAAGGTGGAGATGGAAATAAACTAAAAATGCTTTTAAAAGATGATTACATATTCTTCGAGTATCCACCATAGGTTTGCACTAAACCCTCCCTATGTTGGATTTATGCTCAAAATAATGATTCCATGACGATTTCAGGGATTTTTGGGAGTTATTTGGGTAGATAGTTTCCTTCTAAATGTCTTGATATGTTTGAATAAGTGGGGGGAGTGAGTACCTTTTTATAGTTGAGGAGTGTCATTCTTGTATATACTCAAACCTTTTCAATATTGAGAGATTAATATTACCTAAAATGGATCCAATATTGTTAATTAATGCGTTTTAGGGATTATTTGGTTTATAAATACCTCAAACTCACAATATAATACATTTTTTAAACGTTTTTTTCCTTAACTCCTATGTTTCCTTACTTTATCATTTTGGTTTTTCATTATGGTAACTAGTTTTCTAACCAACATATTTTATCTATTAAAACTCAAATAAAATGATACTTACATATAATTTAGAAAAAATAATTCTAAATATTATATATACTTTTTATAATAAAAAAATATGTGTGTTAGAAATTGATTTTAATACAAGCGGAAGTAACGTGCAAAAACACCTCTTAACCCATTACTTAGAAAACTGAGATTTTTACTATTTAACTATAAATATATTTATTATAATAAAACCATTGGTCCATTAATAGACTATATTTGAAATATATTAATATTTAAATATCGATTTACAAAATATAGGATTTTTGTAATTTTAAATCAATTAAAAAAATATCATTTATTACAAAATTGTATTATGTCAATTTGCACATAATTAATTTAATTTGAATTTAAAAAATATAAATACAATTATTTAATTAAAATATATTAATTTAAAATATTTTTAACATTATATATTCATCTAAAAAATAATTTAACATAATAATTCATTCAATTTAATTCACTTTTACTGTTTTTAGTATCATTTATTTTATTTAATTGTTAACTAAATCACTAATATGTTGGCATTTCATAATCATTTTAGGTAACTAATTCATCTATAAAAATTAAATAAAAATTATTATGATGGAAATAACTTATTTAATTTCAAAATAATGTTTTTAATATAACCAATGTAGTTTTTTTCCCTTTCCCAAAGCAATATATAAATTTAAAGTAAGAAAATAATATCTTTTGTCTTTTTCTTTACATAACTTATTACAATGGAAACTTTCTTGAAAAAGTATTCCAAAAACTCATATATTGAGTTAATAAAGTAATAATAGTCTAAATATTTCCATATATTAGGATTTTTGCATGTTCTGGTTCATTTTTACACCTTATAATCTATGTTTTATCATTAAGTTAACTTGTTTTCTCCATAATCATTGTAATTAATTTTAAATGATTTCAATTATCTATTTGGTAAAAAATTAAGATAGAATTATCAGAAATTATAATTTATTACTTTTCAAAATATAGAATCCATTTTTCCAAATTCAAATCTTATAAGTGGATGAAATTAATTTATAAATAATCCTATAGACGTGTCGAGAAAGCGATTTTTTAAAGTGAAATTGTTCAAAAGTTCAAAAAAACATTCAATTCCAATATTAAATTTATTCCAATGATATAAATTGGATTAATATATGTATAAATCAACTATTATGACTTTAAAACCAATTAAAAATATAATTTAACATTATAAATAATTTATATGAAAAGACATTATCAATTAAAATTCGGTATTTTTCATTGTTCATCAAAAAATGAAACTTCTCACAAAAATACCAAAAATTCACCTGAATATATTTTTAAAATTATGATTTCAAAAATAATTTTTTTTTCCAAATAATTTTTTAAAACATGTTCAAATTTTGTTTTAAAACAAGTGCGCTATTAAAAGAGGAAAAAATAGCCTTTAGAAAAATATAACTCTGTATGCGTAAAATTGGATTTGTTCTTATCTTATGTCCATAAAATGTATACGATTAATGTTCAAAAAATAAATATATTATAAATAAATTACATTAATATCATCTAATAATATTAATTAATTTAATTTATTAATATAACACGTCTTTGGTACATGAAAATTGTTTATTATAAAAATATTTCCATTATATTCAATTGATTTTTATATTCATTTTATAATTCATTGGAAACCAATGAATTCAACAATGTATTTTAATAATTTAATAAACCATATTTATAACTATAAATTTAATGGCTAGGATATATTTACCATATTAAATAATAATATTAATAGTATTCGGTAAAACATCATCTTGGGTGTAATGCATGATATCGAAGGAACTCATCATTGCGTGAAAAGCATGCTAACTAAGTATTGCGTACACTACACACAATATAATAGAATTAATTTATTCAAAACATAAAATATATCATAATGTATCAGGATGTTATATTCCTTTCTACTCTTGGTGTGACGTTTTATATATGTTATCGAATAAAATGTTAGTCTTTTAGAATTTTTGCGGTGTTATATTCTCCTCAACTTAAATAAATTGCATCATCGCAATTTAAATATTATCTCATAATTACATGGTTTAAAGTTTGGAAATAAAATTTTTGATAAAAACAAGTCTTTATAATGGTTTTTAAAACATCCTCTTAATATGAGAAAATTTTAATTTCAAAGGAAACATGTAATTACATATAACTAGGTTTCTATGTAGAAGATCATGGGTGGAAAGTGAAGATATTGACATAGAGGAATGTGTAAATATTTATATGGAGTGGTTGAGGTCATTAATCACAAAAATGTGAATGATCAATGGAATGTTGAGGGGCTTAAATCCATAAATCTATGATGATCTATACGGACATCGGTTCAACATAAATGATGGTCTTAGGATAACATTTTTATTTTAAGATCATTTTACTATTGTTGATTAATTCTTTTACTGCATAAAAATATAAGTAAATATATTTAATTTATATATTTATATATAAAAAATTCATAATTTTGTTGTCATTTGATAAATTTATAGTTCACCCCTTGCTTAAAGTAATTAATATCCCAAAAATAAATTTTTTTTTTATGCCTAAAGTACTAAAATTTAGTTTCAATGGATCTTAAGATCTGTAGAAAATGTCTTTATATATGTCTCTAACTATTTTCCAAACCCAATGTTTAATAAATTAAGATATAAACCGCAAAATTAGTACTACTAATTCATTATTGATATTTATTTTTCAAATAGTTTACCTAAAAACAATGACATATTAACCAAGACATTATTAACGCTTGTGGTAGGTGTGAAAACCTTATCATCCTTCGGTCATGGGTTCAAGCCCCACCGCCTTACTGGAGATGACGAGTTGTCACCCTGCATACGAGTTTTACTTTTTATAAACTATATTAATATAATTCATAAAATTTTTGTAAAAATATGATGAGCATCCATGAAATAATGTTAATAATTAAATAACCTTTTTACTATGGTTTTCGATATAACTTATTATATATTTTTTCACAATGTCTAGTAATTTTATTTGACTATTATTACAATTTTATAAATTATCATATCAAACCAAAAGGCTATCAATACCTTCAAACTTATATCTATAAAGTGTAAAGGTATTATTACTCATATAAAATTTCCACTAAATAATTTTCTTTCCAAAAATTTCTCCCAAAACATTCTAAATCATAGTAGAATGTCATCACATAAAAATGAAAAAGTAGTGTTTAAGACTTTGAACATATGACCAATCTTAAATTCATTAACCATGATGGTATCCATAATGATTATGTTAATGAATACACATGAGATTATAAAATTTAACATAATCCTTGTATGTTTCATAACTTTTATAACCAAAATTCTATTGGTAAAACACTTTTTCAATTAAATTATTGAAGACTAATACATAAATATTTCATCCATTTTATTTTCACATAGGTCCTTCCTTGGTATAGGGTTTATCCTTGTTCATTCATTATCATTATCTATTAAAATCCTTCAAAATGGTTTGTAATGAAAATTTTAGTTATCCTAAGCCTATCCCCCAGGAGAGTCAAAACAAGTGCACAATAAGGAACATTGTCATTAACCAGGTGATGATTAGGTCAATACCAATGTGTGGATTTTATAGTATTCACACCTAGGTACATCTGTTCCAGATCAAAATCTACTTGTAGTTTCTATAAAGGGATGTGTTTCATTGAAAACCCACATAATATCTACCTTACTATAACTTTATAATGTTCTTCTATACATGTCCTAAAACACTGTCATAGGTTTATGTTCCCTAATGTTGGTTTTTATAAATATAGTTCCCAAGGTTTCTACTAAACTTGATCTGATACCAGCTGTACCGACCCCGACCCCAGTATACCAAATTCAGTTCCTACTACCATTAAATTGGAATAGATACAGGATTTGGATCCCAAAGCACAGATCAGTTTTGTAGTCTTGGTAAACTTGATACATACATTAGTATTTTAATACAAATGAATACATAAATTATAACTTAATAGTCTTGGATAATAACAGTAATCCATCTATAATATCCTTTCATATATTTCATAGTAAACTTCTTAGAATATTGGGGAAATGAAACAAAATAAGGGTAAGCTAAAATTATCAGTAAGGGTTAAGTACTATGAAAGTAATAATAAATCAATAAGAATCATAAATATGTAAACGTAAATTACAGATAAAACATATCATGTAGTAAATAAATGATAAGGAAATGTGTAAATAATATGTAAAGGTAAATAACTAAAAAAATGTACTTTAATAAATAAACTGAGAATGAAATCCATCTATAGATTTTGGAAAAGTGAAAATATCATGGATAATAATAACTAAATTATGAATATAGAAAGTGTTTAAATATTGGACATCATGTTTCCTAGGAACATGATACCTATACCATCAGGATCTATCCTCAATATGGTTTAAAAAATGCTAGGTAAAACCCATCATATTTGGGTCAAGAAGATTCATAAGATACTACTTTCAATATCTATCCTCCATATAGTTTAAACATCTTCATTACAAATGTGAAGGGTTTGTTTCCAACTAACTTCATCTCATGAGACTACTCATAAATCAAGGGGATTATGTTAAATTCTCCCCAACCTATGTCATACATGTCTGAAGAATTCCTCATATATCAAATTATCAAATAAATTAATAAACAATATTCCTTACCCCAAATGGCCCAAAATCCTTCTTTTTTATAGATTTTTTGGATAATACCTTTTTTAATTGGGTTCAGAGTGAACCCTTACATGACCCATAGTCCTAGTGGCACAAGGCCTAGTACATGAACTTAAGGCCTAGAGTCACAATTCCAAATATATGACTCGAAGGCACCTAGCCCCTACCTTATATTTATAGTCGTCTAGTATTTACCTGTGAAAGGTTATATGGTGCCTGGTCCCAATGGTGATTGTTTTACCCTCTCATTCTTTGAATTCAGTTAACTCTACTCTAGTGGCTACTACTTTTCTCTAAATCCTCTTCTGGGCCTTCTTTTTATAGAGTCTAGGATGATCCATGGTCTTTATGGCCCATAGGCCCAAACCAGTGGCCCAAAGGCCCAAACAAATTAATAGTCCCAACTGCTACAGTACCTCCATAGTACTTCTATATTATGTAAAAAAGTTATATGGTTTAGGATATAATCATATCCATCATAAATAACATGGATATTTAGGGAAAATTTGATTTTAAATGTTCACTAGAAAGTGAATAACTCAAGGGGAATTTAATGAAAATGAAAGTTATTCAAGGAAATGAATGGAAATATTTTCCTTAGTAAAAATGATCAGAAAAATCCATAAGATGATTACAGATGGTATCAATACAACATATATCCATTAGAGTATGAATAAGCTTTGATCTCACTAATGAATAGTGTTACCATAAAAGTTATTTAAATAACATTCTTGATAAAAATATGATTTTCATTTTGAAAATCATTTTTTAAAATCATTTTATTTGAAAATAACATAGAAACATTTTATAAAAAAAATTATATTTATAAAATTTAAATGTATTATTCAATGAAATTTTGACGGGTAATTCTGTATAAGGTAAAAAGAGTATTCCTTTTTCATTGTAAAAAGGTTAGAAATGTGCCTTGTTCGGAAAGCCCAAAGAATATTCCATTGAAAAAAAATTAGAACATAAAAAACTGGTAAAAATTTCTTTTCATAAATAATTTATAAATGGATAAATAAAAAATTTGAATTTTTTTTAGAAAATATGGTTTTGCATGAAAATGGCTTTCCAACCAAAGAAATAAATGGAGTTAGATTTTATTAAAACATTATCTCAGTAATTTTGAGTACCAATGTGTGTGAAAATGGAAACATCACTTGAAAAATATCTTGAATAACTAGAGGAGTGGAAATTTTAAGGGCTTATTAAACAATTATCATATAATTTACTTTGATTTAAATTCAATAATAAACAAGCATGATTAGAATGAGATTGTGAAATAATCCCTTAAATTAATTGTAATGTTGAAGTGAGAATTAATCGATGAATCAATTATGTGTATTAGTTGTAAATCAACATAAAAAAGTTGAGATACAAAATAATATAATCAAAATAAAATATACACATAATATTAGAATATTAATGATAATGAGGATGTAATGTAACCAAATGGAATGAAATTGAGTTATACAATTTTTTGAAACTTGGTAAGTTTTAATTTAAATCCACGTAGAGGAAATTAATAAAATTGAAACATAAAATAAATTTTTAATTAATTATTCATGATATTACATGTCAATGGGAATTATATACACATATAAAAGTAATTAGGTGTATAAAATTACAATATGTCAATAATGAAATGAAATTTTGATAAAATCCCTTACCTTACACTTATTTTTGGTAGATCACTCTTTAACCTCCTATATAATGGTTTTGAACATGTTATTAACTTATTCCATGTCAAGCCCCCCCCCCCAATGATACCCCTCCTAGGATGGAAAAGAATAAAGAGATATAATGACCTCCGATTCCCACCTCCAGTTGGCCCTAGGTTGGAGACTAGCACCAAGGGTGTACAAATCTCACAATATGGGTGGCAATACCCTTTTTATGTAAAAAAGATCTAGAGATATGATGGATCATCTATAATGAAACTCTAATAAATATATAAAAAAATCCAAAACCATCCCACATGCAAGTGAAAAATATAACTCATGCAAACACAAAAGTCTCGTAAGTAAAATACCAAAAGTAAAGCTACGCAGTGACACAACAACTGTCAAGATCTAGGCTAGTAAGGTCCATCACGGTCTATATAATCCTCTTAGAAACCTAAAAACAGTTAATATAGGTAGGGTGACCATACCAGTATACTTAGTACGAAAAAAACAAAGTCTCTCATGCACATGTGAATGTCAATTAATATATTATAAATAAAATTGATGATATGCTACCTTGCACCACTTTCCTACTGAGTATCCACTCCCACACCACAACGATAAACATCCTTGCGCTCCAACCACTTCTGAATTCACCGCGTCACCACCCACCCACACACACTTGGGCCCACAAACCACATCACATTATGTTCGCAGATACTTGGGCCATAAAAATGTCACATCCCACCTAAAGACACCTGGCCCTCAAACCACATCACATCCCACCCATAGACACATAGGACACAAATTGAAACTCATCCCGAAGACACCTGGGAAAGCACAACACATATCATCCTAAAGACACTTGGGAAAGGAAAACAAATCTCATCCTAAGGAAAACTGGGAAATCACATCTCACCCACACAGACCTATGCATAACAAACCACAAATTTCCAAAATAATCTTGATAAATCACCACCAAGAAGAGGGAGTAGGGAAGAGCAGGTGGCCAGCCATCTATCCTCACACTGGGATGTTTGGGAAAGACACCCTCCCCCCTGACGATTAGGGTGTTCAGCACATAGTCCTCAACTAGGGTGGGGTGCCTATAGAAACCAAAATTAAAGTACAAGTATATATATATATATATATATGATACCAAGAAATCATTCCCAACATATAGGTTCTCAAACAAACCACCAAGTCACAACACTAGCACCTATTATACTACCTCTAAATGCACATCACCACACAACAAACAAACAAAACTCACTCCACTTCCCCAAACAATTTATTTAACAAATTTCCATTATTTATTAAACAATTCATTTATACATTCCATCACTTCTTGGGAAACTAATAATCACAACACACAACAGGCAACAAAGAAAATTCCTACCATGAAAAGAACCATGGTAAAATTAACCCACATCACATTTCCTTTATGTTTAACACTCATAGATGATATTTCATATACATATATCTAGATACAGGGTGAAGATTACTACATGAAGAAACAACATCCTTCTTTAAATTCATCCATCATAATCCATACTTTGAGCTGAAACAAAATGAAAACTCACAACCACATCCGACAACACAATACATCACAACCAGATTCACATCCTTATTGAAAAACACTTCTCATCCATCCTACAATCAATCAAACTCTCAACCTGAGATTCCATTACACCACTCAATCCATTATTCAACAAAAAAAAATTCTCAAAACCACACTGCTACACAAACCAAAATAACCCACACACACATGACATAACCACACATACTGAGGAAAAACACACTTCCAAGTTTAATAGGGCATCCCTTATTTAATTCTAGTTGTTAATTCAGGGGTTATTATAGAAGTAGAACAATACTAGGGAGTTAATTTATTAGAAAAAAATATGTAACTAACCAGTTTCTATTTAGGGTGATACCACAATAACCATACCTGAAGGAGAAAATCCAGTAGATACAACCAATGCAAACAAAACCACCAAAAGATACCATTTTAAGTGGGGTATTCAGCCCGTACAATTATAATATCACAATAAACATTGAAATGGTAGAAAAATGTGCATCAAACCCCATTACCCCTTTTAATTCAATTAACTAGTATTTTATCTTTGATTTAAGCCAGAAAAACTATGACCCAAATTTAAAAATAAGAAAAACCCATCTTGCATGATGCATAAATAAAGAGAAATGAGGGAATCCCAATCTAGAAGGGGTTTCAATGTTCTTCACATGAGAATGGATCACATAATGGACCTTCAATCACTTTACAAATAAGATCTGCAACTATCTGAGAATACCACAGCACCATCGCAACAATAACAACCAAAGGGAGCCCCATTAAGAACATGACAAAGCAAGCACCATATCACGGTGCAAATATATGGAAGAAAACAAGATCAAGTCAAGATAAATTACTATATATTGAAGGGATTCCATACCTTGGATCACCAATGAACAACCACCAAGATCAATGGATCGAAGAGGGAGAAAGAGGTCTCAAAGGGCTCCTCGGGGTGCCTAGGGTTCATCTAAAATGATAGGAAAAGATAGAAAATCCAAATGAATAAAATTTAAAACCAAAATAATTTTTAAAAAAATATGGATTGAGGTATTAAACAACATGTAATACCCTTTCACATCATATAGTATCCGGGGTTTAATTTGTACTGAAAAAACATGCCGCCTAACAATTTATATTATTTTTCAAACCCTATAGTATTACATACTGTGAGACTCCCAATTAAATCCATAAAATATAGTTTCTTGTCATGTAATATAGTTACACGATGTGTAATCCCCGTTTTCCAAGTGTTTAAAAACCAAGATTCCCTAAACTTCCTCTAAACCTCCTCTGAACATGTCTAACCACCAAAACCCATAATGTATTAGATTGGGAAGCCACGTGGAAATACATCAGATAACTCTCAAACGATTATCATCCTAAACAATCTAGAACCAAGCCTAGAAGAATGAGGGGTCCAAAACCACCACCATATGAGATAACTCTCATTAATCTCACCACACATGGAACACCACCACTGACTAAACATGGTAATGTTCAACGATAATGCATATTGTGTTGTTTAAAATTTTGAATGGAAACCTCAACATCCAGGAACAACTCCTATGACATTTTTTAACCCAAAAAACCACAAGACACACCACACAAGCATAAAAACCACACTTTCTGAACATTTGAATTAGGTAATTCCATCCTCTATGTCAATATTTTATCCTCTCTAGCTAGCACTTACTCAACTTTATGGGTTTAATCACTTCACAGTTAATGCGAATCAGTTTCAAATACCCCCCCCCCCCCTCTTCATGTGTTAGGAACTTATCATGAATCATGAAGAAAATAAACATCTCATATCATAATTAAAAATGTTCAAACATCACATTACATGGAAACACAGTGAGAAAAACAAAACTCAAAACTACCCTGGGTACTAGGTATACATCTGCCTCTCTTGCTACCAAGTGCTCTCTTCTAGAATACCATGCCTCCAAAGTACATGAACCAAAGTAATAGTACTTTCATGATGAATCCTCCCTCATTAATCATGGATCTCCATTGATCACTCCCCAAATGTTGTGTCATCCTTGATATAAAATTCTCCCCAGTCAATGACATGGGAGTCATCATGAAGATACTGATGAAGCTGGGAGATGATGAAGACGTCGTGGATCCTCTCCAACTTTGGTGGCAATTAAAAATGGTATGCCACCTCACCAACCCACCCCAATACCTCAAAGGGTCAAACAAACCTAAGATAAATTTTACTCCCTCTGCCAAACCTCTGATACCCTCGTCAAGGGGAAACCATCAACAGCATGTGGTCCCCAACCTCAAACACCAAGGTCCTCCTCCTACGATCAGTATAAGATGTATTTATTTTTTTTTCCGCTACCATTCTTTCATGAATAATCTGAACATTCTTTGTCATTCCCTACACCTCATTCGAACCAATAATAAATGCCTACGCAAATTCAATACAACACAACGTAGAATGAAATGGCCTTCCATAAAATGCCTCAAATGGGGTCATTCCAATGGAAGAGTGGTAGCTATTATTATAAGAGAACACCACAAAGGTAAGATATTTTACCCAAGATCTACCAAAGTCCAAGACACAAGCCCACAACATATCATCAAATTTCAAGATATTCTATTCCATCAACCAATTTATATGAGGGTGGAAAGTAGTTCAATTGTGTAACTAGGTTCCAAAGGCATGCTATAGTCCCCTCCAGACTGGTGAGGTAAACCACACATCCTGATTTGAGACAATGGTCCTCATAACTCTTTGCAAATACACTACCTCATCCACATTCCTCTTAGCCACGACATCCACCATGCCCAACTCCCTGATTGCTAATAATTTGGTCAATTTCGTCAATTGGTCCACTATCACATAGATATCATCACAACCTCTATGAGATATAGGTATCCCTGTGAATAAATTCATTAATATTCCATCCCATTTCCACTTGGGAACATCCATGAGTAGCAACATGCCACCCAGAACACTATGATCATTCTTTACCTACTGGAAAACCAATCACTTGTCCACATACTCCACCACTACCCATTTTATCTCGGGCCACCAAAACTGTATCCTCAGGAAAAAATACGTATTGTTTACTCTTGTATGTAGCTACAAGGGTGAGCTATGATACTCATAAAGGAATCTATCATGTATCTCCACAAGGAAAAGAACTTCCCCCAAAGTAATATCTGATTTCAACCATCCTCTAACCATCCTTCCAAAACATCACCATGGACAACTCGATCATGCATAACCTATACCTCTTAGTCCCCCCACTGAGACTCATCCACCGTCCACATCATAAAATACTAAACCATTATCTGAATCAAATATCCTTTACCACCATCCACTCTTTCGTCTAGTAGTAAGGATTCCAAATCCTCCATCACTCACCAAGCATCCGAAAACTCCCGAATAACCTCTTTATGTGACTTTATACTCAAGGAATAAGTCACTACATTTTCCTTCCCTAAGGTATAACAGATCTCAAAATCGGATCCTTGAAGAAACTCCATCCACCTTCGATATGTCATGTTTATATTGAAACGGAGAAATATATAGCTCAAGCTCTTATGATCCGTGAAGACCACAAATCACTCCCTGGTGAGGAAATTTCGCCACAAATTCAGTGAAAATACAACCACTGGTAACTCCAGATCATGGGTGTAATAGTTATATTGCTGGGTATGTCACTACCTAGACCCATAAAATATCATTTCTCACTACTGAATCAACACTCATCCCAAACCTAGGAAGAAATCGTCAAAAACACTTCAAACATAACCCCTTCCTCTAAAAACCAAAGAACTGGATCACTAACCAACTTCCCATTCAGGTAACCGAACTTTTCCTGGCACTACTCACTCCCCAAAACATATTGGCCTTTCCTAGTCATGGTTTTCAATGGTGCTGCAGCTCAAGATAAATTGGTCCCAAACATCAGATAATAGCCTATGATACTATGAAACCTATGAACTTACAGTATTTTTCTAGGTGTTTTCCAAGAAACAACTTCTTCAACCTTCAATGGGTCTACTGTTATGCCCTTATGAGACACCACATGCCGGAGGAAGTGCACTACTCATGTCCAAAACTTACACATGGACAACCTTCCAAAGAGCTGGTGGCATTGAATAACCTGCAAGATAGTTCTGAGATGCTCTACATTCTCCTCCTCTGTCTTCGAGTAAATCAAGATATAATTAATGCATATGATTATGAATCGATCTAGGAAATCAGGGAAAATTGAGTTCATAAGTCCTACGAACATAGATGGTGTGTTTCTAACACCGAACGACATTACTAATTACATGAAGTGCCCATACCTTCATCTGAAAGAATTCTTTAGGATATCTCCCTCCTTCACTCACAACAGGTGATATCCAAACTATAGATCAATTATTGAAAACCAATAGTCCCATCTCATCTAGTATAAAAGATTTTATATCCTTATAAGAAGGTAATGGATTTTGACCATCGCATGATTCAACCTCTGGTGGTCTATACACAACCTCAGACCACCGTATTCCTTAATTTAAAATAACACTGGAGCACCCCATGATGATACGTTGGTCCGGATAAATCCCTTTTTCATCAGATCATCTATTTAAATTATCAACTCCCACAACTGAGAAGCTTCCATTAGATAAGGATCCATCAAAATCAGAGAAGCACCATGCTTTATGTCCCTCCCGAACTCAACATCACATTGAGGGGGTAGCATCACAACATCTTCAAGGAAAACATCCAAGAACTCCCCAATGACTTGGGGAACTCCTACCATCACAGTGTCCACTAATTCCAATAACAACTCAACCAACAAGGAAATAGGAGGCTCCACAAACGGACTACCCACCTAAAAAACCATGTTCACCAATAAATGAAACATGTTGACCACCCACATCTAAAAACACAAATCTCCTCTAGAATTAGTTGATAACATCATGCACAGAATACAACCATTTGATGCCAAGGATGACATTGTATGGCAGCATATATAGTAAGAAGATATCCCCATAGGATAGATGTCATCACATTATCATTCTACACCGTCAACACATGTCAAACTAGATGGTCTTACCTCCAACTAGTGTAATCAACACTAGGGACATAGAAATCCTCTCTACGTCTACTCCCAGAGAATGGGATAGAGTGGGTTCAATAATGGAGTGAAAAACTCCAGAATAAAACAAGGATCAAGAAAGGGTACCAAACAAAATGATAACACCTCTAATGACCTCTGACCTCACTAGAACTACTGCATCTTCGAATTGCAACTGACCATGCCCAGATCCTATGCTTGTCTGATGACAACCACCTCCACAACCATGCTCGAGTCTTGTCCTTGAGTATGAGGGACATCCTGAGGTTGTCCTCTACCTTCTATATCTCTCCTAAACAGAGAAAAATCATGTTGTCCTTGCTAGTGAAATTTCCATACTAGCAACTCCTGTAGAGTTTGGCACTCAACCTATCCACTTCTACCAAACTGAGCTCAGGTAGCCATTGGGAACTAATGTAAGGTGATCTCGAACCCTATAGAGGACACACATCATCCCCAATCCCATAAGAAATTAATGGGTACCACTGGAACCATAAGTTCATAAAGGAATTTTTGGAGGTCGTCTCCCCAACCAATCAAAACCTCAAAGGTCCTACAACCTGAGATCTATCACTAATAACTCTACCTAGTGAAGAACTCTATTGGCTCCCCTCTTGTGATAGAACTCCAAGAGAGTGAATCCACTCAATCACCTCTGCCTTCTTCTAAACCTCCATATACATTGGTGACGTAAAAGGAGTAACACTATACTTTATAAAAGGGTGGAGGGTCTCATTAAGACATCTCACACATTGGTCCTCATCCAAAAAGAGATATGGGGAAAAATTACAAGATACATGTACTTGATCCCCAACTCCCACACTAACATACTACCCTACTAAAGGGAGAGAAACTCCTGCCACTTCTATAACTTCATTGATGATGAAAAGAAAATCCTCCCAGAACTCCTTAAGGAAGTCAACCCACAACACATCTACCTCCTTCCACTCCCCCAAATACAGCATCCACCACTGACATGTAGCTCCCCCCATCTAACTAACCACTAAAGGGAACTAGTACCCCATTGGGGCCAGATAAAACTAAAGGTGGTCTCAATCTCCTCCAACGAGCCCTACGTATCCACATATAAAATGCTTTTCTCGTACATTCCAAAACACTTCCATTGGAATGTGTATTGTGTCTTCTACCACTGATCAGATTCCTTAGTCGGATTAACCCTACAGCCATCAACCAGATTGTCCTGCTGAAACTCCACTGCCTAAGCCACACACGGATGATGACTTAGAGCTATAACCGAAACAGTGAACAGAAAATTTTTAATCCTGAGTAGTGTGGAATCACGGTTCATTTCAAAAAATTTATTCCATTTCATTCATTTTAACCATTTTAACCTTCTAAAAAACCAATTAAAATAAGAACACACATCTTTAACTTCCCTAGGTCTCTAACCTATAAGAAATTCTTTCTTACTTGGTTGTTATACGAGCTCAGAGTCTGTGCACTGGATCATGGAGGGACCTAAAATCCCATGTCCTAGCCGGTCTCCCTTTCTTATTTCACACACCAAGGTCAACTGGAACTATTTCCATATCATCCCATGTAATCCTCGTTGTTCCTAACTCCAAATTCCATCCTATCTCACAAACATCAGCTCTGATATAACTCTATCACCACTAGCCTTCCCCAAAGATACTCCCTAGGTTGTAAAATAAGAAAGGGAAATCAAGAACCATGAGTCCCACCTCCAGTAGGCCCTAGGTTTCCAACTAGCACCAAGGGTATACAAATATCACAATATGGGAGGCATTTCCCTTTTCTAAGAAAAACGATTAGTAGATATGATGGATCAGAAATAAAGAAACTCCAAGACATATATAACAGAAATCCAAAACCAGATCACTTGCATGTGTAAAATAGAACTGATGAAAATACAAATGTATCCAAATTAAAATACCAAAATTAATGCTAAGAAGTGACACAACAATAGTTAAAATCCAAGATATTAAGGTCTATCATGGTCTACGTAATCCTACTAGAAACCTAAAAAAAAGTTTACATATATAGGGTGAGCATAAAAGTATACTCAGTAGGAAAAACCAATGTCTCGTGTGCACATTTGAAAGAAGCATACTAATTCTCCTATGAGAAAATAGTAGAACCAAAACAGCACCTAAGTAGGTAAACTAACCACCACATCCTCACTAAGGCACGTTCACTAAATAATGAAAGTCAGGTAATATAGTATAAATCACATAAATAATAGGGTACCCCACACAACTTTACCACTGATTAGCCACTCTCACACCCTAACAGAAAACATCTTGGTGCTTCATCCTCTTCTGAATCCACCACATCACGACCTTCTTTCACAAAACTAGGCTGCGAGAACTACATCACATACCACTAACAGACACCTAGGCCACAACAACATCACATTCCACCCAAAGATACTTGGGCAACAAACCATATCATATCCCACCTGTAGAAACCTGGGGCCCAAACTGCACCTCATTCTAAAGACATTGGGAAAGAACAACACGTCTTATCCTAAAGACACCTGGGAAAGCACAACACATCTCATCCTGAAGACACCTGGGAAATCACAAAATTCCCACACAAACTTAGGCATCACAGACCACAACCTGCCTAAAGAATCTTGGTATATCACCACCTGGAAGAGAGAGCAGGGAATATCGGGTGGCCAACCATCCATCCTCCCACCGGGATATTTGGGAAAGACAACCTCCCCAGTGGTGATGGGGGTGTTTGGAACATAGTTCTCATCTAGGGTGCAGTGTATAGAAACCACAATGAATATACGGAGTATATATATATATATGATATGAAATACTCATGCCCAACCTATGGGTTCTCAAACAAACAACCAAGTCACAACACTGCCACTTATGTTTCTACCTCTCAATGTAAAACACCACACAACAAGCCACAAAACCCGTTCCATATTCCCAACCAATTTATTTAACCAATTTTCCTTATTTATAAAACAATTCATTTATCCATTCCATCACTGCTCGGGAAACTACTATGCACGACACACAAAAGGCAACAAAGAAAAGTCATGCAAAGAAAAGAACCAAGGTAAAATTAACCCACTTCACATTTCTTCTCTGTTTAACACCCATTCATGATATATCTTATACCAATATCTATATACAAGGGGAAGATTCCTTCATGAATAAACACTATCGTTATTAAAATTAATCACCCATAATCCATCTTTCTAGTCGAAACAAACCACCTACTCACAACCACATCTGGAAACACATTACATCACAACTAGATTCACATCCCTACTACACAATACTTCTCATCCATCCCACAATAAATCAAACTCATAATATAAGATTCCATTACACCACCCAAGCCATTCTGAAGCACACAACCATGCTCAAAACTGGACTACCACACAAACCAGAACAACCCACACACCTATCAAATCACCATACATACCAAGGAAAAACAAAAATCTATGTTTAATAAGCCATCCCTTATTTAATTCCACTTGTTAATTCATGGGTTATCATAGAAACAACATGATCCTAGGTAATTCATTCATTATCTATAAATATTTAATTAACCATTTTCCATTTAGGATGATACCAAAGTATTAAAACTAAAGAATAAAACATAATAAATACAGTTAGTGAAAAACAAATCCACTAATGGCCACCATTTTTAGTGGAGTGTTCATCTATTACAATAAAATTATCACAATAAACATTAAAACAATAAAAACATGAGAATCAAACCCCATTTCTCTCATTCCATTCAATTAACCAGTTGTTCATCCTTGATTTAATCTGGAAAACTATGACCTGTAGATAAATAGAAGAAAAACATCTCCTGTAGAATGCACAAATAAAGAGAAACAAGGTAATCCCTACCTCGAATGGGTGTTAATATTCTTCAAATAATAACAGATCACATAACAGACCTCTAATCACCTTACCCACAATATCTCCATCCATATGAGGATGTCACGGCACCACCATATTAACAAAAAATGAAGATAACCCCATTATAAACATGGGAAATAAAACGTCGTAACATGTTGAGAAGATATAGAATCAAGAGACATCAAACCGAGATGAATTTCAAGAAAATGAAGGGAGAACGTACCTTGGATCACCATGGATCGCCAAAAAACATCCTTCGAGATCAACTGATTAAAAAGGGAGGAATTGGGCATGAAGGGATCCTCGGGGTGCCTATGGTTCATCTGAAATGAGAGGAATTAGAGAGCACAACATAATGAATGAATGTTCTACCGAAAATAATTTTGAAACAGAACTGGATCAGGGTATTAAATGATGTGTAATAACCTTTCACATCATGTAGTACCAAAGCTTCGGTTTCCCATGAAAAATGAATCGCCTCTAAAATTATTTTTCTTTTTAAAATTATAAAATATTAGACACTGTGAGACTCCATAGAAAAGTCCTGAAACAGTATTTCACATCATGTAAGATAGTTACATAATATTTTCGAGCCTCCTCTAAACACTTCCAACCACCAAAACCTACAAATTAACAGACCAGGAAGGCATGGGCCCTTACATTCTAGAACCATAGTAACATTTATGATATCATATATTATCCTTATATAATATATTATTACATATTCATTAATAATCATCCTTTTTTCATTTTTTTGTGTTCATTGCTTTGTTTTTTGAGTATGTTTTGACTTTTTATTTTTTGTTACTCTTATATCGATCATGATTTTCTCATTTACAGAATGTAAATCATGATATAAATATCATATATATTCATTGTTTATGTATTTATAGTAATCAATAAAATTTATTAATCGAAAATAAAAATCACATTTCATGGAGATGGTAGGTCGTACGTATGCATGAACACTATATCAATTTTCTTATCATATTAAAGAAATAAAATAAAATAATATACATTTATATTATCACTCTAGTATCATAATTATTCCATATATAATAAATATTTTTATTAAACCCATCCTTAATACATTCCATGTAATGTAATAACGAATCACATCGCTTCGAGACATGGTAGTCTGTCGTACACACGAACAATGTAATCGTATTCCCACAAAATTTAAAATATGAAGGGATGTGATATAAAATAATAACATCATATATATAATATATATCATATATAAACTATAAATACATCATTATTCCCAACCATGAATGGTTTTAATGGAAAATTTAATGACATCAGTTCATGAAGCTGTAGTCTGTCATACACACTAGCCATGATTTTGAAACCCATTTGATGGAAGTGTGTGAAGTTGTAATTCATACCATTTAATAAAAAAATTTATGTATAATTAAGATACTTAGGTTATTATATGAGACAATTATAATAAGAATTTAAATATTTGGAGAAGGAAATAAAATAATAACTCTTTTAGAATATCATTTCCTCTTCTTCGTGTATCCTCCTTAGGTTTTCACAAAACCATTCCCATGATGGATTTATTCCCAAAATACGGATTATAGGATGAGGGGAGATATTTTGGGGAGTTATTTGGGCATATATTTTTCAATACAAATGTATTTAGAGGTTTGAAGAAGTGGGAGTGAGGGTGATTTCCTTTTTATAGTTGAGGAGGAGTGGTGCTCTTGCAAATACTCAAAAAAATTCACTATTGGGAGCTAAATATTACCTCAAGTGGCTCAAATATTTATAATTTATAGGTTTTATGGATTATTTGGTCTAGAAACACCTCAAACACATAATATAATATATATTTTTTAAACCTTAACTCATATGTTTTCTTATTTTATCATTTTGGTTTTTCATTGTGGTGAATAGTTTTCTAACCAAATTATTTTATCCATTAATAAAAAAATAAAATGATACTTGTTATATTTGTTGAACCGATGATTCTAAATATAATAGCTAATTTATAGAATAAAAATCATTTTTTTGTAAAAATTTTATTTTAACACAAGCCCAAGTAATGTGCAAAACACCGCTTAAACTATAACTATGATAACCGAGATTTTTACTATTTAATTATCAATATATTTATTATAATATAAAAATTAGTCCATGAATGGACCATATTTTATATTTTTTAAAATATTAAAATCACTTTAAAAAAACAACTAATTTTTAGTATTTTTGAATCAATTAATAAAATATCATTTATTACCAAATAGAATTAATGTCAATTTTGACGATATTATTTTAATTTGATTTTAAAAAATATCGAGTCAATGATTGAATTAAAATATAATAATTTCATATTTTATTAAAATTATATATTCATATAAAAAATAATATAACACAATAATGATTCAATGTACTACACATGTAATGTTATTAGTATCATTTATTTTATTTCACTATTAACTAAATAACTATTATGTTGTAATTTCATAATAATATTAAGAAATTATTTCATCTCTAAAAATTAAAGATAAATTATTATGATGTGAAAAACTTATCTATCTTTCAAAATAATATTTATAACTGAACCTATGTAGTTTTTCATCACTTCCCAAAGCATTATAGAAATTAAAAGCAAGAAAATAATATTTTTGTCTTTTTCATTACATAACTTATTATATGGGTAAATATCAAGGAATTGTATTCCAAAAACTCATAAATTTAGATCCTAAAGATATAAGAGTTTAAATATGTCCAGCTACTGGGTGTTGTAAACTTGTTTTCTCATTAGTCGTTGTAGTTAATTTTAACTCCATTCACTAATAACTTTGGTCAAAAATTAATTTTTCCACATTAGAAATTAGAAATTATAATTATTCCAAATATTGAATAAATTTTTCAAAATTAAAATAACATAATTTTTAGCAATTTTTTTAAAATTAATCTCGTAAATGTGCCAAGAAAGCAGGTTTTTAAAGTAAAATTGTTCAAAAGTCCCCAAAGTTTTTATTTTCAATTTCAATATGAAATAGATTCTAATGACTAACATTGGATTAATATATTTATAATTGAACTATTTTTTACTTTAAAACTAATTCAAAAATATAATTTAATATTATAAATAATTTATATAAAAATTCAGTTTTCAATTAAGATTCAGTATTTTTCAGTATTTGTCAAAAAATGAAACTTCTAAAAAAACCAAAAAATCAACCTAAGATAATTTTGAAATTAAAAGTTTAAAAATTATGTTTTTTTTCAAATAAAATTTATAAACATGTTAAAATTTAGTTTTAAAATAAGTGCACCATTAAACGGTGGAAAATATCCTTTAAAAAAATATATCTTTTTATACATAAAATTGGATTTGTTCTTATCTTATGCCTATAAAATATACTATATGAATATAAAATAATTTTTTTAATATATAATATATAAATTTCATTAATATCATCCAATAATTGTAATTAATTTAATTTATTAACATGAAACGCCTTTGGTTCTTAAAAATTGTTTTTTATAAAAATATTTCCTTTATATTCAGTTGGTTTTTATATTCCTTTCTAATTAATTAGTAACCAATGAATTCAACCATATATTACCAAAATATAATTACCCTATTTATAACCATAAATTTAATATCTATAATAAAAACATCATATTAAATAATAATATTACTTGTATTTGGTAAAACTCAGTCTTGCATGTAACGCAAGCTATCGAAGGAAATCATTGTTCCATGCAACCCAAGCTAAGTCCGTATTGTATGAATTGAAAGCTATAGAATAGATTGAATTTATTTAAAATATAAATATATCATAAATTCTAGGGATGTTAAATTCCTTTCTATGCTTGGTGTAACAAGTCATACATGTTATTGAATAAAATGTTGTTCTTTTGGAATTTTTAGGGTGTTAGAGTTTCTTTATAGGATCTTATTAAAGTGTTACATAATCATTTAGGTCCTAATTATAATTTCAGTCAGGTTTCTAATTGTGACCACCTAGTATGGGTTTTATGTAGTCCTTGGAAGACAATTACAAAAATAATGTATTATCCATCCTTGAGAATCTATAGTTCTTCCGATATATATGTTAAAAAGAAACTCTTGGTTAAATTAGAGAAATGAATAGATCCAATGTGTTAGTAAACTCACTCTGGACTCTAGTTTATATTATTCATGATTCTAATATATATTTCATCACATTTCAATACTATAATGGCTTATGTTAGGGCATCATTTGTTCCTAAATGTTTTCAAATTTCCACTAACCCATATACTGGTGAGGATGATAATGATGATGATGATGATGATTATTATTATTATTATTAATGTCTCTCTATTGTAAATTTGGATGTTGGTGTTATATAAATAGAATAACCTATTGGAAAATATTGTATAGTTGGAGGAGGATATGACCATGCCTGACATTTCACTATATGTACTGCTTTGCACTAAGAAGCTAAATTTTAGAAATATTATTACATTGGATTTGTAATTTATATTATAAATTTTTTAAATTGTTTTAATTATGAAGTTATCTATTGATGCATTCATAATTTTTTGTTTTAATAAGGATAAATTTTCTTAGATCCACTTTTATTATAGTAGGGTTGTATACTATTTGAGGTCTATGATAGTTACTAAATAGTTAGATAAAAAAACAACTTTTTATATTTTATTTTTTTTCGTTTAATGTATAATTGTATGGAAGTCACATGTTCTAAATGAGTTATTTTATTAGCTTTTGATTATTGTGTCACAAGTATAATATATATTTATATGATCAATAAAAACTTTATTGTTGGAGAAGTATATTTTTAATTGGAAAATTATATTTATTATCCCGAAATTTCCAATATAATACTTTTTAAAATTAAATTTATAAGTTGACTTATTTTATTTTATTTATCATTATAGTAATATCAATTATGAGTTCTAAAATACCTCCTATAGATTGAATCATACCAACAGAATGAATACGGTTTGGAATATTTATTTACAATTGAAATGGGTTTAGACTAAAATAAAATTTGGAGTATGAATTTATAAAAATTGATTTGAAATTAAATTTATACATTAAATTAATTATTTTTTTATTGTTTCCAATTAAAGATTATAATATATAGTTAACTCGAAAAAACATCATTTACCCTTTTTAAAGTCCAATAGGTAAATATATTCATTACATTCCCTATAAATTTCCACCATTCTTAGTTATTTTAGTTGAATTAACTATAATATTGAGTTTTCTTCCACAGAAAAATATTGAAATGTGTTTGTGAGGGAATTTATTATGATTGATTTATATAAATGTGCTTTCCAATAACTAGAAAAGATAATATTTCAAAAATTAAAAGGTTCTAATTGGTATATTTTGAAAGACAACTATTATAGTTTTATATTTTTTGAAATGTATAGTCAATGTTGATGGTTTTGATAAAATAATATAAATGTATTTGTTTTAATATAAAGTTTTTTAATATGTTTAAATTATAAGGGTTTTAATTAATTTTTTGTGTAATGGTATCATTTTATTTTTTATTTTTTTGTATATTATATAATTTTATGACATTTATATAAATAATGGTGTATAATGTTCATGTAAATAATTTCTAGAAGGATGTGTTCTTATATCTTAAAATAATATTTAGAGAAATTTATTGATATATTGACAATAATTTTAAGATACTGGTGTCATATAATTTTTAACATCATTGGTGTTCTTGAAATATGACAATTTTATTTATCTTGGATAATTAATTTTGTTGGATTCCTATTATAAAAGTTGATTCTACATGAGAAAACTAATACGATGGGGAATTGTATGTTTTTGTATGTTCTAAATATGGTTGTTAAGTTGGTTTATTATAATATATTTAATTATGTTAAGGATCAATTATTTCATGTAATATTCTTTCTAGACTTTCTATAATAGAATTTGGTTTTGGATATGTCTTTTATCCTAATTTATCAAGTTATAATACATCAAATTTTTATTTTTAATATTTTTTCAAATGATTTTTATTCCATACTAAGGTAGATTATGAGTATTTGGGTTGGTCTAAATAATTCACATTTTTAAAAAAATATTTTTTTTATTAACGTACACATTTATCTATTTTAAAATTGATTTATATTTTAATTTATAGATTTTATTGTTTTCTAGTCTAATTGATAGTGGTTTGTTGTTTTTCTACTCTAGTGAGTTAAGGGGTTTCTTTGGTAACTCTATTTTTTTAATAAAAAACCTAATCCAATATTCACTATTTATGTTATCATTAAAATATTCTGTATATAGTTAGGAATTTTTCAAAATTATAATTTTGGTCCACTAATAGCCATAGTTTTATTAACTGTGAATAAATTTTTTTGGAGACCTCTAGATAACATTATAGTAAACTGTATCTAAATCTAGTCTATATTTTTTTTACTAGTGAATATATAATTATCCTAATGATGACTATAACCATAGTTACATGTATCATTTTTATACCTTATAGTTATTTTTCCGCCAATATTCATCTTTTTTAACCATTCATATATATTAAATATATTGTGGTGAATACTATTTATAAATAATGCATATAAAATATTTTTGTCAACCCCAAAATATATTTAGCTTGATTTATAAATTTATACTCTTAATTTTTATTCAATTGAAACATGATAATGTATATAAGATCACCAAAATATAAAACAAAAATTTGATCACATTTTTTAGAAAATTCCTCCTTTGATTACAACTTTCTTCCTATAAATATGATATCATAAATATAGAAGAGTTCCATGAACTTTTATTCCTTTAATAATTTCACATAGATTTTATAATCAAAATAAAATCTCATAAATTATAGTTTCCACAATTCATATTTCAAATAATCATACCTTGTTAGTTGTGATTGTTTAAAGATACACAAAGCATTATTTTATCAATACACCTTTTATCCTCATCACCTATTTGAAATCCCATTGGTTGTTCAATTTATACATCAACCTTAAGAACTCAATTAAATAATATTGTCTTAATATACATTTGATAGATTTTAAATCCTCTTTAAATCAAAATTTCCATGAAAATTAAAATGGACACAAATATCACCACTAGTGAAAAACCATCTTCCATATCTATAAATTCAATTTGAGCATATCCTTCTCAAACAAAACTAGATTTGTTCAATGTCACATTCCCCTTCCCATAATATTTATTCTTAAACACCCAATTTATTACAATTACATTGGGATCATTCATAATTTTCACTAATTCCCAATTCTAATTTTTCTCTATTTGGTTTAATTATTTATTCACGTACTAATCCCATTATTCATATATTCTCACCATTTAAAAAAAATTCTCCTCCACCTATGATAAAAGTTTAGTTTTTTTATTATTCCTCATGATCAAAGTTTGTATTTATATTATTTTGTATCCAATTATTTTAGATTCATCAATATTAGATCTTTCCTTCTCCATTGAGATAATGATTTATTCTCCTCACCTGTAAATTTTTCATCAAATTAAACCTTCAAATCCCCATTATATGTTAGATTTTATAAGCCTTTAAAAAAATTACTAACTTTATCTTTTTATACGCAACATTAATCAATATCTGAATTTCAATTTTTTTTCTATAATATTTCTCTTGAATCTCAATATCATCTTTATTTAAATGATTTAATTCATCCTCTATTTGATGTATTTATAGGTTTTACTCTTGGTTTATTTTCCTAAGAAGACACCTTTATCAGTTATTCTGCCATATTTTCCTTGATTTCATTCCTTATCTTGGGAATAGAATTTACATTCAAACACTCTAATGTGTTTCAAAATAAAATTCCATCTATGAAACATTTTATATGGTGTATTTTCTTTTGTGGTACTTATAAATTCACTATTTTGAGTATAAAATACTACATTTTCTACCTTTTTCTTATAGTTCTATGAAATTCCACATTCTATGAGTGATTTTTTATCAATCTCTTTCAATATTAGATGTCCTCATTGAATAAATTTGTTTTGTTTTGGAGTTATATCTAATGATAACTCATGTTTTATTCCATGTTTTTATAAGTAGATTTCAATATCAATAGAAGTGTACTTTGTGAAATTGTCTAACTGAAGAATTTTTATTGACCATTCTATTTCAATTTTATCTCACTTTCAAAACTATTTGATGTATTCCCCTAATTTTTTTATGAAACAATTTGTGTCAACCTGATGACCATTTGTCCTTTTGATGGCATGAATTTATCTTCATCCTCACTCTATTAAAATTATCATAAGTATTTTCTATATCCCAATTTACATTAGGAATATATATCATTTCTTTATGATTTGATAGATTTTATCTTCTTTCTGGATGTATGTAGACAAGACTTCATTTCTGCAATCGATTCTCCTCATCCACTGTGATAAAACAAGTGTTTTACTTTCTATTTAATTGATATAAATTTACATTTTTAATCTACCATGTCAGTAGATATTTTATATTATTTCTTTTACTTATGAATCCCTTTTTATTGAATGTTACTTTAAGTAACAACTCATATAATTGACTTATGATTTAGATATTATGTAAAAACTATCCACATAAACCACTTCCATGTTTTTAGCTAATCTCTTTTAAATATTTCCTTAACACTTCCTTTTATTTTAAATGCTATGTTATTTCTGAATTAAATAGTTCCATCTACTATTATTTTACATTCTTCATAATTTTCATTTTACTGATCATGTGGGATGATCATTTATAATCAAGAATCCATGTGTTGTTTTTTTCACTTAAGAGAAATATATGTATAGATATTCTTCTTCTCCTCCTTCTTTTCCTCCTAAGGTACTCTTTATTTATTAGAGGGAGGTATGGGTATCTCCTTATTATTTCTAGAACAAGTATCATTGAATCCATTCTCTTCTTCCAAAGGGGGGGTTATTTTACAAAAAAACATGTTCATTAGTCTTGTATCCATTCTCCTTAAACTTCATTAAATGTTACATATATTACTTATTTTCCTATAATTTAAAGTTTTATCGCTAAATTTTGATTAATAAAAACAAAATCCATCAAATAAATCCATTTTTAAAACGTATGATCTATTATCATTTTTTTTATTGGATTCTACATGCTTCTCTATTTAGGTACCTATCTTCCTCCTCACAATAGGTCGTGGTGTGACCTATGTTGCCACAAAATTAGTATATGGTGAATATTTTTTCACTTTCTATTCACATGATTGAAATATTGGAATAGTTTTTTTGGTTCTTTATAAGCCATATGTGATTGAGAGTTACCTATAAAATTTTTCTTCCATTTCTCCTAGTTTCTTATAGTCTTGGATTTAGATGGATCTACTTATAATATATGTCCACTTTTTACTATTTTATTGGGTCTTTAATCAATTGAAACATTCTTCACACTCTTTTTTCCATTATTATACTTTTATTTAATTCATTGTAAGAGAATTTTCAAAATTGTAGATTATTATTGGATCTATTAGTTTTCATTTAATCCTTAGGAATCTTCTCCAATGTCATAACCTCTTCATCAAGGGTTCCATCTTCTTTTATTACTCCTAAATACAAGTATTATGGTCATTAATTACATTCCATTGATCCATGTCTTTTATCTTAAAATCCATAATTTTTTCTGTCATTTCTTTAATAAAGACTTTATCTTCCAAGACCTTATCAAATAATGTTTTTTACATTGATTTAGTTACCATACTATGAATACTCCTTAAATAATCAACCAATTTTCCTATTCTTTATAATTAATATTTCCAACTACTCAAGTTCACCTTCGAGTTAAAAATTTTGATCAATACATATATATATATATATAGTGGATTTTCCTTCCCAATTTGTGATTTTGATTTATTAGTCATTATTTTAATAAATCATCTGAATCTAATTTAAACTATGTTTTTTCTTCTTCAAAATAAACCTCATAATAAATATCCTCTTTTAAAACATAGATTTTATTTTAAAACATCTTTTCAAATACATTTCCATATTTGAGATTTCATTTTTTAGGAAATTTATTTTATCATTCCATTCAGAAATTACCCAAAACTCACAATCAAACTTCATTATAAACCTTATAGTAATGTTCCCAAACATTCCAAAATTAAAACAATCCAATGGTAATTTTCCCTCAAATATTCCTTCACCTTATTTTAATTTACTTTCCACAAGTGATACAAATTCGTCACCTATATCTTATCCTTTATATTTATATTCTTGGATGTAAATTTTATGATTATGATTGAATGATTTATACTAGGTTAAATATCCCATAATTACTTTTAGTTTCCCTAACATATCATAAATAATTAAAATTCATTAAAATTCATTCAATGAGAGCTCCTATAAATTCCATTATTCAAGTTTTAACACCATTGGATGATAAAAGGGTGGAAATATCCATATAATTTTCATAATAATCTCTACATCCATTGTAACATCCCTAATATCATGTATAAATATAATAACATCAATTATTGGGTTGAATAAACCATAAATGATTTCAGTGGAAAACATATTTAGATCAACAAACAAGTTTTTATGAACTTGTAACTTTTCTTCATTCACTTTGTTGTCTTATTTATAAATATTGGACATTACTTGGTTATTTATTATGTCATGAAACTACACATCTCTCATTCTAGTGCATATTGGTTTATAGAAAATAAACCAAAATATTTTTAGGACATCTCCACAGAGATAATATGAGTATTCTTATAATTATTTTTATTTCTGGTAATAATGTTAAAATAATTGTCATGTATGTTAAAATGGTATAATTTAATATAACTACTATCATAGAAATAAAAAATATGTAATTAAAAAAATAAAATGAGAACATGAGTAATGAATTTGGGTTAATTAATCTATTGATGGATAGTGGTGGAATTTATATCAGGTTCATTGTTTCATACTGTCTACTGTAAAATTCATAAATTCTTCAATAGCACCACCAATAAATCATTGAATTTTTATCTCAAAAAATTTTACAGGTAATTAGTATAACTATGATCAGTAAGAAGTTTGTATGTTCCAGCTATACTAAGGTATTTCAATTAATATTCTATGATTTAGTAGTTCCTTGGCCTCTTCGAAGACTATTTTTATTTAGAGAACTAAGCTCCACCTCTAGTGCACAAGTAAGATTTAAACTTTCACTCCAACACTTGAACTCTCTAATTATACACTAAGTGATCAGAAAAGTGAAATCATGTGACCAAAATAAGAATATAGAATGAGATTTATTCATTAAATAATTATTAGTAATACAGAACTACACTTTATAAAAAACCCATAATGAAACTAGTTGACCTACCTCAAATTACAATTAAAAAAGAATCAATTTGAAAAATAGTCTCATATGGTGGGGGATTGTCTCTACAAATATAGATCCTCTCGAATCACCTCCTTGTATTTCCCCATATTCCGTCTCTGAATCTCGATCTTTTTTTTACATCATCTACCTTTCTATAGTTAAAATTGTATAGGTAGCCTATTATAGGATCATTCTATGTGAATTATCCGTATAAAAAACATGAATTATCCTCTTTTAAGCACCACTTCCCCTAACCATATCTACCATTATCTCTCTATCAAAGATTGGTTTCCATCTATTAAAAATTAATTTAAGTGCATGATTTATTACATGGGTATGTATGGGGATTCCCATGTTATTTACATGACATGGAAACTTCATAAATGGATCTCAATTCTAATTATACCCTATTTTCTTCTAAATTAATCATTTCATATCATTCACGATTTTTTATGGGTCATATGGACTCTTCTGAAAAAAATTGGTATCGAAATAATCAACTAACATAGTTTTATAGAGTGAGTACTATGCCTCCATTGGTGTTGAAATAGTCCATGTTGGGTGTATAGAATACATTGGAGTGGTGATGTAGAGTTAATACTTACTTTATTATAATATTTTAGGTTATTTTCATAACTTTCATTGGTGGTGCACACTATGATTGTGCTAGAACTAGATTAATATGTGAAGCTTTAGTATTGGTAGGGGCAATGTATCCCTAATTGTCTGAAAATTTCAATTATAATAAAATAGAGCATTGAAAAACCTATTATTTTTTCTTGAGTATGTTGTTTTAAGTTTATTGATAATCTATAATTGAGTGGAGAATATATTCTAAGAACATAATGCATCTCTTGTTGGGAGTTGATATTTTATTAGGAATTCTTTCCCTGCAGCACTGCCACTAATGATGCCTTAGAAAGCTGGCACGAGATCCATTATTGAGATAATTTATTCATAAGATGATGGTTGTCAGAAAATGCTGATATTTTGATACTACATCATGATAAAAATTTAGGACAACATTAGACCTGGTGTAGACTTTAGGATGGGATCAGGTAATGTTGGTTCAAGGAAACTACCTTAGGATCAGATGAACCCAGCATTGAGTCTATAATACAATCATATGTATTATAATATAGGCAACATCCAATGTTGATGTATAATTTTTTTCTCAGTAAAACCATATATAGGCCTTCGATTTTTCCATTTAATCTTCTACAGACCATCATCCTTGTATCAAATCACTTCAAAACATAAGGAACTAATTCAATGTGATTCTTATTAAAATCTATAGATCAAAGGAATGAAAATATTTTAATGAATATTTTGTTTTTATATGTTTATTTCAAAAACTAAAAAAAGTCTACAGAACAATTATATAACTATATATTTTAATAAAAAAACATAGTGAATCATAATAAAAGGCTGTACAAAAACAATGATTGATTTTTGTAAATAACATTACACCACACGTGAGAGATTATTTATCCTCAAGTAATTACTCTTAGTAAGGTTCATAAAGATCACTTTTACTCTCATTATAGATTCTGAGGTCATTGAAGTTAAAATGAAATTATATTAATTTGACCATGTTTTAAAACCCACCCCCACTGGGAACCCCTATTAGGCTTACAGTGAAGATAAGGGTGACCCTTGAGGCCCGCCGCCAATAGGCCCTACATTGGAGACTGTCACCAAGGGTATAAAACATGAAAATGGGAAGCATTACCCTCATATAAACTAGGAATAAATAAATAAATCACTGATTAACATTATAATATAAATAAACCAAGATCCAAAATAATCCCATAATGTAACAATATGTAAAATAATTAAAATCCCCAAATAAAATACCAATAAAGTCCTAGGTAGGGACCCTATAGGCGAAATCAAGCTCCAAGCTAGTACTATCATGCCCAGTCACCAAACTCACCCTAAAAACCTAAAATGGTTTATATAGAGAGAGTATAGAATAACATGTATACTTTTTAGGATCATAGTTAATACCTCTCATGAATGTGTTGAAGAATCACACTAATGCTCCAGTGAACAAATAAAAGAATCAACCAACACTTATTAGGTTAAATACTTCCTAGCCTTACCGAGTATTTCATCTTAGTGTAATAACATAATATGAAGAATATAAAAAAGAGATGTTTCCCATAAACAAGTACTCATAATTGTTCCACTCTAATACCATAATATCGAACTTACATATCTCAATCCCTTTTATATATATCTATTGTGGGTTGGGTCATGACCCTACCTAACCCAAATGATGTAAGGTCTGGTATTTTTTGTTTGAATAATTTGAAAACCACACCACTACATCTATATTCACAACCATATATCTATATCCCATTTTCACATAATTGACCATAATAGTAAGGTATCATGAACATGAAGGACACCAACCTCCTTCCCTCATCAAATTATGGACAACCCCTACTATACATACAACCTCATCATCACCTATGCATCCAACATAGTAGGTTATGAGGAACATGAAGGATATCAAAATTGTTCCCTCCACCTTCCATACGTGACCCCTTCCATGTATCAACATTATCATGTATTGTGCATAAAGGGAAGGTAGTGAAGATGGGTAGCTATAAATTTTCCCTCACTAACCTGGATGTTGTGTAAAACACATGGAACAAAAAAATATGGGCATTGGTACGGATATCGAAATCAGGTGGGTTGCATATGAAAATCATAAGGAAAATATGAATGTATATATATATACAAATATAAAAAACAAATATTTTCACACAAAAACAACACTATATATTCCCATTGTCATCACTACACTACTATCACCACACACTAACATCACTGCAATATATTATGCCACAACTAGCCCAATTCTCGCACTAAAAAGCCTTAATAACATTCACAAGCTCTAGTTTACTCTAACATTTATTTTGTTCCCATATTTTCTATTTATAAACCAATTTATGTTCATTAAGGCCTTCAATTAAATTATTAATGAAAATTTTTTCTATACAATACCCAAATTAATTCCTTTCATTACATGTTTCCTTCCATGTATCATTATTTTATTTATTACCATATTTTAATTCAATTTCTGCCACACTCATTTCCAAGTTAATCATTACATGATAAATTCTACTACTATAGGGCCACTAAAAATCGAACCCAAACTCATAACGACCAACAACCACCACATATAAGATAATACCCTTCAATCGTAGCAACACTCCTCAACCCATGCTAACCATCATAGAACCAACCCACAGTGAATCTTGTGATAACCAATAAATCCACACTTAACTACAAATACCCACCAACACATCCTTTATTCCCCACATATTCCATATAACTCATCATAACCCAATCATAGAAATCATATCATAACATCACTCACTTATACACAAAAATATAGCCACAAAAAAGGCTCAACAAGTCCATAAAACCATAAAAATAACAAAATAACCACAACTATAGCACATTTTATTTTTCAAGAAAAATTACCTCATTAAAAAATTCCTATACAACTAGTTCATTTAAAATATTTTTGTGATTATTGTTTTATAAGATGTTTTTCCAAGAAAAAAATCAAAGCAACGAAAAAGAATCTTAACAAAAATAATGATTTTCAATAACTATAGTAAAAATAAATTAATCTCATGATATATATCATAGAAATAACCAAAAAAATGAAATTTAACCCTTTCCTATCAATTTTATTAGGTCCAGATCATTATCTTTATTAGTAAAATCCAAAATCCTCACTTAAAGAAATTGAAATATTTTTAATCCCACAATTTACATAGAATAATGGAGATTTATTGAATTAATTACCTAAATTTATGCTTCAATATACACTAAAAAAACAAAGTAGAGAATATATGATCTCAAGGCCAAGATTACATGAAGGAAATCTCAAAAATCAAGAACATAATAATAACCATTATCTATCCACCACAACATCACCCAAACACACTACTTCCATAGACACAAACTTATCTAAGTTAAATAATAAAAGAAACAAAAAGGAGGATAGGGAATAAACCACCTCATATATATGAATTGTTGATCTCAAAAATCCATGAATTAATATTTGTTAATGGTTGATCAATATACTCAAAAAATTAAACTCATAGCTCAAAAGAAAATGACTGGTTCTGGGAATGTTTTAGGCAGTCATTAGATTTACAACATTCTGGAAAAGCACAGGTTCACATTGTGATAGGTAATATTCATTCCATGACCATACCAAAAACTCTGACTCATGGAACAAAAATTTTTAGTTATTTTGGGACTAGACAGTCAGCATTGAAGATCCAAAATTTTCACAAAAAACCCCCAAATATCACCCTTTCAAATCCCGTCAAAGAATCAACCCTAAAACAACTGAAGAAAAGTTACACAGTGGATTATTCCATTATGTTGTTGTATAAATTGAAGTAGAAGAACCTAGATAATATCCTTCAGAATTTCACATCACACCAATTAGTGGTGCATCATGGATCACACCAACAAAAACTGCTTCGATTTTACAAATAATCTTCACATTGTAGTGTCCATGCCCACACCATGAACCTCATCCTTGGAGAATCAATAGATCTAAATAGGACACCTTCACACCAAAAATAATCCTTACATGTCTCAAATTAATGAACTACATATTGACCCTCTACTGCAGAGAACACTTCACACCATCGCCTAAATATACAAGACACGCCCTCTTATTCCTTCCTAAAATCCAAGTTCTAATTTAAACCATTACTCCTCCTAACACCAAAAACATGAAAATTAAAATGTGTTAATGTTATATATTGTTACATAAGATACCTCTCAACCAATTCAAAACCTTGAGAATCAAAACTAAACTAGATGGAAAACCACATACACCACCAACCAAGCACTCCCTAGGAGATACCCCTCAAATAGAAGCAGTTTCATTAACAAGAATGAACACAACACAAGGAATGACATCAACAACCATTGAATTATGGGACCAATCATTCCAGTGTTACTAAATCCATGGTAAATAAACTCTTAAAACATAACCTCTAAGGTTGAAACCTTCCTTATATGACCAACGCCACCCGAGGAAACTAATCTATAACCCATAAAGAGAATATATTGCTAAAATAGCCCATGTTCTATCCCCCAAGGACTACTATAACTAAGGTAACACACCTAATACACACTCCCCACCCATAATATAATAATTACACCATTTAACTAGCCCTACCTTAGTAGGGAAAACATTGAAACCCACCATGCACACAAGATACCTATCAAAAAAATGAATGCACTATCACCGCCAACTAAATAATGGGTCAATATCTAACCCTAACTTACTTCCATTATGATAACTTAGATAAATTTTACACACTTATGTAATACTTATTAATCAGAAACCTCACCACCATAGAAGTCTCAATACATCAAGATAAAATTACACAAGCCATTCCATCCCAAATCTCAACCTCCCTTTTACTAAAAGTTGATCCTTACATAGTGGAGAAACATGTTTATGAAAATAAATTTATGTGAAAATTCACTAAATAAATTAGAAATTTTATTTTTAGAAACATCCATATAGTTAAATAAAATAGAAAATGGATTTTAACCCTATTAATTAAATCATTCATATTTTTTTCAGTTAACACATGAATCTAATAAATCCATTTCAATTTAAGAAAAACATGTTAATATGAGAAGATAGAAATTATTTTATGAAAAAAAATTAAACTGAAATCCTAAAGATGATAAAGATGATTTTCATATTAAAGGAATAATATTACTAACTCAAAACAACATATCGAACTCTCAAACCGAACTTACTTCATCTTAATTAAATACCTACAAATACTTATACATCCTACCAATCAAATAAACCTCCTTACCTGAACCTACGAACACTATAGACCATGGGGAACTGAAACTGTTGATTCCCCAGACCATTAAAATGGAAAAAATAATTTTTCCCCTCACATAATTCCTATAATTTCATATGCCAAAGGATCAAATCTACACCTTAAACTTGAGAGGACACATCACTCTCATTCTCCACTTACTACAATCCCTACAACTCAAAGCATTGATCCAATAATTATTAGTATCCTGGAGAAAATAACTCTTGATCTCTCCGGCATGATATATCACCCCTACCCAGGTCTTTAACCACAATCACTCCTTCCTCAGTTGCTTCATTATCCACGATGAAGACTCAAATTGTCATGCTCATGTATCTTCACTGGTTAAGGGGTCCTAAAATCAGACCATCATAGTTTTGAAGTGAATATCAGGGGAACAAGTATTGGACTCCCCTTTATATAATTCTAATATCACCCTTATATTCTCATCCATCTAGACCTAGGTAACAAACTCCTACTTGATCGACATGACAAACACTTCATAAGAAACCTATTTGGTTGACAGTGATATGCTTCCCACTATGCTCAATCCAATCCTAGAAGCGAGCCCATTAATAAGGAAACTCAAAATTTATCTGGAGTCCTTATCAACACAAATTCAACCTAAACCTCTTCTAAACACTCCCTAACTATATGACCAAATACACCACCATCTAACTCCAATACCTCCTGCTACTAAAATCTGGTCAGTACCTTTTTCTGTGACTACTTCTTCTCCTTGATCACATTTCCCTAAAATGGTTCCAATGACATTTCTAAACATAAAAAATAAAAAATATGAATCTAAATAATTAAATTTCATACCAATTGAATAGGGAGTTTGACAATATCATAAGAATCACATATATCCCTACATTCCTAAACCACAAAAGCACTCATTTTCCATGACAAAATATGATATTCCTATGAAATAATTACTATCCTAATCTTAAACAACACAAAAACCACATAACCCAAGGTCACAACATATCCACCAATAAACAAATCAAACATACCACTTTCTACTTCACAACAATCATTTTTAATATACAACAAGAAAAAAACTCAAATCTAGGGACAATATATAATTAAACCCTCCAAAGAATTGATCAATCATATAGCATAAATTAGAAAACATTTTATAATAATTAAATTATTATTTCAAAAATATTCAATTAAAACATGAAAACCTTTCCTTGAAACCCACACAATTAAATCTTTCAGACCTAAAAAATATTTTTAAATTTTGGAAAACCATTCAAAAGATTCCATTGTTTAAACATACCCCCTTATTTGTAAGACACCCTCAACCCATTCAGAAAAAACACTTTTAAATTCATTTCAACATTTATTAAAAAATAAAACATTCCATATATATAAGAAAAACACAATCTCAACAAGAACATTACCATTCTAGAAAGTGAACCATACAACACATAACACAACTTTAGATATAAATAAATAACATCGAAAAAAATATAAAAATCAAAATACTAAAATTTAAATCAGTTTTATAGAAACATATCATTACCAATTTAGTTAAATCTAACAATACAATATTTTTTCCAATTAAACTTATCATTACTAATAGTAAATTAACAGTTCACCTAGTACCACAATAAAATAGTAACATTATATTCTTCCAATAAATAAACCTATGAAATACAAAATTATACCAAACATGATTACCAACACTTTATGTTAAACATGATCTTATTAATAACTTCCATGTATTGACTTAGGAAAACATTTATGCTTACATTATATTCTTTTTTTCCAACCAATATAGCTCTATCATTCCCTTTGTTGAATCAAAATTATCATGCTAAAATCTTAAATAGGAAATCCATATTAACACATAAAATATTTTAAACAATGATGAGGTAATAAAAATTCATTTTACCTGGTACAATGGTACTTTAAGTTACTAGAATATTATAAATTATTTTGAATAAGAAAATTTAAATTCCGAGGATCCAAAAAAACAAAGGGTTTTTTTACACTTATATGTTTTCCATTTACCATTTACCTCAAATGAAATTAATTATTTCTTAGGGTACCGAGTCTATACCGAATTTATAAATATTTAAACAATATAAGAACATAAATTTTCATATATATCATCATTTATAGATTAAAACATAAAAATAAATTTTTAAAAGAATAAATAAATGATATAATACATTACTACATCGGTAACTCCTCGAGACAGTGAAACAACAACAATAAGGGCCTCAATAGCCCTTCCTTCACATCTCTAAAACCTGAACATAGTAAACTAGAATCAAAAAAACCCATAAGATTGGTATGATGAAATTCATTTATATTTATTTATTTAAATTCATTTTGTTCCCCAAAATCACCCCATTTTAAACACATGCTGAAACAAGCTTGATGCATGTACCTATTAGAAGTATCGACCCAAAAAAGTAACACCATTTATTTTGGTCATTTATACAACTTATATTCCTTTAAATAGATCATGAGTGGACCTAAAATCATATTCCCTAGTCAGTCTTCCTACCAACATCAGTCACTGAGCTCAACGGGTACCACTTCCCTAACAACTAATTCAATCCTCACTGGTACCTAACTCCAATCTCCACCCAACATCTTAATAATAAACTCTTATACCACGTTATCATAACAATATACCACTAAGAACCTCTCTTAGGCATGTAATGAAGTGTATGGCCGCTAAGGCCTACCTCCAATTATACCCAGCTTAGTGAATAGCTTTGACGATATGATACGTGGAAATGAGAGGCATCACTATCATATAACCTGGGAATAAATAAATAAAATTGATCAACACTATAATATAACTAAACCATTATAAAAAATAATCCCACAGAGAATTAATATGCCATAAAAATACAATTCCAAGATAAAATACAAAATAAATACATAGGCAATGACTCCATTTCCAAAAACAATATCCAAACTAGTATTACCATTCTTGGTAAGAAAAATCACTTTCGAAAACTAAAAAACAATTTTAATTTATAGGGGTGAGTATAGAATGAATACTCAGTAGGATCATACTCAAGACCTATCATGAAAATGTGGAAGAATCGTACCAATGCACCACTGAATAAATAGAAAAATAAACTAAAACCTATTAGTTCAACTATCATCTAGCCTCACTAAGTATCACTCACAAAGTATAGAATTCAAGTGTAATAATATAAAATCAAGAATATATAAAAATAAGTTCCAAGAAAACAGTTACCCACTGATTTTCCCCTCTCACACCCAAACATTGAACCTCATGAGATCAAAACATTTTATATGGATCTGATTTTCATCAGGGTGTAACCGTACCTACCCCAACATATGCAAGTTCCAATATCTTATATTGGAATCAGTCAACAACCATGTCTCTAAATCCATATCCACAAACACAAATCCATATATCATTTGTACATAACTAAAAATAATAGTAAGGTACTTCGTACATGAAATATATCATCCTCATGCCTTCCTCCTACAATGCATGACCCCCCATTATACATACCCCTTCATCATCACATTTGTATCCATCAGTGTAGGGTATCATAAACCAAATGGAAATTACCCACATTCCCTCATCCTTCTATCCATGAACCCCACCATAAATCGACACTACCATGTACTACTCCCAATGGGAGAGAAGGAAAGAGGGTGTAGTTTGCGGATGCATCCCCAGAAATCTCAAAACGAGTAAGCAAAGAGGACCAGCATAATGTAGCCAAATCGACCAAGGCTTAAAGGCAATGCCACCTACCAAGGTTTCTCCATGCTTAAGGACCACGTCACTAGCAATGGAGATGCACCACCAATTTCTGGAAAAGGAAAGAGGCTAAAACTATAATAATGCACAACAAGCTTCACAAATTCGTCCAATTCGAAAACTTCCATTGAAAAAGGGATGAAAATACATTATAAAGACAAAATTAAGCAAGAAAAATGCCCCAATTCATGTTACAAGGAATGGAGAACCCAAAAGGCACATAAAAAGTATAAAAAATCACTTTACCAACCCATTTAATGACCCACTAGCTAAATTTTCTGGATTCTCTCTTAGTGATACTTTTATCCACCTTCTCTCTCCTCATTAATGTGCTGCTAAGAATTTCCACTCATTTACATGTGGATAAGTAATTTTGGTCCCCAAATAAGTGTGTTGTGGCCCACCACAGTGTTGGACATCAAGAAGTGAGGGATGGTCTAATTCAAACAACAATTGGGCTTGAAATTTTTATCAAGTACAAAATTATTCTCCTTGGGCTGAATCTAATCCATATCATTCCACCTAGTTGAAGAGGATTTTACCTCAAATCCATGTCATCATCTTCTTAATTTTTATTAGATAAGTCCCCAATGTTTAATGTTGCAGAAACGCTACCAAAATCATCTGGTAAATCAATTTTTAGGCATTTTTTCCCACTCGTTCAAGCACTTTGAATGGAAATTCTACTTGTGGGGCCAACTTGCTCTTCCTTTTGGATGGAAATATTTCCTTGTGAAGGTGAATCCACACTTTGTATCCATGTTGGAAAATAGCCTTCTTCCAATGCTTGTTTTCTCACCTCTTGTATGCTTCATTAGACTTCTCTAATTGAACATGAATAGATTCATTGAGCTCCTTCATCTACTTTGTCTTCTCCTCCGCAACAATATTTACCGGAAAATCAAGTGGCAAAGAGCATAATTCTATAGGAGTGATTGGATTCAGGACATAAACCACTTCTAATGTAGAATGCCTAGTGGTAGCACTGGGAGATCTATTATATGCAAATTCAATTTGGGCAAGTTGAAAATCCCAATCTCTCATGCTCTTATTCACCAGTGTTCTCATAATAGTGCCCAATGTACAATTGTTAAATTCTGTTTTCCCATCCATTTGAGGGTGATGGGATGTGCTGAAAAGAAGTTTTGTACCGAATTTCCCCCATAATGTCCTCCAAAAATGGCTGAGAAATTTTGTGGCTCTATCTGAAACGATGCTACGAGGAATTCCATAATGGGGAACAATCTCTTTGAAAAGCAATTCTTCCACTTTCACCGCATCTTCAGTCTTATGACAAGGTATGAAATGAACCATCTTAGAAAATTGATCAACAACAACCATTATTATATCTTTACCTCACTGATTCTTTGGTAAAGAAATAATGAAATCCATGTTGAGATCTTCCCATGGCTACTCTGGAATAGGTAACATAGTGTATAAACCAGGATTGAAATGACTCTTTTCTCTTTGACATGATCCTTATCTCAAAACAATTGCTCTGACATCTGACTTCATCTTCGACTAGTAGAAGTTCTCCTTTAGCATCTCCATGGTTTTATGGATTCCAAAATGACCAGAAAGTCCCCGTTCATGTGTTTCCCGAATGAGAAAGTCCCTGTAATTACCCTGTGGAACACACAACTTGTTTCTCTTAAAGATAAACCCATCATGTACAGAATAATCCTCCACAAATCTATCTTAACATTGCATTAAAAAAGAATTAAACTCCATATCATGTTGATAATCTTCTCTCATAAGCTGAAATACAAGAATTCGAGCATTTAGAATGGTATGTAATGCATACCTTCGAGATAAATCATCTACCACCAGATTATCTTGCACCTTCTTGTATTTTGACACAAATGATAATGATTATAATAATTCCACCCACTTTTCATGCCTCTAACTCAACATGTGTTGACCATTGATAAACCTCAATGCCCGATGGTCAGAATGAAGAACAAACCACTTCAGTCTCAAATAATGAGACCAATGATCTAGGGATCTTATAACTACATAAAATTCGTTATCATAGGTGTTGTAATTACTCATTTAATAATTCATTTTCTCACTAAAATATGAAATAGGATGCTTGATTTGGATGAGAATAGTGCCTATCCCAAATCCACTTGCATCACATTCCACTTCAAAGACTTGATCAAAATCAGGTAATGCCAAAACCGGTGATTCACACATATTTTTCTTAATGATTTAAAATGATTCATTTGCAGCATTTGACCACTCAAATTTCCCCCTTTTCATGCTTTCATTGATAGGTTCCATGATAGTGCTGAAATTGGAAACAAAGCGATGATAAAAATATGTCAAACCATTGAAACATCTTACTTCGGTGATGGATTCTGGTTGTGGCCAGGACATGATTTCTTCCACTTTTTATTCATCCACCATGATACCTTCTTTGGTTACCACATATCCCAGAAACACCACTTTAATTGGAAAGAACTTGCATTTTTTCAGCTTTCCATACATCTTTTGTTTCTATAGAACGTCAAATACCCACCAAAGATGATCCACATGGCTCTCCACATCCTTGTTGTAAATCAAAATATCTTCCAAATAAACAACCACAAATTTACCAATGAATAGTTTCAGAACTTCATTCATGAGTCGCATGAATGTTCTAGGAGCATTTGAGAGGCCGAATGGCATGACCAGCCACTCAAAAAATCAGCCTTTAGTTTTGAGGGCCATTTTCCACTCATCCCCTTCCTTCATTCGAATCTGGTGGTAACCACTACGAATATAAACCTTTGAAAAGATTGATGAACCAGGTAATTCATCAAAAATATCATCGAGTCGTGGAATGGGATACCAGTATTTGATGGTAATATTATTGATATCTCTATTATTATTGAAAATGTGATACATACTATCTTTCTTCGGCACCAATAAGTTGAAACAGAAGACGGGCTCATGCTTGGCCTTATAAAGCCTCGATTCATCAACTCGTCTACTTGATTCTACAATTCCCTTGATTCTACAGGATTACACTGATATGATGGTTTATTTGGAAATTGTCCAACCGGTACATGATCAATTTTGTGTTCAATGCCTCTGAATGGTGGTAATCCTATTGGAATATCATTAGGAAAAACATCATTATATTCCCCAATTAAGGAATGAGCTAACAGATGTTGATGACTCTTCTCCTCATGGCACGACTTTTCCATCATCAATAAAGAAAAAACTGCCTTTTTCTTATTTATGGCTTTCTCCACATGAGCTTTGTCGATAAAGAGACTATCTTTGGGCACTTCTGGAATAGATTTTTCATAAAGAGTTTGGGACGGCTTCAATGGAGCAAGTGTGATGTTCTTTTCCATAGATCGAAAAGAATAAGGGTTCTTCCTCCCATCATATTTCACTTCCCTGTCAAAATGTCAAGGCCTTCCCAACAACAAGTAACAAGAATCAATAGGAATAACATCACACAATACTTCATCAGCATAGTTATTATCAATGGATAATGATATCCGAACATGTTTATTGACTTGGAGTGTGCTCCCATTGTTCAACCATTGCAATTTATACGAGTGAGGATGATTCTGAGTTTGAAGATTCAATTTCTCCACTAGTTTTGTTGAAGCCACATTTGTACTGCTCCCACTATCAATAATCATCATGCATACCCGGTGATTAATGGTGTAGTTAGTTTGGAAAAAGTTTCTCTTTGATCTTCTTTCGAGTAGATTTTATCTTGCAAAACACTTCATAGCACCAACATGTTTCCCACGTCAGCTCCTTCCACAACATGTTCCTCATTTTCATATTCTTCACCATCATGTTCATCCTCTTTGATTTCCTCTTCAATATCTTCAATACCTTTAATAGTAATAATTTGATTGTTAGGGAAATTGTTCAGAAAATGACCTTACCCATGGTATTTGAAACACTTTTGATTCCCATGTTCAAAGGAGTTAGACTTCCCTTTTGGTTGTTCCATAGCCTTCTCTTTCCCTTTATAAAACATCTTGTTCCTTCCAAATTCCTTCTCACAAACACCAGATTTATTAGAATAAATACCATTATAAAAAGTCTTACCTCTACTGTAGTTTTTGAGCGATGTGACTTTGAGGTCTGCTTTTTCTTTTCCACCTTGTTATGTAGCTTTCAAACATCATCAAGTGAGTAGAATGGTTATAACTCCACTGAATGTGAAATTTCATCATTTAATCCACCCAAAAAACATGCAATTATTTTCTCTTTATATTCCAGAGCATCACTTCGCATCAATAAAAGATCAAACTTCTCAAATATACTCTTCAACGAATTTATATCTTTGTTTCATGCTATGCATTCAGAAATAAAGCTCTTGTTTATAATTATCATGTAGAAATCCGCTCCTCAATGGATTTTTCAACTTCTCCCATGAGCGTATTTTGACTTTGTCATCACATTCCCACTGTTTCTCCAGATTTTCCCACCAAAGAGATGCATAATCTTTAAATTTCAGAATGGATAATTTTCACTTCTTCTCATCAGAACAATTCTTAAATTCAGAGGACTGTTCGATTTGCAGCATCCAATCCAGAAAATCATCTAGATTCATACTCCCATAAAAATCTGGAATGTCAATCTTATACCCTCTTTAAATATCTTTATCATCTCTTCTTCTCCGCATATCCACCTCTGAATCACTGGAATCATCACCATTTTCATGATATTCATAAAATGGTGTTGGATTGTGCCTATTATGTGGTGATGAATGTCGGGGATTTCGCTATAGTGGAGGGGAGTTAGGTCATCGCGCTCTCAATAGTTGAGAAGGTTGCTCACCAATTTTAGTAATTTGCAATTGTAGCTATGAGTTTGCTATTTCCTATGGAGCAAGAGGAGTATAATATCCACTCTTGCGAGACATGATGGAGAGTAACAAGAAGGATGCGATAGAACTTACTCATTGGAATCGCAGCTCTTATACCAACTGATGCGTCGCCAGAAATCTCAAAACGAGTAAGCGAAGAGGACCAGCGTAATGTATCCAAATCGACCAAGGCTTAATGGAAATGCCACCTGCCAAGGTTTCTCCACACTTAAAGACCACATCGCTAGTAATGGAGATGCACCACAAATTTCGGGAAAAGGGAAGAGGCTAAAACTAGAAGAATGCACTGAAAGCTTCACAAATTCGTCCAATTCAAAAACTTCCATTACAAAAGGGTGAAAATTCATTATAAAGACAAAATTAAGAAAGTAAAATTCCCCAATTCGAGTTACAAGGCATGGGGAACCCAAAAGGCACATAAAAATCATAAAACAGTTCTTTCCCAAGTCATGTAATGACCCCACTAGCTAAAGTATCGGGATTCTCTCTTAATGATACTTTTCTCCACTTTCTCTCTCCTCATTAATGTGCTGCTATGAATTTAAACCCATTTAAATGTGGATAAGTGATTTTGGGCCCCAAATAAGTGTGGTGTGGACCACCATATTGTTGGACATCAAGAAGTGATAGCTTGTCCAATTTGAACAACTATTGGTCTTGAAATTTTTATCAGGCCCAAAATTATTCTCCTTGGGCTGAATCTGATCCATATCATTGGCAATCTAGCCTCAACAACCTAGATATTAGGTAAAACACCTGAAACCCAAAACATTTGTTAATTGGTAAGTATATCCAAGTAAAATGGGGTGTGTATAATAATCACAAGGAAAATTCATATAATATATATATACACACACAAGCTCAACCTAGAAGATTACACTAGAAAAACACCATCACTACTAAACATCATCACTACACATACAGACACACCCACCATGACTATATATCACACCACAGCCATCACACTTCCCATATTAATTATCCAAAAAAACATTCATAATCTCATGTTTAGTGTTACTATTATGTCATTCCAACATATACAATTTACTGTCCAGTTTATATTAATTAATCCTTTCAATTCCATATTCAATGAGAAACCATTTCAATCCAATACTCACATTTATTCTATTAATTACCTATCTCCTTCCACATATCATTATTTCATTGACTACCTTCATTAAATTGAATTTCATCAATACACATTACCAAGTTCATCATTATTAGTTATATTTTTATACTATTGATCCACTATAATGAAGCCTCATACTCATCTTGACCAAAAACCACTACATCTAACACAATACCCCATAATTACAATCCCACTTCCCAAACCATGAAAACCATCATAGATTTTCCAACAATATATCTCATGCTAACCAACACACCCCTACTACCCAAATAATACTATCCAACAAGGCCCTTCTACTTTATGTTGGCTAACCAATTCAGACCTGCTGACACACAAATGCCATAAAATGCATCTAAACCCAACCACGAAAATCACCACATAACAACCCCCATATAACCACACAAACACAACCAACAATGAAGGCCCAATAAGGAAACACAACCAAAAAAATCACAAAACATAAAATTATAGAAATAACCACTACTATTTCTTATTTTATTTCCATGAAACGTCCTTTAATTTTCATATTTCCACACAACTAGATAATTCACCATCTATAAGTGATTATACATTTATGAGAGGTGATTCCAACTATAGCTCCCCCGGAAGACCGCATAGAGTATTTGGGTGAATTGGTGGTTTATTATTATAAATCCCTTTTCATTCAAATCCAACCTCTCAAAAATGTCAAGGTTCTCGATCCACTCAACATTATCTCTCAATATCACTTCATGGGAAGTGGTAGTAGTAGAGAGGCCCGCACACAGTATTTAGAAGGTTCAGTACAAAAACCTACTAATTTCAATGTTAGTCCCCCAACATTTATTATTCACAATAAAAAGAGATTACAATGCTCTAGATCAAACCAAGAGGCTCATTTTTCTTACATATCCAACTGAAAGACTTCTGCTCTAGCTCCAACCGAGTGACTCCTTCTACTCCGGCTCTAACCAAAAGACTTTAACTATTCCTAGAATCAATTTAAAGGTTTCATCTCTAATGAAGTATTTATCCACTATATTATAGTGTTTAATATTACATCCAAATCTTATATGATATGTGTTTATCATGTACACTTCAAGTATCTTAGACATCCACTGAAGATGTGTGTTAGCCTTTCACAGTATATTCTAATCAACTGTAATGAGCAGTTGCCTGAGTGCAACAATACTCGGGCTATTCTTCCTTCTGAATGAAGTATCGAACTCACTAAAATGTTTGAAAGAGGTGCACATAATAATATTTAATATTTTATTCAATAAAGAACATGGATAAACTCAAACTACTTCTTCTTGAATTGTCAACTCAGATCAATCAAGAATAATTCATGCAAGGATTTCATGGAAACCTAATTGTTTTGGGTATCTCAATTACACTTTCATGGATTGAATGGATAGCATGCAACATTTTTCTTCTTCTCATCCTTACTCTATCATGTGAAGTGTATGATCTAAACAAGGTTATTTTATCTTTTTACTACCTTTATAAGACCCTGATTCACTCATGGGTTATCCTCCTTCCTTTATAAGAAAAGATCTCGTTACCTCAATGATTCCTTCACATAATCATAAAATATTCACATAAACTATTTTACCGTAATAATAATTCCTCTATGTATTTGTTTCACAATATAAAAATTATTTGATAATAAAAAAACTCACATCACAAGTTGAATTCCCTCATTTGTCACTTCCTATGATTCACAAGATTCAAGAATTTCATGTGGGTTAAAGTTTCAATATATTTTCAATAACTAGATATCTCATGAATATCTCATCAAGTTCCTCTCAAGATAACCTTTGTAATAAACTGGGGGTTTTATAGGTCTATCTCAATATCTTCATGAGATAAGATATTTTTCCATGGATTCCTTATCAAACATATTTATATGATAGGAGATGTTATATGAGGATTCCTTCGTGAGACTAGTAGCTTATCCTTAGATTAACTCATGAGACGAGAGGTGTCTAAATGTTGTCTCCATTTTTTCTTTTTAAGAAAATTTTGTCTCACAGGATTCTCTTTCCTGAGACAATGCTTATTCATGGAGTCTCCTTTGTGTGAGAGGATCACTTGAAATCTTCTCCTTCATGAGAGTAAATCATGATACTAATATATATATTTTCATGAGAACTATCTTTCTCATTCATTCAATGTTATAGTAGCAATATTCATTTGACTTAGAATTGGTATTTATATAGGATAGTTCCTCCATTTTTCATACCATTCTGAGGACTTCATCAAATGTACCAAAGATCTAAAAAGATCATGAATTCAAAGTATTTTATATTTTTCAGTCACTCCAGGAAAAATCATATGATTCTTGAGATCACTACTTATTCTTTTCATGAACATTGTATTGATTATGTGGTTCTTTATCTGAAATCATCTCAAAGAATCAGAATTATCTAAATGATAATTTATGTGAAAGAATAATGCTCTCACAATCATAGATCTTCATAATATGGATTCATTAGTTGTATTCACTTGATAATGTGATCAAAATAGAAACACATAATGAATTAACACACTACTACATGTCCATGTACCAACCACTGGTTTTTAGGAAATTATACATGAGGTGACTTTATGAAAATCATTAGCATGTAAGAATAATTTTCATAATTTTTCTTGTTCATTTTTCCTCGTCTCAAGCATTTGATATTTTGAGTGGAGATGCCTAGTTTTACCAACCTTGTGAAGATAGATGATTTTTCAAGAGGAAGAAGATGAAAATGACAACTTAAAATATCACTATGTGGGAGATTGGATGGTTGAATATTTCAAATCATGCGATGTGTGGGATTGGAATAGATGACATAGATCAACTCATTAGACATCCCACATTATGTTTGATATTTAAATGATGCAAGAACATTACTCTTCTACCTTGAATCCCACATCAAAACTCTGATGTGGCTTGCCTTTATTATATCAACTAAGTCATGACTACTACTTTCTCAATCTATCTACAAGGTTTGGCACCCATTACACATACACACACACCAACTAAGCTTCATCCTTGTAGGATTCAGTCCCTCTCTATGCATACCTACAAGCACAGACACTCCATGGGTTTTACACACATTCATGTATTCACTTTTCTGGAACTATGACTCCTACTTCCCTTTGGATGGATAGGGTTATCTCCCACTGGATGTGATTGACCTTGGTACCATGTGAGCCTATGGTTGAGCCTTGTTCTTGGCTAATCAATAGGCTATACACTATTTTAAAAAGATGTAACTTAAAAATACTTATAAATATATTTGTGTAGATATAAAATTTCAAAAATCCATCTTCTAAAAAACAAAAACACCCAATACTTCTCAACATTACTCAACCATTAATAAATTCAATTTTTCAAATTAATTCCCCATACAGTAATAAATTTATTTTTTTATTTATACATTTCACTTCTACTTGTTGTAGTAATGTGAAAACTCCTTAAGAACATTTTTCAATCATTTAATATCACCTTAGACAATCTTCTTCTTTTTTATGATAATTTTCCAAGTGTGACAAAACATTCCATTAGAGAAATCCATGAAAATTCTCCAGGCATCACCACATCATCCACATCTCATGACTACAAATGCAATATTGGGCCCAACAATCTCCCCCTTTGTATTTTTTGTTAATATCCTTTTAAAAAGTCAATATGTGTGCTCAAAACACTTTCTTCCCCCTTGAAAATCAAATTCAAATGATAAGTGATGAATTTATCTCATCTATTATTTCTTCAAAAAAATATGACCATCTACTTTATATGAAAATCCCAAGATAACTTTTAGGATAGTAATGATCTCACATGGTTCTCTTAGTAAATAGATTTTAGTTACTAAACTCTATGTATACGTGGGATAACCTAGTGTATAAAACAAGTAAGATAAAACCAAGGATCAAATGAAATCCATAAACACCATCCATGTAAAATCATGATCAGATATCTTCATTCTCATTCAAGGTGATTTAAATAACAATATTTATCAATGAAATTATAAATCCTGCAAATACTTCAACAAACAAATCAAATTGTTCAGGTGAAAAAGATAAATCTTCTCCCTTAATGAATGCATACTTTTCTTCCATTTCATAGAAGTTAATAAAATCCAGGAAGAAAAATCTCATTATGTTTTCTAGAAATAATATCCTCAAACATATCCTTAAATTCCCTACATTATTAGTTCAAAATATATAAAATAATAGAGAATAAATAGTGACCTCTTGTATTCTCAAAAAAATAAGACTAATAGATTCTTCTCAATCTGGTCCATCCTTTTCTACCAATCTCAACATGGAAAAATTCATTAGAAACTTTATTTTCTTTTGAGTCTCATAAGTTAGACATTTTTATTTATTCCCTTGACCATCTTCTTAATGTTGAGTAACTATTTCAACCTCATTTTTCTGGATCTTCATGTTTCAAATTGTGGATAACTTCTAATGAAATTCCTCCTTGTTTTTTGAGAACACGTGTTTTCCTTTATATTTATCAATTTTTTCAGCTTCCTCAAATTTTTTAGCCAGTTCCAGGATATGTGTCCAAATAACTAATAAGTCTCTATTGACATTCTTAGATTTCTCAAAAAGAATACATGACATGTCATTGGTTTTATTTTCAAACCTCCCACCTTTTTTATCCAATGTAACATCTCCTTTCAACCTTGTCATGCATACCTTGACCTTGTGACCTTCGGAACTACATCTACTAAAAACTTCATCGAGAATATAATTTTTTTTATTTAGATATTTGTGGTTCATATCTATTCACATGTTCTTTTTATTAAAAATTTTTCCTCTAATGATCATCGAAACTCCTCCTTGATTCTTGCCTCATTTCTGGAAAATTCATTTTGAATAGTAAAGAGTAGACTGTATGACCATGCCTACCACAAAACCAAAAATACCATGAAACATTATTCTCCCAGATTGATTCAGGATGAATCTAAATCTAAATTTTTTTCGTATTTCTTGAGGTTTGCGTCCTTCTTGAAAAAAAATCTATTCCCCATATATTGAAGATTGCATCTCATTATCATCATTGAATTTCATACCGACACTATTATATGTAACATATCCATAAAAAATGGTTAATTTCACTTTTAACATTACTCTCATCAGCTTGAGAAGTTTCTCTCATTATCTCAATAGATTTATCAAAATATTATTTGGATATATTCAACTCATGTTCAACTATGACACATATGGATTGTGCCTCAACCAACTCTTTTTCTCTAGTAATAATTTTTTTTTTAAGATCGCATATCATTTTATCTTGTTCAGTGATTTAAAATATATTTATCTTGATCTCACTGATAAAAGATACTTCTTTCTAAAACAAATCATTTTCTTCATCAACAGAAAATGTTTCTTAATTATTTTTTAGAAGATAATTTTATATTTTGTTTCTCAAGATTATTCATTTCCTTGTTGAGATATTTGATATTTTCTATGAATAATTATTATTATTCATTCATCTTCCACTCAACTTGGGTTCATTACTCTCCATCATCACTATTTCTAGATGAGTCTTGTCTTCTCTTTGATTGGAAAAAGAAACTAACTTCATTATCTGAAGAATAACTTGATGATGAATATTTCTAATGCATTCTCATAAGATTTATATTCTTTCTAATGTAGTATTTCTTATTCTTCTTCTCCCATTTGTGTTTATTAGATATATCATTGTATGATTCTATTTCTAATTATGATTCTTCTACCTTCTTCTTTGGAAACATCTTGGAAAAATGACCAATGATACTATAGTTGAAGAATTTAGGTAGTTTTTTATTCTTTTACTTCCATTTTCCCATCCTAAACACTTTTTATATAAGGGAAAAGGTGAGATTTAAGTCATCGTCATCTTTTTCACTATATGAATCTTTATATTCTTCAGCTTATTCTTCTCTTACTATTCCCATTTTCATGGATTCAAAGGCCATTTCAATTCTACCTTTCTTCTTGAAATCAGGAATTTTCCTCATCTCATAATCTATGTTAATTATGTTTAGTTCATCAAGAGATCTTTCTTCTAGGGATGATACCTTTTAATCAAATTGATTTGGGAAATTCCTAATCATTTTTTTGACATTGATAGAGTTATCCAGTTTGTCACCAAATCCTATAATGTTTCTTACTATCTTATTCACTCTCATGAAATAGTCATTAATATTTTCTTCATCATTCATTTAAAAATCCTCAAACTTACTCCTCCAAACTTGTAGTTTGGATTCCATGACGTTTACATTTCCATCATAGATTCTTCTAAGTTTATCCCAAATCCACTTGGAATTCTGGAGACCCATGACCTTTGTGAAGAACTTTTCAGTTAGAGAAATCAAGATGGAATTTTGAGCCATTCCAACTAACTCTATATTTCTATTATAAACTTGTTTTGTGGAATCAAAATCCGAAATAGGTGGAAACCTGATTTTTTGTAGCATCTCACTTCTAGGTCAAGTGATAGGAGATAGGGTAGCATCATATTCTTCCAACTGTGATAATTATTTCCATCTAATGTTATAAAACATATTTTATTTATAGACTTAATATTCCCCATATGTTAGAATGTTTATTCAATATTTAGAGGGAACCTAATGCTCTAATACCAATTGTTGTTCCCTAAGATGAGTTTACCACTAAGTGGGGATGGGTGAATCGGTGATTTCTTTTTATGAATCCCTTTTCTTTAAAATTAAACCTCTCAAACTTGTTAAGGTTCTAGATTCACTAAATATTGTCTCTAAATATCACTTCATGTGTATTGGTAGTAATAGAGAGGGACATACATAGTATTTATAAGGATCGATAAAAATACATTCTCCATTCCATGTTCGACCCCCAACATTGATTCTTAACTATAAAATAGGTGATTAAAATGATTTGGATCCAACTGAGAGACTCTATTTTCTTATCGATCAAACAGAAATACTTATTCTCTAGCTCTAGAAGAGAGACTTCTATTGCTTCAGTCTCCAACCAGAAGACTTCAACTATGCTCGACACCAATTGGAAGACTTCACCTTTGATGAAGTCTTGATCCACTATAGGATGATCTTTAATCTTCCTCCACATTCTTGTAGGATCTTAGTTTCTTGCGTAGACTTTAAGTATCTTTGATATCCACTAAAGTGTTATTTTGGTCTTTCTCAATAAATTATTATCACCATTAATTACAAGTTGTGTCAGTGTAACAATGCGCAAGCTATGATTTTTTCTGAATGAAGTCTCAGCCTCACTAAAATGTGAGCAAGAGGTGAATGAAATATTATTCAATATTTTATGAATGTCACAACTTTCACAAACTCAAACTAATTCTTCTTGAATTATCAACTCCTTTTAATAAAGTATACTTCATATATGGATTTAATGGCATCCAAATTGTTTTGGGTATCTCAATTATGCTTAAATGGATTGCATGGGTAGCATGAAACCATTTCCTTCCTCTCTTATTCACTTTATGATGAAAAGTGTAGGATCTAGCCAAGGATATGTTATCTGTTTACTACCTTCTTAAGACCCTAGTAACACTAATGGGTTCTCCTCTTTCCTTTGCAAGAAGAGATCTCATGACCTCAATGACCCCTTCGCATAATCACATAATATTCATGTCAACTATTCTCCCTTAGTCATACTACCTCCATGTATGTGTTGTACACAACCGTAATGCTCTACACATAAAAACCTCGTGTTATAAGATGATTGTCCATGTATGTCCCCTCCTATGCTTTACAAGACTCATGTGTTGTTTGTGGGTTTATGTTTCACTATCTTCACATGACCAATATGTCTCCATGTATCCCCTCAGTGATTTACAAGATAGACTTCACAAGACACTAGTCGTGTCTATAATACTATATTAATATCTTTATGATAAAAGGGATATTTTTTATGGGATCCTTATCAAATAGATTTTCTGGACCGGTGATGTTGTTTTCGGTTTCCCTCATGAGAAACGTTGTTTTCCTATAGATGCCTTCAAGAGATAAGAGGTGTATACAGGTTGTCTCCTATGTTGCTTCACAAGCCCTTATTATCTAGTGAGTTTCTCTTTCAAGATAAAATGGTTGTCTGTGGAGTATCCTTCATGTGAGAGTATCATGTGAACCCTTCTTCTTCGTGTGAATAAAACAAGTGTCTGCTCTCTATTTTCATGAGATATCTCTCTACACTCATTCAATATTGTAGTAGAAATATTCTCTCAACAGAGCCTCTGTGTTTATCGATGTGAGAATCCAGTTTTCATTCCATGCTGATTACTTCTTTAAATTCCCCGAAGATATTAGGAGATCATGAATGTTAAGTATTTCATGTTTTCCATTCACCATTTGAATGATCATGGGATTCATGGGATCGATACTTCTTCTTCTCATGATCACTATATTGATCATCTGTTACCTTAGTCAATATCATCTCAAAAAATCAGAATAATCCAAATGATAATTCATGAGAAATATATAATCTCTCATGGTCCTAGACATTCATGTGATGGATTCAGTGTTCATCTTCACTTGATCACATGGTCAAAATATCAACATCTGATGACTTAGCACGTTACTACTCATTCTTTTCATTGTAACTGGTTCTTAGAATGGGATTCATGTGATGAATTCATGATAATCATTCTAATTCACAATGAAGTTACATGCTTTATATGTTTTATTATTCCTTGTATTCAGTTATTGATGTATCGAGTAGAGATTTCTAGTTGTCTAGATATTGCATGGACCAACACTTTATCGAGAGGAAGAAGATGATGAAGCCAACTCAAATTTTATTTGTGTGGGAGATTGGATGGCTGCATATTTCTAATCATATTATATGTAGGATTTTAATAGATGGACCAGATCAACACATATGTTGGTCCACATTATGTGTGACATTTAAATGATGTAGGAATAGTACCTGAGAACCTTTCATCCCACATCGAAACTTTGAGGTGGATTGCCTTCATAATATTAGCTAATTCGTGACCATCGCTTGCTCAAGTTGGATACGTGGTTTGGGACCCATTCAACCTATATAGACCCACCACTTGGGCTTCATCCCTATAATATTTAAGTCACTCTATGCACGCATACAGGTGCACACACTCCACGGGCCTAACACATAGGGCTGTCTACACATTGTGGTTATTATCCATCCTTTCACCCTTTGGCTAGCACAAATTGGCTGACAATAAGTGTGCTTGACCTTGGTCCCACATGAGCCTATGGTTGAGCCTTGGCCATGGCTGATCGGTAGGAGGACCACTTTTTTAATAAGAGGCCACCTTAAAAATACTTGAAAATATATATGTGTAGAAATAAAATTCCACAAAGTCATATCCTCAAACATCAAAACTCCCATCCTTTCTCAATATTCCTCAAACATTAATAAATTAATTTTTGAAAATTAATTCCTTGTGAATTAATAACTTCATTATTGAAAATAAATATTTTACAACTAATTGTTGTAGCAATGTGAAAACCCATTAATCACATTGATTAATCATTTAATATCACATCAAAATATTGTGTTTTCTAAGGATAATTTTCCAAGCATGAAATTGAATTCCTTTAGAGAAATCCATAACAATTCTCCAGGAATCACCACTTTATCCAAATCTCACTAAGAAAATATTGACATATCATTGAAATCAAATGAAACATTGGGCCCAACACCAACAAACAACTCATAGCATCAACACTCAAGGCCTAACAAAAACAATTATTTTCAACATTAGTAGTATGAAGGTATAAACCCATGAACAATATCATGAAAATAAGTAACAAAATGCTACTCACCCCTTTAATATCAATTTCATTAGGTTTGGTTCATTATATTTATTTGTTTAATCTATACTCCTTGCCTAAATTAAACATAAACATGTTAGTCCCGTAATTTATATAGAATAAAGGAGAGTTCTTGAATCACATACCTCGACCATTTTTTAAGTGATCATTATTAAATAACAACTTGGATAAGAGATTATCTCGAGGCCTTAATCACATAAATGAATCCTTAATATTCTATAACAAAAAAATAATTGTAATATACTCACCACAAAATCACTATAATGAACTAATTATACTATTATTCCTTTCTTTGGGAATTAACATAAAAGAAACCCGGAGAAAGGTGAATAAAACACCTCAGATGTAATAATTCTAGATCTCAAAAAGAAAAGTATTAAAATTTATCAAATTTGGAATATTATAATCCAAAAATATACCTCAGGACTATAATAGTTTTAGAGAAAACAATTGGATCTAAGAGAAATTTTGAGAGTTTCAAAATTTATATCTGGATAGAAAAAACACAGGGTCATGGAGCAATGGGTCATATTTACACCAGAACCATCTCTAAAACTATAACCTGTGGCGTAATGAATTTTTTTCACATTTTTACTGGTTAATATACACCAAATATTTTAAATTCATGTATAAAAACTTCCAATATCACCCTTTCTCAGCCTGGTTAAAATAACTAACTGCGTCAAAATGAATAAAGGTCTTGTCGTGAGTTGTACCATCACGCCACAACATCACTTGTGATATAGGCACTTAGAAACCGGACTTTTGGTCTTCAAACCATGATAGGTAATGACACACCATGAATCACACCATAAAAAACTCTCCATATTTGACCACTTATCTTCATAACATAGTATTCATGTCCACACTGTGAACCCCATCTGTAAAGAATCAATAGATCTTATTAGGGTGACTCCCTACCACAAACCATACTTAAAAACCATTATATACAAGGCTATAGAGTCTCCCTCTACTATAGTGAACACTTCATGATGTGACCTTAACATACAAGTTGCAACAACACATTCCCAGCTAAAATCCCTACTCTGATAAGCACCATTCCTCCTCTAAACTCCTCCAAACAACTCCAATACCAAAAATGTGAAAATTAATAGGTTAGGATTGAAACATTCCAAGTAATTAATGAATAATATATATTTTTATCTATGCCTATTAATGAATTAGGTAGTGTTTTAGAAGCTTAAAATGAAAATAAATCCAATCTTAAGCATGGAATACAGTAATATTTTTAAAAGATTGTTTTACTGCCTTTTAATGGAAAACCATTTTTAAATCTATCTTTTGAAACTTTTATAAGCTATTTTTTTCAAAATAAACTTATTCTTTATGATTGGGACATCAAAATTTACTTTGGGTGAATTTTTGGTATTTTTCCGATAAAGTTCATTTTTTAATAAATAGTGAAAAATGTTGTATTTTAATTCAAAACCTCTTTTTAATATAATTTATTTATATGATTATATTATCTTTTGAATTGGTTTTAAAGTGAAATTAGAATATATTTTTACCATTTAATCCAATGTCGTTCGTTGGAATCAATTTCACTTTGAAATTGGGCTTAAACTAGTGTCAATCTTTTGATACTTATTGTTTCATAAAAACACGCTATTTGTCATGACAACGGGAATTAATTATTAAATTAATTAATGCATATTATATGTTTTGAATTTTTTAAAAGAGACATCATTTTTGAATTCAGAATATTAAATATAGCTTAGGGTGATGTTTTGGAATTTTTCTAAAAAACTTCAATTTTTGATGAATAGTGAAACCACTAAGTGGTAGTTAAAGAAACTGATTTTTAGTTTAAATGAAACTTTGCCACTTCTGTGATTTGATTTTCAAAAATCTGACATACATGGTTGTCATTAATAAGTAAAATGTGGTTCAATGAGATTAAAATAATTTTTTGGTGAATAGTAACTTTTAAGTTCTTAATCGCGATTAGAGGAAATTAGTGTAGTTTAAGGTAAAAATAATGTTTTAATAATATGAGATGAGCTTGATACATGTTATACCATCATTGGATGTGTCATGGCCGACCAAGAAAATCCATGGGTCAACTTGGGGACCCCATGGAGCCACTTTGGTTGGGAAATGACATAAATAACTTTTTATTTAATGTAAAAGTAAAAATAACACAAACATGAAATGTTTTACTAAACCAATTTTTACATGGGGTTATACAAGTAATATTTTTTACTATAAATATTCATTAGAAATATAAAAAAATTTCCTACATCATGATATTTTTTTTATAATTTTTTGACTTTAAATAAATTAAATTATTTATGACATCATGATGATTCAACGATTACCTCATTAATAAAGGATTTAAATAAAATGAAATGATAATGTAAAATCTATGACCTTCACATGTCCAAAACCTATTGTATGGGTGGATTTAGAACCATTATCACCTTAAACTCTAATTATATCAATGTGGAACCTTTTTAATCCGAAACGCATTTTAAAATAAAGTAACATTTCTTTACTTTCAAAGAGTGCCCCTCCTCTCCTCTTATAAAAGGCCCCCACCACTACCTCCTTACCCACACTTCCAAAGCCTTTTGCTCGTCCAAAACCTGCCCATTTTGTCTTTAAATTTTCCTCTCTTACTCCTTGAAGACTCACTTTGGGCAGAAGTCTTCCCAAGGAAGCCTTTCAGCTCAAACCAAAGGGAGTTACCTGATTTTAAGGTAATGTCTTCACTTTAGTCCTTTTGTTTTATTTTGCTTCTCCAAACCCCTAAACTCTTTTTATTCATTTATTTTGTAACAACTCTAGTATATTCAATATACTAGGATGTTTTTATAAGAAGGATTCGAGCTACACTTACACACACCTACATCTAATGGTTAAAAAACATACTGTCTCCGTGGATGGAAAATTTCGGCCTCTCGAAACAATGATTGTTCAACATTCATTTAACACCTTCAAAGGTGGACATTAAGATGACACTATATTTATATATGATATATAATATGTTTATGTTTTACTTAATCTTCTGTATTTTTTATTTTGGGCATACCTTTATGGTTTCCATTATGGGTAAACGCAATATCTTCATTTAAGGAAGTGCGGACTACCGCCCCCTCAAAGTGATTTGATTCGTTAATACCATATGTGGGACGTATAAAGGATGAAGTTATGATATTATATATGATATTACACTGGAATTATAATATACCTTTATATCATTATGATTCCATTCTATAAAATACGAAATAGAAATGAAAGTAGCGTTCATGCGTACGTACGGCTTACCGTCTCCATGAACGGTGCATTTCATTTCTTACCTCTAAATGATTATGTAATATTATAAATTCATGTATATACTAGATATATATGATATATATGATATCTAAATCATGAATACCATTCTGGATATAATGGATACATGAACAACTTGTAATTATAAAGGGTTTATTTTTTACTCAAGTACCAATGATCGTTAAAATGACCGTTATTAACTTAAATAATTACATAGTGTTCATGACAAGGCAATTAGTGATATAAAAGGAATAATGAACTTTAAAAAGTTTCTTAAACAAGTAGAAATTAACTCAAGTTTATTATTCAGGAGATTAAAGAACGATCGAGTCAAGTCGGACCCGAGGTATGGGACTTCGTCTCAATATCCTTTCATTGAGGCATATTTTTATTTATACACAACCTTCTTTTATACGGTGTATAAACACCTTTGACTTTTAAATTTATTCAAAAGGAATATTTTTTATACAAAGCGTTTACTAAACGACAAAATGGAATGTTTTTGTCGTACGTATGCGGCGACAACGACTTCTCCGCCGCCGTGACCATTATTTGAGTTTTGGCTTCCTCTACAAGCCATACCTTTTTTTTAAAAGAAAAATAAATACCATGTTTTAATTTTCTTTTATTTTGGTATTGAAAATGGTTTTCATAATTTTTTTATATCAATGTGTTGTATTGATATCTTGTGATTGAAAGGTGGAAATGATATGTTTCCTTTATTCATGTTTTATGTGATATGATTATGTTGAGGTTATTGGGAATTATTATGAAGACGGGTGGTTCCGTGATAAACTAAGGGCAGGTGAGCCCGATATAGCTCTCCAATGCATTGGGTAACACAGAGTGAAACGTTAAGGTTTCTCCGAATAGATTTAGGGAATATATTTTGATGGGTATTCCAAACGTAACCAAGAGGGTTACTCCCTATGTAAAAATGTTATGAATGCCTCAAGTTACCTTTATGTCTTATGATTTCTATGATTTATTCATGATTTGATGAGGTATGTTAAAGTGCTTATGTTTTATGGGTAATGTGTGATTTCATTCTTATATATATATGAACTTATGATTCCTTTCTATATTTTTATAACCCATACTGAGCTTTTTATGCTCATCCCAAGTTTTTTTTTGAAATGTTTTTCACAGGTCAAGGGAAAGGTACATGATATGATGATAGTGTTAAGGAAGTGTCAAGAATGAATCCATGTCTTATTTTAAATATGTTTCCATTGATGGGAAAAATGAATACTATCTTTATGTAACCACTTTTTTTATATGTGGAATGTAATGCATGTTTTATGTTCTAATTATCTAAAACTCTAAACCTGAAAAGATCCTCAATGTGTAATCTTGTAATAACTCAAGATTAAGTAATGTTTAAGGTTGGGGCCTTATAGTTGGTATCAGAGGTCGGTTTAGATAACTTTAGGAGTTAGAATTCTATTAAATGATTATCCCAAAATATTTTTTTGAAATGATATAGCATTTGAAGATTACCATGTTGCTTCATCTAAGACATGTTTGTTCAGAATGGTTTTCCGCAAGAGGAAACAGGGAAGCAGTGCTAGGAAGGCATACAGAAGAAAATAACCGTCCGAATCAGCATCCTGAGATGGTTGGAATTGGAACTGAACAGTTTTTTGCAGTAATGGCGTAGTTCACTCAAGCGATAAATGGAGGTGGTATCCAGGCACGAGATCAGCCAGATCAACCGCAGAGGAACATGTCAGTGGTGGAACATTTCCTGAGGCAACATCCCCCATCATTTAGAGGATCATCTGACCCTATGTTAGCTGAAGTGTGGATTAAATAACTGGAGAAGATTTTCGATGTCATGGGGTGTTCAGACAATCAAAAGGATAGTATTGCTATTTACCGTTTGGAGGGTGAAGCAGATCAGTGGTGGTCGATGGTTAAAAATATCAGGGACACCGATGAGATTGATGCTCTTGACTGGGATGAATTTAAAGGTATGTTTCTTGAAAAGTATATTCCTAAGTCTGTTCGACTTAGGATGTAAAAACAATTCTTGGAATTGAGGCAAGAGGAAGACTCAGTGGCTACCTATGAAGAAAGGTTCACACGATTCGCAAGGTATGCTCTAAATTTTATCTAAGACCTTGATAGTAAAATCAATCGTTTTTAGTCAGGACTAAATCCAAAATATCGAAGGGCATTAGCTTCTCATGAGTTTAAAAGTTATTAAAAGGTTGTTAGATGTGCTGAGAAGGTGGAAATGGAGTTTTCTGATGATCAAGTGTTCTATAACAACCAACAGAATAAGAGACCGAGGTGGTAGGAGAAAGGGAAGAATTCTTCAAAAAAGTCTGATGGTAAGAAATATAAGTTTCCAGTTTCTGATAAATGTGGCAAAAGGCATGCTGGGGAATGTCTTATGAATTCTGGAAAGTGCTACCGATGTGGTAAGATGGGACATAAGGCTTCTGATTTCACTGAAAAAGATCAAGGTGATGGTAAGTTCAAATTTGATTTACAGTTAGTGAAATGTTTTAAGTGCAGTGAGATGGGTCACTATGCAAACGAGTGTCCGACAAAGAGCTCGAGTGATGGGAAGCAGTTACACTATAAGAAGAAAGGGGTGGTGAAATCCTTTGCAACTACTTCAGCAGATGTCGGGCCATCAAATGAAGTTGTATCAGGTACTTTTTTTGTTTTTTCAGATTATGCCAGTGTGTTGTTTGATTCGGGGTCTACACATTCTTTCATCTCTGAAAACTTTTCTAGTAAAATGGGAATACCATCTCAAGAAATGACTTCTGAACTTGTTGTAAAAACACCTGGGGGAAATGTTGAGGCAAAAAGAATTTATAAGAATCTTCCTATCCTTATCCGTGGAAAGAACCTACTTGTGAACCTTATTGTTTTGCCTCTAGTAGAGTTTGATGATATCCTGGGTATGGATTGTCTCTCTATTTACCATTCTAAGATTTACTGTAGAGCTAAAGAAGTTTCGTTTCAGAAAGACTTTCAGTTTGTGTACAAGAATGAACCCTTATTTTTGAAAACTTATCAAGAGGCCGAGAAACTTGTAAAAGATGGAAATGAATGTTACCTTGCACATATTGTTGAAAACAAGGGAACTGTTCAGATTAATGATGTGGCAGTGGTAAATGAGTATCCTGATGTTTTTTCTGATGAGTTTCCTGGAATAATACCAGATCGGGAAGTTGAATTTACTGTTGACTTAGTTTCTGATGCTAACCCAATTTCAAAACCCCCTTATCGAATGGCTCAAATTGAACTTTTAGAGTTGAAGGAGCAATTGCAAGATTTATTAGAGAAAGGTTTCATTTGACCTAGCACATCACCATGGGCTTCTCTTGTTTTATTTTTTAAAAATAAAGATGGTTCTATGAGACTTTTTATTGATTATAGTGCCTTGAATAACATCACTATTAAGAACAAATATCCTTTGCCTCATATCGATGATTTGTTTGATCAGCTCCAGGGAGCTCAGTTTTTTTCAAAGATTGACCTGAGATCGGGGTACCATCAGCTGAAGGTAAAGGAAGCAGATGTTCCGAAGACTACGTTTCATACAAGATATGGCCATTATGAATTTGTAGTAATGCCTTTTGTGCTAATCAATGCACCTGCTGTATTCATGGACTTAATGAATAGAATTTTCCATGAGTTCTCGGGTATTCCTACTAAGTTTTAGTACTCACGCCTATAGTTTCACTTTGTTTTATTAGGTTCGGTTGCTACGCCTTGCTTGGATTCAATCTCCATAGCGCAACGTTGGTTTGTGGTTGGTGGTGACCCATAGGGTCACATGGAGGTATGTACAACTTTATTTTCTCATTGTCCTTAGTTTTTTTGTCACTATTAAGTTTTTTTTATTTATTTGAATTTCATTTATGGTCTAAATCATTCCCACTTGTTTAGTTTTGATGCCCGACACTAGTTTCCAGCCTGTGAGGATCCGGAACGCCCCTCAGGCCATGTCGCGAGCCGGATCTAGTGACCGGTTCATGGTTGACCCAGTTTGGATCCTGACAAAAAATGTCTTATAGTTCACTCTACACCATAATACATTCCTTAAATCACTCCTGAATGCATAATATGACTCATGATCACACATTCCAAGTCCTAAAAAATCTAGGCTAACACACCTAAAACTGCTAACCATGCTCCTCATGCATGTCAGTTCCAAAAAAATAGATCACCCTCAACACTCCTATTAAAAATTGAGGAATATTACTCAATCCAAGATTAACCACATGAGAACCTTGTACTCGAGCATTGACAAAAATCGATAAGTTTCAAAACACACTCTAATTGTGCTACCCAAAGAAGAACCAAAACAGACTAGGTAAAGTGTCTAAAAAAACCTAGCCTCTAAATATAGTGATGAGACTAAGAGCACTCCCAGTGATTTACTTCTTAAACACCACGAATCCTCATGACTAACCACACTCTATAAATAGAAGGCCTCATTTACCCCACCAAGGAATAACAAACATTCCCACCCAAGACATCAGTGATAGAAAGAACATGGGCCATGCCCCAATCCTTTCCAAACAACATGTGGAAATAATAGCTCTCTCCCAAGAAACTCAAACATGGGACTTTAGGGGAATCACAACCTCAGGGAAACACAATCCCAATCCAAAAAACTATCAGATGTCCTTTACCTCATTGATCCACCAACAGGGCACTCAGGTCCCAAACAGACCTATAAGGGTCTCCATGAATCCATCAATGATGGGACTACATCTCCATCACCAGAGAACATATCACCACAATATTCACATGGAATAACATGAAAATAAAATATGTAAATGTAGTTTCGTTGAGTAAAATTCCAATGAGGATCTATATGACACACATAATATAGGTCGTTCCAGACACTTTAAAAAAATGAACCTCCATCATCTGTGAAATCACACACAGATAGGAATATGTAATTTCAATCTTATTTTCCTAGAATAATGCATGAACACTAGTCTCTTACCTATTCTCTATGAGCCAAAATCAAAATAAACCATCAATATGCAAACCCAAGTTCATCACATATGGTGAAATCACACAACCATAAAAATAAAAAAAATAAACATAAATCCCATGCCCTATAAACTTGGAATTCTGATTAGTAATAGTGTCTATGATACACTAGTCAAATATCTATCAAAATTTCTGACACATTCCTAGACAAGATTTCCACCAACTCCCAAAATCATAAAACCAACCTGCCTCTAAAACCATTTTGTAGTGATCCATCCTGGGTCAACCTAACATGTCACCTAATCTATCCCACTATAAAGCATCAAGAACTTATCCCCATACACTTGAGGATGATGGCCAATATAGATGTTCAAACAGATATAGTGGGGAGACCATACCCAATGTTCAGAGTAAAATTAAAGCAAAAATAACCAAAACATCCGTTAAGATAAACATCAAAGTATGCATAATAAATAATAATAAATAATAAAATGTTATAATAAATGAAATGTAGATTATAGTTATACAAAATCAAATCATGAGAAATAAAAATCATTCGGAGACCCATTTGATCGACCACATACACAAGATAAACAAAATGAAAATAAATACATCATTCTCGACTACAAACTCTGATCTAAACCACATAAATGATCTTTGTGACTCTTGAGATACACTATCCCAATCATGAGAGTCCAAAAAAGAATCCTCTATTGATCAAGGCACACTAGGCCTTTACTTAATCCACTACACAACATGTTCTCCATATGAAAGTAAACATAAGTTCCACATGCACATCGAGGTGCATGTATAGGGGGTGAGAAATAAATCCCAATAGGTTACCACGAATGGTGAACCTGTAATCTAATGTCATATAAATGTTCATTCACACAAAAAATTATCATCCCATCAAAAAGCTAATAAAAAATAGAAAAAAAATAAAAAAAGCATCATAAAAATAAAGTGGTCTAAACAAAAACAAATAAAACATCTAACCACAGGTTCTATCCTGACACCCGAGGTAAATCTACCACCGCTCTAGCCCACACAAGAGGATTTATAGCACGTGTCTCACTCCACCACATGACATAAAGCATGTGTTCTTGATCTACATATGTTATACAAGACCTCTAATTACATAAGCATGAATTTCAGACCCCAAGGCATAAACATAGGAATCCACATAACAACACACAACTACTAAGCTCTAAGACTCCAATGGAACAATCTGAACTAGCGACTGAACTTTACATCATACCCTATATAACTTTTCATGCATCAAAATTCTTGTAAAACAAATTAGTCTGCAAACAAGGTATCTTAATTTTACACCACCTCATAGGTCCCTCCATCCATGGGACTGATAGATATACTATCCTAGGGGTCTCATACATCCATGGGACTAACATATATACTATAACACCATGATATTTTAAAAGTGGAACATCATGTTAGATTATGTATATGACATGAAACACAAATATTATAATATAATTCAAAACCCTAATACTCTATGATATCTTTACTTTTAAATAAATTCAATCTCTTTGATATCTTGTGATGCATGCAACAATAGGTTTAAACGAAACATGAAACTCTATTAAAATATTATTATTTAAACATGGATATTATAAACTAGCTATTAAGTTTGTGGGTATGAATAGGACTAAATAAATAACGGAAATTTTGTGGTTTACACTGGTATAAAATAAATTCAATGGTTATCTATTGATTATAAATAAAATAATAACCATTTGAAATAAGAAGAAATGTTTTCTAAAAAATGTATTTTTCTAAAAGGAAATTTGGTCTCTCTTTGCGCACAAAATTTAAAATTAATTTTTAACACCTTTATAAAATGTATTTGAAGATGAAATTCATTTTTTGAATCATCATATTAATATTAAATTATGGTGAAATTTTCTATTTTTTATAAAATATTACTTTTTTAGTGAACAATGTAAATACCAATTTTTATAAAATTATCATATATTTTCAATAAATAAAGTCTCATTATTATTTTAATTTTATTTAAAATTAATATAAGTATTATTTAATTAAATTAAATTAAATTAATTACATTCAAATCATCTTTATAATATATTTTAGTATAAGTTTATTTTTAGGCTTTAAAACACCTTTTTATGAAAACTGTTTTAAAGTATATAATGTTTTTCAATTTTAAATAATTAAAATAAAACCTTTTGAGGAATAATTTAAATTAAATTTAAATATTATATATCTATATTTATTTTCTTATAGTTAATATGAGATCTTCTTTTTTGTAAAAAAAATTCATTTCTTGAAAACCTGTTTTTCGTCATGGCTGCGAGTGTAATTTTAATCTAAATTTTTCCACTTCTATGAGTTTAATTTTCAAAAACAGATTTCATACTTTTAATAATCATAATTTATACTATAAAATAAGTTCAACTTTATTTTTGATCTAAATGAATAGTTAAAATAGTAAAAATTATTTACGGATGTTAAGGTAAAAATGAGTTTATCTGGGATTAAACTCAAAAGATATGGCCTAAAAATGACACAAAACATTTCTAATTACTATTTTATGGTCATATTTTGACCTTATATATCCTAATTTTCAACATTGGTTTATTTTTTATAATTTTTTCATGAGAAAAATTAGTGTAATTCAATCATTTTAAGAAATTCCATGTGTGTCCTCTCCCTCGTATATAAATTTTACCCCCTATGTTCTCCATTACTGTAACTCCCTGATAGTTTATGAGAAGCATTTTTTTATGCCTTATGTTATACGCAACATCAAAGGAATCTTTCACTACACACAACACTATCTTGGCTTGCTTTACACGCAATCACGACCATCCACGAGAGCATGTGTTGTACGCAATAGCGAGTTTCACTAAACAACAATATGCTATTAAAATATTATATAAACTAGTCATTATGAATAGTAATTCCCACTTTTTTAAATTTTAGAAATTTTATCTTTCAAAATGGACTTCATTTTTGGATTCAAAATATCGAAATTAGCCTAGCGTGAAATTTTGGTATTTTTCTGAATACTTTCAATTTTTGACGAATAGTGAAAACACTGAGTTAATGGTTAAAACCGAATTTTTATTTAATTAATCATTTATTTTATTTAAATTTATTTTAGGTCAAAATATACACATAATACTTATAAAATTTAAATTTAATTAATTGGAGTCATTTTATAATAATTTTAGATATATAAATCTTTAATTGAACTTTTCACCGTCTTTTACCCACCTCCTAGGAGCATTTGCAATTGTACATAAAACTTAATTTTATTGCTTCTATGAGTTTAATTTTGAAAATCTGATAGACACGGTTAATATCCAGGAGTAAAATGTGGTTCAATAAGATAAAATTAATTTTTGGTGAATAGTATCTTTTTACTTTTATTTACCATGGTTAAATGTAAATAGTGTAATTAAGGGTAAAAATGATATTATTATTACCCTAACACGTGTCTTAATTATTTTGGATAAGTGTAATTCGAAAAAAAACAACCTTAGGAATAAAATATTACCCTTTAGGTCCACTTGTATTAGATTAGGACTCTTATTATTATTTTATTTAAAGAATAGATAAAAGAGTTAAAATCAAAGTTTAATAATTAAAACATTTTTAATATAGGGTTATACATAAGATAAATTCAACTAAAAATATTAATTAGAAAGATAAAAATATTTCACACATAATGGTTTTTTATTTATAATTTTTAGACATTGAATAATTTAAGTTATTTATGACGCAATGATGATATAGTAATTACCTTATTAATGAAATATTAACATAATTGATGTTATAAATACCCAAATAAATGTAATTTGAGACTTTTTATTAATTCCAATAATTTTATAGGTTAATATGACATGTTCTTATTTATTTAATTAACTCTTTTATAACTAATAATTCTGTTATGATTTTCACAAAAATCAATTACCAAATAGTTTCAAAATTGACATAAAATAGTGTTTAAAACAAATATTATATTATTAATTTTTATTCTATTCCTAAAAATCTACGGTTTGGAAAAATGACTTAGATAAGGTTATATATATTAATAATGAACCACTTGGGGTTCTTGTGTCTTGTTATATTAATTTTATTAACCATATAGTGTAAGAAAATAAGAAGACATGGTAAAAGTTAAATTCTTTAACTTAGAGTTAAATATAAATGATAAGGTTAAAATAGTAACCTAAACTTGTCTCAAACCTATTGGTTGAGAGTATTTAGACCCATACCCACTTTATCTTCTAAATAAATCAATTTGGAGCTATTATAAACCGAATATGACTTTATTATAAAATAACATTTTATGTTTTTTCTAAGGTACCCCTCTCTTCCCTTATAAAAGGGCACCTCCTCCCTCTCCTCTTTACACAACTTTGAGCATTAAAGCTCAGAAAAAACCTGCCCATTTCCCTTATCAACTTTACTAGAAATATACTAGAGGTCCTGGTATTATTCAAAGACCAATTTTAGTATCGTAAGAGGATGTTTGAAAGAGACGTGTCGAAGAAGAGGTAATATCCTTTATCGATTCTTTCAAAATCATTTCTTCTTCTACTTCCTCTTATTTTGTTGTTTCATTATAAAGTAATAACATCAGTATCACTCATATATATATATATATGTTATTATAAATATGAAACAAAAATATTTCACCTTCAATCCATCCTACGGAAAACGAAATCACCACGCGTGCGTGCGTACGGAATACCGTCTCCACGCCGTGGTGTAATCTATTTTCCACCACCACATTACTTGGATGGGTATAATGGTGTAAAGAATAACTATATATGATTATTGTAAAGTGATATTTATTATGAAATAGTATACATACACTTAAATACAATTCCACGATCAGGGGAATGATATCATCACTCGTGCGTACGTACGGCCTACCGTCTCCACGATGTGATGTGACTCGTTCTACATGATCTTCATTGAATAATGATTATATAAATGAATTGAATGAATAAATATGATATATATTACAATAATACCATTCTGTAAATGTGTTTTCTATAACCTAAAAAGAAGAATAAGAATTTATTCGACAAAACATGCATAAGAATATAAAGCAATGAACCTGTGAATTACAAGTTTCAATGAAATATTACTAATAAGAATATAAGAATATGGCCATATATGATATCATAACAATAAATATGATTCTGTATTAATTCAATGACATTATTTAAATCATTATACGGGATGTTTGGATATGTACAAAATATATCATACCTAAAGTAAGGGAAAAATCTCACAATCACATTTTTATCCAAGATTGTTTATACTTCAGAATTTACTGGGGAATGTTTACCATCCACATCCATTTTTCCTCAATATGTAGTATTATTCCTATCCTCCTACAATTTTTTAAATCCAATTTTACCTATTGGTAAATTTTTATTAAAATATATGAAAGGAATCTTTTATCGTTTTAAGTATGAGATACTTTTTGACTTTTCCGTTAAAAGTATGAGGAGAATGTTTTTTAACTTATTATGGCATGAACATATTTTTACGGTTTCATAACACCTTATTTTCATGAATCTTACTCTACAATATTTTATTACTATTTTCAAAAAAAATCATTTTCTTTTAAAATTGCATTGAATTTTGTGAAAAGAAAATTATTTTGAATAAGAAAAGATATTTTCCCCAAGAATTTACCTGAAGTGTTTTATCAAAACCATTTTCCATCTAAGATGACATTATTTAATATGTGTATGTTTCAAGTATAATGTATCTATGATTTACATGGATTCACTTCTCTTATGATGAAATGATATCCATTTGTTTTATGTGGATTATGTTATGATGGGATGATGTTTATGAAACCCATTTTATTATTTGGGTTTTGAAGAATGATTTATGTTTATGTTGTGGTACACGTAAGAATGATTTCATTATGAGATGGGTGGGACCTATATCTCCCTATAATGCATTGGGTAAAGATTTATATCTCATGAGATAGACATGGCTGGAATGGTAAGTTAATCTGGTTCAGTGATACCGGACTGGAATGAGGAGTGAACTCAATTCAGAAAGGGACTTTGTCCACTAAGATGGTCTTGGCAGCAATGCCTTGGCTACTATGGAAATAATATCAAGTGCTTAATGGTTTTACACAATTACATGTTTTATTACCATTCTATTTTATCATGATTGATGTTCCTTTATGATATATGCCTTACATACTTCCAAGATTTATGTCTTTGCTCATGATTTTGATGTTTAGATTTTATGTTCAAGTTTTAGCATTCAAATGTTTATGTATTGTTTTATGTTCTCTAGGTTTACCCTTACTAGGCATTTGAGCTCACCCTTTTTATTTTTTATTTTCCCCATGATATAAAGAAAGGTTTTAGGTAAGAAAACAAAAGGGTAAGGTCTTTATGGGAGATGTTGAAGATCTTTCACCATGATTAGAAGATTATGTTCCGAGTTTCCAAAGAGACTAAACTATTACGATCCTTGAGTGTTGGTTTTTGTTATGTATTAAGTATTCCGCAAAAGAAATTTAATTACCATGTACATCAAGATTTGGGTCGTTATAATTACACACTTAAAAAATCAATTATTTTTCCCAATACCTACCCAAATAACTTCCCTTAATCATTAACATAATTCTATAAGCCTTTTTTTGTTCATAAATCCAACCTAGGAAGGATTTAGGTGAAAAACAAAAGATGATGTCTGAAGAAGAGGTGGTGTCCTTAACCAAGTGTCTTATTTTATATCTTTATCCACCGTATTAGAATATTATTAAACCATGATTATATAATAACATAAGTATACTACATATACTTATATTTTATTATGAGAGGGTCCTGACCTTCAATGATCTCCTTCTCCCTCAAATAGGAAATGGCATCGTTGATCGTGTGTATGTCAGATTACTACCTCACGAACCGACGTAATTCATTTTCCATAAATACTTCTAAAAAAGGATATAATGATTTATTTAATATTTATATATGATATTTATGATATAATTATACCTCTATAATTATAATATCACATATACCTTATTACTTTTCATTCCGTCGAGAATAAGATAATGATGCTATGGTGTACGGCGAACTACCGCCTCGTGAAGCGATGTGATTTTTTTTCAAAAACATTTCACATGGAAGGTAAAAAGGATTAAATATATTTTTATATAAGATATTAATTACATATTAATAATTATAGAAAATAAATATATCATATTCTTTTTTACCTTACCATACATTTAAAAAATGATAATGTATTTTGTGTCTATAGATAACGCGGAATGTAAAAAAGGATAAATTTAATAAATGTGTGTTTTATGTATTACTTTATATTGATTATATAAAATTAATACACAATATAATTCCTTAAATTTTCTCCCATTAGGTAAATTATAACATCACTCGTGCGTACGTACGGCCGACCGTCTCCACAAAGCAACGTGATTCATTCTCCATGTTCAAAATTCAATAATGAATCTAAAGATGTATCTGATAAAAAAATTATATTTATAACATTAATTTCATTCTAGATATTATTGAACTATAACCTATTTTCATGATCCAAAACTTTCAAAATGAAACATGTAGGATAAAACAAGACAATTAACACCCGAACGATCGTGGTAATGTAATATTATTAATGAATAAGTAATAATATGTTTTAAAAGGATCATATATGATATTATAAAAAATATTATTATTATATTATATGCTAATAACATGTTTAAAACCACTAAAAAGTAGTTTAAATAGTTCTAAACTAAATTTAACATTGATGTAAGGGGTTTATTGATTCAATTTCTATTCACTGGGTTATATGTCTACTTCATTGGTTATATTAAACCAAGATTATGAATGAAATGACCTTTTATTCTTTATGGATGTATTTACACAAGTCTTTTTGTCTATTTACATGTGTTACACATAATCACTTAATTGATTAACTCTCTCTTCAATGATATTAAATTTTTAAATGTTTCATTTCAAAACTTTTTCTTTGAGACAAATGTTCTTTTATGCACCTAATCACTTTTAAATGGTGTATATAATACCCATTTACATAATATATCATTAATCCTCCCTAATTCATGATTTTTTATGTTACAATTTATCTACTTCATTCATGGGAATTTATTATTCAAAAGTTACTAAAGTGGTAAGGGTTTATATTTCAATAGCATTTTAATAAATATTCTTTATGCTTGAATTTCCATTGCTAGAAATTATTTCATAATTGCCTAATAAAACCCATCCATTTTATTCTACTATGTTTATTCGTGAATATTTCAAGTAATAGTAATATTTTATTATTATTTTTACTTAAAATTTGTGATAAAGTTTTTTTAATAAAATTTGGATTTATTTCTCTATTCGATCGAAAATCCTTTTTCATCCTAATCCATGTTCTATAAAAAAATCAAATTTGTTTTAATATTGTTGTTTAAATTAATTTTTACCCTTAATTGGATTTTTTTTAAAAAAATTAAAATTAATCTTCCATTTTTTTCTGAACAAGTTGTTTTTTAATTTTCTTACAAAAATTTGAAAGGAATATTTGTTTGTTTTAACATCGTATGCATGAATGGAACTCTTATACCATCATGAATACTTAATTTTTCAAGGATTACTTTTTATGTTTCAAATTTTATTTTCAAAAAAATGTTTTATTTAATGTTTAAGAAAGTTTTCAATGTAAAATATTTCTTTTGAAAATGGAAAGGATATTTTCCTCAATAAATTTTTCAAGTGATCTTTCAAAAACATTTTTCCTTCTATGATGACATCCTTTGATATTACCCAAAATAAAAAGGGTATTTTCCTCAATAATATTTATAATATTTTTAAAAGTATTTTAATCAATGAAAACCCTTTGATGTTATGGATTTCTTATAAATTATTTATATATGTCTCCCACATATATACCAATTCTATTCTCCCTTCCTTTTATGTGGTTATACAAGCCTTATGATCATTTCTCAAATTCCTTCATTATAAAATATGATATGAACCGAGATTATGAAACCCATTTTCATTACATGGGTAATTTTTATTTTATTCATTCTGATTGATTTCCCTTATGTGGCACATATAGATCATGAACATGTTATTATGGGTGTGCCCAGAGAGTGTTCCAATGAATTGTGTAAATCATTAGTCTCATGAGACATCAAGTATGGGATTAGGGAGTGAACCTAATCCATTATGGGACTTTGTCCAGCATGTGATTTTGTCTGGTCGGTTTTCCTAGAATAATGTTCATATATTGTTTTATATTGTTTCCACATTTCATATGCTACAATGATATTATGATACCATGTTATTTATGTTATACTTCCATGTGTTTTCTCATGATCCTTGTCTTTATGATATCATTTTATACTTTTGTCTCATGTATTATGTTTCCTCATCGTGTTTATTCACTTACTGGGATTTTTAGCTCACCCATTTTGACTATGTATTACCCAACTTATCCCATACAATTTAGTATATTGAAATTATTTAGGATCTCATTTTGAAAAATAATATTTTAAGTACTATTTCAAGTCTCACTTTGATGTTTTATGAACCTAGTATTCCAAAGACACAAGGTTTTTTCAATAATTTTGTTGTATTAATAGATGTTTATATAAAAATCATGTTATAATATGTGTAAAATTCTTGGTTCTCTATATTTGGTACCAAAGGAAAGGTTCAGTTATGATTTATAAACTTGGGAGAGAAAACCTTATTCAAAACCATTGGGTATGTTTGAGGATAAGTATAAGGATAAGTATAAGGATAAGAATATGTATATAAAAATGTTTTGGAATATTTTTGAAGTATAGATGGAGGGTTTTTTGGGAAATTATATCTCTTTCTGGATACTATAAGTTGATGTGGATCTCTCAAAAATGTATGTATGGGAAATAACTCAGAAAAAGGAATGTTGGGCTTGACTCAAACATTACTTAGTACACCACTATGGTTCTTACTGTGCACCTAGTTTGACACTCCCAGGGAATATTCTTTTGAAATTCACAAACTCTTTATAAACCATTATTAAGGATTTGAATAGCTGATGACCATGAATGACCTAGGATAAACGTATGGCGTCATATATTGAAAAGTGGCTATAATAGTTTAGACATATTATAATTTATTTTTCATGATTATCTGGTTTCCCACTATGATTATTATTTCTCATACTATGCTTTGTGGATTTAGTTAATTGATGGAACTAGGAGGAATTATGTTAATATTGAATGTGATGGACACTTCAGTGATTACGAGCAACCAAATTGGATGATTACAAGGGAGAATGATATTGGGATTATTCCTAATCAGCTATCGCGATATATGATTAACAACATGAACTTTGGTGTGATTCGTAACATGTTAAATAATATGAGGATGGACTTTTATGAAATTTCACATAGAAACGAACATAAAAGAATGAATATTTAGCTTCCAACATGTTAGGAAGGTGGAAAGAAGCACCTATAGGATTATCTCAAATTGAAGGTATCATGTTTTCTATGTGGAAATTGAGATCATAATTCCATGAATTTATAAGGAATTTAATGTCTAATATGTGTTCAACTTTGGAATTATTCAATTTAATGAAATAAAATATGGATTATCCCCTAAACCAAGGAATGAACCATATTACACCAAATCATTAAAGTAAATAGGTTGAAGTATTATGTATTGGGATTCAAAAATTATGATATAAAAGTATTTTTATCAATTGTATTTTGGATATAAGAATCACGATACATCTAAGAATTGTGTTGATTTTGGAAGCTTATATGTCTTCAATTAGATTAAATTAAGACTTGTGGATACCATAATTGGTTTATGAGTTTAAGGTTAATCATAAGTTCTAATTATTAAAAATGACTTTTTAGGTTTTAAGTAATTGTATTTTGAGTTGACTAATGATATTTTGAGAGATATTTTATTGGGTTGAAGTATATATAACCTTCTAGTTTAACATAAAATATTATTTCAGAAGAATTATATTATATTTTTTAGATGTAAGTTCAAATGGTATTATATAAACTTTGAGGATAAAAAACTTCTTTCATGTTGAGGTTATTGAGGTTATTTGGGATATAGGGTCATTTATTTTAAAGAGTGATCTATGCTAAACCTTTGGATTCATTGTTGAATTTTTGAGATTAATAGATTCATATTCATATTGGATATTATCTTAATTTTTTCTAACCATTTAGGTTTTAATAAATATAGGAGGAATGGTTTTTTAATCTTTTATAGATATTACGATCCGTTAAATGTTAATTTTAGTTATTCAGGAATAAAAATTTTATTTCTGGATATTCATTTCTTAGAGTACAAGATAAAGTGAAAATATATCGAAGCATAACCAAAGGAATAAATTATTATTATGAAATAGAAATGTATCAAGTAAGTATATTACCTTATATTAATATATAGTAATAAAAATCCTCAAATTTAGGAAAAAGATATTGAAATAAAAAATTATCATATTACTATCATATTCGAAGAATAAAATGATCTTTAAATCATCATATATTTATAGTTTTATGGTCCTTAACATTCCACTGATCATTAAATTTATTGTGATCAATGATCTCTATCACTCTCTATAATTATTTATTATATTCATTTATTTCCATATCTTCACTTTCCACCAATGTTATCCTATATAGAAACGTAATAATGAGTTATTCTTGATAACCTTCCTACATACCTTTCTCCCTATTCTTGAGAAAGTTTTATTAACCCTTTTTAAAACATGGGTTTCCAGAAAAGTTATTTTCAAATGTGAAACCCTTGATTACTGAGATCAATATTAAAATGTGTGGACATAATTTATTTATAGGGGTAGAATGTAACAACCCAATATTTTAAAAGAGTAACATAATGTTGGATAGAATATATGATATAAAACACTGAGATTATAATAGAATGTAACACTCTAATAATTTATGATATATTTCTTTCTAAATAAATCCAATCTCTTTAGTAGCTTGTGATGCACGCAACACTAGGTTTAAATGAAATGTGATACTCTATTAAAATATTATTATTAAAACATGACCATTATAACCTATAAGTTAAGTAGGTGGGTATGAATAGGAATAACTAAATTATGAAAATTATTTGGTTTTCAAATGTATAAAATAAATTCAATAGTCATTTATTGATTATAAATAAAATAGGAACCATTTGAAATAAAAATGAAATGTTTTTTGAAAAATAATATTTTTCTAAAATTATATATAGTTATGATTTGTGAAAATAATTTGAAATTAATTTTCACCACTTTTACAAAATTTATTTCACAAAAAACCACTTTTTGAAATCATCATATTGATATCGACTTATGGGGAAATTTTTGGATTTTTTTGGAAAATATTGATTTTTTAGTGAATAGTGAGAATATCGATTTTTATAAAATTGCTAATTAATTTAATTTTATTTAAATTTAGAATAATTATTATTAAATTTTGTTAAATCTAATTAATTACATTTAAATCATATTTGAACTATATTTTAGTATAAGTTTTTTAGGCTTTAAAACACATTTTTCTGAAAATTGTTTTAATGTGTATAATGTTTATTAATTTTAAATAATTAAAATAACCCCAATCAAGAATTATTTAAATTAAATGTATATATTTAATATATATTAATATTAATTTAAATTAATATTATTATTATTAATTTTCATATATTTAATATGATATCATTTTTTCTTTAAAAAAATGTATTTCTAGAAATCCCATTTTTTGACACATCTACGGGTTTAATTTGAATTTTAATTCTAACAATTTTGTGAGTTCAATTTTGAAAAATTGATTATATATTTTTAATATGAATAATATATACTATATAATATGGTTAAAATAATTTTTTACCATAATGGATAGTGAAAATAGTAAAAATTATTTATCACGGGTAAGGGAAAATGGGTTTATAGGGGGTTAAACTCAAAAGATAAGGGTTTAAAATGACCCAAAAACTTGTCTAATTACTATTTACTTGTCATATTTCTACCATATATCTTATAAGGTTCTAAAATATATTGTTTTTTATACTTTTTCTCTGAGAAACAATTGTCTGTAATTCTTTCTTTTCAAAAAACTCCCAGTGTATCCTCTCCCCAACATATAAAAGGTCACCCCCTCTCCTCTCCTTTACACTTTTCAAAAACAAATTGGTTCAAATAATACCTATCCATAAAATCCCCCTAATTACATCCCCTAACTCTATAATCAATTTTTTTTATAAATCCATCCTATAAAGGATTTTATTGCAAACCAAAAGAAGTTTTCTGAAGAAGTGGTAATTTCCTTAACCAAATTTTATTTTAGGTCTTCCTCTACCTCATTAAAATATTATTAAACCATTATGATATAATAAAGTAATTATATTTCATATAATTATATTTTTTATGATAATTTAATTACCTACAACCATCTTCTCCTTCCTCAAATGGGAAATGAAATTGTTGATCGTGTGTACATTGGACTACCACCTCACGAACCCACATAATTTGTTTTCCATCATTGATTTTCATAGAAGGATATAATGATGTATTTAATGTTAGTATATAATATTTATTTTATAATTATACCTTTTTAATTATAATATCACATATTCCTTCTTACTTTCCATTTTGTAGAGAATAAGATAAAGTCTCTCATGCGTACGGTGGACTACCGCCTCATGAAGCGATGTGATTTGTTTTTTACATATGCTTTAAAATGATTAATTTTATATTGATATAGGATATTAATTAAATATTAATCATTATTTAAAAGAAATATATCATATTCTTTCTTACCTTAACATCCATTGAATAATGATAAGGTCATTCTTGTGTACGGTGGACTACCTCCTCGCAAAGTTATGTAATTCTTTTTTCACTAATGCTTTACATGGAAGGTAAAAAAGGATAAATTTAATAAACATATGTGATATATATTAAATTATATTGATTATTTAATACTAATAAATAATATACTTCCTTAAAACTTCCCCTGTTAAGCAAATGATAACATCTCTTGTACGTACGTACGACATACTGTCTCCATAAAGCGATGTGATTTATTCTCCATGTTTAAAATTATATAATGATTATAAATCTATATATAATGAAAAAAGGGATATTTATAACATTAATATAATTCTAGAGATGATGTAACTATAACCTATTTCAAAGATATTGAACTCCCTTGGTGAGATGTATAGGATAAAACAAGGAAATTAACAACCAAAAGGATAGTGATATGTAAGATTATTAACGAATGGGTAATAAGATGTTATAAAACAATAATATATGATATTATAAATAAAAATATGACTATATTATAATTGAATAAAATTTTTAAACCCACTATATAAGAGTTTAAATAGTTTTCAACTAAAATAAATCATGGGGTAAGGGGTTTCTTGACTCAGTTTCCATTCATGGGGTTATATGACTACTTCTTTGATTATATTATACCATGATTATGGGTGAAATGATCTTTTATTACTTAATTATTTTATTTGAAATTTTTGTCGTGTTTATTTTCATTTTTTACTCATAATAAATTCATTTATTTACTATCACTTAAATGATACAAACTTTGTAAAGGTTTCTTCTCAAACATCCATCTTTGAGACATATATTCTTTTACACACCTAATCTATTTTAAATGGTTTATATAATTCCAATTTACATACTATATAATGAATCATTAATAATTAATGATATTTTAAGTAACAATCAATCTACTTCATTCATGGGAATTTATGATTCAAAAGTTACCAAAGTGGTAAGGGTTTATGTTTCAATCTCATTTTAATTGGGATTGTATATGACTGAATTTACATTGCTGGAACATATTTGATCATTTCCTAATAAAACCCTTACATTTTATTATCCTATATTTATTAAATAATATTAAAATTAATTTTACTATTTTATTCTCTTTGTTACTTAAAATTATTGAGAAATTGTTTCTATGAAAATTCGACTTCATTTCTCTCTTAGGTTAAAAATATTTTTCATCCAAATCTATGTCATCTAAAAATGTTTTCAAAAATGTTTTTCTATGATTTTTTAATGTAATTTTTACCCTTCATTGTATTTTTAAAAAAAATTGAAAGTAAACTTCCCATCATTTTTCGAACCATATACTTTTGGGTTTTCATTAATAAATATTTAACGGATTCTTTGTTTTTCTAAACTATTTAGCAAGAATAGAGATCTTCTACCGTCATTACCAATCAATGCTTTAAATATTAATTTTTAATTTTAAAAGGTTATTTTTAAAAAATCATTAATATTTTTGGATTTTTTAGATTTTAAATAAGTTTTTTCAAAATGGAAAGGGTATTTTCCTCAAGAAATGTTCGAAGTGATCTTTCAAAATCATTTTTTCATCTAAGATGGCATCCTTTGATGTTACTCAAAATGAAAAGGATATTTCCCATAATAATGTTCATAATATTTTTAAAAATGTTTTCATCAATGAAAATAAACTTTGATGTTATTTATTACTTCTAAATTTTGTATATTTGTCTCCTATATATGTACTTAGTTTATTATCCTATCCTTTGATCGTGTAATACATGACTTATGATCATTTCTCAAATTCCTTCATTTTGAAATATTATATGAAGAAAGATTATACAAACCATTTTATTTATATGTTTAATTTTTATATTATACATTTTGGTTGACTTACTTTATGTGGCACACATAGATCATGAACATGTTATGATGGGTGCGTCCATATTGTGCTCTAATGCATTGGGTAAATCTTTTGTCTCATGAGATATCATGTATGGGATGAGGGAGTAAACATAATCCATTATGGGACTTTTTCGACTATGTGATTTTCTCTAGAGGTTATCCTTGACTCATATTTATGTCATGTTTTGGGTTGTTTCCACATTTCCCATACTACCATGATCTTATGATACCATGTTATTTATGTTATATTCCATGAGTTTACTCATGATCCTTCTCTTTATGATATCATGTTATACTTTTGACTCACATGTTATGTTTCCTTATAATTTTTATTAATTTTTGGTATTTTTATCTCACCCATTTTTTATGTATTCCTCTAGTTATCCCATGCATTTTAGGAGATCGAAAGTATTTAGGATCTCATTATTGAGAAAAAATATTTTTTTTGTTTTTTGTCTCACTCTGATGTTTTATGAACCTAGTCTTCCGAATACACTAGGCCTTTATGATCAATGAGTTTTATTAATGTATTTTTATGTCAAAAATCTTATAATAATTTGTGTTAAAGTCTTTGGGTATCTATATACACTATCTCAAGGGTCCCATAAAAGTAGTTAAAAGCACTCAGAATCCACGAAAGTTAACCTCTAGCGAGTATGTAACTCTCTACTAGATGGTTGAACTCATAAAAATCATCCATTGGCTCTCTAATCGCATATAAATATAGCAATACAATAGAGGATAGAACCAGATCAAAATTCAGGGATAGCACCTGGTCCAATATATCCTAGGGTTATCCTCCTCAAACTATTTATTTTGCTAAAACTAGATCGAGCATCTCAGCCAAAGGCCACCAGAACGTGGGTTGATACAAATCTCAAATCAATCTTACAAAAGGATAAAATAAAAACTCTAATAGACTCTAGTCTAAAGGATATCCAGGATGTGTTTCTATCCAATGATCAAATGCATCATCCAACAATCTAAACTAACAGTGTCAATCAACTCTCAACTCACCAAACTCATGGATCCCAGGTCCCTAGGGTCATAGCATAAAGTGATGTACCACAATAGACTCCACTTATACACCAAAACTCTCAATCCACAGCCATAAAATGATCCTCAAATGGAAAAAAATCAATAGTAAGAGAAGGAAACACTATGAGGGGTTCCAATATCTCATTGAGACCTCGATCCAATCCCAACATGAGAAACATCCTCAAAAATTCCTCAACAGCCTCTAACTGATCCTAGATCAATAATGAACCAACAAGGGAATCCAAATGCTTTAGAATGACAAAAAGGTAGTTCTAAATCATCATTATGACCAACTCAAATTTAGGAAACCCAAAATATCTTTTCAATATAATAGAAACATTGGAGAACTTCCCATTATAAGAAAACCTATACCAGCCTCACCGGTAAATAACCCATCCTTAGGTACTGTCTCACACATAAGGTAATCCATAATGGGTCCCTTATACCCATATCAATATCCTAGCCATAACCTCCATCCCACTATTTCAACCCATCCTGAATGATCTAACCAGAAAAATCATCAAACAATAGATCCAAAACCTCAAGCGAGTGGTCTAAAACCTTGACCACTCAAAGGTAATGAAACAAGGATTAAAAATAATTTAGAGACATATTTTAACACCCAGAGTTTTTATGAATTTTTTTGAATAAATTTAAATTATTTGATATCTTGTGTTACATGTAACACTAAGTTAATATTATGTTACATGCAACACTGGGATATCATTCATTACACACGTCACTGAGTTTTAACAAAACCATGATATATTATTGATATAGTTATCTAAATGTGAATTTTATAATCTAGTAGTTAAACATAATTATGTGAATAGAAAAAATTAATTTTCAAAGGAAACATGTTGATAAAAAAAGGACTTAATTTTTGGTGAAGTCTTAATATGTTTCAAAAATACTATTTTCTTTAAAAAATGATTTTTATTTCTTTTTATGGACATTAATAAAATTAATTTTACAAAAATTAAGAAAATTAATTTGATAAAATAAAAATCAACTGTGAAATAATAATTTCAAAATTATCTTAGGGTGAATTTTTGGGATTATTCAAAATAGTTTCATTTTTTGATGAATAGTGAAAATACATATTTTTAACTAAAAACTGCTTTTTATTTAATTAATGTATAAAGTTAAATAATATTTTAAATTGGTTTTAAAGTTAAATTATTTCACTTATACATCCATTAATTCAATTTATGTCATTTTAATCAATTTTATATATAATTTTGATATAAAAACTTTATAAACTCTTAAACATTTCCTCTTTAAAAACCTACTTTCTCATCACATTTGTGGGATTAATTTTAAGTTAAAATTTTCTATTTCTATGAATTTAATTTTTAGAAATGGATTAAATATTTTTAATCATCATAATTTATATTTTATAATAAGTTTAAATTATTTTTTGACCAAAATGAATAGTAAAAATGATAAAAATTATTTCTGATAGTTAAGGTAAAAATGGGTTTACTGGGGGTTAAACTAAATATATAAGGGTTAAAAATAACCCAAAACTTGTACAACCCAGATTTTATGTCCATATTTATACCTTATCTATTTTTTTATAATTAATTTTACATTTTGGAACTTTTTCACATGATAAAAATGTGGGTACACCTATTTGTTTTCAAAACATTACAAGTGTGCCCATCACCTCCCTTATAAAAGGTCACCACTTCTCCTCTCCTATTAACACATTAAAACCCTTATGTTTTATCCCATAACTAAAAAATCTATTCCAAACATTCATCATATCTTCTTAGAAGATTTTTTTTGGATATAAATCCAATTTAGGAAGGACTTTAGCGCAAACCGAAGGTGGATACCTGAAGAAGAGGTGACCTTCATCAACAAGCATTTTTTTTCTTACTCTACATCATTCTATTATTATTATACCATAATGATACAGTAACCTCAGTATCCAAAATATACTCATATATTTTTACGTTAAGTTCATGACCTACAACCATCTCTACTTCTATCAAATGGGTTATGAAATCATCGTTCTTGTATACGGCGGACTATCGTCTCGTGAACTGATATCATTCATTTTTCCATTACCACCTCTCAAGAATAGTAATAATTATGTATTTAGTATATATATGTATTTTATTTATGATATTATTATAATTATTTAATTATTATATCATACATAACTTCATATTCTCTATTTTTTGGAATATGATAGCATCATTCGTGTGTATGGAAAACTACCACCTCGTGAAGTGATGTGATTCATTCACGCTTTAAATGGAAGTTAATAAAGTTGGTTTTAATTAAAATATGTGATATATATGAAATAAAAAAATAATTCTTTAATAGTAATATATCATTTAACTTTCTTTCTTTAAATCTGAAAAAATGGGAGCAGCGTTCATGTGTACGTATTGCCTATTGTCTCCATGAACTGTGTACTTCATTTTTTATCATTAAATTTTAAGGATTAATATAAATAAATATATAATAAATATATATGGTATTTATATTATGATTTATATTTTTTATATGATGAAATCAGGATCAAATTAGGAGGACTAAAAATAAAAAATAAAAACATGTATGAAAAACAAAGCGGTTATTACATAAAATGTAACTTTAATATAGAATTGTTAATAAACAGGTAATAAAAATTCATAACAAAATAATATATGGTATGATATAAATAAATATTTTTATATAATATATTTATAATAAACTTGTGTTTATTATACCGGAAATTTGAACATGTACTATGGAAGTCAAGAGTTAAAGTAAGGTATTTCTAGTCTCTCTTTTATTTCTGGGAGAAATGTGAAAGTTCATCACTTGTTTCTTTTGAGTAGTGTATATATTACCAATTTAAAATGATATATAATTAATATCTTCATTTTATTGATATTTAAAGTTTAATTTGATGTTATTATTTATTAGGGATTACGATTCAAAATATTACTAAAGTAGTAAGGAGTTTTTATCTCACTTATTACTTCTGTGAGACACATGCCATATTCACCACAAATTTATTTTATGTGGTATTTATAATACACATGAATATATTTTATCATGACTCAACTCATAATTATTTTGATTTAAATATCCATTTGATTATCTCTCTTATATGGGGCTTATGTTTTAATGTTACCAACGTGGTAATGATTTTATGTTACAATCTCATCATTTATCAGGATTGTTTATGATTATGTTTTAAATGACAAAATATTATGATCCATATCTCAATAAACTCAAGACTTTTATTATCCTATGTTTATTTCATGATAATATATGTTTTCACATCATTTTTTTCCATTTATGTACTCTATATTTCAAAATAATTTTTTTACCAAAAATCATATTTATTTCTCTCCTCGGTCAAAATCATGTTTTTCTTTTGAAACTATGTTTTCTAAATAAAAATTCAGAAATTTTTTTAACAATATTAAAATGATTTATTAAATAAAATTGTACCCATTTTTGAATTTTTACAAAATTCTTTGAAAGGAATCTTCATGTTGTTTTCCAAACATTGCTCGTTTAGTTTTTACTGAAAATGTGACAAAAATATTTTTTATCATACATGGAATGGATAGTATTTTTACCTTTCATGACAACTAAAATATTTCAAGATTCACTTATCAAATTTTGAAGTTATTTTAAAGAAACAAATTTTCATAATATTTGGATAAGAAATAAATAAATTATATCAAAGTAAAAAAAATTGATTTTGAAGATGTTTTAAAAAGTGTTTTTAGTAGTTGACAGGCTATTTTCATTTAGAAATGTTTTAAATTATTTTTAAAGATTCCTTTATATTTTTTCATGGTTATTTTAAAATAAAATTATTCTTGAAATTTTTTATATATATTGAGTTTTAAAAATTGATATTCAATGAAAAACTATTTTTATCAAGAAATATTCCAAGTGATATTTAAAAATCATTCTCTATCAAAGATAACATCCTTTTGATGTAAATTGTGTTATTTTAGGGATGTCGACCAAGGATACCATTATTAATATTGATCATATTCGAATCATTATCCCTAAATAATTTCTAATTAAGAGCACTAACCTTTATTTATGAGTCGTCCTTAATCATATCTTCAAACTAATAGGTCAGCTTATCCCATTTTTTCATATACTCCTATGCATTTATCCTCTTCTCACTAAATCCTCCTATAAATATGAGATCCTATTTATTGATCTAATTGTACCACTCTTTATTTGTTTCCACTTATAGAAACATCTCCTATATTCGGTCAACAACCTCAATAGGGGCCTTAATTCCAAAAGCCTCATCAAGAATTTCTTCCCCTGTGTGATTGATATGCTTCCATATTTTACCCTTATACACAACTTCATTATCTACCTCACGGTTATAATCAGCTAACCCTGAATAGTTCCCATGATCCACCTCTACGAATTCATCATGTATGTGATTAAGAACTCCCAACACACCTTTTATGAACTTTAAGTCCTTATAAGCTCCATTGTTAGGTTCATGCTCCTTTGAGGAGACACTATACATCTCTTTAGACCTCCAATTCATGGTAGATCACATCTCCATAGGTTTAGGAAGATGATAATAATATTTTCACCCTTTTGATTTTTCCCCTTGAGTAGAATGTAGCCCTCCAAGTCCTTATTCCCCCCCCCTCCTTTTAATAGGGTTTTGAAGCCCTCTGTCATGGAATATTTCATCATTGTCACCCAAAAACATTCCATACAAATTTTTTTAGGATTCATTTTCAAGTAGACATTTCCCCTCATTGGGATTAAAAACCTAAACTAAATCACCTTGGTTTCGGATTATCTCCCCTAGACCATGGAATCGACTGCTCGGATTAAAAATGGTTGATTGACTTCTTGTAGTGAGTACCTTAACCACTGGGCTTACCGTAGTAACTTTCATAGAATTCTCATGCCCCTTGAAGACCATAAAATATCCTTGGTTTAATGATGGAACCACCACTATCAGATAAATACCAATTCTAGCTTTCACATCTCCTTCATAAGAGATAGCCTTCACAACAGAGGGGTTGGTTTCCAAAATAGGTGCAATGTCCACCTCTTCATATGGCTATAGAGGGTCTTGCACAACTATCTTAAAAACACCCAAGTCATCACTAAAACGGTTAAAGATTTCTTCCGCCTTCAGATTATCCCGAGTTGATCTTGAGTCAAAATGTGAGGTGTTGGCCATAACAAGATAAATAATTTCCTCCTTATATGTAGCATATTCAAAGAGCTTATCATTTTTGGGTAGTTGTTGAGTGGTCGAAGCAAGTTCCCCAAGATCCTACTTACCACCTTGAAGGCAGGTCTGAGGGAGATGACCCTTGTGTTATAAAGAGATACAGTAATCAGCCCAAGATTTCAACAACACAGGATTCTTACAACAAAATTCTTTAAAAACTTAGATCTAGATATACTCTAATGGTGGCTTGGAGATATTTAATTCAACACATATTTGAGGATAAATTAGATTAAAAATTGTGTTGGTTTTTCTTTCTGAGTAAAGGAATCACCCAACCAGATTTCCAAGCATCTTAGTGATAGCCAGAATTTGGAAGGTAGGTGGAATTTCAAATAAATATACCCATAGATATATAGTAGGACAATCCTAATGCATATGAAATTCATAAAAACACCAAAAAATCCATAAATGGATACAATTACAGGAGTGTGGGGTACTGGACCAAGCATGAGACATATGCTTCGAATAAGTAAATCGTATCTCAAAGTGATGGTTGTTGAGAAGACCCACAGTCATAAGTCCCTACAAACCCCATGAATCACGTACTAAATGTCAAGGATCATAGCTAAAGGCCTATGAGACCTAAAACAGGCCACCAAAGTTAGTTCCAGGATACTTGAAGCCTCTGAGAAATCCACAGATGAAATTGGAAGCATTAGAGAGCCATCAAAAAGTGATGGAACCTTTGAAAAAATTGAGATCAATGGGAAAGGCAGAATATAATCTAGTAGAGGGGAAGAAGAAGAAGGCTGATTAGCATATGAGGGCATAGAAAAAAACCCCTCCCCCCACCCTTTGGCGGGGGTAGGGTTGGGACTTCCATAATCTAGCTAGTTCATCACTGTAGGGGAAGATATTGAAGGGTCATGCATCCCCCCAAGGATACCATTATTATTATTTATCTTAATGGTTTATCATTATAATATGTTTATGAGACCAATTTATGTTCCATGGGTAATATCATGATAAAATTAGTATGAAACTGGCTTCTCTTCCCGTGGTTTATGCTATGAAAAAATGCTGAAATGATTATGAAACCTTTCATTTTACCATAGGTTATAATATGATTAAATATTTATGAAACCCATTTCATTTCATGGTTTATAAGATGAAAGAATTTTTATGATATTTTGGAACAAAAATGTAGGACTTTCATTATGTGATAGGTGGGGCCTATATCTCCCTCTAATGCATTGGGTAATGATAAGTATTCTATGCGCTTAGAGGGTACATGGGTGGTTATACCAAGCCTAAAATAGGGTGCACGGGAGTTCATCCCAAGCCCAAAGAAGGTACACGGGTGGTTAGTCCAATACTAAAATGTTATGAATGTCTCAATGGGTAGCCTTGACATAAGATTTTATTTTCTTATGTGTATGACAAAAAAATCTATTTCTTATTAAAATGTTATGATATTAGAACTCATGTTCTTTGATTACATTATGATTCATGTCTTATGAACTACCAAAATTTATTCCATGACTCAAGATTATGATATTTGATATGTAGGGTATGGTTTTCAAGTGTTATGCTCATGTTCCCATACCCTTATGTTCATGTTATACTTATTTATCTCCCTTGTTTACCCTTACTGAGCATCTAAGGACACCCTTTCTTATATTTCCTTTCCATTAGTTATGATGAAATGTATTATGTATGATATTTCAAAGAAGGGTTATAGTTATGAAGATCATAGTAGGAGATGATGTAGTTTACCTATAAACCAGTTGTTTGTGTTTCCATGTTTCCAAAGACACTAATATATTATAGTACTTAGGTGAATGTTTATAAAATGTATTGAATATTTATAAAAAATGATTGAATATATATATATAAGAATCATGGGTTACTGTAGTTGGTATCATAGGAAGGGTTTAGTTAACCTTTGGAAACTGGGATGAGGAAATTTTTGTGATATCCCTAGGGATATTTCTAAGGATATTTCTAGGGATGTCTCTAAGGATATGTCTAAGGATGTGTCAAAGTATAATAAAATGTCCTATAATTTTGGTGAAGGATTGAGTGAGTGGTTTCCAATAAATTACATCCTTTCCTGGAAACTGCAAGTGGATGTGGCTCTGGAATAGAGGTACATAGGGGTAATAACTCTTAAAAGGGCACATTGAGATGCACTCGATCATCACCTAGTTCAGGACAATGGACCTTGCTGCACAACTATTCTTCCACTTTCAGAGGATATTATTTGGAAATTCATAAAATCTTTATGAACCATCATGAAGGATTTAAATAAATGATGACAATGAATAACCTAGGATAAACCTAAGGTGTCTTATTTTAAAAATAATTTTTCATGATTTAGACATCATATAAGTTATTTTTCATGATTATGTGATTCCCCACAATGAATATAGTTTCTCACACAATGCTTTTGTGTTTTAGTCAGTGGTTGAACCAAAATGAATCATGTTAACACTAAATCTGATGGAAAATTCAATGATTATGAGAAACCAAATTGGATGATGACTGGAGAAAAATATATTACGATTATTTCTAATCAAGTATCATAATATTTGATTAACAACATGAACTTTGGTGATATTCCAAACACATATAATAATAGGAAGATGGACTTTTATAAAATTTCATGTTTTAATGAACAAAGAGGAAAGAGGATTCAGATTCATACATGTTAAGAAGGTGGGAAGAAGAACATGGATAAATATCTCAAATGGAGGGGAAGATGTTATCTATCTTGAAAAGAAATTCATAGAGTTAAATAATTTTGAGGAATTCAATGTCTTGTATGTGGGTAACATGAGAATTATCCAACTCAATAACTTGACCCAAGAATTAACTTCTAGACAAAGGGATGACCAATTCCATGGAAATCATTGAAGTGGATGTATTTATGTGTTTATATATTTAGATTTAAGAATTATGTTGTAGAAGTATTTTATAAATGGTATTTTGATTATAAGAATCATGAAACATCTATGAATTTAATTATTTTTATAACCATATATGTCTCTATTTATGATTAACATAAGAGTTATGGATTCTATCATGGGTTTATGATTTTAAGGTTGATCATAAGTTCAAAGTCTTAGAAACTCCTTTTGAGAATTTATGTGTTGGGATTTTATCAAGATTAAAGATATTTTGAGAGACATAATGGTAATACAACCTATTGGATTTGAGGAGGATATACCTAAGACAACATTCCGTATGAGTAATGGAAATTATGAATAGTGATTACATTTGGTCTTATTAATGCCTCTACAATCTTCATGGATTTAATGAGTAGAGTCTTTAGATATTACCTTGATCAATTCAAGGTAGTATTTATAGATGATACTCTTATATATTCAATGATCATGGAAGAGAATTAAGATCACATGATAATTTTACTAAAGAACCTAAGGAATGAGAAATATATGAAAAATTTATAATGTGTGAATTTTGGCTACAAAAGGATTCATTTTTGGGTCATATAATCTCAAGAGAGGTTATATCAATAGATCCATCAAAGACAAAGGCTATTAAATGTTGTTCCAGAACAACTACAGTGACTGAGATCCATAGTTTTATTGGTTTAGCTAGATATTATTGTGGGTTTGTGGATAATTTCTCAGGAATTTATAATCCTCTGACCAAGTTAACTTTTAAGGGATCCATGTTTCTATGGATAGATGAATGTGAGGAAAATTTAATGGAACTGAAGAGAATATTAGTCAGCGCACATGATCCTACATTACCCTATAGTAGAGAAGGGGTTTTTTATATACAATGATGGATCCAAGAAGGGATTGGTATGTGTTCTTATATATAATAACATGATTATAGATTATTCCTTATGATAATTGAATATTCATGAGCAAAATTACCCAAATCACAAGTTGGATTTAGCTGTGGTAATTTTTTCATTAAATATATAGAGGCAATATGTTTATGGAGAAAAGTATTAGATATATAACTATCATAAATGTTTGAAATATATATTCACATAGAAGGAGTTTAATAGGAACTAGAAAAGATGGTTAGAGATGATTAAATAATATAAATGCTCAGTACATTACCACCTTTGGAAAGTGAAAAAGGTGGTCAATGCTTTGAGTTGAAAAGATCATGCTAGCTTATCTATGATAAGGATAAAAAAAGATCCAATATTTCTATAATTGAAAAGGATGGATCTGGAAGTCCTAAATAAATGGGAGAAATATTATCTTGATCAATTGAATATTTTATTTAAGTGGAGATTAAAGAGGTTCATAAGGAAGATATGGAGCTGCAAAAGAAGGATAGAAATGTTATTGAGTTTAACCTTTATCATAATGAAATGATAAGGTTCAAAAACCATGTATGTGTTCTATCCATACCATATTTGAAGAAGGATTAATTAGAGGAATCTCATAGTTCTTCATTATCTATTATTTTGAGAATTATGAAGGTGTATAAAGATTTGGAAGAGTACTTATGGTGGGATTGGATGAAGAGAGATATCATAGAGTTTGTATCTTAGTGCTTGGTATGTTAGCAACTTAAGGGTGAAATAAAAAATTATAAGGGGATTTTACATCCTTACCCATACCAGAATGGAAATTGAAAAACATCTCCATGGATTTTATAGTTGGACTCCCTAATACATCCAAAGGTAATAATGTTATAGTAGTTGTAGTCAATCACCTTACTAAGTCAACCCACTTCATCTCTATCAGAGAAGATTTCTGTATGGACTATATTTATAGGATATACATTAAGTATGTGGTAAGGCTTCATGGAGTACCACATTCCATTGTGTTTGATTGGGATCTAAGGATTACCTCAATGTTTTGGCTAATTCATCAGCAAACTCTTGATCCAGAGTTGAGTTTCAGCACTACATATCATTCTAAAACAAATGGTTAGTCTAAAAGAACAGTTCAAATCCTAGAGGATATGATGAGATCTTGTTCTTTTGATTTCAAATATGGTTAAGATCAACACCTTAGTCTATTTTAGTTTTCTTACAGTAGTTTCCACTCAATATTTTAGACAGATCCTTATGAATCCCAATATGAAAATAAGGGTAGAGGTCCAATGTTATGGAATGAAGTTGGGGAAAGAAAGCTATTATAACTTGAGATAGATGAAGAAATTGTAGAGAATATTAGAGAAATTCAGAAACACTCAAGGAAGATCAAAATAAATAGAAAATTTATACTGATAATCACGGGTGTAATCTAGAATTTGAAGTTGGTTAAAAAGTGTTTCTATGAATTTCTCTATGGAAGAAGGTTATGAGATTTGAGAAAAAATGGAAACTATTACCTAGGTATATTGGTCCATTTAAAATTATTAATTGTATTGGGATTTTATCATATCAGTTGGAACTTCCACAAAACCTCTATCAAGTTCATGAGGTGTTCCATATTTCTATCTTGTGTAAGTACATACCCAATCCTTCATATGTACTAAATCTAGAGGTCATACCACTAGAGCATGATATTTCTTATGAGGAACAATCAATATAGATTCTAGATTGTGGTGAGAAAGTTCAATGAAACAAGACCACTCACTTGGACAATGTTTTGTGGTGAAACCACCTCTTTGAGGAATCCATGTGGGAACTTGAGGATATTTTGAGGTATAAATATCCTCATTTTTTTATACCATAGTGATGAATTTTGAGAGAAAAATCATTTTAGGGGGGTAGAATTTAACACCTATCATTTTGATGAATTATTATTTTTAAAATAAATTAAACTTCTTTGATAGATTATATTACATGAAACACCAATTTAATATTTTTCTACACACAACATTGGGTTATCTTGCATTACACATGAAGAGTAAAAAAGTAATAGTAAAAATAGTAAAAAAATATTTGCTGTGGTTAAGGTAAAAATGGATTTACAAGGGGGTTAAAATAAAAATATAAGGGTTACAAATAACCCAAAACTTGTCCAACACACATTTTCTGGCCATATTTGGAACTTATCTCTTCTATTATCCATAATGGTCCATTTTATTTTTCATGATAAAAACGTGTGTACACCTTTTTATCTCAAAACATTACAAGTGTGAAACTCACCTCACTTATAAAAGGGTATCCCTTTTCCTCTCCTCTTCACACCTCAAAACCCTTTTGATTTAGCCAATATATTCCAAAATAACTTCCCAACTTCCCTCCTCTCATATTATAATCCTTAGTTTTTACATAATTCCAATGTAGGAAGGCTTTTGGTGAAAACCAAAGAAGGTTACCCGAATAAGCGGTAATGTTCATCAATGAGTGTTTTTGTTTTATTTCTTCCTCCACCTCCTTAAATTATTATTATAACATGATAATATAATAACATCAGTATATTCCATATATTAATATGGTTTTATGTAAATGTAATTACCTACAACAATCTACACTTCTATAAAATGGGATATGAAATCATTGTCCATGTGTACGTTGGACTACCGCCTCAGAAACCGATGTCATTCATTTTGAAATTACCACCTCCGAAGGCTGCAAATAATGATACATTTATTTTTTATATATGATATTTATGATATTATTATATTTTCTAAAATATTATGTCACACATACCTTCAAAATCTCCATTGGGGGGGAATAAGATAATGTTGTTCATGTGTATGGAGGATTACCAGGTTGCGAAGCACTGTGATTTGTTCACTCTTTACATGGAAGCACTACTAAAAAACTAGAATTTAATAGCATTGGTATTTTTTAGTGCTAGAAACAAATGTTAATAAATGTCATATTTATTAATGCTAAAGAAAGCATTGAAAAATTTAACCCTTTATCAGCTCTTTTTTAGTATTGATAAGTGGTCCCTTTATTATCACTTTATTTTTAGCATTGATAAAGGGTACCCTTTATCCGCACTTTATTTTTAGTGTTGATAAAGGGTACCCTTTTTCATTGATTTATTTCTAGCACTGATAAAGAGTGCCATTTCTCAGCGCTATATTTTTTAGACCTCATAAATAAATCCTTTATCAGCACTATTTTAGCACTGATAAAGGTTTAAATAAATAAAAAATAAAAAATGAGCTTATTAAAAAAAGATGTTAAATAATTTATTAATTAAATAATTATTCATAAAAATGAATAAATTGATTATACTATATATAAATTATAAATACTAATAAATAGTATGTGTTAAATATATAGATATATGAAAAATAAAAATTAAACAAATTAAAATTAAAAATAAGAAAATTGAGAAAAATATTAAACACTTTATTAATTTGATGATTACTGATAATGTTGATAAATAGTATATATTAAATATATAGATATATATTAATGTATATAAATATGATTTATATATTAAAAAATATTAAAGTGATTTACATTGTATAGTTAGATACTTAGTGAATAATCATTTATAATTAAAAATTAATATGATTTAAAAATATTCACAAATTGCATAGAGTAATGGACATATAATTGAAAGTCATTTGATTTTTCAATTTAACATAGATCAAATTTGTGTCATATTGATTTCACATATGTGTAATTAATGAATTTTTATATACAATTCATACACACAAAACTTATCCATTTTTTAATATTGTTAAGTGTATTTATTTTTAATTTATTTAATTTAACTCATTTTTAACATGAATGCACTTAAAATTAGATATTCATTAATATAGTTAAAAACATATTTTTAAAACAATATTTATAAATGTACATATGATATTTCTAAAACTATATATTTATAATTATAAATAAATAAATATTTTTTTAAAATTATTTATATAATTATAAATAAATAACTATATATACTTAAATAATTATTAAATTAATATGAAATTTACTCAAATAATGAATATAGTTAATATATTCATATTTATATATGTTTCATAAATATATATATAATGATATAAATATTATTTATTAAAAATAATTTTATATTAATAAATAAATAGTTATATATTTAAATAATTATAAATAAATATTTGTATATTTAAATAATTATAAAATAATAATAAATATATTTACATAAGGAATATACTTACTATATTTATATTTATATATATTTATTAAGTATATATATATTTACAAGAAAGATATTTATAATTATAATTATAAATCTTTTATCAGTGCTTAAGTAATAAGCGCTCATAAAAGAAATCTTTATCCGCACTTTTTTAGAACTCATAAAAATGAGGCTTTATCAACGCTAAAAAAGCACTCATAATGGTTTCTTTTATCAGTGCTAAAAGTTTAGCACTGATCAAATGAATATTTATCACTTCTTTTTTAGTGCTGATAATTACCTAACTTTATTGAGGCTAAAAATCATTGATAAATATGCCTTTTATCATTTCTTATTACTTAAGTGTTGATAAACAGACTCTTTATCGGTGCTTTTTTGAAAGAGATGATAAAATTGTCCCGATCTATTTAAAAAACCTAACAAGTTTTGAACCTATCATGATATCATAATCTTTCTATGGAATCCAGACACTATTGGTGCTCCTCCTCAGTGAATTGAAGATCAAATCACAAAAAACCCACTCGAATCACACAAGCCCACTCCCTCCAGTTTCTCGAACATCTTCTACCATCTGGTGTGCGCTTGTAATTAGGGTTTCTGAAGAAAAAATCAAGATCTAGATCTTAGGGTCTTGGATTTTATTCAACCTAGGGAGGTAGTATTGTGCTTTCCTGTATAGGTTTTGATTATATTTTTGTATTTGTTCTTTCATTTTTTTTCTTCTTTAATGATGTCATCAATTATTTATGCTCTGGTTTTTTTATTTTGTTTATGATTCGTTGTTTTCTTGACTACTAATTACAATATCCTATTTTGGTATTTCTAAATTGTTGTTTTTAGTCAATTTTATTCACTGTCTATATCTTTACCCTATCTTTCTCCACAATCTTAATTTATTTGCTATTTTTAAAATCTTAGAGAATCACCTCTGGTCCATGGATAAACCAATTAAATAAATATTTACACCACTGTATAAAAAATGGAGGTTTTGGATTTAAAAACCTTAAACAAACAAGAAAATTGATTTAGCAAACCAATTCTAAATCTCGAGACGGTGAGAAGCAGCAACAGAATCTTGTTTTATTCAATTCATTTAAGAGAATTTATTTATTTAAATTCTTTTTTAATATTCTGGTGTAAGGGTTTTTACTTAAAAATTGTTTTCTCAAAATTATGTTGTTTTATTTTATAAGAAATATTAGTAAAGGTGATACCACATTTATTTATTTCCAGTGGCTCTCTATTTTAAAAATTAGTATGGGGTTTTATTTATTTTACTATGTTGTGATATTCTGTAGTAAGGGTTACATATATTTTTATCAATTTATTTTATTTTATAAATATATATATATAGATATATATATATATATACATATATACATATATATATATATCTAAATATATATCTTTCTATCTATTTATATGATTTTTCAAAACTTATAATCTAAGGGTTATTTTATAATTATTTATTCACAAATTATGGTTCTAATTTCCAAATTAATAAGATATTATATTTATTTTCATTAAAAATTATGTTTAAATGTGCTTTTTTTACAATTATGTGTATTATAAATTCTATGTTATGTGTGTCTATGTGTTTGTGTTTAAATGTGTATGGGATGGATGTTTCTAGGTTTGGTGTGTTATTATTCCTTGTTTGTGATATATCTTGTTGGTGTGTATTATTGATTTATTCCAAATTCTTTATATACCTCCCTAAAATCACAAGGATGGTTCAATGTGTACTAGATGGACTCCCTAGAATCCTTCAAATGAGTAGATTTGATGTAATGACCTCCCTAGAATCCTTGGGATGGGTTGATGTGGTGATATGACATTCCAAGAGTCTTGAGATGTTTTCAAATAATTGATATACCATTAATTTTAAATGTAATAATTCCTTAGGTTTCTACATCACTTTTTCCAAAAAAAAATAAAGTGGATGTTATCAAATTATATATATTAGAACTTATTTTTAGGTATTCATCATTTTAATTCTATATGTATTGGTCCCCACCCTATGAATCTCTAATTACTATCCATGTATACTAAATAACACTTAATTTATTAAAAATTTTTATCAATACATTTTTATATCTTATAGTTGATTTAATTAGAGGTTATTATTCTTATTTATCATATTTGGGTTTCTTATTACTCTTTAATTTCCTATACTATATTTTCATTACTTTTGGGGGATTTAAGAAAGACTTTATTTGTGTTAAAAAATAGTTATTATTGAAATTTGATTCCTGAGACTCATCCCCTCATCTCATTTATAGACAACTATCATCCTCAACACCTTCATCTCTCGAACAGCCATTATTGGAATTTTTTCTTGAATCTCATTCCCTATATCTTTTATGTTTCTTATACTACTGTGACCATTATCCATCCTATGAATGAATACTTCTTAGATTATTTCAAGAAACATAGGTTCATGTCCACAAGAGATGAATAATGTGTCAAACAACAAAATACAATGATAAATGTCTAGGAGATGAGGTGATGAGGATGAGTTGTCTACAACTTTTACCTTTGAATGACTTCATAGGATAACACCTTCCATAGTGGATTAATTCTTTTCTTAAATTCAATTTCCCATTTTCTTCAACATACTAAAATTATTTGAAATAATTAAATTTTGAGTTTCCCTTATTATAATTATCCATAACTTGCACCTTTTATAATGAATATATTATGTGTACTTATTTATTTATTGTATAAAATTAATCTTTTATGAATCCAACAGGATGGATATTAATCAAAAATGGATGAACGGTAATCATTTGACAAAAGTGTATGAAGATGGAGTTAAAGAGTTCATCATGTTTGCAAGGGATCATGTATACAACCCTTCTCAAATCCTCTTTCCATGTTTACATTATTTTTATTCAAGAAAAATTAGTTTGGAAGAGTTGGAAGAACATTTGATTTGTCACATAATAGATCATATCTATAAATGTTAGACTAAACATGGTGGAAAACTAAATGTGGACACCGATTAGGATGATACTACAGTTTATGGGTCATTTGATATGAATACCAGTGTAAATGATGATGGAGAACGCATGGAAGAAATGAAAATGGAAATTTAAGATGACCTTTGTGACTGTCTAAAGTTGTTTGAGGAGTTAAATAGTTGTGCCAAGAAACAATTGTATATCAGTTGTACTAAATACACAGCATTTTCAGATGTATTGAAGTTATATAATTTGAAAGTTGGTAGTAGATTGAGTGACACCGTCTTTACAGAACTACTTTGTCTCTTGAATGATATGCTATGATAAGAAAATGAACTACCAAGATAAACATATGATACTATATGAATGTTATATTCAATGGGAATGATCTATAAAAATCATGCTTTTCCAAATTGTTTCATATTATTTCTCAAGGACCATGAATCAATCATAAAATTCCCTATGTGTGTCGTAGATCGATACAAGAAAAATGAATCATGTCCTTCAAAATCTGTATGGTACTTTCTTATCATTTGATGGGTTAGAAGACTATATATATGTCATGAAATTTGGAGACAATTTACATGGAATGAAGATACAATAAATAAATATGGGAACCTATGTCATCTAGCAGATTCTCCTCAATGTAAGAAAATTGATTACGAGTATCTTGAATTTGGAAATGATTCGAGAAACTTTTGTCTTTCCTTATCTACAGATGGAATAAATCCTTTTAGTGTACATATTAGTACTTATAGTACATGTCATGTCATGTTGGTAAATTATAACTTTCTATCATGGTTATGCATAAATCATGAATGCATTATGTTGTCTCTACTTATATTTTGACTGAAGAAACTCGGTAATGATATTAATGTCTACTTGGATCCATTGATTAAAGATCTGAAATTGATGTGGGATACAGGTGTTACAATGTATGATTCTCATAGAAATGAAAAATTCAGATTGAGGTCCATGTTGTTGCGAATAATAAATGACATCCTCACTTATAGAAATTTATCAGACTACAGCATTAAAGAAATGGTGGGGTGTCCCATTTGTAAAAAATGCACATACTCAATTCGGTTGAAACATTCCTCGAATACTATGTTTTTAGAACATTGGAAATTTTTACCTCAAAAACATAAATTCTGATCAGGGACTATAGAATTTTATGGGAATATTGAAAAAGGTACAACACCATCTCTAATAATGTGAAATCAATTATACAATAAAGTAAAAGATATTGACACTATTTTTAGTAAAACGTTTTTGAAAAACCATACAAAATCAAGTTATAATAAGAGATAAATTTTCTTTGTATTATTGTATTGGAATTGTTTATATAAAAAACATATTCTTGATTTCATTCATGTATAAAAAAATATATTTGATATTGTTATTGGCATATTACAAAATTTTCCAGGATAAATGAATGATGACATCAATGCTAGGTTGGACTTGATTAAAATGGGGATAAGGGAAGAGTTGGCACTGATGAAGGGCAAAAAGAGGAATTTTCTTCTTCCAGTAGCTTACACTCTATCAAGATAGGGAAAATTACAATTTTTCCTTTTCCTTAATAGTGTAAAAGTTCTACAGGGGTATTCATCAAATATCGAGAATGTCATGTCAATGACTAATTTGAAGTTACAAGGACTAAAATCACATGACTATCATGTTTTGATGTAGGATTTAATGTATGTTGTTTTCCATTGCATTCTACCATAAAATGTATAACATAAATTAACTAGACTCTACTTATTTTTCAAATCCATATGCAGAAACGTTATAGACCTGGAAAAGCTTCCCATCATGAATAAGGAAGTTTCTGTCAAACTATGTGAATTATAGATGTTCTTCCCACTATCATTACTTGATATAATGGTCCACCTGATGGTTTACTTGGTTAGAGAGGTTAAACTATGTGTTCAATTCCCTTACAGATGGACGTACCCCATTGAATGGTATATAAATATTTTAAAAGGGTATGTCAATAATTGAAGTTGGCTAGAAGGTTGTATTTTATAATGATATATTGTTAAAGAAGCTATTGAGTTTTGTACTAATTACCTATCATATGTTGATAGCATCAGTCTCCCAATGTCTCGTCACAAAGAATGCCTTATGGGAAAATGGATTTTCAGAAGAGATGTTGTTACAATTACCTTTACTAAGTAAGAGGAAGTGCACCTTTACATTTTACATAATAGTGAAGATGTTGATCCATACATTGAATCCCATAAAAAATTCATAGTGATTTGAATCCATTAAGAGTTGAAGGATGGATATTAAATACACATAATCAATGGTTTATAGGATAGTTCCGAGATCAAGTTTATAAGGAGTTATCTGAAAATATGAATTCAATTACCGAATTAATTCAATGGCTATCCATAGGGCTGAATACAAATGTTATATCATACATTGTTTTTTAAACAATGGTTATACGTTATATACCAAATAACACGATGACTAAAGTACGATGAAAAAAATTGTTGTTACACTTGTGGATGAAGTGATTCACATATCTGATTCTAAGGATAGAAATCCAATTTATGCAAATATGTCATATTTTGGCATTATCTAACAGATATACAAGTTGGATTATACACAATTTCAAGTCCTGATTTTCTATTGCAATTGGGATGACAATATCAATGTAGTGAAATTTAATGAAATGGGCTTCATGAAGGTGAATTTCAGCATAGAGGGTGAAAATGAGATCCATTCATAATGGAATCACAATTAGTGCAAGTATTTTATGTCTCTGATCCAACAATCAAGAATTGGTCGATTTTCTGGATGGCGACTAAAACAAATATTGGTTCAGATGAAAATTCAGTCAAAGAAAACCCTTTTATTGAGAGATCACAATCAATTCATGTCATTCCTAATATAGACAATGTCTTGTACATTAGAGGGGACCAAAAATAGGGGATTTGGATAATCAATTGAGGAACCAAATCCCTGAAACTTTTAAAAAAATAGAGTTCAATGAGAAGGTAAATGTGTTTTTTAATATACTTTGTTTTTCCTCCTAATATTATATGTTCTCTAATACATTAACAGAATCTGAGTTAAATGTTTTAATACTCATGAAAACAATTTATTCTTCACATGATGATGTTACCAATCCCTCTAAAGAACAAACTATAATAAAGGAAACCCTTTGGAAAAATGTAAAGGTAATGATATGATATACTTTCTCTGTTTTACCAAAAAATTATATAAAGGAACATTGATTTAAAATTCATTATTCATTGAAAAGTTCATTTATTTTAGAAGATTCCTATCCATTTTTTATGCCATTGTAGGAATATTAATGATGTTGTCTCTACTCAATCACAGAGGTAATCTCTATGTTTTCACAGTAAAATCATTGTCCATAAAATTAATATATTTTTTCATATTTATGTTTAATTTATTTATTTTTAGTATTACTCACATAATAATTATTTTCTTATATAGGTGGATTATTTTGTTCAAGTTGGGGTGATCTGTACATATTTCATTACTTTGTGCACTAAAACTTCTATAGACTTCTTCTCCCTCAAAACCTTTCACTCATGCAGTGTTGACATTTATCACTTTCCTTCAAGTTTCCTCCACTGCCTTTGTAGGAACAGAAATGATTCTACCTCTACTCAATCAGAGAGGTAATCTTGATGTTTTCATAGTAAAATTATTGTACATAGAGTTAATGTATTATTTTATATTTTTTTTAATTTATTTATTTTTAGTATTACTCACATAATAATTGTTTTCTTATACAGGTGGATTATTTTGTTTGAGTTAGGGTGATATGTCTATATTTCATGACTTTGTGCACCAAAACTTCCACATACTTCTTCTCCCAAAAAACCATTCACACATACAATGTTGAAATTTATCACTTTCCTTCAAGTTCCCTCAAATTCCTTTACAGGATGAGAAATGACGTTGCCTCTACTCAATCACAAAGGAAATCTTGATGTTTAAAAAGTAAAATAATTTTCTATTGGATTAATGTATTGTTTCATATTTATGTTTAATTTATTACTTTTTAGTATTACTCACATAATAATTTTTTTCTTACGCGGATGGATTATTTTGTTTGATTTTGGGTAATCTGTCCATCTTTCATGCATTTGTGCACTAAAACTTCCACAGACTTATTCTCCCTCAAAACCTTTCACCCCCACAATATTGAAATTTATAACTTTCCTTAAAATTCTCTTCATTTCTCAACCACAGAGGTAATTTTGAAGTTTCCATAGGAAAATCATTTTCTATAGAATTAATTTATTTTTTCATATGTATGTTTAATTTATTTATTTTTAGTATTCCTCATATAATAATTGTTTTTATACATTTGAATTCTTTTTTTTGAGTAGGGGTGGTTTGTTTGAATCTTCTCATGTAGGGTTGATAGTTCAACAAATAAATTCAATTAATATCAGGGAAAAATTGATAGTTATTATTATTTTGAGACTTTTTGAGGTGTAGGAATAAACTGCACCTCAATCCGACACACAGTGTGACTGATATAACTCCAATTACTTATTTCTTTTTAAAATTGACATTAATTTTAGGAAAATATAAAAACAACATACTCAAAACCAATAAAACATATTCATATTGTTTTGATAATTTAATACAAATATCTTTAAGTCATTTTTGATGTGTAGGAATCAGTCACACCTCAATCTGATACACGATGTTCCCGATATGACTCAATGTGTCTATTATCTTTTTTAAATCGATAATTTAGTTCAAAAAGTGTCACTCACTGAAAACTGATCAAATAAAATTAGTTTTTCTATATAATTTAGGAAAATTATTCATAAGTCATTTTTGACATGTAGAAAACAGTTTCACATCAAAATGATACACGATGAGATCGAAATGAGTCAAAAGTGTGTATTTCCAATTTAAAATGACATTTTGTTCAAAACTAAGAAAATGAATTTATATTGTTTTTATAATTTAGTAAAATGATCCAAAAGTAATTTGAGATGTTTAGGAAATGACCTCACCTCAATATGACACATGGTGTTATTGGTATAACTCAAAGTGCATATTTTTATTTAAAATTGACATCATTTTTAGTAAAATGGATAACTAACCTACTCAAAACTGATCAAACTCGTTTGGATTGTTTTGTTACTATAATAAAATGATCCATAAGTCATTTTTAACATTTAGGAATCAGTCTCACATAAATATGATACATGATGTTCCTGGCATGACTCAAAGTCTCCTTTATCAGTTTAAAATCAACATTTTAGTTCAAAAAGTGTCACTCACAGAAAACTAATCAAATACTCTCAGGTTTTCATAATAATTTACTAAAATGGTTCATAAGTCATTTTTGATGTGTAGGAATTATTCTTACCTCAAAATGATACATGATGTGATCAAAATGAATCAAAGTGTGTGTTCTTAGTGTAAAATGACATTTTAGTAAAAAAGACAACTAACATACTCAAAACTGAAAAAATTCTTTAAAATTGTTTTGATGCTTTGTTAAAATGATCCATAAGTCATTTGAGACATATATGAATTATTTTAACCTCAATTTTATGAATTGTGTGGCCTTTATAACTCTAAGTGTGTATTTTTATTTAAAATTGACATCAGTTTTAGTAAAATGGACAACTGGCCTACTCAAAACTGAGAAAACACAATCATATTGTTTTAATAATTTACGAAAAATATCCATAAATAATTTTTGATGTGTAGTAATTAGAAGAACCTTAATCTAATACATGATGTTCCCAATATGACATAAAGTGTCCGTTATCAGTTTAAAATTAACATTTTAGTTCAAAAAATGTCACTTACCGAAAACCAAACAAGTGCACTCAGATTTTATTGATAATTTATTAAAATGATTCATAAGTAATTTTTGACATCTAGGAATCTGTTTCATGTCAAACTAATACACTATGTGATCAGAATGAGTCAAAAGTGAGTTTTTCCAGTTTAAAATGACATTTTAGTAAAAAAATATAACTAACGTACTCAAAACTGAGCAAACATTTTCAGACTGTTTTGATACTTCAGAACAATGGTCCACCAACCATTTAAGACATGTTAGAATCATACGCACCTCAATCCAATGCATGGTGTGATAACTATGACTCTAGGGGCATATTTATTTAAAATTGACATCAATTTTAATAAAATTAACATAAATTTTCATAAATTAACACTTTATGTTAATTTAATTCTCCATATTATTACTAACATAAGAATTTTTTCTTATATCGGTGCATTATTTTTCTTGAGTAGGGGTGGTTTGTTCAAAAATAGCATGATTCAGGGTTAGGATTAAAAGACAAAGTAATTATGATGTTTTTGAATGTATGTAATAATTTCTATTTATGTAATTGTATAAACCAATGTTTCAAATGTCTATAATATAGTGTTTTGTATTGTATTTGTGTTGTAAATTTCATTTAATTTAAAATATATATTGGGACTTTTTTTTGGATATATGCTGTGCTTCTAGTGTTATGGTGTGTTGTTGCAGTGCATTGTAGTGGTGTTACAGTGGACTGTTGTAGTACACAGCAGTATGGACCTTTATCAACACTTTTAAAAGCGCTAATGAAGGGCACATTTATCATTGATAATAATGGTAACATTTATCAGCACTTTTTAAAGCACTGATAAAAGAAAAAAATTTCAGTGATTTTAAAAGTACTTATAAAGTTACACTATATTAGTGCTTTTATAAGCACTGATAAAATTCCCTCTATTAGCAAATTTTTAGCACTGATAAAAGACCAACACTTTTAATCTCTCTTAGGTAGTCAGTGCTTTTCTAGCACTAATAAAGGTCATTTCTAGCACTATTAAAGGCCAATTTTGTAGTGGTGAAGGTAATACTTATGTGTTTAAGAAAAAAATGTGATATATATGACATAAAAATAATTATACAATTATAATATATCATTTACCTTTCTTCATTTAAATCTGAAAAGAAAATTGAAAGAGGATTCATGCATACATATGGTCAACCATCTACATTAACATTATATTTAATTTTCTATCACTAAATTTCATGGATTAATATAAATACATATATACTGAATATATATGATATTTTTATCATTATTAACATTATGGATATGATTAAATCGTGATCAATGAAAGATAAATAAAAATAATAAATCAAAACATGTACAAAAAACAAAGTGGTTATTACTTGAAATGTAACTTTAACATGAAATTATTAATAAATGGGTAATAAAAGGTCATAAGAAAAAAATATATGGTATGATATATATAAATATTTTTATTTAATAGATTTATAGTAAAATCATATTTATTATAAATAATTTTTGAAAATTTATGATGGATGTTAGGACATAAGGTAAGGGATTTCTAGTCTCTCTTTTATTTCTGGGAGACATGAAAATTCACCACTACTTTTTTTTATCATAGTGTATATAATTCCCATTTGACATGTTATATCATAAATATCCTACTTTTCTTGATATTTAATACCTAATTTCATTCTATGCTTTATTGGGGCTCATGATTCAAAAGATTACTAAAGGGGTAATGAATTTTCATCTCACTTATTACTTATATGAGACACAAGTCAAATTCATCACTTATTTCTTTTATAGTGTTTATATACTACCCATGAATTCATTTTATGATGTTTATCATGATATTTATCAGTATTTAAATATTCATTTTAGGATCTCTATTTCATGTGTCTTATGTTTTAAACTTACCAAATTGATAAAGATTTTACGTTATAATCTCATCATTTATCAGGATTGTTTATGATTATGTTTTCGATGATAAAATATTATGATACACCTCTCAAGAAACTCAATAAATTTATTCACCTCTATTTATGTCATGATATTATTATTTTTCCTTCATTTTCCTCTAATTATTAACTCAACAAATTAAAATAATGTTTTTAAGAAAAATTATATTTGTTTCACTCCTTGATCAAAAACCAGTTTTTCTTCCAAAACAATGTTTTCAAAAAATATTTTCAAATTTTTTTAAAAAATTATTCATATGTTTTATTAAAGACATTTTTACTAGTTTTTGACATTTTAAAAAAAATTTGAAATGAATGTTCATTTTTTCTAAACAATTCCCATTTGTATATTAAATGAAAATGTGAAAAGAATATTTTTTTTAACAAACACAGAATGAACAATATTGCATGTTGTTATGATTGTTCAAATATTTCAGGATTCCCTTACAATTCTTCATAATTATTTTCCAAGAATATTCTTTCCATAAAATTTTGGAAATTTTTAGATAAGTTTTTTTAAAGTAAAAAGGGTATTTTGAAAATGTATTAGAAAATTTTTTTCAAAGTGGAATGGATATTTTCCTTAAGAAGTGTTTTAAATTATTCTTGAATCATCCTTTAAAAAGTTTTGAGTTTATTTTTAAATAAAATTATTTTCAAAATGTTTTATGAATTTTTAGTTTCAAAAATTGATTTTTAAATAATATTTAATTTCCCTAAGAAATTTTTCAGGTGATCTTTCAAAATCCTTCTTTATCTAAGATGGCATACTTTGATGTAACTTATACTTTTCTAGTGATAAAGGATACCATTATTATTCTTTCTTTCAATGGTTTTTCATGAAAATATGTTTACAAAATATATTTCTCTTCCAAAAGTTATACTATTATAAAAATTTATGAAAACTGCTTCTTTTCCCATGGGTTATGCTCTTACGAAATGATGAAATTAGAACCAGACTTGTATCTTATACAAAAGTTATAATATGATGAAATGTTAATGAAACCCATTTCACTTAATGGTTTATAATATGATGAATGTTTTACGATCTTGTGGCTTGCATATTTATGATTTTAACTATGTGGTGGGTGGTGCCTATATCTCCCTCCAATGCATTGGGTAATGATAAATGTTCTATGATATTAGAGGGTATACGGGTGGTTATACCAAGACCAAAAGTGGGTACACGAGAGTTCATACCAAGACTTAATTAGACACATGGGTGGTTATCCCAAGCCTAACATGTTATGAATGTATTATAAGGTAGCCTTGATTTAATATTTTCTATGCTTATCTGTATTCCAAAAATCTATGTCTTATTTTGATGTTATGCTCTCATGGATCATGTTCTTTTATTAAATTATGATTCAGGTCTTATGAATTGGAAATATTTATTCCAGGACAAAATATTATGATCTTTAATATACAGGGTATGGTTTTCAAATGTTATGATCATGCTCTTATACCCTTATGTTCATGTTATGCTAATGTATCTCCCTTTTTACCCTTGTTGATCATCTAGTCTCGCCCTTTATTATGCTTCCTTTCCCCGTGTAATGAAGAAATGTATCACATATGATATGTTTAAAAAGGGTGATATTTATGAATATCATAGTGGGATATGATATATTTTACATATGTACTAGCTTTTTTTGTTTCTCAGTTTCCAAATACACTAAACTATTACCTCTTCTAGGCATGTGTTTGTGTAATGTAATGAATAATCATAAAAAATGATGTAATATCTATTTCTGAGAAACCTGGGTCATTATACATATCTATTTCCTAGATTTTGGGAACTATCTAGAGATTCCCAAAGAAAAAAAACCCCATTGGAACTCTAAGTCCAATGTACCATGTAGCTCACAACACCCTTAGGGTAGTATATCACACCTCTCACCCATAGGTTCTAAAAAATACTTGAGAGAAATCCCTTATCTACCCTTTCCTCACTCAAAGGAACTCCCTGCATCCCCTAATCGTCTGCAAGCCTCACCGCTACATCTCACTTGGGAGGTGACACAATACGGAACTATAAACAAGTCTATGGTCAGTTCAAGGACAAGGAAGGAACTCAAGAACTCCATCGTCACTGGTTCTACACATCACTATGGGACATACAATTCATGTCCTTATAACTGATCTAAGAATGAGGGTCCTCTGAATAAGAACCCTCATTGAGGCATTCGAACCCCAATCCTTTCCCAAACCAAGAAAAAATCCCTCAAGGGGTTCTCAAATAAAAATAAAGTCATTAAATTAAAACAAAAAGGGAAAAAACACAAAACTAAATCCCCAACCAACCTCATGGAATAACTGATAAAACTTCAGGCCCAATCCCATGCTTTTCCAACAACTGAATCATCTAACTCATGATAGGAAAGGCAATTAAATTAATTATAAAAATTAAAATGAATTGATCAATTTAATTCTATAGATTTGTAAAAATTTAAAACTCACTAAGCTGAAAAAAATCTCCAAAACCATGTCTAAAAATGGTGGAAGTTCAACAAGGCACTTATACACCAAAATGAGTGAAATCCATAATGAAAAACACCCAATTATATGAAATATCGATTCGATTTATATGAAATTCAAGTAAGAATTCACCATTCATCATAACTTTACTAAAAAAATGAGAGATAGAATTTAGATACTATATTGGCATACCAACTCATGAAACCATGGAAAATCCCCATCATCCTTGTCGATTCCACCATGATCTGGTGGAATTGGATTCAAAACCCTAAGTAGAGACAACAAAAGTTAACCATAATGAAGGGTGAGGAAGAAGGAGGAGATACAAAACTAAAAATATGTCCTTTAACTGTGCTAGTAAAAGGGTGTTATCATCACTTTAGAAGAACTAATAATGTGAGCAATGTTAAAGGGTTTTCATTAACAGTGCACAAAAAAAGCATTGTTAAAGGCCCAAATAATAAAGAGGGATTGTTTTTTTTATTCGGAACTCTTCCCACTCAATCTTTTATAAGCACTTCCCACCCTATTTATCAGTGCTTCCCATCCCCATTTATTATCACTTAAGATAATTCCACCATCCCTTACATGCCCCAACCTTTATCCAGTTTCAAACTCAAGACCTCCGGCTCATATCCCAACACCTATTACACTCCCTTGTGTTGTTTTGTTTTCCATTTTATGATATATAAATATTTTTAAATTTTTTTTGTTACATTTTTTAATCCATATTTTTATATATATTTTTATATATATCTTTATATATATATATTTAAATACATATATAAAATATGTTTTTTGTGTATATGTCTGAATATATAAAACATATGTATATATAGTTAAATATTTGATTATAAATAATAGTACATTGTGAAAAATGATAAAAATTCAAAACCATAATATCAATATGAATGTAATCCCTGGAAATAAATCCATTCCCCACTGGAAGAAAGATTATAAGACGCCCTTAAAAGGGGTCGTGATCCGTCACATGTGTCATGCTCTCGCAGGTGATACCTTGGTTGGACTGTTGTGGTCTCTATGTGCAGGTTTGATGGCGGTGATGGGGACTTTTCATGATGGATGTATGGTGGAGTTGCAAGTTTCTTGCTGTGGATGTTTTTTCAGTGTTGAATCTCTTGGTTTGCGTTGGTTGATTTGGAATAGTGGCAGTTGTATGTTTGGATAGTTTGTTTTTAAAAGGTGGTAATCTTGTGATACTTTACTAGACTTCATGAAATAGTCTCCAAAAGAAGGTTCCAGAGTTGGAAGTTCATCATTGAATTTTTTTTGGATTTGGTTATTTGATAGGGTATGGCGCCAGCCATTGGATTGAGCCTATGCTTTGACACAGAATACTTGCTTGTCAAACCGACTTGAAAATGTGGAGTGCTTTATCATGATAAAATGATGTGGAGGAGAAGTTCAGTGGTGACATTCTAGTTTTACTCTTCCTATCCTTCGAGTGTGATTGTTCTATGTCTATGATTTCTGCTTGGGTTTCTATAACAACCATTCTCTTTATTACACACTTAAACATGATTTATTACATAAACTTTCACTTAAGACAAATATGAGGATCGAGAGGTCTGGTGTATTGGGAAAATGAGAAACATTACATAACAACTTAGAACATAAAACACAACATCTTTATTGAAAACTTATTTAACATGACCACAACATTCCTTCGCACTTAGCATTGCATGGGATAACCTGAGGACATGCATAAGAAAAGGGTGAGCAACAAATCCCAGTAAGGGAGTAAAAAATGCATAAAATCAAGAATAAAATACATTTTAGGAAATAGGCATATCAATTGAGAACAAGATAAACATGAACATAAATGCATGATATAGCATGATTATCATAACATGGAAATGTGGAAACAAAACTTAACATGATATTAGCATGAGCCAAGGATCATTGCACATGGAGCATGAGTAAACCCTCATTGCACTTGATTTTTCATGAGTAAACACTCATTTTACTTGACTTAGCATGAGTGAACTCTCATTACACTTGACGTATCATGATACTAATCTTTACCCAATGCATTGGAGTGCCATCAGGGCACACCCTTTATAAACATTTCATTTCATGCATAAGTGTTCCACATGGATCATACAACATGGATTCATTAAACATCTAATTTATTCAACTAATAAGATATGTGGAATACATAAATTTAAGTCCTAGATAAAAAAATTACATGTTCATAAAGTTGAATACCCTTGATAGATAAATGGGTATGGTATTCACTTACATTACCATTTTGGCATGGAAAATTTTGGTGTAACTTCGACAGCCTAACGACGTCAAATAGAAATTTTAAAATAGGTTGATGTAATAGAAAGGGGTATCTAATAATTTATACATTTAATGGACATTAAGGGGGTCATGGAACATAATATCCCAACATATGTAATTGAATTTAGATGCATAATATAAAATACTTTCTTGAATGTAATTGAAAAGAGACAAATCCCTTATGGAATTTCAGAATGGTAACGGGAGTACATGGGAGGCATTAATGAGAGAGAAAGAGGTATCTCATCATTCAAAAATAATTAGGGAAGTATGGGGGAGGTGAGAAATCATACCCCAACATTTTTAATTGAAAAAAATGGTATAATAACAGAATGAAATTTGGAAAAAAATGAGAAAGGAATAAATCCCTTACTTGGAAGTGTGATCCCAAAGGATTGGGAGAGTCTTGAGAGAGGATTCTTGGGAGCTTAGATCACCTTGGGGGATTATAGATATAGGAGGGAAGATTAGGGACGTGATACAAGGGTTTTGAGGGAATATAAGTGGGATATCGGGTAGATTTATATAGGAAAAGAGAGGGGAGTTCTTTAATATTTCACGAACTTAGGTTTTGGAATCTATATAATTGAATATTTAAAACCATAAAGAAACCCATGGTTTTTTCTCATTTTTTAAAAAAAAAGGGTATGAAAAAATTATTTTATAAGCTCAATGAAATAACTCCTTAAAATATTAGTCTTTCTTATGTGGAGGTGAGTCACACTCTTGAGGAAATCATTTTAAAAAGTTAAAATGTTTTATAAGACATGGAGGGTCCACTAAGGCACCATAAAATTAATAAAACATATCTAAAATCATATTATTTTAAATTTAAAACATATTTTGGAAGAAAATATATTTTATTGTTTTTTATTAAATCCATATTGTTTCATTATGATGTCATAAAACACATTCTATATTTAAAAGATATTTAATTTTTACCCAAAAAATTTGACTGTCTCGGAAAATTATGAATAATTCACCATTATATAATTTAGACATCCTGAATCCAAAAATGATATTCATTTTATCTAAACAATTTTTTTAAATATTTTAATTTTAAATTTTGAAATAAAAACCTACATTTATTGAAAATTCATGGGGTTTTGGAAAAAACAGTTTTCAAACCTTAATAAAAATTTCAATGTATTCATAAAAATTATATGATCAATTATATTTAATAAAAATTAATTTAGTGATAATATTTTACTAAAATATTATTTAATTCAAAAATCTATTAGTTCCATAAAATATATTTCTTAATTGAATATTAACTAAAAAGTATATTTGTTCTTTAAAAACTATTTAAAAAGTAACAATAATAAAATTAATGTATACTATTTATACAAAAATAATGCACATAATAATAGTGCTAGGATATTGTTACACAACCCCTTATAACACCCACATAAGACCTAAGGGTAAGATGTGCGATGGTGACAGTCTCTTGGGGTGGCTCAAATAACATCGCTCGGGTGGTAATCTCTATTAACTTCCACTTCTCCCATTGGTGGTTCTGTTAAAGCTTTACGTGTTGAAGCTCAGCTTGGGATTTTTCAAGAGAGAATCCCAGTGATGCTACCTCCTTTCTGAGCTCTGACAAATGGGCTTTGTGTAGACAAATTCTACTGGATTAGGTCATCACTTCCTTTTTCTGAGTAAATTGGATTTGTTAAAGCCCTATATTTATACTAATCATGTGATCACTGTTAAATGGTTATATTGGAAATGGTAACAATTCCTAAAGGTATTTTAAAATACAAAAACATAAAACTAATGAATTTTATATGTTTTACAAAACCATTTTACATAATAATACATTTAATCAGATCAAGATGAATTTTCATTAATAAAAGTTTGGGTCGTTACAATCTTTCTCCCTTAAGAAATTTCTCCCTATAAATTTCCTATTCCCACACTAAAATAGATGAGGGTAACTCTGCTTCATCACTTCCTCTAATTCCCATATTTCTTCTTCAAACTTGTGGTTTCTCCATAACACCTTGACGAGGGGCATTGTCTTATTTTGTAGAACTTTTTCTTTACGATCTAATATCTTTACCAGGTTCTCTTTATATGAGAGGTAATTATCTAATGGTACCACCTATAGATTGAGTATATGTGATGGGTTAGGTATGTAATTCCTCAAGAGTGATACATGAAATACATCGTGTACTTGAGATAGGTTTTTTGGGGGTGCAAATTGATAGGTCACTACTTCAATGTGATCAAGGATCTCAAAAGGGACGATATACCTTGGAATAAGATTTACCTTCTTCCCAAATCTCATAACTCTCTTACATGGTGAAATGCAGAGGAATAATATGTCTCCAACATCAATCTCTAGGTCTTGTCAATGATTATCAGCATAGCTATTTTCTCAACTCTGAGAAGCTTTAATGTGTTGCTGGATAGTCTTAACCTTATCCACCATTTATTTGACCATTTCTAGACCTAGGATTTTTTCTCCCCAACGTCATTCCAACATGTCAGTGTTCTACACCTCTTCCCATAAAGGGCTTCATAAGGATCCATTTGGATTCTTGAGTGGAAACTATTATTGTAAGAGAACTCAACCAGAGGAAGATGTTTCTCCCATCCTTATTTGAAGTCCATTGAGAATTCTCTCAATATTTCCTCAAGTGTTTGGATAGTACACTAATATTTGCCATCATTTTGAGGATGATAATCCATACTAATGTTCAGCTTAGTATTCCAAGCATGTTGGAGACTCTTACAGAACTTACAGGTGAATCTTGGATCTCGATCAGATACAATAGATAGTGGTACTCCATGAAGCCTTACCAATTCTCTGATTTATATCTGTTCCAGTTGATCCAATGAGAAATCCTCTCGAATTGTAATCAAGTGTGTAGTCTTTGTAATATGATCCATAATAACCTAGATAACATTGTTTATTTTGGATGTCTTCGGAAGTTTGGTAACAAATTCCATGGTGATGTTCTCCCATTTCCATGTTGGTATGGGTAATGGTTGCATCATCCCCTTAGACTTCTACCTCTCAGCCTTCACTTGATGACATACCAGGAACTTTGATGTATACATAGTGATCTCCTTATTCCTGTTATACCACCAATAATTCTCCCAGAGATCACGATACAGATTTCTATTTCCTCATTAAATAGAGAAATTTGAACTATGTTCATCATCCAAAAGTTCATTCTTTTACTCTTGATTTTATGGAACACATAGTCTTGTCCCAAATCTCACAATTACTTCTTCATTAACATTGAACTCCGAGGATTTCCCTTTCTGATATTTTCCACTTTCTTCTGAATTCCCGCATCATCCTTTTGATCATCCTTTAACCTTTCCAAAATAGACGGTTGAGAAATCATTTGTGAAAGGATTTATGATATTCCCTTATTTATGATTCCCGTGTCCATCTTCATAAAATCTAAGAATATTGGATCTTTTTCAATTCTGATCAATGAAATAGTTATTAGATCCTTTCTAATTAGATCATCTGCCACCTTGTTCGCTTTCCCTAGATGGTAGTTAATTGAGAAGTCATAGTCATTGATCACCTCTAACCATATTCATTGGTGCATATTCATATCTTTCTGTATGAATATATACTTGAGGATTTTGTGATCCGTATATATTTCACACTTCTCCCCAAAGAGGTATTATCGCCAAATTTTTAAAGTGAAGATTACTACATCCAACTCCAGATCATGTGTTGGATATTTTTTCTCAAGAACTTTAAATTTCCTTGAATTATAAGCAATGAATTTCTCATTTTTCATCAACACACAGCTCAGGCCCTTCTTCAAAGCCTCACTGAATACCAAAAAAAGTCCTCCACTTGTGGTTTGTGTGAGCATGGGCGCAGTGATAATACTCCTTTTCAACTCCTTAAATCTATCTTCTCATTCATCACACTAGGAAACCTTGACTCCCTTCCGAGTTATCTTGGTAAGAGGGTTCAAAAATAATGAGAAATTTCTAACAAATTGGTGATAATATCCAGCTAACCCAAGGAATATATGGATATTATTCACTGATGTTGGCATCGATCATCCCTAAATTGGAGCTATCTTGGAGGGATCCTCAGATATCCCATTGATTGTGATGATATGTCCCAAGAATTAGACTTCCTTCAACCAGAACTCACACTTTTTGTACTTTTCATAGAGATTCTCCTTTCTCGAGGTCTCTAGTACAATGCGTAGATACTCCTCATGCTCCTTCATGGTTTTGGAGTATATTACAATATCATCTATAAAGACTACCAAAAAGTTGTCGAGGTAATATCTAAAGAATCTATTCATCAAGTCCATGAATATTGATGGAGCATTGGTGAGTCCGAAAGGCATTACTATGAATTCATAGTGCTCGTACCATATACGAAAAGCAATCTAGGGGATATCCTCTTTGTTTACCCTTACATGGTAATATCCCAACCGCATATCCACCTTGGAGAAGTATTGTGCTCCATGTATCTGATCGAACAAGTCATCAATTTTGGGCAGAGGATACTTTTTCTCTATCGTGATTTTTTTTCAGCTCATGATAATCAATGTAAAGGTTCATTGACCCATCCTTTTTCTTGACGAAGATGACTGGTGCACCCCATGGTGAAGCACTTGGGCATTTAAACCCTTTATCCAGATTCTCCTGTAGTTTTTTCTTTATCTCCTCAAGCTCTAAAACATCCATTTTATATGGATTCTTGGATATTGGAAATGCCCTAGGTATAAGATCAATTGAGAATTCAACATCTCTTTTAAGAGGAAGACCAGAAAATTCCTCGGGAAACACTTCAGTGAATTCCCTAATAATATGTATGTCTTCAAGGATGGTTTCTTCCTTATACTCAATATTATGAGCAAGTTACACATGCTCATAGGGTACTAATATCCATTCTTGAGATAATGGTGCTAAAGAAGATTCATCCTCCTCCTTGCACTTGTACAGAATAGGGGGTTGATTCTCCATATGAAGAGTGTTTTCCCTCTCATGGAAATTTATGTTGGATCTATATAGAGAAAGCCAATTCATGCCAAGAATTGCATCAAATTCCACCAAAGGGAGTATGAAGAGGTTAACCAGGAAGTTCAATCCACAAATTGTGACAAGGGAGGAGTTATATTCATGGGATGCAATGATTTCCCCATTTTTCATTCTCACTGATATCTTTACTTCCATGATTTATGGTGGTGTTGGAATTATTATAATAGACTTTCAGGATATAAAAGAATGTGTAGAACCAGAATCAAAAAGTATTTTCTCTATTCTTGAATGAATATATAGCTTACCTATCACCAATTCATTGTCTGGGTTCAATTCAGTGGTAGTGATGGTAAAAGCTCGCCCTTATTTCCTTATATGTTGTTGGTTGCCTCCGAACACCCTTGGATTAGGACACTAGTTTGCAAAGTGCCCTAGTTATTTACAGTTGAAGCAATGAACAATGCATTGAGGTTCAAATGGAGTGTTCCTCTCCTCTTTCTCAACAATGGGTTTTTCTTGTTGGCAATTAATATCCAAGTTATATTCTCTTTCACACCTAAATCATTTCCTCATCCCCTTCAGGAAATTTATAGGGTGCTTCTTTCTACACCTTTGGTAACTGGGGTGTTGGAATTTCTTAACACCGTTGGATTTATCCATAGGACCTCTAGAATTAAATTCCACCTTTTTCTTCTTATCCCCATGAAACCTATGAGATTTTATGATCTCCATTTCGACTTTGAGGTTACATCAGACAACTTCCTCATAGTTATCAAAGTCATGGATCATTGGGGCTTTCCGTAGGCTAGGTTTTAGACCACAAAAGAAGCGGTAAACCTTGCATTTGGGGGTAACGACAAAGACATTGGTGTATTGTGCAAGCCTTGTGAAGTTTTATTTGAAAATTCTGATAGATTCTTCGTCTTTCATCTTGAGGGAAAGGATGGCCATTTCCATATTAAGTTGGAGGGTGCATGGAAAATATTTATCAAAAAACATTTTCCAGAAATCCTTCCATTCCAACGCCTCAATCTCTTCCACATGCTTTGTATTTTTGATCAATTCCCACCATTGATCAGCTTCACCCTTCATATGATAAGCATCCATAAGAACCTTCTCTTGTTCAGAACATTGAAGGATGGGGAATATATTTTCAATGGAATTGATCCATTGTTCGACGATTGAGGGATCAGATGATCCATTAAAAAGTATGAGGCCTTTGTCACATGAAGCTCTCGATTATAGATTTTTATTTCTTAGGGGGGGGGGGGTTGAATGTTCCTTTTGACCCATGTTTATATACAAAACATGAGTTAACTAAGAGAGTATCATGAAAATGTTGTTGATTCCCTCTCCCATTAGATTGAGCATCTCATTATAACAGACATTACATTGATCTTCGCATTGGTTGTTAGCCCGTGTCCTCCTATTTCTGGCTATTGGATAGAATAAAAGGAATGTTAGGGGTAACACATAAATGATAATCCAATGAAAAAAGGGATAACTTATAAATTACATTTATTTCATTAACTTATGAATTCATAGGCTTCAATCTTTGTTATCCATGTTCTACTTCCCAACATATATTCTTAGGGTAATTTTATGTATTCCCTTGATAATGGTTCATACTAAGCTTATGAATTTACCAAACCATATCCCTTGGGAGTGTTGTAACCAAGAGTGCAAAAAGCTCCATTATCGTACACTAGTTCCTGTTCAAGTCTATCTCAAAGCAGTGTTTTCAGGTTTTACCCCTAGATTCATTTGGGCCAGAGTTGCCTCTACTTGTTCCTATCCAAACAGGGATGTATTTGCTTGATAAAAAACTTACTCTATACTCACAAAACTTTAGGGATGTTTTTATTTTACTTATTCTTATCCCTAAGTATTTCACTAGGGTTTTCTAATCTTAATCCCAAAAATTAATAAACCTATCCTTTGATACCAACTATAACAACTCTCCTCTTTTTTACACACTTAAACTTTATTTATTAAATAAACTTTCACTTAAGAAAACTCTAAGGATTAAAAGGTTTAGTGTATTGGGAAAATTAAGAGCATTAAATAACAACTTAGAACATAAAACACAACATCTTTATCAAAAACTTCTTTTACATGACCACAACATTCCTTCATACTTAGCATTGCATGGGATAACCTGAGCACATGCATAAGAAAAAGGTGAGATATAAATCCCAGTAAGGGAGTAAACAAGGAATAACATGAAGAATACAGTACATGTTAGGCAATAGAAATATCAATGTATAATAAGAGAAAAATGAACATAAAGGCATGATATAGCATGATTATCATAACATGGAAATGTGGAAACAACACTTACCATGATATTAGCATGAGCCAAGGATCATTGCACATGGAGCATGAGTAAACCCTCACTACACTTGAGTTAGCATAAGTAAACCCTCATTTCACTTTAATTATCGTGATTAAACTCACATTTCACTTGAATTATCATGATACTAATCTTTACCAAATGCATTGGAGTGTTATCAGGGCACACCCTTTATAAACATTTCATTTCATGCACAAGTGTACCACATGGATCATAAAACATGGATTCATTAAACATCGTAATTTATTCCATGAATAAGATATGTAGAATACATAAATTTAATTCCTCAATAAAAAAGTACATGTGCATAAAGGTGAATACCTTTGATAGAAAAATGGGTATGGTATTCACTTACACGATGATTTTGGCATTGGAAATTTTTGTGTAACTTCGGCAGCATAACGACGTCAAATAGAAATTGTACAATTTGTTGATGTGAGAGAAAGGGGCATCTCATCACTTATACATGAAATGGAAATTAATGGGGTCAGGTAACATAATATCCCAAAATATTTAATGTAAATTATATTTGTAATATAACAGACTTTCTTGAATGTAAATGAGAAGAGAGAAATTCCTTACGGAATTTTGGCAAGGTAACGGGTGTACATGGAAGGAACTAATGGGATAGAAAGAGGTATATCATCAATAAAACATAATTAGTAAAGTATTAGGGAGGTTATTAATCTTACCCCAACATTTTTAATTGAAAAAAATGGTATAACAAGATAAATAAATTTGGACAAAAATGAGAAAGGAAAAAATCCCTTACTTGGAACTGTGATCCCAGAGGATTGGGAGAGGCTTGAGAGAGGCTTATTGGGAGCTTGGGGAACCTTAGGAGGATTCTAGAGAGACGAGGTCATAGTAGGGACGTTATAAAAGGGTTTTGAGTTAAGAGAAGTGGTATATTGGGTGGGTTTATATAGGAAAAGAGAGGGTAATTCTTTAATATTTCACAAACGTAGGTTTTGGAATCTATAAAATTAAATATTTAAAACCACAAACCAACCCATAGCTTTTTAACATGGTTTTTGTGAAAGGGGAGTGGGAAAAATTATTTTATAAGTCCAATGGCATAAATTATTAAAATATTATGCTTTCTTATGTGGAGGTGAGTCACACTCTCAAGGAAATCATTTTAAAAAGATAACATGTTTTATAAGTCTTGGAGGGTCCACTAAGGCACCATAAAAATAATAAAAAAATATAAAATCACATTATTTTAATGGTAAAACATATGTTGGACTAAAATACCTTTTATAGTGTTTTATTACATCTCTATTGGTTCATTATGATGTCATAAAACACATTATATATTTAAAGGGTATTTAGTTTTTACCCAAAAATTCCATTGTCTTAGAAAATTATGAAAAATTCACCATTAGATAATTTTGATGTCCTGAATCCAAAAATGATATTAATTTTGTCAAAATAATTTTCAAATTATGTGAATTTTAAATTATAAAATAAAAACCGATATTTATTGTAAATTCATGGGTTTTCGACAAAAACAGTTTTCAAACCTTAATAAAAATTTCAATTTTATTCATAAAAACTATATGATCATCTATATTTAATAAATAATAATATAATAATAATATTTTATTAAAATATTATTTAATTCAAAAATAAATTAATTCATTAAAATATATTTATTAATGTAATATTAACTAAAAATACTATTTGTTCTTTAAAAACTATTTACAAAGTAACAATAACAAAATGAATGTATACTCTTTATACAAAAATAATGTACATAATCATAGTGATAGGTTATTATTACATAACCCCTTATAACACCCACATAATACCTAAGGGTATGTTATGTCATGGTGAGAGACTCTTGGGGAGTCTCGGATAACATTGATCTGGTGGTAATCTCTATTAACTTCCACATCTCCCATAGGCGGTTCCATTCAAGATTTACGTGTTGAAGCTCGGCTTGGTCTTGGTCAAGAGAGAAGCCCAGTGATGTTACCTCCCTTCTGAGCTCTGAAAAATGGGCTTCTTATGGAACAATTCTACATGTTGAGTCCATCACTTCCTTTTTCTGAGTAAATTGGATTTGTTAAAGACATATATTTATACTAATCATGTGATCAATGTTCAATGGCTATATTAGAAATGGTAACAATTCCTAACAGTATTTTAAAATCCAAAAACATAAAACTATGGAAGTGAATATGTTTTATATTAATATTTTACATTATAAGAAATTTAATCAGATCAATGGGAATTTTCATTAATAAAATTTTGGGTCATTATAGTCTCCACCCCCTTCATCCCTTAAAAGGGGGCTTTATCATATAATAAAAAAATTTGAAGGCCTCCGGGCAGTTGGATGAATGGGGTACCCCTATTAAAAACACAGTTTGGAGGCCGTCTAGGGATATTTTGACCTTGAAAAAATACTCATTTGGGTCCCCTCAGGTCAATACTGTATATAACTCAACACAGACTTCGATTTGTTATATGGTAGAGCCCAAACAGATACCCGGATCAAAAGTTATGGTCGTTTGAAGTTTGAGTTATGTTTGCAACATATTTTAAATCTTTTATTAAATTTTTTAAGTTTTTATCTTAAAATTTTTATTAAATTACTATTACATGATAATAATTATAAAATTATTAATTAAAAATATTTTTTAAATTATTTTATAATCTATTTTCACTAAATATCATATATATTAAGTGTAAATGCCTATTTAGCCTTATCTAAAACATATTTAAAAAATATATAATATATTTATATAAATATAAATATATTTATATATTTATATAAATATAAATTTATTTATATATTTATATATTATTTTGAATGAAATAATTTTTTTTTGAAATATACCCTTTATTTGTGCTAGTAAAAAATCATGATAAATTCCCCCCTTTATCAGCTCTTTTTTACTAGAACTGATAAAGGGCACCCCTTTATCAGCACTTTTTTTAATAGAACTGATAAATGGGGGCCTTTATCAACACTTTTTTACAAGCACTGATAAAGTTCCCCCTTTAACAGTGCTTTCTTTTAGCACTGTTAAAGACCCACTTTAACAGCACTAAAAAAAGATTTGTTAAAGACCCCCTTTAACAACGCTTTTTTTAGTGCTAAAAAAGGGGGTCTTTAGCATCGCTTTTAGCTAGTGTTGGATAAAAACAATTTTTTAGTAGTGATATTAAAGGGAGAAACTAACCTCAAAATTAAAAAAAACGCCTCAAAAATCCACTCAATATATAGGTGATTAAAGGAATAAAGGGATAGATAGAGGTTCTAGTCCATGCACACGCAATAGAGGAATATGGATGGAGAAAGGCAACAAACCCAAGTGGTAATTTTGGTGTTTTCCTACATTTTAACCCAACCTATAAATCCATACAGTTTATATGCATAGTTTTAAAAACCATTCACTAACTATGAAAAAGAAAATGTCTAAAAAACCACCCCATATGGTTTGGTCTCATGGTTTACTAATCATGTGTCCACCATCTGAAAGAGTTATAGACCCCTCTGAAACACCGCACATGGTTTTTCTATTACTATGTGTAATCCATGTAACCTAGACCTAGTCTCATCTAACCTTGAACAATTTCCTATATAAGTCTCGTAGTTTCCACTAAACCACTCTCAAGTAATGAACCTAAACCATTAACATTAAAAAAGGAGCTAAAATTCCTTGATCCCGATAGGGACACATAGTTTTTACTAAAATGTGCACACCAAATCATGTTCCAAGCCAAAAAAACATATAAAGAACTTTGAATCACACCATAATCTTTTTAACCTTCCTCAAGCACCCCAATTACCATAGATCCTAAAACCACACTCATAACACATCCATAAAGTGGCCCCAACCATCAAAAAATATAACAGGTTCTAAATTCATCAAATAACCACTTAATAGGCCAAAAATTAAAATTTCCTCTGAATTTTATAGCAGGTGATAATGAGGTTTGTTCCCACACATTTCCATGTTTTCTATCAGGTTATGCCAAATTTTCAATATGCAATTCACTTCCATGAAATTCTATGTTTCCATGATTATACCTTTCAAGTGTTCTGTAACATTTATGTCATCTACACATGTTATATGATTTATATTTTATGATTATTTAAAAATACTTTTATGATATTATATTCTCTAACATGTTTTATGATTATCTTATATGGTTTTATGATCTTTTAAAAAGATATTTATCCTCTTCCTCGCGATATCTTACATATTTATGATCTATTACTCTATGATATGTTTTTTCATTAATAAGCATTTGAGATCGCCCTTTTCTTATGTTTCCAATACCTAGGTTATAAATATGATTATTTCATGTGAGGTATCTAGAAAAGGGTCTAAATAATTATGTTTATAGACAAAGTTTTGCAAGTTTTGTAAAATAATATGTTCATGTCGCTAATATCTAAGACACTAAACCATTAAATCATTGGGTTGTGAAACTGTTCTGTGAGATTTATTATTTAAAACATGTAACACCCTAATAGTTTACGAGAAGTATATTTTTTTATGTCTTATGTTATACTCAAAATCAAAGGAATATTTCAATACACACAACACTATCTTGGCTTGCGTTACACGCAATCGTGACATTCCATGATAGCGTGTGTTGTACGCAATGGCGAGTTTCACTAAACAACGATATGCTATTAAAATATTATATAAACTAGCCATTATGAACAGTAATACCAAATTTATGAAATTTTATAAATTTTATCTTTCAAAATGGACTTCAATTTTTTATTCATAATATCGAAATTATCCTAGGGTGAAATTTTGGTATTTTTATGAAAACTTTCAATTTTTGATGAATAGTGAAAACACTGAGTTATTGGTTAAAACCGACTTTTTATTTAAATAATCATCTATTTTATTTAAATTTTTTTTTGTCAAAATAGACACATAATACTTATATAAGTTCAATGTAATTCATTGGAGTCATTTTATAATAATTTTAGATATATAAAACTTTTATTGAACTTTTCACCGTCTTTTACCCACCTCCTAGGAGCATTTGCAATTATACATAAAACATAATTTTACCGCTTTTGTGAGTTGAATTTAGAAAATCCTAGAGACACGGTTAATATCAAGGAGTAAAATGTGATTTAATAAGATAAAAATAATTTTTGATGAATAGTAACTTTTTACTTTTATTTACCACGGTTAAAAGTAAATAGGGTAATTGAGGGGGAAAATGATATTATTATTGCCCTAAAACATGTCCTAATTCTATTGGATAAGTGTAATTCGACCAAAAAAACTTAGGAATAAAAAATTACCCTTTAGGTCTACTTGTATTAGATTAGGACACTTATTATTATTTTATTTAAAGAAGAGTTAAAAGAGTTAAAATCAATGTTTAATAAGTAAAACATGTTTAATATAAGGTTATACATGAGATAAATTCAACTGTAAATATTAATTACAAAGATAAAAATATTTCCCACATAATGGTTTTTTATTTATAATTTTTAGACATTAAATAATTTAATTTATTTATGACACAATGATGATGTAGTAATTACCTTATTAATGAAATATTAACATAATTGATGTTATAAATACCCAAATAAATGTAATTTGAGACTTTTTATGAATTCCACTAATTTTATAGGTTAATATGACATGTTAGTATTGATTAAATTAACTTTCTTAGAACTAATCATGTTGTTATTATTTTAACAAAAATAAATTACCAAATAGTTTCAAAATTGACATAAAATAGTGTTTAAAAAAAATATTATATTATTAATTTTTATTCTGTTATTAAAAATCTAAGGTTCGGCCAAATTACTTAGATAAGGTTATATATATTAATAATGAACCACATGTGGTTAGTTTTTCTTTTTATAGGAAGTTTATTAACCATATAGTGTAAGAAAACAAGAAGACACGGCAAAAGTTAAATTATTTAACTTAGAGTTAAATCTAAATGATAAGGTTAAAATAGTAACCTAAACTTGTCTCAAACATATTGGTTGAGAGTATTTCGACCCATACCCACTTTAGGTTCGAAATAAATCAATTTGGAGCTATTATAAATCGAATATGGCTTTATTATAAAATAATATTTTAAGTTTTTCTTAAGGTGCCCCTCTCCTCCCTTATAAAAGGCACATCCTCCCTCTCCTCTTTACACAACTTTGAGCATTCAAGCTCTGCCAAAACCTGCCCATTTCACTTCTAAACTTCAATATAAATATACTAGAGGTCCTGGTATTCTTCAAAGACCAATTTTAGTATCCTAAGAGGAGGTTTCAAAGAGGCGTGTCGAAGAAGAGGTAATATCCTTTACCGATTCTTTCAAATTCATTTCTTCTTATACTTCCTCTTATTTTGTTGTTTCATAATAAAGTAATAACATCAGTATCACTCATATAGTGATATGTTATTATAAATATGAAACAACCATATTTCACCTTCGATCCATCCTACGGAAAACAAAATCACCGCGCGTGCGTACGTACGGAATACCGTCTCCACACTGTGGTGTAATATGTTTTCCACCACCACCTTACTTGGATGGTTATAATGGTGTAAATAATAACTATATATGATTATTGTAAAGTGATATTGATTCTGAAATAGTATACATATACTTCAATACAATCCCATGATCATGGGAACAATATCATCACTCGTGCGTACGTACGGCCTACCGTCTCCACAATGTGATGCGACTCGTTCTACATGATCTTCATTGAATAATGATTATATAAATGAATTGAATTAATAAATATGATATATATTACACTAATACCATCCTTTAAATGAGTTATCTATAACCTAAAAAGAAGAATAAGAATTTATTCGACAAAACATGCATAAGAACATAAAGCAATGAACACCCGAATAACAAGTTCCAATGAAATATTACTAATAAGAATATAAGAATATGACCATATATGATATCATAAAAATTAATATGATTCTGTAATAAGTCAATGACATTATTTAAATCATTATACTGGAGTTTCAGACACGTACAATGCATATCAGACCTAAGGTAAGGGGAAAATCTCACAATCTCATTTTTATCCGAGATTGTTTATACTTCAGAATTAACTGGGGAATGTTTATCATCCACATACATGTTTCCTCAATATGTAATATTATTTCTATCCTCCTAAAAATTTTTAAATCCAATTTTACCTATTGGTAAATTTTTAGTAAAATATATTAAAGGATTCTTTTTTCGTTTTCAGTACGAGATACTTTTTGACTTTTCCGGCCAATGTATGAGAAGAATGTTTTTTTTAACTTATATGGCATGAATGGATTTTTATGATTTCATAGAAAATTATTTCCATGAAGATTCCTTTACAATTTTTCAAGTTTATTTTTAATCAACCTCTTTTAGTTTAAAAGTTTATGACTTGTTAAGAAAGGAAAAATGGTTTTTTTGAAGTAGAAAAGATATTTTCCTCAAGAATGGAGTTCAAGTGTTTTATCAAAATTATTTTCCGTATAAGATAATATAGGGTTATGTTTCTATCCTTATTATTACATTTATTTGATTATGTTGTGATGGAATTATTTTTATGAAGTCATTTATCTTATATGAATTTTTTTATGATGTCACGATGTTTAAGAATCCCATTTTTATTACATGGATTATGCTATGATGTATGATTTATGATTTTGTGGCACACATAAGAATGGTTTCATTATGAGATGGGTAGGACCTATATCTCCCTCCAATTCTTTGGGTAAAGATTTATATCTCATGATATAGACATGGCTGGAACGGTAGGTTAATCCAGTTCAGTGATACCGGACTGGAACGAGGAGTGAACTCGGTTCAGTAATGGATTTTGTCTGCTATGATAGTCTTGGAAATGAATCTTGACTAAAATGAAATGATTTTCTATGATTATGTGTGTATTCCACAAAGTTTCATGCTTTAAGTTATGATTATTGGGATTACATTTCACTACTATGATTTATCCCATGTTATGATATTATGATCTCTTTTTCAGGTTAAGATTTTAAAAATGTTATGTTCATATGAATATGATATGATTTGTATTTCTTTGTTTACCCTTACTGAGCATTTGAGCTCACCCTTTTGTATTTTTTCATTTCCCCAGGTCAGGAAGAAGGTTATTAAGTAGGATATTCCAAAAGGGACTATAGATATGATGAAATAAATGGAAGACAATGTAGATGATTTAGGAACCATTTGTTTATGTTTCCCAGTTTCTAAAGACACTATACCTATACATTCCTATCATGGTTTTGTTATATGTTGTAATAAGTGTGCTTTAATTCTTAAGTAATGACCATGTATGTAAAGTATGGGTCGTTATAGTTGGTATCAGAGGAAAGGTTTAGTCAAACTTTGGAAACTAGGATGTGAAAACCTTAGTAAGAAACCTAAGGATATGTCTAAGCATAGAACATAATCATAGTGTTTTAGAAATGTCCATGAATAACCTATGATAAGACCTAAAGTGTGAAATTTTATTACTGATTATGTGGTTTTCCTTTTTTAATTAGTGTTTCTCACACTGTTCTTCTTGGTTTTCGTCAATGGCTGGAACCCGAAGGAACCGTGTTAATGCTGAATGCAATGGACAATGCAATGATAATCTAGCTGAGTAACCAAACGTTATGGGAGATGAAATGCACAATCTTGTAGCCATGATCACACAACTTTCTCAAGATATGAATCATGCAGTACTTCCAAATGAGCAAAGGAAGAATAAACATTCTATTGAATCCTTCATGAGGCAGCATCCATCTTTATTCAGTGGGTCTTCTGATCCATTAGTGGCTGAACAATGGATCAATACCACTGAAAAGATATTTTCAGTCCATCAATGTTCTGAGCATGATAAATTCATCTTAGTGGTATATTGTTTGGAAGGTGAAGCTGATCAATGGTGGAGTCTTTTCAAGAATACAAGGCAAAGAGACTAAATTTAGTCCATGGAATGGGACGAGTTCAAGAACTTATTCTTCAATAAGTACTTCCATCGTATTCTTAAAACAATGATAGAGAAAGAGTTTCTTGAACTAAAGAAGAAGGATGATGAATCTATTGGTACCTACGAAGAAAATTTTACAAGACTTGCAAGGTATGCTTATGGAATTATTATCCAACCTGAGAGTAAAATCGATCAATTATTTAGTTTCTTAAAACCAAGTCTTCGAAGGGTGTTATCCATAAGTGACTTCAATAGCTATGAGTAAATTGTTTGATGTGATCTCAAGGTTGAGATGGAGATTGGAGTAACCCATCAGTCATATGGGTTTGATAAGAAGAGGAAAATGAAATTCAACGGAAAATATAAAGACCACACTGAAAAGAAGATGAGTTTTCCTTTATGCTCAAATTGTGGAAAGAAACATGGAGGTAATTATCTTAAAGGGACAAGAAAATGTTTTAAGTGTGGAAAAGAAGGTCATCGGGCAATTGAATGCTGAAATAATGGGAAGAAGATGTCTAATGATGCGAACAAAGAAAGGGATACACAGAATGCACCTCCAACACTTCAATGTTTCAAGTGCAAGGAGATGGGGAATTGTGCCAATCAATGCCCAAATCCAACGGTTGTTGATGATGATCGACTTCAGCAAACTCTTAAGTCCAACGACAAAGGAAAGTCACATGCAATTGCCATCGACGATGTGGAGTACGATAACGAAGTGCTGAAAGGTACACTTACCATCCACTCTGAAGTAACAAATTATTTATTTTATTCTGGATCCACCCACTCTTTTATTTCGGAAGAATTTTCTAAGGGTATCGTCGTATTACCTCAACAATTATATGTTGAGTTAGCTGTGACAACTCCTAATGGAACAACGGTCGCATCAAAAGTTTACAATTCTTCTCCGATTGAAGTTTGTGGGAAAGTGATTCTTGCAAATCATGTGATCCTTCCTATAGTAGAATTTGATGTGATTCTTGGCATGGATTGGCTTTCTTTATATGGATCTCATATCAATTTCCAAATAAGGGGAGTCATATTTCATATTCCAAATCAATCTATGATCATCTATCGATGTAAGGATGAACATGACCTTCCAGTGGAAATTTCTTCCATCTTATGGGTCGTGATTCCACTAAATGAAGTTTATTTATCTCAAAATGTTGGTGAGAAACTCATGATTAATAATACACCCATTGTACGGAAGTTTGATGATGTCTTTTTGGAGGAATTTCTAGGTCTTCCACCAAATCGTGAAGTTGAGTTTTCAATAGAACTCATACTGGGTGCTATGCCTATTTCAAAGACACCTTATAGAATGGCCTCAATTGAGTTGCATGAATTGAAGAAGCAACTCCAAGAGAATCTTGATAAAGGATTCATACGCCCTAGGGTGTCACCTTGGGGAGAACCTGTTCTTTTTGTTAAGAATAAAGATGGAACAATGAGAATCGGCATTGATTATCGAGAACTTAACAAGATCACTATCAAGAAAAAATATCATCTCCCATGCATTGATTAATTATTTGACCAACTACGTGGAGCTCAATAATTTTCTAAGATTGATCTTTGTTCAGGGTATCATCAATTAAGGTTCAAAAGGGAGGATATACCAAAGACGGATTTCCGTATAAGGTATGGAAACTATGAATTTATAGTGATTCCATTTGGTCTTACTAATGACCATGCTATCTTTATTGATTTGATGAATAGAGTCTTTAGAGACTATCTTGATCAGTTTGCGATAGTCTTTATAGACGATATTCTTGTCTATTCAAAGAGCAAGGAAGAACATGAAGATCACTTGAGAATTGTATTAAAGACCCTGATAAAGGAGAAGATTTATGACAAATTTACCAAGTGTGAATTTTGCCTTTAAAAGGTTTCATTTTTGGGTCACATAATATCAAAATAGGGGATATCTGTAGATATAGAAAAAACAGAGGTTATCGAAAGATGGTCGAGGCCAACAACAGTAACTGAGATCCAAATTTTTCATGGTCTGGCTGAATATTATCGACGTTTTGTGAAAGCTTTTTCAAGTTTATCTAATCCACTCACCAGGTTGACTCAAAAATGAGTTATGTTCGTTTGGATGGAGGAGTGTGAAGAGAATTTCAAAGAGTTAAAATGAAGGTTATCTAGTGCACCTGTGCTCACACTTCCGTGTAGTGGAGAAAGGTTTGTGATCTACAGTGATTCATCCAAGAAGGGACTGGGGTTTGTTCTCATTCAAAATGATATGGTGATAGATTATGCCTCACGACAGTTGAAAATCCACGAGAAAAATTACCCAACTCATGATTTGGAGTTAGCCGCGGTAATCTTTGCATTTAAAATATAGAGGCATTATCTTTATGGTGAAAGGTGTGATATTTATACTGATCATAAAATTTTAAAGAATATTTTCACACAAAAGGAGCTGAATACGCACCAAATAAGATGGTTGGAGTTGATTAAGGACTACGACTGCTCAATTCATTATCACCCTGGGAAAGAAAACAAGGTGGAAGATGCATTAAGTCGGCAAGACCATGCTATCTTATCCATGATTAGGATCTCAAAAGATCCAATATTTATGGATTTACAAAGGATGGATCATTGAATTATAATCGAAGGGGGAAAATATTATATTTTTTAAATGAATGTTAAACCATCTATGCATGTGAAGATTAAAGAGTCACAGAAAGAAGATGTAGAGTTACAAAAGAATGCGAGAGAAATGTTCCTGAATTCAACCTTGATTGTGATGGGATAATAATGATCAGGAATCGGGTTTGTGTTCCTCTCATCCCAGAATTAAAGAAGGAGTTGTTGGATGAGGCTCATAGTTCTTCATTCTCTATTCATCCTGGAAGCACGAAGATGTATAGGAACCTGAAATAGTACTTTTGGTGGGATGTCATGAAAAGAGATGTTGTTGAATATGTCTCTCGATTCTTGGTTTGTCATCAAGTTAAAGCTGAGAGAATGAAGTATAAGGGGATGTTACAACCATTACCCATACCAGAATGGAAATGGGAAAACATCCCCATGGAATTTGTCACTGGACTTCCTAAAATATACAAAGGTAATAATGCTATCTGGGTTATGGTCGATCATCTTATGAAGTCGACACACTTCATTTCTATTAGAGAAGATTTATCTCTGATCAGATTTCTAGGATATATGTGAAGGAAGTGGTAAGATTGCATGGAGTGCCACTTTCCATTATATCTGATCAGGATCTGAGGTTTACCTCAATGTTTTGGTGAAGTCTTCAGCATACTCTAGATACAGAGTTGAGTTTCAGCACTTCTTATCATCCTCAAACAGATGGTGAGTCTGAGAGGACAATTCAAACTCTAGAAGACATGTTGAGAGCTTACTCTATGGATTTCAAAGGTGGTTGGGATCAACACCTACCTTTGGTAGAGTTGTCTTATAATAATAACTTTCACTTAAGTATTCAGATGGATCCTTATGAAGCTCTCTATGGGAAGAAATGTTGATCTCCAACTTGTTGGGATGAAGTTGGGGAAAGAAAGCTATTAGGACCTAATCCTATTGATGAGATGGCAGAAAAAGTCTGATCTATTCAACAACAAATAAGAGCAGCTCAGAGTCGACAAAAAAGTTATGCCGATAACCGAAAAAAAGACCTAGAGTTTGAAGTGGGTGATAAAGTGTTCTTACGAATATCTCCTTGGAAGAGAGTAATGAGATTTGGAAAGAAGGGCACGTTGAGTCCTAGGTATATCGGTCCTTTCTAAATACTAGATCGTGTTGGGAAGGTATCTTACCGATTTGTTCTTCCACCGAATATCTCTCAAGTTCACGATGTGTTCCATGTATCTCTCTTGAGAAAGTACATACCTGATCCTTCACAATTACTAAGCTCAGAAGTTGTACCGCTGGAGCAAGATCTTTCTTATGGAGAACAACCAATAGAGATTCTGGATCATAGCGAAAAAGTTCTACGGAACAAGACCACTCTCTTGGTGAAAGTTTTATAGAGGAACCACCAATTAGAAGAAGCTACATGGGAGCTTAAGGATATGATGAGGGGGAGGTATCCTCATCTATTTGTTACGAAGTAACAAATTTCGAGGGTGAAATTTATTTTAAGGGGGGTAGAATGTCACACCCTGAAAGTTTATGAGAAGTATTTTTTTATTTATTATGTTATATGCAATATCAAAGGAATCTTCCACTACACACAACACTAGCTTGTCTTGCATTACACGCAATCACGGCCTTCCACGATAGCGTGTGTTATACGCAATAACGAGTTTCACTAAACAACGATATTCTATTCAAATATTATATAAACTAGCCGTTATGAATATTAATACGCACTTTTTGAAATCTTATAAATTTTATCTTTCAAAATGGACTTCATTTTTGGATTCGGAACATCGAAATTATCCTAGGGTGAAATTTTGGTATTTTTCTGAAAAATTTCAATTTTTGATGAATAGTGAAAACACTGAGTTATTGGTTAAAACCGACTTTTTATTTAAATAATAATTTGTTTTATTTAAATTTATTTTTGGTCAAAATCGACACATAATACTTATATAAGTTTAATGTAATTCATTGGAGTCATTTTATAATAATTTTAGCTATATAAAACTTTTATTGAACGTTTCACCATCTTTTACCCACCTCCTAGGAGAATTTGTAATTGTACGTAAAACTTAATTTTACCACTTCTGTGAGTTAAATTTCGAAAATCTGAGAGACACGGTTAATATCAAGGAGTAAAATGTAGTTCAATAAGATAAAACTAATTTTTGGTGAATAGTGACTTTTTACTTTTATTTACCACGGTTAAAAGTAAAGAGGGTAATTAAGGGTAAAAATGATATTATTATTACCCTAACACATGTCCTAATTCTATAGGATAAGTGTAATTAGACCCAAAAAAACCTTAGGAATAAAATATTACCCTTTAGGTCCACTTGGATTAGATTAGGACACTTATTATTATTTTATTTAAAGAAGAGTTAAAAGAGTTAAAATCAAAGTTTAATGTGTAAAACATTTTTAATATAGGGTTATACATAAGATAAATTCAACTATAAATATTCATTAGAAAGATAAAAATATTTCAGACATAATGGTTTTTTATTTATAATTTTTATACATTAAATATTTTAATTTATTTATGACACAATGATGATGCAGTAATTACCTTATTAATGAAATATTAACATAATTGATGTTATAAATACCCAAATAAATGTAATTCGAGACGTTTTATGAATTAAAATAATTTTCTAGGTTAATATGACATGTTATTATTGATTTAATTAACTTTTTTCGAACTAATCATGCTGTTATAATTTTCAAAAAAATCAATAAAGAAATAGTTTCAAAATTGACATAAAATAGTGTTTAAAACAAATATTATATTATTAATTATTATTATATTCCTAAAAATATAATTATCGTCCAAATGACTTATATAGGGTTATATATATTAATAAAGAACCACTTGGGGTTCTTTTTTCTTGTTATAGTAAGTTTATTAACCATATAGTGTAAGAAAAAAAGAAGACACGGTAAAAGTTAAATTATTTAACTTAGAGTTAAATCTAAATGATAAGGTTAAAATAGTAACCTAAACTTGTCTCAAACCTATTGGTTGAGAGTATTATGACCAATACCAACTTTAGCTTTGAAATAAATCAATTTGGAACTATTATAAACTGAATATGACTTTATTATAAAATAATATTTTAAGTTTTTCCTAAGGTGCCCCTCTCCTCCCTTATAAAAGGGCACCTCCTCCCTCTCCTCTTTACACAACATTGAGCATTCAAGCTCAGACAACCCCTGACCATTTCTCTTATAAACTTCCCTAGAAACATACAAGAGGTCATGGTCTTCTTCAAAGACCAATTTTAGTATCCTAAGAGGAGGTTTCAAAGAGGCATGTCGAAGAAGAGGTAATATCCTTTACCGATTCTTTCAAGTTCATTTCTTCTTCTACTTCCTCCTCTTTTTTTGTTTCATAATAATGTAATAAAATCAGTATCACTAATATACTGATATGTTATTATAAATATGAAACAACCATATTTCACCTTTGATCCATCCTACGGAAAACTAAATCACCATGCATGCGTACGTACGGAATACCGTCTCCACGCCGTGGTGTAATCTGCTTTCCACCACCACCTTACTTGGATGGGTATAATGGTGTAAAGAATAACTATATATTATTATTGTAAATTGATATTGATTCTGAAATAGTATACATACACTTCAATACAACTCCACGATCATGGGAACGATATCATCGCTCGTGCCTACGTACGACCTACCATCTCCACGATGTGATGTGACTCGTTCTATATGATCTTCATTGAATAATGATTGCATAAATGAATTGAATGAATAAATATGATATATATTACACTAATACCGTTTTGGAAATGATTTATCTATAACCTAAAAACAAGAATATGAATTTATTCGACAAAACATGCATAAGAACATAAAGCAATGAACACCCGAATAACAAGTTGCAATGAAATATTACTAATAAGAATATAAGAATATGACCATATATGATATCATAACAATGAATATGATTCTGTAATAAGTCAATGATATTATTTAAATCATTATACAGGAGGTTTGGATACGTACAAAGCATATTGTACCTAAGGTAAGGGAAAAATCTCACAATCTCATTTTTATCCGATAGTGTTTATACTTCAGAATTTACTGGGGCATGTTTATCATCCACATCCATGTTTCCTCAATATGTAATATTATTTCTATCCTACTAGAATTTTTTAAATCTAATTTTACCTATTGGTAAATTTTTAGTAAAAGATATGAAAGGAATCTTTTTTCGTTTTCAGTATGAGATACTTTTTGACTTTTCCTGCCAAAGTATGAGGATAATGTTTTTTTAACTTATACAACATGAATGGATTTTTATGATTTCATAGAACATTATTTCCATGAAGATTCCTTTACAAGTTTTCCAGCTTATTTTTAATCAACTTCTTTTAGTTTAAAATTGTATGACATGTCAAGAAAGGAAAAATGTTTTTTTAAGTAGAAAGGATATTTTCCTCAAGAATGGAGTTCAAGTGTTTTATCAAATTTATTTTCCATCTAAGATAATATAGGGTTCTGTTTCTATCCCTATTATTACATTGATTTTATTATGTTGTAATGGAATTTTTTTTATGAAATCCTTTATCTTATATGAATTGTTTTATGATGTCACGATGATTAAGAATCCCATTTTTATTACATGGATTATGCTATGATGTATGATTTATGATTTTGTGGAACACATAAGAATGGTTTCATTATGATATGGGTGGGACCTATATATCCCTCCAATGCATTGGGTAAAGATTTATATCTCATGAGATAGACATGGCTGGAATGGCAGGTTAATCTGGTTCAGTGATACAGGACTGGAACGAGGAGTGAACTCGGTTCAGTAATGGACTTTGTCTGCTATGATAGTCTTGGAAATGAATCTTGACTAAAATGAAATGATTTTCTATGATTATGTGTGTATGCCTCAAAGTTTTGTGTTTTAAGTTATGATTATTGGGATTAAATTTCACTACTATGATTTATCCCATGTTATGATATTATGATCTCTTTTGCAGGTTAAGATTTTCCAAATGTTATGTTCATATGAATATGATATGATTGATATTACTTTGTTTACCCTTAATGAGCATTTGAGCTCACCCTTTTGTATGTTTTCTTTTCCCCAGTTCAGGAATATGGGTATTAAGTAGGATATGCCAAAAGGGTCTCTAGATATGATGAAATAAACGGAAGACAATTTAGAAGATTTATGAACCAGTTGTTTATGTTTCCCAGTTTCTAATGACACTATACCTATACGGTCATACCATGGTTTTGTTATATATTGTAATAAGTATGCTTCAATTCTGAATTAATAACCATGTATGTAAAGTATGGTTCATTATAAAACATGTGATTATTTTATTAGTTAATTTATGTTTAGCTTGGTCTTATTTAGTTGGTTCTAGGTGATGGTTTAGTTATTTTTTGGAGATTAATTTACAGAACATTAGAAAAAACTATAATAATAAGTTTAATATAACATCATTATATTTTTGGTAAAGTATTTATTTTATGGTTTTTCTATAATTTCATATTTTCCTAGATAAAGCAAGTGGATGTAGTTTTAGCATAGATTCATCTAGGGGTAATAACTTCCAAAATAGATGGTCATGTATATCTTGACCATCATTCTGGTGCATGATGAATGTGCCCTTGCTACACACCTGATTTGATACTCCAAGGGGATATACTTTGGGGATCACATTATCATTACCACCATTATGAAGTATTTGAATATATATAATTGTTTCAGCTATAATTCCAACCATGTATAACCTATATTGAAACATTGAGGTTTGTAAGATAACATATTCACATCATTTATGACATACTTCTTCTAATTTTATTGTTTCCTTTTATGTAAAATCATTAATTTAAGTATACTCATTCAAAGTGTTCCTTTAGTCAAGCTGATAGTGGGAACCCAAAATAATAGAGTTAATAATGGGTGAAATGGATAATGTAGAGATTTTCCCAATGGTCAACCTAATGAGATTAGTTATAGAATGAAAAATATCATGGAAATTCTCACCCAACTATATCAAGCTATGTGAAACAACCCAAATCAAGTTGAGATCTCAAACACACAAAGGAGGGATTGACTCGCTATCAAGTCATTTATTAGGTAACATCTTCCATCTTTTAATTAGTCTTATAATCCACTCGTTATTGAGAAATGGGTCAATGCAATAGAAAATATATTTTCTTTGAGCCAAAAGAATTTTGTTTGGGTAGTCTATAATTTAGAATGGGATGTTGACCAGTGGTGGAGTCTCATTAAGAATACAAAGAAAAAGGAGGAAATGGACTCTATGGAATGGGAAGAGTTCAAGAATATATTTTTCACTAAGTATTTTCCATGTAATTTTCCCACAAAAATGTAGTAGTAATTCATGGAATTTAGGAAAATTATGATGAAACTATTGGAATATATGAAGAAAATTTCACAAGACGTGTGAGGTATGGCTCTAGTTTTATCTATGATACCAAGAGAAAAATAATTTGGTTATTTACTAGCTTAAATAATAGTATTATAAGGGATTTATCCATAAGAGACTTCAAAATAAATGAGGATATTTTTTGATTTGATCTTAAGATTGAGATGGAAAATGGAACTACTCAATATTATAGGGAAAATAAATTGAATGTGAAGTATCATGTAAGCACTGATGATAAGAAACAAAGTGGGAAAAAGTAAAGATTTTCTACAAGCAACAAATAAGGGATAAATCACTTGGGTAATTATATCAATGGATTAGGGAATTATTTTAATTATGGTAAAGTTGTACACCAGGCCCACAAATATCAAAACAAGGCTAAGAGGATGATTAATGAAATATAATAGAATAAGTTCCATGAAAATTATATGCTCACATAAACAAGCTACAATTTTTAGGAGTTTATAAATTATGTGAATCAATGACACAACCCTTTTTTTAATGAATAAAAAAGCCCCAGAAACCTCACAAACCAAGGGAATAATTAAGGTAATTGATGATTATTATCTCTAAGGTAGATCATGAAAATGAAGTGATGTGAGGTAGAATTGATCTATTTTATTGACCTATTAATTCCTTATTTTATTCTCATTCATCACATTCTTTTATATCATATATTTTTTATATTAATGTGGAATCACCATCCCAAACAATTCATATTGAACTATTCGTGAAAACCTATGGTCGTGCAATGATTGTGTCTAAGATTTACAAATATAATCTGATTGAGATTTAGGGGAGGATACTTCCTACGGATCTAATTATTATTTCCTTGGCTGAATTTGACATAATATTTGGTATAGATTGGATTTCCCTATAGAAAGTACCTGTCAACTATTGGGATAAGGAAGTCTTGTTTCATATCCCAACCCATATTATTATTTTGAATCTATGCAAGGATAATTATGAACTCCCTATGGAATCAAAATATATAATGTGGTTTATGGTGCCCAACAATGAGGGACTCTTGGATAAGATGATTAAGGAGTAAATAAACATTGATTACATGCCTATTTTATGGGAATAAAATAATGTATTTTTGGATTAGATGCTTGTTCTTCCCCGAGTGGGTGAGTTAGAGTTTTCAATAAAATCTATTCTTGGATCTATGTATATATCAACAAGTACATATAGAATGGATCCAATTAAACTAGTGGAGTTAAATAAGTAACTACAAGAAAATTTTGAAAATGGTTTTATACACCTCCATGCTTCACAATGGGGTATACTAGTCCACTTTTTCAAAAAGGATGGATCGATGAATATTTACATTGATTATCATGAGACTAATAAAATAAAAATCAAAAAAGTAACATCTACCCAAAAAATTGATAATATATTTATTCAACTCTGAGGAGATCAATAATTCTCAAATATTTACCTTCAATATAGATAACATCCATTAAGAGTCAAATGAGATGATATTTCTAAGACATATTTCTGTATGATTTATGGACACTATGAGTTTATAGTGATGTATTTTTAACTTAATAATTCCCCTATTATCATCATGGATCAAATGAATAGATTCTTTCAAGACCAACTTTATTATTTTTTCATTTTCATTATAGATGATATTCTTATATATTCAATGACAAAGGAAGATCATGAAGATCATTTCAAAATTGTATTAAATACCTTGAGATAGGAAAAGTTGAATGAAAAAATTATAAAATGTGAATTATAGATACAAAAGGTGTCATTCTTAGATCATGAAACCCCAAGAAAGAACATGTCAGTAAATCCATCAAAGGAGGATGTTATCGATAAATGGACTAGTCTAACCACTGTAGTTGAGATTTGTAGTTTTCTTAGGTTATAAGAAAATTATAGAAACTTTGTGAGAAATTTCTCAAAGCTATCAAATACACTAACCATGTTAACACAGAAGGGATTAAAGTTCCTTTAGACAGAAAAATGTGAAGAAAGTGTTAAGAAATTGATGTAAATGTTGGTCACTGATCCAATAATTACATTACCCAATAGTGGGGAAGGGATTTTAATATACATTGATACTTTGAAAAGTGGTTTGGGTTGCGTACTCACACAGAATAATAAAGAAATTACTTATGGATCATTCCAGTTAAAGAATCATGAACAAAATTATCTAATGCATGATTTAGAGTTGGTATTAGTGATCTTTTTATTGAATATTTAGCGGAATTATCTCTATGTAGAAAGGTGTGATATATATATATATATATATTTGTTGATAACAAGAGCTTGAAATATATATTCACACAAAAGTAATTGAAAATGTACCAAAGGATAGGGTTGGATTTCATAAAATGTTATGACTACTTTATACATTACCACCCAGGGAAGAAAAATAAGGTGGATGTTACTTTGAATAGGAATGATGATCTTACTCTCTCCGTGATGTGGATTAAAAAGGACCGTATTGTCAGGGATTTGTATAGGATGAATCTTGAATTCATAACTGAGTGAGATAAATCCTATATTCGAAAACTGACTTCACATCCATTCATTCATGTAAAGATCAAACAAGTCCAAAAATATTATTTAGAGCTATAGAAAATGGTATAAAATATTATGGATTTCAACATTGATAAATATGGAATTATATGATTTGGAACCTGGATATGTGTCCACTCAAAGTTAGAATTAAAGAAGGTACTTTTGGATGATTCACATAGATCATATTTATCTATACATCCAGGAAGTATGAAGTTCTATAGATATCTAAAATAAAACTACTAGTGGGATAGTATGAAGAGAGAGATTGTAGAATACATATCCCAAATCTTATTATCCCATCCAGATAAGGATGGATGATAAAAGTATAATGTTATTTTGAAAAAATTACCCATACTTTTATGGAAATGGGAAAAATTCATTATGGGCTTCATCAAAGGACTCCCCAAAAAATCTAAATTCCATAATTATATTTGGTTTTAGTTGATCACCTTACAAATTTAGCACATTTTATTTCCATAAATGAATACTTTTCCCTTTAACAACTAACTAAATTATACCTCAGGGAAGTGGTGAGGTTTCATGGAGTACTACTAGGAATTATATATGAAAAGGATCTGAGTTTTACCTCAAGGTTATAGAGAAGTCTTCAAAAATATTTGGAGGTAGAGTTGAGATTTTTCACTGAGTATCATCCTTAGGAATATGGTCTGTATTATAGGAAAATTAAAATTCTAGAGGATATTTTTTAGATCCTGTTCGATGGATTTCCAACGATGATGGGATCAATACCTCCCCCTAGTAGAGTTCTCATATAACAACAGTATTCATGAATTAAAATGAAAATATATGACGCTTTGTATAGGAAGAGAAGTATGACTCCAATATGTTGGGTTGAAGTCATGGAGAGGAAGTGGATTGGTCCTGACTTTGTCCAAGAAATGAAGAAGAAGGTTCAAACCATTATATAATATATAAAAGCAGAAAATATTCAATGTAAGATTTATATATATTATCATTGATGAGATTTAGTGTTTAAATTTGGTGACAATGTATCCCTTTGAATATCTCCATGTAAAAAATTTATAATATTTTGTAAGAAAGGGAAGTTTAACCCTTGATACATCCGGCCCTTCGTGATACATGATCATGTTGGGGTTGTAGTTTATTGATTATAACTACCTCCAATCATATTCCATGAAAAAAATGTGTTCCATGTATCACTTTTTAGAAATTATATACCAGAACCATCACATGTTATCATCTCAGAAGTTATGCAATTAGAACACAATCTCTCATTTTAGGAACAACCAGTGAAGATTCTTGGTCAAAAACATATTGTATTCTGGAAAAAGCCAACTCATCTTGTCAAAGTTCTATAGTGAAATAATTACTTTCAAAAGGATATGTGGGAACCTGGGGTTGTGATGAGAGAAAATTACCCACACTTTTTTCTTCCATGTAATGAAATTTCATGGAAAAAAATATTTTTAAAGGGTTATAATATAATGACCCCAATTTTCCTCCTTCAATAAAAACTAGATTTTATGGATTTCTCCTCACACAACATTAAAACCCAAAAAATATGGACCAATTTAAAGCAGCCATATAATTGGTAGGTATAAATAGTGGTAACAGAATTATGAAAATATATATATATATATACAAAATAAAGTTCACTTTAAATATCGAACCGACTAGTAAAACTAAGAAACTAATGAAATATCTTTTCTAAACTTTACTTATTTTCATGAATAATATATTTTTATGTGAATAAAGGGTTAAAATTATTTTAAATAGTAATATATAGGAAATCAGAAGAAAAATATATAATATATGAAAAGTTAATTTCCTATAAAAACCTATTTTGACTACATTTTATATTTTTAATTAAAAAAATTATAAATTTTAAGATGTGAATTTGAAAAAAAATACATTATTTTTATATTTATTTTTTCCATATTATCTTAAGATGAATTTTTCTAATTTTTCTAAAAATATTATTTTTTTTGTGAATACTTTAAAATAAAATTTTTAAAAACAACATGAATTTATGAATTTATTAGTATATAATTATTAATTTTAAATTTATGGAAACTTTTTACAAGAAAAAATATGTATTTTATAAGTTAATTTATAATTTAAAAAATGTTGGTTTAAATTTATAAACCCGTATTTTACATTTTATAATTTATGTTATATTTTTCAAATATAATTAATATATTATACATTTATTATTTTAAAATTAATTTTTATTACATTTAAAAATTGAATAAAATAAATTTGATTTTAAATTTGGGGTTATTATATCCAAATTCTATAATAAGAATAATTTTATTTTTTGTCTTAAATGATATATTATCTAGGTAAAACTATTTGTTGTTTTGAAAACTAAAATGGTAAAAGTGAGTAACTTTAGATGTAAAGGGTCTAACAGGTTTAAAACATGTTTCTATTTGAATGGTAAATATGTGGATAGACCTTATATACTATCCAATCCATTATTTATCAATTTCTGATCCACTTTCCTTATGATTGACTTTCCATTATTGAAAATATTTTGGGTAATTACAAAAAAGTAACTCCTTTTCACATATAAAAGGGGCACTCCTCTCATCACTTTCCCTTACACCAAAACCTCTTAAGATCAGATAGAACACTACCAGAACTTATCCTACAAACTCCTATAATCCATAAGTAGGATTTAGTCTTCTGAAAACACAATCTGTAATGGCCCGGACCTCTCCGGTCGATTACTTTGTAAAAACGTTTTTTTTATATGGTCAATGCGGCGAACATCAAAAATAATAATTATTATTAATAATAAATGGTGACGTGTTAATAAATTTTTTTTGGGGTTTTGTTATTAGTGTTATACTAAATAATTATAATAATAATGTTGGTTTTTTTTTATAGATCTGGTAATAATGATTTAATGAGAATTATGTTTTGAATTAAATGCAATGAGATTTGTGATATGAGAATAAATTAAAGATGTTATGATAATTGTGTAAAAATAAATAAATAAAGGTTTAAAATAAATTTGGGGCGTGCCACAAGGAGAGAGAAGATGAAAAATATAATAATATGAAATAAAAGGGGAGGCGCACCAACAAAATAAAGATTGGAGAGAGAAAATAAAATTTATTGAAAAATAAATATAAGAGAGAGGCGCCACTTTTTGTGGGAGAGAATCTTGGGAGAAAGAATTAATAAAGATTGGAGAGAGGGAGGAGTTATAAGATATTAATGGGAATAAAATTAAGTGTGAAATAAATAGTAAAGGAGATAATTGGTGATGAATTTCCAGCGTGAAAAATGACAAATGATGATTGATTGGAGTTAGAGAAATAAATAAATAATTAATTAATAAAATATTGTTATCTTTTTTTTTTTGATAATAAAACACTTTTTTCACAATAACTTCTTCGTGCGACCTCGGTTTCACGAACCGTCAGTGGCAGTGTGACCCTGACTACGAGACGAAAATTATGAGTCCAATATTGGATGTCTTTTTCGGGTTTTCGGATTGGGTACCCGAAACGCTCATGAATTAATAGATTTAATATTGTTATTATTACGGGATCTTTTATCCAACGTATCTCCCTCATACGGTATCGGATTGACGATCCGTCAGCGATAGCATAACCCTGATATTATGACGGTCATTTTAAGACCATTAATGAGCTACTTTTATGACTCATGCCTCGGGTCAACGAAACACCACATATTGATAGAATTATCATTATTATTAAAACGCGTGGAAACCGCGTGACGTGTTGTGTGTTAACCAATAAAAACATGTAACATATGTACGGTCACATCGTGTATTCATTAATGCACGCTGAATACAGATTTACCTATTCGTTGCCTATATAAGAACGAGGTCATGTTTTATCTTCCATATCGATCGCTTCTTTGTCGCATGACGACGCTCTTGGACGATCGAGAAGTATTCCTCCTCTAACTTCTTTGTCCGAGCTCCGAATTACAATCCGTCAGTGGCCACAGGATCGTAGCGATGAGACGAAGCTTCTAAGCCCGGACTTTTCACCTTTCCTTCCGACCTTCCTTCTCCAGCTTCCATCCTAGGAGGCGTTTGTCGGGTTTGGCGAAGGCGGAGGACACTGAAGGACGTCGTCGGAAGCGACGTGATCGGGACCTTTTGAGGTAGGGGTTTACCTTCGTCTCTCTTTTTGGTGCAACATGCGGGGTGGGAAATTTTTATTTTGTTCCATGGGATGCAGTTGAACTTTAAATAAAGATAATAACCGGATAAAGAAGGGTTTGGGGTTTTGTGCTGTTTCTATTGCCTTCCAGTTTCTTTATCTTCTGATTGTGATTTTGGATTGAAAGGCCTTTGCCTACTGAAAATCAAAGCCGTTGGTGGCCTTTGCGTGCGCAATTGATATCTGAATTGTTTGTGGTTGGTTTTGTTAAAACATGGAAAATGGATAAGCACATAAAGACTGGCTGATTAAATGAGAATGAAAACCTTGTGTGATCACCCCGATTGAACAAAGTTGTAATAATGAACATGTTGGTGGTTTGGTTGTTTTGTGGAAAATGCCTTTATTTATGAAAAGTGTTTTTATTATGAAAAGTGTTTTGAAGTAAAAGTTGTTTTCAAATGCGGAAATGTTTTGTGCGTGGAAAGGGTTTTATGTGTGGAACTTTGAAATAAATGAATGATGGAATGTTGTATGGTTGTGATAATCTTTTGTAAATGAAATGGCATGTGGTCGCTTGCGTTTTACATATCCTTGGTTGTGGATGGCAGGGATATGTTTGTGAAAGGTTTTGTCTGGATGATAGTTGCCCAGTAGTAATAATTTGTTAAACCATTGCATGAAACATGAAAACCTAAATGGGGTTGGGGGATGATTGTTTGGTTGTTGATGCATGCTTCGTGGTAGCAATGCCAAGGCACATGCTCAGTTTATCTTTTTAAGAATCCATAGGTTGAGATGTGTGTTTTGTATATGTATATATATAATTGTATCTTTGTGTTTTGTCGCACCACACCCATGTCAAGCACCTATTGCCGAACACTCCCATTTTATGGGAGAGGGTGTTCCCCCTTAGTTACTAGCTCCTTCCTGCTCCTTCTTCCATAGGCTATGATGGATTGAGGTGACCTTACACCCAAGACTCTTCGGGTAGGTCTCGGAGGTTGTGATGGCTTGAGGCGACCTTTAGCCCAAGACTCTTCGGGCAGGCTTACCGTTCCCAAGAACCTTCGGGATGAGGCCCAGGTGTCTGCGGGCGGGTTAGTGGTTGTGGCCCAGGTGTGTGCGGGCGGGATGCGTGGTTTGGCCTAGGTGTGTGCAAGAAGGAAGAGTGTGGTAGCGTCAGGACGTTTGCCGTTAGTAAGAGAAACATCTAATTAAGTGGGAAATGGTGCGGGGTACCCAATACTTTTGTTCTATATATATACTAAACTTGTTTGTGTTACTTGGTGAGTGTGACCAGTGAGGCTGGGTGGATAGTTTTTCCTTGTTAGTTTCTGGTTCTTCTGTTTTCTCACGGGACCTTAGGGTGTCTTCCCACTTGTGCACGAGAGCTTTAGGTTCTCTAATGAGTATACTTTTATGCTCACCCTATGTTGTTTCAGGTTTTCAGGAGGACTACCAGGGCCGTGCGGGACCCTACTAGTCAGGCAGTGGGAGCTGTGCAGTTGTTGTTTTCTTGTTTTTCTTTTGGTACTGTACTCACTTGTACTTTGAGCTTATTTGTACTTGTACCTGTTTCAGTTTATTTATACATGCATATGGGACTGGTTTGGGTTTCTTTTCAGCACCTTTGTTCTTTTTCCTTTTTGGTGGTTGACTTGTCCTATTTCCGATCCTAACTATAAAAAGGGTAATGCCTCCCATGATTGAAAAAAAAATATAAACTCATACCCTTGGTGTTAGTCGCCACCCCGGGGCCTACTGGAGGCGGGACTCGGGGGTCATTATCTCCCTTTCACCATTGCTAGCTCAGGACGGGCATCTTTGATGGAAGGGGGTCGTGACAGAATGGTATCAGAGGAATGGTTGAGAGATAGGATGGAGTCTGGAGTTAGGCACAGTGAGGATTGCGTGGGATGGTAGGGAAACAGTGTTAGCTGATCTTGGTGTGTGACATAGGCCAGGGAAGACCGGCTAGGACATGGGATTTTAGGGCCCCCCGTGATCCGATGCAAGGACTCTAAGCCTACCGAACAACCAAGTGAGGCTACATTGATTTTAGGGTAGAAACCCTAGGAAAGGTACATGCATCATCATGTTTGTGTTTTACTTGATTTGGGGCGTTCTGGGAATAAAGTAAGATGATAAAATGAACCCTTGAGAAATCTCCTTACTACTCGGGCTTAGGTTTTCCTTGTTTACCGTACAGCTATGGCACCTGGACGGCGTTCCCAGGTGGCTCAGGCGGTCGAGGCCCAGCAGGTTCAGGCGATCGATCAACTGAGGATCGATCGAGAGGAGGAAGACAGCCAGTGGCAGAAGACCCTCCGTTCTTTCCAGCGTCAGACTCTCAAGAAGTACGAGGGAAGTACTTAGGACCTGGAGACATAGGGGTGGCTTGAAGAGCTAGGGATCGCTTTTACCTTGATTCGTGCTCCGAAGGAGTACTGGGTCCCCCTAGCGGTCAGTCAGCTGAGAGGCGCGGCGCGCCAATGGTGGATGCTCTACCTCGGGGAGAGGAAGGAGGCAGAGATTCCATGGGCTGACTTCGAAAAGGAGTTCTGAGAAGAATTCCTTTCTTCTTTGATCAAGGCGGAAAAGCTTCAGGAGTTTCTCTCCCTTCAGCAGGGGAGTATGACTGTTCGAGAGTTGGGAATTAAGTTCAAGAATCTCCTACGCTTTGCTCCGGAACTCTTTCCGGATGAAGAGTCTCGGGCGAGACGTTTGGAAGAGGCGCTTCGTCCTTCGCTCCAGTATGCTCTGACCCCCTTCACCCTTCCGACATACTTAGCCGTACAGAAGAAGGCGGAAGTTGTAGAGAGGATGCACTTGCAGGGAGGTTCACCCCGAGAAGGGATCCAGGTGGGTCCGTCGAAGGGGAAGGAAGTCAGTAGCAGACCTCCTGCGACCGGACCTTCCAGGTTCAGGCCGGTGGGGAGCAGGCCCCAGCGGTTCCAGTTCAGGTCTTCAGGCCCTCGTCCTTCCTTCTCGAGTCCTGGACTGAAGTGTTTTTCTTGTGGAGGTTTCGGGCACGTCCGGAGTCAGTGCCCGACCAGAGCTCAGCACGGTGGAGGTGATCAGGATCAGTACCTGCCTCAGCAGCAGTTGCCGTCGAGGCCCTTTCAGTAGCAGCAGGGCCCTCCGAGGGTAGACCCAGTAGGAGGAGGCCGATCTCAGGGTGCTCCTCAGGGACCTCGACCAGGGCGTGGTCGGGGAGGCGGTCGACATCAGAGAGGCAGAGGAGCTGGGCGTGGAGAGTTGCACGCAGCAGAGTTGGAAGCTCCAGCAGGACCAGAGGTGGTACGAGGTACGATCTGTTTGTTCAGCACTCTTGTTTCTACCTTGTTCGATTCAGGAGCTTCGCACTCTTTTGTTGCACCCAGTCTAGCCCATGCTTTGGGTCTAGATTTAGAGAGACTTTCTATACCCCTGGTACTGAGTACGCCTGTTGGAGGTCAGACCTGTTTGTCTTGTGTTTTTCGGGGATGCGAGCTGACGTTGGGACCACATCGGTCCATTGGAGATCTTCTTTTGCTACAGATGCAGCCATACGACGTCATCTTAGGCATTGACTGACTATTCTCTGTTAGTGATGTTATCGACTGCTTCCGGAGAAGAGTCGTGTTCTCCGATATGGATGGACATCGTGTGCCTTTTGTTGGCGAGAGGAGCTATCAGGTGGGAAGCCAGCATGTGAAACCTCTCTTTTCTTTGTTGGTTGGGATATCAGCGGTTCCAGCTGATACGGAGATGATGAATGTTCCAGAAGATGTTGGGGAATTCCTCGATGTCTTTCCCGAGGAGGTTGTGACTCTACCCCCTCGACGTGATGTTGAGTTTGGGATAGACTTACAGTCAGGTGCCCGTCCAATCTCGATGGCTCCTTATCAGATGGCACCTTCGAAGTTGCGGGAGTTGCGGATTCAGATTGACGATCTGATGGAGAAGGGTTTCGTTCGACCCAGTGTGTCTCCATGGGGTGCTCCGGTTCTGTTCATAAAAAAGGCGGATGGTGGTCTCAGGCTATGCATAGACTACCGGAGGCTCAATCAGGTAACTGTCAAGAACTGTTACCCCCTTCCGAGAATAGATGATCTCTTCGACCAGCTGAGGGGAGCATGTTGGTTTTCTAAGATTGATCTGCAGTCGGGATATCATCAGCTGAGGGTAAAAGACAGTGACATCCCAAAGACAGCTTTCAGGTGCAGGTATGGGCACTTCGAGTTTGTAGTGATGCCGTTTGGGGTTACGAATGCACCAGCTGTGTTCATGGGTCTTATGAACTTTGTCTTCTGAGAGTTCCTGGACCAGTTCATTGTTGTGTTCATCGATGACATCTTGATCTACTCAAGATCAAAGGAGGAGCACGTTGAGCATCTCAAGGCTGTCTTGGAAGTCCTTCGGCACCATCAGCTTTATGGAAAGTTGTCAAAATGTAAGTTCTTGACGCAAGAAGTACACTTCCTTGGGCACGTGGTGTCTCAGCATGGAGTGTCAGTGGACCCGTCGAAGGTAGAAGCAGTTGTTTCTTGGACAGCACCCAAGAGCGTGGCAGAAGTTCGTAGTTTCCTGGGGTTGGCTGGATACTATCGGAGGTTCGTCTCGGACTTCTCTCGAGTTGCTGCTCCATTGACAGCTTTGACTAGGAAGAATCAGGTCTTCCTGTGGAATGAGCAGTGCCAGGAAGCTTTCGACTACCTGAAGGAGAAGTTGGTTAGTGCTCCCATCCTTAGGTTGCCAGAGGAAGGATCCTTGTATGAGGTGTTTTGTGATGCCTCTGGCCTTGGCTTGGGATGTGTGCTGATGCAGAAGAAGGGTGTGTTTTGCTATGGGTCTAGGCAGTTGCGTCCTCACGAGCGGAACTATGCCACCCATGACTTGGAGCTTGCTGCAGTAGTGTTCGCATTGAAGCTGTGGCGACATTACCTCTTTGGGGAGCGCTTTGTGGTCTTCACCGATCACAAGAGCTTGCGCTATATCTTCTCCCAGCGTGACTTGAACTTGCGACAGCGGAGATGGGTCGAGTTTCTCCAAGACTACGACATTGAGATCTCGTACACTGAAGGTAAGGGAAACGTTGTGGCTGATGCCCTGAGCAGGAAGCCGCATCAGGAAGTGGTTCGGGAATCTGCTGATGCTTGGAAGGCGATGGGGGAGTTGGCTGCCTTGCACTTGGATGCGAGGGTGGAAGGTGCTAGAGGCTACTTGTTTCAGATGACGGTACAGTCCCCTTTGTTGCAGCAAGTGGAAGAGTCTCAGTGGGGAGACCCTGAGGTGGAAGTGTTGCGGGATCGTGTCGATCAGGGGAACGCTCCGGAAGGATGGTCGGAGGACAGCCAACATCGGATGCTATTTCATGGAAGGTTGTTTGTTCCAAAGGTGATGTGTGATGAAGTCCTTCGTGAGTTCCATAGCTCAGCCTTGGCAGTACATCTAGGTGTTTCAAAAATGTACCAAGGCCTGAGGGGACAGTTTTGGTGGCCCGGGGTGAAACGGGCAGTGGCAGAGTTTGTGGCTAAATGCCTGGTGTGTCAGCAGGTGAAGGATGAACACCGCGTTCCTGGTGGTTTGTTGCATCCTTTAGATGTTCCCGAGTGGAAGTGGGATGACGTCTCGATGGACTTCGTCACAGGACTACCCAGAGCTCAGGGCGGGCATAATGCTATCTGGGTAGTGGTGGATCGACTGACAAAATCTGCTCACTTCTTGGCCATCAAGGAGTCAGGACCTGTGAGTACCTTAGCACAGAGGTACGTGGATGAGATGGTGGGTTTGCATGGAGTTCCGAAGAATATCATCTCAGATCGGGACACTCGGTTCACCTCACGATTCTGGAAGGGGTTACAGCATGCTTTTGGCACCCAGCTACGCCTTAGCACTGCTTTTCACCCTCAGACTGATGGACAGACAGAGCGGACTATCCAGACATTGGAGGACATGCTGCGAGCATGTGTTCTGGATTTCGGAGGATCATGGGTACGACACTTGCCGTTAGTAGAGTTTGCCTACAACAACAGCTTCCACTCTACTATCGGCATGGCTCCTTTTGAGGCTTTGTATGGAAGACCATGTCGTTCACCCTTTTGCTGGGCAGAGGTTGGTGAGACTGGTACTCTTGGACCAGAAGTAGTGCAGAGCACCACGGAGAAGGTCTAGCTAGTGCGGGAGAGGATGAAAGTAGCTCAGGATCGGCATAAGTCTTATGCTGATCGTCGGAGGAGGGCCTTGGAGTTCAAGGTGGGAGATCATGTGTTCTTGAAGGTTTCCCCTCGACGGGGGCAGCGGAGGTTCGGAAAGGGGAGTAAGCTCTCCCCTAGGTTCATCGGACCTTTCGAGGTGCTGAGGCGAGTTGGCGAGGTGGCATATCAGCTGGCCCTACCACCTCAGTTGGAGAGGGTCCATGACGTCTTCCATGTCTCCCAGCTTCATCAGTACTTACATGATGACTCTCATGTCATCAACTGGGGAGAGCTAGATGTGGGAGAAGACGCGACCTTCGAGGAACGACCAGTCAGGATCGAGGATCGCAAGGATAAAGTGCTCCGTGGACGAACCATCGGCTTGGTTCGTGTGTTGTGGAGGCATGGCGGCCTTGAGGAGAGCACTTGGGAGCGGGAGACCCAGATGCGCGCTCAGTACCCGGGGTTGTTTTGACTTGTACCTTCCTTTGTTTGTTGGTGTGACCCTGTACCTTTGATATATAAAATGTTGGCTTGTTGGATGTGAGATCTTTGTTCCTTGTTCTTGGGAAGTGTGTGGCTTGTCCGAATATATGGGAAAGGAAAAACCTGATCCTTAATCAAGACGCATTAATGAGGATGCGATTAAACCCGTGCAGGCGAGTCAGTGCCGCTTAAAGCGGATAATATCTTGACATAGAAGAGGGAATTCCTAACTCATAGAGATGTTGGTTGGTTCCTTGTCATGACGAGAGCCCTAAGAGGTATCTTGTGGAGTGGTTCTTCAGATCCTTTCCTTCTTCTGGGTCAGTTTTTAATTCTCGAGGACGAGAATGTTTTGAGAGGTATCTAATGTAATGGCTCGGACCTCTCCGGTCGATTACTTTGTAAAAACGTTTTTTTTATATGGTCAATGCGGCGAACATCAAAAATAATAATTATTATTAATAATAAATGGTGACGTGTTAATAAATTTTTCTTTGGGGTTTTGTTATAAGTGTTATACTAAATAATTATAATAATAATGTTGTTTTTTTATAGATCTGGTAATAATGATTTAATGAGAATTATGTTTTGAATTAAATGCAATGAGATTTGTGATATGAGAATAAATTAAAGATGTTATGATAATTTTGTAAAAATAAATAAATAAAGGTTTAAAATAAATTTGGGGCGTGCCACAAGGAGAGAGAAGATGAAAAATATAATAATATGAAATAAAAGGGGAGGAGCACCAACAAAATAAAGATTGGAGAGAGAAAATAAAATTTATTGAAAAATAAATATAAGAGAGAGGCGCCACTTTTTGTGGGAGAGAATCTTGGGAGAAAGAATTAATAAAGATTGGAGAGAGGGAGGAGTTATAAGATATTAATGGGAATAAAATTAAGTGTGAAAGAAATAGTAAAGGAGATAATTGGTGATGAATTTCCAGCGTGAAAAATGACAAATGATGATTGATTGGAGTTAGAGAAATAAATAATTAATTAATTAATAAAATATTGTTATCTTTTTTTTATAATAAAACACTTTTTTCACAATAACTTCTCCGTGCGACCTCGGTTTCACGAACCGTCAGTGGCAGTGCGACCCTGACTACGAGACGAAAATTATGAGTCCAATATTGGATGTCTTTTTCGGGTTTTCGGATTGGGTACCCGAAACGCTCATGAATTAATAGATTTAATATTGTCATTATTACGGGATCTTGTATCCAACGTATCTCCCTCATACGGTATCGGATTGACGATCCGTCAGCGACAGCGTAACCCTGAAATTATGACGGTCATTTTAAGACCATTAATGAGCTACTTTTATGACTCATGCCTCGGGTCAACGAAACACCACATATTGATAGAATTATCATTATTATTAAAATACATGGAAACCGCGTGACGTTTTGTGTGTTAACCAATCAAAACATGTAACGTATGTACGGTCACATCATGTATTCATTAATGCACGCTGAATACGGATTTACCTATTCATTGCCTATATAAGAACGAGGTCATGTTTTATCTTCCATATCGATCGCTTCTTTGTCGCACGACGACGCTCTTGGACGATCGAGAAGTATTCATCCTCTAACTTCTTTGTCCGAGCTCCGAATTACGATCCGTCAGTGGCCACAGGATCGTAGCGACAAGACGAAGCTTCTAAGACCAGACTTTTCACCTTTCCTTCTGACCTTCCTTCTCCAACTTCCATCCTAGGAGGCGTTTGTCAGGTTTGGCGAAGGCGGAGGACACCGAAGGACGTCTTCGGAAGCGACGTGATCTGGACCTTTTGAGGTAGGGGTTTACCTTCGTCTCTCTTTTTGGTGCAACATGCGGGGTGGGATATTTTTCATTTGTTACATGGGATGCAGTTGAACTTTAAATAAAGATAATAACCGGATAATGAAGGGTTTTGGGTTTTGTGTTGTTTCTATTGCCTTCCAGTTTCTTTATCTTCTGATTGTGATTTTGGATTGAAAGGCCTTTGCCTACTGAAAATCAAGGTCGTTGGTGGCCTTTGCGTGCGCAATTGATATCTGAATTTTTTGTGGTTGGTTTTGTTAAAACATGGAAAATGGATAATCATGTAAAGACTGGCTGATTAAATGATAATGAAAACCTTGTGTGATCACCCCGATTGAACAAAGTTGGAATAATGAACATGTTGGTGGTTTGGTTGTTTTGTGGAAAATGCCTTTATTTATGAAAAGTGTTTTGATTATGAAAAGTGTTTTGAAGCAAAAGGTGTTTTCAAATGCGAAAATTTTTTGTGTGTGGAAAGGGTTTTATGTGTGGAACTTTGAAATAAATGAATGATGGAATGTTGTATGGTTGTGATAATCTTTTGTAAATGAAATGGCATGTGGTCGCTTGCGTTTTACCTAACCTTGGTTGTGGATGGCAGGGATATGTTTGTGAAAGGTTTTGTCTGGATGATAGTTGCCCAGTAGTAATAATTTGTTAAACCATTGCATGAAACATGAAAACCTAAATGCGGTTGGGGGATGATTGTTTGGTTGTTGATGCATGCTTCGTGGTAGCAGTGCCGAGGCACATGCTCAGTTTCTCTTTTTAAGAAGCCATAGGTTGAGCTGTGTGTTTGGTATATGTATATATATAATTGTATCTTTGTGTGTTGTCGCACCACACCCATGTCAAGCACCTATTGCCGAACACTCCCATTTTATGGGAGAGGGTGTTCCCCCTTAGTTACTAGCTCCTTCCTGCTCCTTCTTCCATAGGCTATGATGGCTTGAGGTGACCTTACACCCAAGACTCTTCGGGTAGGTCTCGGAGGCTGTGGTGGCTTGAGGCGACCTTTAGCCCAAGACTCTTCGGGCAGGCTTACCATTCCCAAGAACCTTCGGGATGAGGCCCAGGTGTCTGCGGGCGGGTTAGTGGTTGTGGCCCAGGTGTGTGCGGGCGGGATGTGTGGTTTGGCCCAGGTGTGTGCGGGCGGGAAGAGTGTGGTAGCGTCAGGACGTTTGCCGTTAGGAATAGAAGCATCTAATTAAGTGGGAAATGGTGTGGGGTACCCAATACTTTTGTTCTATATATATACTAAACTTGTTTGTGTTACTTGGTGAGTGTGACCAGTGAGGATGGGTGGATAGTTTTTCCTTGTTAGTTTCTGGTTCTTCTGTTTTCTCACGGGACCTTAGGGTGTCTCCCCACTTGTGCACGAGAGCTTTAGGTTCTCTACTGAGTATACTTTTATGCTCACCCTACGTTGTTTCAGGTTTTCAGGAGGACTACCAGGGCTGTGCGGGACCCTACTAGTCAGGCAGTGGGAGCTGTGCAGTTGTTGTTTTCTTGTTTTTCTTTTGGTACTGTACTCACTTGTACTTTGAGCTTATTTGTACTTGTACCTGTTTCAGTTTATTTATACATGCATATGGGACTAGTTTGGGTTTCTTTTCATCACCTTTGTTCTTTTTCCTTTTTGGTGGTTGACTTGTCCTATTTCCGATCCTAACTATAAAAAGGGTAATGCCTCCCATGATTGAAAAAATATATATAAACTCATACCCTTGGTGCTAGTCGCCACCCCGGGGCCTACTGGAGGCGGGACTCGGGGGTCATTATCTCCCTTTCACCATTGCCAGCTCAGGAGGGGCATCTTTGATGGAAGGGGGTCGTGACACAATACCTCAATGGTTTAATCCCCTCGTTACGGAGATAATCCCAGAAGTGGGGTATAAGTTCCTAAACTACTCTTTCTTTTTCAATTTCTTTATATATATTTTTTCTTAATAAAATTTAATTTCACCATCATAAAATGATAACATCAGTATAATTATTATTTTGGTATGTTATTATAATTATTTTATAATGATTAACTATCCTACCCTTTTCTATTAATAAAAATAAAAATGTGAATCATGTGTTGTGCAGACTACTGCCTCCAGGAATAAATGTGTTATATTTTCTTTTACTTACAAGAATGGATGGTTTTGGTTTATATTTGATAAATATATAGGATATGTATAATTAATATATATAATTAACATTTCCCATTTGTAATAACATAAAAAATTAATGATCATTATATGATAATCCATCGATATCAATAAATAGCCCAAATCTAATTCATCGCCATCTTCGTTATCATGAAACATTACTACAACTCCCATGTAATTGAATTATAAAATTATAATTATTTATGAAACATAAATTTCAAAACCTTTAATTGTTTTTGAATTATTATATTTGGTATGAAAAGGAACATCAAATCCACTTTTACGAATCTAGTTCAAAATGGTTATGATTATTATCACCTGATATTGAAAAGAGATCACAAAAATATTATACATGAAGATAATTATTATTAATGAAGAGTATAAATATAAATATATAATAGTAAGGTTCAAAAATAGGTAATTAATATTTTTATCTTTATGATATAGGATTTTAAATAATTTTCTTTGAAATCAAGGGTAATGGTATGAGATATGGTAACTCAAAGTCCTTTCTTTGAGTTATAAAACTTATTATTGGACTACGTTATCCAAGTATTTATTTTCAAATGATATAGCATTTTTATTTCTATGTAAGAATATTTTTTGAATCGAATCCCCATTCATGAATTATTTTCTTTTTGATTTTTTTTTAAGAAAACAAAGGTGTCATTTTGAAAAGAGACTCAAAACTATGACTTTTACATTGATGATTTCATAATGTTTTCAAGAAATATATTTTTTGATTTGGTTTTCATTATACTCTCTATATTCAAAAATATATATCTCTAATGAATTTGTGTTTCATGTTTTACCCTCCATTATTCTATTAATAAGTGATTATTTTTAGGCAATAACGTTTTTGATGTCAATCGATTTATTTCTTGTTGTTATTTAATGTTATGAAAACCATTTTTATTTCCATGGGTTCTTTATTAAAAGTGAATTATTTCTATTTGGATGATTTATAAACCCCATTTTATTTCTATGGGTTCATTATTAAAATTTAATGACTTTCATTTGAATGTTTTAGAAACTCATTCATTTTCCATGGATTCATTAAGATATGTTTATGATTGATTTTAAGTGTCGGAAAAATTTATGGATAATAAAAGTTGGGGTCCTATATATCCATCCAATGCATTGGTTAAGGTTTATATCTCATTAGATAGTCATGCATGGGCCTAATGAGTTTTTGCACATAGATGTGGGCATGATGGGTTTGGTCACATTTTCAAGCATATACATAATGAGTTTTTTCACAAAAGCATAGGAATAATGAGTTTTATCAAATAGGCTTTCTTATGATTATGGTTGTGCCACATTTCTAAGTTTTTTATCAAGTTATGAAAAAAATTTAAATATGATCTGCATTTCCATAAAATTACACGTTTTCATAATTATCCCTTTTAAGTATTACATACTTTTCTATCATATTCACATGTTATATGTTTTATATTTTATTCTTTCTTAATGATCCTATTATGATATTATGATACTATAACATGTTTTATGATTGTCATTTATGGTCTTATGATATATTAATAAGATATTTATCCACTTTCTCATATTCTCCTCCATGTTTGTGATCTATTACTCTATGATATATTTTTTACTTAATGATCATTTGAGCTCACACCTTTATTATTTTTCCAATACCCACGTTATGATGATTATTATTTCATGTGAGGTATCTAGAAAAGGGTCTAGAGGAGTATTTTTATCGAGAAATGTCTTCCAGTGTTGTAAAATAATATGTTCATGTAGCTAATCTCTAATCCATGAAACCTTTCTTTCTTGGGTTGTGCGGCTATCTTGTGAGATGTATTATTTAAATCAGGTGACTAATATATTATTTAAGTTATGTTTTTATTGGGCCACTTTATACAAAGTGTGTGTAGTGTGTTCAGGATTCAACATTAGTTCCATGGATGAGGGGCTAAGGAAGTGCTCAAAATTATTAAGCAGAGGTAGAATATTTGGGATTCCGATGTGGGACTCAATTACTGTGGCTTCTATTGAAGAATTAAAAAGGATACTCTTATACTACATCCATATGATCAAATATTATATGATGTTGAAAATTCCTCCACAACATCATTATCTACCTTTGGCTTCTGAGGGTATTTGTGTGGAAAACTTTTCTAAACTACCGCATGTACAAATGAGGAACTACTACATGATGAACTCCCAACCAACATCATTAGTAACTCAAGATATAGCTGTGAACGATCGATGAATTGAAAGTATGATGTGTTTAAAGTAACTATTTCATGACCTACCATATGACATGAAGGTCAACTACAAGTACAGTTCTACAGTTGGCCATAATTTAATATGACATACCTTGAGTATTTTTGACTTACTATATGAGTAGAGCTTATATATGATGGATTTATGAGCTATGGAATAATGAAGTTCAAGCTACCACATGGAAATATTAAATATATATGATGCCCCAAACCAACACTTCTGGGTTTAGTACATAAAAATGTTGTGTATTTTTTTTATAAAAGACAAATGAAAATACACAAAGCATTTTAAATTCTAGGAACTTTTCCAGTCTAGGTTTTAATGTATAATATTTTTAGTGTATTATTTTTAAAAATTATAAGAATTATTTTCAAGACTATGAACTAAGGTGGTGTGCGATTTCGAGTTCAATTGTTCCTATAATAAATGTTTGAAATATATTAAATATATTAAATACCATGTGTGCATGGTTTTCCTGGAAAATAGGAATAACATCTAAATGTGTTCCGAGATCAAAAATCTAAGGGAACCATTGAACTTAGATCACAAGGTTTAACCTAGGTGTGAGTTAATATTAGTTATTATGGTTTATTTGTGGAAAATTCATTGTGGGGGCAGAAATGAATAAAATTGTTTGAAAAAATTATTTTATTTCAAATGTTTTATGTAGAGATCAGTTAGTCTTTAAATATAATATTATGAAAAAATACAAGGGTTAGCATCATAACCCTAGATCCTTTAGAGGATCATTAGAGAGAGCCTTGGAAAATCCTCTTAGGCGAATGATGAAAAAGTTTCAAATCCAAGATCGACACACCTTAGATTTGATGGATCTTGACAACAACGATGATAACTCATCGTTCTTCCTCAGTAATCTAACTGAATCGATGTACGATGTGTATTTCAATTTTTTTAATTCCTTGTTCTTTATTTCTAGGACAAACATGAATCAATCAATGAACGAATTGACTCACAGATCGTGTGTATTGCAGGATGGGATTATATTTGTGGGGTTTTGATGAGAGAATTTCTTATCTTTGAGATTATTTATTTCTTCAATTTTCATTCTAACGAAAATGAACCAAGGTCAGCACGAACATTAATCAAGGTCTATTCCTCTTGATTGATATGTGCTTTTCTCCCCTCATTCATCATTCATCGTAGGTGTTCTTTGTTTGTACCATGACTCAATAAATCCTGATCAATCAATTTTTTGTGTACCCATTTCTTGGAAAAACTATCGGATATCATATATTTGGGACTGGCACAACATGACGGAGGTGTGATGATGTAGATGGATGGGTTTAGACGATGTTGGATTTCCCGATTTTGCGTTCTTAGGTGTTCTTCTGTGCGGAACAAAGAACGATCAATAGATCCATTTTTCAAATAGATTAGACACTATAATCGGTTGTTTGAGTGATAGTGAGGATCACCAGAGATGGTCCTAGGATACTGGTGTTATTGGATATATATTCTGACGTGAAGGCCACATGGAAGAGAGTGACATAAAGAATAAGGGTTTTTGGAAAAACATGATACACACAGCATCTAGCCCTTGGATACATGGCGTGTAGCCCCCATGCGATGACTCGTCTTGTACTTGGGAGATTGCATGGACATAGGGTGGAGTACATGGGTTGCCTACACAGTGTGTCTCCCCCACAAGACAAGGCATAGATCTCGTACTCAAGATACTTCATGTACTTGTATACGATCATGGGTACACGGTCTGAAGCACTGTACTGGCACACGGCTGGAGTATAAAGATAGGACCCAATGTACAACGACATAGTTTGTAACCCCTATACATGGTGTGTACTCTTCTATACTACATAGACATGGTTTAATGACACGGATCGTTTTCACGGGTAGAAATCAGGGTTAATGTACATGATGTGTAACCCTTCTAAACATCTTGTACTCTTTTAAACATTTCATATATCTCTTATCCTCTATGGATAATACATGTTTTGTTAGGGTTTGTTCCCCTTATCATTTCCTTAAAGGTTGGTATGAATCGTTTCCTACTCTTAGGACTGCAATCCCTTCAGTAGGACTTCCTAAATAGAGTTGTTAGAATCCCCCTGAGAGGCCCGGAGTGGGATCCTATATTCATCTTCATGATATAGGTGGAGTTCATGGTATCAATGTGACCAATCCTACTAGGCATCAATCCTCTACTTAGAGGTTTAATCCAGATGGAGTTGTGGATATTACCCTATTTCTCTAGCTATGATCCTCATATGTGTATCATATTCTCTTTAGATATATCAGTGTATTCTTTCTCATGATGAGACCTGATGATAAGTACCTCTCGAACGTACATCATTATTACTATCAGAATCAGGAGTGTGTTCTCTTGAATGTCTGCTTCATGGAATCATTGAACATAAATCCTATGCTAGTATGATATGGTTATGGATTACCTTTAGAATATGTGTATTGGATTGAGTATATCTAGATATTCTTATTATATGTGATGTAGACATATACCTATGTAGATCTGACTGTATTTCCTTATTTTATGATTTGTGGTTTTGGGGTGTCCTACTGAGTATTATTATACTCAACCCTATATGATCTTTTCCCGCACACACCGTTTCTTGTGAAGATGGTCAACCTTTTGAAATATTCCTAGGCATACCAGGACCAAATGGTTCTTAGTGAGACCAGATAGACTGAGGTGTATTCCTATGACTTTCAGACATCAATTTAAGTACATTTTACTTTGGGTTAGACTTGTGTTACAAACTCTTTGTGATGGGATTGTATTTGTCCCTTTTTACTTTTCTTTACTTCCTATGATACTCTGGTTACGAGATTTAGATGTATTCGTGCATAGATGTTAGTTTTTTTTACATTTCAACAATTATATGGGATTGAATATGTGGTTGTGTGTATAGGTACTTAGGCTAAGGCCTCCCATGTCAGTGATATACCAGCTCGGCACTAGTCTCTAGCCCCTAGCCTATTGGAGGTGGGATTGGGGAGTTGCGTCATGGTCCCCACTAGGATGGATCATGACAGAATCTTATCAGAGTGGTCAGTTGTACTTTAGTACCAGGAGTCTATGTGATTTGTTTGAGGGAACAGTGTTAAGTGTTTTGAGTTCAGATTTTAGGCCAGAGACTCTAATGTTAGTGCAGAGTCCAACATATCCATACATCAGGACTCTGATCACCTAATTTTAAACTTAATACATGAGATCACTGGTTGCATGGAAATGAATTGTGCATGCATCATATAAGAAAGGGTTGTGGTTTCCATGTCCTTCTTAAGTCAGCTCTCCAGATATACTCATTGACCGTGGTAAATATTGTTTACTTTTAGGATTTCTCTATGACATATGCCAGTTAGGATTTAGCAGCTTGATCATGAGGATGATCCCATTAGTGACAAGGCTTCAATACAGGGACCATCTACTGAGATGTTACCTTCAGGTGGTGCACCATCCATACCACAACCTATAGAGTAGCACATGGTATCAGCAGTACCGAAGGATTAGGTGCATAGGTTGATCACGCTTCATGAGTTTCAGTGAAAGATACCCATCATGTTCTGAAGAAAGCCCGGCCCATAGGCAGATGGGGACTATCTTGAGGCGGTGACCTGATTTTTTTCATCTAGTCATGTAATGACCCAGACCCCTCTGGCCCATTACTTTGTGAAAATCCAGTGTTTGGGGTTTTCTGGGAGGTAACAGTGGCTCAATTCTGGAGTTTTCCGAAAATCCAATTTTTTCAATAGTGAGTCAGACCTGAAGACTCGCTAATGGTGCCTCTCACCAGTGAGATACCCAATGGTGAGTTTTTCGATGGTAATTCACTAAACAGTGGCTCACCAAATGGTGTCTCACCGAATGGTGGCTCACCGAATGGTGACACCAAACGGTGGCTCACCGAACGTAACACTGAATGGTGGCTCACCGAATGGTGACACTGAATGGTGGTTCACCGAGTAGTGTCTCACCAAACAGTGACACTGGTGACTCACCTAACAGTGATTCACTTCCGAATGTTTTCCAAATTTCTAATTTTTCCCTATTTCTCCCAGTTTTTCTAGTTCCGCTCCTTTTATGTTTTATTTGATGTGAATCAAGTTTAAAGCCTTGTTTGGGTGTTTCTAAATGTGTTTTAATGGATATTAATTATATATTAATATCCTAATGCTCCAACAGATTTGAAATAATCCAACCACGTGGTCTTGACCATGATTCAACTTTAATAGACTTGAAACTGTTTTCTATTCCATTGATATAGGATCTGGATTTTTATATAGTTGAGGTCTTGTATTCTCTTTTCTCTTGGTGCGTAGAGAACATTTCTTCCCAGACGGGCTGTGCGCCAATGTTTTAGCCCACCCTATCTAGTTTTCCTTTGATTTTTCTTATTACTCACACATCCCCCTATTTTAGAAAGTAATAATCATTTTTCACCTGATGTTCCAAGTATGGATTTTCCTTCATCTATATCTTAATTATGTATTATGTGGGGTGGGTTTAATGGTGCCTCCTTTTGAGAACGGCTGAATCTAAATTTAATAGAGATAATGAGATGTAATAAATGGGGATGCGAGAGATGTTGATTTTGATCACTGTTTTTATTTTTTATCTTTAGTTGATGAGGTGATATGTTGTGACTATGTGGTTTCTGAAAATCATGTTCATTGGTGGTATTTTCCTACGCATGGGTGATGATTTATAATTTTTGTTGTATCCTTGTGAATAATTGTGGTAATTATCAACCTAATTAATCATGTATACCTGGTTAAATGGAATGGATTCTCTAATATGAAAACCCTTGTGTGATCACCCCTTCTTATCAAAGTGGAATTTAAAGAACAGTTGGCCAAATCTGAATTCACCCTGTTTGATAGGTGTGCATGTGTGTATGGGGTAGTACTGGTGGTGTAATAGTATCTTAGTTTTAGAGATTTATTGATTGAGGAATGGATGGGCTTGTTTTTCATTGGGACTTCTTCTCGGAAGCGGTTGGTCAACGGGGATATAGGTTTAGGTTATGTATTGATTTTGTGTTTATGGGTGTGTTAAGTGTGGTGTTATTGTGCAGCGAGGCTATAGGGTTTGGTTGTGAGGGTATTAATTAGGTGGGATAACATTGAAGAATGATGTTGGTAATTTCGAAATATGAATGGGTGTCAAATGGGGAGGAATAATGAAGTGGTTTGTTTGTTGTGTGTTTTATTATGGGGAGTTTTTAGTGGCTTGTAGCCTTCTAAGAACAGTTGCAGATGTTGTGCTTGTCATTTGTCTGAGTAGGGATGGAATAAATAAATGAACGATTTGATAATACAGAATGATAATTGGTTAAATGAATCGGTTGGGGGTATTTTTTGAATTGGGTCTTGAAGTGAAGCGGTGTTTAAGTGACCATTATTCAAAGAAATATGAACATGTAGGGGTAGAAGCAAGGGTAGTTTTGAGCGGACTGATTATATGTTTGGAATTACATAGGATTGGATGATTTTTTGTTACCTATATATATAATTTTATTTCCTTCTATTTTCTATATGCACCCCACCTATGTTGAGCACTATGTACCGAATACCCCCATTATTATAGGGAAGGGAGTATTTCCCAACATACTGATAGGAGGATGGATGGCTGGTTACTAACTTTTCCCTGCTCCCTCTTTTAGGAATTTATCAACAAAGGTTCTTTGGGAAGGCTGTAATGGATTGAAGTTTAATACCAGATTTATGGTATTGGCTATGTGAGAGGTGGTTTATTTCCTAGGTTTCTTCGGGATGAGGCCCATGTGTTTTCGGGTGGGACGTGTGGTGGTTGTATCCTAGGTGTTTGTGGGAAGGATATGATGTGGTTATGGCCTAGGTGTGTACGAGAAGGTTGTGACAGTGGGGCTTGCGGAAGAGTGTGGTAGTTTCAAGATTTTCACCATTAAGGATGAGTAGTTAACCAGTGGGAAGTGGTGTCGGGTACCCAAATATTGATGTGCTTATTATATTACATTACTTGAATTGTGTTATTTGGTGAGCGTGCCTTGGTGATTTTGGGGTGGATAGTATACTTTTTTAGGTGCATTTGAGTTTCTGTTGTTTTCTTACAGGGGAATTAGTATGCTTCTCCCACTTGTGCACGAGTGCCTTTGGTTTTTTCCCTACTAAGTATACTTGTATGCTCAACCTACGTACATAAAAAAATTCTGGTTTCCAAGGAGATTACACAAACCATGTTGGACCTTACTATCTTAGACATCAGGGATGGTTGTTGTGTCATTGCTTAGTTTTATTTTGGTACTTACCTTGGAGTTTTATTTTTATTTTTTCAGCAGTTTTACTTTAAGCATGCATATGGGATTGATTTTGGTTTCTTTATATATACCTATCTTGGAGTTTTTTAAGGTTGGTACATCAAATCTTCCGACCTTGCTTACTATGAAAAGGGTAATGCCTCCCATTTTTGTGAGATTTATAAACCCTTGGTGTGGATCACCACCTTAGGGCCTATTGGAGGTGGGACTCAGGGGTCATTTTCTCTCCTTCATCTTGAGGAAGGAAGGCCTAGGAATCTTGTTATCCCTTCCCTCATCTTAAAGAAGGCAGGTCATGACAGAATGGTATCAGAGGTGATGGTTGAGAGATATTATGGAGCTTGGAGTTAGGAACATTTATAATTTCATGGGTTTGTAGGGAAACAGTGTTAGGTGACCTTGGTGCGTGACACAGGCCAGGGGAGACAAGCTAGGTCATGGGATTTTAGGGGGCCTCTGATCCAATGTAAGGACTCTTAGCTTACCGAACGACCAAGTGAGGCTATACTAATTGTGGGGTAGAGACCCTAGGAATGGTACATGCATCATGATGACTTGTGTTCTTTTTTGTCTTGGTAATTTTCAGAAAATTGAAATAATAAATTAATTAAAATTAACCCTAAATAAATTCCATACTACTTGGGATTAGGAGTTCTTTGTTTATATTTCGGCTATGGAACTTAGTTTTCATCCATGAGTGGTTCAAGAAGTGGAGGTATAGCAGGCCAATCTAGCTGATCGGAATAGGTTTGATCTAGTGGAGGAGGATAACCAGTTGTAGAAGATGCTTCGTGCCTTCCAGCGGAAGACTCTAGGAAATCACGGGGAAGTGTCTCGGACATAGAGATGGAGAGTTTACTCGAGGATTTTGGGATCTCTTTCAGCTTGATCTAGGCTCCGACAGAGTACTGGGTTTTTCTAGAGGTGATCCAGGTAAAGTAGAGTAGTGTGTCAGTGGTGGACAATTTACCTCAGGGAGAGAAATGAGACTGATGTTTCATGGGATGACTTTGAGAATGAGTTCTGGGCGGAATACCTTTCTTCTCAGATGAAGGCCCGGAATAGGAAGGATCTACTATCCCTATATTAAGGGAGTATTTCAGTTATGGAATTGTAGATCAGGTTCATGGATCTCCTACATTTTTCTTTGGATCTCTTTCTAGATGAGGAGTCTCGAGCGAGGAACTTAGATGAGGCACTCCTCCCTTTCATTAAATATTTGGTTACTCCCTTCACCCTGCTGGCATACTTAGAGGTTTAAAAGAAGGTTGAGGTAGTGAAAAGGATTCACTTTTGAGGAGGTATTCCAAAAGAGGGAATTTTTCTGAGTTATTCAAAGGGGAAGGTCATCAGTAGCAAGTCTTCGGCATGAGGGCCTTCCAGGTTTCGGCCAGCGGGGAGCTGACCCCAGCAGTTTCAGTTCCGACCCTTTGGTCCTTTACCTTTTCCCATGGTCCTAGGGCCATGGTGTTTTTATTGTGGAGATCATGGGTACCTCCATGGATTTTTCCTGACTTGATATTAGTATGGTGGAGGTGGGCAGGTTCAGCACCTTCCTTAGTAGCAGTTTCCATCCAAGCCTTTCCAGTAGCAGGGACAGCAGGCCCCTACTCTACCGAGGGTGGATGGTGTAAGAGGAGGCCAACCTCAGGGTAATCCTCATGGACCTAGACCATTTCGTGGTCTAGGAGGTGGTTTATAGAAGAGAGGAAGAGGTTTTGAGAATGGTCAATTGCACGCCATGAAGGCAGCAGTTCCAGTGGGGCCAGAGATTGTTCAAGGTACAATCAGTTTGTTCATAAATCTTTCTTGTTCATTGTTTGATTCAATAGAATCAAATATTTTTGTTACACCTACTATATCCCATGACTTGGGACTGGAAATAGAGATACTTTTTGTGCCCTTGGTGTTGAGTACACTAGTCATAGGTTAGACAATATTTTTTATGTTTTCCAGGGATGTAGATTGATATTGGGGCTGCATCAGTCTAGTGGGGATCTCTTCCTGTTATATATGAAGTTTTATGATGTCATCCTTGGAATAAACTAGTTGTTTTTTCCATTCTATTATCAACTTATTCTAGATAAGATTCATGTTTTCAGATCTGAAAGGCCAACATGTAGCTTTCATTGGTGATCGGAGCTGTCGGGTGGGTAGTCGGTGCATGGAGCCTCTTCTTTCCTTATTAGCTGATATGTTAGTGGGATCGATGGACATAGAGATGGAGGGGACTCCCATGGTCATTGGGGAGTTCTTGGATGTTTTTCCTAAGTAGTTTGTGACTCTACCCCCTAGATGTGACGTTGAATTTGGGATAGACTTGCAGCCGGGTGCTTCTACGATTTTGATGGATCCTTATCGAATGGAACCTTATAAGCTATGGTAGTTCCGAATCTAGATTGAAGATCTAATGAGGAAGGGCTTTATTTGGCCCAGTGTGTCACTGTGGGGTGATCTAGTCTTGTTTTCAAAGAATTTGGATGGTATTTTGAGGCTGGGTATAGACTACTGGAGGTTGAATCAGGTAATGTTCAAGAACTATTACCCTCTCCTGAGGATATATGATCTTTTCAACTAAATAAGGGGACCGAGTTGTTTTTAAAAGATCATTTTGTGGTCTAGATATCACTGATTGAGGGTGAATGAGTTTGACATATTGAAGACTACTTTTAGGTGTGGGTATGGGCACTTTGAGTTCATAGTTATGTCATTCGGTGTTATGAATGAACCCACATAGTTCATGGGGATCATGAACTCTATATTTTGTGAGTTCCTAAACTATTTCATATTTGTATTCATTATTGAAATTATGATTTACTCAAGGTTATAAGAGGAGCATACTAATCATCTCAGGACTATCGTAGAGATCCTTCGACACCACCATCTCTACAGAAAGTGAACCAAGTGAAAGTTTTGGACATGGGAGGTCAACTTCCTTGGGCATGTGGTATCTCATCAGGGCATAGCAGTAGACCTGTCGAAGGTTGAGGTAGTTATTTCTTGGGTAGCACCCAAGAATGTGGTACATTTTCATAGTTTTCTAAGTTTGGTAGGATACTATGAGAGATTCATACCTGATTTCTCTCAGGTATCATCCCCATTAATGGCTCTGACAATAAAGGAACAAGATTTTGTGTGGAGTGAGAATTGTGGGGTATCTTTCACCTATTTGAAGGGAAAGTTTTTCATTACCTTAGTGCTCAGGTTTCCAGAGGAAGGGGTGATGTTCGAGGTGTTCTGTGAAGCTTCCCATTTGGGCTTGGGTTGTGTGTTGACGTAGCAATGGGGAGTGATATCCTATGGGTCTCAGAAGTTATGTCCCCATGAACATAACTATGTCACCCATGATCTGGAACATGTAGTGGTCATGTTTTCACTGAATTTGTGGAAAAATTACCTCATTAGGGAGTGCTTTGTGGTGTTTATAGATCACAATAACTTGAGTTATATCTTTTCCCATAGAGATCTGAACTTGTGACAATGGAGGTGGATGGAGTTTCTCCAGGATTACGATTTTTATATCTCCTACATCTCAGGAAATGGGAATTTTGTGGCCGATTCTTTGATCAGGAAGTCGCAAAAGGAAGTAGTTTTTGAATTTGCGGATGCTTGGAGAGAAATGGAGGAGTTGGATTCCTTTCACTTAGATGTAGGAATGGATGGTGGAAGAGGTTTTCTATTTCAAATGATGGTGCAGTCATCTCTGACATGGTAGGTGGAGGAGTCTCGGTGGGGAGACTCAAAGGGAGAAGTGATGTGAGATCGTGTTGACCAAGGAAATGATTTGGAGGTATGGTCAGAGAATGGTCATAATTATATGTTGTTCCTTGGGAATTTGTTAATACCAATGGTGATGCATGAGGGAGTTCTCTGTGAGTTCCATATATCACCCCTGGAAGTACACCCAAAAGTTTCCAAGATGTACTGAGGCTTGAGGGAATAGTTCTGGTGGCCCGAGATGAAGCAAGTAGTGATGGAGTTTGTGGCCAAGTTATTGGTGTTCCAGAAATTGGAGGATGATCACTGTGTTCTCGGTGGTCTTTTTTAGCCCTTAGATGTCCCTGAGTGGAAGTGGGATGACATCTCAATGGATTTCTTCACAGGATTACCCAAGGCTCGGGTAGGATGTGATGCAATCTGGGTAGTATTGGATCTATTGACTAAGTTAGCTCACTTCTTAGCGATCAAGGAGTCAATAATAGTGGATGCCTTATTGCAGAGTTATGTGGATGAGATAGTGTGGATACATGGAGTTCAGAGATCTATTGTCTCTTATCAGGACACACATTTTAAGATGCGAGTCTAGAGGGGATTGCAACATGCCTTTGGCACTCAGTTATACCTCAGCACTACTTTCCACCCTCATATGGATGGAAAAACAAAGAGGACCATCCATACATTGGAGGACATGTTGCGGGCATGTGTTCTGGACCTTAGTGGGTCCTGGGTGCGACATTTTCCTTTGGTAGAGTTCACTTACAACAACAGATATCACTCTTCCATTAGCATGGCTCTGTTCGAAGCTTTATATGGAAGACCATGTCGTTCACCCTTGTGCTAGACAGATGTTGGGGAGGCAGTTGTTCATAGTCCAGACATGGTGTAGAGTACAACAGATAAGGTGTGTCTTGTCTGTGAGAGGATGAAGGCAGCACAGGACTGGAAGAAGTTGTATACTGATCGTAGGAGAATTCCCTTGGAGTTCTAGGTTGGGGACCATGTATTCTTGAAGGTTTCCACTTAATGTGGTAAGAAGAGGTTTGGAAGAGGGATTAAGATTTATCCTAGTTTCATCATACCTTTTGAAGTATTGGGACAAGTTGGTGAGGTGTCATATTAGCTGGCATTTCCATAGCAGTTGGGGAGGATCCATGACATCTTTCATGTATCACAGCATCATCGGTATCATCATTATGACTCCCTTGTCGTTGATTTTGGGGTGTTGGATATTGAGTAAGATGAAATTTTTGTGGAGAGTCCATTGGATATCTAGGATTTTTGGGAGAAGGTGTTGTGTGGGCAGACCATTCCCTTGGGTTATGTGTTGTGGAGGCATGGTGACCTGGAGGAGAGTACTTGGAAGTGAGAGGCACAGATTCATTACCAGTACCCGGAGTTGTTTTGAGTTTTTGATTATGTGCCTTGTTTTGATATGATATCCGACCTTGTTTTCTATGAGATGAGTTGTTTCCTTGTTCTCTAATGTGCGAAGAGTCTTGACACGTGGGAAGGGGAGTACTTGATCCCTAATCGAGATTCATTAATGTGGAAGTGATTAAACCCATGTGGGTGAGTTAGTGCAACCCAATACAGATAGTATCTTGGAATGGAGGAAGGAATTGACTATTCCATGTGTCAGGATGGCGTGGCTTTTGGTGTTGTGTGGTTTTTTGGGGCAGTAGATGTCAGGTATGTGTTCTTGGATGTAAAGGTTTTCACTCCATCTTTCAAAAAATACAATATGGTTTATCCTTAAGAGGTATCTTATGGGGTGGTCGTTCGGACACCTTATCCTTCTAGGTTTAGTTTTGGATTCTCGAGGATGACAATAGTTTCAAAGGTATCTGATGTAATGAACTAGACCCTTTCGATCCATTACTTTGTAAAAATCCATTTTTTTGTGTGTTATGGGAGGTAACGGTGGCTCAATTCGGAAGTTTTCAAAAAATCTAGTTTTTGCAACGGTGAGTTAGGACTGGTGACTCGCTAATGATGCCTCTCACCGATGAGTCACCCAGTGGTGAGTCATTCGATGATGAGCCATCGAATAGTAGCTCACAGAATAGTGTCTCACCGAATAGTGACACTGAACGATGGCTCACCGAATGGTGACACAAAATGATGGATCATTGAACGGTGACACCGAACAGTGGCTCACCAAACGGTAACACCAAATGGTGACACTGAACAGTGACACCGATTGGTGACACTAAATAGTGGCTCACCGAATGGTGACACCGAATGGTGGCTCACCGAATGGTGACACCGAACGGTGACACCGAATGGTGGATCACCAAACGGTGACAGCGAATAGTGGATCATAGAATGGTAACACCAAACAGTGGCTCACCAAATAGTGTCTTACCGATTTTTGTCTCACCGAACAGTGACACCGGTGACTCACCCAATAGTGAGTCACTTATGACAGTTTTCTAAATTTCTAGTGTTTCCCTAGTTTCTTCCAGTTTTTCCAGCTTCACTTCTTTCACATTTTATTTGATGTGAATTGAGTTTAAAGCATTGTTTGGGTGTTTCGAAAGGAGTTTCAAAATATATTAATTATATCTTAATATCCTAATGATCCATAGGATTTGAAATAATCCAACCATGTGGTCTTGGCCATGATCTGACTTTAATGGCCTTGAAACCATTTTCCGTTCTGTTGATATAGGATCTGGCATTTTCTAAGGCCAAGGTCCTCTCTTATCTTTTCTCCTAGTGCACAAAAAACTTTTCTTACTAGACGATCTATGTGCCTATGTTGGGGCCCCCTATCTAGTTTTCTTTGGAGTTTTCCTACTACTCACACACCCCCCTATTTTTTCAAGAAAGAATTGTTGGTTTCATGTTGTTCCGAGTAGGGATTTTCCTTCATCTCTATTTTAATTGTGTATCATGTGGGGTGGATGTAATGATGCCTCCTCATGAGAAAGGTTGACTACAAATTTAACAAAGATAATGACAATTAATAAATGGGGGAAGGGAGAGATGTTGATGTTGATCACCTATTTTATTTGTTATCTTTCATTGATGATGTGATCTGTTGTGACCGTATGGTTTCTGAAAATCATGGTCATTGGTGGTATTTTCCTATGCATGGGTGATTCTTTATAACAATTTTTGTTTCTTTTTGAATAATTGAGGTAAATATTAGTCTAATTAATCATTTTTACCCAGTTAAAAGGAATGGATTCCCCAGGATGAAAACCCTAGTGTGATCACCCATACTTATCAAAGTGGAATTTAAAGAATAGTTGGCCAAATATAAATTAACCTTATTTGATATGTGTGACTTTATGTACGGGGCGGTACTAGCGGTGTGATGGTATCTCAGTTTGAGAGATTGATTGATTTTGGAATGGATAGACTTGTTGTGCAATGGGACTGCTTCTGGGAAGTGGTTTGGCAACGAGGCTATAGATTTGGGTTGTGTCATGACTTCATGTTTATGGGTGTGTTGGGTGTGGTGTTGTTGTGCAGTGGGACTGTTAGGTTTGGTTGTAATGGGGTGAATTAGGTCATAAAACTTTTAATAATGAAGTTGGTAATGTTGAAATATGAATGGGTGTTAAATGGGGAGTAATAATGAAGTGGTTTTTTGTTGTGTGTTTTGTTACGGGGAGGGTTTAATGGATTTTAGCCTTCTAAGAATGGTTGTTGATGTTTTTATTTTTAGTTTCCCAGGTAGGGATGGAATAAATAAATGAATTATTAGATGATTCATAATGATAATTTGTTAAATAAATCGGCTGTGGGTATGTTTCAAATCGGGGCTTGTAGTGAAGTGGTGTTCAAGTGACCATCGTTCGAAGCGGTACATGCATGTAGGGGAAGCGGAAAGTGTGGTTTTTAGGGGACTAATAGTATGTTTGGAATTCCATAGGATGGGATGAGTGTTTTTTACCTATATATATAAACTTTTAGTTCCTTATTTTTTCTATACACACCCCACCCGTGTTGAGAACTATGTTCCAAACACCCCAATTATTATGGGAGAGGGTGTCTTTCCCAACATCCTAGAGGAAGGATAGATGGATGATTACTGACTTTACTCTACTCCCTCTTCTGGGAATTTATCGCCCAAGGTTAATTGGGAAGGCTGTAATGGATTGAGATTTAATACCATATTTATGTTATTGTCTGTGTGAGAGGTGGTTAATTTCCCAGGTGTCTTCGGGATGAGGCTCAGGTGTTTTCGAGTGATACATGTGGTGGTTGTGTCCTAGGTGTCTGCAGGTATGATATTATTTGGTTGTGTACTAGGTTTGTGTGAGAAGGTTGTGACAGTAGGGCATGCAAAGAGCATGGTAGCTTTAGGACGTTTTCCATTAGGGATGAGCAGTTAACCAGTGGGAAGTGGTGTGGGGTACCCAAATATCAATGTGATTATTATATTTCATTACCTGACTTGCATTATCTGGTGAGTGTTCCTTGGTGAGTTTGGGGTGGATATTATGATTTTTTATGTTCTTTTGAGTTTCTATTATTTTCTCATAGGGGCATTAGTATGCTTCACCCAGTTGTGCACAAGTGACTTTGGTTTTTCCCTAATGAGTATACTTGTATTCTCACCCTATGTATATAAAGTTGTTTTCATGTTTCCAGGGAGATTACATGGATTTTGTTGGACCATAATACCTTATACATTGGGGACAGTAGTTGTGTTGTTTCTTAGTTTTAATTTGGTACTTAAGTTGGAGTTTTATTTTTACTTTTTTAGCAGTTTTTCTTTAAGCATTTATGTGGGATAGGTTTTGGTTTCTTTATATATATCTATCTTGGAGTTTTTTTAGGTTGGTACATCTTATCTCTTAATCTTGGTTACTATGAAAAGGGTATTGTATCCCATTTTTGTGAGATTTCTACTCCCTTGGTGTTGGTCGCCACCTCAGGGCCTATTGGAGGTGGGACTCGAGGGTCATTATCTCTCTTTTATCTTGAGGAAGGAAGGCCTAGACATCTTGTTATACCTTCCCTCATCTTAAATAATTCATGTCGTGAAAAGTCAAGACACCGGCAGATTAGATGGTGGTCTTGGCAGTAAGCCTTCTTTACGACTCAGCAGGGTGATGGTGGGGTTTAGTTACTTGGTATTACGATGAGGCGACTCTTTCATGGATGGAGTTTGAAAACCTTTTTAGAGAGTATCTCTCACAATATACACTGAGGGATATGCATATCCCGGAGATTCTATAGCACTGGTAGGACAATATGTAAGTATCTGAGTACTCATTGAGGTTTACCAACCTCTCCAGGTACTCAATGGAAATAGTTTGAGATCAGTTATTGAGGGATCATACCTTCGATTGAGGTCTATGTAGAGTTATATGAGCTAGTTTTATCCCTTTATGGATTCCTACTTATAATGGGGTGCTAGAGAGATATTTGGTGGTCAAAATTTTCTTGGATGAGTAGATACAGTCAGTGGTTGTCAGTAGTGGGCATGTCACACCCCGATCATGGTTTTCATTTGTTTTTATTTTATTCTTATTGTTGTGTATTTTGGTTGAGTTTCAGCTTGGGTGTCTAAAAAAATCTTTGTGTTTTGGTGGTTACTATTTTCTTATAACCCAGCTCATGGTTATTGTGAATGTTATTGGGAGAAAGTTTCATGTGAAGATTTTGTGATACCCACGGTGTCACTATATTGAGTTTAAATCATTCGAAGATTTTCGGGTGGGATTCCCTAATGTTTGGGGTGTCATTTAATAGTTTTTGGAAAAAAATTCAGGTCAAACAGTTTAAGAATGGTTTTCCAAAACCATGTAACTTAAATATACAAAGTTTTAGAATTTTCTAGTAGTATTCGCGTGGTTTGTAAATGGTTTACAAAACCATGTGGAAAAACCATGAATCCCATTATGGGTAAATATAATTTAATCTAAAAATATTATTTAAGTGATTCCACGTCTCATTTGAATCCATACTTGTTGGGTATAGACCATAGGGTGCCACCACTTCGTTCTCCTTCGTTTTGGTCCATTTTCTGGGCGATTTCTCGCCAAAGGTCAGTGATTCTCCATGATTTCTTCATCAAATCCTTCCCTTTCCTCTTCTCCTCTTTTCCCTATCTATATTTCTTGGTTTTCATTTGGGTTTACTCCCATGACCGAACCCTAATGTGTAGGGTTTATTTTTGGTTCATTATCCTTTGGATCTAGGGTGTGAGAATGGTCCATGGGGCTTAGATCTTTCTTCTTCAAATGTTTTGCTACGTTCTCACACCACTGAGGTAGGTGTTTCCATTCCATTCCTTTCTAGCACAAACCATGGATGCTTTCATGATTTAAATTAATTTTTAAATATTATTTTAACCTCTATAAGGAATATAGTTTTATTATTGTTGTGTTTTTATATTGGTAGAAATTGTTAAAAATATTCTTTATAATGAGTCTTCAATTATGCATATGTGTTGGTGCCTTTAAGGTGTTTGATTAGATTCCTATTGTTTCTCAAAATGATATAAAGCCTTGTTGTCATATTTGTCCCTTTTTATGTTTTTATAAATTAGATTTAATGTGCAGTCTTTAATGAATTTGTGATTTGACCACCAGTTATGGCTTGAGAATTGCGGTAGTTATATTTTGAAAGGATTCTCATTTTTTTAAAAGCGGTTGTTTTTATTTTGAAATAAAATGAACTTTTTAGGTTTTGGTGAATGTAAATGTTGAATTTTTGAAAATGGTTTTTCATGCTTCTATGGTTGGTATAGGGGTGCCATTGGATGATGGCACATCCATGAGTACACAAGGTGCACAAATGGATGTTCCCTCAAATGAAGATGGAACATGAAAATGGTGTTCCTACTTAAACCTTGGTTCCATAAATGACTTTTGGTTTCTAAATGATATTGGTTCCCTTGTGTGATTTCTAAAGATGGCTTAAAATTTAATCTTAAAAAGGTATTCCATTTAGAATTTGGAGTGTGTGTTAGTAAATTTTTGACATAAGGGCTTGTTTGGTATCTTTTATAAAGTTTCATGTTTTTCTAAAGCGTGGAAAAGCTTATTTAGAAAGTTATTTGGATAGTGTTGTTCCTCATAGTTTTAGAAATTACTTGGAAATGTTTTGGTAAATTTATTTTGGTTTGTAAACTTAAAGGCATGTTTGGTTTTGTACTTTTAAAAGCTGGGTTTTGTATTGATTTTGGAAAAGAGTTTGGTTCGGTAAATGTGATCGCTCGGTTGGCTATTTAAAGTGTTTTACTAAATGGTTTGGATATTTATATGATGTGATTTCCCAGTTATCACTTTTGTTGATGTGATATATATATATATGGGGAACCTCTATTGATTTTATTTCCCATTATGGGTTATCACATAGTGGTGTCCGTGTTTGGGGTTGGCAAGTGAGTTAGAGGCAGGTAAGGTGAGTCACACGTGCGAGGGCCTCCCCCTTAAATATTTTACTATTACCAGGGGTTCCTGGGTGTCTTTTAGATGATTGATTGATGGTAGATTTACAGCCCCAATTAGACATGTTGGTACCCTCCTGGATTTTTTGTAAGGCTAGGAGGGTTGTGCCACTGGATTGGAAAGTTGAGGGTGACTAGTTAGTTATAGACTTAGGGGCATCACCATATGCCGGCGGGTGGTTCCAAACCAATTACATATAGTGGACTTCTAGGGATTTTTAGGATCACCCATGGCTATTATCTATAATGATTTTTTACTTTTTGTTACATTAGTTTCCATCTTGCACTACTTCTCTATTTTCCACCACAACCCCGGTATCCCTTGTTTTGGGTTTTGGTTATAAAATGGTAATCATTTTTGGAAATGGTATGTGGGGTGTGTTGGATTTTAAAATATAAAGATTGTATTGTTTAGTAAAATATGAAAAACCTTATTTTTAAAACTTTATTTTCAAACTTGTGTTAATGGATTATTTTGGAAAATAAAACACATGGATTATTTGGTGATTTCCTACTGAGATTTATAGATTACACCCTACTTGTTACACTCGGTGTTGGTAAACCTGAGATATTTTGTAGGTTCGGGTTTTTTTCATTTTTCCTGGCTCACGTACTCATTGTTGGAACAAGTTGTTCATGTGGCTGGTCAGTTAGTGGATGTTGGTAACCATGAGGTCACATAGAGATCTTGTTAGTGGTAGTTTAGTTTGGTTTTGTATTTAGTTTCAGGATTGTCTAGTTGTATCTTGTATATGGATCTATTTGAATATTTTATTGAGACTTAGTTGTTGGTTATTGTTACATGCTTAGTTTTTTTAGTTTATTTATTTGATCCTGGTTATTATATGGGCTGAAATCATTCCAAATTTGATTTTATTTGACGTTCGGAAATATTTTCCTTCCCATGGGACTGGGAACACCCTTCAGGCCATGTATTGGACCGGTTTGGGTGTCAAGTTGGATGGAATCCCAGCCTGGTTCATGAAAAAATGGTATCATAGCAGGATTTTTTATTTGGGGTTTTAGGAAGTTTGATAATAGGACTGTCGGGACTGAGGAGGTAGCTGTATAAAGGGAGTCATGAACCCTTGCTTGTTTTGAACCTCGAGTTTCTAAGGGTATTCCGAGATTTGAGTCTTCTTCTTTTTTTGGATTGAGGGATGATAATGGAGGAAAGATGGTGTTACGTTGTGATCTCACATGGACTAGTGACCCATGTGATTTCTGATTTCATGTCTCAAGTTCCTCTTAGTGTTATGGCTTACTTAGGGCATGACCCACTACCATGTCACCGATTTTGGAATAGGCACTAGTTCCTAATTTGGGTAGTCCATTGTATGTTGTGTTTCATTTTGGTTCTAGTTGGTGAAAGTGTATTTTGAAAATGAAAATGGTATTGAAATGAAATTAATTTCTTACAAATGGTTTTAAATTGGTAAAGTGTTTTTTGAAATGAAATTGGTTTAGAGATGGAAAATTATTTCTTTAAAGTAGTTTTGAAATTTTTAAGGTACATAAGTGGATTTGAGTGACCCATGGTATTTCTTATGAACATTTTCACATGTGAGAGTATGTGTGTGGAAATTTCATGTGGGAACGTGTGAGTGTAAGTGGATGAACACATGTGCAATGGTTCATGGGATTCCATGGGTGTGTGTTTGAGAAGTTTTGTCATCATTTTTTCAAATTGATTTTGAAAGAGTAAAATGATTCTAGAAGTTGGTTTTTTGGTTATACTACGGGTTTAGTTTTGTGAAAATTGGATTTATCTTTGAAAAGTGGCCTTGGAAGAAGGCAGTTTTGAAATTTAAATGAAAATGGTGGCTTTTTAATGGAATTTTTTTTGTTTGTAATCATGTGTTTTTGACTTCTAGGCCGGATGTTTTGGCTCAAGATTCTCCTTTCAGTCATGCTTTGGTTTGATGCTAGTTTTGGTTTTGTATTTATCATATTCTTCAAAGAATTCCACCCAAAAAGGTTTCCAAAATTTCTAAGGATTCATGCCCATTTTTTGATTCTTATTGAATGTTTCATGTCTTTCATGGTGATAAAGGTCTATAAGAGGTAGTGGAGTGGCTTGAATAGGTAGAGCACATCTTCAGGTTGTTAGGAACTCCAGAGGCTGTTAGGGTTTATGTTGTCCTAGGGTTGTTTGAGGGTCTAGCTCTAGATGAATGGGAGTTGTTCTCCCCACCATCATTGCAAGTTGGGATGATGTGGGAAGTGTTTAATTACATATTCCTCTAATGGTTTATACCTGAATAGTTAAATATGAAGAAAAGATAAGAGCTCATGAGTATTCAATAGGGCCAGTGGATGGTGAAGGCCTATGGTTTCCATTTCAATAATCTGGTTTACTTTTCTCTAGAGGTGGAATTATAAGATATATTTAAGGCCTCTCTCTTAATTGGGGGTCTTCGTCTAGAGAACAAGGAGTGATTCCTCTCTTTGAAGGACCATCATTTTGAGAAGCTAGTGGATGAATAATTTCTAACTGATTTGATTTTGAAAGTGTAGGTGGTTGGAAAGTTGATGGCTCTTGTTGTTCATGAAGGTTCCCCATCTGAAGAGGAGTGCATGCAGGAGGAACCTATCTCTAAGGAGTTTTCTTTATTGGTCCTAGATTCTAGTTTGTTATATCACTTTTTGGTGTGCCATCAGTGTGGTCGGTCTAGGCATTAAAATTTGTCTTCCCACATCCCTCCAAAGTCCTACCACCATTTTGGCTATTTGGTTCATCTGGAGAAGTTTTTTAGGATTCATTTCTTGAATAAGTCGTTATGATCAGAGGATTCTAGTGCCTGACTGTTAGGTGGGAGATACTTCAGCCATCAGAGCCCCAGCCATAGGTACCAAGGTGAAGAGCACGCACAGTCAGGAGTTTCTGAGGGTGTGTGGAACCTCGGTCTAGTTCTTGTTTTCCATGTTGGGAAGTAAATCTATAAATTTTCCTTGTTCTTGTTTTCTTACTATTGATGTATGTTCATCATTTCATTGTAAGAGTCTAATGGACTTGTTTTATCAAAATTTTAGTAATTGTATTCATGTGAACGTGGATCCTAGAATCATTTGTTTCTTCTTTATGTGTGCTTGGACCTTATGTGGGCTGGTTTTGGTTTTATTTGTTCTCGTTTGGAGATTTTTATGTTCTGTGGAATTAATGGATGGAGTTTTCAGATTTGGTTTGACTTTTTTTCGTGAGTTTCTTCTAGTGTGGGGGGTTCATCCTATGGGGGAAATTTTGAGCTTTAGTAGCCGTGTTTTTTCTCACATGATAAATAATTTGTATGTGTTCTTGTTGAGTGTTCCTTAGTTCTTAATTATGGAGAGGGTGTTTTTTTTGGTTTAAATGTTACTCATATTAGTTAAGTTCTTGTGCTGGGGAGAACCCTCTCATGTTGTCCCCTCATCCTCATTCTTATTTTGTGGTTTCATATTGATCGTTAAGGTGTGACTTGTGGAGTGAATAGTCACCCTAGGTTTCATGGTTTCTCTATGTTTTGATTAGGCATGGATTTGAGTTTTGGTTAAATTCCAGTTAGGTGACTTTTTGAGGGTAGAAAATGATTGTGGTGTGGAGAATTTTCACACCCTAACCATGGTTTTCATTTTTTTTTAATTATTTCTTAATGTGGGATATTTTAGTTGAGGTTCGTCTTGAGTGACCAACAAAATTTTTTGTGTTTAAAAGGTTTCTATTTTCTTCTAACCCAACTCATGGTAATTTTGAATGTTATTGGGAGAAAGTTTCATGGTGGATAGTTTGTGACACCCACGGTGTCACTATATTGTGTTTAAATAATTTAAGGATCTTTGGGTGGGTGTCCCTAGTGTTTGGGGTTTCATTTGATGGTTTTTGAACAATTTTTTAGGTTACACAGTTTTATCATGGTTTGATCAAACCATGCAACTTAAACATGAAAAGTTACAGAATTTTCTTGTACCATTCTCACAGCTTACACATGATTTACAAAACTGTGCATCCCATTACAAGCTAAATATATTTTAATATAAAAATATTATTTAATTGATTCCACCTCTCATTTGAATCCCTACCTATTGGGTATTGACCAGAGGGTTCCCCTCCCCCTCATTCTCTTTCATTTTGGGCCATTTTCTGGGATATTTCTCACCAAAGGTTAGTGATTCTTCATGATTTCTTCATCAAATCCTTCCATTTCCTCTTCTCCTCTCTTCCCTCTCTCTAATTATTGGTTTTCTTTGGGGTTCCTCCCATAGAAAAAACCTAATGGCTAGGGTTTATGTTTGGTTCTTTTTCCTTTGGATATAGGGTGTGTGAATAGTTTGTGGGGCTTAGATCTCTCTTCTCCAAAGGTTTCACTACGTTCACATGCCACTAGGGTAGGTATTTCCATGCCTTTCCATTCTGACACAAACCATGGATGCTTTCATGCTTTTAATTAATTTTTAAATATAATTTTCACCTCTATAAGGCACATATTTAGCTTATTTTTGTGTTTTTATGTTGGTATACATTGTTAAAAATATCCTTTATAATGATTCTTCACTTATTCCTATGTTTTTGTGCCTTTAAGTTATTTTATTCAATACTTATTGTTTCTAAAAATGATATAAATCCTTTTTGTGATATTTGGCCTTTGTTATGTTTTGGTAAATTAGATTTAATGTGCAGTCTTTAAGGAATGTGTGATTTAAACACTATTTATGGATTCATAATTGGGGTAGTTATGTTTTGAAAGGATTATCTTTATTTTAAAAAATGGGTTGTTTTTCATTTTAACTAAAATGAATTTGTTGGGTTTGGGTGAATGAAAATAGTGAATTTGTGAAAATGGTGTTTCATGATTCTATGGTTGGTCAAGGTGTTCCATTGGATTCCATCACATCCATGAGTGAAAAAGGTGCACACATGGATGTTCCCTTAAATGAATAAGGCCCTTAAAAATGGTTTTCCTCCTTAAACCTTGGTTCTTTAAATGAATTTTGGTTTCTAAATGATATTGGTTCCCCTAGGTGATTTCTAAAGATGGCTTAAAATGTAATCTTAAATAGGTATTCCATTTGTAAATTGGAGTGTTTGTTCGAAAAATTTTTACATAAGGGACCATTTGGAATGTTTTATAAAGTTTCATGTTTTTTTCTAAAGTGTGGACAGGCTTTTTTGGAAAGTTCATGGGAAATTGGTCTTCCTCATGGTTTTATAAATGACTTGGAAATGTTTTAGTAAATGTATTTTGGTGTGTAAACTTAAATGTCCATTTGGTTTTGTACTTTTAAAAGTGATGTTTTGTGTTGATTTTACAAAAGAATGTGGTTCGGTAAATTCGAGCGCCTTGTTGGCGATTAAAAGTGTTTTATGAAATGGTTTGGATATTTTTATGATGTGATGGCTTGGTTGGAACTTTGTATGATGTGATATATATATATATATATATATATATATATATATATGTGGTTCACCTCTATTGATGTGATTTACCTTTATGGTTTATCACATAGTGGTGTTCGTGTTTGGGGTAGCCAAGTGTGGTGGTGGCAGGTAAGGTGAGTCACGTGTGCGATGGCCCCCCCCCCTTACACAGTTTACTATTACCATGGGTTCCTAGGTGTCTTTTTGATGATCAAGTGATGGTAACTTTCCATCCCCGATTAGACAGGTTGGTACCCTCTTAGATTTGTTGTCAGGCTAGGAGGGTTGTGCCACTGGATTGGCTAGTTGATTGCAGCCAGTTGGTTATAGGCCTAGGATCTTCACCATATGTTGGTGGGTGGTTCTAAACTGAGTATGTTCAGGGGTATTTTGGGGATGTTTAGGACCACCCATGGTTATTATCTATATTGATTGTTTACTTTCTACTGTATTAGTTTTTTATCTTACACTGGTTATCTATTTTTCAGCACAACCTTGGTATCCCTTGTTTTTGGCTTTAGTTATAAAATAGTAATCAGTTTTGGAAATGGTATGTGGCATGTGTTGGATTTTAAAATGGGATGACGGTATTGTTTAGTAAAATTTGAACAACCTTATTTTTATAACTACATTTTCAAACTAGGGTTAATGGATTGTTTTGGGAAAGGAAACACATGTGTTCTTTGCTGATTTCCTACTGAGCTGTCTAGATCACACACTACTTGTACCACTCATTGTCAGTAGACCTGATCTGTTTTGCAGGTTCAGCTCTTTTTTCGGTTTCTGACCCAAGTGCTCGTTTTAGAGCAGGTTGGCCATGTGGATGGTGAGTTAGTTGACGATGGTGACCATAACGTTACATGGAGATCATGTAAGTGGAAATTTAGTTTGGTTTTGTATTTAGTTTTTGGATTGTCTAACTTTATCTTATATCCATATTTGTTTGAATATTTTATTGAGACTCATTTGTTAGTTGTGGTTTCATGATCAGTTTATTTAGTTTAATTATTTGATCATGGTTATTATTTGTGATGAAATCATTCTCACATAGATTTCATTTGATGCTTGAAACTAGTTTCAATCCCATGGGGATCGCGAATTCTATTCGGGCCATGTCTCCGACCGGGTCGAGTGTCGGGTTGGATGGAATCCCAGTCTGGTTCATAACAGGGAAAGCAGGAGTAGAGACCTTAGCTGCAAGGAGAAAATGTTAGCCTCAAAGACCTGGATGAGGGAGACATTTTAGTAGGATAACCCAGGATAGAGGACATGCAGTTTAGGGGTCACAGGGTGGGTCTAGAGAGAGGTGGTGCTACTCATGTGACTATCAGGGACATCTTGACCGAGATTGTCCGACCCACTATACAGCTGACATAGAAAATGAGGATGTTCCACCAAGGCAGGGACAACAGTAGGAGCAAGCAGGTTCTCATGGTGGCAGATGAGGTAGAGGAGTTAAGAGAGTAGTAGGTTGTGGTCAACATTTAGACTTGTTACGACCACCACCCCCAGGTGTTCCGCACCAGGCTCAGGGAGTTAGAGGATAGGTACGGGGACAATTATAGGTAGGTGAGGCTTACGACCTAGGGGCTCCATGAATTATTCAAGGTATGATCTGTGTCTTTCTACTTTATCTTTAGTACTAATAGACATGTGTTCTATTCATTCCTTTCTTACCACATACCTTGTATGATAATTAGATATTTTGTTTGAACCTTTGACTCAACCCTTACGCTTGGAGACTCATAATGGAGAAGACATAGATATTAAACACTTATGCCAACAATGTGACCTGACTCTTGTTGGTGAGATTTTTTTTGTAATCTCTTGGTAGTAGCATCGAGGCCTTACAAAATCATTCTTGGTGTTTATTGGTTATCTATAGTTAATGTTCAGATTGGCTATTTTAGGTGAAGGGTGTGGCATGTCTACAGTGAAAAAACCAGGTTTTCTTTTTCGGTGAAAAGAAAACCCACACAGAGTAGGATGGACTCATACATAGGAGGGTGTAGATAAGTAATCATCAGTTGGATAGCCTAATGCTTGGTGTAGTGGATGTTATCAGTTCCTAATTACCTGTAGTGGTGGAAGAGTATGAAGACGTCTTTCATGAAGATATTCTAGGTTTACCTTCCCACTGAGAGATAGATTTCTACAATGATATACACCCTAGGATGGAACTGATATCTACTACAGCATATCATATGGCTCCTATAGAGCTTCATGAGCTGAGGACATAGTGGGAGGACTTATAGAGGAAGGTCTTCGTGAGACATAGTGTGTCACCCTAGACAACCCCAGTTTTGTTTCCCATGAAGGAAAATAGAATCTTGATGTTATGTGTGGACTACTAATGCATGAACCAGGTGACCGTGAAGAACAAGTATCCACTACCAAAGATTGATGACCTCTTTAATCAGTTGAATGGTTTATGAGTGTTCTCAAAGGTTGACCTCAAATCATCCTATCACCAGTTGTGATTATGGGATGAGGATATACTGAAGATGGAGTTCATATTTTTCTATAGTCACTATGAGTATATGGTGATGCCCTTTGGTGTGATGAACTCCCTATCAGTGTTCATGGGACTCATGAACCAGATCTTTCAACTTTACTTAGACTGGTTTGTGGTAGTCTTTATCGATGATATCCTTATGTACTCAATGTTCGAGCAGGATCACGCGAGACACTTAATGATAGTTCCGAACATACTCCAAGAGCACTAGATTTACAGAAATCTCTCAAAGTGTCAGTTCAAGATTTAGGGGTCCACTTCCCCAGACACTTTATCATTACGGATAGAGTGGCAGTGGACCCAAGCAATTTCAAGGCAGTATTAGCATGGGATCCACCTTAGATTGTGATGGCGGTGTGATGATTCCTTGGGTTGGAAGGCTATTACCATATATTCATACTTAATTTATCTATAATATCAACACCCATGGTAGATATGATTTGAAAGGGGAGTCCATTAATGTGGATAGAGAGGTTCCAGCAGGCTTTTTAGTAGTTAAGGTAGAGTTTGACAAGTGCTCCCATCTTGAGATTACCGGAGGATGGTATCAAGTATGTAGTGTTCTGTGATGCATCAGGAATCGGGCTTGGTTTTGTTCTAATGTATAGGAAAGAAGTGATTATCTATGGTCCATTCTATTTGATACCACATAAGAAAAAATATGTGACCCATGATCTTGAGCTAGTAGAGGTAGTCTTTTCTTTGAATATGTGGCGACACTACTAGATAGGAAATCAGTTTATTGTCTACTCCGATCACAAGAGTCTCAAGTATATCTTCTCTCAAAAGGATCTCAACTTGAGATAAAGTTTATGGCTAGAGTTCCTCTGAGATTATGACTGAAATTTTCTATACTCCTAGGAAGGTAAATTCAGTAGCATATGCTCTCAGCATGAGATCTTATTTGCAGTTTCTGAATGAGACGTCGGAGCAGTTGGCCTCATTTCAGTTATCCTTTGTGGATGGAGATGGGGAATATTACCTCTAGTCGATGGTTTTCACCCCTCCAATATTATAGTGAGTTAGGGAGGCAATTCATGGGTATACTGATTGCGAGACCCTATATTCTCAGATATCTATAGGGCATGCTTCTAATGGATTTTAAAAACATGGGGAGCATGTTGCTATTTTCAAAGGACACACGATGGTACCAGTGAAATTGTGAGAATAGGTTCTGAGACAGTTTCACACATCTCCTTTGGTGGTATATCCAGGTGTGGAAAAGATGTACCAGGACTCCAACATCAGTTTTGGTGGCCAAAGATGAAGAAAAGAGTTTCATAGTTTGACTCTCAATTACTTTTCAGCAAGTGAATGTTGAGAAAAAAGGTCCCTTGGGTCTGGATCAACCCATTGAGGTTCCATAATGGAAGTGGGATGGGGTATCTATAGAAATCATGATGGGATTACCACCTATGTCTAGAAGACGTGATGCCATATGGATGATCATAGACTGGATCACCAAGTCGACCCACTTCCAATCTATACGAGAGAAGAGTTCAGTAGGGAACTTGGGATGCCTCTACATGTAGGAGATAGTTCGAACCCATGGAGTTCCATCTATGACTATTTCTGATCATAATGCTCACTTTAAATCCCAGGTGTTGAAGGGAATAGGGGCCTATATACCCTGAGAGGGTGGTGAATCAGGGTATGGATATTCTTTTCTTAATTCTTACTTCCCCACTAGATCTTTACCTCTTTATTACAAGGGTCACTTTTTTTTCACTTTTGTTTTTATTATGATCACTTATTTTCTTCTTTATCTGATGATGATGATTTGAATGAAATGCAGGGATGCAAGCAGGAAGACATAGAGATTTTTACTTGGTTCACCCTCACTGGGCTATGTCCAAGGAGCATACAACGGCAATGTGCTGTTTTACCAAACCCACTAAAGCTCACTGCCAATAATGTTCGGGCTAGATCACTTCAATGCCCAAGATAACTACCTTTACAATGTTTAGGGTTAGCTCACTACTTTCCCAATATTCACTCCCTGTTACTCTCTCTTAGGCTCATTGTTGGTAGAAAGGATAACCTTCTTCCTCTGCCTTTGCTCACTACACTTGGAAGGGATCCACTCACAGTTTATAGATATGTATTTCTCTTCATTTTCATGAATACATGCATCCTAAACTATTGATAGATTCTCTGTTAAAGTCCATCTTTCATCCTGGTTATGCCCAAATTTTCCCTACCGGTAAAAGCGGTCATTGAAGTACAAGTAGGGATCGAATCCACAGGGACTGAAGAAGAAACCTTGAGACACAATGATTTTTTGATGGATTGGCTATGAAGTGGCCAACTTTGAGGTAGACTTTTATTGGATAAATAAAGATATAATTTAAAATAACAGATAGGAAAAATTATGTGAACTAAACAATTATTGATGGTGGGTTGATCTGAGGATTTATCTTGGGGTGGATTGGATGAATTTCTTTTCTTAGAAAATTTCATTTCATTAATTCAAGACATATCCAAACAATTAGATAATTTTTCCAAATAATTCACCAATTTAATCCCTACACAATTCCAAGTCCAATCACCAATTCACTTTTAGGATCAATTTAATGGGCACTCAAAGGAAGTAGATCATACTAGCACTCAAAATATGTCATCGTTAAAGTTGGAAAATATGAGAAAGAATGTAACTCATCAAATGGAAATCCTAAAATAACGAATAGATTTAAATATTAAGTACATCAAATAACATTAAATCCCTGACCTTGGTACTCCATTGGATCAACCCTTAAGAGTTTAGCCTTCCATTGATGTTATTATATCAATGGATTTGGGTAGTTGACTTAAAGAAGTGGGATTGAAGAAGAAAAAAATTAATCAAAATGAACACACCACCGTTGTGTGATGAATTCACAAGTACGGGTGTAAATAAATTCACACTTCGATTCAACAGTATCAACCTGTGAAGAAAAGGAAAATAAAAAGTTAAGAATAAGAATAAATTTTATTAAAATACTAAACATGAAATAAAAAAATTCATGGGAAAACTTGACGATGCGATTAAAAATAGAAAGCAGGAAATTACAATTGAAAGAAATATAATGGATGAAAGAAAAACATGGATTAAAAGAAAAATGTTAGATGATAATTCCTCTCACCACAATATCATTATATAGGAATCTTAGGAGCCTTAGAGACACCCCACCACAATAAATTCCATCCCCATTAATTTACAGAGTTAAATGGAGGGTGATAAAATCAAGGGATTTGGACGTTTCGAAGTTGACCCGGAAATTTCTTCCAGATTCTTCCACCATTTTGACGTGTGAATTTGGAATTGAAGGAAGCCGAATAATCAGCTGTCGTAGAAGAAACATATCTTCTTCAATGTTTCCTCTATCAGCTGTAAAAATTTCAGGAAATTTGGCTTATTAATTTGGAATTTATGGTCTAAACGGTGGGACGTATTTATGTTCATTAATGTCGGGTCCACCATTTAAATCTCAACTTCAAATCCCTTTATCATCATGAAAACTTCAGAATTAGCTCTGGCCACAGTTGAATAAAATGATAGTCATATTTTTATATTTCTATTGTATAAATTTGAGCTTCATTGGGCTTGGTTTGTGGGCCCCACAATTTTTTGATGAGCCTTAGGCTCATTATGCTTTCTCCAACAAATTTCTGCATTCGGGTGCAAAATTATCCATCTTCCCTTGGGATTCATCCATCGGACCTAAAAGATAAAATGTTCCAAAAAAAGTGATCAATCACATCCCAAAATTTAAAATTCAAAAAATTAATATAATGTTGACCACAAACAAATGAATGATTGGGCCCAAATTTGTATTTTAAACATGAATTGCATTTTAGATGAGAAATGAAGTTCTATTTATGTAATGCACTAAAAACAATGTTTATGGACTTTGGAACAATTAATATGAAGATATTAACAATTAATGTTATCCAATTTCAGTGACTAATCACATCCACTGATGAATACCCATTTTCCCCTAAACACTGGGAAATTCCTTTGGAAATACCTTCGTAAAGCACCCTACTTCGTGAGGCTCCCAATTTCGCAAAGCTCAAACAACCCTTCGCAAAGCTCTTGCCTTTTCGTGAAGCACTCTCAAAAAGCACTCTCTCGAAGCTCAAGTCGTCGCAGAGCGACTTCCTTCACAAAGCTCACTGAGCCAACGCGGAGCTCACAACTTTCGCAGAGCTAGATTAGCCACCGTGAAGCTCTTCTTTTGCGAAGCACACTTCCTTCGCGAACCACCTTAGTGAACCGAGAGCAAAATATTTTCTTCAAAAACTCTCTCTTTTTCTTCTACTTCGCTCAAGGAGGTAGAGGTCTATTTATAGGCATTTCCACCGACCCTCGAACTTTCCACATGAATTCAACGCCATATCATCTCAAATCGTGAAGCTCCGAAGTTCCCACCGAAAATCTCTCAAAATCGAGAAGCACCACAGAAATTTTCCAATCGCGGAGATCATCGTAATTTCGGAGCATCCCATTAATTCCTTCACACCTTCGCTGTGAATCTCCTCTTGCAATTCCCTTCCCTTCCGCAATTCTCTTCAACTCTGTCGTTCGCGAAGCTCATCATAATCGTGAAGCATAACCGTCAACATTATTCTTGTCTTTTGAAAAATCCAATCCATGAAGCCTATCTTCGCGAAACTCATGCCTTTTCCATATTTAAATTAGATCTTCAAGGAAATCCTATTTTCACGATGCTCACCAAACTCCAAATTTTGGACCCCAAAATTTTTTCAAACACTAGAAAATGGCGCCACCTTGTACTGCTCTTTTTGTACCGCCTCTAGATCGTTCATTCCTTTGTCATGGTTCTCTATCAACATGTGTTGTCAACAAAATTTCTGGAACATGACAATTCACCATGGAAACTTGCTTTTTCAACAAATACAATCAACCCAAAAATGTTGTAATGTTACCTTGAGGGATTTTTTCCCAACAACCCATTTCCAATATATACAATAGAAGAGTTCAGTAGAGAACTCGGGATGCCTCTATAGGTAGGAGATAGTTCAAACCCATGGAGTTCCATCGATGATTATTTCTGATCGTAATTCTCACTTTACATCCAAGCTGTGGAAGCGAATATATGAGGCATTTAGGACCCAGTTACAATTGAGCACAGCATTTCACCCCCAAATTGATGGCCAGACTGAGCAGACCATTAATATTCTGGAGGACATTTTTTGAGCTTTCATGTTATATTTTTTTCATAGTTGGGAATATCACCTACCACTGGTGGAGTTTATATAAAAAAATATTACCATTCCATCATTGGTATGGCTCTATTCAAGGATTTATACAGATGACCCTGTAGGTCACCTCTTTGTTGGGATGACTCGGGAGAGTCATCCCTTATGGACTCGGAGTTAGTGCGAGCTATAATAGAGAAGGTGAAATTCACCTAGGAGTGGATTAATACTACACATATCCATCATAAGTATTGTATTAATAGGTGATTAAGGACTTTAGAGTTTGAGGAAGGAGACCATGTGTTCCTACAAGTTTCAACTCAATGTGGATTATGAAGATTTGGCCAAGGCAGCAAGATATCTATGAGATTCATTGGCCCCTTCAAGATATTTTGTATAGTTTGTGAGGTTCCATACCACTTAGATCTACCTCCATAGTTAGATTGGTTACATGACATCTTCTATGTGTTGCAGTTGAGGAGGTACGTGCATGACCCATCGCATGTTATCGCTTTGGGAGAGCTGGAAATCAAGGATGGAGTGACCTTTGATGAGTAACTAGTAGAGATTGAGGATCGACAAGGTAGGATCCTTTAGGGGAAATCAATTCCTTCAGTGCATGTCTGGTGGCTCTACCTGAGAATCTCCAGGAGAGCACAAGAGATTAAAAGGCTTATATTCATGTTTAGTACCCACATCTTTTTGAGTAGCCCTTTTCTGGGTTTTTAGGGAAGTAAACCCCCAAGGTTGGGAGAATTTAATTTCTTTTATTTTCCTTGTATTATTTTTAAATATTATATGTATTATTTTCAAGATAAGGTGCTAATAAGGTGTGGAATTTTGAGGCTATCTATGCCCGGAATAAATTTTTGAAATATATTAAATAGAATGCACGCAAGTTTTATCTAAAAAAGTGGAATAACTTCTAAATAGGTGCTTGAATAATAAATATGAGGTCATAATTGAACTCAGAACATTATTTTTATCCAAGGTGCAACTTAACATTAGTCGACGTGGGTTGTTTTTGGATAGTTCATTGTAGGTGTAGAAATGTTTGACACAGTGACTGGTTAGTCTTTAAATAGACTATTATGCAAAAATCTCATGGTTAGTCGCATAACCCTAGAGACATTGTAGGATCATTGGATACAGCTTTGAAAAATCCTCTTAGGAGAAAGATTATGAAGTTGAAAATCAAAGATTGACGCACCTCGAATTTGATGGATGTTTCCATTGATGATGATGACACACCATTCTTCATCAACAATCAAATTAAATCGAGGCAGGGAATGTATTTAGATTTTTTTATTCTCCATTATTTATTTCAATGATGAATATGAATCAATCAATGAATATATGGATTCATAGATCACACATATTGTGGGATGGGATTATATTTGTGGAGTTTCATTGGGAGAATTTTTTACCGTTGTGATTATTGATTTATTTGATTTTTTTTAATGTAAATAAATCAATATTTACATGAGAATCGATTGAGATCTATTCATATTGATTGATTTTTACTTTTCTCCCCATATTCATCATTAATTGTGTTAATTCTTCGTGTGGCCCACTTCTTAACAAATCCTGATCAATCGATCATTGTTCACCCATTTTTTAGCACAACTATCTGAAATCATAGATCTGATATTTGCATGAAATGATGGAGTTGAGATGATAAAGATAAATTGATTTAGATGATGGTGGATTCCTGATTTTTCATTCTTCAACGTTCTTTGGTGTGGAACGAAGAACGAACAATAGATCAGTTTTTTGAATGGATTAGACACTAGAATTCATTGTTTAAGCAACATAAAGACTCAATCGAGATGTCTTAGGATATTGACATGATTGGAGATGGATATAGAGGAGATGAAATTATAGACACGAGCACAAGGATGAAGAAGGGTTTCTGGAAAAACTCAATACACACAGAATGTAATCCTTGGCTACACGGTGTGCAGTTCTTGGCTACAAGATGTGTAGTCCTTAGCTACATGGCATGTATCCCCCTTGGGATTACTCGGCATGTACTTGGTAAAGTAAATGGAGATGGGGTGGATTACATAGGTTGCTTACATGGCATATACTCCCCTACACAAAAAGGCATGGATCATGTACACGGGATACACCGTGTACTAGTTCACGGGCATGGGTACACAGTCTGAAGCTGTGTACTGGCACACAGATGGAGTACATAGATGGGACCCAGTGTATAGAGACACGGCGTGTAACCCCTATACACTTTTTTTACTCTTCTATAATACACCGACATGGTTTAATGACATGATTTGTTTACATGGGAAGAACCTAGGATTAAGGGCCACAACGTTTAAACCTTCTACATGTCATGTACTCTTTTATACATGGCTTAGATCTCTTTTACTCTATGTCTTGGAAAAGTTTCATTAGGGTTATTTCCCCTTACTGTTTCCATGAAGGTTTGTATTAATCGTTTCTTAATCCTAGGACTATGATCCCTTTAGTTGGACTTTCTGGATAGAGTTGTTGGAATCCCACTGAGGAGCCTAGAGTGGGATCATCTATTCATCTTCATGCCCTAGGTGGTGTTCTTGGTATCGACATGACCAATCCTACTGGGCATCGATCCTCTACTTAGCTGGTTAATCAAAATGGAATTCTTAGTTTCACCCCATGTTCTTGAGTGTGATCCTCATCTGTGTATAATATTATCTTCAGATCTATCAGTGTATTCTTTCTCATGATGAGACCCGATGAGCAGTACCTCTTTGATAGACATCATCAGTACTATCAAACTCAAGAGTGTGTTCTGTCAGATTAGTGATTCGAGGAATCTTTGAACTAAAATCCTATGCCGGTATACTATGGTTGTGTCTTACCTCTAGATTGTGTGTCTTGGATTGATTATATATATATATTATTATTATTATATGTGCTGTAGACATATACCTATATATATTTAACTATATTTCCTTTGTTATATGTTTTGTTGTTTTGGGGTGCCCTGCTGAGTATTGTTATCCTCACCCCTACATGGGCTTTCCACAAATGTGTCGTGTCTTGTGCATATGATCAACCTTTTCCGAGGTGTTTTCATGTGGCTTTCATAATGAAATCCCAATACATTTTCCTTTCTGTTGAACTTATGTTGCAGACTCTTTGTGGTGGTCTTGTATTCAGCCATGTTTACTTTTCTTAACTTCCTGTCATACTTTTGTTATGGGATTTAGATATATGCATGTATAGTTGTGATTTGTTTTTACATTTCAACATTTTTATGGGCTTAGAGATATGGGTGTGTGTACAGGTACTTATTTTAAGGCCTCTCATGTCAGTGATATGCCTACTCAATGCTAGTCACAAGCCCCTGTCCTATTAGAGGTGGGCTTGAGGAGTCGCGACACAGGCCCCACTATGATGGGTCGTGACATAGGTTTTTGAGAATAGACAATTAATTTACAAATTATAAATTTTGTACAAAAATAAAATAAAATAACTAAATTTATTCATGTTTTCTAACTCCGTAAGTGAAGCGAACGCAATTGAGAAATTATACTAACTTGTGAAAAATAAATTTTAAACATAGGGTGAAAATTTATTTTTTCCAGTAAGTGGGTTTTAAAATCATTATCAATTACTTTTTAAATAATTATTTGAAAAAATAAATACTTAAAATAGGTTTTCAAAACATTGAAATATAATAATTTTCATATAATTTTGAAAACCTTAAATTCCCAAAGTAATAATATTTTGAAATGATTCTTTGGATTCCACCATTTGAAAATAATAATTTTGAGGGATTAATTATGATACTCAGTAGGGCATAAGAAAATTATGAGGACACATAGCCATATCACATATGGGACAACATCCCATTAAGGTCACGGGTTTACTCCCCATACCATAACATAACATTCGATAATCTAATTCCAGTTTTAATAAAATATTTTAATAGTCCTACATTTCTCAATAATAACCCGAAAATGTTTCAAAATAATACATATGTAAATTATTTCCTTCTGAAGAAAATAATCTTACATACTACTTTATAAGGAATAATCATGTTTGAGAATTTTCTAAAATCATGACTTAGGAGAAATCCATTCTTATAAACAACTATTCTTTTTTAAAATACATGCATATAAATACTTAATTAAATTTAATGAATACTTGAATAAAAATGCATGGAATGTCTATGATAACTTAGGTGATGCCCATATCTAAATTATGAGTGATATAATAGGATGTGTACGGTTATTTTTTCACATGAAATGATAACTTTTATTTATATTTAGCACATAAAATGATAACATTAATTAAATATTATTATAAATAGAAATTATACATTAAATGGTAACTACTATACACATGAAATAATAACTATAACGTCGGAATAAAATTAAATACCTCTTTAAAATTTTAATTCAAACAATAACAAAAAAGGGTTTTGTTATTGTTTTATGTTTTATATCAGAAAATAAAATTACTAATATAGACCAATATTCTTTTAATGAATCATGGTATTATATATATATATATATAAATAATTCTTGAAAATATATTGTTGGTTGGATTTCTTGTAAGAGCTTTAATTCAAACTGAGGTTTGATAACAGAATATAATCTTTAATTTCTAAAACATAACCTTGGTAAAAAGGTTTTAGAATCTATAATTATATATATATATATATATATTAATACATATGTGTGTGTGTGTATTTGTAAATAAAAAAATACAACCCTTACACAAACATAAATTAAAACTTAAATTTATTGATTTAAAACCAAAAATAAATACAATCCCTTGCCTGAAATAAATCAGACGTTTTTTGGATACTAGACACAAATCAAGAATGAAAGAGAGTATTTCTTAGATAAATAGTTCGGGTGAGAGTCACATATATATTAGTTTTGAAGTTTGTAGTGGAAGCTCAAAGTGGAATAGGGGTTTGATCAATATAATTCACCATATTAATTTTTGTATATTATATAATTATATTAAGATTCCTACATTATATAAGTGTTAGAAAACCTTCTAAAAGGTGGGTTTCTTTTGACACACTCACAAAAATGTGAGTCGCCAAAAAATATTATTCTCTTTTTTTTATTTGTTTTATCTTTTTGTTGGTTCATGTTTTTTTGTTTGATTTTTTCTAATTTTTATATTCATTTTTTATCATTTGTTTTAAAACATTCATATGTCATTTTTTTATGTTTAATATTTATTCTCGCTTTTTTTACCTCACATTTTCTTCTCCATTCTTATCATTATTAATTTTTATAAAAAAAATATTTAATTATCTTATAAATTCTGTTTTTATATATATAATTAGTTTTTTATTATTTTAATATAATTAAATATATTTATAATTTAACGATTTTATAAAACAAAAACATAATATAATTTAATATATTTATAAAATATATTGTCTTAAAAATATTAATAATAATTTTCTTAAAAAAAGTTTTACCATTAATTATTATTATTATTATTATTATTACTATTATTATTATTACCTTTAATTTCATAAAATTAATTTATCCAAATTTTAAAAGTTTAAAATTATAAATCATTATTTTATTTAAATTAAAATTTCTATAATTTATTTATTAAAACAAAGGTTGTATAATCAAAAATAATTCAATAATTTATGAGAATAAAATTTATTAAAACATCTGAAGTAATAAAATTAAATAAATAAAATAAAGTATTTATTAAAAACAATTTAACATAAAGTAATAATATTTATTATTAATATTATTTCTAATATTACAATTTTTGAAAGAAAATAAAATTAATAAAATTATCTACCAAAAATTATAATTTTAAATAAAAGAGAATCTATAAATATAATATACTTTATATAAAAATATGTTTTTTGAAAATTATTAATATATCCAAAATATTTAATATTAAAATATAATTCTAAATAAATAATTTGGGATTATTTTAAAAATACATTTATTTGAGGAATATATTAGTTTATTTTCATTTAAGATATGAAAATACTATCTCTTAAAATACCAAGTAATATTTTATAATTGAGGTAAAAACTTATTTTGATTACACAAAATACTTTAGTTTCATAATATTTTTTATTAAAAATATTTCTTTTAAATTATAAACATTAAAAATAGTTAATAAAAATAAAAGTAATATTTTAATTTCTTAGGGTGTTACATTCTTCCCCTCTTAAAAAATGTTCCATCATTATTCATTCGTCAGACTCTAAAAATAAAGTTAATTTTCATCTTTAGAATTAAAAAAAATAGAACTCCTAAACTTGTATACTCTACCACTTAGATTTTCTTCAAAATACAACATCTAATCATAAAATTTGTCTAGACTATTTCTCTGATACTAACTGTAAAGCCCAGAACCCACACTTCTAGGTTCAACACATTAACATGCTATGTATTTTTTTATAATAATAACTAAAAAATACATAGAGCATTTTACATACGAGGAACTTTTTTGATCTAGGTTTTAGAGAATAGACAATTACTTTACAAATTATCAAAGTTGTAAAAAAAATATCTAAATTTATTTTTGTGTGCTAACTCCATATGTGAAGAGAATTCCTTCGAAAAATTATATTACACCAGTGAAAAATAAATTTTTACATAGGGTGAACAATTATTTTTCTAATTAAGAGGGTTTTAAAATAATTGGTAAGTAATTTTAAAAAAATTATTTTGATAAAGTAAATACATAAAATAGTTTTTCAAAACATTGAAATATAATAATTTTCATACAATTTTGAAAACCATAAATTTCCAAAGAAATAATATTTTGAAATGATTCTTTGGATTTCTCCATTTGAAAATAAAAATTTTGAGGGATTAATTATGATACTCAGCAGGCTATAAGAAAATCATAAGGCCACTTATCATATACGATATTGTCCCATTAAGGCCATGGGTTTACTCCCTATACCATAACATAACATTCGATACTCTAGTACCAATTTTTAGAAAACATTTTAATGGTCCTTCCTTTCTCAATCAGAACCCAAAAACATTTCAAAATAATACATACGTAAATTATTTCCTTTAGAAGAAAATAATATTACATACAGATTTACATGGCATAATCATGATTGAGAATTTTCTAAAACCATAACTTAGGAGAAATCCATGATTATAAAAAATTTCTTTTTTAAAAGACATACATATAAATGATTAATTAAATTCAATGAATACTTGAATAAAAATTCATGGAATGTCAATGATAACTTAGATGATGGCTATATCTAAATTATGAGTAACATACAAGGATGTGTAGGGTTATTTTTTCACATAAAATGATAACTTTTATTTAGATTTAGGATTTAAAATGATAACATTGATTTAAAATTATTGTAAATAGAAAGTATACATAAAATGATAACTACTATACACGTGAAATAATAACTAGAGCATCGAAATAAAATTAAATACCCCTTTAAAATTTTAATTCAATCAATAACAAAACGGGGTTTTGTTATTGTTTTACTTTGTAGATCAGAAAATAAAATTACTAATATAGACCAATCTTCTTTCAATGAATCATGGTATTATATATATATATACATATATATATATATAATTCTTGAAAATAAATAGTTGTTTGGATTTCTTGAAAGAGATTTAATTCAAACTAAAGTTTGATACCAAAATAGAATCTTTAATTTCTAAATCATAACCTTGGTAAAAAGTTTTAGAATCTGAATATATATATATAAATATATATATATATATATATATATATTCATACATGTTTGTGTGTGTGTATTTTTAAATCAAAAAAATACAACCCTTACAAAACCATAAATTAAAACTTAAATTGATTGATTTAAAACCAAAAATAAAAAACAATCACTTAACTGAAATAAATCAGAGGTTTGTTGGTTGTGGGAAATAAAGCAAGAAATAAAGAGAGTATTACATGTATAAATAGTTCAGGTGAGAGTCACATATATATTAATTCTGAAGCTTGCAGTGGAAGCTCAAAGTGGAATAGGGATTCAATTCATATAATTTATTGTCTTCCTCTTAATATATTATATGATTATATTATGATTCCTATATTATATAGGTGATAAAAAACTTTCAAAAAGGTGTGTTTCTTTTGACAAACTCACAAAAACATGAGACACAAAAAAAATTATTCTCTATTCTCTATTTTATTTGTTTTAGATTTTTATTGATTTGTGTTTTTTTGTTTTACTTTTTCTAATTTTTTAATTCATTTTTATTAGACTTTTTTTAAACATTCATATGTAATTTTTTTGAAATTTAATCATTATTCTCTTTTTTTACCTCATGTTTTCTTCTCCATTTTTATCATTATTTATTTTTAGAAAACAAAACCTTTAATTATCAAATAAATTTCATATATATATATATAGAATTCGTTTTTTTATTTTAATATAATTATATATATTTATATTTACAAAATTTTATAAAAAATATAATATAATTTAATCTATTTATAAAATATATTATCTTAAAAATATTAATAATGATTTTTTTTTAAAATATGTTTTACACTTAATTATTATTATTATTATTATTATTACCTTTAATTTCCTAAAATTAATTTATCCTAATTTTAAAAGTTTAAAATTATAAATCAATCTTTTATTTAAATTAAAATTTCTATAATTTATTTATTAAAACAAAGGTTGTATCAACAAAAATAATTCAATAATTTATGAAAATATATTATTTTAAAACATGTCAAGTAATAAAATTAAATAAATAAAGCTAATTATTTATTAAAAAAATTAACATAAAGTAATAATATTTAATACTCATGTTATTTCTAATATTAACATTTTAGAAAGAAAATAAAATTAATCAAATTATCTACTTATAACTATAATTATAAATATAAGGGTATCTATAAAAATAATATAATTTATATAAAAATAGTTTTTAAAAAAATATTAATTTATCAAAAACATTTAATATTAATACATAATTTTAAATAAAAAAATTTGGATTATTTAAAAAATACATTTATTTAAGGATTATATTAGTTTATCTACATTTAAGATAATAAAATATTATCTCTTAATATGAAAAGTAATATTTTATAATTGGGATAAAAAATTATTTTGATTACACAAAATACATTTGTTTCATTAAAGTTTTTATTAAAAATCTTTCTTTCAAACTATAAACAGAATAAATACTTAAGTAAAATAAAATTACAATTTGAATTTCTTGGGGTGTTACAAGATATACCTCATGAAAAAAATGAAGTTGTGTGAGTTGAGCTACCATATGAAGAGATAGTCCATGGTAACTTGACTGACTGTATGTGGAAATATACCACACCAAGAACATAATGCTACTTTAAGAATTTATATAGTCGATGGATCACCCATGTGAGGAATGGTTGATCACCCACAAGACATTATGGTGGCTCAACCTACCGTGATATGGATTTCCTATTCTTGATTTCAAGGTTGATATTTACATGAAAACAAAGTATCCAAAATTAGGACATGTAGAATTTGTGGTTCTTGTGACACACTACCTATGATCAAGATGAATATTAAAATAAGTCTTTCATGTAAAATAATGTATGAGAGGGTTATGTTATGCATGCATGAGAGAGTATGATTAGATATGTATGAATTCGAGAGGATTGATTCATGAATGAAGTTTCATATGCATACATGTGATTAAATTTATAAATGCGAATATATGACATCAAGTTGTATCGAGCATATGTTTCTCCATGAAAGATACAATCATACACATTGAGAGAAATATTATGCATACAACTATCATTTATGAACATACGTGATGAACACATGATAAAAATGATGTTTAAATAAGATTACAGGATGAATCGGTCATAAATAAGTTATGAGGTAGCATAATTGTATGTTATGGAATTTAAAGAAGTTGTTGCATTTAACAGATAATTTTCATGTGAAATACATGATTCCATGCATGAAAATAAGGATTCATGAAACATAATATTGATGTCATATGTAAATTAAGAAGTCGTGTAAAGTTTAATGATGTATAAAGAAATAAATAATAAATTAATACAGTTATTCTTTGGAGAGGAGTGTTTCATTTCATGACACACGTATACAATCCATGATTTTTATTATTCATTAACCATATAAATAAATAGGAATACTTGAGTCTTTTGGGTATTAAATGTTAACATGCATATGTACTGAGCTTTAAATGAATAATATCATGATACATGAATCTTTATTCATGTTGAATTTAATTGAGGTATTATTTTGGTATTTTAAATAGTAAAGTATCAAAAATAAATGTGGAGTTAATTCATGACCCATTTACCAAATTAAAGGAAACATGTTTCCTTCTAGAAATGATCATGGTGTTTTCATATTCATTTAATAATTACTATGATAATTATAAGTATATTAGTCATGATATTATTATTTTGAATATAAATAGAAATTATAGGTGATAAGAATTTGAATGTGTTTGTGCATACATTGACATCAATTTAAGAGAAATCGATACACCAAAGTATTGAGGAGAGAAGTCATGCTGAATCTAGGAATCCTTGAAGGAGATTTACCTAAGTATTAGAAGTATGATAAAAATCCAGATCACACTAGATATAGAATATGTTTAAAGACTAGTTTTTATGTTCCATGTAGTTATTGAAGATCTTAAAATTGTACATGATAAATTATAATCCTATAGGCATGTGGAGGAGTATCATATATAGAAGAAGATCTTATTATTACTAGATCAACACCAATAAGAAAGAGGATCGTGTAACTAGGGTTTTTGAAAAGTTACTAAAGTGAATGGAGGGATGGGTTGTATAACCAGTCAAGTAAGAGAATGGGGATAAGGGTAGTTTCAGTGTATAACCAACTATGGAAAAAGAGTTTGTGGATGGGGTGTAGAACCAGGGTTAACTTGAGGATTGATTAATGGAGCGTAAAAATATTTTTTCATGTGGATTTGTAATACTGAATATGATTAAAGTGAATAATCCATGTTTGGGTGTCTAACTAACATGACAAGGAGTAGTTAATAGTGTTAAACCTTGTAAACATTGTGCGTTTATCTTTCTCTCATAGCTACTACTCATGAGGTGAGGTTGTGATATTCTATTTAGTGGATCAAGGACCTTAAAATGTTAAAAAATTTAAATTAAAAGAAATATATTTTGTAAAATAAACTATTTATTCACCTCCCCCCCTCCCCCCACTAGTAGTCAAATAGCTTGGGGATCTACAGGAATGACTCATAAGAAGAAATCAAGAGAAAATGGTGATTTAAAATCATATGGTGTTAGACTAAAAAATTAGAAATTAATGAAACTTGTGACACTATAATTTTTCAATTTATAAATGAGATTTAAAAAGGATAGAAATATTTGATTTATAGAAAAAATAGAGAAAATGAGGATTTTAAAATAATTTTTAAGAATAAATACCATAAAACCCCTCCAATTAAATGTAGGTTTGGGGTCCCACTAGAACTCTATTGGTTCCCACTATACTTCTAGTGGGCCATCTATTTCTCGATGCTAACCGCCAACCCTATTAGTGAGCTCATGGTGCCTACCCAATCCACCATAATTTTAGTGTCCCCACATCAGGATTTTAGAGGGAATCTTCTCATTGGGAATATTTTTTCCACTGCACCCCTTTTCTCATTTTTTAATTATAGTCCCCATTCAACCACTTAGAATTTATAATTGGTCAAAATACACATTAATTAACTAAAAATACCATAAATTCATACCTAAATGTATGTGGGTCAATAAAAAAACCACCATTCAATTTATCATCCTCAAGATTCATCATTGTGCCTCAACGTTAAAAATATCTAGCCATTATGCTCACATATCCACCTTATACTCCCAATTATCTTCTAGGACATGCCTATGTTGCCACTGTACATGTACCAAGAGTACATGATTTACACAGAGTACATTAGAACTTTGGTAAACTATACACACTATTCATTCATCAAGCAATGCATCAGCCTCCAATTTCACATCATCGACATAGGTAACCTAAGAAGGGTCAAACTGTTATCTTTAAAGTTAAGATACATGGAATAAATCATGCATTGCACTATTTTTATGATGATGATCTAGGAAATATTCCACTATATTGATTCTATTAATGATATCATATATACTCATGAAATATTGTGATAATTTTCCCTTTATCTACAACCCACTGTAGGAAAATGACCATATACCCATGGTTTTGGAAAAAACCATGGTTATAGGTCACCCTTATACCTGTGTTCTTCCAAAAACTGTGGGAATAGGGATTCGATGGGAACCTATACCCACAGTTTTGTAAAATTGTGGCTATAGGTTGGAAATTCCCACCTATACCCATGATTTTTTTAAAAATGTGGGTACAAGATTTTTTCAAAAAATATATACCCACGGTTCTCCAAAAAAATTGGGTATAGGTCATGCATATAGCCATCGTTTTGGAAAAAAGTTAGTATATCTTTCCCATTTTAAGGCAGGAAAAAAATTCCCACGGGACAAAAAAAATTCTACAGGAGCACCTATTTCCACAGTTTTCCACCTATAACTATAGTTTAAATAAATATATATAATTAAATATATATATATATATATATATACCTATAAGCCAATGTGGTGTAGTGGTTAAGTGCATCAATTGCATACAGGTGGTCCAGGGATCGAAAAATGTGGCTAGAAATTTTTTAAATCCTATAGAAATAGTTTCAAAACAATGGGTATAGGGTTAATGACACAATGGCATATAGCTATTCCCATGGTTCATAACTATGGGTATAGAATTTTTCAAACCATGGGTATAGTTGAGATCTATATCAACACTTTAATAGTACTTGTAAAGACCCGTAAAATTCAAGGGAATTTTTTTTTCTTAATTTTCTTTAGAATTTTACGAGAGCGCGGTTTCAGACGGCACCTGATTCCGAGGCCCGGAGTGCTCGGAATTATTTTCTGAAGTTTGGCTCGGGTACGTTCAGTGAACGAACGAGCGGGAATTCCTAACTTTTGATCCGGTGCTCGGAATTGAAATCTGAGGGCACCGATGAACTCGCAGCGCCGAAATTCGCTTAAAGAGACCTTTTCGGGAGTTGCGTTTGTTGCGGGTTGAAAGTTAGTTTTGGGGTTTTTAGTTTGAGTTAAATAAAATTGTGTAGAACAATTTTATTTTAACTTGTTAAAACCTATCAAAGGAGGTTGGAAGTGGGACCCACACCCACTTAACCTCCCTTGGGAGGATTAAGTGTGGTGGGGCCCACACGAACCCCTAATCCTTTCAAATTCTCTCAACTTGCTTAACCCCTAATTAAATGACTTGAGTTACTTTTAATTATGGGAGTTAAACCTTTTGAATTTCAAACTTTTGAAATTCTAATGTGTTATGTGATAATAAAATAAGATGTTGTCTTATTTTATTTTGGGGTTTTTGGTTTGTCTTCTTGAGAGGTGGAGAGCTTTTCCTTCTTCTTCTTCAACTCTGACGAGGAACCCGAAGAACGTTCATCTTGACGAAGAACGTTCAAGCTCCGACGAAGAACGCCGCACCTCCATTCTTCGTTTACCGTGTCAACGAAAGGGGACGCCACTTCTTCCTCGGACAATCTTCGTCGGCGTACAAGTTTCGCCAACGACGTGTCTCTTCGAACGCATCCCTTCGTCGTCGGATTTGACGAACGGCTACCGCGACGCCCGACCTCCGTGACGTCGTCTTCCGCGGAACGTTCACAATCTTCGAACCTTATACCCGAGGTAGGGGTTGTTGATTTAATATTTAATTATTTCATTCTTGCTCGTGGTTCGTAGGACTAACGGGAGGATGTTGATTATTTAAAGTTGTGTTATTATTTAACGTGAGGGGGGCCGGACCGCATGAACACGGCCGAACCCCCTCCATCGTTCATGTTATTTATCTGCGGGCGGAAGCAAGGTGGCGTGGTGCCGTCGCACCACGCGGATAATTGTACGTTAATCTTACATGACGCCGTCGTGCCACGCCGAGGAAGAATCTTCAAGAACGCGACGCCGTCGCGCCGCGTTGAATGGAATCAAGGCACGGCGAAGGGGCGCGGTGCCGTCGCACCGCGCCGGATGACGAACGTTGCGGCCGGTTCCGGGCCGCGGCGGGACGAGGAGACCGCGGCCGGTTCCGGGCCGCGGCGGAAGAAAAGACCGGCGGCCGGGCCGCCGGCGTCGGAAGCCGAAGGGGGGACCGGAATTTCCGGTCCCGTTGGAAAAAAACCGGCCGGCCAGCTGGCCGGCCGGAAGGCATTAAACCGGGGGAATTAATCCCCCGGCCAACACCCAAAACCCCCCTCTTTATGAGGGGGGCGTTTTTTTTAAGGGAAGGGGGCAGCCGGCCTCCCCTCCCCGGTTCCGCTCAAATCAGGCCCCCCACGTGTGGGGGGCGTTTTAAAAAATTTGGGCGCGGCACAAAGGCCGCGCCGCCTCTTCCAGGAAGCGGGGCTTAGCCCCCGCGTGCGGCTCCTCGCGGCACCCCGAGCCGCCACGGCACCCCGTGCCGCTGCGCCGCCGCGCCGCCCAGGGGGGGGGGGGTCGGGCCGGGTCGGCCCGGACCCGGACCCCCCGTTTCGAACCAGAATTGGTTTTTGGCCCATAACTTGAGCCTCGGACCTCCGATCGACGAACCGTCAGCGGAAACGCGATCCTTGGATCGAGACGGTCGTTTCGGTATATCGCACTCAAGGTTTCGGGTTACTTTGAGTTCGGCCGGGTTGGTTTGTTCACGAAACCAACCGGGCCTTCAGAGCGAAAACGCTCGTATCTTGAGCTTCAAACGTCCGATTGACGCGCCGTCAGTCGCATTGTGTTCCTCTTAGTGACACGGATCTTTTGGCATACTCCGCCCGAGGTTTGGACGCAGGTGGAGTACGGTCGGGTTGGTTTTGCCTTAAAAACCAACCGGGCCCCGGAGACGAAAATGCCAATAACTCTCAGACCGGGCGTCCGATCGACGCGCCGTCTGTTGCGTTGAGTTCCTGTTGACGATACGGAACTTTTGGATACATCAACTCTGGTCTTTGTGGCAGTTGATGTATCAGCCTCTCGGCTCGTGGAGCGGACCCTCCGAACGAGCTAGCTGTGTGCGGGAACCCTAGTGATGGCTGCGACTGTTCTACTGCTACGACTGCTACTGTGACTGCGACGACGACAGTACAGAGATCCTGTGTGGATTCGACGACGACAGTACAGAGATCCTGTGTGGATTCGACGACGACGACTTCAGCACTCAGCGATCCTACGTGGATCAGTGCTACAGGTCCTGTGTGGGTCCTTGCGCTCAGCGGTTCTGTGTGAGCCAGCGCCTACAGGTTCTGTGTGAGCCCGATCATGTGTGGGTCTTCTGCGGGGGTTAGTTACCTATCGATCCTTCGTGGGTCCGACGACTTAGATGGATCAGTGATCATCTTTATCGTCCTCTGAAGAAGTATACCTGTGTGAGCTGAATCCTGTTGCTTTCCTGTGTGGATTGTGTTGTGCAATCCAGTGTGGATTATGTTTTGCTTTCCTATGTGGAATACGTATACTTTCCTGCGTGGACTGAGTTGTACTTGGGCTCGGAGGTTGGAGCGTATTTTAATTGATGACTTAGGTATATGTATGGGCATATACCTAAGCAGTGCCGGTTGTTACTTCGTGATTGTACTTTTCTTCGTGGTTTATCCTTTGTGGATTTGAGAGACCTTCAGGGGTCTCGGGGTCCCTACTGAGTAGCTTATACTCACCCCTGCACGGGCTTCGCCCGCACTACGTTGTGTTGGTTGCAGACGACGGACAGCGTTGACCTTAGCTGAGGCTTTTAGAGCGGGACAGTACCCGGAGGTGGACCACTGGGCGGAACGTGCACGGAGCGGACGGCGGGACCCGTGGAGCAGAGGAGCTATCTGTACCCACCCTTCAGGTGGGATTTCCAGTGGACAGCTCGGTGTAGCGGCTTTTACTTTTCAGTTGTTGTTTTCCCTTTCGAGTTGTACTTTACTTTTAGTTTGGGTTTGTATTCTGGCCCATTTACTTTTCCGCACTTTCAGTTGTACTCTGCTTGTTTAGTGTTTACTTTCCGCTTGCTTACTCTGTGGTGTTTGTTACTTTTCAAAGGCAATGCCTTCCCTTTTTACTGGGATTTACGCCTTGGTGCTATTCGCCAGCCCCTGGCCTATGGAAGGCGGGCTTGGGGTAGTCACGGCACGGACCCCGAGGGCGGGTCGTGAAAAATTGGTATCAGAGGAGTTCGGTTCTACCGCGAACTCTGATCTTTTCTATGTGAAGCAATAATGTTTAGCGTATTGAGTGTGGTTATCAGTCCAGGGAGTCCAGTGTTGGTGCGGCAGCCGACGTATCCGTACACCAGGACCCTGACTTCTGATTTCCGACTTAATGCACGAAAACATTGATTGCGTGTGTGTTTCAAAGTTTTCTTTGTGATTACTTATATCAGCTCACCAGGTATACTGTTCTAACCGTGGCGCACCTGTTTTCTTTTCAGGATGGCCCCACGACGGCAGCCAGCTAGGGTTCCGAGAGTCGAGCGAGACGACAGCCCACCGAGCGACGAGGCCTCGGTACAGGGCCCTTTGCCAGTAGTGGCACCGGCGGTAGCCTTACCCGCCGATTCCCCGATGCTTCCAGCAGCAGCCGCTGACGATGCAAGTCGCCTCAGCGCACTGCATGAGTTTCAGCGCCAGCGACCGCCCAGGTTTCGCGGGGAGACGGATCCCCAGGCAGCAGAGGACTGGCTGGAGGCAGTGGTTCGAGTGTTTAGGCTAGTGAGGACACCAGCGGACCTCATGGTGATCCTCGCTGCGAGCCTACTACACGCAGCAGCAGGATGATGGTGGAGCCTGATGCTCCAGGTGCACGATGAGGCATCTCTTCTTTGGACGGACTTTGAGAGCCTTTTCCGCTCGGAGTTCGTCCCAGCCACCCTTTGTGCATTGCGTATCCAGGAGCTTCTTCAGCTGCGGCAGGGCAGCATGACGGTCGCTCAGTACTCGGCGAGATTTACCGATCTCTCGCGCTACTCGACCGACATGGTACGGGACCCATTCTTCCGGGCTCGGACCTTCGAGCAGGGTTTGAGACACGACATCAGGGCAACGCTGATCTCCCTCAGCATACCGACTCAGAAAGGAGTACTGGAGCGGGCCCTTCTGATCGAGAGCTTCCTTGCTGAGTCTACACCAGCACAGCGACCCACCGCAGGGCGGCACGTGGCAGAGTCATCTGCAGCAGGCAGTCGACGGATGACTCAGGGGTCCAGACAGACCAGACCTTCAGGTAGACGATCTCAGGGCACTGGCTCAGCAGTGCGGGGCACACAGCGCGGAGCCAGTCTTACGAGAGGCAGACAGTGCTACTCGTGCGGCGGGCAGGGCCACATGGCTCGCGACTGCCCGACCCGCCGTGCCGAGGAGCAGCAGACGGTTGAGGGACCACCGAGGCAGAGGCAGAGGGTCGACCGTGGCGATCCGCAGGGAGGAGGCGGACGAGGCAGAGGAGCTGGACGAGCAGCCGGTGGTGGCCGACGCTTTGAGGCTCTACCACCACCACCACCAGGAGGTCCACCCCGACCACAGGGAGCTGGAGGGCAGCGACAGGCACAGCTCCAGGCAGCAGAGGCCTACGACCACGGCGCACCCGAGATGATTCGAGGTACTATCTGTGTCTATTCCACCCTTGCTGCAGTTCTTATAGACACAGGAGCGAGTCACTCTTTCATAGCCGCTGCCCTTGTTCGGAGCTCAGAGATTCTGACAGAGCCGTTGGCTCGATCCTTACGGCTAGAGACTCCTACGGGAGCAGACTCGATGATTACGCACTGGTGCCGGCAGTGTGAGCTTACTCTAGGAGGCGAGAGCTTCGGCTGGGATCTTCTTGTAGCAGCGTCGAGGCCTTACGACGTCATCTTGGGCATGGATTGGCTATCTACGGTCCATGCACAGATTGACTGTTTTAGGCACAAGGTGCGTTGTGTACGCACCGACGGGAGCAGGTTCACCTTCACCGGCGAGAAGGGAGCCTTAGCAGCACAGGATGGACTTCCGCGGAGGAGATGACAGCCCATCACTCATCAGTTGGCTAGCCTCATCCTTGGAGCAGTTGACGTGCGGAGTCCTGGTTTTCCTGCAGTGGTGGATCAGTTTGCGGACGTTTTTCCTGATGATGTTCCAGGGCTACCTCCTCGCAGAGAGGTAGACTTTTATATTGACTTATACCCCAGGACAGCCCCGATATCTACTCCAGCATATCGGATGGCCCCCGCCGAGCTTCGAGAGCTACGGGTACAGTTGGAGGACTTGCAGGGCAAGGGGTTCATCCGACCCAGTGTTTCACCCTGGGCTTCCCCGATATTGTTCGCCAAGAAGGCGGACGGGAGCTTGCGACTTTGTGTTGACTATCGTCGCCTGAACCAGGTGACAGTGAGGAACAAGTATCCGCTACCGAGGATTGATGACCTCTTTGATCAGCTCAAGGGAGCACGGTGGTTCTCGAAGATAGACCTCAGGTCAGGCTATCATCAGCTCAGAGTCAGAGACGAGGATGTGCAGAAGACAACCTTCAGATGTCGGTATGGCCACTATGAGTTCTTGGTTATGCCTTTCGGTGTAACCAAAGCTCCAGCAATGTTCATGGCTCTCATGAACAGGATCTTTCAGCCATACCTCGATCGGTTTGTCGTGGTCTTCATCGACGACATCCTGATTTACTCTACGACAGAGGAGGAGCACGCCTATCACTTGCAAGTTGTTCTAGACACACTCCGAGAGCACCAGCTTTATGGTAAGCTCTCGAAGTGCCAGTTCTGGATACGTGAGGTCCACTTCTTGGGACACGTTATCTCTGAGGCGGGAGTTGCAGTGGATCCCACGAAGATTGAGGCTGTGTTAGCATGGGAGCCACCCAAGAGCGTGACTGAGGTTCGGAGTTTCTTGGGACTAGCTGGATACTATCGGAGATTTGTGCCGAACTTCTCCAGAGTTGTGGCATCACTCACAGCTTTGACGAAGAAGGGGAAACCCTTCGTGTGGTCAGACAGTTGTCAGCAGAGCTTCCAGGAGCTGAGGCAGAGATTGACTAGCTCACCTATCTTGAGGTTGCCTGAGGAGGGAGTAGGGTACGTAGTCTACTGCGATGCATCAGGGACCGGACTCGGATGTGTTCTGATGCAGGAGCGGGCAGTGATCGCCTATGGATCACGACAGTTGAGGCCGCATGAGCAGAACTACGCTACCCATGACCTGGAGTTAGCAGCAGTGGTCTTCGCTCTGAAGACATGGCGACACTATCTGATGGGCGAGCGCTTTACAGTCTTTTCCGATCATCAGAGTCTCAGGTATATCTTCTCGCAGAAGGACCTGAACCTGAGACAGCAGCGATGGCTCGAGTTCCTCCAGGACTATGACTTTGAGATAGTCTATACTCCTGGGAAGGGGAACGTAGTAGCCGATGCCCTCAGCAGGAGGACGGGCATTCAGCTACTCGAGGAGGCGACGGAGCAGCTAGCCTCTTTGCAGATATCCTTCATGGATAGAGATGGAGTAGCCTTTCTTCAGTCTCTCACAGTCACTCCTCCACTACTGCAGCGAGTCAGGGAGGCACAGCACGGGGACGTTGACTGTGAGACGCGGCGTGCACAGATATCCTCGGGACAGGCACCTGATGGTTTCTCCCTTGGAGCAGAGCACGGCATCCTTTTCAGAGGACGTACCATGGTACCAGTCGCATTTCGAGAGGAAGTGATGAGGGAGTTTCACACTTCTCCTTTAGCGGTACATCCTGGAGTGGCGAAGATGTACCAGGACCTCAGACGACAGCATTGGTGGCCGGGTATGAAGAAGGCTGTAGCAGAGTTCGTTTCTCGATGCCTCACCTGTCAGCAGGTGAAGGCAGAGCATCAGGTACCAGCAGGCTTCGTACAGCCCTTGGAGGTTCCGGAGTGGAAGTGGGACGGCATATCTATGGACTTCGTGACTGGACTTCCACGCACTTCCAGAGGCCACGACTCCATCTGGGTGATTGTTGACCGACTCACCAAGTCGGCACACTTCTTACCCATCAGAGAGCAGGGCTCAGTGGAGAGCTTGGGACGTCTCTACGTTCAGGAGATTGTGCGGCTCCACGGCGTGCCATCATCTATCGTTTCCGATCGAGATGCCCGCTTTACTTCCCGGCTTTGGAAGGGGTTACAGGAGGCGTTCGGGACACAGCTACGTCTTAGCACAGCCTTTCACCCTCAGACGGATGGTCAGACGGAGAGGACCATTCAGACTCTCGAGGACATGCTCCGCGCATGTTTCCTCGACTTTGGTCGTAGCTGGGAGGACCACCTACCCTTGGTGGAGTTCGCGTACAACAACAGCTACCACTCCACCATCGGGATGGCACCGTACGAGGCGTTGTACGGCCGACCATGTAGATATCCTTTGTGCTGGACAGATCCTGGAGAGTCAGCACTGGTGGGACCGGAGATGGTCCAGGCCACGACAGAGAAGGTCCAGGTCATCCAGGAGCGGATGAGGACAGCTCAGAGCCGGCAGAAGTCTTATGCTGACAGGAGGCGGAGGCCACTGGAGTTCGAGGATGGCGACCACGTCTTCTTGCGGGTCTCACCTCGACGTGGTATTCGGAGATTTGGCCGAGGTGGCAAGTTATCTCCGCGCTTCATTGGACCTTTCCAGATTCTCAGCAGGATTGGTGAGGTGGCTTATCGCCTGGCTCTACCACCTCACTTGCACCGGGTGCACGACGTCTTCCACGTATCTCAGCTGAGAAGATACGTGCACGACCCGACGCACATCATTGACAATGGGGAGCTCGACGTTGACGATGGGGCGACTTTTACGGAGGTCCCGGTGGAGATAGAGGATCGACAGGAGCGGGTCCTGCGTGGGCGATCGATTCCTCTCGTGCGCATCAGATGGCAGCACGGGAATCTCCAGGAGAGCACATGGGAGCGGGAGGCTCAGATGCATGCTCAGTACCCTCATTTGTTTCCCTAGTTTTGATGTATCTTTACGGGGACGTAAAGCCCTGAGGTGGGAGTAATGTAAAGACCCGTAAAATTCAAGGGAATTTTTTTTTCTTAATTTTCTTTAGAATTTTACGAGAGCGCGGTTTCAGACGGCACCTGATTCCGAGGCCCGGAGTGCCCGGAATTATTTTCTGAAGTTTGGCTCGGGTACGTTCAGTGAACGAACGAGCAGGAATTCCTAACTTTTGATCCGGTGCTCAGAATTGAAATCCGAGGGCACCGATGAACTCACAGCGCCGAAATTCGCTTAAAGAGACCTTTTCGGGAGTTGCATTTGTTGCGGGTTGAAAGTTAGTTTTGGGGTTTTTAGTTTGAGTTAAATAAAATTGTGTAGAACAATTTTATTTTAACTTGTTAAAACCTATCAAAGGAGGTTGGAAGTGGGACCCACACCCACTTAACCTCCCTTGGGAGGATTAAGTGTGGTGGGGCCCACACGAACCCCTAATCCTTTCAAATTCTCTCAACTTGCTTAACCCCTAATTAAATGACTTGAGTTACTTTTAATTATGGGAGTTAAACCTTTTGAATTTCAAACTTTTGAAATTCTAATGTGTTATGTGATAATAAAATAAGATGTTCTTATTTTATTTTGGGGTTTTTGGTTTGTCTTCTTGAGAGGTGGAGAGCTTTTCCTTCTTCTTCTTCAACTCTGACGAGGAACCCGAAGAACGTTCATCTTGACGAAGAACGTTCAAGTTCCGACGAAGAACGCCGCACCTCCATTCTTCGTTTACCGTGTCAACGAAAGGGGACGCCACTTCTTCCTCGGACAATCTTCGTCGGCGTACAAGTTTCGCCAACGACGTGTCTCTTCGAACGCATCCCTTCGTCGTCGGATTTGACGAACGGCTACCGCGACGCCCGACCTCCGCGACGTCGTCTTCCGCGGAACGTTCACAATCTTCGAACCTTATACCCGAGGTAGGGGTTGTTGATTTAATATTTAATTATTTCATTCTTGCTCGTGGTTCGTATGACTAACGTGAGGATGTTGATTATTTAAAGTTGTGTTATTATTTAACGTGAGGGGGGCCGGACCGCATGAACACGGCCGAACCCCCTCCATCGTTCATGTTATTTATCTGCGGGTGGAAGCAAGGTGGCGTGGTGCCGTCGCACCACGCGGATAATTGTACGTTAATCTTACATGACGCCGTCGTGCCACGCCGAGGAAGAATCTTCAAGAACGCGACGCCGTCGCGCCGCGTTGAATGGAATCAAGGCACGGCGAAGGGGCGCGGTGTCGTCGCACCGCGCCGGATGACGAACGCCGCGGCCGGTTCCGGGCCGCGGCGGGACGAGGAGACCGCGGCCGGTTCCGGGCCGCGGCGGAAGAGAAGACCGGCGGCCGGGCCGCCGGCGTCGGAAGCCGAAGGGGGGACCGGAATTTCCGGTCCCGTTGGAAAAAAACCGGCCGGCCAGCTGGCCGGCCGGAAGGCATTAAACCGGGGGAATTAATCCCCCGGCCAATACCCAAAACCCCCCTCTTTATGAGGGGGGCGTTTTTTTTTAAGGGAAGGGGGCAGCCGGCCTCCCCTCCTCGGTTCCGCTCAAATCAGGCCCCCCACGTGTGGGGGGCGTTTTAAAAAATTTGGGCGCGGCATAAAGGTCGCGCCGCCTCTTCCAGGAAGCGGGGCTTAGCCCCCGCGTGCGGCTCCTCGCGGCACCCCGAGCCGCCGCGGCACCCCGCGCCGCCGCGCCGCCGCGCCGCCAGGCCGCCGCGCTGCCGCCGGCCGCCGCGCCGCCCAGGGGGCGGGGGGTCGGGCCGGGTCGGCCCGGACCCGGACCCCCCCCCCCCCCCCCGTTTCAAACCAGAATTGGTTTTTGGCCCATAACTTGAGCCTCGGACCTCCGATCGACGAACCGTCAGCGGAAACGCGATCCTTGGATCGAGACGGTCGTTTCGGTATATTGCAATCAAGGTTTAGGGTTACTTTGAGTTCGGCCGGGTTGGTTCGTTCACGAAACCAACCGGGACTTCGGAGCGAAAACGCTCGTATCTTGAGCTTCGAACGTCTGATTGACGCGCCGTCAGTCGCGTTGTGTTCCTCTTAGTGACACGGATCTTTTGGCATACTCCGCCCGAGGTTTGGACGCAGGTGGAGTACGGTCGGGTTGGTTTTGCCTTAAAAACCAACCGGGCCCCGGAGACGAAAATGCCAATAACTCTCAGACCGGGCGTCCGATCGACGCGTCGTCTGTTGCGTTGAGTTCCTGTTGACGATACGGAACTTTTGGATACATCAACTCTGGTCTTTGTGGCAGTTGATGTATCAGCCTCTCGGCTCGTGGAGCGGACCCTCCGAACGAGCTAGCTGTGTGCGGGAACCCTAGTGCTGGCTGCGACTGTTCTACTGCTACGACTGCTACTGTGACTGCGACGACGACAGTACAGAGATCCTGTGTGGATTCGACGACGACAGTACAGAGATCCTGTGTGGATTCGACGACGACGACTTCAGCACTCAGCGATCCTACGTGGATCAGTGCTACAGGTCCTGTGTGGGCCCGATCCTGTGTGGGTCCTTGCGCTCAGCGGTTCTGTGTGAGCCAGCGCCTACAGGTTCTGTGTGAGCCTGATCCTGTGTGGGTCTTCTGCGGGGGTTAGTTACCTATCGATCCTTCGTGGGTCCGACGACTTAGATGGATCAGTGATCATCTTTATCGTCCTCTGAAGAAGTATACCTGTGTGAGCTGAATCCTGTTGCTTTCCTGTGTGGATTGTGTTGTGCAATCCTGCGTGGATTATGTTTTGCTTTCCTATGTGGAATACGTATACTTTCCTGTGTGGACTGAGTTGTACTTGGGCTCGGAGGTTGGAGCGTATTTTAATTGATGACTTAGGTATATGTATGGGCATATACCTAAGCAGTGTCGGTTGTTACTTCGTGATTGTACTTTTCTTCGTGGTTTATCCTTTGTGGATTTGAGAGACCTTCAGGGGTCTCGGGGTCCCTACTGAGTAGCTTATACTCACCCCTGCACGGGCTTCGCCCGCACTACGTTGTGTTGGTTGCAGACGACGGACAACGTTGACCTTAGCTGAGGCTTGTAGAGCGGGACGGTACCCGGAGGTGGACCACTGGGCGGAACGTGCACGGAGCGGACGGCGGGACCCGTGGAGCAGAGGAGCTATCTGTACCCACCCTTCAGGTGGGATTTCCAGTGGACAGCTCGGTGTAGCGGCTTTTACTTTTCAGTTGTTGTTTTCCCTTTCGAGTTGTACTTTACTTTTAGTTTGGGTTTATATTCTGGCCCATTTACTTTTCCGCACTTTCAGTTGTACTCTGCTTGTTTAGTGTTTACTTTCTGCTTGCTTACTCTGTGGTGTTTGTTACTTTTCAAAGGCAATGCCTTCCCTTTTTACTGGGATTTACGCCTTGGTGCTAGTCGCCAGCCCCTGGCCTATGGAAGGCGGGCTTGGGGTAGTCACGGCACGGACCCCGAGGGCGGGTCGTGACAGTACTAGGTTTTAAAAACCATCGGAATAGCCTATACCCACAGTTTTAGGGGCTATACCAACAGTCTTAAACCATGGGTATAGGTGGTTTTTTCAATAGTGAGCACTAATTCCCCAACCATGGTGACACCTTAAATAATACTTGATTGCCTACATCAAATTTCATAGGTCACCATCATCGGTCTGCATAACTCCATTATCTACTCCACATGGTTTCCAATGAAATTTTTATAAAATAAATATGCTCAGAGGTATCCTATATAATACTCAGTCTAATAATAGATAACTCTCCTTACTCTATCCAATATAGAGACGATTAGTACAACCAACTATACATTTCCTGAAATAGTTCATATAAATAAACAATTAATAATTATTATTATTATATGTATAAACTTTTAGTGAAATATGAATCTCCCATTATCAATTAAATTCTAGGATTCAAGATCAAATAATGTCCTCTTAAATCCAAATGGTATGATCAAACTATCCATTATTATAATGATGGTAAGTTGCACTCAATTTCACATGGGTGTAGAGAGATCACAGCATCCCCTTCTATAAATGAGATATGAATCAAGAATCAAAATATAATATAATAATAAAAATATCACAATGCAATCATATCACCTCCTTTATGTATAATATACCCATATCATCAATTGACTAGGTCTCCCAAATCTTTAGGAAGTGTTCCATATTATTCAACTGGTCCACAATGAATCATACCAAATCACTATATTAAAGTGACCATGGTATCTGCATAACAAATTCTATAGTGGCCTAATTATATTTCTAAATATGATTGGGTATTTACTAAATAAGATCATTGGGCCTTTACTGGTCATTGTTTACGTACTAATAGGCAAGGGTTCTTAATATGAATCCCACTATGTCCTTCTTCACTGTGAGCCAAAAATACTAGTTATGGATATCATGATACCTCTTAATAGACTTCCACGTGAACTACTATTTTTTAGGCATGAAAATCGGACAAGATATCTACTTGAATACTATTAATGACTATAATCTACCTTTGTAACATCTTGAGTATGTTCGATAGCGTACATGATACGCCACATCAAACTTAATCAAATGAATAAACATTATTATTTAAATGTGAAATTTATCGCCTAGCTGTTGGAATGGAGAGAATTAATGAGATTAATTAAATTATGAAAATATAGTTTAAAATTTTTTATAAAATTAATTCATTGGTTACCAATTAATTATAAATGAAAATAGAAACTAATTTAATATAAAGGATGTGTTTTTATTAAAAAACCTATTTTTTATGCCTATAATGACATTTTGTCTTAATAAATTAAATTAATATCTATTAGTGAAATATGTTAATGAAATTTATATGTTTTATATCCAATAAAAAATTTAAATTCATCCAATATGTTTTATAGGCCTGAGATAAGAATAAATTAAATTTTGATTATAAAAAACTATATTTTTCTAAAATTCAATTTTGTCGCCTTTTGATGTCACACCTATTTTAAATCTAAATTTTGAAACTTTAATAAATTTTATTTGAAAAAATAAACTTCATCTTTTAAATCAGTATAATTAAATTATCTTAGGGTGAATTTTTGGTATTTTTCTAACAAGTTTCATTTTTTAATGAATAGTGAAAATACTGCTTTTTAATTAAAAAGAAATTTTTCATATGAATAATTTATATAGTTAAATTATATTTAAATTAGTTTTAAAGTATAATTAGTTAAATTATGAATTAATAAAACCAATTCAGGATATTGGTATCAATTTCAAATTTAAATTGGATATAAAAACATTTTAAACTTTTGAACGTTTCACTTTAAAAACCTATGTTTCCTTTTTGTCCGGGGGATTAATTTTAAATCTAATTTTGCCAAATTTTTGAATTTAATTATGTAAAATGGATTAAATAATAGGAATAAAAATTTCCAAATTAGGTTTTAATGTCAATTTATTTTTTTATAAAAAAATTACCGTGGTAAAAAAATTATTTACCGTAGTATAAGTAAAATAGTGATAAGGGTTAAAGTTAAAAGGTAAAACCTTAATATACCTAAAAATTACAAAATTTAACGGTTTTTTGAGGTGTGGATCGACCCTAAACATCCTATAAAATATTAATTGTAATAAAAATTCATGTAATTTAATTTCACCTCAATGGGGTTGGCTTTAAATGTTAAATAATCATTATTTTAATCACTTAAACCCACCTCTCCTTAAGTATAAATACCACCCCATTTCGATTCAAAAAGCCATAAAGATCCTAAAATATCTTCCCAAACCTATCCTACTCACTCTCCCCACAAAAAATCGCTTCTAGTATCACCAAAATACCAAATCCATGGTCCTCAAGGGTCTCTTGAGGAGGTGATATTCAAGAAGTAATTTTCTCAAAACACCTCTCTTAATTTCTTTTTTTCTTCTACTTTCTCCGCATCTCTTTCATACATCAAGGAATAATAATTCCAAAATAATTTACATAATTTAATTTTATGTTTATATTAAAATATATTATATCCATACCATTTTTACCTCCTCTTATTCAAAGAAACAAAACCATTGTTCAAGTTATGTCAGTTAATCTCCTCCATGAATAACGTTTTTGCTCGTTTTCCATTACCGCCTTCACGGTTGGTAATAAAAATATTATTACGTTTAAATATAATTTTAGTAATTATATTATATCCTATTTTATATTTTTGAATTATTATATACTCATAATATTAAATAAAATGATACTAATTCATGGTGTTCAGGAAAACTGCCAAAATAAACTAATCATTTATCATTAACGTTTTATCTAATGAATCATCCTCATGTAAGAAATAAAAAATGATATATGGGACCAATAATAATTATTGAAGTTAATTAATAATATTCCATTCAATTTTTATAGTTTTATTTCCATTTTACAAGAACATCCATATTTTTACACAAATAAACTGATCATTAAACCGTGAAACAAACACATCTGAAACCATGAAAATAATGAAATATTATTAATTAATGGGTCATACGATGTTATAAAATCATAACATAAGGTATTATAAATATTAATATATTTCTATAATGATTTAATAACATTATTTAAACCATTATACATGAGGTTAAAGTAGACAACACTAAAGGGAAGCATGAGGTAATGGATTTATTAACTCAATTTCCATTCATTGGGTTAAACTTCTACTACTTGATTATGTCATGATAATCTTATTTCTGAAATTAATTTTGAATATATTATGTTTTATTATACTTTTTTATGTTTATTTATATATTATAATAATATTCTATTCATTTTATTAATTTCCACTTCAATCATGTGATATTTATAAGGGAAATTATATTTAAAAACTATCTCTTAAAGTTACCCTAAAAACTCTCTTTTTCCTCCATGTCCATGTTTTCAAATATTATTCCCAAAAATGTTTTTACTATTATAAAATTATTGTTTAGATTCATTTATAATCATGTTTTAATTTTTACAAAATGTTTTTAAAGTATTTGTTTTTTTATTTTCTAAAAGAGGTTCTTTATGACTTTTCCAACAAAAATACAGAAGGAATGTTTTTTAAACTTGTAAGAAATGAGAATATTTTTATTCCATAATGTCGCATTAATATTTTTAATCTTACCTTAAAATTTTATATGGTAACTTTCAAAGGACATTGTTTCCATTTTACGATCATAGTTTTTCAAAATGAGTGATTTCAAAATGAAAAGTTCATTTCCTTCAAAGATTATTTTAATGATGCAATATTTCATGATTTATATTTATGGTATAGTTCTTGGACATTATTTATTATGGTTTAATCCCATTAAATCTCAATATATGAAGGTTTTATCCCCATTATATCACAATATATGAAAATTTTATCCTTATTATATCTCAAGATATGATGGGTGATCCCCATTATAGCTCTCCAATGCATTGGGTACTCTGAAGATAGAAGTTAGTTGTTTGGTTATTCCATTTGTAAGGGTGAATGTAAGAGTGATTTGTTAATGATGTCCCGAGGAACCTATGTGATTTTTCCATACTTTCTAATGAGTTTTTAAGAAAAAAATTTAATGGTTTTTATATTTTCACTGGACTAACGATTTTCTTCTTTTATGTCCCTTACTGAGCTTTTGTGTTCAGAAAAAAAAATTAACATGTTTTTCGCAAGATTTAAGGGTGAATAGAGATTGGTATGAGATCAGGGGAAATTTTGAAGTTTTGATCATGAAAATAAACCATGATTTTATTTTTAATAATTTTTCTTTATGGAAGAAATGGATACTAAGTATAAGTGTCCACTTATATTGAATGGGTTTATTTTTAAGGTTTAGTCCTAATTCTATAAAACTCTAAACTGAAAAGATTCTTGGGAATGTAATAATGTTGATTATAGTTTACAATCCCTAGAATATGTGCAATTTAAGGCCTATTCCTTAAAACCTCAAACATATAAAATTCTAAGATCATCCTAATTCTAATCTAGGGGAAAATCCCTACTATATATATTGTCCCTAATTAAGTAAAAATTAAAGAAAAATATGAAACTCTTCAAGAATCTATCAAGAAGTGATGAGGTTATTTTTAGAGATATTAGTATATCCTTTCATGGTACTCTCAGATACAAAGGTGTAACTCAAAAAAATGTTAATCAACTACCACTCACTACTAGACTCTCACACCACCTAAGAAAAAGTTCTTCTGATCAGCATATCCCTTCCTAGGGGTATACCCCATATCAATTTTGAATAAATAGTGATAATTAACCAACTTTTTTAAGGTTTAGGTCATATTGTGATAATATATATATCAAGATCTTATGGTAAGAGTATACCATAATTTCTAGCCCAGTAGATAATATCACCAATACTTCTAAGTTTGCACAACTGTCACCAACTATAGATTATGAGTCAGGTAGTTCCCCTCATATTTCCTTGGTTACATAGTCTAGACTTATAAATGACTACTCTCATATCATGCATCAATACATATTTTATCCTAACTCCCATTGCATTGAATTATAATATATACTCTATACCTGGTTCATGTCAAGTTGAGATTGGTGCAGTCTCTAATCTCCCTTTCAGCACCACTAAGACTTACACTAGTCAGTAAATTCAAAAATAACCCCATATTTGTTTATTTACATCATAAAATATTAATATTAGTAAAAGTCTTAAAATAATATCTTTTAATTTCTAACTAATCTTATAAAGTTATAGATCTAAAATGTGTTCCTAGGCTATTCCTAAGAAACTATAATATCTACCTTCATAGGTTCTATTTATATACCAACCTCTTATATAATCTTCCCTAAGAAGCACACTTCCATGGTCTAGAAATGTCACTTTAAGATCTTGTAACAAATTAAATACTCTTTTTTATATTCCCAATACCTCCTATAAATGATGACCATGGTCCTCGCTCTCTCAAATTTTTTTCATTTTTTGTAAACAGTTTTCTCATATTTGGGATTATTTTAAAATTTTATCAATGAATATGACCAAAAAAGAATCAAGTTATTGGTGGAATATCCTTTTCATAATGGATATAAATATTATTGATATGTTTTTTATACCAAATGTCATCAAAAAAAATTTACAGACTATGCTTACTATATAAATCAATCTATGTAATATCATCCACTCTCGCACATAGCTAATGATATCCTATCATGAAATCAATATTGGATAACTACATTTATCTCCTCAACTAATTTAATAGGATATCAATGTGAGGAATTGGATGTTTTTATTTATAATTACGTATATTGAACATTAGTAATCCACATAAAATTATAAACTATTATTTCCCTTCTTGGTGAAGAAAACAAGATTACCCAAAGATGAATTTCAAAAGTGTTTAAATTCCTTCTCCTCTAGATATTATAGTTGGTCCTTTAGATATCTAACCTATGTTTGTTCCAAGTTTTATAGTGGAATGGATATTTTCTCTATAACCAAAACTTGATTAATCATTAAAACATCATGTCTCTCAAGAATAAATTCTATGAAGTCCTCAAGAAAGGTATTATAATACTAAATTTCCAACAAGAGAAAATACTAGTTCTCTCATGTTCTCATCTACCAATGTAATACTTAAAAATTAGTATAAAATCAATCCTAGTTGTTGATGGTCAACTCCTGAATAAGCTAATTCTTGGCCCCATTCCTTGATAAAATTACAGGGATCGCTTATAGGAGAAGTGAAGGATACTCACCTATGATAATAATCATTGTGTTCTCTATAATGAGTCAAAAAATATATTATAAGGATAATATAAAAACTACTTATTTCAATCAATAAAAAATCTCATGTATTACCATACCGAGTTACTCTAATGAAACATCCTATATATCTCTGAATATTATTGGATCCCTTTCCCAAATTAGTGTCAAGGGTCAACATTCTTACTAAAAACTTTAATACCAACCCAAATCTCTAACTAACTAGAAAGAAAGGAAAGAGTGTTTCATGCCCATATTAAATAATACTAATAACATGTATAATTCCATTATGATCATACCACATATTTTTTTAAGGTCTTCTTTAGGGTCAAATGGAGTATACTCCATCAATAAATGTCTTTATGAACCTATACCACAATCTTGGCCTCCTAAACCCTGGTTACCCCATGGTGTACCACTCTAAAATCATGGTTACCCCTATAAACCATATCTTTTATTATTTCCAGGCTGACAAAAAGAACTCTAGCTTCCACTCTTAGGTGAATCTTCTGGCCCTACTACTGATTCCTGAGTCAAACTAAAACCTTAATCATAAACATTATAAGTCACTTTTCTGTAGAATTATTATAAATGTCGCATCATCCCACACAATTTTCAACACTTTAATGGTAAATCAAGATCATAAATAATATTCCCTATCAAATTAACTACACATAAATCACTCAATGGTGGTTCTCCCATGAGGGGAAAGAGATGAACCATGAACCTACCCACCCTGCCTATCACCACTATAATAAGAATCATTAAATATCTATTTTAAGCATGCTAAGTAACTCATCCAGTACCCAAAAAATAAGAAGAATATTTTAAAGAATCGCCCTCTACATGGTTCCTCCTATATATAATGACCAAGTTCACTACCTCTAAAAAAGACAAAAATAGAAATTTGTTCACATAAACCCATCCAGAATACCTAACTCTATCCTCAAAACACATAACTTGGGTCATCTCATCACCGTCCAACATTCATAAAAAATAAAGAGACTATGTAAAAATATTTATGTATTCTATCATGAAAATATTTTTGGAGTTGGTTCCATAGAACCAACTTCTAAGTAAAATAAAGTTCCTTATCACATCATGATTGTTCCTCTGTGTAAAAGAGTATGTGATAATTTCCTAAGAATATATGTAACATTGAAAACTCATAGTAGTTACCTTCTATGATTAGAACCTAGACGTTCCATGATAGTATTATTAAATATATATTTTTTAGATGGACGATATCATTTGACAGGACACATGTGATATAGGATATTAGGGGGGAAGATGCATAGTACATTGAGGCACCATCTTACGGTGTGCACCCTTGTTAATTTTTAGAGTATGAGATTATGATAATGAGACTCACTAACAGTAAGTTTATATTTATATGTGTCATTGGATGTTCTTATTTGTGGATGTGTGTATTGATCCTTACACTTTATTATTATCATTAATGAATATAATAATTCACATACTTTAATGTATTGAAAAAAACCATAATGATGTATGCTTGTGTAGAAGTATGATGCATTGGGTGTGTCAAAAGTGATATTACATTAATGGATAATGTGAGAAAGGATTTATTACATCTATTCTTAGACAGAAGTTTATATCTCATGTCATTTGAGGTTAATGGAACTTCCTAGATAAATCTATGGCCATGGTGTTCTATGGTCTTGTTCATTTCTATAAATTCAAAGAATGTGACATCTAGCACATAGGTTGATAACATTAGTATAAAACATGATTGGTTATAGATATCTTGATAAGGGGATTATATTGCACATAAGGTGTCTGTAAGAGTTTGTAGGTTTTTGTGGCATTAACTTCTTTCTCCATGAATGTCTTGGTAAGTTTTCTAAATTTTAACATTGGAATTTAGGTGTATCCTCTTATTGATACTGAGAAAGAGGCCTATATGATCACACACTAAGTGTATTTAGAATCTCAATTAGATTAAATTTTTAATTTAAAATGTTATAATAAATATAATTCTAACTTTGTGGATTAATAATTATTCAGGTTTGGTTTATCACTGAGATTTAATCATTATTTATTTAAAATGATAATTTATTTAAATAATAATAAATATTTATTTTCAAGTTTTTTATAATATAATATTTATTATATTTATTAATGAATAATGAAGTGATATTTATTTATTAAATAAATAGTCATTATTCAAGGTTTAATAAATGTCAGGGAGGATAAACGGAATGAGTTTAATGGTCAGATTAAATATGATATAAATGATAATTATTTATTCTTAGGTGATTCACATGTCATGTGAATAATAATTATATTATTATTAAGATATGAGGTTCACTAAGAATTATGTAATTGATAAGGGGCCTTATATTAAAATAGGTAGCCATGAACTTTAATTAATATATATCCAGTTATATCTCTTTCCAAAGATAGATTGGTTGTGCATAATGGATAAATATAAGCTCACATAAACCCTAGAGGGAGTTCTAGAGATATAAAAGTGTGATCTCTCCTCCTCTTATCTCAAGAAATAGAGAGAAAGACAATAATTATTAGTCCTCAAAGATAATTCTATTGTGATAAAACCCAAATGACTCAAGAAATCAAGATCATCCATACTAAAACACCAATATTATATAGTGATGTTTATAGATTATATTGCATGTGTGGATCACTGTTAGAGGGATTATATACATTGATCCCACAAAAAAATGATGGTACAAAAAAATTGAGTCAATTGAATTATCAAAAAATAAATAATTACAAGTTTAGGTAATTCTAGATCTATTTATAAATTAATTATAAATTACATTCCATGATCCTCCTCTTCTAGTTAGGGTGTTCATGTCAATTAATCCTTGAAATAATTTCATTAGTCATGACATTTTCATTTTGTACATCTCAGATTATTCAATGATTATGAAAAAATGAGGTAGTTATGCCCAAAAAGTTCTTTCACTGCACCTGGAACCTTCAAGTAGTATCATAGTGGTTACATGGTTAATTTATTACTATTTATTAATCATTGATTGAATGGTATACATTTTTAATTTCTTTTAATTTATATCTATTCATTATTAAAATAAAAAAATCATTTTCTCATCCATTTCATCATTTTTTTCTTGCATAACCAATAAACGGTTTAAATCAAAATAAAGAAACATATGAAAACTCCATATAAAGATACTAATAATTTTATCTAGATAATACATGACTACACATCATGTACTAAACTACATGTCGTGTAGTTGTGTATCTAGAATTTATCTCACATGATTATCAGATCAGTCTGATAATATTATGTGAATGGTGATAAAATCGAATCTACATATATCTAAACTAGAAGGCATTAAGATTAAAGTATTTCATGTCTTTTAAATCACTTGCATGATATGTAGTCCTCATTTTATTATGATGGAAATGAGGGGGGTATAAGCATTTCATATATCTTCTACATGACATAGGGACTAATAAACTGTGCAACTTAAAGGCCACACATCATGTAGAAAGATTACATTTTTTATACATATTACATGTCAATGGAAAAAAAACATGACCAATCCCTAGTCATGTGTCAAAAACATGGGTAGAATACATCACACATCGTGTAACCCAATACACATCGTCTAGCCTAATGCATCCATTTTTCTTAATTTAATGTAGAGAGATAAACTAATTATATAATTAAACATATCCACATGTGTTATATGTGTAATTTATTTGATATTATATATCTTGTCATAGGATTATTGATTATATATTAATTAAATTTTTTTGTTAAATTATAAATCTATAAGTTTTGTATGGTCTTTTCTTATAGCGTACTTCATGTGCATCAAGAGAATCACATATAGTGTAATTAACATGCGTTATATGTGTCATTTGTTTGATAATACACTCTATTTAATTACTTACCATGCAATGTATATTGGATTCCAAGGTAATTCATAAGAAAAAATATTTTTTCAGGTAGTTTTAATGAGTACATGTCATTTCTTCCAAGTTCACTTGTGTACTTTTATAATTTTAAATAAAATTAATTTTTTCATTTGTTTAAAATTAAGGATGATGAAATTTCAAGGATTCTTGGATAGAATTAAGATAACTTAAATTAATTGGATTAATTCAGGGAATTTTATCTTAATTAAAGAATAATTAGGAGTAATTGATAACTAGATTACAAATGTATGTTTGTTGCATATTATGTGGATGATCATGAACTTATACTAGACCTATGTATATAATTGGTTTCCCTTTAATTTATTATTATTAAACTAAAATGATTGTATATGATTCATCCCATTATCCTTATCATGTAGGGGAATGTGTGCCCATAGTTCCGTTTATGTAAACCCCCTATCTAATCCATTACATCCCCTCACATGTATGTGAGTAAAAGATTATGTAAAGATGTAACTCCCAGATGAGAGGAAGTGGTCCAAGTCCTAGAACCAAGGAGAAACCAATCAAGTTGATACATTGGATCCAAGGATGAATACTGTAACATGAACCAATCTATGGTTAAAGGTGTTTTCCCCTAGGGGAATCTCATGATCATGCCAATTATATTTTATTTATATTAATTTCATGTTTGATTATTTATGTTTTTGGATGATACGTGATCACTTAATAAATTAATTAAAAAGAATGTAATATGGAATAAAATAAAATCGGATTATATATAAATTTTATCAGACATGGTTAATCACTTAAGTAAAATCCATTTAATATTAACAAGGTTTATGATGAGATAAAATTGGGTTTTTCAAATAAGGATAAAAATCACTAAACTAAAATATTAAGTATTTATAGCCTTCCATTACTTAATCCATAGTTAAAAGTTCTCAATGATCCCATGTTGTGGTGCTTTCAATTATTGGGGAACTTTTAGCTTGATGTTTTGGGTTAAATTAAGTTAGATCACATCAAGGCTTTACTTCCCAAATCGGACTTCATGTAATTATGAGTAAAGAGTTTAGGAAATCTTTATCTATGATTTTATGATTGGGGATTCCACTCAATAGATCAAGGAACTACATTTGAAGATAGTTGGAAAGTTATTCCTACCTAAAAATTCTCAAAAAACTTGTGAGGCCCATGTTTGGGTTATGAGAAAGGGGAAATGGGTTCTTACAACTAGAATATATATGAAATGGGATAATACAAAACTAATGGTCAAAGATATTATATTTTTAAAAAATAGCAGGATATTAATAAAATTTAAGTTTTTTAATCTAATTTTGTATCAATTAAGTATAAATAATCTACTCTTAATTTTGTTGAAGTGGAAAACCATAGGAATTCAGCCATATCACTATGATGTATATTAGAGAAGGAAAACCTTATCACCATCTCAAATTTTTAGTAATGGTATAAGTAATTTTCTGTTATACTGTACCATAAATAGAAATTATATGTTTTGGAAACCCCAATTCCCAAGTTGCTTTTGAAATAGGCTAATGAGGAATAAATGCCTCTCTGATTGAAACATATGGATGGAATAATGGATGCCCAATTTTTTAAGTAATTATTCATGTTCAATGATATTATAAAGTAATATGAGGATATGAATGCATATAGAATAATATCTCACCTTCGTGGTATCTATCAGGAGAATGAAAGATAAGAGAGATATGATATATCCTACACATTGTTCTTGTGCAAGCATAGAGATTATGTGACATTTGGTCCACATATATTAAAGATGATTAGCTAAATAGAATGATTTTATATCTTAGGGTTTAATATTTATGATGAGTTGTGCATAGATATCATTCTATCCTCACTACCTAAAACATTATCAAGTTTCATTATGAATTATAATATGTGAACTAGCAAGAAGACTCTTTTGATACATCTTAATCTTATTCTCCATGTTGATAAATACATGGGTAAAGAAAAACCTATGATTTATATGGTAAATAAAAAAATTAAGAATAAAGAAAACTGTATGAAGACCCATTCGAATCCTAAGTCTCCATATCACTGTTCTTCCAAGAAGAAGAACATCTAGAAGTATGAAAAGGAGAATAATGTAATGTTTTTTTCATGTGTAAAGCAAGGCCACTAGAAGAGGAATTTCACATAGTCAAAGAAATAAGGGGAGGTTATGGGTGTGTTGGTTATCAAGTGTAATATTTCCATATATATTTTGGGTATTAGATACTGCATGTGGTGCTCACATTTGTATCTAAATAAATTAACCAAGTAGATTTTTAAAGTTTTTCAAAGGTGAGGTAGATCCAAGGGCTGCCAGTGGGGTAAGGATGGCTCCTCTAGCCATTGGAGACTACCACCTCACATTTCTAACATGAAATATTTTTGTTATAAAGGACTATTATTATGTGTGTAATATTGCTAAGAACGCCATCTTAGTTTCTTGTTCAGACATGGATGTATTTTTTTTCAAATTTGGAAATAAGATTTGTTACTTTTATAAATATAGCATATGATATGGTACATAATAGTTTAATAACGGACTTTATGTATTAAATTACAAAAAAATCTTGGAAATTGATAATGAATCAAATTCACATGAATAATTTCAAACCTGGTTGTGCCATCACCATCTTGGTCACATAAATGAGAAGTGTTTAACAAATCTCTATCAAGATGGTTACTATGAATCTTTTGATCTTAAACCTATTAAAATATTTCATGCTTGTTTACAAGTCAAGATGAAAAAATCATCATTTGGTTTTCAAGGTGAAAGTTTCATAGTGCTTCTACATTTGGTATACACTGATGTGTTTGGACCTTTTAAAGTGGAATATTGAGGTGGATTCTCAAACTTTATTAATTTCATCAATTACTTGAGTATAATAGGTTACATGTTCTTGATTTGTTATAAGTATGAATATTTTGATCAATTCAAGGAGTTCAAGAATTAATTTGAGAATCAACTTGGTAATAAGATAAATAAACTTTGATCAGATTGATAAAGTTAATATCTTAACCATGATTTTATCAACATTCTATGAGAGTATGTGATTTTATCTCAACTAATTCCACATTATACACCATAATGGAATGGTGTTAGTTAAAGGAGGAACCATAACTTGTTGGACATGGTGACATCGATGATGATTCATAAAAATCCATCCATTATCCATTTTGGGATATGCATTACACATGGCATCATACATACAAAACCTAGTACAAACTAAAGAGGAAAATAATATTCCATTTGAGCCATGGCGTGTAAAGAAACCCATTTTGTCACATATTCATCCATGGGGTGAAAAGTGTTTGTTAATGCAAGCTCAATAAACAAACTAAATACTTAGGAAATAACATGTATCTTTATAGGTCACCCTAAGGATATTAGAGGATGCTACCAATATGATCCCTTAAACAAAAATGTTATAGTTTCTAAGAATTCTATATTCCTTGAGTGGTAAAACATTCTCAAGAAGGATAGTGGGAGAAAAATTAGATTCTAGGAAGATTATTTACGTGATACATAAGAGTTCGTATGGGAACATACTCCACAAGAGATGTGGAATATTTAGTTCCTATATACACATAAGAGAAATAAATAAGTTATAGATTCAAAAAGATATTGTTTTCTTGTAACAGAATATGGTGACTCATTATTTTTTTAAATAATGAACCTCTATACTAAAAGGAGTCAGTAGAGAGATTAGAAGCTATAAAATGGAAAGAATCCATGAATTATGATATGGATTCCATGTATAAAAATTGTGTGTGGGTCGTGGTTAATATTATAATATATATAAAATTAAATTGGGTAAAATGGTTATTTAATAGAATTTTGTACATAGAAGGTCGGTTTAATATGTATAAAGTACAACCAGTGGCTAATGGTTTTAGATAACATCATTGCATGGACTATAATAAAGGCTTTTCTCCAGTTTCCATGCATAAACCCATCAGAAATTTTCTTTCCATGGTATATTTCCATGACTATGAGATTTGGTAGATGGATGTAAAGACTAATTTCCTTAATGTGAACCTTTATAAAGATATGTATATGATACAACTAGAATGGTTTTTTACTACAATCATTCCAAAAAGGTAAGCAATTTATAGAGATCTATTTATGGATTAAAGCAAGCATCTTGGTCATGGAATATTTAGTTCAATGAATATATAATAGAATTTGGTTTCATTAAGAATGAATGTGAACCATGTGTTTAAAACTGGTTTAGTGGTAGTATTATCATTTTTATAGTAATATATGTTGATGACATATTACTAATTATAAATTAGATACCATCTTTACAAGTTATTAAAGCATGGTTGAGAAAGTGCTTCTCCATGAAGGACTTGGGTGAATAATCCTACATTCTAGGGATCGATATCATGCATGATAGATCAAAGAGGATACATGGACAAATGCAAATCATATACATTGACCAAATACTAAATAGGTTCAGTTTGGAACAATCTATGAGGGTATTGGTTTCATTATCACATGGTATACATACTTCCAAGAAGATGTGTCCTTAAATGTAGTTGGAAAGAGAGATAATGAATAGGATCAAATATTCATATATGATAGTACATATCATGTATTTCATGTTATATATAAGTATTGATGTTTCCTATACTTTGATCATGGTAAGTAAAAACCATGTTGATCTAGGTGAACAACATCAGACTACTATTAAGGATATCCTTAATTATAGGAGGTGAACTAAGGAAATGTACCAGCTGTATGGAGGAGATGAATAGCTATTCATCAAAGGTTATATAGATTATATATTTGAGATACATTAAAATTGTATGATATCATGGTTAGGATACATCTTTAGTCTCAATGGAGGATCTAGGAGATGGAAGAGTTCCAAGCCACCATTTGTTGTTGATTCTACAGCAAAGTCCAAGAATATTTCATCTTTTGATATAGTTATGGAAGTGGTTCAAATTCTAAAATTTCTCCAATAGCTTAATGTGGTGCCTGTAATTCAAGGACCAATCACAATTTACTGTGATAACACTACAGTGGTGGCTCTTTCTAAAGAGTCAAGGTCATATCAAGGTACAAAGAATATACTTTGGAAGTTTCATCTATTGAGGGATTTTTTTAATGAGGTGAAGTTATAGAGAATAAAGTATCCATAGAGGAAAATGTGGTGGAGCCCTTGATGAAGGTTCTATATTAGAATAGGAATGAGTCTCATGTTATATATAGTGTATTGAGTGTAACACCCCTCATTTTTATGAACTAATTGTTTTCGAAAAAATTAAATTTCTTTGATGGATTTCATTAAACGCTGCACCAAGTTAAGATTTATTTATATGAAAGACCGAGTAAAGATTTCACTACATGAAACATTCATATTATCTTTCTATAAACATAACACTAATTTGTCTTGTGTTATATACAATATTGAGTTCCTTTGATAGCTTGTGTTACACGCAAGAACGAGTTTTACTAAACTACAATATATAATTAATATTATTATTTAATATGGTGGTTATCAACTAGTAGTTGGAATGTAAGATATTAAAAAGATTAAATAAATTATTATAAAAATTTATAATTTTTTATATAATTCTTTTGTAACCAATTAATTATAAATTAAAATAAAAACATTTTTAATATAAAAGGAAATCTTTTTCTGAAAAAAAAACTATTTTATACGCGCAAGTATGTTTTATATCAAAGAAATTACTCAAATCACTTTTGGTTAATTATTTTAATGAAATTTATAAATTATATATTCAATAAAAAAATTACATCCATATTATATGTTTTATATTCAAGAGATAAGAATAAATTCAATTGTATTCTTAAAACTGTATTTTTCTAAAACACAGTTTTATCACATTTTTATGGCATACTTATTTTAAACTAAATTTTTACAATTTTATAAAATTAATTTAATAAAATAAACATAATTTTTGAAATTGGAAGATCAAAAAAACTTAGGTTGATTTTTTGGTTTTTTTTTTGAGAAGTTTCATTTTTTATGAATAGTGAAAAATACTGGATTTTAATTGAAAACTGCCTTTTCGTCTAAATATTTTATAATTTTAAACAACATTTTGAATTGATATCAAAGTCACAATATTTAGATTATACATCTATTAATATAATTTAGGTAATTTTAATAATTTTCATATTTAAATTCAATAAGAAACATTATAAACCTTTGATCTTTTTCATTTTCAAAACTCATTTTCTCAACACATCTCCAGGGTTAATTTTAAATTAACTTATACCAATTATGTGATTTTATTTTGAAAAATGGATTTAATATTTGTAATAATAATAATTTATAATATCTAATAATTCAAAATTAATTTTTGACCAAAGTTATTAGTGAAATAAATTAAAATTACTTACAGCGATTAAGGTGAATACAAGATTACTTAGAGGTAAAACTTGGAATATAAGGTGTAAAAATGAACAAAACTTTTCCAAAACCCATTTTATGGACATATTTCGACCTTATCCCTTATATTATCTTGATTTTTATATTATTGGATCCAATTTAATTGGAAAATATGTGGTTGTAATTCTCTCTTTCAAAAATTTACAATTGTGCCACTCACCTCCCTTATAAAAGGCCACCCCCTCTTCCCCTCTCTTCACACCTTCAAAACCAATTGCTTAGGAAAATACCAAAAAAAAAATTATAAAATTTAATACTCTCATAATATAATCCTTAATTTTTTTATAAATCCAACCAATTAAGTACTTTGGTGAAAACCAACAGGAGATGCCCAAAGAAGAGGTAACGTTCATCAATGAAGGTTTTTGTTTTATTTCTTCCTCAAACCCCTTCATTTATTTGTATATAATTATTATATAATAACCTAAGTATATTAAATATACCTATATGTTTTTTATTTTATTTTAATGACCTAAAAATACACACACACTTCCATCAAATGGGTTTTTAAATCATCATTCGTGTGTACGGCGGACTACCGCCTCCCGAACCGATGTCATTCATTTTTCCATTACCACCCTTCAAAGTTGTGAATAATGATGTAAATAATGTTAATATATTATATTTATGATTTTTATGACGTTATTATTATTAATTAATTGTTATATCACACATTCCTTCATGTTTTCTTTTTTTTTTTGGAAATACCATAACGTCGTTCGTGTGTACGGCAAACTACCACCTTGTGAAGTGATTTGATTCATTCACACTTTACATGGAATGTATTAAGGATGGATTTAATAAAAAAATGTGATAAATATGATATAAAAATTAATTTTTAATGATAATATTTTATATAATTTTCTTTCTTTAAACCCAATAAAAAAATATAAACAGCGTTCATGCGTACATACGGCCTAACAGATCCATGAATAGTGTATTACATTTCCAATTTCAACCTATTATATATTATTATAAAAACATATATACTTAATATATATGATACTTATATCATGGTTATAATTATATATATTATTAAATCATAATTAAATTTAGATAACCAAAAATATAACAAATCAAAACATATTTGAAAAACAGAGTGGTTATTACCCGAAACGTAACTAAAACATAGAATTGTTAATAACCAAGTAATAAAAGGTCATAATAAAATAATACATGGAATTATATAAATTAATATTTTTATTTATTATATGTATAATAAATTATATTTATTATAAATTATGATTTAATTAATACAATAGAAGTCAGGACTTAAGGTAAGGGATTTTCGTCTCACTTTTATTTTTAGTGAGACATAAGCCATGTTCACCATTTATTTATTATATGTGGTGTGTATGAAGACGATGGATGTATTTTATAATTTTTATACTGATAATTATTGGAATTAAATATCCATCTTAAGATCTATATTTCATGAGTTTTACGGTTAAAATGTTACCAAAGCGATGAGGAAATTTTTCCTCAATTTGCCTTCTTTGAGACACATGTTATGTTATGCTACTATACTCTATTATGTGGTGAATATAATACCACTTTGAAATATTATATCATGAATATCCTTATTTTCATAATATTTTAAGAGTCATTTTATGTTATTATTTCATGGGGATTATGATTCAATGTTACCGAAGTGGTAATATTTTATTTCCACAATCTCATCATTTATCGAGATTATTTATGATTATGCTTTCATTAATGAAATATCTCAAGAAGTCTCATGAATTTTATTCTAATATAGTTATTCATGATATCTTCAATTAATTTTTCCATTTTTTCAATCATCGGTACTTAATATAATTAAGAATTTTTTTTAAGAAAATCCTATTTTATTTCTCTCTTCGATTGGAAATTTGTTTTCTTTCAAAACCATGTTTTCTAAAAATATAAAAAGTTTTATTATCATTTTTTAAATGATTTATTAAAGAAATTTCTACCCATTTTTTTCTTTTTTTAAATGTTTTAAAATTAATCATCTTGTAATTTTTAAATCAAGGTACTTTTATAAACTTTTTACTGTGAAAAAGGAATGTTCGTTTAACATGTACAACATGTATGAATTAACCCACCATCATGTATATCATTTATTTGAATATTCCTTTGAAATTTTACAAGGTTGTTTTTTAAAGAAAATTTTTTTCCTAATATTTTGGAAAAAAATAATGTGTTTTTCAAAGAAAAATATTTTCAAAAATGTTTTATGTTTTTAAATTGTTTTTCAAAGTGGAAAGGATATTTTACATAAGAAATGTTTTAAATGATATTTCAAAGTTATTATCCATATAAGATGACATCCTTTGATATAGTTTACGATTTATTAGGGATAAGAACTATGGACACCATTCTTATTCTTATTTTAATGGTTTATATTTAAGATGAGAAGTTGTTCATAAAACTTGTTTCTCTTCTATGGGTTATACCATGATAAAACACTTATAAAACCCACTTATTTTTATGGGTTATGGTGTGATGAAATTATTATGAAACCTTTATATTTTACACAAGTTTTGATATGATGACATGTTTATGATACCCATTTCATTTCTTGGGTTATGATATGATTAATTTTTATGATCTTATGGCACACATATATATGATTTCATTATGTAAAGGGTGGGACCTATATTTCCATCCAATGTATTAGGTAATAATAAATGTTCTATGACCTAAAAGGGTAAATGGGTGGTCAGGACAAGCCTAAAACAAGAGGGTAAATGGGAGGTTATCCCAAGCTCGTAACAATAGGGTACACAGGAGGTCATCCCAATACCACAACAAGAGGGTGAACAAGATGCCATCCCAAGCTCACAATAAGAAGGTACATAGGAGTTCATCCTAATCCCAAAATAAGAGGGTACACGGGAATTCATCCCAAGATCAAAGAAGGTACATGGGTGATTATCCTAAACATAACATGTTATGAATGTATTGGTATGTATCCTTGACATAATATTTTCTATGATTATGTGTACACCATAAATTACATTTCTTATTCCATTGTTATACTCTCATAGAACATGTTCTTTGATTATCTTATGATTCATGTCTTATGAACTACCAATCTTTATTTCATGATTCAAGATTATAATCTTTGATATGCGGGGTATGATTTTTCAAATGTTATGTTCATTTTCTCATACCCTTATTCTCATGTTATGCTTATGTATCTCCCTCCTTTACCCTTACTGGAAATCTAAGCTCACCCTTTCTTATGTTTCCTTTCCCTAGGTTATGAAGATTGGTTTTAAGTAGGAGTACTAAAGGGGAAGATCTTTATGGGATATGTTTAAGGTCTTGCACCAAATTAGAATAATGTGTTCCAAGTTTCCAAAGGCACTAAACAATTACATTCCTCAGGCATTTGTTTGTATAATGTAATGAATATTCATATAAAAATATGTAATACCCATGTATTAGAATCATATTTCACTATATTTGGTGTCAAAGAAAAGTATTAGTCAACCTTTGGAAACTAGGATGAGAAAACTTTAGTGATGTACCTAGGGATATTTCTATAGATATTATATGAATGTATCTAAGGATGAGTTTAAGGATGTTTCAAGGTTTAGAAAAATTTCCTAGAATTTTGGTAAAGGATAGAGAAAGTGGTTTACTAGAAATAAATCTCTATCTTGATACAACAAGTAGATGTAGATATAGAATATATGTACCTAGGTGTAACAACCCTAAAAACACTATATTTATCTATACTCAATTGGGGACTGGTGCATGATAAGGGACCTTACTTCACACCTAGTTTGACACTCCTAGGCGATATTCTTTGAAAATTCATGAACTATTCATGAAGGATTTAAATAAATGATGATCATAGATAACCTTTGATAAGGATAAGGTATCACATATTTAAAATAATGTGTCATGATTTAGACATCCTATAAGTGATTTTTAAAGATTATATTTTTTTCCACTATGATAAGTGCTACTAGATCTATTCTTTTTAGTTTTATTCAATGACGGTAACTAGAAAGAACTGGGATAACAATTAATTTGATGAAAAATTTTATGATGATAAGTCAAATGGGATGATTACTGGAGTGGGGAATGTTTTTATTATGCTTAATTAGTTTTTATAGAACATTATTAACAATGTTTACCATAACCAACTCACAAAATCACCAAAGAATATGAGGAAAGAGTTAACTGAGAGTTCAGGTAGTAGTGATCATGGAGGAAAGAAGATTCAATTTCCTATGTGTCAAGAATGTGGTAAGAAACACCCAAGTAAATGTATTGGAGGAATAATAATATGTTTTGACTATTGAAAAGGAAACATTCCAAGTAAATTAAAAGGGATAATGAAAAATTCAATTAACTCAATAGAAGCAAATTTTGGTCTCCCTAAGATATCATCGATTGTTGAATGTTTTAAATGTTGAAAGTATTGGAATTGTGAAAATCTATGTATTATGGGAAATTTTATGAAGGAAATCATAAAGGTTTTATGAGTAATAGTTTTATTGCTGATGATGAAGAGACCACATATGACATATGAAAGGTATGTGTTTCTCTAATAGTTTTGTTTATAAGAATGATTAAATTGAGTTTGATTAATGTTAACACATGATTTGTATTTCATATTTTAGGAAAGGGGTATTAATTAATAATATGTTGAATCCTAGTTAATGGTTTGAGAATGAAGTGGGATGATTTAATTATTTATGTATTTGGATTCAATAATTATGAATTTTGAAATATATAAGGGTTGTTTATTATAAGTTTTCATTAAGTATTTTAATTAATATATTGAATTTTACTGATGGACTGGAAAAGTGATTTAATAGCAAGGTGATATTTTTTTTATGAGAAGTTACCCCTTATTATGTTTAATATTATGATAAAAATATGTTTAATATGTATAAAGTAAATTGTATAGTATCGATGACCTCAAAAATGATAAGGGATTTGTTTATAAAGTAGTGCATGTTATCATTTATGGAGTTTAGAAAATTACTAGATATATGGAATATATTCAATAATATATGGTCTTATTCGAGTAAAGAGGAAGAATGATTTTTTTCATTAAGGTTCTATGGTAATTCAATTTATTGCCAAGTTTGAATAGAATACATGATAAAGGTATTCACATGTTGGGTATGTGACAATCAAGAGCTACTTTATGATATATGGGGGATTAATGTTAAGTTTATTTTGAGAAATTTAGTGACCTTCTTTGTATAGTTTTGAATTTTCATCTTTTGGAAGGGTCAAAAGGCTAAACATTTATGAAAAGGTTTATGTTGAACTTTATATGAATCTTTAGAGATTAATTTATTATTTCATTATATGAATATTTATGCATGACTTGTGATAACTATTTTGTAGTGATGATAACTAAAGATAGATGAAATGACTTATCATTATATTTATGGATCTTATGATCCATTAGTAATTTAGGAATAACAAATTCACCTTAATTTCTTGGAGTAAGATATAATGTGGAAATTGATTAAGGCATAACCAAAGGGTGAGATTGCACTTATGAAATTAGTATACATGTTTGTGAAAAGGGTCTGGAAATAAAATGTTATCATGTTATCATAATTTTGATGATATCGATGACCTTTTTCAAGACTCTTTGGTTTATAGATTTGTGATCATAAACTTTCTCTTGAACATGTTCTATATCACTCTCCATTAGTATTTGGGTTTTATTTTTCTCTTTTATGTCCATGTTTTCACTTTCCACCTATGTTCTCCTATGTGGAACCCTATCTATGAGTTACATTGAGTAAAGTTTATGTTTCTAACTTTCCTTTTTTAAAGGAAGTTTTATTATTAATTTTTATGATGTGGGTTTCGATGAAAGTAACATTAAAGTATTAAGCCTTTGATGGGCCAAATGAATTTAGAGGGAGAAATTTATTTTAAGGGGGTATAATGTAACACCCGGAGTTTTTATGAATTAATTTTTTAGAATAAATTAAATTTATTTTTATGGCTCATGTTGCACGCTAAAAAAAGTTAAGCTTTATTTATATGAAATTCCAAGTTATGCTCGTGCTACATGAAACATTGATATTAGCTTGCAGTACATGTAATACTAATTTGACTTGTGTTACACACAATACTGAATTCCTTCGATAGCTTGTGTTACATGCTCGACTGAGTTTTACTAAACTAAAATATACTATTATTGTTATTTAATATGATAGTTATAACTATCCATTTGAATGGAAGGTATTAAAAGGATTAAATAAATTAGGAAAATATTTTTTACACATGTTTATATAATTCTTTGGTTACAAATTAATTAGAAATGAAAATAAAAACGTTTTTAGGATAAAAAATATATTTTTATGAAAAAAATAATAATTTATGTGCACAAGTGTGTTTTATATCAAAAAAATAACCAAATAAATTTTTTTAATTAGTTTAATTTAATTTATATATTATAAATTCAATAAAATTTTTAAGATTCATCTTATATGTTTTCTGTATAAGAGATAAGAATAAATCCAATTGTGCATTTAAAAACAATAATTTTCTAAAAAATAGTTTTTTTGAATTTTTATAGAACACTTATTTTAAATATAAATTTGTACAATTTTAAAAAATTAATTTTATAAAATAATTATTATTTTTGAAATTGGAATATCAAAAATAATCTTAGTGTAAATTTTTGGTATTTTTCTAAGGAGTTTCATTTTTTGATAAATTTTTTCTAAATAATTTATAATCATAAACTATATTTGAATTAGTTTTAAAGTAAATATAGTTAAATTATACATATAATAATCCAATTTAGGTAATTTTAATCAATTTAATATTGATATTTAATATAAAAACTTTGTAAACTTTTGGTCTTTTTCGCTTTAAAAACTCATTTCCTCGGCAGTTTTGAAGAATTTATTTTAAATTAATTTCTGCCACTTAAGTGATTTGAATTTGGAAAAATGGATTGCATATTTGGAATAATAATAATTTATAATTTATAATAATTATAAATTAATTTTTTACCAAATTTATTAGTGAAAGAAATTAAAATTAGTTACAGCAATTATACAAGATTACTTAGTGGTTAAACATAGAATATAAGGTGTAAAAATGATCCAATACTTGTCCAAAACACATTTTATGGATATATTTAAACATTATACCTTCTATTATTGATATTTTTACCTTATAGGAGCCACTTGACATGGAAAAAACATGATTTTAATTCTCCATTTCAATAATTTACATTTGTACCACTCACCTCCCTTATAAATGGCCACCCACCCTTTCCCTCTCTTCACACCTTCAAAAACAATTTTTTCAAACAATAACTCACCAAATAACTTCTAAAATTCCATATTATAATCCTATAATCCTTAATTTTGGAATAAATCCAACCAAGGAATGCTTTTGGTGCAAACTAAAAGGAGATACCCAAAGAAGAGGTAATGTTCATCGACGAACATTTTTGCTTTATCTCTTCCTCAAAAAACTTAATTCATTTTTATATCATGATTATATAATAACCTCATTATATTCAATATAATTATATGTTTTTATGTTAAGTTTAATACCTAAAAACACACACACTTCCATAAAATGGGTTATGAAATCATCGTTCATGTGTACGGCGGACTCCCGCCTCACGAACTGATGTCGTTCATTTTTCTATTACCACATTTTAAGGTTGGGAATAACAATTTAAATAATTTTATATATTTTATATATGATTTTAATGATTTTATTATGATTATTTAATTTTTATATTAAATATTACTTCATGTTTTCCATTTTGTGGGAATACAATAATGTCATTTGTGTGTGCGGTGGACTACCACCTCGTGAAGTGATGTGATTCATTTGTGATTTATATGGGATTTATTAAGGATGGATTTAATAAAAATATGAGATAAATATGACATAAAAATATTCTTTAATTATAATATATAATATACTTTTATTTCTTTCAATTTTATAAGAAAATGCAAACAGTGTTCATGTGTACGCACGACCTACCATCTCCATTAACAGTATATTTCACTTCCAATTTCAATTTTTATAGATTATTATAAATAAATATAAAGTAAATATATATTATATTTATATAATTTTTATCATTATAGATATGATTAAATTGTGATTAAATAAGGATAACCAAAAATATAAAAAATCAAAACATATACAAAAAACAAAGTGGTTATTACCCGAAACCTAACTTTAACATGGAATTGTTAATAAATGGGTAATAAAAGGTAATAAGAAAATAATACATGGTATGATATATATTAATATTTTTATGTATTATATTTATAATAAAATTATATTTACTATACATGATGATTGAATGAGTGCGGTGGAATTGAAGACTTAAGGTTAGGTATTTTCATCTCACTTCTATTTTCTATGAGACACAAGACATGTTCACCGCTTATTTATTATATGTTGAATGTATGATACCCATGGATGTATTTTATGATTATTATAATTAGAGTTATTTTTATTTATATATCCATTTCAGTATCTCTCTTTCATGGGGTTTACAGTTAAAATTATACCAAAGTAGTAAGGGAATTTTCCCTTAATTTTCCTTCTTTGAGACACAGGTTTTGTTATGCACCTATTCTCTTTTATGAGGTGTATATATTACCCATTTGACATTTTATATCATGAATATAATTCTTTTTATTATATTTTAAGATTCATGTGATGTTATTCTCTCATGTTTATTATGATTCAATGTTACCAAAGTGGTAATATTTTATTTTTATAATCTTATCATTTATCAAGATTGTTTATAATTATGATTCCATTAATGAAATATCTCAAGAATTATCATGAATTTTCCTATCCTATGGTTATTCATGATATATTAAATTAATGGTTCCATTTTTTCACTCTTTCATACTTAATATAATTTAAATAAATTTAATAAACTAGGACTTTACTTCTCTATTCGGTCGGAAATATGATTTCTTTCAAAACAATGTTTTCTAAAAAAATCAAAAGTATTTTTAAAATTTTAAAAGTGATTTATTAAATAAATTTCTACCCATTTTGTATTTTTTTAATTCAGTTGAATATTTTTATCATTTTTTGATCATGGAACTTTTATATGCTTTTTTACTGTGTAAAAGAATGTTTCTTTAACATGTAAAGCATGTATGGATTTACCCACTATCATGATCGTAATTTCTTTGAAACTTCCTTTGTAGGTTGAAAAGATTATTTTTTAAAATAAATTTTTTCCCTAATATTCTAGAAATTCATTGTTTTTAATTTTTTTTAAATTAGTTTTCAAATAAAAAGGTTTTCAAATATGTTTTATGTTTTAAAAATAATTTTCAAATCAAAAAGGATATTTTTCTAAAGATATAATTTAAATTATATTTCAAAATTATTCTCAACAAATATGAAATCATTTGACCTAGTTTATTCTTTACTAGGGATATGATCCAAGGATTCCATTATTATTCTTATTTGAATGGTTTATGTTTAAGATGAAAAGTTTTTTATGAAACCAATTTCTCTTCCATGGGTTATAACATGATAAAATTATTATGAAACCCACTTATTTTCATGGGTTATGCTATGATGAAATGATTATGAAACATGTATCTTTTATAAAAGTTATGATATGATGGCATGTTTATGATACCCATTTAATTTCATGGGTTATGATATGATGGATTTTTATGATATTGTGGCAAATATATGAATGATTTCATTATGTGACGGGTGGGACCTATATCTCTCTCCAATGAATTGGGTAATGATAAATTTTTTATGTGCTCAAAGGGTATATAGGTGGTAAGCCCAAGCTCGCAATAAGAGGGTACATGGGAGGTCATATAAATCCCATCATAAGAGGGTACATAGGAGGTCATCCCAAGACCGCAATAAGGGGGTATACAGGAGGTCATCCTAATCCTAAAACAAGAGGGTAAACAGTAGGTCATACCAAGCCCAAAGCAAGTACACGGGTGATTAGCCCAAGCCTAACATGTTATGAAAAAATTTGTAGTTATCCTTAACATAATATTTTCTAATATTATGTTTATGTCATAAATTCGATGTCTTATTCAATTTTTATACTCTCATGTCTCATGTTTTTTTCTTATCATATTATTCATGTTTAATGAACTGCCAAACTTTATTCAATGATTCTAAATTATGATCTTTGATATGCAGGGTATGCTTTTCAAATGTTATGATTTTGTGCTCATACCCTTATGCTCGTGTTATGATTATGAATATTCCTTTTTTACCCTTACTGAGCATCTAAAATCACCCTTTCTAATGGTTCCATTCCCCAAGTTATAAATAAAGTTTCTAAGTAGGAGTACTAAAGCATAAGATCTTTATGGTAGATGTTGAAGATCTTTCACCAAATTAGAAGAATGTGGTCTAAGTTTCCAAAGGCACTAAACTATTATGGTCTTCAGGTGTGTGTTTATATAATGTAATGAATATTCATATAAAAATTTGTAATATCCATGTACGAGAAGCCAAGGTCTCTATACTGAAGGTTATTAACATTTGGCTCTAGTGAAAGTGGGAGACTATAATATTTTGTTCCCTAGAACCAATTTCTATGTACTTGATGATTATAAGTATTCATTATACTGAATATCAATTATGTTTCTTATCACATCATTATTATTACTATGCATGAAATATTATATGATAATGTCCTAAGAATATTCATTACATTTAAAGGTCGTAGCAGTTACCTACTATGATGAGAACCTAGAGGTGCCACAATAAAATTGTTGAATATATATGTTCAGTAGTCAAATGATATCATTTGAAATGAAACAAATGATATGGGATATCAGGGGTGGATACTTGTAGGACTTTGTGACACCCTCTCAGTTAGTGATCCCTTGTTAATTTCTAGAGAAGTAGATTATGAGAACGAGACCCTACAATAGGAAATTGACATTTATATGTGTCAATGGATGTTCATATTTACAAACATGTGTATTGATTATTAGATGTTAAAATAATCATTAATGAATATCATAATTTATGTACTTTAATGTATAACAAAAAATGTGATGACATATTCTCATAGAGAGTTATGATGTCTTGGATGTTTCATAGTTGATATTGCATTAATAAATAATGTGAGGATGGATTTATCCCTTCTATCCCTTTATAGAAGTTGATATCTCAGAGCCTTTTATGGGAAGGAAACTACCTAGATAAATCGATTTCCATGGTATTCTATGGGAATATTCATTTCTGTAAAGTCAAAAAATTTGACATCGATCACATAGGTTGATGACATGAATATATAACCTTCTTGATTAGATATATCATGATAAAGGGGTTATATTACACAGTGAGAATTCGTAGGAGGTTTTATATCATATTAACTTATTTCTCTATGAGTGTATTGGTATGTTTTTACATAATAACCTTGCAATTTAGTCATATCCTTCTATTTCCACTAAGAAAGTGTCCTAGAGGGTCGCACACTAAGTGTAAGTACCACACAGGTACGCCACACAAAATACTACTACCAAGGTATCACCATGAAGGAAAGTACCACACTGGTACGCCACATAGAAGATTACCACAAAGGTATCACCATGAAGGTAAGGACTCAGCTCATACTAGGTATAACTTAGGTACATTAGTAGAGATGATTATATGTAACTACTAAATCATCTTACTCTATTAAGAGGCAGACCCATGAAGGATCCAAAATAACAGACCCACACCAGATCTTAGTACATCATCAGACCCACATAGGATCCTAGTACATCGTCAGACCCACACAGGATTCTAGTACATCATCAGACCCACACAGGATCCTAGTATAGTAGACCCACATAGGATTCTAGAGTAGTCCCGCATGGATTCATATAGCGGATCCATGTGGGATCCTCAAATACAGACCCATAAAGGATCCCTTTCTCAAGTTACAACCAGCTACAGGGTTCCTGCACTAAGCTTTCTCGTCTCCAGGAGGGTACGCTCCTCAGGCCACTGGTCAATACTCCAACTTCCACAAAGTCCCACTAAGAATTATCCCAATAGACCGCCATGTAATAAGGGTCTCAATGTAATAGACGGTGCGTCAATCAGATGCTCGGTCTGTAAGTTATTATTCTTTTAGTCCTGAGGGCCTAGTTGGATTCATGCTCGATCCAACCCGACTATACCCCAACATTATAAAAATCTTATGTGGGGTATACCAAAGGGACCATCTCACTTCAATGTTTCTGGAACCGTAGATGATCGTCAAAAGGACGCTCATAGCTCATGATATGGACAAAAGGTAGAAAATGGGTCGAAGTCGGTCTGGGTCCGGTCCGACCTGGTTGGACCGACCCGGACCATGTTGGGCGGCCCGTGGTGTGGCGGAGAGGCTACGGTGTGGTGGTCTGCCACAGCTGGACGGATATCCGGCCGTCCTCTCTGTGCGGCGCGGTCGAGCACCGCGCCCTCACTAGCGGCCGGCTCGGCCGGCCGTCCTCCCTTTGTTGTCGCGGCACAAGTCGTGGCCCCTTCCTCACCGAGCGGCACGGACACGCACTGCTATCCTCCTCCATCGTGATGAATGCAAAAAAATTACACAAAGATTTTACAAAGTGGATGGTCCATGTTTGTTTGGCCCTCACCCTTTGCATTAGAGTGGTAGCAATCGGATCAATTATTTCTTGAATCACGAAGAACATTAAGAACGGGTAAGGGGAAAAATTCAAACAGAAACCCTACCTCGAAGGTTTGTTGACATCAATGAGGAGGGAAGGGCAGACGTTGGTTGTAACATCCCAGGTAAATAAAGAATAAAGAATTTTCATATTTATTAATATTTACGAATTAAATATTAATTTTATTTTTAAGGGGTTGCTATGTTCGATAGCGTACCCGATACGCAACGATGAGTTTCTTTGAAACTTACGTAGCACACTAGTAATAAAATAATATTATTTTAAATGTTAGTTAACAAGTAGCCGTTGTACTGGAGGGAATGGATAGGAATAACTAAAATATGATGAGATATGTTTTTAAATGTTTATACATTTACCCAATAAAAGATAAAGGCTTAAAATATGGAAAGAGTTCAATTTTAGGGCATATATACTCTAATTTTCACTAAAGGTTCACTTATCACCTTTTAATGGTGAACCGTCATTAAATATAGTTTTGATCACTCTTATAATTTATTTTGGACCAAATATAACTCTTCTTTAGAATCGGGACATCAAAATTTACTTTGTGTAAATTTTTGGTACCTTTCTGATAAAGTTCATTTTTTTTATGAATAGTGTAAAATGTTGTATTTTAATTCAAAACCTCTTTTTAATCTAAATTATTTATATGATTAGATTATTATTTTAATTGGTTTTAAAGTGAAATTAGAAAATATTTTTACCAGTTAATCCAATGGTGGTCATTGGAATCAATTTCACTTTGAAATTGGACTTAAACTGGTGTCAATATTTTGATACTTATTGTTTCACAAAAACACGCTATTTGTCATGACAGCGGGAATTAATTATTAAATTAATTAATTTGACTTATATGTTTTGAATTTTGGAAAATGGACTTCATTTTTGAATTCGGAATATCAAATATAGCTTAGGGTGAAGTTTTGGTAATTTTCTGAAAAACATCAATTTTTGATGAATAGTGAAACCACTAAGTGGTAATCAAGCAAACTGATTTTTCAGTTAAATGAAAGTTTACCACTAATGTGTATTGAATTTTGAAAATCCGACATACATGGTTGTCATTAAGAAGTAAAATGTGGTTCAATGAGATTAAAATAATTTTTTTGGTGAATAGTAACTTTTTTTCATTAATCGCGATTAGAGGTAATTAGTGTAGTTTAAGGTAAAAATGGTATTATAAGAATGTGAAAACACCATGACACTTGTCCTACACCTATTGGGTGAGTCATGTCCGACCAAGACAAGCCATGGGCCAACTTGGGGACCCCATGGAGCTACTTTAGTTGGAAAATGACATTAATATATTTTTATTTAATGTTAAAGTGAAAATGACACTAACATAAATTGGTTTACTAAAATAATTTTTGAGTGGGGTTATACAAGTCCAAATTTTAATTATAAATATTCATTGGAAAGATAAAAAGAATTCCTACATCATAGTATTTTTTTTATAATTTTTATACATTAAATAAATTAAATTATTTATGACATAATAATGATGTAGCGATGACATCATTATTTGACGATTTAAATAAAATGGAAAGATAATGAAAACTCTAAAACCTACACATGGCCAAAACCAATTGGATGAGTGGATTTCGAACCCTTATCACCTTATCCACGAATTATATCAATGTGGGACCTTTTAAAACCGAAACACATTTTCAAATAAAGTAATATTTCTTTACTTTCCAAAAGTGCCCCTCCTCTCCTCTTATAAAAGGCCCCCACCTCTACCCCATTTCACACACTTCTCAAGCCTTTGGCTCGGCCAAACCCTGCCCAATTACTCTCTCCACATCCCTCTCCTCATCCTAGAGGATTCCCTTTGGGAATAATCCTTTCAAAGGAAGCCTTTAAGCTCAAATCAAAAGGGAGTTACACTTTTAAAGGTAATTCATTCTCTCTTGTTCATTTATTTTATTTTTCTTCTCCAACCCTCTAAACTCTTTTTATTTACTTCTTTTGTAACAAAACCTGTATCTTCAATATACTAGGATGTTTTTATAATATTTATTTGAGCTACACTCTCACACAACTACATCAAATGGTTAAAGAACATACGGTTTCTGTGGATGGCGAATCTGCCTCCCGAAACGATGATTGTTCAATACTCGTTTAACACCTTCAAGGGTGGCCATTATGATGTCACAATTTTTATATATGATATATAATATGTTTATTATTTCCTTAAGCTTCTGTATTTTTCATTTTGGGAATACCTTTATGGTTTCCATTATGGGTAAACACGATATCTTCATTTAAGGAAGTGCGGACTACCGCCCCCTAAAAGTGATGTGATTCGTTAATGCCATGTGTGGGACGTGTAAAGGATGGATTTAAAGTTATTATATATGATGTTATACTGGAATTATAATATACCTCTATATCATTATTATTTCTTTCCATTAAAGTATGAGATAGAAATGAAAGTAGCGTTCATGCGTACGTACGGCTTACCGTCTCCATGAACGGTGCATTTCATTTCTTATCCCCAAATGTAATGTACTATTAAAATTACATGTATATAATGTATATATATAATTAATGATATATCTAAATGATGAATATAATTCTGGAATTAAAATATACATACCTCTCATTTAGTTTTAATTCCACTAATATGACAAAGAAATGAAAGTAGCGTTCATGTGTTCGTACGGCTTACCGTCTCCATGAACGGTGCATTTCATTTCTTACCTCTAAATGATTATGTAATATTATAAATACATATATATGCTGGATATATATGATATATATGATATCCAAATCAGGAATTTAATTCTGGATATAAAGAACTTTTGACCACACGAACAACATGTAATTGTAAGAAGTCAACTTTCGACTTAAGAACCAAATATTGACAAAACAAACATTATTAACTTAAATGATTACATAATGTTTATAACATGGAAATAAGTGATATAAAAGGAATAATGAAGTTTAAAAATGTTCTTAATCAAGTATAAATTAACTCAAGTTTATTATTCAGGACGTTAAAGAACGATCGAGTCAAGTCGGACCTGAGGTAAGGGACTTCGTCTCAATCTCCTTTCATTGAGGCATATTTCGTTTTATACACAACTTTCTTTTATACGGTGTATAAACCCCTTTGACTTTTACTTTTATACAAAAAGAATCTTTTTCTACGAAGCGTTTTACTAAACGACAAAAAGGAATGTTTTTTTTAACGTACGCGGTGACAACGACCTTTTCCGCCGCCACGAGTATTATTTGATCTTTGGCTTTCTCAACAAGCCGTATTGTTTTTAGAATAAAATAAATACCATATACTCTTTTGTGTATTTTGGTATTGAAAATGGTTTTGATAAAGGATTCTATTATGTCAATATATTTATGTTATATTATAATTGAAATGTGGAAATGTTATCATTCCTTTATATTGGTTTTATGTTTTATGATTTTATATTGGTACTTGGACATTTTAACGGGTGGTTACGTTATAAACCATATGACGGGTGGTGCCGTGAATACCAGGACGGGTGGTTACGTTATAACCTCCAATGCATTGGGTATGGAAGTCGGTCGTATGGCTATTCCATTAAGTATGTATGGAAATTGGCCGTATGGCTATTCCATTAAGTGATATGTGTGGAAGTCGACCGTATGGTTATTCCACTTAAGTATGTTTATGTCCCAAGTTACCTTTATATATTCTATGTGTTCTTTATATGGGTTTTATGGTAATTCCTTTGGTTACAAAAAGGTAAGTAGTGATACTTTATTCAGTGAAGTTTTTTTTACTACTTCATGAAGGTGAAGGTATTACTTTGATATAGTATACATGGTTTACTTGATGTTTGAAAAACTAACAGTTTTCATTCTTTTTCGTATCCCTTACTGAGCTTTTTATGCTCACCCCAAGTTTTTCGAAATGTTTTTCACAGGACTTAAAGTGGAATAAGGTCAAGGATGGGATCAAGGGAATTTCATGCTATCTAAAACATGGAATCTAGACATCTTTCTTTTTAAGAGTTTTTATTTTATGGAGACTTAGTAGAAGTGTCTACTTTGTAATCTTTTAAGATGTAATAGTTATGTTCTAATTCTCTAAAACTCTAAACCTGAAAAGATCCTCAATGTGAATTATTCATTTAATTCAATATTAAGTAAGGTTTAAGGTTGGGGCCTTATAGTTGGTATCAAAGGTCAGTTTAGACAACTTTAGGAGTTAGAAAAGTGTTAAATTATAATATGATTGAAATGATATAGCATTTACGGATTACCATGTTGCTTCGCCTAAGATATTTCGGTGTTCAGAATGGTTTTCCGCAGAGGAAACAAAGCAGATATGTTGGGACGACATCAGGAGGAAGATAACCTTCCAAATCAGCAACCTGAGATGGTCGGAATCGGAACTGAACAGTTTGTTGCAGTGATGGCATAGTTGACTCAGGCTATAAATGGTGGTGGTATCCATGCACGAGATCAGCCAGATCAACCACAGAGGTACATGTCAGTGGTGGAACATTTCATGAGGCAACATCCCCCATCATTCAGAGGATCATCTGACCCTGTGCAAGCTGAAGGGTGGATTAAAGCACTGGAGAAGATTTTTGATGTCATGGGGTGTTCAGAACATCAAAAGGTTAGTCTTGTTGTTTACCGTTTTGAAGGTGAAGCTGATCAGTGGTGGTCGATGGTGAGAAATATAAGGGATAGTGATGAGATTGAGGATCTTCACTGGGACGAATTCAAAGGTATGTTTCTTGAGAAATATTTTCCTAAGGTGGTTCGTCTTAGGATGGAAAAACAGTTCCTAGAATTGAGGCAGGAGGATGATTCAGTGGCTGATGCTTTGAGTCGAAAAAGTAATGCTTCATTAACAATGTTGCATTTGGAATGTGATCCTTTGGTTAAGGATTTGATGAACTTTGGCATAGAAGTTGTTGGTGCAGGAAGTCCTTCTGTTTTGTTTTAGGTATCAGTGAGATCTTCTCTATCAGATAGAATCAAACAAGCACAGAAGCAAGACAGTGAGTTGCAGAAAAAGGTAGAGCTAGTTCAGAAAGGTAAGTTGCCTGAATTCAACATTGATAATGATTGTTTTTTGAGATTTGGGAAGAGATTTTGTGTGCCTTGTGATTCACAGTTGAAGAGAGATTTGTTATGTGAAGCTCATAGTTCCCCATTTTCAGTTCATCCTGGCAGTACTAAGATGTACAGAGATCTGCGGGAGTATTACTGGTGGGATGGAATGAAAAGAGATATTGATGATTTTACTATGAAGTGTTTGACATGTCAACAGGTTAAAGTAGAGCAGCAGTTACTGAAAGGGATGCTTCAGCCTTTACCAGTCCCATAGTGGAAATGGGAAAACATATCCATGGACTTTGTTGTGGGATTACCGAGGACATCTCGAGGTAATAATGCAATCTGGGTTATTGTTGATCGCTTGACCAAATCTGCTCATTTCCTTTTTATACGAGATACTTTCTCTCTTGATCAACTTTCCCTTTTGTATCTTAAAGAGATAGTTAGGTTACATGGAGTTCCTCTCTCCATTGTATCGGATCGTGATCCGAGGTTTACTTCTAACTTTTGGAAAGGCCTTCAGAAGTCGTTGGGTACTGAATTAAATTTTAGTACAGATTTTCATCCTCAATCAGATGGGAAGTCAGAACGAACAATCCAGACATTGGAGGATATGCTACGAGCTTGTTCTATGGAATATCAGGGAAGTTGGGACCAACATCTTTCTTTGGTTGAATTTTCTTATAATAACAGTTTTCATTCCAGTATACAGATGGCACCATTTTAGGCATTATATGGGAAGCGGTGTCGAACTCCAGCATTTTGGAATGAAGTGGGTGAAAGGAAGCTGATGGGATGAGAATTGGTAGAAGTGTTGGCAGAAAAAGTTCAGCTGATTCAGAAGCACATGAGAACAGCTCAGAGCAGGCAGAAGAGTTATGCGGATAACCGGAGGAAGGATCTATCTTTCGAGGTAGGTGATCATGTTTTTCTCAAGGTTTCTCCTTGGAAAAGTGTGATGAGATTTGGTAAGAAAGGAAAGTTGAGTCCATGGTTGGTTGGACCATACAAAATTCTGGAAAGAGTTGGATCAGTTGCATACCGAGTGGCTTTACCTCCGAGTTTATCTCAGGTACACAATGTTTTTCACGTTTCGATGTTGAGAAAGTATATGCCAGATCCATCTCATGTTTTGAGTCCAGGGGTAGTTTAGCTGGAAGAGAACCTATCTTATGAGGAACAACCGGTCCAGATTCTTGACCACAGGGAGCAAGTGTTACGGAATAAGGTGATTCATCAGGTAAAGGTTTTGTGGAAAAACCATGTGATTGAAGAGGCAACGTGGGAATCTGAAAATGCTATGAGGGATAAATACCCCCACTTATTTTGATAAATGAATAAAATTGCGAGGACGCAATTCCCAAAAGGGGGAAGGATGTAACATCCCAGGTAAATAAAGAATAAAGAATTTTCATATTTATTAATATTTACGAATTAAATATTAATTTTATTTTTAAGGTGTTGCTATGTTCGATAGCGTACCCGATACGCAACGATGAGTTTCTTTGAAACTTACGTAGCACACTAGTAATAAAATAATATTATTTTAAATGTTAGTTAACAAGTAGCCGTTGTACTGGAGGTAATGGATAGGAATAACTAAAATATGATTATATATGTTTTTAAATGTTTATACATTTACCCAATAAAAGATAAAGGCTTAAAATACGGAAAGAGTTCAATTTTAGGGCATATATACTCTAATTTCCACTAAAGGTTCACTTATCACCTTTTAATGGTGAACCGTCATTAAATATAGTTTTGATCACTCTTATAATTTATTTTGGACCAAATATAACTCTTCTTTAGAATCGGGACATCAAAATTTACTTTGTGTAAATTTTTGGTACCTTTCTGATAAAGTTCATTTTTTTTATGAATAGTGTAAAATGTTGTATTTTAATTCAAAACCTATTTTTAATCTAAATTATTTATATGATTAGATTATTATTTTAATTGGTTTTAAAGTGAAATTAGAAAATATTTTTACCAGTTAATCCAATGGTGGTCATTGGAATCAATTTCACTTTGAAATTGGACTTAAACTGGTGTCAATCTTTTGATACTTATTGTTTCACAAAAACACGCTATTTGTCATGACAGCGGAAATTAATTATTAAATTAATTAATTTGACTTATATGTTTTGAATTTTGTAAAATGGGCTTCATTTTTGAATTCGGAATATCAAATATAGCTTAGGGTGAATTTTTGGTAATTTTCTGAAAAACTTCAATTTTTGATGAATAGTGAAACCACTAAGTGGTAATCAAGCAAACTGATTTTTCAGTTAAATGAAAGTTTACCACTAATGTGTATTGAATTTTGAAAATCCGACATACATGGTTGTCATTAAGAAGTAAAATGTGGTTCAATGAGATTAAAATAATTTTTTTGGTGAATAGTAACTTTTTTTCATTAATCGCGATTAGAGGTAATTAGTGTAGTTTAAGGTAAAAATGGTATTATAAGAATGTTAAAACACCATGACACTTGTCCTACACCTATTGGGTGAGTCATGGCCGACCAAGACAAGCCATGGGCCAACTTGGGGACCCCATGGAGCTACTTTAGTTGGAAAATGACATTAATATATTTTTATTTAATGTTAAAGTGAAAATGACACTAACATAAATTGGTTTACTAAAATAATTTTTGAGTGGGGTTATACAAGTCCAAATTTTGATTATAAATATTCATTGGAAATATAAAAAGATTTCCTACATCATAGTATTTTTTTTATAATTTTTATACATTCAATAAATTAAATTATTTATGACATAATAATGATGCAGCGATGACATCATTATTTGACGATTTAAATAAAATGGAAAGATAATGAAAAATCTAAAACCTACACATCTCCAAAACCAATTGGATGAGTGGATTTCGAACCCTTATCACCTTATCCACGAATTATATCAATGTGGGACCTTTTAAAACCGAAACACATTTTCAAATAAAGTAATATTTCTTTACTTTCCAAAAGTGCCCCTCCTCTCCTCTTATAAAAGGCCCCCACCTCTACCCCATTTCACACACTTCTCAAGCCTTTGGCTCAGCCAACCCCTGCCCAATTACTCTCTCCACATCCCTCTCCTCATCCTAGATGATTACCTTTGGTCATAATCCTTTCAAAGGAAGCCTTTAGGCTCAAATCAAAAGGGAGTTACACTTTTAAAGGTAATTCATTCTCTCTTGTTCATTTGTTTTATTTTGCTTCTCCAACCCTCAAAACTCTTTTTATTTACTTCTTTTGTAACAAAAACAGTATCTTCAATATACTAGGATGTTGTTATAAGATTTATTTGAGCTACACTTTCACACAACTACATCAAATGGTTAAAGAACATACGGTTTCCGTGGATGGCGAATCTGCCTCCCGAAACGATGATTGTTCAATACTCGTTTAACACCTTCAAGGGTGGACATTATGATGTCACAATTTTTATATATGATATATAATATGTTTATTATTTCCTTAAGCTTCTGTATTTTTCATTTTGGGCATACCTTTATGGTTTCCATTATGGGTAAACACGATATCTTCATTTAAGGAAGTGCGGACTACCGCCCCCTAAAAGTGATGTGATTCGTTAATGCCATATGTGGGACGTGTAAAGAATGGATTTAAAGTTATTATATATGATGTTATACTGGAATTATAATATACCTCTATATCATTATTATTTCTTTCCATTAAAGTATGAGATAGAAATGAAAGTAGCGTTCATGCGTACGTACGGCTTACCGTCTCCATGAACGGTGCATTTCATTTCTTATCCCCAAATGTAATGTACTATTAAAATTACATGTATATAATGTATATATATAATTAATGATATATCTAAATGATGAATATAATTCTGGAATTAAAATATACATACCTCTCATTTAGTTTTAATTCCACTAATATGACAAAGAAATGAAAGTAGCGTTCAGGTGTACGTACGGCTTACCGTCTCCATGAACGGTGCATTTCATTTCTTACCTCTAAATGATTATGTAATATTATAAATACATTTATATTCTGGATATATATGATATATATGATATCCAAATCAGGAATTTCCTTCTGGATATAAAGAACTTTTGACCACACGAACAACATGTAATTGTAAGAAGTCAACTTTCGACTTAAGAACCAAATATTGACAAAACAAACATTATTAACTTAAATGATTACATAATGTTTATAACATGGAAATAAGTGATATAAAAGGAATAATGAAGTTTAAAAAGGTTCTTAATCAAGTATAAATTAACTCAAGTTTATTATTCAGGACGTTAAAGAACGATCGAGTCAAGTCGGACCCGAGGTAAGGGACTTCGTCTCAATCTCCTTTCATTGAGGCATATTTCGTTTTATACACAACTTTCTTTTATACGGTGTATAAACCCCTTTGACTTTTACTTTTATACAAAAAGAATCTTTTTCTACGAAGCGTTTTACTAAACTACAAAAAGGAATGTTTTTTTTAACGTACGCGGTGACAACGACCTTTTCCGCCGCCGCGAGTATTATTTGATCTTTGGCTTTCTCAACAAGCCGTATTGTTTTTAGAATAAAATAAATACCATATACTCTTTTGTGTATTTTGGTATTGAAAATGGTTTTGATAAAGGATTCTATTATGTCAATATATTTATGTTATATTATAATTGAAATGTGGAAATGTTATCATTCCTTTATATTGGTTTTATGTTTTATGATTTTATATTGGTACTTGGACATTTTAACGGGTGGTTACGTTATAAACCATATGACGGGTGGTGCCGTGAATACCAGGACGGTTGGTTACGTTATAACCTCCAATGCATTGGGTATGGAAGTTGGCCGTATGGCTATTCCATTAAGTATGTATGGAAATTGGCCGTATGGCTATTCCATTAAGTGATATGTGTGGAAGTCGACCGTATGGTTATTCCACTTAAGTATGTTTATGTCCCAAGTTACCTTTATATATTCTATGTGTTCTTTATATGGGTTTTATGGTAATTCCTTTGGTTACAAAAAGGTAAGTAATGATACTTTATTCAGTGAAGTTTTTTTTACTACTTCATGAAGGTGAAGGTATTACTTTGATATAGTATACATGGTTTACTTGATGTTTGAAAAACTAACAGTTTTCATTCTTTTTCGTATCCCTTAATGAGCTTTTTATGCTCACCCCATGTTTTTCGAAATGTTTTTCACAGGACTTAAAGTGGAATAAGGTCAAGGATGGGATCAAGGGAATTTCATGCTATCTAAAACATGGAATCTAGACATCTTTCTTTTTAAGAGTTTTTATTTTATGGAGACTTAGTAGAAGTGTCTACTTTGTAATCTTTTAAGATGTAATAGTTATGTTCTAATTCTCTAAAACTCTAAACCTGAAAAGATACTCAATGTGAATTATTCATTTAATTCAATATTAAGTAAGGTTTAAGGCTGGGGCCTTATATTGGTTCTTCATCTTTGAAGACGTCCCATGTTGGAGGTGGCGAGTTCTTCATTGGGAGATGTTCTTCGTTGGAGACAATGTTCCTCCACAATCTCTCCCCTTCTCCTTTGCTAACCAAATACTCCCAAAGGAATGAGGTGCCAATATTATTTAAATTAAGTCTTTCAATTTAATTGTTGGCACAATTAATTGTACCATGTTGGCATAATTAATTAATGGGAGGAACTTCAAGAGTTACCTCCCATTAAAGGGGGAGTTTTAAGGGTTGGCTGGTCCCCACCTTTGAATTCAAAATTGGGGGTTTTAGTTCAGGTGGTCCCCACCTCCATAACATTCACATGTGAGGTTTTAGGCTCAGTGGTCCCCACCTCCATAACATTCACATGGGAGGTTTTAACAAAAATAAAATAGAAGTTTATTTTATTTTATTTCTATTTCCATGAAAAAGTGAAAAACTATCTTTCACACCGAACTACTATGGTCAAGGTGAAAGTCTCCTTAAGTGAATACCAGCGTTGCGAGTTCAACGGTGTCCTTGGATTTCAATTCTGAGCATTGGTTTAAAAGTTAAAAAAAAACACACTCGTACATTTACTGAACGTACCTGAAAAAAGTTCATAAATTCATTCCGGGCACACCGGGCCTCTGAATCACCCGCCGTAAATTTTCATGGACTTGTAAAATTCCCATATATTCAAAAAAAAATTACATAGAATTTCTGAGTCTTTACATTCTCCCCACCTCAGGGCTTTGCATCCATGTAAGCCACAACTCAAACTAAGGAAAATAAGTGGGGGTAATGAGCACGAATCTGAGCCTCCCGCTCCCATGTGCTCTCCTGGAGGTTCACGTGCTGCCAGCAAATGCGCACCAGAGGTATCGACCTCCCACGAAGGATCTGCTCCTGTCGATCCTCAATCTCCACTGGAACCTCCGAAAACGTCTCCCCATCATCGATTTCTAGCTCGCCGTAGTTGATGATCTGACATGGGTCATGCATGTATCTCCTCAACTGGGATATATAGAAGACATTGTGCACCTGGTGCAACTGAGGTGGAAGATATAAGTGGTAAGCCACCTCGCTAACTCTACTAAGGACCTCAAATGGTCCAATGATCCTCAAAGATAACTGGTCTCCCCAGCCATATCTCTGCAAATCTCGTCAAGGTGAGACCTGTATAAACACATGGTTTCCATCCTCACACTCCAGAGGTCTTCATCTCCTGTTAGCGTAAGACTTCTTCCTGCCCTGTACAGTCTTTATCTGCTCCTGGATGATCTGCAACATCTCTATGGTAACTCATACCATCTCTGGTCCCATGAGTGCAGACTCCCCTAGGTCAGTCCAGCACAAAGGCGACCTGCAAGGTCGGCCGTACAAAGCCTTAAAAGGTGTCATCCTAATGGTGGAGTGATAGCTGTTGTTGTATGAAAACTCCACCAAGGTCAAGTTATCCTTCTAGTTGTGGCTAAAGTCGATGACGCAAGCTTGTAGCATGTCCTCGAGGGTCTGAATGGTCCTCTTAGTTTGGCCATCTGTCTGAGGATGGAAGGCAGTGCTCAAATGAAGCTACGTCCCAAAATCCTCCTGCAACCCCTTCCATATATGGGAAGTGTAGCATACATCACGATCGGAGACAATCATCGAGGGTACTCCATGTAGCCACACAATCTCCTGCATATAGAGACGTCCTAATCTCTCTACTGAACCCTTCTCTCTGATCAGTAGAAATTGGGATGACTCGGTGAGTCGTTCAATGATCACCAAGATAGTTTCAAGACCTCTAGATGTACATGGAAGTTATGTCATGAAGTCCATAGATATCCCATCCCATTTCCACTCTATGACCTATAAAGGTTGTACCAAGCTTGATGGTACCTGATTCTCTATCTTCACTTGCTAACAAGTTAGGCACCGTGAGACAAACTATGCTACTACTTTCTTCATTCTCGACCACCGGTGCTGTCATCGGAGATCCTGGTATATCTTCACCACTCCTAGATGTACCGCTAGAGTGGATGTTTGGAACTCCCTCAACACTTCCTCCTAAAGCGACACTTGTACCATGGTACATCCTCTGAAAAGGATGACGTGCTCCCCACCTTCATAAAATCCATCAGGTTCCTGTCTTGTGGATATCTGAGCACGTCGAGCCTCGCAGTCAGTTTCCCCGTATTGCGCCTCCCTAACTCGCTGAAGGAGTGGGGGAGTGACTGTAAGAGACTATAGAAAAGATTCTCCATCTCGATCCACAAATGTTATCTTCAAAGTGGCCAGCTACTCTGTCACCTCACCTAGTACTTGTATACCAAACCTCCGGCCGAGTTCATCTGCTACAACGTTCCCCTTCCTAGAGGTATAGACTATCTTTAATTCATAGTCCTAGAAAAACTCAAGCCAATACCGTTGTCTGAGGTTCAGGTCCTTCTGAGAGAATATATACCTGAGACTCTTGTGATCCGAGTAGACTATAAAGCGTTCTCCCATAAAGTAATGTTTCCACATCTTCAAGGCGAAGACCACTGCTGCTAACTCCAGGTCATGGGTAGTGTAGTTTTTCTCATAGTGTCTCAAATTTCAAGAACCATATGCGATAACTGCTCACTCCTGCATCAGGACACATCTGAGCTCATTCCCTGATGCATCGCAGTAGACTACGTACCCAACACCCTCCTCTAGAATCCTTAAGATGGGGTCACTAGTCAGCCTCTGCCTCAGCTCCTGAAAACTACGATGCCATCTCTTTGACCAAACAAAGGGTTACCCCTTCTTTTTCAATGCTGTTAAAGGTGCTGAAACTCTATAGAAATCCGGCACAAACCTCCGGTAGTATCCAATCAAACCCAGGAAACTTCGTACCTCCGTCACACTCCTGGGTGGCTCCCAAGAAAGTACCTCCTCAATATTTTATGGATCCACTGCAACTCCAGCCTCTGATACGGCATGTCCCAGAAAGTGAACCTCTTGGATCCAGAACTAGCACTTAAAGAGATTACCATAAATCCAGTGCTCTCGGAGTGTGTCTAGAACTATATGCAAATGATAAGCATGCTCCTCCTTAGTATCTGAGTAGATAAGAACGTCGTTGATGAAGACTACTACAAAGCGATCAAGGTATGGCTGGAAGATCCTGTTCATGAGTCCCATGAACACTATTGGAGTGTTGGTCACGCCAAATGGCATAACCAAGAACTCATAGTGCCCATACTGACATCTGAAAGTCGTCTTCTACACATCCTCCTCTCGTACTCTGAGCTGGTGAGATCCTGATCTGAGGTCTATCTGTGAGAAACACCGTGCTCCCTTCAACTGGTCAAAGAGGTCGTCAATCCTTAGAAGTGGGTACTTGTTCTTCACGGTCACCTAGTTTAGGCACTAATAGTCAACACAAAGTCTCAAACTCCCATCCGCATTCTTGGTGAACAAAATCAGAGCTACCAAAGGAGAAACACTGGGACTAATGAACCCCTTTCTCTGCAAGTCCTCCATTTGCATCCGCAGCTCACGAAGCTCTGTAGGATCCATCTGATACACTGGTGTAGATATCGGTGTCGTATCGGGGTACAAGTCAATGTAAAATTCCACCTCTCTGTGAGAAGATAGACCCAAAACATCATTAGGGAAGACATCCACATACTGGTCCACCACTACAGGATATCTCGGACTTCCTACATCAACCGATCTGAGGGTAAGGCTAGCCAACTGATGAGTGATCGGCTGCACTCTCCTCTGGGTAAGTCCATCATGTGCTGCAAAGGCTCCCTTCTCGCCGGTGAAGGTAAACCTAGTCCCATCCGTGTAGACACACCGCATTTTGTGCCTAATACAGTCAATCTAAGCATAGACTATAGATAACCAGACCATACCCAAGATGACGTCGTAAGGCCTTGACGTTGCTACTAGGAGATTCTAGCCAAAGCTCTCGACTCCAAGAGTAATCTCACACTGCCGTCATCAGTGAGTAATCATTGAATCCACTCCCGTAGGAGTCTCTAGCCATAAGGATCGAGCCAATTGATCCTTCAGAATCTCTGAGCTCCGAACGAGGGTTGTGGCAATAAAAGAATGACTGGAACTTGTGTCTATAAGTATAGCAGCTAAGGTGGAATAGACACAGATCGTACCTCGTATCATCTCCGAAACACCATGTTCATAGGCCTCAGCTGCCTGGATTTGAGCTCTCCCCTGTCCACCTGCTCCCTACTGTCGGGGTGGACCACCTGGTGGTGGTGCCAGTAGCATCTCAAATCGTCGTCCACCGCTAGCTGCACGACCATCTCCTCTGCCACGTCCGCCTCCTCCCTGCGGACCTCCTCGGTTGAACCTATTTCTCTGCCTAGGTGGTCCCCCGATTGTCTGCTGATCATCCGTACGGTGAGTTAGACAGTCACGATCCATGTGACCCTACCCACCGCATGTGTAAAACTGCATGTTCCTCGCATGACTGGCTCTGTCTCTGGTACCATGCACAACTGATCCTAGGTCATGCGATCGTCCACCTATAGGTCTGGTCCTCTTGGACCTCTATAACATATGTCTGCTGCCAGCTGCAGAAGAATCCGCTACATGATTACCGGTGGTGGGTCTCGCTGCTGGTGACTGCTCAGCAAGAAAACTCTCCACTAAGAGGGCTCTCTCTTACACCCCCACCTATGTCGGGATGCTATGAGAAATCATCGAAGCCCTGATCTCTCACCTGAGTCCCTTCTCAAAGGTTCAGGCCCTGAAGAATGGGTCTGACACTATATCTGTGGAGTAGTGTGAGAGGTCAGTGAACCTCGCTGAGTACTGAGCCACAGTCATGATTCCCTGCTGCAGAATAAAAATCTCCTGAATGCGCACTGCACAAAGGGTCATTGGGACAAACTCTGCCCAAAACAGGCTCTCGAAGTCTGCCCAAAGAAGTGTCACCTCATCGTGAACCTGGAGCATCAAGCTCCACCATCTGCCTACTTCTTCCTGTAGAATACTGGCGGCAAGGGTTTCCATGAGATCAGCTAGTGTTCCTACCAGTCAGAAGACTCTCACCACAGCCTCCGTCCAATACTCATCCACCAGTGGGTCCATCTCTCCCTTGAACCTGGGTGGCCTCTGGCGTTGGAACTCGTGAAACATGATAAAGTGGCATTCACCCTCTTCTATTGGGGCTGGTGGCATCACTGGACCAATGAGTAATTATACCACTGGTTCCTACGCTGGTTCTTCTACTGGAAAAGGGACCTGCACTGAGGCCTCATCGCTCGGTGGGCTATCAGTGCCTACTATACCCAGAACCCTAGCTAGCTGTCAGCGTGGAGTCATCCTAAAAATAAATAGGTACGCCATGGTCAAAAATTTATACCTGGTGAGCTGACTCAAAGATATCACAAAGAAAACTCTTTATAACACACACGCAATTAGTGTTTTCGTGCACTGAATCGGAAATTAGAAGTTAGGGTCCTGGTGTATGGATACATCGGCCGTTGTACCAACACTGGATTCCCTAAACTGATAACCACACTCACTACACTTAACATTATTTCCATTAAAAATATCAGAGTCATATGTTCTATAGTATAACTAACTCCTCTGATACCAGTTTTTCATGACCCATCCCGTGGGGCCCGTGTCGTGACTACCCCAAGCCCGCCTTCCATAGGCCAGGGGCTGCAGACTAGCACCAAAAGGCGTATTCCCTAGAATCGGGAAGGAATTTCCTTTATATCCTGTAAACACACACAACCAAGCACACATCAAGATGCAAACACGGGTAAACTATATAGTAAAAGTGTGAGTACAGTATGAAAAAGGGGACAGAATACAAGCCCAACTGGTAAGTACAGGAAAACTGAAAGTACAAGTAAACTGGAACAGCTCCTGTGAACACCCACCAAGGATCCTACCTGAAGGGTAAGTAAAGCTCTAGAACAGTTGTCTCTGTGGTACACCTCGTCTAATGTCCACCTCTGAGTTACCTATAGTCCTGGTACCCTCATCCTCAATCAGTGATGTCCATTTTCTGCACCAAACACAACAACGTGTGGGCAATGCCCGTGCAGGGGTGAGTATAACAATACTAATTAGGGACCCTGAGACCCTCTGGTTCTCAAAAAATCCACAAAGGATAAACCACATATCATGAAATCAACTGAAAACCCTAATTAGTTATATGCCCATACATATACCTAAGTTATCAAGTATACCCATCTCATTCATGAGGAATCAGAGGGTCCAACTCAAAATCCCAAAGCTCAATTGTTCCAAAAATGAAGGAATACCACGAATGTAAGTACCACATGGGTACACCACATAGAAGAATACCACCAAGGTATCACCACGAAGGAAAGTACCACACTGGTACGCCACATAGAAGAATACCACAAAGGTATCACCACGAAGGTAAGGACTCAGCTCATACAAGGTATAACTTAGGTATAGTAGTAGAGATGATTATATTTAACTACTAAATCATCTTACTCTATTAAGAGGTGGACCCACGAAGGATCCTAAATCACAGACCCACACAGGATCCTAGTACATCATCAGACCCACAACGGATCCTAGTAAATCACCAGACCCACATAGGATCCTAGTACATCGTTAGACCCACACAGGATCCTAGTAGTGCAAACCCACACAGGATCCTAGAGTAGTCCCACATGGAATCCTAGAGCGCATCCATGTGGGATCCTCAAATACAGACCCACAAAGGATCCCTTTCTCAAGTTACAGCCAACTATAGGGTTCCCTCACTAAGCTTGCTCATCTCCGAGAGGGTCCATTACTCAAGCCACTGGTCAATAATCCAAATTCCATGAAGTACCACAAAGAAGTATCCCAAAGGACTACCACGTAATAGGGGTATCAACGTAACAGACAGTGTGTCAATCAGATGCTCGGTCTGTATGTTATTAGCCTTTTAGTCCTGAGGGCCCAGTTGGATTTGTGCTCGATCCAACCCGACTGTACCCCAACTTTATCCAAATCTCAAGTGAGGTATACCAAAAGGACCTTCTTGCTCCAAGGTTTCCGGATCTGTATAAGGTTCATCAAATGGATGCCCGTAGATCATGATATGGCTGAAAGAGCGAAAATGGGTCGAAGTCGGTCGGGGTCCAGCCCGGGCCGCGGCGCGACCCGGCCCGCTAGGTCCGTCCCAGTCCATGCTGGGCGGCTCGGCCCGCGCTGGGTGGTCCGGCCCGTTCTGGGCGGCCTGGCCTGGTGGCCCGCGGTGCGGGGTAGCTTCGGTGCGGCGGTCTTCCGCCACTGGCCGGATGGCCAGCTGTCCTCTCTGCATGGCACGGTCGCACGCCGCGCCTTCGCTAGTGGTCGGCTCAATCGGCCGTCCTCCCTACACCACCACAGAACAAGTCACGGCCCCTTCCTCGTCGGGCGTCACGGACGCTCACCACCGTCCTCCTTCATCGTGATGAACTCAAAAAAATTACAGAAAGATTTTATAGAGTGGTCAGACCATGTTTATTTGGCCCGCACCCTCCATGTTAGAGTGGTAGCAAGTAGCTCAATTATTTATTGAATCACGAAGAACATCAAGAACGGGTATGGGGAAAAATTCAAACAACAACCCTACCTCAGGGGTTTTTGACGTCAATGAGGAGAGAAGGACGGACATTGGTTCATTTTCGTTGAAGACATCCCATGTTGGAGGCGGCGCGTTCTTCGTTGGGATATGTTCTTCATTGGAGAGAATGTTCATCCACAATCTCTCCCCTTCTCCTTTTCCAATCAATTCCTCCCAATGGAATGATGTTCCAATATAATTCAAATTCAGTGTTTCAATTTAATTTTTGGCACAATTAATTGTTGGCACAATTAATTGTACCATTTTGGAATAATTAATTAATGGGAGGAAATTCAAGAGTTACCTCCCATTAAAGGGGGAGTTTTAAGGGTTGGTTGGTCCCCACCTTTGAATTCAAAATTGGGGGGTTTAGTTCAGGTGGTCCCCACCTCCATAACATTCACATGGTATGTTTTAACAAAAATAAAATAAAATTTTATTTTATTTTATTTTTATTTCCACGAAAAAGTGAAAAACTATCTTTCACCCTCAACCTACTACGGTTGAGGTGAAAGTCTCATTAAGTGAATATCGGCACTACGAGTTCAACGGTTTCCTCATATTTCGATTCCGAGCACTGGTTTAAAAGTTACAAAAACCCACTCGTACATTTACTGAATGTACCTAAAAAAAGTTCATAAATTCATTCTGGGTACACTGGGCCTCAGAATCACGCGCCGTAAATTTTCGTTGACTCGTAAAATTCCCCTATATTCAAAAAAAATTAACATGGAATTTTCAAGTCTTTACATTGATTGTCTCAATCCACACAAAACACCAATCTCACAGCATGTTTGCACAACTCTACTCTCATAGCATGTTTTCACAACTCCACGTCCATGAGAGTATTCCTAAATTTCATGAGAATAGTTACTTTACTTCAAAATAATATGAAATTTCCACTTCCATGAAATTTTTTCTAGATTTCACTAGAATCCTTCATTTGATTCAAAAAAATTTGCAGGCTTCTTGAAGAGACTCCCCTTTCTCCAAGACTATAAAAACTTATAGAACATTGACGTATGAAATATATTTTTCTCAAAACTAGTACTATATGTATGATTCAACTACTAAAACCTCCTTTTCAAATGAAACTATAGTTTAAGAATCTCACTCTATCTCCTTAACTTGTCATTCAACTAGAAATTATAACCAAATTATAAGTTAACAAAAAACAAAACATACTTATTATATTTAACAAACATTTAAACTTATCCTATTATTTTTTATATTATCCTGAAAATACATAAATTTTGTAAAAAAAATAGGATAGATAACCATGATTCCAATAAATACCATCATCCTATAATATGGGTTAGTGTTGTATCTATAATGCCCTCATAAGATCGAAAATTAGATCCCTATATTCTATAGACTGCATAACTTGAAGTATCCTCTCTCAAAACAGATAATCCATAAGATGTTCTAACACCATATCTAGTGGTACATTATTTTCCTTACCCTCCTATAACTTTACTAGAGGTCATTAAAGTGGAATATCCCTAAAATTCCAAACACATGGATCTGAAAATTGTATCAGAGTTTTTGATAATCATGGTTAGGAAACGTTATAACAATAAAATAATATCACTATTAAATATACACTCTAATCACATAAGGGTCTACTACTAATTAGGTATACCCTATAATATCCTACCCACTTTTAGGGTTCAGTACGTAATAAACATTTGATCTAAAAAAATAGTTATTGGGAAGTAGTAACAGAAAAAACCGATAACCAGGGTTTCATTCAAGTAAGTTTCATAAGTAACTTTTCTAGAAAAACAATGTACAACATATTTCTAACACATTAAATAACAAAGACCTATTTTATAAATAGGTTATCAGTCACACACAATCAAATGAATGTCATCTGAATCCCATGTGGTGTTTATGATGCATAAGCACACACCCTCTTGTTGCACTAAGACAAGAGAAAATAAATAAATAGTAACTCAAATAGTACTGTAACACCCCAAGGTTTTATAAAAATAAATTTAAATTAATGAAACTTTGTTTTCAGTAGATATTTATAACTGTCCTTTAAAAATAATTTTTCAACTTCTATGTTTTGAATTTCAAGAAACGATCATCTACAATTGTGATCAATAAGTTATTTTGAGTCTGAAAGAACCAACTTGTTTTTTTGGGGAATAGTAACATACCCTTATGAATAGTAATATGACCCTTATGAATAGTAAATCAACTTATTATTTTATTTTCTTAAGGACATAAGATAATTAGATGTCGATTAATTTTTCAGGGTGTTAAAAAAAGAGTTATAGATTTAAAAACTATTATTTTTGAATAAATTAGGATTTTATTTAAAAATTAAATTAATTTTATTTAGAAAATTATTTTCAAGAAATGTAGTTCATTTTTTTAATTCTACGCATAAAAATTATTAGGGTTAATTTTTGGGATTTTTATGAAATAGTTGAATTTTCTGTGAATAGCCAAAATACAGTATGTGTTTCAATGTGTTTAATGACATAATTAATGATATAATAATGATTTAATAGTTTTGGTAGACTTTTTTACAGTAAAAAAAATTATGTGGTTTCCCATGTGGCCAATACCATGGTAAAATATCATGGTCAAGCCCATGGTTTTGCAAAGACCACTAATGAGGTGTCCCTTAGAAGTTAATAAAATATTCCTCTACTTTTTATATAAATATAAACCCATTACTTCATTACATTCATTAAAAATTAATCCTCAATGAATATATGGTCTTATTACCTCCCTATTAGTCATCCCAAGGTGTCCTCAAGCCCCCAAGGTCCCAACCTTCAAGTTTTAGGAGTTACTCTACAAGGTAAGTGAATTCACCACCCTTCTCTTTTTCTAGATTTTATTTTATGTTATTCTTTTTATTTTCCATTGGATTATGTTGGGATATTTCATTACATATCCCCCTTAATGCACATATTATTTAAGAATTATTAGATATCTCTTTTATCTCATCAAAATATTTTATGAAATTTTTTGCGACGTCGTTAGGCTGTCAAATTTTCGTAAGGGATTTCTCAACTTTTCTTTTATTTCAAGATTCATTTATTTTATTTTTCTTTCCTCAACTCCCCTTATCCAGGAGGAATTATTGATACATTATCTTGCATATTATTTATTTCATCATGTTTATGGAAGAATCTCCATTATATTCCTTATCTTCTTCCACTTATTCAAGAAATTAAAATAACGTCCGTGATGTGTTGATTTACCGACATCATGGATGCTGTGATTTCAATTTATTTTACTTCCTTAAATACTGATCATGAAACCTTTCTTATGGTTTAATTAGATTATAATTTATGTATTATATCTTATATAATGTTCTGGAATCATTTTTAACACATGTGATTAATTTATAAAACAAAATTAGTTCATTACGATCGAAGAATCGCCAAAATGACCTAAACAAATATCAATAATTTTTTAACTTATGAATCATCCTAATGTCAGATTTCAAAATGATAAATGGTATAATTTATGGTTTTGGAAATATATAAATTCCATTCCATTACAATTCTGTAGTTTCACTTGCAATCGACAAGAATATCCATCATGAAGTGATCATGGAAATCATGTAAAGAACGCACCCAAAACAATGGAAGGAACAAAATACTAACAATTAAAGGGAGAAATGATGTAATTAAATGATCACATAAGGTATTATAAACATGAATATGTTTATTTAAGATATTAATAACACTCTTTTATTTATTATATAGGAGGTTTAAAACAATTTTGAAGTAAGAAAAACCCGAGGTAAGGTAATTCTTAACCCGATTTCCATTCTTTGGGTTAACCTTATACTTCATTATTTATGTGGTATTAAAATTTTATGTGCGATAAATTTTGTTTATATTATTATTAATTATGTGTATTTAAAGTGTATATACATATTACATACACTCTATTAAGTCTCCCTTCAATTATATGATGTTTGTAAGGGAGTTTTCATTTAAAAATCCTCTTTTAAAATTTTGTTTCACGAAATTCAAGAGCAATATTTTTTATAGAATTATTAATGTTGTATAATTATGTTTTATTTCTTGGGAATTTTTTATAATAAAGTGTGGGACATATATTTCCCTCCAATGAATTATGTATTTTTAAGTTGGAGTTCGGACGTATGTTTACTTCAAGTGTAACTACGATGGTTACAGAAATTGTAAGGTAGTCGTGAGGGTTACAAATTATAAGGTACCTGAGAGGGTTATAAGATTATGTAAGTAAAGCCCCAAGATAACTTTATGGTTCTATTTATGTTATTATGTTTTTTGGGGATCTTTTAGAAATCTCATTTTTCAAAAATTATGTATAATGGGTGACAGGTATGTCTTTTGAAAATGAGTTCATACATTACAAGTATTCATGGACTAATGTGTTATTTACTTATTTTTATATCCCTTACTAAGATTTTTGTGCTCATCCCAAGTTTTTAAATGATTTTCATAGGTTATAAGTATGTGTAAGTCAAAGAACGAATCCAAGTTAAATGTTTGAATAATTTTCAATGAAATAATGTTTTATTTGAAAAGTTTTAAATTTTGGAAGAAATGAGTACTATTTTTATGGTATCCACTCTGTATTAATGTGTTATGTACCATTTCTCTAAATATATAAACTTGAAAAGATACTCAATGTGAAAAGAAGTGATTTCTTGACGAAATTCAATATTATGTAATGTAATATGTCTGGGTCCTTATAGTTGGTATCCGAGGATGGATTAGATAACTTTAGGGGTTAGAGTGATGTTAATAGAACACCATAAATGATTTTTACTATATGATTAATTTGAAATGTTTTAAAATTTAAAGATTAACATGTTTCTTCGACTAAGATAATTTTGTTAAGAATGGTTGTCCACAAAAGAAACAGGGAATCTGAAGAAGAGAGGCGCCTATGGAATGATATCCTTCTAAATCTGGAGCCCAGAATGGTAGGGACTGGAACTGAGCTGTTTATGACAGTAATGGTGTAGTAAACATAAGAAATAAATGGTGGTGGTATCCATGAAATAGAACAACCAGAGGTACAAAAATAGAACATGACAATAGTGGAAAAATTTATGAGATAACACCCTCTTGCTTTTAATGGATCTTTTGACCCAGTAGTGACTGAAGGATGTATTAAATACATTAAAAAGATATTTTATGTTATGGGATTTTTAGATAATAAAAATTTAAGACTTTCCATTTATTGTTTTGAAGGTGAATCTGATTAGTGGTGGTCAATGGTCAAGAATATCAGGGATAGAGAGGATTTTTATTCCTTAGAGTGGGTTGAAATTAAAAGTCTTTTCCTTGAAAAATATTTTCCAAATGTGGTTTGACTTAGGATGGAAAATAAATTACTTGAATTGAAGAAAAGGGAGGAAGAGTCAATGGACATGTATGAAGAAAACTTCACTCGACTATCGAGGTATGCTCTAAATATTATTTTGGATCCTGATAGAAAAATCAACCGCTTTTACTCAGGATTAAAGACAAGGTATCAAAGGGCGTTGGCCTCCTGTGAATTAAAAAGTTATGAGAAACTTGTTTGAAGTGTTGAGGGGGTAGAGATTGAGTTTGATGATGATCAAATTCATTTTGAAAACAAGAAGAATAATAGGTTCATATAGCAAGTTATGGGTAAGAATCAACCAAATAAATTTGATGGTAAGAAAATCCAGTTTCCAGTTTGTGAAAAGTGTGGCAAGAAGCAACCTGGGGAATGCCTTACCAAAATTGGGAAGTGTTTTAGATGTGGTAAGCTTGGACATATGGCCAAAGATTGTAATGAAAATTATCCTAATAATAATCCTTATAAGAAAACTATCAAGTTTATTAAATGTAGTGAGATGGTTCATTATGAAAATGTCTACCCAAAGAGAGATCTAAATGATTCAAAGAAGCCAGAAGATAAGAAGAAAGGTGTAGTGAGATCCTTTGTGACTATGTTAGCATACTTCAGGACATCCAATAAATTTTTATCATGTACTTTTTTTGTTTACTCAGATAATTCTAATGTTTTTTTTTGATATGGTGTCTACACATTCCTTTATTTCTAAGAACTTTTTTTGGTAAATTGGAAATGTCACCTTAAAAAATGGAAATGTCACCTCAAAAAATAATACCAAAACTCATTATTAAAACACCAGGGGGAAATATTATAGAAATAGGAATTATAAGAATATTTATATTTTGGTCTGTGGAAATACTTTACCTACAAACCTTTTTGTTTTTCCTTAGTAGCGTTTGATGTCATTCTGAGAATAGATTGGCTTTCTATTTATCATGAAAAGATTGATTGTAGAGATAAAGAAGTTTTTTTCCAGAAGAGATTCTATTTGTATACAAAAACAAACCCATAAAATTGATAACATGTTAGGAAGATGAGAAACTGTATAAATATGGAAATGGAACTTATCTTGCTCATATTATTGAAAATAATGGAACTATTCACATTAATGATGTACCAGTGGTAAATAAATACCTAGATGTTTTTCCTGATGATTTTTTTGGTGTTATTCCTAATCAAGAGGTTGAGTTTACTATTGAACTAGTTCCTAATGTTAATCCAATTTCAAAAACCCCATATCGTATGGCTCTAATTGAACTTCTTGAATTGAAAAATCAGTTTCATGATTTGCTTAATAAAGGCTTCATTCGTCTAGCAATTCACCATGGGGCACTCTTGTTTTGTTTGTTAAAAAGAAAGATGCTTCCATGATACTTTTCATTGATTATAGAGATTTGAGTAACATCACTATTAAAAACAAGTATCATTTGCCTCATTTCGATGACTTGTTTGATCATCTCTAGGGAGCTAATTACTTTTCCAAGATTGACTTGAGATTCAGATACCATCAGCTGAAGGTGAAGGAGGATGACATCCCAAAAATATCTTTTCATACTAGATATGGGAATTATGAATTTATTGTTATTCCATTTGGGTTAACTAATAAACCTTTTGTATTCATGGATCTTATGAATAGAATATTTTGTGAGTTCTTGGATAAGTTTGTGGTTGTGTTTATTGAGGAAATTCTGGTATTTTCTAAGAGTAAAGAAGAGCATGAAAAACATATAAGGGTTATTTTAAAAACCTTAAAGGAAAATAAACTGTAAGGAAAATTCAGAAAGTGTGATTTTTTGTTACAACATATTTCTTTTCTTGGGCACATTGTAAATAATAATGGAATAACAGTTGATCCTGTCAAAACAAGAGTGTTTGATGAATGGAAAAGACCCACAAATGTTACAAAGATTCATAGTTTTATTGGATTAGTAGGTTATTAAAAATGGTTTGTTAAAAACTTTACACGGTTATCTATCCCACTAACCAAGTTAACACAAAAAGAGGTTAAATTTATTTGGATAGAAGAATGTGATGTTTTTTTTCAAGAATTGAAGAAGAGATAGGTGAATGCTTCAGTTTTGGCCTTGCCTTCTAGAAATTGTGAGTTTGTAATCTACAGTGATTCTTTATTAAAGGTACTTTGTTGTATTATGATGTAAAATGATCAGGTAATTTCTTATGCTTCAAGACAACTAAAATATCATGGGTTAAATTATCCCACACATGATTTGGAATTGGTAGCTCTGGTTTTTTCTTTGTAAATTTAGTGGCATCATTTATATGGAGTAAAATGTCAAATATATACTGACCATAAAAGTCTGAAGTACATATTTAATTAAAAGGAATTGAATATGAGGTAGATAATATGGCTTGAATTGATAAAGGATTATTATTTCATGGTCAATTACCATCCTGGGAAAGCAAAAAAAGTGGTGGATGCCTTGAGTTTAAAACATCGTGCATCATTAACCATGTTATGTTTGAAACATGATCCCTTGATTAATGATTTGATGAATTCTGTCTTAGAAGTTGTTGGTGCAGGAAATACCTCTGTTTTGTTTCAGGTTTTAGTGCATTCATCATTATCAGATAGAATTAATCAAGCACATAAGGAAGATCGTGAGCTACAGAAAAAGGTAGAATTGGTTAAAATGGGTAAGTTTCTAGAATTTAACCTTGATAAATATTGTGTTTTAATATTTGGTAAAAGGTTGTGTGGTCCTTGTGATTCCCAGTTGAAGAAATATTTGTGGTGTGAAGCTCATAGTTCTCCATTTTTGGTTCGTCCTGGAAGTACTAAGATGTACAGATACCTTTGGGAGTATTGCCGGTGGGATGGAATGAAAACGGATATTGAAGAATTTACTGTGAAATGTTTGACATGTCAATAGGTTAAAGTAGAGCGGTATTTAGAAAAGTGGATGCTTCAGCATTTTCCAATGCCAAAGTGGAAATGGGAGAATATATCCATGGACTTCATGGTGGGGCTACCTAATACTTCTTGAGGTAACAATGTGATTTTGGGTTATTATTGATCAGCTAACAAAATCTGTACATTTATTTTCTATTTGAGATATAATGTCATTGGATCAGATTTCTCGAATGTAACTCAAAGAGATTGTCAGGTTACATGGAGTTCCTCTTTCCATTGTATCTGATCGGGATCCCAGGTTCACTTCTAATTTTTAGAAGGGACTTTATAATTCATTGGGACAGAATTAAATTTCAATACATCTTTTTATCCTCAATCAGATGGGCAGTCAGAACGAACGATTCAAACTTTGGAGGATATGATTCGAGCTTGATCAATGGACTACCAGGGAAGTTGGGATCAACATATTTATTTATTTGAGTTTTCTTATAATAATAATTTTCATTCCAGTATATATATATGGAAACTTTTGAGGCATTTTATTGAAAGTGGGGTCAAACTTCAGCTTTTTGGGATGAAGTCGGGGAAAGGAAGTTAATGGAACTGAAATTAGTAGAGGAAGTGGCTGAAAAAGTGAAGATGATCTAGAAACACATGAGGACAGCTCAAATCAGGCAGAAAAGTTATGTAGATAACATAATGAAAGACTTCTCTTTTGAGGTAGGTGACCATATTTTCCTTAAAATATCTCCTTAGAAAAGTGTGATGCATTTTGGTAAGAAAGGAAAGCTAAGTACGTAGTTCATCGGTCCTTTTGAAATCCTGGATAAAGTTGGACCAGTTGCATATTGAGTAACTTTTCCTCTAAGTTTGTCTTAGGTACACAATGTTTTTCATGTTTTGATGTTGAGAAAATATGTGCGAGAGTTAACTCATGTCTTGAGCTCAGAAGTAGTTCAGCTGGAAGAGAACTTTTCTTATAAAGAGAAACCGGATCAAATTATTGATTAAAGGGAATATGTATTGCGGAATAAGGTAATCCACCAGGTAAAGTTTTTGTGGAGAACCCACATGGTTGAAGAAGCAACATGGGAGTCTAAAAATGCTATGAGGTAAAGGTACCCTCACTTGTTTAATAAGTAAATAAAATTACGAGGACACAATTTCTAGAAGGTGGGGATAATGTAACACCCCATGTTTTTCTAAACATAAATTGAAATTCATGAAATTTTTTTAAGTAGATATTTATAAATATCCTTTAAACATAATTTTTTCACTTCTCTATTTTGAATTTCAAGAAACAGTCATCTACAATTGGGATCAGTAAGTTATTTCGAGTCTGCAAGAACCAACTTGTTTTTTTTGGTGAATAGTAACATACACTTATGAATAGTAATATGCCCCTTATGAATAGTAAATAAAATTATTATTTTATTTTCTTAAGAAAATAAGATAATGTGATGTTGATTAATTTTTTAGGGTGTTAAAAAAAGAGATATATATTTAAAACTATTATTTTTTAATAAATTATGATTTTATATAAAAATTAAATTAATAATATTTAGAAAATTCTTTTCATAAAATGGAGTTCATTTTTGAATTCTACACATTGAAAAATGGTTAGGGTGAATTTTTTGGATTTTTCTGAAATAGTTGAATTTTCAATGAATAGTAAAAATGCAGTTTGAGTTTCGATGTGTTTAATGACATAATTAATGATATAATAATTATGTAATAATCTAGGTATACTTGATTATAGTAAAAAATATATTAGGTGTCCCAAGTGGCCAATACCATGGGAAAATACCATGGGAAAGCCCATCGTTTTTCAAATACCACTAATGAGGTGTCCCTTGGAAATTAATAAAATATTCCCCCACTTTTTCTATAAACACCAACCCATTACTTCATTACATTCATTCCAAATTCCTCTTAAACTAAGATCCTGTATTCTTACCTCCCTAGTATTCCTCCAAATGTTTCCTCAAGCCCCGGAGGTCCCAACCTTCAAGTTTTAGGAGTTACTCTACAAGGTAAAGGAATCCCCCACCCTTCTCTTTTTCAAGCTTTCATTTTATGTTATTACTTTTATTATCCATTAGATTATTTTGGGATATGTCATTACATATCCCCATTATTTTCAATATTATGTATGAATTATGATAGACCCCTTTTCTCTCATCAAAATATTTTATGAAATTTTAAGCGACACTGTTAGGCTGCCAAATTTTCGTAAGGGATTTCTCAACTTTTCTTTTATTTCGAGATTCATTTCTTTTATTTTTCTTTCCCCACCTCCCCTTATCCAAGATAAATTAATTATCCAGTATCTTAAATATTATTTATTTCATCATTTTTATGTAATAATAACAATTATATTCCTTCTCCTCTTCCATTTATGCAAGAAATTAAAACACTATCTGTGATGTGTCGATTTACCGACATCGTCGACGATGTGATTTCAATTTATTTTACTTCCTTAAAGACTGGTCATAAAACCATTTTTATGATTGAAAAAAATTATTATTTATTTATAATATCTTATATAATTTTATTTAATCATTTTTTACACATGTTATTAATTTATAAAACAAAATGAGCTCATTACGATCGAAGAATCGCCAAAATGACCTAAACAAATATCAATAATGTTTTAACTTATGAATCATCCTCATGTCAGAATTAAAAATAATAAATGGTATAATTTATGGTTCTAGAAATATTTAAATACCATTCCATTCCAATTCTATTGTTTCACTTTCAATCAACAATAATATCCATCATGAACCAATCATGGAAATCATGTAAAGAACGCACCCAAAACAATGGAAGGAATAAAATACTAACAATTTAAGGGAGAAATGATGTAATGAAATGATCATATAAGGTATTATAAACATGAATATGTTTCTGTAAGATATTAATAACACTATTTTAACCATTATACAGTAGGTTTAAAATAATTTTGAAGTAATACAAACCCGAGGTAAGGGAATTCTTAACCCCATTTCCATTCTTTGGGTTAACCTTCTACTTCATTATTTATGTGGTATTAAAATTGTCTGTGTGATCAAATTTGTTTATATTATAATGAATTATGTGTATTTACAGTTTATATACATATTCTATCCGCTCTATTATGTCTCTATTCAATTATAAGATGTTTGTAAGGGACTTTTGTTTTAAAAATCCTCTTTTAAAATTTTGTTTTACAAAATTCAAAAGCATTGTTTTTTATGGAATTATTCATGTTTTCTTTTATTTAGAGATTCATTTCTTTTATTTTTATTTCCTCAACTCATATTATCCAAGAGAAATTAATGACCCACTATCTTAAATATTATTTATTTCATCATTTTTATGTAATAATAACCATTATATTCCTTCTCCTCTTCCACTTATTCAAGAAATTAAAACACCATCTGTGATGTGTTGATTTACCGACATCGTCGACGATGTGATTTCAATTTATTTTACTTCCTTAAAGACTGGTCATGAAACCATTTTTATGATTGAAAAAAATTATAATTTATGTATTATATCTTATATAATTTTCTTTAATCATTTTTTACACATGTTATTAATTTATAAAACAAAATGAGCTCATTACAATCGAAGAATTTCCAAAATGACCTAAACAAATATCAATAATGTTTTAACTTATGAATCGTCCTCATGTCAAAATTAAAAATGATAAATGGTATAATTTATGGTTCTAGAAATATTTAAATACCATTCCATTCCAATTCTATAGTTTCACTTTCAATCGAAAATAATATCCATCATGAACTGATCATGGAAATCATGTAAAGAAGGCACCCAAAACAATGGAAGGAACAAAATACTTACAATTAAATGGAGAAATGATGTAATGAAATGATCATATAAGGTATTATAAACATGAATATGTTTCTGTAAGATATTAAGAACACTATTTTAACCATTATACAGTTGGTTTAAAATAATCTTTAAGTATTACAAACCCGAGGTAAGGGAATTCTTAACCCCATTTCCATTCTTTGGGTTAACCTTCTACTTCATTATTTATGTGGTATTAAAATTGTCTGTGTGATAAAATTTGTTTATATTATGATGAATTATGTGTATTTACAGTTTATATATATATTCCATCCACTCTATTAATTTTCTCTTCAATTATATGATGTTTGTAAGGGACTTTTCTTTTAAAAATCCTCTTTTAAAATTTTGTTTTACGAAATTCAAAAGTAATGTTTTTTATGGAATTATTCATGTTGTATGATTATGTTTTGGTTATTTTGAATTGTTTATGATTAATGTTGGTACCTATATTTCCCTCCAATTCATTGGGTATGTGTAATTTGGAGTTCGGATGTATGGTTACTCCAAGTATAACAGTGATGGTTACACAAATTGTAAGGCAGCCTTGAGGGTTACAAATTATAAGGTAGCCGAGAGGGTTACAAGATTATGTAAGTAAATTCCCAAGATACCTTTATGGTTATATTTAAGTTCTTATGTTTTTTGGGGAACTTTTGGAAATATCATGTTTCACAAAGTAAGTATATATGGGTAACAAGTATGTCTTTTTAAATGATTTTCATTGGTTATAAGGATGTGCAAGACAAATAAGGAAGCCAAGTTAAATGTTTGAATAATTTTCAATGAAATCATGTTTTATTTGAAAATTTTTATATTTTGGAATAAATGAGTACTGTTTTTATGGTATCCACTCTGTATTAATGTGTAATTTCATGAATATTTTACGTCCCATTTCTCTAAAGATCTAAAATTGAAAATATCCTCAATGTGAAAGGAATTTATTTCTTGACTAAATTCAAGATTATGTAATGTAATAAGGTCAGGTCCTTATAACAATATTCCTTGAAATAAAAAAATCTAATAATCTAAAACCAAAAAAAAATCCCACTCATGAGTAACTTGGAATTCCCCATACAGGTTCTATCTAGGTACAAGAATAGGTTAAATACTAAGTCTCAACAAATCCTATATTTATCTACCATTTCCTAAGTAGTAAAATTAATCAAAAAGGGCTCTAATAATAATTTTTTGTGTCATTGACTTGGTTAAACTGAATACCATTGAGTAAAATCATCACATTCTCTTGAACATGACTCCTTATACACTAGAGGATACTGACTAATGGAGAGGTTCTATCAATAATGTAGGGAGAATATACCCTCAATCAGATAACCATAAATAAAATATCAATAATAATAAATCATTATCCACAATATTAAATCTTAATATAGATATTATAGTGATAATTCAACCATAAAAAAATAACACATGTTATAATAAAATTTGTACCTATTGTAATACCATACAATACATGCATAAAATACAAGATAATACATTGTGTTGATCATATATGAAACATAACATAAAATATATAAAATTAATGGATACTTAAAAAAAAGTCTATGTTTATAACATATCGCATATTCTAATCTCATATACCCATCCTTAGGTATTAAAATGATTATAATTCCCTTATCTATACCTGAGTCCCTTACCACAAAGTCTACAAACCCACCTAGGTGTATGTGGAGCGTGTGAAAATTATACTTATTAAGTAATTTACAATGGTGAACCTAAATAAATCCCACATATATTGTTGTACTCATAATATCATATGGTAGTAAAAAACATAAAATAACCATCATCACATCATAGAGTGTTAAGAAGACACCCAAATGACTGGTCATACCTACTTAGACTAGTTCTAGAATGGGATGATGCTCCCATGGTCTAATCATGACAATAGGTTGAATGAGTTATCACTACTCATAATAATATCCTAGGTAAAATATTCATGGTCATAAAAATAATGAATGAGTAAATGATGTAATGATATTTAATAATAATCCAGGGTGAATAAGTTATCACTATAAGATACAACAAGGGTGAATGATTTATCACTAAATACCAAGCCTAGGTGAATGAAGCATCTCTATCTTGATAACATGGGTGAAGGAGGTATCACCTTAAAACTAACATGGTGAATGAGGTATCTCCATAATAACAAGTTTGGGTGAATAATACATTACAAACTAGATAATTCATGGTTGAATTATATGTCACCATACACATTATAAGGGTGAATTATATATCACCAAAATAATAAACAAGGTTGAACAAATGTATCACCAAAATACTAAATGAGATGAAGGATTATTTTCAATAGAAATAACAAGGTTGAATGATATATAACCACACTAATAATAATAGTGAGTGAATAATCACTAAACAAATAGAAAAGATTGAATTATGTATCACTATAATGATAATAATGTTGATAGATATATCACCAAATTATTATATAAGGGTGTTGATGATATACAAAAAATATAATATTAAAGTTGAAACATATATCACCAATAACAAATAAAACATGGGTTATCAAAAAAGTGTATCTGAAAGAGTTACCAGTAATAACTCTCATGGAAGACACTTACACTCCATACTCAGACACATTGGACTTAGATAACCCATTATACTATATATTCCCTAAGTTTCTTACACATAGTTATAAATCATCACACCCAATCACTATTGGAAAGGATTTAGATTCTATACATCCACCCATCTCAAAATGGTTATGCCATATCATCCATTAATGATTCCAAAGTCCCATAATGTGGCTAATTCACCACTTTCTTAACCCATACATAAGCTTCCTACTAAGAAATATTTCTTAAGGATACCTCACTAGGTTCATTAACTCAATTCCTCGAAATGGAAACCCCTCTCAAGTTTAATTCTCTAGGTAACTCTCCAATTTACCTATTATGAACTGGCATGGGTCTGACCTAACACATCACCTAATTTAGTTCATTAAATGCTCTCAAAAATGAATCTTCATAATCTAAAGGCTTACAACTAGTGGATAGGGTATGAAGAGATACCATGGGGATATTATACCCTCGAATCAGAGTACAACAGTAGTAGAAAATAACCGAACTCATACACATCCCTAACATCAGAGTATGCATGGTAAATAAAATAGAAACATGCTATAATAAATGAAATGAAACATACAAAATCATGGTCATACTAGAACACAATAATTGATCACCCACTAGAATGACCACATATATAAAATAAATAAAATTCAAAAGTTTCAACTATTATCCCTAATCAATGCCTCAAACCTGATCTCCAACAACTATTGAGTTACTCTATCATGATCATCAGACTCCACATGAGGGTCCCTTCTCGATCATTCATCACAAGGATAGATCCCCAATCATTATTAATCATGTTCTCAACATGAAATTATACATATGGTCTTGCACGTACACCAAAGTTCCCACACAAGGGGTTAGAAAAAAATCTCAGTAGTTAACCCACCATATTTGTACCAAAAATTTACTTTCATAACAATTTTATGCACACTTGATATGCCCATCAAATTCAAATAATAACAAGAATTAAAAAATTAAATACCTAAAATAAAACAACCTTTGATACTTGTGTTCTAACAAGACACCCAAGATCAAAGAAACTTGTTTTACACAATGCTAAAAATCTCTTAAAATTTGGTTCACCATGCCATAAAATATATTGTTCATCTACAAAATCTTAAGGAATCACTCAGATGTTTAGAAATAACAGGCATGGATGGTGGACCCTAGGATCTCTATAGGAATCCAAAATAATAACATGTACCACTAGAGTGATATAGGACCCTAATATCATGATCTGAAGGAACTCTATGTCAAAACTGAGAGAAACTATCCATATCCTGGAAGACCTGCAAAACTAACCAGGAACCATAACCATTAGGGATCTCAACAGAAACCTTAGGTCATACCAAAATCTAAGACCATGGAAACCTAACCATTACTCATAGTGTGATATTAACTAGAGGGGTTGTTATAAGACTCAAACCCACAATCCTAGATCTAGTTCCACAGTCACATAATTTACTTACTAACTTGGATACCAACTGTATATTCTCATACATAAATATCCCATAATTATATGACTTAAAGAAAACATTCCATAATATACATTTCCAATACCTTTTAGTTTTAGAGATTTAGAGAATTTAGGAAAAACATAAACTAAAAAAGAAATATATTTCTCAATTAATGTATATTTTCTTCCACCAAATAAGAAACTATTTAATCCATGATAAGACCTCAATATCTCCCAAAAATTTCCCATATAGCTATCCTATTATAAATTTCATGTGAAATATTTTTATTTATGACCTAGGAAAATAGAAAAATAAGAAGGGGTGAGATCAAAAAAATAATAAGGGAAAACATACATATGAGGAAATCATGTCATAAGCATAGAATAAATATTTTAGCAGGAATAAGTAACCATCAGAATTCCATAATCAACTGAAACTTCAAACATAATATATCCATGGATATAAATAAAAAAATGCATCACATGGATAGTAATAATTGGTTCCTTAGTGATGAAATTAATAATACTAAATAGATTATTCCATTCCATTATTCAATACATCAAGATCATAGACATCATGATCTTACCATCAAGGCAATATCTTCTTAGGGGCAAGTATACACCAAAATTCCCAAACATACTTTTCTCATGAGACTTAACGATGCATAGAGGGTTTATATAATATTGGGCCCCTCCCATAACTTTTTTAAGTATAATTAATTCATCATATGAGATATTGAGTAAAAAATACATAATAAACTTTTTAATAGTCATCTATATTGTAATAATAACATATATAATTCCAATAATTTTATCCATGTCAATAAAAGGGATAATGTTATCATAAACCATCTTGAGAAAGAAGGTGGATGGTCAAAAAATACATCATCAACATGACAATAATCATATGTATTGGAATAATAATATATAGAATACCAATAATATTCCCCATTTCAATAAAATGGATAACATGATCATAACCTATCTGGAGAAAGAATTTGGATGGTCAAACAACACATAGTCAAATTCCAATAATCTTCTATATTGGAATAACATCATATGGAATTCCAATAATTTTCCCCATGTCAATAGAATGATATTATTTCTAGTTGATCATCATCCAATATAAATTATATAAAATTTGATGTTCACACCATATGGGGAAATTATTATATGGCTATGTCAATACAGGAATAACATGATCATGAACCATCCAGAGAAAGAAAGTGGATGGTTGTAAAAGAACATAACCCAGGAAGTGAGAAATATTTATCAAAGGTTTTATGTGGTATAAATATATATCCATAGAAAAAATTATATAATAACACATAATATAATCAAATATTTTAATATACCCAATTTATAGGAAATAAGTTCAAGAGAACAATTATAGATCAATGAATGAAAGTTGAGTTACCAAAAATCCTTACTACTAGGGAAACAACTGAATCAATAGACACTTGAATAAGGGAACATGATTTAGCTAGAGAATACCATAAAATTAAAGTATCATGATAAAAATACATCCATGGGAAGTTAATACATCATATAAAGGAAACATGGTGTACAACATGAATAAGTCTCAAGAATTTAAATTTTGAGATAGAGAATCCTTACAACTTGAGTATAATTTAAATAAAAACCCATTGAAAGATATGAATTGTAATTGATCTTAAAATAAAATGATGAAAATTTAATTCATGATATGATATCTAATATAGGTATTATATACACCACATAAGTGTAATTATGTGCAAAATACCAAACAAGTCACAAAGAAAAGGACTTGAGATGAAAACTCTTACCATGTATTCCCACCTACTCGATCGTGTTATAACCTCCTAAATAATGAACATAAATATCTTAATAACTTGTATAAGAACTATAATATTAGTGTAATTCTATTTTTTAAATTATTTTATAACTATATATTACAAATATATTAACCTATTATAGTTTATTTTCATTATCGGGTATTATAACTTTTTGTTGTTTGTTTCATACAAACTTAACGAAGATGGGATTGATTCTAACTAAGTGGGTTAAAGTTAATTATTCCTAGATAATTAAATATATAATAATAATTTTTTAAATTATTACTTAATGAGATTTGGGGATCTATCCACCTTTAATGATGCAGATGCTGCGGAGGGGAAGTTCTAATGTAGTTTGGTTGGGCCTTCAGGTCATTTATTGGGCATTTTACCTCTGGGCTTTTGGTTCGTGTACTAGTCCTTGTTCCAATAAGCCTATGAGTCATGTAAGGGTTCCATATCAACCCAGTTAAAAAGGGTATTATTCAAAAATAAATAAACAATTAAGGCCTTTAGACCATTCACACTTGTGAAAATGTAAATCGTGATAAACTAGTTTTCGATGTGTTTAATTATCAAAAGGTGATATATTTTAAAAAATATTCGAAATATTAACAAAAAAAATTCAGAATAATTAAAATAAATTAAATATATTAATGTTACATGATATTACCATTATATAACATCACATAATCATTTGTTTCATAATCATTATAACATCATTTACATTGGCAGTTAAATCGACCCAAATAGTAATGTGTTATAATGATTTAATGAGTAAGGGGTGTATTTAGATAATGATAATGAGACATATACAGAATATTGAAAATTTAATAAAAATAATATATCCTTATTAAATAAATTCTATTAATCGTCAATGATGGGTGGTGATGAAATATGAAATCCGTTGTTTGCGGAGGCAGTGGTCCGCGCATACACATGATTAACAATCCCATTTCTCATTGAATGGATGTTATATGAAAAATGATAATTTTTGAAATTTATTTGTGACCTAGAAAACATATTTATTCAATAAATCTATCCTTTATTCTATCTTTTATAGGTGGTGATGAAAAACCAACCACTGGATGTCGTGGAGGCGGTAGTTCACACGTACACAAGATCGATGTTTTTGTCTCTCTTACTGGATGAAAAATAATGATATATTTGTTGTTAAATTAATATAATGAAATTTAATTATACTAATTATAATTATTTCATTATATTTTATTAATTTAATACATGATTTAGGAAGGATTAGAGTAAAATAAAAGATTAAGTGGAAGTAATACTCACGTTGGATGCTTGAGTTTTCTCTTTGAAAACTCCTTGAAAATGAAGGTCATAGGAGATCTAAAGGTAAACATAATATTATTTAATTGGGAGATGGTTCAAGGAGTATAATATTTTAATATTATAAATAATAAATTAAAATTATTGTTGAATCTTGAGGTGGTTGATGTGTTGCATTTTTATAAGTAAAGAGAAGGGTAGTTTTGGAAGTAACCATTACATTTTCAGAAATGTAATGTTACAATTCAATAGTAAATGGATAAAAAATGGGAAAAAGTTGATGTTAAAGTGAGTTTAGGTCAAAACTAAACTCAACCACTCATTTCATATAAAACCATGAGTGTTTTGGGGATTTTTATTTTAACATTTTAACTGTTACCCTAATTTATTTTTACTTTAGTAATTAATTTATAACCTCTGTAATTAATTTTAATGAAAAAAATATTGTTAAACATTTAACCTAATTTGAAAATTTTTATTTTAAAATTTTTAAATAATTTTATTAAATAAAATTTCTAAGTGTTTGAAAAGTTGATTTTAAGATTAGCTCACACAACGCATAAAAAACAGTTTATAAAAAGTGTATTTTTAAGCTTAAAATTTATGTGTAAACTATAGTTATTAAAATTATAAATTACCATGAAATAAATTGGTTTATTATAAAACAAATAATAGTTATGATACTATAATTTATATCCAAAACCAAATCTCACCTTGAAAATACCTGATTTAGTGAAAAGACTGAAAGTAGTTTTTACTAAACTAACATTTTAATTTAGTTCTAAAAATGTTGGACATGTGATTTATAAGCTTAAAGAAAATATTAAAATGAAAAAATATATTCCTTAAATAAATATTTTATTAATTAAAAGGTTTTTTAATCCTCTATAATATGATTATAAAATAATAAAATCATACAAATTATAATTTTCACAAAAACCGTATTTTTTGACAAAAAAATAAATCATTTTGGAAAAACCTTAAATTTCAAATTCAAATAATATTGTTATTATAAGTAAATAAATTGTTCATAATTCCAAATTCTAATTCTAAAATTTATAAATTAAATTTTTGAATAAAATCATCAAATATAATGAAACTCATTTTTATTGGAAAATGACATTTTCAAATATTAACAGTTATTATTCTTATTTCATATTATTTACCAACTAAATTGGTTTTAACCAATTATTAATATCAAACATAACTTATCATAATTAATAATATGTTTCTTAAAAAAATCATATTACATAAAAAAGGTAGTTTTAAGAAAAAAACTTTTCTAAACAATAAATGATCTTATTAGTCATTTTAGGTAAAATAATTGAATTTAATTCATATTAAGTGTAGCCTTTATTTTATTTATATATATATTTCATAAATATATTACTCGTATTCATTACTTCTAATTTAATGGCTATTTTGTTATGGTCATACTTAAATATTTATATTTTATCTAAATATATCACGGTTTCATTTAATTTCAGTGTTGTGTGCAGAGTAAGTTATCAAAAACATTGACTTATTTAAAGGTAATAATATATTAAAATTAGGTTTTGTTAAATTCTCCCCTTTAAATAAATTACAGCCTAAAAATTTTAATTATTAATCACTGATGAAAGTAGGTAAGGGTATTCTTAATATATTCATCATTATGGATATATCCATTAATGTGACATCTACCTTACTCTATTTAGGCATATTAAGTTACTTATATTTCCTCACAAAATATTAATCATTAATAAAATCATATACCCAAGTATTTATATACCCTAATAATATATTATAAATAACATATCTTTCCCAAACCCATTTTAATCTCCAAGACACTAAACCACAATGGCATCACATATTCCTTCCAAAATTAACTCGTATCTTCAACCATTAGTTCATAAAGCCGCATACTAGTGTATATATATATCATAATCTCAAAAATTAGATAAAAAATCTCCAAAATATAATGGATTACATTTTATTTAAATCAATAATCAATTCTAAATATATAAACACTATCAAAATCACTTTTATCAAAATCAATCAACCCTTTATTACCTTAATATAAAGAATTTATTAAACCTAAGATTTGTTCACACCTCTATCATGTGCTCTATAAAAGTTATCCTTAAACAATTTCCTTCTCATAAAATCACTTTTCAAGGTTATTGATTCCATTTAATAGATGTTTCCAAAGTTTTAGTGGAACTATTGAAGAAAAATCCTTAAATTTTTCACATAACCTTTATAAAGTTTAGAATATATTAGAATATCATTAATAAATACCACATACTAATGAGAATAGATAAGATATTTAATATTTGATTTATATTAAAACATAAATCTCACTACCTTATCTAAGACTAATAAACTCTCATTTTCCTTCATAATAGGCATATACTATAACGACCCATACTTTACATACATGGTTATTACTTCAAAATTGAAGTACACTTATTATAACATATAACAAAACCATGAAAGGGCCGTATAGGTATAGTGTCTTTAGAAACTGGGAAACATAAACAACTGGTTCATAAATCATCTACGTTGTCTCCCATTTATTTTATCATATCTAGAGTCCCTTTTTGGCATATCCTACTTAAAAACATTATTCCTGACCTGGGGAAAGAAAACATACAAAAGTGTGAGCTCAAATGCACAGTAAGGGTAAACAAAAGAAATATCAATCACATCATATTCATAAGAACAGAACATTTTGGAAATCTTAACCTGTAAAAGAGATCATAATTTTAAAACATGGGAGAAATCATAGTAGTGAAATGTAATCCCAATAATCATAACATAAAATATGAAACTTTGTGGCATACACCCATAATCATAGAGAATCATTTCTTATTAGTCAAGACTCATTGCCAAGACTATCTTAGCGGAAAAAGTCCATTTCTGAACCGATTTTACTCCTCGTTTCAGTCCTGTTTCACTGAACCGGTTTAACCTTCCATTCCATTCATGTCTATATCATGAGATATAAATCTTTACCCAATGCATTGGAGGGAGATATAGGTCCCACCCATCTCATAATGATATCATTCTTATGTGTGCCACAAAATCAAAAAAATCATACATCATTGCATAACCCATGTAATAAAAATGGGATTCTTAAACATTGTGACATCAAAAAACAATTCATATAAGATAAAGGAATTCATAAAAATAATTCCATCAAAACATAATCAAATCATTGTAATAATAGGGATATAAACAGAACCCTATATTATCTTAGATGGAAAATAATTTTGATAAAACACTTGAACTCCATTCTTGAGGAAAATATCCTTTCTACTTCAAAAACATTTTTCCTTTCTTAACATGTCATACAATTTTAAACTAAAAGAAGTTGATTAAAAATAAACATGAAAACTTGTAAATGAAGATTCTTGGAAATAATGTTTTAAAAATCCATTCATGCCGTATAAGTGAAAAAAAACATTCTTCTCGTACTTATGTCGGAAAAGTCAAAAAGTACCTCGTACGAATAACGACAATAGATTCCTTTCATATCTTTTACTAAAAACTCACCGAAGGGTAAAATTGGATTTAAAAAATTGTAGGCGGATGGAAATAATATTACATATTGTGGAAACATGGATGTGGATGATAAATATTCCCCAGAAAATTCTGAAGTATAAACAATCTCGGATAAAAATGAGATTGTGAGATTTTCCCTTACCTTAGGTCTGATTTGCTTCGTAAGTGTCTGAACCTCCTGTATAATGATTTAAATAATTTCATTGACTTATTCCATAATCATACTCATTGTTATGATATCATATATGGTCATATTATTAGCTTCTTATTAGTAATATTTCATTGTTACTTGTTATTCGGGTGTTTATTACTTTTTGTTCTTATGCGTGTTTTGTCGAATAAATTCTTATTCTTCATTTTAGGTTATAGATACCTCATTTCCAGAATGTTATTAGTGTAATATATATCATATTAATTCATTCAATTCATTTATATAATAATTATGCAATGAAGATCATGTATAACGAGTCGCATCACATCGTAGAGACGGTATTCCGTACGTACGCACGAGCGATGATATCGTTCCCATGATCGTGGAATTGTATTGGAGTGTATGTATACTATTTTAGAATCAATATCACTTTAAAATAATCATATATACTTATTCTTTACACCATTATACCCATCCAAGTAAGGTGGTGGTGGAAAATAGATTACACCACGGCGTGGAGACGGTATTCCGTACGTACGCACGCGCGGTGATTTCGTTTTCCGTAGGATGGATAGATGGTGAAATAGGGTTTTTTCATACTTATAAAAACATATAATTATATTATTGATACTGATGTTATTACTTTATAATTAAACAACTAAAGAAGAAGAAGTGGAAGAAGAAATAGAGTTGAAATAATCGGTAACGGACATTACCTCTTCTTTGAAGCGCCACTTTGAGACCTCCTTTTAGAGCACTAAAATTGGTCTTTGAAGAAGACCAGGACCTCTAGGATGTTTCTAGGGAAGTGGAGAAGAGAATTTTTCAGGGTTTGGCCAAGCTTAAAGCCTCAAAGTGGTGTGAGTAAGAGAGGGAGGAGGTGCCCTTTTATAAGGGAGGAGAGGGGCACCTTAGGAAAAACTAAAAATATTATTTTATTATGAAGTCATATTCAGTTTTTAATAGCTCCAAATTGATTTATTTCCAAGCTAATGTGGGAATGGGTATAAATACTCTCATAAAATAGAATTTAGACAAGTTTTAGTTTCTATTTTAACCTTATCATTTAGATTTAACTTTAAGTTAGATAATTTAACTTTTACTGTGTCTTCTTGTTTTCTTACACTATAAGGTTAATAAACTTACTATAACAAGCCAAACGAACCCCAAGTTGTTTATTATTAATATATATAACCTTATCTAAGTCATTTGTCCAAACCTTATATTTTTAGGAATAAAATAACAATTAATAATATAATATTTGTTTTAAAAACTAATTTATGCCAATTTTGACACTATTTGGTAATTCATTTTTGTGAAAAGTTCAATAAAATTTTTATATATCTAAAATTATTATAAAATGACTCCAATTAGTTGAATTGAACTTATATAGGTATTATGTATCAATTTTGACCTAAAATAAATTTAAATAAAATAAATAATTATTTAAATAAAAAGTCGGTTTTTAAATAGTAACCCAGTGTTTTCACTATTCATCAAAAATTGAAAGTTTTCATAAAAATACCAAAATTTCACCCTAGGATAATTTCTATATTCAAAATCCAAAAATGAAGTCCGTTTTGAAAAATAAAAATTACAAAATTTCAAAAAGTGGGTATTACTATTCATAATGGCTAGTTTTAACAATATTTTAATAACATATCGTTGTTTAGTGAAACTCAGTATTGCGTACAATGCAAGCTATCGAGGAAGGCAGCAGTTGCATGTAAAACTAGCCAAGCTAGTGTTGTGTGTAGTGAAATATTCCTTTGATGATGTATATAACATAAAAACAAAATATCTCCCATAAAAGTCTTGGGTGTTACATTCTACCCCCCTTAAAATGAATTTCGCCCTCGAAATTCGTCACTTTGTAACAAACAGATGAGGACACCTCTCCCTCATCATATCCTAAAGATCCCATGTAGCTTATTCTAATTGGTGTTTCCTCCATAAAACTTTCACCAAGCGAGTGGTCTTGTTCCGTAGGACTTTTTCGCTGCGATCCAGAATCTCTATCGGCTGTTTTTCATAAGAAAGATCTTGCTCCAGCGATACAACTTCTGAGATGAGTACATGTGAAGGATAAAGTATGTACTTTCTCAGGAGAGATACATGGAACACATCGTGAACTTGAGAAAGATTTGGTGGAAGCATCAATCGATAAGCTACCTTCCCAACATGATCCAGTATTTTGAAAGGACCGATATATCTGGGGCTCAGCTTTACCTTCTTTCCAAATCTCATTACTCTCTTCCAAGGAGATATTCATAAGAACACTATATCACCCACTTCAAACTATAGGTCTTTTCTTCGGTTGTCGGCATAACTTTTTTTTCGACTCTGAGCTGATCTTATGTGTTGTTGAATAGATCTGACCTTTTCTTCCATCTCATCAACAAGATCAGGTCCTAATAGATTTCTTTCCCCAACTTCATCCCAGCAAGTTGGAGTCCTGCATTTCTTTCCATAGAGATCTTCATATGGAGCCATCTGAATACTGGAGTGAAAGCTATTATTATAAGAAAATTCCACCAAAGGTAGGTGTTGATCCCAACCACCTTTGAAATCCATAGAGAAAGCTCTCAAAATATCTTCTAGAGTTTGAATTGTCCTCTCAGACTGACTGTCTATCTGAGGATGATAAGCAGTGCTGAAACTCAACTTTGTATCCAGAGTATGCTGAAGACTTCTCCAGAACTTTGAGGTAAACCTCGGATCCCGATTAGATATAATATAAAGTGGTACTCCATGCAATCTTACCACTTCCTTTACATATATCCTGGCAAGCTGATCCAGAGATAAATCTTCTCTAATAGAAATTAAGTGTACCGACTTTGTAAGATGATCAACTATGACCCAGATAGAATTATTGTCTTTGGATGTTTTAGGAAGTCCAGTGACAAAGTCCATAGTGATGTTTTCCCATTTCCATTCAGGTATGGTTAATGGTTGTAACATCCCCTTAGACTTCTGTCTCTCAGCTTTAACTTGCTGACAAACCAAGCATCGAGAGACATATTCAGCAACATCTCTTTTCATACCATCCCACCAGAAGTACTTCTTCAGGTCCCTATACATCTTCGTGCTTCCAGGATGAATAGAGAATGAAGAACTATGAGCCTCATCCAGCAGCTCCTTCTTTAATTCTAGGATGGGAGGAACACAAACCCGATTCCTGAACTTTATTATCCCATCATAATCAAGGTTGAATTAAGAAACATTTCTCCACTTCTTTTGTAACTCTACATCTTCTTTCTGTGCCTATTTAATCTTCACATGTATAGATAGTTGAACATTCATTTGATAAAGATACAATTTTTCCCATTCCATTATAATTCCAAGATCCATCCTCTGTAAATCCATAAATATTGGATCTTTTTTTATCCTCATCATGGATAAGCTAGCATGGTCTTTTCAACTTAATGCATATGCCACATTGTTTGCTTTCTCATGGTGGTAATGAATTGAGCAGTCGTAATCCTTAATCAGCTCCAACCATCTTCTTTGGCGCATATTCAGCTCCTTTTGTGTGAAAATATACTTTAAACTTTTATGATCAGTATAAATGTCACACCTTTCTCCATAAAGATAATGCCTCCAAATCTTTAATGCAAAGATTACCGCAGCTAACTCCAAATCATGAATTGGGTAATTTTGCTCATGGATTTTCAACTATCGTGAGGCATAAGCTATCACCATATAATTTTGCATGAGAACACACCCCAGTCCCTTCTTGAATGCATCAATGTAGATCACAAACCTTTCTCCACTGCAAGGTAGTGTGAGCACAGGTTCACGGGATAACCTTCTTTTCAACTCCTTGAAATTCTCTTCACATTCCTCCATCCAAACAAACTTAACTCCTTTCTGAGTCAACTTGGTGAGTGGGTTAGATAAACTTGAAAAATCATTCACAAAACGTCGGTAATATCCAGCCAAACCAAGAAAAATTTGGATCTCAGTTACTGTTGTTGTCTCAACCATCTTTCGATAACCTTTGTCTTTGCTGAATCCACAGATATCCCCTCTTTTGAGATTATGTGACCCAAAAATGCAACTTTTTGAATCCAAAATTCACACTTGGTAAATTTTTCATAAAGCTTCTCCTTTCTCAGGGTCTTCAATATAATTCTCGAGTGATCTTCATGTTCTTCCTTGATCTTTGAATAGACAAGAATATCATCTATAAATACTACCACAAACTGATTAAGATAGTCTCTAAAGACTCTATTCATCAGATCTATGAAGATAGCAGGGGAATTAGTAAGACCAAATGGCATCACTATAAATTCATAATGTCCATACCTTGTACGGAAAGTCGTCTTTGGTATATCCTCTCTTTTGAACCTTAATTGATGATACCTTGAACGAAGATCAATCTTGGAAAACTATTGAGCTCTGCGTAGTTGGTCAAATAAGTCATCAATGCGCGGGAGAGGATATTTATTCTTGATAGTGATCTTGTTAAGTTCTCGATAATCAATGCAGAGTCTCATTGATCCATCTTTCTTCTTAACAAACAGAATAGGTTCTCCCCAAGGTGACGCACTAGGGCATATTAATCCTTTATCAAGATTCTCTTGGAGTTGCTTCTTCAATTCCTGCAACTCAATTGGATTCATTCTATAAGGTGTCTTTGAAATAGGCAAAGCACCCGGTACGAGTTCTATTGAAAAATCAACGTCACGATTTGGTGGAAGACCCAGAAATTCCCCTGGAAAGACATCATCAAACTCCCGTACAATGGTCGTATTCTTAATCGTGAGTTTCTCACCAACCATTTGAGATAAATAACCTTCATTTAGTGGAATCAAGACCCATAATATGGAAGAAATTTCCACTGGAAGGTTATGTTCATCCTTGCATCGATAGACGATCATAGATTGATCTGGAAGATGAAATGTGACTTCCCTTATTTGTAAATTGATATGATCTCCATATAAATAAATCCAATCCATGACAAGAATCACATCAAATTCCACTATAAGAAGGATCACAATATTTGCAGGAAGCACTTTCCCAAAAACATTAATCGGAGAAGAATTATAAACTTTTGATGCGACTGTTGTGCCATTAGGGGTTGTCACAGCCAACTCAACATCCAATTGTTGAGGTAATACGGTGATACCCTTAGAAAATTCTTCAGAAATAAAAGAGTAGGTGGATCCAGAATCAAATAAAACATTTGTTACTTTAGAGTGAATGGTAACTGTACCTTTCACCACATCGTTATCGTACTCCACATCGCTGATAGAAATTGCATGTGACTTTCCTTTGTCTTTAGCCTTAAGAGTTTGTTGACGTCGATCATCATCAACAACCCTTGGATTAGGGAATTGATTGGAATAATGCCCCATTTCCTTACACTTGTAACATTGAATTGTAGGAGGTGCACTCTGTGTAGCCTTTTCTTTGTTCGCATCACTAGACATCTTCTTCCCATCATTGCGGCATTCAAATTCCCTATGACCTTCCTTTCCAAATTTGAAACATTTACTTGTCCCTTTAAGACAAATCCCTCTATGTTTATTTCCACACTTTGAACATAAGGGAAAACTCATCTTCTTTTCAGTGTGCTCTTTATATTTTCCTTTGAATTCCATTTTCCTCTTCTTATCAAACCCATATGAGTGATGGGTTACTCTGATCTCCATCTCAACTTTGAGAGCACATCGAACGATTTCCTCATAGCTATTGAAGTCCCTTATGGATAATTCCCTTTGAAGACTTGGTTTTAAGCCACTAAATAATCGATCGATCTTACTCTCAGGTTGGATAATAATACCAGAAGCGTACCTTGAAAGTCTTGTAAAATTTGCTTCATAGGTACCAATAGATTCATCATCCTTTTCCTTTAGTTCAAGAAACTCCTTCTCCATCTTTTTTCGAAGAATAAGAGGGAAGTACTTATTGAAAAATAAGTTCTTGAACTCGTCCCATTCCATGGACTCAATTTCATCTCTTTGCCTCATATTCTTGATAAGATTCCACCATTGATCAGCATCAACTTCCAAACGATACACTATTAAGATGACTTTATCATGTTTAGAACATTGACGAACTGAAAATATCTTTTCAGTAGTACTGATCCATTGTTTAGCAACTAATGGATCAGTAGACCTATTGAATGAAGGTGGACGATGCCTCATGAAGGATTCAATAGAATATTGCTCCTTCCTTTGCTCCTTTGGAAGTCCTGCATGATTCATAGCTTGAGAAAGTTGTGTGATCATGGCTACAAGATTTTTCATTCTAGCTCCCATAACATTTGGTTTCTCAGGGGGGACAATAATTGCATTGCACGTTGCATTCCGCATTAACACGGTTCCTTCGGGTTCTAGCCATTGACTAAAACCAAGAAGAATAGTGTGAGAAACACTAATTATAATAGGAAAACCATATAATCAAGAATAAAATTTTACACTTAAGGTCTTATCATAGGTTGTTTATGGCCATTTCTAAAAAACTAAGATTGTGTTATATGCTTAGACATATCCTTAGGGTTCTTACTAAGGCTTTCACATCCTAGTTTCCAAAGGTTGACTATAACTTTCCTCTGATTCCAACTATAACGACCCATACTTTACATACATGGTTATTACTTCAAAATTGAATTACAATTATTACAACATATAACAAAACCATGAAAGGACCATATAGGTATAGTTTCTTTAGAAACTGGGAAACATAAACAGCTGGTTCATAAATCATCTACATTATCTCCCATTTATTTCATCATATCTAGAGTCCCTTTTTGGAATATCCTACTTAATAACCTTCTTCCTGACCTGGGGAAATAAAACATACAAATGGGTGAGCTCAAATGCTCAGTAAGGGTAAACAAAAGAAATATCAATCACATCATATTCATAAGAACATAACATTTTGGGAATCTTAACCTGCAAAAGAGATCATAATTTCATAACATGGGATAAATCATAGTAGTGAAATGTAATCCCAATAATCATAACTTAAAATATGAAACTTTGTGGCATACACACATAATAATAGAGAATCATTTCTTATTATTCAAGACTCATTGCCAAGACTATCTTAGCAGACAAAGTCCATTTCTGAACCGATTTCACTCCTCATTTTAGTCTTGTTTCACTGAACCGGTTTAACCTGCCGTTCCAGCCATGTCTATCTCATGAGATATAAATATTTACCCAATTCATTGGAGGGAGATATAGGTCCCACCCACCTCATAATTATACCATTCTTATGTGTTCCACAAAATCAAAAAGTCATACATCATTGCATAACCCATGTAATAAAAATGGGATTCTTAAACATCGTGACATCATAAAACAATTCATATAAGATAAAGGAATTAATAAAAATAATTCCATCACAACATAATCAAATCAATGTAATAATAGAGATAGAAACAGAACCCTATATTATCCTAGATGGAAAATAATTTTGATAAAACACTTGAACTCCATTCTTGAGGAAAATATCCTTTCTACTTCAAAAACATTTTTCCTTTCTTAATATGTCATACAATTTTCTAAAATAATCTGATTAAAAATAAACTTGAAAACTTGTAAAGTAAGCTTCTTGGAAATAATGTTTTAAAAATCCATTCATTCCGTATAAGTTAAAAAACATTATTCTCGTACTTATTTCGGAAAAGTCAAAAAGTACCTCGTACGAATAACGACAAAAGATTCATTTCATATCTTTTACTAAAAACACCCCGAAGGGTAAAATTGGATTTAAAAAAAATTTAGGTGGATGTAAATAATATTACATATTGTGGAAAAATGTATGTGGATGATAAATATTCCCCTGTAAATTCTGACGTATAAACAATCTCGGATAAAAATGAGATTGTGAGATTTTCCCTTACCTTAGGTCCGATTTGCTTCGTAAGTGTTCGAAACTCCTATATAATGATTTAAATAATGTCATTTACTTATTACAGAATCATACTTATTGTTATGATGTCATATATGGTCATATTCTTAGCTTCTTATTAGTAATATTTCATTGCTACTTGTTATTCGGGTGTTTATTACTTTTTGTTCTTATGCGTGTTTTGTCGAATAAATTCATATTATTATTTTTAGGTTATAGATACCTCATTTCCAGAATGGTATTAGTGTAATATATATCATATTCATTCATTCAATTCATTTATATAATCATTATGCAATTAATATCATGTAGAATGAGTCGCATCACATCGTGGAGACGGTATTCCGTACATACGCACGAGCGATGATATCATTCCCATGATCGTGGAATTGTATTGGAGTGTATTTATACTATTTAAGAAAAAATATCACTTTAAAATAATCATATATAGTTATTCTTTACACCATTATACCCATCCAAGTAAGGTGGTGGTGGAAAATAGATTATATCACGGCGTGGAGACGGTATTCCGTACGTACGCACGCGCGGTGATTTCATTTTCCGTAGGATGGATAGATGGTGAAATAGGGTTGTTTCATACTTATAATAACATATCATTATATGAGTGATACTGATGTTATTACTTCATAATGAAACAATTAAAGAAGATAAATGGAAGAAGAAATAAAGTTGAAATAATCGGTAACGGACATTACCTCTTCTTTGAAGCGCCTCTTTGAGACCCCCTTTTAGGGCACTAAAATTGGTCTTTGAAGAAGACCAGGACCTCTAGGATGTTTATATGGAAGTGGAGAAGATAATTTGGTAGGGTTTGGCCGATCTTGAAGGCTCAAAGTGGTGTGAGGAAGAGAGGGAGGAGGTGCCCTTTTATAAGGGAGGAGAGGGGCACCTTAGGAAAAACTAAAACTATTATTTTATTATAAAGTCATATTCGGTTTTTAATAGGTCAAAATTGATTTATTTATAAACTAATGTGGTGATGGGTCTAAATACTCTCTTCCAATAGAATTTATACAAGTTTAGGTTTCTATTTTAACCTTATCATTTAGATTTAACTTTAAGTTAGATAATTTAACTTTTACCGTGTCTTCTTGTTTTCTTACACTATAAGGTTAATAAACTTACTATAACAAGACAAACGAACCATAAGTTGTTTATTATTAATATATATAACCTTTTCTAAGTCATTTGGAAGAACCTTATATTTTTAGGAATAAAATTACAATTAATAATATAATATTTGTTTTAAAAACTATTTTATGTCAATTTTGACACTATTTGGTAATTGATTTTTGTGAAAATCATAACAGAAATATTAGTTCTAAAAAAGTTAATAAAATAAATACTAACATGTCATATTAACCTATAAAATTAGTTTAATTCATAAAAAGTCTAAAATTACATTTATTTGGGTATTTATAACATCAATTATGTCAATATTTCATTAATAAGATAATTACTGCATCATCATTGTGTCATAAATAAATTAAATTATTTAATGTCTAAAAATTATAAATAAAATACCATTATGTAGGAAATCTTTTTATCTTTCTAATTAATATTTATAGTTGAATTTATCTAATGTATAACCCTATATTAAAAATGTTTTAATTATTAAACTTTGATTTTATCTATTTCAACCCTTCTTTAAATAAATTAATAATAAATGTCCTAATCTAATCCAAGTGGACCTAAATGGTCATATTTTATTCCTAAGGTTGTTTTCGATGTAATTACACTTATAAAATAGAATTATGACATGTTTTAGTGTAATAATAATATCATTTTTACCCTTAATTACCCTATTTTCTTTTAACCGTCGTAAAAAAAAGTAAAAAGTTACTATTCACCAAAAATTATTTTCATCTCATTGAACCACATTTTAGTCCTTGATATTAACCGTGTCTCTTAGATTTTCGAAATTCTACTCACAGAAGCGGTAAAATTAAGTTTTATGTGAATTTGGAAATTCTCCTAGGAGGTGGGTAAAAGACGGTGAAAAGTTCAATAAAATTTTTATATATCTAAAATTATTATAAAATGACTCCAATGAATTGCATTGAACTTATATAGGTATTATGTATCAATTTTGACCTAAAATAAATTTAAATAAAATAAATAATTATTTAAATAAAAAGTTGGTTTTTAAATAGTAACCCAGTGTTTTCACTATTCATCAAAAATTGAATGTTTTCAGAAAAATACCAAAATTTCACCATAGGCTAATTTCGATATTCCGAATCCAAAAATGAAGTCCGTTTTTAAAAATAAAAATTTCAAAATTTCAAAAAGTGGGTATTACTATTCATAACGGCTAGTTTTAATAATATTTTAATAGCATATCGTTGTTTAGTGAAACTTGGTATTGCGTACAACGCAAGCTATCGAGGAAGGTCGTGGTTGCGTGTAAAGCAAGCCAAGCTAGTGTTGTGTGTAGTGAAAGATTCCTTTGATGATGTATATAACATAAAAACAAAATATTTCCCATAAAAGTCTCAGGTGTTACATATACCAAGTCCTTTACCCTTTAATTATTCTCCCTTATTAGGTTATAATACATAGTGGTTTCTAGATATATACCTTTCTCAGCTTCATTTTCATGATCCTGTTTCAACCAAATACTAAAACCCAAACTGGTTGTCAATAAAATCCGATTAAATGATCAAATGAATATAAAAATTCAATCCTAGTATGTATTCTAACTTTATTTCATCCTATTATTCAATCTATATTTCTTTAAGTTAGGTTATATTATACTATTTAACCTAACCCATTAAACTATATAAGAAATAAATCCTTCATAGTTGTTCATAAATAGAATATGATCAACCAAAGAATATCCATCCGAAGTGTTAAACCAGGTATGAAGTCTTAGTCCCACTCATCATACATTAGAGTAGTAATCATATCAACGCCACTATATGCATTTGTTCTATAGCTGCATCCACTTATATACATCCATACTAGGAATTGATTTCTGAGACAACCTCATTCTCAAGAATTTACCAAAACTTCAGGATATCATCCTATACATAGACTCATTCCTAGGATTTTCACTGAAGTTCTATCATCTTAATCCCTAAATAAAATTTGCATTATTACTTTAGCTTTAAATCATATACTATTCAAAAGGGTTATCTATTATGATAAACCTTAACTTATCAACCCTTAAATTATACTAAAAAAACATAATAATCTCCAAATTTATTTAAATCCTACTCTAATATAACTATGACACCCTAAACTTTCACTCTTAGACCCAATACCATAAACACATACATTACATACTGGATTTGATTCCAAATGTAGATTCTCAAACATAAATATCCCATAAATATGTGACTTAAAGTAAAAAATTTAATTATATATATTCCTAATGCCTTTTTTATTTATATATTTATATAATTAGGAAAAAACATGAACTAAAAAAACTCATGTCTTTGTCAACTAATGGATATTTTTTACACTAAATAAGAAACTACTTAATCTATAATAATTCTTCAACGTCTCCCACATATTCACAATACATCCATTCTATTAGACATATTATTTGTAATAATTTTCCTCATAACATGTGGAAATTGAAACATAAGAAGTTGTGATCTCAAACACTTAATAAGGGAAAACATTCATATGAGGCAATCATGGAATAAATATTAGGTCAGGAAAATGTAATCATCATAATTTTATAATCAATTGAAACTAAGAGAATGATATTTCCATGGAGATAAATGAAAATAAATAGATCACATGGGTAATTATAACTAATTACATAGTGATGAAATGTATAATTTCATATATCTAATTCCATACTATAATCCAAGACATCATGATATTAGACATTATGATCCTACCATCAAGAAAATATCTTATTCTAGATAAGTATACACCAAAATTTGCAAACATGTTTGTTGCATGATACCTACTGATGCATTAAGGGGTAATATAATGTCATTCCAAACTCATCACTTGTTTATTCCCAATGAATTAATCATATGATATATTGAGTAAATAATACATAATAAAATTTTTCGATAGTCATTCATATTGGAATAACAGCATGCAGAATTCTTGTACTTTTCCCTATGTCAATAAAACAGTTAACATGATCATAAAACATCTGGAGAAATAATTTTGATAGTAAAACAATACATACTCAACATGTAAATAATCATCTATAGTGTAATAAAAACATAATGAATTCCAATACTTTTCCCCATTTCAATAAAAGGGATAACATGATCATAACCCATGAAGAGAAATAAGTTGAATAGTCAAACAATATGTAGTCAACTTGATAATAGTCCTCTATATTGGAATAACATCATACATAATATCAATAATTTTCCCCATGTCAATTGAATAACATTATTTCTATGTGAACATCATCCAATATGAATTATATAAAATGCGATGTTAACACCATATAGGGAAATGAGTATATGGCTAAGTCAATACTAGAATAACATAATCATAAGCCATCTAGAGAAGGAAGGTGGATGGTTTCAAAAGAACATAACCCGAGAAGTGAGAGATGTTTTTCAAATTGTTTATATTTTAAGAATGTATATCCCCAAAAAATGAGAGAATAACACATAAAACAATCAAAGTAGAATTCACCCAACATATATGAAATAAGTTTAAGATAATGATCATAACTCAATAGATGAAATTTAAGTTACCAAAAATACTTACTATTGTGGAAACAATGGGATCAATAGCCACTTGAATAAGGTATAATAATTTGTCTATTAAATTACATTATTTATAAGTATTATGATAAAAATACATCGATGGGTATTAAATACACTATACAAATAAAACACGGTGCAATATAAACAAGTACCAGGGATTTAAAGTTTGAGACAAATAACCCTTATAGATTAAGTATCATTTAAATAAAAATCCCTTGAAATATAGGGATTGTAATTGAACATAAAATACCATGATTAAAATATACATTCCTCATTCCATGGTCATGATACACCATCCATATTACCCAATACATGCCAGTGGCCAAATTATTATTTTTATTTTATTAAGGATAGAAGCGGGATCAAACAAATGAACAACCAAACATGATCCCTCAAGGGGGCCAAAAGTAATGAATACCCGAGGCGTCTCTTCGAATGATTGACTTAAATTCATCTGGAAGAGAACCTAGATTATCATAAACCATCAAGGCTTCCTCCTGATTTCCCCTACGTGCTAGAGATTCCATTGAAAAGTTTGATTCCCTCCATCTGACCATGATTAAAATATAATTCATAATATGATATCTAAAATAGGTAGTGTATACAACACATAAATGAAATTAGGTGCATAATATCAAACATGTCTCAGAGAGATGAATTTGAGATGAAAACCCTTACCTTCAATTCTTGCTTATTCAATTATGCTCTAACCTACTGTATAATTAACATAACTATATTAATAACTTATCTCATATCCATAATATCCCTTTTTATAATTATTTTATAACTATATATTATAAATACATTAATATGTTTTATTTTATTATCATTATCGGGTATTATAACTTTTTTTTGTTTCATATGAACTTCATAAAGATGGTATTAGTTCTCACTAAGTAGTTTCAATTTTATAATTCCAAGATCATTGAATATATAATAATAATTTTTTCATTTATAACTTAAGTCCCACTTTTATTAGGTGAAAGACATGAATACAGCTTGTGAAAATATAAAACATGATGAACTTGTTTTCTCAACATGTTTAATGATTGAAAGGTGATATATTAATAACTATTTTAAATATTAAAAAACCTTTATAGAATCATTAAAACATATTAAAAAATATCTGGGGTATTGGATGAGTAGTAAGGAAACCCCATCAGACTGCATGAGTTCAAGATTTCAATTCCCAATAGCCCTCAATATGGGGAGATAATTTCAAAGGCAATGATAGTTTGATGATGAAGGATGGGATCATTGGTATTATGTCAGTGGTCTCAATGTGAGAATGGGGTGCATAGGGATCAGTGATGTCCATTGATGTCTAATCAAGAGCATAGGGTGGTGGTAACCTTTCTCAATAGATGGGGCTCATTGACTATCACAAGCGATGACAGTGGGAAACTGACACAGGCTGTAGAAGCTATAACACATTGGGAACATCAGGAATGATGGTTGATACTGATCATGATGTGAGGTAGGATGTTGGTTTAACTGGGCATGTGTTGGGAAAGACAGACAGGGCACACCATCAGGTTGGCACATGGTTATTGGTAGGCCAATGAGCCAGAGTATTCATATCCTATGGTCCATGGATACTTTATACCATTTAAGGGCCTACGGGCCAAGTCTTTAAGGAATTTTTGCCTCTGGGCCTATGGGCTACGTAATAGGTTTCCCCGTACCCAAAAAGAAAGGGTTTTATCCATTTTTTTAACAAAAAGAGGCTTTGGCCTCAACTTTAAGAATAAAAAAATTAAAATATATCAAATGTATCATTATTATATTATATTACCATTATATTAAATCACATAATCATTTATAAGATAATCATTAAAACATCATTTACCTAGGTGGTTAAATTAACCCAAATGTTAATGTGTTATAATAATTTAATGAGTAAGTGTGTGTATTTAGATAAAGATAATGTGATATATACAAAATCATAAAAAAATCATAAATGTAATATGTCCTCATTAAATATATTCTAGGAACCATTAATTATGGGTGGTGATGAAAAATTAAATTCTTCATTCATGGGGGCGGTAGTCTGCATGTACACATGATTAAAGATCTCATTTATAAATTAATGAATAAAATAATGGTATATGAAAATTTATAATTTCATAATTTTATTTGTTACATATATAATATATTTATTCATCAAATCCATCCTTGATACCAGACTTGAGAGGCAGTGATAAAAAATGAACCACATCATGTTGTGGAGACAGTAGTATGCATGTACGAATGGTCGATGTTTTTTCTATCTTAGTGGATGGAAAGTAATGAAATATTTTTTTTAATTAATATAATGAAATTTAAGTATACTAATGATACTTATTTTATTATATTAATAATTTTCTAGGTAATTTATGAAGGGGTATAGTAAAATAAAATTATAAGTGAAAGTAATACTCACGTTGGAAGCTTGAGTTTTCACTTAGAAAACTTCTTTGAAATGAAGTCCTTAAGAAAACTAAAGGTGAAAAAAATCTTATGTAAGTGGTATAGGATTCTAGGAGGATAAAAGTGATATATTTTCTACAATAAATTTTAAGGATAGGTGAGTATTGATGTGGTTGAAGTGTTTCCTTTTTATAAGTGAAGAGAAGGGTAGTTTTGGAAGTAACCATTACATTTACAATAATTTAATGTTACTATTTGAATTTAAATGGAACCAAAATAGAAAAAATTAGAGGTTAAAGAAGTTGAAACTCACCGTGACCACTCATTTTGGAGATAACCTAGAGTATTTTAGGGCTTTTACCCTAATTTACTTTTACATTGGTAATTAATTTTCAACCTTAGTAATAAATTTTAATGAAAAAATTAATATTTCCTTATTTACTTAATTTGAAATTTTTTTTTTTAAAATTTGGAAATTATTTTATCAAATAAAATTTATAATGGTTTAAAAAGTTAATTCTAAGATTAGCGTACATAATGCGTAAGAATATTTTTTAGGAAAAGTACATTTTTAAGATTAAAATTTATGTGTAATCCATGGTTATTGAAATTATTAATTCCCAAGAAATAAATTGTTTTATTATAAAACAAATAAAATTTATGAGCATTTTATTTAAATAAAAACCGAATCTATACTTGAAAATAATTGATTCGATGAAAAATTGAAAATAATTTTTATTAAAGTAATATTTTAATTTAGTTCTAAAAATGTTGGGAATATGATTCATAATACAAAATAATATATTAAAATGAATACTATTATTACATAAATATGTATTTTATTACTTAAAAGTTTGTGTAAACTTCTAAGATATGCTTGCATAATGATAAAATCATAAATATTATAATTTTTACAAAACCCATATTTTTCAACTAAAAACAATATTTTTAAAAAAATCCAAAATCTCATCTTAGGATAATATTTTTATTCTAATTACAATAATTTTTTTCATATTTTTAAATTCAAATTCTAAAATTTAAAAATTCAATTTTTGAATAAAATCATAAAATATAATGAAAACTCGTTTTTATTAGAAAACAGAATTTTCAAATATTAAATGTTATTATTATTATTTCATATCATTTAACAACTAAAATGATGTTATCAAATTATTAATATTAAACATAATTTGTCATGATTGGTGATATTTTTGTTAAAATAGAAATAAATATCGCCTAAAAAGGCAATTTTAAGAGAAATAAATTTCTAAACAATAAATGATCTTATTTGTCATTTTAGGTAAACTAATTGAATTTAATTCATATTAAAAGTAACCTATAGTTTCTTTATATATATATATATATTAAAACAATTACTCCTAATCATTCTCACTAATCCAACGACTTGGTTTTAACATCCATACTTAAATATTTATATTTTATCTAAATATATAATACTTTTGTTTATGTTCGGTGTTACATGAAGAGAAAACTATCAAACACATTAACTTATTTAAAGGTAATAATATATTAAAATAATAGGGTGTTATAGTTGTATTCATCCATATAGTCCATTATCTCCCTAGACCCTCCTAACAGAGACTAATGAAGGATAGAGTCCACTAAAACCTAGGGCCAATGCCACAACCCATAATCATCCATATATCTTCTCTCACATCCAAAACCTCGGCATGGAAAATCCTTTAACATCAAAGCACTCTGGCATAAAAAACAAGGTTTAGTCAATTCTAGAACCCACCATCAATAGTGAAACCACAGCACTCACCCACTAAGGTTCATCTTAACATGAGGCACCCTCACTGATCCTCTAAACCACAATAAGAACAAGACACCCTACAAGGGTCTCCCCTTGAACAACCAAGACCCTAGTGCTAAACCCAGCATAAGAAACTTCAACCATTTTCTCTAGCACACAACCCAACCTCAAGCAACATCATGCCTTTAAGTACATCCTCAGTGGGTGATTCACACTCATATCAACAACCACTCAATAGAACCCAGCCATACTCAGCACCCCATGGAGTCATCCCATCCCAAAGTCTATATACGAACTAAAACTCAAAAAACTGACTAATAAAACCCATTCAAGAAACAACTTTATCCCACCTTTTGGGAACCAGATAAAATAACCTCAAACTAATCCCCTTAACATTCTCAATCCAATTATAAAAAAAAAGATCATGACCCTCACTCAGGCCTCCCACCACAACTCAACCCTCATGAGGATTCTGAAATAAAAACCACAAAGGAATCCTCATGAAAAACCTCAAACTAATCCAAACTATCTACAAAAGATCTCACTAGCCACATTAGTTCACCCCATGCTCCTAACCATCATGACTTACATGAAAGAAACACCTAGAATTGACTACCCATAAGTCCAATTATGGATTAGGTATGAGAAAAAAAGTGAAATACAACAAAGGAAGGGTGAATATAGCATGTACCTCAAGTACATAGAGTGTAACTCAAACAGTCCTCCCTAGCCATGTACCACATCTCAACACTGCATGTTCTTATCAAGTACCTAATGTTCACTATCTCTACATGGTGTATGGTTTACATGTGGTACCTATCCATTTATCCCACACTGGTTCTATCTAAATACCCCCACATGGCTTCTAGCTCTGTATTGCACTTGCACTACTAAAATTTGGGCTATTTGTGAAGGGCTATTTGCGACAGGATCCCGTCGCAAAAGATATTTTACGATGGGGTCCATTCACAAATATCCCATTGCAGACAACAGTGTTGCAAATAGATCTCAGATTAAATACATTATATATATATAAACCTGTTGTGATGGGCCCATTGGCCCATCGTAAATATTTCTCCGTTTATATATGTTATATATACCTAAACCTTTTGCGACTGGCCCATCACAAAAACTTATTTGCAACGAGTCCTTTTACCGTCACAAATAAGTTTTAAAAAATATATATATAAACTATTTGTGATGGGGTCTCGTCGCAAAAGGCCCCGTCACAAATACTGAACAAAATAAAAGAAATATTTAATAAAATTATGATTAATGAAAAAATAATATTAATATTATTAAAAATAAAAAAAATCCCAGTATTTGCGAAAAAAATATATAAAAAATCATAAAATATTATTATTATTATTATTATTAGTAAAATAAACAAACATTAAAAAAACAATACTAATAATAAATAATGAAATAAAAAAAATTAAAAATAAAAAAAAAATAAAAAATAAAAAAATAAAAAAAATTAAATTATGCAATATTCACACCAATATAAAAGACAAAAACTATAAATAGCTCATATTACAATAAATGTTGAATTCACATGTTTTTAACATAACAAAAAAATCACCGGGGGATAGTCTTCTAGAGGATGTGGAGGAGCTGGAGGAGCTAGAGGAGATGGTGGAGGAAACTCCCACCCTAAACAATGATTCAGATGGTGCATTTACTCCATCTAATCATGTTGTTACTGCTATAATCGACGCATATCTTCCTTGTGTTGTTGTTGATGCAGCTGCCATCGACGCATATTCTCCTCGTACTGTTGTTGTTGCTGCTGCTGCTAACGCATCTCTTCCTGTTACTGTTGACGCATCTCTTCGTACTGCTTCTGCAAACTCTCTATATGCTCAGTCTGAGATTGAAATTGCTCCTGATATTGTGTTCCAGAAGATGATAACTCTCCACGAGCTCCTCTCAATCTGGACGCCAATATCATAGCAGTACCATAATAAGTTCTAGGAGTCAAATGAGAGCTGATACCAACTACTCAGCCCTTCTCAAAGGCATACTGGGTCGCCTGTATTCATACCGCCTCATCAAAATGGTGGGGACTAGTCTGGTCAGATGTCTTGGCCTGACTCCCAGCCTGTGTCTAAGATTTCTTGGCCTCATATGACTCATTCAGTTCCAATTTGAAATTAAAATAGTGAAAATATTATATGCAGTTAATTTTCGAACTGAAAAGGAAATAATATTGACCATAATCTGACGCTGGTGATCACCTCTAATCTCTCCAGTGGCTGGATCACTATACATCCTCTAATAAACGTTGTACTCCATAATATTGGGATGCTCAACTGCCTATATGAATATAAAATAAACTATTTATATTTAATGTTATATAAAATATTTAAAAAAGATACTTACCAGATGCTCTCTATGCGTACTGAATGTATGGCTATCAGCTTTATGTGTCACCTCCTGTCTCCCCCGGTTCTGCCGGCCCAATAAAGATCTCCTCTGAAATCCACCACTCAACCAGTGTGAACATAATCCATCCCAAATGTGAGATGAAATGTACTATGGTCGGTGGGTGCTACATGACTCATCAAATATTGTCACTCCAACTTTCTTAATGGTCGTCCTTCTCAAATTGTGCAAAAACTGACGAAAATGCTCATGCATAGACACCTCTCATGCCATGTGGATAGCGTCACGCATGCTATCATCAATGGGATACCATAAACCCTACAAATAATTTATAATATCAAGTTATTAATGGAATAAATTTCAAAATAAATATTATTTATTTATGTACCATCCAATTATTGAACATTCCAAGATGTACATCAATAAGAATCTGTTCCCATGTGATTTATGGCTGACAAAAATAATTGTGCAAGATAGTGCTCCCATGTCCAATAGCTACATGTGAAAAACTATAAAAAAGTAATAAATAATCAAACAATTAGTATATAAAGAAATTAATGAAAGCTAACTAAAATACACAGGTTACCATACCTCTGCATGCGTGGATCGAAGCCAAGACGTAGACGTCGCTCGAGGATAGGGTTAGGAATCATCAATCGCACAAGACCACGCCCCCTACCCGTACCCCCTAAACCTCTAGTAGGCTGAGGGTCATATGATCCCAAATCATCCTCATCCAAAGTTATCTCAGCCTCTTGCAACTCACGAAGTAGATCAGTGTCCATCTGAAACACAAAATGATTATTGTTAGCAAATAGTTGAAAATAACTATTACATATAGATATATATTAGTTATGATTATAACCATCATTTAACTATGTCAATGTTCACCTTTATCATCATATTCATATATGAAGATGTCAATGTCTTCATATTTATTATCGGCATCATCAATATCCATATGATTTTTGGTTTCATCATCTCTTACCATTTCATATTCATTTTTAACATCATTAACATCATAATCACCATAGAACCTTAATTGAGGGGTGTTATCATTGATATTCATGTCTCTTTGTGAAAAAGATGTATTTTGAGTAGCCTCTTGAAAATTTTCAATTCCTTTTACTTCATCAGAACCACATCTAGTTTGACTAAGCTGATTTTCCAAAGATTTCATTTTTATTATGCTCCACCAATCACTCAGGTCTCTTGAAGTAGCACAATATTTTGCGTAATATATTTGATGTGTATGTTCGGCCAATAAAAATGGTTCATTTACTACAAGAAGGATTTTATATTTAATATAGATGATTCAATGAATCATATGAACGCGCAAGCCTCTCTCAATAACCAACCACCAATATTGAAACATCCTTATGTAATTTTTTCCTAGATTACACAGTTCAATAATTTCATCCAGCATGTCGTAAATGTCAACTTCAGTTTCTCTATGATTCGATCCTCTCAAGAAAACTCCACTTTTCATTTTTTTTTATTCCCCATATGCACATGTATGAAATCGATAACCATTCACCACATATTCATTATAATATTTAACCATTTTGGATGGTGGGTTACTCAATATACATAGTGGTTTATCAATTTTATCATCATGTTGAGACACCTAAAAATTTGTGAAAAAATTATCAATATAATAAATAATAAATTTAATTGATATGTTAAACTATCAATAATTTATGTTACCAGTTTTTGAAACCATTGAGAAATTTTTTTTTGTCATCGTTCTTCAAGAGCAGCTGCTGTAATTTGTGGAAGCTATTTCTTGATGTGATTATCATATAACCTACAAATAAAATAAGTTTACTTACTGTAACATAAATTATAGAATAAGTGATAGAAGCACTCATAGTAAAAATGATGTCATTTCATCACAGTTTAGAAAAACATATGTATGAGCTCTGTGATATTCATCATCTGAAATCCATCGTTCATGAACTCCACCAAAGCCAAGATTTGTCTAATTAAAAACTGATAATTGATTTTCCATTTAATCATCAACATTCCCCTCATTCCATCCCATGTGGTTGTGTTTTTATGGATATTCATATTCAAAATAATGAGAGAGAAAAAAAAGTAATTTCCTCTTGCAAATAAGCTTTAGCAATTGAACCTTCAACTGATGCTTTGTTACATACTTTTTTCTTCAATTTTTGCATGAATCTATCGAATGGGTACATCCATCAAAACTATACCAAACCTCTACATTTATCTTCATGTAGAAAATGTAATATCAGATGTTCCATTGAGTTAAATAAAGTCGGTGGGAAGATTTATTCTAGTTTACATATAATTACAACAACTTCTTCTTCCAGTTTTCTTAGTGCATCGTAGTCAGTTGTCACCGCACAAATGTCTCGAAAAAAATATGATATGTCTGTTATCGAATCCCAAATCATATAATTCAACAAACACCTAAATCTAATCATCATAATTCTTTCCTTTATAACATGACAATCATGACTTTTAATCTGGTAATATGACCATTCTTAACACATCTGCCCAAATTGGAAGCATAGCCATCTGGAAGTTTCAAATATACAATCCACTGAAAACATAATAAGAGACTCTCTTTGGAAAGTGTATAAATTGCTTTTGGATTCATTAAACTCTACAATCTGATATTTTGAAACAGTTCAAGTTCCGGTCATTTGTAAATTTGGGAAAGATCTAATCGTGCATTTACATTATCCTTAGTCTTAACTGGTGTATCCAAAACTGTATGAAATAAATTATCAAAATATTTCTTCTCAATATGCATGACATCCAAATGTGGTGAACCAACAAATCAGACCAATATAGAAGATCCCAAAAAATGCTCTGTTTTATCCAATTATGTTCCTTCCCAAAGCCATGAATTTTCAGTTGGTTTACTATTGGCCAAAATTTGATGGGAGGTAATGAAAATACAAATGATTTTAACCATGTACCTGAGATAATTTTTGGAGGTTCATCCCTTTCAATTGTGCCTTTTCTGAAATGAGATTTTTTTTCTTTGAAAAGGATGATCGGTTGGAAGAAATATGCGATGACAATTAAAATAGAAAGTTTCTTTTGCATTGACAAGCATAAAAGCTTTGTTGTCTTTTATACAATAAGGACGTGATTTCGAACCATGTGTACTCCAGCCAAATAACATGTCATATGCCGGGAAGTCACTAATCGTCCACATCAATACGGCTTTTAATATGAAATTTTTTTTGTAGCAACATCATATGTACTAACACCATTACTCAACAATGAATTTAAGTCATCAATAAATGGTTTCAAATAAGCATAAATATTCTTTTTCGGATGTCCTAGGATTAATAAGGTCAAAAAGATATAGGGATCCTTCATCAACATCCATGGAGGTAAATTGTATAGAGTTATAAAGGCATTCCAACATGAATACTGACTACCATAAGAACCAAACAGACAGAAACCATTAGTAGAAAGACCCAATTGCATGTTCTGGGCTTCTAAAGAAAAATACAGATGCAGTCGGTCAAAATGTTTCCATGAATCGTCATCATATGGATGATTCAAGGTTTTATCGTTTGAAATCTTGGTTTTTAGTGCCATGACATCATTGAAGCTATGTTCTGAGACATAAATAAATGATGCAACCTAGGTATAAGGGGGAAATATCTCAACTATTTTATAGGAATCGATCTAGACTTCTCCAGTTGAGCTTCTTTATACCTCGATTGTCCACATGTGGGACAACTATCCAATGAATCATTTTCACCAGAATATAAGATGCAATCATTTGAACATGCATGAATCATCCGATAAATAAGGCCCAGATTACAAACCATCCTCTTTCTCTCATAGTAATTTCTAGGAAACACATTTCCTTCAGGTAACAGTGTTTTTACCAAATAAAATATATGATCAAAATATTTTTTTGACATTTAATTATTTGATTTAATAGCCATAGATTTTTCAACCACTTCTAATTTTCTTATCTTTCAACTAGAAAATAATGCATACTCAATAGACCTCAACAAATCATAAAATTTAGATGGTGCCAACTTAGGAGTTAAATCAATATCATCCTAAGTTTCAGTTTGTTGAACAGATGGACCTGCAACATCATGTACTAAATTTTGAAACTGTGATGGATCCAGAATCAAGATATTAGTATCTTATCTGGAACTGCGTTTACCATGTTGATACCAAAAAACATAATCTAGTTAAAAACAAAAATGAAAGAGTTGTCTCCTAACCTTGTCAAATGTGTCAAACGTTCTCAGATCACATTTTTTACAAGGACGCTTCATAGTGCCTTCTGAAACAAATTCTAGTTTTGATGATGTAAATGATAAGAAATCTTCAACACCCTCAATATATGCAGGATTTAAAGAAAAACTATTTGGATTTCTACGCTGATTTATCCAAGTGCGGTCATCTAATAATGATTGTTGTTGACTTCTATGTTCCATATTTTTCTACAAAATATAAAATAATTACTGTTTTTGAATAATTTTAAATTAGAAAAACACTATCCAAAAAAAAGATAAATAATTACAACTACTTATTAATAATTTCCATTAATTATGGGTGACACAATTTCCAGTGGATTGACGTCTCATTTACTTCCAACTTCCTCACACTGAAATCACAATGAAGAATCTGCTTGGAGGTACGCATATCCATTCTCGTGCATGAGAGAATGTATAAGAGTACCTCCAAGCATATTCTTCATTGTGATTTCAGTGTGAGAAAGATGCAAGTAAATGAGACGTTGGACAAAAGATCCCCCTTTTCATCAATGAATCGTCTTCTTACAACTTTCACCGCCTAAAAACACTATGAGAAATGTGGTCCTACGAATGCATATTCAAACTCGTGCATACGAGATTGGATATGCATACATAGAAGCATACTTTTCATAATGCTTTGAGTTGGTGAGTGTTGAAAGGAGAAGAGTCATCAAGCAAAAGAAGTGCCGCCAATCCATTGGAAATTGTGCCAAGATATTACAATTTATTACAATTGATTTTATTCTTAATTATTCCTAATTATTCGTAATTATTACAAATTATTACTAATTAATCCTAATTCTTTCTAATTATTCCTAATTATTCCTAATTATTCCTAATTATTCCCAATTATACTTAATTATTCCTAATTAATCCTAATTAATCCTAGTTATTGCTAATTATTTCTAATTATTGCTAATTATTCCTAATTATTCATAATTATTGCTAATTATTCCTAATTACTCCTAATTATTCCTAATTATTCCTAATTATTCCTATTTATTCCTAATTATTCTTAATTATTTCTAATTATTACTAATTATTGCTAATTATTAGTAATTATTGCTAATTATTAGTAATTATTGCTAATTATTTCTAATAATTGCTAATTTTTTGCTAATTATTGCTAATTATTGCTCATTATTGCTAATTATTCCTATTTATTGCTAATTATTGCTAATTATTGTTAATTATTTCTAATTATTGCTAATTATTGCTAATTATTCCTATTTATTTCTATTTATTGCTATTTATTTCTATTTATTACAATTTGTTACTATTTATTACTAATTATCACTAATTATTATTATTTATTACTATTTATAACTATGTATTACTATTTATTACTATATATTACTATTTTTTACTATTTATTACTATTATCTATTATTATCTATTACTATCTATTACTAAGTATTTCTATCTATTACTAATTATTACAAATTATTACTAATTATTACTAATTATTACAATTTATTAATATTTATTACTATTTATTACAATTTATGACTATTTATTACTATTTATTACTATTTAATACTGATTATTACTAATTATTACTATTTATTACTATTTATTACTATTTATTAGTATTTATTACTAATTATTAATATTTATTACTATTTATTACTATTTATTACTATTTATTACTATTTATTACTATTTATTACTATTTATTACTATTTATTACTATTTATTACTATTTATTACTATTTATTACTAATTATTACTATTTCTTACTATTTGTTATTATTTATTACTATTTATTACAATTTATTATTATTTATTACTATTTATTATTATTTATTACTAATTATTAGTATGTATTACTATTTATTACTATTTATTACTAATTTTTACTAATTATTATTATTTATTACTAATTATTATTATTTATTACTAATTATTAGTATTTATTACTAATTGTTAGTTTTTATTACTAATTATTATTATTTATTACTAATTATTACTATTTATTACTATTTTTTACTATTTTTTACTATTTTTTACTATTTTTTACTATTTATTACTATTTATTACTATTTATTACTATTTATTACTATTTATTAATATTTATTAAAATTTATTACTATTTATTACTAATTATTACTATTTATTACTATTTATTACTATTTATTACTATTTATTACTATTTATTACTATTTATTACTATTTATTACTATTTATTACTATTTATTACTATTTATTACTATTTATTACTATTTATTACTATTTATTACTATTTATTACTAATTATTACTATTTATTACTAATTATTACTATTTATTACTATTTATTACTATTTATTACTATTTATTAGTATTTGTTACTAATTATTACTAATTTTTACTAATTATTACTAATTATTACTAATTCTTATTATTTATTACTAATTTTTATTATTTATTACTAATCATTAGTATTTATTACTAATTAATAGTATTTATTACTAATTATTAGTATTTATTACTAATTATTAGTATTTATTACAAATTATTAGTATTTATTTCTAATCATTTGTATTTATTACTTATTGTAAATATTTATTACTATTTTTTCCTAATTATTACTATTTTCCTAATTATTACTAATTAGCGTTAATTACTATTAATTACTGCAAAATATAGCTACTAATTACTAATTCACGCTAATTATTTATATACATTACTAATTATCATTAATAATTATTAATTATTACAAATTACTTAGAATTAGTACTAATAATTTCAATTTATTATTACAAATAAATACTGATGACGAAACAATTTAAATCTAACTTAATTACAACTAATCAACAATAATTAAAATTAATATAAAAAAATGAAATAACTACTAAATTGAATAAAACATAAATACCTTTAAACTTGATCTCTTATAATTATAGATGTTTTCACAACTTCTTCTTAAAAAAAGCTAACTGTGAAAAAATTTCACTCTAAAATTAGAGTTTAGAGAAGCAGAGAGAAAGTAGGAATTGAGGGGAAGGAAAAAACGGATGGGGGTATATATAGGTTAGATTAGTTGCGACGGGACCAGTCGCAAATACCTTCAACCACATTGATTACTGCCGGCTGTTAAACGGTTATTTGCGGCGGGTCCCGTTGCAAAAAGTGACATGTCGAAACACTATTTGTGACGGGACAACATCCCGTAGCAAATAGTATTTACCGCTATCGGGTATTTGCGACGGGACCCGTCGCAAATACCCTCCGGCGGGCACACTTGTTGAGATGGGGAATTCCCCGTCGCAAATAGTTTTTACCGCCTCCCGGTATTTGCGACGGGAGGTGTCTACCTGTCGCAAATACCCTTTCTCGCGGTTTGGCGCACAAACCGTGCCAAACCGTGAGTAAGTTTGTGCGATGGGACCCCTAGTCCCGTCGCAAATAATTAGTTATTTGTGACGAGTTGTTTCTCCCATCGCAAATAACCTCTTTGACGAACTATTTGCGGCGGGATTTATTCCCATCACAAATAACCCGTCGCAAAAAACAGTTTTTCCCGTAGTGATGATGTATAGTCATGTACCCTACATGGTCATGCGCCCCTACAAGGGGAGTCTAGCTGAGCACTCGGCCACACCCTGAGTCACCCTACACAAACATGACCCAAACATACACAATTTTTAGTCACATTATTCTACCCTTGGAAAAAAAATAAGAACACATGGCATATGATCTTGAATTACACATCGGGTGATCCAGCTTTCCGGAACAGAAAACCCATTATGATCACCTAAAACCCCCAATTCTCCCAAAAACACTCCACAACAGCCCTAAAGGGGAACCCATTAACTCATAAAATAAATTAAAACTTAAAAATGACTAATATATGGGGAGTTTAAGGGAAAAGATATTAAATTTCGAACCTCAAGATGAAAACGCTAAAGCTTCAAGCCTGGATTCGCACCATGTAGCCACCACACCCTCATCTACCTCCATGGACAAAGACAGTGGCGATCTCATCTACCTTTGTATCCTATCTCTCTTATTTTTTGTGTGAAATTGTAGAGTATCCTCTCTAGGTATACACATGAATAAATAATGGGAAGGAGAGAAAAGTAAATATAAAAAATAAAAGAAAACACCTACTTAAATTGTTAGACCTGAGTCGCAAAACCCTAAGTGAGTTTACACCTCGCCTAGGAAAAACCCACCATTATAGACTCAACTGCTAAGTTGGAATTACAATCTCAGACTTTGTTCAAAATATATCACTGAATACACCTATAGAATTAATTAATATTTAATTAATTAAATATTAAATATTCTGTGGAAACATGAATGGCTTAAAATTCCACCAAACTCATGCCCTAGGGTAAAAACCCCATTCTAAGACCTATATAGCAGTTAGAAAATTATTCTAAGATCATACACTAGGGAAAATTACAATTTTTCCTCTCAAAACTATGAGGGAATAAAAATTAAAATTTCCCCTAATTTTTTTAACACATAAAAATGTTGTTCATTACAAACTACCCATCATAACACTTCTAACCCAAGAGAAGCCTAGTGGATAGCTAGAAACTAAGCCTTCACCATGAACATCAGTGTATCCCACACTACCTCGATTGTCCACAAACCAGTCTTACTACACCCATGACTCTTACAATATGAAGGTCGTTTATCCTTGGCTAAAATGATGCTCCCCAACATAGGAGTATCTTTATCATCTTCCTGGAACCAAAACACTAAACTGCATAGCACATGCTCCATTCATTACCAAATGTAATGACTGGATGTGACTGACTCGCTCACACCTGAGCACCAATTCAAAACACCAAATATCGCCCATTCCTAAATATCTAAGAATAACATCCCCTGTTCTCAACAAACCACTCATAATGAGAATCGAAATCTTCAACAACCAATGGTGATCTCCCCACAATAAGGATTCCCTCGCACTGCTACTCAAGTTCCAACCTCAATAGGTCCACTGTGGCTACACCAGTGACCCATGAACCAACTAGCGCTATGCATAACCAGAGACCAAATTCCTTTACACACCAAGGATTTTTTTCTAAAAAACCATACCAACCACCACTCACCATCTCAAGGAAGAATTACACTCTAAGTACCTCTCACAGAATCTCAAACCACCCTATACAGACTCACCAGAACACAACAGTTTCATGTTCTCATAAAACCCAATCACATAACCAAACTCATACTCACATAAGAGGCACCTCATTGAACCTATGATAAGGGACCTAAACCAAAAACCATACTAATATTGCATTTCATTTATAACTATATGAAGCACCCTTGGTGTTAATCTTTGAAATTGAGGTATCTCACTCATTCCATGACTAACCACATGACCACCCACCACTTGTGCATCGTTCCAAAAAACCATGAGTATCTAACCATGCTCCCACTACACCACTAGAAATGCAACCAAAACAAACAAGTTCAGGCATCAAACCAAACCTTCCTTATCAACCCAACCTCAAAACAAATATAAATCCTAGCGCTCCACCTTATAAGCCTAAGGAATCCACATGCCTAACCATAAAACGTCTCAGGTAAATGACAACCTCAATGGAATTAAATACCAATCCAAACACCTCTCAGGCATCCCTCCCCTCATTGAGCCACCACCTGGGCACCCAAATCCCACACCAATCCACTTGGGTCTCCGCACATCCCTCGATAAAGGGACTATATTTCCATCACCAGATAATATATCACCGCGAGATCCACATAACCTATCATAAAAAGTAAATATATGTGGTTTAGTTGACTATAATTCCATGGAAAAACTATATGGGATAATTCCATATAGGTTTTTTTTGAAACATTAAATATTTCATTCTCTATCATCAATAAAAAACACACACATGTGCATGTCATGTGAATCCTTTGTTCCTAGAATGATGCATGTACATAGGCCTCTTAATAATGGTCCAAGAGATAAAAACCATAATAAATCATAAATCCCAAAATTTAAGTGTGTCAAAGAAGGTGATATCATACAACTATAACATCAAAAACCAATAATAGCAATCCCATGATCAGGTATCTTGGATGTTCCAATGGAAAATATGTTCTTGACACACCTGTTTGAGGTTAATCACAAGCTCTGAAATGTTTCTAGACCACATTTCTACCAACTCTAAAATTATTATATAAGAAAAACTGATGGATCTGATACCATTTTTTCATGAACCATCCTAGGTTTGACCTAACACATCACCCAATACAGTATGTGATAAGGCCTCAAGAGTGTCTCACCATATTCTAGGGGTTATTGACCAGTGGTGAGGGTCTGAAGAGATACCATCAGGAGAATATACCCTCATATCAGAGTGAAATAATAGTAGAAGATAACCAAACTCATACACATCTATAATATCAAAGTATGAATAGAAAATGAAAAAACAATCTATAATAAATTAAATTTGACAAACAGACTCGTGGATATACTAGAACACAATAATTGATCACCCACTAGGTCAACCACATATATAGTGTAAATAAAATAAATAAAATGCACAAGGATATACTTCCAACCCCAAGATGTAACGCAAACTTGATATCCAACAACTATCAAACTAATCCAATTATATTTTCAAACTCTATATGAGTGACCCACTTGATCATGCAACACCAGGCCTCAACCTCATCCACTATGCATCATGTACTCAACCTGAAAGAAGACATAGGGTTTTTTATATACACAAAAGTGACCACATATAGGGTAATAAATAAATCTCAATTGGCCACCCATAATGGTGGTACCTAACATCTATTTTCATAACAATTGCATGCACATGTGATATACCCAACCTAGTTGAATAATAACTAGAATAAAAAATAAATAAATGAAATAAAAACAAATGTCGATCATTAGGGAAAATTGAGCCACCAGAGATTGACCAAACCTACTTCATCCAATACCAAAAATCTCTAAATGTGTGGCCCATAATTCCACAACACATCAGTGACATCTGATAGATCTTAATTAAGGTCCTAGATGTCTAGAACTAATTGGAAAGGATGTTGGACCCTATGATCTCTAAAGGAATCTAAAACAACAACCCATACCACCATCAGCCTCTTGGAATCTGATAACATAATTTGATCTAGTGATAAGAACTATATGTCGACACTGAGAGAACCTATCCATATCCTAGTAGTCCTATATAACTAATCAGACTACATAATAATTAGGGATATCAACAGTAACCTTGTGCCCTACTGACATCTGGGACCATGGAAACCAAAACCCTATTCAAAGTGTAATCCTAACTAGAGGGGTTGTGCACATCCAGATCATCCATTAACTCCCTAGAACCTACTAAAAGAAAAAAATGTAGGAGAATATCATTTTTATTATTAAGTACTATTCCTTAACCATAACCATCCATATATCTACTCTCACCTCTAAAACCTCATAAAAGAACTGCCTCTAGCATCCAATCCATCGGGCATAAAAACAAGGGTCGATCAATGCTTGAACCCACCATCAAGGCTAAAAACTCAACACCAACCCTATCAAGGTTAACATAACATGTGGAATCCTCACTATTCCTCTAAATTTCAACAATATAATGACACCCTAAAATGGTCTCATCTAGCACAACTAAAACCCTCGGATCAAGCTCAACATAATAAACCATAGTCAGCCTTTCTGGAACACAACACAACTTTGAGAAAGACTGAAATACCCCCAGTTTGAGGTATGTAACCCTTTTTATGTTTTTTTAATATAAAGTTGTTGGGCAGATTTTGGTAGATTTTGGGAGAGTTTGGAAGAGTTTTAAGAAGGTTTTGGAGTATTTTTAAAGGAGTGTGGTTAGGGGAAATTGTGCAGGATCTCTAGGAAACCGTACAATATGAGACAGGGATCCTTCACATGGTTTGTGCATGGTTTTTATAACCATGTGTGGATACTATGAAAATTACCCTTTGATGTAGTATCATGTGTATTGTTAGGACACATTTTACTAACCGTGCAAGCTAACCATGCACGATAATAAAAATTATGATTTTTAATATGGGCTCAGTCGGGATTTTCCCTAACGCTGTCATTTATTCTCCCATACAAACCCCACTCATGATTCTTGGTTATAAATTGTTTAAGGATCTCTCCCACTCATTTTGGAAGTAAATTTAAGGGTTTTCTTAGTGAGTTTGAGGCAATTCTTCTCTAGTAAGACTCCTCTCTTAGTGTTTTGTGGTTTTCTCTAGATCTAATTTTCTCTCTCTCTCGGTTTTCTAGATCTACATCCATCATAGGTAGATATAGGGTTGTTCTTGTCTAATATTATGAGATTTTGGATTTTGAATGTTATTAAAATAGTTTGATATTGATCAAGTGGGGATTTCATCTAGATTTGGTGTTCGGTTGTGTGGTGGGTCGATTTCACTAAAACCCTAAGGTAAGTGGCTTCTCTCTCGACTCCATTTTGATAGAACTATAAGCCATGTTTCTAATTAATTGTTTTTTTAGATTAATTGTGTTTATGTTGTGAGACATTCATTGTAAATCCATGTTGTGATGATTTGATGGCGAACCCTTTTTGTAGTTTTTACTTCTCAAAAACACGCTTTCTAGTTTTCACAACGGAAATTAATTTTAAATTAATTAATTAAACTTATATGTTTTTAATTTTGTAAAATAGACATAATTTTTGAATTTGGAATATCAAAATTATCTTCAGGTGAATTTTTAGTATTTTTATGAAAACGTTCAATTTGTGATGAAAAGTGAAAAACACTACATAGTAGTTAAAAAATCGTCTTTTTCATTTAAATGAAATTTAACCACTTATGTGAAGTGAATTTAAAAAATTCTACATAAATGTTTGTCATCATTAAGTGAAATGTGGTTCAATAATTTGAAATCAATTTTTGGTGAATAGTAACTTTTGATTTTTATTTACCGAAGTTCAAGATAAATAGGGAAATTCAAGGTAAAAATAATATTATAATAATATAAAATTACCTTAAAACTTGTCCTAACCTTATTGAATGATTCATGGAAAACCAATACAATCCTTGGGTGAGACTTTTGGCCTTTGTAATCCACTTGGGTAAGATAATTACATCAATAACTTTTTATTTAAAGTAAAAATAAAAAATATCATAAACATGTATTGTTTTGCTAAAATAATTTTAATGTGAAGTTATATAATTGATATATTTGACTATAAATAGTCATTATAAATATAAAAATATTTCATAAATCATGGTATTTTATTTATAATTTTTAAAAATCATATAAATAACTTTATTTATAACACAATGATGATTTAATGATTACCTCATTAATTAATGTTTTAAAAGAATGAGATTATAAATATTAAAATAAATTTATTTTGAAACTTTTTATTCCATCCAAGAATTTTAGAGATTATTATGACTTTTTATATTTGAATTAATGAAGGTTTTTTGGAAGAATAAAGTTGGTTTTTATTTTTTAATAAAGTCATGATATGAATAGTATAAAAATTGACATAAATGAGTTTTTAAATCAATCAATATTTCATTAAATGATAAAATAGTCCTAAAAATATAATATTCGTCCAAATGACATATATGATGTTAAAATTTTCATTAATGTTCCATTTTTTTCTCTTGTCATTTTATAGAAACTATATTAACCTTATAGTATGAATATACAAGAAGACATGATAAGAGATAAATTAGTTAACTAAGGGTTAAAGCTAAATGATAAGGTTAAAAATGAAACCAAAACTTGTATAAAACCTATTGGTTGAGATTATTTCGAATAATATTCATCTTATATTATAATTTAATTAGTTTGGGACCTTTTTAAATCGAAATTCAGTTTATAATAAAATAATATTTTCTAACTTTCCTAAAGAGCCCCTCCTCCCCCTTATAAAAGGTCATCACCTCTTACCCATTACTCACACCTCTAAAGCCTCTTGGATCATAAAACCTCTACCCAAATAATCTACCAACATCCCTCTATTCCACCTAAAATCCTTAAATTAGGCATAAGGTGCTTCAAGAAAGCCTTTTGTTTCAAACCAAAGGGAGTTGCCCAATTTAAAGGTAACATCTTATCTCAGGTTATTTTCTTTTATTTTCCTTCTCCAACCCCATAAACTCTCTTTATTACATTATTTTATAACAACACCAGTATAATAAATATACTAGGATGTTTTCATGAGAATTATTTTAACTACACTTCCGCACACCTCCATCTAATGGATACGAACATATTATTTCTATGGACGGTGAACTACTGCCTCACAAAATGATTATTGTTCAATTATCTCCTACCTCCTCTTATGGTGGTCATTAAGATGAAAATGTATTTATATGTGATATATATTATATTTATATAGTCTCTATTATTATGTATTTTTCATTTATATCATACCTTTATGGTTTCCATAATGGGTAAATACGATAATTTCATTTGAAGATGTGCGGACTACCACCCCCTTGAAGTGATATGACTCGTTCATGCCATACATGGAACATATAAAAGATTGTGTTACTGAAATTATATATGATATCATACTAGAATTATAATATACCTATGTATCATTAAGTTTTCTTTCTATTAAATATGAAATATAAATGAAAGTAGCATTCATGCGTACGTACGACTTATTGTCTCCATGAACGGTGCATTTCATTTATTATCTCCAAATGTTATGTAATATTATAAATACATATATATAGTGGATATATATGATATATATGATATCTAAATCATGAATATAATTCTTTAGATAAAGGAATTTTGAACACATGTACAACTTGTGATTATAAGAAGTCCATTTTTGACTCAAGTACCAAATATCGACAAAACGACCGTTATTAACTAAAATGATTATGTAATGTTTATAACGTGGTAATAAGTGATATAAAAGGAATAATACACTTGAAAAACGTTCTGAAGCAAGTATAAATTAAATTTAGTTTATTATTCATGATATTAAATAACGAACGAGTCAAGTCGGACATGAGGTAAGGGACTTCGTCTCAATCTCCTTTCATTGAGGCATATTTTGATTTATACATGAATTTTATTTTATATGGTGTATAAAAACCTTTAAATTTTCATTTCATTCAAAGTGAATAGTTTTCTACATATCTTTTTACTAAATTAAAAAGGTAATGTTTTCTTTTTAACGTACGCGGTGACAATGACCTTTCCACCGCTGCAAGCATTATTTGATATTTGGATTCCTAAATAAGTAGTAGTTTTTTTAAGGAAAATAAATACCATATACTCTTTTTACGTATTTTGGTATTGAAAATAATTTTGATAATGGATTTATTATGTCAATATATTTAAATGTTATATTGTGATTGCAATATGAAAATGTTATATTTCTTTTATTATTGTTCATGTGTTATGATTATGTTATGGTTATTGGGAATTGTTTACGCATATGGGTGGTTCTGTGATAAAACTAGGGCGGGTGAGCCTGAGATAGCTCTCTAATGAATTCAGTAACATGAAATAGGTAAATGTTAATGTTTCTCTTAAGAGTTTTAGTGAATATACTGTGATGGGTATTCCAAACATAACTCCCTACGTAGCTATGAAAGATACAACATAAGTATGTTATGGATTCCACAAATTACCTTTATGATTTATGATTTCTATTTGTTATTCATAAATCCTATGATTTCATGAGGTGTGTTTAAGAGATTATGTTTTTTATGTATTGATGGAATAATGATTTCTTTCTTTATTTTATAACCCTTACTGATCTTTTTATGCTCATCCCAAATTTTTGAAATGTTTTTCACGGGGTATAAGGAAGGGTAAGAGAAAGAAAGATTTCAAGAATATTTATATCAAGAAAATAATTCTTGTTTCTTTTAAGAGTTTTTATTTTATAAAAAAATGGATACTGAGTAGAATTGTCTACTTTGTAATATTTGAGATGTAATGTAATAGTTATGGCCTAATTCTCTAAAAATATAAACCTGAAAAGATCATCAATGTGAATTATTAACTTAATTCAAGATTATGTAATGTTTAAGGCTGGAGCCTTATATTTGGTATCAAAGGTTGGTTTAGAAAACTTTAGGAGTTATGGTATTGTTAAATTAATATCCATAAATTAATTTATATTAATATTTAAATGATATAGCATTTACAGATTACCATGTTTCTTCACCTAATATATTTCTGTGTTCATAATGGTTTTTCATAGAGGAAATAGGGCAGTTGTGATGGGAAGACATCAAGAGGAAAACAACATTCCAAATCAGCAACCTGAGATGGTCAGAATTGGAACTGAGTAGTTTGTTGCAGTGATGGAATAGTTGACTTAGGCAATAAATGGTGGTGGTAACCATGCACAAGATCAGCACGATCAACCACAGAGGAACATTTTAGTAGTGGAGCATTTCATGAGGCAACATCCCCCATAATTCAAAGGATCATCTGACCATGTGCTAGCTAAAGGGTGTATTAAAGCATTGGAGAATATTTTTGATGTCATGGGGTGTTCAGAACATCAAAAGGTTAGTCTTTCTATTTACCATTTTAAAGGTGAAGCCGATCAGTGGTGGTCGATGGTGAAAAATATCGGGGATAGTGAGGAGATTGATGCTCTTGATTGGGATGAATTCAAAGGTATGTTTCTTGAGAAATATTTTCCTAAGGAAGTTCATCTTAGGATATAAAAAAATTCTTGGAATTGAGGCAGGAGGATGACTCAATGGCTGCTTATAAAGAAAAATTCACTCGACTGGAAAGGTAAGCTCCAAATCTCATATGAGATATCTATAGTAAAATCAATCATTTTTACTCAAGATTAAATCCAAACTATCAAAGGGATTTATCTTCTCATGAGTTTAAAAGTTATGAAAAACTTATCTGATGTGCGGAGAAGGTGGAAATGGAGTTTGATAATGACCATGTGTTCTTTGATAAACAACAGAATAAGAGGTCGAGGTGGCAGATGAAAGGTAATAACTCTTCAAAAAAGTATGATGGTAAGAAACTTAAGTTTACAGTTTGTGAAAATTTTGGTAAAAATCATGTGGGAGAATGACTTTTGAATTCTGGTAAGTGCTACCGATGTGGTAAAATGGGGCATAACACTCGTAATTGCACTGAAAAAGATTAGGGTAATGGTAAGACAGAATCTGATTTACAGTTAGTAAAATATTTTAAGTGCAATGAAATGGTTCATTATGCAAATGAGTGTCTAGTAAAGAACTCAACTAAGGGAAAGTAGCCGGACTACAAGTAGAAAGGGGTGGTGAAATCCTTTGCAACTACTTCAGCAGATGTTGGGTCATCGAATGAAGTAGTATCAGGTACATTTTTTGTTTATTCATATTATGCCAATGTGTTATTTGATTCAGGGTCTACACATTCTTTCATTTCTGATAAATTTTCTAGTAAATTGGGAATTTCTTCTTAAGATATGAATTCTGAACTTATGGTAAAAACACTGGGAGGAAATTTTGAGAAAAAAATAAATTATAAGAACATTCATGTCCTTGTCTGCGAAAAGAATCTACCTGCAAATGTAACACCCCAACCCTGGTTACCTAGAGTCGGTGCATTATTACATAACATTGGAATGATATAAGTAATCATGTCCTGAAAGACCGATCAGTTTAGTATCCTTGGAAGTACTAGATACATTTATAAGTTTTACATTACATTAAGAAATAAAAACATCAACAACATTTTGTCCCCTTTTAAACACACTAATATCCTTATCCTATCCCTGAAGGTCAACCATAAAAAACTTCTTCACATCCTGGGAAAAATAAAACATAGAAAGGGGTGAGCTTAGATGATCAGTAAGGATAACAATATATGCGAAAACTTTCATAAATAAACATAAACATTTAAGGAAATGTATAAGACTAAAACAAAAGCCTTTTAAACTTAAACTTCAGCATAATATGGAAAAGATAAAATCAAATAATGTCATTTACTTATTCACATGGATATTCTACTAGTCGAATAATCACATGCAATATCAATAACCACTTTCATAATGATGGAATGCATAATGCCAGACTTCATATCCACATAATCAAGGCATTGTGCCAAGACTACAAATAAGATTTTGTCAAGGCCTTATGCTAAGACACTAGTTTATCTCATGAGACCTACTGATGCATAGAGGTTCTATAGCGGGCTCCACCCGTCACTTATTAACTCAAATGCATTCCTCATATGAAAAGGTTTAAACATAACATCAGAATTCATATTAAAACTAGCATACAAAATGTCAATAATTTATCCATAAACCATGAATGGTATAAAATAACACATCTAGTAAAAGGACTCGGCCTTATCATTACATAGCAGAGGACCTTTTACCATTCTAGGTTCTATAGAATAGATACAAACTTACAATTTATCAGAGTTTCAATAATATAAAAACAAAGAAAACAAAAGAAATGACATGCGCTAACTCCATAAGTGAAGCGACCACCTTCAGAAAACTCCGCTAGACCTGTAAAAATATTTAAAACGAGGGGTGAGCATAAAATATGCTCAGTAAGGGTTTTAAAACCTTCCATAAATCCTTTCTAAAACATTATTTTTTATAATACTTTCAAGAAATATCATTTTTAAAACATAGTTTTAAATTACTTACTATATCATTTTATAAAATAATTACGTTCAAAATTGCATGAAAATAATCCATTGTTTTTGTGAAAGCAATACGCAAGCTTCTAAAAACAAAACATCATGCTGAGGTCGCTTGAATCATTGAAGGATATCTGGGCCTACCCACTTAGAGAAGGATGGGCTCACTCCCCAATTCCTTCCTGTTTACAACGGTCAAGCGTCGAGTTTTCCAAAACATTTTAAGCTTGCTTTACTTACGTATATATTTTCACTGGAGTTTTCTATTTTGAAAACATGTCGTTGCTTTAAAATTCACTTTCATAATGATTTATATATATATATATATATATGTATATGTATATCTCTATACATAAAATTCATGAACATCCATTGCATCACTTGCTTGTTTGGTTACAACCAAAACTTCTACCACATAGGCTTTGCATGGACTATCAAACTTTTTAATATTACAAATTGGAAAAGGGAACATATTAAATAATATACTTTCAATAATATACACGTACTTGTTATTTTGGAATTAAATAATAAAATTAAAACCATGAGTTTATTATAATGCAACGAGTGTCGATGATGTGCATAATCGCATGACCATGTTTATATACAGGTGTGACGTCCATAATGTTAACAAAACGTGATGATATTCTATGCACATTTTTTAGATTCATGATGATAAACTGTCAATAAAATTATAAACACTAGAATAACCATTTCATCCATATGTATATAATATATTCATAAATATATATATATATATACATGCTTATCGGCGTTGAATTTACATCACTATCCTTGCAGATTTATTACATATGGTGTTGCAGGACACTGATAAATGATATTATTGATTGGAAGAATTAATATGAAATTTTATTAAAAACATTGATAGAATGCATAGTATCAAATAGAAAATTCAAGAGAAATCAGAGTTTTGGGCATATAAAGTGCAAAACTAAACATTGAAAAAAATTGAACTCATTTGAAACGAAAACCCATAATTGAAAAATATAATTTCCACCCTTCCACAAAACCATAAAATAGTGTATAACTTGAGATAAATAAATAAATCCAATTAATTTCCACCCTTCCACAAAACCAGAAAATAGAGTATAACTTGAAATAAATAAATAAATTTCCCTTAACACAAAACCATATGATAGAGATTATATCTTGAAATCCAGAAAATAGAGAGTATATCTTGAAATAAATAAATAAAATCCCCTTACCTTTTAGAGAAACCCGAAGGGTGATGGAAGGCATCTGCATACTCACGAACATGAACCAAATATAGCTTTTTTTTCTTCATGCCTTATATCCAAGGAAGAGGAGTTCTCCATGGCTTATATTTGTATAAAAAAACTGGTGGTTTAAGATTTTTAAAGAAGATGAGTGTTTTTTTTAATATTATTATTTTTATCTAAACACAATTAACCAAAGACCCAAACCCACGGGTCTACATTGATTTATTATTTTATGTAAATCTATTAAATAATTATAATATTATATTTATCAATTATTTTGAATCAACTCACTTTTCAACATTTTCATTTTACTATTATATTATTATATTTGAAATCACATTTCATTGTTTTGTTTTTTTTAAATAATTTAAAGTTTTCTTACTTTTTCCCACCCAATGTTTTTTTTACTTCTTCCTCATTTTTGTATTCTCAAATTTGATTTTTTTACAATCATCACGTTTAAAAAATGTTATATATATATATATATATTAAAAAAGTAAATAAAATAATATATATATATATATAATAACGTTATATCTGTATTAAACGTTTTACAATATATATGTATATATATATATATTAAATGTTATAAAAAAATTATATATTTATTAAACATTTTAAAATTTTCTTTTTATTTTTCAACACACATATATATGATAAAAAAAAGAAAGACAATATGTATATATATTTAGAACATATAACTATAAATATATATATATATATATATAATAAAAAGGAAACAAAACATGTATATATAATTAAAATAAAATGATAATATTAGATATCTAAAAGCATATACATATACATATTTTTTTAAATCACGTTTTTTCCATTTTGTAGTCAATACCACTTTATTTTGTACCATGTCATTTTTTTATCTCTTATATCCATAATCATTTATATTAACATATTATTATATTAAATGGTTAGTCATTAATACTAATATATTATTATATTATATATGTTTTAAATAGTTTACATCTTTTTTTTAAAAGTCAACACGTTATATCATGTATCTTACTTTTTTTTCTTTTTCCATATCATGTAATGATTGTGTTTATTATATTTTATTCCAAAATATATATATATATATATGAAAATCATTTTTTTACAACACATGTGGCGTTTTTTTAAAATTTATATATATAGATTTATAAAATTTGTTTTTTTAAGACACATATATATAAAGTGTGTTTTATAATATATATATATATATACATATTCCTTTATTATAAATATAGTAATAATAATAATATTTTTTATACATATAAGTAACAAATTTATTATATTCATAAATAATTATCATTTAAAACATTCTAATAACAAAAAATTTACTTTCCAAATAAAATTATAAACAAATAGTTATTTTGATAAATTATTTTAAAAAAAATAACAATATTAATTTAACATAAATTTAAAATTATAATTAATAAAAGTTATAATTTACATTAAATTGATTAAAACACATAATTTAAATTATTATTTTCAATGAAAATCGGTGTAAAAATATTATTAGGTTTTTTAAATAATAAATAAATCCATTTTTTAAATAAAACAAAATTTTAAATTTCTTGGTTGTTACATTATTCCCCCCTTAAAAATAATTGAATCCTCTAAATTTGTTTCGTTGGACTAAAAAGAATTATAAATTCTCGTCTTCATAATTATAAAAACTAAGACTGCTAGACTTCTAAACTCTATTACTTAGACGATGACATATAATCTCTAAAGTTAACTAGACCCTTCCTCTGATACCAATTATAAGGACCTGGCCTTATTATTACATAGCAGATGACCTTTTACTGGTCTAGGTTCTGGAGAATAGATACAAACTTACAATTTATCACAGTTAATATAAAAACAAAGCAAACAAAAGACACGACATGCGCTAACTCCGTAAGCAAAGCGACCACCTTCAGAAAACTCCGCTAGACCTGTAAAAATATTTAAAATGAGGGGTGAGCACAAAATATGCTCAGAAAGGGGTTTTAAAACCTTCGATAAATCCTTTCAAAAACATTATTTTTTATAATACTTTCAATAAATATCATTTTTAAAACATAGTTTTAAATTACTTACTATATCATTTTATAAAATAATTACGTTCAAAATTGCATGAAAATAATCCAGTGTTTTTGTGAAAGTAATACGCAAGCCTCTAAAAACACAACATCATGCTGAGGTCGCTTGAATCATTGAAGGATTTCTGGGCCTACCCACTTAGCGAAGGATGGGTTCACTCCCCAATTCCTTCCTGTTTACAACGGTCAAGCGCCGAGTTTTCCAAAACATTTTAAGCTTGATTTACTTACGTATATATTTTCACTGGAGTTTTCTATTTTGAAAACATGTTGTTGCTTTAAAATTCACTTTCATAATGATTTATATATATATATATATATACATATATATATGTATATCTCTATACATAAAATGCATGAACATCCATTGCATCACTTGCATGTTTGGTTACAACCAAAACTTCTACCACATAGGATTTGCATGGTCTATCAAACTTTTCAATATTACAAATTGGGAAAGGGATCATATTAAATAATATACTTTCAATAATATACATGTACTTGTTATTTTGGAATTAAATCATAAAATTGAAACCATGAGTTTATTATAATGCAACGAGTGTCGATGATGTGCATAATCACATGACCATGTTTATATGTAGATGCGACGTCCATAATGTTAACAAAACAGGATGATATGCTATGTACATTTTTTAGAAACATGATGATAAATTGTCAATAAAATTATAAACATGAGAATAACCATTGCATCCATATGTATATAATATATACATATATATATATATATACATGCTTATCGGCGTTGAATTTACATCACTATCCTCGCAGATTTATTACATATGGTGTTGTAGGACAGTGATAAATGAAATTATTGATTGGAAGAATTAATATGAAATTGTATTAAAAACATTGATAGAATGTATAGTATCAAACAGAAAATGCAAGAGAAATCAGAGTTGTGGGCATATGCAGTGAAAAACTCAACTTTGAAAAAAATTGAACTCATTTGAAATGAAAACCCATAATTGAAAAATATAATTTCCACCCTTCCACAAAACCAGAAAATAGATTATAACTTGAGATAAATAAATAAATTCAATTAATTTCCACCCTTCCACAAAACTAGAAAATGGAGTATAACTTGAAATAAATAAATAAATTTCCCTTAACACAAAACCATAAGATAGAGATTATATCTTGAAATCCAGAAAATAGAGAGTATATCTTGAAATAAATAAATAAAACCCCCTTACCTTTTAGAGAAACCTAAAGGGTAATGGAAGGCATCTGCATACCCATGAACATGAAGCAAAGATAGCTTTTTTTTCTTCATGCCTTATATCCATGGAAGAAGAGTTCTCCATGGCTTATATTTATATAAAGAAACTGGTGGTTTAAGATTCTCAAAGAAGATCAGTGTTTTTTTTAATATTATTATTTTTATCTAAACACAACTAACCAAAGACCCAAACCCATGGGTCTACATTGATTTATTATTTTATGCAAATCTATTAAATAATTATAATCTTATGTTTATCAATTATTTTGAATCAACTAACTTTTACACATTTTAATTTTACTATTATATTGTTATATTTGAAATCACATTTCATTGTTTTGTTTTTTTAAAGCATTTAAATTTTTCTTACTTTTTCCCACCTAACATTTTTTTTACTTCTTCCACATTTTTGTATTCTCAAATTTGGTTTTTTTACAATCATCACGTTTAAAAAAACATTATATATATATATATATTAAAAAGGTAAATAAAATACTATATATATATATAATAACGTTATATATTTATTAAACATTTTACAATATATATGTATATATATATATATATTAAATGTTATAAACAAAAACATTATATATTTATTAGATGTTTTAAAATTTTCTTTTTATTTTGCAACACACATATATATGATAAAAAAAAGAAAGAAAATATGTATATATATTTAGAATATATAACTATAAATATATATATATATATATAATAAAAATTAAACAAAACATGTATATAAAATTAAAATAAAATGATAATATTAAATATCTAAAAGCATGTACATATACATATTTTTCCAAATCACGTTTTTTCCATTTTGTAGTCAATACCACTTTTTTTTCTACCACGTCATTTTTTTATCTCTTATATCCATAATCATTTATATTAACATATTATTATATTAAATGGTTAGTCATTAATAATAATATATTATTATATTATATATGTTTTAAATAGTTTACATCTTTTTTTAAAAAGTCAACACGTTATATCATGTATCTTACTTTTTTTTTCTTTTTTTATATCATGTAATGATTGTGTTTATTATATTTTATTCCAATATATATATATATGAAAATTGTTTTTTTTACAACACATGTGGCATTTTTTTTAAATGTATATATATAGATTTATAAAATTCGTTTTTTCAAGACATATATATAATGTGTGTTTTATAATATATATATATATATATATATATATATATATATATATATATATATTACTTTATTATAAAGATAGTAATAATAATAATATTTTCTATACATATAAGTAACAAATTTAGTATATTCATAAATAATTTCATTTAAAACATTCTAATAACAAAAAATTTATTTTCCAAAAAAAATTATATACAAATAGTTATTTTGATAAATTATTTTAAACAAAATAACAATATTAATTTAACATAAATTTAAAATTATAATTAATAAAAGTTATAATTTACATTAAATTGACTAAAACACTTAATTTTAATTATTATTTTCAATGAAAATCGGTGTAAAAATATTATTAGTTTGTTTAAATAATAAATAAATCCATTTTTTAAATAAAACTAAATTTTAACTTTCTGGGTTGTTACATCAATGGTCAAAAATATTTAAAAACCTTCAATAAAATATGGAATATTTGTATCATAATAAATCAACTTCAAACAATTTTTAAAATCTATCAATGGATGTTGACATATATGAAATGAAAACTATTTGAAAGAAATAACTCTTTCTATTTAGAATCATTTAAAATACACATAATTATAAAAGAAAATATTTATTTTGAAAATATTTTTATAAGCTTGTAAGGGAATCTTAGACAATATTATAACAGCAGAAAATAGCAGCACCCTTCGTATAAGTTAAAAAACATTCTTACCTTAATTTTTTTCGAAAAGGTCATAAAGTACCTTGTTTGGAAAACGATAGAAAGATTCCTTTCAAAAAAATATAAGGTCAAATAATGGTATAAATGACTTTAAACCATTGTCTATTAAATAGTAAAAATGTTTTGAAATACATTTTTAAGAGACAAGGATGTGGATGATAAAGAGGTCTCAGTGGATACTTATGTATAAACAACCTCGGATAATAAAGAGATAGTGAAATTAACCTTTACCTTGTACTTTTCCTTGGTTGAGGGTAAGTTAAACTCCTGTATAATATTTAAATCATTGTTATTAAATTATACAAGAACCATATACATAAATATGATATCATATATGATCTTTTAATATTTCTTTGTTAATAATATTTTAGTATTATCGTCGTTTCGGGTGTTAACTGATTCATTTTCCATTATATGTTTTGTTACATAAATCTTGTTTGTTATGGATAGGATGTATCTTATTCATATCCAGAATGATATCAAGTATTTAGAAATTATTTTTAATCATCAAATGAAAATTATTCTTAAATGGTAACGATAAGGAATCGAATCTCATCACGTTCGTGGAGACGGCAATCCGTACGTACGCACGAGCGACAATATCATTCTTTTGATTTAAAATTTTATATAAATAGATGGTATATCATATATACAGAATCATTAACATGTTATATTTTTTATTTACATCAATTATACTCATTATTATACCCATCCAAAATAATGTATTGAATAACAACTACACCACGACGTGGAGACGGTATGTCGTACGTACGCACGTATGGTGACTTTGTCATTCATGTGATGGTTAGAATAATGAACATGGTTGTACCATTTTTATATTAACATCACAATATATATAATATATTTTAGTTATTATTTTATAATGGAAACAATAATAAAATAGGAAGTGGAAGAAGAAAAGAACTTGAAAGAGGTGATGAAATATTTACCTCTTCTTCGGGTTCTTCGTTTTTATTTGATCAAAAGGGCTCATAAGGTTGGATTTATGACTAAAGGGAGGCCTATAGGATGATGGTAGGACATTTTAGAGGATATTTGGGCAGGTTTTGTCCAAGCCAAATGTCTTTGAAGGTGTGAATTTGAGAGAAGGAGAAGTGCCCTTTTATATGAGAGGTGAGGGTCACTTTAGGAAAAGCTTGAAATATTATTTTATAATAAAATTATTTTCGGTTTTTAATCGCTAATAAATGATTTATTTAGAGTATAAGGTGGTTATGGGTCGAAAACCTGTCAACAAATTGGTTTTATATAGGTTTGGGTCACTATATTAACCTTATCTTTTAGATTTAACTCTTAGTTAAATAGTTTGACATTTACCATGTCTCTGTGTATTTTTATATTATATGGTTAAAAAACTTACTATAAAATTCCAAGAGAACCTCAAGTGGTTAAATAATGACATATATAATATTATTTAAGCCCTTTTGATGAACCTTATATTTTTAAGAATAGAATATCAATTAATAATATAGTATTTGTTTTAAAAACTCTTTTATGTCAATTTTGACATTATTTGGTGTTTTGTTTTTGTTAAATTCATAACAGCATTATTACTTCAAACAAAATTAATTTAATCAAACCTAACATGTCATATTAACCTATATAATTATTTTAATTCATTAAAAGTCTCAAATTAAATTTATTTGGATATTTATAATATCAATTGTTTTAATATTTCATTAATAAGGTAATTACTGCATCATCATTGTGTCATAAATTAATTTAAGTATTTAAAGTATAAAATTTTAAAATAAAATATCATTATATAGGAAATATTTTTATATTTATAATGAATATTTATAGTCGAATTTATCTTATGTATAACACTATATTAAAAATGTTTTAGTTATTAAACTTTGAATTTAACACTTTTAACTCATCTTTAAATTAAATAATAATAAATGTCCTAATCTAATCCAAGTAGACCTAAAGGATCATATTTTATTCCTAAGGTTGTTTTTGGTCGAAATACACTTATCCAATAGAATTAGTACATGTGTTAGGGTAATAATAATATCATTTTTACTTTTAATTACCCTATTTACTTTTAACCATGGTAAATAAAAGTCAAAAGTTATTATTCACCAAAAATTATTTTCATCTTGTTTAACCACATTTTACTTACTTATATCAACCGTTTCTCTAGGATTTTCAAAATTAAACTCACAGAAATGGTCAAATTAAGTTTTATGCAAATTTATAAATACTCCTAGGAGGTGGGTTAAAGACAGTAAAAAGTTCAATAAAATTTTATAGATCTAATTTTATTATAAAAATGACTCCAATGAATTACATTGAACTAATACTGGTATTATGTATCTATTTTGACTTAAAATAAATTTAAATAAAATAAATAATTATTTAAATAAAAAGTCGGTTTTAAACAATTATGTAGTGTTTTTCACTATTCATCAAAAATTGAAAGTTTTTAGAAAAATACCAAAAATTCACCCTAAGATAATTTCGATATTCCAAATCCAAAAATGAAGTCCATTTTGAAAGATAAAATTTATAAAATTTTAAAAATTTGGTTTTACTATTCATAACGACTAGTTGGATTGGTTGTGGTGTGTTAGAATCTCGAAGTTGCGTACAATACAAGATATTTCATTATTTAAAGGGAAACATACTGTGGAAGCTTGGGGTGTTACATTCTCCCCTCCTTCAAATAATTTCTTCCTTAAAATTTCTATAATATTACTGCGTAAAAAGATTCAGGTGGTTCTTCATCATAAGTTCCTCAGGTTCCCATGTTGCCTCTTCCATCTTATGGTTTTTCCATAGAAATTTTACCAGTCAAGTCGTCTGGTTTCTCAACACTTGTTCTCTTGTATCAAGAATCTTGGCAGGCTCTTCACAATAAGAAAGAACGAGTTCAAGTTCTAATTCCTCATAGGTGAGTACATGCGTTGGGCCAGTCATGTATTTTCTCAATAGTGATACATGGAACACATCATGAACTTTGGAGAGACTTGGAGGCATTGCAAAACGGTATGCTACAGCCCCAATTCGTTCTAGAATTTTGAAAGGTCCGATATACCTAGGACTCAATTTACCCTTCTTACTGAATCGTATAATTCCCTTCCATGGATATATCTTTAAGAAAACATGATCTCCTACCTGAAATTCCAAATCCTTCCTTTGGTTATCGGCATAGATCTTCTACCTACTTTGAGCTACTTTGATGTGGGTTTGGATAAACTTCACCTTTTCCATCGTTTCCTCAACAAGTTTTGGGCCTACAAGTTTTCTTTCACCAAAATCATCCCAACAGGTTGGTGTGCGACATCTCTTTCTGTATAACGCTTCATATGGTGCCATCTGAATACTTGAATGGAATCTATTGTTATAGAAAAATTCTACCAGAGGTAAATATTGATCCAACATACCTTGAAAGTCAAGTGATCAGGATCTCAACATGTCTTCTAAGGTTTGAATAGTCCGTTCTGATTTTCCATCAATTTGATGGTGGTAGGTAGTGCTCAAACAAAGTTCAGTATCCAGGGATTTCTAAAGACTTTTCCAGAATCTTTATTTAAATGGGGATCATGATCAGAAACAACTTATAGGGGTACTCCATGAAGTATTACAACTTCATTAATATATAGTGTTTCTAGACACTCAAGTGGTAAATCTTATCTTATAGCAAAAAAATTTTCCGACTTAGTAAAACGATCAACAATGACCCATATTGCATCTTTCATTCTAGGAGTCTTTGGTAGCCCCATGACAAAGTCTATTGTAATATCATCCCATTTCCACTCAGGTATGGGAATAGGTTGCATGACTCCTCCAGACTATTGCCTTCCATCTTCCACTTGTTGGTAAACCATACATCTTGACACAAAATTAGCAATCTCTCTCTTCATGTTTTCCCAGTAAAAATGTTCTTTAAAATCTCTATACATCTTAGTGCAATCAGGGTGTATTAAAAAATTGGAGCTATGGGTATCATCCAACAATTCCCTTTTTAGATCAGGTAAATCGGTAACACAAAGTCTCTTCCCAAATTTCAAAATCCCATCTTCATATATGAAGTCGATCAATCTCCCATCATTCACAGCTTTAATTTTCTTTTGAAACTCCTCATCGTCAGCCTGAGAACTTTTTATCCTTTCTAGTAAAGATGGTTTTTGCAACCATTTGAAAAAGTATTGATGTTTCACCTTCCATGGTTATTCCCATATCCATCTTTACTAGATCCATGTATATAGGATCTCTTTCAACTCTCACCTTGTTCAAAACTCCATTATCCTTTTTGATCAAAGCATCTTCCACCTTATATTCCTTCCCCGGGTGGTAGTGTATAGTGCAATCATAATCCTTGAGTAGTTCAAGCCATCTCCTTTGCCTCATGTTTAGTTCCTTATGTGAGAAAATATACTTCAAACTCTTTTGATCGGTATATATCTCACATTTTTCACCATAGAGATAGTGTCTCCATATTTTCAGAGCAAAGATTATAGCTGCTAACTCAAGATCATGAGTAGGATAGTTTTGTTCATGAATTTTTAGCTATCGTGATTCATAGGAAATAACTCTATCATTCTGCATAAAGACACAACCAAGTCCATTCTTTGAAGCATCACTATAAATAACAAACCCATCATTCCCTGATGGTAGAGTCAAGATAGGAGCATTGACTAATATTCTCTTAAATACTTCAAAACATTCTTCACACTATTTTGTCCATACAAATTTAACCTCTTTACATGTGACCTTGGTTAATGGGTTAGCCAATCGGGAAAAATTCTGGATGAAATATCGATAATAACCTGCTAAACCAATAAAACTGTGTACCTCAGTTATACTTGTCGGTGTTGACCATTCTTGGATTGCCTTTGTCTTAGAAGGATCAACATAGATTCCTTCCTTAGAGACAATATGGCCAAGAAAAGAAATCTTCTGAAGCCAAAATTCACATTTGATAAACTTACCATATAATTCATTTCTTCTAAGAGTCTTTAGGATAATGTGCAAGTGATTTTCATGATCTTCATAGCTTTTGGAGTATACAAATATATCATCAATAAATACCACTAAAAATTCATCAAGATATTCCTTGAAAACTATGTTCATTAGATCCATGAAAATAGAGGGTGCATTAGTCACCCAAAAGGAATCACTGTAAACTCGTAATGCCCGTACCTAGTTCGAAATGTTGTCTTTGGAATGTCTTCCTTCTTCACACACAACTGATGATATCCAAATCGTAGGTTAATCTTTGAAAAATATTGATCTCCATGAAGTTGATCAAATAAATCATCAATGAGAGGTAGGGGATACTTGTTCTTTATTGTTATAGCATTGATCTCCCTGTAGTCAATGCACAACCTCATAGATCTATCTTTCTTCTTAACAAAAAGGACAGGGACTCCCCATGGAGAAACACTAGGGCGAATAAATCCATTATTACTCAATTCCTCTAGTTGTTTCTTTAGTTCTACTAATTCAACAATGGCCATTCTATAAGGGGTCTTCGATATGGGCCTTGAACTATGAATTAAATCAATGGAAAACTCAATTTCTCGTTCTAGAGGATGTCTAGGAAAATCTTCTGGAAACACATCAACATATTCCTGCACAACAGGTACTTCCTCAATTTGAACATTCCTTTCCTCACCCATAGTTATTTAATTCTCTTCCTAGCTAATAATTGAATTTAATTGAGCTACTGAGGGTGGATCTAGATAAGAATCAGATGGTGACGTTTCTTCTCTAAAGATAAGGTACTTCTTATCATCATCTAAAATTCTAACCTCCTTCTTCTTACAATAAATTTTTACATCATGGTCTGAAATCCAATACATACCGAGGATTATATCAAATTCAATCATGGATATAATGTTGAGATCAACAGATAAATAACGTTTATATGCCTTAATAGAAACTGATTTACAAAACTTTGTTGCAATGATACTTCCCTTAGGAGTTTTGACTAACAACATCCTTGTTAAATCAAATTGAAAATATCTAATTTTCTTAGCAAACTGGGAAGATATGAAACAATGAGATGATTCAGAATCAAATAAAGCATTTTCTAAACTTGAGGAAATCATTAAATTACATGTCACCCCACCTTTTGGAGCTTCAACCTCAGTAGTAGTGATAGCATAAGCTTGGCCTTGATCCCTTGGCCTTTTCTGAGGTAAGTTTCTTTGGCTCTTAGGACATTCATTTTCATAATTTCCCATTTCTCTACAATTGTATCATTCAACATTGATAGCCTCTTTCTTCCCCTTGCAATCACGAGCTTGGTGGCCTTTTTCACAACACTTGTAATAGATTCTCATTCCCTTCAGGAAAGTACCAGGGTGTTTCTTCCCACATTTACTGTAGGATGAATATTCAAATTTTCCCTTCTTCCCCTTATTTCCATTTCCAGAGTGTTCAGCAGATCTCTTATTCTCTTGCTTTTCTCTAAAGTCGTAAGACTTAGATAATTACTTTTCTGTCTTGATATCACATGAGATAATATCTGCGTACGATGAGAAGGATTTTGATACTAATGCTCGATGGAGAAATGGTTTTAACCCATCAAAGAAATGATCAATATTACTTCTTGGGTTATGTATATAATCTGCAGCATTCCTCGCTAACCTTGTAAAGTTAGCTTGATACTTTGCGACATTATCATCCTCCTTTTGCCTCAGACTCAGAAATTGTATTTCCATATCCGCTTAATGGTTATGAGGAAAGTATTTTTCTAAGAAAAGTTCTTTAAACTCCATATATTCCATACATGATACTTATTCATCCTCCTTTGTGTTTTGAATCAATGAACACCATTGATCTGCATCTCTTGTGAGGCGATAAACCGCCATGACAACTTTTTCTCTTTCAATACTCCCCAAAGAATGAAATATTTTCTCTAAGGATCTTATCCATTGCTCAGCTACCAATGGATTTATAATCCCATTTAATGTTGGTGGTTGTTTCCTTATGAAGAAATCTAACATTGATCCTCTGTATTGTGGATCAGGGTGCTCCATACGGGTGAGGTTATTATTCACAACCTAAGTGAGTTGTCCCAATATGGTGATAATCTGATCAACACCAGTTACATCACCAGCTCCACTATAATTATCTTGAGTAGGAGGGAAATCCCTATATGGATTACGTGCATTGATACGGTTTTCATTCCTTCCACTAGGAGCCAAATCTAAACAATGGCATACACTAGATTAGTTTATGAATCGCAATACATAATTACAAACTTGTAAAACACTTAACATCAATTGAGCAGTTTATAGATATAATCCATAATCGTAAAAATGTTTTCTTTGAAGAAGTATATACTCATAAACCCTTCATAATGGTTTGTAAAGAAAATGAGAATTATCCTAAGCATATCCCCCAGGAGTGTTGTAACCAAGAGTGCAGCAAGGCCCTTTTTCGTACACCAGTTCCTATTCGAGTCTATATCAAATCGGTGTTTTTGGGTTTTACCACTCGTTACATCTGTGCTAGAGCTGCCTCTACCTGCACGTATCCTGATAGGGATGTATTACTTGGAAAAATACCCAAAAATCTATACATTACCAAAATTCTAGGAAGTTCTTCTATACTAATCCTCAAAGTCTATCTTAGGATAATGTGCTCTAATCAGAGTTTATCTAAATCTTGTTTCCAAGGTTTGTACTAAACTTCCTCTGATACCAACTGTAACACCCCGACCCAAGTTACCCAGATTCGGTGCATTATTACATAACATTGGCATGATACAAGGAATCATGTCTCGAAAGACCGATCAGTTTAGAATCCTTGGAAGTACTAGATACATTCATAAGTTTTACATTACATCATGAAATAAAAACATCAACAACATTTTGTCCTCTTTTGAACACACTTATATACTTATCCTATCTCTGTAGGTCAACCACAAAATACTTCTCCACATCCTGGGAAAAATAAAACATAGAAAGGTGTGAGCTCAGATGCTCAGTAAGGATAACAATATAGAGGAAACTTTCATAAATAAGCACAAACATTTAAGGAAATGTATAAGACTAAAACAAAATCATTTTAAACTTAAACTTCAGCATAATATGGAAAAGATAAAATCAATTAATTCCATTTACTTATTCACATGGATATTATACTAGTCGAATAATCACATGCAATATCAATAACCACTTTAATAATGATGGAATGCATAATGCCAGACTTCATAACCACATAGTCAAGGCCTTGTGTCAAGACAACAATAAGATTTTGTCAAGGCCGTGTTCCAAGACACTAGTTTGTCTCATGAGATTTACCGATGCATCAAGGAGCTATAACGGTCTCCACCCGTCACTTACTAAGTCCAATTCATTCCTCATATGAAAAGGTTTAAACATAACATAAACATTCGTATTAAAACTAGCATATGAAATGTCAATAATTTATCCATAAACCATGAATGGTGTAAAATAACACATCCACAATCAAACATATTACAAAACCTTCAATACAATATGGAATATTTGTATCATAATAAATCAACTTTAAACAATTTTTGAAATCAATCAAAGGATGTTGACATAAATGAAATGAAAACTATTTGAAAGAAATACCTCTTTATATTTTTAATCATTTAAAATCCACATAATTATAAAAGAAAATTTTTATTTTGAAAATATTCGTATAAGCTTGTAAGGGAAGCTTCGATGATGTTATAATGGTGGAAAATAGACGCACCCTCCGTATAAGTTAAAAAAATATTCTTACCTTAATTTTGTCGAAAAGGTCATAAAGTACCGTGTTTGGAAAACGACGGAAAGATTCCTTTCAAAACATATAAGGTCAAATAAGGGTATAAATGACTTTAACCCATTATCTATTAAATAGTAAAAATGTTTTGAAATACATTTTTAAGAAACACAAATGTGGATGATAAAGAGGTCCCAATAGATACTTACGTAAAAACAACCTCGGATAAAAAAGAGATTGTGAAATTAACCCTTACGTTGTACTTTTCCTTGGTCGAGGGTACGTTAACCTCCTATATAATAGTTAAATCACTATTATTAAATTATACAAGAAACATATACATAAATATGATATGATATATTATCTTTTAATATTGCTTTGTTAATAATAATTTAGTATTATCATCGTTTCGGGTGTTAACTGATTCGTTTTCCTTTATATTTTTTGTTACATAATCCATGTTTTTTATGGATAGGATGTATATTATTCATATCCAGAATTATATCAAGTCTTTAGACATTATTTTTAATCATAAAATGAAAATTATTCTTAAATTGTTACGATGAGGAATTGAATCTCATCGCGTTTGTGGAGACGGTAATCCGTACGTACACACGAGCGACAATATCATTATTTTGATTTAAAATTGTATCTAAATAGATGGTATATCATATATAAAGAATTATTAAAATGTTATATTTATTATTTACATAAATTATACTCATTATTATACCCATCCAAAATAATGTATTGAATAACAACTTCACTACGATGTGGAGACGGTATGTCGTACGTACGTATGTATGGTGACTTTTTCATTCATGTGATGGATAGAATAATGAATATGGTTGTACCATTTTTATAATAACATCATATTATATAGAATATACTGGAGGTATTATTTTAGAATGGAAAAAACAAAGAAATAGGAAGTGGAAGAAGAAATGAACTTGAAAGAGGTGATGAAATATTTACCTCTTCTTCGGGTTCTCCTTTTTGATTTGATCAAAATGGATCCTTAGGTTGGGTTTCTGAAAAAAGAAAGGCATCTAGGATGAATTTATGATAGTTTAGAGGATATTTGGGTATGTTTTGGCTGAGCCAAATTTATATTAAGGTGTGAATTTTAGAGAAGGGGAAGTTCATTTTTATAAGAGAGGTGAGAGTCACTTTAGGAAAAACTTGAACTATTATTTTATAATAAAATAATTTTCGGTTTCTAATATCTCCAAAATAATTTATTTCTAGGATAAGGTGGTTATTTTTCTAAAACCACTCAATAAATAGGTTTTAGATAGGTTTGGGTCACTATATTAACCTTATCTTTTATATTTAACTCTTAGTTAAATAGTTTGACAACTATCATGTCTCTTTGTATTTTTATATTATATGGTTAATAAAATTACTATAAACATTCAAGAGAACCTCGAGTGGTTGATTAATGACATATATAATATTATTTAATCCCTTTGTCTGAACCTTAGATTTTTAGGAATAGAATGTCAATTAATAATATAATATTTGTTTTAAAAACTCTTTTATGTCAATTTTGACACTATTTGGTGTTTTGTTTTTGTTAAATTCATAAAAGTATTATTACTTCAAAAAAATCATTTAATAAATCCTAAAATGTTATATTAACCTATAAAAAGTGTGGAATTCATTAAAAGTCTCAAATTATATTTATTTGGATATTTATAATATCAATTGTTTTAATATTTCATTAATAAGATAATTATTGCATCATCATTGTGTCATAAATAAATTTAATTATTTAATGTATAAAAATTATAAATAAAATACCATTATGTAGGAAATATTTTTATCTTTCTAATTAATATTTATATTAGAATTTATCTTATGTATTACCCTATATTAAAATGTTTTATTTATTAAACTTTGAATTTAACACTTTTAACTCTTCTTTAAATTAAATAATAATAAATGTCCTAATCTAATACAAGTGGACCTAAAGGATCATATTTTATTCATAAGGTTGTTTCTTGTGAAAATAAACTTATACAATAGAATTAAGACATGTGTTAGGGTAATAATAATATCATTTTTACCTTTAATTACCCTATTTACTTTTAACCGTGGTAAATAAAAGTCAAAGGTTACTTTTCACAAAAAATTATTTTCATCTTGTTGAACCAAATTTTACTTACTGATATCAACCATGTCTCTCAGATTTTTGAAATTCAACTCACAAAAGTGGTAAAATTATGTTTTATGCAAATTTGTAAATACTCCTAGGAGGTGGGTAAAAGACGGCAAAAAGTTGAATAAAATTTTATAGATCTAATTTTATTATAAAAATGACTCAAATGAATTAAATTGAACTAATATTGATATTATGTACCTATTTTGAATTAAAATAAATTTAAATAAAATAAAAAATTATTTAAATAAAAAGTCGGTTTTAAACAATTACGTGGTGTTTTCACTATTCATAAAAAATTGAATGTTTTCAGAAAAATGCCAAAAATTCACCCTAAGCTAATTTCGATATTTTGAATCTAGAAATGAAGTCCATTTTGAAATATGAAATTTATAAAATTTTAAAAAGTGGGTATTACTATTCATAATGGCTAGTTTGATTGGTCGCGGTATGTTAGAATCTCGAAGTTGCGTACAATGCAAGCTATTGTATTATTCAAAGGGAAACGTACCGTGGATTCTTGGGGTGTCACAGAAAACCTTATAGTTTTGCCTCAAGTAGAGTTTTATGTTATTTTGGGTATGGATTGGATTTCCATTTATCATGCTAAGATTGACTGCAGAGCTAAAGAGGTTTCTTTTTAGAAAGAATTTCAGTTTGTGTACAAGAATTAACCCTTACTTTTGATAACATATCAAGAAGCTGAGAAACTAGTAAAAGATGAAAATGAATTTTACCTTGCATATATTATTGAAAATAAATGAACTTTTCAGATTAATGATGTGATATTAGTAAATTAGTACCTTGATGTTTTTGTAGATGACTTTCCTGGTATAATACCTGATTGGGAAGTTGAATTTACTATTGACTTAGTTATTGATGCAAATACAATTTCAAAACCCCCTTATTGAATGTCTCAAATTGAAATTTTAGAGTTAAAGAAGCAATTGCATGAGTTATTAGATAAAGGTTTCATTTGACATACCACACCACAATGGAGTTCTCCTGTCTTTTTTGTTAAAAATAAATATGGTTCAATGAGACTTTTCATTGATTATAGAGCATTGAATAACATCACTATTAAGAACAATTATCCTTTGGCTCATATCAATGATTTGTTTGATCAGCTCCAGAGAGCTCCGTATTTTTCAAAGATTGACTTGAGGTTAGGGTACCATTAGTTGAAAGTAAAGTAAGAAAACATTTCGAAGACCGCGTTTTGTACTAGATATGGCCATTATTAATTTTTAGTTATGCCTTTTGGGTTAAACAATACACCTACTTTATTCATGGATCTTATGAATAGAATTTTTCTTGAGTTCTTGGATAAGTTTGTGGTTGTGTTTATTTATGATATTTTGGTTTATTCCAAAAGTAAAGAGATACATGATATTCATTTAAGGGTTGTCTTGCAAACTTTAAAATAAAAGAAATTGTATGGGAAATTCAGAAAGTGTGAGTTTTGGTAACAAAAAATTTCATTCCTTGGTCACATTGTTCCAAAAAATGGCATAACTAGAGATCCTGCTAAAACAAAAGTTGTTGAAGAATAGCCAATACCTACAAATATAACCAAGATTCATCGTTTTCTTGGTTTGGAAGGCTATTACAGAAGGTTTGTTGAGAATTTTGCACAGTTACCTAGCCCACTGACTAAGTTAACTCGAAAAGTTATTAAGTTCATTTGGAAAAAATAATGTGATGATTGTTTTCAGGAATTGAAAATAAGATTGGTGAATACTCCAGTTTTGGTACTTCCTTCTAGAAATGGTGAGTTTGTTATCTACAGTGATGCTTCATTGAAAGGACTTAGTTGTGTCCTAATGCAGAATGATCAGGTAATTGCTTATGCTTCACGTCAGTTAAAACCTCGTGAGTTAAATTACCCTACACATGATTTGGAATTAGCTTCTGTTGTTTTTGCTTTAAAAATTTGGATGCATAATTTGTATGGCGTAAAGTGTGAAATATATACTGATCAAAAATGTTTGAAGTATATATTCACTCAGAAAGAATTAAACATGAGACAGATGAGATGGTTAGAATTAATCAAGGATTATGATTTCACAATTCATTACCATCCAGGAAAGGCAAATAAAGTGGCTGATGCTTTTATTCGAAAGAGTAATGCTACATTAACCATGTTATGTTTGGAACAAGATCATTTGATTAATGATTTGATGAAATTTGGAATAGAAGTTGTTGGTGCAGAAAATTCCACTATTTTGTTCCAGGTGGTAGTGAAATCATCTCTATCAGACAGAATTAAGAAAGCACAGAAGGAAGATTGTGAGTTGTAGAAAGGGGTATAATTGGTTCTGAAGGGTAAGTTACCTGAGTTTAATATTGATAGTAATTGTATTTTCTTATTTTGGAAGAGATTATGTGCACATTGTGATTCATAGTTGAAGAATGAGTTATTATGTGAATCTCATAGTTCTCCGTTTTCAGTTCATCCTGGTAGTACTAAGATGTACGGAGATCTTCGAGAGTATTACTGGTGGGATGGAATGAAAAGAGATATTGTAGACTTTACTATAAAGTGTTTGACCTGTCAATGGGTTAAAGCATAGTGGTAGTTACCAAAAGGGATGCTTCAACCTTTACCGATGTAACGCCCCGACCCCAGCTACCCAGAGTCGGTGCATTACTTCGTAACATTGGCATGATCACAAAAGATCAAGTCTCGAAAGACCGATTAGTTTAGTAGCCTTGGAAACACTAGATACATTCGTAAACGTTACATTACATCATAAAGTGAAAAACTACAATAACAAAGTCTCCATAGACCACACTCATATCCTCTTCTCACAATCCCTACAGGTCATTCATAAAATACTTCTTCACAATCCTGGAAAATATTAAAACATTGAAAGGGGTGAGCTCAGATGCTTAGTAAGGATAACAATATTGCGGAAGCTTTCATAAATAAACATAAAAATGTAAGGCAATGTATAACTAAAACAAAAGCCTTTTAAACTTGAACATCAACATAATATGGCAAAAGTAAAATGAGATAATGCCATTCACTTCTTCACATGGATATTCTACTGGTCGAATAATCACATGAAATATCAATAACCACTTTCATAATGAGGGAATGTATAATGCCAGACATTCTGAAACATTTTGTCAAGGCCTCGGCCAAGACGTCTAAAATGATTAAGGCCTCGGCCAAAACCATAAATCAAATTGGGAAAGGGCCTCGGCCAATTCCACGTATAGTTGTCTCATGAGACCTACCGATGCATCAAGGAGCTATAGCGGGCTCCACCCGTCACTTATTAAGTCCAATACATTCCTCATATGAATAGGTTTAAACATATCATAAACCATAACATAATCGTATCACATAAAACATGCATAAAGGAAACATAAAATTTCCACATTCCAATCACAAGATATCAATACAACACATTGATATAATAAAAATGCTTTCAAAACCATTTTCAATACCAAAATAAAAGAAGGTTAAAACTTTGTATTTATTTTTCATTAAAAAAAATGATGGCTTGTAGAGGAAGCCGAAACTCAAATAATGGTCACGGCGGTGGAGAAGTCATTGTTGCCGCATAAGTACGGAAAGAAAAACATTCCCTTTTTTTGTTTAGCAAAACTCTTCGTATAAAAAAGATTCCTTTTGAATAAACGTAAAAGTCAAAGGGGTTTATACACCGTATAAAAGAAAGTTGTGTATAAAACCAAATATGCCTCAATGAAAGCAGATTGAGACAAAGTCCTTAAAAGATCATTTTTAAAATAAAATAGATCTATTATGTGTATTCACTATAGGTACACATAAAGAAAGTAAAAATACAAAATAGGACATAATAATATCATGACATAATTTGAAAGTAGGAGATTAACCCAAAGAATGGAAGTTGGGTTAAGAAATTCCCTTACCTTACGTCTTGTCCTGACTCGACCGTTCTTTAAACTCCTGAATAATAAACTAGAGTTAATTTATATTTACTTAAGAACCTTTTTCATGTTCATTATTCCATTTATATCACTTATTACCATGTTATGAACATTGTTTAATTATTTAAGTTAATAACGGTCGTTTTGTCGATCTTTGGTACTTGAGTCAAAAATAAACTTCTTATAATTACAAGTTGTTCATGTGGTGAAATATCCATTATATCCAGAATTATATTCATGATGTAGATATCATATATATCATATATATACAGTATATACATTCATTCATAATTTCACGTAACATTTAGAGGTAATAAATGAAATGCACCGTTCATGGAGACGGTAAGTCGTACGTACGCATGAGCGCTACTTTCATTTCTATTTCATATTTAATGGAATGAAATCATAATGATATAAATTTATAATATAATTACAGTATAATATAGTGTATAATACCATTTAATTCATCCTTTATACATCCCACATATGGCATTAACGATTCAAATCACTTTGAGGGGGCGGTAGTCCACACTTCCTAAAATGAAATTATCGCGTTTTACCCATAATGGAAATCATAAAGTATGCCATAAATGAGAAATACAGAAGCATAAGTAAAACATAAACATATTATATATCATATAAAAATAGTTACATCTTAATGGCCACCTTTGAAGGTGTTATATGAGTGTTGAACAATCATCGTTTCGTGAGTCAGAAATTCTCCATCCACAGAAACCGTATGTTCTTTAACCATTAGATGTAGGTGTGTGTAAGTGTAGCTCAAATCCTTCTTAGAACAACATCCTAGTATATTGAGGATACTTTTTTTGTTACAAAAGAAATGAATAAAAAGATTTTAGGGGGTTGGAGAAGAAAATCAAAACAAAACAACATTAGAGAAGACATTACCTCAAAATCGGGTAACTCTTTTTGATTTGAGCCAAAGGCTTACTTGAGAAGAGTTCTGCCCAAAGTGAGGCTTCTAGGAGTAATAGGGGGAAGTTGGGAGAGTATTTGGGCAGAGGTTGGCCGAGCCAAATGGCTTGAAGGTGTGAATAAGGTGGGAGAGGTGGGGGCCTTTTATAAGTGGAGAGGAGGGGCTCTTTTGGAAAGATTGAAATGTTACATTATTATACAATGCTTTTCGGATTCTAAAGGTCCCACACTTATATAATTCGTGTCTAAGGTGATAAGGGTTCGAAATATCTTCATCCAATAGGCTTTGGACAAGTGTACGCCTTGGATTTTGCATTATCTTCTCATTTTATTTAAATTGTTAAATAATGAGGTCATCACCGCATCATAATGATGTCATAAATAATTTATTTTATTTAATGTCTAAAAATTATATAAAAAAAACTATGATGTAGGAAATCTTTTTATCTTTCTAATGAATATTTATAATCAAAATTTGGACTTGTGTAACCCCACTTAAAAACTATTTTAGTAAAATAACTCATGTTTGTGTCAATTTAATTTTAACATTAAATAAATATATATTAATGTCATTTTCCAACTAAAGTGGCTCCATGGGGTCCCCAAGTTGACCCATGGGTTGTCTTGGTCGTCCATGACTCATCCAATAGGAGTAGGACAAGTTTCATGCTCATCTCATATTATTAAAAAATTATTTGTACCTTAAACTACACTAATTACCTCTAATCGCGATTAAGAACTTAAAAGTTACTATTCACCAAAAAATATTTTAATCTCATTGAACCACATTTTACTTCTTAATGACAACCATGTATGTCGGATTTTTGAAAATCAAATCACAGAAGTGGTAATATTTCATTTAAATGAAAAATCAGTTATTTAACTACCACTTAGTGGTTTCACTATTCATCAAAAATTGAAGTTTTTCAGAACAAAGCCAAAATTTCACCCTAAGCTATAATTGATATTCCGAATTCAAAAATTATGTCTATTTTACAAAATTCCAAACATATAAGTTGCATTAATTAATTTATTATTAATTCCCGCTGTTACAACAAATAGCGTGTTTTTAAGAAACAATTTATATCAAAAGATTGGCAATTGTTTATGTCCAATTTCAATGTTAAATTAATTCTAATGACCACCATTGGATAAAATGGTGAAAATATATTCTAATTATACTTTAAAACCACTAAATAGTATAATTTATCACTATAAATTATTTTGATTAAAAAAGTTGTTTTTAAGTAATTTTCACTATTCATAAAAAATTAGAAGTTCTCAGAAAAATACCAAAAATTCAACATAGGCTAATTTCGATATTACGAATACAAAAATGAAGTCCATTTTGAAATATAAAATTTCTATAATTTTAAAAAGTGGTTATTACTATTCATAACGGCTACTTTGATTAGTCACGGTGTTTTAGAACTCGAACTTGCGTACAATGCAAGCTATTGCATTATTGAAAGAGAGGCGTATCGTGGAAGCTCGGGGTGTTACATTCTACCCTCCTTCAATAAATTGCGTCCTCGCAATTTGATATTTTTCTTTGAAAATAAAAGGTTGAAAATAGAAAATACCTTTGTGGAAAACCCACATCGGAAATAAGGTTAATAAAATTTAGCCTTAATAAGAGGGAAAGGGAAATGAAAAAGTCACCACCCAATTATGATCTTGATTAGGAGAACATTGGTGGAAATTAGAGACATATAATTGGAGGGAAAACGTAAATATTCGTAGGGAGTGATTGAGGTCATCAATCACAATCAACTGTCAAATTGAGGGCCTCAAATCCTTCAATCTATGTTGATTTAAAATATCATCAGTTCAACAAGACATAAGGTATTAGGATAACGCATTTTTTTGTTTTAATATCCCTTTACTAAAGTTTAAGAATTAATTTATTCATTGAATAACAGATAGGTATATATATATTTATGCCTGACAATTAGAGTTTCAACCTTCAACTCACCTTTCACTCAAAAAGATAATAGAACCCAAAAATATTATACTTTTCCTAATTGTATAAGGTTCCAAATGTTAACACATACAATTTAGATTAGTAAAATTATTTTGTAATAACCAGGGACTTCCTGTAGGCTAGTGGTAGGAAATAAAGGCTTGTCGCACTATGGTTGTGGGTTCGATTCCTACAGCTTTGTCCGACGCGGCGGGTTATGCCCCACCCTGCAGGTTGTCCTTTTCCTAAAAATATAGTACTATACTATTCCAAAAATAATCTTCATAAATGTTTTAACCTTAAACAATACTATCCAAAGATCAACTTAATCCATTCCAACCTTTATAGTTATCCAAAATACCTCCGTCCAGACTTTCTCTAAAGGGTCGTTAAATTCCAAAATCAATTGTAACCTCAGATTCCCCAAACAAAGTAAAGTTTCTCTTATTGTCACATACTAAAAATATGATTACCTTAATCATATTAAAACCTTACTGAAATCAAAAAGTACTGCAGTACAATCTTTATATATATCACATTATTCTTATAACCAGAATATAATCCTTGAGTCCAAAGTCACCAATACATTAATTATTCCGCTTCAACTGTAGTCACAGCATAAGATTTGCCTTGATCCCTTGGCCTTTTCTGAGGTAAGTTTCCTTGACGCTTAGGACATTCATTTTCATAATGCCCCATTTCCCTACAATTGTAGCATTCAACTTTGACAGCCTCATTCTTTCCCTTGCAATCACGAGCCTGGTGACCCTTTTCTCCACATTTATAACAAACTCTCATTCCTTTTAGGCAAGTACCAGGGTGATTCTTCCCACAATTATCACATAATGGAAAATACTTCTTTCCCTTTTTCCCTTTATCCGTTTCTTGTTCCACCATTCTCTTCTTCTCTTGCTTTACTTTGTTGTCATAAGACTTAGAGAATTCCTTTTCTGTCTTGATAGCACATGAGACAATATCTTCGTATGATGAGAAGGTTTGTGATACTAAAGCTCGACGGAGAAATGGTTTTAACCCATCAAATAAACGATCAATCTTACTTCTTGGGTTACGTATATAATCGGAAGCATGCCTCGCTAACCTTGTAAAGTTAGCCTCATACTTTGCGACATTCTCATCCTCCTTCTGCCTCAGACTCAGAAATTGTCTTTCCATATCTACTTGATGGTCACGAGGAAAGTATTTTTCTAAGAAAAGATCTTTGAACTCCCTCCATTCCATATTCGATACTTCATCATCTTCCTTCATGTTTTGAATCAATGACCACCATTGATCAGCATCTCCAGTGAGGCGGTAAACTGCCATGATAACTTTTTCCCTTTCACTGCTCCCCAAAGCCTGAAATATTTTCTCTAGGGAATTTATCCATTGCTCGGCTACTAAGGGATTTGTACTCCCATTGAACGTTGGTGGTTGTTGCATCATGAATCGATCTAACATTGATCCTCCACTTTGCGGATCAGGGTGCTCCATACGAGTAAGGTTATTATTCATAACCTGAGTGAGTTGTCCCAGTATGGTATTAAGTTGATCAGCACCAGTTGTATCTCCAGATCCACAATAATTATCTTGAGCAGGACGGCAATCCCTACACGGAGTTCGTGCATTGATACGGTTTCCATTTCTTCCACTAGGGGCCATTTCTAAACAATTGCATAAACTAGATCAGTTTATGAATCAAAATACATAATTCCATACTTGTAAAATACTTAACATAAATTGAACTATTTATGGATATAATCCATAATCATAAAAAGGTTTTATTTGAGGAAGTATATACTCATAACCTTTCATAGTGGTTTGTAAAGAAAATGGGAATTATCCTAAGCATATCCCCCGGGAGTGTCATAACCAAGAGTGCAGCAAGGCCCGTTGTCGTGCACCAGTTCCCGTTCGAGTCTAGCTCAAAGCGGTGTTTTCGGGTTTTACCCCTAGGTACATCTGTGCCAAAGCCGCCTCTACTTGCTCGTATCCAGACAGGGATGTATTGCTCGGAAAACTCACAAAATCTCTATAATAACAAAATTCTAGGAAGTTATTCTATACTAATCCTCAAAGTCTATATTTGGGCTATGTGCTCTAATCAGAGTTTATCTAAATCTAGCTTCCAAGGTTAGTACTAAACTGCCTCTGATACCAACTGTAACGCCCCGACCCCAGCTACCCAGAGTCGGTGCATTACTTCGTAACATTGGCATGATCACAAAAGATCAAGTCTCGAAGGACCGATTAGTTTAGTAGCCTTGGAAACACTAGATACATTCGTAAACGTTACATTACATCATAAAGTGAAAAACTACAATAACAAAGTCTCCATAGACCACACTCATATCCTCTTCTCACAATCCCTGCAGGTCATTCATAAAATACTTCTTCACAATCCTGGAAAATATTAAAACATTGAAAGGGGTGAGCTCAGATGCTTAGTAAGGATAACAATATTGCGGAAGCTTTCATAAATAAACATAAAAATTTAAGGCAATGTATAACTAAAACAAAAGCCTTTTAAACTTGAACATCAACATAATATGGCAAAAGTAAAATGAGATAATGCCATTCACTTCTTCACATGGATATTCTACTGGTCGAATAATCACATGAAATATCAATAACCACTTTCATAATGAGGGAATGTATAATGCCAGACATTCTGAAACATTTTGTCAAGGCCTCGGCCAAGACGTCTAAAATGATTAAGGCCTCGGCCAAAACCATAAATCAAATTGGGAAAGGGCCTCGGCCAATTCCACGTCTAGTTGTCTCATGAGACCTACCGATGCATCGAGGAGCTATAGCGGGCTCCACCCGTCACTTATTAAGTCCAATACATTCCTCATATGAATAGGTTTAAACATATCATAAACCATAACATAATCGTATCACATAAAACATGCATAAAGGAAACATAAAATTTCCACATTCCAATCACAAGATATCAATACAACACATTGATATAATAAAAATGCTTTCAAAACCATTTTCAATACCAAAATAAAAGAAAGTTAAAACTTTGTATTTATTTTTCATTAAAAAAAATGATGGCTTGTAGAGGAAGCCGAAACTCAAATAATGGTCACGGCGGCGGAGAAGTCATTGTCGCCGCATAAGTACGGAAAGAAAAACATTCCCTTTTTTCGTTTAGCAAAACGCTTCGTATAAAAAAGATTCCTTTTGAATAAATGTAAAAGTCAAATGGGTTTATACACAGTATAAAAGAAAGTTGTGTATAAAACCAAATATGCCTCAATGAAAGGAGATTGAGACGAAGTCCTTAAAAGATCATTTTTAAAATAAAATAGATCTATTATGTGTATTCACTATAGGTACACATAAAGAAAGTAAAAAATACAAAATAGGACATAATAATATCATGACATAATTTGAAAGTAGGAGATTAACCCAAAGAATGGAAGTTGGGTTAAGAAATTCCCTTACCTTGTGTCTTGTCCTGACTCGACCGTTCTTTAAACTCCTGAATAATAAAATAGAGTTAATTTATATTTACTTAAGAACCTTTTTCATGTTCATTATTCCATTTATATCACTTATTACCATGTTATGAACATTATTTAATTATTTAAGTTAATAACGGTCGTTTTGTCGATCTTTGGTACTTGAGTCAAAAATAAACTTCTTATAATTACAAGTTGTTCATGTGGTGAAATATCCATTATATCCAGAATTATATTCATGATTTAGATATCATATATATCATATATATACAGTATATACATTCATTCATAATGTCACGTAACATTTAGAGGTAAGAAATGAAATGCACCGTTCATGGAGACGGTAAGCCGTACGTACGCATGAACGCTACTTTCATTTCTATTTCATATTTAATGGAATGAAATCATAATGATATAAATTTATAATATAATTAAAGTATAATATAGTGTATAATACCATTTAATCCATCCTTTATACATCCCACATATGGCATTAACGATTCAAATCACTTTGAGGGGGCGGTAGTCCGCACTTCCTAAAATGAAATTATCGCGTTTTTCCGATAATGGAAATCATAAAGTATGCCATAAATGAGAAATACAGAAGCATAAGTAAAACATAAACATATTATATATCATATAAAAATATTGACATCTTAATGGCCACCTTTGAAGGTGTTATATGAGTGTTGAACAATCATCGTTTCGTGAGGCAGAAATTCACCATCCACAGAAACCGTATGTTCTTTAACCATTAGATGTAGGTGTGTGTAAGTGTAGCTCGAATAATTCTTATAACAACATCCTAGTATATTGAGGATACTGGTGTTGTTACAAAAGAAATGAATAAAAAGATTTTAGGGGGTTGGAGAAGAAAATCAAAACAAAACAACATTAGAGAAGACATTACCTCAAAATCGGGTAACTCTTTTTGATTTGAGCCAAAGGCTTCCTTGAGAAGAGTTCTGCCCAAAGTGAGGCTTCTAGGAGTAATAGGGGGACGTTGGGAGAGTATTTGGGCAGAGTTTGGCTGAGCCAAATGGCTTGAAGGTGTGAATAAGGTGGGAGAGGTGGGGGCCTTTTATAAGTGGAGAGGAGGGGCTCTTTTGGAAAGATTGAAATGTTACATTATTATACAATGATTTTCGGATTCTAAAGGTCCCACACTTATATAATTCGTGGCTAAGGTGATAGGGGTTCGAAATCTCTTCATCCAATAGGCTTTGGACAAGTATAAGCCTTGGATTTTGCATTATCTTCTCATTTTATTTAAATCGTTAAATAATGAGGTCATCGCCGCATCATAATGATGTCATAAATAATTTATTTTATTTAATGTCTAAAAATTATAAAAAAAACTATGATGTAGGAAATCCTTTTAGCTTTCTAATTAATATTTATAATCAAAATTTGGACTTGTGTAACCCCACTTAAAAACTGTTTTAGTAAAATAACTCATGTTTGTGTCAATTTAATTTTAACATTAAATAAATATATATTAATGTCATTTTCCAACTAAAGTGGCTCCATGGGGTCCCCAAGTTGACCCATGGGTTGTCTTGGTCGGCCATGACTCATCCAATAGGAGTAGGACAAGTGTCATGCTCATCTCATATTATTAAAATATTATTTGTACCTTAAACTACACTAATTACCTCTAATCGCGATTAAGAACTTAAGAGTTACTATTCACCAAAAATTATTTTAATCTCATTGAACCACATTTTACTTCTTAATGACAACCATTTATGTCGGATTTTTAAAAATCAAATCACGGAAGTGGTAATATTTCATTTAAATGAAAAATCAGTTATTTAACTACCACTTAGTGGTTTCACTATTCATCAAAAATTGAAGTTTTCAGAACAAAGCCAAAATTTCACCCTAAGCTATAATTGATATTCCGAATTCAAAAATGATGTCTATTTTACAAAATTCCAAACATATAAGTTGCATTGATTAATTTTATTATTAATTCCCGCTGTTACAACAAATAGCGTGTTTTTAAGAAACAATTTATATCAAAAGATTGGCAATTGTTTATGTCCAATTTCATTGTTAAATTAATTCTAATGACCACCATTGGATAAAATGGTAAAAATATATTCTAATTATACTTTAAAACCACTAAATAGTATAATTTATCACTATAAATTATTTTGATTAAAAAAGTTGTTTTTAAGTAATTTTCACTATTCATAAAAAATTAGAAGTTCTCAGAAAAATACCAAAAATTCAACATAGGCTAATTTCGATATTACGAATACAAAAATGAAGTCCATTTTGAAATATAAAATTTTTATAATTTTAAAAAGTGGTTATTACTATTCATAATGGCTACTTTGGTTAGTCACGGTGTTTTAGAACTCGAACTTGCGTACAATGCAAGCTATTGCATTATTGAAAGAGAGGCGTATCGTGGAAGCTCGGGGTGTTACAACCGATGCCATAGTGGAAATGGGAAAATATATCCATGGACTTCGTTATGAGATTTGTAAAGACATCTCAAGGTAATAATGTAATCTTGGTTATTATTGATCAATTGACTAAATCTTCTCATTTCCTTCCTATTCGAGATACTTTGTATCTAGATCAACTTTCTTGGTTTCATATTGAATAGATAGTCAGTTTTGATGGAGTTCCCCTCTCCATTATATTTAATCATGATCCTACATTTACTTTAAACTTTTAGAAAGGCCTTTAGAATTTGTTGGGTACTGAATTAAATTTTAGTACAGCTTTTCAACCACAATCATATGGGTAGTCCGAACGAACAATTTAGACATTGGAAGATATGTTATATTATTTCTCAATGGATTACCAGGGAAGTTGGGACCAACATCTTTCTTTGGTTTAATTTTCTTATAATAACAGTTTTTATTACAGTATACAGATGGATTTGTTTGAGGCATTATATGGAAAGCAGTGTCGAACTCCAGGTTTTTGGGATGAAGTAGGTGAAAGGAAGTTGATGGGAACAGAATTGGTAGAAGAGATGGCAGAAAAAGTTCAATTGATTCAGAAGCACATGAGAACAGTTCAGAGCAGGCAGAAAAGTTATGCAGATAACCGAAGGAAGGATCTTTCTTTTGAGGTAGGTGATCATGTCTTTCTCAAATTTTCTCCATGGAAAAGTGTGATGTGTTTTGGTAAGAAATGAAAGTTGGGTCCAAGGTTCATTGGACCCTATAAAATCCTGGAGAAAGTTAGATTAGTTTCCTACAAAGTGGCTTTACCTCAAATTTTATACCAGGTACACAATGTTTTTCATGTTTTAATGTCGAGAAATTATATGCCGAATCCATCTCATGTTTTGAGTCCAGAGGTAGTTGAGTTGGAATACAATCTTTCTAATGAGGAACAACCAGTCCAGATTCTTGACCAAAGAGAGAAAGTGTTGCGGAATAAGGTAATCCATCAGTTAAAGGTTTTGTGAAAAACCATATGGTTGAAGAGGCAATGTGGGAATCTGAAAATTCTATGAGGGATAAATTCCCCCATTTATTTGATAAGTGAATAAAATTTTGAGGAAACAATTTCCAAAAGGGGGGAAGGATGTAACATCCCAGGTAAATAAAGAATATGAAATTTTCATATTTATTAATATTTTTAATTAAATATTAATTTTACTTTAATGGGGATGTTATGTTCGATGACGTGCCTGGAATGAAACAACGGGTTTCTTTGAAATCTTACATTGCACACAATGTTGAGTTATACCGAAAAATAATATAATAATATTATTAGCTTAAATGGTAGTTAATGTATAGTCATTGTATTGGAGGGAATGAATAGAACTAACTACAATATGATTATATATGTTTTTTAAATGTTTTTACATTTATCCAATAAAAGTTAGAGGCTTAAAATGTGAATGAATCTGATTTTAAGCATAAATACTCTAATATTCTTTAAAAGGTCGATTTACCGCCTTTTGATGGCGTACCCTTTTTAAATCTATTTTTGTCACTTTTATGTGTTCTATTTGAAAAAATAATATTCTTATTTAGAATTGGGACATCAAAATTTACTTTGGATGAAATTTTGGTATTTTTCTGATAAAGTTCATTTTTTAATGAATAGTGAAAAATACTGCATTTTAAGTCAAAATTATCTTTTCATATGATTTATTTAAATGGTTAGATTATCTTTTTAAATGGTTTTAAAGTTAATTGGATTATATTTTTACCATTTAATCCAATTTTGGTCATTTAAAGTAATTTCATTTTGTAATTGGACATAAACACATGTCAATCTTTTTGTAGTTTTTACTTCTCAAAAACATGCTTTCTAGTTTTAACAACGAAAATTAATTTTAAATTAATTAATGAAACTTCTATGTTTTTAATTTGGTAAAATATAAATCATTTTTGAATTTGTAATATCAAAATTATCTTTGGGTAAATTTTTGGTATTTTTCTGAAAACGTTCAATTTTTTATGAATAGTAAAAAACACTACATAAAAGTTAAAAAACTAACTTTTTCATTTAAATTAAATTTTAATTCTTTTGTAAATTGAATTTAAAAAATACTACATACATGTTTATCATCAGTAAGTAAAATTTGGTTCAATAAGATGAAAATATTTTTTGGTGAATAGTAACTTTGGATTTTTATTTACCGCGATTAAATGTAAATAGGGTAATTCAAGGTAAAAATAATATTATAATAATATAAAATTACCTTAAAACTTGTCCTGACCTTACTTTATGAGTCATGGTCAACCAATAAAATCCTTGGGTGATACTTTTGGCCTTTGTAAGCTACTTGGGTAAGATAATTACATTAATAAATTTTTATTTAAAGTAAAAATAAAAAATATCATAAACATGTATTGTTTTGATAAAACAATTTTAATATGGGGTATATAATTGATATATTTGAATATAAATAGTGATTAGAAATATAAAAATATTTCCTACATCACAATATTTTATTTATAATTTTTATACATCATATAAATAAATTTATTTATGACACAATGATGATGTGATGATTACCTTGTTAATGAATGTTTTAAATAAATGAGATTATAAATATTAGAATAAATTTATTTTGATACTTTTTATTATATACAATAAATTTAGAGATGATGTTGACTTTTTACCTTTGAATTAATGAAGGTTTTTTTATATAATAAAGTTGGTTTGGATTTTTTTTAAAGTCGTGATACGAATAGTATAAAAATTGACATAAATGAGTTTTTAAATCAATAAATATTTTATTAAATGATAAAATAGTCCTAAAAATATAATATTAGTTCAAATGACATATATGATGTTAAAAATGTCATTAATGATTCATTTTTGTTTGCTTGGCATTTTATAGTAACTATATTAACCTTATAGTATGAATATACAAGAAGACATGGTAAGACTTAAATTAGTTAACTAAGGGTTAAAGTTAAATGATAAGGTTAAAAATGAAACCAAAACTTCTATAAAACCTATTTTTTGAGAGTATTTCTAATAATTTTCATATTAAATTCTAATATAATGAGTTTTTGACCTTTTTAAATCAAAATTCAGTTTATAATAAAATAATATTTTCAAACTTTCCTAAAGAGCCCCTCCTCCCCCTTATAAAAAGGTCATCACCTCTAACCCATTACTCACACCTCTCAAGACCCATGGATCATCCAAACTCTACCCAAATAAGCTCCCAATATTCCTCTCTTCCACCTATAATACTTAACTTAGGCACAAGGCACTTCAAGAAATCCTTTTGGTTCAAACCAAAGGCAGTTACCCAATTTAAAAGTAACATATTCTATCAAGTTATTTTCTTTTATTTTACTTCTCTAACCCCCTAAACTATCTTTATTCCATTATTTTATAATGAAAATAGTATAATCAATATACTATGATGTTGTTATGATAATTATTCTACACTTCCACACACCTCCATCTAATGGATATGAACATACTGTTTCTGTGGACGGTGAACTACTGCCTCACAAAATGATGATTGTTCAATTATCTCCTACCGCCTCTTATGGTGGCCTTTAAGATGAAAAAATATTTATATGTGATATATATTATATTTATATTGTCTCTATGATTCTGTATTTTTCAATTATATCATACTTTTATGGTTTCCATAATGGGTAAATACGATAATTTCATTTGAGGAAGTGCGGATTATCGCCCCCTCAAAGTGATATGAGTCATTCATGCCATACGTGGAACATATAAAAGATGGAGTTACTGAAATTATATATGATATTATACTGTAATTATAATATACCTATCTATCATTAAGTTTTAATTACATTAAATACGAAATATAAATGAAAGTAGCATCCATGCGTACATACGGCTTACCGTCTCCATGAATAGTGTATTTCATTTCTTATATCCAAATGTTATGTACTATTATAAATACATATATATATTGGATATATATGATATATATGATATCTAAATCATGAATATAATTCTATAGATAATGTACTTTTGACCATATGTATAACTTGTAATTATAAGAAGTTCATTTTTTACTCAAGTACCAAATATCAACAAAACGACCGTTATTAACTCAAATGATTATGTAATGTTTATAAAATGGTAATAAGTGATATAAAAGGAATAATAAACTTGAAAAGGTTTCTGAAGCAAGTAGAAACTAACTTTAGTTTATTATTCAGGAGATTAAAAAACGAACAAGTCAATTTGGACACGAGGTAAGGGACTTCATCTCAATCTCCTTTCATTGAGGAATATTTTGATTTATACATGACTTTTCTTTTATACGGTGTATAAAAACCTTTTAATTTTCATTTCATTCAAATGTAATATTTTTCTATGTATCATTTTACTAAACAATAAAGGGAATGGTTTCTTTTTAACGTACGCGGTGACAACGGCCTTTCCGCTGCCGTGAGCATTATTTGATTTTTGGATTCCTTAACAAGTCGTAGTTTTTTTTAAAGGAAAATAGATACCACATAATATTTTTAAATATTTCGGTATTGAAAATGGTTTTTATAATAGATTTATTATGTAAATATATTTAAATATTATATTGTGATTTTAATATGTAAATGTTATCTTTTTTTATTCTTGTTCATGTGTTATAATTATGTTATGGTTCTTGGGAATTATTTACGCATATAGGTGATTCCATGATAAACCTAGGGTGGGTAAGCCCGAGATAGCTCTCCAATTAATTGGTTAACATGATGTAGGTAAACGTTATTATTTCTCCTAATAGATTTAGATAATATACTATGATGGGTATTCCAAACATAACTCCCTACGTAGCTGTGAAAGCTACAACATAAGTTTGTTATAGATGCCACAAGTTGCCTTTATGATTTATGATTTCTATGTGTTATTCATAAATATTATTATTTCATGAGGTGTATTAAAGAGATTATTTTTTGTATGTATTGATGGACTAATTATTTATTTCTTTATTTTATAACCCTTACTGAGATTTTTATGCTCATCCCAAGTTTTTTAAAAAAAATTCATAGGGTATAAGGAAGGGTAAGAGAAAGGAAGAATTCAAGAAGCTTTATATCCAGAAAAGAATTAATGTTTTCTTTTAAGAGTTTTTATTTTATAAAAAAAATGGATACTGAGTAGAAGTGTCTAATTTTTAATATTTGAGATGTAATGTAATAGTTATAGCCTAATTCTCTATAAATTTAAACCTAAAAAGATCCTCAATGTAAATTATTAACTTAATTAAAAATTATATAATGTTTAAGGCTCAGCCCTTATACCCTACTCGGCACTTTGGTTCTTTTGCAGATGTCGTTTTCCGGGACCCAGTTAAGAGTAAGGCTTCTCATTTTGCTTGTGGTTAATCTTGATGCTTGGGAAGTCTTGTGATTCTTGGAGGATGGAGCTTGGTGTGGAGCCATGTAGTGTGTCATTGTTTCCTTTGGGTTTTGTTGTTGAGTCTTCCTCTTGGTACTCAAATATTGGGTTTGATGTTGGTGGTATTGGTTTATGGGATTTGTTATGAAATATTTTGGTTTTCTTTTGGTAAGGAATTGTTTGGGTGTACTTTGTTGACATACATCATGTAGTGTGGTTGGTTGGTTTACTTATAAGTTAAAATCATTACCCAATTGTTCTTGAAGCCCTCGGCATTTATTTCCATCATTTGGCACCTTGTGAATGTTTCCTACGGCCAAGTATCATTCCTCCTCCCTCTCAATATAATAGGATGGGGTGGGATGTTACAAGTGGTATCAGTTTCTCAGTCCTTGACATACAAGTTTGGTTGTTTCCTTGGGATGGTAGTAAGGTGTAGGATTGTCGGAATAAGAAATTTGTATCATAAAAGGATTTATATAACCCTTTTATGTTATACTTCAAGTTACTAGGGTGTTGGGTACATAAGTGTTTTGGAGACACTATTATTCATTGGAAATCTCATTATCGTGGGTATAGCCAATGAGATGAGCATGACATGCATAGTAGAAATGAATTCCCACTAGGATGCATATTTCATTGCGCATAATGATTTATGTTGTGTTATGATTATTTTTATTTTTTAGTAATCTGTAAATTTGTTTTCAAATGGCTGGATTTGAAACAAGGATAGTTGTGGTATTTTGAAAATTGGTGAATTTTCAAAAACTGGTGGGTTTTTTTTCAAAAATATGATACAGCATGGGAATTGTTAACTTTTTGAAAGTATGGTTGTTATAGTTGAAATGTTATTTCATTTTAGAATTTTAATACTTTCATGTTAAGGGAGTGAGACTTATGGTTATTTTTGTATTGATAGAAATGTCACCAGGTAGGCGTCGTAGAGACAAACCGGAGGAGGCTGCTAAAAATGTGGTTATACCTGAGCCTCAAGTGAACCAGTATCTAGTGTATAGTATAGTGCAAGATTTCCAAGCTGTGGAAAGTGGGAATAAATCGGATGAACCAAATCATGTGGATCATGTGGTTTAGTTTCAAAAGCAGAATCCACCGATCTTAAATGGTGATTCAGAGCCATAAAGGGTAGAAGTGTGGTTGAACAAAATGAATAGGATCTTTGAATTATTCGGAACACCGATAGAGTTGAAAATGAAGCTAGAAACTTATATGTTGGAGTATATTTCCCTTCTATGGTGGGAGTTGGTGGTCCAAGCTATAACGGACAAAGGTATGACATGGGAGGGTTTTGAGGAATTGTTTAATAAACAATTCTACCCTCATACGTTCAGAATTCAATACACAATGGATTTCTTCAGGATGAAGTAATATAAACTCTTAGTAACAGAATATGCAACTAAGTTTATGAACTTAGTGTAGTTTTCACCCGAGGTGGCTAGTAGTACAGCATTGAAGGCATGTATCTTTGAGGATGGTTTGAGGTAGGACATCCATTCTAAGATAGTGGTGCTATTCATAGATGATTACATGGAAATGGTGAATAGAGAAATGGTGGATGAATGGGATATCTTTTGGGATATAGGCGGGGGAACTATGTTGGTATGCACGGGAAATAGTGGGAACTCTAATGCTAGTTTCAGGCAGAAGAGGGACACTTATTTCCATGGTGGGAGTATGGATTAGAATCTGACAGCAGGATCAGTGAATCTTCCTCCAAATCCTCAGAGTAAGCTGGGATGTTTTCAGTGTGGATTATGGGTCACATCAAGAGGGATTGTATGACACAACCTTGAACATATCATAACTATAAGTAGATGGGTCATCTTTAGTGTTATTGTCTAAATTCTCTGATTTCGGGTGTTTGTGACACTCCTCAGGGGTCGTAGGGGTTTTATGCCTTGACGGGACAGGGGCAACAACATACCCCTCATCAGCAGAGTAAACTTAGTCATGGTAATTATAGGAATACCATGACTCCTCAACAGGGTAATAAAGAACAGAGTGTGGGAAACATGCAGTTGTTTGGAGCTGAGCAGGTCATCATGGATGACCAGTTAGGACCATCTACGGTGCGAGGTATGATTCTTTTAAATTATACCTGGATGCAAGTGTTGTCTGATACGAGTGCTTTGAATTCTTTTATTGCTTCTCATATCATTTATTTTCTAGGTTTAACTATGGAAATAATTCCTTCTATTTTAAAACTTTAAACTCCTCTAGGTCAAAGAAAGTGTTGAGAATTCCTATGTAGAGCATGTTGTATAGTTGTGGATGAGGTTGAGTTGATGTGGGAATTCTCATTACTTGAGATGGATGTGTATGCTGTAATCCTGGGTTTGGATTTGTTGGCGATGTTTAAGTCCCACATTGACTGTTATGCACAGAAAGTTAGTTTTATGATGAATGATGGCACCGAACATCTCTTTAGAGGGGAGAAGGATGAAAAATCAAGTACAAATAGTTTTTTGGAACTAGCCATTGGCACAATATCATATCAGTTATTGGGGTTGTCATTTCCATAAACGGAATAAGTTGAATAGAGTGTTTTTTCAGTGGTTATTGATCAGTTTCTATATGTTTTTCCCGATGATTTATCAGGCTTTCCACCCATGATAGAAGTGGAGTTTACGGTTGGTCTCCTTCCGGGGACCAGTACTATCTCACTTCCATATTACCAGATGGAACCAACAGAACTGAGGGAATTGAAAGTGCAGTTAGAGGAATTAAAAAACAAACATTTCATCCAGCCTAGCTCATCTCTGTGGGCAATGCTGGTTTTGTTTGTTAAAAAGGAGGATGGAACCTTATGGTTGTGTTTTGATTATCGTAGGCTAAATCAAGATATGATAAATAATAGATATCCACTTCCATGCATTCATGATTTGTTTGACCAATAAAGGGGATCCCATTAGTTCTCCAAGATTGAATTGTTGTCAGGATATCATCAATTGTGAGTGCAGAAGGAAGATATTCCTAAAACAGCTTTCAAAAGTATATATGGTCATTATGAGTATGTGGTTATGCCCTTTGTTCTGAAGAATACTCCTACAGTTTTCCTAGAATTGATGAATCAGATATTTCAAGGATATTTGGATGTTTTCATAGTGGTATTTTTTGATGATATATTGGTGTATTCCAGGACAAGGGTAGAGCATGAGCAACACTTGGCAGTAGTGTTGGGGATATTGAGAGACCATTAACTATATGCCAAATTTTCAAAGTGTGATTTATGGATACAAGAGGTTCATTTTCTTGGCCATGTAATTTATGAAAAGGGTGTTTCAATTGATCCAGAAAAGATAGAGGCAGTTATTTTGTGGCAACTACTAATGAATGTTTTTGAGATATGAAACTCACTTCATCTAGCTGGCTATTATCAATGTTTAGTTCATGATTTCTCATGATTGGCCTCATCGATGAAAGATTTGACAAGGAATAATGTTTCATTTCAATGAAATGATCAGTTTCAAAAATCTTTTGAAGAGATTAAGGGTCTCCTTACATCAACACCAATCTTAGTTTTTCCAGAACCAGGGAAATGGTATGTGGTATATTGTGACGCATCAGGATTAGGGTTGGTGTGTGTTCTCAGGAAAGGGGATCATGTGGCTTTGTATGGATCATGGAATTTCATTTTGCATGAGAATAACTACCCAACGCATGATTTGGAGTTGGAAGTAGTGGTTCATTCTTTGAAAATGTGTCATCATTATCTCTTCAGTGATAAATTCATGGGGTATGCCGATCATAAGATTTTGAAGCATATTTTCTCTCAAAGATATTTGAACTTGAGGAAAAGGATATGGATGGAGTATCTTCAAATGTTCAATTTTTACTTAATGTAAAAATTGGGTAATGGAAATTCGTTGGCAGATTCATTTAGTAGTAAGTCGTATGCTCAGGTGGTGAAACATACATCGGATCAGTGCAAGTTTATGGTGGTTATAGCTGACATGCGGTTGAAATGTGAGGATCAGGGTGATAGAGTGGTTTTCTTTCTAGTATAATTAGTTATTGACTTGTTTGGGTTGGTTATAGAGGCATAGATTTCTGATTTTGAGTGTTTGGAAATGATGTTGAAACTAAATGGTGGGGAGACCATTGAGGGATGGGAATTGGATGGGAATTCATTTTTTGTTTTTAGAATCAGATGGTGGTACCAATGGATTGTCAAGAGGAAATTATCTGAGCTTCTCATCATTCTAGATGGGTTGTCCGTCCTGGAATCTATAAAATGTATAAGGTGTTGAAAGCATAGTTTTGGTGGGCCGGTATGAAAAGGAAAGTGGCGGAGTTTGTTTCAAGATTCTTGACTTATCGGAAAGTCAAGGAAGATAATCAGCGACCAATAGGTATGTTGCAATATTTACCTATCCCTATATGGAAATGGGAACAGATAGTGATGGATTTTTTTATAGGTCTCCCAAGAATGGTTAGAAATCACAATGCCATATGGGTGATAGTGGATCGGATCACAAAGTCGGTCCATTTCATCCCTATTTGTGAATCTCATACAGTGGAGGATCAGTCCAAAATATATATTTGTGAGGTGGTAAAGAGTCATGGTGTTCCAGTTTCAATTGTATCAGATAGAGATCCAAAGTTTACATCTCAATTTTGGAAATCCTTGCAGCAAGCCCTAGGGACACAGTTGATGATGAGCACGGCATATCATCCTCATACAGATGGTAAATTTGAGAGGATGATCAAAACTTTGGAAGATATGTTACGGGCTTGTGTGATGGATTTTGGTGTCTCGTGGTATGATCACTTTTTGTTGGTGGAGTTCTCGTATAATAATAGTTATTAGGCCTCAATACAGATGCCTCAGTTTGAAGCATTGTATGGGCATCTGTGTCATTATCCACTTTGTTGGGTGGAAACGGGTGAGACCTCGATGGTTGGACCAAGCCTTGTCCAAGAGACTATGGTGAACATCAAGTTGATTAGGAAGAGAATGGAGATGGCTCAAAGTTATCATAAATCGTATGCAGACCATCGTTGAAGGTCATTGTCATTCGAGGTAGGTGATCATGTGTTCTTGAGAATCTCTCCTAGGCTTGGGAATCGTTGTTTTGGAAAGAAGGGAAAGTTATCTCCAATGTATATAAGGCCTTTTGAGATACTTGAGTGGGTTGGAGAGGTGGATTATTATTTGGATTTTCACCATAGTTTAGTGCAGTTCACAATGTGTTTCATGTTTCTCAGTTGAAAAAGTATCAACCGGATCCTGACCATGTCATTTGATGAGATCAAGTTGAGCTAGAGCTAGATGTTTTGCATGTGCCAGTGTGGATTGTAGATAGGAAAGATAAATTATTGAATGGTAAAATCATTGGTCTAGTTTGGGTTTTGTAGTAGCATGTTCAGATTCAGGAGGAGACTTGGGAGCGGGAGAAAGATATGGTTGAGCAATGCACCGACCTATTTTTGCAAAGCAATGGCTCTCTACTTTCAGAGGATATAAATTACAATTTTGGGGAAAATGTATCACCCCCATATTGAGGTATATAACCCTTTTTAATGTTTTTTTATTTATAAATTTATTGGGTGGAGTTTGGTACAGTTTGGGAGACTTTGGAAGGGTTTTAAGAAGGTTTTAGAGGCTTTTTAAAGGAGCACAGTTTGATAACGGTTAGGGGAAACCGTGCAGGATATCCAAGAAACTGGAGAACATGAGATAGGGAGCCTTCACATAGTTTTTTAATAGTTTGTCTAACCATGTGATGATTCCATTCAAAGCGCCCTTTGAGGTAGTAGCATGCACACGGTTATCTCACGGTTTTCCTAATTGTGCGTGGAAATAAAAATTGAGATTTTTAATATGGGCTCACTCAAGACTTTCCCTAACTCCATCATTTCATTTCCCATATGGACCCCACTTGGGATTCTAGGTTCTAAAGGGTTTTAAGAGCTATCCCACTCATTTTGGAATCAAATTTAAGGGTTTTCTTAGTGTGGTTGAGGAGATTCTTCTCCGATAAGTCCCATCTCTTGGTGTTTTGTGGTTTTCTCTAGATCTAATTTTATCTCTCTTTTGTTTTTATAGATCTACATCCATCACATGTATATCTAGGGTTTTTCTTTCCTAATATGATGAGATTTGGGCTTGTAGATGTTAGGAAAAGAGTTTGAGAGTGATTGGGTGGGGATTTCATTTGGATTCGGTGTGTGGTTGTGCGGTGGGTCGATTTCATCGAAACCCTAAGGTAGGTGGATTATCTCTCGACTCAATTTTGATGGAACTAGAATCCTTGTTTCCAATTAATTGGGTTTTCTAGAGATTAATTTTTTTATGATGTGAAAAGTATGTTAGAAATCCATGTTGTGATGATTTGTGGAATTTGGGGGAAAATGGGATATTGCGGTGATATGTTCTTATTGTTGGATTTTAAAATGGAGATTTAAAAATTGGTTGCTTCGGTTAATTTATGAAAATGGTGTGTGAAAATGATTTTAAATAAAAAGTTATTATTTTATTGATGTAAATGTTGCATGTATAATGTCATAAGGTATTGGTTGGTTTAGAATTGATGGTTTGCACAATGTTGTGGATTTGGTGTGCTATGAACTTGTTTATTTGATTGAGAATTTTATGCTTGTTTGGTAATGATGAGAAGTGGGAAGGTAGTACCACTATAAAAAGGGTATGGATAGTAAATGGAAGATCCACCATTAAGGATATGTGGGTGGGAAGTACTACTAGATTGGAAAGGAAGTAAATAGGTTTGGACAAGAAGTTCCACCATATTTGGTTAGCAGTTTGGGTATGTGTAACTCTATAGTTATGATTTCTTTGTGTGTTATTCAAGGTTTGAATTATTATTATAACATGTGGTGGAAATGTTTTATGGAATGGTTTTTTGGATTTCCCTTGTATGACATGGTTTTGGGTGGAAATGGCTTGGTAAGGGGTTGTTTTGTCTTGTTGGTAATTGTTGCACTATTTGATGTTTTATATAAACTATTTTATATAATTGTGATATTGGTTATATCCTAGTGGAATGTTTAGGGAATTAATTTGGGAAAAACTACTGATTATTTGTACTCACCCCCACTTGTAACTTTGGTGCTTTTGCAGATGTCATTTTCCAGGACACAGGTAAGAGTAAGGCTTCTCATTTTGCTAGCGGTTCATCTTGATACTTGGGAGGTATTGTGATGCTTGGATCATGGAGATTGGTGTGGGTTCATGGAGTGTGTCATGTTTTCCTTTGGGTTTTATTTTTTATTCTTCCACTTGGTACTCAGATATTGGGTTTTATGTTGGTTGTATCGGTTTATTTGATTTGTTATGAAATAGTGTGGTTGTATTTCAGTAATGGATTATTTGGGTGCACTTTATTGACATGCATCATGTAGTGTGGTTGGTTGGTTTACTTATAAGGTAAAATCATTCCCAATTTTTCTTGAATCCCTCGGAATTTATTACCAGCCTTTTTCACCTTGGGAACATCGTCTAAGGCTAAGTATCATTCATCTTCCCTCTCAAGCCAATGGGATGGGGCAGGATGTTACAAACACCATACCCACAAGGGAATCATAAATGGGGCCCTCAAACCCATCTCAAACATAACTCAATGATACCCATCCACACTCGACACCCCATGGTGTCACCACATCTCAAAGGCTCTAAGAGAATAAAACCTCAAAAACTAATTAATGAAACTCGTCCATGGAACTACTCAATCCCACCTTCCAGGAACCATCTAAAAGAGCCTCAAACTAAAACCCTTTGCATTCACAATCCAAGTGGACCAACAATATCATAACCCTCACCTGATCCACACATCATAACTCATCCCTTGGGAGAATTTTAAAATAACAACCTTATATGAATCCTCCTACCAAACCTCAAAACAACCCAAAAAATCTCAAAAACATATCACTAATGTCCTCGTATCACCCCATAGTATTTATCATCATGTCCTACATAGAAAAACACTCAGAATAGACTACCCATAAGTTCAATTCTGACTTTTGGGTGATAATAAAAATTTGAACACAACTATGGGAGGGGTGTACAGGGCGAGTACCTCATGTACATGGCATGTACCACAAATAATCCTCTCTGGCTATATACCACATCCTAACCTGGAATGTACTTCCAAAAGTATGAAGTGTGAACTATCCCTACATGTTGTGTGATTTAAATGTGGTACCTATTCATATACCCTTCATTGACTCTATCCAAATACCCAACAAAACTTCTTGTCATGCAGTGCACACTGGGTCTGGTCATGTACCATACATGACCATGTGCCCCAACATGGGGTGTCTAGCTAAGAACTCATCCATTCCCTAATTCACTATATATTACCATGTCCCTAAAACACACAAAATTTAGTCACCTTATTCTACCCTTCACACAAATAAATAATAGATTACTTGTGTTATTGAACTACACACAATGTAATTGGGTTTTCCAAAACAAAAATACTCTTGTGATCACCTAAAACACCCAATTCTCTAAAAAATGATCCACAAATGACCTTAAGGGGAACCCATAAACACATAAAACAAATAAAAAATAAAAAAAATAAATCTATGGGGACATAGATTGAAAAAACAAAACTTCCTACCTTAGGGTGAAAATATCGAAGCTTCGAGGTCATATCTACGACACGCGGCCACTACACCCTGATCTACCACCTCGGATGAAGAAAGTGGCGATCCCATAACCCTACACCTCCTATATCACTCTTATTAATTGGTTTAAACAAGGTAGAAACCCCAATTTATGTATGCATTAATAAATAATGTGTAGAAAAGAAAAGAAAGAAAGGAAAAATAAAAATAAAAGAAAACACCCGCTTAAACAGACCGACCTGAGTCCTATAACCTAAATCAAGTTTAAATATCACCTAAGAAAAACCTCATGTTACATACATATCTATAAAGTTAGAATTACAACCTAATACTCCATCAAAAATATATCACCAAACGCACTTGTGTAATTAAATAAAATTTAATTAATTAAATATAAAATATTCTATAAAAATATGAATGGTTAAGAATTCCTCCAAAATCATTCCATATGGTAAAAACCTCATTCTAAGACAAATGGTGTGTTCATAAAATTATTCCAAGATCATATACTAAGTAAAATTACTATTTTCCCCTCTAAAACACATGGGAAAGAAATTCAAATTTCCCCAGATTTTCTCAACCCATAACGATGTGGTCTATAACATTCTCAAAGACACATGTCCATTTATGACCATGAGTTCAAGTCATAAATTACAAAGTACATATTATGGGCTAGATAGCCTATAATCACCACTCAATATTCAAGGAAACCAAGTTCTTTTCTGTTTTGGGTCATTTTCACTCATCCAGCTACACTGGCATATCATGTGGTGTATAAAAAATATAAAACCAAGGGATAATCTAGGTACCACTTACATCATAATAAAAAAAATCCTTCCAATATGATACCATTGTATAAATTAACCTTTATTGAGAAATAAACATAAATCTAACAAAAAACCCAAAGAAGTAACAAGAATACAATAAGAGAAACTAGGGATTTGATGTCATATGGTGTTAGACTTACTGATTTGAGAAAAACACAATTGATAAAACTTGAATCTATCAAGAATCAAAGGATATGAAGAAAAAATAGTTTAGAGTATCAATAATTATGTATCTATTATATTTTCATCCAAATTTGAGGAAAATGGAAGATATTTTAGAAGAATTTTGAAGTAAAAAAATACCAAAATACTCTACCCATTAAATGGGTGTTTGGTGGTCCCAAAAGAGTCCTAATAGAAACTTTTGGGCTTCTGATTAGCCACCAGGTTCCTTGTGATAGCCAACAATCCCTTGGTAGTGGGGTTTATAGCCCCTAAAAAGGCCATCTAAATTTTGGTGACCCCCCCCATCTATCTCCTAGTGGGAATCTACTTTATGGTTAGATTTCTTCCTCCTCTTCTCTTTGCTTGTTTTTTGATTTCAGGACTCCAATGCCCATTTAAACATTCATAAATGGAAAGGTGAACATAAATTTACCCAAAAACATATTTAATTCATATCTCAATGTATATGGGTCATTTCACAAGATACCCTACATGTGAACTTCAATACATTGATATCTTTCTTACATCAACCTTGAGAATAAAATAATCAGGGGTAGTTGAGTATGTTTTTTATCATGAAGTGAGTTTTAATTAACCAATATAGTAATATTTCTCATGTATGATGGGTATAAATTTTAAGACCTCTTTGAGTAAGAATTAGGAAGTTTGTGGCCATATTTAGTTGAGTGTCATGTGATGTTCTCATATACTTGGATTAATGATATGTGATGTATTGATTTATCTATGTTAGTATAACTTGTATAATCAAGAAGGGATTATATGTCCTATACATGATTGACATATACAATTTCTTTTTCATATTCTTGATGTATATGATAAAGTGATTATATGAATGTATATGATGTATAAAGATACATGTGTTTGATGGAGATCATTCCAAATCCTTTTGTATCTTGAGTAACAATAATGTTTTCCTAGAGACCACTCTTTGGTTATAGGTATACATTGAGAACTGATGATCATTTTAAATTCTATTAATACTCACTAGGTCACACATTATACTATGTAAATGTTGATTTAAATTGGTACAAAATTTTTTCTAAAAATTTAAGAGAGTTTATATGATGTTTTATTAAAAAGATTTTGAATATTTTTTCCAAAAGAATTTTGGGTATGGTTTCAAAAATTTGTTACATATGATGTAATGTAGTTTTAAGAATGCATAAAGTCTATAAGGATTTAGTGAAAGTAATATATTAAAAGGGATATTCTCAAAAGATCATATTGTATGGTGAATTATGTTATAGGGATATATATAACTCTTGGTGTGATATACTTCATAAGGTTGTGATATATAATATATCACATTACCTTACTTTACCTCATTACTATAAAATCATGCTACCACCATGGTTTTTTACCACAAGTGTAAAAGAATTCGGTCATGATTTCCACGTTTAATTATGACCATAGAAATGGGTTGGATCGATTGTCGTGGTCACGATCGATTATTGCAATGATTTCAACTTATTTTTTATTTGAATAGATTATTTAATTATCAATATCAATTATCAATTATTAGTTATTACTTATTAATTTTTAATTATGAATTATTAATGAGTAATTGTTAATTTTTTACTTATAACTTATTTATTATTAATTATCAATTATTTCTTATTTATTATTAACTATTAAATATTAAATAAAAATTATTTTTTATTTTTTATTTATTAATAATAATTAACCATCATTTATTATTTATGAATTATTAATTTAAATTATTAATTTTTAAATAATTAAAAATTATCAATTACTAATTAACTATTATTTTCTAATAATAACTATTCTTTATTTTTTTTATTTAAAAATGTTAATTATTTTTTATTATTTATTATTAATTAATTAAAAATAAAAAATTATTATTCATTATTTATTATTTATTATTTAACAATTAATTCTAACAAATTATTAATTTTTTATTATTATCTATTATCTACTAGTTATTAGTTATTAGTTATTAGTTATTATAAATTAATAATTATAAATTAATTAAGAGTTATCAATTAGTATAAATTATTAATTAATAATTAATAACAATTATTTATTTATTTATTATTAATAATTACTTATAATTATTAATTACTTCGAAATGTATTGTTTTACTTTTTATTTATTTGAATAATGTTTTATGTTTATAAAATAATTTAAATAAAATTTATAACATTCTTATTATATGTCAATTCCTTTAAAATAGTTGGTTATTATTGTTTTATTTATATCTATTATCATGGTCACTGACCATAGAAATAAGTTGCTACACCTGTGTTTGTCTCCAACCATGGTTATAGATCTTTTGAAATGACAATATTACTCATGGGAGTTAAAACTATGGAAGTTAGATACCACAATGGTTTTAAAATCTATTTTCATGATTTTAGATCATGGTAATAGCCAATTTTTCAAGTACTATATTGTTTCTTCAACATGGACTATCATAGTTTGGTCTACACATCATCTGATGATGTGTTTAATGATAGTTTAAATGTGAATAAAAAAGTATAAATCATTTAGAATTTTTTGTCTTGGATCATAATTACAGTGATCATTATAAAAGTTAAAATGCATTATTATTATTATTCAAGAATTTGAGATATTATTTAGCAATGCAACTCTTGGAGTATCCTTCATTTAATAAAGGAAAAATATATAAGGAGGTATCTTGTTATGTATTTCAAAAAAATCATAAAAATGTTGTTGTGTTTTAAATTTTTTTAAAACTGGGTCCCAGGAAGGCGATGGGCATAAGCACTGATGTGCAGCGAGCACAGGAAATATTCTAATGGGGATCTTAGAAGGTGACATGATGCTACGGTGGCTGTTTGAGGGGTGGTGAATTCACCTTCTCTAGTCAACAACTAGATCCACTAGCGGTATGCGGTGTTGGAAAGTCAACAGGGTCGGTTTGATTTCAAGGTATTTGGTTTGATTGATGTGTGCCTTTAGTCTTTGGTGGTGTAGGCCTTTAGGGTGGCCTCTGGGTTGTCCATATGAGGGGTGTTTTCTAGCACACAGACTAAGCAGTGGGTGGTATAGGGAGTGGACCAATGGTGTCGACAACGGTGGAGGCATGACGCAACCTTGGGCGGTGTTCCTTCATCAGGCTTCGAAAGGCTTCTTATGCAGCTATCATCTATCGGAATGATCCATTGAGGGACTAACTTGTGAAATGTAGGACCACCTTAGTTATGATGAGGATTTGATACCCTAATAGTGGAATTTGGTCATGATGGGGGCTACAGCTGAAGGGTATGTTATGATGGACATCAAGTCTCTAAGGGATGCTTACTATAGGCCTTTAGGCCATATTACGAGGGCTTGTAGGCCTTGTAATAATAAGGGTCTATAAGGGATATATATATATATATAATAATAAATAAGGGATGGGTAGGGTGGTTTACCCGTTGGGGGGGCTATGACCTACTCATTTGGCCCGTGGAGGTGTGTGTGTGTGTGTGTGTGTGTTTGTATGTAATTGTACACCCAAATATCTAATATATATATATATACCATAGGAAATAATTATTTAGAAAAAAAAATTATTATTAATAATTTATAAATAAGTAATGATAATAGTAGTTATATACATTCTTAATAATAAATAATGATTTTAAAAATAGTAATATGTATTAATTGTAATTAATATTAATCATAAATATATATTATTAAATAGTAATTTTAATTAGTAATTATCATTAGTAACTAAATAAAAAATTTAAATATATTAAATATAAATATATTCGATATTATGTTGTAATAATAATTGTCATTTAATAAATAATATTAATAAATAGTAATGATTAATAATAATAATTGATAACTAAATAATAAATCTTAATATATAATTTTAATTTTTCATTAATAAAGTGTAATAATAATTATTAAATGATTTAAATATATATATTTAAATTTATTATTTAGTTACTAATTATTAATAATAAATATTATTTGGTAATTTATTAATTACAAATCATTAATTATAATTAATTAATTAATTACTATTTATAATAATTATTATTAATTATTACTTTCTTAATAATTATTAATAATTTTTTTTAATTATAAATTACAAAATTTCTATTTATTAATTTGTATTATTAAATAATTAAAAATAATTATTATTACTATTAAATTAATAAAATTATTTAATAATTATTATAAATACTTAATAAATAATATGAAAATGTCTAGCTAGAAGCCAAAGCTCCTGAACTTTTATTAAAGGTGAAAGAAAAATAAGGCATGCAAGCAATAAAGCAAATGGGATCACACAAAGAGACATTCCCTCGTCCAGAAAAGCATATTACTGATAAAAAAATAGGATCATTCCCATAATCGTATTCAGATTCATCAGCATCATCGGCAGTTTCTCACTCCGACTATGAATTACCTTGGTTGAGGATCCCAAGGATCATAGTCTTGGACCTTTCTTGCTCTTGAGTGAGCTTGATCTTTAATGCCTTGGAAGTTGATTTGCTAGAAATATTCCTTGGCAGATTGGAATAATCCTCTCATAGCCTTCTTTTTAGAGGAGTCAGAGTCAACCCTTCATTGTTGTCCATCTTCCCCTTTCCATTTAAAACAACATTATTAAAATAAAAAGGATCATCATTTCCCATAAATTAGAGATGAGTGGTTTCTAATAAAACCATATTATGCTCTTTGTCACTTCCATCATTAAAGACGTTACCCCATTTACCAAGCAGTCCTGAAGAACTGAATACATTTTGAATCTGTTGATAATAATCCATGCTCTATTGAACACCAGATTTTATGGACCCATCTTCCTATAGAACATGTCCTGAGAAGTCCACAGACAATGGTTGCATAATACAACCTTGCTCAATAGGTAGTTAAGGAGTGTACACTGGAACAACACATTGGGCAAAAACCTCATTCACAGACTGTCCAGCCTCACCTGTGTGTTTTCTATCCTGGCCAAGGTAATTCTTGACACTCAAAGTAAAAATACCATCCTACTGACCATAATCAAATGGAGATCCATGTTGGTTCAAGTAACTCAGAGGAACACCATCTCTTTCTCCTTGTAGTGCCATTACATTATAAAGGGAGGGACCATCACAGGCAAAATTTTCTCTAGCAGTTCCATTGCCACTGCTCCAGCAAACTAGTTCTTCAACAAATCTTTTACCCTTGTCCCTATTTTTGAAACTATCCATAGTATACCCCCTCAAAGAGAATAATGAGTAGAGTAGATCCCTATGACACTTATCCTTCAAATTCTTGTCCATCTTGTATCCAACTCAATATTCTAACAGCCTCTCATAAATGAACTTGAGATTAAAATCATCCTTATGAGTTGAGAGAATGACCTTTTTAGTAATATTATAAGAAAAATAAACCACAATGAGTATCCTTTCAAAGTGATCGAACTGAGATTCCTCTGTGGATTTTCCATCTTGATGGGAACACAAACTATTGATGCGATGTCAAACAGGATCCTTGGATGTCGTAGAATCCAGTTAAAGACAAAGATGTGAATCCAAACTTGAGCTCTATAATTGCTGATAGAAAACGGATTGAATTTGGAATCCCATTATTAAATATTGAGTATACCTAGCCGCAATGCTATTGATCCAAACCCCCAAGCTCACCCCTTCAGATCATCAGATTGGAATATAACATGAAATAATCCTTGATCGAGTGGAATAATTTTCCAATCATCAAAACCCCACCTCTTCAAAACTCACTAGATAAGGTCAACAACCCTCTAGGTTTTAGATCTAAAGGAAAAAATAACCCTAAAATGATTGAAAAATTACAAATATTGAGCATGTCATCAATTTCATCTTGATTAGAAAGGATGTGAGTCCTCAAACCTCTTCTCATGATTTGATTCGAGACCCCTTCTTCGAGAGAGACAAATATTTGATTTCTATTTCCCTTAATCACCACCTCCTTCATTGAATAAGCATCGGCCTTCATCCCCCTTGAGGAATCCACCTTCAAAATCGAGCCAGTGAGGATTCCACCTACCAGCAACTCAATCTCAAGTTATTGAGGGAAGGCTATGGAGGCTTCAAAGCCCTAGACCTGTGGAACACCATGGAGCTGTTGTGATAGATCCACCCAGAACACCTTCAATAAATACTTAATAAATATTTTTATTGACTTTATTAATAATGAATAATTATTTTATTATTACTAATTATTAAAAATTAGTTTTATTTATTTAATAATTATTAATACTTATTAATTAGTTCTAATATATTTACTAATTATTATTAATGATTGTCTTATAAAAATTATTTATATTTAATTAATTACCAATTATTTTTAATTTTTATTAATTAATAACTATAATTTATGAATTATTTAACCCAAAATATATATATAGTTATTAATAGTTCTTACACGTTGGTTTTTAAAAAATGTAAATGGGATTAGGTTGTAAATATTTTTAGTTGTGTGGTGTGTTGCTCTCATTGACACATTTCTTTAGGAAGAAAATCTACATTTGTAAAAGTATTTAAAGTTTAAAAAACCTAACTTAAAAATAATTACAGTAATTATAAAAAAAATAATTTTATTCACATGTATTTTAAATTTTCTTTATAAATAAATGGTTTGAATAAAAAGGTATAGTAATAAGGAAATTATATACATATAAATTAATATTATTAATTTTAATTTTAATATTCTATAGAAGTGAATTTATTTGAAATATATTTATTTCATTTAATTAGTTGACTAATATTTGTCAAATAATTTGAAAATTATCATTAATATAGGTTACTCAATGTAATCTCAAATAATTTAAATCGTAGAAAGCATATGAAATCAAATATTACAATTAAAATTTCAATATTCTATAGAAGTGTATTTTTTTGAAATATATTTATGAAATTTCATTAGTTGATTAATGTTTTTAGACTAATTTGGACATTCTCGTTAATGTAGGAACTTGATGTAACGTCAAATAATTTATGTCATCAAAAGAATATAAAATAAATGAGTACAATTAATTTTCATCTATGTATTTGATAAATTATTTTCCCATAGTTTGGAGTGTGAATGAGGTGCTCATATTGAGACATTTGACCTTTGTGCTATGGTGGGGTATGTTGAACTAGAGATATATCTTCCTCATGTACACTATCTTGAGCTATGTGATGATCCTATGTCTATGATTCATTAGGAGAAGGTGTCAGTGGGATATCAAGATATACACTTGATCATTCTCCCATAGTATAAGTGGAATGACCTGACATCTCAAAAGGAACCCACTCGGTCTGTGAAGGCTCAATGATGAAAGATAAAGACATAAAAAATGACATCTGATATGAGCTCAGATCCATTATACCGGTAAAAAAACTGGGGGTATGCTAATAAATTAAATGGATCTCATGGTTACAAATACACATCAATAATCTATTTAGGCTCATCTTATGGGCATGCTTTCTATTATTTTGGAACATGTGGATCCTCATGTGCAGCCTCACATAGTCTACATCATCGTCATTGTGGATCATCAACCTCAGTATCTATTGAAGGAGGTTCCTACATAGGAACCTCCTCTCTCTCTTAGTTGGATGATCGAATTAATTATTGTTCACAAAATGAAACAATGGTAACATGTTCTATACTGCATCATGGTATGATACCTGTATAATGGACTAGAATTTTCATGCATAAATATTATAACCTTTTATATGAATATTCAACACATTTTACAAAAACGTGCCCAAGGACCACAAAGATTTGGTGTTTTTTGATACTAGATACAAAATCTTCTTATTTCATAAAATATCTTCAATGTATCCCAAAAATATATTCCCATTTAGTAATCCTTATAGAAAAATCCTAATTAATACCTTTCTTCATAACTTGGGGAAAGGAAACATAAGAAAGGGTGAGCTTAGATGCTTAGTAAGGGTAAATATGGGAGATATCAATCGATGGTCATATTAAAGAATAAGATAAGAATAATGGTATGAGATCATGACCATAACTTACAAAGTTCATACCAGATATTTCAAAGATTATAAACATGAGTCATGGCATAAATATTTATCATTTCAAAAGACATGATTCATAAGAGTGATAAATCATCATAAATCAATCATGAACCATAAGTTCATGTTATAAAAGTGTGTCACTATCATAATTATATGAACCATTTCTTATGTCAAGGTTAACTACTGATACCAAAAAATCATAATGGATCAGGAATGAACACATGTTTCCCATAGTGGATCAAGCACATACACTTATTTCTCATAGTGGATTGAGCACATCAACTTGGTTCCCATAGCGGATCAAGAACATTGTCTTCTTTCCCATAATTATCTCATGAGATATAATACTTTATTTAATGAATTGGAGGGATATATAATTATGGTACCACCCATCACACAATGAAAACTATACCCATTTGTGTCACAATGTCACAAAACATTCATAATATCATCATATCATAACTCATGAAAAGAAAACAGTTTTCATAAACATTTCATCAATCCATTATAGCATAATACATGTAAAATAAAGGAGTTTCATAAACATTTCATCATCATAACCTTAAACCATCCCGAGAAAGAATAAGGATGGATCTATTGGATCATTTACCCAGTAAAAAATAAGTAAAACCAAAGGTTTTTATTTTTATTGAATAGAAATAACATAAAAAGGTCATTGAAAACATTATTGTGGAAAATGACATTTCAATTTTGAAATCCAATATTTAAAATCTAAAAACTTAAAAAATGTTATGGAAAATTTTTTCTTTGAAAATAAATATGGAAAATTGTAAAATAATATTCAATTAATTTATTATTCATGATGGTGGGAAATTGTGTTCATGTTGTACACATTAAAATAAAGATTCCTTTCACTTTTTTTGTAAAAAGTCAGAAGTACCTCATTTAGAAAATAAAAAGAAGATTAATTTTAAAACTATTTTTTAAAAATTAAATAATGGATAAAAATTGATTAAAACAATAATAGTATAATATTAAAACATTATTGAAAATATTTTAAAGAAAGAAATGACATGTAAGAAAAAGGATTTTTGACTGAAGAGAGAAATAAAGACAGTTTTATTTAAAAAAAATATTTTAGTATCTTGAATTAATAAAGAGATGAAAATGAAATGAAAATAATTATTATAAATAAATAACTATATGATAATAAAATTATTTATTTTCTTGAGATTTATATCATAATATTTTATCATCGATAATGTAATCATAAACAATCCCACTAAACAATGAGATTGAAAAATAAAACCCCTACCACTTTGGTAACTTTTGAATCATAAGACCCATTAAACAATAAAATAAAATGGAATTTTAAATATCATAATAATATTTAGATTCATGATATAACATGTTAATATGGAAGTATATACACCACACAAAATAAATGAGTGCTGAATATGACATGTGTCTCCCAGAAATAAAAGAGAGACTAGAAATCCCCTATCTCAAGTCTTGAATTTCTTCATACACATTAGAAACTCCAATATAATAAATATAGGTTTGTTATATATATATACATATATATATATATATATATATATATATATTCCAGAACCATAATCATATATATCTTACCATATATGATTCATTTATAACCTTTTATCACTCATTGATTAATAATTCTTTATTAAAATCATTATACTGAGTGATAGCTGGTTCGTTTTTCATGTATGTTTGGGTTTCATAGTTTTAGTCCACATACATTGATCATCATTAAATAACATAAATAATTTTTATCATTATATAAATATCATATATATTAATTATATAAATATTTATAGTCATCCATAAAATTTAGAGATAAAAAATGAATTACATCGTTCATGGAGACAGTAGGCCATACTTATGCATAAACATTGTTTTCATTTTTTCGACGGATAGAACGAAAGAAAGGTAAATAATAATTAATATTTAAAAAAAAGTTTTTATATAATATATATTCATTAAATATATCCTTATTATCATCCATTTCAAAATAAAATTAAAAATGTATCACATCGCTTTGGGGGCGGTATTCAACACACACGTATAAGAGATGTTATTATTTTCCAAATGATTGGAATGTAAGAAGGTTTATGTGATATTATAATTATATAATTATAATTATGTCATAAATATTTTATATATACTTTAAATGTGCTATTTTATCCATCTATGAGAGGTGGTGATGGAAAATGAATTACATCAGTTCGCAAGGTGATAGTCCTCCATACACATGATCGATTGTTTTGTTTCCCATTTGATGGAAAATGAGATGGATATAGGTAATTACATTGAAATAATAAAATATAATTATATGGATTATAATTTTGGTGTTATTTTATCATGGTTGAAGAATATTTAAGGGAGTTAGAAGAAGAAATAAAATGAAAAAATAAATGTTAAGAACTATACCACTTCTTCAGACATCTTTAGGTTTTCACCAAAAGCATTCCTATGAGGGTTTTATAATCAAAAAAAGGACTATAAGACATGTAAAATGAATTAATAAAGGTATTTGGGTAGGTATTTTCTAAACAAAATGTATTTTTAAGTGTGTAGATGAGAGGAGAGTGGTAGCCTTTTATAATTGAGGTGGAGAGGCATTTTTGTAAATACCCAAAACTATTCAACAATGGGAAGTCAATCTAAAACCAAGTGACTAAAAAATTGATAAATAATGAATTATATGGAATATAATTTTGATAAAAAAACTCCACCACAAAATAAATAAACTTTTTTTAAACATGTTATTCTGTTAACCTCTAAGGTCACTCACTTTTACCATTTTAATTTTCACCACGGTAACTAGTCCTTTTACCTTGAAAATTTATACTTTAAGACTATAAATAAATGGGACTTATTAGATAATTTGGAACAAAAAATTATAAATATAAAATATAATTTATTAAATAAATAACCTATGTGTGTATAAAATTAATTTTAACAAATGTGCATGTCACCTGCAAAACCTCGTTTTAACCTTAACAGCAGTAATTTAAGTTTTTACTATTTAGGGGTTAAGAAAGTTAATATAAAATGAAAAAAGGATCATAAATGTACCATAGTTAATATTATAAACAATTTCCCATTCACTAGGATGATTATAGTATTTTTAGTAATTTTAGATCATTTAATAAAACATTATTTATTATAAAGTATCATTAATGTCAATTTTGACACTATTCATTTAATTTGACTTTAAAAACATAAAGAAAAGATGGAATCAAAATATATACCTTTAAAACATTCTTAAAATGTTATAATTATCTAAAAAAAATTTAATGAAATAATTTTTTCAAATTATATTACTTTTAATATTGTTAAAAACGTTTATTTTTTTTATTTTTATTAAATAATTACTGCACTGGTGTTGCATAAGAATTTAAGGTAATTATTTCATCACTAAAAACAAGAAATAAATTGTTATTATAAATAAAAATTATTTATCCTAAAAAATAAATTTTATAACCAAACATACCACATTTTTATCGATATGTGGTCACATGAGAGAATTTTAAAAATAAAAGAGTGACATTTTGTCCTTTTCTTTACTTAAAGTATTATAAAGTTCACAATCATGGACATATATCTTAGAAAGGGGATATTTATATAAATTAAGTGATATAAGATCTAAATATTGTCATCCAATATAAATTAGACATGTTTTTAGGTTATTATATTCCTTCTCTTTAGTTTAACACCCAGAAAATCTGTTTTACCAATAATCATGGTAACAGATTCTTACTTTTTTACTATTCATTATGACCAAAATTTAAGTTGACCTTGTTATCTAATATTAATTATTCCAATTATAAATATAGAATCAATTTTATCAAATTAAATTCATTTAAGTGATTGAATTCAATTTAAAAATAAACCTGCAAAATGTGTTGAAAATGGTTTTTAAAGGAATGCATTTTTAAAGCATAAAATGACCTTACATTAACTATATGAATATTGATCATCATTAAATAGATTTAAATTAATATATTTAGATATATAATATATAAATTTTAGTTAAATTATTCATTATTAAATATTATTTTAATTAATTAAAATGGAAATACATTATGTATTAAAAAATAGCTTTCAATAAGAAGTAGTATTTTTCAGTATTCATTGAAAAATAAAATTTTTTAGAAAAATTCCTAAAATTAACCCTATTTCGTATTATGAATTAAAAAATTAATTTAATTTTATCAAATAGATTTTCTATAAGTGGAAAAAATTAATTATATTATTTTCTCAAAAATGGTAGTAAAATTCATTTTTGAAGAAAACATATTTTTGAATAATAAAATGAATTTACTAAAAATTAAGTGATTATTTTTTAAGAATTTGTAGATAAATTTTCATTGAGTATTAATTTTATATATATTTCATAAATAATTTAATCCTATTCATACCCACAAATTCAACGGCCAGTTTGTAATATTTTAATAGTACATCACGGTTCATTTAAACTAGGTCTTTCATGTAATGCAATATATTAAAGAAATTAAATTTATTTAAAGAGAATTATATTATAAAATATTAGGGTGTTATATTCTCCCCCCTTAAATAAATTTCATCCACACAATTTTAACTTTTTCTTGGAAATTTAGGGTTTGACATTTGAAAATCCCTGTGTGGAAAACTCACATCATAAAAAGGGTTAATAAAACTTCCTCTTAAAAAAAGGAAATAAAAATAAAAAGGTCATCTGTAATAACACATATCTAGGTTCCCAAATATGAGAACATTAGTGGGATTTAAAAATATATATTTGTAATAAAAGTAATGTTCATAGGTCATTTATCACAAGTGAATTATCATGATAAAGTTAACTACCACAAGATCTTAAACCAAAGAGGTGAGAAAAAGACCATTAATTCATCATAAATGAAGACAATAGGACAATAGTTTTGTCTTAAGATAATTTTCCTAAATATTATTGATTCATTTACTACCAAGATAGAGAACATGATAAAATATATATACTTTATTTATTTCCATTTTATAATCACAATTCCATCCTTTGGTTGTACTTTGATCAATTACACTTATATCTCATCGCTTACTCTAAGAAATGGATGTTCTAGATGAATTTTTCAAGCCTTAAGAACTAAATTTTAATTTTAATGAATCATAAGATCTATAAGTCATTCCTTCTGCCAATAAATATTTTCCAAAATAAAAATGGCTAGCATAAGGCGTCCAATATAGATAAATGCAATACATTAATTTCAAAAACTTCAACAATAATGCCCAAAATTCAAGTTAATCCATTTTATATGTAGTAAACCTTAAAACTCCTCCAAAATATGTCTAACCAAATTCAAAACCCCAAAATTTATAAATAATTTCTCTAAGATTCCAAAAATCAACTTAACATTAATCCCTAAAAATTATCTCTTAATGTCAGATACCAAATATGTGAATACCATGGTCATATATTCTCTTGAAACATGGTAATAACCTGAATTGACATAAAACCTTAATGAAAACATGAATGATTCCAAAAATTAACATTATACTTATTCCTCAAATAGAAACACAGACTATTGAATATATTCCATAAATTGAAAAATGTAATAAACTTCATCAAAGATGACCTAAATCACTTTGTCATCAAATCACTAACCAATTCCAAGGTCATAAATACTATCTAATTTACTTTATAAATATCAATCATCTCTTTACCCCAAATAAACATCATTATCTCTACATAATACATATGATTGAAAATTAATTTTTATTCGCATAAACCCTCTTTTAAGGGCTAAAGGGGAACCCAAAATGACATCAAAGACTTAAAACAATCATGCTTCCATGTTCCAACGTTCAAGGACAAAACAAAAAATTCAAGACTACAAAGAAGAGCCCCGAACCAGCATTGAAAACAATAAGACCAGCTTCCACCTTCTCACCACTACTCGGCTAGCTGTCTCGTGCATGAATGCATGGGCCTGATACCGATGGCAATGTCATACCCTCTCAAACTTACAAATATGGATAGTAATGACAAGTTGAAAAACTACAGCTCTGAACCCCATCTAGAGCAGCCCCTTGTAGAAGAACTGGTTGCAAGACCCTAAAACAGCAAACTGGAGGACCACAAAGAAATAACCATCACAAAAAAATCACCAAAAACCATCACACGAGTCATTTTCCCCTTAATCGAAGACATACCAGACAGATATACCTCACTCTGCGTGACTCTCACCACCACCGTAGCCGCAGAATCAACCAAAAGATGATCCAAGTAATGCGGAGTTGAGCCATCATCACCTAGGACTGGATGGCCCAACACCACACCAAGAGAACATTGTCTATGAGGGAATATGGGCCACCCTGAACCAAAAACGCCTCTATAGGTAAGGATTCACTCAGAAAAAAACCACAGATGCACCCACACCGGAGTTTGAGATGCCCAAGCCATAGGAAGTCATAGGACCAGTAAGGAGGGATAGATCCGAACTGGCGACATCAACATCGCATACCAACAGATCATCGGAAACCACAAGATCCCCAACATTCAATCCATTAACCGCAAATTCACTCAAAATACACAGATCCATCAGGAACAGCATATCCAAATCCAAAAAATGAAAATCACCCAAAACCGAAACACGAATAGCCTCACATCCATGAACAGAAAAACAGAACAACATAGGATCATCATCGCAAAAACTGAATCACGCACATCAGTTCACCTCACCGCAAAATCATCACCGCAAAATAACACACAAAAATTTCACCGATATCATGAGGATCTCATTGCATCTCGTCCATGCCGCTGCTGCAACACAAATAAACTGAATAAACAACCTCACTGACATTGACTACAAATAAGATGTTAGATATCACCGGAGCCCCGCCACAATGATCCCATGCTCCGCCCTCTGAAACCACAGCTGCATATCTATTCCAAATAACTGGGAAGACACACCGGAGGCTGAATCGAGATAGCTTTGAAGTGGCAGAGGGGAAAACCAACAGGGGACAAGTTAAGGGCCACACCGACACCGTGACACCAAGAAACCATGAAATCATAGAATAAATCCACAAAACCAAAGCTATTCCTGCTCAATTCCACTTGAAATCAAGATTCTCTCATAATCTTCGTCCTAATCTTGCTTAGATAGATCAGAACTGGGAGAGAGCAGCCGACGTCGACCCATGCCGAAGTTGAGAACCTTTGAGAGAAGCATAACACCGACACCAGTACCTTTCCACCATCGTTGTTTCCTGAAGAGAGCTAGCTGCTATAGTGCAAGCCACCCTCCTGAAGTGAGTCGAAGGTGCCACAGGGCTGGAAGAAGTCCTGGTCAGGGGCACTCAATGATGGAGAACCCCCGACTGAGAAGAATACAGCGTGTAGATACCCTAGGTGTGTGTCTCCCGAAGAGATCCAGCCACTACATCATACATATTTATTTTTATCTTTCCCTTGATCATGTGTTTCTATAAAACATCACCTTATCACTAAATTACTTTTATTGTTTATCAGTACTATTAAATATATAATTTTAAATCCTTAAATCAAAATTAGGAGGAACAATATTTATATGTTTCATAATTCTTATAACCAAAATACCATTAATAAAAATACTTTTACAACATCATTCTTAAAATTCAAATTCATAAATATTTCAATCCTTTCTCTTCAACACTTTTTATATCATAGGTCCTTCCTTGGTCTAGGATTTAATCCTTGGATTATGGAATTCACCCAGATAATTCCCATATTCCCTACATATAATACATTAAATTACTTAAAAATTCATTGCTCTATGGCCTTTTTTTCACATATATAACATCTTCCCATTCCTTTGAGACATTCTCCTGGGTGCTTCTTCTCACATTACTAACATGTAGGAAACTGAATTTTCCTCCCTCCATGGTCTTCATAAAACTCTACCTTTATATTATTATATGTATTAAAAAACATACCCAAGTTGATATTGTTAATCATAAATCAAGATAGATGACTAGGCATAATGAAAAGGTTCCATTCCATCTCCCACTTCATTTGGTTTCTTATAAGGAAAATTATTCCATTTTCCATCACATTTAGCATTAATGAAATTCCTCATAGTTCCATCCATTGACTAAAAACAAAAGGTAGAGTGTGAGAAACAATAATCTTAGTGGAAAACCACACAATCTTGAAAAATAAATTATAGGATATCTAAATCATGACATCTACTTTTCACTCAATGACACTTTAGGTTTAACCAAGGTCATTCATGAAAATTATCTTTTCAAATCCTTTATGATGGTTCATAAAGAAAATTTGAATTAACCTAAACATAACCCCTGGGAGTCTCAAACTAGATTAATAGTAAGGTAACTCTCATTGTACACCAGAATTATAGACAAGATATACTCATCCAACTCTTTTTAGGGTTGAAACTCCTAGATTCATCTTTTCCAAAACCACATCCACTTGTATTATCCAAATATTGATGTATTATTAGGAAAACCACATAATATATTCCTTAACAAATCTTTAAGATGTTATCCTATACTTATATTTATCCCTAGGATTTTCACCAAAGTTCTCTAATCCTAATCTATAATGTTTAACTAAACATATCCTATGATACCAACTATAACAACTCAGACTTTTCATACATAAATATTACATATTTTTAGATTAATATTCAATAAATTTCAGAAATAAATTCCTAGTGACTATAAAGTTATAGTGTCTTTGGATACTAGATATATAATCTTATTATTTAATGAAACATCTTTAACATATCCCAAAAATATCTTCTCATTTAGTATTATTCATAGAAAAATCTCTACTTAAAATATTTCTTCATAACCTGGGGAAAGGAAACATAATAAAGGGTGAGATCAGATACTTAGTAAGGGTAAATATGAGAGATATAAATCAACAACAATATGAAAGAATAATATAAAAAATGGTATGAGATCATGAACATAACTTAAAATTTTTATACATAATCTGTCAAATATCATAAACATGGTTCATGGCATAAATATTTATCATTTCAAATGACATGATTCATAAGAGTGAGAAATAATCATAAAAAAATCATGAACTATAAGTTCATTTCATAAACTTTTGGAATCATAATAAGTATAGAAACCATTTCATATGCCAAGTTTAACTATTGAGACCATAAAATCATAACAGATCAGGTATAAACATTTATTCCCAATCGTGGATCAAGCACATAAACTTGTTTCCCATAATTGATAAATAATTTCAACTTTTTTCCCATAGCGGATCAAGAACATCAACTTATTTCCCATTATTATCTTATGAGATATAATACTTTACCCAATTCATTGGAGGGATATATAATTCTGGACCGACCCATTAAATAATGAAAACCATATATGTGTGTGTGATAATATCACAAAACATTCCTCATATCATTATATCACAACCCGTGCAAATAGAGTGGGTTTCATAAACATTTCATCAGTACATAATGGAATAAACCATGTAAAATAAATGGGTTTCCTAAAAATCTCATCATAATAATCATAAACCATCCATTTAAATAATAAGGATGGTATAATTGGATAATTTCCCCAATAAAACATAAGAAACACTGAAGGTTTTTGTCGTTTATGAATAGAAATACCATAAAAATGTCATTGAAAACATTCTTAAGGAAAATTCCCTTTCAATTTTGAATATAAAATATTTAAAATAAAAAAATTAAAAAATATTATGGAAAACATTTCTTTGAAAATAACTATGGAAACCTGTAAAATAAGCTTCAAAATATTGATCGATCATGATGAAAAGAAATTTTTTTCATATTGTACATGTTATGTCAAAAATTCCTTTGACATTTTTAGTAAAAATTCAAAATTACCTCATTCAAAAAATGATAAGAATATTTGTTTTAAACCCATTTTTAAAAAATTAATTCATGGGTGAAAATTAATTTAAACAATCATAGTATAATATTAAAACATTATTGAAAATTTTTCAAAGAAAACATGGACATGGAAGAAAATGGGTTTTTGACCGAAGAAAGAAATAAAGATGGTTTTATTTTAAAACATTATTTCAGACTCTTGAATAATTAAAAAGAGTAAAATTAATGGTAAACATTTATTCTCAAGAAATAACCATAGTAGAATAAAATTCATGAGGTTCTTGATAGGTAGATCATAATATTTCATCATCAAGAACTTAATCATAGACAATCCTAGTAAAAAATGAGATTGTAACATAAAACACTTACCACTTTGGTAACTATTGAATCATAAGAAAAATTAAATAATAACACCAAATGAAACATTAAATATCATTAAAATTATGATATTCATGATATAACATGTCATAGTGTTATTATTTACACCACATAAAAGAAACAAGTGGTGAATAAGGCATGTGTCTCCTAGAAATAAAAGAGAGACTAAATATCCCTTACCTCAAGTATTGAATTCCTTCATACACATTTAAACCTACTATATAATAAATATATAATTATTATATATCTATTAATGAATCATAATCAAATATATCATACCATATATGATTGATTTATATCCTTTTATCACTCATTGATTAATACTTCTTTATTAAAATCATTGGTTTGAGTGATAACTACTTCATTTTTCAGGTATGTTTTGGTTTGGTAGTTTTATTCCTTGTAATGTGATCATGATTACATAATATCAAGAATTTTTATAATGATATAAATATTATATATATTTAGAGTCATCTATAAAAGTTAGATATAAATAAATGAATTATACCATTCATGGAGAAGGTAGGTCATACATACGCATGAAAGATATTTCCATTTTTTTGACATATGGAATATAATAAAGTAAAATAATCATTAAAATTTCAAAAATAATTTTTATATCATATATATTCATTAAATGTATCCTTGTTACCATCCATATAAAAATAAAATGAAAATTTTATCACATCACTTCGTTGAGGCAGTAGTCGACAAGTACGCACGAGTGACGTTATCATTTTTAAAAGGATAGAAAGGTAAGAAGGTAGATGTGATATTATAATTCCATACATATAATTATTTAATAAATATCATATATATACTTTAAATACACCATTATATCCATTTATGATGGGTGTTGATAGAAAATAAATTACATCAGTTCGTGAGGTGGTAGTCCACCATACACACGATCAGTGGTTTCATTTCCCATTTGATTTAATATGAGAAGGATATAAGTTATTACATTAATATAATAACTATAAAACCCTGAGATTTTGTGAAAAAAATCAAATTAAATTAATCTTTTCCTATTTTTCACTTCACATAACACTAAAAATAGTTTTTCACTAAGTCAAACATTCAGTTCACACGAAACTGGCTTGAAATATGTTATATGTAACCCCAAATTGGCATACGTTATGTGGAACAATAAGTTTAGAGTAAATTACATGCAAGATTGACCTTCCTCAATGGATTGCGTAGCACGCAAGACTGAGTGTTACCAAACTATAATATATTATTAAAAATGATATTGTAAAAGAATATAACATAGTCTTTAAGTTGATATATATAAATAGTATCAAATAAATTGTAAAAATATATGTTGTGCACAAATATAAGATTAATTCATAGGTTACCAATTAATGAATATGAAAACCGATTAAATATAAAGAAAAATATTTTTATAGTCCCAATTTTATTTTAACCTAGTAAATTAAAATAATTAAAATTGGTAAGTTATATTAATGTAATAAATATGTTTTATATTCAATAAAATATTTTTTATATTCATCCAATAGATTATATAGACATAAGATAAGAACAAATCCAATTTTATGCTTAAAAACCTATATTTTTATTAAGACGTTTTTTACCACCTTTTAATGGTGAACCCATTTTAAATACAATTTTTATAACTTTTATATATTTAATATGTAAAAATAAACAGTATATTTGGAAATTAAACATAAAAATTAGTTTGGGATAAATTTTTGGTATTTTTATGTAAGGTTTCAACTTTTAATGAATAGTTAAAAATATTGGATTTTAATTCAAAACTGCTTTTTCATATAATTTATTTATAAGGTTAAATTATATTATTAATTGGTTTAATAGTTTATTTATATAATATTTTTATAAATTAATCCAATTTTAGTCATTGGAGCCAATTTCACAATGAAATTAGATATAAAAACTTAGCAAACTTTTGATCTTTTTTACTTTAAAAACCCATAGTGTCGTCCCATCCGTGGGATTAATTTTAAATTAATTTCTGCCATTTATGTGATTAGAATTTGAAAAAATGGATTCAATGCTTTGAATAAGAATAATTTATAATGTCTAATAAGTTCAACTTTTATTTGTACCAAAAATATTAGTGAAAGTGATTAAAATTAATTATATCGGCTAAGAGAAAAATTAGGTTAATAAAGTATTAAACCTTAAATATAAGACCCAAAATGACCTATAAACGTGTCCAAAACCCATTTTCTAGACATTATTAGGAAATTAACCTTCCATTATTTAGTTTTTTTTGGTTTGGTATGACTTTTTTTAGGCAAGAACATGTGCGCACTCAACTTGTTTCCAAAAATTCCAAGTGAGTCCTTTTCCTTCCCTATAAAAGGCCACCACCTCTACCCATTCCTCACACCTCTAAAACCTTTTAGGTTAGGCCAATATCTGCACAATTAGTCTCCAAAAATCCCTCCCATATACATTTAATCCTCCCTTTGGTCATAAATCCTCTCAAGGAAACCATTTGGAACAAACCAAAAGGGGTTAACCAATTAAGAGGTAGCATCTTCTCTCAAGTTCCTTTCCTTTATTTTCCTTATCCACCCCTAAAATATATTTATTCTATTATTTTATGAAAAAAACATTATCCTAAATATACTAGTATTTTTTATTCTAATGGTTATACCTACACTTAAACACACCTCCATCTAATGGATATCAAACATATTGTTTCTGTGTACAACAAACTACTACCTCACGAAACGATGATTAATCATTTATCCTTTACCACCAATCATGGTGGCCATTATAATGTAAAATATATTTATATATATAATATATTATATTTATTATGTATTTAATCTTATTTATTCCTTTTACAATGCACATCTTTTTACTTTTCTTTTGGTGTAATTATGATAATTTCATTTGAGGAAATGTGGTTTATCGCCCCATCAAAGCGATGTGATTCATTCACACACAACATGGAATGTATTAAGGATGGGTTTAGTGAAATTATATGATATAATCGTGATAATGTAATAATTATATATATATATACATACATAGATATATATATATCATTTACATGCTTTCTTTCAATATGATAATAAAAATGAAAACATCATTAATCCGTACGTATGGCTTACTGTCTCCATGAATGGTGTATTCTATTTCATACTTCTTTATATTATAGATTATTATAATATAAATATACTTTATATGAATGATATTTATATAATTATTTACATTCTTTAAACATTTTATAAGTATAATGACCAATGATATAACAAATTAAGGCACATGCAAAGAACAAAGCGAATATTACCCAAAGTAAAACCTTAACATATGATCATCAACAAGCGGGTAATATAAGGTCATAATAAAACCATATATAGTATTATATATAATAATATTGTTCTGTAAAATATTTATAATAAATTTATATTTATTATATAGGTGTTTTGAATGAGTACGATGAGATTCTAGAGACAAGGTAAGGGGAGTTCATCTCACATTTAATTTCTATGAGATACATGTTATGTTCTACACTCTTTCCTTTTATGTGGTGTATGTACTGAACATGATTTTATTCTATGAATATTATACTTACATTTATGGTTATTAAAATTTCCATTTTATGATCCTTACTTTATGTGGTTTAAGTTTCAAAAGTTACCAAATCAGTAAAATAGTTTTGTCTTAATTTTCCTTCTTTGAGACTCATGTTTTTTTATGCACCTAAACTATTTATTCGAGGTGTATATTCTTAAATTTTACATATAATGAATCTAAATATTTTCATGATATTCTAAGATTCATGTAATTTTATTTTTGGAGAGCATGATCCCAAGTTACCAAGTTATAAGAGTTTATTGAGACAATCTCATCGCTTTTCGAGATTGTTTATGTTTATGATTCCTTTGATGAAACATTTTGACCCATATTTTATGAACACTCATGAGTTTACTTATCCTCTATTATTTCATGATATATCCATGTATTGGTACCATTTTATACTCTTTGGTACATAAGATAGTTAATAAAGTGTTTTTAAAGAAGCCTGACTTTACCATCTCTTTGGTCGGAAATATATGTTCCTTCAAAACCATGTTTTCTAAAAAGTGTTTCCAATAATATTATACCATTTTAATATAATATTTAAAAGAAATTTACCCTTTTTTATTTTACCTATCCCTTCAAAGGAATCTTCTTATCACTTTCTAAATAATTGATTTTTCTAACCTTTTCACTGCACAAAAGGAATGTTCTTTTTACCTAGTACGGCATGTACGGATTTACCCATCGTAATTTCTTTGAAGCTTCCTTTGAATTTTTTTAAAGGTTAATATTTAATAAAATGTTTTTAAAATTAATTTTTGAGGAAATTTATTTTAAAAATGTTTTTAAGATTCTTTTATAAGTTTTCAAGGAAAATTGTTGTCAAAATGTTTTCAAGCCTTATTTAAAAGATTTCAATGAATTTTCAAAGAAATGGCTTTAAAACATTTTCAAGATTATTTCATATATTTTCAAGTAAAAAGGTTTTAAAAACATTTTCAATATTTATTTATAAGTTTTCAAAGTTTTTTCAAAGAAATTTTTTTTAAAATCTTTTGAAGCTTATTTTATAATTTTTCAAGTAAAAAGGATTTCAAAATGATTTCATGTATTCTTTATAAATTTTCAATGTATTTTATAAGAAAATTATTTTCAAATGGTTTTATGTATTGAAAATTATTTTTCTAACAAGAAAGGATATTTTCCAAAAGAAACGTTTTAAAAGATATTTTAAAATTATTTTCCATCTAAGATGACATCTATTGATGTTACTCATGCCTTTGCAGGAAATGATCTAAAAGTTCAATTTGTATCCTTTATATTAATGGGTTATGCTTATTGTCATGGTCTTTATGAAACCTATTTATCCTTCATGGATTATATGTTTATGGAATTTGTTTCTCTTTCAGGGGTTATGTTTTTAATAAAATGATTGTGAAACCTATCGCTTTTCACATGCTATGATATGTTTACATGTTTATGATACCCATTTCATTTCATTGGATATGATATGATTATTTATGATCTTGTGAAACATTTATGTATGATTTAATAATGTGATGGTTGGAACCTATATCTCCCTCCAATGAATTTGGTAAAGATTTATATCTCATGAGATAGACAGGGTTGGAATGAGGGTTTACTCAGTTCAGTAATACAGGGATAGAATGAGGGTTTAATTGGTTCAGTAATAAAGGGTTGGAATGAGAGTTTACTCGATTCAGTAATAAAAGGATGGAAAGAGGGATTACTTAGTTCAGTAATATAGGGATGGAATGAGGGCTTACTCAGTCCAGTAATATATGGCTGGAATGGGGGTTTACCCAATTCAGTAAAGGACTTTGTTTACTAAGATGGTCTTGGCATCGATGCCTTGGAAACTATGGAAATCATTATATGCTTATGTGTTTTCCACAATTCCATGTTTTATTCCTATGTTTTTCTTTCATGTATTATGTCCTTTATTTCTTTATGATTCATTTCTTATGACCTTCCAAGCTTTATTCCATGATTCATGTTTAAGATCTTTGATATGCAGGGTATGATCTTATAATGTTTTGATCATGTTCTCATACCCCTATGCTCATGTTTATGCTTACATATCTCCCTTTTTTACCCTTACTGGGTATTTGAGCACACCCCTTTTTATATTTCTTTCCCTGGGTTATGAAGATATGTAGTAAGTATGATGTTTCTGAGAAGGGTGCTAGTTGTGAAGAACCTAGTGGGAGATAATGTAGCTCACTTATGTACCAGTGTTTATGTTTCCAAGTTCCCAAAGGCACTATACCAATTTCATGTCATGAACCATCCCTCGGGGCCCATGCCGTGACTACCCCAATCCCGCCTTCCATAGGCCAGGGGCTGGCGACTAGCACCGAAGGCGTATTCCCTAAAACTGGGAAGGCATTGCCTTTATAACCTGTAAACTCATGCAACCAAACACACAACAAGATACGAACACGAGTAAAATAAACAGTAAAAAGAGTGTGTAAAGTAAGTAAAAGGTGAAAAAATACAAGCCCAATTGGAAAGTACAAGAAAATTGGAAAGTACAAGTAATCTGAGTAGCTCCTGTGAACACCCGCCAAGGATCCTACTTGAAGGGTAGGTACAGCTCTCAAACGGTCATCTCTGCGGTATGCCTCGTCTAAGGTCCGCCTCTGAGCTACCTCCAGTCCTGGTACCCTCGTCCTTAGTCCATGATTTTCATCATCTCCACCAAACACAGTAAGGTGCGGGCGTAGCCCATGTAGGGTTGAGTATAAAGATACTCAGTAGGGACCCTGAGACCCTCAAGGTCTCACAAAATCCATAAAGGATAAACCAAAAATTATGAAAACAATTGACAACCCTACTTAGGTATATGCCCATACATATACCTAAGTTATCAACTAAACCCATCTCAATCATGAGGAAACACAAGGTCCAACTCATTAGCCTGAAGCTCAACTGTTCCAAAAAGGAACACTAATGGAAATCTTGGTTTTCCCAACAGTTGTATACCAACGATTCTATTAAACAGTTGGTATGGGTGATTTTTCCCAATGGTTTGATGAAACCATTGGGAAAGATTGGAAGAAAATTAGTTTTCCCAACGGTTTCATCAAACCGTTGGGGAACATGGGGAAAAAATCAGTTTTCCCAACGGTTTAATGAAATCGTTGGGAAAACTCTATCTTTCCCAACGGTTTATAAAAACCGTTGGGAAAGATGTCCCCCAAATACACACCAGTCGAACCCGCACCCAGCACGATTGCAAATTGTAGACAGAACCCAGCTCCTGAATTCTTCTCGGCCACGACACTCTTTACACCCCAGATCCATCTTCAATCAAACAAAATCTTATTTCACACTTCAGATTAGTACGTGTTACCTCAGTTTTAGCGTTCTTTCTCTATTTTTTTGGTGTTTGATGTTTTTATTTTGGCTAAATTAGGGTTTCTATCTACAGAACTCTTGATTTGTTTTATGTTTTTTTGTTCTAAACTTCAAACATGGTAAAGGGTTTGTTTAGTGGGGTGATATGGTACTTTTTGTGGAATTTATTTTAGTGGAAAATTGGATTTTGATTTGGATGAATTTATGTTTCAATTTGAGGTGGGGGAGGGTGTGCAGATGGAGTTGGGGAGGATGTCGAGGGCTATCCAAGTGGGGTGGGGGAGGGGCTGTCTAGGTAGGGTGGGGAGGGGTCTGGGTTGTCCAAATGGGGTGGGGGTAGGGATGTTTGGGGTGGGGGAGGGGCTATCTAGGTAGGGTGGGGGAGGGGGCTGTCTAGGTAGGGTGGGGGAGGGGGATGGGTTGTCCAAATGGGGTGGGGGTAGGGCTGTTTGCGGTGGATGAGGGGTTGTCTAGGTAGGGTGGGAGAGGGGGCTGTCTAGGTAGGGTGGGGAGGGGCTGGGTTGTCCAAATGGGGTGGGGTTAGGGCTGTTTGGGGTGGGGGAGGGGCTATCTAGGTAGGGTGGGGGAGGGGGTTGTCTAGGTAGGGTGGGGGAGGGGGCTGGGTTGTCCAAATGGGGTGGGGGTAGGGCTGTTTGGGGTGGGGGAGGGGTTGTTTAGGTAGGGTGGGGGAGGGGGCTGGGTTGTCCAAATGGGGTGGGGTTAGGGCTGTTTTGGGTGGGGGAGGGGCTGTCTAGGTAGGGTGGGGGAGGGGGCTGTCTAGGTAGGGTGGGGGAGGGGGCTGGGTTGTCCAAAAAGGGTGGGGGTAAGGCTATTTGGGGTGGGGGAGGGTGTGGAGGTTGGGTGGGGGAGGGTGTCCAGGCAGGGTTGTCCAAGTGGGGTGGGGAGGGTGTGCATGTGGGGTGGGGGAGGGGCTGTCTAGGTAGGGTGGGGGGGGGATGGGTTGTCCAAGTGGGGTGACGGTAGGGCTGTCCAGGTGGGGTGCGGGGGGGGGGGGGGGGGGTGGCTGGGTTATCCAAGTGGGTTGTGGGGGGTAGGGGTGTCCAGCTATGGTGGGGGGGGGGGTTCCAAGTGGGGTGGGGGTAGGGCTGTCCATGTGGGGTGGGGGTGCTGGGTTGTCCAAGTGGGGTGGGGGTAGGGCTGTCCAAGTGGGGTGGAAACCCTAAATTCAATGTTTCAATTAGGGATTTGGTTTGTTTTATTAGGGATTAGGTGTATGAGGAATTCTCATTCCTATTACGGGTGGTTTTAATCAAAAGTTATGATGTTGGAACCATTTATGATGTTGTTGTCTCTATTTAATCTCATTTCCCCTAACTTAACATTAAATTCTATATCACATTTGGTTTCTGTTTTTTAATTTCCAGTTAAGTTATTTGTGGTCGATGATTGTCTCATGTTAATTGTTTTCAATGGTTTGGCATGGAAAATGGGCATTTAATGTGACTTTTCCAAATGGGGGTGCCTTGAGAATACTCCAAATATTTGTTAAAAATGATCAAAGGGATTTTATTATTTAAAATGGATTTCGAAATATATTTTCTATTAAAGTTCAATCCTATTGAATTGTTTATGACAAAATGACTTATATAAATTCTTTTTACAGAATGGACAGAAGTTTCATGTATGAAACCGATCAGATCTCAAGTGATTTTCAAAACAATTTGGAGAGATTTATAGATTTTTCATTTCACAATGCTTCAGATAGTGGTCGCATACACTTACCATGTTCCAATTGTGTTGGTAGACCTTGGTTGAGCCGTGAAGAAGTCAGCTACCACATAAAAAAAATGGTTTTCAGGCAAAATACTTTGTGTGGTATCATAATGGGGATAAAATGAAATCTCAAATTGGTGATGATCAAAATGAAAGGACTGGAATGGAGAATTTGTTAGATGATCGGTTTCCGTTTATTCGTCATCATGAAAAAGAAAGGATTTCGACTCAAGAAGACTTCGATATGAGGACAGCTGATGCCTCTAGTGAAAATGATGATATTGATAGGGTGAAAAAATTGAATGATGCTACCACGACTCCAGTATATCGACAATGCGATAAAATGAAAAAGCTGAAAATTTTAATCCGATTGTTTCATGGGAAAACTATGTATGGAATTTATAATACAGCAATCGATTACATTCTTACCCTCTTGAAGGATTTACTTCCAGATGATACAGATATTACCTCAAACCACTATATGTCATGGAAGTTAGTTGAGGAACTTGGATTTTCAAAAAACAAAATTCATGATTGCCTAAAAGATTGCAGTTTATTCTGGGAGGAAACCGCTGGACGAAATGATTGTATAAAATGTGGCACATCCCGCTGGAAGTCAAAATCTGATGGAACACCACCCCGTATTCCACAAAAAGTAATGTGGCACTTTCCATTGATCCCCAGACTTCAGAATATTTTTATGTCTGATGACATATCAATAAAAATGAGATGGCATAATACTAAGAGAAAGAAGAATAATGATGAGTTGGTTCATCCTGCAGATAGATTTGCATGGCAGAGATTTGATGCTCGACATCCTGATTTTGCAGCTGACATGAGTAATGTGAGGCTGGGTCTTTCATGCGATGGTTTTAATCCGTTTGGAGAGATGATTACTTCACACAACACATGGCCAGTTTTTATACACATTTATAATCTTCCCCCATGGTTGTGTATAAAAAAAACCTTTCACTTTCATGAGTATACTCATATCTGGTCCTTCTGATCCCGACATTGATATTGATGTATACATGCAACCTTTAATAAAAGAGTTGAAACTTCTTTGGGATGTGGTTGTGCGCACATACGATGCATGTTCGAAAGACATATTTCAGATGCGTGCTGCGCTTATGTGGATGATCAATGATTTTCCGGCTTATGCAATGATGTCTGGATGGAGCACGAAGGGAAAACTGTCATGTCCAGTTTGTATGAAGAATACACGATCCAGAAGACTGAAACATCTCTGTAGTTTCAGTTTTATGGGACATCGACGATTCTTGCCAAAGGATCATCTATATAGAATGAATTGTCGAAGATTTGATAATACCATAGAGACCGATGATCCACCTCAGCGTATGTCTGGAACTGACGTTCTTAATGAATTGAAAGATTTCAGTTTTTTGTTCGGGAAGGGTCAAATGAAATCTGGAAAGAGAAAGAATGTTTCCACTGAAACCTGTTACAATTGGAGAAAGAATAGTATCTTTTTTTGTTTTCCATATTGGTCAACCAATTTGTTACGTCATTGCTTAGACATAATGCATATTGAAAATAATATATGTGAAATGTTGCTTTCGGTTCTTCTAAATGTCAAGGGGAAGACAAAAGATGATTTACAATCTCGGCGTGACTTGGTGGATTGGGGCATCAGACCAGAATGGCATCCTGTGCGTATCAGTGAAAATAAATGGCAACTTCCATGTGCTTCTTATGTGATGACACCTATGGAAAAAAACAATTTCTAGAAGTATTAGAGACTATTAGAGTTCCCGATGGCTATTCAAGCAACATATCTAAATGGGCCAATAGAAGAGAGTTGAAGCTAAAATCTTTGAAGACTCATGATTATCACGTTCTACTGCATGAGTTGCTTCCAATAGCAATCCGTCATCTTTTGTCCAATATTGTAAGGGTGGCTGTTATTCAGTTGTGCCATTTTTTAGAGATCTTTGTGCTAAGAATTTGTCCAAGTCTTTCTTGAAAAAAATGTTGACAGATACCCCATTAATTTTGTGTGAGTTGGAGAAAATATTTCCTCCATCATTTTTCACATGCATGCTGCATCTGACTATCCATATTCCCACTAAAATACTTCTCGGAGGACCTGTTTCTTTTCATTGGATGTATCCAACTGAAAGAAATATTTTCACATTAAAGTATTATGTTCGAAACAGAAATCATCTCGAAGGTTCTATCGTGAACGGTTACTTGTCTCAAGAATGTATGGATTTCTGCTCGATGTATTTGTCTGATCTTACTACAAGATTGAACAGACTAATGAGAAATGAAGAAGAATAGTATGATAAAATTGAATCCATTTTTCCATAACTTCCTCAAATAGGAGGAATTCCTAGATCATATACATTGAAGACATTAATCCATGAAGAGCGGGAGATAGCACATCGCACAGTTTTGTTCAACTATGATTTGTTCGATGACTATATCAGGTAACTAAATTGATTATGTATATCTTACATATATATCTGTTAAACTATTAATATTTTTTATCTACAGGGAACATAAAACAATGATAAATAGGAAGCATCATTCTTTATCTTTGAGAAGGAGAGAGACTTTGCATAGCAAAGAGTTTTCTGCTTGGTTAAAATTGAAGGTATAAAAAAATTAATGTTTAAAATAATTATATCAATATTTAATTAAGTTTAAAAGTCATTTATATTGCAGGTATTGTGTTTTTCTGCTGACTCTGTCTCTGAGGAAATAAGAGCTTTGGCTTTTGGTCCTAATATCGTGGTTCGTGACTGTAAATCAATTGTTATCAATGGGTACAAATTTATTGTCACTGAACGAGCAAAGAACATGATAACACAACATGGTGGTGTTATGGTTACTGCCACAACAGATTGTTATGCCAGTGCATCAGATAGTAGACCACGATTTGAAAATGTGGGTTATTATGGAGTTGTTGAGAAAATAATAATATTGGATTATTACTCTCATGGACGAGTCACAATGATGAAATGCCATTGGTTTGATTCTATGACGATACATGGCACATTTATTGATGATTTTGGATTTCGAGTAATTAATATGACTCGCACTCTTGCAACCGAAGAACCATATGTGTTGGCATCAATGGCTAAACAAGTTTTTTATGTCAAAGACCAACTTAGACCTGAATTTGGTGTCATAGTTGAAGTAATTCCAAGACATATTTTTGATGATGTTGATGATGGAATTGACATTGTCCCTAGTTCCATTGGAACCAATCCATTTATTTCTTTTGATGACTCAAATAGCTCAATTGTTAGAGTTGATTGTGAACCTAAAGTTGTGGTTGAAAATATATAGAATCATTTATCCATGTTTTCAATTCTTTTGGTTTACCTCAAGTTGGGTTGTTAAGGTTGGTAATATTCAAATTGATTTAGTATTGATCACAAATATCTTTTAGCTGACTTGACCATTATGTGAATTTTCAATGTTTATTGGTTGCAGTTTTATTTGAATTGCATTTTCTAATTTGGAATTGAACTGTATTCAAACATATTCAAACAATATTTCTAACTTGGTGAACATTACAAATTTTATGATTTATTAAATCCATTCAAGATCTTCTAAAACAATTGATAGCTGACTTGACCGTTATGTGAATTTTCAATGTTTATTGGTTGCAGTTTTATTTGAATTGAATTTTCTAATTTGGAATTGAACTGTATTCAAACATAGTCAAACAATATTTCTAACTTGGTGAACATTACAACTTGTATGATTTATTAAATCCATTCAAGATCTTCTAAAACAATTGATAACTTAATTGACCATTATGTGAATTTTCAATGTTTATTGGTTGCAGTTTTATTTGAATTTCATTTTCTAATTTGGAATTGAACTGTATTCAAACATAGTCAAACAATATAACTAACTTGGTGAACATTACAACTTGTATGATTTATTAAATCCATTTAAGCTCTTCTAAAACAATTGATAGCTAAATTAACAATGAATCCCCCTATTCCCTCATATATTTAGTTTTTTGGGTTGTGAATTAGTTTTATTTTTCTAATTAATTAAATATTTGTTTTCAAAATGCAGGAAATGAAGCCAATTGAAGAGAGATGAAGGAAAAAAATAATGGAGAACAGTCGTCGAATGACGGAGTTGGGAATTCCATCATTAGTGCATGTAGTGAGTACTTTATTTCCAATTGATATATTTGAAGAATATATAATGTCATGTGATTAATTTTTTTGTAAACATTTTTATAGGATCCACCTATACGTCGACAGTTATTCGACGAGGCGCCTAGTACTAGTCCTAGTACTCAGGCCGGTGGTACGAGGAGGGTTCGTACCAGAGGTGGACGAGCAGCTGCTCGTACCCAACTAGACCCTGCCCCTCCCACTGACATGTCATCCTTCCCACATTCTAATCCCAGTGTGTCGTTAGAGACACACGAGATATTTAGGCCTCCCATGTTTTCGCTACCTTCTGCATCTTCTAGCCCATCATTTTCACATCCCATGATGATTCCCACTCCTCAGTCAGCATCCATCCAGACAGCTATCCCATGTTCTTTTCCTTCTACTTCTATCTCTCTGAGCTTCTATATTCCATCGTCTTCGACTCCTATTCCACCACAGGGTGTTGCATCAGTTTCTTTGGATCCAGCGGCACTCAGCGATCAGACCGGCACAAGTATATTTATAGAACCCTAACAAATTTTTATAGAAATATTTATTTTCATTATAACATGTTTTGATAAAATATTTGTTTTTCTTTCATGACAGATACATATACTAATAGAAGGCGTGGGCGGGGGCATACATGCATGCGTTCGGTGTGGAACCGCCGCACACAGGTTATGGTGGATTATAATTAAGACAACCAAATGTTTGAGAAAACAGGGCAGCAATGTCGGAGTTTTTTGGCGATGCTTGCCAAATACTTCAACATCATTCCTGTCAGCCCGCTATCGTGGAGACATATTCTACATAAGGTCAAGGATAGAGCTTGGGAAAAGATATGGGTAAAAAAATCTGTTCTATTTAATTCCATGAATTATTTTTGTATTTATATGAATTAATATTTTGATTTCAGCTTTGATTTAATTTTCCCGATGGTGAGGGTGCACGATCAGAACGTCTAAAGGATTTAGGCGAGCTTTGGAGAGCCTAAAAGCATGAGTTGTATATTGGATGGGTTGCTAGATTTGGCACTGAGTTAGAGGCGGTACCAGTGGTGGATGATTGTCCTATAGAGCAGTATCGTCAGATGATTACTCATTGGACAAGTACCCAGTTTAAGGTATTAATAACATTTGAGATATTTAAATAATAACTTTCATGTTTTTCATTAATACTACCTATTTCATTTTCAAATTTTATTTAGGAATCATCTGAAAAAAATAAAAATAACATTGATGCAAAAAAATACCTCCACACACTGGACGCACTATGATGCCTGATCATGAGAGGAAGCAGGTATGACAATTGTTTATAAGTTTTATTTACGACTTACACTTTATTTTTTTTATTAAATTATTTAATAGTTTGCTAAAGTTTTAATATAACTTTAGTTTTCAATGTCATTGTAGAGGAAAATACAAAATATTGAAGGACGTGTGCCTCGAGAAAAACTGTTTTTCTCGAGTAGACGGAAAAAGGATGGAAGTGTCGTCAACGAAGCGACTCAGCAGCAGATTGTAAGTTTTAATCTGTTGAATTTATTTTTTAATATCTATTTTGTAACTTAATGATATATTTATATTTGTAACAGGCTGCTTTAGAGGCCATCGATGCCCATGAACCAGACAATTTTGGGTCAACAGATCACTTGCATCAGGTGTTGGGAGAGGAGCATTCTGGCAGAGTACGCTACCGACCAAGGATAGCCACGATGAGGTATTGGACCTCCTCAGGTACGAGCTGTAGTGCCACCGAGCTGCAGCAAGTTAGGGCACAGACAGAACAGGCTGAGAAAAGGGCCACAGAGACGGCAGAACAGTCTGCTATGGCAAACAGTGCGTTTATAAAATTTATTGAAGTTCTACATCCAACACTTCAAGCAGAGGCTAGCCCAGCTTTTGATGAGTATATTTCATCGATACGTTCTATATACGGTGCACCGGGTGGCAGTTCTAGTGGTGGTCAGGACAATGTCCAGCTTGATGATGATGATGGCGAGGAGTCTGATGCGGAAGAGGAGGGAGAGGAGGAGGGCGAGGCGGGTGGCAAGGGCGAGGAGGAGGGCGAGGACGAGGAGGAGGGTGAGGGCGAGGATGATGATGGGGATGAAGATGAGGGTGATGATGATGATGGTGATGATGGTGATGGTGATGTGGAAAAGTTGATCCATTACATTTTTGACTGATATTACTGAGATTTGATATTTAATCTATTCTAGTTGTTGGTTTTATCTAGACTCGTAGTATAGTATTGGAGTTGAGTTATTTTTATATATTATCTGTTTTCATGGATGTTGTTGTCTTTTAGTGGTTGTGTGTTGGGAACCCCCCTCCTTCCTAGACCTTGGACACCCCCCCACCCTCCTCCCTGGACCCCGGACAGCCCCGCCGGACAGCCCCCCAGACAGCCCCCCGGACACCCCCCCCCCCCACCCTCCTCCCTGGACCCCGGACAACCCCCCGGACAGCCCCCCAGACAGCCCCCCGGACAGCCCCCCCCCCCCCACCCTCTTCCTTGGACCCCGGACAACCCCCCGAACAGCCCCGTACAGCCCCTGGACAGCCCCCCGAACATCCCCCCGGACAGCCCCCCCCCCCCCCCACCCTCCTCCCTGGACCCCAGACAGCCCCCGAACAACCCCCCAGACAGCCCCCCACCCTCCTCCCTGGACCCCAGACAACCCCCCAAACACCCCCTGGACAGCCCCCCGCACAGCCCCCCCCCCCCCCACCCTCCTCCCTGGACCCCAGACAGCCCCCCGGACAGCCCCCCAGACAGCGCCCCCACCCTCTTCCTTGGACCCCGAACAACCCCCCGCACAGAGGATTCTCATAAAATGGACAACATTTTAAGTACATATGGAAAACCGACCAAACGCATTTGGTTTCCATTTAAACTTTAGGAGAATGTTCCATGGGTCATTTGTGACGTGTACGAATCAACCCCGCCTCAATCTGAGGTGTGGTGTGGCCGCCACCACTCAAAGTGTCTGCCTTTTGTTTCAAAAGGACGTCATTTTAATTGAAAAACATCAACTGGCATACGGAAAACCAACCTAACGCATTCGGATTGTGTCGATACATTATCAAAACAATCCATGGGTCATATGTGACGTGTACGAGTCAACCCCGCCTCAATCTGAGGCGTGGTGTGGCCGCCACCACTCAAAGTGTCTGTTTTTTGTTTCAAAAAGACATCATTTGAAGTGAAAAACATCAACTAGCATACAGAAAACCGACCAAACGCATTAGGATTGTGTCTATACTTTAGCACAACGATACATGGGTCATTTTTGACGTGTATGTGTCAACCCCGCCTTAATCTGAGGGACAGTGTGGCTGGAATCACTCTAAGTGGCTCTCTTTTTCTTAAAATGGGCAACAATTTAAGTACATACGGAAAACCGACCAAATGCATTCGGTTTCCATTGAAACTTTAGGAGAATGATCCACGGGTCATATGTGACGTATATGAGTCAACTCCTCCTCAATCCGAGGTGCGGTGTGGACAGAACCACTCAAAGTGTCTGCCTTTTTTTTTCAAAAGTATGTCATTTTAATTGAAAAACATCAACTGGCATACGGAAAACCGACCAAACACATTCGGATTGTGTCAATACATTAGAAAAATGATCCATGGGTCATATGTGATTTGTACGAGTCAACCCAACCTCAATCCGAGGCGTGGTGTGGCTGCCACCACTCAAATTGTTTTTCTTTTGTTTCAAAAGGACATCATTTGAAGTGAAAAACATCAACTGGCATACGGAAAACTGACCAAATGCATTCTTATTGTGTCGATACTTCAGAACAACGATACATGGGTCATATGTGACATGTACGAGTCAACCCCGCCTTAATATGAGGCACGGTGTGGCCGGAATCACTCTAAGTGGCTCTCTTTTGCTTAAAATGGACAACAATTTAAGTACATACGGAAAACCGACCAAACGCATTCGGTTTCCATTGAAACTTTAGGAGAATGATCCATGGGTCATATGTGACGTGTAAGAGTCAACTCTGCCTCAATCTGAGGCATGGTGTGGCCGGCACCACTTAAAGTGTCTGTCTTTTGTTTCAAAAGGATGTCATTTTAATTGAAAAACATCAACTGGCATACGGAAAACTGACCAAACGCATTCGGATTGTGTCGATACATCAGCACAACAATCCATTGGTCATATGTGATGTGTAAGAGTCAACCCCGCCTCAATCCAAGGTGTGGTGTGGCTGCCACCACTCAAAGTGTCTGTCTTTTCTTTCAAAAGGACATCATTTGAAGTGAAAAACATCAACTGGCATACGGAAAACCGACCAAACGCATTAGGATTGTGTCGATACTTTAGAACAAAGATACATGGGTCATATGTGACGTGTACGAGTCAACCCCGCCTTAATGAGGTACGGTGTGGTCAGAATCACTCTAAGTGGCTCTCTTTTGCTTAAAATGGACAACAATTTAAGTACATATGGAAAACCAACCAAACGCATTCGGTTTCCAATGAAAATTTAGTAGAATGATCCATGGGTCATATGTGACGTTTACGAGTCAACTCCGCCCAAATCCGAGTCGCGGTGTGGCCGGAACCACTCAAAGTGTCTGCCTTTTGTTTCAAAAGTACATCATTTTAATTGAAAAACATCAACTGGCATATGTAAAACCGACCAAATGCATTAGGATTGTGTCGATACATTATCACAACGATCCATGGGTCATATGTGATGTGTACGAGTCAACCCCGCCTCAATCGGAGGCACAGTGTAGCCGCCACCACTCAAAGTGTCTGTCTTTTGTTTCAAAAGGACATAACATAATTTGAAGTGAAAAACATCAACTGGCATTCGGAAAACCAACCAAACACATTCGGATTGTGTCAATACTTTAGCACAACGATACATGGGTCATATGTGACATGTAAGAGTCAACCCCGCCTTAATCTGTGGCACGGTGTGGCTGGAATCACTCTAAGTGGTTCTCTTTTTCTTAAAATGGACAATAATTTAAATACATACGGAAAACCGACCAAACGCATTCGGTTTCCATTGAAACTTTAGGAGAATGATCCATGGGTCATATGTGACGTGTACGAGTCAACGCCGCCTCCATCCAAGGCATGGTGTGGCCGGCACCACTCAAAGTGTCTGTCTTTTGTTTCAAAAGTACGTCATTTTAATTGAAAAACATCAATCGGCATACGAAAAACTGACCAAACGCATTCAGATTGTGTCAATACATTAGCACAACGATCCATGGGTCATATGTGATGTGTACGAGTCAACCCTGCCTCAATACGAGGCGCGGTGTGTCCGCCACCACTCAAAGTGTCTGTCTTTTGTTTCAAAAGGACGTCATTTTAATTGAAAAACATCAACTGGCATACGAAAAACCGACCAAACGCATTCGGATTGTGTCGATACATTAGCACAATGATCCATGGGTCATATGTGACACGTACGAGTCAACCCTGCCTTAATCTGAGGCACGGTGTGGCTGGAATCACTCTAAGTGGATCTCTTTTGCTTAAAATGGACAACAATTTAAGTACATACGGAAAACCGACCAAATGAATTCGGTTTCCATTGAAACTTTAGGAGAACGATCCATGGGTCATATGTGACGTGTACGAGTCAACTCCGCCTCAATCTGAGGCACGGTGTGGCCGGCACCACTCAAAGTTTCTGCCTTTTGTTTCAATAGGACGTCATTTTAATTGAAAAACATCAACTGGCATACGGAAAACCAACCAAATGAATTCTTATTGTGTCGATATATTAGTTAAAAAATCCATGGGTCATATGCAACGTGTACGAGTCAACCCCACCTCAATCCGAGATGCGGTGTGGCCGCCACCACTCAAAGTGTCTATCTTTTGTTTCAAAAGGACATCATTTGAAGTGAAAAACATCAACTGGCATATGGAAAACTGACAAAACGTATTCAGATTGTGTTGATACTTTATCACAACGATACATGGGTCATATGTGATGTGTACGAGTCAACCCCGCCTTAATATGAGGCACAGTGTGGTCGGAATCACTCTAAGTGGCACCCTTTTTCTTAAAATGGACAACAATTTAAGTACATACGGAAAACTGACCAACCGCATTCTGTTTCCATTGAAACTTTAGGAGAATGATTCATGGGTCATATGTGACGAGTATGAGTCAACTCTGCCTCAATCTGAGGCGCGGTGTGGCCGGAACCACTCAAAGTGTCTGCCTTTTGTTTCAAAAGTACGTCATTTTAATTGAAAAACATCAACTGGCATACGGAAAACCGACCAAACGCATTCGGATTGTGTCGATACATTAGCACAACGATCCATGGGTCATATGTGACGTGTATGAGTCAACCCCGCATCAATCTGAGGCATGGTGTGGCCTCCACCACTCAACGTGTCTGTCTTTTGTTTCAAAAGAACATAATTTGAAGTGAAAAACATCAACTGGCATACGGAAAACTGACCAAACGCATTCGGATTGTGTCAATACTTTAGCACGATGATCCATGGGTCATATGTGATGTGTAAGAGTCAACTCCGCCTAAATCTGAGTCACGGTGTGGCCGGAATCACTCTAAGTGTCTCTCTTTTTCTTAAAATGGACAACAATTTAAGTACATATGGAAAACCAACCAAACGCATTCGTTTTCCATTGAAACTTTAGGAGAACGATCCATGGGTCATATGTGACGTGTACGAGTCAACGCCGCCTCAATCCAAGGTATAGTGTGGCCGACACCACTCAAAGTGTCTGCCTTTTATTTCAAAAGTACGTCATTTTAATTGAAAAACATCAACTGGCATACAGAAAAATGACCAAATGCATTCGGATTGTGTTGATACATTAGCACAACAATCCATGGGTCATATGTGACATGTATGAGTTAACATCGCCTCAATCCGAGGCGCGGTGTGGCCGGCACCACTCAAAGTGTCTGCCTTTTGTTTCAAAAGGACGTCATTTTAATTGAAAAACATCAACTGGCATACGGAAAACCGACCAAACGCATTCAGATTGTGTCGATACATCAGCAAAATGATCCATGGTTCATATGTGACATGTACAAGTCAACCCCGCCTCAATATGAGGCGTGGTGTGTCCACCACCACTCAAAGTGTCTATCTTTTGTTTCAAAAGGACGTCATTTGAAGTGAAAAACATCAACTAGCATACGGAAAACCGACCAAACGCATTCGGATTGTGTCGATACTTTAGCACAATGATCCATGGGTCATATGTGATGTGTATGAGTCATCCCTGCCTTAATCTTACGCACGGTGTGGCCGGAATCACTCTAAGTGTCTCTCTTTTGCTTAAAATGGACAACAATTTAAGTACATACGGAAAAATGACCAAACGCATTCGGTTTCCATTAAAACTTTATGAGAACGATCCATGGGTCATATGTGACGTGTACGAGTCAACTCCACCTCAATCCGAGGCACGGTGTGGCCAGCACCACTCAAATTGTATGCCTTTTGTTTCAAAACTACGTCATTTTAATTGAAAAACATCAACTGGCATACAGAAAACTGACCAAATGCATTCGGATTATGTCGATACATTAGAACAATGATCCATGGGTCATATGTGACGTGTATGAGTCAACCCCGCCTCAATCTGAGGCGCGGTGTGGCCACCACCACTCAAAGTGTCGGTCTTTTGTTTCAAAAGGACATCATTTGAAATGAAAAACATCAACTGGCATACGGAAAACTGACCAAACGCATTCGGATTGTGTCGATACTTTAGCACAACGATCCATGGGTCATATGTGACGTGTACAATTCAACCCGCCTTAATCTGAGGCACGGTGTGGCCGGAATCACTCTATGTGGCTCTCTTTTTCTTAAAATGGACAACAATTTAAGTACATACGGAAAACCGACCAAATTCATTCGGTTTCCATTGAAACTTTTGGAAAACGATCCATGGGTCATATGTAATGTGTACGAGTTAACTATACCTCAATCCGAGGTGCAGTTTGGCTGGCACCACTCAAAGTGTCTGCCTTTTGTTTCAAAAGTACGTCATTTTAATTGAAAAACATCAACTGGCATACGGAAAACCGACCAAACGCATTCAGATTGTGTCGATACATTAGCACAACGATCCATGGGTCATATGTGATGTGTACGAGTCAACCCCGCCTCAATCCGAGGCGCGGTGTGGTCGCCACCACTCAAAGTGTTTGTCTTTTGTTTCAGAAGGACATCGTTTGAAGTGAAAAACATCAACTGGCATACGAAAAACCAACCAAACGCATTCGGATTGTATCAACACTTTAGAACAAAGATCCATGGGTCATATGTGACGTGTACGAGTCAACCCCACCTTAATCTAAAGCACGGTGTGGTCGGGATCACTCTAAGTGGCTCTCTTTTTCTTAAAATGGACAACAATTCAAGTACATACGGAAAACCGACCAAACGCATTCGGATTGTGTCGATACATTAGCACAACGATCCATGGGTCATATGTGACGTGTACGAGTCAACCCCACCTCAATATGAGGCGCGGTGTGGCCGGTATCACTCTAGGTGTATGTATTATGTTTAAAATGGACATTATTTCAGGTAAAAATATATGGTATACAAAAAACCGATCAAATTATGAATTGACTTCCGGATTCCACATATAATTGTCATCTAAATTTTAAATTGAATTCTAAATGAATTATGTATGTTTATAATTACGTTATGAATTCTAATTTAATTATGGATGTGTATAGTTCCACCATTATATGTTAAATGTGTATGAATTTGTTCTCTATATGTAAGTGTTAGTTGGTTATTGCAGGTACAATAATTGTATATGTATGTGTTAGTTTATTGCAGGTACAATAATTGGATTGAAAATGAGAGAGAACCCACAAAATGAGACCTGGTGGGCAAATTGGAGAGCTGGTTGCAAATTGGGGATCTGCTGGGCAAATTGCAGAGCTTCTGTGCAATTTTCCCAGCAGAGGCTATGCCAACAGTTCAAAACCGTTGGCATATAATGTCTAGGTTTTGTTTTACCAACGGTTCATAAAACCGTTGGTAAAACACTTTTCCCAATGGTTCTAAACCATTGGGAAAGAGGAGATTTTGGGTTTTTCCCAACGGTTTTAAAAACCGTAGGGAAAAACATGGTAATTTTCAGCACTTTATCCCAACGGTTTTACAAAACCGTTGGGATAGGGTAATTTTTCTCCACCCTATCCCAACGGTTCACTGTAAACCGTTGGGAAAAGTTTTTCCCAACGGCTTACTTCCCTACGGTTTGCAGAACCATTGGTATAACATATACCAACGGTTCTGCAACCTTTCCCAACGGTTCTAAACCGTTGGGAAATCCTGTATTTCCAGTAGTGGAAGGAATACCACGAAGGTAAGTACCACAAAAGTACGCCACACAGAAGAATACCATAAAGGTATCACCATGAAGGTAAGTACCAAAAGGGTATTCCACACATAAGAATACCACAAAGGTATCACCACAAAGGTAAGGACTCAGATCATACCAGGTATATCTTAGGTATAGTAGTATAGATGATTAGACGTAACTACTAAATCATCTTACTCTGTTAAGAGGTAGACCCACGTAGGATCTTAAATCATCAGACCTGCACAGGATCCTAGTACATCATCAGACCCACACAGGATCCTAGTACATAAGATCCACATAGGATCCTAGAGTAGTCCCACATGGATTCCTAGAGTGGATCCAAGTGAGAATCTCAAACATAGACACACCAAAGGATCCCTTTCTCATGTTACAGCCAGTTATTGGGTTCCCGTACTAAGCTCGCTTGTCTCCGGGAGGGTCCGCTCCTCAAGCCACGGATCGATACTCCAACTTCCGCGAAATCTCACAAAGAAGTATTACAAAGTACCTCCACGTCATAGGGGTCTCAACGCAATAGACGGTGTGCCAATTAGACGTCTGGTCTGTAAGTTATTACCCTTTTAGTCCCGAGGGCCCGGTTGGATTCGTGCTCGATCCAACCCGACTGTACCCCAACTTTATCCAAATCTCAAGTGGCATATACCAAAAGGACCATCTCTCTCCAAGGTTTCTGTCACCATAGACAGTTTCTCAAATGGATTCATGTATCTCAAGATATGGCCTAAAGAACGTATAGGGTCGAAACTTGCCCGGGTCTGGTCCGACCCGGTCGGACCGACACGTGGGATCTGACCTGGCCCGCACTGGGCGGCCCGACCTGCACTGGGCGGCCTGGCCTGGATGCATATAGGGGGGATTCGCGCACCCCCCACCCTCCATCATCGAACAGCCGAAGCCATTCGGTCTCCAGGCAGTATGCGGGACCCGCCGCGGGTCCCGCTCTATGCAGATCGGTCGGCCGAAACGGACGGCCCCTTTCGCCTCCTAGCGGGGCATCGTGCACCGCCCCTCTGCAGTCGGTCAAACACCGGCCATCCCCACTTTTCTACCGCGTCCCTTACTCGTCGGGCGGCGCGGACGCGCACCACCATCTTCTTTCCAGCCGGCAGTGGTGTCGGACGCCGTTCCCGAGCCCCACCAATGTCGATCATTGTCCTCATCCATCGCAAAGAACACATCAAGAACCACAAAGATTTGCGGAGAGGTCGAGCCATGTTCATTTGGCTCATACCCTCTATGTTAGTGTGGTAGCAAGTGTCTCATGGGAGGAGACTCAACGTGAAATAAGATTAACGATGATTAATTGAAATCACACCCCTACCTCAAAGGTTCGTTGATGTGTCACGAGATGAAATCGGTGAAGGAAAAGAGGGTTCCAATGATCATTGCTTCCGCAACCCGCTTCTGAAGTCGGGCTCATGCGTCGTCCTCTTTCTTGATTATGAAGAACATTCTTCGATGGAGATGGAATTCTTCGTTGGAGAAGATGGTGCATTCTTCATTGGAGAAGATGGAGCATTCTTCATTTGAGATAAGTTCATCGATGTCGGAGAGTTCTTCCTCATTCTCCAAGGATCTCCCCAAATCCTCCTTTGCCAACGATTTTCACCCCCAAAAGAAAAATTATCCAATGTAATGTGTTAAGTTTATTAAATTAACTTTTAAAGTTGGCTCGTTTAATTAAGTTAAGTTGTCATAATTAAAGTAGGGGAGTTGAGAGGTTTTCTCTCATTAAATGGGTTTGGGTGGTCCCCACCACTAGAATTCAATTTGGGGGGTTTTAGTTCGGGTGGTCCCCACCTCCATAACCCATGTAGAGATGTTTCAATAAAAATTAAAATAAAATGTAAAATATTTTATTTTTCTTCTTCCACGAAAATCAAAAAAAACTAACTTTCACCCTCAACCAACTGCGGTCGAGATGAAAGTCTCCTTAAGTGAATACCGGTGTTGTGAGTTCAACGGTGTCCTCAGAATTCAATTCTGAGCACTGGTTTAAAAGTTACAAAAACTCACTCGCATGTTTACTGAACGTACCAGAAAAAAAGTTCATAAATTCATTCTGGGAACTCCAGACCTCGGAATCACGCGCCATCAATTTTCATGGTCTCGTAAAATTATCATAAATTAAAAAAAATACGCGGAATTTCTAGGTCTTTACATTCTCCCCACCTCAGGGATTTGCATCCCCGAAAGCCACATCACAAACTAGGAAAAAAAGTGGGGGTACTGAGCACAAATATGAGCCTCCCGCTCCCATGTGCTCTCCTAGTGGTTTCCCGTGCTGCCAGTGAATGCGCACTAAAGGTATCAACCGCCCATGAAGGACCCACTCCTGCCAATCCTCAATCTCCACTGGAACCTCCATAAACGATGCCCTATCATCTATGTCTAGCTCACCGTGGTCGATGATGTGAGATGGGTCATGCACATATCTCCTCATCTGGGATACGTGGAAGAAGTCGTGCACCCAGTGCAACTGTGGTGGAAGAGCTAAGCAGTAATCCACCTCACCAACTCTATTGAGGACCTGAAAGGGTCTGATGAACCTTAGAGATAGCTTGTCGCCCTGACCAAATCTCCAAAAACCTCATCGAGGTGAGACCCGTAGAAATACGTGGTCACCATCCTCGAACTCCAGAGGTCTCCGTCTCCTATCAGCATAAGACTTATTCCTAATCTATGTAGTATTCATCTGCTCCTGGATGATCTACATCTTCTCTATGGTAGCTTGTACCATCTCTAGTCCCATGAGTGCGGACTCCCCTAATTCAGTCCAGCACAAAGGTGATCTGCAAGTTCATCTGTACAATGCCTCAAAAGGTGTCATCCCAATGGTGGAGTGATAGATTTTGTTGTTTGCAAACTCCACCAAAGGAAAGTGATCCTCCCAGCTGAAACCGAAGTTGAGGATGCAAGCACGCAGTATGTCCTCGAGGGTCTGAATGGTCCACCCAGTCTGTCCATCCGTCTAAGGATGGAAGGCGGTGCTCAAATGAAGCTACATCCTGAAAGCCTCCTACAACCCCTTCCATAGAAGGGAAGTGAAACGTGCATCTCGATCGGAGACAATCGTTGAGGGTACTCCATGTAACCGCACAATCTCCTGCACATAGAGGCATCCCAAGATCTCTACAAAACCCTGCTCTCTGATCGGTAGGAAGTGGGCGGACTTAGTGAGTCAGTTGAAGATCACCCAAATAGAATCATGACCCCTATATGTACATGGAATTCCATCACGAATCCATGTATATCCCATCCCACTTCCACTCTGGGACCTCTAAAGGCTGAACTAAGTCAGCTGATACCTGATTCTCCACCTTCACTTTTTGACAAGTGAGGCACTGAGAGACACACTATGCTACTACTTTCTTCATTCCCGGCCACTAGTGATGTCATCGGAGTTCCTGGTACATATTCGCCACTCCTGGATGAACCGCTAGAGGGGATGTGTGGAACTCCCTCAATACTTCCTCCCGAAGTGACACTGGTACTATGGTACATCCTCTATAGAGGATAACGTGCTCCCCACCTTTAGAAAATCCATCAGGTGCATGTCCTGTGGGTATCGGAGCACGTTGAGCCTTGTAGTCAGTGTCCCTGCTTTGTGCCTCCCTAACTCACTGAATAAGTGGAGGAGTGACTGTAAGAGACTTAAGAAAAACTGCTCCATCTCAGTCCACAAAGGATATCTGCAAAGCGGCCAGCTACTCCATCGCCTCACCTAGTAGTTTTATACCAGATCTCCTGCTGAGTGCATCTGCTATAGCGTTCCCCTTCCCAGAAGTATAGAATATCTTGAAGTCATAGTCCTGGAGGAACTCAATCCAACGTCGTTGTCTTAGGTTCAGGTCCTTCTGAGAGAAGATATACCTGAGACTCTTATGATCAGAGTAGACTGTAAAACGTTCGCCCATGAAGTAATGTCGCCACATCTTCAAGGAAAAGAACACTACTACTAACTCCATGTCATGGGTAGCTTAGTTCTTCTCATGTTTTCTCAGATATCTAGAACCATATGCGATCACTGCTCACTCTTGCATCAGGACACATCTGAGCCTGGTCCCTGATGTGTCGCAGTAGACTACGTACCCTACTCCCTCCTCTGGTAGCCTCAAGATGGGGGCACTAGTCAGCCGCTTCCTTAGCTCCTAAAAACTCCACTGGCATCTCTCTAACCACACAAAGGGTTTCCCCTTCTTCGTCAATGCTGATAAAGGTGTTGCAACTCTGGAGAAATATGGTACAAATATCCGGTAGTATCTGGCCAAACCCAGGAAACTATGTACCTTCGTCACACTCCTAGGTGGCTCCCAAGAAAGTAACGCCTAAATCATCGCTGGATCCACCACAACTCAAGCCTCCGAGATTAAATGTCCCAGAAATTTAACCTCTCGGATCCAGAACTTTCACTTAGAGAGCTTACCATAAAGCTGGTGCTCTCGGAGTGTGTCCAGAACTATCTGCAAATGATAAGAATACTCCTCCTCAGTAGCTGAGTAGATCATAATTTCTTCGATGAAAACTACTATAAATAGATCAAGGTATGGCTGAAAGATCCTGTTCATGAGTCCCATGAACACTTCTAGAGCATTGTTCATGCCGAATGGCATAACCAAGAACTCGTAGTAGTCGTACCGACATCTAAAAGCTGTCTTCTGCACATCCTCATCTCGTACTCTGAGCTAGTGATAGTATGATCTGAGGCCTATCTTCGACAACCACCGTGCTCCCTTCAGCTGATCAAAGAGGTCGTCAATCCTCGGAAGTGGGTACTTGTTCTTCATGGTCGCTTGGTTCAGGTTCTGATATTCAACACAAAGTCTCAATCTCCCATACGCCTTTTTGGCGAACAAAATCGGGGCTTCCCAAGGAGAAACACTGGTCCGGATGAACCCCTTCCCCTGTAAGTCCTCTAGCTATACCTGCAGCTCATGAAGCTCCACGGGAGCCATCCTATATGCTGGTATAGATATCAGTGTCTTATCGGGGTACAAGCCAATGTAAAAGTCCACCTCTCTACGAGGAGGTAGACCCAGAAGATCATCGGGGAAGACATCCACATACTGGTCCACCACTATAGGATAACTCGAACTCTCCAAGTCAACCGCTCCAAGGGTAAGGCTATCCAACTGATGCGTGATCGGTTTCACTCTCCTCTGGGTAAGTCCATCATGTGCTAAAAAGGATCCCTCCTCAACGGTGAAGGTAAATTTGGTCCCATCCGTGCAGACACACTGCAATTTATTCCTAATACAGTCGATCTGAGCATGGACCGTAGATAACCAATCCACACACAATATGATGTCGTAAAGCCTCGGCACCGCTACTAGGAGATCCAAGCCGAAGCTATCACCTCCTATAATAAGCTCACACTACCGGCACTAGTGTGTAATCGGAGAATCCTCTCCCGTAGGAGTATCTGGCCATAAGGATCGAGCCAACGGCTCTATCGGAATATCTGAGCTCCAAACGAGGGTAATGGCAATAAAAGAATGACTGGAACCTATGTCTATAAGTAATACAGCTAAGGTGGAGTAGACACAGATCATACCTTGTATCATCTTCAAAGCACTGTGGTCGTAGGCATCAGCTACCTAAAACTGTGCTTTCCCCTATCCACCTACTCCCTATGGTCAGGGTGGACCACCTGGTGGTGGTGGCGGTAACACCTCGAATCATCGTCCACTACCAGCTGCACGACCAACTCCTCTGCCACGTCCGCCTGCTCCCTACGGACCTCCTCGGTCGAACCTTTGTCTCTGCCTAGGTGGTCCCTTGACCATCTGCTGATCATCCGTATGGCGGGTTGGGCAGTCACGAGCCATGTGACCCTGCCCGCCGCATGTGAAACATTACTTGCTCCTCGCATGACTGGATCTATCTCCGGTACCCCGCACAACTGATCCTGAGTCAAGTGGCCGTCCACTTATAGGTCTAGTCCTCTTTGACCTCTGAGACATCTGTCTACTGTCGGTTGTAGAAGACTCATCTACATGATGTCCGGTGGTGGGTCTCGCTGTTGGTGACTGCTCAGCAAGAAAACTCTCCACTAAGAGGGCTCGCTCTAACACCCCCGTCTGCATCGGGATGCTGATAGAAATCATCAAAGCCCTGATCTCCGGCCTGAGTCCCTTCTCAAAGGTCCGAGCCCTGAATAATGGGTCCCAAACCATATCAGTGGAGTAGCGTGAGAGGTCAGTGAACCTCGTTGAGTACTGAGACATAGTCATGCATCCCTACTGCAGATGAAGAAACCCATGTATGCATACTGCGCGAAGAGTCACTGGGACAAACTCTTCCTGAAATAGGCTCTCTAAGTCTTCCTAGAGAAGCATCACCTTGTCGTGAACTTGGAGCATCAAGATCCATCATCTACTTTCTACTACCTGTAGAAGACTGGAGGCAAGGATCACCATGAGATCAGCCGGTGTCCCTACTAGTCATAAGACTCTCACCACAGCCTCCAGTCAATCCTCAGCCGCTGGTGGGTTCGTCTCTCCCCTGAACCTGGGTGTCCTCTGGCACTGGAACTCATGAAATGTGCTCCAGCGGCGTGCACCCTCTACTGATGGGGCTGGTGGCATCGGTAGCCCAACAGGTAATGGTACCGCTGGTGCCTCCACCGGTTCCTCTACTGGAAGAGGGCCCTGCACCAAGGCCTCGTCGCTTGGTGGGCTATCAGTGCATACTATACCCATAACCCTAGATGGTTGTCTGTGTGGAGGCATCCTGAAAAGAAACAGGTGGGCCAAGGTCAATAAGTTATACCTGGTGAGCAGAATCAAAGAGATCAAAAATAAGAACTCTTATAAACACACATGCAATCATTGTTTTTATGCACTGATTCGGAAATCAGAAGTCAGGGTCCTGGTGTATGGATACGCCGGCTGCCACACCAACACTGGACTCCCCGAACTAAAGACCACACTCATAACACTTAACACTGTTGTCATTAAAAAAGTAGAGCCCAATGTTCTATGGTAGAAATGACTCCTCTGATACCAATTTTTCATGACCCTTCCCCCAGGGCCTATGTCGTGACTACCCAAGCCCGCCTTCCATAGTCCAAGGTCTAGCGACTAGCACCGAAGGTGTATTCCTTAAAACTAGGAAGGAATTTCCTTTATAACCTATAAACTCATGCAACCAAGCACACAACAAGATACGAACATGAGTAAACTGAATAGTAAAAAGAATGTGTACAGTAAGTAAAAGGGGCCAGAATACAAGCTCAACTGGAAAGTACAAGAAAACTGAAAAGTATAAGTAAACTGATCAGCTCTTGTGAACACCTGCCAAAGATCCTACCTGAAGGGTAGTTACAGCTCTCAAACGGTCGTCTCTGCGGTATGCTTCAACTAAGGTCCACCTCTGAGCTACCTCCAGTCATGGTACCCTCGTCCTTAGTCAGTGTTGTCCGTCGTCTGCACCAAACACAACAAGGTGTGGGCATAGCCCATGTAGGGGTGAGTATAACGATACTTATTAGGGACCCCGAGACCCTCAAGGTATCACAAAATCCATAAAGGATAAACCACAAAGCATGAAAAAAACTGACAACCCTACTTAGGTATATGCCCATAAATATATCTAAGTTATCAAGTAAACCCATCTCAATCATGAGGAAACACAAGGTCCAAATCATTAGCCCGAAGCTCAACTATTCCACAAAGTAAGGAATACCACGAAGGTAAGTACCACAAAATTATGCTACACAAAAGAATACCACAAAGGTGTCACCATGAAGGTAAGTACCACAAGGGTACAACACACAGAAGAATACCACAAAGGTATCACCACGAAGTTAAGGACTCATCTCATACCAGGTATATCTTAGGTACAGTAGTAGATATGATTAGACGTAACTACTGAATCATCTTACTCTGTTAAGAGGCAGACCCACATAGGATCCTAAATCATCAGACCCACACAGGATCCTAGTACATCATCAGACCCACACAGGATCCTAGTACAACATCAGACCCACATAGGATCCTAGTACATCATCAGACCCACATAGGATCCTAGTAAAACAGACCCACGTAGGATCCTAAACTATTCCCATGTGGATTCCTAGAGCGGATCCAAGTGAGACTCTCGAACACAGACCCACAAAGGATCTCTTTCTCATGTTATAGCTAGCTACTGGGTTCCCGCACTAAACCCGCTTGTCTCTGGGAGGGTATACTCCTCAATCCACTATTCGATACTCCAACTACCACGAATTCCCACAAAAAAGTATCTCAAATGACCTCCACGTCATAGGGGTCTCAATTCAACAGACGGTGCATCAATCGGACGCCCGGTCTGTAAGTTATTAGCCTTTTAGTCCCGAAGTCCCAGTTGGATTCATGCTTGATCCAACCCAACCATACCCCAAATATATCCAAATCTTAATTGGGGTATACCAAAAGGACTAACTCGCTCCAAGGTTTCCGGCACCACAGACGTTTCGTTAAACGGACCCATGTAGCTCAAGATATGGCCGAAAGAACGTATAGGGTCGAAATTGGCCCGGGTCCGGTTCGGGTCGACCTGGCCCGATCCAGGTCTGGCCCTGGTCGGACCCAACCCGCGGGATCCGACCCGGCCCACTCTGCACGGCTTGGCCCGCATTGGGTGGCCCAGCCAGCACTGGGCGGCCCGTCCTGGCAGCATGTGGGGGGGTGTCACGCGCCCCCCGCCCTCCATCACTGAATAGTCAAAGCTGTTCGGTCACCAGGCAGTACACGGGACCCACCGTGGGTCCCGCTCGGTAAATCTCAGCCATCCAAAACAGCCATCCCCTTTCGTCTCCCAGCTGCGCGTCGTGTGTCACCCCTCCGTGGCCGGCCAAACGTCGGTCGCCCTCCCTTCACCGCCGTGGCACAAAGCTGCAGCCCTTGCTCGTCGGGCGGCGTGAACACACGCCACCGTCTTCTTTGCGGCCGTCTGTGGTTTCGGCTGCCGTTCCTGAGCCCCACCGGTGTCGGTCTCCATCCTACTCCATCTTGAAGAACACATAAAGAACCACAAGGATTTTCGGAGAGGTCAGACCATGTTCGTTTGTCCAGTACCCTCCGTGTTAGTGCGGTAGCAAGTGGCTCATGGGAGGAGATTCAACGTGAAGGAAGATTAACGATGATTAATTGAAATCACAACCCTACCTCGAAGGTTCGTTGATGTGTCGTGAGATGAAATCGATGAAGTAGAAGTGGGTTCCAATGATCATTGCTTCTGCAACCCGCTTCCGAAGTTGGGCTTGTGCATCATCCTCTTTCTTGATTCTGAAGAACATTCTTCGATGGAGATGACATTATCCGTTAGAGAAGATGGTGCATTCTTCATTGGACAAGATGACACATTCTTCGTTGGAGAGAAGTTCGTCGAAGTTTAAGAGTTCTTCCCCGTTCAACAAGGCTCTCCCCAAATCCTCCTTTGCCAACGATTTCCACCCCCAAAAGAAAAAGGAGCCAACGTAATGTGTAATTTTATTAAATTAACATTTAAAGTTGTCTCATTTAATTAAGTCAAGTTGGCATAATTAAAGTAGGGGAGTTGAGAGGTTTTCTCCCATTAAAGGGGGTTTGGGTCATCCCCATCACTAGAATTCAATTTGGGGTTTTTTAGTTTGGGTGTTCCCCACCTCCATAACCCATGTAGAGAGGTTTCAATAAAAAATAAAATAAAATGTAAAATATTTTATTCTTCTTCTTCCATTAAAATCACAAAAAACTAACTTTCACCCTCTACCAACTACGGTCGAGGTGAAGGTCTCCTTAAGCGAATACTGGCACTGCGAGTTCAAAGGTGTCTTATGATTTCAATTTCAAGCACCGGTTTAAAAGTTACAAAAACCCACTCGCACGTTTACTGAACGTACCCGAAAAAAAGTTCAGAAATTCATTCTGAGCACTCCGGGCCTCAGAATCACGCACCGTCAATTTTTGCGGTCTTGTAAAATTCCCATATATTAAAAAAGAATACATGTAATTTCTGGGTCTTTACATTATAGTATTTGAGCATCTGTTTGTATAATGTTTAAGTATTCTTAAAATGTAATGTAATGTCAATATATGAAAAGTGAGGGTTGGTATAGTTGGTATGAGAGCAAAGGTATAGTTAACCATTGGAAACTAGGATGAGAAAACTTTAGTGAGATCCCTAGGTATATTTATAAGGATATTTATAGGGATGTCTCTAAGGATAAGTATAAGGATGAGTTAACATTTAGGAAAATGTCCTAGAATTTTGGTAAAGGATACAGTGAATGGTTTCCAAGAAATACATCCTCATATGGATACTACAAGTGGATGTGGATCTAAAATAGATGTAACTAGGTGTAACAACTCTGAAAAGATGTTCTGGGACTGACTCGGGGTAATCTGGTACACAACAGCGGGCCTTGCTTCACACCTTCTTTGACACTCCCAAGGGATATTCTTTGGAAATTCACACTCTTCACAAACCATCATGAAGGATTTAAATACAAGTTGGCTATGAATGACCTAGGATAAACCTGAGGTGTCATAGTTTAAGAAAGGTGTTATAATTTAGACATCATATAAGTTGTTTCCCTGATTATGTGATTCCTCAATATTATGATCATTTCTTACTCAATTCTTTCTAGTTTTAGTCAAAGGCAGGGACCGGAAGAAAATGGATTAATGTTGGATGTGATGGATGATTTTATGATGAGTATTCAAGTGGGATAATCACTGGATTGAAAAATTTTGTGATCATTCCTAATTAGTTTTCACAGAACATGATTAACAATGTTTACCTTAACTAACTCTTGAACTCACCAAGGAAGATAAATAAGGAGTTCTCTGAGAGTTTGGGTAATGGATACCATGGAGGAAAGAAGATTCAATTTCTTTTTTGTCAAAAATGTGTAAAGAATCACTTACATGAATGTCTTAGAGGAACAAGAAGATGTTTTGACTGTGTAAAATAAGGACACAAAGAAACTAACTGCATGGGTAAAATGAAGATTTTGGTTAACGGAATGGAAAGGAATATTGGCATCCCTAAGTTATCATCAGTTGATGACTAATTTAAATGTGGAAATTATGGTAATTATGAAAATCAATGTCCTGTGTGGAAGGCTCATGAAGAGAATCATCAAGGTGGTACAAGTGATTGATTTTCTCCTGATAATGAAGATACTACAAACAACATCATAAATGCATGTGATGTTATTAAAATATTGTTTACATTAAAAATAAAAATCATGATTAGATTTAGGTTGAGTAATCTTAAGACATGGTTTATATTTTAGATTCGAGGAAAGAAGGATTAAGGAATAAGTTTATAAAGCTTGAGTAATGGTATAAGAATAGGTTCAACTAATGAAGTAATTATGTTTTGGAATTCAAAGATTATGTTATATGAATAATGAAATATATAAGTATTTTTATTATAATTTTTAATTAAGTATTGTAAATGATATGTTTAATGGTGATTAAGGCTTATAAAAGTGATATTTTTATTAAGGGAATGTAACCCTTAATGTGATCAGGATTTTGAGAAAATTGTATTTCACTTGGATAAAGAGATGATTGATTCTGATAAAGTAAATTAGATATCACAGATTACCCTGGATCTGATTATTTATTGGTTGAAAAAATAGTCTATGTCATCATGGATGAAGTTTACAACTTCTTAGATCTACGTAATATATTCATTAACCTTTTTAATGAGGAATCATTCATGTTTTCTAAAAGTATTTATGGTAATTTAGGTTATTACCATGTTTCAAGGGAATATACAATAAGGGTATTCACATGTTTGGAATGTGAAAAACAAGTGATAATTTGTTATATATATATAGGGGAATCAATGTTATGCTGATTTCATGACTCTCTTTCTAAAGTTTTAGATTTTCATCTTTGAAAAGGGTTATAAGGTTAACCATTCATGAAAATTTTAACTTAAACTTTGGAGAAAGTATTTATGCACTGATATTTGTATTGAAACCCTTGGTTAAAAGTCTATTTAGTGATTAAAATTATTTCAAGGATGTATATATTATATATTTTGTAAATTATATTAGTGTTTTTTTAAAAAGTACATCATGTATTTTGGGTAATAACCAATAAAGTCCATAAATGTCATAGGTCTTGAACCCATGAATAAAGGAGGATAAAGGTTTCACACCTACCACTAGCCTACATGATGTCCTGGTTAACGTATATTTATTTTTTATGAATAAATATTAATGATGAATCAGTAGTGTTACTTTTTATATTTATATATTAATTCATGTTGATTTTTAAGAGAAAAATAGTTAGAATTTTCATTCTTTTATGGTCCTTAAGATCCGTTAAAAGTGTATTTTAGTTCTTTATGAATTAAAGTTAATTTCTGGAAATTCATTCCATGAGGTAATGGGTGTATTAGAAAATTTTAAAAGCACAAAAAAAGAATGTAATTTTGTTTAAATAAATTTCTCAAAAATTACTCAATGTTTTAAAAGTGATACAAAAAAAATGTTGTCCTAATACCTTAATTTTTTTTGAACCCACGGATTCTGGAATCATCATAGATTTATGAATTTGAGGCCCTCATCTTTCCTTTGATGATTCAATTTTTTGTGATTGATGAACTCAATCACTCCCTATAAATATTTATTCTTTTCCTCCATGTCCAATCTACACTTTGAACCAATGTTCTCCTATGTGGAAACCCATTTATATGTTACTTTGTGTAACCGTTATGGTTCCAAATTCCCCTTTTTAAGGGAAGTTTTAGTATCCATTTTTATGATGTGGGTTTCTATGAATGAAACATTCAATTATTAAACCTATGATAACCCATATTAATTTAGAGGGCGAAATTCATTTTAAGGGGGTGTAATGTAACACCCCAATATTTTGTGGAATTTTTTTCAAATTAATTTAATCTTTTCATATTTTTCACTTCACACAACACTCAAAATAGTTTTTCACTAAGTCAAACATTTAATTCACACAAAAACGGCTTGGAATATGTTACACACAACCCCAACATGGTGTACTATACATGGAACAACAATGTTAGTGTAAATTACATGCAATATTGACCTTCCTCAATGGCCTACGTAACACGCAAGACCGAGTGCTACCTAACTATAATATATTATTAAAAATATTATTATAATGGAATATAATGTTGCCATTAAGTTTATAGATATGATTAGTATTAACTAAATTATGAAAATATGTGGTGTACACAAATATAAAATTAAGTCATAGGTTACTAATTAATGAATATGAAAACTGATTGAATATAAAGGAAAATATTATTATAGTAACAAAGTTATTTTAACCTAGTAAATTAAATTAATTAAAATTGGTAAGTGATATTAATTTAATAAATATGTTATATATTCAATAAAATATTTTTTATATTCTTCCAATAGATTCTATAGACATAATATAAGAACAAACCCAATTTTATGCTTAAAAAGTCTATATTTTTATTAAGTCATTTTTTACTGCCTTTCAATAAAGAACCCATTTTAAATAAAAAATTTATAACTTTTATATAATTAAAACTTAAAAATAAACATTAAATTTTTAATTTAAACATAAAAAATAGGTTAGTATAAAGTTTTTATATTTTTATGTAAGGTTTCATCTTTTAATGAGTAGTTTAAAATACTAGATTTTAATTCAAAACTCCTTTTTCATATAATTTATTTATAAGGTTAAATTATATTTTAAATTGATTTAATAGTTCATTTAGATAATATTTTTATAAATTAATCCACTTTTGGTCATTGGAACCAATTTTACATTGAAAGTGGATATAAAAACTTAGCAAATTTTTTATCATTTTTACTTTAAAAATCTGCATTGTTGTCCCATCAGCGGGATTAATTTTAAATTAATTTCTACCACTTATGTGATTATAATTTGTAAAAATGGATTAAATATTTAGAATAATCATAATTTATAATGTCTAAAATTTTAAAATTTTAATTTTACCAAAAACATTAGTGAAAGTAGTTAAAATTAATTACATCGGTTAAGAGAAAAATTAGGTTAATAAAGTATTAAACCTTAAATATAAGACCCAAAACAACCTATAAACATATTTAACACCCATTTTATGTCCATTATTCAAAAATTAACCTTCTATTATTGAGTTTTGTTGGTTTAGTATGACGTTTTTTAGGTAGGAACATGTGCACACCCAACTTGTTTCCAAAAAATCCAAGTGAGTCATTTTCCTTCCCTATAAAAGGCCACTACCTCTAATAATTTCTCACAACTCTCCAACCTTTTAGGTTAGGATAAGATATTCCCTATTATCCTCACATAATTTATCCTCTATACCTTTAAGACTCAATTTTTTAATAAATACTCTCAAGGAAACCTTTTGGAACAAACCAAAAGGACTTTCCCGATTAAGAGGTAACATCTTATCTCAAGCTCCTTTCCTTTATTTTCCTTATCCACCCCCTCCACTATATTTATTAAATTATTGTATGAAAAAAATAGTATAATTAATATACTATTATTTTTTTATGCTAAGTTTTTTACCTACACTTACAAACACCTCCATCTAGTGGATATCAAACATATTGTTTCTGTGTACGGTGAATTACAGCCTCACAAAACGATGAGGTTCATTTCTCCTTTATCACCAATCATGGTGGCCATTATGATGGACCCTATATTTATAAATTTTGTATATTATATTTATTATTTATTTAATATTATTTATTCCTTTTACAAAACACATCTCTTTACTTTCCATTTGGTGTAATTATGATAGTTTTGTTTGAGGAAGTGTGGATTATCGCCACCTTAAAGCGATGTTATTCTTTCACACACCGCATGTAATGTATTAATGATGGGTTTAGTGAAATTATATGATATAATAACAATATTTAAATAATGATATATATATATATATATATATATATTTCATTTACATGCTTTCTTTTAGTATGACAATAAAAACAGAAACGACGTTCATGCGTATATACAGTATACCATCTCCATGAACTGTTAATTCCATTTCATACTTATTTATGTTATAGATTATTATAATATACATATACTGGATATTCATGATATTTATATCATTATTTAAATTTTGGAACCATGTTATAAGTATAATGACCAACGATATAACAAATTAAGACACATGCAAAGAACAAAGCGAATATTACCCAAAGTGAAACCTTAACATAGGATCGTTAACAAGAAGGTAATATAAGGTCATAATAAAACCATATATGGTATTATATATAATAATATGGTTCTATAAAATATTTATAATAAATTTATATTTATTATATAGGAGGTTTTAACTAGTACAACGAGACTCAGGACACAAGGTAATAGGATTTCATCTCACTTTTAATTTCCTTGAGATACATGTTATGTTCGACACTCTTTCCTTTTGTGTGGAGTATATACTGACCATGATTGTATTATATTTATATTATAATTAAATTTATGGGTATTAACACGTCCATTTTATGATCCTTATTTAATGGGTTTTAAGTTTCAAAAGTTATCAAATTGGTAAAATAGTTTTGTCTCAATTTGGCTTCTTTGAGACTCATGTTTTGTTATGCACCTAAACTCTTTATTCGAGGTGTATATACCTCCATTTTAAATATCATGAATATAAATATTTTCATGATATTATAAGCCTCATATAATTTCATTTTTTTAGAGTATTATCACAAGTTACCAAGTTATAAGAGTTTATTGAGACAATCTCATTGCTTTTCGAGATTGTTTATGTTTATGATTCCTTTGATGAAACCTTATGATACATCTCTCAAGAACACTCATGAGTTTCCTTATCCTCTATTATTTCATGATATATCCATGTATTTTTACCATTTTATACTCTTTGGTACATAATATAGTAAAGAAAGTGTTTTTAAGGAAGCCCGACTTTACCCTCTCTTCGGTTGGAAATCTATGTTCCATCAAAACCATGTTTTCTAAAAAGGGTTTCCAGGAATATTATAAAATTATCCTATAATATTGAAAAGAAATTTTTACCCTTTTTTTCTTTTATTCATCTCTACAAAGGAATATTTTTTCTCTTTCCAAACAATTCATTTTTATAACCTTTTTACCATGAAAAAGTAATGTTCTTTTTACCTCATACGACATGTACAGATTTACCTGCCATCATTTCTTTGAAGCTTCCTTTGAATTTTTTTTTAAGTTTAATCTTTAAGAAAATGTTTTTAAAAGTAATTTTAAAGGAATATTGTTTTCAAAATGTTTTCAAGATTCTTTTATGAGTTTTCAAGCAAAATTTTTTTCAAAATGTTTTCAAGCCTTATTTAAAAGATTTCAAATAATTTTCAAAGAAATGGGTTTTAAAACATTTTCAAGCTTCTTTCATATGTTTTAAAGTAAAAAGGTTTTCAAAAAATTATAAAACTTTCTTTAAAATTTTTCAAATTGTTTTCAATGAAAAATGTTTTTAAAATCTTTTGAATCCTATTTTATAAGTTTTTAAGGAAAAATGTTTTCAAAATTATTTCATGTCTTCTTTATAAGTTTTCAACGTATTTTCTAAGAAAATGATTTTAAAATGGTTTTATGTATTAAAAAAACTTTTTCAAATAAGAAAGGATATTTTTCTCAATAAATGTTTTTAAAATATATTTTAAAATTATTTTCCATCTAATATGACATATATTGATGTTACTCATGCCTTTCTAGAAAATGATATAAAAGTTACATTCATATCCTTTCAATGAATGGGTTATGATTAATGTATTGGTCTTTATGAAACTCATTTCTACTTCATGGGTTATATGTTTATGAAATCTATTTCTCTTTCACAGGTTATAATTTTAATGAAATGATAATGAAACTTGTATCTTTCCACTAGTTATGATATTTTTACATGTTTATGATACCCATTTCATTTCATGGGTTATGATATGATTATTTATGATCTTGTGGAACATGTATGTATGATTTCATTATGAGATGGGTAGGACCTATATCACCCTCAAATTCATTGGGTAAATATTTATATATCATGAGACTAATAGGGCTGGAATGAGGCTTTACTTGGTTCAATAATACAGGGATGGAATGAGGGTTTACTTGGTTCAGTAATACAGGGATGGAATGAGGGTTTACTCAGTTCAGTAATACATGGATGTAATGAGGTTTTACTCAGTTCAGTAATACCGGGCTAGAAGGAGGGTTTACTCAGCTCAGTAATACAGGGCTAGAATGGGGGTTTACCCAGTTCATTAAAGGACTTTTTCTACTAAAATGGTATTGGAAATGATGCCTTGGATACTATGGAAATCATTATATGCTTATGTGTTTTCCATAATTCCATGTTTTATTCCTATGTTATGATTTCATGGCTTATGTCCTTTATTTCTTTATGATTCATGTCTTGTGAACTACCAAGATTTATTCCATGATTAATGTTTAAGATATTTGATATGGAGAGTATGATCTTCTAATGTTTTTATCATGTTCTCATACCCCTATGCTCATTTTTATGCTTACATATCTCCCTTGTTTATCCTTACTGGGCATTTGATCTCACCCCTTTATATGTTTCCTTCCCCAGGTTATTAAGATATATAGTAAGTATGATGTGTCTGAGAATGATTCTAGTCATGAAGAACCTAGTGGGAGATAATTTTTCTCACTTATGTAATAGTTTTTATGTTTCTAAGTTTCCAAAGGCACTATACCAATTACAGTCTTTGGGCGTCTGTTTGTATAATGTTTAATTATTCTGAAAATGTAATGTAATGTCTATTTATGAAGAGAGGGCCATTATAATAACATATAAGTATATGTAGGATACTATTGTTGTTATTTTATCATGTTTTAATAATATTTTAATGAGGTATAAGAAGAAATAAAATAGAAATTAAAGGTTGATAAATATACCTCTTCTTCAGAAACCCCCTTTATTTTGCACCAAAATCCTTCCTAGGAGGGATTTATGATCAATCAAAGGCCTTTAGTACATTTTATGGGAAGTAAATAATGGATTTGAGAATGTATTGACTGAAAAAAATGGCTATTGAAGTGGATATAGGAGCGGAGAGGGTTGTCCTTCTATAAATGAGGTGGAGTGACATTTCTATAAATACCCAAAACTATTCAATAATGGGAAGTCAATATCAAACCAAGTGCCTCCAAAACTAATAAATAATGAATTTTAGGAAAAATAAGTTCAATCCAAACCTACTCCAAAAAAATAAACATGTTTTAAACATGTTATTCCCTTAACCTCTAAGGTTACTAACTTTTTCCATTTTAGTTTTCACCATGGTAACTAGTATTTTTACCTAGATAATTTATCCTTCAAGATTAAAAATAAAATGGGACTTCTTAGATAATTTGAAAACAATAATTCTAAATATGAATCTAATTTATCAAATAAAAAACCTATGTGTATGTAAAATTAATTTTAACACATGCGCATGTAAAAATAAAAACATTGTTTTAACCTTAATCAAGGTAATTAATTTTTTAACTCTTTAAGGGTTAATAAAGTTATTATAAAATAAAAAAAAGGTCCATAAATGGACCATGGTTGATATTATAAACCATTACCATTTACTTGGTCTAATATAATATTTTTAGGAATTTTAAATCATTTAATAAAATATTATTTATTATAAAGAATCATTAATGCCAATTTTAAAACTATTCAATTAATTTGACTTTAAAAACATCAATAAAAATATGGAATTAAAATATATACATTTCAAAAATCCTTAAATCGTTATAATTTTCTAAAAAAAAAATTTAAAATAATAATTGTTTCAAATTATATTAATTTTGATATTTTTAAAATGATTTATTTTATTTTCCTTTTATTTAAATAATTACTACATCGGTGTCGCGTAAGTATTTAAGGTTTATTATTTCATCATTAAAAATTAGAAATAAATTATTATTATAAATAAAAATTATTTATCCTTAAAATGAATATTTATAACTGATCATGCATTCTTTTTATCCATATGTGAACACATAAGAAATTTCTAAAAGAGAGTGTCATTTTGTCCTTTTCTTTACTTAAAGTAATATAAAGGCCATAATCATGTTCATTTGGATCCAAAATGGGAAATATAGAGAAATTAGATGATATAGGGTCTAAATATATCTATAAAATAGAAATTGGATAAGTTTTAGGTCATTAAAGTCCTTGTCTCTTTAGTTTAATCCCCTATAAACTTCTTTTACCCTTAATCGTGGAAACAAATTTTTATTGTTTTTATAATTCATTATGATAAAAATTTAATTTTACCTTATTATATGATATCAATTATTCCAATTCAAAATATTGAATCCAGTTTATCAAATTCAATTCATATAAGTTCCATAATTTAATTTAAAAATGAACTCAAAAAACATGTCGAAAAATAATTTTTAAAGGAATATATTTTTCAAGCATAAGATGTTCTTACATTAACTATATGACTCATGATCATCATTATATGTATTTAAATTCATATATTTAGATTTAAAATCTATAAATTTAATTTAAAATTTTCATTATTAAATATTATTTTAATTAATTAAAATGGAAATACATTATGCATCAAAAAATAGTTTTTAATAAAAACGGTATTTTTCACTATTCATTGTAAAATAAAACTTTTTAGAAAAATCCAAAAAATTAAACTAGAGATAATTTTCATATGATGAATTCAAAAATTAATTTCATTTTATCAAATACATATTTTTAATGTGGAAAAAAATTAATTATATTAATTTCTCACAAAAGGTAGTAATAATCATTTTTGAAGAAAACGTATTTTTGAAGAATAAATTGACTTAATAAAAATTGAGTGATTATTTACTAAGAATTTATCAATAAATTTTATTGAGTAGGAATTTATTATATATTTCATAAAATAGTTAATCCCATTCATACATGTTAATTCAATGACTATTTTATAATATTTTAATATTTCATCGTGGTTCGTTTAAACTCATTATTACGTGGAACGCAAGCTATCAAAAAAGTTAAATTTATTTAAATTGAACTATATTCTTAAATTTAGGGGTGTTACAACCTGATTAAATATATTTCCCTCCGCGGGATCTGATATATAGATAATATGATGTAGTCGATAATGATATAAAAAAATTCAAACTAAACCAAAAAATATATACACAAAAAAACTTTTGTAATGTTATTGACTTGCTAGATCTTGTATCCCTCTATCATGTGATGTAAGATAAAGAATTGAATTTAGTTTATACCATAGTGAATACTTGATCTGTTGTGATAGATGGAGTTTCATCATAGGTATGCCCTCAATATGAAACAATGCATGTCTATCCCATATGTCGACATATTGTGCATGATGTCATCTCCATTTGACATCCTACCTCCATGTCAGCATTAGGGAATGAGTGTCATTGGCTAGATAGGTGTCGATGGAATACACTAAATTCATCCAAACTGATGCATAACTATATCAGTTTGGTGTCACTCAAGAATATCAAAGTGTAATAGAGACACTATAGCCCTAACATCATCAATCCTAGTAGTACAATATATAGGAAGCTGGTCAAAGAAACCCCAATATGGTTGGCATGAAATCTGAAATGACATGTGACATTTGGTAAAATATTTTATTACTGATTTCCAAAAACTATAATATTTTGAAATTTATTTCTCAACAGAAGAATGTATTTACTTACATCACTAGTTAGTAGACTATCCAACATGAGATGGTATAAAAAAATAATGTCTCTGTGTCCTGAAAAAAATGATGTGTATGACTCCACCTATAACTTAAAACATATAAATTGATTAATAATAATCAATTGAGTATAATAACTCAAATCAAAATTAGAAAAAATTAATGATGAGTGATCATACTAGTTTCCACATGGAGCATCATGCATCACATGCATGGAAAGTTGTAGACCAATAACAATAGGGTCCAAGAAAGGGATGTGCTCTCATGACCACATCTAAATGAGGATGATAGATCCCCCAATATCACTAGGATTTTATTAGTATATACTAAATAATGGTGTGTGTATATATATATATATATATCAAAAACATTGATGCCCATCTATATCTCTCAGTCTGATCAAATTCCTCATGTATACCCAAATACATCATGTGGGTATGCATACTCGAGTGATCGACACACATTATACCTCCAACCAGCCGTAAGATATATGCACATGCATGAAACATGAATGTATTCTCATCAGCGTCATCAGTTAAATGTGTGAATTGTAAGAAAATACAACTCATGGATATAGAAATTCCATCTATAGTAGTATTATCTCCCTTAATGTTTAGTCCTAAAAATTGATGTATGCACTCAAGCCCATCTTTATATGTGGGTCCTATAACTACATCACATTGGATAGTATGACTAAGCATAATGGCCACAACTTCTAGGGTGATGGCATCTCTTCCATGGGAAAGTGTAAACTGTGAGTCACATGTCTTCATTTATCATTGATAAAAATAAGAAGTTGAAGATCAATAAATTTAAATTTTGATATAGTGATTCCATAAAACTAGCAAGTCATAGGTATGATATAATAGCACATGGAGGTGGAATGTGATGATAGTGGTGTTCCATATACACCCTAAAACATTGAACCTCAAAACCCACTAGTGTGTCATGTGAAACATGTCTATACTACTCAATGAGTAGAGTAATATCATCCATCTCTATGCATAAAAATAAAATAACTATTAAATAATTATAAAATGTAAATGTAATGTTAAGGTTAGTAGAATGTAGGATATAACAGTTATGTTAATTATGAAACTTGTATCAAAGATAAAATAAGAAGATCATTTTATTTATATACTCATCATGTGGTCCAGTCTCCTGTGACTCCATGAAATTTTACAAAAATACCCTTTTCTCTTTATTAATATGATAAAAAAATATTCTAGAAAATCATCAAGTTAAATTATCTCTCATCTTCTATTAATTACAACTCTCTTCTTCAACCTTCTTGCAGCATTTCACTGATTATCATGAATAATTACTTGAGTACATAATATATTGATCATTCAGTTACATGAAAACTCATCTTTAAACACTTGATAATTGTTTTCATATGATTATTGGAACTTTAGCTTATCTTAGCTCATCATAAAAATATTGCATCCATTTTCAATAGATTCTCATTCGGTAGGTTCAATTGTATCACATGACTCCCTTATACATCAAATCACATGGATTGATCTTTTTTCATCATAGAGAAGAGATTAATATTGAAGAACTCATATAGAATCACAAAGTGTTTTTTGATATAGGAATTGGTGAAGAACAAATTGAGAGTTGATATAATTACATCTACATTATTCTTGAAAACATAGTTTCATCATTTTCCACTGAACTTATTCTAAAATAAAAGGATCAATATCTCTCAATATCTCAGGATTGAATCAAAAACACTTCTTGGTCTTTGTGAAATTTAAAATCCTTGGGTAATAACTCTTGTATATTATAGTTTAATTTATCTACATAATATTTCATTCTAAAAATCTTTTGTGTTCAAATTTCAAAAAATATTCACTATGTGTATAATGACACTTATGTAGTTCACATTGATTCTTACACATATTCATATCATGCTTACATATAGTACAATGATGTTTATGAAAATTAATCATGCTTACACAATCTGGAATGATGTTCATAAATAACCAAAATATGTTGGAAAATAAATAAAACACCAATCAACAATTCCAAGGGGCACTTAAAATCATATTGAAGAAGGTTTGAATTTATTGAGTTGAAGCTGGAAGTATTATGATAGTGAAGTACTTGATATAATCTAATTTGACTATTTTTAGAAAGATGATTTTCAAATTAATATGTAATATATATTTTTTCCTCCATTACAATATGTAATATACATATATATATCTCAAGACTTATCTTTTTTTTTTTGAAAAGTTGAAACATTTACAAAAACACAAAAAGGACAACCTAATGTTTGACCATAATCAAATTTCTAATTACTCAAGACCTTACATTTTTTCCTGCAATACAATATCATCGCTGAGAATGAGAACTAATTCTTGAAATGTTTGGGAATCACTTCATGTTATGACCTTCCCCATGATATATAATGAATCTTAGATGTTGGCCTTATTCTTAAGGCTAGTCCATCTCATTCTGAATCCTATTGGACATCATTTTGCCTCATTATCTCAACCTACTGAAGCCAATTATTAGTATAGGATTTTCTTTGGGTATTGAGAAAATCTAAAACTCCCCAATAGGAATCCATGGTGAACTATAGAATTTAGCAATGGTTTTGACCATGTACACTAGATCAATATATGGTTCTCATGATATGTTCATAGAGGCATAGTTATAATGGAATGCATGCATGGAATCCACAATGCCTGAATATTTCCATGATCAAAATGCCTCTGGTCAAGTAATACTGCTAACACTCGATCATTTCTACTTGTGTTGAGGCCATGAAACTCTATATATTAAAGTCAACTTACTTCTCTGTAGAGACCCGGGTTTTACCTTGTAAGACTTTGAAATATTTCTAAGAATATTTCAGAGCTAGGTGCTGAGATGGCATGCAATTATGAGGCCTGGTGTGCCTAGAATTAATTTTATAAAAATATTATGTATTTTTATACATTCACATGACGAAAATGGGATATCTCTCAAACTATTGATCAGATCAGAAACCCAAGGACATGGTTGAGTCCGTAGTGTGGCATTTACCCTAGTTGGGACATAAACTTTGTTGGTGTGGGACTTATGTAGAAAAATCCACAGAGGGAATTTTCTTAAATAAAATAATTAAATTTAAATATTTTATCTCGAACCCCGAATCAAATAACTTTTTAATGGGGACTCGGATTGGAAATATGAGACTACCTTTGAGTTAGTAGTGGGATGTTTTACCTAAGTGCGACATAAAATGAGAGGGCATGGGAGGTTTGGACCGTGAAACTATTGTTATACATTTCATTAGTTTTCTATAAATATGTGTTTAAGATAAATGAGAAAAGGTGGGATCATTTCTCCCATGGATACCGACGAGAGCTCCTCCTCTCCTTCCAATCGGTGGATTGATGCAGAATATTTGACGGATCGCGACGAAAATTCAGATAAAAGTAGATTAGAGTGCAGTGAACACAACAATGGATCCAAAATCAAGGTAGGATCCTTCTTTCAGATTCTTCTTTTCCCCAATTGAGGTTTTTTTCATTGAATTTTATTTGTTTTCATTTATGTTTCCTTTTTTATCTTTGTCGATGGCCAAAATAAAAACATTCATCATCCATTTGGCATGCCATCCATGTCCAGTTGTTCCTATCATCAAGACGGGCCTTTTAAGGCTGGTTTGAGGATTTTATGTCTCGTGATAAAGGCATGGTGGCACAAAACATCCAATTATGATGGTTGTGATCAGGTAGAATCTCCAGAGTAGTATCGGGCTTACCCTCCAATGGGACTGGGTTGTGGAATTCCCGATGATCTTTTTGAAAGGTACCATCCAGAAGGGATGGCCAGTATAGTTCCTCGATGCCTTCTGAGTTGCACCCTCAAGTCAAGCTGGGCATTGGTCCTCGATGATCTTCTGAGTGGCACCCTCTAGTCAGTCTGGGCATGGGTCATTGATGACACAAGAGTGACACCCTCCAGTCGGGATGGGCATGGGTTCTCAACCTATTCTAAGTGGCACCCTCCAGTCAGGTTGGACATGGGTCCTTAACCTCGAGACACTACCTCTCATCTATACGAATCAGTGGAGAGACATGTTTTAACATACCTTTGGACTCATGAGAAAGAGGTACTCTTTTCCCACTAAGACACATCCTTGCAACATGACCTAAAACCATAGTTAGTGAAGACTTTATGAGAAAAAAGCATGTGTCATACCCCCCACGTCTTCGCCTCTCCTAGAAGGAGAGTATCCAAAAACCCAAAGAGTATCCAGCAGTACGCACTCCTTGGGTTTTTGGCGCCTCTCCTTCCAGGAGAGGTGAAGACGTGAGGGGTATGCCACATGCTTTCTGCATTTATATTATCATGGTTAAATGAGTCTACTCTCCTACTATAGGTAGTGAAGACTTGATGAGAATTTTATCTTCTCACCGTTTCTAGCTCCTTGTGTTTGGATGAGAATACTTTACTCTCTTGTTGGGTTGATTTTCACTCCTTTTATTGTACCTTTTCCTATATTCTCCTTTCCTTTTTAGATTATCTCTTATGGATCCCCCTTCGCTTTTTTGGGGAATTCTACTGAGTATTTTTATACTCATCCCTACATGGGCTTTTCCCTCATGTGTCGCACCTTATGTAGATAATGGACAGGTTGATCGTGACTTTAGAGGAGCTTAGGTATATGGGTTCTTGGACCGCATATGGTGGTTGTTTCTTGGGATCTTGGAGCGGGGATCCCTTGGAAATTTTATTTTTTAGTTACTGCCAAGTTGTGGCACTTTTCTAGTTGGGTGTGTATTTTTTCCCTTTTACTTTCATTTTATTGTACCGTACTTGTATTGTTTAGTGGTTTATGCATGTTTGGGTTATTTATTTAAGTGTTGCATCTATTTTTTCTCTCCCTATTCACTTTTTCATTGAGTTGGATATGTGTGTGTGTGTGTGTACAAGTTCATAGGCAAAGCACTCCCTGAGTTTTTCAAGCCTTCGATGCTAGTCACCACCCCTAGCCTATGGAGGTGGGCTTGGGTTAGTTGTCACTTGAGGCCTGTCATGGGTTAGATTATGAAAAAGTGGTATCAGAGAAAGTTCATTCCTTGGGATGTTGTTCAGACATTTTCCCATCAAAGTATTGGTTGGGTTTATGGAAACAGTTTCAAAGTGTCTCAAGACTGAATCTCAAGCCAGGGAGTCTAGTGATGGTATTGGTGGATGATGTATCCATTCACCAGGACCCTGATTACCTGATTGTTGACTCGGTACCCAGAGACACTTTTGCAGGGAACAATGGTACATGCATCATATAGGATTGATTCTTTGACTATCCTTCTTGAGTCATCTCCCCATAATTGTTGATATATATATATATATATATATATATATATATATATATTATCATCTGACCACGGTACTCCTTGATAACATTTAGGATGTCTCTGCAATGATAGTCATCCAGGATACTAGTTCTGGTTCATGATGAAGACCATGTGAGCGATGAGGCCTCAATTTAGGACCCATTATGTGATCCCCTTCCTCCAGGTGGGCACGTAGTAGAACCTCCACCTATTAATCAGCAGTGATTCCTAGTAGATCAGGTTGAGGAGATGCGTAGGTTGAGCGCACTCCGTGAGTTCCTGCATCAGAGACTATTGAGGTTCCGCGGTGAGCCATATCCTCATGCAGTAGAGGTTTGGCTAGAGCCAGTGGTCCACCTCTTCAGGATTTTTTGAACACCGATAGATTAGATGGTGGCTTTGGAAACCAGTATTTTCTACAGAGCAGTTGGGCGTTGGTGGAGTTTGGTTACTCAGATACTTAATGAGACAATGCTCTCATGGGATAACTTCTAGCAGCTGTTTTGTGAGGATTACTACCCCCCATTCTTATGATCCATTCAGATTCAAGAGGTTCTGGAGCTTCAGTAGGGAGGGATGATGGTGGATGAGTACATGACTAGGTTCACAGACCTTACTCAGTACTCTTTGGATGTGGTCCATGATGGTAACTTCTGAGCTCGTAAGTTTGAGTAGGGTCTCTATATGGAGATTCATGCTAGTGTAGCGCCCTTATGCATCCCCACCTATTTTGGGGTTCTAGAGTGGGCACTGGTGATAGAGATCTTTCTTCCAGAAGAATGCCAATTAATTCAGGTCTATAAGTGGTCACAATGGAGCTGAGACATCTACCACAGTTAACATACATCAGTTGGCATGGCCTCGACACAGGAGGCCACCCCATGATCAGTCTCAAGCACATGGTCAAGGACAACGTAGAGAAATGGGGTAGACCAGGGAGGTACAATGCAATGCTTGTGACAGGCTAGGTCACAAGACATGATACTACCTAACAAGACATGTTAAACTTTCTAGGCAGTTGGTAGATACACTACCATGGCATAGGCAGCGTCATGATTAGGGATCCACCAAGTGGGGACAAGGTGGTCTCCAAAGAGGTGGTGTTGGAAGGGGATTAGGATGAACTTTGGTTAGTGGAAGATGCTACGAGGTCCTTCCACCACCACCAGGTGGCCCATATTAGACTTAGAGAGCTAGAAGCTGGGGCCACGAGCAAAAGCATGCTATGGATTTCTACAGTCTTGTAGTGCGCAAGATGATAAGAGGTACGCTCTGTTTCTTTTCTACCTTTTATATTAGAACTTGTTAGAAAATGTGTGAAGTAATCTTTTCTCCCTAATCCTTGCTTGAGGTTTTACTAGGGTGATGTGGGGTGTCGTTGTAACCCTATGTTGGTGTTGTTCGACATAGATACAAATGCACAAGGAAGAGGGGTACTTCCCCCACTGAGATGTGTTTTTCTGATGTGATAAAAATTGTGATGGTGAGTCAGTGCCACCCAAATCGGATAGTATCAAGGTGTATTCGATGAGTCACTTTGACTTGTGAATTCTGAGTGAGGTTGTACAATGTAGTGTCAGAGAAGGTCCTAGCATTTCGAGAGTTTTTCCTGCTTCATACTTTTTTCCTGGGATGTCTCTAGTGGTTGTAGCAGAGTATCTGGTTTGGGGACTAATCTCCTTCCATGGAGAGAAAAGACACACAGGGTATGCCACGTGCTTTCATTGTCTAGATTATTGTGACTATATAAGTTTACTCACCTACCCTATTTGTTGTGCCTTGTGTTCTCAACATGGCCTGTCATTATAATTACATTTTTACCCTTCAGGCAAATAAAGAGCATCACATGCTCATCAACCTTTTGGGACCGATGTGTCATGTACTCTGGGAGTACACTGGAATGCCTTGTGGGTACTTGATCACAGTTTAGTACCCAAGTATGGCTAGGTACATAGACATGTGATGAGGCAGGGTCTCATGTTGTGTGGGGCCCACACATGCCATGTACCACTTTATGAATCTTTTATCTCTTATATCTCCTTCTTCTGAACTTTTATTTTGGCCTGCGAGTAGCCTATCCTGAGTGTTTTTCTGCGTAGAATGTGATGATTCATTATGTAGTGGATTTTGAGATATTATACAAGATGTTCCGAGAAAGACGTCTATATGAGGTGATGCTTGATGTTCCAGGTGTGAAGCCTATCTGAGGTGACTCTCAAAGATGACTGTGATCAGATGGAATCACCAAAGCAGTACCGAGCTTACCCTCCAGTGGGACAGGGCTATGGAATTCCCAATGATCTTTTCAAGAGGTAACATCCAGCAGGGATTTCCAGTGTAGTTCCTCAATGTCTTCTAATTGGCACCCTCCATTCGGGCTAGTCATGGGTCCTCTATGATCTTCCAAGTGTCACCTTCCAACCAGGCTGGGCATGGGTCCTCGAGGACACTAGAGTGGCACCCTCCAGATGGGATAGGCATGGGTCCTCAACCTATTCTAAGTGGAACCCTCCAGCCAGGTTGGGCATGGGTCCTAGATGACACTAGAGTGGCACCCTCCAATTGGGTTGGGCATGGGTCCTCAACCTTGGGACACTACCTCTTGACCATATAGATCAGTGGCGAGATGTGTTTTGACATACCTTTGGACTCACAAGAAAGAGGGATGCTTTTTTCACCGATATGTGTCCTTATGATGGGACTTAAAACCATGAGGGTGAGATAGTGTTGCCCAAAGTGGATAGTATCAACGTGCAGTGATTGAGTCCCTTTGACTTGTAGTTCAGGGAAGACGAGTGGGATGTCGGGCATCGATGGTGGTTACTTCTATGACTATTGGATACTATTTTCTTGGGTTGAGCTGTGAGATGGAGATCCCCTTACTCTCTCATTTTGGTTTCTTTGACTGATCATATATATATATATATATATATATATATCCTATTTCAGTACCCGCTCCTCAGTTTTTTGGTTACTTTCCTTCCAAGAGAGGCAAAGACGCATGGGGTATGCCACATGCTTTCTGTGTCTAGCTTCTCGTGGTTTGATGAGTCTACACTCCTACTATAGGTATCATAGACTCTGAGAGAAATTCATCTTCTCACCATTTCTAGCTTCTTATGTTTGGATAAGATTACTTCACTCTCTTTTTGGGTTGTGCTACACTTATTTTATTGTACCTTGTCATATATTCTTATTTCCTTTTCAGAGTATCTCTTACGGCTCCCCCTTTTCCTTTTTAGGGAATCCAACTAATTATTTTTATACTCACCCCTGCATGGGCTTTGCTCGCACATGTTGTGCCTTATGCAGACAATGAATAGGTTGATCGTGACTTTAGAGGAGTATAGGGATATTGGTGCTTAGACTACGTATGATGGTCATTTGTTGGGATCTAGGATTGGGGATCCCTTGGCTATTTTAATTTTCAGTTACTGCCAGGTTGTGGAACTTTTCTAGTTGGGTGTGTTTTTCCCCTTTTCCTTTCAGTTTACTATACTGTACTTGCACTATTTAGTGGTTCATGCATGTTTGGGTTATTTATAGTAGTGTTGCATCTATTTTTTTCTCTCTCTCTACACTTTTGCATTGATTTTTCTGTGTGTGTGTGTGTGTCTGGGTTCTTATGTAAAGGCCTCCCTGAGTTTTTCGTGCCTTCGACACTAGTTTCCACCCCTAGCCTATGGAGGCGAGCTTGGGGTAGTTGCGACTTGAGCCCTGACATGGGTCGGGTCGTGACATTCTTAGTTGAATAACCATGCTCAAAAAAGCATAATCTTCTTTAATTTTCATATCAATCCCTCATTCAAAGTTTCATCTGTACCACAACCCCTAAGTAATCCTATCAGTAGTTTGTCTTCCTCTTTCTAAGAAGTATTTTACACAATGATAAAATGTCTCATGAACTATGACAGTTATAGGAAACTTACGATGCCTCTTAAAGACTCCATTGATTCAATCCACAAATTTTGTGGCCATGTGTACATACCTCTTCCCCCCATCATATGCCAATGTTAATTTCACTTTTTTAATCCACATAATGTAGTCATAAACACCTTGATTATCCTGAAAAATTACTTCCAATCACTACTCAAACCTTTGATGGTTCGGATCATATGCTAGACCAAAGTGACCATATTATTTATAAATTAATATTATCATTACATTGAAACAATAGTATATAAGAACCATATTACATACCAATCTTCTTGATGGCCTTCTCCATAACTTCATCATGAAAAGTCTTTAACACATTTCTAGCAATGTGCCTAATGAAATATCAATGATATGAATTAGAGGATCTCTTCATAACACAATCTGTATTGATTTAATCCTTGATCTCTTGGTGATAATCATATATAAAACATAAACCTTGAATGTGGGTGAAATGGTTGCTAATACATACAAAAAACTAACTCCAATGGTCATAATTTTCTTTCTCCGCTGTGGAGAATGCAAGTGTAAATGGTGTGTAGTTACCATATTGAGTTTTCAAAATTAGAAGTATGCTAATATACTTTCCATACAGAAATATTCAACAAATCTATAAAAACTTTTTGTAGAAATGAAATGTGGAAATACACAGAATGAGTTCCCAAAATAACTGATGAAATTTTATATGAGAAGGATCAAATCAGTTTTCTTGAGACATGTGTTAATTTATGCCTAGGTAGAATACAAATTGGTTTTTTTTGACTCAGTATTAATATCACTTATGAAAACACTTGATAAGATTCATCCAAGTCATCGTACACATTAACAATTGCCTTTTGGTTCACCCTCCATGCCTTTCTATATGAAGTCTTATAGCCACAAGTTTGTTGTATTCTCTCATGAACAAGGTCTACAGGAACATCATGGTAGGTCCTGAACATCTCAAAAATAATATTTGTCACAAATTTAGTTTCCATTGATGTATGATTCTATAGTAGGTTAAGTTATATTCAAGTATGATATGTCTCAATCTTATAAATATTTCACCCTCTAAGAGAAATGTTAGGAACTCCCTTAAGAAAAATTTACAATAATCAATATATTTGTCACGTTGTATGAAATATTTTATATATTTTTACTCCTCAACTAAATATCAAAAGTGTTACTCTATATGAAATTGTTTCAATACACTTTTTAGGGCATCTTTTCTTGAAAAATCTCTTCCAACATATAAAGTTTTATAAATTGAACCAAATATATCCTCTACAACTCTAAGAAATTTAGTTTCATGTGTGATAGTATTTCAATCAAATTTAGGAAAACAAGTCATATATTCTAACCAAGATAAAAACAATGGTGAATGATTTATCATACATTGTGGAAGGTGTATAACCATTGTATTTCTAGAAACTAATTCCCCAAATTATTTATCTTCCCCCTCATCATCACTTTTTTTCTTTCCATTCCATCAATAGATGCTTATTAGCCATCAAATTGATCTTGCATCATATTTGGGTTATCAACTTGGTTATCCCCTTTCATATAATACAGAACGGTCATATAATATTAGGATGAGCCTTCTTTGATGACTCTTATAAGTCTATGTCATTGTACAATAGTATTCTGCTACTGGACAGTAGAAACCTCCATGTATAACTCCATCAAATGATTACCACACCATTGGTTAAATAACGTTTTTATTATCAACAAGTCCCCATCATCGAGTAATGGATAATATAGTTTTCATATCAGATCCTGGTATTACAAATGTCTATAGATAATAAACTGGATCTCTTGATCAGGTGTCAAATTTGACCAAATATGAATTCTTGCATGAATTTATCCCAGGGTAACATAATCTCTTATGATAACCACTCATGTTGGAAGTATACTATATAAATATCCTTGATTAGATTGAATAACTTCACCATAGCAATAGACATAGGTACACATGATTGTATACCTACAAAAAAATTTTACGATCATGATTCCAAGAGTTTATACAATATTCCCTATAGGGAATAATCATGTAGGGTTCACAGTGGAATAATTATGTAATGTTATTGAATAGTAAAATGATATAATTAGAAAATAATCATTTATTTAATAAAGATCATGTGAATTATTCAAAACATATCCCCTAAGAGTGTCAAACTAAGTGTGTCTTTGGACCTCTTTGTCTTGCATTGAGTGAATATTGAGTTAATACCCAATTATCCTTTTTTAGGGTTATTACCTCTAGTTGAATTTGTATCAGATTTTGAGTCTGCTTTTTAGTATCCAGACGAGGATTTCATTTATTTGAAAACCACAAAACTATTACTTTATTAATTGATTGATAATGTGGTATCCTGAACCTAGGTGCCGCTCAAAGGTGCCTCATGCTCGGTTATCCAAATGGCCTCAAACACACCACCCTGTATGTTAGAGGTTGCCGACTAGCAGCGAGGTCCTAGGGTGTGTCTGTGGGGAGACTATTACCTCATTAATAGAGTGTAGCATAGAGGATATATATATAGATAGATATATAGATAAATAAATATCAGAAGTAGTATAATGAATAAGTAAAAAAATGGTAGTGGAATACAAGGAATAAACATCCAAGTAATAATAAACAATTATAATTAGAAGATGGATCATATAAATAATGATGATAATGTATATCGTGTCTCTAAAAAACTTGAAAATTGGGATACATGGAAGTAGGAAATATATGTTGTACAAAAGAATAAAAAAGAAACCAAAAACTATCATGCATCTCGATCCCTAGCTCTAACATCTACTACCAAGCTCCATCCTAAGCAAGCAAGAAAAATCAAGTGTCTAGAATGAGATGATTCCCCTTATCAACACCTATATACATGTAATCTTCTTGTGTACCAATGGAGTCCCGTATAGGGTGCGAGATAAATCTCAATAGGCCACTAACAATGGAATCTATACCATATGGTCTGTGAATATAAACCGATAGTGTGTAGTTATATATAATTTAAATCAGTAGAGTAATGTAAATACCCTGATACCTTCTTCAGCCTTAGCGGGTAATGTCTATAAACATGATATATGTTAATTAATTTATTTAAGTTCATTTTATATAGATAAGTCACATGAGGTATAACCAACACTGACATCATGTCATGATAATAATAATAAAGGATCAAAGTTATAAAAAGGCATCCAATTATGATGATAAAAATAAATAGGATCCAATGTAATAACTAAGGCATACTTGAACTCAGGGGTTGAGCCAACTTAGTAATAACCAGTATCATGGCTATAAGGTATCTGAGTGTAATCCAAGGGGCATATCCCAAGTTATTTGATTGAGAAAATATTTTCAATTAAATTTACATTTAATTTAATTGTTTTAAACCCAAAAAAATGTTACTCTATGATGAATTGCTTCATTTTTATGATATTGGTGTTATTTTGAGCTAAACAGTAAAAATGGCCCATTTTGGATTTTTAACTATTTTAAATTATTTTTGTAGTTTTTCCATAACAACTTCTAAACTAATAAAAATTAAAAAATTATTTATTTTTAAGATTCTACACATCCAGGGATTCATTTAATATTTTCATACCAAAAGCTGAATAGACCATATGGAAGCTCAAAGGAAGCTCACAAAGTGTCTCAAGAAAACTGTTTACAGTTCTGCCGATTTTTTGTGTGGGGTCCATAAATCATTCTTAGTGGGAACAATTGTTGTGGAATTAGGTGGATGGACGCGAAGGAGTTGGGGAATATCATTCATGAATTAAAGGACACATTAATTGACCTTTTAAGGGTCTATTAAAGCTTCCTAATCTGGGGGTTGGCGTTTTGGAGAGTCTGACTGGACAGAATACACAGTCGGTGTAAAATGAGCATAACTCTCAAAATAATAGTCCAAATCCGATGATATTTTTAGGGTACGTTCCAAAGTTAATTATGAACATCATTCAAGAAGGGTTAAACGCATGAAGATGTCATTTAATGGGGATAAAACGCATCAACATTCGAGGGACGAATTCTGGCTATAAAAGGAGGAGAGGTCCTCCCTCTCAAAGCATCTCTCATTCCATCTCATTCCTTCTGGGAAACCAAGGAGGATAACTTTTCAGCTTTCTATTTTATTTATTTTATTTTTCATAGTTTTTTAATGTCTTCTTTGTCCCATTCATCTCGATTACCCTTACCATGGTGGGGTAAACATTTTGAGATTGGGGAAGGGTTGGTTTTCTATGTTGTAATGCTTGAGTTCTTGGACGTAATTGAATGAAATTTATTTCTTCTTCAAAGTTGTTTTCAATTTAATATAGCGGATTTTATTATCAAGTGTGATCATTCATGAATTTTAATTACGTTATTGATTTTTTCCTTGGTAAAATAATCATTATCTCCCTCCACTAATTTCTAACTTATATACGATAGAATAAACCGAGGATTAGTGATGAAGTACTCGACGATCATCAGTATGTGTAAAAGGTGTAGTGAATGTTCTTGATTGTTTGGGATAAACAATACCCGATTGGGTATTTCCCATGTCAATTAAGGATATTCAATACAATTATTTTTGTAACACCCCAAGCTTTCATGATACGCTTCTCTTTAAATAATGTAATATCTTGCATTGTACGCAAGTTCGAGATTCTAACACACTGTGTCTAATCAAAGTAGAAGTTATGAATAGTAATACCCACTTTTTGAAATTATATAAATTTTATATTTCAAAATGGACTTCATTTTTGTATTCGGAATATCGAAATTATCCTAAGTTGAATTTTTTGTAATTTTCTGAGAACTTCCAATTTTCTATGAATAGTGAAAAATACTTAAAAACAAATTTTTTAATAAAAATAATTTATAGTGATAAATTATACTATTGAGTGGTTTTAAAGTATAATTAGAATATATTTTTACCATTTTATCCAATGGTGTTCATTAGAATTAATTTTACTTTGAAATTGGACATAAACAATTGTCAATCTTTTGATATATATTATTTCTTAAAAACATGATATTTGTTGTGACAGCGGGAATTAATTATAAAATTAATTAATTCAACTTATATGTTTGGAATTTCATAAAATAGAAATCATTTTTGAATTCGGAATATCAATTATAGCTTAGGGTGAAAATTTGGCATTGTTCTGAAAAACTTCAATTTTTGATGAATAGTGAAACCACTAAGTGGTAGTTAAAAAACTGATTTTTCGTTTAAATGAAACATTAACACTTCAGTGATTTGATTTTCAAAAATCCGACATACATGGTTGTCATTAAAAATTAAAATGTGGTTCAATGGGATTAAAATAATTTTTTGGTGAAAAGTAACTTTTAAGTTTAATTAATCGCGATTAAAGGTAATTAGTGAAATTTAAGGTAAAAATGATATTATAAAAATATGAAAATACCTTTAAACTTGTCCTAACCCTATCGGATGAGTAATTTCCGACCAAGACAATCCATTACTCAACTTGGGGGCCCCATGGAGCCACTTTGGTAGGAAGATGACATTAAAAACTTTTTATTTAATGTTAAAATAAAAATGTCACAAACATGAGTTGTTTTACTAAAACAATTTTTAAATGGGGTTATACAAGTAATATTTTTTACTATAAATATTAATTAGAAATATAAAAAGATTTAATACATCATTATATTTGTTTTATAATTTTTAGACATTAAATAAATTAAAATTTGTATGACACAATGATGATGCAGCGATTACCTCATTAATTAACGATTTAAATAAAATAAAAAGATAATGTAAAATCTAAGAATTAAACTTGTCAAAACCCTATTGGATGAGGATATTTCGAACCCTTATCACCTTATCCTCGAAATATATCATCGTGGTACCTTTAGAATCCGAAAATCATTTCATAATAAAGTAATATTTCAATCTTTCCAAGAGTGCCCCTTCTCTTCTCTTATAAAAGGCCCCCACCTCTACCACCTTATTCACACCTTCAAGCCATTTGGCTCGGCCAAACTCTGCCCAAATAATCTCCAAACTTTCCTCTCTTATGCCTAGAAGCCTAACTTTGGGCATAACTTTTTCCAAGGAAGCTTTCGGCTCAAATCAAAAAGAGTTACCCGATTTTAAGGTAATGTCTCCTCTTATGTTATTGTGTTTTATTTTTCTTCTCCAACCCCCTAAACTCTTTTTATAAATTTCTTTTGTAACAACACCAGTATCCTCAATATACTAGGATGTTGTTATAATAAGGATTCGAGCTACACTTACACACACCTACATCTAATGGTTAAAGAACATACTGTTTCTATGGATGGTGAATTTCTGCCTCACGAAACGATGATTGTTCAACACTCATATAACACCTTAAAAGGTGGCCATTAAGATGTCACTATATTTATATATGATATATAATATGTTTATGTTTTACTTAAGCTTCTGTATTTTTCATTTATTTCATACCTTTATGATTTCCATTATGGGTAAACGCGATAATTTCATTTTAGGAAGTGCGGACTACCGCCCCCTCAAAGTGATTTGAAACGTTAATGCCATATGTGGAATGTATAAAGGATGGATTAAATGGTATTATACATTATATTATACTGGAATTATATTATACCTTTATAAAATTAAAACTTCATTCCATTAAATATGAAATAGAAATGAAAGTAGCGTTCATGCGTACGTACGGTTTACCGTCTCCATGAACGGTGCATTTCATTTCTTACCTCTAAATGTTATGTAATATTATAAATGAATGTATATACTAGATATATATGATATATATGATATATACATAATGAATATAATTTTGGAGATAATGGATATTCTAAAACATAAACAACTTGTAATTATAATAAGTTTATTGTTGACTCAAGTACCAAAGATCAACAAAACGACCGTTATTAACTTAAATGACTACATAATTTTCGTAACATTGTAATAAGTGATATAAAAGGTATAATGAACTTGAAAAATGTTCTTAATCAATTAAATATTAACTCTAGTTTATTATTCAGAAGGTTAAAGAACGGTCGAGCCATGTCAGACACAAGGTAAGGGAACTTCTTAACCCAATTTCCGTTCTTTGGGTTAATCTTATACTTTCAAATTATGCCATGATATTATTATGTCCTATCTTGTATTTGTACTTTATTTATGAGTACTTATAGTGAATAAACATAATATTTCTATTTTATTTAAAAAATGATCTTTGTAAGGGAACTTCTTAACCCAACTTTCATTCTTTGGGTTAATCTCTTACTTTCAAATTATGTCATGATATTATTATGTCATATCTTGTATTTTTACTTTCTTTATGTATACTTATAGTGAATACACATAATAGATCTATTTTATTTAAAAATGATCTTTTTAAGGGACTTCGTCTCAATCTCCTTTCATTGAGTCATATTTGGTTTTATACACAACTTTCTTTTATACGGTGTATAAACCCCTTTGACTTTTACTTTTATTCAAAAGGAATCTTTTTATACGAAGCGTTTTTACTAAACGACAAAAGGAATGTTTTTTCTTACGTATGTGGCGACAACGACTTCTCCGCCGCCGTGACTATTATTTGAGTTTCGGCTTCCTCTATAAGCCATAACTTTTTTTAAAGAAAATAAATACCATGTTTTACTTATCTTTTATTTTGGTATTGAAGATGGTTTTGATAAAGTTTTTATTATATCAATGTGTTGTATTGATATCTTGTGATTGAAGTGTGGAAATATTATGTTTCCTTTATGCATGTTTTATGTGATACAATTATGTTATGGTTTATGATATGTTTAAACCTATTCATATAAGGAATGAATTGGACTTAATAAGTGATGGGTGGAGACCGCTATAGCTCCTCGATGCATCGGTAGGTCTCATGAGACAAACTAGTGTCTTGGCACGAGGCCTTGACAAAATCTTATTTGTAGTCTTGGCACGAGGCCTTGGCTACGTGGTTATGATAGTTTGGCATTATGCATTCCATCATTATGAAAGTGGTTATTGATATTGCATGTGACTATTCGACTAGTAGAATATCCATGTGAGTAAGTAAATGGCATTATTTAATTTTATTTTTGCCATATTATGCTCAAGTTCAAGTTTAAAAAGGCTTTTGTTTTAGTTATACATTGCCTTAAATGTTAATGTTTATTTATGAAAGCTTCCGCTATATTGTTATCCTTACTGAGCATCTGAGCTCACCCCTTTCAATATTTTATTTTTCCAAGGATGTGAAGAAATATTTTATGACTGACCTACAGGGATAGTTTGAAGGGGATAGAAGTGTGGACTGTGGAGACTATGTTATTGTGATTTTTTAATTTATGATGTAATGTAACATTTATGAATGTATCTAGTGTTTCCAAGGCTACTAAACTAATCGGTCTTTCGACACTTGATCTTTTGTGATCATGCCAATGTTACGAAGTAACGCACCGACTCTGGGTAGCTGGGGTCGGGGCGTTACAGTTGGTATCAGAGGCAGTTTAGTACTAACCTTGGAAGCTAGATTTAGATAAACTCTGATTAGAGCACATAGCCCGAAGATAGACTTTTAGGATTAGTATAGAAGAACTTCCTAGAATTTTGGTATTATAGAGATTTTGTGAGTTTTCTGAGCAATACATCCCTGTCTGGATACGAGCAGGTAGAGGCGGCTCTAGAACAGATGTACTTAGGGGTAAAACCCGAAAACACCGCTTTGATCTAGACTCGAACGGGAACTGGTGCACGAAAACGGGCTTTGTTTCACTCTTGGTTACGACACTCCCGGGGGATATGCTTAGGTTAATTATCATTTTCTTTACAAACTATTATGAAGGGCTTATGAGTACATACTTCCTCAAAGAAAACATTTTTATGATTATGGATTATATCCATAAATAGTTCAATTTATGTTAAGTATTTTACAAGTATGGAATTATGTATTTTGATTCATAAACTAATCTAATTTATGCCATTGTTTAGAAATGGCGCCTAGTGGAAGGAATGGAAACCGTATCAATGCACGCACTGCGTGTAGGGATTTCCCTCCTACTCAAGATAATTATTGTGGATCTGGAGATACAACTGGTGCTGGTCAACTTATTACCATACTGGGACAACTCACTCAGGTTATGAATAATAACCTTACTTGTATGGAGCACCCTGATCCGCAACGTGGAGGATCAATGTTAGACCGCTTCATGAGGCAACAACCACCAACATTTAATGGGGGTACAAATCCATTAGTAGCTGAGCAATGGATAAACTCCTTAGAGAAAATATTTCACGCCTTGGGGAGTAGCGAAAGGGAGAAGGTTGTCATGGAAGTCTACCACCTCACTGGATATGCCGATCAATGGTGGTCGTTGATTCAAAACACAAAGGAAGATGAAGAAGTATCAAGTATGAAATGGAGGGAGTTTAAGGAAATTTTTTTAGAAAAATACTTTCCACATGACCATCGAGTAGATATGGAAAGGCAATTTCTGAGTCTGAAGAAGAAGGATGACGAGAATGTCGCAAAGTATGAGGATAACTTTACAAGGTTAGCGAGTCATGCTGTAGATTATATACGTAACCCAAGAAGTAATATTTTTCATTTCTTTGATGGGTTAAAACTGTTTCTCCATCGAGCCTTAGTCTCATAATCTTTCTCATCGTATGAAGATATTGTCTCATGTGCTATCAAGACAGAAAAGGAATTCTCTAAGTCTTATGACAACAAAGTAAATCAAGAGAAGAAGAGAACGGTGGAACAAGTGACAGATAAAGGGAAAAGGGGAAAGAAGGATTTTCCATTATGCGATAATTGTGGGAAGAATCACCCCGGTACTTGCCTAAAAGGAATGGGATTTTGTTACAAATGTGGAGAAAAAGGTCATCAGGCTTGTGATTGCAAGGGAAAGAAAGAGGCTATCAATGTTGAATGCTACAATTGTAGGGAAATGGGGAATTATTCAAATGAATTTCCTAATCGTCATGGAAACTTACCTCAGAAAAGGCCAAGGGATCAAGGCCAATCTTATGCTGTTACTACAGTTGAAGCAGAATAATTAATGTATTGGTGCTTTTGGACTAAAGGATTATATTCTGGTTATAATAATAATATGATTGTACTACAGTACTTGTTGTTCTCATTAAGGTTTTAATATGATGAAGGTAATTATATTTTTAGTATGTGACAATAAGATAAACATTACTTTGTTTGGGGAATCTGAGGTTACAATTGATTTTGGAATTTAGAGACCTTTTAAAGAAATTCTGGACAAAGGTATTTTGGATAACTATAAAGGTTGGAATGAATTAAGTTGAACTTTGGATAGTTTTGTTCAAGGATAAAACATTTCTGAAGATTATTTTTGGAATATTATAATACTATAGTTTTAGGAAAAGGACAACCTGCAGGTTGGGGGATAACCCGTCGTGTCGGACAAAGCTGTAGGAATCGAACCCACAACCATAGTGCGACAGGCCTTTATTACCTACCACTAGCCTACAGGAAGTCCCTGGTTATTACAAAATAGTTTTCCAAATATGAATGGTATGTGTTCATATTTGGAACCTTGTACGATTAGGATAAATATAATATTTTTTGAGTTCTATTATCTTTTTGAGTAAAAGATGGGTTTGTGGTAAAAATTTATTAATGAATGAAAGTCTACATTACAAGTATGTATATTTCCTTACATTCTTAGTAAATCTCCTAAATAAATTCCTCAACTGTATGAAAGGTAACTTAAAACAAAAACATTTTCGGTTAACTTTTCTTACTGGGGAATCAATGATCATTTAACCAATCACAAGTTTGTGATTTTCTTGTAGTTAAACTTTCTCCTAATCCTGTTTTATACAAATCTCCATCAGACCTGGATGGTTTGTTTCTCCTCCATATCCATATTTTCATAGAATCCTAGTATGGGCTATCTCGGGTGACCTTTATACTTATCTTTCTTTCTTTTAAAGTTATATTTTTATTAACCTTATTTCCGATGTGGGTTTTCCACAAAGGTATTTTATATTTTCAACCTTTTATTTTCAAACAAAAATTTCAAATTGTGAGGAAGAAATTTATTGTGGGTCTTCTCTTTAAATAATGCAATAGCTTGCATTGTACGCAATTTCGAGATTCTAACACACCGCGTCCTATCAAAGTAGCAGTTATGAATAGTAATACCCACTTTTTGAAATTATATAAATTTTATATTTCAAAATGGACTTCATTTTTTTATTCGGAATATCAAAATTATCCTAAGTTGAATTTTTTGTAATTTTCTAAGAACTTCCAATTTTCTATGAATAGTGAAAAATACTTAAAAACAACTTTTTTTAAAAAAATAATTTATAGTGATAAATTATACTATTGAGTGGTTTTAAAGTATAATTATAATATACTTTTACAATTTTATCCAATGTTGTTCATTAGAATTAATTTCACTTTGAAATTGGACATAAACAATTGTCAATCTTTTGATATATATTGTTTCTTAAAAACACGTTATTTGTTGTGACAGCGGAAATTAATTATAAAATTAATTAATGAAACTTATATGTTTGTAATTTCATAAAATAGACATCATTTTTGAATTTTGAATATCAATTATAGCTTAGGGTGAAATTTTGGCATTGTTCTGAAAAACTTCAATTTTTGATGAATAGTGAAACCACTAAGTGGTAGTTAAAAAACTGATTTTTCATTTAAATGAAACATTACCACTTCTGTGATTTGATTTTCAAAAATCTGACATACATGGTTGTCATTAAAAAGTAAAATGTGGTCCAATGGGATTAAAATAATTTTTTGGTGAATAGTAACTTTTAAGTTTAATTAATCGCGATTAAAGGTAATTAGTGAAATTTAAGGTAAAAATGATATTATAAAAATATTAAAATACCTTTAAACTTGTCCTACCCCTATTGGATGAGTCATGGCCTACCAAGACAATCCATGGGTCAACTTGGGGACCCCATGGAGCCACTTTGGTAGGAAAATGACATTAAAAACTTTTTATTTAATGTTAAAATAAAAATGTCACAAACATGAGTTGTTTTACTAAAACAATTTTTAAATGGGGTTATACAAGTCAAATTTTTACTATAAATATTCATTAGAAAGATAAAAAGATTTAATACATCATGATATTTGTTTTATAATTTTTAGACATTAAATAAATTAAAATTTGTATGACACAATGATGATGCAATGATTACCTCATTAATTAACGATTTAAATAAAATAAAAAGATAATGTAAAATCTAAGACATACACTTGTAAAAAACCTATTGGATGAGGATATTTCGAACCCTTATCACCTTATCCTCTAAATATATCATTTTGGGACCTTTAGAATCCGAAAAGCATTTCATAATAAAGTTACATTTCAATCTTTCCAAGAGTGCCCCTTCTCTTCTCTTATAAAAGGCCCCCACCTCTACCACCTTATTCACACCTTCAAGTCATTTGGCTCATCCAAACTCTGCCCAAATACTCTCCTAACTTCCCTCTCTTACTCCTAAAAGCCTCACTTTGGGCAGAACTTTTCCCAAGGAAGCCTTCATCTCAAATCAAAAAGAGTTACCCGATTTTAAGGTAATGTCTTCACTTATGTTATTGTGTTTTATTTAGCTTCTCCAACCCCCTAAACTCTTTTTATTAATTTCTTTTGTAACAACACTAGTATACTCAATATACTAGTATGTTGTTATAATAATTATTCGAGCTACACTTACACACACCTACATATAATGGTTAAAGAACATACTGTTTCTATGGATGACGAATTTCTGCCTCACGAAACGATGATTGTTCAGCACTCATATAACTCCTTCAAAGGTGGCCATTAAGATGTCAATATATTTATATATGATATATAATATGTTTATGTTTTACTTAAGCTTCTGTATTTTTTATTTATTTCATACCTTTATGGTTTCCATTATGGGTAAACGCGATAATTTCATTTTAGAAAGTGCGGACTACCGCCCCCTCAAAGTGATTTGAATCATTAATGCCATATGTGGAATGTATAAAGGATGGAGTAAATGGTATTATACATTATATTATACTGTAATTATATTATACCTTTATATAATTAAAACTTCATTCCATTAAATATGAAATAGAAATGAAAGTAGCTTTCATGCGTACGTACGGCTTACCGTCTCCATGAATGGTGCATTTCATTTCTTACCTCTAAATGTTATGTAATATTATAAATGAATGTATATACTGGATATATATTATATATATGATATCTACATCATGAATATAATTCTATAGATAATGGATATTCTACCACATAAACAACTTGTAATTATAAGAAGTTTATTGTTGACTCAAGTACCAAAGATCGACAAAATGATCGTTATTAACTTAAATGACTACATAATTTTCGTAACATTGTAATAAGTGATATAAAAGGGATAATGAACTTGAAAAAGGTTCTTAATCAAGTAGAGATTAACTCTAGTTTATTATTCAGGAGGTTAAATAACGGTCGAGCCAAGTCGGACACAAGGTAAGGGAACTTCTTAACCCAATTTCCGTTCTTTGGGTTAATCTCCTACTTTCAAATTATGCCATGATATTATTATGTCCTATCTTGTATTTGTACTTTATTTTTGTGTACTTATAGTGAATACACATAATATTTCTATTTTATTTAAAAAATGATCTTTGTAAGGGAACTTCTTAACCCAACTTCCATTCTTTGGGTTAATATCTTACTTTCAAATTATGTCATGATATTATTATGTCCTATCTTGTATTTGTACTTTATTTATGTGTACTTATAGTGAATACACATAATAGATCTATTTTATTTAAAAAATGATCTTTTTAAGGGACTTCATCTCAATCTCCTTTCATTGAGGCATATTTTGTTTTATACACAACTTTCTTTTATATGGTGTATAAACCCCTTTGACTTTTACTTTTATTCAAAAGAAATATTTTTATACGAAGCATTTTTACTAAACGACAAATGGAATTTTTTTTCTTACGTATGCGGCAACAATGACTTCTCCGCCACCGTGACTATTATTTGAGTTTCGGCTTCCTCTATAAGCCATAACTTTTTTTTAAAATAAAAATAAATACCATGTTTTACTTTTCTTTTATTTTGGTATTGAAAATGGTTTTGATAAAGTTTTTATTATATCAATGTGTTGTATTGATATCTTGTGATCGAAGTGTGGAAATCTTATGTTTCCTTTATGCATGTTTTATGTGATACAATTATGTTATGGTTTATGATATGTTTAAACCTGTTCATATGAGGAATGCATTGGACTTAATAAGTGATGGGTGGAGCCCGCTATAGCTCCTCGATGCATCGGTAGGTCTCATGAGACAAACTAGTGTCTTGGCACGAGGCCTTGACAAAATCTTATTTGTAGTCTTGGCACGAGGCCTTGTCTACGTGGTTATGATAGTCTGGCATTATGCATTCCATCATTATGAAAGTGGTTATTGATATTGCATGTGATTATTCGACTAGTAGAATATCCATGTGGGTAAGTAAATGGCATTATTTAATTTTATTTTTGCCATATTATGCTGAAGTTCAAATTTAAAACGGCTTTTGTTTTAGTTATACATTTCCTTAAATGTTAATGTTTATTTATGAAAGCTTCCGCTATATTGTTATCCTTACTGAGCATCTGAGCTCACCCCTTTCAATGTTTTATTTTTCCCAGGATGTGAAGAAATATTTTATGACTGACCTACAGGGATAGTATGAAAGGGATAGAAGTCTGGACTATGGAGACTATGTTATTGTGATTTTTCAATTTATGATGTAATATAACATTTATGAATGTATCTAGTGTTTCCAAGGCTACTAAACTAATCGGTCTTTCGAGACTTGATCTTTTGTGATCATACCAATGTTACTAAGTAACGCACCGACTCTGGGTAGCTGGGGTCAGGGCATTATAATTTTTCACATGGAAGGAGAGTTGACCAAACTGAGATCTTGGTAAGTTTTTCTCTCACCATCATAATTTCACCACAGAAGTGAGAGGAAACGATTGTGGAAACTAACTTTAATCAAATAACAAGAAGAGGTTTGAATTAAATTTAACAAGGATCATTACAATTAGGAAACCGACCCTGACCTAATCACCCTTTTTAATATCATAGTTTTTCAATCATTTGAATTTCAAATTTCATTTCAAAAACACAACATTTTTACCCTCGTTTAAAAGTGACAAACTGATTTTGTGTGCACTCCTCTTCAGGATACTTCCTAGGGTTAATCACTAAACTACACTTAGGAAATTTAAAAATTGTTTTTCCATGCCCTACGACAGGCGTGCATCAGTATTTTAATGTAATATGATTCTAATTGAGTCTAAGGATCTTGTCTAAGGTAAAAGGGGATAAACAATGACTGGGCCCAATGGGTTTATCCATGGAACCACATGTTCGTAGATATCGAGCTAGATCCAATGAGTGTATCCAAGAAATCCTAATATTTGAAAGATAAAGTAGGTATCCTATGTCATCATGTTGGGCATCCACTTTTAGACAAGGACTAGGTTCTAAGGTGGGTATCTCCCTTAGAAATCGGTATCCCTGAATTGGATTGGTGTCCGCTGAGTGCTCAAGGAATTACCTTGGGAATCCAAGGATGGTTCGAGTCTAAACACTCCTCTAAATATGACAAGTTCTATATGAAATAGAAACCATATACATAATTCATTATATAAATTAGGTTATGTAATATTCAGGCCTCTTATTAAGTCATTTGGTTCATTCCATACCTTTCATTAGTGTGAAAAGGTATATCATGGACATGAAACCATTTATTACTTAAATTACTTAATCATTCATTAGGTTCACTCCTTTATCTTCCATTAAGAATGTAAAGGTGTGATACGGACATGAAACTAATTACCATTTCAATTTATAAACATTTAATAGGTTATTTCCATTTACTTTTATTAGACATAATAAGGAAATCAGGACAAGTAACCAATTCCATTTATATAATTCAAGGAAAAGTGATATCTATAGTATACTTGCCTTTTTATAATTAATAAATTTATTTATAACACTTACCTTAGGTGGTTCAAGTGGAATAACACCCGAATAGTGGCACAGATAAACATAACAGGCCACTAAAGGCATAACTAAGGAAACACCCTACTTGGGTTGGTTGGCATTAAGGTCATAACCTCCAACAATATGAAGGAAAACTATATAAAGGGATATATAATACGAGCTCAATGATTATAAGAAAGAAATAATAACTAAATAGGCAACTCTTAATGAAATTGGTGTGTGCACAACGATAGAAGTTTATAAAATGGTGAGACTTCAGGGATGAGTCATAGACCACCTACCTTAAGTTCATACCACTATCCTTGTCTAGTATTAGCCTTTAGTTTGTCCTGGATCTGAAGAAATATAAAGAACATATCAATGCTCTAAAAAGGGGGCATATGATCCTGCCCCAAAATAGAACAGCTGATAGGAAGAAGAACGATGAATGGAGCTAAAGGACTGAATCACTTACCAGTGCCCTTACAATATGATGGACGGATCTGGAATCGGATTCAGATGATGAAATGGTACCAAATCCTATATTAGGGATTCCTTGGGTACTCATATGCAAGAAATAGGGGATGGTTTAGGTTCAGTATAAAAAATAGGAGGTCCTAACTTCTTTTTAAAAAAACACATTGAACATTTACACGACTTGTAAATTATTTACACATCGTGTAAAGCTCGGGGTCTTCCCCCTAGAAAAACCCTTTACATTTCATGATGGGTTCTACCCAGACTGTTACACATCAGTTAATTGATACATATTGTGCATTCTAATTGCACAGCATGTAATTGTCTTGCATCTAACCTACAACCCTCATGCCTCTTCCTTTCCAAAAACAACCCAACTAGCCCATGGCCCAACTTTAGGGTTAAACTAAAAAAGAACTTTACAAAATATTAAGTAATAAATAAAAATAATTCATAATTGAGATAAAAATCAGGTTCTTACACTCTTCCCACTTAAAGTAAATCATCCTCGAGTTCACTTTCCAAGGGCGGAGAAACATTGACTGAGAATAACTCTGGACACTAAGTACAAACATCAGCCTCCCACTCCCAAGTCTCATCGTGTACCAGGTCGTATTGTCATAGAAACCATACTAAAGGGACATACCAACCTTGGAGAGTCTTTATAATCCATTCAATGATTCATATAGGATACTCCTCAAAAGAATCATCAGAATCTAACTCAACTTCCTCGGGATAAAAAGTATGAGATGGGTTAGCATGATAACGGTGAAGCTGTGAAATGTAAAAGGTGTCGTGCATGACATAGTACTTATGAGGTAATAGAAACAAATATTATACTAACCAAACTCTCTCCAAGATCTCAAACGTCTCGTCAAAGAATGTTGATAGCTTCCCTTTCCTCTATATCCATTTATACCCAAGCCTGGGTGATACCCGTAGGAAAACACGATCCCCAAATGCGAGCTCTATAGGTCATCGGTGACGAACTGCATAATATTTCTATCTAGAATAATAAGTAGACATAAAATTTCTAATCATATAAACCTAATTCATAGTCTCTTGAATTATATGAGGACCTATTAGCATTGCATCTCCTACCTTTAACTAGGAGAGGGATGAACGACACGGTCTACCATAAAAGGCCTCAAAAGGATCCATCTGAATCGTCGCCAGAAATCTATTATTATAGTCTAAGTCAATGAGTGGGATACACTTCTCCCATGAACCAAAAAAATCAATTAATCATGCCTGGAGTATGTCCTCTATAACCTATATCATTTGTTCCAACTGGATATTGATCTGAGGGAGAAAAGTTGTGCTCAAAAGCACCAGTATACCCATAACTCTTTGTAAACCCTACTATAACCCTGTCGTGAAATGAGTGTCCCTATCTAAAATGATAGTATAATGGACCCAATGTAGCATTATGATCTCACATACATATAGTCTTCTTATCTCATCAATTGAGAAAGTCTCCCAGATAGGAAGGAAGTGGGCTACTTTCATTAGTCGATCCAAGAATACACAAATTTCATCGCTACCTCGAGGAAACCTCAGTAAGCCGACTACAAATTCCATGGAAGCATCTCACTACCACAAAACTGGGCAAGGCCAGTGCCACCCCTTTATCAGTGTTAACGAAAAAGCGCTGATAAAGGGGGGGCCTTTATCAGCGCTTTTTTTAAAAGCGCTCATAAAGGTTCAACTTCAAAAAAATTTAAAAAATATATTAATATATAAATATAGTTATATAGTTATATTGATATAAATATAATATATAATTTTTAAATATATTTTAGATAAGTATAAATGTACATTTACACTAAATATACTTAATATATAAGATATTTAGTGAAAATGGATTCTTAAAAAATTAAAAAAATATTTTTAATTTAAAATTTGCTAATTATTTTGGAGCAATAGTCATTTAATAACAATTTGAAGACTAAAAAAATTAAAAAAAATTAAAAAAAGATCCAAAATATGTTGAAAACTCAACTCAAACTTCAAACGGCCATAACTTTTGATCAGGGTGTCCGTTTGAGCTCTACCACATATCAAATCGAATCCTCCGACGAGCTCTACGTCGCTGTGACTGGGGGTACCCCACTCAAGCATTTTTCAAGGCCAAAAGAGGCCCAGAAGGCCTCCAAAACTGAGTTTTTAGTCGGGGTACCCAGATTTTTTAACATTTTGTGGATTTTCATCCTCGTTTAAGGGGGTATTATTGGCTTTTTTGGTGGGGACTGAATTTATTCCAAGGTATTACATTCATATTGATATTATGTATTTGAAATTTTATCGTTTTTTATAATTCACTACTATTTATAATCAAATATATAACTATTTGTACATATTTTTTAATATATTCACACCTAAAAATTAAATTTTTTAAATAAATAATTAAACATATTTACATATAAAATATATTAGCTTTATCTAAATAATAACTAATATCCATTTTATTTAAAATACCAATATATGAATATTTATATAGCTACTATATATTAATATAACTATATATATATTAATATAACTATATATATATATTAATATAATTATATATATATATATTAATATAACTATATATATATATTAATATAACTATATATATTAATATAAATATATATTACTATATGAATAAATATAATGAAATATATATATAAATAAATAGATATATCATGAATAAGAGAACAAATCAATATAGGGTAGTGGCAAAGGCTTTAGGTGCATAGGGGGGAGGTCTCGATATCAAATCCGGGTGGAGTCAAGGGCGCGCACGCAAGGGTGATTCAAAGGGCTAGCATTGATAAAGGGTGTAGGTGGTGCAGGCGGGAACTGGAGGTGCAGGAAAGCGTTGATAAAGGGGGCTCAAGCGCTGTAAAAAGCCCCCCCCCCCCCCCCCCGAGATTGGCAATATTTTTTTTATTTTTTTATTTTATTTTTATTTTTATCAGTGCTAAAAAAAGCGCTGATAAAAGACCCTTTTATCAGCGCTTTTTTTAGCGCTGATAAAAGGGGTCTTTATCAGCGCTTTTTGGAGCACTAATAAAGGGGACCCCCCCCCCCCATCTTCACCGGCATTAATTGCACTTTTTCTAGCGCTGCTAATATCCATTTTTAGCGCTGATAAAAGAAATATTTGTAGTAGTGTCTTCACATTCCCATTATGAGACTAAAATCGGTTGTAACAAGACAACAGGTCACTAGTGCTCCACCTTCACCTGCTAACAGGTGGAACACATAGTGATAAAGCCTGTTATATGACGTTTCATCTTAGTCCATCAATACTGGCATCGCATATCTCAATACATCTTGGAGATAATGGGGTGAACTGCCCATTGAGAAGTGTGGGACTCACATATTAGTTCCTATCTCATTTCTATAGGAACCTAGATACATCCATGTATATGGAGAATATCAGCTCCATCTATGGACTAATCTGGAGGTGGTACCTCACCAGTAATACTCTCTTATAGAACCAACCCCTTAGGATCTAAAAATTGCCTACTCTTAACCCTATCAATGAGTGTAGTAGTAACTATCAAGGATGAGAGATAAGACTTATTTTTACTCTCATGAAACTCCAAATGCTTCTTAGAAAATAGGGCATGTGCTTGAGTTTTTTGACTCAGTGCATCTGCTACCACATTTCCTTTTACAGGTGTGTAGGTAAGATCAAAGTCAAAGTACTGAATATATTTGACTCATCTTCACTCTATGAGATTCAATTTATAGTGTGTAAAGATATATTTGAGGCTATTTTGGTTCTTATACACCACAAAGCACTCACTCATCAGATAGTGTCTCCAAAAATGTAAGGCATGAACAATTGCTGATAGCTTGAGATCGCGTGTTGGGTAGTTTCCCTCATGAGGCATCAACTATTGAGATTATTATGGAATTAATATATCATCCTAAATTAATAATACACCCAATATGATGCATTATTTATCAAATAACACTATATAACCTCTTCCAAGCTCGGGAAGATTCAAAATCAGTGCCGGAACAAGCCTTTCTTTCAACTCTTGAAAGGATTTCTCACACGCTTCTTACCATGGGAACTTAACACCCTTCTTTGTAATAATAGTAATAGGTAAAGATAGGCGTGATAAGTCTTGTATGAAACTTCTATAGTATTCATACATCTCTAAGAAACTTTTTATGTCAAACACATTCTTGGGATTCTCCCAGGACACAATAGCACTCACCTTATATGGGTTAATTGATACTCCTAATTCTGAGATGATATGATCCAAGAAGTGAAATTTTTCAATCCAAAAGTTGAAATTAGCAAGCTTGGCATAAATATGATGCTCTTTTAGTGTTTTCAAAAATGATATTAAGATGTTGAGCATGGTCATTAAGAGTATGAGAACATACCAAGATTTCATCTATAAAGACTATGATAAAGGAATATGGATAGGGGTGGAAAAACCTATTCATCAAATCCATGAAAACAATAGGTGAATTTATAAGGGTGAACAACATAATGAGATACTCATATATACCATACCTGCTATGAAAAGATGTATGATGTATTTCTGAAGGCTTGACTTGCACCTAATGATAGCTTGATCTCAAATTAATCTTCAAGAATACCCTAGCTCCTTGGAGATGGTCAAAGAGATCATCTATTAGAGATAATGGATATTGATTCTTAACCATAATATGGTTCAACCATTGGTAATCCATGTAAATCCTAAATATTCCATCGGCCTTCTTAGAAAAAAGCATGGGTGAACCACAAGAGGAAGTATTAGGTCATATAAAACCTTTGGCCTATAAGTTCTATAACTATCTCTTGAGCTCCTAGAGATCAATAGGTTCCATCATGTATGGAGGAACTAACACTAGAGCTACTTCTTGAAAGAGATAAATGGTAAACTCTACCTCTCTCTTAAAATGTAAGCTAGAAAAATAGTCAGTAAAGACATCCCTAAAATGATCTACTACCATAGGGAATTCAACGTGATTTAAACCTTGATCCTCCATGAAGATACTAACAATCTGGGCGGTCACTCCACCTATCCCGTGATTCTCTAGTCTAGATATATCATCCCAAACATCCCACTCACCATTTTAGAGATAATTTCTACCCTCTAGTGATGTAAACAACACCCTACGGTGATAGCAATCCAAATAGGTGTGATATGGAACCAACCAATTCATCTCAGTAATGAAATCGAATACCATTGTCTCAAGAATAAATAGGTTCCATAAGAAAGAGTAATTTCCTACCTCAAGGAGCATTCCCTGCATTGGCATATGACCTCAGATAGCACTCCCAATAGTGTTTCCAAGGTCATCACACCACGGTAATACTGAATCTCCAACCTGAGACTTTACATGGTCAATAAGGAGATACAAGATTGTGAAGCACCCATATCAAATAAGGCAGATATAATAGTGGATTCTGCTAGAATAGTACCTCAAACTATAGATGGTCATGCACTATGGTCCTTGGGTATCAACTTTAAAGCATTCAAATGACCTAATCCATGACCTTGTTCTATATCTAAACTACCCTGATCAGGTCTTCTCTATTGGAACTGATGATCAGTAGTCTGTCTAATATGGCCACAACCTCCTCCTCATCCAGTCCTGTCAATGTTACTCCAACTCCCTGATGGTAGGTATTTCAGTCACTTTTCCCTATTCAATTAATTTCTTATTATCCTATGAATGTATCATAGTGTCACAACCTAGGTTCGATCACAACGAGTCCACTTACACACACTATATTTTCTATTGTCACTATTATTATTTAACTAATATAAAACTAACTTATATGATATATATGGGGGGATATTAAATTAGGCATTAAATATAAATATTATATATAATAATGCAATTCAAACACAAAATGATGTAACAAGAAATAAAGGATGAAATTGTTCTTGGGGTTTCATGGTGGAATTATCATTATTATTCAAAATGTCTATCAATGTGTTATTCAATGTGGAGATCAAGACCTGTCACTCCACACCCACTCGTTTGAATGGTATTACCCAACACCGAGACCTCTGCATGTAAGAGTAATCTCTTCAACATAAATACCCAATCCAAACTTCACCATTTGAATGAATTAGATATCGATGAGAAAGAAAATTATTAAACGATGAGGAAGAAGACAATAGTAGAGAAAGTGGGGTGAACACTCACCAAAATCATTTAACCACTACTGAATCCTTAGGGAAAAACATGATAAATCAATAAAGTACATAAAACTAAAATACCACCACTTCCCCCCTAGAACAATAGTGAGGGTTAGCTCTCCACAAGCATGGAGTTAGAAAGAAGCGCGGTGGGAGAAACATATAAAATAAAAGAGATGGAAGAAAAGTAGAAATGAAAGGAAGAAGAAGAAAGATATCCTAATATATATTATAAATATGAAGAACAATTACAGAAACAAAACTCCACCTTATCCCCTTGAAATGGCTATATCATAAACTGGGAGAAGGGACACATATTTATTGGGAGAAGGGGTGAAGAATTCACACTCAAAACATTTAATCCTAAAGTTTCCATGTGGATATGCCATTAAATGACCGAATTTTTAATAGGTTTCTTCAAAAATGTTGTTCCATAATGTCTCCTCCATTTTCTCTAAAAAATTTAACTTCATTGGACGTGCCTATAAGGAGTTATTAATTTATTATTGGCAGGTTTTTTTTCTAGACGCAGGTTCCAGGAAGGTTCCTTCATAAATATGTCATTCAATGGCCCCCATAATGGCTTCCAAAACTCCATGAAATTTAATTTGTGAACGCTACATTGAGTTCTCGTGCATTTCCAAGTGGAATTACTTCATTTGGAGGTGTTTAGGCCGAATTAGGTTTCTGTTACGGAGGTGAGGCCCACGTAGTCCTCTCGGAAAAATCTCCATATTCATTGATTTTTTTAGGCCACTAGATGATCGATTCAGCCCCTTCTCTAGAATATAAAAATGAAGAAAATAAAATAAGGATTCTAAAAAAAAAATTAATCACAAAATTTGGAAATATATTTTATGAGGAATGACCAAAATACCCCTATGATAAAAATATGTTAAAATTGCAGAATTAGGCCATTTTTGCATTTAGGCTCAAAATAACACAAAAAAATAAATATATAACAATTTCCCATTAAATAACACTATGGTGGGTTCATAAACATTGAATTACAATATAAAATAGGTTAAAATGAGCTACATCAATCCCCCACACTTAAGCATTGCACTCCTGAGCAATTATCAAATATTCTAATCAAAATTCACACGACAATCAAAAATGAGAAAACATCCATGATCTTATCAAAAACAGAATTTCGTTATGTCTCTTATATGAAAAATAATTTCCTTTCATTTTCATTCCAAAAATTTAAATTTTTTCAACCTCATAAATCCATCCATGGACCAATCACAACCTACCTCACATTGAATTTTATGTCACTCTTCACTGAAGAGAAATTAATTCAGGAGTTATGCTCATACCTAAAAGTTGCATGTATCGCTATAGGCTTGTGACAATTCTCATTTCTCCACAGCGTGAAACATAAAAATTAATTCAATCTTGAGGGCTTTCATTAAAGGTTCAAATGACTCTGTGTCTTTGGGTTGGTGGGTAAATGATTTAAAAATTCAAGGCTAGATAGAGAAGGTTTGACTCTTAGGTAAAATGCATGAATGATCAAGTGAAAACACAGGAATTTCCTCACTCAATCCTCCTTGAAATTCTAAAAAACAATACCACCACCATTTTTTTACACGGGACATGAGCCAATCAATGATTTCAAGGTATTATATCATCCAATTTCTTCCCATTTTTTTATAAAGCTCCATAAAGGCACAACTTTATTTTCCTTTTCTTATATTTTTTTAAGCTCCAGAATGGAACAGCTTTTATTTTCTTTTTTTGAAGGAGAACTAAATAAAACAAAGGAAGAATAATGAAATGATGAGTCATGCCCAATTATTTCATTCTCTATTGCCCAAAATGTTAACGCACACCTCAAAACACCCATAAATGAAACACATCCCAATAAATACACATGAAATGCCCTTCCCCCATACTAAAACTTGAAATATCCATGCAATAATACCGAGAGAATGGGTAGGTAAGGATAAATCGGCTTGTAATGTAGCTTAAACCTATAAGTCAATTCATGGTATCTAAGGGATAACGAAGGATAGATGTAAAGGAATGTCTCGGGATAAAATGTGGCGATCCAAAGTAGTGCCTCAATCATATTAAAAACATTCCATGAATCCAAAGCTTTGAAAGAGAAAAAATCACAAGTTCTAGTTCTCACACAAAATCGATGTTTCCCTCAAGAAGGTGTGGGTATTAGAAAGAATCTGTAAAAGTGGTTTAGAATACCTCACAGGATGAGAAAAATATTTTGAGTTAGTGTTTCATGGGAATGGATTTCCGAAATCAATTAAACTCATAAAAATGATTGAAAATATAAATCAAGGAAAAGAAATTCACATCAATAATCATTTAAAATCCATTTTTTTAAATAAATCATTTCAATTTTTTTTTAAAATCAATTAATGTGTGAAAAGTGATCAGAATTATCATTAAAGCTCAAGGTTCCTAAAAAATGAAAACAAAAAAGAATGAAAGAAAAAAAAACAACTAAGAAGGTTGACAATCCCCCCACACTTAAATTTCACTACCCTTTATTTTAGCTTGACAAAATATAAATAAGGGTAGAAAAATTAAAGAGAAGTAAAGACACAACCTCACTTTATTTTTCAGTGGCACCATTGAGTTAAGATCCTAGATGCTACCACCTCTTCCTACAAAGAAATAAATAAATAAATGTAATAAAAAATAAATAAAAATAAATATAAAGTTGAAAGGGGAGGGATAATGCTTGGTTTGACCCCCAAGCGGGTGGTAGGTTTTTACTTCCCCTAGTCAGGCAGTTGTAGAGGGTTAACCCCAATCTGAAGGTGGATGGGGTTTCTTTCTTAGAAACCACCAAAAATTATTTCTACTTACATCCATCAGTAGATTCCAAGAGAGAGTACCCCCAATGAAAATAAAAATGGCCCAAACCCCCAGAAGAGATGAAGGAAAGAATTTGAGTTGTAGAGGGGGAGGGAAAAGGATAAAGGGGTGCTCCCTGGTTTGTTCATCTGGAGGAGTGGTGTCCACTGGTGATGAAGGTATAAGAATAGTAAGTGGATTCTCTTTTGGCTCGGGTTTATAAATTGGTTCTTCAAATATTTATTCTTTTGTGCCGTCATCCTCAAATTCACCAATGCACAACTTGACAGGCACCTCCATTCTTTCCTCAACATGAGGACCTTCTTCTTCTTCATCTAGAGCCTATAGTAGTGATGCTGAATCTACAATATATTAACAAGATATATTAGTTTTCAATTCATAATCAACTAAATTTGAATAAAAAGAAGTCTTAGAAATTAAATCTCCCTCATAAATTTCAGCTTCAATCTCTTTTTCTTCATGCAAGGTAGCTGGGAACTCATTTGATGGAGAGGGAATTGGATCTCCATGAATTTCTTCAACCTCAATAATTTCTTCTTGAAATATAGGTGGAACAAGATTTTAATTCTCCTCATCTTGTCTTTGTTTTTGTTCCATCCATAAGACTTTAACTTCTTCAACTTGGGCAGCCAACGATGTTATCATCTTTCTTGCTTTTTCAATCATTCTGCAATTCTCTTGAATTATCAAGTAATTTTCTTCAAATTCATGTAAATTTTCAAGAATTTGAATCTTCATTGTATCTTCCCTGATTGGGTCACCATAAAAGTTATCAACATGCCAATAATTATAATAATTTCCCTAAAAATCCATATTGGCTGATGGAATGAAAGATATTCAACAAAGCCCTTTTTTGTTTGTTTTTTTTAGTTTTGAATTTTTTTTTATGAAAAACAGTGTGTGTAAGCACTTGGACTCCCCGGAAATAGCGCTAAATTGATGGTAGGTATTTCAGTTGATTTTCCTTATTCAATTAATTTCTTATTATCCTATGAATGTACCATAATGGCACAACCTAGGGTCGATCACAAGGAGGCCACTTACACACACTATATTTTCTATTGTCGCTATTATTATTTACCTAAAATAAAATTAAATTATATAATATATCTGGGGGGGATTTGAAATTATGCAATGTAAACACAAAATGATGTTATAATAAAGAAAGGAGGCAATTGTTCTTGGGGTTTCATGGTGGAATTATCATTGTTATTCAAAATATCTATCAATGTGTTATTAAATTTAGAGATCAAGACTTGTAACTCCACACCCTCTCATTTGAATGATATTACCCAACACCGAGACCTCTGCATGTAGGAGTAATCTCTTCTACATAAATACCCAATACAAACTCCACTATTTATCGATGAGAAAGGAAATTATTAAACGAGGAGGAAGAAGACAACAGTAGAGAAAGTGGGGCGACCGCTCACCACAATCATTTAACCAATATTGAATCCTTAGAAAAAAACATGATAAATCAATAAAGTACATAAAACTAAAATACCTCCACTTACCCACTAGATCAATAGTGAGTGTTAGCTCTCCACAAGCATGGAGTTAGAAAGAAGCATGGTGAGAGAAACACATAAAATAAAAGAGATGGAAGAAAAGTAGAAATGAAAGGAATAAGAAGAAATATATCATAATATATATTATAAATATGAAGAACAATTATAGAAAAAAAACTCCACCTTAGCCCCTTGAAATGTCTATATCATAAACTGGGAGAAGGGACGCATATTTATAGGGAGAAGGGGTGAATAATTCACACTCAAAACATTTAATCCAAAAAGTTCCACGTGGATATGCCATTAAAAGACCGAATTTTTAATAGGTGTCTTCATAAATATTGTTCCATAATGTATCCTCCATTTTCTACAATAATTTCAGCTTCATTGGATGCGCTTAGGAGTTATGAATTTATTATTGGCGGGTTTTTTTTCTGCACGCAGGTTCCAGGAAGGTTCCTTCAACAATATGTCATTCAATGGCCCCCATAATGGATTCAAAACTCCATGAAATTTAATTTGTGAACACTTAATTGAGTCCTAGTGCATTTCCAAGTGTAATTTCTTCATTTGGAGATGTTTAGACCGAATTGGGTTTCTATTACGGAGGTGGGGTCCACGCGGTCTACCCGGAAAAATCTGCATCTTCATTGATCTTTTAGGCCACTAGATGATCAACTCAACCCCTGCTTCAGAAGGAAAAAATGAAGAAAATAAAATAAGGATTCTAAAAATAATTTAATCACAAAATTTGGAGATATATTTTATGATAAATGACCAAAATACCTCTATGATAAAAAACTGTTAAAATTGTATAATTAGTCCATTTTTTGCATGTAGGCTTAAAATAACACAAAAACCTAAATATATAACAATTTCCCATTAAATAACACTATGGTGGGTTCATAAACATTGAATTACAGTATAAAATATGTTAAAACGTGATCTTGATCAGTCCCTCACACTTAATCATTTCACTCTTGAGCAATTATCAAATATTCTAATCAAAATTCACACGACAATCAAAAATGAGAAAACATCCATGATCTTATCAAAAACAGAATTCTGTCATGTCTCTTCTTTGAAAAACAATTTCCTTTTATTTTCATTCCACAAATTTAAATTTTTTCAACCTCATAAATCCATCCATGGCCCAATCACAACCTACCTCACATTGAATTTTATGTCACTCTTTACTCAAGAGAAATTAATTCTGAAGTTATGCTCATACATGAAAGTTGCATGTATCACTATAGGCTGGTGAAAATTCTCATTTCTCTAAAGCGAGAAACATAAAAATGAATTAAATCATGAGGGATTTAATTTATGGTTCAAATGAATCTCTAGATTTGTGTTGGTGGGTAAATGATTTAAAAATTCAAGGCTAGAAATAGAAGGTTTGACTCTTAGGTACAATGCATGAATGATCAAGTGAAAACACAATAATTTTCTCACTCAATCCTCCTTGAAAATTTGAAACACAATACCACCCCATTTTTTTGACATGGGACATGAGCCAATCAATGATTTCAAGGTATTATATCATCCAAGTTCTCCCCATTTTTTTTATAAATATCCAGAATGGCACAACTTTATTTTCCTTTTTTTTATATTTTTTTAAGATCTAGAAAGGCAAAGATTTTATTTTCTTTTTTTTTTTGAAGGAGAACTGAATAAAACAAAGGAAGAATAATGAAATGATGAATCATGCCAAATTATTTCATTATCTATTGCCCAAAATGTTGACACACACCTCACACCCATCAATGAAACACATCCCAATAAATGCACACGAAAGGCCCTTCCCCCATACTCAAACTTGAAATATCCATACAATAACACCAAGAGAATGGGTAGGTAAGGATAAATCGTCTTGTAATGTAGCTTAAACCTATAAGGAAATTCATGGTATCTAAGGTCTAATGAAGGATAGATGTAAAGTTATGTATCCATATAAAATGTATCTAGAAAAATTAGTGCCTCAATCATATTAAAAACATTACATTAATCCAAAGCTTTGAAAGAGAAAAAATCACAAGTTCTATTTTCACACAAAATCGATGTTTCCCTCAAGAAGGTGTGGGTATTAGAAAGAATGTGTAAAAGTGGTTTAAAATACCTCACAGGACGAGAAAAATATTTTGATTCATTGTTTTATGGGCATGGATTTCAAAAATCTGTTAAACTCATAGAAATGATTGAAAATCCAAATCAAGGAAAAAATTTCACATCAACAATCATTTAAAATCCATTTTTTTTTTCAAAAATCATTTCAATTTTTTTTCAAAATCAATTAATGTGCGAAAAGTGATCAGAATTATAATTAAATCTCAAGGTTCCTAAAAAATGAAAACAAAAAAGAATGAAAGAACACAAAAACAACTAATAAGGTCGACAATCCCCCCACACTTAAATTTCACTACCCTTCATTTTAGCTTGACAAAATATAAATAAGGGCAGAAAAACTAAAGATAAGGAAAGACACAACCTGACTTTATTTTTCAGTGGCACAATTGAGTTAAGCTCCTAGATGCTACCACCTCTTCCTAAAAATAAATAAATAAATAAATTCATTAGAAAAATAAATAAAAATAAATATAAAGGGTAAAGAGGAGGGATAATTCTTGGTTTGACCCCCAAGCAGGTGCTAGATTTTTACTGCCCCTAGTCAGGCAATTGTAGAGGGTTAACCCCAATAAAAAGTTGGATGGGGTTTCTTGCTTAGAAACCACCACAAATTATTTCTCCCTACATCCATCAGTAGATTCCAAGAGTGAGTACCCCCCCCAGAAGAGATAAAGGAAAGAATTTGAGTTTTAGAGTGGGAGGGAAAAGGATAAAGGGGTGCTTCCTGGATTGTTCACCTGGAGGATTGGTGTCCACTGGTGATGAAGGTAGATGAATAGGAAGTGGCTTCTCTTCTGGTTTGGGTTCATAAATTTGTTCTTCAAATATTTCTTCTTTTGTGCCATCATCCTCAAATGCACCAATGCACAACTCAACAGGACCTCCATTCTCTCCTCAACAAGAGGACCTTCTTCCTCTTCATCCAGAGCCTGCAGAAATGATGCTGAATCTACAATATATTCACATGGTAGATTAGTTTTCAATTCCTAATCAACTAAATTTGATTAAAAATAAGGCTTGGAAATTAAATCTCCCACATAAATTTCTGCTTCAGGCTCATTTTTTTAATGCAAGGTAGCTAGGAACTCATTTTCTGGAGAGGGAATTGGATCTCCAAGAATTTCTTCAACCTCGCTAATTTCTTCTTGAAATATAGGTGGAACAATATTTTCATTCTCCTCATATTTTCTTTGTCGTCATTCCATCCATAAGACTTTAACTTCTTCAACTTGGGAAGCCAGTGATGTTATCATCTTTCTTTCTTTTTCAATCATTCTGTAATTCCCTAGAATTATCAAGGAATTTTCTTCCAATTCATGTGCATTTTCAAAAATTTGAATCTTCAATGTATATTCCCTGATTGGCTCACCATAAAAGTTATCAACATGACAATAATTATAATAATTTCCATAAAAATCCATATTGGCTGATAGAATGAAAGATATGAAACAAAGCTCTTTTTTTGTTTTGATTTTTTTATAAAAAACAGCGTGTGTAAGCACTTGGCCTCCCCGGAAATGACGCTAAATTGATGGTAGGTATTGCAGTCGATTTTCCCCATTCAATTAATTTCTTATTATCCTATGAATGTTCCATAGTGGCACAACCTAGGGTCAATCAAAAGGAGGCCACTTACAGGCACTATATTTTCTATTGTCACTATTATTATTTAACTAAAATAAAACAAACTTATATAATATATATGGGGGGATTTGAAATTACGAATGAAATAAAAATATTATATATCATAATGTAATGTAAACACAAAATGATGTTATAATAAAGAAAAGAGGCAATTTTTCTTGGGGTTTCATGGTGGAATTATCATTGTTATTCAAAATATCTATCAATGCGTTATTCAATGTGGAGATCAAGACCTATCACTCCACATCCTATCATTTGAATAGTATTACCCAACACTGAGACCTCTTCATGTAGGAGTAATCTCTTCCACATAAATACCCAATCAAAACTCCACTGTTTGAATGAATTAGATATCGATGAGAAAGGAAATTATTAAACAAGGAGAAAAGAAGACAATGGTAGAGAAAGTGGGGCGACCGCTCACCACAATCATTTAACCACTACTGAATCCTTAGAAAAAAACATGATAAATAAATAAAGTACATAAAACTCAAATACCACCACTTCCCCCCTAGAACAATAGTGAGGGTTATCTCTCCACAAACATTGGAGTTAGAAAGAAGCACGGTGGGAGAAACACATAAAATAAAAGAGATGGAAGAAAACTAGAAATGAAAGGAAGAAGAAGAAATATATCCTAATATATATTATAAATATGAAGTAAAATTACAGAAAAAATAATCCACCTTAGGCCCTTGAAATGTCTATATCATAAACTGGGAGAAGGGACACATATTTATAGGGAGAAGGGGTGAAGAATTCACACTCAAAACATTTAATCCGAAAGTTTCCACGTGGATATGCCATTAAATGACCGAATTTGTAATAGGTTTCTTCATAAATATTGTTCCATATTATCTCCTACTTTTCTATAAAAATTTCAGCTTCATTGGATGTTCCTAGAAGGAGTTATGAATTTATTATTGGCAGTTTCTTTTTCTGGATGCAGGTTCTAGGAAGGTTCCTTCAGAAATATGTCGTTCAATGGCCCCCATAAAGGCTTCCAAACTCCATGAAATTTAATGTGCGAACACTCCATTGATTCCTTGTTCATTTCAAAGTATAATTACTTCATTTTTATGTGTTTAGACCGAATTGGATTTCTGTTACGGAGGTGGGGTCCATGCAGTCCGCCCGGAAAAATCTTCATCTTCATTGATTTTCTTAGGGCACTAGATGATCAATTCAGCCCCTCCTTCAGAAGACAAAAATGAATAAAATAAAATAAGTATTCTAAAAAAATTAATCACAAATTTTGGAAATATATTTTATGAGAATAACCAAAATACCCCTATGATAAAAATCTGTTAAAATTGCGGAATTAGGCCATTTTTGCATTTAGGCTCAAAATAACACAAAAACCTAAATATGTAAAAATTTCTCATTAAATAACACTATGGTGGGTTCATAAACATTGAATTACAGTATAAAATATTTTAAAAAAATGAGCTTCATCAATCCCCCGCACTTAAGCATTTCACTCCTGAGCAATTATCAAATATTCTAATCAAAATTCACACGACAATCAAAAATGAGAAAACATCCATGATCTTATCAAAAACAAAATTTCGTCATGTCTCTTCTATGAAAAACAATTTCCTTTCATTTTCATTCAACAAATTTAAATTTTTTTCAACCACATAAATCCATCCATGGCCCAATCACAACCTCCCTCACATTGAATTTTATGTCACTCTTCACTCAAGAGAAATTAATTATGGAGTTATGATCATACCTGAAAGTTTCATATATCACTATAGGCTTGTGACAAGTCTCATTTCTCCACAGCATGAAACATAAAAATTAATTCAATCATGAGGGCTTTCATTAATGGTTCAAATGACTCAGTGGCTTTGGGTTGGTGGGTAAATGATTTAAAAATTCAAGGCTATAAAGAGAAGGTTTGACTCTTAGGTACAATGTATGAATGATCAAGTGAAAACACAGTAATTTCCTCACTCAATCCTCCTTAAAAGTTTTAAACACAATACCACCCCCATTTTTTGACATGGTAGATGCACCAATAAATGATTTCAAGGTATTATATCATCCAATTTCTCCCCATTTTTTTTATAAAGCTCCAGAAAGGCACATCTTTATTTTCCTTTTTTTATATTTTTTAAGCTCCATAAAGGCACAACTTTTATTTTCTTTTTTTTAAGGAGAACTGAATAAAAAAAAGGAAGAATAATGAAATGATGAATCATGCCCAATTATTTCATTCTCTATTGATAAAAATGTTGACGCACACCTCAGAACACCCATCAATGAAACACATCCCCATAAATGCACATGAAAGGACCTTCCCCCATACTCAAACTTGAAATATCCATGCAATAATACCGAGAGAATGGGTAGGTAAGGATAAATCGGCTTGTAATGTAGCTTAAACATATAAGGCAATTCATGGTATCTAAGGGCTAACGAAGGATAGATGTAAAGGTAGGTCTCATGATAAAATGTGGCTAGCCAAAGTAGTGCCTCAATCATATTAGAAATATTCCATGAATCCAAAGCTTTGAAAGAGAAAAAATCACAAGTTTTAGTTCTCACACATAATCTATGTTTCCCTCAAGAAGGGGTGAGTATTATAAAGAATATGTAAAAGTGGTTTAGAATACCTTACAGGAAGAGAAAAATATTTTGATTTAGTGTTTCATGGGCATGGATTTCAAAAATCAGTTAAAGTCATAAAAATGATTGAAAATCCAAATCAAGGGGAAAAATCACATCAACAATCATTTAAAATACATTTTTTTTTCAAAAATCATTTCAACTTTTTTTCAAAATTAATTAATGTGTGAAAAGTGATCAGAATTATCATTAAAGCTCAAGGTTCCTAAAATATAAAAACAAAAAAGAATAAAATAACACAAAAACAACTACGAAAGTCGAAAATCCCCCCACACTTAAATTTCACTACCCTTCATTTTATCTTGACAAAATATAAATAAGGTAAAAAAACTAAAGAGAAGGAAAGACAAAACCTAACTTTATTTTTCAGTGGCACCATTGAGATAAGCTCTTAGATGATACCATCTATTCCTACAAATCAATAAATAAAGAAATGAATTAGAAAAATAAATAAAAATAAATAGAAAGGGTAAATGGGAGGGATAATGCTTGGTTTGACCCACAAGTTGGTTCTAGGTTTTTACTGCCCCTAGTCAAACAGTTGTAGAGGGTTAACTCTAATCCGAATGTGGATGGGGTTTCTTGCTTAGAAACCACCACAAATTATTTCTCCCGACATCCATCAGTAGATTCCAAGAGTGAGTACCCCCAATGAAAATAAAAATGGACCTAACCCCTAGAAGAGATGAAGGAATGAATTTGAGTTGTAGAGGGGAGGGAAAAGGATAAAGGGGTGCTCCCTAGTTTGTTCATATAGAGGAGTGGTGTCCATTGGTGATGAAGGTAGAAGAATTGGAAGTGGATTCTCTTCTGGTTCAGGTTCATAAATTGGTTCTTCAAAGATGTATTCTTTTGTGCCATCATCCTCAAATGCATCAATGCACAACTTGACAGGTACCTCCATTCTCTCCTCAACATAATGATCTTCTTCTTCTTCATCCAGAGCCTGTAGTAGTGATGCTTAATATACAATATATTCACAAGGTAGATTAGTTTTAATTCATAATAAAATAAATTTGAATAAAAAGAAGGCTTAGAAATTAAATCTGCCTCATAAATTTCAGCTTTAGGCTCCTTTTCTTCATGCAAGGTAGCTGGGAACTCATTTGATGGAGAGGGAATTGGATCTCCAAGAATTTATTCAACCACGCTAATTTCTTCATGAAATATAGGTGGAACAAGATTTTCATTCTTCTCATATTGTCTTTATTTTTGTTCCATCCATAATACTTTAACTTCTTTAACTTGGAAATCCAGGGATGTTATCATCTTTCTTGTTTTTTAAACCATTTTGCAATTCTCTTCAATTATCAAGGAATTTTCTTCCAATTCGTGTGCATTTTCATGCATTTGAATCTTCAATGTATCTTACCCGATTGACTCACCATAAAAGTTATCAATAGGCCAATAATTATAATAATTTCCATAAAAATCCATATTGGCTGATATAATGAAAGATATGCAACAAAGCTCTTTTTTTTGTTTTTTTTTTGTTTTTTTTTATGAAAAACAGTGTGTGTAAGCACTTGGCCTCCATGAAAACGGCGCCAAATTGATGGTAGGTATTTCAGTAACTTTTCCCTATTCAATTAATTTATTATTATCCTATGAATGTACCATAGTGGAACAACCTAGGGTTGATCACAAGGAGGCCACTTACACGCACTATATTTTCTGTAGTCACTATTATTATTTAACTAATATAAAACTAAATTATATAATATATATGGGGGGATTTTAAATTGTGCATGAAATATAGATATTATATATAATAATTCAATGAAAACACAAAATGGTGTTATAAGAATGAAAGGAGGAAATTGTTCTTTGGGTTTCATGGTGGAATTATCATTGTTATTCAAAATATCTATCAATGCGTTATTCAATGTGGAGATCAAGACCTGTCACTTCACACCCTCTCATTTGAATGGTATTACCCAACACAGAAACCTCTTCATGTAGGAGTAATCTCTTCCACATAAATACCCAATCCAAACTCCTCCGTTTGAATTAATTAGATATCGATGAGAAATGAAATTATTAAATGACAAGGAAGAAGACAATAGTAGAAAAAGTGGGGCGACCGCTCACCACAATTATTTAACCACTACTGAATACTTATAAAAAAACATGATAAATCAATAAAGTACGTAAAACTCAAATACCACCACTTCCCCCCTAGAACAATAGTGAGGGTTAGCTCTCCACAAGCATGGAGTTATAAAGAAGCACGGTGGGAGAAACACATAAAATAAAAGAGATGGAAGAAAAGTAGAAATAAAAGGAAGAAGAAGAAATATATCCTAATATATATTATAAATATGAATAACAATTTCAGAAACAAAACTCCACCTTATCCCCTTGAAATTTCTATATCATAAACTGGGAGAAGGGACACATATTTATAGGGAGAAGGGGTGAAGAATTCACACTCAAAACATTTAATCCGAAAGTTTCCGTGTGGATATGCCATTAAATGACCGAATTTGTAATAGATGTATTCATAAATGTTGTCAATAATGTATCCTCCATTTCCTCTAAAAATTTCAGCTTCATTGGACGCACCTAGAAGGAGGTATGAATTTATTATTAGCGGTTTTGTTTTCTAGATGCAGGTTCCAGGAAGGTTCTTCCAGAAATATGTCGTTCAATGGCCCCCATAATGGATTCCAAACTCCATGAAATTTAATTTTTGAATGCTCCATTGAGTCCTCATTCATTTCCAAGTGGAATTACTTCATTTGGAGGTGTTTATACCGAATTGGATTTCCTTTGCGGAGGTGGGGTCCATGCAGTCCTCCCGTAAAAATCTGCATCTTCATTGATTTGTTTAGGCCACTAGATGATCGATTCAGCCCCTACTTCAGAAGAAAAAAATGAAGAAAATAAAATAATTATTCTAAAAAAAATTAATCAAAAAATTTGGAAATATATTTTATTCGAAATGACCAAAATACCCCTATGATAAAAATTAGTTAAAATTGCAGAATTAGGCCATTTTTGCATTTAGGCTAAAAATAACACAAAAACCTAAATATCTAACAATTTCCCATTAAATAACACTATGGTGGGTTCATAAAAATTTTAATTACTATATAAAATATGTTAAAACATGAGCTTCATCACTCCCCTCCCGACGCGGCATAAAATATCTTACCCCTGAAGGTAGAGCTGGTGCGAAACCTCTTCCACTAGAAGTAGATGAAAAGGTACAATAGAATCTATGGATATTCCCCATAAATCCACAAGAACAACACTCCATAGGGTATTTATCACACTGAGGCTTCAGATGACCGACCACCGCTACTCTAATAAGATATCTCGAGGGAACGCTTCCTACAACCAAAAGAACTACTAGATTGTCTCGGCATTGATCCCATGTGCCTGGTACTATCACCTTCCCTCGGTTTGTTCTCAATGATAAGAGTCGTATTTAATATCTCAGAATAGGTTGGTAAGCGAAAGACATTCACCTAAGTATGGATGGCATACTGAAGCCCATCCTCAAAACGTCACACTCACGACCGCTCATCAACGGGTAGAATTGGTGAAAAGCATAGTAACTCAATAAAATGCACTAAATAATCCATGACTAACATAGAAACCTACTTCATATGCATGAACTCTCTAGATATGTAAGCTCTCAACATTTGAGGATAGAATTGATCATAAAAGGTAGTCTAGAAGTCATCCTAGATCATGCCCTGATGACAACCAGCCAGTGTAATCACATCCCACCGACACTTGGACCAATCACGCATTATGTAGGTAGAAAGCTTGAGCCTCCTATCTGGAGGCATACTATATGATCAAAGATAGATAGGGTGGACTCTAGCCAAGACTCAGTAGCCTGTGGACCACCATCCCCTAAAAATATGGGAGGATGTTGCTGTTGGAACTCATGAGTCAGATCATCCATAGTAGGTGCAAGTCATGGAACACCCTGCATGGACTGTATTAGACATAGAAAAATCTCATGAAGATGAGTGTCGGTGCCCAGTTTGGGTAGGTGATGCCTCAAGTGGAAATACTGGTGGTAAGACTATCGGTTCAGGGCCCACCACATCTAGATCATGGTTATCACCACCCTCTTGGTACACAACACAAGGATATTGCGGCAGCATGGCTCTAAAAATGACAAGAACATGCCTCAGAATAAGATTTAAGAGGAGATTTAAGCACTATTAAAATAAGATCATAATAATAGGGATCACTACCCAAGGTATACTACCCCAAATACCTACTTAGAGGGCTAAGGTATCGGTAATTGTTTACATCTTATTTACAGGGGTTCTAATGAGTGAAAGGGTTGGTCACACTTTGCCTCTTCATTTACTGGAAACCATTTTATTTTAAGTTTGCATTTTCTTATTTACTTATAACAAATTTGATTAAATGGATCACCATTCCTAGTGAATAAGGGCATGTTCACCTTATCACTAAAATCAAAACTCATTCAATTTTCTATTTAACCCTATCTACATTCAGTCTTAGAGTGTAATGGGTAGATTACGATGGCTTGACTTAGTAAATTACCCATTCTAACCCACAAGGTCCTATACACCTCATGAATTGAAACTATCAGTCACTCAATCACATCCAAAGAGCAGCTCATGTAACTAGAGGTACATAACTGACATGGGTAGAAACTAGAAATTGAAGATGTCACCATCAACCTATATAGGAAAACACTATTTAGGTTGATTTTGAAACTTTAAATAACCAAATCCTTACCCTATAAAAGATATTAGTAGTACAGTTATATATATAAACAACCATGGCTCACTGAACAATCATATAAAACACTTGCAATGCAAGCAATGAAAACATGGCATGGAATATACATGGGATGTGAATATTAGGTTCCTATAATGATGCATGTAACAATACTTCCTTTCCCTCATCTCATTGGGCCATGGATAAATGTCAATAAGGCATATCAAATATCACGACGCATGTGAACCACCCAATGGTGAAATTATATCAACTATAATAAGAGAAAATGGAACAACAATTCTTATTTCATGCAACTTGGTATTTACCCCGAACATGGGTTAGCTACTCCCAATCATAGCTTATAACCATTTTCTAAAGTGTTCCTAATATCCTTTCTATTGTCTCAAAATAGTAATGTGGGAAAAAGAACCCCACTGATACCACTTTGTGACATCCCGAACCCGAGTGCCACTCAAAGGTGCCCCGAGCCTAGTTGGCCACATGGCCTCAAGTGTACCTCCCTATATTCCAGAGGCTTTTGACTAGCAGTGAGGGTCTAAGGTGTGTTTATGGGGAGATTATTCCCTCATTACCAGAGTGTATCATAGTGGATATATATATATATAACAACAGATAAATAATGGAATCAGTATAATGAATAAGTAAACAACTAGAAGTGGAAGATAAGGAATAAACATCCAAGCAATAATAATCAACTATAATTGAAAGCTGGATCATATGAAAAATGATGATAATGTATGTCATTTCTATAGAAAACTGGAAAACAAGGATACACGGTATCAGGAAATACATGCTATAAAAAAGAATAAAAAAGAAACCAAAAACTATCCAGCATCCCGAGCCCTGGCCTGGTCATCTACTACCAAGATCTATCCTAAGAAAGCAAGCAAGATTAGGTGTCCAAAGTGGGATGTTTCCCCTTTTCAACACTTGCATACATGTAATCTACTCAGGTACCAATGGCGGCCCAAATAAGGGTGTACGATAAATCATAGTAGGCCACCACCAACGATGTCCATACCATCCAATCTGTGAATATAAACTGACAGTGTGCAAGTATATATAATGTAATGCAGTAATGTAAATAATTTAATACCTGCTTTAGTCACATATGGTAATTTTTCTAAACATGATATCATTTAATTAATTCATTTCACTTCAATTTATATAGATAAGTCATGTGAGTTTAACCAACACTAACATCATGTCATGATAATAATAATAAAGTATTCATGATATAACATGGCATCTTGTGATGATGATGATGAGGATCCAGGGTAATAACCAAGGAATCCTTGACCTCAGGGGTTGAACCAACTCGGTAATAACCTGAAGCCTATATATAAGGGGTCTGAGTGTAATCCAAAGAGCATCACCTAAGGAATTCCACCATAATATGATTATAACTGATTCCAAGTATCTCATCCAAGGAAAAAAGGGATAAGAAATGACTGGGCCCAATGGGTTTATCCATGGTGCCACATGTCTGTAGATGTCAAGCTAGATACAAGGAGTGTATCTAAGGCATCCTAATATCTGAAAGATAAAGGATGGATCCTATGGTGTCATGTCATGCATCCACTAATATACAATGACCAGGTTCCAAGGTGGGTATCTCCCTTGGTAACTGGCATACTTGAATCAGAATGGCATCCTCCGAGTGCTCAAGGAATTACCTTGGGAATCCAAGTATGGATCGAGTTTGACCACTTCTGTAAATATGATAAGGTCTATATGAAATCGGTACCATATACATAATTCATTATATAAATCATCCCATGTAATACTCATGCTTCTTATTAAGTCATTTGGTTTGTTCCATACCTTACATTAGTATGACAAGGTATATCAAGTAAATGAAACCATTTATTACTTAAATTACTTAATCATTCATTAGGTTCACTCTGATACCTTCCATTAAGCATGGTAAGGTGTCTATGGATGTGAAACCAATTACCATTTCAATTTATAAACATTTAACAGGTTCTTTCCATTTCCTTTTATTAGGCATAATAAGAAAAATCGGGACAAGCAACCAATTCCATTTCTATAAGTCAATGAAAAGTGATATCTATAGTATACTTTCCTTTTTATAATTCATAAATTTATTTATAACACTTACCTTAGGTGGGTCAAGTGGAATCATACTCAAACGGCGGTGCGGATAAACATAACAGACCACTAAAGTCATAACTAAGAAAACACCCTACTTGGGGTGGTCGACATTGAGGTCATAACCTCCAACAATGTGAAGAACAACTATGTAAAGGGATCTAGAATATGAGCTCAATGATTATAAGCAAGGCATGTGAACTAAATAGGCAATGACCGATGAAATCGGTGTGCACACAACGGTGATAGTTTATAAAATAGAGAGACTTCAGGGATGATTCATAGACCACCTACCTTAATCTCATACAACTCTCCTCGCCCGGTACAAGCCTTTAGTTTGACCTAGATTAGAAGAAATCTAAATAATGGATCAATGCCCTGAAAATATGACATATGAGCATGTACCAAAATAGTGTAGACGATGGGAAGAAGAATGATGAAATGAGATAAAGGACTGAATCACTTACTGGTGCACTTCCAACGTGATAGACAGATTTGGAATTGGAGGTCAGATGGTGAAATGGCACCAAAGTCTAACTTAGGGCTTCCTTGGGTGATCCTGCATGAGAGAGAGGGGAGGGTTGAGGTTATGTCTGAAAAATAGGAGGCCTTGACACCTTTTTAAAAAACACGCTAAGAATTTACACAACGTGTAAATTATTTACATGTCGAGTAAAGATCAGGGTCTTCCCCCAAGAAAAAACCTTTACATGACGTGATGAGTTCTTCCTAGACCATTACATGTAATGTAATTGATACACTTCGTGTATTCCAATTGCACAACGTGTAATTGGATTGCAGCCAACCTATAGCCCCTACCTCTTCCTTTCTAAAAACAATCCAATCGGTCCACTGCCCGACTTTAGGGTCTAAGCCAAAAAAGAACTTTACAAGAGCTTAAAACAGAAATAAAAATGATCCATAACTAAGATAAAAACCGGGTTCTTACAGATAAATAATTAATAAATATTAAAAATAAGTTATAATTATTATTAAATAATCTTTGATATTAATTACTAATTAATTTCAAATAATTAATAATTTTCTGATTAAGACTAATTATTATTAATTACAATAGTAATAATATTTTTTAATTACCCTAATAATAATTAATTATTATGAATGATTAATAATTATTATTAATTATTAATAATTATTATTTATCAATACCTAATTATCACTAGATATTAATTAATTATATATTAATAAATTACATAATAATAATTGTTTAATGTTATTAGTAATAAATTAATGATTACTATTAATTAATAATTATGTATTATTATTAAACAATTTCTAGTTGGTAACTAATTAATAATTTTAAATATGAATTGGTGATTGTTAAATAATAATTATTCATATTTATTAATTAATTAGTGATTAATTAATAATAATTAACACTAACCAGTAATTATTGTTAACTGTTAAGTGATATTAAAAAGTAATTAATTCATAATAATTATTAGATTACTAACTAAAACCAATTATTAATTAATTACCAATTAGTAGTCATTAAATAAAAATTAATTACATACTAATATTAACTATTATTAACAACTTAAATCTAATTAATTAGACAACTAAGTAAATAAAAAATTAAAATAAAATAGAAATTAAACAACTAAATAAATAAATTAAATTAAATTAAATTAGAAAACATACCTTTAATTAAACCCATCACCTTTTTATTAAAAACCCCAATTTTTGATAGTACACTATGTGAACCCAGTACATGGAATGTAAACCCTTCCCACCCTGAACCTTTTTCACGGAATCAGCCTGGAAAACATTACATAGCCTGTAATACCCTTACACAGCACGTAATCGCTTAGTAGGCTGTAGAAATTGCAGGTTTAAGCAGAAAAACTCAAAGACCCCACTTCGAGCATTCTTCAAACTTGGGAAGAACTCTACTAAGTCTTTGACATGTCTATACCCAGACTCCATTAATTCAAACAAACATACATCTCTGTACTTTAGGTCATTTTCCCCAGCAAAGGCTCTCCATCCTCTAGAAGCCCGAAAACACACCCAAACAAGGACAATAAACAAAGGATAAATAAGGGGGTACTTGAAAAGCATAATGGGGTGTTACAATCTCCCCAATGTAAATGATTTATGTCTATATAAAGACCTCAGATTCCTAGAATTACAAAAAGCGAAGGCCACTATTGACTCATCAACAATTCCATCTCCCACATCTCATAGTTATATGGTCTGCACTACCATAATACCTGAACCAGAGGACTCATTTTACCACGTAGTACCTTCTCTTGGTGACCCATAATCTGAACTGGTTGCTCAACCAATGTGGTGTCAGTATTAAGATCAACATCCTCCCATCCAATCACATGGAAATGATCGATTATATACCTCCTCAGTTGGGAGACATGAAACATGTCGTGGATAGATGTCAAACCAGGCAGCATGTCCAATCGATATGCCACCTTCCCCAGTAGTGTAACACCCTGAGATTTTATGAAAAATATTCTTTTTAATTTCATTAATGTCTTTTGTTGTACGCTACACCAAAAGGATCTTTCACAACATGCATCCCTGACTTGGCTTGCATTACACGCAAGCGCGACCTTCCACGATAGCGTGTATTGTACGCAATGCCGAGTTTCGCTAAACAACGATATGCTATTAAAATATTATTAAAACTAGCCATTATGAATAGTAATTGTAGAGACCCGAAGTTTAACGTACATGGACATTACATTACTTTTGCGGAATACTTAATACATAACAAAAACACACACACAAGGATCGTAATAGTTTAGTGTCTTTGGAAACTTGGAATATAATCTTCTAATCGTGGTGAAAGATCTTCAACATCTCCCATAAAGATCTTCCCTTTTTTTTCTAAAACCTTTCTTTACATCCTGGGGAAAAGAAAACATAAAAGGGTGAGCTCAAATTCTCAGTAAGGGTAAACAAAAGAAATATCAATCACATCATATTCATAAGAACATAACATTTTGGAAATCTTAACCTGCAAAAGAGAGCATAATTTCATAACATGGGATAAATCATAGTAGTGAAATGAAATCCAAATAATCATAACTTAAAACATGAATCTTTGTGGCATACACACATAATCATAGATAATCATATCTTATTAGTCAAGACTCATTGCCAAGACTATCTTAGTGGACAAAGTCCATTTCTGAACCGAGTCACCCTCGTTTCAGTCCTGTTTCACTGAACCGGTATAACCTACCATTCCAGCCATGTCTATCTCATGAGATATAAAATCTTTACCCAATGCATTGGATGGAGATATAGGTCCCACCCATCTCATAATGATACCATTCTTATGTGCGCCACAAAATCATAAACCATACATCATAGCATAACCCGTGTAATAAAAATGGGATTCTTAAACAACATGACATCATAAAACAATTCATATAAGATAAAGGATTTCATAAAAATATTTCCATAACAACATAATAAAATCCATTTAATAATAGGGATAGAAACAGAACCCTTTATTATCTTAGATGAAAAATAATTTTGATAAAACACTTGAACTCCATTCTTGAGTAAAATATCCTTTCTACTTCAAAAACATTTTCCTTTCTTAACATGTCTTACAATTTTAAACTAAAAAAAGTTTATTAAAAATAAACTTGAAAACTTGTAAAGGAAGCTTCTTTGAAATAATGTTTTAAAAATCCATTAATGCCGTATAAGTTAAAAAAACATTCTTCTCGTACTTTTGTCAGAAAAGTCAAAAAAGTACCTCGTACGAAAAACGACAAAAGATTTCTTTCATATCTTTTACTAAAAACTCACTTAAGGGTAAAATAGGATTTAAAAAATTGTAGGCGAATGGAAATAATTTTACATATTTAGGAAACATGGATGTGGATGATAAAATACACCCCAGTAAATACCAAAGTATAAACAATCTCGGATAAAAATGATATTGTGATATGTCCCTTACCTTAGGTCCGATTTGCCTCGTAAGTGTCCGAACCTCCTGTATAATGATTTAAATAATGTTATTGACTTATTCCAGAATCCTTATTATTGTAACAATATCATATATGGTCATATTATTAGCTTCTTAGTAGTAATATTTCATTGCTACTTGTTATTCGGGTGTTTATAACTTTTTGTTCTTATGCGTGTTTTGTCGAATAAATTCTTATTCTTCTCTTTAGGTTATAGATACATCATTTCCAGAAGTGTATTAATGTACTATATATCATATTTATTCATTCAATTCATTTATATAATCATTATTCAATGAAGATCATGTAGAACGAATCACATCACATCGTGGAGACGGTATTCCGTACGTACGCACGAGCGATGATATCGTTCCCATGATCGTGGAATTGTATTGGAGTGTATGTATACTATTTCAGAATCAATATCACTTTTTAATATTCATATATAGTCATTATTTACACCATTATACCCATCCAATTAAGGTGGTGGCGGAAAATAGATTACACCACGGCGTGGAGATGGTATTCTGTACGTACGCACGCGCGGTGATTTCCTTTTTCCGTAGGATGGATAGAAGGTTAATTAGAGTTGTTTAATATTTATAATAACATATCAGTATATAAGAAATACTGATGTTATTACTTTATCATGAAACAACTAAAGAAGAAGAAGTTTAAGAAGAAAGAAATTGAAAAAGATCGGTAATGGATATTACCTCTTTTTAATGTGCCTTCACTTAACCTCCACTTAAAGAACTAAGGATGGTCTTTGAAGAAGACCAGGACCTCTAGGATGATACTAGGGAAGTGGAGAAGATATTTTGGCAGGGGTTGGACGAGCTTGAATGCTCAAATTGGTGTGAGGAGGAGAGGGAGGAGGTGCCATTTATAAAGGAGGAGAGGGGCACCTTTGGAATTCTTAAAAATATTAATTTATAATAAATCTAACACCACTTAAAAACCTCCAAAAATGACTCATATTCGAAGATTAGATGAGATAGGGTTTTAATATCATCAACCAATAAAATGTAGACATGTTAGGAAATTATTTTAAACATTATCAACTTGATTTATCCTTACTTAATCAATTTAATTGTATTTGTGGTAATAACATTCTAAATTTTAAATTATAAAAAAAATTACTTATTTATTGTGAATTTTACATAATTGGATACTTTATATCATTTTAGACCATATAAATTTAAATTTATAAATTTTAAATATTTTTGTGATTTTTAAACAATTTTATAATATGTTATTTTTATAAAATAACAATAGTGTCAATTTTGACACTATTCAATTATTTGAATTTAAATAAAATAAATACAGAATATATGTTCGAACTAAAAGCTTTAATAGGTTCATAAAATGTCATATGTATCTATAAAATTATTGGAGAACGTTAAATAGTTCATATAATATTTATTTTATTATTTTTAAAACCATTTATTTGGTTTATCTCTTAATAAAATAAATACTGCAACATTTTTGTATAATTATTTAATATACTTATTTCTTGCATTAAAATTAAAAATAAAATCCTATGATAAAGATAAATCTATTACCTTTCCCAATAATACTTTTACTTGAATTTATCATCTTAAAATAACAATATTTAAATTGTTATATTTATTAAATTGTGAAGGTGAAAACTTTGGCATCATTTAAAATAAAATAATATAAGTGTCATAATCACTTTAATAAGACTCGAAACGGTTATTTATTATGTAATTGGATTATTATGGTATATATATACACTACCAATAAGTTTTGGTCATGTTTGTGTGCCTTTTAATGGGTATTATTATTTCAATAAAAACTATATTACTGATTTTTCACTTAATAAATAATTTCTGCATCATTAATGTATCACCATTAATGACAATCATTTAATACCTAAAAATTATAAATAAATTATCATGATTTAGATAATTTTATTATCTTTCTATAGACTATTTATGTTCTAAGATTTATGATGTTTATCACTAAATTAAAATTATTATACTTTTAAGATTTAAGAGAGTGACATGTTGTCACTTTCTTTGGTTTAAAAAATAATTAAGTTATTTTCATGGAATAAATTCCATTAAATGATTATAATCAGACCCTTAGGTGATATGGGTCGACTTTTAGTCATCCAATAGGATTTTGGAAGGTGTTAGGGTAATTTTATAATCTTATATTTACCCTTAATTACCCGATTTACCTTTAACTATGGTAAATAAAATTTACCGTAGTTACTATTCATAATGCCCAAAAATAAAAAGTAGTCTATTAATATAATTTGGACCCACTGATTCCAAATATTGAATCCATTTTTCAAAATTCAATACACATAAGTTGCCGAAATTAAATTAAAATTAATCTCGTTGTCGAAAGAAAACGGGTTTTTGTTTAAAACATTGCAAAAGATTGAATTTATTTAACCTACGAATTCAATGTAAAATCAAGGCTATTGACATACATTATATTAAATGGTAAAAATATATTCTATTTATACTTTAAAACCATTCAATATTATAATTTAACCACATAAGATATTACGATGAAAAAAGTTGTTTTTAATTAAAATATAGCGTGTTTTTACTATTCATTAAAATATGAAAGTTATTGGAAAAATATCAAAACTTTATCTAATGTAAATTTTTATATCCTGATTCAAAATAATAATTTTATTTTTTCAAATTGAACTTATAAACATGTCAAAAACTAGATTTAAAGTGGGTGCGCCATCAAAAGGCGGCAAAACTGCATTTTTTGAAAAATACTTATTTTACCCGAAAAATTTATTTTGTTCTTATACCATGTTCTAGAAATGTGTAAGATGAATAATAATGTTATAAAATTCAAAATTTAGTTAACACTATTCATAACGGCTAGTTCATAACAATATTATAATAATATATCGTTGTTTAGTAAAACCCGGTATTGTGTACAACACACGCTATCGAGGAAGGTCGTGATTGCGTGTAATGCAAGCCAAGTCAGGGTTGCGTGCTATGCAAGAATCCTTCGTTGTTTCGTATAACATAATCCAACCATATTTCATTTATACATTGAATATATATATATATATATATATGTGTACTCAATGTTGCGTAGAATAACTATTATCAAAATTGTGTGTAACACGATCCAAGAATAGTGTTGCGTATACTGCAAGCTAATACGGTGTTGCGTATAGCGCAAGGTAATCTTGGTGTAGCATACAACACAAGACATTAATGAAATTAAAAGAATATTTTTCATAAAATCTCGGGGTGTTACATTCTACCCCCCTTGAAATGAATTTCGCCCTCGAAATTCGTCGGGGTTATAAATTGTTTACTACTCGAAAGATTGTTTAATAGAAACCCACATCGTAAAAAGGAATAACAAAACATGGCTTTAAAAAACTAAAGTATGAAATGTAACGGTTACCCAAATGAACTCATCACTGGGTTTCCATATAAGAGAAAATATGGACATGGAAGAGAAATCTAACCGTCATGTTCTGATGGAGAGTGGTAGAGAACATGGCTATGAAAAATCCAACAATCACAAAGCTATTGATTTGTGATGATCTAAGGTACCATCTGATTCATCGGATATAAGGGAACTAGGACAACATTTTTGGTTTTCAAGATCATTTCCCTAAAGTTGATGAATTAAAAGAAATACTTGCATGATTTTGGTACAATCTCACTGTTGTTCGTGAATTGAACAATTTCCACTTCATCCCTTAAAGAAATGAAGTTGAATTTGTTATTCGTGATGTGTTAGCAGATCATGTGATAGAATGATGGGTCATTCAATCTCATCAAACAAAAGGTTAGTAAAAGTTATAAGTCCATCTTATGGTTAGATTAATCGTATATGGTTCCAAAAATGAACTTATACTTCATATATCATACCGCTTAATAAAATAAAACTAGTTTCTACAAACCAGGGACTTCCTGTAGGTCAGTGGTAGGCAATAAAGGTCATTCGCACTTCGGTTGTGGGTTCGATTCCCACATCCTTGTCCGACGCGATGGGTTGTCGCCCGTCCTGCAGGTTGTCCTTTTTCTAAAACTATATTACTATAACATCCCATCAATAATATCGAAAAACAAACAATACTAACTTATGTCCAACATAATCCATTCCAATCTTTAGGCTTATCCATAATACTGCAGTCCACTCTCAGAGATTTAATACCATCGTTGATCCTCATATATCATAAGATATATCTTGTTGGTCACATTCCAAACATTCAAAGGCCTTAATCATGCACTCTCTTGAATACCCATTGAACCTTATTGAAAACATGAGTGCTGTTAAAAATTAACGCTTTCCACATACCAAAATCCTCAAAATTCTATATACTCAAACCATGATATCACTTAGTCCTTATATCAATCATGAGCTCATGAATACTGTCAAACATTTCATTTTCTCCTTATCACTTCATTATGCGCATATCATCTACGTTCCAAAATATTTGAATCACTTTTCATGGTTACCGGTACCTTAAAATTATTGAAAACCACAATAGACCAATACATAAATATTTCAATACACCATAAAAGTACCTCAACAACATTATTCTTGAATACCAATACATAAACACTTCAGTCCATCCACTTCAATGTCCTGGAATAAGTCCTTCCTTGATTTAGAAGTAAATTTTTAGGTCAGGGCATTGAGTTGGGTAATGCCCATGTTCTCCGCAAATAAGACATTGAACTCCATAACAGTCTGTCACTCTATGACCCTTTTCTCCACACAGATAACATCGGTCCCTCCATTTGAGGTATTCCTCAAGGTTCTTCTTCCCTTCTTTAGAAATCTCAATCTTCCTTTCTTTATGCTCCTCAACATGCGAACATGAATAATAGTTTATCTTCCTATTCTTTGATGAATTAGGCATACCACTAAATTTCACCTTGTTAATCATATATCGCGATGACTGATTCGGCATAATCACAATATCTTTCTCTCTAGGAATTACACAATTTTGTTGCTCATAGTCACCAATTTTTCCATTGGATTCAATGTTAACCGAATTCCTTCTGGTTCCCTCCATTAACTAAAACACAAAAAGAATCTTGTGAGAGGAAAAAATCATGCTATAGAAAACAACATAGTAAAGGGGGAGTACCCTCAATATCTAACATCTTAGGTTAAATTCTAAGATCGTTACCGTAGTTCTAGGACTATATCCTATACGTATACTTATCCTTAGGGACATCCCAAGACATACCTTAGAAATATCTCTAGGGATCTCACTAACGTTCTCACATCCTAGTTTCCAAAGGTTGACTAAACCTTTCCTCTGATACCAACTGTAGAGACCCGAAGCTTAACGTACATGGACATTATATTACTTTTGCGGAATACTTAGTACATAACAAAAACACACACACAAGGATCGTAATAGTTTAGTGTCTTTGGAAACTTGGAATATAATCTTCTAATCGTGGTGAAAGATCTTCAACATCTCCCATAAAGATCTTCCTTTTTTTTCCTAAAACCTTTCTTTACATCCTGGGTAAAAGAAAACATAAAATGGTGAGCTCAAATGCTCATTAAGGGTAAACAAAAGAAATATCAATCACATCATATTCATAAGAACATAACATTTTGGAAATCTTAACCTGCAAAAGAGAGCATAATTTTATAACATGGGATAAATCATAGTAGTGAAATGAAATCCCAATAATCATAACTTAAAACATGAATCTTTGTGGCATACACACATAATCATATAGAATCATATCTTATTAGTCAAGACTCATTTCCAAGACTATCTTAGTGGACAAAGTCCATTTCTAAACTGAGTCACCCTCGTTTCAGTCCTGTTTCACTGAACCGGTATAACCTACCATTCCAGCCATGTCTATCTCATGAGATATAAAATCTTTACCCAATTCATTGGAGGGAGATATAGGTCCCACCCATCTCATAATGATAATATTCTTATGTGTGCCACAAAATCATAAACCATACATCATAGCATAACCCATGTAATAAAAATGGGATTCTTAAGCAACATGACATCATAAAACAATTCATATAAGATAAAGGAATTCATAAAAATATTTCCATCACAACATAATCAAATCCATCTAATAATAGGGATAGAAACAGAACCCTTTATTATCTTAGATGAAAAATAATTTTGATAAAACACTTGAACTCCATTCTTGAGGAAAATATCCTTTCTACTTCAAAAACATTTTCCTTTCTTAACATGTCTTACAATTTTAAACTAAAAGAAGTTTATTAAAAATAAACTTGAAAACTTGTAAAGTAAGTTTCTTGGAAATAATGTTTTAAAAATCCATTCATGTCGTATAAGTTAAAAAAAACATTCTTCTCATACTTTTGTTGGAAAAGTCAAAAAAAGTACCTCATACGAAAAACGACAAAAGATTCCTTTCATATCTTTTACTAAAAACTCACCGAAGGGTAAAATAGGATTTAAACAATTTTATGTGAATGGAAATAATATTACATACTGAGGAAACATGTATTTGGATGATAAAATACACCCCAGTAAATACCAAAGTATAAACAATCTCGGATAAAAATGAGATTGTGATATTTCCCTTACCTTAGGTCTGATTTTCCTCGTAAGTGTCCGAACCTCCTGTATAATGATTTAAATAATGTTATTGACTTATTCCAGAATCATTATTATTGTTACGATATCATATATGGTCATATTATTTGCTTCTTAGTAGTAATATTTCATTGCTACTTGTTATTCGGATGTTTATAACTTTTTGTTCTTATGCGTGTTTTGTCGAATAAATTCTTATTATTCTCTTTAGGTTATAGATACATAATTTCCAGAAGTGTATTAATGTACTATATATCATATTTATTCATTCAATTCATTTATATAATCATTATTCAATGAATATCATGTAGAAAGAATCACATCACATCGTGGAGACGGTATTCCGTACGTACGCACGAGCGATGATATCGTTCCCATGATCGTGGAATTGTATTGGAGTGTATGTATACTATTTCATAATCAATATCACTTTTTAATAGTCATATATAGTCATTATTTACACCATTATACCCATCCAAGTAAGGTGGTGGCGGAAAATAGATTACACCACGGCGTGGAGATGGTATTCCGTACGTACGCACGCGTGGTGATTTCCTTTTTCCGTAGGATGGATAGAAGGTTAATTAGAGTTGTTTCATATTTATAATAACATATCAGTATATAATAAATACTGATGTTATTACTTTATCATGAAACAACTAAAGAAGAAGAAGTTTAAGAAGAAAGAAATTGAAAAAGATCGGTAATGGATATTACCTCTTTTTGATGTGCCTTCACTTAACCTCCACTTAGAGAACTAAGGATGGTCTTTGAAGAAGACCAGGACCTCTAGGATGATACTAGGGAAGTGGAGAAGAGATTTTGTCAGGTTTTTGCCGATCTTGAATGCTCAAATTGGTGTGAGGAGGAGAGGGAGGAGGTGCCCTTTTATAAAGGAGGAGAGGGGCACCTTTGGAATTCTTAAAAATATTAATTTATAATAAATCTAACCCCACTTAAAAACCTCCAAAAATGACTCATATTCTAAGATTAGATGAGATAGGGTTTTAATCTCATCAACCAATAAAATTTAGACATGTTAGGAAATTATTTTAAACATTATCAACATGATTTATCCTTACTTAATCAATTTAATTTTATTTGTGGTAATAACATTCTAAATTTTAAATTATGAAAAAAAATTACTTATTTATTGTGAATTTTACATAATTGGATACTTTATAACATTTGAGACCATATAAATTTAAATTTATAATTTTTAAATATTTTTGTGATTTTTAAACAATTTTATAATATGTTATTTTTATAAAATAACAATAGTGTCAATTTTGACACTATTCAATTATTTGAATTTAAATAAAATAAATACAGAATATATGTTCGAACTAAAAGCTTTAATAGGTTCATAAAATGTCATATGTATCTAGAAAATTAGTGGAGAACATTAAATAGTTCATATAATATTTATTTTATTATTTTTAAAACCATTTATTTGGTTTATCTCTTAATAAAATAAATACTGCGACATTTTTGTATAATTATTTAATATACTTATTTCTTGCATAATAATTAAAACTAAAATCCTATGATAAAGATAAATCTATTACCTTTCATAATAATACTTTTACTCGAATTTATCATCTTAAAATAACAATATTTAAATTGTTATATTTATTAAATTATGAAGGTGACAACTTTGGCATCATTTAAAATAAAATAATATAAGTGTCATAATCACTTTAATAAGACTCCAAACGGTTATTTATTAGGTAATTGGATGATTATGGTATATATATACACTACCAATAAGTTTTGGTCAGGTTTTTGTGCCTTTTAATGGGTATTATTATTTCAATAAAAACTATATTACTGATTTTTCACTTAATAAATAATTTCTGCATCATTAATGTATCACCATTAATGACAATCATTTAATACCTAAAAATTATAAATAAATTATCATGATATATATAATTTTATTATATTTCTATAGACTATTTATGTTTGATTATTTATGATGTTTATCACTAAATTAAAATTATTATACTTTTAAGATTTAAGAGAGTGACATGTTGTCACTTTCTTTGGTTTAAAAAATAATTAAGTTATTTTCATGGAATAAATTCCATTAAATGATTCTAATCATACCCTTAGGTGATATGGGTCGACTTTTAGTCATCCAATAGGATTTTTTCAGGTGTTAGGGTAATTTTATAATCTTATATTTACCCTTAATTACCCGATTTACCTTTAACTATGGTAAATAAAATTTACCGTAGTTACTATTCATAATGCCCAAAAATAAAAAGTAGTCTATTAATATAATTTGGACCCACTGATTCCAAATATGGAATCCATTTTTCAAAATTCTGTACACAGAAGTTGCAGAAATTAAATTAAAATTAATCTCGTTGTCGAAAGAAAACGGGTTTTTGTTTAAAACATTGCAAAAGATTGAATTTATTTAACCTACGAATTCAATGTAAAATCAAGGCTATTGACATAAATTATATTAAATGGTAAAAATATATTCTATTTATACTTTAAAACCATTCAATATTATAATTTAACCACATAAGATATTACGATGAAAAAAAGTTGTTTTTAATTAAAATATAGTGTGTTTTTACTATTCATTAAAATATGAAAGTTATTGGAAAAATATCAAAACTTTATCTAATGTAAAATTTTATATCCTGATTCAAAAGAAGAATTTTATTTTGTCAAATTGAACTTATAAACATGTCAAAAACTAGATTTAAAGTGGATGCGCCATCAAAAGGTGGAAAACTGCATTTTTTGAAAAATACTTATTTTACCCAAAAAAATTATTTTGTTCTTATTCCATGTTCTAGAAATGTGTAAGATGAATAATAATGTTATAAAATTCAAAATTTAGTTAACAATATTCATAACGTCTAGTTCATAATAATATTATAATAATATATCGTTTTTTAGTAAAACCTGGTATTGTGTACAACACACGCTATCGAGGAAGGTCGCGATTGCGTGTAATGCAAGCCAAGTCAGGGTTGCGTGCTGTGCAAGAATCCTTCGTTGTTTCGTATAACATAATCCAACCATATTTCATTTATACATTGAATATATATATATATGTACTCAATGTTGCGTAGAATAACTATTATCAAAATTGTGTGTAACACGATCCAAGAATAGTGTTGCGTATACTGCAAGCTAATACGGTGTTGCGTATAGCGCAAGGTAATCTTGGTGTAGCATACAACACAAGACATTAATGAAATTAAAAGAATATTTTTCATAAAATCTCGGGGTGTTACAGTAATAACCACTTTTTGAAATTTTGTAATTTTTTTTTTCAAAATGGACTTCATTTTTAGATTCGGAATATCGAAATTAGCTTAGGGTGAAATTTTGGTACTTTTCGGATAACTTTCATATTCTGATGAATAGTGAAAATTACTAAATTTTAATTAAAAACAACTTTTTTAATAGAAATAATTAATAGTGATAAATTATTAATTTTAGTGGTTTTAAAGTATATTTAGAATATATATTTACAATTTAATACAATGTTGGTCATTGGATGTAATTTCACATTTAAACCAGACATAAACAAGTGTCAATCTTTTGATAGTTATTATCTCTTAAGAACACGCTATTTGTGTTGATGACGGGAATTAATTTTTAAATTAATTAATGAAACTGATATGTTTTGAATTTGGTAAAATAGACATCATTTTTGAGTTCATAATATCAAATATAGCTTAGGCCTAATTTTTGGTATTTTTCTGGAAACTTTCATTTTTTGATGAATAGTGAAACTACTAAGTGGTAGTTAAAAAAAATGAATTTTTCATGAAACTTAATTTTATCGCTTATGTGAGTGGAATTTTAAAAATCCAAGAGACACGGTTGATGTCAGTAAGTAAAATGTGGTTCAATGAGATGAAAATAATTTTTGGTGAATAGTAACGTTTTACTTTTTTTTACCACGGTTAAAAGTAAATAGGGTAATTAAGGGTAAAAATGATATTATTATTACCCTAACACATGTAATAATTCTATTGTATAAGAGTAATTCGACCAAAAACAACCTTAGGAATAAAATATGACCATTTAGGCCCACTTGGATTAGATTAGGACATTTATTATTATTTAATTCAAAGAAGAGTTAAAAGAGTTAAAATCAAAGTTTATTTACTAAAACATTTTTAATATAGGGTTATACATAAGATAAATTCGATTATAAATATTAATTAGAAAGATAATAATATTTCCTACATAATTATATTTTATTTATAATTTTTAGATATTAAATAAATTAATTTATTTATGACACAATGATGATGAAGTAATTACCATAATAGTGAAAAATTAGAATAATTGATATTATAAATACCCAAATAAATATAATTTCAGACTTTTTATGAATTATAGTAATTTTAGAGGTCAATATGGCATATTAAGATTTATTTAATTAACTTTGGTCGAAGTAGTCATTTTTTTATGAGTTTCAAAAAAATCAACAATTGAATAGTGTCAAAATTGACATAAAATAATTTTTAAAACAAATATTATATTATTGATTGTTATTGTATTCCTAAAAATATAAGGTTCGGCCAAGATACTTATATCATGATATTTGTATCATTAATGGACCACTTGAGGGTTTCTTGGATGTATATGGTAAGTTTATTAACTATATAATATAAAAATACAAAGTGACATGGTAAATGTCAATCTAATTAACTAAGAGTTAAAACTAAAAGATAAGGTTAGTATAATGACCTAAACTTGTCTAAATTCTATTGGATGAGAGTATTTCGACCCATCCCCACCTTAGATTCGAAATAAATTAGTTTGGAGCTATTTAAAACCGAATTTGTCTTTATAATAAAATAATATTTTTAGTTATTCCAAAGGTGCCCCTCTCCTCCCTTATAAAAGGGCACCCCCTCCCACTCTTCCTCACACCACTTTGAGCCTTCAAGCTCGGCCAACCCCTACCAAATTCTCTTCTCCACTTCCCTAGAAACATCCTAGATGTTCTGGTCTTCCTCAAATACCAATTTTAGTGCCCTAAAAGGAGATCTCAAAGAGGCGCTTCAAAGAAGAGGTAATGTCCATTACCGATTCTTTCAACTTTATTTCTTCTTCCACTTCTTCTTCTTAGGTTGTTTCATTATGAAGTAATAACATCAGTATCACTCATATACTGATATGTTATTATAAGTATAAAACAATCCTATTTCACCATCTATCCATCCTACGGAAAACGAAATCATCGCGTGTGCGTACATACGGAATACCGTCTCCACGTCGTGGTGTAATCTATTTTCCACCACCACCTTACTTGGATGGGTATAATGGTGTAAATAATAACTATATATGATTATTTTAAAGTGATATTTATTATGTAATAGTATACATACACTCCAATAAAATTCCACGATCATGGGAACGATATCATCGCTCGTGCGTACGTACGGAATACCGTCTCCACGACGCGATGAGATTCATTCCCAATGATTAACCATTCATAAATGATTATAAAGTATATATAATAAGTAATCATGAAATATATGACATAATAATGATACTGTATTTATGTATATATATATATGTATGTCATCCAATTAATTCCATTCAATTCAATGAGGAAACGAAAACAACGTTCATGCGTACGTACGACCTACCATCTCCATGAACGGTGTATTTCTTTCCATTTATCGATCTATTATATATATATGTATATTCTGAATATATATTATATATAAATCATGTTTTACATTCTGGATGTAAGTAATCATTATCTAAGTAATCATATGAATAATTACAAGTCAAAACACGGACGACAAATGAAACGATTTTACCCAAAACGCTCTTTAACATGGAATTTACAAAAGAACGGGTAATATAAAGTCATAAGTGAACCATATATGATATCATAAAAATTAATATGATTCTTTAATAATTCAATAACATTATTTAAATCATTATACAGGATTTTCGGATACGTACGAAGCATATCGGACCTAAGGTAAGGGATAATGTTGCAATCTCAATTGTTTTCTATCCGAGATTGCTTATACGTAAGTATTTACTGGGGTTATTTCTATCATCCATGTCCATGTTTTATAAAAGTATTTTCATGTATGTTTAAAGTCCTTTTTACCCATTTTTGACTTTTAATACATGGTATGTAAGTAATCTTTCTTTTGTTTACGTTACGACGTACTTTTTTACTTTTCTGGAAAAAGTACGAGAAGAATGTTTTTTAACTTATACGGAACGAACGGATTTTTACGGTTTCATAAAGCCTTATTTTCATGAATCTTCCTCCAAAATATTTCATGACTATTTTTAACAAAATCTATTTCTTTTAAAATTGCATGACGTTTTTTGAAAAGAAATTGATTTTGAAGAAGAAAGGATATTTTCCTCAAGAATTCATTACAAGTGTTTTTATCAAAACCATTTTCCATCTAAGATGAAATTATTTCATATGTGTATGTTTCAAGTGTAATGTATCTATGATTGACATGGTTTCACTTTTCTTATTATGAAATGATATCCATTTATTTTATATGGATTATGTGATGATGGGATGATGTTTATGAAACCCATTTTATTTATTGGGTTATTATGAATGATGTATGTTTATTTTGTGGCCCAAGTAAGAATGATTTCATTATGAGATGGGTGGGACCTATATCTCCCTCCAATGCATTGGGTAAAGATTTATATCTCATGAGATAGACATGGCTGGAACGAAAAGTTAAACCGGTTTAGTAATACAGGACTGGAACGAGGAGTGAACTCGATTCAGAAAGGGACTTTGTCCACTAAGATGGTCTTGGCAGCAATGCCTTGGCTAATATGGAAATCATATCATGTGCTTAATGGTTTCCACAATTACATGTTTTATTCCCATGCTATTTTATCATGCTTAATGTTTCTTTATGATCTATGCCATACGTACTTCCATGTTTTATGTCATTGCTCAAGCTTTAGATGTTTAAACATTATGTTCATGTTTTTAAGTTCAAATGTATATGGTATGTTTTATTTTATTCATGCTTACCCTTACTGAGCATTTGAGCTCACCCTTTTTATGTTTTCTTTTCCCCAGGATATAAAGAAAGGTTTTAGGTAAGAAAAAAGGGGAAGATATTCATGGGATATGTTGAAGATCTTTCACCACGATTAGAAGATTACGTTCCAAGTTTCCAAAGACACTAAACTATTACGGTCCTTGTGTGTCTGTTTTTGTTATGTATTAAGTATTCTGCAAAAGTAATGTAATTTTCATTTACGTCAAGCTTTGGGTCTCTACAAGTAGTCCAATTATCTAAAAGGGGCCCACAAAACTTAGTGTCGACTTTCCTTTCTTACCCAACCAATGATGTCCTAAGCGAGGTGAAACTCTGAGAAAAACCTGATCACCAACCTCAAACTCTAGCGGCTGACAACGACGGTCCACATAAGATTTCTGATAACTATGTGTCATGATCAATCTCCTCTAGATCAACTGCACTATCTTCGAAATATCCTAAACAAGACTCGGCCCAACCAAGGACCACTCTCCTAACTCTAACCAGCACATGGGAGATCTACAAGGCCACTCATAAAAAGCCTCAAAGGGATCCATATTAATCAGGTCCTGATAACTATTGTTATAGGTAGACTCAACTAGAGGAAAATGTTTTTCCCGAGATCCTTCAAAATCAAGAACACAAGACCATAGCATGTCATCAAGAACCTGAATAGTCCTCTTTATCTGTTCATTAGTCTATGGATGATAAGTTGTGCTAAATATAATCTGGGAACCCATCACCACCTACAAACCTTTCCAAAACCTGAATGTGAACCTCAATTCCCTTTCTAAAACAACCAAAGAGGGAACCCCATGAAGTCTCACAATCTCTTGGACATACAAGTCCCTAAGTTATTCCACCTTTATCGTATCCTTGATAGGGAGGAAATGCTCCAATTTCATGATTTGATCAATGATCACCCAAATCGCATCCTTCCCACTAGGAGTCCATGGAAAACTAATAATGAAATTTATGGAAATATTATCCCCTTCTATACTGAAATGGGTAAGTTTTGCAACAAAACCACAGATCTGTGGTGTTTCGCCTTAATTGTCTGATAAGTAAGACACCGCGATACAAAATTTGCAATTGACCACCTCATCCCCTGCCACCAATACCGATGTCTCAAGTTATGATACATCTTGGTATCCCCATGATGCATGGACCAAAAATACTGGTGTCCACTGTCTAACAGCTCTTGCCTTAGGGAAAATGGAACAACCAACCTACTATGGAAGCACAAATCACCATTGGGGGACCGAGACCACTCACCTGAGGTCTCCCTGCCATAAAGGCTTTCAATAAAGCATTGGAACTCGGTGTCTTCCACCTGCTCGACCTGAACTCACTCATAAAAAGATGAATCATCTTTCATTGAATCTAAGAACACCTGTTGACCAACGTCTTCCACTCCCAAGATCATCTCATCAAAAAAAACTCATTAGTGACCACTGCTCAACCAATTCCATCAAAGCTTTCGTTGATAGTTTTCTACTCAAAGCATCGACAACCACATTTCCCTTCCCTGGGGGTGTATGCAATATCAAAATCAAAAGTCTAAAGATACTTTACCCAACATTTCTATTGCAAGTTCAGATCCCTCTGAGTAAAAATATATTTCAGGATCTTATGATCTGAATACACTATAAATTGATCCCCAAAGAGATAGTGACGCTACATTTTGAGGGCATGCATAATCGCTGCCAACTCAATATTGTGGGTATGGTGGTTCTTCTCACGAGGGAATAACTGGCATGAGCCATAGGCCACCACATGTTTCCCTTGCATCATGAAACATCTCAAACCCTTACCAGAAGCATCGCAGAAAACATCATAACTCAAACCTAGATCCGTAAGAATCAAAACCGGTGGTGAAGTCAGCCTCATCTTCAGCTCCTCAAAAGATCTCTAACAGTTGTCATTCCATTCAAACTTTATACCCTTAATACTTAAATAATTCATCAAAGATTTAATCTTGGATAAATCCTTAACAAACCGTCTATAATAACCAGCCAAACCCAAGAATCTTTGGATCTCAAACACATTTATAGGCTGCTCCCAGGACATCACCACCAGTATCTTTTCAAGATCCACTAAGACAACCCTATTAGATATCACATGCCCTGGAAATTTCACTCTATGGATCCAAAACTCGTGTTTTGAAAGCTTATCATAAGGACGGTGTTCCTTCAAGGTTCGAAGAATGATATCCAAATGGTATGTGTAATCCTCCTCTGACTTGGAGTACACCAATATATCATCAATGAACACAAAAATAAAAAAGTCCAGCAACCAATGAAATACTTGATTCATCAAATCCATAAACATTGTAGGAGAATTAGTTAAACCGAATGGAATAACCAGAAACTCAAAATGCCCATTACCATATCATAAATATTATCTTAGGTATATCCTCTTCTTAGACCCTCAACTGGTGGTACCCTGACCGTGAATTGATATTTTAAAATAAGCATGCCCCGCTAAGTTGGTTGAAAAGGTCATCAATCCTAGGAAAAGGATATTTGTTCTTAACGATTACACGGTTTAACTTCTAATAGTCAATACAAATTCTGAGTCTCCCATCTTCCTTCTTAGAAAAGAGAATGGTAAAATCCCATAGTGACATACTAGGATGAATAGATCTTTTAGATTCTAGGTCCTCAAGCTGGACCTTAAGTTCCACCAACTCAATAGGTGCCATTTGATCAGATGGCATAGAAATGGGCATCATACCAAGGAGAAGGTCAATAGTAAACTCAACCTCTATATGTGGTGGTAAACCAAAAAAATCATCCGGAAAGACCTTGGGGTATGCACTCACTACTGCAGGAAGTCGCCCACCCAAACATGGGTTAACTGCATCAAGAAACATCTCTACCAACTGACACGAGATTACCCCGATATAAGGAACAACATGCCCTGCCCTTCCCAAACTAGAGTCTCACTCACCCTAAAAGACATGAGTGACCTCATTCACAGATAAAACCTGTACCCGATGGTAATAACAGTCTATCTTGGCCTTAACACTGATCATCCAATCTATGCCGATAATCAATTCAAAGATGTCAAGATCAAGAACCAAGAAGTCTCATTCTACCTCAAAGTCGGCTATCAACACCCAACATACGGGACACTTGAAACCTTGTTCTAACCACTTTCCCCAAGGCATGGAAAGATCCAATAATTATGGCATATGTTCCAAATGCAATCCCAAAATGTCGACTAACTTTGAGGATATAAAATAATGAGTAACACCTGTATAAAAAAATCTAGTATCGTAGAAGATGAAATAAACATCGTACCTCTAACAATAGATGGATCTGCTTTATATTCCTCTTGTGCACACTCAGTTGCATAAAGACATCCAGTCTTAGCCACATAAACATCCCCCTTGGCCTAAGGATTTGACCCACCATCCTCATAAGCATCAATACGAACTTGCGAACCCTTGGTGAGAGTGGATCCTTCCTTACTTCCCAAGGACATCCTTTCACAAAATGCTTTAGATGGATTAATAATCCACAATGATGACAATTACTTAGAGCCTTCGTACAGTTAGGCCTGGTATGACCAGATCACCCACACTAATAGCAAACAATCTGTTTTTTTTTTCTGACAGAGCCCCTAAAATTGGTCCTGAAGAAAATTGAGCACCTTTGCGCTTCCTTTTCTAGATAGAAGATACACTCTGGCTAACAACTGCACCAACTAAAGCTCCGCCCAAACTTATCTTCCCAACTATGTCTATCTCGACCAATGTTTTTTTGTCAACTACCTCCACAAAGGTCAGAAGGAACATGAGAATCAACATCGACCTGATATTAGGCCTCAGTCCTAACTCAAACCTCTGAGCCTTTAGGTATTCATTAGCGGCAAGCTCCAGTGCCAGATGCACTGAGTCAGAAAAACAAGTAGAATACTCCAAAATGGTACGCTCCCCCCAGCTCCAAGGTCAAAAACTTTTGGGTCTTTTTCACACGTAACGTCTCAAGGTAAAACTATCGATTAATGATTTTATTGAAAGAAACCTAGGTAAGATCCTTTTAAAACTTATCTTGCACAATAGAGTCCCACCATATCCTTCCTAGTCCCTCAAGTACGTATGTGGAGAAACCCACATTCGAGTCTTCAGGGATCTTCAAGAAATTGAAGATCCTCTCAATCCACTCAAGCCACTCCTCGAATTCCTACAGTCCTTTGTCACCATGGAGGATGGGTGGATGTTACTTAGTAAACTCATTCCATGATCAGTGATTTGCTCAAAAATATCCATTTGAGATCATTAACTAGTTAAAAATGATCATTTTTTCATTGGAGTGAAAAATGATCAAAATATCCACACAGATTTCACAAACTCCAAGACATTAATTATACATACCTTTACAATTGTACATGCTGAGAAGGTATCATGCAAAGTTATATGAATATAAATTAATTAGGTGAAATAATTGATTCTGTATGACTTGGAATCAATGTATCAAGTGAGCGCAAATAGAGTTTTGATTATGGATTGAGTTTTATTTAATTAATAAACATTTATGATGCGACATATTAGTGGCCGATTAAATGAGATATTTTTTTAGTTTTTAATGAGATGAATACACTTGTTACACTTATTCAAGTGTTATACATGTTATGAGGTATAAATGTGAGATATTTAAATATTTGTCATGATATCTAAATTTTTCTTCATCCCATATTTTCTCTTTTATTTTGTACTTCTCTCAACCATTTTCATTAAATAATTAAAAAAATCAACAAAAGACCCATTAAACGTGAATATTACTCAAAAGAAATCTAATTACACCAATTAATGTTTTTCACAAGATTTTGGCTAAATTCGAATTATTATTTTAAAATAAATAAAATCAGAAATTTTTTGGTATAAAATCGTGGGTGACATACATCGATAAATAAATTTTATCAACAATGAAAACATAGAAATTTTAAAATTTCTAAAATTTGTTCTCTCGTTTAAAATGTACCCGTTGGATCCACCAACGATGGTATAAATAGACTCCATTTCCCGAAGCAGCCCTAGGCTTGAGAGAGTCCCAGCTTGATATCTAGGGGAGAGACAGCGAGAGAGTGGATTGAGAGATCTGCGATGGATGCATTCGTGAAGTTGGAAAAGTTGGGGGAAGGAACATACGGCAAAGTTTACAGAGCAAGGGAGAAGACCACGGGAAATATAGTGGCAGTGAAGATGACCAGGCTACCTGAAGGCGACGAGGGAGTTCCTCCCACCACTCTTCGCGAGGTTTCCCTGTTGAGGATGTTATCCAGGGATCCACATATCATTAGGCAATGCTTCATTTCCAACTTCATTACATTTTATACTATGTAGATCTGCTGATCATTCGGTAGATTTCCCTAGTTCTTTATTTGTGTTCAGTTTAGGGTTTAGATACCCTATACATAGTTTTTTCATTTTCCTCTGGTTCCATCAATTCTTTTTAAGGCATTGCAAGCACTCTTCTAATCTTATTGTCCTCTGCTGATATTTTATCGGCATTATAAAGACGATATCAGTGTTTTTTTCCCGTTCATTAATTTGTATTGATTTTATTGGAGATCGTTTCTTGAAAGGTTTCTTCGCCCACAAGATTTCTAATGGTAAAGTTATGTGAGTTACGATCCATTTATGTATGTTCATTCTTTCCCTGTAACCCAAATTGTGATTATGGATTCCCGTGAGCCTCTTTGTTGGCCTGGTACTGATCTCTGCATCTTATTGTTGAATTAAATTTCAGGTTAATGGATGTCAAGGTCAGAACAAGGATGGAAAGACTATTCTCTACCTGGTGTTTGAGTACATGGACACTGATCTCAATAAATTCATCAGAACCTCTCGTCAAACTGTGGAGCCAATTCCTGGTGTTTGAGTACATGGACACTGAATTTGGGTACTTTTTTCTGTCTATTAATCTAATCCTATTGTAATCATATCAGAGACCTCAATCTTGACAACCTTCTGATGGACCGGAAGACAATGGCGCTAAAAATAGCAGATCTTGGGCTGGCTAGACCATTCACTGTTCCAACCAAGAAATACACGGGTGAGGTGAGCACTAATGATGCAATTGGGCATGTAAATTTTCATAACTACGTTTCAATTATCAGTATAGAAATCGTACATTAACCTCCAAACACAATTAAGATCATAAATAAATGGGTAAATCTTTGTGTAGTGACTTGATGGATTAACTTAATTAGGGTACTAGTTCATATGCTTTATAAGGCCTCATCCTTAAACCTTACTTAATCATGAGTTATTACAAGATTACACATTGAGGATATTTTCAGGTTTAGAGTTTTAGAGAATTAGGACATAACTAATACATCTCAAAAGATTAAAAGGTAGACACTTCTATTAAGTTTCCATAAATAAAAAAACTCTTAAAAGAAACATGTCTAGTTCCATTTTTTAGATAGCATGTCTTTCCTTGATCCCTATTTATCTTTAAGTCCTGTGTAAAACATTTCAAAAACTTGGGATTGCATAAAAAGCTCGGTAAGGGATATAAAAATATGGAAAGGAAACATGAGTACATGTATACATAAGAATCAACGAAATCATACTTTACTCATAAAACATAAGCACTTTAACATACCTAATCAAATCATGAATAAAACATAGAAATCATAAGGCATAAAGGTAACTTGAGGAATTCATAACATTCTTACGTAGGGAGTAACCCTCTTGGTTACGTTTGGAATACCCATCACAGTATATTCCCTAAATATATTCGGAGAAACCTTAACGTTTAACTCCTTCGCGTTACCCAATGCATTGGAGAGCTATATCGGGCTCACCCGCCCTTAGTTTATCACGGAACCACCCGTCTTCATAAACAATTCCCAAGAACCATAACATAATCATAGAACATAACATAATCATAAAGAAAATATAACATTCCCATATTGCAATAACAATATAACATTTTAAGATATTTAAATAATGAATCCATTCTAAAAACCATTTTCAAAACCATTTAAAACATTTAATAAAGAGATTTTTGAATCAAAGTGTCTCATACCACTTTGAAGATTTTAACATTTTAAACCAATAATATCCATATAAATAAATCATTAAAACCATTTTTAAAACATGGATATTAATGAGAAATATTTATAAGAATAAATCATTACAACATTTAAAACGATATTTTAGTTAAAGGGTTTTTAACAAAATAAGAGACACTTGAATACAATAATTGAGGAATAACATTTAATCAGAACTTTATAATATCATGAGAATAAAGGTATTCATGATATAATATTAAAAAGGACAGTATATACACCATATAAGAGTGAATTGGTGCATAACAATAATGATGTCTCAATAGAAATGTAAAATGAGATGAAATCCCTTATAAAGAAGGTATCCTTAAATTATAGATAAATCAATCTCATAATTATGTGTGAAAAATATAAATACACCTAATATAAGTGGATATTAAGTGTAAAACAACCAGAGGTCATTCACACATATTAATAGGATGACATATTCAATAACTACAAGTTGAACCCAAAGAAATCGAAATTGGGTTAAGAAGTTCCCTTGGTAAAATTCGACAGCCTAACGACGTCACTTTAAAATTCATAAAATTAGTTGATGAGAGAGAAAATGGTATCTCATCACTTGGACATAAAATTTACATAAATAAGGATATATAATAACATATCCCAACACTACAATATGTAAATTAAAAGACCCAACAAAAGAAGTCTTTTAAAAAGAGGAGGGTGAAAGGTTCCCTTACCGACTTGGGTATCTTTCGAAACATACACCTCATGAAAGAAGGACAATGAAAAATTGATGTAAATAATCGTAAATGAATTTATATTATAAAAATATTAGAATAATGGGCAGTACATATACCACTCAAAGTAAATGGTGGAAAATGTGGCATAAATCTCACGGAAATAAAAGTGAGATGAAAAATCCCTTACGAAAACTCAGCAGCCTAACGGCGCCACTTAAAACTTCCAAAAATGGATTAATGAGATAAAATAGGGTCTCTCATAATATTAACATAAAATTTACAAAAATATTAATATAAAATAACATCCCCAAACATAACAAAGAGGATCTTAAAAAAAGTGACATAAAGGAGAGTACTTAAAAAGAAAGAGAGAGGTTGGATCTCTTATGAAAATTCGGCAGCCTAAAGGCGCCAATCAAATCTTCCAAAATGGATTGATGAGAGAAAATAGGGTCTATCATCATATGAACATAAAAAGTATCATAAGAGTAATATAAAATAACATCCCAATCATAAGAAAAATGAGCTTAAAAGTAATGACGTAAAAGGGTGTACTCAAAAAGAAAGAGGGGTAGGATCCCTTACCTCGTATCCGACTTGACTCAATCGTTCTTTAATCTCCTGAATAATAAACTTGAGTTAATTTCTACTTTATAAAGAACCTTTTTCAAGTTCATTATTCCTTTTATATCACTTATTACCATGTCATGAACACTATGTAATTATTTAAGTTAATAACGGTCGTTTTAACGATCATTGCTACTTGAGTCAAAAATAAACTCTTTATAATTACAAGTTTGTTCATGGGGTAAAATATCCATTATATCCAGAATTATATTCATTATTTATATATCATATATATCATATATATCCATTATATACATGCATTTATAATATTACATTACATTTAGAGGTAAGAAATGAAATGCATTGTTCATGGAGACGGTAAGCCGTATGTACGCATGAACGCTACTTCAATTTCTATTTCATATTTAATGGAACTAAAACATAATGATACATAATAGTATTAAAATTCCAGTATGGTATCATATATAATATCATTAAATCTATCCTTTATACGTACCACATATGGTATTAACGAATCAAATCACTTTGAGGGAGCGGTAGTCCGCACTTCCTAAAATGAAGATATCACGTTTACCCCTAATGGAAACCATAAAGGTATGCCATAAATGAAAAATACAGAAGCTTAAGGAAAACATAAACATATTATATATCATATATAAATATAATGACATCTTAATGACCACCTTTTAAGGTGTTAAAAAAATATTGAACAATCATCATTTCGTGAGGCAGAAATTCATCATCCACAGAAACAGTATGTTCTTTAATCATTAGATGTAGGTGTGTGTAATTTTAGCTTGAATCCTTCTTATAAAAACATCCTAGTATATGGAAGATAATTGTTTTGTTACAAAATAAATGAATAAAAAGAGTTTAGGGGGTTGGAGAAGCAAAATAAAACAAAAAGCACAAGTGAAGACGTTACCTTAAAATCGGGTAACTACCTTTGGTTTGAACCAAAAGGGTTTCTTGAAGAGCTTCCTACATAAGGTAAGGCTTCTAGGATGAGGAGAGGGATGTGGAGAGACAAAATTATCAGAGCTTGTCCGAGCCAAATACTTGAGAGGTGTGGGTAAGAAGGTAGAGGTGGGGGCCTTTTATAAGAGGAGAGGAGGGACACTCTTGGAAAAGTATAAAATGTTACTTTATTTTCAAATGAGTTTCAGATTTTAAAGGTCCCACATTGATGTATTTCTAGGATACGGTGATAAGAGTTTTAAATCCACCCATCCAATAGGTTTTTGACATGTTTAGGTCTTATATTTTACATTATCTTTTCATTTTATTTAAATCGTTAAATAATGAGGTAATTGCTGCATCATCATGATGTCATAAATAATTTAATTTATTTAATGTCTAAAAATTATAAAAAAAATACTATGATATAGGAAATATTTTTATATTTCCAATGACTATTTATAGTCAAAAATATTACTTGTATAACCCCATTTAAAAATTGTTTTTGTAAAACAATACATGTTCGTGTCATTTTTACTTTTACTTTAAATAAAAGGCATAAATGTCATTATCTTACCCAAGTGGCACCATGATGTCCCAAAAATAGACCCATGGGTTGTCTTGGTCGTAAATGAATCATAAAATAGGGTTAAGACAAGTGTCAAGATATTTTCATTTTATTATAATATCATTTTTACCTTAAATCACACTAATTACCTTTAATCGTGATTAATAAAACATAAAAGTTACTTTTCATCAAAAATTATTTTCATCCCACTGAACCACATTTTACTTAATAATTAAAATCATTTATATTGGATTTATGAAATTCAAATCACAGAAGTGGTAAAGTTCCATTTAAACGAAAAATCAGTTTTTGTAACTACCACTTTGTGGTTTCACTATTCATCAAAAATTTAGGTTTTTCAGAAAAATACAAAAAATTCACCCTCAGATATATTTGATATTCCGAATTAAAAAATGGTGTTTATTTTACCAAATTCATAATATAGAAGTTGCATTAATTAATTTTATAATTAAATCCCGCTGTCAAATCAAAACGCGTGTTTTTAAGAAACAATATCTATCAAAAGATTGACACTCGTTTATGTCCAATCTCATAGTGATATTAATTCCAATGACCACCATTGGATTAAATGGTAAAAATATATTCTAATTTCACTTTAAAACCAATTCAAAAGACAATCTAATCATATAAATAAATTAGATTAAAAATAGTTTTTGAATTAAAATACAACATTTTTCACTATTTATTAAAAAATGAACTTTATCGTAAAAATACCAAAAATTTACACAAAGTAAATTTTGATGTCCCGATTCTAAAGAAGAATTTTATTTTGTCAAATATAACACATAAAATTGTCAAAAAGTGGATTTAAAAGAGTTTCGCCATAAAAAGGCGGTTAATCGACCTTTTAAAGAATATTAGAATGTTTACGCTTAAAATTTGGATTCATTCGCATTTTTAATCCTCTAACATTTATTGTAAAAAGTAAAAATATTTGACAAAAATATATAATCATTTTGTAGTTAGTTCTGTTCATTACCGTCATTACAACGGCTAGGTGTTAACTACCATTTAAAATAAAATTATTTTATTATTAGAGTGCAACGTAAGATTTCAAAGGAACTCATTGTTGCGTATTGGGTAAGCTATCGAGCATAGCGTTCCCTTTAAATTAATATTAAAATTTTATTCACAAATAGGGATAAATATAAAAATTTTATATTCTTTATTTACCTGGGGTGTTACATCCTTCCCCCCTTTTGGGAATTGCGTCCTCACAATTTTAAAATTGGGCTCGGAAACATCATTGAAAGTCCCACATCGGAACAAGTGTCGGTAAAACAATCACTTTAAAAGAAAGAAAGAGAAGTACAAAGGTCACCCGAGTTAACCCATACTAGGATTCCATGTAAGAAAACATGGATATGGAAGAAAAAGCCAAGGGTCGTATTCTGAGGGAGAGTGATAGAAAACATGTTTAGGAGAAAGTTAACCACAAGAAAATCACAAACTTGTGGTGGGTTAAACGGCATTCGATTCCCCAATAGGAAAAGTTAATAGAAAACATTTTTTTAAGTTACTTTTCATTGAGGAATTTATTTTTGATCTTAAGGAAACATACTTACTTGTCATGTTGACTTTCAACTTTTACTAGATTTTTTACACAAACTCATACTTTCCCCAAATGATGAGTATTTAGGAAGACTTGTTCACATTAAAAGTACTATAATCAACTTCTAGAGAATCACCTAACCCACAAAAGAGAACTATATATTTCCCAAGTCTTTAGATATCAAATAAAACCAAACCAAAAAGTTTAGTACGAGATCAGATAATACCCAAAAAGGATATTTTTTTACAAAAAGAAAAACTACTCCTAATCTCCAAAATTTGTCAAACAAAACCCAAAGTTCAACAAAGACCATTCAATAAACATCTATCCATAAAATTCTTCAAAGTAAACCCAACTAAGATTTAAACCCAAATATCTAAATGATTTAGTCACATAGTCTTCCAAAGTACAAATTAACACTTATCTCCAAATAACATCAGTTGCTCTAAAAGTCTCGTATTGAAAAGTAATTAAACTAATCACATATCCTCCATGATAGGTTAATAATTTCCATAGATAACCCAAAATCAACTTACTCTTAATTCATAAAATCATCTAACTAAAAATAATAAGTCATACTAACCAGGGACTTCACGTAGTCCAGTGGTATGCGATAAATACCAGTCGCACTTTGGTTGTGGGTTCGATTCCCGCAGCTTTGTCCGACGCGACGTATTGTCACACGGTCTGTGTGTTGTCCTTTTTATAAAACTCCAAAAATAACCCTAACATGTTTTAACATCAATAGTTTCTTTATACCACTCATTTTCATCCAAATTCATTACGATCTCAACATCTTAATTCTTGAAGTCTTATTTCACCACCATAAAATAAAACGATTCCCAAAATGAAAATAGTATACCTTGATTATGGCATCCACTTGGTCTCATCGTCATCTTGTTCACGTAGGTAGAAGTCTCATGCATTACTACAATGATTTAGAGATCCTTCAAAATCATTTGCTTCCTCCATCCAAATACACCTTGTACAACATGGGTCATATGGGTGTTCACAGAAAAACAGTTTTGGAAAATAATCATGTGTGACATATAATTCCAAAACATCTGATAAAACATGATTTCTATAAAATAGTCAGACAGAATTTGAGTTGAAACTGTCTATTATTGGTCCTTTTAAAATACCATAAGTATGTGCTAAGAGACTATATTTTAAAAGCAAATATAAATAGGTTGTGCAAGGGTCTTCTTCCTCAACACCATTTTTAAAATCATAATATGCTTCAAATTCTTGTGATAAGGTAAAATATTTGAAAATACCTTGATAATATTTACCTTTCTAGAAAATATGAGAATATTGTGAAAATAGTATTTGTCTAAATACAACCCATGATCCACGATGATAACGAGGTATAGTGGAGGTGTTTGATATCTCAAACAACTGCTTGCAAGAGAGTTGTATGCTAGAAAAAGTTTCACAATCATCCGAACATGACTTTGCAATAATTATTGCAAGCATGTCATCAGGAAGAGATAGGAATTTCATTTGAGATCCTCCTCCTTCCATTCGTAACTGAATTTACTTGACCTGAAAAAAGTTATAAAACAAGGATTTAACTGAAATAAAAGATATAGGGACTAACCATGTGTCTAACAAAAACTTCTAATCCCTAAAGTTGTCTAAACCGACCTTTGATACCAAATATAAGGCCCCAGCCTTAAACCTTACTTAATCTTGAGTTATTACAAGATTACACATTGGGGATCTTTTCAGGTTTAGAGTTTTTGAGAATTAGGACATAACTAATACATCTCAAAAGATTACAAAGTATACACTTCTACAAAGTTTCCATAAATAAAAAAAACTCTTAAAAGAAACATGTCTAGTTACATGTTTTATATAGCATGTCTTTCCTTGATCTCATCATTGACCCTATTCATATTTAAGTCATGTGTAAAACATTTCAAAAACTTGGGATGAGAATAAAAATCTCAGTAAGGGATATTAAAATATGGAAAGGAAACATGAGTACATGTATACATAATAATCAGTGAAATCATACTTTACTCATAAAACATATGCACTTTAACATGCCTAATCAAATCATGAATAAAACATAGAAATCATAAGGCATAAAGGTAACTTGAGGCATTCATAACATTCTTACGTAGGGAGTAACCCTCTTGGTTACGTTTGGAATACCCATCATAGTATATTCCCTAAATCTCTTCAGAGAAACCTTAATGTTTAACTCCTTTGCGTTACCCAATGCATTGAAGAGCTATATCGGGCTCACCCACCCTTAGTTTATCACGGAACCACCCGTCTTCATAAACAATGCCCAAGAACCATAACATAATCATAGAACATAACTTAAGCATAAATAAAAGATAACATTCCCATATTGCAATAAAAATATAACATTTTAAGATATTGAAATAATGAATCCATTCTAAAAATTGTTTTCAAAACCATTTAAAACATTTAATAAAGAGATTTTTGAATCAAAGTGTCCCATACCACTTTGAAGATTTTAACATTTTAAACCATTAATATCCATATAAATAAATCATTAAAATCATTTTTAAAACATGGATATTCATGAGAAATATTTATAAGAATAAATCATTAAAACATTTAAAATGATATTTTACTTAAAGAGTTTTTAACAAAATAAGAGACACTTAGATACAATAATTAAGGAATAACATTTAATCAGAACTTTATAATATCATGAGAATAAATGTATTCATGATATAATATTACAAAGGATAGTATATACACCATATAAGAGTGAATTGGTGCATAACAACAATGATGTCTCAATAGAAATGTAAAATGAGATGAAATCCCTTATAAAGAAGGTATTTTTAAATTAAGGATAAATAAATCTCATAATTATGTGTGAAAAATATAAATACACCCAATATAAGTGGATATTAAGTGTAAAACAACCAGAGGTCATTCACACATATTCATAGGATGACATATTCAATAACTACAAGTTGAACCCAAAGAAATCGAAATTGGGTTAAGAAGTTCCCTTGGTAAAATTCGACAGCCTAATGACGTCACTTTAAAATTCATAAAATTAGTTGATGAGAGAGAAAATGGTATCTAATCACTTGGACATAAAATTTACATCAATAAGGATATATAAGAACATATCCCAACATTATAATATGTAAATTAAAAGACCCAACAAAAGAAGTCTTTTAAAAAGAGGAGGGTGAAAGGTTCTCTTACCGACTTGGGTATCTTTCGAAACATACACCCCATGAAAGAAGGAAAATACAAAATTGATGTAAATACTCATAAATGAAAGTATATTACACAAATAGTAGAATAATTTGCAGTAAATATACCACTCAAAGTAAATGGTGGCAAATGTAGCATAAATCTCACGGAAATAAAAGTGAGACAAAAAATCCATTACGAAAACTCGGCAGCCTAACGGCGCCACTTAAAACTTCCAAAAATGTATTGATGAGATCAAATAGGGTCTCTCATAATATTAACATAAAATTTAAAACAAGAGGAATATAAAATAACATCCCCCAACATAACAAATAGGAGCTTAAAAGAAGTGACATAAATGAGAGTACTTAAAAAGAAAGAGAGAGTTGGATCTCTTACGAAAATCTGGCGGCCTAAAGGCGCCAATCAAATCTTCCAAAATGGATTGATGAGAGAAAATAGGGTCTCTCATCATATGAACATAAAAATTACAGTAATAGTAATATAAAATATCATCCCAATCATAAGAAAAATGAGCTTAAAAGGAATGACATAAAAGAGTGTACTTAAAAAGAAAGAGAGGGGTAGGATCCCTTACCTCGTATCCGACGTGACTTGTTCGTTCTTTAATCTCCTGAATAATAAACTTGAGTTAATTTCTACTTGCTAAAGAACCTTTTTAAAGTTCATTATTCCTTTTATATCACTTATTACCATGTCATGAACACTATGTAATTATTTAAGTTAATAACGGCCGTTTTAACGATCATTGCTACTTGAGTCAAAAATAAACTCTTTATAATTACAAGTTTGTTCATGGGATAAAATATCCATTATATCCAGAATTATATTAATTATTTATATATCATATATATAATATATATTTACTATATACATTCATTTATAATATTACATAACATTTAGAGGTAAGAAATGAAATGCACCGTTCATGGAGACGGTAAGCCGTACGTACGCATGAACGCTACTTCCATTTCTATTTCATATTTAATGGAATTAAAACATAATGATACATAATAGTATTATAATTACAGTATGTTATCATATATAATATAATTAAATCTACCCTTTATACGTACCACATATGGTATTAACGAATCAAATCACTTTGAGGGGGTGGTAGTCCGCACTTCCTAAAATGAAGATATCGCGTTTACCCATAATGGAAACCATAAAGGTATGCCATAAATGAAAAATACAGAAGATTAAGGAAAACATAAACATATTATATATCATATATAAATATAGTGACATCTTAATGGCCACATTTGAAGGTGTTAAAAGAATATTGAACAATCGTCGTTTCGTGAGGCAGAAATTCACCATCCACAGAAACAGTATGTTCTTTAACCATTAGATGTAGGTTTGTGTAAGTGTAGCTTGAATAATTCTTATAAAAACATCCTAGTATATGGAAGATACTGTTTTTGTTACAAATGAAATGAATAAAAAGATTTTAGGGGGTTGGAGAAGCAAAATAAAACAAAAGAGCACAAGTGAAGACGTTACCTTAAAATCGGGTAACTCCCTTTGGTTTGAACCAAAAGGGTTTCTTTAAGAGCTTCCTGCATAAGGTAAGGATTCTAGGATGAGGAGAGGGATGTGGAGAGAAAAAATGATCAGATATTGGCTGAGACAAAGGCTTTATAGGAGTGAGTAAGGAGGTAGAGGTGGGGGCCTTTTATAAGAGGAGAGGAGGGGCACTCTTGGAAAATTATAAAATGTTACTTTATTTTCAAATGAGTTTAGGATTTTAAAGGTCCCACATTGATTTATTTCGAGGATAAGGTGATAAGATTTATAAATCCACCCATCCAGTAGGTTTTTTACATGTTTAGGTCTTAGATTTTACATTATCTTTTCATTTTATTTAAATCGTTAAATAATGAGGTAATCGCTGCATCATCATGATGTCATAAATAATTTAATTTATTTAATGTCTAAAAATTATAAAAAAAATACTATGATGTATGAAATCTTTTTAGTTTTCCAATAACTATTTATAGTCAAAAATATGACTTTTATAACTCCATGTAAAAATTGTTTTTGTAAAACAATACATGTTTGTGTCATTTTTACTTTTACTTTAAATAAAAGGCATAAATGTCATTATCTTACCCAAGTGGATCCATGGGGTCCCAAAAATCGACCCATGGGTTTTCTTGGTCGTCCATGACTCATTCAATTGGGTTAGGACAAGTTTCAAAATATTTTCATTTTATTATAATATCATTTTTACCTTAAATCACAATAATTACCTTTAATCGCGATTAATAAAACTTAAAAGTTACTTTTCATCAAAACTTATTTTCATCCCATTGAACCAAATTTTACTTAATAATTAAAATCATTTATATTGTATTTATTAAATTCAAATCATAGAAGTGGTAAAGTTCCATTTAAACGAAAAATCAGTTATTGTAACTACCACTTTGTGGTTTCACTATTCATCAAAAATTAAGGTTTTTCAGAAAAATACCAAAAATTCACCCTCAGCTATATTTGATATTCCGAATTCAAAAATGGTGTATATTTTACCAAAATCATAACATATAAGTTTCATTGATTAATTTTATAATTAAATCCCGCTGTCAAATCAAATAGCGTGTTTTTAAGAAACAATATCTATCAAAAGATTGACACTCGTTTATGTCCAATATCAAAGTGATATTAATTCCAATGACCATAATTGGATTAAATGGTAAAAATATATTATAATTTCACTTTAAACCCAATTAAAAATATAATGTAAACATATAAATAAATTAGATTAAAAATAGGTTTTGAATTAAAATACAACATTTTTCACTATTTATTAAAAAATGAACTTTATTGGAAAAATACCAAAAATTTAAACAAAGTAAACTTTGATGTCCCGATTCTAAATAAGAATTTTATTTTGTCAAATATAACACATAAAATTGTCAAAAAGTGGATTTAAAAGAGGTTCGCCATAAAAAGGTGGTTAATCGACCTTTTAAAGAATATTAGAATGTTTACTCTTAAAATTTGGATTCATTCGCATTTTTAATCCTCGAAAATTTATTGTAAAAAGTAAAAATATTTGACAAACATATATAATCATTTTTTAGTTAGTTCTGTTCATTCCCATCATTACAACAACTAGGTGTTAACTACCATTTAAAATAAAATCATTTTATTATTAGAGTGCAACGTAAGATTTCAAAGGAACTCGTTGTTGCGTATTGGGTAAGCCATCGAGCATAGCGTTCCCTTTAAATTAATATTAAATTTTTTTTCAAAAATAGGGATAAATATAAAAATTTCATATTCTTTATTTACCTGGTGTGTTACATCCTTCCCCCCTTTTGGGAATTGCGTCCTCGCAATTTTAAAATTGGGCTCGGAAACATCATTGAAAGTCCCACATCGGAACAAGAGTCGGTAAAACAATCACTTTAAAAGAAAGAAAGAGAAGTACAGAGGTCACCCGATTTAACCCATACTAGGATTCCATGTAGGAAAACATGGATATGGAAGAAAAAGCAAAGGGTCATGTTCTGAGGGAGAGTGATAGAAAACATGTTTAGGAAAAAGTAAACCACAAGAAAATCACAAACTTGTGGTGGGTTAAACGGTATTCGATTCCCCAGTAGGAAAAGTTAATAGACAACATTTTTGTTTTAAGTTACTTTTCATTGAGGAATTTATTTTTGATCTTAAGGAAACATACTTACTTGTCATATTGACTTTCAACTTTTACTAGATTTCTTACACAAACTCATACTTTCCCCAAATGATGAGTATTTAGGAAGACTTGTTCACATTAAGAGTACTATAATAAACTTCTAGAGAATCACCTAATCCACAAAAGATAACTATATATTTCCCAAGTCTTTAGATCTCAACCAAAACCAAACCAAAATGTTTAGTACGAGACCAGATAATACCCAAAAAGGATATTTTTTTTACAGAAAGAAAAACTACTCCTAATCTCCAAAATTTGTCAAACAAAACCCAAAGTTCAACAAAGACCATTCAATAAACATCTATCCATAAAATTATTCAAAGTAAACCCAACTAAGATTGAAACCCAAATATTTGAAGGATTTAGTCACATAGTCTTCCAAGGTACAAATTAACACTTATCTCCAAATAACATCAGTTTCTCTAAAAGTCTCGTATTGAAAGGTAATTAACCTAATCACATATCCTCCATGATAGGTTAATAATTTTCATAGATAACCCAAAATCAACTTACACTTAATTCATAAAATAATCTAACTAAAAATAATAAGTCATACTAACCAGGGACTTCACATAGTCCAGTGGTAGGCGATAAATACCAGTCACACTTTGGTTGTGGGTTTGATTCCCGCAGCTTTGTCCGACGCGACGGGTTGTCACACGGTCTGCGTGTTGTCCTTTTTATAAAACTCCAAAAATAACCCTAACATGTTTTAACCTCAATAGTTTCCTTATACCTCTAATTTTCATCCAAATTCATTACAATCTCAACATCTTAATTCTTGAAGTCTTATTTCACCACCATAAAATAAAACGATTCCCAAAATGAAAACAGCATACCTTGATCATGGCGTCCACTCAGTTTCATCGTCATCTTGTTCACGTAGGTAGAAGTCCCATGCATTACTACAATTATTTAGAGATCCTTCAAAATCATTTGCTTCCTCTATCCAAATACACCTTGTACAACATGGGTCATATGGGTGTTCACAGAAAAGCAGTTTTGGAAAATAATCATGTATGACATATAATTCCAAAACATCTGATAAAACATGATTTCTATAAAATATTCGGACAGAATTTGAGTTGAAACTTTATATTATTGGTCCTTTTAAAATACTATAAGTATGTGCCGAGAGACTATATTTTAAAATAAAATATAAATAGGTTGCGCAGGGGTCTCCTTCCTCAGCACCATTTTTAAAATCATAATATGCTTCAAATTCTTGTGATAAGGTAAAATATTTGAAAATACCATGATAATATTTACCTTTCTTGAAAATATGAGAATATTGTGAAAATAATATTTGTGTAAATAAAACCCATGATCCACGATGATAACGAGGTATAGTGGAGGTGTTTGATATCTCAAACAACTGCTTTCAAGAGAGTTGTATGCTAGAAAAAGTTTCACAATCATCTAAACATGACTTTGCAATAATTATTGCAAGCATGTCATCAGGAAGAGATAGGAATTTCATTTGAGATCCTCCTCCTTCCATTCGTAATTGACTTTACTTGACCTGAAAAAAGTTATAAAACAAAGGATTTAACTGAAATAACAGATATAGGGACTAACCATGTGTCTAACAAAAACTCCTAATCCCTAAAGTTGTCTAAACCAACCTTTGATACCAAGTATAAGGCCCCAGCCTTAAACCTTACTTAATCTTGAGTTATTACAAGATTACACATTGAGGATCTTTTCAGGTTTAGAGTTTTAGAGAATTAGGACATAACTAATACATCTCAAAAGATTACAATGTAGACACTTCTGCTAAGTTTCCATAAATAAAAAAACTCTTAAAAGAAACATGTCTAGTTCCATGTTTTAGATAGCATGTCTTTCCTTGATCCCATCCTTGACCCTATTCATCTTTAAGTCCTGTGTAAAACATTTCAAAAACTTGGGATGAGCATAAAAAGATCAGTAATGGATATAAAAATATGGAAAGGAAACATGAGTACATGTATACATAAGAATCAATGAAATCATACTTTACTCATAAAACATAAGCACTTTAACATACCTAATCAAATCATGAATAAAACATTGAAATCATAAGGCATAAAGGTAACTTGAGGCATTCATAACATTCTTACGTAGGGATTAACCATCTTGGGTACGTTTGGAATACCCATCATAGTATATTCCCTAAATCTCTTCGGAGAAACCTTAACGGTTAACTCCTTCGTGTTACCCAATGCATTGGAGAGCTATATTGGGCTCACCCGCCCTTAGTTTATCACAGAACCACCCGTCTTCATAAACAATGCCCAAGAACCATAACATAATCATAGAACATAACTTAAGCATAAATAAAAGATAACATTCCCATATTGCAATAACAATATAACATTTTAAGATATTGAAAGAATGAATTCATTCTAAAAACCATTTTCAAAACCATTTAAAACATTTAATAAAGAGATTTTTGAATCAAAGTGTCCCATACCACTTTTAAGCTTTTAACATTTTAAACCATTAATATCCATATAAATAAATCATTAAAAACATTTTTAAGACATGGATATTAATGAGAAATATTTATAATAATAAATCAATAAAACATTTAAAACGATATTTTAGTTAAAGGGTTTTTAACAAAATAAGAGACACTTGAATAAAATAATTGAGGAATAACATTTAATCAGAACTTTATAATATCATGAGAATAAAGGTATTCATGATATAATATTACAAAGGATAGTATATACACCATATAAGAGTGAATTGGTTCATAACAACAATGATGTCTCAATAGAAATGTAAAATGAGATGAAATCCCTTATAAATAAGGTATCCTTAAATTAAGGATAAATCAATCTCATAATTATGTGTGACAAATATAAATACACATAATATAAGTGGATATTAAGTGTAAAACAAATATATTTCATTCACACATATTCATAGGATGACATATTCAATAACTACAAGTTGAACCCAAAGAAATCGAAATTGTGTTAAGAAGTTCCCTTAGTAAAATTCGACAGCCTAACGACGTCACTTTAAAATTCATAAAATTAGTTGATGAGAGATAAAATGGTATCTCATCACTTGGACATAAAATTTACATCAATAAGGATATAGAAGAACATATCCCAACATTACAATATGTAAATTAAAAGACCCAACAAAAGAAATCTTTTAAAAAGAGGAGGGTGAAAGGTTCTCTTACCGACTTGGGTATCTTTCGAAACATACACCCCATGAAAGAAGAACAATAAAAAATTTATGTAAATACTCAGAAATGAAATTATATTACACAAAGAGTAGAATAATTGGCAGTAAATATACCACTCAAAGTAAATTGTGGCAAATGTAGCATAAATCTCACGGAAATAAAAGTGAGATGAAAAATCCCTTATGAAAACTCGGCAGCCTAACGGCGCCACTTAAAACTTCCAAAAATGGATTGATGAGATCAAATAGGGTCTCTCATCATATTAACATAAAATTTACAACAAGAGTAATATAAAATAACATCCCCCAACATAACAAATAGGAGCTTAAAAGAAGTGACATAAAGGAGAGTACTTAAAAAGAAAGAGAGAGGTTGGATCTCTTACGAAAATTCGGCAGCCTAACGGCGCCAATCAAATCTTCCAAAACGGATTGATGAGAGAAAATAGGGTCTCTCATCATATGAACATAAAAATTACAGTAAGATTAATATAAAATAACATCCCAATCATAAGAAAAATTAGCTTAAAAGGAATGACATAAAAGAGTGTACTTAAAAAGAAAGAGAGGGGTAGGATCCCTTACCTCGTATCTGACTTGACTTGATCGTTCTTTAATCTCCTAAATAATAAACTTGAGTTAATTTCTACTTGCTAAATAACCTTTTTCAATTTCATTATTCCTTTTATATCACTTATTACCATGTCATGAACACTATGTAATTATTTAAGTTAATAACGGTCGTTTTAACGATCATTGCTACTTGAGTAAAAAATAAACTCTTTATAATTACAAGTTTGTTCATTGGGTAAAATATCCATTATATACAGAATTATATTCATTATTTAGATATCATATATATCATATATATACATTATATACATGCATTTATAATATTAAATAACATTTAGAGGTAAGAAATGAAATGCACCGTTCATGGAGACGGTAAGTTGTACGTACGCATAAACGCTACTTCCATTTATATTTCATATTTAATGGAATTAAAACATAATGATACATAATAGTATTATAATTCCAGTATGGTATCATATATAATATCATTAAATATATCCTTTATACATACCACATATGGTATTAACGAATCAAATCACTTTGAGGGGGCGGTAGTCCGCACTTCCTAAAATGAAGATATCGCGTTTACCCATAATGGAAACCATAAAGGTATGCCATAAATGAAAAATAAAAAGCTTAAGGAAAACATAAACATATTATATATCATATATAAATATATTTACATCTTAATGTCCACCTTTGAAGGTGTTAAAATAATATTGAACAATCATCGTTTCGTGAGGCAGAAATTCACCATCCACAGAAACAGTATGTTCTTTAACCATTAGATGTAGGTGTGTGTAATTGTAGCTCGAATACTTCTTATAAAAACATCCTAATATATTTAAGATACTGTTTTTGTTACAAAATAAATGAATAAAAAGAGTTTAGGGGGTTGGAGAAGCAAAATAAAACAAAAGAGCACAAGTGAAGATGTTACCTTAAAATCGGGTAACTCCCTTTTGTTTGAACCAAAAGGGTTTCTTGAAGAGCTTCCTACCTAAGGTAATGCTTCTAGTATGAGGATAGGTATGTGTAGAGACAAAATGATCAGATCTTGTTTGAGCCAAAGTCTTGAGAGGTGTGGGTAAGGAGGTAGAGGTGGGGGCCTTTTATAAGAGGAGAGGAGGGACACTCTTGGAAAAGTATAAAATGTTACTTTATTTTCAAATGAGTTTCGGATTTTAAAGGTCCCACATTGATGTATTTCTAGTATAAGGTGATAATAGTTTTAAATCCACCCATCCAATAGGTTTTTGACATGTTTAGGTAGTAAATTTTATATTATCTTTTCATTTTATTTAAATCGTTAAATAATGAGGTAATCGCTGCATCATCATTATGTCATAAATAATTTAATTTATTTAATATATAAAAATTATAAAAAAAATATTATGATATAGGAAATCTTTTTATCTTTCCAATTACTATTTATAGTCAAAAATATGACTTGTATAACCCCATGTAAAAATTGTTTTTGTAAAACAATACATGTTCGTGTCATTTTTACTTTTACTTTAAATAAAAGGCATAAATGTCATTATCTTACCCAAGTGGCTCCATGAGGTCCCAAAAATCGACCCATGGGTTTTCTTGGTCGTCCATTACTCATAAAATAGGGTTAAGACAGGTGTAAAGATATTTTCATTTTATTATAATATCATTTTTACCTTAAATCACACCAATTACCTATAATCGCGATTAATAAAACTTAAAAGTTACTTTTCATCAAAAATTATTTCCATCCCATTGAACCACATTTTACTTAATAATTAAAATCATTTATATTGTATTTATTAAATTCAAATCACAAAAGTGGTAAATTTCCATTTAAATGAAGAATCAGTTTTTGTAACTTCCACTTTGTGGTTTCACTATTCATCAAAAATTAAGGTTTTTCTGAAAAATACCAAAAATTCGCCCTAAGATATATTTGATATTCAGAATTCAAAAATTCTGTCTATTTTACCAAATTCATAACATAGAAGTTTCATTAATTAATTTTATAATTAAATCCCACTGTCAAATCAAATAGTGTGTTTTTAAGAAACAATATCTATCAAAAGATTGACACTCGTTTATGTCCAATATCAAAGTGATATTAATTCCAATGACCACCATTGGATTAAATGGTAAAAATATATTCTAATTTCACTTTAAAACCAATTCAAAAGACAATCTAATCATATAAATAAATTAGATTAAAAAGAGGTTTTGAATTAAAATACAACATTTTCACTATTTATTAAAAAATGAACTTTATCGAAAAAATATCAAAAATTTACACAAAGTAAATTTTGATGTCCCAATTCAAAAGAATAATTTTATTTTTCCAAATATAACACATAAAATTGTCAAAAGGTGGATTTAAAAGAGGTTCACCATAAAAAGGCGGTTAATCGACCTTTTAAAGAATATTAGAATGTTTAGGCTTAAAATTTGGATTCATTCGCATTTTTAATCCTCTAACATTTATTGTAAAAAGTAAAAATATTTTACAAACATATATAATCATTTTGTAGTTAGTTCTGTTCATTCCCGTCATTACAACGGCTAGGTGTTAACTACCATTTAAAATAAAATTATTTTATTAATAGAGTGCAACGTAAGATTTCAAAGGAACTCATTGTTGTGTATTGGGTAAGCCATCGAGCATAGTGTTCCCTTTAAATTAATATTAAAATTGTATTCACAAATAGGGATAAATATAAAAATTTCATATTCTTTATTTACCTCGGGTGTTACATGCTTGTTAACTTATATTAACTTAGTGTGAGGTAACATAAAGCACTTGTTACATTTTAGATACTGACACTGCCGTACGGGGCACCTGAAGTTCTTTTGGGCGCCACGCATTACTCAACTACAGTAGACTTGTGGTCGGTGGGCTGTATATTTGGTATGTTCTATTCAATTTCCTCACTGGCCACCATCGTTGTTTTTCATTTACCTGGCGCTAATTGATTTGTGTTCATTTTCCTCCATCTGAACTACAGCTGAACTGGTCACAAAGCAAGAACTCTTTCCTGCAGATTCAGATTTGTAGTTACTTTTGAACATCTTTAGGTTCATTGAGACAGAAACTTCAGTTTTGTTTCCCTTCTTGTAGTGCTAAATCACCAACTACTTATTTTTGCATGCTACTGGGCACCCCAAACGATGAGTTGTGTCCTGGAGTGAGCAGACTTTCTAATTGGCACATGTATCCTCAGTGTAGTCTATAGAGTTTGTCATCAGTTGTTCCTAATCTGGACAGCCATGGGGTTGATCTACTCTAAAAAATGGTGCGATATGAGCCGTCCACCAGAATCTCAGCGAAAAAAATCTTTGGTGCATCCATACTTTGATGGTCTTGACAAGACTAATCTTTAGTTGGAATGTCAAGTGTGTTTTTTCCAGAATTTTTTTTTAATATTTTTTTTTTGAAAAAAAAATCTGAAAAACGGTATAGGTTATTTTTAAAAAAAAAAATACGCCACAAAGGCGGCATCGATGATGCCGTCTTTGCCCTAAAACAGTATTTTTTTATTTATATTTTTTATATATTTAAAATTTTAATGTTTTATTGTTATGTTCGAATGGTTATATAAATATGTATAAATAAAACTTAATGTTTCAACATGATTTATCTTTTATTCAATTACGTGACTTTGCTGGCTTATATAATATAAACTATAAGACCGATATGAATGAAATTTTAAACATTTCTTAAATTGGAACTCAATTCACCTTCCTCTTGAGATTCCACTTCGACCACCAAGTAATAATAATATTTTGATTTTAGTAGACATAAAACATGTAAACAATAATGTACAATCAATGCCTATGTCTGTGACGAGAAGATTTCATCCCACATGGTAGTCTGTGAATAGGATGTCCGTGTCGTGTGCGCAGTGGAGTCTGATGACCTAGAGAATGTTGATCCTCGGGCACTGGAACGTCGACTGTAGCATCCTCCATCTGTGTTTCAGTGAGAGGAGCTGTCAACTGCATCTCGTACTGCCATCCGGATCCTTCTCTCACTAGGGTGGTAGAAGGACTTGACTCCATCGCAGTGGGGAACAAAGCTTGCGATGAAGCTATATCCCAAGACGGTGATGACTCTAGAATCCAAGGCTGTGAAGAATTTGGAACCCAAGATGGAGAGAACTGCGGATATCCTGTTAGGAAAGATGGATCTCATGCCACCTGAGGCACATCCTGAATCGGCTGATCCTGGACTACTAGAGGGCCGACTTCTACCTGTGGAACATGTGAGGCCTCACATGCAGTACAACGTTGTCTACGTCGCCGTGGTTGTGGCTCCTCAGCACCAGCAGCAGTTACAGGATGTGCCTCTGGGGAAGGAACCTCCTCTCTTCGAGCCAGATACGCGAAGATGCTCCCAAAAAGCGCACGAAAAGATGCCCTCGCCTCCAGCACTGTAGCATGGACGGCTGCCCGGCTAAAGACTCCCTCCTCTTCATCACTCATGAGAACAAGATGCTTTGTGTGACTTCCCTGTAAATAGATTAAAATGGAATTAGAAAAAAAATCAATAAACAAACTAATGGAAATTTATTGACTTATCATCTTCTGCATCTCTATGCCGGTTTGGGTAAAATACAGTATAGACTTCAGTCTATACCATGGTGCATAATCAACCTACTCTGAAAGAGAGAATCGATTCGTAGGAACACCCTGAATACGTAACTTTGCACATCTGTGCCAGCGGTCGATAAAACTGGCATGTACTTGGGACCAGTCATCATCCTGCCTCCCTGTCTGCTTCATCCCATGAAGTTGGTCTGTCTGTCTCGAAGGTAATGGAATCGGATGAGTATGGAAAAACTGGCACATGACCCTGTCAGGCTGCTGCCACTCAATAATATGGAAGTGAATGAGGGGTACTACAGTCATAGCATACTCAATCCCAACAGTGTAGTATGCTGGAAACTGGTCCATAATACTCCAGTATGGAAGCCATGAAATCTGAAATGACAAGTGATTTTGTCAAAAAAACACCTAACTAAAAACCAAAATTGATGATATTATTAAATATGTTAGACAGTGATAGATTGTATATACATACCTGATCAGGTAAGAGACAGTCCAACTGTAGCCGATATACGCCCAAATGTTGTCTCTGAACCATGTCAAAATTGTGGCGCTGACACCACCTATAAAATACATCAATGATAGTGACAAATAATGAGAAATTATAGTCAATAACTCATAATAGAATCAGAAACCAATAGAAATGGATTATCATACCAGCGTCCACACGGAGCGTCATGCAGCACCTCCATCTCGACCGGTGGACCAGCAAGGTTAGGTCGGAATGTTAGGATGCACTCCCATGACCACATCTGAATAAGGATGACGCATCCTCCGAGACATGTACGGTCCCTGTGGGATAGCCTGCATAATGATCTGTACGTGTATGCTAAGCAGGATGATCCCCAGTTGTACGTCCTAGCCCGATCAAAGTCCTCTAGTAGGGGTAGATACATCATATGCATGTGCATCCCTGAGTGATCAGTACACATGGTCTCGCCAATGAGCCGTAAGATATATGCACGGGCGTAACACATGATGGTCTGCTCATCGTCATCATCCTGTAAATGTGGAATTTGTGACTCCAACATAGGCATAGATATGGATGATCCATCTATAGCCCTAGGTTCGGACAAAATATCAACGCCTAATAAGCGCTGAGCATGGTCTGGCCAAGCTGCACGAGTGAGTCCAATAACGGGTCTCCCCTGGATAGGGAAAGACCATAGAATCCATCACGACGCAAGTAAGGTCTAATGGCATGTGGAGGCTCCATGTGATGAAAATGGTGCGCTCGACGCACCTTCACCAATCGATCTGGATGACCCTCTAACACGGCCTATGAAATATGGGTAGGCTGCTGAGTGAGTAGTATGGTATCATCCATCTGCATATAAACAAATGAAATGAGTCGTAAGTGTAAAATGTAAATATAACATTATGGATTGGATTAAGATAAACCATTCCAATTAGTAATGATGTTTTTAGAATTTATCTAATTGTATGTATTCAATAACTTATGCTAATTATTATGATACTATAATTTCGTTATAGAATAGTTTACTAAAATATCCTACATGTTTAGGTTGGGGTTTAGGTTTGAGGGTTTAGGATTAAAAATTTTAATATTAACATTCAGGAAACATGTTTCTAAGTTAATAACATTTACTTTACAATATGGGTCAAGTGTTCCGCTTTCGGATTTATGAAATAAATTCTATTATCTCAGATTTAAAGTTATTTTTTGAAAGCAAGAATATTAATATGAAATAAGTTCTATTATCTAAAATATTGAGTCTTGAATTTGGTTACACATATTTTGGGGGAGATTTATGATTAACTATTTATGGATTGGATTAAGATAAACCATGTCAATTAGTAATGATGTTTTTAGAATTTATCTAATTGTCTATATTCAATAACTTATGCTAATCATTATGATACTATAATTTCGTTATAGAATAGTTTACTAAAATATCCTACATGTTTAGGTTGGGGTTTAGGTTTGAGGGTTTAGGGTTAAATATTTTAATATTAACATTCAGGAAACATGTTTCTAGGTTAATAACATTTACTTTACAATATGGGTTAAGTGTTCCGCTTTTAGATTTATGAAATAAATTCTATTATCTCAGATTTAATGTTATTTTTTGAAAGAAAGAATATTAATATGAAATAAGTTCTATTATCTAAAATATTGAGTCTTGAATTTGGTTACACATATTTTGGGGGAGCTTTATGATTAACTACTTATGGATTGGATTAAGATAAACCATGTCAATTAGTAATGATGTTTTTAGAATTTATCTAATTGTTTGTATTCAATAACTTATTCTAATCATTATGATACTATAATTTTGTTATATAATAGTTTACTAAAATATCCTACATGTTTAGGTTGGAGTTTAGGTTTGAGGGTTTAGGGTTAAATTTTTTAATATTAACGTTCAAGAAACATGTTTATGGGTTAATAAAATTTACTTTACAATATGGGTCCGCTTTCGGATTTATGAAATAAATTCTATTATCTCAGATTTAAAGTTATTTCTTGAAAGCAAGAATATTAATATGAAATAAGTTCTATTATCTAAAATATTGAGTCTTGAATTTGGTTACACATATTTTGGGGGATCTTTATGATTAATTACTTATGGATTGGATTAAGATAAACCATGTCAATTAGTAATGATGTTTTTAGAATTTAACTAATTGTATGTATTCAATAACTTATGCTAATCATTATGATACTATAATTTTGTTATAGAATAGTTTACTAAAATATCCTACATGTTTAGGTTTGGGTTTAGGTTTGAGGGTTTAGGGTTAAAATTTTTAATATTAATGTTTAGGAAACATGTTTATGGGTTAATAACATTTACTTTACAATATGGGATAAGTGTTCCGCTTTCGGATTTATGAAATAAATTCTATTATCTCATATTTAAAGTTATTTCTTGAAAGCAAGAATATTATTATGAAAAGTTATCTCAAATGTTTGGGGTTTAGAAAACCGAGGAAAAAAGAAGAGATAACAACATTTAGTTAAAAATATGGGAATGTCACAATGAAGACAATGCATCATTATGGATGAGACTGTGAACTTGACCCAACAACATTAGAGCATCATTTCCGATTATGACCTTCTTTATGACATATCGTGCATCGCAAACTCTGTACTTGTTCTTGAGGCCAGTCCATCTCATTACGCATCCTACTCGCCTTCGGTCTCCCATGAGGACGTAACCGATTCATGTCAGGTATCACTATGGGTTGGCCTTCAGGCATTGAGAAATAACGACACTCCCCAATAGGTGTCCATGGTGCAGCATAACTGTTAGCAATGGTATCCATCCAGTACACTGGATCAACATATGCTTCCCATGAGATGTTCACAGAGACACATATTGCGATGACGTGTGTACATGGAAACCGTAAGGCCTGAAAGTTTCCACATTGGCATTGCCTTCTTTCCAGTAATACCACCATTTTTTCACTGATGTGATTTGTGTTGGGGTCTAAACGCTCTTGAACTTCAAATCGGGAGTCTTCTCTTCGAAAGAGACAGACGTGATAACCAGAAGCTTCTTCAATATTCTTTTTAATTTCTTGTTGAAAGTGTCTTTTGTATCTTATCCCCTGTTGTATTCCGTCTGATGCTAGTTTTTGTCTATCCGCAAAGTACTTCACGCATAGATATAATGTCTCCTGAACTAAGGCGGTTATAGGTAGCTTGCGAAGCCCTTTGAAGATACCATTGATGCACTCCACAATGTTTTTCATCATGTGTTCGTACCTCTTCCCCCCATCGTATGCCAATGTCCATTTCTCTTTCAGAATCTGCATCATATAATCATAAACTTCTTTATTAGCCTGACGAATTTGTTCAAAACGTTCTTCAAACTGTCGTTGGTCCGACTCATATGCTACAAAACATAGATGATATTTCACATAAATTGATTTTATCTTTATATTGAAATAGTAAAACAGAATGAATAGAATGCGTACCAAGCCTCGTGATTGCCTTCTTCATCGGTTCGTTGTGGATTTTTTATACACATTGCTAGCAATGTGTCTAATGAAGAACTGATGATGTGCATTTGGGTATCTTCATGTATTAGGATCTGCATTGATTGCCTCATTAATTGCTCAATGGCAATCAAATATCAAACAAATACCACGAATGTTGGTGAAATGGTTGTTGATACATGCCAGAACCCAACTCCATGATTCATAGTTTTCTTTCTCTATAATGGCAAAGGCAAGCGAAAGAGGTGAATAGTTTCCATCTTGGGTTGCCGCAATCAATAATACATCCTTGTATTTTCCGTATAGAAATGTTCCATCAATATGAATAAACTATTTGCAGAAACGAATTGCGGAGATACAGGGAAGGAATGCCCAGAACAATCGATGAAATTGAACACGAGATGGATCAAGTCGGTTATCGTGAGACACATGTTCGTTTGTATCCAGATGGAAGAAAACTTGGTTATGATGCCTCAGTATGGCTAGAAATTGCGGAAACACCCGATATGAGTCATCCCAATCACCATATACCTTCACAATTGCCTTCAGTTTCGCCATCCATGCCTTATTATAGGAAATCTTATAACCGAATGTCTGTTGAATCCTCTCTTGCACAAGGGATATTGGAACATCTTGACATGTCCTAATCATCTCAACAACAATAGATGACACAAATTCTGCATCCAATGAGGTATGATCTTGTGTGAGGCTTGGTTGAACGCAAGTATGAGCTGCCTCAATCCTCGAGATTCTCCAACCTCCAAATGTAATGTCTGGAATCGCCCTTAAGCGAAATCTACAATCATCCTCATACTTCTCACACCGTATAACATATTTACTACGACACGATTCGTGAACTACATAGTTTAAGTGTCTCTCAATATGAAATCTCTTTAGCATGATTTTTAAAGCATCTTTACTTGGAAAATTCCTTCCAATATATAAGGATTTGTCCACCTCACTAAACCTATCTGGTACAATTCCAGGGAACTCAGTTGTCGGTGTGAGAACAGTATTGTCGAATTCAGGCACATGTGTCATTGCTTCTGACCAAGATGAAAAGAGTGGTGGATGGTTTATTGTAGGTCAAGGATGATGTACAACTATTGCATTTCTAAAAACCTCCTCTCTATCTTCTGTTGGTCCCTCCTCATCAGCACTGTTGTCACCATCTGATCCATCATTACGAAACTCCTCATCAGAAGTCGGATTGACATATATATCCAGGAGATCATCTAGGTTGTCCTCTTCTGGTGCATCATTTGGAATAGGCTCAATTTCATGGGGTGGACTGTCTTCAATCACTCTTGTAATTCTACGTCTTCGTACAAGTGGAAGTTGTTGTTGTACAATAGCAACATCAACATATAACTCCATCATGGTACCATCTGACCGTTGAGAAAATAAATTAATTGCTTGGACCCACTGCACATCAGCAACCAATGGACAAGCTAGATGCCACAATGTTGTTGGAAATTAAAAATGTCTATAGATCATATACATGATCTCTTGATCAGGTCCCAGATTTAAGGAACCATGAATTCTCTCTTGAAGGTCACTTATGGTTACACAATCAGTTGTACTAACCACCGTAATTGGTTGTGTACTGTAAGAAGCTCCTTGCTCAGTTTGAATAATCTCCCCATAGCAGTACACACAGGCAAACATGACTCTCTACGTCAAAAATGTTTCTTTCATTAAAATTATGATAGTGTAACAAATATTAACAATTATGTTTGACCATATGATGTTTATTAGAATGTAATTTTAGGGTGCCTTTCTATACCCTAAACTTAGATAGTGATGTTTGACCATATGATATTTATTATAATGTAATTTTAGGGTTCCTTTTTATTTAATGTGTTTGTTCTTATTCATTTCACTTTATATGTTCATCAGTATCGTTAGCTAATCATTATATGGATCCATGTTTTAATCCTATGTTATTTATTAATTATTCTATAATTAATTATTTCTAATAGTAACTATTATTTATAAATGATATAATCATTACATTTTAAAACATTTTCTTCTCCATTTCATTTTAAATAATTATAATTGTCATTTTAAACTGATTTTCTTAATACAGTTTTTAACTAGTCAATCATTCTTTAATCACTATTTAATCATTATTAAGTTATTCTTTAATTATTTATTCTTTAATCGTTAATCATATTATATTCATTAGTTAATTGTAATTAACTAACGATAACTTTAATTCATTAATGCTTATGTCCTTATTTGATTCTATAACAATATATTTATCATTTTATCATTGATAAATATACTGATTTGATTTTTCTTCTCTTAGATATTTTATTAGTTTATAAAGAAAATATGGATCATCTTAAGCATATTCTCCAGGAGTGTCAAACCAGGATGCAGCAAGGTCCATTATTGTGCACCAGTTCCCGTTTGAGTCTAGCTCAAAGTAGTGTTTTCGGGTTTTACCCCAATGTACATCTGTGCAAGAGCCACATCCACTTGTTTGTATCCAGACAGGAATTTAATTGCTTAGATAACCACACAATCTTTAAGCTACCAAAATTTCAAAATACTTAATCCTAAGTTAATCTATACTTAATCTATACCACCTAACAATAATTATTTCAAACTATATATAACTAATTATAGAAACTAAATAACCAAATATTAAGAACAACCTAAACTACTTAAAAACCGAAATATTTATAAATAAAAAATATTAAATTAATTAAATAAAAATATTAAATTAAATAAAGAAACATACCTCTAAATGAAGCTTTGTAAAAACCCGCACAACAAATGAATTTTTTAAAGAAAGTCATAGATAATTTAGGAGAGATTAAGGTAAGGATTAAGTGAGGAGAGGGTGGGGGTGGCCGCCCTTTTATAGGGAGTTCAGGCCAATGCAACCTCGCGGAAGCCGCCTTTCGCCTCTGCGTAAGGCCAAAGGTGGCATCGCAGAAGCCGCCTTTCGCCTTACCCAGAGGCGAAAGGTGGTCGGGGCCTCCTTTGTCATGTCATCGATCTGGGCCAAAGGCGGCGCGGGGGAGCAAAGATGGCATTGTCGATGCCACTTTTGCGCACCAACACAAAGGCGGCATCTGCGATGCCGTCTTTGCAGCGTGTTTTTAAAAAAAAATTAACCTAAGCGGTTTTTCAATTTTTTTTAAAAAAACATATTTAAAAAAAACTCGTTTTTTTTTCAACAACTTCATTTATTTTTTAACATTTTTCAATCTCTCTCCCTTCAAGATGTTTTATCTTATTCAAATCCCATATTTAGAGGAGTTTCTTAATGAAAAAACGTTGATGCCTTTGTGTGGATGAGAGTAGTGGTTTAGATATGGAAACCAACATATGAGAGACATCCCTCTTAATCTTGGAATGGGTGTGTGTGTTTCATTATTCTTGGTTCAATGAAGTTTTGAAGTTTTCTTCCGCTGCGGATGAGTGACATCCCTCTGAAACCCTTTAATGTATCATAGTAGTTTATAGAAAATGACCACGAGATGGATGACACTCATTTGGCTTATTCGAATCGAAGGACCACAAATTATGCATTATGTGAAATGATCATTTCAGTTCTTATTATTGACATAACATGATATAGGTAAAAGAAACGATCGTTTCATGTGTTAGAAAGAAATTTATGAAAAACAAAGAAATTTATGAAAAACAAATCTTCATGGGATGATGCCTCTATGCCCTGGTTAACTAGTCCAGAATGGTTTGTACCATGCCATAGTTGATATCGTCCAAACCATACTTTGACTTCTCTAAGTCTTGAATCAACAAGACCAAAATGGTTTTATAAAACAACTTGGTCAAAACAGTATTGTTAGAACGACTTCTAAGCAAAACGGTTTGGCAAAAACTGATCTCACCTGAAACGACATCCTAAAACTGACTGGTCATAAAACTAAAATTTCAATGTGTTATGTTGTTGTGCAAGGTGTTTTGAGTAGATTTTTTTAAAAAAATTATATTTTTGCTAAAATTCTCAAAAACTAGGGCCCACGCTGATGCTTGGGGGCGTTAAACTAAATTAAAAACATTTTGGTAGATGTGATATTTTTTAAAGTGAATTAACATGGTTAAATAATTTATAAAGTGTTTATAAATTATAAGGAAAATATAAGTGTTTATATTTATTTGTGAATTGTTCATAAATTAGAATGTAAAATGTTTATATTGAAAGGCGTTAATTTGGAAAAATTATTTACACGGTCTGTGGATACCCTAGGAGGGAGGAATCCATCGCCTGCTCCTTTAGTGAATCAAAGAAATTCCTATCAACATTTGGATTGATTTTTGAATGAATGAGAAAACTAGAAAACGGGTCATCTAGGCATTATGCGAAATGAGCAATTCAGTTTTTATTGTTGACATAATGTGAATTATGGTATTCATTCATGTTTTCATATTGAAATACCATGTTCGATTTTATTCTGCCAGTTTATTTGTTTATTCTCATTCATGAAAATTTTGTATTTTTTTGCTCAATTTAACTCTATTGGGCTCCTTTACGTGTGTTGACCCTTTGTCCCTTCTCGTGTGGGCCTGCTTTGCTGGGTTGCTTGCTCAGTCTGCTTATCTCCTGGCCCGCCTTGTCCTTGCGTGTCAGCTTGGTGATTCGCGCGGGATGAGTTTTTGAGTGTTGGTCTGCTGTGCTACCACTTTGATCTACGCCATCAACCAGTGTGTTGCATTTGATTACACCACTCTGTTTCTGTTTCAGTGTATCTTTATGGTGACTCCTAATTAGTTGCGGCATCTCAAGGGACAGTCGGTGTTAAAGGAATTGATGACCCCTATACCGCTGTCCATTCAACTATCCAGGATTCATTTTTGGTTTTGGTTTTTCTCGGCTGCTCCTATGGTGCTCTCGGCTTAGTTCTGATTCGATGTTCCTGGAGTGTTCATCATCCTCTTTGAGATGAGATCTTCCACTTGTCGTCCTCTATGTACACTCCTCGTGTCATGACCCCCTCCCTCTAAAGATATCGCACATGGGTTAGCAATGAAGAAAGGGAGATAATGACCTCTGAGTCCCGCCTTTAGTAGGCCCCGAGTTGGTGACTAGCACCAAAGGTGTACAAATCTCACAATTTTGGAGACATTACCCTTTATAAAGAAACAAGATCGGGAGATATAATTAATCATCTACAAATAACTTCAATACATAATATAAATGAGAAACTCAAATCGTCCAACATGCATGTATAAATAAAACTAATACAAGTGAAAGTCTCCAAAGTAAACATCCAAAGTAAAGCTAAAACAACGACACAACAACTTTCATGGATCCGAGCTAGTAAGGTCCTTGTGAAACTTAACTTGCACAATAGAGTCCAACCATATCTTTCTCGGTCCCTCAAGCACGTATGTGGAAAAACCCACATTTGATTCTTCAAGAGTCTTCAAGAAATTAAAGATCCTCTCAATTCGCTCAATCCATTCCTCAAATTCCTACAGTTCTTTGTCACCATGGAGGACGGGTGGATGCTACTTAGTAAACTCAGCGTCATGATCCACTATAGGTCTTGGGTTCCCAACACCCACTTGACCCAGAGTCTGAATGGTGAAGATTATTGTTTCCACCAAAGAAGGGTCCACTAGAGGATTCACCTGCAAAACCTCTCTCGCGGTTTCCTCTGTCACACCCCGACCTCAAAAAAAATTATTTTATTTATTTCTATCCTCGCCTTTGTTTTCGGGCCGATTTGGGTTGAATTTTAAAAAATTCATGTGAAGTGGGGTCCTGTACATGGGTTGTGCACGGTTAAGAATAATTGTGTGACAACCGTGCTTGTGGGTCTGTCGTTGGTCAGTGCCATTTGGCACGGTTGGAGCACAGTTTGCTCAACCGTGCGTCTGTCTGGTGGTAAACCGTGCGGGGTGCCTATCTTCAAAAATAAAATAAAATAAAATAAAAATAAAATATGGAAATAAAATAAAATTTAAGAAAGAGTTTTAATAATTATAATAATAATGATTATTATTATTATTATTATTATTGATATTATTATTATTATTAAGTTTGGTTTTTAATTTATTTTTTCCTTTTTCTTTATTATTATTTTTCTTCCTCTCATTTCTTTCTCCCCTTCTCCCTGCGTCATGCTACTTCTCCTCCCCTTCTCCTTCGACGTGCAACGGACCAGCCCCCTCCTACCTTCAGTGCGCAACCTCCTGCAGCGCACCCCCTGGTCGCGACCCCTGCAGCGCGACGCCCTCCATGGCGACCTCCCTCCGTGCGGCCTTCCTTAGGCGTGTGATCCCCTCTCCGCGGCTCCCCTTTGAAGCACGACGCACCCTCCTTCGCCATCCCTCTCAGTCTCGGATTTCAACCGATTTTCCATCGGATTTTGGTATGATCCTTTAAGGTATGGGTTTCTCCTCCCTCTCCTCTCAGTTTTCGGCCGATTTGAGGTCTCCATGTCGCCCTATCCGTTCGACTGAAAACCCTACAGTTAGGACTGATTCGTTTTTCTTTGATTATTCTGATCTAGGGTTGTGCATGGGCCTCCCGAGGTGTGTTGGTCCGCATTTCGATGTTCGGTGTTGAAGGCAAAGCGGATTTGGTCCGTTTCAATTTGTTGGTCATTGATTGAGGTGATATTTCTTGAGTTTTTTTTTAATATACATTTTTTCAAAAAAAAAATTTTGAAAATACATCTAGGTTAAAAAAAATTATTTTTTTACCCCCCAAAGGCGGCACCTGGTGTGCCGCCTTTGGGGAATTTTCCGCCCAGGGCAAGGCGGCACATGGTGTGCCGCCTTTGCCCAAAAATAACCGCAAAGGCGGCACACCAGGTGCCGCCTTTGCCTAAATATTTTTTTTTTTAAATTTTTATTTTTATTTTTATTTTTTGTTTTGTTTTGTTTTATATATATATATATATATATATATATATATATATATATAAAACAAAATTTTTTAGCAGAATTTTTCTGCTATTTAATATCCAGCGGTTCTGCCATTACAGCAGTCTGGATTCTGACTGATACCCTCACCCAGGACTCCCTTTTATAAGGGGGTTTGCCCTGAAAACAATACTGCATTTCCGATGTGGGATTCTGGTTCTCCTTTTCCTGCACAGTACATTCTGCGTTTCCGATTTGTGATTCTGTTTCAAGTACGCGACTTTGAAAGACTATAAAAGTTAAACTATAAGACCAATACAAATGAAACTTTAAACACTGAGTAAACATATAAGAAATAGTTGAAAACAAAAATAATTTCATAAAAAATGTTGATACAGATTAATTTATAAGCTTTCAAAACCACCTACTTGAAACTTAAACATATTTGAAGTACGTGACTTTGAAAGCTTATAAAAGATAAATTATAAGACCAATACAAATGAAACTTTAAACATTGATTAAACATATAATAAATAGTTGAAAACAAAAATAATTTCATAAAAAATGTTCACCAAAAACAATTTATAAGCTTTCAAAACCATCAACATGAAACTTAAAAATGTTTCAAGTTCCCGACTTTGAAAGACTATAAAACATAAAATATAAGACCAATATAAATGAAACCTTAAACATTGATTAAACATATAAGAAATAGTTGAAAACAACAAAAACATCATAAAAATGTCCATAAAAATTAATTTATAATCTTTCAAAACAGTCTACTTGAAACTTAAAAATGTTTCAAGTACGCGAATTTCAAAGACTATAAATTGGCAAGAAGAACATATTGGATGACACTAGAGAACCCATAAATGTTCCCATGGTTGGGAAGATTCAACCAGGAAATCTAATCATAATATTCAGTATGTTCTACCTAACTAGGTTGGAACTTTATTCATGTACATGTCCACTTCCATGTAAGTTCATAGAGAAGAAAAAAATCCATAAATCCCCAAACCATAGATAGGATATAATACTAAACTAGAAAGAAATTTTTCACTAATATAGGTAGACTATAAGCTCCCCAGACCTAAAAAACACTATCCAACTAATAGAAGATTTCATTATATAATTCTCAGAATTGATGCCAAATCTAATAATATCCCAAATGACTCCTCTCACATCTAGAACGTGAATAGAAATGACCAATAAAATCCAATTCAGAGGCCACAAAGACATGATTTGAGAAAACTAAAACCCATCACCATTTTAATTGAAACCAGTACTATCCCTATAGGGGTGAAAATAATAGGGCACCCAAAATAGTTTTCAGAACCACATAAATAACATAAAAACCAATACAGTTCTACTCTACCACATGTAAAAATCCTTAATTCAAGACCATATAAATAGGACCTCATCCATCCTCTTGGAATAAAACCTATATCCAATCAATACCTCACACATTATAATATACTAAAAGGTCCATCAGACCTAATTAAAACTTTACTTAATAGAACTCATTTGTTCTTGACATCCCCATAGGGTCACCATATCATAATGTCTATAAAAAAACTAAACTTTGAGAAACTGACTAATAAAACACAACCATGAGACTACACTATCCTTAATTATAGAAAAAATCAAAAAGAGAATAAAAAAATACACCATGGTAATTCTAAGTCATTCCAAGAAGAAATCCTACAGCCCCCACTTGGACCTCACACCACACTTCCTTTAATAGGATTCTAAAATAAAAACCATGAAGGGGTCCTCCAAAAACCATTGTAAAAACCAAATATAAATATATAATATATCAATAATTTCCTCATATCACCACTTCATCCTCACACCTAAAATTCATAAGAAGTAAATGGTGTGTTCATCATGTATATAGAATGTTCCTCCTCAATCCTTACCTTCTCATAAAACTCTTCCCAACCTAACATGTACATCCAAATTATATGGAATGTCTCCCTTATACATAGCGTGCATATCAAATGGGGTACCTTACCATGTACCAAAATTTAATCTTTCCATGTTCCAACATGGAATCCTTCCATGTTCCAACATGGAATCTTTCAATGTTCCAACATGGAATCTTTCCATATTCCAACATGGAATCTTTCCATGTAACACATATAACTACTTTCTACATATAATAAATGGGATATGGTGATGTTACTTACATGTCAATATTCCCCCACATAGGGTATCCAAAAAACTAAAAATCCACACCCATATCTACTCTAAATTGAATTTCCCAAAAAAGAAAATAGTGTATCCACAAACCATTATTCACATGATTAATCAATCACATGTGTTGATAAATGCCAATGAGAGTCAAAGTTGAGGTAGATCAATGAGAAATCCCTATAATTTCAATCCATCGAAACAAGGATCCAATCCATCAGCAGCATATGAATTTTTCACTCTCAAAGATAGAGAGTAGAGAATAATGGTGGATTCCACAACAATAAGAGATATCCACATCGAAGGAAGAATAATAACATCCATTGTTACTTTGGTCTAAGAATATTACGGGTTAGAGTGGTCAAAATAATCTACTGAGAGCCTAAAAAAACCAAAGGTTCAAATTAGAGTTGATTAGGAGGAGTTAGTGTAACATCATATCCTGGGTGCCATAAAACCAGTGCCTCGGTTAGGAAAGGCCTTCAGTGGAAGCACTAAAGTGAGAAGGAAAGAGGCATTGTAGGTGTGCATGAATTATAAAATATTTTCATGAAAATTAAATAACACTTACATAAAATTATCATGGAATATTTTATATTTGTCTTTTTTAAATAAAATTGAATTGATATTCCATTAATTTTATATACATAAATATTGAGACCGATCTAGGTAGTGTTTCAGAAGATATATAACCATGTTATGAGTTTTTTGAGATTAGTCCAGGAAATTTTATGTTCAATGGATAGTGATAAAGATAAGGTCAATGAAAAACAGTTGCCTAATTTCATTAATATTGTACATGGGTAGATCATGTGCTTTGGTTTGTTTTTTGAGAAAGACTATATACGAAGGTTTTCCAGAAATATAAAAATTTGATAGATATATTTAGGAAAAAGTTCATATATTGTGTGATTTAGGAATTTTGAAGTCTTTTTTGGGACTCAGATGTAGAAGAGGTCACCAGTGGGACTCTCGAGTAGGCTTATGAGATTTTAGAATCACCATGGATATAGTATAAAGATCCACCTATGGGAGTTAAGAGTTGTTAGTGAAGGTGGGAGCTTGTAATTTATAGTGGGACTCTAGATATGAAGCACTATTGGACTTATTTTTTATGGGAATACAACTTTCCCATGTTGTAACCGACTAAAAAAAGTGAATAACCTTTATCAAGGTGTAATAAATGGTTATAGTAAGGAGTAGGCCTTTGTAATGAACCTAATAGAATCCCTGTGTTTTTCATTGATTTTATTTTTTCATTCAGGCGGATTTTCAGAATTTAAGATAAGGGATAGATAGTTTAATCAGTCATAGATTTTAGATTACAGAATAGTGAATTTTTAAAACAATGTACTATGGATTCACCCCCCCCCCCTCATTAGAACCCAACTGATCCTTGGTTAAATCAAATGGTATCATAAAAAGATCCCCTCTCATGATAAGAAAACATTATGAGAAATGAAGGATCATAATTTAGTGAGAAACCATGGAATGCCTAATTTTAGGGAAATAACTACCATACATAGAGGAATATTATACTCTTTTCCTTCAATCGCTTTTCTTATAAATGAAAGACGTATCAACCATTAGATTACCACCTATTATTAAGTATTATTATTGTACTAAATCTAAAATGATAAATCTTGAAGTTGATGGAAAATATCATAATTATACCCTAATGGATTTATCAAAAATGTTATACACTAAAGCGATGGGTGTTGAAACTACCAACGATATTTTAGACAAACTAGGAAGTACTTATGAAGGAAATATTAATGTTAAGAGAGATAATATGAAAATACTAAGAATAAAGTTTGAGAATATTAAAATGGTCGATGATGAAATCATTGATGACTATTTCATTAGGTTCAATGAGATGGTATGTAATATCTATGGATTTGGTTAGAAGATATAAGATTCAAAAATTTTGAAAACACTTTTGATAAATTTCCCTATATGATTTGATGCCATGGTTTTAGACATGGAAGATAGGGAATATATTTCATTAGAGGAGTTATATTTTATTCTCATAGATTATGAAATGATAAAGGAAATGAGTTTCAAAAAGAAGATATAGATTATATATCCTTTGAGGCTATAAGAAAAAATAAGTTCAAATAATTGGAAATTGGGGAATCAATTGATTCTGATGATGATGAATTTGATGAATACATTAATGAAATTTATTCACCTATTTAAAGATGGATTATATAGGGTAAATGAATTTAAAACTAAATAAACCACTATGGTGATGAATCTATAATTTCATTGGAATCTTTTCCATGAATTTTATAATGAAAATGGATAATTTATAATTTGATAAAAAAAGTGAGAATCCTCTAAAATAGAAAAACGATATGAAGAAGACGTATCATTCTAGTAATAGACATAATAATTTGATAAGAAATTATTTAAAAGATAATTCATCAACTAGTAGTTCTTAAAAATATGAATTTAGTTTCATTAATCAAGTTGAGAAATTTTCAATTTATTCATATAGTAATGATAATGGTAAAGCTAGAAAATACAATAAATGGATATTAAAAGATGAGTTGGAATATTCTCTTGAGAAAACCACACAATGTTGTATCATTATGCCTATAATTTTTATTAGGATCATAAGAATATTATTCTAATAGATAAGTTAAAAGTGGGAATATTTTAGTATTAAAAAATGTAGTTTAAAAGAAATAAACTAAAAAATAAAAAACTCTTACATTTTTTATTGGACATGGTTCTCAGTCCAATCAAATAATCATAAATAGAAACAATTTGATTAAATCAGAATGTAAAAGATCAGAGTCTATATGAATCCGAGTAATCAGAGTACAAGAATCATAATCATGATAGATTTTATTAATTCAAAAGTTTTGTTATTATCAAAATCATATTAATATGGATAAAATCATAATAAAAATACTAATATGATGTTTTGAATTCAATTATATGTGTGGTGGAAATATAAAAACTTTTTACAAAAAAGAAATACAGTTTTATACAAAACAAATAATGACTTTCAAAGCCATTAAAAGAATAATGTCTTTTAACCTTAAGAGAATCGTATTCTATAACCAAAAAATAAAGGTGTCCCTTATTTTATAATTATAAGAAAGTCTATATTCTCTTAAAAAAGAAATACCTCGATATAATGAATGAAATGAATCTATCTTCCTATCCAAAAAATCCATAGATACAATGATCTGATTATCTATCTACCTAGCCCTAGTATCCCTCAAACTGATGGATCAGATTCCCTATTCAAGTAAATTGTTCTGAAATATTATAAATTAATTTTTATGGAAATTTTTTAGGAAGTTTTTGTTGTTTTCAACTATTTCTTATATTTTTAATCAATGTTTAAGGTTTCATTTATATTGGTCTTATATTTTATGTTTTATAGTCTTTCAAAGTCGGGAACTTGAAACATTTTTAAGTTTCATGTTGATGGTTTTGAAAGCTTATAAATTGTTTTTGGTGAACATTTTTTATGAAATTATTTTTGTTTTCAACTATTTATTATATGTTTAATCAATGTTTAAAGTTTCATTTGTATTGGTCTTATAATTTATCTTTTATAAGCTTTCAAAGTCACGTACTTCAAATATGTTTAAGTTTCAAGTAGGTGGTTTTGAAAGCTTATAAATTAATCTGTATCAACATTTTTTATGAAATTATTTTTGTTTTCAACTATTTCTTATATGTTTAATCAGTGTTTAAAGTTTCATTTGTATTGGTCTTATAGTTTAACTTTTATAGTCTTTCAAAGTCGCGTACTTGAAACAGAATTACACATCGGAAACGCAGAATGTACTGTGCAGGAAAAGGAGAACCAGAATCCCACATCGAAAATGCAGTATTGTTTTCAGGGCAAACCCCCTTATAAAAGGGAGTCCTGGGTGAGGGTATCAGTCAGAATCCAGACTGCTGTAATGGCAGAACCGCTGGATATTAAATAGCAGAAAAATTCTGCTGAAAAGTTTTGTTTTATATATATATATATATATATATATATATATATATATATATATATATAAAACAAAACAAAACAAAAAATAAAAATAAAAATTTTAAAAAAAATTATTTAGGAAAAGGCGGCACTTGGGGTGCCGCCTTTGCGGTTATTTTTTGGGCAAAGGCGGCACACCCGGTGCCGCCTTGCCCTGGCCGGAAAATTCCCCAAAGGCGGCACACCAGGTGCCGCCTTTAGGATGTAAAAAAAAAATTATTTTAAACCTGGTGGTATTTTTAAGAATTTTTTTTTGAAAAAATGTAAAAAAAAAATAACCCCGATATTTCTTCTACTGCTTTGTTTAATTTAATTTTATTTAGAGTATGAGTCCCTGGTAAATTAATTGGAAGTGTGTTGGTCTTTGGTTTTGCTGCCTTAATTTTGGATACCTTTTGATGTTATAGTGAGTTTTGGTCAATGATAAAGGGCACATATATATTTAAGGTATGTATATATATAATATATATATATATATGTCCTTCATGTACGTATTCCTTCATGGCGCGTAGAATACGTGCATTGGATTATGGATATATATATATATATATAGTTATGTGCGTGCGAGTGTGGGCTGGTTGTGAGTGGTTGTCGCCTAGTTTATCAAGTGCCGAAGTGTCTTGGCTTGGTCCGCTCCCTTGTTGAGGTAGGTTCTCTATGCCAGCGCCTTTAATTTGAATTTCTTTATTGCTTATAATTTCAAAAATGTGTTTTTATATTTATGTGGTATTTATATATATTTATATGCATACCTAGATGTTTGGTAAAATTGGTTGTGCCTCTTGGATTTGGTTTCCCATTTATTTATATAACTTGTTAAAGTCTTCTTACAAGTTTCTTTTAAATATGAAGTATCCTAAGTGTTTTAGAATAGTTGACTAAAATTTTCCTAGCTGTGAAGTGTATTTTGTGAAACTAAAAGGATTTGGTTAATTTTGTTATGTAATACATGGTTTTTTTGGCACCTTGAAGGGTTTTGGGTGTTTCTTTGAAGTTTAGGATGTGTCATTAGATGTTGGTGCATCCATGGGTGCACAAAGTGTACACATGGGTCCGCCTTCAAATGAATATTACACTTTAAAACAATGGTTCTTTGATCTCTAAATGGCATGTTGGTGCATTGGGTAACTTGAAAATGGTTCTAAGTATGTTTCTAAATACTCAACATGTTTGGTACTTTAGAAAGGATGGTTTATTTCTAAATGTTACGAAAGTTAGTTTGGCATATTGGGTTGTTTGGTGAATTTTTATTTTTGGTTTTGAGAAAAATATTAAAAATGGAATTGGATTTGAAAATGTAAAGGCCTGTATGGAAAGGTGTTTGTGAAAGTGGTGTTTCACATTGTTTTAGAAATGGTTTGGAATATTTTTATGGTATATTGAAATGATAGTATTAAAATCCTGGCTGGCACCTTTATTTTGGAAGTGAAATTTGGTTTTGAAAGTGTGAACGCCCGATTGGCAACTTAAAGTGCTTTGTGAAATGATTTAAAAATTTATGTGATGTGACGGCCTGATTGGCACTTGTGATTGTTTTTTTATGATGGACACCGCTATCTAGGATTTCCCTTTATGAGTTATTGTATAGGTGTTGTCCGTGTTTGGGGCAGTCAAGTGCGGTGACGGCATGTAAGGTGAGTCACACATGCAAGGGCCTCCTACTTACACAATATATTTTTACCATGGGTTTCCTAGGTGTCTTTTAGAGGGTCGAGTGACGGTTGTTGATCAACCCCGATTAGACGGGTTGGTACCCCCTAGAATTTTTGTTAGGCCAGGCGGGTTGTGCCACTGGATTGGCTAGTTGAGGGCGGCTAGTTGGTTATAAACATAGGGGCTTCACCATATGTCAGCAGGTGGTTCCAAACCAAGTACGTCCAGGGATCACTCTAGGGATGTTTAGAAAATTCCCATGGTTGCATACTTGTATGTTCCGGATTTCTTTTGTGTCACTTTTGGTTATTTGATCTCATGACATTTTTACTTTGATTTTTCTATTAAAATACCTATTTTGGTACTATTTGGATGTTAAAAGAACACATTGCAATGACTTATATGCTTTGGAAATTTATTTGAGAAAAATGGAATAAAAAAGGGGTTTTTCTTAAATGTAAAATATTGTTATCTGTTTTGATAAAAGAGTGGAAAACCATACTTTTATATATCCTATTATCAAATTATCAAGAAAGGATTTCGTTTTAGAGGTGGGGCATCAGGCGTGGTTTTTTTTGGCATTCCTACTGAGCATCTTGGTGCTCACGCCTACCGTATCTTTCAGTTTCAGGTTCTCCCAGTTCTGGATCACTCTAGGAGCGAGTGTGGTTCTGTGGTTGGTGGTGACCAACGAGGTCATCTGGAGGTATGTTTAGCCGTTCAGTTTTATTCTCTTTCTTCTACTAGGGTTTAGTTTTATTATTCTATTTATTATTGTTTGTTTACTTGTCTCTTATGGGCCAAATTGTTCCCAATAGCTTTATTTTGATGCCCAACACTAGTTGTCAGCCCGTGGGGATCGGGACGCCCTCCGGGCCTTGTGGCGGACCTGCTCGGGTGGCCGATTCAGGGTTGACCCGGGTTGGTTCATGAAAAAATGGTATCAAAGGATTCCCTTATTATTTGGGGTGTTAGGTAGTTGACTAGGACTGTCGGGACTCAGGAGGTAGGTACAGGAAGAGCACCACGAACTCTTGCTTGTTCTGATCCTCGAGTTTCCTGGGGTAGTTTGAGATTGGTTTTGATTTTTGTTGATGGGGGATGACCAAGGGAGTGATCCGATGTTTCACTGTGGACTTAAATGGAGTAGTGGCCCATGTGGAGCCTGAGGGTATGGTTTGAGACACTCCTAGTGGTTGGTGCTTGCTTGGAGCATGGTCTGCTAAACCATGTTGTCGGGTTAGGCATGACCACTAGTTCCCCATCTAGGTGCTTCAGTGCGAGTGTTGTTTTTGGTTGTTGTGAATTTAAATTGGATTTAGGGTGCTTATTTGAGTTATAAAATGAGGCTTGATTTGCAAAGGTTTGATTCCAAAAATGAAAACCTTGGGTTTTTTTGAGAATAGAAGGGAAACTGTTTTGAATTTTGAAAAGTTTTATAAAATTTGAAATGAGAGTTAAGTTGGGAATTCTTGGTTTTGATGGAGAAAGGGTATGTGTGACCCTTGGTGTTCCTTATGGACGTTCACATACGTGCGTGTGTGTAGGGAAAGTTCATGTTTTCATGTATGTGTGGATGATGTAAGCGGAAGTGGGGGCAACACATATGTGACGGTTCGTAGGATACCATGGGTGGGTATTTGAAAATCAAATATTGATCTAGTTTTCCAAAGTTGTTTTTGAAAAGGAAAATGGTTTTTGATAAAAAGAGGTTTCTTTTATAAAGAGATTTGTGGTTTTAAAGAGAAAAATGTGATGGTGTTTTGAATTTTTAAGTGGATGTACTGGAATGATCTTTGAAACAGAAAATGATTTTTGATTTCAAAAGGGGGTTAAATTTGAAAGTGCGTGAATTTGGAAAATGGTGATTTTAAAAGAGGATTCTTGTCTTGTTTTGTGATGTTGTTGTGGTTTTATTTTGGTTGATATTTGATCTAACTTCGATTTGGTTTGTGATGTGTTGGTCTATGAGTTTGGTTTTTGGTTGGTGATGTCCCTTTTTGATGAGCTTTGGTTGGGTGTTGATTCGGTTTTGTATCCTTTTCGGAGTATGCTACCCAGAAAGGTCCCGAATGTTTCTTGTGAATTTCGGCCTTTGGCCATGCCCATACTCCTAGTGGAGTGGTGAGATCGATTTTGTTTTTATTGTTTCCCATTTTCTATGGTGACTGAGGTTTGTTAGAGGTAACGGAGTGTAACGTCCCAGATCTGGATTCCACTCAACTGGTGCCCCGTACCCAGTTGGCCACGTGGCCTCAAGCGCATTTCCCCAAATGCCAAAGGATTCCAACTAGCAGCGAGGGCCTAGGGTGTGATAATGGGGAAACTATTCCCTCATTGGTAGAGTGTAACACAACAGAATAATAAAAAAAATAGCAGAAGTAATAAACAACATATATAAGGCCCCAGCCTTAAACATTACTTAATCTTGAGATATTTCAAGAATACACCTTGAGGATCTTTTCAGGTTTATATTTTTAGAGATTTAGATCATAAAACATGCATTACATCCCACATTTAAACAAAGTGGTTACAATAAAAGATAGTATTGGTTTTTCCCCATAAACGGAAACATATTTAAAATAAAACATGGTTTCTTTCTTGACACATCCTTGACACTATAATCATATCATGCACTTTTCCCTTGACCTGTGAAAAACATTTCAAAAACTTGGGATGAGCATAAAAAGATCAGTAAGGGATATAAAAGTACGAAAAGAAAACATTAGTCCATGTATGAAATCATACTTTACTCATAAAACATAAGCATTTTAACATACCTCATCAAATCATGAATAAATCATAGAAATCATAAGGCATAAAGGTAACTTATGAGGCATTCATAACATTCTTACATAGGGAGTAACCCTCTTGGTTACGTTTGGAATACCCATCACAGTATATTCCCTAAATCTCTTCGGAGAAACCTTAACGTTTAACTCCTTCGCGTTACCCAATGCATTGGAGAGCTATATCGGGCTCACCCGCCCTTAGTTTATCACGGAACCACCCGTCTTCATAACAATGCCCAAGAACCATAACATAATCGTATCACGTAAAACATGCATAAAGGAAACATAACATTTCCACATTTCAATCACAAGATATCAATACAACACATTGATATAATAAAAACATTATGAAAACCATTTTCAATACCAAAATAAAAGAAAATTAATACATGGTATTTATTTTTCATTTTAAAAAAAAAGTTAGGTTATGGATTGTAGAGGAAGTCGAAAATCTAATAATGGTCACGACGGCGGAAAAGTTGTTGTCGCCGCATACGTACGACGAAAAAAAACATTCCCTTTTGTCATTTAGTAAACGCTTCATATAAAAAGATTTCTTTTGAATAATCGTAAAAGTCAAAGTGGTTTATACACCGTAAAAAAGAAAGTTGTGTATAAAACAAAATATGCCTCAGTGAAAGGAGATTGAGACGGATTCCCTTACAAAGATGGTATCCTTGGATTAAGGATAAATCAATTACATAATTATGTGTGACAAACGAATAAACCAAATATAAGTGGATATTAAGTGTAAAACAATTAGAGGTCATTCACACATATTCATAGAACGACATATTCAAGGAGTACAAGTTTATCCCAAAGAATCAAAATTGGGTTAAGAAGTTCCCTTGCAAAAATTCGACAGCCTAACGGCGTCACTTCAAACTTCAGAAAATGAGTTGATGAGAGAGATAAAGGGTATCTCATCACTTGGACATAAAATTTACGGCAATAAGGATATTTAAGAACATATACCCACATAATAAGATGAAAATTAAAAGACATAACAAAAGAAGTTTTTTTAAAAGAGGAGGGTAAAAGGTTCCCTTACCGATTTGGGTAACTTTCGAAACGTACACTCCATGAAAGAAGGACTATACAAAATTGATGTAAATACTCATAAACGAAAGTATGTTACACAAATAGTAGAATAATGGACAGTACATACACCACTCAAAAGGAAATATTGGCAAATATAGCATGAATCTCACGAAAACACAAAGTGAGATAAAAATCCCCTTACGAAATTTCAGCAGCCCAACGACGCCAATTAAAACTTCCAAAAATGGATTTATGAGATCAAATAGGGTCTCTCATAATATGAACATAAAAAGTACCGAATGAGGAATATAAAATAACATCCCCAAACATAAGAAAGATGAGCCTAAAATAAATGACATAAAAGAGAGTACTTAAAAAGGAAGAGAGAGGTAGGATCCCTTACAAAAATTCGGCAGCCTAACGGTGCCAATCAAAACTTCCAAAATGGATTGATGAGAGAAAATAGGGTCTCTCATAATATGAACATAAAAAGTACAGTAATATTAATATAAAATAACATCTCAATCATAAGAAAGATGAGCTTAAAAGGAATGACATAAAAGAGTGTACTTAAAAAGAAAGAGAGGGGTAGGTTCCCTTACCTCAAGTCTGACTTGTCTTGTTCGTTTCTTTATATTCCTGAATAATAAACATTGGTCAATTTATAATTTCTTAAGTACCTCCATTAAATATTATTATTCAGTTCATATCACATATTATAATGTTATAATAATTTTTTAATAATGTTAGTTCATATCAGATGTTTTTTGCCGATGTTTGGTACATGAGTAAAAAAAATGAACTTGTTTGAAAATGATTGCCCATGTAGTTATAAGTAAATCATTTACAGAATATAATTAATGATTAAAATATCATATATATCCAGTACGTATTCATTTTAGACTATTCCATAACATTTGGATATAAAAAATGAAAAGCACCATTCATGGAGACGGTAGGCCGTACGTACGCATGAACGCTACTTTCATTTTTTTTGTCATATTAATGGAATTAAAAATAAATGAGATATATATATATATATTATAATTCCATTATAATATATATGTTATATAGGTCACATATTTTCATTAATTTCATTCTTTATACATTCCATGTATTGCATTAACGAGTCACATCACTTGAGGGAGCGGTAGTCCACACTTCCTCATATGAAATTATCACATTTGCACAACATGAAAAAAAATAAAGTTATGTTTTAAATATAAAATACAGAAGCATATAGTAAACATAAATACCATATATATCATATAAAATACAGTTACATCATAATGTCCACCTTTAAAGGTATTAAAAGAATATTGAACAATCATCGTTTCGTGAGGCAGAAAATCGCCAACCACAGAAACAGTATGTTCTTTAACCATTAGACGAAGGTGTGTGTAAGTGTAGCTCGAATCCTTCACATAACAACATCCTAGTATATTTAAGATACTGGTGTTGTTACAAAAGAAAAGAATAAAAAGAGTTTAGGGGGTTGGAGAAGCAAAATAAAACATAAGAACACAAGAGAAAACACTACCTTTAAAACGGGTAACTCTCTTTGATTTAAGCTCAAATGCTTCCTTGGAAAGGATTCTGCCCAAAGTGAGGCTTCAATGATGAAGAGAGTGATGTGGAGAGATGAAATGGGCAGAGGTTGGCTGAGCCAAAGGCTTTGTAAGTGTGGGTAAGGTGGTAGAGGTGGGGGCCTTTTATAAGAGGAGAGGAGGGGCACTCTTGGAAAGTTATAAAAGGATACTTTATTATAATATGATTTTCGGATTTTAAAGGTCCCAAAATTATATATTTAGAGGATAAGGTTATAAGAGTTCGAAATCCACCCATCCAATAGGTTTTTGACAAGTGTAGGCCTTAGATTTTACATTATATTTTCATTTTATTTAAATCGTTAAATAATGAGGTAATCGCTGCATCATCATGGTGTCATAAATAATTTAATTTATTTAATGTCTAAAAATCATAAAAAAAATATCATGATGTAGTAAATCTTTTTAACTTTCTAATGACTATTTATAGTAAAACATCTGACTTTTATAACCCCATGTAAAATTTTTTTTTAGTAAAACAACTCATGTTTGTGACATTTTTACTTTTACTTTAAATAAAAGGCATTAATGTCATTATCTTACCCAAGTGACTCCATGGGGTCCCAAAAATAGACCCATGGGTTGTATTGTTCGCCCATGACACATCCAATAAGGGTAGGACATGTGTCTAGGTCATTTCATATTATTAAAACATTCTTTTTACCTTAAACTACACTAATTATCTCTAATCACGATTAAAAACTTAAGTTACTATTCACCAAAAAAATTATTTTAATCCCATTGAACCACATTTTACTTCCTAATGACAACCATGTATGTCAGATTTTTGAAATTCAAAACACAGAGGTGGTAAAATTTCATTTAAACGAAAAATCAGTTTTTTTAAGTACCACTTAGTGGTTTCACTATTCATCAAAAATTGAAGTTTTTCAGAAAAATACCAAAACTTCACCCTAAGATATATTTGATATTCCAAATTCAAAAATGATGTCTATTTTACAAAATTCAAAACATATAAGTTACAATAATTAATTTTCGATGTCAGAGCAAATAGCGTGTTTTTATGAAACAATAAGTATCAAAAGATTGACACTAGTTTATGTCCAATTTCAAAGTGAAATTAATTCCAACGACCACTATTGGATTAAATGGTAAAAATATATTCTAATTGAACTTTAAAACCAATTCAAAAGATAATCTAATCATATAAATAAATTAGATTAAAAAAAGGTTTTGAATTAAAATACAACATTTTTCACTATTCATTAAAAAAATGAACTTTATCGGAAAAATACCAAAAATTTACACAAAGTAAATTTTGATGTCCCAATTCAAAAGAATAATTTTATTTTGTCAAATATAACACATAAAATTTTCAAAAAGTGGATTTAAAAGAGTTTCGCCATCTAAAGGCGGTTAATCGACCTTTTAAAGAATATTAGAATGTTTACGCTTAAAATAGGATTCATTCGCATTTTTAATCCTCTAACATTTATTGTAAAGAGTAAAAATATTTGACAAACATATATAATCATTTTTTAGTTAGTTCTGTTCATTCCCTCCATTACAACGGCTAGGCGTTAACTACCATTTAAAATAATATTATTTTATTATTAGAGTGCAACGTAAGATTCCCAAGAAACTCGTTGTTGCGTATTGGGTACGCCATCGAGCATAGCATCCCCTTTAAAGTAATATTAATATTTTATTCACAAATATGGATAAATGTGAAAATTTCATTTCCTTTATTTACCTGGGGTGTTACAACATATAACTAAAATAAACAGTGGAAGACTTGTAAGATAAATAACCAAGCATCATTCAATACCAAAGATGATGCATCATGTCACATGTTCTAGAAAATAAACCAAACAAGTACATTGTAGTAATACACAATATAAGTCTCAAAAGAACAAGAGAAACAAAAAGAGACTAGGAAGCATCGCAATCCTCGGCTCAGTCCCCTGCCCTCCAACTCCTAAGAAACACATAAAGTACCTATAGCAGGGCGCTTTCCCTGATCAATTCTTGCAATCATATAATTTGTTTGGGCCCAAAGCATGATCCAAACAGGGTGTGAGACTAAATCCTAGTATGTAACCACCAAAGGTCTATGTCAATCTATCAGTGAATATATATAATAGGTAGTGTAAAATAGTGAAAGTAGTAAATAGTAGGTACTCAAAAGTAAGAACAACAGATGTCTCAGAAGATAATGGTAAACATGTATAAGTGAAGACCAAATCCAAGCTTGTGATTTGTCTTAGAAGATGTGTCATAAGTCATCCATTTCATTATTCAAGTTCCGTGAATTATATAAAGTCTTGAGGTCTGGCCTAGGCTTGATGACCCCCCCCCCCCCCCCCGTATAAAAGTAACTATCAACTTGTGAAACATTAATCATTTAATCATTTTCTAATAGAGACCAGCTTGGATATCCCTCAATGGATCCTAGGTTCACTCGACATTTAAAAAAAATAGGACTCAATAAGCCCGACCACCATATATGTGGCTCGCTCACAGCCTTTACATAGTTAGCCACCTGAGCCTATCCATTATATTTTAACTGAGACAATGGTTCACCCAAGGTATATAAGGTGCAATTAGTCATATGATACTGACCTTGTCTTTTAACTGATACTGTGGCTTTCCCATTTCTAATTACCTCCTTTTATCATTTAATTCAACTACACATTCCATCTTAAAAGAAGCACATGTGAATTAAACTATCACATGGCCTTAACATAATCAACTCATGTGGGATCAGTATACATAATAACAAACACATGTAAATTAAACTATTACATGGTCAAACAAGGATAACTCACATGGGAAAAACATATAACAAGCCTATTATGCAATTTTAAACAATTACAAGGCTTAACACAACAAGTATCTCATGTGGTAAATTCATATAATGAGAAATACGTTTTCAACAACCCAAGAATGGGAGTTCAATTCAAACTTCACAGGCATTCTCATCCATACGACCATCCAAGGGAAACGCACCCATGGGGTGACCCTAAATCAAGGTTTGAAACCCTAAACATGCTTTCAAATCATCTAATCAATTACATAATCATCAATAGGAAATAACAAGGTTCATTATTCAATCAAGCCACACCCCAAAAGTGGACACACGACACTCCATCATATATAAACATCAAGATAATTCGTGAAAGGCACAAGACCACCTACCTCGTCGTAATACGACTCTCTTTGTCCAGCATTGGGCTTTGATTCTCCCTAGAATAGAGTAGATAAAAAAATGGGCATAAATTATCGACCGTAAATAATTAGATCGAGAGAATAAATTAGTAAGAAAGGCTCAATAGGAATTGAGAGATCACCAATTGGGTTCAAACGCAACCGACGATGAAGGAATCGGGGTTCAGATGATCATTCGGGAAGGAAAATGGCTCTTGGCACTGCAGTTCGTGACCTTGGACAAGCCTTCTATCCATTTGATGAAAAATGATGCTATTGCCCGATTTAATCATTAAAAAAAGTACACTGATTGTACTTGAGATTACACGTCGTGTCCGTACAGTTTCTTGGCCCGACATTTACGTGGTTGTGTACTGGGATTACATGGCGTGTATCCATTTATACACGGCGTGTAGTTCCTAGTCACGTCATGTAATAGGCATACAGCTATCCTCTTGACCTCTTTCCCCCTAATTTCTTAAGTGTCTACTAAAAATAAAATATCCATACCTCAAAATAATAATCAGGTTCTTACAAAATTCCCCCTTAAACCAATTCGTCCCCAAATTTCCCTTCCAAAGGTGATGAAGAAATATCTGAGAACAAATCCGGACACTATGATCGTACGTCAGCCTCCCTCTTCCAAGTCTCATCCTGCACTCGGTCGTGCTACCATAACACTCATACTAAAGGAACAAATCAATCATGGAGAACCTTTGTTCTACGATCCACAATATGAATGGGATGCTCTTCAAAGGACGCATCTTCCTGCAACTCCACTTCCTCGGGATGAAAGGTGTGAGATGGGTCTGAAAAGTAATGCCGCAATTGAGAAATGTGGAAGACGCCATGCATAGCCCTGTACCACTGAGGTAACTGTAATTGATAGGAAACCAACCCAACCCTCTCCAAAATCTCAAACAAACCGACGTATATCGGCGAAAGCTTACCCTGTCTCCTGATTCTCTTGTATCCCAACTTCGGTGCAACACGCAAGAAAACTAGATCCCCAACCTAGAACTCTAGAGTTCATCTATGGTGATCAACATAAGATATTTTATGAGACTATGCAGTATTCATCCGCTTCTGAATCAACTGGATATGCTCAGAAGTCTCCTAAATTAGACGTGGTCCCAGTAAAGCAGTCTCACCCGCCTCCAGCTAGCATAGGGGTGATTGACATGGCCTACCGTACAAAGCCTCATAAGGTGCCATCTCTATAGTCACCTAGAAACTATTATTGTAGGAAAATTCAACCAAGGGAATACGCTTCTCCCAAGAGCCCCCAAAGTCTAGGACGCATACTCACAACATGTCCTCTAACACCTATATCGTACGCTCTGACTGGCCATCAGTCTAAGGGTGGTATGTTGTGCTCAGAAGCACTTGTGTACCCAGGGCTATCTAAAAACTCTACTAGAAACGAGACATAAAGTGGGCGTCCCTCTCTGAAATGATAGAACGAGGGACCCCATAAAGTTTTACCACCTCACAAATATACAGCTTTCCAAGCTCATCAACACCAAAGGTCTCCTTGATCAACAAGAAGTGAGTGACCTTCATAAGTCTTTTAACCACCACCCACACTGCATCATTACCTTGGGGCGACCTCAGTAAATCCGTCACAAAATCTATCACAACATCATCCCATTTCCACTCTAGAATAGGTAAATGTTGTAAAATCTCGACTGACTGCTGATGTTCCGCCTTCACCTGATGACAGGTGAAACACCTCGTAACAAAACCAGCCACCTCTCTCTTCATACCTGACCACTAGTACTGACAACGCAAGTCATGGTACATATTGGTAAATCTAGGATGCACTGCCCAAGATGAATCATGAAACTCCCACATCAAATCCTCACATATGTCCACTCGAACCCAAACATGTCCATGGATTCGCAAGGTCTCATCATCACCTACCATCTAACCAAGAGGTGGATCCTTACCTACTACACCCTCATGTAGGTCTAGGCCTTATGAATTTGATAGTTGTCTCATCCTCACTCTATCCAGGAGGGTATAAGTCATAGCTAAATAAGAAGGTAAAGTCTTTCCCTGATTGTCATGCACCTCCAATTGCATCTCAGAGAACAACGCCATAAGATGCCACTCACTATTGGCCTCCTTCACTGCCAACATCTGAGTCCTCCTGCTCAGTGTATCAACCACTGCATTGCCTAATCTAGGTGTGTATTCAAGCTCTAAGTCGAAATACTGAAGGTATTCCACCCACCTTCGCTGCCTCAGATTTAGATCACGCTGAGGAAAGATGTACTTGAGAGTTTTGTGGTCCGTGTGTACCAAAAAATGCTCTCCCTTGTGTAGAAACAATCTGCCTTCCAGTGATGTAAAACTCACCCTGCGATGATAGGAATCGATGAAGGCTTGAAAGGATACTAACCGGTCCATTCTGAGTATTAAATTAATGACTATCATTTCTAAGACATAGAGATCCCAAATGAAGTGACACCCACTAATTTCAAGGGGGAACTCCTTGCACTATCAGTCTATCGCACACCTACCGTTCTAATCCCTAATAGAGTGTTCAGTTTCATAATGTCGTCAGAAGGAAAACCAAGGATCCCTAGGATCTCTACAATGGGAATAGATATGAAAATATGTGAATCCCCTATATCAAAGAGTTTATAAGCTAAAATAGAGGTGACTAGAATAGTACCTCTGACAGTAGAAGGCCCGTGATCCTACTCTTGTCAGGTCTATTACATTGCATAAGTCTGGCCTGTAATGCGGCCTCGAGACGCTGCTTTGCTACTCTAAGCTGACCCTCCATGTTTTCGCTGATATCCTGGGGTCTGGCTACCATGGCCATGACCGCCACCTCGACCTGAATAGCCTGACGCATTCCAGTTCCCTGACTAGCGAGAAGCTGCAGACCCTGCTCCTGAGTGTGGAGTTGGTGCAGACCCTCTCTCACTAGGTGCTGGTGGAAACGTCCTGCAGAAATGTTGTAAGTGGCCCATATTTCCACAAGCTCGGCACTCGACTGGGTCTATCAAGAACTGAGGTCTAGTATGCCCAATTATTCCCCACTGGAAGCACCTCACCTGGAAACCGGAAGATATGTTATGAGTACTAGATTCGCCACATGTAAGCTTCAGATGATGCTTCCTACTACCGGTCGAAACAATACCAGATCTCGGTGTCGAACCACCCTGGCTCACACCTCCATATTCCCTCTGATTCCGCTTGGTAACTAGCACCCAGTTCACTATAGCAGATACATCAGTTAGCCGTACGATATTCACCTATGAGCGGATGTATCACCTGAGACCATCCTCAAATAACCTATCCTTTGACAGATTCTCACCCATCAGAATAGGTGTGAAGCGCTGGAGCTCAGTAAAGTGGGAAGGGTAATCTATAACTGATAGAGTTCCCTACTCTATAAGCATAAACTCACGGGATTTGTCGGCCCTCAGTGTCTCAGGATATAAGTAGTCATAGAAGACTGTCTGAAAATCACCTCATGCCATGTCCCGATGACACTCTGTCTGAGTGATAACATCCCACCACCTCTTGGAAGAATCACGCATCATATAAGTCATGAGCTTGACGCTCCTCTCCGGAGGCACCTCCAGATGATTTATGATCGATAACATGGCCTCTATCCATGACTCTACAGCCTGTGGCCTTCCTTCCCTAAAAAACATGGGCGGATGCTACTTCCAGAACACTCGGGTTAGTTCTTCCATAGACGTGGCAGGTTGTGGTTCTCCCTGAAAGGTTTGCATAAACCACATAAATCCTTCACAGAAAAGTGCATCATCACCTGCATCTGGTATAACATTTGGTTCCATAACTCGCATGTCTAGAGGTCCCACCGGTAGCCCATGGCCTACCACTTCTGGGATATTATCATCGCCACCCTCCTGGCGTACTACTGGAGGTCGTCATGGTGGAATTTCTCTGTGAATTCCAGAACATTCACCTTAGTATAAGCTTATTTATCAAGGTAATCAGTTCAAGATCATAATAACTAAACAGGGGAAGAAAAGCCTCAAAAATTAACAAAAGATGAGTACACGACATGTAGGAACCATACACGATGTGTATATTTAATCCCTTACATGGTCATGTACTCCTGCTGGCCTGGGCGTGTAACCACCCTAGGTACATGGCGTGTCATCCCGAAACATGGTGTCCCTTCAGACTCTCACATGGTCATGTAACTCCACCCTTTTCATTGTGTAAAGGTCCTAGGTGCATGGAATGTCAGGGCTACACACGGCGTGTACTCAGGTCTTCCCTCCTGGCCATGTAATTTTACATGGCCAGAGACACATGTCTGCCTATGTAAAACTACACGGAGTGTACATAAGATACACAACATGTTCGGATCAAAACTTATTAACCCGTGTTTTCTCTCACACGGCTGGTGACACGGTCATCTACCACACGGTGTGTACTCAGAGTACACGGCGTGTACTTGGAAAAGTTCTTTCTTCCCAAACAGAAGAACACATGCCATGTGTTCATAGGACCACACACCGTTTTGTCTGGGTTTCCAGACAATAAGCCTCATAAACTCCCCCATAACCCCTGTTTTTGAAAAATAAAGCAACGGTGTGCCAAATTCCGATCTTTGGGGGTCCATACTCCCCACGAATAAAATCTTGTCATCCACATATAACACATAACAACACAATTTATATCCCATGGTCGAAACATGATCCACCAATTTCCGATCTAAGAGGGTCCATACTCCTTAGAAATCAAAGTTTGACATCCATCCTATTCAACAATAACACGTACTGATACACCTATCACAACAGAAGGCATAACTATCACGGTATCTATCACAATAGCATGCATGTCTAGCATGACATCTATCACAACATCATGAAATCAGTAATGCTCTATAAATGGCATGACAAGAATACATGGCATGTGATTTCTAACAAGTGATTATATGATGCATATGATGGCATACCCTCATATTATTAGGTTGTAAAAAAATATAACCACAATGATATCAATACTAACAACACAAAACAAGTGTGTCACCCAATAGTGAAATTGTATCAATTGTAACAACACAAAAATCCAAAAATCACAAGTCAATTCTAGGAAATTTGGATTTTCCCTATACACAGGGTATATAGAGACCCTATCCTTTTACACATAACATTACATGATTTTAATCATATTATAAATCAGAGTACAAGCCAAGGATCGTGAAGTATAGTTCCTTTGAAGACCAGGTACATAAAACTAAAAACATGGGACTAAAAAACACTTCTTTATTTAATATTCAAAAAGAGCCCCTAACTTGAATTGTGCTCATACATATTCATAGGATAACCTGGAGATAACATGAAAAAATGGATGAGCTAAAAATCCCATCAAGGAAATAAGAATAAGAATAAAGCTTTAGCAAATGGGTTAGAAAGCATAAATAGGACTTTCAATGGCGCCACACTCTCCAGGGTTGCTCTCAGGCTCTTGGCTCGGCTCCCCATCTTCCTCCTCCCAGGGTTTCTCCCCGGCAGGGTTGGATCTTCCTCTTCGATTTCCCTAGTTTTCTCTTCTCTCCGCTTGTTTTTCAAGGCTTCACTCTCTCCATCAAAGGCCTTTTTGGGCCGCCTTACTGTGCTCTGGCCTTGAGTTCCACCACTCCTATCTAGGTCGGATCTGGAGCGATGGGCGCACCGAGGCTTTGGGATAGCGGTTTGGCAGTTGAGGGTCCTCTCAGATTCCATTTTCTTCTTCATTTATGGTTTCAGCTCCCAGTATCTATCTAGGGTTTCATCCCCTCACAGCGGTGCTTTTCAGTTGTTCTATTTAGGGTTTAAATTCTGTTTTGACCCTGTTTTGGTTTCTTCCAGTTTTGGGTTCTTTATTGGTTTGTGTGATTTTAGGGTTTCATCCCCCAGTTTTCCCCTCTTTTTCTTCGGCGTTGTGTCGGTGTTTCTTGGTGGTCATTGGTGGCGTGAGGTTGAAGTATGCGGTGATGGGTTCCTCATGCGGTTCACTAGTTTTTGGCTGAATCATGACTGTATTAGTGGGTTCCAGTGGTGGATGTCAAAGGTGTTTTGTTGGTTTGGTGCTGAGTCAACTGGTGCTTTAGGGTGTTCTGGTCGTGGTGTCTCCTCCGTACTTCTGTTTTCGACGTCTTCAGTGGCTCGACGACATTGTCTACGACGACGGGTTTCTGTTCTCAATAGCGACGATTGCGACTTATCTTATGGTGATGATGGTCTCCCATGGTGTCTCTCAATAGCGATTCTAGTGGTGCTCTACGGTGACAACGCCTTTGATCTTGACGACGACGGGGGTCTGCAGTGGAGATTGCGATCTGATGGTTTGGTGTTAGTGTGCGCATCTCGAGGCAATGGTGACTAAGGTGTGATGATGGTATGACTAATTTTTGGATTTCAATTTTTGAAATGGTGACCTCGGTGGCGGCATCTGGTTTTGCTGTGATTAGTTATTCATGAATTTTGAATTTGGATGTTGTGGCAGTCTTGGCGCGAAGTTTGGTTCTATTTTGTTTTTTGAAATTTAAACTCTGTAATGGGTGTTTTGGGAGGGTGTGTTTTGCTATTGGAAGAATGTTTATATTGGTTCCCACTTACCCTCAAAGTGTTTTTTCAATAAAATAAAAAATGGATTGTGTGGGTTAGAAAGCATAACACGATGACATAAAAAGGCATGTAACATATGGAATCATAACATATAAACATGGAGTCATACTAGTGTGACTATAAAATAAAACATGACTTTAGCACGATTCAAAGCTAACTGCCAAGACCGTTGCACATGGTAGCACAAGTCAAGGCTAACCACCAAGACCATCGCACATGGTATCACAAGCCAAGGCTAACTGCCAAGACCGTCGCACATAACGTCTCATGAGACTCAACTTTACCCAATGCATTGGAGCTATGTCTGGTCACACCCATCTTAACGTTTCAGGAATATGTTTTCCACATTAAGAATCATACATAATCAATCATACATAAACATAAGGGTACCCATGGAAAGAAATGAGTATCATAATCATGTCATAAAACATAATGAATGTCTGTATCATACAAGTGTCCATGAAAGAAAGGAATTAAAACATACATGGAAATTAATAAGGTAAAATAAGAATATATCATGGTAAGTGATTTCAAACAGAATTGGAAACATGAAAGAAGAGTATTTAATAAATTTTAGAATTAAAACATTTTTGTGCGGTTTTAATGAAAATACTATAAAGCATTTAAAATAGAAAATTGAACAATATTTTATATAAAACCAGAAGTGAACCAAGAATTTTTTCATAATAAAAATACTAATTTTATAAAGACAATGGAAACTTAAAAACATAATATAGAGTGCACTTGAAATTGGGTAAGAATTCAGGAAGTTCCCTTAAAACAAGTTTGCTTATCGGGAAGTATTGAGGAGAGAATCACTTAAAAAAACATGTATATCCCCGAAAGAGAATGATGAAGGGTCTTGATAAATGAATTTGGTATATGTACACATCATTTACAATCTTCACATAAAAAGATAATATTACTTCATTTTGGTAATAAGAAAGATGAAGCAACCCGAAGGAATAAAGGAGGTTCTGGTAGAATCCCTTACGGATTATCAGTATGGTATAGGGTGTACTTAAGAGGGCTTAATGAGAGAGAAATGGGTTTATTATCATTTATAAATTATGAAAGAAGTATGGGGGAGGTTTGAAATCATACCCCATCATTATAGATTACACATAAAAGGACATAACATAGAGGACATTCTTGAATAAATGTGAAATAGATAGGATCCCTTACCACACATGAGGCTCAACTCAGTTGGTGAGGAATCCTTAAGTGCATTCAGGAGACCTAGGATTAAATCCAGGCAGAGGCTAATTTCCGGGTACTGTAGTAGGTACTGTAGCGGGGACTATAGCAGACACTGTTTGGCACTGTAGCAGCCGGGAATATTCCCCCATTTGGGCATTCGGGCCACTGATTTGGTCCCTGAGGCCTTCAGGCCACCCAGGCCTTCGGGCCACCTCAAGCCCTTCAGGCCACCTTAAGTGCAGATCCAAACCAGACAACCTACAAGGAACAAACTTCAAATGGAGGAGGAGCAAAGAACTTTCACCATAGCAAAAGCTAAATGGATTGCAAGAATGAGAGGGTATGACACCTGTCATCGGGACAAGCCTGTTCATGCACGGGAAAGCCTATCCGAACAACCATGCGAAGGTGGAGAGCTAATTTCATGATGAAGATGCTGGGGAGGAGCAGTTCCATGTAGTTAGTCTGGGTTGTATGTAATGTTTGAAGCCTACGGGCAATGAATTCATATAAGGCCTAAAGGCCATGTAATACTTACGCCTACGGGCCTTGTAAGGGTTATACCTCACCCCTTAAAATGTGGATTATCAAAATCAGTAAAAAATGAAGGCCTTCGGGCCATTGGAGTATATGATCCCTTACCTTAAGTCTAATGGTGTTCTCCACTTGATATTAATGACCTGAATAACCAAATTAAGTTAATTAATTAATAATTACAGAACCTATTATATATTTAAAATATTTATTATAACTCTTTTAAGTTCATTCATGACCTTTTTGATTGGTTATGAGGTTTAATTTCATTGTTTGGGTCCGTTTTCTTCCTTGGTTTTAATGATCAGTTCACTTATTCATGTTCAGACACACATGTATGATGAGAGTGGTTGTCTAGAATTGGATTTATATTTTATTATTAAGCATACAGAAGGTTACATGGTTGTAAATTTAATTTGGTTACTTGGAGTGAAGTTAAATCATTATATAAAACTTTAGTGACAACCTTTTGGGTTAATTGGCGGTTTTTGACCACAATGAACACGTTTTGTTTTATAAATCAAAACCATGTGTAAAAAAATATTCCATAACCATAGATGAGACATAATACATATATTATTTCCTGGTTCAACCATGTAAATGGTTTCATGATCGGAATTGAAGATGGTAACGGAAATTGAAAACCCATCATCCTTGAATGTGGTAAATTAACACATCTCAGATGGTGTCTTCGTTTCTTTTGTATAAAAGAAGGGGAAAAGAGAGATGATGATGAATTATCCCATTATCATAACAACATTACGGTACATTTATGTTACTAGATTTATCATACCATTTGGGTGAATGGAGGCGAGGAAAGAAAAATAAAAGAAAAAAACTTACTAGAAAATAAAAGAATCGGAAAGAGGAATTTACCTCTTGAGTTTATCTCCTTTGAGAACCTCTTAAGTGGAGAGGATTTGGTATTTTGAGGAGACCAAGTGATTTTGGACATGGGGAATGATCTTGGGGATATATTTGGGCAAAATTTAGGGAAGGCACAAGGATTTAGAAGAGTGAAGAAAAGAGGGGAGTGTGGGTGGTTTTTATAGTGGCAGGGAGGAGGGTTTTCTTAATATTTTAATCATTAGTTTATTATTTTTTCACAAGACAAGAAATATTAATGATTATTATGACCAAAAATAGTAATATGTGCATATGAGTTCGAACCAATGACCATTCACATCATCCACGACTCAATAATGATGTAGAAATTCAGGTTTTAGCATTTATTGTGAATTGTCATATTTTACTATTCATAAAAAATTCAATTATTTTAGAAAAATACCAAAAATTCACCCTAACCATTTTTGGATGTGTAGAATCCAAAATGAACTCCATTTTTTAAAAAAAATCTTCTAAATATGATTAATTTAATTTTTAATTAAAATCATAATTTACTTGAAAAATACAGATTTTAAAACTATAACTGATTTTATAATGATTTCAAAAATTACATAAGGTATTATAAAATTATCTTAAAACCAGAAGGCATAAAATTTTAAATTTATGAACACCTTTTAAGAAAATAAATTTTATTTTAAATTAATTAATTAATTGTAACTAATTATTTATGACTTACAAAAATACCAATACTTTTACTATGGTCATATTATCACTTATAAAATGCCTACATTTTATTTATACATTCATGGGTGAGGTTACTATTATTTTGGATGATTTATTATTCATAAGGTTCATATTACTATTCATAAACATAGGTTACTATTCATAAGGGTAGGTTACTATTCACCAAAAATTAAGTTTGTTCTATCGGACTCCAAACATCTTACTGATCGCAACTGTGTATGTCAGATTTTTGAAATTCAAATCATAGAAGTGACAAAATTATGATTAAAGGTCACATAGTACTTAGTAGTTTATTGTGGTGTAATTTCATGTGATTATATGACATAATTATAAGAAGAAAATTTCCATCGATAAAACATTGGGTCGTTACATTATTCCCCCCTTATGAAATTTCTCCCTTGAAATTTCGTTTTACATTCTAGGACATAATCAGGTGTGGGTACTTTTCGTTCATTGCCTCCTCCAGTTCCCATGTTTCCTCTTCATACTTATGGTTCCTCCATATTACTTTGACCAGGTGAGTAGTCTTGTTACATAGCACTTTATCTCTACGATACAAGATCTTCACTGGCTACTCCTCGTAAGATAGATCATCCTATAATTGTACCACCTCTAAAGAGAGTACATCTAAAGGATCTGGTATGTACTTTCTTAAGAGGGATACATGGAATACATCTTGTACTTTGGTCATGGCAGGTGGAAGTTCTCGTCGATAGGCCACAACCCTGACACGATTTAGAATCTCAAAGGGGCCGATGTACCTAGGACTTAACTTTCCTTTCTTTCCAAACCTCATGACCTTCTTCCATGGAGATATGCAGAGAAATACCATTTCTATAACTTTGAACTCAAGGTCTCATCGACGATTGTCTGCATAAATATTCTATTGACTTTGGTCTTCCTTGATGTGTTGTTGAATGGGTTTCACCTTCTCTACCATTTCTTCAACCATTTCAAGTCCTAGCAGCTTACGCTCACTGACTTCATCCCAACACACCGTTGTTCTACACCTTTTCTCATAAAGGGCTTCATATAGTGCCATTCAGATGTTCAAGTGGAAACTGTTGTTGTAGGAGAATTCGACCAGTGGAAGATGTTGGTCTCATCCTCCTTTGAAGTCCATAGAACATGATCTCAACATATCTTCTAGTGTCTGAATAGTTCACTCAGATTGTCCATCAGTTTGGGGATGATAGGTCGTATTGAAGTTCAGTTTAGTGCTTAGAGCATGTTGGAGACTTTTCCAGAAATTTGAGGTGAATCTCATATCTCTATAGGATACAATAGATATTGGAACTCCATGAATTCTTACCACTTCTTTGATATATATACATGAAAGTTGATCCAATGAGAAGTCCTCTCGAATTTCAATAAAGTGAGCTATCTTTTTAAGATGATCCACAATGACCCATATAGCATTTTTTTCCTCTAATTGTACTTGGAATTCCAGTGATAAAGTCCATGGTGATGTTCTCCCACTTTCATTTTGGTATTGAAGGTTCCGGGTGCAGTGGAAGCGCGTGGGTGGATGTGCCCACTTGGATTTTTGTCATTAACAATGATCAATCCAGGATCAATACGATGATAAACGCCAGTCTCCACGGATTGAATCATAGAAATGGACAAAGAAAAGGAAAGTCCCAGAACCTCAAAGTAGGATCGTTACAGGTTGATTATAATTAATTTAATCAATTGAAAAGAAATACCTTTTGGGTGTTCTTTCTTCGTTGATGTTCTTGATCACGTTCCGATGTGATTCGTCGTTGCGTCGTAGAAGCCAAGTGTAGACTTCCTCTAGCGGTGATCCACACATGTACCTCGTATCTCGAGATGTCGCCAAAGGAGTCTCCAGGTGTTAGTGTGGAGAAACCTTTGCTTACGTTGTCCGCCTTAGATCATCTTGATCCGATGGAAGAGGATCTCTCTCAGTCTTGAGAGCGTTCTTAGAGGAATAGGTTCTTTCGGCCTTGAAAGAATTCTACAGAATTGTTGTGCACAAAGATTCTCTTGTGTAGGAAATGAGTTGGGATTGTGAGGATATTTATAATCGAGTTTGAGGTTGTAGAGTTATGATAATAAATAAACGTGTTACACGTTTCATTTATTTCATTGACTCTTATTGAAAACCCCATGTTGAATAATTAATTCCTTGACATGCACTCACGCTAATTATAATAAATATCATTTAATAAAACAATATTATATCCTCAAAATCCTGACTGGAAAAACTACACAGAGTGTAATAATAAATACACGGTGTGTACTTGTTTTTCATTGAAAACTACACGGCATGTACATTAAATGTACACGGCGTGTATATCTTGTTTTCATTTATTCATTTCCTTTTCAAAATAAAAACTACACGGCGTGTAATAATTAATACATGGTGTGTACTTGTTTTCATTTTATTCTTCCTCCAACATTAAAACAATTTAGGCTTCCTTGAATAATTATTAAACCACATATGGGAATAATATTTATTCTACTTTAGATACTTTAATACACTTAGTGTGTGACCCTCTAGGCCTCTTTCTCGTTGGCATTAGGCGGGCTTGCCTAAAGTCCAAGATTGCTATCTAGCAACGGGTCAAGGCACCCAAGAGAAAGAATTTGACACCGCATTGACGTATCACCTCATACGAACGCTTACTTTGTAATTTAATCCCTTTGTCTCGATATCTCATCAAGCAGGTTTCATGGCAGTTTCATAAACCTATATGCTTGATCCGTCGTTCTTTGACTACCTGAAATAAACTCATTGTTCACACCATGGACATGGAATTTAATGCGACAGTTCCATTTCAATCAAAGGTCCAAGATATCAACTTCCATAAATGGAAGGGACAAATCCTTCCTTGACTTATCCATTAACAACATGTCACTCGTGACGCATCCAACATACCCTACTTCCTGCCAACTATCTGCGTGACAGTTTTCATCAGTAAATCTAAGTGCGCGAGTCATGACATGAGTCAATGATAATCTTCCAATCTAAGGACCATTACACATGCTCATAGATAGTAATGTCCGATGACACCAAGACATGAGGAATTACTACTGGAGGGTTTGTTCTCATAATCTACCATCTTAGAGATTACCAAGTGCGAACTCTATGAGAGAGAGTCTCGTCTTCTTATGAGTACTCGCACATGATGGTCTATATACTATGTGTCCTATAATAGTATGTTATCCAACCATACAACTTTATTTTAAGAATATTGTTATAGCATTTCAAGCTTCTCATCATAGCGGGGATCTTCCATGACCTTATTAATGCAACAAATATTCCAGGACATTATTATATTATAGCCATGTAGAACAATGAACAATATATAATAAGTTAACATTCATGTAATAAAAGTACAAAACAGTTGGTTCTCAGGACACCAACCCTTAAAAACTCCCACTTGGACTAGAGCCAACTGCCAATGACTTTTAGTCCGCTAGACCTCACATGATGATCATGTTTCTGCTGATTCAAGGCTTTAGTCAAGGGGTCCACCACGTTGTCTTCCGTGGAAATACTGCTCACTGCAACTTCACCTCTCTAAGAAAAATCCCTCAATAGATGATATTTCCGAAGTATGTGCTTTGTCCGCTAATGTGACCTTGGCTCTTTTTCAAGTGCCACCGCTTCAGTATTATCACAATAGAGTGTGATAGGATCTTTACTGCTCGATACTACATCCAGATCTTGGACGAAGCTTCGCATCCATACTGCTTCTTTAGCTGCCTCAGAAGCTGTGATATACTCGTACTCTTCTGTAGAATCTACCACCACACTTTTCTTTGAGCTCTTCTAGCTCACTGCACCTCCATTCAAACTGAAGATGTATCCAGTCTGCGACTTCATGTCATCTTGATCAGTCTGGAAACTAGCATCTACATGTCCTCTGATGACTAGTTCCTCATCTCCTACATAAACTAGGAACATATCCTTAGTACGCCTTAGATACTTAAGGATAGTCTTGACTACCATCCAATGGCGGTCTCCTAGATCAGCTTGATATCTGCCTACATCACTTAATGCGTAAGCAACATCTAGCCTCGTACATAGCATATCATACATGACTGACCCAATCGCGGATGCGTAAGGGGTCCTTTCAATTATCTTTCTTTCCTCATGTGTCTGAGGACACATTTTCTTGGAAAGATGAATGTCATGTGACACTGGAAACAATCCCCTCTTGGACTGTTCCATACTGAATCTCTTCAGTATCTTGTCAATGTATGTACTTTGACTTAGGCCCAGCATTCTCTTGGATCTATCATGATGGATCTTGATCCCAATAATATATGTTGCCTCGCCCAAGTCTTTCATGGAGAAGAATTTATGCAACCATTCCTTAACTGACTGTAAGATAGGTACTTCGTTTCCAATTAGTAATATGTCATCAACATATACTATTAGGAAAATGACTGCACTCCCACTAAACCTCTTGTAGACACAAGGCTCACATTCGTTTTTAACAAAGCCAAATTCCGTTATAGCTTTATCAAAATGAATGTTTCATGACCTTGATGCTTGCTTTAATCCATAAATGGATTTCTGCAACTTACATACCTTGTTGGCATCCTTTGGAGTCACAAACCCTTCAGGTTGTGTCATGTAGACATCTTCCTGGAGGTTCCCGTTAAGGGAAGATGTTTTGACATCCATTTGCCAAATTTCATAGTCATGGTAAGCGGTAATGGACAATAGGATTCTGATGGATTTAAGCATCGCAACTGATGAAAAGTTTTCATCATAGTCAATTCCTTGACGTTGTCTAAAACCTTTTTCAACCAGTCATGCCTTATAGGTGTTGAATTGCCCTTACATGTCCAGCTTCTTCTTGAATACCCATTTATTACCAATTGGCTTTACATCAACTGGAGGATCTACCAAAATCCAGACTTGGTTTTGGTACATGGAATCTATTTCAGAATTCATGGCTTCTTTCCACTTGGAAACATCTGTGCCTTTAACTGCTTCCTTGTAGGTAAGAGGATCATCATTGTCAACCAATAATGAGTCACCATCCTCGGTGACAAGAAAACCATATCGTTCTGGTTCTCTCACCTCTCTCGTGCTCCTATGCAGTTCTTGTGTCTCTGGAACAGATTGTTCTTCCACGGGGCTTTGTGGAATCTGTTCTTGTACCAACTCCTGTGTATCTTGAGCCTCGACTTCATCGAAGTCTATCTCGCTCCCACTATCTCTTTTGGAGATGTTCTCCCTCTCAAGGAATATGGCGTGTCTTTCCACTGTAACCTTTTTGTCTGAGGGGTTGTATAGGTAATATCCCCTTGTTTCCTTGGAATATCCTATAAAGATACACTTTGTGACTCAGGGTGCAAGTTTGTTACCTGAAGAGGCCTTAACAAATGCTTCGCTACCCCACACATGTAAATTCTATAACATGGCTTTGCGTCCACTCCATAACTCATATGGAATACCATTTATCGATTTAGTTGGTACTTGGTTTGGTATGTGTGCTACTGTTTGTAATGAATATCTCCAAAAGGATAATGGAAGACTTGCATGACTCATCATTGATCTCACCATGTCCAACAGGGTGCGGTTCCTCCTTTCACTTACACCATTCCACTGGGGCGTGTATGGAGGAGTGAGTTGAGATAAAATCCCAAACTCCTGTAAGAAATCAATGAAGTCCTGATTAAGATATTCTCCTCCTCTATCTGAGCAGAGTTTCTTAATCTTCTTACCAAGCTGGTTCTCAACTTCATTATTATATTCTTTGAATCGGTCAAAAGAATCCGACTTATACCTCATTAAGTAGATATATCCATATCTACTAAAATCATCAATAAAAGTTATGAAGTACAATAACCCACCCCTTGCTTCAACTGGAAATGGTCCACACACATCTGTGTGAACTAATTCTAGAATATCTTTAGCCCATTCACCTTTCCCACTAAATGGGGCTTTAGTCATTTTGCCGTGTAGACACGCATGACATACACCAAGTGGTTTTAGTTCGAAAGAATCTAAATACCCATCTTGATTCAATTTTGTCAAACGTTTCTCATTGACATGACCAATATGGTGATGCCAAATTTGGGTGTGGTATGAGTCATGTGAATTTAATTTGTCATCAATTTCCATTACTTGGTTTGTTTAGTCTAACACATAAAGGACGTTATATAAATATTCCCTACCAAAACAAATTCTATCTTTATAAAAGTAGCAACATTCATTTCCAAACTTGAATATGAATCCATCAATATCTAATCTGGATACTGAAATAATGTTTTTAGTAACATAAGTCACATAATAACAACCCTTTAACACCAAGATCATCCCAGTAGGCAATGTGAGATGGTAGTCTCCGATAGCTACAGCAGCGAGTCTGGCTCCGTTGGATGCTCGTAGATCCACCTCACCTCAGTCAATCTTTCTGAATCTACTTGGTTACTGTATTTGGATACAGATTTGAGAACCACAAGCAGTATCTAATACCCAATTAGTAAAAACATATATATTGCATTCGATAACAAATGCACCTGAATCTTCCCCTTGCTTCCTTGGCTGGGTGTAGTTTTTCTTCCAGTGGCCCTTCTTGCCACATGCGAAACAAACAGCATCCTGTTCCCTTGCCTCCCCTTTGATCTTCCTTTTCTTAGAAGGCCTTGAAGAAGATTTGGGCTTAAAGCTCTTCTCCTTCCCTTTCCTTTTATTCACCATGAGGACAGAAGGATTTTCATGCTTCATGTCATTGTCCACTTGGCGAATAAGGATAATAAGATCAGACAAAGACTTCTCAATGTTGTTCATGTTGAAGTTCACAACAAAATTTGAGAAGCTCTGGGGAAGTGATGCGAGAATGAGATCGGTACCCAGTTCTTCGAGGAGTTTAAACCCTAGAACCTCCAAGCGCTCAATGTATCCAATGAGCTTGACTACATGAGGCCTAGATGGGGCACCATCTCTAAGCTTGCTCTGAAATAGAGCCTTGGAGATCTCAAACTTTCCTGCCTTGCTCTCTCCTGGCATAGACCACGGAGGTGCTCAATCATGCTATAGGCATCCATGTCCTTATGAGACTTCATGATCTCACTTGACATTGATGATAACATCAAACATTGAACGTCGATTGCATCTCTCAAATGTTGATCATAGACTAGGAAATCTTCATCACTTTCCCCTTGGGCAGGAGGATCAGGAAGTGAGGACTCCAGCACATAATACTTTCGTTCATGGCGTAGGACAACCCGAAGGCGCCAAAACCATTCCTGAAAGTTACTGCTGGTGAGGATATTGTCTTTTTCCAGAATTGATCGCAGAGAAAATTTGGTTTATGAATTTGTCATCTTGATTCTACAATTTAAAAGAGCAGATTTATTAGTACTTTCTTGATTACATTTTATGAAAATGAATTTATTAATTCTCCCACTATTTTATCAAGTCCCAATGGCCCTCACCATTGAACTCAGAATGTCCAGTTGCTTTGAAATTCTAGTGGCAAGGATCTAGATTCCCCTTCGCATAACCCCAACAAGGGTTGGTCAAGCTATTTGAAGGTATTTAGGTAGGCAGGTCTTTGCTAACTGTGAGCTTACAGTTCCTTGATCTGTTGAGTGGACTCCCCAATCTTGAAATCTTGACTTGGATTTCCTCAACTCTTGCCTCCAATATTACATCAAGTCTAGCAAGGGATACTCTTCTTGATGTAATATGGTTAAGTCAACCCGAAACCTTTCATAAGGTCTTCCTTTATAAAATTAAGTGTCCCAATAAGAGTTGGTCAAACACATAGTTTTATTGAGTCTTTCCCTTAATCAAGTAACAGAAGGCTTGGTCTGACTTAATATGGTATTGAGGGATTTTAATCTTTTATGCGTAGTTTCACATTATCACATGCTTGTTGATATTAAGTGATGCTTGCTGATGTGATTAACCATGTTCCAATAATGTTTACGCATAGTCTGGTTTTTATTTTATTCCATCTTTGCATGCTTGTTCATTTTATTAACTATGTGATCGAGACAAAACATACATAATAAATAAACCATGCAATTTAGACAGAAATAAAATAAGATGGTATGATCATGAGATTTTATTGGTTAGCTTATCTAGCGGTTTTGATAAGCTAACCCTGACCTAGGGAAAAACACCTTGAATCCGGTGGTTCATGTTTTGCAGCTCCCACCTGTCCACCTTTGTATCTTCTTGCGTCGGTTTTGCTTCAGATTCGGGATTTGAACTGTCTCCTCTGGCTTGGGAGATCCTTTATTACATGGGTTTATATTAAATAAACCATGGGCACCCATACCCTACATTTTATTGGAAGAAGTCTCACAGGCCAACAAATTTAAATTAAATAAATTTAAATGAAACCATACACATAAAAAGGGTCTTTGGTCTAGCTCATGATCATCCATAGCATGCAACGACATTTACACATATTTAGAATTCAAATTCTTTTAATCGTTCTTTAATTTAAGATAAGTCGCGCTCAAATTCAATTAATTATGATCTTATAATTAATCAATTATTTATCTTAAATTCCTTTCTGAATTTCTTTGAGATTCTTCTCATCCATATTCCTTGTACGGGTCTTTGTACATTGGAGGAAACCTGGTGAAATTCCATTTCTGGAAAGTACACGGCATATAGTTTATAATTACACGGCGTGTATTTCTTTTCACCCTTTATCCAAAGTACACACCAGGGGCTTTGGCGTGTTTTCTGTACTTTGAAAATTTTGGAGTACACGGTGTGTAGATAAATCATACATGGCGTGTACTTCCTTGTTATGCGGTAACCATCCTGGAAACCCCGTGTACGCGGTACGCGACTTATCCTTGTACACGGTTTCACCTAGACCGGAACAGACTACACAACGTGTTGCTCCAACATATACGCCGTGTATTCTGGTTTCCATGCGCCATTCAATTCTGGTCAATATGGCGTGATTAATACTTAGGAATATTCAATTAACATGGCGTGGTTTGGCGAACCAGTGCCGGTTCGTTGAACCTAAGTACACGACGTGTAGTTTTAATTACACGTCATGTAATCCCGTGTTGTACAGAAAGAAAGAGCGGATCCTCCGGATGAATTCCTCCTTTTTATTTTAATAAAAAAATTAAAATTAAAAGGCCATTTCTGTGATATAAATCGAGAAACAAAGGAGGAAGAATAGATCTCATTTATTCAGATTTATAGAACGATTTATTTCGAATTGAATCAAATATAAATGCGTAAATTATCAATGAAAATTAAATAACTATAATCAATGTTGTAAACCTCCCTTTAATACCATTTGAAGGTTCCGGGCGTAGCGGAAGCGCGTGGGTGGATGTGCCCACTTGGCTTTTTGTCATTAACAATGATCAATCTGGGATCAATACGACAATAAACCCCAGTCTCCACAGATTAAATCACAGAAATGGACAAAGAAAAGGAAATTCCCGGAACCTCAAAGTAGGATCGTTACAGGTTGATTATAATTAATTTAATCAATTGAAAAGAAATACCTTTTGTGTGTTCTTTCTTCATTGATGTTCTTGATCATGTTCTGATGTGATTCGTCATTGCGTCGCAGAAGCCAAGTGTAGAATTCCTCTAGCGGTGATCCACACGTGTACCTCGTATCTCAGGACGTCACCAAAGGAGTCTCCGGGTGATAGCATAGAGAAACCTTTGCTTGTGTGTTCCACCTTAGATCGTCTTGATCCGATGGAAGAGGATCTCTCTCAGTCTTGAGAGCGTTCTTGGAGGAAGATGTTCTTTCGGCCTTGAAAGAATTCTCCAGAATTGTTGTGTACAACGATTCTCTTGTGTAGAAAATGAGTTGGGATTGTGAGGATATTTATAATTGAGTTTGAGGTTGTAGAGTTATGACAATAAATAAACGTGTTACGCGTTTCATTTATTTCATTAAATCTTATTGAAAACCCCATGCCGAATAATTAATTCCTTGACATGCGCTCGCGCTGATTATAATAAATATCATTTAATAAAACAATATTATATCCTCAAAATCCCGAATGGAAAAACTACATGGCGTGTAATAATAAATACACAGCGTGTACTTGTTTTTCATTGAAAACTACACGGCGTGTACATTAAATGTACACGGCGTGTATATATTGTTTTCATTTATTCATTTCCTTTTCAAAATAAAAACTACATGGCGTGTAATAATTAATACACGGCATGTACTTGTTTTCATTTTATTCTTCCTCAAACATTAAAATGATTTAGGATTACTTGAATAATTATTAAACCACATACGGGAATAATCTTTATTCTACTTGAGATACTTGAATACACTTATTGTGTGACCCTCTAGGCCTCTTTCTCGTTGGCATTAGGCGGGCTTGCCTAAAGTCCAAGATTACTGTCTAGCAACGGGTCAAGGCACCCAAGAGAAAGAAGTTGACGCCGCATTGACGTATCAGCTCATACGAATTCTTACTATGTAATTTAATCCCTTTGTCTCGATATCTCATCAAGAAGGTTTCATGGCAGTTTCATAAACCTATATGCTTGATCCGTCATTCTTTGACTACCTGAAATAAACTCGTCGTTCACACCATGGCCATGGAATTTAATGCGACGGTTCTATTTCAATCAAAGGGCCGAGATATCAACTTCCATAAATGGAAGGGACAAATCCTTCCTTGACTTATACATTAACAACATGTCACTCGTGATGCACCCAACGTACCCTACTTCCCACCAACTGTCTGCGTGATGGTTTTCGTCAGTAAATCTAAGTGTGCAAGTCATGACATGAGTCAATGATAATCTTCCAGTCTAAGGACCATTACACACACTCGTAGATAGTAATGTCCAATGACACCAAGACATGCAGAATTACTACTAGCGGGTATGTTCTCATAATCTCCCATCTTGGAGATTACCAAGTGCGAACTCTATGAGAGAGAGTCTCGTCTTCTTACAAGTACTTGCACATGACGGTCTGTATACTATGTGTCCTATAATAGTATGTTATCCAACCGTAGAACTTTATTTTAAGAATATTGTTATAGCATTTCAAGGTTCTCATCATAGAGGGGATCTTCCATGACCTTATTAATGCAACAAATATTCCAGGACATTATTATATTATAGTCATGCAGAACAATGAACAATATATAATAAGTTAACATTCATGTAATCAAAGTACAAAACAGTTGGTTCTCAGAACACCAACTCTTACAGGTATGGGTAGTGGTTGCATCATCCCCTTAGAATTCTATATTTCATCCTTCACTTGTCGAAATACGAGGCACTTTGATATATACTCAGCAATCTTTTTCTTCATATTGTCCCACCAAAAGTTCTCTCGGAGATCTCGATACATCTTTGTTCTCCCTGGGTGAATAAAGAAGGTTGAGCTATGTGCACCATTCAAAAGCTCCTTCTTTATCTCTGGATCGGATGGTACACATAATCATGACCCAAATCTTACAACTCCTTCCTCATCAATCTTGAACTTTGAGGATTTTCTATTTCTAACAGCTTCTACCCTTTTCAGAATTTCCACATCTTTCCCTTGAGCATCCTTTATTTTCTCCATAATGGATGGTTAAACAATCATTTGAGAAAGGATTGATGATGTTCCTCCCTTAATGATTCACATATACATCCTCTTCAAATCTAAGATGATTGGATCCTTTTCAATTCTCATCATTGATAAAGATGTAGGATCCTTTCTACTTAGAGCATCAGCCATCTTGTTTGACTTACTGGGATGATAGTGGATTGAGCATTCATAATCCTTGATGAGCTCTATCCATCTTCACTGGCTCATATTAATCTCCTGTGTGAATATATATTTGAGACTCTTATGATTAGTTTATATATCACACTTCTCCCCATAGAGATAATACAACCATATTTTTAATGAAAAGATCGCAGTCGTCAACTCTAGATCATGTGTAGGATAGTTTTGCTCATGGATTTTTAGTTGTCTTGAGGTGTAGGCTATCACTTTATCATTTTGAATCATCAAAAATTCTAATACCTTCTTTGAAGCATCATTGTACACCACAAATAATTCTCCACTTGTTGGGAGTGTGAGTACTGGCGCAGTGATTAGCCTCTTTTTCAACCCCTTAAAGAATTCTTCACATTCTTAAGTCCAGAAAAACTTTACTCCCTTCCATGTCATCTTGGTCATTGGGTTTGAAAATCATGATAAGTTCTTCACAAATCGTTGATAATACCCAGCTAGACCCAGAAAGCTGCGGATCTCTGTTACAGATATTGTCATGGGCCACTCTTCAATTGCCTTTATCTTAGAAGGGTCCATAGATATCCCTTTGCTGGTGATAACATTCCCCAATAATGATACTTCCTACATCCAGAACTCACATTTACTATACTTTTCTTACATTTTCTCCCTTCACAAAGTCTTTAACACTATATTCAAATGATCCTCATGTTCCTCCTTTCTCTTGAAGTATATCAAAATATCATCGATAAAGACTACCACAAATTTGTCGAGGTAATCTCTAAATACTCTATTAATTAAATCCATGAAAATTGCTGAAGAATTAGTGAGTCCTAAGGGAATCACTATGAAATCATAGTGTCCATACCTCATTCGAAAGGCATTCTTGGGAATATCTTCCTTCCTCACCTTTAATTGGTGATATCCCGACTGAAGGTCCACCTTAGAGAAATAACTGGCCCCACGAAACTGGTCGAACAATTCATCTATCCATGGAAGGGGATACTTGTTCTTTATCATGATTTTATTGAGCTCATGATAATAAATACATAGGTGCATTGATCCATCCTTCTTCTTAACAAATAGGACTGGCGCACCCCATAGTGAAGCACTCGGGCGTATAAAACCCTTCTCTAGATTCTCCTGTAGCTACTTCTTCATCTCTTCTAGCTCTATGGTGTCCATTCTATAAGGTGTCTTTGATATAGGCAGAGATCCAGGAATAAGTTCAATTGAGAACTCAATCTCTCATTAAGGAGAAAGATGATACAACTCTTTGGGAAACACATCAGTGTAATCCCTCACAATGGGCATGTCTTCAAGCATGATTCTCTCCTTTGTATTAATCATTTGATATAGACATACTTGCTCATAAGGAATTAATATCTACACTTGAGATAATGATTCTAAAGGAGATTCATCTTCCTCCTTACACTTGTAAAGAATTGGAGGATGCTTCAGGATGTAAAGAGTGATCTTCCTTTCCCAACAGTTGATGTTGGATTTGTATAAAGATAGTCAATCCATGAACAAGATAGTGTCGAACTCCACTAAAGGAAGTATGAAGAGATTTTCTGGGAGGTTCAGTCCACAAACATTTACCATGGAGGAGTTATAAATCATGGATGCAATAATTTCCCCATTCACTATTCTCACATATAACTTTTCCTCTAAATTTTGAGGTGGTGTTTGAATAGTTATACTAAAATTGCAAGATATTAAAGAATTTGTAAAAACAGAATCAAATAGTACATTATCTATTCTAGAATGAATAACCAGCATACATGTCACCACATCGTTGTCTGGATCCACTTCAGCAGTAGTGATAGCATAATCCCTTCCTTGTTTCCATGGAGGTTGTTGTTGATTTACTCCGAAAACCCTTAGCTTAAGACAATAGTTCGCATAATTCCTATGCTCCTTGCAGTTGTAACATTTCAATATAGGTTGAGTGTTGATCTGAACCTTCCTTTCTTCCACATTAGTGGTATTCTTCATATCCTGTTGGCAGTTTTTAGCTAGATGTCCCAGCTTTCCACATTTGAAGCAATTCCTAGTTCCCTTTAGATAGTTCTCAGGATGCTTCTTCCTACAAATTTTTACACGTAGGATGATCGATCTTCTTTCCATCATGGAATTTATTTGCAGGACCACCCACATTAGATTCCATTTTTTTCTTTTTATCATTGGGCCCACAATACCACTGAGAGTCTCCGATCTCCATTTAAACCTTGAGGGCACAACTGACAATCTCCTCATAACTGTCAAAGTCTCGAATCACCAATTCTTTTCATAAACTCGGATTTAGTCTACTAAAGAAGTGATCCACCTTGCTTTCAGTGTTCAAGAAAAATCCAGAGGCATACCTTGCAAGCCTTGTGAAGTTTTCTTCATACACCCCGATTGACTCATCTTCCTTCTTCTAGAGTCTGAGGAACTCTATTTCCATCTTGAGACGGAGGGTTCAGGGAAAATATTTATTGAAAAACATTATCTTAAATTCCTCCCAAACCATGGAATCAATTTCCTCCTGGGGCTTCATATTCTTGATCAGTGTCCACTACTGATCAGCTTCCCCATCAAAATGATAGACCGCCAGCACAATTTTCTCTTCTTCTGAGCACTAGAGGACAGAGAATATCTTTTCAATGGAGTTAATCCACTATTCTGTGAGGAGGGGATTAGAAGATCCACTAAACATGGGAGGCCTTTTCCACATGAATTATTCAATGGAAACTTTCTCTTTCCTTGGATGAGGAGGGTGTTTCAAATGATTCAAGTTATTATTCATAACTTGAGCCAGCTGATCAAGTACTTTCATGAAGTTTTGAGCACTCGTTCCCATCATATCTGGCATATAATTAGGGAAATCTTAACATTCCCTATCACATTGATTGTTGTCACATGTTCTTCTATTTCCTATCATTATCTAAGAAAAATAATGTACAATTAGAGGTCTTTAATACTTATCTATTGAGCATAAAAAGGAAACTTCGAACATAACAAGATAAACTTGTAAAGGAGAAGTATATCCTAACTTGTGATTCCCTATGTTTCAATCTAGGTTATCCTTGATCTATTTCTTAAATTATATTCTTATGGTATTTTTTTATTCCCTTAATAATGTTTTGTACTAAGATCATGAATTTACCAAAGAATATCCCCCAAGAGTGTCAAATCAAGAGTGTAGTAAGGCCCGTTGTCGTGCCCCAATTCTTGTTCGAGTCCAGCTCAAAGCGGTGTTTTAAGGTTTTACCCCTAGATAAATCTGTGCCAGAGCCACCTCTACCTGTTTGTATCCAGACAGGGATGTATTTTCTTGATAGACCACTTACTCTATACTTACCAAAATATAGGGATGTTTTCTTATACTTAGTCTCAACCTTAAGGTTCTTACTAAAGTGTTCTATTCCTAATCTCCAAAAATAACTAGATCATCCTATGGTACCAACTATAGTGACCCTATCCTTTTACACATAACATTACATGATTTTAAGCATATTATATATCAGAGTACAAGCTAAGTATCGTGAATTCTAGTGTCTTTGAAGACCAGGTATATAAAACTAAAAACATTGGACTAAAAAAACACTTCTTATTTAATCTTTAAAAAGAGCCCCTAACTTCCATTGTGCTCATAAATCTTCATAGGATAACCTGAGGATAACATGAACAAAGAGATGAGCTAAAAATCCTATCAAGTTAATAATCATAAGAATAAATCTTTAGCACATAGGTTAGAAGGCATACCATGATGACATAAAAAGGCATGTAACATATGGAATCATAACATATAAATATGGAATCATATAAACATGGAGTCATAGTAATGTGGAAGAAACATAAAACATTACTTTAGTATGATTCAAGGCTAATCATCAAGACCATTGCACATGGTATCACAAGCCAAGGCTAACCGCCAAGACCGTCGCACATGGTAGCACAAGCCAATGCTAACTGCCAAGACCATCACACATAACATCTCATGAGACTCAACTTTACCCAATGAATTGGAGCTCTATTTGGGTTAACCCATCTTAACTTTTCAATAATATATTTTCCACATTAAGAATCATACATAATCAATCATACATAAGCATAAGGGTACCCATGGAAAGAAATGGGTATCATAATCATGTCATAAAGCATAATGAATGGGTGTATCATACAAGTGTCCATTAAAGAAAGGAATTAAAACATACGTGGACATTAATAAGTTAAAATAAGAATATGTCATGGTAATTTATGTCAAAAAGAATTGAAAACATGAAATAAGAGTATTTAATAAATTTTAGCATTAAAACATTTTTTTGCGGTTTTAAGGAAAATACTATAGAGCATTTAAAATAGAAAATTGAACAATATTTTATATAAAAAAAGAATTTAACCAAAAAAAATTCATAATAAAAAGACTTATTTTATAAATAAAATGGTTGATTAAAATAGAAGATAGAGTGCACTTGAAATTGGGTAAGAATTTGGGAAGTTCCCTTAAAACAAGTTTACTTATCGAGAAGTATTGAGGAGGGACTCACTTAAAAAAACATCTATATCCCCAAAAGATAATGATGAAAGGTATTGATAAATTAATTTGGCACATGTAAAAATCATTTAGAAGATTCACATAAAAATATAAGATTACTTCATTTTGGTAATAAGAAAGTTTAAGTAACCCGAAGGAATAAAGGAGGTTTGGGTAGAATCCCTGACGGATTATCAGCATGGTATCAGGTGTACTTAAGAGGGATTAATGAGAGAGAAAGGGGTTTATAATAATTTATAAATCATGAGGAAATTATGGGAAAGGTTTGAAATTATACCCTATAATTAGGTATTACACATAAAAGGACATAACATAGAGGACATTATTGAATAAAAGTGAAATAGAGAGGATCTCTTACCTTAAGTACGATGGTGTTATCCATCTGATATTAATGACCTGAATAATAAAATTAGGTTCATTAATTAATAATTAAATAACCTATTATATATGTAAAAGATTTATTATAACATTTTTAAGTTCATTCGTGACCTTTTTGATTGGTTATGAGGTTCAATTTCATTGTTTGGGTCTATTTGCTTCCTTGGTTTTAATGATTGATTCACTTATTCATGTTCATACACACATGTATGATGGGAGTGGTTGTCCATAATTGGATTTATATTTTATTATTGAACATCCATAAGGTTAAATGGTTTTAAATTTAATTTTGTTACTTGGAGTGAAGTTGAATCATTATATAAAACTTTAGTGACAACCTTTTGGGTTAATTAGTGGTTTTTTACCACAATGAACAGGTTTTGTTTTATAAATCAAAACCATGTGTAAAAAAATATTCCAGAACCATATATGATACATAATACATATTTTATGGTCTGGTTCAACCATATAAATGGTTTCATGACCAAAATTGAAGATGATAATGGAAATTGAAAACCCATCGTCCTTGAATGTGGTAAACTAACACATCTCGGATGGTGTCTTTGTTTCTTTTGTATAAAAGAATGGAAAAGAAGAGATGATAATGAATTATCCAATTAGAATAAAAACATTCTGGTACATGTATATTACTAGATTTATCATACCATTTGTGTGAAGGTAGGTGAGGAAAGAAAAAGAAAAGAAAAGAACTTAAAAGAAAATAAAAGAATTGGAAATAGGAATTTACCTCTTGAGTTTATCTCCTTTGAGAAACTCTTAAGGGGAAAGGATTTGGTATTTTGAGGAGAACAAGGGCCGCTGGAAGTGGGGGAGGATATTGGGGAGATATTTGGGCATAATTTAGGTAAGTCACAAGGCTTGAGAGGAGTGAAGAGAATAGGAGAGGGTGGGTGGTTTTTATAGTGGCGGGGAGGAGGGTTTTCTTAATATTTTAATCATTAGTTTATTATTTTTTCATAAGAAAAGAAATAGTAATGATTATTGTGACCAAAAATAGTAATATGTGTATGTTAGTTCAAACCAATGGCCATTTACATCATCCATTACTCAAGCATGATGCAGAAATTCAAGTTTTAGCATTTATTGTGAATTATCGTATTTTACTATTCATAAAAAATTCAAGTATTTTAGAAAAATCCCAAAAATTACCCTAAAAATTTTTCGATGTGTAGAATCCAAAAATTAACTCCATTTTTCAAAAATAATTCTCTAAATATGATTGATTTAATTTTTAATTAAAATCATGATTTACTTGAAAAATACATATTTTAAAACTATAACTGATTTTATATTGCTTTCAAAAATTAAATAAGGTCTTATAAAATTATCTAACTAGAAGACATAAAATTATTAATTTATGAACACATTTTAGGAAAATATATTTTATTTTAAATTAATTAATTAATTGTAACTAATTGTTTATGACTTACAAAAATACCAATACTTTTACTATGGTCATATTATCACTTATAAAATGCCTACATTTTATTTATACATTCATGGGTGAGGTTACTATTCTTTTGGATGATTTATCATTCATAATGGTCATATTACTATTCATAAGCACATGTTACTATTCATAAGGGTAAGTTACTATTCACCAAAAATTAAGTTTGTTCCATCGGACTCCAAACATCTTACTGATCACAACCGTGTATGTCATATTTTCGAAATTCAAATCATAGAAGTGACAAAATTATGATTAAAGGTCACAAAGTACTTAGTAGTTCATTATGTTGTAATTTCATGTGATTATATGATATAATTATAAGAAGAAAATTTCCATCAATAAAACATTGGTTCATTAGAGGGTAGCTACTCCCAGACACAACTAATTACCAAATACCATTTCCTTTATATCATCGCCAAAAAGTAAAGAAAACCAGGAAAGAAACCTCTGATACCACTTTGTAACATCCCAGATTTAGATGCCACTCAACTGGTTCCCCATACCCGGTTGGCCAATGGCCTCAAGCGCATTTCTCCAAACACCAGAGGTTACCGACTAACAACAATGACCTATGATGTGATAGTGGGGAAAATATTCCCTTATTAGCAGAGTGTGAAATAACAGAATAATAATAAACTACGGAAGCAGTAAATAACATATAATTGAAATAAACAGCAGAAGACTGATAAGATAAATAACCAAGCATCATTCAATACCAAATATGATGCAACATGTCACATGTTCTAGAAAATCATCCAAACAATCACACTGAAGTAATACACAATATAAGTCTCAAAAGCACAATAGAAACAAAAAGAGACTAGGAAGCATCGTAAGCCTCGGCTTGGTCCCATTCCCTCCTACTCCTAAGCATCACAGCAAGTACCTGTATTCGAGCACTTTCCCTAATCAATACCTGAAATCATATAATCTGTTTGGGACCAAATAATGAACTAAATAGGATGTGAGACTAAATCCTAGTAGGCAACCACCAAAGGTCTATGCCAATATGTCAGTGAATATATATATAATAGGCAGTGTACAATAGTGAAAGAAGTAAACATTAGGTATTCAAAAGTAAGCATAATAGATGTCTCTGAAGACAGTGGTAAACAGGTATAAGTGAAGACCGAATCCAAGCTTGTGATTTGTCTTAGCAGACGCATCATAACTTATCCATTTCATTATTCAAGTTCCATGAATTATATAAAGTCTTGAGGTCCGACCTAGGCCTGACAACCCCCTATATAAAAGAAACTATCAACTCGTGACACAGTAATCATTTTCCAATAGATTCTGGCTTGGGTATCCCTCAATGGATCCTAGGTTCGCTCGGCATTTAAAAAAAATAAGACTCAATAAGCCCGACCACCATATATGTGGCTCACTCCCATCCTTTACATAGTTAACCACTTAAGCCCGTCCATTATCTTTTAACTGGGACAATGGTTCATCCAATATATATAAGGTTTAATTAGTCACATGAGCCTGGCCTTGTCTTTTAACTGAGACTATGACTCGCCCATTACTAATTACCTATTTTTATCATTTAATTCAATTATACATTCCATATCAAAAGAAACACATGTGAATTAAACTATCACATGGCCTTCACATAATCAACTCACATGGTCTCAGTATACATAATAACCAATACGTGTAAATTAAACTATTACATGGTTAAACAAGGATAACTCACATGGGAAAAACATATAACAATCCAATTATGCAATTTTAAGCAATTACAAGGATTAACACAACAAGTATCTCGCATAGGAAATTCATATAATTAGCAATACATTTTCAACAACCTAATAATGGGAGTTCAAGTCAACCTTCATAGGCATTCTCATCCACATGTCCATCCAAGGGAAACGTACCCATGGGGTGGCCCTAAATCAAGGTTCGCAACCCTAAACATGCTTTCAAATCATCTAATCAATTACCTAATCATCAATAGACAATAACAAGGTTCATTATTCAATCATGCAACACCCCAAAAGTGGGAGTACGACACTCCGACATATATAAACTTCAAGAAAATTTGCGAAAGGCACAAGACCACCTACCTCATCATAGTACGACTCTCCTCGTATAGCGTCGGGCTTTGTTTCACCCTAGAATGAATTATATCTACAAAACGGGCATACACGCTCGACCTTAAATAATTATATCAAGAAAATAAATTAGTAATAAAGGCTCAAGAGGAATCGAGAGCTCACTGATCGGGTTCGAACACAACTGGTGATGAAGGAATCGGGGTTCATGTGATCAATTAGGAAGGAAAACGGCTCTCGACGCAGTTGTTCGCGATCCCGAACGATCCTTATATTCATCTGATGAAAAATTATTCTACTACCCAATTTAATCATTAAAAAATGTACACTATGTGTACTTGAGATTACACACTGTGTTTGTACACTTTCTTGGCATGACCTTTACGTGGCCGTGTACCAGGATTACATGGAGTGTATCCTTTTATACACGGCACGTACTTATAATTACACAGTATGTAGTTCCCAGTCACGTCGTGTAACAGGCTTACAACATTCCCCTAAAAATCCTTTCCACCAATTTATTAAGTATCAACTGAAAAGGAAAGATCCATACCTCAAAAGAATAAATGGGTTCTTACACGTAGTGGATTGAGGAAGTCAAAATAGTTTTCAGGAACTCCCAAAGTGATGAGGGTTCAAGCTATTTTGAGTTTGTTTGGAGGTCCGAATTTCGACCAGTGGAGGGTGGTCATTCCAGTATTATAGCAAGTTGGGGTTTCATAGGGAGTGTTTAAGATCACTTTCATCTAGTGATGTGTGCATGAGGAGGTAAATGCGAGGAATGTGACGGGGCTCATGAGCGTTCAGAAAGGTTAGTGGATGATGAAGGCTCTTGTTGACCAGATTGAGGAGTTGGTTTCCATTTCTTTCGAGTTAGCGTCAGAAGATCAGTTTGTAAAGTTGGTGGATGAAGCATTTTTAGCTGAGTTAGTTTCCAGAGCACAGGAAGTTGGCAATCCGGTGTCTATTTTTTCCCATAAAGGTTCCCTGCCTGGAATGAGTAGTGTGCCATAGGATCCTATTTAGGAAAGGTCTCCTTCATTGGGTTTGGTCCTCAGTTCTTTAGGTTGTTCGGCGGTTTTCCATTAGTGTATCCGATTTGGGCACTCGAATGTCATCTTGTGAAAATCCTTCGGATTATTTCCGATGATGTGGTCGTTCGGGTCACTTGGGGAAGTTCTAAAAATGGCATCATTTAAAGGAGGAAGTCTTGACTGGGGGATGTCATCTTCTGACTGCGGGGTAACATATGCTTTAAGACATCAAAGCTCCAACCACTGGAACGGGACAATTTAAGTCTCCATTGTAGTGTCTTCAATCTTTGAAGGTTCTGTTTTGTTTTAAAAGGCTTAAAGTCCTCATTTCCTTGTTGTGATGTTTGTTTTTGAATGTTCCCTTTTGGATATGAAAGTTTTGGTGGCATTGTGTCCTTATTAACCTCTATAGTCGTAATCATGCCTTATGGTGGTGAACCCTTGAAAAGTGGTCTATTTATAGATTAGGTTTTAGCTTTCAGTTGTGCTTGTTTTGGAGATTCTTGCGTCATGTGGAGGTGAAAATCATAGTTTGGCTTGATTTTCCCTTTGGGGTTTTCTTTTTGCTGGGGACCTTTGGGGTGATGTTTGGTCCGTGTGAGAGTTCCAAGGTTGGTCAGTGTCATGGGTTCTCACTTCGGTTCATGTTGGTAGTTCTAGAGTTGGTTAGTGCTGGAAGTTCCTAGAGTTTTTCTAAGCTAGTTGGTTCTTGAATAGTGTGGAGACCCACCATGGGACTCTTTGTGGTTTCTTTTTGCCTTGGTTGGTACTAGATGATTTCTTATTGTGGGGAGAACCCCCCTCACGTTCTCCCCTCATTCTTATGTTGTGGCTTCTTCTTGATTGGTCGGGTGTGACTGGTAGAATGAAAGGTCACACTGAGTTCATGGTTTTGTTTACCTTGTTCAATTTCGAGCTTGAGTTTGATTCCTCGTTTGACTGGGTGACTTTCTAGGGGTAGAAAGTTTTTGTGGTGGGGAGAATTGTCACACCCCGACCTCAAAAAAATTAATTATTTTAATTATTTTAATTATTTTAATTATTATAATTATTTATATCCTCACATTTGTTTTCATGCCGATGTGGGTTGAATTTTAAAATTTTCTAGCGAAGTGGGGTCCAATGCATGGGTTGCACATGGTTAAGAGTAACCGTGCGATAACCGTGCATGAGGGTCTATCATCAGTCGGTGCCATTTGGCATGGTTGGAGCACAGTTTGCTCAACAGTGCATCTGCTTGCTCGTAAATCGTGTGGGTTGCCTATGTTCAAAAATAAAATAAAATAAAATGAAAATAAAATATGAAAATAAAATAAAATTTAAGAAAGAGTTTTAATATTAATAATAATAATAATTATTATTATTATTATTGATATTATTATTATTATTATTAAGTTTGGTTTTTAATTTATTTTTTCTTTTTCTTTTCTTTTCTTTTTTTCTTTCTTTCTCTCTTTTCTTTATCCCCTTCTCCCTGCATTGTAATACTCCTCCCCTTCTCCTTTGATGTGCGACGAACTATCCCCCTCCTTATACCTTCAGCGCGCAACCTCCTACAGTGCACCCCCTAGTTGTGACCCCTGCAGCGTGACGCCCTCCATGGAAACCTCCCTCTGTGCAACCTTCCTTAGGCGCGCGACCCCATCTCCGTGACTCCCCTTTGAGGCGCGACACACCCTCCTCCAGCATCCCTCTTCGGCTTTGATTTCAACTGGTTTTCTATCATATTTTGGTCTGATCCTTCAAGTTATGGGTTTCTCCTCCCTCTCCTCTCAGTTTCCATCCGATTTGAGGTCTCTCTATCACCCTATCTATTCGACTGAAAACCCTAGGGTTAGGATTGATTCATTTTTCTTGGATTCTTCTGATCTAGGGTTGTGTAATGGCTTCCTGGGGTGTGTTGGTTCACGTTTCGATGTTCTATGCCAAAGGCAAAGCAGATTCAATCCATTTCAATTCGTTGGTCACTGATTGAGGTGAGATTTATTCTACTACTTTGTTTAATTTTATTTTATTTAGAGTCTTATGGTGTATATTAGTTCCTTGTAAATTAATTGGAGGTGTGTTGGTCTTTAACACCTTAATTTTGGATACCTTTTGATGTTATAGTGAGTTTTGGTCAATGATAGAGGGTGCGCACGAATATACTTAAGGTATGTATATATATAATATTTATATGACCTCCATGTACATATTCCCTCATGGCTTGGGGAATACGTGCATTGGATTAGGGATATATATATATAGGTATAGGTATGTGCATGCGAGTTTCGGCTGGTCACGAGTGGTCACCACCTAGTTTTTCAAGCATCGAAGTGTCTCAGCTTGGTTCGATCCATTTTTGAGGTAGGCTCTCTATGCTCGCACCTTTAATTTGAATTTATTGATTTCTTATCATTTCAAAAATGTGTTCTTATATTTATGTGGTATTTATATATATTTATATGCATACCTAGATGTTTGGTAAAATTGATTTCACCTCTTGGATTTGGTTTCCCATTTATTTATATAACTTGTTAAAGTCTGCTTACAAGTTGCTTTTAAATATGAAGTATCCTAAGTGTTTTAGAATAGTTGACTAAAATTTTCCTAGTTGTGATGTGTATTTTGTGAAACTAAAAGGCTTTGGTTAATTGTGTTATGTAATACGCGGTTTTTTTGGCACCTTGAAGGTTTTAGGTGTTTCTTCAAAGTTTAGGAGGTGCCATTAAATGTTGGTGCATCCATGTGTGCACAAAGTGTACACATGGGTGTGCCTTCAAATGAATATGGCACTTTGAAAAAATGGTTCTTTGATATCTAAATGGAATTTTGGTGCATTGGGTAACTTGAAAATGATTCTGAGTATGTTCCTAAAAACTCAGCCCATTTGGTACTTTAGATAGGGTGGTTGATTTCTAAATGTTATGAAATCCTGTAGGTCATCTTGGGTTGTTTAGTGAATTTTCATTTTTGGTTTTGAGAAAAATATTAAAAATGGAGTTGGATTTGAAAATGTAAAGGCCCGTATGGAAAAGTGTTTGTGAAAACGTTGTTTCTCATTGTTTTAGAAATGGTTTGGAATATTTTTATGGTATTTTGGAATGATAGTATTAAAAGCCTTGTTGGAACCTTACTTTATTTTGGAAGTGAAATTTGGTTTTGAAAGTGTGAACGCCCGATTGGCAACTTAAAGTACTTTGTGAAATGGTTTAAAATTTCATGTGATGTGACAACCTGGTTGACACTTGTGATTGTTCTGTTTTATGATGGGCACCCCTATTTAGGATTTCCCTTTATGGGTTACCGTATAGGTTTTGTCCGTGTTTGGGGTAGGCAAGTGTGGTGACGACATGTAAGGTGAGTCACGCGTGCGAGGGCCTCCTACTTACATAGTATATTACTACCATGGGTTTTCTCAGCGTCTTTTAGAGGACGGAGTGGTGGTTTCTGATCAACCCCAATTAGATGGGTTGGTACCCCCTAGATTTTTTGTTAGGTTAGGAAGGTTGTTCCACTGGATTGGCTAGTTGAGGGAAACCATTTGGTTATAGACTTAGGGGCTTCACCATACGTCGATAGGTGGTTCTGAACTGAGTACATATGGGGATCACTCTAGGGATGTTTAGGAAATTCTCATAGTTTCATACTTGTATTTTCCTACTTTATTTTTTGGAACTTTTGGTTATTTGATCTCATGACATTTTTACTTTTCTTTTTCTATTAAAAGACCTATTTTGGTACTAGTTGGATTTTAAAAGAACTCGTCGTAATGACTTATATTCTTTGGTAATTTATTTGAAAAAAATGGAACAAAAAAAGGGTTTTTCTTAAAAGTAATATCTTGTTACGTATTTCGATAAAAGAGCAGAAAACCATACTTTTATATATCATATTTTCAAACTAGAAAGAAAGGATTTCATTTTAGAGGTGGGGAATCGGGTGTGGTTTATTTTGGAATTCCTACTGAGCATCTTGGTGCTCATGCCTACTCTATATTTTAGTTTGAGGTTCTCACAGTTTTGGATCGCTCTAGGAGCGAGTCTGGTTCTGTGGTTGGTGGTGACCCATGAGGTCATATGGAGGTATGTTTAGCCATTCGGTTTTATTCTCTTTCCACTAATAGAGTTTATTTTTATTGTTCTGTTTATTCTGGTTTATTTGCTTGTATTTTATGGGCCAAATCATTCCCAATAGATTTATTTTGATGCCTGACACTAGTTGACATCCCATAGGTATTGGGAATTCCCTTCGAGCCTTGTTGTGGTCTGGCTTGGGTGATCGGTTTAGGGTTGACCCAGGTTGGTTCATGACATCCTCTCTCAGATTTAGAAGATATCTTCTCAGAGGAATTGTCTAATAAACACAAGACAATAACCAATTAGATCACAAACACATTTTAAAAATCTTATGATTACTTATAGAATTCAAATCAATGCTTTAAAACAATAAGAATTTAAAAATAATAATAATTTTATCAATGAAAGACATCGCCAAAAAGGAATAGGTCAATTTAAATAAACTTCTCATATGGTTCATTCAAATAACCCCAAACCCCAATTATCAAACCTAGTAAAAGTCCCCGACTACCCATGGTAACTTGAGTTCAGTCAAGGAAGTGAGCTGGTCAGACCCCTTTTCTGCAACTACTATTTGAATTCCGATGATCTTAACTTATGTCTACCCAAGACACAAAACCAGACTCAGACAGTGTTAACACACTTCAGACTGAGCCTTCCCTCTGATACCAAATTATAATAGACCAACCCGAGTCAACCAAACCATACACCCAAGCCAGCAGTCACATGGTGAGGTGATCAAGAAAATATAACAAGTTATTGTATTTAATAAAACAAGACATACGACTAGAGTACTGTACGGAAGAAAAATATACAACCATATCCATACAATCCAATCCAAATTATCTAAACTCGAAAGTATGAATAAATCAATACCAACAAGTCTCCATGTGACCAATAGTCACCTCCAAACCACCCTAGTATGAAGGTAATGACCAAAGAAGAAGTTTACATGCTACATGATTCCCTTCCCTTTAGCTGTATCTTGCAATACAACATCTACAATCACCCCAAGATAAAAATTAGGATGTGATCACAACACCCAGTAGGATACTACAACTGTGTCTATACAAGGTCTAATAACAAGAATGCAACAGTTCTAGTTTTTAAAATAAAAATAGTTTTACAAATAATTTTCATAAATCCAATTCATTTTTAAATCATTTTTCCTTTGGTTTTCCATAAAATCCTTTCATATTCCCAAACTAGAAATATGACAAGTCAAAGTCATATAAACAGGAAATCATATCCATGCATCAAGAGGTAAGCAAGTAAATACATATCTATGAAATAACTTATCATTCGAAGTTATGTGATACAACCTTATTTAAAAATCCATGATAAAAAAACATGTGATAAATAACCATAAATGAAAAATCAGATCATATTGGGCTCTAGCCTATGGGAAAATATGTACTATACACTTAAGAGACTAAACATGAATAATGTTGGATCTAACCAATATCGAGTCCTATCACAGTCCATCTATATAAAAAAGGTTACCTCCTAGTGGTGCCACACACTCTAAGGATACTCGTGTCTCTTTCCCTATGCACCCAAGGTTCTGAATATGCCAATTGTCAAAAATAAATTTTCAAAACCATGCTCACACTTTTATAAAACATTTTTAAAGACAATCCAATCCACTTCAGTGTTTGAAAATCCATTTCAAAATCAATAAAACTCATTTCAAAATAAAACTCCTTTTTGAAAACATTTTCATTTCCAAGAAAAGCCTTTGTAACCACATGTAACGACCCAGGTTTTTGGAATGGGTCAAAATTCACACCCGGTTTGAATTTTTCAATTAGTGGCTATTCTACTTTTAGATTCAATGATCGAAACTCAATTTTGAGAGTTCCATTGGCCTTAAATGGTGTTTTGGGTTGGTCTAGGGGCTTGAAGATTGCCCCGGGTGTTTCGGGTTGGTTTGGGGAGCGTTGGGGGCTGAATAGCCTGATTTGAAGTTGCAGAACATGGCAAACAGTTTAGATAAACCGTGTGAGTCAGGGCGCACGGCCGTGCAGATGCATCTGAAAAATTTCAGAGGCTTACCTCATGGTTTGATAATGGTATGGAAAACCATGCATGAAGGCTATGAGGGCCTGTATTTCTTAGGTAGTGGCTTCCGCACTGTTGCCACACGGTTTAGTAAACCGTGCGGGTAAACTGTGTGGCCCAATAAATAAGGAAAAATTACCATTTCCCCTTACTCCCTTTTTCTTCTTTCTTCCTCTTTTCCTTGCCTTCTGGGTCGCGCACAGTAGGGGAGACACCCCTTTCTCCATTTCTCCTCTTTTGATCCATCTTCTCTATCATTCATCCATTCTTCAATCCATCAGAAGCCAAAGGATCACCTTGTTAAGGCTAACCCCATGCACCCTTCTTCGTTCTTTATCTTTCATCTTATGGACCACTATTTCTATCAAACCAATTTCAAGTTTAAGACGGAAACTCATATCCACATCGATCCTCTTCGAATTGGACTTCGATATCAGACGTACCTACGTCTATGAGTCTAAGGTAGGTGGTGTGTACCTTATTTTGAGTTTTCACAAACATTCAGGGGGTGCGGATTTTTAGCACACTGATGGGTTTTGATCGAAACCGTATTATAGAATATTGACTTGACTATTAGACCATGTGGTATGTTGTGGGAATTCCCTATACCTATTATTCTTGAGTGAGGATGAGAGAGAGGTCGTTACTCATTGGGATATTTTGGTCGGGGGTGCAAATTGGTTTTTATTGAATTGTTTCAATTTAAACTGATATGTTTAATTTTGTTGACCTCACCTGTTTTGATAATCTCAATCATGTTTTAATATGTTTTGATAATCTCAATTATGTTTCAATATGCTTTGATTATCCCAAATAATGTATATAGTTGTTTAGAAATGTTACTAACTCAATCTGGATATGTTTTGCATAGAACAGATAAGTATTAAGTGTTGAGTCACTGATACAGACCTACCGATAGAGGAAGTCCACTGGTATGTGTAAGTCCACCGGTATGCACAATAGTTACTGATACAGACCTATGGGTACATAGTCTACCGATAAGTAAAGGTCACTGGTACATAGTTAATCGATACATAGCTACCGATACAAACAGACAGACAGACAACTACTGATATGAAGTCCACCGATACAAATACAAAGTCCATCGATACAAACAGCTACTAATACAAAGGTCTCAGGTACACAGCTACTGATAAGGCTAAGTACACCGGTACAGAAGTCTACCGATATGGATAAGGTCACCGGTATACAGACAGTTACCGTTACACCTGATCTACCGATAGAATAAGTCTACCGGTATGCACAAGTCGACTGATGCAGAATAACAGCTACCAATACAAGTCTGCTGATACAGACAGATAGCTACCGCTACAAAGCCTACCGATACAAGAATTATACCAGTACAAGAGAGATACCGATAAGAATAGCTACCGATAAGAAGAGCTACCGATAAAAGGAGCTACCGATAGAAGAGTGACCGATTCAAGGGAGCTACTGTTATAAAGGATAACAGCTACCGATACAGAAGCGCTACCAATACAAGCTCACTGATACTAAGAGCTACCGATGGAAACCAGTCACTATATCTCTAAACTCTATTTCTATTTGTTTATTTAGCAACGGTCATATTTGATGTTTTTAATGCACCTGCTATTAATTAATGATAGTTGTTGGCATTTCAGGAATCGTACCTCGTACCAGTAAAAAGGTAATCATTCCCATTGCCGGAGCTCAAGGTATAATAGGAAGATCAAGCTAATGAAGAAAGAGAGAGGAATACACGTGAAATTGTGTGACACCTGAATTGAAATTCAAAAAGAAGAACACGAGAAGAACTCAAAGAACAGTCATACACATCAAGCAGAAGTTTAAAAGAATCTCAAGTCACTACTACAAATACGGATTTTATCAGTGCTAAAAATGGCCTTTATCAGCACTAGAAAAAGCATTGATAAATTCGGAGAAGATAAAGGGGGGGTCCCCTTTATCAGTGCTCCGAAAAGTGCTGATAAAGACCCCTTTTATCAGCGCTAAAACAAAGCGCTGATAAAAGGGTCTTTTATCAGCGCTTTGTTTTAGCACTGATAAAAGACCCCTATATTAGCGCTTCTTTTATCATCACTTTCGTTTTAGCACTGATAAAGGACCCCTTTTATCAGCTCTTTTTTAAAAGCACTGATAAAAGGTAAAAAAAATTTAAAAAAAAATTAAAAAAAATTAAAAAATACTGCCAGTCGGGGGGGATTTTATAGCGCTTGAGCCCCCCTTTTACAGCGCTTTTCTGCCCTTGTACAGTGCCTTTCTGCCCCTGTACAGCGCCCCACGTGCCCCACGCACCCCCTTCACCCTTTAACAGCGCTTGCTCCCATATTCTCCCATGCGCGCGCGCCCCTGCCTCCACCAGGATTTGAACTCGAGACCTCCCCCCTGCGCGCCTAAGCCTTTACCACTACTCTATTTTGATTTGTCTTCCAATTCATGATATCTATATATATATATATATATATTTATATATTTAGTTATATTTATTCGTATAGTAATATATATTTATATTAATATATATATATATATAGTTATATTATAATATATATATATAGTTATATTAATTTATATATATAGTTATATTAATATATATATATAGTTATATTAATATATATATATAGTTATATTAATATATATATATAGTTATATTAATATATATATATATAGTTATATTTATATATATCTGTATAGTTATATTAATATATATATATATAGTTATATTAATATATATCTATATATATATATATATTTAGTTATATTTATTCGTATAGTAATATATGTTTATATTAATATATATATAGTTATATTAACATATATATAGTTATATTAACATATATATAGTTATATTAATATATATATATATATAGTTATATTAATATATATAGTGATATTAATATATATATTTATAGTGATATTAATATATATATTTATAGTGATATTAATATATATATTTATAGTGATATTAATATATATATTTATAGTGATATTAATATATATATTTATAGTGATATTAATATATATATTTATATTAATACTAATATATATATATGTAGTTATATTAATATATATATAGTTATTAGATTAATATATATATAGTTAGATTAATATATATATATATAGTTAGATTAATATATAGGTATATAAATATTCATATATTTTTATTTTAAATAAAATGGATGTTAGTTATTATTTAGATAAATCTAATATATTTTATATGTAAATATATTTTATTATTTATATTTATAATTAAATTTTTAGGTGTGAATATATAAAAAATATGTACATATAGTTATATATTTGATTATGAATAGCAGTGCATTATAAAAAACGATGAAATTTCAAAGACATAATATCAATATGAATGTAATACCTTGGAATAAATTCAGTCCCCACCAAAAAAAGTCAATAATACCCCCTTAAACGAGGCTGAAAATCCACAAAATGTTAAAAAAAAATAGGGTACCCCAACTAAAAACTCAGTTTTGGAGGCCTTCTGGGCCTCTTTTGGCCTCGAAAAGCCCTTGTCTGGGGTTCCTCGGTCACAATGATGTAGAGCTCGTCGCAGGCTTTGATTTGATTTGTGGTAGAGCTCAAACGGACACCCGGATCAAAAGTTATAGCCGTTTGAAGTTCGAGTTGCGTTTTCAACATATTTTGGATCTTTTTTTAATTTATTTAATTTTTTTAGTCTTCAAATTGTTATTAAATGACTATTACTCCATAATAATTAGAAAATTATTAATTAAAAATATTTGTTAAATTTTTTAAGAAGCCATTTTTACTAAATATCTTATATATTAAATATATTAAGTGTAAATGTACATTTATACTTATCTAAAATATATTTAAAAATTATATATTATATTTATATCAATATAACAATATTTATATATTAATATATTAATAAATTTTTTTAAATTTTTTTTTGAATTGGACCCTTTATCAGCGCTTTTTCGTTAGTGTTGATAAAGGGGGGGCGCTGCGAAAAACTGTTTTTGTGGTAGTGAGTGTTACAACGAATACTCTCTTACTCGAGCTGAACACTTACACTGGAAGTCAAATACAAAAACGACACTCTGTTTCTTGATAAAAACCATAGAAGTATTCAAAGCTTCATCTACATCAATCTGAGGAGTCCATAGCTTCACTCAAAACACATAGAGCATTCTAAACTCATCTCTATCTGTTTAGCTTTATTGTGTTTCATTTATTTACATTTTGAGCAGTGTGTGTGCTCTGTATTTTTAGACACACACTATCTCCTGTTCTAAACTGGAGGATTTATAAATCCTTTCTCAATCTTTCCCTATACTCTTATATCCCACTATGGATAGTGGTAGAGGTCAAGTGTGACCCGGATAGCCTGTGTGCTATTGTTTTTGTTTTCCCACGTAGAACTGTGGTAGAGGTATTAGTACCTGGATAGTCTTTGTACTGTTGGTAACCCCGATCTAGGGTGTGGATCAAAGTTTATATAAACTGTTTGAGAGGACTAAGTCTCAGCTTGAGACTAAACCTCTTGGTTAAAACTGTTGTGCTTGTTTGTTTTTCTTAACACTATTTTGAATAATCCGTTGTTAATTACTTTAAATATAAATCTATTTTAAAGTAACTTTGATAGTTAAACTAGCAAGTGTTTATAACTTTTGTTAGCCAGTAAGTTAGTTTCAAAATTTAATCAATCTTCAGATTGAGTTAATTGAGAAATAATCAATCTCTTGAGAAACTAATTGAAAACTTACAATCTTTATAAATTCACTACAGTTTAATTTTTATTTAATTTGGGGGATTTTAATCATAAAGTTTTTAACAAAAATTTTAATTGGAACTCAATTCACCCCCCACTTGAGTATCCACTCTGACCAACATTTGGTATCAGAGGTTGTTATTTATAAAGGATTTCCAAACACTCTGTTTTTCAACTGTGATTTTAGTTGTATCTTAAAGATTTAAATTTATGTTAGTTCTAAATTTTATCTCTTTAAATATATTTTCTAAAATCTAATTATGGATAATAGACTAGAAGATGCTGCTACCAACAGGCCACCTTTCTTTAATGGTGTTAATTATGCCCAATGGAAACTAAAAATGAAAATTCACTTAGAAAGTATGAGATTTGATATCTAGACTGCTATAGAGAATCAGTATAAGATTCCAGAAACTGAAAGAACTACTTGGGATGAACTTACTAAAACAGCCTACAATAATAATTGTAAAGCAATTAATGCCCTGTATTATGCTTTAGGAGATGAAGAATTTAATCAAATATCTACTTGTAAAACTGCTTATGAAATCTGGGATACTTTGGCTATTTCTCATGAGGGAACAACTAATGTTAAGGAAATGAGATTGAATACCTACACTATTAAGTATGACAATTTTAAAATGAAACCTGATGAACCTATTTCTATCATGTATCTCAGGTTCAAAGAAATTTTGAATACAATGAGCTCACTTGGAAAGGTTGTTCCGGCAAAGGAGCAGATTATGAGAATACTAAGATGTCTGCCAGAAAGATGGAGAGGCACATCAGTTTCAATAAGAGAATCGTGTGACATGAGTTCACTGCATGTTAAAGAGATGATTGGTAAGTTGATGATGTATGAAGAAGAGCTAAAGGTAAACAAGGAAGAATATGATAAACCAAAGAGAAAGTCAGTGGCATTTAAGTCTACTGCCTCAAAGAGCAAGGACAAGGAGAAAGTTCGCATACCTACTGAAATCTAAACAAGTGAAAGTTTAGATTCTGATAGTGATGAAGAGATGGCTCAGATAGCCAGATGATTTAAGAAATTCTACAGGAAGAAGAAATTTTTCAGAAAACCAAATTATAAGGGTAAGTGTGACCAACGAGGTAATTGGAAGAAAGATTGTAAGAAAGCTGATAAGGATGATGAGATAGTGTGTTATGAATGCAAAAGGAAAGGTCACATTAAAGATCACTATCCAAAATTGAAGTACAAGAAGAAATATGAATATAAGGACAAAAAATATAAGAAAGCTATGAAATCAATCTTGAGTGATTCAGAAGACAGTTCAAGTGATTTTGACTCCACTCAGGATGAAAAATATCAAAAATCTAATATGTGTTTCATGACAAACACATCTGAGGTAACATTGAATACTCCTGCTTCAAATTCTTATTATTCTGGAGATGATTCTGATTCTAAAAACATGTCTAGTGAAGAGTTATTTGAATACTGTAATATGTTAGAAAATACCTGCAATGATCTGAAGGATAAGTATAAAACCTTAAAGAAACAGCATGCTTTAACTAGCACTGTATAATCTGCATTAGAAGTAGAAAAGGAAAAGAATGATCAACTGTTAAAGGAAAATACTGAACTTAAATTATCCAATGAGAAACATAGAATAGATTTAGAAAAGTTCACCAATGGAAAGAATACTCTTACACAAATTCTAGGAAAACAAGTGGCACTAAAATACATTACTGGTTTAGGCTATCAACCTGGATAGAGACAGATTACAAAAAATAAATTTATTCCTAAATCTGGAAAGTATGCTGCTAGTTCCAGTTTTGGAAATTCCTATGACTCAACTATCTATTCACATAGTTATAGATCAAACAAAGTTTATCTTTCAAAATATTTTGAATCTATTGATTGTATGAGACCCATTAGACAAATCTGGGTACCAAAAGTTTTGCTTGCTAACATGTCTGGACCCAAGAAAATCTGGGTACCAAAATCATTTTCTGTTTAAACCTGTTTTGTAGGAGACTTGCTTGAAGAGTTCCCATAAGAAGATATGGTACTTGGATAGTGGATTTTCAAGGAATATTACTGGAGATTACTCATGTTTAAAATGTTTAATAAAAGTTGATGGAGGACATGTCACCTTTGGTGATAATTCAAAAGGAAAAATCATCAGCTTAGGCCAGATTGGTAACACTGATTCAGTTTTAATTTCTAAATTTTTATTTTTTGATGGATTAAAATACAACCTGTTAATCATTTCTCAACTGTGTGATGATGGTTTCAATGTTAAATTTGAAAATGATGTTTTCCATGTATTTGATTCTAAAAATGTTTTAGTATTTTTTCCCTTGAGAAATGAAAATGTATATGTTGTAGATTTAAATTCTTTAGCCAAATAAAAGGTTACCTGTTTAAATGCTTTTCATAGAGAATCATGGCTATGGCACAAAAGATTAGGACACTTTAATGTTCAATCACTTAGGAAACTGACTAAGAAAATTTTAGTTAGAGATCTACCTCAACTAAAATTCCCATCAGACAAAGTTTGTACTCCCTATCAAAAGGGAAAGCAACATAAAGTTTCTTTTAAATTAAAGAAAGAATTTTCAACTTCTCAACCTCTTGAGTTGGTTCAAATGGACTTGTTTGAACCTTCTAGAGTTTCTAGTTTAAATGGGAAGCACTATGTCTATGTCTTAGTAGATGACTTTTCTAGATACACTTGGGTATACTTCCTTGCTCACAAAAGTGAAGCTTGTTCTTATTTTATGAAATATTCCAAGTCTGTAGAGAACCTAAGTGGACTTAAGATTAAGACCTTGAGAATTGATCATGGCCATGAGTTTGAAAATCATGAGTTTGAATCTTACTTCTCACACAATGGATATGATCACAATTTCTCTGCCCCTAGGACACCTCAACAGAATGGTGTAGTAGAAAGAAGAAATAGAACCCTTCAGGAAATTGCAAGAACTATGCTCAATGAATATGACCTACCTATTTACTTCTGGGATGAAGCTGTGGATACAACTTGTTATATTGTCAATAGAGTCTTGATTAGACCTGTTCTTAAGAAGACCCCTTATGAACTGTGGAATAATAGGAAACCTAAAGTTAGTTACTTCAGAATTTTTGGTTGCAAAATCTTTATTCTTAATACTAAGGATAATCTTGACAAGTTTGCTTCTAAAAGTGATGAGGGAATCTTTCTAGGTTACTTTATAACCATTAAGTCTTATAGAGTCTTTAATAAAAGAACCAAATGTGTGGAAGAATCTATTCACATCAAATTTTATGAAACTGATCCATATAAACCTAAGTCTTCTTTTGAAAATATTGAAGAATATCTGTCTATTCTGGACCTTAAAGATAAAATCAATGAACCTGTTGTAAAGACAACTAGTTCTGGAAATTTTCCAGAACCTGCTTCTAGTGAACCCGAACATAGAGAAGAACCTGAAATTTCTAGTCCTACCTTTACTAGATCAACTAGGATTCTGAAGAATCATCCTTTAGATGTTGTTGTTGGTAATCTTGATAGAGGGACACATACTAGAGATTCTCTAAGAAACCAGGTTGAACATCAAGCCTTTCTTTCACAGTTATAACCTAAAAATATCAATGATGCAATCAATGATGAATTTTGGGTAATGGCTATGCAAGAATAATTAAATCAATTTGAAAGAAACAAATTCTGGGAATTAATTGGCAGACCTAAGGACACTTTGACCATAGGCACTAAATGGGTTTTTAGAAATAAAGTTGATGAGTCTAGAAACATAGTTAGAAACAAAGCAATGCTAGTTGCACAAGGGTATAGTCAAGAGGAAGGAATAGACTATGAGGAAACCTTTGCACATGTAGCTAGATTAGAAGCTATTAGGATTCTACTTTCCTATGCTGCTCATCTGAATTTCAAGTTATATCAAATGGATGTTAAAAGTTCTTTTCTAAATGGTTTTACAATTGAAGATGTTTTTTTTGAACAACCACCTGGATTTATTAATCATCATTTTCCAAATCGATTTTTTAAGCTTTCTAAAGCTTTATATGGTATAAAACAATCTCCACAAGCTTGGTATGATAGAATTAGTAAGTTTTTTATTTCAAAAGGTTTTTCTAAAGGGATTGTTGATCCAAATTTCTTTATTAAAAGAATTTCCAAAGATGTTTTGATAGTGCAAATCTATGTTGATGATATTATTTTTTGATCTTCTAAAAATTCTTTGTGTATTGATTTTTCAAAGAGTATGCAAAATAAATTTGAAATGAGTTTAATGGGAGAACTCAAATATTTTCTTGGATTTTAAGTTTTTCAAAATGACAATGGTATTATTTTAAATCAAATTAAATATACAAAGGATATTTTAAAACATTTTGGTTTAGATAGTATTAAGGAAAGTGATATACCTATGAGTACCACCTGTAAGTTGGATGCTGATGAAACTGAAAAACCAGTGGATCAAACCAACTACAGAGGTATGATAGGGAGCCTACTCCACCTTACTACTAGTCAACAAGATATTATGTTTAGTGTGTGTATGTGTGAAAGATTTAAAGCTAATCCAAAAGAGTCACACTTGCTTGCTATTAAAAGAATTTTCAAATATCTTAAACATACTACTAACTTATGATTATTCTATCCAAAAGGACAATCTTTTGATTTAATAAGTTATTTAGATGCTGACTTTTCTGGTTGCAAGTTAGATAGAAAGATAAATTTTGGAACATTTCATATTCTAGGTAAGTCCTCAGTATCATGGTGTAGTAAAAAGTAGAACTCTGTTGCATTGTCTACTGCTGAAGCAGAATATATTGCTGCTGGTAGTTGTTGTGCACAAATTTTGTGGATGAAACATACTTTACTGGACTATGGATATCAGTTTAGACATGTATCTATAAACTGTGATAACACTAGTGCGATTAACATCTCTAAGAATCTTGTGTCTCACTCTAGGACCAAACATATTGATGTAAGGCGCCACTTTTTGAGAGATCATTACCAAAAAGGTGATATTACTCTTGAATTTATAGGTACTGAACATCAATTAGTTGGCATTTTCACCAAGACTTTAAGTTCGGATAGGTTAAGTTACATTAGACATGAGTTAGGAATGATAGACTTCGTAATTTAGAGACCTCACCGTTAGAAACCTCACCGTTAGCCAAACCTCACTATTAGAAAAACCTCACCGGTATGAACCCCACTGTTATACCTCACTGGTATGAACCTCACTGTTATACCTCACTGTTATGAACCTCACCGCTATACCTCACTAGTATGAACCTCACTGCTATACCTCACTAGTATGAACCTCACCGATATACCTCACCGTTAGGAATCCTCACTGGTATGTGTTACCGTTAGGATTGCGCTGTTTTTAAACTTATGTATATTTAGCCGCTGGAATCTGTATCGTTTATACATTACTTATTATGTTTTACTTATTTATTTTGTGATTCCTAAATGATAAAACATAAGTCTTGATCCCATCTCGATCCACCTCAAACCCTTTACCGTCAAGCCTTAGCTCCCAAATCTTCGAACCCTAAGCCTCACGATTCGCAGAATGGAAAGAGTGAAGAGACCATCAGTCAGTGAAAAGGATGATGAGCCGAATGCAAAGAGACTCAAAGGAGAGTCTAGTGGTGGAAGTGAAGTGAAGAAACCTACAAATCCAAATCTCGTTCAAAGGGAGATAGTAGTTGAGAAAGAGTTATGCGTGGAATGGTTGATGACCAGTAAGTCTTTAGTTCTAGAGGTGCTGGAGGACCAGAAATGGGTAGAATGCTTCTTGAATAACAATGGCCCTTATTATCCAAAGATGGTAAAAGAATTCTATGAGTTTGTTCGTTTTGAGAAATCAGAATTTGAGAGCAGGATGGTATCAGTAGTGAATGGCAGGACAATATTTTTTTCCTCTGTTGAGTGGGTTGAGTGCCTGAAAGTTCCACATGAAGGAGAATTTGGGTATTTATCAAAATCAGTACCTCCTACCAGTGACATCTTTGAATATGAATCTGCTTTAGAAGAATTAATAGGAGATGGCACACCAAGAAAGGTAGTTTCTATATAAATGGATAGAGAGAACCGGTTACTGTTCAAGTTCATCCAACATGTGTTAAGTCCAAGAAGAGGGGACTTTGAAAATCTGAAATATCAAGATATTTATTTGTTGCATCTGTTAAGACATGGTGTTAAGGTGAATCTGTGTAGATTGTTAATGATTCAAATTGAAGATATGACTAGGCCAAAGTCAAAAACTAATGCCTTATTCTTTGCAAAGCCAATCTCTATGATGATCAAGGTAAGATGTGTAGCTAAGTCTCAGGATGAGACGGTGGTTATGAAAGACAACTTTTGTGTTACCAAAACTATCTGTAAATACATGAAGATCAATTAGAATCTATGGAGAAGAGAATGGTTCAGTGATGATGAGAAGTTGTATTATAAGTTTAATCCTACGGATCATCCTTCTAGACCTAAGGATGTTAGGGATCCAGATCTAGGAGCTGATGAAGAGTAACCTCAGTATAGTGATGATAGTGATGAGGAGGATACCTCTGTAGCTGATGGAAGGGATCCGGAATTGCCTCCAAGTCCTGTTGCTAAAGTTGTATCATCTGGAAAGGAAATAGTCTTGGAAGAGAGAAATGAAGAAGCACATGTTGATGAGGAAGACCAGCCTGCTCCATAGAATGAAGAAGAAGAAGAATCTGAAACTGAAGCATCTATTTTTGCCTGCTTGAGTCTCAGTCTGCTGATTGGGCACTCCTCAATGCCTACTGAGGAAGTTGTTGAATTAGAAAGACCTGCACCTATTCCGGAGGAGCCTCCTGTTGTTGAATTGGAAATAGTTGTGGAAAATTATTCTGAGGAAGACCTACCTGCTGAGGCTTCTCTTAATGTACTTATACAAGAGAATACACAGATTGAGGGGGAGCAACCTACCAGACTTGGCAATGTTTCAGTTGCTCATGAGATTGAAGATTGGGATGAAGACCCAGGTTTTGTAGTGTTTGGGTTGGACTATCCTGATTCAGAAGATGAGACACCCATCAATAGACCTCCTATCACTTATAATCTCCTTTCTGAAACTTTCCCTGAGGACATAGTAAGAAAATATGATTTAAACCAGTTGAATTCTGATCTCCAGGCCAGTTTTGTGGAAGAAATGAAAATAATAGAAACCTCTTTAGTATCTTTTATTCATTCTATGATGACTAAATAGGTATCTGGTGTTTTGGATGAAGTCAAGACCTATCATAATCAAGTTTCAAGCTTGGCAGAGGATGTTGAATCTCTAAAGAAATCAATTGTCTCTATGGAGTCTTATATGAGCTCTAAATCTCAAGCATACAAAGACTTGGCTTTTGTGAAGAGTGTAGTTGGCTAGATGGTATCAGTTTTTGAGAAATTTAAGAAATCCATGGAACAACATGTCATCACCCAGGACTCTCTTGTGAAAAATCTCATAAGTGGGATGACTAAATCTTTTAAGGAAACAGTTGCCTTTACTATTGAACCTATGAGTTCTACCAAGCCATCTTTGGATATTGATCAGATCCGAGCTGTGATGAGAGAAGAGATTAGACAGTCTTCTACCAGTGGCTCTGTAGACTCTGCTGCTTTGACCCAAGTGGTGACTACCACTAGGGATATAGGGAAAATTGTTCAGAACTTTATGAGAGAGGCCACTTCTTCTAAAAAAGAGATCAAAGACAAATTGGATTTATATTTCCAAAGGATCTACACTAAGCATCAGTTGAACAATCATTTCAATCTTCTGTTAGAAAACCTGAAACTTCCTTCAGTCAATATGGATTTCATAGAACAAGTAAGAAAGCTGAGGGAATTGACTCCTGCTCTAGATAAATTTATAGAGAACAAGGATGACTTTATCTCGGCTATGGAGAGAGGAGGAGGAATCATAATGGACTTTAGGAATCTGTTTCTGCCACTTCTGCATGTAGACAGTACTCCAATCATTGTACCTCTAGCTCTGCCTGCCTCTGCTCAGTCTGCCTCTATTCCTCATATGTCTCCAACTCAAGAAATCTGGAGCCTCACTCCTATGATCACCCAACGAGCTACACAGTATAGGCCAGGCATTGTATCAGTAGCTCAGCCTCCTTTGATCATCTCTGGTGTTTCTAAGCCTCCACCTGCATCCACCAAACCCGAATCCTCTTCTGATCCCAAGGGAAAATCACATACTGAGGAGGTGGATTGAATAGTGGCTAGGACATTTGATAGGAATCACTTGTATTCATTTTTTATTTCTCTGTATCTTTTTTCCCCACTAAATATATATGATCTTACTTTATTTTACCTTATGTTACTTCTCTCATCCTTTGTTTCCTACTTTTTTCTAATCACAAAGGGGGAGAAATATAAGAAAAGGGGAGAAATCTAAGATAGTGGGAGAAATATAAGACAAGGGGATAAATATGAGCATAATATATATGAGAAATATGAGAATAATATATATGAGAAATATGAGCATAATTTAATTTTCCCATAATATGATTCTACCTATAGTACATTTGTTTTATATCTCTGATACATTTTTTTCATACCTCTAGTACATTTACTTTATAATTTTACCTCTGATACATTTACATGTAATACTCTATTCTCTGATACATTTGAAAATTTCATTACTCACACTGAGAAGTGAGACTCATTGTATTTTATAATTCTATCTTAATGATTATTTTGGGATCATGTTACCATAATTTGTGATTATCAAAAAGGGGGAGATTTTTGACCTCACCTATTTTGATAATCCCAATCATGTTTTAATATGTTTTGATAATCTCAATTATGTTTCAATATGCTTTGATTATCCCAAATAATTTTTATACTTGTTTAGAAATGTTACTAACTCAATCTGGATATGTTTTTCATAGAACAGATAAGTATTAAGTATTGAGTCACTGATACAGACCTACCGATAGAGGAAGTCCACTGGTATGTGTAAGTCCATCGGTATGCACAATAGTTACTGATACAGACCTACCGGTACATAGTCTACCAATAATTAAAGGTCACTGGTACATAGTTAATCGATACATAGCTACCGATACAAACAGACAGACAGACATCTACCGATATGAAGTCCATCAATACAAATACAAAGTCCACCGATACAAACAGCTACTGATACAAAGGTCTCAGGTACACAGCTACCGATAAGGCTAAGTACACCGGTACAGAAGTCTACCAATATGGATAAGGTCACCGGTATACAGATAGTTACCGTTACACCTGAGCTACCGATAGAATAAGTCTACCGGTATGCACAAGTCGACTGATGTAGAATAACAACTACCGATACAAGTCTGCTGATACAGACAGACAACTACTGCTACAAATTCTACCGATACAAGAATGCCACCAGTACAAGAGAGCTACCAATAAGAGGAGCTACCAATAAAAAGAGTTATAGATAAAAGGAGCTACCGATAGAAGAGCGACTGATTCAAGCGAGCTACCGTTATAAAGGATAACAACTACCGATACAGAAGAGCTACCGATACAAGCTCACTAATACTAAGAGCTACCGATGGAAACCATTCACTATATCTCTAAACTCTATTTCTATTTGTTTATTTAGCAACAGTCATATTTGATGTTTTTAATGCACCTGATATTAATTAATGATAGTTGTTGGCATTTCTAAAACCGTACCTCATACCTGTAAAAATGTAATCATTCCCATTGCTGGAGCTCAAGGTATAAAAGGAAGATCAAGCTAATGAAGAAAGACAGAGGAATACACGTTCAAGTGTGTGACACCTGAACTAAAATTCAAAAAGAAGAACATGAGAAGAACTCAAATAACGGTCATACACATCAAGCAGAAGTTTCAAATAAGAATCTCAAGTGCTACAACGAATACTCTCTTACTCGAGCTGAACACTTACACTGGAAGTCAAATACAAAAACGACACTCTGTTTCTTGACAAAAACCAGAGAAGGACTCAAAGCCTCATATACATCAATATGAGGAGTCCGGATCTTCACTCAAAACACACAGAGAATTCTAAACTCATATCTATCTGTTTAGCTCTATTGTGTTTCAGTTATTTACATTTTGAGAAGTGTGTGTGCTCTGTATTTTTAGACGCACACTATCTCCTATTCTAAACTGGAGGATTTATAAATCCTCACTCAATCTTTCCCTATACTCTTATATCCCACTGTGGATAGTGGTAGAGGTCAAGTGTGACCTGGATAGCCTATGTTCTGTTGTTTTTGTTTTCCCATGTAGAAATGTGGTAGAGGTCTTAGTACCCGGATAGTCTTTGTACTGTTGGTAACCCCGATCCAGGGTGTGGATCAAAGTTTATATAAACTATTTGAGAGGACTAAGTCTCATCTTGAGACTGAACCTCTTGGTTAAAAATGTTGTGCTTGTTTGTTTTTCTTAACACTATTTTGAATATTCCGCTGCTAATTACTTTAAATATAAATCTATTTTAAAGTAACTCTGATAGTTAAACTAGCAAGTGTTTATAACTTTTGTTATCCAGTAAGTTAGTTTCAAAAGTTAATCAATCTTTAGATTGAGTTAACTGAGAAATAATCAATCTCTTGAGAAACTAATTGAAAACTTACAATCTTTATAAATTCACTACAGTTTAATTTTTATTTAATTTGGGGGATTTTAATCATAAATTTTTTAACCGAAATTTTAATTAGAACTCAATTCACCCCCCTCTTGAGTATCCACTCTGACCAAAAAAAAAATTTAAGCTTGATTAAGCTTGTTAGAGGCATTCAAGACCTCCATGCTAATGTGAAATAGCTGCTAGATATAGTAATTCAATCTGTTTAAATTGAATTGCCTATTAAAAGTGCTTAAATGTGTTTTATATTTATGAAATGCTTAAGATTACATATGTTGTGACCCTTGGGGTTGTGATAGGCTTGACTTGAGGTTGGGATGACATGGCCATCAGGATTGAGTGATGCCGATCACTGGTTGGGCTTAGCCCAGATTTGATTGAGTGGTTTTGACCACAGAATTGGGCATCATGGACATCAGTTTGAGGCAGTGTTACTATCAGGTTGGGTAAGGCCTGAGATACTTGGATGGCAAGGCCATCGGATTTGAGCGACATGGTCACAGGGGCATGAGGTGCCAGGGATGGTGTGTCTTAGGTTCTTATTTTGGTGATTTTTGCTCACCCGTGATGGAAAAAGCATCGATTGAGTCGTGTGCACATAGGTTGACTCCGTGATGAGGTGGTTTTGACCACTTGTGTGGGTAGAGTCCCCTGATAGTTATGGATTAGGTATTTATGGTTTGGAGGTGCTTGCCGTAGAAAGTCGCGAGGAAGTTGAGGAGCCTTTGGTTGATAGGGATGAGGCAATCAGGTTGGGGGCTGAGGCTCACCGTGATTGAGGTCATGGACCAGGATATTTATTTGAGGAAAGACATTGTTGTTCCTCTATTTTTCTTGCCATGGGCCGATGTGAGCTTTTGAACAGGGGTCCTTGGGATCGCGATACTAATATTTGGGCATGCCTTCGGGACGTCGGTACTTTGAGACATGAGGTGTCAGGAGGCACGTGGTGCCGAGATATGTGATATAGGTGGAACCTTATGGTTCACCAAGACTTTTTAACTATATGGGTACCTTGGTCCATGGGTCAAGGACTCTTGTTTTCTTTTTAGATTCTAGTGTTGGTCGAAGCAGGTGACACTCTCTGGTGGCTGCTGAGCACCAGTGGAGGTTGTGTTTATTTATGCATCGTACTGTTTATTTTACTTTGAGATGAAAGTATGCTTAAACACATATACTAGGTACGTACCATTGGGTGTTATCCTACTAAGATTCATCTCACACCCTACACAGTCCCTTCAGGATGTGTGTAGACTTTATAGATTTATGTACAAGTAAAGGATTAGCTTCAGGAGCTGGATCGTAGTGCAGTTTGGCATGGAGATTGGAATGGACCTTGAGGTCTTTCCAAACTATAGTTTTACTTTTTTTTAGATTTCATTCCTATATCAACATACTTATTTTTGTATGTAGCTACAATGGTTATCCATGGGTGCCCTTTTTTTATATTGACATGTATGACCTGTTATGGACGCATGCTTGTTTTGTTGTAGCTACATGTGGTGTGCTGACATGTTATTCTATTTACTTTCTACTATAGTTGTCTTTATATTGCTTCCATTGTTTATTTATATTGCATGTGCTTCCACTTTGCGGGTCTGGTTCGAGTCTGCTGAGTCATTTATTTCCGCTGAATGGTATGCTATTATGCTCGGACCAGTACCATTATCTATTCCTAGAGGGTATAGCCTCCACACTATACTTGTTTACACCCTAATTTCTAGTAAGAATCCTTTGGAATTCAGGGAGGTGTGCCTAAGGCCAGTGGCACCCGGCCTGATAGCACTATTCGGGTGGTTGTTCGGGTCGAGGATACTACAAGTGATATCAGGGGAGTTCTTGATTGGAATTTAGTAGTAGTGATTTGCTGGATACTAATGAGATCGAGACTGCCTTTCTTTTATACTGGTTTACTATTTGGGATATGGTATACTTGAGATAGGTTGTGATTGGAATTGGGTTTAGAGCTTGTGCTTGGGTGCCTGCAGCCCCAGGTATGAGAGACAGACCAAGTTGCCTTGGGTGGGAAATTGTTGTTTTTCTTTTTCTCAGATTATAGTTTATATGGTTTCCACCTTGGTGGCTCACTTGGTTTTTTATGATTATTGGTTGTGATATGTGACCCTTGACCCATTGTGGTAAGGGAAAATGAGACCTTGGACCGGTAAGTCAAGGTGTGGTTGCTTGGCTTTTGATAGTCACATTTTTAGGGTATTTCAATTTTATATATGCACATATGCTTTGCGAAGTGATAATACCATGTGATATATGTCAATTACCATGTGAAAAAGGTGAAATGACTGATAGAATTTCTTATTTTATGCAATGTGATATGCCATGATTTAAATTTATGAAAAAATTGCATGTGGCATGGGAATTGGGCCTAGATCTTATAGGACCGGGCAAGGATTTTGGTTGAAGTGATTTTGATCACCAGGATTAGGTGACTTGGTTGTCGAATTGAGGTAATGTTGGTTTTCAAGATGGACGTGGCCCAAGTAAATTATGATACTTGGATCTGTTGAGGGTGGGTAAGGAATTTGTGAGGCTTAGATGTCATGGGCATGGTTGTGATGGGGGAGAGTAAGGGTAGTTGTAATACGCTTCCTTTTTACTACTTTCCCTGTCTATTTTGAATATGTATATATATATATATATGAGTTATCTGACCATTTTATGGTATTCAGCAGGTTCCTCTCAAATGGATCGATGGAGCGTCAGGTAGGTAATGGTATAGTTACATAGGAGCACGATCAGGTTTAGACCCCTGAGGGTCAGGCAGATCATAAGCTGTAGGTGCAGGCTTAGGGGATGGTTTAGGTTTAGGATCCAGTGTCAGCAGGGCAGCTGCTGATTTTAATAGCGTTCGGGCCGTGGCTTAACAAGAAACTCCAAACAAGTCTGGTACATTTCTTGCAGGGTATCAATATAGGTTCTTAGGGAGCAGATCCATCGATGGCATAAATGACTTGGGAGTTCTAGTCACAGCACCCGGCACTTCTTTAGGGTGAGGGTGGTTCGTAGGCAGCTGAGAACTGAATAGAAAGCATGCATATGATCTTTGAGCAGCTTGAGATGCCTCTAGGGTGGAGGGTCAAGCTGGTGATGTACATGCTCAGAGGACTATCGAAGCGCTGGTGGGATGTGCAAGTTCAAGCTCGCAGACATGAGGGACTATCCTGGAAGGACTTTGAAGGCAGATTCTTTGAGCACTTTTTCTCAAAGACATTGAGGGTGGAGAGAGATAAAGAGTTCTTGAGCCTTTAGCAGGGTGACATGTCTATCATGGACTATGAATATAGTTTCACTGATCTATCTCACTTTGCACCAAGTATAGTAAGCGATGACACCTCGAGGGTGAGGCCCTTCGAAGATGGCTTACAGCACACCATTCAGGTGTAAGTAAACATCTTTAGGTTGACCTCGTTCTCAGAGGCAGTGAATTAGGTGCTCATAGTTGAGGGTAACCTGATGGATAGGTATCAATTGGGTCAGGTGGGGGATTCATGTGATGGTTTAGATAGTAGGAAATGAGATTGGGATGAGTTTCAGTAGGGTGGTCAGGCTAAAGACTTATCTAGTGGTAGCTCTATAGTGGTCTTCTTTCAGTGTGGGCAGCCAGGGAATGTACAGACTCATTGTGATAGGCCTCCAAAGGAGTGTCAGGCTTGTGTTCAGGTTGGGAATCTTAAGATTTTCTACAGGAAGCCTTCTCAGATAGCTGACAATCAGGGACCAGGACAGACTATGTTGTCTGGGGTTAGATCAGGACCGGTACCAGGTGAGGGTTACTGAGGTTTAGCTACACGTGGAGGATGTGTCAGAGATAGTGGGACCCAACCGTGGGGTTAGTGGTCGACGGCTGGTGCAGCACAACATGGAGGTCAGGATTCAAGCAGCTGTGTGTTAGGACAGGTGAACACCGTGGATCTACCAAGGGCTGAGCAGACTGGTGAGCCGATGACGGTCAGAGGTACACCGCAGGCATGACCATGATTGTTTTGTTTTCTTTTGGCATGTCCTATTTAGGCATGTCCATTTTGAGTGCACAAGGTGCACAAGATGTATATGGACTGACTAGACGCCGGTCAGTAAGTTGGAACCATCTCAAGTGTGTGAATATATATATGAGGTGCTTGGAATCAGGAACATCGTTTGATGCATGTTTTGAGGTGCTTAGGTATCGGGGCATCTGAGGGATGTAGGTTACATGAGGTGCCTTGGGAATCAGGGCATCTAGGATGTGGTTTGTGATTGAGGTGTAAGGCATCGGGTTTGTTTTGAGCATCCATGGGATACGGTACCTCATTGTGCCATGGGTGTCATGGGCTCGAGGTGAGCACCGATGCGGTGCGGGATGTGATTGGGTGTCGAAGCGAAACAGGAACACCTAATGAGGTGTAGGGGTGAATATGGGTCATGGGAGGACCATGGGTCTGGAAATAGGTCATTAGACCTTGATTTATTTGAGATTTGGGTCAGGATTAACCGAGTTATGCAATTCCTAAGGTGGGGATCCCTCCTTGAGAAAGTTAACCTATCGAGACTGGGGTAGTCCAGGTTGCTGGACAGGATGTGTATGTTTGGTATCATATCAGTTTTTTTTATAGCTTAAGGATGAGCTATGTTATGGTGGGGTGATTTTGACGACCTGGATTTTTGGAATGGGTCAAAATCCACACTCGGTTTTAATTTTTCAATTAGTGGCTATGCTGCTATTTGATTCGTTGATCGGAACTCAATTATGAGAGTTCCATTGGCCTTAAATGGTGTTTTTTGGTTGGTCTAGGGGTTTGAAGAGTGCCTCCGAGTGTTTTAGGTTAGTTTTGAGAGCATTGGGGGATGAATGGCCTGATTTGAAGTTGCAGAACAGGGCACACAGTTTAGGGAAACCGTACGAGTCAGGGCGCACGACCGTGCAGATGGGTCTGTAGAATTGAAAAGGCTTACCACATGGTTTGTGCACGGTATGGAAAACCATGTGGGGAGGCCATTTGGGTATGGATTTCTTTGGTAGTGGCTTCCGCATGGTTGTCACACGGTTTGGTAAACCGTGCGGGTAAACTGTGTGGCCTAGTAAAGAAGGCAAAATTACCATTTTCCCTTACTCCCTTTTTCTTCTTTCTTCCTCTTTTCCTCACCTTCTTGGTTACACACAATAGGGGAGCCACCCCTTTCTGTTAAATCCATGAATTATTTTAAAGGTATTTTTCATTTAATTTCAATTATTTCTTTATCGCAGGGGTTTCCCATGCATTTTTGGAGGAAAGGATGGGTTTTCAAGATTTTGGTCAAACCGTGAGCCCATTTTCAGTTTTTAAAAAACAAAATTTGTTTCTTTTATAACTCCTTAATTTTATAAAATTTTTCACCCATTACACTTTAAAATTGGCCTCCCCTAACCTATTAAAACGACCATATCCATTTAGACCCCTTAGGAACTCATTATCATTTTGGATCTGGGTGATTTATTTAGGCATTGGGCTAACCCGTGAGCCCAATTCCTGTTTTAAAATTTTATTTTAATTCTTTAATATCTTATTCATTTTTTACTCTTTTTCGGTGATTCCACCTCTCACCCGAATCCAAAAACCCAAGGCTCAACCCAATTATATATTTCACCACTTTGGAACTCATTTTCATCACGGATTAGGGCGAAACTTCTCAGGGTTTCTCAAATCACCCGGATTTGAAGAGGTAAAATGTTTCTTTCATAACTCCTTCAATTTTCACTCTTTTCCCACATTCCAATACCCACTTGAACTACTAAGACTTATTCGAGCCTCCCTACCAGTTTTGGTTACTTGTAGATTCATATTTTGGTGGATTTGGGGCGATTTCTTCAAGATATCTCAATTAAGTGAGTTTCCTCTCATGTTCCTCCCATTTCTTAGGGTTTCTTCCACTTTTCTTGAGGTTCTAAAATGTCCAGCATCTAGGGTTCATACCTAGGGTTTTATTTTGTGCCATTTTGGTAAAATATTGTGGATTAGGGCTTGATTTCACTTCCTTATGGTGCGGCGGTGGTGTGATTGATGTTTCGCACAACGGTTTGGATTTTTTAGCACAAATGGTAGGATATTCCATGTATAATCATTATTGGATGAGTTATTTTTTCTTGATTTATATTTTTATCATGATTATATTCCATTTTTTTTTTGGTGAAAAATTATATTTGGTATCATTTGTTAAGCGGTTGGTTTTTAAGTGGCATTTTTGTGAAAAAAATAAATATTTTTGGTGTGTGTTCCATGTTGTGTTCATTGGGGTTGTTTTATGATTCATGGAATAGTTTTGTTAAATGATGTTATGGATTTGAATTCTGGTTTGATGTGATATTTTTATGCTTTTGGTCTTAAAAGAGGGTTTTTAGAAGGATTTTTATGTGAAAAACATGGTTACACTCCTTGGAATTGTTTTGTGAAGGTTTTAAATGGTTTCTTGATTTATGTAAGAGGTGAAACTATGTTGACAAATTGTTTTGGTAGGAGTGTACTTTTGAAATAGTCTATTTTAATGTGAAAGGGATGTTATGTTATGTATACTATCTTGGAAAGTTTTTGTAAATTTTTTTAAAGGATTTGTTGAAGTGTGAAAGAGAGGTGAAACGTGTTGTGGGATGTTTTGGTGTGAGTATGATTTCCAAAAATGAATTTGAATGAAAAAGGGGACCATGTGACATGTGTGTGGGTTTTTTTAGTGTGTGTGTGACTTGGAAGTGGTATTTTCATTTTCAAATTGTATTCCATGGCTTGTGGAACTTGTTTGAGCACAAGAGGGAAAACTTGGGTATCTAGGTGGGTGGATGTGTACTAGTATGCTAGTGATCCCGTGGGGGTTTGGCCCCTGTTTCACGTAGCAAGTTTGATGATGAAAACACTAACTAAACTATGATGTTGATTATGATGATGATGAGGAGGAGGAACCACTAGGTTATGGGTATTCTCCCTACTAGTGGCTCATGTGCATGAGAACAAATATTTGTAATGTTACTTTCACCGAGTACGAGGTACCTGAGACCCACAATGAGCTAGTGCCTAGGGTTGTTTCCTGTTGCTAGTGCTCATTGGATATTTTAAACTTACCAACGGCATACGGTATGTTTGGCTGAAAAAATTCAGTATCTTTTTCATTCTATTTAAAATTGTTGATTCTTTAAAGTAGCCCACTTGAAAACTATTTTCATTTAAAGATTCATCTCTTTAAAATTCTTATTATCATTTCATGTTTATGAAAACTTGCAATATTTTCATATATGAATGTTTATCACGTGAAATATTTTAGTGGTGGCATCCTATTGGTATTTGGATCACACCCTACTTACACCTTTGGGTGTAAGTATACTTGGTTATTTTGTTGCATGTTTGGGTAAAGCTTTTAGTGCCAATGGTTCGGGTTTCTATCGATCCTTCTTGGTGCAGTGTCGTGGAGATGGCTTGAGGGTGGTGCCTCTTGCCATGAGAAGGTTATTGGTCTGTCCTTTTTGGTTTTATTCCTTTGTAATAGTCTTTAAACATTGTTTTAAATTGTGTAATTCAATTCTGAAATTTAGTAAAAGATGTTTTGGTTTGAAAAATACAGATTTGTTTTATGGGATTCACTAGTTGTTTTATGTTTATACACTCGGTTAAATCATTACCAAATTTCATTTTATGATACTCGGGAACTTGTGTTATCCCATAGGGATTGGGAACACCCTTCGGGCCTTTCCAAAAGCTTGGTCGGATTCCGTTTTGATGGAGACCAGATTCGGTTCGTGACAAAATGGTATCAGAGGGGGGTCAGGTTCACTCTTTGGGTCATGTTATTTGGGGAAGAGTTAGGATAGTCTGAAGTTAGGATTGTTGGGGCTTGACATTTCGATTACAAGTAGGGTTACTAACCAGCACATCTCATGACGTGATTCAAGTCACCAGGGGAAGTTAGGTTTTATCTGAGTCCTTTGTTTTTCTTGGTTTGATGATGATTATGGGAAATTAAAAGAGAGTTGGGTTAATGGTCTCTGTGAGCTCGTAGGGTTTGAAAAGCCATGTCGAGCCAAGGATATTTCCCTAGAACACTCTCTGTGATGGTGAAGTTATTTTTGTATGCCCACCAACCATATGTCCAAGTCACCCACCGAAACTATTTTCCTCTCGCATTGTCTTGTTTCCTTTAGTTTTGGAATCTTGGAAGTTTGGTTTTAAAGAAAAAATGACTTGGTTTTAAGAAGCATAAAGTTTTTTTGAAATGATTTTATAATAAAGAGTGAATGGTTTGATTTGTGAAATGGTGGTACTGAATTTTCAGAATTGTTTTGAAATGGTAATGGTGTATTTAAACTCTTTTGAAAGTATAAATTACATCAAAGTGGAGTTTGAAAATATGTTTAAAATGGAACTTTTTGAATTATTGAAAAAGTGTTTTGAATGGAATAAAGTTCTTTTTGAATTTTTGTGTGGAGTTTAGAAATGGATTTTTTATTTGGTAACTAGTGAGAATTTTAAAAGTTTTACAAATCATTGGAACCTTGTTTTAAATAAGAGAAAATGAGTTTTTCAATGAATGGGTGTTGATCAAATGGTGTTTGTCATAAAACTGGGAGTGTTTTGAAATGGGATAAAATGTTTTGAAATTAATGTATGGCTTGAAAGTGAGTTTTTATTTGAATGATCATGCCTTTCTGAAAAGTTTTGTAAGCTTTAAATTGGGATTGATTTTGTGGTTAACGGGTTTGAGAAAAAGGGAGTGTCGGTTGAATGTTTTGGTTCTGAAAAGTGGAAAGAATTTTTGTTTTAACCTTTGGTATTTCCATGAGAAACCACATGCATGTGGTTATATGGGATGATGGATGGTTAAAGGAATGATTGGATGAGTGTCGGGATGGATATGAGGAGGGTACCCGGTGTGGCATGAAAACATGCATGTGTGAGGCCCATGGGGTACCTGTCATGACCCGTCCCTCAGGGCCCGTGTCGTGACTACCCCAAGCCCGCCTTCCATAGGCCAGGGGATGGAAACTAGCACCGGAAAGGCGTATCCCCAAAACCGGGAAGGAATTGCCTTTATAACCTATAAACTCACACAACCAAGCACACAGCAAGATACGATTACAAAGTAAACTGTATAGAAAACATAGTAAGTACAGTAAGTAAAAGGGCCAGAATACAAGCCCAACTGAAAGATACAAGTAAAACTGGAAAGTACAAGTAAAACTGAAAACAGGTCCTGTGAACACCCGCCAAGGATCCTACCTGAAGGGTAGGTACAGCTCTCAAATGGTTGTCACTACGGTATGCCTCGTCTAAGGTCCACCTCTGAGCAGCCTTCAGTTCTGGTACCCTCTTCCTCAGTCAGCGTTGTTCGTTGTCTGCACAAGAAACAACAAGGTGCGGGCGTAGCCCCGTGTAGGGTAGAGTATAACAATACTCAGTAGGGACCCCGAGACCCCTCCTAAGGTCTCCTAGAGTTCCAAAAAGGAAAAACCACAAATTACGTAGCAATAGATATCAACTCTACATAGGTATATTCCCATACATATACCTAAGTTATCAAGATATACTCATCTCACACAAGAGGGAAGAATACCACAAAGGCAACACCACAAAGGTAGATTTACCACACAGGTAATACCACGAAGGTAGAAGTACCACATATGTAACACCATGAAGGTATAAGTACCACTTAGGTAACACCATGAAGGTAGGATTACCACTCAGGTAACACCACAAAGGTAGAAGTGCCACACAGGTAACACCTCGAAGGTAACAGACTCAGCTCACACCAGGTATATAAGTAAGGCACCAAAGTACAGATAATTAATCGAAAAGCTAGATCATATTATTTTTTTGAGAGGCACTACTGCTGACTATACGGAGTCTGACCCGCATAGGATCGATAGGTACTAACCCTCACTGACCTACACAGGATCGGTATGCGCTGACCCACACAGGATCGCTGAGCGCTGACCCACACAGGATCTGACCCATACAGGATCGGTATGCGCTGACCCACACAGGATCACTGAGCGCTGACCCACACAGGATCGGTGTTGACCCACACAAGATCTCTCGATACTAACCTCCGTATGTTGTGTCTCCAACCTCTACCTCACTGCCAATCACTGGGTTCCCGCACTAAGCATGCTTGATTCCAGGAGGTTCTGCTCCTCAATCCATCAGTCGATACTTCAAATACCACTAAGTCCCACTAAGGATCATCCCAAAGGTTCTTCACATTAAAAGGCACCCAACACGACTGACGACGCATCAATCGGACGCTCGGTCAGTAAGTTATTAGTGTTTCCGTTCTGAGGGCCCAGTTGAATTCGGGTTCGATCCAACCCAGCCATACTCCAAATTTATCCAAAACTCAAGTAGATTATACCCCAAAGACCATCTTGATCCAAGGATTCTGGCTCCATAGACAGTTTGTCAAATGGATGCTCGATTCTCAAGTTATGGCCAAAAAGGCGAAATTCGGTCCGGATGGGCCCAGGTCTGGTCTGACCCAGCCCGACCCGACCTGGGCCGACCTGAGTCTGGCCCGGTTGTCCTAGGCCTTGGTAGGCTCAGCCCGCTGGGATGGCTTGGTGGCGCGGCCCGCGGTCGGGTGGATCTCTGTGGTGAGGTCTGCCCTAGCCGACACCCGGGAGGGAGGCGCCTCCCAGGTCACCCAAATGGCCAAAGGGCCATTCAGTTTTTGGAAGTGGGACCCACTAGAGTGGGTCCTTCTCGGTGCACCACGGTCGGCCAGACCACTGGCCGGTCCTCCTCCCAGTGGCGCCGCTGCCCTCTGCGGCCGGCCGGCGTGCCAGCCGTGAACCTGCTCCACCGTGGCCGATGGGTCATGGCCTCCTGCTCATCCGGCGGCGCGGACGCGAACCACCCTATCTCCATGCAGCCTGCCGGTGTGTCGGCCTCCCTCCTCTTCCTTGGTTCACCGCATCTCCATTTTAGGCCCGAAAAATAAAACGACTGCATATTCGCGATCCTCGGGTCGAGGGTTCTGCGTCCATACGTCGCGCTCAACAAAACATTGTGTTTTCAGTGTTATTAAATATTTGGCGTTTATGAATGCATGAAGAACGCGCAATGAACAAAAGAAAACGGGGCAAGGTATATGTGAGAGATGATGGCCATGTTTGTTTGTCCATCATCATTGTGAGTCTAGAATATGATGAATCAAAATATAAATTCAATCATGTTTCAAATTAAAATCCCTACCTCATTCCTTGGAGATGGTGTGAGGAAGAAGACGAAGTCGATGAAGGGGAAGTCGGCATTCATCGCTCCCACAAGACGCTTCCGAAGTCGGTTCTTCGTTCTTCATTCGGAAGTCATTCTTCGTCGGAGGTTATTTCTCCAAAGGTTATCCTTTCCTTTACCAACGATTTCTCCCATGAAAGTTGTGGTGCAAAATTAATAAGATTAAGTTTATTAATTAAACAAATAGAGTTGGCACATTAAATTGAGGAAGAAACCAAGAGTCACCTCCCATTAAAAGAGAGGATTGGGTGGTCCCCACCACCATGAATTCAATTGGGAGTTTTCCAAGGGTCTCCCACATTAAATAAGAGAGTTTAGGTGGTCCCCATCACCAAAATTCAAAATAAAAGAGGTTCCAAATAAAATAAAAGTTGTTTTAGTTTATTTTTATTCTTTTAACTCTCCCATGAAAAACATGAAAACTAACTTTCACCCTCGACCTACTGTGGTCGAGGTGAATGTCTCCTTAAGAGAATATCGGCGTTGCGAGTTCAAAAATGCCCTCAGATTTCAATTCTGAGTACCAGTTCAAAATTTACAAAATGTCGCTCGCACGTTTACTGAACTTACCTAAAAAAAGTTCAGAAATTCATTCTGGGCACTCTGGGCCTCAGAATCACGTTCCGTCAATTTTCACAGACTCGTAATATTTCCATATAATTAAAAAAATTACATGGAAAAATCTGAGTCTTTACATTCTCCCCACCTCAGGGATTTGCGTCCTCAAAAGCTACAACACAAACTAGGGAAACAGGTGGGGGTACTGAGTACGAATCTAAGCCTCCCACTCCCATGTGCTCTCCTGGTGGTTCTCGTGCTGCCAACGTAAGCGCACCAAAGGTATCGACCACCCATGTAGGACTCTCTCCTGTCGATCCTCAATCTCTACTAGAACCTCCAAAAACGTCATCCCATCGTCAATGTTTAGCTCGCCCCAGTCAATGATGTGCGAAGGATCATGTACGTATATCCTCAGCTGGGATACGTGGAAAACATCGTGCACCCGGTACAACTAAGGGGGAAGAGCTAAGTGGTAATCCACCTCGCCAACTCTACTGAGGACCTGAAAGGGTCCGATGAACATCGGAGATAACTTTCCACCCCGACCAAATCTCCGCAAACCTCGTCGAGGTGAAACTCATAAAAAGACATGGTCACCATCCTCGAACTCCAGAGGTCTCTATCTCCTGTTATCATAAGACTTTTGCCCGCTCTGTGCAGTCTTCATCCGCGCCTGGATGATATGCACCTTCTTTGTGGTAGTATGTACCATCTCCGATCCCATGAGTGTTGACTCCCCTGGATCAGTCCAGCACAGAGGTGATCTACAAGGTTGTCCGTACAGTGCCTCCAATGGTGCCATACCGATAGTGGAGTGATAACTGTTGTTGTATGTGAACTCCACCAAAGGCAAGCGATCCTCCCAGCTATGGCCGAAATCAAGGACGCAAGCACACAGCATGTCCTCAAGGTTCTGAATGGTCCTTTATGTCTGACCATCCATCTGAGGATAGAAGGCGGTGCTCAACCGAAGCTGTGTCCCGAACGCCTCCTGCAACCCCTTCCATAGCTGGGAAGTAAAACGTGCATCACGATTGGAGACAATCATAGATGGAACTCCATGAAGCCTCACAAACTCATTTACATAGAGGTTTCCCAAGCTCTCTACTGATCCCTACTCTCTGATAGGTAGGAAGTGGGATGACTTGGTGAGTCGATCAACGATCACCCAGATAGAATCATGACTCATAGACGTGCATGGAAGTCCTATCACGAAGTCCATGGAAATTCCATCCCACTTCCACTCTAGAACCTCTAGTGGTTGTACTAAGCCTACTGGAAACTGATGCTTTGCCTTCACTTGCTGACAAGTGAGGTACCGAGAGACAAACTCTGCCACTGTTTTCTTCATTCCCAGCCACCAATGCTGACACCGAAGGTCCTGGTACATCTTCGCCACTCCTGGATGTACCGCTTGAGGGTTCGTATGGAACTCCCTTAACACTTCCTTTCATAGCATCACTGGTACCATGGTACGCCCTCTGAAGAGGATGACGTGCTCCCCACCTTCATAAAATCCATCAGGTGCTTGTCCTGTGGATATCTGAGCACGTCGAGCCTCGCAGTCAGTGTCCCCAAGTTGTGCCTCCCTGACTCGCTGAAGTAGTGGTGGAGTGATTGTCAGAGACTAAAGATAAGATGCTCCATCTTGATCCACGTAGGATATCCGCAAAGCGGCTAGCTACTTCATCGCCTCACTCAGCAACTGTGTACCAGATCTTCTGCTGAGTGCATCTGCTACAACTTTCCCCTTCCCGGGAGTATAGACTATCTCGAAGTCATAGTCCTTGAGGAACTCAATCCAGTACCGTTGTCTCGGGTTCAAGTCCTTCTGAGAGAAGATATACCTAAGACTCATGTAATCATAGTAAACTGTAAAATGTTAACCCATAAAGTAATGTCGCCACATCTTCAAGGAGAAGACCAATGTTGTTAACTCCAGGTCATGGGTAGCATAGTTCTGATCATGTTGTCTCAGTTGTCGAGAGACATACACGATCACTGCTCGCTCCTGTATCAGGACACATCCGAGCCCGGTTCCTGATGCATCGCAGTAGACTACGTACCCAACGCCCTCCTCTGGTAGCCTCAACATGGGGGAACTCGTCAGTATCTGCCTCAGCTCCTGGAAACTCTGTTGTCATCTCTCTGACCACATTAAGGGTTTCCCTTCTTCGTCAATGCTGATAAGGTTTCCACAACTCTGGAAAAGTAAGGCACAAACCTCTAGTAGTAACCAGCCAGACCCAGAAAACTTTGCACCTCCATCACACTCCTAGGTGGCTCCCAAGCAAGAAAAACCTCAATCTTCGCTGGATCCACCACAACTCCAACATTCGAAATGACATGTCCCAAGAAGTGGACCTCTTAGATTCAGAACTGGAACTTCAAGAGCTTACCATAAATTTGGTGCTCTTAGAGTGTGTCTAGAACTATCTGTAGATGATAGGCGTGCTCCTCCTCTGTGGCTAAGTATATCAGTATGTCATTGATGAGGAATACCACAAAGTGATCGAGATATGGATGGAATATCCTGTTCATGAGTCCCATAAACATTTTTGGGTCATTGGTCATGCAGAATGGCATAACCAAGAACTCATAATGGCCATACCGACATCTGAAGGTCGTCTTCTGCACATCCTCATCTTGTACCCTAAGCTGGTGATAGCCTAATCTGAGGTCTATATTCGAAAACCATCATGCTCCCTTCAGCTGATCAAAAAGATCTTCAATCCTTGGGAGTGGGTACTTGTTCTTCATGGTCACCTGGTTCAGGCACCGATAGTCCACACAGAGTCTCAAACTCCCATCTGCCTTCTTAGCGAACAAAATCGGGGTTTCCCAAGGAGAAACACTGGGCCTAATGAACCCCTTTCCCTGCAATTCCTCCAGCTATACTCACAGCTCTCGAAGCTCCATAGGAGCCATCTGATATGTTGGTGTAGATATCGGTGTCGTCCCAGGGTACAAGTCGATGTAAAATTCCACCTATCTACGAGGAGGTAGACCCGAAACATCATCAGGGAAAATATCAGAATAGTGGTCCACCACTATAGGATAGCTCAGACTCTCAACATAAACCGCTCTGAGGGTAAGGCTAGCCAACTGATGTGTGATCGGCTGAACCCTCCTCCGGGTAAGTCCATCCTGTGCTGCAAAGGTTCCCTTCTCGCCGGTGAAGGAAAACCTGGTCCCATTCGTGCGAACACACCACACTTTTTGCCTAATACAGTCGATCTGAGCATGGACTGTGGATAACCAGTCCATACCCAAGATGACATCATAAGGCCTCGATGCTGCTACTAGAAGATCCCAGCCAAAGCTCTCGCCTCCTAGAGTAATCTCACACTGCCGACACTAGTGTGTAATTGTCAAATCTACTCCCGTAGGGGTCTCTAACCGTAAGGATCGAGCCAACAACTCCACCGGAATCTCCAAGATACAAACGAGGGTCGTGGAAATAAAATAATGACTGGAACCTATGTCTATAAGTATTGAAGCTAAGGTGGATCAGACACATATCATACCTCATATCATCTCTAGAGATTCTTGGTCGTAGGCCTCAGCTACCTGAATCTGAGATCGTCCCTATCCACCTGCTCCCTGCGATCGGGGTGGACCACCTGGTGGTGGTGGCGGTAAAACCTCGAATCGCCGCCCACCGCCTGTTGCACGGCCAGCTCCTCTTCCATGTCTGTCTCCTGCTTGCAGAACTCCTCAATAGAATCTTTACCTCTGCCCAGGCAGTCCTTCGACCATCTTCTGGTCATCCGTATGACGGGTCGGGCAGTCGCAAGCCATGTGGCCCTGTCCACCGCACGAGTAACATTACTTGATCCTTTCCAGTCATGTTCTGTCTCGAGAGCCCTGCACCACCGACCCTGTATCCTGTGGTCATCCACCTATAGGTCTGGTCCTCTTAGACCTCTGCGTCATCTATATGCTGCTAGCTATCGATGACTCTGCTACGTGTCGTCCGGTGGTGGGTCTCGCTACTGGTGACTGCTCGGCAAGGAATCTCTCCACTAAGAGTGCTCTCTCTAACACCCCCGCCTGTGTCGGGATGCTGAGAGAAACCATCAAAGCTCTAATCTCCTGTCAGAGCTCCTGCTTGAAGGTTCGGGCCCTGAATAATGGGTCCGGCACCATGTCAGTGGAGTAGCGCGAGAGGTTAGTGAAACTCACTGAATACTGAGCCACAGTCATGCTACCCTGCTGCAAGTGGAGAAACTCCTGTATACGCACTTAGCATAAGGTCTCTGGGACAAACTCTACCCTGAAAAGGCTCTCGAAGTCTGCCCAGATGAGAGTGACCTCGTCGTGAACTTGGAGCATCAAACTCCACCATCTTCCCGCTGCTGCCTGAAGAAGGCTGGCGGCAAGGATCGCCATGAGATCAGCTGGCGTCCCTACCAGTCGAAAAACTCTAACCACGGCCTCCAGCCAATCCTCATCCACCTATGGATCTGTCTCACCTCGGAACCTCGGTGGCCTCTAGTACTAGAACTCATGCAACGCGCTCAAGGGCGTGCACCCTCTGCTGTTGGGGTTGGTGGCATCGGCTGCCCAATGGGTATTGGTACTGCTGGTACACTACCCAATGGTACAAATGTTGTAAGGGGGGCCTACACCGAATCCCCATCACTCAGTGGGCTGTCATCACGTACTCTACCTGGAACCCTGGCTAGCTGTCTGTGTGGAGGCATCCTGAAAGAAACAGGTGCGCCATGGTTATAAGTTATACCTGGTGAGCTGACTAAAAGAGATCATAAATAAAACTTTTCAAAAACACACACGCAATCAGTGTTTTCACACACTTAGTCAGAAATCAGAAGTTAGGGTCCTGGTGTATGGATACGTCGGCCGCCGCACCAACACTGGACTCCCTGAATTAAAAACCACACTCATCACACTTAACACTATTTCCAAATAGAAAATATCAGAGTTATAGTTCTTTGATAGAACCGAACTCCTCTGATACCAATTTGTCACAGCCCGTCCCCCGGGGCCCATGTCATTACTACCCCAAGCCCGCCTTCCATAGTCCAGGGGCTGGCGACTAGCATCGGAAAGGCATATCCCCAAAACTGGGAAGGCATTGCCTTTATAACATGTAAACTCACACAACCAAGCACACAACAAGATACGAGTACAAAGTAAACTGTATAGTAAACAGAGTAAGTACAGTAAGTAAAAGGGCTAGAATACAAGCCCAACTAAAAGATACAAGTTAAATAGGAAAGTACAAGTAAAACTAAAAACAGGTCTTGTGAACACCCGTCAAGGATCCTACCTGAAGGGTAGGTACATCTCTCAAATGGTTGTCACTGTGGGCCTCATCTAAGGTCCACCTCCGAGCGACCTCCATTTCTAGTACCCTCATCCTCATTCAGTGTTGTCTGTCATCTACACAAGACACAACAAGGTGAGGGCGTAGCCCATGCAGGGGTGAGTATAACGATACTCAGTAGGGACCCCGAGACCCCCCTAAGGTCTCCTAGAGTTCCAGGAAGGAAAAACCAAAAATCACGTAGCAATAGACATCAACTATACTTATTTATATGCCCATACATATGCCTAAGTTATCAAGATATACTCATCTCACACAAGGATGAAGAATACCACAAAGGCAACACCACGAAGGTAGAGGTACCACACAGGTAACACCACGAAGGTAGAAGTACCACACAGGTAACACCAAGAAGGTAGAAGTATCACTCAGGTAACACCATGAAGGTAGATGTACCACTCAGGTAACACCACAAAGGTAGAAGTACCACACAGGTAACACCTGAAGGTAATAGACTCAACTCACACCAGGTATATAAGTAAGGCGCAGAAGTACAAATGATTAGTTGAGAAGCTAGATCATCTTATTCTGTCGAGAGTCATTGCTATTAACTATACAGAGTTTTACCCACATAGGATCGATAGGCACTAACCCCGATTGATCCACACAGGATCTGACCCACACAGGATTGGTATGTGCTGACCCACACATGATCGTTGAGCGCTGACCCACACAGGATCTGACCCACAAAGGATTGGTATGTGTTGACCCACACAGGATCATTTAACGCTAACCCACATAGTATCTGACCCACATAGGATCGGTATTGACCCACAAAGGATCACTCGGTACTAACCTCTGTATGTTCTATCTCCAACCTCTGCCTCACTGTCAGCCACTGGGTTCCTGCACTAAGCATGCTTGATTCCAGAAGGTTCTACTCCTCAAGCCGTAGTTCGATGATTCAAATGCCACAAAGTCTCACTAAGGAGCATCCCAAAGGTCTTTCACATTAAAAGGGACCCAACTCGGCTGACGACGCATCAATCAGACGCCCGGTCAGTAAGTTATTAGTGTTTCTATTCCGAGGGCCCGGTTTGATTCGGGTTCGATCCAACCCAGCTGTACTCCAAATTTATACAAGACTCAAGTGGAGTATATCCCAAGGACCGTCATGATCCAAGGATTTTGGTGTCGTAGACGGTTCATCAAACGGATGCTCGGTTCTCAAGTTATGGCCAAAAAGGAGAAACTGGGTCCCGATGGGCCCGGGTCCTATCTGACCCGGTCGGATAGACCCGGCCCGACCCGAGTCTGGCCCAGTTGGCCTGGGCCTCAGCAGGCCTAACCCGCTAGGCCATGGTCCGGCCCGGCCTGGCCCGGTGGAATGGCCCGCTAGGCGCGGCCCAGTGGCGCGGCCCGCGGTCGGGGGGACCACCGTGGAGGGGTCTGCCCTAGCCAACGCTCAGGAGGGAGGCGCCACCCAGGTCACCCGAACGGCCAAAGGGACATTTGGTTTTTGGAAGTAGGACCCACCGGAGCGGGTCCTGCTCAGTGCGCCACGGCCGGCCAGACCGTCGGCCGCTCCTCCTCCCAACGGCGCGACGACACCACTGCCCTTCATGGCCGGCCGGGTGTCAGCCGCCCTTCAGCCTCTGCCACGGCCAAGCGGTTGTAGCCTCCTACACCACCGGTGGCGCGGACGCGCACCGCCGCTCCGCCACGTGGCCGGCCGGCGTGCCAGCCACAAATATGCTCCACCGCGGCTGATGTGCCACAACCTCCTGCTCATCAGGCAGCGCGGACGCGTGCCGACCTATCTCCACGCAGCTGGCTGGTGTGCCAGCCGCCCTCCTCTTCTGTGGTTCACCGCATCTCCATTCTAATCCAGAAAAATAAAATGACTGCATATTCATGATCCTCAGGTTGAGGGCTCCGCGTCCATACGTCGCGCTCAAAAAAACATTGTGTTTTCAGCACTGTTAAATATTTGGCGTTGATGAACGCACGAAGAATGCGCGAAGAACAAAAGAAAAAGGGGCAAGGTATATGTACGGTATGATGACCATGTTTGTTTATCCATCGTCATTGTGAATCCAGAATATGAAGAATTAACATATAAATTCAATCATGTTTCAAATTAAAATCCCTACCTCGTTCCTTAGAGATGGTGTGAGGAAGAAGATGAATTCGATGAAGGGGACGTCAGCGTTCGTCGCTCCCGTAAGATGCTTCTGAAGTCGGTTCCTCATTCTTTATTCAGAAGTCATTCTTCATCATAGTATATTTCTCTAAAGGTTCTCATTTCCTTTTCCAACGATTTCTCCCATGAAAGGTGTGGTTCCAAATTAATAAGATTAAGTTTATTAATTAAACAAATAGGTTTGGCACATTAAATTGAGGAAGAAACCAAGAGTCACCTCCCATTAAAAGAGATTCTTGGGTGGTCCCCACCACCATGAATTTAATTGGGAGGTTTCCAAGGGTCTCTCACATTAAAAAAGAGAGTTCGGGTGGTCCCCATCACCAAAATTCCAAAAAAAAGAGGTTTCAAATAAAATAAAAGTTTTTTTATTTTATTTTTATTCTTTTAAATCTCCCATGAAAAACATGAAAACTAACTTTCACCCTCAACCTATTGAGGTCGAGGTGAAGGTCTCCTTAAGCGAATATCGGTGCTACAAGTTCAACGGTGCATTCAGATTTTAATTTTGAGCACCGGTTCAAAAGTTACAAAACACTGCTCATGCGTTTACTGAACGTACCTAAAAAAAGTTCAGAAATTCATTCCAGGAACTCCAGGACTTGGAATCATGCACTATCAATTTTACCAGACTCGTAATATTTCGATATAATTTTAAAAAAATTAAATGGAAAAATCTTGGTCTTTACAGTACCATTGGTGGATATGCTAACCGTTGAACCGTTTATTTTCAAAGAGATGATTTTAAAGGAAAACTTGATGTCTTGATAAATTGTTTGGGGTGGTGTGTCTTATGTTCTTTTAGAAATGTTGTTGTTGTGGGATGTTTTGAGTCCAAGAACCCCTCTTGTTTGAACAGAGTTTTGGGTTTGTGTTTCTTTGGTAAGTTGGGTTGAAGGGCTGGTTAGTAGTCTCTTCTGAGAAAAGTTTGGGAAGACTTTACGGTGGTTCCCCTAATGTATTAGGTTCTAGTTTCTTGCACGTTTTGACCAGTGGACCATCTTGGTTGGGTCCTTGGGTTCTCTCGTTGGATAAGGTATTCCCCCATTAAGAGTTAATGCACGACTAAAGTGCTGCCCAGATTGTTTCGTCATTGGAAGATCCTCCAGTTGATCAATATAAGGAATCTTTTTCTCGCACTTTGAATACTTAGTCTACACCATTTCCTTTCTTGGTTTTTCGGATCCTCTTGTAATGGGATAGTGCTCGTGGAAGGTTGAAAGAGACCTTAGTTTCTTAAGTTACCTGATTCGTTGAAGGTGAAATTAGTCTGGGGTTGTTAGTGTGGATGGTGTCTAAGAGGGCCACAGGGTCCTTTGTAGTCTATTCAAAGGAGGGGTTCATGTCAAACCACCAATGTAGGAAATATGGTCATGAGAGGATGTTATGGACACTTGCTGGAATTGTGTGTTGTTTGGGGACTTGGCATAAGGTCCCTTTCCATGTATTGTTTCTATCAGTCGCAATGGTCATGTTCGGTGACGTCTTGTGATGTCATGTGCTCATTTGACTGTGAAGGTGAAGTTGTACAATCTTTTGTGAGTCTTTGTTTTGTCAGAAGTGTCTCTCCTTTTGGAAAAACTCAAAATCCTTTGTTTAGAGGAAGGTGTTTCCATATATCCCTTCCTCTTTCCTTTTCTTATCTGAAGAAACAAGGGGTGATGTGTGTGTGTCTTCTAAGCACTTGTTTCAGTGAAATGTCGGGTTAGGGTAAAGTGATTTTGGAGTGTGTTATGTCTTAGTGACCCCATCTAGGATCATGATATAGTTTTCATAGCACCAAAAGGAGATGTTCCGTTCGGGGGGTTTCCAAAGCCTAACTGTGAGGCCGAAGATGCTTCAATCATTTGAGCTCTATCCATAGGTCCCGGAGTGAAGCTGGCGCGCCCTAGGGTCGTTCAAACCATTATAAAATGTCCTATCCTTAGTATGAAATATGGGAATATTTTAAACCTCTGGTGTCATCAACTTGCTTTTATTGTTCCCGTTCAATGGAAAGAGGTGGGAGGACCTCGTGCCCATGTTATCGCCCAATGTTATTCTTTCCCCCTTTGGTTTCCATTGAGTTTTTGGAGAAAGGTTTGAAATTTGGATAGACAGTTTGAACGCACAGTTTGTGCATGTTTAGTAGTGATTGTGCCCTAGAAACCCATATAGATAGAAGTATTCACAAGGTTAGTGCATGGTTTCCCAAACCGTGCAGACTAACCATGCGGTCGTCCTAGCTCTTTAAATTTTGGGTTCTTTTTATGTCGACCCGTGCTGTTTGGTTAAGATGGTTGGTTATTATGGTGGGGAGACCCACTATGAGTCTCCTGTAAGTTCTTTTGGAAAATTATAATGGAAGTCTCATGTAGTTTCTTTTGGGCCTCCCCCTATTAGTGTCCTGATTCTCTCTCGGGAAAATTTAAGTTGTCTCTTATGGTGGGGAGCCCATTTTTGTCTCCCTGTACTAGTAACTCAGATTTGTATGTGGTCTTGGATTGGTGGTAGGTAGTCTTGTTCAGATCTATCTAACTACCAACATCTTCCTTCATTAAACATTGGGATTGGAGAGCACCCAATGGTTTAATTAAAGTAAGGTAGTGGTAACCCTGTTCGATGTTGTTGCTCGTTCAGGTAAATTGTTTGAGTCTTGTTTGGATATTGTTTGAGGAGTTTTCTTTTGGGATGAAGTATGAATGTGCTTGATAGTTTCAGTAAAGTGGTGTAAGTTTTGTTTTGTGAGAGTATCCCTTCTTTAATTGATCACTGGAGGTGTTTTGGCCTTTGGGGGTGAAACTTGGCAAAGGAGTACATCTTGGTTTATCGGTTGGGTTCGGTTTTTTCTTTTGGCCTTGTTGTGGCTTTCCAAGGGTGGAAAGCTTTATGGTGAGGAGAATTGTCACATACATGACTTATTTTAAAGTCATTTTTCATTTAATTTCAATTCTTTGTTTGTTGCGGGGTTTTCCCATGCATTTTTGGAGGAAAGGATGAGTTTTCAAGATTTGGGCCAAACCGTGAGCTCATTTCCAATTTTAAAAACAAAATTTGTTTCTTTTATAAATCCTTCATTTTTTAAGATTTTTCACCCATTACACTTCCCACTTGTCCTCCCCTGACCTATTCAAATCACCATATCCATTTTTACCCCTTAGGAACTCAATATCATTTTGGATTTGGGTGATTTATTTAGGCATTGGGCCAACCCATGAACCCAATTTCTGTTTTAAAATTTTATTTTAATTCTTTCGTATCTTATTCATTTTTTACTATTTTTCAGTGATTAAACCTCCCACACGAATCCAAAAAACCCTAGGATCACCCCCATTATATATTTTTCCTCTTTTGAGTTCATTTTCATTGTGGATTAGGGTAAAACTTCTTAGGGTTTCTCAAATCGCCCAGATTTGAAGAGGTAAAATGTTTCTTTCATAACTCCTTCAATTTTCACTCTTTTTCCCTTATTATAGTCCCCAATTGACCTAATAAGACTTATTATATCCTCCATACCAGTTTTTGTTACTTGGATATTAATATTTTAGTGGATTTAGGGCGATTTATTCAAGATCTCTCAATTAAGTGAGTTTCCTCTCATGTTCCTCCCTTTTGCTTAAGCTTTCTTCCACTTTTCTTGAGGTTATAAAATGTCCAGAAGCTAGGGTTCATACATAGGGTTTTATTTTGTGTCATTTTGGTGAAATATTATGGATTAGGGCATGATTTCACTTCCTTGTGGTGCGGCGGTGGTGCGATTGAAATTTCACACAACGGTTTGGAATTTTTAGCACAAATGGTAGGTGATTCCATGTGTAAGAATTATTGGATAAGTTAGTTTTGATTGATTATATTTTTATCATGATTATATTCCATTATTTTTTGTGAAAAAATTATATTTGGTATCATTTTTTAAGCGGTTGGTTTTTAAGTGGCATTTTTGTGCAAAAATGAATATTTTTGGTGTGTATTTCATGTTGTGTTCATTGGGGTTATTTTATGATTCATAGAATAGTTTTATTAAATGATGTTATGGCTGAAAATTCTGGTTTGATGTGATATTGGTATTATTTTGGTCTTAAAAGAGGGTTTTTAGAAGGATTTTATGTGCAAAACATGGTTACACTCCTTGGAATTGTTTTGTGAAGGTTTTAAATGGTTTCTTGATTTATGTAAGAGGTGCAACTATGTTGCCAAACTGTTTTGGTAGGAGTGTAATTTTGAAATGATCTATTTTAATGTGAAAGGTTTGTTATGTGATGTGTACTATCTTGTAAAGGTTTTGTAAAATTGTTTAAAGGATTTGTTGAAGTGTGAAAGAGAGATGAAACGTGTTGTGGGATGTTTTGGTATGAGTATGATTTCCAAAATGAATTTGAATGAAAAAGGGGATCATTTGACATGTGTGTGGGCTGTTTAGTGCGTGTATAACTTGGAAGTGGTATTTTCATGTGAAAATTGTATTTCATGGCTTGTGGAACTTGTTTGATCACAAGAGGTAAAACCCAAGTATCTAGGTGGGAGGACGTGTACTAGTATCCTAGTGATCCCGTGGGGTTTGGCCCATATTTCACGTAGCAAGTTTGACGATGACAACACTAACTAAACTATGATGATGATTATGATGATAATGGTGATGATGGGGAACCACTAGGTTATTGGTATTCTCCCTACTAGTGGCTTGTGTGCATGAGAATGAATATTTGTATGGTTACTTTCATTGAGTATGAGGTACCTGGGACCCACTGCGAGCTAGTGCCTAGGGTTGTTTCCCGTTGCTAGTGCTCATTGGATATTTTAAACTTACCGTCGGAATATGGTATGTTTGGCTAGAAAAATTTAGTATCTTTTTCATTCTATTTAAAAGTGTTGATTCTTTAAAGTAGCCCACTTGAAAACTGTTTTTATTTAAAGATGCATCTCTTTAAAATTCTTATTAGCATTTTATGTTTATGAAAACTTGCAAGCTTTTCATCTCTAAATTTTTATAACATGTAATATTTTATTGGTTGGATCATATCGGGCTTTGTCTCACACCCTACTTACACCTTTGGGTGTAAGTAGACTTGGTTATTTTGTCATAGGTTTGGGTAAAGCTTTTAGTGCCAATGGTTCGGGTTTCTATCAGTCCTTCTTGGTGCAGTGTTGTGGAGATGGATTGAGGGCGGTGCCTTTTGCCATGAGGAGGTTCTTGGGCTATCCTTTTTGGTTTTTTTTCTTTTTAATGGTCTTTAAACATTGTTTTAAATTGTGTAATTCAATTCTGAAATTTAGTAAAAGATGTTTTGGTTTGAAAAATATAGATTTTTTTATGGGATTCACTAGTTGTTTTATGTTTATAAACTCGGGTAAATCGTTCACAAATTTCATTTTATGATACCTAGGAACTTGTGCCATCCTGTGGGGATCAGGAATGCCCTTTGGTCCTTGCCACGAGCTGGGACGGGTGCTGTTTTGATGGCAACCAGATTCGGTTTGTGACACTTTCTCCCTTTCTCCTCCTTTGATCCATATTCTCTGTCGATCGTCCATTCTTTGATCTGTTAGAAGCTACAGTATCGCCTCAGTAAGGATAACCCTATGCACCCTTATTTGTTCTTGATCTTTCATCTTTCGGACTATTGTTTCCATCCGAACCAATTTCAGGTTTAAGATAGAAACTTAGATCTACATCGATCTGCTTCGAACTGGACTTCGATATCGGATGTGCCTATGTATATGAGTCTAAGGTAGGTGGTGCATACCTTCTTTTGAGTTTTCACAGACATTTGGGGGGTGATACTTTTTATAATGCTGATGGTTTTTGAGAATAACCCTGTTATAGCATATTAACTTAACTGTTAGACCATGTGGAATGTTGTGGGAATGCCCTATACCTATTACGCTTGAGCGAGGCCGAGCGAGAGGTCATTGCTCATTAGGATATTTTGGACAGAGGTTCCAAATTGGTTTTTGTTGAATTTTTTTGATTTAAACTGCTATGTTTAATTTTTTCAAGCTTATTAGAGGCATTCAATACCTTCATGCTAATGTGAAATAGTAGCCAGTTATAGCAATTCAATCTCTTTAAGTTGAATTTCTTGTTAAAAGTGCTTAAATGTGTTTTATATTTCTGTAATGTTTGAGATTACATATGATGAGACCCTTGTGGTTGTGATAGACTTGGATCTAGGTTGGGATGGCATGACCATCGGGATTGAGTGATGCTGATCACTAGTTGGGATTGGCCTGGATTTGATTGAGTGATTTTAACCACAGGATTGGGCATCGTGGATGTTGGTTTGAGGCAGTGTGACTGTCAGGTTGGGAAAGACCCATGATACTTGGATTGAAAGACCGTCAGATTTTAGAGACATGGTCGCAGGGGCACAAGTTTCTAGGTATGGTGTGGCTTAGGTTCTTATTTGGTGATTTCCGCTCACCTGTGATGACCAAAGCACTGATTGAGTCATGTGCACACAGGTTGACTCTATGATGAGGTGGTTTTGACCACTCGTGTGGGTAGAGGCCCCTGATAGTTGTGGATTAGGTATTTATGGTTTGGGGTGCTTTCCATAGAAATCCACAAGGAAGGTGAGAAGCCTTTGGTTGATAGCGATGAGGCTATCTGATTGGGAGCTGAGGCTCGCTATGATTGAGGCCATGGCCCGAGATATTTATTTGAGGATAGACATCATTGTTCCTCTGGTTTTCATTCCATGGGCCAACGTGAGCTTTTGAGCAGGGGTCCTTGAGACTGGGATACTATTTTTTGGGCGTGCCTTCAGGACATCGGTACTTTGATACATGAGGTGTTAGGAGGCACGTGGTGCCAGACTACGTGATTGAGGTGGAACCTGAGGGTTCACAGGGACTTTGTAACTATAGGGGTACCTTGGGCCATGGTCCAAGGAATCTTATTTTCTTATGAGATTCTGGCATTGGTCGAAGCATGTGACACTCTCTGGTGGTTGTTGAGCACCAATGGAGGTTGTGTTTATTTATGTATCATACTGTTTATTTTACTTAGAGATACAAGTCTACTTAAAGACATATACTAGGTATGCACCATTGGGTGGTATCCTACTAAGATTCATCTCACACCCTACACCGGACCTTTGGGACGCATGTAAACTTTATGGCTTTACGTACATGTAAAGGATCAGCTTCGAGAGCTAGATCATAGTGTAGTTTGGCATGTAGATTGGCATGGACCTTGAGGTCATGCCAAGATGGAGTTTTATTTTTTTTTAGATTTCATTCATGTATCATCATGCTTATTTTTTTATATAGATACAATGGTTATCCATGGGTTCCCTTTTTGTATATTGACATGTATGACCTGCTATGGATGCATACTTGTTTTGTTGTGGCTACATGTGGTGTGTTGGCATGTTGTTTTATTTACTTTCCACTACAGTTGTCTCTATATTTCTTCCGATATTTATTGCTATTACATGTTCTTCCTCTTTGTGGGTCTGGTTTGAGTCTTCTGAGTCATTTATTTCCGCTGCATGTTATGCTATTATGCTCGTACTGGTACCATTATCTATTCTCAGAGGGTATAGCCTCTCCACTATACCTGTTTACACCCTCACTGCTAGTTGACGACCTTTGGTGTTCATGGAGGTGCGCCTAAGGCTAGTGACACCCAACCCGATAGTACTGTTCTGGTGGCTATTTGGGTTGGGGACACTACACCACATATCACTTCAAAGCAATGAACAACCCAAATGAATTTACCAAGAACAATAAGCAATTCATCACATTAACCCATCGTATAGAAACACCTGCCTCAAAATGGTATAAACCTAGTTGTCTTCGACAAAAGTGATTTAAAACCATGAGAATGACCTTTGAAAGACAAGGCTCTCCAAGGAACTGAAATGGATCGATAGAAAACACTATCCAGTCACAAATATGAAACCTAATTGCAGCCAAAGAAATAACCACAACTAAAGGAAATAAGAACCAAAAGGAACGCTTACCCGGAGAGGCACACTACAACAACTGTGGTGATTGATTGCCAAACGAAGTGATCTGAAAGGGAAAGAATCATCCAAAATTGCCCCCGATAGCTTCTAGGTTGAGAGGGAGAATGGATGCCAATTAATTAAATGAAAAATTAGCCATCTGACACCCTAAAATCCCAACTCGTGATGATTACACAGTGTGTAATCCCATTACACATCGTGTAATCCATAAACTCAAGTACGCTGAAAAACCCAGCACCTTTTTATTAAAACTTTGATTTTTGACAGTACACGATGTGAACCCAGTACATGGAATGTAAACCCTTCATGACCTGAACCTATTTCATGGAATATTCCTATCAAACATTACATGGTGTGTAGACCCTTAAACAACATGTAATCACCCAGTAGATTGTAGAAATTGCATGTTTAAGAAGAGAAACTCAAAACCCCCCTCTGAGCATTCTCCAAATTTGGGAAGGACCCCACTAAGTCTTTAACATGTTTATACCCGGAATCCATTAATTAAAACAAACATACATCCCTGAAATTTAGGTTATTTCCCCCAAAAAAGTCTCTCCATCCCCAAGAAGCCCGTAAATGCACCAAAATAAGGACGATAAATAAATCACAAATAATGGAGTACCTGAAAAGCATAACAGGGTATTACAAATATCCTCCTGAACTAATAAGGCAACACTAATTTGGAGATAACATCCATCCATAGTATCATGGAAAAAGTATGAAACTCTTAATTTTGAAGAAAAAAATTTCAATGAAATTATTGGACTATGAGTATCAGTCATCGCAACCCATACTGGTAAAACACCAACTTCAACACTACTAAGAAGGCTAACACACCAAACCAGGAAACCAATACCATCCACCGAAATATAAAAAAAACATACATGAAAAACACCGCCTACCATAACTTTACCTTTTGGATCTTGAGAATGGAATTCAAAACAAAGGCATCAGCCCATTGGAACCATAAGATTAATATACGTTCTAGGAATAAAAGAATAAAAAGGGGTATGAACCCTCCAAAAATAACCTTCCACAAACCCTATAGACTTCACCATCCAAATATGACCTTCTGAAACTCTATATTTTGCACAAAATCATTAGTCTTCAACCTTTCACAAGATTCACTCTAAGACTCAACAATCTAAGAAATATCTACAATTCACAGGGAAGGGAAGTAAAAAAATGATGAAGGATGTGTTCAGAATAAATACCACCCTTTGGGTCACATTTTTTTAAATGAAGAAGGGAGACCTTTTAGGCCTTTGAGTATGATAAACTACCTAGATTCATCTAACGGAATCAACCTTCTTGAATAACAATTGGGTTTTTAAGGGAAGTTTCTCTTACGTATTCTATCCTTAGAAATATTTTTCCATAACCAAGCAACATTAGGAGGGAAAATATCCTCTCAAACTAATAAGGAAACACTAATTTGGAGTGAACAACCATCCAGAGTATCATGGAAAAAGTCTAGAACTCTAAATTTTGGAAAAAAAAACATTTCAATGAAATTATTTGACTATGATAAGGGAAAAATCTGAAAAGAATGTTTCAAAAAAAACTCCAGAACAACGTAGCCTGGAAAAAAATGGGATGAGTGCTAACATGCACAACAATATAATGATCATCAGCCTTCCACACATCATCTACCGCATCACCTTGAATAATCAACCACCCATAATGGTATAAAGGAAAATTAAATAAGGTAAAATAGAATGAAGAACTCTTCAATCAAAACAAAATACACTATAAATAACAATCTACCTTATATTATAGTATAACCCTAAACTTACTAAAATATAAAGACATTTTTTATTCACAAAGAATGAAAATAAGAAGTTAAAATTCACTTACCTATATGTTTGAACTTAAGGAATAATGCCTCTCATTGTCACCATATGAACTTCAGATATAATTGGACAAATGTTGTCATCACCTTTCAAACTCTAGTAGGATAAATTTTTCATTAAATAACTCCCCAAAAATCACCTCAATCGAGAGAAGAGAGATAAGAGATAAAGAGAGAGGTGGTATGAAAATGGTCCCCAATACCCCTATTTATATTTCACCCCCCCCCCTAAAAAAATAAAACAAAAAAACTACCTCCTTAACCATCTTTGTTGTATTACCCCAAGTTTCGGGTACATAACCCTTTCCTCATGTTTTTTTAAATGGTGTGTCTTTGATGGGTTTCCATAAAATAGAGAGTTTCCATAAAATATAGAGTCTCCATAAAATAGAGAGTTTCCATAAAATAGAGAGTTTCCATAAAATAGAGAGTTTCAATAATATTGAGAGTTTCCATAAAGTTGGGTGTTTCCATAATGTTGGTTGTTTCCATAAAGTGGGTTGTTTCAATAAAATGGGTCATTTCCATAAAATGGGGTGTTTCCATAAAATGGGTTGTTTCCATAAAGTGGGGTGTTTCCATAAAGTGGTTTGTTTCCATAAAGTGAGGTGTTTCCATAAAGTGGGGTGTTTCCATAAAGTGGGGTGTTTTCATAAATTGAGGTGTTTCCATATAGGAGGATGTTTCCATAAAAATGTGTTTCTATAAAAAAGGGTAAAGGTGAAGGATGGGAGAGTTTTGGAGTTTTATAAGGTGTTTTGGGACCAAAATTAAGGTCCCATTATCCATACATGGTTGGCCCAAACTGTGTGGTCAAACCTTGTGCAGAGGTCAAATCTAGATCCTATTTTCTAGGAGCTTACTCGTTTTTGCTCTATATATTTCGTTTTGGCTTCAAAACGCCCCTATTTTGAGATTACTCTCCCTAGAAGGCTGGATAACCCTCCCCACACGAGTTGGAGCCAGCCTAGAGCCTTCCCTTTGTGATTTCAAGTCCGATTCTTGAGGTATGTCACCATTCTGTCCTGATTTGTCACGTTTTCTTAGATCTGCTTAGATCTACTTCTCATATATCCATTATTTCTCAGATCTGAACCTATAGTGGGTAGATCTATGTTTTTTTATGTAAAACAATTCAATGTTGAATCGTGATCTTGCTAGGATAAGAGAACTAAGTCCGTTCTTGGAGAATCGACCCGCTTTCTTGTGCGTTCTTCATCTATTGTCAAAGTTTAGTCAAAACCTTCAAGGTATGAGGATTCTCTCTTGACTACTCTTGCTAGAATTGATTTTCTTATATTCAAATTGGTTTATTGATTGTGAAATTCATGGAAAAATCTTCATTTGTGATGATTTATGGTTTTTGTGAAATTGCGTGATCTTGGTGAATAGTTGTGCAAAGGGGGTTTAGTTTCATGAATTTAAACTGATGATTTTAAATTATGGATTTTCTGTAATTTCTAGATGGTTGATGAAAAAGGGGTTTCCAATAGAAATGGTTTTCAATAAAAATGGATTTTTATTGAAATGGTTTGGAATTGAAATGGTTTGGCATTGAAATGGTTTTGACAGAAATGGTTTTCAATAAAAAGGTGTTTTTATTGAAAGGTTTGTTTTGGCTTGATTGTTGGACATATGTGGTGTGTGTTCATATTTCATATATGGGGCTTGGTTGAAATATGACCTTGTTCTTGGTTCCAAAGGGTTAATGGAACATGGGAATTTCATATACGAGGCTTGGTTGAAATATGACATTGTGCTCGGTGCTAAAGGGTTAATGGCACATGGGAAACAATTACCTTGTGACGACATGGTAGATCGACGAGAAACCGCTCATGATTATGGAACTGTCATAACTTAGCATGCATGTTTGGTTGCATGGGTTTGAGGAATGGTTGGTTATGCTGATAAAGGGATATCGTGAAATGGTTGTAATGATTGTTTAGTTATTTTTCTAGAAAAATATCTTGCTGGGAAAATTGGTTTCAATTGCACTTGTATGCTTTTAGTAATGAATGGTTTTTGAAACTTGTTTAAATTTAGTTATAAATTGTTTTTGAGAAATTGTTTTATATTAACTATTTTATATAATTGTTTCTAACTCTTCTATCCTAGTGGTGTGGGTAGGGAAGTCATTGGGGAAACCCTACTGAGTTTTATACTCACCCCTGCTTTGGAACTTTGGTGCTTTTGCAGATGATATCTTCTGGGATAAGGGAAAAGGTAATGTTTCACACGTTTTTAGGACTACCTCATGATGTTTGGGATGTTCTGAGATTGTGGAGCTTGTAGCTTGTGGATCATATAGTCTTGAGGTCTTTTGATAGTCTTGTGTAGTTTATCTGCTGTGTGCTTTGATACTTGGTTATTCTTCCGTTGTTGCTTACTTTGATGTGGTTTTGAGATACATGAAGTTATTGAGTTGTCTTTCATTCATTCATGCATCATATAGTGAATGTTTGGTTATGGTTGGTTGGTTTATTGGTTTATTTCTTTGAGGTTAAATCATCCCCCACTTGTGTTTGAAACCCTTCGGCATTTATTGCCAGCCTTTGGAATCTTGGGGATGTATTTTAAGCCCTAGTAATGACTTGTTGCACTCTCAAGCCAATGAGAATTGGCGGGTCATTACAAATGGTATCATTCTGGTCCTTCCTTGGTGGTACAAATGATATTATCTTGTTTGGTCCTTGCCTAACAAGTAGTCATCAATGTTCTTGGTCTTGGAGTTGAAATCCCTTCTTATATATTACTTGGTTCGGAATCTTAGAAAAGAGTAGGATTGTCGGAACTTGAAATGTATAGCATAAAAGGATGTAGCTAACCCTTTTATGTTGAACTTCAAGTTACCAGGGAGTTGGGTAAATAAGTGTTTGGAGACACTTATAGTATTTTGAAATCTCATTGTCATGGATTTAGCCAATGAGATGAGCATGACATGCATTTTAGAGGAATGAATTCCCACTAGGAGTGCATACATAATTTTGAGGAATGATTCATGTTGTGAAAAGGTGTTGATTTTTTAAAAAGAATGGAATTGTTTTTCAAATGAATGATTTTGAAAAAGGGAATGCATTTGGTATTTTGAAAATGGTTTAATTTTTAAAAATCATGTTGAATGTTTTCAAAAATGGTTAAACATGGAAAAAGGTTGTTTTTAGAAAACAATGATGTGATAGTTGATGTGATAGAATTTGAAATGCTAATCCATTAGTTGCAAGAGAGTGAGACTTATAGAGTTTGTTGTTGGTTTAGAAAATGGCACTCGATAGGCATCATAAAAACTAGTTAAAAGAGGTTGTTGAGAATTTGGTTGCACCCGAGCCATAGGTGAACCAATAGTTGTTCAAAAGCACCACTCAGTATATTCAAACCATTGAGTTGGGACTGCAGTTGGATACTCTGTTTATGATATATGTCACTGCTGAAAATCCAAGTGGAGGAAGTACAATTGTATTCACCAGATGGGCTGAGAACTCTAGCACTAAGATGAAGAGGAAGTGGGTCACCTATTTTCTATGTTTAAAACTTGAAATTATGCCTTCTATGATAAAACTTCAAACTTCTCTCGATGAAAGAGAATGTTGAGCCTTCGTGTGTAGAGATTGTGTTATAACTATTGATAGAGCTGAGGTGAAATGAGACTTCTCAATGTTGGAGATGGATGTCTATGACGTAATCCTATGTATTGATTGGTTGACAATGTTCAAGGCTCAAATCGACTGTTATAGGAGAATAACTAGTTTCATGACTGAGGACGACATCGAGCATCTCTTCAGAGAAGAGAGTATTGTAAAGAAAGGTGAAAAGAGCTTGTTGGAACCAATGGTGGGAACGATCTCTTACCAATTAGAAGCATTGAATTTGGCATCAATGGAAGAGATCGAGGAAAATAGTTTTCTAGCTGTTGTGGATCAATTTCTAGATGTCTTTCCCAAGAACTTCTCAGGGTTACCACCTCTAAGGGAAGTGGAATTTACGATTGATCTTCTTCCAGGGACGAGTTATATTTACCTTCTGTCTTATAGGATGGGACCAATAGAGTTATGAGATTTTAAAGTTCATTTAGAGGAGCTAGAAAGAAAGGGTTTCATTCGACCAAGTACATCTTTGTGGGCAGCACTGGTTTTGTTCGTGAAGAAGGCATATGGAACTCTTCAGTTGTGTGTTGATTATCGTAAGATTAACCAAGTTATGATAAAGAACATATATCCACTTAAACACATTGATGATCTGTTCAATAAATTAAGGGGAGATCAGTGGTTATCCAAGATTGAATTGCGATCAGGATATCATTAATTGTGAGTTTGGAAAGAGGATATTCCAAAGATAGCTTTCAGAAGTAGATATGGCCACTATGAATATATAGTCATGCCTTTCAGTCTAATTAATGCACTAGCAGTCTTCCTGGAAATGATGAATCAGATATTTCAAAAATATCTAGATTCTTTTGTATTGTTTTTTTGGATGACATTTTGGTCTATTCAAAGACAAGGTCTGATCATGAGGTTCACCTGGAAACAGTGTTACAAATCTTGATACATTTTCGTTTGTATGCCAAATGATCAAAGTGTGACTTTTGGATACAAGAAGTATGTTTTATTGGCCATGTCATTTTTGAGAAAGGCGTTTCTGTTGATCCTGAAAAGATAGAAGTCGTTATCTCTTAGAAAACACCGAAGAATGTTTTTGAGATACGAAGTTTTCTTGTTCTAGCTGGTTACTATCGACGCTTTGTGCGTGATTTCTCACAACTAGATTCACCAATGAAATCTCTAACAAAGAATAATGCTCCATTATAATGGACATAGGAATGTCATAAGTCTTTCCAGGAACTGAAATTTCGGCTTACATAAGCACCTATCTTGATCTTTCCAGAATCAGGACAGGGGTATGTGGTGTATTGTGATGCTTCGGGATCAGGGTTGGGTTGTGTTCTCATGCAAAGAGATCATGTGGTTGCTTATGGTTCAAGGCAGTTGAGGGTGCATGAGAATAATTACCCAACACATGATTTGGAGTTAGCTGTAGTCATCCATGCTTTGAAAACATGGAGACATTATCTCTTTGGTGAGAAATTTACTTTGTTTACGGATCACAAAATCTTGAAACACATTTTCTCACAACGATATTTGAATATGAGGCAAATGAGATCAATGGAGTATCTCCAAATGTTTGAATTTGACTTGATGTACACACCAGGGAAAGGAAATTCAGTGTCAGATGCATTGAGTAGAAATTCATATGCTCAGTTGGTGAAAGAAGCTTCAGATGAATGGCAGTTGATGTCGGTCTTATCCAACATACATGTGGAATGTGAAGACCGGGGTGATGTTGTGGTTTTCTTTTCAGCTAAACTTGTTCCTGATTTAGTAAAAATGATCAAAGAGGTACAAACATCTGATGCAGAATGTCTGGTTGTAAGTTCAAAACTCAATGGTGGGGAGACCATTGAGGGCAGGAAACTTGATGGGGGTTCAATTTTGTGTTTCAGATATCAGAGGGTTGTACCTATGGTTTTTTAAGAATAACTTCTTCATTCTTACCACCATTTGAGATGAGTTTTACATCTAGGTACACAGAAGATGTATAAGGTGTTGAAGGCAAATTTTTGGTGGAGCGGCATGAAAAGTAAGGTGGCCGAGTTCGTCTCACGGTGCTTAACATGTCAGCAGGTTAAGCATAGCATCAGAGACCAACTGGTATATTACAATCTTTTCCTATCCTAGTGTGAAAATGGGATCAGATAGCAATGGATTTTGTTACATGTCTTCCAAGAACGGTCCAAAAACACGATGCCATTTGAGTGATAGTGGATCTTCTAACCAAGTCAGCCCATTTAATCCCTATTCGTGAAACTCATACGGTGAAGGATCTTTCAAAAATCTATATCTGAGAAGTGGTAAAGAGGCATGGTGTACTAGTGTCAATAGTCTCAGATAGAGATTCGAGGTTTACATCTCGTTTCTGGAAATCCTTACAGCAAGCCCTTGGGACTCAGTTGACTATGAGCTCAGCGTATCATCCTCATATGGATGGACAATCCGAGCGGATGATACAAACATTGGAAGACATGTTGCATTCTTGTGTAATAGATTTTGGTGGCTCATGGGAGGAGCATATACCCTTAGTTGAGTTCTCATACAATAAAATCTATCAAGCCTCGATACACATGGCTCCTTTTGAAGTACTGTATGGGTGTCCTTGTCATTCTCCACTTTGCTGGGTGGAAACGAGTGAAAGTTCACTAGTCAGACCAAGACTTATCCAAGAAACAATGGAGAATATCTAGTTGATTAGAAAGAGGATGGAGACGGCTCAGATTCGTTAGAAATCTTATGCAGATCACCATCGAAGACCGTTGTCGTTCACTGTGGGTGATCATGTCTTCTTGAGAATATCTCCAAGGCTTGGACATCATCGTTTTGGGAAGTAGGGCAAGTTATTTACTAGATACATTGGCCCTTTTGAGATACTGGAACGGGTGGTAGAGGCGGCATATCGTTTGGCATTACCACCACAGTTTAGTTCGGTGCATAATATGTTCCATGTATCCCAGTTGAAAAAGTATCACCATGATCCTGACCATGTGATCAGATGGGATCACGTTGACCTACAACCGGATGCATCATTGGTACATATCCCAGTGTGTATCATGGATAGACAAGAGAAAGTCTTGCGTGAGAAAAGCAACGGCCTAGTGCGGGTTTTATGGAAACATGGTCAGATTCAGGAAGAGACTTGGGAATGTGAGAAGGAAATGAAAGAGCAGTGTTCAGAACTCTTTTTGGCCAGCGAGGGTTTCCATAAAGTTAGGTGTTTCCATAATGTTGGTCGTTTCCATAAAGTGGGTTGTTTCTATAAAATGGGTTGTTTCCATAAAATGGGGTGTTTCCATAAAATGGGTCGTTTCCATAAAGTGGAGTTTTCCCATAAAGTGGATTGTTTTCATAAAGTGGGGTGTTTCCATAAAGTGGGGTGTTTCTATAAAGTAGGGTGTTTCCATAAAGTGAGGTGTTTCCATAGAGGAGGATGTTTCCATAAAAAAAAGTGTTTCCATAAAAAAGGGTAAAGGTGAAGTATGGGAGAGTTTGGGGGTTTTATAAGGTGTGTTGGGACCAAAATAAAGGTTGCATGATCCATACATGGTTGGCACAAACCGTGTGGTCAAACCTTGCGCAGAGGTCAAATCTAGATCCTATTTTCTAGGAGCTTACTCATTTTTTCTCTATATATTTCGTTTTGGCTTCAAAACGACCCTATTTTGAGATTACTCTCCCTAGAAGGCTGGAGAACCCTTCCCAGACAAGTTGGAGCCAACCTAGAGCCTTCCCTTTGTGATTTCAAGTCTGATTCTTGAGGTATGTCACCATTCTCTCCTGATTTGTCACGTTTTCTTAGATCTGCGTAGATCTACTTCTCCTATATCCATTCTTTCTCAGATCTGAACCTATAGTGGGTAGATCTACATTTTTTGATGCAAAAAAATTCAATGTTGAGTCATGATCTTTCTAGGATAAGAGAACTAAGGTCGTTCTTGGAGAATCGACCCACTTTCTTGTGCGTTCTTTGTCTGTTGTCAAAGTTTCGTCAAAACCTTCGAGGTAGGAGGCTTCTCTCTCGACTCCTCTTGCTAGAATTGATTGTCTTATATTCAAATTGGTTTATTGATTGTGAAATGCATGGAAAAATCTTCATTTGTGATGATTTATGGTTTTGTGAAATTGTGTGATCTTGGTGAATAGTTGTGCAAAGGGGGTTTAGTTTCATGAATTTAAAATGATGATTTTAAATTATGGATTTTCTGGAATTTCTAGATGGTTGATGAAAAAGGGGTTTTCAATAGAAATGGTTTTCAATAAAAATTGAGTTTTATTGAAATAGTTTGGAATTGAAATGGTTTGGCATTGAATTGGTTTTGACAGAAATGTTTTTCAATAAAAAGGTGTTTTTATTGAAAGGTTTTTTTTGGCTTGATCGTTGAACATATGTGGTGTGTGTTCATATTTCATATACGGGGTTTGGTTTAAATATGACCTTGTGCTCGGTGCCAAAGGGTTAATGGAACATGGGAATTTCATATACGGGGTTTGGTTGAAATATGACCTTGTGCTCGGTGCTAAAGGGTTAATGGCACATGAGAAACAATTACTTTGTGATGACATGGTAGATCGACGAGAAACCACTCATGAGTATGAAAATGTCATAACGTAGAATGTATGGTTGGTTGCATGGGTTTGAGTAATGGTTGGGTATGCTGATAAAGGGATATTATGAAATGGTTGTAAAGATTGTTTAGTTATTTTTCTGGAAAAATATCTTGCTGGGAAAATTGGTTTCAATTGCACTTGTATGCTTTTGGTAATGAATGGTTTTGGAAACTTGTTTATATTTAGTTATAAACTATTTTTGAGAAATTGTTTTATATAAACTATTTTGTATAATTATTGCTAACTCTTCTATCCTAGTGGCGTGAGTAGGGAAGTCATTGGGGAAAACCTACTGAGTTTTATACTCACCCCTGCTTTGGCACTTTGGTGCTTTTGCAGATGCTATCTTTCAGGGCAAGGGAAAAGGTAATGTTTCACACGTGTTTAGCACTACCTCGTGATGTTTGGGCTGTTCAAAGATTGTGGAGCTTGGAGCTTGTGGATCATGGAGTCTTGAGGTCTTTTGAGAATCTTGTGTAGTTTATCCGTTGTGTGCTTTGATACTTGGTTATTCTTCTGTTGTTGCTTACTTTGATGTGGTTTTGAGATACATGAAGTTGTTGAGTTGTCTTTCATTCGTTCATGCATTATATATAGTGAATGTTTGGTTATGGTTGGTTGGTTTATTGGTTTATTTCTTAAAGGGTAAATCTCCCCCCACTTGTGTTTGAAACTCTTCGGCATTTATTGTCAGCTTTTGGCATCTTAGGGATGTCACTTAAGGCCTAGTAATGACTCGTTGCATTCTCAAGCGAACGAGAATTGGTGGGTCATTACATTTGTCCACTAACGAAACCTACAAACCAATTGGCTAAAAAAGACTCAATATTACATGTTTAAGTAAACATCCAATCCTCATATTAGTGATTTGTTCAAAAATCCCATGTGAGATCATTAACTAGTTAAAAACGATCATTTTTTCACTGGAGTGAAAAATGATCAAAATATACATACAAATTTCATAAACTCCAAGACATTAATTATACATGACTTTGCAATTGTACAGGTTGAGAAGGTTTCATGTAAAGTTATGAATATAAATTAATTGGGTGAAATAATTGATTCTGTATGACTTGGAATCAATGTATCAAGTGAGCACAAATAGAGTTTTGATTATGGATTGAGTTTTATTTAATTAATAAACATTTATGATGTGACATATTAGTGACTGATTAAATGAGATATTTGATTAGTTTTTAATGAGATGAATACATTTGTTACACTTATTCATGTGTTATACATGTTATGGGGTATAAATGTGAGATATTTAAATATTTGTTAATATATCTAAATTTTTCTTCATCCCATATTTTCTCGTTTATTTTGTACTTCTCTCAACCATTTTCATTAAATCATTAAAAAAATCAACAAAAGATTCATTAAACTTGAATATTACTCAAAAGAAATTCAATTACACAAATTAATGTTTTTAACAAGATTTTGGCTAAAATCCAATTATTATTTTAAAATAAATAAAATCAGTAAGTGTTTGGTATAAAATCGTGGGTGACATATAGGGATAAATAAATTTTATCAACAATGAAAACTAATGAAATTTTAAAATTTCTAAAATTTGTTCTCTCGTTTAAAATGTACCCGTTGGATCCACCAACGATGTATAAACGGCCTCCACTTCCCTAAGCAGCCCTAGGCTTGAGAGAGTCCCAGCTTGATATCCAGGGGAGAGACAGCGAGAGAGTGGATTGAGAGATCTGCGATGGATGCATTCGAGAAGTTGGAAAAGGTAGGGGAAGGAGTGCTAAATCGCCAACTACTTATTCTTTCAAGCTACTGGGCACCCCAAATGATGAGTTGTGGCCTGGAGTGAGCAGACTTCGTGTATCCTCAGTGGAGTCCACAGAGTTTGTCATCAGTTGTTCCTAATCTGGACAGCCATGGCGTCCATCTATGGTGCATCCATAATTTGATGGTCTTGACAAGACTAATCTTTAGTTGGAATGTCAAGTGTTTATAGGTTTTATGTTTGTAGTTTTCCTCATTACTGGTACAATGTCACATTCCAATCTTTAGTTGGAATGTCAAGCGTGCTTATGGGTTTTATGTTTTTAGTTTTCCTCATTGGTGGTAAAATGTCACAATCCACTCACTATTCACCTTCTGAATTTTCTCTTGGAAAAAAATATTATGAGATTTCTCATAGAAAGTTGTTTGTTTTTTCCAATAACTTCATTTTTTTTAACATTATCTCTCTCCCTTCAAGATGATTTATCTTATTAAAATCCCAGATTTAGAGGAGTTTCTTAATGACAAAATGTTGATGCCTTTGTGTGGATGAGAGTAGTGGTTTAGATATGGAAACCAACATATGAGACATCCCTCTGAATCTTGGAATGGGTGTGTATGTTTCATTATTCTTGGTTTAATAATGTTTTGAAGTTGTCTTCTGCTGCAAATGACACTATGAAACCCTTTAATGTTTCATAGTAGTTTATAGAAAACTAGTACTCCGCCCGTGCACAAGCACGGGAATATTAATTTTTCTTTTAAATCATGTGGTTCTACATCTAAAATAATTGTGTGGACATAGAAACCAAAAAACTGAAAACATATTGAAGACAAAGCAATTTAAACACTGAAATAGTGAAACATCAAATAGTTGGGAGAAAAAACATATTGTCTGGACAGATATATGAAGAGGAATGAAAAGGAAAAAAACATGATTTAAAGATAAAAAAAATATGATGTGTCATAAATTTTATATTAATGGAATGAAACATTATTTTTACTGTAGAGAAATCAAAAAACTGATGTGATGGTCCAGCACTTTTGGATGTTGAATGATTGCAAGTCTGTTTCCTGCAACAGTTCAACATAGCTCATAAAAAAAAGATTAAAATATAGATACCGTACAAAAACCAACCACCCAGCACAAATGAGTATTAAATTAATTTTCCAACAAACCTGATTAAAATTTTGTTGGAGTTTCTCATTCATAAAATTGATTCAAAATTGTTCAAAACTGCATGGTAATAAAAAAATTAAGAACTTTAAGTAAAATGTATCATGAATTTTATAAGAAACCCTTAATAACTGACAAAGGTCCAACTCCAAAAGTAGATTAAAGGCAGCACCCCCAGAAATATACTGAATTATCAGTAACAACATAACTACATAACAACAATCCTAAAAAGCCAATGTAAAATCTTCATCGTAATGATGATAGGAAGGTATCTCTATATATGCATGTAAACATGGAAATTTTGTGAATAAGAGGAAATATTCTCAAAATGACCATTGTCTTGATAAACGTAATCATGATATTTTAATTTTCAACTGTCAGTAAGTGCATAGAAGCTAGTATTTTTCTATAACTTCTCCTATTTTCATTCCATTTTATACAATTTCACTCCAAATAGTCAACATCAAATGCATGGGGAAAAAATTTAACAGTACTGTGACATATTTTCCCCCCAGTGCACTCATTTATATCATATTCAAACAAAAAGCAAACCAGTTAATCACATGTTTGTCTTGAAACGTTCAAACCCATATATATCAAGTACCTTGATTACCGAATTTTCATCTGGGTGATGAGCAATAGAAGTACTATTCACAATCCTGCAAACAGTTTTCAATTTATAACTTTATAACAATTTGATGCCATAGAATGGAACACAATGAAGAATGAAAACATAAACTGTAAATAATGATCATTAAAAAACAAATTGACAATGAATAAAGACAAATCTTAGCAATGAAATATCCTTGAGTAAACTACTTTTTTCAATGCATCTCTGCTTACAACTGCAGTATTTAGATACTAACATATTGTGATGGTTTCATCTTGAGTTACAATTATATGGTTGCAGAGTGAATCTGGAAGAGCCTGTGGGTAACACCTGAAGAAATTTAATTACAAAGTCAAATTTCCATCAATAAATCAATGGTGGTGACAACAAGTGATATGCATACTAAACCAACAACTTACATGAAAAGCTCTGCAGCTGTATTTAGATGAAACATGAACATTTAATCCTTTGTATTTGATGAGTCCATTTCCTCCACTTTCAGAAATTCAATGTTACCTAAATGTAAAACTCCACCAACAACACGGAATATCACATACTGATAATAAAGAAACAATTGAAAAAAGCATCTTACTGGATTTGATGTTTTAAGAAACAGACCCATGATTAAATATAATTTAACACTAACATCTCCTCATCAGTGCTTATAGATTCTGAAACTAACCTTGAAAGGATGATCCATCCTTAAGAGATAAAAACTGCCAGCCTTCGTTGTAGAGGATGATCCATCCTTAAGAGATAAAAACTGCTTCAGGGGTTTTATAACAACAGAACTGGCATCTACATAGAGCAGGAAAACAGATGCCTAAAACTGCTTCAAGAAAACTCAAATAGAATAGCAAGAAGTACATAGAAAAACAGGAGTCAAAAACCCAACATAGCTTCACAAAATGATGCTGAAACCCGCACAACATACTAAAAAGTAGTACAGAAGTGATTGGACCTATTCAAATCATCATGAGAAATCTTCTCCAATCCAAAAGTAGTACAAGGAAACACCAAGATCACCAATCAGGTAGCGTGTTTGTCAAATATCCAAGCATGGATCAAATAAAAGGCAGGCAGTCCCTCAGCATCTGATCACACACTACTACTTAAAAACAGAGACATATCAAAAGCAATATACAGAACAGATTAAGTCCAGAAAATCAGAGCAAAATGAGGGTAATACAGGTACGATGAAGCATCAAGGTCCAGATTACCAAACAGCCGATGCAAGTCTTCAAAGTTGTGCATAGAAAGATAAAAAAACAATGAAACAGTCAAAGAAAGAGGCAAATCAGTCAAAGACTACAATTGGTACCTAAAAGAAAGAGGAAAATTGAAAATAAAAAATCCAGCCTGAATATCATCTTCACTGTGACCTGAGTAGAAGAAATATTTGTAGTTGTTTTAACATACCCAGCATCAGTGTTCCAATATACTCCTAAAGGTACACAAGTTTCATGTTCATGCCATGCAATGATAAAATGAATATGAAAATAATGTTGTCTGTTTTATCAAATCATAAAGAAATACAATTTCATGAAACAGATTAAAAAATGGAAAGACTAGGCTTCCCAAACTTGTTTAGCATGTTTTTTTTATAATTGAAAATGTTAATTGAAAAGAATATTCAGAAAATGAAAAAAAAACATTTAAATATTCAAAATTATAGAGACAGTAAGAATACCTGCTACTAATTCTGATTCAACATAAACAGATATACTCACATACATAGATATGGTAAAATGAAATAAGTAACCTATAGAAGCATGATTTGATTCAAGAACACTGTAATGAAGTTGAACACATTTAGAGGCAGTAAGAGTGCCTAAACAGAAATACACACATACATTGATATGGGGAAATGAAAAATCTCCGGTATACCTGCATGAATTTTGGTAGGAATGATTTAATAAAATTGAATGCATCATTTGGTAGTAAGACCAACTGCAACTGAAAAATGTTTCACCATAAAATGAAATACACACATAGATGGATGTGGGATATTATAAAAAGTTAGATGTACCTGTATGAATAGAGCCAGGATAAGTATACCTGTATGAGATTAGTAAGAGTGTCTGCAACTTAAATCTGCTTAAACATAAATAGAAATACACAGATACATGGATGAGGGAAAATGAATAATGTAAGCTATACCTGTATGAGATTAGTCTGGTTGAATAATGAACATTGCCTAATGATCAACTACACCTTTAAAAGCACAAATATTTTTCTATGTCTGTTTTACAGTAAAAGTTAAACGACATATGCGGATTTTAACATTGTCTTAATATGAAAGAATATAGAAAAATAATTTATATACAGTTGAAGTAAAAGAAAGATTAAAACACAGATATAGCGAATGAGCAATGAAAGGTTAACATAACAAAGTTTCAATGTCATCAAACAAACAGATAGTCTGTCGTTTCCAGAATCAGAGCATGAAAAATGAAATACTTTTTTGGTACTACAGAAAAGTTTCACAGTAGACACGGGGATCCAAATTGTCAATATCAAAATCCAAGGCCTGTAGAATTTAGATGGTGTCTAGAAAATGTGCATTATTCATCCTCGATATAACCAACGATAAGCAGTTAGTTGCTGCAGTCAGTCCACCTGTTGAATTTTTCAATTGTTGGCACGTCGAGGTGAGTACAATGACTTGATGATCCCGGGGTGTCCTCACATTTCTTCAGATTATGTTGAATCTATTCTTCAATTTCAAAATCAGATAGGAGGTTTTTCTACATGATGAAAATATGGCACATTAATATGTAGGTAACCACCAAAGAGATGTGTAATTGGTGAAATAGAATAAAATAGTTTATAATAAGAATGATTGTCAGTCAATAAATCTGGAAATATTATAATAGTTAATCTAGGAAAGATTATTTTACCTGAGTAGATGAGACATCTGAGACCGATACAGCTACTCCTGAGCTAGCGTAAGAAGTAGAACCCCCAGCATCATGATGTAGCTATAAGGGAAAGCAGAAAAGAGTATTAGACCATAGTGTATCATGTTTTGGTTTACAGTAATTGAAATATTCTAAATGTTACGCACCGACATATTTTCAATCCCACTACCCAACTCTGAAGACCCACTATTTTGATGTGTATGTGTTGTCAGAAAGTGAACAAATAATTTTGATATAAATAGTGGTACAGTATGTTGAGAGTGCTGAAATTTATTACCTCTTTTTGTTCTAAGGTGTTGCTGAAGCTACGAATGAACATTTCATTATCACTGATAGAAAGAACTTTGTAGCTATTTTGTTCAAATGAACGATAACGGTTTTGAATATTGAAAGTAGTTACATCAATTGAGAATAAGAAATTATTTGACTTGAATACTTCCAACTGAGGAGGGAAAACAAACTCATCATCATCCTAATTTAAAAATGATAACAGTTGTTAGTTTTCATATAGCATAAATAAGGTTAGATATTATAAAAAGATGCTCCTACCAATATCAGAGCAGCTCTTAACTTTTCAGTTGTTTCATGTATGAACTGCATAACTTGTTTGTCGAACATAACAACTGAAAATGAGGCTGTATTATCTACAACCATGAGTTGTACCCTAAATCTGTTCATTGTGTTTTTAAGAAATCAAAATCAGCGGAAGAAAGTGTATTCCATCAGTACCATCGAGTTGAATTGTCAAACAGTTTACAAATCAAAGAGTTGTTGACCTGGCAGTGGTAGTATTAGGAGATAACTTGCATTTTTGGCACCATAATCTTCCATCTAAACTGTGAACCTTTTTCATGCAAGAGTCACAGGACTCATAAAACCAGCTGTGGGTGCTTTGAATCTTTTGTACTGTTTCTGAAATTAAGCATCTTGTAGGCTACAATAGAAGGTGTACACTGCAGAATTTTTAATAAAACAAATAATAAGTTTAAAGTAATAGTAACTGAAAATTGACATATTAAAAGTAAATACTTAGTTACTACCTGTTGAATGTTTTTGACATCAGAAATGTATTGTTTTTTACTCCAATATAGTACTTCTGTAGTGGGGTCTAGAATAGTTGATGGTGGACTCTGTAACTGGGATGGAAATATGAACCCAAACCTAGAGACATTCGTTATAGGAAAAAAATAAACAGTCATCATATAATTTTTTATAACTATGAAGAACGAATAACAGAGAACTAAATCTATGACATATTAATAGTACACAGTAAACCTGTTTCTAAAACTGTCAACTTCTGCAATGTACAGGTTGTACAAAATCTTTGTTTCTTGAATAGTAGTTGTCACAATAACAGTTCATGTACAGTATATGCGAACAATTTTAGTCAACCTAATGTTGAAGATACATATAAAAACAACTGATCTACAAACAGCAAATTTGTAAATTGTGGACAGATACTATACTGCTTAATTTTTTAACCCAGAAGAGTTGTAAGATCAAAATGTTAGGTGAGTCTTTCCGTTGATCCAAATAAGCTGACATTTCAGTAGCATAAATGCCCCATAAGCTGAATTGAATCTGTAGACCTCTGTAAGGGAAAAATTAGCACTGGTTGTTAATGTCATATAAAGTTGCAATGTCACAGTAATACAAAATTTAAAGCACTTCTCATCCTCAATAAGAATCTGCATCCTAAGGTTTGAATTGCCCATTGATTGCAGTGGTTGGGAGTATCGCAGAAGCCCAATGATTTCTAAACCATAGAACACAGAAAGAATAATAATGAAGAGGAGTTAGATTGATTTGGAAAACACTATATTGATGACTCTATAAATATTGAATACATAAGTATATAAATGCACTGTAATGGTAGTATACCTATTAGGTTATCTTCAGGTACATTCCTTTGAGCAATGTCATTAAATGAAGTGAAATTAAAAATGAATAGTGGGAGTTTTGCATCAGAAGGACGAAGAAATATTGTTGATGTGAACAGCAATCGGCATGCATGTCTAGTTGCCAAGTAACATCCTTGATTCGGAGCAATTTGAAAGTTTTGAATGTAATAGCATAATCCTTCACGCAGAAGATCTTTGAACTTAAAGATAAGCTGATGGTTCGTAATTGAACATTGTACCTTTGTTCCCTAAAAACAGTAAATATAATAGTGGTTGTAATGGAGATATAATATTTGACAGAAGACATGGATGTAATTGAACATATTGCTATATAGTATGTTTTTAAAAATAAGGTGTTGTTAGAAACGCATACCTCTATATCTCTAAGTATGAAATCGATAGCAACGACATTATTGGAGTTTTTTGATGAAGAATTTCACCAAATGTTCAACACACAAACATGTATCTTTAGAGTTTCATTTGACTCAGGAGAAATCTCAGACAATGGGGTTATTGATCTGGACATAATTGTTTTATTCTGTACATTTACAATTACTTTAGAAAGATAACTAAATCATAACATAAAGAAGCATTAGAGTTACAGAGACTGCATTATATAAAAAAATTAAAAGATGAATAGATAAATTTAATTGATACCTAGGACAGGTTATCAAATATTTATTTATATAAAATATTGTGTGTGCAATCATCAGCTGTGTTATGGCTATCTACAACTATTATTTTCAAACCATTCGGTGAGGTGACCCTAGAAACAGCCACATATAATTGACCATGCGAGAACACAGGGTTGCGTAGAAATAACCCAACTGAAGAGAAAGATTGCCCTTGACTCTTATTAATAGTCATAGCATAACATACTATCAAAGGATATTGCCTTCTTTGTAATTTGAAAGGCCATCTATCATCAGATTGTGTCATAGTTAATCTTGGAATGAATGCACAGTACCCCGAATGACAGCCAGTTGAAATTTTTGCTCCAATGACATGGTCTCCCAAGTGTGTAACAATCATGCGAGTGTCATTACACAGACCAACTGATTGATCCACATTTCTTAACAACATGACAGGAACTCCAATTTTCAGTCTAATTTTGTGCACTGCCAATCCAGAGATATTAATAACATTTAAATACTCAGAGGTGTATATATTCTCTGGCCTATTAGAATCGAAACTCGCATTGCAAACACTATCTGAGCTGAAGTAGTATCTGCTTTCAGAATTTGTGAGAGATAACATGTAGTCATTGATTTCTTGAACATCATCACGTGTTGGAGCTAGAATCGCTCTGTCCTTTAGAAATCATACATCATTGTAATGATCTATGAAAGCAGGATATGTGAAGTCAACAATTGATGCCAATGCATTATCGGATGATTTTAGAAGATAATTTGATGGAATATGAATTATTGATTCACCATCATCAGGCTGTCCAGTGTTACCATCACCAATATCTAAAACCCACTTTGAAAATGTTTGTAAGTCATCTGAATCATTATTGGCAGTCCCAGAATGCAATCACATATTTTTTGTTAGAGTTAAGACTGTACATCATTGCCAAAGATATGATGACTTAATACTTGCAAAAAAAATATCATTTCGGTTACCACCTGGTATAACTGGTAATATTTGACGGAAATCTCCTCCCAATACAACTGTGATACCTCCATACGGTAAAGATGCAGCCTTGACATTTTTTGTCGTCATTATATCTCTCAGGGTACGGTCAAGAGCCTCAAAGCTGTACTTGTGAACCATGGATGCCTCATCCCAAATAATCAGTTTTGTAACATGTAATAGCTGTGCTAACTCACTCCCTTGTTGAATATTGCAAATAGATTGACCATTAACAGATATTGGAATACGAAATTTAGAATGTGTCGTTCATCCACCAGGAAGAAGTAGTGATGCTATTCCACTTGAAGCTACTGCTAGAACAATACTTCCCTCTGAGTGTAGCAAAGATGTGATTACTCTCTAGATAAATGTTTTACCGGTCCCTCCATATCCATGCAAGAAGAATAAACCCCCACACACAGTTGATATTGAAGAAAAAATGACATTGATCACATTTTTCTATTCAATGGTAAGCATACCCTGTAAAGTTATGTAATCATTTCGAAGATTTTCTTTGTTGTAGTTTAGTTCTTCCATAACAAAACGATTTGTATGAGTGTCAATTACAAATTCAGGAACAGGCATAGGGGGAAAACACTGAAGAGATCTACCGTTGCTTCATAAAATGTCATCTATTTCTTGCATAGAAAACATGTGCTTCTCTTCATCAGTGAGTGTGAAATCTATATAAAAATTGAAACATATTTAAAGGGGTGGATGGATGGAATGTTAAGTATTGAATTACAAAATTTAGAGTAAGTAAATAGCAGTATGGAATAGCATGAAATGAAAAAGTAAAATCGCTTTAGAGAAAATATGTATAGTATCTTAGAAATATGTCAATATATTGCTCAGAATTAGAAAACAGGATGGTTCCACAAAATTATAAAAGAGAGAACTAACATATATTATGAATGACAGTATAATTAAATTTTTGGAGTAAATATATCAACATAATTTCAAAATGCATGACATACAGAAAACAGAATGTTTCAATCAATTAGTTAATCGTGCAGAGATTTAGAGAAAAATTTAATTACGAAAGCAGCAGAATCCTTCACTTATATCGTAGAAATACACAGAAACATTGTCATTACATTACAGGGACTACTAAATCATTGAAAAACTGAAAGTATAGCACATTCGACAGAAACATATGAATGTGCATTTACATTATAGACATCATAATAAAAAATGCATGATAGACATGCAGTTTTTTCGTAGAACTGTGCAGCAACATGTACAGAACATAACATGGACTAATGGAAAATTATATGAAGTGTGAAGAAACATGAAGGTAGAACCATGTCATTTAAAATTCCGCAAATACATGGAGTTCTTGTAATTTATAAGAATGTATGTCATAGGCTGTATTGAAATCTTTATAGAATCATATGAAAACAGTAAAGTATTAATATAACAAAGGCTTACAGATGCAATATACAATGAAGTAATTAAAAATTACAGGTACTACATGGAACAGTTGACTATAATGATATAATCCAGCAATATAAATTTCATTTATGAGTATACAGAAGTGGAAACCATTTGATATGTGTTCATCTAAGGCAAAATTTTAATAGAATCACTTGGTTAACAATATATAAAGTGTTACAGCAATAGCTACATGGAATCTTTAAACTAACAGCTCGCAGATGCAATGATAGCGCTAGTGATGTTTATTGGTTCACAGAAAAATCAATAGATGTGTAGCAAATACATAAATAAAACATTAAATTAATGATGTAGTAAGAAGTAGTAGTTGATAAATTTCAATGTGTACCTTTCATTTGAAGCCTTTGTCTCTGATAATATAAGATATCTTCCGAGAGAATATTGCAGGTTTCTTTCCAAACTAAATCAGGTCGAGACATGTTATTTGAGATTAGCATGCATTAAAATAGTCTACATAGACAGTGGACCATTCCCCATGCTGAGACCTCTTTAAGAGCGTCAATGAATTCTTGGTCATTAGCTAATAATCCCATAGCAGAACAGGCCTCCCTAAAAGTGTTGTAAGTAATGTTGTTGAAAGTTTTCAAATCCTCATATGATGTTGCAACTCGGATTTTTGTCAGAAGAATTCGCAGATAGTATATCTCTCCAGTGGTAGGTGGCACATAATAGAGTCGACCAATACTGAAACCCTGTTTTCTAGGATGCCACTTTTTGTCTTGACTACGAAATACATACCTAGTTGGGTATTCTGCGAAAGTTAAACTTCTACCTTCTAGGAATAACACATTTGATTTAAACCAAGATGTGAACATTGTTTCAGCAACATTTAAGTCAGTTAGGACATCTTCAATTTTGTCATCGTCTCTGTATGTCACAGAATTTTTCCCTGATAAATGATAATGTAGCTTGTCGACAGGTGGATATCTGTAATGGATATCGTAAGAGAAGATCCACTAAGAAGCCTCACAAGGTGATATGTAGCAACAGTCGTAATACATATTTATCTCATCAACAATGTTGTTTAATAAGTCTTTGTTGTTGCTTTCATATAGTGCTGTCGGTACACAATAATTTCCTTTGCTTATATATTTAAAGAGATACTTGATAGAATATGGCTGGTTGCACACTTCAATATTGATATGGGCTTGATACTTGAGTAGAAAAACTGGATTGTATGGTACCACAAAATGATTATCCAAATCAACACCATTTTTATGGATTGTTCTTCCATCATCCCTTCTACGATATATGACATAACTATCATCGTCTACTATTGTGTCTCCAAAAAATCTTTTAGGAAAGAACTTAGAGCATTTTCCATTTTTCATACAAGGAGAAGAACGTCTGGCATCACCACATGGTCCTTGGAGCATATAGTTGTTAACAGTTTCATGTAGTCTTGGGTAGGAAAATTTATCTGGAATCTTAGCGTACACCACTTTGTTAACATCTGATGGAGTGATAATTTTGTTTTCAGGACAAAGAAACAATAAAATGTGGACATGCGGAAAACCACATTTCTGGAATTCAATGGTTCGAACAACTGTAATGGAAATAGAATAGATTATGTCGATTTAGTATTAGGTGATGTAATAATAAAGATTAAGGTAAACATACTGTACTATAAAAATTGATATTATAAGGTAAACATATGAAACTATATAAAATGATCGTATCTGCCCTAGATTTTCTGAAGATACAATGTTCTCTAAAATCTTTTAGAAGATGTTCAACCTTTATATTGAATACTCGAGATAATAATTATGGAAAGTCAGCTGGATAAAGATTCTTTTTTCTAACAAATCGACTGATTTTAGGCCACATTGGGTTACATGTAAACGTTAGGAACAAATCTGGATACCCTGCCCAATTACAAATTGACATTGCGTCTTGATAATTTTGAATCATATATCTTGGACCACCAGTAAAAGATGAGGTAAAAATGATGCGCTTTCCGCAAGAGGATCCTTCTCAGTCACCTTGAAGGAATGCATCTTGCAAACCATATTATAGTTCAACCTGCAGTCTCCTCTGGTTGAAACGAATAAACGATAGTCTTTCTGACTCAATCATTGTGTAAGCATCGATGACAAATTGTTGTAGTAATCGTCTGGAATGAAGCAAAGTGGATGATTCAATGTCACGGAACTGCAAGTGGAAAGATAATTATTCTCTCATTGTAACCTTTCTTTGCTTTGCACTGGTTGTGAATGGAGTAGAGCGATGCATTACGTTGTCAACATATCCATCCTGGCAACCAGGGAAAATCAATGGATACTGTAATGGCAGATATAAAGGGTGAAGCTCATCAATTCTTTGAAATGAACCACATTTGTTTTGAATGATGATGTCACACTCTTCGTTTAGATCTTCAATATCACCCACAATAAGCATGGAAATTTCAGATGTTATCGGAAAGTTATGTGTCGCATCATTTGTTTGTCTTTTTTTAAGCAGGCGAAGCTTTAAGTTTGGAACATATTCACGATTGAGGACATCTTTTGCTGATATGAACTGTTGAGCTAAAGCATTGATCTCATGTATCATATGTTGCAAATTCTCAACAATACTGAAGTTAATAATTGAGTGAAGATTTTTTCCATCAAATCTGGAAGACATTTTTTTGTCAGGAAACTATAATAAAAAGCATGAGATTGATATTCATAGCATTGAATTTGATAAATACCTCATACTAATAACTCTATTTTGGCACTCATGTTCTGTGTCATACACATATAGTTGGAAAAACCTTGGGGGTTGTCCTTCTACCGGACACAAACTACCTATGCGATGGTAGTTTTGTCCATTTAGTCTGAATATAGTCGGGGCTCGACTGTTGTTCAAAGACCTATCAACCTTCCCACCCATAGACGTGAATGCAAACATAGAATTATAAAGATGCATATGTTCTTGGAAAGATCATGCTTGGGATGAAGTTCTATTCAAAACTAACATCCATAGGTATGGAGGAGGTGACGGGAGTAAATCCAAAGCAATATTTCCCATCGAGCAGCATAGAGCAAAATGTTGGATATGTCGGTTGTTGTATTTCCTATTTCTCTCGTCATACTACATAGTAGAGTTACAGTATTGGAAGATATAAGTGGGGTCTCCAATATCTGTGTATACTGAACGATGGGAAAGAATGTATAAAAAATATACTCAATTTGCATAGTCTGTCAATGAATAACATTTGATTTATGATATTAATAATGTAGGATTACTAAAAACAATAGCATGTGTTCTCCGACATGTCTAGTTGTAATGAGTTTCCTGTAGAAGTCATTGAAATGTAAATATGGTGTGTCTTAACTTGTATAGAATGTAATACTAATTAAAGATGAAGTTGTTAGGCAACAAACCGATGCAGTTTGCAGTTTTGCTGACGAAATCAGTATTGTTTGAATACATTGCTGAAAATTGTTAGGAGAAATCATGTTGAATAAAATATAACCGTCAAGAAACTTTAAGTAGTTATAATAAAAAACTAAGAAATCTATTGTAACACCCCAAGATTTCATAGTGTGTTATTTCTTCAAAATAATTCAATAACTTTCACTATAAACCACACCGAGTTCAATCACACCATGACTTACCAAACAAGTCATTCAAAAGAGGTTATCAATAGTATTAACTAAATTTTAAACTTTATATAATCCTTATAATTTTAGATTCCATATTATGAGTTTCTTAGACATAATTTAAGAACAAATTCATTTTCAGTATTGCACTTTTACCAACTTTTAATAGTGAACCCTTTTTAATTCCAATATTTTAAACTTTTATATATTCAATTTGACTAAAAAATTTACTTTTTAGAATGGGGACATCAAAAATTTACAATGAAACATCCCAAGCTTCCACGGTACGCTTTCCTTTGAATAATATAGTAGCGTGTGTTGTACGCAACTTCGAGTTCTAACACACACCACAACCAATCAAACTAGCCGTTATGAATAGTAATACCTACTTTTTGAAATTATATATATTTTATATTTCAAAATGGACTTCATTTTTGGATTTGGAATATCTAATTTAGCCTAAGGTGAAATTTTGGTACTTTTTGGATAACTTTAATATTTTGATGAATAGTGAAAATTACTAAATTTTAATTAAAAACAACTTTTTTAATCGAAATAATTTATATTGATAAATTATGAATTTGAGTGGTTTTAAAGTATATTTAGAATATATTTTTACCATTTAATACAATGTTGGTCATTGGACATAATTTCACAATTAAACCGAACATAAACAAGTATCAATCTTTTGATAGTTATTATATCTTAAAAACACGCTTTTTGTTTTGACAGCGGGAATTAATTTTAAATTAATTTCTGCCACTTCTGTGTTTTAAATTTGGAAAAATGGATTCCATATTTGGAATCAGGATGTCCAAATTGTGTAAATATGTAACTTTTATTTTTAGACATTTTGAATAATTACTTCGGTAAATAAAATATTTACCATGGTTAAAGGGTAAATCTGGTAAATAGGGGTTAAAAAATAATATTATAATAATACTAAATTACCCTAAAACGTGTCCTAACCTTATTGGTGGATACATGGCCGACCATGGGCATCTTTGGGTAGATTTTGGGACCCCATGAAGGTGATAGGGACACTTTATTTTAATTAAGTTAAAATAAGTACAAAAATGACATAAGCATATATCTTTTAGAAAAACAATTTTTACATAGGGTTATATATGTTGGATTTTCGACTATAAATATTAATTATAAAGATAAAAAGATTTCCAACATAATTATATTTTATTTATAATTTTTAGACATTAAATAATTTAATTTATTTATGACACAATGATGATGCAGTAATTACCATAATAGTGATAAATTAAAATAATTGATATTATAAATACCAAAATAAATATAATTTGAGACTTTTATTGAATTACACTAATTTTCTAGGTTAATATTTCATATTAGGATTGATTTAATTGACTTTTTTCTAAGTTGTCATTCTGTTATGAGTTTCACAAAAATCAATTATTGAATAGTGTCAAAATTGACATAAAAGAGTTTTTAAAACAAATATTATATTATTAATTGATATTAAATTCCTAAAAACCTAAGGTTTGGCCAAGAGACTTATATCATGATATTTGTATCATTAATGGACCACTTGGAGGTCGCTTAGATGTATATAGTATGTTTATTAACCATATAATATAAAAATACAAAGAGACATTGTAAAAGTGAAACTAATTAACTTAGAGTTAATACTTAAAGATAAGGTTAATATAGTAACCCAAACCTGTCTAAATTCTATTGGTTGAATGGTTTTCGACCCATACCCACCTTAAAATTTAAATAATAAACTTTGGAGCCATTAGAAACTGAATATGAATTTATTATAAATTAATATTTCTAGCTTTTCCAAAGGTGCCCCTCACCCCTATTATAAAAGGGCACTCCTCCTTCTCATTTCTTCACACCTTCAAAGCCTTTTGGTTCTGCCAAAATCTGACCAAATACTCTCCCAAATTCCCTCACTACAACCTAGAGGCCTTAGTTTGGTCATAAAGCCAACCTAAGGAGCCCTTTTGATCAAATCAAAAGGAAGAACCCGAAGAAGAGGTAATGATTTCACCACCATTTTTCAAGTTCCTTTCTTCTTCCACTTCTTATTCCTTTGTTATTACCATTCTAAAATAATAACTCCAGTATCATATATATACTGTTATGTTATTATAAATATGGTACAACTATATTCAGTATTCTATCCACCCTTTGAATAACATGTCACCATACGTGCGTACGTACGGCTTACCATCTCCACGTCGTGGTGTAATTGTTATTCAATATATTATTATTTGTATGGGTATAATAATGATGTGTAACTCATGTAAATAATAAATATAACATGTTAATGATTCTTTATATATGATATACCATCCATTTATATATTATGTTAATATCAAAATAATGATTTTGTCGCTCGTGCGTACGTATGGACTACCGTCTCCACGAACGCGATGAGATTCATTCTCTATCGTATCCATTCAAGTATAATTATAATTTGATGATTTAAAAATAATGTTTAAGGACTTTATATCATTCTGGATATGAATAAGATACAACCTATCCATTAAAACCACGTCTTACGTAACAAGACATATAAAAGAAAACGAGTAAGTTAACACCCGAAACAACGATAATTCTAAGATATTATTAACAAAGATGTGTTAAAAGATCATATATGATATCATATGAATGTATATGATTCTTGTATAATTTAATAAAAATTATTTCACCATTATACAGGAGGTTAACCTACCCCAACCAAGGAAAAGTACAAGGTAAGGGTTATTTCACAATCCCTTCATTATCCGAGGTTTTTTATACGTAATAATCTACTGGGATCTCTTTATCATCCACATCCATGTTTCTTAAAAATGAATTTAAAAACATTTTTACTATTTACTAGAATATGGGTTAAATTCATTTATACCCTTGTTTTACTTTTTATAAGAGGTTTATAAAGGAATCTTTCCGTCGTTTTCCAAACAAGGTGTTTTTTAACCTTTTCGACAAAATTAAGGTAAGAATGTTTTCTTTAACTTATACGGCGGGTGAGGCTATTTACCGCCGTTATAAAATCATCAAAGCTTCTCTTACAAGCTTATAATAATATTTTCAAAGTAAATGTTTTATTTTATAATTATGTGACTTTTAAATGATTTCAAAATGAATATTTTAAGAATTTGTGAAAGGTACTCTTTATCAAGATCATAATTTTAAATGTTTTAAAGATTTATCTTTCTAAATCTTTTTAATTAATGTCCATGTTTTCAAAATGATTTTAAGGATTTATTTATATGGACATGAATGTTTTGAAATGATATTTCTTTTCAAAATTTTCAAAGTGGTATGAGACACTTTGATTCAAAAACCTCTTTTAAATTACTTCCTTTATAAATGTGTGACTTTTCAATGATTTCGAGAAAAGAGATATTTCTCTCAAATAGTTTTGATTTTCATATATGTCAACATCCTTTGATGTATTTTAAGCTTATTTGAAGTTTATTTATTATGATACAAACTTTTGTATTGTATTGAAGGTTTTTTGATATGTTTTACTGTGGATGTGTTATTTTTATACCATTCATGGTTTATGGAGAAAGTATTGACATTTCGTATGCTAGTTTTAATACGAATGTTTATGTTATGTTTAAACCTTTTCATATGGGAATGCATTGGACTTAGTAAGTGACGGGTGGATCCCGCTATAGCTCCTCGATGCATCGGTAGGTCTCATGAGACAAACTAGTGTCTTGGCACAAGGCCTTGACAAAATCTTATTTGTAGTCTTGGCACGAGGCCTTGGCTATGTGGTTATGATAATCTGGCATTATGCATTCCATTATTATGAAAGTGGTTATTGATATTTCATGTGATTATTCGATTAGTAGAATATCCATGTGAATAAGTAAATGACATTATTTCATTTTATTTTTTTCCATACTATGTTGAAGTTCAAGTTTAAAAGGCTTTTTTTTAGTTATACATTGCCTTAAATGTTTATGCTTATTTATGAATGTTTCCGCTGTATTATTATCCTTACTGAGCGTTTGAGCTCACCCCTTTTCTATGTTTTATTTTTCCCAGGATTCCAAGAAGTATATTGTGATTGATAAGAAGGGTTAAGACAAGGGAATAATGGCATTCATAAAGGATTATTTATGTTGTTTTGTATATTATGAAGTGTAATGTAACATTCATGTATGTGATCTATTTTTTCAAGACTGCTAAACTTATCGGTCATTCGGGACTTGATTCCTTGTAATCATGCCAATGTATTAAAATAATGCACCAACTCTGGGTAACTGGGGTCGGGGAGTTACAGTTGGTATCAGAGGAAGTTTAGAAATTACCTTGGAAACTATATTTAAATAAACTCTGATTAGAGCACATAGCCCTAAGAAAGACTTTGAGGATTAGTATAGAAGAACTTCCTAGAATTTTGGTATTGTAGAGATTTTGTGAGTTTTCTGAGCAATAGATCCCTGTCTGGATACAAGCAGGTAGAGGCGGCTCTGGCACAGATGTACCTAGGGGTAAAACCCGAAAACACCACTTTGAGCTAGACTCGAATGGGAACTGGTGCACGACAATGGGTCTTGCTGCACTCTTGGTTACGACACTCCCGGGGGATATGCTTAGGATAATTCTCATTTTTTTACAAACCATTATGAAAAGTTTATGAGTATATACTTCCTCAAAGGAGAAATTTTTATGATTATGGATTATATCCATAAACTATTTAATTTATGTTATGTGTCTTACAAGTTTGGGATTAGGTATTGTTATTCATAAACTAATCTAGTGTATGCCATTGTTTAGAAATGGTGCCCAGTAGAAGGAATGAGAACTCCAGCAATGCACATGATCCAAAGAGAAAGAATGATCATATCTTTCATGGTCTTAAGCCAGAATTTATAAGATAAATAGTCTCCCATGTATTATCATCATATGAAGAAATAATATCATGTGTTGATAAGATAAGTAAAGAGTTTACTGAGTCCTATGGATTTGAAGGGAAGCAAGAGAAGAAAAGGATGGAAGAGAGAAAGATGGATAAAGGGAAGAGGGAAAAGAAGAATTTTCCCATATGTGATAATTGTGGGAAGAAACACCCTGGAACTTTCCTGAAAGAAATGGGAGTTTTGTTATAAGTTTGGAGGAAAAGGGCACAAAGTACGTGACTGCAAGGGTAAGAAAATGGTTTCAAATGTAAAATGCTTCATTTTCAAGGAGTTTGGACACTACGTGAACCTATGTCTTAGTCATCAGACTATTCCACAAATGATCCTATTGGATAATAATCAAGTTATGATACTACCACAGATGAATAGGAATGATTAGAGTTCTTATGTTGATTATGTCATTTGAGTGTTGTATCAACAATGTAGTTGTTATGATAATTATGGAGTATATAAGGATTGTACTGCAGTACTATTTCATTAAGGACTTGAGATTGTGTGGAACAAGGAAAAGTGACTCAATAGCAAGTTAAATTTTTGGAAAATATATGGTTGAGAGAATGATAAACCATAATATGGTTCTGATACCGAGGTAGTGATTTTAGAATAATACATGATTGTTTTGGATAAATTATATTGGATATTCTTGACTACCTTGAAACTGATTAATGATTTGTATATTCTATCATTGTTGAGGTTTACAACATTTTTGGATTGAAGGAGTATATCTATTATTCTATAAGGAATAAGGGATCATGAATGTAATCAATAAGGTTTTATGATAATTCAGGATGTTGCAGTGTTTTAAAAGAATACATGATGAAGGTGATCACATGTTATTACATGGAAAAAAAGGGATCTTCATTGTGTTTACCTTCCTTATAAATTTTGGACTGAAGTATTTCGGATAGTTCTAGTTTGGATTATTTTGGATTGCCATAAAAGGACAACTCGGAGGTCGGGCAGCAACCTGTCGCGTCCGGCAAGGCCACGAAACTTGAACCCACAACCGAAGGGCGACAAGGGTGTATCACCTACCACTGACCCACGTGATGTCCGGGATTAAATAATGTAGTTTTTTTAAAAGATCTGGTAGATGAATTATAAATTCGTTTTTTTGGAACCCTATTCGAATAGGATAAATAGAATATTTTTTTACGTTCTATTATCTTTTAGAGTGAAAGATGAGTTTGTGGTAGAAATTAGTTAAATGATGGAACTATACTTGTCAAGAATATATTTTTCTTCTTCTATTATTCTATGAAGAAATTAATTCTTATACTTTATTTAAGGAATCCTAAAACCAAAAATGTGTTATCCTAATACCCTATGTTTTGTTGAACCGATGGTATTTCAAATCATCAAAGATTGATGAATTTAAGGACCTCAATTTTACACTTGTTTGTGATTGATGACCTCAATCACTACCTATAAATATTTACGTTTTTCCTCCAATTATATGTCTCTAATTACCACCAATGTTCTCCGAATAGAGATCATAATTTGGTGGTGACCCTTTCATTTCTCTTTTCCTCATATTAAAACTAAACTTTATCAACCCAATTTCCGATGTGGGTTTTCCCACAAAGATATTTTCTATATTCAACCTTTTATTTTCGAAGAATAGTTTCAAATTGTGAGGACGCAATTTATTGAAGGAGGGGAGAATGTAACACCCCAAGATTTCATAGTGTGTTATTTCTTCAAAATAATTCAATAACTTGCACTACAAACCACATCGAGTTCAATCACACCATGACTTACCAAACAAGCCATTCAAAAGAGGTTATCAATAGTATTAACTAAATTTTAAACTTTATATAATCCTTATAATTTTAGAATCCATATTATGAGTTTCTTAGACATAATTTAAGAATAAATTCATTTTCAGTATTGCACTTTTACCAACTTTTAATAGTGAACCCTTTTTAATTCCAATATTTTAAACTTTTATATATTCAATTTGACTAAAAAATTTACTTTTTAGAATGGGGACATCAAAAATTTACAATGAAACATCCCAAGATTTCACGGTACGCTTTCCTTTGAATAATATAGTAGCGTGTGTTGTACGCAACTTCGAGTTCTAACACACACCACAACCAATCAAACTAGCCGTTATGAATAGTAATACCTACTTTTTGAAATTATATATATTTTATATTTCAAAATGGACTTCATTTTTGGATTCGGAATATCGAATTTAGCCTAAGGTGAAATTTTGGTACTTTTTGGATAACTTTAATATTTTGATGAATAGTGAAAATTACTAAATTTTAATTAAAAACAACTTTTTTAATCGAAATAATTTATATTGGTAAATTATGAATTTGAGTGGTTTTAAAGTATATTTAGAATATATTTTTACCATTTAATAAAATGTTGGTCATTGGACATAATTTCACAATTAAACCGAACATAAACAAGTATCAATCTTTGGATGGTTATTATATCTTAAAAACACGCTTTTTGTTTTGACAGCGGGAATTAATTTTAAATTAATTTCTACCACTTCTGTGTTTTAAATTTGGAAAAATGGATTCCATATTTGGAATCAGGATGTCCAAATTGTGTAAATATGTAACTTTTATTTTTAGACATTTTGAATAACTACTTCGGTAAATATTTTATTTACCATGGTTAAAGGGTAAATCTGGTAAATAAGGGTTAAAAAATAATATTATAATAATACTAAATTACCCTAAAACGTGTCCTAACCTTATTGGTGGATACATGGCCGACCATGGGCATCTTTGGGTAGATTTTGGGACCCCATGAAGGTGATAGGGACACTTTATTTTAATTAAGTTAAAATAAGTACAAAAATGACATAAGCATATATCTTTTAGAAAAACAATTTTTACATAGGGTTATATATGTTGGATTTTAGACTATAAATATTCATTAGAAAGATAAAAAGATTTCCAACATAATTATATTTTATTTATAATTTTTAGACATTAAATAATTTAATTTATTTATGACACAATGATGATGCAGTAATTACCATAATAGTGAAAAATTAAAATAATTGATATTATAAATACCAAAATAAATATAATTTGAGACTTTTATTGAATTACACTAATTTTCTAGGTTAATATGTCATATTATTATTGATTTAATTGAATTTTTTATAAGTTATCATTCTGTTATCAGTTTCAAAAAAATCAATTATTGAATAGTGTCAAAATTGACATAAAAGAGTTTTTAAAACAAATATTATATTATTAATTAATATTAAATTCCTAAAAACCTAAGGTTCGGCCAAGAGACTTATATCATGATAGTTGTATCATTAATGGACCACTTTGAGGTCTCTTGGATGTATATAGTATGTTTATTAACCATATAATATAAAAATACAAAGAGACATTGTAAAAGTGAAACTAATTAACTTAGAGTTAATACTTAAAGATAAGGTTAATATAGTAACTCAAACCTGTCTAAATTCTATTGGTTGAATTTTTTTCGACCCATACCCACCTTAACATTTAAATAATCAACTTTGGATCCATTAGAAACCGAATATGAATTTATTATAAATTAATATTTCTAGCTTTTCCAAAGGTGCCCCTCACCCCTATTATAAAAGGGCACTCCTCCTTCTCATTTCTTCACACCTTCAAAGCCTTTTGGTTCGGCCAAAATCTGCCCAAATACTCTCCCAACTTCCCTCACTACAACTTAGAGGCCTTAGTTTGATCATAAATTCAACCTAATGATCCCTTTTGATCAAATCAAAAGGAAGAACCCGAAGAAGAGGTAATGATTTCACCACCCTTTTCCAAGTTCCTTTCTTCTTCCACTTCTTCTTCCTTTGTTATTACCATTCTAAAATAATAAATCCAGTATCATATATATACTGTGATATTATTATAAATATGGTACAAGCATATTCAGTATTCTATCCACCCTTTGAATAACATGTCACCATACGTGCGTACGTACGGCTTACCGTCTCCACGTCGTGGTGTAATTGTTATTCAATATATTATTATTTGGATGGGTATAATAATGATGTGTAACTCATGTAAATAATAAATATAACATGTTAATTATTATTTATATATTATATATCATCCATTTATATATTATTTTAATATCAAAATAATGATATTGTCGCTCGTGCGTACGTACGGACTACCGTCTCCACGAACGCGATGAGATTCATTCTCTATCGTATCCATTCAAGTATAATTATAATTTTATGATTTAAAAATAATTTTTAAGGACTTTATATTATTATGGATATGAATAAGATACAACCTATCCATGAAAACCACGTCTTACGTAACAAAACATATAAAAGAAAACGAGTAAGTTAACACCCGAAACAACGATAATTCTAAGATATTATTAACAAAGAAATGTTAAAAGATCATATATGATATCATATGAATGTATATGATTCTTGTATAATTTAATAAAAATTATTTCACCATTATACAGGAGGTTAACCTACCCCAACCAAGGAAAAGTACAAGGTAAGGGTTATTTCACAATCCCTTCATTATCCGAGGTTTTTTATACGTAATAATCTACTGGGATCTCTTTATCATCCACATCCATGTTTCTTAAAAATGAATTTCAAAACATTTTTAATATTTAATAGAATATGGTTTAAAGTCATTTATACCCTTGTTTTACTTTTTATAAGAGGTTTATAAAGGAATCTTTCCGTCGTTTTCCAAACAAGGTGCTTTTTAACCTTTTCGACAAAATTAAGGTAAGAATGTTTTCTTTAACTTATACGGCGGGTGCGGCTATTTGCCGCCATTATAAAATCATCAAAGCTTCCCTTACAAGCTTATAAGAATATTTTCAAAGTAAATGTTTTATTTTATAATTATGTGACTTTTAAATGATTTCAAAATGAATATTTTAAGAATTTGTGAAAGGTACTCTTTATCAAGATCATAATTTTAAATGTTTTAAAGATTTATCTTTCTAAATCTTTTTAATTAATGTCCATGTTTTCAAAATGATTTTAAGGATTTATTTATATGGACATGAATGTTTTGAAATGATATTTCTCTTCAAAAGTTTCAAAGTGGTATGGGACACTTTGATTCAAAAACCTCTTTTAAATTACTTCCTTTATAAATGTGTGACTTTTCAATGATTTCAAGAAAAGAGATATTTCTCTCAAATAGTTTTGATTTTCATCTATGTCAACATCCTTTGATGGATTTTAAGCTTATTTGAAGTTGATTTATTATGATACAAACTTTTGTATTGTATTGAAGGTTTTGTGATATGTTTTACTGTGGATGTGTTATTTTTATACCATTCATGGTTTATGGAGAAAGTATTGACATTTTGTATGCTAGTTTTAATACGAATGTTTATGTTACGTTTAAACCTTTTCATATGGGAATGCATTGGACTTAGTAAGTGACGGGTGGAGCCCGCTATAGCTCCTTGATGCATCGGTAGGTCTCATGAGACAAACTAGTGTCTTGGCACAATGCCTTGACAAAATCTTATTTGTAGTCTTGGCACGAGGCCTTGGCTATGTGGTTATGATAGTCTGGCATTATGCATTCCATTATTATGAAAGTAGTTATTGATATTGCATGTGATTATTCAATTAGTAGAATATCCATGTGAATAAGTAAATGACATTATTTCATTTTATTTTTTTCCATACTATGTTGAAGTTCAAGTTTAAAAGGCTTTTGTTTTAGTTATACATTGCCTTAAATGTTTATGCTTATTTATGAAAGTTTCCGCTGTATTGTTATCCTTACTAAGCGTTTGAGCTCACCCCTTTTCTATGTTTTATTTTTCCCAGGATTTCAATAAGTATATTGTGATTGATAAGAAGGGTTATGTTAGGACCAATAGGGGCCTATATACCCTGAGAGGGAGGGTGAATCAGGGTATGGATATTCTTTTTCAAAGTTCTTCCTGCCCCACTGGATCTTGACCTCTTTGTTACAAGGGTCACTTTGTTTGCACTTGTGTGTATGTTATGATCACTTACTTTCTTCTTTATCTGATGATGATGCTTTGAATGCAATGCAGGCAAATTAGCAGGCAGACGCAGAGATTTTTACTTGGTTCACCCTCACTGGGCTACGTCCAAGGAGCATACGCCGACAGGTTGTCGGTCGTACCAAATTCCACTAATCTTCACTAGATGTGGATATAAAGTTCGGGTTAGATCACTTCTATGCCCAGGCTCACTGCCTATACAAAGTTTAGGGTCAGCTCACTGCTTTCCCAAGGGCCACTCCTTGTTTCTCTCTCTCTGGCTCACTGCTGGTGGAGAGGATCACCTACTTCCTCTTCCTAAGCTCACTACTCCAGAAGGGAATCCACTCACAGTTTATAGACCTGTAGGTCTCTTCATTTGCATGAAATAATGCATCTTCAACTCTTGATAGATGCTCTATTGAAATCCAACTTTCATCCACTAATGAATACCTCTTTGCCTCTGAACACTGGGCAATTCCTTTTGGAAACACCTTCGCAAAGCACCCTACTTTGCGAAGCTCCCAATTTCGTGAAGCTCAAACAAGCCTTCGCGAAGCTCCTGCCTTTTCGTGAAGCACTACCGTGAAGCTCAAGCCGTCGCAAAGCAACGTCCCTCGCGAAGCTTAATAAGCCAACGCGGAGCTCACAGGTTTCGTGGAGCTACAATAGCCGCCGCGAAGCTCCTCTTTCGCGAAGCACACTGGCTCCGCGAACCACCTTCACAAATCGAGAGCAAAGGATCTTCTCTGAAAAATCTCTCTACTTCTCTCGAGGGGGTCAGCCTCTATTTATAGGCGATTCCACCGACCCTCGTCTCTTCCGCGCGAAGTCAACGCCACGTCATCTCAAATCGCGAAGCTCCAAAGTTTCAGCCAGAATTCTGTCCAAATCGCGAAGCACCACGGCAATTTTCTGTTCGCGGAGCTCGTCGTAATCGCGAAGAATCACCGCCAACATTACTTCTTGCCTTCGCCGCGAAGCTCCCTCGCAAAGCCCTTCACTGCTGTGATGCGCTTCAACTCTGACATTCGCGAAGCTTTGACGTAATCGCGAAGCATCACCGCCTCCATTTTTCTGGTCTTCGCGAAATCCAAACCATGCATCCTATCTTCGCGAAATTCATGCCTTTTACATATTAAATTATGATCTTCATGGAAATCCTATTTTCGCGATGCTCACCAAATTCCAAATTTTAGACCCCCAAAATTTGGCAAACACTGGGAAACGGCGCCACCTTGTACTGCTCTTTTGTATCGTCTCCAGATCGTCCTTTCCTTTGTCATCGTTCTTTGTTAACAAGGATTGTCAACAACTTCTTGGGAACTCGAAAAATATCCATGAAAACCTGTTTTGTCAACAAACACAATCAACCCAAAAATACTACAATGTTACTTTGAGAGATTTTTGCCCAACAGGTTAAGACAAGGGAATAATGGCATTCATAAAGGATTATTTATGTTGTTTTGTATATTATGAAGTTTAATGTAACATTCATATATGTGATCTATTTTTTCAAGACTGCTAAACTTATCGGTCATTCGGGACTTGATTCCTTGTAATCATGTCAATGTATTAAAATAATGCACCGACTCTGGGTAACTGGGGTCGGGGCGTTATATCTATATTAATGCAGAACAAACTTATAACATACCTGTCAATGATGGAGTATTGTACGTTAGTGCACTACTATTGGGAAGACAAAAGCTATACAGAGAGGATAGAGTAAGAATTGAAAATTAATTGACATGTTAAGACATATTTAAGTGTATAACTAATGCATACTATGTCGGGTTGACTACTGCAGATTCAGTGAGATTGTTGTCTGCATTCAGTAGACCTGAAGTAAAAAGTGACATAAGTGTTAGATGACCGCTAATTAAGTGGGTGACCCATATTATGGTCATAAAAGTTGACAGACATCAGACTTACAATAAGATACAGGGGAGAGTGTTTGATGTATTTGTTTTCGTTTGTTTTTTCCGGCAGACAGAGTTGACTCGGCACGACTTGCAGTTGGTACTATGAACAAATAAGTAACAAATGATGAGTAGTTTAACTTTGATGGAAACAGTAATGTGTGTCTACATTTTCTAAAAGGGAAATACCATTAACAGATAGAGGTGATAGTGGTAATCGTCGGACTGTATGTCCGATGGCATTTGCTGATAGTGGCTGAATAATTGGAGAACTGGTGCACACGGTAGAAGGCATTGGAGTACCTACAGTACATGACAACATTTTTATTTTAAAAATTAACATGACAATCATATAATGATAGAAGTAGAGTTAGTAATTAATTTATTATAAAAAAATACAGTACTCACAATTTTGTTGACGTTGCTCCATGAGTAGTCTTATGTGGATCCTTGAGTCTCTAGAGTTTGAAGGGGTATGCATGGTTTTGTTGGTTTTCTTTGTATATAATTGTCAAGGTGACTTGATAAATATTTTATGAATAGTTGATAATTGAATATAAAATGCTTATCAGTAGGAAAACAACATACTTACTGAAGCTCATGATTAAAAGTATAATATTAACACAGTAGACAGGTAAATGATTGATGGAGCCAAGATACATTAAAATACAAATAATAGATACAATTAATATGTAACAGAAAACATAATGTACAATGAGTTGTTTCAAAGCACATTTATGAAGCGATACTTGTGTGACACGATTTGATGCCCTTCAGATGAAAGATGCAGAAGTTTGTTGTCAAAGCAGTAGTATATTATCACTGAGAAGAATTCAGCTATATGTGGTGAGTTTCAACGATGGAATAGAGCAATGAAATATGTCATGTATCCAAAGAAAGCCTACAGTAAAGAACTATTAGGAAATGGTACATTGAAAGCATATAGTAGTTCTAATGAATGTAACTGTCAATGTCACGCAGAATTGATATTTCAATATACTTGAAATGAAATGAAGTACACAATAAATGGTGACTGGATAAGAGAATAAGGAACAATGTCATAGTTGCTTCCATATCAGTATCAATATGTAAGACATTGGTATGTGGTGTTATATATTACAGAAAGGAGAGGCCTGCCACTGTTTAGGTTGCAATAATGTCAAAATAGGGGTTACAAAACAGAGACCTAATGAAAGCACCTAAATGCTGGAGGAAGAACATCATGTATGATGAAGGGTTGTTACAAATTTTGCGTTAGTACAGTTGCAGTAAACATGTAATAGATGCAGCGCGAGGTGACAGAGAAAACATTACATAGATAGCCGTCAACGTTCTGTGTTGAGTTGTTGTGTCGAGCCCTTATGTGAGACCGTGAAAGATGAGAAATAAACCAGACTATAGTCAATGGATGTCTGTAATGTTGTGTTTCTAATTTTTTTTTGGACAAATTCATTTCAGGCAACCGATTCCCGAATCCACTATCAATAGCAGTGAATGAAAAAACCAACGGACATGAAGACGAAGAAGGAGCGGTTGAAATGACATACTTCGCACATGGGAGTACAATTTGTTCAGCGATTATAAAATCAGCGCCTAACCTGAGGTATTGTTATCCGAAAATGACTGAAACCGTAGTCGGGAGTTTTTCGCTGGTCGTCGATGGAATGGTCGTCGAGGCGTTGAGGCGACGAGGCGTTCGATGTCGGAGCTGGGAAATACCAGGAGGTATTGCAGGTTGGGGATGGTAAGGCCGATGATGATGGTGGATGTGTTGTAGGTGGATACGAAATAAGGTGAACAACCGGAGGGAATGGAAGACGATGTAACCCTAACAGAGGCAGGAGGTAAATCGCGAAGACGATGTAACCCTATCGAAGGATGGAGGGGAATCGTGGCTGGAAGAGGAATATTAATCGGGCGACGGATTGAATGGATGCGCAACGCGATTCGAGAGGGGCAATACATGGAAAGAAAGAAAAAATTGGAGACGTGGATTGCTTAGGAGGTGACACGTCAGCTGAGAGCAACCCAGGTTTAGAATATATAGTAGATGACCACGATATGGACGACACTCATTTGGCTTATTCAAATCGAAGGACCACAACTTACACATTATGTGAAACGAGCATTTCAGTTATTGTTGTTGACCTAACATGATATAGGTAAGTGAAACAGTCGTTTCATGTGTTGAAAGAAATTTATGAAAAACAAAGCATCATGGGATGATGCCTCTATGCCTTGGTTGACTGGTCCAAAATGGTTTGGACCATGCCATAGTCGATGTCGTCCAGGCCATTTTGTGACTTCTTAAGTCCTGAATCAACAAGACCAAAATGGGTTGATATAACGATTTGGCCAAAATAGCATTGCCAGAATGACTTCTAAGTAAAACGGTTTTGCCAAAACTGATCTTACTCGAAACAACATCCTAAAGAAAATTATATTTTTGTTAAATTTATCAAAAACTTAGGCCCATGCCGATGGGGGGTGGCGTTAAACTAAATTAAAAACATTATTCGTGAATTGTTTATAAATGAGAATATAAAATGTTTATATTGAAAGTCCTTAATTTGGAAAAATTATTTACACAATCTGTTGATACCTTAGGATGAGGAAACTAGAAAATGAGTTATCTAGGCATTATGTGAAACGAGCATTTTAGTTTTTATTGTTGACAGAATGTGAATTATGGTATTCATTCTTGTTTTAATATTGAAATTCTACGTTTAATTTTATTTTGCCAATTTATTTGTTTATTCTCATGCATGCAAAATTTGTGTTTTTTTTATTTTGCTCAATTTAACTCTGCTGGGCTCCTTTATGTGCGCCAAGCATTTATCCCTTCCCGTGTGGGCCTACTTTGTTGGGCTGCTTGTTTAGTTTGCTTATCTCCCGGCCCGCCTTGTCCTTGCGCACCGACTTGACAATCCACGCGGGATGAGTTTCGGAGCGTTGATCCGCTGTGCTGTCACTTTGATCTGCACTGTCCACCTGTGTGTTGCATTTGATTAAGCCGCTTGGTTTCTTTTCGGTGTATCATCATGGCAGCTCCCGATTGGTTGCAGCATCTCAAGGGACAATCGATGTTAGGAGAATTTATAAAGTCATCTTTGTTTAAAGTGAATTTACAAGGTTCAATAATTTATAAAGTGTTTATAAATTATAAGTTAAGGAAAATATAACTGTTTATATTTATTTGTGAATTGTTCATAAATGAGAATATAAAATATTTATATTGAAAGACCTTAATTTGGAAAAATTATTTACACAATTTGTGGATACCCTAGGAGGGAGGAATCCATTGGTTGCTCCTTTAGTGTATCTGAGCAGTTTCTATCAACATTTGGATTGATCTTTGAATGAATGAGGAAACTAGAAAATGAGTCATCTAGGCATTATGTGAAACGAGCATTTCAGTTCTTGTTGTTGACATAATGTAGTGCAAGCTAAACAATAGTTTCATGCATTGAATGAAATTTATGAAAAACAAAGCATTATGGGATAATGCCTCCATGCCCTGGTTAATTGGTCCAAAACGGTCTGGACCATGCCACAATTGATATCTTCCAAGCCATTTTGCAACTTCTCAAGTCCTTTTGAATCAACAAGACCAAAACGGTTTGGTAAAACCACTTGGCCAAAAGAGCATTGCCAGAACAACCTATAAGCAAAACGGTTTGACCAAAACTGATCTCACTCGAAATGACATCCTAAAATGGACTGATTATAAAAATAAAATGTCATGTGTTATGGCGTTTTGAGTAGATTTTTAAATAAAATTATATTTTTTATTAAAATTCTCAAAAACCTAGGCCCACACCAATGCCTGGGGGGCATTACACTAAATTAAAAACATTTTGGTAGATGTGATCTTTGTTTAATGTGAACTAGTACCCAACCCATGCATTTGCACGACATTATCATTTTAATCACAAATTCATACACACTCGCATAATTTTATTTACTAAAAACATAGATAAATGCAATATAGAAAAAGAAAAAAAAGAGTAAATAATAATTGATACTTTATGGGAATCTAAAATGGAGATTGCATAAGCACATTTTAGATCCAAATTAAAAATAAACATCGAACAAAGACCATAAATAACACTACCAAATTCATGCCAAAAGCCATAGTTTCACCCAAGAATTTGCACAAACCCATCATTTTTTAATAAACCTTATGCATGCATTGCATCTATTCAAACCCAAATGTATTATCACCACTGTATGTCATGTAGGAAACCATTTTCATCCTTGTTTTCCTCATTCATCGTAGATGTCATGGAAACGATGGGCGGTAAAATGTTTTTCACAAAGATGAAAATGGACTTCTCAGAACTCATCTTGATCCTCTTCCGCACCATATAAGCAAACTGACCAATAGTTGGATCAGTAAGGACGAGATTCTTTTTTTTGTTGATATCATATCACTTCTTAACGAATGGAATTGTATTCTGCGCAAGGAAACACCATGCATGTTAATATAAACTGCAATATAAATTGTAAGGGAAATTTAATCTCGGTACATGATAATGCAATATAAACATCAATATACACTATAATATAAAGTTCTATTTAAACAGCTATAAAAACTAAAATGTAAACTCTAATTTCAGTACAGTATAAACTACAATATAAATTGCAATATAAATGGCAATACAATGTAATATAAAATGCAATTCCAGTTCAAGCTCATGGCATAAAACCTGAAGAGGGTATCGACAATTTCAAGTGGGATGACATAAATGAACATGAAGAGTACAAACTGAAAATAAAATACTATACAATGTATTGGTTGAAGTTAATGTTGAAATGGAAATATGTGACAATTCTAATTTTACAAACTAATAACTCAACCATTAACTTACACATTTATAAACATGCACACATATGTATATCTACATAGATATAGAAACAATTAATGCATCTGATAGGATTAGAATTTAGTTACTCAATGATTAATCTTTAATATTACACATCAAACATGCAAAAAAGGGTAATTGAATGATTAGTCTTCAAATTGTACATCCAAAATTTAAAGAGAATGGAAAAATAAATATAAAATATTATACAAAACATGTTTAATAACTAAGCTAGATATACAACATAAGTGAAAACATAAAATATGTGAAGAAATCTTGAAAATAACAAATACAATCAAGCATAATATATTTATAGTACATTATTTCATTTGTACAACAGATCACAATGATTAGTTTAAAATAAGCTACTAAGTGATTAGAATTGAAGACTACAAATCTAAAATGAAGACATGAATTGAAAATAAATTGGCATACTGTATAAAAAAGGTTCTATAGAAATTTACTTTTTACAATTTCCACCAGTTATAGCACTTATATCACTCAAACATAGTCGATAAAAAATTTCAACAATGTAACAATATCCATTTCATTGATGTTCAAATTGATTTATTAAACATTGTTTAAATGGCATGAGGAAGTCATACAATTACATGAATGAACAACATTTCAGCATCTTTGAGAAAATAGCTCATTATAATTCATATGAGTAATGTTGCAAAACTATTGTTGTTTATGGATAATTAATAATTAAAAAAACATTCCAAAGCTAAACTTTGGACATCCCAAGGTTTTGTTCGAAGAGGCGATGAAAAAGAATAACCTGCAGAATGCTAACCCCAACCAGCGCCAATACCTCAAAAATCACCTTGTACATTGCCCTCTTTCCCATCCCCTCATTCACTACTGCTTTCCGCAACCAGTGTTGTTCGAATTGAATGTTGTAAAGAGTCTCCTCTAGTTTCGATATTTGTTCAACCACAGGCTTGAGATGCTCGTCTTTGACATGCTCATCATAATATGAGGAATGTGCAGACCGTACATCAAAGTCAATGGTTTCATGATAAGCAGACTTATTAGTGAAGCATAATCTATGGAGTCCTTTCTCACGAACCACAAACTCAAAAATGACACTTGTCTTTCCACGAAAATCATGAATCTGCTCACCAGAAGGTCCCTCCCCCAAAAGATCAACACCATTTTCACTATAATGCCAGGATGAATTGCCCTTTATCACCACGAACGAACCATGAACCATATCTCCATCTTATTTAACATTGTGAGAGAAGCATTCCTCCCTGTCAACCACAAACTTAACATCCTTGTCTACATGAAAACTCAACAATATTGAGATAAACAGAAAATAACCACCTTTGGAAAAGCAAATGCCCATCTTCTGAAAAACAAGGAAGAACAAATGGATGAATATTTGCATTACACTGATAATCGAGACTCTGAAAGACCGACCGACCACATTTTAGTATCTTTGAACCATCGAATTGCTGGCCAAAATGACAGTAATAAAGAAAATAAGTAGTTTTGTGCAAAAATAAAATACAGTAAGGAATTATCAAGAACATACCATTATGTCTTTTAGAATCACTCAAAAGCTATGAAATTCATGGTATTCAAGAAAAACTAAGTTCTTATGGAGAGAAGGGACGAGGAAAAGAATCGATGCATCAAGAGAGAATAATAGTAGGAATTTAAGTATCTGAAATAACCCATGCCAGATTCTCTTTATGTAATGATAGATTCTCATTACACAAAATAGTTGAACATGGAAAAAATAGACTATTTTAGTAGTGTAAAAATTTATGGTAATGAAAATTAAATAACTCAAAAAACATCAGGATACATACAGGTTGCAGAAACATATCCTGACATGCTTGTAATCATTGTTTCTAATGAAATAGACGAACTAATGGTTTGGCTATTGTTTTGACTCAATCCAATGGCCTGAAAGCCTTCATTTTTTATTAATTTTTGATAATCCACCTTTTAAGGGGTGAGGTGGAACCCTTACAAGGCCCGTAGGTGTAAGTATTACATGGCCCGTAGGCCTTAGAGGAATTCATTGCTCGTAGGCTTCAAACATTACATACAACTCAGACTAACTACTTGGAACTGCTCCTCCTCGTCATCTTCATCGTGAAATCAGCTCTCCACCTTAGCATGGCTGTTCGACTAGACTTTCCCGTGCATGCACAGGCTGTTTGGCTACTGTTTTGGAAATTTGAATTTGGTTGATTTTCTGAAAAGAATTTTGGTCATTGAAGTCAAAAATTATATAAAATGAAAAAATGAAAGGAAACCCCAACTATGTTTTACTATACTAAAGGGGAATCATGGATAGATGTTGTAGATATTGTGCTCTTTAGCAGAGAGAAATAACTAAAGAAATTAAAATCAGAACAGAAAGCTTAGCAATGTATGCATAGGTTTGAAAATAGAAAAGAGAGAAGTGAACTAAAAGATTGGGGGGGCAAGGACTTTGAAAAATTGAAGCCTCCAAAACTTGTATAGTTCCAAGGATGGTTTTATGCATGTTCACAACCAATTTTTTTAGGTCATTTACAGTCTTTTGAAAGGTGGTAATACATCAAATATTCAAGATATATCAACTAATGATAGCTATAATTGATCTTTAAGTTGAGGATAATTTTGAACAGGATAAGAACAGTACTTGGTGTGTCATACGGTAAAGAACTTGCAGTTTCTTACTTGACTCAAAATCCTAGAAAGGAAGGCACTCCAATTGAATGTCTACAGGTCTAGGTAAAGAAAAAAGGTGTAACTCATCCTACAATGAGTTAAATCATTCTTTGGAGTCTGTTCTGGAACAAAAGCATAAACTCTCTTCAAACCGTGTGGAATAGTTTGATAACATAGATAGTGCTAATAACGAGTTAAAGTATTCTTTGGATAGCTGTAAATCATCTTTAAAAAAACTATTCATTGAAGAGGAACTTCATGGGAGACTACAGAAGAAACACTTACCAGTTATTTCAGAAAGAATGGAGAAATTACGGATTCTACGATTATGATAGACAAGCATTCTGGAAGGCCACGCAGTATCAGGTTTTTGAAAATTGCCAACCCAGCAGTTTTTTATGCGGTTTTGGTGGACAACCATATTATAGATGGTCGATCTGTATTGGTGAAGAGAACAGTCCCATGGGAAGATATGCAGTAGCAGGTCCCCATAGGGGTTTCTAAAACAAAAAAAAAGTATTCATTTGTGGTATACCACCATACTTTACAGAAGATGAATTAAGTGACTACTTCTCTTCCTACAATGAAATTGTTGAACACCAAATTCTTCTCAACCACCAATCTGGACAATCCATAGGTTTTGGTTTCATCACTTTTGAGAATGAAGAAAGTGTTTGGAAGGTCATTTATGATGGCTGGAACCACAAGCTGGGAGGAAAACAGGTTGAGATAAAGAGAGCTGAACCCAAAAGAATTGGGGATGGAAAGACGTATGGAGGGACAAAAGGTTGCTATGGTGGGAAAATGAGTAGAGGTCATGGGGAAATGCAGTGAAGAAATGAAACCAACGGATGTCAAGTAAATGTTAACCTGGATTGAGGTTGATCATATTCCAGCGACGCACCTATAATTGAATATCTAGAATCAATTTTTTTTCAGCGGTTCTAGGAAAACATACAAAACATATTGATAGATAAAGATATATAAGAACATTGTTCATACTATTTTCTGTCAATTCTATTGGTGAGAGTTGACTTTCAATCTATTCAATGATAAAATTGAAGGATGTAGGAGTTGTGACCTCAACATTGTGTAACTGGTTATTAGAATATAAAGATCTAACAGTAGTTCATGAACCTAATATGGGTGGAGGACTTCATCGATAACTTTTTATAACAAAATAATATAGTATCAGATTATACTATTGGAGATTTTATGACATGAGAAATTAAATATGAACATACAAGTTCATATTAACAATACAGCTTTCCTCAAAACATTGAGGTCAAAACTCCTACATCCCCACCTATTAAAACAAACTGCCAATAAAATAAAAATACATCTCTTTGAAAATAGAGTTTCTTTCACACCTTTCTTTTAAAGAAACATGTATTAGAAACAAACTGTCAATAAAATGCCCACAACCAATACTCCTAAGCTGAATATAGAGGGCGTAAACAACTTTTTGAAAACTGTATTTTCTAGTAGTTGACCAATTACATCACCAAAATATTTAGGGCGTGAACAGATACCTCAAAATACAGCTACCACAAAATACAGTTACCTCAAAAATATAGTTTTGAGGTAACTGGTGATGTAAATACAGCCACCTCAAAATACAGCTACCTAAAAATACAGTTTAGGGCGTGAACTGTATTTTTTGAGGTATCTGTTCATGCCCTCAAAATAAAGTTACCTAAAAATATAGGTACCTCAAAATCACAGCTTTTCACACCCTAAATATTCCATAACAGCTACCTCAGTTTTCTAGGAGTTGAAATATGGATTTTCTAGTATTTGTCAAATAGTTAATAACTCAATTGAGGGCGCAAAAAGTTCAATGTTTATTGAAAATTTCAATGTATCTTTCATTTTATTAATTTTAAAAACTGTATTTTCTATTTTACAGTTCTCATTATTCATGTTTTATTGACAGTTAGTTTCAAAAACTGTATGTTTTTTAGGTATCTTTTCACACCCTGCTTTCAAAAAAATACAGTTTTCCTCAAAAAATTGATGTTTTGGTATGGTCACATTGTTACTATGAACTGATATGGTCACATTGCTGGAGTATTTCATTGTAAAACAGAAAATACAGCTACCTCTAAATAACAATACAGTTTTCCTCAAAAATATAAAATAAGAACGTACCAGTTCATAGTAACTGTATGTTCACACCATCAATGTTTTTGAACTGGTATATTCACGCCCTCAATATTCTACTCAAGAGTATTGGTATCTGCTTCTTTGAAATTTTGAGTAATCTGTTCATGCCCTCAACATCGTTTTCCTAAATTATTGAAACAAACTGTCAATAAAATGAAAATACAGTTTCTTTCATTTTCACAATGAAAATAAAGTTCATTACCACTATTAAATTTCATTGTCAAACAGAAATGTGGCCATACTAGTTCATAGAATTTGAGGGAAGAATTGGTCGATACAGGAGCAGAGGCTGATTTAAAACATCATGTTGCTTGAGGATGGCCTTGGCAAATTACGACATGGTAGAGGAGTCCACTCTCCACAGAAGTAAGCTGGTCGTCAATAGAAATACGAGGATCATAGAATTTGAGGGATGAATTTGTCGATACATACTAAAATTATAGGTACTTATCAAACAAAAAGTACTTGTACAATCTGTATTGAATACACAGAAATTTCAGTTTTTAAAAAAAGTGTTTAAACTAACTATATTATACACAAAAATTACAATTAATCAACTGTATTGTATACATAGAAATTACTGTTAATCAACTGTATGCAGAAATTACAATTGCTCTATATTGTATACACAAAAATTACAGTTAATCAACTGTATAAACAGAAATTATAGTTTCTTAAAAAAAGTCTATAAACCAAATGTACTATGATGCATTGAATGTACTTGAACAAAGAGAAACAAATGTTGATCATGAATGAATCTCATTAAAAACACAAATAATTACATGAATGGATAAAGAACATAACATAATAGAGAAAGAATATTTTAATCACATCACATTAAGTAAACAAAACATGAACATATCTTCATCCACCAATTGAGTAACAAATACAGAACTGAATTCAAAAAAGAAATATTCATGATATGCATCATTTTTAATTTACCTGGAATCAAAATTTGATCATTTGGGAAGAAACCTCTCCCTTCCCCTTTCTCTACCAAACTGGGCCTTAAGATTTGTTAACCTTGGTGCTCCGTCAATACTTGTTGATGCCTCTGATAACAAACCAACTAAAGGATGTCAGTCAAAAAATACAAATTAAAGAGAATTTAGCAGGAATTGAAGATCAATGATCTAATGCTACAATATACCAAATGTGTATTTAGATCTCTAAAAGATCATTTCCCTGTTAAAATTTTAAAAGAAATCATTCTTTTAAAAGTTAAATAGAATAAATAATAACTATTATTGTGGAATGAAATTTAGGAAGAACACATGCATTAAGCAATTGTGAGGTTGAAGACGAAAAGGAGATTACCACAGCATGAATAGAACATAGCTAAAAGAGCTCGTGATTGCAAAGTAAGACCGAACCACAAACCCGAGATTATCGACGAAGGAAGGGGGGCCTAAGAGGTGGGAGGAAACCTACGATGAACAGAAAGAGGAATTGACTGAATCGGAGGGCGATGCGATAGGGAGATGCAATGCTTGAATAATGGAGAGGGGCTGAAAGATATCATTGATAAAAAAATGCTCTTGTAGTACAGTACCCTGCATATCCAGAACAACCAAAGGAGTTGGAGAAGAAAACACCAGAAAACTCAGTTTTTTACCACAACGAATATCTACTTTGGATATGAAAGATCCTAAGATAGGGAGAGAGAAAACTAATTGGAAAAGGAGAATCATCCAATACATTTGAACAACATCCACACACCCATATTTAAAAAAATTTAAAAAACCATGAATAAAAAATAAAACAATGAAAGAAAAAGCTTGTTCTGTATAAAATTAATTATATTTAAAGAATGGAATTGCTGATATGAATTGTTCATGTGCGCTAATTTCAGAAATATGAAAAAATTTATGCAATAAGAGTAAATGGAAGTAAAAGAAATATGATTGAAAATAATTGAACCTTGTTGAGGATAGCCATGCCTTGGTATATTACAACATGGTAGAGGAGTCCACTCTCCACATCAGTTAGCTGGTTGTCAATAAAAATATGAGGATCATATAATTTGAGGGAAGAATTGGCCAATACATACTGAAATTACAGGTACATATCAAATAGAAAGTACTTGTATAGTCTGTATTTTATACACAAGAAGACTCGGTTTTTCAACACAACAAATATCTACTTTGGATCTGAAAGTTCCAAAGACAGGGTGAGAGAAAACTAATTGGAAAAGGAGAATCATCCGATACATCTGAACAACATCAGCACACCCATATTTAACAAAATTTGAAAATCCATGATTAAAAAATCAAACAATGAATGCAAAAGCATGTGCTGTATAAAATCAATTACATTTCAAGAATGGCATTAAGGATATGACTTGTTCATGTGGGCTAATTTCAGAAATATGAAAAAATTTATGCAATAAGAGTTAATGGAAGTAAAAGAAATATGATTGAAAATAATTGAACCTTATAGGGTGAAGATAAAATCAACCTTTTAGTTTTTTATCACTGTTGCGGACCGTGAGACTGTATGAAGTTGGAAAACATCAAATTCTGTATAGTCTGTGACTGAAAGGAATAGAAATAATTTAGGGAATTAATTTATTGTATATGGACTGCGAATAAACATTTAATATACAGAAATCATACCATCAAATGTGGTGGGTATAGTTAACCATCCTTAATGGCCAGTGATGCTGAAGGTAGCGAAGTTTCAATTCAGCATCCATGAAGATATCCTTCAGAAGTAGGCATCCTTTATGTGAGAAGATGGAAGCTGATAAAAGCTGCAATAAGGAAATAGGGTATGGTTTCACAGGTGCAATTGGGAGGAATATAAAACTAAACAGGAGTATGCATATGATGGTGAATGAAATCAAAGACAAATGCCAAATGAAATTGAAGACAAATGCCAAATGAAATTGAAGACAAATGCCGCAGCTGAAATCGAAGAGAGCCCGAAGTCTTTTGTGAGATACGGCTGTTGCTGTAGTTTCCAGTAGCCAACGAACCTGCATAATGAAGAAACTTGTTTAAAACCCTAATTCGATGAAGGCGGAGGACATGGAGGCGATGGGGAGACGACAACGGGGAGACGGTGATGGGGAGACAATGACGGGGAGAATGGGAGACGGGGATTGAGTCAGGGGAGTAGGGGGAGCTGGGTCGAGGCAGAGACTGAGGTGGATGAGGAGCCGAGGAGGAGGCCGAGGCGGAAGCTGATGCGGAGGAGGAAGACGATGCAGAGGAGGAAGACGATGCAGAGGAGGAAGACGATGCAGGGAAGCCGATGCTGGGGAGACGAGATGTTGCGGAGCCCAAGGCCGAGGCGGAGGCCAAGGCAAAGGTTGAGGCCGAGGCGGAGGCCAAGGCGGAGGTTGAGGCAGAGGCGGAGGTGGAGGCAGATGATGCCGAGTCGGAGGCGGGGGTTGAGACTGAGCCAGATGAGGAGTCGAGGTGGAGGCCGAGTTGAGGCGGAGGCCGAGGCGGAGGAGGAAGCCGATACGGTGTGATGGAGGAGGAGGAGAAGGAGAACGATTGTAGGGAGAGGGGGCACGATTTCAGTGGGTATCGGAAGATGCGGGGAGTCGGCCACGGTAGTAGAAATAACGTGGTGGAGACACGTGGAAGGGGAGGGGACGCACTTTAGTATAGAATGGATTTACATGGTTAAATAATTTATAAAGTGTATAAATAATAAGTTAAGGAAAATAGAAGTGTTTATATTTATTTGTGAATTGTTCATAAATGAGAATATAAAATGTTTATATTGGAAGGCCTTAATTTAGAAAAATTATTTACACAATCTGTGGATACCCTAGGAGGGAGGAATCCATCGCCTGCTCCTTTAATGTATCAAATCAGTTTCTATCAACATTTGGATTGATCTTTGAATGAATGAGAAAACTCGAAAATGAGTCATCTAGGCATTATGCGAAATGAGCATTTCTGTATATCTCGTTACTCTTTAGATAGGTACGTTTCTAACCTTTTCGTGGTTTTCCTTTTTCGTTGTCTGGGTAGGTGTAAAGACCTAGAAAATCCCATGTAATTTTTTTTAAATTATATGGAATTGTTCCGAGTCCACAATTTCTAACGACGCGTGATTCCTAAGCCCGGAGTGCTCAGAATGTTTTTTGGAAGTTTCTAAGTGCGTTCAGTGTGTTTTTGAGCGGGTTTTGGTAAATTCTGAACCGGTGTTTGGAATCGAATTCTGAGGGCACCGTTGAACTCGCATCGTCGATGATTGCTTAGTGAAACCTTCACCTTAGCTGCGTTCGGGCTAGAGCATTGGTTGAGTTTTCACCCGCGCGGTTGTTTTTTTTTTTAAAAAAAGAAGTAAAATAAAAATAAAATACATGACAAGTATTTTATTTTTATTCAAATTTGAATTAATGTGGGGTCCACAACCCTACATTAATTCAAGTAACTCCTCCCTTAATTAATTAAAGGAGGAGCCTTCTTAGTTGGAGAGGAGGATCCGATGGAGAAAGATCTCCTTCCTTCTCCTTTCTCCACCACCTTCCACCTTCTTCTTCCATCTTACTGGAGAAGTGAGAGGCACCACCTTTGGAGGGAAGAACTTCCACCGCCGCCGACGTACGATCTTCTTCCGCATCAAAGGAGGAGAAGTCGCCCGGGTAGAATGCCACCAACGACAACACCATCTTCCATCATCAATGAACGACAAACGAGGTAGGGGTTGTTTTGATTGATTTCGATCTTCGTTCTTCGTCGTTCTTGAGCTTTGATAATAGCTGTTTGTTATCACCCTAACGCGGAGGCCGCGGGCCGAACAAACACAACCCGAAAACCCTCCGTTGGTTCTCATTCATTGATGGAGGTGGCGGCGCAATAGCGCCACCACTAGTGTAGAAAACGTTTTTAACGTCACCATTTTTTATGTCGGTTATATATAACCGACGTGAAAATTTGTGATATGTAGTTTTTTACGTCGGTTATAAAATAACCGACGTAAAAACCCAACCCGCAGAATTTTTTACGTCGGTTATAGTATAACCGACGTAAAAAACCAACACACGGCAGTTTTTACGTCGTTTATAAAATAACCGACGTAAAAACTGTGGTTTCTGATGTGTTTTTTACGTCGATTATAGAATAACCGACGTAAAAAACCAACACGCGACTTTTTTTACGCCGGTTATAAAATAACAGACGTAAAAAATGCGGTATCTGATACATTTATAACACCGGTTATTATAATAACCGACGTTATAAATGTAATAAAAAATAGTTTATAACGTTGGTTATTAAATAACCGACGTTATAAAACATTTAAAAAATTTATCATGCCCCGTGGATTGTCATTTCTGATTTTCCGATCGACATACCTGCGACTCGTCTCTCTCGCGCGGAAAACCTAGAATTGACTCTTCGATCTCGTTTCGTTAAACTCGTTTTTTCCATCATCGTTTATCATCTTTACTCTCCTCGGATCTATCATCTCCACTCGCAACACTCAGGTAAGCCTCCCACGACTTTATTTCGTTCGTTTTTTCCCTGGATAGTCTATATTTACGTTTTGTGATTTTTTTGTTTAAACTAGGTAGGATTCTTCGATTTTGAACCCTCTTACCTCGTTTTGCCATCATCATCTTATTTATTATCACCAGATCTATTAGATCGACTCGCAATATTCAAGTAAGCCTCACCTACTTCTATTTCATTTGTTTTTGTTTCGCAGATGCCCTACATTTATGGTAATATTTGTTGTCATTGACAACTAATGGTCGCATTCACCTATATTACTGCAATTTATATCTAAACCATTGTGATACACCCATTCTGTGTACCAGTGTAATTTATTTTATAAGTATATATGGTTTTTCATGGTGGAATGTTTGTTTTGGATCCTTGGTTGTTTTTATTTTGGGTATCATTTTTTGTTGTTCCATAAACTATTTACGTCGCTTATTTTCGTGGGCTATTATAAGTCTTCATATGCTATTAAAACCCGATTCATTGAACAATAGAGCATTTTAGACTAGTAGGAGATACATTTCATGGTTCTCATTTTGAATAATAGCATGATACCAAAACTAGTAGCTTGAGGTTAAAATCCCTAGATATGCCAAAACTAGTAGCTTGAGGTTAAAATCCCATGGTTCTGGGGGGCTGTTCAGGGGGTTGGGGGCTATCCAGAGGGTTGGGGGCTGTCCAGAGGGTTCGGGGGACTGTCTAGAGGGTTGGGGGCTGTCCAAGGTGTCCATAAAGGTGGGGGGGGGGGCAGTTCAGGGGTGTGTGTGTGTGGGGGGGGGGGGGGGGGTGGGGGGGGGGGGCTGTCCAAGGGGGTGGGTGGGGGGGTGGGGGGGCTGTCCAAGGGGGTGGGGGCCTGTCCAGAGGGTTTGTGGGGTTGTCCGAGGGGGTGGGGGGCTGTCCAGAGGGTTGGAGGTGTCCAGGGGGGGGGGTGTCCAAGGGGGTAGGGGGTGGGGGTGGTGTCCAGGAGGGGTGGGGGTGTCCAAGGGGGTGGGGGTGCTTTCTAGAGGGGTGGGGGCCTGTCTAGAGGGGTGGGGGCTGTCCAAGGGGGTGGTGGTGTCCAGGGGGTGTCCAAGGGGGTGGGGGTGGTGTCCAAAGGGTTCGAGGGGTTGTCAAGAGGGTTGGGGGTGTCTAGAGTGTCCATGGAGGTGGGGGGGGGGGGCAGGGGTGTGTGTGTGGGGGGGGGGGGGGGGGTCCAAGGGGGTGGGGTGTCTAAGGGGGTGTGGGGGGGCTGTCCAAGGGGGAGGGGGCCTGTCCAGAGGGTTTGGGGGTTGTCCGGGGGGGGTGTCTAGGGGGTGTCCAAGGGGGTAGGAGGTGGGTGGTGGTGTCCAGGAGGGGTGGGGGTGTCCAAGGGGGTGGGTGGGTGGGGGGGGGGGGGCTGTCCAGGGGGTGGGGGTGGCGTCCTGAGGGGTGGGAGGGCTATCCAAGGGTTTGGTGGTGTCCAGGGGGTGTCCAAGGGGGTAGGTGGTGGTGTCCAGGGGGTGGGGGGCTGTCCAAGGGGGTGGTGGTGTCCAGGGGGTGTCCAAGGGGGTGGGGGATAAGTGTCAATTGGGATTGACTATTGCATCGTGGTTTGTGAGATTATGACATGATGATTGTATTGTTTCATGGATATTAGTGTTGCAATATGATTTTATTTGGTTATATATATTTTGACCAGTCATCAACTATGAGAAAATTATGGGTTATGGGGGAGACCATGTCGTGGTTTTCAAATATCTGTAGTTATCTTGACCCAATTGTGCCGTGATGATTGGATTTACATTGTGATTTTCTCCATCTGAGTTTTTATTTTAAATTTGATTTGATTCTTAGGTTTACTTCATTTTCTCCAATTTTCTATCAACCATTGGAGGCCCCATGGTTTTCTTTGATTCCATGGAATTTAAAACTGTTATATCTAACTATATTTTCTTTTTAAAATCACATTCAAGCATATTTGTTTAAATACGCATAGATTTGTTTTATATTTCAAAATTGTTTTATATTTAAATTATGATTTTTTTCATATAAACATATATTTGTCTTATCTTAAAAAGATGTATAATTTTGATATTTGTTATAGGTAATAATGAGTCTAAGTTGGATTACGACACATTAAATGAGTAATGAATATGAGGAAGGTGTTGATGCCTTTTTGAAATTTGCTAAACGAAATGTTCCAAGTAGTGACATTTTTTTCTGTCAATGCCTGAAATGTTTGAATATGAAGAATTTGAAAATTAGAGAGATAAAAGATCATCTGATTTTTCATGGTTTTAATCCGAGTTACAAACCTTGGATTTGGCATGGTGAAACTAGACGGAATGTCACTAATGATGATGATTCGCAAGATGGTAACTTCGATGGAATTGAAGAAACGATTTGCGATATTGCAACATAACAAATTGAGATAGAACTGATAGTTGCACGTCTATATGGTGATGCTGAAAAACCATTATATCCCTGGTTGTACAGATTTTACGATTTTGTTGGCGGTATTAAGATTGATTAACCTGAAGGAAAAACATGGATGGAGTGATAGAAGTTTTACAGAGCTGCTACAATTGATGAAAGACATTCTTTCAAAAGATAACAATCTTCCAGATTCACATTATAAGGCCAAGAAAATATTATGCCCGATGGGATTGGGATATAAGAAAATACATGCCTGTCCGAATGACTATATGATATATAGGAAGGAATATGAATTTCTGTCAGAGTGTCCTAAATGTGGGACATCACGGTATAAGGTGAAAGAAAAATCAACAGGCTGATGTAGAGATTACAAAGATCCCTTCAAGGGTATTTTGGTATCTTCCTATAATTCATTGTTTCAAACATTTATTTGCTAATTCACATGATGCAAAAAGGTTAAGATGGCATGCTGATGAGTGGTTATGTGATGAAAAAATACGTCATCCAGCTGATTGTCCACAATGGAAGAAAATTGATGAGCAATATTCTACATTTGGAAATGAAATTAGAAATCTCATACTAGGGTTGTGCATAGATGGAATGAATCCATACTGAACCCTCAGTAGCACACATAGTTCATGGCCTGTTTTATTGGTAATTTACAACCTTTCTCCTGAAGTTTGTATGAAGCGCAAATATGTCATGTTGAGTATAATGATCTCTGGTCCGAAGCAACCCGACAATGATATTAATGTTTATTCGTCAACATTGATTGATGATTTGAAACTTTTATGGGTGGATGGTATTAGGGTGTATGATTATTATAAAATGGAATATTTTCAACTGCATGCAGTGCTTTTGTTCACTATGAATGACTTCCCAGCATATGAAAATTTGTCTGGATACAATGTTAAAGGGCATAAAGCATGTCCAATTTTCGAACAACAGACGTCATATTGTCAATTGCATCATGGGAGAAAAACAGTGTACATGGGTCATCAAAAGTTTTTTCCCATGTATCACTCTTATAGAATACTAAAAAAGGCATTCAATGGCTCACAAGAATTTGATATTTCTCCAAAACCTTTATCCCCTGATCTGTATTTTGAGAGGGTGAAAAACCTTGATGTGACATTGAGAAAGACACAGAAATCTGGTAATGATAGACATATTTGGAAGAAAAGGTCAATATTTTTTAAGCTACCATATTGGAGATATCATGAAGTTAAACATAATATTGATTTCATGCACGTGGAGAAGAATATCTATGATTGTTTGATTGGAACATTGTTAGATATTAAAGGAAAGACAAAAGATGGTTTGAATGCAAGATTAGACTTACTATCAATGGAATACATTTGGAGTTAGCTCCCACTCCTAATGGAAGATGAACATTTCTTCCCCCAGATTGTCATACATTATCGAAGATTCAGAAAATTGGCTTTTGTCAGTGTATTCATGATATCAAAGTGCCTCAAGGTTATTCTTCAAATGTAAAAATTTTTGTCTCATTGAAGGACTTGAAGTTGATAGGTATGAAATCTCATGATGGTCACATCATGATGCAACAAATTCTACCAGTTTCATTATGTGGAATATTGCCCATCCGTGTCAGAAATACTATAATGAAGTTGTGTTATTTTTTCAATTCAATTTGCAATAAGGCTATTGATGTGAATGCTTTGAACATTTTGGAAAAGGATGCAATTTTTATACTTTGTCAATTGGAAATGTATTTTCCTCTAACTTTTTTTGATATAATGGCGCATTTAATGATTAATTTGGTTCGAGAAATAAAGCTTTTTTGGACCTTTATATCTTCGTTGGATGTATCCTTTTGAAAGGTATATGAAAATATTGAAGGGGTATGTTAAGAATCCATATCGACCTGAAGCCTCCATTATTGAAAAGTATATTTCTGAGGAGGTTTCAAAGTTTTGTACGAGCTACTTGGCTGTGACGCAACACATAGGTTTGCCTCCATCTCGCCATGAACGAGTTAATAATGACAGAAAGGGGATTCGTGGCTTGAAAGTCAAATCGTTGTCAGCTAACAAATAAAGAAGTTGGAATCATACATCTTGAATAACATAGCTGATGCTCAACCGTATATCACATTGCATATTAATGAGTTGAAACAATGTCATCCAAAGAAGAAAGAAATGTGGATTTTGAATGAGCACAACAAAACATTTTTGTCATGGTTTAAAAAGACCTTTCTTGGTAGATCAGATGTATCAGAGACATTAAAATGGATAGTGGGCGGTCCATGTTTAAATGTGATAACATGGTCCGGTTATGACATTAATGGCTATACATTTCATATGAAATCTCAGGACAATAGAAGTGCAGTTCAGAATAGTGGTGTATTGGTGTTTGCAGAAGCAATGCATTTTTCGAGTGCTAAGGACAAAAACCCAATTTCTGCATCAAGTGCATATTATGGAGTGATTTAAGACATATGGGAGGTTGATTACTTTAAAATTAAAGTTCCTGTTTTTTAACTGTAAATGGTTTATCGGTAAAAAACAGTGTTAGACATGATGAATTTGGAATGACACCTGTTAATCTGAATAGATTGGAAGACACAACTAATTCTTTTATAATGGCAACACATGCAAAACAAATTTTCTATCTAGTAGATCAATCAGATATGTAGTGGGTTGTTGTTTTACAAGGGAAAACAATATGTTGGTGAGGATGAACTTGATGGAGATAGTGATTTATGTGAGATCCCTACTTCCATGGAAAGATTAACAGAACATAATGATGAGCATGTTGAAGACATGGTTGTGCCATAAGGAACGATCACAATGAAAAAATTTGGGAAAACAATCCATTTGTACATTCTTAAAATTACAGGTAACATTTTTTATTTCTTGTTTACATTTATTTTTTTCACAAAATGTTAGATATTGTAAGTTTTTTCTTTATTAAAACATGTATTAAAACAAAATAAGTATAAGTTTTTGTTTGTTTAGTTTACTTTATCATGTTTACCATTACATAAATTATATATCTATTATTTTTGTTCAGTGATAATTACTTTACCATGTTTACCATGTTTACCATGTTTACCATCTTGACCATCTTACCATCTTTACCATCTTTACCATTGTTTAACATGCTTACCATATTAACCATGTTTACTATTACGTAACTTAGTACAATTTTCTATTTTCCGATTACAGTAGTATTAAAATATTTGAATTTGTATATTTGTGAACTAATGTTTGTTTTTTTATTTGAAGGATAATGACAGATCAATCAATTGATGAACCACATGATTCTGGAGACGAGCATATTGGTCATACCTCTGGGGGAGGAACATTCACATGCTCCTCTTGACGTTCCCCAATCTTCCTCATGTGCTCCTATTACGACAAAGAGTTCAAGAGTTGGTAAACGTGGGTGCACACGTTTACCAAAATTATCACTTGCCCGTACGTAGGATCAGAGGATGCTCGTTGAGTTTGATGAGGATGATATTCCTAGAGGTCCAAATGCAAAAGATTTTAAGAGTTTTGTATCAACTCAGGGTAAGAGAAAAGTAAGTATTTTTTTATGATGACTGGAGAAGTGTGGATAAAGCGATAATCTCTCAGTTGCATGAGACAATTTTAGTAAGATCTTTTTCTATTGTTTGCCTATTATTTAAATTTTTATAGTATATATAATATGTTTAACCTCTTCTTTATCAGATGACATTTGATATTCCTGACACTGGAGGAGTCAGGAAGAAATGCTTATCGATGGATGCCAGGAGATGGAGGGATTTCAAATAAACCCTCTCATCTGATTTCATTTTTGGTCATAGGAGTCATGAAAATTCATGTCGTATATATCCTTTTATAGATGAAGACACATAGAGACAGTTTGTTGAAAGTAGAAGAAAAGAGTCCTTTTTGGTAAGGGAAATGTAAAATTTTATAATATTTTTTATATAAATGATCTTGTTAATGTTTTGTTAGTGATTTCTTATTCTTAATTTACAACAAACAAGGAAATCTTATTAGGAGATCCAATCTAAAAATGTATACCCTCATAGTTTATCTCGGGGAGGGTATACATTTTTGGAAGAACAAATGATGGCGAAAAAATTACAAAAAATAACAGCTGAGTCTTCAAGCTCTGGAGAGGTGGCCCCTCCATTCCCTCCATCTAGACATGAAAAATGGAAGAGAGCTCGAATGGGCAAAAAAGGGCAATATCTTTCGGAACAATCAAGAATCGTAGCTGAGAGGATTGTAAAATATCTATTTTATTTATTTAAGTTAACTATTTTCTTTATATAATTTCAATCATTATAGAAATGTTTAATTAATTAATACAGGACTCTCTTGAGGAGCAGAGCTCACAGGGGGGTATTTACAGCTGCTGGGAGGCAAGATATTTTATCTGCAGCATTGGGAAAGCCCGAACATCCTGGCCGTGTACGAGGATATCTGCTAGGTGTAATGGTAAGAAAAGTGTTTCCACGTTATTCAACTTCTAACGTTGAGGGTGTTTATAAAAAAAATAGAATCCTTGGAGGCTAAAGTTCATAATATTAATGCGACGATGGAGGAAAAGATTATAGCGTCGGTATAGTCTATATTTGCAGACATGCAAAGACAATTTCAGACTGCAGCTCCCACTCCTCCACCTCCCCCTACAGACCCCATTATTTATCCTCCACCTCCACCAGTAGCACCCACTCCCCCACCTCAGCCCGCAGACCCCATTTTTTATCCTACTCCTTCGCCGCAGCTTCATACTTATTGCGAGTTGTATGTTGATGATCCTCAACATCATATAGTTACATATGGGTTGGTATATTGTATAGGAGATACAGTTCATCATCAACAATTAGAGGTAGAGAATCAGAGGGTCACTGTACAAGATATTATAGATAGATCAGCTCGAGTACCATTACCTACAGATGAGCTGACGACAGTTGGACATAGTATCATCCATTTCTTAATTTGGCCATCCAGACTTCTTCAACTCATTACCAATGAGGTATGTATGTTATATCTTCTATTTTTATTTTTTTTATTAAAGTTGTTTTATCATTTTAAAACTAATATATTTTTCTATTTATTTTTACAGGAATACTTCAAAGGTAAAGAAATAACTGTATAGACAACAACAAAGAAAATGGCTATGACATCAGATACAAATTCTAGTAGTCTTGACAGATTGTCAAGATATTCAAATTTGTTGGTGGGTCATTATAAGTTTCCAATGGAAGCTAATGTTTGTGAATGTGCAATAACTATGGTGATTGTGAAAACTAATATCATGGAGCTTGTTACTGGAGATAAGTTGGGCATCAACGTGGTGCAAATTTTTTCCTTGTAGTCTTAACACCTTTTCCCTGCGTTATATTTATTAAAAATGTATACTTATGTCTGTTTTGTATTAGGTATCTTTATAAAATTTGTGAGAAGAATGATCGTACATATGTATATGGGATTCATGGACCCGCAATTGATTTCCCCTAAAGCATGTGCATTAGATGAGGAACAAATAATGCTTTATATTGCTGAAAGACTTGAACAGAATATAGTCACACAATTGTTGATGATGCCTTTTTGTGGGAGGTATAAAACACATCTCTCTCAAAGAGTTCATTATCTTTTAACATAAAAAACCACCAACCTTAAATTTTCTTTATCAGTGATCATTGGATGTTAGGGGTTTTTTTTCCCAAGGGAGAAAACACTTTATTGGATATTGCTCTGTCCATGGTGATGTGTGGGAAAGTTTTAAGAAAATTTTGGAAAAGTAAGTTTCAATTTCTAAATAGTTTTATATATTATAATGAATTTTAAATTTACCCCATTCGCATTATTTTCTAACAGGGGATGAGTCTACTTTCGAAAAAACACAAAGAAAAGGAGTGCGAAGATCAAATATGTAAATGTGAAGGTAAATATCCATTTATAATTTGTACTTTTTGATTTATTACATAAAAATAATATATTGAATTTTACACTCATTAAAACAGAATTGTCATGAAAAACAAGGTATCATAATGCGAATATTATATGTTAAGATTTATGTATGAAATAATAACAACTGAGACAGTTGTGAACTTTGACCTGGTAGGATTTCCTTTTAAACTTTTCCATAATATTTCAATTTGATTTATTCATTACACACGTTAACTACTATCCTTTTAATTTTTATCTATTTGATGACCCTCAACCCTATACTACTCAAGACATCAAACACTTACAAGTGGAATGGTCAAATTATTTTACAGGTTTGATTAAATTTTAGTTGTTTGTAGTGTAAAATGTAATTTTGAATATTGTCGTTGTAATTGTGTATTTGGTAGTTTTTTAGGTTGGATTTAGTTTTTTTTTGAAGTTGACAGTGTAAGTTTTTGAATTTTATATATGTGAATGTTTAATTTTTCTCTACTTCTTATTTTGGTCTACTTATGATGGTTTTTCTGGTATGAATTCTGGTCTGGGGGGAGGGGTTCCAAGGGTGTGTGTGTGTGTGGGGGGGGGGGGGGGGGGTCAGTGGGGTGGGTGGGGGGGGGGTGTCTAGGGGTGTGGGAGGGTTGTCCGGTGGGGTGGTGGGGGGGGGGGGGGGTCCTGGTGTGTCCATGAGAGTGTGGGGGGGGGGGGGGGGGGGGGTAGTCCAGGGGGGTGGGAGCGTTTCCAGGAGGGTGGAAGGGCTGTCTAGGGGAGTGGGAGGCTGTCCAGGGGGTGTCCAGGGGTGTGGGGGGTGTCCTGTGGGGTGAGGGGGGTTTCCAGGGGTGTGGGAGGGGATGTCCAGTGGGGTGGGGGTGGTCCAGTGGGGTGGGGTGGGAGGGGGGGGTCCAGGGTGTCCATGGGGGATGGGGGGGGGGGGGGGTAGTCCAGGGGGGTGGGAGAGGAGGCACCGCCGTCCCTCGGGGGGCTGAACGCCGTTGGAAGGTACTCATCACTCCCATATGTGAAACATTTTGAGACCTCAAGCTTCACATGTGGGAGTGATGAGTACCTTCTAGTGGCGTGAGGGTGGAGGGGCAATCCCAGGGGTGGGTGGGGGGGCAGTCCAGGGGTGTGTGTGTGTGGGGGGGGTGTCCAGGAGGGTGGGGGTTGTACATGGGTGTGGGGGGATGCCAGGGGGTGGGAGGGGGGCAGTCTAGAAGTGTGTGTGTGGGGGGGGTGTCCAGGAGGGTGGGGGGCAGTCTCAGGGGTGGGGAGGGGGGAAGTCCAGGGGTGTGGGGGGTGTCCAGGTGGGTGGGGGTTGTCCAGGGGTGTGGGGGGCTGTCCAGGGGGTGGTGGGGAAGTCTAGGGGGTGGGTGGGTGGGGGGGGGGGGTTTCCAGGAGTGTGGTGGGGGAAGTATAGTGGGATGAGGGGGTTTTGGTCTGTTTTTTGGTAACTTTTTGGTTTGTTTCAGGGGTGTGGGAGGGCTGTCCAGGGGTGTGGGAGTGGTGTCCAGGGGGTGGGGGGTATAAAAGAGGATGTGTGTGTGTGTGTGGGGGGGGGGTTTCAGGAGTGTGGGGGGATGTCCAAGGGGTGGTGGGGATGTCCAGGGGTGTGGGGGGCTGTCCAGGGGGTCGGGGGGCAGTCCAGGGGTGTGTGTGGGGGGGGGGGGTGTCCAGGGGTGTGGTGGGGGCTGTCAAGTGGGGTGAGGGGGGCTGTCCAGGGGGTGGTTGGGCAGTCAAGGAGGGTGTGTGTGTGTGTGGGGGGGGGGGGTTGTCCAGGGGTGTTGGGGCTATCCAAGGGGTGGGGTGGGGGGGGGGGTGTCCAGGGGTGTGGTGGGGGCTGTCTAGTGGGGTGAGGGGGGCTGTCCAGGGGGTGGTGGGGCGGTCTAGGAGGGTGGGGGGGGGGGGGGGTTGTCCAGGGGTGTTAGGGGCTGTCCAGGGGGTGGGGGGGCAGTCCAGGGGTGCGGGGGGGGGGGGGGGGTGTCAGGGGTGGGTGTGGGGGCTGTCCAGTGGGGTGAGTGGTTTTGGTAACTTTTTGGTCTGTTTCAGGGGTGTGGGAGGGTTGTCCAGGGGTGTGGGAGTGCTGTCCAGGGGGTGGGGGCGTATACAAGAGGGTGGGGGGTTGTCCAGGGGTGTGGGGGGCTGTCTAGGGGGTGGTGGGGATGTCCAGGGGTGTGGGGGGCTATCAGGGGGTGGGGGCAGTCCAGGGGTGTGGGGGGCTATCCAGAGGTGTGGTGGGGGCTGTCCAGTGGGGTGAGGGGGGCTGTCCAAGGGGTGGTGGGGAAGTCCAGGAGGCTGGGGGGGGGGGGTTGTCAGGGGTGTTGGAAGCTATCCAGGGGGTGGGGGGGCAGTCCAAGGGTGTGGGGGGTGTCCAGGGGTGTGGTGGGGGCTGTCTAGGTGTGTCAGGGGCTATCCAGGGGGGGAAGTCCAGGGGTGTGTGTGTGGGGGGGGGGGGGTTGTCCAGGGGTGTGTGTGTGTGGGGGGGGGGGGGGGGGGTTGTCCAGGGGTGTGTGTGTGGGGGGGGGGGTTGTCCAGGGGTGTGGTGGGGGATGTCCAGTGGGGTGAGGGGGTTCTGGTCTGTTTTTGGTAACTTTTTGGTCTGTTTCAGGGGTGTGGGAGAGCTGTCCAGGGGTGTGGGAGTGCTGTCCAAGGGGTGGGGGGCATACAGGAGGGTTGGGGGTTGTCTAGGGGTGTGGGGGGATGTACAGGGGGTGGTGGGGATGTCCAAGGGTGTGGGGGGCTGTCCAGGGGGTGGTGGGGATGTCCAGGGGTGTGTGTGGGGGGGGGGGGGTCCAGGGGTGTGGGGGGGGGGGGTTCTGGTCTGTTCTGGTCTATTTTTGGTAAGTTTTTGCTATGTTTCAGGTGATTTAGCTGGGCATAGCAGTGGTTCAGGTTTATTAAAAAAAATGCATTGGTATGGGTTATAACGTCGGTTATTTGGAAACTGATATAAAAACTTCATTGGAGATGGTTTTTACGTCGGTTATTTCATAACCGACATTGAAAACCACTTGGAAGATAGGTTTATCACGTTGGTTATTTTTATAACTGATGTGATAAACCCTTCAGAAGAGTGCTTTATGATGTCAGTTATTATATAAACGATGTGAAAGGGTATATATCACATCGGTTATTAAATAACCGACATAATAAATCAGTCCTCTGAAGCATTTTCCACGTCAGTTTTTTATCAACTCACGTGAAAACCGCTTGGCAGACAGGTTTATCACGTCGATTATTTTTATAACCGACGTGATAAACGCTTCGAAAGAGTGCTTTATGATGTTGGTTATTATATAACCGATGTAAAAGGGTATATATCACGTCATTTATTAAGTAACCGACATAATAAAGAACTCCTCCAAAGTGTTTTCCACGTCAGTTTTTTATCAACCAACATGAAAAACGCCTCGGATTTGTGTCTTTTACGTCAGCTGTAGAATAACTGACGTAAAAAAAACTCTGTTTATAACATCTCCTGTAATAACATCGGCCAAAATACGATGTTAAAAATTAAAAATAACCACCGTAAAAAACGTTTTATGCACTAGTGTGCCAGAGGAATGGGTTACGGCTGACGGGCCGCGACGGTACACATGATGACCGGCAACGAGTCGGCCGCGGAAGAATCCAGTGGCGCAAGGGTCGTCGGGCCGCTGGAGGGGCGCGACGCCATCGCACCGCGTAGGTGGAAGGGCCTTGGCCAGGAGGGCCGCGACGGTCATATGGTGGGGTGCGGCACCGTCGCGCTACGCAAAGCCACGACCAGGCGGGCCACAGCGGACAGTCAGGGACGACCGTCTGTGCCGGCCGTCCGGCAGGGAGCGCACCAGGTGGGACCTTGGGGGTCTTGCGGAGAACGAACCGGCACCACGTGCTGGTTCCGTTACAAGGATACGGGGGGGGGGGGGGCTGACCCCCCCCCCCCCCCGTTGCTCAGTCAGGGTGGGACCCGCAGGGCATGACCACCCGCTAGCTTTGGCTGGCGGACTGCCTTCCAGCCACGTGGGCCGGGCCGCCACCGCTGGGTCGGGCCGGTTCTAACGGTCCGGGTCGTACCCAAGGATCGGTTCAAACCCTATTTCGGATCGGGACCCGGGTCGGGTCGGCCCATGCCGGGTCAGGTCGGGTCGGTCTGGCTGGGCCGGACCAGACCCAGACCTAATTCTGACCCATTTCACAATTTTACCCATATCTAGGGCTACGGGTGTCCGATTGACGAACTGTCTGCGCCAATGGAAATATTGGAACGAGAAGATTATTTTGGAATACCCCAATCAAGGTTTGGACGCAGTTGGGGTATGGCCGGGTTGGATTGAACCTAAATCCAACCGGGCCCTCAGAGCGAAAACGCCAATAACTCACAGACTAGACGTTCGATTGACGCGACATCTGTCACGTTGGGTTCCTTATGATGTGACATAACTACGAGATACATAAAATCGAGACTTTGTGATAGTTGATGTATCGACACTTGTCTTGAGGAGCGGACCCTCCTGGAATCGAGCATGCTGTGTACGGGAACCCTATGGATGGCTGTGACTGAGATGATAAGATCCTACATGGACCTACTACTGTACCAGGATCCTCCGTGGGTTCGACAATGACGATACTGGACCAGGATCCTCTGTGGGTTTGAGAGTGATGATATTGGACCAGGATCCTCCGTGGGTTCGACAGCGATGACTTATGTACCGGGATCCTACGTGGGTTCGACAATGATGATTACTGTTCTAGGATCCAACGTGGGTTCGACAGAGGAGATGATTCAATGGCTACATCTAATCATCTCTACCCCTCTACATGAGTTGTATACCTGTGTGAGATATGTCTTGACTATGTGATGTTATAATCAAGATGATTGAATTTCTTCCTATGTGAAACGGGATGTGCTTGGGCTCAAGAGATGGAGCCGGTTGTGATTGGTTACTTAGGTATATGTATGGGCATATACCTAAGTAGGGATGGTTGATACTCTGTGTTTGTATCTTTCTATTGTGGTTTATCCTTGGTGGATTTTGGGAGACCTTTGGGGGTCTCGGGGTCTCTACTGAGTATCGTTATACTCACCCCTACACGGGCTTCGCCCGCACCTTGTTGTGTTCTATGCAGACGATGATCAGCAGTAATCAAGGCTGAGAGAGATGGACGGGAGGCTTCTCGGAGATGGACTAGATGTGATGTACCTTAGGGACGAGTTGTTTGAGATCTGTACCTACCCTTCAGGTAGGATTCCCCGGTGGATGATCCAAGAGCTGTTTTCCCTTTTTACTTGTACTTGTACTTGTTGTTCAGTTGGGTTTGTATATTGGCCCACTTAATTTCAGCACACTTTTCTTTTCTATATTAGTACTTGTTTCTTTTACTGCTTGTGTTTAGACCATGTGTGTTACAGGTTTAAAGGAAATTCCTACCCTTTTTATCAGGGATTTGCCTTTGGTGCTAGTCGCGAGCCCCAAGCCTATGGAAGGCGGGCATGGGGTAGTCACGGCACGGGCCCTGAGGACGGGTCGTGACAAATTGGTATAAGAGGAGTCAGTTCTACCATAGAACTTGGACTCTGATTATTTTAACAGCAATAGTGTTAAGTGTTTTGGGTGTGGTTAACAGTTTAGGGAAACCAGTGTTGGTGCGGTGGCCGACGTATCCATACACTAGGACTTTGACTTATGATTTCTGACTCAATGCATGAAAACACTGATTGTGTGTGTGTTTCATCTGAAAATTTTTCTTCGTGATTACTTTGAGTCAAATCACCAGGTATATCTTTTTGACCGTGACACACCTATTTCTTTTCAGGATGGCCCTATGCAGGCAGCCAGCCAGGGTTCCGAGTTTTGTACGAGATGGTAGCCCACCGAGCGATGAGGCCTTGGTGTAGGGCCCCATCACAGCGGAGGTACCAGTGGTACCACTACCTACTGGGCCACCGATACCACCAGCTCCAGTAGCAGAGAGTGCACGCCGTCTGAGTGCATTGCACGAGTTCTAGTGCTAGAGGCCACCCAGGTTCAGGGGAGAGACGGACCCACATGCAGTTGAGGATTGGCTGGAGGCTGTTCTGAGAGTTTTCAGATTGGTAGGGACACCATCCGACCTTATGGTGATCCTTTCTGTGAGTCTCCTGCAGGCAGCAGAAGGCAGATGGTGAATCCGGATGCTCCATGTGCATGATAAGGCCTCACTTCTCTGGGAAGACTTCGAGATCCTCTTCTAGTCAGAGTTTGTTCCAGCCACCCTTCATGCAGCGTGGATTCAGGAGATGCTTCATCTACAGCAGGGTAGCATGTCAGTGGCACAATACTCAGTGAGGTTCACCGACCTCTCGCGCTACTCCACAGATATGGTGCGGGACCCGTTCTTCAGGGCCCATACCTTCGAGCAGGGACTCAGGCGTGAGATCAGGGCTTCAATGATCTCCCTCAGCATCTCGATGCAGGCGGGGGTGCTGGAGCGAGCCCTTCTTGTGGAGAGTTTTCTTGCTGATCATTCACCAGCAGTGAGACCCACCACTGGGTGACACGTAGCGGAGTCTTTTGCAGCTGACAATATACAGATGTCACAGAGGTCCAAGTGGACCAGGCTGTCAGGCGGGCGACCTCATGATACAGATTCGATTGTGCGGGGCACATGAGACAAAGCCAGCCATACGTGGAGCAGGCAGTGATATGCATGCGGCGGGCAGGGTCACATGGCTCGTGACTGCTCGACCCGCCATGCAGATGAGCAACATACAATAGAGGGACCTCCCAGGTAGAGGCAGAGGTTTGACCGTGGTGGTCCGTCGGGAGTAGGTGGACGTGGAAGAGGAGATGTCCAAGCAGTAGGTGGTAGACGACATTTCGAGGTCTTACAACCACCACCACCAGGAGGTCCACCTCGACCATAGGGAGCTGGAGGACAGGGGTGGGCTCAGCTCCAGGCAGTCGAGGCCTACGACCACAGCGCACCTGAGATAATTCGAGGTACTATCTGTGTCTACTCCACCCTTGCTGTAGTACTTATAGACATAGGTGCGAGTCATTCTATTATTACCGCTGACCTCGTGCGGATCATGGAGATTCTGGTGGAGTGGTTGGCTCGATCCTTACGGCTAGAGACTCCTATGGGAGAGGATTCGATGATTAAACACTGGTGCTGGTAGTGTGAGCTCACTCAAGGAGGTGAGAGATTCAGCTGTGATCTTCTAGTAGCGGCGTCGAGGCCTTACGATGTCATCTTGGGTATGGACTGGTTATCCACAGTTCATGCTCAGATTGACTGCATTAGGAAGATAGTGCAGTGTGTCCACGGGGATGGGATGAGGTTTACCTTCATCGGCAAGAAGGGAGCCTTTGCAGCACAGGATGGACTTACCCAGAGGAGGAGGCAGTCGATCACACATCAGTTGGCTAGCCTCATTCTCAGAGTGGTTGATGTGCGGAGTCTGAGTTTTCCTATTATGGTGGATCAGTACGTGGATATCTTCCCTGATGACATTCCAGGACTACCTCCTCATATAGAGGTTTACTTTTACATTGACTTATACCCCGGGATGACACCGATATCCACACCAGCATATCGGATGGCTCCCTCGGAGCTTCGTGAGCTGCGGGTACAACTGGAGGACTTTCAGGGGAAGAGATTTATCCGACCGAGTGTTTCACCTTGGGCATCCCCAATTTTGTTCTCCAAGAAGGTGGATGGGAGCTTGCGATTGTGTGTTGATTATCTGCGCCTGAACCAGGTGACCGTGAAGAACAAGTACCCACTCCCAAGGATTGATGACCTCTTTGATCAGCTGAAGGTAGTGCGTTGGTTCTCGAAGATAGATCTTCGATCGGGCTATCACTAGCTCAGAGTAGGTAATGAGGATGTACAAAAGATGGCCTTCAAATGACGGTATGGACACTACGAGTTCTTGGTTATGACATTCGGCATAATCAATGCACCAACTGTGTTCATGGGACTCATGAACAGGATCTTCCAACCATACCTTGATCACTTTGTGGTAGTCTTCATCGATGACATTTTGATCTACTCAGCTACCGAGGAGGAGCATGCCTACCATTTGTGGGTAGTACTAGACACACTCTGAGAGCACCATCTTTATGGTAAGATCTTGAAGTGCCAGTTCTGGATCCGAGAGGTACACTTTCTGGGACATGTCATCTAAGAGGTTGGATTTGCAGTGGATCCAGCAAAGATCGAGACAATACTTTCCTGGGAGCCACCCAGGAGTGTGACGGAGGTACAGAGTTTCCTGGGTCTGGCTGGGTACTATCAGAGATTTGTGCCAGACTTCTCCAGAGTTTTAGCACCACTTTCAGCGTTAATGAAGAAGGGGAAACCCTTCATGTGGTCAGAGAGATACCAGCGGAGTTTCCAGGAGCTGAGGTAGAGGATGACTAGTGAGTCCATCATGAGGATACCAGAGGAGGGCGTTGGGTACGTAGTCTATTGCGATGCATCAGGGACCGGGCTCAGATGTGTCTTGATGCAGGAGAGAGCAGTGATAGCTTATGGTTCTCATCAGCTGAGACAACATGAGAAGAACTATTCTACTCATGACCTTTAGTTAGCAGCAGTGGTCTTCGCCTTGAAGATGTGGTGGCACTATCTGATGGACGAGAGTTTTATAGTCTACTCTAACCACCAGAGTCTCAGGTACATCTTCTTACAGAAGGACCTGAACCTGAGACAACGGCGTTGGCTTGAATTCCTCCAGGACTATGACTTCGAGATAGTCTATACTCCTGGGAAGGGGAACGTTGTAGCAGATGCTCTCTATAGGAGATCAGACATTCAGCTGCTAGGAGAGGTAACATAGCAGCTGTCCGCGTTGCAGATATCATTTGTGGATTGAGATGGAGCAGCCTTTCTGCAGTCTCTTACAGTCACACCTCCACTTCTACAGAGAGTCAGGGAGGCACATCGTGGGGATGTTGACTGCGAGGCTCAACGTGTACAGATATCCACAGGGCAGACACCTGATGGATTTTTTATAGGCGAGGAGCACGTCATTCTCTTTAGGGGACGTACCAAGGTACCAGTGTCACTTTGGGAGGAAGTGTTGAGGGAGTTTCACACGTTGCCTCTAGCAGTACATCCAAGTGTGGCAAATATGTACAAGGACCTTCGACGACAACACTGGTGGCCAGGTATGAAGAAGGCAGTAGCAGAGTTTGTCTCACGATGCCTCACTTGTCAGCAAGTGAAGGCAGAGCACCAGGTTTCAGCAGGTTTAGTTCAGCCCTTAGAGGTCTCAGAGTGGAAGTGGGATGGGATATCCATGGATTTCCTGATGGGACTTCCACGTACATCTAGAGGTCACGACTCTATCTGGGTGATTGTCGACCGACTCACCAAGTCTTCCCACTTCCTACTGATCAGAGAGCATGGTTCATTAGAGAGCTTGAGATGCCTCTAAGTACAGGAGATCGTACGGATTCATGGTATTCTATCGAAGATCGTCTCCGATCAAGATTCTCATTTCACTTCCCGACTATGGAAGGGGTTATAGGAGGCTTTCGGGACACAGCTTCGCTTAAGCACCGCCTTCCATCCTCAGACGGATGGCCAGACTGAGAGGACCATTCAAACCCTCGAGGACATGCTCTATGCTTGTGTCCTCGACTTTGGTCACAGCTAGGAGGATCACTTACCATTGGTAGAGTTTTCCTACAACAATAGCTATCACTCCACCATCGGTATGACACCTTTTGAGGCCTTGTATGATTGACCTTGCAGATCACCACTGTACTGGACAGACCTAGGGGAGTCAACACTAGTGGGACCATAGATGGTACGAGTTACCACGAAGAAGGTGCAGATTATCAGGAACGGATGAATATTGCACAGATTAGGCAGAAGTTATATGCCGACAGGAGACGGAGGCCTCTGGAGTTCGAGGATGGAGACCATGTCTTCCTACGGGTCTCACCTCCATGAGGTTTATGGAGATTTGGCAGGGGCAGCAAGTTATCTCTGAGGTTCATCGGACCCTTCCAGGTCCTCAGCAGAGTAGGCGAGGTGGATTACCTCCTGGTTCTTCCACCTCAATTACACCGAGTGCATGAAGTTTTCCACATTTCACAGCTGAGGAGATACGTGCATGACCCGACTCACATCATAGACTGGGGTGAGATCAACATCGACGACGAGGTGACTTTCTCAGAGGTTCTAGTGGAGATCGAGGATCGACAGGAGAGAGTCCTTTGTGGGCAGTTGATACCTCTTGTGCATGTATGGTAGTAGCATGGGAACCTCCAAGAGAGCACATGGGAGCGGGAGGCTGAAATATGTTCTCAGTACCCCCATTTGTTTCCCTAGTTTTGAGTTTTGGCTTTCGAGGACACAAAGCCCTGAGGTTGGGAGAATGTGGAGACTTGGAAAATCCCACGTATTTTTTTTAAATTATATGGAATTGTTTCGAGTCCACAGTTTCTGATAGCGCATGATTCTGAGGCCTGGAGTGCTCAGAATGTTTTTCCGAAGTTTCTAAGTGCGTTCAGTGCATTTTGAGCGGGTTTTGGTAATTTCTGAACCGTTTCTCAGAATCAAATTCTAAGGGAACTGTTGAACTCGCAGTGCCAATGAATGATTAGTGAGACCTTCAACTTAGCTGCATTTGGGCTAGAGCATTGGTTGAGTTTTCACCCACATGGTTGTTTTTTTAAAAAGAAGAAGTAAAATAAAAATAAAATACATGACAAGTATTTTATTTTTATTCAAATTTATTTGAATTAATTTGGGGTCCACAACCCTACAGTAATTCAAGTAACTCCTCCCTTAATTAATTAAGGGATGAGCCTTCTTAGTTGGAGAGGAGGATCTGCTGGAGAAAGATCTCCTTCCTTCTCATTTCTCCACCACCTTCCACCTTCTTCTTCCATCTTGTCGGACAAGTGAGAGGCACCACCTTTGGAGGAAAGAACATCCACCACCAACGATGTACGATCTTCTTCCATATCAAAGGAGGAGAAGCCGCCCAGGTAGAACGCCGCCAATGACGATGCCATCTTCCATCGTCAACGAACGACAAACGAGGTAGGGGTCGTTTTGATTGATTTCGATCTTCGTTCTTCGTCGTTCTTGAGCTTCGATAATAGCCGTTTGCTATCACCCTAATGAGGAGGGTGCAAGACGAATAAACACGGCCTGAAAAACCTCCGTTGGTTCTCGTTCATTGATGGCAGTGGCGGCGCAATGGCGCCGCCAGAGGAACGGGCCGCGGCCGATGGGCCGCGGCGGTACACGTGGCGACGGAAATATTGGAACAAGATGGTTCTTTTGGAATACCCCACTCGAGGTTTGGGCTACGAGTGTCCGATTGATGAACCGTCTATGCTGACCGAAATCTTGGAACGAGATGGTTCTTTTGGCATACTCCACTCGAGGTTTGGACGTAGTTGGGGTACGACCGGGTTGGATTGAACCTAAATCCAACAGGGCCCTTGGAGCGGAAACGCCAATAACTCATAGACCGGGCATCCGATTGACGCGCTGTCTGTCGCGTTGGGTTCCTTATGATGTGAAGGAACTACGAGATACATCAAATAGAGACCTTGTGGTAGTTGATGTATCAAAACTTGGATTGAGGAGCGGACCCTCCCGGAATCGAGCGTGCTGTGAGCGGGAACCCTATGGCTGGCTGCGATTGAGACGATAAGATCCTACGTGGACCTACTGCTATACCGGGATCCTCCGTGGGTTCAACAACGACGATACTAGACCAGGATCCTCCGTGGGTTCAACAATGATGATACTGTACCGAGATCCTCTGTGGGTTCGACAGCGACGACTTCTATACCAGGATCCTACGTGGGTTCGACAATGATGATTACTGTTCCAGGATCCTACATGGGTTCGACAGAGGAGATGATTCAGTGGCTACATCTAATCATCTCTACCCCTCTACATGAGTTGTATACCTGTGTGAGCTGTGTATTGACTATGTGATGTTATCATCAAGATGATTTACTTTCTTCCTATGTGGAAAGGGATGTGCTTCGGCTCGAGAGATGGAGCCGGTTGTGATTGGTAACTTAGGTATATATATGGGAATATACCTAAGTAGGGATGGTTGATACTTTGTGTTTGTATCTTGATATTGTGGATTATCCTTGGTGGATTTTGGGAGACCTTTGGTGGTCTCGGGGTCTCTAATGAGTATTGTTATACTCACCCCTGCATGGGCTTCGCCCGCACCTTGTTGTGTTCTGTGCAGACGACGGTCAGCAATGATCGAGGCTGAGGGAGACGGACTGGAGGCTGCTTGGAGTTGGACTAGGCAAGACATACCTCAAGGGAGAGTTGTTCGAGATCTGTACCTACCCTTCAGGTAGGATTCCCCGGTGGACGATCCAGGAGCTGTTTTCCCTTTTTACTAGTACTTGTACTTGTTGTTCAGTTGGGTTTGTATACTGGTCCACTTACTTTCAGCGCACTTTTATTTTCTATATTAGTACTTATTGCTTCTATTTCTTGTGTTCAGACTGTGTGTGTTACAGGTTTAAAGGAAATGCCTTCCCTTTTTATTAGGTATTCGCCTTTGGTGCTAGTCATGAGCCCCTGACCTATGGATGGAGGGCTTGGGGTAGTCACGGTACGGGCCCCGAGGACGGGTCGTGACAAATTGGTATCAGAGGAGTCGGTTCTACCATATAACTTGAACTATGATTCTTTTAACAACAATAGTGCTAAGTGTTTTGGGTGTGGTTAATATTTTAGGGAAACCGGTGTTGGTGCGGCGACCGACGTATCCATACACTAGGACTCTAACTTCTAATTTCCGATTCAGTGCACGAAAACACTGATTGCGTGTGTGTTTCCTTTAAAAAGTTTTCTTTGTGATTACTTTGAGTCAGCTCACCAGGTATATCTTTTTGACCATGGAACACATGTTTCTTTTCAGGATAGCTCCATGCAGGCATCGAGCCAGAGTTCCAAGTTTTGTACAAGGTGGTAGCCCACCGAGCGATGAGGCCTCGGTGTAGGGCCCCATCACAGCGGAGGTACCAGCGGTACCACTACCCACTGGGCCACTGATACCACCAGATCTAGCAGTAGAGAGTGCACACCATCTGATTGCATTGAACGAGTTCCAGCGCTAGAGGCCACCCAGGTTCAGGGGAGAGACAGACCCACAAGAAGCTGAGGATTAGATGGAGGTTGTTGTGAGAGTTTTCATATTGGTAAGGACACCAGCCGAACTTATGGTGATCCTTGCCGCGAGTCTCCTACAGGAAGCAACAGGAAGATGGTGGAGCCTAATGCTCCAGGTGCATGACGAGGCATCACTTCTCTAGGCAGACTTCGAGAGCCTCTTCAGATCAGATTTTGTTCCATCCACCCTTCATGCGGTGCGGATTCAGGAGCTACTTCATCTACAACAGGGTAGCATGTCGGTGGCACAGTACTCAGCAAGGTTCACCGACCTCTCATGCTACTCCATAGATATGGTGCGAGACCCGTTCTTCAGGGCCCATACCTTCGACCAGGGACTCATGCGTGAGATCAGGGCTTCGATGATCTCCCTCAGCATCTCGACGCAGGCGGGGGTGCTGGAGCGAGCCCTTCTTGTGGAGAGTTTTCTTGCTGAGCAGTCACCAGCAGTGAGACCCACCACTGGGTGACACGTAGCGAAGTCTTCTGTAGCCGATAGTAGACATATGTCACAGAGGTCCAAGCGGACCAGGCCGTCAGGTCGGTGACCTCAGGATACAGGTTCAGTTGTGCGGGGCACACGAGACAGAGCCAGCCATACGAGGAGAAGGCAGTGCTATGCATGTGGTGGGCAGGGTCACATGACGCATGAATACCCAACCCGCCATGCAGATGAGCAGAAGACAGTTGATATGAAACCAGCAGATGACATTGACTTGATGGCATGTGCGAAGCTGGAGTTGCAAGGCCCAATTATGCAAGGGAAATTAGACAGACTACAAGTGGAAACAGAATCCCATCTCATTGCATTAAAAGGCCCAAACCCAAGGTGCATGCATAGAAGTGGAAAATGGGCTTATTATCAGTCTTATTTAAGCCCAAAGGAGATGTGTAAAGCCCAAGACACATGTTTGCACGAATTTTGGAAGGCTTTCCCACATGGAGATTCTAGAATGGAATCTTTGGACACCAATGTCAAATCTGGTGGGCTAGGTAATCAAAGTCAAATCCGGTGGGCTATGGGTGGAATGACATGTGCTACTTTTCCAAAAGTCTTTTTTGGACTTTATATTTTTGACTTTTAAGGGGACAAGGTAGGTTTAGCCTTTATGACTTTTGGGTATTAGACCCTTGACCATTGTATCACATCCTTGGATATAAATAGCCACCCCATGGCATTGTATTTTCATTCAAGACTTAATTGAGAGCTTATGCTTATTTCTCCCCGTTGTGTGAGAATTGTTCTGAATTTTCCCCTTGCTCTTGTGAATTCTTTCCTTGTCAGTATACAAGTTAGATTAGTGATCCAAGATCACAAAGCCCCCAATTCCGTGCCTCAACCCAAGTGCATTTTTGTGTGGATTGGATATCTCATCTCTACCTTGAGTGTGTTGTCTAAGTAGTAGGTTGCACTCCTTATAGCGTTGATTGACTACTTGCATCCACTATCCATACCCATCATCCCCCACATAGCCTCGAACCGCATAATTCATTCTCCGACCTACGTCGTGAAGATCGGGCCACCCCGTGCATCTTACATTAGTTGGTATCAGAGCTCCGGTTGACATGGTAGGCATATATCACTTCATTTACTTTAATTCTGTCCATTACCCTCCTTATCCTTCCATATTATTCACCCATTCAAAAAAAAAATCCCTTTTCTTGAAAGTCTCCCGAATTGGCCTAGTTTGTGCAAGCTTGGATTATTATAAATTGAGCCAAATTTTCATTCATCTTCTTTCTGCATTTAATTCTCTATATGTGATTTGTATCTGACAAAAAAAAATAATCAAATTCTCTCAACTCATTATTTTGTGCTTTTCAAAATTAAGCACATCCTTTATTTGGGAGATTTAAAAAAAATTTGTCTTACTCTCCGTTCAATCATTTTGTACTTTAAAACTCCAACCACAACACTTTTTGGGGATAATTGAGCAAAAAAAACAAAAAAAAGCGGATACAATTACTCCTTTGTGCTTTACCTTTTTAGCACTATCTATTTCCATATATAACTTTTTCCATCATTTTACTTCATCCCCATTTTGTATTTGGCTCATATTGTTATTCATTTATCTTATCTTGCACAATAGGGCAAAACCCAAATACCACCTTTCTACCCACTTTTCCACCCACCCTTTATCCATTTTCTACCCTCTTTTTACCCTTTACCCTTTACCACTCAAGCAGGTTTTGTTAAACCAACCTCTGACACAATCTTGATTGGGGAAGGATTGGTGGCATGTGATCATCCCAAACAAGGTATTATATTTCACAGGATCTTGAAATTTGAATTGAGTGTTGAGAGTGGAGAGAAATAAGCAAAAAAATATATCTTGTGTGGGTGGGTGTGTGCATCTTGTTGTGTGTGTGTGTGCATACATCTTGTGTGTGTGAGTGTGTATCCTTGTGTGTGTGAGTGTGTACATCTTGTGTGTGTGTGTGTTTACATCTCGTGTGTGTGAGTGAGTGTGTATCATTGTGTGTGTCCCCCCCGGTTTGTGTTTATGTTTGCATAACATATCATGGAAGAAGATCGTGGGAAGAAAATTGCACATGTTAGCAATGAAGGAAGTCGAAGTAGATCTCCTGCACCCGATGGTACGCAATTCCAAATGCAAGCTTTGGTGAGCCACTTTTAAAAGCTTCTTGATCAAAAGTTGTTGTTACATGAGAGTATTGATGAATTGGAGAATAAACCAAGCCCAAGGATGTTCCATGATAACCCATGACGCGCTCCGGCACCACGTTGTCCCCACACCATGGAGGAGGAGATGGTGAAATTTGATGATGATCTTGATGATGTCCCACAAAGGAGGAGGTTGTACCAACAACCTAGAAGAGGACAAAGGAGACAACATGATGATGACCTAATTGGCGGGATCAATGTGAAGGTCCCTTCTTTTCAAGGGAAAAGTGATCCGGAAGCATACTTGGAGTGGGAGATGCGGATCGAGCAAGTCTTTTCATGCCATGCATATTCTGAGGAGAAAAAGGTCAAACTTGCTTCCCTTGAATTTTCTGATTATGCTTTAATTTGGTGGGATCAAGTTCAAAAGGAGAGGGCTAGATATGGTGGACGTCCCAACAACACTTGGGAAGACATGAAGTTCTTCATGCAGAAGCAGTTTGTTCCCACACATTACCATAGAGATCTCCACAACAAACTCCAACGCCTCACCCAAGGGAGTAAGAGTGTAGAAGACTACTACAAGGAGATGCAAATTTCCATAATTTGGGAAAATGTTGAGGAGGATCCAGAGGCAACCATGGCACGGTTTTTACATGGGCTCAATCGGGAGATTGTCGATTAAGTGGAGATGTACCACCATGTTGAAATACAAGATATGATCCATCAAGCCACCAAGATCGAGCAACAAATCAAAAGGAGGAGAAACATGAGGAAACCCACTACCCCTTTCACTCCATGGAGGAATTAAAGGAAGGATATTGGAGAACCATCAAAGGCAAAAGAGGTGGTTGATCACAAAAGTGAACAGGTAATTCTTCCACCTAAGAAACCTACTTTTGAGGCTAACCAAACTAGGAATCGAGATATTCATTGTTTCAAATGTCAAGAAAGGGGTCACATTGCTAGTGAGTGCCCAAACCGGCGTACCATTATCATCAACAAGTATGGAGAATGGGAGACCGATGGATAGAGCTCAGAAGATGAGGAAGAATCTCCAGAAATTGATAATGGAGAATTTACGGAAGATGGTGAGATTCTTGTCACTAGGAGAGTCCTAAGTGCACAAATGACTATGGGAGAGAAGGAGTAACGGGAGAACCTTTTCCATACACGGTGCAAGATACATGGGAAGGTATGTAGTGTTATTATTGATGGAGGAAGCTGTAGTAATGTTGCAAGCACCGAGTTAGTAGAGAAGTTGGGACTTCCTACTTTGAAGCATCAACATCCATATCGACTTTAGTGGTTGAATGATTGTGGAGAGCTGAAGGTTACCAAACAGGTGAAGGTATTGTTCTCCATTGGTAAATACAAGGATGAGGTATTGTGCGACATTGTTCCTATGAAGGCATGCCACTTGCTATTGGGTCGACCATGGAAGTATGATTGGCATGTTACCCAAGGCAGTTTCTTGAATCATCATTCATTTGTACTCCGAGGGGAACCTATAACCCTCAACCCCATGTCCCCCAAACAAATTCCGAAAGATCACATTTTGAGAGAAAAGAAAAAAAGAGTGATGAGGAAAAAAAGAGTGAAAATGAAAGAGGAGATAATGAGGGAAAGAGAGAAAATGAGAGAAGAAAAGAAATAGAGAGCAAAGAAAAATCAAGAGGGGAAAAAGACTTGAAAGGAGAGAAAAGTGTGATGTCGACAAAAAAGAGTGAGGAAAATTTGATTTATCAACAAAACCTTCTAGTACTTATGTACAAAGAAGTGATGTTGAACACTAACGACTTAACTTATTCATTGTCAACTATTGTGAAATCTTTGCCACATGTGTCTGATGGAGTCATTCTTGAGGAGGTACAACCTTGTCTGCTTCCTAATAGAGAGAGAAAAGTAATTCTAGGATCCATTAATGGAATCATGGTTCAAAAGGATTGGAAGGAGTTTCTACCTTATGCAGATTCGTTTTACAAAATGGGAGATCACTCTATAACTCAATTTTTTCCGTTTGGAACTATTTTTGGACTTAGCCTCCCTACTCCTATTGATCAAGTTTCATTTAATTTGTAGTAAAGTAGAAATATGGAAGGAAAACAACATGTTAACCAAAAACATGGGAAATCAAAGAAGGTGGATAGGCTTCAAAAGAAATGGAAGTAAAAGATAAAGATACATGGAGATGGGACATACTTGGTGCTTCATATGATTGATTACAAGAACACATTACAAGGTGAGTGCGAAGTTATTTTTAAAGTCAATGTTTCTAGTCATTCCTCGTATTTGGATGCAGATGATGAAGAGTTGAGGATGAATCCTTTTCAAGAGGGGGAGGATGATATGAAACCAGTAGATGACATTGACTTGACGGCATGTGCGAAGTTGGAGTTGCAAGGCCCAATGATGCAAGGAAAATTAGACAGACTACAAGTGGAAACAAAAGCCCATCTCATTGCATTAAAAGGCCTAAACCCAAGGTGCATGCATAAAAGTGGAAAATGGGCTTATTATCAGTCTTATTTAATCCCAAAGGAGATGTGTAAATCCCAAGACACATGTTTTCACGAATTTTGGAAGGCTTTCCCACATGGAGATTCTAGAATGGCATCTTTGGACACCAAAGTAAAATCTGGTGGGCTAGGTAATCAAATTCAAATCTGGTGGGCTATGGGTGGAAAGACATGTGCTACTTTTCCAAAAGTCTTTGTTGGACTTTATCTATTTGACTTTTAAGGGGACAAGGTAGGTTTAGCCTTTATAACTTTTGGGTATTAGACCCTTGACCATTGTATCACATCCTTGGCTATAAATAGCCACCCCATGGCATTGTATTTTCATTCAAGACTTAATTGAGAGCTTATTCTTATTTCTCCCCATTGTGTGAGAATTGTTCTGAATTTCCCCCTTGCTCTTGTGCATTCTTTCCATGTCAATATACAAGTTAGATTGGTGATCCAAGATCACAAAGCCCCCAATTCTGTGCCTCAACCCAAGTGAGTTGTTGTGTGGATTGGCTATCTCATCCCTACCTTGAGTGTGTTGTCTAAGTAGTAGTTTGCGCTCCTTATAGCGTTGATTGACTACTTGCATCCACTATCCGTACCCATCATCCGCCACATAGCCCCGAACCGCATACTTCATTCGCCAACCTACGCCGTGAAGATCGGGCCACCCCGTGCGTCTCACATCAATAGTAGAGGGACCTCCCAGGCAGAGGAAGAGGTTTGACCATGGTGGTCTGCCGGGAGCAGGTGGATGTGGCATAAGAGCTGGCCGAGCAGCAGGTGGTGGACGACGTTTCGAGGTACTACAACCACCGCCACCAGGAGGTCCACCCCGACCACAGGAAGCTAGCAGACAAGGGCGAGCTCAGCTCCAGGCAGTTGATACCTACGACCATGGCACACCTGAGATGATTCAAGGTACTATATTTGTCTACTACACCCTTGTTGTAGTACTTATAGACATAGATGCGAGTCATTATTTTATTAACGCTGCCCTCGTGTGGAGCTCGGAGATTCCGGTGGATCCGTTGGCTCGATCCTTACGGCTAGAGACTCCTACATGAGAGGATTCGATGATTACACACTGGTGTCGGCAGTGTGAGATCACTCTAGGAGGTGAGAGATTTGGATGAGATCTTCTAGTAGTGGCATCGAGGAATTACGAAGTCATCTTGGGTTTGGACTGGTTATCCATAGTTCATGCTTAGATTGACTGCATTAGGCAGAAAGTGCGGTGTGTCTGCGAGGATGGGATGAGGTTTCCCTTCACCAGCGAGAAGGGAGCCTTTGCAGCACAGGATGGACTTACCCATAGGAGGGGGAAACCGATCACACATTAGTTGGCTAGCCTCATTCTTGGAGCTGTTGATGTGCGGAGTCCGAGTTTTCCTGTTTTGGTGGATCAGTACGCGGATATCTTCCCTAATGACGTTCCAGGACTACCTCCTCATAGAGAGGTAGAATTTTACATTGACTTGTACCCCAGGACGACACCAATATCCACACCATCATATCAGATGGATCCTGCGGAGCTTCGTGAGCTGCGAGTACAACTGGAGGACTTGCAGGGGAAGGGATTTATCCGACCCAGTGTTTCACCCTGGGCATCCCCAATTTTGGTCGCCAAGAAGGCAGATAGGAGATTGCGACTGTGTGTTGATTATCAGTGCCTGAACTAGGTGACTGTGAAGAACAAGTACCCACTCCCAAGGATTGACGACCTCTTTGATCAGCTGAAGGGAGTGCGTTGGTTCTTGAAGATAGATCTTCGACCGGGCTATCACTAGCTCAGAGTACGGGATGAGGATATGCAGAAGAAGGTGTTCAGATGCTGGTATGGCCACTACAAGTTCTTGGTTATGACATTCGGCATAACCAATGCACCAGCTGTGTTCATGGGACTCATGAACAGGATCTTCCAGCCATACCTTGATCGCTTTGTGGTAGTATTCATTGATGACATTATGATCTACTCAGCTACCGAGGAGGATCACGCCTACCATTTGTGGGTAGTACTGAACACACTCCGAGAGCACCAGCTTTATGGTAAGCTCTCGAAGTGCCAGTTCTTGATCTGAGAGGTACAATTTCTGGGACATGTCATCTCAAAGGCTGGAATTGCAGTGGATCCAGTGAAGATCGAGGCAGTACTTTCCTGGGAGCCACCCTGAAGTGTGATGGAGGTATGGAGTTTCCTGGGTCTGGCTGGGTACTATTAGAGATTTATGCCAGACTTATCTAGAGTTGCAGCACCACTTCCAGCATTGACGAAGAATGGGGAACCCTTCGTGTGGTCAGAGAGATGACAACAGAGTTTCCAGGAGCTGATGAAGAGGCTGACTAGTGCTTCCATCATGAGGCTACCGAAGGAGGGAGTTGGGTACGTAGTCTATTGCGATGCATCAGGGACCGGGCTCAGATGCATCCTGATGCAGGATCGAGCAATGATAGCTTATGGTTCTCATCAGCTAAGATAACATGAGTAGAACAATACCACTCATGACCTAGAGTTAGTAGCAGTGGTCTTCACCTTGAAGATGTGGCGACACTATCTGATGAGCGAGCATTTTATATTCTACTCTGACCACCTGAGTTTCAGGTACATCTTCCTGTAGAAGGACCTGAACCTGAGACAACGACGTTGGCTTGAGTTCCTTTAGGACTATGACTTCGAGATAGTATATACTCTTGGGAAGGGGAACATTGTAGCAGATGCTCTCAGCAGTAGATTAGGCATTCAACTGCTAGGAGAGGCGACAGAGCAGCTGGCAGCGTTGCAGATATCCTTTGTGGATCGAGATGGAGCAGCCTTTCTGCAGTCTCTTAAAGTCACACCTCCACTTCTTCAGAGAGTCAGGGAGGCGCAGCGTGGGGATGTTGATTGTGAGGCTCTACGTGCATAGATATCCACATGGTAGACACCTGATGGATTTTCTGTAGGTGGGGAGCATGCCATTCTCTTCAGGGGATGTACCAAGGTACCAGTGTCGCTTCGGGAGGAAGTGTTGAGGGAGTTTCACACGTCGCCTCTAGGAGTACACCCAGGTGTGACAAAGATGTACCAGGACCTCCGACGACAACACTGGTGGCCAGGTATGAAGAAGGGAGTAGCAGATTTTGTCTCATGATGCCTCACTTGTCAGCAAGTAAAGGCGGAGCACCAGGTTCCAGCAGGTTTAGTTTAGCCCTTAGAGGTCCCAAAGTGGAAGTGGGATGAGATATCCATGGATTTCGTGATAGGACTTCCACATACATCCAGTGTTCACGACTCTATCTGGGTGATTGTCGACCGACTCACCAAGTCAGCCCACTTCCTACCGATCAGAGATAAGGGTTCAGTAGAGAGCTTGGGATGCCTCTAGGTATAAGAGATCGTATAGCTTCATGGTGTTCCATCAACGATCATCTCCGATCAAGATGCTCGTTTCACTTCCCAACTATGGAAGGGGTTACAGGAGGCTTTCGGGACGCAGCTTCGCTTGAGCACCGCCTTCCATCATCAGATGGATGACCATACAGATAGGACCATTAAGACACTCAAGGATATGTTCCGTGCTTGTGTCCTCGACTTTGGTCACAGCTGGGAGGATCACTTACCATTGTTAGATTTTTCCTACAACAACAGATATCACTCCACCATCGGTATGGAACCTTTTGAGGCCTTGTATGGTTGACCTTCCAGATCACCACTGTGCTGGACAAACCTAGGGGAGTTCGCACTAGTGGGACCAGAGATGGTACGAGCTACCACGAAGAAGGTGCAGATCATCCAGGAACTGATGAACATTGCACAAAGTAGACAGAAGTCGTATGCCGGCAGGAGACGGAGGACTCTGAAGTTTGAGGATGGCAATCACGTCTTCCTATGGGTCTCACCTCGACGAGGTTTACGGAGATTTGGCCGGGGTGGTCATTGTACATCACACATGGGGTTGGGTGATCAAAGTATGGATAGGTTTCCCATGTTTGGACTTGTTCAAAATTGAATTCCATAGGAGTGAGGGGGTGAAAAAAGAGAAGAGGGATGAAAAAAAGGATGATAGTGTCTAAGATAACTTACTTAGGTCCCCGACAATGGTGCCAAAATTTTATTCTTGCTCAAATTTACCCAAGAGAAGAAGGTAAGATAGTCCTTGTAGTTTAGCTTGGGTTATCGAATCCTCAGAGACCTAAGAAGTAACCTATAGACACGTACATTCTATGGACTGTTTTTGACTATGAAGTGGCCAACTTGGGTTGATTTTAGATGGGTTTAAAGGAACTCTAAGAGACTTAAGTGAATTCAATTTAAAATAATGAGTTTATCCTAGGTTATCGCTTGGGGTGGATTGGACGTATTTCCTTTTTAATGATTTCAATTTCTTATATTTGAGATGGGTTCATTTAAAGAGATAAAACAACATCATCACTTACTAGTTTAATTCCTACACCCTTTAATACTAATCACCTATACACTTGAAGGATTAAAGTTTTGAGCACTTCAAGGTAAAGGTTCGTATTAGCACTTGAAGTGTGTGGCCTTAAATTCAACAAGGACGATGGAGTTTAAAAATCATCAAATAAAAATCTCAATTAAAGAAGTGATTATACATTAATGAGGTGATAAATAAAATCAAATACAGACCCTTTACACTCCCTTGGATCAACCCATAAGTGGGTTATCCCTCCATTGATCCCATGGTTTCAATGGAAGCGGAAAATAGACTCATGAGGGAGGAAATGGAGAAGTAAAGAAGACAACAAAAATAAAATGATCACTCCACCGTTGTGTGAATAATTTCACAAGGTTTGGTGTGAATAAATTCACACCTTGATCCAACGGTATCAAAGTGATATGAATAAAAATATAATAAGAGTAGAAGAAGAACTTTTATTAAGAAACTAAAGTGAATTGAACAACTTACATGTGAAAGACAAATTTGAGACAACAAAATTGCAGCATAACATTACAATTGAAAAAAGCACCAAAGATTCTTAAATACTCTAACACCACTGACTTAAATAGGAATTTTTGAGCCCTTGGGTTGATCCTCCAACAGTACAAGTCTTCTCAATTAATTTTGGTAGGCCATAGGTGGGTGGAAAGTAAGGGAGAGTTGATTTTTCCACCCTTGACCCGAGGTGGCATCCAGTTTTTCTTTACCAAACAGATGCGCTTGTAAGACCTTCTAGATGGCCGAATCAGAGTGGTCCATAGAAGAAGAAAATGGATCTACCGATGTATTCTAACCTCCTGTAAAATTTGGTCCCATTTGGATTTGTATATTCGGAGATATGATTATATTAGTGGGCTGTTTTTCTGGGTCACAGAATCTGGACTAGAATTTTATCTCTAACTTGGGCCGCCTAAATGACCACAATGGAGGCTGAATTAGCATTTGATTCTGAAGAGTGATATGTTCCTATACATGTCTTATATCATCCCATGAAATATGGGATTAATTGGGCCTGTATGTTTGGCCCCACAGTCTCATCAGTGGGCTGGTGTCAAATATGCCTTCTCCAGAATTGCTTCCTTTCATTGCCAAATATCTCCATCATCCTCCATGAATTCTCCATTGATACCTGAATCAAACATGTTCATATTTAAGTGTAGATAAATTTACAAAAATATCAAATTAAAATATGTTTAATTAGATTCCTTACAATTAGATGAATCATTGGGTACTTTAAATGATGTTAAAAAATGTACCACATAATAGTGCATTTTAAGAAGGTATTACAATCATAATGTGAAATGATATTCAAAGTGTAAAATGCCCTAAAATGGTGTTTATGAATAATAAAGAACATGAATATTATATATATTACCAATGAATATTAGCCTCATTTAGTGGCTAATCAATGTTCCATCGACGATCGTCTCCGATTGAGATGCTCGTTTCACTTCCCAGCTATGGAAGGGGTTACAGGAGGCTTTCGGGACGCAGCTTCGCTTGAGCACCGCCTTCCATCATCAGACATATGAACATACAAATAGGAACATTAAGACCCTCAAGGACATGTTCCGTGCTTGTGTCCTCGACTTTGGTCACAGCTGGGAGGATCACTTACCATTGTTAGAGTTTTCCTACAATAACAGTTATCACTCCACCATCGGTATGACACCTTTTGAGGCCTTGTATGGTTGACCTTCCAGATCGCCACTATGCTGGAAAAACCCAGGGGAGTCAGCACTAGTGGGACCAGAGATGGTACGAGCTACCACGAAGAAGGTGCAGATCATCCAGGAACGGATGAAAACTGCATAGAGTAGACATAAGTCGTATACCGGCAGGAGACAGAGGACTCTGAAGTTTAAGGATGACGATCACGTCTTCCTATGGGTATCACCTCGATGAGGTTTATGGAGATTTGGATGGGGCAGAAAGTTATCTCTGAGGTTCATCGGAACCTTCTAGGTCCTCAGCAGAGTAGGTGAGATGGCTTACCACCTGGCTCTTCCACCTCAGTTACATCGGGTTCACGACGTTTTCCACATTTCACAACTGAGGAGAGACGTGCATGATCCGACTCACATCATAGACTGGGGAGAGCTCGACATCAACGATGAGGCGACTTTCTCGGAGGTTCTAGTAGAGATCAAGGATCGACAGGAGAGAGTCCTTCGTGGGTGGTCGATACCTCTTATGCATGTATGGTGGCAGCACGAGAACCTCCAGGAGAGCACATGGGAGCGGGAGGCTCAGATATGTGCTCAGTACCCCCATTTGTTTCCCTAGTTTTGAGTTTTGGATTTCAGGGACGTAAAGCCCTGAGGTGGGGAGAATGTAAAGACCCAGAAAATCACATGTAATTTTTTTTAAATTATATGGAATTGTTCCAAGTCCGCAGTTTCTGACAGTGCGTGATTCTGAGGCCCGGAGTGCTCGGAATGTTTTTCCGAAGTTTCTAAGTGAGTTTAGTGTGTTTTTTAGTGGGTTTTGGTAACTTCTGAACCAGTGCATGGAATAAAATTCCGAGGGCACCGTTGAACTCGCAGCACCGATGATTTCTTAGTGAGACCTTCACCTTAGCTGCGTTCGGTCTAGAGCATTGGTTGAGTTTTCACCTGCGCGGTTGTTTTTTTAAAAAAAATTAAGAAGTAAAATAAAAATAAAATACATGACAAGTATTTTATTTTTATTCAAATTTATTTGAATTAATGTGGGGTCCACAACCTGACATTAATTCAATTAAATCCTCCCTTAATTAATTAAGGGAGGAGCCTTCTTAGTTGGAGAGGAGGATCCGCTGGAGAAAGATCTCCTTCCTTCTCCTTTATTCACCACCTTCCACCTTCTTCTTCCAACTTGCTGGAGAAGTGAGAGGCACCACCTTTGGAGGGAAGAACATCCATCACCGATGACGTATGATATTCTTCCGCATCAAAGGAGGAGAAGCCGCCTGGGTAGAACGTCGCCAACGACGACGCCATCTTCCATCGTCAACGAATGAAAAATGTGGTAGGGGTCATTTTGATTGATTTTGATATTCATTCATCATCGTTCTTGAGCTTCGATAATAGTCGTTTGCTATCACCCTAACACGGAGGGTGCGGTCCGAACAAACATGGACCAAAAACCCTTCGTTGGTTCTCGTTTATTGATGGCAGCGGCGATGCAACAACGCCGCCAGAGGAAAGGGCCGCAGCCGACGGGCCACGACGGTACACGCGGCGACCGACAACGAGATGATCGTGGAAGAAGCCGGTGACGCAAGGGCCGTCGGGCTGCTGGAGGGGCGCGGCGCCATCACGCCGTGTGGAGAACCGGGTCGCAGTAGAGCAAGGCGGCCAGATAGACGCTGGAGGGACGCGACGCCGTCGCGCCGTGCAAAGCCACGGCCAGGCGGGCCGCGACGGATGGTTGGGGACGACCGGATGTGCCAGAAGTCCGGCGAGGAGCGCACCAGGCAGGACCTTGGGGGTCCCGTGGTGAACAAACCGACGCCAAACGCCAGTTCTGTTACAGGGAGATGGGGGGGCGCTGACCCCCACCCTTCACTCGGTTAGGGCGGGCCCCGTAGGGCACGACCACCCACTGGCTTTGGCTGGCGGACTGCCTCCCAGCCACGTGCGCTGCACCACCCGTGGACTGGGCCGCCGCGCTGGGTCGGGCCGCCGCCGCTGGGTCGGGCCACTGCCGCTGGGCAGGGCCGCCGCCGCCGCTGGGCCGGGCTGCGGCCGCTGGGCCGGGCCAGTTCCGACGGGTTGGGTCGGACCCACAGATTGGGTCAGACCTCAGTCTGGATCCAGACCTGGGTCGGGTCGGGTCGGTTCGGCTGGGCCGGAACAGACCCGGACCCAGTTCTGACCCATTTCACATTTTTGCCCATATCTTAGGCTATGGGTGTCCGATTTACGAACCGTCTATGCCTACGAAAATCTTGGAATGAAATGGTTCTTTTGGAATACCACACTCTAGGTTTGGATGCAGTTGGGGTATGGCTGGGTTGGATTGAACCTAAATCCAACTGGGCCCTCGGAGCGGAAACGCCAATAAGTCACAGACCGAGCATCCGATTGATGCTTTGTTAGTTGTGTTGGGTTCCTTATGATGTGACGGAACTACGAGATACATCAAATCAAGACTTCATGGTAGTTGATGTATCAACACTTGGCTTGAGGAGCGGACCCTCCCGGAATCGAGCGTGCTGTGTGCGAGAACCCTATGGCTGACTGCGACTGAGATGATAAGATCCTATGTGGACCTATTACTATACCAGGATCCTCCGTGGGTTCGACAGCGATGATACTGGACTAGGAACCTCCGTGGGTTCGACAACAATGATACTGGACTGGGATCCTCCATGGGTTCGACAGTGACGACTTCTGTACCGGGATCCTACGTGGGTTCAACAGTGATGATTACTGTTCCAGGATCCTATGTGGGTTCGATAGAGGAGATGATTCAGTGGCTACATCTAATCATATCTACCCCTCTACATGAGTTGTATACCTGTGTGAGCTGTGTCTTGACTATGTGATGTTATCATCAAGATGATTGACTTTCTTCCTATGTGGAATGAGATGTGCTTGGGCTCGAGAGATGGAGCCAGTTGTGATTGGTAACTTAGGTATATGTATGGGCATATACCTAAGTATGGATGGTTGATACTCTATGTTTGTATCTTTCTATTGTGTTTTATCCTTGGTGGATTTTGGGAGACCTTTGGGGGTCTCGGGGTCTCTACTGAGTATCGTTATACTCACCCCTGCACTGGCTTCGCCCGCACCTTGTTGTGTTCTGTGCAGACGATGGTCAGCAGTGATCGAGGCTGAGGGAGATAGACGGGAGGCTGCTCGGAGTTGGACTAGACGAGACATACCTTAGAGACGAGTTGTTCGAGATCTGTACCTACCCTTCAGGTAGGATTCCCCGATGGACGATCCAGGAGCTGTTTTCCCTTTTTTACTTATACTTGTACTTTTTGTTCAGTTGGGTTTGTATACTGGCCCACTTACTTTCAGCACACTTTTCTTTTCTATATTAGTACTTGTTGCTTCTACTGCTTGTATTTAGACTATGTGTGTTATAGGTTTAAAGTCAATGCCTTCCCTTTTTATCAGGGATTCACCTTTGGTGCTAGTCGCCAGCCCCTGACCTATGGAAGACGGGCTTGGGGTAGTCACGACATGGGCCCTAAGGACGGGTCGTGACAGTAGGGTCGAGAAGGAATTGGGAGGATACCTATAATGGTAAAGTCAAGTTTTTGTTGGAGATTTCCATCACAAAATATGCGGGTTCTGCAACTTGCTGGAGATTTACATGTCGTGTAATATGGTTACATGACATGTTAATCATAAATGAAAATAAATTCATTTTAAATAGGAGGTGATAGGCTTTTCGACAGATATGAAAATTATTAATTTAATGACATGTAATTATGTTACATGCCATGTAAAACCCCAAGATTTGTTTTTAAATAGGCATCCCAACTGATTTCTCTTTTGTTCTCCCTCCAAACTTCCTTTCTCTTGATATAGAGCCTTCCCCATGCGATTTTGGGAGCCTCTAACCCCTTCAGACCTTTTTTTTCAGTGATTTATCTTTATGGTGATCATGATGCGTCTGTTTGGGTAAGTGTTCTTCATGCCTCTCCATCTCTTTTTTCCTTCCTTGGAGTTTGATGGATCATATTGAGTTTGATGTATCTAAGCCCCGTGATGCTGAATCTCATTTCTAGGTTAAGTTCCTAGATCTTCTGCACCTTCGTTCTTGTTGGCGAGTTTCGTTGCGGGCGTTGTGTTTTCATGAGAAAGGTAGGTGATTCCGTCTTGATTCACAATTTATATTAACCTGAAATTGCTTTGTTTAAATTTCAATTGTTTGAATTTAAATACTATTGTTTGGATTTTGATTATATGGCTTTCAATTGGTTGTTGGAAAAACCCAATTCCGGTGGATTGGGGGTTTTGAGAAAAAATGGGTTTTTTGGCATGAAATTAGAAATTGGTTAGATTTAAATTATTTAATTTTAATTCTGGTTTTGATGGAAATTGAATCAATTAAATTGTTGAATTTAATTTTATAAATTTATTTGATGAAAAATTTATGAAAAACCCCGATTCCAGTGAATTGGGGGTTTGTGATAAAATTGAATGAATTGGTTTCAAATTTATGTTTGTGAAAATGGCTTAAAGAAAATGTTTTTGATGGAAACGTAGTGGTTTCATATTTTTTAAAAGGCATGATTTTGATTAAAAACCTGTTATGGTTTTTAAAGAGAAAAATTGGCATATTTGAAATGGGGTATGAGACTTAATTGTATTTTGAGCAGTCTTGAAATAAATTGTCTATCATTGTTTGTACTTGAGCACATGAAAGCCTTAGGTAGTTAGTGTGTTATATTGGACAACACTTTATGACTTACAACATTCTAAAATCTCATATCATCACATCATCATTCCTTAGGCTATGGTGATGGATCCCCTTTTCCTTAGGCTCAAAGGGGCGTATGTACATATTTGATGTTTCACAGTGTTGGTTCCCTATATCCTGGGATTTGGCTCACACCCTACATGTGCCTTTGGGTGTTTTTAGATTATCTTCTTCTAGGTCTGAGTAAGGGGAAATGATCTCTTGGAGGTGGATCTAGTTGTTGAACCTTAGACTTGGCGAGTTGTGTCCTTTGGGGCTTGGGATGTTTTACCTATTTTAGTACTTTGGTTGTAGTACTTGGGATCTGTTTGAATTTTGGTACATTACCCTCAGTGGATTTTCTTTTTATATGCATAATGCCTTGTCTCTTTTACTTCCACAACATTTGAGGAAAAAATGTTCCCACTTTCAGTTTGTATGATGCCAGGTGCTAGTCATCAAATCATGGGGATCAGGAACACCCTTTGAGCTATGTTAGGATCAACTCAATTATCGGGTTACCAGAGTACTGGGTTGGTTTGTGAAAAAGTGATATCAGAGCTCCAAGTAGATATTTTGTCTTGAAGTCAGTATGCATTTGTGAAACTTTGTTGGGACTTAGGAGGTAGTTGTGATTGACTGGATGACTAGATCTTACCATAATGAACCTTAAGTCACCATGAGTGGTTAGGGAAAGAAGTATTGTGGATTAGTTTTAGTATTTCCCCTATTTATATTTGGATATAGTGAAATACAAATCATTTTTTTCTATCTGTTGGGATTAATTTCCCTTGTTTCTCTGTTTGAGTGTAACCTGAAGTCTTCTTTGTTGTTTACTGATGTTGTGTAGCATCATGACTCTGAGAAGACGTGAGAATCAGATCCAGGAGGAGGCTACTGCTAAACCTCAGAGAGAAAATCCTATTATAGATTCGAATATGGTTGAGGTGATTGTGTGCACCGTCCAAGCTCTGGGACGTGCACCACCTCCAATTCCTATTCAGGATCTAGCTATGGAACCTCATAGGGACGCTCTCAAAATTAGTTCTCAAGAATTCCTTCACCAGAAGCCAACGTCGTTCAAATGCTCAAATGATCTTCAAGAGGCAGAGGAATGGTTTAGTAGTATGGAGCACTTTTTTTGGGTTCTTGGACACACCCGACGAAATCAAAGTGAAGTGTGCCACATTTGTGTTGGAAGGACCGAGAAGGAGATGGTGGTACATGATGGTAACAGTGAAGAAACATGAGGTCTTATAGTGGAAGGAATTAAAAGTTATTTTCACTGATCGGTTCTATCCAGAGTCAATGTTATTGTCCAAGTATATGAAGTTTTTCAAACCTGAGCAAGCTAATAGGACTGTGATAGAATATGCAAACCATTTTGCTGAGCTCGTTCATTTCACACCTGAGATAGTATCAAATGATAAGATAAAGGATCGAAGGTTCAAGTTGGGAATTCATTAGGATATTCATTATCAAGTTTTCTTACTGAAGCTATCTTCTTATTATGATGTATTGGATAGAGTGCTGATGGTCGAGATGGACTTGGCTAGCAAGTCAGGGTTATCGAGAGTTTCATTCTCTCCCAGTGGTAGAGTGAACTCCTTCAAGGGGAAGTGGAAGAGTTATGATTATCATGATGGTTCTCGATAGTAGGTTCATTATATACCTCCTTTAGTGCCTGAAAAAGGTCCTTTGGTTTGTTACCAGTGTGGAAAGCCAGGAGATTCAAAGAGAGTTTACACTGAGGCACCCAAGAACTGCGGATCCTGCAAACATTAAGGGTACTTACATAGATTTCACAATATCGATTATACTCTGCGTAGTGGAAGGATATCATCATCTCATCCTAAAACTATGGGGCAATCAAATGATTCACATTCAAAAGTGTTCTAACTACAGGCATCCAGAACAAAGATACTTCACACAATGGAAGAGTCTCTAGAGGAAGCAGACACGGGTCCAGTGTCTGTGAGAGGCACCATTACTATAGCTTCATTATTAGTGACTGATCTATTTGATATTGGTGTATCTCACTCATTTATTTCAACCCGTATTGTTAATGTGATAAATCTTCCTATAGAGCTTTTATCTTGTGCAATGGATATTACTACACCCCTTAGTATGAAGATAGAGAAGGGCCTCTGTAGTCTTGCTTGTGTCTTCTCTCTATCAGGTGTTGAGCTTGCTTGGATTTTTCTAGTTCTAAACATTAAACCTCTTGACATCATATTCGGAATATACTATCTCATTACTAAGAAATACTGGATTGATTGTTATCTTCGTCGAGTCTCATTTACTACACCTAGTGGTGTGTACTGTGTCTTATAAGGAGAATGAGACCTAAGGTCAAGCAAAGCCATAACTTCTTATCCAGAGTTGGGGAAAGTAATATCAGTGTTTTCCTTTTATTTGGAGTGGGAATCTTTGATCACTAATCTTCCTCCAATTTTCATCGAGTTTCTCGACATGTTTCTTTATGAATTATCTGGTTTTCCATCAGTAAGAGAGGTTGAGTTAACCATTGAATTAATTTATGGCACTCAAACAGTTTCAATTCCCTCTTACCACATGTCACCAGTTGAAATGAAAGAGCTAAAGTCCCAGTTGGGCGATTTTTTGGGAAATACTTTATACGTTTGAGAGTGTCACCTTAGGCGATGCCAGTTCTCCTTGCTAATAAAGCTGATGGTTCACATCACCTTTGTATTGATTACCGAAAGCTCAATCGAGTGATGGTAAAGAACATGTATCTATTTCTATGAATTGATAATCTATTTGATCAGTTGAAAGGGGGAAAAGTGGTTTTCAAAGTTTGATCTTCGATTGAGTTACCATCAGTTGAGGATAAAAGAATATGGAATTCAGAAAGCTGCCTTTCAGAGAAGGTACGAACATTATGAGTACCTTTTCATGCCCTTTGGTCTAACCAATGATCCTACAATTTCTATGACTTTGATGAACATGATTTTCCATGAGTATCTGGATACCTTTGTGGTAGTCTTTGTGGATGACATCCTCATTCACTATAAGTCTGAGGAGGATCATGTTCATCATCTAAGAACAATTATGAGTCTACTAAGAAATCACCAACTTTACACCAATCTTTTGAAATGTGATTTATGGATCTAGGAAGTGAAGTTATTGGGACACGTAGTGTTGGAACAGGGTATATCAGTTGATCCTAAGAAGGTGAAGGCTGTTATGACATGGGAGCAACCATGTAATGTTTTCGATATTCGAAGCTTCTTGGGCTTAGCCGGATATTATCGTCAGTTCATGAAGGACTTATCAAAGTTGTCTTTCTTGATGACTACACTAACTCTAAAGGGAGTAAGGTTTGATTGGGATGAGAAATATCAGAATTATTTTGTTAAGATGAAATTTATTTTGAATGATGCACCGATGTTGAATCTTATAGAGGTCGGTCAGGGCTATGTGGTCTTTTATGATGCACCGGTTTGGGCTGCATTCTTATGCAAGTTAGTCATGTGGTTTCTTATGACTATCGTCATCTTAGTCCACATGAGAATAATTATCTGACCCATGACCTTGAACTTGAAGCTGTGATGCACACACTTAAGAGTTGACAACATTACCTTTATGGAGAAAGGTTTAACTTGTTTTTAGACCACAAGAGCTTGAGTTATATATTCTCTCAAAAATATTTAAATCTATGTTAGAGGCGTTGGGTGGAATACCAAAAATCTTTCTATTTCAACATCACCTATACCCTGGGGAAAGGGAATGTTATTGCAGATGCTTTGAGCAGGAAACTTCTGACCCAGCCAGTGAAAGAATCTTCGGAAGAGTAGAATTTGATGACTCTCTTTGAATAGTTTCATATTGAAGTTCAGGAGAAAGGGGAAAAAGTTTCTTTGGACAGCATTCAGCTGACATCCGCTCTTCTCAAAATCATTCTACAATATAAATAGCTTTATGATGAGTTCGGTAGAATTAAGGACTCTCTTTATGGTGGGGATATAGTTTCCCAGTGGTCGTTCTCCAAAGAGGGCATTATATGATATTAAAATCGATTTTTGGTACCGTCTTTAGTAAGGAAAGATGTGATGGGATATTTCCGTAACTCCTAGTGGGACATGCACCTAGGAACCACTAAGATGTTCTATGATATGCGACGAAAGTTTTGGTGGATAGGTATGAGAAGGGATATTGCTGAATTTGTCTCTCATTGCTATATGTGCCACCAGGTTAAGGCCGAGCACCAAAAACCTTTGAGTTTGCTTCAAACACTTCTAGTCCCTACTTAGAAGTGGGATGAAATCTCTATGGACTTTGTGGTTGGGTTTCCACATACCCAGAGAAAGAAGAATGCGATATAGATTGTGATCAATAGGTAGACAAAATCTACTCACTTCTTACCCATCCACGATACAACCAAAGTTGAGGAATGGAAAATCTCTATGAGAAAGATATTATTAATTTACATAGAGTTACATCTACTATAATCTTTGATAGGGATCCTAGATTCACTTCTCATTTTTGGATAGAACTTCAGGATGCACTGGGATCTCATGTTTGTTTGAGTATGGCATACACAGTCAAATGGCTAGATAGAAAGAGTTATTCAGATTCTTGAAGATATACTCCGCACTTGTCTTCTCGACTTTGGTGGATCATGAGATGATCATTTGGGTTTGGTTGAGTTTTCTTATAACAATAGTTACCATTCCATGATCATAATGGATCTTTTTGAGGCCTTGTATGGATGGCCTTGTAAATCTCCATTATGTTGGTCTGAGATTGGTAAAAATTCTTTGGTTGGACTGAGCTTGGTCGAAGAGACAACATTGAAGATTCAGTTGATTGGTCAGAGGATTTTGATAGCATGAAGCCGATATAAGTCTTATACTGATCACCACCATAGACCTTTGTAATTATTAGTTGGTGACCAGGTGTTCTTGAAAGTTTTACCCCAATTGGGTCATCAACAACTTGGGAGGTAAGGGAAGCTTACTCCTCATTTTTTTGGACCTTTTGAGGTTTTTGAGTAGGTGGGGAAAGTTTCTTATCATTTGGAACTTTCACCAGATATGAAATTAATACATAAATTATTCCATGTATCTAAGCTTCAAAAGTATATATCTAATCCATCTCATGTTTAGAGTTGGAGTGATCTTGAAGTTGAACATGATTTATCTATGACGGAATGACCAATCAGGATAGTTGATTCTGAAACTAAGGCACTTCGTGGGAGTAAATTACCTTTAGTTTGTTTTCTATGGTAGCACGGTTCTGATTCTCATGAGACGTGGGAGAGGGAGGCAAAAATGTGAGAGGAGTGGCCCCATATTTTTGTCATAGAAGCTTATTCGTAGTCTTTCTGGGGACAAAAAGTTTATATAGTGGGGAGGTTGTAACATCTTGTTACTCTTTAGATAGGAAAATTTCTAACCTTGTCGTGGTTTTCCTTTTTCATTGTTTGGGTAGGGCCGAGAAGGAATTGGGAGGATACCTATAATGGTGAAGTTAGGTTTTTGTTGAATATTTACAACATGATATCTGTGAGTTCTGTAGCCTGCTGAAGATTTACATGCCATGTAATATGGTTACACAACGTGTAAACCATAAATGAAACTAAATTCATTTTATGCAGGAGGTGATGGGTTTTTAGATGGATATGAAAATTATCAATTTCACGACGTGTAATTGGGTTACACATCATGTAAAACCCTGAGATTTGTTTTTAAATAGGAATTCTAACTGAATTCTCCTTTTTTATCCCTCCATACTTACTTTATCTCAACCTAGATCCTTACCCAAGCAATTTTGGTAGCCTTTAACCTCTTCGGAACTTTTCGTTCGACGATTTATTGTTGTGGCAATCACGATGTGTCTCTCTAGGTAAGAGATCTTTATTCCTCTTTGTCTCTCTCTCTTTTCCTTCCTTGGAGTTTGATAGATCATCTTGCATTTTATGGATCTAATCACCGTGATGTTGAATCTCATTTTTAGGTTGAGTTCCTATATCTTCCGCGCCTTTGTTCATGTTGGTGGGTTTCATTATGGGCGTTGTGTTTCTGTGAGGAAGGTAGGTGATTCTGTCTTGATGCACAATTTATATTAACCTGAAATTACTTTTTTTTTAAAAATTAATTTGTTTGAATTTAAATGCAGTTGTTTAGATTTGGATTATATGGATTTCAATTGGTTTTTGAAAAAACCCAATTCTAGTGAAATGGGGTTTTTGAGAAAAATGGGTTTTTTGGCATGAAATTGGAAATTGGTGAGATTGAAATTGTTTAATTTTAATTCTAGTTTTGATGGAAATTGAATCAATTAAATTGTTGAATTTAATTATAGAAAATTATTTGATGGAAAATTTATGAAAAAACCTGATTCCAGTGAATTAGGGGTTTGTGATGAAATTGAATGAATTAGTTTCAAATTCCTGTTTGTGAAAATGGCTTAAAGAAAATGGTTTTGATGGAAACCCAGTGGTTTCATATTTTTGAAAAGGCATGTTTTTGATTAAAAATTATTATGGTTTTTAAAGAGAAAAATTGGTATATTTGAAATTGGGGATGAGATTTAATTGTATTTTGAGATGTCTTGAAATAAATTTATCATAATTGTTTGTACTTGAGAACATGCAAGCCTTAGGTAGTTAGTTTGTTATATTGGACAACACTTTAGGACTTACGATGTTCTAAATCTCATATCATCACATCATCATTCCTTAGGTGATGGTGATGGGTCCCCTTTTCCTTAGGCCCAAAGGGGAGTATGTACATATTTGTCGTTTCACAGTGTTGGGTCCCTATAGCCTGGAACTATCATACATATTTGGCACATGACCGTATTGCTCACTTTTTTGTATTTCAAATGTATATTCCATTGTTATAAACTATTTTACATTCCTTGATAATTTATATAAACTTTTTTATATAAATTTGTTTATTTATACCATTTTTTGAAAAGTTCCATTTGTGTAAAGAACCCTTTGATTAAAGGTAAATTCCCTTTTTGAAATATATTTTCATCATTTGAAATATGAATCATGAATTGATAAATATATTTCCATATTTTAAATTGTAAAGCATGATTTGTTTAAATATGATTTTAATTAAATTCCAAATCTGCTTGTCTTAAAATTGAAATCATATTCTTGGTTAATTTGATATTGGTATCTTGTTATGAAATATTTGGTGAGATCCTGCTGAGATTTGGATCACACCCTACTTGTGCCTTCAGGTGTTTGTAGATTATCTCCTTTCAGGTTCGAGAAAGGGGAAAGGATCTCTTGGAGGTGGATCCAAATATTGAACCTTAGACTTTGTGAGTTTTGTGCATTGGGGCTTAGGATGATTTCCATGGTACTTTGGTTGTAGTACTTGAGATTAAATGCCTATTTGACTTCTGTTACATTACTCCAAGTGGAGCTTCTTTTTATTTTCATACTACCTTGTCTCTTTTACTTCCACAATGTTTGAGTAAAAACTGTTCCCACTTTTATTTTTTATGATGTCAGGTGATAGTCAACAACCCGTCGGGATTGGGAACGCCCTTCGGGCTATGTCAGGAATGACTCAGTTATCGGGTTACCAGGGTACTCGGGTTGGTTTGTGAAAATTTCAGCTCTTGTTATTGATAGAATGTGAATTATGGAATTCATTCATGTTTTCATATTGAAATACTATGTTCATTTTTATTCTTCCAATTTATTTGTTTATTCTCATGCATGCAATTTTTTTGTATTTTTTTGCTCAGTTTAACTATGCTGGGCTCCTTTATGCACATTGGGCCTTTATCCCTTCCCATGTGGGCATGCTTTGATGGACTGCTTGCTTGGACTTCTTATCTCCTGGCCCACCTTATCCTTTCATGCCAGCTTGGCAATCCATGCAAGATGAGTTTTTGAGTTTTGATCAGCTGTACCGCCACTTTGATCTACATAGTCCACCTGCATGTTGCATTTGATTGCGCCACTCGGTTTCTGTTTCGATGTATCTTCATGGCGACTCCTGGTTAGTTATGGAATCTTAAGGGATAATCAGTGCCAGGGGAATTGATGACCCCTACATTGGTGTCCATTCAACTATCCTAGATTCATTTTTGGTTTTGTTTTTTCTTGACTACTTCTGTGGTGCTCTCGACTTAGTTATGGTTTGCTGTTCCTAGAGTGTTCTTTATCCTCTTTGAGAGTAGATATTCGGCCTTCCATCCTCTGTCTGCACCGCTGGTGTATAGGTTCCAATGGAGTTCTTGACAACGTTCTTCCCTTAGAAGAAGTGTGGTGAAGATCTGAAGTGGAGCACCTCTGACATCTAGTTCATGTGTGTTTAAGTACCTCTGTGAAGATTGAGCATTGCATTGTCTTCCCAGCCAACATCAAGAGATTAGGATAGAAAAACCATAATGTCCAACATTGTAAGTTTCTTTACCTTATGTTTCACTTGTTCTCAGCTTTATTAGTTAAAAGCATATATTGCTGTTTCTATATTCATTCAACATGTATGTTGTAATATTCTTCTTTCTTGAGCTTAATAAAACACATGAGTCTAGGTGGTATTCTAGCCATTCACGTAGGTCCCAAAGGGACTGAAGCACGTAAATACTTGTGTTCCTGCCCTTTATTTTGTTTCTTGCATCTTGTTTGAATGGTTCTATAACTTTTAAATTTTAGAAGAAAAACCCTAGTTCGATCCTATTTGGGTTTGGTGTTCTGCTACTGTTCAGTTCACACTTACCCCTCACAAAGTGATATTAGAGCCCTGCTGGTTCGTTTTTTTTGTCAAACCTGTTTCTTTGTTTCAACAACTATTTTTGTTTAATTCCACATTGTGATCACTTATTAAATCACCTATGTTTACTTACTAAATTTTCTTAAATCCACTATCCCATCCATAATTACTTTGTATTTTGAATCCCTTTGGATAAATATTTTTTACCCTAGATATTGGATGGTTTTTAGGGGCATACGCTCAACATTGTCCACAAGAACTCAACATCTACTCTTTGGATAAACATGTCAACAACTAGATTTGAAATCGATAAATTTGATGGTGACAATGACTTTAACCTTTTCGAGTTAAGATGAGAACCTTTCTATTTCAGTTAGGCTTAATTGATGCCCTATGTAGTCCTAAGAAACCTATTGTTACTCTAAATGAAACTAGACAGAATATAACTGAATACCAAAATGTTTCCCCTGATGTTTTATTTAAATAACATAGCTTCTTACTACTTACTTTAATCTCCAAAATTAAACAAACAATACCCAAATTTCAAAAAAGACCATTCAAAAAATAATTGTCCATAAAATTATCCAAAATAATCCAAACTAAATTTGAAACCCAAAATTCAGAAGGATTTAATCACAGTCTTCTATGATAAATCTTAACATTTATCTCCAAATAACATCGACTAATCTTAAAGTCACATACTTAAAAGTAATTAACCTAATCACATATTATCTATGATAGGTTAATAATTTACATAAATAACCCAAATCTCTATAAGTCCACAATAAAAACATAAATTCTTCCAAAATAAAAATCCACCATTACTCCTCAAATGAAATCCCATAGTATTCAATTTTCCATAGGCATATAGTGTTCCCAAAAGAGCGATCATCTTACAAAATAACATTTATCACTTAATCACCAAATCATTTTACTATACTAAGGATAAATCATAATTTCCCAAAATCAACATATTCTTGATCCATAAAATCATTTAACTTAAAAGAATTAGTCATACTAACCAGGGACTTCACGTTGTCCAGTCGTAGGTGATAACTCCCTGTCACTCTTTGGTTGTGAGTTCAATTCCCGCAAATTTGTCCGACGTGACAGGTTGTCACACAGTCTATGCGTTGTCCTTTTTCAAAAACTATATAATTTTATAATATTCCCAAAAATGAGATAAATTACTCAAAAATAACCACAACATATTTTAATCACAAATGTTATCTCATCCCTTGAATTTTATTCCCCAAAATTAATAACCGGTAATTGAATAAAATTCAAGGATCATATAAAACCAAATGGTTCTTTATAACTATATCTACAAAAGAAAAGATAATTCTTCCTCAAATAGATTTTTCACATAACAAACTACAGGGTTACACATACAAGAGAAAATTATTCCAAATTAATCCCATCAACAAATAGCATTAATACTTTTAAACATTTCTCCATACATTTATTTCCACATAGGTTCTTTATTGACTTAGAGGATATCCTATAGAATAAGGCATAAACTTGGTAAATGCCTAGGTCCCCTACATTTATGATAAATGACTGTAAATGGATTCTTAGGATCATTTTTTTCTTCCATAATGCTCTTCATTTTTCCTAGACAATTCTTTAATTTATGTCATTATTTCCCACACATAAAGCATTTCTTTGATCCATTTAGACACTTTAATGGGTGTCTCCTTCCACATTTCCTACATGATAGAAAATGAGCTTTCTTTTCTCCATGGTCTCCACTGTTGGAGCTCCTATCATTATCTGCCTTTCTCTTCTTTGTTGAGTTTGGGATTTGGTTAATGTATATGTTATTGATAATATTTTTTGAAAATTGATTTTACATGAACATGATATCTTTTACGCCTATCAACATTCCATTTTTTTGCTCATTTCCACCACCGTTCCCACCTTCTACATTATGTTCAATGTTACTATGACTTCCTTGGAATCCGGCCATTGACTAAAACCAAAAAGTAGAGCGTGAGTAACAATAGTCATAAAATCATTTAGAGAATATCATGACAACTTATTTTCAATCTAAAACAGCTTATGATTAACCTAGTTTATTTATTCTAATATTATATTAAAATACTTTAAATCGGTTTGTAAAAAAATGTGAATTATTTTAAGCATATCCCATGGGAGTGTCAATACCAAGAGTGAAGAAAGGCCCGTTGTCGTGTACTAGGATACCCCAAGTGAATCCCAAAACTCCTTGTCAGAGTTTTCACTGTTAGGTACATCTGTGCCAAAGCTGCATCTACCTATTTGTATCCATATAGGGATGTATTTTATTGGAAAATACACATAATATTTTCACTACTGAAATTTTTGGATGTTCTTCTATTCTAATCCTCAAATTCTATCTTAGGGTAATGTTCTCTAATCTGAGTTTATCTAAATCTAGTTTCCAAGGTTTGTACTAAACTTCATTTGATACCAACCGTAACACCCCGACCCTAGTTACCCAGAGTCGGAGCATTATTACATAGCATTTTCATGATCACAAGAGATCAAGTCTCGAAAGACCAATTAGTTTAGTATCCTTTGAAGTAATAGATACATACATAAGTTTTACATTACATCATGAAATAAAAAAAACAATAATGTGTCCCCTTTGAACACACTCATATACCTAAGCCTATCCCTGTAGGCCAATCATAATATACTTCTTCACATCCTGGAAAAAAGAATACATAAGAAAGGGGTGGGATCAGATGCTCAGTAATGATAACAATATAGCGGAAACTATCATACACGAGCATAAACATTTAAGGCAATGTATAAGACCAAACCACAAGCCTTTTAAACTTAAACTTCAGCATAATATGGAAAAGATAAATAAAATATTTCCATTTAATTATTCACATGGATATTCTACTAGTCAAATAATCACATGTAATATCAATATCCAATTTAAAAATGATGAAATGCATAACGCCGGACATCATAACCACATAGTCAAGGCCTTGTGCCAAGATTACAAATAAGATTTTGTCAAGGCCTTGTGCCAAGACACTAGTTTGTCTCATGAGACCTATAGATGCATCGATGAGCTATAGCAGGCTCCACCCATCACTTGCTAAGTCCAATTCATTCCTCATATGAAAAGGTTGAAACATAATTTAAACATTCATATTAAAACTAGAATACAAATTGTCAATATTTTAACCATAAACCATGAATTGTATAAAAATAGAGTATCCACAGTCTAACATAACTCATTCAATACAATATAGAAGATTTTATTATAATAAATCAACCTCAATCAAGAATAATGAAGGATATTAACATAAATGAAAGTAATCAGTAAAACTATTTTAGATAAATATCCCCTTTTTCTTGAAAACATTTAAAAGTCTCACTATTTATCAAGAAGCCGTTTAAAAAAGATTTTTGAATGAAATTGTCCCATACCACTTTGAAACTTTTAAAATGAATTTTAATTTTAAAATATTCATGTCCATATAAATAAATCCTTAAAACCATTTTTAAAACATGGACATTAATGATAAAGATTTAGAAAAATAAATGTTTAAAACATTTAAAATGATATTTTAGTTAGAGTTCCTAACCAAATGAGAGATGCTTGAATTCAAACAATTGAGGTAATAAAAACATTATAATATTATTAGTATAAAGTGATTCATGATATACTATGTCAAATTACAGTATATACACCATATAAATGTGAATGGGAACATAACAAAAAAGAAGTCTCAATGGAATGTAAATTGAGATGAAATACCTTATAAAGACCGTATCCTTAGGTTAAGGATAAATCAATGACATAATTATGTGTGAAAAATATAAATACACTCAATATTATTGGATATTCAGTGAAAATAAATCAGCGTACATTCACACATATTCTTGTAAAAACAACACCAATGACTTGGATGTTTAACTCAATGAATGGAAATTGAGTTAAGATTACTCTTATCAAGTTCATATCGACGACTTTAAAATTTATAAATGGAGTGATTATGTGTATCAAAAGTATATCCACACAAAGGGGAGTGTAAATTACTGCATAAATAAATAAATAGTGATTTCACACTTAATCCTGGACTAAAATAATCAATGAAGTTTTCGTAAAACCCAATGAGTGGAAATTGAAATTAGAAATTCCCTTACCTATTTGGTAAATTACGAAACATACACCCCATAAAAGAAGGATCATACAATGAAGATGTAAATACCCATAAATTAATTTATATTACATAAAGAATACAATCATGGGCAATACATACACCACACTAAATGAAATAGTGGAAAATATAGCATGAATATCACGAGAATAAAATGTGAGATGAAAACCCCTTACCTTGTTCTTGTCCTTAGTTGAGGGTACATTAAAATCCTGTATAATAGTTAAATCATTGTTATTAAATTATACAAGAACCACATACCTAAATATGATATCATATATGAACTTATAATATTGCTTTGTTAATAATATTTCAGTAGTATCATTGTTTCGGGTGTTAACTGATTCGTTTTCCTTTATATGTTTTGTTACTTAAGTCATGTTTGTTATGGATAGGATGTATTTGATTCATATCCAGAATGATATTAAGTTCTGAAAAAATATTTTTAATCATAAAATGAAAATTATTCTTGAATGGTTAGTATGGGGAATGAATCTCATCGCATTCATGGAGATGGTAATCCGTACGTACACACGAGCGACAATATCATTCTATTGATGGTGAAATAGCATGTAATTGGATGGTATATAATATATAAATAATTATTAACTTTTTATATTTATTATTTAAATCAATTATACCCATTAAAAAAATGAAGTGTTGAATAACAAACTACACCACGACGTGGAGACGGTAAGCCGTACGTACGCATGTATGGTGACTTTGTCATTCATAGGATGGATAGAATAATGAATATGGTTGTACCATATTTATAATAACATCAAAATATGTAGAAGGTACTGGAGTTATTATTTTTGGTATGGAAACAACAAAGAAATAGGATGTGGAAGAAGAAAAGAACATTGAAAGAGGTGATGAAATCATCACCTCTTCTTCAGGTGGTTCCTTTTGATTTGATCAAAAGGGATCCTTAGGTTGGATTTATGATAAAATTAAGACCTATAGGTTTAAATTAGGGTAGTTGGGAGGATATTTGACCAGGGGTTGGCTGAGACAAATGTATTTGGTGGTGTGAAATTAAGAGAAGGGGAAGTACCCTTTTATAAGAGAGGCGAGGGTTACTTTAGGAAAAGCTTGAAATATTATTTTATTATAAAATAATTTTCGGTTTATAATGGATCCAAATGGATTTATTTCAAGGATAATGTGGGGATGGGTCAAAATATTCTCAACCAATAGGTTTTAGACAAGTTTAGGTCACCATATTAACCCTATCTTTTAGATTTAATTCTTAGTTAAATAGTTTAACTTTTACCATGTCTTTTTGTATTTTTATATTACATAGTTTATAAACATACTATAAAATACCAAGAGAACCTAAAGTGGTTAATTAATGATATATATATAATTATATAAGTCCTTTGGATAGACCTTATATTTATAGTAATATTATATCATTTAATAATATAGTATTTGTTTTAAAAACTCATTTATGTCAATTTTGAAACTATTTAGTATTTGGTTTTTGTGAAAGTCAAAAAAACCTGATTACTTAAAATAAATACATTAAATAAACCCTATCATGTCATATTAACCTATAAAATTATTTTAATGTATCAAAATTCTCAATTTACATTTATTTTGATATTTATAATATCGATTATTTTAATCTTTCATTAATAAGGTAATTACTGCATAATCCTTGTGTCATAAATAAATTTAAATATTTAATGTCTAAAAATTATAAATAAAATACCATTATTTAGGAAATATTTTTAGATTTATAATTAATATTTATAGTCAAATTTAAATTATTTATATCCTGATATTAAAAATGGTTTAGTCATTAAACTTTGAATTTTACACTTTTAACTCTTCTTTAAATAAAATAATAATAAATGTCCTATTCTAATCCAATTGGATCAAATAGGATCATAATTAATTCATAAGGTTTATTTTGGTCAAGAAACACTTATCCAATATAATTAGGACATGTGTTAGGAAAATTATAATATCATTTTTTACCTTTAATTACCCCATTTACTTTTAATTGTGGTAAATAAAATCCAAAAGTTACTATTCACAAAAAATTATTTTCATCCTATTGAACCATATTTTACTTACTGATGTCAACCATGTCTCTCAGATTTTTTAAATTAAATTCATAGAAGCGGTAAAATTACATTTTATGCAAATTTTTAAATGTGCCTACAAGGTGGGTAAAATACGTTAAAAAGTTCAATAAAAATTTATACATCTAATATTATTATAAAATGACACCAATGAATTACATTGAACTAATATAGGTATTATGTATCTATTTTTACTTTAAAATAAATTTAAATAATAATAGTAATTATTTAAATAAAATTCAGTTTTAAACAATAACGCAGTGTTTTTCACTATTCATCAAAAATTGAAAGTTTTCAAAAAAATACCAAAAATTCACCCTAAGATAATTTTGATATCTCGATTTAAAAAATATGTCTATTTTACCAAATTCAAGACATTTAAGTTGCATTAATCAATTTAAAATTAATTTCCATTGTGAAAACTAGAAAGCGGGTTTTTAAGAAGTAAAAACTATCAAAAGATTAACATGTGATTATATCCAATTTAAATGTAAAATTACTTAGAATGACCAAAATTATATAAATTGATAAAAATATAATCTATATATACTCTAAAATCAATTAATAGGATAATATAACAATATAAATAAATTGGGTGAAAAGACAATTTTGAATTAAAATGCAGTATTTTTCATTATTCATTAAAAAAATGAAACTTCTTATAAAATTACCAAACTTTCACCCTAATATAATAGTGTTATTCTTAATTAAAAAATTAATTCAATTTCACCAAATTTAATTTATAATAGTGCCTAAAATTAATTTTATTAATGTTCACAAAAGGATAAAAGAAGTAGTTCCTTTATCAAAATAGTACTTATATTTCAATGAAACTTATACATTTCCTTATAAATATGGTTTATTTATGTGATAAAATTATAAATGAAATTGAAAATATATTTTTTTCTATTCATCAATATATTTAATATTTATGTTATAAATATATCATTTTAATAATTAAAGTGTTGTTTCACAGAAACTCAATGTTCCATGTAAGCCAAGTCAGTGTTGTGTGCAGTATAAGCTATTGAATTAATTTAATGATATAAATTATTATGAAATATTGGGGTGTTTCATTCTCCCATAATTCAAATAATTTCTTCCTTGAAATTTAAACTTAGAAACAAAAACTATGGGTTTGACATTTCAAAATATCTTTGTTGAAATCCCACATCGAAAAAAGAGTTAATAAAATTATCACTTTAAAGTAAAGAAAGAGAATTACAAAGGTCACCAACCCATACTAGGGTTGCATGTAGGAAAACATGGATATGGAAGTGAAAAAAAACCATCATGTTCTGATGGATAGTGATAGAAAACATGATCTGGATAAAGTTAACTACCAGAAAACCACAAACTTGTGATGGATTAAATGGTCTTTGATTACACAGTTACTAGACATGTCATTCGGGGGCTCTGGGCACGTAGGACAAGACCCATGCCCAATTGGGGACCGTTGACCCCAACCCCCCTAAAGATACATTTATGTATTTCCAACTACCCCACCAGGAAACATCAACATTGACGAGAAGGGGATGGGTCAAAATTAAGAGAAGGGGAAGTACCCTTTTATAAGAGAGGTGAGGGTTACTTTAGGAAAAGCTTGAAATATTGTTTTATTATAAAATCATTTTCAGTTTATAATGGATCCAAATAGATTTATTTCTAGGATAAGGTGGGGATGGGTCGAAATATTCTCAACCAATAGGTTTTAGACAAGTTTAGGTCGCCATATTAACCTTATCTTTCAGATTTATTTCTTAGTTAAATACTTTAACTTTTACCATGTCTTCTTGTATTTTTATATTACATGGTTAATAAACATACTATAACATACCAAGAGAACCTCAAGTTGTAAATTAATGATATATCTATAATTATATAAGTCATTTGGATGGACCTTATATTTTTAGGAATATTATATCATTTAATAATATAGTATTTGTTTTAAAAACTCATTTATGTCAATTTTGATACTATTTAGTATTTGGTTTTTGTGAAAGTCAAAAAAACCTGATTACTTCTAAAAAAATACATTAAATAAACCATATCATGTCATATTAACCTATAAAATTATTGTAATGTATCAAAAGTCTCAATTTACATTTATTTTGATATTTATAATATAAATTATTTTAATCTTTCATTAATAAGGTAATTTCTGCATCATCTTTCTGTCATAAATAAATTTAATTATTTAATGTCTAAAAATTATAAATAAAATACCATGATGTAGAAAATATTTTTATATTTCTAATGAATATTTATAGTCAAATTTAAATTATGTATATCCCTATATTAAAATTGGTTTAGTTATTAAACTTTGAATTTTACACTTTTAACTCTTCTTTAAATAAAATAATAATAAATGTCCTAATCTAATCCAATTAGATCAAAGAGGATCATAATTTATTCCTCTGGTTTATTTTTGTCAAAAAACACTTATCCAATAGAATTAGGACATGTGTTAGGGTAATTATAATATCATTTTTACCTTTAATTACCCCATTTACTTTTAATTGTGGTAAATAAAATCCAAAAGTTACTATTCACAAAAAATTATTTTCATCCTATTGAATCACATTTTACTTACTGATGTCCACTGTGTCTCTCAGATTTTTGAAATTCAATTCATAGAAGCAGTAAAATTACATTTTATGCAAATTTGTAAATGTGCCTACAAGGTGGGTAAAATACGTTAAAAAGTTCAATACAAATTTATACATCTAATATTATTATAAAATGACATCAATGAATTAAATTGAACTAATATAATTATTATGTATCTATTTTTACTTTAAAATAAATTTAAATAAAAATAATAATTATTTAAATAAAATTCAGTTTTAAACAGTAACAGTGTTTTTCACTATTCATCAAAAATTGAATATTTTTAGAAAAATACTAAAACTTCACCCTAATATAATTTTGATATTTTGAATTTATAAAATATTTCTATTTTACCAAATTCAATACAGGTAAGTTTCATTAATCAATTTAAAATTAATTCTCGTTGTGAAAACTAGAAAGCGGGTTTTTAAGAAGTAAAAACTATCAAAAGATTAACATGTGATTATATCCAATTTAAATGTGAAATTACTTCCAATGATCAAAATTATATAAATTGATAAAAATATAATCTATATATAATATAAAACCAATTAATAGGATAATATGACAATATAAATAAATTGGGAGAAAAGACAGTTTTGAATTAAAATGCAGTATTTTTCACTATTCATTAAAAAATGAATCTTCTCCTAAAATTACCAAAATTTCACCCTAATATAATAGTGGTATTTTGAATTAAAAAAGTAATTAAATTTCACCAAATTGAATTTATAATAGTGTCTAAAATTAATTTTATTATTGTTCACAAAAGGATAAAAAAAGTAGTTCCTTTATCAAAATAGTACTTATATTTCAATGAAACTTATACATTTCCTTATAAATATGGTTTATTTATGTGATAGAATTATAAATGAAATTGAAAATTTATTTGTTTATATTCATTTATATATTTAATATTTATGTTATAAATATATAATTTGAATAATTAAAGTGTTGTTTCATAGAAACTCAATGTTCTATGTAAGCCAAGTTAGTGTTGCGTGCAATATAAGATATTAAATTACTATAATGATATAAATTACAATGAAATATTAGGGTGTTACATTATACCATCCTTCAAATAATTTCTTCCTTGAAATTTAAATTTGGAAACAAAAACTAGGGGTTTGACATTTTAAAACATCTTTTTTGAAATCCCACATCGGAAAAAGAGTCAATAAAATTATCACTTTAAAGTAAAGAAAGAGAATTAAAAAGGTCACCAGAGATAACCCATACTAGGGTTACATGTAGGAAAACATGAATATGGAAGTGAAAACAAACCATCATGTTATGATGGAGAGTGATAGAAAACATGATCATGAGAAAGTTAACTACCAGAAAACCATAAACTTGTGATGGGTTAAACGGTCTTTGATTACATAGTAGGAAGAGTAAACGAACAAAGTTTTTTGTTTTAAGTTACTTTTAATAATGTTTTGGAATTTATTTATGAGATTGACTAATAAAATAAGGAGATATACTTAATTTTCAAGTATAGTTTCATCCTTTAATAAATTTCTACCACAAAATCATCTTTTCTCCAAATGATGAGTATTCAAGATGACCTGGTAACACCTAAAGCGCTAGAATAAACTTCTAGAGAATCACATAATCCAAAAAAGATGAAATATATATTCCCCTTATCATTATACATTAACCAAAACCAAAATGGTATGTAAAATATCAGATGATCCCCAAAAAGGATAATCCTTCATTGAAAGAAATACTACTCTTAATCTCCAAAATTAAACAAAAAATACCCAAATTTCAACAAATAACATTCAAAAAACAATTGTCCATAAAATTGTTCAAAATAATCCAAATTATGTTTGAAACCCAAAATTCAGAAGGATTTTATCACATAGTCTTCTATGATAAATCTTAACATTTATCTCCAAATAACACCGACTACTCTTAAAGTCACATACTTAAAAGTAATTAACCTAATCACATATTATCTATGATAGTTTTATAATTTCCATAAATAACACAAATATCTATAAATCCACAATAAAAACTTATATTATTCCAAAATAAAAGTCCACCAGTACACCTCAAATGAAATCCCATAGTATTCTATTTTCTTTAGGTATATAGTGTTTCCAAAATAGCGATCATCTTCCCAAATAACATTTATCACTTAATCACCATATCATTTTCCTACACTAAGGATAAATCATATATTCCCAAAATCAACATATTCTTGATCCATAAAATAATTTAACTTAAAAGAATTAGTCAAACTAACTAGGGACTTCACATAGTCCAGTGGTAGGTGATAAATCCCTATCGCACTTTGGTTGTGGGTTTGATTCCCACAGATTTGTCCGAAGCAACAAGTTGTCACACTGTCTGCGTGTTGTCCTTCTTCAAAAAATATATATTTTTATAACATTCCCAAAATTGAGATAAATTACTAAAAAATAACCATAACATTTTTAATCACAAATGTTATCTCATCCCTTGAATTTTCTTCCAAAAAATTGATAGCCTGTAATTGAATCAAATTCAAGGATCATATAAACCCAAATGATTCTTTATATCTATATCCAAAAAAGAAAAGATAATTCTTCCTCAAATAGCATTTTCACATAACAAACTGTAGGGTTACACATACAATAGAAAAGTATTCCAAAGTAATCCCATCAACAAAGAGCATTAATACTTTTAAACATTTCACCATCCATTTATTTCCACATAGGTTCTTCCTTGACTTAGAGGTTATCCTATAGAATAGGACATTGACTCGGTAAATGGCTAGGTCCTCTACATTTATGGAAAACGACTATAAATGGATTCTTAGGATCATTTTTATTTTATTCCACAATACTCTTCATTTTTCCTCGACAATTCTTTACTTTATGTCCTTCTTTCCCACACATAAAGCATTTCTTTGATCCATTGAGACACTTTCCTGGGTTTCTCCTTCCACATTTCCTATATGATAGAAAATGAGCTTTCTTTTCTAAATAGTCTCCACTGCTGGATCTCTTATCATTATCCGCATTTCTCTTCTTTGTGGAGTTTGGGATTTGGTTAATGTATATGTTGTTGACAATATTTTTTGAAATTTATTTGGCATGAACATGATATATTTTATGCCTATAAAAATTCCATTTCATTGCTCATTTCCACCACCGTGACCACCTTGTACATTATGTTCAATGTTACAATGACTTCCTTAGAATCGAGCCATTGACTAAAACTAGAAAGTAGAGTGTGAGTAACAATAGTCATAAAATCATTTAGAGAACATAATGACACCTGATTTTCAATCTAAAACAAATTAGGATTAACCATGGTTATTTAGTCTGATATTATATTAAAATACTTTAAATTGGTTTGTAAAAAAATGTGAATTATGCTAAGCATATCCCCCGGGAGTGTCAATACCAAGAGTGAAAAAAGGCCCGTTGTTGTGTACCAGGATACCCCAAGTCAAGACCGAAACTCCTTGTTAGAGTTTTCACTCCTAGGTACATCTGTGACAAAGCCACATATACCTATTTGTATCCAGACAGGGATGTATTTTCTTGGAAAATCCACATAAAATTTACTCTACCAAATTTTTTGGATGTTCTTCTGTACTAATCCTCAAAGTCTATCTTAGGGTAATATTCTCTAATCAGAGTTTATCTGAATCTAGTTTCTAAGGTTTGTACTAAACTTACTTTGATAAAAAATGTAACAACCCAACCCTAGTTACCCATAATCGGTGCATTATTATATAGAATTTGCATTATCACTAGAGATCAAGTCTTGAAAGACCGATTAGTTTAGTAGCCTTTGAAGTACTAGATACATACATAAGTTTTACATTACATCATGAAATAAAAAAACAACAAAAATGTGTCCCCTTTGAACACACTCATATACCTTAGCCTATCCTTACATGCCAATCATAATATACTTCTTCACATCCTGGGAAAAAGAAAATATAAGAAAGGGGTGAGATCAGATGCTCAGTAAGGATAACAATATAGCAGAAACTATCATAAATGAGCACCAACATTTAAGGCAATGTATAAGACTAAAACACAAGCCATTTAAACTTAAACTTCAGCATAATATGGCAAAGATAAATAAAATATTTCCATTTAATTATTCACATGGATATTCTACTAGTCAAATAATCACATGTAATATCAATAGCTAATTTCTAAATGATGGAATGAATAATTCCGGACATCATAACCACATATTCAAGGCCTTGTGCTAAGACTACAAATAAGATTTTTTCATGGTCTTATGCCAAGACACTAGTTTGTATCATGATACCTACCGATGCATCGATGAGCTATAGCAGGCTCCACCCATCACTTACTAAGTCCAATGCATTCCTCATATGAAAAGGTTGAAACATAATTTAAACATTCATATTAAAACTAGAATACAAATTGTCAATTTTTAACCACAAACCATGAATGGTATAAAAATAGAACATCCACAGTCAAACAAAACTCATTCAATACAATATAGAAGATTGTATTATAATAAATCAACCTCAATCAAGAATAATGAAGGATATTTACATAGATGAAAGTAATCAGTAAAACTATTTGAGATAAATATCCCCTTTTTCTAGAAAACATTTAAAAGTCTCACTATTTATCAAGAATCCGTTTAAAAGAGATTTTTGAATCAAATTGTACCATACCACTTTGAAACTTTTAAAATGAATTTTAATTTTAAAATATTCATGTACATATAAATAAATCCTTAAAACCATTTTTAAAACATGGACATTAATGAGAAAGATTTAGAAAAATAAATGTTTAAAACATTTAAAATGATATTTTAGTTAGAGTTCCTAACCAAATGAGAGATGCTTGAATTCAAACAATTGATGTAATAAAAACATTATAATATTATGATTATAAAGTGATTCATGATATACTATGTCAAATTACAGTATATATATCATATAAATGTGAATTGGTGCATAACAACAAAGAAGTCTCAATGTAATGTAAATTGAGATGAAATAACTTATAAAGACCGTATCCTTAGGTTAAGGATAAATCAATGACATAATTATGTGTGAAAAATATAAATACACTCAATATGATTGGATATTCAGTGTAAATAAATCAGCGTACATTTACACATATTCTTGTAAAAACAACACCAATGACTTGGATGTTTAACTAAATGAATGAAAATTGAGCTAAGATTACTCTTATCAAGTTTATATCCACGACTTGAGAATTTATAAATGGAGTGATTATGTGTATCAAAAGTATATCCACACAGAGAACATCAAGTGGTTAATAATTAGGTCACCATATTAACCTTATATTTTAGATTTAATTCTTAGTTAAATAGTTTAACTTTTACCATGTCTTCTTGTATTTTTATATTAAATGGTTAATAAACATACTATAAAATACCAAGAGAACATCAAGTGGTTAATTAATGATATATATATAATTATATAAGTCCTTTGGCCGGACCTTATATTTTTAAGAATATTATATCATTTAATAATATAATATTTGTTTTAAAAACTCATTTATGTCAATTTTGATACTATTTAGTATTTGGTTTTTGTCAAAGTCAAAAAAACTTGATTACTTCGAAAAAAATACATTAAATCAACTCTATAATGAAATATTAACCTATAAAATTATTGTAATGTATCAAAAGTCTCAATTTACATTTATTTTGATATTTATAATATCGATTATTTTAATATTTCATTAATAAAGTAATTACTGCATCATCCTTGTGTCATAAATAAATTTAATTATTTAATGTCTAAAAATTATAAATAAAATACCATGATTTAGGAAATATTTTTATATTTCTAATGAATATTTATAGTCATATTTAAATTATGTATATCCCTATATTAAAAATTCTTTAGTGATTAAACTTTGAATTTTACACTTTTAACTCTTCTTTAAATAAAATAATAATAAATGTCATAATCTAATCCAATTGGATCAAAGAGGATAATAATTTATTACTAAGGTTTATTTTGGTTGAAAAACACTTATCCAATATAATTAGGAAATGTGTTAGGGTAATTATAATATCAAATTTACCTTTAATTACCCCATTTACTTTTAACTGTGGTAAATAAAATCCAAAAGTTACTATTTAGAATAAATTATTTTCATCCTATTGAACCACATTTTACTTACTGATATCAACCGCGTCTCTTAGATTTTTGAAATTAAATTAATAGAAGCGGTAAAATTACATTTTATGCAAATTTGTAAATGGGGCTACAAGGTGGGTAAAATACGTAAAAAAGTTCAATAAAAATTTATAAATCTAATCTTATTATAAAATTAAGCCAATGAATTAAATTGAAATAATATAGGTATCATGTATATATTTTTACTTTAAAATAAATTTAAATAAAAATAATAATTATTTAAATAAAATTCAGTTTTAAAAAATAACGCAGTGTTTTTCACTATTCATCAAAAATTGAAAGTTTTCAAAAAAATACCAAAAATTCACCCTAAGATAATTTTGATATTTAGAATTTAAAAAAGATGTATATTTTACCAAATTCAAGACATGTAAGTTTCATTAATCAATTTAAAATTAATTCCCGTTGTGAAAACCAGAAAGCGGGTTTTTTAGAAGTAAAAACTATCAAAAGATTAACATGTGATTATATCCAATTTAAATGTGAAATTACTTCTAATGAACAAAATTGTATAAATTGATAAAAATATAATCTATATATACTCTTAAACCAATTAATAGGATAATCTAACAATATAAATAAATTGGGTGAAAAGACAGTTTTGAATTAAAATGAAGTATTTTCACAATTCATTAAAAAATGAAACTTCTCATAAAATTACCAAACTTTCACCCTAATATAATAGTAGTATTCTGAATTAAAAAATTAATTCAATTTCACGAAATTTAATTTATTATTGTGTCTAAAATTAATTTTATTATTTTTCATAAAAGGATAAAAGAAGTACTTCCTTTATCAAAATAATACTTATATTTAAATGAAACTTATACATTTCCTTATAAATATGGATTATTTATGTGATAGAATTATAAATGAAATTGAAACTTTATTTTTTTATATTCATTACTATATTTAATATTTATGTTATAAATATATCATTTGAATAATTAAAGTGTTGTTTCGCAAAAACTCAATGTTCCATGTAAGCCAAGTCAGTGTTGCGTGCAGTATAAGCTATTGAATTACTTTAATGATATAAATTACTATGAAATATTGGTGTGTTATATTCTTCCCTCCTTCAAATAATTTCTTCCTTGAAATTTAAACTTAGAAACAAAAACTACGGGTTTTAAATTTCAAAACATCTTTGTTGAAATCCCACATCAGAAAAAGAGTCAATAAAATTATCACTTTAAAGTAAAGAAAGAGAATTACAAAGGTCACCAGAGATAACCCATACTAGGGTTCCATGTAGGAAAACATGGATATGGAAGTGAAAACAAACCATCAAGTTCTGATGGATAGTGATAGAAAACATGATTCGGAGAAAGTTAACTACCATAAAACCATAAACTTGTGGTGGGTTAAACGGTCTTTGATTACCCAGTAGGAAGAGTAAACAGACAAAGTTTTTGTTTTAAGTTCCTTTTAATAATGTTTTGGAATTTATTTATGATATTTACTAAGAACATAAGGAGATATACTTAATTTTCAAGTATAGTTTCATCCTTTAATAAATTTCCACCACAAACTAATCTTTTCTCCAAATGATGAGTATTCAAGATGAATTGGTCACACCTGAAGCGCTAGAATAAACTTTTAGAGAATCACATAATCCACAAAAGATGAACTATATATTCCCCTTGTCTTTAGACATTAACCAAAACCAAAATGGTAAGTACAATATCAGATGATCCCCAAAAAGGATAATCATTTATTGAAAGAAATACTGCTCTTAATCTCCAAAATTAAACAAACAATACCCAAATTTCAACAAAGACCATTAAAAAAATAATTGTCCATAAAATTTTTCAAAATAATCCAAACTAAGTTTGAAACCCAAAATTTATAAGGATTTTATCACATAGTCTTCTATGATAAATCTTAACATTTATCTCTAAATAACTTCGACTACTCATAAAGTCACATACTTAAAAGTAATTAACCTAATCACAGATTCTCTATGATAGGTTAATAATTTCCATAAATAACCCAAATCTCTATAAGTCCACTATAGAAACATACATTCTTCCAAAATAAAAATCCACCACTACTCCTGAAATGAAATCCCATAGTATTCTATTTTCCTTAGGCATATAGTGTTCCCAAAAGAGTGAACGCCTTCTAAAATAACATTTATCACTTAATCACCAAATTATTTTCCTATACTAAGGACAAATCATAAGTTCCAAAAATCAACATATTCTTAATCCATAAAACCATTTAACTTAAAATAATTAGTCATACTAACCAGAGACTTCACATAGTCTAGTGGTAGGTGATAAATCCCAGCCGCACTTTGGTTATGGGTTCAATTCCTGCAACTTTGTCTGACGTGACAGGTTGTCACACACTCTACGTGTTGTACTTTTTCAAAAACAATATAATTTTATAAAATTCCCAAAAAATGAGATAAATTCTCAAAAATAACCATAACATATTTTAATCACTAATTTTATTTCATCCCTTGAATTTTTCCCAAAAATTAATAACCAGTAATTGAATCAAATTCAAGGATCATATAAACCCAATTGGTTATTTATAAATATATCCAATAAAGAAAAGATAATTCTTCCTCAAATACCATTTTCACATAACAAACTATAGGGTTACACATACAAGATAAAAGTATTCCAAATTAATCTTATAAACAAAGAGCATTAATACTTTTAAACATTTCTCCATCCATTTATTTCCACATAGGTTCTTCCTTGACTTAGAGGTTATCCTATAGAATAGGAAATTGACTTGGGAAATGCCCAGGTCCCCTACATTTATGACAAATGACTATTAATGGATTATTAGGATCATTTTTATTTTCTTCCACAATACTCTTTATTTTTCCTCGACAATTATTTACTTTATGTCCTTTACCACACATAAATCATTTCTTTGTTCCATTGAGACACTTTCCTAGGTGTCTCCTTCCACATTTCCTACATGATAGAAAATGAGCTTCCTTTTCTCCATGGTCTCCACTGCTGGAGCTCTTATCATTATCTGCCTTTCTCTTCTTTGTTGAGTTTGGGATTTGGTTAATGTATATGTTGTTGATAATATTTTTTGAAAATTGATTTTACATGAAAACGATATGTTTTATGACTATCAACATTCCATTTCGTTGCTCATTTCCACCACCATGCCCACCCTGTATATTATGTTCAATGTTACTATGACTTCCTTTGAATCCAGCCATTGATTGAAACTAGAAAGCAGAGTGTGAGTAACAATAGTCATAAAATCATTTAGAGAATATCATGACACCTTATTTTCAATCAAAAATAGCTTAGAATTAACCAAGGTTATTTATTCTGATATTATATTAAAATAATTTCAATCGGTGTGTAAAAAAAATGTGAATTATGCTAAGAATATCCCCCAGGATTGTCAATACCAAGAGTTTAAAAAGGACCATTGTCATGTACCATGATACCCCAGGTCAAGCCTGAAACTCCTTGTCAGAGTTTTCACTCCTAGGTTCATCTATTCCAAAGCCACATCTACCTATTTGTATCCAGACATGGATGTATTTTCTTGTAAAATCCACATAATATTTACACTACCAAATTTTTTGGATGTTCTTCTATACTAATCCTCAAAATCTATCTTAGGGTAATGTTCTATAATCAGATTTTATCTAAATATAGTTTCCAAGGTTTGTACTAAATTTCCTTTGATACCAACTGTAGCACCCCGACCCTAGTTACCTAGAGTAGGTGCATTATTAAATAGCATTGACATGATCACAAGAGATCAAGTCTTGAAAGACTGATTAGTTTAGTAGCCTTTGAAGTACTAGATACATACATAATTTTTACATTACATCATGAAATTAAAAAACAACAACAATGTGTACCCTTTGAACACACTCATATCCCTTAGCCTATCCCTTTAGGTCAATCATAATATACTTCTTCACATCCCTGGTAAAAGAATACATAAGAAAGGGGTGAGCTCAGATTCTTAGTAAGGATAATAATATAGCAGAAACTATCATAAATAAGCATAAACATTTAAGGTAATATATAAGACTAAAACACAAGCCTTTTAAACTTAAACTTCATCCTAATATGGCAAATATAAATAATATATTTCCATTTACTTATTCGCATGTATATTCTACTAGTCGAATAATCACATGTAATATCAATAGCTAATTTCATAATGATGGAATGCATAATGCTGGACATCATAACCATGTAGTCAAGGCCTCGTGCCAAGACTACAAATAAGATTTTGTCAAGGCCTTGTGCCAAGACACTAGTTTGTCTCATGAGACCTACTGATGCATCGAGGAGATATAGCGAGATCCACCTATCACTTACTAAGTCCAATTGATTCCTCATATGAAAAGGTTGAAACATAATTTAAACATTCGTATTAAACCTAGCATACAAAATGTCAATATTTTAACCACAAACCATTAATGGTATAAAAATAGAACATCCACAGTCAAACATAACTCATTCAATACAATATAGAATATTTTATTATAATAATCATACTCAATAAAGAATAATGAAGGATATTGATATAGATGAAAATAATTAGTAAAACTATTTGAGAGAAATATCCCATTTTTCTTGAAAACATTTAAAAGTCTCACTATTTATCAAGAAGCTGTTTAAAATAGATTTTTGAATCAAAGTGTCCCATACCACATTAAAAATTTTAAAAGGAATTTTAATTTTAAAACATTCATTTCCATATAAATAAATACTTAAAACCATTTTTAAAACATGGATATTAATGAGAAATATTTAGAATAATAAATGTTTAAAAAATTTAAAATGATATTTTAGTTAGAGTTCCTAACTAAATGAGAGACGCTTGAATTAAAATAATTGAGGTAATAAAAACTTTACAATATCATGATAATAAAGGTATTGATGATATACCATGTCAATGTACAATATATACACCATATAAAAGTGAATTGACACATAACAACAAAGAAGTCTCAATGGAATGTAAATTGAGATGAAATACCTTATAAAGACCATATCCTTAGGTTAAGGATAAATCAATGAAATAATTATGTTTGAAAAATATAAATACACTCAATATTATTGGATATTAAGTGTAAATAAATCAGAGCACGTTCGCACATATTCTTGTAAAACAACACCAATGACTTGGATGTTTAACTCAATGAATGAAAATTGAGTTAAGATTACTCTTATCAAGTTCATATTGATGACTTGAGAATTTAGAAATGGAGTGATTATGTTTATAAAAATTATATCCTCACAAAGGGGAGTGTAAATTACTAAATAAATAAATAAATAATGATTTCCCACATAATCTTGGAGTAAAATAATTAATGAATTTTGCATAAAACCCAATGAGTGGAAATTAAAATTTGAAATTCCCTTACCTATTTGGTAAATTACGAAACATACACCCCATGAAAGAAGGATCATACAATGAAGATGTAAATACCCATAAATTAAAGTATTGTTAGTTCCACAGGGCTGAATACCCTGAGAGGGGGGGGGGGGTGAATCAGGGTATGACTGATTAAAAATTAACTCCCGTTCTGATCTTGTTTCGCTGTTAAGCAAACCACTCTTCTCTCTCTTTCCTATTGCACAAAGTAAACCGAAAGTAAAGCATGCACATGACACAAAAATTTTACTTGGTTCACCGCAAAGGGCTACGTCCAAGGAGCATACGCCGACAAGTTGCCGGTCGTACCAATTCCACTAAACTTCACTAGCTGTGGATTACAATGTTCGGGCTAGATCACTTCTATGCCCAGGCTCACTGCCTTTACAAGGTTTAGGGTTAGCTCACTGCTTTCCCAAGGGTCACTCCCTGTTTCTCTCTCTCTGGCTCACTGCCGGTGGAGAGGATCACCTTTTTCCTCTTCCTATGCTCACTGCACTTGGAAGGGATTCACTCCCAGTTTATAGACCTATAGGTCTCTTCATTTGCATGAATTCACGCATCCTTAACTAATGATGGATGATCTGTTAATGTCCAAATTTCATCCACCGATGAATACCTCTTTGCATCTGAATACTGGGAAATTCCTTTTGGAAACACCTTCGCAAAGCACCCTACTTCGCGAAGCTCCCAATTTCGCGAAGCTCAAACAAGCCTTCGTGAAGCTCCTGCCTTTTCGCGAAGCTCTATCACGAAACACTCTCGCGATGCACAGACCTTCGCAATGCTTAGGCCGTCGCGGAGCTCCTGCCTCTCCGTGAATCTCACTGAGCCAACGCAGGGCACACGCCTTTCGCGGAGCTAGAATAGCCACCGCGAAGCTCACCTTTCGCGAAGCACACTGCCTTTGCGAACCACCTATGCGAACTGAGAGTAATGGATTTTCTCTGAAAATTCTCTCTACTTCGCTCGAAGGGGTCGGCCTCTATTTATAGGCGATTCCACCGACCCTCGTCCCTTCCACGCAAAGTCAACGCCACGCCATCTCAAATCGAGAATCTCTAAAGATTCCGCCGGAATTCTGTCCAAATCGCGAAGCACCACGGCAATTTTCTGTTCGCGAAGCTTGACGTAGTCGCGAAGAATCACCGTCAACATACCTTCGTGCCTTCACCGTGGAGCTCCCTCGTGAAGCCCTTCTCCGCCGCGATGCGCTTCAGCCTTTGCCGTTCGCGAAGCTTGACGTAATCGTGAAGACTCATCGCCTCCATTCTTCTGGTCTTTGCAAAATCCAATCCATACATCTTATCTTTGCGAAATTCATGCTTTTTCCATATTAAATTATGCTCTTCATGGAAATCCACTTTTCGCGATGCTCACCAAATTCCAAATTTTGGACCCCAAAAATTTGGCAAACACTAGGAAACGATGCCACCTTGTACTGCTCTTTTGTACCGCCTCCAGATCGTCCTTTCCTTTGTCATCGTTCTTTGTCAACAAGGATTGTCAACAAATTCTCAGGAACTCGACAATTCTCCATGGAAACCTGCTTTGTCAACAAACACAATCAACCCAAAAATACTTCAATGTTACCTTGAGGGATTTTTGCCCAACAATCTCCCCCTTTGAGTTTGTTGACAACTCTTCACAACTCTGCTCAGAATGATTTTATGCACTTTGATACCTCACTGAGTCTTCTTCCAGCCACTACCACCATTCGCCTCCTGCGATTATGATAGCATTCAAGGAATCACTTAACACATACTCTAAGCCCACATGAGCAATGCTCGGCGTGAGAAAAAAGAGTAGTATGAAAAGTTCATCAATGAATCACTTAATGTCAGACCCCAATTGTCGATTCCAACCTGATACCAATTCTTAAATTGATACCAATTGTTGAACCACATTGATACCAATTGGTGAATTCTGGACTCCATCTCACACCATTCCAACACCACTGTTCTACTTTTATCACGATCCTCAACTGTCGTGATTTCTATGCTTTGATCGATCACTTCTAGCATCGTCAGATTTAATACTCTCCCCCTTTCTCATTGCTCTCCCTTTCTGGCTGTTCCACCTGTCAGCTTCTCCCCATATCTTTCATGATTTCTCAAATAGCCACACTGTCTCCCAAGAACTATTTTCTCCCCCTTTAACAAACACTATTTCTATTTTCTCCCCCTTTGTCAACGAACCCAAAGGTCACTCCTTTGTAGTCTGTAACAGAGTAGAGAACACAAATTAGCACATTAGGGAAAAACACATCATACCTCGGGGAGAGGGGGGGGGGGGGGGGTCCCACATCCACACTATTTCAAGTGCGGGGAATCGACTGAACTCCTAGAGCCAGTCGATGCCTCTCAAAAGCTTCCTTGGGTAAGGCCTTTGTCAGAATGTCTGCAACCTGTAGCTCTGTAGGCATGTACTCCAACTTCACGATTCCCTTCTCAACCTTCTCCTTGATAAAATGATACTTAATCTCAATGTTCTTTGTCCTTGAATGATGGACGGTATTTTTTCTAAGATTTATAGCACTTGAGTTGTGACACTGGATTCCGATTGGAGACTTCACTTCAACTCCCATATCTTCAAGCTATTTCGTCATCCACAATAACTGTGTGCATACTTGAGTGGATGCAATATACTCAGCTTCTGCGGTGCTCAATGAAATGAAATCTTGCTTCTTGCTAAGCCAAGAAATACACAATCCACCAAGATAGAAAGCACCACCAGATGTTGATTTTCTATCATCTGCTGATCCGGCCCAGTCTGCATCAGTATATCCCAATAACTCTGTCTGAGATTTGGTGTTATACGTCAAGCCGAAGTCCACAGTTCCCTTGATATACTGAAGTATTCTTTTTACTGCAAGCATGTGTCTCTCCTTGGGATTACTCTGATATCTCGCTGCTTGTCATGTGGCGAAAACAATATCAGGCCTTGTTTCAGTCAAGTACAACAAACTTCCAATAATTTGCCTATATTCTGTGATATTAACTGCCTTCCCATCTGCATCTTTTGATAATTTCATCCGGGTGGCAACCAGAGTCTTCATCTCCTTGGAATTATCCATCCCAAACCTTCTTAAAACCTCCTTGGCATATTTTGATTGAGAAATAAAAGTTCCATTCATTCCTTGTGTCACCTGTAGACCAAGGAAAAATGTTAGCTCTCCAATCATTGACATTTCAAACTCATTTTTCATGAATTCGGAAAACTGTCTGCACTGAGCTTCATCTGATCCGCCAAAGATTATGTCATCGACATACACTAGCACCATCATCCTTTGATTACTGTCGTTGCTGAAATAAATATTATAATCAACTTCTCTACGCTGGAAACCAAGCTTCTTCAAGTACTGATCAAGCCTTGAGTACCATGCCCTTGGTGCTTGTTTCAGCCCATACAATGCCTTCTTCAGCCTGCAAACTTTATTCTCATCCTCATGAATGAGAAAACCATCTGGCTGCTCAATATAAACCTCCTCTTCCAGAACACCATTCAAGAATGCAGATTTGACATCCATCTAGAACACTTTTGAACTTCCTTTGCACTGCGATGGCTAGGAATAATCTTATTGTCTCCAGCCTTGCAACTGGTGCAAATGTCTCATCAACATCTATTCTCTCGATCTGGGAATACCCCTTGCACACTAGACGTGCTTTATTCCGAATCACTGTGCCATATTCATTAATCTTGTTACGATAGACCCATTTGGTCCCAATGACATTCTTTTCTGCTGGCCTCAAAACAATATCCCATGTCTGGTTCTTCTCAATTTGATCAAGCTCTTCATTCATAGCTTGAACCCAGTTTTCATCTTCAGCTGCATCGGAAAAACATTTCGGCTCCACCTGAGATAAAAACGATGTTTTCTGTAATGAATTCATTCTTCGAGTCTGAACTGGAGCTGTCTGATCACCAATGATATTTTGCCTATCAATTTCAGCTCGACTCTTTGGCTTCCTTGCAGATACAGACTTGACACTTTCTTGTTCATCATCAGTATCTTCTTCTGAGTCAGCCTCTGCCACTTCTACTCCCCCTGTGTTGCTTACCTCATCATCACTTTCATCCAGAAACTGTTCACTGGGTCGTTGAGCAGTCTGTTCATTTTCGACTATAGTGACATCATTGCTCTCAATAATTTTTTCCAGCCTCTTGTTGAATCATTTATATGCTTTGATTTTACCTGAATATCCAAGGAATATCCCTTCATATCCTCGTGCCTCAAACTTTCTATGATGTTCTTTGTTGAGAATGAAACACTTACTTACAAAGATTCGAAAGTATTTCAACGTTGGCTTCTTTCCGTACCACAGTTCATACGAAGTCTTCCCTTACTTTGAACATAACAGGGACCTGTTTGAAACATAGACCGATGTCAAAACTGCTTCCTTCCAAAATTTCTCTAGTAGGTCCTTATCAATAAGCATTGTTCTGGCCATGTTGTTGATGATCCGATTTCTCCTTTCAACCACTCCATTCTGTTGGGGCGTTCTTACTGATGAAACTTGATGCCTTATCCCATGTTTCTCGAGATAGTTTTCAACCTGAATGTTTGTAAATTCCGTACCGTTATCAGTACGAAACTTCAGAATTTTTTGCCCAAGCATCTTTTACGATTCCCTCCTGTACTGCTTTATGCAACTGAACACCTCTGTCTTATGGGTAATGATGAATACCCAGGCCATTCTGCTATATTCATCAATGAAAAGAACATAGTACCTTTGCCCATCTATAGCTCATGGTGAGATAGGTCCACATACATCAGCATGCACCAATTCGAGCACTCCAGTTGCTTTTTGTTCCTTTGGCCTGTATGTCTTCCTGACGATCTTCCCTTGTTGACAAGCATCACATGTATGAGTACGATCACGTGACAGTTTGGGAAGGTCTCTAGCAGCATCACACTTTACCAGATCTTCCATAGATGGTTGACATAGATGACCAAGTCGCTTATGCCACATCTGATTTTCTTCTTCTCTGGATAAAAGGCATGAATCTTCTTCCCCACCTACCAGGTAAAGATTCCCCTTTGTTCGTTTTCCCTATATAATGACTATTCCATCTTTTCCTTTAATAATACCTATCTTCTTGGTAAATAAGATAGAGTGCCCAGAGTCGCATAGTTGACTGACGCTAAGAAAATTATGACTGAGACCCTCTACCACCAAGACATAAGCATGTCTCATTTCATTGCCCCCAAACTTGGCTTTTCCTGATCCAACAATCTTCAGGCCTTCATCATTTCAAAATTTGACAACTCCTTCTTTGTCATATTTTATGCCTGTAACCAGATCCTTGTTGCCTGTCATGTGGGATGTGTAACCACTATCAAGGATCCACACACCAGAACGATCTGATGCTTTAAGGGCAATTTCAGAAACTACGGCCTTCTCAATTTTCTTCTTCCTGGTCCATACTTTTTCTTTCATACTCGGCATGGATTGAGGCTTCTGTTATTTCTCAGAGTATGATGGACCAGCTTCATCTTGAAAAACTACAAATCTGTTCTGAACTTTTAACTCACTTGTTGGTTTACAGATCTGCTGCTTGTGAACGTTTTGATTCTGCTTTGGCATATTTTTCTGAATGGTCGGAGTGCAATACCTAGCCATGTGTCCAAATCCTCTGCACTAAAAATAGTGTCCTTCAAAATATGTTCTAAAAAACCGTTCTCTGTTTGGCTGCCATCTCTGTGATGGACGGAGAAAAGGAGAAGTGATGGCAAGAGGAGGGGTGAATTGCCTTTTAAAAAAAATGATTAACAAATTAAAATCAAAGTGAAAGTGCAGCAGAAATAAAAGAGGCAAAACACACAACTTGATAACGGAGTTTGGCTTAAACCCAAGCCTACGTCTCCGCTCCCAACTCAACCGTTGAGAGATTAACTACCGCTTGCTTTTTAATGGTTTTAGCAAGAAACCCACTAGACTTTACAGGTTAGTCTAGAACCTATTACAGCTTGCTTTTGATGGTAATGCAAGAACCCACTTACTTTTAATGGTTAAGTAAGAACCCACTAGCCTTCTTACAGGTGAAGGCTAGCTCACCTATGTCTCAAGCCTTTTAAAAGGGAAGGCTTGTCAACCTCTTCACACCTTAAAGGTGATGTGAAAACCCAAAAGAATGGAGGATGAGAGAAATGGGAGTTTGTAGGCACAAACTCAATTTAAAGCTCAAAAATGATAAATAATGAAAAACCGTAATGTGGAGAAGCCTTGGGCGCCAATGGATTGAAGGAGTTGATGAAGAGCGCTCCCAAGCTTCTTTGGTGGTGCTCCTTGGATGTGGAATTGAGTTGGAGCTATTGGAGTTCCTTGGAGGAATCCGCCGGAGGTTCGCAAAATGATGGAGAAATGTTCCCGTGGGTTTCCGTGGCTTGGTTATGGTTCCGACCATGTTCCGGGGCTTCCTAGTCCTTTATTTATAGAGGGGGAACCCTCATATGGCCGTTGGAGGCCTTTGGAGCCGTTGGAGAGGCCTTCGGAGCCGTTGGAAGGCAAGTGGAGCAGCCTGGTCAAAGGCCCAACGGCTAGTTTGACTGGCTCCACCGGCTGACCGGTACAGGGCCACCGGTTGGCCGGTGCTTGCAAAATGGAGAGGCCTTCGGGATCAGGCTCCACCGGCTGGCCGGTGAGGAGGCCACCGGTTGGCCGGTGCCGAGGCAGTAGCAACCACTGTTCTGGCTGGGTGCCACCGGCTGGCCGGTGCTGAGGCCACCGGTTGGCCGGTGAGGAGGCAGTAGCTACCCCTTCTGTCTGGGTTCCACCGGCTGGCCGGTGCTGAGACACCGGTTGGCCGGTGGTCTGGACAGAGGGATGCCTTCTGTCTAGTCCTCTATCAGTTGGCCGGTGGTGAATCCACCGGTTGGCCGGTGGACTGAATTTCAGTCCATTTTTGGCTTTTTGCCTTCTTGGCCTTCTTGGCCCAATTCCTTGGCCACCTGAAATCATGCCTATCATCCAAAAACACTTAAAACAAGATTAGATAAGTAAGAGAGTGATTGTGATCATGAAAATAAAACCTTTATGGTTTCGAGAGGTACAACAATCTCCCCCTATTTTGATGATCACAATCACCGAAATAAACAATATAAAAATGAAATGAAAGGCATGCTTTAAAGGATTTTTCCCCCAATCAACCAAGAATTTCTCCCCCTTTGTGATTATCAAAATAGCACGGGGCATAAAACTTGATTGAGGGAAAAGTTGAAAAACAAGATAGAGATTTTAAACAAATTGAAATTTTTGAAATTTGAATTGAAATTTTTGAATGAAAATTGAATAACAGTTTGAATTGAAAGTTTTGAATCAAAAAAAGAATAACAATTTGAATTGAAAGTTTTGAATCAAAAAAAGAATAACAGTTTGAATTGAAAGTTTGAAATGAAAAATTTGATACCAAGAGTTGAAAATGAAAGTTTGAATAGAAAGTTTTGAATTGAAAATTTTGAAATAAAAATTTGAAATGAAAATTTGAAATTGAAATCAAAAAGGCTTAAACAATCCTAACTCCCCCTAAATAAAAACAATAAATCACCGGGGAGAGGTTTTTGAAATCGAGACAAATTTTGGCCCGGAGAGACTCGCTAGAAGGGATTTTTCAATCCATACTTGTCTAGTGGCGGGTCTTCTCCTATGAAATTCATCATTGAAGAAAAAGGTTTTGGGCCTACCATACCGGGCATTTTTGCAATCGCACTCATAAATTAAGTGCCCGGGTTTTTTACAATAATTGCAAAATTTGAATTGAGAGCTCCCCCTTACAAAAATAGTTGGAGCATGGGAAGAGGAAGCTTGCTTGGAATAGCCAAGCCCTTTGGTGGTTCTAGATATGCGTTGGGAACCTAGGAGTTTGGTTAAATTTTGTTCCCCTTGGGTGAATTTGGCAAGGGATTCCCTTAAATCTTTGATTGTTGATTCCATGGAATCAACATCGGGAAAGTTTTGGATTTTGAGGGACAACTCCTCCTTTTCTTTGAGAAGTTGTTCCTTTTCGGAAGAGAGTTTTTTGAAATTCTTTTTTAAAGCAACAAATTTGGAAGAAAGTTCGTGAAAAAATTCCTCCAGTTGATCTCGAGCATGTTGGAGATCCTCATAAGACATATGATTGAAAGAATTTGAAGAACAAGAGGAAGAGGAGTCGGAAGATGTTACCTCATGGAATGCCATTAGGCATTTGTTACCGTTGTCGCTTGAGGAGGAGGAGGAGGATGTGGAGCTATCACTCCATGTGGCCTTGAATGCCTTCTTCTTTTCCTTTTGCTTGGCCTTTTTCTTGCGGGATGGGCAATCGGGCTTGTCATCGCCTTTAGTACCTTCATGGGTTACTTCTAAAAGTTTCCAGATTTCATGAGAAGATGAGAAAGTAGAAATACAATTAAATTCATTACGATCTAACCCACAATGAAGAGCATTCATGGCTTTGCCATCAAGCTCAAAATTTGCAATGTCTTCGGGGGTCCATTTGGATTCATCGGGAGAAGAAAGAGAATAACCATGCATGACAATTTTAAAAATAGGATAACCAATACTTTTAAGAAAAGTGGTCATGCGGGTTTTCCAAAAAGTGTAGTCGGTTCCATCAAAAAATGGAGCACGACTCAATGAATAGCCTTCGGGGGCGAAAGAGGTTGATGCCATCACAATGGATCTTAAATTTGAAACCGGTTAGGGTATTACTCAAATTTTGGCTCTGATACCAATTGATGGACGGAGAAAAGGAGAAGTGATGGCAAGAGGGGGGTGAATTGCCTTTTAAAAAAAATGATTAACAAATTAAAATCAAAGTGAAAGTGCAACGGAAATAAAAGAGGCAAAACACACAACTTGATAACGGAGTTCGGCTTAAACCCAAGCCTACGTCTCCGCTCCCAACTCAACCGTTGAGAGATTAACTACCGCTTGCTTTTTAATGGTTTTAGCAAGAAACCCACTAGACTTTACAGGTTAGTCTAGAACCTATTACAGCTTGCTTTTGATGGTAATGTAAGAACCCACTTACTTTTAATGGTTAAGTAAGAACCCACTAGCCTTCTTACAGGTGAAGGCTAGCTCACCTATGTCTCAAGCCTTTTAAAAGGGAAGTCTTGTCAACCTCTTCATACCTTAAAGGTGATGTGAAAACCCAAAAGAATGGAGGATGAGAGAAATGGGAGTTTGTAGGCACAAACTCAATTTAAAGCTCAAAAATGATAAATAATGAAAAACCGTAATGTGGAGAAGCCTTGGGCGCCAATGGATTGAAGGCGTTGATGAAGAGCGCTCCCAAGCTTCTTTGGTGGTGCTCCTTGGATGTGGAATTGAGTTGGAGCTATTGGAGTTCCTTGGAGGAATCCACCGGAGGTTCGCCAAATGATGGAGAAATGTTCCCGTGGGATTTCGTGGCTTGGTTATGGTTCCGACCATGTTCCGGGGCTTCCTAGTCCTTTATTTATAGAGGGGGAACCCTCATATGGCCGTTGGAGGCCTTTGGAGCCGTTGGAGAGGCCTTTGGAGCCGTTGGAAGGCAAGTGGAGCAGCCTGGTCAAAGGCCCAACGGCTAGTTTGACTGGCTCCACCGGCTGACCGGTACAGGGCCACCGGTTGGTCGGTGCTTGCAAAATGGAGAGGCCTTCGGGCTCAGGCTCCACCGGCTGGCCGGTGAGGAGGCCACCGGTTGGCCGGTGCTGAGGCAGTAGCAACCACTGTTCTGGCTGGGTGCCACCGGCTGGCCGGTGCTGAGGCCACCGGTTGGCCGGTGAGGAGGCAGTAGCTACCCCTTCTGTCTGGGTTCCACTAGCTGGCCGGTGCTGAGACACCGGTTGGCCGGTGGTCTGGACAGAGGGATGCCTTCTGTCCAGTCCTCTATCGGTTGGCCGGTGGTGAATCCACCGGTTGGCCGGTGGACTGAATTTCAGTTCATTTTTGGATTTTTGCCTTCTTGGCCTTCTTGTCCCAATTCCTTGGCCACCTGAAATCATGCCTATCATCCAAAAACACTTAAAACAAGATTAGATAAGTAAGAGAGTGATTGTGATCATGAAAATAAAACCTTGAGGGGTTCGAGAGGTACAACACTCTGTTCTTGTTCCCTTCGATATCTTTTGGCTATGGAACACACATACTGTGAATGTACCATCTTTCCACAACAATAACACCTGATATAAGGTGCATTCCTTCGTGTTACTTCAGCACTACGAGTTTCCCCTTGGGATCTCTGAGTATTCTGATTCTGCTTTGTGCTCAAATCCACTTTCAATCTCGGGACAGGTGCTTGCGGTCTAACTTCAACTGACACAGATTTTTGTTTCTGATTAAGCCATGAATCAGCCTTAACTTCTGAGTTCAATTGCTGCTTCTTTCCTACTGAACTACTAGGCTCTTCTTTCTTCTTTTCAGTCTTCGTAACGACCTGATTTCCCAAGAATGTGTTGGGATTCAAAGGTTTTTCCTGGTCTTTAACTTTTCTCCATAGACCGACAACCTCCTCTTCAAGCTCTTCAATACGCTTGACGTGATCTTTCACTTTTCGATCAAGCAATCGATCTCCCTTTTCTTCTCTTCAATCTTGAGCTTATGCTCATCAAACTTTTCTGTGTGCTCTGGCCTGAAATACATAAGATTTTCAATTTCTTTCTCAAGCTCAAACTTCTCTTCTTCTTGTTGTTGCATGTAGAGTTTGGCATCACGTACTATCTTGTTGGCTTTCTTTGTTTTTGCTCGCCAAACATCTATCTCTTCAAGAGATGCTTCTAATTCAGCTTCCATGTCAACTCTCCCTTCAATTTCTTCTTATTCTTCATCAGTTTCAGTTTCTTTCTTTTCAAGAGCACTACTAGAAACAACCACCATCACATTTTGTCCACAATCTTTGCAGTTTTCTATCTCTTCAACTTCTTCACCCTCAGACTCAGCTGAACTGTCTATTTCTTATGAAAGAAGATTCTTCTTCTTAAATAAATTTCTCTTGAACTGCTTCTTCCCTTTCACATAGGTTGAAGATTTTTTCATGGGAATCTCAACTTCATCTTCATCGCTTTCTTCTTGAAACTTTTTGGGGCATCTTGCAGCAAGATGACCAACCTTTCCGCATCGGAAGCATGCTAGTGGAAGTTTCCCTTTAAATTTCCCTTTTCCTCTTTGCAGATTTGAAGAAAGGAACGACATCACCTCATCTGAATCTTCTTCCTCCTGAGAATCTTCAATAGTGAGCCTCTTCATGGCCTTAAATGCCACCTCTTTGGATTTCCCCTTTTCCACAGCATCGTTGTCATCATTTCTCATTTCATATGCAACAAGAGTGCTGTGTAGGTCATCCAATGTCAGCTCTTTCAGATCTTTATCTTCCAAAACAGAAACTTTCGGATTGAATCGAGGTGGAAAATTTCTCAAGATATGCTTCACAATTTTTATATCTTCGATAATTTTTCCAAGACCCCGCATGTCTTCTACCATAGCATTTACCCTGTCAAAGAATGCATCAACAGACTCATTCGGGTTCATTCTCAGATCTTCATACTTTTTCCACAACACTTGCAGCTTTGCCTCTCTGACTTTTGTATCCCCTTCATAAATATTCAAAAGCTTTTCCCACATGGCATGTGACGTTTTTCATGACATCAACTTTTTATATATGGGATTGGAAAGGGATCCCCCTAAGGCATTGATTGCTTTGGAATCAGCATCCAACTCTTTATGCTCCGCTTCTGATAATGCACCACTAGTAATATCAGTTGTGATACCATGCATAGCTGCTGAAAACACATTCATTCCCAAATATCAGAAATAGTGTTGCATTTGATTCTTCCATATCTGAAAATTACATCCGTCGAAGATCGGAATCCCTCTATGATTAGTAACCTCCATTGAGAGAAGAACTAATATCAACCTTTCCCTCTAATACAAATTTTTAGGTCCACAGGGCTGAATACCCTGAGAGGGGGGGTGAATCAGGGTATGACTGATTAAAAATTAATGCCCGTTCTGATCTTGTTTCGCTGTTAAGCAAACCAATATTCTCTCTCTTTCCTGTTGCACAAAGTAAACCGAAAGTAAAGCATGCACAGGACACAACAATTTTACTTGGTTCACCGCAAATGGCTATGTCCAAGGAGCATACGCCGATAAGTTTCCGGTCGTACCAATTCCACTAAACTTCACTAGCTGTGGATTACAATGTTCGGGCTAGATCACTTCTATGCCCAGGCTCACTGCCTTTACAAGGTTTAGGGTTAGCTCACTGCTTTCCCAAGGGTCACTCCCTATTTCTCTCTCTCTGGCTCACTGCCGGTGGAGATGATCACCTTTTTCCTCTTCCTATGCTCACTGCACTTGGAAGGGATTCACTCATAGTTTATAGACCTATAGGTCTCTTCATTTGCATGAATTCACGCATCCTTAACTAATGATGGATGCTCTGTTAATGTCCAAATTTCATCCACCGATGAATACCTCTTTGCCTCTGAACACTGGGCAATTCCTTTTGGAAACACCTTCGCAAAGCACCCTACTTCGCGAAGCTCCCAATTTCACGAAGCTCAAACAAGCCTTCGCGAAGCTCCTGCCTTTTCGCGAAGCTCTATCGCGAAGCACTCTCGCGATGCACAGACCTTCGCAATGCTTAGGGTGTCGCGGAGCTCCTGCCTCTCCGCGAAGCTCACTGAGCCAACACGGGGCACACGCCTTTCGCGGAGCTAGAATAGCCGCCGCGAAGCTCACCTTTCACGAAGCACACTGCCTTCGCGAACCACCTCTGCGAACTGAGAGTAATGGATTTTCTCTGAAAATTCTCTCTACTTCGCTCGAAGGGGTCGGCCTCTATTTATAAGAGATTCCACCGACCCTTGTCCCTTCTACGCGAAGTCAACGCCACGTCATCTCAAATCGCAAAGCTCCAAAGATTCCGCTGGAATTCTGTCCAAATCGCGAAGCACCACGGCAATTTGCCGTTCGCGAAGCTTGACGTAGTCGCGAAGAATCACCGTCAACATACCTTCGTGCCTTCACCGCGGAGCTCCATCGCAAAGCCCTTCTCCGCCGCGATGCGCTTCAGCCTCTACCATTCGCGAAGCTTGACGTAATCGCGAAGACTCATTGCATCCATTCTTCTGGTCTTCGCAAAATCCAATCCATACATCCTATCTTTGTGAAATTCATGCCTTTGCCATATTAAATTATGCTCTTCATGGAAATCCACTTTTCGCGATGCTCACCAAATTCCAAATTTTGGACCCCAAAAATTTGGCAAACACTGGGAAACGACGCCACCTTGTACTGCTCTTTTGTACCACCTCCAGATCGTCCTTTCCTTTGTCATCATTCTTTGTCAACAACGATTGTCAACAAATTCTCAGGAACTCGACAATTCTCCATGGAAACCTGCTTTGTCAACAAACACAATCAACCCAAAAATACTTCAATGTTACCTTGAGGGATTTTTTCCCAACAAGTATATTACACAAAGAATACAATCATGGATAGTACATACACCACACTAAAGAAAATAGTGGAAAATATAACATGAATCTCATGAGAATAAAAAGTGATATGAAAACCCCTTACCTTGTACTTTTCCTTAGTCGAGGGTATGTTAACCTCCTGTATAATAGTTAAATCATTGTTATTAAATTATAAAAGAACAACATACCTAAATATGATATCATATAGGATCTTATAATATTGCTTTGTTAATAATATTTCAGTAGTATCATTGTTTCTAGTGTCAACCGATTTGTTTTACTTTATATGTTTTGTTACATAAGTCATGTTTGTTATGGATAGGATGTATTTGATTCATATAAAGAATTATATTATGTTCTTAAACATTATTTTTAATCATAAAATTAAAATTATTCTTGAATGGTTTCGATAGGGAATGAATCTCATCGCGTTCGTGGAGACGGTAATCCATACATATGCATGAGCAACAATATCATTATATTGATGGTGAAATAGTATGTAATTGGATGGTATATTATATATACACTACCATTAACATGTTATATTTAATATTTAAATTAGTTATAATCATTATTATACCCATCCAAATAATGAAGTGTTGAATAATAAACTACACCGTGACGTGGAGATGGTAAGCCGTACGTACGCACGTATGGTGACTTTGTCACACAACTAGAAATTTAGGCTATAGCCACAGTTTTGAAATGTGGATATACGCCCAAAAACTGTGGCTATAAGCCCAAAAACCATGGTTATAGGTTATATGCATAGTTCAATGAACCGTGGCTGGTATTGGCATGGCTATAGGCCGAACCCTATAGCCACAGTTTGAAACTATGGATATAGGGTTTGACCTATAGACACACCAATACCAACCACGGTTGAATGAACCGTGGCTATAGGGGTTTATCCACAGTTTGAAATCGTGGATAAATCCTTTCTCATTTCATAAAAAAACCCAACCCCACCCCACCCATGGACAGACCCCCCTTGCACCCTGGATAGCTCCACTCCCCCCTCCCTGGACATACCCCCTGCCCCCTACACCCAGGACAGACCCCCCTGCACCCCTGGACAGACCCCCTTGAACCCCTGCAAACCCCCTTTCACCCCTAGACATACCCCCTTGCACCCTTGGACAGACCCCCTTGCACCCCTGGACAGACCCCCTTGCACCCTGGACAGACCCCCCTTGCACCCTGGACAGGCCCCCCTTGCACCCTGGACAAGCCCCCTTGCACCCTGGATAGACCCCCTTGCACCCTGGACAGACCCCCCCTGCGCCCCTACAGACCCCCTTGCACCCTGGACAGACCCCCCTTACACCCTGGACAGACCCCACTTGCACCCTGGACAAACCCCCCTTGCACCCCAACATGATTCAATTAAACATCATCAAGGGTATTGTTTTAAGGAATTTGATTCCTGACCTTATAAAATATTTTAAACCACCTCTCATTGGTAGAAATCATGAAAAAACCACAGTAAGGTTGTGTTTCTAATTATTTTATAATATAGAGTCCAAAAACTATGTTTAGAAATTAATAAATAAATACCCACTTATTCTATAAATACTCACCCATCCTCCCACTCCTCTTCACTCAAAACCCATTTATCATGAAGTTACTCTCTCTCTCACTCTCTAAATCCCTCCCAAGGTGTTTCTAGGATCTTAGGATATAACCCCATGAGATTATAAAAGAGTAACATCATATTCAATTACATATTTGAAATGAAACACCAATATTATATGATAATGTAACACACTAAGACTTTATGATATATTTAATTATAAATAAATTCAATCTATTCAAAGGATTTCAATGCATTCAACATCAGGTTTGAACGAAACAGTATACACTATTAAAATATTATTATTATTATAACATAGTCATTATGTTGGTGGACATGAATTATAATATAAAAATTATGTAAACTATATGGTTTACACATGTTTAAAATAAATTGAATGCACATATATTGATTATAAATAAAATAAGAACCATTTTAAGGAAAAATAAATGTTTTTTTTGGAAAAATACATTTTTCAAAAAGGTGGTTTAGTCACGCTTTGTGTACGTAATTAAAAATTAAATTTTACCAAATTTATAAATTTTTTTTGAAAAAATAAAAAATCATTTTTGAAATATAAAATTTTAAATTATCATTGGGTGAATTTTAAATAATGTTTTGAAAAGAATAAATTTTTGATGAATAGTGAGAAATAACGACTTTCTGTTGAAAATTGAGTTTTTTTTTCAAATTATTTAGAATGTTAAATTATATTTTAAATTGGTTTTAAAGTGAAATTAGATAAATTATATTATAATTTAACTAATTTAGTTAATTTTAATCAATTTCATGTTGTATTATTCTATAAAAATATTTTGAAATTCTGAATGTTTTTCTTTTGAAAAACCATTTTTCGTCACACCTTCTGGTTTAATTTAAATTTAAATTCTATCGCTTATGTGAATTGAATTTTTAAAAATGGATTAAATATTATCAATATGAATAATTTATGTTAGAAAATAATTTCAAATTAATCTTTGACCATAATGAATAGTGAAAATAGTAAAAATTAATTACCTTGGTTAAGGTAAAAATGAGGTTAACAAGGGTTAATGTAAGAAGATAAGGGTTAAAATGACTTAAAAAATATCAAAAACCAATTTAATGGAAATATATAGACTATATCACATCTATGTTTTGATAATGACCCATTTTGGAGTCTTTTTAATGGGGAAAACATGGATATCACTTTATCTCTTCAAAACTTCCATGTGTGTCCTCTCCCCCACTTATAAAGAGACACCCCTTCTCCTCCCCTCTTTACACTTAAAAAACCATTTTTAAGAAAATATATAGAAAAATACCTTTCTTACTTACCTACACAAATAATATAGCTATTATTTTTATTATGAAGTCCTCCTAAGAAGGTTTTAGGTATAAACCTAAAGAGGCTATCTAAAGAAGAGGTAAAATTATTAAACTTCCATATTTGTTTTATTTAGTATTACACCTTATTAAAATTATCTTGAACTATGATAATATAATAATAATGATATATAATATATAATAATATGTTATTACATTAATTTCAAAACTCATATCCACATCCACTTCCATTAAATGGGAAACAAAACAGTCAATCTTGTGTACAGAGGACTACCACCTCACGAACCGATGTAATTCATTTTCCATCACCACCATTCATGGATGGATATAATAATGGATATTAATTATTTATATTATATCTGTTAAATTATTATAATTATGGAATTATGATATCACATATACCCTCTTACATTCCATTTTGTAGGGGATGTGATAACATCGCTTGTGTGTATGGCGGACTAAAGCCTCACGAAGTGATGCAATTCGTTTTTCTTTGACACTTTATATGGAGGGTAGTAAGGTTAAATTTAATGAATATATGTGATATTTATGACCTAACCATACTTTTGGAAATATAATATCTCATCTAACTTCTTACCTTCCAATCCATTGAAAAATAATAACATTGCCCGTACGTACGTGGGGACTACCGCCTCCATATATCGATGCAAAATATTTTCCAATTTATTTTTTACATGGATGGTAATAAGGATATATTTGATTAATATAAATGATATATATAAAATAAAAATTATTCTTTAAAGGTGAATTAATTTTTTCCCTTTCTTTCCCTCTATCAATAAAAAATGTAAACAACGTTCATGCCTATGCACGAATTACTATCTCCATGAACATTGTAATCTATTTTTTATTTCTAACTTTTATAGTCTAATATAATTACATATGTAATGAATTTATATTATATTTATATCATGGTAAAATTTTTATAGATTAGTTATCTATGATAAATATAAAAGGACTAAATTTACCGAACCAAAATATACATGAAAAACAAATCAATTATCAGATGAAAGAGTGATTTTAATAAATAATTTTTAATAAATAGGTCATAAAAGACTATAAGTAAATAATATATGGTATGAAATATATGATTATGGTTATATAATTTATTTATAATAAACCTATAATTATTATATTGGAGGTTCATACACATACGAAGGAAGTCAAAACTGAGGTAAGGGTTTCTCATCTCACTTTTACCATCATGAGACATATTCCATATTCACCGCTTAATCCTTTGTGTGGTGTATATATAGTAACTTTTGATATTTTCATTCATGAACCTATTATTATTAAATATATTTAATGCTTCATTTGATGTTATTTATTTCATGGGGCTTATAATTCAAACTTTACCAAAGTAGTAAGGATTTATTTCAAAATCTAATAATTATTCAGGATTGTCTATGTTTAAGTCTAAATTGGGGGAATTAGTTAATATCTATATATTTAACTCAATATATTTTATTATCATTTGGTTATTAATGATATTTTTCATGTAATAGTACCATTTTCCTTCTCTTTGGTACTTAAAATGTTGAGAAAAAGCTTTTAAGAAAATCCAAATTCATTTCTCTCTTCGGTCGAAAATCCTTTCTCTTCCAAAACCATGTATTATAATTTTTTATAAATGTTTTCAACATTAAAAAAATGACATATTAAAATTTTTTACCAACTTTTTACTTCTTAGAAAATGTTTTCTGAGGAAAATTTGTCATGAACCAGCAAGGGTACCCTAGTAACCAGATAACTGAGCCGACCCTAACATATCCCAAAGGGCATTCCCAATCCCCAAAAGTCGACGACTAGAACCTATAATCATACAAAATATAATTGGGAATAATTTTTTCCACCATAATGTGGATGAAAACGGGATAATATAGTATTCATAACAAAAGGAAGCACCACTGGGAATAAATTACAAGAATATAACAAGGCATAAAATTCCATAGTACTGAAACCTAAGTACTAAAATAGGAAAAACAACCCCATGGTACCTAAGGACACAACTCACCAAGACCACGGTTCAGTAGATGGATCCACATCCAAGAGATCCATTCCCTTTTCTCGAACCTAGATGAAGAAAGTCTATAAACATAGGAAAGACAAATTATGGTGTTAGCCTAAGCCTAGTAGGATACCACCAAAGATTCCATAACAAATGCCAAATATAGATTATCCAAAGAAAATATTTCAATTTTTAAGGTAAATAGGATTAGAAAATCAAAAGAATATTTAAAAAAACATTATATTCATTTTCAAAATTATGGAAAGATACTTCTAAATCTCATGCTTTTCTTTAAAAAAGATGGAACATTTTTAAAACAATGGATTAAGTAAAACATTTAAATAAAACACTTTATATAAATTCACCAGGAATGTAAATAAGTTCAAACAATATTGGTATACATTTATATCTTAAATATAAATAAATAATTGAGAAACATGGTCATGTACCAAAAGGTACGATAGTATTAACCAGCTATAGGATTCTGTACTCTCTAAGTGAAAACATCAAAATGATTATACTCACGTCCCCCTGAAACTGGATAGAGGTGACTCGTCACCTTCCCACCGGGGATGTGACCCACCGTAGGTATGTTTTAGAACGTTGTCATAGCATAGAGTGTATCCAAATAACTCACCAACTACCTAAGGATTTCATGTGCTCTTACATGATGGGAAATTTATTTTAAGACTGCTTAAAATATAATAAATACCATTCTTCCATTTCAAAACTGCCAATTTATTTCCATTTAAAACAAAAACAAGTTTTATTAAAAAACAAGTCTCTTTTATAAGATAAAACCATCGGGTTTATATCAAATCATTTTAAGCCATTTCCATGAGTTTTAAATCCATTCAAAAAAATTACATCCTTTTCACAATTCATTTCCACAATTAAAGTCAATAATTTAATTGAAACCATTTCTATTGAATCCATAAATTTAATTCAAGAATTTAAATCAGAAAACTTTCCATAAACCCACACCAATTCAATGGAATTATGAGTTTTCCAAATTTCTATGTCAAAACCATCTCAAATGTCCCAATTCACTAGAAATGGGTTTTATCAAAGCAATTAAAACAAGTTTAAGTAATTTAATTGAAATTAGAAATTGATATAAACAAAGTAGTTCAAAGTTAATTAATTTGGAAAACTGGGACGGAACCACCTATCTCAAAGCTTGGGTAACACATGCCCAAAACAGAATTCCCTAACAACGAAAACCCAAAATTCCAATGAAGGACCAAGAATCAAATCCCCACATCTTAGGATGATCCAAATCTAAATACAAGAGGTCAGAAGAAGAGAGGAATCCCACATACCACGAGGACGAATGCCCGCTGCACTAAGACCAATGAAGGAAAATGCCTCTGGAACTAGATATCACAAAAGATCTAGAAGAAACAAAGAATAGACATCCAACTTAGGTCAATGGAACTAGCAGCAAAATTATAGGGTGCTACCGTGATTAACTGCAATGAAGAACTAGAGAGAACACTTACCTAGAGAGATGCTCTGAAGATGCAACAAAGATCCAAAGCCGATCGGGTCGATCCGAAAGGAGGGGAACCTCTAAAAAATGACTAGGAAGGGTTTTGGTTCAAGGACCAAGTGGTATAGAAAGAAAATTCCAAGAAAATATTTCAAATGCATGACATAAACCTGGGCGCGGGCTGGGTCATGAAGTGTAGTTCACACTGGATAAGTTACGCTAAAAAACTCATCACCTAGAGTTCAAAACTGATATTTTTTCCAGTCACATCATGCAATCCATGGTCACAATGTGTACCACATGTACATGATGTGTACCTACTCTGTAGCCTACAGAAAAACCATATAACCACTTTTAAGGGCTTTAAACCAAAAGTGAACTCAAATATAGGGAAAAAATTACCCGATGAAGGTAACAAGATGTTACAACCTACCCACCATATAAAATTTTTGCCCCCATAAATCCTATCAAGAATCTTCCATGCCAAAAAATGAGGACACTGCTCTCTCATCAGTGCCTCTCATTCCCACATCTCGTGACTATTAGATCCATGCTTCCATAATACACGTGCCAAAGGTATCATACTCCCATGAAGTACCTTGGCCTCAGAATCGACTATCCTGACTGGTCACTCAGTTAAAGATAAATCAAGCTTGATCTCAAGATCACACGAGATCAAAATGTGAGATGGAATAGATAGATACTTTCTCAACTGCGATATATGGAACATGTTATGTATCATTGTCAACTACTGTGGTAGTGTAAGATGATACACAACCTTCCCCACCATCTCAACAACCTCAAAAGGTCCCACAAAGTGAGGAGAAATCTTCCCTTGTCTCCCAATCCATCGATGACCCAACCAGGGTGAAACCTTTAAGAGAAATTAATCACCAAATTAAAACTCCAAAGGTATGTAGCATTGATCATCACAAGACTTATACTGTCTTTGTGCTGTCAACATCCTCTAATGAATCAGCTGAATCTTATCTATCGTCTCCTTCACCAAGCTTGGTCCAACCAAGGAACGTTCACCAACCTCTGACCAATGCAATAGATATTTATAAGGCTAACTATACAAGGCCTTGAATGGTTCCATTCTAATCGAGGACTGGTAACTATTGTTGGAAGAAAACTCAACCATCCTTAAGTGATCATCCCAATCCCCACTGAAATCAAGAACACAGACACGAAGCATATCGTAAATAATCTGTATATCTCTTTCTGTTTGGACATCCATTTGTGGATGGTAGGACCTGATCAAAAGGACCTAAGATCCCGATGCCTCCTGAATGCCTCTCCCAAAGCGAGAACTAAACCAAGTATCTCTATCAGAGACTATAGTATATAAAACACCATGAAAACAAACAATATCTTTTATATATAGATTTCCCAACTCCTCAACTTTGGACATATCATGAATGTGTATAAAGTTAGTTGACTTGGTCAGCTTGTTGATCACAACCCATATAGAATTATTCTTTCTCAAGGTATATGGAAACCCAACCAAAAATTCCATAGAGATATCATCCCACTTCCTTGTAGGTATTGGAAGTGGTTAAAGTAAACCCGAAGGTTTCTGGTGCTTAGCTTTCACTTACTAGCACATATATAAATGAGATACAAACTCAACAATGCCTTGACTCATACCCATCCACCAGAATTTCCTCCATATATTATAGAAAAACATAGTGGTACCTGGGTTCACTGCCTACTAGGAATTATAAGAATCCCCCATTATAGACTTTCTAGTTTCCAGTGGCACAACGAAGAAATTAGATAGCACAGAACACCTTCTTTGGAGAACAACCATATTCAACTATCTCCCTACTATAAATAGAGTCTCTAATTCTACAAAAAACATCATCAAGTTTTTGGTCTTGAAGAATATTCTCGAGAATAGCATATGTCAGCTGAATACTAGCTAACTAAACTTCATCCCCTTCCTCCTGAACTCCAATATTCAACTGTGAAAATAGAGCCATCAAACTCTACTCTTACAAATATTCTTTCAATACCCAGGTTGGAAGTTTCCTACTCAAAGAATCAGTAATGACATTCAAATTCCCCTAGGTATAGGCAATGTCAAATTCAAATGACTGTAGGTACTCCACCCAACACCTCTACCGAAGATTCAATTATTTTTGAGAGAAGATATAACTCAGGCTTTTGTGGTCTGAATACACGGTAAACCTTTCACAAAAAAGGTAGTTCCACTGACTCTTAAGAATATTCATCATAGTTGTAGGTTCTAGGTCATGTGTAGGATAATTCTTCTCATGTGGCCTAATATGGGAAGATCCATAAGAAACAACATGGTCGCTTTGTATAAGAACAAAACCCAATCCTGAAACTGATGCATCGCAGAAGACCACATAGCCATACCCAACCTCTGGGAGAGTCAAAACCGGTGTATCAGCCAAAAGATACTTAATCTCAACAAAAGAACTCTAAAACTTTTAATTCCACACAAACTTCACCCCCTTCCGGGTTAGAGAATTCATTGAAGAAGCCAACTTTGAAACGTCTTTCACAAACCTTTGGTAATATCCAGCTAAGCCCAAGAAGCTTCAAACCTCAAAGACATTTCATTTTTTCTCCAAATCCATAATAGCCTTCACCTTATCAGGATCAACTGATATAACCTGTTCAGACACCATGTGTCCCATGAATTTCACTTCCCAAATCCAAAAATCACACTTTGAAATCTTGGGAAAAGGAGATGGTTTCTCAACATACTCAAAACTATTCTCAGATGTTGCACATGACCCTCTTCAGACATGAAGTAGACAAGAATTTTATCCAAAAAGACTACCAAAAATGTATCCAGATACTCATGGAAAATCTTGTTCATTAAAACCATGATAACTACAGGAGCATTTGTTAAACTAAAGGGCACAAAAAGGTACTCAAAGTGGCCGTACCTACTCCCAAAGGCATCTTTCTGAATGTCAAATTCCTTTATCCTTAACTGATGGAAACTAGGTTGAAGTTCGATATTTGAAAACCAATTCTCCCCTTTCATCTAATAAAAAAGATCATCAATCCATGGCAACAGATATTTTTTATTTATCAAAAATTGGTTGAGATTTCGATAATTGACACATAATCGAAGAGAGCCATTATATTTCTTGGAAAAGGGAACCCACACTACCCAAGGTGACATACTTGGGTAGATAAAGCCTTTATCAAGAAGATAATCTATCAGGGAATTTATCTCTTCCAGTCTAGATGGAGCCATTAAGTAAGAGAGGAATAAAGACTGCTTGATTTCCAGGAGTTAAGGTAATTGAAAACTCAACATCTCTCACCAGTGGTAGACAAGAGAAATCCAAAGGAAACACATCGGGAAAATAAATGATGACTAGAGGTAGATAAACACCCATTGAATATCTAGGTCAAAATAAAAAACTGGTATCACTTTCCCCAATTTTGGATAAGAAGTTATGGCTCTGCTCGACCTTGGGCCCCATTCTCCTTGAAAGGAAAGATACACACCACTGGATGTAGTAAAGTCGAAACATCAAAGATAAAAATCAATTCAGGATTTTTTGGAAATGATCCATTCCATCCAAAATATTATGTCAAGATATTTCATATAAAGAACCAAACAACTCCAAGCTAGCTCGATATTTGATAGTGAGAAGACACAAGCAGGACTACAGAGACCTGCACTCTCTTCGTACCAAGGGGTGTAGTAATATCCACTGTACAAGATAGTTTCTCCATATGAAGATTAATAATATTTACAATAAGGGTTGAAATAAAACAGTTATATACACTTGTTTCAAAAAGAGTAGTCACTAATGATGAAGCAATGGTAATGGTACCTCTCACAGTTGCTGGACCCATGTCTGCTTCCTCTAGAGACTCTTCCAATGCAAGAAGAATCTTCGTTCTAAATGCATGTGGATGGAACCCATTTCTAGGTAAATAATTTGATTTCCCTACATTTTTAGGAGTACACGATGATATTTTCCCACTATGTAGAGTAGAGAAGTTATGGAAAAACCTCTATAAGAATCCTGAACATCTGTAGGATTTACAATCCTTGGGTGCCTCAGTGAAAACCGTATTAGAATGTCCTAGATTTCCCCATTGATAGAAAACCAAAGAACTTACTCTTGGATATGTAAGAGGTCTATAATGACTATGTTGTCAAGAACCACCACTAGAATCATCACACTTTCACTTTCCTTTGAAGTAACCAATGCTACCACTCAGACCAAAAGGAACTCCTGACAACCGTGACTTTCTAGCCAGGTCTATCTCAACCATCATCTCCCTATCCAGCACATCATCATAAGTGGGTAGCTTCAGTAAGAATACCTAAGAATGTATATCTGATCAAAGTCCCAAATAAAACCATCAAGCCTTCACCCTCTCATTAGATACACTCTCAGGAGTAAACTACACTAGATCAGCAAAGTGATTCGAATAATTAGTCACTGTTTTGTCAGATTTCTCGAGCTTGAAGAACTCTACAGCCTTAGAAAATAACATTGACTCTAGATATAACTAGTTAGTAAAAATAACCTTGAATTATTTCCACTCTAAACCCTCATGTTTCCCTACCGTCACCATCATGTACCACTATCTCCTGCTTGATCCTTCCATCACAAAGGTGGAATACTGTACCTTGATCATGTCAAGTGTCTCCAAGAACTCAAACAGACGTTCTATCTTTCTCAACCATTCATCAACATGATGAGGGTTAGTAGAGCCCTTAAATACTGGTGGATTATACTGAAGGAACTCTTGAGAATGATTCAGAAAACATCCCCTTGAGGATCCATAGCTAGAGCCTAAGTAGGAACTAAAGGCTGGTGCTTGTCCCATAACTTGGACAATATGCACAATCACCTTAACCAGATTTGGATCAACAACATAATTTTCTTTCGAAGGTTCATCAATCGCCTATTCCTGTATCTGATTCTCAAATATTATCAGAGGTATGATGCTACACAACATCAATAGATAAGAGGAAGACATTAGATTAACACTCAAACTGAGTAACAAGAGCAAGTATTCTCTACAGATGTAGCAAACCAGATTTGGATTTCACTATATCCAAATCTCAATAGGGAAAATAATAGAACTAATCCACAATAAAAATTTCCCTAACCACCCCTAGGGACTTAAGGTTCATTGAAGTGAGAGTTTTCTAGTCACTCAATCACAACTACCTCCCAAGTCCCGAAAAGAATTCTAAAAATCATACTGACTTCAAGAAAAAAGCTGAACAACCTACTCTGATTCCAATTTGTCATGAACTACCCCGAGTACCTTGGTAACCTAACAACTGATCTAGACCTGACATATCTCAAAGGGCATTCCAAATCCCCACAGGTCAGCGACTAGCACCTGACATCATACAACATACAAGTGGGAATGATTTCAAGAATGCAAAAGAAAAAGGGATAAGACAATTTGCATAACAAAAGGAATCTCCACTGGGAGTAAAGTTATCGAATACAACAAGGAAAAAATCCCAAATTAATATAACCCAAATACTAAAATGGTAAAAAATACCCAAGTCCTCTAATGAAACAACTCACCAATACCACAGTTCAGTTACAGGATCCACCTCTAAGAGATCCCTTCCCTTTTCTCAAACCCAGATGAAGAAAGCATACAAACATCCAAAGGAAAAATTGGGGTGTGAACCAAATCCCAGTAGGGTACCCCCAAATATTCCATAATAGATGCCAAATATAGATTATCCAAAGAAAAGCTTTTAATTTTCAAGGTAAAAAGGTTTGGAAAATCAAAAGATTATTTATACCAAACATGCTATAAATTTTTAAAATGATAGAAAGATACTTTTAAAGAAAATTATTTTCTTTACAAAAGATGGAACATTTATAAAATAATGGATTAAGTAAATCATTTATATAAAACAGTTTATATTATCTCATAAGGTATGTAAATAATTTCAAACAACATTGGAACACATTTATATCTCAAATATAAATAAACAAGTAATAAACATGGTCATCTTCCAAAAGATATGATAGTATTATCAATCTATAGGATTCCACATTCTCTAAGTGAACATAGAAAAATGAGTATGCTCACATCCCCCTGAAACCGGCTAGAGGAGACTCATCACCCTTCCATTGGGGATGTGACTCAATGTAGGTATGTTTTGGAACGTTGTCGTAGCGTAGAGTGTATCCAAATAACTCACCAACTACCTAAGGCTTTCTTGTGCTCTTACATGATGGGAAATTTATTTGAAGACTTTATAAAATAAAATAAATCCCAATATTACATTTTAAAAATTCCAAATTCTTTCCATTTAAAAAAAATACATTTTATTTGAAAACATGCCTCTTTCACAAGATAAAACCATAGGGTTCATATCAAATCCTTTTATGACATTTTCATGAGTTTTAAATCCATTCAAAACCACTTTTATCCTTCTAAAAATTCATTTACAAAATTAAATTAAACAATTTAATTGAAAAAATTTACATCAAATCCATAATTTCAATTCAAAAATTTAAATCAGCTAACTTTCCATAAACCCACCCTAATTCAATAGAATTGGGGGTTTTCCAAATTTCTGTGCCAAAACCATTTCAAATATCCCAATTCAACAGAAATGGGTTTTATCAAATACATTGAATTTTTTTATGAAATTGAATATAAATCAACAATTGAAATAAACCAAGCAATTCAAAGTTGATCAATTTGGAAAATTGGGATGGAACCACCTACCTCAAAGCTTGGGTCTCACACGCCTGCAATAGAATTCACCAATAAAAAAAATCCCACAATTCTAATGAATTCCCTAAAATAAAATCCACACATATTAGGATTGATCGAAATCTAAATACTAGAGGTTGGTAGAAGAGAGGAAACCTACATACCTCAAGGACGAATGCCCGCCACACCACAACCAATGAAGGAAAAGGACTTCAAAATGAGATCTCACAACAGATGTATAAGAAACTAAGAATAAACATCCAACATAGGTAAATGGATTTGGAACTGCAAGGCTAGTGCAATACCGTGATCCACCACAATGAAGAAATGGAAATAACACTTACCCGAAGTGACACACCATAGACGTAATGAATATCCAAATAGATCAGGTCGATCTGAAAGGAGGGTAACCTCTGAAAAATGCCTAGGAATGGTTCTTATAACATCCCGTTACCTTTATCGGGTATGTTTTTCCCTATCTCTATGTTTTTTTTGGTTCAAAGTCCTTAGAAGTGGTTTTTTTTATGCAGGCTACAGAATTGGTACACATCGTGTAATGACTACTATGTTCAAGTCATGAAAGGGGAGATCACGTTTTGAATTTTTAAACATCGTGAATGGTGGGTATACATCATGTATGGTGAAAATTTCAGTTTTTAACCTGAGGCGATGGGTTTTTTTGGCATAACGTATCCAGCATGGACTACATATGGTGACCCTTGTGTATAAGTCATGACTCAGCCAACACCCAGGTTTAAGTCACATGTTTGGTAGTTTTTCTCCCTATTTTCTTTCCAGACCTCTTGGATATCAAACTAGAACCCTTCCTAGGAATTTTTTAGAGGCACCCCACTTTTTGGACCAATTTGATCAAATTTGGATCATCATATCTCTTGGGGTGTGATTCTTGAGTTAGTTTTCTCCTTCATTCTTCAAGTTTCTCTCTTTCTCCTCTATTGGGTTTTTGATGGATCATCTAGGAATTGGTGGATCTATTCCACATGGTGTTAGATCTTACCTCTAGGTTTAGTTTCAATGTATTCTACAACTTCATTATCGTTGGTGAGTGTCGTTGTGAGTTTTGTGTTTTGAGAAGAGGTAGGTGGTTCTGTCCCGATTTTCCAGATTGATCACCATCGCATTGCTTGATTTATTTCAATTGTGGATTTAAATTCAATTTCTTAAACTTGATTTCAATTTCTTTGATAAAACCCAATTCTAGTTAATTGGGAGACTTGAAATGGGGTTGGTACAAAAATTTAGAAAACCCCCAATCCATTAAATTGGGATGGGTTTATTAAAATTAGATGATTTAAATGATTGAATTTAAATTATGGATTTGATGGAAAAGTTTTCAATTAAATTGTGAAAATTAATTGTGAAAAGGATAGAATTGGTTTTGAATGGATTTTAAACTCATGAAAATTCCTTAAAATGATTTGATAGAAACCCATTTGTTTTATATTTTGGAAGTGGCATGTTTTTTAATAAAATATATTTTGGTTTTAAATGGAAATAAATTAGCATTTTTGAAATAGAATATTGGGATTTATTTCATTTTTAGTAGTCTTAAAATAAACATCCCATTATATAAGAACACATGCAAGCCATAGGTAGTTGTTGAGTTATTTGGATACATTCTATGCTATCGTAATGTTTTAAAAGATACATGTGGTTGGGCACATCCCCAATGGGAGGGTTAGGAGTCACCTCTGGCTTGTGTTAGGGAGACATGGGTATAATCATTTTTCTGAGGCCACTAAGAAAGTGCGAAATCCTATAGCTAGTTAATACCACCATACCTTTTGGAATATTACCATGTTGTTAACTTTTGTATTTATATTTGAGATATAAATGTATTCTAATTTTGTTTGAACTTGTTTATATAACTACTGAATTTATATAAATTTTTTATATAAATGTTTTACTTAAGCCATTGTTTTAGAAATGTTCCATCTATTGTGAAGAAAATCCTATGCTTTAAAAGTATCTTTCTATCATTTTGAAAATGTTTAGCATGTTTTTTTAAATATACTTTTGATTTTCCAAACTTTTTTACCTTGAAAATTGAATTTTTTTCTTTAGATAATCTATATTTGGAATCTGTTATGGAATCTTTGGTGGTATCCTACTAAGCTAAGGCTCACACCCTAATTTTTCCTTTGGGTGTTTTTAGACTTTCTTATTCTAGATTTGAGAAAAAGGAAGGGATCTATTAGTGGTGGATCGAGCTTCTAAACCATGGTATTGGTGAGTTTTGTCCTTAGGAAACTTAAGGCTATTTCTTCCTATTTTAGTACTTGGGTTTTATTACTTCGGCCTATTGTGACTTTTTATATTCTAGTACTTTACTCTCAGTGGAGTTTTCTTTCTAAATTTACACTATCTTGTTATCTTTTTCTTCCTCTATTTTTGTGAAAAAAATAATTCCCAATTGTATGTTGTATTATTCCAAGTGCTATTCACTAACTTGTGGGGATCAAGAACGCCCATCATGTCATGTCAGGGTTGGATCGGTTATCATGTTACTAGGGTAACTGGGCTGGTTCATGAAAATTGGTATCAGAGGAGGCTATTCAGGTCTTTCCTTGATGGAAACATGTATTTGAATATTCTTGTTGGGACTTTATAGGTAGTTAAGATTGAGGTCCTAGCTAGCTAACACCACAATGAATCTTAATTCACTAGTGGTGGTTAGGGAAAGGTTTCTTGTGGATTAGTTCTAGTCTTTTCCCTATTGAGTTTTGGATATAGTGAAATCCAAATCTTGTTGTTACATTTGTAGAGAATTTTTTCTATTATCACTCGGTTTGAGTGTTAATATAATTTATTCTTTTTATATACTGATTTCATGTAGGATCATGAATCTGAGAAGACGTGCGAATCAGATACAAGAAGAGGTAGATTCTAAACCTCAGAAAGAAAATCCTATTTTTGATCCGAATCTAGTTGAGGTTATTGTGCGCACTGTCCAAGCTCTGGGATAGGAACCACCTCCAGTTCCTACTCAGTCTCTAGCTATGGATTCTCAGGGGGACGTTCTTCAGAATAATTCTCAAGAATTCCTTTTCTAGAAGCCACCAATCTTTAAGGGATCCACTAACCCTCAACATGATGAGGAATGGTTGAGTAGGATTGAACATCTGTTTGAGTTCTTGGAGACACCTGACGTGATCAAGGTAATGTGTTACACCTTTGTGATGGAAAGACAGAGTAGGAGATGGTGGGACACAATAGTGGTGGCATGGAAACATGGGGGCTTAGAGTGGAAAGACTTTAAGGTTCTTTTAATAATCTTTTTCTATCTAGAGTAAATAGCATTGGCTAAGGTTTTGGAGTTTTTCAAGCATGACTGGGATGACAGAACCATGACTGAGTATTGCAATTTATTTCCTGATCTAGTTTAGTTTTCTCCTGATATTGTTTCTATTGAGAGGATGAAGGCTCGACGATTCAAGTTGGGACTTTGATCAGATATCTATTCTCAGTTATTCTTACTGAAGCTACCCTTTTATGATTATATGATGGATAAGGAGACGATGGTTGAGATGGACCTGGTTGAGATGTCTGGGTTGATGGGATTTTCTTTTCCTCGGAGTGTAAACATTGGTCTCTTCAAAGGAAAATGGAAACATGATGATTCTCATGGCAGTTATCGATGACAGAATCATTTCAGACCTCCCACAGCTCTAGGAGGAAGTTCTTTAGTTTTCTATCAGTGTGTCAATTCTGGGAATTCTAAGTGGGTTTGCACTGAGGAACCCAATGACTATAGTTCCTGCAGATGTTCAGGACATGTAAAGCAGTTCTAGCATCACTTATCTACTCCGCATAGTGGGACAAGATCCTAATATCCTCCTAAAACTAAGGGGAAATAAAATTATTCACATTCAAAAGGGTTCCAAACATAGGCATCCAGAATGAAGCTTCTTCACATAGTGGAAGAGTCTCTACAAAAAGAAAATATGGGTTTAGTGACTGTGAGAGGTACCATTACCATTGCTTCATCATTAGTGACTCCTCTTTTTGACACTGGTTCATCTCACTCTTTTATTTCCTCCCATATCATTAACCTACTTAATCTTCTTATGGAGAAACCATATTTTTAAATGGATATTACTACACCCGTTTCTACAAAGAGAGAGCTGGGTCTACGTAGTCCTACTCGCGTCTTCTATCTATTAGATGCCGAGCTATCTTGGAGTTTTCTGGTTCTTGATATGAAATCTCTTGACATCATATTTTGGATGGATTGGCACATTGCTAATAAATACTGAATTGATTTTTATCTTTAATTGGTACACCTTAATACACCCATTGGTGTTTATATTTTCTTTCAAGGAGAATAGGACCCAAGGTTGAGTAGATCCAGACCTTCTTATCCAAAGTTAGGGAAATTGATATCAGTGTTTTCTTTTGACCTGGAGTGAGATTCAGTGGTTGGTGATCTTCCCCAAATCATCGTCGAGTTTCTGGATGTGTTTCATTCAGATTTATTCAGTCTACCACCGGTGAGAGAGGTTGATTTTTCTTTTGACTTAATGCATGGAACTCAAACAGTATCCATTCCCTCTAACCAAATGGATTGAGCTGAACTGAAAGAGCTGAAGTCCCAACTAGATGATCTTCTTGGGAATGGATTTATCTTTCTAAGTGTGTCACCTTGGTCAGTGCTAGTTCTATTTGCTAAGAAAAATGATAGATCTCTTCAATTATGTGTCGATTATCAAAAGCTCAATCGAGTTACGATAAATAATAAATATAAGTTTCCATGGATTGATGATCATTTTGATCAACTAAAAGGGGAGAGGTGGTTTTCAAAGATCGACCTCTGATCTGGTTACCATCAGTTGAGGATAAAAGAATCCAACATTCAGAAAACTACCTTCCAGAGTAGGTATGACCGCTATAAGTAAATTTTTATGCCCTTTGGTTTGAAAAATTCTCCAATATTTTTCATGGAGTTAATGAACAAGATTTTTAGGAGTATCTATATACCTTTGTTGGTATTCTTTCTAGATGACATTCTAGTCTACTCCATGTCCGAGGAGGATCATGTGAAACATCTAAGAATAACTCTGAGTCTGCTAAGAAATAAAATCCATTATTACAAGCTTTCAAAGAGTGATTTCTGGATTTGGGAAGTGAAATTATTGGGACACATGGTGTCTGAATAGGGTGTGTCAATTGATCCTGAGATGGTGAAGGCTGTTATGACTTTGAAGCAACCATGAAATGTCTTCGAGATTCAAAAATTCTTGGGCTTAGATGGATATTACTGTAGGTTTGTGAAAGACTTCTCATAGATGGATTCTCCGATGACTGCTTTGACTTGGAAGGGGGTGAACTATGTGGGAATGATAAATGTGAGAGTTCTTTTGTTTAGATGAAACATCTTTTTACAACTACACTGGTGTTGAGTCTTCCAGAAGCTAGGTAGGGCTATGTGGTATTTTTTGATGCATCAAGTTCTGTCTTGGATTGTGTTATTATGCAGAGTGATCATGTAGTGGCATATGGATGTCGTCAACTTAGGCCACATGAAATGAATTATGCTACCCGCGACCTAGAATTTGCAGCTGTGATGCACATGCTTAAGAGTTGGCGGCACTACCTTTTTGATGAAAGGTTTATGATGTATTCATACCACAAAATATTGAGTTATATCATCTCCCATAAAGATTTTAATCTTCGGTAGAGGTGTTGGGTGGAGTAACTGTAACACCCCAAGCTTCCACGCTACACTTCTCTTTGATTAATACAATAACATGTGTTGTACACAACTTCAAGTTCTAACACACACCACAACCAATCAAACTAGCCGTTATGAATTGTAATACCCACTTTTTGAAATTTTATAGATTTTATATTTCAAAATGGAGTTCATTTTTGGATTCGGAATATTGAAATTAGCCTAGGGTGAATTTTTGGTATTTTTCTGAAAATGTTCAATTTTTGATAAATAGTGAAAAAACACTGAGTTATAGTTTAAAACCAAATTTTTATTTAAATAATTATTTATTTTATTTAAATTTATTTTAGGTCAAAATAGATACATAATACCTATATAAGTTCAATTTAATTCATTGGTGTCAGTTTATAATAATTTTAGATATATAAAAATTTTATTGAACTTTTCACCGTCTTTTACCCATCTCCTAGGAGAATTTGCAAATTCACATAAAACTTAATTTTACCGCTTCTGTGAGTGGAATTTTGAAAATCTGAGAGACACGGCTAATATCAAGGAGTAAAATTTGGTTCAATAAGATAAAAATATTTTTGGTGAATAGTAACTTTTACTTTTATTTACCACAGTTAAAATTAAATAGGGTAATTAAGGATAAAAATGATATTATTATTACCCTAACACATATCCTAATTCTATTTTCTAAGTATAATTTGACCGAAAACAACCTTAGGAATAAAATATGAACCTCTTTGGTCCACTTGGATTAGATTAGGACATTTATTATTATTTAATTCAAAGAAGAGTTAAAAGAGTTAAAATTAAAGTTTAATAACTGATTTTTTTTAATATAGGGTTATACATAAGATAAATTAGATTATAAATATTCATTAGAAATCTAAAAATATTTCATAAATAATGGTATTTTATTTATAATTTTTAGACATTAAATAATTTAATTTATTTATGACATAATGATGAAGCAGTAATTACCTAATTAATGAAATATTAAAATAATTGATATTATAAATATCCAAATAAATGTAATTTGAGACTTGTTATGAATTCCAATAATTTTCTAGGTTAATATGACATATTAGGGTTGGTTATATTAATTGTTTTTGAAGTAATAATGCTGTTATGAATTTAGAAAAAACAAAATACCAAATAGTGTCAAAATTGACATAAAAGAGTTTTTAAAACAAATATTATATTATTAATTGATATTATATTCCTAAAAATCTAAGTTTTAGCCAAAGGACTTATATAATAATAGGTTTTTAATTAATGAACCACTTGGGATTCTCTTGTAATTATATAGTAAGTTTATTAACCATATAATATAAAAATACAAAGTGACATGGTAAATGTCAAACTATTTAACTAAGAGTAAAATCTAAAAGATAAAGATAATATAGTGACCCAAACCTGTCTAAAACCTATTGGTTGAGTGGTTTTCAACCCATCCCCAACATAAAATTTAAATAATCCATTTTGGATCCATTAGAAACCGAAAATGATTTTATTATAAAATAATATTTCTAGCTTTTCCTAAGGTACCTCTCACCCCTCTTATAAAAGGCCACTCCACATTCTCTCTAATTCACACCTTAAAAGCCATTTGGCTCGTCCAACCTCTGACCAAATACCATCTAAACTATCCCCCCTTATTCATATAGGCATTCCTTTAGTCAGAAATCCAACCTAAGGATCTCTTTTGATCAAATAAAAAGGAAGAACCCGAAGAAGAGGTAAATATCTCACCACCTCTTTCAAGTTCCTTTCTTCTTCCACTTCCTTTTCCTTTGCTGTTTCCATTATAAAATAATAAATCCAGTATCTTTTATATACTGTGATGTTATTATAAATATGGTACAATTGAATTCATTATTCTATCCATCCTTTGAATAAAATGTCACCATACGTGTGTACGTACGGATTACCGTCTCCACGTCGTGGTGTAATTGTCATTCAATACATTATTATTTGTATGGGTATAATAATGATGTGTAATTCATGTAAATAATAAATATAAAATGATAATTATTATTTATATATTATATAAGATCCAATTATATATTATTTTAATATCAAAAGAATGATATTGTCGCTCGTGCGTACGTACGGATTACCGTCTCCACAAACGCGATGAGATTCATTCCCCATCGTATCCATTCAAGAATAATTTTCAGTAGATGATTAAAAATAATGTTTAAAGACTTGATATCATTCTGGATATGAATAAGATGCATCCCATCCATAACAAATATGATTCACATAACAAATAATATAAAAGAAAACGAATCTGTTAACACCCGAAACAACGATAATACAAAGATATTATTAACAAAGAAATGTTAAAAGATCATATATGATATCATATTAATGTATATTATTATTTTATAATTTAATAACAATTATTTCACCATTATAAAGGAGGTTAACCTACCCTCAACCAAGGAAAAGTACAAGGTAAGAGTTGATTTCACAATCTCTTTATTATCTGAGGTTCTTTTTACGTAAGTATCTACTGGGACCTCTTTATCATCCACATCCATGTTTCTTAAAAATGTATTTTAAAACATTATTAATATTTTATAGACTATGGGTTAAATTAATTTATACCCTTTTTTGACTTTTTATAAGATGTTTATAAAGGAATCATTCCTTCGTTTTCCAAACAAGGTCCTTTTTAACCTTTTCGACAGAATTAAGGTAAGAATGTCTTTTTAACTTATACGGCAGGTGCAGATATTTTACACCATTATAAAATCATCGAAGCTTCCCTTAAAATCTTAGAAGAATATTTTCAAAGTAAATTTTTTCTTTTATAATTATGTGACTTTTAAATGATTAAAAAAAGAGATATTTCTGTCAAATAGTTTTGATTTCATCTATGTCAACATCCTTTGATAAATTTTAAGCTTATTTGAAGTTGATTTATTATGATACAAAGCTTCTATATAGTATTGAATATTTTGTGATATGTTTGAATGTGGATGTGTTATTTTTATACCATTCATGGTTTATGGAGGAAGTATTGACATTTCGTATGCTAGTTTTAATACGAATGTTTATGTTATGTTTAAACCTGTTCATATGAGGAATGCATTAGACTTAGTAAGTGACTGGTGGAGCCCGCTATAGCTCCTCAATTCATCAGTAGGTCTCATGATACAAACTAGTGTCTTGGAACAAGGCCTTGACAAAATATTATTTGTAGTCTTGGCACAAGGCCTTGACTATGTGGTTATGATAGTCTGGCATTATGCATTCCATCATTATGAAAGTGTTTATTGATATTTCATGTGACTATTCGACTAGTAGAATATCCATGTGAATAAGTAAATGGAATTATTTCATTTTATTTTTTCCATATTATGCTGAAGTTCAAGTTCAAAATGCTTTTGTTTTAGTTATACATTTCCTTAAATGTTTATGCTTATTTATGAAAGTTTCTCCTATATTGTTATCCTTACTGAGCATCTGAGCTCACCACTTTATATGTTTTATTTTTCCCAAGATGTGAAGAAGTATTTTATGACTAACCTGGAGGGATAGTATGAGGGGTTATGAGTGTGGACTATGGAGACTATGTTGTTGTAGTTTTTCACTTTATCATTTAATTTAAGACTTATGAATGCATCTTGTGTTTCCAAGGCTACTAAACTAATCGGTCTTTCGAGACTTGATATTTTGTGATCATGCCAATGTTATGTAACAATGCAATGACTCTGGGTAACTAGGTTCAGGGAGTTACAGTTGGTATCAGAGGAAGTTTAGTACAAACCTTAGAAGTTAGATTTAGATAAACTCTGATTAGAGAACATAGACCTAAGATGGACTTTGGGGATTAGTATAGAAGAACTTCCTAGAATTTTGGTATTGTAGAGATTTTGTGAGTTTTACGAGCAATACATCCCTGTCTGGATACGAGCAGGTAGAGGAAGCTCTGGAACAGATGTAACTAGGGGTAAAACCCGAAAACACCGCTTTGAGCTAGACTCGAACGGGAACTGGTGCACGACAACGGGCCTTACTTCAGTCTTGGTTACGACACTCCCAGGGGATATGCTTAGGATAATTCTCATTTTCTTTACAAACCATTATGAAGGGTTTATGAGTATATACTTTCTCAAAGAAAACATTTTTATGATTATGGATTTTATCCATAAACTGTTCAATTTATGTTAAGTGTTTTACAAGTTTGGACCTATGTATTGCGATTCATAAACTAATCTAGTGTATGACATTGTTTAGAAATGGATCCTTGTGGAAGGAATGGAAACTATATCAATGCACACACTCCATGTAGGGATTTCCCTCCTACTCAAGATAATTATAGTGGAGCTGGTGGTACAACTGGTGGTGATCATATTATCACCATACTGGGACAACTCACTCAGGTTATGAATAATAACCTTACCTGTATAGAGCACCCTGATCCGCAGCATGGAGGATCAATGTTAGATCACTTCATGAGGAAACAATCACCAACATTAAATGGGGGTACAAATCCAATAGTAGCTGAGCAATGGATAAATTACTTAGAGAAAATATTCCAGGCCTTGGGGAACAGTGAAAGAGAAAAAGTTTTCATGGAAGTTTACCGCCTAACTGGAGATGCTGATCAATGGTGGTCATTAATTCAAAACATGAAGGAAGATGATGAAGTATCATATATGTAATGGAGGGAGTTTAAAGATATTTTCTTAGAAAAATACTTTCCTCATGACCATCGAGCGGATATGGAAAGACAATTTATGAGTCTGAGGCAAAAGGAGGACGATAATGTTGCAAAGTATGTGTCTAACTTTACAAGGTTAGCAAGGCATGATGCAGATTATATATGTAACCCAATAAGTAATATTGATTGTTTCTATGATGGTTTAAAACCATTTCTTCGTCGATCATTAGTCTCACAATCCTTCTCGTCGTACAGAGATATTGTCTCATGTGCTATCAAGACAGAAAAGGAATTCTCTAAGTCTTACAACTTTAAAGAAAAGCAAGAGAAGAAGAGATCTGCTGATCACTCTGGAAATGAAAATAAGGTTAAGAAGGGAAAAGTTGAATATCCATCCTGGAGTGAATGTGGGAAGAAACACCCCGGTACTTTCTTGAAGGGAATGGTAGTCTGTTACAAGTGTGGTGAAAAAGGCCACCAAGCTCATGATTGAAAGGGGAAGAAGGAAGCTACCGATGTTCAATGCTACAATTGCATGGAGATGGGACATTATGCAAATGAATTTCCTAATCGTCAAGGAAACTTACCTCAGAAAAGTCCAAGGGATCAAGGCCAAGCTTATGCGATCACTATTGCTGAGGTTGAAGCTCTGAAAGACGTGGTGGCAGGTAATTTAATGGTTTCCTCAAGTTTAGCCAATGCTTTATTTGATTATGGATCATCGCATTGTTTCATATATTCCCAGTTTTCTAAGAAAATTAGATATTTCCAATTTGATTTAATAAGGGAGTTGTCAGTCAAAACTCTTAAGGGAAGTATCATTGCTACAAAGTTCTGTGAATCAGTTCCCATTAGGGTATATAAATGTTCTTTATCTGCTGATCTCATTGTCATACCCATGATATAATTTGATATAATACTTGGTATGGATTGGATTTCAGACCATGATGCAAAAATTTATTGTAAGAAGAAGGAGGTTACTATTTTTGATGATGATGATAAAGAACACCTAATCTTTAGAGCAGAATCGTCACCACCCAATTCTTATCTAGATCCACCCCCAGTAGCTCAACTAAATTAAATTTTTGGGGAGGAAGAGAATGAAATGACTGTGGGTGAGGAAAAGAATGTTCAAATAGAGGATGTACCTATTGTGAGAGAATATGTTGATGTGTTTCTAGAAGATTTACCTGGACATCCTCCAGAATGAGAAATTGAGTTTTCCATTGATTTAATTCCTGGTTCAAGGCCCATATTGAAGACCCCTTATAGAATTGCCACTGTGGAATTAGTGGAACTAAAGAAACAACTAGAGGAATTGAATAATAAGGGATTTATTCGCCCTAGTGTTTCTCCATGGGGATCCCCTGTTCTTTTTATTAAGAATAAAGATGGATCTATGAGGTTGTGCATTGACTACATGGAGATCAATGCTATAACAATAAAGAAAATGTATCCCCTACCTCGCATTGATGATTTATTCAAACAAATTCATGGAGCTAAATATTTTTCAAAGATTGAACTTCGATCTGGATATCATCAGTTGTGTGTAAAGAAGGAAGACATTCTGAAAACAGCATTTCGAACCAGGTACGGGAATTACGAGTTTACAGTAATGCCTTTTGGGCTGCCTAATGCACCCTCTATTTTCATGGATCTAATGAATAGAGTTTTCAAGGAATATCATGACGACTTTGTAGTGGTATTTATTGATGATATCTTGGTATACCTCAAAAGCTATGAAGATCATGAAAATCACTTGTGCATTATCCTGAAGACTCTGAGAAGACATGAATTATATGGGAAGTTTAGAAAGTGTGAGTTCTGGCTTCAGGAGATTTCTTTTCTTGGCCATATTGTCTCTAAGGATGGAATCTCTGTTGATCCTTCTAAGACAAGAGAAATCCAAGAATGACCAACACCAATGAGTATAACTGAGGTACGCAGTTTTATTGGTTTAGCAGGTTATTATTGACATTTCATCTAGAATTTTTCCCGATTGTCTAACCCATTAACGAAGATCACACGTAAAGGGGTTAAATTTGTTTGGACAAAAGAGTGTGAAGAATGTTTTGAAGAACTGAAGATAAGATTAGTCAATGCTCCTATATTGACTCTACCATTAGTGAATGATGGGTTTGTTAATTATTTTGATGCTTCAAAGAAAGGACTTGGTTGTGTCCTTATACAGAATTATAGGGTTATTGCCTATGCATCATGACAACTAAAAATCGATGAGCAAAACAATCCTACTCATGATCTTGAGTTAGCAGCTGTAATCTTTTCTTTGAAGATATGGAGACATTATCTCTATGGTGAAAAATGTGAGATATATACCAATCAAAAGAGTTTGAAGTATATTTTCTCACAGAAAGAACTCAACATGAGGCAAAGCCGATGGATTGAAATACTCAAGGATTATGATTGCGCAATACACTACCACCCGGGGAAGACAAATAAGGTGGCAGATTATTTGAGCAGAAAGGATCATGGAGTTTTGAACAAGATGAGAGTTGAAAGGGATCCTATTTTTATGGATCTAGTAAAGATGGATTTGGGAATCACCATGGAAGGTGAAACATCAATGCTTTTTCAAATGGTTGCCAAACCATCTTTACTATAAAGGATAAAGATTTCTCAGACTGGTGATGAAGAGTTTCAAAAGAAGATTAAATCTGTGAATGATGAGAGATTGATTGACTTCGTATATGAAGATGATATTTTGAAATTCGGGAAGAGAATTTGTGTTCCTAATATACCTGATATAAAAAGTGAATTATTGGACGATTATCATAGTTCCAATTTCTCTATACACCCTGGGAGAACCAAAATGTATAGATATTTGAAGGAACATTTTTGGCGGGACAACATGAATAGGGATATTGCTGATTTTGTGTCAAGATGTATGGTTTGTCAACAAGTGAAAGCTAGAAGGTAACATCCAGGAGGAGTCATGAAACCTATTCCCATACCTGAGTGGAAATGGGATAATATTACGATGGAATTTGTCATGGGACTACCAAAGACTCCTTGAAGGAACGATGAAATATGGGTCATTGTTGATCGTCTTACCTCGTCAGCACATTTTCTTACTATAAGAGAAGATCTACCACTTGAATGTCTAGCAAGAATATATATTAATAAAGTTATGAGACTTCATGGAGTACCCCTATCGATTGTTTCTGATCGTGATCCACGTTTTACTTCAAGATTCTAGAAAATTATTCAGAAATCCCTGGATACTGAACTTCGTTTGAGCACCGCCTACCACTCTCAAACAGATGGACAATCAGAACGAACTATTAAAACCTTAGAAGACATGTTGAGATCCTACTCACTTGACTTTCAGGGTATGTGGGATCAATATTTACCTTTGGTAGAATTTTCTTATAACAATAGCTTCTATTCAAGTATTCATATGGAACTATATAAAGCGTTATATGGAAAGATATGTCGCACACCAACTTATTGGGATGATGTTGGTGAAAGAAAACTTGTAGGCTCTGAACTTTTTGAGGAAACGATGGAAAAGGTGAAGGTAATACAAACCCACATCAAAGCAGCTCAAAGTAGGAAGAAGAGCTATGCCGATAACCGAAGGAAGGATTTGGAATTTCAGGTAGGAGATCATGTTTTATTTAAGGTATCTCAAGGGAAGGGAGTTATACATTTCGTTAAGAAAGGTAAATTGAGTCCCAGGTACATAGGACCTTTCGAAATTCTAGAACAAATTGGGGTTGCAGCTTATCGTTTGGAAATGCCGCCAAATCTCTCCAAAGTTCATGATGTGTTCCACGTATCACTGTTGAGAAAATACATGTCTGACCCGATGCATTTACTCACCTATGATGAATTAGAACTGTAAACTGATATGTCTTATTGTGAAGATCCTGTCAATATTCTTGATACAAGAGAACAAGTGCTGAGAAACAAATAAGATGGAAGAGGCAACGTGAGAACCTGAGGAACTTATGATGAAGAACCACCCAAATCTTTTTATGTAGTAATATTCTAGAAATTTCGAGGATGAAATTATTTGAGGGAGGGGAGAATGTAACAGCCCAAGATTCCACATTACTCTTCTCTTTGATTAATACAATAGTGTGTGTTGTATGCAACTTCGAGTTCTAACACACACCACAACCAATCAAACTAGCCGTTATTAATTGTAATACCCACTTTTTTAAATTTTATAAATTTTATCTTTCAAAATGGACTTCATTTTTGGATTCGGAATGTCGAAATTAGCCTAGGGTGAATTTTTGGTATTTTTCTGAAAACGTTCAATTTTTGATGAATAGTGAAAAAACACTGAGTTATAGTTTAAAACCGAATTTTTATTTAAATAATTATTTATTTTATTTTGAATTTAATTTAGGTCAAAATAGATACATAATAGCTATATAAGTTCAATGTAATTCATTGGAGTCAGTTTATAATAATTTTAGATATATAATTTTTTTTTTGAACTTTTCACCGTCTTTTACCCATCTCATAGGAGAATTTGTAAATTCACATTAAACTTAATTTTACTGATTCTGTGAGTGGAATTTCGAAAATATTAGAGAAAAAATTAATATAAAGGAGTAAAATATGGTTTAATAAGATAAAAATAATTTTTGGTGAATAGTAACTTTTTACTTTTATTTACCATAGTTTAAATTAAATAGGGTAATTAAGGGTAAAAATGATATTATTATTACCCTAACACATGTCCTAATTCTATTGGCTAAGAATAATTAGACCAAAAACAGCCTTAGGAATAAAATATGAACCTCTTTGGTCCACTTGGATTAGATTAGGACATTTATTATTATTTAATTCAAAGAAGAGTTAAAAGATTTAAAATCAAAGTTTAATAACTAAAACATTTTTAATATAGGGTTATACATAATATAAATTCGATTATAAATACTCATTATAAAGATAAAAATATTTCCTATGTAATGTTATTTTATTTATATTTTTTAGAATTAAATAATTTAATTTATTTATGACACAATGATGATGCAGTAATTACCTAATTAATGAAATATTAAAATAATTGATATTATAAATATCCAAATAAATGTAATTTAAGAATTTTTATGAATTAAACTAATTTTATAGGTTAATATGTCATATTAGGGTTGGTTAGATTAATTTTTTTCGAAGCAATAATGCTGTTATGAATTTAGAAAAAACAAAATACCAAATAGTGTCAAAATTGACATAAAAGAGTTTCTAAAACAAATATTATATTATTAATTGACATTATATCCCTAAAAATCTAAGTTTCGACCAAAAAACTTATATAATGATAGGTTTATTATTAATGAACCACTTGGGATTCGATTAGAAGTATATAGTAAGTTTATTAGCCATATAATATAAAAATACAAAGTGACATGGTAAATGTCAAACTATTTAACTAAGAGTAAAATATAAAGGAAAATGTTAATATAGTGACCCAAACCTGTCTAAAACCTATTGTTTGAGTGATTTTTGATCCATCCCCACCTTAGCCTTTAAATAATCTATTTTGGATCCATTATAAACCAAAAATGATTTTATTATAAAATAATATTTCTAGATTTTCCTAAGGTGCCCCTCACCCCTCTAATAAAAGGGAACTCCCCCTTCTCTATAATTCACACCTTCAAAGCCATTTGGATCAGAAAAACTCTACCCAAATACCCTCTCAAATGTTCTCCATTAATCCTAGAGGCCTTCCTTTAGTCAGAAATCCAACCTAAGGAGCCCATTTGATCAAATCAAAAGGAAGAACCCGAAGAAGAGGTAAATATCTCACCACCACTTTCAAGTTCCTTTCTTCTTCCACTTCCTTTTTTTTGTTGTTTCCATTATAAAATAATAACTCCAATATCGTCTATATAATTTTATGTTATTATAAATATGGTACAACCGAATTCATTATTCTATCCATCCTTTGAATGATATGTCACCATACGGGCGTATGTACGGATTACCGTCTCCACGTCATGGTGTAATTGTCATTAAATACATTGTTATTTGGATGGGTATAATAATGATGTGTAATTCATGTAAATAATAAATATAACATGATAATGATTCTTTATATATGATATAACATCCAATTATATATTATTTTAATATCAAAATAATGATATTGTCGCTCGTGCGTACGTACGGATTACCGTCTCCACGAACGTGATGAGATTCATTCCCCATCGTATCCATTCAAGAATAATTTTCAGTAGATGATTAAAAATAATGTTTAAAGACTTGATATAATTATGGATATGAATAAGATACATCCCAACCATAACAAATATGACTCACATAACAAATAATATAAAGGAAAACGAATCCGTTAACACCCGAAACAACGATAATACAAAGATATTATTAACAAAGAAATGTTAAAAGATCATATATGATATCATATTAATGTATATTATTCTTGTATAATTTAATAACAGTTATTTAACCATTATACCGGAGGTTAACCTACCCTTGACCAAGGAAAAGTACAAGGTAAGGGTTAATTTCACAATCTCTTTATTATCTGAGGTTGTTTTTACGTAAGTATCTACTGAGACCTATTTATCATCCACATCCATGTTTCTTAAAAATGTATTTTAAAAAATTCTTACTATTTTATAGAATATGGGTTAAATTCATTTATACCCTTTTTTGAATTTTTATAAGATGTTTATAAAGGAATCTTTCTATCGTTTTCCAAACAAGGTCCTTTTTAACCTTTTCGACAGAATTAAGGTAAGAATGTCTTTTTAACTTATACGGTGGGTGCGACTATTTTCCGCCGTTATAAAATTGTAGAATCTTACCTTAAAATCTTATAAGAATATTTTCAAAGTAAATTTTTTCTTTTATAATTATGTGACTTTTAAATGATTTTAAAAAAGAGAGATATTTCTCTCAAATAGTTTTGATTTCATCTATGTCAACATCCTTTGATGAATTTTAAGATTATTTGAAGTTGATTTATTATGATACAAAGATTCTATATATTATTGAAAATTTTGTGATATTTTTGACTGTGGATGTGTTATTTTTATACCATTCATGGTTTAAGGAGAAAGTATTGACATTTTGTATTCTAGTTTTAATACGAATGTTTATGTTATGTTTAAACCTGTTCATATGATAAATGCATTGGACTTAGTAAGTGACGAGTGGAGCCCACTATAGCTCCTCGATGCATCGGTAGGTCTCGTGAGACAAACTAGTGTCTTGGCACAAGGCCTTGACAAAATATTATTTGTAGTCTTGGCAAAAGGCCTTGAATATGTGGTTATGATAGTCTGGCATTATGAATTCCATCATTATGAAAGTGGTTATTGATATTTCATGTGATTATTCAAATAATAGAATATCCATGTGAATAAGTAAATGGAATTATTTCATTTCATTTTTTCCATATTATGCTGAAGTTCAAGTTCAAAAGTATTTTGTTTTAGTTATACATTGCCTTAAATGTTTATGCTTATTTATGAAAGTTTCTACTATATTGTTATCCTTACTGAGCATCTGAGCTCACCCCTTTATATGTTTTATTTTTCCTAGGACGTGAATAAGTATTTTTTGACTGACCTACAGGGATAGTTTGAGGGGTTATGAGTGTGGACTATGGAGACTATGTTGTTTTAGTTTTTCACTTTATGATGTAATGTAAGACTTATGAATGTATCTAGTGTTTCTAAGGATACTAAACTAATCGGTCTTTCGAGACTTGATATTTTATGATCATGCTAATGTTATGTAATAATGCACCGACTCTGGGTAACTGGGGTCGAGAAGTTACAGTAACTACAGTCTTTCAACATTGACACCGCCTATACTCCAGGGAAAGGGAATGTCATTGTTGATGCTTTGAGTAGGAAACTTCTAACCTAGACAGTGAGAATATTTGGAAGAGTAGAGTTTGATGGATCTCTTTGCACAATTTATTAACAGAGTTTAGGAGGAAGGGGCTATGGTTTCCTTGGCCAGTGTTCAGTTGACATATGCTATTATTAAGATGATTCTTCAAGATGAAAAAATCGATAATTAGTTCCGTACCATTGGAGACTGTCTTTATAGTGGGGAGATATATTCCCTATGGTTGTTCTCCAAAGAGGATGTTCTTTGATATCAGAATCACTTCGTTGTGATGTTAGAATCAAGAAAGGCTGTAATGGGAGATTTCCATAACTCCCAGTGGGATATGAACCGAAGAACAAAAAAATGATCTATGATGTGTGGCAGTAGTTCCAATGGCCGAGAATATGATGGGACATTGCTGAGTTTGTCTCCCATTACTATACATGCCATCAGGTTAAGGCTGATCATCAAAAACCTTCGAGTTTACTTCATGTACTTCCAGTCCCAACATGGAAGTGGGATGAGATCTCTATATACTATGTGGTTGCGTTACCATGTACCGTGAGAAATAATAATTCTATATGGGTTATGATTGAAATTCTAACCATTTCAGCTCACTTTATACCCATGTATGATATGACCAAAGTTGAGGAGTTGGGAAATATCTATGTGAAAGAGATTGTTTGTTTGCATAGAGTTCAATATGCAGACAGATGGCTAGAAAGAAAGAGCTATACAAAATCTTGAAGATATGCTTCACGCCTCTCTTCTCGACTTTAGTGAGGATTGGTATGATCACCTAGGGCTAGTTGAGTTTTCTTACAATAACAGTTGCCAGTTCGCAATCATAATGAAACTATTTGAGGCCTTGTATGGGAAGCCTTGCAAATCTTCATTGTGTTGGTTGGAGGTTAGTGAAAGTTCCTTTATTGGACCAAGATTGTTGAAAGAGATGATAACTAAGATTTAATTGATTTGTCATAGGATGTTGGAAACAAAAATTCAATATAAGTCTTATTCTAATCGACATTGTAGACCTTGGAGTTTTCAGTTGGTGATCAGGTGTTCCTAAAGGTTTCATCCCAGTTGGGTTATCAATGGTTTGGGAGGAAAGGGAAGATTTCTCCTTACTTTGTGGGACCTTTCAAGGTTGTGGAGAAGGTGGGGAAGGTTGCATACCATTTTTCACTTCCATCACAACTGACATTGACACATATCGTGTTCCATGTATTGCAACTGATAATGTATCTATCTGATCCATATCACGTTTTGAGATGGTGTGATCTTGAGATTGAGCTTGATTTATCTTTGACTGAGCGACCGGTCAGGATAGTTGATTCTGAGGCCAAGGTACTTCATGGGAGGACAATACCTTTGGTTCACATACTATACCAGCATGACTCTGATAGTCACGAGATGTGGGAATGTGAGGCACTGATGAGAGATCAGTGGCCTCATCTCTTTGGAATGAATGCTTATCCATAGGCTTTCTGGGGGAAAAACGTTTTTATGGTGGGGATGTTGTAATATCCCATTACCTTGATCAGGTAAGTTTTTTACTCTCTCTAAGTTCCCTTTTTATTCAAAGTCCTTAGAAGTGGTTTTTTGGTTTTTTGCAGGCTGCAGAACAAGAACACATCGTGTACCTGAGGTACACATCGTGTACTGGCTATTATGTTCAAGTTGTGAAAGGGGAGATCACGTTGTGAACTGGTACATGTTGTGAATGGTGGGTACACATCATGTAGGGTGAAAATGTAAGTTTTTAACTCAAGGGAATGATTTTTTTGGCATAACTTATCCTATGTGGACTACACGTCATGACCCTTGGGTACATGTCGTGACCCGACCCATGACCTGGTTTAAGTCATGTGTTTGGTAGTTTCACTCAGTATTTTATTTACATACCTCTTGTCTCTCAAAACAAAACCCTTCATAGGAATTTTTTAGAGGCACCCCTCCTTCCGGATCGATATGATCAGTTTTGGATCATCATGTCTCTGGTGGTGTGATTCCTGGTTAAGGGTTCTCCCTAGTTCTTTAAGTTTCTCTCTTTCCCCTCTATTGGGGGTTCAATTGATCATCTAGGAATTGATGGATCTATTCCCTGTGGTGTTGGATCTTTCTTCTAGGTTGAGTTTCAAGGTCTTCTACACCTTCATTCTCATTAGAGGGTGTTGTTGTGAGTTTTTTGTTTTGAGAAGAAGAAGGTGGTTCAATCTCGATTTTCCAAATTGATTACTATCGTATTGCTTGATTTATTTCAATTAATTATTTAAATTAAATTTCTTAAACTTGTTTTCAATTTATTTGAGAAAACCCAATTCTAGTGAATTGGGAGATTTGAATGGTTTTGGCATGGAAATTGGGAAAACACCCAATTCCATTGAATTTAGGTGGGTTTATAGAAATTAGATGATTTAAAATTTTGAATTTAAATTTGGATTCGATGGAAATTTTTTCAATTAAATAGTTAAATTTAATTGTGAAAATGATTTTTTAAAAGGATGGAATTGGTTTTGAATGGATTTAAAACTCATGAAAATGGCTTAAAATTATTTGATAGAAACCCAATGGTTTTATCTTATGAAAGAGGCATGTTTTTGAATAAAACCTATTTTGGTTATAAATGGAAAGAAATTGGAATTTTTGAAAAGGAAGAATGGGATTTATTTTATTTTATGGAGTCTTAAAATAAATTTCCCATCATGTAAGAGAACATGAAAGCCTTAGGTAGTTGGTTAGTTATTTGGACACACTCTACGCTATCACAACGTTCTAAAACATACATTTGGTGGGTAACATCCCTAATCGAAGGGTAAAGAGTCGCCTATGTCCATTGTTAGGGGGATGTGGGTATACTCATTTTTCCAAGACCACTAAGAGAGTGTGAAATCCTATATCTGGTTAATAATATCATACCTTTTGGTTGATGACCATATTGCTCACTTGTTTATTTATATTTGAGATTTAAATGTATGCCAATGTTATTTTAACAACTTTACATGCCTACTGAATTTATATAAACTATTTTATATAAATTTTTACTTAAGCCATTGTTTTAGAAATGTTCCGTCTTTTTTAAATAAAATCCTGTGCTTTAGAAGTATCTTTACAACATTTTGAATTTTTTTAGCATGTTTGGTTTAAATATGATTTGATTTTCCAAACCTGTTTACCTTGAAAATTGATAGGATTTATTAAAATAATCTATATTTGGCATCTATTAGGGAATATTTGGTGGTATCCTTCTGGGATTTGGCTCACACCCTACTTTTTTCCTTCAAGTGTTTGTAGACGTTCTTCCTCCAAGTTTGAGAAAAGGGAAGGGATCTCTTGGAGGTGGATTCAGATACTAAACCATGGTCTTGGTGAGTTGTGTCCTTAGGGACCATGGGGCCATTTATTCCTGTTTTAGTACTTGGGTTTCAGTATTTTGAGTTGTTGTACCTTGTTGTATTCTGATACAATACTACTTGTGGAGTTTTCATTCGATATGCATACTATCTTGATATCTTTTACTTCCACTATGTTTTGTGGAAAAAATCATTCCCACTTGTATGTTTTATGATGCCTTGTTATAGTTTCTAACCTATGGGGATTAAGAACGACCTTCGGGGCATGTCAGGGCTGACTCAGTTTTTGGGTTACCAGGGTACCTAGTCTGGTTTGTGATAGTAATGGTTCAAGAGCCAATAGGTTTGGAAAGAAAAGACTGAGAAAATCTTCCAAACGCATGACATAATCCTGGGAACGGGCCAGGTCACGACGTGTAATCCATGATAGATAAGTTCCACTGAAAAACCCGTCGCCTCAGGTAAAAAAATAACATTTTTCCATGTCACATCATGTAATCCCTAGTCATAATGTTTACCATAGGTACACGATGTGTACCTTAGGTACACAATGTGTACCCTCTCTATAGCCTATAGAAAAACCCATAAAAAAACTTCTAAGGACTTTGAACCAAAATGGAACTTAGAGAGAGGTAAAAACTTACCCGATCATGGTAACATATAGTTAGAATCTTCTAGCCCATTTGGATTTTACTAAAATTATCAAAGGAATATTTCTTTAATGTGAACGACATGTCTGAAATTTCCCATCATCATGAACACTCAATGTTTTAAATAACCCTTTATAAATTCCTAATGTCATTTTGAAATAAAAGAATATTAATTTTTTATGAACATTTATTTTTAAATGGTTATTTTCAATGTGAAGAGGTTATTATCTTTAATTTTATAGTATATATATTAATTAATGATATAAACCATTTATTGTACCTATGATCCATTGGGGATATGTTGTATTGATACCATCCTTATTATTTCTCTTCATGTATTTTGATCAGTTTGACTGGAGATATAGAATTTTATTACCATTCACCATATTACTCTAGATAGTTTATGATTATGTTTATTGATTGGTGTATGTATTATCATTTTTTAGGTTGGGGTTTTAAAATAAATTTTTATGTTGTTTATGTTTCACCCATTTCATACGATGAATGCATTGAACTTATTATGTGATGGGTGGGGATCAAAATTACATAGCCCCTTGATATATCATTAGGTATCATGAGAAAAAACTGTTTTTCAAATTAAATTGGTATTTACCCATAGATTTAAAATTTCTTGTGAAAGGTATTGAAAATATGTTTCAGATGTCCATCATTATGAATTACCACAATCTGAGATTATATATTGATGTTACATGTGACTATTAAATTATTTAGAATATCCATGGTCAAGTTTCAATCTCATGTGATCATTTATATGGAATTATTTTATCATCATTTATTCCTACCATATTATTATTCATGTTCAAATTAATGATTAAATGAAATGTGTTTCATTTATTTACCTTTTCCATATTGATTATGTATTATGTATTCATGATAGGTTCAACTGTACGCATAACCTTACTCACATTAGAGCTAACCCCTTTCTTATGTCTCATTTCCCCAAAAAGTTAGGAAGTGTTTTATGAATGATATGAAAGTATATTCTAGAGGGGATAAATATTATATAAAAGAAAGTATTTTGTTTTATATTATGTTTTCAAATGTAAGTGAAATAAAATTATGCATCTAGTTTACCAAGACTACCAAAATATTTGGTCCTTCGAGATGTGATTCCTGGTATATTATGACAATTTAATAAAGTAACCATAGAATCTAGGCTACTGGGGTTGAGGTCTTTATAGTTGGTATCAAAGGAAGTTTAGTTTAAACCTTAGGAACTAGATTTAGGAAAACATAGATTAGGTAACATAACCCTATGTTAAAAAATGAGTATATGAATAGAATAACATCCTAAAGTATTGGTAAGGTATATATTAGGTGGTTTACCTAGAAATAAATTCCTACTTGGATACTAAAAGTAGATCTGATTTTAGAAAACATGTACTTAGGGGTAATAACTCTAAAAAAGGCATATCAAGATTGATTTGAGTGTTACTTGGTACATGAAAATAGGCCTCACTGCATACTTGATTTGACACTCATGGGGGATATTCTTAGGATAATTCACATTTTATTTACAAACCATTGAGAAGGATTTGAAAATATTTTTATGATTTAAAAACATTCCCAACAAAAACATGTTTATGATTAAGGGATAATCCATGCATACATTTTTAAATTTATGTTAAGTGTTTCAATAGTTTTGGGATTATGCATTATGGTTTTACAATGTTATGATATTATATAGTGTATTCCATTATTTATAAATTATGCCTAGTGGAAGGAATGTGTATCATATCTATTCACATACCCCATGTAGGGATTTAACTCATAGGAAAGAAAATGAATCTAGAGCTGGATCTATAGATGGAAATGAATAAATTATAACCATATTGGGATAACTGACTCATGTTATATGCAATAAAAATTCTTGTATGGAGAAATATTCTGATCTACCATGAAATGTACCAATTTTATACCAATTTATGTGTCAAAAACCTCCATCATTAAATGGGACTAGAAATCCATTTATACCTGACCAATGGATAAGTTCTTTAGATAATAAATTTCTCTCTCTATGAAGTAATAAAAGGGAGAATTTTTTATAGAATTTTATCATCTCTCAATTGATTCAGATCAATAGAGGTCATAGATTAAAAAAACTAATTATTAAGAAGATATTGTAAACATGGAATGGAAGGATTCTAAGGTACTATTCTTGGAAAAGTATTATCCTCATGAGAAACAAGAAGATATGGAGAGACAATTTTAGATTCTAAGAAAAAAGGAAGATAAAAATATTTCTATATATGAATCCAAAATTACAAGGTTATAAAGGAATGCTACATAATATGTTTGTAATACAAGGTTAAATATTAAAAAAAATTGGGATTAATAAAATTCTTCAAAGGAAACTTGTCTCACAAAATTTCTCATCATATGAGGACATATCATCATATATTATTAATATGGATAAATAATTCTATAAATATTATGGATTCAATGGGAAGTAAGAGAAGAAGATTATGGAAGAAAAAATGTGGATAAAGGGAAGAAATTAAAGTAGGATTTCCCCATGTGATAATTGAGGAATGAAATACTCTGGTACATTCTTGAAGGGAATGAGAGTTTTCTACCAGTGTTGAGAGAATGGCCACAATTCTCATGATTTCAAGGGAAATAAATAATCCTACAATCTGAAATTATTCAACTATAATAATATGGGGAACTATGAAAATGAATTCCCCAATCATCGAGGGAATATACATCATAATGATCTTGGATATCAAGGTCAATATTATTCTATTTCTATAGAATAAGTAGAATTATTAAAGTTACTATGTAATTGGATTTTAGAATTATGTTGTAAAAGTATTTTATCAATGTTATTATGGTTATAAGAATCATGAAATGTATAAGTATTTTATTGAGGTACATTTTCTTTATGTATTTGAGAGAATATGTTAAATGGTATTTGTGACCATTAAAAGTAATTTAGTGGTATGTTTTAATTCTTGTAAAACAAATTATTGAGGAAGATGAACCTTAATATATGATCTATGTTGAGATAATAATGATAAAGGGATTTTTATGGGATAGTATTGGAGACCTTGAAATAGGTTAGTGATTTGATGGTTTATTTTATATTTTCTAGAGTTTACAACTTGTTTGGATTTATGAAATATATTCGACAACATGAGATTTTATTTTTTGAAGCATTCATGTTTTCATTAAGGCTTTATGGTAATCAAGGTATTCACATATTTGGAATGTGACATTAAAATACACTTTATATTATCTAGGGAATATTATGTCAATTTATTGACCTTAATTCTAAATTTTTTGGACATTGAATTTGGTTAGACTTATTTTGGAAGAGTAACTATTTATTAAATGAATTAAGTTAAAATCTAGGTGTTAATATTGAGGTTTAGAGATTAATGTATTATATGTATGACCCTTTTAAACCATTTTTTTGGTAAATAATTCTAAACATATAGAAGAAATTTCCACTCTTTTACGTAGCTTATGATCCATTGGTGCTTCAATCATACAAAATTCATTTTATATATTTATTACTTAGGGTAAGAAAAGAAGTGTAAAATGATCAAATCACAACCAACTGTTAAAATTGTGTCTATGAAATAGAAATATATAAAGTATATTTCTTCATGTTCATAGTCTAGATAGAAAAATAATCCCTAAAATTTTGGAAAATGATATTGAAATGAAAATGGTATCCTATTACCTTCATTCACATCATATATTTATTTATTTTTTATTTCAAAATTTCCATATATCGTTCAATTTCTTATGATCAAGGATCTATATCACTCTCTATAATTATTTACACTTTTATTCCATGTCTATATCTTCACTTCCCACCAATGTTCTCTGACTTAGAATCATAGTAATTTGTTATTATAGATAAACATTGTAATTAAACTTCTTTCTTATGAAGATGAATTTTTATTAACCTTTTTTAAAATATGGATTTCCAATAGTGGTATTTTAAAATGTCAAACTATTGATTATTGAGATCAAGAATAAATTATGTAGACACAATTTATTTAAGGGCTGAAGAATGTAATGCCCAATGATTTTAAAATAGGAACATCATATTCTATAGAATATATGACATAAAACACACAAATTATAAGAGAATATTTCACTGTAATACTTTATGATATATTTCTTTTTAAATAAATTCAATCTCTTCAATAGCTTTCAATACACGCAACACCGAGTTTGAATGAACCACAATACTATATTAATATATTATTATTATAAAATTGAGGTTAAGTTAGTGGTTATGAATAGTAATAAGTAAATTATGAAAATTGAATTGTTTACACATGTATAAAATTCAATGGATATCTATTTATTAGTAATAAAATAATAACCATTTAAAATAAAAACACATGTTTTCTTAAAAACGGTATTATCCAAAAGCAGTTTAGTCGGGCTTTGCAAGAATAAATTAAAATTATTTTTCACCAATTTTTGAAAATTTATTTGAAAAAATAAAATTCATTTTTTAATTCTACATGTAAAAATTTTCTTTGGGTGATTATTTTAGATTTTTCTAAAAATATTATTTTTTGATGAATAGTGAAAACTACCGACTCTTTATTGAAAACTAACTATACATTTAAATTAATTAGGAAGTTAAATTTGATTTTAAATTAGTTTTAAATATAAATTAGTTCAATTATATAAAAATTTAACTAGTTTGGGTAATTTAAATCAACTATATATTCAATTATGATATAAAAATATTTTGAACTTTTGAAAGTTTCTCATTGGAAAAGCTATTTTTTTGACGTGTCTACATGTTTAATTTTAAATTTAATTATAATAATTTTGTGAATTTAATATGAAAAAACATATTACATATATGTAATAATCATAATTTAAATTATCTAATAATGTGGAATTAATTTTTTACCATAATGAATAGTGAAAACAATAAAAATTAATTATTGTGGTTAAGGTAAAAGTGGGTTTATAGGGGTTAATGTAATAAGATAAGGGTTAAAAATGACCTAAAACATATCCATAACCCATTTTATGGAAATATTTCGACCTTATAACCTCTAATATTTAATAATTAATTATTTTTAGCCTTATTTCATGATACAAATGTGGTTATCACTCTATCTTTTAAAATATCCCATGTGTGTTCTCTCGCCCACTTTTAAAAGACCACCCATCTCCTCTACTCTTCAAACTTTTAAAACCAAATTTTTGGGAGAATAACTAACAAACTATGTTCCTTAATTCCATACCCACATCCTAGAGGCCTTATTTTCATTATTAATCACCCCTAAGATGGATTTATGTATAAACCTAAAGAGGCTCTCCGAAGTGGAGGTAAAATTATTAAACGTGCGTATTTGTTTTTTTCCTATACCTCCTTAAAATCATCTTAAACTATGATAATATAAAAAAACATTATACCGTATAGAATTAGATGTTATTAAGTTAATTTTAAAACCCATTTTCATCTCCACTTCCATCAAATGTGAAATGAAACTGTCGATCGTGTGTACAACATGCTACCACATCACGAGCCAATGTAATTCGTTTTACATAACCACCATTCAAGGATGGATATAATTATGGATTTAAAATATTTAAATTATATTTATGAGATTATTATAATTATTTAATTATGATATCACATATACCTTCTCACCTTACATTCTGTTGGGGATATGATAACATCACTCGTGTGTACGGTGGACCACCACCTCGCAAATCGATGTGATTCATTTTTCACTTACGCATAAAATGGATGTTAGTAATGTTAAAATTATTGAATATATGTGATATATATTATAATTTCACAAATAAATTCTTAAATTCTAATCCTTTGAAAAAAATGATGTCGCTCGTGTGTACATGTGGACTACCCCTTCCACGTAGTGATGTGAAATGTTTTTCTTTTTATTTTTACATGGATGATAATAAGAATGTATTTAATTAATATAATTGATATATATGAAATCATAATAATTTTTTAATGGTTAATTAATGTTTATTTTCCTTTCGTTCCATCCATAAATGAAAAATGAAAACAACATTCATGTGTACATATAACTTACCATCTCCATGAACAGTACAATCCATTTTCTATCTCTAAATTTTATAGATTAGTTAAATTACATATATAATGAATATATTTTATATTTTTATCATTTTTTAAATTATGGAGACGGTTTAACCTTGATCAACATAAAATGACCTAAATTACTAAAGAGAAACATATATGAAAAATGAAGCAATTATCACCCAAAATAGTGATTTTAACAAAGAATTGTTAATAAACATGTCATAATAATCTATAAGTAAATTGTATATGATATGAAAATATATGGGTGTAGTTATTAAATTTATGTATAATAAACCAATATTTATTTTATAAGACTTCCAGACACATATGAAGGAAGTCAAAGCAGAGTTTAGGGTTTCTCGTCTCACTTTTACTTCCATGAGACATATTCCATATTCACCACTTATTCTTTTTTATGGTTTATATAATGCACATTTTTATATTTTATATCATGAATATATTTATATTTATGGTATTTAAATCTTTATTAGAAGTTATTTCTTTCATGGGGCTTATGATTCAATCGTTAACAAAGTGGTAAGGGTTTATTTCAAAATCTCATCATTATTCGGGGTTGTTTATGTTTAGGTATTCCTTGTGATAATTATTTGATATTTATAAATTAATATATATATATATATATATATTATAATGTTATTCATTAAATTTATTATGGAATAGTACAATTATCCTATCTTTGGTGGTTTAAATTATTGGGAAAATGTTTATAAGAAAATCCGACTTCATTTCTCCATTTGGTTGAAAATCCATTTTCATCCAAAACCATTTTTCTAAAAAAATGTATAAAAAATGTTTTTAACGTTATCAAAATGGTTTATTAAATACATTTTTACCCATTTTTGGATTTTTAATTTTTTTTGAAAGGAATCATCATGTCGTTTTCCAATGAAGGAACATTTTTCTTTTACTGAAGTTCTAAAAAGAATATTTAACGTTTACGAAATGTATGAAATTTATAAACATAAAGACAACTCAATGTTTTAAAGATTAATTTTCATGTTTAAAAGGTAATTTTAAAATAATATTATTTTCATATTTTTTATGAAATTTTATTCTTAAAATGTAATTTTAAAGGAGTAAATATTATTTTTCTCAAGAATATTTTAGAAGATCATTTTTATGGTATTTCTATTCATCAATGACATAAAAAATTTATTGTAATTTTGATCCATTTAGGATATATTATATTTATACAATAATTATTATTTTTACGGATGGTTTATTATCATTTTGACTAGTGATAAATATTTTATTACAATTCACCATTCAAGTCGGGATGGTTTATGATTATGTTTATTGATTGGGGTTTGTTTTGAAATTTAGTAGGTTTGTTTTTAAATATAAATGTTTTTATTGATTATGTTTTGCCCATTTCATATTAGCAATTCATTGGAATTATTATGTAATGGGTGGGGCCCAAAATTACATATCCTCTCAATGCATTATTAGGTCTCATGAGATAAATAATTTGGAAAAATTAAATGGGGTTTCCCCATAGATATAAACTATCTTGTGAAAGGGATTAATAATATGTTTTAGATGTCAATCATTATGAATTTCCCCATTATGAGATTAGTTAGTGATATTCCATGTGATTATTTTATTAATTAAAATATCTATGGTTATGTTTCCTACTCATGTGATTATTTATATAACATTATTTGATCATTATTTATTATGGCCCTATTATTATTCATGTTCATGTTATTGATTAAATACAATGTGTTTCAGTTATTTACCTTGACATATTAATTATGTACTATTTATTCATGATATATTTCGTTGAATTCATAACCTTACTGAGCATTAGAGATCACCCATTTCTTACGTTTCGTTTCCTTGGGATGCTAGGAAGTGTTTAATTATTGATATGTAGCGATATTCTTGTGGGAATATAGATGATATCAAATAAAATAATTTTGTTTATTTTATATTTCCAAATATTTGTGAATTAAATGTATGTATCTACATTACCAATATTACTAAACTATTCAGTCCTTTGGGATGTGATTCCTTGAATATTATGACAATGTAATATAGTAACCACAAAATCTCAGATACTAGGGTCAATTTTATTACATAAAAAGATCCTCCCAAGTTTTTATAAGCTTCCACTCAAGGTAAGGAACTCTCTATTATTTTTATTTCATTTACCTATTTTGTATTAATCCATTTTGATTTAGAATTATCCATTTTTTAATATCTTTTTACACATCTATTTACTTTTTTTAATGATGAACATGTACTAATAGACCACCTCTCTCTCTCATTTACCCCCTCCATAAACCTTTATGTAAACTCATTATTCTACCAAAATTATCATGTGATTCTCCATGCCAAACATTTGTGTAGTGAATATATATCTCTTTTTAACTAAAGGGTATTAGAATAGTTATACCTATCTATTATTTATCAGTTAATTCGATGCATGTTACCCTCACTCTCTAATCATGGGATTAAAAGTGATGAAAGGTGTTATTATGTTGTATGATTTATGTGGAATACAAATTCATGTACATGATAAGAATGTGACGTGTGGACCGTAAATTATAGATCCGTCTAATACATTGGGTAATATTTTAATCTCATGATATGACATGTATGGTTCATTGTAGGATATACTAAGTGCACTATATTATGACGTCTTTTCGGTTATCCTTGGATTATTCTTATGATATCATGTTTTATGTTGTTTCCACATTCCAATTTTTCCTTGATGTTATCATCTCATATCATTTATAGATGATCATGTTAATGATTATAACCCCATTTATGTCACCAGGATATGACTCTTGACTAACATGTCTTACTTTAATCATGTTATTCTTTGATTATTCCATTACTAAGATTTATAGTTCACTCTTTTATTATGCACATATATATGTTATATCATGCTATATTAAAATAATGATGGAATATAAGGGAATGTTTTATGGTTTTGAAATAATATTGTTGTACCCATGTTACATGTTTTTGGGTTTTATACCAAATTTACAAATACACTAGGCCTCAGAATACTATGGGATTATATTACATCTATATATATGTAAAAAATCATGAATTAAGGTGTATTAAATATAAGGCTTTCCATAGATCAACTCAAAAACACATAAGGGTAACTCAAAGTTGATATAAAATTATACTGGAAATCATCAATGAGATCTAGAGTTTGAAGTTGGTGATAAGGTATTACTATGAATATCTCCCTAGAATAAGGTATTGAGATTCAGATATAATGGAAAGCCAATATTTAGGTATATTATCCCCTTCGATATTCTTGATCATATTAGGATGATAGATTATCATTTTGTACTTCCAACAAATATATCTCAAGTTCACAATGTGTTCTATGTATCGCTCATGTGGAAGTAAATACCTGATCATTCACATGTAATAAACTCATAGGTCATACCACTAGAGTAAGTTATTTCTTTTGAGGAATAACCAATGGAGATTCTGGATCATAGGGAGAAAGTGATATGAAATAATACCACTCAATAGGTCAATGTTTTGTGGTGAAACCCAAAATTTAAAGAAGCTACGTGGGAACCCAAGGATGTAATGAGACATATTTACCATAGGTTGTTTGTATATGAGTGATGAAATTTCAAGGGAGAAATTCATTTTAAGGGGTGTAAAATGTATCACCCTTAGATTTTATGATATATCTGCTTATAAATAAATTATGTTCCTTTTATAACTTATTTAACATGAAATACTGAGTTTAAAGAAACCACGATATACTATTGAAATATTTTTATTTAATGTGATAGTTATCACCATGAAATTAGATTGGGGGGTATGAATAAAACAAACTAAATTATGAAAAATTTATGGTTTAAACAAGTATAAAATGCAATCATTGGTTATCAATTGATTATAAATGAAAAAAAGATTAAAAATTAAAAAAGTTTTTTTTCAAAAACCTATTTCTATGGACACAATGTGTTTTTTTCTTAATAAATTAAATTAATAATTATTGGTGAATTATTTTAATAGAATTTATATATTATATAATCAGTAATTTTTTTTAATATTTATCTAATATTTTTACCAGGAATGAGATGGGAATAAATCCATTTTTCTTTTTAAAAACACATTTGTCTAAAAACTATTTTTTAGTATGTTATATGATTTTTTATTTAAATTTATATCATAAACTCTTAGAGATTGAATATTCAAAAATAGATAACATATTTGAAATCATGAGGTTAAAACTTGGTAAATAGTTCCCTTTTATTTTTGGTCATTATGAATAACAACCTTGGTAAACATTTTTCAACCTGGTAAGGGTAAAATAGGGTTAAAACCATCACATAAGGTCTTAAAATCAACACAAAACTTGAATTTATCCTTTTGGATTGGTGGATTTTTCCCATTTCATCAAATTCATTAATATATGTCCACATGGTTCCAATTTTATTTGATTTTGAAATTTATATTAATTTAATTATAGAATAAATAAAAAATGTCACTCGCTTGAATTTAAAATATACAATTTTTTTACATAATATTGAAAATAGAATTAGTTCAGTTAAAAACTTTTATATTATTATGAATTAAATTTTTATCACGGTAATTTATTTATAAATTTTAGTGATTAAACAATTACTTTAAATTCTTACACAATTCCTATTTAGTATTTATTCATTTAGTAGGAAAATAAAACGAATGATTCTAAAAATATTCAAAGAAAAAATATTTAGATAAATTATTATATTACATTTTTTTATAGATAAATATAACATATTATTAATTATTGAAATGTTTATATTCAATTTTTTCTATCATGTTGTGTTTAATGTCAAATTTAACGAATAATCCCAAAATGACACTAATGATATTTTATGTTAATTTTTTTTATTAAATTATTTTAATATGATAAAAATATTTCAAAAGACAAGTATGATGATAAATTTTATATATTTTCATCCCTTAACCATTTATGATTCAATTTTTACATTATAAGTAAAATTATAACCTTATAATATTGAAAATTAATTAGTATAGTTAAGATTAAAATTTGTTAACCATGAGGTTAAATTAAATGATATGGTTTGAAATAATAAAAAACCTACCTAAATTTCAATGGATAGGGATATTTATAACATAGAATCATTTTATTAAAATATATGTATATTTGTAAGAATTTTTCTTGAAACTGACTTAGTTATATTTTAATCTTATTTATAATTCTAAGTGTGTCCTTTACCCTCCTTATTAAATGGAACACCTTCTTCCTTTTATTTACACCAATTTGAGCCATATTTTCTAACCAAAGCCTCCCAAAATCCCTATCCAAAATCTTCATCCATGATATATAGGTTATAATATTCCCAAAATACCAAAACAAGTTTCCTTAAGAGAATATTTAAAAGAGTTCTTTCAAAGAAGAGGTAATCGCCTTAACCGATCACTTTATTTTTTTACTTCTGGTTTTAACTTTTCTAAATATGTGGTATTTATACTAAAATAAAAAATACAATATACTCAATATAATTAAATGTTATTTTAATTATGCAATATTTTTTATCCTACCTTTTTCTATCAAATGAATAAAGATAATGTCGCTCGTGCATACATGTGGACTACCACATCCATGAAGTGACATGATTATTTTTTATTTATGCATTAAAATGATGTTTATAAGGATTTATTTAATAAATATATATGATATATAGATATAATAATGATTCTATAAAGGTGAATTGTTATTTACATTTATTTCAATCCATTCATCGAAAAGTGAAAAAAACTTTCACGTGTACGTACAACCTACCGTCTCCATGAACGACGTAATTTATTAATTCAATCACTAACTTTTATTGAAGAATATATATAATATGATATTTATAACATGATTAAAATTAGGTATATCATCGAATCATGATCAAATTTCAAGGACCAAAACCACCAAACTAGAACATACATAAAAAATGATGTAGTTATCATCTAGAATAGTGACTCTAATAAATAATTATTAATAAAAACGTGGTAAAAAGTTATAAGAAAAAAATATATGGTATAATATATAAAATTATGGTTATATAATATATGAATAATAAATATATATTTATTATATAGGATTTTTGAACAAATATGATGGAATTCATACCTAAGGTGGGGATTTATTTCCCAATATCTTAATTATTTGGGATTGTTTATGTTTAAGTCCCCACCGAGGGAATTTTTGATCTTTATATATTAAACATAATATATTTTATTACCCTATTTATATTTATATAAATTATATTTTTTCTTTCATTTTTCTCTCTTTAAGTACTCAATAATATGAAATAATGGTTTTATGGAAAACCGACTTTGTTTTTCTACTTGGTGAGTAATCTTTTATTCCATCTCCATTTTTTTTTTCAAAAATGTTTTAAAGATTTTTTTTAATTATCTCAAAATATTTACTAAATAAATTTTTAAAAATGTTTTAATTTAAATGAAATGGTTTAAAAGGAATGTTCTTCTCATTTTCTAAACGAGGTTCTTTTAACGTTTTTATCAAAAATGTGAAGGGAATCATTGTTTTAACATAAATGAAATGAACACAATTTTATTCCATATCTATTAACCTATAATTTGTGTCTTCATTTAATTTTTTAAAAGTTTAATTTCAGTGAAAATATTTTCCTAAATATTTGGTAATTTGTTTCTTTAAATAAGTTATTTGAAAGTGAGAAAGATATTTTCCTTAATAAAATTTCTGCTGATATTTTTAAAGTATTTTCATATATGTCACCATCCTTTGATAAATATTATACTTTAATAAGGATATATTCTAATGGAAAAATCCAAAATTTTTCTATAGATTTATTATGATCATTTTCACTAGGGAAATTATTTATATTCAATATAATAGTTCTCCTAATACAGATAGTAATTAATTATTAAGGTATGTCAATTATGTTGTATTGTTTATTAATATAATAAATGAATTATAAATATTTAGAGACAGGTGGGGATTAAAAATATATATCCCATAGATTTATATGTAGGTATCATGATACAAAACAATTTGAGAATTTGGTATATTCCTTACCCATTTATATAGATGTCTTGTCATGAGGCCTCAACGATATATTTAAGATATTCAAAATTATGAATTACATCATTATGAAATTAATTATTAATGTACATGTGATTATTTGAATTGTTTTGATATCCATTTTAACACCCCAAGCTTCCATGGTACGTTTCCCTTTGAATAATGCAATAGCTTGCGTTGTACGCAACTTCGAGATTCTAAGACATCACGACCAATCAAACTAGCCGTTATGAATAGAAATACCCAATTTTTGAAATTTTATCAATTTTATCTTTCAAAATGGAATTAATTTTTGGGTTTTTAATATGAAAATTATATTAGGGTGAATTTTTGGATTTTTTCTGAAAACATTCAGTTTTTTGATGAATAGTGAAAAATACTAAATTTTAATTAAAAAAAACTTTTTTAATCAAAATAATTTATAGTGATAAATTACAGTATTGAGTTGTTTTTAAGTTTAATTATATTATATTTTTATCATTTAATCCAATGTTGGTCATTGGACATAATTTCACATTTAAATTGGACATAGGCAAGTGTCAATCTTTTGATAGTTATTATTTCTTAAAAACACGCTTTTTGTTTTGACAATGAGAATTAATTTTAAATTAATTTCTACCACTTCTGTGTTTTGAATTTAGAAAAATGGATTTCATATTTAGAATCATGAGGTACAAATTGTTTAAATAGGTAACTTTTATTTTTAGACATTTGGAATAACTACTTTGGTAAATATTTTATTTACCATGGTTAAAGGGTAAATCCGGTAAATAAGGGTAAAACAAATAATATTATAATAATATTAAATTATCCTAACACATGTTCTAACCCTATTGGATGATAAATTTCCGACCATGGGAATCCTTGGTTCGATTTTGGGACCCCATGGAGCCCCTTGTAAGTGATAATGACACTTTATATTAATTAAGTTAAAGTAAATACAAAAATGACATAAGCATATATCTTTTAGTAAAATAATTTTTACATAGGGTTATATATGTTATCTATTCGACTATAAATATTAATTTAAAAGATAAAAATATTTACTAAATAATGGTATTTTATTTATAATTTTTAGAAATTTAATAATTAAATTTATTTAAGGCACAATGATGATGTAGTATTTTCCTTATTAATGAAGGAATCAAATAAATTGTATTATAAATGTTAATATATATATATTTTGAAATTTTTGATGCCAGAAAATAATTTTATAGGTTAATTTGACATTTTAGTATTGATTAAATGAATTTTTATCAAAGTAATAATGCTATTATGAATTTAACAAAAACAAGATAGCAAATAGTTTCAAAATTGACATAAAAGAGTTTTTAAAACAAATATTATATTATTAATTGATATTCAATTCCTAAAAATCTAAGGTTTGGAAAAAGGGCTTAAATATTATTATATATGTCATTAATGAACCACTTGAGGTTCTCTTAGAAGTTTATAGTACGTTTATTAACCATATAATATAAAAATACAAAGAGACATGGTAAATGTCAAACTAATTAACTAAGAGTTAAATCTAAAAGATAAGGTTAATATGGTGACCCAAACCTGTCTAAAACCTACTTGTTGAGTGGTTTTAGAACTATCCCAAATTATACTTTAAATAATTCATTTTTGAGCCATTAGAAACTGAAAATTATTTTATTATAAAATAATATTTCGAGCTTTTCCTAAAGTGGCCCTCACCTCTCTTATAAAAGGGCACTTACCTTTCTCTCAAATCCACACCTTAAAAGCCATTTGGATTGGCCAAAACCTACCAAAATATCCTCTAAACTATCCTCCCTTCATCCTATAGGCATTAATTTAGTTAGAAATCCAACCTAAGGATCCCTTTTGATCAAATCAAAAGGAAGAACCCGAAGAAGAGGTAATTATTTCATCACCTCTTTCAAGTTCTTTTCTTCTTCCACTAACTATTTATTTATTGTTTCCATTATAAAATAATAAATCCAGTATCTTCTATATAATTTGATGTTATTATAAAAATGGTACAACCATATTCATTATTTTATCCATCCTATGAATGACAGGTCACCATACATGCGTACGTACGGCTTACCGTCTCCACATCGTGGTGTAGTTTGTTATTCAAACACTTCATCTTTTGGATGGGTATATTAATGAGTATAAATGATTTAAATAATAAATTTAACATGATAATTACTCTATATATATGATATACCATCCAATTATATATGATTTTAATATCAAAAGAATGATATTGTCGCTCATGCGTACGTACGGATTACCGTCTCCACGAACGCGATGAGATTCATTCCCCATCTTATCCATTCAAGACTAATTTTCATTTTATGATTAAAAATAATTTTTAAAGACTTAATATAATTATGAATATGAATAAGATACATAATATCCACAACAAACATTACTTATGTAACAAATCATATAAAGGAAAACGAATCGGTTAACACCCGAAACGATGATACTACTGAAATATCATTAACAAAGAAATATTAGAAGATCATATATGATATCATATTAATGTATATGGTTCTTGTATAATATAATAACAATGATTTATCCATTATACATGAGGTTAAACTACCCTTGACCAAGAAATAGAATAAGGTAAGGGTTAATTTCACAATCTCTTTACTATCCGAGGTTGTTTTTACGTAAGTATCTACTAGGACCTCTTTATCATCCACATCCATGTTTCTTAAAAATGTATTCCAAAATATTTTTACTATTTACTAGACTATGGGTTAAAGTCATTTATACCCTTGTTTTACTTTTTATAAAACGGTTTGAAAGGAATCTTTCCGTCGTTTTCCAAACAAGGCACCTTATGACCTTTTGGACAAAATTAAGGTGAGAATGTTTTTTCTAACTTATACGGTGGGTGAGACTATTTTCTGTCGTTATAACACCTTTGAAGCTTCCCTTACAAACTTATAAGAATATTTACAAAATAAATGTTTTCTTTTAAATGGTTTCAAAATAGAAAGAGGCATTTCTTTCAAATAGTATAATTTCATCTATGTAAACATCCTTTGATGGATTGTGAGCTTATTTGAAGTTGATTTATCATGATACAAATCTTCCATATTGTATTGAAGGTTTTGTGATATGTTTGATTGTAGATGTGTTATTTTTATACCATTCATGGTTTATGGATAAATTATTGACATTTAGTATGCTATTTTTAATACGTATGTTTATGTTATGTTTAAGCCTTTTCATATGAGGAATGCATTGGACTTAGTAAGTGACGGTTAGAGCCCGCTATAGCTCCTCGATGCATCGGTAGGTCTCATGAGACAAACTAGTGTCTTGGCACAAGGCCTCAACAAAATCTTATTTGTAGTCTTGGCACTAGGCATTGACTATGTGGTTATGAAGTTTGGAATTATGCATTTCATTATTATGAAAGTGGATATTGATATTGCATGTGATTATTCAACTAGTAGAATATCCATGTGAATAAGTAAATGAAATGATTTGATTTTATATTTTCCATATTATGCTAAAGTTCAAGTTTAAAAGGCTTTTGTTTTAGTCTTATACACTGCCTTAAATTTTTATGCTTATTTATGAAAGTTTCCGCTATATTTTTATCCTTACTGAGCATATGAGCTCACCCATTTATATGTTTTATTTTTCCCAAGATGCAAAGAAGTATTTTATAACTGACCTATAGGGATGGTCTGAGAGGATATGAGTGTGGTCTATGGAAACGATGTTGTTGTTTTTTTTCATTTTATATTGTAATGTAAAACTTATGAATGTATCTAGTATTTCCAAGGCTACTAAACTGATCGGTCTTTCGGGACATGATTTCCTTGTATCATGCCAATGTTATGTAATAATGCACCAACTCTGGGTAACTGGGGTTAGGGCGTTACAGTTGGTATCAGAGGAAGTTTAGCATAAACCTTGGAATCTATATTTAGATAAACTCTGATTAGAGCACATTACCCTAAGATAGACTTTGAGAATTAGTATAGAAGAACTTCCAAGAATTTTGGTATTGTAGAGATTTTGGGAGTTTTACAAGAAATACATACCTGTTTGGATATGAGCAGGTAGAGGAAACTCTGGCACAGATGTACCTAGGGGTAAAACCCGAAAACACCACTTTGAGCTAGACTCAAATAGGAACTGATGCACGATAATGGGCCTTACTGCACTCTTGGTTATGACACTCCTGGGGGATATGCTTAGGATAATTCTCATTTTATTTAGAAACCATTATGAAGGGTTTATGAGTATATAATTACTCAAAGAAAACATTTTTATGATTATGAATTATATCCATAAACTGTTCAGTTTATGTTAAGTGTTTTACAAGTTTAGAATTATGTATTTCGATTCATAAACTAATCTAGTTTATGCCATTTTTTAGAAATGGAACCTAGTGGAAGGAATGGAAACCATATCAACACACGTAATCTATGTAGGGATTGAACTACTACTAAAGATAATTATAGTGGAGCTAGTGAAGAAACAGGTGATGATCAGCTTATCACCATACTGGGAAAACTCACTCAGGTTATGAATAATAACCTTACTCATATAGAGCACCCTGATCGACAGCGTGGAGGATTAATGTTAGATCGCTTCATGAGGCAAAAACCACCAACATTAAATGGGAGTACAAATCCATTAGTAGTTGAGAAATGGATAAATTTATTTGAGAAAATATTCCATGCCTTGGGGAGTATTGAAAGGGAAAAAGTTGTCATAGTAGTTTACCACCACACTGGAGATGCTGATCAATGGTGGTCATTGATTCAAAACAAAAAGGAAGATGATGAAGTATCAAATATGGAATAGATGGAGTTTAAAGTTCTTTTCTTAGAAAAATACTTTCCTCATGAACATCGAGCATATATGGAAAGGAAAATTTTGAGTATAAGGCAAAAAAATGATGAGAATGTCGCAAAGTATGAAGCTAACTTTACAAGGTTAGAGAGGCATGATGTAGATTATATACATAACCCAGGAAGTAATATTGATCATTTATTTGATGGGTTAAAACCGTTTCTCTGTCGAGCATTAGTCTCAAAATCCTTCTCATCATATTAAGACATTGTCTCATGTGCTATCAAGACATAAAATTAATTCTCTAAGTCTTACGACTTTAAAGAAAATCAAGAGAAGAAGAGATCTGCCGAACACTCTGGAAATGGAAATAAGGGGAAGAAGGGAAAAGTTGAATATCCATACTACAATAAATGTGGGAAGAAGCACTCCAGTACTTTCCTTAAGGGAATGAGAGTCTGTTACATGTGTAGTGAAAAAGGACACCAAGCTCGTAATTGCAAGGGGAATAAAGAGGCTGTCAATGTTAAATGATAAAATTGTAGAGAAAGGGGGCATTATGAAAATTAATGTCCTAAGTGCCAAGGAAACTTACCTCAGAAAAGGCCAAGGGATCAAGGACAAGATTATGCTATCACTACTAACGAGGTTGAAGCTCCAAAATACGTGGTGGCATGTAATTTAATGGTTTCCTCAAGTTTAGAAAATGATTTATTTGATTCTGGATCATCTCATTGTTTCATATATTCCTAGTTTGCTAAGAAAATTAGATATTTAAAATTTGATTTAACAAGGGAGTTATCAGTCAAAACTCTTAAGGGAAGTATCATTGCAACAAAGTTTTGTGAATCAGTCCCCATTAGGGCATATAAATGTTCTTTATCTACTGATCTCATCGTTATACCCATGATTGAATTTGATATAATCCTCGGTATGGATTTTCTTTCAGACCATGATTCAAAAATTTATTGTAAGAAGAAGTAGGTTACTATTTTTGATGACGATGATAAAGAACACCTTATCTTTAGAGCAGAATTATCACCACCTAATTCTTATCTAGATCCACCCCTATTAGCTCAAATAAATTCAATTATTGGGGAGGAAGATAATGAAATAACTGTGGGTGAGGAAAAGGATGTTTAAATATAAGATGTACTTATTGTTCAAGAATATGTTGATGTGTTTCTAGAAGATTTTCCTAGACATCCTCCAGAATGAGAAATTGAGTTTTCCATTGATTTAATTCCTGGTTCAAGGCCCATATCGAAGACCCCTTATAGAATGGCCACTGTGGAATTAGTGGAACTAAATAAACAACTAGAGTAATTGAGTAATAAGGGATTTATTCTCCCTAGTGTTTCTCCATGGGGAGCCCTTGTCCTTTTTGTTAAGAAGAAAGGTGGATCTATGAGGTTGTGGATTGACTACCGGGAGATTAATGCTATAACAATAAAGAAAAAGTGTCCCCTACCTCGCATTGATGACTTATTTGACCAACTTCATGGAGCTCAATATTTTTCAAAGATTGACCTTCAATCTGAATACCATCAGTTGTGCGTGAAAAAGGAAGACATTCCGAAGATAGCATTTCAAACCAGGTACGGGCATTTCAAGTTTACAGTAATGCCTTTTGGATTGACTAATGCACCCTTTGTCTTCATAGATCTAATGAATATGTTTTTCAAGGAATATATTGATGACTTTGTAGTGGTATTTATTGATGATATCTTGGTATACTCCAAAAGCTATGAATATCATGAAAATCACTTGTGCATTATCCTGAAGACTCTTAGAAGGAATGAATTATATGGGAAGTTTAGCAAGTGTAAATTCTGGCTTCAAGAGATTTCCTTTCTTGGACATATTGTCTCTAAGGATGGAATATCTGTTGATCCTTCAAAGACCAAGTAAATCCAAGAATGGCCAGCACCGACGAGTATAACTGAGGTATGCAGTTTTATTGGTTTAGCAGGTTATTATCGACGTTTCGTCCAGAATTTTGTTTGATTGGAAAAACCATTTACCAAGATCTCACATAAAGGGGTTAAATTTGTTTGGACAAAAGAGTGTGAAAAATGTTTTGAATAATTGAAGAGAAGATTAGTCAATGCTTCTATATTGACTCTACCATTGGGGAATGAAAAATTTGTTATTTATAGTGATGCTTCAAAGAAAGGACTTGGTTTTTTCCTTATGCAGAATGATAGGGTTATTGCCTATGCATCACAACAGCTAAAAATTCATGAACAAAACTATCCTACTCATGATCTTGAGTTAGAAACTGTAATATTTTCTTCGAAGATATGGAGACACTATCTATATGGTGAAAAATGTGATATTTATACTAATCACAAGATTTTGAAGTATATTTTCTCACAAAAAGAACTCAACATGAGGCAAAGGTGATGGCTTGAACTACTTAAGGATTATGATTGCACTATACACTACCACCTGGGGAAGGAAAATAAGGTGGAAGATGCTTTGATTAGAAAGAATCATGTAGTTTTGAACAAGATGAGAGTTGAAAAGGATCCTATATACATAGATCTAGTAAAGATGGATATGGGAATAACCATGGAAGGTGAAAAATCGATGCCTTTTCAAATGGTTTCCAAACCATCTTTACTAGAAAGGATAAAAAGTTCTCAGGCTGATGATGAGGAGTTTCAAAAGAATATTAAAGCCGTGAATAACGAGAGATTGAGTGACTTCGTATACGAAGATGTAATTTTAAAAATTGTGAAGAGACTTTGTGTTCTCAATATACATGATCTAAAAAGAGAATTGTTGGATGATTCTCATAGATCTAATTTCTCTATACACCCTGGGAGCACCAAAATGTATAGATATTTGAAGAAACATTTTTGGTGGGACAACATGAAGAGAGAGATTTCTGATTTTGTGTCAAGATGTATGGTTTTTCAACAAGTGAAAGCTGGAAGGCAATAGCCTAGGGGAGCTATGCAACCTTTTCCCATACTTGAGTGGAAACAGGATAATATTACGATGGACTTTGTCATGGGACTACTAAAGACTCCTAGAAGGAACAATGAAATATGGGTCATTGTTGATCATCTTACCAAGTCAACACATTTTCTTGCTATAATATAAGATTTAACACTTGAACATTTAGCAATAATATATATTAATGAAGTTTTAAGACTTCATGGAGTACCCCTATCTATTGTTTCTGATCGTGATCCCTATTTTACATCAAGATTCTGGAAAAGTCTTTAGAAATCCCTGGATACTGAACTTTGTTTGAGCACTGCCTACCACCCTCAAACTGATGGACAATCAAAACAAACTATTCAAACCTTAGAAAACATGTTGATATCTTTCTCACTTGACTTTCAAGGTATGTGGGATCAATATTTACCTCTAGTAGAATTTTCCTTTAACAATAACTTCCATTCAAGTATTTAGATGGCACCATATGAAGCATTATATGGAAAGAGATTCCGTACACAAACTTGTTGGGATGATGTTGGTGAAATAAAACTCGTAGGCCCAGAAATTTTTGAGGAAACAATGGAAAAGGTAAAGGTAATCCAAACCCACATCAAAGCATCTCAATGTAGGTAGAAGAGCTATGCTGATAACGTAAGGAAGGATTTGAAATTTCAGGTAGGAGATTATGTTTTCTTGAAGGTATCTCCATGGAAGGGTGTCATACTTTTTGGTAAGAAGGGTAAATTGAGTCCCAGTTACATCGGACCTTTCGAACTCCTAGAACAAATTGGGGCTGTAGCTTACCGTTTTGCAATGCCGCCATGTCTCTCCAAAGTTCATGATGTGTTCCATGTATCACTATTGAGAAAATACATGCCTGAACCAACACATGTACTTACCTATGAATAATTAGAACTGGAACCTGGTATTTATTATTGCGAATAGCCTCTCAAGGTTCTTGATACAATATAACAAGTGTTGAGAAACCGGACGACTCGTCTAGTAAAATTTCTATGGAGAAACTATAAGATGGAAGAGACAATGTGGGAACCCGAGGAACCTATGATGAAGAACCACCCTAATCATTTTATGTAGTAATATTATAGAAATTTTGAGGACAAAATTATTTGAAGGAGGGGAGAATGTAACACCCCAATCTTCCATGGTACGTTTCCCTTTTAATAATGCAATAGCTTGCGTTGTACGCAACTTTGAGATTCTAACACATCGCGACCAATCAAACTAGCCTTTATGAATAGTAATAACCACTTTTTGAAATTTTATCAATTTTATCTTTCAAAATGGACTTCATTTTTGGGTTCGGAATATCGAAATTATCTTAGGTTGAATTTTTGGTATTTTTCTGAAAACATTCAGTTTTTGATGAATAGTTAAAAATACTAAATTTTAATTAAAAAAAAATTTTTTAATCAGAATAATTTATAGTGCTAAATTATACTATTGAGTGGTTTTAAAGTATAATTAGATTATATTTTTACCATTTAATCCAATGTTGGTCATTGGACGTAATTTCACATTTAAACTGGACATAAGCAAGTGCCAATCTTTTGATAGATATTATTTCTTAAAAACACGCTTTTTATTTTGACAACGAGAATTAATTTTAAATTAATTTCTTCCACTTATGTGTTTTTAATTTATAAAAATGGATTCTATATTTAGAAGCAGGAGTTTCAAATTGTGTAAATATGTAACTTTTATTTTTAGACATTTTGAATAATTATTTCGGTAAATATTTTATTTACCGTGGTTAAAGGGTAAATCTGGTAAATAAGGGTAAAAATAATAATATTATAATAATATTAAATTATCCTAACACATGTTATAACCCTATTGGATGATACATTTCCGACCATGGGCATCCTTGGGTTGATTTTGGGACCCCATAGAGGCACTTGTAAGTGATAATGACACTTTATATTAGTTAAGTTAAAGTAAATACAAAAATGACATAAGCATATATCTTTTAGTAAAACAATTTTTACATAGGGTTATATATGTTATCTATTAAAATATAAATTTTAATTAGAAATATAAAAATATTTCCTACATAATGGTATTTTATTTATAATTTTTAGACATTGAATAATTAAATTTATTTATGACACAATGATGATGCAGTATTTTCCTTATTAATGAAAGAATCAAATAAATGATATTATAGATGTTAAAATAAATATAATTTGAAAGTTTGGATGCCATAAACTAATTTTATAAGTTAATGTGACATTTTAGGATTGATTAAATTAATTGTTTTCGAATTAATAATTCTGTTATGAATTTAACAAAAACCAAATAGCAAATAGTGTCAAAATTGACATAAAAGAGTTTTTAAAACAAATATTATATTATTAATTAATATTCTATTACTAAAAATCCATGGTTTGTCAAAAGGGATTAAATATTATTATATATGTCATTAATGAACCACTTGAGGTTCTCTTAGAATTTTGTAGTAAGTTTATTAACCATATAATATAAAAACACAAAGAGACATGGTAAATGTCAAACTAATTTACTAAGAGTTAAATCTAAAAGATAAGGTTAATATGGTGACCCAAACCTGTATAAAACATATTGGGTGAGTGTTTTTATACCTATACCCACCTTATACTTTAAATAATTCATTTTGGAGCCATTAGAATCCGATAATGATTTTATTATAAAATAACATTTCAAGCTTTTCCTAAAGTGACCCTCACCTCTCTTATAAAAGGGAAGTTCCCCTTCTCTCAAATACACACCTTCAAAGCCATTTGGATCGGCTAAAACCAGCCCAAATGTCCTCTGAACTATCCTCAATTCATACTAGAGGCATTCCTTTAGTCAGAAAGCGAACCTAAGGATCCCTTTTGATCAAATCAAAAGGAAGAACCTGAAGAAGAGGTAAATATTTCATCACCTCTTTCAAGTTATTTTCTTCTTCCACTACCTCTTTATTTTTTGTTTCCATTTTAAAATAATAACTCCAGTATATTATATATACTATGATGTTATTATAAAAATGGTATAACCATATTCATTATTTTATCCATCCTATGAATGACATGTCACTATACGTGCGTACGTACGACTTACCGTCTCCAGGTCGTGGTGTAGTTTGATATTCAAACACTTAATCATTTGGATGGGTATAATAATGAGTATAAATGATTTAAATAATAAATATAACATGATAATGATTATTTATATATATGATATACCATCCTATTATATATGATTTTAATATCAAAATAATGATATTGTCGCTCTTGCGTACGTACGGATTACCGTCTCCACGAACGTGATGAGATTCATTTCCCATCATATCCATTCAAGACTAATTTTCATTTTATGATTAAAAATAATTTTTAAAGACTTAATATCATTCAAAATATGAATAAGATACATCATATCCACAAAAAACATTACTTACGTAACAAATCATATAAAGGAAAACAAATCAGTTAACACCCAAAACGATGATACTACTAAGATATCATTAACAAAGCAATATTATAAGATCATATATGATATAATATTAATTTATATGGTTCTTTTATAATTTAATAACAATGATTTCACCATTATACAGGAGGTTAAACTACCCTCGACCAAGGACAAGAACAAGGTAAGGGTTAATTTCACAATCTCTTTATTATCCGAGGTTGTTTTTAGGTAAGTATCTACTGGGACCTCTTTATCATCCACGTCCATGTTTCTTAAAAATGTATTCCAAAACACTTTTACTATTTACTAGACTATTGGTTAAAGTCATTTGTACCCTTTTTTGACTTTTTATAAAATGGTTTGTAAGGAATCTTTCCGTCGTTTTCCAAACAAGGTACCTTATGACCATTTCGACAAAATTAAGGTGAGAATGTTTTTTTAACTTATACGGCGAGTGCGGATATTTTATGCCGTTATAAAAACTTCGAAGCTTACCTTACAAGATTATAATAATATTTACAAAATAGATGTTTTCTTTTAAATGGTTTCAAAATAGAAAGATGCATTTCTTTCGAATAGTTTCATTTCATCTATGTCAACATCCTTTGATGGATTGTGAGCTTATTTGAAGTTGATTTATTATGATAAAAATCTTCCATATTGTATTGAAGGTTTTGTGATATGTTTTACTATAGATGTGTTATTTTTATACCATTCTGTTGAGTCAATAAGGTTATCTTATGACTTCTCTATTCTTTAAGGTTTTATGTTTTGAAAATAACAAACTCCTTTTCTTAAGTTCCATCTTTAAGTTACGAATTTTTCATTCTGGAATTGTCATTCCATTATACTTACAGATATATCATTATGTTTTACCATTCTGTTATACTTACAAATCTGTCATTACGGTTTTTCATTCAGTTTTTATGATTCCGATTCCGGTGTATATATGATGCCAATCTCCAATACCGATTCTGGTGTATATATGATCCCGATCTTCAATACTGAATCCGGTGTATATATGATGCCGATCTTCAATATTGATTCTGGTGTATATATGATGGCGATATTTATGATACCGAATATAGAGTATATATGATGCCGATCTTCAATGCCGATTCCGGTGTATATATGATGCCGATCTTTATGATACTGAATCCGGTGTATATATGATGCCGATCTTCAATATCGAATCTATTGTATATATGATTCTGATCTTCAATACCAAATCTGGTGAATATATGATGCTGATCTACATGATAACGAATCCGGTGTATATGTGATACCGATTTTATGATTCCGATTCCAGAACAAAAGAGATACCTATTTTTCAATCCAATTTACTTGTCCTTATGATTCCGTGTTCTTAATAATGTTTTTCCTAAGAATCCATTTTATTGATTTCTTAAGATTCTGTTTTCTTGATAATGTTAGAGTTTACCAATGTATCATTCTAATGATATCAGATTCCTAGATTTCTTATACCTAACATTTATCTATCATTTCTGTTACTTGAAACGATGTCGTACAATCTGTTACAAACTAACCGTTGTATGTTTTCCACATGTCCAGGTCCCTCCGAAATTTTAGGAAAATATGACCGTTAGAGAGGAGCCGACCGTTGGGAAGCTTTGCCTATAAATAAAATCTCATTTGAATGAGAAAAATTACAATATAGAGAGTGGATGAACTTGATGCATGTGAAAAAGTTGTGAAGTGATTTCTAGAGAGAGATAGGCTCTTAAAACTCTCAGCGCTTCATGAATATGTTGTGAACAACTTGTTTGGTTGTGAACAACTTGTTTAGACTTACTTAGTGCAGACTCCGATCATGCTGATCGTGGGATTCTGGGTTTGGAAGACAGAGGTTACAATTTCCTTCTAAATCGAGGGCTTACGGGGATAGCAAGACAGATACGATCTTCAGATTGAGGGATTACCTGGGTTTGGGTAAGACAAAATTTCTTGAAACTATAAATCAAGGAACCTTTATCCAAGGTTTTTGGATACCCTTCTCTTTGGGTTAAAATAATCCTATTATACTTGTTTTCTTTTACAAGTTGTTTTAATTCCGCTGCTGTATCTTAACTTTGTTAAAGTTAGAAAGTATAATTTTCTTATACTTTGTAATTTTGTTACTCTGATTATATTACAGATTTGATATGCTTTAATGTAGAATCTTTCTTTTAAGAAAATAGAAAATTTTTCCTTAAGATGTCTTGTTAATGTTTGTTTAACCTTGTTAAACTTAACTTTAAAGGTTCCAAAGGATTTTTTTAAAGTATACAATTCACCCCCCTCTTGTATATTGAGCATCTCACTTTTACATATTCAATCATACAATTGGTATTAGAGGAGGTTTCTGAAATACTTATATTCACATATAAGTTTTCTTTCTCAAGTTTTCCTTTTCTTAAGTTCTTCATATTTTTCTTAACTTTTACTACTAATAAGTTTTGTGGAAAGAAATATATTTTTAGTATGGCAGGAATTCATATTGGATCTCTAGATAATCTCAATCTTACTAGAACACCGATCTTTGATGGTAATGACTATGAGTACTGGAGAGACAGAATTAATACCTTTGTGATAAACATTGGTGTTGACAACTACATTATGTTAGCTGGAGATTATAAGATTCCTGATAAGGAACTTAGAACCTTTACTAATCCAGAAAAGGTGGAATACTAGCTGAACTTTAAGGTATGAAATACTTTGCTATGTTCCATGAATAGAAACATATATATCCAGATTTCATCCTGTGAAGCTGTAAATAATATTTGGAAGAAGCTTGAAGTAACTCACTTTGGAACTTCCAAAGTTATTGAAACTAGAAGAGCAATGCTCAGGGATGAGTATCATGGTTTTTTCTTTCCTTATGGAGAACCTGTATGTAAGGTACAACAAAGATTTATGACTATTGTCAACATCCTACAATCCTTGGGTGAGAAAGGTTTAGATGATGAATCTCTTGTAGACAATATTATTGACATCATGCCTAATGAGTGGGAATCCAAGAGGACTGCTATAGATAAGAATAGGAAAGTTACTCAAATTTTTCTTGATGAACTATTTGGAACTCTTCTTCAACATGAAACCAGAATGAAGAGAGATACTGATAATATCAAGAAGATGAATGGAAATGGAGGTTTTTCTTTTACAACTAATTCAAATCATATGAGATCCAAGACTCCTGAGAGAATTACAGGATCAAAATCTAAGAAGGTCAGTATTCAATCTAAATCCAGTGAAAGTGAAGCTTCAGAAAATGAGTTAGAAAATCTTTATTGGAGTATGAAAAATATTTTCATGCAGAATAACTTTCAATATAGATACAATAATAAATATGGAAAAGATAATAAAGATGGAGAAGTGACTTGCTATGAATGTAGAAGAACTAGTCATATCAGACCTGATTGTCCCTTGCTTAAGAAGAGAGACAAGAAAGACAACAATTCTGAAAGAAACAAGAAGAAGTTTTACATATCAAATCATAATAAAGTCTTGAAAGCCAATGACACTTAGAGTGCCAGTGGTGGAGATTCTTCTGATGATTTTTCAGAATATGAATCTTCTGGGCAAAAGAATATTGGTCTAATAGCCAGAGCTCCATTTCAAAATCATTTTCTTATGGCTAAGGTACGAACTGCTAAATCCTTAACCAATATGTCTTTTAGTGAAAATTTTCTAGATAGAGATTTTTATTAAAATTAAGAGTTTTCTTCATCAGATAATGACAATGATTTTCCTTCATATGAGGAATTTTCTAGCTTTTCTAAGTTTCTTGAAAATATAAATTATAAAGTTTCTAATAAACTTGATAAAGAAAATTCTAGAGAATCTATTTTAACAAAAGAAATTTTAGATCTTTCCAAAGATCTTGATGAGAAAATTGATTTTTTAAAAAATATTTCTAAGAAACTTGAGGAAGTTAATTCTGAGAAGGATAAACTTTCTGAGGATCTTAAGAATCTGTTTTTAGAAAAAGATGTTTTAGAGGATAAAATTAACTCTAAATCTATTGTTCTTGAGGATAAGAATTTAGTCCTGAGACTAAAATCTGAAATATTTTATTTGAAGAAACTTCTTGCAAAATTTACTTTTGGTAAGGAAAATTTTGACAAGATGTATTCTCAGATCCGACCTCACGATAATAATAAGGATTTAGGTTATTCTCATGAAAAACCTATTTTTAAAAATAATTATTTTGTTCCTTCTAGAGCCCATTTTTGTACTAAATTCCAAAGTGGTGGGAATTAAAAGAAAATCTATTCTTTAAATAGAGTTCAATCCCTTGGGTTTCATAAATCTTATTTTTCCAAAAAAATATGGTTACCCAAGTATTTGTTATCTAATAGTTCCGGATCCAAGCAAGTTTGGATTCCGAAAGCCTAACTCTTTATTTTTCAGGAAAATGAAGGAAGTAACAACAACATATGGTACATGGATAGTGGATGTTCCTGGCACATGATTGGTAATAAAGACTATTTCAAGAATATTTTAAAGACTAAGGGTGGAAAGGTAACTTTTGGTGATAACTCTCAAGGAGAAATTGACGGTATATGTAACATTATTCTTCTTGGAAAAGCTATTATTTCAAATGTTCTTTTTGTAAAAGGCCTTAGTCATAAACTCATAAGCATAATCCAATTATGTGATGAATATTACCTTGTGAATTTTAGAAATGATAAATGTTTAGTTCACAATTCCAAGGATGAGTTTATTTTCTATGCCCTTCGGCATGAGAATGTGTACACCTTAAACCTAGAAGACCTTAGAAGTCAAGATCTACCTTGACTTAGTGCATTTGAAGATCAATCATGGCTTTGGCATAGGATACTAGGACACTGTAACTTAAGGAATCTAAGTAATCTTTCTAGGAAAGAACTTGTTCAGGATCTACCGGAACTTAAGTTTGATTCTTCAAAAGTATGTGATCCTTGTTAATATGGAAAGAAAAATAAATCTAGCTTTAAATCTATAAGCGAAGTTACAAATTCTAATACCTTATAGTTAGTGCACATGGATTTATTTGGTCTAACACAAATAGGAAGTATTGGAGGCAAATACGTGTTTGTCTTAGTTGATGACTACACTAGATTTACTTGGGTCTATTTTCTTGTAAAGAAATATACAGATTTTTCTTATTTCAAAATCTTTAGAGATCAAGTTAAGAATCAGAAAAACCTACCATTGATAACTATTCATAGTGATCATGGTGGAGAATTTGAAAATTATGATTTTGAAACTTTTTGTAGTAAGAAATTTATTACTCACAACATCTCAGCTCCAAGAACAGCTCAACAAAATGGTGTTGTCGAAAGAAGAAATCGCATTATTCAAGAGATGACTAGAAACATGTTGAGTGAATATTATATAGCTAAACATTTTTGGGATGAAGCTATAAGTACTGCTTGTTATACTATACATCGAGTTTTAATAAGACTGTTTCTTAATAAAACACCTTATGAGTTGTGGACTAGACGAAAACCAAAAGTTTCTTACTTCAAAGTTTTTGGTTGAAAAGTATTTATCTTGAATACCAAGGATAACTTACATAAATTTTCACCCAAATCCGATCTCAGAGTGCTCCAAAAGTTAATCATTCTTACTCTTTATCATAAGTTTTAGTTGTTGATATTTCATAATTTCTTATATTCCAATTTAAATTACTTCAAAAGATCCGAATCCATATTTTCTATATCCATTCTCAACCGTCAGATCAGATCAGGTTTTTATCAGCCTTTTGATTATCTTAGGGAATTTGAAAAGTCATAGACATGTCTATATAAGAGGTGCCTCGTTTTCAATTATCACACCATCCTTACTGATCTCAGTGCCGAAGTTCTGTTGCTGTCAAAGCTCTTGTTCCGAAGTTCTCTATCATCCTGAATGACTTCTGAATCCTCAACAGATAAGATGCTAGTTTCCAAGGAGATAAAGGATTGGTCAATCTTTAGAGAAAGGTTGGTATGCCCTAAATTCTTTGCTAAATATGATTCCCTTATTTCTAAGGTGGTAAGATCTAATGGATGGGAAAGCGTTTTTGTGGCTAAGGAGAAATATCAGGATCTGGTTTATCCTGACCTGCTTGTTCAATTATATGAATCAGTTTCTTTCTTCCAAAAGGATGGTAAGGATCTGTTTAAGTTCAAATTCTATGATAAGACATATTCAATCCCCTACAAGAAGGCATCAAATTTTCTTAACATACCATATGAAGGGGAAGCTATTTTGTGTTCTCAAAAACTTCCTGAGAAGGAAGGTTCTTTTGAGAAGGTTAAAGATCTTGATTATCTTGGGCTCAAGTATGTTAAGAATCCGAAGATTGCAAATCTTTCAATGAATCACAAGATGGTGGCTCTCTGGATGAAATGATTTCTTATTCCAAGAAAGGGAGATAAGGATTCTCTAAATATATGTGATATCTTTCTTTTAGACTTTCTTGTCAACTAAAGGAAGATCAACTTGGTGAAGTACATCTTTCTTACCATTCAGGAAATAAAATCCGGATCTATCAGATCTCAGATCCTTATGTACCCACCAACTATTTCTAGGATAATTTTTATGTGTCTTCAAGAACTGAATGTTTCATGCCGATCAGTATTAAAGCCTTTCAAGATTTTGTTGCTTAGTGATGACAATCTAAGGAGGATGAAAGTGCAGTTTATCCCAGAATCCAAAAGCTTTATAGAAATATTTTTCCAGAACAAGGGTGATGTTCCAGAATCTTTAAAGCTAGTTTCCAAGAAAAGGAAACATGAAGAACCAAGATTTCCAGCACCAGTTCCTGCTATTCCAGTTTCATCACCTCCTCCTACTAAGAAACCAAAATCTTAATCAGATGCAACAGTTGCAAAGTGGAGAGAAATGGCAGCCACCAGAAAGTAAGGAGACCCTTCTTTCAGGATGAACCCTGTGGAGGCTAAGGACTTGAAAATCAAGCAAGCTAAAAATATTGAGAAAGAAAATAAGGAAGAGAAATTAAAGAATAAATCTCATGAAGTACCCGAATCTCAAGTTTCTCATAAGAAACTAGTGGCTACTCTGGAGATCCAGAAAACTAAGAAAGTCCTAGCTTTATCAAAACCAGTTCAAGAAATGGAAGATCAGATAATCCAAGATGATAATGATGATGATGTTTTAAGGGAAGTGGAAGATTATGTTGGAACCCCTTCAAGTTCAGGTTCCAAATCTCTAGAAAAATTTTAAGAACAAGTTAAAGAAGAAGTTGAGGAAGAAATAGAAGTTGAGGAAGAGGTTGAAGTTGAAGATGAAGAAGAAGTTAAATTTGAACTAGAAGCAGAAGAAGAGAAAGAACAGGTTGAACCACAAGGTGAAGAAGAGGAAGAACTTCAATAAGAATAGGGACAAGGAGGATCTCAACATCATGAGTATGAAAAAGAAGAAGATGAACAGGGAGATATAAATGTTTTTCAAGTTTCAGATGAAAAATCTCTAATTCGAGACCCTGTTAAAGGCAAGAATGTTCTGATTGCTTCATCCGATAAGGAAACTCCTCAGAAGTCCTCCAAGAGATTATAAAGACCAGCTTCCTTAACTACAAGAGGAGTTGAGAAAGGAAAATATGTTTCAGGAACCGAGTCCTCTTCATCTGTTGAAAATGACTTTGTCAAACTATCTTGAAGAAAGTTGGTTAGCACCATTCCGATTCTTATAAACATAGATGCCCGGAGTCAAATGATGAAAGAAACCCTGAATCAAAAGACGGAATCCACCAATATGCTTATGGACATGGTTTTCAAGAAAGAAGAAGACTTCAGTAATCTTTTGATTGATTACAAAGCTCAGAAGGTGACTTGTAAGAAAGTATTTAACCGTACCCAAACCTTTAATGAAGAGCTTAGGCAGTTTGGTGATTTCATGGATTCAATAAAGGTATATTTTTATACTTGTGAAACTAAGCTCAACAAGGTTAAGGATTCAATATCTGAGAAGGGTAGTCAACTAAATTCTGTTTCTTGATCTGTTAGCAGTGAGAAGGGAGTCGGAGCTGAATTAGAGAAAAAGGTTGCTGCTCAAGAAGAAAGGATTTTGGCTTTAGAAAAAAAGAACTAGGATCGGGAGATCTTTCTGAAGAAGTTTCAATAAGAACATAAGGAAGTCAAGAAGCTCAAAGCCCTGATAAAGAAGATCTTGTCCGAGCAGAAGAAGAATGGATAAATTTTCTTTACATTCCGATGTTTTGATGTAATATAATCCTTATTTCTAAAATTTTCTTAAGAAATTTCTTGCATATCTTTCTTTTCCTTTCTAATGTATGCTTGCTTAACCTTACAGGTACATATTATAATTCTCCATTCCATTCCCTCTTTTTGAAAAACACAAAGGGGGAGAATTTATTTGAAGGAAGAATTTAATCTCCGATAAGGAGAATCTAGTAAGGGGGAGTATGGCAAGAAAGGATAATATCCAAGTAAGGGGGAGTTTTCTTTAAATAAGAAATGTTTATCTAAGTGGGAGATATTCACTTAAGAAAACATGACTTTAAAGATCAAGAATACGATCCTTGGGAAACATGACCTAATGGGAAGTTAGTTGTATTCAACTATAATCTCATTCAAAGGGGGAGATAAGTTTTTCTTACCTGTTTATCTATGTCAATATATTCTTTCTTAGCAAAGTTGTTTTTGCTTTCCAAAAAGGGGGATATTGTTGAGTCAATAAGGTTATCTTATGACTTCTCCATTCCTTAAGGTTTTATGTTTTGAAAATAACAAACTCTTTTTCTTAAGTTCCGTCTTTAATTTCCAAATTTTTCATTCCAGAATTATCATTCTGTTATACTTACAGATATATCATTACGTTTTACCATTCTTTTATACTTACAAATCTATCATTATGATTTTTCATTCAGTTTTTATGATTCCGATTCTGGTGTATATATGATGCCGATCTCCAATACTGATTCCTGTGTATATATGATGCCAATCTTCAATAACAAATCTGGTGTATATATGATGCCGATCTTCAATACCGATTCTGGTGTATATATGATGATGATCTTTATGATACCGAATTTGGTGTATATATGATGCCGTTATTCAATCCCGATTCTGGTGTATATATGATGCCGATCTTTATGATACAGAATCTGGTGTATATATGATTTCGATCTTCAATACCAAATCTGGTGTATATATGATGCCGATCTTCAATACCTAATTCGGTGTATATATGATGCCGATCTACATGATACCGAATCCGGTGTATATGTGATATCGATTTTATGAATCCAATTTCAGAACAAAAGAGATACCTGTTTTTCAATCCAATTTACTTGTCCTTATAAGTCAGTGTTCTTAATAATGTTTTTCCTAAGAATCCATTTTCTTGATTTCTTAAGATTCCATTTTCTTGATAATGTTAGAGTTACCCAATGTATCATTCCAATGATATCAGATTCCAATATTTCTTATACCTAAAATTTATCTATCGTTTCTGTTACCTGAAATGATGTCATACAGTCTGTTAAAAACTAACCATTGTATGTTTCCCACCTGTACAGGTCCCTCTGAAATTTAAGGAAAATATGACCGTTGGAGAGGAGCAGACCGTTGGGAAGCGTTGCCTATAAATACAAGCTCATTTGAACGAGCAAAATGACAATGTAGAGAGTGGATGAACTTAATGCATGTGAAAAAGCTGTAAAGTTATTTCTAGAGAGAGAGGCTCTTACAACTCTCAGTGCTTCGTGCAGATGTTGTGAAAAACTTGTTCGGGTGTGAAAAACTTGTTCAGACTTGCTTAGTGCAGACTCCGATCATGCTGATCGTGAGCTTCTGGGTTTGGAAGACAGAGGTTCTGATTTGCTTCTAAATCAAGGGTTTGTGGGGATAGCAAGATAGATACCGATCTTCGGATCAAGTGCTTACCTGGGTTTGGGTAAGACAAACTTTCTTGAAAGTATAAATCAAGGAACCTTTATCCAAGGTTGTTGGATACCCTTCTATTTGTGTTAAAATAATCCTATTGTTACTTGTTTTCTTTTACAAGTTGTTTTAATTCCGTTGATGTATCTTAAATTTGTTAAAGTTAGAAAGTATAATTTTCTTATACTTTGTAATTTCATTACTCTGATTATATTATAGATTCTATACGCTTTAAGGTATAATCTTTCTTTTAAGAAAATAGAAAAGGTTTCCTTAAGAGGTCTTGTGAATGTTTGTTTAACCTTATTAAACTTAACTTTAAAGGTTCTAAAGGAATTTTTTAAAGTATAAAATTCACCCCCTCTTGTATATTGAGCATCTCACTTTTACATATTCGATCCTACACATTCATGGTTTATGGATAAAGTATTGACATTTCGTATGCTATTTTTAATACGAATGTTTATTTTATGTTTAAACCTTTTCATATGTGGAATGCATTGGACATAGTAAGTGACGGGTGGAGCCCGCTATAGCTCCTCGATGCATCGGTAGGTCTTATGAGACAAACTAGTGTCTTGGAATAAGGCCTTGACAAAATCTTATTTGTAGTTTTGGCACAAGGCCTTGACTATGTGGTTATGAAGTCTAGTATTATGCAATCTATCATTATGAATGTGGCTATTGATATTGCATGTGATTATTCGACTAGTAGAATATCCATGTGAACAAGTAAATGGAATTATTTGATTTTATCATTTCCATATTATGCTGAAGTTCAAGTTTAATAATATTTTTTTAGTTTTATATATTTCCTTAAATGTTTATGCTTATTTATGAAAGTTTATGCTATATTGTTATCCTTACTAAGCATCTGAGATCACCCCTTTCTATGTTTTATTTTTCCTAGGATGCGTAGAAGTATTTTATGACTGACCTGTAGGGATATTTTGAGGGGATATGAGTGTGGTATATGGAAACAATGTTGTTTTAGTTTTCCATTTTATATTTCAATGTAAAACTAATGAATGTATCTAGTATTTACAAGGCTACTAATCTGATCGGTCTTTCGGGACATGATTTCCATGTATCATGCCAATGTTATGTAATAATGCACTGCCTCTGGGTAACTGGGGTAGAGGCATTACATCCATGGATAATTTTCAAGCTCATGTGATTATTTATATTTCATTATTTTATTATCATTTATTCTTTCCATATTATTCATGCCTTATTTGCTTTTGTAGTATGAATACCCTTACTGAGCATCTGATCTCCCCCCTTTATTATTTTTCCTTTACCAAGAATGAGAAGAAGTGTATTATGATTGAAATTCAAGGAAATTATCTAGGGAGTAATGGTCTTCTCAAATAAAACAATATAATGTATTTTACATATTTAAATATAATGTGAAATTCAAGTATGTGTCAAGTTTTCAAATAATAGTATAAAATTCGATCATTTGGGAAATGATCACATTTATATAGTATGAATGTAATAAATTTTACACCATCTATAACACCATGGTTTTTGTGAGATATATTTTTTTCAAATTAATTTAATGTTTTTGATATTTTTCATTACATGTAACATTGTGTTTAGATTGCGTTACACACAACACTGAGTTTATAAAAAATGCGGCATATTATTAAAATATTATCATATAATAGATATATTATAGAAATTATAATGTTGTATACGAATAATATTAACTAAATTATGAAAATATATGGTTTACACATGTAATAAAAATTAATTCTGTACATACAATTTCAATAAAAATAAAAATAAAGGAAATATTTTTCAATTTTTTTTATGAAAATAAACACGGTTTACCACTATAAATTAAAAAAATACTTTTGGTGAATTATTTTAATTATATATATATATATATTATATTCAATAAACTATTTTAAATTCATCTTATGTGTTTTATAGACAAGATATAATCATTAATCCAATTTTATTCTTAAAAACCGCATTTTTCTAAAAAGTAGTTTTGTTGCATTTTTACGCACTGATTTTTTAAAAATAATTTTTGAAACTTTTATAAAATTTATTTTAAAAAATAAAAATCATTATTTAAATCATAATATCAAGATTACATTAGGGTTATTTTTTTTATAATTTTTTAAAATGATATTTTTTTTGATGAATGGTGAATAATACTGCATTTTAATTAAAAACTACCTTTTTGTTTAAATTATTTATAAATATAAATTATAATTAAAATAGGTATTAAAGTAAAAATAGTTCAATTTTATATATATTAATCCATTTTAGGTCATTTGAATCATTTTAATATTGAAATTTGATATAAAAACTTTATAAACTTTTGAACGTTTTCTCTTTGAAAACCCACTTTTTCATCACTTCTAAAAGATTAATTTTATATTAAAATTTTCCTCTTTGATGAATTTAATTTTTTAGAAAAGTATTTAATATTTGTAATCATAATAATATATATTTTATAATAAGTTAAAATTAATTTTTTACTAAAATGAAAAGTGAAAATAGATAAAAATTAATTGTTGTGGTTTAGGTAAAAATGAGTTTATCGGGGGTTAAACTAAACATATTAGGGATAAAATGACCAAGAAACTTGTATAATTTTTTTATGGAAATATTTTGACCCAATATTTTTTTAGGATCTTAAGTAATCCATTTTTTATTCTTTTTTATGATAAAAAAGTGGTTACACCATTTTCTTTACAAAATATTACAAGTGTTCCACTCACTTAACTTATAAAAGGTCACACCCTCTCCTCTATTATTTACACCTTAAAACCATTTTGGTTCAGACAAGATATACCCAAATCCATTAATAAAATCCCTAATCACATCTTAGAAGCCTTATGTTGGAAATAAATACAACCTAGGAATGCCTTTATTGCAATCCTAAAGAGGATACTCGAAGAAGTGGTAACAATCTTCAATAAGATTTTTCATTTTATTTCTTACTCCATCTCCTTAATTTATAATTAAAACATGATAATATAATAAACTAAGTATATTAAATATACTAATATGTTTTAATTTTATGTTCATGACCTAAATAAATAATCCATTTCAACAAATGAGCTATGAAATCATCATTCATGTGTACGACAGACTACCACCTCGTGACTCGATATCATTCGTTTTTCCATTACCACCTCTTAAGGTTGGTTATTATGAGGTATATAAATTATATAAATTATATATATAAAATAATTATACATATTGATTCATTATTTTATATATAACTTTTTTACTTTCCATTACAATGGTGATATGATAATGTCGCTCATGTGTATGGAGAACTACCACCTGGGGAAGCAATGTCATTAATTTTTCAATAATACTTTACATGGAAGATAAAAAGGATATGTTTAAAGAATATATGTCATAAAAATTACATAATTATTATATTAATGACATATATATCAGTCTTAAAAGATATTATATCATTTTCTTTCTTACCCTTTCACTCCTATAAAGATGATATTGATGTTCGTGTATGTGTGGACCATTGCCTTCACGTAGCGATGCAACTCTCTTATCATCGCGATAATACATGGTTCATATGTATAATTATATTTAAATAAATAATATGGTATTTATTATATTATAATACTTATTAATGATAAAATATTACTTACCACCTTTCTATAATGATCGTTGAAAAAATTGAAACGTTACTCATGCATACATATGACCCACCATCTCTAGGATCATAACGTTATTCATTTCACAAAAAAATATTTCAAGATTTGTATTAAAAGTATAATTAATGTAAAAAATGGTAATTATTTCATTATTATTATTTATTTGATGACATAATCATGATCAAAGTAAGAGGACCAAAAATATCCAATCAAAACATATATGAAAAACAAAGCAGTTATTATCTGAAACATTATTTCAACAAAGAATTGTAAATAAATGGGTAATAAATTGTCATAAGTAAATTATACATGTTATAATATTTATAATTAGGGTTCTATAATATATTTATAATAAAATTATATTTATTATATAGTATGTTCAAATGTGTATGGAAGATATCGAGACTTAAGGTAACTGATTTTTAGTCTATGTTTTATTTTTGTGGAGAAATATGAAAATTAACCACGCATTTATTTTGGGAATTGTATATAATTAAAATTTGAAATTTTATATTCTTTATATCCTTATTTTAATTATATTTATTGTTTAATTTGATGTTATTCTTTATTATGGATTTTGATTCAATAGAATACAAAAGTAGTAAGGGATTTCTGTCTCACTTTTATTTTCTATGAGACAGATGTCATATTCACCACCGATTTATTTTATGTGGTGTGTATTATTACCATGAATTTATTTTATGATGATTCTACTGAAAATTATTTTCATTTAAATATCCATTTTAGGAACTATATTTCATGGGGTTTATGGTTCAAAAGTTACAAAATAGGTAAGGGATTTTGTCTCAATTTTCCTTTTTTGATACATATATTATGTTATGTACCTATCTTATTTTATGAGGTGTATAAAATTACCATTTGAAATGTAATATCATGAATTTATTTATTCTCATGATATTATTAGTTTCATTTAATTTTATTCTATCATGGAGATTATGATTCAATGTTACCGAAGTGGTAAGAGTTTTATATCACAATCTCATCATTTATCTGGATTGTTTATGATTATGATTACAATGATGAAATATTATTATATATCTCTCATGAAAGTCATTAATCTTCTTCTCATCTATTTATGTCATGTGAATATGTGCGTTCCCTCCATTTTCCCCTGTTTATGTACTCTAGAGTTAAAAAAATTCTTTTAAGAAAAATCATCTGTATCTCTCTCTTTGTTTGAAAACCCATTATCTTCCAAAACTATATTTAATGAAAATATTTTCAATTTTTTTAAAATTATTAATATGATTTATTAATGAAAATTTTCTCATGTTTTACATTTTAATTTTTTCCCAAAGTAATATTCATGTCATTTTCTAAATAATGGTCATTTTTTTTACTGAAAATGTGAAAGGAATCTTTTTTAAATGTGTACAATATAAACACAATTTCTTTCCATAACGAACATTATTTGGTTTGAATCTTCATTTATATTTTTATAGTTTTATTTTCAAATAAAATTATTTTTAAAATTTATTATTTTTTAAAATGTTTTTTTGAAAGAAGAAAGGTTTTTTTTCTCATGGAGTGTTTTAAATTATTTTTAAATATTTTTTTATATATTTCCATGATTTTTAAATGAAATGATTTTCTAAATGTTTTATGATTTTTTTAGTTTTAAAAAGGTATTTTTAAAGAAAAATTATTTTCCTCAAGAAATGTTCCAAGTGATTTATCTTTAAAAACTATTTTCCATCTAAGATGACATCCTATGATGAAACTTTTTCTTTACTAGGGATACGATCCCAGGATACCATTCTTATTATTTCTATAGATGTTTTATGTTTATGATGATAATATTTTTATGAAATTTTTTTCTCTTCCCTAGGTTATAACATGATAAAATTATTATAAAACCTGATTCTTTTTCCATGGGTTATGATAATATGAAAAGATGAAAAGATTATGAAACCTGTCTCGTTTCCACAAGTTATGATATGATGAAATGTTAATGAAACCCATTTCATTTCAAGTGTTATGATAAGATGAATGATTTATGATCTTATGGAAGACATACGTTTGATTTTCATTATGTGATAGTGGTTAAATTATAACAAAGGATGGTGGTTATGTTATAAAAAAATATGGCTGAGACCTATATCTTCTTCAAATGAATTGGGTAAATTTTTATATCTCATGAGATAGAAAGGATTGGAACATGGAGTGAACCATATACAGTAAGGGACTTTGTTTACTATGTTCATCTTGTGAGTGAACCTTGACTACAATAATGGTTTTGGGGGGTGAACCCATTCCACTGTGATATCCTTATCAGTGAGCCTTAACTTATATAGATATGATTTTCTATGCTTTTTTGTATGACATGGTTTCATATCTTATGCCAATGTTATGCTCTCATGGATAATGATACTTTAATTTATTAAGATTCATGTCTTATAAATTGCTAATATTTTTTTCCATGAATCATGATTTTGATATTTTAAATTCAAGGTATGGTTTTTATATGTTATGATCTTACTATCATAACCATATATTCATGTTATGATTATATATCCCCATTGTTTACCCTTACTGTGCATATAATCTCACCCTCTCTTTTTTTTCCTTTTTATGGGTCACAAAGAAATGTTATAAGTAGGGTATACGTGTGAATAATACTAAAGGAGAATATCTTTATGAGATATGTTGAAGATCATTAACCAAATAATAATATTGTGTACCTAGTATCCAAAGACACTATACTATTATAGTCCTTAGGCATGTTCTTGTGTAATGTATTGAATATTAAAATAAAAATATATAATATCAATGTATGAAAATACTAGGTCTCTATACTTGGTATTAGAGGAAAGGTTTGGTTAAACTTTGGAAACATGGAGAATAAAAATTAAGTGATATCCCTAGGGATAATTCAAAGGATATGTCTAAGTATGTCTTTGAAGATAAGTCTATGGATGATTCAATGTATAGGAAAATGTCTTAGAATTTGGGTAAAGTATAGAGCAAGTGGTTTCCATGAAATTATATCCCTCTCTGGATACTAATTATGGATGTGTCTATGGAATAGAGGTACTTAGGGGTAACAAATTTGGAAAGGGCTCATTGAACTAGACTCGATCATCACCTAGTGCATGACAATGAGCCTTGATGCACACATGGTTTTAAACTCCTGTGGGATATGCTTTATGAATTCCCAAACTCTTTACAAACAATCATGATGGATTTATATAGATGATGTTTATGAATGAACTAGGGTAAAAATAAATTGTCATAGATTAAAAATAAAGTTTCATGATTTAGAAATCCTATAATTGATTTTCATAATTATTTGGTTTCCCATTATGATTATAATTTCTCACACTATGATGTTTGGTTTTAGTCAATGGTAGGGAACTAAATAAACTATGTTAATATTGAATATGTTAGGAATTTTTTTAATAATTATACAAATGGGATGATAACTAGAGTGAATAATATTATGATTATTCCTAATCATTTAACATGGAACATGGTTAACAATGTGCATCTTAACCAACTCTCAGAATCACCAAAGAATAGAAGGATAGAGTTCACTAAGAGTTTTGGTAGTGGAGACCGTATATGAAAGAATATTCAATTTCATATATGTCTAGAATATATAAAGAAGCACTCAAGGGAATTTATATGAGGGATGAGAAGTTGTTTTAGGTGTGGAAAAGGACACAAAGTAAGTAACTAGAAAGTAAAAATGAATTTTTTTGTTAACACAATGAATGAGAATAATGGTATTCCAAATATATCTTTGACTATTGAATGTTTTAAATGTGTAAAGTATGGGCATTAATAAAATCAATGTCCTAAGTTGAAGTCTCATGAAAAGAATCATAAGGGTTTCATAAGTAATAGTTATATTGCTATTGATGAAGAGAGTACAAATAACATATGAAATGGAAGAATTTTTAAGGAGTAAGATGATGGAGTGTAATTAATGGTTTGAGAAAGAGGTGTAATGATTTAAGTGTTTAGGTATTGTAATTAAAGAATTATGTTATATGAATCATGAAATATATACAGATTGTTCAGTATAAGTTTTTCATTAAGGATATAAAAGAATATGTTGAATAATATTATTTACCAATTAAATTTATTTAATGGAAATGTAATAATTTATGGATAACACATGATTAAGAGACGATAACCATTAGTATGTTCCAGAGGTTGAAAAAATTGTGTTTAGTTTGGATAAAGAGATGATTGATATGGATAATGTAAATTGGATAATACTAATGAACTCAGAACTGATAAATGATTTATTGAAAAAGTGGTTCATGTTATCATTTATGGAGTTTAAAACCTTATTGGATCTATGGAATATGTTTAATAATCTATGGTTTTATTCAAGGAATGAGGAAACATGCATGTTTAAATTGCATTTTTATGATAATTATGGTTATTACCAAGATTTAGGGACATATATGACCAAGGTATTAAGATATTTTTTATGTTAACATTATGAGTTACTTAATGATATTTGGAGTATTAAATTTAAGTTGATATTGGAAAATTTATTAAATTTATTTATAATTTTTTAATTTTTGAAGGCTAAAAAGGTTAACAATATGTGGAATGGTTTAAGATAAACTTTGGATGAGGTTTTAGAGATTAATGTATTACTTAACCATGTGAATATTTATACATATTGGATAACCTGTGTTAACATTTTTTAACTAGATATATGGGGAATGACTTATCATTAATTTATAAATTTTATTATGTTTTTCAGACATGAAAAAGTTTATCTCTTGGAGTAAGAGATGAAGTAGAAATTTATCAAGGCATAGCCAAAGGAAGAAATTATGCTTATGAAATAAAAATATATCATATAAATTTTCATATGTTCTCAATATAGATAGAAAATTAATTCCTCAACATTAGTAAATGGATCTTAAAATAAATGTTTTCATGTTATCATTATCTTTAATGATATGAATGACTTTTTCACGCCTCTTTGGATTATGGTTTTATGATCCTAAACCTTCTATAGATCACCCACTTTCTTATTATCAGTGATCTCTATCTTTATCTATAATTATTTATTCTTTTTTCCATGACGATATCTTCAAATCCCACCGATGATATCCTATTTAGAAACCTAGAATTTTTTATTCTATATGACTTTCGCACATCCCTTTCTCTTTTTCAGGTGGATGTTTTATTTACCCTTTTTATGATGTGGGTTTTGATGAATGAATTTTCAAATGTAAAACCTTCTATGGATGAGATTTTGTGTGATATATTTTTTCCAATTAATTTAATCTTTTTGATATTTTTCATTACATGTAACACTGATTTTAGCTTGTGTTACATATAACATTGATTTTATACTAAACATAACATATTAATAAAATATTATTATATAATAAATATGAACTTGTCATTGGAAGGGGGGGGGGGTATGAATAATATTATCTAAATTATGAAAACATATGTTTTAAACATGTATATAAAATTAATTATTTTTTGACCATTTAATTAAAAATTAAAATTAATGATTTTTTCTTCTGAAAAACTATTTTTATGAAAAAAACACATTTTAACTCAATAAAATAAACAAAAAACTTTTGGTAAATTATTTTAATGAAATTTATATAGTATATATTCAATCAAATATTTAACATTCATCTTATAAGTTTTCAAGATAAGAGAAAATAATAAATCAAATTTTATGCTTGAAAATGATTTTTTCTAAAAAATAGTTTTATCACATTTTTCACACTTATTTTTAAATACTAATTTTTTAGAAATCATGAATATTTATTTGAAAAAATATGATTCATTTTTTAAATCAAAATATCAAAATTATCTTATGGAGATTTTTTGAGAATTTTATAAAAAGATTAATGTTTGATTAATAATTAAAAAGACTAAATATTAATTGAAAACTACATTTTTTGTTTAAATTATTTATAAAGTCAAAATATATTTTAATTTTTTTTTAAATTTAAAGGAGTGAAATTATATATCTATTAATAAAATTTAGATCGTTGAAATCATTTTCACCATGAAATGTTTAATTCAAAAATTTCCACTTATGTGAGTTACATTAGTAAAAAAGGATTAAACATTTAGAATAATAATAATTTATATTATTTAATAATTTTAAATTATTTTTTTTACCAAAATGAATTGTGAAAATAGGAAAAAAGTAATTCCCTTGTTTAAGGTAAAAATGGGTTTACCGGGGTGGGGGGGGGGGCTGAAATAAAAGGATAATGCTTAAAATGACCTAAAATATTGTATAAAATCTATTTTATATACATAATTAGACCCTATGATGTATATGGTTCAATAATACTTCATCATGGATCCTTGGTTCATGAGAAAAACGTGGGTACACATTTTTTTTCAAACAATTGTAATTGTGCCACTCACCTCACTTATAAAAGGCTACCCTATATACTCTCTAATTCACACCTTAAAAACCTTTTGGTTTGGAAAATACCTGAAAAAACTCTTCAAAAATTCCATCATCATATCTTAGAATCCATATTTTGGGTATAAATATAAATTAATAAGGCTTCTGGTGAAAACCTAAGGACTATACCCAAAGAAGAGGTAATATTCTTCAATAAGCATTTCTAATTTATTTCCTCCTACACCTACTTAAATTATTATTAAAACATGATAATATATAAACTAAGTATCATAAATTTAATAAGATGTTTTTATTTTAAGTTCATGTACTAAAACCATCTCCACTATCATTAAATGGGTTATGAAATCATCATTCGTGCCTAAGGAAGACTATGACCTCAGGAACTGATGTCATTCATTTTTTATCATTACTACCTCTCAAGGTTCATTATGATGATGAATATAAAGTATATATTTTATATTTATAATTTAATTATATGTATGGATTAATTGTATCATATATAACATTTTAATTTCCATTACATATAGAATATGATAACATCACTTCTGTGTATGGAGGACTACCGCCTCACGAAGCGATGTGATTCATTTTTTCAATAATGCATCGCATGGAAGTTAATGAGGAAATATTTAATGAATATATGTGATATAAATTTCATAATTATGATATTAATTTCAAATTTATCATTCTTAAAAGATATTATATCATTTTATTTTTTACCTCGTCACTCTTTGGAAGATGATAACGTTGTTCGTGTACGTGTGGACTACCGCCTTCATGTAGTGATGTGACTCTATTTTCATCACCATACCAAATGGATGATATGTATAATTATATTTAAAGAAATAAAATTTTATTTATTATATTATAATAATTATTTAAAGAAAACATATTACTTACCTACTTTTCATAATGATCACTGAAATAATTGAAACATTACCCATGCATACGTATGACTCACCATCTCTATGATCGTAACATACTTCATTTTTCAAAACCATATTTAATGATTAGTATTAAAAATATAATTTATGTAATTATATGATAATTATTTCATTATTGTAATTCTAGATATGATGGAACCAAGATCAAAGTAAGGGGACTGAAAATAAAAAATCAAAACATATACAAAAACAATGCAGTTATTACGCAAAATGTGATTTTAAGGAGTTGTTAATAAAAGATTAATAAATGATCATAATTAAATCAGATATGGTATAATATATATAATTATGGTTCTATAATATATGTATAATAAACTTATATTTATTATATAATAGGTTTGAGTGTTTATAAAGGATGTTGAGACTTAAGGTAAGGGATTTCTAGTCTATCTTTTATTGTTGTGAGACCTATGAAAATTAACCAATAGTTTATTTTGTTTAGTGTATACACCACCTATTTTAAATTTAATATTTTTTATATAATCATTTTCATGATATTTAATGTTTAATTGAAAGTTATTATTTATTTGGGATTGCAATTCAAAAGATTACTAAAGGGGTATGGGATTTCAGTCTCACTTTTATTTCAGGTGAGACACATGACATATTCACCATCTATTTATTTTATGTGGTGTATATAATTACCATAAATTTATATTATATTACATACTATGAATTTTATAAGTATTTAAATATCCATTTTAGGATATATCTTTTATGTGGATTACAGTTCAAAAGTTACCAAATCGATAAGAAATTTTTGTTTCAATTTCCTTTCATTGAAAAATATGTTATGTTATGAACCTATCTTCCTCACGTAGTGTATATATATCCCTTTTGACATGTACTATCCAAAAATTATTTATTATCATGATATTATATGTTTTATTTTATGTTATTATTTCATGAGACTTATGATTCAAATTTACCAAAGTGGTAAGAGTTTTATGAAACAGTCTCATCGTTTATCAGGATTCTTTATAATTATGATTCCAAGGATGAAATATAATTTTTTTATACCAATAAACTCATTAATATTCTTATATTATAGTTATTTCATGAGAATAATTTTTTACCTTCATTTTACTCTCTTTATATAATCAACTGTTAAAAATATTTTTATGAAAAATTATCTTCCTCTCTCTCTTCAATTAAATAAACTTTTTATTATAAAACCATGTTTTTTAAAAATGTATTCAAAAATGATTTTAAAAACCTTAAAATTATTTATTAAATATATTTTTATCCATGTTTTACTTTTTAAAAAATGTTTTGAAATAAATAATCATTTCATTTTTGAATCAATTCCCATTTTTCTTTTACTGAAAATGAGAAATGAATCTTAATTTTAGATTGTATGACATGAATATAATTTACCAACATCAGGAAAATTATTTTATTTGAAGAATAGTTTATAATTTTTCATGGTCATTTTTATATTAAATTATTTTCAAAATGTATTAGGTTTTAAAAAGTGTCTTTAGTATGGAAAGGATGATTTCATCAAGAAATGTTTTAAATGTTTTTTTTAAATTTCCATTATATGTTTTCAAGGATAATTTCAAGGGAAATGATTCTAAAATAGTTTTATATATTTTTTAGTTTTAAAATGTTATTTTAAAATAAAATTTATTTTCATCCAGAAAAATTCCAAGTGATTTATCATTCAAAATCATTTTCTATCTAAGATGAAATCCTTTTACGTACAATTTTTCTTTATAGGAGATATGATCCAAGGATACCATTATAATGTTTTCTATTAATTGTTTATCTTTAATGTTACAAGATGTTTATGAAAGAAACTTATCATATATGGGTTATTACCTCATAAAATTCTTATGAAACCTATTTCTTTTTTCCACAGGATATGCTATGATGAAACGATGGAATTATTTTGAAACCTATTTATTTTCCACATGTTATGATATGATGAAATGTTTATAAAACCAATTTAATTTCTTGGTTTATGATAAGATGAATTTTTTATGATATTGTAGGACACCTATGCATGATTTTATTTATGTGACTATGGTTATGTTATAAGAAAGGACAATGGTTATGTAGTAACCAAATATGGGTGGGATATATATCACCCTCCAATGAGTTGGGTATTGATTTATATCTCATGAGATAGACAATACTGGAATTGGGTGTGAACCCAGTTTAGTAAGGTACTTTTTCCTCTATGATGGTCTTGGGAGGGAACCTTGACTACTATGATAGTTTGGGGGAGTGAACCCATTCCATTGTGATAGCCTCGGAAGTGATCCATGACTTCTATGGAAATGATTTTCTATACTTATTTGTATTTTAAAATTCCAAGGAAAATTCTAATGTTATTCTCTCATGTCCCATGTTCTTTGAGTTCCTTATGATTCATGTCTTATGAACTGGAAATCATTATTCTATGAATAAAGATTATGATATTTGATATATATGGGATATTTTTCATGTAAGAACCCAAGTTTTCTTATGAGGTATGGATCCATTTTTTTTAGTTTTAATGATTAAATATAGCCTAATGTGAATTAACTTTGAGGTCATGGAGGTATTGGGGGTGTCTAGGGCTTATTCAAATCCTAGAACCCATGTTTTGGGGTGATTTAAGCCCAGTGCACAATAAGTGTAAACCATGCGGGGCAGGCTTCATAGTTTAACAAACCATGCAATAGTTTTATAGTGAACAAAAATAGGCCACACAGTTAGGCCAAATCATGTGGAATTGTTCGTATAGATGTACGACTAAGTCTACAATCATAGTAGATTTGGATATAGGGTTTTCTCATGGTTTCTGCATGGTTAGTCAAACTGTGTGAGGAAACAATGCGGGTTCCCCTCCAACTATAGGTAACTATGATCCCCCTTAATTTTGGAAAATTTAATGTTTTTAAATTAAATTAGAAATCTATTATAAACCTATTATAGGTTTCTTTCAATAGTCAGTAGCCACCTCTCCCTTTTTAAAAACATTCTTGGTGACAATTCCAACAATCCAGACAAATCTTTTGTCCGAGCACCGAATCGAAGGCCGTTCATCTCATTGGATCTATAATGGTAAGACCATGATTCTTTTTTAGACATTCTCTATTCTTTTAGATATCAACTACACTATTGGGGTGCAATCTGATTTGCCCTTTTTCAAGTTCTTCATCCATTCTTCAGTTTTCTCAACATCTGAGTCGAATCAAGAACTGATATTGGATGAGCACTCTATTATTGAGATAAGGTAGGTGTTAAATATAACTTCCTCAAGTTTTGGTGCTTTATTATGTGACTTACCATTAGACCGACCACTGTACTTTTCGCCACAACCCCAAATTTGAATTGGTTAATTGAATTAGACGTAATCATACCTATTAGGGATACCCTTAGGTTCCATTATGATGCTTTGTTAGATTTTTCCAAAATCATTTCCACCCATGGGGTGTGACTTATTGAAATGACTTATAATGTCTTTTTTGAACCACCAAATAGGTGAGTTCTCATGCTTTCTTAGATGTAGGAAGCCCAATAATAGCTAAATGGAATTTAATTGGTTTCCAAGGAGATGTATTTACTCTTTTTAAAATTTTATATTGATATTCCATGGTTGAATTGGTTTAATGGGTTAATGTTAAATGGTCAAATGAGTAGGAATACTCATTTGTTTGATTTTTTGTTCTTAAAGGGTTAACATGACAGAAGTGGAAATGAGTGGGTGAACTCATGTTATATATTTGTGAATAATAATTATAAATAATGAGTGGGTATACTCATGAGGTAAATTGAATGTAAAATGGATATTGTGAGTGGGTATAATCGCATATCTTGAAATGATAAATGTAATGAAATGATATATGTATGAATATATGCCTTGGATGTTATCCTTGGATATGGAATGTGGTAGTGGAGACCATGGATTGAGATTCTCCTTGGGTCATGATTTTGTGGGATTCCTTGGGCGAATTAATAAACCCTGGATCTGGATTTCTTGGACTTGCATAGGCGATGTATGATATGACTTGCTCCTAGGAATCCAACCAGTGCCTAACCAAGTTTCCGTTGTGATGCTCTTAGGACTCGATGGTGATGTATTGGTCTTCGACACCTTGGATCAGGCCCTTTGCAGTTTTACCCTTTAATATATGGAACCACCATGGAAATGTGATGTACACAATTATATGGCTGGGCCTTTGTTGTTTTGTCTCTTTGGGATGTATGGTGTGGTCAGGGTTGACATGACATGTGTGGATGAATAGAATGTCCATGTTAGATGATTATTCATTGCTTATAGATTTATTGATATAGGATCTTTATCATATTTTTCAGGGATCCTAGAGATGCTACTTCAATATTACTTTTTAGTAGTGGTCGTTCCATGAGAAATTTACATTCTATTATCACTTACCTATTTTACTTGTATCTTGTTTAGTTTATTTCATTGCATAGCCTGGAATGTATAGACCTTTGGGTTTTTTCCTACTGGTATGTTATGTAACACTCAGTTTGGGCCACCCTTAGGGACCCAAAAAAATATATGGTTTCATGTACAGACAAGTGCCCTTCCACAGGTACTTGATTTCAGCATAGGAGTAAGAGATCATTGGATGAAGATGAGGTTTGTGATGCTGCTACGATACCTTTTTTATCTTTTTAGATTTTAGATACATTCATTGTACTATATTACCATGTACCTATTTTGGATACTTTATAGATAAATGTATAATATTCATCATTGTATATGAGATACTTCTGGAATTATTATATATTCCTATCTTGATTATTTATCCACTGTCTTCTTGTTGTATCTACTTCCTCTTTTTATATGTTATTGATATTCTACTGAGTATACTCTAGTGATGATGGAATAATATCCCCACCAATGAACCTAGTCCCTCATTTCTATTTTTAAGCCTCTGGAATTTGGCGAGATGCGCTTGAGGCCTTGTGACCCACTGGTCTTGGGGAACTATTGAGTGGAATCCAGGTTCGGGATGTTACAAATTAGTATCATAGCATACTTTTCTAGTTTGTTTTATTTTTTTCTATATAATAGAAATGGATATGATGTAATGGGAGTTTGTTAATCAACTATTAATAGGATTAGCTACCCAACATATAGGGAAAATCCAAATTACCTCAAATGAAATTACTATTTTCTTGATTTTAGCTATTGCAGTTGATTTTATTCCACCATTGGGTGAAAAAATTGCATTCTGATGTTAATATTGATGGGATTTAGGGGTTCTATTTTTTTTTTCAACCTGATGAGTTGTGGGTTTTCCATATCATGAATTATATAATAACTTGTTAGAAATCCCATTCCATGCATTATGCCATGCCATTTAGGACACATTACTCTAGCATGCTGTTGTGATAGGTGTTGTGAGAGCTATATCTACTATTTTGATAGATTTTGTGCAGTGAATAGAGGAAGTGATGCCATTTTTCAGTTCATAAGGTGCATGATCCCTTATGGAATAGAGAGTGATGCATCTTATGTCTTATTTATTTTAAATTAACTTTCTATGACATGAATGACATGGACAAAAATATTTGGTTCTTGAGGTGTTATGGGACCTCATGGATTGGAATGTGGTGAAACTTTGGTTAAGACCATTTTTAATGAATTAATAATGGATATTAAATGGAAATGGATACTAAATGAAATGAAATGGGACAACGAACTTGAAAATAAAGGCTTGACCTAGAACCATCTTCTGAGTGGGAAAGAGGCAGCGTCTATAGTGGTTTTTGGTGACTATTATTTTTATTGTTTTAGCTTTAGGAGTAGGCTGTGTGATATGTCATACTATTAGGAGGTTTTTGACCTAAGCTATTCTTTGAACTACAGACATTGCTATTTTTTATAGGCATCTGGTTGGCTTAAAAAAAATTCACAACTAGACCATGCAGGTATGTTAGGGCGTGCTTCATTTGAGATAACCCATTATGGGTGTTTATAACCTTGATAATTAAAAAATTTTATTTGGGTTGATTTTTGAATGATTCAGGTTGGTTTAACAAAACCTCATAGGTCACCATATCTCTTATAATATAAAAATGGAATTTAATTGATAAAATTCATAATTTACAACATAATGTCAATAAATGCTGAATGTTCAAAAAAGGAAGTTTTATAAGACTTGCCTATTATTCCTTGGAGCATTATTCAAATCAGGTACCAAGTTATTTTGTTTAGAATTGTCACTTGAGTTTTTTCTTGAATATTTTGAATGATAAAATGTTGAATGTGAATAAGTGTAATGACCTTAAAATTGGGGTAAACACTTTATGTTTTTTAAGGGGATTTCTCGTGGTAGGTATCACCCTCAGAGCTTATGAGACATATTAAATGCTCTGATTTTCTATCGTTTGGTTCCATTCAGGTGCCATTTTACCTAGTAGGACTCTTATCTTTTTAATGAAACCCCTACTTGGATGGGTGGTCATGGTATTCTTGACCCTTGTTACAAGAATGAACATTGGGTAATACTTGGTTTCAGTAGGTCAGACATGCCTAGGGAATGTCCAACCACTTAGTGGATCTCATAACACTCTTTATTTCTATAGTGACAGACTTATTGGTATGTAATCATACAGGTTAATGGTCATATGAGGTAATATGAATATGGAATAAATCTTTTTTATAGAAAACCTGATAATTTTATTCATAAGGAGAAAATCCTTTGGAAAGTATTGAGGATCTATCCTCTTGCTTTTGAAACCTCTAGGTAGTATTCATTTTCTTACGCGGTGCCTGTCGAGTGTCAAATGTTGTAACGAACTAGTTGAGTTTGGTGGAAATCATTAAACACAGTGTTGTTGAGTAAATTATTAGGCCATCCTTATATTATACTGACAAGGGAGTTATAGGAATCCAATTCATCCCAATTATTTGGAAGAAATCCAAGAGGATCGTGTGTTTTGATAGGCCAATTAGTTTGGTTCTGGCTTTCTTTTCCTATGCTATGATGTACGTGAGCATGGATCAGAGGAGTTTCATGTGTGTGTATATGGTGAATATGACCTAGTGAACTTGTGAGTAGATAGTCTATCTTTTTTTCAACAATTAGGGAACTCCTAAGGTGGGGAGAGACACATCATTTTTGTTGTATGTTTCAGTGCTTGTTTGGTAGAACGAATCTATTGGTGGTTTTCTATGCATGAAACAATTGAGAAACACCATTGGTCTTAGATGAGCTTCAGTGGTAAATCATGAATGATCTTGTGATTGATGGTTTGGTGAAGGAATCATAGTTTGGTTAATGGTGATTCATTGGAAGGTGATTCTAATATTCTTTTAAGAAGTCGACCAGTAGTGTTTCAGCAGCCTTCATTTGGTTTTCTTGGTTGGTTGGAAACCGTTAAAATCCACTGAGTTTACTCTTCCTTGAGATATGAGCATTTCCCCTATCTTAACGTCATGCTTGATGGACTAAGAGAGTGTTGGTCTTATGCCATGCTAATGTTTTAAAAGTTGTTGGGATTGTATGGGTACTTTACTCAGTATTTTACACTGATGCGTAGTTCTTATCGAGGCTTGGATAGTCCTGAGTGATACTTGGGTTCCAAAGTTGGAATTCCATGGATGGACTCTTGGAGACCAGCCATTTTATTCTGACTTGACCCCTAGGTAGATTCCAATCTAGGTCCAATCAATGTTTTAAAGCGTGCATCTTGGCCTAGTACCGAATTGTCACCTATAAACATGGAGTATGGACTAAATGGGGTTAGTTCCCTGGGATCTTATTAAATGAATCCAATGTTACCTTGGACTTGTGTCGATCTCAAAGGGTATGTTTAAAAAGGATGATGATTCCAGTGAGATGGATCTGGGTTACCCCTGTTCTTGTTGAGGTACGACTATTTTAAATGATAGGATGATGGTTTGACCAAGGAACATCACCGGGAGTTGTGTATGGACTTAGGTGGACATGTTAATGGTAAATAAAAGATTCATTGGAATAATGTGTTGCGATTCAGTTTTTAATATGCTGGCCATATAAGCCAATCATTTTAAGAATAGTTAGTTGGGGTGGATCGACTTGTTATATTTGTAGTTTGATGTTTACAGTCATAATGAATCTGTTTAAACTCATCTACAGGTTAAGTAAGGTGTGGTAAAAAGGTTGACAATGTCTTTTAGGAAAGACTGTGTGGAACTAGTGCAGAAAACGTTATTTACGTCGATTATTTTTCATTTTTTACTTCGGTTATTTAAAAACCGACGTAAAAAACATAACATCGTGGTGTTTATCACGTCGATTAATTAATAACCGATGTGAAAAAACCAGGGGGGGTGGGGTGGGGTGGGGTTTATAACATCGGTTATTATATAACCGCCGTGATAAACCGGGGGGGGGGGGTGTTATCACGTCGGTTATATAATAAACGACGTTATAAACACGTGTGGGGGAGTTTATCACATTGGTTATTAAATAACCAACGTGATAAACTCCTAGGAGATGGTTTATCACGTCGGTTATATAATAACTGATGTGCTAAACTAGTCCGGGGGGGGGGGGTTATCACGTCGGTTAATAAATAAATTATATGATAAACTATTTCCCAGTTCTTTTATCACGTCATTTATTAAATAAACGACGTGATAAACCATGCCACAGGTGTTTATCACGTCGGTTATTAAAAATACCGATGTGATAAACCCTTCACGATTTCTTTATCACGTTGGTTATAAAATAACTGACGTGGAAGACATTTTTTTTAAAAAAAATCGAATGCAATCCTTTGCTCTCCCCCAAAATCAACCAGAAACCAAATCAAGAATTCATACCACAAAAATAGAAGGAGATCAAAACAAGAACTAAAGAAAATTTAAGCATTTACATTGATAACATATAAAACTTACCCCACTTGGCAGCCCCCACCCTCATGTATACCCTCTAGAAAGCCCTCCCCCCCATTGGAGCCCCCACCACACCCCTGGACTGCCCTGACCCCCTGGACTGCCCCAAACACCCCTTGACAACCCCCCCTCCTGAACAGCACCCCCTCACCCCACTTGACAACTCCCACCCCATTGGAGCCCCCACCACACCCCTGGACTGCCCCCGACCCCTTGGACAACCCCAAACACCCCTCGACAACCCCCACCCTCTTGAACAGCACCCCCTCACCCCACTTGACAGCCCCCCCGACACCCCTGGACTGCCCCCCGACCCCCTGGATAGCTCCAAACACCCCAGGACAACCCCCACCCTCATGTATACCTCCCCACACCCTGGACATCCCTCCCCCACCCCATTGGAGCCCCCACCACACCCCTGGACTGCCCCCCGACCCCCTGAACATCCCCAAACACCCCTGGACAACCCCCACCCCCTGGACAACACTTCCACACCCCTGGACAACCCTCCCACACCCCTGGACAGCCCTCCCACCCCCTGGACTGCCCCCACCCCACCGGACATCCCTCCCAGACCCCTGGACACCCCCAACCCCACTGAACACCCCCCACATCCTTGGAACCTCTCCCCCCAGACCAGAATCCATACCAAAAAAACCATCATAAGTAGACCAAAACAATAAGTAGAGAAAAATTAAACATTCACATATATAACATTCAAAACTTACACTGTCAACTTAAAAAAAACTAAATCCAACCTAAATGATTACCAAATACACAATTACAATGATAATATTCAAAATTACATTTTACATTACAAACAACTAAAATTCAATCAAACCTGTAAAATAATTTCACTAATCCACTTGTAAGTGTTTGATGTCTTCAGTAGTATAGGGTTGACGGTCATCAAAAAGCTACAAATGAAAAGGATAGTAGTTAACGTGTATAATGAATAAATCAAATTGAAATATTATGGAAAAGTTTAAGAGGAAATCTTACCAGGTCAAAATTCACAACTGTCCCAGTTGTTATTATTTCATACATAAATCTTAACATATAATATCCGCATTTGATGATGCCTTGTTGTTTATGAAAATTCTGTTTGAATGAGTGTAAATTAAATATATTATTTTTATGTAATAAATCAAAAAGTACAAATTATAAATGGATATTTACCTTCGCATTTACATATTTGATCTTTGCACTCCTTTTCTTTGTGTTTTTTTGAAAGTAGGCCCATGCCCTGTTAGAAAATAATACGAATGGGTTAAATTTAAAATTCATTATAATATATAAAACTATTAAGAAATTGAAACTTACTTTTCCAATATATTCTTAAAACTTTCCCACACATCATCATGGACAGAGCATATCCAATAAAGTGCTTTCTCCCTTGGGCAAAAAAACCCCTAACATCCAATGATCACTGATAAAAGGAAATTTAACATTAGTGGTTTTTTATGTTGAAAGATAATTAACTCTTTGAGAGAGATGTGTTTCATACCTCCCAAAAAAGGCATCATCCATCATTGTGTGACTATATTCTTTTCAAGTCTTTCAGCAATATAAAGCATTCTTTGTTCCTCATCCAATGCACATGCTTCAGGGGAAATCAATTGTGGGTCCATGAATCCATATACATATGTCATCTCATTCCTCTCACAAATTTTATAAAGATACCTAATAAAAAATAGAAATAAGTATACATTTTTAATAAATATAATGCATGGAAAAGGTGTTAAGACTTACACGGAAAAAACTTGCACCACGTTGATGCCCAAATTATCTCTAGTAAAAAGCTCCATGATATCAGTTTTCATAATCACCACACTTATTTCACGTCCACAAACATGATCTTCTATTGGAAACTCATAATGATCCACCAAAAAATTTAAATATCTTGACAATCTGTCAAGACTACTAGAATCTATATCTGATGTCATAGCCATTTGTCTTTGTTGTTGTCTATACAGTATTTCTTTACCTTTGAAGTATTCTTGTAAAAATAAATTGAAAAATACATTAGTTTTCAAATGATAAAACAAATTTAATAAAAAAATTAAATAAAATATATAACATTCATACCTCTATGGTAATGAGTCGAAGAAGTCTGGATGGCCAAATTAAAAAATGGCCAATATTATGTCCAACTGTCGCCACCTCATCTGTAAGTAATGGTACCCGGGCTGATCTATCTATAATATCCTATACAATGACCCTCTGATTCTCTACCTCTAATTGTTGATGATGAACTGTATCTCCTATAAAATATACCAACCCATATGCTACTATATAATGTTGATAATCATCAACATACAAATCGGAATAAGTAGGAAGCTTCGGTGGAGGAGTTAGATAAAAAATGGGGTCTGTAGGCTGAGGTGGGGGAGTGGGAGCTACTGGCGGAGGTGGAGGATAAATAATGGGGTCTGTAGGGGGAGGTGGAGGAGTGGGAGCTACAGTCTGAAATTGTCTTTACATGTCTGCAAACATAGACTACACCAACGCTCTAATCTTATCCTCCATCGTCGCATTAATATTATGAACTTCAGCCTCCAAGGATTCTATTTTTTTTTATAAACCCCCTCAACATTATAAGTTGAAGAACATGGCAACAATTTTCTTACCGATACACCTACCAGATATCCTCTTACACGACCAGGATGTTCGGGCTTTCCCAATGCTACAAATAAAATATCTTCCCTCCCAGTAGCTGTAAATGTCCCCTATGAACTCTGCTACTCAAGAGAGTTTTGTATTAATTAATTGAACATTTCTGTAATGATTGAGATTATATGAAGAAAATAGTTAACTTAAATAAATAAAATATATATCTTACAATCCTCTCAGCTACGATTCTCAATTCTTCCGAAAGATATTTCCCTTTTTTCCCTTTCAAGATCTCTTCAATTTTTCATGTCTAGATGGAGGGGACGGAGGGGCCACCTCTCCAGAGCTTGAAGACTCTGCTCTTAGTTGTTGAAATTTTTCTGCCATCATTTGTTCTTCCAAAAATGCATACCCTCCCCGAGATAAAATATGAGGGTATAAATTTTTAGATTGGATCTCCTAATGATATTTCCTTGTTTGCTGTAAATTAAGAATAAGAAATCATTATAAAAACATTAATAAGATCATTTATATAAGAAAGCTTATAAAAGTTTACATTGCCCTTACCAAAAATGAATCTTTTATTCTACTTTCAAAAAACTGTCTCCATGTGTCTTCATCTATAAAAGGATATATATGACATGGATTGTCATGACTCCTATGACCATAAATGAAATTAGATGAGAGGGTTGATTTGAAATCCCTCCATCTCCTGGAAGCCAACGATAAGCATTTCTTCCTGACACCTCTAGTGTCAGGAATATCAAATGTCATCTGATAAAGAAGAGGTTAAATATATTATATATACTAGAAACATTTAAAGAATAGTCAAACAATAGCAAAAGATCTTACCAAAATTGTCTCCCACAACTGAGAGATTATCGCTTTATCCACACTTCTCCAGTCATCATACAGAATGCTTACTTTGCTCTTAGCCTGAGTTTCTACAAAACTCTTAAAAATATTTTTCATTTAGACCTCTAGGAATATCATCATCATCAAACTCAACAACTATCCTCTGATCCTGCGTACGGGCAAGTGATAATTTTGGTAAACGTGTGAACCCACGTTTACCAACCTTTGAACTCTTTGTCATAATAGGAGCATGTGAATGTTCCTCCCCAGAGGTATGACCAATATGCTCATCTCTAGAATCATATGGTTGATCAACTGAATGATCTGTCATTATCCTTAAAAAAAAAAACAAACGTTAGTTCACAAATATACAAATTCAAATATTTTAATACTACTGTAATCAAGAAAATAGAAAAGTGTACTAAGTTACGTAATAGTAAACATTGGTAATATGGCAAGCTTGTTAAAAAATGGTAAAGATGGTAAATATGCTCAAGATGGTAAACATGGTAAACATGGTAAACCTGGTAAACCTGGTAAAGTAATTTTCACTGAAAAAAAATAATAGATATATAATTCATGTAATGGTAAACATGATAAAGTAAACTAAACAAACTTAAAACAAACAAAAACTTATACTTATTTTGTTTTAAAACATGTTTTAATAAATAAAAAACTTACAATATCTAACATTTATGAAAAAAATAAATGTAAACAAGAAATAAACATATGTTACCTGTAATTTTAGGAATGTAAAAATGGATTGTTTTCCCAAATTCCTTCATCGTGATCATTCCTTATGGCACAAACCATGTCTTCAACATGCTCATCATTATGTTCTGTTAATCTTTCCATGGAAGTAGGGATCTCGCATAAATCAGAATCTTCATCATGTTCATCCTCAACAAAATATTGCTTTTTCCCTTGTAAAACAACAGCCCACTGCATATCTGATTGATCTACTACATAGAAAATTTGTTTTTCATGTGTTTCCATTATAAAAGAATCAGCTATGTCTTCCAATCTATTCAGATTAAAAAGTGTCATTCCAAATTCATCGTGTATGACACTGTTGTTACTGATAAACCATTTACAATTAAAAATAGGAACTTTAGTTTTAAAGTAATCAACCTCCCATAGGTCTTCAATCACTCCATAATATGCACTTGATGCAAAAATTGGGTTTTTTCCTTAGCACTCGAAAAATGCATTGCTTTTGCAAACACCAATACACCACTATTCTGAACTGCACTTCTGTTGTCCTGAGCTTTCGTATGAAATGTATAGCCATTAATGTCATAACCAGACCATGTTATCACATTTAAACATGAACCAACCACTATCCATTTTAATGCCTCCGATACATCTGATCTACCAAGAAAAGTCTTTTTAATCCATGACAAAAAAGTTTTGTTGTGCTCATTCAAAATCCACATTTCTTTCTTCTTTGGATGACATTGTTTCAACTCATTAATATGCAATGTGATATACGGTTGAGCATCAGCTATGTTATTCAAGATGTATGATTCTAACTTCTTCATCTGTTCAGATGACAATGATTTGAATTTCAAGCCACAAATCCCCTTTCCCTCATTATTAACTCGTTCATGGCGAGATGGAGGAAAACCCATGTGTTGCGCCGCATCCAAGTAGCTCGTACAAAACTCTGCTACCTACTCAGAAATATACTTTTCAATAATGGAGGCTTCAAGTAGATATGGATTTTTAACATACCCCTTTAATATTTTCATATACCTTTCAAAAGGATACATCTAACGAAGATATACAGGTCCACAAATCTTTATTTCTCAAACCAGATGAATCATTAAATGCACCATTATATCAAAAAAAGTTGGAGGAAAATACATTTCCAATTGACAAAGTATAAAAATTGCATTCTTTTCCAAAATGTTCAAAGCATTCACATCAATCGCCTTATCACAAATTGAATTGAAAAAATAACACAACTTCGTTATAGTCTTTTTGACACGAATGAGAAATATTCCACGCAAGTCCTTCAATGAGACAGAATTTTTTACATTTGAAGAATAACCTTGAGGCACTTTGATATCATGAAGACACTGACAAAAGCTAATTTTCTCCCTCTTTGATAATGTATGACAAGCCGGGGGATGAAATGTTCGTCTTCCTTTAGGAGTGGGAGCTAACTCCAAATGTATTCCCATTTATAGTAAGTCTAATCTTGCATTCAACCCATCTTTTGTCTTTCCTTTAATATCTAACAATGTTACAATCAAACAATCATAGATATTCTTCTCCACATGCATGACATCAATATTATGTTTAACTTCATGATACCTCCAACATGGTAGCTCAAAAAATATTGACCTTTTCTTCCAAATATGTCTATCATTACCAGATTTCCGTGTCTTTCCCAATGTCACATCAAGATTTTTCACCCTCTCAAAATACAGATCAGGGGATAATGGTTTTGGAGTAGTATCAAATTCTTGTGAGCCATTTAATGCCTTTTTTATTCTTCTATATAGGTGATCCATAGGCAAAAACTTTCGATGACCCATGTACACTGTTTTCCTCCCATGATGCAATTGACAATATGACGTCTGTTGTTTGCAAATTGGACATGCTTTATGCCCTTTAACACTGTATCCAGACAAATTTCCATACGCTGGGAAGTCATTTATAGTGAACAGAAGAACTGCATGTAGTTAAAAATATTCCATTTTATAAGAATCATACACCCTAATACCATCATCCCATAACAGTTTCAAATCATCAATCAACGATGACAAGTAAACATCAATATCATTGTCGGGTTTCTTTGGGCCAGAGATCATTATACTCAATATGAAATATTTGCGCTTCATACAAACTTCAGGAGAGAGGTTGTAAATTACCAATAAAACAGGCCATGAACTGTGTGTGCTACCGAGGGTTCGGTATGGATTCATTCCATCTGTGCGCAACCCTAGTCTGAGATTTCTAATTTCATTTCCAAATGTAGAATACTCCGCATCAATTTTCTTCCATTGTGGACAATCAGCTGGATGACGTATTTTTCCATCACATACCCTCTCATCAGCATGCCATATTAACCTTTTTTCATTATTTGAATTAGAAAATAAACGTTTGAAATGATGAATTATAGGAAGATACCGAAATACCTTTGAAGGGATATTTGTAATCTCTACATCAGCCTGTGAATTTTCTTTCACCTTATACCGTGATGTCCCACATTTAGGACACTCTGACAGAAATCTATATTTCTTCCTATATATAATGCAGTCATTCGGACAGGCATGTATTTTCTTGTATCCCAATCCCATCAGGCATAATATTTTCCTGGACTTGTAATGTGAATCTGGAAGGTCGTTATCTTTTGGAAGAATGTCTTTCATCAATTGTATCAGCTCTGTAAAAATTTTGTCACTCCTTCCATGTTTCGCCTTCAGGTTAATCAATCTTAACACCGTTGACAAAACTATAAAATTTGTACAATGAGGATATAATGGTTTTTCAGCATCACCATATAGACGCGCAACTGTCGGTTCTATCTCAATTTGTTCTGCTACAATATCGTGAATCATTTCTTCAATTCCATCGGAGTTACCATCTTGCGAATCATTATCATCAGTGACATTCTGTACAGTTTTACCATGCAAAATCCAAGGGCTGTAACTCGGATTAAAACCATGAAAAATCATATGATCTTTTATTTCTCTACTTTTCAACTTCTTCATATTCAAACATTTCAGGAATGGAAAGAAAAAAATGTCACTACTTGGAACATTTTGTTTAGCAAATTCCAAAAAGGCATAAACACCTTCCTCATATTCATTGCTCATTTGATGTGCCATAATCCAACTTCGACTCATTATTACCTATAACAAATATCAAAAATATATATAATTTTTAAGATAAGACAAATATATGTTTATATGAAAAAAAATCATAATTTGAATGTAAAAAAATTTTGAAATATAAAACAAATCTATGCGTATTTAAAAAAATATGCTTGAATATTATTTTAAAAAAATATAGTTAGATATAACAGTTTTAAATTCCACTGAATCAAAGAAAACCATGGCGCCTACATGGTTGATAGAAAATTGGAAAAAAATGAAGTAAACCTGAGAATCAAATCATATTTAAAATAAAAATTCAGATGGAGAAAATCATAATAGAAAGCCAATCATCACGGAAAAATCATCATGTAGTAATCTCAGAAACCACGATGCAGTAGTCAATCCCCCCAGACACCCCCAACCCTCTGGACAGCCCCCACCCCCCGGAAAACCCCCAAAACCCTCTAGACAGGACCCCCACCCCCATGGACAACCACCCACACGCACCCACTTAGACACCCCCAACCCTCTGGATAGCCCCCACCCCCTGGACAACCCCCACCCCTCTAGACAGCACCCCCACCCCTCATGGACACCACCCCCACCCCCTACCCCCTTGGACACCCCCTAGACACCCCCAACCCTCTGGACAACCCCCCACCCCCGAACAACCTCCTAAACCCTCTGGACAGACCCCCACCCCCTTGGACAGCCCCCCCACACCCACCCACCCCCTTGGACACCCCCTGGACACCCCCAACCCTCTGGACAACCCCCACCCCCTGGACAGCCCCCCACCCCTCCAGACAACACCCCCACCCCTCTTGGACACCACCCCCACCCCCTACCCCCTTGGACACCCCCCCTGGACACCCCAACCCTCTGGACAGCCCCCCACCCCCTGGACAACCCCCAAAACCCTCTGGACAGGCCCCCACCCCCATGGAAAGCCACCCACACCCACCCACCCCCTTGGACACCCCCCCAGACACCCCCAACCCTCTAGACAGCCCCCACCCCCTGGACAACCCCCACCCCTCTAGACAGCACCCCCACCCCCACCCCCTTGGACACCCCCCTGGACACCCCCAACCCTCTGGACATCCCCCCACCCCCCGGACAACCCCCCAAACCCTCTGGACAGGCCCCCAACCCCTTAGACAACCCCCCCCCCCCCCCCCCACACCCACCCACCCCCTTGGACACCCCCCTGGACACCCCCAATCCTCTGGACAGCCCCCCCCCCCCCTGAACAGTCCCCCAACCCTCTAGACAGCACCCCCACCCCTCCTAGACACCACCCCCACCCCCTACCCCCTTGGACACCCCCCCTGGACACCCCTCAACCCTATGGACAACCCCCCACCCCTAGACAACCCCTAAAACCCTCTGGACAGGCCCCCACCCCCTTGTACATTCCCCACACCCACCCACCCCCTTGGAAACCCCCCTGGACACCCCCAACCCTCTGAACAGCCCCCCACCCCCTGGACAGCTCCCCACCCCTCTAGACAGCACCCCCACCCTCCTGGACACCGCCCCCACCCCCTACCCCCTTAGACACCCCGCTGGACACCCCCAACCCTTTGGACAACCCCCCACCCCCTGGACAGCACCCCACCCCTCAAGACAGCACCCCACCCTCCTGGACACCACTCCCCACCCCTGACCCCTTGGACACCCCCATGGACACCCCCAACCCTCTGGACATCCCCCACCCCACCGGACAACCCCCCAAACCCTCTGGACAGGCCTCCTCCCCCTTGGACAGCCCCCACACCCACCCACCCCCTTGGACACCCCCTTGGACACCCCCCAACCCTCTGGACAGCCCCCACCCCCCAGACAACCCCCCAAACAATGGGTTACATATAAAAACTAGGCATGGTGAACAACTAAAAACACATGCATTTAATATATACTTCAGCATGAAATAGATGGAATTAAATATTATTAAATATGGATACATAAATGATCGTATGATAATTAAAAATAACCATGGATATTCAACTAGTCAAATGATCACAAGTTTTCTTGATAAATAATATCATAATGAGGTAATGGATAATTCTAGAAATCTTAAACATATTTTCAAGGCCTTGGACAAGGCCTCAAAAAATACTAGGGTAATCCCTCAGCAGAACCCATTTTTATTTGGAATCACGAGACATAGCGATGCATCGAAGGGCCATAGAGGTCAACAGCCATTACATTATATGTATAATAGATTCTCATATAAAAGAGGATAAACATAAGCAACAACAACACATGAAATATCATTTCCGAATTCATACATTTAATCAATAACCATTCTATGCAGTAATATAGGTGAATGAGATCATTAGTTGTCAATGAAAACAAAATTACCATCAATGTCGGGCATTCGCGAAACAAAAACAAACTAAATAGAAGTAGTTGAGGCTTATGTGAATATTGCGAGTCGATCTAATAGATCTGGGGATGATAAATAAGATGATGATGGAAAAAAGAGGTAAGAGGGTACAAAATCGAAGAATCATACCTAGTTTAAACACAAAAATCACAAAACATAAATATAGACTATCCGAAAAAAAAAACGAACGAAATAAATTCGTGGAAGGCTTACTTGAGTGTTGCGAGTTGATATGATAGATCTTAGGAGAGTAAAGATGATAAATGATGAAGGCAAAACAAGTTTAACACAGCGAGATCGACGAGCCGATTAGGGTTTACCGCGTGGGAGAGACAAGCCTCTGGACTGTTGATCGAAAAATCGTAAATGACAATCCACGAGGCTTGTTAATTTTTTAAATGTTTTATAACATCGATTATTTAATAACCGATATTATAAACTGTTTTTTTTACATTTATAACATCGGTTATTATAATAACTGACATTATAAATGTATTAGATACGGCTTTTTTACATCGATTATTTTATAACCGACGTAAAAAAATCCGCGTGTTGGTTTTTTACGTCGGCTATAGAATAACTGACGTAAAAAATACATAAAAAATCACAGTTTTTTATGTCGGTTATTGTATAACCGACGTAAAAAACTTCTGTGGGTTGTTTTGTTACGTCGGTTATCAAATAACCGACGTCAAAAAGGCCTCAAAAGCTGCGTTTTTTACGTCATTTATTTTATAACCGACATAAAAAACTCGTAGATATATCGTTTTTTACGTCGGTTATCAAATAACCGACTTAAAAAACACTGCGCTTTGGTTTTTTATGTCAGTTAATTTATAACCGACGTAAAAAATAAAAGCGTGTGATTTGTAACGTAGGTTATTAAAATAACCAACATTAAAAATTTACTCACTGCATTTTTTACGTCGATTATTTTATAATCGACGTAAAAAACCACGTTTCATAGATTATTACGTCGGTTATATATAACCGACATCAAAAATGGTGATGTAAATAATGTTTTCTGCACTAGTGTGGCCTATTTTAGTTTGGTCAATCAGGATTTGACCTTTCCTTTATGGTGAGATCCATAATTTGACCTCAGAAGTAATTGGGTTCACCAAGTTTAAGAAGTCATGCCAGGAGCATCCCTAGAATGTCCAGTGACATTCTTTGTAAGGAAATTCTGATGGTGGAGGTACCGTGGTTTAGAATGGTCTCCCTTTTTGTGATACAAATCCATGGTGGAAAAAACAATCAGCTCGATGTTTAAAGAGACTATGTCACAGTTGTGTCTCTAGATAAATAGGCTCACCATTACTGGTGGCTAGGAATGAAAAGAGGTGTTGCTGGGATTTTTATGAGGTGTTCTACCTATCAACAGGAGAAGGTGGAACATGAGAGACCAGAAATAATTTTACCACAATTACTTATTCCCAAGTGGAAATGGGATGATGTTGTGATGGATCTAATGACAGGTTTTCCGAGGTCACCTAAAGGTAACATTTCTATGTGGGGTTTTGTTGACAATATCACAATGTTTTCTCTTTTTATTTATGATTACGGAGACCTTCTGTGTTTATTATATTGGGAGGTTGTATATCTTTGAGATAGTATGACTCTATGAGTCCCACACACTATCGTTTCATATAGGTATTCTACGTTTACATCTCATTTATTTCATAGTTTTTAGAGGGCGCTAGGAAAATAGGTGATTCTGAGCACATTATACCACCCTCAAACTGATGGCTAGTCAGAGTGTATGATATATGTGCTTGAGGGAATGATGTGAGGATGTGTTTAGGATTTTGGGGGCTCTTGGGAGAAGCATATACCCCTTGGTTGAGTTTATTAGGTGACTATAAAGATGACAACTTATGAGGCTTTGCATGAAAGGACATGCCGATTTCCCCTGTACTGGTTAGAGGTAGGTGATGCAGTGAACAATATCAATTTAATTCTTATGCCGATCATCACAGATGGCCTCTAGAGTTATAGGTTAGGGACTATATCTTTTTACATGTTTCACAATGTCTGTGACATAGATGGATCATGAGAGAGGGTAATCTTTCACTGATATATGTCTGGTTTTTTGAGATTTTGGAGAGAGTCGGGTCAGTAGCCTATCAGTTGTAGTTACCTTAGAGGTACCAAGACACACATGACATATTCTATGTATCTTATCTACACTACTATCATTCAAACCTATCTCATGCTTTTCATCCTAAAAAGGTTGAGCTATAGGTCATTGCGTCCTTCGAGGAGAATGTGATTCATATAGCTGACTCGAGCATGAAGGATGTCCAATGTTGGTCAGTTACTCTAGTACGAGTGCTATGGTAGCATGAAAATTTATATGAGAATACTTGAGGGTAGGAGGGTGTTGTACATGCTCTGTGGAAAAAGTTGATTTTAGATGAATCTTGAACTCCCTTCAGAGGGAATTTCAGGGACGAATTGCTTTAAGGGGTAACATTGTAAGAACATAGGTTTTCATATGAGGTATGGATCCATTTTTTCAGTTTTAATGATTAAATATGGAGTAATGTGAATTAAATTTGAGGTAATAGAGGTCTTATGAGTTTTTTGGAATTTTTTAGAGCCCAGAACCAGGTTTGGGGGTGATTTAATCTGGGAGAATAGTTAGTGTAAACTGTGTGGGGCAAGCCACATAGTTTAACAAACCAAGAGATAAGTGGAAAATGAGTAGAAATAAGCTGCATGACCATGTCTCTATGTCTTCAATTTTAGTAGATTTGGATAGATGGGTTTCACACGGTTTCCGCATAGTTAGTCAAACCGTGTGAGGAAATCATGTGGCCTCCCCTCCTCCTATAGGTAACTATGCGGTTTGGTGCAAGGTTTGTAAAACTGTGTGCCTAAACCATGAAGACCCTTAATTTTGGAAAATTTAATGTTTTTAATTTAAATTAGAAATATATTATAAACCTATTTATAGGTTTCTTTCAATAGAAAACATCCTCCTTTCCCTTTTTATAGCCATTCATTATGACTATTCCAAGAATGAGGACAAATCTTCCATCGAAGCTCTGAATTAAAGGTCATTCATCTCATTGGGTCTGTAATGGTAAGACCTCAATTTTTTTATCTATTATCCATTATTCTGGATATCGGCTTTGCTATTTGGGTGCAAGTTGATTTTCTCTCTTTTTAGGTTCTCCTCTATTTTTCAAATTTCTCCCGATGTGAGCTAAATTAGGACCTGATACTAGATGAGCACTCAACTATCGAGCTAAGGTAGGTGGTCTATAAATATTCCTTGAGTCTTAGTTCTTTATTAGGCCACCTAATGTTATCCCACCCATCAAATTTTTTGGGCTGAACCCGAATTTGAAATGGTTAATTGAATTAGATGTAATTAGGCCTATTAGGGATACCCTTAGGTTCTGTTGTGATGATTTGGTAGCCTTCCCCAACTCAAGGCCACCCATGGGGTGTTCCTTATTGAAGCGATTTATTATAACTTTGTTGAACCACCCAATATGTGAGATATCATGATTTCATAGATATTGGAAGCCCAATCTCAATTAAATGGAATAGACTTGGTTTTTAGGGAGTTGTCCTGTCTCCTTACCTAATGTCATGTTGATATTCCATGCTTGAATTTGTTGAATGGAATAATTTTAAATGGTTAAATGAGTGGGAATACTCATTTGGTTGATTTTTTTCTTAAAGGGTTAATTTGGAAAAAGTGGAAATGAGTTGGTAAACTCATTTTATAGATTTTGGAATGTGAATTGTAAATAATGAGTGGGTATACTCATTTTTTCCTTGGATTTGTTTTTTGAAAGATGAGTGGGTATAATAATGAGGTAAATTGATTGTGAAATGGATGTTGTGAGTGGGTATATTCACATATCTTGAAATGATAAATGGGTTGAAATAATAAATGTATGAAAAGATTCATTGGATAAGTTCCTTGGATCTAGAATGTAGTAGTGGAATCCTTGGATAGAGATTCTCCATGGGTATTGATTCTGTGGGATTCCTTGGATCTTGTTAACCCTTGGATTTGGATTTCTTTGACTAGCGTAGGAAATGTTTTGTATTAAATGATCCTAGGACTCCAACTAGTGCCTAACCATGTTTCCATTGAGATGATCCTATGAATGGACGAGGATTCCTTGGTATTTGACACCTTATATCTGGCCCTTTGTGGTCCAACTCTTTGATGTATGACCTAGCTATAGAAATGTTATGTACTCGATTATACAACCCAACAATGGTTGTTTTGAATCTTTGGGATGTATGACAACACATTGTTTTACGTGACATGTGTGGATGAATGAGAAGGCCATGTTAGTTGTTTATACATTTCTTATAGCTTCCTTCATAGAGGATCATGACCATATTTTATAGGGATCCTCAAGAGGCTACTTTATTATTACTTGTTAGTAGTGGTCATACCATGATCACTTTGAATTATTTTATCACTTACCTATTTTACTTTCTTATTTTTTAGTTTATTTCATTGCACATCCTGGATTGTATAGACCTTTGGGTGGTTGATTACTAGGATGTTATCTCACAATCTATTTGGGCCACCCTTGGGTACCCAAATAGATTATATGGTTGCAGGTATGAATAGGTGAAAGAACCCTTCCATAGGTACTTGATTATTGCCTAGAAGTAGGTGAGCATTGGACCATGCGGAGACTTGTGATGTTTCTAGGAAACATTTTTGGTATTTTTGGATATTTGGATACTTTGAATGTACTGTACTTCCATGTACATGTTTGGTAGGGTTTCTAGATACATGTACCATATTCATCATTGTATATGAGATACTTTTTTGGTGATGTTATACATTCATTCCATAATTATTTATCCATTTTATGGTTATTGTATCTACTTCCTCTTTTGATATGTTATTGATATTCCTCTGTGTATACTCTGGTGATGAGGGCATAGTTTCCCCACCAACACACCTAGGCCCTTGCTACTAGTCAGTATCCTCCTGCATTTGGGGAGATGCACTTGAGGCCTTGTGACCCACCGAGCTCATGGAACTATTGAGTGGCATCTAGGTTCAGGATGTTACATTTCGTATGATATGATCTCATTGTAGTACCATTATGTTCAATATATTTTTATGTATCTCCCTTGTTTACCATTATTTAGCATCTAAAATCACACTTTCTTATATTTTCTTTCCCTAGGTTATGAAGAAAGGTTTTAAGTAGGGTATGTTTGTGAAGAGTATTAAATGATAATATATTTACGAGAGAGGTTGAATATATTCCACTAAATTAGAATATTGTGTAACTAGTATCCAATGATACTAAACTATTATGGTCCTTAGGCAATTATTTTTGTAATTTATTTAATATTCATCTAAAATGATGTAATGTACATGTATGAAAATATTGAGTTGATATACCAGCTCTAGGATATTGGGATCATGGTCTTTTAAATGATCAACCTATGTAAACATAAATTGTTTTTCAGGTGTGTAGGTGGGGTGGGTTTTGATGACAGAGCTAGGCCAAGATAACTTGGATGCAGAGTTAATATTTGGAGTTTATTTTTTAGAGTGGGTTGTATTTTTATTCTTGGAGTTGATTTCTTTATAACATGACATGCATTGTTGTATTTATTTCAATTTATCTTGATTTATTTTATATGGAGTGGTGTTGATCATTTATTTTCCTCTTATCTATTGCCCTTAACTTATATTATCATAGTAATTCATCTCATTGTGTTCTCTACAATTTTGTGTGTGTAAAGCTTAATTTTGGGCCTATTTTTCTGATTTTAATATTTTAGTTAAATGGGGCCAAATCAGTCTATGATATATGAGGAGTTAATTCCTATATGAATGGGATATGTTATACCTTTAATACCTAATGATATTCATGTGTATTTAATAACATTAGATGTGTGTACCATTGGGGTTTGGGTTAAGGATTATATGAATGGTTTAGGTGGGTTTTTAATTTCTCAGTAGGCTTGGGTAAATCCTACTAGGAGTGAATTGGGTATTTTATGAATTGTTTGGTATTTATAGAGATGATCTATTTATACATTTATAAGGAGTGTGACCTTTAGTTATGTTCAACTAACCCTATAATGGTCTTGGATTGTGTAATAAATTGTGAATGGCCTTGAGTGATCACTAGTGAGAGGTATAATGGATTCCAAGTGGTTAGACCTTGTTTGAAATTCCCATTAGTGTTAACACTATGAAATTATATTGGAAAGGCTATGGGAATGGACTTAGAACCTTTAAAATTATAGATTATAGGGAGTATAGTTTTAGGAATGGGAATAATGAACTATAGTAAGACCTTTTATTGTGTCAATTATGTTTTCAGAAGGTATGAGAGAGTAATATCCCTCTCAAATCATTCTTAGTTTCAATTAGTGATAGTGAAGTGGGGGAATGGGATCTCTAGATCATGTATATTATTGGAAGAGATATTAGAGTAAAATATGGGCATGTAACTCTAGCAATAATCCTTGTAAAGCTAGTATTGGTTAGAAAAGGTGATGAATTTGGGTTGTTATATTAGTTTTGGGGGTGTGATTCCTAGATGTTGTCCAGAGTTAGGGATCATTTAGACTATATTTTTACTAGGTTTATGGGAATTAATTGTGAGGGGTCATGAGAAACTATGTAAGGATCTTAATGTCATTTTTGGATACCAATGAACTGGTGGTGATATAGATAGATATTTCTTTGTGTTTTTAAGGTCCTACAGGGAAATTCATAGACAAAAAGTGGAATAGTGAGTTATTATTGCCCAATATAACCTAATATTTAGGCATATTGTTTGAGTATTGTCTAGGGTCCTAGAAAAAATGTGTGTGTTACACAACTATAATTTATATCTATATTGAGTGAGGTTGATCAGGGAGGAATATATAGGGTTTCATTTGGGATATTATTTAATTGTTTAAAAGGAACTACATGATTGGTAAATGATATCTAGGGTTTGAGTTTTTTCCATCATTAATAGTTGAAAGGTTTGGACATTATATTTTCCTCTTATGTTAGTTAGGATGTGAGATTTCAATATATAATGTGTGCATGTATGTCCATACCCTATGAAGAATCATGTATCAGATGTGATGGTTAACATGAGTTAACCATGGGACCTTGCCTAAGTTATATGGTATTGGTCAAGACTCAATTATTAGATGTACCTTGATTTATAGGGTATTGGTTTAGACTTTATAACAACCCCTAATTTCAGTGTATATTTTCTCTCAAATAAACATTGTGTTAAATAGAGTGTTTCACACCCAATATAAAAACTAAACGAACCATAAATGTTTTTTTTAAATATAATCATTATAAATTATCCATGGAATTATAGGGAACAAATAGATCTATACATATAATTAAATATATTTTTGATATATATATTGGCACCAATTTAACTATTAAATGATAGGAAATAAGAATAAAAACACCTGATATTATAAAAATTCATTTTCCTACAAAACAATGTTTTCATTCTATTTTATGATTCTATGTAAAAGATAAATTACCAAATTTTTGAAATTTAATTTAACAAAATAAAATTCATTTTTGGAATTATCATTACAATTCTATCTTAGGATAATTTTTTTCAATTTTTCCAAAAAAGAATGTTTTTAGGTGAATAGTGAAAAATAATTTTTTTATTAAAACCATGAATTTTAGAAATTTATTAGTACATATTTATGACATTGAAATTTATGGAATAATATTATATACAAAATATTTATTTTAAATTTATAATATTTTTTATCTTACATACATTGTTTGATATTTTAGAATTTAAGTTATAGTATTCTCTTAAACTGTTTTTATTACATTATACATTTATTATTTTAAAATTAATTTTTATTAATTTTATAATGTATAAAAACCCAGATATTTATTACACATTAATACATGATTTATTACATGATATCACACTTAATACAATCCCAAAATATCAAGAAGTATAGTGTCTTTGGGAATTAGGTACATTACATAACAACTTAAAACATGAAATACAACATATTTATTGAAAACATCCTTAACAGGTTCATAATTTTCCTTCATAATTAAAAATTCATGGGATATCCTTGGGAAATACATATGAAAAAGGGTGAATTATAAATCCTAGTAAGGGATTAAAAAAGGCATAACATGAATAAGACAATACATGTTAGACAATAAGGATATCAATGGAGCATAAAAGGAACATGAATATAAATGCATGATATAGCATGATAATCATAACATGGAAATGTGGCAACAACATACAACCTGATATTAGCATGATCCAAGGCTCATTGCACATGGAGGAGCATGAGTCAAATGTCATTGCACATGAAGTAGCATGAGTCAACACCCATTGAACATGAAGTATCATGAGTGAACACCCATTACACATGAAGTAGCATGATTCAACACCCATTGAACATGAAGTATAATGAGTCAAAACCCATTTCAAATAATGTATCATGATACTAACCATTACCCAATGCATTTGAGCTCTATCAGGGCTCACCCTTCATAATAATTTCATTTTCATGATTAAGTGTGCCACATAGATCATACAACATTGATTCATTAAACACATATATTTATTACACAAATAAGGGATGATAAATACATACATTTAATTCCCCAATCAATAAGTATATGACCGTAAAGGTGAATACCCATTGATAGAGAAATGGGTATGGTATTCATTATATGATGGAAAATTTTAGTGCAATTTCGGCAGCATAAAGACATGAAATAGAAATTCATAAAATGGGTTTATGAGAGATAAAGGGATCTCTAATCATTTATACATGAAATGGAATCTAAGGGGGATAGGTAAGAATGTATCCGTACTCAATAAATTGGAAATTAAAGGTCATATATTAAATGAGGTGCTTGATACAAAGAGGAAAGTGAGAAATAAATTACGGAATTTTGGTATAGTAACAACTTTGTTAAGGGTCCAAATGGGGGAGGGTAAATGATACATCATTTAAATAAAATAAAATGGATTGTCACGACCTATCCCCCGGGGCCCGTGCCGTGACTGCCCTAAGCCCGCCTTCCATAGGCCAGGGGCTGGTGACTAGCACCAAAGGCGTAAATCCCTAAAACTGGGAAGAAATTTCCTTTACAAATTATAATCACACAAAACAGAGTAGCTGGAAGCAATACACTAAGTAAAACTGTATACAAAAGAGTGCTGAAAGGTAAAGGGGTCTGGAAATACAATCCCAATAGGAAAGTACAAGTACAAATGAAAAGCAAGTACAACTGAAGAAAAGTAAAGCAGCCACTGGGTCGTCCTCCGGGGTTCCTACCTAAAGGGTAGGTACAAATGGCCTGCTCAGCACTCCACGTCCTTCAGTCTCCTCTGTGCACTGACTCGTCATATGGTCCACCTCCGGGTACCGTACAGTCCTGCTACCCAGCCTTAGTCAGGGATGTCCGTCGTCTGCATCCAACAAAATGTGGTGCGGGCATAGCCCGTGCACAGGTGAGTATAACAATACTCAGTAGGGACCCCGATACCCTCAAGGTCTCACAAAATACAACAAGGATAAGTACAAAGTATGAAATCAATAGATAACCCCACTTAGGTATATGCCCATACATATACCTAAGTTATCAAGTAATCCATCCCAATCACGAGGAGACACAAGAGTTACTGACTCAGCTCACACAGGTATACAACTTATGTAGAGAGATAGAGATGATCAGATATAGCCACTGAATCATCAGAGCTGTTAGACAAACACATGATCCAGGACCAGCTATTCTGTCAGACCAACACATGATCTAGGAACAGAAGTCAGAACTGTTGGACCAACACATGATAAAGGAACAGTCGTCAGAGCTGTCATACTAACACATGATCTAGGACCAACTATTCTGTCAGACCAACACATGATCCAGGAACAGAAGTTAGAAATCTTGGACCAACACATGATCCAAGAATAGTCGTCAGAGCTGTTGGACCAACACATGATCCAGGACCAGCTATTCTGTCAGACCATCACATGATCCAGGAACAAAAGTAAGAACTATCGAACCAACACATGATCCAGGAATAGTCGTCAGTGCACAGCCAGCCACAGGGTTTTCAAAAAGCATGCCTGATTCCGGGATGGTTTGCTCCTCAAGCCAAGTGTCAACATGTAAACTACCACCAAGTCCCACAAAGAAGTATCTCAAAGGTCCATCTCGTCATAGGGGTCTCAACACAACAGACATCATGTCAATCGAATGCTCGGTCTGTGAGTTATTAGTTTTTTAGTCCCGGGGGCCCGGTTGGATTCGTGTACGATCTAACCTGACCATATCTCAACATTACCCTGAACTCCAGTGGGGTATACTCAAAGGTACCATCATGCTACAAGAAAACTAGTGCCACTGACGGTTCGTCAAACGGTCGTCCGGTGGCAAAGATTTGGCCAAAGAAAGTAAAGGGGTCAGTAGTGGGCCCGGGTCCGGTCTGACCCGGTCGGATCGACTCAGCCCAAACTAGTTTGGGCCGACCCGGTCTGGGCCGACCCGGTCAGACCTGTTGGGTCTGGATCATCCCATTGGGCGGGCCATTCTGTTAGGTTCGGCCCAGACCGCTGGGCCCAGCCCAGCAGGCCGGATGGGCGGTTCGGCCTGGGCTCGGGGACAGTTCAGCCTAGAGCGTCGCGAGGGCGTGGCCCAACACGGATCGGCTCAGAGGGCGCGGCCGATCCGGTTCAGCCAGGGTGCTATGAAAGGAGCGGAAGACCGAATCGACCACGCGTGCGTGGGCGCATCTCGGCGGCTTGGCCCAAATGGCAGAGGCCGGTTCGGCCAGCGGTGGCGCGGGGCGCATGGGTCAGCACGGTTTGGATGGGGCGTATGGGAGGCGCGGGAATATTGGTTCGGCCGAGGCGCACGGGAGGCATGGGCGGATGAGAGGCGTGATCAGATGGGAGCTGGGAGGCGCGAGGTGCGTGAGGAGGCTCGGAAGGCCAGCGCGGCCAGGAGCCGAGCGGCTCGGGGGAGCCGGCGGCGGTGCGGGCCAGGGTGGCTCAACCGGTTCGTCCAGCGGATGGAGTGACCATGGAGGCTCGGATAGAGGGCCGTGGTTCGCCCTGGAGTGCAGCACGGTTGGGGTGTGGCATGGTTTGGGGTGGTTTTGCTGGCAGAGCCGGTTCGGCCGGGGCACCGGAATGCCGCGGGGGGGGGGGGGGGGGCACGGTTTGCGGAGGCTGCGGGAAGCGCGGACTTTGCCTGTTGCCTTCGTCGCCTTCAACGCCGCTTCATCGTTACATCACCATGTCAAAGGACAACACAAAAGAGATCGATGGAGGGAGTCAGGCCATGTTATCTTGGCCCACACGCTCCACGTTTAGGGTGATAGCAATCAGTTCTTAAGAACGAATCACCACAACTCACCCGCAAAAGAAAAAATATTCTCGTTCTTCATTTCAAAAGAAAAGAATAACATGGCACATAAAAGAAAACAAACCCCTACCTTGTATTGTTCGTTGACGACGATGAAGAGGGAAGGTCAGTTTCCGAAGACATCCCATGTTGGTTTCCTCCGCAAGGCGCTTCCGAGGAAGAAGTCGAAGACGTTCCTCACCAGCATTCTTCATGGAGGAATCATTCTTCGTTGGAGAGCGTAATCAACCAAGTGTTGGGAATCACGTCACTTTACCAGCGCTTCATTGCTTGGTGAAGCCGTCCCAAATCCTCCTCCCAAGCTCCATATATATAGGATAGGGGAGAGGTAGGTAACGATCGATGGAATTTATGACGGTTCATTTATTAGGAACCTTCCTAAATTCCAACGACGCTGTTAGATAATTTAAAAAGGGGAAAGGTAATTAATTTACGCTGGCATAATGATGCAGTGTGTTGGAAAGATTAATGGAAGAGGAGGTCAAGAGGCTCTCCCTCATTAATTGTGGTAGTTGGGGGTTTCTCCCAATAAAAGGGGGGTTTCATCCTGGGTGGTCCCCACCACCATAACTGCTCATGGGAAGTTATGGTTCGGGTGGTCCCCACCACCTTAACGTCTCATGGGAGGTTAAGGTTTGGTGGTCCCCACTTCCAACTTCCACATGGAGGTTTAGTTACGGTGGACCCCACCTGAAATATCCACATGGAAGCTCAAAATAAAATAAAATGATATTATTTTATTTTATTAATTCCACGAAAAACCCAAAAACTAACTTTCACCCTTGACCAACTACCATCAAGGTGAAAGTATCCCTAAGAGAATAACAGTGTTGTGAGTTCAACAGTTCCCTCAGATTTCAATTCCGAGCACCAGTTAAAAATTTACAGAATGTCGCTTGCGCATTTACTGAATGTACCCGAAAAAAAGTTTGGAAAATTATTATCAGACACCCTCGACCCTCCCCGGTTGAGGTTAGGCTCTTCCTAGGTGAAAAACACCCCAAATAACCCAAAGGTACTCTCATATTTTCAATCTGAGTTACCATTTAGAAGTTATGAATTTTATAATAAAATAATTGTCACTTAATTATTTTATTTGCGGCCAAAAACTAGCTTTCACTGGTGGCCCGTGCTGGCCAAAGTTAGTATCTTCTTAAAGAAAGATTACCCTCACGAGTTCAGCGGTGGTCTTAGATTTTTAATCCCAGTTACCGTTTGTGAGTTATAATCCTTTGAAAAATAAAATAATTTATTTAATTGTTTTATTTACGATTATGCCATTTTTGGGTTTTCTTATAGGAGGCTCACACCGACTAATCTTAAGTCGTGCCTAGAGTAAACCCACCATCCTGAGTGAAACAATTCCCTCAGATTTATGATCCAAGTAACCGTTTAAGTGTTATTCCACTTTTTTTAGGAAAACTGCGTACACACGTTAACATAATCTTAACAAAACTTCAACAGATCATTCCCGGCACTCCGGGCCTCGGAATCACACGTCGTCAGATTTCGAAGATTTGTAAAATTACCATTTATTTAAAAAAAATTCATGGAAATTCTGGGTCTTTACATTCTCCCCACCTCAGGGCTCTATGTCCCCGTAAGCCACAACTCATCTAGGTAAACAAGTGGGGGTACTGAGCACGCATCTTTTCCTCTCGCTCCCATGTGCTCTTCTGGAGGTTTCTTTGCTGCCAATGAACATGTACCAGAGGTATTAACCATCCACGAAGGACCTGCTCATGTCGATCCCCAATCTCTACTAGAACGTCCGCAAAATGTCTCCCCATCGTCAACGTCCATCTCTCCGCTGTCGATGACGTGAGAAGGGTCATGCGCGTATCTCTTCAGCTGGGATATGTGGAAGATGTCGTGCACCCGATGCATTTGAGGTGGAAGAGATAAGCGGTAAGCCACCTCGACAACTATTCTAAGGACCTAAAAAGGTCCGATGAATATTGGAGATAACTTACCACCTCGGCCAAATCTCCTTAGACCTCATCGGGGTGAGACCCGTAAGAAGACGTGGTCTCCATCCTCAAACTTCAGAGGTCTTTGTCTCCTATCAACATACTACTTCTGCCTGCTCTGTGCAGTCTTCATCTGCTCCTGGATGATCTAAACTTTATCTGTGGTATCCCATACCATCTCTGGTCCCACGAGTGCTAACTCCGCTGGGTCAGTCCAGCACAAAGGTGATCTGAAAGGTTGCCCGTACAACGCCTCAAAAGGTTCCATCCCTATGGTGGAGTGATAGATGTTGTTGTATGAAAACTCCACCAAAGGTAAGTGATCCTCCCAGCTATAACTGAAGTCGAGGACACAAGAATGCAAAATTTCCTCGAGGGTCTGAATGGTCCGCTCAGTCTGACCATCAGTTTGAGGATGGAAGGCGGTGCTCAAACGAAGCTGCATCCCGAAAGCCTCTTGCAACCTCTTTCATAGCCGAGAATTAAAATGTGCATCATGATCAGAAATGATATTTTAGGGTACTCCATGTAACTACACAATATTCTGTATATAGAGGCATCCCATGCTCTCTACTGAACCCTATTCTTTGATCGGTAGGAAGTGGACCGACTTGGTGAGTCGGTCGACGATCAACTAAATCGAGTCAAGATCCCTGGATGTACGTGGGAGTCCTATCACGAAGTCCATGGATATCCCATCCCACTTCCACTCTGGGATCTCTAAAAGCTGAACCAAGCCTACTGGTACCTGATGCTCCACCTTCACTTGCTGATAAGTGAGGCACCGAGAGACAAACTCTGTAACTAATTTCTTCATTCCCGGCCACCAGTGCTGTCATCAGAGGTCCTGGTACATCTTTGCCACTCCTGGATGTACCTCTAGAGTGGATGTGTGGAACTACCTCAACACTTCCTCCTGAAGTGACACTGGTACCATGGTACATCCCATGAAGAGAATGATATGCTCCCCACCATCAGAAAATCCATCTGGTTCCTATCCTGTGGATATCTGAGCACGTCGTGTCTTGCAGTCAGCGTCTCCATGCTGTGCCTCCCTGACTCGCTGAAGGAGTGGGGGAGTGACTGTAAGAGACTGAATAAAAGTTTCTCCTTCTCGATCCACAAAGGATATATAAAAAGCAGCTAGCTGATATGTCGCCTCACTCAACAGATGCAGGCCAAACCTTCTACTAAGTGCGTCTGCTACTATGTTTCCCCTTCCCAGGAGTGTAGACTATCTCAAAGTCAACTTCTGCTGCCACGAGGGTGAGGTTAGCCGACTCACGAGTGATTGGATGCACCCTCATATGCATGACTTTATACCGTGCTTCCTGGGTTTCCTTTTTTGCCAACCAAGGAAAACCCCATCCCAACGTTGTAGATAAACCACAAACTCTTTACCTAATACAGTCAATCTGAGTATGAACTATGGATGCCCAGTCCATACCCAAACTAACATCGTAAGGCCTCGACGCTGCCACCAAGAGGTTCCAACCGAAACTCTCATCTCAAGGGTCATATCACACCGTCGGCGTTAGTGTGATTATCGAGTCTCCTACCAAAGGTATCTCTAGACGTAAGGGTCAAGTCAACGGTTTAACCAGAAACTCTAGGTCATGGACAATATTTGTGGAAGGATTGAATGATTGGTACCTATGTCTATTGATAAGAAATATATTAGTAGACATAGACCGTACCTCGAATCATTCCTAGAGCCCTTGGGTCGCACTTCTTGACCTCATGCAACTAATCTCTTCCCATGTCCTCCAGCTCCCTGAGCTTGGCGGGGTCCAAAAAAAAGGGGGTGGTTGTAACATTTCAAAAAGTACACCACCACATGTTGCTCTCCTAGCTCTGCTTCCACATCTACTGCCATGCATATTCATCTATCCCTAACACATCATCTTCCTGAAACATTTTACACACCCGAGTCTCTGAGACTGGCGCTAGTTTCCTACTTTTCCATTGCTAATATTCACTGGCTGTATCCGTTCAGCCAAAGAACCTTCAACTACAAAGGTTCTCTCTAGCACCCTAACATAGGTAGGAATGAATAGAGGAATAGTTCTAGCTTATATGTCCTTAAACACACATTTATCAGGAGTCCGAGCCCTGAAGCACTGATCGTATCGTATTCATAAAGTACCAGGAAAGATCAGTACGCCTCGATGAATACTCAGCTATCATCATGTCATCCTGCCGAAGCTGTAGAAGTTCTAGAGAACTCTCAGCCACCTCCTTGAGCCATTCCTCAGCCACCTGTGAGTCGGGCTCACCTTAGAACCTAAGGGGTATCTGATTCTAAAACAGGTGTAAGGAACTAATCCTATATGTGTCCTCTACCGGTACTTCCAGTTGCAACTACTGACCAACGAGTGGTGATATAGCTGGAAGACTACCCGAAGGTACTATATCGGGAAACAGTCCACATACCAAAGCCTCATCACTATGCAAAACATCCTCATGGTCACTCACTAAAAAATACTAGTATCTAATATCACCATCTTCTCTACTGGTGTCTCAACTAGGTGGAAAACTCTAGTAACCGCCTCCAGCCAGCCCTCAGCTGCGTGGGAATCTATTTCACCTTGAAAACTCAGAGGCCTCTGCTACTGGTACACATGCAACACACTCATTTGGCATGCACCATTCGCTAGTGTGGCTCGTGGTATCTGCTACCCAAATGGTGGTGGTGCTGTTGGTACACCACCTGAAGGTGCCTACATAGTAAGAGGGCCCTGCACCAGAGCCTCGTTGCTTGGTGGGATATCAGTGCAAACAACTCTTGGAACTCTAACTGGCTGTCTGTGTGGAGGAATCCTAAAAGAAACAAATGTGAAACGGTCAAAAGATTATACCTGGTGAGTTGACTTATGAAATCACAAAGAAAACACACACGTAATCAGTGTTTTCATGCACTGAGTCGGTAATCAGAAGTCAGGGTCCTGGTGTTTGGATACGTCAGCCGCCGCACCAACACCGGACTCCTTAAACTGAAAACTGCACTCACTACACTTAACACTATTGTTGCACAGAAAATATCAGAGTCTTAAGTTCTGCGATAGAACCGAATCCTCTGATACTAATTTTTCACGACCCGTCCCCCGGGGCCCGTGCCGTGACTACCCCAAGCCCGCCTTCCATAGGCCAGGGGCTGGCGAATAGCACCAAAGGTGTAAATACCTAAAACTGGGAAGGCATTGGCTTTACAAATTATAATCACACACAATAGAGTAGTTGGAAGCAATACACTAAGTAAAAATGTATACAAAAGAGTGCTGAAAGGTAAAGGGGGCCGGAAATAAAATCCCAACAGGAAAGTACAAGTACAACTGAAGAAAAGTAAAGAAAACATAGGGTTGTACACCGGGGTTCCTACCTGAAGGGTAGGTATAGATGGGATACTCAGCACTCCACGTCCGTCAGTCTCCTCCGTGCACTGACTCATCGTATGTTCCACCTCCAGGTACCGTCCAGTCCTACTACTCAACCTCAGTCAGCGCTGTCCATCGTCTGCATCCAACACAATGTGGTGCGGGCATAGCCCGTGCAGGGGTGAGTATAACAATACTCAGTAGGGACTCCGAGACCCTCAAGGTCTCATAAAATCCAACAAGGATAAACACAAAGTATGAAATCAACAGATAACCCAACTTAGGTATATGCCCATACATATACCTAAGTTATCAAGTAATCCATCCCAATCATGAGGAGACACAAGAGTTACTGACTCAGCTCACACAGGTATATAACTTATGTAGAGAGATATAGATGATCAGATATAGCCACTAAATCATTAGAGCTGTTGGACCAACACACGATCCTTGACCAGCTATTCTATCGTACCAACACATGATCCATGAACAAAAGTCAGAATTATCAGACCAACACATGATCTAGGAATAATCATCAGAGTTGTCGGACCAACACATGATCTAGAACCAGCTATTCTGTCAGACCAACACATGATCTAGGAACAAAAGTTAGAACTGTCGGACCAACACATGATCCAGGAATAGTTGTTAGAGCTGTCGAACCAACACATGATCCAAGACCAGCTATTTTGTCGGACCATCACATGATCCAAGAACAGAAGTTAGAACTGTCGGACCAACACATGATCCAGGAACAGTCGTCAGTGCACATACATCCACAAGGTTTTCAAAAAGCACGATTGATTCTGTGAGGGTCCGCTCCTCAAGCCAAGTTTTGACACGTCAACTGACACCAAGTTCCAAGAATAAGTATCTCAAAGGTCCGTCTCATCATAAGGGTCTCAACGCAACAAACAACGCATCAATCGGACGCCCGATCTGTGAGTTATTAGCTTTTTAGTCCCGGGGGCCCGGTTGGATTTGTGTACGATCCAACCTGACCGTATCTCAACATTACCCTGAACTCCAGTAGGGTATACTCAAAGGAACCTTCGTGCTCCAAGAAAACCAGCACCACTGATGGTTCATCAAATGGTCATCCTGTGCCAAAGATATGGCCAAAGAAAGTAAAGGGGTCAGTAGTGGGCCTGAGTCCAGTTCGACCTGGTTAGACCGACTTGGACCAACCCAGTTTGGGCTGACCCGGTCTGGGTCAACCCAGAAGACCTGTTGGGTCTGGCCCGACCCATTGGGCGGGCCAACTTGTTAGGTTCGGCCCGGCCCGCTGGGCCCAGTCCAGCAGGCCGCGTGGGCGGTTCGGCCCGGGCTCGGGGCCAGTTCGACCCAGAGCGTCGCGAGGGCGCGGCCCGGAGGGTGCAGCCGAGCTGGTTCAGCCAGGGCACCGCAAGGGGCGTGGAAGACCGACTTGACTAGGCACGCATGGGGTGCGGATCAGCGGCTCGACCCGGATTGCCGAGGCCGGTTTGACCAGCGGCGGCGTGGGGCGCATGGGGCTCGTGGGCCAGCGTGGTTCGGACGGGGAACATGGGAGCCACAGACAACCGGGAGGCGTAGGCGGATGGGAGCTGGGATGCGCGGGGAGTCTCAGAAGGCCAGTGCGGCCGGGAGCCGGGTGGCTCAGGGGAGCCGACGGCGGTGCGGGCCGGGGTGGCTCGGCCGATGGACGACGCGGTCATGGCGGCTCGGCCGGAGGGCCATGGTTCAACCCAGAGTTCAGCATGGCCAGGGCGCAGCGTGACTCAGGGTGGTTCAGCCAGCGGAGCCGGTTCGGCCGGGGCACCAGAATGCCGCAGGGGTGGCATGGTTTGCGGAGGCCGCGGGAAGTACGACCTTTGACTGTTGCCTTTGTTGTCTTCAACGCCTCTGCGTCGTTACGTCGCCATGTCGAAGGACAACACAAAAGAGATCGATGGAGGGAGTCGGGCCATGTTATCTTGGCCCGCACCCTTCGTGTTTAGGGTGATACAAATCGGTTCTTAAGAACGAATCACAACAAATCACCCGCAAAAGGAAACATATTCTTGTTCTTCGTTTCGAAAGAAAAGAATAACATGAAACTTAAAAGAAAACAAACCCCTACCTCATATTGTTCGTTGACGAAGATGAGGAGGGAAGGTCAGTCTCCGAAGACATCCCACGTCAGTTGCCTCCGCAAGGCGCTTCCGTGGAAGAAGTCGAAGACGTTCCTCACCAGCGTTCTTCGTGGAGAAGCGTTCTTCATTGGAGAGCGTAATCCTCCAAGCATTGGGCATCGCGTCAGTTTACCAGTGCTTCGTCACTTGGTGAATCCATCCCAAATCCTCCTCCCAAGCTCCATATATATTGGAGAGGGGAGAGGTAGGTAACGATCATTGGAATTTATGATGGTTCATTTATTATGAACCTTCCTAAATTCCAATGATGCTGTTAAATAATTTAAAAAGGGGAAAGGAAATTAATTTACGCTGGCGCAATGATGCGGTGCGTTGGCAAGATTAATGGAAGAGTAGGTCAAGAGGCTCTCCCTCATTAATTATTGGAGTTGGGGGTTTCTCCCAATTAAAGGGGGTTTCAACCTGGGTGGTCCCCACCACCATAACTGCTCATGGGAGGTTATGGTTTGGGTGATCCCCACCACATTAAGCTCTCATGGGAGGTTAAGGTCTGGTGGTCCCCACTTCCAACTTCCACCTGGAGGTTTAGTTCCGGTGGACCCCACCTGAAATATCCACATGGAAGCTCAAAATAAAATAAAATGAAGTTTATTTTATTTTTTTAATTCCACGAAAAACCCAAAAACTAACTTTCCCCCTCGACCAACTGCCGTCGAGGTGAAATTATCCCTAAGAGAATACCAGTGATGCGAGTTCAACGGTGCCCTCAGATTTCAATTCCGAGCATTGGTTCAAAAGTTATAGAATGCCGCTTGCGCGTTCACTGAATGTACCTGAAAAAAAGTTTGGAAAATTATTATCAGACACACTCGACCCGCGCCAGTCGAGGTTATATTCTACCTAGGTGAAACACACCCCAAAAAACCCAACGATACTCTCATATTTTCAATCTGAGTTACCATTTAGAAGTTATGAATTTTACAACAAAATAATTGTCACTTAATTATTTTATTTGGGGCCAAAAACTAAATTTCACTGGTGGCCCGCACCGGCCAAAGTTAGTATTTTCTTAAATAAAGAATACGCTCATGATTTCATTGGTGGTCTCAGATTTTTAATCCAAGTTACCATTTTTGAGTTATAAGCCTTTGAAAAATAAAATAATTTATTTAATTATTTTATTTACAATTATGCCATTTTTGGTTTCCTCACAGGAGGCCCACGCCGACTAATCTTAAGTCGTTCCTAGGGTAAAACCGCCATCCTGAGTGAAACAGTGCCCTCCGATTTCTGATCCGAGTAACCATTTAAGTGTTATTCCAATTTTTCAGGAAAACTACTTACATGCATTAACTTAAGCTTTACAAAACTTCAACGGATCATTCCGGGCACTCCGGGCCTCAGAATCGCACGCCGTCAGATTTCATGGACTTGTAAAATTCCCATTTATTTAAAAAAAATTCATGGAAATTCCAGGTCTTTACATGGATAGTAGGTAATTGATTATAAAATAATTAAAATATAACCAATTGAAATTAAAAAGACTAATTTCAAACAATGTTCTTAAATTGAAAGGAGGAAAGGAAGGTGAGGATCCATTACATGGATGTGTAACTCCAAAGGCTTGATAGAGGATTATTGGGAGCTTGGGGGTGCCTTGGGAGGACACTAAGGAGTTTAGGTCAGAGTGTGGTCGAGTTTCAAGGAGTTCGAGTGAATAGAAATGAGATCTTGTGTGGGTTTATATAGGAAAGGAGGGGGATTTATTTATTATTTTGGTTTTGGACACTACACAATAAAATATTAAAATCCTTTGTGAATCCTCCAAGACTATCTTCCATGGAGATATGAGGAGGAATACCATGTCTACAACATCAAACTCTAGGTATCATCGATGATTTTCAGTATAGATCTTTTGTCAACTCTGGGTAGCTTTTATGTGATTCTAGATGGTCTTAACCTTCTCCACAATTTCTTAAACCATTTTAGGACCAAGAATATTTATCTAACCAACTTCATCCTAACATGCTGGTGTTCTTCACCTCTTCCCATAAAGGGATTCATAGGGAGCCATTTGGATGCTCAAGTGGAAAATGTTGTTGTAAGAGAACTCCCCCAAAGGAATATATTGGTCCCATCCACATTTGAATTCCATTGATAATTCTATCAACATGTCCTCAATTTTTTGGATAGTACACTCAGATTAGCTATCATTTTGAGGGTGATAAGCCTTGCTGAAGTTTAGATCAGTTTTTAGAGCATGCTGGAGACTTTTTAAAAACATAGAGGTGAATCTTGGATCTCGAACTAACATAATCAATAGTGGTATTCCATGTATCCATACGATTTCTATGATTTATATCAGTGCAAGTTGATCTAGTGAGAAATCCTCTCGAATAGAAATGAAATGTGCAGTCTTTGTAAGATGATCCACAAAAATAAAGATGGCATTGTTTCATTTGGTTGTATTAGAAACTACGATGAAAGAGTCTATGGTGATGTTTTCCCATTTCCATGTTGGTATAGGTAATGGTTTCATCATCCCCTTAGATATTTCCCTTTCAGTCTTCATATGATGACATAACAGACACATTGATGTATATTCTATGATCTCCTTCTTAATTTAGCTCACCAATAGTGCTCTCAAGGATCTCAATAGATCTTTTTTTTCATAGGTGAATGGAGAAATTCAAACTATTAATATCATCCCAAAGATATTTCTTTAAATCAGGATTTGATGGAACACATAGTCTTGACCCAAATCTCATAATTCCCTCTTCATTAACATTAAACTCTGAGTATTTCCATTTTCTTATAGTTTCCAATTTCTTTTGAATTCCCACATCTTCTTTTTGAGAATCCTTTAACCTTTACAAAAGATATGGTTGATAAAACATTTGTGAAAGGATTGATGATGTTTCTTACTTTATGTTTCCCATGTCCATCTTAATCAAATATAAAAAGATCAAATCTCTCTCAATTCTCATCAATGATATAACTATTGGGTCCTTTATAAATAGATCATCCACCACCTTATTCGATTTCACAAGATGGTAGTGGATTGAGCAATCATAATCATTGATGAGCTCTAACCATCTTCGTTGGAACATATTCATCTCTTTCTATGTGAATATATATTTGAGACTTTTGCGATCTGTCTATATTTCACACTTCTCACCAAAGAGAAAATACTATCATATTTTCAATGCAATGGTCATAGATGCCAACTCCAAATCACGCATGGGATAGTTTTTCTCATGAATTAAAAGTGCCTTGAGGTGTAGTTAATGACTTTGTCATTTTTCATCAACACACATCCCAATACATTCTTTGAAGCATCACTGAAAGTTATGAAAAGATCCTAACATGTGGGTAGTGTGAGAACATGAACATTGATAATACTATTTTTCAACTCCATGAAGCTTTCTTCACATTAATCATTCCAAAAAAATTGACTCCTTCTAAGTCATCTTGGTAAGAGGGTTTGATAACTGTGAAAAGTTTCTCACAAATCAGTGATATTATCCAGCTAACCAAAAGAAGCTAAGGATATCTGTTATAGATGTTGACCTCTTCCATCCTTCAATTTCTATTTTCTTTGAAGGATCTATAGATATCCCATTTCTTGTGATGATATTCCCTAAGAATGATACTTCTTTCAACCAGAACTCACACTTACTGTACTTTTCATAGAGATTTTCCCTTTTCAAGGTCTTTAGCAAGGTGCTTAGATTCCCCTCATGATCCTCATTGGGTTTTTATTATATTAGAATATAATCTATAAAGACTTCCCCAAATTTTTCTAGGTAATCTATAAATAATATATTCATCAATTCCATGAATATTTCTAGAGCATTAGTGAGTATGAATGGAATCACTATGTACTCACAATGCTTGTACCTTGTATGAAATGCAGACTTGGGGATATCCTACTTCTTCACCCTAACATGGTAATATCCTAACCATATATCCACTTTGGAGAAGTATTGTTCTCCATATAGATAATAGAACAATTCATCAATTTGTGGAAAATGATACTTTTTCTTTATCATGATCTTGTTGAGCTCATGATAATCGATGCAAAGATGCATTGACCCATCCTTCTTCTTGAAGAAGAGGACTGGTTCACCCCATGGTGAATCACTTGGGCGTATAAACCTTTTATCAACATTATTATGTAGTTATTTTTTCAGTTCCTCAAGTTCCTCAATATCTATTCTATATAGAGTCTTTGATATTAACAATTCTCCAAGTATAAGATTGATGGAAAATTAAACCTCTATAGTAGGAGGAAGACTTGGAAATTCCTCAGGAAACACTTCACCAAATTCCCTCACAATAGGCATGCCTTTGAGGATGTTTATTTTCATAGACTCAATCATTTGCGCAAGATACACATGCTCATATGGCAATAATATCCATGTTTTGGATGATTGTGCTGAAGAAATTCATCCTCCTCCTTGAACTTGTATAGAATCAGAGGTTGATTTTCCATATAGAGAGTGAATTCATTTTCATGGAAATTTTTGTTGGATCTATGTAGAGAAAGATAATCCATGCCAAACATTACATCAAATTCCACCAAAGGGAGTATTAGGAGATTATATAGGAATTTCATCCCACAAACATTGATAGGGGAGGAGTTATATACATGGGATGTAATCATTTCCTCATTTTTTCCACTGACACATCTACTTCCATGCTTTGGGGTGGTGTTTGGATTTTTCTAATTAACTTTCATCAAATAAAAGAATGCGTATAATAATGGATGATAACCCAAACTTTCACTTTTTGATTCTAGTTCTACTTTATATTATATATACTTAGGTATGAGTACTTATAAGCCATAGATAAAATAAAGGGAAATCCAATGACTTTAAAGGGATAACTTATAAATTACATTTATCTCCTTGACTTATGAGTTTCTAGGATTCATTCTATGTTATCCATGATCTATATCCTAATTTATATTATTATGGGATTTTTTTATTCCTTAAATTATGGGTCGTAATGAGATTATGAATTTACCAATGAATATCCCCTAGAGTGTCAAACCAGGTGATCAGTAAGTCTAATTTTCATGTACTAGGTTACCCCGAGTCAAGCCTAGAACACGTTGTCCGAGTTGTTACTCCTGGGTACATCTGTACAAGAACTATTTCCACTTTTAGTATCTATAAAGGTCTACATTTTCTTTATGAACGACACACTCTATACTTACCAAAATTTAAGGATGTTTTCTTAAACTTATTCTTATTCCTAAGGTTTTCACCTGGGGTTTGTAATCTTAATCCCAACAATAACTATACCTTGCTCTGATACCAACAATAACAACCCTAATATTTATTACACATTAATAAATGATTTATTACACGAGATAACACATAATACAACCCCAAAAGACCGAGAAGTATTGTGTCTTTGGGAATTAGGTATATTACATAAAAATGTAAAACATGAAATAAAAGATCTTTATTAAAAACCTCCTTAAAATGTTAATAATTTTACTTCATACTTAAAACTACATGGGATATCTGGGGGAAAGGCATAAGAAAAGGGGTGATCTATAATGCCCAATAAGGGAGTAAAAAAGGTATAACATGAAGAAGGAAATACATGTTAGATAATAGAAATATCAACAAATCATAAAAGTCAATGAATATAAAGTAATGACATAGCATGATGATCATACCATGGAAACATGGAATAAATATATAACATGATATTAGAATTAGTAAAGGGTTATTTCACACAGAGGATCATGATTCAAAGCTCATTGCACATGAATTAGAATGAGTCAAGACCCATTGCACATGAAGTAGCATGAGTCAACACCCATTGCAAATAAAGTAGCATGATCAAAAACCCATTGAACACGAATTAGCATGAGTCAAAACCAATTTCACATGATGTACCATGATACTAAACATTACCTAATTAATTAGAGTGCTATTGGGGCACACCCTTCAAAATCATTTCATTTTTATACTTAAGTGTGCTACATAGATCATAAAACATGAATTCATTAAAAATAATAATTTATTCCAAGAACATGGGATTTGGAATACATACATGTAAGTCCCCAATCAATATGTATGTGAGCATAATGGTGAATACCCCTTGATATAGAAATGGGTATGGTATTCATTATACGATGGAACATCCTTGTGCAATTTTAACAGTATAACGATGTCAAATAGAAATTCATAAAATGGGTTGATGATAGAGAAATGGGTCTATCATAATTTATATATGAAATGGAAAGTAAGGGGGATTAGTAAAAATGTATCCCTACTCAATAAATTTGAAATTAAATGGCATATCTTAAATGAGGTGCCTAATAAAAAGAGGAGAGAGAGAAATCCCTTACGGAATTTCTGCATAGTAACGTCTTAGGTAAGGGTCCAAATGGGAGAGGATAAATGATCCATAAGTGAAATAACATCAAATGGAAAGCAGGGAATTCATTATAAAATGATGAAAATATAAAAAATTGAAATTAAAAAGACTAATTTCAATCAAGGTTCTTGCATTGAATGGAGGAGAGGAAGGTCAAGATCCCTTACTTGGATGTGTGAATCGAAAGGATTGGGAGAGGCTTATTGGGAGCTTGGGCTGCCTTAGGAGTAAAATAGGGTGTAGATGTCAAATCTTGGTCAATCTTAAAGGAGTTTTAGGGAATATAAATGGGAGGATGGGTGGGTTTATATAGGAAAAGAGGGGGGATTTTTTTATTATTTTGGTTTTGGACACTATATAATAAAATATTCAAAACAAAAAACCATCCCATGGTTTTTCCCATGTTCTCTAGAAAAGGGGAGTGGTATAAATTATTTTATAAGGCCAAGGGATGAAGATATTAAAATATTTATCTTTCTTATGTGGATATGAGTCACACTTTCAAGGAATTTTTTTTAAAATTATAAAATATTTTATAAGTCTTGGAGGATTCACTGAGGCTTTAAAAATTAAATCAAATAAATATAAAATCAAATTATTTTAATGGTAAAACATTTTTTTCTATGATTAAACCTTTTTATAATATTTATTACATCACTATTGGTCCATTATGATGTCATAAAACATACTATATATTTATATGGTATTTAACTTTTACCCAAAAATTCGACTCTCTCAGAAAATTATGAAAAATTCATCATTGGATAATTTCAATGTCATGATTCCAAAAATATTATTAATTTTATCCAGATAATTTTCTTAATATGTGAATTTTCTCTTTTAAAATAAAAACTATCATTTATTGATAATTGGCAGGTTTTGACAAAAACAGTTTTCAAACCATAATGAAAATTGGGTTTGACTTCCTAAATATTATATGATCATTTATATTTGACAAAATTAATTAAATAAAAATATTTTATTAAAATATTATTTATTTTAAAAATCAATTAATTCATTAAAATAAATTTCTTAATTAACCAAAAATACTATTTGTGTGTTAAAAATCATTTACTAAGTATCAATAATTGGATGGGAATATATTCATTTTTCTATACAAAATAATGTCCATATTCCTAAGGATAGGGTATTGATACACATCCCTTTATTACACCAGCATATGCCTTAAGAGTAAGGTGTGTGATGGTGGGGATTTCATTGGGTCGTTTGGTGAACATGGTTTGGGCCTTGATCTCGATGAGTTTGAACTTATTCCATAAACAGTTCCAATCATGATTAAGTTATTGGATATCAGCTTTGGATTGGTATCAGGGAAAGCCCCAAAATTCTATCTCCCTTAGAAGCTCCAATAAATGGGCTTTATAGGGTATGATCCTACTGTTCTAAGCCATAACTTTCTTTGTTTATGAAAAAAGGAATTTTAACACCCTATATTTATACTAGTCATGTGATAACTGTTCAATGACTATATTATTAATGGTAAGGATAATTAATGATTATTTAAATCCAATCAGATATAATAAAACAAAAGAAGAAATTTAATTAAATAAAAAGAAAGGCAATTCTATTCATAAATGATTGGGTCGTTACATAATGTGATTCTAATAAAATTTATTTCAAAATATTAATTATGAGGTCCATATTTTGTAGAAAAAACAAATTTATTTTTTGGCATAAAAATTGTATTACTTAGGTAAAAATTAGTTACCATGATTGAAATCCAAATTGTTAAAATGATTTAACCAAGGGGATAAAAGTCCTAATATGTTAAAAATATGTTTATAATTTAGTATCTGAGGTACGAATAAATAAAAAATTATTCCCACTCCATTATTATCTATTTTTGTTCCTCATTGACATGTGAAACATGTTCTCACTTTATATTAATATAAAATATTTACTAGAATTACATTCTCACCATTTATAAATGGGGATTTCCACTGCCCCTTAAATACCAATCAAAAGTTTGGTCTACTTCTGAATATATACCAATTTTTACCTCCCTTAGAATATTTTCCACTTACTTTAGCTTCGGGTCACAAGATTTTGGATTAATTCCTCCCTTTCCAAAGAATCACCTACGGAAGATCAGAGTTCTATACATATATACTAATAGTTCAATAATAATGTTTCTTTTTTATAATTACATTTTAGACCTATTTTAAATTTATTATATTATTAATTAATTATTAATATTATTATAAACTTTTTTATATTATGGGAATAACCACTAACAAACTTTCCCCATATCCATTATGAAAATTTAAAACATCATTCGTGTTGTTGTGTAGATTGAAACTTCCATAAAGTAACACATCTAATTTTTTATATACTCTACTTATTATCTATTAAAATATCTTCAAATAAAATTCAAAACTATAAAATATACAAATAATTTCATTATTTTTTTATATTAATGTCATTATTAGAAATTAAACCACTTTTATAACCATACTCATCCATTAAATATGGTTTGTTCATGTTTCGGTCGATCTAACCATCAACATGAATAATTAAATAAAATAATATCATATATGACTATGATAACTTAATTACTAATAATATATGATATAAATAATTAAAAAATTATTTTTTAATGGAAAAATTAATATAAAATTTCTTAATTATGATACCAATGTTCGTTCGTTAAAAATCACCGAAACATGCTCATCGCTGATTTCATCTTTAAGAATAAAAAAAATACTAGAGATTGAAATTATAAAATTATAAATAATTATAAATAATTATAAATAATCAATTATAGTACCCCATTTTATCTGGAAATGATGAAATTTGGGCGAGGAATGGAGAAAAACACTGTTATTTTGAAACTAGTACAAAATGATCATGATCATGCACACCCAATATAGAAAATATATAATAACTAACAAATATACATGTACAGAATAATTATAATTATTTTTATAAAATTATATATATAAAAATAAGGTTATTAATTTTTTTATTAATGTAGTCATTTTTTAATACAAGATATTCAATAACTTTAGTGGAAGTCAGGAACTAAGGTAAAGGGTTATTTATATCAAATTTTATTTATTTGGACATAATTATTATTGTGAAACACAATATCTTTAATATGGTGAGATTACTACCTAATGGATATATTTTTCCAATTTCATGTATTTTATGGGAATTGAGGAGACATGTCATTCTCTATATTTAAATGGATTTCAATTAAAAAGATACCAACGTTTTAAGGATTCCTGTTAGCTCAACTCACTTCATTGAGTTATAATGCTTCTTTGTGAACTTCTTTCTTATAATATTGATTTCTTACACTCTAAGATTTTATTTCAGGATAATTTAAATTCATAATTGGTAGAAAATTTCCTTTTAATTCAAATATTTTAACTTGATACAAATTCTTTCTAAAAAGTATATCATTTTTTAGAATAATTACCATCCTCTTTAATAACAGTTTCCCCTCCTGTCCATTTTTTCCATCCTAAAACTTTATAATATATTTTTTAAAACCCAATTATGTGTTATTTCATGTGAACTTCACATTTATATTTTAATATTTTTAAATAGAAGCTTTATTATTTATTTTTATGATATGGGTTTTAGTAATGATATTTTAAACAGTTTTCCACCCATGATCAGTTCTCTTATTTTCAACTCAATATTTATTTGAAGTAAACTTTATTAAATTTCAAGGATAAATTATTTTGGATTATTTTTAAAGTAATATTTTTTCATATTTTTTCACATAATGTTTTCAAAAAAAAAAAAAAATTCTTTTGAAATTGACACGTAATTTATTCTATTATGAAAATGTTAATTTTTGTTTTCTAAAAACTCATTTATTTATCCCAAAAAATTTTTTTCCTTTGGAAATTTCATTTCATAAAGTAAAATTTAAATTCAATTGTAATATTTTGTGGGATTAAAGTCATGGAAATCATTATTACCTTTGTCTTACCTTGTCATTGAATGTTTATGATTTTTCTTCCAAGGTTTTTTCTTTCTAAACACTCTCTATTTTCTTATATTGATTGAAGGGTGTTCATCTAGATACCATTGACTAATTTATTAGTGAAATTATTGATTTAACCATATACATTTCATCCATTTAGGGTAATTACCATATTCTATAATATCTTTATTGAAGTGTATTTACCTAGAAAGTTATTGAAAAACTTTAGATTCATGTTTATTTTCCATGGATATCATGTTATAATTCTTGATGTAATTTTGATTGATTTTATTAAGTGAATACATTTTAAAAGTATATGACACCCATTTTAATTTCATGGGTTATTTATGATAATATAAATGATTTATTTTATGTAGAATAAATATTTATAGATGATTGATGGGTGGGGTCATATATAGCCATCCAATTCATTAGTTAAGGGTTTATATCTCATGAGATAAGGATGTTATCTATGGAATTTGTTTTTACAAAATTAGGCATATAAATTTTGCTTTTTTACAACATTAATTGGGAATATTTTGTTTGTTCACAATAAAAAGTGGGAACATTTTTTTTTTCACAACTTGAATGAAGGAAATTTTGTTTGTTCACAATGTTAAAATTTCACCTATTGTTATGTCTGTTCCATAATTCCTTACCCTTCGAGGTATTTTTTCTTATATTTAAGCTCTAGGGATCATGTTTATTGTCTCACAATTTTTTAACATGGATTATGTCTGTTTATTTGAGATCAAATTTCCTTCAATCAGGACTTGTGAAAAACTATTATTGGTCTATTTTTTAATAATAAATTTCTCCCATGATCATGTTTTCTCATATGCTTATGTTCTAACCAATGAATAAAAGTAGATATTTTTCTCTTAATGAGAAATTTATGACACCTCTTTTATTTTCTTCCATTACATAGGTTATGAAGATGATTATAATTTATAGTAAGTCTAGAAGGGTGTCTAGTGTGTCTAAATTATTGGAGAATGTTTACAAGTGTTGTAGAATAAGATTATTATGTTTTTAGTCCTCAAAGAAACTAAAACATATATTCTTAGTATTGTGAGATGAATTTTTAGTTTTAATGATTATCTTATTTAAATGATGTAAAATAAAAATATGTTTTTCTTGTGTTTTTATAGTTGGTATCAGAGTAAGGCTTAGTTATTTTTAAGGATTAGATTATTTTTTTATATAATAGATCAGATAAATTTAGTTAAAACAAGAGGGATAAGTCTAATGGATAATTTCATGTATAGGATACCATCTTGAAATATTGGATAATATTGGAGCATGTGGTTTTGCAAGAAATTAAATCACTTTTTAGATAATAGAAAGTGGATGTAGTTGTGGATAGATGAACCTAGGATAAATCATCTTGAAAAAGTCTTGTTGAGCATTGAATCAATATTTAATTATTGCATGATGAGTGGGACTAATAATACAGACTTGGATAGATAATACCATTGGATATATATTAGAAATTCACTAACTCTTTTGGAACTATTATTATGTATTTTAGAACTTTTTACTGTATGATTAGAGAAACCAATATGAGATAAAAAATGAATAACATAGATTGAAACTAAAAAATATTTAAGTTAGGGAACATATTCCATTCATCATTTATTCATTTTATGTTAATAGGTATACTTTTTTAGTATAAGTATATTATATTTCAGTTTTCCTAAAAGGCTAGAGGAAGGAAGAACTAGGTCATTAATGGTTGTGATGGGAAATGTGATGATTATAATAGTGAGAAACCAAATGGAATGGGAGAATGAGTACAAAATCTTATTTCAATTATCACTCAAATATCCCAAGACAGGAATAATAACACAAACCATGTTGAGATCCCAAACACACAGAGGAAGAAATATCTTAAAATCAATTATTTCATGCAACAACGTCCACCTTCCTTAAGTGGATCTTCCAATCCACTTATCATTGATATATTGATGAATATAGTGGAAAATTTATTTTCCAATATCTAGTTCTTAGAACATGAGAAGCTTGCATTTCTCATTTTTTATTTTGAAGGTGAGGTCACCCAATTGTGGAACCTCCTTTAAAAAACGAAAGATTAAGATGAAGTATAATATATGGGATGGGAGTAACTTAATAAATTATTCTTCACTAAGTATTTCCCTATAACTCTTTACTGACTGATAGTATGATAATTCATAGAGTTGAAATAAAAAATAGGATGAATCAGCTGGTAATTATGAATAAAAATTTATGAAGCTCACAAGGTAAACTTTCGTTTTTCATCTTTGATAAATAGAATAAAACCAACCATTTGTTTAGTGTCTTAAATCCAATTTTATGAAAGGTACTAGGAATAATATAATTTAAAATCCATGAATAATTTTTTTGATGTTATCTAAATGTGGAGATGGAAACTAGGGACCCACATTATTCTTGAGAGATAAGAAGGATAGTTGAATACTGTGGAATATATAATGATAAGTTATATTGGGGAAATAATTTCCAACAACTTGCATGTCAAAAATGTGTGAGGAAATGTTCGGGTAATTGACTACAAGTAATAAGGAATTAATTCAAGTGTAGGAGTATTATTCATAAAGAAAATTCATATATTACAGAGATTAAGAGGATTATAAATTCAATAGAAGAATTGAATTTCCTAATCAATGTATTACTCACACATCTATACTTAAAATGTACAGAGTTTGGAAATTACCAAAAATAAATGCCCTAACCCTAGATTTAATGAAGATAATAGGAACCAATACCTCATAAACCAATATAGAAAGGAATTATCTATGCTATCACCACTACTGAGGGGGATTGAAATAAGTAAGTGATGCAAGGTACACTGATATTCCACTCTAGAATAGTGAATACAATATTTGAATCTAGATCTTTTCATTCTTTCATATAGTGAACGTTTTCTTGGAATATTGATTCACCCCTCGATAATTGGATATTGAATGATCGATGGAAACACTTAGTGGAAAAATGATCGCACCTAAGATATATAAATCTTATAAAAAATAATTTTTATGGAAGATACTTTATGAGGATATATATCTTCTTCCCTTGGTTGAATTTGACATAATATTTGGTATTGTTAGTTTTTCCTCCATAAAGAAGATATCAATTACCAGGATAAAAAAATACCATTTAATATACCAAATCATCCATTTTGTTAAATATCAATGTAAGGATAATCATGACCTTCCTTTGGATAAAAATTCAGTAATATAGGTTATGATACACAGTAATGAGGGACATTTATCTTAAATGATCTATGAGGGAGTCAACATTGGAGACACATTTAATGTATTGGAATATACCAATTTATTTTAAAATGAAATTTATATTTTAACACAATAGAGTGAGGTTTATTTTTTGATTGAAATCCCACCCAGATCTATTCCAATCTCAAATTTTCCATATTTAATATCTCATTTTAATTTGTAAGAATTATATAAGATTTTATAAGAAAATTTAGATAAGGGTTTTATTTTCCCTAATGCATCAAAGTGGGGTTCACCGATCCTCTTTGTCAAAAAATAACAATGGATCAAGGAAAATTTTAGTTGATAATTTTGATCTTAAAAATATAATGATCTAGAAAAAGTATCCACTACCCCGTATCGATGATCCATTTGATCAACTCAAAGTATCTCAATACTTCTCAAAGATTGACCTTTGATTTAAATTTCATCAGTTAAGGGTTAAAAGGGAAGATATTTCAAATATATATCTCTGTATGAGTTATAGAAACAATTAATATAGAGTTATTACATTTGGACTCATGAATACTCCAACTTTCTTTGTATATCTATTGAATATAGTCGTTAGAGACTACCTTGATGAATTAAGGGTTTTCTTTAAAAATGATATTCTCATATATTCCAAGAGAAAGTAAAATCATAAATATCATTTGAGGATTTTGTTAAAAACATTAATAAATGATAAATTTTATTTCAACTTATCAAATTGTAAATTTTATCATAGAAACAATCATTCTTGGGTCATGTAATCACAATCAAAGAAATATGATTAGATCCTTAAAAGAAAGAAGTTATTGGTCAATGAACTAGACCAAAAACTATAACTGAGATATGTAGTTTTCTTAGGTTATCAAGAAATTACTAAACCTTTTTGAGAAATTTATTATGATTATAAAATACAATAACCAAGTTAACAAAGAATTGAGTGAAGTTAATTTGATGGTTGATTGTTAAGAAAGTATCAAGGAACTAAAAAGGAGGGTTTTCACTACTCTTGTATATTCATTTCATAGTAGCTGTAACATTCAGGACTAGATTCAACTAAACTGGTTCCCCTAGCTAGTTCACCACAGGGCCTTAAGCACACATATCCATTCTCCAAAGGCTACCAATTAGAAGTGAAATCCTATAGCTTGTTCATATATAGGCAATTCCCTCATATCATAGTAAAAAACAAAAAATAACCAGATAACTTCCATAGTAGTAAACTAAAATGTACGGAAGAATTAAATATAAAAAAGACTATAACAAATAGTGAAATAAAGTAAAGGCCCAAATAGACTTATCAAAAACACATCACTGATTTCACATGGATCTAACCACATATATACAAGATTACATAAATGAAACTGAAATAAATGTACATTACTCTATTACTAACTCCGAGTCAATCCAAAAAACTCGATCTCCAGGACATTGGGAGCTACTCCAGCATATTCATAAGAATCCACATGAGTGAATTTGATCGATCTTACTAACTTGGGATTAATTTTTATCCATCATGAATCTATGATCATCTTAAATAGAAAACATAATGCATTCACACACACTAAAGTGCATGTATAAGGGTGAGAAATAAATATCAGTTTTCCATCTCCAATGGTGAACCCATAAACTACTCCCATAAGTTCATGCTCTATCTTGCTGAGACACAACTAGAGTAAAAATAATGACAAAAGTATCTTAATATAATTAATCCCACATGCAATCATTGGGTTCATTATCCTGATCATATAGACAATGTATCATCATATAAGTATATAAGTATATATATATATCCCAATATATATATAAGTATGGTGGTAAAAAACATGTTTATAAATAATTCCATAGCTGATCCTTGGGGTTCATAATCTTGATCATTTTAAAATCCTGTGAATAAGCAATTGAGATATATTTCATAACACCCATGCTGTGTATAATTATGTTGATCCCTATGTACACAATCCCTATTGATGATACATACTTTATCTAGATTTGGAAACATCTCTAAGCTAGCTAAATCACCATAGGGGGTTACATGTCCTAACCTTTGGTTCACCCATACTCACCTCCAATTACTATAATGAAGGATTATAGGTAATAATCTGACATCCTTTACATATGGTAGTGAGATGGATTTTATTCCACTCAAACTATTGAAATCCTATCAAATGTGTAAATCCTAGGTCTCTATCCATAGGAAATCATGAAATCGTGACCTAGAGAGATTAATCATCCTCATGGGTATCTCAAATCAATGATGAGAAGTTCCATGTCAAACACTATGGTCAAGTATGGTTCGTAAGCTAGATCCCAAAAAGTTCTTATGAGAATCCTGATAAAGTTGTAGGCTCAATAGCAAGATCCTAGTAAGTTTATCTGGGTGTCACACCCCAACCAGTGCGACTCTTTCATTTTATTATTTTCCTGTCTTTAAATAATTTTTGTTGGGGTTCCGGTTCAGTACCAAATTAATTTATTTGAGTTATATTAAAAAGTGCATATTTTTTTCTTTGGTGTTAACACCATTAAGTGCATGGGCAGAGCGCGAATTGGGAAGCCACATGGATTCTCCCTGACAACTGCGTTACCGCCTGTTCTCGGAAAATGAAAATAAATAAATTTTGTAATTAAAACAATCATTAATTGTTTTGTCATTTAAATTTTTTATTGTGGATAGAGAATTTATTATTATTAAAATGAATGAATAATTTTATTATTTTCATTCTTGTTATTATTATTATTATTATTACTATTCCTTTTATTATTATTATTAATATTATTAAAATTTCTATGTAATTACAATTTTAACTAGATTTTCTTTTTTTAGGATGGATTTATTTTTTAGGGTTTCTGAAACCAAACTCTCTCTCTCTAATTAGCACCCCTTGTGCCTCTTCCCTATGTACAACATGGGAAAACCTACCGCCTATTCCCCCCAGACCTCAACCTCTCTTGTTTCTCCTAGACCAGAAACCCCATTGCCTTCTTCTCAGAATGCAATAGCCTGGATTCCCCCTTCGGCCGCGACAACCCCTGGCCTCCCCATCTTCTTTATTCTCAGAACATAACAACTCGGTGCGACCCTGGTTTCACGACCTAACACCCCCTAGAATGGCCCATGTCTTGGAGTGACACCCCCCACGCAGCCCCTGTTGGCCGGTGCGACAACCTCCTACTACCGGCGTCAAAGCCCCCCCTCGGCTGACCCTGTCTCGGCTACTCTCCGGCTGTGCGACCCCCCTCTCGGCTAGTTCCCTATACTGGCACCACCCCCAGTAGGTAGTTCCCTTTCCAGCCGATGTCAGCTCTCCTGGCTAGCACACAACCTCCCTACCTCCGCACCTCATCGGCGTGCAACCCCCCTCTTTCGGTGAGACCTCCCTCCGGCCATGAAGACTCCCTTCGGAGACCCTGCATTCGGTCACGACCACCCCCGTTTGTTTCCAGAAACCTGTCTGGCAAGTGTTTCTCCCTCGAACACCCTCTTCTAGGGGTGTACGACTTGTCTCTTTGGACTACTTGAGGTGTGTGTCAGTGTTCGCCATCGAAGGAGAGACATTTCGAATCACCCCGGGTTGTGCTGCCATTCGAGGTAAATGTTTTCTCCACGCCGCTTGGTTTCACATACACTAATTGATTTTTTTGTATGTTATTTGAGTCCTTTATATTTAATCTTTAGGTAGTTGAACCTTACCACGTGGTTTCGAACGTACGTCATTCCGCTTCTTGTTGGTTCTAAGGTAGGATTTCCATTTAAAAATCCTTTTTTAATTCAAGATTCATTTATTTCATGCTTTCCTCACATTGTTTGATGAATAAATATTGAATTATGAATCTTGTTTTCGTTTTTTAACATGAAAAATTGTGTTTTAGTCTTTTTTATGTGATAAATAAAATATCCTTGTTAAATATTGCACACAATGTGTTTTATGAAATGTTTGGTTGGATTTTTTGAGTAATTTTTGGTATATAAAGAATGATTTGGACTTGTTAATAAATATTTTACTTGTAAAATGTTGATATTGGGTTTATTGAAAGTGTTTCAAGTGGTTTAATGTTTAAAATAAGTGTGTATTTTTCTTTGAAAGTGGTTTGACATGTGATGATGGACTGTGGACTGTTTGGAATTTTAATAAGAATGGAGTTGGTGTGTAAACGTTGTATTAAGGATTTAAATGGATTTTTTTTAAATAGTCATGAAATGTAAAGCGTTGTGCTTACACTCTTTCTAAAAGATAGTTTATTTATCTTAAAAATGATGTTTTTGTTAATATAACTTAATGCCCGTTTGGCATCTTGGTGAAAGTGGTTTGGTGTTGTCAATGGTGTGTATACACCTCTTTTTAAGAAATTCAAATTTTTGCCTTTGAAAAATGTTAGGTTTGAAAAAAAATTCAATGGTCTGTGTGGAAACCTTGTGGAATATTGGTGAAATTATTTATTATGAAAACCTCTTATGGATGTAACTCATTCCATACTTGTATGTATATAATGGATGGTACATCCTTAATAAGGAATACTTGTGATCCATTATGAGAGTGCCTTGGGTTAGAATCTTTATGTTCTTTCGATTAATGGCATGAGATTGGTCCTTGGAGTGACTCGAGGTGGTGCCTGTTGTGAATTACTATTACATGTACTGTGATTGGATGCTCGGATAGCATCAGTTGGCCCACCCCCCTTTTAAATACTTGAGACATGGTAATCTGACATATTGAGAGAATATTATTAGAATTATTTCCATACTGGTGGGTTATGGTACTGACCAGTGGCCCATAGTAGGTGGATGTATTGGGTTTATTTTTATGGGATTTTCCCTCATCCTTCACGAGAAAGGATGGCCGGGCATTTTGAGCGTTTCGATTTCATCATGTGTGACATGTCAAAAAGGATGAGGTCTCATGTCTTGGTGTCCTCTGGATTATTCTTGATCTCCTAGGTTCACCCATGTCTATTTGGATTTTATTTCTTACAGTAGTGATTATGATGCTTATATGTATACCTACATTTCCCTTTCCATGTTATTCATATTGTACCTTCTTCTATTTTGTTTTTCTTGGAAAGTGGTGAGTTGGCTTTGATTAGGTTTCTAAAAATGGTTTTCAAATGAATGTGTTTTATCCTCTTTGTAAAAATATGAAAATGTAAACATCACTTTCCCTTTGAAAATTCCACTAACACTAATGAAAATAATCTATCTTTGAAAATGGTTAAGGGAAATGGTTCATAATTTGTTTTTAATTAAAATATTTAGAAAAAATTACTTTTATAAATTATAGTACAAACTTGAAATAGTGATTATTTTATTTTAAAGTTTGTGATTTGGGAAATAGATATCGGACTAGCCTACTGAGTTTTTATACACACACCTATAGTTCTTTTCTGTTTTAGTTCTTGTGCAGGTTCCATCTTGGGTGCGTTCTCCTTGGGTGACATTTTATTTTTGAGTCGGAGAGTGATCCACATGGTCCCATGGAGTTAGTTCGATCGTCGAGTTTGGTTAGTTTTATCATCTTTAGTTCTTTTTTAGTTGTTTATTTGGTTTATTTATTTTGTGCTTATATTTATTATTTCCATTATTTTTATTTATTTACCTTGGGAGAATTTGTTCCCATCGTCACTCTGTCGATGCCCAGGCACTTGTCGCTAGCCCTGGAGGATCAGTAATGCCTCTCGAGCCTTGTCATGGATCAGCTCGGGTGATCGGTTCAGGGTCAACCTGGGTTGGTTCATGATAAAATAGTATCATAGTTGGTTGGCTCTTAGCGGACCTCACTTTTCAGAGTGCCATTTTTTATTTGGGAATGTCAAGGTAGAAAGAGTAGGATTGTTGGGACTCGAGGGGTAGGTGTGAGAATAACATTGCGAACTCCTGCTCGTTCTGATCCTTGGGTTTCCATGGGAAGTCTAGTTTAATTAGTTTCTTTGGGTTTTTATTGAATGTTTTGTGATTGGGATATGATAAGGGGAGTTGGGCTAACAGTCTTCATGAGCCCGCATGGCCAGGAATACCGTGTGGAGCTAGGGGGATGGTCCTAAAGGGCTTTACATGTCGGTGACATGTTTGGAATATGGCCGCCAACCATATGGTCAAGTCACCCACCAACACTAGTTCCCTATTTGAGTTGTTTTGGATCTCCTCTAACTTCTGAAAATTCTTTGAATTAGAAAAAAATTGGTTTTTAAAAATGGTGTTTTTGAAATGAAAAGTTTAATTTGGGGATTGTTTTAAAAGAAGTTGGTCGAATGATTTTTTTTTGGAAAATGAAGTTGTTTCATTTTGTCCTTAGTGTTCCTATGATTTCTCACATGCATAGTGGTATGTTAGAATATGAACGGATATCTGGTATGGTGGATGGATGTCTAGGGTGGCACAAAAACTTTCATGTGGGTGAGACTCTAAATAATACCAATGGTGAGGGTTTAACCCATCAATTTTGTTTTAAATTAAATATGTTTTGAAAAGTAATGTTTTGATGTTATAATAGCTTGTTTTCTTGGTTTTAGAGCTTGTCACCTTTGCGGTGTTTTATTTTGAGGATTTTAGTAATTATGTTTTCCTTGATTGGGTTCTTGAATTTTCTTGTCCATCAGTTGCCCCCTTTGAAGCCTCAATGGGTGATCATAGTGCGGTTGATCAATCTAAGGATATTATGCTGGAGTTTCAGAAGCTAGATCCACCTCTCTTTTATGGTCAAGAAGTCCCTACTATTGCGGAGGAGTGGATGCAGAAGATTGAAAGGGACTTTAACCTTGTTGAGTTTCTTGAGTCATTGAAGGTCAAGTTTTCAACCTTCATGCTCGAAGGTTCACCGTGGATGTGGTGGAAGTCAGTGTCTCAGAATAAGCCTCATCAAGAGCTTCCATGTGAGTTTTTCAAGGCTTTGTTCATTTTTCAGTATTTATCTAAGAAGGAAAGGGTGATAAAGGGGATGAATATGTGTTGTCTGCAGCTGGGTGATCGATCGGTGTTGGAGTATTTCCAGTGCTTTGTGGAGATAGTCCCTTATGATTTAGGGTATGCCAGAAATAACTCTATGAAGGCTCAGCGTTTTGAGGTGGACCTCCATACCGATATGCAATCGAATGTGTCAACATCCAACCTAACATCGTTTGCTGATGTGGTGAGGCAAGCCCTTAATATTGAAGCCACATTGGAAGGAGTGCACGAGGCAGTCCTCCCTCCTTCAATTCCTAGGAGCGGTGAGGTGACTTCCAACAAGAGGATGAGTAAGCGATCGAAAGTTGATGGAGTAGGCTGTGGAATCAAAATGCCTTGGGATATTTCTTCAAATTTTTAACAGTAAGAGATCCACGTGTGTTATCCGTGTGTCAAGTTGGGTCACAAGAGGCCGTCATTCCCAAGTACTCCTAAGCCCTATCATACTTGTGGACATTTGGGTCACTTACAACGATTCTTTCAAGGCATATCTAAAAAGCATCATGGAGGATGGTCTCATAAGCGATGTGTTGTTGGGTTTTTGTTTAAATTTTATTGTGTATTTTTCCTTCAAGTGTAAGAGATATATTATCATTTCAATTTTACTGACCGTGTTTTTAGTTTTGAAATGTATGGGAATGTCATGGGTCTTTTGATGAACTCCACTTTTCAATACTGGCATGGTTTTTATTTAAAAATCCTTTCCATTCATTTGTTAGATCAAAATATGTATGTTTCTTATTAGGATGATCATAACTTGACTTCAAGTCATGAGATGCTTCATCCATCAGAGCTTCAGCCAAAAGGCCTTGGAGTGAAGCGGGCTCGTATTCAGGAACCCTAAGGGAGTTTTAAGGAGCTTGGTTAGGGTTGTGCCTCTATCATGCAGCGAGATAGTTTTAGCGTTTCTATTGTGGTTTCTCTATTGTTATAGATTCCCACTAGACACAAAGAGAACGATGGACTTATCCCTCACACAATTTCAGTAATTGTGCCTTTTGGATATGAGTTTTATATTAGTGGCCTTGCATGGACCACCCATGTGAATCATATATAACTTTGGTTTGTGTCCATCCCGAAGTGGTGAGTCGTGAGTAGTTTTCTATTGTAGTTTCATTGATCTAATCCTTGGGACCTCCCTCCCTTCCCATGGGGTGAGGGTTTTTGGTTCGTGTAGTGTTATCAGTTAATATCTTATCCCTTTTGGATAGGAGTGAGTGGTTTAAGTGTTCTTTCTATATTTCTTTTAGCTTGAGTAAGGATCAGTTCAGGTCTAAGTCATTTTTTTTTTGGCCATGTATATGTTGGTTCTTTATAGTGGGGAGACCCACCATCTCTTTGGGTTTTCTCTTAAGTCATTATTGGGTGCTTGTTGGATTCTTATGGCAGGGAGTTCATTTGGGCCTCCCCTTTACTGGTGGTCTATTTTGGTCAATGAGGTTGAGTCTCGTTGGTGGTCGATGGAATGTCCTTGGGTTAAGAGGTTGGATCATGTATATGTGGAATCCATAGGTGTTGATCTATTGGCTGAATGGCGTTGTGGCTTTCTGGGGGCGGATAGTATTATGGTGGGGATAATTGTCACACCCCAACCCATGCGACTCTTTCATTTTATTATTTTTCTTTTTTAAAATATTTTTTGTTGGGGTTTGGGTTCAGTCCCTGATTAATTTCTTCGGGTTATATTGAAAAGTGTGTATCTTTTTTCTTAGGTATTGATGTCGTTGGGCGCATGGTTGGAGTGTGAATTTGGAAGCTATGCGGCTTCGCCCTGGAAACTGCACGACCGGTCATTCTTAGAAAATGAAAATAAATAAATTTTATAATTAAAATAATCATTATTTGTTTTTTCATTTAAAATTATTATTGTGGTTAAAGAATTTATTATAATCAAAATGAATTAATACTTTTATTATTTTCATTCTTGTTATTATTATTGTTATTGTTACTATTCCTTTTATTATTATTATAATAATTATTATTAAATCATTAAAATTTTAACTATATTTTCTTTTTTAGGTTGGATTTATTTTTTAGGGTTTCCAAAACCCACCTCTCTCTCTCTCTCTCCAATTAGTGCCCCCTAGGGCCTCTTCCCTATGTGCAGTGTAGGAAGACCTACATTCTCTTTCTCCTAGACCTTAGCCTCTCCTGTTTCTCCCAATGCAGCAGCCTCATTGATTTTGTATCAGTGCGCAGAAGCCTAGATGCCCCCTTTAGTCACAATGACCCTCGGCCTCCCCATCGCCTTTGTTCTCTGCGCCAGCAGCCCGGTGTGGCCCCAGTTTCCCAGAGCGACACCCCCAACATGACCCTTGTCCCAATGCGACACCCCCTAGCGCGACCCCAGCTGGCTGGCGCAACAACCTTCTACTGCCGGCGGCGAAGCCCCCCCTCAGCCGACCCTGTCCCAGCTACTCTCCGGCCTTGCGACCCCACTCCCGACTAGCGCACTGCACCGGTGCCACCCCTAGCTGGCGGAGCCCTTTCTAGATGACCTCAGCTCTCCCGACTAGTGCACAACCTCCCTGACTCTGCACCTCACATGCACACGACCCCCCAACCTCTTCCAGTGAGACCTACCTCCAGCTGTGCAGACTCCATCCAGCGACCCTGCCTTCAGTCGCAACCACCCCCAATTGATGCCAGAAACCTATCCGGCCAGTGGTCTGCCTCCAACCACCCTCTTTCGGGGGTGTGCAACTTGTCTCTCAGGACCACTTGAGGTATGGGTCGGTGTTCTCCATCGAAGGTGCGACTTTTAAAATCATCCCAGGTTGCACCGCCATTCGAGGTGAAGGTTTTCTCCCCACCACTTGGTTTCAAAAAATCTAATTGCGGTTTTTGTATGTGTTTTGAGTCCTTGATATATAATCTACAGTGAGTTGGACCTTACTACATGGTTTCAGAAGTGGGTCATTTTGATTCATCTTGGTTCAGAGGTAGGATTTCCTTTTTCACTTTCTTTTTATTTCAAGATTCATATATTTCATGCTTTTCACACTATGTTTTATTAATAAATATTGATGTATGATTCTTGGTTTCGTTGTTTAGTATGAAAAATGGTGTTTTGGGATTTATTATGTGATAAATAGAATTGCCTTGTTAAATATTGAACACAATGCCTTTTAGGAAATGCCCGGTTGGATTTTGTGAGTGATTTGTGGAATGTAAAGAATGATTTGTAATTTTTAATATATATTTTTCTTGTAAAATGGAAATATTGGGTTTCTTGAAAGTGTTTCAAGTGGTTTCATGTTTTAAAGAAGTGTGTATTTGTCTTTGAAAGTGGGGTGACATGTGATGATAGACTGTGGACCATTTAGCATTTTAATAAGAATGGAGTTGGTGTGTAAATGTTTTATGGAGGATTTAAATGGATTTTTTTAAATGGTCATGAAATATAAAGCGGTCTATTTACACTATTTCTGAAAGATAGTTTATTTCTCTTTAAAATGATGTTTTTGTGAATAAAAATTAAGGCCCGTTCATTACCTTGGTGAAAGTGGTTTGGTGTTGTCAATGGGGTGTATACACCACTTTTTAATAAAGTAAAATTTTTGCCTTTAGAAAATGTTAGGTTTGAAAAACGTTCAAAGGTCCATGTGGCAAACTTGTGAAAAATTGGTGAAAATATTTATTATGAAAACCTCTTGTGGATGTTTCTCATGCCATACTTGTATGTATATAATGGATGGTACATCATTACTAAGGAATCCTTTTGATCCATTATGAGCGTGCCTAGGGTTGGACTCTTTATGTTCTTTCGATTAATGACATGAGATTGGTCCTTGGAGTGATTCAGGTGGTGCCTGTTGTGCATTATTATTATATATACTATGATTGGATGCTCGACTGGCATTGGTTGGCCCACCCCATTTTTAAATACATGAGACATGGGAATCTGGCATATTGAGAAAATATTATGAGAATGATTTCCGCACTGGTAGGTTATGGTACTGACCAGTGGCCCATAATAGGTGGACGTATTTGGTTTATTACTATGGTATTTTCCCTCAGCCTACCTGAAAGGATGGATGAGTGTTTTGAGCATTTTGATTTCATTGTGTGTGACATGTCAATGAGGTTGAGGTCCCATGTATTGGTGTCTTCTGTATTATTCATGATCTCCTAGGTTCACCCATGTCTATTTGGATGTTGTTGTTTGTAGTAGTGATTATGATGCTTGTATGTATACATTCATTTCCCTTGCTTTGTGATTCCTATTGTACCTTATTGTATTTTTTATTTCTTGGAAAGTGGTGAGATGGTTTTGATAAGGTTTCAAAAAATGGGTTTCAAATGAAAGTGTTTTATCCTCTTTGTACAAATATGAAAATTTAAACATCACTTTCCCTTTGAATATTTCATTGACACAAATGAAAAGAATCTAGATTTGAAAATGGTTTAGGGAAATGGTTCATACTTATTTTTTATGTAAAATATTTATAAAAAATTACTTTTGTAAAATGTAGTTCAAACTAAAAGTGGTGTTTCTTTTATTTTAAAGGTAGTGCTTTGGGAAATAGATATCGGGCTAGCCTGTTGAGTTTTAATACTAATGACTATAGTTCTTTTTGATTTACTTATTGTGAAAGTTCTAGCTTGGGTACGTTCACATTGGGTGACGTTTGATCATTGAGTCGGAGAGTGACCCGCGTGGTCACACAAAGTTAGTTCGGTCGTCAAGTTCTTTTAGTTTTGTCTTATTTAGTTCTTGTTTAGTTGTTTTTTTGGTTTATTTATTTTGAGATTATCTTTATTATTTCCATTTTTTTATTTATATACTTTCGGGGAAATCATTCCGATCATCACTCTGTCGATGCCCAAGAACTTGTCGCCAGCTCAGAAGGATCAAAAATGCCTCTCGAACCTTGCTGAAGATCGGCTCAGGTGACTGATTCAGGGTCGACCCAGGTTGGTTTGTGACACTAGTTATCCCAAATAATAAATAGGATCAACAGTTGGATCCCAGGGTTCATGTTTGGGAATCCCAATAAAAATTCAATGAAATAAAATGGATCAAAATTTTGATACCAAGAAGTATCTATTTGCATCCATGATATAATATTTCACCGTGTGTGGCACTTCGACCTCAAACCTAGAAAAAACTCAAGAAATTTTAGCTATATCCACAGTAAATAAGTGAATGCATAAATAAAAGTGTGAGGGTTTCTGAATGTATAAATCCCTCACCGATTCCACAACCTCAAAGGATTACTTTTTTGGTATGAGTTCTAAGGCGACGCCTACTACCATCTTTACCCAAACCCAATGTACTAGATCAGGGTTTGTCAAACACTAGGGAAACCATTGGCTCCCACGGGTCATAACACTAGAGAGGAAACATACTCAGGATCATATGGATGATTAAAATTAAGAATAGGTATCCTTCTCGGGATACTATAAAAGATTAAGATTAAATGGAGGCATCCTACACAGGATCCTCAAAAGGAGTAAGTTGAGTCATCCTACATGGGATCTTCTAGGTTAAAGCATGCAAGGAGGCATCATATAGGGGATCCATAGAGAAAACTAATCTCAAAATATCCTGGGATATAAAGGTACACATCATAAGGGATACATCCTCAAGGGAAATTCTAGCCGTGTACTTATACACAACGTGCATCTTACACACGGGTCTAGTCCAATACCCTATATGAACAAGTGTCCCTACATGGGATATCTTGTTAGGGACCAACTATATAGACAATCACTAGTACACGGTGTGTTTTCCCAGTACATGTAATATACTTATCAAAACTTATCTTCACAGAATTGGAAGAACAAACAAAATGTGTTCCTAAAATACACACCGTGTGATGAGGATTTCCGAATGGGAAACCCTTGCGAACTGCCTGAAACACAATTTTAATCCAAAAAAGTTATACATTGACTCTCAAGGGGTCATAAGTATTAATAATATGGAATTAATACTATAAATTGGTAAATATACAAGAATTTATGTAATAAATATAAAAAATCTTTCCTTTGGATAGAATCTGATGAATGTTCTCCCATATTCGCACTCCACTACTGTCACATGACGATCTAACTCCGCCCAAGCTTCATGGTGACACCTCCCCTATCTCCACCCCCCACACACTCTCTCTATATATAGATCTATCTATCTCTATATCCCTTTTTCTCTCTTGGTTGGGTGACATAGGAGTCCAAATGGGGAATACATGAGAATCTAGGGGGAGGATAAGAAAGAAAAGAGGAATAAGAAAAAGAAGAAAATAAAGGAAAAAGAAAATGAAAAAGGGGTCTGGTCCTAGCCCCAATGCCTGACATGAGTTTATATCACTCTAAGGAAAACCCCCCCATTATGGAATGAATGAAATAGGCTGAATCTCAATATTATCATTCATTCAAAAGACATATCCAAAAAGACTTGTCTGAATAAATTATTATTTATTTATTTAAATAAATATTAAATATTAATAAATGCATGGAAATTATAATGGTTCAAAATTCCATCAAATTTACATACTAGAGTGAAAACCATATTCTTTGACCAATTGGGTGGTTATAAAAATTATTTGAGGTCATATGCGAGGGGAAAATGAACATTTTACCCATCACGAACATATGAAATACATTTTTTTATTTCAAATAACATTTCTAGTAAAAAAACACATGAACTTAAAATATCCCCACCGTAACCCTTATCATGCCTGAGAAGCCTTGGTGGTCAAACACAACTATGCTCTTATCCTGATCATCTGCACAACTATGGTATCTTGACCATCCAACATCTTCTCTCATGATGTTAATGTCTCTTTCATCATTGAAGATGTTTAACCACAACTGATTTGGTACTCTACACCATATAAATACCATTATTAGTGATTCAAAAATTATCTCCAAGCTCAATGGTTCATCCTTCATCCATTACGGAACAAAATGACTAGAGTTTCTAGAAACTAATCATTCCCATAAACTAGAATGAAAGCATCCAAACATCACCTGTACCCACTTCTCAAGAATGTTTTCCATGGAAAAAAGATAAATTTAAACTAAAAACAAGGGTTACCACCCTTAAAAGCCAATAGTAAACTCCCCACCACATGGATTGCCTTTTACCACTCCTTGAGGGAAACCTTAATAGGTTCATTAATCAAACCAAAAAAGATTCTGAAAAAGATCTATGTATAGCTGAAACTCCCTCAACATACTCAAGAAAATGTCAATATTTACAACATTATAATATCTAAACTAGGAGTACACTAAGAGTCTATCGATATGCATTTATAGATCTTTCTGAGTCTTGCTAACAATCCTGTCTATAACTGACCAGAATTTTGATAATTTGTTAATTCCATAACTCCATATTTGTTCTTATTGTCTCCTCTACCATAGATAGACATTCATAACTATATAAAAAATCCTGGTGATCCATGAATAAAAAATTTCCTTATAATCACTGTTAATTTTCTCACACACAACCACCGATAGATTTATGATTTGAATGGTACCACTCATAACAGACACCTATCATTATCACTCGAATCACACTTCAGTGAGTCATCCATCACATGTATAAGATGAATTTTCTACACAACATTTTAGTATCATTAATCCATAAAAACCCTTTCAACTCATCTCAAAAAGCAAGAACCTATCCTGTGTGATGATTTATTCCATGACCATCCATCACATGGAATCATTCCAGTCACATGAATATAATTGTGCTCCGAAGACATTAGAAATTGTACAATGGTAGGTCAATAGGGTTAGGCACTTGTATAGCCATACTCATTGAACTCAATCTCAATACAAAAGCACCCAAGGTACTTCCTCAAAAATTGAATGCATCATCATGATTATATCTAAATACCTAAGCACCTATCATTAATCGATCACAACACAAGAATATTACCAAGAGGTCCACCTCAGAAGGTATCTATAAACCTATAAAAACCCCTCTCGCATGTTTCACTCAAGAAAACCAAACATAGACATACAAGGGTCTTAGTTACCCTATCAATAAAGGATTATATTAGAGTCATTAGGTCCTACCACCTATCCCTAAAGTCAAACATCTCCATGGTCACATATCACATGGGATCATCCCCACACCCATCTCAACATAAAGAATATAATGTGTCTATAGAATCTATCTAAAAGAGGTAAAGAAAAAATAAATGTACCATATTAAAAAATATATATAATCAAGAATCCTGGGGCCAGATCCTCTATGAGAATCCTTACAAGGAATTTCTCCCTGGAGTTTATGATGTTAAGTAAAAATATAATAAACCTATCCTCACCTAGAATATGTACACAGTATTACCCCCTTGAGGTTTTAGTCTACTATAAACATTTAGGTACATATCGACATAATATAAGGAGATATGACAATATCACCTCAAATAGAGGTTTCAAATATTGAATTTTACCAAAAATGGTCACTGATATGCACACAGTTCAGATTAGTATACATTCATTCCATGTTATGTTGTAAAAAATTGTATACGTTGTTACTGAAGCATTAAATATACTTACATAAAAAATAACACCCAATAGGGGTTAAAAATTTGGAAACCATGTGGCCCATTGAACTAATAGTGCCACTAAACCTCCCATGTATGAGGATTGAGTCATTATCCACACCATCAAATGCTTCAGCATAGATCCACATTGTCTGTCATTAGAAGGAAATATATATGATTGGGCTAAATTGAGTAGAATTCCACTAAGAAACTATATGGGGAACACCATTTTTGTTATTGAAGAAACTTTAAAAAATTTCCCTCTATCATCAGTAAAATCACCCACTAGAGGGCCGACAAAATATGGACCCTTCATGCCACATATGATGCATGAGATGCATCTTTCCATTGTCGGAAAAGAGTAAAAATAAATCACAGATCTCTTTCCAATGGTAAGAGATATTGAAATCCATATATGGACACTTTATTATGGTCCAAGAATCATAAATGCATATTTTTTCACAAACTCCAAATTTTTTCCCAAATTAAAAATCATAAACTATTATAACATCGCATGTCAAGAACAACAATCCTATACCGCTAAAAATCATGACTTCATTATGGAACATGTGTTCCCAATACACAATCTAATATCCATTATAGTTTATGAAATATTCCTAATAATTTGGTCTACCATATCCAAAATAGTAATACAACTCAAAAATATCTATGATAAAACTTTGTAACATCCCGACCCAGATTCCATTAAATTAGTTTCCTGAGCTTGTTCACCAGAATGACTCAAGCGTGATTCTCTATATGCCACAGACTAAAAACTATTAGTGAGATCCTGAGGTGTGTTTGTGGAGAGAAAATGACATCATATGAGAGTAAAAAGTATCATAAATAACAAGATAAAACCAATATAAGTAAACAATAGAGTGAATGATAAGTAAATATAAACAAGATTGTAATAAAAAATGAAATGCAGTAAAGTTCCAAATGAATATTTCATACATACAACATCGATTTACCAATGGGAAAACCATACACATAGAGGAGTACATAATGGAAACTAAAATAAAATCACGTGTCTATATTGAAAAAATTGATTTGAACCACATAAATAGTATCGATGACATTGTGAGATATTCCAAATCAATCATAAGAATCCACAAGAGTGACTTCGATAGGTCACAAAACCCAGGTCCTCAGCCATATCAATCATGTATCAATGACTAACCTAATAAGTAGATGTAATATTTTCATACATATTTAGGTTCAAATATAGGGGACGAGAAATAAATATTAGTATCCACACCAACTATGTACTTATAAAATGTTTCCATAATTTTATTCTCATAAAATATGCTCAGCCCAATCGAGACACAACTGAAGTAAAATAAAGGCAAGAAATATCATAAAAGAAGTAAGTCCCCCACCAATTATTGGGTCCGTGATCCCAATTATCAAAACAAAGTGTCATAAAATAATTATATATGTATGAATATATATATATATATATAATTAAGGATAAAAATAACATGATTAGAAATAATTCCACAACTGATCCATGGGTCTGTAATCCTGATCATCTAGACATGTTGTGAATAAGGAATTGATATGGATGTCATACCACTCAATCAATGTATAATTAAGTTGATCCCTAGTTCTGTAATCCCAATAGACAATTCCTACTCTGAATGGTTCCAGAAATGTCTCTGAGTAAGCTACTTCAAAATGGGGGGATACATGTCCTAACCCTAGGTTCACTCGTTCATGCCTCCAATCAGTCCAACAAAGGATTCTAGGTAATAAATGAACATAATATAAATATTGAATTGATCTAGACTTCATGTCACTCAACCCATGTAAATCCAGTTTAATGTATGAATCTTATGTCCTGATATATAGACAATCATGATATTACGACTTAGATAATCCATAAGAGGATGACCCTTGGGTGATATGTAAAAGGAATGAACTCTAGATCCTAGTACATAATGGACATCTATTCAAATAAACTTCTCAAAAAACCACTCCATAAAGGTCTTGAAAATTCTGTAATGGTTCATCCATATGACCCTTGGTTTCATCTTAGGTGTTTCTTGAGGAGAGTGTAATTATTCCCACAAGTATCTCAAATAAACAATGAGGAGTTTCATGTATAACACCATAGTCATGTAAGGATCATGAACTAGATCCCTATAAGATCATATGAGAATCCCCTTAAATAAGTTGGCCCAATAATTATATCCCTAGAAGTATGTATGGGCATCCTGAATGATAAATAGGTTGAAAAAATAGATCATAGGAGGAGCATCCAAGAATCCAAATAACAGGCCAATAAAAAATGGCTTAGAATATGGAACCTATGATGTACCTGTGGGAATCCCTGATCAAATATCACTTCATTTCTAGAACATCAACCACAAACTAGGAATCACATATGATACTCATAACTCCATCAATAGTAAACAAGTGAATGCATAAATAAAAGAGTGTGTGTGGCTGAATGCATAAACCCACCACTACTACCAAAACATAATGAGTTTACATGTTCAGTATGAGTTATAAGATGAAACATTCTACTATCTCTACCCAAACATGACATACTATCTTAGGGTTATTCAAGAACCAAGGAACCCACTGGGTCCCTCATTTCATAACACTAGAGAGGCATTCTACTCAGGATCCTATAGAGGGGTAAAAGTAAGCAGGGGAATCCTTTTCCATATCCTTGAAAAGAGTAACTATAAACATAGGCATCCTATATGGGATCCTAAAAATGAGTAAGTAGATTCATCTTACACAGGATCCTCTAGGTCAAATAATACACAATGTCATTCTATAGTGGATCCTTGGAGGTAACTAATCTCACAGACTCCTAGGAAAGAAGGGACCATCTCACAAGGGAGATTTCCAAAAGGGAAAACTTATGTAAGAATAGATCATGGAAGATGACTCATGACCTATCTCGGATTAATGTCTCACTCTCAGGAGATAACTAAATCTATTTATTAGAGGAAACACCTCTACATTATATATTTTTCACCCCAAACCACCTTTTAGGTCTACTTAAATCACCCCATGGGTTCAAACATCAAAATTTATGTAAAAAACATTAAAACTATAATAATCATACATAAAATTAAGATTCCATGGTGTAAAATCATGAATTCCCTAAAAATGGTAGCTAGGGATAAGTACATGATGTGTACTCTCAAAGCCCCACCTAGGTGTGTACTCCAGCCTGACATCATGTGAAAAACCTAAGTACATAGTTTATATAAAATATAAAAAGTGTGTAAACTACATGAGTTACATTCTCATGTACCTCACATGGTACATCCATGTAAATTTTCCTAACCGTTTACTTATAAACGGTGTGCACCCCACATGGGTGTCTGGTCATGTACCCTACGCGACCATGTGCCCCAACATGGGATGTCTGGCTATGTGATCGACTACATGGCCAAGAAGTAGTACACAGTGTGTACTCCCAGTACATAGTATGTACTTTTCAAAATTAATCTTCCCCTAATGGAAAGAACACATGTCATGTTCTCCAGAACTACACAACAAGTGATCGAGATTTCCAAATGGGAAACTATTGAAAACAGTCCAAATCCTCATTTTTATATAAAATGATATAGATCAACCCTAAAGGGAAAATTAGAAATTATAATAGGACCTTTAAACTAGAAAATATTATATCTAAAGGGATTTATGGAATAAAACTAAAAATGGCCTATCTTTGGGTGAAATCCTCAAAAGTGTTTCCCATGTTCACGTTCCACCACCACCACACAACGATCCAGATCATCTCGAGCTCCACGGTCACACCTTCATTATTTTCTCTATACCCATCTATATATACATAAATATCTATTCATATTAATTTTATCTCTCATTCATGTGACAATAGTGGCCCAAGTGGGTGTATTTTAGAAGACCAGTGGAGGAGAAGAAAGAAAAGTGGAAAAAGAAAAGGAAGATACGAAAGGAAAAAAGAAAAAGTGGCCCGAACCTCCCCCAACATCCTACATGAGTTTGTGCTTCACCTAGAATGAAAAAACCATTCTAGACTCAAAAAAAGAGACATAATATCAATAATATTTTCTATTCAAAATATATAGATTAATGAATGTGTGTGAATAAATTAATATTTATTTATTTAATTAAATATTAAATAATAAATTGTCCAATGAAAATTCAAACAGTTCTAAAATCCACCAATATCTAGGAATATGGTAAAAACTATATTAAAGGACCAATAGAGTGGTAAAAAATTACATGAATTAAAATTTTAGGGTAAAAGGACTATTTTACCCTTCATGAGCATTATGAAGCAAAAAATTAAAATTTGACTGAAATTTACACTCCGAAAAAACACAATTCCTTATGGTAGTGGGGAAGGGATTTTAATAAAAAATAATGCATAAAAATAAGGATTTGGTTGTATCATTAGGAATAATGAAGTTTTAATTTCTTATTACTTATTCTAATTATTGTCTCATGGAAAAAATTACCCGAAAAATCATTTGGATATGGCTATGGTGATCTTTAAATTAAAGATTTGGTGGAATTATCTCTATGGAGAAAATTTTGACATATATAATGATTAAAAAATGTTAATATATATATATATATTAATCTATATGGAGTTGAATATATTATAAAGTATATGTTTGTAATTGATAAAATATTACGACTACTCAATACATTTCACAATGGGGAAGGAATATATGGTGGATGATGCTCTGGGTAGGGAAGATCATGCTACCCTATCCTTGATGAGGATCAGTAAAGACCCAATAATCATGGGTTTTTAGAAGATAAATCTTTAATTCATAATGGGATGATAGAAATCCAATATTTCACACAACTTTTCTCAACTTTCCATGTCACACCCAGATTTTCAAATTCTATCCTTTGTTTCAAATCCACTATTGGTTCTTAGTTTTATCTTGGTCTCCGGGTGTTCCAGGATTAGATTTGGTGTCGCGGGTGTTCTTGATCTATGTAATTATTCTTGGATGTTTTGTATGGTATTTGTACTTGTATTTTCTTAAATTCAAGCTATAAGGTTGAGGTGGTTTGGAGTTGGATTTGTGACACTCCTAGTGGCACCTCTTGTGGGGTATTTTGTTGGGGTGGTTTATACGCTTGGGTTGGATGAGTCTTGGGGTGAAAGGGTGGTTTTCTTTTGGGTACTATTTCCCCCTATCCTTGGCCTATATTTTCCCCTTGGTTTTTACCTTGAAACCTATGAAATTGGAGGAAAAAAGCACATTTTGGGTGGCCAAAACAGGCTACACAGTTTGAACGTAGGGTTTACTAAACCATGTAGCCAAATCGTGCAAGGTGTCCAGGTCATTAAAAATCTATTTAAAATTCCTTGTTTTCCCTCCAGTAATTTATCCGAACTTGACCCTTTCTTCCCCCATGTGACCATTTCATCCATTTAATCCCTCAAAGACTCTCAAACCCACATTGGAACTCCATTTTGATGGGGGATTTGGTGGAGGAACTTTAATCAGTCTCAAGTAAGTGTTTATCCCTCTTAGTTCTTCACCTTTTCATGAAGTTTATTCCAATTTCCTTGAAGTCCCAAATTACCATAGGGTAGGGTTTCTAACCTAGGGTTTAGCTTTGGGTTTTCTTGGTCCAATATTTTGATTTTAGGCTCTATCTACCATCTTTTATGTGCGACGATGGTGTGATTGAATTTTCACACAAAAGATTCAATGTTTAGAAATTTTGGTAGGTGATTCCATGTTTATGAAATACTTGTGACTTAGCTTGCTATGTTTACAATATTTTCATGTTTATATCACTTTATTATTGGTGAAAAAATTTGTTTAAGTGGTATTTGTAAAGATAATCAAGTTTAAGTGCCATTTTTATGTGAAATTGGGGGTTTTCATAGAAATATTTTATTGGTTCATTTGGGGATTCCCTATAACTACTTAGTTGATTTTATTGAAATTTATTAGTCCTGAAAATCATGTTTTGAATTTTTATCTCCTTTTTATTTTTTTGAGAAAATTTGTTTTAATGGTGTTTGTGAAGAATATGAACTTTAAGTTCCATGTTTGTGTGAAAATGGAGGTTTTACAAAGATATCACTTCTTGGATCATATGGGGCTTACCTATAACTGATTTGTTGGTTTCATTGAAAGGTATTGGGCTGCAATTTTTTTGATACTTATAAGTGTCCACATAGTGTGAAAAGAGGGTATTTCAAGGAGTTTTGGGTGCAAAACAATGCAAGATTTTGAGAAGTTGTTTTATTGAAAATCATAATGTTTTACTGTGTGTTTAAGTGGTTTAAAGTGTGTATATCTACTGTGTTGAGTTGATTATTAACATAAATGATGTTTTAATTTGATAGTATCTTTTGGTATCACGAGATAATGGTTTGATCACAAAGGGGGAATCCTGGGTACCTAGGATGGCAGATATGTACTAGTACGCTAGTGATCCAGATGGGTTTTGTCCCTATTTCACTGAGAAAAATGGATGAAGACAATAGTAAAAAAACTAAATTGAAGATGATTAGGGAACCATAGTTTATGGGTATGTTCCCTACTAGTGGATCATTCATGAGATATGATTTTTCTAGGGTTATTTTACACCGAGGTACGCGGTACATCGAGCCCAAGACTGTCTAATGCCTAGGGGTGTTCCCGGTTTTGGTGCTCATTGGATTTGTGGTATTTAACCTTTTCTTTGGGTGTATTTGGATTTAAATTACCATATATAACATATATTATTCAAAATTTTTAACATTCTGACGTTTTATTTTGAAAACTGTTTACAATTGAAAGTTGCATTTCTTGGAATTTATCACTGATTTTCCTTACATATTAAAACTGCGTACTTTTTCCACTTGTATTTCATACTATTTGGAATATTTGGGTGGTATACTATTTGAATTAGTATAAAAACCTACTTAAATCTCTTGGGTGTAAGTATACTTGGTCATGTTTGACACAGAAAAAGGAAAGGCTTTGGGTGATGGCAGTTCGGGGTGTTGGTTCCCATCCATGGTGCAGAGTTGTGGAGACGACTTGTGAGTGATGAAAACTTATCACATGGAGTCCTTGGGGCTGTTTTTCTACTGTTTATATGTGTCTTTGGACCGATTTTATCATATTTAGACCTATGTATTATGTTCTGGATTTTTTATAAACCTTGTTTGGTATGAATTTTTCAGATCCAGTTTATCGAATGTTTTTGATGCTTTATGTATCCATACTCGGGTAAATCGTTCCCAACTATTATTTTATGATACCCGAGCACTTGTGCCAGCCCATGGGGATCAGAAATTCCCTTCGAGAATTTTCACGGGCCGGGTTTGGTGCGGGTTTTGAGGGATACCAGATTTGGTTAATGATATTCCATCCACATGAAGATGAAAGAATCTCAAAAAAATGATGTAGAGCTACAAAATCAAGTTAATATTCCAGATTTCAAATTTTATAAATATAGGTTTAAATGGTTTGGAACTCAGATTTATATACCATAAAAACTAGAGTTGAATAAGGAAATATTAGATAACACATGTAAGTAATCCATCTCTATTCACCAAGAATGTATGGAGATTTATAATGATATAAAACAAAACTTCCGATGGGAAAATATAAATATCGAAATTATAGAATGTGTATCTTGAAGATTAATATAATAAAAATTTAATGTATAATGATAAATTTATAAGGTTATTTTTCAACCATTAACCATAACAGTATGAAATTCGAAAAACATAACCACATATTTCATTATAGGAACCCCCAATACATGTAAAGGGCATAACACCATTTGGGTTGTAGAAATCATCTTACAAAATTTATGTATTTTATTTCCATCAATTAAGATTTATATCATGATAAAATGGCCATTATATACATATGATAAGTGTTAAGGATACATGGAGTTCCACTCTATATTTTTCTGACTGAGTTCTATGGTTTATCTCTAGTTTTTGAAGAAGTCTTCAGAAAACATTAAAGATAGAGTTGAGTTTCAACACTAGTTATCATCCCTAAAAAAATAGATAGTCTAAGGAAACCAATAAAACTATTTAAGATATGATGATATATTGTATAAGGGATTTTTAATGATGTTAAGGTCAACACTTATGCTTTGTAGAGTTATCATATAATAATAATTTCTATTCTAGCATTCAGATGACACAATATGAGGCACTTAATGGGAATATGGTCTCCAAGATACTGGGGTGAAGTTGGAGAGATAAAGATGACATGTATTGAAATTTTACAAGAGATGAAAGAGAATATTCATTCCATTCTATGACATATGAAAGAGTCACAATTTTAGTATTTGGTTTATGCAGATAATCCTTTATGAGATCTAGAGTTTGAAGTTGGTGACAAGGTGTTTCTCCAGATATCTTATTAGAAGAAGGTTATGATATATGGAAGAAAGTAAAGATTATACCAAGGTATATTGTTCCCCTAAATATAATTGATATTATGAGGGTTTTAGTTTATCTCTTTTCACATCCTCATGATTACTCACAGCTTCATGTTGTGTTTCATGTATCAATTTTGAGAAAGTACATACCAGATCAATCACATGGACTTAGTTCAAATGTTGTGAAATTAGAGCATGGTATCTCTTATGATATAAAAACAGTGGAAATCATCAATTATATAGATAAAGGTAAATGTAAAAAGGCCACCCTTCATGTCAAATATTTATGGTAGAACCATATATCTGAGGGAGCTATGTCGGAACATGAGGATGCAATGAGATAAAATTACCTTCACTTTTTTTCAAACCATTTTTTGATAATTGAATCCTTTTAAGGGGGAATAATTTAATGACCCATGATTTTAGTTTATATTAACTCATAAATAGATATTGTGTCAAATAATGTGTCTCACATGCAACACTGAACCTAAAAAACCACACCACCTTTTAAATATAACCATCATAAAGTAGCCCTAAAATTGGAGGGAATAAATAGAGGTAACCATATTATTAAATATATTTTTGATATATATATATATATATAGATTTATATATTAACAACAATTTAACTAGTGATAGAAAATATGAATAAAAACAGAGAATATTCTAAAAAGTCATTTTTCTAAAAAAACAATATTTTCATTATATATTAAGATTTTATTTAAAATATAGAATATAAAATTTTAGAATTTGAATATAATAAAATGAACATAATTTTGTAACAAATATTAAAAATATTATCTTAGGATGAATTTTTTGGATTTTTCTAAAAAATTAATTTTTATGTAAATAGTGGAAAATACTTTTTTTATAAAATTTGTGATTTTTATGACATTATTAGTATATAATTATGTGTTTGAAATTTATGAAAACCATTTCCTGATGAAATAATTATTTAAATTTAAAATATTTATTTTATTTTAAAAACTAATATATAATATTTTAGAACATAAGTTAGACCATCATATAATTTTTTTAAATAAATTATACATTTATAATTTTAGAAATTATTTTATCACTTTTATAAAGTTAATCTAATAAAATTGATTTTTATTTTTGAATTATAATGGGATATATTATATGATGAGTAAAATTTTATTTTTATGCATAATAAATGAATTACTTAGGTGATAACTAGTTTTCGTGATTAAAATACAAAAGGGTAAAATGGGTTAACCAATGGGGTAAAGGGTCTGACATGTTAAGAATATGATTCTAATTGAGTATTTGAGGTGTGGAAAAACAATAACTTATCAAAAATAAGTTATTTTCCATTTTGGAGTCTTCTTGACACGTGAAATATGTTCTCTCCTTATATTAAGATGAAATATTTATAAGAATTCCATTCTCACCACTTATAAAAGTTGATTTTCACTACTCTTTCAAGACAACTCTAAATTTTGGTATACACTTGAAACTCTAACTCTTTTTTTAATTACCCTATAATTATTTTACACTTTCTATAGCTCCTATTTTAATTTATTTGGCCTATGTAATACCTTTACAATGAATCCTCCAAGGGGAACTTACAATTTTCAATGCAAGTGCTAACTTTACCATCACACAGTTTCTTTTCTATCAATCCATTTTGAACCTATTTTCCCAATATTTTATGATAAATTAATAATTTATAGTTAAATTAATTTTTTAATATTTTTTTTAATAACCATTAACCACCTTTCCCCTTTTCCATTAATAAAAACAAAAACATCATTCGTGTGTTTGTGGGGACTACCACCTCAACAAGTAACATATTTAATTTTTCATCACGTATCTTTATTATTTATTAAAATCACATAAAATGAAATTAAAAACCTTAAAAATATGTAAATAAAATCATTAAGGTTTTTTAATAATGATATAATGTCAAAATAAACAACCTTGATAACTATACCCATCCATTAATTATGGTATGTTCATGTTTGGGTCAGTATAACCACATACTTGAAGAATTATATAAAATCATTTAATGGACGAATATGCGAAATTAATTAATAATAATATATGATATAAATAAATAAATAAATGAAAAATTATTTTTTTATGGAATGAAAACACTAAAATTAATCTTGTAAATTAGGATACTAAAATCTATTCATTTAAAATCAATGAAATATGCTCATCATTAATTTCATATTTAAGGATCATTATGAAAAAACCCATTGAACTAAATTATAAACTTTTATGTAATTATTAATAATCCATTATAATACCCTTTATGATATGGGAATGCTAAACTTTTGGATAATAATGTAGAACAACACCACTATTAGGATACTGGTTCCAAATGATCATGTTTAATCACATATCATATTGAAAATAGATAACATCTAAAATATATATATATATAGATAATAATTTTAATAATGTTTATAGAAGGTTATAGATATGAATAAAATTTTGAAATAGGTTATTATTATAGTTATTTTTTATGCATGAGATTCAACACTTAGTGGAATTCAAAAAATATGGTAAAGGGCTCTTTGTATAAAATTTAATTTCTTGAGTAATAATTATTATTGTTAACCATGATATCATTAATACATTCTGATTACAATATAATGAATTTATTTTACTATATTCATATAATTTTGGGGGTTTGAAGAGCTTTATTATGCTCTCTATTTAAATTTATTTTGATTCAAAATATAGAAAAGTTGTAAGTGTTTTTGTTAATTCAACTCCATTAATTGAGTTATAATGATTCTTATTGAAATTATTTCTTACAATATTGGTTTATTCCAAAATAAGATTTTATTTCATTGAATTTTATCTTACTATCTTGTTGAAAATTACCTTTTAATAATTTTTTTAACTTGGATAAATTTATTTTTCAAAAAGAATATCTTTATTGAGAATAATACCCATCCTCTTTAATGATGGTTTACCCTCCTTTTTCATATTCTAATTTCTATAAATGTTTTCATTTATTTTTAGAAACTTGATTATGTGTTTTTTTTGCATCCTTCACATTTATCTTTTCCTCATTTCAGATGGAGGCTTTATGATCCCGTTTTATGATGTTTTTAGAATTATATTTTTTAAATTGTTTTCCTTCCATGAAAATTTGTTTTATTTTAAACTAAGTATATCTTAGAAATTACCTTTATCTATTTTTGAGGGGCCATTTTTTAAGATTATTTTTAATGAAAAATGTTTTCAAAATCATTGAAATCGCATTTCAAAAAAAATTCTTTTTTAAGTGATATGAATCATCTTTATTTATGATAATGTAAAATGGTTTTCCAAAAACATTTTTACTATTTCACTTCCATTTTCCAATTTGTTTAAAAAAAATTATTTCCATGGAAATTTCTGCTTTAATTTCCCTCTAAATTCCCTTATACAAATTTGTGGGATTAAACTCATTGAACTCCATTACTGCCTTTTTCTTTCCTAGTTGTTCAATGTTTATGAAATTCTTCCAATGTATTTCCTTTATGAATACTCTATATTTACATCCTTTTATTTAATGGTGTTCACCTAGAAGTCATACACAAATTAATTATGGTGACTATTATATCAATTAGATACCTTTATCCATATGGTTTAAAAAACATATTCTTTATTATCTAAATTCAATACTATTTACATATAATGTTACTAAATATTTTCAGATATGTATTTATTGTTAGAGCCAAGGAATTTTGTTGCTGAAAATGGAGTTCGGTTTGTGTTTGTTTTCAATCATCACTGATTTGATCAAGGTTTTAATTTTCTATTTTTTATCTTTATATAGAAGATTGTTGAGTTTTCAAGTAAAGGGATATTATAGTTCAACAAGGAAATAATATTGAAGGAGGCATCATTTCCCAGCGTTTTCCAAATTTTTGGGTCCAAAAATCATAGATTGAAGAAAAATGTTTTTGGAGAAGTGATTTGTGCACAAGGATAAATGTGTATTTGAATGTTTCACACAAGTTATGTACTGAGATCATCTCTTCAAAATATGGAAAAGGAAAGAGCCTTTTGAAAGAATTTATTCTATGTAAAAGTTGGAGTTCTTTGCAGAAAAAACTTACGCACCCAATGCACCGGAAATATGGTTTTACATGATCGGGGGAAATGTTGCATGCAAGATTTTTTTTGTGAATTTCTCTTCAAAATATGGAAAATGGAAAATTTTCATGAAAGATCTAACAATGTGCGTGAAATATGAGGCTTTACGGAAGAGACTTATGCACAAAAGGTGACGTCGAAAGGGGTTTTGTATGCTCAAAGAGAATCTTGCACACACCGATGGAGACACATATGAATTTTTTCCACATAGTCTTAAAGGCCTATAAATAGGTGGATACCCCCATGGAAGACTTAAGAACATTCAATAAATATCCAGGTGCTCATCCACATGAAATATTTCCTCATGAAATATTTGCAGGGAGTAAATCTTGCGCAAAAGATGTTCCTTTAGTCTAAAAAGACCAAGTGAACATCTTGGTGTACTTGCACAAAAGATCTGGGTTTCATGGAAAATAAGGGTTGTGCGAAATTCATCTTGCATTAAAAATCCCAAATCTTGCGTTCAAGATCAGTAATTGTGTGCAAGTGCTATGTGGAACTTGTATTGACCTTTTGATATCTGGTTTGTGTGATCAATGCTTCCAAGTGCATCATCTCAGGACTCCGATGTAAGAAGAGTCTTATAATGGATATAGACAAAGAATTAAATTCCAATATATTGAGGAGACCTTCATGTTAATAAAGTAATTAATAATTCACCTACAGTAGTTAAAAAGGTAGAGTCGATGGAAGTGTTCCAAGGGACTAGTGAGCTATCCCTGAAATATTGTAATGGAAGTTTTCCTGGCATAGAGTGACTGTGTCTGAAATCTTATATTTCAAAAATAGTGAAGATTAGTGGTTTTTGGTATGACCATCACATTTTCGGTGTATTCTCCTTGGACGTAGCCCTTAGTGGTGAACCAAGTAAAATTATTATGTGTTTTCTCTTCACATGTGAATGTTTGGTTGCTGATCATTTTCATCCTATAGGTTTAACAAGTTACTACCAATGTGGGAACAAGATCCATAACATTGAAATAAAAAGTTGACATCCTAATTTACCCCTCCCCTGTTACTGTGTCCCGGGGTCCTACAAGTGGTATCATAGGTAGGTTATTAGTGTTATATCTATCCTTGGATTCCATAGAGAATTCATTCAATGTTCAGGGAGTCTCTCTCTTAGATGAAAGTAACTTTTAGATTTTGAAGAATAGGATAGGATGTCATATAAGATATACTGGAATGGAAGTCCTTTTTTTCTATTGCACAAGTAATATAAGTCACTAATCCAACATGGCTGTCTATGACTAATACAAATATAAAAAATTCTTGAAGAAGATGCTAAAGCACAAATTACCTTCACTACATCTCTTTCTGATCAGATCTATCTGAAGATGATGAGTTTTACCTCAGTGAAGTCTTTTCAGAAAAATGGTGAAAATATTTATGAAGGAAACTGTAAAGTAAAGGAGGAAAAATCCATGTTTTTCACAACATGTTTGTTGATATGAAGATGTACACTGATGGAAAATTAGATTCCTTGTTCAATATAATTACTAAAGTTGTAGGAGCAATTTGAGGGCTTGGTGAAGAGATCAAATAAATTAATATTTTAAAGAAAATTTTGAGAAGACTTCCACCTATTTTTAATGAAATGGTGTTATCTCTTGAGGAAAGGGATCTTTATAATCATTATCTGGATGATATGATGAGCAGTCTGGTGGCATATGAAATTAGAGTAATGCCATAATATGCGACGACATGTGTCAAAAAGGAAATGACAATCAAAGGAATTAAAATACATGATATTTCAAGAGACACGGTTAATGAAGTTAATTAGGAAGGATAACTTGTGTCAATCCTTTCCAATAAATTTAAGATAGGAAAAGGAATATTTGAAGGAAAGAAACACTTGGCATATTTTCCTTCTAGTAGAGTTGGTAACATTTCCTCTCAGTGCACAAGGAAGTTAAAAGATGATGAAGGTGAAGCTATAAATTCGCAGAAGCCTCAAAAAAGGTTTTTAAAAAAGGGAATCATCAAATCTAGAAAAAAAATATAGAAAACGAGTTTTTTCAGTGACGAAGAAGAAGATGATAATGAATTATTTGATGAATAAGAACTAAAGTTTAAATTTGGAAACCAAGCATCTATGATGGCTACCATTGAGAATTTAGAACCATCAAAAGACAAAGCCAGAGATCATAAATTGAATAATGATGATGATCTAAAGTTGAAAATTAAGGATTATCTGGGTATGCTTGAAAATAAAAGTAACATATGTAAAAAATGGAGAGAAATTGTAGAAGAAGCATTTGAATATTTTGATCAGCTTGAAGCTGAAGTTGAATGACTGGAAGAAATAGTGAATGTTCAATTAATGATCTTTGAAAGTAAAAAAGATGGAGTGGAATTGAAATTAAGAATTGAAGAATAGGAAAAGGTCATCAACGAACTCACCTACAAACTAAAAGAGAAGTCCAAGAATATAGAGGGTAATGAAGAAGAAGTTATTACTCTTAGGATTAATCTTGAATGTGAATCAATTTCAAAATAATCAAAGAAGAAAATACAGTTTGGAAGGTTCTCAGATGCTATGCTACTAGAGAAAAAAAACATGGTTCAGATGGAGTTGAAATATTTTGAATGTTCAAAGACCCAAAAGCATGGGAAACAATGGAATTGGTTGTGATGCTGAAATATCAAATGCTGCAAATAATTTGGGCAATAATAAAGGAATGATGAAAGTTGGACGTGTTGAAAAGTCACCTGATGCATTGAATAGGAAACCCTCAATTCAAACTGAAAGGAGAACTAAAAACTATCCTTAGGAAACCATATATTATAGACTGTAAAGATATATTCCTAAGGATGGAGACATGGGGATGAATAGTATTGAGAATGAATTTACACGTACAAAATGTCAATTATGTTGCTATCTATGCCATACCCTGTCATATTATAAAGAGGAAAAAATCTATTTGAATGGGTAAGATCTAGGAAGTTAACAAAAGAGAACAAATTCAAATCATACATCTTATAGAAGAAATAATTTCTATGGATATTGTTTCTGTTGTTCTAACTTTGGACGTAAAGATGTTTATTACAGGCATAGGATATACATGAACAGTACACTAAGAACTCATAAACAAGTCAGTCCTCATTAACAAGACATTGTTTCTCTTAAAAAAAGGATTAATCCAATTGAATAAGAGTATGGGTATAAAGAAACTGATTATGTGGAAGATAGAATTGAAATTCCATCAATGTCCTACACTTAAATCCAATATCTCATGGAAATAAAAGAACAAAATTGAGAAATCCGTCTTTTTAGAAGTTTCTTTAAAAGCTACAAAGAGAAATATGACCTAGATTCTTGATAGTATATGTTCATCCCACATGAAGAGTAATGCTGGATTATAGAAGAATGTTAAGAAAAGGGATGATGGTACAATAATATTTGGTAATGATGGTGTATTGAAGATCAATGGAAGTGGAATTACTAAAGTAGATAATGGCGTGTTGAACTAAAATGAAGTTGTTTATGCGGATGGTTTTTGAAACAATCTCCTTAATGTGAGTCAACTCTCTGACTCAAGACTTATAATGAAATTCAATCAAAAGGACATGCTATAAAAGAAAAGACTGGAAATTATCTTATGAAAGGTTTTAGAATAGAGGGAAACCTATATCAAATTGATAGTATAGAAAACATTTTCTACATAACAGTTGATGAAGAAAACAACTTGTGGCATCGAAGGTTGGGGAACATTAATCAGCAAGAAATAGAAAAGATATCTATGCTGAAGATAGTCATTGATATCCCCAATCTAAAGCATGAAAAGAAAAGACCTACAATTATTTCATATAGGGGAAGTTGGTCTGCAGTTCATATTGGCCAAAGAAGAAAATGGCATCAAATCTTCTTGATCTCATCCATACAAATGTATGTGTCTCCATAAATGTTTCCAAAACTCATGGGGAAAGTTACTTCGTCCTTTCCAAAGATGATTGAAGTAGAATGGAATGTGTGATGGTTATACAGAGGAAACGAAAAGTGCTCAATTTCATGAAAACATATATCTAAATTGCTGTGAATGATACTGGATGGATAATCAAATTCCTACAGTCTGATAATGGAGGGTAATACACAAATATTTATTTTCAAAATTACCTAGAGAAGCATGGAATACAACATGAGATGGATGCTGTGTGAACCCCAGAGCAGAATAAAGTTATGGAGTGTAGGGATCAACATGTAAAAAATATGGCTAGAATGATGATGATTGATAAACATATCCCTCAACATTATTGGAAAGAGTCTGTTCAAGCTATAGTGTATATTCAAAATCAAATATGGATTTATATGGGTGAAATCAAGACACTGTACGAGTTATGTTATGTAAGGAAACCATATTTGAAGTAATTTCATGTTTTTGGAAGTAAATGATTTATTTGAAACAATGAAGGAAATCAAGGAAAGTATAGTGATGTGGCACATGAAGGAATATTCCTCAGATATTCAATGAACAACAAATCCTACAAATGTTTCAATAAGCATCTTGGAAAAATTGTGGAAAGCAGTGATGTTAAGATAATTGAAGGCAATACAAAAAATACCCTAAGGGTATCATATGATAATGTGATTGAAGATGTAAAATATAGTAGACAAGGAATATATTAAAATTATAAAGTAGAGGAATGAGTGTAACAAATTCAGTGGTCACCACACAATGTGGATTCAGAGGACGGATCGGAAGAGGAAACTACAGAGGAAGAAAATTCTTCCAAACCTCCCAGAATAAATCTAAGATCATAAATTGATTTGTCTAACATCATTGGGGATTGGACTTCACCCATGAAAATAAGGATAATAAGGAATAATGCACAATCTTCACTCCTATCAGTTGTTGAACCATCTTAATTTGAAGAGGCTGCAATGGATGAATCATGGGTTAAATCCACGATTCAAGAGTTGGACCATATCAACAAGAACCAAAAATGGGATCTAGTTAAGAGACCCAAAAATTACAACGTGAATGGTACAATATGGATCTTTATGAATAAATTCACCAAGCATGGTAATGTGATCATAAATAAGGCACAATTGGCGTGTAAAGGATATTCACAGATTGAAGGTGTTGATGTTGAAGAAACATTTACTATGGTGGCTATATTAGAGTCAATCAGGCTATTTCTTTCCATTGTGACCCAAAGAGGATATAAAGTGTATCAAATGGATGTGAATGCAACATTATTAAATGGATTTCTCAAATAATTAGTCTATATTGAACTACCCGTGGGTTTCCTGCTTGGCAATGATGAAATTAAGGTTTTTAGATTGAATAAAGAACTCTATGGTCTGATGCAAGCACCACGAGCATGGTACTCTTGGATATATTATTATTTGAAAAAGCATGAATTTGAATGAGGAGGAGTGGATCACAATCTCTATGTGAATAATTCTCAGATTGATCAATTCATGAAATTAATGTATGTTGATGATTTTATTTTTGGTGGAAGGAGGTAGGGATCAATCGAGGAATTTAACAATCACATGAAATCAGAATTTGACATGTCCATGATTGGTGAACTCACATATTTCCTAGGAATATAAGCGATTCAGATTCAAAATTATACTTTTATCTCTCAGGAAATGTAAGTAAGAGAGTTACTGAATAAATTCAATATGCATGACTCCAAACCAATGTCGAATCTGATTGCGGTTGGAAAAAACCTGGGAAGCCTGAGGATGGGACATCTGTAGAACCCACAATGTATAAGATAATGATTGGTAGTTTATTATACCTAACATCGACACGACTAGATATTGTCTTTGCAACATTCTTAGCGGCCCGCTTTCAAAGTAATCTAAAGGAAGAACATATGGTGGAAGTGAAAAGAATCATAAGGTACATTCAAGGTACTCAAAATTATTGCTTATTATTTATTGCAAGGAGAGATAGTGAACTATCAACATTTTTTAATGCTGACTGGGCTAGAGACATTGTTGATAAAAATTCCACAAGTGGTGGAGTATTCTTTATCGGTAAGAAATGTGTTGGATGGTCGAGTAAGAAATAGGAAAACACATCTCTCAATACTGCTAAAGATGAGTATATATCCACTATGAAGGCATGCACTCAGCTATTATGGTTGAAGAAACCATTGATGGATATTGGTGATGAGGTGAAACAACCAATGGTTATTCACTATGTTAACAAGAGCATGATCGATCTCACAAATAATCCTTTTTATAATTATCACATAAAGCATATTGAAATCAGATATCACTTCATCAAGAGAAAGGTTGAACAAGGCATTGTTAAACTCGATCATGTGGGAACTGATGAGCAAGTGTATGATATTATGACCAATCCATTGGAATTGGCTGTGTTTGTGAAACATTGGTTGAACCTCGGTGTTCATCCACCTCCTAGTGCATGAGGTCCTGAAGTTCCCCTATCCCCAGTTTTGTTCCATTTTAATCTATTTCTGGAAATGTTGTAGGTTTAGGGGGTAGATACGATCCATGGGGAGTATGTTCTGAGATCTAAAATGTATAAATATCATTCTTTGGGTTTATTTCCAATGGGGGAGAATGGGTAAATTCAATGAATCAATGGAGAAAGTCAAAAAATGCTACAGTGGGGGAGAAAAGAGAATGTCAATGAGTTGAAAAGGAGGATAATGAAATGTTTTTTTGGTTATAAGAAAGGTGGTGAATAGAGAAAGTCAATGAGATGCAAAGGGGAGAATATGAATGGAAAAATCAATCCATCGTTATGAGGAAACAGTCAGAGCTTTTATTAGAACACATGAGAACACAATTCATGTCTTCCCTCTTGTTATGTACACTGAGAATTGGTCACATAGACTTGGAGTGTTACCTGATTTGAATCTTGCATATTAGGTTTTGATAGTGGCTAGTGATCTTTGTCAAATTTATCTGAATATTGAAAACAAACCCAAAGGGGTAGATTGTTGGAACCAAGGATTTTCATTAAAAAAATGGAGTTCAATTTTTTTTGTTGACAACACATAGTTGGTTGATCAAAGTTTGTATATGTTGTTGTTAATCCTTATATGTAAGGTCAGAGTGTTTTCAAGGAAAGGGATCTTACAGTTCAAGTAGGAAAAAATATTGAAGCTGGCGTTATTTTCCAGTGTTTTCCAAATTTTGGGGTCCAAAAATTGGATATTGAAGAAAAGTATTTTTGGAAAAGCGATTTGCGTGCAAGGATAAAGGAGGATTTGAATGTTGCACGCAAGTTATATACTGGGATCATCTCATAAAAATATGGCAAATCAAATATCCACACAAAATAATTGAGTTTGTGCGAAAGATGGAGTTCTGTGTGGAATAATCTTACGCACCCAATGCGCAAGAAATATGGTTTTGCGTTCTTGGGTAAATGTTGCACACAAGACTTGTTTCGGTAACTTATCTTCAAAATATGGAAAAGGAAAAATGTGTGTGAAATATATAACAATGTGTGATAAATATGAGGTTGTGGTGATGATACTTATGTGCCAAAGGAGATGTTAAAAGGGGTTTTGCATGATCAAAGAGAGTCTTACGTGCACTGGCAAAGACACATCCGAATCTTTCATGCAGGGTCATCGAGGAATATAAATAGATAGCTACCCCTTGGAAAACTTAAGAATTTTCAAAAAAGATCCAGGTTCTCTTCCACATAAAATATCTCCACATGAAATATTTTCAGGGATTTAATCTTCCACATAATATGCTTATTTAGTCCAAAAATACCAAGTGAACATCTTGGTGTAGTTACGTGAAATATATGGGTTGCACAAAAAACAAGGGTTGCACAAAAGTCATCTTGCATGAAAAATCAAAAATCTTGTGCGCAAGAGAAGGTGTTGCCCATAAGTGATGTGTGGAACTTGTATCAGTCTTTTGATATCCAGTTTATGTGATCAATGATTCCAAGTGCTTCATCTAAGGACTTCTATGCAAGTAAAGTCTCATGTTGGACATAAATAAGGAATTCAATGCCAATATATTAAAGACACCTTCATGTCAATAAACTGATTAAGACTACACCTATAGCAGTGAGAAAGGGGGATTCAACAGAAGTGTTCTAAGGGACTGAATGAGTTCTCCTTGAAATATTGTAAAGGCAGCGTGCCTGGCATAGAGTGATTGTGTCTGAACTATTGTATTCCAAAACCAGTGTATATTAGTTGTTTTTGGTATGACTGAAAAACTATCAGCATATGATCCTTGGAAATAGACCTTAGTGATGAACCAAGTAATATTATTGTGTGCTACCTCTTTTCATGTGAATGTTTGGTTGCTGATCATTTTCATCCTATAGGTTTAACAAGTTCCTACCGACATGGTAACAAGATCCATAACATTAAAAGAAAACGTTGAAAACCGAATTCACCCCTCCCCTATTAGGGTGTCCTAGGGTCCTACATTTATCTTCCATGGGTATATCATATTATGATTATTGATGGAATTATGAATGATTTACTTATGTCAATCCATTTGAAAAGGATATGAAACCCATTTCCCTTCCATGAGATCTTTCTGATATGATTAATGATTTATTTAAAGAGGCACAAATATGTATATATGATTGATGTGTGGGATCCTATGTATCCCTATAATGAATTGGTTATGGATTTATATCTCATTAGATAATAATTTTAATCATGGATGTTTTTTTGGTCACAAAATGGTGTGTGAACATTTTTTTACAATATAGAAAAGTAACATTTTTCCCCAACACAAAGCATGAGCATTTTTTTGTTCAAAAAAATGAGTCATGGACATTTTATTCATTTTAAATGTTATAATTTACCATATGATTATGTTTGTTCCATAAATAGTTGTAATTCTAGATCATTATTCCTTTGATTAAGATCTATGTATCATGTTTATTGTCTCATACTCTATTACCATGGAATATATTTGTTTCTTTGAGATTATATGTCCTTATATCATAACTTTTGAATAAATATCATTGTTTAATGTTTTTTAATAAAACATTTCTCCCCAAATCATGTTTTCTCATATCCTAATGATCTCAACCTTTATGAAATGTTGATATGTTTTCCCTTATACAATTTTTGATCTCCCCCATTCATTATATTTACATTCCCTTGGTTATGAATATGATTATAACTTATGATAAGTCTATAAGGTACTTTTGTGTGGATCTATTATAGTGGAATTCTAAAAAAAATTACTAGAATAATTTAATTATATATCTAGTCCTCGTTGAAACTAATCCATCAATTCTTGTGATTGTGATATGATTCATGGTTTGTAATGTTTATTTTATCAGAAATGATTTAAAATAAATATATGACTGTATTGGGTTATAATAAAGATAGTTTTTTCCATGAGTGATAGGTTATTGGTATAGAATCAATTTTGGGACATTTTCTTAAGTTATAGGGTATTACTCATGGCTCTATTGTAATACATTATAATATTTGATATTTTTTTTGGAAAAGTTGTGTTTATAGGATTTCACCCTAAGTGATAATGTATTGGTTGATAATTGTTTATGAAATTTCACTATGGGTGATATACTAATTATAAAGATTTAGTTGGGGTACATTAACCTAAGTGATTGAGTGTCAATTGGGACTCAGTTATTGGATTTTTATCATTAATGATTAGAAATTGGTCTAGATCTATGGCATGAGGAAATCTTTCCAACTTTTATTAGTTAAAATAAGAAAATTCAAGTGTCGTGGTGGCATGGTTGAACACAATGACCTGATATGATTTCTTATATGATACTTATTTACTTTTTGTATATACATGCACTATTTTCATGACTGATATAATGGATATGTTTGGTGTATCCATACTGAGTTATTTTATCACACCCTTTATGATTACTTTGGTGTATGTTTAGACCCTTATGTTATCTTTTAGGTAATAGGTTGTACACGGGATCTGGATAGAAGAAAATTCATGGATGATTGAGAGATAAATATGAGGAGGGAATTTGAGTTTTTATGATATATAATTTGTTTTGGTATTTCGATTACCATGAACTAGGTCCACATAGTTGGAAACTCTTAATGTATTCACATATAAAGATCATGGGTTCAATTATTGTTATATCATTCCGTGTTTATTTTTTATTTATGATTATCCATTAGATATAATAATTTTACTTACAATGATATTATATAATGAATCAATTATTTATTTTTTATAATATATTGTTGTGTTAGGAGTATAATATCCCCACATTGGCTATATAATCTCGCTTCTAGTAATAATCCAATTGTGTAAAGTAAGTCACAACTATTGTTTTGTGGAATAACTGATCTAGGCCAATAAATGGTTTTTTTGAGTTGGGGAACTATAAAATGATATCCTAAAATGTTTTTTAAGTAACTATTTGGGTATGGTAGTTAGAGGTAAGATATTTTTAAATATTTGGATGGACCATATGATTGAGTGTAACAAATCAATGTATAGGGAAAGTCCATGTTTCTTGGGATGGGATTATCATTCAATTTTTTAACTGTTATAACTGTTTTTTGTGCAATGTGTGATGATTTTCTTATTAATTGATCATTTTAGTCTTGAATTGAAGTTCCAAGAGTGTTTATGTGCATACATTATTTTAGGCACTGATTAAATCTATACATGTATATGTCTACTGTTGGATGTGAAATGGTTTTAAAAATGGGATTTTTTTTGAGAAAAATATTTTGAATAATCAAAACATTAATAATAAGTCATTGAATAATTTCATAAATACCTTATTGGTGGAACATTAATTAAATAAAACAGTTTTCATTTGTTTCATGTGTTGTTGGAGGGGATTTTTGATTGTACACTGCCATTGGTATATGAAAAACTTATAGTGGGTAGGTCTGTTCATGAAGAGTCTTGTATTTGTCTCAGGAGTTTTGTTCCTTTTTATGTTGTTTTCATAGTATAAAAGATTTCTTTTGGATAGAGTCAATTGAATGGGTTGAGATATTTTTGGTGTTTCCATGGGATGAGGAGGTGTAAACCTTTTGGTTTGAGTTAGGTTGATATAAGGGGTGATTTTAATTTATTTATGATTAGATGGTCATCTATGGGCCATTGGTGAGTGGGATAGATAGAGCTCACATGCTCGAGGGGGTGAACACGTTGGTTGTTACTTCTTGTCTTAAGGGATGTCAAGTAGATATTATGTGTGGTAATGGGTTCATGTAATAGTGTGAACTACATTGAGAGGGGATTGTAATGATGCTTTATATATTGGGACAATGCGTGGAAATTTTAGGATCAAGTGTTATTTTATGTATGGGATTTCTTTTATGTTATTTTGGGAGTAAAGGAACCATGGGTGATTTGTGAGAGGATTTTTTCCTCTCCGGAATGGGTCGAGTGTGGTGTTAGATTTTAGTTTGAGTTTAAAAATAAAAGTTTATTTGGACATTATTGTTATAGCATTGAGTATGTGACACCATGTGAGACATGGTTGGTTGATGAATGTGAATATGTAACATTCTTGAATGTACATACTTTGAAAAACCATTGAGTTTTATTACTATGGTTTGAGGAACCACAAGATATTAAATGGTTAATTTTTTAAGGATAAATGGTTGGGTAATTGGAAATTTACATCAATTGATTAACATGGAATCAATGAGAAATTATATATTGGTAGTTTCTATAGGATTGTTAAGTGAGGTCAGGGAACATCTCCAATGGATAATTTTCTGCTAAGACTACCTTGGAAACATGTATGTAATTAATCTTTAGTGTTACTCATAATGGGTTCATAAAAAGGGATATCCTAGTGTATTTTTTGGGTTCTCATGGAAATCCTTCCACGTCATGGGAGGGTTATAGGATGTTCATGATTTGTTGTAGGTAAATCCTTATAGGGGTGGATTGATTCGGTTGAGAGGAAATTATAGTGGGGGTTGTTTGAAATTGGGAAGTAAAGTTTTCATGCATGGGATGATAAAATATTATAATATATGAATGGAATATATTTATTGGGGGAATATGGGACTTTGGTAGAGTTATCTAGGATCTCCATAAGTGAAATGTGGTGTAACACTTAGTGTTCTTGAGAAATGTAGTATAACAACTAGGGGTGTTGGGATAAGTTTAATTTAGTTGCAATGGAATAAGTTTGACATTCCCTTAAGGGATTGAGTGTGTCAATGATTATAAGTGATGAAAAATGATAATCTAGATTAGGTGGCTATTTTTAGTGAATTTGGGAATTATAGGACTCATAATAAGAAAAAATGGGTTCATATTAAGTGGTTTTGATGAGTAGGGATTAGGTGTTGTGATTTTTTAAAATTCTAGTTTTAAATTAAGATGGTGTTATCAAGGCGATGTTATGGGTTATCTAATAGTGTGGATAATTATACCTAAAGATTATTTGTGATGGTTTCTAAACAATATTTTTATTTATTAATAACTATATTTTGTTGAGAATGTTTTTTACAAGTGTGAAAGTTTCTAAAAGAACTTAAAACAACCTTTTATAAAGATGAGAGAAAATAATAATTTTAGGAACTCTGAAAGTCATAAATTTTCAATTAAATTATTAATAAAATTTTTAGCTAAGTTATATGATTCTATGCTATTTGTTCCAGTTCATGAAATCAATAAAAACTCATGATAAAATCTGAATTTTGTTGAAGTGAAGAAAAGTTCAACTATTATTTTTTATTTATGAAATAAATTTTCAAAAAAAAAACTTTAAGGATATTTTGTTTTAATAAATTATGAGGTTACATGTTTATGAGTCTATAAAGGGGAGAAAAGCATAGTTGTTCATCAGATGAAATTTATTATGAGAATGTTTTTACATTACAACATAACATACAAAATATATATCACGGAATAAAATATTATAGACAAATAATGGTGTGAAAGATTGTTAAAAGGTGTTGATGTTGTTTCTCATGAAATATAGACTTATGGAAAAAATATTTGGAATATTGATTTTTCAAGACAATATTTTTTGGATAGAGACATGTGAAGAAGTTTGAAAATTTTTCAGGGAAAAAAGTTGAGTAGATGAAGAGGTTTCTGAAAGGGAGATAAGTTCAACATTGTAACATGACATAGATAACCGTATAGATTAAATTAGACACAACTTTTCATGAGAAACCTAAAACAGACATGAAAATAGTGGCCCACGATTTTTTTTGGAATTTCCAATTGATGAGTTTTTTAAAACAAAAATGAAGAAAATGGAATGACACAAGAAGTGATAGAGCTTATCTTAGAAAGATATTGCGCATGTGACTGGTGTCTTCATATGATCCAATAATGAAGTCAACCATCATCAGTTGGTCAATATAAAGACATAGAGGAATGTGAGTTTTTAGAAAAATAGTCTGTATGATGTTTGAATATAAAAGTTTCTTATAGGCTTAATAATGTTCTAAAAAGTAAATTTTTGAATTGATGCTAAAAAAATTATAACTAGAAGAAGATTCATCAGATGGATGAGAATCAGAAAGAAACTTGTAAGAAAGTTCACTGAATGATATTTTTAGAGAAGATTGATCCATGTGGTGTATAAAGTATGAGAAGAGTAAATTTCACTAAATAGAGACATATTGATCAATAATAAAATCATTTATTATTTCTACAGTACAAAGATGACCCAATTTTTTTTTCTAATGAAGTCATCAAAAAACATTTCATCTGGATGAAGAAAAGTTTTGAAGTTTAGGTTTGTGGTAGGTTGAAAACCTCATAATGATTTTTTGAAAATAATTTCTTGGATAAATATTTTTGAGAAACATTACATAACTATATAATATACCAAATGTGAAAATACTAGTTTTTTCTCTTTCAATTGGTTTGTAATTTAGTTGAGTTTCAGAAACTTTCTGGTATCATTTCTAGATTTCCTTAACATATGAAGTTAAGGTCATTCGAGGAATGATGAAATCCTTGAAAAACTATTGATTATTCATTAATTATTAAGAAGGCGACACAACACTATAGAAGGGTTCAATGAATTTCAAAAAATGAATTTTTTAAATTAATTGAAATTCAGTGACATTGAAAGTAAAATGTGTTTACTGCTGTTTGCAGTTCTGGAGAACCTATATAAAGGTATAAATAGTAAAATTTACAAGACAATATTTATTTGTATAAAAATATGAAACACTATAGAAGTTGCATCAGTCTGAGTTTCCAACTAAATTCTATTTTTGGTTAAATAAAGGTACCAAAAAGAGTATCCTTATAGATGAATTAGATAGAGTTTACTTATAGAGGAATCAATTATATTTTTTAGTGCAGAGAACCAAATAGAGAGAATATGATATAGTTTCCTGTATATTTTTGAGGTTTATTGGTTTTGATAATCAAATAGATATCAAATAATATATTAGGGATAGTTTTTATTTTGTTGAATTTGATAAAAATTCACTGGATGTATGAAGAGTACACCAGATTGAGTAAATCAGATGAACCATTTTCTAGATGAAATTTTGTGGAGTTTTTTTTTTCAAATTCACATTTTTTTTATGTTGGAGAAATTTTGTAAGAAAAAAAGTTAACTAATAGGGCTCAGTATAATCATACCTATCAGGAGATATAATGATTATAATGAGAGTTATATCAAAATTTATATTCACTTATTTATAATAGATAATTTCCATAGACACATGGGAGTGGCCATGATAAGTATGTATGATCTCACACCAAGGCCAAACCATTTAAATATTGCATTCCTTGTTTACATTATTATATTTTCATTCTTGTGAGATTATTAAAATAATTGATAAGTAAAATAAATCTGACAAGTTCATTAGGCTAAATTTCATAAAGTTGGAAATTTATAAAATTTTACCATTGATTCAACCCCCCTACTCAGTGGTTCAATAATCTATATGAACATCAATTGATATCAAAGATTAGGTTCCCATATTAAATCTTCATCATGGAAAATAACAATTCCTTCCACATTAGATTAATTCCTAAATTATATGGAAAAATTATCATGGTTGGAAAAATATATTGATACCCTATCTTCTATAACTCAATCTATAGGGTTTAGATGAAACAAAATTGGGTTTCTACCAATAGAGAAAAATTTTCCTTTTAATTTTATTGACATGATATGTATTGAATTTTATGGAAAATATAGAAATATTCTTATTATATCTCTTTCAAAAAATGTTCTAATGAAGGAAATTGGTCTCAAAATATTTAAGGATATTAGGTACAAGCTTGAAAGTATCTTCAATGGAAACAAAAAAGTGAATGAAGAAAAGATACAAATCTAGCGAAGAATGTTTTAAGATATAAGAATAAGGGATGAAGAAAATATTAATGAATACTTCACTAGAGTAAATAAGGTCATGTTAAATACTAGTGGTTTTTGGGATATCTTTGATGATTCAATAATTTTTAAGAAACTCGTGATAAACGTCTTTAATAGTTTTGACACCAAAATTTCATCTTTAAAAGATTAAAATGATTTATCTTTTGATGAATTGCATAACATTATTGTTTCATATGATATGGGAAGAGATACAACATTCAAAAAGATGTTCAAGGATGAAATTTATTTTGAATAGTTGTGATATTTGGAAATCCATGATACTAAGAATAATGATCTAAGTGACTTGAAAGAAAAATAATATAATTAAATGAATGAAAATATCATGCATCTTATCTCAAAAAATATTGGAGGTGTTGACGAATGTATGATGGAAAACTTCCAATCAATTTTTTTGAGACTAATGGTATTGGAATTTTCTATAAAGTATCTAAATAATAAAGTTAGTGAATATGAGGATTATTTTGTAGAAAAGTCACACTGGAAATTTTTTATCAAAACTTATAGGGAAGTTAAGATGTACAATGGTGGAAAGAAAAAATTCATTTTAAATAGATGAATTATATTGAGAAAGAATGTAAAATATGATTCTAATGATAAAAAATCTTCAGAAGAAAAAAGTTTAAAAAAGTTGAGAACCTTCTTTGAAAATGTTGAGAATGAGGAAGATTCATTAAATAGTGAAGATGAATAAGGAGGTGAAGAATATTATGGAGAATATAAACACATATTTGAACTTGTAGCATATATTTAAAAAAACATTAGGGAGAAATCAGAATGATGAATAAATAAAGTGGGGAGGTCATTAAAGGAAGGAAAGATTTCCTTAAATAAAAAATGTGTATATTTAGAAGATTATTAACATTAAATATAAAGTTTCCGAATAGGGAATGATGGTGGAATGTCTTAGTTAACAGCTTATAACTAAGTAATATAAGGTTTGTAACACTAAATATCAGCCTATTAATGATTAATTTTCCATTACAATGATTAAAAATAATTTCAAAAAGTCTTCATAGATAAAATCTATATTTTCTCAAGTTAGAGAGAAAGATAATTCCATGTATATGGTGAAATATTCACCCACTAAATATAAAAGTTTGTTTGATTTTTATAATAATGATATAGTAATAATTGTTTTTTGAAAAATCAGGGATTGAAATATGATGTGATTAATATATCACATCTAAAAAAGTTGAGAACAACATTCATAATAATGTTTCCCCTTTCCAGGTGGAAATAAAAATAAAAATAAATTATGAATATAAATAAAAAGTTTATAGAGGAAGATCCTAGTTCTATAGAAGACTGAGATTAAATGTTTTTTGGTGGAATTATGGTATGTTCAGGAACACATATTATAATTTATGGAACAAAAAGTCTCTACCATATAGCATATTGAATTGAGGAGGAGAAACAAGAGAAGAAATGTATGTATCTTTCCTAAGTCAAAAGATGTTAGAATGTCTGCAATGAAAAAAATAGATTGGATTCTTGGAGGAATTTAGAGGATTATGTGACCAACCAGGGAACTTTAATGAAGAATGTATGACTACTCTACCCAGATAATGTTATTTTTCTATAATAGAGAAAGTGCATGGAAAGTTGAAATTTGAATAAATATATATTTTTTGTTTAGAAAACACTAAAAGAAAGAAAAATTCATGGATTTTGAGAGTGGATGTTATTCACATATGGAAGGTGATTTAAATATATTGAAATAAATTGAAAATCATGATGAAAGAGTAGTAAATTTTGGAAATGATAGTTCTATATAAATTATATGAATTGGAATAACTGAGATTGAAGCTAAAAAATAGGAATCTAAGGATGATCTATATGTTGATGGGAACAATCATAACTCACTTTGTGTGAGAAAACATTGTAATGATGGGAAAGAATTGATATTCATGGAAGATTATTGTTTCATCAGAAGTATAAAAGATGAAAAATTTGTTACTAGGGGAGAATGAACTAGTGTAAATCTGTTCTAGATAGGATAACTTTTTACCCCTGTTATTTTAGTGATAAAGATGTAAACAAATCATTGAATCAATGACTTGGGAACCATGTTCAGAAAAGTATGAAAAAACCTTAAAAATTGGATATTTTAAGAAACATACCAACATTATAAAGGATATAATTTGATGATTACATTACATCCCAAAATATAAATATCACTACAAAATATTTCACTTCTTCCAATGGGGGAATATCTGTTGGTAAAAGTACATTTTCTGTTGGTAAAACGTTTTACCAATATATATGTCTCTGTCACTAAACTGTCGGTAAAAACTCTGTCGCTAAATGTTTTTGTGACAGATAAAATCATTCTGTTACAATTATAATAATACCAACAGATAATATATATGTTGGTTAAACTGTTTAGCAACATGTTCAAATAACAAAATTTTCTATTGGTAATAATATTACCAATATATAATTTCTATTTATAAATTACATTTCAATAAAAATTATAAATTTTAATTTCTAGTTAAATTTCGTATTATATTTATTAATTTATCATATATGATATTTTCAAACATGATCAAAATTTGAAAAAATAATAATTATATTAATAATGAAATTTAATAAAAAATGAATCAATACACGATACAAAATCCATCCACTCAAAGGATCCATCACACACCCGACCAACCCGCAATAGCTCCCCCCCCCCATGTCAGCGAGCCAGAAGCTGCCCATCGATGCCACACCAAGAACCAGCGAGCACCCCAGGACCAGCAAGCCAACAACAGCCCATCCATTCCCCAGGATCAGCGAGCCAGTTCTAATACTTCCATGCCACCCCAGGGACAAACAAGCATCATCAACCCATCCATGCCTTGAGACAAGCGAGCCAAACTCCAACTCAAACCAGTGAAAAATATCAACATGAACCATATTAGTTCCAAAGTTAACAAACCCAGAAATTATTAGGCAATGTTTGGATTAAGAAGTAATTTTAAATAGCAATGGAAAAGACAAACAATAGTCTTTTTAATAGTTTATTTGGTATACATGAAAAATGTGTGATGAAATATGTTATTTTAGAGACATAAAAAACACATAAAAAACACACATTGTAAGAGACCCGCCTGAAATGGCGTGAATCCTTCTTAAAAGTCACCGAAATTAAAAATTATGGAGTCTCCATGTGGAATAAAACCCATCATATTCATGGACCTGCCGCCACACATAGTCATGTCACCTATAAATCCAAATTACATCCACCAGCATGTAAAGAACATCAAGGAGAAAAACATTGTGAAAACCCCCAAGTATAAGATGCTAATGTGCTGAGAGTCAAGAATAACTTTAAAGAGAAAAAAACAAGCAAAAGAGGTTCACATCAACACAGATTTCATCAGCTCCATGCATTGAACCATATTAGTCTAGTTGAAACATTATTGTTCTCTCAGAACCCATAAAGAAAACAAACACAAAAGAAGAGTGATCATGGAACCTTAAAATATATAAGCCGAAACTATTCAATTTGCTGAGGATCATGTAGATAGTAGTTGTTGCAGTGCTTGAAACAGAGAAAACCAAGTCCTCAAATCAAATTCTGTGGGCAACAGACAATCCTTTAGGAGCATAACAAGTGTGGAATTAACATCAGAGTCTCCCGATAAAATATCAATAGAAAACCATTCAAGTACATCAAATGAAGAGAACAAGAAACACACAATTTATAAAAAATAACACTATGAGACCTAATTTTCAACAAGGCATCCAGAACTAGAGTCAGGAAACAAATTATAGTCAATCCTCAAGGAAAACCGTGGGCATAATAACCAAATCAAAAGTGGATACCTATTAAAAACCAAGCACCTACTGCCTAAATGAAACATAAAGCAATGTATTCTTCACTAGAACTGGAGATTAACATTTTCTCCTTTGGACAATAAATAGCTCCCATAATACCTGAAATAGAAACCATAATAGCCACATATCATATCTTAAAGAAAAAAATAGACTCAAATGTAAGGCCCAATCAATATCATCATTGTCTCAAGTCCTCTCTGCAAAGTCTCAAATACAAAAATCCTTTAGAGGAGTCCACTCTTCAATAGTTGAGGATCCAAGCACTATTTGACCAGCCAAAGTCCATTGTAATCCATTGAGACCAAAATAAAAAACAACAAACCGCAAGGTGGTCATCAAGGATAAAAATTTCAAGGTGAAGTCGGCCATCATTGAAACATTATTATTTGAGGAGGAAAAGTAACCCTTTGAGTGTTACCCAACTAGTTAGTGTCGAGATTAAAAACCATAATAACTCAAAAATAACCTCTAATTTACCAACCATATTTCATATAAATCTAATACATGATTAGAAAAAATCTATAGTTGTTTCCAAGTGACTGAAACATACCGTTTAGGTCATGAAATCACTGTGGAAATAACAATTCCAAGTAAATTTGAAATTAATAAACCCACATCCCATGGAAAATCATAATTTAACAATTCCTTGGGGACTCATGAGAACAAACTAAATGGAAAGAGATGAAAAGACCAGATAACAAATAAATTTGATCTGGAGAAGCAAAGAATGATGATAGTTTGTGCATTTTTCATGTGCAGATTTAATGATCAAACCACTTGAGTGAAAAAATATTAAATAACCAATTCACTTTTTCATGTGATTGTTACTGCATTGTTGATTTGTGGATTCAATGATCCCCACAATGAAAAAATATTTTCTCCATCACATCAACCAATTTTTTAAAGGGCTCTATAAAAAACATATATAACATGGATATTTCCTAAAATCATAAATAGAATACCCATATAAGCTTAGAGTTTAACTTGGGACATTTTTGTAAACATATATTACATGTTTATATCCAAAAATCATAAGAAAAAAAACCCACATAATATGGACACCCACCTTCACATATTATTTTGTAACACCTTCTAACTAGTTTAATCACTTAAACACAACTACATAAAAATTTACTTAAAACACACCTACTTGAAAAACACTAAATGAATTTTAAAACTACATATAAAAAATATGAAATAATTATCAAAACATAGAAATAAATTATGTCTCTTGGAAGTACGCTAAATGCCGAAGTGAAATAATAACATGAGAAACCTTCATATGTCATATCAAAGTCCCTAAAACAAAAAACCAAAGATAATATTAATAATAATTCATAAATCAGAAACATGATAAAACAATATCATTTTAATAACTCATGTGAAACAAAAACTAAAAAAAATAAAAAAAATGATAGTATTTTGTCTCAGCATGAATTTCAAATCCAAATTAATAGAAATTTTAAACAATGGTACTTTGTGGTATTTTTATACTTTTATGTAAGATTAATAACTATCCTAGAATCAAATAAAAATAATAATAAACTGAAATAACATATATTTGGCATCATTGAACATGTATAAAATAAAACTCTTACTTGACCCCCAATAAACTCATATCGTTGATGGGTCATATGTTTGGAACTGACATTTAAAATTATTACTATTTAATGATAAAAAATATGGCCTCAAAATAAAATATTTACATTAATATAAACTTGAAATATCAAATGTTATATTCCTAAAATAAGTAAATTAAGTAAAAGAAATCGATTTTATAGTTGAATTACCCAAAGTCTTCTCATCATCATCATCACTGATACCATTGTCATGAGAGAAAATATCACACCAATAGGATATCTATGGAATTCCAACCTAACTAGACCACATTATGAACACATTAACTCCATAACCATTGGGACTAGATCACCAACAAGTTGAAGCTTTAGAAAGCAATAGAATATCACCATCATCTTTAAAACTCAGAGACAACCACCAATATAGTACATAAACCAAAAAACTAGACATTGATGTAGATGAAAAACCCAAAAACAAAAATATACAAGATATGTAAAAGAACCAAAAAAACAAAACCTTGAACCAAACCAAACCTAACCAGAAGCACAAATCACCTTCTATTTTCCTCCTAGAGACATCGTGATCAACATTTACACTATAAGCGAGTGCCATCAAGATGGATATGTTACCTCCCTAGAGAATAACCTTTGATTAAACTTGGTAGAAAGCTACCCTATAAGTAGTTTGGAAATCCATATCCAATTATCTGAGAGAAATATGTTATTGAATTAAAAATAGCCACAATATCTAGAGCTTGGCCAAGAACCAATAAGAAACTAGGAAGAGGATATCATAAAAGAAAACCAACTACCTATGAACATATACATCTTACAATCCCAAATCACTAAAAATTCCATCTCATTTGACTGGTCTAAAAAGCTGTGGACAATAGCGGTCGAGAACGGGGATGACGACTTGGAAAACTAGGTACGACAAGGTCCGTTGAGGGTTTTTCACGTGGATGATGGCCGAGAATAGGGAGGGGGTTCCCACAATGATGCTGGAGGGGGACGCTGGTTGGTAATAGGGAGGGTGGTTGTTGCAATGATTACTCTTACAAAGTGCTATTTTACTCTTCTAAAGTCCTGTGTTACCCTTTTGAAGCCCTTCATTTGTAAAATTTCGATATCTTTAGTCAGTATGACTCTTATGGTGTCAACACATGGCCATTTTTTCAGCATCAACTCCAGAACTATATATTTCTTCATAAAATCATAGATTTAATTCAAATTACTATTGTAGCCATGAACACTTCTGATAAGTTGTTTGGATGTAGTCATAGGAAACTAATTTATGTAAAAAAATAGAAAAATAAATAATAGAAGAATGTTAATTTTCTATAAGAATTTAAAATTTCACGAAGATTGTAGTTACCTCTAAAAATTCATTGATAGGAATTGGAGTTTTGTTTTTTCATATGAAATATTAGTGGAGTTGAATAAGCGTTCACAATTGATGTAGATGTCAGTTTGATAAGTTGGGAAGAAAATATAGGATTTGAACTGAATCATAAGATCATTAATAAAAAAATATAATAACATTGATTATGTAAATTGTATTCTGTCATTAAACTAAAGTTGAAGAACATGAATAATGAAATAGATGGTATCTATAATGTATACAAGTATGAAATTTGTACAGAATAAATCACCTGGATTTGAACATTTCAAAAAATGGAGTGTAGGGATTGAACATAAATTTTGTAGCATTTAGGATTGTAGTAATAATTACAGTATCTCGAAGGAAATACATGAAAAAATATAATTGAATAATTATTAAGGTGTATAATATTGCTGCTAATAAATAAAACATTGATATTGGTGAAAAATTACCACTATTTCGTTTCACATTAACTAATTGCGCCACTAAAATAGTATTTGGCTGTGAATTTTTAATCAAGAAGTGTTCGACTGCCATCGATTCATGAATCTCAAACAATGATTTAATTCCACAAACAGATTCACTGGAACAAAAATATAGATATAGCATACATGTGAGTGAAAACTGAACCTACAACTTCAAATTAAAATCCACCAAACAAGTCGTCAATCCAACTCCATGGATGACACATTGATCGAAGACCCCCATCATCACCATTTCCATTGGGTGCTTCCGAACGCCGTCCATAAACATTTCCCAAACTAGGATCCATTATTTCTAGAACAACTTCATCGCCACTCTGAATCACCAAAAATCCAACTGTAGATCGTGGATTCCGCATGAGGAAGCCGGTCGGGAACATGGAGGGGGTTCGTGCGCGATGATGTCTGTGGGTGATGTTGGCTGGGAACAGTAAAGGGGTTCTTCTGAGCTCTGTGAGGAATGCAGTCTATAGGGAATGCCATCCACGAGGAATGCCAGGTGGGGGAAACTCCAGGCGTGGGAAAAACTAGTCGCGCTGATAGTGGGGAACGCCGACAACGGGGAACGCCGACAGTGGGGAATGCTGGCTCTGGGGAACAGATATGTATGGTTTGGGGAGGGAGGTCATGGGGATCGACAGAGGGTGGGGGTGGGGCGGTGGGAGGGGGTGTTCTTTTGGGTAATATAAGGGTTTTTTTTTCATATTTCATAATTTATTTATTTATTCATATATAAATAATGAAAAAAGTTAGGAATTTAGATAAAAATTATATTGTATAAGGATTATATATGTATGTATTAATATATATATATATATATATATTACCAATAAATATTACTAAATTGTGGATATTTTAATTAATTATATATTTTTATTATTAAAATGATATGCTCGTAATGTGTCATATATATCTATATATTCTATTTTTTGTAAAATATTTAATGTTATTGAATAATTTAGTGGTAATGGATTTTTTAGTGGAAAAATATTTATTGGTAATAATAACTAATAACAACAGATTCATTTATCGGTAAATAAATTGTTGGTGAAAGATTTATTGGTATTGAACAACTAATATAAACATATATTTTTGTTGGTAAAAATAATTGTTGATACCTATATCCAACATCAAAAGGATTTAATACATGTTGGAATTAATCATATTTACCAATAGATATATTATCTGTCAGAAATTTTCTGTTGGTAAAGGTCACTTTTTTATAGTGTATGATTATTCAAAGATATAAGAAAGTTTAGATTCAATCTATCAAACCCTTGATATTATTCACTCAGATCATTATGGGACAATGATATACCAATAAATGAAATGATATTTATACATTATCACATTTATTTATGATTTCAATTTTATGAAAAAAATTATGCTTATGAATAATAGATTAGTGGATGTATAAATGTTCATATTTTTTAGAAGTAAAGTTGAGATAATTTTTTTTATATATTCTAAAGTAGAGAAATGATAATGGAAAATAGTACATATGAAATTATTTCAAATATTATCTAAAGAAGCATGGAATCAGACATTAGTAAAGTGACCCATACATTCTTCAACAAAATGGAGTGGAAGAAATAAAGAATATATACTTAGTTGAAATGGGAAGAAGTATACTTATGGAGTATAAAATTTCATTGTTTTTTTGAGAGAATATGTTAACTACTTTACATATTAAAAATATATGTTTGTCAAGGCTAGAATATGACATTACCTTCTATGAAATTTTTTATCACAAAAAAGCTTCTGCAAAATATTTCATGTTTTTGGAAGTCTACGTTTACTAATGATAAAAATTACATATTTTATTAAATTTTATAAAAACATATAGAAGGTGTTTTCATGGGATATTCACATAAAATAAGAAGTTATAAATTTTGGAATAAGATTTTACAAAATTTGGTGGATTCCTATTATGGGACTGTAGTTAAAAATCTAACTTCCTTAACAATGTTAACTAAGAATTTTCTAGAATATAAATTGGTGACTTCCAATGAAAATAAAAAAAGTGAATATAAATGTGATTAAAAATATGTTACAGAAGATTCAAAATAATCCTATGATGAGAAAAGTGAAGTAGGAAAGAAATTTTTTAAATTTCACACCCTACAATAACACGTTGAAACTAAAAATATAATTAGAAATTAGAAATCTGAGGTTCAGACTAATGTAATGTTAAGATTAGAAAATTAGAGATTTCTTATCTCACTAGTTGAATAGGAATCAGTGTAAAAAGATTCTAAAAATGAATAGGTTGATGTAATGAATGAATAGTTTGATCCAATAGAGAAAAATAACAATTGGAAATATTTTCCACCTATGATAGGAAATTTTTTTGGGACCAAATAGATATATAGAAATATAATTAAATGAACATGGTGATGTTTCTATAAATAATGTTTTTCTTGTGTTAAAAGGTTACTCATCGGTTGGTGGTTGGTATTTTTATTAAACATTGTTCTGCATTGCAAGATTGGAAACTATCATAATGTTCTTAGAAGTGGATGCATATCATTATAGTAAAGTTTATTAGATGGATGTAAATTTGACATTTCAAAATAGATAGATTAAGAAAGATGTTTCTATTAAACTACCATTGGGGTTTTTTACATGATAAATATGAAACCAATGTATGTAAGTTAAAGAAAGTATTGTATCTATTTAAACAATATCGGTGATCTTGGTACTCCAAACATGATAATTTCCAAAAAATGTTTATTTTTTTAAAGGAAATTTTGTTAAAAACTTATATTTTAAGGATATGAACTTAGTTATGCTTATTTTTATTTCTCAAATTGATGGAATATTTTTTCCAAGGGATAAAGAAAATAATTTTAAAGTGTTTTTTGAATAAATTAAGGAAGACATTGAAATTTAAATTCATGGAGAGTTGAAATTATTATAGGGTTTAAAAGTGAAATATAGGGAATTTTAAATATTCATATCTCATGAAAAGTATTATAGGGAGTTGTTATAAAAGTTTTTCATGGAATATTACAAAATAAGTTTCTACTCCAATTTCAATTGGCATGAATACGAGTAAAGATAATTCTAGGAAAAGTGTGAATCACAAATAATTAAAAAAATTGATAAGAAGTTTTAACTATCTTATAGATTCAAGAAAATATATTGTTTATGCAGTTAATTTTTGTGCCATATATCAAAGTGATCAGAATGTATCTCATATGTTGGAAACAAAAAGAATTCTATGATATGTTAAAAGAACACATTCTTTTGATTTTATGTATAGAAGATGTTGTTATATTTAAATTTAAGATTATAATAATTTGGAACAAGATTCAAATAATATAAAATATACCATAGGAGGAAAAATTTTCTTAGTAGAATGTCATGTGAGTTGGCATAGTAAGAAAATGAGTTCAAAAAAGTTGAGTATAGTGGAAGCAGAATATGATTCCTCCACCCATTCTTATACATAAAATATTTAGATGAATGTACTACTAGAATATTTGAAAGACAAAGTTTATACAACATTGAACATTATTTGTGATAATAAAATGGCATTGATCTTTCAAAAAATCCTTCTCAACATTATAGATCAAAGCACATTGCTATTAACTACCATTTCCTAAAAGAAACATTTGTTGGTGGATTATTCATACTTAAGTACATTTTTGAAAAATATAAAATTGATGATGTTTTCACCAAATATATTCAAAAATAGTGATTATAGAATTGAGGCTCAAACATCATGTTTAGTTTACACCAATGACTTCCTAAAATTCTTAAGTATTACCCTATAATTATTTCGATTATGTTGAAAAAGGGGGAGGTAATATAAAAATTTTTCCTACAAAGGGAGAGACTATGCACTTCTTTCAAAAATGAATCTAAAAACATAGTTATGACAAAATGGAGTAAGAACATAAAAAGTAGATGATTGAATAATTTATAGAAAAATGGAAAGATAAAAAAGAGGAGGAGTTTATATTTTCATGACCAAAAGATTTATTGTCATTGATGGATGAAATTATTTCAAAAACATTACATTATCTGATAGTGTGGTGTAATGAAGTTCTCTTTGATAAAGGTTCTGATTCGAGTAACATCTTTGAAAAATATAGTTTTTGATAAACATGATGAGTTATAAGATTTTTTAACAAAAGTTGTAATTATTCCGAAGCGGGTAATTAGAGATCCTTTATTGTGGTTTCTAATTTTTTTTAATATTTTTTGAAAAGTATTTTTTTGAGAATTTCATTTTTAAAAGATGTTAAAAGTTTCTAAAATTTCTAAAAATAATAATATAAAGTTATTGGGAAAGAATAATTTCATAAAGAGATAAAATTAAAAAGTTTCTATAACCTGATTAGTGAAATTTCTAAGTTAGAAAATTATCGGTTGTTCTTTAAAGATATTTACATAATGAAAAATCAATGATACAAGATGAAATGTTTCATAGAGAAGAAAATTCAAACTAAAATATGTTTATTTTCAAAAAAATATTTGAAAAAATATTTTTAGATAAATTGTTCTATGAATGTTTGAGAATTCATATTTCTAGGTATATATTAGGGTAGAGTATCACAATTTATCATCCAAAGAACATTATTATGAAAAATTTTATTCATTGAAAGCATATATATACAATTTATATATCTGGACTAACATTTCTAGAAAAAGTGGGTCGATGAAGTTTACACAATAGGGAGAAAATATTTTTACAAAAAACATTGTCTTCCTCACAAATGATTTACAAATGTTTATTTTTCTAGAAAAACCATTCTAGAAAGAGACTTGTAAAGATGTTCAAAGACGAGTTAGTGAAAAAAAGGTGAGTAGATGGAAGATATTATATAATGGATATAATTTTAACTTTGAAACTAGATGTAGATAACCAGATAGATTAAAGTGGACATAGTTTTGGATGAGAAACCAAACACAAGGAACCAAACACAGGTCCTATACTTTATAGGAATTTCCAAACACTGAGTTTTGTGAAAATAAAAAAGGGAAAAAGAAGAAATTTCATAATAACTACTAATGTTTCTACTGGACATAAATAGTGCATGTAAATAAATTATATATAAATTGAAACCATAAATTCATTCATCTTCAATGGGTCAATAAAAACTAATAGATGTAGATGAGTTTCTAAACAAGTATCCTATATAATGTTTGAAGAGAATAGTTTTTTACCATATTAATAATATTTGAAGTTGTGAAGTTATTTTGAAAGAATGATAATGGGATAATGATTCATCGAATTGATGGGAATCAAACAAAACTTATAAGAATGTTCATCATGAAATAAATTTTTAGAAGATTTATCTATGTTGTGTATAGGGTTTGTGTAAATTAAATGTTACCAGATAGATAAATATTAATCTATTCGAAATTTTTTTTTATGCCCATTGGAAATAGTAGAGAGGGACATAGTTTTTCTAATAATGTAATCAAAAAAAAATTCATCTGTATATAGAAACTTTGAGAAGTTTTTGTTTCTAGTAATATGAAATGTTATTAAAGTTTTTTAGAAATATATTTTTTAGAAATATATTTTTGAGAAACATAACATAAAATTGAAAAGTACCAAATTTTATTATTTTAGTTATGTTCATGAAATTAGTTTGTAGTATAGCTGAATTTTAGAATGTTTGAGGAATATTATTTGAAGTTCTGTAACATATGAAGTTAAGGAAACTCAAGGAATAATGAAATCAATGAAGAATTATTGAAACTTCATGTATGGTCAGGAAGATTATAGAACACTGTAGAAGAGTCTAGTGAATTTCAAAAAATGTGAGATTTTTGGTTTGATGAATTTCAGTTAGTGGGAAAGTTAAATCTGTTCCTGCCTTTTCCAATTCAGGAGAAAACGTATAAAGGGGTGAAATGTACAATGTAGAAGAGATTGTTATTATATACAAAAAATTGAATCATTGAAGATGTTTTTTAGTATTATTTTCTAAAAAAAATCATTTTTGGTGGGAGAATTTTACTAGATAGAGTTATTTTTATAATGGAATCAGACATAGTTTCCTTACAACAAAATTTGATAGAGTTTTTTGGTGCAATGAACCAGAAAGAGAAAATGAGACAAAATTTTTGGGTAGAGTTTAAAGGAGCAGTGGTTCTGATAATTTGGTAGAGACCAAATTAAATATCAAGCATATTTTTTAGTGAGGCACATTTGATGTAATTTCACTAGAAATATGAGAAGTGTACCAGATAGTGGAAATCACAAAAACCATTTTCTCAGAGGAAATTTGTAGACAATTTTTTTAAAAAGTTAAATTTTTATGTTGGATAAAGGTATGATAGATGATATCTAATTATAATACCATACCAGACTTGGAAAAATATGATGGTTCATACCATCAATTTTTTGGTATCTATTGGGGTGTATGATTGGGTGAATAGGTTGTGTAGAGATCATGTTCTCCAATGATGTTGTCTAGATTCAGGTATCATGTTAAGCATAAGAGGGTGATATCATAGAAGGTTGGTTCTTGTTTTAAAAACATTTGTGGATAATAGAACTAATTGTAATTTTTTTTCACAATTTTATGTATAGTAAGGTATTTTTGGTATCAGATACATCATTTTGGTGATGATTACTGCATGTGGGGTATCAGATAGGGAATTTCGAGTGAAAATTTTGTTCTTTCGGATCAAGAATATATATAGTATAGATTTATCAATTTGGAATTAAGAATGAGCTATGGAATATAATTCTAATGGATTTATCTAGAATTGAGATGTAATTGGCGATACTTCTTGATGATTGGAAGCCCTTTGGTAGGGAGTTTGTAATGACTAAAATTATTAATGGTCATTTGCTGTGGAGAAACTTTTAGCCTTTATAAAATTGAATAATGGGGGAAAGATTTTACCATAAAATAATATTTTGAAATATGGGATATTTGAACCTATTTAAGAAATTTAAGGATTTTTTGGAGGATAATTAATGTTCATAGAGGATCGGAATTTATTTTTGTAGAGTTAGTTGTGTGGTCAGGAGTGTTTTGTGGTATAATAATTCCACTGGAACCCCCGTGGATGTCTAATGGATTTATGATGTCTTGGAAAGAAGATACTATTTTTTATAATGGGGGTTTTGTGGAGGTAATCTAGGACCCTTGTGGGAAACTATAGGTTTTCTGGATTCTCAACGTAGCTATGGTTGGATCCACGACACTCTGTTTTAAGGGGAGGCATTTTGGAAATTTTTGGTTAAGTTTTATTAAAACCCCAAACATTTTCCCTTCTCAACCACATGATACATTCCACCTTCCACATGGAGTATCCCTCACCCTCTTCTATTCCATGAGATTCCAATGATCTATATATTCTTTATTATATGGGGAAGGTAAAGCATAATGATCATCTCATTAAATATAAAGAAATACGCGATACCTTTGTTTTCTTCATGTGTTACATTTACTATTTTGATATAATGGTTTTTTGGTATATTTGTTTGATCTATAATTTTTTGTTGACTAAGGTTAAATAAAGCTTTGATATCATATGATTTAACTCTTATAAACACAAGGCTGATGATACCTTTCATATTTAACAATATTAATGTTTATATATATTCATTGCATGCATATTCCCCTAGGGTCCTAATTTAGGGATTTTTAGATGGTCCAGGCGAGTTCTAAATTTTATAGTATGAATTGTTAAATCTACCTATTAGAGAATTGGATACTTCACACACAGTTTGGAAATTATAGAGATGATCGGTGGTTTTACCACTATTGGGAGTGACCTCTAGTTTTTTTTAACGGATCCAAAAGTGTTCTTGCATTATTTTATATTTTTTTAAAGGCCTATAATGATCCATAATGAGTGAGTTAGGGGATCATATATTTTTAGGCCTTGGGTAATGATCCCTATTGGTTTTGGGACTTTTGAATTATATGGTATGGGATATAAAAATAAATTTGGGTCCCTAAATATGTGTTATGATGTCAATATAGGGATATTATGTCAGGTTTCCTATGGGGTATCCTCTAACGGTGTCTGTGGTATGAAATATTTTTAATTGTAGATCGAGGATTAGGGATATGTCCTTTATTGATATAGGAGAGATTTAAGACCGAGTCTTTCCTTTTGTGTTGGTTGGGATGCGTGATATCAAGATGTTGGATATGAGTGTCTGGTTAGGCTCCATGAAAATTCATGTATCAAATATAATTACTGGAATAATATGTACATAGGACCTTACCTTGAGTGATAAGATATTGGTTGAGACTCATTTGTAGGACCTTACCCAGAGTGATAGTGTATTGGTCAAGGACTAATTTTGGGACCTTAACCTGAGTGATTGGTTATTAGTTGAGACTAAATAATTGGCATTTACTTTGGGTGAAAAGGTATAGGTCGAGACTCTATTGTGGGACCTTACCCAGATTTACTGGTTATTCTTCAAGACTAAATTATGGAAACTTACCCTATGTAATAGGTTATTTGTCAATAGTTGATTTTGGGATGTTTCCTAGAGTTATAGTGTAATGGTTGAGACTAAATTGTGGCAACTTATCGTAAGTGATAGTATAGTGGTTTCAACTAAATTGTGGGACCTTACCTTGAGTGATATTGTATGAGTATGGATCTATTGAATGAGGTGACTTTACCTTCCCGAATTAGCTAAAAAAGTGTGTTTATGTATCATTGATTCATAATTAGCACATAATGAATTGAAATGATAGTTTTTTAACAAATTCATTACTTTACTACACATAATTTCACTATATATGGTGTCATTTATAAGGGATATATTGGTTTCACATAACTATGTTACATGATCACACCCTGTATGATAACATTGATACACTTGAAAACCCTTATATTTTCTCTTAAAAAACAGGTTTTATATGGGATCAGGATGGAATATGTATAAGGAAAGTTGGGTGACATCTCCAATTAAGGTCTCTAAGTTGTAATAATGACTCATCTATTTTGGTCTTTTGTTTACCATGTTCATAGTTGGCCGAGTGGGTGACCCTTAATATATGCATGTTTTCTGAGAATGGGTAACACTATGGTTATGACATGTCATGTTTATCAATTATTGGAGTTTCTTCATCAACTATAAATCCATTCACATACTATGATATTATATGATGACTATATTATTTATCTATTATTGAATTTTTTAGTTTTGAGAGTATAGTATCCCTACATTTGTTATTAACTCTCACTACTAGTCAAAAATCTATAGAATATGAAGATACATTATTTAGGTCTTGTAGAATCACCTGTTTGTGTTGATGGATATTTTTCTAGGTTAGATTATTGCATCAATGACACACTAACATTTTCATATGGTCATATCACACTAAAATATCGCACTATAATAAAGAAAGAATAATTTTATAAAACATTGAAAAGTATGAATGTTCAATGGATGATAAATTTTAAGGGATATCTGAAAAAACATTCATGGTGTTTGTATCATGTTGTAATGTGAGCCAATAATTTCTTAGAGGAATATACATTAAAATTATGGCAGGAATTGACTCTATAGTTATCTAGTAAAAAGGCCAATTTTTGGAATCTTTTTCCCTGGGGTCCCTACCAATGTATAATATAAACCCATAATGATTGAAGGGAAGAAAAAATGATGAATCATAATGTAGATTTATTTCGTAATACCTAGTACAAGAGGAATATCCCCAAACAAAAATTCCTTAAATTTATAATGTAGTTCAAAACCCGAACCATAATGATTTACGAAAATTCTGCAACATTTTTGAATTTCAATTACAAAATTCAATTAGAATTATTATGATGTGAATCAATACTTTCACAATATGAATTTAAAGTCATCAATATTTTTTTAAAAACCAATGGGTTGGAAATTCCATTCACAATGCAATAAGTAATCATTATTCCATAATATGTGAAATCTCTATAGATTCTAGGCCCAAACCCTAGGTTTTACTGTGAACACTTTTTTGAGATCATCATAAATTTCTTTGACCCAAAAACTAATTTTCTATAATATCACTATTTTTGATCAAGGTAATCTTCTATTTCCATTCCCATTTCAATTATCTTCCATCCCCAAGATGATTCAAAAACATTCATTACCTCTATTCCCAATTGACATGTCTATCCCCTTTTCCCACCCAATGCACTAAAACCTTTAACCACAAGAAACCATACCCCTTAAATCTATTCCCTAATCCCCTTTATACCACCCCTTTGGCCCTGGGCTGCTTGAAAGAAGTTTCAACTCCCAAAAGAAGTAAACAATCAACCAAACTCCTTGATAAATTAAACCTTCTCCATGATAAGAAGCACTAAACTGACCCACCCCATTTATCCGAAGATTTCATAACACACACAAACACACACACCTTTATATCTTTAACCCAACCATCCCAATATTACTATATTGACGATGAGGCCCAAAATCACCCCATACATGCCTTATGATCAAAACCAAATCAAATTGGGATAATTTGAGAAATATGATGATGTTAAAGATTACTATGAACCATATTTTCTCTACTTTACCACCTTATAAAAGATCAAAATAGATGGAAAATTCATTGATTAATTGTGAGTAACAAATTTGGAACATACTATTGAGGCATGAGTGGAGGTGCACCATGAGCTAAATTTAGAGTTCTTTATTACATTCAAGTAAAACCGTAAGGATATTCTAGTTTGATTAGGTATACAATGTTGAAACCTTTATCTAACTGATTTAAATATGGGATTGAGCATTTATATAAAAATTCATGTGAATATAATGACATATTCATAGATGATATTGGATCCCAGGAAGGATTTGAAATTTCATAGGTGATTTGACCTAGCATAAGAACCTACCATATCCAATAATATGGCGAAGATGAAAATTATAATAATGGAGATCTAAAATTTTAAGATCAATTATAGAGAAATCAAACAATACTATATTTATGAGAGTGACTTTCAAGGAATTTTTCTAGATTCTTGTTATCATTTTCATATGACTTTTAAGGTATTGACAATAAACATGGCCAATTAGCTCAACCAGTATTTCAAGGATCAGAGGAAAAAGATTATGGAAGAAATTATGAGTGGAAATTTCATTACATATCTTATAAATAATCATGTTACATTCTATTCCTCCATGACTATTTCCACTGTTATAAATATTTAGTTTATTGACTTATACCATTGAGTAAAGATATGGGTACTAAATAAGGAAGGGAAATTATATGACTGGTCTGAGGAGAGGATGAGGCTGATGAGGGCCATAGACATTAAAACTCCTACCCTTATTCCACTCTCACACCATAATCGTGAACTAACACAACAAATCCCCTTATAAAATTATCCCTTAGGTAGATAAGTATTAGTTTTTTAAATAAACTAAACTTTATATCATTGGAATCCAGAAAAGTATCTATTAGTGGATTTGTGATTCCATTTGACCCACACTCATACCACCATATACCTCGACCCCAACTAACCCCCAATACCTTTACAACTACTTACACCAGACCGCCACTCCCCACTTCATATTGATACCTTGTAGTATCATGTCCACTGACCATTGGCTTAGGTGGGTCCAAATTGCCACTGACCTTAGGTGATGTTCCCCTAGACACCAATGTCTAGTACCAAATATAAAGGGATGAATAAAACGTTGGGTGATGATTTTTTCCATACATACATATACAACATATAAACGACAATAGTTAAAATGATAATAAGATAAAAAAATAGTTCATGAATGTAAAACAATACAAATCGACATCTAAAAATAACTGAATAACAATAGGGAAGTAGAAAAATATGACATAAAATAGGAAACCAAAAGTCTAAATTCAAGAAGGACTCATAGTACTATGGAGGAACAACTCTATACACTAGGAACTGTACAACTCCCAAGATATGTCACCATAAAACATAACCACAACATCATGGAGTTCTTCAAGTGAAGTATGGGATCTTTAACTTACCTATATCTTGATAAACAAAATTTGTGTATACAATAAGGTACATATAATATAGAGGTTTATATCAACTTAGTATTAAATCCCCAACGCTTCCCATGAATTCCATTATGACTAGGACACATTATCTCATAGTTTTATAAAAAAACATAAAGAAATAATATCAATAATGTTTATTCAAATTAAATCTAAAAAAATAGTGTAATAATTATTTCTATATGGAATACACAATCTACAATTGACACACACATGTATGAAGCCATTCTTTCAATAGTTATAACTTATGAAAAGAAAACCCATCCTTATAAAATCATGTTTTCACATGGATATGTACCCATGTGTATTACATGTCCTCACACCCAAATTTATTTTGAGAACAACAAGTTTTTTTATCATTATATCAAACATGTTATGAGTGTCACTCACAATTAAAAAATTTGATTTATGAATCAACATGAATTTTCGATAAAAAATCAATTTATTTATGTTCATGAGATAGTTAAGAGAGGGAGAAACTAACTACCCCAATTTATAATAATAGAACAAAGGCCAAGTGGAAGAGATTCAATAGGATGAGAACCATCCTAAAATTCCCTCTAGAATAATCTAATTCAAGAGGCCTAGTGAGGAGAGGCACAATGAGGAAGCCAATACAAGATAGATCAAGTAAAAATTACAACAAAACATATATATAAGGATCAAACACGTTTCTCATTTAGTGTTCCTAACTCTCCCAAATAATTGATGCTAAACTCGACCATTTCAAATAAAATCCTGTTTAATGGCACCATAATATGGTTATTCCCACCATATCTATAGTGTATTCAATTTAACCTCTCCAAGTTAGACCCCCAATGGAGAAGGGGTAAATACTTCACTTACCCACCTTACCTTGGACCATGAAATGGTGATTCCTCCCCAGACATTTCCCAAAGCGCTAGAACTGTTAGTGACTCAAAATTACATAGGGCCACAACAACCAACACTATGGAATGTTTCCCCACCCTTTTTCCCAAAAGTGAACTCATTGGGGAAAATAAATAATACCACAACCATTCCCCTACTAGTAGTGATTCACAAAACCCCCAAAACACATTTAATCCATTTTACACCCTTTCAAACCATCTTGAACCCAAATAAAATTTCTAAAAAGATTAAAAAATAGAAAATAACATAAATATACCTCAAACTTAAGGTGATAAATTTCACCCAAAATTGAGATTTATATTATTGAAAATACGAAGGATAAATGTGCATTGAAATAGTTTTGGCTATTGATTCAGCATGAATTTCTCTTATTATCAAGTATCAACATGAATATCACCATTTTTCCACAATACCTAAACCAAAGGAAATAATTTTACATAAAATAAATCATCCTTTCATTCTAAGATATATATTGGCACATGGATAAATTCATCATATGGATCAATTATGAAATTATCCCATAAAATCATGTGAATAAAATAATATTGGCATTTCTTCATTTTAGATACCTAAAATATATTATTAATTAAGAAAAATCTTGGTGTTAAATAAAAACAATAATCCACATCTTCAATATGATGAAGTATCCCAAAAACTCTAATGTACCTAGAAGACAATTTTCTTTCCTTCTGAAATGAAGATGTTTGAGTTTAAGAGAGACCCTCAATAATAAGCTATGAGGATGATATCAAAAGACTTATGCTAGAATTATCTTGCCTAAGGCCATGTATAATTAGGGATGTTTATCTTGTTTCTACCCAATAAAGTGAAGATAGAAATGAGATATCATAAAATGCCTCCAAAATCTTTATCTATCATGGAATGATAATTTTTATTATAATAAAAGTGTAACAAGGAAAAATTATCTTCCCACGAATAACAAAAATATAGAAAAAAATCATAGAGAATGATTTATAATGTTTAAAAACTACATTCTGATTGTCTATTTGTTTGAGTATGATATGCTATGTTGATGGTTAACTTGGTTCCAGGGGCCTGTTATAAGTAATCAAAACTGTGAGGTGAATCTTGGTTCCCAGTAAGAGAATGTAGAAACCAAAACTCCTTGTAATTTTAACACTTCACAAATATATTGATTCAAATAATCTTATACCATATTGGACTCATGAATTGAAATAATATTTTATAGAATGGTGAGTCAGTACATAATCACCCAAATAGAATCATTCTTCCAATGTGTCTATTGTAGGATGGTGAAAAATTCCATGGAAATATACTCCAATTTCTATATATGTTTGGGAATCAAATATATAATTCTAGTTGGGTGTTGGTGTTTAGAATTTACCTATAATCACGTGATACATTTCCAAACTTAATTATCTACTATCCACTTCTTTATAGAACACTAAAAATTGTCCTTTTTATTTATTTAATCATATTCTTAGAAATATATGGATGAACCATTTAAAATGGTGATATTAAGAAAGGATATATTCTTGAAATTAAAGAATAATGACAATTTAGTATAAAAATTACAATACAAAGTTTTCATATATTTTCCAACCTTCAATGGTATCCCCAATATTGAGGTTTTGACCCAGTGGTAAGGCAGTCATGATTTGATCATTGAGCCTCCTTGACTAGGGTAGTCATGTTGGGAGCAAGTGATATTGAGTAGAAAACAACATCCTCATTGCGTTTTGAATGTTCAGATGCTTGTTAGTGATTATTATCAATAACATCAATTTGTTGTGAGCATTCAAGAATATTTGGTAATATTAATTTTCAATCAAGCAATCATCCATTGAATTTCCTTTTCCAGTCATACACAAAAAATTGAAATCAAACATCTAAATATACTCTATACAACATCAGTCCCCAAAGCTCATGTCCTTTTGAGAGAAGATATGCTCCAAGATATTATGATCAGTGACAAAAGTTAATGTTCCACTGAATAGATATTAACATTATGTAATTAAGTCGTGGAATACTATAGACCTCAATAGGTCATGTATTAGATATTTCTTTTAATGTTTTATCAATTACCTCATTCCAAAAATCTATATCACGGTCTCATTTCATAATAACATATAAAAACCCAAATCCAAATGCATCATAAAATATCACATACCCATATCCTTTTTTTAAGATAAGTATAGGAACTAAAGTGAGATGTGATTTAATCTCCTAGAAGGACTTATAATAGTAATATTTCTATTTGAATAAAATACCATCTCTTATCAATACTATTATTGAAGAATTATACCTAGATAAATAGAGAAAAATGTTATGGTAATAACGTTATAGTTCTAAAAATCTATGATTCTAAAATACACCATTTGGTGGATGAAACAAAATTAATGCTTATATTTTTATTGGGTTAACTAAAATTCCTTGATAATAAATTAGATTTCTTTAGGAAATGAACTTATTGCAGCTAAAAGTCACAATTAGATAATTTAAAATAATGTTTGTGATCAGGAAATGAACTCAATACAATATCTATGTTATTCTCATAATAATTTATGGTTTGAGAATAAACCAAGATATCATAAAAAATATAATGATAAATGAATCAAGGTACCTTTGGATGATATGGTTTATCGATGAAATAAAAACTGAAGGTTCATTCATGAGACTAAAGGGAATGATCAATTATTTATAGTTAATATTTCATCTTAAAAAATATTTCATCATAATATTATCTTTTCAAACACAGAGTTAGTTTTAACCTGAGCATAGATCAAATATAGAGAAATGATTATCTCCCTTAAATTGATAACATAGATCATCAATTCAAGGAGGATAAAGATTCATTATTTTATCTTGATTTAGTTTAAAATAGTCAAATAATAATTGAAGAGAACCATATTCCATCATTATATATAGCACTAGAGTGGCCCAAAGTGATGTACTTGGTCTGATGAATCCGTTATTTTATAATTATCCCACTAGGATTTTTAACCCATGCAACTGCACTCAAACATTTCTATATGATGCATGGGAATTTTTTCCCTTGAATGGATATATATAGTGAACCATAATTTTTTAACATGGATATTACAAACTTTTTAATATAAACAACATAATAGTGATACAATATAGGATCTAAAGGCTAAATATGAAAGGAAACATAGACCCATACATCAGTTATACATAATAGAATTTAAATATTTCTTATTTATCATCCTAAAAGCTCATGTTTTCTCTTTATTATATTTAATCACTTGAGGATATATATCCAATAAAGGGTAGTACTAGAAGACTAGTAAGGGGAGGAATATCATGGGAGGAATACTAGGCATGAATCGGCAGTATACAAGTGATCATAATAAAAATCCACATATCATAATCATAGGATAATCATAATAATCATTATGGAAACATTTGATCATGTAATGGAATGTGGTATATTAATAATAATGAAATATCATAACATAGTGTTCAAATACCACAAAAAGTTTGAAAAAATAAAGCATCATGTTCACACATAACATATGCGCATAAATCAAAGCATCATAGTTTTGAACAAATATAGAATCATGTGCATTTATAATACACATAATATAATGAGATATATCCCATTTCCCAATTAATTTATGGAACATATATTTTTGGTCCAACCCACAAATTCATAAAATACTCATAATCATGCATGCCACATGGAAAGAGAGTACATAACAATCATAGTAATGAAATAAACCCATGGAAATGAATGAATTTCATAAGGGTGTCATAAATAATACTTCAGGGAATAAACATTGGGATTTACAAATTAATATGGGATATCATATCTTAGGATAAAAAATAATATTTATTTGAATAATAAAAAATTGAAAATATGACAAATAGATGGTTTCAAAAATAAATTCCTTTTCAAAAAATCATTGTAATTATCTCAGATTTTATTTTGACAATGTAGGAACATGTATATCCAAATAAAGAAAAGGGAAAGAATATTGAAAGGAAATTTCTAGGAAATTAGAGGAATTTTTATACTGAAATAAATTTGAAATAGTAGATAAACCTAAATAAAGAGCTGGGTTCTAGAATCCTCTTACATTAAATACTACTTTATTTTATAGATTTTCTGCCTTCGTATTAATAAACATAGGCTTACTAAAATATGGAACCAGAAGTGAATTATGTTCATTTTTTAAATATTGATCAATTATAATCATAGTATTGTATTTCTTAATTCCCTTTGTTAATGGTGAAATGTTTTGATATCATATTTTCCCTATCCTATTTTATTGGATTTATTGATCTTGATTTATTTCTTATTATACATAATTAAGATTAAATTTAAAATTATAGAAATAATTATATTTATACATTTATAAATTATAAATAATTTATTATGTTCATCCATAATAGTTTTGATAATTAGGGAGTTGGAAATGTACTCATGGGTGGTTAACCGAATGTTAATTAGACATTATCAAAAGAATAATAAAGGCATGTATGAAATATAAATACATCATAAATTAATTCATTATAGTATGGTAACATATTTAATATAATTATAATATATTAATTAATATTATATTATATTATATTTTTTTTATAGGTGTAACACCCCAATATTTTTATGAAATATTTCTGTTTAAATAATTTGGATTCATTGACAGCTTTCTTTTCATGCAACTATGAGTAAAAAAAACCGTGTAATATTATTAAAATATTATGTGTCTATTATTAATTATCCATTTAATTGAAAGTTTTGAATATGATAAAATAATTTGTGAAATATATATAATGTTTAAGTCAATATGAATTTATTGATAAGTTCTAAGAAAATTTTCTCACAATTTTTAGTAACGTCATTTTATTCTTCAAAAATATGTTTTCTTCATAAATGAGTTTTTCTTATTTGTACGAGTGAACATTAAATTCAAGAAGTTTTAAAAATATATCCTACTAGATAAATTTAATTTTCAAATTATTCAATTCAAAAGTATCATAAAAGTATTTTTTCATAACTTTTGAAAATATTTATTTTTTAGTGAATAGTGAAAAATACTGATTTTTGTTGGAAAAAATATTTTAATTTTATGTTTTTATAAGGTAAAATTATGGTTTGGGTTTCTATAAATTTTTTTGAGTCAATTTTTATTTAAAATAATATAATTATGCCTTTTAAATTGATTTTATAATTTAATTTAGTATAAAAATGTTTTATATGTAAAAGAGAATTTTTCCGAATAACTTTTTTCAATGCATTTTAATAGTTTAAATTTAAATTAAATTCTAAAACATATATATTTAGAGTTTGTGAAAATGGATTTCTTATTTAGAATCAATGAGACCAAATATATTAAATAGGACCCTTTTATTTTTTGGCCAATATGAATTGTAAACTATATAATTTTTGTTACCATAATAAAGGGTAAATTGGGTAATTTAGGTTAATACTAATATGATAAGAATAGTAAAATGACCCTAAATGTTGCCAAAATTTTATTTTATGTGTATTTTTATCCATAATAATTCATGTTTTAGTTATATGACCAGAATATGGTTATTTTTTTTTTGAGATCATGATGTTTAGAAAATGTTATTTAGTGAAAAGTTAAGATGTCCCATTTATGTTTTAAATAAAAATAACATTTTTATATAGGGTTATCCATATATATGTTCAAATATAAACATTCTTATAGAATAAATATTATTTATCTACATCATGGTATTTTTTTAAATTTTTATTTAATAAATAATTACCTCAAGTAATTACATAATGTTGATGCAGTAATTGTTTAATTAATAAAAAAATTAAAGAAATGATATTAAACACATGACAATAACTATAATTTGATTTAATCATGGTTCTACATGAATTTTCTAGATGTTTATAACATATTAGCGATGTATTAAATGATTTATTTTGATGTTATCTTGTTTTATTGATTTTTTTAATGTCAATGTTATGAATAGTGTCAAAATTAACACAAATGATATTTTATGAAAATAAAATTTTATTAAATTATTTAAAAATCATTATAAGATATAAAAAAATTGATTTTATATGGTCTATAATGTAATAAATTTTTAATTTATGGTCCAATTGACAACATATAATTAAAAATTAGAACCTATTAATATTGAAAAAGTTATTGTCGTAGTTAAAATTACATTAGGCTAACTAAGGGTTAATCAAAATGATAATGTTTAAAATTACATTAAAAAAATATCAAAAATATATTGGCTGATGTAATTACAACCCTATACCACCTTTTATTTTAATTTCCCACCATGTGGGGTTATTTGTAATGAGATAAAATTTATTATAAATTAATATCTTTAGAAATTCCAAAATTTCCCCTCACCTCCATTATTAAAGGACACCTCCTCCCTCAATTAATTGACCACATTGAGTATTCTAGATCGAACAAAATCTTATTTTTTTTCATCACTTCCCTATCCAAATTTTATATGTTCTTTTCCTCCCAAAATATCAACCCTATATCCCTTAAGAGGAGATATAAAGGATTCATTGTGAAGAAAAGGTAATCACACTACCAATCACATTCTTTATCTACTCCTCTCCACCCACTCTAAATCCGTGATAAATATCATAAAATGTTTACTTCAGAATAGTAAATATTCTGAAAAAATATTTTTATTTTGAGAACCGAATTATACACCCCCTTTCCCATAAAAAAAGAAGTGAAAGTATCACTCGTGCGTACATATGATTTACTATTTCCACGTAGTGATACAATTCATTTTTCATCAACATCATTTATGGATGATAATTATCATGATTTTTATGTTTATATATGGTATATATATATATATGACATATTTATACTTCTAAAATTATAATATCATGTATTCCTTCATCATCCAATCTTTTGATAAATGAAAATGTTGCTCGTTCGTACGTATGGACTACCATCTTCAAAATGCCATGTTATTCATTTTCAATTATATTTCACATGGATGGAAATAATGACAATTTTTATGAACATGTATAATATATATAACATAATATTTATTCTATAATGATGTATTATTATTATTATTTTTTCATTTTATTAGATTAAAAATGAAAACAACTTTCATGCATACATACGACATACTATCTCTATGAATGATATAATTAATCTTTCTATATATAAATTTTATGAAAAATTATAAATATATATATATAATGAATATATATTATGTTTATAACATGCTTAAACATCTGGAAATTATGGGATAATGATCAAAGTATATGGACTGGGGCTATGAAACTGAAATATTCTTGGAAAACGAACCAATTATCACCTTGAACAATGATTTTAATAATAAAATATTTATAAATGGGTGATAAGATGTGAGAAAAAAATCATACATGGTATTATTTATATATGGTTATGGGATATGTGTATAATAAATTCTTATTTATAATACATGTTTTTTCAAAGATAACAAAGAAAGTCGAGACTAGTGGTAATGGATTTTTGTCTCACTTTTTTTATGTGGGACATGTGATTTATACACTAATCATTTTTATGGTGTATATAATGATCATGAATTTAAATTATGATTCTTATCCTAAAAATTATGGGATTTAAATATCCATATAAGTTCCTTTCTTTTATGGGGCATACAATTCAACAGATTATAAAGTGTTAAGGGTTTATTTCACAATCTCATCACTATTCAGGATTGTTTATATTTATGTCACTATTGTGGAATATCTCTCTTCCATGCCAATATTTTCTAAAAATATATTCAATTTTTATAATATTATCCATTTTTTTAAAATTCTTTTCAATATATTTTTTATTTTTTCAAAAAATGTTTTAAATGGAATCTTCATGTAATTTTCCAAAAGGGTATTTTATGATTTTTCTTTCAAAAGATTGAAAGGAATGTTTTTTAACTTTTAAGACTTGAAAAAATTTTACTACCCTCATGATTCTTTAATTTTTTGAAGCTTCATTTAAAATATTAAAAGTTTCTTTTCAAAGAAAATGTTATCCTTTATAATTGTATAGCTTAAAAAATGATTTAAAAATGGATAGGATATTTTCCAAAAAAAATATTTCAAGTGATATTTTAAAATATTTTTCTATCCAAGATAACATTATTTGATGTCACTTATTTTGGGGATATTATCCAAGGATACCATAATTATTCTTTATCAAAATGGTTTATGTTTACTATGACATGATTTTTAAGAGACGTGTTTCTTTTCCACAGGTTATTCTATGATGAAATTTTAAAGAAACCCATTTATTTTTCTGGTTTTGGATTTGATGAATGATTTTTGATCTTGTGGAACACATATATATGGTTTTAATTATGTAAGAGGTGGGAACTTTACCTCCATCGAATTCATTGGGTAATGATATATATCTTATGAGATAGATTAGGCTGGAATGGGAGTGAACCTGGTTCAGTAATATAGGGCTGGAACTAGAGTTAACATGATTAAGTAATATAAGAATAGAATAGGAGTGTAGCTGATTTAGTAATAAATGGCTGTAACGTGGAGTGAAATTGGTTCATTAAGGGACTCTATTTACTATGATAGTCTTGTTAATGAACCATTATAAATATGATAATGATTTTCTATTCTTATATGCGTGCCACAATTTCATGTATTATGTTATGTTTTCAGGGTTTATGTTATTTTATTCTTTTATAATTTATGTTTTATGAACATCCATGATTTATTCCATGACTTAAGATTATTATTTTTATACATAGGTTATGATTTTTAAATATTATTTACATGTATTCATACTATTATTATCATTTTTAGTTAGATATATCCTTTATTTATCGTTAATGAGAATATGAGATCACCCTTTTCTTATTTTTATTTCTCCAGGATATAAAGAAATGTATTGAGTATGATATCATAAAATGGATTCTAGTTATCAATAAATAAGTTAGATATAATGTAGATATAATATAAACCATTTTTTTTATGATTCAAAGTAACCAAATACACAAAAATGATACGTTTTGTCATTGTTTTTGTTATGTTATGTAATGAATATTAATCTATCTAGACATAATATCTATGTAATAAAATACTTGTATGTTATAGTTAATATTTGAGAAAAGATTTAGTTAACATTTGGAAACTATGATGACAAAACTTTAGTGAGATATCTAGATATATTTATAAGTATATTCCTAGGGATGTCTCTAAGGATAAGTCTAATGATCAGTAAACATATTGGAAAATTTCCTATAATTTATTTAAATGATAAATAAAGTGGCTTCAAATAAATTATGTCCCTTTATGAAATGTACAGGTGGATATGGTTCTCGAATAGAGGTACCTAGTGGTAATAACTCTGAAAAGGGCGCATTGATCTAGACTCAATCATCACTGGGTGCATGAGAACAGTCCTTGATTCACACATTGTTTGACACTCATGGGGATTAGGCCATAGATATTCACAAACTCTTTATGAGCCATAATGAATGATTTGAATAGATGATGACCAAAAATGACTTATTATAAACTTAAGGTGTCAAAATTTAAACATCCTATATGTTATTTTGATTATATGGTATTCCATTATGATTAGTGTTTCTAACATTATCATTTTGATTTTGGTATATTGATATATTGAGATAGAATAATGTTCACATTGAATCTAATTAAAAATTTAGTGACTCTGAGAAACCAAATTTTATGATGGCTAGAGAGAAATATATTATGATTATTCCTAATCAGATATCATGATATGTGATTAAGAATGTGAACTTTGGTGAGATTCAAAATACATAAAATAAGATTCATATGGAATTTTATGAATTTTCATGTGGTTTTGAACATAAAGGAAAGTTTATATAGATTACTACATGCCAAGAAGGTGGGAATAAGAACATGGAGGAATATATCAAATGTAGGGTATGATGATATCTATGTGGAAAAGAAAGTCATAGAGTGATTTTTTGTGGAGTTTTACGTATTATGTGTGGGAAACATGGTAATTATACAACTAAATGTCCTAACCCATGAATTAACTTATAGACGAAGGAAGGATCTATTCCATTCCAATCGTTGAAGTGGAAGGATTACATTATTTTTATATTCGGATTCAATAATTATATTGTTGATTTATTTTACCAATTGTATTTTGAAGCACATATGTCTCCAATTATTTTGAAACATCTAATGATTTTGAAGAATATATGTGTCCATGTAATATTTAATTATTATTTATGAATACCATCATGGATTGATGAGTTTAAATTTTATTATAAGTTTAATGTCTTTGAAACTACTTTTAAGGTTTTATGTGACAATATTTTATCAATATTAATGATATTTTGATAGGAATTTATTGTAGTGGAACCCTTTGGTTTTTTATATAGTGCCAAATTTATCTAAGGATGAATACCTTTAAACTCTTTGGACAAACGATTAAAGGTGTTGATAACATTTAGAGTTTATATTCCCTTTGATTTTGGGATAATTATGATTTACAATTGATCAATTTATGAAATCAACACACTTCATTTTTGTTAGAAAATATTATTCTTTTGATCTAATATCTAGAATATAAATTTAGAAAGTGGTATGGTTTTCTAGAATACCATATTCAATTATATTTTATTAGAATCTAGCATTTAGATCAATGTTTTGGAAAGATCATGAAATAGAGTTGAGTTTAAAAATCACATATGATCCTCAGATAGATGACCATTTTGTGAGAATAATTCAAACCACAGAGGATATTTTAATATCTTATTATATGGATATTAAAGGTGGTTGTGATCAACACCTTCTTCAAGTTGAGTTTTCTTGAAAAGATAGATTTCCCTTGAGAATTCATATAGATCCTAATAATTCCCTTTATGAAAGGAAGTTTAGAAATCAAAAGTACATGAATGAAGTTGTAGAAATAAATCTATTGGGAACTGAGAAAGATAATAAGATGGTTGAGAAGGTAAGATCCATTTTTCAACATGTAAGGACTTCACAAAGTGGAAAGAAATGATATACTAATAATCATCAAAATGATCTAAAATTTGGATTTGTTGAGAATGTACTTCTATGAATTTCTCCATGGAAAAATTAAGGGAAAAATAATCCCTAGGTATATCGATCCCATTAAAATAATTGATTATATTGGTATAGTAACTTATGGTCTAGTACTTCTATCGAACCTCTCTCATGAAAATGATGTGTTATATATATCTCTTTTATGGAAGTACATACCTGATTCAACAAATTTATTAAACTCAGAGTTCATACCATTAGAGAATAATATTTCTTATGATGAAAAACTAGTTGAGATTCTATATCAGATAGAGAAATTTCTAGAAATAATACCACTCACTTTGTTAATGATTTTTGGCAAGACCACCAGCATAAGGAATCTACATGGGAACCTATGGATGTGATGTGGTAGAGGAATCCTCATATGTTTGTATCCATGTGAAAAATTTCATGGATAAAATTAATTTTAAGGTGGGTAGAATGTAACACCCTGATATTTTTATAAAATATTTCTCTTTACATAAATTCATTTCATTGGTAGCTTGCACTTTACACAACCATGAGTTTAATCGAACAACATAACACTATTAAACTATTTTTATATCTGTTATTTCATAGACATCATATTGGTGGGTATAAAGTATTAACTAATTTATGAAATTGATATAAATTTCTAACTAAATATGAATGTATTGGAAGGTTATTATAAAATAATCAAACTATTTTTAGTAAAGTCATTTTATTCTTCAAAAATAAGTTTTCTTCAAAACTTTTTTTTTATTTTTATGAGTGAATATTAATGTATAGATGATAATGAAAATTTATTTTTAATTTTTTTTAATTCATTATTTCAAAACAAACTTAAAATTGGTTTTTGAGAATTTTCAGAAAATATTTATTTTTCATGGAATAATGAAAAATACTAATTTTTATTGGAAACTATATTTTCATTTATAGTTTTCACAATGTAAAATTATATTTGGATTTATTTTAAATTTTAATGAGTTCATTTTTATTTAAAATATTCCAATTACGGTCTTTGAAATGGATTTTATACATGAATTTATTAGGGAAAAAGTTTATATTTTAAAAGGGTATTTTTCTGAAAAACCGTTTCTCATTGAATTTTGGAGGTTTAAAATTGAAATAAATTTTGAAAATTTTGTGTATTGAATTTTTGATAATATATTTCATATTTATAATTAGTGGCTCAAAATTTATTAAATTTTTGCCTTTTATTTTTTGGACAATATAAATAGTAACCATGATAATTTTTGTTACCATGGTAAAAGGTAAATTGGGTAATTTATGTTAGAAATAATTTGATAAGAAAAATAAAATAACACTAAAACTTTCCCAAAATTTTTCAAGAGTTATTTTAATAAATAATAATTAAATGTTAGGTTATATGACCATTTGGATGATATTATGATGTTTATGATATTTTATTTAATGAAGACTCAGTGATGTAATTTTATTGTTTTAAATAACTATAAAAATTTCAATATATAGTTACATAGAAAATGAATGAGACTAAAAATACTATTATGAAATATAAAATAATTATTGATATAATTTAATTTTATTTTTAATTTTTAGTGAACAAATAATTACCTTAAACAATTACACAATGTTGATGTAATAAATATTTAAATAATAACAAATCAAATAAATTATAATTAACAAATTAAAATAAATGTATTTTGAATTTATTAAGGCGATAAAAGAATTTTAAAAATTTATATGACATATTAGGGGTGTATTAATTTTTTTTTTGAATTTATCTATTTTTATTGATTTTCTTAATGTTAATTTAATGACTGTTGTCAAAATCTAAAATAGTGGTATTTTATGAAAATAACGTTTTTTCAAATTATTTAGAAATCGTACACATATTTAAAAAATAAAAAGTGATTATTAAATGGTAAACAATGTGATTCACTTTACATTTATGTTCTAATTAATACCATATCCGTAAAAATTACAACCTTTTAAAATTTAAAAAGTTGTTACCATAGTTAAAATTAAAATAGTTTAACTAAGGGTTAATCAAAATTATAAGGTTTAAAATTACAATAAAACTTTTCAAAAATATATTGGTTTATGGGATTACAATCCTATCACAAATTATCTTTAAATTTTTTACAGTTTATAATTATTTGGACTGAGAGTGAATTTATTATAAATTAATATTTTGAGAAATTCCAAAAGTACCCCTCACCTCAATTTTAAAAGGACACCTCCTCCCACACTTTATTTCACCACTTTGAGTATTCTATCTTAATAAATATATACCAAATTATCTTATAAAATTCCATATACACATTATATATTTTCTTGTATTCCCAAAATATTAATCCTAGATCCATTTAGAGGAGATCTAAAAGTGTTGTTTCGAAGAAGAGGTAATCACTCTAACCAATAAATTTCTTTTTATAATCTTATTTTCCTACTATAAATCCATGATAATTATTAAAAAATAATAAATTCAGTACAATAAATATTATTAAAATTTATTATGATTATGAAAACACAATTATACACCCCCTTTCCCACCAAACTAGAAGTGAATGTATTACTTGTTCGTACATACGACTTACCGTATCCAAGTAGTGATACAATTCATTTATCATCACCATATTTTATAGATGGGAATTATTATATGTTTAATGTTTATATATGATATATATGAAATTATTATACTTATGTAATGATATTATTATGTCTACCTTATTATCATCGAATCTCTTGAGAAATGATAACGTCGCTCGTGCGTACGTATGAACTACTATTTACACAACGTGATGTGATTCATATTCATTTATAGTTCACATGGTTGGTAATGATGATGACTTTTATTAACATATATGATATGAATATAAACTAATAATAGTTCATTAATGTGTATTATTATTTACCTTTCTTTCATTCCATTATATGAAAAATAGAAACAATGTTAATGTATACGTATGGGCTACCATCCCCATGAACAGTGTAATTAATTTTTCTATATATAATTTATAAGAATGATTATATACATTTATATAATTAATATATATGATCTTAATAATTTCATTATTATTCTATAAATTATGGGATCATGATCTTTGTATAAGGACAAATGCTACCAACCTGAAACATGCTTGGAAAACAAAGCAGCTATCGCACATAACAATGATTTTAATAACAAATAATTAATAATTGGGAGGTAAAATGTTATAAAAAAATCATACATGGTATGATAGATATATGGTAATGTATTAAATTCATAATAAATCAATATTTATTATATAGGTTCTTTCAATATGAACAAAGAATATTGAGACTTGAGGTAAGGGATTTTTGTCTTACTTTTATTTTTTTAGGACACATGCTTCATACACTACATGTTTATTTTGTGTGGTGTATATACTAACCATGAATGTATTTTATGATTCATATCATGAAAATTATGGGATTTACATATCCATATAATTTTCATTTTTTTATGGGGCATATGATTTGATCGATTACAAAGTGGAAAGGGTTTATTTAAAAACCTCATCATTAGTCAGCATTGTCTATACTTAATTATATGTTGTGGAATATTTCTCTTCCGTGATCATGTTTTGTAAAATTGTTTTCAACATTTTTTAATATTCTAAAATTATTTTTTTAAATTAAGTTTTACCCATTTTTTTTTATTTTTTCCAATATGATTTAAAATTAATCTTATTTTAGTTTTCTAAAAGGGTATTTTATGATTTTTGTTACAAAAGTTTGAATGGATGTGTTTTAAAATTATAAGGCATAAGCATAATATCCCACTTTTATAAATCATTAATTATTTTATGCTTACTTTATAGGAATACATGTTTATCTTCAACAAAAATGTTTACTTTTATAATTACATGGCTTAAAAAAATGATTTGAAATTAGAGATGACATTTTCAGCAAGAATTATTTCAAGTGATGTTTTAAAAATATTTTCCTTATAAGATAAAATTATTTGATGATATATATAATGAGGATATTATCCAAGGATACCATCCTTAATATTACATTGTACGGTTTATGTTTATTACGAAATGATGTTTAAGAATCCTATTTCTTTTCCATGGGTTATTCTATGATGAAATGTTTATGAAACCCTTTTCTTTTTATGGGTTCTCAGGTGAATAATGATTTATGATCTTATGGAACACATATGTATGGTTTTCATTATGTGATGGTGAGGACCTATATATCCCTCTAATTCATTGGGTAATGATTCATATATCATGAGTTAGATAGGTATAGAATTGGAGTGTTCCTAGTTTAGTAATATAGGGATGGAACGGGAGTGAGACAAGTTCAATAATATAGGGATGGAACATGTGTTAAATAGATTTAGTAATGTAGGGCTGGAACAAGGAGTGAACTATATCCAGTAAGGGACTTTGTCCGCTATGATAGTCTTGTATGTTATCCTTGGATAATATGGAAATGATTTTCTATGCTTATGAATATGCCATAATTACATGTCTAATGTTAAATTTTCATGGTTTATGTTCTTTTATTCTTTTCTGACTCATGTTTTATGATCTTAAAATATTTATTCCATGACTTGAGATTATGACTTTGATACACACTGTATAATTTTCATATATTATATTCATGTATTTATACTATTATTCTCATGTTTTGTTTGATATCACTGAGAATTTGATCTCACCATTTTCTTATGTTTATTTTCCACATGATATGAAGAAAGTTATTAAGTATGATATTCCAAAAATGGTTCTATTTTGGAAAAAATAAGTTGGAGATGATGTAGATATTTTATGAGCTAGTTGTTTATGTTTCCATGTTTCCAAAGACACTAAACCTATACAGTTCTGGCATGGTTATTTTATGTTATGTAATTGATATTAATCTATTTGGATGTAATAACAATGTATGAAATGTTGGGGATGTTATAAAATTAATAGTGAAAAACCGAAAGGGATGTGGAATATGAGAAGACAAGTAGATGAAAACATCACCCTTCCCACTCTTCCTTCTTTTGTACTGTACTAAAATCATTGAATGTTTTGAGTATGTTACTTCATTACATACATAAGGATTATAAGGACCATGAGAGAGGTAATTGGGGAATATATTCATTATTGGTTAGGGACAGAGGAGTGTTTCTCTAAGGGAGGTATGAGGGGTAATTTATACTTGAGGAGAGGGTTATTTTTGAGTTATAATATTGAATAAAATTTTATATACAAGGTAAACCATTTAATAGTAATATTTTTGAGATTATGAAATATAAATAAAAATATAAAATAATTTTAGGACTTTAAAATAATTAAAAATATAAATTTATTATTTTAATAAAAACGGGTGAAAAAGAAAAAAATATTATTTTAATGAAATACTTTAAACTTTAGACTTGAAAAAAAAATACTTTTTAGGTCTGTAAAATGTGTATATTGTATTAAAATGAATATTTTAAGAAATTAAATATGTCTTTAGTTGAGTTGAAATTTATAGAATTGATTAGGAAATTATTATATAATGAATAATATAATTTAAAATACACTGGTTACAAAAAAACAATATTTTTTAACTATTCACAAAAAATTGAATTATATTATAAAATTAACAAAAAAATACCCTTAAAAAATCTCAACATTATACTTCTAAAATTAAAATTCACTTTATCAAAATAATTTTCTAACAATGGTAATTTTAAATTTTAATATAAATCTTATGATTTTTATGAAATATATTAAAATAATGTTAATTAAAAAAATTGTTATATTTACTTAGAGTTTTTAATCATGATATATATTTCATAGAATTATAGTAGTTTTATTTTCTTAAATTACTCGTGATAAATGTTATTTTTATTAAATTTTATTATTTTGTGGTTAAATTACTAATCCTAATAGTTATGTTACTATTATAATGGTCACAATATGATTCGAATGGTCATATTAACTCTAATAAATACCTACGCATTCATTCATTCAAGATTTTCTATAATTCCTCAAGAGGATATATATTTTCTTTATCTAAGTTGTTGATTATTTTACTAATATTTCATTTATTTTATAAAATTTTGTTCATGGGGGATGTAGTTTTAATAGGTTGGAATGATCTTTGTTTTCCAATTCTTATTATTCTATTTAATATTTTCTCCCATTCTAAAACGTTATATTTTCATGGGTTTAGTTACTTAATAATGAAAAGATATCCATTAATGAAATAATGTTTTGTTAGTTTCTCAAGGTGTTTTTATATATAATTCTATATAATATAATATAATAAACCTTTATTCAGGAAACATATATCACTTATAAACTCTGGGTTGCTACATTCTGGCCCCCTTTAAAAATTTCATCCATTAAATTTCAACTCAAATTCTTGATTGAGAATAGATGAGGGTGATTCTGTTTCATTTTTTCCATAGCTTCACAAATCCTCTCTTCTTATTTATGGTTCCACCACAAAACATTGACAAGGTGATTTTTTTTGTTTCATAGAACATTGTCTCTATTGTACAATATCTTCAATAGATTTTCCTCATAATAGAGGTCGTGCGCTCGTTGTAAAAAAATAGATTCTATACTTGTGAGGGATCTATTATGTACTTACTCAAGAGAGATATGAGGAACCCACCATGAAATGAAGCCATGTTTGGTGGGAGTTATATCCAATAAGAGACATATACTATGTGATCAAGGATCTCATAGGGGTAATGTACTTGATGATAAGCTTCCCATTCTCTCTAAACCACATAAATACATTCAATAGTTATATTTGAAGGAAAACGTTGTCTCTAATATCAAACTCAAATATCCTTTTATAGTTTTAATAATATCACTTTTTAAAAATCTAACTATCTTTTATATGTTTTTGGATCGATTAAACCTTCCATGTAATCTCCTATAAAAGATTAGGTCTAAGTATCTTTCATTCACCAACTTCATCCCAACAGATATGAGTTCTACATCACTACCCATAATGATCTTCATATGGATCCATTTTAACACTCAAGTTGAAGATGTTATTTAATGAGAACTCAATTAATGGAAGATATAGATTCTATACACCTTTAAATTCAATTGATCATGCTCTTAATATTTACTCGATTCCCTAAATGGTAATTTCAGATTGGACATTAGTTTGGGGTAGATAGGATATTCCAAAATTCAACTAAATATTCATTTCATGTTGAACACTTCTATAGAATTTAGAATTTAACCATCAATCACTATCAGATATGATCAAATATGGGGACCCATAAATCCTCACCACAATGTTTACATATATCAAAGAAAGTTTTTTAAGAAATAAATATTCCCAAATAGTGATGAATTGGGTATTCTTGGTGAGTCTATCCACCACATCCTGTATCATATTACTCCATTTGGATGTCTTCTAGAGAAAAGTAAAAAAGTACATAGTGATGTTCTCCCATTTCCAATTTGGTATGTGAAATGGTTTCATCATCACCTTATAATTCTATTATTTTAATTTTACTTTCTGACATAACAATCACTTTGAGGTGTACTTAGTGATATCCTTCTTTATATTGTTCTAATAAAAGTACTCTTGAAGATCACTGTACATATTCAAACTTCATGGATGGATGGATAAAGATGAAAATTTTTCATTATCTAATAGATATTTCTTTATATTAGGTTATGTTGCAATTTAAATCATAGATCCATAATGAATTACACCATATTCATCAATGCATAATTCATAAATATTCATTTCCTTTCCACTTCCACCTCATTTTGAAGTTTGAAATATTCCCTATATGCCTCATTGATCTTCATTTGGATAGATGGTTGATAAATAATTTGGTAAAGGTATGATGTATTCTCTACCATTATTATTTCTAGATACATTCTTGGTATATCCATGAAGATAGGTTCCTCTTATCATGCCAGATAAAGTAGTAGGTTATTTTCTTCTAAGAGCATCAACTACCTTGTTCGCCTTTCCAGGATAATAGTGAATAGAGAAATAAAAGTCCTAAATTAGATTAAAAAATATTCATCAACACAAGATAACATATTTCTATGTGAATATATACATTAAAATCGTGTAATCTATTAATATTTCACACTAATCCCCATAGAGGTAGTGCTGCAAAATATTCAAGGTGAACATCACAACTACTAACTCTAGATCATGTGTCAGGTAGTTATTCTCATGGATCTTTAATATTTGAGAGTAATATATAATCACTTTATCAGTCAACATGAGTAAAAATATAATAATTTCTTTGAATTATTACTTTATATCACAAAAAACATCTCAACTTGATGGTAGTGTGAGTACATGTATAGTAATTAGCCTATTTTTAATCTCCATAAACATTTCCTCACATTATTCCATCTAGACATAATTTACCTCTTTCAATGTTAAATTAGTTAACAGGATATATAATCATGAGAACTATCATAAAAACAAAGTTAGTACACAACTAAGATAAGAAACATATGAATTTTCGTTACCCTTGAGGGTTTGGGCCATTCCTCAATTAATTTTATTTTAGAAGGGTCCATAGAAATTCCCTCATTTGTGATCACATGCCTCTAGAATGTGACATGTTGTATCCAAAAATCACACATGATAAATTTAACATATATTTTTTCCTTTATTATTTTTTTCTATTAAAAACTTTATATTTTATTCATGTTCCTCCTTTATCTTAGAGTAAATGAGAATATCATCAATAAAGACTACCACAATTTTTTTGTGGAAATCTATAAATACACTATTAATCAAATTCAGGAATATTTAAAAGGAATTAGTATGTCAAATGGGAATCACTATGTTCTCATAGTGTCTATTCCTTATGCATAATTATGAATATTATTATTATTTATCTTTAGTTGATGATATCCAAAATAAATATCTACCTTTGAAAAATAATGAGATCTACATAATTAATCAAACAAGTAATCAATCTGTGGAAGGGTATACTTGTTATTTATTATGATATTCTTGATCTCTTAGTAATCATTACACAACATCACAAATCTATAATTTTTATTGAATAATAGAACTAGTTCACCCTAAGGTATTTCACTAGGTAATATAAAACATTTTTTTTCAAATTCTCATTCAGTTTCTTCTTTAAGTCATCTAGTTTGATTGAGGCCATCCTTTATGGGTATTCAGAGATAGGAGTGGATCCAAGTAAAATCTATATTGATAAATCTACCTCATGATTTGGGGAAGGCTAAGTGACTCTTCAGGAATCACATTTGTATATCCCTTAAAATTGTATTTCATAAGGGTTAATACATTCCTTTGACTAAACCCTTAGGAAAGGGTATTCTTCTTCACTCAACATGAACACCGATAATATTGATGGATTTTACAAATTTGATGTATTCTCTTCCTTTAATTTTGGAAGGAATATGAGATGCTTTATAATATAGAAAGAGATTTACATTAATTTATAGTTGATTTGAGATCTATATAATTAAATCCAATACATGATCATTATTTATCTAAATTCCACCAATAGATGGATTAAGATATTTTCTAGAAGGATCTTCCCATATATTCTAAAATGAGAAGATTTAATCAAATGAGATGTTCTGATCACAATAATATGAGTTTTTATAGATATCTATACTTAAAGGCATTGAGGATGTGATTCAATAGTTCCAAAAAACATGAAGGATATGAAGGAATTCATAGAATGGTAATCAAATAAAACTCTTTCCACTCTTAAGATTATAGGATGTGTATATTTTATGAATTAATTTTCAAGTCCTACCTTAGTAGTAGTGGTAGAATAATATTTACCAGTCTACTTTGACTTTGGTGGCTATTGAAATTGATTACCCTTAATGGACCACGGTTTATTATAGTAGCTAACATAGTACCCTTTCTGCTTACTATTAAATCATTTTACCATGGGTGGTGTATTGGGAGGTGCCTTTATTTCCTCCATCCCGATAGGTATATTTTTCATGTATATTCAATATTCATGATCTTGGTGGACTTCTCTACCAAACTCGATGAATTTCCATTTACAGTTGAGGTAACTCCCATGATGATTTTCCCACAATTCTTATATGTGGGTGATTGGATCTTATTTCCTCCATTGTCATTTGATTCACCAGCTTTAATGTATATTATTCTATTCTTATCTCATTATCCATGGGACCACTCTCAAAACTCCATATTTAATTTTAGAGCACATTGAACAACTTCTTCATAACTCCCAATTTTGTAAGTAGATACATACTCTTGAAGGTGTGATTATAAACCACCAAATAATATTTCTATTTCACTTGCATTTTTGATAAAAAAACCTAAGCCAGATGTTGAAATCCTTATGAAAGTTTCCTCACAAGTTGTGATAGATACAATTTCCTTTTTATAATGCCCCAGGAAACTCTTTTTTTCAAAGAGTTTAAGAAAAAAAATTGTTAAGAAATAAATTCTTAAAGACTTGCCACTCAATTTATTCCATTTAATCCTTTTATTTTTATTCTTTATCAAGGAACACCATAGATCTACCTATCTATCTAAATGATAGTCATCCAGGGTAACTTTCTCCTTCCCAGAACATTAGGGAATCGAAAATTACTTTTCCATTGAGTTATCCCACCATTTAGGAAAAATGGGTCAGAAGATCCACTAAATGTTAGTGGTAGTTTCTATATAAAGGACTATATATATAGTGGATACTTATTGGGTTAAGGAAGATGATCAACTTCATTCAGGTTATTGTTCATAATTTGAGAAAATTATTTTTGGAATAAAAATTATATTTTGAACTCAATCTCCCATTTCATTTGGAATGTTGTTTGACAATATTATATTATCCCTAACACAGTTTGTTGGTATGGTTTCTCTTGTTTCCAACAATTTTCTAAAATAGATATGTTTTGAAGAAAACATAAATCAGTGAAGCTTGAATAAATAATTTATCATTAGGTGAAAATTAATTCTAAAGTCATATATTAGGGGATCCATATGTTTAGCATCTTTCTTAAATGATGATTCTAGGATCATGTAGCTTAATCTTTTAAAGAATTAAAATAAATAATTACTTTAGCTATATATCCTGTATAACATTTTTTATAGAGTGTATGATTAATCAAAGAATATCCCCTAGGAGTGTCACAAAAGGTGTTCAATAAGGTCACTTTTTTCACTATGTGATGATCTAGTTAATACCTAATCCAACCTTTTCGGGATTATTACCCCCATGTAAAATTGTTCTTGAAAACATTCACATGTAGTATCTAGAAAATGATTTCATTGTTTGGATAGAATCCACTACTGTGATTCATAAAAATGATATATGTTTACCTATATTTAGACTTATCATTATGTTTTTCACAAATTTTTTGTAATCCTAATTCATAAATTAACTAAACCATCATCTGATACTGTAACACCCAATGATTTTGTGATTTTTTTTGAATTAATTAAATATTTTGATAATTTTTTTTTCATTTCACGGAATATTGAAAATAGTTTTTCACCAAGTAAAACATTCCTTTCACATGGAACTATATTTTCTTATGTTACACGAACACTGACTTAACATAAATTACACGAAATAACAAGGTTAGAATACATTACTTGCAATATTGACCTTCCTTGATGGATTGCATTACACGCAAGATCGAGTGTTATGTAAATATAATATATTAATAAAAATATTAATATAATGGAATATAAACTATCTATTAAGTTGATTAATATTAATAGTATTAAAAATATTATGAAAATATGTGGTTTACACAAATATAAGTTGAATTCATAGGCTACCAAATAATTAGAAATGAATATGAAAACCTATTAAAAGGCCACCAACTCTACCTATTCCTCACACCTCTCAATCCTTTTAGGTTTGGAAAATATCTAACCAAGTATCCTCCCAAAATACATAACCTAAACCTTTAAGCGTCCATCTGTGAATAAATCCTCTCAAGGATACCTTTTTTCACAAACCAAAAGGAGTTACCCAATTAAGAGCCGTCGTCTTCTCTCAAGATCCATTAATTTATTTTCCTTCTCCACCACTCCACTATCTTTATTAAATTATTGAATGAAAAAAAAGTATCAATAATATACTAGTATTATTTTATGCTAATGGTTCTACATACAATTACACACACCTCTGTCTAATGGATATCAAACAAACTATTTCAGTGTACGAAGAACTACTACCTAACGAAATGATGAGTGTTCATTTCTCCTTTACCACCAATCATGGTGGAAATTATGACTGAGAGTATATATATATGTAGTATATTATATTTATTATTTATTTAATCTTATATATTCATTTTACAAGAAAAAACATTGTTTACTTTCCATCTGGTTTAATTACGATAAATTTGTTTGAGTAAGTGTGGGCTACCGCCCCCTCAAAGCGATGTGATTCGTTCACAAACTACATGGAATGTATTAAGGATGAGTTTAGTAAAATTATATGATATATATAAAGTTATAATTTTATTATAATTACATTACATACACATACACTTATACATATTTTTATTTCTTTTTTCAGTACAAAAATTAAAACAGAAACAACATTCATGCGTGCGTATGACTTACCATATCCATGAACAGTGTATTCCATTTAATAATTCTTTATGATATAAATTTTTATAGTATAAATATAATAGATATACATTATTTTTATATCATTATTTTTATTCTTTAAATCATGATATAAATTTAAGGACCAAAGATATAATAAATTAAGGCACATATAAAGAACAAAGTGAATATTACCCAAAGTGAAACCTTATCATAGGATCGTTAACAAGTGGGTAATATAATGTAATAATAAAACAATATATGGTATTATATATAGGAATTTTTTTATTTAAAATATGTATAATAAAACTATATTTATTATACAAAACTATTGTACGAGTATAAAGAGAGTTAGGACATAAGGTAAGGGAATTTCATCTCACTTTTAATTTCTGTGAGATACATGTTATGTTCACCACTCTTTCTTATTGTGTGGTGTATATAATTACCATTATTGTAATATATGTATATTATAAATAAATTTATGGGTATTAACATTTCTATTTCATGATCCTTATTTAATGGGGTTTATGATTCAAAAGTTACCATGTAATGGCCCGAACCTCTCCGGTCCATTCCTTTGTTGAATTATGGGTTTTGAGGTGTTCTGCGAGGTCAAGGTGACTTATCCCCAACAATTTACCCAATTTTGTCACATACATGACTTTTTTTAAAGTTAAATTTCTTTTAATTTACATTTATGATTTGTTTTTGGGGTTTCTCATGTTTTATGGTGGAAGGGTGAGTTTTCGTGAATTGGGCCAAACTGTGAGCCCAATTCCAGATTTAAAAATAAAATTTGCTTCTTTTATAAATTTTTCATTTTTTAATATTTTTCACCTATTCCAATTCCTAAAATTCCTCCCCTGACATATTAACACCACCATTGTAGTTTGGTGCCTTTATAAATCAATAACCAAGGTGTATATGGGTTTTTATTTAAGGGATTGGGCCTGCCTGAAAGCCCAATTCCAGTTTAAAAAAAAATTCAATTTGATTTATTAATAACTTATTCAATTTTAAGGATTTTTCGGTTATTCCAAGCCGCACAAATGCCCATTGAACCCATCCGCGCGGCCAATATCTCTCTCCCTTCTTTGGAGCTCTTCTTCATCGCAATTGAGTGATGATCGTCTTAGGTTTTGTTAAAATATAGAAGATTTGAGGAGGTAAGTTATTTCCATCATAACTCTCTCAATTATAACTCTTTTTCTTCCATTCTAGTTCCTAAATAACCTCCTCATAATTATTTGAATCTTCCTCAAAGTTTTTACTGTTTTTAAATTTCAGCTACTGGTGTATTAGGGGAGATTCATCTAGATCCCTCAAGTAAGTGTGTCTCTTCCATTCCTCTTTCATTTTTCTTAGGGTTTCATTCAATGTGCTTAGGGTTTCTTCCCTTATACATGAAGTCCCAAATTTCTAGAGGGTATGGTGTAAAACCTAAGGTTTAACCTTGGTTTTTTTGGTCCAATTTTCTATTTTTAGGTTTGATCTACCGTCCTTGAGGGGCGGCGGTGGTGCGTTTGTGTTTTCGTACAAAGGATTCAAGGGTTTCATTTGATTTGGTAGGTGATTCCAATGTTGATGCAATCTTTGTGTATCATCATGCTGTATTTATCATATTTTTAGGTTTATATAATTTTAATATTTCTGCAAAAATTGGTTCTAATGATGTTTCTATTTCAATTGAATTTTAAATGCCAATTTGGTGTGAAATTGAGGGGTTTCCAAAGGAATGTTTTATTGGTTTATTTGGGGATTCCCTATAAATACTTAATTGTTTTTATTGACCTATAATAAGGCTGAAAATAATTTTTAGAATGTTTATCCCCTTTGTTTGTTGATGAAATAATGGGTTTTAAATGTGTTTGTAAAGAAAGTGAAGTTTTGGTTCCATTTTTGTGTGAAAATGAAGGTTTTACAAAGTTATCACTTCTTGTTTAACATGGGGATGCCCTAAAATTGATTTTTTGTTTTAATTGAAATTTATTGGACTGCATTTACTGTTTTGGTGACTTAAAAGTATGAACATAGTGTACAAGTTTGGTTCTTAAGGGATTTTGTGTGCAAACCAACACGGGATTTTGAGAAATTGTTTTATTAAAAATAAAAGTGTTTGTTGCGTGTTTTAAGTGGTATAAAATGAGATAGATTCTGTATTTGGTGTATGTGACTAGTAGTGGTGTTTTAAATTAAAATGGATATGTGTTAAATGCTGAAATTTTTGGATCACAAAGGGGGAAGCCCGGGTACCTAAGTGGGGAGGATGTGTATTAGTACGGCTAGTGGACCAGATGGGTTTTGTCCCTGTTTCACCTAGCATTTGGATAACAAAAACTCTAAATAAACTATGTGGATTATTATTGGGGACCACTAGGTTATGGGTATGTTCCCTACTAGTGGATCGTGCATGAGAATGGATTTTACTATGGTTACTTTACACTGATGTATGAGGTACATGGGGCCCGAGACTATCTAGTGCCTAGGGGGTTTCCCGATTTTGTTTCTCATTGTGTTAGTGGTATTTTCCCATGTATTGGGGTGTTTTTGGAAGTACTTTACAGTATCTAACATGTCTATTTAAATATGTGAACATTCTGAAAACTTTAGCTTGAGAAATGTTTTCAATTTAAAGTTGCATTTTTTGGATTTTATCACTACTTTTCTTTGCGTATTAAAACTACTTGATTTTTCACATTGTATTTCATGATCATTGGAATAATTGGGTGGTATCCAATTGGGATTAGGCTCACACCCTAATTACAACCCTTGGGTGTAAGTAGACTTGGTTATGTTTGACTTAGGTAAAGGCAAGGCTAAGGGTGATGGCGGTTCAGGGTGTTAGTCCCCGTCCTTGGGGCGGAGTTGTGGAGACGACTTGGGGGTGATGACTCCATGTCATGTGGAGTCCATGGGGCTGTTTTGTTGCTGTTTCATTGGGTCTTTGGACCTTTTGTATTGCTTTTGAACTTATGTTTTCAGTTCTGGATTTTTGTATAAACCTTGTTGGTATGAATTTTTCAGATTCATTTTATCAAATATTTTTGGTGTTTTGTGTATAAATATTCGGGTAAATCATTCCCAAACCAAGATAAATGATACCCGGGCACTTGTGCCAGCCCGTGGGGATAGGGAACTCCCTTCGGGACTTGTCACGAGCTGAGTTTGGTGCCGGTTTTGGTGGTGACCAGATTCGGTTTGTGACAAATTTCCAGTTCAGTGAACAGTTCCAACGGTAGACAGTTATGAACAGTGCAACGGTAACCACTAACGGTAACCTCTATCAGTAATCTCTAATGGTAACCTCTATCGGTAACCTCTAATAGTGACCTTTTCTTTCCTTTTCCAATTTTTGAGTTCTGTGAACAGTGTTTCAAGAATGGTGAGCTCTAAGTGTCACCTTTTCTTTCCTTTCCCAAATTTTGAGTTCTGTAAACACTATTTCCAGAACGGTAAGCTCTAAGTGTCACCTTCTCTTTCCTTTGCCAAATTTTTGAGTTCTGTGCACAGTGTTTTCCGAACGGTGAGCTCTAAGTGTCACCTTTTCTTTCCTTTTCCAAATTTTGAGTTCTGTGAATAGTGTTTCCAGAACGGTGAGCTCTAAGTGTCACCTTTTCTTTCCTTTGACAAATTTCAAGTTTGTGAACAGTGTTTCCAGAACGGTGACCTTCTAAGTGTCACATTTTCTTTACTTTTCCAAATTTTGAGTTTTGAACAGTGTTTCCAGAACGGTAACCTTCTAACTATCACCTCTTCTTTCCTTTTCCATATTTTGGGTTCGTGAATAGTGTTTCAAGATTCCCACAAGTTTCGCCCCTTTAGCATTTTCCTTCGACGTAAAATGAATTTAAAGCCTTTTTTTAAGGACTATAAGGCCAATTCAAAGGCCATAACTCATAAATTAATTATTCATATGGCTTGGGATGCTTTTACTTGGTCAAACCGCGTGGGTTAATGCGATCCTCTTTTAATGGGGAATTAAGCATATCTTAAACTGTCGTCTAATTAAATATTCAAAAAGGGACGAGATATCATCCTACCTTATTCTTCCTCTTTTTTCTCGTCTATGAGATGCTAGAACCTTTCAATCCTTCCCGAAGGAGTTGCACAATCAAACTTTACTCCTCAGATCAGTTCCGCTCTGTTTGATGCAACCAAGCTGTATCGATCAATCTTTGATATAAGGTATGTTTTATCATCATTCCTTCAGGGATCATCTTCTCATGTTTCTCCTTTTCATCTTATATCATGTAATATCCATACATCTAATGGTATTTTTATTGGGGTTTGGTTGGTACGGTCATATCGTGGCATCCTTGGGTGGATGAAGTTGTCAGAAGAGGAGGATCGTGACCCGTTGTGTGTATAATGAACGTCAAGAACTCTTCGAGGTAGGGGATTCATTTCTTATCTTTATTTTACATGCAACTATATTTTTAGCATGTTTAATCCCACTGGATGACAATGGAATTGACATAATAAATATTTCAACTGGATAAGTAAATTGATATCGATCATATGTTATTGCCTCTTGTTTTGCTAGATAGTGTGATATCTATGCTTGCTTTGCTTAGCTGCTTGTTCTTGATGGAAATCATTAAAGAATATAAATTGGGTTTAATTAATAATTGTTTGGATAAAGATAAAGAGGCATGAAAATGAATATGGTTCTTGTTGTATTTTGATGTTAATCAAATTCACGCAGTAAGCATGTATAATTAATTGTGGTAGATTACTAATTAGGTTTCCCAAATTTGGAACCCATGAATAATAAACTAGTTAATTCGAGATGGATTAAAGAGATAATTGTTTGATAATTTCTTAAAGGGTTCTGAGTTACCCTCTTGATTGTTAAAGGGCCAAGAGCCCATTGATGTGATGTTTTGTTTTCCTGCTGCTTGTGCTGTGATGTGAGCCTGGATGGCTGTTGTGATATGTGGAGGCATGGAGACTTTTGGTTGTGGTAGCAGATGAAGCCTAGAGTGGCGAGATGTATCAGTTTGTGTATGTGGGAGTCAAGGAGGACACCATGGATGATGGAGTGGGATGAATGTGTTTGTTTGATGCTTTCTGGTTTTTTGGTTGTTTATCTACTTTACTTTTCCCCACTGCTCAAGATAGCTGGTCTTGCTAACCCTTCTTTTGAAAGAGGCGAAGACGCGTGGGGTATGCCACATGATTTCTGTGTTTATCTTCTCTAGGGAGGATGGGTCTACGCTCTTGCTATAGGCGGCAATGAATCAATGGGTAGTACATCTACTCACCGTGTTGAGCCCCTTGGGTTAGTAGCATAGGATGCTTTTCTAGAATGCCTGGGAATGTGGGAAAGTAATTCTGTAAGGAATATTTGAATAAATGGTGTTAACTCATGGGGTTGGAGCTCGCTGGAACACAATTATGAGGTTGTAATTCTTAAAGGGACAATTGAATTTGGGTGTGATGATAATGGAACTTAATGCAGAACTATTCATGGTTAATGTTTAAAGAGTTAATTAACATACAGTGGAACTGATAAAAAAGGTAATGAAGTAATCTAATAAATCTCTTTAAATGGTTGTGTGATTATAGGATACCTAGTATTTGAAGTATCATCCCCGAGTCTGAGAGACGTTAGTTGTAGTTGTGTATAAGACTAGGTAATGCCCATAGTGTGGTTGTGAGATATTATATATTCTATACTTTTTATTTTTCTATATGCTACTCTACCCTGTCAGTAAGGGCAACTGACACCCCGAGGATTTTGAGCCCTGGGGGGGGGGGTGTGTTTTCCCCAACATTCTTGTGGGAGGAAGAATGGCTGACTACCCCCTTTGACCCCACTCTCTTCTCTTGGTAGATACTTGAGCTAGTGGGAACAACGGTTAGTTTTCCCCATGTATGTGTTTAGAGGGCTATAATGGCTTGTGGTTATTCACACACATATATTTTAAATATAGTATCATATGGACTACTATAGGTGTAATGTGTATAGGCTGTGATGGCTTGAGGATCCTTACTCGGTATATGGGATGTAATGGCTTGAGCTATAATACCCGACGTATGATACACGTTATGTGAGCTGTGGTGGCTCTTGGAAAATACCTGGTTACTTTTGGTTGTGAGGATGGTGTGGTGCTTCGCCCAGGTGTCTGCGAGCAAGCCGTTGTGTTGCAAGAGGTGCATATTGTGGTGCTTCACCCAGGTGTCTGCAGGCAAGCCTTTTTAGAGAGAGATGCTCAGGATGTGCGACGTTGGGGCAAAGCGGAAATCCAGTGGGGAAGTAGTAGCAGGGTACCCATGATATTCTTTACTATATTCTATATTCTTGTATTCATTACTTTGTGAGAGTAGCCAAGGTGAGGTTGGGAACTCAGTATACCTATTTAGGTGGTGAGTTAGTTTCACTTGTTGTTCACTGTGCTTTAGCATGCTTTTTTTACTTTTGCATGAGAGGCTTCGGGGAGGATCCTACTGAGTATACTGTTATACTCACCCTATGTATATATAATTGTTTTTAGGTCACTTGGAGTAGGTTGGAGATCAAGCTGGTTTCTTCTAGCTTGGGGTGCAGGAGCTGTTTAGGCTTGTGGTTGTTGCTGTTTTTACTTTCTTTTGGGTACTTGCAGTTTTCCCTTCCAGTTGTAGTACTTCTTCATGACATTTCATATGTGTACTTGGGTTTTCATTTATATTGCAGTCTGAGTTGGAGTTGATCGGTGTCTATCTTATCTCTCTTTTCCTCATGTGTTCTCTTAGAGGGTAATGCCTCCCATTTTTGTGTGTTACTATACACTCAGTGCTAGTCGCCAACCTGGGGCCTACTGGAGGCGGAACTCGGGGGTCATTATCTCCGTTATCACATTTCCGGCCCAGGAGGGGTACACTTTGTGGGGAGGGGGTTGTGATAGAGTGTTATCAGGGGTCTGGTTGAGGGATAGGATGGAGTTTGGAGTTAGGAACATGTGAGGCTGCATGGGTTGGTAGGGCAATGGTGTCATTCATGTTTAACAAGTGAGGTAAACACTGGAGACCAGATGAGACATAGGCGTTTTGGTCCCCCTATGATCTGATGTATAGACCTTTAAGTTTACAATGGATACTAAACACGGTGATACTAGTTGTAGGGTAGAGACCTAGGAAAGGATCATGAATCATTCTTCATTGTGCCTGTGTTTGAATGGGTAGACCTTGGGATAGGTTAACCTAAAATGAATAAAAAAATAATAAAAATAATAATTAATTAATGCTGAGTCTTCCATATTCCAGGTTTAGGAGCTCTAAGTGTTTTTTATTTTGTAGGTATGGCTCTAGGTCGATGTCCTCATCATGCTTACATAGAAGATGTCCAACATGCTATGCCAGCAGATCACCACCGGGTAGAGGTTGACAACGACGACACTTGGAGGAAGACACTCTGAGAGTTTCAGCACCAGAGTCTGCAGAAGTATGAGGGCTCAGTTTCAGATGCAGTCATGGGAGACTGGTTAGAGGAGGTCAAGATCGAATTCAGTTTGATTCATGATCGTAAGGAGCACTGGGTGTCCTTGGTTGTGACGATGCTGCATGGAGCAGCATGGCAGTGGTGGTTCTTGTTCCTCGGGGATCATGAGGTGTCAGTGATCTCATGGGAGGAGTTCTGAGAGAGGTTTAGAGTCAAGTTTGTTTCTTCGACTACGAAGGAGTCCAGTCTCCAGGAGATTCTTACCCTTCGATAGGGGAGCTCCAGTGTTCGAGAGTTTGGAATCCATTTCAGGAACCTTTTACGATATGCTTCAGACCTACTGCCAGATGAGGAGGCCAGGGCGAGGCATTTTGAGGAGGCTTTGCATCCAAAGATCCAACGTCAGGTCACCCCATTTATGCTGAAAACATATTTTGAGGTACTGGCGAGGGCAGAGGTTGTTGGAGGACTTTGGCCCGGACCAGATCATCAGGAGAGGAGAATCAGCATGAGTAATCACGAAGCAGAGCTATGGTCCGGGGCTCCTAGTTTTCAGGGTAGAAGAGTTTTCATTCAGCCGGGGGTAGGTCCCCTCCCTTCCCATCTCATTTCTCTAGAGGCAGAAACTCTCAGGCCTATGCCAAGGGATCATGCGATTGTTTTTCTTGTGGTGGTCATGGCCATCAGCAGCGGGAGTGCCCGACCTTTCAGAGCGGTCATCGTGCACCAGGCACTACACTCTAGGTTCCTCTGTTGAGGCAGTTCCAGCCGAGGCAGCAGCATCCAGTTGCACCAGCTTTAGATCTACAGAGGGTAGATGAGGCAGGCAGAGGACAACCCCATAACGCTCTCCTTCCCCAGAGAGAAGAGCGCGACCGTGGTGGTGGTCATCATTAGGGTTAGAGAGGCCGTGGAGGAGGTCGTGGTCAGCTTCATGCTCTAGCGTTACCAGCTCCAGGCGATCCAGATGTCATTCAAGGTACCCTTTGCTTGTTTTACACCTTGGTGTATGCCTTGTTTGATTCAGGAGCGACACACTCCTTCATATCACCTACCCTTGTCCATGCTTTGGGACTTGAGGTAGAGAGGCTTCCAGTGCCCTTGGCAGTGACTACGCTAGTTGGAGGTTGAGCTGACTTGTTTGAAGTATGTAGAGATTGTGAGCTAGTGTTGGGGCAACAACACTCTTGGGGAGATTTCCTATGTTTACGAATACAACCATATGATGTCATCCTTGGCATGGATTGGTTGTATTTGGTGCAGGCTATCATGGATTGCTTCAGGAAGAAGGTGATATTCATTAGTGCAGATGGAGAGCTAGTGGTGTTTGTTGGTGAGCGAGATCCTCAGATGGGTCATAGGCATGTTCCATCCTTATCATCCATGATGGCTGAGATGATGCTGAGTTATTTAGAGGTTCAGCAGTTGGCATTTCCTAGGGTCGTAGAGGAGTACCCTGATGTATTTCCAGAAGAGGTTGTAGCATTACCCCCTCGACGAGAGATCGAGTTTGGGATCGAGCCACATCCAGGAGCATCTTCTATCTCTAGGTCTCCATATAAGATGGCCCCTTCTGAGTTATAAAAGATACGTATACAGCTTGATGGTCTGTTGTAGTGCGGTTTTGTTCAACCAAGTGTGTCACCATGGGGTGCACTAGTCTTGTTTGTGAAGAAGGCCGACAACAGTTTGTAGTTGTGTGTCGATTATCATCACTTAAACAAAGTGACAATAAAGAATCGTTATCCTCTTCTTCAAATTGATGATTTATTCGATCAACTGAAGGGTTCAAGTTGGTTCTCAAAGATCGACTTGCGGTCAAGATATCATCAGATGTTTGTGAAGGATGAGGATATCCCAAAGACTACTTTTCGTTGTCATCATGGGATTTATGAGTTTGTTGTAATTACATTTGGCATGACGAATGCTCAAGATGTATTCATGGGATTGATGAATTATGTGTTCTGTGAGTTCCTGGACAAGTTCTTGGTAGTTTTCATTGACGACATCCTTGTGTACTCCACATCTGAGGAGGAGCATGCAGAGCATCTACAAACCATTTTCGGAGTTCTTCGTCGACATCAACTGTTTGGGAAGTTGTCTAAGTGTGATTTTTGGGCTCGAGACGTCTGTTTCTTAGGGCATGTTGTGTCCCAATAGGAAGTAGCTATGGATCCATCGAAGATAGAAGCAGTTGTATCTTGGGCTTCCCCCAAGACAGTGTCAGAGGTGTGAAGTTTCCTTGGTCTCATAGTATACTACAGGAGGTTCGTATCCAATTTCTTCTGAGTTGAAACTCCTCTAGCAGCTTTGAATTGGAAGGATCAGTCATTAATATGGAATAATTAGTTTTAGGAAACTTTCTAGTATCTAAAGGAGAAGTTAGTAAGTGCTCTAGTCCTTTGTCTTCCAGCTGAGGGAGTTCAGTTTGATGTTTTCTGCGATGTTTCACATATGAGGTTAGGTTGTGTTCTCATACAGCATAGGTCAGTTGTTTCTTATGGGTCTCAGCAGTTGCGTCCCCATGAACGCAACTATGCCACCCATGATCTTGAGTTGGAATACGTGGTGTTTGCTCAGAAGTTGTGGAGACGTTACCTCATTGGTGATCTCTTTTTGGTTTTCACTAATCATAAGATTTTGAGGTATGTTTTCTCCCAGCATGAATTAAACTTATGAAAACATCGGTGTATGGAGTTCTTATAGGAATACGACTTCGAAATATCATATACACCTGGAAAAGGGAGTTTTGTAGCTGATGCACTAAGCCGAAAGTCATATAGTGATACTGTGCATGAAACCGGTGATTCCTTGAGAGTAATGGAAGAACTGTCAGCATTTCATCTTGATATGGGAGAAGTTGGGGGTATAGGTTGTCTTTTTCAGATTACGGTACATTCATCCCTGATGTAGAAGGAGTAAGAGTCCCAGTTGGGGGATCTTGAGGTAGAGGTTTGGAAAGACTGCGTTTTTTGTGGTGAGGCCCCTAATGGTTGGACTGGGGATGAACAAAACCGAGTGTTGTATCATGGAAGGCTTTTTGTTCCTTTGATGACGCGCGAGACGGTTCTCAGAGAGTTCCATAGTTCACCTTTAGTGGTGCATCCTAGAATGAAAAAGATGTACCAAGACTTGAGGATCTAGTTTTTGTGGCCTGAGCTTAAGCGTGCGGTTGCGGAGTTTGTGTCTCAATGTTTGGTCTGCCAGAAAGTGAAGGGCGAAAACCCTATTACTGGTGGTCTTCTCCAGCCATTAGAGATTCCTCAGTGGAAGTGGGAGGACATATCAATGGACTTCGTTACTAGTTTACCTCAAGTTCCGAGAGGACATGGTGCTATTTGGGTGGTAGTGGATCGTTTAACAAAATCGGCCCACTTCATAGCGATAAAGGAGTCAATCTCAGTGGAAGTTTTGTTGAGGCAGTATCTAGAGAAAGTGGTGAGACCTCATGGATTCCCTAGGACAATAATTTCTGATCGAGATCCTCATTTTACCTCTAGGGTGTGGAGAGGTCTCCAACATGATTTCAGTTCTCAACTATTCCTTAGCACTGGTTTTCATCCTCAAACGGATGGTCAAACAGAGCGAACCATCCAGACTCTTGAAGACATGTTACGCTCTTGTGTTCTTGATTTTGGAGGTTCATGGATGAGGCACTTACCCTTGGTGGAGTTCACTTACAATAATAGTTTTCACTCCACCATCGGTATGACACTGTTTGAAGCCTTGTATGGCCGGCCTTTCCGTTCTCCGTTGTGCTGGACTGGGGTTGGAGAGTCAGCAATTCTCAAACTGGAACTAGTGCAGAATACAATAGAGATGGTTTAGGTGATTCTTGAGAGGATGAAGACAGTGCAAGATCGTCAAAAATCATATACTGATCAAAGAAAAAGGCCCTTATAGTTTAATGTTGGAGATCTTGTGTTTTTTGAAGGTGACTCCCCATCGTGGGAAGTGAAGGTTTGGTGGTGGAAGTAAGATTTATCCCTGGTTTGTTGGGCCTTTCGAGGTGTTAACTCGTATTAGAGTTGTGGCGTATCAAGTAGCACTTCCCCCAAAGATGAGTCGGATACATGAGGTTTTCAATGTATCATAGCTCCATCATTATCTTCATGATGACTCTCACATCATCAATTGTGGAGAGATTGATGTTGATGATGATGCAACCTTCGAGGAGCGACCTGTGGAGATCCAAGACCGCAAGAAGAAGGTGTTGCGCGGGAATTATATCCCCTTAGTTCATGTCTTGTGGAGACATAGTGGCATGGAGGAGAGTACCTAGGAACGTGAGTCATACATACGTGCTAAGTACCCAGAGTTTTTTGATGTTTAACTATTTTCACGTAATGATATTCCCTTTCTGGTTATACCCTTCATGTTTTATTTATGAATTTTCTTTCGTTGCTTTTGTGGCTTGCTCTCTTTCGAGAGGTATCTCGATGGGTGGTTGTTCAGACCCCTTTTCTTTTTTTTCTCTTTAGGTGGGTTTTGTATTCTCGAGAACGAGAATGTTTTGAGTGGTATCTAATGTAATGGCTCGGAACTCTCTGGTCCATTCCTTTGTTGAATTATGGGTTTTAAGGTGTTCTGGGAGGTCAAGGTGACTTATCCCAAACACTTTTCCCAATTTTCAGTTCAGTGAACAGTTCCAACAGTAGACAGTTGTGAATAGTGCAATAGTAACCTCTAAAGGTAACCTCTATCGGTAACCTCTAACGGTAAACTCTATCGGTAACCTCTAATGGCAAACTCAATTGGTAACCTCTAACAGTGACCTTTTCTTTCCTTTTCCAAATTTTGAGTTCTGTGAAAAGTGTTTCCAGAACGGTGAGCTCTAAGTGTCACCTTTTCTTTCCTTTGCCAAATTTTTGAGTTCTGTGAACAGTGTTTCCAGAACGGTGAACTCTAAGTGTCACATTTTATTTCCTTTTCGAAATTTTGAGTTCTATGAACAGTGTTTCTAGAATGGTGAGCTCTAAGTGTCACATTTTCTTTCCTTTGCCAAATTTTTGAGTTCTGTGAACAGTGTTTCCAGAACGGTGACCTTCTAAGTGTCACATTTTCTTTCCTTTGCCAAATTTCGAGTTTGTGAATAGTTTTTCCAGAACGGTGACCTTCTAAGTGTCACATTTTCTTTCCTTTTCCAAATTTTGAGTTGTGAATAGTGTTTCTAGAATGGTGACCTTCTAACTGTCACCTCTTCATTCCTTTTCCATATTTTGGGTTCGGGAATAGTGTTTCCAGCTTCCCACAAGTTTCACCCCTTTAGCATTTTCCTTTGACGTAAAATAAATTTAAAGCCTTCTTTTAAGGACTCTAAGGACAATTCAAAGGCCATAACTCCTAAATTAATTATTCCTATGTCTCGAGATGTTTTTACTTGGTCAAATCGCGTGGGTTATTGAAATCCACTTTTAATGGGGAAATAAGCGTATCTTAAACCACCGCCACATTAAATCTTCAAAAAGGGACGAGATATCATCCTCCCTTGTTGTTCCTCTTTGTTATCAGCTATGAGATGCTAGAACCTTTCAATCCTTCCCATAGGAGTTTCACAGTCAAACTTTACTCCTCAGATCGGTTCCACTCTGTTTGATGCAACCAAGCTGTATCAATCAATCTTTGATATAAGGTATGTTTTATCATCATTCCTTCGGGGAACATCTTCTCCTGTTTCTCCTTTTCATCTTATAGCATGTAATCTCCATACTTCCAATGGGGTTTTTCTTGGGGTTTGGTTGGTACGGTCGTACCGTGGCATCCTCGGGTGGATGCAGTTGTCACGAGAGGAGGATCGTGACCCATTGTGTGGATAAAGAACGTGAAGAACTCTTCAAGGTAGGGGATTCATTGCTTCTCTTTATTTTACGTTCAACTATATTGTTAGCATGTTTAATCCCACTGGATGACAATGGAATTTACATAATAAATATTTTAACCGGATAAGTAAATTGATATCGATCATATGTTATTGCCTCTTGTTTTTTTAGATAGTGTGATATCTATGCTTTCTTTTCTTAGCTGTTTGTTCTTGATGGAAATCGGTAAAGAACGCAAATTAGGTTTAATTAATAATTGTTTGGCTAAAGATAATGAGGCATGAAAATGAATCTGGTTCTTGTTGTATTTTTATGTTCATAAAATTTGCACAGTAAGCATGTTTAATTAATTTTGATAGCTTAATAATTAGTTTTCCCAAATTTGGAACCTATGAATAATAAACCTGTTAATTCGAGATGGATTAAAGAGCTAATTGTTTGATAATTTCTTAAAGGGTTTTGAGTTACCCTCTTGATTGTTAAAGGGCCAAAATCCCATTGATGTGATGTTTTGTTTTCCTACTGCTTGTGTTGTGATGTGATCCTGGGTGGATTTTGTGATATGTGGAGGCATGGAGACTTTTAGTTGTGGCAGCAGATGATGCCTAGAGTGTCGAGATGCATCGGTTTATGTATGTGGGTGTCAGGGAGGACATCAGGGATGATGGAGTGGGATGAATGTGTTTGTTAGATTCTTGCTGGTTCTTTGGTTGTTTATCTGCTTTACTTTTCCCCACTGCTCAAGGTAGCTCGTCTTGCTTACCCTTCTTCCGAAAGAGGAGAAGATGCGTGGGGTATGCCACGTGCTTTCTGTGTTTATCTTCTCCAGGGAGGATGGGTCTACGCTCTTGATATAGGTGGCAAAGAATCGACGGGTAGTACATCTACACACCGTGTTGAGCCCCTTGTGTTAGTAGCATATGATGCTTTTCTAGAATGCCTGGGAATATGGGAAAGTAATTATGTAATTAATATTTGAATAAATGGTGTTAACTCATGGGGTTAGAGTTCGCTGGAACATAATGACGAGGTTTTAATTTTTAATGGGACAGTTGACTTTGGGTGTGATGCTAATGGAACTTAATGTGGAACTGTTCATGGTTAATGTTTAAAGAATTAATTAACATACAATTTAACTGATAAAAAAGGGAATGAAGTAATATAATAAAGCTCTTTAAATGGTTGTGTGCTTATAGGCTACCTAGTCTTATAAGTAGTAGCCCGGAGTCTAAGAGACGTTAGTTACAGTTGTGTCTAAGACTAGGTAATGCTCATAGTGTGGTTGTGAGATATAATATATTCTATACTTTTTATGTTTCTATACGCTACTCCACCCTGTCAGTAAGGGAAACTGACACCCCGTGGATTCTGAGCCCTGGGGGGGGGGGGTTGTTTTCCCCAACATTCTGGTGGGAGGAAGAATGGATGACTACCCCCTTTGACCCCACTCTCTTCTCTTGGTAGATACTTGTGCTAGTGGGAACAACAGTTAGTTTTCCCCATATATGTGTGTAGAGGGCTGTAATGGCTTGTGGTTATTCACACACATATATTCTGGATATAGTATCCTATAGACTACTATAGGTGTAGCGTGTTTAGATTGTGATGGCTTGAGGATCCTAACTCGGTGTATAGGTTGTAATGGCTTGAGGTATAATACCCGACGTATGTTACACGTTATGCGATCTATGGTGGCTCTCAGAAACTACTTGGTAACTTTTTGGTTGTGAGGATGGTGTGGTGCTTCACCCAGGTGTCTGTGGGCAAGCCTTTGTGTTGCACAAGGTGCATATTGTGGTGCTTCGCCTAGGTGACTGCGGGCAAGCCTTTTTGGAGAGAGATGCTTAGGGCGTGAAATATTGGGGCAAAGAGGAAAACCAGTGGGGAAGTAGTAATAGGGTATCCATGATATTCTTTACTATATTCTATATTCTTGTATGCATTAATTTGTGAGAGTAGCCAAGATGAGGTTCAGAACTTATTATACCTATTTAGGTGATGAGTTAGTTTCACTTTTTATTCACTGTTCTTTAGCATGATTTATTTACTTTTGCATGAGATGCTTCAGGGAGGATCCTATTGAGTATACTGTTATACTCACCCTATGTATATATAACTATTTTTCAGGTCACTTGGAGCAGGTTGGAGATCAAGTTGGTTTCTACTAGCTTGGGGTGCAGGAGCTGTTCGGGCTTGTGGTTGCTGCTGTTTTTACTTTATTTTGGGTACTTGCAGTTTTCCCTTCCAGTTGAAGTACTTCTGAATGACATTTCATATGCGTACTTGGGTTTTCATTTATATTGCAGTCTGAGTTGGAGTTGATCGGTGTCTATCTTATCTCTCTCTTCCGCATGTGTTCTCTTAGAGGATAATGCCTCCCATTTTTGTGTGTTACTATACCCTCGGTGCTAGTCACCAACCCGGGGCCCACTGGAGGTGAGAATCAGGGGTGATTATCTCCCTTCTCACATTGCCAGCCCAGGAGGGGTACACTTTGTGGGGAGGGGGTCGTGACATACCAAGTAGGTAAAACATTTTTGTCTCAATTTTCCTTCTTCGAGACTCATGTTTTGTTATGCACCTAAACTCTTTCTTCGAGGTATATATACTTCAGTTTTACATGTCATGAATATAATATTTTTATGATATTTTGTGTTGAATTTAATATCATTTTTAGAGTATAATCCCAATTTACCAAGTTATCATAGTTTATTGAGACAATCTAATCATTTTTTGAGATTATTTCTGTTTATGCTTCCTTTGATGAAATATTATGATCCATCTCTCAAGAAAACTCATGAGTTTCCTTATAATCTTTTATTTCATGATATATTCATGTATTGGTACCATTTTTCACTCTTTGATACATAATATAGTTAAGAAATTGTTATTATGGAAGTCTGACTTTACCCTCTCTTTCATAATAAATCTATGTTCCTTTAAACCAATGTTTTATAAAAAGGTTTTCCAAGAATATATTACCATTATAATATAATCATTAGAATAAATTTTTACCCTTTTTTTATTTTACCAATATCTTAAAAGGAATATTCTTGTCACTTTTATAACATTGAATTTTTCTAACCGTCTTACTATAAAAAAGGAATATTATTTTTACCTCATACAACATGTACGGATTTACTCACCGTCATTCCATTGAAGTTTACTTTGATTTTTTTAATAGGTTAATCATTAAGAAATTGTTTTTAAATTTATTTTTTAATAAAAATTGTTTTCAAAATGTTTTCATGTCTTATTGAAATGTTTTCAAAGTATATTTAAATAAATTGTTTTTAAAACATTTTCAAGATCCTTTCATTAGTTTTCAAGTAAAAATGTTTTCCCAACAATTTCAAGATTTATTTAAAAATTTTCAAAGTGATTTCAAATAAAAAGGTTTTTAAAATGTTTTTAAGATAAATTTATAAGTTTTCAAGGAAAAATGTTTTCAAAATGATTCATTTATTATTTATAAGTTTTAAAGTTATTTTCTAAGAAAATGATTCTCAAATGGTTTTATGTGTTAAAAATCATGTTAAAAAAAGAAAAAATATTTTCCTAAAGAAATATTTTTAAAAGATATTTCAAAATTACTTTCCATATATGATGAAATCTATTGATGATACTCATGCCTTTCTAGGAAATGATCTAAAGGTTCCTTTCATATCCTTTATTTGAATGGGTTATTCTTAATGTCATGGTCTTTATGAATCCCATTTCTCCTTCATGGGTTATATGTTTATGAAATACGTTTATTTTCATGGATTATGTTTATAATGAAATTATTATAAAACATGTATCTTTTTACACAGGTTATGATATGATTACATGTTTATTACATCCATTTCATTTCATGGGATCAGATATGATATTATTTAACAATCTTGTGGAACATGTATGTATGATTTCATTAAGTGATAGGTGGGATCTGTATCCCCCTCCAATGCACTGGGTAAATATTTATATCTCATGAGATAGGCGAAGCTGGTATTAGAAGTGAACTCATGCTAGTAATATGGTTTTGGGAGTGAAAATTGATACTAAGATGGCAATGGGAGTGAACCATGACTACTAAGATGGAATGAGGAGTGAACTCATGATTCTAAGATGACCATGTGAGTGAACTAGGACTACTAAGATGGAATGAGGAGTGAACTCATGCTACTAAGATGGCCATGGGAGTGAACCATGACCAATAATATGGTTATGGAAGTGATTACCTAGATACTATTGATATAATTATATGCTCATGTGTATTACACAATTCAATGTATTATTCATATGTTATGATTTCATGGATTATGTCCTTTATTTATTTATAAATGATGTCTTATGAACATCCAATAATTATGTCATGATTCATGTTTAAGATCTTTGATATGTAGGGTATGATCTTATAATATTTTGATGAAGTTCTCATACCCATATGCTCATGTTTATGCTTACATATCTCCCTTGTTTACCCTTGCTAAGAATTTTATCTCACCACTTTTTATATTTCCTGCCAGAGGATATGAAAATATGTAGTAAGTATGATGTGTCTAATAATGGTACTAGTATTGAAGAACCTAGGGGAAGATAATGTAGCTCACTTATATACCAGTGTTTATATTTCCATGTTTCCAAAGGCACTATACCAATTACGGTCTTTGGAAATTTGTTTTTATCATTCTTTAAGTATTTCTAAAATATAATGTAATGTAATGTTTATACTTCAAAAGAGAGGGTCTATATAGATATCAACTACAATGACCCAAATTTATCTGACATTACTATTAAATCATTTCCCATATATAAAAAAATAATGATACAATCCAAGATCTAATGGTTTAGTATCTTAGGAAAATTAGGCTCATACATCACTTGTACATAATAAAAAATAAAAATTATTTAGACCCCTCTTCCTTATCCTACTAAAATACCCCATGTTCTCCTTAGTACATGTATTCACTAGAGGATACACATCAAAAAAAGGGGTGAGATAAAAGTCCAGTAAGGGGATGAATATCATAGGAGGGAAAGGGACATGAATCAATAGTACATGAGTAAGAATGGTCAATATCTTCATATTATAAGCATAAGATCATAATCATAATCATGAGGGAACCATTGATAATGGAATGGAATATGGAATATGAATAATAATGAAACATCATAATATAGTGGTCAAATACCCTATATAGTTATGAGAAAAGCAAACATCATGTTCACACATAACATATGTGTATATCATAACATCGTAATTGTGAAAAAATATAAATTAATGTCTGTTCATAATATAAATAATCTCATGACATGTATCACATTACACAATTTATTGAAGGGATATATAAGTATAGTACCACCAATAACATCATAAAATGAACATAATCATGCATTCCACATGGAAATAGAACATTTAAAAATCATGGTCAAGAAATAAAAAAATGGAAATGAATGGGTTTCATTAGGGTTTAATAAATCACTGTAGGGTCCTAAAAATTCCACCAAAAGGAGAAAACACCCCCCAATCACTTTTCAGAAGGAATCAATAATTTCTACAAGCCTATAAAGGTGAAGGTACTCAAATTGAGCCATAAATTTCAGAAGAAGCTTGAAGGAATTCAAGTTTTCAAGGCATTTTAAGTGTCCAACATACCATCACTGGGAAATGTACGCGGACCAGCCGGATCGTGAACTTCCAGGAACATGAAATGATCCATGAACTAATGTCCCGAAGGGCGATGTGTATTATCTTATATTTTTAATGTATTATTTTTAAAGATTATATGGAATTATTACGAGACCAAGAGTGGATACGGTACATCATTCTGAGGCCCGGTGAGCCAGGAATGATGGTTTGAACTGTTTTTAAGTGAATTGAGTTGGTGGGTGTGTGTGGTTGTCGAAGTTTACAAATCGATGTCCGGATTAAAAATATGAGGACACCATTGCGTTTGGGATGACGACTTTTCCTAAAAACAGGCCTAACATCGATCAGATCAGGTCGAGGGAAAAATTTAATTTTCAGACATTTTTAGTTAAATAATATAAAATAAAATAATATAGTTCAAAAATATTATTTTATTTTATTTGCGAAACATTCGCTGCAACACAACGATGGGGCAGCTTTTTCAATAATTAAGGCCACGCCATAATGACTCAGAAACAACAATGTTGACTCATTAATGCTGTAGTGTGATGGAATGCTGAAACTCATTCCCTCCTTTTAATGTGTTAATCGAATGTTGATCATTGGTAGAAAATTGAGTGGCACTCTAGAGAATTCTTGGAGCCTTAGAGAGAACCCTCGACAACGAATGATGATGAATTAACGACATGAAATTGCTTCTCCAATGGAATTGAAGGATCACGATGGTGATCGCAGCATGATTCCTTCATTAGCAATCGAACCATTCTCGAGGTAGGGGTTGTGTTTTAATTTTTTTTCCTCATCGTTCTTGAATTAAATGATGAACATGGATCAAACCACGAATATTTTGATCCGCGGATCATGCGTTCTTGCGGGAGGGTTTTAATTAGGCTTATTTTGGGGAATAATAAATGATGTTAAAATCCATGTTTTGATTCACTCTGTTTAATACTTCTAATGGGATTAGATCAATGCTGTGATGAATGAAGGTGGAGGTTTGTTCCTCTTTTGTGTTTTGTATTTTTCCCCCTCTTTTACATGGCGTTCTTTGCGTTCGTTGTGGGGCGATGAACAACGAATCTTTGCGCTTCTGTTATACAACGTAATGATCCCAAATTGCATGTCGGGCACCGTGACAACCTAGAGGAGGTGCGACGATGATGGAGGATGGAGAATCGACTTGGATTGAGAGGAATCGTTCTTTGAGTGTTCTTTAGGAGGATGAATCAAATCTTGTTTTTGGGGCCGATCGTAGCTCTGTAACCACCGGAATCAACTTCATGGTGCTGGGGTGACCACAACCTTTGAGTTTCATGATGATTAGATGGCCGAATCGATAGATTGTTTAATTCCCGAAGCGCGGGATGAAGAACCTATGATTCTGGAAACTTCCAGAACACACAACATGTATCCCGAAGAACACTCCCTTTGGTACTAGCGGCAGTAGAGGCTAGGTTTTGTGTGCTGCACACGATGCAGAACACGATGTGCCTCCAGGGAGACATGACATGTGGGCCCCACCCAATGGCGACTGGAGTTCTGGGTGATGGGAAGCACTAACACGGCGTGTGACCATTGCCACACGACTTGTAGGTTCTTTGCCGGACTTGGAATGTATCTCAGAAGATACATAGACACTGGGTGGGAACACAGTCATGTACTCCACCACATGGCCGGACTAGGCCAGCTACACGGGTTACCCCATGTACCGGTTACATGGGATGGACCACACAGTTTGAAACCTTTCATGGGAACACAACAACATACATGGAGGGAACCCTGATTACTCAGACACAGCGTGTAGTCTGTACTACATGCCATGTACTTACTTTTCTACACGACATGTTCTTCTAACTCGGGCCTATTTACACGGGTAGTGCCCAGAGTTTAGAGACATGGCGTGTGACCCTTATACACGCCGTGTATATACTGTAACATGGATTGATCCTCTGGTACATCGTATCTCAGAAATGTTTTGTTTTGGATGGTGCCCCTTTTTCACATTTCTTTGAAGGCCAGACATCCTTTCCATTTATAGGAGTATGATCCCTTTGACAAGACTTCCCAAGATAGAGTTAGGTATCCATCTAGGAGGCCCAAAACAAGGTCCTCTATCCAATCTTGACTCTAGGTAGGGTTAGGTATTGACGTGAATATTCCCACATGGTGTCGATCCTCTACTTAGCAGTTGAATCTGAATGAGTTGCGATAGCGTCCAAGGCCCTGGCATTGATTATCATCATTGTATCATGATATTTTCCCACTCAGGAGTGTGTTCTCCCTAAATGAGTGTATCTATCTCTCTTGACTTTCCCAACGAATGACACTTCTCATATGGACTATTATCAATGTTATCAGACTCATGGAGTGAGTTCTCTTGGATGAGTGCTTCATGGAACCTTCGAACTGAATCCCTAGAGGGGGTCTTCTGTTGTGTAACTTGTCTCTAGACTACAGGTCAAGGTTTTTAGTATATTTGGTTTGTGTTTCTCTTTCTATATCTTTAGTAGGAATATATTCTGTAGAGATGACTATACCTTTATGTTGTGTATTTCTTTGTGGTGTTTGGGGTCCACTACTGAGTATTGTTATACTCACCCCTACATGGGATTCGCCCGCACATGTTGTGTCTTGTACAGACAACTGTACTTTTGACAGAGTCCAGGGCGGACCAGGACCGGATTGAGCTTTTTGATTTCCCTTTAGGCCTAATTTCTCCCACAACTACGGGTAGTATTCTCAGTACATCTTTGTGCATACAGGTTGGAATTTTTAGTTTAAAGACTCTTGTTTTTGTGGGATTGTATTTTGGCCCAGTTTTACTTTCTGCACTTTACTTATATTGTACTCTGTCAGTTGGGTTAGTTGTATGCATGCATTTTGTTCCTTAGTGGTTTTTACGTTTCATCATTTGTGGGATTGGAGATGTGTTCATGTGTAAAGGTACATAGGCAATTCATCCCATGTTAGTAATATGCCCACTTGGTGCTAGTCACCATCCCCTGGCCTATTGGATGCAGGCTTGGGGAGTTACGGCATGGTCCCCACAGGGACGGGTCCTGACACAGTTGTATCAGAGGTGTTCGGTTCTATCTTAGGACCGAGAGTCTATGAGATTGGTTTGGGGAAACAATGTTAAGTGTTTTGAGCTCAGCCTTTAGGATAGAGACTATATTGTTGGTGCGACCGGCTGACATATTCATACACCAGGACTCTGATAACCTTTTTTTCAACTTGGTACATGAAAAAACCAATTGAGGGGAGTTGAAAGAATGGTACATGCATCATACAGGAATGGGTTGTGTTTTCCCTGTCCTTTGTGTCAGCTATCCAGATATACTCGTTGACCATGGTACATATTGTTTCCTTACAGGATGCCTCCATGAGGCACACCTGCTAGGATTCAGCAGCGTGACTGCAATGATGACCTCCTTAGTGACGAGGCTTCGATACATCGACTAGTTCCTTAGGCATTTCCTCCAGGTGGTTCACCAACTATACCACCATCAGTGAAGCAGCCTGTGGTACCTGTAGTACCGACAGATGAGGGATGCATGCTGAGTGTGCTCCATGAGTTCCAGAGATAGAGACCCCTTAGGTTTTGAGTTGAGCCCGATCATCAGGTGGCTGGGGACTTTCCTGAGGTGGTGACCAGAGTTTTTCATATATTTAGGACACTAGTGGACCAGATGGTGGTCCTAGGAGCGATCCCTCTTTAGGGTTCAATGGGACGATGGTAGAGTCTGACTGCACAGACTCATGATGAGGAGAATATTTCGTGGAGGGAGTATGAATGACTCTTTATGGAGGATTTATATCCGGTTATGCAGAGAGTAGTGCATATCCAGGAAATTATTTAGCTCCAGTAGGGATGTTTGATGGTGGCTGACTATTCATCGAGGTTCACCTACCTTTCCAGGTACTCTATGGATATGGTTAGGGATTACTACTTCATATCTCGGACCTTCGAGCGAGATATATGATGGGACATCCAAGATAGTGTCATGCCTCTATGAATATTGACTTATGATGGAGCGCTCAAGGGGGACTTGGTGATCTAGAGCCTCTTGGAAAAGAAGAGACATCTGACGGTAGTCAGCAGCAGGCAGACAGGTGAGGAGACCTTGACAGTAGGGAGTCGATGTCAGACACATGGATCAGGATGTGGGAGACGTCACAGGAGGACCCATGGTAGGGGATCAATAGTCCAGGTCTCTCAAGAGGTATCCAATTATCCTAGGGAGAGGTGATGATACTCATGTGACAGTGGGGGACATCTCGCTAGATACTATCCGACCCGTTGAGTTGCTGACAGAGAGGCGGTGGATGGACCACCGAGGTAGAGGCATAGAGTGGAGAAGATAGAACTTCCTAGCAGCGGACACAGAAGAGGATCCGAGAGAGTTGTAGTTGGTGGAAGGCGCTTTGATCTACTTCCACCACTACCCTAATGAGGTCCACACCAGCCTCAGTGGACTGGGGGATAGGGACGGGGAAATCTACATGCAGTCAAGGCATATGACCCAAGGAATCTAGGGATGATCCATGGTACGATCTATATCCTTTCTACCTTAGCTTCCATACTTATAGAGCCAGGTTATAGTCATTCCTTCCTCTCCACATGTCTTGTGTGAAACCATGAGATTATGGTAGATTCGTTGACTCGACCCTTACGCTTGGAGACACCTACGGGAGGAGACTCGATGATCATGCACCTTTGTAGATATTGTGATATACCATTGGAGGCTAGATTTTTGGTTGGAACCTCTTGGTGGAAGCATCGAGGACTTATGACTTCATTCCTAGGATGGATTTATTATCTTCGATCCAAGACCAGATTGACTGCTTTAGGCGAAAAGTGCGGTTTGTCCGCAGTGATGGGACAAGGTTTTCATTTGTCAGATAAAAGGAGACCTAGACAACACAAAATGGGATCTTGCATAGGAGGGTGTATCCGATCACTCATGAGTTGGATAGACTTACCCTCAGAGTAGTATATTTTGTGAGCTTCCAGTTCCTAGTAGAAGTGGTAGAGTATGAGGATATCTTTCTCAAAGATTTTCCAGGACTACCTCCCCAACAAGAGATCGACTTCTGAATCGACTTACACCCTGGGACGACATCAATTTCCTCACCAGCTTATTGGATGGCTCCCTTAGATATTCTTGAGATGAGGTTATAGTTGGAGTATTTGCAAAGAAAGGGTTTCGTAATACCCAATGTTTCACCCTGGGCATCCCCAGTTTTGTTTTCCAAGAAGGAATATGGGAGTTTGAGGTTGTGTGTGGTTTACTGGTGCCTGAATCAGGTAACAGTGAAGAAAAATTATCCACTACCAAGTATTGAAGACCTCTTCAATCAAATAAGATGGGAACAATGGTTCTCGAAGGTTGAACTTTGATCAGGTTACCACCATTTATGATTACAGGATGAGGATATACCGAAGACGGATTTCAAATGTCGTAAATTCACTATAAGTACTTGGTGATTCCTTTAGGTGTGACGAACGGCCTTGTAGTGTTCATGGGACATATGAACTGGCTCTTCCAGCCATACTTGGACCGGTTCTTAATAGAATTCATCTATGAAATCCTTGTGTACTCGGTGTCAGAGGAGGAGAGCACGAGACATCTGCAGATGGTTCTAGACGTACTCTGAGAGCACCAGATTTATGGGAAGCTCTCGAAGTTCCAATTCTGGATTCAGGAGGTCCACTTTTTGGGACATGTCATCTCAGAAAACGGAATAGCTGTGGACCCCACCGTGGTGGAGAATTGTTAACATGGGAGCCACCATAGAGCGTGACAGAGGTGTGGAGCTTCCTTGGGTTGGAAGGATATTACCAGAGATTCATTCCTGATTTCTCCCAGATATCAGCACCGATGATAGCCTTCACTAGGAATGGGAAACCCTTCATGTTGATAGATATGTGCTAGTAGGATTTCAAGAAGCTGAGATAGAGTTTGACGAGCACCCCAATTTTGAGATTATCGGAGGAGGGTGTCGAGTACGTAGTTTTCTGCAATGCATGAGGGACCAGGCTTGGCTTTGTCCCGATGCAGAGATAGGTAGTGATTGCTTATGTTTTGGGCCATCTTAGGCCGCATGAGTAGAACTATGTGACCCATGATCTTGAGTAGGTAGTGGTAGTATTCGAATTAAAGATTTGGTGACAATTCCTTATGGGCGAGAGGTTTATTGTCTACTCTAATAACAATAGCCTCAAGTAAATCTTCTCATAGAAGGATCTAAATCCAAGACAGAGGCATTGGCTAGAGTTCTTACAGGAATGTGATTTTGAGATCATCTATACTCCTAGAAAGGGGATCAAGGTGGCAGGTTCTCTTAGCAGGAGATCGATCTAACAGCAGTTGATTGAGGCGACGGAACAGTTTTCCTCATTATAGTTATCCTTTATGGAAAAATAGGATGCAACTTACCTTTAGTATATGGTTGTCACCCCTCCACTCTTACAGTGAGTTAGGGAGACACAGTTTTAGGGTGTTGACTGTGAGTCTTTACGTGCTTAGTTATCCACAGAACATGCTCCTGATGTATATTTGCAAGGTGGGGAGCACTTTTTTCTTTTCAGAAGATGCATAATTGTACCAGTGTCATTGTGGGAGGATTTACTGAGGGAGTTTCATAAATCCCCCTTAGTGGTACAACATGGTGTGGAAAATATGTACTAGGATCTCCGATGACAGTTCTGGTGGTTAGGTATGAATAAGGCAGTAGCAGAGTTTGTTTCTTGATGCCTTAAATGCCAGCAGGTGAAGGCTGAGCACCATGTTCCAGCAGGGTTAGCTCACCCCCTGAAAGTGCCAGAGTGGAAGTGGGATGGAATATCGATGGATTTCATGATATAATTTCCACATACCTTCAAGTGGAATGATTCTATCTAGGTGATCGTTGACCGAGTCTCCAAGTCAGCCTAATTTCTAGCTATCAGGGAGCAGAGTTCCATAGAGAGCTTGAGGCACCTCTACATATAAGGGATAGTTCGTCTTCATGGCGTCTCTTCAACAACAGTCTCAGATCGCGATTCTTGTTTCACATCCCATTTGTGGAGGGGACTTTAAGAGGTGTTTGTGAATCAACTACGCTTGAGCACGACATTCCATCCCCAGACCGATAATCAGATGGAGAGGACTATTCAGGTTATGAAGGATATGTTGTGGGCCTGTATCTTAGACTTTGGTCGCGGTTGGGAGGAACACTTACCCCAAGTGGAGTTTTCATAAAATAATAGTTACTACTACACCATTGGATTAAAACCGTTCCAGGCCTTATATGGGCGACCCTACCCATCATTGCTTTGCTGGACCGACTCCAGAGAGTCAGCGCTCATGGGTCCAGAGTTAGTACGAGCTAGCACAGAGAAGGTGCAGATCATCCAGGAGTAGATGAAGACTTCACAAATATGGAATAAGTCTTATGGTGACAAGAGACGGAGACCTCTAGAGTTCGAGGAGGGAGACCATGCATTCCTTTGGGTCCCACCTCGATGAGGGTTATAGAGATTTGGCCGGGGTGGCATGTTATCTTTGAGGTTCATCAGACCTTTCCAGACACTACACAGAGTTGGCGAGGTGGCGTACCTCTTAGCTCTGCCACCGCAGATGCACCGAGTACATGATGTATTCCACGTGTCACAGTTGAGGAGGTACATGCATGAACCATCACACGTCATAGACTGGGGTGAGATGGACATTGAGGATGGAGCGACCCTTGCTGAGTACCTAGAGGAGATTGAGGATTAGTAGGAGAGGATCCTTCGTTGGAAATCGATTACCTTGGTGTGTGTCTGGTGGAAGCACGAAAATCTTTAGGAGAGCATATGGGAGCGGGAGTCTTAGATCCATGCCTAGTACCCATATATTTTTGAGTAGCCTTGTTTGAGATTTTCGGGGAGGCAAAGCCCCATGGTAGGGAGAATTTAATGTCTTGTATTTTCTATGTATTATTTTTAAATATTGTATGTAATTATTATGAGACCAAGTGCAGAGAAGGTACATCATTCCGAGGCCCAGTGATCCCGGAATGGTGGTTTGAACTTTTTTTAAGTTATATGAGTTGGCAGGTGTGCGTGGTCGTGGTAGTTTCCAAACAGATGAACAGATTAAAAGTCTGAGGGCACTATTGCTTCAGAGATTATTAATTTACTTAAGAATGGGCCTAACCTCAACCGAAGCAGGTTGAGGTAAAAAGTTAATTTTCAGAAGTTTTTTGTTAAATAAAATAAAATAGTTTGAAAAGTTTATTTTATTTGGGAAAAATTTTCTACAGCACAGTGATGGGGAAACTATTTCGACAATTAATGTCACTCCATAATGACTCAGAAACAACAACACTGAATCATCAATGACGCAACATGATGGAACACTGAAATGCATTCCCTCCTTTTAATGGGTTAATCAAATGTTGATCGTTGGCAGGAAATTTAGAAGAACTCTGGAGAATTCTCAGAGCCTTGGAGAGAACCCTCGAAAATGAACAATGAAGAATCAAAGGCATGAAATTTCCATGCCAACATAATTGAAGGATCACGGCGGTGATAAAAACATGATTCATTTATCTGGAATCAAACCTTTCTCAAGGTAGGGGTTGTTTTTTTATTTTATCTGCTCCCCATTCTAGAATTAAATGATGAATGCAGATCAACACACAAACAGGTTGATCCATGGATTGTGTGTAACAACCCGAGAATTCATGTTTTGTGTAATGATATGTTTCCCCTTTTAGTTGGACCATCTTACTTTAAAAAGAAAATGAAAATAAATGAAAAACGTAACAACAAGCATGAATGGAACACTCCTTTATTAAGAAACATGACGTTTACAACTTCCCACAATCAAAACATAACTAACCAAGGATTCCAACCAAGAATCTGATTACAACAATGGGAAGACTGCTTAGAACCACTAGGAGCCCGAGTATGCGGTAAGGATTTCGAGCATCCATCATAAGGAACGTAAGGATTGCTGAAGCCACCGCGACCGTGCTCAGCACCAAGGGGATCATACGAACCATCCTTGCTTCTCCTTCAGCCACTTGAGGTAAGGGTCACCGAGACCCAATCCTTTTATAAGCACCAAAAATGACCGTTGGACCTCAAACGGTCACAAATCTGACCGTTGAACCTCAAACGGCCATAAATCCGACCGTTGATTCCCAAAGAACCCAATGATCCTTTTTGACCGTTGGGGATAAAATGACCGGAATGATAAGTGGGTAGTTTTTCTTTAATTTTTTTAAATTACCTCAATGTTAATTATCCTTTGTTTTCCAAAATAAGAATTTTATTTTATGTTTTAAAAGGAAATAATTAATATTATTGTCTTCTTCCATTATTTGTTATATATATATGTAATTTGAGCAAGTAATTATTTGTTTAATTTATTTTCTCTTTTAAAATGGTGGACTAATGTTTCTGGTGAGGTTTTACTTCTTTCACAAGTATAAATGTGCACACTCTCGGTTGTAGATGTACCTGTATATATATATTTATGTAGTGGCAAACTGTATGTTAACTGAATTATACCTATTATATATATATGTGATAATAATATAAATGTTGATCACTTGCTTTTATATTTTGAAATTATGTCAACGTTTTGGTTTCTTGCTATACAAATTTTGTGGTATAATGTTAAAATGCTAATACCTAACAGAATAATTAACTGCTTGCAACTATTATTGGTGATCTTGAATCTTTAATTATTTTAAAATAATAATGTTATGTTGTGCTGAATGTGTAATGGTGTAACTGTTGTTAATGTGAAGCGGGGTGGGATGAACTAATTAATATACACTTATATTAAATGACCCATGACGTTTTAAATAATAAAGGTTAAAAATAATTGAAGATTAGATAAGAATAATAGTCAATTATAAATCACCAAATAATCTTGACTATGTTTAAAATATTAAAGTTTATAATAGGTATTTTAAAAAAAAATTACAAAAGGAAACAATCGCGGGTAGGGGAGGCCGTGTTTCCTCTTGCTTTTGCGCCGCGTCTTACCTCAGCCGTTGGATCGGGACGATTAAATCCCAGCCGTCCCTTCTTTTAAAACCGCAACACCCCTCAGCCGTCCGATCCCTCCCTCATTTAATCCCAGCCGTTCATCGCGTTTCGCGTTTTCTTCTCCACGTCGCGCTCATCTCCCTCGCGCCGAACCAGTAGCCTGCTGCCTTTATTCTTTCTTCTTCTTCGCCGTGTAGACCCAGCGACGCCATCTTTCCACACAGCTTGACACTGACCCCGGCCTTGGATCCCCGTCGCCTTCCTTGCACGATTTTCCCTCCGGCTTTAAGACCTGGTTGCACCGCAGGCAAGGGGGATGGTTCTTGCACCGGTTGGGAAGGTTTTGCACCGAGGACCGAAGTCTCTCCGACCTTCAGGCGACGCTCCGGCCTTCCTCCTCTCCTCCTCCTCTTCATCGAGTTCTGGTAAGGGTTGTTTTTTTTCCAGTTTGTGTAAACACCGGTTGTGTATATAGTTATATACACGTTTTCACTTGATATATATAAACATATATATATATATTCTATGCCCTCGGCTTCTAGATCTGGTTTGCTGCACCTTGCTCCTCCTCCTTCTCGTCGAGCTGGTAAGGGATAGTTGAGTTTTGTGTTTCTTTTTTTTTATATACGCTTATATATGTAAACATATTTATATATATTTGTATTTAACTTTCAATCCTTTGTTTTTGAACTCGGTTTGGGTTCATGTTTTGTTTTTCGTTTTATGTTATTTTATATTTTTCATATATATAAATATACATGTTTTATGTTTTGAAATATAAACGAGGAAGATCAAATTTTAAGTTATGTTTTTATTACAATTCGACTTATATACATATACATGTTTTTCTTTTGTATGAAACCTCTTCCAAATCAGAACTGTTTTTGTGTACATCAAATTAAGACAAGATTTGTGGGAATCCAAAGTATGAATAAAACTGAATCCCTTGACAAGTGTTAAGTTGATTTCCTTGTGTGCTTTTATAAAACCCTATCTACCCCTTTTGTTAGAAAATTTATGTTCTTAAGAATATGTGAATCATGTAATGAATCAATTGAGTATTATTTAATTAACTAAACCACTGAGACACATAGACACAATACACGGCTTCGTGTGTTACATATATACATAACTGTGGACTGATTGACAGTATTTTTGGCAAACGAAAGTTAACATTGTTTGGTGATTGTTTTAATTCTTATCCTTTTCTAGAACTCCGAATAGTTACAAGAAATGACACTTGCCTTGTTTTTAATTTTCTAGCACATTATGGTTCCAAAAGGAGATGTTTTAAAGATATCCTTAAGCCTAGAAGTGGCCCTTAGTAATAATGTAATTCTACATGACAAACCAATACTTTGAGTGTTTAAGTTATTATTTCTTGTGCAATAAGCTTGTTGTTTCCAGTTCTGATTCTTTATCTATGCTCATGACATAATCTGCTTCAAATTCTTTATCTATGCTCATGACATAATCTGCTTCAAATTCTTTATCTATGCTCATGACATAATCTGCTTATGATTCTTTATCTATGCTCATGACATAATCTGCTTCTGATTCTTTATTTATGCTCATGACATGATCTGCTTCAAATGGTGAATATGTATGAGAGACTTTGACTATGAATATATGAATGAAACCTAATGAACGTATGACCATGTCTAAATATGAGAGGGAAGTATTGGACTTACATGTTATGGATGGGTGCGCCCGGAATTATACAACGCTCCAATGCATTGGGTAAAGGATGAGTCTCATGAGACGTTATGTGCTACGGTTTTGGCGGTTAGCCTTGACCCGTATTAAGTTATGTTTTTATGGTCTTGACGTAAGGTCTTGACAAGGTCCGGCATTATACTTTCCCTCCACATATGAAGATTAATGGTGAACCAGGGGATGGTTCAACTAACAGGACATCCCTAACTGGGTAAATTCCCCTAGACTATGAGAAAGGAAACATGTGATAAGAACTGAAAAACATATGTTTGGTATCATAAGAACTTTACGTGTCCTTGTCTTGTTTAATGTAATGTTTTATCACTTTCTAAAATGTCTTCCTTGAAATGCTCCCTTGATCATGAAACCGTACTTAACGTGACAAGAACTGTTTTCTTATGGTGAACTGTTAAATGAACTGCATTCTTCTCACGAACCATGATATGCATGTTTTCCTACCTAGCCATAGTAATTCCCTTGGAATTGAAGTAACCTTGTTTTAACTTTATGTATTGCTTACTCTGTTTATTTTGCGCACTCTGACCATGTTTACATTAAGGCTTATTGCAAGTACATGCCTCTTTGTGCAAGTGGTTTTCAAAGAAAGTTGGATTTCATGTTTTTATTAAATGATAATGTTTTAGAAAAGTATTTGTATTCTTTTCAAAGGATTTATGTATGAAAGGATTTTCCTAAAAATGGTTTTTAAACCCCTTACTGGGCATTTTTGCTCACCCTACGTTTTGTTTAAAATTTTTCAGGTACGGTTGATATTAATGAAGCTAAACAAAAGCAGCTGGTTTCCCAGGATCCCGAGCCTCACGATCCTCTGTTGTGATGAGACATGATATTTTGTTTGTAATGATGTAGTGTTAAGTGTATCATGTCTCATTAAGCACCCCGGTATTTGGGGGTCGCTACAGTTGGTATCAGAGGATGGGTTCAGGAAACTCTGGAAAACCAGGTGATATAAATATATTGCTAAGACTAATTAAGTAAAAATGTTATGATTTTCAGATGGCTGATGTACCTACTGACCTTTTGTCACTCCCCACCGAGGCCCTAGAGAACATTATATCTCTAGTTAGCCGTGAAAACTTCTTGAACTACGCTCACATTCGCATGACGTGTAAGCACCTATACGATGTGTCGAACTCATCTAGGGTGCTTAGTCTCCACCGGGGAATAGGGATGGATTATCTCCTAATGATGATGACCCAGTTTCCCTCGTATGCACGTCGAGGAAGGTATCACGAAGGACTCTTCCGAGTGTTTACTGTGGGCGAGGAGTTTGGCACAATGCTAGATAACCCTTTCCAAGAAGCTGCTGCTGCCGGAGATCTTCGAGCGGCTTATCTGTGTCAGGTCCTGCACTATGGCTTCTGGGGCCAGTTAATGGACTTCGAAGCGTTGGAGAATGAGTCCACTCGTGTGTCTCTTAGGCAAGAAGTGTACACCGACGTTTCCCAACTCCACACCCCCCACGCTAAACTCAAGAGGCGATATAAATGTCCCCATGACTTTAGTCCTGTTTGTTCTTCCTGTGTTTGGTTTGTGGAGTTAGAGAGTTTCGCCTCTCTTTGTGGTGTCCATCTGGAAAACTCAGACTTTAATGTGTAAATTTTCTTAATTAAAAAGTTTATGATCTCTTTCTTCTTAGTGTTGATAGGTGACCTCTCTTGTTTACCTTTTTTTTCCAGATGGCAAGTCAGATGAACCTCTCGTCTCTACCTGACGAGTTAGTAGAGGTTGTTTTGATCAGAACTTGTATGGTGGACTTTCCCTCTTTTCTCCACCTACGAGGGTCCTGCCAGCGTTTTCTGGATATAGCAAATAGTCCGGAAATTCTCCGCGCATGTCAGGAGAATGATTATGTGATCCACCTCCTTGCCACCACCCAGCTCCCCTGCTATAGGCGAAGGGGGAGATACCAGGAAGGGCTGTTTCAGTGTTTCTCTATGACACGGAACTTCTCCACCAGAGCTTGCTTTCTCGTAGCAGCTCAGGATGGCAACCTCAGAGCCGCCTACATGTTTCAGATCCTGAACGTCAGCCTTCTCAATCGCGTTGTACCCCTCAACTACCTCGAGCGTAATGAAGTTCGAAGGGTTACTAGGGGATTCGTCCGCTCGGACGTCTCAGAGCTGTTTATTGCACGAGCCTCCCTGTGGAAGCCTGTGTGTAGTGCCCATGAGCAGGAGTACAAGTCTTATTGATCAAAGTGTATCTGGTTCAGGGAAACAGAGGAGCTGTGTACCAGTCTAGGGGTTCCGTTAACTGAGCCAGGCCTTCAGTTTTGGTAATGTTGTACGACCGAAGTCTTTCTCTTGTCTTTTTATGAATAGAATTGCGAGGACACAATTCTTTTAAGGGGGAGATAATGTAACAACCTGAGAATTCATGTTTTGTGTAATGATATGTTTCCCCTTTTAGTTGGACCATCTTGCTTTAAAAAGAAAATGAAAATAAATGAAAAACGTAACAACAAGCATGAATGGAACACTCCTTTATTAAGAAACATGACGTTTACAACTTCCCACAATCAAAACATAACTAACCAAGGATTCCAACCAAGAATCCGATTACAACAATGGGAAGACTGCTTAGAACCACTAGGAGCCCGAGTATGCAGTAAGGATTTCGAGCATCCATCATAAGGAACGTAAGGATTGCTGAAGCCACCGCGACCGTGCTCAGCACCAAGGGGATCATACGAACCATCCTTGCTTCTCCTTCAGCCACTTGAGGTAAGGGTCACCGAGACCCAATCCTTTTATAAGCACCAAAAATGACCGTTGGACCTCAAACGGTCACAAATCTGACCGTTGAACCTCAAACGGCCATAAATCCGACCGTTGATTCCCAAAGAACCCAATGATCCTTTTTGACCGTTGGGGATAAAATGACCGGAATGATAAGTGGGTAGTTTTTCTTTAATTTTTTTAAATGACCTCAATGTTAATTATCCTTTTTTTTCCAAAATAAGAATTTTATTTTATGTTTTAAAAGGAAATAATTAATATTATTGTCTTCTTCCATTATTTGTTATATATATATGTAATTTGAGCAAGTAATTATTTGTTTAATTTATTTTCTCTTTTAAAATGGTGGACTAATGTTTCTGGTGAGGTTTTACTTCTTTCACAAGTATAAATGTGCACACTCTCGGTTGTAGATGTACCTGTATATATATATTTATGTAGTGGAAAACTGTATGTTAACTGAATTATACCTATTATATATATATGTGATAATAATATAAATGTTGATCACTTGCTTTTATATTTTGAAATTATGTCAACGTTTTGGTTTCTTGCTATACAAATTTTGTGGTATAATGTTAAAATGCTAATACCTAACAGAATAATTAACTGCTTGCAACTATTATTGGTGATCTTGAATCTTTAATTATTTTAAAATAATAATGTTATGTTGTGCTGAATGTGTAATGGTGTAACTGTTGTTAATGTGAAGCGGGGTGGGATGAACTAATTAATATACACTTATATTAAATGACCCATGACGTTTTAAATAATAAAGGTTAAAAATAATTGAAGATTAGATAAGAATAATAGTCAATTATAAATCACCAAAGAATCTTGACTATGTTTAAAATATTAAAGTTTATAATAGGTATTCTAAAAAAAAATTACAAAAGGAAACAATCGCGGGTAGGGGAGGCCGTGTTTCCTCTTGCTTTTGCGCCGCGTCTTACCTCAGCCGTTGGATCGGGACGATTAAATCCCAGCCGTCCCTTCTTTTAAAACCGCAACACCCCTCAGCCGTCCGATCCCTCCCTCATTTAATCCCAGCCGTTCATCGCGTTTCGCGTTTTCTTCTCCACGTCGCGCTCATCTCCCTCGCGCCGAACCAGTAGCCTGCTGCCTTTATTCTTTCTTCTACTTTGCCGTGTAGACCCATCGACGCCATCTTTCCACACAGCTTGACACTGACCCCGGCCTTGGATCCCCGTCGCCTTCCTTGCACGATTTTCCCTCCGGCTTTAAGACCTGGTTGCACCGCAGGCAAGGGGGATGGTTCTTGCACCGGTTGGGAAGGTTTTGCACCGAGGACCGAAGTCTCTCCGACCTTCAGGCGACGCTCTGGCCTTCCTCCTCTCCTCCTCCTCTTCATCGAGTTCTGGTAAGGGTTGTTTTTTTTCCAGTTTGTGTAAACACCGGTTGTGTATATAGTTATATACACGTTTTCACTTGATATATATAAACATATATATATATATATTCTATGCCCTCGGCTTCTAGATCTGGTTTGCTGCACCTTGCTCCTCCTCCTTCTCGTCGAGCTGGTAAGGGATAGTTGAGTTTTGTGTTTCTTTTTTTTTATATACGCTTATATATGTAAACATATTTATATATATTTGGATTTAACTTTCAATCCTTTGTTTTTGAACTCGGTTTGGGTTCATGTTTTGTTTTTCGTTTTATGTTATTTTATATTTTTCATATATATAAATATACATGTTTTATGTTTTGAAATATAAACGAGGAAGATCAAATTTTAAGTTATGTTTTTATTACAATTCGACTTATATACATATACATGTTTTTCTTTTGTATGAAACCTCTTCCAAATCAGAACTGTTTTTGTGTACATCAAATTAAGACAAGATTTGTGGGAATCCAAAGTATGAATAAAACTGAATCCCTTGACAAGTGTTAAGTTGATTTCCTTGTGTGCTTTTATAAAACCCTATCTACCCCTTTTGTTAGAAAATTTATGTTCTTAAGAATATGTGAATCATGTAATGAATCAATTGAGTATTATTTAATTAACTAAACCACTGAGACACATAGACACAATACACGGCTTCGTGTGTTACATATATACATAACTGTGGACTGATTGACAGTATTTTTGGCAAACGAAAGTTAACATTGTTTGGTGATTGTTTTAATTCTTATCCTTTTCTAGAACTCCGAATAGTTACAAGAAATGACACTTGCCTTGTTTTTAATTTTCTAGCACATTATGGTTCCAAAAGGAGATGTTGTAAAGATATCCTTAAGCCTGGAAGTGGCCCTTAGTAATAATGTAATTCTACATGAAAAACCAATACTTTGAGTGTTTAAGTTATTATTTCTTGTGCAATAAGCTTGTTGTTTCCAGTTCTGATTCTTTATCTATGCTCATGACATAATCTGCTTCAAATTCTTTATCTATGCTCATGACATAATCTGCTTCAAATTCTTTATCTATGCTCATGACATAATCTGCTTCTGATTCTTTATCTATGCTCATGACATAATCTGCTTCTGATTCTTTATTTATGCTCATGACATGATCTGCTTCAAATGGTGAATATGTATGAGAGACTTTGACTATGAATATATGAATGAAACCTAATGAACGTATGACCATGTCTAAATATGAGAGGGAAGTATTGGACTTACATGTTATGGACGGGTGCGCCCGGAATTATACAGCGCTCCAATACATTGGGTAAAGGATGAGTCTCATGAGACGTTATGTGCTACGGTTTTGGCGGTTATCCTTGACCCGTATTAAGTTATGTTTTTATGGTCTTGACGCAAGGTCTTGACAAGGTCCGACATTATACTTTCCCTCCACATATGAAGATTAATGGTGAACCAGGGGATGGTTCAACTAACAGGACATCCCTAACTGGGTAAATTCCCCTAGACTATGAGAAAGGAAACATGTGATAAGAACTGAAAAACATATGTTTGGTATCATAAGAACTTTACGTGTCCTTGTCTTGTTTAATGTAATGTTTTATCACTTTCTAAAATGTCTGCCTTGAAATGCTCCCTTGATCATGAAACCGTACTTAACGTGACAAGAACTGTTTTCTTATGGTGAACTGTTAAATGAACTGCATTCTTCTCACGAACCATGATATGCATGTTTTCCTACCTAGCCATAGTAATTCCCTTGTAATTGAAGTAACCTTGTTTTAACTTTATGTATTGCTTACTCTGTTTATTTTGCGCACTCTGACCATGTTTACATTAAGGCTTATTGCAAGTACATGCCTCTTTGTGCAAGTGGTTTTCAAAGAAAGTTGGATTTCATGTTTTTATTAAATGATAATGTTTTAGAAAAGTATTTGTATTCTTTTCAAAGGATTTATGTATGAAAGGATTTTCCTAAAAATGGTTTTTAAACCCCTTACTGGGCATTTTTGCTCACCCTACGTTTTGTTTAAAATTTTTCAGGTACGGTTGATATTAATGAAGCTAAACAAAAGCAGCTGGTTTCCCAGGATCCCGAGCCTCACGATCCTCTGTTGTGATGAGACATGATATTTTGTTTGTAATGATGTAGTGTTAAGTGTATCATGTCTCATTAAGCACCCCGGTATTTGGGGGTCGCTACATTGTGCGTTCTTGCGGGAGGGTTTTTATTGGGTTAATTTTGGGGATTAATCCAAGATGTTAAAATCCATGTTTTGATTCGCTCTGGTTAGTCCTTATAATGGGAGAAGATCAATTCCATGTTGAACGACGACAGAGGTTCGTTCCTGTTTTTGAGGTTTTGATTTCTTCCTCCTCTTTTACCCTATGTTCTTTGCATTCCTAGTGGGGCAATGAACAAACGATCATTGCACTTCTCTTCCACAATGCAATGATACCAAATCGCAGTTCTGGCACCGTGATGACCTAGAAGAGGGGCGATGATGATATCAGACGAAGAATCATCTCAGATCGAGAGGAATAATTTTTCAAGCATTCTTCAGGCGGATGAATCAACTTCATGGTGCTGGGGAGACCTCAACCTTTGTGTTTCGTGATGATAGGGCAGCTAGATTGACAAATTTCTGAATTTACGAAGTGTCGGATGAAGAACATGTGATTCTAGAAATTTTCATAACTCACAATGTGTATCCCGAGGAACACGCCATGTGGTACCGGCGGCGGAAACTAGGGTTTGTGTGTTGCATGCGATGAAGAAAAAAGCATGCCTCTAGGAAGACATGGTGTGTGGGCCCCACCCAACGGCGTCTAGAGTTATGGGATATGGGAAGCACTAACACGACATGTGACCACTATCACACAGCGTGTAGGTCCTTACACGGACTCAGATTTTATCTCAAAAGATACACGGACACAGGGTGGGTACATGGTCAAGTACTCCACCACATGGCCAGACCAGGCCGACTACGTGGGTTACCCCATGTACTGGTTACACGATATGGACCACACAGTTTGAATCCATGTACGGGCACACGACCGGGTACATGAAAGGAACCCCAGTTACTCAAAAACGGCATGTGGTTCATACTACACGCCGTGTACTTACTTTTCTACACGACATGTTCTTCTGACTCATGCCGGTTTAGACAGGTAGTACCTAGAGTCAAGAGACATAGCATGCGACCCTCATACACGCCGTGTATATACTAGAACATGGCTTTATCCTCTTGTCTACCATATCTTGTACATGTTTCATTTGAGTTAGCGCCCCTTTTTCTTATTCCTATGTTGGTCATGCATTGTTTCCATTTACATGAGTATGATCCCTTCAGCAGGACTTCCCAAGATAGAGTCAGGTATCCCTCTGAGAGGCCCGGTGAAAGATCCTATATCCATTATTGACTCTAGGTAGAGTTAGGTATCGACGTGACTATTACCACACAATGCCAATCCTCTACTTAGCAGGTGAATCTGGATAAGTCACGGTATCCGGAAACACCCTGGAAGTGATCCTCATATGTGTATTGTGATATTTTCCAACTCAAGAGTGTGTTCTCCCAAAAAGAGTGTATCTATCTCTCATGACCTTTCCTGTAGAACGGTACCTCTTGGATGGACGATTATCAGAGCTATCAGACTCGTGGAGTGAGTTCTTCTAGATGAGTTCTTCATGAAACCTTCTAACATAATACCTAGCAGGGGTATGATATTGTTTGACTTATCTCTAGACTATGGTTCTTGGTTTTGAGTATATCTGCTTTGTGGTTCTCTTGATATATGTTCAGAATACATATATTGTGTAGAGATGACCGTACCATTACATTGTGTATTGATTTCTAGTTTTCGAGGTCCTTTAATGAGTTTTGTTATACTCACCCCTGAACGGTCTATTCCCACATGTGTCATGTATTGTGTAGATGAGAGACCTTTTGACAAAGTCTAGGGCGGACCAGGACCAGACCGATATTTCAGAGTTCCCTTCAGCCGATGTGTTCCCACGACTACGAGCAGTAGTCCCTGTACCTCTTTGTGCTTTTTGGTTGGACTTTTTAGTTTGAAAACTCTTGTTTTTGTGGGATTTTATTTTGGCCCAGGTTTACTTTCTACACTTCACTTTTGTTGTACTCAGTTGGTTGGGTTAGTTGTATGCATGCATTTTGTTCCTTGGTGGTTTTTACTTTTTAGAATTTTTGGGCTTGGATATGTGTGCGTGTGTATAGGTAATTAGGCAATGACTCCCATGCTAGTGATATTCCTACTCAGTTCTAGTCACCAGCCCCTAGCCTATTGGAGGAATGCTTGGGGAGTCACGACACATTCCCCACTAGGATGGGTGATGACACGATGGCCAGAGAACCAGGCCAACCGCGAACCGTGTCTCCAAAGGAGTTGTGTGTGTGAAGTCAGTTTGCGTATCGTAACGCAAACTCATCAGTCTATGAATGAAGCAAATAGGGAGAGATATATGAACCATTATCACGAACCAAATCCTCTGCAAAACTTTTTTGACCGAGCCTTCCGCAGGTCAGGATAGTACTTTAATGGGCCTTCTAAAATGGTGTCGAGTTCCCAATAGATACAATTGCTCCAATGCTCTATAATAGGAGAATAGTATCGTTATGGAAGACACATAGAGGGAGACAAACAGAGAGAAGGAAGGATGACGAAATCTTGAGGGAGACTTAGAGGCTGCACACTGGCTTCTGTCTTGTTTCGTCAGTGAAGCATGAACAAAAAACAACTCCCTTCAAAGGTACATCCAACCACGAACTATAAAATGGGGGAATTGTATAATAATAATGGAACTGTGAACCTAAATGTTGAATCATGAACCAAAGACTTCTCGCAGATGAACTCCCACTAACAATAATCTCCCGAACCCTACATAAGTGCGGTGCTCGGTGTAGTGTACTACTATGTAGACTGAACCTGACACCATGTACCAAATCGGTACACATATTTAACCCAATGCGGAAGGGTGATCCACGTACCACTTTGGTATACGATGGATGATACCCATGCCTGTGTACCATATGGGCATGTGGATGGGCCTTCATCCTGGATACCGCTATGGTATGCAGAGCCTCCCCCATCCCACATAAAAATTCAGTACGTGGAATGGGGTGTTTTAGGGTATCCTTCAGTTTGGTTCCAAGCTCACCCCTCCATTACCATCCTTCCCTCCATGATCCCTCCGCAAACCAGTCCTCTAGAATTAGTCCAAAGCCTCCTCCAATTCCACCAGACTCATATGATCAGGCCATCGAGTGCATCAATGCGCCCCATTGAGTCTACATAAATACGGTAAGCAGAGTCACCAAGGCCCTCCCCACAGAGGTCTGGGATTTGAGAACGTATGTGGGGATACATTCCCATGGTAACCTAGAGCCCAACCTTGGGATGCTGATGTGAACCTCCCCATTCTAGTGATTAAGGGTGATCACTTGATTCTCCATTCAATGAGGGATAATGATCAGTTGAAGGGGTTATGTTCGCTCCCCCCATTGACGAGGATGAAAATCCTCCCTTTCCTAAAACATGCTCTAGGGCCCTCCCACTGAGGTAATTCCCCAATCTTCCTAGGAAGGGCCACACGACATTCAATGTCATTTAACATTGAAAGGTTCATAGCTTCACACCCTCGCCCATGGTCACCCCGGTATCTTCCACTACGGACTCTCCCTCCCCCTCCCCCTCTAATAGGGGAGGAGTCATGTGCATTGTTGAATCTTTCACATCTTCTTGTTTCTCACACCAATCACGACTCACGTGGTATTAGATGTTTGTGATGATTATAACATCCACACATTCTAAACTATGATAAATATGATTCTTGATCAAAACAGGTTACGTAGGATGCCTACAAGAAGGCCCGATCTTAAAAGGGTGCCCATCCACAATGGGTCCAGCCAATCGTGACCCCTCAAAGGGGAATCTTCCACGTGCAATCCACACACAATACGAACTACGTGGGTTATGATTCCTCTCCCGATGATACGTAGGATTCACTACTTGTGAGCCCAATCCAAACATCAAATCACCTTCCATCCCCCCTAGATGGTGATAAACTCCAGAGTTCCCTATAATATGGCTCAAGTCAGCATTGCCTCCATAGAATAAAATATATGAATGCCTATGAAGATCCCATAAACTAAGGGTAGCCCGTGGACACACTCTTTTGTAATTATCTAAGGATTAACGAACCTATGAAAATGACTTAAATCTATAAGAGAGTCTTGGAAAATGCAACAATACTCCCCCAGAAGGGTTCGGTGAGCTTGAACTCACATCATCTCGACCAATGGAGTCCTTAAGTGTCATTGTCCAAATCATCAACCAACGAGTGCCTTCCTTTGGAAAGCTGGTCCATGAATCATGGATACTAGGGTCGTTGGGCGTTCTTGGTTCAAAAAATCAACCTATTGGAGAGCATCTGAGGAAATTATATTCGAGAAGGACAGATTGCATGAGTGCTTGATCCCCGCACAATCTTCCATGGGGACCAACAGTTCCCACGGGGTTAACTCAACATTCCTTAAAGGATAATGATGTTGAACGGGTCAAAACAAAGGAATGGAAAATTCTATAAGAACTCGTCCCTAAAGACAAAGGGATAGGTGATGATCCTCATCGAACCATTTCTGCAACACCCAAAAATGCGTCACCTCGGAGGCGGAACAAAAGTGGTGAACCTGACATGAATCTTTAAACAAGGTGGTAGTTCTACCCCAATGATTGAAGACAAAAGGATAATGCATGTCGGAACATTTTTTTCACCCCGGTACACAAAAACGTGCCACCTAAGAGGCACAAAAAATGGTGATCCCGACATGAATCCTTAACCTAGGTGGCGGTTCTACACCAATGATAAAAGAAAAAAGGATACTGCACGTTAGACCATTTTTTCACCCTGGTACACAAAATGTGCCACATCAGAGGCGGAAAAAAATGGTGAACCAACGTGAATCATTAACCATGGCGGTGGTTCTACCCCAAAGAAAAAAGAAAAAAGGATACTACATGTCAGACCATTTTTTTCGCCCCGGTATGCATGAAACGCACCACCTTGGTGGATGAAGAGAAATGGTGAACCTGACGTGAATCCTCAACCAAGGTGGTAGTCTTACCCCAATTAAGCCCCTTCGCCCCACAACAAAAGAAAAGGGGAAGGGGGCTAAGCAGAGTCACCAAATAAGAATATGTTTAAAGGAATGCTACTTTGATGATGTTTTATGGTATGTATGTCATATATTTATATTTCAGGATCCTGCATAGCAACCTTAGATCCAAATTACATCCCAACAACCCATGCAGACACGCACATCAGCGATCCCATAGGCAACTGGGGACCCAATGAAGAGGAGGACCCCCTCGCCTACCTAGCGTCTTCAACACTGGGTATCCAATATGCTGATCAAGGAGTACCACTAAAATGGTACTCTCCCCACATGGGAGGCCGCAAGATAAGCCCTCCAATCATCAAAGGTTCGCCAGTCACCTCTTTAGCCGTTGCCAGTACCCTAGTGCAAGGGAGCCCCGATGGTCATCTCAAATCATTTCGGGAGCCTTCACCTGGAACGTGACAACGAGTAACACCCTTACCTTAGGTATGTGGATGAAGTCAATTTCGATGACCTCATCTCAACTACACATGGGTCCTATCTACATGCCCCCACCAGAGAGCATCGTCGCTGACACTGGACAACCAGGCCTCCTCCAGCAGAGGAGGACCTTATGTCGAGGGAACCTGCCATTGTACAGGAGACCCGGGACCATTGGGATGCCCTCCAAGGGAAGAAAATATATAATCAGGAATGCGTTATCACCCTGGTTCTGGAGGATCATCTCCATAGTACTAACACGACCACATTTGACAGGCAAACATACGACTCTCCTCTCTCCACTCAAACCCACCACAAAAATAGGGTTGTACAATACGAGCACATACATGTTCCTGCTAATGCTCGCCAGTCTAGCCATGCAAACAGAGTGGAAAACTACATGCAGATGCATATATCTACCAAGCCACAACAATACCACCATCAAAATAAGGCGACACTAAACTACACGCAAGCACAAAAACCTGCTGATGCATTTCAATCCTTCCATCTAAATAGGGAAGAAATAGGCTATACGCAGGCACAAACACTTTCTATGCACATCAAGACCTCCATCCAAATAGGTCAGAAAGCAAATATTAGTAGAGTCAAATTCCTGCAGATTCATACAAATACCATGAGACAAATACAACATCAAGAGAGCAGATGAAAATACCCACTTGTGAATATGAAGACCACCAGTCAAATACAGTGGAAAACAGAGATGAAAACCACTAACAGACTTGTTCCTCTGTCCCGACATAGGAGAACTGCCAGTATCTACTAGAAACTCATGGAGGACCGGATTTGGCACAAACTCCTTCTCTGATATCGGAATGTTCCTTCATACCCATTCCATCCAAAGATGTATCTCAATACATCCTGGAAATGATGGAAGATTAGACATTGATTCTAGACCATATCCTCCAAACATTCCAAGATATCATTGCATTTGTGGAAAAGGCGAGAAATCAGGCCCATGACCCGATTCCTTCGAACAGAATAACTCACTTACAAAATAAGTTAGTCACTTCGGAGCAGTTATGCATCCCTACTCTAGTCCAAGAGTGTGGATGGAAATACCCTGAGATATACAGACAACCAGATCGGGAAAAATACCTGTTCCAACTAGGGGACGACGGTATGACGTGGTGGCCGCTCCATGGAAGGTATATATCCCTGCCAAAACTCAAGATGTCTGTCGTTGTATCCCAAAAACATAAAAAGACCCAAAAAGACATGGTCATTAATATGAAGGCCATTACCAACAATAGATGGCCCTAATTACCCACAAGAGAGCACCCAAAAACGATAGGTGCCAAAGGCAATTGGAAAATGAAGAGCACATACATGATCCTGCTCTGCTGGAAGCTAGGGTTCTGGACGCCCTCAAACATATATCAATAAAGTATCAAGACCCATTCATTTCATTAACAAATTATAGAAGAGGCAGTAGTAGTTGCGAAGGTCCTCCCCGTAATATCGCTACCAGCACCTTTGAAGGTCCTCCACAGAGCACCCACATGGGCTTACTCTGTGGGTCAAGAATGATCGATCATGAGATCCTATCTCCTGATGTGCATCAGGGTAGCCCTCCCCTTGACCTGAACATCAGATAGCAAGAAGGTCCTCCCCTTGCTGTTGTCCACCCTGATTTTCCTCCCCATGGTATAAACTACAGATATGCTTCTCTCTGTAGTCGGACATCAAGTCATGATGGTAGTCCTCACCATGATGACAGTCATTGCGAAGGCCCTCCCTGCAGTGGTAGTTGCTATGAAGTTCCTCCCCATGGTAGCACTAAGAAATGAGAAGGCCCTCCCCTCATTATAGTACATCCCGAAGGCCCTCCCCAAGATGTGCACTGCAGAAATTCTCCCTGCATCCAAATATCAAATCATGATGGTAGTCCTCGCCCTAATGAAAGTCATTGCGAAGGTCCTCCCCACAATGGAAGTTGCTGTGAATATCCTCCCCCTAGTGAAGTCAAGTATCAAGAAGGTCCCCCCTTTCTACATCCCACCTTGAAGGTCCTCCTCAAGGTATATGCCATCAGGAAAATTCTCGCGGTCGGACATCAAGTTGAAATAGTAGCCCTCACCATTGCAGCACCAACTATAGAGGTCCACCCCACAATCAAAATTCATATTGGAAAGAAAGTCCTCCCTTTCCAGAAAAAATATGATAAATCCATCCTATACTGAGGAACTCAGAAAAGAGTCATATATATCGGGAACTCCGTCTAGAACGAGTGATATTATTTCTCAACCAAAGGATGGCCTGGGGCCATGATCATCTTCTGAGCCACCCCCCACAATATCTGTAAACCAATAAGGCTCCCGCCATCCCGGTTGTTTGGAATGAAATTATTAAGAAGCAGTCGATCTGGGAATATCAAGTAGAGGATCCTCCGGAAGAACAACAGTATGATAAGTTTCTTGTGAGAAGACAACTAGCTAGGGATAATATACTAGTGATGTATTGACCTATAGCCACTTCTCACTACGACATACCAGGATAATTTTCTGGGGAATGAACACATGAAATTCACCTCAATATATGGAAAACTCTTCAAAAGATGAAACAAAAATTCATAGCCTACGAAGGGTACACAGACCATGTCAGCAAGATAAGGGAGCTTCACCGTCCAATCAACCTGGAAGCTCTCCTGTCTGTAAGGAAGACACAATCCGAAAGGAGAAATAAAAACCTTGAACTGGATTGCCTCCATGCAAAGCATAAATTATGTCACCTCATTGGAAATTCCCCGATTGAATTTTACATTCGGGAGTGGGGAGAACATGGAGATCTACATTTCATCCCACGTCCCATCCATTAGGCCCCAATGGAAATGACATCCTGAAATGTCATCACCCAGATGCAATAATCAAGTGAAACCCTTTCTAAGGAATGATGGGACACTCAAAAAAAAAAACTGGCCCAAAGTATGTCTCAAAAGCGTCAGGGCCAAAGAGATCAAGCCATCGAAAAGCTGCTGAGTCAGGAAACCAGGAACATCCAGCATGCTTCCCACCTAAGGGAATCTAACCAGAAAGAAATGATCATGTCTTCAAAAGACCATATACTCTGTGTAGTACCAACACCATACTCGTCTTACACCTGTGTGGGTGTACGTGAAATTGAAAGGGTGGAAATAGTGGTGGATACCGCCGCGATACGGGAACGACCCCAACCGACATGGATGGGGGAATTTTTAAATCAAAATGCCCCCATAAGACCAAAAAATCCAGGCCATAGAGCATCAACCAGAGAATGGGAACAACCCCAGCCCGTAGGGATAGGGACATTTTTACATCAAATCCCTGCACATCAGATGTCTGTCTTCCACCGATTATTAGGAATGATGGACATAGGAGTTACCCGTTCCACCCCTTCACGTGGTTCACACCCTCTGAGACAAATGCGCGTTACGAGGTCAGACCAGGGATCCCATCAGGTCAATCATCATCAAGAAACCTTAAGAATACCACAGAATGGAAGGAGAATGTCCAATAAAGGGTTCATGAATCCTTCCTACCATTTGACACTAGGTATACCACCCCGAATTCTATATGCCTCATTGAACGTGGTCAACTTCAACCCCACCGATCCCACAAGAAATGAAATAGGGGGAGAGGAAATGAAGGAATACAGTTCCCTCCCAGAGGCATCCCACACCGTGCCTAATGCTGTGCATACCTATAACTAGAGGGAGGTCCTAAATTTGGGTGCCCCCTCAGTCAATCTGTCGTTACCTCCACCTAGAAACTGCAAAAAGAAGGAAAATAAATTCAAGGTCATCTATTATCCACCTCTTCCCCCCCATGAGAGTGCATAAATCACCCTCAAGGAAAGGTTCTCCAAGCAGGAGGAATAAATGAAAGATGTGAGGAGAATTAATGTCGAGCTACATTGAGGGAGTTATCTCACTGAATGTGTTCCCTACGCAGAATGTCAACAGGTGCTACCAGAAGAGGTGCCCATGCCACAGACACTCATTCTGGTGAATAAATCCATGATTAGAGGACCGTTCATCCCAGCCCTAGAAAGAAATCTAGATTTCCCCCTACTGGGAAGTCATCCATAATATATCCAGGTAAACCCAAAAATGATTCCCCCGGCTGGGTCTCCACCCCAAATTCCAGTTGCATCGACATGCCCAATCTTGGCCCCTGCCATGCCAGCTCAAGCTCAAGCCTGAAAGGATATGCATAAATGGATATTAAACACTAACGAGTAACTAACAACTTGACTAGAAGTTATGGAGGGGTGGTGCCCTCCGATACAACTAGAGAGAAACCCTACCCCAAGTGGGTTAGCAATGTTCCGCCACCACCAAACTTCAAGAACCTCATATTCCCAATATTCAACGGCTCAGGGGACCCAGAACAACATTTGATTCACTATGCATCTTACTGTGAACCCATGATGGGAACAAAAGAGAATAATGAGGCCATAAAACTCAAGTTATTCGTATGAACCCTGAAGGGCTTGGCTTTCGTATAGTATACTAGCCTACCAGCCAATTCAATCACAGACTGGGAAGACCTCCATCGATAGTTTCTTTTCCAGTTCAGTTCAATGCTTCCCAAGACAACGGTCAATGATCTAATGATCTACAAGTAGGGAGAGAAAGAAAGAGTCTCAAAATTTATTTATAGATGGAAGGGTGTGACATATTTTTTGAACCGGCCACTCCCCCAAGATGAGATGCTCTCCATGTGCATCGATAACCTTTGTGAAGGATTGTGAACTCTGCTCATCCTGATGAAGTACACTAGTGGGTTTAGAGACTTCTCTTACATTTCCAAAAGGTTAGAAGACTCCTTGAAAAGGACTAATCTTATGTCCCGAGCGGACCCATCTACCCCTGGGAAATGTATGGGAAAAGATGAAGTGGCTTATGTCACACTTAAGCCACCCCTGACACTAGCTCCAGTTGCGAGGCTCCCTCTGAACCATACAAGACCCCCTGGATTCCAATATCCACCCTACCTCAGCAAGATGAGCGATGTGGTTCTAAATTAAATTAGTTCGAAGAATGTATAAATAAATATTATTCATTATGAGATGACCAGGTCCTCGACTATTTCAAAGCCGGCATGAATTAAAATTTTTTTATGGCTACAAGAGCCTAATAGAGCAAATTAAGTGGGTATCGACAACCATCCAAATTATTTTCCATATCCCCAGATACTAGGAAAAACCATCTAGGAATGATTTGTTTTCAAGGATCTCGTGCAAAATATGGTGGATTCCAGGAAAGTCAATTTGGGCCCGCCGCCAACACATGTGGCGTATGTTTCAATCTCTGACTCAAGAGAGGAAGATGAGTGGAAAAAAATCACCAGTAAGGAGAAAAAATTTGATAAGTGGATGACTCAGATGACCATCAATCAAGTACATTTAATCCTCTAGGTAAAGTTTAAAAAACAAACTGTGCCCCCAAAATCTCCTAATATAGCATAACCATCCTTCTCGGCCCCATGGTCCTCTAAAGGTCAGAAGGGTAGAAAGAAGGAGCAAGAAGATGAGCTGACACCAAAGCTGAATTTAGTGTTTACAGATTTAGATTTCATTCCAAACAGTCTTGGTACAATGGGAACCACCCTGCCCAATGGTAAAATAGGAACTGCCTCACCAAACGACACCATCATAAAAAGATAGTAAGATAAAAACAGTACTAGATCAAGAACTGATCTTCGGACCCATTACTTTCATTCACTTGATGGACCCCGTCTCTGATCAAGACTATTTCCACGAACCCAAATTCCCCATGCCCAATTGGAGAGTCAGAGGAAGAGGCCCAGAGTCCAGAGGTTTCCTGGAAGGCATGATCATGGTAGGAGTCAAATACCCAGCCCCGACACAAGTCAGACTGATAACACTGTGGAAACTCACCGAAGGACCCATTGATAGACACAACAAGAACTAGAATTCTCCTTCACCCCAGTTGGATGAAATACAATCCTAGTTAACTTGGACCATCCATCAGGGGATGAACAAGTACTAAACTTCCCAAGGTATATAGGCAGACTAGTTCGACCAAACATGGAAAGGACTGTAGCACCACTGACCCCTATTACATAGGTCGAACCATCTACGTCTATAGCTCAAACCACAAAATTGTCTGTAAAAGAGCAACCCCGAGATGGGAAGCACTGACCTTTAGAGCAGAAGTATGATATTCTAAAGTAGTTGGATTTAGTACCAGCGTAGCTATCAATCCTAGATGTTTTGAGCCTATCCGTAGATCTTAGGGAGGCACTTGTCGAAGCCTTGCTAAGCCCCCAAGAGTTTGAGGCTGATGAAGCAACATCTGAAGTCTATCGAACAGAGACTGGTCCAAAAGAATGTCACACCATCATCTCCTTCACAGACAGGGATGGAGACACAATCATGAAAGGGCACATCAAACCCTTATATGTGTCTAACATGATAAATGGAATAGTTTTTGGAATGATTTTTATCAACAATAGATCTAGAGTTAATCTCCTACCACTGAGAATCCTTCGTCGATTGGGGTATGATGAAGACAACTTGACACCCTACACTACCACTCTATGGGGATACGACAAAAGTGAGCAGAAACTGCTGGGACTAATCAAGCTTAAAACATGGATTGGAGATCTCATATTAGATTCCGAGTTCCTAGTGGCACAGAAAAGTACGGACTTCAACATCTTGTAAGGAAGGCCTTGGCTACAAAAAACACACTGAAATTTTTTCTTCATACCATCAGTGCATCAAATATTTCACAAATGGGGAAAACAAGACATTTCACGCCGATAAATCCCTATTTGAATTCTATGAGTCACACTATATCGATGCCGGGTTCTATGAGTCGGAAAAAAATATCTTTCAGCTGACAACGTTGATCGGATCAATGCCCCGAATGGATTGAAGATGGCTCATGCTGGCCCCCTCCAGCAACGTCGGGAAGAGTATGTACTACCCATTAACCAAGTTGAAGTGTAAGTATAAGTACTGATGCAGGCTCAGTTGTTTGTGTGGTCTCTATTACAACCACCAAGTCCAAGGACCCGGAAGAGTGGGATGACTCCCATGTTGTGAGGAAAATCCCAATCAAAGATGCTTTCTGACCGTCCTTGGGGCATAAAACTACCATTAACTTACACACAAAGGAAAAAGATGATTTCTCTCCCAACATTAGAGAACTCTTCTTGAGAATCCTCTTTTAATCAGAAGATGAATAATATGAAGATGATGAAGATGAAGAATAAGAATAAGAGAAATAAGACCTCAAAGATTCCTTTCCTGCATTAGAAGAAGGTGTCTCCACCACAATCGATGAACTTAAGAAGATAAATCTGTGAACTAAAGATGACACAGGGCCCATTCTGGTTAGTGTGGCTATGCTAGTTGAGGAGTAGAGGCATATACCTCCTTCCTAAAGAATAATCAATACGTGTTTTATTGGAATTACATAGAGATTCATGGACTTGATCCTGAGGTCTCCACCCAACATATGGGCTTATCAGAAGACCACCAGGGCTATAAACAGACAGCCAGAAGGACCCACCCAATGCATGATTCCAAAATAGAGGCTGAGGTCAACAAACTGATAAAATACAACTTCATACAGGAGGTCCAATATACAATATGGTTATTGAACATAGTTCCTGTCAAAAATAAGAATAGATAGATTAGAATCTGCATTGACTTCAGAGACCATAATCGACATTTCCCAAAAGATGACTTCTTGGTCCCGATAACAGAATTGTTGATCGATGAAATAGCCTGATATGAATCCCTATATTTCATGGACATTTATTCTGGATACAATCAAATCCGAATTGCCAAAGGAGATGAATAAGCTACCACTTTTAGGGCCCCTCAGGGAGTGTTCTGTTATAAAGTGACACCTTTGGGATAAAGAATGGTAGCGCCACATATCAGCGCACCATGCATCGCATCTTCAAGCCCTTCATGGGAAAGTTCATCGAGTGTCATGTCAATGATCTGGTGGTTAAATCATGAAAATGATCAAAACACCTGGATGATCATGAAAATGTCATAAAAAAATTGTGACATCACAATTTAAAGATGAATCCCCTTAAATGAACCTTTGGCATTACGTCAGGAAAATTCCTCGGCTTCGTTGTACATCATCACAGCATCGAAGTCAACACCAATAAGACAAAAGTTGTATTTGGCATGTACCCACCTCACAATCTCACTAAGTTGAGTGGTCTCCAGGGGAACCTCACCTACATTCAACGCTTCATAGCCAACCTAGTAGGTAAATGTATACCTTTCACTAGGATCATGAAGAAAGGAGTTACATATGAGTGGGATAATGATTTCATATAATTGTTTGATAATCTTAAAAGATATAACCTAATCTTTCTAGTGATCATGATTCTAGTTGAGGGTAGACCACTTATTTTATACGTAACCACCCTGGAATGGTCATCAGGTGTATTCCTTGCACAGATTAATGATAACGGTAGTGAGAACAACCTATACTACCTCAACCGAACAATGATCGATGCTGAAAATTGGCATTCAAAGATTGAAAAGAACTTCCTAGCCATAATTTTTGCCATTTAGAAGCTCAAGAATTACCTGCAGCACCATGAGGTCCACCTGGTCTCCCGCTACAACCCGCTAAAATATATCCTCAACCGTACCATGCTAAATGGGAAACTATCATGATGGTAGGTCATCCTATAAAAGTTTGACATAAAGTATGTTCCCTAGAAGGCCATTAAAGGCCAGATGTTAACAGACTTTCTGGCCGAGAACCCCTCGGAGGAAACGACACTATTGGATGCCAAAAATCTGGATGAAGAAGTGTTTTCCATCCAGGAGGACCCCCAGACGTGGGAAATGTACTTCGATGGTGCTTCCTGAATCTCAGAAGGGAAAATGATGGGGGATCCCAAACTCAACAAAGTGGGGCAGGGATTCATACTTGTATCTCCTTAAAAGGCCATCTTTCCTTACTCTTTCCTGCTTTCATAAGGGTGTATGAACACTGAAGCGAAGTATCAAACCCTCATTGAAGGTCTGGAATTGGAACTCCATGTGAAATCCAAACACCTAAAAATAATGGGTGATTTGGAGCTAGTCCTCAAACAGGTCAACGGTGACTATGAAATCAAGAAATAAGTATTGGTTCCCTTGATGAATCATGTTCGATCACTGATGAAAGAATTCCCATCAGATTCAATGTTGAATCATGTCCCCCGGTCACAGAATTCTCAAGACGAAACTTTAGAAAATGTAGCCACATCCTTGACTAATCTCGGCTAGGATGAAACGGTCATTAGCATTGCTCACCACCGGATGGTATTTCCATTCATCTAGAGAAATGCGGAGGAAATCGGTGAAATTAGTCTTGTTCCTGATCCATATGGTCAAACCAATGGTTGGATGAAACCCATTACAAATTACCTTCAGAATGGGGAACTCCCACCAGATAGGTCTAAAAGGGAGAAGGTCTGAAGACGGACAGTGAAATTTGCCTTGTACAATGGGATAAACCAAGAAATTTTTCTCTACAAATGAGGCCTTGATAGAGTCCTTCTCAGGTGCATTGATGGAGAAGAGACTGCTTTCGTCATGAAAGAAGTGCATGCCAGAGCCTGTGGAGAGCACCATTAAGCAACCAAGATCTCTCACCAAATTTGAAGGATTATGTTTTACTAGCCCACTATGATACAAGATTGTTCCATTTTCACAAAGAAGATACATTTCTTCCATGTTCATAGTAATTTCATACACCGACGCCCGAAGATACATCACACAACCATGTACTCCTGGCCATTCATCTCATGGGGGATAAATGATGTGGGACTATATCCTCCTGCTACAGCCAGACAATTCACTTTCATATTCACAGCGACTGAAATCTTTTCCAAATGTCCCAAAGCCATACCCCTTAAGGAAGTTGGGGTGAAAAACATAGTCAGATTTGTGGAGGCCAACATCATCACCAGATTTGATGTCCCTCATACAATAATGACAGACAACGATACCAACTTCTACTCTACAGAGCTGGACAAGCTGTACTAGGAGTATTGAATCAAAGAAAACCTGTTGTCCCACTACCACGTGAAGACCAATGGGTAGATAGAGGCTCTCAATAAGACTATGTCCAACATAATTCAAAAGATAGTTGATAAGGACAAGAAATCGTGGCCAGAAAATCTCTTTCAGGCGTTCTGGGCTTATCAGACCACGACCCGCACTACCACCCAGGCGAACCCACACTCACTAGTATACGAGGCATAGGAGGTGTCACCTATCAAAATCCAAGAGCCATCAATTCATGTGGACATTTGAAATCAACTTTCCATGAATGATAAATCCCAAATACATTTTTATGTATTAGAGATGATAGATGAAAAAAGGATGCACACCCTCCACCATTTGAAAATATATCGAAATCGGATTGCATGAGACTTAAATAAAAAGGGTCACCTTTGATCTTTCCTCAAAGGAGAAATGGTGTTAGTCCTCAGAACCTTGCTGATACTCTGGAAGAATCCCCCAAAGCTTGAACCAAAGTGGGAAGGACAGTACGTCATACACAGGGCCTATTCCAATAGAGCATATGCCCTAATATCAATGGATGAACAGCTCATCATGGCTCCTACAAATGAGAATTTCTTGAAGAAATACTTCATGTAAGCCAAATGGAAACGGTCTGAACTCTATGACCCTAAAATATTAGTCATAAAACTCCAACTCCAAGGGTCCAAACTCTATGACCCTAAACTATGATTTATAAGACTCCCATGTTAAGGTCCATGCTCTACAACACTAAACTATGAGTCATAGAAATCTCCCCCCCAAGTTAAGGTCTAAGCTCTACGACACTAAACTATGAGTCATAAAAATAAACCCCAATGTTATGGTCCAAGATCTATAACCCTAAAATATGAGTAAAGAATGCCTCTAATGCCACGGTCCAAAATCTATGACCATAAACTATGAGTCAACATCTTGACCACATGATGTTAAACTGTATGGTATTAGTCCATGCAACACGACAGTAAAAAAAAATCTCTCAATGTTATGGTCCAAACACTAAGACCTTAAACTATGAGTTATAATATGCCTCCATACTATGGTCCAATATCTAAGACCTTAAACAGTGAGTTATAATATGCCTCCATACTATGGTACAAACTCTAAGACCTTAAACAGAGAGTTATAATATTCCTCTACACTATGGTTCAAACTCTAATACCTTAAACTATGAGTTAAAAATTCTCCCATATCATGGTCCAAATTCTAAGACCTTAAACTATGAGTCATTGTCCTTTCCACATGAAGTTAAACTATAAGGAACCCATCCCTGAATAATGATAGTAAACTAGGACTCATGTCCCCGCCATAAGATGTTAAACTATGTAGCATAAAGCGTCCTAATCACATGAAAATAAACTGCATGATATCTCACTGAACTATGTATGGCTTGAATCCTTCCCTTGCAGGATATGTAGTGATTCCTCGTTCCATGATCCTAGCCCAACCCTCATAAAAAAATTCCCCCATCACGCCCCCTATCTACTCATATTAATAAAGGAAACCCTTACCACTCATTGTTTCTCCCATCGAGGATAACTCATGTGAGCTTAGGATTGGTGGTAGAGATTCTCTTATGAAAGTCAACTATGGGGTAGCATTATGGACCTGGCCACTGTGATACACTGAATGAAATTTCCCCTACCCTTTGGGTCGAGCCGAATTTGCAGGGAACATACAAAACTACGTTCGTCTTGAATCCTACCCTTGCAAGATACGTAGAAATTCCTCGATCCTTGATCTTCACCCAGCCTCACCATAAGAGAAAAATAAAATTCCCCCATCATATTCTCTACCACCTTTCACTTGAGTAGGAGACTCTGTGACCACTCCTTGTTTCTGACATCGAGTATAACTCATGCGAGCTTAGGATCAGTGGTGAGGATTCTCTTACGCAAATAAATCATAGGGTAATATTGTAGGTCTGACACCCATATCAAGTGAAACAAAAAATTCCCTCAAGTGTCCCAAACAAATCGAGAAAATGCTTGTAGGGAACATTTAGAACTATGTGTGTCTTGATTCCTACCCTCACAGGATACGTAGTGACGCACATATTCGACATCCTGGCCCAGCCACCAGAGAAAATGCCCCTTTCTCGACAGACTTGTATGGGGAGTCCATCAAAGGTCCTATCGCATGATAATAAAACTACGAAATGCTTCAACAGTTATGTGTGTCTCAGTCCTTAGCATTATGAGATTCCACACATGCCTCTCAGTCATGAGAATTCAAAAGATCCTACTTCTCCCTATACATATGGGTTAAGCCGGCGTGGAAGCTACAAGTAGTTCATGGTTAATCATGGTCCAGGTATTATCACATTCGCAGGCACATATTTCACGTTTTTCACACTCCATACCTCAGGAAAACATGGTTCCCCATAATCATTCATGGCCATCTGATATGGGAGGCTAGTGTCTTGTGGACACCATTGTTTAACTATTCAAATCATGCCCTGGTGGCTCTGCATATGTTTCCCAAAAAAATTTCCATCAATCAAATGAAAAATCATCCTCAGGAGAGTCATATCCTATCTCAGTATGCCCAATGACTTCCATGACCCATGTCATCCCTCCCGATTCTTGTTTCCCTCGAGGCTATGGTTTACACCTTCTATCATCGCTCGCGTATAAGGAATGCCATAACATCCTGATTGCGATAATCCCAAAACTATTAAAGATCTTTATGACAATATAATTTTCCTCACTGCATGACTCTAAACTGCATAACATCACGTCCTCACGGCATGACTCTAAAATTCATAGCATCACATCCTCACTACATGAATCTAAACTGTATAGCATCATCGTCCTCACTGAATGACTCTAAACTGCATAGCATCACATCCTCACTGCATGAATCTAAACTGTATATCATCATTTTCCTCGTTGAAGCACTCTAAACTGCATATCATCACGTCCTCACCACACTACGTTAAATCGTAAGGCCAAAATCGTCCTTGTTATATAACGTTAAACTGCATAACAATGGTTTAATCTCAAAAGTGACCTCTAATGCTAATTTTTCTATTCCTAAGAAATGACAAAAAATCCTAGTAATCCCTTGTTTCTCATACCGAGCATTTCTCACATGAGATTTGGGATTTTATAGAGAGATCCATCATGGAATTATGGCAACACAGTCTAGGAATTTGTTCATAGCAGCACAACCCTAAAAGGAATTTCACAATTCCCTCCATCGAGAGAAACCCCATGTCCTGGCCATGTGATGTTAAATAACCATGTATCCAAAGATTTAATGAATACCTCACCCTCCATATGAGTCAGATATATGTAAGGGACACTCAATTCCATGAGTAAATCACAGCCCAAATGTCCCCAATATGTCAGGGTACACTCATTACATATTTCAAACTCCGTTCTCTGAGTGATATTGAATCTGCATATCCCTCCAAGGCCATCTGAGATGGAAGGCTGGTGTCCGACAGACACCTTTTATTGACTATGCACATCATGCCCCTATGGCTCTACATATGTTTCTAACAAAAATGGACACCAATCAAAGGAAAATTCATCCCCAGGAGAGTCCTCTCCTATCTCAGTACGCCTAGTGGCTTCCAAACCTCATTCCATCCCTCCCAATTCAAGGGCCCTCAAAGTCATGTTTTACATTTTCCTCCTTACACAAGTCCTGGATATATTGGAACATGCAGACCCGATTCATCTCTGGTCACTTTTGAGGTTTCTAAAGATATCCCATTCATATGCGTGTTGTTGATCCGCATACAAAATAAGAGTTCCCCCTCTCGTTTACGGGTTTCCCCGAAGAAGTTCAGTTAAAATGACTCTTTTTGTGTTCAGTATCACCCTTGATTGAAGGTCACATACCATATTCATAAAGTTATCAATCTCCAAAAACCTCAATGGCCATCAGAGACGGAATTCCAGCGTCCTGCAGGCACCTTTGATTGGATATGCATATCAAGTCCCGGTGGCTCTTCATATACTGCCCAAAAAAATGGTTGTCAATCAAAGTAAAATTCATCCCCAAGAGATTAATTTACATATTTCTTACTCTCAAATGGAATTCATGTCTTGTCACACCCATGTATTTGGAGAAATCCCGGATGACGACTTGTGTACCTCCTTATTTCCAAGTTCCCCTGACATAAAAAAGACTCTTATCTAAACTGACCATTACCTGGACATCCCTCAAGAAAATAAGAAATGTGTAGGAATAGTTTCCCACTCAAGGCCGATATGAATGTTCCTAATGTTATCAGACAACAGTACTCATTCAAGCTACCCATTGTGGCTCCCAACATCCAAATAAATCCAAAATGTTTCAAATCCAACCAGGCCATCAGAAATGAAAGTTTGATGCCTTGTGAACATCTTTGATTAACTATGCACATTATGCCCCGGTGGCTCTACATATGTCACCCACAAAAATAGTTGTCAATAAAAGGAAAATTCATCCCTATGAGAGTCCTTTACTACCTATGTACGCATAAAGTGTCTCCCGAGTATCGTCCATGTCCATAATTTACAAATCAAGGGTCAAGAAAAATCCCTAATCAATGTATGATGGATACTAGAACATTTCAGACAGATGGTCCAAAATTAGGGCCCTACCCCATTAAGTCTGGTCAAAGATGTTCAACCGAAAACATCGGTAGCAAGTTTGACTGGAAGGACCGTGAACTGTCAGAAAAGAAGGCACCATACTTTCCAATGGGAAAATCCGTAGAAGGAACCTCTGAGTAAAAGTCAAGTACCGGTTCGTTAAAAAAGGAAAACATTGAGCCATCAGAAAAGGCGTAAAGCTTGTTAGGTCGAAAACCTGCAAAGGGTAGCCTAAGAAAAATCCAAGTTATACCCTCTAAGCTTGTACCATGTAGGATTAGGCAAAAACATGGGTAATAATAATGAAAAAATACATAAAAGTTTGTGGGGGTGTTCCATAAAACCTCAGCAATAGTTGAACTATGCTTGATGAGTCCCTTGTCTCAGGAAAAAATTAGAGCTCGATTCTATTATTTCAATTTAGTAATTTCATGTCATGGTTTAAAATTAATACTGGATTGAAATGATGCTGATAGGAAGATATTTAAAATCCAAATCTATTCCATTGAGTTCAGAAAAAATGGAGGAAGATCCCTAATTTAGATTCTCTCTAGATTATTAAAAAAATAGAGTGCATATCTTGATTTGATACAAGACTATAACAAGGCTCGGTTATCCCTTTACAGAATAATGGAATGTGATTTCCATGGGCCATCAATAGTCTGCTCCAAAGAAGCTCTCTCCTCCATTTTGACATTGACCGTCGGATGCACCCACTTAAGAATGGCTTTAAGGTCCCGCCCCTTCTTATGGACAACTTCATAGTTGTTGCGTGAGAAGGCTAGTTTTTCCCTCAACCTGGCTGCATGGGCTTTGCACTCCCACAACTCTTCCTCTAGAGTCACCACTAAATCATGGTCCTTTACCTCCTCAGCTGTCACATGATCAAATTACTACAAAATATCTTAGAAGTTTGTGACATGGTGATGGGAAGAATTGAACTTGTCCAGCTTGTCCTTGCAGGAGGTGAGGTATTCTCAGGAAATGACAATTTGGTAAATAAGGAGGTGAAGGTGCTGATAATTAAAGCCTCCAAAACGCAAATCAGTAAATAATTGATGAATGTTTTCACCCTCATCAGAAAAAATGGCCATGGTTGTCTCCGTAGTGAGAGTACATAACTGGCGCTGTGCCTCTTTTTGCACTGCCTGGTGTCTTTCCACAGTACCAGCACTTCGATTCTCCCCTGATGCCATATCTTTGTAAGAAGGAAGCGTCACCATAAGAGTGGGGAGGGACCTATATCAAGTCACCCAAGATGAGAGTCTCACTTTTCCCTCAGATGGCCCAGCCACTGGAGCCAGATGTGGAAGACTAGCCACAACCTCCGGGATGATCGACGATACTCGGCCGATGCCAGTCTCATTAAGATCTTGGGAAATATCTGCAGGAGGGGAGTAATCTGAATCAATTCCCACCAAAATGGGTAGTACTGATGTAACCCCTCCCAAACACTTTTGACGATGGAATGAACGCCTTCTTACCACAAGTGCTGGAGCAGGAGGTGTATCCATCTTGGTTGCTATAGGTATGGAAGTATAAGGCATAGATGTTTCAATTTTCATGGTAAAAGGAATGTGTGGTTTTGTCATTGGGGCAAGAATGGGGCAGGGAATGCTCAAGGGTTTCTGCACCCGCCGAACTGGTTCTTTAAGCATTCTGCAAGGGTAACAATCTACACACAGTTGGGCATACTCCAGCAATAGAAAGGTGGGACTCTTCGTGTTAGGAATGATAATCTCCCTAGAAGCACCTTCATGAATCATTATAGGAGACAATTGGCAGAGAACCACATGATGAGAGTCTCCCCTAAGTTGAACATCTGGAAGCAGCGCAGTCTATTTAAGGCATCCAAATTTCATGGAAAACCGGTAGGTGAGGTATGGCTCACAAATAACTATTCGGTCTACACGAGTAGTGAGAATATCGTCCTGAATATTGATGAGGTATGAAAAATACTCCAAGGAACCACCCCTTTCACCTCTCAATGATCCCCGAGTGGTAGGATGCAGTGCAGATGTGAAATGAGAAGCCTCGTTCAACAACCCGACCGCATCAGTAACACTCAGAGTCCTGGGAAGAACAATAGAAATGATGAGAAGATCAGGATGAAAGTTAGAATGGGGAACGTGCGGTATGCCGATATTCATAATAGGGGATGTGTTCCACCATCCACCCATATAAGAATTGGAATGGTCCGCTGAGACGATGCAGAGGCCTGCCTTCCTGAATCTGTTTGGAAAATTCATAAAGCCAGTAGAGGGTAAGAAGGGACAAATTAATGGGTCGACCATCTGCCAGCATGGCTGCCATCATCAAGGTAAAAAACCATACCCTGGTGTATAAGTCATGGGATGGGAATATCCATCCACTAAAAAACATGGAAAAGAAACTGTCTAGCCTATGCGCAGGTGAAACATCTGTCCAAATCTCATATCCCAATGTGGTATATCACCCTACTTTGAGGGTAGCACAATATGACCTTGGGGTTTGGCAGGAACAACACGTGGGATGGGTTTGACTGCAGCGAGCTTTTAGCTTGGGTTCACTCGTCTGCAGGAATAACCTTATCCACACTTCAAATGGGATGAGGGAATGAGCTTCGAGGGGATGATCTCGTGATACCGCTGCCATGACCAGTAAGCTCCTTGTCAAAGGAGACACATGATAGGTATCATTCCATGTGGCGACTGCCAGGAGAAACTCATCATACAGGTCTCTAAGGCCGGGGAGACCTACAAGATGATAGATATCCCATTGAATGATTCCCACCTCCCCATGAAGAAGGTATAATGTGTTAGTGCTCAAACACTAGCGGATCAGCAATTCCGGAAGTATTTATACTACAAAGAAGGTTGAAAACTGATAATCCTAGGCTACTTGGTGTAAGCCCACTGCCTCCTTCTAGTCGAGGGAATCTAGATAGGTCTGATGCACCCAAAATGCCCAGGCCCACTCATCAGAGAAACATACTACGGCCCGAAAATCCCACTTGGTGCACCACCCGCCACTAGGATTTTTTCGGGAGATGCTGATAATGGATGGGTATTATCAGGAATCTAGTCTCGGGACACCATCACGACACCCGTAATTGCCCTGATTCCATGAAAAACCTCGTAGTATGAAGACGTTTTCTGGAATAGGAGTGACGATGACTTCTACGATTGGGGAAATGTTGGCACGATCATGATCTTATGGTGACTTTAAGAGGATGAAAGGGATGTCAACATCAGGAAACGGCAGAGGCATATCGGCAGGAAGACAAAATCTGTAAAGTGGAAACCATACGGATAATGTGTAAGCCAAGAGCTATTGCATCAAGAAGAATGTCAGGAAGCTATAATGAGGAATGATGTGGGTTCGAATATGATCATCACTATTCTTTGCCATGATTTCCCTTGTATTCTTCGATTTTACAGCAGCCTATGAATCATCCATTGTAGCCTGCATAGGAAGATCTAGAATCCGAAGAAAAGTTAGTCTGATAAAAATTGTTGGATAAAGGCTATGGAAGAGTGGTTAAAGGACTCAAAATATTTCTACATAAGGTTCTGTGTATGGATTTCAGAAATGGTACATGATAACCACATCTCACATACTGCATGATACATGAAATTTTTACAGCGTACAACCATGGTATACAAACCATCCTCTAGGCCTTGTCCCGCAGATCATTGGATGACGAACAGACATGTTCGTGAAAGATGACCCATGAACCCGGGCCTTGATTAAATTTGTATTCCGAAGTTCCGGATTAAAGTCTATGTTTAGATTGTTAATATTTTTAAAAGTTTGGTTCACTGATCCATGCTAGGTATGCAGACAATCCATCTGTGTAGCATTCTCCTATAAAAAATCTGGATTTTAAGTCTTAAAATTCCATAGTTCCATTCGTGGAATCCAAAATGTGGTACACAGATGGAGAAATGGAGAGGAAATTTATTCGCGGAATGTACAGAGCAGTTTACAAAAACTATTTTAGCAAAGAGAATGATAGGCGAGAGTAGAAGAAGCCAGGAAAATTGAGAGAACTTTCCACTATGAGAAATAGTAAAAGAAAAATGACATGGGCCCCTATATATATATAGGTGTGGTCTGCCATACTGGGTCCATCTGTTCTAGCGTGAACCATTTTAGTTTAGGGCCACTTCTACATCAGAATAGTGCCCTTTTCATTCTGAACGGACCCCATTTTTATGGGGGGCATTTGTAAGGTCTTGAAAATTCTTCCAAGAGGATAAAACACACCCAAAATTAATGTGTAGAAGGAATCAAGCCCTTCTAAAAGTCTATCAAGGTGTAGTGATTCAAATTGAGCTGTAAATTTCAGAAGAAGCTTGAAGGAATTCACGTTTTCAAGGAATTTTAAGTGGACCATGTACCATCATCAGGAAAGGTATGCGGACCAGCTAGATCACGAACTTCCAAGTACGTGGAACGATCCGCAAACTACTAGCCCGTAAGGTGATGGTCAGTGAACGAGGCCATCTGTGAACCGTGTCACCAAAGGAGTTGTGCACATGAAGTCCGTCCACATACCATACCATGTACTCATTAGTCTGTGGATGAAGAAAACAGTAAGGGATCTATGAACCATTATCACAAACTGAAGCCTCCATAAACCTCGGTTGTCTAAGTCATCCATGGGCCAGGATACTGCTTCAATGGGCCTCCGCAAATGGTTCTGAGTGCCAAATAGATACGATTTATCCAATGACCTATAAAAAGAACATAGTAGAAGTATGGAAGACACACAGAGGGAGACAGACATAGATATAGACAGATGATGAAAGCTTGAGGGAGACTTAGAGGCTGCACTCTGCTTCCATATTGTTTCATCGGTGAAGCATGAACTATGAACCACTCCCTCCACAGGTACAACCGTCCACGAACCAAAAAATTGGGGAATTGAATAATAATAATAGAATCGAGAACCTAACTGGTGAACCACGAACCAAAGACTTCTCATGGATGAACTCCCCTCGAACAATAATCCCCTGTACCCTACTTTAGTATGGTTCTCCATGTAGAATACCACTACACAGACTGAACCTGACACCACATACCAAATCAATACGTAGATATAACCCAAAGCGGCATGGTGAGCCGCGTACCACTTTAGTACGTGATGGATGATACCCGTACCCGCGTACCATATTGGTATGCAGATGGCCCTTCTTCCTGCACATTGCTATGGTTTACAGAGACTCCCCCATACCGCATAAAAAGTCAGTACACAGAATGGGGTGTTTTCGGGTATTGTTCTGTCTGGTTCCAACCTCACCCCTCCATTACCGTCCAGTCCTCCATGATCCCTCCACTAACCAGTCCTCTGGCATTAGGCCAAAGCCTCCTCCAAAGCCACCAGACACGTATTATCAGGCTATCAGGTGCGTCAACACACCCCATTGAGTCTACATACCCATGGTAAGAGGAGTCACGAAGGCCCTCCCCACAGAGGTGCGGGCTTTCGGAATGCCTGTGAGACTACATTCCAATGGTAACCTAGATCCAAAACTTGGGTCACCGACATGAACCTCCCCATTCTAGGGATTAAGGGTGATCACTTGCTTTTCCATTCAATGAGGGATAGTGATCAGTCGACGGGGCTATGTTCCCTCCCCCCTTTGATGAGGATGAAACTCCTCCCCTACCTAGATTTTTCTCTAGGGCCCTCCCGCTGAGGTAAGTCCCCAATATTTTGAGGTAGAGCCGCGCGACCTTCAATGTCATTTCACATTGAAAGGTTCATTTCTCCGAATCCTCACCCACATTCGCCCCAACCTATTCCGCCACGGGCTCTCCCTCCCCCAACAACAGGGGATGAGGCATGTGCATTATTGAATCTTTCACATCCTCTTGTTTCTCACACCGAGCATAACTCATGTGGGCTTAGAGGTTTTTGAGGATTACAACATACACACATTCTGAACTATGATAACTATGATTCCTGATCATAATAGGATACATAGGATGCCTACCAGAAGGCCCGATATCAAAAGGGTACCCATCCATAAAGGGTCCACCCAATCATGTCCCCTCAAACGGGAAGATTCCACGCGTAAGCCTTACACTATCCGAATGACGTTGGTTCTGATTCCTCTCCATAGGATACGTACGATGCCCTCCTTCGGGCCCTGATCCCAACATCAAGTCACCTTCCTTTACCCCTGGATGGTGATAAACTCCACAGTGCCCTATAATATGGATCTAGTTAGCATCACCTCCGTAGAATCAAATATATGCATGCCTATAACAATAATGAAAAATAAGGTTAGCACATGGACACACTCTTCGGGAATGAACTAAGGATTCACGAACCTATGAACATGAATTAAATCTATAACAGAGTCCTAGAATAGGAAACAATCCTCCCCCGGAAGGGTGCAGTGAGATTGACCGCCCATCCTCTCCACCAATTGAGTCCTTAAGTGTCGTTGTCCAAATCATCATCCAACGAGCACCTACCATTGGAAAGAAGGTCTATGTATCATGGATACTAGGTCCGTTGGGTGTTCTTGGCTCCACGAATCAACTCGTTGGAGACTATCGGAGGAAATTATATCTGAGAAGGATTGATTTTATGGGTTCTTGACCCCCATGCAATAGAACGCTGGGAACAAGAGTTCCTGCAGGGTTATTTCAACCTTCTTTAAAGGATAATGATGCTCAATGGGTCGAAAAAAAGGAATGATAAATTCAACAAGAACCCGTCCCTACAGAAAAAGGGATGGGTGATGATCCTCATCGAACCATTTCCGCACCACCCAAAAATGCACCACCTCAGAGGTGGAACAATCATACATTATGAAATAAAATATAGGTTCCAAAATTAAAAATCTAGTTCATATATTTGGAAAAAATATCATTTTTCTTTAGAGAAGAAAAAAATTCAATTATAGTCAAATAGATGTTTTCAAAAAATAATGTCCTATATGGAAAATCATTACAATTGGATTTTAAATTATTTTGACAAGGTATAGACATTAATATAAAAAAAATAAAAGGGAAATAATATTTAAAAGAAAATTTTATGATATTAGGGGAACTTATATACTAAAATCAACGTGAAATTTGAGATAACCCAAAAGGAAAATTTGGGTTTCAGAATACCCTTATTAAATAAAACTTTATTTTTTCACTTTTCTACCTCCTGAATAATAAACAAAGGTTTATTAAAACATGTAACCTAAAGTTAATTATATTTTTTTTCTTTTTTCACTCTTGATAATTTATAATAATTATATTATATTTCATAATTAACTTAGTTAAATGTGATTTTTTTGATATGATATTCACCTTAAAATATATCATCTTTCTTCAATTTAATTATATTGCTTTATTTTTATTTATACATTTTAATATTAATTTCCGAAGCATATAAATACTTACATTGATAAATAATTATATTATAAATAATTTATTATGGTCATCCATAATGGTTGTGATAATTTGATAGTTTCCAACGCCCTCATGTGAAGTTAACCAACCATTAATGGGACATTTTCCAAATATGAAGATAGAGAAGTATGAAATATAAATAAATAATAAATATAATCATTATAGTAGGTTAACATAATTAATATGATTTTAATTTACTACTCAATTAATATTATAGGAGTTGGTTTTGGAAGGAATATAGAGAAAGAGGAAGATAAGATGAAAAATAGGAGATAAGTTGATGAAAAATTACCCTATTATCACTATGAATTATTTCTATAGAACTAAACTCTTTGAATTATAGGATATTGTTACTCAAGAACATCCCTAAGGATGATAAGGTGATAGAGAGAGAGAGAGAGGATTTGGACAGATATTTGGCTCTAGTGAGTGAGGAGGGAGTGTATTTCCAACGAAGGTGTGAGGGGTAATTTATATTTGAGGAGAGGGGTATTTCTATGTTATAATGTTGGAAAAAATTTATATCCACAATAAACTTCTTAATATTATTATTTTGTGAAATTATAAAATATATTTTCCTAAAAAAATTATTTTATTACATCAACCTACTTTACATTTTGAATTTTTTAGATTAATCAAAAGTAAAGGTGGAAAAATGAAATTTTTTATTTTAAAGTAATAATTTAGACTATAGAAATTGTAAAATACTCTTTATGTTTGGAAAACATGTTTTTTATATTTAAATGAATAATTTATCAAATTAATTTTTTTTGAGTGAAAATTTCTATAATTTATTAGATCATTATTATATGATGAATGATGTAATTTAAAATACACCGGTTATGAAAAAAACTGTATTTTTACATTGTAACTAAAAATTAATGCATTTATAAAAAATTCAAAAAACCGCACTTAGACAATTTTGAGTTGATGATTCTAACAAGTACATTCAATTTATCGAAATACATTATAAAAACTATAATTTTAATTTTTAATATATAAATTTATGAAATTTATGAAATATCTAAAAATATTTTTTATTAAAAATATGCAAATATTTTCTTTGAGTTTTAATTATTAACATTTATTTCATGGAATTATAATATTTATATTTTCCTAATTTAATCATGATAAATATTATTTATATTGCATTTTATTATTATTTTATGTCTAATTAAAATTCCTTATAGCCATGTTACTATTATAATGGTCATATTAATATTCTAATAGTCTAATTAACTATTATAAATTCTACATCATTAATTCATTTAAAATTTACTATAATTCCCCAAAAGGATTATATTTCCCATTTCTAAGATGTTGATTGCTTTACTATTATTCAGTTTCTTTTCTATAGTGTTTTTCATGGGGTGGATAATTATATCACATTGGAGTGATATTTTTTTCCCATTCTAATTTTTCTATTTAATATATTTCCCATTTCAATATTTGGAATTTTAATGGGTTAAGTTGCAGACTAATGTAACGATATCCATTAATGAAATAATTTTTTTCTAGTTTATCTATGTTTAATTTCTATATAACACTATAAAATATAATATAAAACACATTTTTTAAATAAATATATATCACATATAAACTATGGACCATTATAATATCAATAAAAAATTCTACTTATCTTTCAAGTGGTAAATTGGAAGCATTTTTTTGAAACACATCAGGATACCTATCTATAAGGGTAGGAAAGTCTCAAGTATTATTTGCAATTATATTACACAAATTTAAAACTAATAAATGATAATAAATAGTTCCAATCACAAGATTTAAATTTATTGCACATCTAGTATTCACATCCCACTCCCCTTTTGAGGGATTTTACAATCCATTAGGTGTCATAAAACTCACTTAATGAGAAAAAATTGATGTGATCATTGAAAGATACTAAAAAATATATTAATAGGGTTAAATAAAAAATATCCACCAATAGAATATAAATTCCCAGACAACCGAAATTTCAATAATTATTATGAAACAATATATACCCATAAAACCCTTTCAATATCATTTCCCAAGAGGTGTAGAAATTTTTATTATATGCGATATCATTTTCAAATTTTACACTATTTTATTTAATATATGATAGGAAATGTATAAATTCATTTTTCATGTATTAAACAATATTTATATAAAAGAAGAGTTTATAATTATTCTACCTCACACCATCAAGCGGACTGATTACTTTTCTATTATACTATGCTCAACACTACACTCTACTTGCTAACTCTTATTAAGTAATCCTTGCTTTCAAAATTAGGTTACATCAATTGAGGTGTCTAGGTGTTTATGGAATAAACCTGAATCCCTTAGTTTTGGGGTTAGTAAATGTCTTGATGTTATCACCCTATCAAGGATTCATAGGCCTATGGTATATTAGATCCATTCCCACCAACTGATTTTGGAGCATTAACACAATAATGTTCGAGATGTCCCATTTGACTTTATCTAGGATAGTCCTAAGATGTTTTCATACTATTTATCTATATGTGTTACACTACACCATATTATAAACATCTTATATTATTACTCATTCATGGAGGAAAGGAAACTGATCCCATGGATTGATTCTCTATTACCTTAGCTACGTAGAAGTATGTCTCCCTCTTTCACCTGTTTCTATCACTAGAGTTCCCAATTGTGCCTGTATAGAAATTTTTTTCTCCCACCATCATTACTAAGTATTTCCATCTCTTCCACTATCAATTTATTGATTTTTTTTACAATTATCAAAATAGAACATGAATGACTCAGGGAAATTTTTTGGTCGTAGTTTGGAATTGAATATAAGTTCCTTTAGTTACATTCTAACATCCACTTCAAGGAAAAAATGAGCTATTTTTATAGACATATCTAGATATTACACCACTGATGGATTTTCATGATTTAGATTAAATAAATATTTTTTTATGGTTACATTAACGTTATACAGATAAGATTGTTTGTTAAATAATTCCTTGAACTCCTTCCATGTATGTCCTCAGTCAAATTTAGTCTAAACAACTAAATCCCACCACTGCTAGGAGAGATCCTCTAACATGTATACTATGAGATTAACCTTAAAATTTTTGTAGATATCAAGGAAATAAATTTTTTTATTCATTTGACCATTCTATACCTCCTCTCATTATAGTTCGTAATCTCTTTGAAATATAGATGGGTTCTATAATGGAAATTACAACAAACAATCCACATGGAATGATTCTTCAGTTTGATACCATCTTTATATAACCTAGAATGCATGTTCAATTCATTTTTCAAGTTTCTGATTCACATATGTACTGTGTTGAACCATATTCTCAATAGAATCTTCTTTAAAATTTATATCCCTTTTTATTTGTTCCATATCTCTATAGTCATCATAAAATTTACGCTTATTTACTACATGACTATTAACGGAAGGATGAGGACATTCCAATTCATAACAAAATCATCATAAAAAATTTAAAATATTGATAAAAGTTAATATAAATGAATAATATCTAGTGTGACGTCTCCTTAAAAATTAATGATACAATTCACTCATTTGATAAACACATGACAATGAGCAAGTGACAACCTAATAAGTGTTTTTATGAACAAAATTTATACATGAACCACCATGTTATCTCAAATATCATTATAAATAGTTTTTCTACTCCATGTTATTCTATGAATTTCATAATTCAACACATACTATCTCCATGCCTACCATCATGACCAAAAGACTAACCAAACTGATATTATTTGTAATATTCTGACCCAAACCCATTATCTTGGGCAAGTATGAATTGTCATTATACATAGGTTATTATTTTTCAAAAACTAATGCTTGGTAATGAATTTCAAGGTATTAATGAAACATTGGGGTGGGGAGATAATTTTACCTTATATACCAACACATATTTTAAAAGTCTACAATGCAAATTATGAAGGAAATACTTAATGATACATAATAGTAAAGTAATACAACTTGATATACAAAAAAAATATTAGTGTGGAAGAAGAAGGGGATAAAAAATATAAAACAAAAAATCCAAAGACATTCAAGAACCAAGGTACCAAGGTGGAACCACATTATATGTCTAGAATTGACAAACTCCCGACCTCCGTGTCCACCAACCATGACATTAGTATCATAATTCTCCCCTAGTAAAGTATAAGATCTTCCCCTAACATGTACCATGATAAAGGTATTATTCATACACAACATGTTGTATATGCAGGGATGAATATATCAACAAAACATGAAATCCCCAAGAATTCCTAGGAATTCCACATAGAAAATAAAAAGTTAGATCACAATTTTATATACAAATATGATGAAATAATATCAAGAAATTTCTTCAAAAATTTCATTTTAACAAGAAGTGTAAAGATTATTTCCATATAGAATACAAAATCTGTTTTACACACAGTAATCAATAAAATTTTCCATTTAAAAGTTATAATGTAAAAGGAAAAAAATACCCTTACAGACTAAAGTTTCCACATGGTTGTGGAACAGCGTGTATCCCAAGTTACCACACCACAAATTTCATTAAAAAAATTATTTATATCATTATATCAAACACATTGTGGTCATAAACCATATTCCAAAATATAAATCAATGAAAAATAATGGTTTTAAATTGAAAGGAATAAGAAATATATTTTTTAAATTAATAGACTTCATGTTATAGAGAATATGGGGATAATGATAGAAGTGACAAGCCTCAAGGTTTAGTCACATAATAAAGGCCATGAAGACAATATTCAACTAGATGAGAACCATACCGAAATCACTTCTAGAATTTTCTAGTCAATTGTTTTAGGTAGTAGAGTAAGAATGTGGGAGTTAATAAGTGAGAGATCGATTCAACATCATCTTAAACCATCCCCTTAAATATTGCACAAATCTACAATTCTATGTGCACAAATCCCCAAAATAATTGTCTATAACATTAGATGTTTTGAAAAATATCCTATCAAATATCACCATGACATGGTGATTCCCACCAAGACCATGGTTCCTTCAATTAAACCTCACCTAGAGCGACCCACCACAATGAACCACCATAGAGAATAGTGAAATCCTTCACCATTTTTAACCAACCATGTATTGTATGATGGTGTGGTGAGTTCTCCATTTCTCTTTCCAAAAACAAAATTTCCACCTGCAACTCGACGTACCACATGTCCACCATGACCAATACTACAGTATGTTGTCACTACCCATTTCCCATAGGGTAATTCCTAGCACAAAATCCAACCACTATAGGCATTTCAAGGATCTTTGTGCACCCCCAAAAAGACAAAACCCCCATTATCCACCCATAACCCTTCAAACCGTACCCAATCCAAGAAAATACCAATGAAGATTAAATAATAAAGTATCATGAAAATAACTCAAACTAGGAGTGCTAAATTACTTATTTTCATCCAACACATCCTTCTATATATACTACACATATCACACCACTGATATCCCTAATACCTAAGGCCTCTATAAGGACCACCCTTTATATTACAACATATACTTTTTAGTTGATGATGATGTCCCTCAATGTATATCTTGCCCGTTGATATTTCAACATTATTGAGTAGAGGTAGAGGGTGGAGAAATTTATTTATGCCTCTATGGAAATCGATTTCTTGACACACCCCTATTAATTATAGAGAATCTATCAATGGATGGTACCCCAACCACATAGGCTACTTATGAGTATCCCATGAGTATAACCTTTGATATGAAACCCAATTCAGTGACCCCTACCATATTTTTTAACCCCAACATAGTGATACCCACCCTAGGGGAATATAACATAGTGGTTTTGGGATAACCTTGACCTAGGAGCCCGAACCTTGAGACCCAAATAGGGATTTTCAAAAGGCCTTGTGCATATTTTCTGATCACCATATGTTAGAATCTAGTACCTAGTTATTAATATAATATTTGGGGATTGATTTTCACTAAAATAAGTAACCATCCATATAATTAATAAATAAATAATTTTCATTTAAAATCCAAAAACCAACTCTAAAATATCATTTAATTATAAAAAAACTAAAAAAGAGTTATTCAAAAATAGAAAATAAACACAATCCTATTATGACATGAAAACCTATTTTAAAATTACCATTTAATGTGAAGAGTATAAATAATACTCCAATGTTTGACTAAAAACTACTACGTACACAATAAAAATAGATCCTATTATCCATCACCAAAGAATATCAGTGTCTATCTGTTACCCACATCATGACACACGACATCGACATGCACACCTAGATGTGTAGGTATAAGTGAGTATGAATATCCTATAGGATTTCCTCACATAAATCTCATGAAATCTCAGGAATACCTATTCCTAACCACAAAACCTATTCCCTAAAAAATAGGTTAGTGAATTTAGAACAAACTTCTTTATCATAATAATATATAAAACTAAAGAAGAAGTTGAACATTATATAATAAACTATTTTCCCAATAATGGTAACCATTTTTAGAACCACACTAATATACAAAGAATAATTAAATAATGTAACTAAATTATACATGAGAACTAATTAATAATAAAATGTATATTCATTCCTCTGATCATAACATATATACATGGTGGATTATCACCCACCCAATGGGTTCTCAAATTTCACATACCATACCATTTGTACAATAAACAATTATTTAATTTTCCATCTATAACAAATACCTATCCCTTCTATCCATAACCAATAATTCTCATTCATTACTCATAATTAACACATTAATTTAACAAAAAACGTTTTACTCCATAATTTTTTTACTCAAGAAATCTATTAAAATATATCCTTAAACCTTTCCAATTTTGGGCACTCAAAATATATTTAATAAAACACCTTTAAAATAAAAAACCCATTTTTCAATTTCATCAAAGATGGTAGGTATTTTAGTTATTTTACCCTATTCAATATTTTATTTACATATGTATGAAATACACTCTTCACACCAAGGGTCTATCTCACGATGAGGCCACCCACACAAACTATATTTTCTACTGTCACTCTTTTAAACTAACTAATTTAAAACTACTTAAAAAAATATAGATTGGGGTGGGTTTTAAATCAATTAAACTAAGTTAAATTATAGAAAATAAAAATGAAATAGTAAATCTACATTAGTGATTGGAAATATGAAGCAAACCATGCTGAAAATTATAAGCTAATTTTGAAATGGTGGGAAAACTACGATCTTCAGAAACTCCCTTTATCAATGTCAACAATTTTACTCTAATTAAATTATCCAATTTATACCTAAATACCTAAATATATGCACCTATTTTGTACAAGAACTATATCGAGACCTCAAATATGGGTGTTTATCTGCTTATGAACGCGAATCGATTACCCGAAGACCTCTGAGCAACTGATCCTAATTGACCTTATTGTGATCAATTGGGAGACCTCACCCAAATAAATTTAAAAAACAAGGATATCATTTTACATTCTTAAGGTGATAAGAAATCTGGAATAAAATAGAAAAAATTGAAAACAATATAGAAAGAGACCTCCTTCATTCATGAAAAAAAGTTATATGATTATTTTAAAAAATAGTTCACAAACTCAAAAGGGATACACCTTTGGATTGTTACTCCCCACCACTACATAGAAGTTATCCCTTAATGTATTTATCGCATCATATAATTCTACTATTCTATAGCATTTCTACTCCAACATAACACCCACTGGTCCGTACCACCTCAAATTAGTGGTCAAGGGACTGTATTTTTAGGGTAATCCCATCAAACCTCGACTACATTTGCATTTATTTTGCTGCTAGACCCCATCATCATGATGTGTAAATGGGTTTCATGATGTGAAATTTCCCAATTTTTAGGTTTCACGAATATCGGTGAAATATTCTCCAAAATTCATCTCAAAAAATGTCACATCTTGTAATGTAGTTACCCGACATGTAATTGTGTTTCATACTGTGAAATTATGTCAAGACTTTTCTTACAACACTGCTTCTTCTGATGAAGTAAATACTTGTAACTCTATTTCACAATGTGTAGTTGTGTCACTATAGTTTTCTAGCTCTAATTCATTCTACAAAATCTAGTGTTTCACTTCTTCACATCATTTGGGGTGTGAAGTGTGTTTTACCTACACCCAAAAATATAGAAGCTACGAAAAATAGTTAAAATTCCCGAATTAGGCCATTATTTCATTTAAGGTCTAAATACATCAAAAAAATAAAAACATGACAAATTACCATTAAATAAAACTGTTGTGTGATTATAAACACTAAATTACAATATTACAAATGTGAAAATGGAAGATTCATTAATAACCAACTGAACTAACCCCATTAGTTTAATCCAAATCCCCCAAAAAATGATTTTTTTAATCTAAAAAATGCCAATTATTATCAATTAATTTCAAGAAATATATTTAAGAATTATACATGAAAGTGAGTATCCTAAAATCCCACCAATCACACAACAAGGGATTATAATCCCATGAAAAGTGAATAAGATACACCCACCTTAGATGATGTTTGTGTGATGATCCAAGAACCCTAGATCTTATGTAAATAATCATGACCTAATCATCCAAATCCAAGAAGAAAGAAAACAATGTCATGATTCATAAAGTCACGATTGAAATACAATAGTCAAGGCATAGAACTATTATCCAGATATGGATTTATCTAAGAAAGAAGAAATATAAAGAGATCAAAAGGGATAGTTTCACTAACTCATGGGACCATCAAGATCAGTCCATAGATCCATTTTCAACTTTATCGATGTTAATGGTAATGAAATCATTTGATTATGTTAAATTCATAATTTCACTTCCATGAAACCCTAGGACTATCCCAAGCCAAATTAGTGTGTTTAAAGAGGCTTAAGAGAGGAAAATGAGGTTTTTAAATTTCAAACTTTGTAATGTGAAACTGATTACATGGTTAGTTTATGTTAGCATCCACAATTCTACACCACCCAAGTAGGCACCTCTACCCAAAAACCCAATGCTGCATAGTTTATCTAAATAGTAACCTAAGACCATGCACTCACCTCTTCTATACATAGGTGACCTGCATGGTCCCTCTATACAGTCCTTAAGAAAGATCACCACAATTATGCTATTTTTACAAGACCTTTAAAAATATAGAAATTGAGATAAATATAAGTAAAATAAAACAGGGGGATAACATATTAACATGAGATATAATAATTCACTCCACTATAGGAATTTTTTCCCCTAAAGTTACTGGTCTTCAATATTCTCAAACAATGATAGCCATTATTTCCATTTATAATCGTCTCTCCCATGTATCCCCTTGAATTAGACAATTTTTCCCAAACACTCTCACTAGTAGAATACACAACACATTCCTAAAATTATCTTAATTATGTGAAATACTTAGTAGTCATTCTATAATGGTTGTGCATGGATTAAAATCCAATTTATTATTGGAGAAATCATGTGATGAAATTAGTTGGTACTTACTCAACTATGATACATGGGCATTTTTTTCACTGCAACATACCTAAATAGAAACTCTATGAATTAATCCATGTCTCTAATACACTCAACAACCTCAAATATACCCACATAATAGGTTTATATCATCTTTTTATTCTTAATCCATATTTTTCCTAATCACGGTGAAACTTGTAAAAATACTGGATCTCCAACAAAAAATTCCAATGGTCATCAATGTTGATAAACATAAGAGTTTTATAGATTCTATGATTTCACTAATCCCATCTAGATTAGGTGAATCCAATCCATCATATATTACACTAGGCTAAGTCCCAAAATAATTATCTCTCTCAACTCATACAAACACAACAGTGGCCAACATAACCTTCTATGAAATGATTTGAATAAAGGAATCCCAATTAATAATTAATAACTATTATTGTATAAAACTCTAACAATTGTAAATTATCCTCCCATGTTCTCCCAAAATTCTTCACATAAACTCAAAACATATCCTCAAAAGTTTATAAGGTTTGTTTTATCTAGATAATTTCTTAGGGTGATATAAATTACTCATCTTATATTGAGTACCCATTACATTTTTAAACCATCTGTTGAATATTAATGTAGACATAGGATCTCTATTTTACATGATAGATATATGAATTACATATATTTTAACATCTTTATCCCCATATAGCTTACCTAGATCATCAACTGAGAATTTCTCCCAAATAGGAATGAAGTGAGATATCTTATTTAGTCAATCCACAATGACCCATATTTGATCATGCTTACTTGGTAATATTTGGAAAACAATCACAATATCCTTAACAATATATTCCCACTTCTATTCCATCAAATGAAAATGTTGTAAAAGTTATATAGGTCACCATTTCCCTTGCTTTTATATTCTAGAAATTGATGCACCAAAATTCATAATATTATATTCCCTTCTTTATACCCACAAACCTGAAATTCAATATGATTTCATGAAATATTTTCCACATTATAGGATTATCTTCTGAATTGGAGTTATGAAAAAAACATAAAACCCTTCCACAGACTCAAATGAATCACTATTATATCCCAAAAGTTATGTGTTGGTTATATAGCTAGTGAATGACATTCTATAGATTCCCCACCACTTAATCATAATTAGTGTTTTTGAATTAAAAATTTGTCTTTTATTATTCCTTTAATAGATATAAAAGTCTAAAATTTATGTTCATTAAATGTAACATCATGAAAAATACCACTTCGCAATCTTCTAGATGAAAAATTTTCATCAATCCCATCTGCTTCAACTACTCTATTTATTCATTCGCCTCTTGATATTTATAAATCAAGCAATGCACCACAATATTAAACTTACCTAATGCATAAGACATCTCTAAATCAAATTTATTATAACACTCCACCTACCTCTACTCAGTCAAGTTCAAATCCCACTGAGAGAAGATTTATTTTAAACTCTTATGATATGTATACAACATGAGAATCTCAACAAATTGATAATGTATCAAACTCTTCAAGTCATGGACAACCACTATTATCACTATATCATGTATAGTTTATTTCTTCTCATGTGTTCATAAGCACCGTGATCCATATTCTACCATGTATTCTACTTAAAGGATCACACACTCTAGTTTGGTTGTAGATACATAAAAATAAAAGGAGAACCATTCATTGGAATTAGGAAATATAAATACAAAGATAGATGACTATATATTCTTCGGCTCAATAAAATAACCTTGATAATTATCTTACAACTTAAACATTATTACTTCCATTGTAAATATTTTCATTATATATGATATATTTGAAAATTCTTGAATGAAATATCATAAGTATCCTATTAATATAAGTAAAATCTATAGATATAACACATTCTTGGGCCACTCCCAAGACATAAAAACACTTAATTTCTCTAGGAACATTAAGAAACCATTCCTAAAAATTAAATTCCGTAATAACTTCACTTTTTTATTTCCAAAAATATAATTTGGATATCTTCGAATACAAAAAAATTCTATAATTGAAAATCTAAAACAGTATTCAAATGATTCACATTGCCCTTATTTATTCCATAATAAAATTTAATTTCACCAATAAACACTATAATAAAGGAAATAAGGTATTACTAGAAGAAATGATGCATCAAGTACATAAAAATATACTGATTATTTGTATCCCAAAATGGAATTACAATGATTTCATATTACATGTACTTTCTCCTGAATTTTATCTTCAGAATGTATAACTCCTTTAGTCTGAAATGATGATTTAATGATCAAAAATAAATCTTCAAAAACCACTCATCAACCTTAAACTATTAAAAATTTTTATTTTAGATAGATGGTATTTACAATAACACATTATCTATATTAAAATTTGGTAGTAAATGAAAAACTAGAAGTCACCATCATCATTCTTGGAAAATAGAATTAGTACTCCCCAAGGAGAATCATTTAATTAAATAAATCATCCCCCCTCTAAATCCACCAACTGAACATTAATCTATTATAGTTCTTTTTATAGAATATTCTATGTAAAAAAGAAGATCATACTCAATCTTAGATATAAAATGAGGGAAAACTTCATATCTATATTCAGCGAAATCCTAGGGAAATATTTCAGAACAACATATACTAAATCTCTAGGAAGCATTGGAAAATAAAACGAATCTTTGGATTATACTAATATTAAATCCAATATAGCTATTTGGGATGTTAATTATATAATGGTGGAACTCAATCTATTAGATGAAGATGGTCTAAGTTAATGTGTTTTGTATGATACACAAAAGTTGACATACTATAGCATAATTAACTTAAGACATCAACTATGGTTGAAATAAAAGGGTAGACATTTACATGGGTATTATTTCAGTATGAAATTTATTTATATGGGTTCTATAGGTCCTTTTAATTGAATTTAATATACAATATAGCACAATGGTCCAATAATAAAGATCTAGGTAATCATACAACACAATTTACTATAGCACCACATTGAATTATGAGCTCATTTCAAGATAGGGTTTATTATATTGTGTGTTCCCTATAATTATGATCCAAGAAATTAATTAAATGATTTTTATCTCTATTTATTTATGAATTATTTCCTAATAATGTAGATATTTGTGTTCAAATTCTTATTCTCATTTATTATTCTCTCATTTTCTATTTTTTGTGACGATCCCTAGAAAAAATTATATTTATTTTCAATATTAAAGGATTCTATGTTAATGAAAATCTACTAATAGGTATTTTGATTCCATTAAGTGATGAGTGTGATACTTACATGTTAAAATACAATGGAAAATATTAGGCCACTACTTTAAGACCTTGGCTAGATAGATTCAATTTTTAGCACCTTACATAAAGTTTTTTGGTGAGATGAACATTAAGGTTAATTATAAGTACTAATTTGTGAGATTAATATTTTCTAATATAGTTTTCAAATGAATGTTTTAGTATCTAGTAGAAGGTGGGAATGAATAATAAATCTCAAGAAATAAAAGTAAACCAATTTTTGGGAGAAATTCTATCCAAATATGTTTATAATCTACAAATACTTTAAGTGGGTGAAGTGTATATTTGGAATGATATTTGAAGTGTTGAATTTTTTTTTTAAGTTGTTTTGAGATGGTTTTTAGTGGCTGATAAGGTCATTAGATTAATTTAATAGGTTTTAATTTGAGTTGATAAATTATAAAACATTTCAAAGACAAACTGATAAAGGAAAATATCACATTTGAGGATATGTAATAGGATTGGAGTATACACAAGACGATTTTTGGATGTGTAAAAAGTATATTAGCTGAAAAATATGTTTTCAATAAATTGAAGATATTTAAAATGGGAAAATTGTACATATATTATGAAATATGTTCTAGTTGAGGGAAATGAAAATTAGGTAATGGATATCATCTTACATAGATAATGATCATATGTAAGATTCTTCATCTTTGTAGGAGGTTCTAAAAAAATTGAAAATTTCGAAAAGTGAAACTTCTTACAAATAAAACATAATTAGTTCAAAGCTAATATATAAGAAATTTTCTATCATGTAAAACATGATAGTTTTAAAATGAAAATTCTTTTGAAGAAAATAAATCAGCGAATGTTGCATCAATCATCAAGGATTTATATATCATTATTAAATTAAAATAATTTCATTTAAATCTAATAAAGAGTTGAGAATATTTATATCCCATAGAAAACACTTGATTTCCAAAACTGTGTGAATCCATGTACATGTAGATGAGAAATTTAAAAGAATTTAAAGATGTAGATTTTGGGGAGTTTTAAATAAGGGGAATATAAAAATTATTTTTATAAAATTGATGGGAAATTAAATGAGTTTGAATAATGGGAAGAAAAAATGTGTTCTGATTTAAAGAGTTTAAAAAATCAATATAGAAACAAAAATATTCAAGAATTATTTTATGATTATAAATATTGTAGGAAGATGAAAATAGTATTAATATAGAAACACATTGAAACTAATATATTATTATTACACACTATTTTTTTGAAGAAGGGGAATCCTATATTTCACGTAAATGAATAACACTTGATGGTACTAAGGAAGAATAAGGAGTAGAAGAAAATAGTCCAATGATACAACCATATTGTTATGGAGTCAAAGAGTTTTTTTGAATTTTATATTAATTTATGTTTTAGAAATCACAAAATCTTTCTATATATTTAATTCAATTTTAAATAGATTTTGTTTAAAACAGTAAATGTATTTCTGTTTATAGTCGTAACTATATTTTATGTTATCAATTGTAACTGTATATCAATCCTAAATTCATATCAATCATAACTACATGTTTTGTTTCTTATGATAAATATATGCACTATTTTCAATCTTAATAACATGATTATTTTCAGTCATTACCACATGTTTTGTTTTTAATCATATCCATATATCTTACATTATATAATAATCATCTTTTCCATTATACTTTACCAATACGATTCCAATCGTACTCAACTAATGAGTTTTTCTTTGAACTTATCAAATTAAACTAATAAATTTTTGATCATCATAACTAGAAATACTTAAAGGAAATCATTTATTTTAAAATGATGTCGTGTAATATGTTATGTATTCTAATTAAAAAAATTTCACGTATTCAGTTGTTATATGACCTTTGGAGTTCCAGGTGTCCAATTACCTCCAAGATTTCAGGAAGAAATATGACTGTTGGAATCAAAATATTAATGCTGAGATGAAGTCTATAAATACCAGGTCATTAGACTGAGCTCAAAACACTCTTGCTGAACTGGAGACACTCTGCATGAGCTCTATCAAAATACTTCTTTGTGCGAAAACTCTGAATTCTTCATGTCATGAACAGTTTTTTCATAGTACTTGTAACTTCGAGGAGATTTTTTTTCTTCATGTGATACTGATCAATAACAAACATGATCAGGGGGTATCAGGAAAGGAAGAAAAATTGGTGAAGATCTTTTGCGGATCACGGGATTCTATGAATAGGAAGATAGAGGTTCCAATTAACTACATAATCAAGGGTTGCTGGGGATAAAGTAGACAAATAGAATATGATATTCAAATCGAGGGCTTACCATGGTGTGATTAAGATAAACTTTATTGAAAGTATAAATCAAGGGATGTCTATAATAGGTTAAAGGATACCCTTCTCTTAAGGTCAAAATAATTGTATTCTTTTCAATTCAACTAGAATTGTAATAGAAAGAGAAATCTTTTTGTTTTTATTTCTATTAATATTTTTTTTTCATTTAATTTTATTCAATTACAATTTATTAAATATAATTTTTTTAGTGATTATGATTCTATAAATTATAGGTTAGAATCATTTTTTATTACATTACTGTAATCATCATATTCATCAGAATACGATTGTTTTTTAAATACGATCTATGGTATACTATTCATAATCAACCTAATTTTGATTATATTTTCAATCGGAACTAGGGCCCACACCAATTTATAGTTTTAATAAATCTAGAGTTTTTTTGAATTGAACGGTTTTAAATCCAATTTAAAATAATATTCCTTGTAGGCTAAAAATGGAATCTTTTTAAAATATAATTCTCCCCACTTGTATTATGCCATATATACACATATTTTGATACAACAATGGGTATCAAAGCAAGATTATATAATACTAATATATACATCTATGTTAAAGTAGGATTTCACTATGTTTATCTTACTTTTTTCTCTCTTAAATTTTAGATTTATTTCTTTTATAAAATCTTTGTTTATAAATTCATACTCTACTACCGAGTGGAGTGGAATGGTTTTTTTGAAACATAGAAGGAATAAATGTCAGATCCATTAGCAACCCAAATCATACAAGACCACCTATATCTATTGTAAATTATTATGAATATTTTCGGGATAGAATGAAGACATTTTTCATCAACACTAGAGTGGAAAATTTTGTTATGTTAACAGGTGAATACAAGATTCCAGGAAAAGAAGTCAGACTTTTTACCAACCAGGAGAAACAACAATATAAACTAAATTATGTGGTGAAAATAATTTATTGTGTTCAATGAATTAAAATATATATATCTAGATATCTTCTTGTGAAGTAGAAAATTGTATTTGGATGAAACTAGAGGTTACAAATTTTGGTACTTCTAAAGTTATTGAAATAAGAAGAGCCATGGTCATAGAAGATTACCGGGGTTTTGTTTTTCCCTATGGGGAACCTATAGTTTATGTCCAACATAGATTCATGACTATTGTGAACTGCCCACAATCAATGAGATTGAGATGAATAGATTATGAGATTCTCCAGAACAAGATTATAGATATCAGTCCAAATGAATGGGAATCAAAGAGAACATTGATTGATGAATCAAGGAAAGTCACAACTATAACTCTTGATGAGTTATTTGGAACTCTCTTGAAACATGAGAACATATTAAAGAGAGATGCTAAGAATTAAAAGAAAAATAATGGAGGTGTTGCTTTTACTACAACCTCAAATCAAATGAAAACTAAAACTCCTGAGAAGGTCATGAAGTAAACAAAGAAGAATGTAGTTACTCAATCAGATTCAAGTGATTTAGATCAATTTTAAAATGTTCTAGCAAATATTTCTTGAAGGATGAAAATATTTTTAGGAAAAATGACTTTTAGTAAAGATATAATAAGAGAAACAAAGAAAAAAATGATTATAAAGATTTTTAAGTAACGTGTAATGAGTGTAATAGATATTGACACATAATACCAAATTATCCCAAACTAAAAAAGAAATATAGAAAGGATAAACATTATAATATAATCCAAAAGATGTTTTTGGAAATCTAAGGGAAAGAATATTCTCAACGAAAATGATACTTTGAGTGATATGGGTGGAGATTCATCAGAATAATCTTTAGATAAAGAAGAGTTAGGAAAAGAAACATTGGTCTCTATGAAATAATTCCAAAAGACAATCATTGTTCTATGGACAATGTATGAAATTATAATTCATTTACCAATATGTCATTAAATGAAAATTATCCTGATAAATAGTATTCTAAATCCTCAGATGAAAAATATTCATTAGTTAATGATAATTATACTTTACCTTCATTTGGAAAAGTCTGTAGTTTTTCCATGTTACTTGAAAATAAAAATTTTAAAGTTTCTAAGAAACATTAAAATGAAAATGTTAGAATTGATGTTTTAAAAAAATAAATATCATATATTTCAAAATATAGTGATATAAAATATCATGATTATGATTCCATTTTTAAAATCCTTAAGGTAGTGAATTTTGAAAAGGATAAAATTTCTAAGGATCTTGAAAATGTAATTTATGGAAAAAAAATTAGAAAAAATCCTAATTAAAGAACAAATGACTTCGAGGATCAGAATTTAATCATTAAACTAAAGTATGGAATTTTTTCATTAAGATAAATCTTATCAAACTTCAACTATAGAGAGAAAGAATTTGATAAAATGTACAAAAAACTTTGTATTCTAAGGAATAGTTCTAGAATTGGTTACTCTCATCTAAAACCCATTTTTAGAAATAACTATTTTGTTACTAAAAATGATTCTTTTTTTTTCAAAGATGTAAGAGTGGAGGGAATAGGAATAAAAACTATTCTTTAAATAGAATTAAATCCTTAGGATTCCATAATGCTTATTTTTCAAAACAAATGTGGGTCCTAATATTTTTATTATTAACATTTCCGGACCTAGGAAAGTTTGGATTCCAAAAACATAAATGTTTTGTTCTCAGAAAAACAAAAGAACTAGAAAAAAACTAAAACATTTCATACATGGATAGTGGGTGTTCTCATCATATGTCTGGAAACAAATATTTCTTTGCAAAGATCATAGAAATGAAATGTGGAAGTGTTACCTTCATAGATAATTCCCAAGGAAATATCATTGGCATATGTAATATTTTTCTTCTTAGAAAATCCTTGATTTCAAATTTATTAATTGTTAAAGGTATTGAGCACAAACTTACAATAATATTTCAATTATGTAATGAAGGTTACCTTGTAATTTTAGAAATTATTAATTCATAGTACACAATTCCAAGGATTAATTCATCCTTTATGCCCATCGGTATGAGAATGTTTACACATGTAACTTAGAAGACCTTATGAGCCAACAGTTACCTTTCCTTAGTGCAATGGAAGATAAATATTGGTTATGGAATAGAAGGTTAGGAAAATGTAACCTAATAAAATTATGTAAATTGTCTAAGAAAAGACGTGTTAAGGATCTACCAGATCTTATATTTTATTATAGAAAAGTCTGTGACCCTTTTCAATATAGAAAGAAACATAAATCTAGCTTTAAATCTATTAGTGAAGTCTCAACTTATGATGCATTATATTTTGTTCACATGGACGTTTTTTGTCACACACAAACTGGAAGTATTAGAAAAAAATACTATGTATTTTTTTAGTTAATGAATACACTAAATACAATTGGGTCTATTTTCTATAAAAGAAGTCTAAAGACATTTATTATTTGAAAAAATTTACAACCAATGTTAAAAAAGGGAAAAAACTTCCATTGATAAATATTCGTAGTGATCATGGTGGAGAGTTCGAAAATTTAGATTTTGAATATTTTTGTAGTAAGAAAGGTATTACTCACAACTTATCTGCTCCTAAAATTCCTCAACAAAATAATGTTGTTGAAAGAAGAAACCTTATTATCTTAGAGATAACAAGAACCATGTTGAGTGAATGCTCAATTTCTAAACATTTTTGGGCTGAAGCTATTAGTACAACTTGTTATACTATAAATCATGTTTTAATCAAAACATTTATTTATAAAACACCTTATGAGTTATGGATTGGCCGAAAACCAAAAGTATCATACATCAATGTATTTGGATGAAAATTATTCATTTTAAATACAAAATATAACTTACACAAAATCACACCTAAATCTAATGAAGGAATTTTCTTAGGCTATTACACTACCTCTAAGGCTTATAGTGTTTTTAATAAAAATACTTGTAATGTTGAGGAAATAGTACATGAAAAATTTGATGAAACTGACTCTTTTGTTTTTAAACAACCTCAACCTACATCTTCATATGTGTTTTAAAAACTAGTTATCAACCATTTATTGGAGAATATTCTAGTAAGGAAAATACTCAATAAATTTTTTCTGAAGTATTTACCCTAGAAGACATTCTACCTTATATTGACGAAAAAGTTCTAAAAAACCCAAATTACATGTTACTTAGGAATAAATCTAGTGATAAAATCATTGGTGATGTAAATCAACCTACAATAGATAGAATTTCTTTAATAAATAATGTAGAACATCTTGCATTTATTTCTCAATTAGAAACTGAAACACCTAATGAATCATTAAGTAATAATGATTGGATAAAAGCAATGGAAGATAAACTAAATGAATTCAAAATGAACAAAGTCTGGACCTTGGAATGAGAGTCCCAAGGAAACATCTATAATTTGAGTAAAATGTGTTTTTAGAAAAAACAATACCTTCAAAGGATTTGTCATCTAGGAAATTTCAACGTTAATGGTTTGTCAGTAAAACGTTTTATGGAAATTATGATTCATATTTGAAGAGAATAATTGAATTTTAAGGTTGGAAGTATATTTTTATTGAAAAGAATTAATCTTATCTAGATCATGTCCATGATGAGTAATGGATGGAGTTTTATAACACTATAGAGATAAATGAAAATATGAAGATTTCTCTGACCATGTATAAATAAACACACAACCTCTATAAAGAAATACACTAATTTAGTAGGAGTACCCTATAAAGGAAACACCCTTTTCCCATATCACAAGTTTCCCAAATATAATGGAACATTTGATAAGAAAAGGGTTTATGAATCAATTTTCAAGATTCATGAAGATAAAAGGAATGTCAATAATCTTTCAGATGACAATTGATTAAATTTCCTCTAGATGCAAGGTTTTTTGGTGACAATAAAGGGAGATAAGGAGACCCTAAAATTTTTGGATGTTTATGTTCTAAATTACATATTGAATATGATAAAATGAAATATCATGGGTTTTATATTTTTACTATCAAGAAATTGAAGTCCGAAGAATTCAAATATCTACTGATCATGTTTCCTAGAATCTGATCAAGTTTATTTCTGAATGTTTAAAGTTATGAAATGTGACAGTTAGGTTAGAGAAAAAAAGGATTAAGGTTCTTCTTAACAATATAGATACAATCAGAAGGTTGAAATTTCATTTGAATTCAGAAATAAAGAAGTTTAAAAAAGATTCTAAATCCGAAAAAGGAAAGGAAGTTGCTATAGGAAGCGTGTAAGTTGCAAAAAAATCAAAATTGATTGTTTATAAAAGAAAGAAAGCCAAGTTCGAACCACCCAAAACATAAAAGAAGAAAAAATTCATATATGATGAGGTTGCATTTGAGTGGATAAAGAAGAAATCATAATGGAAATAGGGTGACCCCCAATTCACAATTGATCTGGCAGAATATCTTTCCAAAATAATTCATACCCAAGAAACACTAAAGGAAGAAGAAGAAGAAGAAGAGTAGGAAAATGAAAATAAAGTTGAAGCCGTTACTAGAAAAATTTCTCCCCAAAAGAAAATCCCCACAAAATCGTCAAAAGCGACATCATTGAAATTTCCATCTCCAGGTGTTCAATCTTCAAAAGAAGTTTTTCAGAAGACAATACCCAAGAATTTAATTCAAATCCAAGATGAAGAAGAAGAATAGGTAAATTTCGATAAAAAATAGAGTCACAATTCTGAGTCTATGTAAATATAAACTTACTATGGTGAGATTTCAGATTACAATGAATACACCGATTCAGATCAGACTGTTACAATCAAAGGAGTTCAATATATTGAACATGCATTAAAAAGATTGGAAAAGATCATTACCTGTTTTCCAAAACATGATGTGAATATTGATATTCTTTCAAGTAGTCACAATGAATGAATGGTCTCAATCCAAGGGTTTTTGGACATATTTCTAAAACTTGAAGCTGATTTCAATGTTTTTGAAGAACGGGCCATAGAACATAACAAGGTTTGTATCAATTTTTTTAAATGATATTATAATATCATTATAAGTGTAAAGCACCATAAGGATATGTTTGAAGATATAATAAGCCTAATAAATGAACTACGTGCTGCTTTTAAGAAGCTAACAAGTGAAACTAATGTGAAAGTGACGGCATTGGAAAAACCAGCACTTCAAAATAAACTTACTCTAGAGAGAATAAAGAACTAAAGGATAAGGTTTATGACTTGAAAACAAAAAATCCTTCTTTAACCAGAAGAGATTAAATCCTAGATAAGGTAACCAGAGTACATGCCCAAAAATGATTAAGCTCAAGAGGAAAAGGTCAATGAAAATATTCAGGCTCAGGAAGAGAATATTCAGGCCTAGGAAGAAAAACTTGAGGCTTAGGAAGAGAATTATCGGCTTCAAGAAGAGAATATTTCTAACCATGATAAGTTGTTTTTAAATCAGGAAGAGAAGTTTTGGGCTCAACATGAGTGTTTTGATAAACTTATGGAAGATATAATGGAATTAATAAAGATAAAGTTAGCTGTGTATAATCTTATGGAGAAGGAAAAAACAAAGAAATTATTTTTTTGAACTCTTGTTTAAAATTTTCATCAAGTAAAATGAATTATTTGTTTCGTCTTTAATGTTTAGTATGTTTACTTTTCCTAAAAACCATTACAGTTTTATCTATACTTTTCCCTTTTTGAAAATCAAAAGTGGGAGAATATTTTATATTGGGAAAAATGTTTTCAATAGGTGTAGAAACTACCATAAAAAGGATAATGGGAGAATAATATATTAAGGTGGAGAATAATTAAGAAAATGGGGATTTTTTTACAAATAATAGAATATGATCCTTAGGAATAATATTATCCTAAGTGGGAGATAGTCATATTCTCCACTGTTTTCAGAGGAGTTATAAAACTCAGGGGGAGATATGATTTTTTATGCATATTTTTTGTCTTAAGATATATGTTTTTTGGTTTTCAAAAAGGGGGAGATTATTGACTCAAAATTATTATTTTCACTTTTCCATTCCATTTTTGGAAATCACAAAATATTTCTATATATTTAATTCAATCATAACTTTATTTTGTTTACAATCATAACTATATTTTTGTTTACATTCATAATTGTATTTTTCTTTATCAATCATAACTACATATCAATTGTAATTGCATATCAATCATTAATGCATGTTTTGTTTATTATGATAACCATATGCATTGTTTTCCATCATAACCGCATGAGTTGTTTTCAATCATAACTACATGTTTTGTTTTTAATCATATCTATATATCTTACTTTCTATCCTAATCATCTTATCCATTATACTTTACTAATATGATTTGAATCATACTCAACTAATGAGAGTTCCTTTGAACTCATCAAATTTAACTAATACATTTATGATCATCATACCTGGAAATATATAAAGGAAATATTTTATTTTAGAATTTTTTCATGTAATCCTTTATGTATTCTAATTAAAATAATGTCATGTATTAAGTTGTAATATGACCGTTGGAGTTCCAGGTGTCAAAGTCCCTCTAAGATATCAAGAAGAAATTGGACTATTGGAATTAAAATATGACCATTGGGAAGAAGGCTATAAATACTAGGTCATTGGACTGAGGTAAAAACACTCTTGATGAACTAGATACACTCTGCGATAGCTCTATCAATATACATCTTTGTGAGAATAATTTGAAGTCTACAGGTCTTGAACAACTTGTTCCTAGTACTAGAATATTCGAGGAGTTTTGTTTTGCTTCATGTAATACCGGTCAATTGTGAATATGTTCAAGGTATTCTGTGGATAGTTATATAGAATTGTGAAGATCTTTTGTAGATCGAGGGATTCTGAGGTAAGGAAGACAAAGGTGCTGATTACCTACTTAATCAAGCGCTGCTGGGGATAGGCTGATAGAATGAATCTGATCTTCAAATTGAGGGATTACCTTGGTGTGGTTAAGACAGAATTTATTGAAATTATAAATCAAGGGGCCTCTCTCAAAGGTTAAAGTATACACTTCTCTTTGGGTTAAAAAATTGTATTATTTTCACTTCCACAGAAATTTTAATAGAAACATAAATCTTTTAGTTTTTCTTTGTATTCATATTTTTTTTCATTAAAATTGTTTCAATTACAATTTATTCAATTAAATTTGTTTCAGTGATTACAATTCTAAACATTGTATGGTATAATCATCTTTTATTACATTACTCTAATCAGTGTATTCATCAGAATACGATTGTGTTTTAAATATAAATTATTGTATACAAATCATAATCTACCTGATTAAAATTATATTTTAAATCAGAACCAAGGCCCACATGATTTATATGTTTAATAAATCTAGTGGTTTTTTTAATTGAATGAATTAAAATCCATTTAAAATAATATTCCTTTTAGAATAAAAATGGAGTTTTTTAAAATAATATTCACCCCTCTTGTATTGTGCATTCTGTATAAATATTTTTATCCAACAATTGTAGTAGCTGGTCAACCGAGGTATGCCAAAGATGTCACAAAAGAAGAGAAAGGATGATAGTTTATACACTAATAAGAAACAACAATAAAATTCATACTCAGAAGTTTATGAAAGGATATATTAATAAAAAATTAATTGTATTCATTGTAGTTATGAGGTACGCTCTATGTGAGAAAGAAAGAATGAGTGGGAATCTTGAACTGTGTGATGTAATATAATGAATATCTAGTGCCATAATGGGGAGAAATATCTGATGTTATGTTAGAATTATGGTATTTCATTATATATAACCACTTCCATTAATAATTTAAGAATATGTATTTAGGTTGCGAAGATCTATTGTGAGGTTTTTTAATAGAGTTCTATTTATGTTGATAACTAAAACTTTTTAAAATATTATTTTGTAAATCAGGTGAATGATTTGTTGCTGAAATTTCATAACTTGTTTCTTAAGAGGTTTCTCCAGATGATGAAATTAATTTACAAAGTTTGTGATTATATTTTTGATTAAATGATCCATCAGACCTAGTCCATCAGATTGTGAAGTTAATAAAATAAATAATGATTGAATGTAATTAATGGTATGTTCTAGAACATTAAAAAACTAGTCATATAATGATTTTATTATTTTTCAAGTTACTTAAACATCATGTAGAAGTAATGATATAAGATGGATTTTGTTTAAGAAAAGAGATATGGGAATTTCTAGAGTATCCAAAGTTGATTTTTCCAGATTTTGATCATCTGATCAAGAAACACCGCCTTCAGAAGTTGTCATAAGACTGTAAATTTGAATTTTATAAAATTTGGAAGTTTGAAAAGTCTCTTATTATATGGGATGAAAATACTAATCCAACAATTTAGAAACAAGTACCAATCCGTCAGAAGAGATGCAGATACCAATCCAATAGGTAGATATCTATTATGAAAATTGAAGATGACAAGTTGAATAAATGTAATGAATGAGGAAATTATTTTTATTGATATGAGAAAAAGAAAAGGATGAAATAATAATTTAAATCAACCAAAAATATGAATAAGTTTTAAATTTATTCCCCATAAAAATTTATCAGATGAAATAGTTATTGAAAGGTAGATAAGTTTGAGTTTTTTATCAGGCTAGAGGCAGTTTCTATGTATATTTAGAGATAAGTATTGATCAAAAGAATTAGGTCCTCATTCATCAGATGAGATGATGACACTAATTCATAAAATGTGACAATTTCCACCAATATATTAGATGAACATGTGAGGCCAATAATCCATCAGATGCAGAGTTCCATCAAACATAGTTTGATTAGATGAAGAGAGTTTCAGAATACTTTTGAAGAAAAAAGTGGAAGAGTTCAAAGAATTTAGGAAAAAAATATTAAAATGTATAAATTTTTTAAAAGAAAATCATTGTAATAAACTAAAGTAAGTATAATTTTTAACAATGTAGTCCACTATTTTCATTTGACTCAGAGAACTAGAGCGATAAATTTTATTTGTTTTGGTTTTAATGGGTCAAGAGAAAAAATATTCTATATTTAAATTGGGTAAAGAGAATTGTAATGATTAATAGAGTTCTATAATAAGATGTTATGGTCTTTAAATTCCATACAGAGCATTTACAAAGTGCGAGTTGATGTTTTAGGGGTTTCTTTATTTTAAATTGGACAAGAGGATCTAAAAAATGAAGAGTTTTCTAGATCACCATTTTTGTGTTGGAGTTGTGTTCTTTCAAATAGTTTCCAATATTATTTAAAGATTTAAAATTTGAAAAGGTTATGAAGATTCAAGAAGTCTTGAGAATACATGAGAAGAGATGATAAGGTTTGAAGTTGTCAAAGTGATGTTTAAATGTGAGTGAGATTTGATGTTTTTGGAATTTGGTTAAGTGGGAAAATATTTTAGTTTCCCACCTTCACTATTTTTGGAGTTTGTATAAATAGTGGAGGAAAGTACAATGGTATATAGAACTGATAACCCATGAATAAAAGGTGATACTATGATGAATTGGAATCAAATGTGAATTTTACAACCGAAGTTGTTTTGAGTTAAATCAGAGTTTTTTAAAGGAATTTCAAATTAGACGATCAGACTATGGAAAGTTCAAATTAATTGATATAAAGAATCAGATTGAGTAAATCAGTCTGAGTTTTAAGAAGAAATTTTGAACTGTGTATATTAAATAAGGGGAATCAGTCTATGGATATTGGATGTAGGCCATCAAAATATGGAAAATAAAACAGAGGGAGATCGAAGTGAGATTCTGGACATACATTTTTAGAGAAGAATGTTTTATTGTTCAATTTTATTTTGGATCAATTTTTTAGAAAATGTTGTAAACTGATGGGAGTCAATATAATCATTCCTATCAAGAGATAAAAGGTCTTTAATGGATGTTAAAGAAAGCTGTATTCAATATTCATAATAGTGAACTTCCATAGACCCATAGGAGTGGCTATGACAAGGACATATGTTCTCACACTATGGTAAAACCTTGTAAATCATGTGCTCTATGTTTAGTTTCATATTTATGCATGTACATGTGTTTTCAAAAAGTTAATAAGGATGAAACTCTATAATGTTTTAGGTGATAAATATAATAAAGTTGAAATTTGTAAAAAGGAAACAACTGATCCCCCCCTCTAAGTTGTTATTCAATTATTTGGAACCTCAATTAGTATAAAAAGTTGGTTCCCTTGTTAAATCCTCATCATGGAAAATATCAATTCTATATAAATTAGAGGTATTCATACAATTTTGGAAAAAAATTATCATGGTTGGAAAAAAATTGATGATTCCATATCTCCTTTCTCTTGTTTTGGAAGTTTTTTATGCTGAAACAATTGGGTTTCTACCCATTGAGAAAGAGGGCCTAATGAATTTTAATGACAAGGGAAATATTGAAGTTGAAAGAAAAGTTTGAAATTCTATTTTTATAACTCTATCATAAAATGTTTATATGATCGTGATGTGACTCAAAATAGAAAAGATTACGTGGGTTAAACTCAATAATATTTTCAAAGGAAATAATAAAGTGAATGAAGTGAAGCTACATATCTGGAATAGCCAGTTTGAAGACATATTAATGGGATATGATGATACTATTGATGAGTACTTCACGAGTGTAAATGGTGTTGTTTTCAACATCAATTTTTTTTAGATATGTCCTTGAAGATTATACAATTGCGAGGAAAATTAGGAGAAACTTTCCAGAAATGGTTAGTTATAAAATTTCTACTCTATAAGATAATGAAGATTTATCTCTTTTAGAGCGACATAACATTATTATTACTTAATAAATGTGAAAATCAAATATGTTTAAAAAGAAAATGAATATGGAAATTGATTTTGAAGCTATGATAAAGATGAAAATTCAATATGTAGAAGATGTTGATAATTGTGATTATGAAGATAAATAGGATAATGATTTGAATAAAGAAATCTTGTCCCTTATCAATAAGATTTATCAAATTGGAAGAGGAAATTATTGAGAAAAATTCCTCTTAAATGATTTTAGTGTGGTGGAATCAATAATTTTTCTATGACTTTCCCTAATAAGAATGTTGGATAATATTGAGATGATTTAAATGAAAACCATTGATGGATGAATTGGAATAGAAGATATAATGAATAAAATTAAACCAAAAAACATAAAAAGAAGTTCACCAAAACCAAAATAAGTATTATGAGTAAGAAAGCTGAATTAGCCTCAACTGAATAAAATTATTTAGAATATGAATATTCCTAAAAGTTTGTAAAATTCATTGAAAAAGATAAGAAAAAATAAGATTCATCAAATAGTGAGAAGAAAGTGGTGAAGAATATTATAGAAAGTATCAACTCAAATAAGAAATTGTTGCATGTATTAAAAAAATAGAACTCTCAAGATTGAAATCTTAAGGATGAAGAATGATAGTAGAAAGGATGTTATCAAGTAGGAAGAAGAATAAATCTAGGAGATTATAAGATACAAAATGTGAATGTACAAAATTCTATAGATTATTGAAAACCTTAGTGATAAGTTTGAAGCCAAATAAGATAAAGTTAGCAAGTCCCAATGAAAAATTCTTGACTTCAGAATTTCGTTGATAAATTTTAATGAAAATTTATGAAAGGCTTCAAAAGTAAAAGATGATACATCAAAATATGAATAAAAACCTCACTCGAAGAATATGGTGAAATATACATCCACTAAAGTAACAATTTTCATCTAATGTTTCAAACATTTCAGGTCTGAAAAAATGTGTTGGGAAAGATAGGTTTGTGAAGGGATGTGAAAAATCTATGACATCAACAAAATTCTTAAATTGCCCCCAATAGGAGGGTTCCACACATCTAAATAAATCTAGAGTTTAAAAAGGTTAGGAACCACAAAATTCTTATTATAGGTAAATATCATACTTATATAGAAAGAAAAGATTTGATGGATTCTATTAGTGTTGCGTTATTTATGGGAATAGATATTAAAAATATGGACCTAACATTTGTCTACATAGGAATAGTCATGATGAAAGGGGCGGGGGGACAACTTAACTAGAATGGGTAACTTTCCTAAAACTCAAAAATTTAAAAAAGTGAAATATCCTGATGTTATAAAAATAAAAATATAATAAAATTGAATGTTAATAAGATGAAATAATATATACATTATACACTCATTTGATTAAGTATTATCTATATTTTACTTAAGAATTATCTAGGTATGTGTAAATTTTTTCTGGAATTTGGTTTGCAAGGTTTCAAAATAAAAACTAAAGAAAAGGACAAAAAATGAATATTACATGTCGTGAAACCCTCTTACACGATGTGTAGAAATATTTCAAAGTATATGAAAAGTCATGAATCAAGTCATGAAATAATTACAAGTCATGAAGATATTAAATGACGTGATTCATCGATACATGTCTTGTAATATTCAAACTTCAATTACTACATTGAAGATCTAGACCAAAGGATGGTACATGTAGTGCAGTTCAGTTACATGTTGTGAAATGAGCCAACTTCCAAAATCTCAATGATCCTGGAAAAGATTCACATGAGATTCCTAACAAAAATAAAATTCTTAGAGGAAATCTTGGATCATAATTATGTGATGTGAAGACACAATACATGTCATGTAATACCCCAATTATGTATTCCAATAGGAAAACATTAGAAAAAATGTTAAAGTATCCTCCCGTTTTCTCTAATTTTTCTCATATTATTTCTTATTCTCTCTCTCTCAAAGAAAACTCATAGAAATTCCTTTTATTATTTCACATCTATTAATGAACTATGGATTAATCCTGTGAATAGTTTTTCATTATTTTACATCACTAAGCCGAGTTAGGTGCATTATCCATTTCAATTGTAGATCAACAACAAACCATTTCTATATTCTTTCTCATTCTTGTTTCAAGTATGTTTTTTTGTTTCATGTTGTGATTGATTTGAGTTTTAATTGATTTATCATGAATGAATGATATTTAATTTTTTGTACTCAATTGTTATTGCTATGCTGATTATGTTTTCAATTCTCCATATGTTGTTGATCAATTCTACCATGAGTGGATAAACCACATAGGGCTGGTGTTGAGAGTAGGGGTGTATGAATTTAATGAATATTTTATTATAAAATTGATAATTGTAAGGATAGTAATTAGGTTAAACAAAATCTATTTATCTAATTAATTTATGAAACACTGACAACATAAAGTTTTAATGAACTACCCTAACTTCATTGGAGTATAATAGGTTATGAACAATATCCTATGATACTTTCTGTCTTAGAAGTTAGGTTTAATGCATCAATGTTGTAGCTATCTACAGACCAAGAAATATATTCCTCTTTGACCATGGTAAACAACTTACCTTTTCTACAATCGCAACATAAACCATAGCACCATGTGAAGTTAGGATTGATATTATCCTTTTATCTGAACCCTAAAATTGATCTTGATCTCATCTCAATCTCTAATATCAAACCCCAAATCCCATAGAATTAGTTATTCCCAGACTCAATCAACATGGGTGGACTCTTATACATGAGATTCGAAGAGATAGTTCCTATCAGCCAGTCCAATTCCCCATGGGATTGACCAAACACTATCACTATACTACATCTTAGTAGCAAGTGTAGTTTGGGAAATAATAAAATTAATCTGACCACAACCCACATGAATTAAATGACATGTGTTGGAATGTAAATTTTTTTCCCCATTTATAGAAAAATTTGAAAATGGTGATTTACATAGAAACCCACGGTAAGAAACTAGGATTACCTCACTCATTCCCCTTTTCTCTTTTCTTTTCTTTACTTTTATCTTTTCTTTTTGGATGCCCCTACATCCTTCTTCTTGAATCTTAGTATATGCATCATGGACCTTTGAATCATTCAAAGATCCTTGAAACAGAAAAATATCTTACCTTAAAACCAAAAATCTAAAGGTAGATCTCTGCATGCCTCCATTTAAAAATGGATCACCACAGTAATCTTGCAGGTCCAAACCAACCAAACATGCAAAACATGCAACTTGAAATACATGTCGGGAAGCTAGTGCATCAAGAACAAATCATCATGGATTATGGATTTCCATCAATCAATGGTGATACACCCAAAATTTTTTCCCTCCTATTCATGCACACACATTTGAGATCAAACCTAGACTCATTCATACGATCTAGAATATGGGCCAATTTTGTGGACTTCAAAGTAATGATATGCATGAACATATCTTAAAATTCCTGGAAGTATATAGCACTATTCACAACCAGGGAGTATCTTCAAATTCAATAATACTAAGTGTCTTTCACTTTTTTCTATGAGACTGAACTAATGATTGGATCAAAATTCAAGCTCTTGAGTCTATCACAACAAGGGATGATTTAGCGAAGAAATTCATAGACAACCACTTTCTACATATCAAAACTTTGAAATTACTGAATGAAATCCAAAATATCCCTCAAAATGATGGATATTAATCATGGGAAGCATGGGATAATTTCAAGGAACTCACTTGTAAGTTCCCACATCAAAGACTTGATATGTGGATTCAACTCCAAATGTTTTATCAAGGCCTCCACCGAGTTGCTCGCATAGTCTTTGATGCCGCTGCTGATGGAGGGATGATTTTTAAAATAGTCTAGGAAGGAAGATAAATTATATATTAAGTATCTCATAATGATATTATGTGGAAAATAAATCTTGGACCACCTTGAAACGACATCCACCAAGTTAAAGAAAATAATTGACTGGCTGCACAAGTTGGTGCCTTAACCAAGAAGCTTGAATCCTTTCAGCTACCAGCTACACCACCTCCCCCTCCTACTCCTATAATAGAAATTCAATATTGATAAATGTGTGGTGGACCAAATATATTTTAATACTACACAATAGTTTTGGAGGAACTAAAAATTCAATTTTTTAATTAAATTAATTATAATTATAAAAATCAATAATTTTGGCAACCATAGTAGTAATATCAGCAGAGTCCTGTACAATAAGAGGAGAAAAATAATCAAGGGTACTATTATAAAAAAAGTGGTTAGGAACCATTCAATGAAAAATTAATATCATGATATAACCCAATGAATCCTTTGCGTAAACCCCCCACATCATTAAACACAATAACCCTTCCCTCTTGTACCATAACAAAAATTTCAACCAGCTTCACCATGATCTCTACAACTATCCGTTTCTCTTCAAAAAAATCAGGAAAATCTACATTCAACCTTTAATAAAATGGTAGAGAAAAGGATGAACAACCAATATATTGAAATGAAGAATCAATGTGTGGCTCTTTTTATCCTTGATCATCAAATGGGTCAGATCTCAATGTCGTTGTCAAAGAGATTTCTAGGCACTCTACTTGGTAATATAGAGACATACCCAAGGGAAGAGGTAAAAGAAATGGTTCCAAGGATTGGAAAAGAGCTAGAATTTTAGTAACCATTTGGAGGATAAGAAAAAAATTGAGGTAACCAAAAATCATATAACTATCAAAAAAGAATACAATGATGAAAAAACAACTGAAACTGTTCAAAAGATACATCAAGAAGAACCGAAATCTGAAAAATCTCTGATTTAAGAACAACCCAAAGAAGATGTTTACCTTGCTCCCACACCTTATAAAGAAACTATTTTTTTCAAAAAAGAGTGAGTAAGGAAGGATTTAAGGGAAATAAAAGAAATTTTTTGATATGTTCAAGAAATTTCACATCAACATTCCTTTTGTAGAGGAAATCTCTTAAATTCTTAAATATGAAAAATTTATTAAAGGTGATTCTATCTAAAAAAATGGATGACATAAGAGTCATATCACTAAATTTATTTTGTTATGCTATTTTTAGGAGAAAATTACACTAAAAAAGAGGGATCTTGAATTTATCTCAATCCCTTGAAAAATTGAAGAATGTAACTTTAGAAGAGAGTGGTGAAATTTAGGAGCAAGTATCAAACTCATTCCAATGAGTGTATTCCAAAATCTAGGACTCAAGGAACTCAAACTAAGAAGAGTGGAACTCTAATTATACTACCGACCAGTAATGTATCCCTGATTACTTCTTAAGGATGTATTATTCAAAGGCAAAATGTTCAATTTTCCATAATATTTCCTCGTTCTGGACATGGAAGAGGACATATATGTTCCAATCATCTAGGATATCCATTAATTGACACTAGGAATGCACTAATTGATTTAAATCAAGGAATACTCATATTATACTTAGGTGATGAAAATTTTGTGTTTGAACTAGAAAAATAAGCCAAAAAAATTTATGATTCTTTTGACTACCAAGTTATCTTTGTCACATATGATAGAGATGAAAACTTTGAAATTGATAAAGAGAGTGAAAAATGACCCATAATGAGGAATATGAATATGAACTTGAGGAAGTGGACTACATAAAACATCTTATATGTGAAAACATCCCACATTATATAACCTCAGTCATTCCACCACTGAAATTATAACTAAAACCCCTCCCTAGTACACTCAAGTATCCCTTTTTGGAAACTTATGAAGAATTACTAGTTATCATTAACTAATAACTTTCAGAGTCATAGGAGGAAATATTGATTGAAGTCATGTAAAGATATAAGTAGTACATTTTTTAGGGAGTAACTAATATCAAAGGGATCAATCCTTCTTTTTTCACCCATTAATTCTTATTATAGGATGGTGAAAAACCCAAACACCGACCCCATAGGTGAATCACCCCACTAATGAAAGTGTTTTTAAGAAAGAATCACTAAAAAATATAGAAGTTATAATAGTTTTTTAATCTATAATCATGAGTTGGTGAGACCTCTGCATGTTTTAACAATGAAAGGTGGTCTTATAGTTCAAAAAAATGATGATGATGAAATGATCTCGGCTTGACCCATCACTGGATGGCTCATATGTGTGCACTATAGAAACACTATTTTAGAAAACTGGAAAGATCATTTCCCCTTTCACTTCATGGATCAAATGATTGAGGGACTAGAAGGACATGAATTCTACTAATTCATGGATGGATATTTGGGATACAATTTTAATGCATTCAACCTAGATGATTACTCTAAAAAACCATTCACATGTCCATTTGGTATCTTTTCCTATATGAACACATCCTTAAGTATGTTTAATGAACCAGAAAACTTTCAAAGGTGCATGAAACATATATTCCAAAATATGGAAAATGAATTATTAGAAATTTTCATCGATGAATTTTTAGTTTATGGTGTTGTATGTCTATGAAATACTGAGTTATTCCTACAACGTTGTGAAGGGAATTTCCTGGTTTTAAACTGGGAAAATGCCACTTTATGGTTCATAGAGGCATAGAAAATTGAATTTTTTTACAGGGATGTAATGGAAGGGGATCCCAGTCCAATAAAATCAATCAGTGATTTACGTAATCCCTCAATAGTTAAATAAATAAGGATCCTTCTAGGCTATAACGGAATATATTGGTGATTCGTGAAAGATTTTGTGAACATTTCCCACACTTTCAAACACCTGTTATCAAAAGAAACTATTTTTGAGTTCACTGATTAATGCTGGAAGGTCATAAACAGTTTAAAGAAAATCCTATTAGATGTTATTATAATCATTTCTCTAGATTTGGGAAAAGAGTTTGAATTGATGTGTGATTCCCGTGATTTCACTGTTGGAACTGTTCTAGGATTGCGAGTCTGTCACATATTTTTCCCCATATATTATTCCATTCAAACATATAATTAAATGCAAGTGAACTATAAAACTACATAGAAGGATCTCTCAGTAGTTGTCTTTGCTTTCAAGAAATTTCCCTCCAATATGGTTTTTTCAACACGCATTATGTACATTAACCTTGATTCCCTACGATATTTGATTAATTAAAAGGATTCCAAACCAAGAATTATAATGTGGATCCTATTGATCTAAGAGTTTTACATAGTCATCCAAGATACCAATGGAATTGAAAATTTTGTCGCCAACCATTTATCCCAACTTCCACTGCCACTTATAAAGGATGATGGAGATCTAGGCATTCGGGTCAACTTCCCCGATGAATATCTCTTCAACATTGAATCACAACTATGGTTTATAGATATTGTAAACTATCTCACCTTGATATTTTAACCCCTATACCTCTCTTACCAGTATAGTAGAATACTCTTAGTTGAATCTTCCCACTACCACTTGGATAAACAACTTCTTTTTAAGAGTTGTTCTGATGGATTATTGAAACATTTCATACTAGGGGATGAAATACCATGTGTGTTAGACATGTTTCATACATAACCAACTAGAGGATATCATGGAAAAATGCACAGTAGGAAAAATCCACAGAACGAACTTTTTTAGCCCACAATCCACCAAGATGCATGGTATTATTGTCAAAGCTGTGATCGGTGCCAAAGAACTGTCACCATTTGAAAAATGAATGAAATGCCCCAAAAACCAACCATGGAAGTTGAAATATTTTACTTTTGAGTAATATATTTCATGGTACCATTTCCCAATTCACATGGAATGCCCTATATCCTTCTTGGCATTGACTACATTTCCGAATGGGTAGAAGCTGAATCTACTGATCATGACACAACAAAGGTGGTCAAGACTTTATTGAAGGGTAATGTATTTTTATGATTTGGATTTCTTATATTACTCATTAGTGATCGGGGAAATAATTTTATAAATCAATATGTTAATTAAATACTGGTCAAATATTGAATTAGGTATAACACAGGAACTCCCGACCACCCAAAAACAAGGGGGAAAGTTGATTTTTGAAACTAGGAAATCAAATAAATCCATGAAAATACAGTAAACACAAGTCAAAGGGATTGGAGTCTAATGAAAGATGATAAACTATGGGAATACTAAACTATGTACAAAAAACCCATTGGTACCACACCATTCTGATTGATATTTATAAATCGATGTCATTTTCCAGTAGAATATAAGAATCACTCATATTATGAAATTAAACAACTCAGTATGGATTTTTAAAAATATGGTAAATCTATGATATTGAAATAGGATGAACTAAATGAAGTCATAAATGATGCTTATGGAAATTCCATGATCTATAAATAAAAGGAAATGAAATGACCTAATTAACTCATTGAAAAACACATTTTTTCCAAGGAAATAAGGTCTTGTTGTTCAACTCAAGATTAAAATTATTCCATAGAAAGATGAAATCTTAATATTCAATAACCTTTGCGGTCATAGAAGCATGTCATTATGAGACCATTGAGCTTCAAAAAGAGGGAAGACCACCATTAAAAGTCATTGGACAAACATTAAAAATATATCAAGAACCGTTCCATATGGGGCGTTCCATTAGCTTAAAATTCAACTGAACACCGAAGAGTAAAGATATCAACATTAAACAAAGAAATGACTTGAAGGAAACCCGGGTTCGGTAACCTTAGGCAAGATCAGGTTAGAGTAATCTTAGGATAGCTTAGGGACATTAAAATAAAAAATTACACTTCATGTACTTCAAATAAATGTTGTGTAATTTCCGGATCAATTTAATCCATGAACCTAGGGTTTATGACACCCATTCCCCTTATCTATTGTCACTTGAACCTATCCTTTTCCACCCACCTTCCTTCAACTCATGTACATACCTGACCCTTTGTAACTCCCTGAACCTAGTTTCCCAGAGTTGGTGTATTATTACATAACATTTGCATGATCACAAGAGATCATGTCTTGAAAGACGAATTAGTTTAGTAGCCTTGGAAGTACTAGATTCATACATACATTTTACATTACATCATGAAATAAAACAACAACAAAAATGTTTCCCCTTTGAACAAACCAATATCCCTTAGCCTATCCTTGAAAGTCAATCATAATATACTTCTTCACATCCTGGGAAAAGGAATACATAAGAAAGGGGTGAACTCAAATGCTCAGTAAGGATAACAATTTAGTGGAAACTATAATAAATAAGAATAAACATTTAAGGCAATTTATAAGAATAAAACACAAGACTTTTAAACATAAACCTTATCATAATATGGTAAAGAGAAATAAAATATAGCCATTTACTTATTCCCATGGACATTCTACTAGTCGAATACTCACATGTAATATCAATAGCTAATTTCATAATAATGGAATACATAATGCCAGACATCATAACCACATAGTCAAGGCCTCGTGCCAAGAATACAAATAAGATTTTGTCAAGAACTTGTGCCAAGAAACTTGTTTGTCTCATGATACCTACTGATGGATCAAGAAGCTATAGTGGGCTACACCTGCCACATACAATGTCCAATGCATTCCTTATATGAAAAGGTTGAAACAAAATTTAAACATTTGTATTAAAACTAGTATACGAATTGTCAATATTATGACCACAAACCATGAATGGTATAAAAATAGAACATCAACAGTCATGAATAACTCATTCAATACAATATGGAAGATTGTATTATAATAAATCAACCTCAATCAAGAATAATGAAGGATATGGATATAGATTAAAATAATTAGTAAAACTATTTGAGAGAAATATCCCCTTTTTCTTGAAAACATTTAGAAGTCTCACTATTTATCAAGAAGCTGTTTAAAATATATTTTAGAATCAAATTTTCCCATACAAATTTGAAACATTTAAAAGGAATTTTAATTTTAAAACATTCATTTCCATATAAATAAATCCATAAAACCAATTTTAAAACATGGAAATTAATGAGAATGATTTAGAAGAATAAATGTTTATAACATTTAAAATGATATTTTAGTTAGAGTTCCTAACCAAATGAGAGACAATTGAATTAAAATAATTGAGGTATTAAAAACTTTATAATATCATGAGAATAATGGGATTCATGACATACTATGTCAAAGTACAGTATATACACCATATAAAAGGGAATTGGTGTATAATAACATAGAAGTCTCAATGGAATGTAAATTGAGATGAAATACCTTATAAAGACTGCACCCTTAGGTTAAGGATAAATAAATGACATAATTATGTGTGAAAAATATAAATACACTCATTATGATTGGATATTCAGTGTAAATAAATGAGAGTATATTCAAACATATTCTTGTAAAAACAATATCAATGACTTGGATGTTTAACTCAATGAATGGAAATTGAGTTAAGATTATGCGTATCAAGTTCATATCGATGACTTGATAATTTATAAATGGAGTTATTATGTGTATAAAAATTAAATCCACACAAATGGGAGTGGAAATTACTACATAAATAAATAAATAGTTATTTCACACATAATCTTGGAGTAAAATAATCAATGAAGTTTGCGTAAAACCCAATGAGTGGAAATTGAAATTAAACATTTCCTTACCTAATTGGTAAATTAAAAAACATACTCCCCATGAAAGAAGGATCATACAATGAATATGAAAATAAAAATAAATTAACGAATATTACACAAATAATAAAATCATGTGAAGTACATACACCACACTAAAGGAAATAATGGCAAATATAGCATGAGTCTCACGAGAATAAAAAGTGAGATGAAAACCCCTTACGTTGTACATTTCCAAAGTCAAGGGCACGTTAAACTCCTGTGTAATAGTTAAATAGTTTTTATTAAATTATAAAATAACCAAATACTAAAATTTGATATCATATATTATCTTCTAATATTGTTTAGTTAATAATATTTCAGTAGTATCATTATTTCAGATGTTAACTGATTCATTTTCCTTTATATGCTTTGTTACATAAGTAATGTTTGTTATGGATAGGATTTATTTTATTCATATAAATTATGATATTAAGTTCTTAAAAATTATTTTTAATCATAAAATAAAAATTATTCTTGAATGGTTATGATGGGGAATGAATCTCATCGCGTTCGTGGAGACAGTAATCCGTACGCACGCACGAGCGACAATAACATTCTATTGATAGTAAAATAATATATAATTGGATGGTATATCATATATAAATAATTATCAACATGTTATATTTATTATTTAAATCAATTATACTCATTATTATACCCATCCAAATAATTAAGTGTTGAATAAAAAACTACACCACGACGTGGAGACGGTAAGCCGTACGTACATGCATATGGTGACTTTGTCATTCATAGGATGGATAGAATAATGAATATGGTTGTACCATATTTATAATAAAATCAAAGATATTATAAGGTACCGGAGTTATTATTTTGGTATGTAAACAACAAAGAAAGAGGAAGTGGAAGATGAAAAGAACTTTGAAAGAGGTGATGAAATCATTACCTCTTCTTCGGGTGCTTCCTTTTGATTTGATCAAAAGGGCTCATTAGGTTGGCATTATGATAAAATTAAGGCCTATAGGATGGATTTAGGGTAGTTGGGAGGATAATTTACTAGGTTTTTGTCGAGATAAATGGCTTTGGAGGTGTGAAATTAAGATAAGGGAAGTACCCTTTTATAAGATAGGTGAGGGTTGCTTTCGGAAAAGATTGAAAAATTATTTTATTATAATATCATTTTAGATTTATAATGGATCAAAATGTATTTATTTCTAGGATAAGGTGGGTATGGGTCGAAATAATCTCAACCAATATGTTTTAGTCAAGTTTAGGTCACCATATTAACCTTATCTTTTAGATTTAATTCTTAGTTAAATATTTTAACTTTTACCATGTCTTCTTGTATTTTGATATTACATGGTTAATAAACTTACTATAAAATAAAAATATAACCTAAAGTTGTTAATTAATGACATATATAATTATATAAGTCCTTTGGAAGAAACTTATATTTTTAGGAATATTATATCATTTAATAATATACTATTTGTTTTTAAAACTTATTTTTGTCAATTTTGACACTATTTTGTATTTGGTTTTTGTGAATTTCAAAAAAACATGATTACTTATAAACAATACATTAAATAAACCTTATAATGTCATATTATCCTAAAAAATTAGTTTAATGCATCAAAATTCTCAATTTACATTTATTTTTATATTTATAATATCGATTTTTTAATCTTTCATTAATAAGGTAATTACTACATCATCATTGTTTCATAAATAAATTTAATTATTTAATGTCTAAAAATTATAAATAAAATACCATGAAGTATGAAATCATTTTATCTTTCTAATAAATATTTACAGTAAAATTTATCTTGTGTATATTCCTATATTAAAAATTGTTTAGTCATTAAACTTTGAATTTTACACTTTTAATTCCTCTTTAAATAAAATAATAATAAATGTCCTAATCTAATCCAAGTGGATCAAAGAGGATAATAATTTATTCCTAAGGTTGATTTAGGTTGAAAAAAACTTATCCAATAGAATTAGGACACGTTTTAGGGTAATTATAATATCATTTTACCTTTAATTACCCAATTTACTTTTAACCGTGGTAAATAAAATTCAAAAGTTACTATTCAGAAAAAATTATTTTCATCCTATTAATCCACATTTTACTTAATGATTTCAACTGAATCTCTTGGATTTTTGAAATTCAATTCATAGAAGCGGTAAAATTACGTTTTATGCAAATTTGCAAATGTGCCTAGAAGGTGGGTAAAAGACGTTAAAATGTTAAATAAAATTTTATACATGTAATCTTATTATAAAATTACTCCAATGAATTAAATTAAACTAATATAGGTAATATGTATATATTTTTAATTTAAAATTAATTAAAATAAAAATAAAAATTATTTAAATAAAATTCAATTTTAAACAATAACGTAGTGTTTTTCAGTATTAATCAAAAAGTGAAAGTTTTCAGAAAATACCAAAAATACACCGTAAGAAAATTTTGATATTTAGAATTTAAAAAAGATGTATATTGTAACAAATTCAAGATATTTAAGTTTCATTAATTAAATTAAAATTAAATCCCTATTGTGAAAACCAAAAAGTTGGTTTTTAAGAAGTAAAAACTATCAAAAGATTGACATGTGTTTATATCCAATTTAAATGTGAAATTAATTCCAATGACCAAAATTATATAAAATGATAAAAATATAATATATATATATACTCTAACACAAATTAATAGGATAATCTAACAATATAAATAAATTGGGTGAAAAGGCTGTTTTGAATTAAAACACAGTATTTTTGACTATTCATTAAAAAAATGAAACTTCTCATAAAATTACCGAACATTCACCGTAATCTAATATTGCTATTCTGAATTAAAAAATTAATTCAATTTTACAAAATTTAATTTATAATAGTGTCTAAAATTAATTTTATTATTTTTCACAAAAGAATATAAGAAGTAGTTCCTTTATCAAAATAGTACTTATATTTTAATGAAACTTTTACATTTCCTTATAAATATGGTTTATTTATGTGATATAATTATAAATGAAATTTTAAATTTGTTTGTTTCTATTCATATTACTATATTTAATATTTATGTTTTCAATATATCATTTTAATAATTAAAGTGTCTTTTCACATAAACTCAATCTTCCATGTAAGCCAAGTCAGTGTTGCGTGCAGTATAAGCTATTGAATTACTTTAATGATATAACTTACTATGAAATATCGGGGTGTTACACCCTTCCTTTTCCTACCAACTTCATATTCAACTCCATGCATCAAACTTTTCCAAATAAATGGTGTGCACAAACAACGTGCGAACTCCACCTGCTGATCCCATTCCTAAGAGAGATGATCCTCCACTGATGAAGTAGAACCATGTTGCCACACCTCAATCACCCCATGCATTTGCTTCATCCACATCCATTGTATCCCCCAAGGATCCCTCTTTCCAAGAGAACTTCCAATCCAACTCTATAGGGTCATATGAGGCTGACCACCTACATATGCACCCCATCCTATACTTCTTAGACCCTAAGAACCATTTTTCACTCAATCGGCTATAGGTATGACCAATGAGGAAAAAAACTAGATATGACCATCCTTTCTCACCTTGATACCATCCAGGTGGTGCTCAAGCTCCTCTACCACATGAATATCTCCTATATCATTGATGTGTGTGAGGAGACATATTGAGAGCTATATCTCGAGTTTATCTCCATCATTGAGGTCAAAATTCATAGAATCCACTTTATATTAGTCTTATAACCTCACGACCATTCTTTTGAGGAGATATTTATAGGACATAAGATTTATACTAAATAATTTTTTATATCCATGGTTTTTACCACATTACTGGTTGATACTTTAAATTCATATTCCAAATGGAACTGGATGATGATTTCCTGGGTCGGTCACACTGAGAAAGATCCCAAGATTATGAAATCCACCCAGCTTTGAGGTCCAATGCTCCAAATACTATATAGGGAATTGTCACAAGCCTGTTATGCTCATTTCGAGTCCCTCATGAGCATTATCCATATGGATGTTATCATCCTCACTATAGATATGGGAGGCTCGTCCATCAACATGGAAACCCAATTCGATTTCTACTACCGGGCTGATACACAGAGGACATAAGGAACACTGATGGGTGGATCTTTCATCAACCATTTAGCTCAACATCTCAATGTCTTTGATTCCACCCTTCCACTCAACTCCTTCAGTCCTATGGAGTCCATTGACTTCTTGCTACTGTACAAGATGAAAATTTCGATCAAGGATGAAGACACCTACAGGTGGGTTCCAGGAGTCTTTAAGGTTACTGATTAGGTTCCAAGAGATCATGAAACAGACCCTGCACCAGCTCCAACTACCACCTCTAGCCCATCCCCGACAGCTTCCATTCTCACACCTGACCCCACCCATACACCTACATCTACCACCACCACATACCCTAGTGATCCAATGACCCCATCACATCCAATAGATATTTAGTATATGAACCTATGCATCCTTGAGAATCCACATCAGATCTCTCAACATCCACACATTCCTTTTATAGAGTTCTCTTACTTCACTAACCCTTCATCACCACCATCACATCAGGAATATTCTCATCAACCACTGGCTCCTTTCCAACCTTTATCATCTACCAACCCTACCCCACCCATATCCTTAACCGATATACCATCGGATATGATAGAACCTACTGCCCAATAAGAGTATATCAAAGAGAAGGCTTAGAGGGGAAATGAACCAGCAGCCACCCCATCCACTGAGGTTCCCTTCATTGATCCAAATTACTGATCCATACCCACACTATGGATCAGTAGCTTCCCACCACCCACCCATAAGATAGTTTCTAGCACCATGGAAACACCTTCCATAGCTGAATAACCTTTCCCTTCTACCATTAAAACCATTGACTAAGCGGGGACGTTCCGGCCACAATCTGTTCATGAGTAGACTCTAGATGATCTAATTCATGATATATACTACTTTTAGTCTACCCCAGTCCCTTCCCCCATTTTTTATGCTACCAGAGTGAACATTTTTTGTTCTATCAGTATCACCTTTTGTTGTTGTATTTTTACACTTCATCAATGTATGGGATACTATTTTTTCTCTAATTACATTGATTATTTTTATTCTAATTCATTACATAGTATAATAGCCATATTTAGATCCTCTAATTCTTTCAGGGTCATCGACGTGAAATTCCCTTCACCATATAATCTTTTTCTACAAGTAACTCTGCATATAGAATATGTCGAGTGAAATCATCAGGAGCTATCACTAGAGATTTGTGTGCAACATCCTGGGTCCGGATGCTACTAAACAGTTCCCCATACCCAATTGGCCACATTGCCTCAAGCTCATTTCCAAAAATTCTAGAGTATTATGACTAGCAGTAAGGGCCTAGGGTGTGATAGTGGGGAAACTATGCCCTCATTGGGAGATTGTAACATAGAAGAACAAATATTAACAAATGGAGGAAGCAGTAAACAACACGAAACTAAATTAAACAACTGATGACTGAAGGTATATGTTAACCAGAAGACATATAATATCAAAATGATGCAATATGTCACATGTTCAAAGAAAACAGTGAAACTAGATACACTACTGTCAAGTATAATACAATTCCAAGGTACGGTAAAAGAAAAGGAAACTCTGCAGAATCGCATGTATTGGCTTAGTACCATTCTCTCATGCTCCTAAGAAAAAATCAAGTACCTGTATAGGGAGCCTTTCCTCTATCTACACCTACACAAATATAGTCTATTTGGGCCCAAAAGCATGTCCCAATTAGGGTGTGAGTAATGATTCCCATTGGGAAACCACCAAAGGTCTGTGCCTTTATGTTAGTGAATATATGAAATAATAGAAAAAGGAAAATAGTAACTAAGAAGTACTTGACAGTAAGCTATCCATCTTGCCTTAGTATCCATTTATTTTGTTCATGTTCATTATTAGTTCAATTTTGTTTACATACAACAATCTTGAACAATGATAGAACAGACCTACCCACTAGATGTGACATAAAAGAGTGTACTTAAAAAGAAAGAGAGGAGTAGGATCCCTTACCTCAAGTCCAACTTGTCTTGTTCGTTTCTTTATATTCACGAATAATAAACTTTGGTCAATTTATAATTGCTTATGGACCTCCTATAAAGATTATTATTCATTTAATATCACATATTTTAATTTTATAATAATTGGTTAATAATATGAGTTCATATCAGACGTTTTTGTCGATGTTTGGTACATGAGTCAAAAATTGAACTTGTTGGAAAATAATTTTCCATTTAGTTATAGGTACATCATATCCAGAATAGTATTGATGTTTTAAATATCATATATATCCAGTATATATTCATTTTATACTATTCCATAGCATTTTCAAACTATGTGTGTTAATTTACAACTAAGATGTGACATTTCATTTTTATGACATTTCGGGCGTAAGACCGGTTTGAGATGAGGTACCTTTGTTCGCCATCTCACTCTTTGGAGCGTTCGTGGGATCACGGTTTTTGGTGGCGTGGTGTCATCCTGGTTTGTCGGAGCTTGCTGGTTGTGGTCATGATACGACAGATTGAATGCTTCGAAGATTTTTGATGGTCTTCTCCAGCCAGACTGTTGGTGACAAAGGGATTTGATTGGTCATTCTATCACGTCCAGGCATGGTGATGGTTTCTCTCTCTCAACCTTTCTTCTTCTTTCTCAATTTTGGATTCGCCTGTTGCTATGTTTCGATTTCTGCATCTTTGTGTTGGTTTTCATTGGATGATTATTCTCCGGGAGCTCTTTGTTTTGTGTTGCGTGATGGTTCTCCCACGACTATAGGGTTTTACCCCCTAACATCACTTTTCTTTTTATAGTCCATCCCTAGTTCTTTCAAGGGTTCATCTCGTTTATTCGTTATCATTCTCGGTGGTTTGGGTTTTCAATGGTTGCGGGTTTTTTCTGTTTTTCTAGTTCATAGTTGGTGTTGTATGGTGAAGCTGTGACGATTTTGGGTGGAGCTTGTGTTGTGACGAGGTTGGAAGTGGCAAAGGTGAGTGTCAACTGACGATTCTGGTCTGTGTGTTGCGATTTCTCTAGTGACAGCAAGGCTGAGTTCGATTCCGGCGTTGATGATGATGACGGTAGGAAGGGACGTGACTGATGGTGCTTGTGGGTCTATGAGCTGGATCATAGTACGAGATTGGCTTTTGAATTTTGATTTTTTAATTTTGGAATGTTAAAATCCATTGCGGTGTTTTGAATTTTGGATTTTGTGGGTGGGATTCTTGTTGTGGGTGATAATGGGGTTTTCTGGGTTTGTACTGGTTGTCTGTGTATTTGGTTCACACTTACCCATTTAAAATTGTCATTATAAAATATATATATATATATATATATATATATTGTCCTATTGAACTACATTTGGTAGTTCTAAGGGTTTTATTTTCTTTTTTTAAAAGCGCTTATAGAAGGGGTATTTTATCAGCGCTAAAAACGAGCTGATAAAGGACCTTTTTATCTGTGCTTTTTTAATGCTAATAATAGACAACATTTATCATCTCTTTTATAGCACTTATAAAAGGGGAATATGTAATCTCTTTTCGGAGGGATGGTAAAAGGGAACCCCTATCTTCGGCTTGATTAACAGCATTGTTAATGCCCTTTTCTAGCATGGGTAAAGGCCATATCTGCAGTACTGAAACACATTTGTATATTCCCTCACCAAGGGAATGTCTCAAATACACACATATTCCTTAGTATTAATCATCATTAAAATTTAAACCTAACCATATGTAAATAATTTTCATTCATGATATTATGATTACTTAGGTTATTCATCCTCCTCCTTATAATTGTACAATGTTATAGAGAAATTAATGATGCAAAGGGTGAATTCTTTATCTTGAAATTTAAGGTTTTCTCTATTCTTGTAAATCCATTCCATACTATAAATAGAATTAAATTACACTTAGGATAGTATCATATGGTTCCCCCTAAATATCATCCAATAAATATGGATAGTGAATAAATTATATTGTTGGAATGAAATGATTGACCCAATTTCCTTCTATAGTGATAAAAAAATTTCTTTTATCATTGTGGTGTTTGAATAGTTCTTCTAACCATGTGTGATATTAAAAAATTCATTAAAACAGAATAATTTATTTTATTTATATACATTATTGAATAACTTCTGTATAGTAACACAACTATTTATTACATGATTAATACATCATTTTAAAGATAAACATAATAATTGCATTACAAAACCAGGATCTAGAGTGTTAGTGTCTTGGTAGAATTAGAATTGTACACAAAATTTTCATAATCAAACATGAAAAATATTTAATTACTTCTTCTCTTGATTCTTTTTGGCCTTTATGTACTCCTTATCATAAGTAATAAACATAGCTATATACATTGAAGAATGGGGTGAGCTGAAATCCCAGTAAGAAGACAAATAAAAACATAATTCAATATAACATGGGTGAGAATAATAATCACAATCATAACATAAACATGGTATAATTATCTTAATTATGATAGGAATGATAATATAAAGGCATGTGATGTGGAAATTCATAAAAATGAAATGTCACATCTTAGTTGTAAATTAACACACATAGTTTGGAAAAAATATAGCATCATGTTCACACATAATATATGTTCATAATCATAACATCATAATTTTGAACAATGATAGAACCATGTTAAAAATATTTCACATTATCATAAGAGGTTAATCATAGTTTCTAATGCATTGGTGTGCTATATAATTCAGGGTGCACCCATCACAACACAACATTTAGATAATCATGCACGCCACATAGATCGTATATCAATCATGTACATAAAATAAAACATTGAAAGGAATTGGTTTCGATTTTGATTTTATACATTCATGAATAAAATTTTGGAATCTAAAAATGGAAAAACATAATTGGTATAATAATAATCACACTTGAGTGAAGAAGAAACATTTTGAATAGGTGTCAAGATTTGTTTTGGAAAGAAGAGTTATTTGGGAAATAGTATTAATTGTAATAAAAAACATATTATAAACATGTATATCCCAGAAAGGAGAATTTAATAATTTAGAAATTATCTTTTAGGAATGTTAATAAAACATCCACACAAATATTTTTCCTAAAAAAGGAATAACCTAGAGAACGGAAACTGGTTTAAATAATCCCCAAACTTTATATCAGAATTCTATATTCACGTTAATAACATGGGTAGTAAGATTTGATTAATTAATTTGTAAACCCAAAACCTAATTTAAATTTATTTTATTCAGTATAATTTTATTATGTTTTTTATGGAATATTTATTGAGTTATAGAGGTCAATTTAATCATTTGGGAGTGTTCATTGTTTTTATTGTCATGATCAGTTCACTTGTATATATGTATGCAAAATCATGTAAAATTATAATAATTATCCAAAATTTAAATTATGTATTATTAAAAAACCACATGAAGTTTAAATGGTTATATATATATATATATATATATATATCTTCCATATATGTTTATTATTCATTAGATAAAATTCCAATGATAATCGTTTAGATTAATTTGCCGATTTTCAATCATTGTGAATTGGTTTTTTATTATTATTTAATATTATGTATATATTTTATTCATATAACATAAAAATTATTATAAAATAAATATTAAAATAATATTCATAAATAAAAATTGTATTATGACCACCCTAGAAGGAGGTAATGAAATATGAAAATGTGTCATCCTTGGATGCGATAAATGAACACCTCACAAATGATGTTTTAATTTTTAGAATAAAAGGGAGAGTGGAATACATTTGATGATGGATTATTCCATCAACATAATAAAATACCATTATATATAATATAATGGAGTTATCATGCCACTGGGATAAGTGTAGGTGATGAGAGAATAATGAATGAAATTAAATTGTAATGAAATTAAATGAAAAAAAAAGAGAACTTTACATCTTGAATTATTCTCCTTTGAAACCACCTTTGGGAAATAGATTTTGTTTTTGTTTAGATGAATGGATCCTATACTTGAGGCACTATATTGGGAAGAGTATTGGGTAGATTTTGGAAAAGATTCAAATCTTGGAATGTGTGAGTAGAAGGGGTGGTGAGTGGTGGTATTGATAGGGGAGGAGAGGGGTGTTTTTTGATTAATCTATTCATTATACTATGATTTTGGTTCAAAAATATAAATAGTACTTAACAATATCACAAAATATATTAAGTATCTTTTTATAGATTGATATTATGTTTCTTATATCATTAATTACTCAAGAAATGGTGAATTTAACTTTTAATGTTACATACCCTAGCATATTTCACCATTAATAGAATATTCAACCGTTTTAGAACAATATATAATATCCTCCGTAACCAATTATTGGTGTGTATAATGAAAAAATATAATCAATTTATGAAAATAATTTTCTAAATATGACAAATTATTTTTAACCTAAATTCATAATTTATTCAAAAGATACTAATTCTAAAATTATAAACGATTTTATGACACTATGAAAAAATAACTAAGCCCTCATAAAATTAACTTATAATCACAAGACAAAAAAAATAATAGATTAACAAACTATTTTATTAAAATATTTTTTTAATCTATAGATTAATTATTATATTGTATATAAACATTTATGTTATCCAATAATACCAATAATTAATTTTTCATTTTTGAATCATTTATTTACTTATACTATTATATCATATTTTTTATTTATAAGATGCCTAATTTTTATTAATTATTTCAAAAGTGATGCTATTATTCAGTTTTTTGGATTACTATTCCTAAAGGGCATGTTACAATTCCAAGGGTAAAGTTGTTATTCCATCATTATAGTTTCATTAATTTCAATGAATATCACTTATTTCAATCTTTATTTTTGATAATGATGTTTTATCGGAACTCTTTGACATGTATGTTTTTATAATATATAAAATAACTATAATAATTTAAATTTTGTTTATAAATTTTTTTGTTGTTGAATTCAACCAAGATTTTTAAATTTTTTACACAAAATATTGTTTTAAATAATCATGTGAGGGTTTTTTCCTTAATTGATTCCTCTGGTTCCCATGTCGCTTCTTCATAGGAATAGTTCCTAAAAAACACATTTACAAGGATAGATTTCTTATTGTATAGTAATTTTTCTCTTCGATCCAAGATTGCTACTTTCTTCTTTTCATAAAGGAGGTCATTCTCTAGTTATACAACATCCAGATTTAGTACATATGAGGGATTAGTTATGCACTTCCTTAGGATACATAAATGAAACATGTCATGAAGATGATCCATATTTGGTGGAAGTTCAAGAGGATATGACAGTGATCATATGTGATCAAGTATCTAAAAGGGGAAATGTATCTTGGGCTATGTTTCCCTTTCTTTCAAACCACGTGTCTCTCTTCAATGGTGATATTTGAAGGAATACTTTATCTCTAAATTCAAACTCCATGTCCCTTAGATGATTGTTAGAATATATCTTTTTTAATCTTTGAGAAGCATTTATGTGTTTAATTAATTCTTGAACATTACTTATCGTTTCATTCATGAGATATATTCCATCTAGAATTATTTCACCAACTTTATTCCAATAGGTTGGTGTTTTAAATCACTTTCTATAGAGAGCTTCATATGCATCCATCTGAATACCCGAGTGGAAGATATTATTGTATGAAAACGAAACCAATGAGAGATGTTGATCCCATCCACCTTTTAGTTACAATGAGTGGGATCATATCATTTCCTTAACCATTTAGATAGTTTTTTCATATTGGGAATCAGTTTGGGGGTGATAATACATAATTAAATTCAATTAAATACTCCTAGAATATTGAAAATATCTACTAGATTTTGATGTGAACCTTAGATCACGATAAATTATGATATAAATTTCTACCCCATATATCCTCACCACATCCTTCACATATATAATAGAATGCTATTCAAGTGACAGATATTCTTAAATAGAGATAACGTTGGAAGCCATGATGAGTGTTTCCACAAAATTCATATTACATTGTCTACATTGGATGTCATCAGGAGACTAGTAACAAATTACAAAGTAACATTACCCTTTTCCACAAGGTTATATGTAGTGGTTTCATCATCCCATTTGACATTTCGCTCTCTACATTTTCTTTTTGACATAACAAGAACCATGATATATACATGGCAGTCACATTATTCATGTCATCCCAGTATGTGTGTTCTCGTATAGCATGGCACATAATGGTACTTCCATGATGTATGAAGAATGAACGACTATTTGAACTATCCAATAGATCCTTCTTTATTTTAGGATACAAAGGAACACAAATCCTCCTTCCAAACCGAGTTACACCATCATCATCGATATGGAATTAAGGTAGATTTTGTTTTTTTAATTAATTGAACATATTTTGAATGTCTTGATCATCCCTTTTGGATTCCTTAATCTACTCATAGAAAAATGGTTGTGAAATCATTAGGGAAATGTATGATGAATTATTTATCATTTATATTTTCAAATTTATTATTTATATATCCATAAAGATAAGGTCTTCCTCAATCCACATCATGGAGTGTGTAGTAGGTTCCTTTCTACTAAGAGCATCAACCTGCTTGACTGACTTCTGGGGATGATAGTGAATAGAAAAATCATATTATTTTGTTAGGTCTACCCATAACCTTTGGTGCATGTTGGGATCCTTCTATGTGAATATATACTTTACGATCTTCCAATCAACATATATGTAACACTTATCAATATATTGATAGTTCCACCAAACGTTGAAGGAATCATTCATAGTTTGTAGCTTCATATCATGTTTCTAGTAGTTGTGATCAAGTATATTTAGAAGCCTTGAGGAATAGGCTATGGCTTTATCTTTTTTAATGATTACACAACCAAAGCCTTTCCTTAATGAATTTTTAATGTCAAAAAAAATTCTCTAATTTTTGTTAATGTGAGTATAGTTTTAGTTATCATCCTCTTATTCATCTCTTTTATTATTTCCTATCATTATTACTTCCGGACATACTTTTCCCCTGCCCATGTTAACATTGTTATAGGGATTTGAATATAATGATTAATTTCTCCGTAAACATCGTTAGTATCCTACTAGTCCATGGAAATTATGGATTAACATGAAAATAGTGGGTCTAGGCCATTTGTTAATTGCCTTTTTTATGGTTCTATATAAATTCCCTCACTTCTGACCACGTGTCCTAATAATGTGACATGATGCATCCAAAATTCACACATGATGAACATCGTGTATAATTTTTCTTTCCTCAATGTCTCCAACACAATCCTTAGATATTCTTTAGATTCCTCATTTCTATTAATTTAAATGAGAATATCTATCTTAAAAATTACCAAAATAATTTCATGGTACTACATAAAGCCTCTATTAATCCAATCCATAAATATTGTAGGAGATTAGAATGTTCTAAGGTAGTCACTTGAAACTAATAGTTCCCATAACCTGTGTGAAAAGTAGTCTTCTGAATATCCTCTATATTAAAAATCAATATACGTTATCCCAAATGAATATCACCCTTTGATAAGTATTGATATCCTCTATGTTGATCAAACAATTAATCATTCCTTTGAAGGGGATAATTATTCACTAAGGTGATCTTTTTGAGCCCTTGATAATCGATACACAACAAAATTGATCCATTCTTTTTTTTAAATGAGTGCTGGTGAACCCCATGATGATGCACTTGGATGTATGGACCCTTTTCCCATGTTCTTTTATAGCTTCTTATTATACACCTCCATTTCGACAGGGGCCATCCTATAACGTAATTTTAAGATAAAAGTGGGTCCATGTAAGAGTTCTATTTAGAACACTACCATGTGATATTGGGGATGTCCGAGTAAATCTTTTGGAAATATATCATTGTATTCCTTAAAAATGGAAATTTTCTCCAAGTTGATACCTTAATTTGAATAATCAATTTGAAAATTATATTATTCTTTATAGGGCATAAAATCCAACAATTTTGGAGGATTTTAAAAATGTGATACATGATATTCCTTTCATTTATAGATGAGGAAGGGATGGTTTGGAATTGGAAAAGATATTTCCTGTTACCAACTGTTGATATGTTCTCTATATAACTAGAGGCAATCCACGACTAGTATATCATTGAATTCCATCGTGGGATGTTTCATTAGATTATCTTGAAGAATATTTTCACATACTATAATAGTAAAAGATTATAGCATTTGGGTTTCAATGATTTCACCAATAGGTGTTTTTATAGATATCCCAACGTCAAGGTATTGGGTCTTCGATTAAATCATTCTAGTATACATGTAGGATATAGAGTAATTCATTGATCCAGAATCTAATATGTTATTTTAATTAATGAGTGTATAGGAAGTATACCTCAAATGACTTAGTTATCTTACTAGACATCTGCTGTAGTGATAGAATAATCCATCCCCTAATCCATTTTCATTAGTGGTTTCTAATATTATTTACCCTCAAGGACTAAGGGTTAAGTGAAGTGGATTTTATAATGCCTATTCTACCAATAATTGGAACATTGAACAATGGGTAGTGTTATTCGTTCCTCTATCATATTGTAGGAATTATTTATATCTCTTTGACATTAATGATTGTGGGGCCTTCTCTCATGTACTTATAGAAGTTATTCTTCTCTTTGAGGAAATTAGCATGATACTTCTTCCCACATTCTTGACTTGTTATTGGTAGATTTTACACTCTTCCATTTCAATTAGTACCTCTATAATTAAACTCCATCTTTCATTTCATATCATTATAAAATTTGAACCATTCTCCAAACTCCATATCAACTACGAGTTCAGATTGACTGACCTCTATATAACTCTGAAAGTCTTGAATAGCTAGATCCTTTTGATGGTGTGGTTCAATTACACTATAGAATCTATATTTTTTTTATCATTGTATATAAAAAATCCAAGGAATACCTTGCTTTCATTGTAACCTCTTATTTGTATTCCATGATAAATTCACCATCATTTTTCTTCATCTGTATGAATTCTCCTTCCATCATTCTATATCGTGATCAAGGTAAATACTTATTAAGAAAAAATTTCTTAATGTATTTACACTATATATCATCAATTAAATCATTATTTGTGGTGTTATTAATCAATTCCAACCATTGATCAGCCTCTCCATATAAATTATTTATATATATAGTCAATCTATGGTTAAGAGAATAGTGGAGCACATTAATGATATTCTACATTGAGTTAACATGTTGTTATACCACAAGTGGATTAGAAGATACACTCAATGGAAGTTTTTATTTCCTCATAATATATTTTATATCTAGTTTCTCCCAGTTTGGTATAGGTAGGAATTCCACATTATTTGGGTTGTTATTGATATCCTGAGAAACAATTGTTTGCATCACCAGGATATTTTTTACTCCACCTACCATGAAATTGGGGATGTTGTTGGGTAACTCATGTAATTTTCCCTCGCACGGGTTACAATATTTTTTTCCTCCTGGTTGCCACTAATTTCTAAAAAAATATGTTTAAAAAAACATATGTTCATAGGTCAGGAATAAATAATTTATTTCATTGACAAATTAACTCTAAAGGCATGTCTTATAAAATATCTATTTTTATCATTTTTCTAATAAAATATTTTCAGGTCATTACTTGTACATAGTCTCATAAAATGGTTTATCACAAATTTCCTCTAATTCTAATTTCCAAAATAACTAAACCATCCTCTAAAACCAATTATAGAAACCCATAATTTTAATACATGACTATTACATTATTTTAATGATAGACAATATAATAGTGTAAAAAACTAGGGTCCAAAGGTTTAGGGTAATGGTAAAATTATGACCATTAAAAATATTAACATAACGAAATATAAAAATTATTTAATTACTTCTTATTTATCTTCTTAGTGTCCCTTTTTTACTCTTTATTTTAAGTACTCCCTTGAGGATATACATCAAATAAAGGGGTGTGCTAATATCTCAGTAAAAGGATAGTTAAGAACACAGATCAATAAAACAAGAGTGATAATAATCATTATCATCCTTCCATAAACATGTAATCATTATCACAATAATATGAGGAATCATTATATAATGTTAGGTAATGTGGAAATGAATAAAAATTAATCATCATGTTTTAGTGGTCAAATAACACACATATTCGTCAATAAAGAAAACATAATGTTCACACATAACATATGTTCATAATAATAAAATAATCATTGTGAAATAATATATAACCATGTTCATGAATATATTTTATAATATCATTTGATACAAAAAATTACCATATTCATTGGACTGATATACAGTTTTTGGAAAACCAGACACAACATAACATTTAAATAATAAATCATGCCACATAGAATGTATATTAAACGTGGAAACAAATAAACCATGTAAATAAATTTTTTCCAACTAATAAAGAAGAAAATCAAAAAAACACATTTGGATTAACAAAATGAAAAAAATCTATATGAATCAACATAATTTATTGATGAACAAACATTCTCAGGCGGAGTCAGGAATGGGTTTTTGAAATAATATTTATTTTGGAAAATAATTATATTTTTCATAAAAACATATTAGAAACATTATATCTCTGAAAGGAATAGTTTATAAAAATCATTTATATTTTGGGAATATTAATAGAACATCCACAATAAAAATTTTCATGAAAATAATAATAAACCACATAGAGGAAATTGGTAACGAGAACCCCCTTTAGTTATGTTTGAATGATTTAGTCACTTTAATATCATGGATAATAAAATTAGACTCAATAATTTGTAGATAAAAAAGATATTTTACATGTGTAATAATCATTATAGTTTTATTGAATATTTTTATGTACATTTTATTGAGTTGTATAGTTCTATTTCATTATTCAGGAGTGTTCATTTTCAATGTTTTCATGATCAGTTCACTTGTATATATGCATGTAAAGTCTTGTAAAATGAAAATAGTAATCTTGAATAGAAATTATATTTTTTTGATTAAAATAAAAATGTTTACATTTTTAAATATACAATTTTTTTCTAGACATGAGATGATATCTTAGATAGAATGATAATGATAATCATTTTGATAAATTTGATAGTTTCTCTATCATCAAGAAGCAGTTTTGTTTTTTAATTCAATATTATGTATATAAGTTAGTTCAAGAACATAAAAAGGTTATAAATTACATATTATACTGTCTTTAAAAAAATTTAATTGTTTTATGACTGACCTTTATGTTGTTAAAGGAAAATTAATGCATCCAATCTTCAAAGGTGATAAATCCACACCTCATAGAGGAAGTTTTTATTTTTTGCATAAAAGAGAGAGGAGAAGTGGTTTGATGATTGATTATTCCATTAATATAATGACATTAATTTATATAAAATATATTTTAGTTATCGTTACACTTGGATAAGGGTAGGTTAGGATAGAGTAATAAAATAGATAAAATAAAAATAAATTAACTGAAAATAAAAGGGGATTTTACCTATTAATTATTCTCCGTGAGAACCTCCTTAGGGAATTCGATTAGGCCTTTTTGAGTCCAAAGGGTCCCTGATGGTTGGTAGATTCTTCATATTATTATTTTGAATAATTTGGTTAGGCATAAACATGTAACTGTCAGGAGTGGAGGGGTGAGGGGTTGTATATATTGGGGAGTATATGGGTATTTTTTGTTTATTTATTAGTAATATTATTAATTTGGATCAAGACTATAAATAGTTATGAACCCTATAACAAAATAAATTAAATTCTAAAGGAGGATATGAGATTATGGTACAAATATTTTCTTTAATTCAAAAAATAATTTACTTAACATATAATATAATATACATTAAATTATAGTATTTCACTATTTAAAAAAAATCAATTGTTTTTGAAAAATTCCAAAAAAATCACCTTGATCAACTTTCTATTTTAAGAATTAATAAATGAACTCCACAATATAAATATAATTATCTAAATATGAGAAATTTAATTTTTATATAAAATCATCATTTATTTGAAAAACACTACTTTTGATAATATAATAGATTTTATGACATAATGAAAATTTAATTATCTTATTATAAATTTATCATATAACCTTTCAAAAAAAAATATTAATTTATGAAAAAAATTTATGATTTTAAATTTAATATTAAATCTTTATATATATTTAAATAATTGTAACTAAAATTCTATGTTTTTCAACAAAACAAACTCGTAGTTTATTATTTTTATAACATTTATTTACTTATACTATTAAATAATATTTTAATTTATAACATGCATATTTTTTATATATATTATTAAAATATTGTTTATTATTTTCTTTCAATATTAATATTCCTAATTATCATGTAACAATTCAAAGGGTAATGTTATTATTCCCTTTGTATATGATCCTTAATTTCGATGAATAACACATATTTAATTATTCAGTTTTGAGAATAATGTTATTATTTGGATCTTTATGCATTGTATGTGTTTTTTAATATATAAAGTAATTATAATAGTGGAAATTCTATTTATAAAATTTTTGGTCATTACATTTTGTACATGTCAACACATTTTTTTCAAGATCCAATTTAAAAATTGTGAAAGAATAAGATCCCCCTTGATCTCTAGGCCATGGATGTTGTTGGTCATGATTTTCAACCAAAACCATGGTTTATTGCAATTATTTTCATAGATTAATTTTTTCATGTAGCAAAAATAATGCATAATATGTTGGGGGATTTCTTGTAAATTCCTTTTCTCCATCACATTAGTGGTCCTCTCTCATGAAAAATAATTTAGTATAATCCCTTCTTTAACATAGAAGAATAATTTCATCATACCCTTCTTCAAATTTCAAAGATTCTTTTTCCAATTATTTTGAAATGTGGGATGATGGATTTTATGAAACCGTTAGATTTAACAATAATAAAAACACAATTAAACTCAGTTTTCAACATCGTATACCCAGTGATAACCTTGAGATTCATTAATCACCTTTTCTATATTGATGGAACTTTGTAAATATTTTTCATAACTATAATTTTATTAAATATCCCAGGCTTTTCATAGGATCATCATTTTCCTAAAAAAATTAGCACTTAAATTTATGTTCACTAGTAATGAATTTTTTTATTAATATTCTGATTGAATTGTGATATAAAACATTTATACTTTGATGGAATCATTGTCGTCTTCCATTCGGGAAATAAAATAAATCTCCATTTACATTCATAGAGTGTGAAGAATATAATTATTTAGTTAAATTTTTCTGAGTTATTTCCACTCTAAAACTTCTACCACATCCAAAATTAAGAATTTTCTCATTTAATAAGATAAATAATCTTTTTTCCATCTCTCTATTAGTGCATTAGTGGAAGGAGAATATATTTTCAATTGAGTTTATACATTTTTTTGTAATTAAGGTGTCATAAGATCCATTTATTAATAGAGGTATTTTTCATATAGTGATCTCAATTAAAATATCCTCACTCTTATGAGAATATGGGTTATCTAAAAAATTCATGTATTTGATAATATCATTATTTTAAATTGAATTTATTTTTATGAAGTTACTAATTGTTTCTCCCATAAAATTGGGAATATAATTTGGAGAGTCTTCATATTTATCCTTGCATTAGTTATTAACCCACTTCATATTATTTCAATCCATTGAATAAAATTAAATGATGTTTATTGATGATATTTTTGAAGGAAAAAAATAACATAAAATGGAAGAAAATTAAATTAAATGGATACATCATAAATTTCATATAATTAGTAATCTATCAATTTAATGGTTTATTCTATTATATCCATAATCTATTTCATAACAAAAACACTTATGGGAATTTTTGTTCTTTTAATAATATTGTTTTTTAGATCTAATGAATATAAAAAATCATATCCCTTTTTTGTTTTAAACTATTTATGAGGTAAGGCCTCTATTTCATACACCATGAAATGATTTATTGAAGCAAAATGCATTTTTTACTAGGTAATTACCCCATATAATAGATATAGTTTAGCTAAATCAATATGTATTATATAGAAATGGATTCATTTTCATGGAAACTAATTGTATGAAACATTAAGAAAAGTAGGGTTGTTTTCCTCTATTTAATCATATACCAATGTCATGCAGAAGTTTTTTCTAATCAAATTCGAAAAATTAAATTTCCTCCCTAGTTAGACAAAATATGATATCCCATGTCAATAATTCACTTTATTTTCATGATTAATTACAAAAAGGAAAACATAATATTACTCTGTAAGATCAAGGGGACTAATGTATATTTTAGAAAGAATATATATAATATAATAATTTTAATATGGATAACATTATGTTATTTAAATCTCCTTAATCATCATATCCAAATCCTTCAACTTTCTCAAACTGAATGGGATAACCTTTGGACATACAAAAGAGTGGGTTTACATATAATGCCCAATAATGGAATAATCAATGTATAACATTGCGAAAGGGAAACATGATAATAAATAGTAATATAAAGGTGACATGAATTCTATGAGAATAACATGCATCATCACCGATGGTTGAAAAAATATGGTAAATAAATGAAGACATATGCATGTGGGAACAATAGAAAACATGTAATAATTTAAAAATGTCAAATAAAATCTCAGATATATAGTAAAATATTTTTACTCTTTTAGCCTCTCATGATCTATAGATGTCATATCATATGATAAAAATATTACCAAACTCATTTCAGAGATATACGAAACCAAGGTTTATTCATCACTTTCAAATCATGTGCATACATTAGTGTTCCACATCGAAAATAAAACAAAATAACTCCATTTATAAATTTTAACCCCATAATTATTGAGTGTGGATAACATACCTAGAATTCCAAACTATTTTAATGGTAGGTATATTAGGGTAATTACCCTTGAGTGACAATGTAGATGGGTATTCCCTATAAAATGGTTTCACATGGAAAATTTCAGGATAATTTCAGCAGAAAAACAGGTGGATATAAAGGTTTATTAATGGGGAAAATTATATTGAAATGGGATCCTAATAAATTTTAAATCATAATGATATTACAAGGGATATGTGAAATCCTATTTAATAATGATCAATTTTAATAAAAAATCACAATATTAAGAAGGTTCATGAATAAATTGGAGAAGGTGTGGATCCCTTTCCATGAGAGAGACATTCTACAAGAGAGGGAGGATCTTATTAAGATCATTGGGATTTATCGTAGGGATCAAGAGTCATAAAGCTATTGTAACATCATGATACATGGGTTTTCAATGAATTTTATTAGGAAGAGGGGTTATTTTATATATCAAAATATGGTGGAATTCATTATTAATTATTGAGAATTTTTTATGAACACTATACTATAATTTAATCAAACCAAATTCCATCCCATGGATTTTTCCCATGGTTAATTTCTTTTTTTTCTTCCATATATGGGTTGAATTCATTTTTTTATAAGTATATATTCTGAAATCAGAAAATTAATCCTAAATATGATCGATAAGTGAGTCATGTTTATAATGAATCATTTTTTAAAATGTAAAATATAATATAATTTTAGATTAATCCAAAGGGGTTTATAAAATAAATCAAATAAGATACATTAAAATTATTTTCAAAGTGGAAAAGTTATTTTGTCCTTGTATACCCTAATTGTATTATTATATCACGTTGGGATTTTATGTGGTAATAATACATACTATATATTTACACCATATTTAATTTTACAACATTATTTTAGTATCTTTAAAAATAATATAAAAACTCATTATTAACATATTTTGATGTGTTTTTTGCAATAATAATATCCATTTTTCCAAAAAATATTTCTATCCAATTTAAATGGTAAAGATTAAATTGAAATATTATTTTATTAAAAATACAGGTTTTTGACCAAAAAGATATATGCAACATAAGAATTAAAATTACATCAATAAAATTATATTATTATTTATATTTTAATAATTATAATTTTATAATAATAACATATTATATTAAATTAAATTTCATTTCAATAATTCTAGAATTAATTATAATATGTGTCTTAATAAAAACTATATATATCAAAAAAAAAATTGTCTCATTGAATAATATATCTAATTTTTATTAAAATCAATATTAAATAATTTATAAATTAAAACTAAAAAAAGGATAAATACAAATATTAATTTAATAAAATTAAAGATAAACAAATTAAAACAAACGGTGTAATGATATACAACACCATATTACAATAAGGAATTATATTATGGTATGGTGTCTGAATTTTACAGATTTGATAGGTGGTTCAGCAAACATGGTTTGAGATGTGATCTCTACAAGTAAGGATTCCTCATCAAAACGTTTTTTTTTCTCATTAGTCGTTGAATATTAACTTGGTATTTTGTTAATGTAAATTCCAATGATTCCTTATCCCATGGAAGCTTGGATAAATGGGATTCATAATGTACGATCCAAATAGTTGAAGGTATCACTTCTCCCTTTTGTTAATATTGAACTAAATCTTATCCCTTAACATTAAAACCATAATAATCCATTTTTATTTCTTTATTAAGAATAATAATTATGCTCAATGGCCTTTTAACTCTAAATAGATATATAATAGTCTAAAATAACCAATTCAGTGCATGTGGTTTCTATAACTACATTACATAATATATAATTTATTCATTTTAAAATAAAATTTCATTTATATACTTTTTGGTGATTACACGTGTTTGACAATATATTGAAATATTATCATATTTAATCTATGTAATTAGTGTATTTTAAGATGATTCTTTCACACAAAACATTACCCAATCATATTACACAAAAAATTTGTGTGCATTCCAATAGTTGAATCAAATGGGAAACAAATTCGTTTTCAACTATATAAAAAATATCACTACACATGAAAAGAAAAATTATAGCGTTATAATTCAGACAGTAAAGACAAATTTTACATTTTATTAGTGTACTAATGTTTTGTCTCTAAAAGGTATTGGTTACAAGTGATATTGGTCACATTGATAGAATTTTTCACCATTATATCAATATATGAATGGATATCAGATAATATAGTTTTATTATTCTTATGATCACCAAAAATATAAAATTAGAGTATAAATAATCATCAAAATTAAAAAAAATTGAAGTTTCATTGTACAACAGTACCATCCGTCATGTGAATAAAAAAATATTGAATGTGTTGCATTAAATTAAGAATCCTCAAGAACATGGTGATGATTTAACCATGAATAATGGTTATGTATTAAATAACATGAAAATTATATCTATATTCAAGGATAGGTGAGCTTCCAAAAAAAATTAATAAATAATTTACTTATAAGAATAATAGACCAATCATTAGTTTTTGTATTCAATATAGATATTGATAGATCTGAAATAGTTTGATTTGTATAATAATTTCACAAAGAGTATCCAATTTATAAACACTCTATTGGAATCCAAGGTTTCTTGTTTATTTCCCAATGACACAACAGGGATAGTAGTAGACATCCCAAAAAATAAAAACACCTTTTTTATTAGTCACTATTGTAAATAAATACATTTGGCGTTATGGATAGACATTCTTATTATCTCATTCTTTATATTTAAGAAATATATGAATGAATTATATAGGTATTTAGAGAAACCCAAGATATACCCTTTGTCAATATATTTCTCAAAAAAGATATATTTTTCCAAAAAAATCCTCAATCAATGAAATATAATATCTGATATTAATATAAATAAATTGTTTATTAATTTATAATTTTAAATTTGTCTATTGATAAATAAGAATCCATACATATTCTTCACATAAATAATAATAATAATATACATTGGCTTCTTCTAATCCATGAAAAATTAATTATAGATTATGGAAATTAATAATTACATATTATTTTAATTCATATCTAACACTGATATAATTCTTATTCATGGGTTGTCGAATTTTCTATTCTATCCTCTTAAACATTTATAATTAATAAAATAAAAAATAAAAATAAAAAATATTAATTTTATTAATTTAAAAGTATTATATTTTTAGTCATTTGAACAAATATTTATACTAAAATATTTGTTACTAAATAATATTTTATTTTAAAATTAAAATTACTTAATACCGTGTGAATAAATGAATAATAAAAATAAATATTCTACATGATGATCATGATAATATTAATTCATTTTATATTCAACACACATGAATATGATGAAAATGTATATATTCTCAAAATATTATGAATAAATATTAATTATTTGTTTGTATAATTTCATTCATTCAAACAGTTTTTTTGAAAATGAATATAAATAATACTAATGGATACAATTTTGGTTGACCAACTAGGCCAATTTCCCAGTGGAATTCAGTTGGATTACATAATTTGCATGCTTATCATATAGAAAATCATAAAAAACCAACATAAATGAAATTAATATACCAATGAGAAAAACAAAATTTGAACTCTCAATAAGTTATATAATTTGTATGTTCTCATATATAAATAAGTAGGTTTCACACTTATATATTCATCATATACACAACACATAACATTCATTAATTCTTTAAAATGGACCTATCAATCGACATGGACATATATTCTATTAATAAAGATCTGAAACAATCATAGGGCCTAATATAACATCTTCAGACTGCTGATGATACATAAAATTTCCTGACATATTCATTATTGTCAAACCACTCCTGAGACACTCAATATTACCCACTTCACCTAAATTATTTGGAGTAAATAAATTTATCAACACATATTTTTAAAAAAAAAACTATTTGTATTATTAATAAACATATTAAAATGGACCAATACAGATGTTTTCATACATTAATATCTAAATACAGGTAAACATGTTGATTTCTTATTGGTGTTGTTGTCCACATAATCTAGTAGTGTATATATCATCATGTAATAACATTAAGATATGCATACTCATCACTTTTGGGAATCCATCTCATAATAGAAAAAACATAAATTGTGTCCCTTTAGATAATTTTTTAGGACATATTTGTTCTAGAATATTTTCATAGTAATTCAATGTACACATCATAATAAGAAACTACAATGACTGTTCAATTTTACATATATAATATGGAAAGTACCACATCAATATTATAAAGAAGAAAAATCATCATGTGAGAAAAATATATTATTAAGGTGATCATTGAATAAAAATATATGTTATATAATGTACATTGACGTTGGTTTTAGGGAACCATCTTTATCAAAATAAAATGGTCACTACAAGAAACTAATAATGAGTTTCATTCAACTATATATCATATGATACTCATAGTTCTATTGAGATGGGATTTAGTGATAGGATCCACAATTTAATGTACTTTAGAATAATTTATTAAATATTATTCACATATTTCTGAAGAATTTCCCAAATGATGATTTTGTTTTGGAAAATTTGATTCATCCATTAATATTTCCTTGGAATTTTTACAGAGACACTATTGTAAAATAATCATAGTACAATGTGATGGGATCTTTAATTGTAATTTCCCTGACCCTAGTACCATGGATTTGGTAGATAAATTATTACATTGTAATAAGATAATAGGAAACAGATTATGAAGGACTAAATATTTTATATGTTTTGGTAAAATTTAAACATACATGAATTTAATAATACAATTGAATACATATAATACAAAATAATATTTACTCTGACTACACCATTATTTTGTTTATTATTAATCTTCATATGAAACATTAATCAATTCCTGGAATACTAGTGGATGTGAACCTAAGAAAGGGGTGAGATCTAATGCTAAGTAAGGGTATTAATACAGCAGAATCTATTAGTAAATAAATATTAATCTATAATAAATAGTAAATAACATGTGAAAATTAGATTTAATCTATAACAAGAGCGTAATATGCCTAGAATATATAATTATCCATAATTCTATATACGTAATCATATGATCATGATTTGTTTCAATATATATTCTAAATAATAGAATAATAATTTTGATATCAATTAAAAATATCATATTGAGATAATGGCTAATTATTGTCATCATAACCACAATATCAAAGAATCATTAAACAACATCTTAAAAAATGGTTTTAGACTCACCTAAAACCATAATCTTGCTTGTCTCAGGAGATAAAACGATGCATGGAATGAATATAACATACCTCTGAAATAATATTATGTTTCCAATTCATTCTTCATATGAAATTTTGGAAATATAATAAACATAAAAATTAGTAATGAAAAACTAACATATTAAATGATAATAATTACCTCAATCAATAAAAATGATCACAAATCATTCAATAAAATGAATATAATTGTACTAAAATAGTACATCCATAGTAAAACTAATCAGAAATCAATCAATAAATGAGTAAGGTCAATATAATTACAATATATTATCAATTGATCAGAATTTAATTAAATAATTAATATTTTTGATTAATAATAATACCTCCAAAATACAATTTAAATGTTTTTTTAGGAAAATATTATTTTCGCTTTGAAAATTTATGTAAAATTAAATATTTAAAAAATAAATTTAAACTAAAATTTATAAAAAATATACATTAAATCCTAAAAATTAATATTTATATCATAGAGTTGTAATGATGTTTGGAAATTCAATACATTCCATACATGATAAAACAATTATTATTTTTCTAAATTATTTAACAACATAACGATCCTTGTTTGAAAATAATTACATGATGATTTCAATCACAATATTTATTAAAACTTCATATATGAATAAAAAATATTTAATATACAATTTCTATATTGTTAAAGACATTATAGAAAACAATTTAATAATATGTGGTTTTGGAAGGAAAATTATTTTTGATTGGTGATATAAATAAATTCATATTTTTATAAAAAAAACATTCTTTTGAAATGTTTGGTACATAAAGAGAGTAATATGAAATGAAAATTAAATCTAGAGTTTAAGAAATTTCAACATTTTACTTAAAAAGTGATCAAACTATTTCATAATTAAGTTAATAAAAAAAATACCGATAAATAATAAGATTGTAACATCCAACCATTAGAATTTTGGTATCTTTCAAATAGTATGAAACATTATTGAATAAAATCACATGAAATATTAAATATAATTAATATAAGGATAGTTATATTACAACAAATCAAAGGGTAATTATATAATTTTCATAAAATAGGATTGGTGGATAGCGTAATATATGTCTTAATGAAGGCAATTTGAGTCAAAAATACCTTTCCTTAGCTTTGATATCCATCGTATGTGTATGTACCTACATTATAATAAATATAGGATGATTATAATTTTATTTAATATATATATATATATATATATATCATACCATGTATTATTTATATAATAGTGTTTTATAACTTTTTTACTAAGAAATCGTTTTTAAAATAACTGTTTCAGGTGATAATTTCTTATTTTTCTAGGTATATATTGGTTCTGTAATTTTTTTCATTTTATATTATTAATTGTTACTTCATCGACATATTGTAAACTAGGATATATATATATATATATCATATATATATATATCATATATATAAATATTCCTTATATATTTACTTATCATAATACATTAAATTTAGATATATAAAATTCATTACACTTATCAAGGAGATGGTATGTTAAACTTACGCCAGAAAATGGATTTGATATTCTTAAAGGGTGGAAAAAAGGAAAATAATATTTATTAAAATTTTATAATCATTAAAATTATATATATATATATATAATTTAATCTAATTTAATTCATCCAATCTATAATTGATATAAAAATAAGATTAAAACATTTCACATCACATTATAGAGGTGGTAGTCCACACATATGCACAAGAGATGCTATTTCCATCCAATGGATTGAATTGTGGGAAGTAATATGTGATCATTTACTTAACAAAATTCGTTCATAAATATCACATATATACATTAACTTTAACCTTATTACCAACTATGTAAATGATAATTGCTAAAATGATCACATCGCTTCATGATTTGCTAGTCATCCATACATATGAGAAAAGTTTTTGTATAACCCCTATAACATAATATAAGAATGAATACGTGATATAATTATTATAGAATTTTTATAATATCATACCTAGATGATTCATATTTTAAATCCATCCTTATATCTAGTTATGAATAGTGGTGATGAAAAACCAATAAATCAGTTTGTGAGGCACTAGTCTATCATACAAGTGATTGACTGTTTTGTTTCTCCTATGATGGATGTTGAGATGTAAATAGGTTATACCATTATAATAATAACATATTATTATATAATAGATATTTTTTATATAATAATGTTGAAATTTTATTTTATGGCGGTGGAAGATGAAATAAATCTATTACATTGTTTTCAAATTTTTCCTCTTCCTCAAAGATCATCTTTAAGATTATACCTAAGGCCTTCATTTGGTAGATTACAAACCAAAATAATGCCTCTGTAATGTGGGGAGGGAATTAGGGAATATTTTTGGGCTATAATTGGTTGAATTTTTTTTATGTGTGAATATGATAGGGGAGTGTGTATCCATTTATAATAGGGGAGAGAACACACATGGATGTTTTAAAAATAAAAAGTAACTAACATATTTTTTAAATCCACATGAAAAATAAATAGTACATTACAGAACCTTATATATTATTATGTCAATATATGGCCGAAAAATTGGATTTTGAAGATATTATTGGTCATTTTAACCCATATCATCTATGTTTAATCACTAGTAAACACATTTTAACTGAACCGCAGAAATTAACTTTTCATGATATTTCTAATTATAATGGTAAAAAAATAATCTGATATTATTATATATTTTTAATTATTTTGATTCCAAATATGTAATCCAATTTTCAAAATTCAATTCATATAATAAAAAAATTATATCAAAAATTAATCTTGTAGAAGAAATAAAAAATCAGTTTCCAATTAATATGTTTATCGTGGAATAAATATTAATATATTAACTATCATAATAGAAAATAAAATTATGTGAATCTCAAAATAATATTTTATATTTAATATCTATAAATTTCATTTATTTCATTCCACATTAGAGTTTATTTATATTATTTAAAATGGGGAATCATTTTTCACTTTATAACATTTTTCCAATTTTTTTAAAAAAAACCAAAATCTAGCTTAACAAAATATTTTATAAATTCCATTTAAATGTTATCAATGGAAATATGTATTAGATTTTAAAAATATTTAACATAAATTAATATTCAAATCTTAATTTTATTTTTAATTTAATTAGTTTTTTGATAGTTTTACAAAATCATAATTTTTTTCTATCTGTCAAAAAATTAATGTAATCAAAAAAATAAAAAATTTAACCGAAGGATAATATTGAAATGAATATGTCAAACATGAATTATATTTTTTGAAATAATTTTTTTTTAAATTTTTAAAAATTAATATTAATATGTTTGTGACAACTTCGACTAAATAGTGTTTTAAAAAAAATGAATTTTTCAAAAAAAAATTGTTTTCCCTTAATGGATTATTATTTTATATCTAATTTGTGCGTAACAACGGAATTTATTTTATTCATGATAAAACCATTTATTTATCATCATATTCATTCCTAATGACTTAATGACTATGTTAAAATGTTATTTTTTAAATACTAATATTTTGATAGAGTATATTGTTTCATTTAAACCAGGCATTGGGTTCATAATTAGATATGAAAGAGATTAAAATTATTAAAAATTTAATACATAACAATGTCCTAGGATGTTCCATCATCTTATATTCAAGGTTCCTCATTTCTTAAATGGTATCAAATATGATGTTGATCTTTTAAAATATCACGGTGTTAAATTCTACCAAAAATAAATAAATTTTATCCTCACAATTTAATCGCGATGTAAACAATGTAAGGTGTGAAATTTCAAAATACATGTAATGAATCAGAAACTTCCATGTATTATTTTTTTATATTTTTTGGATTATTTTATATCCGAGGAAATGAATAGGTGTGCGATTCCCAGGCCCGTTGTGCCCGAAATAAATATTTAAAATATTTTATGTATATTAAATTAAAAACAAGAGTATTTTTCCAAAACTATTTGAATAAATATTTATTAGGGGTCCATATCATAAATTGGATGAAATCATTGATTTCATAACATTGTTTTTACCTTATTAGCAACATAACCTTTGTCAATATGGGGTGTCAGTAGAAAAGTCTTTGTGGGCATAAAATGAGTAAAATTATTTAGAAAAATTATTTTATTTAATCTTTTAATGAAATGAAATACATTTTTCCACAAATATATAGTTTTGGATAATTCTCATGGTCATCCGCATAAACCTAGAGCCATTTGAAACCATTGGAGAGGACATTGAAGGATCTCTCTCTCAAAAAGGACTACCAAATTAAATATCATAATCAGGGTTCAATTTGATTGAGAGATGTCACTAATGATTATGACACATGATTGTTCTTCATCATTGATTAATCCATCTTGATATAAGATGTTTCATGATTTCCATTCTTTCCCCATATTATATTTCTCTAAAAATATCATATCAATCGACCTACTGATTTATTAAATTGGTGATCATTTTGCGAGATGGGATTATTTTGGTTATTTAATGTGAATTTTTTTGATTATTTTTTCTCATATTTCATCATTCAAATGGCCAAAAAATGTGGAAAAAATGGACATCGAATGATGTTTTTCCATCATTATTTTTCCTTTGGATTATCCCCAATATTTTATTCATTCCTCACATGAAATCCTTTGCCTAATGGTCCAATCCATATATTGATAAATCAATCGTTATATATCTTTTTTCAAGGGGAAATTATATGATATCGTGAATTATGTGTCTTTATAACTTGAGGGTCAAGGGACAGTGGTAATGAAAAATGAATCTGAACTTATTGCAGACCTCTTAGTTCGTATGGTCTGTGCAACAATGATGAAAATGAATGGAAATTCATTTTTATTTAAATCATGTGAATGGATTCTTCTGAATTGTCAATGTGAATCTCAGCTAGAGTAGATCTACGGTTTATATATATAGAGAGAAAAAAATACATTATAGTGAATTGCGAGAATACATGAATGGAAGAATAAGGGTTCTTAAAAAAAATCCCCATGGAATGTACATTTGATCTACACACCATGTGGGATCACTGTGTTTAAGCTAGGGTTTCCTTATGAATTTTTGTGTAACACGACATGTGTCCCCTATCAAATGACATGTGTTTCCTTATCATGTTTCTCGGTGTGTACGTCGGAGGGTACATAGACATAGGATGGAGAATACGGTCTCATGAATGTTATGTACTCCCACATGGACACGAACATCTATGATATAAACAAGTTAAGATGTGTACTGGTACACAGAAATATGTACATAGGTAGTAGTACACTATATACTATTACACAAACATAGACATGCTCTGTTTACATGGGCAGGAATTGAGGTTGAAGGGATTAGACGGGTACTCCTATTATGCACTATGTACTCTGTGAAATATATCATGGATCCATTTTACACTTTATCATCAAAAAGTTTAATTTGGGTAATTTTTTATATCTATTTCCCTATATTTTTGAATGGAATTTCATATTATACATATGACAATTATCCCTTTTGAATGACTCCTTCTATAGGGTGGTTTGAATCCTTATGTGAGGAACAATGAGTGATCCTCTATTCATCTTCATGTCCTAGGTATAGTCTTTTGGTATTTTCATAAAAAACACTATGCGTATGCCTATCCTCTAGTTTTAAGGTTATTATAAATTGGTTTTATAGTATACAACCTAACCATTGGAGTGAACCACATATGTGTATCATATTTATCATACATTCATCATATACTTCAAATGAAGATATCAGATGATCACTACCACTCAGATGGATGTTATTAATACTATCTGATTCATGGAGTGTGTTCCCTTAGATGAGCGTTTTATGAAACATTGGAGATACAATCTAATGTTGGAATTATAATTATAAGTTTACCATTATACTCTATATCTTTGTTGAGTACATCAATATCTTATTATTATATTCATTATAGACATATACCAGTGTATATCAGACAATTTTTCCTTTTTTTGTTTTCATTGTGGTTCCAGGGTTTCCTACTATGTATTATTATACTCACACTTTCATTTGATGTTTTAGCATGTTTCATTTCTTATGAAGATGATCAACCATTTGAAGGAGTCCCATAGGGACCAATGCCAATAATTACATAGTAGGATTGGACCAAAGGGTCTGTGTTGCTTTTGAATCTTGATAGGATTCCCATGTTAAATTTCATTTTAGACTGGTTTTCAGACTAATTTTGGGGGCCATGTATTTGGGACCATTTACATTCCTTTACATCCTTTCATACTCTGTTTTTGGGACATATATGTATGCATGAATACTTCATTAGTTATTTTAACATTTCATCAATTTATGGGATTGAATATGCATGATTGTGTATAGTATTAGGATAAGGCCACCCATATCTGTTGTATGCTTGATCAGTGCTATCCTCCATCCCCTAACCTATTGAAGGATGGCTTGTGAAGTCAGAGAACATGCCCCTTTATGATGGGTCAATATAGATTAGTATTAGTAGGTTTGGTTCAAAATTATGTTTGATGTATGTGAGATTGGTTTCAGTAAAAACTATTATGTTTTCTAGTTCGGCTTTCAGACCAAGGACTCAAGTGTTGGGGCGACGACTAATGTATCCATTCAACAAGACACTAATGATCATATTTTCGACTTGTTAAATGAGAACACTGGTTGTATGGGATTTTTTTTAAATAAGTCATAAAGTAATATGGTCTGGTTTCAATGTCCTTCTTGAGTCATACATTATAATATACTCATTAAAAGTGGTATGTCTTGTTTTTTTATGCTACCTCTCTGAAAAAATCTAGGTAGGATTCTACTTTTGGATAACAAGGATGATCCACTCCCTGATGAGGCATCGATACAGGTACTAGATTCTTATGTGTTTCCTCTATGTGGTGTACCAGTAATACCAATACCAATAGAGAGTCATAGGGTACCTACATTAATAGCAGATGTGGTGCACAGACTGATCATGCATCCTGTGGTTTAGAGAAAGAGACCCCTTAGTATCCCAGGAGAGACCAACCCATAGGAATATGAGGACTGTCATGAGGTGGTGGAAATAGTTCTACATATCTTCAAGAAATAATAATATCAGATGGTGGTCCTAGAAGTGAGCCTTCTTCATAGAGAAGGAGGAAACTTATAGGGTTTAGTGACCCAGTCATTCAACGTGTTACTCAAGAATGGTTAGTGTTTGACCTCATTTTCACAGTAGTGTTTTATCTTGGTAAACTGAGTGTTTTGTATATCCTATATCTTTTGTCGCTCGAAAGTAAAATCCCAATAGTAGCCATGTATTCATCAAGGTTTACAACATCTCATGGAAATCAATTGATATGGTTTGGGATCAGTGATTATGGCCATGGACTATCAAATGAGGAATATGTTGAGACATCCATGATAGTGTAACACCTATATGAATTCCTACCTATGTAGGGTTGGTACAGTGGTATTTGTTTAAGAGAAACATTGCTGAGCAGACGTCGAAATCGGTTTCTGGAAGTTGTCCTATAAGAGAAGAGACCTCTACACTAGGGAGTTGACATAAGTATCAGGGACCTAGACTTGTGTGAAATTTAAGGAGGAGTTCCCAAGATATAGTTTCTATGACTTAGGGATATCAACATGGTTTTAGTCATCCTAGAGATATGTGGTTCTACTCATTTTATGAAATAGGACATCTTCTCAAGATTTTATGACCAACCCTGTAAATAATTTGAAGACAGTGGATGGGCCATTAGGATAGTGGAATTAGGCGGTTTAGAGAGATATGCATAGTAGGAGACATGGGTGAGGATATGGGAGAGTTTTTTTGGTGGTAACCACTTCGACCTGTTACCACCACAACCATTAGGTGGTCCACACCAACCTCTGTGAGATAGTTTATATGGGGGGGGAATCTACTGGAGGTCGAGTCATATGATCATGAGGATACATGAATTATAAGAGGTATGATATGTTTCATTTATACCTTAAATATAGTATTGATAGAAAAAAATGATAGTTCATATTTTATTACCAATTACTTGGTTCGAGACTTAGAGATTCTTTTTAATCCCTTAGGTCCACCATTGCAGTTAGAGAATCTTACTCTAAACGTCCTAGTGATCAAGCACCTGTACAGATAGTGTGAAATGACTCTTGGATTTGAGGGTTTCTTTAGGGATAACATTGTATCCTTGAAGAAGATGTATGTTTTCATTTTATGTATATAATAGTTTTTCTCATGCACATATTGAATACTTTAGGCTGAGGATGATGAGTTTCAATATTTATGGTAGTATTTTTTCTATTGTGGGTGAAAAGAAAATACCAGAAGCACATGATAGACTCTTTCATAAGTAGATAAATCTGATTAGTCATATTTTGGCCAACATAAACCTTGGAAAGGTGGAAATTATGAGTTTTTACTTTCATATAGTGATGGAAGAGTATGGGAAAATCTTTTCAGATGATTTTATTGGCTTACCTATACACCAAGAGATAGGTTTCTCCATCGATCTACACCCATGGTTGACCCCAATATGTGTTACATAATATTGGATGGATCCCATAGATAATCACAAGCTAAGGGTGTAGTTAGAGGAATTTTAGATAAATTTCATTTTTATACCCAGTGTTTCACCCATGGTAGCCCTAGTTTTGTTCACCAAGATGGTGGAAAGGATCATGATTTTATGAGTGGACAGCAGGCTCATGTATCCACTAACGAGGATTGATGTCCTCTCTAATCATTTGATAGGGGTGTGATGGCCCTTGAAGGTTGTGTGTAGTTTAGGATATAACCATTTTCGTGTATGGGATGAGGATATAATGAAGATTCCATTTAGATGTCACTATAGCCACTATAAGGACTTGGTGATTTCATTTGGAATCATGAACTACCTAACAGTTTTCATGGGACTCATAAACATGACATTTCAACCATAATTAGACCGGTTTGTCGTGGTATTCATCTATGATATCGTAGTGCTATTAGAATCTTGAGAGAAACATTGAAGACCCTTGAGGATGGTTCAGGATGTACTCTAAGAGAAAATGTTTTAAAGGATTCTCTCGAAGTGTCAGTTTTATAGTTATTATGTTCACATTCATGGACACACTATCTCAGATTATAGAGTGGATGTGGTTCCAAACATGGTCTATGTAGTGTAATCATGGGATCCAACAAATAGAATGATGAATCTACATAGCTTCTTTGGGTTTGAAAGCTATTACTTGATATTTATACATCAATTTTCAAGATTATTTTAACCCATGAAATCATTAGACTAAAATGGGAAGACTTTCTTATAGAGAATGAGGTTCTGGATTTCTTTTTTATGTGTTAAGGCCGATATTGATGAGTTCACCCATCAAGATGTTTCTAGAAGAGGATGTAGAGTATGTAGTGTTTTGTGATGCATATATAACAAGAATTTGTTGTTTTTTAATGAATATGTAGGTGAGGATTTACTATGGATCACTTCTTTTGAGACCACATGATATGAATTACATAACCCATGATCTTGAGTTAGCACTGGTGGGCTTCATATTTAATATGTGGAAACACTACTAGATGGAGAAATATTTATTTTCTAATCTAACCACAGGTTTCTCAAGAATATCTTATCTCAAAAGGATCAAAACATGATATATAGAAAATGGATATAGATCCTCCAGGAATATGAATTCATGATCATCTACAATATTTTGAAGGTGAATTGGTAGTAGTTTCTCTTAGTAGGAGATCATGATTGCAGTTACAGATCAAGGAACCCAAGCTATTCACCTCATTTCAGTTATACATTCAGGATATAAATGGAGAAACATACCTCAAATAAATAATTGTTACAACTCTTATAATATAGTATTATTGGGTGGCACAGCATGGGGATACCAACTATGAGATCCTTCATACATGAATATCTATTATACATGCTCCTGATTAATTTCATAAGGTGGATAACATGTCTTTATTTTTAAAGGATTCATGATGGTACTAGATACATCGAGGGAGGAGGTTATAGAAGAGTTTTATACATGTCTATTTTTAGTACATTAGGGTCTTGTAACAATATACAAGGACACACGACATCCATTTTGGTGGCCAGTGATGAATAAATGAGTTTTGGAGTTTCTCTATTGATTTCATACTTTTCAGAATGTTAACGCAGACCACCATGTTCCATAAAGTTTAGATGAATACCATGAGGTTCCTGAGTGGATGTGGAAAAAGATATCCATTGAATTCATGATGTGATTACCACATATATCCATAGGAATAGATGTTTTCTATGTGATGCTAGTCTGACTCACTTAGTCTACCCACTTCATAGCTATCTAAGAACATTGCTATGTAGAGAGATTATGATGCCTCTACATGTATGAGATAATCTAACTCCAGGTAATTCTACCCATGATCATTTTTAAACATGATTCAATTCAAACATGTTCGTTATGTAAGGGATTAGATTAGGATCTTGGAACTCAGTTACATTGGAGAATAGTGTTTCTCCCCTAGACTAATGACAAAAATGAGCAAAACATTCATCTCTTAGAGAACATGATACATGATTTCATATTGGACAATGGCCGTAGATGGGAGGAGAACCTACCTATGGTGGAGTTTTATTTAAATGAATATACAATTTCACAATTAGTATGACCCCATTCAAAGATTTTTAATATGTGAACTAGTATAAGGGAATAATTACACAGGTAGTATAGTTCCATGTATTGTTATATAGACACAAAAACAAACATGAAAATGGGGAATTTACATGGGCATGAATCAAGGTTATGGGACACTTAGTATACTCCTACTATATGCAGTGTACTCCATTAAAGTTTTCATATTTCCATTTTCATTTATATATTGGAAATGTTTCATTATTTTACATTCCCTATACATTTTCCATTACTTATTTCGTGGAATCAACATCAACATAACGTATTGCGATTCCTTCAATAGGACCCCTTGGATAGAGTTATTGGAATACTTATAATATTATTGGATTGAGATCATCTATTCATATTCGTTCCCTTTGTAGTATTCTTGGTATCTTCATGAAAAAACTTCATGTTCACAAATCATTTAATTAGTAGGTTAATAAAAAATTATTTTTTTCTATACCGAATTTTTATGGGAGTGATTTTCATCTATGTATTGTATCACTTATAACATCTAATGTATTCATATAATGGTAGGACACGATGAGAATTACCTATCAGATAGATGACATCAGTTTCATCTGACTCAAGGATTGTACTCTCCAGGATAACTACTATGTGGAACGTTTGAGCTAGAATTCAAGGCTAGCTTTATGGTTTTGACTTTACTATTTTATTGTGTGTAATTGTTGAGTATATATGGATATTCATGTTATATAATTGAAGATATAAATATGTGTAGATATGAATATTATTCCATTATTGTGTGCTTTATGGTTTCGGGGTGTCCAAATGGGTTTTATTTTACTCACCCGCTCAAAATATTCTCACTCACACGTCATTTCTTCTAATGAAAATTGATCCTTTGAATGAGTCATAGAGGTCCATGATAAGGTTGTTCTTAATGAGACCGGTCATACATGGGTGTGTTCCTACAATATCTTGATAGCAATACACAGTTTACATTCAGGATGGACTTGTTTTTATTTTCAAATATGGTGGGTTGTATTTATTCATTTTTTAATTTCAATTAGGACATGTTGTACTCATGTTATAAGATTTAGATGTGTTCATGAATGTATTGTTCATTTGTTTTTTCAATTCATTATTGTATAGGATTTGAGATGTGTGTGTTTTTATGTTTACTGAGGCTTTGGCCTCCAATTTTAGTGATATTCCTTATTTATGGTAGTACATAGATCATGGCCAATTGTAAGTAGTCTTCATGACTTAGAGCATAGGAACCTTTGGGAAATTTTATGACAATACCTTTGCGAGAAACTAACATAGTAATTTTTTTAATAAAAAACCTTCATGATTTGAGATAATTTCATGTAAAATGGTTATATAGAATAACATATATATAGTTTACTATATTGGATAACATTTGAGTGAAGTGAGTATATGGACATAGAAAAAAAGAGTAAATAATTATAAAGAGTTAGAGAGATCAATGATCACATTAAAGATATTTATATATGGATTGTTAAAAAATTGAAAGAATTTTTTTTTGATGATTTAAATGATCATTTCATTCATTGTATATGATCATTATATGATAAAATTTTTTCAAGATCCATTTCATAATGTAAAACTATTCATTTTTTGTGTGATTAGTATAAGGAAATATAGTTACCTAATATATTTATAATTCATAAGAATAATTTCATCCTTTGGTTTTGTTTTGATCAATTTCCCCTTCATATCTTATTCCAAAAAATTAATATCCCAAAATGATTTTTCCCTAAATCATTAAAATTAACTCTAAATTTTACATAAAATTAATTACACATCATTTATTCAATCAATAAATTTCATAGATCCCCATAATGGTTATAATGAGTAATCTAAAAAAAATTAATTTCATTAACATAATAAATATCCCCAATTTTCATGCTAATATATTTCATAAATAATAAACCTTATGAATCATCCAAAATATTTTTTTCCAAATAAATATCTAAAATTTTAGAACGAAGTTCACTAAACATATGAAATTGACATAATATTATATTCCACAAAAAAACAGTATGTTTTAGTGTTACATACCAAATAATTTAATACATTGATTAATGTAAAACAATTATCAAAATAGGAATGATTTCAAAAATAAAATCATATATTATCGAATATATTCAATAAATTCAAGCTTTTTGTAAACTGAAACAATGATAACATACACCATAAAATCACTAAGAAGTTTTATTATCACTAATAATATCCCAAAAAAATATATATCACTATTTAATCAACATCACGAACATATTATGGGTAATATTCCCTCTATAATGTGTTGTCTATAAAAATCAAAATTCTAGTGAATGTGATCAGATCTTTAAGGACTTGAAAAGGTGGATTATCAATACATCGGTACATACGCCTCACACAAATGGGGAATTTTGTTTCCTATTTATTGATTATTCAATGAAGGGTTTGATCTATGTATTATTTTAGAATGAAAATTGATATAGTATTCCTCATTTAAATTAAAATTCCATGAGAATATATCCAACACATGATATGGAGTTTGTCATCGTGATCATTGCACTAATAACAGGGATACATTATCTCTATTGGGAGATGTGTGAAATATATATCGATAAAAAAGATTATAATGTAAATATTAACACTAAATGAGTTGATCATGTTTCAATAATGATTGTTAGAGATGATAAATTACTATTATTTATGAATCCATTACCATCCTCATAAGCAATCAAGGAGGTACACACTATAAGATGAAAGGATATAGTAATTTTATAAATGATGAGATGAGATAATGAATTTATTTTCATATATTTTGAATTTATGGATATGGGAATAATAAAAGGATCATCATCCTACCATACTAAAATAATCTCTCAACCATCAATTGTTGAGATGATCAAGGAGGCCCTAATAAATGATGAGGTTCTATAGAAATTGATAGAAAATAATATGGATTCCAATATTTTTAAATATTGAGTTATATGATTCGGAACACTAATATGTGTCTTGTAAAGGCCATAGATGAAGGGGGAATTTTTAAATGATGAAACAGATCATAATTCACTACTCATATGGGAATAACTAAGATTAATTGAGAACTATAGAAAATCCTTGGGTGGGATAACATGAAATGGGATATTGAAGAATATATATCTGGATTCATGGTATTTTTTTGAAGTCGTGGTGTATTGATAAATTTATATGGTTATGATGAAGCTATTTGACATTTGAGTGTAGAAATTTGAAATCAAAACCAAATTTTTTCGTATATCTACCAAGGAAACCTAATTATAATAACACTATCTCGATGGTAGTGGGTCATCTTACAAATTTGATACATTACATTGATGTTATGTAAGTTATATCTCATGACCATGTCACTATGATATACATCATATATTTTGTAATATGTCATGGATTTCCACTCTCTCATATTTGATTGAAATCATAGGTTTTTCAATTGGTTTTTGAAAATCTATCAGCAAGTACTATATATAGAACTGAGTTTCAACACTACTAATCACCTTTATAAAATGATCAGTTAGTTAGAGAAATCCAATATCTAGAGGATATTTTCAGTACTTTATCAATTTACTAACAAATATTTTAGGATCAACACATTCCCCTTATATATTTATCTTTTATTAATTTTATACAATATAGGAAACAAATGAAACCTTGTGAGGATCAGTATGTAAAGCACTGTCAAACTGTGACATAATTGGATGAATTTGGAGAAACATGGTGTTTAAGAAGAATTGAAATCAAATTAATATATACATCATCCACATTTAGATCCTTGATGGAATAAGAGTGATGGATTACTTCATATCACTGCCACAAGACCTTTCTAAGGTACATGATGTGATTAATTTATTCCTTTGAGAAAGTACATACCATGCCCCGCATATATACTAAATCATGACATGGTGTTATTATATAAAACACGTTTATACTATGAAAAAATGGCCAATATCATTGATCATAGCGTTAATTTTTAATGAAATATGATTACTCACTTTTTCAATGTGTTCTGGTCAAGGCACATGTTTTAAGAGTTATCTTTGGAATCAAAAGAGGCGATGAAGTAGAATTACCCTCACTTATTTTCATATTATTATATAATATGAGATTTAAATGGAGAAACACTTCAACAATGGAATACCTTAACACCTCTGTACATTATGATATATTTATTTCTGAATAGATTCATTCTCTATAAATTCATGTGATACATACAACACATGTATTAAATGAAATTCTGTTAAATAATTAAATATTATTATTTAAACCTGACCATTATAACCTAGACATTAAATTGAAGGATACCAATAGGACTTTATATATTATGAATAAAATATTTTACAAATTTATAGAATAAGCTCAATAGTTTTATATTGATTAAAAATAATATAAAATTATTTGAATAAGAAATATTTTTTTCTAAAAAACAATATTTTTCAGAAAGGGGGATTAATAACGCTATGTACACATAATTTAAAATTAATATAAAATTTTTAGATAATTTATTTTAAAAAATTATTACCAGTTTTTAAATTATCAAATCAATATTATCATATGGTAAATTTTTTGCTATCTCTTTTAAAATTATCCATTTAAAGATGAGTAATGAAAAATAATGATTTTTATAATATCATTGTTGTACTTTAAACAATTTAAAAGATCCATATTATTTTCATGTTGTTTTAAAACAAAAAATAGTTCAATTATAAATTAATTATTCCAAATTAGACAACTGGGATTAATTTCACGTTGAGTTATTATATATAGGATTTTTTAACTTTTGGCAATTTTTTTTGGATAATCGTTTTTTCAGTATGTATTTGAGTTTCATTTTAAATTAATTTGTAGAACTTATAAGAACTAAATGTGGAATCGTTTTATCATATTTAAAATAAAGATAACTTTAATTTAATTACATATTTAAATTAATGTTTGTTTATATAATTAATAGTGAAAACATTTAATAAAAATTATAGTGGATAATATAAATACGAGTTTTTTTAGGGGTTAAACTAAAAAGATGTTGGGTGAAAATTCCTAAAAAAATTTAAATTCAAATTTTATGGAAATATATATACCTTATATATTATAAGTATTGAAATATGTCCATTTTGGATCCCTGTAGCATGATAAAAAGGTGCAAGAAATGTTTTTCTTTTGAAAATTACCATGTTTGTTGTATCCCCCCACATAAAAAAGGATACCCACTCTCATATCCTTTACACCAATCAAAAAAAAAATTCTTGTCAATTTATTCCCAATTAATTTCCCTAATTTCAAAACCAATTCCTAGAGTCCCTTATTCATTTAAAATAATATATATAATGGATTTTGGTGAAACCCAGATAAAAATTTACGAAGGAGAGTTAACGTCCATAAAAAACAGTTTTGTTTTATTTCTTCTTAAACATATTTTGAATATAATTAAACCTTTTTTATATATTATACTATGTATCGACCATATTTTGATATTTTTAACGTTATTTTAAAGACCTAAAACCATATCCTCACACCCTCAAATGGAAAATAAACTGTTGACCATGTGTATGACAGACAACCACCTCACGGAATGACGAAATTCATTTTCCACCACCACTTCTCACTGATGTTTCTATTTACAAATTAAATAATTATATATATTAGTTATGATATCATTATACTAAGTGTATAATAATATTACATATATATTCTCACATTCCATTACTTCTATAATATGACAATATGTCTTGTGTGCAGGACGGTCTTCCGCCTAGGGAATAGATGTTAGATTTTTCACTTGTGCATTACAAGTAAGAAAATACGGAATAATTTGGTGATTATAAAATATAATAATGCAATATTAATAACTCTATAAAATTAAAATATGATAAAATGGGTTACCTTATCATCCATTAAATAAATGACAACATCGTTTTTGTGTGTAGCAGAATACCACCTTGTAAAGTGATGTGATTAATTTTTATTACTGCTATAAGGCCCCAGCCTTAAACCTTACTTAATCTTGAGTTATTACAAGATTACACATTGAGGATCTTTTCAGGTTTAGAGTTTTAGAGAATTAGATCATGAAACTTTCATTACATTCCACATTTAAACGAAGTGGTTACATAAAAGACAGTATTCATTCTTCCCATCAACGGAAACATATTTAAAATATAACATGGATTCTTTCTTGACACATCCTTGACACTATCATAACATCATGTACCTTTCCCTGGACCTGTGAAAAACATTTCAAAAACTTGGGATGAGCATAAAAAGCTCAGTAAGGGTTATAAAAATATGGAAAGGAAACATGAGTTCATATATACATAATAATGAAATCATACTTTACCCATAAAACATAGGCACTTTAACATACCTCATCAAACCATGAATAAATCATAGAAAACATAAGACATAAAGGTAACTTGAGGCATTCATAACATTCTTACGTAGGGAGTAACCCTCTTGGTTATGTTTGGAATACCCATCATAGTATATTCCCTAAATCTCTTCGGAGAAACCTTAACGTTTCACTCCTTCGCGTTACCCAATGCATTGGAGAGCTATATCGGGCTCACCCGCCCTTAGTTTATCACGGAACCACCCGTTCTTCATAACAATTCCCAAGAACCATAACATAATCGTATCACATAAACATGAATAAAGGAAACATAACATTTCCACATTTCAATCACAATATATCATTTTAGGATATTGAAATAATGAATCCATTCAAAAAGGAACCATTTCCAAAACCATTTAAAACATTTAATAAAGAGATTTTTGAATCAAAGTGTCCCATACCACCTTGAAGCTTTTAACATTTTAAACCATTAATATCCATATAAATAAATCCTTAAAACCATTTTGCAAACATGGATATTAATAAGAACAAATAATTAAAACATTTAAAACGATATTTTGGTTAAAGGGGTTTTACCAAAATTAGAGACACTTGAATACAATAATCGAGGAATAAAATTTAGTCAGAACTTTATAATATCATGAGAATAAAAGGATTCATGATATAATACTCCAAAGTATAGTATATACACCATATAAGAGTGAATTGGTGCATAACAACAATGAACCCTCAATAGAAATGTCAAATGTGATGAAATCCCTTATAAAGAAGGTATCCTTAAATTAAGGACAAATCAATCTCAAAATATGTGTGAAAAATATAAATACACCCAATATAAGTGGATATTAAGTGTAAAAAAATAAAAGGTCATTCACACATATTCAATGGATGACATATTCAATGACTACATGTTGAACCCAAAGAAATCGAAATTGGGTTAAAAAGTTCCCTTGACAGCCTAACGGTGTCACATCAAAATGAGTTGATGAGAGATAAAAAAAAACTATCTCATCACTTGGACATAAAATTTACATCAATAAGGATATATGAGAACATATGCCAACATAACAATATGTACATTAAAATACCCAACAAAAGAAGTCTTTTAAAAAGAGGAGGGTAAAAGGTTTCCTTACCGACATGGGTATCTTTCGAAACATACGACCTGTGAAAGAAGAACAATACATCATTGATGTAAATACTCATAATGTAACACCCCAAGATTTCATAGTGTGTTAGTTCTTCAAAATAATTCAATAACTTTCACTACATGCAACACCAAGTTCAAGCACACCATGACTTACCAAACAAGCCGTTCAAAAGAGGTTATGAATAGTATTAGATAAATTTTAATGTTTATATAATCCTTATAATTTTAGAATCCATATTATGAGTTTCTTAGATATAATGCAAGAACAAATTCATTTTCAGTATTATCAAATTTAATAGTGAACCCTTTTTAAATACAATATTTTAAACTTTTTGACTAAATGGGGACATCAAAAATTTAAAATGAAACATCCCAAGCTTCCACGGTACACTTTCTTTGAATAATACAGTAGCGTGTGTTGTACGCAACCTTGAGTTTTAACACACACCACAACCAATCAAACTAGCCGTTATGAATAGTAATACCTACTTTTTGAAATTATATATATTTTATATTTTAAAATGGACTTCATTTTTGGTTTCGGAATATCGAATTTAGCCTAAGGTGAAATTTTGGTACATTTCGGATAACTTTCATATTTTGATGAATAGTGAAAATTACTAAATTTTAATTAAAAACAACTTTTTTAATCAAAATAATTAATAGTGATAAATTATGAATTTGAGTGGTTTTAAAGTATATTTAGAATATATTTTTACAATTTAATATAATGTTGGTCATTAGACAAAATTTTACAATTAAACCGAACATAAACAAGTGTCAATCTTTTGATAGTTATTATCTCTTAAAAACACGCTTTTTGTTTTGACAGCGGGAATTAATTTTAAATTAATTTCTGCCACTTCTGTGTTTTGAATTTAGAAAAATGGATTCCATATTTGGAATCAGGATGTTCAAATTGTGTAAATAGGTAACTTTTATTTTTAGACATTTTGAATAATTACTGCGGTAAATATTTTATTTACCATGGTTAAAGGGTAAATCCGGTAAATAAGGGTTAAAAAATAATATTATAATAATACAAAATTACCCTAAAACGTGTCCTAACCTTATTGGTGGACACATACCCGACCATGGGCATCCTTGGGTCAATTTGGGGACCCCTTGGAGCCACTTGTATGTGGTAGGGACACATTATATTAATAAAGTTAAAATAAAAATAAAAATGGCATAAGCTTACATCTTTTATAAGAACAATTTTTACATAGGGTTATACATGTTGGATTTTCGATTAAAAATATTCATTAGAAAGCTAGAAAGATTTCCTACATAATGATGTTTTATTTATAATTTTTAGACATTAAATAATTTATTTTATTTATGACACAATGATGATGCAGTAATTACTAAAATAGTAAAAAATTAACATAATTGATATTATAAATACCCAAATAAATATAATATGAAACTTTTAATGAATTAAAATAATTTTCTAGGATAATATGATATATTAGGATTGATTTAATTGACTTTGTTCGAAGTAATCAATCTGTTATGAGTTTCACAAAAATCAACTATTGAATAGTGTCAAAATTGACATAAAAGAGTTCTTAAAACAAATATTATATTATTAATTGATATTAAATTCCTAAAAATCTAAGGTTCGGCCAAGAGACTTATATTATGATAGGTTAATCATTAATGGACCACTTGGGGGTCGCTTGGATGTATATAGTAAGTTTATTAATCATATTATATAAAAATACAAAGAGACATTGTAAAAGTGAAACTAATTAACTTAGAGTTAATACTTAAAGATAAGGTTAATATAAGTACCCAAACCTGTCTAAATTCTATTGGATGAGTTGTTTTCGACCTATCCACACCTCATCCTTTGAATAGTCAACTTTGGAGCCTTTGTAAACCGAATATGAATTTATTATAAATTAATATTTCTAACTTTTCCAAAGGTGCCCCTCACCCCTCTTATAAAAGGGCACTCCTCCTTCTCATTTCTTCACACCTTCAAAGCCTTTTGGTTCGGCCAAAATCTGCCCAAATACTCTCCCAACATCCCTCAATACAACCTAGAGGCCTTAGTTTGATCAGAAAGCCAACCTAAGGAGCCCTTTTGATCAAATCAAAAGGAAGAACCCGAAGAAGAGGTAATGATTTCACCACCCTTTTCTAAGTTCATTTCTTCTTCCACTTCTTCTTCCTTTGTTCTTACCATTCTGAAATAATAACTCCAGTATCTCACATATACTGTGATGTTATTATAAATATGGTACAATCATATTCAGTATTCTATCCACCCTTTGAATAACATGTCACCATACGTGCGTACGTACGGCTTACCGTCTCCACGTCGTGGTGTAATTGTTATTCAATATAATATTATTTGGATGGGTATAATAATGATGTGTAACTCATGTAAATAATAAATATAACATGTTAATGATTCTGTATATATGATATACCATCCATTTATATATTATTTTAATATCAAAAGAATGATATTGTCGCTCGTGCGTACGTACGGACTACCGTCTCCACGAACGCGATGAGATTCATTCTCCATCGTATCCATTCAAGTATAATTATCATTTGATGATTTAAAAATGATGTTTAAGGACTGTATATCATTCTGGATATGAATAAGATACAACAACCATGGCTTATGTAACAAAAAATATAAAAGAAAATGAGTAAGTTAACTCCCGAAACGACGATAATTCTAAGATATTATTAACAAATCAATGTTAAAAGATCATATATGATATCATATTAATATATATGATTCTTGTATAATTTAATAACAACTATTTCACCATTATACAGGAGGTTAACCTACCCCAACCAAGGAAAAGTACAAGGTAAGGGTTATTTCACAATCTCTTCATTATCCGAGGTTGTATTATATGTAATAATCTACTGGGATCTCTTTATCATCCACATCCATGTTTCTTAAAAATGTATTTCAAAACATTTTTACTATTTACAAGAATATGGGTTAAAGTCATTTATACCCTTTTTGACTTTTTATAAGAGGTTTATAAAGGAATCTTTCCGTCGTTTTCAAAACAAGGTCCTTTTTAACCTTTTCGACAGAATTGAGGTAAGAATGTTTTTTTTAACTTATATGGCGGGTGCGGTTATTTTACGCCGTTATAAAATCTTCAAAGCTTTCCTTACAAGCTTATAAGAATATTTTCAAAGAAAATGTTTTATTTTATATGGATCTTAAATGATTTCAAAATAAAAGGAGATATTTCTTTAAAAAGAATTTTGATTTCATCTATGTCAACATCCTTTGATGGATTTTAAGATTATTTGAAGTTGATTTATTATGATACAAAACTTCTATATTGTATTGAAGGTTTTGTGATATGTTTGACTGTGGATGTGCTATTTTTATACCATTCATAGTTTATGGTGAAAGTATTGACATTTCATATGCTAGTTTTAATACGAATGTTTATGTTATGTTTAAACCTTTTCATATGGGAATGCATTGGACTTAATAAGTGACGGGTGGAGCCCGCTATAGCTCCTCGATGCATCGGTAGGTCTCATGAGACAAACTAGTGTCTTGGCACAAGGCCTTGAAAAAATCTTATTTGTAGTCTTGGCACGAGGCCTTGGCTATGTGGTTATGATAGTCTGGCATTATGCATTCCAACATTATGAAAGTGGTTATTGATTTTTGCATGTGATTATTCGATTAGTAGAATATCCATGTGAATAATTAAATGGAATTATTTCATTTTATTTATGCCATACCATGTTGAAAGTTCATGTTTAAAAGGCTTTTGTTTTAGTTATACATTGCCTTAAATGTTTATTCTTATTGATGAAAGTTTCCGCTATATTGTTATCCTTACTGGGCATTTGAGCTCACCCCTTTTCTATGTTTTATTTTTCCCAGGAAGTGAAGATGTAAGTTATGAATGACCTGCAGGGATATTATGAGGGGAGTTTAGTGTGGACTGTTGAAACATTATGTTGTTGTAGTAGTTTTTCATTTTATGATGTAATGTAAAACTTATGAATATATCTAGTGTTTCCAAGGCTACTAAACCAATCGGTCTTTCGAGATTTGATCTTTCTTGTGATCATGCCAATGTTACGAAGTAATGCACCGACTCTGGGTAGCTGGGGTCGGGGCGTTACAGTTGGTATCAGAGGAAGTTTAGTACAAACCTTGGAAGCTAGATTTAGATAAACTCTGATTAGAGCACATATACCTAAGATGAAATTTGAGGATTAGTATAGAAGAACTTCCTAGAATTTTGGTATTGTAGAGACTTTGTGAGTTTTCCGAGCAATACATCCCTGTCTGGATACGAGCAGGTAGAGGCGGCTCTGGCACAAATGTACCTAGGGGTAAAACCCGAAAACACCGCTTTGAGCTAGACTCGAACGGGAACTGGTGCACGACAACGGGCCTTGCTGCACTCTTGGTTACGACACTCCCGGGGGATATGCTTAAGATAACTCTCATTTTCTTTACAAATCATTATGAAGGGTTTATGTGTATATACATCCTCAAAGGAGACATTCTTATGATTATGGATTATATCCATAAATAGTTCAATTTATGTTAAGTGTTTTATAAGTATGGGATTATGTATTTTGATTCATAAACTGATCTAGTTTATGCCATTGTTTAGAAATGGCGCCCAGTAGAAGGAATGAGAACTCCAGAAATGCACATGATACAAAGAGAAGGAAGGATCATATCTTTCATGGTATTAAGCTAGAATTTATAAGAGAAATAGTATCCCATGTATTATCATCATATGAAGAAATAATATCATGTATTGATAAGATAAGTAAAGAGATTACTAAGTCCTATGGCTTTGAAGGGAAGCAAGAGAAGAAAAGGATAGAAGAGAGAAAGATGGATAAAGGGAAGAGGGAAAAGAAGAATTTTCCCATATGTGGTAACTGTGGAAAGAAACACCCTGGAACTTGCCTGAAAGGAATGGGAGTTTGTAATAAGTGTGGAGAAAAAGGGCACAAAGTACATGACTGCAAGGGTAAGAAAATGGTTTCAAATGTACAATGCTTCATTTGCAAGGAGTTTGGACACTACGCGAACATATGTCCCAGTCATCAGACTATGACGCAAATGATGCTATTGGATAATAATCAAGTTATGATACTACCACAGATGAAGAGGAATGATTAGAGTTCTTATGTTGATTATGTCAATTGAGTGTTGTATCAACAATGTACTTGTTATAATAATTATGGAGTATATAAGGATTGTACTGCAGTACTATTTCATTAAGGACTTGAGATTGTGTGGAACAAAGAAAAGTGACTCATTAGCAGGATAGATTTTTGGAAAATATATGGTTGAGAGAATGATAAACCATAATATAGTTCTGATACCGAGGTAGTGATTTTCGAATAATACATGATTATTTTGGAAAAAAATATATTGGATATTCTTGACTACCTTGGAACTGATTAATGATTTGTATATTCCATCATTTTTGGGGTTTAAAACATTTTTGGATTGATGAAGTATATCCAGTATTCTATATGGAATAAGGGAGCATGAATGTAATCAATAAGGAATATGGTAATACATGATGAAGGTATTCATATGCTATTACGGGGTAAAAAGGATCTATATTATGTTTACCTTCCTTATAAATGTTAGACTGTGAGTTTGGACAGAAGTATTTTGGATAGTTCTAGTTTGGATTATTTTGGATTGCCATAAAAGGACAACCCGGAGGTCGGGCGGCAACCCGTCGCGTCCGGCAAGGCTGCGAGACTTGAACCCGCAACCGAAGGGCGACAAGGGTGTATCACCTACCACTGGACCATGAGATGTCCTGGATTAAATAATGTAGTTTTTATTAAAAGATCATGTAGATGAATTATAAATTCGTTTATTTTGGAACCCTATACGAATAGTGTAAATAGAATTTTTTTACATTCTATTATCTTTTAGAGTGAAAGATGAGTTTGTGGTAGAAATTTATTAATGGATAAAACTCTAATTATAAAGTAAGTATATCTCCTTATGATCTTAGCCAATCTCATAAATAAATTCCTCAATATTAAGAAAAGCAACTTTGAACAAAAATGTTTTCCTAGATGGTACCTTAAATCATCACTAATTTATGGCTTTGGGATTGTTGGCCTTTTTATAGCCATGTTCTCTACCACTCTCCATCAGATAATTGATGGTTATATTTTTCTTCCATATCCATATTTTCCTACATGGAACCCTAGTATGTGTTATTTTCGGTAATCTTCATACTTTCGACTCTTTATTTTAAATAGAGGCCTCATTAATTCATTTTTCGATGTGGGATTTCAACTAGGATATTTTGAAACGTCAAAAATGTATTATCCTAATACCCTATGTTTTGTTGAACCGATGGTATTTCAATTCATCATAGATTGATGAATTTAAGGAACTCAATTTTATACTTGTTTGTGATTGATGACCTCAATCACTCCCTATAAATATTTACGTTTTTCCTCCAATTATATGTCTCAAATTGCCACCAATGTTCTCCTAATCGAGATCATAATTTGGTGGTGACACTTTCATTTCTCTTTTCCTCATATTAAGACTAAATTTTAGTAACCCAATTTCCGATGTGGGGTTTCCCACAAATATATTATCTATTTTCAACCTTTTATTTTCGAAGAATAATTTCAAATTGCGAGGACGCAATTTATTGAAGGAGGGGAGAATGTAACACCCCAAGATTTCATAGTGTGTTAGTTCTTCAAAATAATTCAATAACTTTCACTACATGCAACACCAAGTTCAAGCACACCATGACTTACCAAACAAGCCGTTCAAAAGAGGTTATGAATAGTATTAGATAAATTTTAATGTTTATATAATCCTTATAATTTTAGAATCCATATTATGAGTTTCTTAGATATAATGCAAGAACAAATTCATTTTCAGTATTATCAAATTTAATAGTGAACCCTTTTTAAATACAATATTTTAAACTTTTTGACTAAATGGGGACATCAAAAATTTAAAATGAAACATCCCAAGCTTCCACGGTACACTTTCTTTGAATAATACAGTAGCGTGTGTTGTACGCAACCTTGAGTTTTAACACACACCACAACCAATCAAACTAGCCGTTATGAATAGTAATACCTACTTTTTGAAATTATATATATTTTATATTTTAAAATGGACTTCATTTTTGGTTTCGGAATATCGAATTTAGCCTAAGGTGAAATTTTGGTACATTTCGGATAACTTTCATATTTTGATGAATAGTGAAAATTACTAAATTTTAATTAAAAACAACTTTTTTAATCAAAATAATTAATAGTGATAAATTATGAATTTGAGTGGTTTTAAAGTATATTTAGAATATATTTTTACAATTTAATATAATGTTGGTCATTAGACAAAATTTTACAATTAAACCGAACATAAACAAGTGTCAATCTTTTGATAGTTATTATCTCTTAAAAACACGCTTTTTGTTTTGACAGCGGGAATTAATTTTAAATTAATTTCTGCCACTTCTGTGTTTTGAATTTAGAAAAATGGATTCCATATTTGGAATCAGGATGTTCAAATTGTGTAAATAGGTAACTTTTATTTTTAGACATTTTGAATAATTACTGCGGTAAATATTTTATTTACCATGGTTAAAGGGTAAATCCGGTAAATAAGGGTTAAAAAATAATATTATAATAATACAAAATTACCCTAAAACGTGTCCTAACCTTATTGGTGGACACATACCCGACCATGGGCATCCTTGGGTCAATTTGGGGACCCCTTGGAGCCACTTGTATGTGGTAGGGACACATTATATTAATAAAGTTAAAATAAAAATAAAAATGGCATAAGCTTACATCTTTTATAAGAACAATTTTTACATAGGGTTATACATGTTGGATTTTCGATTAAAAATATTCATTAGAAAGATAAAAAGATTTCCTACATAATGATGATTTATTTATAATTTTTAGACATTAAATAATTTATTTTATTTATGACACAATGATGATGCAGTAATTACTAAAATAGTAAAAAATTAACATAATTGATATTATAAATACCCAAATAAATATAATATGAAACTTTTAATGAATTAAACTAATTTTCTAGGATAATATGATATATTAGGATTGATTTAATTGACTTTGTTCGAAGTAATCAATCTGTTATGAGTTTCACAAAAATCAACTATTGAATAGTGTCAAAATTGACATAAAAGAGTTCTTAAAACAAATATTATATTATTAATTGATATTAAATTCCTAAAAATCTAAGGTTCGGCCAAGAGACTTATATTATGATAGGTTAATCATTAATGGACCACTTGGGGGTCGCTTGGATGTATATAGTAAGTTTATTAATCATATTATATAAAAATACAAAGAGACATTGTAAAAGTGAAACTAATTAACTTAGAGTTAATACTTAAAGATAAGGTTAATATAAGTACCCAAACCTGTCTAAATTCTATTGGATGAGTTGTTTTAGACCTATCCACACCTCATCCTTTGAATAGTCAACTTTGGAGCCTTTGTAAACCGAATATGAATTTATTATAAATTAATATTTCTAACTTTTCCAAAGGTGCCCCTCACCCCTCTTATAAAAGGGCACTCCTCCTTCTCATTTCTTCACACCTTCAAAGCCTTTTGGTTCGGCCAAAATCTGCCCAAATACTCTCCCAACATCCCTCAATACAACCTAGAGGCCTTAGTTTGATCAGAAAGCCAACCTAAGGATCCCTTTTGATCAAATCAAAAGGAAGAACCCGAAGAAGAGGTAATGATTTCACCACCCTTTTCTAAGTTCATTTCTTCTTCCACTTCTTCTTCCTTTGTTCTTACCATTCTGAAATAATAACTCCAGTATCTCACATATACTGTGATGTTATTATAAATATGGTACAATCATATTCAGTATTCTATCCACCCTTTGAATAACATGTCACCATACGTGCGTACGTACGGCTTACCGTCTCCACGTCGTGGTGTAATTGTTATTCAATATAATATTATTTGGATGGGTATAATAATGATGTGTAACTCATGTAAATAATAAATATAACATGTTAATGATTCTGTATATATGATATACCATCCATTTATATATTATTTTAATATCAAAAGAATGATATTGTCGCTCGTGCGTACGTACGGACTACCGTCTCCACGAACGCGATGAGATTCATTCTCCATCGTATCCATTCAAGTATAATTATCATTTGATGATTTAAAAATGATGTTTAAGGACTGTATATCATTCTGGATATGAATAAGATACAACAACCATGGCTTATGTAACAAAAAATATAAAAGAAAATGAGTAAGTTAACTCCCGAAACGACGATAATTCTAAGATATTATTAACAAATCAATGTTAAAAGATCATATATGATATCATATTAATATATATGATTCTTGTATAATTTAATAACAACTATTTCACCATTATACAGGAGGTTAACCTACCCCAACCAAGGAAAAGTACAAGGTAAGGGTTATTTCACAATCTCTTCATTATCCGAGGTTGTATTATATGTAATAATCTACTGGGATCTCTTTATCATCCACATCCATGTTTCTTAAAAATGTATTTCAAAACATTTTTACTATTTACAAGAATATGGGTTAAAGTCATTTATACCCTTTTTGACTTTTTATAAGAGGTTTATAAAGGAATCTTTCCGTCGTTTTCAAAACAAGGTCCTTTTCAACCTTTTCGACAGAATTGAGGTAAGAATGTTTTTTTTTAACTTATATGGCGGGTGCGGTTATTTTACGCCGTTATAAAATCTTCAAAGCTTTCCTTACAAGCTTATAAGAATATTTTCAAAGAAAATGTTTTATTTTATATGGATCTTAAATGATTTCAAAATAAAAGGAGATATTTCTTTAAAAAGAATTTTGATATCATCTATGTCAACATCCTTTGATGGATTTTAAGATTATTTGAAGTTGATTTATTATGATACAAAACTTCTATATTGTATTGAAGGTTTTGTGATATGTTTGACTGTGGATGTGCTATTTTTATACCATTCATAGTTTATGGTGAAAGTATTGACATTTCATATGCTAGTTTTAATACGAATGTTTATGTTATGTTTAAACCTTTTCATATGGGAATGCATTGGACTTAATAAGTGACGGGTGGAGCCCGCTATAGCTCCTCGATGCATCGGTAGGTCTCATGAGACAAACTAGTGTCTTGGCACAAGGCCTTGACAAAATCTTATTTGTAGTCTTGGCACGAGGCCTTGGCTATGTGGTTATGATAGTCTGGCATTATGCATTCCAACATTATGAAAGTGGTTATTGATTTTTTCATGTGATTATTCGATTAGTAGAATATCCATGTGAATAATTAAATGGAATTATTTCATTTTATTTATGTCATACCATGTTGAAAGTTCATGTTTAAAAGGCTTTTGTTTTAGTTATACATTGCCTTAAATGTTTATTCTTATTGATGAAAGTTTCCGCTATATTGTTATCCTTACTGGGCATTTGAGCTCACCCCTTTTCTATGTTTTATTTTTCCCAGGAAGTGAAGATGTAAGTTATGAATGACCTGCAGGGATATTATGAGGGGATTTTAGTGTGGACTGTGGAAACATTATGTTGTTGTAGTAGTTTTTCATTTTATGATGTAATGTAAAACTTATGAATATATCTAGTGTTTCCAAGGCTACTAAACCAATCGGTCTTTCGAGATTTGATCTTTCTTGTGATCATGCCAATGTTACGAAGTAATGCACCGACTCTGGGTAGCTGGGGTCGGGGCGTTACAGTTGGTATCAGAGGAAGTTTAGTACAAACCTTGGAAGCTAGATTTAGATAAACTCTGATTAGAGCACATATACCTAAGATGAACTTTGAGGATTAGTATAGAAGAACTTCCTAGAATTTTGGTATTGTAGAGACTTTGTGAGTTTTCCGAGCAATACATCCCTGTCTGGATACGAGCAGGTAGAGGCGGCTCTGGCACAAATGTACCTAGGGGTAAAACCCGAAAACACCGCTTTGAGCTAGACTCGAACGGGAACTGGTGCACGACAACGGGCCTTGCTGCACTCTTGGTTACGACACTCCCGGGGGATATGCTTAAGATAACTCTCATTTTCTTTACAAATCATTATGAAGGGTTTATGTGTATATACATCCTCAAAGGAGACATTCTTATGATTATGGATTATATCCATAAATAGTTCAATTTATGTTAAGTGTTTTATAAGTATGGGATTATGTATTTTGATTCATAAACTGATCTAGTTTATGCCATTGTTTAGAAATGGCGCCCAGTAGAAGGAATGAGAACTCCAGAAATGCACATGATACAAAGAGAAGGAAGGATCATATCTTTCATGGTATTAAGCTAGAATTTATAAGAGAAATAGTATCCCATGTATTATCATCATATGAAGAAATAATATCATGTATTGATAAGATAAGTAAAGAGATTACTAAGTCCTATGGCTTTGAAGGGAAGCAAGAGAAGAAAAGGATAGAAGAGAGAAAGATGGATAAAGGGAAGAGGGAAAAGAAGAATTTTCCCATATGATGTAACTGTGGAAAGAAACACCCTGGAACTTGCCTGAAAGGAATGGGAGTTTGTTATAAGTGTGGAGAAAAAGGGCACAAAGTACATGACTGCAAGGGTAAGAAAATGGTTTCAAATGTACAATGCTTCATTTGCAAGGAGTTTGGACACTACGCGAACATATGTCCCAGTCATCAGACTATGACGCAAATGATGCTATTGGATAATAATCAAGTTATGATACTACCACAGATGAAGAGGAATGATTAGAGTTCTTATGTTGATTATGTCAATTGAGTGTTGTATCAACAATGTACTTGTTATAATAATTATGGAGTATATAAGGATTGTACTGCAGTACTATTTCATTAAGGACTTGAGATTGTGTGGAACAAAGAAAAGTGACTCATTAGCAGGATAGATTTTTGGAAAATATATGGTTGAGAGAATGATAAACCATAATATAGTTCTGATACCGAGGTAGTGATTTTCGAATAATACATGATTATTTTGGAAAAAAATATATTGGATATTCTTGACTACCTTGGAACTGATTAATGATTTGTATATTCCATCATTTTTGGGGTTTAAAACATTTTTGGATTGATGAAGTATATCCAGTATTCTATATGGAATAAGGGAGCATGAATGTAATCAATAAGGAATATGGTAATACATGATGAAGGTATTCATATGCTATTACGGGGTAAAAAGGATCTATATTATGTTTACCTTCCTTATAAATGTTAGACTGTGAGTTTGGACAGAAGTATTTTGGATAGTTCTAGTTTGGATTATTTTGGATTGCCATAAAAGGACAACCCGGAGGTCGGGCGGCAACCCGTCGCGTCCGGCAAGGCTGCGAGACTTGAACCCGCAACCGAAGGGCGACAAGGGTGTATCACCTACCACTGGACCATGAGATGTCCTGGATTAAATAATGTAGTTTTTATTAAAAGATCATGTAGATGAATTATAAATTCGTTTATTTTGGAACCCTATACGAATAGTGTAAATAGAATTTTTTTACATTCTATTATCTTTTAGAGTGAAAGATGAGTTTGTGGTAGAAATTTATTAATGGATAAAACTCTAATTATAAAGTAAGTATATCTCCTTATGATCTTAGCCAATCTCATAAATAAATTCCTCAATATTAAGAAAAGCAACTTTGAACAAAAATGTTTTCCTAGATGGTACCTTAAATCATCACTAATTTATGGCTTTGGGATTGTTGGCCTTTTTATAGCCATGTTCTCTACCACTCTCCATCAGATAATTGATGGTTATATTTTTCTTCCATATCCATATTTTCCTACATGGAACCCTAGTATGTGTTATTTTCGGTAATCTTCATACTTTCGACTCTTTATTTTAAATAGAGGCCTCATTAATTCATTTTTCGATGTGGGATTTCAACTAGGATATTTTGAAACGTCAAAAATGTATTATCCTAATACCCTATGTTTTGTTGAACCGATGGTATTTCAATTCATCATAGATTGATGAATTTAAGGAACTCAATTTTATACTTGTTTGTGATTGATGACCTCAATCACTCCCTATAAATATTTACGTTTTTCCTCCAATTATATGTCTCAAATTGCCACCAATGTTCTCCTAATCGAGATCATAATTTGGTGGTGACACTTTCATTTCTCTTTTCCTCATATTAAGACTAAATTTTAGTAACCCAATTTCCGATGTGGGGTTTCCCACAAATATATTATCTATTTTCAACCTTTTATTTTCGAAGAATAATTTCAAATTGCGAGGACGCAATTTATTGAAGGAGGGGAGAATGTAACACCCCAAGATTTCATAGTGTGTTAGTTCTTCAAAATAATTCAATAACTTTCACTACATGCAACACCAAGTTCAAGCACACCATGACTTACCAAACAAGCCGTTCAAAAGAGGTTATGAATAGTATTAGATAAATTTTAATGTTTATATAATCCTTATAATTTTAGAATCCATATTATGAGTTTCTTAGATATAATGCAAGAACAAATTCATTTTCAGTATTATCAAATTTAATAGTGAACCCTTTTTAAATACAATATTTTAAACTTTTTGACTAAATGGGGACATCAAAAATTTAAAATGAAACATCCCAAGCTTCCACGGTACACTTTCTTTGAATAATACAGTAGCGTGTGTTGTACGCAACCTTGAGTTTTAACACACACCACAACCAATCAAACTAGCCGTTATGAATAGTAATACCTACTTTTTGAAATTATATATATTTTATATTTTAAAATGGACTTCATTTTTGGTTTCGGAATATCGAATTTAGCCTAAGGTGAAATTTTGGTACATTTCGGATAACTTTCATATTTTGATGAATAGTGAAAATTACTAAATTTTAATTAAAAACAACTTTTTTAATCAAAATAATTAATAGTGATAAATTATGAATTTGAGTGGTTTTAAAGTATATTTAGAATATATTTTTACAATTTAATATAATGTTGGTCATTAGACAAAATTTTACAATTAAACCGAACATAAACAAGTGTCAATCTTTTGATAGTTATTATCTCTTAAAAACACGCTTTTTGTTTTGACAGCGGGAATTAATTTTAAATTAATTTCTGCCACTTCTGTGTTTTGAATTTAGAAAAATGGATTCCATATTTGGAATCAGGATGTTAAAATTGTGTAAATAGGTAACTTTTATTTTTAGACATTTTGAATAATTACTGCGGTAAATATTTTATTTACCATGGTTAAAGGGTAAATCCGGTAAATAAGGGTTAAAAAATAATATTATAATAATACAAAATTACCCTAAAACGTGTCCTAACCTTATTGGTGGACACATACCCGACCATGGGCATCCTTGGGTCAATTTGGGGACCCCTTGGAGCCACTTGTATGTGGTAGGGACACATTATATTAATAAAGTTAAAATAAAAATAAAAATGGCATAAGCTTACATCTTTTATAAGAACAATTTTTACATAGGGTTATACATGTTGGATTTTCGATTAAAAATATTCATTAGAAAGCTAAAAAGATTTACTACATAATGATGTTTTATTTATAATTTTTAGACATTAAATAATTTATTTTATTTATGACACAATGATGATGCAGTAATTACTAAAATAGTAAAAAATTAACATAATTGATATTATAAATACCCAAATAAATATAATATGAAACTTTTAATGAATTAAACTAATTTTCTAGGATAATATGATATATTAGGATTGATTTAATTGACTTTGTTCGAAGTAATCAATCTGTTATGAGTTTCACAAAAATCAACTATTGAATAGTGTCAAAATTGACATAAAAGAGTTCTTAAAACAAATATTATATTATTAATTGATATTAAATTCCTAAAAATCTAAGGTTCGGCCAAGAGACTTATATTATGATAGGTTAATCATTAATGGACCACTTGGGGGTCGCTTGGATGTATATAGTAAGTTTATTAATCATATTATATAAAAATACAAAGAGACATTGTAAAAGTGAAACTAATTAACTTAGAGTTAATACTTAAAGATAAGGTTAATATAAGTACCCAAACCTGTCTAAATTCTATTGGATGAGTTGTTTTCGACCTATCCACACCTCATCCTTTGAATAGTCAACTTTGGAGCCTTTTTAAACCGAATATGAATTTATTATAAATTAATATTTCTAACTTTTCCAAAGGTGCCCCTCACCCCTCTTATAAAAGGGCACTCCTCCTTCTCATTTCTTCACACCTTCAAAGCCTTTTGGTTCGGCCAAAATCTGCCCAAATACTCTCCCAACATCCCTCAATACAACCTAGAGGCCTTAGTTTGATCAGAAAGCCAACCTAAGGAGCCCTTTTGATCAAATCAAAAGGAAGAACCCGAAGAAGAGGTAATGATTTCACCACCCTTTTCTAAGTTCATTTCTTCTTCCACTTCTTCTTCCTTTGTTCTTACCATTCTGAAATAATAACTCCAGTATCTCACATATACTGTGATGTTATTATAAATATGGTACAATCATATTCAGTATTCTATCCACCCTTTGAATAACATGTCACCATACGTGCGTACGTACGGCTTACCGTCTCCACGTCGTGGTGTAATTGTTATTCAATATAATATTATTTGGATGGGTATAATAATGATGTGTAACTCATGTAAATAATAAATATAACATGTTAATGATTCTGTATATATGATATACCATCCATTTATATATTATTTTAATATCAAAAGAATGATATTGTCGCTCGTGCGTACGTACGGACTACCGTCTCCACGAACGCGATGAGATTCATTCTCCATCGTATCCATTCAAGTATAATTATCATTTGATGATTTAAAAATGATGTTTAAGGACTGTATATCATTCTGGATATGAATAAGATACAACAACCATGGCTTATGTAACAAAAAATATAAAAGAAAATGAGTAAGTTAACTCCCGAAACGACGATAATTCTAAGATATTATTAACAAATCAATGTTAAAAGATCATATATGATATCATATTAATATATATGATTCTTGTATAATTTAATAACAACTATTTCACCATTATACAGGAGGTTAACCTACCCCAACCAAGGAAAAGTACAAGGTAAGGGTTATTTCACAATCTCTTCATTATCCGAGGTTGTATTATATGTAATAATCTACTGGGATCTCTTTATCATCCACATCCATGTTTCTTAAAAATGTATTTCAAAACATTTTTACTATTTACAAGAATATGGGTTAAAGTCATTTATACACTTTTTGACTTTTTATAAGAGGTTTATAAAGGAATCTTTCCGTCATTTTCAAAACAAGGTCCTTTTTAACCTTTTCGACAGAATTGAGGTAAGAATGTTTTTTTTAACTTATATGGCGGGTGCGGTTATTTTACGCCATTATAAAATCTTCAAAGCTTTCCTTACAAGCTTATAAGAATATTTTCAAAGAAAATGTTTTATTTTATATGGATCTTAAATGATTTCAAAATAAAAGGAGATATTTCTTTAAAAAGAATTTTGATTTCATCTATGTCAACATCCTTTGATGGATTTTAAGATTATTTGAAGTTGATTTATTATGATACAAAACTTCTATATTGTATTGAAGGTTTTGTGATATGTTTGACTGTGGATGTGCTATTTTTATACCATTCATAGTTTATGGTGAAAGTATTGACATTTCATATGCTAGTTTTAATACGAATGTTTATGTTATGTTTAAACCTTTTCATATGGGAATGCATTGGACTTAATAAGTGACGGGTGGAGCCCGCTATAGCTCCTCGATGCATCGGTAGGTCTCATGAGACAAACTAGTGTCTTGGCACAAGGCCTTGACAAAATCTTATTTGTAGTCTTGGCACGAGGCCTTGGCTATGTGGTTATGATAGTCTGGCATTATGCATTCCAACATTATGAAAGTGGTTATTGATTTTTGCATGTGATTATTCGATTAGTAGAATATCCATGTGAATAATTAAATGGAATTATTTCATTTTATTTATGCCATACCATGTTGAAAGTTCATGTTTAAAAGGCTTTTGTTTTAGTTATACATTGCCTTAAATGTTTATTCTTATTGATGAAAGTTTCCGCTATATTGTTATCCTTACTGGGCATTTGAGCTCACCCCTTTTCTATGTTTTATTTTTCCCAGGAAGTGAAGATGTAAGTTATGAATGACCTGCAGGGATATTATGAGGGGATTTTAGTGTGGACTGTGGAAACATTATGTTGTTGTAGTAGTTTTTCATTTTATGATGTAATGTAAAACTTATGAATATATCTAGTGTTTCCAAGGCTACTAAACCAATCGGTCTTTCGAGATTTGATCTTTCTTGTGATCATGCCAATGTTACGAAGTAATGCACCGACTCTGGGTAGCTGGGGTCGGGGCGTTACACATAAATGAAAGAATATTACACAATGAGTAAAATAATGGTCAGTACATACACCACTCAAAGGAAATTGTGGCAAATGTATCATAAATCTCACGAGAATAAAAGTGAGATGAAAAAATCCCTTACGAAAACTCAGCAGCCTAACGGCGCCACTTAAAACTTCCAAAATGGATTGATTAGAGAGAATAGGGTCTCTCATAACATGAACATAAAAATTACAGTAAATGTAATATAAAATATCATCCCAATAACAAGAAATATGAGCTTTAAAAGGAATGACATAAAAGAGTGTACTTAAAAGGAAAGAGAGGTGTAGGATCCCTTACCTCGGGTCCGACTTGACTCGATCGTTCTTTAATCTCCTGAATAATAAACTTGAGTTAATTTCTAATTCCTTAAGAACCTTTTTCAAGTTCATTATTACTTTTATGCCACTTATTACCATGTCATAAACATTATGTAATCATTTAAGTTAATAATATTTGTTTTGCCGATTTTTGGTTCTTAAGTCGAAAGTGGACTTCTTACAATTACATGTTGTTCGTGTGGCCAAATGTTTATTATATCCAGAATTGTATTCATTATTTAGATATCATATATTTCATATATATCCAGTACATTCATGCATTTATAACATTACATAATCATTTAGAGGTAAGAAATGAAATGCACCGTTCATGGAGACGGTAAGCCGTACGTACGCATGAACGCTACTTTCATTTCTATTTCGTATTTTATAGAATGGAATAATAATGATATAAAGGTATATTATAATTCCAGTATAATATCATATATAATATCATATTTCCATCCTTTATACATCCCACATATGGTATTTAACGAATCAAATCACTTTGAGGGGGCGGTAGTCCGCACTTCATTAAATGAAGATATCGCGTATACCCATAATGGAAGCCATAAAGGTAAGACAAAAATGAAAAATACAGAAGAATAAATAAAACATAAACATATTATATATCATATATAAAAATAGTGACATCATAATGGCCACCTTTGAAGGTGTTAAATGAGTATTGAACAATCATCGTTTCGGGAGGCAGAATTTCACCATCCACGGAAACCGTATGTTCTTTAACCATTTGATGTAGTTGTGTGAGAGTGTAGCTCGAATAAATCTTATAACAACATCCTAGTATATTTAAGATACTGGTGTTGTTACAAAAGAAGTAAATAAAAAGAGTTTAGTGGGTTGGAGAAGCAAAATAAAACAAATGAACACGAGAGAATGAATTACCTTTAAAAGTGTAACTCCTTTTGATTTGAGCCTAAAGGCTTCCTTTGAAAGGATTATTCCCAAAGGGAATCCTCTAGGATGAGGAGAGGGATTTGGAGAGAGTAAATGGGCAGGGGTTGGCCGAGCCAAAGGCTTGAGGAGTGTGTGAAATGAGGTAGAGGTGGGGGCCTTTTATAAGAGGAGAGGAGGGGCACTTTTGGAAAGTAAAGAAATATTATTTTATTTGAAAATGTTTTTCGGTTTTAAAAGGTCCCACATTGATAGAATTAGTGGATAAGGTGATAAGGGTTCGAAATCCACTCATCCAATTGGTTTTGGACATGTGTAGTTTATAGATTTTACATTATCTTTCCATTTTATTTAAATCGTCAAATAATGATGTCATCGCTGCATCATTATTATGTCATAAATAATTTAATTTATTTAATGTCTAAAAATCATAAAAAAAATACTATGATGTAGGAAATCTTTTTAGATTTCCAATGACTATTTATAATCAAAAATCTGATCTTTATAACCCCATGTAAAAATTGTTTTTGTAAAACATCTCTTGTTTGTGTCATTTTTACTTTAACATTTAATAAAAAGTTATTTATGTCATTTCCAAACCAAAGTGTCTCCATGGGGTCCCCAAGTTTACCCATGGCTTTTCTTGGTCGGACATGACACAACCAATAAGGTTGGGACATGTGTCTAGGTCATTTCATATTATTAAATCATTATTTATACCTTAAACTACACTAATTATCACTAATCGCGATTAAGAACTTAATAAGTTACTATTCACCAAAAAATTATTTTAATCTCATTGAACCACATTTTACTTCTTAATGACAACCATGTATGTCGGATTTTCAAAATTCAGTACACATTAGTGGTAAACTTTCATTTAACTGAAAAATCAGTTTGCTTGATTACCACTTAGTGGTTTCACTATTCATCAAAAATTGAAGTTTTTCAGAAAATTACCAAAAATTCACCCTAAGCTATATTTGATATTCCGAATTCAAAAATGAAGTCCATTTTACAAAATTCAAAACATATAAGACACATTAATTAATTTAATAATTAATTCCTGCTGTCATGACAAATAGCGTGTTTTATGAAACAATAAGTATCAAAAGATTGACACTAGTTTAAGTCTGATTTCAAAGTGAAATTGATTCCAACGACCACTATTGGATTTAATGGTAAAAATATTTTCTAATTTCACTTTAAAACCAATTCAAAATATAATCTAATCATATAAATAAATTAGATTAAAAAGTGGTTTTGAATTAAAATACAACATTTTACACTATTCATTAAAAAAATGAACTTTATCGGAAAGATACCAAAAATTTACACAAAGTAAATTTTGATGTCCTGATTCTTAATAAGAGTTTTATTTGGTCCAAAAGAATGTTTAAGAGTGAACAAAACTATATTTAATGACGGTTCTCCATCAAAAGGTGATAAGTGAACCTTTAGTGAAAACTAGGGCATATACGCCTAAAATTGAATTCTTTCCGTATTTTAAGACTTTATCTTTTATTGTATAAATGTAAAAATATTTAAGAACATATATAATCATATTTTAGATATTTCTATCCATTCCCGCCATTACAATGGCTACATGTTAACTACCATTTAAAATAATATTATTTTATTATTAGAGTGCAACGTAAGATTCCCAAGAAACTCGTTGTTGCGTGTTGGGTACGCCATCGAGCATAGCGTCCCCTTTAAAGTCATATTAATATTTTATTCACAAATATGGATAAATATGAAAATGTCATATTCCTTATTTACCTGGGGTGTTACAACTGCCTCCCCTGGATAGTATGTGTATTCGTATTTGATGAAATAATATAATATTTATTATAAAATGATAATAATATCACGAAAAATTTACTCTTATCTAATTTCAATACTGATCTTCAAAAAATTTAATTGTTACTCATGCGTACATATTGGTTACCATGTCCAATTATTTTTATCATAGTTTATTTTTCATAATCGTATTTAATAGTTGGACAAAAAATTATGATTTATGTATAAAATTATAATTATTTCATGGTTAAAATTCTGAAAATTATTAATTAATTTTATCTTTTACCTTATTTGACATACCAATGTTATTTTGGACATATGATCTGATTATCAATAAAAAGAATGATGTGAAATTAATTTTTCATTTAAATTAATATTACCTTTACAATTGATATAAATGGAATAAAAAATGAAAAACATTATTAATCATGTAAATAATCTTCTTCTATTTATTATTGTAAGCTAAAATTAATGCATTTATTCAAATCAGGCTTAATATAATGGGTCTCTAGAAACCATCATTTCATTTAGGTTATGAAAATTGTCCCTCTAACTCAATTAATCTCAATATTAATGTACTTGAATTCATATAAATTCAATATATATTTATTTCAAATATAAAACTATTTTATTATCCCACCCCATTATGGTGTAATACATTCATTATAATTATTTTTCAATTTATATTATTATAAAATTTCCAATGATAATGACATGATGCAATATTATGAAACACATTTTCCTTCAATGGGTAATTATTGTGGTTTTTTATATGACTAACTCCATTTACCTACAACACATAAATCTTAAAAATTTTATTATGGGTGTTATCATATATCACTTCAATTCATTTGGTAAATCTTGAACCTCGGGGGGATTTTTGTATGGGATTAGGGAGTAATCCAAATCCATTTTTGGACTTTGTCAACCACATGATATTATCTATTAAGATATCCTTGACTCATGGTTTGTCATGCAATATGTTTTAGACACATTTCCTATGTTTACATGATCATATTATTTCAGGATCATTATGTTATGATTTCAATAGATTACTTATGTTCCTTATCATTTATTTTATCATGTTATTCATTTTACTCACATGTAATTCTCTGTTGTAATGATTATTCAATTACTCATTATTTTACATCAACCATTTATTTATGTATTCACCAGGAAATCCCAATATGTTTTAGAAGCTCAAATGGATATATAGATCTAACTAAGGAGAATAAAATAAATATTTCAGGATTAAGATTCCATTATGTATTATAATACTCTTCCCCCAATGTGACTAGGCCTTTATGATCCTTGGGTTGTTTTAATGTAAATTTATTATTTATAAAAATTTAATAGAATTTGTCAAATACTTGTGTTTCTATAACATTTTTATATTGTGGGTCTTATATAATTTTTATCATTATAAATTTGACCAAATTATTAGAATAAATTAGATGATCAGTTTTTAGGTCCATATGATCTATTATCATCCCCACATTACATTTTTATGTAAATGTGGATTTTATAATGAATATCAATGTGAATGTAACTCTAGATTAGGGTGTGTGGGGAATATATTTCCTTATACATGAATGATCTCATGTTATTTTTTGGAGTTGTTTCTCAGTGTTATTGATTCTCCCATGATTATCCCACATCTTATAGTGCTCAATTCATACTCTAATCTATTCCTTGATGTAATTTATGGTTTACTAAAATAGAGTGTGGCTGTGTTAACTATTAATATGCTCCATGGTATGATTTATATTTTGATTATATCATATCTCATGAAAATGGATATGTAAAAGGATATTATATTCACGCTTTGTGACCATGAGGATTTTATATTATTTCATCCCAAAATTTCATAATCATATTTCCATGTTCTATTTTACAGCATTTAGATGATTCTCTTAGATATTGTACTGATTATTAATTGATTAATTAAGTGACATGAATAAAATAGTATATCTAATAAAGAATTTTTGGTCTTTTTTATATACTCATAGGAGAAATATGGTTATAAAAAATTGACATTCAATCATGGTAATAGTATTTGATGGTCTAAGATGGAAATATCACAATAATAGTTTTAGGAATTGGTATGTGAATTTTGAGTTCCTAGATATGGAATTAGTTCTTAGGAACTACCTAAATGAATTTATGGTATTGATGAACTAGATAATTAATAATATCATTGAATCTTTCATTATTGTTTTTTGGATGATATTTGGTTTTACACCATGTCAGAGGAGGAACAAATGGATCAAATGTATTAAACCCTATAAATCATTAATGAACATCACATGTAAGATAATTATTCTAAATTTAAATTTTAGATACATAAAATTAACATTATGTGGAATGTTGTATTGAGTAGGGTCACCTTAGTGGATCATGAAAATATCTTGGTGCTAAGGTTGTGTGAGAAACCAAGAAATTTATTTCAATAATTATAGCTTCAGCCTCATAGATGGTAATTTAATGTATTATGATTAATAGATTAATAATATTACATCTACAAGGACATCATTAAACTACCAAGTTTTTGAATTTTATTTGAATGAATAATATTAGTGGTCTTTCAGGTAACTGAATAAAATTATATCTTTGCCTCTAGTTCTAATCCATCTAGAATACGTTTCAGGTTATGATGTTCTATTTGTTTCCCCAAATTTCATATTGGGGTATATCATGATATAGGTAATTCCTATGGAGGCCTACGGTTTTCTCTTATTATTACATAATAATAATAACTTCACTACACACATCATTGAGTTGGAAGTTATAATTTATGCTTTCAAAACATGATGTACCTATTCACCTAGGGATTGATTTATGGTATATTTTGATCATACAATCATAAAAAATATTTTTACATAGATTGGTCTCATTTTTTCATCATGACCCTTGTTTGAGTATCATAAATATTTTAATTTTGTTATTTTTTAGTAACCTAGGTATTAAAATTTGAACATTGATTCATTGTATAGGAATATAATATCTAATTCTGTGATGTAACAGTTAGATGAACAACTTTTTATGAGTTTGTTATCTTTTATAAACATTGGGAGATGATTCTGGAGGTCTTATATTTTTACCATTTTCGAAGCTATATTTTTAATTTGATGAGTGGGTTTCACTCAACCAGGTGTTAGACACCTGTTACTATAATTATATTAAAATGAAAATATTTTGTGAAGTCTTTTGTTGTTGGTCTCAATCTCTCAATGATGTTTTTCGTTTCTAAGGAAATTCATTCATTCCTATATATATATGAGGATATAATGGATAGACAGTGGAAATTGGTCTTCTTGGTCTATAAAGCCTTGATTAAAATGATGATTCAATTTATGCGATCTCAGTATTGGTTTCTGGGAATGACGAGGTAGACTGGAGATTTTTCCTCAATGTGTTGTACATGTAATAGAATTATGGTCGAGCCCTAGATAATTATTAAATGTGGAAAAATATTTTTATAGACAACATCATCAGATTAATACAAAAATATCATGGGAAGGATGCAATTTTAGTGATCATTGATCAATATAAGAAATATTATCAATTCCTTCAATTAAGAGAGTGGATGATTTATCTTATATTTGGGGACTTGAATGTGTGAGATGTATGAATTATTCATAGATATCCTTCAGTAATAATTTATGAATGTGAAATATAGTTTAAATATTTTTTTTGGAATGGTTTTCTTGAGTTTCCAATTGATTTTATACATGAATAATCATCTGAGATGGATTAGAAGACTGAGTGAGCTATTTTGATCATTTATAATATGCTTCGGGCATGTGTGATTGAATTTATTGATTCATTGGAACATAATAATCCTTTGGTTTAGTTTTTCATTAAAATTAGTTATCATCCATTTATTATGATGTCACCCTCCAACGAATTTTATGGACATCAATTTATATCTCTCTTGTGGTGGGAATAGTTTGGAGACATGTCCTTTATTAAATCAAACCTAATTCAATAGAGGATATAGAGATTAAATCTATTTTCTAATAGTTTATTAAATTCATGGGTTGAAAATAAAACATATGTGGACTATTCTGTTTTCCAAATACTATTTTAGGTTTTTATTGTAACATTATCGTGTTTCAATTTTCTTGGGTCATCGTCAATTGGTTATGAAGAGTATGTTGTTACTAGTGTTTGTTATCAATTTTAATTCTATTGTCATCATTCAATGGTGTCCGATAAATTTGAAATTCGTTCATGCTTTATGTCAAATAACAATTTGTATAATTTTTTCAAGCTAAGGAGGTATCAAAATTACACTTCCTTGTTGATTTAATGGGAAGCTATTGATCTTGAGCTAGAAACCTCTATTATTAAACAACTACTTTAGATAATGTATTTATTATATATGGTACACCATAGTATGAAAATTCAACTACCATATGTACAATGTATGGTTTTATGGGATATCTATGAAACATGGGTGTGTTAAATAATGATGTGGCATTAATGGAAACTATTTATTCTGAGTTCATAATCGTGTTTTATTTCCAGAGATAGAATGAATTTATCATTGGGAAAATTGTGACTCACTATTAGTCCTAGGAATATTTTAGTTTGATATTGGATTATTCTTATTGTAATAATAGTTTATTTACATTAGTTGGATACTAAAAACATATATTTTTGAAGATATTATTTCGGTTTCATTATTTAGGATCATATATAATACTAACCATATTGTAATCATGTGGTATTTAACTATGAGATTCCTGTGGTATTTTCCACCATTTGAGAATAGTTTCTAAAATAATATGGCACTATGAAGAAACTGTGAATATGTTTGGTAATTTTTCTATACAAGTCATACAACTTGACAAATTTTTTTAGAAACCTTAAATCACTACACATATATTAGCATTACTATAAAATCCAATGATAAGAAGAAATTAATGGTTAGTTCAAGGTTTTATAAATTGTGTTTCCTAACCATGTGCCCCAATATAAAAATATAAATGTTTCAATTTATATCATTTGAATTGATTATTTTTGTATCTAATCACCTCTTAATATTCAGTAGACACAAACATAACTCCCCCAGTCATGTAGAGCCTTATCCCATTACTTCATAGGTATTTTTACTTTTTCATGATAGTTCACTTTAATGTGTCTTAGAATTTTATATTGTATTTTTTATCCCAATTTAAATTCCCTTAATATCTTCTCCCCATATTCATTTGAATAACTATTGTGATTTTATATCCATGTCTAGATGGTGTTGTAGGTAATTGATGTTGATTCTTGTGGATTTAGTCTTGATTGGTCCAGATCTCAACATTTCCATCCATTATTTTCAAATGAAACTATTTTTCACTATTCATGAGATATATGCCTATAATTATTAGTATTATCCCATAAATATGTTAAAAATCATGAATTATTCATTTGATTTCATTTTATATATTGATTCATTGATTGTATCAAGACTTGAAAATTTTATTTTTAGTGGGTATAACTTTAAAAATAGTTTTTTTCACATTATTTATATGATGAAATGTAAAAATGTTGGAATTATATCAAAAAATAGATTTCCAACCATTACAGTGGATATTAATAAATTTGAATATGTTATATAAAATTTGATAATGTTTAATTTAAGGTTCCATGTAATATACGATATTAAGAACATCAGGGGTGTAGGGAAGAAAATTAAGAAAACTATAGTGATAGAGGAACTAGAAGGGGATATTTTAGTGATATTAATTGAATATGGTGTGAACTGATAATAAAAGGGTTCATTTTATTCTAGGATATAGTTCCTTTATAATTCCCAGTTTGAATTCTTATAGGTTAGATCCCACTAGAGCTTTTTTTTACAGGAAGAAATTGTTTCATTCTTGATTTATCACATTTTATTTTTATGGTATTTCAATGGAGAATTCAGATGAAACATATAATCTATCATTTAGGTTCTTATTATGTTTCTAGTTCTCAATAATATGATATTTTAATATATAACTGAAAAGATTTTTTTTAAAATTGGTTTTAAATCAAAATAAAGTTTTAAATTTGTTTTTATAAAGAATAGACCTAATTGATTCATGGTGTTATACATTTTATTGATTCATTGGATGTATCCTATTATTTGTTATTTCTCACGAAATAAATTCACGATAGGGAATGTGAAGATCTTATTTTTCTATATAAAGATTATTTGAATGGTATCATGTATTTTTAAATTCCTTGAATCTGTGATGAACTTGTATTATTATTATTATTATTCTATTAAATTCCCAGGATGCTTCTTCCCACAACTTTTACATGTGGGATGATTGGGCTTCTTCCCAACATGGAAGTTATTTGCTGGAGTGCCAGCATTAGATTCCATTTTCCACTTATTTTCACCAGGCCCATGATACCACTAAGAATCTCATATCTCCATTTCAACCGTAATGTCACAATAGACAATATCCTCATATCTATCAATGTCTCGAATAGCCCACGCTTTTTGTAGACTCGGCTTTAGTCTACAAAAATAAGCGATCCACCTTGATTTTTGAGTTCATGGGAAAGCTATAGGTTTACCTTTAAAGCCTAGTAATTTTTTCATCATACACCCCGTTTGACTCATCTTCCTTCACCTTGAGTCTAAGGAACTCTCTTTCTATCTTGAGAGGTGGGGGGGTTAAGGAAAATATTTATTGAAAAACATTCAATTGATATCCTCCCAATCTTGGAGTCAATTTATTCCCAGGTATTTTTATTTTTGATCATTTTCCACCACTTATCATCTTCCCCATCAAAATGATAGATCGCCAGTATGACTTTCTCTTCATCATGTCTCTTGAAGAGAGAGAACAACTTTTCAATGGAGTTAATACACAATTCTGTTAGGAGGGGATCGTAAGATACTCTAAACATGGGAGGCCTTTTCCCCAAGAATGATTCAACGAAAACATGATCTTTACTTGGATGAATAGGGTGTTCTACATGATTAAAGTTATTATTCATAACATGAGCCAGCTGGGCAAGTACTTTCATGATGTTTTGAATATATGTTCCCATCATATTAGGCATATCATTAGAGAAATCTTCACATTCCCTATCACATTATCTTTTAGACCATGTTCTTCTATTTCCTTCCATTAACTAGGAAAAGTAACATATAATTAGAGGTCTTGAATATATATTAATTAATCATAAAAAGGAATATTTTAACATAAGAGGATAAACATATAATGGATAAGTAGATACTAACTTCTGATTCCCTAGGTTTCAATCTATGTTATCCTTGATCTATTTCATAACTTATATTATTATGGTTTTTTTATTCCATTAATAATGTTTTTTACTAAACTTGTGAAATTACCAAAGCATATCCCCTGGGAGTGTCAAACAAAGAGTACAACAAGGCCTGTTTTCGGGCACCAGTTCCTATTTGAGTCAAGCTCAAAGCAATGTTTTTGAGTTTTACCCCTAGATACATTTGTGCCAGAGCCACATCTACCTATTTGTATCTATAAAGGGATGTGTTTTCTTTATAAACCACTTACTCTATATATACAAAAATTTAGGGGTGTTTTCTTATAAATAGTCTCATCCATACAGATCTTACTAAAATTCTCTATTACTAATCTCCAAAAATAACTAGACCGTCCTCTGATACCAACTATAGAAACCCTATCATTTTTCCTATAACATTACATGATTTTAAGCATAATTATACATCATATTACAAGACAAGGATCATAATGTCTACTGTCTTGCAAGACTAAGTACATAAAATAGAAAACATAGAACTAAAAAATATCCTGATCTAACCTTCATAAAGAGATCCTTACTTCCTTTGAGCACTTACATCTTCCTAGGGTACCTTTGGGATCAAATGAACAAATGGATGAGCTAAAATCCCAATAAGGGAATAAGCATAAGAATATTCCCTAAGCCCATGGGTTAGAGATCATGACATGATGATATAAAATGGAATATAGAATCATAACATATAAAAATGGGATCATATAAACATTTAATCATAGAAATGTGGAAGAAACATAAAACATTACTTTAACATGAGTCAAGGATAACCGCCAATACCGTTACACATGGTAGCACAAGCCATGTCTAATCTCCAAGACTACCGCACATGGTAGCACAAGCCAAGGCCACCCGCCAAGACCGTTTCACATAACGTCTCATGAGACTAAAATTTACACAATTAATTAGAAATCTATCTAGGTGAAACCATCATAAAATTTCATGAATATTTTTTCCGAATAATTAATCAAACATAATAAATCTTACATAAACATAAGGGTTACCAATGGAGATAATTGGGTACCACAATCATGCTATAAAGCATAACAAATGGGAATATCATAAAAGTGTCCATGAAAGAAAGGAACTAAAATATACATGGATATTCATAATTTAAAATAGTAATGTATCATTGTAATTGATGTCAAGTATAAGAGAAATCATGTAACAAAAATTATTTAATAAATTTTAGCATTAAAATATTTTTGTGCAGTTTTAAGGAAGATACTATAGAGCCTTTAAAGTAGAAATGAGAACAATACTTTATATAAAACCAGAAGTGAATCAACAAGGTTTTAATAATAATAAATACTGATTTTATAAATAAAATGGTGTCTTCAGAAAGAATATAGAGTGAACATGGAATCAGGTAATAATTCAAGAAGTTCCCTCAAAACAGGTTTGATTATTGAGATGTATTAAAGAGGGAATCACATAAAAACACATATATCCCATAAAAAGAATGATGAAAGGGTCATGATAAAGGAATTTTTTACATGTACACATAATTTATAATATTCCCATAAGAAGATAATATAACTTCATTTTTGTAAAAGGATGATAAGGTCACCTAAAGAACAAAGGTGCTTCTTGTAGAATCTCATGCAGATTATCAGCATGGTATCAAGTGCACTTACGATGAATTAATAAGAGAGAAAGGGATTTCTAATCACATATAAATCATAAGGGAAGTACTTAATAGGTGCTAAATCATACCCCATCATTATATATTACACATAAAAAGGAATAACCTAGAGAAAATTCTTGAATAAACGTGAAATAGAGAGGATCCCTTACATTAAGTCTGATGGTGTTCTCTGCTAGATATTAATGACATGAATAATAAAATTATGTTAATTAATTAATATTTAAAGAACCTATTCTATATGGGGAATATTTATTATAACCATTTTAAGTTCATTCATGACCCTTTTGATGGGTTAAGGGGTTCAATTTCATTGTTCGGGTCTGTTTGTTTTCTTGTTTTTAATGATCGGTTCATTTATATTCATGTTCGGATACACATGTACGATGAAAGTGGTTGTCCAGAATTGATGTTATATGACCTTAGTGAACATCACAAATATTAAATGGTTATAAAATTTACATTATTTATTTTTCATGAAGGTGAATAATTATATAAAACATTAATGATAAACCCTAGTATTAATTTAGAGATTTCATCACAATTAACTAGTTTTGTATTACTATTTTGTATCATGTGTGAAAAATGATTGGAGAACACCACATAGGATAAAATATATATTTAATAGTATATTTAAACCTAAAATGGTAGTATAAGTTGATAAACTGTCATCCTTGATTGTGATAAATTAACACATCTCAGACGGTTTCATTTCTCTCATATAGAAGGAGGGGAAAGGAGAGATGATAATGAATTATACAATTAACATCACAGAATTCCAAAAAAATTATGGTACTATTTTTTTCATAACATTTGGATAATGAGATGTTATGAAATAAAAGAGAACAATGGAACCTGAAAAGAAAATGAATGAAAAGAAAAGTGGAATTTACTTCTCGATTTAATATTCCTTGGATGCCTTTTATGGGGATAGGATTTGGTCTTTTGAGAAGACCCAGGTATGATGGACATAGGAGACGATCTTGGGGAGATATTTGGGCAGAATTTAGGGAAGGTACAAGTCTTTAGAGGAGTGAAAAGAAGAGGGGGGTGAGGGTGGTTTTTATATTGGAGGGGAGGAGGGTTTCCTTAAAACTCCATTCATCGGTTTATTATTTTACCATAAGAAAATCAATAGTAATGATTCTCATGACCATAAATAGTAATATTTTCATGTGAGTTCAAGATAATGGCCTTACATCAGCCACACATTATCAGATGACATCATAATTAATGCTTTTGGCATTTATTGTATGTTGTTGTATTTTACTATTCACAAATAATTCAAGTACATAATAAAAATTAAAAAAATAACCCTAACCATTTTTCAATTTTTAGAGTCCAGAAATGAATTTTATTTTTCATAAATAATTTTATAAATATAATTAATTTAATTTTTAATTAAAATCATAATTTACATGAAAAATATAGATTTTAAAAAATAACTGATTTAATAATGTTTTAAAAAATTACATAAGGTCTAATAAAATTGTATTAAAATCAGAAGAAATAATATTGATAATTTTTTAACACCTTTTAGGAAAATATATTTTAATTTATAATCATTATATAATTTTAATTAATTATTTGTGACTAACAAAAATACCAATACTTTTACTATGGTTATATTATAACCTATATGATAACTAAATTTTATTTATACAAACATGGGTGAGGTTATTAATCTTTTGGATGATTTAATATTTATAATGTTTGGTTACAATTAAAAAGGGTATATTACTATTCATATGTGTCGTTTACTTTTCACCAAAAATTTAAGTTTTCTTATCTAACTCCAAATAACATACTGATCACAACTGTGTATGTCAGATTTTCGAAATTCAAATCAAAGAGGTGAAAATATTATGTTTAAAGGTCACGTAGTACGTAGTAGTCCATTGTGATGCAATTTCATGTTATTATAAGACATAATTATAAGAAGAAAATTTAAATTGATAAAACATTGGGTCATTTCATAATCATATGCTACATTTTACTATATTAATTTATTTTATTTTTAGTTGTTCTTGAAATCAGTTTCGTTCTTTTTTAACCTTCTCCTTATATAGGGTTATCTTTGGTGATGTGTTGGGTTGACATATATTAGTTCATTATAACTAAAAAATGTTATGGATGTGTGGTTTTCCAAACAATTTTGAAACCATGAAGGATTCAGTAGTTTCACATGGCCAGTTTCATGGTCGGAGGACATAGTTATGTAATGGGTTACCCACCCCTAAAAATATTCACATAAAAAAATAAAACATATTGAAAAATTTAGTAAAGGTAACACCAAATTGGTGGAGAAACATTGAATATCTAAATTCATCAAAAAATTCCGATTTAAAGCAAAAAAATATTAGGTGTGAAAAAAAGATATAAAATAAATATCCAATCCATGAAAAAAAAGTAATTCATTATTGTGAAAATTGAGGAACATATTTTTTAGTTATAGAAAAAATAATAAAAAATATTTTATGATTAAAATTTCAACATAAATAATAAAAGGATATTCGATGATGATAAAATAATTTTAAAAAAATTAATATGATATACGTTTTTTTATAATGATTTTTCTAATTTTATATAAATATTGATCTGTAGAGAAGTTTTCTACATTGTGGATGAATAAACTAAGATTATATGAGAAATGAAATAATCGAATCACAGTAGTTCAGAGAATAAGCAAATAACCTGGAAATTTTAATCCTATAAATAATAACTCCAATGTTCAAATTATTATATAAGAGGTATATATAAGGTATATATTATTCAAATTAGGGATAAAATGGATGCGTTCATTTAATGAGACGGTGAGAAAAAATAAATATGGTGATTTTTGAGTAAATAATATAGTAAAATGGCCATGTTATAATAGCTTCATAGTTTTAATGCCTCTGTAATATTAGAATAGAATACAAGTTTGTAAAATTTATTGTTCGTGTTATATTTGGAATATATTTGTAGATCTTGTAAGAGTAATATATGCTACTGTAAAGATAGATATTCATGAAAAGTTTACTATATATGTTGCGTAAATTTAGTAATATGTTATGAAACTATTAATTTATCAAATAGTTGAGATATTTTAATTAGTTCAATCATTTATGGTGTAGATAATTACATTAGAGAAATCATGGATTCATTTCAAGTATATTTTGAAGGATAATTGTGGATATTTAAATGTTATGCAATATTTCATTTTTTTGTATCTTATTCATTATTACCATATAATAAATTTGAATGGAGAATTATTATCACTAAATATAAGATCTTTTATTTTTTTAAAATATATATTTATAATATATCACTTTAATTATAATGATGATTAAATTAGAAAATTTTTGTTGATGAAATATAGAGTCAAATATTATGAAAATGAGAGTAAGTTAGAGAGAGTTACATAATGTTTCTATTTTTTCCAATTTTTTAAGATTTCAATATTTTTGAATATAGAGGAACATATCCCAACTCACTATTCTTAAGGGTTGATAATAATATTTACTAATGTACTATATCATTTCCCTAGTTTTCTACATTATCCAGTACAGATGTATACATAGACTTAGTTAATAGATGACCTGTTGATTTAAACATTTTACTACTTTATTAATATTTCGGAATAATAAGAAGAGTGTATATAAAAATATAATCATTGATAATATATTTAAATGTATTTTTTCTTTGGTAATAAAAAAAATCCATATTTGGTAGATTAAATTTCTTGATGAACATATGGGATAATATAATATTTTCTTAATAAGTATTGTTTTTAATTCATTTTTTGCAATGATACTCAACTAAATGTAATTATTGATATTGATGTGATGGTTTTTTTAGTAATATATTTGTTTAATTTGTGTCATTATATTCTAAAATGACTAAATTATGAAAATGAAAAGATAAATTATGGTGTTTTGATGTTGTTATTATTTTTTTAATTCATATATGCATATATTTATGATTTATATGACTTTTAATTAGCTTGAAAATCATTTAGAATGTGATTGATATATTTAAATTAATGTAATTTCTCACTACCCCGACCCCACAAGGTGTACCTCTCTTGGGTTGGCAATGTGAGAAGGGGTATAGTAACCCCCGAGACCCGCCTCTAGTAGGCACTAGGTTGGAGACTAGCATTGAGGGTATAGTAACCACACAAATGGGGGGCATTACCCTCTATGAGAACACATGCAAAAGAGAAAGATAATACAGGAACCAACCAACTCCAAATCAGACTACAATATAAAATAAATTGTAAGTGCACATATGAATTATCATGCAAATATACAACAACTAAAAAAGGGAAAACTCCAAGTACCAAAAAAATGAAAAAATGCATGCAACCCCAAAGGTCGAACAGCTTCGACATCCCTAATCTAGTAGTAAACAGTCTAATCTCCAACCTTCTCCATGTGACCAGAATAATAGTTTATATATACATAGGGTGAGTATAATAGTATACTCATTAGGATCCTCCCAGGAGCCTCTCATGCAAATGTAAGGAAAGCATGCTCAAGCACTGTGAATAACAAGTGAAACTAACTCATTAGATAAACTGGTATACTAAGTTCCCATCCTCACCATGGCTACTCTCACCAAGTATTGCATACAATATTATATAATATAATAAATAATATCTAGGGTACCTCGCTACCACTTCGCCACTGGTTTTCCGCTTTTCCCCAACATCGCACATCCTAAGCGTCTCTCTCCACAAAGTATTTCCCACAGACACCTAGGAGAAGCACATTAAAATACACCTCATGAAACAAAACCACCACATTCACGTAAGAAAATTAACCAGGTAGTTTCTGTGAGCCGCCACCTCTCGCATAACATGTATCATATGTCGGGAATTAAACTTTAAGAAATTATATCCCATACATCGAGTAAGGATCCTCAATCAATTGTAGCATATACACGCAACATCTATAGTAGTCTATATGAAACTATATCTACAATATAAGTGTGTGAATAACCACAATCCATTAAATCCCTCTACACACATATATGGGAAAAACCAATCGATGTGAATACCATCACAACTTAATTAACAAAACAATAGAGTGGGGCTAAAAGGGGTAGTCAACCATCCATCCTCCCACTGGAATGTTGGAAAAAACACCCCCCAGGGCTCAGAATCTCTAGAGTGTCAGTTTCCCTAACTGACTGGGTAGTGTAGCATATAGAAATAGAAAATGTACAGAATATACTATAGCTCAAAAACACACTATCGGCATATCCAAGTCTTGGACTCAACTGCAGCTAATGTCTCTCGGACTCCTAGCTGCCACTTCTAAGACTAGGTATCCTATAAGAACACAACCATTTAAAAATATTAATTACATTACATCATGTCCTTTTTATAAGTTGAAATTTATGTTAATTAATTTTTTAAATATTAATTAACCATTAACCATTATACTTTATATTTTATTAGCATCACACATAAATTCCAATGTTCATTTAAAAAGCAATACCATCATTGCGTCCCAACAACCTCCAACCCCATGGGTTAACATAATTTTTTAAATCATTTATTAACAACATTATTACATTCCCATATTCATAAAAATTCTAGAAATACATTTTAATCTACTAAACACAAGGGGCTCAACACGTTGAGTAGGTGAACTACCCATCGAGTTTTTCAACCTATAGCAAGAAAGTAGACATATCCTTCCTTAATAAGCTATACATAGAAATAATGTGGCATACCCTACCTATCTTCACCCCTTTTTGGAAGGAGGGTAAAAAAGAACAGCTTCCTAGAGTAGTGGGGAAATTAAATAAGATAAAAAACAAAATAGAGTCAGCAACAATCCAAATATTAACATCCAACACGTTTCATCATCCCTGGTGTCCTCACTGCCACCTGTATGCATAAACCAATGCATCTCACCACTCTAGTTATCAATTTCTGCCACAACCAATGGGCCTCCCTTCCCCCACATATCACAACTGCCATCCAGGATCACATCACAAAAAATATAGTAGGAAAGCAGACAACATATCAACTGGGCTCTTGGCCATTAAACGAGGCATCCAACCATCAAACATAATGACAAATCAGGGATCTAAAGCACAATGCACTTGTCCTCACTACCAAGAGGGTAACTAAGAACCCTACAAGGAATTATATTTTTACCAAATAGATGGTTATTTAATCCATCTAGAATTAACCATTTAATTAATAGTAGGTTCCAACTATGGGAAACCTAAATGGAAAGCTATCATTTTTATCACAAATAATAAAACATTCTTACTGCATCAATATGATTAGCATCAAAATACAAGTACAATCGGATTCATTTACACGTCTCTATATTTATCCAAGTAATTATCAATTAATTCCCTATTTATGATAGTTTCCAATTTCATCAAGATTGACATGATAAAAAGTGAAGCATAGATATCACACTATCTTGAAAAACAAGATGAGATAACACACGAGCGATGCCAATTTATTTATCTTGTTAAAATATTTATTCTGTCGATTACATTATAATCTAGTAGGATAAAACATGAAAACTTTATAGTTTCATGTAAAAGAATAGAGACCATGAATCCCCTACCTAAAAAGGTTCTTGACATTCATTATACGAGAACAGTCCAACAAAACAGATTATTATCACCTCTCTTAGAGGAATGCATCCACCCAAGGATGTAGAGACACCACCACACCATCCAACACATAAGAAAATTCCATTAGGAACATGGAGATAGTATGAAATAATAGAGAAAAGAGAAACATAAGGAGATGAACCCAAAAAAATGACGATAGATCATACCATATATCGAAGATTTATTGATACTTCATGGTTACAAAAAATTAGGGGGTGCACTTGCAGAAATAAATTAAAGGGGAATGAGTCCATGGAGGAAAGGTTGATCGCACGACTCATGTGGGACAGAAGGAAATGTTCGAGTGTATCTCACCAGAAAACAAGGAGTAAGAATAAGGTAAGAAGATATCTCATCACTTTAGAAGATTTAACGTAGTATTGGTTTAAGATATGCTAGATTTTCCATTAAAAGAGGATCACATTAAACCACGCGGTTGGACCAAGTAAATGCATCCCAAACTTTTGGAAAATTAATATAGGGGTTATGGGATTTGAATAGGCCATAAATCCCATAAAAAGGTATTTTAATGCATTCTTTGTCAAATAAAATGTTAAATTGATGAATCTAAAAAAAATATAGAAATTTGGCAAAAGAAATATGAAACCGTTCTAGAAACACTATAGACTCACCGGTTTGGAAACACTATAGACTCACCATTCTAGAAACACTGTAGACTCACTGGTCTAGAAACAGTATAGAATCACCATTTCTGGGACGTTGTGACAGTATAGGCTCACCATTTCTGTGACACTATGACACTGTAGACTCACTATTTCTGTGACATTGGGACACTGTTCATAAAACCGGAAATACTATTTACAGAACTGGAAATTTGGAAAACTGTTGGGGATCAATCACCTTGAACACCCAGAACACATAAACCACCATATTTTAGCATGGGAATGGACCAAATAGGTCCATTCCATTACATTAGATACCTATCAAAACATTCTCATCCTCAAGAATCAAAAACTAACCAAAAAGGAAAACAGAAAAGGGGTCTGAACAACCCCCAATTGAGATAGATCTCAAAAGAGAGAAATCCACAAGAAGCAACCAAATAAATCCATATCATAAACAACAAATATCTACAACTACAAAGATAAAATCACCACATGAAAAGAATTAAACATCAAACAACTCTTGGTACTGAGCACGTATCTATGACATGGGTTCCTAGGAACTCTCCTCCATGCCACTGTGTCACCAAATGACACGAACCAAGGGGATAGAACGCCCACAAAACACCTTCTCTTTGAGGTCTTGGTTCTACAGAGGCCTCTCCCCAAAGGTCACATCATCATCATCATTGATCTATCCCCAACTAATGGCATGAGAGTGGTCATGAATGTAACGACGGAGCTGTGACACATGATAAATATCATTTATCTGGATCATCTGTAGGGGAAGTTCCTGTAACACCCTGACCCCAGAATCTAGGAGTCGGTGCATTATTTAATACATTGTAATGATTACAAGTAATCGTCTCCCATAGGACCAATCAGTTTAGTAGTCTTGGAAATAAGATACATACATATGTTCAAGACTACAACTTGAAACGAAAAAAACACTAATTTATTCCTTTAGAAATATCCAAGATTCCATGATTATTCTTGAAAGTCACTCATAACTAACTTCCTAATATCATGGGAAAATGATACATGAGAGAGGGGTGATCTCAAATGCTCAGTAAGAGTAAGAAATACAACGAAAGATAACATAAACCTTAGGAATGGTGAATAATTGGAAACCCATGACATTACAAATAATAATCAAGAACACTTTATGGAAGGAATATGAACTGAGTAAATAATTCCATAATAAAACAGAGTCATGGGTATTCTACTAGTCGAATAACCACCTAAAATATCAATATCTAATCTCATAATGATGGAATGTATAATTCTGGACATCTTAACCACATAGTCAAGGCGTTATGCCAAGACTAAAAATAAGATTTTATCATGGACTTCTGCTGAGACACTAGTTTGCCTCATTAGACCAACCAATGCATGAAGGAGCTATAGCGGGCTCCACCCGTCACTTACTAAGTCCAATACATTCCTCATATGAAAAGTTTGAAACATAACATAAACATTCATATTAAAACTAGCATATGAAATTTCAATACATTATCCACAAACCATGAATGGTATAAAAATTGCACATCCAGATTCAAACATAACTCATTCAATACAATATGGATTATTGTATTGTAACATATTATCCTCAATCGAGAAAAATGATGGATATTGACATAGAAGAAAATAATCATCAAAACTATTTGAGAGAAATATCCCCCTTTTTCTTGAAAACATTTAAAAGTCACACTATTTGTTAAGAAGCCATTTAAAAATATATTTTTGAATCAAAGTGTCCCATACCACATATAAAATTTTAAAAGGAATTTTAATTTTAAAACATTAATTTCCATATAAATAAATCGTTAAAACTATTTTTAAAACATGGACATTGATGAGGAATATTTAGAAGAATAAATTTTTAAAACATTTAAAATGATATTTTAGTTACAGTTCCTAACCAAATGAGAGACGATTAAATACAAATAATTCGGATAATAAAAACATTATAATATCTTGAGAATAAAGGATTTCATTATATACTATGTCAAATGATAGTATATACACCATATAAAAGTGAATTGGTGCATAACAATAAAGAAGTCTCACAGGAATGTAAATTGAGACGAAATACCTTATAAAGACAGTATCTTTAGGTAAAGGATAAATCAATGACATAATTATGTGTGATAAATATAAATACACTAAATATTATTGGATATTTAGTGTAAATAAATCAGAGGACATTCACACATATTCTTGTAAAAACAACACTAATGACTTGGATGTTTAACTCAATGAGTGGAAATTAAGTTAAGATCAAGTTTATATCAACAAATTGAAAAATTATCAATGGAGTAATTATGTGTATCAAAATTATATACAATAAAAGTGGAGTGAAAATTACTACATAAATAACAAATAATGATTCTGTACATAATCATGGAGTAAAATAATCAATGATGTATGCATAAATCCCAATGAGTGGAAATTGAAATTTGAAATTCCCTTACTGATTTGGTATATTATGAAACATACATCCCATGAAAGATGTAACATACAATGAAGATGTAAATACCAATAAATTTAATTACATTACAAAAGGAATACAATCATGGGAAGTACATACTCCAAACAAAATAAAATAGTGGCCAATATAGCATGAATCTCTCGAGAATAAAAGTGAGATGAATAACCCTTACTTTATTGTAATCAATCGAGTCGTATGAACAAAAGTTAATAACAACAAAATTAATCATATAATACCATGAATATAAAAATAATCATGATAATATATATCAAATTTCAGTAAAAAATACACCACATTCAAAAAATAAGTGGTGAACAATGGAAATCCCACAGAATTAAAAGTGAGATAAGAAACTCCTTACCTCATGTCCGACTTGTCTTGTATGTTCCTTGTTCTTCCTGAATAATAAACATAAGTTAATTTCTACTTGAATAAGATAAATTTTAAAGTTTATTATTCCTTTTATATCCCTTATTACCCTACTATAACAATTAGTTAATTATTTGAGTTCATATTGGATATTTTATCGATGTTCGGAACTTGAGTCAAAACTGAACTTTTTATAATTACAATTTTTCCATGTGGTAAAAATTCCATTATATCCATAATTATATACATTATTTAGATATCATATATCTATTATATATCCAGTGTATATATATCTAGTTATAATAGTACATAACATTTGGAGATAAGAAATGAAATGTACCGTTCATGGAGACGGTAAGTTGAACGTACACATGAAAGCTACTTTCTTTTCTATTTTGTATTATAATGGAATTAAAACATAATGATACATAGGTATTGTATAATTACAGTATAATATCATATATAATATCATTAATTCCATACTTTATATGTCCCACATAAGGAATTAACGAGTCATATCATTTTGAGGGGGTGGTAGTCTGCAATTCCTCAAATGAAATTATCGTGTTTTACCCATAATAGAACCCATAAAATAATGATATAAACTGAAAATACAGAATCATAAAGAAAACATAAACATAATATATATATATATATATCATATATAAATACAGTTCCATCTTAATGGCCACCATGAGAGGCTGTAGAAGATAATCGAACAATCATCGTTTCGTGAGGCGCTAGTTTCCCCTCCACAGAAACAGTATGTTCTTCACCCATTAAATGAAGGTGTGTGTAAGTGAATTTTGAATCCTTCTCCTAAAACATACTAGTATATTTATTATACAGGTTTTGTTATAAAATAATGTATTAAAAAGTTCTTATGGGGTTGTAGAAGTAAAATAAAACAAAATAAAACAGAAGAATTTAAGAGAAAGTGTTACCTTTAATTTGTGTAACTTTTTTGGGTTTGAACCAAAAGGACTTCTTGAAGTGCCTTCTACCTAAGGTAAGGCTTATAAAAGTAATATGGGGATATTGAGAGACTATTTTGGTAGGTATTGGATGATCCAAGGGGCTTGAGAGGTGTGTGGAATGGGTTAGATGTGGTGTCCTTTTATAAGGGGGAGGAGGGGCTCTTTAAGAAAGTGTGAAAATATTATTTTATTATATAGTGATATTCGGTTTATAAAAGTCAAAATATAATTAATGTAGAATATTAAATGGGTCATTGTCAAAATAAAATCATCCAATAATAATTTTATTCGTTTTGGATATTATTTTAATATTAATAATCATATTTATTAAAATCATTTATTAATGAGGTAAATACTACATCATTATTGTGTCTTAAATAATTTAATTTGTTTGATGTCTAAAAATAATAAAAAAATTACCATAATGTATTAAATATTTTTATCTTTAAAATGATTATTTATATTCGAAAATATGACTTATATAACCCCATGTAAAAATTGATATACTAAAAGATATTTGTTAATGTCATTTTTGTCTTTACTTTTAGTTAATTAAAATAAAGTGTCATTATCATTCTTAAGTGGCTCAATGGGGTCCCCAAATAGATCCAAGGATGACCATGGTCGGCCATGACTCATCCAATAAAGTTAGGACAAGTGTTATGGGAATATTCTATTATTATAATATTCTTTTGAACTTGAATTACCATATTTACCTTTAACCACAGTAAATAAAAGTCAAAAGATACTATTCACCAAAAATTATTTTCATCCTATTGAACCACATTTTCTTAATAATAACAACCATGTATCTCGGATTTTCAAAATTCAATTTATATAAGTGGTAAAATTTCCATCAAATGAAAATGTCAAATTTTTAACAACTACTTAGTGATTTCACTAATTAATAAAAAATTATGCTTTTCAGAAAAATACAAAAAATTATGCCTAAGATATATTTGATATTCAGAATTAAAAAATGATGTCTATCTTACAAAATTATAAACATATAATTTTGATTAATTAATTTAAAATTAATACTCATTGTCAAAACAAATAGCGTGTTTTTAAGAAACAACAACTATCAAAAGATTGCCACTTGTTTATGTATAATTTAAAAGTGAAATTAATTCCAATGAATAAAATTAGATTAAAGGGTAAAAACATAATCTAATTATACTACAAAACCAATTTAAAATTAAATCTAACCATATGAATTAATTATATTAAAAGGTAGTTTTGAATTAAAATACATTATTTCTCACTATTCATAAAAAATGAATATTTTTGGAAAAATACCAAAATTTCACCCAAGTAAATTTGTATGTCTTGATTCTAAATGATAATTTTATTTTTTCAAAATGAATATGTAAAAGGGTCAAATATTGGATTTAAAAAGGGTTCTCCATTAAAAGGTGTTAAAAATGAATTTTTTTTGAAAATACATTTTCTTTCTGAAAAAATGAATTTTTTATTATAATTTTTCTAACAAACACATAATAAATAAGTAAAACTTATATGGAGTATATAAAATTCAAAATCTTGTTAATAAAATTCCTAACCGCTTTTGAACGGCTAGTTTGGTAAGTTGTGGTGCGCTCAAACACGGTGTTGCGTGTAGAGAAAGCTATTGAATTTAAAGAAAATAACTTAATATGAAATCATGGTGTGTTACACTATCCCCTCCTTCAATAAATTGCGTCCATGAAATTTGAAATTGTTCTTAAAAAATAAAAGGATAAAAATAGAAAAATACCGTTGTTTAAAACCCACATCAGAAATTATGTTAATAAAATTTAGTCTTAATAAGTGGGAAAAGAAGATGAAAAAGGCACATATAAATTATGATCTCGATTAAGAGAACATTGGTGGAAATTAGAGACACATAATTAGAGGAAAATTTAAATATATATAGGGAGTGATTGAGTTCATCAATCACAAAATAGTTTAAAATTGAGGGCCTTAAAGCCATCAATCTATATTGATTTAAAATATCATCAGTTAAACAAAACATAAATCATTAGGATAACACATTTTTGGATTTAAGATCCCTGTACTGAATTTTAATAATTAATTTATTAATAGAATAAGAAAAAATATATATACTTGAAAAGTAGAGTTTCATCCTTTATCAAATTCTTACCACAAACTCATCTTTCACTCTAAATGATGAGTATTAAAGATGATTGGGTCACACCTAAAGCGCTAGAATAAACTTATAGAGAATCACATAATTCAAAATGGATGACCTATATATTTTACTTTTCTTCAGAGATTAACCAAAACCAAAATGGTTATTAAAAGATCATATGATCCGCAAAAAAGATATTATTTAAGAGAAAGAAATACTAATCTTAATTTTAAAAATTAAACCAACAGTACCAAAAGTTCAATAAATAACATTCAATAAAAAATTGTCCATAAAATATTTTAATATAATCTAAACTAATATTGAATCCAAAAACTCAGAAGAATTTGCTTACGCTGTCTTCCATGTTAAATTTTATCTCCAAATAATATCGACTACTCTTAAAGTCGCATACTTAAAAGTAATTTTCCTAATCACATATTCTCTATGATAGGTTAATTATTTCTATAAATAACCCAAATTGCTATAAATACACAAAAAAACATTAGTAAAAAACACATTCACTCTTCAAATGAAATCCCATAGTATTTTATTTCCCTTAGGCATATAGTATTCCCAATAGAGCCAACGTCTTCCAAAATAACATTTGTCAGTTAATAACTAAATAATTTACCTATAATAAGGATATTCATGTCACGAACCATCCCTCGGGGCCCATATCATTAATACCCAAAGCCCACCTTACATAGGCCAGGGGCTGGTGACTAGCACCAAAGGCGTAAATCCCTAAACTGGGAAGGCATTGCCTTTATAAACTGAACACACACAACATAGTACGCAACTGGAAGTAAAACACTACGTAAAACTGTATACAAAAGAGGGTGCATAATGTAAAGGGGGCGGAAATACAATCCCTTCTGTAAAGGAAAAAGAAATACAAATGTAAAAGTACGACAAAAAGAAGAAGTACAATAGAAGAAATGTAAACAACTACACAATAATCCACCGGGAAACCCTAACTGAAGGGTAGGTATAAATAGCCTCCTCAGTGCTCCACATCCGTCCGGCTCCTCTGTGTACCGTCACGCCATGTGGTCTACCTCTGTGTACCGTCCAGTCCTGCTACTCTGCCTCAATCAACATTGTCTGTCGTCTGCAACCAACACAATGAGGTGCGGACATAGCCCGTGCAGGGGTGAGTATAACGGTAGTCAGTAGGGACCCCGTGACCCTCAAGGTCTCACTAAATCCAACAAGAATAAACCAAAAGGTATATATTCAACGGATAACCATTACTTAGTTATATGCCTATACATATAACTAATTTATCTAGTAACCCATATCAATCATGAGGAAAACACAAAAGTCATTGACTCAGCTCAAAACTGGGATTTTATTCTAGGGGTGGTAACATGTAACACTCCCAGTCAAACTGTCTAAACCTCGGCTGCTGGTGTACACCTCCTCTATAGAGTACTGTGGGCATGCCGCATCACACAGAGGCACTTCCCACTATCCTGGACTGCTGTGGTACTCCTCCTATCGAGTATCGTGGGTCTGATGCGTCACACAGAGGCGCTCCCCACTGTGAGTCTGCCGTGTCACACAGAGGTGCTCCCCCTTGAAGCCTACTAATGTACTCCTTCTGTTGATTACCGTGGGTCTGCCGTGTCACATAGAGGAGCTTCCCACTGTGGGTCTGTCGCATCACACATAGGCACTTCCCATTGGGCTAATCGAAACACTCCGAGTCGAAAGGTCAACAGTCGTCAGGTCTCAGCCAGTTACTAAGTCTCCGTACTCCGCTCGCTCGTCTCCAGGAGAATCCACTCCGCGAGAAAATGGATGATACTACAACTGTCACGAACTCCCAAGTAGAAGTATCTCAATGGTCTTACTCGTTATAGGGGTCTCAACACAACAGACGACGCTTCAATCAGACGCCGGGTCTGTGAGTTATAGGCATTTCAGTTCCAAGGGCCCGGTTGGATTTTAGGTTCAAACCAACCTGACCATATCCAAACCGTGTCCAAACCTCATGTGGGGTATGCCAAAAAACCATCTTGCTCTATGCCTTTTGTCGCCACAAATGGTTCGTCGATCGGACACATGTAGCCTATGTTATGGGCGAAAAGGTGTGTTCGGGTCAAACGGTTTTGGAATGGGGTCTGACCCAATTCATGGGTGTGACCAAGTCTGAAGGTCTGACCGAGCCCGAGGGGGTAGCCGACCCGAGGGCTGCCCGGCCCGAGGGCTGCCCGGCCAAAGTAGGTGGACCGCGTGGCCTGGCTGGCAGCCCACGTGGCCTGCTGGCGGCCCACATTTCCAGGTTGGCGGCCCGCATGGCCAGCTGGCAGCCCGCGTGGCCTGGCCAGCCTGCTGCTGGCAGTGCCTTTTTGGGCCCTCCATAGTCGTGAGTTGGGGGGGGGGGGGGGGGGGGGGGTTCCACGCCCCCTGACTTCAAAACAGAACAGGCACTAGGTGCCGGTTCAGTATCCCGTAGGACTCAGGGGGTCCCGCATTGTCTGGCTGCCCGAGTGGCCAGCAGGTTCCGCACCATTGGAGCCCAGCCGACATCAGTCTCCCCTACTCATCCACCGCGGCCTGGCCTAGCCGTGGCCCGCTACTCCTACGTGCGGTGTGACAGCGCTGCACCCCCTCCTCCGCAGCCCAGCCCGGCTGCGGCCCCCTGCTCCTCTGCATGGCACGACAGTGCCGCACCCTTCCAGCGGCCTTAATCTACTAGTTCCTTCATGGATGGATTTTTTCACGGCCAGTTTCCTTTTCGGTCAGACTGACGTCGGCCGTCGTTTCTCCGTCTCCATTTTCAACAAACGAGAACTATAAGGGGGAGGGTCGGGCCGTTTTCGTGTGGTCTGATCCCTCATCGTTATGCTCATATCAATCGGCAATTCACATTCCATAATTTGAATGATGTAGAACGGGAAAAAATCAACTCAAATCCCCCACCTCATATGACTATGATCATTGACGAAGTCAAAGAATGGCGGCGTCGGTTCATCAATGTCGGAAATGGAAGAGGATGTCCATCATTGGTGGATGAGCATTCAGAGGTGATGAAGTCGAAGACGGCATTCTTCGTGGTCGACTCCTTCTCTTTTCACACGTTTGAATATCATTCTTCATTGGATAATTAGTTTCTCCAAAGGTTCTCTAAGTTCTTCCAATTCCTTTCTCAACACTCTACCAAATGAATTACCAACCAAAAATAAGGGGTTAAGCTAACCCATTATTTAATTTGTTGTCCAAAAATATTCAAAACCATTCAAAATGTGTTTTAATTAAATGAGTTATCTCACTTAAATAAATGGGTGGTGTTGGCTCAATTAAATGGTGGGGAAGGTAAACAGTTTTCTCCCCCTTTATGGGGAGTTAAGGGGGTTTAAAGCCCCTCTAGTCCCCACCAAGGATATCCTCTCAAGGGAGGTTATGTGCGGGTGGAACCCACCACCATAACCTCCAATGGGAGGATAGGGTGTGGTGAACCCCACCAATAACCACCTCTTGGTGGTTTTAACCACCTTAGAAATAAAAATAAGCAAGCACTTATTTTTATTTAACTTTATTAAAAAACCCTAAAATCTAACTTCCATTCTAGACCATCTGTCGTCGAGGAGAAATCCTTCTTAAGAAAATTCCAGTGCTGTGAGTTCAACGGTGCCCTCAGAATTTAGTTTCGAGCACTGGTTCAAAAGTTATAAAATCCCGCTCATACATTTGCGGAACGTACCCGAACAAAACTTCAGAAAATGATTCAGGTCACACCGAACCTCAGAATTATAAACCTTAAATATTCACGGACTCATAAAATTCCCATTTATTTATGAAAAAATATATCCACAGAAATTTCTGGGTCTTTAAATTCTCCCCACCTCAGGGCTTTACGTCCCTATAAGATACAACTCGAACTAAGGAAACAAATGTGGGTACTGAGCATGCATATGAGCCTCCCGCTCCAATGTGCTCTCCTGGAGGTTTCCATGCTACCAGCGTATGTGCACTAGAGGTATAGAGCATCCATATAGGACCTACTCCTGTCAATACTCAATCTCCACAGGTTCCTCTGTGAAAGTTGCCCCGTCATCAATGTCCAACCCCCTGTGGTCGATGATGTGGGATGGGTGGTGCACGTATCCTATCAGCTGAGATACGTGGAAGACGTCCTGCACCTAGTGCAACTAAGGTAGAGGAGCTAAGCGGTAAGACACCTCACCTACTCTGCTGAGGACCTAGAAAGGTCCGATGAATATCAGAGATAACTTTCCACCTCGTCTAATTATCCATAGACCTCATTGAGGTGAGACCCGTAGAAGGAACATGGTCACCATCCTCAAAATCCAGAGGCCTCTGTATCCTCTCGGCATATGACTTCTGCCTACTCTGTGCAGTCTTCATCCACTCCTGGATGATCTGCACCTTCTCCGTGGTAGCCCGTACCATCTCTGGCCCCCTACCAGTAAAGTGGTGATCTGCAAGGTCAACCATACAAAACCTCAAAAGGTTCCATACCGATGGTGGAGTGATATCTATCATTTAATGAAAAATTCACCAAAAGAAATTGATCCCCCCCAGCTATGACCAAAGTCGAGGACACATGCACGGAGCATGCCCTTGAGGGTCTGAATTGTCCGCTCAGTCTAACTATCTTTTTGTGGATGGAAGGTGGTGCTAAAGAGAAGCTGTGACCTGAAAGACTCGTGCAACCCCTTTCATAAATGGGAAGTAAACTCTGTGTCACAGTCAAAATGAATAGAAGAAGTTACTCCATTGAAACACACAATCTCTTGCACATAGAGGCGTCCCAAGCTCTCTACTGAGCCCTGCTCTCTGATCGGTAGGAAGTGTGCCTACTTGGTGAGTCAGTAAAGAAACACCCATATCGAATCGTGACTCTTGTATGTAAGTGGAAGACCCATCACAAAGTCCATGGATATCCCATCCAACTTCCACTCTGGGACCTCTAAGGGTTGAACCAAGCCTGCTGGTACCTGGTGCTCTGCCTTCAGTTGCTTACAAGTGAGGCATCATGAGACAAACTCTGCTACCGCCTTCTTCATATCTGGCCACCAGTGCTGTCGTCAGAGGTCCTGATACATCTTCGCCACTCCAAGATGTACCACGATAGGGGAAGTGTGGAACTCCCTCAACACTTCCTCCCGATGTGAAACATGTACCAAGGCACATCATCTGAAAAGGATGACATGCTCCCCACCTTCTGAAAATACATCAGGTGTATACCCTGTGGATATCTTAGCATGTCATGCTCGCAGTCAACGACCCCACATGGTACCTCCCTGACTCACTGAAGAAGTGGAGGAGTGACTGAAAGAGACTGTATATAGGCTTCTCCATCCACTACTAAAAATATGGCTTATAATAGCGCTAAAAATCGCCATTAACAGCGCTAAAAAGCGCTTTTAATCTCGACGAAGATAAAGGGGGTCTCCTTTATCAGCACTCAAAATAGCACTGATAAAGGTAGTCTTTATCAGCGATATTTTCAGTGCTGATAAATGTATAATATATCAGCGCTAAAAATAGCGCTGATAAACACTACCTTTATCAGCGCTATTTTGAGCGCTGATAGAAACAACCTTTATCAACGCTCAAAATAGCGTTGATATATTATCCATTTATCAGTTCTTAACTAGCGCTAATAAAGTCCAAAGATCCTGTGAAAAACCAGACCCTGCACAGAACCTGTACAGCACCTGCACACATTACAGCACCTGCACAGAGCACAAAAAACACCTGCACACAGCACAAACAACACCCACACACAAAGCACAGAAGAAACAAAATGATACATACATTTACTTGAAATCATGAATACAAAACAACACACTGCTATATACATTTAAAACAATGTTTAATTTGGTTACAATTACATTTATCCAACAAATAGTTAAAAATAATGATGTTCTATCCTTTTTTGCATCCATCTGCTCAAAAAAATTGTCATCCATGGCGGTGGCTTCTGAACAAAGCATTCAAACTGAGGAAAAAGATTTCACATACATAATAAAACAAATATTATGTTAGTAATACAATAATGAAATAATTAATGGGGTTGCTAAATGGAATTACACTAGTGAGGCACAAAAGATAAAATAACCAATTAACGAAGAGACACAATTAAGTCAATTCCCTTACCTCAACCAGAAGTCCAATAAACTAACTTCAGTTCATACCAACCACTAATTAGTCCATGATCAAATGTATTAATGTCCAACAACATTAAATTACATAATTAGTTAATTTTAACCGAAAATCCAGCATGGTATAATAGGCTCCAAACTCATCGTGTAATCCAACAAACCTAGAATGCTGAGAAACTAGGTGTGATCCACTCCTGACGCACCCCTAAGCCTAGAAAACACTAAATACACAATCTCTATTAATAAATTTATGAAACATTAAGCCTAAATTTTTGAAAACCCATAAATAAATCTTCCAAAAAACATAATCTACATCAAATAATGATTGATTACTAGTTTATGAAATTTTGAGACATGCTCTAAGAGTCATATATAAAAGTCCCATGAAGAACAATGATTTATCCATACAATGGTATAATAATTACACCTAGAACCCTAAAAAATGAATGGAAATATTTGAGCAAGAAGTTAGAGAAGCAAGGAAGATGTAGGAGAAGAATCCATATTGATTTGAAATGACGAACAACTGATAATCCACTCAGGTCTAAGGGGAAGGAAGGAGGGGAATGGGGTTTGGCCACCCCCTAAGAACTTGGTACCCAAACGAAGAAACTTGAAGATGTTTATACTTTATAAACCCATCACCCACATAAAAATAAGTTTTAAATCATGTTACATGAAATGAACCAAGTGTTGAAATCACTATATTTTGGGTCCAAACCCTTACTTGACCCCTTTTCCCCATTCACGACCATTATCACCCTATTAAATGCATTCATGTTGTGAATTACCCTTTCACACTATGAGTAGGATAATGCTACTACATTTAAATATAATAACTACCCAAATCATACTTGATATCCTCCCAAAACACAATGACATCCCTCTAGCCCCAATACATGTCTGAAACACCTATTATAACTGCTATATTGTACCTTTTTAGATGATTTTTTTTGTTATTATGGAATTCCATAATTCCCCATTCAAAGTGTACCAATGTACTAGTCAGATGTTATATGATATACCATAATGATTCTTGTTTCAATGTATTAGATGAGATATCAATGAAAATTTATCTCATTATTATACATACCAACACATCAAATCTGAGCATTAGAGACCTTCTGGTTTTCTTCAACTACTTCCAGTTCTGACATGGAAGTAGGATAGGATTTCTGTGGGATATTAGGTTAGGTTTTTGTGTACCCCTCGATGGAAGAATTAAATATGTGTTTTGATCAATTGAATGACCAAATAATCTCAATTTATATACATTTTATATGAAAAAAATTATAATAAAATCAAAATTCAATTTTTAATTGAGATTATCTTTTTTACATGGATTTAATTCTACTACAGTCTTTTATAGGGAACCTTAGTTTACATCTTGTTTTTGGAGAGGTCCCTATAAGAAAATGAGATTCCATGTAGATCATCACATATGTTTCTGAAACTTTCTGTAGGGGCATGTTTCCTGGATCATGTTGATGTTCAATGGCAGTGCATTGTACCACACATTCATTCGTTACAAAGGTGAGTGACATTCATCACTTATAAAGAGATGTCTTCTCCTTGATTGAAACAGGGTGATGGGATTTCGTTCATTCCATCCATGGATTCCTCCTCAGAATTCATTACCTAGTATGAGTCTCCCTTATAGAATAAGACGTTGTTCGTGAAACTTGTTCCTGGTTCCATCTATTTATGGATGATGGATAATTACAATGATTATATCAGGAAATTCCAAAGGGTCATTCCAGGGCATAATAATTTGGTTAGGAAAGTATTCACATTGGGAATCAGTGGAATGTATGTACACTAGAACATTGGTCACATGTATTCATCGTCGTCAAAGGGATTCTCAACGAAATGGAAACCCATGTTTAACTTGTGGTATTCCATGAGTTTAACATCCCACAAGGATAGAGGGTCATGATTTAATGTCTTATAGAGATGTAATGGGTGGATCAAAACACTAATAAAGGTGGATCAGGTAGGTACATCTCTAGTTGGGAGCACCTTGAATGATTACCTGATAGATGGATCAAAATGCCCAATGAGGTCAGACCCAAGTGTGGTGCATCCCATAAAGGTAAGGTTTCTAATTTTGAAGACATATTTGGATGCCACTAAGGTAAATATAGGAGGGAAAATAAGCGAAGGTGTACCCTAGTGAGGGGGTCACAATGGTTTACCATTGGTTGGGATTTAACCTCATGGAGGCTTCTTACGTACCCTATTTTGAATACAAGGATCAAAATCCATATATTTAAAAGAGGTATGGTGTGGGTATTACCCATGGTCAACTTCCCTTCACACTAGAAATACTCTTGGTTGGGTGAGTATGGGTTTTGTGGGGCTTATGCATTTTCAGATTCCTAGGCTCTTCCAAGAGTAGCAATGGGATGAATGGGACATACGTGCTAAAATGGACCATGTGAATGGCATGATCCTTTTAAAGAGGCACGAGGCACAAAAAACATGTGGAGCTATCTTTAAACATTATTTATGGTGTCCATCGGGTTCATCAGACTCCCCATACATTCCATAAACACCTCAAAGCATCACGAGGACCAGATTCTACATGATGGTGCATCACAGGGTTGATTCTTTTGATGATGTACTGGTTGTTTGACCTTGGATTTCATCTCATCCAGCCTTTCCCTTACTTGAATTATCCTAGGACACATATTTTGGTTCCAAAAAATCATTCAATGATACCGATTATCTCATGCATCTTCATAGAAATAATTGTGCAAGTCAAACAACAACACATGTGCTCAAATAAAAGTTCAATCAAATGAGATACAGAACATTGAAATTTCTTAAAAATGAACCAAGTGGTACACATGTGCTCAAATACTATCTCTGCATGTTTAATCTGATCCCTCTACATTAATTTCAGTAATATTTATATTTAGGCCCTATATCAAACTGAAAATGGTGGATATAGACCATATTTGTTTTTTCCATCCATCGTTTGTTGGAAAATGGATTTTGTTGATCCTCGGTGGTTTCATCATTCACCCCATACGCACTGCACTCCATCATGCCTTACTTCAATATTGATTTGTTCAAAGATCAATAATATGAATCCGGGGACAGAAAATGTTGAGTAATAAATTAAGATTTCAATACATCGGAGCATTATCAATTCACCAAAGAAGGTTGGAGGATAATCAATGATCATATATAGATAACATAAGTAGTATGAATTCACCTTCATCCTATTTGTGTACAATCTTCCATCAGGTATGTTTTCTATTCATTTCTAAACACATGTATATCATCTTCTGAATAAGAGTTTTTGCGAAAGTCATGGTAGTACTGAAAAAATATAAATACACAACAGATTAATAAATATTTTAAATGAAATCGTAATTATTTTCTAAAATACCTCATCAGGGATGCTAGTCTGTGTATGAAATACGATCTCTTTCATAAATTTACAAACATAATAACCATATTCCTTTCCGTTTGTTTGTTTTGGACACTGTAGAAACATCGATAATAATAAGTAATTTGTTTTGATATTTGTTTGGATAGTGCAATGTTATTATATATACTCGGATAATTTTCCAGTTGTAGATCTTGTATGCGTGCTCATCCTTATGCCCTGGATTCATTCCATGCATTAGACGATACTGATACACCGCCCTATCATAACAGAATCCTCATTAAAAGATAACATAAATTATATAACTAGATGTTTAGTTTTAAAATGTTGGATCTAGTGTATTAAAAATTAATAAATTCCATCATGTGTGGTCAGTTTGTTGGATATCCATGCGTTGAATCCAGAAAATTAATCATTGGAGTATCCAAATTGACTACAATCAGCATCCAATGCTCCCTAAAAATACAAAAAGGAATAAGTAAAAAAAGAAATGAAAATATAGTTGATATTATTAAATTGTAGAGTTTTACCCTTACATTAATGGTATTAAAAGGAGTCGGTCATCCATAATTTTGTTTTCAAACGATTTGAGCAGGGATGAAATTATTGCAGCCTCTTTATCAGAATCTATTTCGTCTTTTGAAGAGGTTGTGTGAGGACTAACGAGTCCAAATTTTTTATCATGGGTAAATACCTTCAATTGTTTTTCATATATACGTCTGCGACAAATATAAAATTTATTTAGTCATAATTATCATAGTATATCAGCGTTTTTAAAATGAAATCATGAAAACTTACCTCATGTATACATTTACAACTTTGGTGCCTAGACCTTCATACTTGAGGAGTTCATTTACATTTCCAGCACTAATGAAATCTGATGTTTCCTCTCCATACATATCTTTTTCTAAATCAACTATGTGAGTACCTCTGTCTTTCAACTTTGTATCCACATTAGCCTACAATGATATTAACTGTGGATATAGAATGGGCGGGGGTGAAGGTGCTCTCAGTAGACCATTTCAATCAGTTGGTTGATCCTTGAGATATTTTTGAGCGGATATTTCATTTCACCCCACAATCTTTATCATTCTGTAATAACATTCATTGGTTCAGACCTTTTTTCATTAAATGTTAAAGGTCCATCTTGAGAAATAAATTGGAAATGAATACCTTTTTGTCGACATGTTTTTTTACAAGAACTGTCGGCCATGCGATGAATGTTCCAACAGCTTGTTCAACCGTATGAATGTCATCATCATCATTTGGAATAGGTAGCTCAACACTCGGCTCATTAGCTACGTTAATTGAGACTCTAAGACAATCTTTTGGAAGCTATCTGTTGTGTTTCATGTCGTTTTGTGTATTGAACACCATAGCCCTTGCTACAAGGCGATAGGTGGGAGTTGATAAATATAAGTCACAGTTATTTTCACCCTGTTGAATATTAGTACAGGAAAGTTATCAGTGTCTATGTATATCACATTTCACAGAAACAATTATTAAAACATTGATTACCTCATCTATGTCAGGATTTTTAGGGGAATGGCTCGCCTCGAAGCTGTTGTGGGTGGGGCGGGATCATCACGCATGGGTTGTTGTTGAGTTTTTTCTTCTCTTTGCCTCTCCCCCATCAATTTTTCTATCATCTCTCTCTGGTATTGTAATTATTCTTGAAAAATAGATAATTGTTCTTGAATATTTTCAATTTTTTCATTTTGATCCTCCGCTTGTTTTTGTTTTTGAAAATATATTTGGGGTGTCACCTCAAAACCCGCACCTCTGACACGGCCATACTGTTCTGGCTAATTCAAGGCTGCTGAAAGTATGTCTGCATCTAGTGTGGTTTTTTTGATTCTTGTGACTATGTCAGATAAAAAATATAGAAAAATAAGTATTTATTGTAATGTAATAGAGATTTAAAGCAAATCAAATTTATATTATGTCATACTTACACATGTTTCCCACACTTTTTGTGTTTTTTCATCTATCAGTACCCCCTATTTATTTACACGAGCCTCCTTCCATAGCACATTGTGTGGGATGGATATGGCTTTCGATTTCAATTCATCAATATGCATATAAATAGAGAAACATGTTTATGGTGTTGTTTTATGTCACATAATAGTAGTAGGTAGATTTAAAAGACGTACCAATTTTTTCTCAAGTTCAGCATACCCCATCCTTACTTTATGGTAAGGGTACACTGGTTCTATTGCACGTTTTTTTATTTTCAGCACACAGTAAATGTTTCATAAATAAAAAAATATCAATAAGAGTAATGAATACAAGTAAACGTCAAACAACATATTACGCCACACAATGTATCTGAAAAGTCTGCTCCCCACGACGGTTGCTAAATGCATCCCATGCTCCTTGGGATATCAAGTGTGCGTAAAGAGGAGGTGGGTGTGGCTTGATTTTACCTTCTACATCTTTAAGATGATATTTTGTTAAAATTGTACGGAAAACTCTATTAATCCTTCCTGTAACTCTTAATACATATTCCTTGTGCGAGGCATCTATTATAAATGCACTCTGTAATGGATGATGAAGAGTAAGACAATGTTTTGGTATTTTATTTTATTTTAATAAATTAAAAAAATGATATCATAATGTTACTGTAATCTCTTCCCACATTAGTGTCTTCAGCCCGGTGACAACAGGGTTTCACGACTGTACATCAATTGGAACGCGTTTCCGAGTGACGATTCCAATGTATCCACTAAAGATGGCTCTCTTGGGGTTAACATGCTGGCCTCGCTTATTCCATCCCACCTCAAATTTGATGCCTTTTGCTTTTTCCTTAAGGATTTTGGCTAACACTATCAAACTACGATGCTCTTGTTTTTTTTTTGCGCTTTCAGGGTTTCATTTCCTACCATTTCTTCAGAAGTGGCATCAATATCTTCCCCCGAAGCGCTAGCATCTGCAATGGGACCAGCAACAACAGGTTAAGAAACTTGTTGTACCTCAGCACTAGGACCAGCAACAACAGGTTGAGAAACCTGCTGGTGCTCTGAACTGGGACCACCAGCATCTAGTTGAGAAACCTGTTGTTTCTCTACAGTGGGACCACCAGCAGGTAGTTGAGAGACCTTTTGTGCCTCGGGATTGTGCGCATCAGTAGGTGCAGAAGTCATTATCTGCATAAGTGGTTTAATATTTAATTTAGATTACATAAAAACAGCAATGAACAGATAATAACGTAACATAATACAATGTATGTTACATAAAATAGGGGAAACCTAGGATAATAAAATAATCTAAAACTGAGTACAATATTTACCCCATCCCACAAACCCCAAAAGACAATTCATGCAAATAAATTATAACCACCAATTATCTTTCATCATAACTACTTTGAGTCTAATTCCTAATTCAACATAGTACACATAATATTATTTACCAAGAATAGGTAATGTGGGGGGAGATTCATAGGTCAACTTTCCATTGATCACCTAAAAAGATCACTAACATGAATTTGAGAAAAAAAACATCACTCCATTTATGGTCATCCATAACATCTGTGCTACGAGCTATGAGAAAGAATGGATATAGTAAAAATAATAACATGTTAAACCAAGAAGTATCGCAATTTCACATACATTATTGATATTTTACCATGCTACCACAACTACAACATCCAATGGGACCACTAGTAATCTAGCTTCTGAGATGACATGGACCAAGATGTGCACTTTATCAATCCAGATACTACATTTGGTTATCTTGTCATAAATATGATGCTATCTCAATGTACTCAAGGTGATGATAAGATATTGGTCAAGATCAAATATGGATTGGGAGTACACTAATATTTAATTGAAAAAAACTACTAAAAATTGATCCAGAAAAGGAAAAAAAATACCCTTTCATCAAGTCCATTAATACAACCAATGCATTAGTTAAACTAAATATCATCGCTAAAAATTCATACAGGCCAAAACTACTCCTAAAAGCAGTCCATGGTAGGTCCATCGATGTCCAACCCATCTAATGGTATCCTAATGTAAAATCTATCTTAGAGAAGATCATAGAACCTCATTGATGATCAATGTGACTATCAATGCGTGGATGATGATAAAGATTCATGAATCTCATCAGGTTCAATCTCCAATAGTCCAAAAAAAGAATAAATACCAATCAACCGTCTATTTTAGAGAACTATAAAACCCCATGGTAAAGTAATATTCCATATGAAAACATTATATTCTATATCATCAAATTGTAATTCAAACAACTAATGCTCTTTTGGTGTTATTTTAGAAATTGTGATAGAAACTAAATTTTATCCCAAAACTAACTAGATTATAAAGTTTATCTCTTTATTAAGAAGTAAATTTTATTCCTCATTAGTGAAAACATCCTAAAAATGTACTACCATTGGGGAAAAATAATCCTACAACATTCTAGCAACATCTACAATATGCCTGACTATTTGAGCCATGAGAAAATAAAATATAGATTGAATTGGTTCTACATGACCAGATAGAAGATTCCTCTCTTCCAAGTAAAAATAACTCTGTCTTTTTTGGAGATAAAAAAGGTAACTCTCATCTGGGAACAAATTATTTTGGATTGTTATAAAACAAAATAATCCATAACAAAACTAAAATAAAATATTATCATATAAAGCATGGGTGGTTCACAAAATAAATTGTAACCACCAATATCTAGAGATCATTCCTTGAAACATGTGATATTCTTGGACTATAATACCAATAGTGTGTAGATGGTGATAACACTATCCAAGATTTACACCTCCAAGCCTAAAAAATTTACAAAAAAGGGTGGAAAATATGAATGTGATTCTCTTTTATGAAAAATAAAATAAAGGGTATATGATATAGGAATTGTACCATTGACAATAGATGATCAAGAATCCACAATAGCCATAGTAGACTACATAACATGCATATGACCAGCCCCTAAACCGTAGGATGGAGCCAGACTCCCTGTGTTATATACTCTTCCTTATACTGTCATTCATGCACGGTGGTACAACATCCCCTCCCTTGACAAAAACATCCAATGGGACTCTAGCTATGTATTATCAGAGGAGTGTCTGAGTCCTTCCCCATCTCTAGTTCCATTCATGTTCCCCTAAAAAGGCTCTATTGCTGCATGCCCCTAGAAAACCACATTAGGTGAAAGAATCATCTATAAGCATGACACCTCAAAGTGGTGTACAAACACTGAGGCCTTTTGTGAACAATATTAACACACTAATTGCACTGTAATGGAACATCATCTTGAGATTGATTCCCACTACCCTAATACACTTTCCAACTATTTCATTGGATAAAAATTTCATAACAATTATTTTACCTCTCCAAGAAGAGGTTATACACTTCTTGATAAAACCGTTTTACTACTTATCATGGACTCTCCTAGATTTCCTTCAGTGATGGGTGCCTGATTCATGTCGTCTTCATAAATGGTCAGATTGAACATGTTCCCATGAAACTAAATCTCACAGCGAAGATCCTCCTAAAACCACTTTCCAAGGATATCTAATTAGCAACCACAGATGGAGCAACAGACTAAAGGTCAGAGAAACATTCATCGTATTTCAATACTAACATGGCCTCCTTTGTTTGGTGTTGAACTAATGAGGATTCCCTATCTTAAACATCATGTGATAGAAGTGGCTCAAGAAATTAATCCCGATGTCCTTCCAAGATAACTCCTCTTCCTAACCAATCTAATCTTGATTGTACCTCCAACATTTGGCTGGTCCACTACGCATATCTGAAGAAATAATCATCAGTATATCTTTGTGTATCTCAATATTCTTATAGATCATATAAACTGACCTAGTCCAAACAATTTCTACATAGGGGCCTCCCTCCCCATGGAATATAGGCGGAAGCTGCATCAGAAATCTATCATTAGCTAAAACATTAAATGAATAGTTAAAAAATCTCTCCTCCCTAGGATCTCATGACCCACAATAATATACCGTTATACTGATCATCCAAATGATCCATAAGATATAAATGATGCTACGTTTATATAATGTTTGGAGTGTGTTTATCACCAATCTCTTGGCACTCAACCTAAAGAAAATCGTGATGAATATTTTCTAAAATTAAAACACAATCTTTAGAGAACTAGCTATTAAAAAAGTTTCAACCTCAATAGGTAACATCAATAGATAACCCACCTTGTCAGTGGTGGCGGCGGCAGAGGCGGAGGCAGTGGTGGCGGTAGAGGCAGTGGCGGTCGCAGCAGTGGAGGTGGAGGCGGTAGAGGCAACCGCGGTCGTGACAGTGGGAGCGGGGGCGGAGAAGGCGGCGGCGGCGGAGGGGGATGGGGATGAGGAGGAGGAAGGATGAGGAGGACTAGGAGGAGGGGGATGAGGTCGCGGTAGCAAGGGGCCTGGTTAAGCTTCCGCGAAAGCTTGACCGCATGCGAGCAAGGATGGCATGTTCGGGTTATTAAATAAAAACTGACGGAACCTTTATTAGTGCTCATTAAAAGTACTGATTAAGGAATGTTTTATCAGCGTGAAAATAAAAGCGCTGATAAAACATTCATTTATCAGTGCTTTTTTAGGGATGATAAAGAGATACATTTATCAGCGCTAAAAAAAGTGCTGATAAATGTAACATTTATCAGCGCTTTTAGATAGCACTGATAAAGGCATACCCCATTATCTGCACTTTCTGTTTAGTGCTGATAAAGGGCAGTGCTTCCCTTGCCCTATTTTGTGGTAGTGATCCTTATCCACAAAGGAAATCTGTTAAGAAGCTAGCTACTATGTCGACTCTCCTTGTAGCAGTATACCAGATCTTCTACTGAGTGAATCCACAACAACATTCCCATTCCCAGGAGTATAGACTATCTCAAAGTCATAGTTCTATAGGAACTCAATCCATCACCGTTGTCTTAGGTTCAAGTCCTTCTGAGAGAAGATATACCTGAGACACTTATCATCAGAGTACACAGAAAAACGTTCGCCCATCAGATAGTGTCACCACATCATCAAGGAGAAGACAATTGCTGCTAACTCCAGGTCATGGGTAGCATAGTTCTGCTTGTTCTGTCTCAAATTCTGAGAACCATATGCAATCACAGCTCACTCCTGCATTAGGACACACACTATTCCGGTCCATGATGTGTCACAGTAGACTATTTACTCAACGCCTTCCTATGGAAGCTATAATATGGGGGCACTAGTCAGCCTCTGCCTCACCTCCTGAAAGCTCTGCTAGCATCTCTCCGACCACACGAAGGGTTTCCCCTTCTTCGTCAAGGCTGATAGTGGTGCTAAAACTCTGGAGAAGTCGGGTATGAATCTCTGGTAGTATGCAGCCAAACCCATGAAACTCCATACCTCTGTCACACTCCTAGGTTTCTCCAAAGAAAGTACTACCTCAATATTCGATAGATCCACTACAAGTCCAGCCTCCAAGATGACGTTTCCCAAGAAGTGAACCTCTCGAATCTAAAATGGGCACTTCGAGAGCTTACCATAAAGCTGGTGCTATTGGAGTGTGTCCAGTACTACCTGTAAATGGTAGGCATGCTCCTCCTCAGTAGTCGAGTAGATCAGTATGCCGTCGATGTAGACCATGACAAAGCAATCAATATAAAGCTGGAAGATCTTGTTCATTAGACACATGAACACTGCTAGAGCGTTGGTTATGCTGAAGGGCATAACCGAGAACTCATAGTGGCCATACCGACATCTGAAGGTCGTCTTCTGCACATCCTCATCTTGAACTCTAAGCTGATTATAGCCTAATCTGAGCTCTATCTTTGAGAACCATCATGATCCCTTGAGCTGATCAAAGAGTTCATCAATCCTCATGAGTTGGTACATCTTCTTCACGGTCACCTGGTTAAGGAGATGGTAGTCTACACAAAGACTCGAGCCCTCATCCGCCTTCTTGGTGAATAGAATCGGGGCTGCACAGGGAGAAACACTGGGCAGGATGAATCCCTTCCGATTTAAGTCCTCTAGTTGTACCCTCAGCTTGTAAAGCTCAACATGAGCCATCCGATATGCTGGAGTAGATATCGATGTCGTCCCAGGGTACAGGTCAATATAGAAGTCCACCTCTCTACGAGGAGTTAGTCCTGGAACATCGTCAGAGAAAACATCCGCGTACTGGTCCACCGCTACAAGATAAGTCGGACTCTCCACATAAACTGCTTCGAGGGTAAGGCAAGCCAACTTGTGAGTAATTGGTTTCACCCTCCTCCGAGTAAGTCCGTCATGTGCTGAAAATGATCCATTCTCACCGGTGAAGGTAAACCTGGTCCCATCCGTGTAGACACTCCACACTTTTCGACTAATCTAGTCAATTTGAGCATGAACTGTAGATAACCAATCCATACCCAAGATGACGTCATAAGGCCTCGACCCCACTATGAGGAGATCCCATCCAAAGCTCTCGCCTCCTAGAGTAAGCTCACACTTTCGGCACAAATGCATAATTGTCGAGTCTGCTCCCGTAGGAGTCTCTAGCCGTAAGGATCGAGCCAACAGCTCTGTAGGAATATTCGACCTCCGAACGAGGGCAGTGGAAATGAAATAGTGATTGGTACATGTGTCTATAAAAACTGTAGATAAGGTGGAGTAGACATAGATAGTTCCTCGAATCATCTCTAGAGCACCTTGATCGTATGCCTCAGTTGCCTAAAGCTGAGCTCTCCCGTGTCTGCCATCTCCCTATGGTCAGGGTGGTCCTCCTGGTGGTGGTGGAGATAGCACCTCGCAATGTCGTCCACCACTAGCTACTCAGCCAGATCCTCTGCCACGTCCGCCTGTTCCATGAGGACCACCTCGATCGAATCTTTGCCACTACCTGGGAGGTCCCTCATCTGTCTGCTGATCATCTGAACGGCATGTTGTACTATTAGGATCCATGTGACCCTACCCACTACATGAGTAACACTATCTTCTCCTGGAATATATATCACTGCCTCAGGTGCCCCGCACAATATATCCTGAGTCCTGTGGGCGTCCACTCGTGGGTCTGTTCCTCTTGGACCTCTGTTTCATCTGTCTACTGCCACCTGCGGAAGACTCCACTGTAAGATGACTAATGGTTGGTCTCGCTGTCAGAGACTGCTTAGCAAGGAAACTCTCCACTATGAAGGCTCTCTTTAACACCCTCGCCTGCGTCGGGATGCTGATGGAGATCATTGATGCCCTGATCTCTCACCTGAGCCCCTGCTTGAAGGTCCGGGACCTAAAGAATGGGTCTCGTACCATATCCGTGGAGTAGCATGAGAGGTCGGTGAACCTTTCTGAGTACTGAGCAACATTCATGCTACCCTGCTGTAGATGTAGTAGCTCCTGTATCCACACCGCTCCTAGGGTCGATGGAACAAAATCTGCTCCGAACAGGCTCTCGAAGTCTGTCCAAAGAACTGTCACCTCGTCGTGGACCTGGAGCATCAGGCTCCACCATCTTCCTGTTGTTTCCTGGAGGAGACTCACAGAAAGGATCAACATAAGGTGTACTGGTGTCCCTACCAGCCGGAAGACTCTCACCACAGCCTCCAGCCAATCCTCATCCGCCTGTGGGTCTGTCTCTCCTTGGAACCTGGGTGGCCTCTGGTGGTGGAACTCATGAAACGCGCTCAAGCCACGTGCATCATCTACTGTTGTAGCTGGTGGAATCTGTCCCCCAATGGGAAGTGGTACTGTTGGTGCCTCCACGGGTAAAGGGCCCTACACTGAGGCCTCGTCGCTCGGTAGGCTGTCAAAGTGTACGACTCTTGGGGCTCTATGGGGAGGCATCCTGAACGAAACATATGCAACACGGTCAAAATACTATACCTGGTGAGCTGACCATGATGAGATGGCTTGAAGAAATTTTTTTTAAACACACATGCAATCAGTTTTTCCATGAATTGAGTCGGAAATAAGAATTCAGGGTCCTGGTGTATGGATACGTCGGCTGCCGGCACCAACACTGAACTCCCTGAACTGAAAAACACACTTAGTACCCTTAACACTATTGATTTACAAAAAAGAAATATCAGAGTCCTATGTTCTACGGTAGAACCAACTTCCTCTGATACCAATTTGTCACGACCCATCCCCAGGGGCCCATATCAAGACTACCCCAAGACCATCTTCCATTGGCCAAGGGCTGGCGACTAGCACCAAAGGTGTAAATCCCGAAACTGGGAAGGCATTGCCTTTATAAACTGAACACACATAATAGAGTACACAATTTGAAGTAAAAAACTGAGTAAAACTGTATACAAAAGAGAGTGTAGAATGTAAAGGGTGCTGAAAATACAAGCCCATCAGTAAAGTACAAGGAAACAGAAAAGTACAAGTACAACTGAAAGAAGAAGTACAACTGAAGAAAAGTAAACAGCTACTGGATCATCCACCGAGAAACCCTACCTAAAGGGTAGTTACAGATAGCCTCCTCAGTTCTCCACGTCCATCTGGCTCCTCCATGTACCGTCACTCCATGTAGTCTACCTCCATGTACCGTCAAGTCCTGCTACTCTCTGCCTTAGTCAGCACTGTTCGTCGTCTACAACTAACACAACGAGGTGTGGGAATATCCCATGTAGGGGTTAGTATAACATTACTCAGTGGGGTATTCCAAAATAACCTTCTCACTCTAATCTTTCCGTCTCTGCAGACGGTTCATCGATCGGACACCCGTAGCCCAAGTTATGGGTGAAAAGGCGTGTTCAGGTCAAACGGTTTCGAACTGGGGTCCGACTAGGTCTGTGGGTCTGACTCGGTCTGTGGGTACGACCTAGCTTGAGGTCGACCCACGTGGCCTGGCTGGTGGCCCGTGTGGCCTGCTGGCGGTACGTGTGGCCTAGTTGACGACCCGTGTGGCCAACTGGCGGCCCGCGTGGCCTGGCCGGAGAGCAGCTGGCCGCACCCTGCGGGGCCCGCCCAAGCCGCGTGTGAAGGGGGGGGGGGGGGGTTCCCCGCTCCCCTGAATTCCGAACAGAACTGGTGCTAGGTGCTGGTTCAGTATCTCGAGGGATCCAGGGGGTCCCGCCTTGTCCGGTTGGCCGAGCGTCCTGCTGATTCTGCACCGCCGGCGGCTGGCCGACACCGACCGCCCCTTCTCCTTCGTCATGTCCCGGGCTGGCCGCGACCCCCTGCTCCTTGGAGTGGCACGATGGTGCAATGACCATCCGGCGATACAGCAGCCTCGCACCGCTAGTTTCTTCGCGTTCAGATTTCTTCGAGGCCGGTTTTCTTTGTAGTTGGCCCAACGCCGTCCGTCGTTACTCCGCGTCCGTCATCAACAAACGAGAATAATAAGTTGGAGGGTCTATCCATGTTCATGTGGTCTGAGCCCTCCTCATTATGGTGATATCAATCGGTAATTCACATTCGATAATTTGAACGACGTGGAGTGGGAACAAAATAAACTCAAATCCCCTACCTCGTATGATGATGATCGTTGACGAAGTCGTGGAAAGGCGGCCTTGATTCGTCAATGTCAGAAAAGGAAGAGGATATCCGTCATTGGTGGATGAGCGATCAGAGGTGACAAAGTCAAAGATGGTGTTCCTCGCATGGGAGGTTAGGGTGTGGTGGCCCCCACCACTAACCACCTCTTGGAGGTTTTAACCACCTCAAAAATAAAAATAAGAAAACACTTATTTTTATTTAACATTATTAAACCCCCCCCCCCAAAATATAATTTCCATTCTCGACAATCTATTGTCGAGGTGAAAGCCTTATTAAAAGAATATTGGCATTGCGAGTTCAACGGTGCCCTCAGATTTCATTTTCGAGCACCGGTTCAAAAGTTATAAAATCCCTCTCGTACATTTACTGAATGTACCCGAACAAAACTTTAGAAAATGATTCCAGGCACATCGGGCCATGGAATCATGCACCGTTAATTTTCGCGGACTCATAAAATTCACATGTATTAATGAAAAATCATTTCCACATAAATTTATAGGTCTTTACAATCCATTTGATAAGATATAAGATCCCAAATAAACTTATTATTTATCAATAAAATCATTTAACTAACAAAATTAGTCACACTAACCAGGGACTTCATGTAGTTCAGTGGTAGGCGATAAATCTCAATCGCACTATGGTTTTGGGTTCGATTCCAGTAGCTTGGTCCAATGCAATGAGTTGTCACACGGTCTTTGTGTTGTCCTTTTTCAAAAACTATATAATTTTATAATATTCCCAAAAATTAGATAGGTTCCTCAAGATAACTATAACATAATTTCATCACAAATGTTATCTCATACCTCACATTTTATTTCCAAAATTTAATAACATGTAATTTCCTCAATCTCAATGATCATATAAAGCCAAATGGTTATTTATAACTATATCCAAAAGGGAAAAGATAATTTTTCCTCAAATATCATTTTCACATGACAGACTGCAGGGTTACAAATACAAGAGAAAGGTCTTCCAAATTAATCCCATCAACAAAGAGAACTAATAATTTTTAAATATTTCTCTATCCATTTATTTCAACATAGATTCTTCCTTGACCAAGAGGATATCCTATAGAATAGGGAATTCAATCATTTAATGGCCAGGTACCCTACATTTACGGCAAATAACTATAAAAGGATTCTTTGGACCTTTTTTATTTTCTTCCATAGTACACTTCATTTTTACTCATAAATTCTTTACTTTATGTCCTTATTTCCCACACATAAAGAATTTATTTGTTCCATTAATACACATTCCCAGGTGTCTACTACCACATTTCCTGCATGATGGAAAATTAGATTTCTTTTTTCCATGGTCTTCACTGCTGGAGCTCTTATCATTCACCACTTTTCTCTTACTTATTGAGTCCAGAAGTTAGTTAATATATATTTTGTTGATAATATTTTTTGAAAAATGATTCCGCATGAACCCGATATCTTTTAATACTGTCAACATTCCATTATTTTGCTCATTTCCACCACCGTTCAAAGCTTTTACATCAGGCTCAATGTTACTATGACTTCTTTGGAATCTAGCCATTGACTAAAACAAGAAAGCATTGTGTGAGTAATAATAGTCATAAAATTATTTAGAGAATATCATGACAGCTTATTTTCAATTTAAAACACCTTAGGATTAACCAAGGTCATTTATTCTCATCTTATATTAAAATCCTTCAAATCTTTTTGAAAAGAGAATGTAAATTATCCTATGAATATCCCACTAGAGTTTCGTAATGAAGAGTGCAGCAACACCCGTTGTTGTGTACCAGGATACCCCGGGTCTAGCATGAAACTCCTTGTTGGGGTTTTCAGTCTTAGGTACATCTGTGGAAAAGCTGCCTCTACCTGCTTGTTTCTAGACAGGGATGTACTGCATGAAAGATACATAAAATCTCTACATTACCAAGATTCTAGGAAGTTCTTTTATACTATTCCTCAAAGTCTATATTAGGATAATGTGCTCTAATAATAGTTTATCTAAATCTAGTTTCCAAGGTTATTACTAAACTTCCTCTAATACCAACTGTAACACCCCAACCCCAGAATCCAGGAGCCAGTGCATTATATTAATACATTGGCATGATTACAAGGAATAATGTCCCGAAGTGATGATAAATTTAGTAGTCTTGGAAACAAGATACATACATAAGTTCAACACTAAAACTTGAAAAGAAAAACAACACTAATTTACTGCATTAGAGACATCCATGCTTCCAAGATTATTCCTACAAGTCACTCATAAATAACTTCTTCATATCCTGGGAAAATGAAACATGAGAAAGGGGTGAGATCAAACCCTCAGTAAGAGTAAGCAATACATCAGAAGATAACATAAACATTAGGCATGGTGAATAATTGAAAACATGTGACTTTAGAAATAATAAACATGAACACTTTATGGGAGGATTATGAGCGGAGTAAATAATTCCATAATAAAACAAAGCCAAGGGTATTCTACTAGTCGAATAACCACATGAAATATCAATATATAATCTCATAATGATGGAATGCATAATTTCGAACATCATAACCACATAGTCAAGGACTTGTTCCAAGGCTACAAATAATATTTTTTTCAAGGCTTTGTGCCAAGACACTAGTTTGTCTCATGAGAACTACCGATGCATCGAGGAGCTATAACAAGCTCCACCCATCACATACTAAGTCCAATTCATTCTTCATACAAAAAGTTTGAAACATAACATTAACATTTATATTAAAACTAGCATAATAAATATAAATACTTTATCCATAAACCATTAATGGTATAAAAATAACACATCCACATTCAAACATAACTCATTAAATAAAATATAGAAGATTGTATTATAACAGATTATCCTCAATCCAGAATAATGAAGGATATTGACATAAATTAAAGTAATCATCAAAACAATTTGGAAAAAATATCCCCCTTTTTCTTGAAAACAATTAAAAGTCGCACTATTTTTCAAGAATTCGTTTAAAAATAGATTTTTGAATCAATGTGTCTCAAACCACTTGGAAACATTTAAAAGGAATAATAATTTTAAAACATTAATGTCCATATACATAAATCCTTAAAACGAATTTTAAAACAAGGACATCAATAAGAAAGATTTAGATGAATAAAATTTTAAAATATTAAAATGATATTTTAGTTAGAGTTACTAACCAAATGAGAGACACTTAAATACAAATTATTGAGGTACTCAAAAATATATAATATCTTGAGAATAAAGGATTTGATTCTATACTATGTCAAGAGAGAGTATATATACCATATAAAATTGAATTGGTGCATAACAACCATGAAGTCTCAAAGGAATGTAAATTGAGATGAAATCCCTTATAAAGACAGTATCCTTAGGTAAAGGATAAATCAATGACATAATTATGTTTGCAAATTTTAAATACAGTCAATATCATTGGATATTCAGTGTAAATCAATCAGATGACATTCACACATATTCTTATAAAAACAACACCAATTACTTGAATGCTTAACTCAATGAATGGAAATTGACTTAAGATCAAGTTTATATCAATGAATTGAGAAATTATCAATGGAGTTATTATGTGTATAAAAAGTATATCCACACAACAGGGAGTAGAAATTACTACATAAAAAATAAATAGTGACTCCACACATAATCTTGGAGTAAAATAATCAATGAAGTATGTCTAAAGCCCAGTAAGTGGAAAGTAAAATTTGAAATTCCCATACTGATTTGGTAACATATGAATCATACAACCCATGAAAAAAGGATAATACAATGAAGATGTAGATACCCATAAATTAATGTATATTACAAAAGAATACAATAATGGACAGTATATGTACCACACAGAAGGAAATAGTGGCCATTATAGCATGAATCCCACAGGAATAAAAAGTGAGATGAAAAACCCTTACATCTTTGTAATAAATCTAGTTGTATGAAAAAAAGTTAATAACCACCACATGAATCACAGAATACCATGAATATAAAAATAATCTTGATAATATATATTAAATTTCAGTACCAAATACACCACATGCAACAAATTAGTGGCAAACAATGGAAATCTCATGGAATTAAAAGTGAGATAAGAAACCCCTTATCTCAAGTCTGACTTGTCTTGTTCGTTCCTTGTTCTTCGAAAATAATAAAATTAAGTTAATTTCTAATTGATTAAGTACATTTTTCAAGTTTATTATTCCTTTTATATCACTTATTACCTTTCTATAACAATTAGTTAATTATTTGAGTTAATATTGGATATTTTATCAATGTTCGAAACATGAGTGACAAATGAACTTGTTATTATTACAATTTTTCATGTGGTCAAAAGGCCATAATCTCCAGAATTATATACATGATTTAGATATAATATATATATATATTATGTATCCAGTTTATATATATATCTATTTATAATAGTACATAACATTTGGACATAATAAATGAAATGTACCGTTCATGGAGACGGTAAGTCGTACGTACACATGAACGCTACTTTCATTTCTATTTTGTATTTTAATGGAATTAAAACATAATGATACATAGGTATATTATAATTCAAGTATAATATCATATATAATATCATTAACCCATCCTTTATACATCCCACATAAGGCATTAATGAGTCATATAATTTTGAGGGGGCGGTAGTCCGCACTTCCTCAAATGAAATTATCGCATTTTTACCCATAATGGAAACCATAAAATAGTGATATAAATGGAAAATACAGAAGAATAAAGATAAAATAAACATAATATATATATCATATATAAATACAGTTCCATCTTAATGGCCATAATGAGAGGTGATATGAGATTATCGAACAATCACTGTTTCGTGAGGCGTTAGTATGCCATTCAGAGAAACAGTATGTTCTTCACCCATTAGATGGAGGTGTGTGTAAGTTTAGTTGGAATAATTATAATAAAAACATCCTAGTATATTTATTATACTTGTTTTGTTTTTAAAAAAAGTAATAAAATGTGTTTAGGGGTTCTAGACGTAAAATAAAACAAAATAAAACCAAAGAATTTAAGAGAAATTGTAACCTTTAATTTGGGTAACTTCCTTTGGTTTGAACCAAAAGGACTTCATGAAGTGACTTATGCCTAAGTTAAGGATTCTTTGTGGAAGAGGGGGATCTTGGGAGATTATTTTGGTAGGTTTTGGATGATCCAAGGGGCTTGAGAGGTGTGTGGAATGGGTTAGAAGTGGTGTCCTTTTATAAGGGGGAGGAAAGGCTCTTTAGGAATGTGTGAAAATATTATTTTATTATATAGTGATATTAGGTTTATAAAGGCCCAAAACAAATTAAAGTCGAAGATAAGATGACTCATGGTATAAATAAAATCATCCAATAAGAATTGGACTAGTTTTGGATATTATTTTAATATTAATAATCATATTTATTTAAATCATTTATTAATGATGTAAATACCACATTATTATTGTGTCATAAATAATTTAATTTATATAATGTATAAAAATTATAAAAATTACGATAATTTAGGAAATAATTTTAGCTTTCCAATGATTATTTATAGTCTAAAATATGACTTATATAACCCCATGTAAAAATTGATATACTAAAAGATATTTGTTAATGTCATTTTTGTCTTTACTTTAAGTTAATTGAAATAAAGTTAAGTGGATCCTTGGGGTCCCCAAATCGACCCAAGTATTACCATGGTAGGCCATGACTCATACAATAAGGTAGGATTAGTGTTATGTTAATTTTGTGATATTATAATATTCTTTTTACCTTGAATTACCCTATTTATCTTTAACTGCGGTAAATAAAAGTCAAAAGTTACTATTAGACAAAAAAAATTATCTTATTGAAGCAAAATTTACTTACTAATAACAAAATTTTATCTCAAAATTTCAAAATTCAATTCACAGATGCGGTAAAATTTTACTTAAATGAAAAAGTCCGGTTTTTAGCCACTACTTAGTGGTTTCACGATTCATCAAAATTAAAGTTTTTCAGAAAAATACCAAAAATTAAACCAAAGCTATATTTGATATCACAAATTCAAAAATGATCCCTATTTTTCCAAATTACAAACATATATGTTGTATTAATTAATTTAAAATTAATTCCTATTGTCAAAACAAATAGCGTGTTTTTTAGAAACAATAACTATCAAAAGATTGCCACTTGTTTATGTATAATTTCAAAGTAAAATAAACTACAAAGAAATAAATTGGATTAAAGGATAAGAATATAATCTAATTACACTTAAAAACCAATTTAATATATAATCTAACCATATAAATAATTTATATTAAATGGCAGTTTTGAATTAAAATACATCATTTCTCACTATTCATAAAAAATGAATATTATTAGAAAAATACCAAAATTACATCCAAAGTAAATTTTGATGTCCCGATTCTATAGAAGAATTTTATTTTGTCAAAATTAATATGTAAAAGGGTCAAATATTGGATTTAAAAAAGTGTTCTCCATTAAAAAGTGGTAAAATTGATTTTTTTTAATTCATTTTTAATCTAAAAAATTGAATTTGTTCTTATAATATGTTGGAGAAACACATAATAAATATTTCAAAATTATATGAAGTATATAAAATTCATAATCTAGTTAATACTAATCATAATGTCTTTTGAATGGCTAGTTTGGTAAGTTGTGGTGAGCTTGAACCCGGTGTTGCGTGTAGCGCAAGCTATTGAATTTAAAGAAAATAACTTACTATGAAATCTTGTGGTGTTACAGTGCTACTCGATATGCCATGGATCTAACATGATCCAACACCTCAAAAGGCCCATCAAACCTGGTATAAATCTTACTCCTATAATCAAACCTTCACTGCTCACATTGTGGAGTCACCTTCAGAAACACGTGATCCTCAACATCAAACTCCAAAGGTCTCCTCCTTTGATCAGCATATGATTTCTGACTATCATGTGCTACCATCATCCTCTCAAGAATCACCTGAACCACCTCTATCATACTCTACAGTATTTTTGGTTTGAGAACTGTTGACTCCACAACCCTAGCCAAACACAATGAAGCAAGAAAATTTCAGCCATACAAGGCATCAAAAGGTGCCAATCCAAGGGTGGGGTGAAAACTATAATTCTAAGAAAACTCCACCAAGGGTAAGTGCCTCATCCAAAAACCTCCAAAATCATGGACACAAGAGCACAACATGTATTCATGAGTCTGGATAATCTTCTATTTCTAATCATCCATCGGTGGATGAAAAGCAATGCTAAGGCATAACTGAGAACCAAAATCATGTTGGATACCTCTCCACACCCTAGAGGTAAAACAAGGATCTCTATCAGAAATGATCATCCTCAGGATTCTGTGGAGTCTCACTAACTCCTCCAGATACTGCCTTGACAAAACATCCAGTGAGCTCGATTACTTGATTCCAATAAAGTGGTCTAATTTTTTTAATGATTAAATACCACTCAAATAGAGTCATGGCCTCCCGGTGCTCGAGGTAGTCCTCTAATAAAGTCCATTAAGATGTACTCCCACTTCCACTAATAAAAATATAATGGCAGAAGCAAACCATCGAGGACAGGGTGCTCAACATTCACTATCTGGAAGACTAAACATCGAGACACAAACTCTACAATTTCATGCTTCATCCCATTCCACGAAAATTGACTTCTAAATCCTTGGTACATCTTTGTCAGACCATGATGCACTACAAAAGGAAATCTATGGAACTTTCTGAGAACTGTATCACACATCACCAAAGGAAAACATATCCTTCCATGATACAACAACCAGTGTTTTTCATCCTCAAACCAACCATCAAGGGACTCACCACATAGAAATCAGGCTCTCCATACCTCCACCTCTATATCCCACAACTAGGACACTTTAACCCACTTCACCAGAGATGACTACCCCATCATCAGAAAAATCAATCATTTTCCCCCTAACTTCTCCCATATGAAGATGTAATGCTTAATGTTATTCCATCCCTCTCTATGAATCACCAGATTCATTCACTGTATCACTATGTGACTTTCTACTCAACGCATCAGCTAAAACATTTTCCATTCCAAGTGTATATGATATTTCTATGTCATATTCCTGCAAAAACTCCATCCACTATTGCTGTCGTAAGTTCATGTCATTCTGGGAGAAAACATTCCTCAGGCTATTATGATTAGTGAAAACCACAAAGTTCTCACCAATGAGGTAATGTATACACAACTTCAGAGAAAAAACCACAGTTTCCAACTCATGATCATGGGTGTCATAGTTACGTTCATGGGGATGCACCTACAGAGACTCATGACAAACAATCAATCTCTTCATCATCAAAACATAGCCTAAACCCAGATGCAATGAATCATATATAATATCAAACTGAACTCCCTCTGCTAGAAGAGAATTAATTGGAGTACTAACCAACTTCTACTTCAGATAAATGAAATCTACCTGACAGTGATTAGTCCAAACAAATGCATGATCCTTCCTGGTCAATGTTGTTATAGGAGTCGCAACCCGAGAGAAATAAGCTAAAAACTCATGTAGTATTCTAGGAGACCAAGGAAACTTCACACCTCTTCCACATTCATGGGGGATTCCCAAGACACAACATCTTTTCTCTTTGATGGATGCCTAGCTACTCCCGGTTGGGACACCACATGCCCCACGAAATGAACTTCTCGGGCCCAAAAATCACACATCGACAACTTCCAAAATAGATACATTTGACGAAGAACTCCCAAAATAGCGTGCAGATGCTCTCAATGATCCTCCTCAGACGTGGAGTATATAAGGATGTCAGCGATGAAATCTACCATGAACTTATCCAGGAACTCATGGAACAAATCGTTCATCAATCCCATGAACACAATTAGACCATTCTTCACACCTAATGAAATTACAATGAACTCTTAATGCCCATGAAGACAACGGAAAGCAGTCTTTGGGATATCCTCATCTTTCACACACATCTGATGATATCCTGACTGCAATTTTATCTTTGAGAAAAAACATTCACCATTATGTTGATCGAATAAATCATCAATCTATGGAAGAGGATAACAATTCTTTACAGTCACTTTGTTCAAACGATGATAGACGACACACAACTACAAACTGTCATCAACCTTCTTTACGAACCAAAATGGTGCACCCCACAATGACACAATCGGATGAACAAAACAACCCTACAGTAAACCATAGAGTTTTATATGCATCTCTCACTACTCTAAAGGTTCCATCCTATATGAAGACATAGAGATAAAAGATTCTCATGGTTGTAGCTCGATCCCAATCTTGATCTATCATTAAGGGGGTAGTGCTACAACCTCTTATGAAAAGTAATCAGGGTAATCTTCTACACTCATGGGAAATTCCAACCACTAAACCTCTGAAAAACTCATCATCAACTCAGCCATCAAGGATGATAAGGACAGAACATGCCTCTGACACATCCAAGGGTCTTTCTCACCGACATACATTGTTGGCTCTCTATCAGCCTCGAAGAATACCACCTTCCTCCAGAAGCAATCCACTATATACTACATAAAATATAGCCAATCGATGCCGAGGATAACATTATATGGTTTTATTAGTAAACATAGGGAATCTCCCCAAGAGCGGTGCTTCCCCAGCACTAGCACACTGTCACTACATACTTCAAAAAAGTTAGCTCGGCCTCCAACTGGCATCATCAACACCAAGGGCACCGGAAGCCTCTCTACCTCATGTCCCAACGCATGGAAAATGGCAGGTGATACGAAAGAGTGTATTGATCTAGAATCAAACAAGGCATACAACCAAGTAGAAAACAAGAAAAGGGTACCCCGAACGATGTCCAACTCTCCTGGCACTAGAAATTCTAAAGAATGACGATGAACACAACCTCATCCATGGCCAATATGACCATGATGACGACCACCACCATGGTCGTGGTCTGCTCTCTGAGGATGGAGAGAATCAAAGGGGTTTCCTCTACCTACCACATCTGCTCTCTCTCATGATCCAAAGTTGGTGCAACCTGCAGCTGCTACCTCGGTTGGAACTGCCACAATGGAGGAACCTAGAGTAGAACACCTGGTGCACAATGGATTCTCTTAAAGATTGGGAACACTCACTGCTGATGACCTCATCCTCCATAATAAAAAAATAATCTGATCCCCTGGAATATGTCTATGATCTGCCGCCACCAGAGAAAAGAGATGTTGAGGGCTGGGACCTACCCCCAGCCAAATGGAAATTCCTCTACCCTATAAACCAGGAACCATGGACCATATCTCTACTTCATGAGGAATCATGAAGACATCCCTCTCGTGAAGATATAGTTCAGGACAAAGTCCTCTCAACAACCTCTTCCCTCGCCATCACCTCAAGATATGTCTTCAGCAAAAATGGTGTGACCTGGCGTTGGATCTTTAGATGCAAAGCCTCCTTGAAATGCCTCAATATAGCCTCCTCATATGGAAATAGGTCCGATGAATAATGTAAAATTTTCCTAAAATGGATTCCAAAGTCTCGTAGAATGGATCTCCCCTATCAAAGGGTATGATGCTCTAGGAGAATACATGCCTTGACAGTCATATTATGAAACTAGACTCTAAACTTGTCTCAAAACTACTCCAATGAGATCACTGGATCCTCGTGATCACCGAGGAATAAGAACCACCATAGCCTCGATACTCCACATAGCATCGTCATGACCAAAGATGCCTAGTGCTCCTTCCAAGCACAGATCGAACTAAAGCCTATCTTTCTCCCCTCAAACCAGTATTCCATTACTGCCTCAGAAATAGATCCCTTGTACTTTTTTAGATTCTGGCACTGAAACTCGTGGAGTGTCCTCCTCTAGGTGTCGTCGTCGTCAACCACTACCCTACGGCTATATGATGGCACATCATGCTGCACATATTTTTCACGAACCTGACGAGGATTTTGACCTGGATCCATACCAATAAATTAACAGATAGTTAGAGATCCTAAACTAGAATATGGAAGACTCAAAATTAGTTAATTAATTTTTTTTTCTTTTATTCATTTATGTTTTACCTATCCCAATGTCTACCCATTCAAATACAGGCACAAAGAAGAATGATGCATGATCCTTTCCTAGGTCTCTACCCTGCAAACATCGTCTCCTCATTTAGTAGACATTGTAAACTTAAATTTTCATGTATTAGATAAAAGGGGGCCATAAATGCCTATGTCTTAGCCAGTCTACAATGTTTACATCACTTGATAAACTTGACTGACATCGTTTCCCTACAAATCCATGAAACCTCTCCTACTCCTAACATAAAACTCCATCATATCCCTCAAACAGACCATTTATACCACTCTCTCATGACCCCCTCCCAACATGGTGTACCCCTCTTGGGCCGGAAATGTGAGAAGGTAGATAGTGACCCCCGAGTCCCACCTCCAGTAGGCCCTGGGTTGGTGACTAGCACCGAGGTTATAGTAACCACACAAATGGGATGCATTACCCACTATGGGAACACATGAAAAAGAGAGATATAAGATAGACACCAACCAAATCAAACTCATACTACAATATAAAATAAATCACAAGTGCACATATGTAATTTCATTCAAATATACTACAACTAAAAGGGAAAATTGCAAGTACAAAAAGAATGTAAAAATGCCAAAAACCACAAAGACCGAATAGCTCCTGCAACCCAAGCTTGTAATAACTAGCCTGATCTTCAACCTGGCCTAGGTGACCTAAAAAACAGTTTACATATACATAGGGTGAGTATAACAGTATACTCAGTGGGATCATCCTCATAGCCTCTCGTGAAAAAGTAAGGAAAGCATTCTAAAGCACAACGAACAACAAGTGAAACTAACTCGTCACCTAAACATGTATACTAAGTTCCCAACCTCACCAGGGATACTCTCACCAATTATCTCAATAAATAGTATATAATATAATAAATAATATTAAGGGTAGCCCGCTACCACTTCCCCACCGATTTTCCGCTTTTCCCTATCATCGCACGTCCTAAGTATCTCTCTCTAAGAATGATTGTCCACAAACACCTGGGAAAAGATCCACAACATGAACCTCATGCAAAAAAACCACCACACCCACATAAGAAAAGTTACCAGATTGTTTCTGGGAGCCACCACAGCTCACAAAACATGTATCATACATCGGTTATTAAACCTCAATCCATTATAGCCCATACAAAGAGTAAGGATCCTCAATCCATCATAGTCTATACACGTTACACCTATAGTAGTCCATAGTAAACTATCTCCATAATATATGTGTGTGAATTACCAAAAGCCATTACATCCTTCTACACACATATATGGGAAAAACTAACTGATGTGATTTCCAGCACAACTAACTACCAAGATAAGAGAGCGGTTCCAAATGGTCTAGTTAGACATCCATACTCCCACCAGAGTGGTTGGAACATGCCCCCCTTGTGCTTAGAATCGTTGTGGTGTCAGTTTCCCAAACTGATAGGGTGGAGTAGCATATAGAAACAAAAAAATTATAGAATATAGTATATCTCATAACCATACTGTTGGAATAACCAAGTCAAACACTCAACTATAGCTAACATCTCTCAGACTCCTGGCTGTCACTTCTATGACTAGGTTTCCCATAATCACGCAACAATTTATAGTGATTTATTACTTTACATCATTCCCTTTTATCATATTAAATTTATTTTAATTAATTCTTTAAACATTAATTAACCATTAAAAATTAAACATTTTATTTTATTAGCATCATACTCAAAGTCCACTGTTCCTTTAAAAAGAAACCTCAACATTGCGTTCCAGAAAGCTCCAACCACATGGGTTAACATAATTTATTCGATCATTTATTAATAACATTATTAATTTCCAAAATTCCCAAGAATTATAGAAAAACATACTAAGCTACTAAACACAAGGGGGATCAACCTGGTGAGTAGGTGAACTACACGTCGAGTTTTTTTCACATATAGAAAGAGCGTAGACCCATCCTCCCTCAAGAAGCTAAACACACAAATCATGTGGCATACCACGTGCATCTTCGTTGATTTTTGGAAGGAGGGTAAGCATGTCCAGATTCCTTGAGTAGTGGGTAAAGTAATGAAGATAAACAAATAATATGAATCAGAAACCATACAAACAATCATGTCCCACTCGTTTCATCATCCCCAATGTCCTCCCCGACACCCACATGCATAAACTGATGTATCTCACCACTCTAGGTGTCAACTGCAGCTACAACCAATGGGCCTCCCTACCCCCACATATCACAATAGACATCCAAGCTCACATCACAAAAAAAAGATTTAGGAATGTAAATAACATATCAATTAGGCTTTTGACCCTTAAACAAGGTATCCAACCTTACAAACATAATGAGCACTCAGGGTTCTAAAGTACAAGTCACATGTCCTTACAAGCAAGAGGGTAACCCAGAACCCTACTAGGAATTATATTTATATAAAATAGCGGGTTATTTAATCCATATGGAATTAAACTATTTATTAAAAGTAGGTTGCAACTATGGGAAACCTAAATGGAAATATTTCATTGTTATAAAAAATAATTAAACACACTTACTACATAAATTTTATTAGCATAAAATTACAACAACAACAACTGAATTCATTTACATGCCTCTTACATGTAGAAAAATAATTATCAACTAATTCCGGCTATACGTTCCTTACCAATTTCATCAACCACGACATGCTAGCAAGCAATGAATAGATATCACACTATCTAAAAAATAGGAGGAAATAACATATGATCGATGCCAATTTATTTATCCCATTGATATATTTATTATGTCAATTCCATTGTGATATAGTGCGATAAAACATGAAAACTCTATAGTTACATGTAAAAGAATAGAGACCATGAATTCCCTACCTGGAAAGGTTCTTGATGTTCTTTATACGAGAACAGTCCAACAAAATAGATCACTACACCTCTCTTGGAGGACTGCATCCACATGAGGATGTAGACACACCACCACACCAGCCATCACCCATTAAAAGTCCATTAGGAACATATAGATAGCATTCCATAATAGAGAATGGAGAAACAAAAGGAGATGTTGTAAAGACCTAGAAATTTCAAGGAAATTTTTTGCTTAATTTCATTGGAATTTTAAGAGTACGCAGTTTCTAACGGTACTTGATTCCGAGGCGCGGTATTCCCATTATCAATTTCCTAAGTTTAGTTCGGGTACGTTTAGTGAACGAATGAGTGAGGTATTCTATCTTTTGAACCGCTGCTCGAAATTAAAATCCAGGGGCACTGATGAAACCGCAGCACCGGTAATTGCTTAAGAGGACCTTTACCGAAGATGCGTTTTCTCGGGAGGAGATGTTAAAAAATGTGGATTAAATGAAAAGTGAAAATATTTGTGGTACAAATTTTATTTCTTTTTCTAAGGTGGTTTTATCCTACATGGAGAAGTTAGGGTGGGACCCACTAGCATCCTAACTACACATTTGAGGATAAATGTAAGGTCAGGCCCACACGAGCCCTAACCATTTCACTTTCCATAACCCCTTAACCCCCTTGGAATTAATTGTGTAACCCTTCCACCTTCTCTATATCTCCCTCTTAACTCTTTCCAACACACATTAAACAATTAATTGAACCACATCAATTAGTTAATGAGTGTTTTGAATTCTTAAATTTTTAAATGCATGGCATAAACAATTAAAATAAGGGGTGACCTTATTTTAATTTGGTTGGCTTGTTGTGTGGGAATTTGGGAAGACATACTTGTGTGAATGAAGATGGAAGCTCCTCCATCATTGAAGAATGTCATCCTCTCCACGAAGAATGACACCTCTTCGACGTAGAGCACTGAATCCATGAAGATCAACGACGCCCATTCCACTTCTTCTCTCTATGACAAAAAGAGGAGACGCTGCTTCCTCCTCTGGCGCACTTCGACGTCACCTTCAAACGACAGCGAACGACTCCACCTATCTGCAGATCACGTCATGAGGTAGGGGTTATTTTGTTCAAGTATTTATCGTCGTTCTTTGTTGCTTAACATTTGGCTGCATGATATCGTCATAATGGGAGGAGATCGGACCGCACAAACACGGCCGATTCTCCTCCCATCTTCTTTGTTTATTTTTTATGATGTTGGAGGTGGAGGTGCATGGTGTCGTTGCACTGTGCGGTGATCGGCAGGGAACCGTTGCCATGCAAGGCCGCGGCGAAGGTGGCGCGGTGCCGTTTCACCGTGTAGGGACGTAGAGGACCACGACCGGAGCAGGCCGCAGCGGTGGTGTGTGGCGCCGTCACACCGCGCCGAAGAGGCCAAGGAAGACTGCGACCGGAGTGGGCCACAGCGGTGGTGTGCGGCACCGTCGCGCCACGCCTGAGAAGTCAAGGAAGGCTGCGGCCGGAGGAGTGCGGCGCCGCCGCGCCGTGCCGGTGAGACGAGCCGCAGACTAAGGTTACGGCGGACCAGCAAGGTCAGCCGACCGAGCCTGCCACCAGCAGCTCCAAGAGGCGGGACCCCCTCTGGGTCCCGCGACTGCTCTCAAAACCGGACAACCATTAATGTCGGCCATTACCTGGAAGAAGGGGGGGTGTAACCCCCCAGACCTGCTGCTAGGGTGGAACCCACTGGGTCCGCCGTTTCTAGAAAAAGGGGGAGCGCCCCTTGAGTCCCGCTCAGCCAGCGCCGAGCCGTGCCGGCTTCCGAGACGGGCCGTAGGATGCATGGGCTAGGCCGGCCACACCCATCCAGGCCAAGCCGCGCCCAATCGGGCCGGACCCGGAATTGGGTCGGGTCGCCCCGGTTCGGGCCGACCCAGGGGGTATTGGGCCTGGTCGGACCGGGCCCAGACCCCATTTTTTCGAACCGGGTTCGTTCAAATGCCCATATCTTGGGCTACGAACCTTCGATCGACACACCGTTAGTTGCATAGGGATCCTTGGATCGAGGTGGTAGTTTCATTATATTACACTCAAGGTTTCAGCAAAGATTGTGTATGGCCAGGTTTTTTCGAACCCGAAACCAACTGGGCCCTCAGAGTGGAAAATGTTTATAATTTGAGCTCCGAACGTCCGATTGACGTACCATCGACTTTGTTGGAATTAACTTGAAGAGATGGTTATTTTGGTATACTTCACCCGAGATTTGGACCCAGTTGGAGTATGACCGGGTTGGATTGTACCCGAAATCCAACCGGGCCCCAGGAACGGAAAATCCAACATCTCTAAGACCGGACATCCGTTTGACGAACCGTCAGTGGCATTGGTAATCACGTTGAGAAAAGGTCCCTTTGAGTATACCGTATGAGAGTTCGGGGTACAGTTGAGATACGGTCAGGATGGTTCATACACAAAACCAACCGGCCCCCTGGATGAAAAGTCTAATAACACACAGACATGGTGTTCGATTCACGTTTCGTCTATTGCGTTGAGACCCCTGTGACGATGCGGTCCTTTGTGATACTTCTTTTTGGGACTTTGTGATACTTGGAGTATCGACCTGTGGCTCGTGAAGCAAACCCTTCTATAGGTGAGTTAACGGAGTGTGGAGACCTAGTAGCTGTAGACCTGATGACTGCATGACCGATTCGAGTCGGAGTGATTCAATTAGCCCAGTGGACGGAGTGCCTGGTATTTGGCAGTAGACCCATGGCAGACAGAGCACCAGGTAGTTGGCAGCAGATCCACGGTACTCGACAGGAGGAGTAACTCTGATGGCTATTAGGGGGAGTGCCCAGTATTTGGCGGCAGACCCACAGCAGACGGAGTGCCTGGTATTTGGCAGCAGACCTGTGGTACTCGACAGGAGGAGTACTTCAGCAGTCTAAGGTTAGTGAGTACCGCCTTAGAGTCATGATAGGGCTACTGTACTCGACAGAGGAGGAGTTATCCAGTAGTTGTGGTTTCGATAATGAAAATCCTGGTTTGAGCTGAGTCAATGACCTTTGTGTTTACTTTATGATTGTGATGGGTTGCTTGATAACATAGGTATATGTATGGGCATATTCCTAAGTAGTGGTTATCTGTTGATTTCATAACCGTTGTGTTACCTCATGATTGAGATGGGTTACATGATAACTTAGGTATAAGTATGGGCTTATACCTAAGTAAGGGTTATCTGTTGAGATCCTTCTTTGTGGTTATCCTTGTTAGATTTAGTGATGCCTTGAGGTTCTCGGGGTCCCTACTGAGTATCATTATACTCACCCCTGCAAGGGCTATGCCCACACCTCGTTGTGTTGGATGCAGATGATGGACATGGCTGATAGAGATCGAGTGTTCATGGACTGGACGGTACCCGGAGGTGGAAATCACGATGAGTCTGTACCCGGAGGTGGACCTCATGATAAGTTAGTACCCAGAGGTGGACTTCATGACGAGAAGGTACTCGGAGGAGGTTGGTGGGTGAGAGCGTTGAGGAGGCTATCTGTACCTACCCTTCATGTAGGATCTGAGATGGACGACCCATGAGTTGCTTCTATCTTCCAGCTGTTTGTCTTTTCTGTTGTACTTTTGATCAGTTTTATTTGTACTTCTCAGTTGGGTTTGTATTCTGGCCCATTTAATTTTCAGAAAATTCTTTTTTATTTAGTTTGTTACTTCTGCTTGTACTCTGGTTGGATGTGTTTATGTTTTATAAAGGAAATTCCTTTACAAATATCGGGATTTATGCCTTTGGGGCTAGTCACCATCCCCTAGCCTATGGAAGGCGGGCTTGGGGTAGTCACAGCACGGGCCCCGAGGACGGGTCTTGACAAATTGGTATCAGAGGAGTCATTTCTACCGCAGAACTCAGGACTCTGATAATTCTTTTCTTTGAAGCAATAGTGTTAAGGGTACTGAGTGTGGTCTTTAGTTCAGGGAGTCCAATGATTGTGCGGCGGATGACGTATCCATACACCCGGACCCTGACTACTGATTTCTGACCCAGTGCATGAAAACACTGATTGTGTATGTGTTTCCAGAAGTTTCTGTAAGTCATCTCAAACCAGGTCAGCTCACCAAGTTTAAATCATTTGATCGTGTCGCATCTGTTCAGGATATCTCCACGCTGACAGTCAGTTGGAGTTTGGAGAGAGTACCCGATGATGGTCCACCGAGCGACAAGGCTCCGGTGGATGACCCTCTTGCTATGTTGGAACCTTCGGGTGGTGTACCAGCAACACCACCACCTGTTGGACAGTAGATGCCACCAACTATACTAGTGGATGGGGCATGCTAACAGAGCACGTTGCATGAGTTCCAGTAGCAGAGGCCTCAAAGGATATGAGGCGAGACAGATTCCCAGGCAGCAGTGGACTGGATGGGGGCCATTGCTAGAGTTCTACACCTAGTTTACACACTATTAGAGCAAATGGTGATCTTGGCTACTAGTGTTTCCCAGTGAGTGTCCATGAGGTTGGTCCTTATAGTGATGAGGCTTCGGTACATGGACCGATGCCTGAGATAGTACATTCTGGTAGTGTGCTAGCAATATCACTACCTGTTGGTCAACAATTCCAACCGGTGGTACCAGTAGATGACACATGTAATCTTAGTACCTTACAAGTGTTTCGGCATCAGATATCCCTCAGGTTCCAACTTGAGCCCAACTCACAGGCGGCTGAGGACTGGATTGAGGAGGTGGATGAGAGTTTTCTAGAGCTCATACAGCTTTGGTAGGATGACATGTCGGTAGCTGAGTATTCATCGAGGCATAACGATCATTCCGGGTACTCGATGAATAGGATATGATCAGTGATTTAGAGCTCAGAGTTCTGAGCAATGTGTGTTTAAGGATATCTGAGCCAACAATTCTTCCTCTATGCATTCCTTATACTAGGGTGAAAGAGGGATCCTTTGTAGTTGAATGTTCTTTGGCAGAACCAATACAGCTAGTGAATGGATGTAGTAAGAAACGGGAAACTAGCACTAGTCTCAGACACATGGGCATGTAAAATGTTTCAAGAAGAAGAAGTGTTAAGGACAGATGAATCTACAGAGCAGCAGACGTTGAAGTAGAGCTAGGAGAGCAGCATGTGGTGGTGTAAATTTTGATATGTTATAGCCACCCGCCTTTGTATTCTCCTCCATGCTCAGAGAGCTGGAGGGGAGGGGAGGAGAGTAGCCGAATGCGGTCAAGGAGTGTGACCTAATGGCTCTAGGGATGATTCGAGGTACGGTCTGTGTCTACTACTAGCTGCAGTAACAACAGACATTGATACGAATCATTCCTTCCTTCCACGAATCTTGTCCCAAACCTATAGTTTCCGGTTAATCCATTGACTTGACCCTCACGTGTGGAGATACATTTGGGACGAGACTCGATAATCATGCTTACGCTAATGATGTGATCTGACCCTTGAGGTGAGAGATTCAGTTGGAACGTCCTGGTGGCAGTGTCAAGGCCTTACGACATTAGTTTGGGTATGGACTGGGTAACCATAGATCATACACAGATTGACTGTTTTAGGAAAAAAAGGTTGTGGTTTACCTACAATGTTGGGATTGGTTTTCCTTGGTCGGCGAAAAGGAAACCCCAGGCAACACAGGATGAAATCATGCATAAGTGGGTGTAGTCGATCACTCATGAGTCGTCCAGACTTAGATTTGAACCAGACTTCTCCAGAGTTGTTGCACCGCTTTTAGAATTCATGAAGAAGGGGAAAACCCTTCGTGTGCCTAAGGATATGCCAACAGATCTTTTCAGGAGCTGAGGTAGATGTTGAGCAGTGCGCCCATTTTGAGGCTACTAGAGAAGATGAAAATCATCTAGGAGTGGATAAAGACTGCACAGAGCAGGAAGAGGTCCTATACTGATAGGAGAAGGAGACCATTGGAGTTTGAGGATGGCGACCACGTATTCTTACGGGTCTCACCTTTACAAGGTCTATGGAGTTTTGGCCATGGTGGAAAGTAATATCTTGGTTTCATTGGACCTTCCCAGGTCCTCAGTAGGGTAGGCGAGGTGGCTTACCGTCTATCCCTTCCACCTCAGTTCCACCAGGTGCATGAAGTCTTCCACGTATCTTAGCTGAGGAGATACGTGCATGACCCATCACATATCATCAACCATGAAGAGTTTTACATCGATGATGGGGCTACTTTCACAGGGTTCTAGTAGAGGTTAAGGATCTATAGGAGCAGGTCATACGGGGATGGTCAATTCATCTTGTGCAGTTTCGTTAGCAGCACGGGAACCTCTAGGAGAGCACATGGGAGCGCAAGGCTCAGATGCATGTTCGGTACCAATTTTCTTTTCCCTAATGTGTGTTGAAGCTTTATGGGGACGTAAATTTATGAGATTGAAGTAATGTAAAGACCCGGAAATTTCAAGGAAAATTTTCCCTTAATTTCTTTGGAATTTTACGAGTACACTGTATCTAATGACACTTGATTTCGAGGCCCGGTGTGCCCAGAATCAATTTCAGAAGTTTAGCTCGGGTACGTTCAGTGAATGAATGATCGGTTTTTTCTATCTTTTGAACCGGTGCTTAGAATTGAAATCTGAGGGCACCGATGAACCCGCAGTGCCAGTAATTTCTTAAGAGAACCTTTACTGAAGATGTGTTTGCTCGGGAGGAGATGTTAAAAAATGTGGATTAAATGAAAAGTGAATAAACTTGTGGTACAAATTTTATTTCTTTTTCTAAGGTCATTTTATCCTACATGGGGAAGTTAGGGTGGGACCCACTAGCATCCTAACCACCCATGTGAGTATAAATGTAAGGTGGGGCCCACACGAGCCCCAACCTTTTCACTTTCCATAACCCCTTAACCCCCTTGGAATTAAATGTGTAACCCTCCCACCTTCTCTCTCTCTCCCTCTTAACTCTTTCCAACACACATTAAAAATTTAATTGAACCACTTCAATTATTTAATGAGTTTTTATAATTCATAAATTTTGAAATGCATGGCATAAATAATTAAAATAAGGGGTGACCTTATTTTAATTTTGATGGATTGTTGTGTGGGAATTTGGGAAGAGAGCCTTGTGTGAAGGAAGAAGAAAGCTCCTCCATCGTTGAAGAACGTCATCCTCTCTGCGAAGAATGACACCTCTTCTATGAAGAGCACCAAATACACGAAGCTCAATGACACGCATTCCTCTTCTTCTCTTAATGAAGAAAAAGGAGACGCCGCTTCCTCCTCGGGCGCACATCGACGTCACCTTCCGACGACAGCGAACGACGCCACCTCTCTGCAGATCACGTCACAAGGTAGGGTTTATTTTGTTCAAGCCTTTATCGTTGTTATTCATTGCTTAATATTGGGCCACATGATATCATCATAACGGGAGGAGATCGGACCGCACAAACACGACCGATTCTCCTCCCATCTTCTTTGTTAATTTTCGATGATGTTGCAGGCAGATGTGCACGGTGCTGTTGAACCGTGCGCTGATCGGCAGGGAACTGCGACCATGCAAGGCCGCAACGAAGGTGGAGCGATGTCGTTGCTCTGTACAGGGATGTAGAGGACCACGGCCAGAGCGGGCCGTGACAGTGGTGCGCGGCGCCATCACACCGCAACGAAGAGGCCAAGGAAGACCGCAGCTAGAGCGGTCCACGGTTGCATTGCGTGGAGCCTTCGCGCTGCGCTGGAGAATCCAAGGAAGGGCGCGGCCGGAGCGGGCTGCGGAAGAGGAGCATGGCGCCGTCGCGCCGTTCCGGGGAGACGAGTTGCGGCCTAAGGCCGTGACGGACCAGCAGGGGAGGCCGGTAGAGCCGGCTGCCGGTGAATCTAGGAGGTGGGACCCCCTTTGGGTCCCATGACTACTCACAAAACCAGCCACCATTATGGCCGGCCTTTACCCGGAAAACCAGGGGGTGTAACCCCCCCCGAATTGCTACTAGGGCGGACCCCACAGAGTCTGCCGTTTCCAGAAAAAGGGGTCGCACCCCTTGCGTCTTTCTTGGCCAGCACCGAGCTGAGCTGTAGGCCGCACGGGCTGGGCCGGCTGCACCCCGCCGGGCCGGGCCGCCCCCCACCGGGTTGGGCCGTGCCCACCGCGGGCTGGGCTATGCCCAATCGAGCCAGACCCAGACTCGGTTTGGGTTGACCTAGTTTGGGCCGACCCATGGGGTATTGGGCCGGGTCGGACTGGGCCCAGACCCCATATTTTCGGACCAGGTTCGTTCAAACGCCCATATCGTGGGCTACGGACCTCCGATTGATGCACCGTCTATTGCGTAGAGATCATTGGATCGGGACGGTCGTTTATTTATATTACACTCAAGGTTTTGGCGAAGATTGGGTATGGCCGGGTTTGTTCGAACCGGAAACCAACCGGGCCCTCAGAGCGGAAACAATTATAATTTGAGCTTCAGACATCCGATTGACGTACCGTCAACATTGTTGGATTTCTCTTGAAGAGATGGTTCTTTTGGTATAAATCACCCAAGATTTGGACCTAGTTGTAGTATGTTCGGGTTGGATTGTACACGAAATCCAACCAGGCCCCAGGAATGGAAAAGCCAATATCTCTCAGACTGGACGTTCGTTTGACGAACCGTCAGCGGCGTTAGTAATCACGTTGAGAAATGGTCCCTTTGAGTATACCCTATGAGAGTTCAGGGTATAGTTGAGATACGATCGGGTTGGTTTGTACACGAAACCAACCTGGCCCTCGGGATGAAAAGGCTAATAACTCACAGACCGGGCGTCCGATTGACAGGACGTATGTTGCGTTGAGACCCCTGTGATGAGGTGGTCCTTTGAGATACTTCTTTGTGGGACATTGTGATACTTGGAATATCGACCTGTGGCTCATGGAGCGTCACTCCCGGAGACGAGCGTATGGAGTTCGGAGACCTAGTAGCTGTAGACCTGATGATCGCTTGTCCAATTCAAGTCGGGGATGGAGCGCCTGGTATTTGGCGGCAGACCCACGGCAGACGGAGCTCCTAGTAGTTGGCAGCAGACCCGCGGTACTCGATAGGAGGAGTACCTCTGACGGCTATTAGGGGGAGTGCCCGGTATTTGGCGGCAGACCCACTGTAGACGGAGCACCCAGTATTTGGTAGCAGACTCGTGGTACTCAACAGGAGGAGTACTTCAGTAGTCTAATGTTAGTGAGTAGTGTCTCAGAGTCATGACATGGCTACTTTACTCAACAGAGGAAGAGTTCTCCAGCAGTTGTGGTTTCGATAATGAAAATTCTGGTTTGAACTGAGTCAATGACCTTTGTGTTTACCTCATGATTGAGATGGGTTACTTGATAAGATAGGTATATGTATGGGCATATACCTAAGTAGTGGTTATTCGTTGATTTAATAACCTTTTTGTTACCTCATGATTGAGATGGGTTACTTGATAACTTAGGTATAAGTATGGGCTTATACCTAAGTAAGGGTTATCTGTTGAGATCCTTCTTTTTGGTTATCCTTGTTGGATTTAGTGAGACCTTGAGGGTCTCGGGGTCCCTACTGAGTATCGTTATACTCACCCCAGCACGGGATATGCCCACACCTCGTTGTGTTTGATGTAGACGACAGATAGGGCTGACAGAGATCGAGTGTTCGAGGACTGGACGGTACCCGGAGGTGGACCTCATGACGAGTCAGTACCCGGAGGGGGACCTCAAGATGAGTCAGTACACGGAGGTGGACTTCACGACGAGATGGTACTCGGAGGAGGTTGGAGGGCGAGAGAGTTGAGCATGCTATCTGTACCTACCCTTCAGGTAGGATCTGAGATGGACGACCCAGGAGCTGCTTCTATCTTCCATCTATTTGTATTTTCTATTGTACTTTTGTTCAGTTGTATTTGTACTTCTCAGTTGGGTTTGTATTCTGACCCATTTACTTTTCAAGACTTTCTTTTGTACTTAGTGTGTTACTTCCGCTTATACTCTGGTTGGATGTGTTTATGTTTTATAAAGCCAATGCCTTCCCAAATATCGGGATTTACGCCTTTGGTGCTAGTGGCCAGCCCCTGGCCTATGGAAGTCAGTCTTGGGGTAGTCACGGCACGGGCCCCGAGGATGGGTCGTGACAGATGAACCCAAATGAACGACGATAGATCATACCTTATATCAAAGATTGATAGATACTTATTGGTTGTGTAATGCCCCGACCTCAGAATCTTGGAGTCAGTGCATTATTTTAATACATTGGAATGATTACAAGGAATCAAGTCCCGAATGACTGATCAGTTTAGTAGACTTGGAAACAAGATACATACATAAGTTCAACATTACTACTTGAAAATAAAAACATCACTAATTTATTCCATTAGAAACATCCAATCTTTCATGATTATTCCTGCAAGTCACTCATAACTAACGTCTTCATATCCTGGGAAAATGAAACATGAGAAATGGGTGAGCTCAAATTCCCTTTAAGAGTAAGAAATACAATGTGAGATAACATAAACATTTGCCATGGTGAATAATTGAAAACACGTGACTTTACAAATAAGAAACATGAACACTTTATGGCAGGAATATGAGCTGAGTTAATAGTGACATAATAAGACATAGTCATGGGTATTCTACTAGTATAATAACCACATGAAATATCAATATCTAATCTCATAATTATGGAATGCGTAATGTCGGACATCATAACCACATAGTTAAGGCCTTGTGCCAAGACTACAAATAAGATTTGGTCAAATCCTTGTGCCAAGACACTAGTTTGTATCATGCGACCTACTGATGCATCTAGTAGATATATTGGGCTCCACCTATCACTTACTAAGTCCAATTATTTCTTCATATGAAAATTTTGAAACATAACATAAGCATCCATAATAAAACTAGCATACGAAATGTCAATACATTATCCACTAACCATGAATGGTATAAAAATAGCCCATCCACAGTCAAACATAACTCATTCAAAACAATATGGAAGATTGTATTGTAACAGATTAACCTCAATTGAGAATAATGAAGGATATTGACATAGATGAAAATAATCATCAAAACTATTTGAGAGAAATATCCCCCTTTTTCATGAAAACATTTAAAAGTCACACTATTTGTCAAAAAGCCGTTTAAAAATAGATTTTTGAATCAAAGTGTCACATAACACTTTGAAAGTTTTAAAAGGAATTTTAATTTTAAAACATTAATGTCCATAACAATAAATCCTTAAAACCATTTTTAAAACATGGACATTAATAGGAAATATTTATAAGAATAAATGTTTAAAACATTTAAAATGATATTTTAGTTAGAGTTCCTAACCAAATGAGAGATGCTTAAATACAAATAATTGAGGTAAAAAACATTATAATATCTTGAGAATAAAGGATTTCATTATATACTATGTCAAAGGATAGTATATACACCATATAAAAGTGAATTGGTGCATAACAACAAAGAAGTCTCAAAGGAATGTAAATTGAGATGAAATCCCTTATAAAGACAGTATCCTTAGGTAAAAGATAAATCAATGGCATAATTATGTGGGAAAATATAAATACACTCAATATGATTTGATATTCAGTGTAATTTAATTAGAGTACATTCAAACATATTCTTGTAAAAACAACACCAATGACTTGGATGTTTAACTCAATGAATGGAAATTGAGTTAAGATCAAGTTTATATCAATAACATGATAAATTATCAATGGTGTGATTATGTGAATCAAAAGTATATAAAAAAAGGGTAGTTTAAATTAATACATAAATAATAAATATTTATTCCACACATAATCTTGGAGTAAAATAATCAATGAAGTATGCGTAAATCCCACTGAGTGGAAATTGAAATTTGAAATTCCCTTACCGATTTGGTGACATATGAATCATAAAACCCCTGAAAGAAGGAACATATAATGAAGATGTAAATACCCATAAATTAAATTATATTACACCAAGAATACAGTCATGGATAGTACATACGCCACACAAAATGAAATGGTGGCCAATATAGCATGAATCTCACAGGAATAAAAAGTGAGATGAAAATCCCTTACTTCATTTTAATCAATCGAGTTGTATAAAAAAAGTTAATAACCACCAAATTAATGAAATAATACCGTGAATATAAACAGAATCATGATAATATATATCAAATGGCAGTATACAATACACCACATCAAATAAATAAGTGGCGAATAATGGAAATCTCACGGAATTAAAAGTGTGATAAGAAACCCCTTACCTCAAGTCCGACTTGTCTTGTATGTTCCTTGTGCTTCCTGAATAATAAACATAAGTTAATTTATAATTGATTAAGAACATTTTTCTTGTTTATTATTCCTTTTATATCACTTATTACCTTTATATAACAATTAGTTAATTATTTGAGTTCATATTGGATATTTTATCGATGTTCAGAACTTGAGTAAAAAATGAACATGCTATAATTACAATTTTTTCATGTGGTCAAAAGTACATTATCTCTATAATTATATATATGATTTATATATCATATATATATTATATATCCAGTATTTATATATCTATTTATTACAGTACATAACATTTGGAGATAAGAAATGAAAGGTACTGTTCATGGAGACGGTAAGCCGTATATACTCATGAACGCTACTTTCATTTATATTTTGTAATTTAATGGAATTAAAACATAATGATACATAGATATATTATAATTACAATATAATATCATATATAATATCATTAAGTCCATCCATTATATATCTCACATAAGGCATTAACGAGTCATAAACTTTTGGGGGGGCAGTCTTCCGCACTTCCTCAAATGAAATTATCGCGTTTTACCCATAATGGAAACCATAAAATAATGATATAAATAGAAAATAAAAAAGAATAAAGAAAATATAAACATAATATATGTATCATATATAAATAAATTTCCATCTTATTGGCCACTGTGAGAGGCAGTAGGAGATAATCGAACAATCATCGTTTCGTGAGGCGTTAGTTTTCCATCCATAGAAACAGTATGTTCTTCACCCATTAGACGGAGGGGTGTGTAAGTGTAGTTCGAATATTTCTCATAAAAACATACTAGTATATTAAGGATACTATTTTTGTTATAAAATAAATTAATAAAAAGTGTTTAGGGGTTGTAGAAGATAAATAAAACAAAATAAAACAAAAGAATTTAAGAGAAAGCGTTACCTTTAATTTGGGTAACTTCCTTCAGTTTGAACCAAAAGGGCATATTGAAGTGCCTTCTGCCTAAGGTAAGGCTGACTGAAAATTACTTTTTTATTATTAAAACACTTTTAAGGAAAAGTGAGAAACCATGGGATCCAACACCAACCACAAAGCAACCGAAAAAAAGAACAAACGCAGAAATGGCTCCTCCCCAGTATTTGCACCATGTCACAACCTTCATCAAAGGATGACCCTTCGACGAGCAGTCCCGTGCGAATGAACTGGCATGGAACCGATGGAGAAGCCATACCCTCTCAGCGACCAAATTCAAAAGGCAAGCTCTAGTGAAGACTCCGTGCTCTAATCCCCATCTGGAGAAAATCCGTGTGATGTGATTATTGCCATAAAAAGATTTTCACCATAACAAACTAGATAATTGAACCTAACTCAGGTAGAAAACACACAAGGGTCATGAGAGGTGTGTGGAATGGGTTAGTAGTGGTGTCCTTTTATAAGGGGAAGGAGGGGCTCTTTAGGAATGTGTGAAAATATTATTTTATTATAACGTGATATTCAGTTTATAAAGGTCCAAAACTAATTAAAGAAAAATATAAGATGACTCATGGTCGAAAGAAATTCAGACAATAAGAATTGGATAGGTTTTGGATGTTATTTTAATATCAATAATCATATTTATTAAAATCATTTATTAATTAGGTAAATATTACATAATTATTGTGTCACAAATAATTTAATTTATATGATCTATAAAAATTATAAAAAAATTACCATATAGTAGGAAATATTTTTCTCTTTCCAATGATTATTTATAATAAAAAATATTACTTTTATAAGACCATGTAAATATTGATATACTAAAAGATATTTGTTAATTTCATATTTCTCTTTACTTTAAGTTAATTAAAATAAACTATCATTATCATTCTTAAGTGGCTCCATGGGGTCCCCAAATCGACCCAAGGATTACCATGGCCGTACATGACTCATCCAATAAGGTTAGGACAAGTGTTAAGGTAATTTTGTATTATTATAATATTCCTTTTACCTTGAATTACCCTATTTACCTTTAACCTCGGTAAATAAAATTCAAAAGTTACTATTCTCCAAAAATTATTTTCATCTAATTGAACTACATTTTACTTACTAATAACAAACATGTATCATGTAATTTCAAAATTCAATTCACAGAATTGGTAAAATTTCATTTAAATGAAAAATTTGGATTTTTAACTACTACTTAGTAGTTACACTATTCATCAAAAATTGAATTTTTTCAGAAAAATACCATAAATTCATACTAAAATATATTTGATATTCAAAATTCAAAAATGATATCTATTTTAACAAATTCATAACATATAATTTGGATTAATTAATTTAAAATTAATTCTCGTTGTAAAAACAAATAGCGTGTTTCTAAGAAACAATAACTATCAAAAGATTTCCACTTGTTTATGTATAATTTCAAAGTGAAATTAACTCCAATTACTAAAATTGGATTAAAGGGTAAAAATATAATATAATTACACTTTAAAATCAATTTAAAATATAATCTAACAATATAAATAAATTATATTAAAAGGCAGTTTTGAATTAAAATACGTTATTTCTCACTATTCATAAAAAATGAATATTATTAGAAAATTACCAAAATTTCATCAAAAGTAAATTTAGATGTCCTGATTCTAAAGAAGAATTTTATTTTGTAAAAATGAATATGTAAAATGGTCAAATATTGGATTTAAAAAGGGTTCTCCATTAAATGGTGGTAAAAAAGCATTTTTTTGAAAAAAACATTTTTTATTTGTAAAAATTGAATTTGTTCTTATAATATGTCTAAGAAACACATAATACATAATTTAAAATTATATGGAGTATATAAAATTCAACATCGAGTTGATACTATTCATAACAGCACTTGAACGGTTAGTTTGGTAAGTCGTGGTGTGCTCAAACTCGGTGATGCTTGTAGCGCAAGCTATTGAATTTAAAGAAAATAACTTACTATGAAATCTTGCAGTGTTACATTATCCCCTCCTTCAATAAATTATGTCCTCCCAATTTGAAATTGTTCTTCTAAAATAAAATGTTAAAATAGAAAAATACCTTTGTGGAAAACCCACATCAGAAATTGGGTTAATAAAATGTTGTATTAATAAGAGAGAAAAGAAAATGAAAAAGTCACCACTAAATTATGATCTCGATTAAGAGAACATTGGTGGAAATTAGAGACACATAATTGGAGAAAAAATGTAAATATATACAGGGATTGATTGAGGTCATCAATCCCAAACAAGTGTAAAATTGAGGGCCTCAAATCCATCAATCTAAAATGATTTAAAATATCATCGGTTCAACAAAACCTAAAGCATTAGGATAATACATTTTTGGTTTTATGAATCTTTTCATAAAGTTTAATAATTAAGTTATTAATAGAATAAGAAAAAAAATATACATGACATGTAGAGTTTCATCCTTTGTCTAATTCTTAAAACAAACTCATCTTTCACTCTAAATGATGATTATTAAAGATGACTTGGTCACACCTGAAGCGCTAGAATCAACTTATAGAGAATCACATAATTCAAAATGGATGAACTATATATTTCCATTTTATTTAGAGATTAACCAAAACCAAAATGGTTTGTAAAAGATCAGATGATGCACAAAAATGATATTACTTTAGGGATATAAATAATAATCTTAATTTCAAAAATTAAAACAAAAATACCCAAAGTTTAATAAATACCATTCAATAAAAAATTATCCATAAAATCTATTAATATAATCCAAAATAATATTGAATCCCAAAACTTAGAAGAATTTTCTTACGTAGTTTTCCACGTTAAATTGTATCTCCAAATAATATCGACTGCTCTTAAAGTCAAATACTTAAATGTAATTAACCTAATCACTTGTTCTATATGATATGTCAATTATTTCCATAAATAACCCAAATATATATAAATCTAAAATAAAAAAATATGTAAAAAACACCTTTACTCCTCAAATGAAATCCCATAGTATTCTATTTTCCTTAAGCATATAGTATTCCCAATAGAGCGAACGTCTTCCAAAATGACATTTATCACTTAATCCCCAAATAATTTTCCAATACTAAGGATATCCATTTTATAAGACATAAGATCCCAAATCAATGTATTATTGATCTTTAAAACCATTTAACTAAAAATAATTAGTCACACTAACCAGGGACTTCATGTAGTCAAGTGGTAGGCGATAAATCCCAATCACACTATGGTTGTGGGTTCAATTCCCGTAGCTTTGTCCGACACGACGGGTTGTTACAGGGTCTAAATGTTTTCCTTTATCTAAAACTATATAATTTTATAATATTCCCAAAAATGAGATAGTTTCCTCAACATAACTATAACATAATTTCATCACAAATGTTCTCTCATACCTTGCATTTTCATTCCAAAATTTAATAACATGTAATTTACTCAAACTTAATGATCATATAAAACCAAATGGTTATTTATAACTATATCCACTAGAGAAAAGATAATTCTTCCTCAAATAACATTTTCACATGAACAAATGTAGGGTTAAAAATACAAGAGAAATGTATTCCAAAGTAATCCCATCAATAAAGAGCACTAATAATTTTTAAATATTTCTCCATACATTTATTTGAACATAGATTCTTCCTTGAAAAATATGATATCCTATAGAATAGGGCATTCGCTCGGGTAATTACCAGGTCCCCTACATTTACAGAAAATGACTATAAATTGATTCTTAGGACCATTTTTATTTTCTTCAATAGTACTCTTCATTTTTCCTCAGCAATTATTTACTTTATTTTCTTCTTTCCCACAAATAAAGCATTTATTTGTTCCATTAAGACACCTTCCCAGGTGTCTGCTTTCCACATTTCCTGCATGATGGAAAATGAGCTTTCTTTTATCCATGGTCATCACTGTTGGAGCTCTTATCATTCGCCACTTTTCTCTTCCGTGTTGAGTCCGGGAGTTGGTTAATATATATGTTGTTGATCATATTTAATCCAAAATGATTCGGCATGAACATGATATCTTTTACGCCAGTCAACATTCCATTTTGTTCCTCATTTCCACCACCGTTCAAACCTTGTACATCATGCTCAAAATTACTATGACTTCCTTAGAATTCAGTCATTGACGAAAACCAGAAATCATTGTGTGAGTAATAATAGTTATAAAATCATTTAGAGAATATCATGGAACCTTCTTTTCAATTTAAAACACCTTAGGATTAACCAAGGTCATTTATTCACATCTTATATTAAAATCCATCAAATCGGTTTGTGAAGATAATGTCAATTATCCTAAAAATATCCCCTGGGAGGGTCGTAACCAAAAGTGGAATAAGGCCCGTTGTCGTGTACCAGGATACCCGGGTCAAGTCCGAAACTCCTTGTCAGAGTTTTCACTCCTATTTACATATTTTCCAGATCCACCTCTACATGATCGTATCCATACAGGGATATACTGATGGGAAAATACACAAAATATCTACATTACCAAGATTCTAGGAAGTTCTTCTATACTATTCCTCAAACTCTATCTCAGGGTAATGTACTCTAATCAGAGATTATCTAAATCTAGTTTCCAAGGGTTTTACTAAACTTCTCTGATACCAACTGTAACACCCCGACCCCAAAATCCAGGAGTCGGTGCATTATTTTAAAAAATTGGCATGATTACAAGGAATCAAATCCCGAAGGATCGATCAGTTTAGTAGTCTTGGAAACAATATACATACATAAGTTCAACACTATAACTTGAAATGAAATACAACACTAATTAATTCCATTAGAAACATCCAAGCTTCCAAGATTATTCCTGCAAGTCACTCATAACTAACTTCTTCATATCCTGGGAAAATGAAACATGAGAAAGGGGTGAGCTCAAATGCTCAGTAAGAGTAAGTAATATAACGTAAGATAACATAAACATTAGGCACAGTGAATAATTGAAAACACATGAATTTACAAATAATAATCATGAACAATTTATGGTAGGAATATGAGTAGAGAAACTAATTCCATAATAAAAAAAAATCATGAGTATTCTACTAGACGAATAACCACTTGAAATATCAATATCTAATCTCATAATTATGGAATCAATAATTTCGGACATCATAACCACATAGTCATGGCCTTGTGACAATACTGCAAATAAGATTTTGTCAAAGCCTTGTTCCAAGACACTAGTTTGTCACATGAGACCTACCAACACATCAAGGAGCTATAGTGGGCTCCACCCGTCACATACTAAGTCCAATGCATTCCTCATATGAAATGTTTGAAACATATCATAAACATTCATATTAAAACTAGCATATTAAATGTCAATACTTTTTCCACAAACCATGAATGGTATAAAATAGCACATCCACAGTCAAACATAACTCATTCAATACAATATAGAAGATTTTATTGTAACAGATTAACCTCAATCGAGAATAATGAAGGATATTTACATAGATGAAAATAATCATCAAAACTATTTGAGAGAAATATCCCCCTTTTTCTTGAAAACATTTAAAAGTCACACTATTTGTCAAGAAGCTGTTTAAAAATAAATTTTTGAATCAAAGTGTCCCATTCCACATTGAAAATTTTAAAAGAAATTTTAGTTTTAAAATAGTAATTTTTATATAAATAAATCCTCAAAACCATTTTTAAAACATGGACATTAATGAGAATGATTTAGAAGAATAAAATTTTAAAACTTATAAAATGATATTTTAGTTAGAGTTCCCAACCAAATGAGTGATGCTTAAATAAAAATAATTGAGATAAATAAAACTATATAATATATTGAGAGTAAATTATTTCATTATATAATATGTCAAAGAATATTATATACACCATATACAAGTGAATTAGTGCATAACAACAAAGAAGTTTCAAATGAATGTAAATTGAGATTAAATCCCTTATAAAGACAGTATCTTTAGGTAAAGGATAAATTAATGACAAAATTATGTGTGAAAAATAAAACCACACTAAATATGATTGGATATTTAGTGTAAATCAATCAGAGGACATTCACACATATTCTTGTAAAAACAACACCAATGATTGGAATGTTTAACTCAATGAATGGAAATTGAGTGAAGATCATGTTTATATCAATGACTTGAGAAATTATCAATGGAGTGATTATGTGTATCAAAAGTATATCCACACAAAGGGGAGTGGAAATTACAACATAAATAATAAATAGTGATTCCACACATAATCTTTTAGTGACATAATCAATGAAGTATGCGTAAAGCCCATTGAGTGGAAATTTAAATTTGAAATTTCCTTACCGATTTGGTAACATATGAATCTTAAAACCCATGAAAGAAGGATAATACAGTGAAGATATGAATACCCATAAATGAAATTTTATTACACCATGAATACAATCATGGATAGTACATATGGCACACAAAAGGAAATAGTGGCCAATATAGCATGAATCTCACCGGAATAAAAAGTGAGATGAAATACCCTTACTTCGTTGTAATCAATCGAGTTGTATGACCAAAATTTAATAACCACCAAATAAATAACATAATACCATGAATATAAGGATAATAATGATAATATATATCAAATGGAAGTACCCAATACACCATAGCCAATAAATAATTGGCGAACAATGGAAAACTCACAGAATTAAAAGTTATATAAGAAACCCCTTACCTCAAGTCTGACATGTCTTGTATGTTCCTTGTTCTTCCTGAATAATATACTTAAGTTAATTTCTACTTGATTATGAAAAATTTTCAAGTTTATTTTTTCTTTTATATAACTTATTACTTTGATATAACAATTAGTTAATTATTTGAGGTCATATTGGATATTTTATCGATGTTCGGAACTTGACTCAAAAATGAACTTGTTATAATTTAAATTTTTCAATGTGGTCAAAAGTCCATTATCTCTAGAATTATATACAAGATTTAGATATAAATATATATTATATATCCAGTATATATATATATATATCTATTTATAAATTTACATAACATTTGGAGAGATGAAATGAAATGTATCGTTCATGGAGACGGTAAGTCGTACGTACGCATAAACGCTACATTCATTTATATTATGTATTTTAATGGTATTAAAACATAATGATACATAGGTATATTATAATTCCAGTATTATATCATATATAATATCATTAATTCCATACTTTACACATCCCACATAAGGCATTAACGAGTCATATCATTTTGTGGGGGAGGTAGTTCACACTTCTTCAAATAATATTATCGCGTTTTACCCATAATGGAAACCATAAAATAATGATATAAATGGAAAATAAAGGAGCATAAAGAAACCATAAAAATAATATATATATCATATATAAATATAGTTCTATCTTAATGGCCACCATTAGAGGCGGTAGGAGATAATCGAACAATCATTGTTTCGTGAGGCCTTAGTTTTCTATCCACAGAAACAGTATGTTCTTCACCCATTAGATGGAGGTGTATGTAAGTGTAGTTTGAATACTTTTCATAAAACATCCTAGTATATTTTTGATACTGGTTTTGTTATAAAATAAAGTAAAAAAAAATTGTTTATGGGGTTGTAGAAGTAAAATAAAACAAAATAAGACAAAATGAATTTAAGAGAAAGTGTTACCTTTAATTTGGGTAACTTCCTTTGGTTTGAACCAAAAGGACTTCTTGAAGTGCTTTAGACCTAAAGTAAGGATTCAAAGAGGAATAGGGGGATCTTGAGAGATTATTTTGGTAGGGTTTGGACAAGCCAAGGGGCTTGAGTGGTGTGTGTAATGGGTTAGAAGTGGTGTCCTTTTATAAGGGGGGGAAGGGGCTCTTTAGGAAAGTGTGACAATGATATTTTATTATATATTGATATTCAGTTTATAAAGGTCCAAATCTAATTAAAGTTGGATAAAATATGACTCATGGTCGAAATAAACCCATACAATAAGAATTGGACAGGTTTTGGATATTATTTTAACATTTATAATCTTATTTATTTAAATCATTTATTACTGAGGTAAATACTACATCATTATTGTGTCACAAATAATTTAATTTATATGATGACTAAAAATTATAAAAAAATTAACATAATTTAGGAAATCATTTTATATTTCCAATTATTATTTATTGTCTAATGGATGACTTATATAACCCCATGTAAAAATTGATATACTAAAAGACATTTGATAATGTCATTTTTGTTGTTACTTTATGTTAAATAAAATAAAGTGTCATTATCATTCTTAAGTGGTTCCATGGGGTCACCAAATCTACACAAGGATTCCCATGGTTGGCCATGACTCACCCAATAAGGTTAGGACAAGTGTTAAGGTAATTGTTTATTATTATAATATTCTTTTTACATTGAATTACTCTATTTATCTTTAACCACGGTAAATAAAAGTCAAAAGTTACTATTCACCAAAAATTATTTTCATCTTATTGACCCATATTTTACTTACTAATAACAACCATGTATCTCGGATTTTTGAAATTCAATTCACAAAAGCAGTAAATTTTCATTTAACTGAAAAAGTCGGATTTTTAACTACTAAGTTGTTTCACTATTAATCAAAAACTGATGTTTTTCAGAAAAATACCAAAAATTCAGCCTAAGATATATTTGATATATCTAATTCAAAAATGATGTCTATTTTACCAAATTCAAAACATAGAAGTTGGATTAATTAATTTAAAATTAATTCTCGTTGTCAAAATAAATAGCATGTTTTTAAGAAATAATAACTATCAAAAGATTGCAACTTGTTTATGAATAATTTCAAAGTTAAATTAATTACAATGACTAACATTGGATTAAATCTTAAAAATATAATCTAATTACACTTCAAAACAAATATTAAATATAATCTAACAATATAAATAAAGTAGATTAAAAGGTAGTTGTGAATTAACATACATTATTTCTCACTATTCATAAAAAAATTAATATTATTAGAAAAACACCAAAATTTCATCCAAAGTAACTTTTGATTTCCCGATTCTAAAGAAGAATTTTACTTTGTCAAAATTAATATGTAAAAGGGTCAAATATTTGATTTAAAAAGGGGTTTCCATTAAAAGGTGGTAAAATTGATTTTTTTGAAAAATACATTTTTTATCTGAAAAATTTAATTTGTTCTTATAATATGTCTAAGAAACACATAATACATAATTTAAAATTATATTAATTAAATAAAATTGAAAATCCAGTTAATACTATTCATAACCACTTTTGAACGGCTAGTTTGATAAGTCGTGGTGTGCTCGAACCCGGTGTTGCGAGTAGCGCAAACTATTGAATTTAAAAACAAATAACTTAGTCTGAAATCCTGGGGTGTTATTGTAACATCCCAAGTAAGTAAAGAATAATATATTTTCATATCTATGTCTATTTATGAATTATATAGTGTTTTAGTGGCTTAAAATGAGAATAAATCTAATCTTAGGCATATAATACTCTAATATTTTTAAAATATTTTTTTGGGCCTTTTTGATGGAAAACCATTTTTAAATCTAATTGAAAATTTTATAAGCTCTATTTTTCAAAATAAACAATTTCTTTATAATTGGGACATTGATATTTACTTTGGATAAATTTTTTGTTTTTTCTGACAATGTTCATTTTTTAATGAATAGTGAAAAATACTGCATTTTACTTCAAAACTGCTTTTTCATATAATTTTGTTATATAGTTAGATAATCTTTTCATTGGTTATAAAGTGTAATTAGAATATATTTTTACCATTTAATCCAATGGTGGTCATTATAATTAATTTCACTTTGAAATTGGACATAAACAATTGTCAATCTTTTGATAGATGTTTTTTCTTAAAAACACGGTATTTGTTTTGACAACGGGAATTATTTTGAAATTAATTACTGAAATTTCTGTGTTTGGAATTTGGTAAAATGGATTCCATATTTGGAATCAGAAGGTCCAAACTATGTAATTAATACTCTTTTGTTTTTGGATATTATGAATAGTAACGACGGTAATTATCTTTAATTATCATGATTATTTAGTAATCGGGTAGTTAAGGGTAATAAAATAATATCCTAATAATATAAAATGACCCCAACATGTTTCCACATTTTGTTTTGAGTCATGTCCAGCCATGGGAAGCTTTTTACTGAACTTGAGGGCCCATGGAGTCCCATGGGTGTAATAGTGAAATTTATGACATTATTTTTTAAAAAGAAGAGAAATATAACAATGGTTTGTATATCCTAAGTAAAAAAAATTTAATTTTGATTACATAAATGATATCTTATACTGTGAATAGTAATTTTAAATATAAAAATATTTCCTACATCATGGTATTTTTTTAAATAAATAAATTTATTTATGACACCATGATGATGTAGTGATTACCTCATTAATGAATGATTTAAATAAAATGAAAAGATAAGGTAAAATCTAAGACTTACACTTTTCTAAAACCTATTTTATGGGTGTATTTCTAACCCTTATCACCTTATCCTAAAAATATATCATTTTAGGACCTTTAAAATCCGAAAATCATTTTATAATAAAGTAACATTTCCATACTTTCGAAAAGTGACCCTCCTCCCTCTTATAAAAGGCCCCCAACTTTACCCCCATACCCTCACCTCTCAATACATTGGCTTGTCCAAACTCTGCTCATGTTATCTCTCCACATCCCTCTCTTACTCCTAGAAGCCTCACTTTGGGCAGAAGTCTTTCCAAGGAAGCCTTTGGCTCAAATCAAAAAGAGTTACCCGATTTAGAGGTAATTTATTCTCTCAAGTTTCTTTATTTTATTTTCTTTCTTCACTCACCACATTCTTATTATTATTTGATACCAAAATAACACCAGTATCCTAAATATACTAGGAATTTTTTATGATAAGTATTCTTCCTACACTTACACTCACCCCCGTCTAATGGTTAAAGAACATATTGTTTCTATGGGTGGCGAATTACTGCCTCATGAAACAATGATTGTTCAATATTATTTTAACACCTTTCATGGTGCCCATTATGATGTCACTATATTTATATATGATATATATGGTATTTATTTTTTCTATATTCTTCTGAATTTTATTTTTAAATCACATCGTTATGCTTTTCATGTTGTGGAACTGCGATAATTTCATCTGAGGAAGTGTGGACTACCGCCCCCTCAAGTGATGTGACTCGTTCATGCCAAACATTGAATTTATAAAGAATGTAATTAATTAACTTATGTTACCTATATAACATATATATTATAAAGGAATAATAATATATATATGTCTCATTTAGTTTTAATTCCTTTAATATGACAAATAAATGAAAGTAGTGTTCATGCGTAAGTACGGCCTACCGTCCCCATGAACGGTGCCTTTCATTTTTTATCTCGAAATGTTATGGAATAGTATAAAATAAATATTTACTGGATATATATGATATTTAAATCATTAATACCATTCTTGAGATGATGTACTTATAACTACAAGGGAAATTCTTTTCAAACAAGTTTATTTTTGACTCATGTATCAAACATCGACAAAACGTATGATATGTACTCACATAATTAACTGATTATTATAAAATGATAATATGTTATATGAATTTAATAATAAACTTTAAATGAATTTTTTAAGAAATTTTAAATTGACCAAAGTTTATTTTTTAGGAATATAAAGAAACGAACAAGACAAGTCGGACTTGAGGTAAGGGACTTCATCTCAATCTCCTTTCATTGAGGCATACTTAAATTTATATATGACCATATTTTATTAGTTTTATAATAAACCCTTTTGACTTTTAATTTCATTCAAATGGAATATTTTTACATGAAGCGTTTTACTAAATGACAAAAGGGAAGGTTTTTGTCTTACGTATGAGGCAACAATGACTTCTCCACCGCTGTGACCATTATTTGAGTTTCGGCTTCCTCTACAAGCCCTAATGTTCATTAAATGAAAAATAAATATCATGTTTTACTTTTTATTTGTTTTGGTATTGAAAATGGTTTTGATAATGTTTTGATTATCTCAATGTGTTTTATTGATATCTTTTGATTGAAATGTGGAAATGTTATGTTACCTTTATGCATGTTTTATGGGATATGATTATGTTATGGTTCTTGGGAATTGTTTATGAAGTCGTGTGGTTCCGTGATAAACTATGGGCGGGGGAGCCTGAGATAGCTCTCCACTGCATTGGGTAATGCGAATGAGTTAAATGATAAGGTTTATCCGAAGCAATTTAGGGAATATACTGTGATGGGTATTCCAAACGTAACTATGAGGGTTACTCACTACGTAAGAATGTTATGAATGCCTCATGTTACCATTATGTCTTATGATTTCTATGAGTTATTCATAAATCCTATGATTTTATGAGGTATTTTAAAGTGCTTATTTTTTATGAGTAAAGTATGATTTCATAGATTCTTATGTATACATGGACTAATGTTTTCTTTCTGTATTTTTATATCCCTTACTTAGCTTTTTATGCTCATCCCATGTTTTTGAAATATTTTTCACAGGTCAATGGAAAAGTACATGACGTGATGATAATGTCAAGGAAGTTTCAAGAAAGAAACCATGTTTTATTATAAATATGTTTCCTTTGATGGAAAAAATGAATATTGTTTTTGATGTAACCACTTTGTTTAAATGTGGAATGAAATGAATGATTTATGATATAATTCTCTAAAACTCTAAACCTGAAAATATCATCAATGTGAATTCTTGAAATAACCCAAGATTAAGTAATGCTTAAGGCTGGGGCCTTATAGTTGGTATCAGAGGTTTCTTTAGATAACTTTAGGAGTTATAATTCTATTAAATGTTTATCCAAAAATATTTTTTTACACATTATGGTCAAATTGAAATGATATAGAATTTGAAGATTACCATGTTGCTTCATCTAAGACAAGTTTTTTTAGAATGGGTTTCCGTAGAGGAAATAGGGAAGTAGTGCTAAGAAGGCATACATAAGGAAATTTCCTTCCAAATCAGCATCCTGAGATGGTCGGAATAGGAACTGAAAAGTTTTTTGTAGCAATGGAATAGTTGATTAAAGCGATAAATGGTGGTGGTATCCATGCACGAGATCATCCAGATCAACCCCAGTGGAAGATGTCAGTGGTGGAACAATTCATGAGGCAACATCCCATATCATTCATAGGATCATCTAACCATGTGCTAGCTGATGTTTGGATTAAAGCACTGCAGAATATTTTCAATGTCATGGGGTGTTAAGAAAATCAAAAGGTTAGTCTTGTTGTTTACCATTTGGAGGATGAAGCAGATCAGTGTTGGTCGGTGGTTAAAAATATCAAGGATGCTTATGAGATTTATGCTCTTGACTGGGATGAATTCAAAGGTATGTTTCTTGAGAAATATTTTCCTAAGTTTTTTCGACTTAGGATGGAAAAAAAATTATTGGAATTGAGGCAAGAGGATAACTCAGTGGCTGCTTATGAAGAAAATTTTAGTTGATTGGCGAGGTATGCTCCAAATATTATCTGAGACCTTGATAGTAAAATCATTCATTTTTACTCAGAATTAATGACCAAATATCGAATGGCATTAGCTTCTCATGAGTTAAAAAGTTATGAAAAGCTATTTTAATGTGATGAGAAGGTGGAAATGGAGTTTTCTAATGACCAAGTGTTCTATGAAAACCAACAGAAGAAGCGACCGAGGTGGCAGGAGAAAGGGAAAAATCCTTCAAAAAGGTTTGACGGTAATAAAACTAAATTTGTAGTTTGTGATAAATGTGGTAAAAGCATGTTGGGGAATGTATTTTGAATTCTTTAAAGTGCTTCTGATGTTGTAAGATGGGAGATAAGGCTCGTGATTTCACTGGAAAAGATTAGGGTAATGGTAAGACCAAATTTGATTTACAGTTAGTGAAATGTTTCAAGTTCAATGAGATGGGTAATTATGCAAAAGAGTGTTTGAAAAAGAGCTCAAATGATGGGAAGCAGTCAGACTACAAGCAGAAAGGTGTTTTCAAATCCTTTGAAACTACTTCAGTAGATTTTGGGTCATCAAATGAAGTGGTATTAGGTACTTTTTTTGTTTTTTCAGATTATGCCAATGTGTTGTTTGATTCAGGGTCTATACATTCTTTCATCTTTGAAAAATTTTCTAGTAAATTGGGAATTCCATCCCAAGTAATGACACCTAAACTTTTGGTAAAAACACCTAGGGAAAATGTTGAGGCAAAAAGAATTTATAAGAATCTTCCTATCCTTCTCCGTGGAAAGAAACTACTAGAAAACCATATGGTTTTACCTCTAGTAGAGTTTGATGTTATCCTGGGTATGGATTGGCTCTTTTCTTTACCATGCTAAGATTGACTGTAGAGCTAAAGAAGCTTCTTTTCAAAAAGGCTTTTAGTTTGTGTACAATAATGAACCCTTACTATTCATAACATATCAAGAGGGTGAGAAACTTGTAAAAGACAGAAATTAATGTTACCTTGCGTATATTGTTGAAAACAAAGGAACCGTTCAGATTAATGATGTGCCAGTAGTAAATGAGTATTTTGATGTTTTTCCTGATGAGTTTCCTAGAATAATACCAGATCAGAAAGTTTAATTTACTGTTGACTTAGTTCCTGATGCTAAGCCAATTTCAAAACCACCTTACCAAATGGCTCAAATTGAACTTTTAGAGTTGAAGGAGCAATTGAAATATTTATTAGAGAAAGGTTTCATTCGAACTAGCACATCACCATGGGGTGCTCCTGTCTTATTAGTAAAAAAGAAAGATGGTTCAATGAGAATTTTCATTGATTATAGAGCCTTCAATAACATCACTATTAAGAAAAAATATCATTTGGCTCATATCGATAATTTGTTTGATCAGCTCTAGGGAGCTCAGTATTTCTCAAATATTAACTTGAGATCGGGGTACCATTAGTTAAAGGTAAATGAAGAAGATATTATAAGGACTGCATTTCGTACAAGATATGGCCATTATGAATTTTTATTTATGCCTTTTGGTTAAACCAATGCACCTGTTGTATTCATGGACCTTATGAATAGAATTTTACATGAGTTCTTGGATAAGTTTGTTGTTGTTTTCATTGATGATATTTCAGTGTTTTTTTTAAAGTAATAGGATCATGAAAGTCATTTAAGGGTTATTTTTCAAACCATAAAAGAAAAGAAATTTTATGGAAAATTCTAAAATGTGAGCTTGGGTTGCAACCAATTTCATTCCTTGGTCACATTGTTTCTAAAGATGGAATAAATGTTGATCTTGCAAAAACAGTGTTTGTTGAAGAATGGAAAAGACCCACAAATGTAACTGAGATTCGTATTTTTTTTGGTTTGGCAGGCTATTACCGAAGGTTTGTTAAAAATTTTGCACGTTTTTCCTTCCCATTGACTAAGAAAACTTGGAAGGGTGTTAAGTTTATCTGGGTAAGAGAATGTGATGATTGTTTTCAGGAATTGAAAATAAGATTGGTGAGTGATCCAGTATTGGAACTGCCTTCCAGGAATACTGAGTTTGTTATCTACAGTGATGCTTCATTGAAAGGACTTGGTTGCATCCTCATGCAGAATGATCAGGTAATTTCTTATGCTTCACATCAGTTGAAAACTAATGAGATAAATTACCCTACAGGTGATTTGGAATTAGCTGCTGTTATTTTCACTTTAAAAATTTGGAGGCGTCATTTGTATGGTGTAAACTTTGAAATATATACTGATCACAATAGTTTGAAGTATATATTCACTCAGAAATAATTGAACTTGAGACAGAGGAGATGGCTAGAATTAATCAAGGATTATGATTTCAAAATTCACTACCACCCAGGAAAAGAAAATAAAGTGGAAGATGTTTTGAGTCAAAAAAAGCAATGATTCATTAATCACGTAACATTAGGAACGTGATCCTTTGGTTAAGGATTTGATGAATTTTGGTTTTGAAGTTGTTGGTGTAGAAAATTATTATGTTTTGTTTCAGGTATCAGTGAAATCTTCTCTATCAGACATAATTAAGAAAGCACAGAAGCAAGATAGTGATTTGCAAAAAAATGTAGAGATGGTTCAGAAGGGTAGGTTACCTGAATTCAACATTGATAATGATTGTTTTTTGAGATTTGGGAAGATATTGTGTGTGCCTTGTGATTCACAGTTGAAGAGAGAGTTGTTATGTGAAGCTCATAGTTCTCCATTTTCAGTTCATCCAAGCAGTACTAAGATGTATAGAGATCTTCGGGAGTATTATTGGTGGGATGGAATGAAAAGAGATTTTTCTAATTTTACTGCGAAGTGTTTGAATTGTCAACAGGTTAAAGCAGAGCGGTAGTTACCGAAAGGGATCCATCAGCCATTACCAGTGCCAGAGTTGAAATGAGAGAATATATCCATGGACTTCATTGTGGGATTGCCGAAGACACCTCAAGGTAATAATGCAATCTAAGTTATTGTTGATCTCTTGAATAAATCTTCTCATTTTCTTGGTATAGGAGATATTTTTTCCCTATATCAACTTTTTCAATTGTATCTTAAAGAGATAGTCAGGTTACACGGAGTTCCCCTATCTATTGTATATGATCGTGATCCCAGGATCACTTCTTACTTTTGGAAAGGCCTTCAGAAGTCATTGGGTACTGAATTAAATTTTAGTACATCTTTTCATCCTCAATCAGATGGGTAGTCAGAACGAACAATTCAGACATTAGAGGATATGATACATGCTCGTTCGATGGATTATCAAGGAATTTGGGACTAACATCTTTCATTGGTTGAGTTTTCTTATAATAACAGTTTTCATTCCAGTATACAGATGGCACCATTTGAGGAATTATAAGGGAAGTGGTGTCAAACTCCAGCTTTTTGGGATGAAGTTTGAGAAAGGAAGGTGATGGAACCAGAATTGGTAGAAGATAGGGCACAAAAAGTTCAACTGATACAGAAACATATGAGAATAGATCATAGCATGCAAAAAAGTTATGCAGACAACAGGAGGAAGGATCTCTCCTTTAAGGTTGGTGATCATGTCTTCCTCAAAGTTTCACCATGGAAAAGTGAGATGCGATTTGGTAAGAAAAAAAAGTTGAGCCCAAGGTTCATTGGAACATATGAAATTCTGGAGAGGGTTAGATCAGTTTCATACTGAGTGGTTTTACCTCTGATTTTATCTCAGGTACATAATGTTTTTCATGTTTCAATGTTAAGGAAGTACATGCCAGATCCATCTCATGTTTTGAGTCGAGAGGTAGTTCATCTGGAAGAGAATATCTCTTATGAGGAATAACCAGTCCAGATTTCTTGACCCCAGAGATCAAGTGTTGCAGAATAAGGCGATTCATCAAGTAATGGTTCTATGGTAAAACCATATTGTTGAAGAGGCAACATGAGAATCTGAAAATGCAATGAGGGATAAATACCCCCACTTATTTGATAAGTAAATAAATTGTGAGACGCAATTTCCTAAAGGGGGGAAGGATGTAACATCCCAAGTAAGTAAAGAATAATATATTTTTATATCTATGTCTATTTATGAATTAGAGAGTGTTTTAGAGTCTTAAAATGATAATAAATCAAATCTTTTGCATAGAATACTCTAATATATATAAAATATTGTTTTACCGCCTTTTTGATGGAAAACCATTTTTAAATATAACTTTTTAAACTTTTATAAGAGATATTTGTGAAAATAAACAATTTATTTAGAATTGGGACATTGAAATTTACTTTGGATAAATTTTTGGTATTTTTCTGACAATGTCCATTTTTTAATGAATAGTGAAAAATACTGCATTTTACTTCAAAACTACTTTTTTATCTAACTTAATTATATGGTTATATTATCTTTTTAATTGGTTTTAAAGTGTAATTAGAATATATTTTTACCATTTAATCCAATTTTGGTCATTATAATTAATTTTCCTTTTAAATTGGACATAAACAATTGTCAATCTTTTGATAGATATTGTTTCATAAAAACACGCTATTTGTTTTGACAACGGTAATTATTTTTAAATTAATTACTGAAATTTCTGTATTTGGAATTTGGTAAAATGGATTCCATATTTGGAATCATAATGTCCAAATTATATAATTAAGACTCTTTTGTTTTTGGACATTATGAACAGTAACGACAATAATTATCTTTAGTTATCGTGATTAATTAGTAATCTGGTAGTTAAGGGTAATAAAATAATATCATTATTATATAAAATGACCCAAAAATGTGTCCAAATCCACCTTTTTGAGTCATGGCTGATCATGGGAAGATTTATACCGAACATTAGGGCCCATGGAGTCACATGGGTGTAATAGTGACATTTATGACATTATTTTTTTAAAAGAAGAGAAATATAACAAAGGTATGTATATCCTAAGAAAAAAAAATTAATTTTGTTTAAATAAATGATCACTTAGACTATAAATAGTAATTGTGAAGCTAAAATTATTTCCTACATAATGGTATTTTTTTTATAATTTTTAGACAATAAATAAATAAATTTATTTAGGACACCATGATGATGAAGTGATTACCTCATTAATGAACAGTTCAAATAAAAAGAAAAGATAAGGTAAAATCTAAGACTTACACTTGTCTAAAACATATTTTATGGGTGTATTTCAAATCCTTATCACCTTTTCCTCAAAATATATCATTATGGGACCTTTAAAATCCAAAAATCATTTTATAATAAAGTAACATTTCAAGACTTTCCAAAAGTGACCCTCCTCCCTCTTATAAAAGGACCCCACCTCTACCCCCTTACCCACACCTCTCATGCCCTTGGCTCATCTAACCTCTACACATATTATCTCTACACATCAATCTATAACTCCTAGAAACCTCACTTTGGGCAGAAGTCTTTCCAAGGAAGCCTTTGTATCAAATCAAAAAGAGTTACCCGATTTAGAGGTAATGTATTCTTTCGAGTTTCTTTCTTTTATTTTCCTTATTCACTCACCAATATCATTTTATTATTTGATACCATAATAAATCTAGTATTATCAATATAATATGATGTTTTTATGATAAGTATTCTACCTACACTTACACACACCCCCGTCTGATTGTTAATGAACATACTGTTTCTATGGGTGGCGAATTACAGCCTCAAGAAACGATGATTGTCCAATCTTCTTTTAACACCTTTCTTTGTGGCCATTATAATGTCACTTTATTTATATATGATATGTATGGTATTTATTTTTTCTATATGCTTCTGAATTTTATTTTTAAATCACATCGTTATGCTTTTCATGTTGTGGAACTGCGATAATTTCAACTGAGGAAGTGTGGACTACCTCCCCCTCAAGTGATGTGACTCATTCTTTCCAAACATGGAATTTATAAATAATGTAATTAATGAACTTATGTTACCTATATAACATATATATTATACTGAAATTATAATATATATATATATATATATGTATCATTTAGTTTTAATTCTTTTAATATGACAAATAAATGAAAGTAGCGTTCATTCGTACGTACGACCTACCATCTCCATGAACGGTGCATTTCATTTTTTATCTCCAAATGTTATGGAATAGTATAAAATGAATATATAATGGATATATATGATATTTAAATAATTAATACCATTATGGAGATGATTTACTTATAACTACATGGGCAATTAATTTCAAACAAGTTCATTTTTGACTCATGTACCGAACATCGACAAAACGTATGATATAAAATCACATAGTTAACTAATTATTATAAAATGATAATATGTGATATGAATTGAATAATAAAATTTAAAGTATTTCCTTAGGAAATTATAAATTGACCAAAGTTTATTATTCAGAAATTTAAAGAAACAAACAAGATAAGTCGGACTTGAGGTTAGGGACTTCGTCTCAATCTCCTTTCGTTGAGGCATACTTCAATTTATATACGACCTTATTTTATTAGTTCTATAATAAACCCTTTTGACTTTTAATTTCATTCAAAATGAATCTTTTTACATGATGGGTTTTACTAAATGACAAAAGGGAATGTTTTTGTCTTACGTATGCAGCGACAACAACTTCTCCGCCGCCGTGACCATTATTTGAGTTTCGGCTTCCTCTACAAGCCATTACATTTTTTAAATGAAAAATAAATACCATGTTTTACTTTTATTTTATTTTGGTATTGAAAATGGTTTTTATAATGTTTTGATTGTATCAAAGTTTTTTATTGATACCTTTTGATTGAAATGTGGAAATGTTATGTTTTTTTTATGCGTGTTTTAGGTGATACGACTATGTTATGGTTCTTGGGAATTGTTTATGAAGGTGGGTGGTTCTGTTATAAACTAAGGGTAGTTGAGCCCCAGATAGCTCTCAAATGCATTGGCTAACGCGAAGGAGTTAAATGCTAAGTTTTCTCCGAAGATATTTTTGGAATATACTGTGATGGGTATTCCAAACGTAACCATGAGGGTTACTCCCTACCTAAGAATGTTATGAATGACTCAAGTTTCCTTTATGTCTTATGATTTATATGAGTTACTCATAAATATTATGATTTCATGAGGTATGTTAATGTGCTTATGTTTTATGAGTAAAGTATGATTTCATTGATTCTTATGTATACGTGGACAAATGTTTTCTTTCCATATTTTTATATTCCTTACTGAGCTTTTTATGCTCATCCTATGTTTTTTAAATGTTTTTCACATGTCAAGGGAAAAGTACATGAGGTGAAGATAGTGTCAAGGAAGTTTCAAGAAAAAGACCATGTTTTATTTTAAATATGTTTCCTTTGATGGAAAAAATGAAGATTGTTTTTTATGTAACCACCTTGTTTAAATGTGGAATGAAATGCATGATTTATGATCTAATTATCTAAAACTTTAAACCTGAAAAGATCCTAAATGTGAATTCTTGAAATAACCCAAGATTAAGTAATTTTTAAGTCTGGTGCCTTATAGTTATAGGTTGCACCAAAATAGTGGGTGCACTTGGAGTAAGAAGCAATTCAAGGGGAACCAATCCAAGGAGGAAATTTTGATCGCATGACTCCTATGGGAAGAAACGAATGGTTCAAGTGTCTCACACTAGAGAACAAGGAGGAAGAACAAGAGAGGAAGATATCTCATCCATTTAGAGGATTTAACGGAGCATCAATTTCAGATATTCTATATTTTCCATTAAAATAGGATCACATTAAACCACATGGTTTGGCTAAGTAAAATCCCTAACCTTAGGATAATTATTATAGGAGTTATGGGCTTTGAATCGGCCTTCATTCCCTTAAAACAAAGATTTTAATGTGTTTTTCATTGAATAAAATGTTAAATTAGTGAATCTAGAAAAAAATATGGAAATTTGGAAAAGGAAATATAAAACCATTTTGGAAACACTATAGACACACCGGTTTGGAAACCCTATAGACTCACCATTCTGGAAACACAATAGACTCACTAATCTAGAAACAATGTAGAATTTCCATTTCTATGACACTGTGATATTGTAGACTCAGCATTTATGTGACACCATGACACTATAGACTCACCGTTTCTAGGGCACCATGACTCTATAGACTCACTATTTCTGTTACACCATGACACAATTCATAAAATTGGAAACATTGTTCACAGAATTGGAAGTTTGGAAATGTTTAGGGGATGAGTCACCATGACCTCCCAGAACACCTCAACCACCAGATTTTAGAAAGGGAATAGACTAAAGAGGTATAATCTCTTATAGATTTTTTTATTAATTTAATTGAAAAGTCTTATATGTCATGATAGTTTGAATGTTAATGTAGATATTGATCAATAAACATATATGGTTATTATTTACGACCATTCTCTGTTGATAAATAATATAAAGGTTACATAATTTTAGGATTTAATGAATTAGAAAAAACTAAAAGAATTTTATAATTTGAGGCAAATTAATTATATATTATTTAGAGAATATATATGTATTAACTTTTATATAGGCTAAAAGTTACAAATAATCATTAATTTGGAAAAAAAATCAAAATATTTTAATGTAATTGAATGAATGATTAAGATTATTTCATGTAAAATGATTATATTTTATATTTATATGAATTTTTTTATTGAATATGTTACAATCAATGTTTTTTATAAACTTTTTATAAGCTTCAAAAGAATTAAATCAAGATATAAGTGCATTATAATGGTTAAAAAATTCAAGATACATATCTAAATAGAATAATATAAACCATTTATAAGTGTAAATCCAATTTTCGCAAAATTATTAATAAATGACCTTTAGTAGCTATAAATGAATTAATAAATGTTTAGAAATCTCAAATTATTTGTCTACTACAAGGAGAAAATTTTAATATGTTTCCATAATAATAATCTAGAAGTGAAACTGACAACATAATATGAACACCTTTATATCAATAGCTATATAAAATTAATAATTTCTCACATATGAATACATTAGAATTTGTATAGGATAATAAAATATTTTTCAAGGATTAACTAGGTATAATCTATTAAAGAATAATAACTCTTTGAAGTTATAAATGTGACTATAGAATATTTTTTGAGTAAACATCATTATACAAATATATTTTAATCCTAAAGATGTTTGATTTATGAATGATTTAATATTGCTTTTACCAAAATAATAAAATGAGAAATAAATTCGTGTTTATTTGAAGGGATATATTAATTGAGAAATGTGGATATTAAATTGAGATTAATTGATTCCTTATTCAAATATATGTAGCATTGTTTTGGAATTATACATTTTGAAATGATAACTCAATATCTATATTTCTAGGGTTACATTTTTTTTAATATAAAATATAGAATCTATAATCATGATAATGATGTATTTATAATGAGGATTAATGATCCAACGATGTTCTGATAAAAAATATGTAGAGATATATATAGATCGACTTATTAGTACTTTTAATTCAATATATTTTTTGGATGTCAATTTTTTTTAAAATATATGATGTTATTCATAATAAATATTCTACATTCTCATAGAAATTTTTTTAATGATGCTAAAAATTTATTTATATTAATTGTGGACACTTAAAATTTTGTCTAATACCTTTATAGATAGGGGAGATCATATATAAAAAAACTATTAAAAAAATTCACTATTGTTAATGAAGTCTATGTTAATGATGATACATTTGCACTATATATTCACATCCGAATATTATTGGAGTACATATGTCTTTTATTTCCGAAAACAAAATAATGATGTACTCTCTCAATTTGGGAAAAAATAATTTAGTATCTATTGTGATTTTATTATTTTATTTTTAAATTTTATAAGATTGGGAGTTTGTTTTTAATATTTATCAATTCTTAAGATTTACTAGTCAAAAATGATAATTTAAAACTAAAATTTATAATAAGGTAACACTAATTCAACCCCATAAATTAGTTTCACATAAATTATAAATTAGGACTATCATTCTTGGATCCTTAAAATGTGATAAATTATAGAATGGTTTTCTTTAATTATTTAGTGAAACATGGGTGTTTATTTTAATCTATATTTTTATTATTATAGATTCATGTATTTATAAAAATATTTATATTTTGGATGGAATTATATTTTTATCATAAGGTAGTGTAGTTAAATTATTGTCATTATGATGTTCACTATGGTTAAATGAATATGAGTTTATTTTTTTTATTCTTTGATATAATATGATATTAGTAGTGGAGAAATATTTATGTGTAATTTTTTTATGGTTTGGAATTGTTCTATGATTTTTGAATGTGGTGTAATATACTTATAGAGACATTTATGGTGAAATAATAAATTTTTTATAATCATAGGATAACCCATGATGAAATTTCATCAACTCCTAATGTGATGTCAATAAATATAGATTAGTATGTAGTTAACATAAATATATAGGTCTATTAGAATTTATTTTAAATGAAATTTGGAGAACCCACATATTGGTTTCATTGAACCATGGAAGATATAATGAATATTTTCGCTTATATTTTCAGGATCCACTAATAGTAAATCTTTTTTATGATCTCAATTAAATAAATATATGTCCTTAGACCAATAGACTTAATGTTATGGGGTTATTTGTTAGAATTTTATGAATGTATGTGCATAGGAGGCTGTATGTTATAGTATTAAACAATTGTTATTATATATTTATACATTATTTACAAGTACAAAGTTTTTTATTATGTGAAAATGGTTTTATACTGAAATTGATTTTTCTAGAGTTAAAATAATATATATCATGGATAATAATGTTCTTTACTTTCATAAAATGTCATTTTTATTACTTTATATTTAAATATCAATCATATTTGATTAACCATAAATTTATAAAAGGACTATAATTTTTATTCTATGTGATATCATATCTTATATCATATAGATATATCAATAAATTAATATATTTTAGCCCATATAAGAGGTTATTTTTGGACTTTATATGAACATTGATGTTGAGATTATTACCCCATATAGAGTAGTGTAGGTTTTGATATGATGCAATTTATTTTTATAGATTTAGAAGATTTAATTTCATTGTGTTTTTTATTTTAAAATTATATAATTTCCCAATAGATTAAATTTATTTTGCAAAGGAAAAAAATGAATGAACAACATTGTGTAGCAAAGAATTTATTATCTAGAAATGTACTAATGGTCCCCCGATTCAAGGAGTACATTATAAATGAGTTGTAAAATATTCATTAGGAATTGGAAATTATATTTCCTTTAGCAAACAACACCTAAAACCACAGTAAATAATTATATTGAATCAAAGGTTATGATGTTTTCCTAGAAATATTGAAATCATAAATAACTAAAATAATTATTTCACAAAAAGGAACATATAAAATTTACAATTAATTAGATAAAAATTACTCTCATTATTATGTTATTAGTATGTTAATTCATGTAAATAATATATAATTGATATATTGAACTATGAAATTTAGTAATATGATGAAATATTTATGGGCATACTAATTCTCTCAATGTAGGATATTACTATAAAATAATTTAGGGAAAAAATTATAATTTGAAGGACATGTGATATCATAATCAATTACCATGTGATGTATAAATAATTTTTATAATGTATAAGGATCATTTATATAATAAAATAATGACAACTAAACATGCATATGGAAGAGTTTAAAAGTGAAAATTTATCATTATGTTTCTTGACATTGAAAAATATGTAAATGGAGTGTTATTAAGAATTACATAGACCATATAATTTAGTTGTTTTATAAAATACCTCTTTTATTGATGGATCCACCAAAATTTATTCTACAGGTATCATATATTTTATATGAAATGTTCATTTACAATGAATGTTTTTTATGATAAAAATTTTCTTATTATTAAATATTTTTCATTTATTAATTAATATATAAAATAGATAACATTATTATTTTTATAAATTTATGTGATAAATATTTTAACTAAAATTTATTCATGTGTGATATTTTTTTGAAATGCATCAAATATTCCCTTCAAATAATATATCTTTTATTTTGAATCTCTAGGTCATAGTTACATATTTATTAGAAATGAGAAAAACCTAATTCGTATTCATTATGTATTTATATGAATAGTTTTTCAATAAATATCAGTCAAATAAAAATTATACCTTTATTATATATTATGATAGTTGACTATGTTTGATAAAAAAATATTAAATCAGCTAAAACATTATAGTGTAATTCATATTTATTTAAAACCAATTTTAAGAAAATTTTATTCCTTAGTAATAATGTATAGGTTCATAAATACAACCACCAATAAGAGAATAATTTTTTGGATTCTCATTTCTATGTGTAAATTTATACTTATTAAATTCTCTAATATAGAGATTGTGTTGGTTTTATGTTTTCATGAACATGTTAATAAATCACATCAACCAGCCACTCAAACTAGTCAATGATATAAATGAGGCATGTTCTCGATTTCAGCCGACGATTAACTTATGACATGATCTAAAAACATATATAATGGGAATAATTTCTTCCTTAGTATATAGAAATGAAATATTTAATAGGCAAAAAATAGTGTGCACAATGTCATGAAATATATGTTAAATAATTTAAAAATAATAATATATGTGGCATCTCATAAATAAAAAAATTGATGTAAAAATTAATAGGTTATCAGACTATTTGCTGATAACTATGCCTCATAGAATGAAAAAAAAACTAAATTAAATTGTTACGATCTTCATGTTTCCATTGGTCATTGTCCCTTTGATATTCCATTTTCAACCTGATTATACTGAAGGATAAATTCCCAGAAAAGGAAACAAAAATGAAAGTGACAATAATATTTTACATATATTTTTTATGAAGGGTGTAATAGAAACCAATCCCAATGGGAAATCACCATATATTTTTTTCCATTATTTATAATATACATTTCATTGAATTATAGTTATAAATGCAATTGAAAATATAAAATTACACAGAATCTAATTACCTAGTGCATGTTTCTACTTTATTATATTGGCATAGGCTACATGGAATCTCATCTTGAAGGACAAAATAGTTTAGTATCCTTGTTAAATTAGAATTGTCCATAAAATTAAAATTAGAATTTAAAAAATAAAATAAACAATGTGATTTCTTTTATAACACATTTATTTATAACAGTGTATCCCTATATATAAATTTTTAAAAATACTTCTTGATATTTTTTGGAAAATAATCATATGAAATGGATAAACTCATATGGTATGTTATAGTAAGAATATAGAGGTTTCTATCAGGGATAAACAATCATAATTAATATGTAATGATCAATAACAAAAACAAATTCCCATTAATCAACAATAAAACTATAATATTGTAAAAATAAATGATTACCAAATAAATCACGACAAATAATCACATGATATTGAAACATATCCATGGATATTTGAACTAGTTGAATAATCAAAAGGATAAAAAAATAATCTTATAATGAGGTAATTTATAATATCAGTTATCTGAAACATTAATTTATAAACTTTCACAAGAAAATTTAAATGTGTGCGTAGAAACACATCTAATTATGCCAACTGATTTATCTCATAAGACCTATTGATTAATCAAGGAGATATCTATTACTAATACAACTGCCCACATAATAAGTTTAATGAATTCCCCATATGAAACAGGTGAACATAACCATTATATGTATTCATATTTAAAAACTGACATATGAAGTGCAAATAATTACCCCAATATTTTTAAACATAATCATAAACAATAGTGAATTATATAGTGAATGGTAGTAAAACAATACATCCTCATAAAATCATATTATAAACCATATTTTATGATAATAATGATTATATCAATATAATAAATACTTAGAAAAAAAAATCATCATTGTATAGTTGATGTCATCGATGAATACAAATAATATTAAAATATCTCCATGAAAAAAATATACATTTCACATTCAAAATCCCTTTATAAAAAATATCCTAAAAACATTTCAAAATTAAATTTCATTGAAAATATAAATTTTATATTTTTAAAATAATATTTAAAAAAATTCATGTTCATGATGGTGGAAAATTAGATTCATTCCATACAAATTTGAAAATATATTCCATTCATGTTTTCATTAAATGTAAACCATGAATTTTTTTTAAATTGACATGAGTGTTCCATTCATTTTATATTAAAATGTAATAATAGCTAAGAATTACATTAATAAATCTGTTTGAAAATTTTAAAAAACATTTTATTTTTTTAGAAAACATGTATTTTAATGAAACATGAATTTAAAATGAAGAGATAAATAATTTTTTTGTTCCATAAAAACATTTTCTTAGTAATTTTAGTTACTAAAGAGTTTATGTTACGATCTATCCCAGATACCCTAGTAACCTAATAACTAAGCCACCACTTACATGGCTCTAAGGGCATTCCTGGTATCCACATGTTATCAACTATCACATGGAATCATATAAAATGAATGGGGGAATTAATTTTCGAAAACCATTTCGTGACAAAGGTAAAAAATAAAATAAGCATAAAAGAAAAAAACCTTAGGGAGAGGTATGCCATATTTCAAAAGAAATACCCACAATACTCCAATAAGGTACCCAAAAACAGGAAGGTAAAAAACCTAATTACCAAAGTACATAACTCTCTATGACCACAGATCAACATGTAAAACAAAATCGAAGAGGTGCTTCACCCCAAGGAGAACTTAAAAGGAGAAAATATATAAATATGTGAAGGAAAACGTAGAGTGTGAGATAATCTCCTAGTAGGGTTTCACAATTTATTCCTTAAAATATTATAATGTATAATTAACCAGATAAAGACATTTTAATTCAATATATACATGTTTAAAATTTCAAATCCATATTTAAATTAATCGTGACTTACATATCAAATGATGAAAATACATTAGGAAAATGTACCAATTCAAAATTTAATATAAAATAGTTTATATAAATAAAAAATACATGTAAAACTATTTACAAACATTCTCACACATTTATATATCTAATATAAACAAGTGAGAAAAATGATCATCTTCCAAAAGTTATGATACTTCTAGGATATAGGACTGTACACACTCAAGGTCATGTTGTAAGAAGCGTATACAAACTTTTGTTGGATACTGGTCAAGATGACTTCATCACCATCACATTGAGGATTTGACATGTTTCACATATCTTTTGGAACATTTCAAATTATAGGGTGTTGTCCGATTAACTCACTAACAACCTATGCTTTCATGTCATATAATAATCAAACAATGATGGGGAATTTATTTTTTATATATTTTAAAATAAAATTCATCTCGTTCTTCTGTTTTCAGTATGCCAGTTTCCTTTTTCAAACCAAAATGGGTTTTTAATCAAAACATTCTATTTTCTAAGATAAAACCCAAAGGCATCTATCAAAACCATTTTTAACAAATACCAACATGAAATAAATTCGAAAATAAATTTCATAATTTACGTTCAGAATTTAAATTAAATAATTGAAATCCCAAAATTTAATTTTGTTAATTAACTTAAAAAAATTCCCTCAATTAACATAAACACACCAAAATTCAATGGAATTGTGGTTTTCACCAATTTCATCCCAAAACTCCATTTTCCAAAACCAAATTTGACAATTCAATGGAATTGGGATCTTAACAATTAAATTTCATAAGAATGAAATCTCACACATTAAATTGAAAGAAATTTAATCCAATTATACAGTTTAGGGTTTTTAAATTGTCCAACCAAAATGGAACCCCCTACCAAAATATCATGGGATGTCGAAACTCTAAAAACTAATAGGGATTTTCCAATGAATAACTATGACAAATAAAACCAGGAATCAAAATTATGCATAAGATTCAAAATAGGGCTTGTTGATCAAATTGACTAAATGATGATCTATAAAACCCTATGTAGGGAAAGGGAGAGAGTGGAATAATGTGAATCGAAATAGGAAACTAACTAATAGAATATGAATTTTTATCTTCCTAGCATCGATATGCTTTTGGGTGGGTTCTAAGGGGAAGAAAACTTCTCTTTGGATATTCTAGGGAAGAATTAATTGTATATTAGTCGTATAGGTCCATTGGAAGACTTAATAGAGTGTTAAAAAATATTTAAAAATAAATTTTCAAATTAATAATCTTATATAAACTATAATCTTGTCGGATCCGCATGGTATAAGAAAATTGTGGACCCTAATTGTGCAGACGTTTAATAGGGTATATGGTTAATCCAATGTGGGTGAATGATTTTTCAAACTATGTGGAAACTATGAAAAACCCCATTGTTCATGTTTTCACAATTTCCACTCAAAAGCTACATAGTTATGGAAAACAATGTGCCAACCTTGAAATATCCATGACATTAACAGAATATTCTAAAAATACACCAAATGAAACCCAAGAAAAGGAAAACTAAAAGCATAATTTTTTAACAATTGAAAATAGTAACAGGATGTTAAAACAACCACCCCATCATATAATCTTTATATCCATGGAAATCCAAATTAGAATCTCCTATTTCAAAAAATATGAAGCAAATACTCTCTAATTAATTCCGCACTCTCCCCTATCTCATGTGAATTAGAACCATGTTTCCATAGAACATAATCAAATGGTATCTTCCTCCCATAAAGTACCTCGGTTTAAAAATCAACAATCATATCTACCATTCAGTGACGAATAAATTAGGATGAACCTCAAGATCACTCTCGCTAATAAAATGAAATAGTTTACAGATATACATTAAAATATAAGATACATGGGACACATTATGGAAGGAAGTAAGCTATAATGGATATGATAAAAGATAATGAACTTTCACCACATGCTTAACAACCTCAAATAGTACCGCAAAAGGATTAGAAAATTTTCTTTTCCCCCAATACCTCGATGCCCTAGATGTTTGAACCATGACCGATTATGGAAATGGATTATGGTTTTGGTTTTTTTTCAATCCTTGCTGGAGGTTTATAATGTTTTCCAAAAAATGGATCATACAGTTCAAGTGGGAAATAGTATTGAAGGGAGAGACGTTATCTAGTGTTTGCCAAATTTTTGGGCCTGAAAATTCAAAAATGGTGAGATGTGTTTTTTGGACAAGGATTGTGCACTAAATATTGATGTGGTGCATGGAAAAAATGTAAAAGGAATGAGGTACATGGAAAATATAGGGATGTGAAAAAACAATGGTTCTTGCATGAAATGAATTACATGTTGAATGGGAGTTTTTTCATGAAACAGTGGGTTTTGCGCATGGGGGTTGGAGACACCTATAAATAAAAGTTTAACCCCTAATTAAAATAGGATGAAGAATTAGAGAAGATCTGAGCTATGATGGGTGTAAACATAGCATGAAAAGGGATGTGCATGAAAATGTAAAAGTTTCATGGAAAAGTTAATGTTGCGCATAAAAGATAAAGTCGTATGTAAAAGTTTTAGTTGCACGAATTATTTTCATGTGAAAGGAAAATCTTTCACCCCAAAGAAAATATTCCACACAGATAGTGGAACTTGTGTTTAAAAGAAAATCATGTGCATAAACACAAGATATTTCATGCATAGGGTAGGCGTTGCCTAAAATTATTTCTATAAGATGATCACATGTTTTGAATATCCAGTTTGTGGGTCTAGTTCATTCAAGTGAATTAATTCTTGATATCGATGCAAGAAGTTTCTCTGGATGAATATAGACAAAGAATTCATTGAAAATCTATTGAAGCAACCTCCATTTCAATAAACTAATTTAGACTTCTCTCAAGGTTGTGAGCTAGGGGAGTTGATGGAAGTGACCCGAGGGATAAAGTGAGCTATCCCTAAAGAATTTTAACGCAATTATTCCTGGAACAGAGTGACTGTGACAAAACCTTGAAATCCATAAACTAGTGAAGATTAGTGGATTTAGGTTTGACCAACACACTGTTGGCTTATGCACTTTGGACGTAGCCCTTTGCAGTGAACTAAGTAAAAGTGTTGTGGCATCTCCTTAATTTCATTTTTATGATTTATTTAAAAAGACTCTACCAACATGGGAATAAGATCCAAAACATTAATAAGAAAACATTTACACCCTAATTCATTCATAGCCTCTGAGGGTGTGTCTGGGTCCATCAAGTGGTATCAGAGGGAGCTTTCTAGTGTTACATCTATCATATACTGTCATGTAGAATTCATCCAATGTCAAATATGTCCCCCTCATCGATGGAAGTAATATTAAGATTAGGAATAACATAATGAAATATCATTTAAGATCTCTTAGAATTGAATTTCTGTTTTCTAATGTTCAAGGAATAAAATTTACTGATCCAATAGGGATAGCAATGATTGATGTAGTCTGGAAAATTCTCGATGCAGATGTTGAAGTGCCGAATGCTCCCACCACATCCCTTTATGATTAGATATATCTAATGGTGATGTGTTTCACCTTAGTAAATTCCCTGTGGGATAAACTTGAAAATCATTATAAAGGAGATAGAAAAGTTAAGGAGGTTAAGTTATAAGTCCAACAAAATAGGTTTGATGATATGAAGATGCATCCTGATGAGAATGCAGACTCCTTCTTCTATCGAATTACTGAAGTGATTGGATAAATTAGAGGAAAAGGATAAGAAATAAATGTGATTGATATTGTAACCAAAATATTTATAAGAAGTCCACCCCTGTACAATGTAATGGTGTTAGACCTTGAGGAATGATATCTTTCCAAAAATTCTCTGGATGATCTGTTGAGCAACCTGGTGGAAAATGAAATGACAGTTAATACAGAAGATGCTATGAATCGAGTGAGCAAGGAAATGTCATTAAAAGACATGCACAAACTGTAAGTTTCCAAAGATAGTATTTTTGATGTCGATGAGGAAAAAGAAATTATAACTCTCATTTCCATGAAGTTCCAGAAGGGAAAAGGGAAATTTAAAGGGATGTAACCTTTGTCTTGCTTTTATTGTGGCAAGGTTGGGCACATTTCCTCTCAGTGCTCATGAATGTTTGGAGATGAAGAAAATGAAGATGACCGCATCAAGATTCTTGGGAAAAGATTTTTGAAAATGTGATACTTCAAATCTAGAAAGAATGTACTAAAGAAGGATCTTTTTCTGTGAAGAGGAAAACGATGATAATGGATTCTGTGAAGAAGAAGAACCAGAATTTAAAATAAGAAACCATACTTCCATGATTGCTACCATTGAAAAGTCAGAACCATCAATAGATAACGCTAGAGATAACCAGTAGAAATATAATGATGATCCGAATTTACAATATAAGGGATCTTTTATTATGCTTTAGAATAATTTTAAGAGATTCCATAAGTGGAAAGAAATGGTAGAAGAATCATCGAAATATATTGATCACCTTGAAGCTGAAATTAAACGACTAGAAGAATTGGTGAAAGAAAACTCATAAATCCCTGAAAGGGATGATTATGTAGTGGAACCAAAAATTAGAATCAAAGAATAGGAAATGTTCATCAACGATCTTTCCTCAAGACTGGAGGAGAAGTCCAAAACTTTTTAGGGACTCAAAGAAGAAGTTGTTACTCTTTTGAGTATGCTCAAAATTGACTAAAGTTCAAAAAAAAAGAAAGAAGAAAACAAAATTTGGTAGGCTTTCATATGATGAGCTTCTGGAGAGATCAAAATGAGGGTATGATGGAGTATAAAATATTTTGAGTTAACAAAGACCCATACACATGGGAAACAGTGTAATCGGTTCTGATGTCGAAACAGAAAATGATGGAAATAAAGTGGACTAGAATAAATACAAGCTGAAGTAGATCATTTCTTAAAATCACCAGATGTGCTGAAAAGGAGGCCCTTAAGTCAAACTAAAAGCAGAACAGGACACTATCCTCAAGCTTCTAGGGATAATAGGTAGTCAAACATTTTTTCCAAGGAAGAATTCAAGAGGAAAAATAAAATTTAGAAGACATTTCCTCTCATAAAGAGTCAGTTATGTGGATATCGAGTCATACTATGTCATATTGTGAAGAGGAAAGGAACTCCTTAAATGGTGAAGAGCTAGGAGTTCAAAAAAGGAGAAACAATTCATATCCTATTTCTTACATAAGAAACAATTTCTATGGATATTGTTTTTTTGTTCTAACTTTGGCTAGAAATCCATTTATTGTTGGTAGAAGAGTGACATGGACACCTCATACCGAAGTCCGAGACAAGTCAAAGATCATAAAAAAGATTTTTTTTCTATTTAAAATAATTTTTCTCTTCTGGAAGAAGATTTTGACTATGAAGAACCCATTTACATGGAAGATATAACTGAAAGGCCATCAGTGCACTACACTCAATCAAACATCTCATGGAAAAAAAAGAGGAAAATTTAGAAATCCCAAATTGTAGACGTATACCTTAAAGATAAAAATATAAAAACACATGGATTCTTGATAGAGGTTGTTTATATCATATGATAGGTAAATCAGACTTGTTAACAAATGTTATGTGGAGTGTTGATGGAACAATATGATTTGTTAATGATGGACCTCTGAAAATCAATGGAAGTGGAATTTCTAAACTACCTAATGGAGAGATAATGAAAATTGATGTCCTTTATGTGGATAGCTTACATCATAATCTACTTAATGTTATTCCACTCTATAACTAAAGACTTATAGATACTTTTAATAAAAAAAGGCTTCTCTATCAAGATAAAGAAAGAAAATTCACATATGAAATGATGAAGAACATAAGGCAACTTGTAACAGGTTGATAGTAAAGAAATCCTTTTCTATATGATAGTTGAAGAAGAAAATAACCAGTGGCATCAGAGACTGGGTCATATCAATCAAAAAGACATAGAAAAGATTTCAAAACTGATTATTTTCGTTGATATTCCCCCCTTCTCTCTTGAATGTGAAAACTATTGTGATCCATGCATTAGGTGGAAGCTGGTCTGCAGTTCGTATCTTCCAAAGAAGAAAATGGAATCTCATCTTCTTAATCTCATTAACAAAGATGTATGTGGCTTGATAAATGTGGCCGGAACACATGGAGAAAGGTATATCATCCTTTTCATAGATGATTAAAGTATAATGGCATGTGTAATGGTTATACACAGGAAACGACAAGTGCATGACTGCATGAAAACATATCATCGAATCACCAAGAATGATACTGGATGAATAATTAAAATAAGGGGATCTGACAATAGAGGGGAATACATGACCATTGAATTTAAAAATTACATAGAGAATCATGGGATACAACCAGAGGCAGTTATAGTGAGATCTCCATATAGAAATGGAGTTTTTGAGCGTTGGAATTAGCAGGTGAACAACATGGAAAGAACTATGCTTATTGAGAGTCGAATTCCTCGACATTACTAGAAAGAGGCCATTCAAGCTACAGTGTATATTAAAAATAGAATAGGGATTTATATGGCTGGGGAGAAGACACCATATGAAATGTGGCAAGTAAGGAATCCATCATTGAAATTAATTCATTTATTTGGAAATAAATTTTTCTTCAGAATCAAAGAAGGAAATCAAGGGATGTATGGTGGCAAAGGAGACAAAGAAATTTTTCCTGGATACTCAATGAATAGAAAATCCTACAAGTGTTTCGAAAAAATCCTAGGAAATATTATGTTGAGTAGAAATTCTAAGATCATTAAAGAGAAAACCGCAATTTCTTTGATGAATTCATCTGCTGATGTAAGAGAAGATGATGATGGAAGTGAACATGGAGCAAATTAAAATAGCGAAATAGAGGAAGGTGTAAAAAATTATCAAGAGCCACATGATTATTTTGACTCATAAGATGAATATAAAGATGAAACCATGGCTAGAGAGTATTCGGTTGAATCTAAGAGGAGAAATTGAAGGGTAGTGCTTGATCAGTCCAACACTATCAGGGATAAGAATGCACGTACAGAGACAAGGAGAATGGGTAATAACGCACAATGTGCATATCGATTAGTTTGGGAACCATCCTCATTTGATGTTGTAAATGGAGTATGGTTTGTGTTTTGTTGTTAATACCCATTGTATGTTCATAATTTCTCCAGGAATGGGATCATACAGTTCAAGTAGGCAATATTACTGAAGGTGGAGTGAAATTTTGAAGTGGAGCACGTAAAAAATGGAAAAGACTTGAGGTGTGTGGAAAATCTGGAGATGTGTACAAAAAATGGTTCATGCAGGAAAATAATTGTGCACAGAATAGTTGTTTTTACACAACATGGTGGGTTTTGTGCACGGGGGTCAGCAACACCTATAAATAAGAGGTGACCACCCTCATTTAAATAGGTTGACGACTTAGAGAACATATGAGCTCTATTGTGCGTAAACATTCCATGAAAAGGGAGGTGAGACAAAATGTAAAAGTTTCACGGAAAAGTTAAAGTTTCACGTAAAGGTTAAAGTTTCATGTAAAGGTTTTAGTTGCACAAAATATTCCACACGAAAGGAAAATATTGCACACCAAAGAAATTATTGTGTGCTAATAGTGTATCTTGCGGGAAAAGGAAAATCTTTCACATAAAAGTAAGATCTTGCGCACACAGGGTAGGTGTTGTGCACAATTGTCAGTGTAAGAGGATTACATGTTCTAAATATCCGGTTTGTCTGTCCAGTGCTTTCATGTGCATCAAATCAGGACTTTTATTCAAGTAGTGTCTCATGCTGAATTGAGACAAAGACTTCAATGCAAATCAATTGAATAGGCCTTCATGTTGATAAACTGGTTTAGAATTATCTCTAGATAGTGAGCTAGGTGGAGTTTACGGAAGTGATCTGAGGGATGCAATGATCTATCCTTGAACCATTGTAAGGGTAGTATTCCTGGAACATAGTGACTATTAATGAACCTTGTAATCCATAAACTAGTGAATATTGGAGGATATATAGGTACGACTGACACACTGTCGGCATATGATCCTTGTACGTAACCCTTTGCAATAAACCAAGTAATAGTGTTGTTACATATCCTTACTTTCATTTGAATGGTAGATTTAAAAAGTTTCTACCAACATGAGAACAAGATCCAAATATTTAAAAAGAAAATGTTGACACATAGATTCACCCCTCCCCTCTCTGGGTTTTCCGGGGTCCTTCACTAGACGGGGTGAAACCTTCTATAACACTTGGTAAAAAACTAAAGCATCTAATGGCCTACGATGATGATCAACATAGGACCTAAACCTACTAGGATTCATCAAAATTATCTAAAAAATCAACTGAATCATTGATATACTATCTTAATGTAATTTTGGTCTAACCAATAAACTTTCACAAATATCTGACCAACAAAACAGATATATGAAAGGATGACAATACAATGCCTCAAAAGAACCCATTCTAATCACGAACTTATTTGTATAGTTATATTAAATCTCAAATATCCTCTAATGATCATCCCAATAACTATAAAAGTTGAGGATACAAGAATGAATAATATCCTCATTAATCAATATAGATCATTCTCTTTGGAAATGCGACTAAGGATAGTGTGTCATACTCAAATGGACTTGAGATAAAATTTCATCTTGAAGGCCTCTACAAAAGTGATTAGTGAACTGACGATCACTATCAGAAACTAGATATGAAGGGAATTATTGAAAATTATTCATCTCTTTCCTTTGGATATTTCCCAACTCCTCCACTTTGGTAGTATCATGAATTTGTATATGGTTATCCAATTATTAAGCCCATCGATCACAACCAATATCATATAATAGTTTCTTTGGGTATACAGAAACCCAACTACAATGTCCATAGAGATCACATCCCACATTCAAGTAGGGGTTGGAAGTGGATGATAAAAAACAAAAGGATTTTGGTCTTTACTTTTACCATTTGTAATGAATAACAAGTAGAGATAATTTGATAAATTATCCATCTAATTCTCAGACACTGAAATCATCACCACTTGTCATAGAGAATAATCAAGGATACCGGGTTCATAGAACATTATTAATTATATCAATCCTACAAAGAAACTTTCCATGCCGCTAACAGAACCACAATGAAATTATGAGAGCATTGAATGCCCTAGGTGGAGAACGACCAGTCAGAAACGGTATCTCCACCATAAAGAGAGCCTCTAATAATACGAAACTCATCATAATGTGGTTTTTAAAAACTAATAATCTTGAAAATAGGGTATTTCAACTGAACACTAGAGATGGAATCCTCATCCCATTATTCTTGGAAACCAATAAGAAAATGTGCAGTAAGAGCGTCGAAGTTCTAGTATTGAAAATATTTTTTTCATGGCATTAGTTGGATATTTCCTTCTCAAATCACCTTCAATGACATTCCATTTCCATGCGTTATAGAAAATTTCAAAATCAAAGGACTACAATTATTCCACCCAATGCCTCTGGTGCAAATTCAAATATTTTTTAAATGAGATATGACTCAAGATAGTGTGGTTTGATACATGTTAAACCTTTCTCCATAAAGGTAATGCTTCCATCCTTTACGCATGTTCATCATAGCTGTAGGTTCATGGTATGGGTTGGATAATTCTTATCTAATGGGATAACATGATGAGATCCATAAGTAATGACATGATAACCATGTATTTAAACGTAGCACAAAAAAGAACACTATGCATGACTAAATACCACATAGTCATACCCAACCTTCAGAAGAATCAACATCATATTAGTAGTCAAAAGTCATTTTATCACAAAAAAAGTATTCTAACATTTCTCATCCCAATCATGCTTTACCACCTTCTGAGTTAGATAAGCCATTGGAGTGGCCAACTTTGACATTTTCTTTACAAAATGCTAATTATACCTTACTAAACCCAATAATATCTTAATGTTAGTTTCGTTTCATGGTGGTTCCCATGTCATAATAGCCTTCACCATTTTAGCACTAACATAAAATCCTTGTTTTTTTACCCCATGTCCCGTGAAATTCACATCCCGAATCAAGATATCAAATTTCAAAAGCCTCTCGTTAATTTGGTAATTTCTCAATATCATTGGAAATTCTCATAGGGGATGCACATAATCCTCCTCCAACATAGAGTAAACAAGGATATCATCATAAAATACTACCATGAATGGATTAATATTATCATGGATGATCTATTTCATTAAATCTATAAAGACATTAGGAGCATTTCTTAGACCAAAGTCTATTACAAGGTAATCATAATGGTTTCACCTTCTCTGAAAGGTGGTTTTCTAAATATGTAATTTATTTATTCACATATAATCATAACCATTTATATGGTAGATCATTGAAAATCACTTTACCCCTTTCAAATGATCAAAAAAAATTATCAATATGTGGAAACAAATACTTTTTAATTACCTTATCTCTATTTAGATTTCGGTAATCAATGAAAGGGCACAGAGAACCATATGATTTATTAGCAAAGGTAACTAACACCACCCATGGAAAAACACTCAAGATTATAATTCCAATATCTATAAGATCATCTAACTGAGTATCTAGTTCTTACATGTCATCTAGTTCAAAGTGGTATGAGGGGATCGAAACTGGTTATGTACTATGCACCAAATTAATAAAAATATATCTCTCCCATTTTATCAGAAAACCAGAGAAGTAAGAAGGAATAATGTTCCTAAACTCGAAGAAAAATGGAGGGAGATCAACAATCAAATATTCCAACTCTAGATCCAATGAAAAAATATTTATCACCTTCCCAAACTCTAGATAAGTAGGTCTGGTTCTGGATGACCTTGGTTTCCATTATCCTTGGAAGACACGACACAAACCATCATGTGTAGTCAAGGATACATGTTGAAGAAAACAATAAATCCATGATTTATTGGAAATTATCCAATCCATCATAAAATTTTTATCATTTGGTTTCAAGTCTACAACCAATAAACTTCTAGAAACATCATCATCTGGCTAAGAGAGAACACAAACTTGACTACAGATATCTTGTTATCTCTTTATACCAATGGGTTTAGTAATATCCTTAACATATGATTCATTATCTATAGAATGATATCAAATATTAACCATACGGGTTGATATAAATTAATGTGATGTGCCAATATAAAATAAATAAGTCACTAAATATGAAATTATAGTAATGGTTCCTCTCATAGTCACCAGACCCCTATCGGCTTCCTCTAGAGTCACTTCCACTCCATGATGAATGTTTATTCTAGTCTAATGTAGTAGGAACCCTTTTATCCATAAAGTATATGATTTCCACATTTTTTGTGAACGTTTTGATGATCATGATCTTCTATGAAGAGAGGAATAAATATGGTTGATCTTCATTTGGTGACCTTATTGTCCACAACAACCACATACCTTGGGTGTCTCCCTGAAAACCCTATTTGAATGCCCCATCGTTCCAAACTGGTAAAAAAATCAACATACATCTTCCCTACACTATAAGAGATTTAGGAAACCCCTACTATCAAAAACAAAAAATATAATCACCACGCTTCTACATTCTATTAAATGAAGTTGCACCGCCCTTAGGAGATAAAGAAACACCTGAAAATCCTCACTTTCAAGCCTAGTCCATTTTGACCATCACTTCTCTATCAAACACATCATCATATGAACAAACATTCAACATGAAAAAATAATAATGAATATCAAATAATATTCCCAACATAAACCATTGATCCTTAATATACTAATTTGATACTATCATAGGTTCAAATAGAATATGTTCTACTAAATAGTTTTCATACACTGCCATGATCCTTTCAACCTTACAATGATTTAAAAAATCATTATCCATAGAAAACAACATTAACTCTAGATAGAACTAGTTGGTGAATAGAATATTGATGTCTTTACACTCTTTTCCCGAATGCTTCTTTTTCATCCCCATAGTGTCCCACCATTTCCTCCTCGGTCCTTCTACTTAGAAGTTGTGACACTACAGCCTGATTGCATCTGGTACCTCTAAGAACCCCAAAAAATACTCCATCAAGATCAACAATTCAACAAGCACTTGTGCATCATTTGGGATATTTCAGTCTACTATCTTTTAGAGAATCAATTCCTAAGAATTATTTGTAGATCATCCCATTGAGGTTCTATTGATGGATCCAGAATGTGAACTGCTTTTGGTGCCTATCCAATATCATAAACAGTACAATAAATAACCTCAACCTGATTCTAGTCCACAATAGTATTTTCGCGCTGATTTTAAGTATAAGCTTTATATTGGATCAGATTCACATTTCTTCTTGGTGGCATGATACTACACAACATCACATGAAATTAAATAATACATCAAATTAACACTAAAATAGGGAAATATGGGAAACTAATCGAACAGATATATGTAACATGATTTGGATTTCAATATATCCCAATCGTAAGTTGGGAAAAGACTAGAAATAATCTCCAATATGTCTTTCTTAATCCAGAACTGGTGACATAATGTTCATTGAAGTTAGATTTATCTAAGAACTCAATCATCAATACCTCTTATATCCTGTCATGAATACACAATGCATACCAATATCAAGATAAGAAGCTCAACCCAGAGCTGTAATACCATGTTGTCACCAACTAGCCTATATAGTGACCCTAGACTATTTCACCTAACATTACATGATTTTATGAATAATTATATATCAGAATACCAGTGATGGATCATGAATTTTAGTGTCTTTGAATACTATGTACATAAAACATAAAACATTTCTTTATTTAATCTTCATATTGTGATCCTATCTTACATCATGCTCATACATCATCATAGGATAACCTGGACATAACATGAACAAAGTGGTTATCTAATAACACACTAAGGGAACAATCATTAGAATATATTTTTAGAAAATTGGTTAGGAAGCATAACATTAATAAAAAAAGGAACATAATGTAATTGCACATATGGAACCACAACATGTATAACATGGGAACATATAAACATGAAATAATAATAATGTGGGTGCAATATAAAACATGAATTTAGCATGATTAAAGAATCATTTCACTTAGTGGATCACAAGTCACGGTTGACCACCGAGGTCGTTGCATAAGGTAACCCAAGTCAAGGCTAACTACCATGACTGTTGCACTTAGTAGCACAGGTCAAGGTTAACCTCTAAAACCGTTGAAAATTACATATAATGAGATTAAACTTTACCTAATGCATTGGATTTCTATTTGGGTGCACCTATCTTAACTTGTTTATGAATATGCTCTCCCTATAATGAACCATACATGATCAATCATACATAAACATAAGGGAAACCTTAAAAAGAAATGGGTATCATAATCATGTCATAATGAATAATTTAATGGGATTATCATAGAGGTATCCATTATGAGAAGAATTTAGAACATACATAGAAATATATCATGGTATCTGATGACAAACTGAATTGATAATATGTAAAAAGAGTATTTAAGAAATTTTAGCATTTAAACATTTTAGTGTGGTTTTAAGGAAAATAATTAAGAGCATTTAAAATAAAAAAGGGAATAATATTTTATAAAAAGAATAATTGAAACAAGATGGTTTTAATAAGATAAATATTTATTTTATTAAGACAATTATGGCTTAAAATAGATGGTAGAGTGCACTTTAAATTGGGTAAATATTGATGAATTTCCCTCAAAATGGGTTTTCTTATCGGGAAGTATTGGGGAGGGAATCAATTAAAAGCATCTATATCCCTAAAAAGAATGATTAATGGATATTGATACAGGTGTTTGGACATATAATAAGCAACTATAAGATTTACATAAACAGAATATAGGATTTTAATTGGGTAAAAAAAGAGTAAGAATAACCATAAGGAATTATGGACGTTTGGGTAGAATCTCCTAACTTAAGTCTGATGGTGTTCTCCACTAGATATTAATTACCTGAATAATAAAATTTGATTTATTAATTAATAATTATGGAACCAATTTTACATGTAATTGATTTCTTATATCCTTTATGAGTTCATTCAAAACCTTTATGATTGGTTATGATGTTCAATTTCATTATTTGGGTCCATTGATTTCATGATCGGTTTACATATATACATGAACGGATAATCATGTAAAATGAAGATGGTTTTCTAGAATTGGAATTAGATTATTTAAAATCCATAATCATAAATTTTTGTAAATTTATTTTGGTTTTTATGATAGATGATGAATAATTATATAAATCTTCAGTGATAACCTTTTTGGTTAGTTGGTGGTTTTGATCACAACTAACACATTTTGTTTTATAAATCAAATCCATGTGTAAAAAAAGATTCCAGAACCATAGATGATTCATAATGAATATATTATAGTCTGTTTCAACCATAATAATGGTTTCATGACTAGAATTTAAGATGGTAATGGAAATTAAAAACCCATTACCCTTGAATGTTGTAAATTAACAAATCTTGGAAGGGGGTTTTACTACTAGCATAAAATAAGGGTAAAAGAGAAACGATAATAACTTATTAAATTATCATAACAACATTACTGTAAATATAAGGTACTAGATTTTTTATAACATTTTGATGAGTTAAGGTAAGGATAGAAAATAAAACAAAAGAACTGGAAAGGAAAGTAAAGGAATTGAAAAAAGGAATTTACCTCTTGAACTAATCTTCCTTGAGAGCTTCTTATGGGGAGAGGATTTGCTCTTTTGAAGAAACCAAGGGCAGGAAATTGGGGAGGATATTTGGGATAGATATGAGTGTAATTTGGAATATGAAAAAGGCTTGAGATAAGTTAAGAGAAGAGGGGAGTGTGGGTGGTTTTTAAAGTGTAGGTGAGGAGGGTTTTCTTAATATTTTACTCATTAGATTATTATTTCTCCATAAGATAAGAAATGATGATGATTAAATGACCAAAAATAGTAATATATGCTTGTGAGTTCAAACTAATGGTGCTTAAATTAGTATAACATCACCCATGACTGAAAAATTTATGTATTTATCTTATTTTTGTAAATTACCATACTCGCTATTCATAAAATATTCACGTATTTTAGAAAAATCCCAAATATTCACACTAAATATTAATGATGTGTAGAATTAAAAAATGAAATACATTTTACAAATATTATTTTATATGTATGATTAATTTAATTTTTATTTAAAATCATAATTTACTCTAAAAATACATATTTTAAAACTATGACTTATTTTATAATGCTTTTAAAATTTACATAAGGTCTTATAGAATTTTATTAAATCTAGATGACATAAAATTTTCAATTTATGAACACCTTTTAGGATAATAAATTTTATTTTAAATTAGTTATTTAATTGTAATTAATTATTTATGACTTAAAAAATTTCCATTACTTTTACTATGGTAATATTATCACTTATAAAATGACTTAATTTTATTTATACATTAAAGGTTGATGTTCGTATTATTTTAGATTATTTATTATTCATACAAGCAATATTACTATTCATAAGGGTAACATTACTTTTAATTAGGGTTAGTTACTATTCACCAAAAACATAGTTTGTCTTAACGGACTCTGAACATCTTACTGATCGCAATAGTGTATTTCAAATTTTTGAATGTCCAAACATAGAAGTGAACAAATTATGTTTAATGGTCACATATGTATTGCCCTGACCCTAGTTACCTAGAGTCAGTGCATTATATTAATATTTTGGCCTGATTAGAAGGAATCAAGTCCCGAAGGACTGGTCAGTTTGGTAGTCTTCGAAAATAGATTACATATATGGAAGTTTCATTACAATTTATAAAATAAAACACCATAAATATTCCTTTGATAATGCTATTATTCCCCTAGCCTAACCCTGCATATCAATCATAATACACTTTTTTCGCATCCTAGGAAAAATTAAACATAATAAAAGGGAGATCACATATGCTCAGTAAAGATTACAATATAGCAGAAACAACCATAAACAACCATAAACTTTTAAGGCGATGTATAAGTCTAAAACCCAAGGCTTTTGATCTATAACTTCAGCATAATATGGCAAAGATAAATCAAATAATTTCATTTAATTATTCACATTAACATTCTACTTGTCGAATAGTCACATGTAATATTAATAGATAATTTCATAATGATGGAATTCATAATTTCGGACATCATAACCACATAGTCAAGGCCTCATGCCAAAAATAAAAATAAAAATATTGTAAGGGACTTGTTCCAAGACACTAGTTTTCTTATGAGAGCTACTGATGCATCAAGGAGCTATAGTGGGTTCTACTCATCACATACTAAGTCCAATGCATTCCTCATACGAAAAGGCTGAAACATAACATAAACATTTGTATTTGAACTAGTATATGAAATACTAATACTTTAACCATAAACCATGAATGGTATAAAAATATAACATCCATAGTAAAACATGTCATAACTCATTCAATATAATATGGATGACTGTATTATAAAAAATCCATCTCAATCAAGATTAATATCAAGTAAATGATATTGATATAGTTTAAAATGATCCGTAAAACACATTGAGAGAAATACCCCTTTAGTGAAATCATTTAAAAGGCATGTGTTTATAAAGGAAATAATTTAAAAGAGATTTGTGGAACAAGTTTTCCAATACCAATTTGAAACTTTTGAATTGAATTATCATTTTAAAACAATCTTGTCCATATTAATAAATCCTTAAATTCGTTTTTCAATCATGGACATTAATTAAAAATATTTAGAAAAATAAATCATTAAAACATTTAAAATGTTGATCCTGATAGAGTCCCCTCCACAAAACCATAAAATATTAATTTTGAAAACCTTTTTATGAAACATGGACATGGAAGATAAAATATTCCTAATAAATACTTAAACATAAACAATCTCAGATAAAAATGAGATTGGGGAATTAACCCTTACCTTGTACTTTCCTTTAGTCGAGGGTACATTTAACCTCTTGTACAAGGACCATAGTTTGTTATTAAATTATACCTGAACCATATTAATATTTATGATATCATATATTATTCATTTATTACTTTATACTTCCCATTTAATAATAATTCCATGTTAAATTAACATTTCCGGTAATAATCATTTTCTTTCAACGTAGATGTTTTAACTTATTATTCTTGATCGTGTCACTTAGATTAGGATTTACATACTTCCATAATATAAAACCAGATTTATATATCATATATATTAAGAAAAATGATATTTATAATATATAGATATATGAAATGGAAACACCGTTCATGGAGATAGTAGTTTGTTAGTACGCATGAACAGTGTTTCTGTTATCTTATGGTATAGTATGGAAGTAATTAAATGACATATATTTATATACATAAATATATATTATTCTAGTAGAAATATTATTTCATATATCTCATACTTAATCAATATATATATTTATAAAAATTCATGAATGGTGATTATTGATGATGAATCTCATCGCATCGTGGAGATGGTAAGCCATACGTACGCACGAACAAAAATATCATTATATAAATGGTAAAACTTTGTTTATTTATATTTTATATTATATATACAGAATAATTACCATGTTATATTAATATTTTCAATTAATTATACCCATCCAAATAATGTCGCGTTGAATAAAAAAGTACACCACAATGTGGAGACGGTAAGCTATACGTACACACGTGTGGTGACATTTTCATTCATAGGATTGATAGAATAATGAATAAGGATTAACCATATTTATAATAAACTCTCAATATTTATATGGTATTAGATTTAATATTTTAGTATGGGAAAAACAAAGAAATAGGAAATGGAAGAAGAAGAAAAGAACATTGAAACAGGTGATGAAATAATTACCTCTTCTTCGGGTGCTTCCTTTTGATTTGAACAAAATAGATCCATATGTTGGCTTTCTAATCAAATTAAGGCCTCCATGATTAAATTAGGGTATTTATAAGGATATTTGTGCAAGTTTTGGCCAAGACAAATGGCTTTTGAGGTGTGAAATTAAGATAATGGGAAGTACCCTTTTATAAGAGAGTTGAGGAGAATTTTAGGAAAAGATTGAAATATTAATTTATTATAAAATCTCTTTCTATTTTTAATAGTTCCAAAATGCTATATTTAGAGGATAAGTAGGGGATGAGTCTAAATACTCTCAACCAATAGGTTTTATATATGTTTAGGTCACCATATTAACCATATCTTTTAGATTTAACCCTTAGTTAAATCATATAACTTTTACTATGTCTTCTTGTATTATAATAATAGGTGGTTAATAAACTTACTATAAAATTCCAATAGAACCTAAATTGGTTCATTAATTAAATATATATTATTTTATAAGTCTTTTGGACGAACCTTATAGTGTTAATAATATTATATAATTTAATAATATACTATTTTTTTAAAAACTCATTTATGTCAATTTTAACACTATTTATTATTTGGTTTTTGTGAAAGTCATAAAAAGTTGCTTACTTCGAAACAAAAACATTAAATCAACCATAACATGTCATATTCAACATTAAAATCCATTTATTTCATCAAAAGTTTCAATTTACATTTATTATGATATTTATAATATCAATTATATTAATTATTCATTAATAAGGTAATTATTTTATCATCATTGTGTCACAAATAATTTTAATTATTTAATGTCTAAAATTATAAATAAAATACCATGATTTAAAAAATATTATTATCTTTATAATGAATATTTATAGTCGAATTTATCTTATGTGTAACCCTATATTAAAAAGGGTTATTAATTAAACATTGAATTTAACACTTTTAACTCTTCTTTAAATAAAATATAATCAATGTCCTAATCTAACCCAATTGGATAAAAAGGATCTTATTTTTTTTATTAATATTTATTTTTGTCTTAATAATCTTATCAAATAGAATTAGGACATGTGTTGGGGTAATTTTAATATTATATTTTTCTTTAATTGCCTTATTTACTTTTAACCGTGGTAAATAAAATTCAAAAGCTACTATTCACCATAACTTATATTTATCCTATTAAATCACATTTTACTTACTGAGGTCAACCTTGTCTCTTGGATTTTTGAATTTCAATTCACAGAAGTGGTAAAATTACGTTTTATGCAAATTTTCAAATGTGCATAGGAGGTGGGTAAATGTGCCTTGAAGGTGGGTAAAAAGACGTTAAAATGATTCAATAATATTTTATATATCTAATATTATTATAAAATAAATACAATGACTTAAATTGTACTAATATATGTATAATGTATCTATTTTAAGATAAATTTATAATTAAAAATAATTATTTTTATGAAAAAGTTTGTTTTAATGTACTATGCAGTGTTTTTCACTATTCATTAAAAATTGAATGTTTTCATAAAAATACCAAAAATTCAACCAAAGATAATATTGATATTCTGAATTCAAAAACTATTTCTATTTTAAAAATTCAAAACATATTAGTTTCATTAATTGATATAAAATTATTTCCCGTTTTCAAAACCAAAAGGTAGGTTTTTTAGAAGTAAAAACTATCAAAATATTGATATGTGTTTTTGTCCAATTTAAATGTAAAATTACATAAAATGACCAAAATTAGATAAAATGATAAAAATATAATCTAATTTTACTTCAAACCCATTCAAATGTATAATTTTAAACTATATATTATTTTGATTAAAACAGTTTTTTCAATTAAAATTTAGTATTATTCAATATTCATCAAAATATGAAATTTCTCCGAAAAAACACCAAAAAATTATACAAAATAAATTTTTATGAACCACTTATATTGAAAAAGTTTATTTTTACAAATTTAATTTATAAAAGTTTCAAGTATTGGATTTAAAATGGGTTCTCCCCTAAAAGGTGGTAAAATGTCGTTTTTTTAAAAATACTTCCTTTATCTGAAAAATTGAATTTGTTATTACATTATTTCGTAGAAACACATAATATGGATGTTAAAATTATATGGAGTATATAATATTCAAAATGCAATCAATACTATTCATAACCACGTTTTTAACGACCAGTTTGGTATGTCGTGGTGCACCTGAACTTAGTGTTGTGTGTGGCGCAAGCTATTGAATTACATTAAAGAGATAACAAATTATGAAATCCTGGAGTGTTACATTCTCCCCTCCTTCAATAAATTCCATCTTCACAATTTAAAATTTTTCATCGAAAATAAATGTTTGAAAATAGAAAATACCTTTGTGAAAGAACCACATCAGAAATAGGGTTAATAAAATTTATTCTTAATAAGAGGGAAAGGGAAATGAAAAAGTCCCCACCAAATTATGATATCAAATATGAGAACATTGGTGGAAATTAGAGACACATAATTAGAGGAAAAACATAAATATTTTTGGGGAGTTATTGAGGGGATCAATCAAAAACAAGTGAACAATAAATGGAAAATTGAGGGCCTCAAATCCATAAATCTATGATGATTTAAAATATCATCATTTCAAAAAAAATATAAGGTATTAAGAAAACACTATAAATACTTTTTTTATTATTATTTGAAGAAGCATAGAAAAACAAAGAACCTCCCTTCAAGGAGGTCGAAAGTGGTGGATTCCAAGGGAGTATCCTTGCACCACAGTAAAGCACTCAAGGGGAAAGGAGTTCAAACTATCAAATATCAAAAGTGGCTCCTCCTGTCTGCCGAAGCGGGTGAGGGCATCTACCGCAAAGTTAGACTCCCTCCAACTATGGTGAATAACCTGGCCTTGATTAGTTTCTGTCTTGCACCTACGAATTAAAGGTATTAAGAAAACACATTTTTGGTTTTAATAACCTTTCCCTAATGTTTATTAATTAACTTCTTCATTGAATAAGAAAAAAAATGAATACATGACAAGTAGAGTTCCATCCTTTGATTAATTTCTACCACAAACTCATCTTCCACTCCAAAAGATAATAGATCTCAATATTTTACTATTTATCCTATTCGTATAGGGTTCCAAAAAAAGGAATTTATAATTTTTCTATCAAACAATTAAAAAAAAGCAATAAACATACTAGGGAATCACGTAGGCCAGTGGTAGGTGATGCACCCTTGTCGCCCTTCGGTTGCGGGTTCAACTCTCGCGGCTCTGCCGGACACGATGGGTTGTCACCCGACCTCCGGGTTTTCAATTTTTTTTAAAATCCAAAAATAATATTAAGAAATGTCTTAAAATTAAAAAATATTATCCTATGTCTAACTTAATTCATCAAAACCACTAAACTTTTCCAAAATACATATTTATAAACTCGCAGTCCAAAATTTATAAAGAAGGCAAACATATTCAAGATCTCTTATTCCATGTAATAAAATTTCAATACCTTAATCATTTATTCTATTAAAACATGGTAACACACTTAATTACCATGAAACCTTATTGATTACATTAATACTCCCATGTCCCTTATAGAATACTGGATATACTCATTATATACAAAGAATTTTTAATCTTCATCAATGATGGAAAAAAACAAACCATTAATTTGTTCCAAGGTAGTCAATAATATCCAATATACTTTATCAAACTCAATTATATCTTATTCCAAAATCATTATATCAGTTTTAGATTCATATTAATGTTTATATTTCCACCAACCATATATTTTCAAAAATATTTAACTTGAAACTATGTCACTTTACACGGTACCATAAAATCTCAAATCCTTAATGAAAACGTACTACAGTACAATCCTTATATACATTATAATTCTTATAACTTCTACTGAAATTACACAATTATTTAATAACAACTTAAGAACACTAATCATTCCTCTTCATCTGCAGTAGTATCATAATTTGATTATTATCCAATATCATCATTTTGGGTATACTATGATGATTGGGACATTGATTCGTGTAGTGTCCCAACTCCTTACAGATGATTCATTGTAAATTTGAAACCATTATATTAACTTTTCAATCTCTAACTTGGTGTCCCTTATCTTCACACTTATAAAAAACTTGCATTCCTTTTAAGAACTTCCCAGGGAAATTCTTTCCACAGTTATCACATATAGGAAAATCCTTCTTTCCCTTCCACCATTTATCCATCTTTCTCTCTATAATCCTCTTCGTATCTAGCTTCCCTTCAAATCCATATGAATCAAATAATTCTTTACTTATATTATTAACACATGATTCTATTTATTCATATGAATATAATATGTGGGATATTATTTCCCTTCTAAATGTTGGATTAAGACTATGAATGAAATGATCCTTCTTACTCTTTGGATCATGAGTATTGCTTTAGTTCTCATTCCTTCTACGGGGCGCCATTTCCAAATCACGAAATACACTAGGTTAGATCATATCATATTGTATAATCTAAAAACTAGAAAAATCCTCAACATTAAATGAATATTTTCACACATCTAGTCTCATAATTATAAAAATGGTTTCTTTGCTGACATATTTACTCATAAATCCTTCATAATGATTTGTAAAGTAAATATGAATTATCCTAAACATATCCCTAGGGAGTGTCGTAACCAAGGGAGCAGCAAGGCCCATTTTCAGGCACCAAATCCCATTCGAGTCTATCTCAAAGCGGTGTTTTCGGGTTTTACCCCTAGATACATCGGTTCCAGAGCCGCCTCTACCTTCTTGAATCTAGACAGGGGTGTATTGTTTGGAAGATTCAGAAAATCTCTTCATTACCAAAATTCTAGGAAGTTCTTATATATTAATCATCAAAGACTATCATAGGTTAATGTTTCAAAATTAGAGTTTATCTAAATATATTTCCAAGGTTGTTGATAAAATTACTTTGATACTAACTGTAACACCCTGACCTCAGTTACACAGGGTCGGTGAATTATATTAATACATTGGCATGATACAAAGAAATCATGTCTCGAAAGACCAAACAGTTTAGCTGTCAGGGAAAATCAATTACATATATGAATGTTACATTAAAATTTCTAAAATAAAACACAACATAAAAAATCCTTTGATAATTCCATTATTCCCCATGCTTAACCCTGCATATCAATCATAATACACTTCTTCGCATTCTAGGAAAAACAAAACATATTAAAGGGGTGAGCTCACATGCTCATTAAGGATAACAATATATCAGAAACTATGATAAATAATCATTAACATTTAAGGAATCTTATAAGACTGAAACACATTCTTTTTAAACGTAAACTTCAGCATAATATGGAAAAGATAAATCAAATAATTCCATTTACTTATTCACATGGATATTCTACTAGTTGAATAATCACATTTAATATCAATAGATAATTTCAAAATGATGGAATGAATAATGTCGTACATCATAACCACATAGTCAAGGCCTCGTCCCAAGACTAAAAATATTAATTTTTTCAAGGCCTTGTTACAAGACACAAGTTTGACTCATGAGACCTACTGATGCATCAAGGAGCTATAGCGGGTTCCACTCATCACTCACTAAGTCCAATGCATTCCTCATATGAAAAGGGTGAAACCTAACATAAACACTCATATTAGAATCAGCATAAAAAATTTTAATATGTTAACAATAAACCATGAATGGTATAAAAATAAAACATCAATTTTCAAACATATCATAACTCATTCAATACAATATAAGAGATTTTATTATAAAAAATCAACCTCAATCAAGAATCACATCCACTAAAGGATGTTGATAGTTGAAAATGATTAGTAAAACTCTTTGAGAGAAATATCACTTTTTGTGAAATCATTAAAAAGTCACACATTAATAAAGGAAGTCAATTAAAATATATTTGTGAATCAAAGTGTCCCATACCACTTTGAAACTTTTTAAAGGAATTACCATTTTAAAACAATCATGTCCATATAAATAAATCCTTAAAATAATTTTTAAAACATAGACATTAATTCAAAAGATTTAGAAACTTTTAATCATTAAAACATTAAAAATGGTGATCTTGATAAATATTCCCCTCTGAAAAAACTTAAAATATTCATTTTGAATAAAAATTATGAAATATAAACATGAATGATTAAAATTTCCCAGTAAATACTTACACATAAACAGTCTCCGATAATAATGAGATTCATAAATTAACCCTTACCTTGTACTTTCCTTTAGTAGAGGGTACGTTTGAACTCCTTTATAAGGACCATAGTATGTTATTAAATTATAAAATAACCATATTGATATTTTTGATATCATATATGATTTAATTATTACTTTATTCTACCCATTTGACAATAATTTCCATGTTAAAATAACATTTTGGGTAATAATCTATTTCATTATCATATGTGTTTTAACTTGTTATTATTGATAGTATCGCTTAGATAATTATTTAAAAACTTCCAGAATATAAAAAATGATTTATATATCTTATATATTTAGAATATAAATATTTATAATACATAGATACATGAAATTGAAACCTCGTTCATGGAGACGGTAGTCCGTACATACACATGAACGTTGTTTCTGTTTTCTTATTGTATAGTATGGAAGTTAGTAAACAACATATATTTGTATACATAAATATATATATTATAGTAGAAATTTTATTTCATATATTTCATACTTAATTTATATATATATTTTTATAAAAATTCTTGAATGGTGATCGTTGAAGATGAATCATATCGTGTTGTGGAGATGGTAAGTCGTACGTACGTACAAGTGAAAATATCATTCAATCGATGGTAGAATGGTGCTTAATTGGATGGTATATTATATATACATAATCATTACCAAGTTATATTATTTATTTAAATTAATTATACTCATTATTATACCCATCCAAATAATGTAGTGTTGAATTACAAACTGCACCACAACGTGGAGACGGTAAGTCGTACATACCCATGTATGGTGACGTTGTCATTCATAGGATGGATAGAATAATGAATATGGTTTTAATATATTTATAATAACATCTAATTATGTAGAAGGTACTGGACATATTATTTTAGTATGGTAAAAACAATGAATGTAGAGGTGGAAGAAGAAGAAAAGGACATTGAAAGAGGTGGTGAAATAATTACATCTTCTTCGGGTGGTTCCTTTTGATTTGAACAAAATGGATCCATAGATTGTCTTTCTGATAAAATTATGGCCTATAGGATTCAATGAAGGTGGTTTTAAGGATATTTGAGCCGGTTTTTTCTGAGACAAATGGATATGGAGGTGTGAAATTAAGAGAATAGGAAGTACCCTTTTATAAGAGAGTTGAGGGGAATTTTAGGCAAAGCCTAAAATATTAATTTATTCTTAAATGATTTTCGGTTTTTAATAGCTCAAAAAATATTTATTCTGAGGATAAGCTGGTGATGGGTCGAAATCCTTTCAAACAATAGGTTTTATAAAAGTTTAGGTTACCATATTAACCTTATCTTTTAGATTTAACCATTAGTTAAATTGTTTAACTTTTACCATGTCTTCTTGTATTATTATAATACATGGTTAATAAAATAACTATAAAATGCCAGGTGAAACTGAAGAGGCTCATTAATGACATATATATAATTATATAAGTCCTTTGTCTGAACCATATATTTTTTGGAAAATTTTATCATTTAATAATACAGTATTTGTTTTAAAAACTCATTAATGGAAATTTTGGAACTATTTAGTATTCGGTTTTTGTTAAAGTCATAAAAAGTTGATTACTTATAAAACAACAAATTAAATCATCCCTAACATGAAATATCTCCCTATAAAATTCTTTTACAAAATCAAAAGTCTCAATTTACATTTATTTTGATATTTATAATATCAATTATTTTAATCTTTCATTAATAAGGAAATTACAGCATCATCATTGTGTCATAAATAAATTTAATTATTTAATGTCTAAAATTTATAAATAAAATATCATAGTGTAGGAAATAATATTATATTTCAAATGAATATTTATAGTCAAGGTTATCATATGTGTATCCCTATATTAAAAATTATTTAGTTATTAATCTATTAATTTAACACTTTTAACTCTTCTTTGAATAAAATATAATAAATGTCCTAATCTATCCCAAATGGATAAAAATGATCTAATTTCTGTCCTAAGATTTATTTTGGACGAAATTCACTTATCCAATAGAATTAGTTCATGTGTTGGGATAATTTGAATATTATTTTTACCTCTAATTACCTTATTTACTTTTAACCGTGGTAAATAAAATTTCAAAGTTACTATTAACCAAAAATTATTTTCATCATATTGAAATATATTTTACTTACTGATTTCAACCATGTCTCTTAGTTTTTTTAAATTCAATTCATAGAAGCATTAAAATTACATTTTATGCATATTTTCAATTGTTCCAAGAAGGTGGGCAAATGTGCCTAGATGGTGGGTAAAAAGACGTTACAATGGTTCAATAAAATTTTATATATCTAACCTTATTATAAAATTAATCCAATTACATACATTAAAATAATATATGCATTATGTATCTGTTTAAAGATAAATTTATAATTAAAAATAATTATTTAAATGGAAAACTTGGTTATTATGTATTATGTAGTGTTTTCACTATTCATTAATAATTGAATGTTTTCAGAACAAAAACCAAAATTAAATCTATGATAATTTTGATATAATAAATTAAAATATGATTTCTATTTTACCAAATTCAAGACATATAAGTTGCAATAATTAATTTAAAATTAATTTCCATTGTCAAAACCAGAAAGCTGGTTTTTCTGAAGTAAAAACTACCAAAAGATTGATATCTGTTTATGTACAATTTATATGTAAAATTAAATCCAATGAACAAAATTTGATTATATGATAAAAATATAATCTAATTATACTTAAAAAACATTCAAATGTATTATTTAACAATATAAATTATTTTAATTAAAAAAGTAGTTTTCAATTAAAATTTAGTATTTTTAACTGTTCATCAAAATATGAAAGTTATCAGAAAAACGACAAAAATTTATCCATAATAAATTTTTATGTCCCACTTCTAATGAAGAATTATATTTTTCCAAATTACATATATAAAAGTGTCAAATATTTGATTTTAAAAGGGCTCTCTATTAAAAGGTGGTAAAATTTCATTTCTTGAAAAATACTTTCTTTATCAGAAAAATTGAATTTTTTCTTATATTATGCCTAAGAAACACATGATATGGATGTTAAAATTATATTGAATATTTAAAATTAAATATTCTGTTAATACTATTCATAACCACTTTTTGAACAGCTAGTTTGGTAAGTCATGGTGCACTCGAACTCGGTGTTGTCTCTGGCGCAAGCTACTGAATTACATTAAAGAGATAACCTTTTATGAAATTCGAGGGTGTTACAACATATTATTTTGTATCATGCTATTTAATTGACTTACCTAAAGGAATTATACTATATGGAATAATTATTAGAAGGTAATTCAATTGATTCAACTTTGGGTCGTTACATTTTTCCCCCCTAATGAAATTTCTCCCTTGAAATTTCATTTTAAATTTTAAGCTGCAAATAGGTGAGGGTACTTTTCTTTCATTGACTTCTCTAGTTACCATGTTACTTTTTCATACTTATAGTTCCTCCATATTCATTTGACCAGGTGAGTAGTCTTTTTACATAGACCATTATCTCTTTGATTCAAGATATTCACTGGTTTCTCCTTGTAAGAAATAACATTCTCCAATAGTACCACCACTGATGATAGTACATGTGAAGGATCTGGTATATACATTCTTAATAGGGATACATGTAAGATATCTTGCACTTTATACATGTTATAGGTGGATATTCCATATGATAGGCCACAACTCTGACATGATCAAGGATCTTGATGGAGCTGATGTACTAGGGACTTAGTTTAAATTTCTTCCAAAACCATAGGACTTTCTTCCTTGGAGATATGATGTGTAAAGATCAGGAAAATTCCATGTATTTTTTTAATTAGTTGGGATTATTATGAGTCTTTGAAAATTGATGGTGTGTATTTCTGTGGCTCGGTGTGCCTAGAATGGATTTTTGAACTTTTTTGGTACGTTCAGTAAACGTGGGGGCGGTGTTTTCTATCTTTTGAACCAGTTCCTGGATTAAAAATATGAGGGCACCATTGAATCTACAGTGGAAGTATTATCTTAAGAGTGGATTCACTTTGACCAAAGTAGGTCAAGAGAAAATTTTAAATTTTGGACTTTATAGAAAAATAATAAAATAACTTAACAAGTAATTTTATTTCTTTTTATCCAGCGGATGAGTGGTGGTGGTGGGTCTGATGGGTTGTCAAGCCAATTAATGGATTGACCCTCCTACTTTGTAACCTCAATGTTGTATCATTAATTTCGGTTCAAAAATGAACCGTATTAATGACATTCAACATTGGTGGTTTCAACTTCTATTTAAATGGAGATCAAGGTGGGGTTTTGACACAACTTTATCAAGCGAGGAACCTCTGGAAAATTCATAGGGAAACTTCCATTGAAAGATGAGAAAAGTTTTGGCGACGACAATCTGGGATTGACGAACGCCAACGACCTCAATCCAACGAGGACTCTCCTCTCTCTAATGACCATGATACCTCACGAGGTAGCGGTTTATTTTATTATAGTTATCTATGATGAATTATTTAATTCCACTTTTTATCATGTTAACGCAGAGGGTGCAGGCCCAAAAAACAAGGCTCGTACCCACCTCTACTTCATTATTATTGCGTTCTTTAGGGTACATTTTTTCAACTCGTCAGAATCTGGATTCCGGAAGCCGTGCATCGATGGAATCATCCCGGGATGCCCGTAGGCATGAGCGGAAGTGAAAACAGAGCTCTGGAGCGTCGTTGGAGCCCCGTAGAAGAACCACCAGCGCGACAACGGTGTAGCAGTGCCGACGACCAATGCTATCAAAAGAGAGCGATGGATAGCAACCACCGACTATAGTGGAAGAGCGGTGCTGATCGGCACCACGGCGGTCAGACAGGCTGCCGGTAGCAGCCAGCCACGGAGGTGGAGGCAGTGCATTGTCATGCGTTGCGCTGAAGGAAACCGCGACTTCAGAGCTGCGTCGGAGCTGGCAAGGGACCCGCTGCATGTGGGTCCCACTATTGATGAGGCAGCTCCATGTGGCCCCACCAATTAATGGATCCAAATGGCTCCTTTGAGTCGTTCGAGGGCAGCGGACCGCGCGACGCCGTGTGGGTCGCACCAGCTGGCGGGCCGAGCCCACCACGGCCAATCCCAGCCATGGCCGCCCAGTCTAGTTCGAGGCCCCATCCAAATAGGCTTGCCTATGACAGTTTATACCCGGGGTGGGTCGGGTCAACTAGAACTGGGCCGGGTCAGCCCCGAACCGGGTTGGACCTGACCCAGACCACTCTCAGGCCCATTTACGCTTAAGTGGTCGTATCTTGTGATTTGGACGTCAGTTTGACGAACTGTCTATGAGTAATTGATCATTGTATAGAGACCGTCCTTTTTATATACTCTACTAGAGTTTTAGAGAATGTTGGAGTATGGTTGGGTTAGATCGACCTCGAAACCAACCGGTCCCTCGACACTGAAATTCATATAACTTACAGACCAGTTATCTGATTGACATGTTGTATGTTGAATTGGAACCCTTATGACGTGGCATATCATGGGGTAACATATTCATGAGAATTCATTTCGGTTGGTATAATACTGAAGGATTGTGGATCATTTTCTTCTAGAAAAAAAAGCTTACTATGAGCGGAAATCATGTTTCTGGCTGAGACGTAAAAAATGAAGTGCGATTCTGTGTGAATAAGTACCCAGAAATTCTATGTGAATCAGCACCCAGCAATTCTATGTGAATCATCACCCAATGATTCTGTGTGAATCAGCACCAACCGATTCTGTGTGTATCAGCACCCAGCGATTCTTTGTGAATCAGCACCCAGGGATTTTGTGTAAATCAGCACCCAGCGATTTTGTTTAAATCAATACCCATTGATCTTGTTTGGTTCTTGTGGGGTTTGTACCTATCAATCCTATGTGGGTCAGTAGAAGTGCCTTTTGATAGAGTAAGAATATCTATCCTTACGACTAATCATTTGTACTACTGTACTTTTGTTATACATTGTTTGGGTTCTATCTATTGCTCTGTGCATTGTAATTGAGATCATTCTTGTGTTATTCCTCTGAGGAATTCTGATAGAACTTCAGTGGTATCATGGTCCCTATTATGTAATTTTATCCTCACCCCTTCACAGAATTCACCCACACCTTGTTGTGTCTCATGCAGATGACGAGCAGCCTTGACTATGACTTAGGGAGCTTGGACCAGACGGTGGACGACGTTGATGGCTGACGCAGAGAGCAATGGAGACGAGTTTTACCTACCCTTTAGGTAGGATCCTCATTGGAAGATCTTGAGAGTTGTTTGCTTTTTTCATTTGTTGTTGTATCTTTTTAGTTGGGCTTGTATTCCGCCCCCTATACTTTTAGCGCACACTTTTACTAAAGCAGTTTTACTTCGTGGTTGCAGCATGTTACGTTCTATTCTGTGTGTTTTTACATGTTTAAAGGAAATTCCTTCCCATTTTAGGGATACACCTTTCTGGTGCTAGTATCCAACCCCTGGACTATGGAAGGTGGGATTGGGGTAGCCACGACACGGGCCCCGGGGGATGGGTCATGACCAAGTGGTATTAGAGGAGTCGGTTCTACCGAAGAACTAGGACTCTGATCTTTTCAATAGAGCAATAGTGTTAAGTGTTTTGTGTGTGGTTTTTAGTTTGGGGAGTCTGGTGTTTGTGTGGTGGCAGAAATTTCCATACACCAGGATCATGAATTATTATTTCCTACTTAGTGCAAGAAAACACTGATTGTTTGTGTTTTGGAAATGTTTTACTTTAAATATATTTTTTTTCAGCACACCAAGAATAAATTATTTACTGTGGCGCACCTATTTCATTTTAGGATTCCACCATGTAGACTTCCAGTTAGGATCCCCAAGTGAGTACATGATGACGGTCCACCGAGCGATGAGGCTTCGGTGCAGGGTGGTAGCACCTTTGGGTGGTGCACCAGCAGTACCACCACCCATTGGGTAGAAGATTCCACCAACCCCACGAGCAGACCATGCACATGAGCTAAGCTCATTGCATCAGTTCTAGAGAAAAAGGACTCTAAGATTTCGAGGTGAGACAGATCCCCAAGCAGCTGAGGACTGTATGGATTTTGATGGTTGTGTTTTTCACTTGGATGAGATAGAAGTATAGAAAATTGTTTTCCTAGATGCTAGCCTTTTCTAGGGCACAACAGGGAGATGGTGAAACCTGACGCTCTAGATACATGATGAGGTGACCCTCACCTGGACATAATTTGAGAGCCACTTTAGGGCGGAGTTCATTCCAGAGACAATACGCTCTGTGTATATTCAGGTGCTCCTCTACTTAAAGTAGGGCATCCTGACAGTGGCCTAGTACACAGACAGATTCACTGACCTCTCATGCTACTCCACTGACATAGTGCAAGACACATTAATCAGGTCCTGAACCATTGAGTAGGGTCTTTGGTGGGAGATCATAGAATCAATGATAACACTCAATATCCTGATGTAGGATGGAGTTCTTGAGAGAGCATTATTGGTGGAGAGCTTCTTAGCTAAGCAGGCACCAACGGTGAGATCCACCACCGGATGATAGGCAGTTGAGTCATTTGCAGCAGAAATTAGGAAAATGGTGTAGAGGTCCAAGTGGACCAGACATTCTGGAGGGTGACCCCAGGATATAGGGTCGGAGGTGTGGAGCTCATGAGGTAGACATGGTCAGCAGGGAAGAATATTTCTCTTCACGTGTGCCAGGTAGGGCCACATGGCTCGTGACTGCCTCGGCTTCCATACCGACGATCAGAAGACAGTCGAGGAACCGTAGAGGTAGTGGCTGAGGTTCGAGCGAGGAGGTCCACGGGATGACGGACATGGTAGATGTGCAGGATGTGCAGCGTGATGTGGGTGGTGATTTGAGGTTCTACCGACACCACCACCAGGTGGTCCACCCTGACCATAGGGAGAAGGTGGACAGGGGAGAGCATAGCTGCAAGCAGCTGAGGCCGACGAAGACGGCGCTCCAGAGATCAATTGAGGTACGATCTATGTCTATTCCATCCTAGCTATAGTACTTATAGACACAGGGTCCAGTCACTCTTTCATTTCCATGACACACGTTTAGATCTCGGAGATTCCGATGGAGCTATTGGCTTGATCCTTATAAATAGAGACTCCTACAAGAGAGGATTCAACGACTACACACTGGTTCCAATAGTGTGAGATTACTCTTGGAGGAAAGATCATAGGTTGGGACCTCCTAGTATCATTGTTGAGTACTTACGACGTTATCATGTGTATGGAATGGCTATCCATAGTCCATGCGCAGATCGACTATTTTAGGCACAAATTGTGGCATGTCAGCGATGATGGGATAAGGTTTTCCTTCACTAGTGAGATGGAAAAATTTACAGCACGTCATCGTCTTTATTGGAGGAGGGTGCAGCCGATCCCTCACCAATTTTCTAGCCTTTCCCTCGAAGCAGTTGGCATGTAGATTCTGAGTTATCCTATAGTGGTGGATTAGTATGCTGATGTATTTCCTGATGATTATCCTGGACTACCTCCACGTAGAGAGGTAAACTTTTACATCGACCGGTACCCTGATACGGCACTGATATCTACACCAGCATATCGGATGGCTCCCATGGGGATTTGGGAGTTGTGGGTACAGCTAGAGGACTAGCATGGAAAGGGGTTCATAAGGCAGAGTGTTTCCCCATGGGCAACCCCGATCTTGTTCGCCAAGAAGGTGGATGTGAGCTTGAGGATTTGTGTGGAATATCGGTGCCTGAACCAGGTGACCGTGAAGAAAAAGTATCCAATCCTATGGATTGATGATCTCATCGACCTAATGATAGTAGCTCGATGGTTTTTCAAAGATAGACCTAAAATCAAGCTATCACCAACTCCATGTACGGGATGAGGACGAACCGAATATAGCCTTCAAATATGGGTATGGCCATTACAAGTTCTTGGTGATGCCTTTCGTTGTGACCAACTCTCCAGCAGTGTTCATGGGGCTCATTAATAAGATCTTCCAGCCATACCTCGGTCACTTTGTGGTAGACTTCATTGACAACATCTTAATATACCCAGAGTCGGAGGAGGATCATGCCACACACCTATATATAGTTCTGGATAAACTCTGAGAGCACCATCATTAGGGAATGCTCTCGAAGTTCCAGTTCTAGATATGGGAAGTCCACTTCCTAGAGCACGTCATCTTGGAGGTTGGAGTTGCAGTGGATCCAGTGAAGATTGAGGCAGTTCTTTCTTAGGAGCCACCCAGGAGTGTAACAGAGGTGTGGTGTTTTCTTGGTTTGGCTAGGTACTACCAGAGATTTATACCTGACCACTCGAGGGTAGAAGCACCCTTTTAAGACTTGACAAAGAAGGGGCATCCTTTTTCGTAAATAGAAAATTACTAGCCGTGTTTTCTTGAGCTGAGGTAGATACTGATGAGTGCCCCCATCTCGAGGATACAAGAAGAGGGCATTGGGTATGTAGTCTACTGCAATGCATCAGGGACTGGACTGGCCTATTTACTGATGCAGGAGTGAGAAGTGAACACCTACGGATCACGACAGTTAAGAAAACAAGAGTAGAACTATGCTACCCATGACCTGGAGTTACCAGCAGCGGTCTTTGTGCTAAAGATGTGGTGGCACTACTTGATGGGAAAATGTTTTACAGTCTAATATGGTCACAAGAGTCTCAGGTATATCTTCTCACAGAAGGACCTGAACCTGAGACAGCGAAAATGGCTAGAGTTCATCCAGGACTATAACTTTGATATAATCTATGTTCATGGGAAGGGGTACGTAGTACCAGACACACTCAGTAGGAGGTCTGGTCTACATCTGTTGAGTGAGGTGACAGAGCAGTTAGCCATGTTTCCGATATCCTTTGTGAATAGAGATGGAGTAGCTTTACTCCAGTTTATGACTGTAACTCCCCCACTTCTTCAGCGAGTTCGGGAGGCACAGCTTGGAGACATCGACTGCGAGTCCCAGTGTGCTAATTTATCCACCGGACAGACTCCTGAGAGATTCTCTAATGGCGGGGGGCTCGTCATTCTCTTCAGAGGATGCACCATGGTACCTGGGACTCTATGGGAGGAGGTGTTGAAGGAGTTTCATACATAACTTTTAGTGGAACATCCTTGAGTGGGGAAAATGTATTAGGACCTCCAGTGCCAGTACTGGTGGACAGAGATGAAAAATACAGTGGAAGAGTTTTTATCCTAATGCCTCAAATGACAACAAGTGAAGGCTGATAATTAGGTACCATTAGTCTTAGCGCAACCACTTGAGGTACCAGAGTTGATGTGGGATGGTATTTAAATTGAAATCATGACAGGGCTACCGTGTACGTTAAGGGGCCACATTTCTATCTAGGTGATCATTTACTAACTCATCATGTCTTCCCACTTCCTTCCCATCCAAGAGTAAGGATCGGTAGAGGGATTAAGATGCCTTTAAGTGCAAGAGATTTTGCGAATTCATGCGGTGCCATTGATAATATTCTAATATCATGATGCAAATTTTACATCCCTCTTGTGGAAGGGATTGTAGGAGGCCTTAGGGACTTAACTACGCTTGAGTACCACCTTTCACCCATTGATAGATGGTCTAACTGAGTAGACTATACGGACACTCGAGGACATGCTTTGTGCTTCTGTCATCGATTTTGGCCGTAGTTAGGAGGACCACCTGCCCCTAGTGGAGTTTGTATAAAATAGCAGTAATCACTCCACCATTAGCATGGATCTATTTGAGTCCTTGTACAGACGAACATGCAGATCACCTCTTTGTTGGACAGACCCTGGGGAGTCAGCACTTATGGGTCTAGAGTTGGTGCAGGCTACCACAGAGAAGGTACAGATCATCTAGGAGCAGATTAAGACTACGCAGAGCTGGCCTAAGTCTTATTACGATAGGATATGGATAACATTAGAGTTTGAATAGGGAGACCATGTCTTCCTACCGGTCTCACCCCAGCGAGGATTACAGAGGTATGGTTGGGGCATCAATCTATCTTTGAGGTTCATCAGACCTTTCCAGATCCTCAGCAGAGTAGGTGATGTGGTGTACCATCAAGCTCTTCCCCATAGATTCTCTGGGTGCATAATTTTTTCTATATGTCACAGATGAGGAGATAAATTCAAGATCTATCACACGATATCGACTGAGGCGAGCTAGCCATCGACGATGGGGTGATGTTTGCAGAGTTCCCAGTAGAGATAGAGGATTGACAGGAGTGGGTCCTTTATGGGGGGTCGATTCCTATGGTTCGAGTTTTTTTTTCAGAACATGAATCTCCAGGAGCATCCATTGGAGCAAGAGGATCAGATATGTGCTCAGTACCCCCATTTGTTCCCATAGTTTTGTTGTAGCTTTCGGGGATAAAAATATCTCACGTGGGATAATGTATTGACCCAAAAAATTCCATGTATTTTTAATTATTTTGGATTATTAAAAGTCAGAAAAAATTGATGGCATGTAATTCTGTTGCATAGTGTTCCTGAAATGAATTTTTGAACATTTTTTAAGGTACGCTCAGTAAATGAAAGGGAAGAATTTTCTATCTTTTGAACTGGTGCTTGGAATAAAAATATGAGGGCACTGTTGAATCTGCAACGTCAGTATTGGCTTATGGGAGGCATCACTTTGACCACAGTAGGTCGGGAGAAAAAGTTAAATTTTGGACTTTACAGAAAATATAATAATAAAATAAATTACCATGTTATTTTATTTCTTTTTCTCTAGGGGATGAGCGGTGGTGGTGGGACTAATGGGTTGTCAAGATAATTAATGAATTGATCATCTAACTTCGTAACCTCAACATTGAAAAATTAATTTCGGTTCACAAATGAACCACATTAATGACATGCAACACGGGTGGATTCCCATTCTATTTAAATGGAGCTCAGGGTGTTGTTTTGACACAACTTCATCAAGTGAGGAACCTCTGGTGAAGACCTGCAACAACTTCCCCCGACGGAGGACAGAAGCTTGGGTGTCGAAGATCCGGGATTGACAAACACCGACAACCCCAATACTACGAGGACTCTCCTCCTACCAATGACCATGATCCCTCTGACAGTTTACGAGGTAGGGGTTTGTTTTATTATATTTATCTATGATGAATTATTTCCTTCCGCTTGTTATCATGTTAACGTGGAGGGTGTGACCCTATGAACAAGGCCCTGACCCTCCGCCGCTTCATTCTTCTGGCGTTTTTGGGGAAAATTTATTCAACTCATCAGAATCTAGAATTCGAGAGCCATGTAGTGACAACTACATCCCAGGAATCTTGTACGCACGAGTGAAAGTGAAAACGTAGCTCTAGAGCGTCGCTGGAGCCCCATGGAAGAAGCGTCCACCCGGAAGCGGCGGTGACAGGAGGCAGATGAAAAACACCTGATGCAGTTGAATCGTGGCACGGATTGGCGCCGCGGTGGTCAGAAAGGCGGCCAGCAGCGGTGAGACAGGCGGTCGGCAGCTGCCGTCCGCAGAGGTGGAGGTGGCGCACTGTCGCGCGCCGCACTAAAGGAAGCTGCTACTTCAGAGCCATGACAAAGCTAGAAAGATACCCACTCCCCATAGGTCTCGCGTGTGACTGGGTAGCTCCATGTGGTGCCACCATTTAATGGAGTCGAACAGCTCCTTTGAGTCGATCAGGAGAAGTGGACCACGTGACCTCGCGTGGGTTTGCCAAGCCGGCGGGCTGAGCACACCGTGGCCCTGCCCAGCCTAGGCGGGCCGGTCTGGTCCCTGGCCATGTCGGTGGAGCCCACTACGGCCTAGCCAAACTGGGTCGGCCCATGCCAATTCGGGTCGGGGTGGGTCGGGTCGTCCCAAACTGGGTCGGACCGAACCTGGACCCCTCTCGGGCCCAATTACACTTAAGTGACAGTATCTTGCGAACCAGCCGTCTGTTTGACAAACTGTCTATAGTGCTGGAATCCATGGAGTGAGAGAGTCCTTTTGAGATACTCCAAAAGTGTTTTGGAGAAATTTGGAGTATGGTCGGGTTGGATCGACCCCAAAACCAATGGGGGCCTCAAAACTAAAATTTCTATAACTTACAAATTGGGTATCTGATTGACGTGTTGTCTATTGGGTTGGAACCCTTATAACGTGATGGATCACAGGATAACTTATTCTTGGGACTTCATGACTGTTTGAATATTATTGAATGCTTGATGAGCAGTTTCTCCCAGAAAACAAGTGTATTATGAGCGGAAATCCTGTGTCTGGATGAAACATGAAGAATTAAGTGTGATTCTATGTGAATCAGCACCCAGTGATTCTGTGTGAATCTGTCCCTAGAGATTTTGTGTGAATAAGCACCCATCGATTCTGTGTGAATCATCACCCAGTGATTTTGTGTGAATAATCACCCAGGGATTATGTTGGAATCAGCACCCTGTGATTTTGTGTGAATCAGCACCTATCGACATTGTGTGGGTCTTGCAGGGGTTAGTACCTATCGATCTTGTGTGGGTCAGTAGCAGTAAATCTTAATAGAGTAAGTTAATCTAGCCTTACAACAAATTAGCTATTCTACTGTACATTTTTTATACCTGGTTTGAGTTATGTCTATTGCTTTGTGATTTGTGATTGAGATCATTTTTGTGTTATTCCTATGAGGAATTCAGAGAGACCTTCAGGGGTCTCAGGGTCCCTAATGATTATTGTTATATTCACCCATGCACGGGCTTCGCCCGCACCTTTCTATTTCTTCTATAGATGACAAGAAACCTTGACTAAGACACGGGGAGATAGGCCCTGATGGTGGGTGGTGGTGATGGTTGACGTGGAGAGCAGTGGAGATGAGTTGTACCTACCCTTTAAGTAGGATCCTTGGTGGATGATCTCAGGAACTATTTTCTATTTTCATTTGTAGTTGTATATTTTCAGTTGGTCTTGTATATCGGCCCCCATTACTTTCAGTACACTCTTTTACTACAACATTTTCACTTCGTGGTTAGAGCTTGTTATGTTCTAGTCTGTGTTTTCATACAGGTTTAAAGGAAATGCCTTCCCGTTTTAGGGATACGCCTTTCCGATGCTAGTCACCAACCCTTGGCCTATGGATGTAGGGCTTTGGGTAGTCACAACCTGGGCCCCGGGGGACGGGTCGTGACATGCGTAGAAATACCATATCTCCAACTTTGAACTCAGGGTCCTATCGATGATTATCTGCATAACACTTCTGTCATCTTTGGGCTTCCATGATGTGATGCTGAATGGATTTCATGTTATCTACCATTTCTTTGACCATTTCATGTCCTAATAGTATATTCTCATTGAATGAATCCCAACATGTCAGTGTTCTTAACCTTTTCCCATGAAGGGATTCATATGGCTCCATTTGTATTTTGGAGTGGAAACTATTATTGTAGGAGAATTTGACCAATGGAAGATAATGGTCCCATCCTCCTCTGGTGTCTATAAAACAATCTCTCAACATGTATTCAAGTTTATGAATAAACCGTTCATATTTTCCATTAGTTTGAGGATGATTTGTCGTACTGAAGTTTCATTCAGTGCTTTGATCATGTTGAAGACTTATCTAGAACAACAAGGAGAATCTCAAGTCTCTATCTGATATAATAGCAAGTATTAATCCATGTATCCCTAAAACTACTTTGATATATATCTGTGAATACTGATCCAATGATAAGTCCTATTGAATTGTGATAAATTGATTTGTCTTTGTAAGATGATCCACTATGACCTATATAACATTATTTCCTTTAGATGTCCTTATAAGTCTGGTGACAAAGTACACAGTGATGTTCTCCCACATCCATGTTGGTATGGGCAGTGGTTGCATCATCCCCTTTGACTTTTATCTTTCAACCTTCACTTGTTGACATACCAGACCCATTGATGTATATTCATCAATCTTCTTATTCATATTGTCCCACAAAAAGTTCCATTGGAGATCTCGATACATCTTTGTGCTCCCTCAGTAAATGTAGAAGGCTGAGCTATGTGCATCATTAAAAATCTCCTTCATTTTCTATGGATCAGATGGTACACATTTTCACAACCCAAATCTGAAAACTCCTTCCTCGTCAATGTTGAACTCAGTGGAATTCCCATTTCTGATAGATTCCACCCTTTTCTGAATTTCCACATCTTATCTTTTGAGAATCCATTATTTTCACCACGAGGGATGGTTGAGAATCATTTCAGAAAGGATTGATGATGTTATTCCTTTAATAATTCCCATGAAAATCATCTAAAAATCTAAGAAGATTGATCCTTTCAATTCTAATTATTGATAAAGATATAAGATCATTTCTACTTAGAGCATATTCTACCTTATTTACCTTACTAGGATGGTAGTGGATTGACGATTCATAATCCTTGATTAGATCTAACCATCTTCGATGGAACATATTATGCTATTTCTATGTGAATATATATTTGATATTGTTGTAATTATTATATATCTCAATCTTCTCCCGATAGATATAATGTCTCTAGATTTTCAATTCAAATATCATAGTTTCCCACTCAAGATCATGAGTGGGATAGTTTTTATCATGTATTTTTAGCTACCTTAAGGTGTAAGTTATAACTTTATCAATTTGCATCAAATCACAACATAAGACCTTATTTGAATCATTAATATTCACCAAAAAGAGTTCTCCTCTTGTTGGGAGTGTGAGTATTAGTGTAGTGATAAGCATCTTTTTCAACACCTTAAAACTATTTTCACATTCTTGAGTCCAAAAAAACATCACCCCCTTTCATGTGTTCTTGGTCATTGGTTTTGAAAATTGTGAAACGTTTTCCAAAAATCGTTAGTAATACCCAGCTTGACCAAGGATGCAATGGATCTCCATTACTAATGTTTTCCAGTGCCACTCTACAATTGCATTATCCTTGGAAGGGTCTATAGATATATGTTTTCTGGTGATAATATACACCAAGAATGAAACTTTCTCTATACAGAACTCACATTTACTGTATTTTCATATAGTTTCTCTGTTCGTAAAGTCTTTAGAATAGTATTCAATTTCTCCTCGTGCTCCTCCTTGCTCTTGGAGTACATCAAAATATCTTAAATAAATACTACCACAAATTTTTTATGGAAATCACTAAAGACTATATTCATTAAATCAATGAATATTGTTGGAGAATTACTGAGTCTGAAAGGAATCACTGTGAACCCATAGTGTCCATACCTCATTTGATAGGAAATCATGGGAATATATTCCTTCCTCACCATTAATTTGTGATATCCTGGTCGAAGGTCCACCTTAGAGAAATAACTGCCCCCATGATACTGATCGAACGATAATCTATCCATGATAAGTGATACTTGTTCTTTTTCATGATTATATTGAGATCAAGATAATTATTGTAGAGGCGCATTGATCCATCATTCTTCTTGATGAAGAGGACTGGTGTACCCACGTCCAAGATGATTTTTTTTCTATTTAAAATCCACTTTAATGAAGAAGTGGGGAACCTTATAGAACAAAATAGAGATCAGTTCATACTGAAAGAACTCATAGATTTTCCAAAGAAAAGACTAAGATATCTAGAGTTAGCCACCCTATAGAGTTCCCATTGTAGAGAAGTTACCTGAATATCCAAGTCATCATTAATAAGTTCTTCAAGATGATTAGCCATTTTTCCCATGTATGATTGAATTCCCCCAAGTTGATTTTGCAATCGTTGAAACCTCTAACCATGATTTGATATAGTTTGTAAATCCACTAAATTTTATCCTCATTGGTGAAATCAAATCAAATAATTCTCTCATAAATTCTATCAATCTCCTCACTTGGTGCATTTACCCTAATGACTTATTCTAGAATTTCTTCCTTTGTGTGAAGAATGATCTTAAACACCCCACTTTGTCTAATTACAATACTTCATCAGGATCCCTGCTAACTGCAGTTAGAGACTTCTTTCCCCTCTTGTCAATGTTCTACTAGACCCCTTCCACTATCGTTGCATCCACCTATTTTACTTATGTCTCATTACTCTTTTCCTCACCAGATGATCTAGTAACTATAGACTATGGAGTATTTGAATGGTCCATGTGAGGTTTTTCCTTTTTCCCTCTTTTATAGACTAGAAAGTTCCCAAGAAGAGTAATTCCATGTTTCCCCTTCCTTGAGCCAGGATCTACCTTGATATCCCCTTGGGAATCATGCTAATGATCCGTTGATGGATGTTATTCCGCTAGTCTATCACGGATCTCATATTCTTCTGAATACTTTGACCCAAGCTGTTTTTTCTTCCATCTTATAATGTAAATTTTTCTTCATTTAGAATCTGCATTCTCCTTACCATATCCACTATGAACAGAGAAACAATTGTGGGTCTTGATATCCTTTGATGCATCAACTCCCCTGATTCGAATACAAAACAGTATTTCTCTCTATAAAACAATGTTTATTTTCTAGAACCATTGCATCCACAAGGGTTAAAACACAAATAGTAGTACCAAATTTCTCATTCCCATTACCCAATCCACTTGAAATATGACCATACATCTCACTAACTAGGTAAGGAGGACATATGGATGGTGATTTCATCTCTTCGGTCTCCCAAATGATACCAATAATAGGTTCATGTTCCGAATGCACTGCCCCTGCAATAAGGACTACTACAACTTGGCCTTTTATCAGCACTAAAAACCGACATTAATAGTGCTAGAAAATCACTGTTAATGCCGACATAGATAGGGGGTCCCCTTTATCAGTGCTCTGAAAAGTGCTCATAAAGGTGACCTTTATCAGCGCTCCGAAAAGTGCTGATAATGGTGGAGTTTATCAGTGCTTTTCAGAACGCTGATAAAGGGGACCCCCCTTTATCTACACTGGCATTAACAAAACTTTTCTAGCACTGATAAAAGGGTTACTTTATCAGCTCTATCTTGAGCGTGGATAATAGGGCCCTTTATCAGCGCTCTTTTAGCGTTGTTAAAGGTGTCCTTTATCAGTACTCAAAAAAGCGTTGAAAAGGGCACCTTCCCGTGCACCTACACAACCAACACCTGCACACCATCACACCTACACAAACCAACACCTGCACACCTGCACAAATAAGCACTTTCACACTTGCACAAAATACCACCCGCACACAATATTTTGACAAAAAATGCTATATACATTTACTTAACATCATGAATACAAAAAAAACACTGCTAAATACATTTCAAACAATGTTTTACATGGTTAAAATTACAATTATCCAACAACAGTTATAAACATTAATTTTTCGTCCTTTGATGTCTATGATCCTCTCTCAAAAATTGTTTTCCACAGTATTTGTTGCAGAACAAAGCATCTGAATTCAAGGAAAAAAATTCACCTATATAAGAAAACAAATATTATGTTAGTAATACAATAATGAAATAAATTAAAACATTAACATGGAAGAATACATCAATATGGAAATGTGAAACTAAAATATAGAAATTATAAACTCAAATGTTTTCATTCTGATAACAATGAAAGGGAATAATGTAAAATCAATATGTTTTTTGATGATTTATCATATTTAATAAATACTGATTATTTATCTAATGAAATGATTTACCGGTCACACCATGCATCGAATTGAGGTGTGTTTGATTCGTAAATGTCACAAATGACTCATGGATCATTCTCCAAAAGTATCAAAACAATCAGAAAGAAATTGCTCGGTTTTTTGTATGTCACTTGTGTTGTTTTCTAAAGATTATGTCAATTTTAAACTGATATCAGACACTTTTAGCCATATTGGTCACACCGTGCATCGGATTGAGGTGTGGTTGATTCGTACACGTCAAAAATGACTCATGGATCATTTTCCTAAAGTATCAAAAACAATCCGAACGCATTTGCCTAGTTTTCCATATTTCACTTATGTTGTTTTCTATAATTAATGTCAATTTGAAACTCATATCAGACACTTTTAGCCATACCAGTCACACCATGTGTCGGATTAAGGTTCGGTCAATTCGTACACCTCAAAAATGACTCATAGATCATTTTCATAATGTATCAAAAGAATTTGAATGCATTTTCTCTGTTTTTCATATGTCACTTGTGTTGTTTTCTAAAGTTAATGTCAATTTCAAACTGATATCAGACACTTTTAACTATAATGATCTCACCGTACATCGGATTGAGGTACGGTTGATTTATACACATCACAAAGGACTCCTAGTTCGTTTTTATAAATTATCAAAACAATCTGTACCTATTTTCTTGGTATTCTGTATTTTAGTAGTGTTGTTTTCAAAAGTTAATGTCAATTTGAAACTAATATCAGACACTTTTAGCCATACTGGTCACACTGTGCATCGGATTGAGGTGTGGTAAATTCATAAACGTCACAAATAACTCATGGATCATTGTCCTAAAGTATAAAAACAATCCAAATTTGTTTTATCAGTATTCCGTATGTTAGTAGTATTGTTTTCTAAAGTTTATGTCAATTTGAAACTGATATCAGACACTTTTAGCCATACATGTCACACCGTGCGTTGGATTGAGGTGCGGTTGATTTTTACATGTCACAAATGACTCATGGATCGCTTTCCTAAAGTATAAAAACAATCTGAATGCATTTTCTCAATTTTTCGTTTATCACTTGTGTTGTTTTCTAAAGATAATGTCTATTTGAAACTGATATCATACACTTTTATCCATATCGGTCACACCGCGCATCGAATTGAGGTGTGGTTGATTCGTACACGTCAAAAATCACTCATGGATCATTGTACTAATGTATCAAAAAAATAAAAATGCATTTTCTCGGTTTTTCTTATGTCACTTCTGTTGTTTTCTAAAGTTAATGTCAATTTGAAACTGATATTAGACACTTTTAGCCATACCAATCACACCGTGCGTTGGATTGAGGTGTGGTAGATTCTTACATGTCAATAATGACCCATGGATCGTTTTCCTAAAGTATCAAAACAATCCAAATGCGGTTTCTCATTTTTCCGTATGTTAGTATTGTTTTTTTATAATGTTAATGTCAATCTCAAACTGATATCAGACACTTTTAGCCATACCAGTCACACCATGCATCATATTGAGGATCAGTCAATTCATACACCTCCCAAATTACTCATCGATCGTTTTCCTAAAGTATCAAAAAAATCCGAATGTGTTTTCTCGGTTTTTCTTATGGCAATTGGGTTGTTTTCCAAAGTTAATGTCAATTTGAAACGGATATCAGATACTTTTCGCCATATCGGTCACACCATGCATCGGATTGAGGTGTGGTTCATTCTTACATGTCATAAATGACTCATATATCATTGTCCTAAAGTTTCAAAATAGTCAAAATGCATTTGTTTGGTTTTTCATATGTCACTTGTGTTGTTTTCTAAATTCAATGTCAATTTCAAACTGATATCAGACACTTTTAGGCATACCTATCACACCGTGCATCGGATTGAGGTGCGGTGGATTTTTACACCTCAAAAATGACTCATGGATCATTTTCCGAAAGTATCAAAATAATCTGAAAGCATTTGCTCGGTTTGTCGTATGTCACTTGTGCTGTTCTCTAAAGTTAATGTCAATTTCAAACTGATATCAGACACTTTTATCCATACCGTTTACACCGTGAATTGGATTGAGGTGCGTTAAATTCTAACACTTGAAAAATGTCTCATGGATCTTTTTCCTAAAGTATCAAAACAATCCGAACGAGTTTTCTCAGTTTTCTGTATGTTAGTAGTGTTTTTTTCTAAAGTATATGTCAATTTGAAACTGATATTAGACACTTTTAGCCATACCAGTCACACCATGCATCGGATTGAGGTGAGGTTAATTCGTAAACATCACAAATGAGTCATAGATCATTTTCATAAAGTATCAAAACAATCTGAATGTGTTTGCTCGGTTTTCCATATGTCACTTGTGTTATTTTCTTAAGTTAATTTCAATTTGAAACTGATATCAGATACTTTTATCCATACCGGTCACACCGTGCATCGGATTGAGGGGTGGTTGATTTGTACACGTCAATAATGACTCATGGATCATTGTACAAAAGTATAAAAACAATCCAAACGTGGTTGATTAGTTTTTCTAATGTCACTTGTGTTGTTTTCTAAAGTTAATGGAAATTTCAAACTGATATCAGACAGTTTTAGCCATACCGGTCACACCATGTGTCGGATTAAGGTGAGGTCAATTCTAAAAACTCAAAAATTCCTCATGGATCATTTTCCTAAAGTATCAAAACAATCTGAATGTGTTTGATTTTTTTTTGACATATGTCAGTAGTGTTGTTTTCTAAAGTTAATGTCAATTTCAAACTGATATCAGACACTTTTAGCCATACCGGTCACACTTTGCATTGGATTGATCTGCATTAGATTCATACACATCAAAAATGACTCTTGGATCATTTTCCTAAAGTATCAAAACAATCCAAAGACATTTTCTCAGTTTTCCGTATGTCACTTGTGTTGTTTTCTAAAGTTTATGTCAATTTGAAACAGATATCAGACCCTTTTAGTCGTACTGGACACATTGTGCATCAGATTGAGGTGCATTTGATTCTCACACATCAAAAATGACTCGTGGATCATTTTTCTAAAGTATGAAAACAATCCGAATTCATTTTCTCGGTTTTCCATATGTCACTTGTGTTGTTTTCTAAAGTTAATGTCAATTTTAAACTGATATCAGACACTTTTTTCCATACTGGTCACACCGTGCATCGGATTGAGGTGTGGTTTATTTTTACACATCACAAACAACTCATGGATCATTTTCCTAAAGTATCAAAACAATTCGAATGCATTTGCTTGGTTTTTCGTATGTCAGTAGTGTTGTTTTCTAAAGTTAATGTCAATATCAAACTGACATCAGACACTTTTAGCAATACCAGTCACATTGTGCATCGGATTGAGGTGCATTCAATTATTACACCTCAAAAATGACTCATGGATCATTTTCCTAAAGTATCAAAACAATCCTAATTCGTTTTCTCGGTTTTCCGTATGTCCCTTGTGTTGTTTTCTAGAGTTAATGTCAATTTGAAACTGATATTATACACTTTTAGCCATACTGGTCACACCGTGCGTCAGATTGAGGCGCAGTTGATTCGTACACGTCAAAAATGACTCATGTATCGTTCTACTAAAGTATCAAAACAATCTAAATGCGTTTAATCGGTTTTCTGTATGTCACTTGTGTTGTTTTATAAAGGTAGTGTCAATTTCAAACTGATATCAGACACTTTTAACTATATCGGTCACACCGTGCGTCAGATTGAGGTGCGGTCAATTTTTGCATGTCACAAATGACTCATGGACTGTTTTCCTAAAGTATCAAACCATTTAAAATGTGTTTTCTCAGTTTTCTATATGTTAGTATTGTTGTTATCTAAATTTCACGCCAATTTGGAACTGATATCAGACAGTTGTCATACCGGTCACACCGTGTGTCGGATTGAGGTGCATTCAATTCGTACACCTCACAAATGACTCATGGATTGTTTTCCTAAAGTATCAAAACAATTTGAGTGCGTTTTATCATTTTTCCATATGTCACTTGTGTTTTTTTCTAATGTTAATGTCAATTTGAAACTAATATCAGACACTTCTATCCATACTAGTCACACCGTGTGTCAGATTGAGGTGAGGTTGATTCTTACACATCACAAATGACTCATGGATAATTTTACTAAAGTATAAAAACAATACGAATGCATTTTCTCAGTATTCCGTATGTCACTTGTGTTGTTTCTTAAAGATACACTAGTGCAGAAAACGTTTTTTACGCCTTTTATTTTTCATTTTTTACGTCGGTTTTTAGCCGAAATTAATACGGACGATGTTATAAATAACATTTTTTACATTAGTTATTTAAAAACCGACGTAAAAAACATAACATCGTAATGTTTATCAGGTCAGTTAATTAATAACTGATGTGAAAAAACCGGGGGGGTTTATAATGTCAGTTATATAATAACCGACGTTATAAACCCCGGCCCCCATTTTATCATGTTGGTTATTAATTAACCGACGTGATAAACTCCTAGGAGATGTTTTATCACATTGGTTATATAATAACTGATGTGGTAAACCAGTCTGGGACAGGGTTTATCTGGTCGGTTAATAAATAACTGGCATGATAAAAGGCCTCGGAAAATGGTTTATCACTTCGGTTATCAAATAACTGATGTGATAAACCATTTCCAAAGCCTTTTATGATGTCGGTAATTTAATAATCGACATGATAAACCATTTCCCAGGCCTTTTATCATGTCGGTTATTAAATAACCGACGTGATAAACCACGCCACAGGTGTTTATCGCAACGTTTATAAAATAACCAATGTGGAAGCCAAATTTTTTTAAAAAAAATTCGAATGCAGTCCTCTGCTCTCCCCAATAATCAACCAGAAACCAAATCAAAAATTCGTACCACAAAAACAGAAGGAGATTAAAACAAGAACTAAAGAAAATTTAAGCATTTACATTGATAACATATAAAACTTACCCATAATTGACAGCCCCCACCCTCATGTATACCCCCTCGACAGCCCTCCAGTACCCCATTGGAGCCCCCACCACACCCCTGGACTGCCCCCCGACCCCCTGGATAGCCCCAAACACCCCTCGACAACCCCCACCCTCCTGAACAGCACCCCCTCACCGCCTCACCCCACTTGACAGCCCCCACCACACCCCTGGACTGCCCCCCCCCCCCCCCCCGACCCCCTGAACAGCTCCAAACACCCCGGGACAACCCTCCCCCCACCCTCATGTATACCTCCCACACCCTGGACAACCCTCCCCCACCCCATTGGACCCCCCACCACACCCCTTGACTACCCCAGACCCCCTGGACAGCCCCAAACACCCATGGACAACCCCCACCCTCATGTATACCCCCCCCCCACCCTCTGGACAACCCTCCCACCCCCTGGACTACCCCCCCACCCCACCGGACAGCACTCCCAGACCCCTGGACACCCCCCAACCCCACTGAACACCCCCCAGACTAGAATCCATACCAGAAAACCATCATAAGTAGACCAAAGAAAGAAGTAGAGAAAAATTAAACATTCACATATATAACATTCAAAAATTACACTGTCAACTTCAAAAAAAACTAAATCCAACCTAAACGACTACCAAATACACAATTACAATGACAATATTCAAAATTACATTTTACATTACAAACAACTAAAATTTAATCAAACCTGTAAAATAATTTGACCAATCCACTTGTAAGTGTTTGATGTCTTCAGCAGTATAGGTTTGGGGGTCATCAAAAAGCTACAAATGAAAATGGTATTAGTTAACGTGTATAATTAATAAATCAAATTGAAATATTATGGAAATGTTTAAGAGGAAATCTTACCAGGTCAAAATTCACAAATGTCTCAGTTGTTACTATTTCATACATAAATCTTAACATGTAATATTTGTATTCGATGACGCCTTGTTGTTTAGGAATATTCTGTTTGAATGAGTGTAAATTCAATATATTATTTTTATGTAATAAATCAAAACTTACAAATTATAAATGGATATTTACCTTTTCATTTACATATTTGATCTTTGCACTCCTTTTCTTTGTGTGTTTTCGAAAGTAGTCCCATGCCCTGTTAGAAAATAATACGAATGGGGTAAATTTAAAAATTCTTTAAAATATATAAAACTATTAAGAAATTGAAAATTACTTTTCCAATATGTTCTTAAAACATTCCCGCACATCATCATGGATAGAGCATATCTAATAAAGTGCTTTCTCCCTGGAAAAAAACCCTAACATCCAATGATCACTGATAAAAGGAAATTTAACATTAGTGATTTTTTATGTTAAAAGATAATTAAATCTTTGAGAGAGATGTGTTTCATACCTCTCACAAAAAGGCATCATCCAACATTGTGTGACTATATTCTTTTCAAGTATTTCAGAAATATAAAGCATTCTTTGTTCCTCATCCAATGCACAAGCATCTTGGGAAATCAATTGCGGGTCTATGAATCCATATACATCTGTCATCTCATTCCTCTCACAAATTTTATAAAGATACCTAATACAAAACAGAGATAAGTATACATTTTTAGTAAATATAATGCAGGGAAAAGGAGTTAAGACTTACATGGAAAAAAATTCTCCACATTAATGCCCAACTTATCTCCAGTAACAAGCTCCATGATATCAGTTTTCATAATCCCCACACTTATTTCACGTCCACAAACATGAGCTTCCATTGGAAACTCATAATGACCCTCCAACAAATTTGAATATCTTGACAATCTGTCAAGACTACTAGAATTTTTATCTGATGTCATAGCCATTTGTCTTTGTTGTTTTCTATACAGTATTTCTTTACCTTTTAAGTATTCATATAAAAATAAATTACAAGATATATTAGTTTTCAAATGATAAAACAAATTTAATAAAAAAAATTAAATAAAAGATATAATATTCATACCTCTATGGTAATGAGTCGAAGAAGTATGGATGAAAAAATTATAAAATGGTCGATACTATATCCAACTGTCACCACCTCATCTGTAGGTAATGGTACCCGAGCTGATCTATCTATAATATCATGTACAGTGACCCTATGATTCTCTACCTCTAATTGTTGATGATGAACTGTATCTCCTATACAATATATCAACCCATATTCTACTATATGATGTTGAGAATCATCAACATACAACTCGTAATAAGTAGGAAGCTGCGGCGGAGGAGTTGGATAAAAAACGGGGTCCGCAGGCTGAGGTGGGGGAGTGGGAGCTACTGGTGGAGGTGGAGGATAAATAATGGGGTCTGCAGGGGGAGGTGGAGGAGTGGGAGCTACAGTCTGAAATTGTCTTTCCATGTCTACAAACATAGACTGCACCAACGCTCTAATCTTGTCCTCCATCATCGCATTAATATTATGAACTTCAGCCTCCAGGGATTCTATTTTTTTTATAAACCCCCTCAACGTTAGAAGTTGAAGAATGTGGCAACACTTTTCTTACCAATACACCTGGAGGATATCCTCTTGCACTACCAGGATGTTCGGGCCTTCCCAATGCTACAGATAAAATATCTTCCCTCCCAGTAGCTGTAAATGTCCCTGTGAACTCTACTCCTCAAGAGAGTCCTGTATTAATTAATATAACATTTATGTAATGATTGAAATTATATAAAGAAAATAGTTAACTTAAATAAATAAAATAGATATCTTATAATCCTCTCAGCTAAGATTCTCAATTATTCCGAAAGATATTGCCCTTTTTCCCTTCTGATCTCTCTTCCATTTTTCATGTCTAGATGGAGGGGATGGAGGGGCCACATCTCCAGAGCTTGAAGACTCAGCTCTTAGTTGTTGAAAGTTTTCCGCCATCATTTGTTCTTACAAAAATGCGTACCCTTTATGAGATAAACTATGAGGGTATACATTTTTAGATTGGATCTCCTGACGACCCTTCCTTGTTTGCTGTAAATTAAGAATAAGAAAATATTAACAAAACATTAATAAGATCATTTATATAATAAATCTTATAAAATATTACATTTCCCTTACCAAAAATGACTCTTTTCTTCTACTTTCAAAAATTTGTCTCCATGTGTCTTCATCTATAAAAGGATATATACGACATGGATTTCATGACTCCTATTACCATAAATGAAATCAGATGAGAGGGTAGATTTTAAATCCCTCCATCTCCTGGCAGCCAACGATATGCATTTCTTCCTGACTCCTCCGGTGTTAGGAATATCAAATCTCATCTGATAAATAAGTGGTTAAAAATATTATATATACTAGAAACATTAAAAGAATAGTCAAACAATAACAAAAGATCTTACCAAAATCGTCTCCCACAATTGAGAGATTATCGCTTTATCCACACTTCTCCAGTCATCATTGAGAATGCTTACTTTGCTCTTAGCCTGAGTTGCTACAAAACTCTTAAAATATTTTGCATTTGGACCTCTAGGAATATCATCATCATCAAAATCAATGAATATCCTCTGATCCTACATACATGCAAGTGATAATTTTGGTAAATGTGTGCACCCACGTTTACTAACCTTTTAACTCTTTGTCGTAATAGGGGCATGTGAATGTTCCTCCCCAAAGGTATGACCAATATGCTCATCTCCAGAATCATGTTGTTGATCAACTGAATGATCTTTCATTATCCTTCAAATAAAAAAACAATTGTTAGTTCACAAATATACAAATTCAAATATTTTAATACTACTGTAATCATAAAATAGAAAGGTTTACTAAGTTACGTAATAGTAAACACTGGTAATATGATAAGCATGTTAAAAAATGGTAAAGATGGTAAAGATGGTAAAGATGGTCAAGATGGTAAACATGGAAAACCTGGTAAGCATGGTAAAGTAATTTTCACTAAACAAAAATAATAGATATATAATTCATGTAATGGTAAACATGATAAAGTAAACTAAACAAACTTAAAACAAACAAAAACTTATACATATTTTGTTTTAAAACATGTTTTAATATATAAAAAACTTACAATATCTAACATTTATGAAAAAATTAAATGTAAACAATAAATAAACATATGTTATTTGTAATTTTAGGAATGTTCAAATGGATTGTTTTCCCAAATTCCTTCATCGTGATCATTCCTTATGGCACAAACCATGTCTTCAACATGCTCATCATTATGTTCTGTTAATCTTTCCATGGGAGTAGGGATCTCACATAAATCAGCATCTTCATCAAGTTCATCCTCACAAACATATTGTTTTTTCCCTTGTAAAACAACAGCCCACTGCATATCTGATTGATCTACTACATAGAAATTTTTTTTTGCATGTGTTTCCATTATAAAAGAATCAGTTGTGTCTTCCAATCTATTCAGATTAACAAGTGTCATTCCAAATTCATCGTGCCTGACACTGTTGTTACCGACAAACCATTTACAGTTTAAAATAGGAACCTTAATTTTAAATTAATCAACCTCCCATATGTCTTCAATCACTCCATAATATGCACTTGATGCAGAAATTGGTTTTTTATCCTTAGCACTTGAAAAATGCATTGCTTCTGCAAACACCAATACACCACTATTCTGAACGGCACTTCTGTTGTCCTGAGCTTTCATATGAAATGTATAGCCATTAATGTCATAACCGGACCATGTTATCACATTTAAACATGGTCTACCCACTATCCATTTTAATGTCTCTGAAACATATTATCTACCAAGCAAAGTCTTTTTAATCCATGACAAAAAAAATTTGTTGGGCTCATTCAAAAACCACATTTCTTTCTACTTTGGATGACATTGTTTCAACACATTAATATGAAATGTGATATATGATTGAGCATCAGCTATGTTATTCAAGATGTATGATTCTAACTTCTCCATCTGTTCAACTGACAATGATTTGACTTTCAAGCCATGAATCCCCTTCCCCTCGTTATTAACTCGTTCATGGTGAGATGGAGGCAAACCTATGTGTTGCGACGCAGCCAAGTACCTCGTACAAAACTCTACTACCTCCTTAGAAATATACTTTTCAATAATGGAGGCTTCAGGTCGATATGGATTCTTAACATACCCCTTTAATATTTTCATATACCTTTCAAAAGGATACATCCAACGAAGATATACAGGTCCACAAAGCTTTATTTCTCAAACCAGATGAATCATTAAATACACCATTATATAAAAAAAGTTGTAGGAAAATACATTTCCAATTGAAAAAGTATAAAAATTTCATCCTTTTCCAAAATGTTCAAAGCATTCACATCAATTGCCTTATTACAAATTGAATTAAAAAAATAACACAACTTTATTATAGTCTTTCTGACACGAATGGGAAATATTCCACGCAATTCAACTGGTATAATTTGTTGCATCCTGATGTGAAAATCATGTGATTTCATACCTATCAACTTCAAGTCCTTCAATGAGACAAATTTTTTTACATTTGAAGAATAACCTTGAGGCACTTTGATATCATGAAGACACTGATAAAAGTTAATTTTATCCCTCTTCGATAATGTATGACAAGCTGGGGGATGAAATGTTGGTCTTCCTTTAAGAGTGGGAGCTAACTCCAAACGTATTACCATTGATAGTAAGTCTAATCTTGCATTCAAACCATCTTTTGTCTTTCCTTTAATATCTAACAATGTTCCAATCAAACAATCACAGATATTCTTCTCCACGTGCATGAAATCAATATTATGTTTAACTTCATGATACCTCCAACATGGTAGCTCAAAAAATATTGACCTTTTCTTCCAAATATGTCTATCATTACCAGATTTCTGGGTTTTTTCCAATGTCACATCAAGGTTTTTCACCCTCTCAAAATACAGATCAGGGGATAAAGGTTTTGGAGGAGTATCAAATTCTTTTGAGCCATTGAATATCTTTTTTAATCTTCTATAAGGGTGATCCATAGGCAAAAACTTTTGATGACCCATGTACACTATTTTCCTCCCATGATGCAATTGACAATATGACATCTGTTGTTCACAAATTGGACATGCTTTAAGCCCTTTAACACTGTATCCACCCAAATTTCCATATGATGGGAAGTCATTTATAGTGAACCGAAGCACTGAATGCAGTTGAAAATATTCCATTTTATAAAAATCATACACCCTAATACCATCAGGCTATAAAAGTTTCAAATCATCAATCAACAGTGACAAGTAAACATCAATATCATTGCCGAGTTGCTTTGGACCAGAGATCATTATACTCAACATGAAATATTTGCGCTTCATACAAACATCAGGAGAGAGGTTGTAAATTACCAATAAAACAGGCCATGAACTATGTGTGCTACTGAGGGTTCGGTATAGATTCATTCCACCTGTGCACAACCCTAGTCTGAGATTTCTAATTTCATTTCCAAATGTAGAATATTGCGCACCAATTTTCTTCCATTGTGGACAATCAGCTAGATGACGTATTTTTCCATCACATACCCACTCATCAGCATGCCATCTTAGCCTTTTTGCATCATGTGAATTAGCAAATAAACGTTTGAAACGATGAATTATAGGAAGATACCAAAATACCTTTGAATGGAGCTTTGTAATCTCTACATCAGCCTATGATTTTTATTTCACCTTATACCGTGATGTCCCACATTTAGGACACTCTGACAAAAATTCATATTCCTTCCTATATATAATGCAGTCATTTGGATAGGCATGTATTTTCTTGTATCCCAATCGCATCGGGCATAATATTTTCTTGGCCTTGTAATGTGAATCTGGAAGATCGTTATCTTTTGGAAGAATGTCTTTCATCAATTGTAGCAGCTCTGTAAAACTTCTTTCACTCCATCCATGTTTTTCCTTCAGGTTAATCAATCTTAACACTGCTGACAAAACCGTAAAATCTGTACAACCAGGATATAATGGTTTTTCGGCATCACCATATAGATGCGCAATTGTCGGTTCTATCTCAATTTGTTCTGCTACAATATCGCGAATCATTTCTTCAATTCCATCAGAGTTACCATCTTGCGAATCAACATCATCAGTGACATTCCATCCAATTTCACCATGCCAAATCAAAAGGGTGTAACTTGGATTAAAACCATGACAAATCAGATTATCTTTTATCTCTCTACTTTTTAACTTCTTCATATTCAAACATTTCAGGCATGGAAAGAAAAAAATGTCACTACTTTGAACATTTCGTTTAGCAAATTCCAAAAAGGAATCAACACCTTCCTCATATTCATTGCTCATTCGATGTGCCATAATCCAACTTTGACTCATTATTACTTATAAAAAATATCAAAAATATATATATATTTAAGATAAGACAAATATATGTTTATATGAAAAAATCATAATTTGAATGTAAAATAATTTTGAAACATAAAACAAATCTATGGGTATTTAAAAAAATATGCTTGTATATTATTTCTAAAACAAAATATTGTTAGATATAACAGTTTTAAATTCCATTGAATCAAAGAAAACCATGGCGCCTACATGGTTGATAGAAAATGGAGAAAATGGAGTAAACCTGAGAATCACCCCCACCCCCCGGAAAACCCCCAAAACACTCTGGACAGGCCCCCACCCCCTTAGACAGCCCCCCACACCCACCCACCCCCTTGGACCCCCTGGACACCCCCAACCCTCTAGGCAGCCCCCCCACCCCCTGGACAGCCCCCCACCCCTCTAGACAGCACCCCCACCCCTCCTGGACACCACCCTCCACCCCCTACCCCCTTGGACACCCCCCTGGATAGACCCTACCCCCCCCCCCCCCCACGGACAACCACCAAAACCCTCTAGACATGCACCACCCCCTTGGACAGCCCCCACACCCACCCACCCCCTTGGACACCCCCTTGGACGCCCCCAACCCTCTGGACATCCCCCCCCCCCACCCCCGGAAAACCCCCCAAACAATGGTTTACATATAAAAACTAGGCATGATGAACAACTAAAAACACATGCATTTAATATATACTTCAGCATGAAATAGAAGGAATTAAATTTTATTAAATATGGCTACTTAAATGATCGTATGATAATTAAAAATAACCAATGATATTGAACTAGTCAAATGATCACAAGTTTTCTCAATAACAAATATCATAATGATGTAATGGATAATTTTAGAAATCTTAAACATATTGTCAAGTCCATGGCCAAGGCCTCAAAAAATACTATGGTAAGCCCTTATCAGAACCCATTTTTATTTGGAATCATGAGACATAGCAATTCATCGAAGTGCCATAGAGGTCAACAACTATTACATTATATGTCTAATAGATTCTCATATAAAAGAGGATAAACATAAGCAACAACAACACATGAAATATCATTTCCGAACTCATAGATTTAATCAATAACCATTCTATGCAGTAATATAGGTGAATGAGATCATTAGTTGTCAATGACAACAAAAATTACCATCAATGTCGGGCATTTGCAAAACAAAAACAAACTAAATAGAAGTAGTTGAGGCTTACGTGCATATTACGAGTCGATCTAATAGATCTCGGGATGATAAATAAGATGATGATGGAAAAAAGAGGTAAGAGGGTTCAAAATGGAAGAATCATACCTTGTTTAAACACAAAAATCGAAAAACATAAATATAGACTATCCGGGAAAAAAACTGTAAAGACCCGGAAATTTCAAAGAAAATTTTTTTTCTTAATTTTCTTTGGAATTTTATAAGAACACAGTTTCTGACAGCGCCTGATTCCGAGGACCGGTGTGACCAGAATCAATTTCCGAAGTTTGGCTCGGGTACGTTCAGTGAACGAACGAGCGGGAATTTCTAACTTTTGAACCGGTGCCCGGAATCAAATTCTGAGGGCACCGATGGAACCGTAGCACTGGTTTTTGCTTAGGAATGCCTTTCATGGAGTTGCGTTTTCTTGGGAGCAGTTGTTTAATAAGTTGTGGTTTAAGTGTAAAGAAAAATAAAATTTGTGTTACAAATTTTATTTATATTCTTAAGTGGTTATATCCTAAGTGTGGAAGTTGGGGTGGAATCACAAGTTCCTAACTAACCAAGTGAGGATTAAGGTGAGGTGGGGCCCACACGAGCCCCAACCCTTCACCTTCCCCTTAACTCTCTTCTACCCCCCTTAAACTCCCTTGCACTTAATGTGCCAAAACCCCTCAAATTCCTAACTCCTTAAACTCCTTAACTTCCTTGAACCCCACCCCCCAATTAAATGTGACTCTTCACTTCCACCTTTATTAATTTTGGAGCCTCTCCACCCATTAATGAAGGATGTAACTTAATGAATTTGAATTATTTTGAATTCATTAAGCTAACACTATAATAAGGTGTGTTGTTTTATTGTTTGGGGTTGGCTAAATCTTTGTGATAGAGTCATGGAAGGATTGAAGAGAATTCCACCCTCGACGAAGAACACGAAGGACATCTCCAAACATGGAACAACGTCTTCTCGACGAAGAATGCCTTTTCCAAAGAAGAACGTGAAGTTTCCAACATCGATCCCTTCTTTGATGCCTCCTTCCCACTCCTTCCGGAATAAAGAAGGGAGCGCCTTTCACGAAGAACGCCGACGTCGTCAACGGCTTCTCTTTTCCGATGTCGACGAATCGCCGCCGCCTTTCCGTGACTTCGTCAACACATAACGAAAAGCGAGGTAGGGGTTTGTTGTTGCTTTATTTAATTATTTTCCGTTCTTGGTTCTAGCATGACAAACTTGAGGATGAACGTTTAAGTGTTATCGTCTAACGAGAGGGGGACCGGACCGCACAAACACGGCCGAACCCCCCTCCTTTGTTCTTGAATGTTTCTTGTGGATGAAACGAGATAGCGTGGTGCCGTCGCACCACGCGGGAATCACACGGAAATTATTGCGCGGCGCCGTCGCGCCGCGCCGTGGAAAGAATTATCATGAACGCGACGCCGTCGCGCCGAGTCGAAGGAAACCGAAGACGCCGAGGCCAGAGCGGGGCCGCGGCGGAGGGGCGCGGTGCCGTCGCACCGCGCCGGATGATGAAGGCCGCGACCGGTTCCGGGCCGCGGCGGATCGTGATGACCGGCGGCCAGCCGGGCCGCCGGTGCCGGAAGACGGAAGAGGACCGGCCCTTGCCGGTCCTGTTGACAAGAAGCCGGCCGGCCAGGTCGGGCCGGCCGGGTTGGTGGAAACCGTGGGAATTTAATTCCCCCGGGCAGTTATTTGGCCCCCCATTATGAGGGGGGTCGGTTTCACAATGGGGGGGCAGGCGACCCCCCGTTTCCAGCAAGCTCAGCCTTCGGCCAAGCTGGCAGCGCGCCCAGCGCGCTGCCTTGCGCCGAACCGGCGCGCCGGGCCACGCCGGGCCGGGCCGCGTCGGGCCGGGCCGCGCCGCGCCGCGCCGCGCTGGGCCGGGCTGTGCCGGGCCGGGTCGACCCCGTCCGGGGTGGGTCGACCCGGTTCGGGTCATCCGGGGTGTCTCGGGCCGGGACGGCCTGGGCCTGAAACCCCCGTTACCGAGCGGTTTGGTCAAATGCCCGTATCTTGGGCTACGGGCCTCCAAACGACTCATCGTCAGCGGCAACGCGATGCTTGGATCGAGACGGTCGTTTCGGTATACTATACTCAAGGTGCACCTTCCTTTTCGGGAGCCTACGTGGTTAAAACTCCGTAGTTAAGCGTGCTTGGCCTAGAGTAGTGATCAGGATGGGTGACCTCCTGAGAAGTTTTTCAGGGTGGGTGTGGAACGAAAAAGCCAATAACTCTCAGACCGGGCGTCCTATTGACGCTCCGTCTGTTGCGTTGAGTTCCTGTTGACGATACGGAACTTTTGGCATCCTCCGCCCGAGTTTTGGATGCAGATGGATAGTGGCCGGGTTGGATCGCACCGAAATCCAACCGGGCCCCTGGAACGGAAAAGCTGGTATCTTTCTGACAGAACGTCTGTTTGACGAACCGTCAGCGGCGTTGGTGATCGCGTTGAGAAATGGTCCCTATGAGTTTACCCTATGAGAGTTCGGGGTATAGTTGCGATACGGCCGGGTTTGGTTCGCTCACGAAACCAACCGGGCCCCTGGGACGAAAAGGCTAATAACTCACAGACCAGGCGTCTGATTGACGCGCCGTCTGTTGCGTTGAGACCCTATGACGTGGCGGTCCTTTGAGATACTTCTTCGTGGGACTTTGAGATACTTGGAGTATTGAACTGTAGCTCGTGGAGCGGACCCTCCTAGTGACGAGCGTGCGGAGTACGGAGACCGTGTAGCTGGCTGAGACCCGACGACTGCTGATCGAACGACTCGGTGTGTTACAGAGGTGCGCTTGGTTGTAGCGGCACATGGGAGCGCTTGGTTGTAGCGGCAGACCCACGAAAGAGGTGCGCTTGGTTGTAGCGGCACATGGGAGCGCTTGGTTGTAGCGGCAGACCCAAGACAGAGGTGCGCTTGGTTGTAGCGGCACATGGGAGCGCTTGGTTGTAGCGGCAGACCCACGACAGAGGTGCGCTTGGTTGTAGCGGCACATGGGAGCGCTTGGTTGTAGCAGCTGGCCCGCAGTACTCGATGGGTGGAGTTCTTCAGCAGTCTTAGGTTAGTGAGCAGTACCTCGGAGTCGTGACAGGACCACTGTACACTCCAGAGACGGAGCTCTTCAGCAGTTACGGTTTCTATAATGAAAATCCTGGTTTGAGCTGAGACTTTTGACCTTGTGTTTACCTCATGATTGAGATGGGTCACTTTCTAACTTAGGTATATGTATGGGCATATACCCGGGTAGTGGTTATCCGTTGATTTCACAATCCTTGTGTTTCCTCATGATTGAGATGGGTTACTTGATAACTTAGGTATATGTATGGGCATATACCTAAGTAGAGGTTATCTGTTGAGATCTTCTTTGTGGTTATCCTTGTTGGTTTAGTGAGACCTTGAGGGTCTCGGGGTCCCTACTGAGTATCGTTATACTCACCCCTGCACGGGCTATGCCCGCACCTCGTTGTGTTGGTTGCAGACGACGGGCAGTGCTGACAGAGGCTGAGTGTTCGAGGACTGGAAGGTACCTGGAGGTGGACTATACGAAGAGATGGTACCCGGAGGAGGACCTCATGACGAGACGGTACCCAGAGGTGGACGTGACGACGAGGCGGTACCCAGAGGTGGACCACTGGGCGAGACATACTCAGAGCGGACGGCGGGACCTGAGGAGCAGAGGAGCTATATGTACCCACCCTTCAGGTGGGATTTCCAGTGGACAGCTCGGCGTAGCATCTTTACTTTTCAGTTGCTGTTTTCCCTTTCGAGTTGTACTTTACAGTTGGGCTTGTATTTCCGGCCCCTTTTTACTTTCCGCACTTACTGTTGTACTCAGTTTTTACTTAGTGTTTACTTCTTCCGCTTGTACTCTATGGTGCTTGTTTTCTTTTATAAAGGCAATGCCTTCCCAGTTATTGGGATTTTACGCCTTTGGTGCTAGTCGCCAGCCCCTGGCCTATGGAAGGCGGGCTTGGGGTAGTCACGGCACGGGCCCCGAGGACGGGTCGTGACAAATTAGTATCAGAGGAGTTCAGTTCTAACGCAAAACTTAGGACTCTGGTCTTTTTCTATGTGAAACAATAGTGTTAAGGGTACCGAGTGTGGTCTTCAGTTCAGGGAGTCCAGTGTTGGTGCGGCAGCCGACGTATCCGTACACCAGGACCCTGACTACTGATTATCGACTTTGTACACAAAAACACTGATTGCATGTGTGTTTCCAAAGTTTTAAAGTCAGCTCAAACCAGTTCAGCTCACCAGGTATAAGACGTTGACCGTGTCCCATCTGTTCAGGATGTCTCCACGCAGACAGTCAGTTGGAGTTCCGAGAGAGTACTCGATGACGGCTCACCGAGCGACGAGGCTCTGGTGCAGGGCCCTTTTTACTATGTTGGCACCCTCGGGTGGTGTACCAGTACATCACCACCTGTTGGGTAGTATATGCCAACGGCTATACTAGCAAATTGTGCACGCTGGCGGAGCGCGTTGCACGAGTTCCAGCAGTAGAGGCCTCAGAAGTTACGAGGCGAGGCAGATTTCCAGACAGCAGAGCAGTGGCTGGAGGCGATTGCTAGAGTTTTCCGCCTAGCTGAGACATCAGTAGAGTGGATGGTGGACTTGGTCACTAGTGTTTTCCAGTGAATGACCATGAGGATGGTCCGCATAGTGATGAGGCTTCGGTACGTGAACCGATGCCTAAGATAGTGCCTTTGGGTAGTGTGTCAGCTATACATCACTACCTATTGGTCAGCAGTTACAACCGGCGGTACCGGTAGGTGACACATGTAAGTTTACTGCCTTACATGTGTTCTAACTTCAGTTACCCTCATGTTCCGAGGTGAACCTGACTCATTGGCGGCTGAGGACTGGCTTGAGGAGGTGGCCGAGAATTTTCTAGAACTTTTACAGTTTCGGCGGGACGACGTGTTGATAGCTGAGAATTCATCGAGGCGTACCGAACATATCGGGTACTCGATGGAAGCGTTTCAATCAGTGCAATAGAGGTCGGACCTCTTAGCATGGTATGTTTAAGGGCTTCCGAGCCAGCACCTTTTCTATATGCATTTCTACTTAGGCTAGAGTGCTAGATGGAACCTTTGTGGTTGAGAATTCTTTGCTGATCGAATACAGCCAGAGAATGTTAGAAGTTTGGAAAGCAGGAAAATGACACCAGTCTCGGAGACTTGGGCATGTAAAATGTTTCAAGAAGAGGAAATGTTAAGGACAGATGAATCTGCAGAGCAGCAGACATGGAGGCAGAGCTTGGAGAGCAGCTCGTGGTGGTGTACATTTCAACATGTTACCATCACCCGCCTTTGTAGTCCCCGCTAGACTCAGGGAGTTGGAGAACAGGGAAAGAGGGTAGCTGCTTGCGGTCATGGAGTGCGATCAAAATGGGGCTTTAAGGATGATTCGAAGTGCGGAATTTATCTTCTACTAGCTGCCGTAGCCACATGCATCGAAACGAATCATCCCTTCCTTCCATGAATCTAGTCCCAGACCTAGAGATTCCGGTTAAGCTGTTGACTTGACCCTCACGTCTGGAGATACCTTTGGGAGGAGACTCGATAGTCACACTTACGCCGACGGTGTGATCTGACCCTTGAGGCGAGAGTCTCGGTTAGGACCTCTTGGTGGCAGCGTCGAGGCCTTACGACGTTAGTTTGAGTATGTATTTGGCAATCACTGTTCATACTCAAATTGACGGTATTAGGCAAACGTTGGGATGGGTTTTCCTTGGTCGGCAAAAAGGAAACCCTGGGCAGCACAAGATAAACTCGTGCATGGGAGGGTGTAGCCGATCATTCTTGGGTCGGGCAACCTTACCCTCGTGGCAGCAGGAGTTTTGAGTTTCAGTTCTAACCTGAAAAGGGAGACCTTTAGAGTTTGAGGATGGCGACCAGGTTCTTATACAGGTCTCACCTCGATGAGGTTTACGGAGATGTAGCCGAGGCGGCAAGAGATCTCCGAGGTTCAATAGACCTTTCTAGGTCCCCAGCAGGGTAGGCGAGGTGGTTTATCGCTTGACCCATCCACCTCAGTTGCACCAGGTGCACGATGACTTTCACGTAACTCAATTGAGGAGATACGTGCTTGATCCTTCACACATCATCGACCTCAGGGAGTTGGACGTCGATGATAGAGCAACATGCACGGAGGTTCCAGTGGGGATCAAGGATAGACAGGAGCAGATCCTACGAGGATGATCGATTCTTTGGGTTCACTTCCTTTGACAGTACGGGAACCTCCAGGTGAGCACATGGGAGCGGAAGGCTCAGATGCGTGCTCTGTACCGCTTTTGTGACCCTAGTTTGTGATGAAGCTTTACGGGGACGTAAAGCCCTGAGGTGGGAGTAATGTAAAGACACGGAAATTTCAAGGAAATTTTTTTTTCTTAATTTTCTTTCGAATTTTACAAGAACACAGTTTCTGACAGCGCCTGATTCCGAGGCCCGGTGTGACCAGAATCAATTTCCGAAGTTTGGCTCGGGTACGTTCAGTGAACGAACGAGCGGGAATTTCTAACTTTTGAACCGGTGCCCGGAATCAAATTCCAAGGGCACCGATGGAACCGTAGCACTGGTTTTTGCTTAGGAATCCCTTTCATGGAGTTGCGTTTTCTTGGGAGCAGTTGTTTAATAAGTTGTGGTTTAAGTGTAAAGAAAAATAAAATTTGTGTTACAAATTTTATTTATATTCTTAAGTGGTTATATCCTAAGTGTGGAAGTTGGGGTGGAATCACAAGTTCCTAACTAACCAAGTGAGGATTAAGGTGAGGTGGGGCCCACACGAGCCCCAACCCTTCACCTTCCCCTTAACTCTCTTCTACCCCCCTTAAACTCCCTTGCACTTAATGTGCCAAAACCCCTCAAATTCCTAACTCCTTAAACTCCTTAACTTCCTTGAACCCCACCCCCCAATTAAATGTGACTCTTCACTTCCACCTTCATTAATTTTGGAGCCTCTCCACCCATTAATGAAGGATGTAACTTAATGAATTTGAATTATTTTGAATTCATTAAGCTAACACTATAATAAGGTGTGTTGTTTTATTGTTTGGGGTTGGCTAAATCTTTGTGATAGAGTCATGGAAGGATTGAAGAGAATTCCACCCTCGACGAAGAACACGAAGGACATCTCCAAACATGGAACAACGTCTTCTCGACGAAGAATGCCTTTTCCAAAGAAGAACGTGAAGTTTCCAACGTCGATCCCTTCTTGGATGCCTCCTTCCCACTCCTTCCGGAATAAAGAAGGGAGCGCCTTTCACGAAGAACGCTGACGTCGTCAACGGCTTCTCTTTTCCGATGTCGATGAATCGCCGCCGCCTTTCCGCGACTTCGTCAACACATAACGAAAAGCGAGGTAGGGGTTTGTTGTTGCTTTATTTAATTATTTTCCGTTCTTGGTTCTAGCATGACAAACTTGAGGATGAACGTTTAAGTGTTATCGTCTAACGAGAGGGGGACCGGACCGCACAAACACGGCCGAACCCCCCTCCTTAGTTCTTGAATGTTTCTTGTGGATGAAACGAGAGAGCGTGGTGCCGTCGCACCACGCGGGAATCACACGGAAATTATTGCGCGGCGCCGTCGCGACGCCGTCGCGCCGCGTCGAAGGAAACCGAAGACGCCGCGGCCAGAGCGGGGCCGCGGCGGAGGGGCGCGGTGCCGTCGCACCGCGCCGGATGACGAAGGTCGCGACCGGTTCTGGGCCGCGGCGGATCGTGATGACCGGCGGCCAGCCGGGCCGCCGGTGCCGGAAGACGGAAGAGGACCGGCCCTTGCCGGTCCTGTTGACAAGAAGCCGGCCGGCCAGGTCGAGCCGGCCGGGTTGGTGGAAACCGTGGGAATTTAATTCCCCCGGGCAGTTATTTGGCCCCCCATTATGAGGGGGGCCGGTTTCACAAAGGGGGGGCAGGCGACCCCCCGTTTCCAGCAAGCTCAGCCTTCGGCCAAGCTGGCAGCGCGCCCGGCGCGCTGCCTTGCGCCGAACCGGCGCGCCGGGCCACGCCGGGCCGGGCCGCGTCGGGCCGCGCCGCGCCGCGCCGCGCCGCGCCGGGCCGCGCTGGGCCGGGTCGACCCCGTCCGGGGCGGGTTGACCCAGTTCGGGTCATCCGGGGTGTCTCGGGCCGGGACGGCCTGGGCCCGAAACCCCCGTTACCGAGCGGTTTGGTCAAATGCCCGTATCTTGGGCTACGGGCCTCTAAACGACTCGTCGTCAGCGGCAACGCGATCCTTGGATCGAGACGGTCGTTTCGGTATACTATACGCAAGGTGCACCTTCCTTTTCGGGAGCCTACGTGGTTAAAACTCCGTAGTTAAGCGTGCTTGGCCTAGAGTAGTGATCAGGATGGGTGACCTCCTCAGAAGTTTTCCAGGGTTGGTGTGGAACGAAAAAGCCAATAACTCTCAGACCGGGCGTCCTATTGACGCTCCGTCTGTTGCGTTGAGTTCCTGTTGACGATACGGAACTTTTGGCATCCTCCGCCCGAGTTTTGGATACAGATGGATAGTGGCCGGGTTGGATCGCACCGAAATCCAACCGAGCCCCTGGAACGGAAAAGCTGATATCTTTCTGACAGAACGTCCGTTTGACGAACCGTCAGCGGCGTTGGTGATCGCGTTGAGAAACGGTCCCTATGAGTTTACCCTATGAGAGTTCGGGGTATAGTTGCGATATGGCCGGGTTTGGTTCGCTCACGAAACCAACCGGGCCCCTGGGACGAAAAGGCTAATAACTCACAGACCAGGCGTCTGATTGACGCGCCGTCTGTTGCGTTGAGACCCCTATGACGTGGCGGTCCTTTGAGATACTTCTTCGTGGGACTTTGAGATACTTGGAGTATCGAACTGTAGCTCGTGGAGCGGACCCTCCCAGTGACGAGCGTGCGGAGTACGGAGACCGTGTAGCTGGCTGAGACCCGACGACTGCTGATCGAACGACTCGGTGTGTTACAGAGGTGAGCTTGGTTGTAGCGGCACATGGGAGCGCTTGGTTGTAGCGGCAGACCCACGACAGAGGTGCGCTTGGTTGTAGCGGCACATGGGAGCGCTTGGTTGTAGCGGCAGACCCACGACAGAGGTGCGCTTGGTTGTAGCGGCACATGGGAGCGCTTGGTTGTAGCAGCTGGCCCGCAGTACTCGATGGGTGGAGTTCTTCAGCAGTCTTAGGTTAGTGAGCAGTACCTTGGAGTCGTGAAAGGACCATTGTACACTCCAGAGACGGAGCTCTTCAGCAGTTACGGTTTCTATAATGAAAATCCTGGTTTGAGCTGAGACTTTTGACCTTGTGTTTACCTCATGATTGAGATGGGTCACTTGCTAACTTAGGTATATGTATGGGCATATACCCGGGTAGTTGTTATCCGTTGATTTCACAATCCTTGTGTTTCCTCATGATTGAGATGGGTTACTTGATAACTTAGGTATATGTATGGGCATATACCTAAGTAGAGGTTATCTGTTGAGATCTTCTTTTTGGTTATCCTTGTTGGTTTAGTGATACCTTGAGGGTCTCGGGGTCCTTACTGAGTATCGTTATACTCACCCCTGCACGGGCTATGCCCGCACCTCGTTGTGTTGGTTGCAGACGACGGGCAGTGCTGACAGAGGCTGAGTGTTCGAGGACTGGAAGGTACCTGGAGGTGGACTATACGAAGAGATGGTACCCGGAGGAGGACCTCACGACGAGACGGTACCCAGAGGTGGACGTGACGACGAGGCGGTACCCGGAGGTGGACCACTGGGCGAGACATAATCGGAGCGGACGGCGGGACCTGAGGAGCAGAGGAGCTATATGTACCCACCCTTTAGGTGGGATTTCCAGTGGACAGCTCGGCGTAGAAGCTTTACTTTTCAGTTGCTGTTTTCCCTTTCGAGTTGTACTTTACAGTTGGGCTTGTATTTCCGGCCCCTTTTTACTTTCCGCACTTACTGTTGTACTCAGTTTTTACTTAGTGTTTACTTCTTCCGCTTGTACTCTGTGGTGCTTGTTTTCTTTTATAAAGGCAATGCCTTCCCAGTTATTGGGATTTTACGCCTTTGGTGCTAGTCGCCAGCCCCTGGCCTATGGAAGGCGGGCTTGGGGTAGTCACGACACGGGCCCCGAGGACGGGTCGTGACAAAAACGAACAAAATAAATTAGTGGAAGGCTTACTTTAGTGTTGCGAGTTGAGATGATAGATCCGAGGAGTGTAAAGATGATAAACGATGAAGGAAAAATGAGTTTAACGCAGTGAGATCGATGAGCCGATTAGGGTTTACTGCACGAGAGAGGTGAGCCGCCGGACTGTCGATCGAAAAATCATAAATGTCAATCCACGGGGCTTGTTAATTTTTTAAATTTTTTATAACGTCAGTTATTTAATAACCGACATTATAAACTGTTATTTTTACATTTATATCATCGGTTATTATAATAACCGATGTTATAAATGTATCAGATACGGCTTTTTTATGTTGGTTATTTTATAACTGACGTAAAAAAATCCACGTGTTTGTTTTTTACGTCGGTTATAGAATAACCGACGTAAAAAATACATCAGAAATCACATTTTTTACATCGTTTATTGTATAACTGACGTAAAAAACTTCTGCAGGTTGTTTTGTTACATCAGTTATCAAATAACCGACCTCAAAAATGCCTCAAAAACCACATTTATTACTTCGGTTATCATATAATCGACGTCAAAAACACCGTTCTTTGGTTTTTTACGTCGTTTAATTTATAAACGACGTAAAAAACGAACGCTCGTGATTTGTAACGTCGGTTATTAAAATAACCTACAATAAAACTTTTCTCACCGCATTTTTTACATCGGTTATAAAATAACCGACGTAAAAAATCACGTTTCATAGATTATCACTTCGGTTAAATAACATTTTCTGCACTAGTGTTAATGTCAATTTCAAACTCATATCAGACACTTATAGCCATACCAGTAACATCGTGCGTCATATTGAGGTGCAGTCGATTCGTACACGTCAAAAATGACTCATGGATTGTTTTCCTGAAGTATCAAAACCATCCAAACATGTTTTCTTGGTATTCCATATGTCAGTAGTGTTGTTTTCTAAAGTTAATGTCAATTTGAAACTAATATCAGACACTTTTATCCACATCGGTCACACCGTGCGTCAGATTGAGGTATGTTTGATTCGTACTCATCAAAAAATGACTCATAGATCATTTTACTAAATTATCGAAACAATCCAAACATGTTTTCTCATTTTTCCATATGTCACTTGTGTTGTATTCTAAAGTTTATGTCAATTTGAAACTGATATCAAACACTTTTAGACACACCGGTCACACTGTGCGTCAGATTGAGGTGCAGTTGATTCTTATACATCAAAAATGACTCATGGATCATTTTCCTAAAGTATCAAAACAATCCAAATGCGTTTGCTCAGTTTTTCGTATGTCAGTTGTGTTGTTTTCTAAAGTTAATGTCAATTTGAAACTGATATCAGACACTTTCAGCCATACCGGTCACACCGTGCATTGGATTGAGGTTCGGTCGATTCTAAAACCTCACAAATGACTTGTGGATCATTTTCCTAAATTATCACAACAATACAAACGTCTTTTCTCATTTTTTCATATATCACCAATGTTGTTTTCTAAATTTAATGTCAATTTCAAACTGATATCTGACACTTTTAGCCATACCGGTCTCACTGTGCATCAGATTGAGGTGCGGTTGATTCTTACATGTCAAAAATTATTCATGGATCGTTTTCCTAAAGTATCAAAACAATATGAATGCATTTACTTGGTATTCCATATATCAGTAGTGTTGTTTTCTAATGTTAATGTCAATTTCAAAATGATATCTGACACTTTTAGCCATATAGGTCACACCGTGCATCGGATTGAGGTGTGGTCGATTCATACACATCAAAAATGACTCATGGATCATTTTCCTAAAGTATCAAAATAATCTGAACACGTTTTCTTGGTTTTATTATGCCAGTAGTTCTTAAGAGTCTCTCATTAAGTTATTCTTTACTAGAAACTAAAATCATTTCTAAAACCATTTTTCATAATCTAAGGATATGAAACATAAGAAGGGTGATCATAGATTCTCAATAAGTTTAAACAAGGTAGATATCAATGATCATATAAAGAAAAGATAATTAGTATGAATTCACCTTCATTTTCCTATTTGTTTACATTCTTCCATCAGGTATGCTGCCCTTTCATTTCTACACCCATCTATATCTTCTTGTGAATATGAGTTTTTGTGACAGTCATAATAGTACTGAAAAAATATAAATACACAAAGTATTAATAAATATTTTAAATGAACTAGTAATTATTTTAAAAATACATCTTCAGGGATTCTAGTTTGTTAATGAAATATGTTCTCTTTCATAAATTTACAATCATAATAACTGCAGTCAATTCCGTCTGTTTGTTTCAAACACTGCAGAAATATCAAGAAAAATAAGTAATCTGTTTTGATATGTATTTGGATAGTGAAATATAATTATATATTCCCTGATACTTGTCCATTGGTAGATCTCGTGCACCTTGTCTTCCTTAGACCCTAGATTCATTCCAGCCTTTAGACGATATTCATACACCACCCTATCATAACAAAATTCTCATTAAAAGATAATATAAATTATATAACTAGATATTTAGTTCTAAAATTTTGGATCTAGTGTATTACAAATTTATAATCGATATCATGTGTGGTCAGTTTTTTGGATAACCATGCAGTGAATCCAAAACATATATCATTGGAGTATCCAAATTGGCCGCAATGAGCATCCAAAGCTTCCTAAAAACACAAAAAGGAATAAGTAATGATAAAAATGAAAATATAATTGATATAATTAAAATGTAGAGTTTTACCCCTTCAACTTTGGTATTAAATAAATCATGTTAGTCATAATTTTCATTGAAACGTTCTGAGCAGGTTTGACATTAATTTAGCCTGAAAATCAGAATCTATTTCTTTTTGTTGTGTAGACATGGTGTGAGGACTAACGAGTCCAAATTTGTATTCACAAGTAAATATCTTCAATTGATTTTCATATATACACCTGCGAAAAATATGAAATGTATTTTTCCGTAATTATCATCGTATATTAGCTTTTGTAAAATCAAATCATAAAAAATACCTCATGCATACATTTATAACTGAGGTGCCTAGCCAGTCGTATATGATGATTTCAACTACAACGTCAGCACTAACGAAATCTAATGTTTTCTTTCCATACATATCTTTTTCACAAACAATTGTGTGATTATTTCCACCATTAATTTTTGTGTCCACATGAGCTTGCAATGATATTAAATGTGGATATAGAACGGGTGGGGTGAAGGTGCCCTCATTAGATCATTTTGACCGTTTGGTTGATCATTTTGAGCCGTTATTTCATTTTAGATCCTTCATTTTGTCCTTCTGTAGTAACATTCATTAGTTCAGACCTTTTCTAATTAAATGTTAAAGGTTCTACTTGAAAAATTAATTGGAAATGAATAACTTCTGGTCGACAAGTTTTTTTACAAGATTCGACATCCATGCAATGAATGTTCCAATAGCTTTTTCCACCATATGAATGTCTTCATCGTCATTTGGAATGGGTAGCTCGGTGTTCGGCTCATGAGCTACGTTAATAGACACTTTTACATGATTGGTTGGATGTGTTCTGGAGTGTAGCATGTCATTCTGCATATTGAACATTGTATCCCTCGCTACAAGGCGATGGGTGGGAGTTGACAGATATAAATCACAGTCATTTTCACCCTATAGAATATCATTACAATAACGGTATCAGTTTCTATGTGATTCACATTTCACAGAAACAAATATTAGAACATTAATTACCTCAGTTAAGTCAGGTATTTGATGGGAATGGCACGCCTCAAAGTAGGTGGGGGTGATGTGGGTTGTTCTTGAGTTGTTTCTTCTCTTCACCTATCCCCCATCAAAGTTTCTAGAAACTCTCCATGAATTTGTAATTTTTCTTCAAGGGTATCTAGTCTATCTCTCATCATTTGAATTTCTTTAGTATGTTCCTCCTCTTATTTTTTTTTTGAAAATATGTCTGGGGTGTCACCCCCAAACCCTCACCTCTGACGCGGTCATACTGTTTTGGCTGTTTCATGGACGCTGAAAGTATTTCTGCATTCGGTGTGGGTGTTGTTGATTCCTGTGACTATGTCAAATAGAAAATATGGGAAATTAAGTAATAATCATGATTGAATAGTGATTTAAAGAAAAAATAATTTATATTATGTCATACTTACATAGGTTTCCCACACTTTTTGTGTGTTTTCATCTACCAGTTTCCCCTCCTTATTAACACGAGCCTCCTTCCATAGCACATGGTGTGGGATGGAAGTGGCTTGATATTTTGATTCATCAATCTTCATATAAACAGAGAAACATGGTTACAGTGTAGTTTTATGTCACATATAAGTATTACATTCCTTTTAAAATACGTACCAATTGTTTTTCAATTGAAGCGTACCCCATCCTTGCTTTACGGTAGGGGTATGTTGGTTTTGTTGCCTGTTCTTTATTTTTAGCACTCAGTTGATGTTTCATAAATAAGAAACTGTCAATCAAAGTGATGAATATAAGCAACGTTAAACAACGTGTTACCAAACAAAATGTACCTGAAAAGTCTGCTCCGCACGACGGTTGCAAAATGCATCCCATGCTCCTTGGGATATCAAGTGTGCATAAAGAGGAGGTGGGTGCGGCTTGATTTTCCCTTCAGCATATTTCAGATGACATTTCGTTAAAATGGTGTGAAAGCCTCTATAAACCCTTCCTAATATTCTTAATACTTATTATTTGTGCGAGAAATTTACTATAAAAGCACTCTGTAAGAGATGACGTAGAGTTAGTCAATATTTCAGTATTTTATTTTATTTTATTTTATTATAATAAATTAAATAAATGATATCGTAATGTTACAATAATCTCTTCCCACATTAATGTTTTCAGCCCGTTGACAACAAGGTGCCACCCCTCTATATCAATCGGTACACGTTGCTAAGTGACGATTCCAATGTAGCTAATAAACATTGATTTGTTGGGGTTTACATGCTAGCCTTGCTTATTCCATCCCACGTCATGTTTGATGCCTTTTGCTTTTTCCTTAAAGATTTTGGCAAAAACTGTAAAACTACGGCACACTTGTTTTTTTCTACTGTCGGGGTTTTATTACCTAACATTTCCTTGGTTTATGCATCATCATTATATTCCTCTAAAGCGCTAGCATCGGCACTGGGACGAGAAATAATAGGTTGAGAAACCTATTATACCTCAGTAGTGGGATGAGCAGCTACAGGTTGAGAAACATGTTGTACCTCAGTAGTGGGACCAGCTGCAATAGGTTGAGAGACCTATTGTACCTCAGTAGTGGGACCAGCTGGAACAGGTTGAGAAACTTGTTGTGTCTTGAGATTGGGTGCATCAGTAGGTGCAGAAGTCATTATCTGCAGAATTGGTTTAACATTTAATTTAGATCACATAAAAGCAGCAGCGAATTGATAATAACATAATGTAACACAATCTATATTACAATAAAAAATAACCTGATTATTGAAGTCTTTTTTAAGGCTGAAGGGATTTGACCCCTCTATCGACTATCCATATCCCTTCATTGTGGTCTCCTCTGACATAAAAAACATTGTCTACATTGGGACCACTGCGAAATGATTGCAAAGTTCCAATGAAATTGTCATCCTCCGTTGAATTTTCATCTGACCCTTTAGTTGTTTTGGTCGATAACAGAACAATTGACCAGTTTCGGTTTATGGGATCTGGAACATAAAATACTTTCACTGCATGTGATGCCATTATAAATGGTTCTTCTTTCATCCCTTCCATACTGAAATCCACATTCACGAATCCCAATTCATCTGTTTTAATAGCACTCCTTTTATCAACCCACTTGAATTGATAAATCGGAACTTGGGATTCCGTATAATCCACCTCCCATATTTGTTTGATGATGCCAAAGTATGACATATTCGCATAAATTGGATTTTTTCCCTTAGCATCGGAAACATGCATCACTCTAGCCACAAGTGTAACCCCACTATTCTTCATGGTACTGCCTTCATCATGTTCATTAGTAAAAATTGTATAACCATTAACTAGATAAGAATTATAAGATAATACATACACACATGGTCCTCCGGCTAGCCATCAAAGTTGGTCTAAAATTGACTTTGGATTTTCATCTGACTTCATAAAAATATGGTCTTGAAACCATCCTATAAACTGTCGTTATGTATATTTGATATCCATTTTTCATCCCTAGATGTATTCAAATGCCTAATAATTTCTTTGTGGGTTTCAACATATGGGTCAACGTCGAAATTGTTATGCAAAACATAAAGGTGGGCCTGCTCCCGATCTATAATATTGATTGTGACAACCTATCTTCCCGAAATTCCATCACCCTCAAGCCACCCAGTGTGATGAGATTTCGGTAGGCCAATGATTTACACACCAGACGGGTATTCAGTATAGAATTCAACAGCTTCCTCAACAATATATCTCTCTGCAATACAACCCTATAGCTTACTTCGATTTTTGACATACCCTTTCAAAATCTTCACATAACGTTCAATGGGGTACATCCATCTATAATGTATAGGACTACATAGTTGAATCTCTCTCACCAAGTGGACCATCAAATGAACCATCATATCAAAAAATGAAGGCGGGAAGAACATTTCTAATTCACATAATATTATGGAAATTTGTCTTTCCATAGTTGGAAATTTCGTCGGGTCTATAACTTTACTGCATATAGAATTGAATAAGAAACACAGTTTTGTTAATATATGGCAAACATTCTTGTGGAAAATGAAACCTAAAGCAATAGGAATGAGATCTTTCATCAAAACATGGAAGTCATGTGATTTATGACCTTTTAACTTCAAATCGCTCATTGACACGAGGTTCCTGATATTTGAAGAATACCCATCTAGAACCTTTACATCATTCAAGAAGTTGTAAAACTGATATCTCTCCTACTTGGAAAGATTTTAAGCAGCAGAAAGAAGAAATGTTCATTTTTCACCCTTCACTGGTGCCAACTCTTCTCATATTCTCATCTCAACCATGTCCAAACTCACCTAAATTCCATATTTTGTTTTTCCAGGTGTATTTATCAATGTGTCGATGACACTATCAAATACATTTTATTCTACATGCATAACATCAATAAATTGTCTGACATACAGACAATTCGAGTATGGTAATTCAAAAAAAACTGATCTCTTTTTCAAACTGATTTTCGTAATGTTTTTCGAAGCCAGTTTACCAAAAGTAGTGTCCACATTTTTTACTTTCTCAAAAAATTGATCGCCTATTAGTGGAGACGGTGTTGTACGTTCTTCTGAACTTCCATCAAATGATTTCATCCAAGATTGGTACTTATGTCTTTGGGTTAGAAATCTGTGATGTCCTAGAAATGCGGTTTTTGATGAATGTTTCAACCTAATTGATTGTGTTCCTTGTTCGCAAATGGGACACCCTTGAGTTCCTTTAATGCTATATCCTGAAAAATTTACATAAGCAGGGAAGTCATTTATCGTCCCGTACAACATGTATCTCAAAGTGAAATCTTCGTTTTTATAAGCATCATAAAATATAAAAACTGAATCCCACAATAATTTCAAATCATCGATCAATGGAGCTAAATAAACACCAATATCATTACCCGGTTATTTTGGTCCTGATATAAGCATAGATAACATGATGTATTTTCGTTTCATGCATAACCATGGTGGTAAGATACAATTTACTAACATAACCAGCCATGTACTATGACTGTTTCTTTGAAAACCAATGGGATTCACTCCATCTGTAGATAACGCAAGATGAAGGTTTCTCGACTCATTTCCAAATTCATGATACTCAAGATCAATTCTCTTCCACTAAGGAGAGTCTGTCGGGTGACATAGTATCCCATCTTTAATTCTTGTATCTGCATTCCCTGACAATTGTCCTGCAGTCTCCTCACTTCCATATAGGCACCTAAACCTTGGAATGATTGGAATATACCATACAACTTTAGTATTATTGGATTCGTCTTTCTTGTATTGAGAAGCACCACACTTTGGTCATTATTTAAGTGATTTTTGGTCCTTGGGAAACAGTATATAGTCATTCGGGCAGGCGTGTATTCTTTCAGAGATCATACTCATCGAGCGTAGCATTCGTTTTGCATCGTATGTTCGGCTTTGGAGCTCATTATCTTCTAGGATCATGTCATTCAGGAGAGCAAGTAGTTCCGTAAAACTGGCATCACTCCACTCGTTGTCTGCTTTCAAATTATACAGCTTCAGTATGGATGACAGTGCGGTATATTTAGTGCAACAAGCATAAAATGGGGTCTTTGCACAACTTTTTAACTTCTCAAACAATTTTGGGAAAACACGAAGTTCATCTTAGAAGGTCTTTATTATTTTTTCAATACGATCTTCATCATCATTCACATATGTAATCACATCCTCCATATGGTCATCTTTATTATTCACACTTGTAATCATATCAGATGATCCATAAAACACAGTGTTATCCCAGCCACTACCTACATTCATTGTTTCCCCATGATTATTCCAACATGTATAACTCTGATCTATTCCATGACAGATCAAGTGTTCTTCCAAATCGTCTCGACTTATTTGTTTTGAATAAAAATAGCGTAAACATGGAGAAAGGATTTGAGAAGGGTCATATGCATGATCTTTTGCAAACTTGATAAACTCTTTCACGCGTTCTTCATACTCTTTTGTCAACCGATTGGCATTCATTCATTCTTTATTTATATTCATCCTATTTTAAATCCAAAGGATGGGTATATAGGATAGGGGAGAAGGAATATGAGTATAATTTAGATAAAAACTAGATACTTCGAAATTGGTGGGGTGTGCTCATTAATAGCAAATCTTGGGTGATTCTTGGGATTCATCCATTATCTTCCTCTCTTCAATCCCCCCTGACAAGGGGTGGTTCTTGAGAGTTTTTATACTGCGTTAGTGAGTTCTTCCCCCATAATTTTTCCATTACTATTATATTTTATTTTCCTATGATTTGGGGTGATTTTAACTAGGATTTGTATGATGATTTCACTATATCGTCTTCAAATCAATTCAGATGATGTAGATTTTGTTGGTATGGGCTAGAGGTTATCCTCGTATGATGAACGCACCATGTTTTTTGTGGTTTAGGTGGTGTTGTGTTTCCCAGTGAGTTTTTAAAAGATTATTCCTAATTATATTATGGTTAATAATAAATTAAAATTTTCTATAATTAATTTTTTGGGAATTGTGCCTTGAGATTGGGTCTCAATTATTGGTTGAAGATTAGATAAGGCATGTACAGTCTTGGTTGGGGATGAGTTGATCTTGGTGAGGGGGTTACACCATTTTTTGAGGTAGGTGGACCCTATAATACAATACAATGTTCCAGTTTTTGCATTATTATGTATTCATGCATGATTATATGTGTTCTAGTGAAAGGGATAGAAATCAAGAGCAACCTAGGTAAATAAATAGGGATCTTTTGATCCACCAAGAGATAGAGTGAGGGTTCTATTGAATGTTTGTTATTTTCTGATCATCCAAAGATTTTTTTCTCCATGGAGGTGAGGTTTCTAGTTGTGTTTATGAGAGGATCGGGTTTGGTATGAGATTTTTATAGCCTAGTTAGGTTTTCTAAGTCTATTTAAGTAGGTATTAGAGTCTTAGGCCTAATGAAAATGGATAATACAGTTTTATATATCATGTATGATAGGGAACACCCTCTTAAGGATATATAAGAGTCATGGTGTGTGTGATGAGTAGGATATTCTATATAGGGATTGTTGAAGTGTGACATAGAGGGTTTCCTTCTTATAGTTGGATTAAGAGATCTCCAAGTGGAGATATGATATGGTACCTAAGTGAGGGTCATGGTAATAGTCTGTATGACTTAGCATAGGGTATCCAAGGCTCTTAGTGTGAGTTTCTTAGGATGGTCATTATTTAGTTTTAATGAGTTTTAATGTGGGAATTAGTAGATGATATAGACTAGATTGTCAAGGCCTAGATCAAGTATAGCATGTGGGTTGTGACATTACCATGTAGAGATGAGTGTGTGTTGGTATCAATAAGTAGAGATAGGTTAGGTTTGTAGAACCCAGTAGATTCCCTTATAGGCGGAATTAGAATGTTGATAGGTTGGGAATAATTTTTATGTATAACCAAGATGGTTTTATAGAGATTATTATGAAAGGCTAAATGGATAGTGACTTTTATCATTTATGGTCAGACCGACTAAGAGATTGGGACTTCATATGACTTTCACCTAGTTGAAGTATGATCATCCATGGGGCCCACCTATTGATGATGTGGTTTAGCTAGTACGAGAGGTTGGCTATCTAGATTCCCTCTTTAGATTACTATTTATATGTTTTGTGGCATAAGACAAGATGGATGGCCTTTATTTAAGTGATAAGGTGTTGGTAGGACCCTACTTTAAGTGACAAGACATTGGTCAAAGGGGATTGGTGTGTGACTTCCATGGGATCCACCTATTGATGGTGCATTTTGACTTGTGATAGAGGTTGGATTGTGATTCCCTCCTTAGATCATTTTCTGTATGATAATATGATTTGAGATATAGAAATGGGGATCACATAGTATTGGTTTGGAGTAGTTTTTTGAGAGAGTTTCTATAGAGATTCCCTCCCCAAATTGTTTTTTATGAGATGTGATGGTGAGACCCACCGTAAGTGAGAGGGGAGCAGCTACTTTGTTGTGGAATTAGAGGATATGTGAATCACACCCAATATGAGTGGTTGGTGGCACTGTTATGTTATAAGAAAGGATGTGATATTTAAATTGGTATATGACCCAACCAAGCGAATAGTGTACAATATAGTGTACAATATACAACTTACTAAACATATGTCTCATCCCATTGGAATGCCTCACCTGATGACATGAATTCACCAACATGGACGGTTCAAACCCTACCTAGCCTAACTATGGGGAAGTATCCAAAATTAGAAAAATATCGATACTAAGGGCCACTAGACAGAGTGAAATCCTAATCTAGTGTAACAACCTTTCACAAAAATACTCTCTCTATTCAGGTTTCTATCACAAGGCTATATCAGGGAGAGCTAATAAAGATAAAAAAAGTAACCAACCACATATACATGTGTCACACACACATGCATCACACACAAGAATCACTCCAAATCATAATTAATAAAAATATTGACAATAAATGCAAACATAATTAATTCATGAAAATTCAATTTTACTCACCTAACGGAGGAGGACCCGGTGGCAAAGGACGAGGAGTCGACAACGGAGGCAACAGAGGCAGTGGAGGCAGCAGAGGCAGTGCAGAGGCAGTGCGGGGGTAGCGTGGAGGCAGTGCAGAGGTAGTGGAGGCAGCTCAGAGGTAGTGGTGGCAGCGGAGGCAGTGGAGTAGGCAGAGGAGGAGGAGGAGGAGGAGGCGCCTGTGGAGGAGGAGGAAGAGGATGAAGAGGAGGCCACGGTGGAGGAGGAGGAGTAGGAGGTTCCGCGGTGGAGGAGGAGGAGAGCAAGGGGCCGCGGTAGAGGAGGGGGAGGAGAAGTAGGCGCTGGAGGAGGAGGAGGCAGAGACAGCCGCAGCGGAGGAGGAGGAGAAGGAGGCAGCGGTGGAGAGGAGCCAGTGGCAGAGAGGAGGCAGCAGCGCAGGGTAGGGCTTCCGCGAAATCTTGACAGGGTGCGGGGAGGAGGAGGAGGACCCGGTGGATTTTATAAATCCTGTGTGGACCTTTATCAGCTCTAGTAAAAAAGTGCTGATAAAGGGGGTATTTATCAGTGCTAAAATGAAAAGTGCTGATAAAGACCCCCTTTATCAGTGCTTTTTTAGCGCAGGTGATGGTTGGACTTTATCAGCACTTTTGTAGCGCTGATAAAGGGTGACTTTATCAGTGCTTTTCATTCCCATGCTGATAAAGACCCTCTTTATCAGCACTTTTGTAGTGCTGATAATGACATACTTTATCAACGCTAATAAAAGTGCTGATAAATGTATAAATTTAATAATTTTTTTATATTATTATATATTTAGTTAAAATTATATTTATGATAAATATATATATATTTATTTATTAATAATTATAACTCTAAATAAACATATCATTATTTATAGTTATAAAATTATTTGAAAGGTATATTTATATATATCATTGAAAATATAATAAAATATATATTTATTTTCTAAATATAATGTAATTTTAATTATAAGTGTGCATTTTTTAGAACCTATATATTATATGGGTAACATAATGAATTATAAATCAATAACACATCAACGTGATATGTAATTATAATCTATAAATGAACATTATTCATGCACATATATATATGCATGATATATTCATTGACCCCAATTCTTAGGAAAAAAAATATATTCAATAATTTTAATTATACATATATATTAAAAAGTATTATATATTTATAAATAAAACAAATACATTAAATATAAACAAATATAATAAATATATATATTAAATATAATGAATTAATAAATCTAATAAACATAATGAATTAATAAATAAAATAAATCTTATAAATCTAATAAATATATTTTTTATTAATCTTATAATTATTTGATTATATATATATTTATTTATTTAGTTATAACATGTTTTTTTATTTAATGTATACAATAAACATTATCAGTTCTAAGTAAAGCGCTGATAAATGTAACCTTTATCAGTGCTAAGAAATGCGCTCATAAAGGGATATTTAAAGCGCTGATAAATGTACCCTTTATCAGCGCTAAAAAAAGCATTGATAAAGGGTACACCTTTATCAGTGCATGTTTTAGCGCTAATAAAGGGTACATTTATCAGCGCTTTTTTTAGCGCTGACAAAGTCCTACCCCTATATTAGTGCTTTTTAGTTAGCGCTGATAAAGGCAGGCGCCTGCCTTGCCCAATTTTGTGGTAGGTAAGGTATGCCTTCGCAATGACGGAAGAATCCCCCAAATCCTTCCTCAGATGCTTAATGGTATCAAAAACATTTGGATCATTAATTGTGAGTCTATCAGGCTTGGAGGTTTTATCAAAGATGTCATCCAATGTCTCCCGTAGGCCACTGCCCACCTTCTTACTAGGAAGATCTCCCACCAACAAGGCCCCCTGATCCACCTGTTTTATCTCTTAAAGAGAACTACGAGCTAATTACACAATATCAGCAAAGGATGTAAAAATGGTTGAGCTGCTTCTCAGTAGAAGGGGTTCCAAGAAGAGGTTATGTAATAGAAGTGATCCAACAACTTCAGAATGAGGCTTCAAGGAAGAAACAGGAGGTTCCCCTTGAGTACGTAGGCTACAAACCTATTTTAGATGCCCAATCCAAAATCAATACGCACAATAGTCAGTCCATGATTCAAACACTACCACTTGATATTGTTAGACCTCCTCCCCAACTTCAATCTGGATTTCCCCAACTGGGGTATTAGACACATCCACATCAATGTAAATTCATGGTTAAATGGGAAGACCCATGGATTTGGAAAGATTTTCAAAGCACAAGAAATGAGAAACCAGGTTTCCCATCACACGAAGGATGGTTGGATTTTTTTAAGGGGAGAGGTAGGGCTGGAAAACGTACCCAAATCGCAGTAGATGGAGGGTCCTTCTGCATATGAAATTCATAAGTCCATCTTAAGAGTCATAAGTGAAGTCATTCAACAACCTAGAAGGACTGGGACTATTCTAAGGTGAGAACAACATCATCAGTGAACCGGATCAGCATGTGACAGGAGTCCAACAGTCCAACAAAAGCACGATCCTTCAAACACCAAGAAGTGTTGACGAAACGGTAGAAGGAGTCCATCATCAGACAATGCCAACCAAAATGAGCTACCAACGAGAGGTAAAGGGGATCAGAAACTAGAGAAAACTCTTGGAGGGAAAGAGAAATCTAGTGAATCCTAGCTTCGAGTGAGTGGAATTTAGGGCACAGTGAGATTGAGGGAAACCAAGAAGGGAAGAAGGATTGGTGAATGGAAGTAAAGGCGTAGAGTGAGAAGACAATGAGGGCAGACCCCCCCCCCCCCAACCAGCTGTGTCTAGAGGGGTGGCAGCCATAGCGGCCATCTCCGTTAGAAGAGAGCTGTTAGGGCATCCCCATAGGGCTCTCTGGCGCACCCCATGGTGAAGCACTCGGGTATATAATACCCTTCCCCAGGTTCTCCTGTAACTACTTCTTCATCTCTTCTAGATCTACATTGGCCATTCTATATAGTTTCTTTCATATAGGAAGGGACCTAAGAAGACATTCATTTTTAATTGAACCTATCGGTTCGGAGGATGGCCAAGAATCTCTTCAAGTAATACATCAATCTAATCCCTCACTATGTGCATATCTTTGAGAAGTATCATTCACATTGTCAAAATAATTTGAGATAGAAACGATTTCTCATAAGGAAATAATATACACACTTGAGACAATGATTCTAAAAGAGTTTCATCTTTTTCCTTATAGTTGTAATGAATTGGAGGATGCTTCGGGATGTGATGAGTGATCTCCCTTTCCTGACAGTTGATGTTGGATTTGTATAAAAATAGTCAATCCAAGCCCATGATAACATCATACTCCACTAAATTAGGAATGATAAAAATGTATGGGAGGTTTAGTCTGAAAACATTTTCCAGGGAGGAGTTATAATCCTTGGATTAAATAATTTCCCCATTCACTGTTCTCATAGATAACTTATCCTCCAAATTTTGAGGTGGTGTTTGAATATTTCTACTAAACTTGAATGATATGGAAGAATGTGTAAAACCATAATCAAATATGATGTTCTCTATTCATGAATGAATAACTAGCATACCTATCACCACATCGGTGTCTGGATCCACCTCAGTAGTAGTGATAGCATATTCCATTCCTTGTTTCCTTGGAAGTTGTTTTTCACTACCTCCAACAACCCTTGGTTTAGGGAAATTGTTTGCATACTTCCCATGTTCCTTGCAGTTGTAACACTACACCACTAGTTGAGAATTTATCTAAACCCTCATATATCATTACACATTAGCAGAATTATTCATATCCCTTCAGAAATTTTCAGCCTGATGTACCATTCTTCCACATTTTAGGAAATTATGGATTCTCTTTAGACCAATCCCATGATATTTCTTCCAATAATTTTGACAGGTCGTATGGTTGATATTCTTTACATAATGGTATTTATTTACTGAACCACCCATATTAGACTTCATTTTTTGCTTCTTGTCACTAGGCCCATGAGACAATTGTGAGTCTGCCATCTCCATTTCATCCTTTAGGGCACAACAGACAATATTCTCATAATTTTCGAAGTCTCTAATCACCAATTCTTTTCATAAAATAGGATTTAGTACACTAAATAAGAGACACACATTGTTTTAGGCGTTCATGAAAAATCCATATGTCTACCATACAAGCCTTGAAATTTTTTCTTCATATCCCCTGATAGACTCATCTTCCATCATCTTGAGTCTGAGGAACTCCCTTTAAATCTTGAGATTAAGGGTTCGGGGAAAATATTTATTGAAAAAAAATTTATTTAATTCCACCAAATCCATTAAATCAATTTCCTTTTGAGAAATTATATTATTGATCAGTTTCCACCACTAATCACCTTCTCCATCAAAATGATAGACCACCAGTATGAATTTCCCTTCTTCTCAACACTAGAGGATAGAGAATATATTTTCAATGGAGTCAATACAATGTTCTATGAGGAGGGTATCATAAGATACACTAAACATTGGAGGCCTTTGACACATGAAGGATTAAACAGAAACATTATCTTTACATGGAGGAGGAGGGCATTCAACATGATTCGAGTTGCTATTCATAACTTCAGTAGGCTGAGAATGTACTGTCATGATGTTTTGAGCACCCTTTACCATCATATTTGGAATATCATTAGGGGGATCTTCATATTCGATATAACATTGATTGTTGGAATAGATTATTCTATTTCCTTCCATTAACTAACAAAAAATATTTACAATTAGAGGGCTTGAATACATAGCTATTAAGCATAAAATGGAAACTTTGAACATAAAAGGATAAACATGTAATGGAGAAGTATATCCTAACTTCTGATTAACTAGGTTTAAATCTACGTTACCCTTGATCTATTTATTAACTTATATTATTATGGGCTATTTTTTTATTCCCTTAATAATGGTTCATACTAAGCTCGTGAATTTACTAAATCATATCCCCCCGGAGTGTTGATCAAAGAGTATAGAAAGGCCCGTTCTCATGCACCAGTTACCATTTGAGTCTAGCACAATGCATTGTTTTCGAGGTTTATCCCTAAATACATATGTTCTAGAGACACCTCTATCTATTTGTATCCAAAAAGGGATGTAATTTCCTAATAAACCACTTACTAAATACTTACCAAAATCATGGGATGTTTTCTTATACTTAGTCACATCCTTTGGGTTGTTACTAATGTTCTCTATTTCTAATCTCCAAAAATAACTAGGTCGTCCATTGATACCAACTATAGTGACCCAATCCTTTTTTATATAACATTAAAATATTTTATGCATAATAATACATTGGAATAAAATCCAAGGTCTTGGAAGTCTAGTGTCTTTGAAGACTAGGTACATAAAATTGAAAACATAAAATATTTCTTCATTTAATATTCATATTGAGCTCCTAACTTCCAATTTTCTCATACAATAGCATAGTATAACCTGGGGATAACATAAACAAAGTGTTGAGCTAAAAATACCAATAAGGGAATAAGTATAAGAATAAATCTTTATCACATCGTTTGGGAAGCATGGCATAAAGATAAAAATGAACATAGCGTAATTGAAAATATGGAACCACAACATGTATAACATAGGATCATATAAACCTGGAATCATATAAATGTGGTAGCAACAAAAAACCAGAATTTAGAAAGAATTAAGGCTCGTTTCACTTAGATGAGCACAATTCAAGGTTAACCACCAAGACAATTGCACATGGTATCAGAAGTCAAGGCTAACCGCCAAGACCGTTTCACATGGTATCACAAGTCATGGCTAACCGCCAAGACCATTGTAAATAATGTATCATGAGACTCAAATTTACCTAATAATTTGGAGTGATATCAGAGAACACCCATCTTAATATGTTCTTTAATATTCTTATTGCATAAATAATCATACACAATCAATAATACATAAACATAAGGGAACCCATTGAAAGGAATGGGTATCATAATCATGTCATAAAGCATAATTTAATGGTATTATCTTACAAGTATCCATGATGGAAAGGAATTAGAACATAAATAAGAATATATCATGGAATGTGAAGTAAAATATAAGGGATTACATGTTAAAAGGGTCTTTAAGAATGTATAACATTAAAACATTTTAGTGCGGTTTTAAGGAAAATACAAAAATGCATTTAAAATTAAAAATGGATTAATCTATTATATAAAAAAAGAAGTTAAACAATAAGTATTCAATAATATAAAGAATTATTTTATAAAAATACGTTTTGATTAAAAATATGGTAGAGTGCACTTGAAATTGGGTAAAAAATCGGGAAGTTACCTAAAAATGAGTTTGCATATCAGGAAGTATTGAGGAGGGAATCACATAAAATCATGACTATCCCTGAAAAAGAATGATTAATGGATCTTGATACATGATTTTGGACATATAAATAGAAATTAGAATATGTTCATTACTAGAATATAAGATTTCATTTGGGTAAAAAGAGATTAAGAACTACCTGAAGGAATAATTGAGGTTTGGGAAGAATCCCTTACCTTAAGTCTGCTGGTGTTCTCCACTTGATATTAATGACCTAAATAATAAAATTTGGTTCATTAATTAATAATTAAATAAAATATTATACATTTAATTGATTTGATATAACCTTTTTGAGTTTATTCATAAGCTTTTTGATTTGTTATGAGGTTCAATTTCATTGTGCCTGTCCATTTGTTTCAGGATCAGCTTACTTATATACATGAATGTATAATCATGTAAAATAAAGATAGTTTTCTAGAATTAGAGTTTTATTATTGAACATCATTTTAAATGTATTTAAGTTTCATTTGGTCACATTGAGTGAAGATGAATCAATATATAAATCTTTAGTGATAACCTTTTTGTTTAATTGGCATTTTTTATCACAACGAACACGTTTTGTTTTTTAAATCGAAACCATGTGTACAAAAAGATTATAGAAACATAGATGAGACATAATAAAATATTGTTTTCTGGTTCAACCATAATAATGGTTTCATGATCATAATTTAATATAGTTGTGGAAATTGAAAACCCATCATCCTTGAATATGTTAAATTAACACAACTCGGAAGGTGTTTTTACTACTAGTATCAAAGAATGGTAAAACAGAGACAGTAATAAATTATTCCACTATCATAAAAAAATTATAGTGCATATTAGATATTGTAGTTTTTATAACATTTTTATGAGGATAGGTCAGTATATAATAGAAAACAATGGAACTTGATAAGAAAGTAAAAGAATTGAAAACATGAATTTACCTCAGCAATTAATCTTCCTTGAGAGCCTCTTAAGGGGAGAGGATTTGGTATTTTGAAGAGACCAAGAGCTACTGGACATGTGGGGGGAGTTTTGAGAGATATTTTAGTAGAATTGAGGAATGTAAAAATGGTTGAGAGGAGTGAAGAGAAGAGGGGAGTTTTGGTGGTTTTTTATAGTGGAGGGGAGAAGAGCTTTCTTAATATTTTAATCATCAGTTTATTAATTCTCCATAAGATAATAAATAGTGATGATTACATTACAAAAAATATATATATGTTCATGTAAGTTCAAACCAATGGTGCATAATTCAGCATAAAATCTCCCATGACTCAAAAATTAATGTATTTAGCTTATTTTGTAAATTATCGTATTTCACTATTCATCATAAAATCGTGTATTTTAGAAAAATAACAAAAATTCACTCGAACCATTTTTTGATGCATATAATCAAAAAATTAAATCCATTTTTTAAAATTAATTTTCTAAATATGAGTACATTAATTTATCATTACAATCACAATTTACTTGAAAATACAGATTTTAAAACTGTAACAGATTTTATTATGCTTTAAAAATTACACAATATCTTATTAAATTATCATAAAATTAGATGAAATTAAAATTTTAATTTATGAAAACAATTTAGTAAAATAAAATTTCTTTTAAATAAAATAATTAATTACAATTAATTATATCTGACTTAAAAAAATATCAATACTTTAGTATTTTCATTTGGTTGCGTCTAAGAAGCCAAAATATTATTTATACCTTCAAGGGTTATATTAATATTCTTTTGGAAGATTTAATAATCATATAGGTCGTATTACTTTTAATAAGGGTAACATTACAATTCACAAGGGTCAGTTACTATTCACTAGAAATTAAGTTTGTCTTATCGGACTCCAAACATATTACTGATCGCAACTATGTGTGTCAGATTTTTGAATTTCAAGACAGAGAAGTGGAAAAATTATGTTTAATGGTCACATAGTATTTAGTATCATGATATGTCATTGTGTTACCTAATGTGATTATACTATATGTCATAATTATAAGAATGGAATTGCATTGATTAAACTTTAGGTCGTTAAAACCGAGGTACCCTATAAAAAAATAATTAATCCATCACTGATATGGACTGAAGGGCATTTATAATCCCCACAGGTCAGACGAATGCACCTGGAATCATAAAAAATGAATGGGGGAATAAATTTCACACAAACATTACTGAAGAAAGATAAACAAGACAGTATGCATACAAGAAAAATTCCACAAGGATAAGTGTTCCAGATGTCTAACTAGAATGAAAATCCAATGTACTACAACATAGAACCATAAAACAAAAATTTAAATAGCCCAAGTCTGAATGGATGAAACTCACTATGTCCATGGATCTATAGCTAGAACCATATAAATTATTTGTTTTAACCCTGCTCAAATTGAGAAGGAGGAAATCTATAAACACTTGAAGGTACATGTATTGTGTGAGACAAAATTCCAATAGGTTCTCACAATGGATTCAATAAAATATGAAAAAATTTAATTAAACAAATAAATATCATTCAGTTTTAAACAAATAACTTTTTAATTTCAAAACATATTTAATCAAATCATTCTAAACATTTCAAATAATTGAAATATTGAATACAATTCTCTTAATTCAACATTTTATATAAAATTTTATGTAAATCTTGATGGCCTGTAATATTGATTAGAAACATATGCACACATTTATGTCTCAAATATAATAATGTATGGAACATGGTCATCTTCCAAAAGGTATGATAGTTCTTTTCTATAGGACTCCACACAATAAAGGTGACACGAAAATATGTGCATAAACATATCCCATTGACATTATTTAAGAGGTCATCATCACTATTATATTGTGGATGTCACATGATACTTTTATATTTTATAATTTTTTAAATTATATATTGTTTTCCAAATAACTCACTCCCTACCTAAGAGTGAAATTTCTGTAATAATCAAAAAATGATGGGAAATTTTATTTATTAACATTTCAAACTAAATTTATTCTCATTCTCCCCTTTTAAAAATACTAATTTTCATTTAAAAAACAAGAATTTAAAAAAACATTCCTTTTCCAAGATAAAACCAAAATGTTTCAATCAAAACTTTTTTATGAAATTTTTTGGAAATACTAATTCTAAATCAGTTGCATAATCAATTTCACAATTCAGTTTTGCAATTTATTTTCAAAAATCTAAATCCAAAATTTAAATTCTATAAATTAAATTCAACAAATTCCGTCAATTTCCATATAGAAAACCCAATTCAATGGGATTTTAGGGCTTCCACAATTTCATTAAAAAAAACCAATTTCGTAAAATAATCCCATAATTCAATGGAATTGGGTTCCTAACAATTTTACTTCATAATAATAAAATCCCACACATTCAATTGAAATAAATTTAACCAAATAAAGATATTTAGTGTTAATTAAATTGGCCCAAAAATTGTAACCACATTCCTTGATATCATGGGATCTCAAAATGCCAAACCCTAATTGGAATTCCCCAATGAAGAATGACAACAATATAATCTTTGAATCAAACCTCGGTTTAAGATCCAAAACAAGGGTTATTAGATCTTCTAACAACACGGTTATCCCCCAAATCAATGGGGGAAATACAGAGAGTATATGAAAGATAATATAATGTGAAAAATATCTAGGATAAGATCAAATGTTGTTTTTCTAGCTTTGATTCGGTTCCAGGAGGGTGTTGAGGGTCCAAAAACATCTCTAGGGATCTCTCAAGGTAAAATAAATTATATATGGGATGTAAATGTCTTTGAGGGATCTAAAAAGTGGGTTTCAGGATTTTTAAATATAATTATTCTAATATATAATCTTGTATCCATGATTACCTAGGTAGACCCACATGATTTAGACAAATCGTTCTCCCTAGTCATGCACCCCTTTTAATATGTTTCATGTTTTCTTTTATATGGGTACAAAATATGTTAAACCGTGTAAAAGTTATAAAATACCCCACTATATGGGTCTAAATGGATTCTTCTATGATTCCATGTGGTTTAGGAAAACTTTTTTCCATCCTTGAAATAGTACATAAATTAAATAAATCTCCAAAAAATCTCATGAAGAAACCCCAAAAAAACCTAAGCAAAGAACAACTAAATTAAGTGTTTCAAAATACCTGAATATAGTGAAATAATTTTAGAGTTTTAAAACTATAGTATTAGTTAATAAGGATCCATAATAACCATACTAGATGAAAATATATTTTTTTTAAATATAACAATCAAAATAATTTCCCCTTGGGGATGTATACATAAACAATCCCGAATAATGACGTGACTTAGAAATAATGGCTTTCCAATTTGTTGACAGAAAAATAGTAGGCCCCATAAAATAAATAAATTCAAATTAAAAATTATATTCCATGAATATAAATTTTTTGATCATATATCACAATAGTGTAAAATTACATACATTGAACAAATAGAAATATTGTGTGAAATGGAATATGTCTCATTGAAGTGATATTGAGACGAGAAACCCTTACCTCTGGTTTGAATTAATTCTTATGATTATGAACCTCCTGTATAATAAATAGTGGTTTATAATACATATATTAATGAACCATTTGGATAAATATCTTACAATATATTATATACATATACAATTTTATCACCCATTTATAATGAATTCTTTGTTAAAATTGTGGTTTCTAGTGATAATGGATTCGTTTTTCATGTATGATTTAGTTCAGTAAAATGAGATATAATAAATTGTTCATGGGTAAATCATCTCCATAATGTAAAAAATGATATAGATATCATATAATTTCATTAAATATTAATATAGAGTAATCTATTGAGGTTTGTGAAAGAGAGTTGATGATACTATTCATGAAGATGATAGGTCGTACGTATGCATGAACGATATTTCCATATTTTTTAATGGAATAAAATAAAGGAAATATATAATAATTGAATTTTGAAATTTTTTTATTATTTAATATACATAATATAAATTAACTAAATACATCCTTATTATCATTCATGTAAAAAAATTGAAAAACTTTTCACATCACTAGGTGGAGGTGGTCATCTATGCTTACACTTGAGAGATGTTATTTTTCTCCAAATTATTTGAAGCTATGAATTTAGATGTGATATTATATTTCAAATGTATTTTTATACAATCAATATAATATATATTCATTAATTTTTACCATAATATTAATCACATAAACAATAAGAATAAAAAGAATCCCACCGTTTTGTGAAACGGTGGTCTACCGTACACACAAGTGATGTTATCATATCCCACACATAATGGAAATTATAAAATAATATGATATATAATAATTTAATAAGTATGAAAATATAATAAAAATGTAACCAATATGATAAAGAATTAACAATATCCATCATAGAAAACTGGTGATGGAAAACGAATTACAGTGGTTCGCAAGGTGGTAGTCCACCATGTTGATGATTGAAAAGTGGTAATGTATCTATATTAGTAAAATCACAATATTTTATTTAATATTTGATGATATGAATGTCCTTTTATAATTTTGGGGAGATAGACATGGATATGTTGAAAATATAATGTCACATCCATGATTTTGTCTAATAAAAAGACTTCAAAATGGGCCATTAACAAAAATTATAGGTTATATTGTCTAAATATGTCCATAAAATGTCTATTTACATGATTTAGGTCATTTATAAAAAATATATTCATACATTAACCCCATTGAACCCATTTTTTTACTTTAATTGTGGTAGTTAAATTTCACTATTTTTGAATTCATTTTGGTAAAAAAAATACGTTAAATTTGCTAAAAAATAAATTATCCATATTTAAAATATTGAATACATTTTTCCAATATTAATTCACATATTTTGTCTAATTAAATTTAAAATAAAATTGTAAATGCGATGAAAAAGATGTTTTCCAAATAGAAATTTCTCATAAATATAATATTTTTATATATCATGTTTTAATATGAAATTTATAATAATTTCATTAATTACTTAAATTTCATTATAATTTATGTAATTATAAATTAAATCCAATTATAAAAATTATAAATTTTTTAAATATTTTAATCAAAATGAAATATTTCAATAAAAATCAATCTATTTCATGAGTAATAAAAAATAACAATCTTCATACAAAATTATGGATAATTTGACCAAATATCATTTGAAAATATATATTTAAAAGTTATGATTATTTTGTAAAATAAATTTATTTGATTGATAAATTTTAATTTTATATTTATTTTCTTAATGCATGACTAAATTTTTTTAAAAAAAATTATAGTTTTTGAAAAAACCAATTATTTTTCCATTTAAATGATTAGTATTTTATTTCATATAATTATATATCAATTCAATTTTATTAATAATTTTTAAAACATGTTTTTATCATAATTTATTTATTAATATTCATAATCCACAATGTAATGGATAGGTTATAATGTTAATGTTTCATAATAATGTTTTAATGGATTATCACATTTTGATTAAACTTATTGTTTCATGAATCCCAATCTATAGAAGAGATTGAATTTATTTAAAATGAAATATTTTTAATGATTTGTGGAGATACATTCTATAGATGTATTGTTCATTCTTGTCATATATTCGATCGTACATTATGTATCTCTTTAAAAATATGAGGGTTTTATATTCTACAGCCTTAAATAGTTTGTTTTCTGAGAATATAATTTTGATCTCGTTAATTAGGGGTTTGAAATTTTAATATACCATTTTGGAAAAACCATTTCCTAAAAATAGGTAATAAATCAACCTATTGATTGAAGATGACATAAACGCCTCAATTGATAACTCCTCTATTCACACTAGGAAGTAACTAAATGGGAAATGGTGGTTGATCAATGTGAGCTAGAGGCTCTGGAAGATGGACCTCTAATCTATATTAAACCCCCAAGGGTGAGGAGAACAACACTTTCATTAATGGTAATGTGACTTAGGGACAACTAAAAATCACTTCAATTATGGAAACCATGGAGCCTCTCTCAAATATCCATCCTAGTGTAATGACAACTTCTATTGGAGTAGCTACTATGGTAGAGACTAAGGTTAAGGGAAAAGATACTACTGATGTTTATTCAGGACATGATTGAGAAGTATAGGATTTTTTAAATTTCATGTTGAATGAGACTACCAAGTGTGATGAAAAGTTTGTATCCATCATGAACGTATTAGGATGATAAACCCACTAAATACACCTTCTCCCCCTACTGGGAATTCCAAGAAAGATGGAATTGTTGAGAATCCCACCTATGTCAACTCTGACATAGATGAACCTTCCCTTCATGTTCCTCACACCAAGTCTTCCCAAAGACCCTTTCATATAGAGGGAATGTCTCGGCATCGGTAATCCAAGAATAAGTGTACACCCATAAATAAAACATTATGGTTTGATGATACTAGAGAATCACAAACCTCTAAACAGATAAAAATTCTTACAATTCAGGATGTGGGAAATATGAGTCTTGGATCATCTACAATGATTGGAAAGGTTTTCTTAACATTGGTTTTAGTAACTTCAATGCCAGTGAAGAAAAAAGTAATGGGAAAATGGGAAATTCCATAAGGATGTAGAAAAGGATGAAGGGACCCTAAAAAGAAGAAATTCCCACTCCCCATAATTATTATTTTATTCTGGAATTGTCAAGGTCATGGGAACCCTCCAAAGGCCAAGGTCCTTAGATATTTTATTATGGATCACAAACCATTTTTTATTAGCACTGAAGATACTAAGATGATTTTTTATAATTGGAGATCCTTTAAATAGACCTCTCTTTGATATAGTTTTATCTCCCAAAACTCCATGACATCAACATGGATCATATTTTGGTTTTAACGCATGAAAACATTTACATATCATCAGTTAGAACTAAATATCAGTACACCACTTTCTCAACTGATTTCCAAAGTTGTACCCTATTGGCCTGTTTTGTCTATGCATCAACTTCATACATCAAAAAACGAACTATGGAATGAGAATGAGGATATAAAAGAAACTATATGCTATAAAAGGGTGATTTTTGGAATTTTAGCACTGTCTTACTACCAGTGGAAAAAAACTGGAATGAATTTAAACAAAGATTCCTTAGTTGAATTCTATTCATTTACTGATCAATATAATATTGGTGAGATGGAAATTTCAAGTCCTAAATCTACATAGAGTAGATACTCATTTAATGGAAGATATGAAAAAATGTATATATGATATTTTGATATGAATGGTATGAGTTCATCCACTAGCATTTCATGTCACACCCTTCTTCAACAACATTTTAATCTTTATCAAATCCTTGTTGAAAATTCGACTCACATTTCATGGTCAGTCCCTCTTCGATTTCGATTTAATAAAGGATGTCTCACAATTATGGGATGTATGATAACCATTATTAATGGTTAGATGATGGATTATATTGGCATTCCACATCAATTATTTGCTGAGAAATTAAGGAATTCAAAAAGACCAAAAAATATTAGATCAAGAACTCTTTTTTACATTCTTAACATAGTGATTATGAGTGGTGACTATCATCTATCAGGATTCCAAACTAGAAACCAACATCAAATTAGTCCCTATAGGGTTGAAATAGAAAATATATCAAGGATTTATGACCTCCTAAATTTAAAAGAATGGATGGAACACAATCCATTAAATGTAAAATGGCTAAAAGAGTGTGATAGAAACATAAAATATTTTTAGATATTTCAAAAAGATGGAATATAAAGGCAGAGATTAAGGTTGTCAATATCATTTGGTGTCTTAACACATATAAAAGTGAAATATAAAGTAAATTGGTGACCTATTTTAAATACATATACTCTAATTATTTGATTTATAGAACTGATAATATTTTTGATATCATTTCCCTATGCATCGAGAAGAATCAAAATCAGTTCCTCACTATGTCACCTTCAAAGGTAAAGATTGAGGAAGACCATTTCTCTATTAACATTGAGTGTGTTGCTGGAATATATGTATTCTCCAATAAATTTTTCATGTTTTAATAAAATATCCTTTAGGATGACATGCCTACTACAATTAAAAAATTCTTCACTCATGCTACTATATCCACTAGGATTAATACAAACATAATTTCCCTTATACTCAAGAATGAAAATAAAATTTACATCAAAGATTTTAGGATGGATTTCCTTGGGAACACAAGTCACAAGGTAATTAGAAATATCTTAATTAGCATATTGGTATGGATCATTAGATATCACATCACTGTACATCAGTTTCGGTTTTTTCCAGGCAGAATCATTCAAAATTGTTTATTCACTACTTTTAAAAGTATCAACTTTATTAAAAGAATGTCAAAACATGGAATCTTTTACCTTAATATTTAATTATCCAAGGCTTTTGACACCATAAAATGGAGCTTACTAATTTATTTCCTCTTATGTTATGGATTTTATAATGACATCATCATATTCATCTACATCATTCTTAGCTCTGCATGGCTGTCTATTTTGGTTAATGGGTCCCATGGAGATACATTCAATTCACTAGAGTTTTTCGTCTAGGGGACCCACTTTTAGGGATAATATAATCTATTTATGAATATTAAATGAGTATATTATTCAATTATCAAACTCACCAAGGGATTTATATGAAAATAAATTCTGGTCATGACAGGATCATTCAATCTAAATTTCATTATGATGATGATATCCTCCTTTTTGGACAGCCCTCGAGGAAGAACTGTAAGGGTTGGTGTCCTCAGAACCAACTGTTTTTTACTTTGATTACATAATTGTTCACTTATTATATATTGTTCATTGTTCTGCATGACTATAATATAATAATGTCCTGAAATATTTGTTGCATTAATAAGGTCATAGCAGATCCCCGCTATGATGAGAACCTTGAAATGCTATAACAATATTCTTAAATAAAGTTCTACGGTTGGATGACATACTATGATAGGACACATAGTATACAGACCGTCATGTGCGAGTACTCATAAGAAGACGAGACTCTCTCTCATGGAGTTCGCACTTGGTAATCTCCAAGATGGGAGATTATGAGAACAGACCCGCCAGAAGTAATTCCGCATGTCTTGGTGTCATCGAATATTGCTATCTACGAGCGTGTGTAATGGTCCTTAGACTGGAAGATTATCATTAACTCATGTCATGACTCGCGCACTTAGATTTACTGACGAAAACCGTCACGCAGACAGTTGGCGGAAAGTAGGGTACGTTGGGTGCGTCACGAGTGACATGTTGTTAATGGATAAGTCAAGGAAGGATTTGTCCCTTCCATTTATGGAAGTTGATATCTCGGCCCTTTGATTGAAATAGAACTGTCGCATTAAATTCCATGGCCATGGTGTAAACGATGAGTTTATTTCAGGTAGTCAAAGAACAACATATCAAGCATATAGGTTTATGACACTGCCATGAAACCTTCTTGATGAGATATTGAGACAAATGGATTAAATTACACAGTAAGCATTCGTATGAGGTGATACGTCAATGCGGCGTCAACTTCTTTCTCTTGGGTGCCTTGACCCGTTGCTAGACAGTAATCTTGGACTTTAGGCAAGCCCGCCTAATGCCAACTAGAAAGAGGCCTAGAGGGTCACACACTAAGTGTATCCAAGTATCTCAAGTTGAATAAAGATTATTCTCGTACGTGGTTTAATAATTATTCAAGGAAGCCTAAGTTGTTTTAAATGATGGAGGAAAAAGAAAATAAAACAAGTACACGTCGTGTATTATTATTACATGTCGTGTAGTTTTATTTTGGAAAGGAAATGAATAAATGAAAACAAGATATAAACGTCGTGTACATTTAATGTACACGCCGTGTAGTTTTCAATGAAAAACAAGTACACGCCGTGTATTTATTAATACACGCCGTGTAGTTTTTTTTTAGTTGGGATTTTGAGGATATAATATTGTTTTAAATGATATTTATTATAATCAGCGTGGGCGCATGTCAAGGAATTATTTATTCAACATGGGGTTTTAAATAAAGAGTCAATAAAATAAATAAAACGCGTAACGCGTTTATTTATTGTCATAACTCTATAACCCCACACACCCGATTATAAATATCCTCACAACCCCAACTCTTTTCTGACACACAAGAGAATCGTTGTGCACAACATCTCTGGAGAATTCTTTCAAGGCCGAAAGAACCTCTTCCTCCAAGAATGCTCTCAAGACCGAGAGAGATCCTCTTCCATCGGATCAAGACAATCTAAGGCGGACAATGCAAGCAAAGGCTTCTCCACGCTAGCACCCGGAGAATCTTTTGGCGACATCCAGAGATACGAGGTACACGTGTGGATCACCGCTAGAGGGAGTCTACACTTGGCTTCTGCGACGCAACGACGGATCACATCGACAACGTGATTGAGAACATCAATGAAGAAAGAACACCCAAAAGGTATTTCTTTATAATTAATTAAATTAATTATAATCAACCTGTAATGATCCTTGTTTGTGGTTCCGGGAAAAACCATCTTCTTTGTCTTTTTCTGTGATTCGATCCGTGGAGACTGACGTTTATCGTCGTATTGATCCCGGATTGATCATTGCTAATGACAAAAATCCAAGTGGGAACATCCACCCACGCGCTTCCGCTGCGCCCGGAACCTTCAAATGGTATCAGAGGGAGGTTACAACGTTGATTATAGTTATTTAATTTTCGTTGATAATTTACGCATTCATATTTGATTCAATTCGAAATAAATCGTTCTATAAATCTGAATTAACGAGATCTATTCTTCCTCCTTCGTTTCTCGATTCATATCACAGAAACGACCTTTTAATTTTAATTTTGATTAAAATAAAAACGAGGAACTCATCCGGAGGAGCCGCTCTTTCTGTCTGTACAACACGGGATTACACGGCGTGTAATTAAAACTACACGCCGTGTACTTAGGTTCAACGAACCGGCACTGGTCCGCCAAACCACGCCGTGTTAATTGATTATGCCTAAGTTTTAATCACGCCGTGTTGACCAGAATAGAACGGCGCGTGGAAACTGGAATACATGACGTGTATGTTGGAACAACACGTCGTGTAGTCCGTTCCGACCCAGGTGAAACCGTGTACAAAGATAAGTCGCGTACCGCGTATACGGGATCGCCAGGCCGGTTACCGCGTAACAAGGAAGTACACGCCATGTATGATTCATCTACATGCCATGTACTCTAAAATTTCCAAAGTATAGAAAAACACCCCAAAGCCCCGGCGTGTACTTTGGACAAAGGGTGAAAAGAAAAATACACGCCATGTAATTATAAACTACACGCCGTGTACTTTCCAGAAATGGAATTTCACCAGGTTTCCTCCAATGTACAAAGACCCGTACAAGGAATATGGATGAGAAGAATCTCAAGGATATTCAGAAAGGAATTTAAGATAAAGAATTGATTAATTATAAGATCATAATTAATTGAATTCGAGCGCGTCTTATCTTAAATAAAAGAACGATTAAAAGAATTTGAATTCTAAATATGCGTAAATGTCGTTGCATACTATGGATGATCATGAGCTAGACCAAAGACCCTTTGTATGTGTATGGTTTCATTTAAATTTATTTAATTTAAATTTGTTGGCCTGCGAGCCTTCTTCCAATAAAATGTAGGGCCTGCGTGCCCATGGTTTCTTTAATGCAAACCCATGTAATGGAGGATCTCCAAAGCCAGAGGAGACGGTTCAAATCCCAAATCTGAGGCGAAACCGACACAAGAAGATACAAAGGTGGACAGGTGGGAGCTGCAAAACACGAACCATCAGGTTCAAGGTGTTTTCCCTAGGTCAGGGTAAGCTTATCAAAACCGCTAGATAAGCTAACCAAATAGAAGCTCATGATCATGCCATCTTATTTTATTTCTGTCTGATTGCATGGTTTATATATTATGCATGTGTTGTCGCGATCACATAATTAATAAAATGAACAAGCATGCAAAGATGGAATAAAATAAAAACCGGTCTATGCGTATACATTATCGGAACATGGTTAATCACTTAAGCAAGCATCACTTAATATTAACAAGCATGTGATAATGCAAAGATACGCATAAAGAATAAAATCCCTCAAATACCATATTAAGTCAGACCAAGCCTTCCGTTACTTGATTAAGGGCAAGACTCAATAAAACTATGTGTTTGACCAACCCTTGTTGGGACACTTACTTTTATAAAGGAAGCCCTTATGAAAGGTTTCGGGTTGACTTAACCATATTACATCAAGAGAAGTAGCCCTTGCTAGACTTGATGTAATATTGGAGGCAAGAGTTGAGGAAATCCAAGTTAGGATTTCAGGATTGGGGAGTCCACTCAACAGATCAAGGAACTGTAAGCTCACAGTTGGCAAAGACCCGCCTACCTAAATACCTTCAAATAGCTTGACCAACCCTTGTTGGGGTTATGCGAAGGGAAATATGGATCCTTGCCATTAGAATGTCAAAGCAACTGGACATTCCGAGTTCAATGGTGAGGGCCATTGGGAATTGATAAAATAGTGGGAGACTTAATAAAATTTATTATTTCTCATAAAATGTAATCAAGAAAGTACTGATGAATCTGCTCTTTTAAATTGTAGAATCAAAATGACAAACACATCAACCACATTTTCTCTGCGATCAATTCTGGATAAAGACAACATCCTCACCGGTAGTAACTTTCAGGAATGGTTTAGGCGCCTTCAGGTTATCCTACGCCATGAACGGAAGTTTTATGTGCTGGAGTCCTCACTTCCTGATTCTCCTTCCCCAGGGGCAAGTGATGAAGATTTCCTAGTCTATGATCAACATTTGAACGATGCTCTCGACGTTCAATGTTTGATGCTGTCATCTATGTCTAGTGAGCTCATGAAGTCTCATGAAGACATGGATGCCTACAGCATGCTCGATCACCTCCATGGTTTATACCAGGAGATAGCAAGACAGGAAAGGTTTGAGATCTCCAAGGCTCTGTTTCAGAGCAAGCTTGGAGAGGGTGCCCTAGCTGGGCCTCATGTAGTCAAGCTCATTGGCTACATTGAGCGCTTGGAGGTTCTAGGGTTTAAACTCCCTGAAGAACTGGGTACCGATCTCATTCTCGCATCACTCCCCCAGAGCTTCTCAAACTTTGTTGTTAATTTCAACATGAACAATATTGAGAAGTCTCTATCTGATCTTCTTATCCTTATTCGCCAAGTGGACAATGACATGAAGCGTGAAAAGCCTTCTGTCCTTATGGTGAATAAAAGGAAAGGGAAGGCGAAGATCTTTAATCCCAAAGCTTCTTCAAGGCCTTCCAAGAAAAGGAAGATCAAAGGGGAGGCAAAGGAACAAGATGCTGTTTGTTTCGCATGTGGCAAGAAGGGTCACTGGAAGAAAAACTGCACCCAGCCAAGGAAGCAAGGGGAAGCTTCATGTGCGTTTGTTATCGAATGCAATCTATCTGTTTCTACTAATTGGGTATTAGATACTGCTTTTGGTGCTCACATCTGTATCCAAATACAGGAACCAAGTAGATTTAGGAATATTTATCGAGGGGAGATAGATCTACGAGCAGCCAACGGAGCCAGACTTGCTGTTGTAGCTGTCGGGGACTACCACCTCACATTGCCTACCGGGATGGTCTTGGTTTTGAAAGGATGTTATTATGTACCCTCTGTAACCAAAAACATTATTTCAGTATCCAGATTAGATACTGATGGATTCATATTCAAGTTTGGAAATGAATGTTGCTACTTTTATAAAGATAGCATTTGTTTTGGTAGGGCACATTTATATAACGGCCTTTATGTGTTAGACTACACAAACCAAGTAATGGCAATTGATAACAAAGTTAATTTACATGACTCATACCACACCCAACTTTGGCATCACCGGCTAGGTCATGTCAATGAGAAACGTTTGACAAAATTACATCAAGATGGGTATTTAGATTCTTTCGAACTAAAACCACTTGGTGTATGTCATGCGTGTCTACAAGGCAAAATGACCAAAGCCCCATTTAGTGGGAAAGGTGAAAGAGCTAAAGAGCTTCTAGAATTAGTTCACACAGATGTGTGTGGACCATTTCCAGTTGAAGCAAGGGGTGGGTTCTCGTACTTCATAACTTTTACTGATGATTTTAGTAGATATGGATATATCTATTTAATGAGGTATAAGTCAGATTCTTTTGATCGGTTCAAAGAATACAAGAATGAAGTTGAGAACCATCTTGGTAAGAAGATTAAGAAACTCCGCTCAGACATAGGAGGAGAATATCTTAATCAAGACTTCATTGATTTCTTACGGGAGTTTGGGATTCTATCTCAACTCACTCCTCCTTACACACCGCAGTGGAATGGTGTAAGTGAAAGGAGGAACTGCACCCTATTGGACATGGTGAGATCAATGATGAGTCATGCGAGTCTTCCATTATCCTTTTGGGGATATGCATTACAAACAGCAACACACATACAAAACCAAGTACCAACTAAATCGATAAATGGTATTCCATATGAGTTATGGAGTGGACGCAAAGCCATGTTATCGAATTTACACGTGTGGGGTAGCGAAGCATTTGTTAAGGCCTCTTCAGGTAACAAACTTTCACCCCGAGGCACAAAGTGTATCTTTATAGGATATCCCAAGGAAACAAGGGGATATTACCTATACAACCCCTCAGACAAAAAGGTAACAGTGGCAAGACACGCCATATTCCTTGAGAGGGAGCACATCTCCAGAAGAGATAGTGGGAGCGAGATAGACTTCGATGAAGTCGAGGCTCAAGATACACATGAGTTGGTACAAGAACAGATTCCACAAAGCCCCATGGAAGAACAATCTGTTCCAGAGACACAAGAACTGCGAAGGAGCACGAGAGAGGTGAGAGAACCAGAACGATATGGTTTTCTTGTCACTGAGGATGGTGACTCATTATTGGTTGACAATGATGATCCTCTTACCTACAAGGAAGCAGTTGAAGGCACAGACGTTGCCAAGTGGCAAGAAGCCATGAATTCTGAAATGGATTCCATGTACCAAAACCAAGTCTGGATTTTGGTAGATCCTCCAGTTGATGTAAAGCCTATTGGTAATAAATGGGTATTCAAGAAGAAACTGAACATGGAGGGGTAAGTCAGCACCTACAAGGCACGACTGGTTGCAAAAGGTTTTAGACAGCGTCAAGGAATTGACTATGATGAAACCTTTTCACTGGTTGCAATGCTGAAGTCTATCAGAATCCTATTGGCCATTACTACTTACCATGACTATTAAATTTGGAAAATGGATGTCAAAATAGCTTTCCTTAACGGGAACCTCCAGGAAGATGTCTACATGACACAACCTGAAGGGTTTGTGACTTCAAAGGATGCCAACAAGGTATGCAAGTTGAAAAAATCCATTTATGGATTAAAGCAAGCATCAAGGTCATGGAACATTCGTTTTGATGAAGCTGTTATAGAATTTGGCTTTGTTAAGAACGAATGTGAGCCTTGTGTCTACAAAAGGTTTAGTGGAAGTGCAGTCATTTTACTAATAGTATATGTCGATGACATATTGCTAATTGGAAACGAAGTACCTGTCTTACAGTCAGTTAAGGCATGGTTGAATAAATGCTTCTCCATGAAAGACTTGGGAGAGGCGGCATATATTCTTGGGATCAAGATCCATCGTGATAGATCCAAGAAAATGCTGGGCCTAAGTCAAAGTACATACATTGACAAGATACTGAAGAGATTCAGTATGGAACAGTCCAAGAGGGGATTGTTGCCAGTGTCACATGGCATTCATCTTTCCAAGAAAATGTGTCCTCAGACACATGAGGAAAGAAAGAGAATGGCAAGGATCCCTTACGCATCCACGATTGGGTCAGTCATGTATGATATGCTATGTACGAGGCTAGATGTTGCTTATGCATTAAGTGCGGTAGGCAGATATCAAGCTGATCCAGGAGACCGCCATTGGATGGCAATCAAGACTATCCTTAAGTATCTGAGGCGTACTAAGGATATGTTCTTGGTTTATGGAGGAGATGAGGAACTAGTCATCAGAGGACATGTAGATGCTAGTTTCCAGACTGATCAAGATGACATGAAGTCGCAGACTGGATACATCTTCAGTTTGAATGGAGGTGCAGTGAGCTGGAAGAGCTCAAAACAAAGTGTGGTGGCAGATTCTACAGCGGAGTCCGAGTATATCGCAGCTTCTGAGGCAGCTAAAGAAGCAGTATGGATGCGAAGCTTCGTCCAAGAGCTGGATGTTGTACCGAGCAGTAAAGATCCTATCACACTCTATTGTGATAATACTGCAGCGGTGGAACTTGCAAAAGAGCCAAGGTCACATCAGCGGACAAAGCACATACTTCGGAAGTATCATCTCTTGAGGGATTTTTCTCAGAGAGGTGAAGTTGCAGTGAGCAGTATTTCCATGGAAGACAACGTGGCGGACCCATTGACTAAAGCCTTGACTCAGCAGAAACATGATCATCATGTGAGGTCTAGCGGACTAAAAGTCGTAGGCAGTTGGCTCTAGTCCAAGTGGGAGTTTGTAAGGGTTGGTGTCCTCAGAACCAACTGTTTTTTACTTTGATTACATAAATGTTCACTTATTATATATTGTTCATTATTCTGCATGACTATAATATAATAATGTCCTGAAATATTTGTTGCATTAATAAGGTCATAACAGATCCCCGCTATGATGAGAACCTTGAAATGCTATAACAATATTCTTAAATAAAGTTCTGTGGTTGGATGGCATACTATGATAGGACACATAGTATACAGACCGTCATGTGCGAGTACTCATAAGAAGACGAGACTCTCTCTCATGGAGTTCGCACTTGGTAATCTCCAAGATGGGAGATTATGAGAACAGACCCGCCAGTAGTAATTCCGCATGTCTTGGTGTCATCAGATATTGCTATCTACGAGCGTGTGTAATGGTCCTTAGACTGGAAGATTATTATTAACTCATGCCATGACTCGCGCACATAGATTTACTGACGAAAACCGTCACGCAGACAGTTGGCGGGAAGTAGGGTACGTTGGGTGCGTCACGAGTGACATGTTGTTAATGGATAAGTCAAGGAAGGATTTGTCCCTTCCATTTATGGAAGTTGATATCTCAGCCCTTTGATTGAAATAGAACTGTCGCATTAAATTCCATGGCCATGGTGTAAACGATGAGTTTATTTCAGGTAGTCAAAGAATGACATATCAAGCATATAGGTTTATGACACTGCCATGAAACCTGCTTGATGAGATATTGAGACAAAGGGATCAAATTACACAGTAAGCGTTCGTATGAGGTGATACGTCAATGCGGCGTCAACTTCTTTCTCTTGGGTGCCTTGACCCGTTGCTAGACAGTAATCTTGGACTTTAGGCAAGCCCACCTAATGCCAACAAGAAAGAGTCCTAGAGGGTCACACACTAAGTGTATCCAAGTATCTCAAGTTGAATAAAGATTATTCTCGTACGTGGTTTAATAATTATTCAAGGAAGCCTAAGTTGTTTTAAATGATGGAGGAAAAAGAAAATAAAACAAGTACACGTCGTGTATTATTATTACATGCCGTGTAGTTTTATTTTGGAAAGGAAATGAATAAATTAAAACAAGATATAAACGCCGTGTACATTTAATGTACACGCCGTGTAGTTTTTTTTAGTTGGTATTTTGAGGATATAATATTGTTTTAAATGATATTTATTATAATCAGCGTGGGCGCATGTCAAGGAATTATTTATTCAACATGGGGTTTTAAATAAAGATTCAATGAAATAAATAAAACGCGTAACGTGTTTATTTATTGTCATAACTCTATAACCCCACACACCCGATTATAAATATCCTCACAACCCCAACTCTTTTTTGACACACAAGAGAATCGTTGTGCACAACATCTCTAGAGAATTATTTCAAGGCCGAAAGAACCTCTTCCTCCAAGAACGCTCTCAAGACCGAGAGAGATCCTCTTCCATCGGATCAAGACAATCTAAGGCGGACAACGCAAGCAAAGGCTTCTCCACTCTAGCACCCGGATAATCTTTTGGCGACGTCCAGAGATACGAGGTACACGTGTGGATCACCGCTAGAGGGAGTCTACACTTGGCTTTTGTGACGCAACGACGGATCACATCGACAACGTGATTGAGAACATCAACGAAGAAAGAACACCCAAAAGGTATTTCCTTATAATTAATTAAATTAATTATAATCAACCTGTAACGATCCTTGTTTGTGGTTCCAGGAAAAACCATCTTCTTTGTCTTTTTCTGTGATTCGATCCGTGGAGACTGGCGTTTATCGTCGTATTGATCCCGGATTGATCATTGCTAATGACAAAAGGCCAAGTGGGAACATCCACCCACGCGCTTCCGCTGCGCCCGGAACCTTCAAGAACATCCTGGCTATCAAAGCCTTTTTATCACTATGAAGATGTGGGAGGTTAGGCCATTAGTTGTATATTTCATTCATTATATTTTTAAATTGAGTCCCTATTGAAAATAAAACTATAATTTCTACAACACTTGGAGTGAGAAAGGGATCACTCCATTTCAATTACCTAATAGTTCCCTTATACTGGGGCAACGTCCGATGTCACAATCATGGAAGCATATATTCTAGAATTATCAATAAGCATGGTATATTGATGGGGAAGTCCATGTCATAGGATAGTAGATAATTCATTATTAATTAGTTAATCACTTTAAATTTTTGTATTCCTTTTCTATCTATATATGGATAAGATGTCTATTGAATGATCCTCAACACATGATAATGAACTGCCTATAGATGAGATCAATGCATAAATGGAAGCTTATAACATTTTCATGGAGGGAATAAACTAATATATTTTAATGGTATGTGTAGGGATCAAGGATCTCCAAACCTTTAATTTTGGAACCATAATAAATTTCACATGGAATCTCTTGACTAGAAATGACCCTCTCCTTGATTTTTTGTCATATAGATTCAAAAAGAAAATATTAAATGGATACTCACATTAACATACCTCATATGTGTGGCCCTACCACAAGAACCCGTTAATTTATATCATTTAATACTTGAAATTTCTAGTTAGTAGGGACACTAGTATTAATTACTGGCATACACCATGTTCAGACAGTCCCATTAATATCACAAATATTCCCTCCCCAATGCTTCATATGGTTGTGCTTGATCTTTTGTCTCAGCCTGTATCCTTTATTGACATCATATCCCCAGAAACTAATCCAGAAATATCGAATTATTCTTTTATATGGATAATGAAATCATGATTTAGATACCCAATCAAAATGGCCACTTCAATGCCAACGAATAACACATGTTGCAATGTGATGGATCCGATAAACCAACAAACAAGCTAACTCAATACAAGAACCCATTTATTCATCAATCAAGGCCTATACTCTTTTGGAGGATATAGAATAATCGGCTCCATAAAAATGATCCACTAAAGATGTATAGGTAATAAATTGCCTCATCATTTCATCTATGAATGACAGATGTTGAAACTATACAACACATTATTTTGGACAATACATATGGTAGGGATTTTGGGATTTATGATAGAACTCATTTCTCCTAGGACTTTTATTTATGATGGCATCTGGAGGAGCTCAAGTTGTGAATTATAAAGAGTGATCTGAGTGACCAAGCGAATAGACTCCTTCTTTTGGCAACCACCATAGTTATCAACACCATTTGGTCCTCATTAAATCACTACATGTTCATCAATCAGACTGCATGTTTGCATGAATGTTCCATAGGTGTGTACAGGTACATTCACACTAATATAGGTTTTCAAACAGGCACCATGAAAAATTGATTCATTGATCTACGAACCCTTAGGATTCTAGGATTTGTATGGATACCAAAGATTCCACCTCCCTTAATATTTATTTGATGCATCCCACCAATATACTTCTACATAATGGTTAATATTGAGGGATTAACTGCTAGATAAATAAGACATTCGGGATGTGTTGGTGTCTATCGCACCATCTGTGGATTTATTTGTGGCTTCTTCCACAACTTCATCGATCATGGTACTTCTTATGAATATGTTCATTGGGTTTTTATTTATGAAATTATTCAAAAAATCCATTATAAATGGACATTGTTTTGGATTTAATTATACTCCAAACATGTTGTTAATGTTCTTAAAGAACAAACTAGGGATGCTCCATGGAAAATTCTCCATCATTGTGTTATTTGTCTCAATCATTCCAGAAAAATCCACCTATTTGTCTCTTATGTCTGTAGAGAAGCTAATCTAGTGGAAGATGCTCTATCAAAGAGGATAATTATGGATATGAGTACAATTTGTTCAATATGGATACATAATTACTATTCTTGGAAGGTAGATAATGACACGGGAGGTTTGATACATAACCTCTATTGTTAAAACCCTTTTAATGCATGAGTTTTCATTTTTAATTTTTATTTAATAATCATATGATTGTCTTATCCCACCTTGGATCTTCATGGAAACTAGAAATCCATGTAGGAGAACATTGATGGTAGTTAAATTTTTGAATATGGAATAAAATAATTAAAAATTATAGATAGTGATTGAGGTCCTTGATCACATGAACGATGTAAAAATATAATAGGTTAACGACCATAAACAATAATTTTTTAAAGGATAAAAATACCAACAGTTCATCATAAATTAAGATATTATTTTAACATTGTTTTTTAAATATACAATTCCTATTGATTAGGATATCTTTTACCATTTAGAATATGAACATGAGGAAATTTTGTGACTTGATATATTTCTACTTCATATGAATAATTTAATCCTTTAAAAGAAATTTGATATATTCATATTCCTCTAATACAACATTAAATGAATATACAATATTAATTTAAATGGATAATGAAATAAAATTATCTTTCAATAGATCATTATCTCAAAAATATAATGAAAATCCATTACTCTTATCTATAGATATATTCTATGGCTCATATGGTTAACACAAGTCATCCAATAACAACCAATATTCAAAATCATCCATCCCACAAATAATTTTCCTTATGACTCATCCAAAATAGATCTTCCCAAATTCAATATCCATAACTTTATAAGTATGGTCCCAAAATTTACATAGTTAACACTGCATAATATTCTCCAAAGAAAATTGTACAACTTTTAATTTCACATTACAAATATATGAATACCATTATAACCATAAAACTGTAATTAAAATAATTTTCTCATCTATAATTTCATGTCTTTATAATTAAGGCCTTCAATTATTTGAAACTAATAGATGTTTGTATTATGTTAAAATTTTGTGGGTATTATCTCATCCATCTTTGGTCGATCCCAATATTTTTGCCTCTAATGATCAACACGTCACATGCTCTTTCATAATTAATTATCTTCAACAATATTTCTATATTATTTATGCTTATAATAGATTTTAAGATTGATTGAGGCTCTGGTTGGAGATTGAATATCATCAAATCATCATTTCAATGCCTTGGTTTATTAATAGTGATTTAAACTCAATTTATAACCCTGTTGAAAAATTGGTTGAAATGACTCATCCAATTTCCTCTATAGAGTTTATTTTTGTGTTGATTTGAATGGTTTTTGTCACGACCCGTCCTCGGGGCCCGTGCCGTGACTACCCCAAGCCCGCCTTCCATAGGCCAGGGGCTGGCGACTAGCACCAAAGGCGTAAAATCCCGATAACTGGGAAGGCATTGCCTTCATAAAAGAAAACAAGCATCACAGAGCACAAGCGGAAGTAAAACACTAAGTACAAAAAGAAGTACTGAAAAGTAAAAAGGGGCCGGAAATACAAGCCCAACTGTAAAGTACAACTCGAAAGGGAAAACAGCGACTGAAAAGTAAAGCTGCTACGCCGAGTTGTCCACTGGAAATCCTACATGTAGGGTGGGTACAGATAGCTCCTCTGCTCCTCGGGTCCCGCCGTCCGCTCCGAGTATGCCCCGCCCAGTGTACCACCTCCGGGTACCGCCTCGTCGTATAGTCCACCTCCAGGTACCGTCCAGTCCTCGAAAACTCGGCCTCTGTCAGTACTGGTCGTGTTCTGCAACCAACACAACGAGGTGCGGGCGTAGCCCGTGCAGGGGTGAGTATAACGATACTCAGTAGGGACCCCGAGACCCTCAAGGTCTCACTAAAACCAACAAGGATAACCACAAGAAGATCTCAACAGATAAACTCTACTTAGGTATATTCCCATACATATACCTAAGTTATCAAGTAACCCATATCAATCATGAGGAAACACAAGGATCATGAGATCAACGGATAACCACTACCCAGGTATATGCCCATACATATACCTAAGTTATCAAGTGACCCATCTCAATCATGAGGAAACACAAAGGTCAAAAGTCTCAGCTCAAACCAGGATTTTCATTATCGAAACCGTAACTGCTGAAGAGCTCCGTCTCTAGAGTGTACAGTGGTCCTGTCACGACTCCGAGGTACTGCTCGCTAACCTATGACTGCTGAGGTACTCCTCCTGTCGAGTACTGTGGGTTTGCGGCCAACTACCTGGCGCTCCGTCCGCTGAGGGTCTGTCGCCAAATACCGGGAGCTCGCCCAAATAGCCTACTGAGGTACTCCTCCTGTCGAGTACCGCGGGTTTGCTGACAACTACCAGGCACTCCGTCCGCCGTGGGTCTGCCGCCAAATACCGGGCGCTCCGTCCACTGGGCTAGTCGACTCACTCCAAGTCGAGTCGGTCAAGCAGTCGTCAGGTCTCAGCCGGCTACACGGTCTCCGTACACTGCACGCTCGTCTCCGGGAGGGTCCGCTCCACGAGCTACTGGTCGATACTCCAAGTATCACAAGTCCTGCAAAGAAGTATCTCAAAGGACCGTCTCGTCACAGGGGTCACAACGCAACAGACAGCGCGTCGATCGGACGCCCGGTCTGTGAGTTATTAGCCTTTTCGTCCCAGGGGCCCGGTTGGTTTCGTGAGCGAACCAATCCCGGCCGTATCACAACTGTACCCTGAACTCCCATAGGGTATACTCAAAGGGACCGTTACTCAACGTAATCACCAACGCCGCTGACGGTTAGTCAAACGGACGTTCTGTCTGAAAGATATCAGTTTTCCCGTTCCAGGGGCCTGGTTGGATTTCGGGTGCGATCCAACCCGGCCACTACTAACTGCATCCAAAACTCGGGCGAAGGATGCCAAAAGTTCCGTATCGTCAACAGGAATTCAACGCAACAGATGGCGCGTCGATCGGACGCCCGGTCTGAGAGTTATTGGCATTTTCGTCCCCGGGGCCCGGTTGGTTTTTAAGGAAAAACCAACCCGACCGTACTCCACCTGCATCCAAACCTCGGGCAGAGTATGCCAAAAGATCCTTCTCACTAAGAGGAACACAACACAGTTGACAGCACGTCAATCGGACGTCCGTAGCTCAAGATATGAGCGTTTCCGCTCCGAAGGCCCGGTTGGTTTCGTGAACGAACCAACCCGGCCGAACTCAAAATAATCCGAAACCTTCAGTGCGATATACCGAAACGACCGTCTCGATCCAAGGATCGCGTTGCCGCAGACGGTTCGTCATTCGGAGATCTGAGGCTCAAGATATGGCCAAAAGATCGAATCTGGTACGAAACGGGGGGGTCCGGGTCCGGGCCGACCCGGCCCGACCCCCCCTGGGTCGGCCCGGCCGGCCGGCCGGCGGTGCGGCGGCGCGGCGGCGCGGGGAGCCGCGGCGGCTTGTCGCCGCGAGGAGGCTGCGCGGGGGGAATTTATTTCCCCCGCTAATTGGAGGCGGCGCGGCCTTTGTGCCGCGCCTTTGCAACAAACGGCCCCCACGTGGGGGCCGGTTTTGGAGAAACAAACCGGGGGGCTGCTGCCCCCCCCTTCATGGAACCGCCCCCCTCTTAAAGAGGGGGGTTTTATACGCTGGCCGGGGGATTAATTCCCCCGGTTTAACGTCATCCGGCCGGCCAGCTGGCCGGCCGGTTTTCTCCAACGGGACCGGAAATTCCGGTCCCCTCTTCGGCTTCCGACGCCGGCGGCCCGGCCGCCGGTCTTCTCATCCCGCCGCGGCCCGGAACCGGTCGCGGTCTCCTCGTCCCGCCGCGGCCCGGAACCGGCCGCGGTGTTCGTCGTCCGGCGCGGTGCGACGGCACCGCTCCCCTTCGTCGTGCCTTGATTCCTTTTAACGTGGCGCGACGACGTCGCGTTCTTGAAGATTCTTCCTCGGCGTGGCGCGACGGCGCCGCGCAAAATATTTTCACGATTATCTGCGTGGTGCGACGGCACCACGCCACTTGCTTCCACCCGCAAGAATAACAAGTACGATGGAGGGGGTTCGGCCGTGTTCGTGCGGTCCGGCCCCCTCACGTTAAAATAATAACGCAACTTTAAATAATTCAAAGCCACACGTTAGACTTGCTAAATTCACGATCAAGAAGAAAATAATTAAACCAAAAAGAAATCAACAACCCCTACATGGTATAAGGTTCGAAGATTTGTCTATGTTCCGCGGAAGACGACGTCGCGGAGGTCGGGCGTCGCGGTCGTCGTTCGTTAAAACCGTTGACGAAGGGATGCGTCCGATGCGATACGTCGTTGGTGAAACCTCTTATGTCGACGAAGGGAATCCGAGGAGGAAGCGGCGTTCCCTCTCATTGACACGGAAGACGAAGAAGAGCGGAGCAGCGTTCTTCGTCGGAGCTTGAGCGTTCTTCGTCAAGACTTGAGGAATGTCAAATAAAAAGAAAACAACGAACTCAAGAACCCCTACCTCGATAGTCGCACGTTGACGTAGTCATGGAATTCCGGTGTCGATTCCTTTGACGTCGGATGAAGAGTCGTTGTCGATGGCGTTTGTCGCGGAAAACCGTCGCGGAAGAGACGACGCAGAAGAAGTACGTCGCGTCGCGGATACGGCGTCGCGGATGGACCGTGTTCTTCGGCGGAGAAGTTCTTCGTTGAAGAACGGCGTTCTTCGCGTTCTTCGTTGAGTTTGAAGAAGATGAAGAAGACTTCCCTACTCTCTCAAGGAGACAAAATTCTAACAAAATAAAATAAGTCTCTATCTTATTTTATTCACACAACCCAACCTCTTTGAATTTCAAAGGTTTGAAATTCAATAACCACACACAACTCACCTCATTAACTCATTACATTTAAGTCATAGGTTTATAACTTAAGTTAACATAATTTAAGTGGGAGTTGAGGGGGTTTTAGAGGATATGAAGGGGTGGGGTTCGTGTGGGCCCCACCACCCTCATAACCTCCCATGGGAGGTTGGGTGGTTACCCAACTTCCAACAAGAGATATCACTTAGAGTAAAATAATAAAAATTGTAGTGTAATTACAAAGTAAACATCCACAATTTTTATTATCAACACTTGCAAGAACGCAACTCTAGAACAGGAGTTCCTAAGCGTATACCGGCGCTACGGTTCCATCGGTGCCCTCGGATTTCAATTCCGAGCACCGGATCAAAAGTTAGAAATTCCCGCTCATTCGTTCACTGAACGTACCCGAGCCAAACTTCGGAAATTGATTCCGGGCACTCCGGGCCTCGGAATCAGGTGCCGTCAGAAACCGCGCTCTTGTAAAATTCTAAAGAAAATTAAGAAAAAATTTCCCATGAATTTTACGGGTATTTACATTACTCCCACCTCAGGGCTTTACGTCCCCGTAAAGATACATCAAAAACTAGGGAATCAAAAGAGGGTACTGAGCACGCATCAGAGCCTCCCGCTCCCATGTGCTCTCCTGGAGATTCCTGTGCTGCCATCTGATGCGCACTAGAGGAATCGATCGCCCACGCAGGACCCGCTCCTGTCGATCCTCTATCTCCACTGGGACCTCCGTAAAAGTCACCCCATCGTCAACGTCAAGCTCCCCATGGTCAAAGATGTGCGTCGGGTCGTGCACGTATTTCCTCAGCTGAGACACGTGGAAGACATCGTGCACCCGGTGCAACTGAGGTGGCAGAGCCAGGCGATAAGCCACCTCGCCAACCCTGTTGAGGACCTGAAAGGGTCCGATGAAGCGCTGAGGTAACTTGCTGCCTCGGCCAAATCTCCGAATACCACGTCGAGGTGAGACCCGCAAGAAGACATGGTCGCCATCCTCGAACTCTAGTGGCCTCCGCCTCTTGTCAGCGTATGACTCCTGCCGGCTCTGTACTGTCCTCATCCGCTCCTGGATGACCTGGACCTTCTCTGTCGTGGCCTGGACCATCTCCGGTCCCACCAGAGCTGCAAGATTTCTTCTTTGCCGATAAGAGAAATCTGGTCCCATCCCCTGGATGAACCACATTCTTTACCTAAAACAGTCAATCCTAACATGGATGTTACTAATCCATACCAAGGATGACGTCGTAAGGCCTCGACGCTACTACTAAGAGATTCAACCATTACTCTCACCTCCAAGGGTTGAGTCACACTGTCGGCATCAGTGTGTGGTAACTGGATCTCCTCCAGTAGATGTCTCACAAGTGAGGGTCAAGTCAACAGCCAAAACTGGAACCTCTTAGTAACATCACGAAAGAGGACAGGAACGAAAATATCACAAGTATGCATCTTTTATTATTGCAGCTCATGGTACAAAGACACAAAAACAACATCAAACATGGAACTAGAAGTACAAGAGACGTATCCACTAGTTCCGCTCCTGTCCACCTGCTCCAAGAGTTCTACTGTTGCTCAAGCATTTGTCGCTGCCTCTATCTCGGTGGCTCTCCCAAAGCCTGCGGATCGGGAGTCGGACAGTCACGTGCCAGATGACCCTTTTCGCGGCATGAGTAACACAACCTACTCCTTGCACGGCTAGCTCTGTTCCCACTCCGGGTGCCCTGCACCACCGGTCCTAAAACCCGAGATCGCCCAACTGCTGGTCTGGTCCTCCTGGACCTCTGCATCATCTGTCTACTGCCCACAGATGACTCGGCTTCTGATCGAAAAACACGTGTCAAAGGCAGTATCTCCTGAACACGCTCGGGGTGTAGAGCTACTGGCACAAACTCCACCCTGAAGAAGGTCTCAAAGTCTTCCCATGTGAAAGCCATTCCATCGCAAAACTGGAACAAGTGGATCCACCACCTGCCTGCTGCTGCCTGAAGAAGGCTGGCAGCAAAGGTCACCATGAAGTCCGATGGCGTCCCCACTAGCCTGAAGACTCCCACCACAGCCTCCAGCCAATCCTCAGCCGCCTGCGGGTCTGTCTCTCCCCTGAACCTGGGTGGCCTCTGGCGCTGGAACTCATGCAGCGCACTCAAGCATCGTGCATCGTCTACTGCTGGGGATGGTGGCATCGGTGGCCCAACATATGGTAGTATCGCTGGTGCCTCCGCTGGTGCCTCAACTGCAAGAGGGCCATGTACCGAAGCCTCGTCGCTCGACAGACTATCAGTACGCACATCCCTCCGGGCTCTAGCTGGTCATCCGAGAAAAAGCATCCTGAAAGAAACAACGTAACACGATCAAACGGTTATACCTGGTGAGCTGACCTGGTTTGAGCTGTTTTAAGGGGTAAAACCTTTGAAACACACATGCAATCAGTGTTTTCGTGCACAAAGTCGGAAATCAGTTGTCAGGGTCCTGGTGTATGGATACGTCGGCCGCCCGCACCAACACTGGACTCCCTGAACTGAAAACCACACTCAGTACCCTTAACACTATTGCTTCACAGAAAGAAAGATCAGAATCGGCGGTAGAACCGACCACCTCTGATACCAATTTGTCACGACCCGTCCTCGGGGCCCATGCCGTGACTACCCCAAGCCCGCCTTCCATAGGCCAGGGGCTGGCAACTAGCACCAAAGGCGTAAAATCCCGATAACTGGGAAGGCATTGCCTTTATAAAAGAAAACAAGCATCACAGAGCACAAGCGGAAGTAAAACACTAAGTACAAAAAGAAGTACTGAAAAGTAAAAAGGGGCCGGAAATACAAGCCCAACTGTAAAGTACAACTCGAAAGGGAAAACAACGACTGAAAAGTAAAGCTGCTACGTCGAGTTGTCCACTGGAAATCGTACCTGTAGGGTGGGTACAGATAGCTCCTCTGCTCCTCGGGTCCCGCCGTCCGCTACGAGTATGCCCCGCCCAGTGTACCACCTCCGGGTACCGCCTCGTCGTATAGTCCACCTCCAGGTACCGTCCAGTCCTCGAACACTCGGCCTCTGTCAGTACTGGCCGTCGTCTGCAACCAACACAACGAGGTGCGGGCGTAGCCCGTGCAGGGGTGAGTATAACGATACTCAGTAGGGACCCCGAGACCCTCAAGGTCTCACTAAAACCAACAAGGATAACCACAAGAAGATCTCAACAGATAAACTCTACTTAGGTATATGCCCATACATATACCTAAGTTATCAAGTAACCCATCTCAATCATGAGGAAACATAAGGATCATGAGATCAACGGATAACCACTACCCAGGTATATGCCCATACATATACCTAAGTTATCAAGTGACCCATCTCAATCATGAGGAAACACAAAGGTCAAAAGTCTCAGCTCAAACCAGGATTTTCATTATCGAAACCGTAACTGCTGAAGAGCTTCGTCTCTAGAGTGTACAGTGGTCCTGTCACGACTCCGAGGTACTGCTCGCTAACCTATGACTGCTGAGGTACTCCTCCTGTCGAGTACTGCGGGTTTGCGGCCAACTACCTGGCGCTCCGTCCGCTGAGGGTCTGTCGCCAAATACCGGGCGCTCGCCCAAATAGCCTACTGAGGTACTCCTCCTGTCGAGTACCGCGGGTTTGCTGCCAACTACCAGGCGCTCCGTCCGCCGTGGGTCTGCCGCCAAATACCGGGCGCTCCGTCCACTGGGCTAGTCGACTCACTCCAAGTCGAGTCGGTCAAGCAGTCGTCAGGTCTCAGCCGGCTACACGGTCTCCGTACACTGCACGCTCGTCTCCGGGAGGGTCCGCTCCACGAGCTACTGGTCGATACTCCAAGTATCACAAGTCCTGCAAAGAAGTATCTCAAAGGACCGTCTCGTCACAGGGGTCACAACGCAACAGACGGCGCGTCGATCGGACGCCCGGTCTGTGAGTTATTAGCCTTTTCGTCCCAGGGGCCCGGTTGGTTTCGTGAGCGAACCAATCCCGGCCGTATCACAACTGTACCCTGAACTCCCATAGGGTATACTCAAAGGGACCGTTACTCAACGTAATCACCAACGCCGCTGACGGTTCGTGGACGTTCTGTCTGAAAGATATCAGCTTTCCCGTTCCAGGGGCCTGGTTGGATTTCGGGTGCGATCCAACCCGGCCACTACTAACTGCATCCAAAACTCGGGCGAAGGATGCCAAAAGTTCCGTATCGTCAACAGGAATTCAACGCACCAGACGGCGCGTCGATCGGACGCCCGGTCTGAGAGTTATTGGCATTTTCGTCCCCGGGGCCCGGTTGGTTTTTAAGGAAAAACCAACCCGACCGTACTCCACCTGCGTCCAAACCTCGGGCGGAGTATGCCAAAAGATCCTTCTCACTAAGAGGAACACAACACAGTTGACAGCACGTCAATCGGACGTCCGTAGCTCAAGATATGAGCGTTTCCGCTCCGAAGGCCCGGTTGGTTTCGTGAACGAACCAACCCGGACGAACTCAAAGTAATCCGAAATCTTGAGTGCGATATACCGAAACGACCGTCTCGATCCAAGGATCGCGTTGCCGCAGACGGTTCGTCATTCGGAGATCCGAGGCTCAAGATATGGCCAAAAGATCGAATCTGGTACGAAACGGGGGGGGTCCGGGTCCGGGCCGACCCGGCCCGACCCTCCCCCCCCCCCTGGGTCGGCCCGGCCGGCCGGCCGGCGGTGCGGCGGCGCGGCGGCGCGGGGAGCCGCGGCGGCTTGTCGCCGCGAGGAGGCTGCGCGGGGGGAATTTATTTCCCCCGCTAATTGGAGGCGGCGCGGCCTTTGTGTCGCGCCTTTGCAACAAACGGCCCCCACGTGGGGGCCGGTTTTGGAGAAACAAACCGGGGGGCTGCTGCCCCCCCTTCATGGAACCGCCCCCCTCTTAAAGAGGGGGGTTTTATACGCTGGTCGGGGGATTAATTCCCCCGGTTTAACGTCATCCGGCCGGCCAGCTGGCCGGCCGGTTTTCTCCAACGGGACCGGAAATTCCGGTCCCCTCTTCGGCTTCTGACGCCGGCGGCCCGGCCGCCGGTCTTCTCATCCCGCCGCGGCCCGGAACCGGTCGCGGTCTCCTCGTCCCGCCGCGGCCCGGAACCGGCCGCGGTGTTCGTCGTCCAGCGCGGTGCGACGGCACCGCGCCCCTTCGCCGTGCCTTGATTCCTTTTAACGTGGCACGACGACGTCGCGTTCTTGAAGATTCTTCCTCGGCGTGGCGCGACGGCGCCGCGCAAAATATTTGCACGATTATCTGCGTGGTGCGACGGCACCACGCCACTTGCTTCCACCCGCAAGAATAACAAGTACGATGGAGGGGGTTCGGCCGTGTTCGTGCGGTCCGGCCCCCTCACGTTAAAATAATAACGCAACTTTAAATAATTCAAAGCCACACGTTAGACTTGCTAAATTCACGATCAAGAATAAAATAATTAAACCAAAAAGAAATCAACAACCCCTACATGGTATAAGGTTCGAAGATTTGTCTATGTTCCGCGGAAGACGACGTCGCGGAGGTCGGGCGTCGCGGTCGTCGTTCGTCAAAACCGTTGACGAAGGGATGCGTCCGATGCGATACGTCGTTGGCGAAACCTCTTATGTCGACGAAGGGAATCCGAGGAGGAAGCGGCGTTCCCTCTCGTTGACACGGAAGATGAAGAATAGCGGAGCGGCGTTCTTCGTCGGAGCTTGAGCGTTCTTCGTCAAGACTTGAGGAATGTCAAATAAAAAGAAAACAACGAACTCAAGAACCCCTACCTCGATAGTCGCACGTTGACGTAGTCGTGGAATTCCGGTGTCGATTCCTTTGACGTCGGAGGAAGAGTCATTGTCGATGGCGTTTGTCGCGGAAAACCGTCGCGGAAGAGACGACGCGGAAGAAGTACGTCGCGTCGCGGATACGGCGTCGCGGATGGACCGTGTTCTTCGGCGGAGAAGTTCTTCGTTGAAGAACGGCGTTCTTCGCGTTCTTCGTTGAGTTTGAAGAAGATGAAGAAGACTTCCCTACTCTCTCAAGGAGACAAAATTCTAACAAAATAAAATAAGTCTCTATCTTATTTTATTCACACAACCCAACCTCTTTGAATTTCAAAGGTTTGAAATTCAATAACCACACACAACTCACCTCATTAACTCATTACATTTAAGTCATAGGTTTATAACTTAAGTTAACATAATTTAAGTGGGAGTTGAGGGGGTTTTAGAGGATATGAAGGGGTGGGGTTCATGTGGGCCCCACCACCCTCATAACCTCCCATGGGAGGTTGGGTGGTTACCCAACTTCCAACAAGAGATATCACTTAGAGTAAAATAATAAAAATTGTAGTGTAATTACAAAGTAAACATCCACAATTTTTATTATCAACACTCGCAAGAACGCAACTCCAGAACAGGAGTTCCTAAGCATATACCGGCGCTACGGTTCCATCGGTGCCCTTGGATTTCAATTCCGAGCACCGGATCAAAAGTTAGAAATTCCCGCTCATTCGTTCACTGAACGTACCCGAGCCAAACTTCGGAAATTGATTCCGGGCACTCCGGGCCTCGGAATCAGGTGCCGTCAGAAACCGCACTCTTGTAAAATTCTAAAGAAAATTAAGAAAAAATTTCCCTTGAATTTTACGGGTCTTTACAGTTTTATTGGGATTAATTTGTTAGGAGTTGAATACACCTAGTACATGAAACATCTAAATTTAATAGTTACTAGTAATCCTGATCAAAATTTTGTTAATGAGATGTCTATGGATCACTGGGATTCCATCCCTTGCACCACCATGTCAAATATCAACTATTATCATCATCAAATATAGATTGATTTAAAAATAAATGAATTCAACCCCTTTATTCCATTCTGATTTAACAATGATTGGTGACTCATCTAGATTGTGTAAAAATTACACAGGATTCATGGGCCTCTATTAATTGTGAAATGATTCTTTTTCTTATATTATCAAATTGTTATTAGTTAAGAAAAAGAATAAGTATTGGATAAAATATTCTTTTAAATCTATGAAGTTATAAATTTCATCTCTTGAATCCTCCCTAAAACTTATTGAAAAATAGTGTAGTTATAATGATTTCTCTGATGGAATTATTAAAGATGCTAATATTTCATGTAATCTCAAAAATATTCTTAATAAGACGTAGGCTATGTAGAGAGAATCTTTAAAATCCAATTGGCTAATAGTTGGTGACTAATATTATAAACTATTTAAATCTATAAAAATTTATAAAAGGTTATCTAGGAAACTTTCTTTGCCTAAAATTGGTGATCATATCTTTAACAATATGAAAGATCATTATGCCCATGTGGTTTCATATTATAAGGAAATTTTTAATAGAACCTCTATTATCTCTGAGCGTGTGGATGGTATCATCCCTAACATTTTCAATCAAGAAGAAATTTCCAAGATCACTTAAATCCCCTTGGACTCTGAAATTAAAGAAGCAGTTTTAGAAATAACTCGGAAAGTTCCCCAGGTTCATATGGCATTGGTAACTTCTTATTTTAAACTTATTAGGATATTATTTACGTGGATATTTCCGATATTTGTTTTTAATTTAATTAATTGTGAAATCCTTTCAAGGGGATTGATTTCTCAATTTAATTCTATTATTCCTAAAGTGGATAATTTCATTTATTTTTATTTCTTTTGGATAGTTTCTTTGGTCAATAATATTTATAATATTATCAACAAGATAATTTCAAACATGTTGGATTCTATTTTATATAACATTTTTCTCCTAATGAAGTTATTTTCAACAATGGAAGGACAATTCAATATTTCCTTATAACTAAATTGGGGTTTATTAACCACATTATAGGTGGAAACAGTACTCTATAACATGATATTTAGAATGATTTTGATATCATTGATTGGAGTATTATCTGCATGATCCTTTCTTGTTTTGGCATCGATGGTGTTTTCATCACCTAGGATTGAACCATTTTTAGATCTTCTCGTATTTCTGTTCTAATTATGATCTCCCTTATGGGTTATTTTTTTCTCTAGAGGATTCAGACAAGGTGACCCCCTCTCAGCTGTTATTATCTCCATTGTCGAAGATTGTATTTGTAGGATGGTTTCCATTATGGATGGATGTGAGAAATTAAATTCCATCAGTGTTGGTAGTGGCCTTTCTTTAATGTCTCATATACTTTATACAGATGATATTGTCCTCATTAGTCAATGGGGAAAATAAAAATAACAAAAATATAATGAAATCAATTTTCATTATGAAGAGGAATTCGTACAAGTTTTTAGTTGGGGAAAATATACTTTTTAATTTGGTAGGGGTGTTTTAGCTATCACGAAAATTGACATTATATGGGTTTTATGAATCAAGCAATTTATTTTCCCATTAACCATCCACAATGATCCTATGTTCTGTGGAATTCTAAAGTAATACTATTTTGTTGGTATAGTTTGTTAGATAATAAGGAATCTTGCTTCATAGAACGGTAAATCTCACTCTATGAGTAGTCGAATTTGATTGGTTAAATGTTGTTTCCATTCAATGTTTGTGTATTACTTTTTGGTCTATGATTGGGTCATTTCACATATCCTGAATATAAAAATTCCCATGAAAAATTATGTTTGGAGTGGGAGTATTCAGGAAATAAAGTTGGTGATGGTTACTTGGAATACTTGCATTAGACATTATGAATCTAGAGGATTGTGAATTAAAAACACATTATTCTTTTAATTGGTCATTGGGATAAAATTTAATATAGGTACTTGTTAACAGTAAAACATAATCTATTTATTTTCATTGGGTGAGGTTTATTTTCAATCTCAAAAATGGAAACATGCGGCACATAAAGTCTTATGTATGTCTTGCTTTTAAATCTATCTACTCCTCTATTGATCTCCACCCTAGATGGTTGGACTCTAACAAATACTCCCTTAATTTTTGGAATTAAAATTGAACTACCACCACACTGATTGAATCCCTCTCTGATGATGACATTAATCAAGACTAATTTATTTTGATTTTTGAGTAGTTGAATAATCTGGACTCTTTACCTATGTACATTGAAGCTTCTATGAAGATCTATTGTTTCTTCCCCTATGGATTTTTGGGTGTGGTAACCTAAAGCTAGCGGCATGCTCACATCAAAATAGTTTTACTCTCATCTTGCTGGATTGAATCCTAAATTACTGTAGATTCAAAATTTTCATAGTTGTTTCATATGTACCTCACACTCCGTACTAGTTTGGCGTCTTTCAAATGGTAAACTTCCAATTGATCACATTTTCTAGTCTTTCAGGATTTCATTACTGTTCATTATTTCTATTTCATCAGCATAGGTAAGAAATCAAGAATCATTTTCAATGTTTTTCCACGGCTTCTTCAATGTGGTGCAATTTGTTTGACTTCATTGAAATTCACATGCATCAAATTTCTTCCATCTAGGAATTTATCAAATGTTTGTCAGATTTGACCCTTTCCACTACTATTTTAAATATATTCCTGGTAGAAGTATATGAATTGATCTTTATTATATGGCATGCTCACAAAAATGGATTCATGAATAGACTATTTTTTCACCTCAGGCTTCTTTGACCCAAATATTAGTTGTCATTAGAGAAGTGAATTTCCTTTAAAAATGGTTTTTTCACATTTCAGTTCATAAACTTTCATTCATCAGGCACCTTTTAATTTATGTTACCTTCCATCCACTCTATAAAACCTTTGATTTTTTTAGAATTCCCCTTTTGATGGATGGATAAAAATCAACAATTATGGTTCATCTAGTGGTAATTAGGGTCCTTTAGGATATTGAGTTATCTTTAGATACCACTATAAAGAACCTCTATTTTCATACATTGACATTATATTACAATTTTGAAATACATAAAACAATATAAAAATAGACACCCAAAAACAATAATTGGTCTAGTGCCATTGGAAAATTGGAAACATGAACACTAGTACATAAGTGAGCTTCATTATCTCACACTACATTCTTCATAGCTAGAACCTTTCTTAGAAACATCACAAATACTTCATATCTTCATAAACTAGGGAAGGAAACATAAAATAGGGTGAGATAAAATGTTTAGTAAGTGTAAAAAAGGGAGACATATAGGCATAAACATGAGCATAGGGTTCTGAGCACAGGATAAAAAATTATGAGATCATACCCTAGATATCAAATATCATAAACAAGAATCATGTAACAAGTAATATTAGTTCATATATTAAGAATCAAAAAGAAATAAAGGATATAATACATGAAATCATAACATTGGAATAAAATAAGGAATCATGGAAAACAAATGATCATATAATATGGTTTCCATGGTAGCCAAGACATCACTTCCAAGATCATCTTAGTGGACATAATCATTTACTAAACTTGGTAGAACCTCATTATAGACTTGTATTACTGAACCAAGTAATCCCCATTTTATCCCTTTATTATTCAACTAATTAAACACTCATTCCATACTTGTATTACAGAACTGAGTAAACCATTGTTCTACCCCTGTATTACTGAACTGAGTAAAGCCTCCTTCGATCCCTGTATTACTAAACTGAGTAAACTGTAATTATAACCTTGTATTATTAATCTTAGAAATCCCTAATTCCTTCCCTGTATTACTGAACATTGTAATCCCTCGTTCGAGCCCTGTCTGTCTCATGAGATATAAATCGTTACCCAGTGCATTGGAGGGAGATCTAGGTCTCACCCACCTCCTTATGAAATCATACATACATGTTCCACAAGATCATAAATAATCATATCATTTCCCATGAAATTAAATTGGTATTATAAAAATGTAATCATATCATAACCTATAGAAAGTGATAGGTTTCCTAATATTTTAATCATAAACATAACCCGTGAAAAGAAGCGGGTTTCAAAATCATATAACCCATGCAAGAGAAACGGGTTTCATTGGCATCATTCCATCAAAAAATTATCTATTAAGAGAAATATTATGAATGTAAATATTGAATAATTTCCCTATAAAAGCATGAGTAACAACAATGGATGTTATCTAAGATGGGAAATAGTTTTGAAATATCATATAAAAACACTTCTTGAGGAAAATAGCCAATCTTCATTGAAAAATGAATTTTATATTATAAAAAATTATGAAATCATTTTCCCTTGAAAATAGATTTGGAAACATATAAATAAATCATTGAAAATAAATTAAAAAATCCATTTTCCTTAAAAATTATCTTGATGGATATATGTAATCTTTTTTTAAAACGTTTTTGAAAATATGGTTTTTGAATCCAATAGATTTCCGAACGAAGACAGAGAATATCAAATTTTACAGAATACATTATCTTATGTACCAAACAGGGGGAACACATATCATGAATAAATTTGGTAGAATTCAAATCATGAGTGTTCCTAGGAGATTTATCATAATATTTCATCAAATCAAGCATAAACATATACAATCTCAAAAATAAATGAGATTTTCTTAATAATCAATTATAACATGGTATGTTGGGATTATACACTCCATATAAAAAACAAAGATAAATGAATATTTTAATATTAATAAATTATTTATATTCATTATATGAAATATGGAAGTATATACACTTAAAAAAGTGTTTTTACACATAAAAAACTTGATTCTCAAAGAAGGGAAGTTGAGTCAAAACTATTTTACCGATTGGTAAATTTTGAAACCTAAACTGCATGAATGAAGGATCATAAAATGGAAATTTTAATACCCATAAATTTAAGTATATGACTCATTAAATAAAATAATTTGTAGTATATACACCCTAGAAAAGGAAATAGTGGTGAACATAATATGTTTCTCATGGAAATTAGAAGTTATATGAAACCCCCTTACCTTGTGTCATCACTCTCTTCATACTCATATAGGCTTTCGGTATAATAAATATAAATTTATTATAAATATGTTACCAAACCATGTTATTTTATATAATTTCTTATATGATTTGATTATGAAATTATATTAACTTCTTGCTAATGATCCTATTTTATGGTTTCACTACGGCTAATATTCAGTTTGTTCTTCCCATGCATCTTGATTTGTTATATTGTTTGTCCTTATTCTTTTAAAATAATTTAAGAATGTAAATAATGGTATAAATATCATTTATATCCATTATATGTATATTATAATAATATATATAATTTATAATTATGAAATTTAATACACAATTCATGGAGATGGTAATCTGTACATACGCATGGGCGTTGTTTCCGTTTTTATTGTCATATTGAAAGAAACTATTTCATTGACATATTTATATAAGTTTATATATATATATATATATATCATTACTATATTATAATTATTATATCATATATATTATATATGTTAACTAATCCCATCCTTAATACATTCCATGTGGTTTGCGAATGAATCATGTCATTTTGAGGGTGTGGTAGTCCACAATTCATCAAACAATATTATTATATTTACATTAAATGAAAATTCAATGTGTGTGTGTTATAGAAACGAATACAGAATAATAAGAACATAATAAATATAATATATGACATATATAAACTATGTTTCCAAAAAAAATTCCACCATGATTTATGGTAATGGGGAAATGAACAATCAACATTTCGTGAGGCAATAGTTTACCGTAAAGAGAAATAATATGTTAGATATCCATTAAATGGAGGTGTGTGTAAGTGTTAGTTGAACCCTTATAATAAAAATATCCTAGTATATAGAGTATATTGGGTTTTTCACACATAAAAGGAAATAAATAAAGTGGAGGGTGAGGAGTATGAAAATAAAGGAAAGGAGCTTGGGAGAAGACGTTACCTCAAAATTGGGTAACTTCTTTTGGTTTTTTCCAAAAGGATTCCATCAGTTTGCATATGCCTAAGGTAAGGTTTATAATATTATGGGAGTATTTGGGATCTTATATATTTATATATTTTGTTTATCCAATGGGCTTGAAAGTTGTGAGGATGTGGGTAGAGTGGTTTCCTTTTTATAGTGGATGGGGAGTTGCACTCATGAAAATACCAAATGGTATTCATTAATGGGTGGCCTAAATTACCCAAACTAACTCCAAAATGGAGAAATAATGGATTAATTTGGAATCATGGACTATTAAAACCTCAAAAAAAAATATATGCATTTTAATAATTTTGTTCCTTAACATATATGCTTCCCCAATTTTATCATTTTGGTTTTTATTAATGTAGCCAATTTTCTAATCTAATTAATTTGACCATTAAGGCTAAAATAATGTGATAAATATTAGTAAATATAGATAACATTAATTATTAATATTATATCTAATTTATTAAATAAAATTCATAAATTTTTTAAAAATTAATTTTAAAATAAGCGTATCTAATGCGCAATACACTACATAAACCCAGACCGCGTTAACAATGTTTTTACAATATATGGGTCAATATGTTAATTATTAAAGATTAATTGGATCAATAATATACCATATTTAATATTTATTTACTCTTAAAAATCAGTTTTAAGAATATAGGATATTTATTAATCTTGATTATTTAATAAAATTTCCTTTATTATAAAATAACAACAATTCCAATTTTAAAATTATTTATTTTGTGTTTATTTTATAATATCAATATAATATTTTCATTTAAATATATTAGGATTATTGATGTGTAAAATGATATATGAATCAAATTATAATAATTAAAAGACATTAATTCAGTCAATTATCTTCACTTTTAATATTTATAGTATAATTTACTTTAGTTAATTATTAACTAAATAATCACTGTATTTTCATTTTTTAAGAATTTTATGTTACTAAACCGTAAATAAAAATTATTGATAAATTATTATGATAAAAATAACTGATATATATTTAAAAATGGTATGTGTAACCGAAAATATTTTGTTTTTTACATAGCTCAATGTTTTATAAAGTTTAATGGTATGGAAAGTCTCCTTTTTGTCTTATTCCATGCTTAACCTTTTATATAGGGCACTTCCATTTAAATATACCAAAATAACCAATAAATTTAGAACCAATTAGATAAATGGTCTAATTATTGGTATCCAATGTATTTTAGATAAGTTTACATGTCATTTAGGGATTTAATATTATGGTTTAGTCATCTTCTTAAGCTTAATTTTACCTTAATCGCCGTAATTAATTTAAATCACTTTCAATAATCTTTTTGGTCACAAATTAAGATGATCTTATTATACCAAAAATATCATACTTATTACAACATTTTATTTTGGATATTAAAAATTCAAATCACATAAGTGTGAAAAATTAAGATTAACACTACTCCGGTGGACTGGTGAAATGACGGGTTTTTAAAGAAGTGAATCATTCAAATGTTTTTTATGTTTTTATATTAAATTTAAAAATTAAATTTATTATAATGAACTAAATTGTTTAAATATATGTATAAATAATATAGTGGGACTTTAAGAAATCAAAATTAAAATTTATCATTAAAATTTATTTAAAATAATATTTTGTTTTAACATAAATGTTGTTGTTGCCACTATTCCTAAAAAATGATGTTTCTTAGAAAAATAAAAAAACTAACCATAGGATAATTTTTAGATTTTAAATTAAAAAAAGCAGATTATTTTATCAAATTAAATTTTTATATTTCTCTAAAAAAAATTATTTCTTTTCATATACGGATATGAAGTGTTGTTCATTTGAGAATATAGTATTTTTATACATATAATGACTTTTCTAAAAATTATATATTTATTTATAAATATTTTTAAATATATAAAACCATTATAAAAAATATTTAAAAAGAAGTTATTTCTATTAAAATTACTAGGTCTGATGACTAGGTTATAATTATCTCGATTAGATAATTATAATAATATAATGATGTTTTGTAGAAACATCAGTGTTGCATGTAACGTACGTGAATTCAGTATTGAAAGATGCACAAGACAAATTGGTTTCATGTGAAAGGATGTTTTTTACATAGTTTTATAATATATATAAATATGTAAGAACTATTTCTAGATTCATAGAAAATAAAAAATATAAAAAATATAAATTAATTTGAAAAAATATTTTTTTTAAACTCTTGGAGTTTTATATTCTACCCCCTATAAAATAAATTTCACCCTCAAAATTCATCTGGTTTATCAATGGATTAATACATGAATTTTTCATTTATAGAAACCCAAATCTTAAAAATTATTTCTAAAACCTCTCTTATAAAGGGATATTCAGAACCATAATGGTAAAAAAAGTAACTCACTACAATATTCCCACATAGGAGAACATATGTGCGATGTGAAAACATTCTCATGGAATAGAAATATTATTATCAACTTCTAATGGAGTGAAAGAGAGAATAGGTTTAAGAAAATGTTAACAATCCTAGAGCCATAAATTTTTAATGACTAAAGGGACCTTGTGATTCATTGGTAACATTGGTATAGGAAAAAAATTTTATCTCAAGATATTTTTTCATAAAGTTGAATAATTTCCATAGAATGATATATATTCATGATTTTAGGAAAAAAAACTCACCTTGTATTGTTCCTTTATCCACTTCACCTATTCCTCTAAAAGGAATGGTGAATTTCTCATTCCTGATGTACTAATAGATCTTGATATCCAGGATATTCCATCCCTTTTTTCATCAGTTATCATCAACACAAAGTAGTTTAAAAAGGCTATCCAATATGAATAAATCCCCATATGTAGAGATAACACTTTAAATCAGACTAATTTCAACTGAAGTTAAACAAAAACAATTTATAAATGGGTAACCTTATAATCCTTATGAATGATTATAATTAAAACCATTGGAAATAATGTCATAAAATTGGATTAACATTGATCCCCCATATATCACAGAGGACCACATGGTTGTCACATTCCAAACCTATGAATACCATCATTGTACATTCCATTAAAACATGGTAAGAACCTTAATTACCATAAATTCTTTTGAAAAACATGCATAATTATTTATTCCAAATGTTACATGACATATTCATTAAATCCAAGATATTGTAAACTTTAACCATGATGACATAGAACACTTTGTCAACCAATTAATAATCAGATCCATGGTAATCGGTGCAGTCCAATTTTATTTATACAAATCAATCATTTGTTTTTCAATAACAAAGTCAATTTTATAAATATCTTGATCATATTATGGGTTACCTTCCCTTAATAAAAATATCACTTTTATATGTCTTCATCACCATTAAACATATCATTTTCAATTCATAATGAATACACAAACTAAAAATAATTATATATTTCCTGATTCATATTCTTTGAATTCCAAAACACAATTACATAATTCATACAACATTATTATTAAACCATTACCATTTATTCATCCACTTATTCTTTAATACTTCTTTCTTAGAATATGAAATATGGATCATGTCTTATGGTTCTTCAACCTCAATCTAATAATGATTCTTATAATTAATTTCAACAATACTGGAAGAACATTTGATACCAATCACAAGTCATATGCAGTCTCCTTATCATTAGAAGTATAAATAATCCACATAAAACCATACTAATTCTCTATAAAGATTTCCACATGGGAAATTGATTTTCATAATGCCCAGAATTTCCACATCAAAAACATTGAATGTTAACAATTTTCATTTTAGTTCTCTCTATTGACTTAAACTAGAAAGCATGGGGTGAACAACACATATCATAGAAGAAAACCACTTATTCTTGAAACATTACTGATAGGCTATCTAAATCATGAAACTTACCATATAAGAAACAAAACATTAACTTTATACTAGGTTATTAATAGTTATATTTCATTTAAATCCTTCATGATGGATTATAAAGATTTTATGAGTTCCCAAAGCATATCCCTTGGGGGTGTAAAACTAGGTGTACAACAGTGCTCATTGTCATGTACCAAATTACACTAAGTTAGGCCCGGAACATCTTGTCAGAGTTGTTACTCCTTGGTAAATATGTGCTAGAGCCACATCCACATTTAGTATCCAGAATGTGATTTATTTATAAGAAACTGTTCACACTATCCTATACCAATATTCCATGATTTTTTCCTAAAGTTTAACTCATCCTTATTCTTATCCTTAGAGACATCCCTCAAAATATCCTTAGAAATATACTTAGGGATTTCACTAAAGATTTCTAAAACTAGTTTCCAAAGGATAACTAAACCTTTTCTATTATACCAACTATAGAGACCTTTTTTTCTTACATTTACATTACATTAAATTTTAGGAACACTTAAAACATTATAAAAACATACGCCCAAAGACTGTAATTGGTCTATTGCCTTTATAACATGGAAACATGAAACTGGCACATATGTGAGATACATTATCTCCCACTAGGTTCTTTACGACTAACACTCTTCGTAGACACATCATACATACTATATATGTTTGTAAACTAGATAAGGAAACAAATGTTAAGACCCATATTTTTTTATCTAATTTTTTTTAATTATATGGAATCATTACGAGTCTGTGAAAATTGACGGCACGTGATTCCAAGACTTGGTGTGCCTGGAATGAATTTCTGAACTATTTTTAGCTACCTTTAGTAAACGCACGAGCAGTTTTTTCTAACATTTAAACCAGCTCTAAGATTAAAAATACGGAGGCATTGTTGAATCCATAGCACTAGTATTCGCATAAGGGAGACTTCACTTTGACCGTAGTAGTTCTGGAGAAAATGATAGATTTTGGACTTTCTTTTAAAAATAATAAATAAAATTACTTATTTATGTTATTCATTGTTTACCTCAAATGGACAGGTGGAAACATTGGACCAGCGATGTGTCAATCCATTAAATTTCTTGACCTTTCAAATCCTAAGTAATAGCATCATTGAGAATTTGGAAGGTTCATAACAAATGAACCCTCATAAATCCCATGAGCATTAGACTCCCTCCACTACTCCTATTTAAATGGAACATGGGGAGAGGAATTGGCAGTGCTTCGCTAAGAAACGTGGTGCTGATAAAGTTCAATGATGCATAACCCTTGGAAGATGGAGCCAGTTCTAGCAGGAAGTGATAGGTGATGCCGAATCACGAACCGAAAGATGATGCTTGAGTGGAAACCATGGAGGCTTGTTGCGAGGACAATGAACACCAACCCACTTCCTCGATCGCAGGCTTTCTCCATCATTCTTGAGGTAGGTTTTACATTAGTTATAGTTTCAATAGTTGTTGAATCTTATTCCAACCTATTTCTATCAAGCAAATGATGAGGGTGCGGGCCAAAAAAACAAGGCCCAGTCCCTCTGCTATGTTGATTAATTTGTGCGTTCTTCATGGGCAATTATTTGGGATGGACGAAACCCTATTTTTGATGGTCTTGAAGTAACAAATATGTCTCAAAAAGTTCAAAAATGAATTCAGATGCAAAAATGGGTCACCGAAGCTCACCTCATGACCCACAAAAGGCCACCAGCATAGTGGTACCGGTGACCGGTGTCGGCGGGGACTAAGGCGGCGGCTGGAAAACTGGTCGTCCGTGAGGGAAGAGGCGGCGCACCCTCACTGCTAGAGGAACCAGCCACAGCTCGTCTACCGCGATGGTTAGAGGAGGTTTTCGGCACACCTTTTGGCCACGGAAGTGGAGGGAGACATGTCCAGCGTGCTGCCGGAGGACGTGGGTCGTGACTCATCAGTCGCGACGGATCAAGGGAGGCAGTCGGCACACCGGACATCCGCGGGTGGTAGAACATTTGTGCCGTCATGTGCCACTGGAGACGGTGGCCCACACCGGTTGGCCATAAAAGGAGCAAGGACTCACTATAGCGGGTATCGCATGCCACCCGGCAGCTACATGTGGCGCCGCCGCTGCGGAGGAAACCGGACGGCCCTCTTGGTCGTTTGGGAAAATCGGGGGTCATTCCCTCTGGTGGTGGCTAGGGTGGTCCACTGTACCCCGCCACTGGCCACGCCTCATGCGGCTGGGCCGATCCCACTACGGCACATCCCTGTCGGGTCAGACCTGGACCGGGTCGGGTCAGGTCAGGTCAGTCCGACCCTGTCGGGCCACACCCGGGCCCAGCCGGACCCAGAAACACTTAAAGGCCATAACTTGAGAACTGGATGTCTGTTTGATGAACCGTGTATGGCAGCGGGATCCTTGGATCGAGATAGTCCTTTTGGTATAATCCACTTGAGTTTTGGAAATAGTTGGAGTATGACCAGGTTGGATCGAACCTGAATCCAACTGGTCCCTCAGAACTGAAACACTTATAACTCACCGATCGAGCATCCGATTGACGCATCGTCTATCGCACTGGAACCCTTAATACATGTCGGTCCTTTGGGTTACTCCCTTTCGAATCTTAGTTGTGGTCATGGTATGGTTGATATCTCAAGGGGAAGATTCTACAGAACTCAGGAGACCTACGGGGATCTCAGGGTCCCTACTAGGTATTGATATACTCACCCCCTCTAAGTGTTGTTCCCACACCATGTTGTGTATTGTGCAGAAAATAGACAACATTGATCGAGGCTAAGGGAGCCATCACTAGACGGTGCTCAGAGGTGGACCATATGGCATAACGTGACACAGGGACCACTGATCATGAGTTGTACCTACCCTTCAGGAAGGATCCTAGGTGGAAGATCTAGGATATGTTTTTTACTTTTCAATTGTATTCATACTTTTCAGTTGTACTTGTACATTTCAGTTGTGCGTGTATTTCTTCCCCTTTAATTTCAGCACACTTTTACTACAATAGTTTACTTCATGGTAGATTCATGTTGTGTTCTTGGACGGTGTGTCTTTACAGGTTAAAAGGCAATGCCTTCCCATTTTAGGGATACTCATTTATGGTTCTAGTCACCATCCCCTGACCTATGGAAGGCGGGCTTGGGGTAGTCATGACACGGGCCCCGATGGACGGGTTGTGACAAAGTGGTATCAGAGGAGTCGGTTCTACCGAAGAACTAGGACTCTGATCTTTTATATGTGGCAATAGTATTAAGTGTTATGAGTGTGTTTTCTAGTTTCAGGAATCCAGTGTTGGTGCAGGGGCTGATGTATCCATACACCAGGACCCTAAATTCTGATTTCATTCTCAGTGCATGAAAACACTGATTGCCTATGTTTTTTAAAAGTTTTTCTTGTGATCTTTTTGAGTCATCTCAACATGTATAACTTATTGTTCTTGGAACACCTATCTTCTTTTATGATGCTTCCACGTAGTCATACATCCATGATTCCTGAGAGAGTACGCGATAACAGCCCACTGAGCGATGAGGCCTTGGTGCAGGGAACTCTAACGGCATTATCACCTTCAGGTGGTATACCAGCAGCACCACTACCCATAGGGAACCTGTTTCCACTATCCCAACAAGTAGAGGATGCATGCCGAATGTGTGCATTGCACGAGTACCAGCGGTAGAGGCCTCCAAGGTTCCGAGGCAAGACAGATCCGCAGGAGGCTGAGGACTAGCTAGAGGCTGTGGCCATAGTTTTTTTCTTAGTGGGGACACTAGCTGATTTGATGGTGATCCTAGATGCCAGTCTCTTCCAGGGTGTAGCTAGGAGATGGTGGAGTTTGAAACTCCAGATACACGATGAGGTGACCCTCTTCTGGGCGGACTTCAAGAGCCTTTTTAGGGCAGTTCTCGTCCGATAAACTCTATGCTCAGTGCATATGTGTGATGTTCTACACTTACAGCACGCCAAAATGACTGTGGTCCAGTACTCGGTGAGGTTCACTGATCTCTCCTGATACTCCACAGACATGGTACTAGACCCTTTCTTTAGGGCTTGGAAAATTGAGCATGGTCTACGATGGGAGATCATAGCATCGATGATATCGCTCAGTATACCGACACAGGCAGCGGTGCTAGAGTGAGCGCTTTTGGAGGAGAGCTTCATAGTTGAGCCAAAACCGATAGTGAGAGCCACCACCAGAATTAAGGTAGAAGAGTCATCTACAGCAGGCAGTAGATGGATGAAGCAGGGGACCAAGCAGGCCAGAGCTTTTGGTGGATGACCTCGGGATACATGGTCAGTGGTGCGGGGCTCACGGGACATAGGAGGGAAGGTTATGAGAATTCAGTTTTACTCATGCGGCGAGCAGGGTAACATGGCTCACCCTTCTCGACCTGCCATATAGATGACCAGCAGATGGTCGAAGGACCTCTGAGGTAGAGGTAGAGATTCAATCGGGGAGTTCCACAGGCAGCATTAGGATGTGGCAGAGGAGTTGTCAGTGTATCAGGTGGTGGGAGGAAATTTGAGGTTCTACCGCCACCACCTCCATGTGGTCCCCCCCTGGTGGATAGGGACGATCTCAGCTCCAGGCAGTTAAGGCCTAAGACCACGACACTCCGGAGATGATTAGTGGTACGATCTGTGTCTACTCACCTTAGCAGCAGTATTTATAGACACAGGTGCCAGTCACTCTTTTATTTCCACATCTCTCGTTCTGAGCTCAGATATTCTGGTGTAGTCGTTGGCTCAATCCTTATGGATAGATACTCATACAAGAGGGGATTCAATGATTACACACTGTTTCCTGCAGTGTGAGATTACTCTAGGAGGTGAGAGCTTCAGAAGTGATCTTCTAGTAGAGGCATCAAGGCCTTATGATGTCATCTTGGGTATGGACTGGTTATCCACAGTCGATGCTCACATTGACTGTAAAAGGCACAAAGTGAGATGTTTCCATGAGTATGGGACCAATTTTTCCTTCACTGGGAAGAAGGGAACATTTGCAGCACATGATGTATTTACATAGAGGAGGGTACAACCTATCACACATCAGTTGAATAGCCTTACCCTCGGAGCATTATATTTTGAGAGTTTGAGTTATCCTGTAGTGGTGGACCAGTATGGTGATGTCTTTACTAATGATGTTCTAAGACTACCTCCATGTAAATAGGTATAATTTTACATAAAAATGTACCCCGGGACGCCACTGATATCTATGCTAGCATATCGAATGGCTCCCACGGAGCTTCATGAGTTACGGGTACAGTTGGAGGACTTACAGAGGAATCAGTTCAGAAGTCCCAGTGTTTCTCCATGGGAAGCCCTGATATTGTTCACTAATAAGGAATGTGGGATTTTGAGACTCTGTGAAGACTTACGGTGCCTGAACAAGGTGACCGTGAAGATCAAGTGTCAACTTCTGATGATTGATGATCTTTTGGATCAGCTGAAGGGGCATTGTTGGTTTTAAAAGATAGACCTCAAATCAAGTTATCATGAGCTCAGGGTACGAGATGAGGATGTGAAATAGATGGCCTTTAGATGTCGGTATGGCCACTATGAGTTCTTGGGTTATGTTGTTCAGTGTGACCAATTCCCTACCAGTGATTGTGGGACTCATGAATAGGATATTCCTACTATACCACGATCTCTTTCTGGTGGTCTTCATTGATGACATCTTGATATACTCAGCGACGGTGGAGGAGCATTACTATATTCTATAGAAAGTTTTGGATACACTCCGAGAGCACCAGCTTTATGGTATGCTCTCGATGTGCCAGTTCTGGTTATGAGAGGTCCACATTCTGGGACACATTTTCTCAATGTCTAGAGATACGATGGACCCAGTGATGATAGATGTTGTAATTTCTTAGGATCCACCCAGTAGTTTGACTGAGGTGCGGAGTTTCTAGGGGTTGGCTGGATACTACTTGAGATTCAGCCTAAATTTTCCAGAGTTACAGCACCCTTGTCAGCATTGACGAAGAAGGGACAACCCTTCGTATGGATGGACAGATGCCAGTAGAGTTTTCAAGAGCTGAGGCAAAGACTGACGGGTGCCCCAATCATGAGGATACCAGAAGAGGGTGTTGGATATATAGTCTACTACAACGCATCAGGGACCAGACTTGGGTGTGTCCTGATGCAGGAGCGAGCAGTGATCACCTTTGCCTCACGATAGATAGGGAAACAAGAGAAAAACTACATTACCCATGACTTTTAGTTAGCTTCAGTGGTCTTCTCCCTGATGATGTGGTGATATTACTTGATGGGTGAACATTTTAAAATCTACTCTAATCATAAGAGTCTCAGGTGTATCTTCTCACAGATGGAACTGAACCTGAGACATCGGCGATGGTTGGAGTTCCTCCAGGTCTATGACTTTGAGATATTCAATAATCCTAGGAAGGAGAACATGGTATCAAATACACTCATTAAGAAGTCTGGTTTAAAACTGTTGAGTGAGGCAACAGAGCAGTTATCCGTGTTGTAGATATCATTTGTGGATAGAGATGGAGCATCTTACATCCAATATATGATAGTCAATCCCCCACTCCTTCAGTGATCCAGGGAGGCGCTATTTGGGGACATTGACTGTGAGGCTTGATGTGCTCATATATCCTCAGGAAAATCACCTGACGGATTTTCTGAGGGTGGGGAGCCCATCATCCTCTTCAGAGGACGTACCATGGTACCGATGGTTCTATGAAAGTAGGTGTTGAGGGAGTTACATACGTCCCCAAAGGCGGTATATCCTGGTGTGGAGAAGATGTACCAGGACCTATGACATTAGAATGGGTGGCTAGGAATGAAGAAAAAAGTGGCATATTTTGTTTCATGATTCCTCACTTGTCAGCAAGTGAAGGTCGAGCATCAGGTTTCAACAAGCTTAGCGAAGACACTTGAGGTGCCGGTGTAGAAGTGGGACGATATATCTATGGAATTTGTGATAGGGATTCCACGTATGTCCAAGGGACATGATTCCATATTGGTGATCGTTGACAAACTCACCAATTCGGACCACTTCCTACCTATCTGCGAGTAGGAATCAATAGAGGGCTTAGGACGCCTCTACATATAGGAGATTTTCTGACTTCATGGGGTACATCGACGATCGTCTCTGGCCGTGACACGCGTTTTACTTCCCGATTGCGGAGGGGATTACAGGAGGTTTTCGGGAATCAGCTACATTTGAGAACCACCTTTCATCTTCAGATGTATGGTCAGATAGAGAAGACCATTCATACGTTGAAGGACATTCTTCATGCATGTGTCTTATTTTTTGGACATAGTTGGAAAGATCACTTTCCCTTGGTGGAGTTCAGATACAACAACAGTATCACTCCACCATCGGTATGGAACCATTTGAGGCCTTTTAAAGTCGACTATACATACCAACTCAATGCTAGACAGACCCAGGTGAGTCAGCACTTATGGGTCCAGAGTTGGTATAGGCTACCACTGAGAAGGTGCAGATCATCCAGGAGCAGATGAAGACTACACAGAGCAGACATAAGTCTTATGCTGATAGGAGGTGAAGACCTTTGGAGTTCGATGAGGGAGACCAAGTCTTCCTACAGGTCTCACCTTGATGAGGTTTACGGAGATTTGGCTAAGGCGGAAAGTTATCACTGAGTTTAATTGGACCATTTCTGATTCATCGGAGGATAGGCGAGGTGGAACACCGCTTGGAAATTCAACCACAGTTGGAGAGGGTATACAATGTCTTCCACGTATCCCAGCTAAATAGATATGTGCATGACCCATCTCACATCATAGACCATGGAAATCTGTACTTTGATGATGGAGTGACATTTAGGGAGGTTCCAGTAGAGATTGAGGATCGACAGGAGCGAGTTCTTCGTGGGTGGTTGATACCTCTGGTGCACGTTTTCGGGCTGCACGGGAACCTCTAGGAGAGCACTTTGGAGTGGGAGGCTTATATTCATGCTCAGTACCCCCATTTATTTTCTTAGTCGATGATGTGGATTTTAGGGATGAATGGTCCTAAGGTTGGGAGAAAGTATAGACCCAGATTTTTCCAGGTAATTTTTTCTAATTATATAGAATTATTACGAGTCTAAAAAAATTGAGGGTGCCTGATTCCAAGGCCCTGTGTGCCCGAAATGAGTTTCTAAACTTTTTTTAGGTATGTTTAGTAAATGCACAATCATCATTTTCTAACTTTTGAACGAGTGCTCAGATTAAAAATCTGATGGCACAGTTGAATCTGAAGCACCGTGATTCTCTTAAAGGATACTTTACTTTGACCGTAATAGGTCTGGATAAAAAATTAGATTTTTGACTCTCTTTTAAAAAAAATAAATAAAATAACTGTGTTATTTTATAATTTCTTTACCTCTAAGGGACAAGCATGGGACCAAGGACGTGTGAATACATTAAATGGCTTGACCTTTCAAATCCTAAGTAACAACGTCATTGGGAATTAGGAAGGTTCCTAATAAATGAACCATCATAAATCCCATGAGTGTTAGACACCCTCCCCCTATCCTATTTAAATGGAGCCTAGGGAGAGGCATCGACACTTATTTGACAAGAAATGAAGTGCTGATAATGTTTTATGACACAGAACCCTTGGAAGACAGAGCTGGTTCTAGCGGGCGGTGACGTGTGACACCGAATCACGAACCAAAAGACAATTCAAGGGATGGAACCTTGGAGCCTTGTTATAGGGAAAACGAACACCAACCCACTTCCTCGATCACAGGCCTCCTTCATCCTTAATGATGTAGGGTTCACTTTGGTTATAGTTTCAATATTTATTGAATCACATTCCAACCTATTGATATCAAGCTAAAATGGAGGGCGCGGGCCAAAAAAACAAGGCCTGGTACCTCTTCTATGTTGATTAATTTGTGCATTATTCATGGGAGATTCTTCAGGGTGGATGGAACCTAATTTTTTATTGGGTTGAAGTGACGGCGATGTCCCCGAAAGTTCAAGGACCCCTTCAAAAGGAAAAATGGGCCCCCAGAGCTCACTCGGTGTCCCGCGGAAGGCCGCCGGTGTGGCGGTACCGGTGACTGGCACCGATGGGGACCAAAGTGGCGGCTAATGGCCAGCCACAAGGGAGGAGGTGGTGCACCTACACAACTGGAGGAACCAGTCGTGGCTCGTCAGCCGTAGCGGTCGGAGGAGGTAGCATGCACACTGACAGTCGCACTGGTCGGCCACGGAAGAAGAGGGCGGTGTGACTGGAGTGCCTCCGAAGGATGTGAGACACAGTTCGTTAGCCACGGAGGACCGAGGGTGGCAGTCGTCACACTGACAGGCCATGGGTGGCCAAGCAGCGGTCCGTCATGTGGTGCTGGACACGGCGGCCAGCACTGGCCGGCTGCGACGGGAGGCATGACCCGCTCCAGTAGGTCCTGCATGCCACCTATTAGTGCCACGTGGCATTGCTGCTATGAAGGAAACCAAATGGCTCTCACGGCCGTTCGGGATAACCGGGGGGTCACTCCCCCGGGTGGCAGCTAGGGTGGGCCCCACACAGCGGGCCGTTCCACCCAACCATGGGCCATGCCTCATGTGGCCGGGCCATGTGCCCAGTGGGCCGCACCCACCTTGTGAGACACACCCCCTTGCGGGACGGGCCGCCCCCTTGTGGGGCTGGCCGTTCCCCCTATGGGTCGGGCCAGACTGTAGTCCAGTGGGCCGATCCCTCCGCGGCCCAGCCCAGCAGGGTCGGATCGGGTCAATCTGGCCGGGTCAGACCGGACTCGGGCCCAACCGGACTCAGAAACACTTAAATGTCCATATCTTGAGAACCTGATGTCTATTTGACAAACCTTCTATGGCACTGGGATCCTTGGACCAAGACGGTCCTTTTGATATACTCCACATGAATTTTGGAAATAGTTGGGGTATGGCCGGTTGGATCGAACCCGAATCCAACCGGGCCCTTGGAACTGAAAGGCTTATGACTCACAGACCAGGCATCTGATTGATGCACCGTCTATCACATTGGAACCATTACAACATGGTGGTCCTTTGGGTTACTCCTTTGTGGAGCTTAGTGGCGGTCGAGGTATGACCAATATCTCGAGGGGTAGATTCTATGGAACCTGAGCGCATCGGGTGTGAGGAATCATGTGTCAGGTTGTAACATGAAGAAAAAACATTGATCCTAAGTGGTTCAGCATCTATCGATCATGTGTGGGTCAGCATCTATCAGATCCTGTGTGGGTCAGTGCTCAGCGATCTTGTGTGGGTCAGCGCATATTGATCCTGTGTGGGTCAGATCCTATGTGGGTAAGTGGGGGTTATTACCTATCGATCATGTGTGGGTCAGAAGAAGTGCCTCCTAATAGAATAATATGATCTAGCTTACGACTGATCATCTATAATTTTGTACATATGTTATACATGATTGTGATCTGAGTCTTCTATCTTCGTGGTGTCACCTGTGTGGTACTTCTACCTGTGTGTTTTTGTCTTCATGTTGTTACCTCTGTGGTACTTATACCTTCGTGGTGTTGTATTCTTGGTGTTACCTGTGTGGTACTTATATATTCGTGATGTTACCTGTGTGGTACTTCTACCGTTGTGCTGTTACCTTTGTCGTGTTCTTACCTCATGTCTGAGATGAGTATGTCTTGATAACTTAGGTGTATGTATGGTCATATACCTAAGTAGTGTTGATATCTATCACTTTGTGTCTGAGATGGAGGTATTGCTTTGTGGTTATTCCTTTTTGGAACATCGGGAGACCTACGGGGGGCTCAGGATCCCTACTGAGTATCGTTATACTCACCCCTACATGGGCTACACCTACACCTTGTTGGGTATTGTGCAGATTCCGGACAACATTGATCGAGGCTGAGGGAGCCAGGACTGGACGGTGCTTAGAGGTGGACCATTTGGTGTGACGTGATAGTGGGACAACTGATCCTGAGCTTTACCAACCCTTCATGTGGGATCCTGGGTGGACAATCCATGAGATATTTTTCACTTTTTAGTTGTATTTTTACTTTTCAGTTGTACTTGTACTTTTCAGTTGGGCTTGTATTCTAGACTCTATACATTCAGCAAACTTTTACTTAAGTATTTTACTTCGTTGTTGCTTCTTTTTTTGTTCTTGGACTATGTGTCTGTACAGGTTAAAAGGAAATTCCCCCCCATTTTAGGGATAATCCTTTCTGGTGCTAGTCGTCAGGCCCTCACCTATGGAAGGAGGGATTCGGGAAGTCACGACATGGGCCCTGAGGGACGGGTCATGACAAAAAAAATGGGAGATCATAATTGATCCTTAGGGATAAACAAGAGTAATTTGTAATCATAAACTTGAGCATATGGGTATGAGCACAAGATCCAAAAATTAAATGATCATACCCTTCATATCAAATATCATAAACCCTAATCCTTGCATAAATCCTGGATGTTCATAAGACATGAATCATAAATAAATAATGGACATAATCCCTGGAAGCATAACATTGGAATAAAAATTTGAATTGTAGTAGACATAGGAGAATATAATAAGGTTTCCATAGTTTCCAAGGCATCACTTCCCAGACCATCATAGATGAAAATATTCTTTATTGTACTAATAAACTCCCATTCCAACCATATATTACTAAAATAAGTAATCCCCCTTCCCATCCTTGTATTAATTAACAATGAAAACCTGCATTCCATCATTGTATTTCAGAACCATTTAAACCCTCATTCTATCCCTATATTACTGAACCGAGTAAACCCTCATTCTAGTCTCGTGTTATTGAATTGATTAAACCCTCATTCCATTTATATATTACTAAACTATGTAAACCATCATTCCCTCCTTATATTATTGAACTGAGAAAACCTTCATTCAACCTCTATCTATCTCATGAGATATAAATATTTACCTAATTCATTGGAATAAGATAAAGGTCCCACATGAATCATAATTAAATCATACGTACATGTGTCTAAAGATCATAAATAATCATATCATAACCCATGAAATGAAATGGGTATTATAAAAATTTAATCATATCATAACTTGTGGAAATAGATTGGTTTTATAATCCATTCATCATAGTGATAACCCATGAAATAAAGCTGGTTTCAAATGTATATAACGTGTGAAAGAGAAACTAAATTCATAAACATAATTCCATCAAAACATAATGCATTTTGAGAAAGAATATGAATAGAAACATTGACTAATTTCCACATAATTTCATTAGTAACACCAATAGATGTTATCTTATAATTTAAATATTTTTTAAATATCTTTTAAAAAGACTTCTGGAGGAAAATATCCATTATTCTTGGAAAAATGTTTTTTAGATAATAAACCCATTGAAAACCTTTTACATTGAAATTAGATTTGAAAAATTATAAAAGAATCTTTGAAAACATATAAAAAAATTTAAAATTGTATTTCCTTGAAAATGATCTTCATTGATCTTTTGAAATCAATTTTGATATTTTTTTACAAAACATGGTTTTTTGAATACAGTTGATTTCCAACCGAAGAGAGAAATGATCATATTTTGCCTAAAAAATTATAATAAGTACCAAAGAATGGGGAAATAGTACTGAAACATGATGATATCTTGATTAAATATAGTTGAAGGAAACTCATGAGTGTTCTATACAGATGGATCATAGTAATTCATCAATAGAAGCATAAACATAAACAATATTGAAAATCAATGAGATTGTCTCAATAAACACTTATAACCTGGTATCATGGGATCATAATCTTCATGTATGAAAATAAGACTGCATGATTAATATAATATCATTAAAATATTAAGATTAATGATTTTTAAAATGGAAGTATATAAAACAAAAAAAAAGATTTTATGTGCATAACAAAACAACTGTCTCAAAGAAGGAAAATTGAGACAAACTATTATACCAATTTGGTAACTTTTGAAATGTAATCCATGTGAAAGAAGGTTAAAACAATATAAATGTGAATACCCATAAATATAAGTATAATATTCATAGAATAAAATCATGGTTAGTATATATATCACAAAAAATGAAATATTGGAAAACATAACATGTATCTCCCTTAAATTAGATGCGAGATGAAATCCCCTTAACAAGTGTCTTGAATCTCTTCATACTCATACATGATTCTTGTATCATAAATATAAAATTATTATATAAATTTTAAATAATAAAATTCTTATATATTATAAAATATATGGTTTTTATGACCATATATTACCGGCTTGTTAAAAATCCTATGTTAAGGTTTCACTACGAGTAATATTCTTTATGTTTTTCTCATCTGTCTTAATTTGTTATAGGGTTTGTCATTATTCTTATAAAATGATTCAAGAATGTAAATAAATATATAAATATCATTTATATGAAGTATATTTAAATTTATAATAATATATAATATATATATATATATGAAATGGAATACACCATTCATGGAAACAGCAAGTCATACGTACTCATGAACGTTGTTTCTGTTTTTATTGTCGTATTGGAAGAAAGTATGTAAATGAAATATGTATATATAATTATTTATATATATAATTATTATATATGCATTATTATATCATATATATCATATAATTTCACTAAACCCATCCCTAATACAATATATGTGGTGTGTGAATGAATCATATCGCTTTGACGGGCGGTAGTCCACACTTTCTCAAACAAGATTATTGTATTAACGTAAAATGGAAATAAAAAATAGGTATGTGTTGAGTGAATGAATAAATAAGATTAAATAAATAATAAATATAATATATTACTTATATAAATAGACTTTCCATCATAATGGCCATCATGATATGTGGTAAAGGAGAAATGAACAATCATCATTTCGTGTGGTAGTAGTTCTCCATACACAGAAACGACATATTCAATATCAATTAGATATAGGGGTGTGTTTAGTTATAAAACACATCATAAAATCAACTTAGTATATTTAATATTCATGTTTTTTCACAAAATAATATAAATAAAGAGGGTGGAGGGGGTGGAGGCCGAAAATAATTGAAAGGATCTTGAGAGAAGGCATTCCGTCTTAATTGTGTAACTTCACATAAATAATGCCGAAAGGATTTTATGGAATTTAATTATGAAAAATAAAATGATTCCATTATAATGTAAAGGAATATGGTAGATTATTTGAGAAGAGTTTTAGAAGTCCAAGGTTCTTGAGAGGTGTTAGGAAGTGGGCAGAGTGCTTTCCTTTTTATAGTGGAGGGGGAGTTTTACTCTTTTAAATACCAAAATGTATTCTTTAATGGGTAGACTAACATACCTAAAATCACTCCAAGAAATATAAATAATGGATTTAAAGGTAATAATGGTCTATTTAACCATCCAAAACCCAAAAATATGTACATTTTAATAATTTTGTTCCTTAAATTCTATTATTCCCAATTTTATCATTTTGGTTTCTATTAAAACATCTATTTTTCTCAACATATAAATTTAACCATTAAGACTTAAATAATGTTAGATTTATTATTAAATATATATAAACTTAATTATTAATATTATATCTAATTTATAAAATAAAATCCCCATTTTTTTGGAGATTAATCTTCAAACAAGCACATGTGATGTGATTAAACACAACTTAAAATAGGACTGTGTTAACAACATTTGTACAACATATGGGTCAATATGTTAATTATAAAAATGAATGTTTCATTAATAGAAAACATATTATATTTATCAAAACTTATAAATCACTAGGAATAATTTAGGATTTGTATTAATTTTAAATCATGTAATAAAATTTCATTTATAGTAAACTAACAATAATATCAATTTTAACGTTATTTAATTTATATTAATTTTAAAATATCAATATAATATTGGCATTTAAATATATTAGTTTTATATATGTGTAACATTATATATTATTTTTTAAAAAATAAATATATACAATAACTCAATTAATTAACTTCAATTTTAATATTTATCGTGAAGTTTATTTTAGTTCATTATTATCTAAATAATCACTACATTGGAATTTTTTAAGACTTTTATGTATCTAAACCATCCATTAAAATTATTGATAAATTATTATTATAATAATAACTAATATATATTTCAGAAGGATTTGTATAACTGAAAATATGATGTTTTTTACATATCTTAAAATTTTATAAAGGGTAAATGTAATGAAAGTTTTCTTTTTTGTATTTTTCCTTACATACCCAATTATATATGGAACTTCAATTTAATAATATCCCAATAACCCATAAAATTCGAGCCAATTAGTGAAATGGTTGAAGTATTGTTATCCAACAGATTTTGGATATGTTTTGATGTCATTTTCACCTTAAATATGAAGGTTTAGTACCTTATTAAGCTCAATTTTACCTCAATATTCATAATTAATATTAATAACTCTCACTAATCATTTTGTTCATAAATTAAGTTTATATTATAAGGAAAAAAATATCATAATGATTAAAACTGTGTATTTATTATTTTAAAATTTTATGTCACAGAGGTGGGGAAATTATGTTTAACGCTTATCCCGCAGACGGAGTGAGATAACATGTTTTCAAAATAGAAAAACTCTCAAACGTTTATTGTGTTTTTATATTAAATTTCAAAGTGATAATTATTATATTAAACTAAATTATTTTAATAGATTTATAATTGATCTATTTTTACTTTAATACAAATCTAAAATAATATTTATCATAAATTGTTATTTAAACAAAAAAGAAGATTTTAACTAAAATGTATTAGTTTTCAGTAATCATCAAAAAATTAAGTTTCTCATAAATATTCCAAAAACTCACCATAAGATAATTTAAATGTTTAAAATTCAAAATTTAATTTAATTTTATAATTTTATAATTTTATATTTCTGTAAAAAAATTATTTTTCTATAGAAGGACATGAAGTGTTGTTCATTTTAGAAAATAGTATTTTTAAACATATAATGACATTACAAAAATTATATATTTCATTATCAATATCTTTTATTTATACAAAAACATTATAATAAATATTTTAAAATTTGTTATTACTATTAATATTTCTATTTTTATAGAAATTTTATAATTATCTTATTAAATAATTTTATTGATAAAATGATGTTTCGAAGAATCATTAGCGTTTTGTGTAATGTATGCCATGTTGGTATTGTGTGCAGCACAATCTAAGTGGTTGACTTGTGAAAGGAAGGATTGAAATAGTTTATATATATATATATATGTGAAATATTTACAAGGTCAAATGAAATTAAAAATATCATAAATTCAAATTAATTAGAAAAATATATTTCACAAAATCTTGGGGTGTTACAACCGCCATGGTGATGCAATGGGTTTTCATTATGGCTTCTATGATATTTCATCTTGCGGTTAGGTTGTAGTGTTGGGTGTTATCCATGATATTGAGTGTGATATATGCTTTGGTTGGAACAGTAATTGGCTTGAATGTTACTCTTCAGTCGTTGTTCAAGCCCTTAGAGCATGATCTGTGCAACTATCATGGATGCTTACTTCTTGATGGATCATTTTCATGGACATCCTATCATCCCTTGATTACATTTTACTCATGTTTATGGAGAGGCCAACTTAGTCGCGAATGGTATTTCTATCATGTGTGAAAATAGAAATGAGCTACCTTGGTCTATTCAAATTCCTTATGATCTTTTTACTATTATTCAGTGGGATATGTGTAAATTTCATATATTTAGACTGCTATAATTCATACATTTTCGTCTAATAATGAGATTTTTGCTTTTGGGAAAAACCTCGTCTTATTTTATACATAATTCATTTAACCACTATATAATTTCATGGTCACAAATACTATCATATAAACACCATATCTCTATATGATCAAGATTTAGAACTAATTCTATGCTATCCTTACTGAATACTGAGAGTTGAAAAAAGAAAAACCATCCATTGAATCACGTATCTTCATCATCAGTACCATTTACCGTATGATTTAAAATCATTAAAGAAATATTAATACGGTAGCACCTATATACATATCATAATTTTTATGACCATATTCTCTTTTATAAAATACACCAAAATAATAATTATTTAATCCAAACAAAATCACTTTAATAATTCAACTTCATTTTGAAACTATAATGCCCTAAGAATTATAAGTAATATTTTCTTCCTAAGAAAATGTGTGATATACTATACAATATTTTACATTTAAAGAATATAGAGGAACCAAAAAAATATCATCCTCTTAATATATATGACTACACATGTCATCTTGTAAACCTATAAAAATTCCAAACATTACACCAGATGAAAATATATAAAATAGAAATTTTAAAATTGGAAAATATGGATCACCATATCTGCAAGAATCATCACCCCCATAAGAAATAGTATAGAGACCAAACAAAATAGTAGAATGATAATCAATATCATATATAATTAAAATATATATCCATTTGTGTAATTTTATTGGCTATTAAGTGAAATAACGAAGTGGTGCTTATAGGGAATAAAAGTTAACGTTACTATTTGAATTCAACTATTAAACGGTTGTTTTTCAAATATGACCATTTGTTAATATAATAGTTTTTTAGTATTATTATTTGGAATTATAACCATTAGTAATAATTTTACTATTATAACTATTGTTTATAATTATTATGGGCCTATGATAATTGATAATGAATGAAGAAACAATGGCCTCAACTAGTAGAGTCATGTCTTTTTATTCCCATTTTTCAGAACATTGGATGGAGGTAGCATCCCTAGGGTTTTCCATTAACGAATACCAATATGATCTCATACAAGAGTGTATAGAAGAAAATAACATATGGGATAAGTTCAAGTTACTAGAGATTACCAATCAATCAATTTTATCCAAGAAACCCCATCACACTACCAACATTGCACACCATACCTTAGGGCGTACATGGGTGTAATAAAGGATTTCGTGTTTTGGCATTAGTTTTTTAAATAATAAAGTAGTTTTATAGATAAAAATAAAATTATGTAATATATACTTTTAAAATGGTGTTTTCTAATACATTGTATGTTTAATTGTTACTAATTTTATATATTGAATTTTTGACACAAATAAAACATAATATATTTTTTGGAAAACAAATATTAATTTATTATATATGTAGTTATTATGAATAATTTTTTTTTGAAGAAATAGTTTTTAAAATAGTCATATTTTAATATAAATGATAAATTATTTTTATATTTTTATAGGGAACCTTTATATTTGTAAGAAAGATGATTGTTCCTTAAAAATAATTTGGTTTTCATTAAATAAGTTTTTATATATTTAAAGTTAAAAATTATCATATAAAGAAAATAATTATAATAAATTAAATATTATATTTTAAATCACTATAGCTAAACTATTTTGTGGGTCTGGTGAATGATGAAGTGGAACTGGTCCCAGATCTGGCTGTATTGTTGACTCCTCATGTTGCCTCTCCTATGACTCCTGGAAGGGTGTCGATTGATGTTGCTACTGAACTGGATGATAGAAGGATCCCATTTCTAGGGAAGAAGTGTGACCAAAATGAAAGTGGGGATGGGCAGTTGCAAGAGCAGGCCGCTGGAAACTGTTTTCAGGATTTGAAGAATTAGAGGGTGTCTCATATGGAATAGGAAATTTCAAGGAACGAAGTAGAAAATTTTCAGTCTAACTCTCAGCTCCATGATGTTATATTTAGAGAAGGTATTCTGTAGGAGGGGATGCATGGTTGTAAGGAGCCTGTGGAGAATCTAGAATGTTTAGTATTATTTGATGCTAATAGCCAATTTGAGCATGAACATAGAGTTCCCAATGGTTATCAAGAGGTGATTATCACTGGAAATTGGGGTGATATATTTGATAGTGAAAAGTAGAATGCTCATGGCCAGGTGTGTACCTCTTATATTGACATTGTTCAGGGTGGAAATAAGATTGTATTTGGGAAGGAAGAAGCTTTGAATGCTCCACCAAGATGATGGAAAAGGAAATATTATTCGTATATGACAAAGAAAATGCCCATGAGGTCCTCTGTTAACAAAGTAAAAGGTACACATATTTCAGAGGAGTATATATATTTGGAAAAGATAAACCATAAAAGAAGTATATTAAGACACTTAAGTAGTAAGAAAGCTCAGAATGGGAGTCAGCCACTTCGGTTGAAGCAAACAGGCATGGATATGGTGATTAATAAGATTTTTATGATATGTTGCTATTTTTATAGCTTGTGTTTCATGCTTACTGTAATTTTCATTTATTTTAATAAATGGTTAGAGACTTTTTCTCTGACTATGATTTCATGTATTACTTTATATTTATCTCATAATGAAAAATAATTAATTATCCACAATCCCTTAACTATGATATGTTATTTCATTAATATTACAAATTTTAATGTATTTTCATAAATTTCTAAACCTATAACTGAATATAAAATTTCTAAAGTAGAATATTTTAATTTAAAAAAATGATTTTTTTGCAATTAAAATTTTCTACATTAAAATAACTATTCAAAATGGTTCATGGAAATAATTGATTAAAACTCCATAAAAGTTTACTAAAATGTCTAAAACTATGTTAAAATCAATAAGTAAGAAAATGGGGTTTCATTTTCTATAACTTAGATTTAGATGTCCTATATTCGGAAATTATTAAACAATTCCTCCAGTTTTCTCTATAAATATACACCCATTTCACTCATCCCCATCAATGAAAATCATTAATGAATGAAGAAAAGAAATTATTCATAATAAATAATCCACCCACTGTATACTTAAGCCCACTATGTTCTATCTTCAAGATTTAGGAGAAGCTATCCATGTTAATGGAATTCTCATCATCCTCTTTATCATTCATGTAATTCATCTTATATATGTATTTTATAGGGTATGTAACATTGTTTTCATAGTATTCTAAGAATAGCCTTACTACAAAAATATTTTTTATCAATGGTAGTCCTTTTCTATCTTTAATTTTAACCTATTGTAATTGAATGGTTTTTACCTACCTTGCTGTCAAATTTACTTATCCTGGTTCTCTCATTCACATAAAAAAATTTATATTGTGACTAACCAAAAAATTCATTTACCCATACAAATTTACATATCGTATAATATATATTATTAATTGAAATATTTCTATAAAACAAACCCACTTTCCCTCTCATTGGGATAAAATTAATATTATTTTCAAGACCTTATAAACACAAGTAATAAAATATTTTATATGAAACTCATAATTATTATCCTCCAGTTATTAAAAAAGCGATATGTTATTATCAATTTGGACTACATGAAATTTGTACATATAAAGGTTTCACAATTATAGAAATCCAATTCATTGGTTATGGAATTTAATCTCTATATATGATACATTATTTGAAACCATGGTGAATAACCTTGGTATATTTCATTTTTGACACCATGGGGAAAAACCATGGTGATATTCTTATGAATTCGTCATTTCTATATTATATTCATGTTTTAATTTTCATGATCATGTAATTTTTATTACTTTATGCCACATGTTCTCTTGTTCATTCCATATTATTATGCCTCACAGTCTTATTGATAAACACCATGATGACATGTTAAATGTATCCCTTTATTATTCCTTTAATGTTCTAAGTTCTCTCTCCTTTCAGTTTTTAAATGTCCAAAATTTATGATATTATGTAAATATAATATAGGGTGACATAACTAATATTCCTTTATAGTGGATTAGAATTATTTTTTATGCATTCTTATATAATATTCCAAATTTAAATGAAAATAAACATTAAATAGTGTTGGGTTTAGTTCCATGTAATGCAAATTTTATGCAATAAAAATCCATAATTACATTGTTGTATTAAGATGTTGGTTTCGTTATTTGGGGAAATAATGGACTTGAAAATGTAGTAAAAACATATGGAAAATATAAATATTGAAAAACCACCTATAAATTTTATTAATTATTTAGCATGTGTTTTCTAAAGAAATGAAATCCATATATGGATACTACCTGTGGATATATCTCTAGAATATATATAACTAGGGGTAATAATCCCAAAAACACTATATTGAGGTAGACTCGATTGGGAATTAGTGCAGACCAATGGACCTTGCTTCATACTTGGATTGACACTCCCAGTGTAACATACCATGATTTTATTAAATAAATTCATTCAAATTTATTTAAATTCATTGTTATTTTGAGTTAAATGAAATGAACTGTTAAAATTATGATATACTCACAACTATGTTTAGCTTTTATTGAATGTAATTTCAAGTTTCTTTTATAAATTATTTTACATGAAAGTCCAATTCAAATCAAACAATTATATAATATTGATATTATTATTTAATATAGATGTAATATAATTGAATTTATATTGGTGGGTGTGAATAAGACTATAAAATATTAATGTTCAATATTTTTTACATTCATAATATGTGTTTTATCGACTTTTGATAAACATAAATCAAATTTTATTCATAAAAAGATGTATATTTTTTAAGGCCAGTTTTACCGTCTTTTAATGGAAATTTTTTTTAGTATTATTTATACACTTTTTGATTATTAAATGAAAAATTAAACATCATTTTTGAACTTTGAATATCAAAATTTACTATTGGTGAATTTTTTGAATTTTTATTAGAAGATTCAATTTTGGATAAATAGTGAAAAACATAGAATTTTAATTGAAAAATAAGTTTTTCATCTAATTTATTTATATAGTTAAACTGTATTTTTATTTTTTAATGTAAAATTACTTGAAATGTATAATATTAAATCCAATTTTGGCCAATATATTCAATTTTTCATTGGAATTGGATATAAAAACATTTCAATATTTTGAACATTTCACATTCAAAACACACCATCCCACAACATCTACACCATCTCACAGCACCACCAGGACTAATTTTAAATTTATTTAACCAATGATAATGAATTGTATTAGGAATATATATAGAAGAATTATGAAATTTTTATTCTAATTACATCATCTCAATTATTTTACAAAAAATATTTTTGAAAATCATTAAGTTTATTTATAGTTATTTAGGTCAGAACATGATTACTTAAAGACTAAACATAGAATATATTGTGTATTAATGACCAAAAACCATTTTCAGTACTATTGGATTAACATATTTCATACCTCTCTACCTTTTTCTTTGTTTGTATTAGTTTCTCGGTTATTATTCCATGAAATTGACCTTATATAATAGGTTACATATGGAGATATACAATCATGTAATCTTCTTTTCCATTAACACTAATAAAGATTTGGACTAGGGAAGAAGCTACATATGTTTGGTTATAAAAAATATTTTTCAATATAAATGAGTTATTATTATCATAAAAATATATATTTAATTTTTATTGAAGACTTATTTACAATAAATCCTTAATAAAACCCACACAGGGAATATTTATTTAATAATAAAATAAAATAAATGATATTTTATTAAATAATTTAAATTTACTAATCATATTATCTTGTTTCAAGTGATTTTAAAATGTTAATAAATATAAAATACGGTTTGATTAATATTCCAATTTTACTTCTATAATGAATATATTGACCCATAAAATATAAATAAACATTTTTTTCACATTTACATTTAGAGAAGAGTTTTTTTCACATTAAATGAGTTTTTGTTAAAATTAATTTACAACACTTATGGGTTTCTTATTTTTAAAAATTGGTATAATATTTTTTAATTATTGGTCCTAAATTGTATAATATGTCTCACTTTAATTTATTCTTAATGGATTAATTACATATGATTGAAAACTATCTATCTATTGAAAACCCAAAATGAAAAAATAATGTCACATAATGACTAAAGAAAAAATGATAAAAATGATTTTATTTTTGTGTTTTGTCGGTGTTTATTGACAATAAATCCCCTTTAATCCATTATTTTTTAATTTTGGAAGCACATGAGGTAATGAATTCCTCCAAATAGTGTTTACTTTTTTATTTACAAGAAAGTGACTCCTCTTCTAATATAAAAAGGCAATAACTCTTCTCCTCTCCTTGCACATATCAATCCATTTGAAATGTCTATCCCCTAACCAAATCAAATACAAAATTCCCTCCTTTCACCCAAGATTATTCAATTTTATAAAAATATATAACCATGGATTCCCTTTGGTGAAAAAAAAATGAGTTACCCAAAAAAAGAGTTAACATTTTTCTATAATCAATTTTGATTTATTTATTTTTAATTTAATTAAATTATTATTATTTAATTATTAAATATTAACCTCAGTATAATAAACATATGTGAATTTTTTATGTTAAGGCTTCTAACTAAACCTACACACATATCAATATAATGGGTAACAAAATTAAAGTTCATGTGAACGATGAACTACCCACCCACGAAACGATGTCGTTCATTTTTTCCATTACCACATATAATGGTTTGGAATTAATATTGACATATTGTTTTTATATGGTATATATATTATATGTAGGTAGTCATAATACCTATGTAATTTTTTTTATTAAACATACCTTCATTATTTTCATTTAGTTAAAATATGATAGCATTGCTTTTGGACATGCGGACTACCGCCTCCCCAAGGCGATGTGATATGTTCACACATTACATGGAATGTTTCAAGGATGGTTTTAATAAAAATATGTGATATGAATGATATAATAATATTTCTTTAAATATTATATACAATTTTCTTTATTAACTTTTCACACACTAAAAAGTGAGAATGTATTTCAAGGTCATGTGAACTACCGCCTCCTAAAAACGATGTGATTCCTTTTAAATCATAATAATTCTATATATAAGTTCATATGATTAAATAAATATGTATATATATTCTACATATCATTATATGAAGATAAATATTACTTAAATTATTTTAATAATGAATGTTAAAAAATGGGAATATTACTTATGCGTATGTATGACCTACCATCTCCATGATTGTAACATTGGTTAATTTTTCATATCCATATTTTATGATTGCTTATAAAAGTATAATAGATGAATATATATGAAAATTTTGACTAGATAATTATTATATATATGTTTATATAATGGCCACCTCGATAATATTTAACCAACCATATTCATTTGGACAAATAAATTGAATATGGTCAATTCACCCAACATATATTTTATTATTTAAGTAGTTGTATAAAACATTACAATAAGTTAAATAAAATTAATTATAAATATGAAAATATATTTTAATCTATTAAATAACAAAAATATGTTTATTATTCAAAATTTTATTGAGAACCATGACCGTTCAGACTCAATGTAAGAAATTTCATCTCAATCTCCTTTTATTGAGACAATTATTGTTGTAATGAACCATTTTTCTTTTATAAGGTGTATACAGAACCAATTTGACAATATAAATCCATATTTTATATACTATAACATCATTTAATTTAATTTAAATATTTATTATTTTCACAGAGCTTATGATGTAAATGTTCAATGTGTTATGCTAGACATTTAAAGTTTAATTATTTAAATTCAAAATATTTTTTTCCAGGTAAATATTCTGGATATTTTATACAGATTTATTTTTATTGACATAAAGCCCATATAAAGAAAATTTTATTTCTATTTTAAATTTAATTCAACTGTTTTTGAAAAATGTTATTTTTATGTGTTTTATAAATAATTTTTTAACAAGAGATAAAAGTAATATTCTATTATTAACTTACATGGTGTCAAAACAATTTCAACCACTATGGACATTGTTTTATTATTTACTTCTTTTCAAATATTACATTTATCCATAAATGAAAAATAATCTTTATTTTTTATGGGTAATTTTGATTTGAAAAAGGTTTTTCATTGAAAAGGGTATTTTTTTTATTAAATATGGTTTCTCAAAAGAAATGGTATTTTTTATTATAATGTGTTTAAATATATGTTAAAAAAGTTTTTTTAAAGGAATTTATGATGAGATTATTATTACACATGATATTGTACATGAGAATTATATGAAATTTGTGAGACTAATACTACTTATATGAATGTTTGAGCCCAATTATTTCTCATAGTTTTTCCCAATATAGATTATATGAAGGGTTGACACCCATTATAATTTGTTGAAAAATGTGAACCTTATATAGCTTATACTAATGGTTGAACCCTATTATAGCTAACATTTGAGGCCTATATAGATTATACAAATTGTTATTCCAATTATAGATCTCTAAAAAATTGGTTAATGATAATGTTTAATGTCATCCTTATGGATATTCCAATTAAATGGGTTTCAAATTTGTTTTATGTATATGATGATCTAAGTCACATAAAGTGGTATTATTTCTTGATATAGTTTTCGATAATTTCTTGTGTAAAATGTGTGTTTTTTATTCATGGGAAAAAAAATTATTTGATATTCTGAAATAACATTAAAGATAAAGGTAAATGTTATAGAATTTTTCATGTTTTTATTGAACTAACAGTTTCTTATTAATTATATCCCTCGAAAAGCTTTTGTGATCAACTAATCTTTTAAAAATGACTTCACAGGGTATAATGATGGTTATTGGAAAGGAATATGTCATGTTTAGATTCATGGATATCTTCCATTAAGATAATTGGAACATTATTTTAAAACTATTATATTATTTGAAAAATGTATATTGATTAGAAGTTTCAAAATTGTATTTTATGGATTTTTTAGGGCCTAATTCCCTAAAACTCTAAATATAAAATGATCCTCAAAGTGAGAAGATTTTTTATTCCTGATTAAACTGAATATTATTTAATCATTAAGGTCAGGTCCTTATAGTTGGTATTAATGAAAAGGTTTTGATAAAATTATATTTTATAATAGTGTTAATATATTTCACTTTGAAGATTTTACATTATGGTTAAGTTGAAATGATAAATAATTTTAAGATTTCCATGTTGCTTTATCTAAAATCTGACTATTCAGAATGGATAATCCATATCAGGTGGCATTGATAGGTGGAAAAATTCTCCTTCATGGCTCCTTTCTCTCCCAGTTTTCTCCTCTCGCTCTCTGCTCCGCCTAGGGTTTCATCCCGAAACCCTATGTTGTGGGGTTGGTGGCATGCCCGAGTGTCGTTCTCCTTCTTCTCATCCACTCCTTGCTTCTTCTCTCCTCCTATTCTCTTCTTACCGCTCGGTTTTTTACAACGTCTCTGTGGGTTCTACCCTGGTGCTTCTTTCACGACGGCCTCGCACCCTGTTTATGGTGAAGGCCATGTGCTGTTGAAGCCCTTGGACACTCTTTCCCCTACTCTGAACCCTTGTTCCTCGGATCCTCTCCCAGTTGGAAATGGATCAGGGGTAATAAAGGGGTTTTGGGATTTTTGGTCGGTGGTCGACGGGTTTCAAGGCATCGCCAGAGTCTTTACCCTTGTCATCGATGCTGTCGCTTGGAGTTCTCGACCGCTCATCCTGCTCTGACCTCACGTTCTGAAGCTCCTCTCCAGGTCGGATTTGGAGCAGTTGTAACTACGAGGTTCTAGGTTGTGTGGTTTGGTGGTCTTCACTATTCTAGTCAGTCATTCTTCATCGTTGGTAATTTTTTTGTTGGTAATGTTCTGGGTTGGAAACGATTCTTTGTTGCTGAGTTTTTGTGTTCGAATTATGTCTTGTTCTGGTTATGGGTATGTTTGCTTCTGGTTGTGGCGAAGGCATCAGCTATCTTTTGGTGATGCGCTAATGTTGGTTATGTTTTGTTGATGATGGTTTCTCTGAGATGGTGGTTAATTGTGGTGTTGATGATGATGGTTGAAATTGTCTTTGGGCGCTGGTGGTTCGTGCTGCGTCTTCGGCTCTGGTGGGGTTGGACATCACCAGCGATCTTCTTCACATTGGCATCGCTTAGAGTTCCCATCTACCCAACCCTACTCTGACCTCGAGTTCCTCGGTGCCTCTCCCAGTCAGATTTGGAGCAGTGGATGGTTTGAGGTTCTGGGAAGTGTGGTTTGGCAGCATTCGGGGCTCCTGACACTGCATCTCGCTTTGGTTTTCTAGTATCATTGATTGGTGTTGGTCACTGGTGTTGATACTGATGGTGAAGGTGGAGCGACGACTTAATGGCCTTTTGATGCCAATAATAGGTATCATGTCTTGGGTAAGGGTGGAGATGAGGATGATTGTACGACAGCGATGACAGAATCTGGTTGAAGGGCTCACCGACAATTTGGTATGAAGCGACATTGGGGCTGTGAGGTTAGAAGGTGTGAGAATCAAGGTATCACACGATGTTTGGTGGCTCATGGACCAAGAAAAATGATGATGTTCGAATTTTGAATTTTCGGTCATTTGAATTTCGAATTTTTCTATGGGCAGGACTCTAGCAGTGGATTTTGGTTTACTTGGCTTTGACTTGTCACTGGTTTGATATGTATTTGGTTCACACATACCCATAAAAGTGTCATTAGAAAATAAAAATATGGATTGGACTATTTAGAATGGTTTTCCACATTTATAATAAGAAAACTATATTTCAAAATAATCGAGTGGAAAATATCCTGCCAATTGATAATCCTATGGTGGATGTAATTAGAATATAATAGTTTGTGGGAGAGATGTATTAATTGAAGAAATATATAAATGGTGGTGGTATCCATTCTAAAGAGAACTCAGTCTATTATGAAGAAACATGCCAATACTGGGACATTTTATGAGACAACATCCCCCATCATTAAATGGATCATCTCACCCAGAGGTAGCTTATGGATAAATCAATGCCTTGGAGATAATATTTGATGTAAAGGTATGTTTGAAATTTAAAAATTCAACTCCTTACATTTATCATTTTTAGGGACAATTCGATAAATGTTGGTATTTGGTTAATAATTCCATAGAGAAATATAATCAGAATAACTTGGGATGGAAAAAATTTAAGGGTATTTTCCATGGGAAATAATTTGATATGGAATTTGTACTCCAAACAGAAAACCAGTTCTTATAATTGGGGTAGAACTATTGAGGTTAGGTAGTTTCATATGAAGAAAACCTCCCAGCATTGGATAGTTACATTCTAGATTTTTTTTGATATATTAATAGTAAAATTAATTTATTTACATAAGATTGAAACACATTCTATGAATATATTTGTCCACATTGGAATGTATATTTACCGATATATTTGTTAATTATTTTGAGAAAGGTGAAATGGATTATGAGAAAACATGTGTACAATGAGATATAAATATTAAGAAATGTTCATGGTGAATGGAAATGGAAAAGAAACCAATTAATAAATCTGACGGTAAGCCTAAAACTTATTCCATGTATGGTAAGATAAATATTTCTAAATGTACATTAAGAACTATAATGTTTTAATGGTGTAATATTTTTGGTCAAATGGTTCATGTTGGTAATATGGAATGTTCAGAGAAATCCAATGTTTTGATGAATGATAACCAGTTAGTAGTGAGAAGTTTTTCATGCACTGAATTGGGATATTATGAGAATATGTATCCAAAATTACTTTGTCCAGGAATAAATCATCAGGATCATAAAAAAAAGGTAAGGGTAAATATTTATCTATTATTTCATTAGATGATGGTATATATGGTTATGTGATGGGATCCACTGGTATCTTGGTATTTTTTGAAGGTTAACTATATGTTCAGGGTTTTTGAAATTCCTTTCGAGGTATTATGTGATGTGATAATAAATTGATTAAAAAAAATTTGGGAGATATATTTTCGGGTTTATGTTTATGTAAGGATTTATTTTAATTATAATCACTCATTTTTATATATACTTGAGTTTAATATTGTTGATAAAATTTATGGCATATACGATCTTTTATGATTAATATTATTTTTAGGGATGTTCATCATATTTTATGAAATGTAATGAGGATGAAATTGTGATATAGAAACAAATCATGTATGATTATTTCTATTTATTCGTAGATAATAAATTAATTACTTGATATTAGTAAAATCATATTTTTAAAAATGGTATTTTCATGATTCCGACAGTTTTTTTGAGATAATGATATGTTGCAAGGACACAATATTTTTAAAGGGGTAGGATGTAAGAAACCATGATTTTACAAAATATATTCTTTCAAATTTATTTAAAAGCATTAATATCCTGGTTTAAATGAAATAATAAATTTTTATTTTGTTATATAAACCACCATGATTATCATTATTCAGGTAAAATCATGTTTCTTCACTAACTTGTGTTACACGCACATCTGAGTCTTACTGAACAATAATATATTGTAAATATTATTATATAATATGAATGTTATCACATAGATAATATATTGCCTTCTTTGAATATGAATAACTATATTATACATGTTTATAATTTTATGTAAATTCATCCAATATGTTTGATATGATCAAGATAAGAATAAATCATATTTTTATCATAACAAGATATATATTATTAATGTTCATTTTTACCACCTTTTAATTGAGAACATATTTTAAATCTATTTTTTTAAAATTTTAATGATTATTTTATGAAAAAATAATCATCATTTTTGAAATTGGGATTACAAAATTGGCTTTGGGTGAATTATTGGTATTTTTTAAAGCATAATTTTTTTTATGAATTGTCAAAAACACAAAATTTTAATTGAAAAAATCTATTCATAAACTTTATTTATCGAGATAAATTATATATTAAATTGTTTTTAAAGTATAATTAGTTCAATTATACATCAATAAGTCTAATTTATTTCAACAGATTCAATGAAACTTTGAAACTGGATATCAAATCATTTCATACTTTAGAACTTTTCTCCTTAAAAAACCACAATCTCACAGTGTCTTGATGATTAATTTTAATATAATTTTAGCCACTTATGTGAATTGAATTAGTAATAACATATATAAATATTTTTAATGTGTTTTACGTTTTTTTCTAAAATGATAAACATAGTATTTCTGAAAAATATGATTAGTGAAAACAGTTACAATTTATTATATTGATTAAGGTCATAACAAAGATACAAAATGAATAAAAATAGAATATAAAGTGAATAAATGAAAAAAAAATCCAACACCATTTATTGACATATTTTGACCCTCTCCACCATAGGATCAGTTTTTATGAGTTATTTGGATACTATTAAATGAATATAACCAAAGTAATACGTTTAGTATGGAAAAAAGACAAAAAAAAGAGAGCATTCCATTCCATTAACACTTATTAAGCATTGGAGTAAGGAATAAGAAACATATGTTTGGATATAAATATTATTTTGGTATATAAATTATTTTCTATTTTCGTAATAATTTAAATTTAAATTTATTTATTATATAATTACATAAATATATTAAGAAACTCAAACAAATGGATTATTTTGTTAATAAGTAAATAAAATAAATGATATTTTACTTCATAATTTAAAATTACTAAAAATATTATCCTATAACCAGTGATTATAATGTGATAATAAACATCAATTATCATCCTTTCATATGATAATTTATCTTTTATAATGAATATATTTACCTATTTATAGTAAATTACTTTGTTAGCATAATTGCGGTTAAAGCAATGTTATTGCACATTACACATGTTTCTTTTAAAATTAATATCCAACACATTTGGTATTTTTATATTATAAATTGGATTTAATATTTTAGAATTAATTTTTATAATATTTATAATATGTCTCACTTAAATATAGTCTAAATTTATTAATTTCTAATGATAAAATACTAGTTGCCTAAATAAAAAATGAAAATGAAATAATAATAATGCCACATAACGTCTAATTAAAAACTGACAAAAATGATTTTATTTCTGTCTTTTGTGAGTGTGTATCAACCATAACACCCATTAAATCAATTATCTATAATTTTAGAATCAAATTAGGTAAGGGATTCATCGCAACTTTGTTAAATTGTTTTTAAAATATTGAAACTCCTCCCTGCCTATATAAAGGTATAAAATCTTCTCATCTCTTCACACCTTTGAATCCTATTCACAATCCAAAAAAATCCAATATAAACTTCCATAATCCCTAATATATTCCTATTATCCTTTTTTTTGCAATAATGCCTTTTAAGTAATCAATTTCATGATATCAAAAAATTGTTTCTGGAAAAAAAGGTATCATTCTTCAATGATCACTTGATTTTTTTTATTTATAAAAATATTAAATTATTCTTATTCCATGATTATATAATATCATATAAATCATAAATTTTTTAGATGTTTTTATGTCAGGTTTTTTTCCTACACATATATACACATCCATCAAATGGGTAAAAAATTACCATTCATGTGTACGATGAACTACCACCTCACGAAACGATTCCATTAGTTTTTCCTATAGCACATCTAAGGGTTGAGAATCGTGATATAAATAATGTTTTTATATTATATATATGCTTTTTATGTTTAATTATTACTTTTGAAATTTTTATATGACACATATTTTCAGTCCTTCCAATTTTTGAATATATGATAATATCGTTTGTGGATGTGTGGACTACAACCTCCACAAAGTGATGAAATTTGCTCACACATTACATGGAATTTATTATAGATGGCCTTAATGAAAATATGTAATATTAATTAAAGCTATATTATATTAATTACATAATTTCTTTCCAATAAATATAATATATCATTTTCATTATTACCTATTTTCACACTAAAAAAGTGATAACATCATTCGTGGATGTATGGATTATCGCCTATTCATAGTGATGTGATTCCTTTTACATAACAATAATTCTATAGCTAAGTAAATATAATTAAAAAATATAGTATATATGAGGTAATTATCAATCTAGTAATATAAAAAGTGTATACCTTCTTTGAAAAATGATCGTTGAAAAAATGGAACATTACTAATGCGTACATATGTTCTAACATCTCAATGATTGTAAAATCAGTTCATTATTCATAACAATATATTCCAACTAGTAATGAAATTATAGTTTATATATTAATATGATATTTATGATATTATTATTATTAAATATAGTTTTATATAATATAACTCCTTGACAGTACACAACCAACCTTAGTAATTTTGACACATAAGCGTAACATGGTCAAAGCCCCCGGCTTATAAATAATTATTTATATAGTCTAATAAAATTTTGTAATAAGTGAAATAATTTATGGATAAACATGAAAAATCTTCTATATCATTTAAATAATTAAAATTATTATATTATTTAGATTGATAAAGACACATGTGACTTGTTAGACTCATGGTAAGGGATTTCATCTCAATCTCCTTTCATTGATTAAATTTTTGATGATATTCACTTTTATTCTTTGGTAAGGTGTATCTAAATCCCCTTTTATATTCTATTTCCAGATTTTATCTATTATTATGTTCTATACTATTTTATAAAATTTTCTTCTCTCATGGGGGATATGATTTAATGTTTCTAGGCTGAATGAGACACATTTAATATTTAACGATTTACATTCATAGTATTTATCTCCATTAAAATGCTATTGATATTATTTTACATATCATATATATGGATATAAAAGTGTTATGAAGTAATATTTAGGTCTATTTTGAATTTCATTCAATGGTTTTCAAAAAATATAATTTTACATGTTTTATAAGGATCTCTTTTACAAGCGAAACCAGGAATGTTCGATTATTAACGTACACAGCAAAAATGACTTTTCCACAATCATGGACACTGTTTATTTTTTGGTTTCCTTTGAAATATTTCATGTTTCCATAAATGAAAACCATATTGAGGTTTTTAGGTGTTTTTATATAGAAAATAGTTTTTGAAATAAAATGTTTTTTGTTGTTAATTACGGGTTCTCCAAATAATGGGATATTTTTATTCGAATCTATTTTCATTTGTTTTTAAATTAGTTTTTAGATGGTTTTATGATGACATTGATTTATTATTGTTATGTTACATTATATTTATATAAAGTGGGTGAGCCTGATACATCTTATATCAATTTTTTATCCCCATTATAGCTCATGGAGGATCCGTATATATCTTATATGAAGGGTTGAAACCCATTATAAATAATGAGAATTATATAATCCCAACATAGATTATACGAATTTCTAAACCCCATTATAGATCTATGGTGATCCTGATGTAGATTATGCACTAGGTAATCCCCATTATAGATCTCAAATTCATTGGGTAATGATAATTATATAAGTCAGCCTTATAGATATTGAAATTATATTGGTTTAAAATGGTTTTATGTATATGATTCTCTAAGTCACTAAAAGAGATTATTTTTCTTATTATGGTTTTTAAAAAATTTATTAGAGAATAATTTGTGTTCACTATTCGTGTGAAAATATTTTAACTCATATTCTCAATGAAATTTAAATAAAAAGGTAAATTTTATATGAGTTTTCATGTATTTACAGAACAAATAATTTGCTTTCTTTTTATTTCCCTTATGGAGATTTTGTGATCTTCCAAATTTCTAAAATTATTTTCACAAGGTTTAAGGATGGGTAATATAAATGAATTTGTCGTTATTAAAGTAATTTATATTTTCCCTAAATAGAAATCATGATTTATTTTACATGTTTAATATTATGGGAACAAATTTTACTGATCTAATGTATCCAATTTGTATTTTATGGTTTCGTTATGGCATACTTCTCTATATTAATAGACATAAATGATCTTAAATGTGAGAGTATATAAAATTCTTAACATAACACAAGATTATGTAATATTTATGGTTGGGACCTTATTCTCAGGGGATATATTTTGTTTATCAATAGTTTTTATGTACCATTTTCAATGATATATAGAAAATGAAATTTTTATTTGTGGAGAATAATGAATAACATATTTATACATGATGTTTTCAGAAATAAATTCCTTTTAGAATTATAAGCTTCTTATAAGAAACATGTTCTGCACAATGGATTTCTATTATTATAAAAATAAGGTGAAATAGGAGGAACCTTGTAAATAATGAGTGCAATAGATGATTCATTGATGTCCTTCCTAACATGATGGAATATAAAATGGAAAAAATCATTGGGATTATGAATAAACTATCTAAATTTATGAGTAATAACATTTTTCATGTTTAGTAACGGGATTAACCTTGATTGGAACAACTTTTCCTTGATTCATTCATGTTTTATAAACCACCTTTATTGAGTGGATCTTCCAATCCATTAATTTTTTATCAAAGTATTTCCTCTATTAAAGAGATCTTTTATAGTATATTTATTTTGGGTACAGAGGATATCACAAAATTAATATACCACATAGTACGAGAAGTTTATCGGTGGTGGTTAGTGATTAAAAAAATGAATCCAACGAGGGAGGTTTATTCTATAGAGTGAGAAGTGTTTCGAGGAAATTTTTAAAAAAAATATTTTCACCCTTAGATGTGATTAAAAATTGATATGGAATTCCATGAGGTGAAGTAGAAGAAAAATGAATAAATTGGAAGCAATGACACAAATAATAGAAGACTCTCTTGATACATGTCTAGTTTTGTTATAGATCCTAATGGAAGGGTCTGTGGATTCATTGGTGGATTTACACACCATATGTGGAGGAATTTAGAATATATAAACTTTTAAATCTATGATGAGATAGTTTGTTTTGCTATGGATGTTGAATTGTAGTTTGTTTATATGCAGTGGTTAAACTGTTCAAATAATAATAATTGTGTAATAGATCCAAACAGAGGGATGAATATTGAACACATTTGAGCAGGAAAGACGGTGGAAATTCCCAGATATAATAAATGTGGGAAGAATCCATGGTGGAAGTGATTTCATGGGTGGGAAATTTTCAAAAAGTTAAGAAGACATGGTCATATAGATTTGAAATATCACGGTGAGGTGAAGCCTAAAATTCAAAAAAAACATATGTTAATGGGATGATGGGGTAATCCCTGATAGATGTTTAATGGTTTACAAAAAGAAATTTTTAGAACCTTTTCATTAAATTTTCAAATAAAAAGATAATAGAGGGAAACATAAATCAAAATCTGCATTGGAAATATGATCAAGGTTTTCTGTTATTTATCAAGAAGGATGAAGTATAGGCTGAAATGAAGTTGTGGAAGGTGTACTCATTGTTCTCACAATGATATAAAGTAATTTTTTTGATTATATTTATAGTTATACATTCATTTAATCAATGTTTTAATTGAATATAGATTTAATACTTGAGCTACTATATGTAGAGTAATCATTCAAGAATCCTGGATGAATGATCCTAGAATAAACAATGTGTAGAGATTATATTATTAACATTAGTGAGAATAATATTATTGAAAATCTTGAATTCATTCCCATGGAAGAATTCAATAATATTTAAACGATGGACTTGCACTCAATGTATAATGTTATTATCAAATTTAGATAAAAGAAAATTTTTGTAATCTTGAGATATTCCAAAAAGTTATTTCTAAAGGAGGGGTATCGTACCATAATATTTGTCTAGATGTACCTCCCATATAATTATTTATGGAGATGATTAGTGATGAAGGATAAGGAAATTAATATAAACGAAAGTTAAATGTCCAAATTATTTGCGAATAAATTGATGTAATTTTTAAAGAGTTACATAGACCTCAATCTGAAATATTAGATGATATCTCAAATGAACTCATACCTAGATCCAAGTCGATATCGAAGACCCTTTATAAAATGGAAAATGTAGATTTAGAGAAATTAAAAAAACATCAAGATATTTTGGAGAAGGGATTTATTTGATACAGTGTGTGTCCATAGAGAGATCCATTTCTCCATATAAATTAAAAGTATGTATAAATGAGGCTATATATTTTTTATAGATTTCATAACAGAATCAAATTGTTGAACAACTATCATGTCCAAATGACTAATGATTTATTAAAATATCTTTGTGGTGATCAATTCTTCCCCAAGATTGACCTAAGATCTGGGTATCATCACTTGAGGGTGGTAAAGTAGATATTCCAAAAATATGACTTCAAAATAATATAATATATTTATAATTTTTTTTATTTCCTAAAGCTTGAAATATAATCCTTCTATATTTATGTATTTGATTATTAGAGTATTTCATGACAACATAGATAAATTTTGTGTAGTTTTTATTGAAGATCATTTATTATTTTCCAAATTTAGAGAGCATCTTGAAGATCAACTATGAGTTATATTTATGAATATGAAGAATGGGATGCTATTTGTAAAATTCAAAAAATATTAATTCTAGTTATAATAAGTTTCATTATTGGGGAATAATGTATCCAATAATGGAATCTTAGTTGAAACTACCATGAAAAAGTCATTAGAGTACTGCCATCATCCAAAAAAATAATTGATATTATTACATTTAATGGTTTAGTACTATATTATAGTAGTTATGTTAAAAGATAACCTGAAATTATAAGAAAACAAATTAACATGACAACAAGCTCACTTCACCTGGAGAAATGTGTGTGACGAGAGTTTTCATAAACAGAAGATGATATTTTTTACTGCGACTTTGTTAACTCAACCATCTTTTATAAAAGATTTTTATATTTATAGTGATTAGTTTCTAAAAGGTCTTGTGAGAATTATTATGCACAATTAAATTAATATCACTTATGTATCTTGACAATTGTAGCCTCATGATACAAATTATCCTACGCATAACCTATAGTACGCTACAATCATATTTTCAATTATGAAATTGATAAACTATCCTTATGGGGATAAATGTGTTATATACAAATACCATAAGATATATTAGTATATATTCATATATAATTAACAAAAAAACATACAGAGTATTTTTCTTGGAGCATCATAAGATCTATGACTAGTCTATTCACTATCTCCCCAAAAGATAAAACAATGTTTATAATACATTATGTTGGAAACACCATGATCTACTTGAAATGATGAGAATTCAGATCAATCCACTTATTGATAACCTATTAAGGTGGGACATCAGAGTCATAATTGAATTGGAATCATCAATACTATCTGAAATGATTACATAACTATCATTACTAGAGATGATCAAGAGAGATGATAGAGATAATACATAAATACAAATGAATATAGAGGCTGTGAAGAATGATAAGTTTCTTGAGTTAAATATTGATCAAGAAGAAGGCATGAAATATAATACAAGGATATGTGATCCATCTATTACAGAGATAAAGACATACCTGATTTATAAAGCTGATAAACCCACCTAATAAATACAACATTGATGCACTAAAATGTATTGGGAACCTAGTGATCATTATGAATCGGATAATATGAAAAGTGATATATCAGACTACACTATAAGGTGCATGATGTATCATGAAATTATGGTAGATTGAAAAATTAATAAAGGGTTAAAGAAACCACTAAACATAACAACATCGATGGAAACAATATCACTATAAAACTCATCACATGTTTCCTATGAACATCCAATGGAAAAAATGTGGTATAGGTTATGGTGGTTCAACAAACCAATACATCCAATTTCATTTCTATTGTGGAAAATTTCACTCTTTTCTACTTTCCATGATATAAGCAATGAATGTGGTGAGGCACAATGGGATCCATGTTCAATCAATTATGATCATGATCCTTGGTTACCATCTTTCTTAGAGAGATGTCTTAAACATGCTATTACTACTGATATGAATTTATGTACGGATAATCACCCTTAACTAATGTCCAATCAGGAATGAATATTTTGAAACTTGAGGACATTTTGATAACATTCTATGTACAATTTAGATGAGGATGAGATCAAAACCCCCCATTATTTGAGTTTTTATACTAAAAACAACGTTCACTCAAGTATTAAAATGGAACACTATGAAGATATATATGTGATGTCATGCAGAAATCCAACTTATTATGATGAATATAGTGAGAGAAATATATTTTCCCCCATTCATTTTCAAGAGGTGACTAAAAGGATCATTCTATCATATAACATATACAATTTCCTTATAATCAAAATAAGAGCTATGATTTCAACCATGGAAATTACATAGAGTTTGATATTGAAGGCAGTTTTTACCTTTTGATATCTCAATGAAATTGAGTCATGTGGATTTCAATGATGGGAATATTATCCCTAGGTACATTTTCCCCTTTAAAATCCTTGATTTTATAGGATAATTGGCCTATCTTCATTCACTTACAAAAAATTTGTCTTAATATCATGATGTATCCCACATATCTCTCTTGAGGAATTATATCCCTAGTCCCTCACATGTACATAAGATTGAGGTGGTAAATCATGAACATGGACTCTCTTGTGAGGAGTAGTTTGTGGGGATATTTAACAATAGAGACAATGTTCTTCGAAACAAGTCATATCACTTTATCAATGTGTTTTAGAAGAACCATAGTTATGAATAAAAGAAATAGGAACTAGGGGAAACAAAAAAAATAGAAGTACCCTAACCTATTCTCATCCGTGAATATGAGTTGAAATTTTTGGAATGAAATTTATAAAGGATAGAAGAATATAATGAATATTTCTATTTAAATAATATAGGTTTACTAAGTTAAATAATATTATATTATATAAAATTATAGAAGTAAAAAATGCATTGAAACCAAAAATAGATTTTTCTCATTAACAAATTTGAATTAAAATAGATACAAATTAATAAAATGAAAATGTAGACTGTTACAACTAAAAAATATTAAATTGAAAATATAAACTATAAAATATGGATCACACCTTTCATCTATGATCAACTCCTCAGACCCAAAACTATTGAAATGAAACAAAATATTAATAAACCAATCAATGTCCTAGAAAATGAAAATATATAATTTTATGAAGAAGTGTTCTGAATATTGATTGAAATAATGATTTATTTTTTATAAGAAATAAAGGGAAATGTGATTTTCTATATTTTACCACCGTATAAAAATTAGTGAAATATGAAAATTGGTTAAAATAGCCATTATTGAATATGAATGTTGGGAACTCTAACAGTCTGTAATAATTTTATGACTATAAATAGTGTTTCTTAGAAGAAATGAAATTATATAATTGATATATAATAAATAAACAGTGGACTCAACCAATAGATTCATGTTGTTTGATGCCCATTTTTTAGAACATTGGAGGGTGGTAGCATAATTATTGTTTACCCTTGACAAAGATATGGGAGAGCATGAAAAAGTGAGTCTTGAAGGAAATTAGATACGGGAGAAGTCCATGTTAGTTGAGATTGGCACTCTATCATTTGTTTCTAAGAAACCTAAGGAAACTATGAGAATCATTTAAATTTTAATAACTATTTTTACAAAATTAAATATTGGATTAATTGAGTCGAATTTTATAATTTGAAATTTTGACACAAATTAAAAAATTGTATCTTTTATATAAGTTATACACTTTTATAATATGCCATGTATTCAGAATAATATTTATCTTTATGAAATAGTCTTTTAGATAACACTTATTTATATTTAAATGTTAAAATAATTTTATAATGTGATGCGAAATTTTGATAAGTGTTAGAAATTTGATAGATCCATAGAAAGTAATATTTTAAATAAAAATTATTTTATTATCTAAATGATAAAAAATTATTATTTATAAAATTAAATCGATGAAATGAATATTATATTTTAAAATATCGTGTAAAACCAGGTTAGGGTTAATATATATGAATTTTCTAAAATAATTTATTTTTTAATGAATAGAAAAATTACAGTTTCGGGTTTTTATTTTGTTTTTTGACTTCATACTTATGTATTAATTTTTTCAATAAATAATTAACCAAAATCCATGATCTAAAATATTTTATGTTATTACTATTTAGTAATTTAATATAATTTAAAAAATTTCAAAAACTATAATTTAACATCCAACATCTAAAATGGAATATATTATTTTAAAATATTATTTTATTGAAATTTTATTTTTACATCTACAATGAATTATAAGTTTTTTAGGTTACAATGGATTAAGATAACAGAAAATGTCAAAAAAATGTCGAGAACCATGGAAAAAATCATGGGTATACTATTGGGTTTACATTTTCCACAATCAAGATTTCCAAGACCTGTATTTGGAAATTTTTACAAAATTATTTCAATTATTCTATAAATACCCACCCATTTAAACCGTCCCCTCACTATAGATCCATAATCCATGATGGATGATCAATATTATTCCCAATTAATTCACTATTATGTCCTTAATCACACATGTATCCATCCTCATGATTTTGGAAATCTCTTTAATGTAATTGATTTCTCCTTCTCCATTTTCCATTCATTTAATTATTTTTCAGTACATATTCTAAACTGTGTGTTACATCATTTTAGTAGTAATTTTATTATTCCATTTCTTCTAAATTAATTTCTAATCATTTGGATACCTTCATTGGATCTTATTTAACACTTTTTTAAATCCATGTTTTATACCTATCATACAACCCAATTTACTAATGAAAAATATTTATATTTTTGAGAAATTATTATATTAGGAATACAAAAACTCTTTTGTTATCCCTGATGATTCACTTATATGATAATATTTTTTTTTTGATTTGGGGATTTATTCTAAAGGCTCAGACCTCTTTGTTTCATTCCTTTACTAAAATCTGGTGTTTGAGGTATTCTAGGAGGTCAAGGGGACTTATCCGCAACACATTTCCAAATTTCCACTTCTGTGAATAGTGTTTCCAGGAGCGATGAGACAAGACCAGTGCAATATCTAATAGTTTCATGGACAATGTTTTTAGAATGGGGATACATCCAACGGTTTAATGAATAGTATTTCAAGGATTGGTCGGTCAGGATCGGCGAGACTTCTAACGGTGTCATGAATAGTGTTTCCATGACCGGTTATTCTGGACCGGTGATACATATAATGGTGTCAGGAATAGTGTTTCTAGAATGGTTTCTTTTCCATTGCAAAATTTCTTGAGCGGTAGGTGCTATAGTGTTTCCAGAATGGTGAGTCATTTCCTTTGTCAAATTTCCAGTTTTTCCCGAATTCCTACAGTTTCTCCCCTTTGATGTTTCCATTAACATGAAATGATTTCAAGGCCTTATTTTAATGTATTTGAGGCCTATCCAAATACTATAACTCATTTTTTAATATTCTTAATGGTCCGGGTGTTGTTACTTGGTCAAAATGCATAATTTTGACAAGATCTGCCTTTAATGGAAAATATAAGACATATCTAAGCCAATGCACCATTTAGTGTTTCAAAAAGAAGGGATAACTTCCGCCTAACTCTTCCTTCTTGTTTTTCCTTTTTATGGGATTCCTAGATTTATTCCTCCAATAGGATTTGTGTTATCAAAATTCCATCCTTGGATCGTTTCCCGTTGGAGTTTTTTCAGCTGCTTGTGCACCCCCTATTTTTTGGTGCAACTAGGAAGTATCAATAGGTCTTCAATAAGTTTTGTTCTACCACCATTATTTTGAGTTCCTAGATATGTTTCTTCATGTTTCTCATTTCCATGTGGTGGCATGTGATCTGATTGTTTCAAATTAATCATTCTTGGGTGTTGGATGTTGCTGTAGTTCCATGGAATCCTCGAGTGGATGTAGTCAATGCAGAAGAGGTGATCAGGATCGATTGTGTTGGCCCATTCTTACGAGAAGAACATTGGAATCCTTTTAAAGTAGGGTATTCGTGGATTCTTTATTCTATACATGTGAAAATGTAGAGTTTTCATTATTTAGAAATTGGATCACAATGGAAATGACTTAATATGTATATAAAATAGATTAAAAGAATTGGTATTCCATGATTAGTGATGTTATTTCCTCTTTATTTCAAGAGAGTTTTTTATCTATGCATTTCTTATTTAACATGTCATTCTTGATGGAAATTCAAATAGAATGAAAAGACGTAATATATTGTAAATTATTTTTTCAAAGATAAAGAGGAATGTAAATGAATATGGTTGTTTTTGTTTCACTTGACGTTAATCAAATTGATGCATATGTGAATTCTTACCAAAATCGATTTATAAATTTAAAGTATGTTGATGGTTGTTGTTTAAAGGGATTTAAAATTAATTTTTTAATTAATTTGTGATAGATATGATAGCTTTTTTTTTAGGTTTCCCATAGTTGGAACCTACTAATAATGAATCTTTTAATTCTGGATGAATTAAAGAACAATATTTTTTATAAAATATCATGCATGATAGGGTTCAGTGTTATCCTATTATTTATAAGTATGAGTCACATATACTATGTATCCATGAGAGGTCGTTGGGCATGAAGGATTAATTCCTTGTTTAGGGTGAAGATCCTAGTTGATTTTTATTTCATGCTACATGTGATGGGATGTGATCTTGGATGGATGTTGCGATATGTGGGGAAGAGATGCCTAGTGGATTTGGAAGAAGTTGACACCTAGAGTGGATTGATACATCGGTTTATGCATGTGGGTGTTGGGGAGGACACGGGAGGTGATGAAATTGGTTAATGTTGGGCTTACCTGCTGCTGTGAATGTTGGATGCTTGTTGTGTGTTTATCCTCTTTCATTCCCCAATGCTTGAGGCAGATGGTCTTTCTTACCATCCTTCCAAAAGTGATGTAGTCTTGTGGTTTATTCCACGTGATTTCCTTGGTTACTTATCGATGAGGGATGGGTATATGCTCCTTCTATATGTGGGAAAGACTTGATGGGTAGTTCATATACTCACTGTGTTGAGCCCCTTGTGTTTGGTAGCTTAGTTTTTCATTTCTATAATGCTTGGGAATATGTGAATGTGATAATTATATTAATAAATGTTTGAATAAGTGGTGTTGAAACCATGGGTTGGTGCTTGTTGGGATGCAATGCTATGGGTGTACTCTTAAGAAGTTGTGGACTCAGTTTGGTTATTCCTAGAGGGAAGGAATATTTTTTCAGAGGCTAATGAAATATAATGTAGAATTTAAATGTTTAATTAATTGTAAAATAATTAATTAACGTAAATTGAAACTGATAAAAAGGGAATGAAGTAATTTAATAGTGCTCCTTAAATGGTTTTGTGCTTATAGGATACCTAGTCATAGTAGTGGCAACGAGGAGTCCGAGAGATGATTGTTTTAGTCGAGTCTAAGACTAGGTTTTTTCCATAGTGTGGTTGTGAGCTATATTATATCTTCTACATTTTTTGATTATGTAAGCTACCCCACCCTTTCATTTAGGGCCACTAACACCCTGAGGATTCTCAGCCTTGGGGGTGTTATTTCTCCAACATCCCAATGGGAGGATGGATGGATGACGTCCCCCTTTGGCCCCTCTCTCTTCTCTTGGTAGTTAATTTTGATGGAATTCATTAAGGTTAGTTTTCCCCATATAGGTGTGTAGAGGGATATAATTTCTTGTGGTTATTTTACAGACACATATATTGGATATATTTTCCTATGGACTGCTATTGGTATATACATGTAAAGGCTGTGATGGCATGAGGATCCTTACTCGGTGTATCGGTTGTTGGGGATTAATAAGTAATACCTATTGTATTATATGCATTATGCAAGATATAGTGGCTCCCAGAAACTCCCTGATTACTTCTGTTTTTCTGGATGGTGATATGATACTCCTAAGTGTCTACAGAGAAGCATTTGTGTCGTACGAGGTGCAGGTTTTTTTGCTCGTCCAGGTGTCTTCAAACCATATTTTTTGAAGAGAGATGTCTTAGGATGTGCAATGATAGGGAAAAGTGGAAAACCAATGAGGAAGTGGTAGTGGGGTACCATTTATATTCATTCTTATATTATATACTCTTGTATTCGATACTTGGTGAGTAGCCATTGTGAGGCTAGGAACATAAAATATATATTTAGGTGATGAGTTAGTTTCACTTGTTGTTCACTGTACATTAGCACGATTTCATTAATTTTAAATTAGAGGCTCTAGGGGGATCCTATTGAGTGTACTGTTATACTCACACTATGTTATATAAACTATTTTCAGGTCACATGGAGTTGGTTGGAGATCATGCTGGTTACTACTAGTTTAGGGTTTTACAAGAGCAATAACATCCCAGGTAAATAAAGAATAAGGCATATTTTAGATTTATTAATATTTTTGAATTAAATATTAATTTTACTTTAAAGGGGTTTCTATGTTCGATAGCGTATCCGATACGCAACAACGGGTTTCTTTGGAATCTTACGTTGCACACTAATAATATAATATTATTATTTTAAATGCTGGTTAACTCCTTGTTGTTGTATTGTAGGAATGAACAAAACTAACTACAATATGATTATACATGTTTGTTAAATGTATTTACATTTATCCAACAAAATTCTTCTTTAGAATGGGGACATCAAAATTTACTTTGTGTATATTTTTGGAATTTTTCGGATAAAGTTCATTTTTTAATGAATAGTGAAAAATATTGTATTTTAATTCAAAAGTGCCTTTTTATCTACTTTATTTATATGGATATATTATCTTTTTAATTGGTTTTAAAGTGAAATTAAAATATATTTTTACCATTTAATCCAATGTTGGTCATTGGAATTAATTTCACTTTGAAATTGGACATAAACAAGTATCAATCTTTTGATAGTTATTGTTTCTTAAAAACACGCTATTTGTTTTAACAGCGGAAATTAATTTTTAAATTAATTAATTCCACTTCTATGTTTTGAATTTTGAAAAATAGACATCAATTTTGAATTTGGAATATCAAATAATGCTTCGGCTGAATTTTGGGTATTTTTCTGAAAAACTTAAATTTTTGATGAATAGTGAAACAACTTAGGGGTAGTTAAAAAACTGACCTTTTCATTTAAATGAAATTTTACCACTTCTGTGAATTTAATTTCAAAAATCCAACATACATGTTTGTTATCAAGAAGTAAAATGTGGTTCATTAAGTTGAAAATATTTTATGGTGAATAGTAACTTTTGACTTTTATTTACCACGGTTAAAGGTAAATAAGGTAATTCAAGGTTAAAAGAATATTATAATAATTCAAAATTACCTTAACACTTGTCCAAACCTTATTGGTTGAGTCCTTTATGACCATGGGATTCTTTTAGTCGATTTTTGGACCCCATTGAACAACTTGGGAGTGAAAATGACAATTTTGATTAATTAATTTAATGTAAAGTCAAAATTGACATTAACAAAACTCTTTTAGTAATTAAGTTTTGTATGGTGTTAAATAAGTCATATTTTAGACTATAAATATTCTTCGGAAAGATAAAAATATTTCCTATATCAAGGTATTTTTTTATAAATTTTAGACAACAAATAAATTAAATTATTTATGACACAATAATGATGCAGTATTTACCTCATTAACAAATGATTTAAATAAATAAGATTATAATGATTAAAATATTATCCAGAAAATGTCCAATTCTGATTGGATAATTTTATTTCTAATATTAGTCATCTTATAATCTACCTCAATGATTTTTGGACAATTATAAACTGAATAAAATTATATTATAAAATAATATTTTCACTCTTTCCTAAAGAGCCCCTCCTCTCCCTTATAAAAAGAGACCACTTATAACCAATTCCTCACACCTATAAAGCATTTTTGCTCGTCCAAAATCTGCCCAATTAAGCTCTCAACATCCCTCTCCTCCTCTTAGAAGCCTTTCCTTAGGCAGAAGGCACTTCCAGAAGTCCTTTGATTCATACCAAAGGGAGTTACCCAAATAAAAGGTAACGGTTTCTCTTAAATTGTTTTCTTTTATTTTACTTCTATAACCCCTAAACTCTTTTTATTTCCTTTATTTTGTAACAACACCATTATCCTAAATATACTAGTATTTTGTTATAATAAGGATTCAAACTACACTTACACACACCTCCATCTAATGGATGAAGAACATAATGTTTCTGTGGATGGCCAACTAACGCCTCACGAAACGATGATTGTTCAATTACATCTTACCACCTCTCATGGTGGCCAATATGATGGAACTGTATTTATATATGATATATATTATGTTTATAATTTCCTTATGATTCTGTACTTCCCATTTATATCATGCCTTTATGGTTTCCATAGTAGGTAAATACGATAATCTCATTTGAGGAAGTGCGGACTACCGCCCCTCAAAGTGATTTGATTCGTTAATGCCTTATGTGGGATGAATAAAGGATGGATTTAATGATATTATATATGATATTAGACTGGAATTATTATATACCTATGTATAATTATGTTTTATTTCCTTTAAAATAAGAAATAAAAATGAAAGTAGCATTCATGTGTACGTACGGCTTACTGTCTCCATGAACGGTGCATTTCATTTCTTACCTCTAAATGTTATGTACTATTATAAATACATGTATATACTGGATATATATGATATATATGATATATAAATCATGAATATAATTCTGGATATAATGAACCTTTTACCACATGAACAACATGTAATTATAAGAAGTCTATTTTTGACTCAAGTACCAAATATCGACAAAACGAACATTATTAACTTAAATGATTACATAATGTTTATAACATCGTAATAAGTGATAAAAAGGAATAATAAAATTTAAAAATTTTCTTAAGAAAGTAGAAATTAACTTTATTTTATTAATCAGGAGATTAAATAACGATCGAGTCAAGTCGGACACGAGGTAAGGGATCTGACCTCTCTCTTTCTTTTCAAGTACCCTCTTTTATGTCATTACATTTATGCTCCATGTTCTTATGTTGGAGGATGTTATTTTATATTCAACATACTGTAATTTTTATTTTAATATGATTAGATACCCTCTCTTACTCTCATCAATTAATTTTAAGAATTTTTAAGTGGCGTCGTTAGGCAGTCGAATTTTTGTCAGGGATTTTCTTATCTCGCTTTTAATTTTGTGATATTTCCATTGTTCGCCACGTATTAATTACATGTGGTGTATTGTGTACTTCCATTTTATATATATTATCATGATTATTATTATATTCATGTTATTCTGTGGTTCATTTGGATGTTATTAACTTTTGGTCATATGACTCAGTTGATTACAACGTGGTAAAGGGTTTCGTCTCACTTTTTATTCTCATGAGATTCATGCTATAATTGCCACTATTTACATTTGTGTGGTGTATGTACAGCACATGATTGTACTATTTGTGTAATATAATATCATTTATGAGTATTTACATCTTCATTTTATGATCCTTATTTCATGTGGCATATGTTTTGTAAGTTACCAAATCGGTAAGGGAACTCCTTAACCCAATTCCCATTCTTTGGGTTGATATTATCTTTTTTATTAATGTCATCCTATGAATATGTGTGAATGAACTCTGATTGTTTTACAATTAATATCCACTTATATTGGGTGTATTTATATTTTTCACACATAATTATGAGATTGATTTATCCTTAATTTAAGGATACCATCTTTATAAGGGATTTCATCTCAATTTACATTTCCTTTGAGACTTCATTATTTTTATGCACCAATTCACTCTTATATGGTGTATATACTGTCCTTTGAAATATTATATCATGAATCCTTTTATTCTCATGATATTATAAAGTTATGACTAAATTTTATTCCTCAGTTATTTGTATTCAAGCGTCTCTCATTTTGTTAAAAACACTTTAACTAAAATATCGTTTAAAATGTTTTAAAGATTTATTAATCTAAATATTTATCATCAATGTCCATGTTTTAAAAATGGTTTTGGGATTTATTTATATGGACATTAATGTTTTAAAATTATAATTCCATTAAAATCTTCAAAGTGTTATGGGACACTTTGATTCAAAAATCTATTTATTAAATGTTTTAAAAGGTTTTGAAAATGATTTGATAAAACATTGTTTATTTAAATATCTTGATTTGATATATTGGAATGTGGAAATGTTATCTTTACTTTATACATGTGTTATATGTTATGATTATGTTATGGTTATTGGGCATTGTTTACGTATACGGGTGGTTCCATGATAAACCTAGGGCGGGTGAGCCCGAGATAGCTCTCCAATGCATTGGGTAATGTGACAGAGGTAAACGTGAATGTTTATCCTAAGAGATTTAGGAAATATACTTTGATGGGTATTCCAACTATGACTCCCTATGTAGCTGTGATAGCTATAATGTATGTTTGATATGGATTCCTTATGTAACCTTTATTATTTATTATTTCTTTGTGTTATTCATAAATCTTATGATTTTGTAAGGTATGTTATCATTGAAAAGTATTGGTTTCATGGATTTGTAATTATTGATGGGGTAATGTTTTCTTTCCTTATTTTATAACCCTTACTGAGCTTTTTATTCTCATCCCAAGTTTTTTAAATGTTTTTCACAGGACTTAAAGATAAATAGGGTCAAGGAATGGATCAAAGAAAAGTCATGCTGTCTAAAACATGGAAATAGACGTGTTTCTATTCAATAGTTTTTATTTTATGATAAAATGGATAGTGAGTAGTATTGTCTACATGTAATATTCATGTATTTATGTATTTGTTATGGCCTAATTCTCTGAAACTCTAAACCTGAAAAGATCCACAATGTGAATTATTCGTTTAATTCAAGATTATGTAATGTTATAAGGCGCGGTCCTTATAGTTGGTATCATAGGTCGGTTTAGACAACTTTAGGGATTACGAATTTTCGTTAGACATATGGTTAGTCCCTATCTATTATTTCAGTTAAATCCTTGTTTTATAACTTTTGAGATCAAGGAAAGTCAGTTACAAATGGAAGGAGGAGGATCTCAAACGAAATTCCTATCTCTTCATGATGACATGCTTGCAATAATTATTGCAATGTTATGTTCGGATGATTGTGAAACTTTTTCAAGCATACAACTCACTTGCAAGAACCTGTTTGATATATCAAACACCTCCACTATACCTCATTACAATCGTGGAACATGGGCTGTATTTAGAAAAATCTTATTTTCACAATATTCTCATAATTTCAAGAAAGGTAAATACTATCAAGGCATTTTCAAATATTTTACCTTATCACAATATTTTGAAGCATATTATGATTTTAAAAAAGGTGCTGAAGATGGAGACCCTTGCGCAACCTATTTATATTTGATTTTAAGATATAATCTCTTATCAAATACTTATGGTATTTTAAAAAGGACTGTTAATTGAAAGTTTCAACTCAAATTTGGTTCGACTATTTTATATAAATCAAGTTCTATCAGATGTTTTGAAATTATATGTCATACATGATTATTTTCCAAAACTTCTTTTCTTTGAACACCCATATGACTCATGTTGTACAACGTGTATTTGGATGGATGAAGCAAATGATTTTGAAGGATATTTAAATCATTGTTTCAATGCATAGACCTTCTACCTACGTGAACAAGATGACGATGAAACCAAATGGACACCATGATCAAGGTATGATGTTATTCATTTTGGGGATTGTTTTATTTTATCATTTGGTGGTGAAATAAGACTTCAAGAGTTAAGATGTTGAGATGATAGTGAATTTGGATGAAAATGAGAGGTATAAGGAAACCATTGAGGTGAAAACATTTTAGGGTTATTTTTGAGTTTTATAAAATTTTATAACCCGTAGGATGGGTGACAACCTTTCGCATCCGGAAAGGCTGAAGGAATCGAACCCACAACCGAAGGGCGACAAGGGCGCATCGCCTACATCTAGCCTACTTGAAGTCCCTGGTTAGTATGGCTTATTATTTATAGTAAAAAAAAATTATGGAACAAGAATAAGTTGATTTTTGGAACTTATGTTTTATCAAATGGATATACTTAGTATTGAAAAATGATTTAGTGATTAAGTGAAAAAAGGTTATTGTGGAAGATGTTCTCTCTTTTGAGGAAACACAATATGCCTAAGGAAGATAGAATACTATGGGATTTCAATTGTGGAATAATGGTTAAAATTTTAGTTTGGAAGAATCTATGTTTTTATTATGGACACATAATGATTTGATTTATTTATGAAAATGATTAACCTATCATGGATAATATGTTATTAGGTTAATTACTTTTCAATATGAGACTTTATGAGAAATTGGTGTTACTTGGAGATAAATGTTAAGATATATCTTGGAAGTATATGTAATTAAATCCTTATGAGATTTGGGTTACAATTAAAGTATGGATTAATTTTGAATAATTTTAGGGACAATTGTTTATTGAATGGTCTTTGTTGAACTTTGGGTTTTAGTTAGACAAATTTTAGAGATTAAGAGTAGTTTTTCTTTATTAAAAAGTTTATCTTTTTGGGGGATTATCTGATCTTATACTAAACGTTTTGGTTTTAGTTAATATCTAAAGGCATGTGAAATATATAGTTCATCTTTTTTGGATTATGTGACTATCTGGAAGTTGATTATAGCGCTCATAATGTAAAAAAAAGTCATCCTGAATATTCATCCTTTAGAGAAAATATGAGTTTGTGTTGGAAATCAAGTAAAAGATGAATGTCTACATGACAAGTAAGTAAATTTCCTTATGTTTTTCGTTAGGCTCATTAATAAATTCCTCAACGAAAAGTAACTTTAAACAAAAACCTTGTCTGTTAAATTTTCCTACTGGGGAATCAAAGACTATTTAACCCATCACAAGTTTGTGATTTTCTGGTGGTTAACTTTCTCCTAAACATGTTTCCTAACACTCTCCATCAGAACTTGACCCTTTTTTTTCTCCTCCATATCAATGTTTTCATGTAATCTTAGTATGGGTTAACTCGGGTGACCTTTTTGATTCTCTTTCATTCTTTTAAAGTGATAGTTTTACTGACTCTTTTTCCGATGTGGGACTTTAAATGAAGTTTTCGAGCCCTTTTTTTAATTGCAAGGACGCAATTTCCAAAAGTGGGGAAGGATGTAACATCCCAGGTAAATAAAGAAAAGGGTATATTTTATATTTAATAATATTTGTGAATTAAATATTAATTTTACTTTAAAGGGGTTTCTATGTTCGATAGTGTACCCGATACGCAACAACGGGTTTCTTTGGAATCTTACGTTGCACACTAATAATATAATATTATTATTTTAAATGGTAGCTAACTCCTAGTCGTTGTATTGGCGGGAATGAACTAAACTAACTACAATATGATTATACATGTTTGTTAAATGTATTTACATTTATCCAACAAAATTTAGAGGCTTAAAATGTGAATGAATCTAATTTTAAGCATAATTTACATTAAAAGGCCGATTTACCACCTTTTAATGGAAACCCCTTTTTAAATCTAGTTTTGGTCACTTTAATACATTCTATATAACCCAATAAAATCCTTCTTTATAATGGGGACATCAAAATTTACTTTGTGTAAATTTTTGGAATTTTTCGGATAAAGATCATTTTTTAATGAATAGTGAAAAATATTGTGTTTTAATTCAAAAGTTCCTTTTAATCTAATTTATTTATATGGATACATTATCTTTTTAATTGGTTTTAAAGTTAAATAAAATACATTTTCACCATTTAATCCAATTTTGGTCATTGAATTTATTTCACTTGGAAATTGGACATAAACAAGTATCAATCTTTTGATAGTTATTGTTTCTTAAAAACACGCTAATTGTTTTAACAGCGGGAATTAATTTTTAAATTAAGTAATTCCACTTATATGTTTTGAATTTCGAAAAATAGACATCAATTTTGAATTCGGAATATCAAATAATTCTTAGGCTGAATTTTTGGTATTTTTCTGAAAAACTTCAATTTTAAATGAATAGTGAAACCACTTAGTGGTAGTTAAAAAACTGACTTTTTCATTTAAATGAAATTTTACCACTTCTGTTAATTGAATTTCAAAAATCCAACATACATGGTTGTTATCCAGAATTATAATGTGGTTCATTGAGATGAAAATAATTTTTGGTGAATAGTAACTTTTGCCTTTTATTTACCACGGTTAAAGGTTAATAATGTAATTTAAGGTTAAAAGAATATTATAATAATTCAAAATTACCTTACCACTTGTAAAAACCTTATTGGTTGAGTCATTTACGACCATGGTAATATTTGGGTCGATTTTGGGACTCCATTTATCCACATGGGAGTGGAAATGACAATTTAGATTAATTAATTTAATGTAAAGTCAAAATTGACATTAACAAAACTCTTTTAGTAATTAATTTTTATATGGAGTTATATAAGTCCTATTTTAGACTATAAATATTCTTTGGAAATCTAAAAATATTTCTTATATCATGGTATTTTATTATATTTTTTAGACAACAAATAAACTAAATTATTTATGACACAATAATGATGCATTATTTACCTCATTAATAAATGATTTAAATAAATAAGATTATAATGATTAAAATATTATCCAAAACATGTCCAATTCTGATTGGATGATTTTATTTTGAATATGAGTCATCTTATCCTCGACCTCAATGATTTTTGGACCATTAGATACCGAATATCATTATATTATAAAATACTATTTTCATGCTTTCCTAAAGAGCCACTCCTCTCCCTTATAAAAAGAGACCACTTATAACCAATTCCTCACACCTCTCAAGCCTTTTGACTCGTCCAAAATCTACCCAATTAATCTCTCAACATCCCTATCCTCCTCTTAGAAGCCTTAACTTAGGCAGAAGTCACTTCAAGAGGTCCTTTGGTTCAAACCAAAGGGAGTTACCCAAATAAAAGGTAACGGTTTGTATTAAATTATTTTCTTTTATTTTACTTATACAACCCATAAAATCTTTTTATTTACTTTATTTTGTAACAAAAAAAGTATCCTCAATATACTAGGATGTTGTTATAAGAAGGATTCTAACTACACTTACACACACCTCCATCTAATGGATGAAGAACATAATGTTTCTGTGGATGGAAAACTAACGCCTCACGAAACGATGATTGTTCAATTACATCTTACCACCTCTCATGGTGGCCATTATTATGGAACTGTATTTATATATGATATATATTATGTTTATTATTTCATTATTCTTCTGTACTTACCATTTATATAATTCCTTTATGGTTTCCATAGTGGGTAAATACGATAATCTCATTTGAGGAAGTGCGGACTACCGCCCCCTCAAAGTGGTTTGATTCGTTAATGCCTTATGTGGGATGTATAAAAAATGGAGTTAACGATATTATATATGATATTATACTGTAATTACATTATACCTATGTATATTTACATTTTATTTCCTTTAAAATAAGAAATAGAAATGAAAGTAGCGTTCATACGTACGTACGGCTTACCGTCTCCATGAACGGTGCATTTCATTTCTTACCTCTAAATGTTATGTACTATAATAAATACATGTATATACTGGTTATATATAATATATCAGATATATAGATCATGAATATAATTCTGGATATAATGAACCTTTGACCACATGAAAAACATGTAATTATAAGAAGTCCATTTTTGACTCAAGTACCAAATATCGACAAAATGAACATTATTAACTTAAATGATTACATAATGTTTATAACATGGTAAAGAGTGATATAAAATGAATAATAAACTTGAAAATGTTCTTAATCAATTAGAAATTAACTTTAGTTTATTATTTAGGAGATTAAAGAACGATCGAGTCAAGTCGGACACGAGGTAAGGGATCCGACCTCTCTCTTTCTTTTCAAGTACCCTCTTTTATGTCATTTCATTTATGCTCCATGTTCTTATGTTGGAGGATGTAACGACCTAAAGTTTCATTAATATAAAATCCCTCTTGATCCAGTTAAATGTCTCTTTATGAAAAATGTTTTTATAAGATGTCAACTTCTTTGGTTTTATGTTAAGATTTGTGACCGTTACTTTTATAGTCGTTGAACAGTGATCACATGAGTAGTATAAATATAAGGCTTTAACGAACCCAATTTTACTCAGACAAAGGAAGTGATGGACTCATCCAGTATAATTACCCCTTACGAAGCCCATTTTTCAGAGCTCGGAAAAGAGGTGGCATATTTGGGATTCGCCCTTGACCAAGCCCAAGCTGAGCTTCATCAAGTCAAGCTCGAACGTGATCGTCTACGGGAAAAGTGGAAGTTGATTGAAATTACCACTCGAGCGATGTTATCCGAGCCGCCCCAAGAGTCTGTCACCATCGCACACCTTACCCTTAGGTCTTATGTGGCTATTTTAAGGGGTTATGTAACAAATAAGTAGCACCATGTTCTTGTACATTATTTTTGTATATAATAATGAATACAATTTCTAGTCATTTTTGATACATTGTAATTAGTTTTTAAAGTACAAATGGTGTTTTTAGTTATTATTTAATTAAGAATTATATTTTATTAAATTAAAGGATTTTTGAATTAAATAATATTTTAATAAAATATTATTATTAATATTAAATTAATTTTTTATTAAGTATAAATTATCTTATAATTTTATGAATGCAATTAAAATTTTTATTAAGGTTTGAAAGTCATTTCTGTCAAAACCCGTGAATTTTTTTATAAATGTCGGTTTTTATTTTAAAAGTGAAAATTCACATATTTAGAAAATTATTTAGATAAAATAAATATTATTTTTGGAATCAGGACGTCGAAATTATCCAACGGTGAATTTTTCATAATTTTCTGAGACAGTCAAATTTTTGGGTAAAAATTAAATACCATTTAAATATATAATGTGTTTTATGACATCATAATGACCCAATGGTGATGTAATAAAATAACATAATCCTTATGTTCGGCCAATATGTGTTTAATCATTAAAATAATGAGGTTTTGGGTTTGTTTGACTTACTTTTCAAAGCATTAATGGAGCCCTCAAGACTTATTCAACACTTTGCCTTTTTAAATTAATTTCCATGGGAGTGTGACTCACCTCCACATAAGCAACCCTAATTTTTTAATAAGTTCGGACCATGGCCTTGTAAAATATTTTTTTCCTCTTTCCTTTTCCAGAAACCATGGTCAAATACCATGGGATGGTTTGTGGTTTGGATTATTTTAATATAAGGGGTCCCAAACCTAAATAATAAAGAATTCTCTCACCTTTCCTATATACACCCACCCAATCTCCCACTTCCTCCTCACTAAAATCTCTTGGAGTTCGTCCAACCTCTGACCTACTCTCTCTAGAATCCTCCCAAGGTTCCCCAAGCTCCCAAGAATCCTCTCACAATCCTCTCTCTAGCCTTTGGAAGCACACTTCCAAGTAAGGGTTTTTTCTCCTTTTCTCATTTTTGTCAATTTCTTTAAGTTGTATTTCCCTTTTAATTTCATTTATGAATGTTGGGGTATAGTTTCGCACCTCCCCCATACTGCCCTCTTATTGTTTGAATGATGGGATACCCCTTTCTCTCTCATTAAATGCCTCCCATGTACACCCGTTACTATGCCGAAATTCCGAAAGGAACTCCTCTCTCTTCTTTTACATTCAAGCAATACTTTTGTATCATGAATCTAAATTCCATTTAAATTGTTGGGAAATGTATCTATATGAACTCCTTACTGTCCATTACATGTAAATATGATGAGTAACCCCTTTCTCTCTCATCAATCCTTTTTATGAATTCTTATGTCACGCCGTTACGCTGCCGAAATTGCACCGATTTTCTAAGCCAATGTCTTTGTGTAGTGAATACCATGCCCATTTCTCCATCAAGGGTATTCACCATTATGCACATTTACTTATTGATTATAAAGTTTCATGTATTGATTCCATATTACTTTGTCGTGGAATAAATTATTATGTTTTATGAATCCATGTTTTATGATCCATGTGGCACACTTATGCATTAAATGAAATGTTTAAGAAGGGTGCGCCCTTATAGCGCTCCAATGCATTGGGTAAAGTATAGTATCATGATACGTCATGTACAATGAGTTTTGACTCATGCTAATTCAAGTGCAATGAGGGTTTACTCATGCTTCAATTGCAATGAGGGTTTACTCATGCTCCATGTGCAATGAGCCTTGGCTCATGCTAATTCAATGTTAAGTGTTGTTGCCACATTTCCATGTTATGGTTATCATGCTTTATCATGCCTTTATGTTCATGTTACTATAATGCTCTATTGATGTTCCTATTGCCTAACATGTATTTTACTCCTCATGTTATTCATTGTGTACTCCCTTACTGGGCTGTATAGCTCACCCTTTTCTTATGCATGTCCTCAGGTTATCCCATGTAATACTAAGTACGAAGGAATGTAGTGGTCATGTAAAGGAAGTTTTCAATAAAGATATTGTATTTCAAGTTTAAAGTTTTTATGTAATGATCCTAAGCCCCAAATACACTAAACCTCTCGATCTTATTTTTGTATCAAGTGAAGTTTTATGTAATAAAGCATGCTTAAGTTGTAATAAAAAGCAGGGTTGTCATAGTTGGTATCAGAGGATAGGTTTAGTTATTTTTGGGATTAGGAAACCCTAGTAAAGCCTTAGATACAAGACTAAGAATAATAAAAACATCCCTAAGTTTTTGTAAATACTAAGTAAGTGGTTTATCAAACAAATACATCCCTTTCTGGATACGAGCAGGTAGTGGTGGCTCTGGCACAGATGTATCCTAGGGGTAAAACCCGAAAACACCTCTTTGAGCTAGACTCGAATGGGAACTGGTGCACGACAACGGGCCTTACTGTACTCTTAGTTACGACACTCCCGGGGGATATGTTTTGATAAATTTACAATCTTAGTATGAACCCTTATTAAGGGAAAAATTCCCCTAAGAATATATGTTAGAAGGAAGATCATGAAAAGCCTGGATTGAATCCTATAGACTCATGAGTTAAAGAGATTAAATTTTATTTATAAGTCATCAACTTTTGTCTTTGGATTACCCTTTATGTGTTACCCCTAACTTTCCTTTTATTCCAGCCAATGTCCTGTAATAGGAGAACTCGGGCTAACAACCGTTGTGAAGATCAGTGTGATGATTGTACTAATGAGATGCCCAATCCAATGGGAGCAGGAATCGCGAACTTTGTCACGCTTCTCTCTCAGCTAACTCAAGTTTTGAATAGAAACACGGGTCAAGAGGAACATTCAACCCCCCTAAGAAAGTACAAGTCGCTATCGAGAGCTTCATGAGACAAATGCCTCTTACTTTTAGTGGATCATCTGATCCCACGATCGCTGAGCAATGGATCAACTCCATTGAAAAGATCTTCTTTATCCTTCAATGTTCTGAACAAGATAAGGTTCTCCTGGAGGCTTATCATACGGAGGGTGAAGATGATCAATGGTGGACGTTGATAAAAAATACGAAGCCTGAGGAGGAGATCGAGGCTTTTGGAATGGAAGGAATTCCGGAAGATGTTTTTCGATAAATATTTTCCGCGCACCCTCCGTCTTAAGATGGAAAGGGACTTCCTTTCCCTCAAGCAGAAAGATGAAGAATCTGTGGGAGCGTACGAGGCAAACTTTACAAGGCTTGCACGATACGCTTCCGGCTTTTTCGTTACCCCCGAATGCAAGGTTGACCGCTTCTTTGGTGGGATGAAGCCTAGCTTGCGGAAAGCATTAGCGATCCGTGACTTCGACAGCTATGAGGAAATTTTCCGATGTGACCTCAAGGTTGAAATGGAGATCTTAGAATCACAGTGGTATCATGGGGACAAGAAGCGTAAGGTGGACTTCAATGCTGGTGGTCCGATGGATAAATCCAACGGTGCTAAGAAGTTACAGCACCCCACTTGCCAAAAGTGCGGAAAGAAGCACCATGGAAATTGCCTTAGGGGGACGAGAAAATGCTTTAGGTGTGGAAGAGAAGGGCACCTAGCTATTAACTGTCGGAAAGAAGGACCCGCGGCTGCGACAGAGGAGAGGAACGCTCTGTTCGAACTTCAACACGTTGTTCAATGCTACAAATGCAAAGAACCGGGTAATTTTGCAAATCAGTGCCCTAATCCAAGGGTTTTCGGAGGCAACCAACAACCTCCAAGACAGCAAGGAAGAGCTTTTGTCATCACTTCTGCTGAAGTGAACCCCAACAACGAAGTGGAGACAGGTACGCTAGTTATTCATTCAATAATAGCGAACGTACTTTTTGATTCAGGTTCTATGCATTCTTTTATATCTCGAATGTTTAGTAGAACAATCCCAGCACCACCACAAATCCTGGAAGTAAAGATTTCGGTGAGTACGGAAAATGGGGCAATCATTGCATCCCATGAATATAATTCCTCCCCTGTTATAATCTGTGGATTGAATTTCCCGGCGAACCTCATCATACTCCCTTTGGTGGAATTTGATGAAATTCTTAGCATGGATTGTATTTCCTTATATAGAGCCAACATAAATTGTCGGGAGAGGGAAATCACACTCCATATGGAGAATCGACCCCTGATTCTTTACAAGTGTCAGGAGGAAGATGAATCTCCTTTAGCTCCATCATCTCAAGCATGGATATTACTGCCTTATGAGCATGCATATCTGGCTCAGATGATTGAGTCCAAGGAAGAAACCACCCTTGAAGAAATGCCTATTGTGAGGGAATTCGCTGAAGTATTTCCCGAGGAACTTCCTGGTCTTCCTCCAAGAAGAGATGTTGAGTTCTCAATTGAACTTATACCTGGGGCACTACCAATATCCAAGACTCCATATAGAATGGCTGTTGTTGAGCTTGAAGAGCTAAAGAAACAACTACAGGAGAATCCAGATAAAGGGTTTATACACCCAAGTGCATCACCATGGGGTGCACCAGTCCTCTTCGTCAAGAAGAAGGATGGGTCAATGCGGATTTGCATCGATTATCGTGAACTTAACAAAATAACGATAAAGAACAAGTATCCTCTCCCATGAATCGATGACTTGTTTGATCAGCTGCGTGGAGCACAATACTTCTCCAAGGTGGACTTGTGGTCGGGATATTATCAAGTAAGGGTGAAGAAGGAAGATATCCCCAAGACTGCTTTTCGTACAAGGTACGGGCACTATGAATTCATAGTAATGCCTTTTGGACTCACCAATGCTCCAGCAATATTCATGGACATGATGAATAGAGTCTTTAGAGATTACCTTGACAAATTTGTGGTAGTCTTTATAGATGATATTCTAATATACTCCAAAACCAAGGAGGACCATGAGGAGCATTTAAAAACTGTACTAGAGACTTTGCGCAAGGAGAAGCTCTATGCAAAGTACATCAAGTGTGAGTTTTGGTTAAAGGAAGTCTCATTCTTGGGCCATATCATCACAAGAAATGGGATATCTATGGACCCCTCCAAAACAGATGCAATTGAGTGATGGCTGAGGCCAACATCGGTAACTGATATCCGTAGCTTCTTGGGGTTAGCTGGATATTATCGACGATTTGTGAGAAATTTCTCACGATTGTCCAACCCTCTTACCAAGCTAACTCGAAAGGGATTAAAGTTTTCTTGTAGTGATGAATGCGAATAAAGCTTCAAGGAGTTGAAAAGGAGGCTTATCACTGCACTCGTGCTCACTTTACCCACAAGTGGGGAGCTTTTTGTGGTATTCAGTGATGCTTCGAAGAAGGGATTAGGATGTGTGCTGATGCAGAATGATAAAGTGATATCCTATGCCTCAAGGCAGTTGAAAATCCATGAGTGAAACTATCCAACGTATGATCTAGAGTTGGCGGCGGTGATCTTTGCCTTGAAAATATGGCGGCATTATCTCTATGGAGAGAAATGTGAGATATATACTGACCACAAGAGTCTTAAATATATATTCACACAGAAAGAGATTACTATGTGCCAGAGAAGATGGATAGAGCTCATCAAGGATTATGACTGTTCAATACATTACCACCCTGGGAAAGCGAACAAGGTGGCAGATGCCCTAAGTAGAAAGGATCCAGCGATTCTATCAATGATGAGAATTGAGAAGGATCCAATCTTCTTTGACTTAATGAATATGGATGTGGGAATCATAAAGAAGGGAACATCATCAATCCTTTCACAAATGATTGCTCAACCATCTCTTTTGGAAAGGTTAAAGGATGCTCAAAAGGATGATGCGGGAATCCAAGAAAAAGTGGAAGCTATCAAAAAGGGAAAATCCTCAGAGTTTAATGTTAATGAAAAAGGAATTGTGCGGTTTGGGAAAAGACTATGTGTTCCATAAAGTTCAGAGCTGAAGAAGGAACATTTGTATGATGCACATAGTTCAAATTTCTCTATTCACCCAGGGAGCACAAAGATGTATCGAGATCTCTGAGAAAACTTTTGGTGGGATAATATGAAGAAGGAGATCGCTGTATATACATCAAAGTGCCTGGTGTGTCAGAAAGTGAAGGCAGAGTGGCAGAAGTCTAAGGGGATGATGCAACCATTGCCCATACCAGAATGGAAATGGGAGAACATCACCATGGACTTTGTCACCGGACTTCCAAGGATATCCAAAGGCAACAATGCAATCTGGGTTGTTGTGGATCGTCTTACAAAGACTGCACACTTCATTTCTATTCGAGAGGATTTCTCTTTGGATCAACTGGCACGGATATATATCAGGGAAGTGGTACGGTTGCATGGAGTACCCCTATCTTTTGTGTCTGACCGAGATCCAATATTTACCTCTAAGTTTTGGAAGAGTCTTCAACATGCTCTGAATACTGAACTGAACTTCAGTATGGCCTATCATCCTCAAACTGATGGCCAATCCGAGCGGACTATCCAAAAACTTGAGGATATGTTGAGAGCGTGCTCAATGGACTTTAAAGGAGGATGGGATCAACATCTTCCTCTAGTTGAGTTCTCTTATAATAATAGTTTCCACTCGAGCATCCAAATGGCACCATATGAAGCCCTGTATGGGAAAAGGTGTAGAACACCAGCATGTTGGGATGAGGTCGGTGAACGTAAGCTGCTTGGACCAGAAACGGTCGAAGAAATGGTGGAGAAGGTGAAAACCATTCAGCAGCATATCAAGGCAGCCCAAAGTCGACAGAAGAGTTATGCAGATAATCGTCGACGAGACCTTGAGTTTAAAGTCGGAGACATGGTGTTTTTACGCATATCTCCGTGGAAAAAGGTCATGAGGTTTGGAAAGAAAGGGAAGGTAAGTCTAAGGTACATCGGCCCCTTCAAGATTCTTGATCGTGTTGGGGCTGTGGCCTATCGACTAGCACTTCCACCTACTATGTCCAAGGTGCATGATGTATTCCATGTATCCCTCATAAGGAAGTACATACCAGACCCTTCACATATACTCTCTTCCGAGGTGGTACAATTAGAAGACGATCTTTCTTATGAGGAGCAACCAGTGAAGATCTTAGATCGTAGAGAAAAAGTTCTACGAAACAAGACAATGCCCCTCGTCAAGGTGTTGTGGAGAAACCACAAGTTTGAAGAAGCAACTTGGGAGTCGGAGGATATGATGAAGCTAAGTTACCCACATTTGTTTTAGTGTGGGAAAAGTAAAATTTCGAGGGTGAAATTTCTTAAGGGAGGAATATTGTAACGACCCAAATTTTCATTAATAGAAAATCCCTCTTGATCCAGTTAAATGTCTCTTTATGAAAAAAAAATTTATAAGATGTCAACTTCTTTGGTTTTATGTTAAGATTTGTGACCGTTACTTTTATAGCCGTTGAACAATGATCACATGAGTAGTATAAATATAAGGCTTTAACGAACCCAATTTTACTCAGACAAAGGAAGCGATGGCCTCATCCAGTAGAATTTCCCCTTACGAAGCTCATTTGTCAGAGCTCAGAAAAAGGTGGTGTCTTTGGGCTTCGCCCTTGACCAAGCCCAAGCTGAGCTTCATCAAGTCAAGCTCGAACGTGATCATCTACGGGAAAAGTGGAAGTTGATTGAAATTACCACTCAAGCGATGTTATCCGAGCCGCCCCAAGAGTCGGTCACCATCGCACACCTTACCCTTAGGTCTTATGTGGCTATTTTAAGGGGTTATGTAACAAATAAGTAGCACCATGTTCTTGTACATTATTTTTTTATATAATAATGAATACAATTTCTAGTCATTTTTGATACATTGTAATTAGTTTTTAAAGTACAAATGGTGTTTTTAGTTATTATTTAATTAAGAATTATATTTTATTAAATTAAAGGATTTTTGAATTAAATAATATTTTAATAAAATATTATTATTAATATTAAATTAATTTTTTATTAAGTATAAATTATCTTATAATTTTATGAATGCAATTAAAATTTTTATTAAGGTTTGAAAGCCATTTCTGTCAAACCTCGTGAATTTTTTTATAAATGTCGGTTTTTATTTTAAAAGTGAAAATTCACATATTTAGAAAATTATTTAGATAAAATAAATATTATCTTTGGAATCAGGACGTTGAAATTATCCAATGGTGAATTTTTCATAATTTTCTGAGACAGTCAAATTTTTGGGTAAAAATTAAATACCATTTAAATATATAATGTGTTTTATGACATCATAATGACCCAATGGTGATGTAATAAAATAACATAATCCTTATGTTCGGCCAATATGTTTTTTATCATTAAAATAATGAGGTTTTGGGTTTGTTTGACTTACTTTTCAAAGCATTAATGGAGCCCTCAAGACTTATTCAACACTTTGCCTTTTTAAATTAATTTCCATGGGAGTGTGACTCACCTCCACATAAGAAAACCTAATTTTTTAATAATTTCGGACCTTGGCCTTGTAAAATATTGTTTTCCTCTTTCCTTTTCCAGAAACCATGGGCAAATACCATGGGATGGTTTGTGGTTTGGATAATTTTAATATAAGAGGTCCCAAACCTAAATAATAAAGAATTCTCTCACCTTTCCTATATAAAACCACCCAAACTCCCACTTCCTCCTCACTAAAATCCCTTGGAGTTCGTCCAACCTCTGACCTACTCTCTCTATAATCCTCCCAATGTGCCCCAAGCTCCCAAGAAGCCTCTCATAAGCCTCTCTCTAGCCTTTGGAAGCACACTTCCAAGTAAGGGTTTTTTTCTCCTTTTCTCATTTTTTTCAATTTATTTAAGTTGTATTTCCATTTTAATTTCATTTATGAATGTTGGGTTATGGTTTCGCACCTCCCCCATACTGCCCTCTTATTGTTTGAATGATGGGATACCCCTTTCTCTCTCATTAAATGCCTCCCATGTACACCCGTTACTATGTCGAAATTCCGAAAGGAACTCCTCTCTCTTCTTTTACATTCAAGCAATACTTTTGTATCATGAATCTAAATTCCATTTCAATTGTTGGGACATGTATCTATATGAACTCCTTACTTTCCATTACATGTAAATATGATGAGTAGCCCCTTTCTCTCTCATCAACCCTTTTTATGAATTCTTATGTCACGCCGTTACGCTGCCGAAATCGCACCGATTTTCTAAGCCAATGTCATTATGTAGTGAATACCATGCCCATTTCTCCATCAAGGGTATTCACCTTTATGCACATTTACTTATTGATTATAAAGTTTCATGTATTGATTCCATATTACTTTATCGTGGAATAAATGATTATGTTTTATGAATCCATGTTTTATGATCCATGTGGCACACTTATGCATGAAATGAAATGTTTAAGAAGGGTGCGCCCTTATAGCGCTCCAATGCATTGGGTAAAGTATAGTATCATGATACGTCATGTGCAATGAGTGTTGACTCATGATAATTCAAGTGCAATGAGGGTTTACTCATGCTTCAAGTGCAATGAGGGTTTACTCATGCTCCATGTGCAATGAGCCTTGGCTCATGCAAATTCAATGTTAAGTGTTGTTGTCACATTTCCATGTTATGGTTATCATGCTTTATCATGCCTTTATGTTCATGTTACTCTAATGCTCTATTGATGTTCCTATTGCCTAACATGTATTGTACTCCTCATGTTATTCATTGTGTACTCCCTTACTAGGCTGTATAGCTCACCCTTTTCTTATGCATGTCCTCAGGTTATCCCATGCAATGCTAAGTACGAAGGAATATAGTGGTCATGTAAAGGAAGTTTTCAATAAAGATTTTGTATTTCAAGTTTAAAGTTTTTATGTAATGATCCTAAGCCCCAAAGACACTAAACCTATCATTCTTATTTGTTGTATCAAGTGAAGTTTTATGTAATAAAGCATGCTTAAGTTGTAATAAAAAGCAGGGTTTTCATAGTTGGTATCAGAGGATAGGTTTAGTTATTTTTGGGATTAGGAAACCCTAGTAAAGCCTTAGATACAAGACTAAGCATAATAAAAACATCCCTAAGTTTTGGTAAATACTAAGTAAGTGGTTTATCAAACAAATACATCCCTGTCTGGATACGAGCAGGTAGAGGCGGCTCTGGAACAGATGTATCCTAGGGGTAAAACCCGAAAACACCGCTTTGAGCTAGACTCGAACGGGAACTGGTGCACAAAAACGGGTCTTGCTGCACTCTTGGTTATGACACTCCCGGGGGATATGTTTTGATAAATTCACAATCTTAGTATGAACCCTTATTAAGGTAAAAATGCCCCTAAGAATATATGTTAGAAGGAAGATCATGAAAAGCCTGGATTGAATGCTATAGACTCATGAGTTAAAGAGATTAAAGTTTATTTATAAGTCATCAACTTTTGTCTTTGGATTAACCTTTATGTGTTACCCCTAAGTTTCCTTTTATTCCAGCCAATGGCCGGTAATAGGATAACTCGGGCTAACAACCGTTGTGAAGATCAGTGTGATGATTGTACTAATGAGATGCCCAATCCAATGGGAGCGGGAATCGCGAACTTTGTCACGCTTCTCTCTCAGCTAACTCAAGTTTTGAATAGAAACATGGGTCAAGAGGAACGTTCAACCCCCCCTAAGAAAGAACAAGTCACTATCGAGAGCTTCATGAGACAAAGGCCTCCTACTTTTAGTGGATCATCTGATCCCACGATCGTTGAGCAATGGATCAACTCCATTGAAAAGATATTCTTTATCCTTCAATGTTCTGAACAAGAGAAGGTTCTCCTGGCGGCTTATCGTACGGAGGGTGAAGCTGATCAATGGTGGACGTTGATAAAAAATACGAAGCCTGAGGAGGAGATCGAGGCTTTGGAATGGAAGGAATTCCGGAAGATGTTTTTCGATAAATATTTTCCGCGCACCCTCCGTCTTAAGATGGAAAGGGACTTCCTTTCCATCAAGCAGAAATATGAAGAATCTATGGGAGCGTACGAGGAAAACTTCACAAGGCTTGCACGATACGCTTCTGGCTTTGTCGTTACCCTCGAATGCAAGGTTGACCGCTTCTTTGGTGGGATGAATCCTAGCTTGCAGAAAGCATTAGCGATCCGTGACTTCGACAGCTATGAGGAAATTGTCAGATGTGCCCTCAAGGTTGAAATGGAGATCGGAGAATCACAGGGGTATCATGGGGAGAAGAATCGTAAGGTGGACTTCAATTCTAGTGGTCCGATGGATAAATCCAACTGTTCTAAGAAGTTCCAGCACCCCACTTGCCAAAAGTGCGGAAAGAAGCACCCTGGAAATTGCCTTAGGGGGATGAGAAAATGCTTTAGGTGTGGAAGAGAAGGGCACCTAGCTATTAACTGTCGGCAAGAAGGACCCGCAGCTGCAATAGAGGAGAGGAACGCTCCGTTCGAACCTCAACGCGTTGTTCAATGCTACAATTTCAAAGAACCGGGTCATTTTTCAAATCATTGCCCTAATCCAAGGGTTTTCGGAGGCAACCAACAACCTCTAAGAAAGCAAGGAAGAGCTTTTGCCATCACTTCTACCGAAGTGAACCCCGACAACGAAGTGGTGACAGGTACGCTAGTTATTCATTCAAGAATAGCGAACGTACTTTTTGATTCAGGTTCTACGCATTCTTTTATATCTCGAATGTTTAGTAGAACAATCCCAGCACCACCACAAATCCTGGAAGTAAAGATGTCGGTGAGTACGGAAAATGGGGAAATCATTGCATCCCATGAATATAAGTCCTCCCCTGTTATAATCTGTGGATTGAATTTCCCGGCGAACCTCGTCATACTCCCTTTGGTGGAATTTGATGCAATTCTTGGCATGGATTGGCTTTCCTTATATAGATCCAACATAAATTGTCGGGAGACGGAAATCACACTCCATATAGAGAATCGACCCCCGATTCTTTACAAGTGTCAGGAGGAAGATGAATCTCCTTTAGCTCCATCATCTCAAGCATGGATATTACTTCCTTATGAGCACATATATCTGGCTCAGATGATTGAGTCCAAGGAAGAAACCACCCTTGAAGAAATGCCTATTGTGAGGGAATTCGCTGAAGTATTTCCCGAGGAACTTCCTGGTCTTCCTCCAAGAAGAGATGTTGAGTTCTCAATTGAACTTATACATGGGGCGCTACCAATATCCAAGAATCCATATAGAATGGCTGTTGTTGAGCTTGAAGAGCTAAATAAATAACTACAGGAGAATCCGGATAAAGGGTTTATACGCCCAAGTGCATCACCATGGGGTGCACCAGTCCTCTTCGTCAAGAAGAAGGATGGGTCAATGCGGCTTTGCATCGATTATCGTGAACTTAACAAAATAACGATAAAGAAAAAGTATCCTCTCCCAAGAATCGATGACTTGTTTGATCAGCTGTGTGGAGCACAATACTTCACCAAGGTGGACTTGCGGTCGGGATATTATCAAGTAAGGGTGAAGAAGGAAGATATCCCCAAGACTACTTTTTGTACAAGGTACGGGCACTATGAATTCATAGTAATGCCTTTTGGACTCACCAATGCCCCAGAAATATTCATGGACTTGATGAATAGAGTCTTTAGAGATTACCTTGACATATTTGTGGTAGTCTTTATAGATGATATTCTAATATACTCCAAAACCAAGGAGGACCATGAGGAGCATTTAAAAACTGTACTAGAGACTTTGCACAAGGAGAAGCTCTATGCAAAGTACAGCAAGTGTGAGTTTTGGTTGAAGGAAGTCTCATTCTTGGGCCATATCATCACAAGCAATGGGATATCTATGGACCCCTCCAAAACAGATGCAATTGAGGGATGGCTGAGGCCAACATCGGTAACTGATATCCGTAGCTTCTTGGGGTTAGCTGGATATTATCGACGATTTGTGAGAAATTTCTCACGATTGTCCAACCCTCTTACCAAGCTAACTTGAAAGGGAGTAAAGTTTTCTTGGAGTGATGAATGCGAAGAAAGCTTCAAGGAGTTGAAAAGGAGGCTTATCACTGCACCCATTCTCACTTTACCCAAAGGTGGGGAGCTTTTTGTGGTATTCAGTGATGCTTCAAAGAAGGGCTTAGGATGTGTGCTAATGCAGAATGATAAAGTAATATCCTATGCCTCAAGGTAGATGAAAATCCATGAGAAAAACTATCCAACGCATGATCTGGAGTTGGCGGCGGTGATATTTACCTTGAAAATCTGGCGGCATTATCTCTATGGAGAGAAATGTGAGATATATACTGACCACAAGAGTCTTAAATATATATTCACACAGAAAGAGCTTAATATGCGCCAGAGAAGATGGATAGAGCTCATCAAGGATTATGACTGTTCAATACATTACCACCCTGGGAAAGCGAACAAGGTGGCAGATGCCCTAAGTAGAAAGGATCCAGCGATTCTATCAATGATGAGAATTGAGAAGGATCCAATCTTCTTAGACTTAATGAAGATGGATGTGGGAATCATAAAGAAGGGAACATCATCAATCCTTTCACAAATTATTGCTCAACCATCTCTTTTGGAAAGGTTAAAGGATGCTCAAAAAGATGATGCGGGAATCCAAGAAAAAGTGGAAGCTATCAAAAAGGGAAAATCCTCAGAGTTTAATGTTAATGAAAAAGGAATTTTGCGGTTTGGGAAAAGACTATGGGTTCCATCAAGTTCGGAGCTGAAGAAGGAACTTTTGTATGATGCACATAGTTCAAATTTCTCTATTCACCCAGGGAGCACAAAGATGTATCGAGATCTCCGAGAAAACTTTTGGTGGGATAATATGAAGAAGGAGATCTCTGAATATACATCAAAGTGCCTGGTGTGTCAGAAAGTGAAGGCAGAGAGGAAGAAGTCTAAGGGGATGATGCAACCATTGCCCATACCAGAATGGAAATGGGAGAACATCACCATATACTTTGTCACCGGACATCCAAGGACATCCAAAGGAAACAATGCAATCTGGGTTGTTGTGGATCGTCTTACAAAGACTGCACACTTCATTGCTATTCGAGAGGATTTCTCTTTGGATCAACTGGCACGGATATATATCAGGGAAGTGGTACGGTTGCATGGAGTACCCCCATCTTTTGTGTCTGACCGAGATCCAAGATTTACCTCTAAGTTTTGGAAGAGTCTTCAACATGCTCTGAATACTGAACTAAACTTCAGTACGGCCTATCATTCTCAAACTGATGGCCAATCCGAGCAGACTATCCAAACACTTGAGGATATGTTGAGAGCGTGCTCAATGGACTTTAAAGGAGGATGGGATCAACATCTTCCTCTAGTTGAGTTCTCTTATAATAATAGTTTCCACTCGAGCATCCAAATGGCACCATATGAAGCCCTCTATGGGAAAAGGTGTAGAACACCAGCATGTTGGGATGAGGTCGGTGAACGTAAGCTGCTTGGACCAGAAATGGTCGAAGAAATGGTGGAGAAGGTGAAAACCATTCAGCAGCATATCAAGGCAGCCCAAAGTCGACAGAAGAGTTATGCAGATAATCGTCGATGATACCTTGAGTTTAAAGTTGGAGACATGGTGTTTTTACACATATCTCCGTGGAAGAAGGTCATGAGGTTTGGAAAGAAAGGGAAGTTAAGTCCAAGGTACATCGGCCCCTTCTAGATTCTTGATCGTGTTGGGGTTGTGGCCTATCGACTAGAACTTCCACCTACTATGGGCAAGGTGCATGATGTCTTCCATGTATCCCTCTTAAGGAAGTACATACCAGACCCTTCACATGTACTCTCTTCCGAGGTGGTACAATTAGAAGACAATATTTCTTATGAGGAGCAACCAGTGAAGATCTTAGATTGTAGAGAAAAAGTTCTACAAAATAAGACAATGCCCCTCGTCAAGGTGTTGTGTAGAAACCACAAGTTCGAAGAAGCAACTTGGGAGTCGGAGGATATGATGAAGCGAAGTTACCCACATTTGTTTTAGTGTGGGAAAAAGAAAATTTTGAGGGAGAAATTTCTTAAGGGGGGAATATTGTAACGACCCAAAGTTTCATTAATAGAAAATCCCTCTTGATCCAGTTAAATGTCTCTTTATGAAAAATGTTTTTATAAGATGTCATCTTCTTTGGTTTTATGTTAAGATTTGTGGCCGTTACTTTTATAGTCGTTGAACAGTGATCACATGAGTAGTATAAATATAAGGCTTTAACGAACCCAATTTTACTCAGACAAAGGAAGCGATGGCCTCATCCAGTAGAATTGCCCCTTACGAAGCCCATTTGTCAGAGCTCGGAAAAGAGGTGGCATCTTTGGGCTTCGCCCTTGACCAAGCCCAAGCTGAGCTTCATCAAGTCAAGCTCGAACGTGATCGTCTATGGGAAAAGTGGAAGTAGATTGAAATTACCACTCGAGCGATGTTATCCGAGCTGCCCCAAGAGTCTGTCACCATCGCACACCTTACCCTTAGGTCTTATGTGGCTATTTTAAGGGGTTATGTAACAAATAAGTAGAACCATGTTCTTGTACATTGTTTTTGTATATAATAATGAATACAATTTCTAGTCATTTTTGATACATTGTAATTAGTTTTTAAAGTACAAATGGTGTTTTTAGTTATTATTTAATTAAGAATTATATTTTATTAAATTAAAGGATTTTTGAATTAAATAATATTTTAATAAAATATTATTATTAATATTAAATTAATTTTTTATTAAGTATAAATGATCTTATAATTTTATGAATGCAATTAAAATTTTTATTAAGGTTTGAAATCCATTTCTGTCAAAACCCGTGAATTTTTTTATAAATGTCGGTTTTTATTTTAAAAGTGAAAATTCACATATTTAGAAAATTATTTAGATAAAATAAATATTATTTTTGGAATCAGGACGTCAAAATTATCCAACAGTGAATTTTTCATAATTTTCTGAGACAGTCAAATTTTTGGGTAAAAATTAAATACCATTTAAATATATAATGTGTTTTATGACATCATAATGACCCAATGGTGATGTAATAAAATAAAATAATCCTTATGTTCGTCCAATATGTGTTTTATCATTAAAATAATGAGGTTTTGGGTTTTTTTTACTTACTTTTCAAAGCATTAATGGAGCCCTCAAGACTTATTCAACACTTTGCCTTTTTAAATTAATTTCCATGGGAGTGTGACTCACCTCCACATAAGAAACCCTAATTTTTTAATAAGTTCGGACCTTGGCCTTGTAAAATATTTTTTTCCTCTTTCCTTTTCCAGAAACCATGGGCAAATACCATGGGATGGTTTGTGGTTTGGATTATTTTAATATAAGGGGTCCCAAACCTAAATAATAAAGAATTCTCTCCCCTTTCCTATATAAACCCACCCAAGCTCCCACTTCCTCCTCACTAAAATCCCTTGGAGTTCGTCCAACCTCTTCCCTACTCTCTCTAGAATCCTCCCAAGGTTCCCCAAGCTCCCAAGAAGCCTCTCACAAGCCTCTCTCTAGCCTTTGGAAGCACACTTCCAAGTAAGGGTTTTTTTCTCCTTTTCTCATTTTTGTCAATTTCTTTAAGTTATATTTCCCTTTTAATTTCATTTATGAATGTTGGGGTATGGTTTCGCACCTCCCCCATACTGCCCTCTTATTGTTTGAATGATGGGATACCCCTTTCTCTCTCATTAAATGCCTCCCATGTACACCCGTTACTATGCCGAAATTCCGAAAGGAACTCCTCTCTCTTCTTTTACATTCAAGCAATACTTTTGTATCATGAATCTAAATTCCATTTCAATTGTTGGGACATGTATCTATATGAACTCCTTACTTTCCATTACATGTAAATATGATGAGTAACCCCTTTCTCTCTCATCAACCCTTTTTATGAATTCTTATGTCACGTCGTTACGCTGCCGAAATCGCACCGATTTTCTAAGCCAATGTCATTGTGTAGTGAATACCATGCCCATTTCTCCATCAAGGGTATTCACCTTTATGCACATTTACTTATTGATTATAAAGTTTCATGTATTGATTCCACATTACTTTATCGTGGAATAAATGATTATGTTTTATGAATCCATGTTTTATGATCCATGTGGCACACTTATGCATGAAATGAAATGTTTAAGAAGGGTGCGCCCTTATAGCGCTCCAATGCATTGGGTAAATTATAGTATCATGATACTTCATGTGCAATGAGTGTTGAATCATGATAATTCAAGTGCAACGAGGGTTTACTCGTGCTTCAAGTGCAATTAGGGTTTACTCATGCTCCATGTGCAATGAGCCTTGGCTCATGCTAATTCAATGTTAAGTGTTGTTGCCACATTTCCATGTTATGGTTATCATGATTTATCATGCCTTTATGTTCGTGTTACTCTAATGCTCTATTGATGTTCCTATTGCCTAACATGTATTGTACTCCTCATGTTATTCATTGTGTACTCCCTTACTGGGTTGTATAGCTCACCCTTTTCTTATGCATGTCCTCAGGTTATCCCATGCAATGCTAAGTACGAAGGAATGTAGTGGTCATGTAAAAGAAGTTTTCAATAAAGATGTTGTATTTCAAGTTTAAAGTTTTTATGTAATGATACTAAGCCCCAAAGACACTAAACCTCTCGATCTTCTTTGTTGTATCAAGTGAAGTTTTATGTAATAAAGCATGCTTAAGTTATAATAAAAAGCAGGGTTGTCATAGAGGATGTTCTTTTATATTAACCATACTGTATTTTGTATTTTCATATGATGAGAGGCCCTCTATTACTCTCATCAATTCATTTTAATAATTTTTATGTGGCGTCGTTAGACTGCCGAATTTTTGTAAGGGATTTTCTTATCTCACTTTTAATTCCGTGACATTTCCATTGTTCCCCACTTATTCATTACATGTGGTGTATTGTGTACTGAAATTTTATATATATTATCATGATTCTCATTATATTCATGGTATTCTATGATTCATTTGTTTATTATTAACTTTTGGTCATATGAATTAGTTGATTACAACGTGGTAAAGGGTTTCGTCTCACTTTTTATTCTCGTGAGATTCATGCTATACTTGCCACTATTTCCTTTTGTGTGGTGTATGTACTACACATTATTGTACTATTTTTGTAATATAATATCATTTATGATTATTTACATCTTCATTTTATGATCCTTCTTTCATGTGGCATATGTTTTGTGACTTACCAAATCAGTAAGGGAACTCCTTAACCCAATTCCCATTCTTTGGGTTGATATTCTCCTTTTTATTAATGTCATCCTATGAATATGTGTGACTGACCTTTGATTTTTTTACACTTAATATCCACTTATATTGGGTGTATTTATATTTTTCACACATAATTATGAGATTGATTTATCCTTAATTTAAGGAAACCATCTTTATAAGGGATTTCATCTCAATTTACATTTCCTTTGAGACTCCATTATTTTTATGCACCAATTCACTCTTATATGGTGTATATACTGTCCTTTGACATATTATATCATGAATCCTTTTGTTCTCATGATATTATAAAGTTATGACTAAATTTTATTCCTCGGTTATTTGTATTCAACCGTCTCTCATTTTGGTAAAAACTCTTTAACTAAAATATCATTTTAAATGTTTTAAAGATTTATTAATCTAAATGTTTATAATCAATGTCCATGTTTTCAAAATGGTTTTGGGATTTAATTATATAGACATTAATGTTTTAAAATTATAATTCCATTAAAATATTCAAAGTGGTATGGGCTACTTTGATTCAAAAATCTATTTATTAAATGTTTTAAAAGGTTTTGAAAATGATTTGATAAAACATTGTTTATTTAAATATCTTGATTTGATATATTGGAATGTGGAAATGTTATCTTTCCTTTATACATGTGTTATATGTTATGATTATGTTATGGTTATTGGGCATTGTTTACGTATATGGGTGGTTCCGTGATAAACCTAGGGCGGGTGAGCCCGATATAGCTCTCCAATGCTTTGGGTAACGTCACGGAGGTAAATGTGAATGTTTCTCCTAAGAGATTTATGGAATATACTTTGATGGGTATTCCAACTGTGACTCCCTACGTAATTGTGATAGCTATAATGTAATTTTGATACGGATTCCATAAGTAACCTTAATGATTTATGATTTCTATGTGTTATTAATAAATCTTATGATTTTTTAAGGTATGTAATGATTGAAAAGTATTGGTTTCATGAATTTGTAATTATTGATGGGATAATGTTTTCTTTACTTATTTTATAACCCTTACTGCGCTTTTTATGCTCATCCCAAGTTTTTGAAATGTTTTTCACAGGACTTAAAGATGAATAGGGTCAAGGAATGGATCAAGGAAAAGTCATACTGTCTAAAACATGGAACTAGATGTGTTTCTTTTCAACAGTTTTTATTTTCTGATAAAATGGATATTGAGTAGTATTGTCTACATGTAATTTTCATGTTTTTATGTATTATTTATGGCCTAATTCCCTAAAACTCTAAACTTTAAAAGATCCTCAACGTGAATTATTAGTTTAATTCAAGATTATGTAATGTTATAAGGATGGGTCCTTATAGGAGTTATCCTGGATTCATGGTCACTGTCATTTAATTTATTTTGGTACTTACAGTTTTCCCTTCTAGTTGTATTAGTTCTTTCATTTCATTACATATGTGTGTTTGGATTTCATTTTATATAATAATCTGATCTAGAGTTGGTTTTTGTATTTCTTATACCTCTCTTTTTCACGTGTACTCATAGAGGGTACTACCTCCCATCTGTGTGTTTGTTATACCCTCGGTGCTAGTCGCAAACCCGGTGCCTACTAGATGTGGGACTTAGGGGTCATTTTCTATCTTCTCAAATTGATGGACTAGGAGGGGCTCACTTTATAGGGAGGGGGTCATGACATAGTGGTATTAGAGGTCTAGTTGAAGGATGTGATATATTTTGGAGTTAGGAAGAGGTGAGGTTACAAAGGTCGGTAGGGCAACAATGTCAGCAAAGTTTAAGAAGATCTATAAACACTGGAGACCTACTAAGACATTGGTATTTAGGGACCCCTATGATCTAAAGCACTGAACATTATGTTTACATTCACTACTAAAAATGGTGATACATGTTGTTGGGTAGAGACCAAGGAATGGATCATGCATCATTCTTGTTTGTACTTATGCTAGATTGGGTAGACATTGGGATAGGTTATCCTAAAATGAATAAAAGAAAAAAATTAATATTGAAGTATTCCATATTCTAGGTTTAAGATCTCTAACTATATGACCTTTTGTAGGTATGGATCTAGGTTGACAGCCTCATTAGGTTCGCGTAGAAGTTGATCAGCAGGTTACGCAAGCATATCGCTGCAAAGTAGAGGTTGATGAAGAAGAAACTTAGAGGAGGATCCTCCGAGAGTTTCAGTTCTAGTGGATGTAAAATTATGAGAGATTTATTTTAGCCTCATTCATAGAAGACTAGTTTGAGGAGGTTGAGATATCTTTTAGTTCGATCCGTACTCGAAATGGGCACTAAATGTCATTGGTTGTGACAATACTATGTGGGGAAGCGAGGCAGTGGTGGTTCGTGTTCCTAGAGGATCGTGAGGTGTCGGTGATCACATGGGATATGTTCTGAGATTAGTTTAGAGTTGAGTTTTTTTTCGACTATTAATGCGGGAATTCACCAGGAGATGCTTACCCTTCTGTAGGGAAGCTCTGTTATGAGAGTGTTCAGGATCCATTTTAGAAACATTTTTTGGTACGCTTCAGACCTGATTCCAAATGAGAAGGCTTGGGTGAGGAGGCCTTTTGTCCAGAGATCCATCACCATGTAACCCGGTTTAGGATTACGACATATATCGAGGTGCTGGAAAAGGCATATGTCATTGAGAGAATATTAACCATAACTGAATCATCATGAGAGGGGAGTCATCAGGATTCCTCACGAAGTAGAGCTATCATCTGGGGGTCCTAGCTTTGAGCAAAAAAGAGTTTATGTTCAGTCAACGGTAGGTCTCCGCCCTCATCATCTCGTTTCCCCAGGGGAAATGGTTCTCAAGCCTATACCAAAGGTTCAGTCAGTTGTTTTTCATATGGTGGTTGAGGTAATCAGCAGCAAGAGTGCCCCACTTTTCAATGTAGTCAGTGTGCGCAAGCTATTCCACTTATGGTTCCTCTATTGAGGTAGTTTCAGCCGAGGTAGTAGTAGTAGGTTGCACTAACATTAGATCATCATAGAGTAGATGGGGCAAGAAAACGCATACTCGGGAAGATTCCCTTGCTCAGATAATAGATATAGTCTATGGTGGAGGTCTTCATTAGGGATGAAGAGGTTTTGGATAAGGTTTTGGTGATCTTCTTGCTTTTGTGTTACCAGCACTTGGCGATCCATACATCATTCGAGGTACCCTTTTTGTGTTTTCTACTTGGATTTATCCTTTTTTTTATATAGGAGTGATGCACTCATTTATATCACTTTCCCTTATCCATGATCCAAAAATTGAGTTAGAGATACTTTTAGTTCCCTTGGAGTTGACAAAACCATTTGGAGGTCAAGATGACTTGTTCGATGTACATAAAGACTACAAGCTACTATTGGGGTAGCACCACTCTTGGGGAAATTTCCTATTTTTAATGATACAACTATATGATGTCATGCTTTTCATGGATTGGTTTTATTCAGTGCAGGTTATTTTGTATTTCTTCCAGATGTAGGTGGTGTTCTTTGATGCTGATGGAGAGCTAGATATGTTTTTTGGCGAGGGACACCCTCATATGGGTTAGAGGAATGTACCTTCCTCGTCATCCATGATGGGTGATCTGATGTTGATTTTATTAGAGGTTCATCATTCAAAATTTACAAGGATCGTTAAAGATTATCCTGATGTCTTTCCAGAAGAGGTTATAGCATTACCACCTCAACGGTAGATTAAGTTTAGGATCTAACTATATTCAGGAATGTCTCTAATCTCAATGTCTTCATATACGATAGCATCGTCTGAGTTGTGAGAGATGTATATACATCTTGATGGTCTATTGCAGTGCGGTTTCATCAAGATGAGTGTGTCATCGTGGGGTGCACTAGTTTTTTTTGAAGAATGTTGGCAGAAACTCGTGGTTGTGTGACCATTATCATCTCTTGAACAAAGTCACAATGAAGAACCGCTATCTTCATTCATATATTGATGATTTTTTGTCAATTTAAGGCTAAATGTTGATTCTTGAAGATTGAATTATGGTCTGTGTATCATAAAATTTGTGTGAAGGTTGAGAATATTATGAAGATTGCATTCGGTTTTCGTCATTAACATTATGAGTTATTGGTGATGTCTTTTGTGTGATGAATGCTCCATCTGTGATCATGGTATCGATGAAGGTTTTATTCCGCGAGTTCCTAGATAAGTTAGTGGTGGTTTTTTTCAATGACATCCATATGTATTCCACATCTGAGGAGGAGCATGCAGAGAATATGCGTGCCACTTTGGGAGTTCTTCATCGACAAAAGATTTTTGGGAAGCTGTCGAAGTGTGGGTTTTAGGATTGATAAGTCCATTTCTTGGGTCATGTTATTTCCTAATAGGGGGTATCCATGGATCTATTGAAGATAGAATCAGTTGTGTCTTGGGAATCCCCCACGATAGTGGTATAGGTGTGAAGTTTCCTTGGCTTCTCATGCTATTATAGGAGGTGTGTACCCTATTTATCTCGGGTTCCGAGTCCTCTGATTGTGCTGACTTGGAAGGTTCAGGCATTTGTGTGGACTGATCAGTGTAATTCACCTTTCAATTATCAAAAGGAGATGTTGGTCTGTGATATGTATCATTGTCTTCTAGCATAGGTAGTTAAGTTTGATGTTTGCTACGATGCTTTGCATATGGGGTTGGGATGCATTCTAATGCAGCATAGATCATTTGTTTATTACTATTCTTGGATGTTTCATTCCCATAAATGTAACTATTCCACCCATGATCTTGAGTTGTAGTTTGTGGTGTTTTCCCTAATGTTTGGGATACATTACCTCACCGATGAGCGCTCTGTGGTTTTTACAGATCATAATATCATAAGGTATGTTTTCTCCCAACGTTACTCGAACTTGCAGCATCATTAGTGTATGGAGTTATTTCTGTATTATGACTTCAAAATCTCGTATACACCTAATAAAGGTAATTTTGTAGCCAATTCACGGATAAGGAAGTAATGAAGTGGAATATTTTGTGAATCAATTGATTCCTAGACTGTGATGGAAGAACATTTAGCATTACATTTGGATATGGGAGAGGTGGGGGTATATGTTGTCATTTCATGATGAAAATGTAGTCATCTTTGGGGTATTTTGTGGAAGATTCAAGTTTGGGTATGTTGAGGCAATGGTTTAGAGAGACTAAGTTTATTGTGGTGAGGCCCCAAAATGTTTGTCTGTGGATGAACAACATCGAGTGTTGCTTTCGGGAAGGCTTTTCATTCCATTGACGATGCGGTAGATGGTTCTTATGGTGTTGTATAGTTCTCCTTTAGTTGTACATCATGTTGTGTCAAAGATGTATGGAGATTTGATGGGTCAGTTTTGGTGGCCTTGGTTAAAGCGTGAAGTTACAGAGTTTGTGTATCAATGATCATTCTACTATAAGGTGATGTGATATCGATGTGTTCTTGGTGGTTTACTCCTACCCTTAGAGGATCCTTAATAAAAGTAAAAGGACATATTAATTGACATTGTTACCAGTTTACCTCAATCTGAAGGATCCTATGATTCTATATGGGTATTAGTGGATCGTTTGAAGAAAGAACCCCACATGATAGTGATCAAGGAGTTAAGATTAGTGGAAGTTTTTTCAAGGCAGTCTCTATAGGATGTGGTGAGACTCCACGGAGTCCATAGGATGATCATTTATGATCAAGATATTCATTTTACCTTTAGCGTGTGGAGAGGTCTCCATCATTCTTTTCACTCTCAGCTATTTCATAAAACTTCTTTTCATCTGTAGACAAACAGTCAGATAGAGTGGACCATCCAGACTCTTGAAGACATGTTGCACTCTTGTGTCCTAGTTTTTTATGTTAATGGATGAGGAATTTACCCCTTATATAGTTCACTTACATAAATATTTTTCACTAGGAAATTTCTATGGTGTCATTTGAAGCCATGTATGGCTGACCACGCCATTCTCTATGTGCTGGACTAGGGTCGTAGAGTCAGCAATTCTCTGGCCAGAACTGGTACAAAATACGACAGAGATGGTTCGGGTGATTCAAGAGAGGATGAAGGAAATGTGGGATTGGTAGAAGTTGTATGATAACTATAGGAGGAGACCTCTGGAGTTTGATGTTGGGGATCATGTTTTTGTAATGGTGACTCCCCTTCATGGGTAGTAAAGGTTTTGTCCTGGGAGTAATCATTATCCCTTATTTGTTGGGCCTTTTGAGGTGTTGAATTGTTTTCCTGTCATAGCATATTGTGTATAAATTCCCCCTTAGATGAGTTGAATATTCTATGTTTTTCATGTATCATAACTCTGTCATTATCATCAGGACAACTTTCACATCATCGATTGGGGATAAATCGATGTTGACGATGATGTAACCATCGAGGAGGGGCCAGTAAATATCCAAGACTGCAAGGAGAAGGTGTTACGCGAGCATGTTATCCCCTTGGTTAGTTTCTTGTGGCAGCACGTTGGCATGGAGATGAGTAAATGTGAATGTGATTCATATATACATGATAAGTACCCCAAGCAGTTCGATGTTTGGATATTTTCCTGCAACAAGGTTTGTATTTCGGTTGTATACCTTTCCAATAATGAGATGTATTTCATTTATTACTTATTGTGACTTTCTCTATTTTGGGAGGAATCTCCCATACGATAGTGTTTAGGAGTTGGTTTTGGTTTTGTGTGGTTTCACATATTCATTTTTTGAGGTGGTTGAACTCCATCGGTGGAGAGAGCTTTGAGAGGTATCTCGAAGAGTGGTTTCTCAGACCCCTTTTTCCCTTTCCTCTCAGTTGGTTTTTAATTATACAGGATTAGAATGTTATGAGAGGGATCTCATGTAATGGACTGGACCTCTCTGGTCTATTCCATTTATGAAATCTGGTCTTTGAGGTGTTCTAGGAGGTCAAGGTGACTTATCTACAATACTTTTCCAAATTTCTAGTTCTCTAAATAGTGTTTCTAGGACCAATGAGTTTAGACCAGTGATACATATAATGATGTCATGCATAGTGTTTATAGAATGGAGAAACATCCAACTATTTCATGAAGAGTGTTTCCAAGACTGGTGTCTCATGACCAGTGAGACATCTAACGGTGTCATGAATAGTGTTTCTAGAATGGTGATACATCCAAGGGTTCCATGAACAGTGTTCGCAGGACCGATGTTTCAGGATCAGCGAGTCATCTAACAGTGTCATGAATATTGTTTCAAGAACAATTTCATTTCCTTTTTAAAATTTTTATAATGATAGATTATATAATGTTTCTAGAATAGTGATTCATTTACTTTGTCAAATTTCTAGTTTTTCGCAAATTCCTACAGTTTCACCCCATTGAAATTTCCTTTGACATAAAATGTGTTCATAGCCTTATTGTAAGGGATATAAGGCCAATTCAAAGCCAATAATTCCTATTTTAATATTCCTAACTTTCTAGGTTCCATTACTTTTTCAAAATGCATAATCTTTACGAGATCTCCCTTAAATGGAAAATCTAAAGCATATTAAACCAATACCCTATTTAGATTTTCAAACATGCGAGATAACTTCTAACTTGCTCTTCCTTCATGTTTTTCCTTGGTATGGGATGCATAGATTTATTCCACCCATTAAAATAGTTTGATCGAACTACCATCATTGGGACATTTCCTATTGGAGTTTTTCTTGATGCTTGTGCACCCCCAGTTTTAGTGCAACAAGGAAGGTTCAATATGTATTTGATAATATATGTGTAACCACCTTTATTCTGGGTTCCTGGATATGTTTATACCTATTTCTATTTTCCATGAGATGGAATGTGAGCTCTGTGTTTCTAATTCTACTTTATTGGGTGTTGGATGATGGTATTATTCCATGGCATCCCCTAGTGGATACAGTTGTTGCGGGAGTGGTGATTGTGATCTGTTGTGTTGGAAGTTCTCATGAAAAGAACGTTGGAGAGCATTTGAGGTAGGGGATTTGTGGATTATCTATACATTTCATATTCAACTATAGATTTATCATGATTTAGCCATTGTATCACAATGGAATTGACATAATAAATATAGAAATTTGTTAAAAATAATTGGTATTCCTTGTATAGCGATTTTATGGCCTCTTGATTTTCTAGATAGTGTGTTATCTATACTTTTCTTTTCTAGAATGTTCTTCTTGATGGAAATTTGTGAATAACATAAATCCATAATTAATTGTAAATTATTTTTCCAATAATAAAGGGGGATGTAAATGAATCTAGTTGTTTTGTGTTTGATGTTAATCAAATTTACGCAGATGTTCCTGTTTAACCAAAACGATTGATAAACCTTAAGCATGTTGATTCTTGTTGTTTAAAGGTATATCAAATTAACTTTTTAATTAATTTTTTATAGCTATGATAGCTTGGTTTTCAGGTTTCCCATAGTTATAATCTACTAATAATGAATCTGTTAATTCATGATAGATTGAAGAACCGGTTATTTGATAAATGATATTTCCTGATAGGGTTCTGAGTTACCCTCTTCTTATAAGGATGAGTGCCCTATACTTCAGATCCATGAGAGCACATTGTGTGAGATGTTTAAATCCTTGTTTAGGTACAAGATCTAGGTTGCTTGTTTTTTCATGTGTCTTGTGATGTGATGTGATCCTAGATGGCTGTTTGGATATGTGGGGCAGGGAGGCCTAGTTGTTATCGCTATATTGGATGCCTAGATTTGATAGATACATCAGTTTATGCATGTGGGAGTCGAGGAGGACACCATAGGTGATGAAATGGGTTCAAGCTAGGCTTACCTGCTACTAGGAATGTGGCATGTTTATTCTGTGATTATCTTATTTTCTTTCCCTGCTACTTGAGGTAGCTGGTCTTACTTACCCTCCTTATAAAAGAGACAAAAACATGCATGGTATGCCACATGATCTCCGTGTTTATATTCTCAAGAAGGGATGGGTCTATGCTCCTACTATAGGTTGTAATAACTTGACAGGCAGTCCATCTACTAACCGTATTGATCCCCTTGTATTTGGTAGCTTTGTTTTTCTTTCAAGAATGATTGGGAATATGGGAAAGTGAAAATTCTATTAATTAATATTTGAATAAGTGATTTTGAAACCATGGGGTGGAGCTTTCTGGGATTCAATGATGAGGGTATACTCTTGAGAAGTTGTGGACTCGGTTTGGTTATTCATGGAGGGTAGGCAACTTTGTTGTGATGCTAATGAAATATAATGTGGAATTTAAATGGTTAATTATGGATTAATAATTGATTAACCTAAATTAAAACTGATAAAAATGGAAATAATTAATTTAATAAAGCTCTTTTAATGGCTGTGGGATTATAGGAAACCTAGTCTTAGTAGTGACATCCGAGAGTCTGAGAGACATTTCATACAATCGAGTCAAAGACATGGGTTTTCCCATAGTTTGGTTGTGAGATATATTATATCTGGTAATTTTTCTGTTTCATTATGCTAACCCATCCTATTTATTTGGATGACCAACACCATGAGGATTATGAGCCCTGGGGGCGTTTTCTCTAACATCTCAGTGGGAGGATGGTTGGCTGACTTCCCCCTTTAGCCCCACTCTTTCTCTTTCTCGTTACTTGTCCTGGGATTCATGATGGTTAGTTTACCCCAACTATGTTTGTAGAGGTCTATAATATCTTGCAGTTATTTCACACACATATATTCTAGATATAGTTTCCTTTAGATTAATATTGGTATAAAATATATTGGTCATGATGGATAAAGGATCCTTACTCGGTGTATGGGTTATAGTGGCTTGAGGTGTAATACCTGATGTACAATAAAATTTATTCAGGAGGTGGTGGGACCCAAAAACTACTTGGTTACTTCTAGTTGTTTGGATGGTGTGTTGATTCAACCCGGTATCTGCGGGCAAGCCTTTTTGTTGCATGAGGTAAAATTTTTAGTGCTTGCTCAGGTGTCTTCGAGCTAGCCCTTTTGAAGAGATTTGGGTTAGGACATGCAATGTTCAGGAAAAGTGGAAAAACAGTGGGTAAGGGGTAGCAGGGTGCCCTTTATATCCTTTCTTGTATTATATACTCTTTTATGTGATACATGGTGATAGTGTCCAGGGTGAGCCTCAAAAATTAGTATACATTTTTAGGTGATGAGTTAGTTTCACTTGTTGTTCAATGTGATTTATCATTCTTTTAATGCTTTTGAATAAGAGGATCTTGTGAGGATCCTACTGAGTATACTTTTATACTCACCCTATGTTATATAAACTATTTTTCAGGAAACTTGGAGCAGTTTTGAGATCAGGATAGTTACTACTAGTTCGGGGTTTTGCTGGATCTGTTTGGGATTTGTGTTCACTGACATTTTACTTTCTTTTGGCACTTGTGGTTTTCCTTTTTCAGTTTTATTATATATTTCTTGACATTACATATGTGCACATGGGTTTCATTTTATATAGTAGTTCGATCTGGAGTTGGTTGGTGTCTGTGTTGTATCTCTCTTTCTCATGTGTTACCATAGAGGGTAATGCCTCCCATCTATGTGTTTGTTATACCATCAGTGCTAGCTTCCATCCCATGGCCTACTGGAAGTGGGATTTAGGGGTCAATATCTCTCTTCTCATATTTTCAGCCTTGGAGAGGTTCACTTTGTGAGGAGGGGGTCATGAAATTTACAAAGATGATAACCACATTCCCTATCCATGGTTTAAAAGTGATGATACAGTCATGACATTAATCACTTACATAGTCAAATAATTTATATGAACCTCACACTATATTCTACTCTGATTATTAAAAAAATTATTTTATGAGTAATGTGTGTCACATGTAATTAAAACATATAAATGGTGTGCTCTATTATCACTACAATGCATTGGGTAAATAATTTAACCTATATAGATTACTTTTTTTACGATACCATGGTGAATAACCTTGGAAATTATCATGTATGAAACTTTGGTGATAAGCCATGGTTATATTCTTATAAATGCCTCATTTTTATTTTGTAGAAACATTTTAATGTTTTGTTCAATTTTAATTTTACTATTATATTAATTGTGATTTTTTTGATATGCCTCATGATCACATGATTATTGTCTCCCTTTATTATTCCATTATCTGGATTAATGATCACCCTCTTCCATTTAAGTATGTCCCTATGATATGAGATGCTATAAAAGTATCATAGGGTGAACCGATGAATTTTACATTAAAGTGGATTAGAAAAAGTTGTAGGATTTATTTTATAATGTTCCTAATTTCAATGTTACTAATCAATAATAGATTATGAATTTTTTCCATGCAATTAAAATTTTTGGTGATAAAAAACTAGGATTCCATAGAAACCATTAACTAGGATTCATTATTTTATTCCATAATCCCTCCTTCTTTCCTTACGGAATATTTAGAATCTTCACCATCAACAATATAACCATTAAATTTAAAACCCTGCTGATTCACTTCATGAGAATTCGCCCTTGTACATTGATTTTCATAGTTCCAATATCTTTCACATCTAAAATATTCTTCCATAAATATTATCTTTGGGAGACCATTTCTATAATTCATTAGTTTAACTGAATATATAATTATTTACTCATAAGTTACATTATTTATTTCCTTCATTTATGCACATAAAACATTTTACAATTCATTTGAGTTATTATTAAATGTGTCTCTTTCATTATTTATGACAAGAAGGAAGTAAAGCTTTCATTCCTCCATGGTCTAAAATTGTCAATAGAATACTAGAATCTATCCTTCTCTTTGTTGGTGATTTTGAGAGGTGGATTAAGTTAATGTTGTTTATCATATATTGTGATAATGGATTTGGCATAATCACAATCTCCATCACTCTATTCATCATCCTATTTGGTTTCTCATATAAATATTGTATATCACATTCATCATTAACATAGTCTCTTCTACTTCCATCCATTTACAAATACCAAAAAACAAAATGTGAGAAACACTAATCATAGTGGGAGATAACATAGTCATGAAGAGTCATATATAGGATTACTATGTCCTGACAACATCTTTTAATTATATGACACCATAGGTTTAATCAAAGACATTCATGATCATCATCTATTCAATTCATTCATGATGGTTCAAATATAAAATGTTAATTAATCGAAGAATATCCCCCCAGTACTATCAAAACAGGTTCGTTGTAAGGCTTGTTTCATAAACAAGGTAGTGCTCAATATAAGGCCAACATTCCAATTTCAGAGTTATAACCCCTATGTGCATTTTCTCCCAAACCACGTCCACATGTATTATCCTCATAAGGATGTATTACTAGGAAAAAATACATATTCCAGATCATAAAAACGCATTGATTTTTTATTCTATACTTATCCCCAATGTATCCCATATGTTTATGATCCATAATATATGTTTTCTTAAATGTAGTTCCTATGGTTTCTATTAAACTTACTATGATACCAAAAGTAACATACATGACTCCAGTAACCTAGTTATTTTATCTAGTTTCTTACATTATCATAATATAAAAGGAAACACAATCTGATGGACTGAATAGTTTAGTATTCTTAGTAATCTATATGTGTACTCTCAATCCATGTTACAATTGAAAACATATATTACACAATGTTCCTTGTTTTAAAAAATCATTTTTCCACACATATTATCCTAGAATACCAATCACAAAACACTTCTTCTTACAATATTGAAAATAAAACATATAAAATTCATGATCTTAGATGGTCAGTAAGATTATTAATTTTGTGGATGATATCATCAATAAATAAGAATAATCATTATAAAAAGTGGAATTATAGAACATGTTCCATTTTATCAATAAAATGATCATAATATCTAAGAAATAATCGATAACCAAATAAACCAATATAAATAAAAACAATATCTTAAACATATCCATGGATATTCAAAATAATAAAACAATGAAAATGAAATAAAAAATGATCTCAAATTAATTGAACTAATAATATTTGATATCTAAAATATATTTTCAATACTATTAACCTGACTGTTTAAATCACTAAGTAGAAACAAATTTAATTTGTCCAACTGACTTACCTCATGAGGCATATCGATGCATCATGGTTATATGTATAAATGTTTCTCAAACACCACATAAAACATGTAATGAATTCCTCATATGAAAGGTTTGGAACATAATCAAGATTTACATTAATATTTGAAAACTGAAATACCAAATGTGTATATGTACCCGAATCCAATAAACAAAATCATAAATCATTCATAATATAATGGTGAATGGTTATAAAACTAAACTTCCTCATAAATAATTATATTAAACCATTTAAATAAATAATTTTGATGGTACCAATAAAACATATTCCCAGTGAATCATATATACAATAAATGTAGATGTTAATGGTGAATAAAAATACCATAAAATGTGACTAAAAACATCAGTGGGGAATATTTCATTTTCTCATTGAAAATAATGTTTCAAAATAGTAATCTAAAAAAATATTTCAAAAAAATAATTGAAAATAAAATTTAAATACTTGTAAAATAATTATTAAATCATTGAGTGTTCTTGATGCCATAAATATGTTTTCATGTTATACACATTAAAATAAGGATTCATTTCCCATTTTTGTAAAATTCCAAATGAGATTTGTTCTCAATGAAACATTATGATTCCTTTAATAATGTTATATTAATAAAATCTGCAAAAATTTATTTATTAAAACATTTCTAAAATTTTGAAAACATTTTTTAAAATATTTTAAAAAAACATAGAGTTTGATGAAAAATGTATTTTGATTAATGCGATAAATAATGCTATATTTTCTTAAAAAAATTATCAATCATTTTACATAAGAATGCGATGTAAATGGTACAATTAAATGTAAAATATCATGATTAACCAGAATATAGAAAGTAGATTTATTTAAATATACACATTTCAAAATAATTCCCCAAGCTTGACATAAACAAAAATAATCCCGAACAAAGATAAGATTGATAAATAAATGCCAAATCATTGGAGGCTTCAGAATCATAAATAATATAAAGTAAATAACAAAAAATGAAACGTTAAATACCATGATGAAAAATATATTGATGATAAAACACATCATTGGGGAATTATATACATCCCCCCAAAAAAAGTGGTGAACATGTCGTTTATCTCAAGGAAGTAAAAGTGAGACGAGAAACTATTACTTCAAGTTCGACAGTCATTCTGTGTCTAATCCTCATGTATAAAAAATATCATTTTATTATATGTCTTTTTTTGAACAATATTCTTATATCTCATTCCATATATTATTTTTATAATTTTGAAAAGCTTTTTTATTATCATTTATTTGATAAAATAACTATTTCAAGTTAAAATTGCTTCATTTTCATGTACGTTTTAGATTAGTAACATTGGTACTTCTAATTTTATCATTGATAAATAAAATATATTATTTTATAAAATATTTAAATATAATATATATTCATTACATACATATTTTTAATAATCTATTAATGTCTGAGAATGATATTGGAGTACACTGTTTTTTGAGATGATAGGCCATACATACTCACAAATTTTGTTTCAATTTTTCTTGATGGAATGAAATAAAGAATAAATTTAAATTTAAATTTTCAAAAATATTAATATGTAATATATATAATTTATATTAGAAAAGTATATCCTTATTTCAATACATGTAATAATAAAATGAATAACATTTTCACATGGCTACATAGAAGCAGTAGTCCACACTTATGCACGAGTGATGTTATTTTCTTCAAAAGGATTGGATTTTTTAAATTTCAAATTGATATTATATTTAAAATATTGTTTATATAAAATATATATCACATATATTAATTAATTTTAACATTATTATGATTCATGTAAATGTTTTGAGAGAAACGAATCACATCACATCAAGAGGGCGGTAGTCCACCTTACACCTGAGCGACATTATCACATCTCACATAGAATAAATATTAAAAAATAATATATGGTATAAAATATAATGAAGAAGAATAATTTCATAAATATAATATGTATATGTTATATAAAAAATTATAACCATCTTTGAATGGTGTTGATGGAAAACGTACAACATCTGTTTGCACGGCGGTAGTCTTCCACACAAGTGCTCGACAGTTTATTTCCCAATTGATGGTTGTGGTGATTTATACGGGTTATATAATTTAAATAATAAAATATTAATTTATTTACTATACTTTTGTTTTTACATTATCATATGATGGGAATAATTGAGGTATTTGATGAATAAATTAAACAAATACACACGTTTAAGAATTTTGACTCCTCTTCGGAGAACCTATTTACGTTTATAACTATAACCTTAATAGTAGGGAATCATTATTATTATTATTATTCTTAGATGTGGGGATTTAATTATGAATTTCATTATCGTAGGTATTGGGAGAAACTTAGGGTTTTGGTTGGGTGATTATCGGATAATAGGGGTGGCCTTTTATATGTAGGGGAGAGGGAATATATGGAATTTTAGAAATGTAAAAGTGATACCCATGTTGTTGTCTTTGAAAAGTACCATATATTGGATAATTAATGAACAATATAGTTTATATGGTCAATATATGAATATGGAATCATTATTATAATGTTTTTTGATCATTTTTAACCATTATATAATTCATTTAACACATGGTGAAATCATTTTAACCTTAAATGTTGAAATAAATTATAACTATTTTCACTCTTAGTTATGGGAAATTTTTATTTTGAACATATTATGTAAAAAATTATGATGATTCAAAAAAAGGAATCAATTTTTCCAAATTTAATACATATAAGTGGAGGATTTAAATTTAAAATAAAACCACATACAGGAAGAAAGAGTAGTTTTCCAAAGATAAAATCCTGATAAGTACAAAATTGTTTTAATATCAAATGTTAATATAAAACTGGTTCCAATTTAATAAATTTGAAAAAAGAAATATAATTTATCTAATTTTAGTTTAAAAAATATTTCCAAAACATTTTTATTTTGTAAATTATTTAAAGGAAAATGTAGATTTCAATAAAAACGGTATTTTTTATTATTCATAAACAATTTTTCATTTTAATTAATTTATAAAAAAATAAATCAAATAACATATAGTAATGTATATTTAAAAAATAAGCTTTTAAATAAATTCAATATAAATATTAAAAATTAGTTTCAAATTACGTGTATAAATTGTGACTAAATAGCCTTTTAGAAAAATACCCTTCCTTATATATTTTTTTTCATTCACATGATATGAATTTTATTGATAATCATTATATATCAATTTAATTTGTTGTGTACATTTTAAAACCATATTATATTCATAATAATGTTAATACTATTCACAATCTCCATCTAAATGGATAGGTAATAATTATCATGTTTGAATAATAATATTCAATATAGTATTGATAGTCACATAAACTCGATGTTATGTTCATGAAAATCAATCAAAGAAATTGTATTTATTTAAAATTAAGTATACCATAATGGATAAGGGTGATATATTTTATTATAATATTATGGATTCATTTTATATATTCTATATAACATGATGTTCCTCTTTTAAATTCTTGGGATGTTATAGAATAGGTTTTTTATTTCTTAAGAAAGGCTAATAATACATCAATAATCATTTAAAAAACATTCATTCTATCATATAAAAGTAAATACTCAACTAAAAATCATTTAAAAATATTTGGTAACTTATTAATTCATAATACCCTTTTTTGAAATCCACTTATAACATCACTATAAAAAACCATTTCTAAAATTATTGAATTTATTTCTAATTATCATTCTAAAATCCTAGAAAAATGTAGTAAAGTACAGTGGAAGCATGTCCAAATTCTATATTTTAGAAAGGGAAATATTTGGTTCTATGTGTACTAATAAATCAACATATCACTTATAAAATATATTCATTATAATGTTTTTTGTGGAGAACATTTTTTCTTAAACATGATTTTAGGTTATCAATGATGTAATATCATAGGATCCATATACAAATATATTTATGCAATTATATATCTACAACCAAAATCATTCTTCAATAAGTGTCATCAGTGGAACTCCCCTTAGTGGAATGGGTTTATCTATCCCCATTGGAGACCTAGTTTTACAAATTGACGCATAGTTGTATCCATCTAAAATTATACAATAAGACTCCTAGGATCCAAAAGTGTTTACATATCCATTTTTAGGTGATAGATCAATAGTTCTTATGAAAATTTTAAAATAGAAAATCATACATCACTTCTTATTCAATATTCTGAAGAAAAAAACACAGCACATATCAATGTTGTAACAATATAATAGCTTGAATTGCCATTAGTTAAAAATTCACATCAAATCCCTAAGAAATATCCCTCTTGGGATTGTAGTAAAAATAGGGGAACAATAGGGTCACACAATCACACTATTTAGACTACAATTTAAATGTTAAAATGAAATCCTAACAAAAAAATATGCTTGTAATTCCATGTTATATTCTAATGGTTGTAAATTAAATATAAAACCATTAATTGAAATAAATTATTTAAAATATATTTACTAAATATATAAAAAATAATTCATTACAAATATTCCAATATAAAACAACATACCACGTCACCCATGTAGGTAAATATTAAATAAAATATTGGAATATGTATTATCAATTTATTTTTTAATCCAAATAATGACTAAAGGTGATAAAATATCTAATAGTAAACAATGTAGTTATTCATACTAATTATAAATATGTGTAATTCCATGTTTGAGATGATATTTCATGTAATAGCCTTTTTTTTGAAATATCAATGAATACATTATAAAATATAGTATATAAATATTTTTTTTCATTATATAATGAAAAAATAATAATGTCTATAAATTAAATTTTATAAATTTATTGAAAATAACAATAAAAATAAAAACAAAATTCAATGAGAATCAAAAATCATTTAATCATCAATGATGTAATACATTCCACTATGTAATGAGAGGGATGAAGTGGGGAGAAGGATAATATATAGAAATAAAGAAATAATGTTTCACTAGATGAAATATTAATGAAAAGGAAGTGGCATATATTTGGTACAAATGAGGGGAAAGTTATAGGACTTCCTCTAGTATACACATGCCTGGATGAATGTTGATGAATGAAAAAATTGTTAAAAACTGATTTAATTCAAATAGGGATATTTTTGGAAACTCAAAATTATTAAATTGTTTGATTCATAATATTATCCCATATAGCTTTCCTAATCAAGAACATTACATATAGAATCCAATATAAGGGAAAATTTAATTGAAGTTTTTTCCACATGGTCAGTGCAAACCATATTCCATCTTTGAACCAACCAACTCCCAATGAATTCTAAGAAACATGGTTTCATATATGAATCCCACTAACCATTTTCCACATAAATATGATAGAAATATAATAATTCAAAATTACATACTTGTTAGTGTCATGTGGTGAAATGTAATGGTCATCACATGGTTTGTTCTAAAGCATTCACCCCAAATTGTGTGAGAAAATAAAAATCAAAAAAAATAATATTCAAATGGAAAAAAATTGTATTTTAATTTCAGAAATTAATTTAAATTTTAAATATAAATAAACTATCTAATGACTTTGTGTGTGAAAAAATCCCCACTTTTCTACATTCTTCGCCAGGAAAATCCATAGAAAGAATAGAAATACCCAAGGTAAATCCAGAATCTCCCCTTTTGGAAGAGGTGATTTCTATTTAAAAATGCCTCAAAGGATTCTACAATTATAATCCAATATGAAACATAATCTTCCCTGATCTATTCTACTATAACATAAAAACAATATGGAGACTACAATAAAAACTATAGATGGAAAAAAATCCAAAACCAAAGAGTGGGATATGAATGAGAATATCTCTTCTCTATTTTTGAATCCAAAAAATGGTGTGGTGAGATGAGAACAAACCAAATGAAAAAAAATCCTCAACTAGGAGACCATAACTCTTAATATTCCAAAAATCATAATAATTTTTTATACACAAAAAATCCCCAAGGAACCTTATAAATATACAAACATTTTAAATAATATGTTTTCATTGATAAATGTGAGTTATAAGACATTGTAGATTAATATAATCATAAAATAAATTTAGAAACAAAAAAAATATATTTCATTAATTGATATTATTACATTAGAGAGATATAAAACAAAAAAACACAAATGAGAAAAATTGAAAACATAAAAAGTAGTATGGGAAAAATTGGATCATTCCAATATTCTATAACCAGGACCCCCATGATCAAAACTATAGAATGGAAAAAAAATATTAGAAAACAAATCAATGTATTATAAAATGGAAATATATAGAATTCATGGAATTTTTTTGTGATTTTTTAATTAATGAATTAATATGTATTTATAGGAGGTAATTAGACATTTGGAATATTATTGTCATAGTTGAAATAGTACCTGACCCATTGAGAATAATAAGCTAATGATTGGGTAAAATAACCCGACTATTTGAATAGTAATTTAATCTTAATATAATAAAATATAAAATAAATAAAATAATCTTATATTTTTCTAGGATAATAAAAACATTATAATACTATAAAATAAATTTGAAGATAAAATACTAAAATAAATTATACACACGTTTTTAATAAACAATATTTTAATGTATTTTTTAAGTGTTACAATTTCTTATTAAAAATAATAAAAGATAAATTTAATTATTATTTACTTAAAATTATTATAATTATTATACCTAAAACATTAAAATTGATTAATAGTTAATTTTTTTCTATTTTATGAAATACATCAAATTTTAAGAGAGTAATAAATATAATGTTTTCCATCACTCGTGTATTTAAAATTACAACATATGTGATATAATAATGATATAATCAAATTATATAGACATTTGATTGAAATAAACATCATCAATTTGATGAATAATTAATTTAAAAATAGTAAACATGTTTTAAAAACCTTATTAATATCTTCCATGTTCGTAAATCAAATGTCTTCCATTAAAATAATATTTTTTATTATGAAAACAGTTCATTTTGATTAAACAAATAAATTGGGTCTATAATGTTATTAAATATCATTAATTCCTGTTATTTATTTAAAATGTATTTCTTATTGTATAAAATATTACTATCTAAAGGGTTACCTTCAATATATATTTTCATTTTACATTATCACTCAAAATTAACATTCTCATCATCTATACATTTCACCTTAACCCCCCCCCCCCTTGAAAAAATATTTCACATCCAATTAGAAAAGAGAAATGTCTTTATAAATACAATCTCTAATTCCCCTAAAAATCACTAGGGACATTTTTTGTTTTCTTTCTACATATTAAAGTTATTCAACGCCAAAGAAAATAAACAACACTAAAAAATAGTCTATTTTCCTGAACTTTTCATAAGAATTTCCTCATCTATTATTTTTTCATTATTCATTTCACAACAAAATCATCCAAAACTATTTCAATAGAATTTAATCCTTAATTAAAATATGATAACCTAATATAATCATTATATATATTATTTTATTGTTATTATATATTACTCATTATTCTTCTTTAAACATTTTCCTTTTAACTGTCTGTTAAAAACCAATAAGGAACATTTGAACACTTTTCATATAACAACCATAATGTGTGGTTATAATAAATTATTTATGAAATATAAATAAATTAAAAAATTATTATATTACCAATATCAAATTATAATTTTTTAAAAGTTATCTTCAAAGAAGTGATATAGAAGAAAAATATAAATTTTAATGTTAAAATTAAATACAATTGTGTCACCATTAAAAATGGTAATTTAGGAATATAAATGACTAATTATAATTCAAAATGTGTTAAAAATGAATAAAATTTTATTCAAGTCTAGTTCATTAATAAACATATGTTTACAATTCCAGGGGAAAAAGGGCCAGAATTAATAGGGATTTATTGTAAGGGGATTCCAAAACTAAACTCCTCTTTATAGTATCCCCAACATCATTTTAGTTAATTTATATGTTTTCGTATAATATTCATAAATGTTCTTCCAATATTTTTCACAAAACTTCATAGTGATTTACAAGTTTCTAACCTTTCAAAAAAATTATTATCCATTTATAAATATATATATTTAATGAGTCTTTTTTTCAATAATTTCAATTCAAAAAACATTAAATTGTTACTTCCCCACAAATGAATGATGTTGGTTTATCATAGAGTATGATTTTCCTTATTTTTTTGGGAAACAGATGTTTTATTAAATTAATTATTATTTACAATTCCATTATGATTCATATTCCTTTATTTTTTTTATTTCTCGACTATGGTTTCTATACGCTATCTTAACACATGTCATGCATAATTTTGAGGATTTTATGATGTGATGGGTGGGACAAAATTATTATGGGCCTAAAATTATTTTGGTACTGCAACATATCTAGTTATATTATGTGTATTATTTGTGAACATTATGTGTAATTTGTTCGTAATTATGATGTTATTATTTGTGAACATATATTTTATGTCCAATGGATACCAGATTATTAAATAAATATGTGTGTTATTTGGAAACAATGTTATTATATTTCATTATTATACATAATACACATTACATTTCATTATGATATTTTTCAATAATTAATATGATTATGATACAAGTATTATTATATGATTCTATTCATTATGTCCACCCCTATACTATTGATTCATGTCCCATATTCCTCCCATTATATTCCTCCCTTACTTATATTTTAACTCATCACTTTATTTGTTGTATATAATTAGGTTATATCTTGTAACAATTAAAATGTGAGTTATTTTAATTGGAAAATGACGATGTATTAAAATAATTAATTTAATTTATTATGTACAAGATACATATGACCCTAACCATTCCATTATAATAAAAAAATTATACTGGTATTTATCACAATTTTTTTGTCATATAAAAAAGATGTAATAATAAGATATTAAATGTTGGGTGAATATTTTTTTCAACATAAAATACCATATTAAAATTGGGAATTAGGACAAGATGAAATTTATGAAAACCCACATATATGATATGGTTTTAATGGAAATATCTGAATGTTTTGGTAATTATAAAAGTATGCCTATTCTGATAAACTAAATCCATTAATGGATACTACAAGATAATTTTCCTACACTATAATTATAACTATAGGTAATGACCCTAAATATATGAATATTAGCTATTTAAACTATCATCATCCAGTTAATGGATAATAGGCCATGGAACACTATAAAACCAAGACTTTGGTAACATAAACAGGGTTTATAATATATTACATTTTGATAAAATACATGGGATATACATACACTTGATCAATTACATTATTATTCCTACAAAACAAGACACGTACATGATTATCATTTTATATTAAAAAAATATTTTACATTGAAAAATAATTCATCTTTAATCTTTGATATTAGTCATAATATCATTGTTCATATCTTGGGGAATGAAAAAAATAAAAATGGTGATATTAGATACCCAACATGTGTTATAGACAGCTGAATATGTCTTGTTTGAATAATGAATAATCAATATGGAAGGGATAATAACTAGAAAAAATCCATTTAAATAATAATGTGATAAAAAATGCATCCATTAATAGTATAAATTAAACAATATCATGTATAATAAAAAAATTCCTAATAATGATAATGCATAATCCTTGATTTTAATATATAAGGGATCCTGATAGCTATATTTTAATGTCCTTGTTACATGATAGTACAAATTATTGGTTTGTATATAGTAGAACCCAACTATGTAATACCAATTTAATTTTCTCATAAGAGATCTTGATTCATCGAGGGGGTATTTAATTCCACGACACACTAATAAATGCATGTCCAATTCATTAAATGTATATTTAATGATATATATCATTTATTAGAAATTTAAATTATCAAAAAATGACTATTTTTAATTAGAATAAATAATATCAATATTTCTCTAGTCAATCAAATAATATAGAATGTAAAATCACATATGAGAAAGATATATGTTTTAGAAAAATATCATTTCTATGATACAATGACCAATTTTATTTATAACAAATTAATATTTTAATGATCACTAGAAAATTAATCTTTCCTCATAATTTCAGTAAAAACATTATTAATATGGAGATAATATATATTTTTTGATGAATTAGTTTGTTTTTATAAATAAAAAAATATAAACCAAAAAATAAAATATTTCTTAAATTGAGAATTTTTATATAATCAGTGCAAAAATGTTGATAAATATAAATGAACGTCAAATTATTATGGTGGTGGAAAAATATTTTATTGAATTGTATGTTAACAGAAACATTTATTTAAAATTTTTATGGTGAATATTGAAAATGACCCATTATAAATATATTATAATTATTCCTTTTCAAACATTAACAATTAATTAATATAAAATAATTTTCTTAATAAACCATATAAGTAAGTAAGAATGTATTTTTTAAAATAATTTCACTAAATTAATGGTATAAAAGAAAAATATACTCGACTATAGGAGAAATATGAAAATATTTTCATATAAACAATTCATTGATTGATTCATGATCCAAAGGGTAGAAAATATTCTTGAAAATATGGAAAATCATAAAATATATATATCATAAAAATATTACTTTAGTTTAGGAAATATTAATTATAATATGTTTTCAATTAAAATATAAGGAATCCCTAAGGAAAGTAATATTGTAATGTAAATTATTACCTATTTAGTGACATTTAAACTGTAACACCTTGAAAGAGTTATAATTAAATTTATCATTAGTCATCATTAATAAATTTTTAGTTCTATTAAAACCCACAGATAGGAGTTAAATAACCAATATAAAAACAAATATGTGCATAATAACAAATATATCTCAATGGAAAAGAAATTGTGATGAAATCACATACCTTATGTATCCCTTTGGTTTAAAATTTATTAACCCAATGTATAATAGTTATATTCATGTAATAAATTTTTATAAGAACCATATTATTATTATTATTATGAAATGTGATCCTTTTAATACATCATATCAATCAATTTTTTACAATATTTTATTATTATCATTTTTTTCGGTGTTAACTGATTTATTTTATCATGCATGTTTTTCACGAATATTCTAGTGTTAATATATTTATTATGGTTCCATAATATTTATTATTTTAAAAATAATATTAATATAATGTGAATAAATTAAACATTTCCTCATAACTTTATATGTAATGCATAAATGAGACACAAAACATGTCACCTTGTGGAGGTTGTAGTGCGGACAAATGCAAAAGTGATATTATTTTTTTCAAAAGTAATTTATGGTAAGATGGTAGATATTATATTTTAATTCAAGAAAAATAATTACGTCATATATGACCTATATAATTACTAGTTAATTATTTATAGCAATATAATTAAAATGGTGAAGTAAAAAAATTACACCACTATGGGGAGATGGTAAGTTGTCTGTATGCATGAGTGATGATTTCACATTATATTGGATAGAGAATAGGTTTCATGTGGTATTCCCATAATGATAATAAATTACTACCATATTAATTATTCATTATATAATATTTTAGGATTGACAGAAAAAATTTAATGGATGTTGATGAATTTATAAATGTGATAATGTTGTTAATGAAGACTACATCTTCTTCGTTATACATCCTTTAGATATCCTCTTAAGGGACCTACGATTTGTATTTTGGAGATAAAATTAACTCTATAATTTGGTTTAAAATGTTGTAAATATAAATGTTCATTTTTTCATCATTCTTTATTGCTCATTGTTTTTTGAATAAATGAAAGAAAGTTGTCTACATATATAAGATAGGGAAAGGACATACATGGAATTTTTGAAAATATTAAAATATTATTAAATTATTTAAAAGAAGATACATCCAAAAGGAAATTTATTCATAGAAAATTATTCCATGGTCTAAATATCCCCATCCAATTTAGTTTATAATGGTTTTGTTTCATTGTAATCGTTATCTTTTGGTTTTATACCCCATTTAATAAATTTAAATTTAAAACCATCGTAATGAGTTTTAAAATAATATTGGTTTATAATTATAGTTATATATTAATAATACTCTAAAAAATAAAAAAGGGGAAAATTATTAACATATAATATACACCTTGCCCTCTTTCATTATCCTTATGTTTTTTTAATTATTTAATAAAATATTATTTCTATAAAATATTAATAATGACATTTTTTCTATATTAATATAATTATAAATTAAAATAATAATGAAAAATAGGAAATTTTAATTTATACATTCTAAATAACTATAGTATTTAATTTCTATTTTTAAAATTCATGTTATAGTGTAAATCAACCAAATTACATATCATTTACAATTTATAAAATACATCATTATGTTATTATGTGATTTGAATAAATATTATGTGAGAATTGAATAATTATTTATGCTAAATAATTTTTTATTAAAATAGAAAGTGTTTTTATTTGGTAAAATTTTATTTTTTGGGATGCAAATAAGATTTTATAGTCATACATAACATATTAATTCACTTATGTGATCATAAATTTTATATTGAATGAAAAGATTGACTTTTTGTAAATTTCATTACATGAAATTATATAAATGTCACTACGAATGTCAAATGAAGTGAAAATTCCATATATATATATATATATATTCATATATTGGATATGAATGAACTACTCTAATCTCATGTAATATATTATGTTTTTTTTGGATTATTTATGTAACATCCTAGGTAAATAAAGAATAATACATTTTCATATTTATTAATATTTGTTAATTAAATATTATTTTTACTTTAAAGGGGATGCTTTTTTCAATGGTTTGCCCGATATGCAGCAACAGGTTTCTTTGAAATCTTGCGTTGCACACTAATAATATAATAATATTATTTTTAATGGTATTTAACGCCTATCCATTGTATTGGATGGAATGTATAGAACTAAATAAAATAGGATTATTAATGTTTGTTAAATTTTTTTACATTTATCCAAAAAATGTTAGAGGCTTAAAATATGAATGAATCTGATTTTATGCATAAATACTCTAATATTCATTAAAGGGTCGATTTACCACCTTTTAATGGAGAAACATCTTTAAATCTAGTTTTGGTCACTTTTATAAGTTCTATTTTACAAAATAAAATTATTATTTAGAATCGGGACATCATAATTTACTTTGGGTAAAATTTTGATATTTTTTCTGAAAAAATTCATATTTTAATGAATAGTGAAAAATATTGTATTTTAATTCAAATATGCCTTTTAATATAATTTATTTATATGGTTAGATTATATTTTTATTTGTTTTTAAAGTGTAATTAGATTATATTTTTAACATTAAATCCAATGCTGGTCATTGGAAGCAATTTCATTTTGAAATTGGGCATAATCAAATATCAATCTTTTGATAATTATTATTTCTTAAAAACATGCTTTTTGTTTTGACTACAGGAATTAATTTTAAATTAATTTTTGAAAATTATATGTATTTAATTTGTTAAAATAAACATCTTTTTTGAATTTGGAATATCAAATATATTTTAGGCTTAATTTTTTGTATTTTTCTGAAAAACTTCAATTTTTGATGAATAGTGAAACCACTAAGTAGTAGTTGAAAATCTATCTTTTTCAATTAAATGAAAATTTACCACTTCTATAAATTGAATTTTGAAAATCCATCATAAATGTTTGTTATTAGTAAGTAAAATATGGTTCAATAAGATGAAAATAATTTTTAGTGAATAGTAACTTTTGACTTATTTACCTCGGTTAAAGGTAAATAGGGTAATTAAAGGTAAAAATAATATTAAATTAATATTAAATTACCTTAACACTTTTCATAAACTTATTTTATGAGTAATGGCCAACCAATACAATCCTTGGGTGAGACTTTTGGCCTTTTAAAGCCACTTGGGTAAGATAATGATATTAATAAAAAAAATTAAAAATAAAAATATCATAATCTTGTATTGTTTTTCTAAAACAATTTTAATGTTGGGTTGTATAATTGATATATTTTATTATAAATATTAATTATAAATATAAAAAGATTTCCTACATCATGGTAATTTTATTATAATTTTTAATGATCAAATAAATTAAATTATATATGACACAATACTGATGTAGTGTTTACATATTTAATAAATGATTTAAATAAATGAGACTATAAAGATTAAAAAAATATCCAAAACCTGTCCAATTCTTATTGGATGATTTTATTTAGACTATGAGTCTTCTTAACATAGACTTTAATTAGTTTTGGACCTTTAGAAACTGAAAATAATTATATAATAAAATAATATTTTCACACGTTCATATAGAGCCCCTCCTCTCCCTTATAAAAAGCCCTCACTTATAACCAATTACTCACACCTCCCATGCACCTTGGATCATCCAAATCCATATCAAATAATCTCTTAAGATCCCTCTCTTCCTTTTATAAACCTTTCCTTAGGTAGAAGGCACTCAAGAAGTCCTTTTGGTATAAGAGAAATGTTAACAATATCATTTGGTTTAACCCACCGGATAACTATTTTTAATTTTATACAACGTAATGATGATTGAAACATAATGTGTTATATTTTTACAAATTAGGTTATAATATTTCCTTAAATGGACGAGGGATGAAATTATGGACCATATCATATTCTCCAAATCTTCATTAAATATTTTTTTATATTCAAATAAGTTGATAAAGTAATATAATCATAAAATAACAGTATTGTAATTTTTTATGCTATTGATTTATTTTAACATTAAAGTCATCTATAATTTTTTTTTTTTTTAAATATATATAATGACATAAATATCTATAAAATTCATTGGACAAGTTAACTCAACAAAATTGTAATACATATAATACTTATAAAATCACTTCTTTCATTTTTCTATTAATTAAAAAAAATATCAGCTTTGGTATTAATATAAGAAAAATATTCAATATCATAAAATTAAAAATAAATTATAATGATAAAAAATAATAAATTTTCATCATAATTTTACTTTTTAATTATTCATAACATTATTTAATCCTTATGTGAACATATTTTGGAAAAAATAAATAATAGTCTTTCATTTTGGTATTTTCATTAAAAAAGAATTTTAAATATATATACCATGGTATAGTGGAACAAAAATGAAGAATAATTGAATTTGGGAAGGTTATTGAATAATTTCTCCAATGAAATGAAATAATGGAATGTGGTTTTTCCTATTTTTTACTTCCTCATATTATACATTTTTAACATAATTACATAAATTTCACCTTTACTAAGGGGAAAAATTTACATGGTTACTATAAATAATGGTAAAAAATAATTTGGAACCATTAATTATTTTTTATCCTTCTAATAGAAAATATCTAATCCATAATTCTGGATTCATTTTCTTGATTTTTTAGATATTAATTTTAACATAATTATATAATGCGTAATGAAAAACTATTTTCTACAAAAGTGTATTTGAAATAATTAAATTTACTCATATCAAATTCATGAAATTAGTTAATTATATTGTTTCTAATTAAATTTAAAATGAATAATTTTAGTAATTTATCAAAAATATACAAGAAAATTAAATAAAAAATTACCTCATTTATTAAATTGGAATTTTTCACTCCTCATTGAAAATTACATCATTTTAGAATAATTATAATATTTCATCCTAAGTTGATTTTCATATGATGACTTGAATAATGAAATTAATTTAACAAAATTAAATATTTTTAAATTTATGTATTTATGTTTTAATAACATTTAAGAATAAAACTAACCCTATTTTTTACTGTTTCTTTATAAACAAAATCTTACAATAATTGATGTTCATCTCTTACAAACAGATCTGGATTGAAATTATCAAGTGATATGCGTAGATTAACTATGTGGATAATTATAAATGACATATATTATTTTAATTATTACTCATAATATATATAAAAGGTCTACAGTACATTATCTTAGTATGATCATTTTCCAAAAAGGATAAATATTGAGATCTCATAAGACCTGACTTTATACTTATTTTGTGTATATCAATAAAATATTTATTCATTGTTAAATTATTTAATGTGAAATATTATATATTTTAGAAAAATGTGGTAATTAGAATAAACTTGACCTACAGCCTATGTATGGGACAATGAAATTATTATACAAATGACATTCCCAAAGTCATGGGAGGTGGACACAAAAACATTATAGAAATTTTTAAACAGATCTATTAAGATTTGAATGATAACCTGAACTATGTGGAATAACCTCCCTTACACATGAAGGATCAATTATAAATTTATTTCATTATATTGAAATGTTCACCTATATTTCAGTAGATCTTCTGGTTAACATGAAATGAATATATGTGACTACTAAATTGAAAATAAAACACTTGGAAATGAAATATAATAATCCTTTTTAAATGAAATAAAATAATAATAAACAAAATTCTATTTATAAATGTTATTAAATAGTAAATTATCTAATATTATGAATTTAATTTTCTAAAATTTAATTAAATTTTAAAATCACAATATCAAAAGAAAAATCAAGTGAAATTTTCAAATTATTTCGAAATGATAATTTTTTAAAATTATAGTGAATAAATAATGACTTCCCAAATACTACCATTTAACTTCATTAAATTAAATATATATTTTTTTAAGGTCCTAAATTAAAATATGAATCTATTTATTTATTGATAATATAATAGATAGTATGAATTAATTTATTTTAGGTCAATTTACTGTTTAGAAAAAAAATTCTAAAATACTATTTTCATTATGACTCATGAAATTAAATAAAATATACATTATTCAATTTATAGAAAATTATTCATGAAAAACAGTTATAATATTTAGTAATATATGGCTAATTTTATGTAAATATAACCCTTTTATCCAATATAAATAGTAATTATGGTAAATTATTCACCTCAGCGGTGGGTAAAATTCGTAATTAATGTTAAAATTAATCTCATACAGAATTTTAAATTAGCCAATAAAATTCTATTATTTAATTATATGTGATTAAATGGGAAATTTCCTTCCCAAATTAGAATATATTTATTTTTTGTTCCATTTGACCATTTTAGAGACATTTATAATAATATAAGTAAATAAAATTATAAAATGTAACTTTGTTATAATTTCATTGGTATATTAAAATATGGATATGAAGATTTTATGAAATATTAAAGAAGATTATTTTCAACATAACTAATTTATTCTTATCAGGGTGATTTATTTTACATTTTAGTGATTTAATAAATAGATTATAGTCTAATAAAACTCTAAGACAATATTAATATAGTTAATACTAATAAATAGATGATTTAAAAAAAGAAAATGTAATAAAATTAGGTTTAGTAACAATTCAACTTGAATCATATAGAAATAAGTGACATATTGGAGTTTTTCTAAAATTATATATTAAAATTGCATAATTTTTTTGATGTCTTCAAAATTAAATTAATTTAATAGAGTCCAAATGGTATTATTACTATTTTATGAAATTATTAGTTTATAATTTTTTTTAAATTTATAGTAAACATAAATTAGGAAAAGGTGTATAATATATGGTCTAAAATTCCATCTCAAGTAAATTTACAAGGAATTTATTAAATTATATGATACATTATAACCCTACAAAATTTTTGGATTCATATATTCGTTAAAATTAAAATTTGGTCACAAAGGATTTAAACAAAAATATATGGTTTATAATTCTAGAAAAAAACATGTTTGAATTACATTGGATATGGGTATTTCAACCAACACTACCACAAAATAGGGCAAGAGAAGTGCTTCCCTTTATCAATACTACACATAAAGCGCTGATAAAGGGGTATTCCTTTATCAGTGCTATCTAAAATCACTGATAAATGTTACATTTATCAGCTCTTTTTTTAGTGCAGATAAAAGGTAACATTTATCAGCCCTTTCTTAGCACTGATAAAGGTATCACTTTATCAACGCTAAAAAAGAGCTGATTAATGAATATTTTATCAGCACTTTTATTTTAGCGCTGATAAAACATACCTTTATCAGCGCTTTTAATTAGCGCTGATAAAGGTTCCATCGTTTTTTATTTAATAACCCTAACAGGCCATCCTCGCTCGCACGCGGTCAAGCTTTCGCAGAATTTGAACCAGGCCCCTCGCCGCCGTGACCTCATCCTCGTCCTCCTCATCCTCCTTGTCCTCCTCCTCCTCGTCCTTCCTCCTCATTGTCCTCATCCTCTTCCACAGCCTCCGCCCCCGCCCCCGCTGCCGTGACCGCCGCTGCCTCTGCTGCCTCCACCCCTGCTGCCGCGACCGCCGCCACCTCTGCCTGTGGCGCTGTCTCCGCCGCCGCAAATACCATTATTGATACTCATTTTTAGGTAAATGTTTTTTCTACCGCTTGAATTTATCATGTGAAATCCTGATTTAAGGTGTTATTTCAAGAGTCAATTGATGATATAGTTGATAATGGTTTTGGATTCATGGTTCCTTATATATTATAGAATTATGGAGGAGTACTAGAGACCTGTGTGGTTGTTTTAGCCATTAAACATTAAGGTATAGAAAGAGATGTTGTGGTTGATCTGAAAGAATTTAATCATTACGCGGAGTCATAATAAATTCCATATGAACCATTGGAATCAACTGGTAGTGATTTCTGTCAGTGATTATGTCTTTATCGTAGTTTCACATCACATGGGACATCAGTGGCTAGGTTATCAATGTCTGTTTGAACCGAGTAATGGGATAAACATAATGATTTTTTGTCACTAGGGAGTATTTTTTTTATTGGTTTTAGTTACCATCTAGTTTGATAACTATCCATGATGTGTTTTATATTTTCCATTTGAGTAGGTATATACCAGATCATTTACATGTGATTAGATGGGGGATGTTGATATTAATCCCAATAATACTTTGGTTCCCCATCCAATTCAGATTATGAATCTGGAGTATAAGGTACTACATGATTAAATGACCCCGATTCTATTTAATGTGGTAGTTCAGACAATATATCCATGATACATGGGAGAATGACTCGTTGATGAGGTAGTAGTGTCCTTCTTCGTTAGAGGATACATGATCTTGAGGGATTTATGGGGGAAATTCAATTATGGTTGGGAGATTATAATGTCTCATTACATTTTATGTGAGCTATGTTTTAACATTTTTTTTGATATTTTTTGGTTGAGGAATGCTGAGAAAGGATTTCAAGGACACATGTATTGGTAAATATAGTGATCTTTAGGGAATTTTTAGAAACAAAACAGCATTGTTTACTATATTCTGTGAAATTACATGACGTGTAAATGGAGTACATGACATGTAATGACCTCCAAAAATGACCAAACTTTGTAATGGTTACATATCATTTAAATAAAAAATATAATGTTTTAAATAAAAAGTGACTTGTTTTTTATTCAAGAGGATTACACGATGTGTAAATGTATTACATGTAGTGTCAATGTCACAGAAAAGGTTTTTTGGGATCCATAGAGTTCTTAAGGCTTCATATCTCTTACAAAATTAACCTCCTGGATAGATCTTTATCCTGATGATATTTTGGGTAACTCCCTCCCATATAGTTCACATTGTTCTATGCTTGATCACTATTATGGTTGGATTTCATTTCTCAAGGTATGTGATCCTTCTGATTCCTATTTTGATTTGTTTGCACCTATGGTTTGGATAAAAATTAGTGATTAGATAGTGATTTATATCAATAAAATTAAATTTATTTTCATGCATTGTCTTTTGGGGTTTGTGGGATGTGGTAAATGGTGTACTCGGTTTTAGATTATTTTATTCTCATGGGTTTCCCCTATTTTATGTTTTCTTTTCAGTTGGAAATCTCCTCTGTTATGTGCCTCTCCTCTGCCACGAACGCACCTCTGTCGTGTGCTTAACGACACCTTCGCGGTGAGTTTTCTCTTATTACTCATTGGCTTCCTCTTGTTCACATGTTATTACTGTTTGATATTGATGGTTATAATGTGAAATGTATGGGCTAAACTCCCCGCTTAAAATCATGTCCATTGGTGGTCCTTGTTTGCGCACTAAATGAATTGAATGTTGGTTGGTTCTTGTTGAACATTGGAATATATAAATTGGTAATTTACGTATACTTGACTTATGAATGAACACCCCAGGATGATAAAACTTCTGTGATAACCCCTAAATTAACAAACAAAATTGAATAAGGGATGCTTTGTAAAAACTAAAATATTGATTGTTTGGTTTGTATAGTGTTGCGATTGTGATCACTATTTTGTTTTTGTATGGTGTTGTGGTTGTTGGCATTATTGATATGCCATTTGTTTTCCATTTTGTAGTTCTTCCACCATTAAATATCATTCCAAACATTACTCATTTGAATGGCACCACCACTTTGTTACTAGTGCAATTCCACTGAATCCTAGAAAACCACTTCTAGAGGACTCTATGAGACACTTTAAAATACATGGAGCATGCTTCACCATACATGGGTTTTATATAGATTTTAATGCCACACAACATTTATCACCAAAATTTACACCACATGACTAATCATCTGACTCAAACTTGGAATAAGTTTCATTTTAAATGTTACATGTCATGTGAACCTAGGTCACACACAATGTATCTCCAAGACATATACTTCAGCATGAAACCATGTACATGCCATGAAATAATGGTAGAACCATATGACATGTGTTTTACTTCACTCAAACCATGTATAGATACCATAGAGACTTGATGTTTATAGAATATACACCTTTAGTGGTCATGTAAGGACTACACACCATGTATTCCACAAAAATGTGATGCATAGCTGGTGAGGTGACTCAATATGTATCTAAAGTACATGCCTTTAGCTCAAGTTGTTCTAAATGTCTTGTATTTTCAAAGGAATCATTCATTATTTGTAAGACTAAATTGGAATAAATCTGATATATGTTAGATTAAATCATGTATCTTATACATACATGATGTTCACCCTACTGGACACACCATGTATATGGATTTCACATGTGTTTAAAGGCATTTGTACCATGATTTGTTTTTACAAAACCCAAACAATTCTACCTGATTAATTAAAACATAATATTAGGCAAGTTCGAGATCGAACCCATAAAGATGATGAATATAAATAAAGAATGGATGAATGCCAATCTGATGACAAAAGAGTATGAAGATGGCGTGAAAGAGTTTATCATGTTTGTAGAAGATCATGCATGTGACCCTTCTCAAATCCTTTATCTGTGTTTACGCTGTTTTTATTCAAGACAAATTAGTCCAGAGGAGTTGGAAGAACAACTGATCTGTAATGGAATAGATCGAAGTTATACATGTTGGAATAAACATGGGGAAAAATGAATGTAGGTAGTGACTCAGAGAACACGACATTTTATAGATCATCTGATATGATTAGAAGTGTGAACAGTGAATATGATCATATGGAGGGTGTGATTATAGATTTGAATGATAATGAAGATCATATTGAGGGAATTACAAGGAAAGTTGAAGATGAACTTCGTGATTGCCTAGAATTGTTTGAGAAGTTAAGAGTTGTGCAAAAACGCCATTGTATGCTGGTTGCACTAAATATACAGAATTGTCAGCCATATTGAAGCTATATAATTTTAAAGCAGGCAATGGGAGGAGTGACGCCAGTTTTATGGAACTACTTGCTCTCCGGAATGACATGATCCCAGAAGATAATGAACTCCCAAGACGAACATACGAAGCCAAACGAATGCTACGATCGATGGGTATGATCTCTAAAAGAATACATGCTTGCCCGAATGACTGTATATTGTTTCTCAAGGATCACAAATCACATAAAGAATGCCCAAAGTGTGGTGCTTCCCAATACAAGAAAGATTATTCTAGTCCTATGAAAGTTGTATGGTACCTTCCAATCATTCATAGGTTTAGACGCCTATATGGAAGTGAGGAGACTGTAGGACAATTGACCTGGCATGCAGATACAAGAATTAAAGATGGGAAACTACGTCACCCGGCAGACTCTCCTCAGTGGAAGAGAATTGATCACGCGTATCCTGAATTTGGGAACGTGCCTAGAAACCTTCGTGTGGAATTATCTATAGATGGGGTGAATCCTTTTGGTTTTCGAAGCAGTAGTCACAGTACATGGCCAGTTATGTTGGTAAACTATAACTTACCACCGTGGTTATGCATGAAATGAAAATAAATCATGTTATCTATGCTTATATTAGGAACAAAACAACTAGGTAATGATATTGATGTTTATTTGGCCCATTGATCGAGGATTTGAAAATATTGTGGGATTCAGGTGTTACGTTGTATGATGCTTACAAAAATGAACATTTCACATTGAAAGCCATGTTGTACGGGACGATAAATGACATTCCTACTTATGGAAATTTTTTAGGATATAACATTAAAGGAACTCAATGGTGTCCCATTTGCGAAAAAGGTACACAGTCAATTAGGTTGAAACATTCATCGAAAACCATGTTTCTAGGACATCGCAGATTTCTACCCTGACGACATAAGTACCGATCCTGGAAGACATCATTCGAAAGAAGTTCGGAAGAACGTACATCACCATCTCCACTAAAAGGTGATCAATTGTTTGATAAAGTAAAATATTTGGACACTACTTTTGGTAAACCGTTTTCGAAAAACCGTACGAAAACTGGTTGGAAAAAGAGATCTGTTTTTTTTTTTTGAATTACCATACTGGAATTGTTTGTATGTCATAAATTTTCTTGATGTTATGCATGTTGAAAAAAAATGTATGTGTTAGTGTCATCGGCACATTGCTAAATGCACCCAGCAAAACAAAGGATGGAATTGAGGCTAGATTGGACATGGTTGAGATGGGAATACGAGAAGAGTTGGCACCAGTGAAGGGTGAAAAACGAACATTTCTTCCTCTTGCTGCTTACACACTCTCCAGGAAGGAGACATATCAGTTTTGAAACTTCTTGAATGATGTAAAGGTTCCAGAGGGGTATTAATCAAATATCATGAACATCGTGTCAATGGGAGATTTAAAATTAAAGGGTTTAAAATCACATGACTTCCATGTTTTGATGCAAGATCTAATTCCTATAGATTTACGTTGAATTTTGCCCAAGAATTTCCGTCATACATTAATGAAGCTTTGTTTCTTCTTCAAAGCCATATGCAGGAAAGTTATAGAACCGGAAAAATTACAAACTATGGAAAGAGAAATTGATGTCATATTATGTGAATTGGAAATGTTCTTCCTGCCGACAGTTTTCGATATGATGGATCATTTAGTGAGAGAGATTTGACTATGTGGTCCTGTAAATTATAGATGGATGTACCCCATTGAACGGTATATGAAGATTTTGAAAGGGTGTGTCAAAAACCGATGTCGGACAGAGGGTTGTATTTCGGAGCAATATGTTCTTGAGGAAGCTGTTGAATTTTCTACCGAATACCTATCTAGTGTGGAAATCATTGTCCTACCAATATATCGTCACACTGAGCGGCTTGACGGTGAAGGAATTTCTAGAAGAGAGGTTTTCACAATCAATATTACAGATCGGGAGCAGGCCCACCTTTACGTTTTTCATAACAGTTTTGACGTTGACCCATATGTTCAAACCCACAATGAAATTCTTAGGCGTTTTAATCCTTCTAGGGCTGAAAATGGATATCAGATACACATAATTGACAGTTTATAGGATGGTTTCGAGACCATATTTTTAAGCAGTTAGATGAAAATCCAGACTCAATTTCAGAACAACTTTGATGGCTTGCCGGAGGAGCAAGTGTGTACATATTATCTTATAATGCTTATGCAGTTAATGGTTATACATTATATACTAATGAACATGATGATGAAAGTACCATGCAGAATAGTGGGGTTACACTTGTGGCTGAGGTGATGCATGTTTCCGGTGCTAAGGAAAAAAATCCAATTTATCCGAGTATGTCATACTTTGGTATCATCAAATGAATATGGGAGTTGGATTATAAGAAATTAAAAGTGCCAATTTTTCAATGAAAGTGGGTTGATAACAGGAGTGTTGTTAAAATAGATGAATTAGGATTCGTGAAAGTTAATTTTAGTAAGGGGAGAAAGACGAACCATTTATAATGGCATCACAGGCAGTAGAAGTATTTTTTGTTCTAGACCCCACAAACTGAAATTGGTCAATTGTTTTGTTATTGACCAAAACAACTGAAGGGTCAAATGAAATCTCAACGGAGGTTGACCCTTTTATAGGGACTTCACAATAATTTCATAGCGGTCCCAATGTAGATGGCATTTTTTATGTCAGAGGAGACCACAATGAAGGGATATACATAGTCGATAGAGGAGTCAAATCTCTTCATCCTTTAAAGAAAAAAGAGAGATTACAATAATCAGGTTATTTGTTTATTGTAACATGCATTGTGTTACGTTATGTTATTATCTATTCGCTGCAATTTTTATGTAATCTAAATTAAATATTAAACCAATTCTGCAGATAATGACTTCTACACCTACTGATGCGCCCAATCCCGAGGCACAAAAGTTCTCTCAACCAGCAGTTGGTGGTCCCACTGTAGAGCAACAACAGGTTTCTCAGGCAGATGATTGTGGTCCCAGTGTAGAGAAACAACAGGTTTCTCAACCTGTTGTTGTTGGTCCCAGTGATGAAGTACAACAGGTTTCTTAACCTATTGTTGCTGGTCCCATTTCTGATGCTAGTGCTCCAGGGAAAGATATTGATGCTACTTCTGAGGAAACAGTAGGAAATGAAACCCTGAAAGTGCAAAAAAAAACAAGAGCATCGTAGTTTGACATTGTTAGCCAAATTCATTAATTCAAAACCCAAAGGCATCAAATTTGAGGTGGGATGGAATAAGAGAGGCCAACATGTTAACCCCAATAGAGCCATCTTTAGTAGCTATATTAGAATCGTCACTCGGCAACGCATGTCGATTGATGTACAGTTGTGGCACCATGTTGTCACTGGGCTGAAGACACTAATGTGGGAAGAGATTACGGTAACATTATGATATCATTTTTTTATTTATTAAAATAAAATAAAATACCAAAACATTGACTTACTCTTCATCATCCATTGTAGAGTGCATTTATAGTAGATTCCTTGCACAAGGAATATGTATTAAGAGTTGTAGGAAGAATTCATAGAGGTTTCCGCACAATTTTAACGAAATTTCAATCTTAAAGATGCAAAAGGTAAAATCAAGCCGGACCCACCTCCTCTTTATGAACACTTGATATCCCAAGGAGCGTGGGATGCATTTGGCAACCGTCGTGGGGAGAAGACTTTTCAGGTATATTGTGTGGGGTAATACGTTGTTTGACGTTTTCTTGTATTCATCACTCTGATTGATATTTTTTTATTTATAAAATAGATACAGAGTGCAGAAAATAAAAAACCCACAATAGAACCAGCGTACCCTTACCTTAAAGCAAGGATGGGGTACGTTGAACTTGAGAAAAAATTGGTACATCTTTTAAATCTACCATACTACTAGTATGTGACATAAAACAACACCATAACCATGTTTCTATATTTATATATAGATTGATGAATTGAAATTGAAAGCCATATCCATCCCACGCCATGTGTTATGGATGGAGGCTCGTGTAAATAAAGAGGGGATACTGATAGATGAAAACACACAAAAAGTGTGGGAATCATGTGTAAGTATGACATAATATAAATTTGATTTTCTTTAAATTGATATTACATTAAAATAACTACTTATTTTTCTATATTTTCTATCTGACATAGTCACAAGAATAAACAACAACCACACCAGATGCAGACATACTTTCAGCAGCCAGAACAGTATGTCCGCGTCAGAGGTGCGGGTTTTGGGGTGACACCCCGAACATATTTTCAAAAAAAACAAGCGGAGGATCGAAATGAAAAAATGGAAAAGCTACAAGAAAAATTATCTATTTTTCAAGAAGAATTGAAATACCAGAGAGAGATGATAGAAAAATTTATGGGGGAGAGGAAAAGAGAAAAAACAACTCAACAACAACCCCTGCGTGACGATCCCGCTCCACCCCCTACCAGCTTTGAGGCGAGCCATTCCCCTAAAAAACTTGAATTAGATGAGGTAATCAATGTTTTAATAATTTTTTCTATGTAATGTGATTTACATAGACAATGATACCTTTCCTACACTAATATTCTACAGGGTGAAAATGAAAGTGATTTATATTTAACAACTCCCACCTATCGCCTTTTAGTGAGGGCTATAGTGTTCAATACACAAAACAACATGCTACACAACAGACAGCTTCCAAAAGATCATCTTAGAGTTTCAATTAATGTAGCTAATGACCCGAGTGTCAAGCTACATGTTCCAAATGAAGATGAAGACATTCATATGGTTGAACAAGCTGTTGGAACATTTATCGCATGACTGACAGTTCTTGTAAAAAAACATATCAATAAAAAGGTATCCATTTCCAATTTATTTTTCAAGCTGGACCTTTAAAATTTAATGAAAAAAGGTCTGAACCGATGAATGTTATTACAGAATGACAAATACTATGGGGTGAAACGAAATATCAGCTAAAAACTATCTCAAGGATCAACCAACCGATTGAAATGGTCTACTGAGAGCACCTTCACCCCGCCCGTTCTATATCCACAGTTAATATCATTGCAGGCTCATGTGGATACAAAGTTGAAAGACGACAATACTCACACATTTGATTTAGAAAAAGATATGTATGGAGAGGAAAGATCATATTTTATTAGTGCTGAAAATGTAAATGAACTCTTGAAGTATGAATGGCTAGGAGCCTCGGTTGTAAATGTATACATGAGGTATGTTGTCATGATTTGATTTTACAATACCTGATATACTCTGAAAATTATGACTAAATACATTTTATATTTTTCACAGACATATATATGAAAAACAATTGAAGGGATTTCCCCATGAACAAAAATTTGGACTCGTTAGTCCTCACACCACCTTTTCAAAAGACGAAATAGATTCTGATAAAGAGGTTGCAATAATGTTATCCCTGCTCAAATCGTTTGAAAACAAAATTACAGATGACAGACTCATTTTAATACCAACGATGCTGGGGTAAAACTCTAAAATTTAATCATATCAACTATATTTTCATTTCTTTATTTACTTATTCCTTTTTTTATTTTTAGGGAGCATTGGAAGCTGATTGCAGTCAATTTGGATACTCTAAAGATTTATTTTCTGGATTCAACGCATGGACTTATAACAAACCGACCATGCATGATGGAGTTCCTTAATTTTTAATACACTAGATCCAACATTTTAAAACTGAGAATCTAGTTATATAATTTATGTAATCTTTTAATGAGTATTCTGTTACGATAGGGAGATGCATCAATATCGTCTAATGCATGGAATGAATCCAGGGCATAAGGATGAGCAATCCTGCAAGATCTAAAAATTGAAAAGTATCTGGGTATATATAATAACATTCCACTATCCAAACACATATCAAAACAAATTTCTTATTGTTGTCGATGTTTCTGCAGTGTCCAAAACAAACAAACGGAAAGGATTGTGGTTATTATGTTTGTAAATTTATGAAGGAGATCGTATTTCATCATCAAACTAGCATCCCTGATGAGGTATTTTCGAAAATAATTACGAGTTAATTTAAAATATTAATTAATCCTTTGTGTATTTATATTTTTCAGTACTACCATGACTATCGTAAAAACTCATATTCAGAAGTTGATATACATGTGTTTAGAAACAAATGGGCAACAAACCTGATGGAAGATTGTACAAAAATTGGATAAAGGTGAATTCCTACTACTTATGTAATCCATATGTGATCATTGATTATCCTCCAGCCTTCTTTGGTGAATTGAGAATTCTCCGTTGTATTGAAATCATAATTTATTACTCAATGTTTTCTATCCCCTAATTCATATTATTGATCTTTGAACAAATCAATATTGAAGTAAGTCATGATGGTGTGTACTGCGTACGGAGTGAATGACGAAACCACCGAGGATCAAAAAAATCCATTTTCCAACAAACGATGGATGGAGACAACAAATATGGTCTATATTCACCATTTTCAGTTCGATATAGGGCCTAAATATAAATATTGCTGAAATTAAAGTAGAGGGATTAGATTCAACATGTACAGATAGTATTTGAGCACATGTGTACCCCATGGTTCATTTTTAAGAAATTTCAATGTTCTATATCTCATTTGTTTGAACTTGTATTTGAGCACATGTGTTTTTTGACTTACACAATTATTTCTAGGTAGATGCATGAGATAATCGGTGTCATTGAGGGATTTTTTGGAACTGAAATATGTGTCCCAGGATAATTCAAGTAAGGGAATGGCTGGTTGAGATGAAATCCAAGATCAAAAGACCAGTACATCATCAAAAGAATCAACCCTGTGATGCACCATCATGTAGAATCTAGTCCTCATGATGTTTTGAGGAGATATGGAAGGTATAGGGAGTCAGATGAGCCCCATGGCCACCATAAATAATGTTTGCAGATAGATCCACATGTTTATTGTTCCTCGTGACTCTTTACAAGGATCACTTTTTCTTCATGTTGTGCCTCTGGGCATTAAAAATCCCCCTTTTCTATAAATAGTTATCCCCCCTCATAATCATCATTACCCTGACATTTCTCCTTCCAAGATCCATTTTTTGGAGCACTTAATCACTACGAATTCAATAGAAAAATGAATCCCCCAAGGTACTGGAGCATTGAGAAACCCCCTTTCCCTTTTCATATTTACCCCTTCCTATTGTAGGGATACCCTTCACTAAGAAGGAAGGAACTTCAGGGTACATTAGGATTTGAGAAACATTAATCATTCACAATGAACTGCTTTTACAACCCAGGTCTCTACAATAAACAAGGGTTACCCTACTTCATGGAGATCTTATATTTACAAATCCCTAACCCCTGCGAAGAACCAAAACATTACAATGATCCTCCATGTGATCCTCATATATTTGTGAGTCCCTCATCCTTGAGACCTTCTATGATTGTATGTAGTTATTTTCTAGTCCCTTGTATGGTGTTCCTTGTTTCGTTTATATACCTAGTGCTTCATCGCATAGGTGCACATTTGAAGGAGGTTGTTATTAAAGTAAGTAAAACGGGTGAGAAGTGATTCCCCCATGCAATGCACATGGGGTATCGCACATCAAGTATTGTCCATGGCCACTAATCTCCATGGTAGTGAGATCTTCCTTACCCTCTCAGTAGATAATGACACCTTCCTCACATAGAATAAGATCCTATTTGGGAATCACCCATAGAGTAATACCCAATCTCCATCTTTGTGGGTTAATTCTACACGTAATCCTCAAACCATCCCTCACTAACACAACATTCATGACACAGTAATTTGTTCTACTACTTCCTCTTATTTATCACACTGAGCATTAATCATGTGGTCTTTGAGGTTAATAGTTTCTGTGACACCCTTATTATGGGCATTCATCATGGATTAAGACCCATCATCCAACACCCAGGACGCTAAACATGCGTAATCCTCAAACCACCTAACTACATAGGTTTTGGTCCCTATATTCTAAATAGGTGATTATGAAGCCTCTCAGAGGTTCAATGACAACCATTGGTAAACCCTGGTTCCCTCCTCCTAGGAGTGCACATCCTGGATAACCATGCATAATCCCCAACCACATGTCCCATTTTTATTGGATGGAAAACCATGCATAAGCCCCATATTCCCCTATAATAACTACGTGGACATTGATTCCTTGCCAACTAGGTTGTGTCAGATGCCCCTCAAGGTTCAATCCCAACAATTTCATCTTCACTTTGATTCTATCTCATCCATTACATTCCACTTTAATACATCCCCCATTTCCATCCTAATTTTACTCAGGCCACCACATCCTGGTAGGATCACGCCATTCACATGGTCCATATTAGCACGCATGTCCCATTCATCCCATTGCTACTCTTGGAATAACCTAGGAATCTGACAATGCATAAGCCCCACAAAACCCATACTCATCCAGCCAAGAGTATTCCTAGTGTGAAGGGAACCTAACCATGGGTAATACCCACACCATACCTATTTTAAATATATGGGTTTTGATCCTTGTATTCTAAATAGGGTACGTAGGAAGCCTCCATGAGGTTAAATCCCAACCAATGGTAAACCATGGTGACCCCCTCACTGGGGTACACCTTCACTTATTTTCCCTCCTGTTTTTCCTTAGTGGGGTCCGAATAAGTATTCAAAATGAGAAACCTTGACTTTATGGGATGCACCACACTTGGGTCAGAACTCATTGGGAATTTTGATCCATCTATCAGGTAAACATTCCAGGTGGTCCCTCCTAGAGTTGTACCTACCTGATCCACCTTTATAAGTGTTTTGATCCACCCATTACATCTCTGTAAGACATTAAATCATGACCCTTTATCCTTGTGGGATGTTAAACTCATGGAATACAACCAGTTAAACATGGGTTTCCATTTCATTGAGAATCCCTTTGATGATGATGAATACATGTGACCAATGTTCTAGTGTACATACATTCCACTGATTCCCAATGTGAATACTTTCCTAACCGAATTATTATGCCCTGGAATGACCCTTTGGAATGTCCTGATATAATCATTGTAATTAACCATCATCTATAAAGAGATGGAACTAGGAACAAGGTTCACGAACAACGTCTTATTCTATAAGGGAGACTCATACTAGGTAATAAATTCTGAGGAGGAATCCATGGATGGAATGAACGACATCCCATCACCCTATTTCAATCAAGGAGAAGACATCTCTTTATAAGGTATGAATGTAACTCACCTTTGTAATGAATGAATGTGTGGTACAATGCACCAACATCGAACGTCAACATTCTCCAAGCAACGTGCCCCTACAGAAAGTGTCAGAAACATATGTCTAGCTCAATCATACATGGAATCCCATTTTCTCATAGGGACCTCTCCAAAAAACAAGATGTAAAATGATGTTCCCTATAAAAGACTATAGTATAATTAAATCCATGTAAAAAGATAATCTCAATTAAAAATTGAATTTTGATTTTCTTATAATTTTTTTCATATAAAATGTATATAAATTGAGATTATTTGGTCATCCAATTGATCAAACCTCATATTTAATTCTTCCATCTAGGGGTACACCTAATCCTAACCTAATATCCCACAAAAATCTTGTCCCACTTCCATGTCAGAACTGGAAGTAGTTGAAGAAAACCTGAAGGTCTCTAATGATGTGATTTGATGTGTTGGTATGTATAATAATGAGATAAATTTTCATTGATATCTCATCTAATATATGGACACAATAATATTCATGGTATATCATATAACATCTGATTAGTACATTGTCACACTTACAATGGGGAATTATGGGATTCCATAATAACAAAAAAAAATCATCGAAAAAGGTACAATATACCAGTTCTAATAGGTGTTTCAGACATGTATTGGGGCTAGAGGGATGTCATTGGGTTTTGGGAGGATATCAAAGATGATTTGGGTAGTCATTCTATTGAAATTTAGTAGCATTAGGATACTCATAGTGTGAAAGGTTAATTCACAACATGAATGCGTTTAATAGGGTGATAATGGTCGTGAATGGGGAAAAGGGGTCAAGTAAGGGTTTGGACCCAAAATATAGTGATGTCACCACTTTGTTCATTTCATGTAACATGATTTAAAACTTATTTTTATGTGGGTTATGGGTTTATAATGTATAAACCTCCTCAGGTTTCTTCTTTTGGGCACCAAGTTCATAGGGGGTGGCCAAACCCCATTCCCCTCCTTCCTACCCCTTAGACCTGAGTGGATTATCAATTGTTCGTCATTTCGAATCAATGTGGTATCTTCTCCTATATCTTCCTTGCGTATCTAACTTCTTGCTCAAATATTTTCATTCAGTTTTTAGGGTTCTAGGTGTAATTATTATACCATAGTATGGATACATCATTGTTCTTCCTGGGACATTTATATATGACTCTTAGAGCATGTCTCAAAATTTCATAAACCAGTAATCATTCATTATTTGATGTAGATTATATTTTTTTGAAGATATATTTATGGGTTTTCAAATATTTATGATTAATTTGTCATAAATTTAGTAATATAGATTGGGGATTTAGTGTTTTCTAGGCTTAGGGGTGCGTCAGCAGTGGATCACACCTAGTTTCTCAACATTCTGGCTTTGTTGACTAATTATGTAATTTAATGTTGTTGGACATTAATACATGTGATCATGGACTCAATTGTGGTTGGTATGAACTGAAGATAGTTTATTGGACTTCTGGTTGAGGTAATGGCATTGACCTAATTGTGTCTCTTGGTTAATTGGTTATGTTATGTTTTGTGCCTCACTAGTATAATTTCATTTAGCAACCCCATTCTTTATTTCACTATTGTATTACTAACATAATATTTTTTTTCTTATGTAGGTGAAATATTTTTCCTCAGTTCGAATGCTTTGTTCGGAAACCGCCGCCATTGATGACAATTTTTTAAAGCGGATGGATGCAAAAAGGATGGAACATAATTGTTTTTTATCTGTGTTGGATAATTGTAATTGTAACCAAATTAAACATTGCTTGAAATGTATATAGCAGTGTGTTGTTTTGTATTCATGATTTCATGTAAATGTATGTATCATTTTTGTTCTTCTGTGCTTTGTGTGTGGGTGTTTGATTGTGCTGTGTGCAGGTGTTGTTTGTGCTGTGTGCAGGTGCTGTAATTTGTCCAGGTTATCTGCAGGTTTTGTGCAGGTTTTGGTTTTGTACAGGATCTTTGGCCTTTATCAGCACTAGTTAAGCGCTGATAAATGGATAATATATCAGTGCTATTTTGAGCGCTAATAAAGGTAGTTTTTATCAGTGCTCAAAATACCATTGATAAAGGTAGTGTTTATCAGAGATATTTTTAGCACTGATATATTATACATTTATCATCGCTAAAAATAGAGCGGATAAATACTACCTTTATCGGTGCTTGCGTAGCACTGATAAAGGGGCACTTTTATCAGTTCTTTTTTTAGAACTGTAAAAGGGGACCCCCCTTTTCTTCTCCGAGATTAACAGCACCTTTTTAGCGCTGTTAAAGGCAGTTTTTAGCTCTATTATAATCCATATTTGTAGTAGTTAAAAAACTCCTTTTAAAATGATAAATGTTAATTTTCAGTCATTTTTACTAAGGTATTCTAAATTATACTTTAATCACTTTTAAAATTCAAAGTGTGTAATTTTCCTCCCTTATAAAATGACACACCTTAATCTCATTTCATCACACCACCTAGAGTCACATATCACAACAAAACCCTACCAATTTCACTTATAAAAATAATTTTCCCATTTTAATAGTTTCTAGTATTTCTAGAGGACTGACCCTATATCCTTTAAGTGGAGATCTTATAGAAGTCTAGGTTAGAATAGTTAATCATCTTTATCAGTTCATTCATGTTTATTTATTCTTCAACATCACCATAATGTGTGGTGCCAATAGTAAATTAATAAATATATCATAATAAATATAATATGGTGTTATTATTATAAAGGGAATCAATTTTACTCATATATTTCATCCTACATAAATTAATAACATCACTCGTGTGTACGTACATCTTACCATCTACAAAAAAACATTGTAATTCGTTTTTAATCATTATATTGCATGGATGAATATAAAATGGAATTAATGTTTATATGTGATATTTATGTGATAATTAGTATTCTAAAATTATATGTCTTTTTTTACCATCATTACTTTTAGTACACTGGAATAAGATAATTTACCTCCTCATTACATGTAGACTACCAACTCTACTAAACGATGTCATCTGTTTTTATTTATGTTCTTCAAGGATGGTAATATGGATAGATTTAATTAAAATATATTATATTTCTATGATGATTAATATTATTTTTTTGTGGGAACCATATTCAATGTACACAGATTAGGATATCAATGACATAAAAATCCATGATAAAATAATTTAGTCAACACAAAGAAAAATGATAATAATAAAATATTTTCAATGAATCAAATAATTATTATTATTATTTCATTTAATGTTTACTTTTTAAGGGGGTGTACATTAAAAGATACCAATGAGGTAATAATTTACTAAAAATTCTCAAATTATTTTGAGATTTCTTATATTTTTGTAAAATTAAAATATTAATATGTCCTTCATGATTTTAAATAATTTTCTTATCCTTTTGATATTTATTGAGCTTCAATATTTTAATCCATCATTTTATCCTTTTAAACATGATTAAATAAACTGGATGTTTAAAATTAAATTTCATATTATTTCATTTTTGATCAGGTATATATTTCTTCAATGTAAAAGTTTTTTCCAAAAAATTTGAAAATTAAAATTTTTATTTACTCAACTGATTATATTAGGAAAATATTATATTGTACATGATATTTTTAATTTTTTAATAGAATAGGTCAAATTTTTTCAGAATGGTTCTTCTTCTAAATTTTTTAACAGTAGTCAAAAGGAATGTTTCATTTTACATATTCATCATAAAAATAATTTCTAACATCCATAACCCTTTTATGCTCTATTATCTTCTTCTAATAGTTTTAAATTATTTAAAAGGAAAAGTATTTAAATTTTTATTATTCATTTTAATATTTTTTGTATTCTATAAATGACATGAATTTATTCCAAATCTATATTGTCTCCCATGAAATTTGAGGTCATTAACATTATCTTAAACCAATAAAATTATTATTATCATTTGAATTTAAATTTATCATAAATATCCATTATATTTTTTTCATGGAAATTATTATTACCAATGACATGTACCCAATAAATATAGGGTATTTTATATTGAAATTTTCTTTATCGACATTAAAAATATAAATATTTTATATTATTGACTAAAAATTTATATTTCAAGATGGGGAATATTATTTATAAATTAAATTGATCATTCAATATATGAAAAATTCATTATTAATGAAGAGATGAGTTCACACTGAAATTATATAGCCTTCGATGCATCAATATGTATCGTGAGAGAAAAGAACTGGAACATTTGTAAGGTATTTTTGTATATACCTTCCCATATTAAAAAATCATTTCAAATGGATTTCAAATTACATGTATCATGAAGTCCGAGATCTTGATCTCCAACATTATATATTTCCTTTATTTATAATTTAGTTATTATTTTATATATGTTTACTACATTTATGTTGTCAACAGATGCATTTTTTGATAAAGTTATTCATTAAATTTAATTTGTTTCGAGTAATTTACATTTATAAATTGATTATTAATTATTTATTCAAAATATAATACATTTTTGTAAACCATTGTAGATAATTTTATCTCACCATTATTTTCATTTCTTTCCCAATGATATGAACAATAAATATTTGAATGATTTTTAAGGATTCGTATCAATTTTTTATGCCTTATATTTCTACACCAGTGTTAAATGGGTATTATATATGTATCATTCTCTCCATGATTACAAAAATGATCAGTTGATTTTGATTAGATATCATGTATCTTATGATAATATAATAACCTATACATTGGCTATATGTTATTGGATTCCTGGTGTTACAGTGGGTATTAAAAGTTGATTAGTAGAAACCCGAGGAACTATATTTTATTTAAACATTCCTAACATGTGAATTATGTTAATCATTGGTATTATTTTATTCATTTACCATTGGAATGATTTTGAATTTATTGATATATTTTTATTATGATTATGAGATAACATAGAGTTTTAAAATATTTTGCGAAACCACCTACCATAATAAAGGGAATCAACACCCATAGACAATTTAGGTATTTCCATAGTATGAAATCCAATGAATCTAGGTTTTGAACTTAGTATTTCATGGCCATTATATAGAAGTTAACTCCGGTTATGAGAAATAGCCTTTCCTTATATGGAGAAACCAGTTATTCCAATGTATGTCTCTGTTATGAAGGATATATTAATCTAATATAAGGCTCTATATTTTTTTATGAAACTAATAATACCTTGATAGTTGGGAAGTGAATTCTTCATCCCAAAAATTTATTTCTTGTTTTAGAATTAAGTGAATGTAAAAAATCATATTCTAGAAGTGTATTATTTCATTCGAGATAGTTATCAACAGTCGTCACTAATCCATAAAACTAAATAGGGTGAATAAATAGAAAGTATTGAATATATTTTTTATCTTCTATGCGTTGAGAAATAATTCCTACCGTATTAGAGAGAGAAAGTGGAAAATAATTTCATCAATTTAATGAAAAATGACTAATAAACTATAGCAAAGTAGAAGGATAAATTTTTTAGATTATTAGGGCATTCATAGTACAACATATGTAATTAATAGGGAATGATAGACCTATTTTTATTAGATTAAGTTGAGGCACTAATGAAAAATAATTTATAAAATGATTGAATAATTTGTTCATATAGTATTATAGTCTACTATTGTATAGAATTAATAGTTTGTATCATATTTATTAGTAGTAAACAAATAGATGAAGAGGTTCCCTAAGAACCTAGGAGTATTTATTATGTGAAATATGGTGAAGGTAATAGAGATATTTTCATCATTTAAAAAATTTCAAAAGAAACAACCATTAATATTAGTGAAGGAAATGGATTTTGATACACATAGAGATATGGGGCATTTTTTAAGTAAATGAAATTCAGTGAAATAAAATAATTCCATCCAGCGATTCATATATTTATATAGAATTAGGGAATTATTCATACTAATGTCCAAAGCATCATGGGAACCTCTTAGGCAAGAGGCTCTAGGGATAAGTCCAAGCATAGGGAATCATTATATATATCATCTATGTTCAAAATGATATAGTGATATGTAATAAAATCATACCATTATATAAATCTAAATAATTAGTTGATTCAATATCATCACAAAAATTTATATCTAACCCAAATTCAAGGAATATTATATATTTATCTTCCAATGTAATAATGGAGTTATTTTTAAAAAATCAGATTAGATGTCCCACTCCTACATGGATTTTTAAGTCATTCCACCTTAATTAACTTAAAAATGATCTATTTTTATAATTAATTGTTATACCTATGGTATATTTTTATATAATCATTTCTATGGATAGTTTTTAAAAATATAATGGCAAATAATTCACAAATATGAATGAAACTATCCTTTTTGATGATATATAATTACATGTCATTATAGGGGGACTTCATCATAAAATTCATTTCAATATCCAACCCACAGTTTCCCTTAAAATATGATTCCTAGGGAAGAATAGAAGACAAAAACTGTGGATGGAAATGGTACTCATCAAATTGATCATATATATATTTTATATTATTACATTTATGTATTTCCTTAGTAATTACCAATCCAAACAAATAATGATATTTTTATTTTTTGATTGATCTAATCATTGATGGTAGAACTATATCTAATACTCCTTGAATTATAGCCACATTATAATTAGCACAATATAGGAAACAACTATAGGGTATTTTCATAATAGATTAATACTCCCTAATGTTTCTTTATAACAATCCAATTCCATTTTTTTATGAATAATTATAGATCAATGTGCTTGTGCATTAATTATAGGGAAATCATTTCTATTACTATAATGATTTAGTTTTTTTTAAATTTTATTGATGAATATTTGGATAAGAATTATGGATCTAAAAAATTTTCATTGATTGAAAATCATTATAGAAATCATCAATAACACAAAAAGATGATATATATTCCAAAAATATTCATGTGGGCATGGAAATTACAATATTACAATAATCTCATTTGGATTAACTATGGAACAAACTTTTTACGGATTTAATGATAAGAGTTTTAATAAAATGTTTTGATATATTTATTGTGGTATTTATTATTTAAATCATGGTGTATTCTAAAATCAATGGGTACCATGAGAATAACATTCATATATTTCATGAGAATATTAGAAAAATACATATATAAGAAATTTATTGAGTGTGAATTTTAGGTTTATTATGTTTATAATTTGGATATATTATCTCAGTGGATAGTATATCATTTGATCCTACAATGGAAATGGTATTTAGGTAATTTCATAAACAAATAACATAATTGTGGTAATTATTATCATTGTTTTGGTAGGTTACTTTCATATATTTATTCAATATTTTCCATTCTTGGATAACCCATTAACCAAGATCATGCGTAAGGAAGTTAGGTCCACAAATTCAATGAGATGTGAAGATTTATATTATTATTTGTATAAGAGACTGATGAGTTCTCCTATTTGGACAATACTTTCATGAATTTTTGGATTTGTAATATATTTTGAGGGATCAAATACAAGATTTGGTTATTTATTTATGCATAAGTATAATGTTATTTCCTATGTATAAAGATTTTTATTGACTCATGAACATTACAATCCTAACCATGATCTTTAATTTGATGTCGAAATCATTTCATTGATGATATAGTTGCATTATCTCCATGGTGTATTATATGAGACATAACCATTCCATACTGGACTAAAATATAAATTCTCACAAAAGATATGAATATGAATAAATGTATATAGATTGAAGTACTAAAATATTATAATTACCCCACATAATTTCACCCATGAAGGAAAATATGTTAATGAAGGCATTTTTCATGGATGATCTGGGATTCCTATGAAAAATGAGGATTGATAGGAATATTATCATCACTGATTTATTAATGATGGATATGGTAGTTACTAAGGAATGATAAATTTCACTTATTTTCCATGTGACTTCTCACTCATCTTTATTGGAAAATTTAAAATGTTTTCATCCTTATGAAGAAAATTTTAGAAATGAAACTGAAATCATTAATGGTGGTAAACTGAAATAATTCCAATATGAAGATGATGTTATATAATTTTAAAGGATAATATATGAACCATCCAAACCTATGATTAATAGTTAATTATTAGAGGGATCTCATATAGCTAATTTCTCTAAACACCTTTGTAGCTCAAAAGTTGTATTAATATTTGATGTACCACTTTTGGGGGGATAATATAAATAAAGAGAATACTGATTTTGATTGAATATGTTTTTTATAAATAAATCAATGATGAGATACAACATACTATTGGAGTCAAGAAAACATTACATATACCTTTATAGAAGTGTGTTGTCAATACAATTATAAATTATACACAATTAGAAAATATTATTTGAAAGATTGATGAAATAAGTGTTATTATTTATCACTATACCAAATATATAAATTTTATCATGAAATTACATTACATTACTATATATCAATAATTACTTAATAATAAATTGTGAACTAATTTCCACAATGTCAGATTTTGATCTATGTGTCATATCTCTATTCTAGAAAACTCTCATGACAGCTCAATATACTAATCTTTTTTGGGGAATTGTCTATAATACTCATACCTATAGACATATGAATGGAGTATCCAAACAATATAAGACATGTTTAGGTCATTCTCACTTTCTATTCAGGGTATGAGGGTTTATTATTTACCTTGGGTGGAGTTTTCATATAACAATATATTATGTTTAGGTAATTAGATGGTTCAATGTTATTAATTGTATGTAAAGATATTTCACATTCCAAAATGTTGTCAAGAACGTTTTGAATAAATAAATTCACACAACACATGTTTTGGAGATAATGAAAAAGCTAAAATATATTCCATACCATGTAGAGACTCGAAGCTTGACGTACACGGACATTACATTACTTTTGTGAAATACTTAGTACATAACAAAAACACACACACAAGGACCATAATAGTTTAATGTCTTTGGAAACTCGGAACGTAATCTTCTAATCATGGTGAAAGATCTTAAACATCTCCCATAAATATCTTCCCTTTTTTTTCTTACCTAAAACATTTCTTTATATCCTGGGGAAAATAAAACATAAAAGGGTGAGCTCAAATGATTAGTAAGGGTAAACAAAAGAAATATCAATCACATCATATTCATAAGAACATAACTTCTGGAAATCTTAACCTGCAAAAGAGAACATAATTTCATAACATGGGATAAATCATAGTAGTGAAATGTAATCCCAATAATCATAACTTAAAACATGAAACTTTGTGGCATACACTCATAATCATAGAGAATAATTTCTTATTAGTCAATACTCATTGCCAAGACTATCTTAGTGGACAAAGTCCATTTCTGAAACGAGTTCACTCCTCGTTTCAGTCATGTTTCACTAAACCGGTATAACCTACCGTTCCAGCCATGTCTATCTCATGAGATATAAAATCTTTACCCAATGCATTGGAGGGAGATATAGGTCCCACACATCTCATAATGATACCATTCTTATGTGTGCCACAAAATCATAAATCATACATCATTGCATAACCCATGTAGTAAAAATGGGATTCTTAAACAACATGACATCATAAAACAATTCATATAAGATAAAGGAATTCATAAAAATAATTCCATCACAACATAATCAAATAAATGTAATAATAGGGATATAAACATAACCCTATATTATCTTAGATGGAAAATAGTTTTGATAAAGCACTTGAACTCCATTCTAGAGGAAAATATCCTTTCAACTTCAAAAACACTTTTCCTTTCTTAACATGTCATAAAATTATAACTAAAAGAAGTTGATTAAAAATAAACATGAAAACTTGTAAGGGAATATTCTTGGAAATAATGTTTTAAAAATCCATTCATATCGTATAAGTTAAAACAAAACATTTTTCTCGTACTTTTTTCGGAAAAGTCAAAAAGTACCTCGTACGAAAAAAAACGACAAAAGATTCCTTTCATATCTTTTACTAAAAACTCACCGAAGGGTAAAATTGGATATATACTATTGTAGAAGGATATAAATATTACATATTGAGGAAACATGGATGTGGATGATAAAATACACCCCAGTAAATTCCAAAGTTTAAACAATCTCGGATAAAAATGAGATTGTGATATTTCCCTTACCTTAGGTCCGATTTGCTTCGTAAGTGTCCTAACCTCCTGTATAATGATTTAAATAATGTTATTGACTTATTCCAGAATCATACTCATTGTTATTATATCACATATGGTTCACTTATGACTTTATTTTACCCTTTCTTTTGTAAATTCCATGTTAAAGAGCGTTTTGGGTAAAATCGTTTCATTTGTCGTCCGTGTTTTGACTTGTAATTATTCATATGATTACTTAGATCATGATTACTTAATTCCAGAATATAAAACATGATTTATATATAATATATATTCAGAATATACATATATATAATAAATCAGTAAATGGAAAGAAATACACCGTTCATGGAGACGGTAGGCCGTACATACGCATGAACGCTGTTTTCGTTTCCTTATTGAGTTGAATGGAATTAAGTAGATGACATACATATATATACACATAAATCCAGTATCATTATTATGTCATACATTTCATGATTACTTATTATATATACTTTATAATCATTCATGAATGGTTAACGTGGAGAATGAATCTCATCGTGTCGTGGAGACGGTAGTTCGTACGTACGCACGAGCGATGATATCGTTCTCATGATCGTGGGACTGTATTGGAGTGTAATTATACTATTTCAGAATCAATATCACTTTAAAATAATCATATATAGTTATTATTTACACCATTATACCCATCCAAGTAAGGTGGTGGTGGAAAATAGATTTCACCATGGCGTGGAGACGGTATTTTGTACGTAAGCACGCGCGGTGATTTCGTTTTCCGTAGGATGGATAGATGGTGAAATAGGGTTGTTTCATACTTATAATAAAATATCAGTATATGAGTGATACTTATGTTATTACTTCATAATGAAACAACCTAATAAGAAGAATTGGAAGAAGAAATAAAGTTGAAAGAATCGGTAACGGACATTACCTCTTCTTTGAAGCGCCTCTTTGAGATCTCCTTTTAGGGCACTAAAATTGGTCTTTGAGGAAGACCAGAACCTCTAGGATGTTTCTAGGGAAGTGTAGAAGAGAATTTGTCAGGTTTTGGCCGAGCTTGAAGGCTCAAAGTGGTGTGAGGAAGAGAGGGAGGGGGTGCCCTTTTATAAGGGAGGAGAGGGGCACCTTTGAAATAACTAAAAATATTATTTTATTATAAAGCCAAATTCGGTTTTAAATAGCTCCAAAATGATTTATTTCGAATCTAAGGTGGGGATGGGTCGAAATCCTATCATCAAATAGAATTTATACAAGTTTAGGTTCCTATTTTAACCTTATCATTTAGATTTAACATTCAGTTAAATAATTTTACTTTTACCGTGTCTTCTTGTGTTCTTACACTATAAGGTTAATAGACTTACTATAACAAGCCAAACGAACCCAAAGTTGTTTATTATTAATATATATAACTTTATCTAATTCATTTGTCCGAACCTTAGATTTTTAGGAATAAAATAACAATTAATAATATAATATTTGTTTTAAAAACTATTTTATGTCAATTTTGACACTATTTAGTAATTGATTTTTGTGAAAATCATAACAGAATGATTAGTTCGAAAAAAGTTAATTAAATCAACACTAACATGTCATATTAACCTATAAAATTAGTGTAATTCATAAAAAGCCTCAAATTACATTTATTTGGGTATTTATAACATCAATTATTCTAATTTTTTACTATTATGGTAATTAATGCATCATCATTGTGTCATAAATTAATTAATTTATTTAATGTCTAAAAATTATAAATAAAATATAATTATGTAGGAACTCTTATTATATTTTTAATGAATATTTACAATCGAATTTATCTTATGTATAACCCTATATTAAAAATGTTTTAGTAAATAAACTTTGATTTTAACTCTTTAACTCTTCTTTGAATTAAATAATAATAAATGTCCTAATCTAATCCAAGTGGGCCTAAATGGTCATATGTTATTCCTAAGGTTGTTTTTGGTCGAATTACACTTATCCAATAGAATTAGGACATGTGTTAGGGTAATAATAATATCATTTTTACCCTTAATTACCCTATTTACTTTTAACCGTGGTAAAAAAAAGTAAAACGTTACTATTCACCAAAAATTATTTTCATCTCATTGAACCACATTTTACTTACTGAAATCAACCGTGTCTCTCGGATTTTTGAAATTTCACTCACAGAAGCGGTAAAATTAAGTTTTATGAAAAATTCATTTTTTTTAACTACCACTTAGTGGTTTCACTATTCATCAAAAAATGAAAGTTTCCAGAAAAATACCAAAAATTAGGCCTAAGATATATTTGATATTATGAACTCAAAAATGATGTCTATTTTACCAAATTCAAAACATATCAGTTTCATTAATTAATTTAAAAATTAATTCCCATCGTCAAAACAAATAGCATGTTTTTAAGAGATAATAACTATCAAAAGATTGACACTTGTTTATGTCTGGTTTAAATGTGAAATTATATCCAATGACCAACATTGTATTAAATTGTAAAAATATATTCTAAATACACTTTAAAACCACTCAAATTAATAATTTATCACTATTAATTATTTCGATTAAAAAGGTTGTTTTTAATTAAAATTTAGTAATTTTCACTATTCATCAGAAATTGAAAGTTATCCGAAAAGTACCAAAATTTCACCCTAAGCTAATTTCAATATTCCGAATCCAAAAATGAAGTCCATTTTGAAAAATAAAATTTACAAAATTTCAAAAAGTGGTTATTACTATTCATAACGGCTAGTTTTAATAATATTTTAATAGCATATTGTTGTTTAGTGAAACTCGTTATTGCGTACTACACACGCTATCGAGGAAGGTCGCGATTGCGTGTAATGCAAGGCAAGTCAAGGATGTGTGTTGTGCAATCTCCTTTTGGTGTAGCATACAACACAAGACAATAATGAAATCAAAAAGAATATTTTTCATAAAATCTCGGGGTGTTACATTCTACCCCCCTTAAAATGAATTTCGCCCTCGAAATTCGTCAGGGTTATAAATGGTTTACTACTCGAAAGTTTCTTTAATAGAAACCCACATCGTAAAAAGGAATACCAAAACTTGGCTTTAAAAACTAAAGTATGAAACATAACGGTTACCCAAATAAACTAATCACTGGGTTTCCACATAGGTGAAAATATGGATATGGAAGAGAAATCTAACCATCATGTTCTGATGGAGAGTGGTATAGAACATGGATATGGAAAAGCCAGCAATCACAAAGCCATAAATTTGTGATTATCTAAGGTACCATATGAATCATTAGATATAAGAGCACTAGGACAACATTTTTGGTTTTCAAGATCATTTCCCTAAAGTTGATGAAATTGGAATTAGAAGAAATACTTTCATGATTTTGGTATAGTCTCACCGTTGGTCGTTCTTTGGACAATTTCCACTTCATCTCTTAAAGAAATGAAGTTGAATTTGTCATTCGTGATGTGTTAGCAGATCATGTGATAGAATGATGGGTCATTCCCTCTATCTTAAACAAAAGGTTAGAAAAGTTATCAAAAAATACATAAGTCCATCTATAGTGAGATTAATCATATATGGTTCCTAAAATGGACTTATACTTCATATATCATACTTCTTAATATAATAAAACTAGTTTATACTAAACAAGGACTTCCTGTAGGACAGCGGTAGGCGATAAAGGCAAGTCGCACTTCGGTTGTGGGTTCGATTCCCACAGCCTTGTCCGACGCGATGGGTTGTCGCTCGTCCTGCATGTTGTCCTTTTTCTAAAACTATATTACTATAACATCCCATCAATAATATCGAAAAAAGTTTTATCCTTAAATAATACTAACTTATGTCCAACATAATACATTCCAATCTTTAGGCTTATCTAAAATACTTCAGTCCAAGCTCATAGTATAAAGAAAATGATTACTTGAAATGTCACATAACAATCACGTGAATGCCATCATTTATCCCCCATATATCATAAGATATATCTTCTTGGTCAAATTAAAAACATGTGAATACCTTAATCATGTATTCTCTTGAAGAATAAATACCCATTGAACCTTAGTGAAAACATGAATGCAGTTAAAAGTTAACACTTTCCACATACCAAAATCCTCAAAATTCTATATAATCAAACCATGATATCACTTAGTCCTTATATCAATCATGAGCTCCTGAATACTATCAAATTTTTCATTTTCTCGTTTTCCCTTCATTATGCGCATATCATCTTTTTTTCCAAAAATATCTCAATCACTTTCCATGGTTACCGGTACCATAAAATTATTGAAAAACACAATAGACCAATACATAAATATTCCAATATTCCACGATACTATATACAACATTATTTTGGAATCCCATTACATAAACACTTAATCATTCCACCACATCGTTTTCATATTCAACATCGCCAATGGTGATCGCATGTGACTTCCCTTTGTCCTTTTCCTTAAGTGGTTTCTCATGTCAATCATCACTAACTCTTGGATTAGGGCATTTATTAGCATAATTCCCCATTTCCTTACACTTGAAGCATTGAAGTGTAGTAGGTTCATTCTGTGTATCCCTTCCTTTTTTTGCATCATTAAACATCTTCTTCCCATCATTGTGGCATTCAAATGCCCGATGACCTTCCTTTCCACATTTGAAACATTTACTTGTCCCTTTAAGACAATCTCCACCATGCTTCTTTTCACACTTTGAGCATAAGGAAACATTCATCTTCTTTTCACCATTATTCTGAGATTTCTCCATGAACTCCATCTTTCGTTTCTTGTCAAAACTATGAGATGGATAAGTAACACCAACTTCCATTTCTACCTTGATAGCACAACGCACAATTTCTTCATAGCTACTGAAGTCTCTTATAGCTAATTCCCTTTGAAGATTTGGTTTTAAGCCACTGAAGAATCGATCAACTTTACTTTCAGGTTGGATGATAAATCCATATGCATACCTTGCAAGCCTTGTAAAATTCGCTTCGTATATACCAACAGATTCATCATCCTTTTGCTTTAGTTCAAGAAACTCCTTCTCCATCTTTGTTCGAAGAATACGAGGGAAGTACTTATTGAAAAATAAGTTCTTGAACTCGTCCCATTCTATGGACTCAATTTCATCTCTTGGCCTCGTATTCTTGATAAGATTCCACCATTGATCAGCTTCACCTTCCAAATGATATACTGCTAATATGACTTTATCATGTTTAGAACATTGAAGAACTGAAAATATCTTTTCAGTGGTAATGATCCATTGTTCAGCAACAAGTGGATCAGAAGACCCACTTAAATAAGGTGTACATTGCCTCATGAAGGACTCAATAGAATATTGTTCTCTTCTCTGCTCATTGGGAAGTCCAGAATGATTCATAGCTTGTGTAGGTATAGAAATAAGATTTTTCACTCCATCTCCCATAACATTTGTTTGTTCAGGAGGACAATCATTGCATTGTCCATTACATTGATCAAAACAGTTCCTTCGGGTTCCATCCATTGTCTAAAACCCAAAAAGAATAGTGTGAGAGGAAAAAATCACGCTAGGGAAAACAATATAATAAATGGGGAGTAACTTCAATATCTAACATCTTGGGTTACCGTAATTCTAGTACTATAACCTATACTTATACTTAACCTTAAGGACATCCCTATACATACCTTAGAAATATCTCTAGGGATCTCACTAAAGTTCTCGCATCCTAGTTTCCAAAGGTTGATTAAACCTTTCCTCTGATACCAACTATAGAGACACGAAGCTTGACGTACATGGACATTACATTACTTTTGCGGAATACTTAGTACAAAACAAAAACACACACTCAAGGACCGTAATAGTTTAGTGTCTTTGGAAACTTGGAATGTAATCTTCTAATCATGGTGAAAGATCTTCAACATCTCCCATAAAGATCTTCCCTTTTTTTTCTTACCTAAAACCTTTCTTTATATCCTGGGGAAAAGAAAATATAAAAGGGTGAGCTCAAATGCTCAGTAAGGGTAAACAAAAGAAATATCAATCACATCATATTCATAAGAACATAACTTTTGGAAATCTTAACCTGCAAAAGAGATCATAATTTCATAACATGGGATAAATCATAGTAGTGAAATGTAATCCCAATAATCATAACTTAAAACATGAAACTTTGTGGCATACACACATAATCATAGAGAATAATTTCTTATTAGTCAAGACTCATTTCCATGACTATCTTAGTGGACAAAGTCCATTTCTGAAATGAGTTCAATCCTCCTTTCAGTCCTGTTTCACTAAACCGGTATAACCTACCGTTCCAGCCATATCTATCTCATGAGATATAAAATCTTTACCCAATGAATTGGAGGGAAATATAGGTCCCACCCATCTCATAATCATACCATTCTTATGTGTGCCACAAAATCATAAATCATACATCATTGCATAACCCATGTAGTAAAAATGGGATTCTTAAACAACATGACATCATAAAAAAATACATATAAGATAAAGGAATTCATAAAAATAATTCCATCACAACATAATCAAATCAATGTAATAACAGGGATATAAACAGAACCCTATATTATCTTATATGGAAAATAATTTTGATAAAGCACTTGAACTCCATTCTAGAGGAAAATATCCTTTCAACTTCCAAAACACTTTTCCTTTCTTAACATGTCCTAAAATTCTAACTAAAAGAAGTGGATTAAAAATAAACTTGAAAATTTGAAAGGGAATATTCTTGGAAATAATGTTTTAAAAATCCATTCATTCCGTATAAGTTAAAAGAAAACATTTTTCTCGTACTTTTGTCGGAAAAGTCAAAAAGTACCTCGTACGAAAAAAACGACAAAAGATTACTTTCATATCTTTTACTAAAAACTCACCGAAGGGTAAAATTGGATATAAACTATTTTAGAAGGATATAAATATTAAATATTGAGGAAACATGAATGTGGATGATAAAATACACCCCAGTAAATTCCAAAGTTTAAACAATCTTGGATAAAAATGAGATTGTGATATTTCCCTTACCTTTGGTATGATTTGCTTCGTAAGTGTCTGAACCTCCTGTATAATGATTTAAATAATGTTATTGACTTATTCCAGAATCATACTCATTGTTATGATATCATATATGGTTCACTTATGACTTTATTTTACCCGTTCTTTTGTAAATTCCATGTTAAAGAGCGTTTTGGGTAAAATCATTTCATTTGTCGTCCGTGTGTTTTGACTTGTAATTATTCATATAATTACTTAGATCATGATTAATTAATTCCAGAATATAAAACATTATTTATATAGAATATATATTCAGAATATACATATATATAATAAATCAGTAAATGGAAAGAAATACACCGTTCATGGAGACGGTAGGCCGTACGTACGCATGAACGCTATTTTCGTTTCCTTATTGAGTTGAATGGAATTAAGTAGATGAAATCCATATATATACACATAAATCCAGTATTATTATTATGTCATATATTTCATGATTACTTATTATATATACTTTATAATCATTCATGAATTGTTAACGTGGAGAATGAATCTCATCACGTCGTGGAGACGGTAGTCCGTACGTACGCACGAGCGATGATATTGTTCTCATGATCGTGGGACTGTATTGGAGTGTATGTATACTATTTAAGAATCAATATAACTTTAAAATAATAATATATAGTTATTATTTACACCATTATACCCATCCAAGTAAGGTGGTGGTGGAAAATAGATTTCACCACGGCGTGGAGACGGTATTCCGTACGTACACACGCGCGGTGATTTCATTTTCCGTAGGATGGATAGATGGTGAAATAGGGTTGTTTCATAATTATAATAACATATCAGTATATGAGTGATACTGATGTTATTACTTAATAATGAAACAACCTAAGAAGAAGAAGTAGAAGAAGAAATAAAGTTGAAAGAATCGGTAACGGACATTACCTCTTCTTTGAAGTGCCTCTTTGAGATCTCCTTTTAGGGCACTAAAATTTGTCTTTGAGGAAGCCCAGAACCTATAGGATGTTGATAGGGAAGTGTAGAAGATAATTATTCATGTTTTGGCCGAGCTTGAAGGCTCAAAGTGGTGTGAGGAAGAGAGGGAGGGGATGCCCTTTTATAAGGGAGGAGAGGGGCACCTTTGGAATAACTAAAAATATTATTTTATTATAAAGCCAAATTCGGTTTTAGATAGCTCTAAATTGATTTATTTCGAAGCTAAGGTGTGGATGGATCGAAATCCTCTCATCCAATATAATTTAGACAAGTTTAGGTTCCTATTTTAACCTTATCATTTAGATTTAACATTAAGTTAAATAATTTTACTTTTACCGTGTCTTCTTGTGTTCTTACACTATAAGGTTAATAAACTTACTATAACAAGCCAAAAGAACTCCAAGTTGTTTATTATTAATATATATAACCTTATATAAGTCATTATGCCGAACCTTAGATTTTTAGGAATAAAATAACAATTAATAATATAATATTTGTTTTAAAAACTATTTTATGTCAATTTTGACACTATTTAGTAATTGATTTTTGTGAAAATCAAAACAGAATGATTAGTTAGAACAAAGTTAATTAAATCAACACTAACATGTCATATTAACCTATAAACTTAGTTGAATTCATAAAAAGTCTCATATTACATTTATTTGGGTTTTTATAACATCAATTATTCAAATTTTTCACTATTATGGTAATTACTACATCATCATTATGTCATAAATAAATTAATTTATATAATGTCTAAAAATTATAAATAAAATATCATTATGTAGGAAATCGTATTATCTTTCTAATGAATATTTACAATCGAATTTAACTTATGTATAACCCTATATTAAAAATGTTTTAGTAAATAAACATTGATTTTAACTCTTTTAACTCTTCTTTGAATTAAATAATAATAAATGTCCTAATCTAATCCAAGTGGGCCTAAATGGTCATATTTTATTTCTAAGGTTGTTTTTGGTCGAATTAAACTTATCCAATAGAATTAGTACATGTGTTAGGGTATGAATAATATCATTTTTACCCTTAATTACCCTATTTACTTTTAACCGTGGTAAAAAAAAAGTAAAAAGTTACTATTCACTAAAAATTATTTTCACCTCATTGAACCACATTTTACTTACTGACATCAACCGTGTCTCTCGAATTTTTGAAATTCCACTCACAGGAGCGGTAAAAATAAGTTTTATGAAAAATTCATTTTTTTTAACTACCACTTAGTGGTTTCACTATTCATCAAAAAATAAAAGTTTCCAGAAAAATACCAAAAATTAGGCCTAAGCTATATTTGATATTATGAACTCAAAAATGATTTCTATTTTACCAAATTCAAAACATATCAGTTTCATTAATTAATTTAAAAATTAATTTCCATCGTCAAAACAAATAGCGTGTTTTTAAGAGATAATAACTATCAAAAGATTGACACTTGTTTATGTCTCGTTTAAATGTGAAATTATATCCAATGACCAACATTGTATTAAATTGTAAAAATATATTCTAAATATACTTTAAAACCTCTCAAATTAATAATTTATCACTATTAACTATTTCGATTAAAAAGGTTGTTTTTAATTAAAATTTAGTAATTTTCACTATTCATCAGAAATTGAAAGTTATCCGAAAAGTACCAAAATTTCACCCTGTGATAATTTCGATATTCCAAATCCAAAAATAAAGTCCATTTTGAAAAATAAAATTTACAAAATTTCAAAAAGTGGTTATTACTATTCCTAACGGCTAGTTTTAATAATATTTTAATAGCATATTGTTGTTTAGTGAAACTCGTTATTGCGTACTACACACGCTATCGAGGAAGGTCGCGATTGCATGTAATGCAAGGCAAGTCAAGGATGTGTGTTGTGCAAGCTCCTTTTGGTGTAGCGTACAACACAAGACATTAATGAAATCAAAAAGAATATTTTTCATAAAATCTCGGGTTGTTACATTCTACCCCCCTTAAAATGAATTTTCCCTCGAAATTCGTCAGGGTTATAAATGGTTTACTACTCGAAAGTTTCTTTAATAGAAACCCACATCGTAAAAAGGAATACCAAAACTTGGCTTTAAAAACTAAAGTATGAAACGTAACAGTTACCCAAATAAACTAATCACTGGGTTTCCAAATAGGTGAAAATATGGATATGGAAGAGAAATCTAACCATCATGTTCTGATGGAGAGTGGTAGAGAACATGGCTATGGAAAATCCAGCAATCACAAAGCCATAAATTTGTGATGATCTAAGGTACCATCTGAATCATTAGATATAAGAGCACTAGGACAACATTTTTGGTTTTCAAGATCATTTCCCTAAAGTTGATGAAATTGGAATTAGAAGAAATACTTTCGTGATTTTGCTATAGTCTCACCGTTGGTCATTCTTTGGACAATTTCCACTTCATCTCTGAAAGAAATGAAGTTGAATTTGTCATTCGTGATTTGTTAGCAGATCATGTGATAGAATGATGGGTCATTCCATCTGTCTTAAACAAAAGGTTAGAAAAGTTATCAAAAAATACATAAGTCCATCTATAGTGCGATTAATCATATATGGTTCCTAAAATGGACTTATACTTCATATATCATACTGCTTAATATAATAAAACTAGTTTATACTAAACAGGGACTTCCTGTAGGCCATTGGTAGGCGATAAAGGTCAGTCGCACTTCGGTTGTGGGTTCGATTCCCACAGCCTTGTCCGACGCGATGGGTTGTCGCCTGTCCTGCAGGTTATCTTCTTTCTAAAACTATATTACTATAACATCCCATTAATAATATCGAAAAAAGTTTTATCCTTAAACAATACTAACTTATGTCCAACATAATACATTCCAATATTTAGGCTTATCTAAAATACTTCGGTCCAAGCTCATAGTATAAAGAAATTGATTACTTGAAATGTCACATAACAATCACGTGAATGCCATCATTTATCCCACATATATCATAAGATATATCTTCTTGGTCAAATTACAAACATGTGAATACCTTAATCATGTATTCTCTTGAAGAATGAATACCCATTGAACCTTAGTGAAAACATGAATGTTGTTAAAAGTTAACACTTTCCACATACCAAAATCCTCAAAATTCTATATACTCAAACCATGATATCACTTAGTCCTTATATCAATCATGATCTCATGAATACTATAAAATATTTCATTTTCTCATTTTCCCTTCATTATTCACATATCATCTTTTTATCCAAAAATATCTCAATCACTTTCCATGGTTACCGGTACCATAAAATTATTGAAAACCACAATAAACCAATACATAAATATTCCAATATTCCACGATACTATATACAACATTATTTTGGAATCCCATTACATAAAAACTTAATCATTCAACCACATCATTTTCATATTCAACATCGCCAATGGTGATCGCATGTGACTTCCCTTTGTCCTTTGCCTTAAGTGGTTGCTCATGTCGATCATCACTAACTCTTGGATTAGGGCATTTATTAGCATCATGCCTCATTTCCTTGCACTTTAAGCATTGTAGTGTTGTAGGTTCATTCTGTGTATCCCTTCCTTTGTTTGCATCATTAGACATCTTCTTCCCATCATTGCGGCATTCAAATGCTCGATGACCTTCCTTTCCACATTTGAAACATTTACTTGTCCCTTTAAGACAATCTCCACCATGCTTCTTTCCACACTTTGAGCATAAGGAAACATTCATCTTCTTTTCACCATTATTCTGAGATTTCTCCTTGAACTCCATCTTTATTTTCTTGTCAAAACTATGAGATGGATAAGTAACATCAACTTCCATTTCTACCTTGATAGCACAACGCACAATTTCTTCATAGCTACTGAAGTCTCTTATAGCTAATTCCCTTTGAAGATTTGGTTTTAAGCCACTGAAAAATCGATCAACTTGACTTTCAGGTTGGATGATAAATCCAGATGCATACCTTGCAAGCCTTGTAAAATTTGCTTCGTATATACCAACAGATTCATCATCCTTTTGCTTTAGTTCAAGAAACTCTTTCTCCATCTTTGTTCGAAGAATACGAGGGAAGTACTTATTGAAAAATAAGTTCTTGAACTCGTCCCATTCCATGGACTCAATTTCATCTCTTGGCCTCGTATTCTTGATAAGATTCCACCATTGATCAGCTTCACCTTCCAAACAATATACTACTAAGATGACTTTATCATGTTCAGAACATTGAAGAACTGAAAATATCTTTTCAGTGGTAATGATCCATTGTTCAGCAACAAGTGGATCAGAAGACCCACTGAAAGAAGGTGGACGTTGCCTCATGAAGGACTCAATAGAATATTGTTCCCTTCTCTGCTCATTTGGAAGTCCAAAATGATTCATAGCTTGTGTAAGTATAGTAATAAGATTTTGCACTCCATCTCCCATAACATTTGTTTGTTCAGGAGGACAATCATTGCATTGTCCATTACATTGATCAACACGGTTCCTTCGGGTTCCATCCATCGTCTAAAACCCAAAAAGAATAGTGTGAGAGGCAAAAATCACGCTAGGGAAAACAATATAATAAAGGGGGAGTAACTTCAATATCTAACATCTTGGTTTACTGTAATTCTAGTACTATAACCTATACATATACTTAACCTTAGGTACATCCCTAGACATACCTTAGAAATATCTCTAGGGATCTCACTAAAGTTCTCGCATCCTAGTTTCCAAAGGTTGACTAAACCTTTCCTCTGATACCAACTGTAGAGACCCAAATCTTGACATACATGGACATTACATTACTTTTTCGGAATACTTAGTACATAAAAAAAACATACACACAAGGACCGTAATAGTTTAGTGTGTTTGGAAACTCGGAACATAATCTTCTAATCATGGTGAAAGATCTTCAACATCTCCCATAAAGATCTTCCCTTTTTTTTCTTACCTAAAACCTTTCTTTATATCCTGGGGAAAAGAAAACATAAAAGGGTGAGCTCAAATTCTCAGTAAGGGTTAACAAAAGAAATATCAATCACATCATATTCATAAGAACATAACTTTTGGAAATCTTAACCTGCAAAAGAGATCATAATTTCATAACATGGGATAAATCATAGTAGTGAAATGTAATCCCAATAATCATAACTTAAAACATGAAACTTTGTGGCATACACACATAATCATAGATAATCATTTCTTATTAGTCAAGACTCATTGTCAAGACTATCTTAGTGGACAAAGTCCATTTCTGAAACGAGTTCACTCCTCGTTTCAGTCCTGTTTCACTAAACCGGTATAACCTACCGTTCCAGCCATGTCTATCTCATGAGATATAAAATCTTTACCCAATGAATTAGAGGGAGATATAGGTCCCACCCATCTCATAATTATACCATTCTTATGTGTGCCACAAAATCATAAATCATACATCATTGCATAACCCATGTAGTAAAAATGGGATTCTTAAACAACATGACATCATAAAACAATTCATATTAGATAAAGGAATTCATAAAAACAATTCCATCACAACATAATAAAATCAATGTAATAATAGGTATATAAACAGAACCCTATATTATCTTAGATGGAAAATAATTTTGATAAAGCACTTGAACTCCATTCTAGAGGAAAATATCCTTTCAACTTCAAAAACACTTTTCCTTTCTTAACATGTCATAAAATTATAACTAAAAGAAGTTGATTAAAAATAAACTTGAAAAATTTTAAGGGAATATTCTTGGAAATAATGTTTTAAAAATCCATTCATTCCGTATAAGTTAAAAGAAAACATTTTTCTCGTACTTTTGTCGGAAAAGTCAAAAAGTACCTCGTACGAAAAAAAACGACAAAAGATTCATTTCATATCTTTTACTAAAAACTCACCGAAGGGTAAAATTGGATATAAACTATTGTATAAGGATATAAATATTACATATTGAGGAAACATGGATGTGGATGATAAAATACACCCCAGTAAATTCCAAAGTTTAAACAATCTCGGATAAAAATGAGATTGTGATATTTCCCTTACCTTAAGTCTGATTTGCTTCGTAATTGTCCGAACCTCCTATATAATGATTTAAATAATGTTATTGACTTATTCCAGAATCATACTCATTGTTATGATATCATATATGATTCACTTATGACTTTATTTTACCCGTTCTTTTGTAAATTCCATGTTAAAGAGCGTTTTGGGTAAAATCGTTTCATTTGTCGTCCGTGTTTTGACTTGTAATTATTCATATGATTACATAGATCATGATTACTTAATTACAGAATATAAAACATGATTTATAAATAATATATATTCAGAATATACATATATATATTAAATCAGTAAATGGAAAGAAATACACCGTTCATGGAGACGGTAGGCCGTACGTACGCATGAACGCTGTTTTCGTTTCCTTATTGAGTTGAATGGAATTAAGTAGATGACATACATATATATACACATAAATCCAGTATAATTATTATGTCATATATTTCATGATTACTTATTATATATACTTTATAATCATTCATGAATGGTTAACGTGGAGAATGAATCTCATCGCGTCGTGGAGACGGTAGTCCGTACGTACGCACGAGCGATGATATCGTTCTCATGATCGTGGGACTGTATTGGAGTGTATGTATACTATTTCAGAATCAATATCACTTTAAAATAATCATATATAGTTATTATTTACACCATTATACCCATCCAAGTCAGGTGGTGGTGGAAAATAGATTTCACCACGGCGTGGAGACGGTATTCCGTACGTACGCACGCGCGGTGATTTCGTTTTCCGTAGGATGGATAGATGGTGAAATAGGGTTGTTTCGTACTTATAATAACATATCATTATATGAGTGATACTGATGTTATTACTTCATAATGAAACAACCTAATAAGAATAAGTGGAAGAAGAAATAAAGTTGAAAGAATCGGTAACGGACATTACCTCTTCTTTGAAGCGCCTCTTTGAGATCTCCTTTTAGGGCACTAAAATTGGTCTTTGAGGAAGACCAGAACCTCTAGGATGTTTATAGGGAATTGGAGAAGATAATTTCGCAGGGTTTTTCCGAGCTTGAAGGCTCAAAGTGGTGTGAGGAAGAGAGGGAGGGGGTGCCCTTTTATAAGGGAGGAGAGGGGCACCTTTGGAATAACTAAAAATATTATTTTAATATAAATCCAAATTCGGTTTTAAATAGCTCCAAATTGATTTATTTTGAATCTAAGGTGGGGATGGGTCTAAATACTCTCATCCAATATAATTTAGACAAGTTTAGGTTCCTATTTTAACCTTATCATTTAGATTTAACATTAAGATAAATAATTTTACTTTTACCGTGTCTTCTTGTGTTCTTACGCTATAAGGTTAATAAACTTACTATAACAAGACAAACGAACCCCAAGTTGTTTATTATTAATATATATAACCTTATCTAAGTCATTTTTCCGAACCGTAGATTTTTAGGAATAAAATAACAATTAATAATATAATATTTGTTTTAAAAACTATTTTATGTCAATTTTCACACTATTTAGTAATTGATTTTTGTGAAACTTATAACAGGATTATTAGTTCAAAAAAAGTTAATTAAATCAACACTAACATGTCATATTAACCTATAAAATTAGTGTAATTCATAAAAAGTCTCAAATTACATTTATTTGGGTATTTATAACATCAATTATTCTAATTTTTCACTATTATGGTAATTACTGCATCATCATTGTGTCATAAATAAATTAATTTATTTAATGTCTAAAAATTATAAATAAAATATCATTATGTATTAAATCGTATTATATTTCTAATGAATATTTACAATCGAATTTATCTTTTGTATAACCCTATATTAAAAATGTTTTAGTAAATAAACTTTGATTTTAACTCTTTTAACTCTTCTTTGAATTAAATAATAATAAATGTCCTAATCTAATCCAAGTGGGCCTAAATGGTCATATTTTATTCCTAAGGTTGTTTTTGGTCGAATTACACTTATCCAATAGAATTAGGACATGTGTTAGGGTAATAATAATATCATTTTTACCCTTAATTACCCTATTTACTTTTAACAGTGGTAAAAAAAAGTAAAAAGTAACTATTCACCAAAAATTATTTTCATCTCATTGAACCACATTTTACTTACTAACATCAACCGTGTCTCTCGGATTTTTGAAATTCCACTCACAGAAGTGGTAAAATTAAGTTTTATGAAAAATTCATTTTTTTAACTACCACTTAGTGGTTTCACTATTCATCAAAAAATGAAAGTTTCCAGAAAAATACCAAAAATTAGGCCTAAGATATATTTGATATTATGAACTCAAAAATGAGGTCTATTTTACCAAATTCAAAACATATCAGTTTCATTAATTAAGTTAGAAATTAATTCTCGTCGTCAAAACAAATAGCGTGTTTTTAAGAGATAATAACTATCAAAAGATTGACACTTGTTTATGTCTGGTTTAAATGTGAAATTATATCCAATGACCAACATTGTATTAAATTGTAAAAATATATTCTAAATATACTTTAAAATCACTCAAATTAATAATTTATCACTATTAATTATTTTGATTAAAAAGGTTGTTTTTAATTAAAATTTAGTAATTTTCACTATTCATCATAAATTGAAAGTTATCTGAAAAGTACCAAAATTTCACCCTAAGCTAATTTCGATATTCCGAATCCAAAAATGAATTCCATTTTGAAAAATAAAATTTACAAAATTTCAAAAAGTGGTTATTACTATTCATAACGGCTAGTTTTAATAATATTTTAATAGCATATTGTTGTTTAGTGAAACTCATTATTGCGTACTACACATGCTATCGAGGAAGGTCGTGATTGCGTGTAATGCAAGACAAGTCAAGGATGTGTGTTGTGCAAGCTCCTTTTGGTGTAGCGTATAACACAAGACATTAATGAAATCAAAAAGAATATTTTTCATAAAATCTTGGGGTGTTACATACCATATTAAAGAATCTCATAGATGAAAAAATTAGATATTATAATAACCAAATAAAAAAATTAGTATTTAAAATTGGACTCACATTTTCATTCATGAATCTCTAATGAATACTGTTATATGGTTCGTGAATAACTAAAAACATAGCCCCCATGTACACTAGACATTTTTAATTTGTTGAACATATTATAGTTGCAGTTTATCTTATGGAAATTCCACTTATTCTCCCAAAAGGAAATGAATTGTTCCATTTTATACTATGAAGAAAGTACATCCCACAACAAATTTTTGTTCCCACCACTAAAAAAATTAGTTCTTGATTTATCTTACTATGAAGATGAAATCTAGAATACATGAAATGAGATCAAGTGTAGAGGAATTAGTTGAATCGTATAGCAAATGTAAAATGGATTCATCAAAAGATAGAAGTAGTGATTTTTGATGATGAATACATTATGAACAATAACAAAAATATTTATTCATGATGTTACATTTGATAAATTTTAGGGGTGAATTTTTTTATTGGAGGGATCAATGTAGAAATTGAGAATCAATTATAAAATGAATCTATTTTAATATAAAAAATAGCACAATACATATAGTTTTATTCCTCAAGGTGAATAAAACATAAATTTTCAATATTTTAAATTTGTTTTTCTGATATTAATTAATTTTTCTAAAGGTAATATTAAAATTAACAATGTTTGAAATTTTGGATTTTTAGGAAATTATTGATTATTCAATGAACATATTAAATAGTGTTTTTTCAAATATTGAAATTTATTTAAACTAAATTCACATTACAGCTTTCGTTATGTCCTAAAATGAAATATGATGCATTTATTCATTATAAAATAATATACATTTTCACTTTTTTAATATAAGTTAATATTATACTTATATAATCAATTATTTAAAAAACTACTTTTCGATGCTTTTCAAATTAATATTAAAATTAATTTATAAGCCTTATATAAATAAATCATGAATAATTCATGCAATTTTCTGTATAAAAATGATACTTAAAGTAAAGAGGGGACCATTAATTTAATTCATTTTTAATAGTAACCATAATAAATTTATAACCTTGATGAAGGTTAAATTGGAAGATTAATATTAATAATGACAAAAAAAGAAATTAATAATCATCTAAACACCTACCCATTCTTAATTGGAAAAGATTAAATTTGAAATATCCTTACAAAATTCACATATATGGATTATTTGTTCTGTTTGATCTTGACAGTGACATTTATATTATATTAACTAAATAGAATTCCAAAATGTCACTTTATTTCATTAAATTTTATTTATATAATCAAAAAATAAAAATAGTACTTAATTGACTAATATAAAATAATATTTTTTAAATAAATAAATTATTTTTGTCATGGACATTTATTTTCAATATTCAGTGATCGAATAATTTTCATAAATGCTTGTGCAATGCCAATATATTATTTAGTGAATTAATATAAAATTAAATAAATGATTTAAAAAATATTAAAAGTAAAACAATTTTGTTGAGATATAGTCTCCCTCTTATTATATATATATATATATGATATTTTCATGTTATTTTAATATTAATATTCTAATTACAAATAATTCATGATTTCAATAATTAATAATTAAGTGAATACTATTAAAAATTACATTTTTTATATTTTAAAAAATATATAATTTTATTTAATTATTTAAAATTTAAAAAATAACAAAATAGTACATTTGGTATAACATATTGTATAAATTTTTTCATTTTCCCATTAATGAGAATATTATTACCTTTTATTAAAAATTATATCCCTTTAATATTTCATAAGTTGTTACAAATGTTGAAATTAAAAATAGTTAAGGGGTTAAACAATAAATAACTATTAAAAAGACCCAAAGCTATATAAATTTAATTGGATAATGATATTTCATCATTATAAACCTTTTCACTTAATCCTAATCAAGTTATATTCAATTTGAATGAGAATGAATTAATTATACAATAATCATTTTAGAAATTATGAGTGTGTCTTAACCCTCTCCTATAAAAACCCACCACCTCTCAAATAATCACCATGAATTGATTCATAAATCTCAACCAAACCCAAAAAAATTTCCATATCATAATCCATTTCAAAGTTAAAGAGGTACTGATCATTCTAAAAACCAATCCTAGTTCCCTAATATTAAGTTCTAATGGAATTCTTCTAAAAAATAGGTAATCTTAATTTTCAAGACATTCATGTATACTTATTCATTTTATTTGTTTTAAATAAAAATATTGTGTGATAAATATACTAAAATTTAGTTTTGTCCATGGTAAAAACATTTCCACCCTTTTTTCATTTGACAAAAAATGAAAACATCGCATGTGCATAAGTTTGACTTACCGTCTCCACGTATTATGGTAGTTCATTTTTCATTACAGTTTTGAAAAGATATTTTTAAATTTAGAAATATTGTTTATATATGAATATTATGAAATAAATATACTGAAATTATAATAACATCATAATGAACTTATTAAATTCTAATCTGCATGAAAATAAAAATATCACTCCTGCGTACATGTGGACTACCATCAACAAGATTCTATATGATTCATTTTTCATTTACTCTTCAAATAGATGGTCATAAAGAACAAAGTAATGGATATATATGGTATTTATTTCAATATTTAAATTACATAGATGATTGAACCATATTCAAACTATAAGGACATGATCTTCCATGACAAGGCGTGGATGATAAAATGCAGTAGTCAACATCAAAAAAGATAATAGTGAAGTATTGTTGATGAAAAAATGATATTTTATTTTAATAGGTTTATAAATAAATATATACACCTATTACAAAATAATATTATGTATACAATTATTATAAATTTGGTTAACGAACATTTTTCTAAATGAAATGTAAGGTAATGGATTTCATCCCTATTTCACTCTCTAGGGACATATTTGGTATTGTCCATGTGTTAATTTTTATGCAATGTATATACATAGAATTTTAGGTGTTTAATGTGAATATAGAATCATTTATAATGATTAATGTTTCTTGGGGTTAGAGTTTAAAAGTTATAAAATGGTCAATATTTACATTAAAATCACAAATTATTTGGGGATTACATAAATTTTCATTGAATGAATGTAACAATTTATCCTTCAAAATGTCCAATAATTATGTTATACATTATGAATTTTTTTATTTTTCCTACATTATTCTGTGTTTAATTCTATTTTGAACATAAATGAAGAAATTAAATGTTTAAAATAAGATATGGTCTTATTTTATTTTTGATCATTTATATTTATCATCCATGTCCAAATTTTTATATATTATTATATAAAAGGCCTTTTTATTTTTATAAATTATATATTAAGGGAAGTTTTTTTATCCATAACATTTTAAATTTTTTGAAGAAATCAATATATTGAATTTATATTGTAATTTTCAACATTCTTTTCCAAATTACAAAATGAATGTTTCATGTAATTTAAATGTTTTAAAAAAAATTCCATCTTCGAGAACTATTTAAATAAATTTCATATTTTTTAAATGTTTTCAATGATTTAAAAAAATTATTTATTTTATTTATTATTCTCTACAATATCCTTTTATTCCCAAAAATAAATGAATTTATGATAATATATTTATCATCTCTTATTAATTTTTTATGTCGCTAATTTTTTTTTAAAGCATCCACTTTCGAGTAATTTATAAAAATTAAATTTATCATACATATCAGTATTATTTATATTATATATTTGATTATTTCAAAAATATCTTCCATTTAATGGTATGTTGTTTTACATTTAATGTTAATTTATTGACTAAAAAATTTCGATATTCTGTATTCTTTTTATAGTACAATTATGTGTCGATATGGAATATTATTCATGAATTTAAATTAACATTAAATATATTAATAATGGATAATATATTCAGTGACATATGGGGAATATATTTATAAATATTCTTGAAGCGACTATAGTTCTTAGGTGAATAATTGGTATGTCATATTACCTGAGATTGTTGTATATAAATACACATATTGTAATCATCCATGGAACAAGACATTAACAATTGATATATCATGATTTCTAGGATCATAATTTGAATCATTATAAATTTGATTAATTTTTAGTTAACCTATTATTATTATAGAGAATAAAACATTTGTATTATATATTGATGCCTTTGGTGGTCATGTAATTTATAAAATTGCATGTGTTTCTTGTTATTGACCATTCCCTATTTAATATTCCATATTTACTCATTATTATTTCCATTTTTCTCAAATATTAATGAACATTTTATCTTTCCTGTAAAGACTCATAAATTCCGTGGAAAATATTTTCTTAAATACATGGGAATTTCATGAGTTCGCGAAAATTTACGGTGCATGATTCAGAGGCACGTTGTGCCAGGAATCAATTTCTGAAGTTTTTGTTCGGGTATATTCAATAAATGTACGAGCGGGTTTTTATAACTTTTTAACCGGTGCTCGGAATCGAAATCTGGGGGAACTTTGAACTCACAGCACCGAAATTCACTTAAGAATACTTTCACTTCGACGACAGTGAGTCGAGAGTTGAGGTTAATTTTTGGGTGTTCTTAAAAAAATATAATAAAATAAAGTGTTGCTACACTTTATTTTATTTAGGCCTCCAAGAGAGTGTTTGTGGTTAAAACCTCCTCATGGGAGTTGGAGGTGGGACCACCACACCTTAACCTCCCATGAGAGGTTATGTTGGCGGGGTCCACCCGAACATAACCTCCTGCGAGAGGTTACAACGTGGGGACCACCCAAGACCACATAACCTCTCTTTTGAATAATATGGGCGGGGACCACCCGAACCCTATTGATGGAGGAGGATAAAACCTCTCAACTCTCCCTTGTTAATGAGGGAGAGCCTCTTGATCTCCCCTAAATTAATTCATGCCAACTCTCAAGCTTTAAAGAGGTGGAGCCATGTAATTAATTCTCCACTTTTGAATTGTTGTCTCAACGCATAGTTTATTATGCCAACTCCACCCCACTAATTAAATGAGTCATCTCATTTAATTAAACACCACAATTTGAATTTAAAACTCAATAATATAAAATAAAAGACAATCTTTTATTTGGTGGGGATAGATTTTCATTTGTTGTCAAAGGATGATTAGAGGATCATTGGGAGAAAGCTCCCAACGAAGAACCATTCTCCCAACGAAGAATGAAGAACGTGTTCTTCCAATGAAGAATGCCGGTGACGGTTCTTCTTTGACATCCTTCCTCAGATCCTACCGACGTGGAGTGTCTTACAGAGATGACGTAGCTCAGAATTATGAGTGTGTGGTGGATGCGATGAACGATGGGTGACTTCATCTTCTTTCGGCGACATCAACGTCGGCGCCCGACAATCGTGGTAGGGGTTTATTGCATGTTGATTCTTTTCCTTTCTTATTCTCATCATCGAATGAAAGGAATTGATACAAAGTGTTGTAATTAAGTGTTGTTCATCTTCATTCCTTGATGAACCAATTGATACCACCTTAAACGCGGAGGATGCGGGCCAACCTAACATGGCCTGACATCCTCCGTTGATTCTTCTTTCTTGTGGTGTTCTTCGAAACGGCAACAAGGAGATGAAGGTAGCAACGACAATGGTCCTGCTAACCGTGGCCTCCATGAACTATACCGCCCCTGCGGCACACCGGTGTTCCCGACCGAACACCGCCGACCCGCACCGCACCGGCCTGCCCCGCCACCCCCGGCCGTCGACCCACCTCCCCGCGGCCTCCCTGCGCCTGGTCGGTGCCCCATGTCCCCTGTCGGTGCCATGTTGGCCTGCCCGTGGCCCGTACAGCCTACGTGCACCCTACCAGTGCCCCGCGCGCCCTGCCCGGTGCCCTGCCCACACCCTGCTCACGCCCTGTGCACCCATGAGACACCACGCGCGGCCTGCCCCGCGCCCTACCCGCGCCCCGTGCGGCCTTAACGCACCATGTCAGCCTGAACGCGCCCTGTCGGCCTGCCCGCGCCGCGCGCGGCCTGCCCACGCCCTGCCTGGTGCCTCGTGCGGCCTGCCTGTGCCCCGGCTCCCGGTGGAACTGGTCGGGCCGCGCCGGCCCCCCGAGCCAGCCCATGGCGTCGCTGGCCGAACCTGCTTGGCTTTCCGGGACGAGCTACTCGAGCTGCACCCCATGTGGTGTTGGCCGAACCGTCCCTGGCCTACGAGCCAAGCCGCCTACATGATGACCTTCGAGCCGAACCGCCCCCGTACTCCGCTGGGTCGGGCCTTGTGGATAGGGTTGAACCACCCCTATAGTCCGCTGGGCCGGAACTAGCGGATCGGGGCGATCCTAGTGGGCTGACCCACCCAACAGGCCAGGTCAGACCCAGCGGGTCTGACCGGGTTGACCCATAATGGGTTGGCCCAGTCTGGGTTGGGCCGAGTCGATCCGATCGGGCTAGACCGGGCCCAGGCCCATTTCCGACCTTTACTTCCTTTGGCATGTCTTTGGATCCGGATAACTGTTTGACGAACCATCAGCAGCGCTGGTTTTCTTGGAGTACGATGGTCTCTTTTGAGTATACCCCATTGGAGTTGGGGGTAACATTGAGATACGGTTAGGTTGGATCGTATACTAATCCAATCGGGCCCCAGGGACTAAAAAGCTTATAACTCACTGATCGGGCGACCGATTGATGTGTCGTCTATTGCACTGAGACCCCTATAACAAGGCGGACCTTTGAGATACTTCTACATGGGACTTTGTGACAGTTGGATTATCGACCTGTAGCTCATGGAGCAGACCATCCTGAAGACGAGCGAGTGGAGTATGGAGACCTAGTAGCTGGCTGAGACCTGATGACAGCTTGACCGATTCAACTCGGAGTGATTAGACTGGCCCAGTGGGGAGCGCCTGGTTGCGAAGGCAGACCCATGATGGAGGAGCGCCTGGTAGTTGGTGGTAGACCCACAGTACTCGACAGGAGAAGTACCTCCGCAGGCTATTAGGGGGAGCACCTGGTAGTTGGCAGCAGACCCACAGTGGGAACGCCTCTATGTGGGCACGACAGACACATGGTACTCGACAGGAGGAGTACCTAAGCAGTCCAAGGTTAGTGGGAAGTGCCTTGGTGTCGTGGCAGGACCACTGTACTTGACATAGGATGAGTTCGCCAGCAGGTGTGGTTTCGTTTTTGGGAATAAAATCCCGGTTGAGCTAATTCAGTAAATTTGGATTTTACCTCATGATTTTGATGGATTACTTGATAACTTAGGTATATGTGTGTGTATATACCTAAGTTTGGTTATCTATTGATTTCTTACTTTGTGGTTATCCTTGTTGGAATTTTTGAGACCTTGAGGGTCTCGGGGTCCCTATTGAGTATCGTTATACTCACCCCTACATGGGATATGCCTGCACCTCATTGTGTTGGATGCAGACGATGGACAACGCTGTCCAAGGATGAGTGTATGAGGACTGGATGGTACCCGAAGGTGGACCACACGGCGTGATGGCACATGGAAGAGATGGATGAACGTGGAGTGCTGTGGAGGCTATCTGTACCTACCCTTCAGGTAGGATTTCCCAGAGGATGATCCAGCAGCTGTTTCACCTTTCTTCTGTTGTACTTGTTTTCCTGGTACTTTATATTTGGGCTTGTATTTCCATTGTATACAATTTTACTTAGTTTATTGCTTCCAGATACTATTTTGTGTGTGTGTATAATTTTTCAAGGCAATTCCTTCCCAGTTTTTGGGATTTATGCCTTTGGTACTAGTTTCTAGCCCCTGGCCTATGGAAGGCGGGCTTGGGGTAGTCACGGCATGGGCCCCGGGGGATGGGTCATGATAAATTGGTATCAAAAGAGTTGTTTCTACCGCAGAACATAGGACTCTGATTTTTATTTTCTATGAAGCAATACTGTTAAGAGTTCCGAGTGTGGTTTTCAGTTCAGGGAGTCCAGTGTTGGTGCGAGGGCTGAAGTATCCATACCCCAGGACCCGGACTTCTCATTTCCAACTCAGTGCATAAAAACACTAATTTAATTTGTCTTTTCAAATGTTTTATTTATGTCATCTCTAATAGGTATAATCTTTTGACCATGTCACAACTAATTATTTCAGGATGCCTCCTCGTGGACGACCAGTTAGAGCTCCGAGATTCATACGCACAGATTTCCCATCGAGCGACGAGGCCTCGGTGCAAGGCCCTCTTCCAGCGGAGGCACCAGCGGTACCACTAACCGTTGGGCCACCGATGCCACCAGCCCCAGCAGAAGACAATGCACATCGCATGAGTGCGTTTCATGAGTTCCAGCGCTAGAGGCCACCCAGGTTCAGGGGAGATATGGACCCACAGGCAGCTGAGGATTGGCTGGAAGCTGTGGTGAGAGTCTTTAGACTAGTAGGGACACCAGCCGACTTCATGGTGATCCTTGTCACGAGTCTCCTTTAGGCAGAAGTAGTAAAATGGTGGATCATGATTCTCTAGGTGCTCGACGAGATGACTCTACTATGGATAGAATTCAAGAGCCTTTTTCGGGCAGAGTTTTTCCCAGCCACCCTTTGTGCGGTGCGGATATAGGAGCTACTGCATCTACATCAGTGTAGCATGAAGGTAGCTCAATACTCACCGAGTTTCACTGACCTCTCGCGCTAATCCGGAGATATGGTGTGAGACCCATTCTTTAGGGCCCAAACCTTCGAGAAGGAGCTCAGGCGATAGATCAGGGATTCGATGATTTCACTCAGCATCCCGACGTAGGTAGGGGTGCTAGAGAGAGCCCTCCTGGTGGAGAGTTTTCTTGCTGAGCAGCCTCTAGCAGCGATACTCACCATTAGTCAACATGCAGCAGAGTATTCTACTACTAGAAGTAGGAAGATGTCGCATAGGTCAAAGAGGACCAGACCTACTTGTGGATGAACAAACGACTCAGAATAGGTTTTTTGGGGCACCTGGAGTGGAGTCGGAGCTAGACATGCAAGGAGCGGATAGTGTAACTCATGAGGCGGGCATGGTCACATGGCTCGTGACTATCCGACCCCCCGTACGGATGATTAGAAGAAGGTCGAAGGACCGCCCAGGTAGAGATAGAGATTCGATTGAGGTGGTCCACAGGTAGCAGGCGGATGTGGAAGAGGAGCTGGTCGTGCAGCTGGCAGTGGATGACGTTTCGATGTGTTACCGCCACCACCACCAGGAGGTCATCCCCAACCTTAGGAAGCAGGTGGATAGAAGAGAGCTCAGCTTCATGTAGCTGAAGCATATGACCATGGCACTCCAGAGATGATACGAGGTACGATCTATGTCTACTCCACCTTAGCTATAGTTCTTATAGACACAGGAGCCAGTCATTCTTTCATTGCCACTGCCCACATTTGGAGCTCGTAGATTCTGACGGAGTTGTTGGCTCGATCCTTATAGCTATCGACTCCTATGGAAGCATACATGATGATTTCACACTAGTGTCAGCAGTGTGAGCTTACTCTAGGAGGTGAGAGCTTTGGATGGGATCTCCTCGTAGTGGCGTCAAGGCCTTACAGCCTCATCTTGGGGAGGGACTGGTTATCTACAGTCCATGCTCAGATCGAATGTATTAGGCTCAAAGTGCATTATGTCTGCATGGATGGGACCAGTTTCACCTTCACCGGTGAGAAGGGAGCATTTGCAGCACCGGATGGACTTACTAGGAGGAGGGTGCATCCAATCACTCATTATTTGGCCTGCCTAACCCTCAGAGTAGTTGATGTGGAGAGTCTGATCTATCCTGTAGTGGTGGACCAGTACGCGGATGTTTTACCTAACGATGTTCCAGGACTACCTACTCACAGAGAGGTGGAATTCTACATTGAACTATACCCCGAGACGGAACTAATATCTACTTCGGCATATTGAATGGCTCCCACTGAGCTTTGTGAGCTGCGGGTACAGCTGTAGGACTTTCAATGTAAGGGATTCATTCAGCCCAGTGTTTCTCCCAGGGCAGCCCTGATTCTATTCCCCAAGAAGGCGGATGGAAGTTTGAGGATTTGTGTCGACTACTATCTCTTAATCCAGGTGATTGTGAAGAACAAGTACCCACTCCCAATGATTTACGACCTCTTTGGTTAGCTAAAAGGATCACGGTGGTTCTCAAAGCTAAACATCAGATCAGGCTATCACCAGCTCAGAGTTCGAGACGAGGATGTGCAGAAGATGGCCTTCAGGTGTCGATACGGCCACTATGAGTTCTTGGTTATGCTTTTCGGTGTAACCAACACTCTAGCAATGTTCATGGGACTTATGAACAGGATCTTCCATCCATACCTCGATCGCTTTTCCATAGTCTTTATCGACGACATTCTGATCTACTCGACTAGTGAGGAGGAGCATGACTACCATTTATAGGTAGTATTGGACACACTTCGAGAGAACAAACTTTATGATAAGATCTCAAAGTTCCATTTTTAGATCAGAGAGGTTCACTTATTTGGACACATCCTCTCGGAGGCTGGGGTTGCAGTGGATCCAGCAAAGATTGAGGTGGTACTTTCTTTGGAGCCACCTCAGTGTGTGAAGGAAGTGCAGTGTTTCCAGGGTTTGGATGGTTACTACTGGAGGTTCATACCAGACTTCTCCAGATTTGCAACACCACTATCAACCTTGACAAAGAATTGGAAACCATTTGTGTGTTTGGAGAGATGCCAACAGAGCTTTCAGGAGTTGAGACAGAGGCTGACTAGTGCCCCCATCTTGAGGCTTCCAGAGGAAGGCGTAGGTTATATAGTCTACTGCAACGCATCAGGGACCGGACTCATGTGTTTCCTAATGTAGGAGCGAGTAGTGATTGTATATGATTCTTGGCAGCTAAGACAAAAAGGGAAGAACTACTCTACCCATGTCCTGGAGTTAGTAGCAGTGGTCTTCCCCTTGAAGATGTGGCGACACTATCTGATGGGTAAACTTTTTACCTTGTACTCTAATCACAAGAGTCTCAGGTATATCTTCTCTCAGAAGGACCAGAACATAAGATAGAGACATTGTCTTTAGTTCCTCCAGAACTATGATTTTGAGATAGTCTATACTCTTGAGAAGGTGAACGTTGTTGTAGATGCACTTAGAAAGAGGTCGGGTATACAACTACTAGGCGAGGCGATAGAGCAGTCGGTTTCCTTATAGGCATCCTTTGTGGAAAGAGATGGAGTGGCCTTTCTACAGTCTCTTACAGTCACTCCCTCACTTCTTCAACGAGTCAGGGAGGCGCACCATGGAGACGCTGACTATGAGACACGATGTGCTCAGATATCCACAGGGCAGGTACCTGATTGATTTTCTGAAGGTGGGGAGCACGTCATCCTCTTTAGAGGACGTACCTTGGAATCAGTACCACTTAAAGAGTAAGTGTTGAGGGAGTTACACACATCCCCTTTAGTGGTACATCCAGGTGTGGCAAAGATGTACCAGGACCTCAGATGACAGCACTAGTGGCCAGGTATGAAGAAGGTGGCAGTAGAGTTTGTCTCTCGATGCCTCACTTGTCAGTAAGTGAAGGCGGAGCACCAGGTACCAGCAGGCTTGGTACAACCTTTAGTGGTCCCATAGTGGAACTGGGATGGGATATCTATAGAGGCCCGAAGCTTTACGTACATAGAAATTACATTACTTTTGCGGAATACTTAATACATAACAAAAACAGACACTAAAATACCGTAATAATTTAGTGTCTTTGGAAACTCGGAACGTAATATTCTAATCATGGTGAAAGAACTTCAACATCTCCCATAAAGATCTTCCCCTTTTGGTTTTCTTACCTAAAATTTTTCTTGAAATCCTGGGGAAAAGAAAACATATAAAGGGTGAGCTCAAATTCTTAGTAAGGGTAATCATGGAGAAAATAAAACAAACCATATACATTTGAACTTAAAAACATGAACATAATGTTTAAACATCAAAATCTTGAGCAAAGACATAAATCATGGAAGTACGTAAGGAATGTATCATAATGGAACATCAATCTTGATATAATAGAATGGGAAAAAATCATGTAATTTTGGAAACCATTCACCACTTGTGATGATTTCCATAGTAGCAAACGCATTGCTTCCAAGACCATTTTAGTGGAAAAAGTCCCTTTCTGAATCGAGTTTACTCCTCGTTCCAGTCTTGTATCACTGAACTGGATTAACTTAATGTTCTAGCCATGTCTATCTCATGATATATAAATATTTACCCAATTATTTGGAGGGAGATATAGGTCCCACCCATCTCATAATGAAATCATTCTTACTTGTGCCACAACATAAACATAAATCATTTATCATAACCCTATGAATAAAATGGGTTTCATAAACATCATCCCATCATAACCTAATCCATATAAAATAAATGGATATAATTTCATCATAAGAAAAGTGAAACTATGTAAATCAAAGAGACAGTATACTTGAAACATACACATATGAAATAATGTCATCTTATATGGAAAATAGTTTTGATAAAACACTTGAAATGAATTCATGAGAAAAATATCTATTCTTCTTCAAAATCATTTTCATTTCACAAAATGCCATGAAATTTTAAAAGAAAAGGATTTTTTTGAAAATAGTCATTAAATATTGTAGAGTAATATTCATGAAAACTAGGCGTTATGAAACCATAAAAATCTGTTCATTCCGTATAAGTTAAAAAAACATTCTTCTCGTACTTTTGACGGAAAAGTAAAAACGTACCTCGTAACATAAACAAAAGAAAGATTACTTACATACCATATAGTAAAAGTGAAAAAATGGGTTAAAAGGACTATAAACATACATGATACCACGTTTAGAAAATAGGTACATGGAAGATAAATATAACCCCAGTAAATACTTACGAATAAACAATCTCGGATAAAAACGAGATTGGAAAAGTTATCTCTTACCTTATGTCTGATATGCTTCGTATGTATCCAAACCTGCTGTATAATGATTTAAATAATTTCATTGACTTATTATAGAATCATATTCATTTTTATGATATCATATATAGTTTACTTATGTCTTTATATTACCCATTATTTTGTAAATTTGATGTAAAAGCAGCTATTTGGGTAAAATCGTTTCATTTATTGTACGTGTTTTGACTTGTTGTTCTTGATATTATTACTTATATCCTGATTTAATTAATTCCATAATGTAAAACATGATTTATATATTATATATATTCATCATATACATATATATATATGATTTATCGATAAATGGAATGAAATACACCGTTCATGGAGACGGTAGGCCGTACGTACGCATGAACGCTATTTTTGTTTCCTTATTGAATTGAATGGAATTAAGTAGATGAAATACATATATATATACATAAATATAGTATCATTATTATGTCATATATTTCATTATTATTCATTATATATACTTTATAATCATTCATGAATGGTTGACATGGAGAATGAATCTCATCGCGTCGTGGAGACGGTATTACGTATGTACGCACGCGGGGTGATTTCGTTTTCCATAGGATCTATAGATGGTGAAATAGGGTTGTTTCATATTTATAATAACATATCAGTATATAATTAATACATATGTTATTACTTTATAATGAGACAACTAAAGAAGAATAATTAGAAGAAGAAAGAAACTTGAGAAAATCGGAAGAAGAGATTACCCCTTCTTCGACGCACCTCCTTTAAGCTTCCTCTTAAGGAAGTAGAGTTGGTATTTTGAGAAGACCAGAACCTCCAGAATATTTCTAGGGAAGTGGAGAAGATAAATTGGTAGGTTTTGGCGAGCTTCAAGGCTCAAAAGGGTGTGAAGAGAAGAGGGAAGGGGTTCCCTTTTTATAAAGGAGGAGAGGGCCACCTTTGGAAAAACTCAAAATATTATTTTATAATAAAGTCATATTCGGTTTATAATAGCTCCAAAAGGATTTATTTAGAAGGTAAAGTGGGTATGGGTCTAAATCCTTTCAACCAATAGATTTTAGATAGGTTTGGGTCATTATATTAACCTTACCTTTTAGTATTAACTCTTAGTTAATTAGATTGACATTTACCATGTCACTTTGTATTTTTATATTATATAGTTAATAAACATTACATATATATCCAATAGACCCCCAAGTGGTCCATTAATGATACAAATATCATGATATAAGTATCTTTACCGAACCTTAGATTTTTAAAAATATAATAACAATTAATAATATAATATTGTTTTAAAAAAACTATATTATGTAAATTTTGACACTATTTTGTAATTGATTTTTGTGAAACTCATAACAGTATGATTAGTTAGAAAAAAGTTAATTAAATCAATATTAACATGTCATATTAACCTATAAAATTAGTTTCATTCATAAAAAGTCTCAAATTACATTTATTTGGGTATTTATAACATCAATTATGTTAATATTTCATTAATAAGGTAATTACTGCATCATCATTGTGTCATAAATAAATTAAATTATTTAATGTCTAAAAATTATAAATAAAATATCATTATGTAGTAAATATTTTTATCTTTATTTTGAATATCTATAGTCGAATTTATCTAATGTATAACCCTATATTAAAAATGTTTTAGTTATTAAACTTTGATTTTATCTATTTTAACTTTTTTTAAGTAAAATGATAATAAATGTCTTAATCTAATCCAAGTGGACCTAAATGGTCATATTTTATTCCTAAGGTTTTTTTTTGTCGAATTACACTTATCCAATAGAATTAGGACATGTGTTAGGGTAATAATAATATCATTTTTACCCTTAATTACCCTATTTACTTTTAACCATGGTTAATAAAAGTAAAAAGTTACTATTCACAAAAAAAATTATTTTTATCTCATTGAACCACATTTTAGTCGACGATATTAACCGTGTCTCTCGGATTTTTGGAATTCCACTCACAGATGCGGTAAAATTATGTTTTATGTGAATTTCCAAATTCTCCTAGGAGGTGGGTAAAAGACGGTGAAAAGTTCAATAAAATTTTTATATATCTAAAATTATTATACAATAACTCCAATGAATTAAATTGAACATATAAAGGTATTATGTATCAATTTTGACCTAAAATAAATTTAAATAAAATAAATAATTATTTAAATAAAAAGTCGGTTCTTAAATAGTAACCCAGTGTTTTCACTATTCATCAAAAATTGAAAGTTTTCAGAAAAATACAAAAAATTCACCCTAGGATAATTTCGATATTCCGAATCCAAAAATGAAGTCCATTTTGAAAGATAAAATTTATTAAATTCCAAAAATTTGGTATTACTATTCATAACGGCTAGTTTATATAATATTTTAATAACATATCTTTGTTTAGTGAAACTCGGTATTGTGTACAACACACGCTATCGTGGAAGGTTATAATTGCGTGTAATGTAAGACAAGTCAGGGTTGCGTGTAGTGCAAGACTCCTTTTTTGTTGCGTATAACAGAATCCAAACATATTTCGTTTATACATTGAATATATATATATATACACTCAATGTTGCGTAGAATAACTATTATCAAACGAACTTTAAATTGTGTGTAACATGATCTAAGAATAGTGTTGTGTATACTGCAAGCTAATACGGTCTTACATATAGTACAAGCTAAACGTGGTGTAGTGTATAATAGAAGACATCAATGAAATTAAAAGAATATTTTTCATAAACTCTCGGGGTGTTATATTCTACCCCCCTTAAAATGAATCTCGCCCTCGAAATTCGTCGGGGTTATAAAAGGTTTATTACTTGAAAGTTTCTTTCATAGAAACCCACATCATAAAAAGGAATAATAAAACTTCATTTTAAAAAGGGAAGTTATAATCATAACAATCACCCAAAGTAACTCAGCACTGGGTTTCCACATAAGACAACATAGGTGAAAATATAAATATGGAAGAGAAATATAACAATCAACTTCTGATGAAGAGTGGTAGAGGACATGGCTATAAAAAATCCAACAATCACAAAGCCATAAATTTTTGATTATCTAAGGTACCATCTGATTCATCATATATAAGAGCACTAGGACAACATTTTTGGTTTTCAAGATCATTTCCCTAAAGTTGAATAGTTTTTGAATTAAAAGAAATACGTACTTGATTTTGGTACAATCTCAACGTTGCTCTTGCACTGAACAATTTCCACTTCATCTCTTAAAGAAATGAAGTTGAATTTTTCTTTCGCGAAGTGTTATCAGATCGTGCGATAGAATGATAGGTCATTCCATCTGCCTCAAACATAGGGTTAGCAAAAGTTATATATATAAGACCATCTGTGGTCAGATTAATCGGATTTGGTTACAAAATGGACTTATACTTCATCTATCATCCTGCTTAATAAAATAAAACTAGTTTCTACAAACCAGGGACTTCCTGTAGGGCCGTGGTATGTGGTAAAGGCCTGTCGCACTTCGGTTGTGGGTTCTATTCCCACAACCTTGTCCGACGCAATGGGTTGTCGTTCTTCCTATGGGTTGTACTTTTTTATAAAACTATACTATCATAACATAAAAATTTATATCTTTAACCAATACTATATGATGTCCATTCCAACCTTTAGGCTTATCAATAATACTTCTGTCCGATTACTAGAAATTTCATCTACCGAGCATGTGAATTCCTTCATTTGTCCCCCATATATCATAAGATATATCTTGTTGGTCACAATCCAAACATGTGAATACCTTAATCATGTATTCTATTGAAAAGTGAATACCCATTAAACCATAGTAAAAACAAGAATGTTGTCAAAATTTAACTCTTTCCACATACCAAAAATCCCAAAAATTCTATATACTCAAACCATGATATCACTTAGTCCTTATATCAATCATGAGCTCATGAATACTATGAAACATATTATTTTCTCATTATCCATTCATTATGCGCATATCATCTTCTTTCCAAAAATATATGAATAACCTTTCATGGTTACCAGTACCATTCAACATATACTTTCAAATACTTTAGGAAAAACAATAGTGTAACAATCCTTAGATAAATCTTTATTCCATAGTACCATACATTATTCTTGATAAACATACAATCATTCTACTAACTTCTTAAACCACTGACTGAGCTTCATCATTTCTTTCAACTCATATATCATTTGTAGTCTCCTCATCATCATCCACATAAATACTACCCATATGACCATACTGATTATCTTCATGAGATTTTCCCTTAGGGCATTGGATTTCATAATGCCCATACATTCCAAATTTAAAACATCTCATCATTGTTGATGTCATAGCAATATCATTATCCTTCTCCATGGTGTCAACTGAACCTTTTCCTTTTCACTTACTGGATTTGTGTCCTTCTTTTCCGCACCCAAAGCATCTTCCAGTTCATTTGAAACATTCTCCTTGATGCCTCTTCCCACATGATTTACATGAGAGAAATTGAACTTTCTTTCCACTATGATCATCATGAAACTCCATCTTTATCTTATTAGCTGAGTCAGGAAACTTACCAAAGTTCAGATTATTGATCATAATATGAGATTTCTGATTAGGCATAATAACGATGTTTGGACTTCCAAATCCCGTTTCATTTGGTTGCTGATAAAGAATATCATTCCATTGTCCATCATATCCTCCATTATCGTGAATCTTCCTATTTCCATCCATTTTCGAAAATCCAAAAAAGAATAATGTGAGAGGAAAAAATCATGCGAGGGAAAACAACATAATAAAGGGGGTTTACAGTAAATATCTAACATATTAGGTTAAATTCTAAGATCATTACCTTATTTCTAGGGCTATAACCTATACGTATACGTATCCTTAGGGACATCCCTAGACATACCTTAGAAATACCTCTAGAGGTTTCACAAAAGTTTTCACATCCTAGTTTCCAAAAGATAACTAAACCTTTCCTATGATACCAACTGTAGAGTCCCAAAGCATGACGTACATAGACATTCCATTACTTTTGAGAAATACTTAATACATAACAAAAACAGACACCAAAGGACCGTAATAGTTTAGTGTCTTTGAAACTCGGAACGTAATATTCTAATCATCGTGAATGATCTTCAACATCTCCCATAAAGATCTTCCCCTTTTGGTTTTATTACCTAAAACCTTTCTTGAAATCCTGGGGAAAAAGATAACATATAAAGGGTGAGCTCAAATGCTCAGTAAGGGTAATCATGGAGAAAATAAAACAAACCCTATACATTTGAACTTAAAAACATGAACATAATGTTTAAACATCAAAATCATGAGCAAAGACATAAATCTTTGAAGTACGTAAGGCATGTATCATAATGGAACATAAATATTAATAAAATTTCATGGTAATAAATCATGTAATTGTGGAAACCATTCAGAACTTGTTATGATTTCCATAGTAGCCAAGTCATTGCTGGCAAGACCATCTTAGTGGACAAAGTCCCTTTCTGAATCGAGTTCACTCCTCGTTCCAGTCCTGTATCACTTATCTGGATTAACTTATAATTCTAGCCATGTCTATATCATGAGATATAAATATTTACTGAATGCATTGGAGGGAGATATAGGTCCCACCCATCTCATAATGAAATCATTCTTACTTGTGCCACAATATAAACATAAATCATTCATCATAACCCAATGAATAAAATGGGTTTCATAAACATCATCCCATAATAACATAATCCATATAAAACAAATGGATATCATTTCATCATAAGAAAAGTGAAACCATGTAAATCATAGAGACATTATACATGAAACATACACATATGAAATAATGTCATCTTAGATGGAAAATAGTTTTGATAAAACACTTGAAATGAATTCTTGACAAAAATATCCTTTCATCTTCAAAATCATTTTCTTTTCACAAAATGCCATGAAATTTAAAAAAAATGATTTAGTCAAAAATAGAAATTAAATATTGTAGAGTAATCTTCATGAAAACTATGCATTATGAAACCGTAAAAATCAATTCATGCCGTATAAGTTAAAAAAACATTCTTCTCGTACTTTTGCCAGAAAAGTCAAAAAGTCCCTCATAACGTAAACAAAAGAAAGATTACTTACATAACATGTAGTAAAAGTGAAAAAATGGGTAAAAAGGAATTTAAACATACATGATACCATTTCTATAAAATAGGGACATGGAAGATAAATATAACCCCAGTAAATACTTACAAATAAACAATCTCGGATAAAAACGAGATTGGAAAAGTTTTCCCTTACCTTATGTCCGATATGCTTCGTATGTATCCGAACCTCCTGTATAATGATTTAAATAATGTCATTGACTTATTACAGAATCATATTCATTGTTATGAAATCAAATATAGTTTACTTATGACTTTATATTACCCATTCTTCTGTAAATTCGATGTAAAAGCAGTGATTTGGGTAAAATCGTTTCATTTATTGTACGTGTTTCGACTTGTTGTTATTGATATTATTACTTATATCCTGATTTACTTAATTACAGAATGTAAAACATGATTTATATATAATATATATTCATCATATACATATATATATGATAGATCGATAAATGAAATGAAATACACTGTTAATGGAGACGGTAGGCCGTACGTACGCATGAACGTTGTTTTCATTTCCTTATTGAATTGAATGGAATTAAGTAGATGACATACATATATATATATACATAAATCCAGTAACATTATTATATCATATATTTCATTATTATTTATTATATATACTTTATAATCATTCATGAATGGTTAACATGGAGAATGAATCTCATCGCGTCATGGAGAAGGTATTCCATACGTACGCACGCGGGGTTATTTCATTTTCTGTAGGATGGATAGAAGGTGAAATAGGGTTGTTTCATATTTATAATAACATATCATTATATAAGTAATAATGATGTTATTACTTTATAATGACACAACTAAAGAAGAAGAAGTAGAAGAAGAAAGAAACTTGAGAAAATCGGAAAAAGAGATTACCTCTTCTTCGATGCACCTCATTTAGCCTTCCTCTTAAGGAAGTAGAGTTGGTCTTTTGAGAATACCAGAACCTCCAAAATGTTTCTAGGGAAGTGTATAAGAGAAATGGTCCGGGGTTGGCTGAGATTCAATGCTCAAAAGGGTGAAGAGAAGAGGGAAGGTGTGCCCTTTTTATAAGGGAGGAGAGGGGCACCTTTGGAAAAACTCAAAATATTATTTTATAATAAAGTCATATTCGGTTTATAATATCTCCAAAATAATTTATTACGAAGCTAAAGTGGGGATGGGTCTAAATACTCTCAACCAATAGGTTTTAGACAGGTTTGGGTCATTATATTAACCTTATCTTTTAGTTTTAACTCTTAGTTAATTAGATTGACATTTACCATGTCACTTTGTATTTTTATATTATATAGTTAATAAACATACCATATACATCCAAGAGATCCCCAAGTGGACCATTAATGAAACACCTATCATGATATAAGTTTTTTTGCCAAACCATAGATTTTTAGTAGTATAATAATAATTAATAATATAATATTTGTTTTAAAAACTATTTTATGTCAATTTTGACCCTATTTGGTAATTGATTTTTGTAAAAATCATAACAGTATGATTAGTTCGAAAAAAGTTAATTAAATCAATACTACCATGTCATATTTACCTAAAAAATTAGTGTAATTCTTAAAAAGTTTCAAATAAAATTTATTTGGGTATTTATAACATCAATTATGTTAATATTTCATTAATAAGGTAATTGTAGCATCATCATTGTGTCATAAATAAATTAAATTATTTAATGTCTAAATATTATAAATAAAATACCATTATGTAGGAAATATTTTTATCTTTCTGATGAATATTTATAGTCGAATTCATCTTATGTATAACCCTATATTAAAAAAAAATTAGTTATTAAACTTTGATTTTAACTATTTTAACTTTTTTTAAGTAAAATAATAATAAATGTCCTAATCTAATCCATGTGGAGCTAAATGGTAATATTTTATTCCTAAGGTTGTTTTTGGTCTAATTACACTTATCCAATAGAATTAGAACATGTGTTAGGGTAATAATAATTTCTTTTTTACCCTTAATTACCCTATTTACTTTTAACCGTGGTAAATAAAAGTAAAAAGTTACTATTCACCAAAAATTATTTTTATCTCATTGAACCACATTTTTGTCCTTGATATTAACCGTGTCTCTTGGTTTTTTGAAATTATACTCACAGAAGTGGTAAAATTAAGTTTTATGTGAATTTCCAAATTCTCATAGAAGGTGGGTAAAAGACGGTGAAAAGTTCAATAAAATTTTTATATATCTAAAATTATTATAAAATGACTCCAATGAATTACATTGAACTTATATAGGTATTATGTATCAATTTTGACCTAAAATAAATTTAAATAAAATAAATAATTATTTAAATAAAAAGTCGGTTTTTAAATAGTAACCTAGTGTTTTCACTATTCATCAAAAATTGAAAGTTTTCAGAAAAATTTACCCTAGGCCAATTTCGATATTCCGATTCCAAAAATGAAGTCCATTTTGAAAGATAAAATTTATAGAATTCCAAAAATTGGGTATTACTATTCATAACGGCTAGTTTATATAATATTTTAATAGCATATCTTTGTTTAGTGAAACTTGGTATTGCGTACAACACACGCTGTCGTGGAAGGTCGTGATTGTGTGTAATGTAAGCCAAGTCAAGGTTGCGTGTAGTGCAAGAATCATTTGTTGTTGCGTATAACAGAATCCAAACATATTTAGTTTATACATTGAATATATATATATATATATATATACACACACAATGTTGCGTAGAATAACCACTATCAAACGAACTTGCAATTGTGTGTAACATGACCTAAGAATAGTGTTGAGTATACTGCAAGCTAATACGGTCTTCCCTATAGTACAAGCTAAACTTGGTGTAGTGTATAATAGAATACATCAATGAAATTAAAAGATTATTTTTCATAAAATCTCAGGGTGTTACAATCTACCCCCTTAAAATGAATCTCGCCCTCAAAATTTGTCGGGGTTATAAATGGTTTATTACTTGAAAGTTTCTTTCATAGAAACCCACATCATAAAAAGGAATACAAAAACTTCATTTTAAAAAGGGAAGTTAGAATCATAACAGTCACCCAAAGTAACTCAGCACTGGGTTTCCACATAGGACAACATAGGTGAAAATTTGGATATAGAAGAGAAATATAACCATCAACTTTTGATGAAGAGTGGTAGAGGACATGGCTATGAAAAATCCAAAAATCACAAAGCCATAAATTTGTGATGATCTAAGGTACCATCTGATTCATCAAATATAAGAGCACTATGACAACATTTTTGGTTTTCAAGATCATTTCCCTAAATTTGAATAATTTTTGAATTAAAATAAATACTTACTTGATTTTGGTACAATCTCAACGTTGCTCTTGCCTCGAACAATTTCCACTTCATCTCTTAAAGAAATGAAGCTGAATTTGTCTTTCGCGAAGTGTTAGCAGATCATGCGATAGAATGATAGGTCATTCCATCTGCCTCAAACATAGGGTTAACAAAATTTATATATATATAAGTCTATATGTGGTGAGATTAATCGGATATGGTTCCAAAATGAATTTATACTTCATCTATCATCCTGCTTAATATAATAAAACTAGTTTCTACTAACCAGGGACTTCCTGTAGGCTAGTGGTAGGTGGTAAAGGATTATCACACTTTGGTTGTGGGTTTGATTCCCGCAACCTTGTCCGACGTGATGGGTTGTCATTCATCCTATGGGTTTTCCTTTTTTCTAAAACTATACTATCATAACATAAAAATTTATATCTTTAACCAATACTATATGATGTCCCTTCCAACCTTTAGGCTTATCAATAATACTTCTGTCCGATTACTAGAAATTTCATCTACCGAGCATGTGAATTCCTTCATTTGTCCCCCATATATCATAAGATATATCTTGTTGGTCACATTCCAAACATGTGAATACCTTAATCATGTATTCTATGGAAAAGTGATTACCCATTAAACCTTAGTAAAAACAAGAAGGTTGTCAAAATTTAACTCTTTACACATACCAAAAATCCCAAAAATTCTATATACTCAGACCATGATATCACTTAGTCCTTATGTCAATCATGATCTCATGAATACTATCAAACATATTATTTTCTCATTATCCATTCATTATGCGCATATCATCTTCTTTCCAAAAATATTTGAATAACCTTTCTTGGTTACCAGTACCATTCAACATATACTTTCAAATACTTTAGGAAAAACAATAGTGTAACAATCCTTAGATGAATCTTTATTCCATAGTACCATACATTATTCTTGATAAACATACAATAATTCCACTAAATTCTTAAACCACTGACTGAGCTTCATCATTTCTTTAAACTCATATATCATTTGTAGTCTCCTCATCATCATCCACATAAATACTACCCATATGACTATGCTGATTCTCTTCATGAGATTTTCCCTTAGGGCATTGGTTTGCATAACACCCATACATTCCACATTTGAAACATAGAATCATTGTTGATGTCGTAGCAATACTATTATCCTTATCCATGGTGTCAACTGAACCTTTTCCTTTTCACTTACTGGATTTGTGTTCTTCTTTTCTACACCAAAAGCATCTTCCAGTTCCTTTGAAACATTCTCCTTGATGCCTCTTCCCACATGATTTACATGAGAGAAATTGAACTTTCTTTCCTCTATGATCATCATGAAACTCCATCTTTATCTTATTAGATGTGTCGGGAAACTTACCAAAGTTGAGATTATTGATCATATTATGAGATTTCTAATTAGTCATAATAACGATGTTTGGACTTCCAAATCCCGTTTCATTTGATTTCTGATGAAGAATATCATTCCATTGTCCATTATATTCTCCATTATCGTGAATCTTCCTGTTTCCACCCATTTTCTAAAATCCAAAAAATAATAATGTGAGAGGAAAAAATCATGCGAGGGAAAACAACATAATAAATGGGGATTACCATCCATATATAACATATTAGGTTAAATTATATGATCATTAGATTATTTCTAGGACTATAACCTATATGTATACTTATCCTTAGGGACATCCCTAGACATACCTTAGAAATACCTCTAGAGGTTTCACTAAAGTTTTTGCATCCTAGTTTCCAAAGGTTAACTAAACCTTTCCTATGATACCAATTGTAGAGTCCCAAAGCTTTACGTACATAGACATTACATTACTTTTGCGGAATACTTAATACATAACAAAAACAGACACCAAAGGATCGTAACAGTTTATTGTCTTTGGAAACTCGGAACGTAATCTTCTAATCATGGTGAACGATCTTCAACATCTACAATAAAGATCTTCCCCTTTTGGTTTTCTTACCAAAAACCTTTATTGAAATCCTGGGGAAAAGAAAACATATAAAGGGTGATCTCAAATGCTCAGTAAGGGTAATCATGGAGAAAATAAAACAAACTATATACATTTGAACTTAAAAACATGAACATAATTTTTAAACATCAAAATCTTGAGCAAAGACATAAATCATGGAAGTACGTAAGGCATGTATCATAATGGAACATAAATCTTGATAAAATTGCATGGTAATAAATCATGTAATTGTGGAAACCATTCAGCACTTGTTATGATTTCCATAGTAGCCAAGGCATTGCTGGCAAACCATCTTAGTGGACAAAGTCCCTTTCTGAATCGAGTTCACTCCTCGTTCCAGTTCTGTATCACTGAACTGGATTAACTTATCATTCCAACCATGTCTATCTTATGAGATATAAATCTTTACATAATTCATTGGAGGGAGATATAGGTCCCACCCATCTCATAATTAAATCATTCTTACTTGTGCCACAACTTAAACATAAATCATTCATCATAACCCAATGAATAAAATGGGTTTCATAAACATCATCCCATCATAACATAATCCATATAAAACAAATGGATATCATTTGATCATAAGAAAAGTGAAACCATGTAAATCATAGAGACATTATACTTGAAGCATACACATATGAAATAATTTCATCTTATATGGAAAATAGTTTTGATAAAACACTTGAAATGAATTCTTGAGAAAAATATCCTTTCATCTTCAAAATCATTTTCTTTTCACAAAATTCCATGAAATTTTTAAAAAAAAAGGATTTTGTCGAAAATAGATATTAAATATTGTAGAGTAATCTTCATGAAAACTAGGCGTTATGAAACCATAAAAATCCATTCATGTCGTATAGTTAAAAAAACATTCTTCTCATACTTTTGTCGAAAAAGTCAAAAAGTACCTCGTAACGTAAACAAAAGAAAGATTACTTACATACCATGTAGTAAAAGTGAAAAAATGGGTAAAAAGGAATTTAAAAATACATGATACTATTTCTATAAAATAGGGAAATAGAAGATAAATATAACCCCAGTAAATACTTACGAATAAACAATCTCGGATAAAAACGAGATTGGAAAAGTTTTCCCTTTCCTTATGTCTCATATGCTTCGTATGTATCCGAAACTCCTGTATAATGATTTAAATAATTTCATTGACTTATTACAGAATCATATTAATTTTTATGAAATCAAATATAGTTTACTTATGACTTTATATTACCCATTCTTCTGTAAATTCGATGTAAAAGCAGTGATTTGGGTTAAATCATTTCATTTATTGTACGTGTTTCGACTTGTTGTTCTTGATATTATTACTTATACACTAATTTACTTAATTAAATAATGTAAAACATGATTTATATATAATATATATTCATCATATACAAATATATATGATATATCGATAAATGGAATGAAATACACCGTTAATGGAGACGGTAGGCCGTACGTACGCATGAACGCTGTTTTCGTTTCCTTATTGAATTGAATTGAATTAAGTATATGACATACATATATATATATACATAAATCCAGTATCATTATTATGTCATTTAATTCATTATTATTCATTATATATACTTTATAATCATTCATGAATGGTTAACATGGAGAATGAATCTCATCGTGTCGTAGAGAAGGTATTCCATACGTACGCATGCGTGGTGATTTCGTTTTCTGTAGATAGGATAGAAAGTGAAATAGGGTTGTTTCATATTTATAATAAAATATCAGTATATAAGTAATACTTATGTTATTACTTTATAATGAGACAACTAAATAAGAAGAAGTAGAAGAAGAAAGAAACTTGAGAAAATCGGAAGAAGAGATTACCTCTTCTTCAACGCACCTCCTTTAAGCTTCCTCTTAAAGAAGTACAGTTGGTCTTTTGAGAAGACCACAACCTCCATAATGTTTCTAGGGAAGTGTAGAAGAGAAATGGTCAGGGGTTGTCCGAGCTTCAAGGCTCAAAAGGGTGTGAAGAGAAGAGGTAAGGGGTGCCCTTTTTATAAGGGAGGAGATGGGCACCTTTGAAAAAACTCAAAATATTATTTTATAATAAAGTCATATTAGGTTTATAATAGCTCCAAAATAATTTATTTCGAAGATAAAGTGGGGATGAGTCGAAATCCTCTCAACCAATAGATTTTAGACAGGTTTGGGTCATTATATTAACCTTATCTTTTAGTTTTAACTCTTAGTTAATTAGATTGACATTTACCATGTCACTTTGTATTTTTATATTATATAGTTAATAAACATATCATATACATCCAAGAGACCCCCAAGTAGACCATTAATGAAACACCTATCATGATATAAGTTTCTTGGCCGAACCAAAGATTTTTAAGAGTATAATAACAATTAATAATATAATATTTGTCTTAAAAACTATTTTATGTCAATTTTGAAACTATTTGGTAATTGATTTTTATGAAAATAATAACAGTATGATTAGTTCGAAAAAAGTTAATTAAATCAATACTACCATGTCATATTAACCTATAAAATTAGTGTAATTCATAAAAAGTTTCAAATTACATTTATTTGGGTATTTATAACATCAATTATGTTAATATTTCATTAATAAGGTAATTACAACATCATCATTGTGTCATAGATAAATTAAATTATTTAATGTCTAAATATTATAAATAAATTATCATTATGTAGGAAATATTTTTATCTTTCTGATGAATATTTATTGTCGAATTTATCTTATGTATAACCCTATTTTAAAAATGTTTTAGTTATTAAACTTTGATTTTAACTATTTTAACTTTTTTTAAGTAAAATAATAATAAATGTCCTAATCTAATCCAAGTGGACCTAAATGGTCATATTTTATTCCTAAGGTTGTTTTTGGTCGAATTAAACTTATCCAATAGAATTATAACATATGTTAGGGTAATAATAATATCATTTTTACCCTCAATTTCCATATTTACCATTAACCGTCGTAAATAAAAATAAAAAGTTACTATTCACCAAAAATTATTTTCATCTCATTGAACCACATTTTTGTCCTTGATTTTAACTGTGTCTCTCAGATTTTTGAAATTCTACTCACAGAAGTGGTAAAATTAAGTTTTATGTGAATTTCCAAATTCTCCTAGAAGGTGGGTAAAAGACGGTGAAAAATTCAATAAAATTTTTATATATCTAAAATTATTATAAGATGACTCCAATGAATTAAATTGAACATATATAGGTATTATGTATCAATTTTGACCTAAAATAAATTTAAATAAAATAAATAGTTATTTAAATAAAAAGTCGGTTTTTAAATAGTAACCTAGTGTTTTCACTATTCATCAAAAATTGAAATTTTTCAGAAAAATACCAAAACTTCACCCTAGGATAATTTTGATATTCCGAATCCAAAAATGAAGTCCATTTTGAAAGATAAAATTTATAAAATTTCAAAAATTGGGTATTACTATTCATAACGGCTAGTTTATAAAATATTTTAATAGCATATCTTTGTTTAGTGAAACTCGGTATTGCGTACAACACACGCTATCGTGGAAGATCGCGATTGTGTGTAATGTAAGCCATGTCAGGGTTGCGTGTAGTGCGAGACTCCTTTTTTGTTGCATATAACAGAATCCAAACATATTTCATTTATACATTGAATATATATATATATACACTCAATGTTGCGTAGAATAACTACTATCAAACGAACTTGAAATTGTGTGTAACACGATCTAAGAATAGTGTTGCGTATACTGCAAGCTAATACGGTCTTGCATATAGTACAATATAAACTTGGTGTATTGTATAATAGAATACATCAATGAAATTAAAAGATTATTTTTCATAAAATCTCATGGTGTTACAATCTACCCCCTTAAAATGAATCTCGCCCTCAAAATTCGTCAGGGTTATAAATGGTGTATTACTTGAAAGTTTCTTTCATAGAAACCCACATCGTAAAAAGGAATACAAAAACTTCATTTTAAAAAGGGATGGTAGAATCATAACAGTCACCCAAAGTAACTCAGCACTGGGTTTCCACATAGGACAATATAGGTGAAAATTTGGATATGGAAGAGAAATATAACCATCAACTTCTAATGAAGAGTGGTAGAGGACATGGCTATGAAAAATCCAATAATCACAAAGCCATAAATTTGTGATGATCTAAGGTAACATCTAATTAATCGGATATAAGAGCACTAGGACAACATTTTTGGTTTTCAAGATCATTTCCCTAAAGTTGAATAATTTTTTAATTAAAATAAATACTTACATGATTTTGGTACAATCTCAACGATGCTCTTGCCTTGAACAGTTTCCACTTCATCTCTTAATTAAATGAAGTTGAATTTGTCTTTCGCGAAGTGTTAGCAGATCATGCGATAGAATGATAGGTCATTCCATCTACCTCAAACATAGGGTTAGCAAAAGTTATATATATAAGTCCATCTGTGGTGAGATTAATCGGATATGGTTCCAAAATGGAATTATACTTCATCTATCATCCTGCTTAATAAAATAAAACTAGTTTCTACTCAACAGAGACTTCCTGTTGGCCAGTGGTAGGTGGTAAAGGCCTGTCGCACTTCGATTGTGGGTTCGATTCCCACAAACTTGTCCGACGCGATGGGTTGTCGTTCGTCTTTTGGGTTGTCCTTTTTCTAAAACTATAATATCATAACATAAAAATTTATATCTTTAGCCAATAATATATGATGTCCATTCCAACCTTTAGGCTTATCAATAATACTTCTGTCCGATTACTAGAAATTTCATCTACCGAGCATGTGAATTCCTTCATTTGTCCCCCATATATCATAAGATATATCTTGTTGGTCACATTCCAAACATGTGAATACCTTAATCATGTATTCTATTGAAAAGTGAATACCCATTAAACCTTTGTAAAAACAATAATGTTGTCAAAATTTAACTCTTTCCACATACCAAAAATCCCAAAAAATCTATATACTCAGACCATGATATCACTTAGTCCTTATATCAATCATGATCTCATGAATACTATCAAACATATTATTTTCTCATTATCCATTCATTATAAGAATATCATCTTCTTTCCAAAAATGTCTGAATACCCTTTCATGGTTACCAGTACAATTCAACATATACTTTCAAATACTTTAGGAAAAACAATAGTGTAACAATCCTTAGATGAATCTTTATTCCATAGTACCATACATTATTCTTGATAAACATACAATCATTCCACTAACTTCTTAAACCACTGACTGAGCTTCATCATTTCTTTAAACTCATATATCATTTGTAGTCTCCTCATTATCATCCACATAAATACTACCCATATGACCATTTTGATTCTCTTCATGAGATTTTCCCTTAGGGCATTGGTTTGCATAATGCCCATACATTCCACATTTAAAACATCTAATCATTGTTGATGTCGTAGCAATACCATTATCCTTCTCCATGGTGTCAACTGAACCTTTTCCTTTTCACTTACTGGATTTGTGTCCTTCTTTCCCACACCCAAAGCATCTTCCAGTTCCTTTGAAACATTCTCCTTGATTCCTCATCCCACATGATTTACATGATAGAAATTGAACTTTCTTTCCTCTATGATTATCATGAAACTCCATCTTTATCTTATTATCTGAGTCGGGAAACTTACCAAAGTTGAGGTTATTGATCATATTATGAGATTGCTGATTATGTATAATAACGATGTTTGGACTTCCAAATCCCGTTTCATTTGGTTGCTGATGAAGAATATCATTCCATTGTCCATCATCTCCTCCATTATCGTGAATCTTCCTGTTTCCATCCATTTTCTAAAATCCAAAAAAGAATAATGTGAGAGGAAAAAATCATGCGAGGGAAAACAACATAATAAAGGGGGATTATCGTCAATATCTAATATATTAGGTTAAATTCTAAGATAATTACCTTATTTCTAGGACTATAACCTATACGTATACTTATCCTTAGGTACATCCCTAGACATACATTAGAAATACCTCTAGAGGTTTCACTAATGTTTTCACATCCTAGTTTCCAAAGGTTAACTAAACCTTTCCTCTGATACCAACTGTAGAGTCCCAAATCTTGACGTACATAGAAATTACATTAATTTTGAAGAATAATTAATACATAACAAAAACAGACACAAAAGGACCGTAATAGTTTAGTGTCTTTGGAAACTCAGAATGTAATCTTCTAATCATGGTGAACTATCTTCAACATCTCCCATAAAGATCATCCCCTTTTGGTTTTCTTACCTAAAACCTTTCTTGAAATCCTGGGGAAAAGAAAACATATAAAGGGTGAGCTCAAATGCTCAGTAAGGGTAATCATGGAGAAAATAAAACAAACCATATACAGTTGAACTTAAAAACATGAACATAATGTTTAAACATCCAAATCTTGAGCAAAGACATAAATCATGGAAGTATGTAAGGCATGTATCATAATGGAACATAAATCTTGATAAAATTTCATGTTAATAAATCATGTAATTGTGGAAACCATTCAGCACTTGTTATGATTTCCATAGTAGCCAAGGCATTTCTGGAAAGACCATCTTATTGGACAAAGTCCCTTTCTGAATCGAGTTCACTCCTCGTTCCAGTCCTGTATCACTGAACTGGATTAACTTATCATTCCAGCCATGTCTATCTCATGAGATATAAATCTTTACCGAATACATTGGAGGGAGATATAGGTCCCACCCATCTCATAATGAAATCATTCTTACTTGTGCCCCAACATAAACATAAATAATTCATCATAACCCAATGAATAAAATGGGTTTCATAAAAATCATCCCATTATAACATAATCCATATAAACCAAATGGATATCATTTCATCATAAGATAAGTGAAACCATGTAAATCATAGAGACATTATACTTTAAACATACACATATGAAATAATTTCATCTTAGATGGAAAATAGTTTTGATAAAACACTTGAAATGAATTCTTGAGAAAAATATCCTTTCATCTTCAAAATCATCTTCTTTTCACAAAATTCCATGAAATTTTAAAAAAAGGATTTTGTCGAAAATAGAAATTAAATATTTTAGAGTAATATTCATGAAAACTAGGCGTTATGAAACCGTAAAAATCCATTCATGCCGTATAAGTTAAAAAACATTCTTCTCGTACTTTTTCCGGAAAAGTCAAAAAGTGCCTCATAACGTAAACAAAATTAAGATTACTTACATACCATGTAGTAAAAGTGAAAAAATTGGTAAAAATGAATTTAAACATACATGATACCATTTATATAAAATAGGGACATGGAAGATAAATATAACCCCAGTAAATACTTACGAATAAACAATCTCGGATAAAAATGAGATTGGAAAAGTTCTCCCTTACCTTATGTCTGATATGCTTCGTATGTATCCGAACCTCCTGTATAATGATTTAAATAATGTCATTGACTTATTATAGAATCATATTAATTGTTATGAAATAAAATATATTTTACTTATTACTTTATATTACCCATTCTTCTATAAATTCGATGTAAAAGCAGTGATTTGGGTAAAATCGTTTCATTTATTGTACGTGTTTCGACTTGTTGTTCGTGATATTATTACTTATATCCTGATTTAATTAATTACAGAATGTAATACATGATTTATATATAATATATATTCATCATATACATATATATATATGATAGATAGATAAATGTGATAAAATACATCGTTAATGGAGACGGTAGGCCGTACGTACGCATGAACGTTGTTTTCGTTTCCTTATTGAATTGAATGGAATTAAGTAGATGAAATAAATATATATATATATATATACATAAGTCCAGTATCATTATTGTGTCATATATTTCATTATTATTCATTATATATACTTTTTAATCATTCATGAATGGTTAACATGGGGAATGAATCTCATCGCGTCGTGGAGAAGGTATTCCATACGTACGCACACGGGGTGATTTTGTTTTCTGTAGGATGGAAAGAAGGTGAAATAGGGTTGTTTAATATTTATAATAACATATCAGTATATATTTAATACTTATTTTATTACTTTATAATGATACAACTAAATAAGAAGAAGTAGAAGAAGAAAGAAACTTGAGAAAATCGGAAGATGAGATTACCTCTTCTTCGACGCACCTCCTTTAAGATTCCTCTTAAGGAAGTAGAGTTGGTATTTTGAGAAGACCAGAACCTCCAGAATGTTTCTAGGGAAGTGGAGAAGAAAAATGGTCAGGGTTTGGCCGAGCATAAAGGCTCAAAAGGGTGTGAAGAGAAGAGGGAAGGGGTGCTTTTTTTATAAGGGAGGAGAGGGGCACCTTTGGAAAAACTCAAAATATTATTTTATAATAAAGTCATATTCGGTTTATAATAGCTCAAAAATGATTTATTTCGAAGATAAAGTGGGGATGGGTCTAAATACTCTCAAACAATAGATTTTAGACAGGTTTGGGTCATTATATTAACCTTATCTTTTAGTTTTAACTCTTAGTTAATTAGATTGACATTTACCATGTCACTTTGTATTTTTATATTATATAGTTAATAAACATACCATATACATCCAAGAGCCCCCAGGTGGCCCATTAATGAAACACCTATCATGATATAAGTTTCTTGACCTAACCATAGATTTTTAAGAGTATAATAACAATTAATAATATAATATTTGTTTTAAAAACTATTTTATGTCAATTTTGACACTATTTGGTAATTGATTTTTGTGAAAATCATAACAGTATGATTAGTTCGAAAAAAGTTAATTAAATAAATACTACCATGTCATGTTAAACTAAAAAATTAGTTGTATTCATAAAAAGTTTCAAATTACATTTATTTGGGTATTTATAACATCAATTATGTTTATATTTCATTAATAAGGTAATTACCGCATCATCATTGTGTCATAAATAAATTACATTATATAATGTCTAAATATTATAAATAAAATACCATTATTTAGGAAATATTTTTATCTTTCTGATGAATATTTATAGTCGAATTTATCTTATGCATAACCCTATATTAAAAATGTTTTAGTTATTAAACTTTGATTTTAACTATTTTAACTTTTTTAAGTAAAATAATAATAAATGTCCTAATCTAATCCAAGTGGACCTAAATGGTCATATTTTATTCCTAAGGTTGTTTTTGGTCGAATTACACTTATCCAATAGAATTATAACATGTTTTAGGGTAATAATAACATCATTTTTACCCTTAATTACCCTATTTACTTTTAACCGTGGTAAATAAAAGTAAAACGTTGCTATTCACAAAAAATTATTTTCAACTCATTGAACCACATTTTTGTTCTTGAAATTAACCGTGTCTCTCAAATGTTTGAAATTCTACTCACATAAGTGGTAAAATTAAGTTTTATGTGAATTTCCAAATTCTCCTAGAAGGTGGGTAAAAGACGGTTAAAAGTTCAATAAACTTTTTATATATCTAAAATTATTATAAAATGACTCAAATGAATTACATTGAACTTATATAGGTATTATGTATCAATTTTTACCTAAAATAAATTTAAATAAAATAAATAATTATTTAAATAAAAAGTCGGGTTTTAAATAGTAACCTTGTGTTTTCACTATTCATCAAAAATTGAAAGTTTTCAGAAAATTACCAAAAATTCACCCTAGTCTAATTTCAATATTCCAAATCTAAAAATGAAGTCCATTTTGAATGATAAAATTTATAAAATTCCAAAAATTGGGTATTACTATTCATAACGGCTAGTTTATATAATATTTTAATAGCATATCTTTGTTTAGTGAAACTCGGTATTGCGTACAACACATGCTATCGTGGAAGGTCGCGATTGCGTGTAATGTAAGCCAAGTCAGGGTTGCGTGTAGTGCAAGACTCCTTTGTTGTTGCGTATAACAGAATCCAAACATATTTCATTTGTACATTGAATATATATTTATATATATACACTCAATGTTTCGTAGAATAACTACTATCAAACGAACATGAAATTGTGTGTAACGCGATCTAAGAATAGTGTTGCGTATACTGCAAGCTAATAAGGTCTTGCATATAGTATAAGCTAAACTTGGTGTAGTGTATAATAGAATGCATCAATGAAATTAAAAGAATATTTTTCATAAAATATCGGGGTGTTACAATCTACCCCCTTAAAATGAATCTCACCCTCGAAATTCGTCAGGGTTATAAATGGTTTATTACTTGAAAGTCTCTTTCATAGAAACCCACATCGTAAAAAGAAATACAAAAACTTCATTTTAAAAAGGGAAGTTAGAATTGTAACAGTCACCCAAAGTAACTCAACACTGGGTTTCCACATAGGACAACATAGGTGAAAATTTGGATATGGAAGAGAAATATAACCATAAACTTCTGATGAAGAGTGGTAGAGGACATGGCTATGAAAAATCCAACAATCACAAAGCCATAAATTTGTGATGATCTAAGGTACCATCTGATTCATCAGATATAAGAGCACTAGGACCACATTTTTGGTTTTCAAGATCATTTCCCTAAAGTTGAATAATTTTTGAATTAAAAGAAATACTTACTTGATTTTGGTACAATCTCAACGTTTCTCGTGCCTTGAACAATTTCCACTTTATCTCTTAAATAAATGAAGTTGAATTTGTCTTTCGCAAAGTGTTAGCAGATCATGCGATATAATGATAGGTCATTCCATCTGTCTCAAACATAGGGTTAGAAAAAGTTATATACATAAGTCCATCTGTGGTGACATTAATCGGATATGGTTCCAAAATGGACTTATACTTCATCTATCATCCTGCTTAATAAAATAAAACTAGTTTCTACTAACCAGGGACTTCCTATAGGCCAGTGGTAGGTGATAAAGGCTCGTCGCACTTCAGTTGTTGGTTCGATTCCCGCAACCTTGTCGGACGCGATGGGTTGTCGTCTGTCCTATGGGTTGTACTTTTTCTAAAACTATACTATCATAACAAAAAAAGTTATATCTTTAAACAATACTATATGATGTACATTCCAACCTTTAGGCTTACCAATAATACTTTTGTCCGATTACTAGAAATTTCATCTACCGAGCATGTGAATTCCTTCATTTGTCCCCCATATATCATAAGATATATCTTGTTGGTCACATTCCAAACATGTGAATACCTTAATCATGTATTCTATTGAAAAGTTAATACCCATTAAACCTTAGTAAAAACATGATTGTTGTCAAAATTTAAATCTTTCCACATACCAAAAATCCAAAAAATTCTATATACTCAGACCATGATATCACTTAGTCCTTATATCAATCTTGAGCTCATGAATACTATCAAACATATTATTTTCTCCTTATCCATTCATTATGAGCATATCATCTTCTTTCCAAAAATATCTGAATAACCGTTCATGGTTACCAGTACCATTCAACATATACTTTCAAATACTTTAGGAAAAACAATAGTGTAACAATCCTTAGATGAATCTTTATTCAATAGTACCATACATTATTCTTGATAAACATACAATCATTCCACTAACTTCTTAAACCACTGACTGAGCTTCATCATTTCATTCAACTAATATATCATTTGTAGTCTCCTCATCATCATCCACATAAATACTACCCATATGACCATGCTGATTCTCTTCATGAGATTTTCCCATAGGTCATTGGTTTTCATAATTCACATACATTCCACATTTGAAACATCTAATCATTGTTAATGTCATAGTAATACCATTATCCTTCTCCATAGTGTTAACTGAACCTTTTCCTTTGCACTTACTGGATTTGTGTCCTTCTTTTCCGCACCCAAAGCATCTTCCAGTTCCTTTGAAACGTTATTCTTGATGCCTTTTCCCACTAGATTTACATGAGAGAAATTGAACTTTCTTTCCTCTATGATCATCATGAAACTCCATCTTTCTCTTATTAGCTGAGTCGGGAAACTTAACAAAGTTGATATTATTGATCATATTATGAGATTGCTGATTAGGCATAATAATGATGTTTGGACTTCCAAATCTTGTTTCATTTAGTTGCTCATGAATAATATCATTCCATTTTCCACCATATCATCCATTATCGTGAATCTTCATATTTCCATCCATTTTCTAAAATCCAAAAAAGAATAATGTGAGAGGAAAAAATCATGCCAGGGAAAACAACATAATAAAGGGGGAGTACCATCAATATCTAACATCTTAGGTTAAATTCTAAGATCATTACCTTATTTCTAGGACTATAACCTATACGTATACTTATCCTTAGGGACATCCCTAGACATACCTTAGAAATACCTCTAGAGGATTCACTAAAGTTTTTGCATCCTAGTTTCCAAAGGTTAACTAACCCTTTCCCCTGATACCAACTGTAGAGGCCCAAAGCTTGAAGTACATAGACATTACATTACATTTTCGGAATACATAATACATAACAAAAACAGACACCAAAGGACAGTAATAGTTTAGTGTCTTTGGAAACTCAGAATGTAATCTTCTAATCATGGTGAAAGATCTTCAACATCTCCCATAAAGATCTTCCCCTTTTGGTTTTATTACCTAAAACCATTCTTGAAATCCTGGGGAAAAGAAAACATATAAAAGGTGATCTCAAATTCTCAATAAGGGTAATCATGGAGAAAATAAAACAAACCATATACATTTGAACATAAAAACATGAACATAATGTTTAAACATCAAAATCTTGAGCAAAGACATAAATCATGGAAGTACGTAAGGCATGTATCATAATGGAACATCAATCTTGATAACATTGCATGGTAATAAATCATGTAATTTTGTCAACCATTCAGCACTTGTTATGATTTCCACAGTTTCCAAGGCATTGCTTCCAAGACCATCTTATTGGACAAAGTCCCTTTCTAAATCGAGTTCACTCCTCGTTCTAGTCCTGTATCACTGAACTGGATTAACTTACCATTCCATCCATGTCTATCTCATGAGATAGAAATCTTTAACAAATTCATTGAAGGAAGATATCGGTCCCACCCATCTCATAATGAAATCATTCTTACTTGTGCCACAACATAAACATAAATCATTCATCATAACCCAATGAATAAAATGGGTTTCATAAACATAATTCCATCATAACATAATCCATATAAAACAAATGGATATCATTTCATCATAAGAAAAGTGAAACCATGTAAATTATAGATACATTATACTTAAAACATACACATATGAAATAATGTCATCTTAGATGGAAAATAGTTTTGATAAAACACTTGAAATGAATTCTTTAGAAAAATATCCTTTCATCTTCAAAATCATTTTCTTTTCACAAAATGCCATGCAATTTAAAAAAAAGGATTTTGTTGAAAATAGACATTAAATATTTTAGAGTAATATTTATGAAAACTAGGCGTTATGAAACCGTAAAAATCCGTTCATGCCATATAAGTTAAAAAAACATCTGTCTCGTACTTTTGTCGGAAAAGTCAAAAAGTACCTCGTAACGTAAAAAAAGAAATATTACTTACATACCATGTAGTAAAAGTGAAAAAATGGGTAAAATGGAATTTAAACATACATGATACCATTTCTATAAAATATGGTCATGGAAGATAAATATAACCCCAGTAAATACTTACGAATAAACAATCTCGGATAAAAACGAGATTGGAAAAGTTTTCCCTTACCTTATGTCCGATATGCTTCGTATGTATTTGAACCTCCTGTATAATGATTTAAATAATGTCATTGACTTATTACATAATCGTATTCATTGTTATGAAATCAAATATAGTTTACTTATGACTTTATATTACCCATTCTTTTGTAAATTCGATGTAAAAGCAGCGATTTGGGTAAAATCGTTTCATTTATTGTACGTGTTTCGACTTGTTGTTCTTGATATTATTACTTATATCCTAATTTACCTAATTCCAGAATGTAAAAAATGATTTATATATAATATATATTCATCATATACATATATATATATGATAGATCGATAAATGGAATGAAATACATCGTTAATGGAGACGGTAGGCCGTACGTATGCATGAACGCTGTTTTTGTTTCCTTATTGAATAGAATGGAATTAATTAGATGACATACATATATATATACATAAATCCAGTATCATTATTATGTCATATATTTCATTATTATTCATTATATATACTTTATAATCATTCATGAATGGTTAACATGAAGAATGAATCTCATCGCGTCGTGGAGAAGGTATTCCGTACGTACGCACGCGGGGTGATTTCATTTTCTGTAGGATGGATTGAATGTGAAATAGGGTTGTTTAATATTTATAGTAACATATCAGTATATAATTAATACTTATGTTATTACGTTATAATGAGACAACTAAATAAGAAGAAGAAGAAGAAGAAGAAAGAAACTTGAGAAAATCGGAAGAAGAGATTACCTCTTCTTCGATGCACCACCTTTAAGCTTCCTCTTAACGAAGTAGAGTTGGTCTTTTGAGTAGACCAGAACCTCCAAAATGTTTCTAGGGAAGTGGAGAAGAGAAATGGGCAGGTGTTGTCCGAGATTCAAGGCTCAAAAGCATGTCAATAGAAGAGGGAAGGGGTGCCCTTTTTATAAGGGAGGAGAGTGGCACCTTTGGAAAAACTCAAAATATTATTTTATAATAAAGTCATATTATTTTTATAATAGCTCCAAAATAATTTATTTAGAAGAAAAAGTTGGGAGGGGTCTAAATCCTCTCAACCAATAGATTTTATACAGGTTTGGGTTATTATATTAACCTTATCTTTTATTTTTAACTCTTCGTTAATTAGATTGACATTTACCATGCCACTTTGTATTTTTATATTATATAGTTAATAAACATACCATATACATCCAAGAGACCCCCAAGTGGCCCATTAATGAAACCCCTATCATGATATAAGTATCTTGGCCGAACCATTGATTTTTAGGAATATAATAACAATTAATAATATAATATTTTTTTTAAAAACTATTTTATGTCAATTTTGACAATATTTGGTAATTGATTTTTGTGAAAATCATAACAGTATGATTAGTTCGAAAAAAGTTAATTAAATCAATAATTCCATGTCATATTAACCTATAAAATTAGTTTAATTCATAAAAAATTTCAAATTACATTTATTTGGGTATTTATAACATCAATTATGTTAATATTTCATTAATAAGGTAATTACTGCATCATCAATGTGTCATAAATAAATTAAATTATTTAATGTATAAATATTATAAATAAAATATCATTATGTAGGAAATATTTTTATCATTCTGATGAATATTTATGGTCGAATTTATCTTATGTATAACCCTATATTAAAAATGTTTTATTTATTAAACTTTGATTTTACTATTTTAACTTTTTTTAAGTAAAATAATAATAAATGTCCTAATCTAATCCAAGTGAACCTAAATGGTCATATGTTATTCCTGAGGTTTTTTTTGGTCAAATTACACTTATCCAATAGAATTAGAACATGTTTTAGGGTAATAATAATATCATTTTTACCCTTAATTACCCTATTTACTTTTAACCGTGGTAAATAAAAGTAAAAAATTACTATTCACCAAAAAATATTTTCATCTCATTGAACCAAATTTTAGTCCTTGATATTAACCATATCTCTCGTATTTTTGAAATTCTAAGTGCATAAGCGATAAAATTATGTTTTATGTGAATTTCCAAATTCTCCTAGGAGGTGGGTTAAAGACGGTGAAAAGTTCAATAAAATTTTTATATATCTAAAATTATTATAAAATGACTCCAATGAATTATATTGAACTTATATAGGTATTATGTATCAATTTTTACCTAAAATAAATTTAAATAAAATAAATAATTATTTAAATAAAAAGTCGGTTTTTAAATAGTAACCCAGTGTTTTCACTATTCATCAAAAATTGAATGTTTTTAGAAAAATATCAACAATTCACCCTAGACTAATTTTGATATTCTGAATCCAAAAATGAAGTCCATTTTGAAAGATAAAATTTATAAAATTCTAAAAATTGGGTATTACTATTCATAACGGCTAGTTTATATAATATTTTAATAGCATATCTTTGTTTAGTGAAACTCGGTATTGCGTACAACACACGCTATCGTGGAAGGTCACGATTGCGTTTAATGTAAGCCAAGTCAAGGTTTCGTGTAGTGCAAGACTCCTTTGTTGTTGCGTATAACAGAATCCAACCATATTTCATTTATACATTGAATATATATATATATATATACACACTCAATGTTGCGTAGAATAACTACAATCAAACGAACTTGAAATTGTGTATAACACGATCCAAGAATAGTGTTGCGTATACTTCAAGCTAATACGGTCTTGCATATAGTACAAGATAAACTTGGTGTAGTGTATAATTGAATACATCAATGAAATTAAAAGAATATTTTTCATAAAATCTCGGGGTGTTACAATATCCATGGACCTTGTGACGGGTCTTCCACGTATATTTAGGGGACACGACTCGATTTGGGTGATCATTGACCGACTCACTATGTCATCCCACTTCCTACCAATCAGAGAGTAGAGCTCAGTAGAGAGCTTGGGACTCCTCTACGTGCAAGATATTGTGCGGCTACATGGAGTACATTCTTCTATTGTCTCTGATCGTGATGCATGCTTTACTTCCCGGCTATAGAAAGGGTTGCAGGAGGCTTTCGAGATGAAGCTTCGTCTGAGCACCGCCTTCGATCCTCAGATAGATGGTTAGACTGAGCGGACCATTCAGAACCTCAAGGACATGCTACGTGCTTGTGTCCTCGACTTCGATTGCGGCTGGGAGGATCACTTCCCATTGTTGGAGTTAGCGTACAAAAACAGCTAACACTCCACCATGAAGATGGCACCTTTTGAGGCTTTGTACGAATGACCTTACAGATCACCCTTGTGCTAGACAGACCCATGGGAGTCAGCACTGGTGAGACTAGAGATGATACAGGCTTCCACGGAGAAGGTGAATATCATCCAGGAGCGGATGAAGACTGTACATAGCAGGAAGAAGTCATATGATGACAGGATATGGATACCTCTAGAGATCGAGGATGGCGGCCACGTATTTCTACGGGTCTCACCTCGATGAGGTCTACAGAGAATTGGCCGAGGTGGAAAGTTATCTCTGAGATTCATCAGAACCTTCCCAGTCCTCAGTGGAGTAGGCGAGGTGTCTTACCACCTGGCTTTTCCACCTCAGTTGCACCGGGTGCATGACGTCTTCCACGTATCTCAGTTGAGGAGAAGTGTGCACGGACCTTCCCACATTATCGGCCTTGGAGAGATGGACGTTGACGATGGGGCGACATTCATAGAGGTTCCAGTGGAGATTGAGGATCAATAGGATTGGTTCCTACGTAGATGGTCGATACCTTTGGTGCACATTCACTGCCAGCACATGAACCTCTAGAAGAGCACATGGGAGCAGGAGGCTCAGATGCGTGCTCAGTACCCCCAGTTGTTTCCATAGTTCGAGTTATAGCTTTTGAGGACATAAATCCCTAAGGTGAGGAGAATTTAAAGACCTATAAATTATGTGGAAATTTTTTTATTAAATACATTGGAATTTTACGAGTCCAAGAAAATTTACAGCACATGATTCGGAGGCCCGGTGTGCCCAGAATCAATTTATGAAGTTTTTGTTCGGTTATGTTCAATAAATGTACGGGCGGGTTTTTATAACTTTTGAACTGGTGCTCAAAATTGAAATATGAGGGTGTCATTGAACTCGTAGCACTAATATTCTCTTATGAAGACTTTCACTTCAACGACAGTGAGTCGAGAGTTGAGTTTAATTATTGGGTGTTCATAAAAAAAATATAATAAAATAAAGTGTAGTTGCACTTTATTTTATTTAAGCCGCCAAGAGAGTGTTGGTTATTAAAACCTCCTCATGGGAGTTGGATGTGGTACCACCACACTTTAACCTCCCATGAGTGGTTATGGTGGTGGGGTCCACCCAAACATAACCTTCTGTGAGAGGTTAAGATGTGGGGACCACCCGAGACCGCATAACCTCTCTTTGGAATAAAATGGGTGGGGACAACCTGACCCCTATTGATGGAGGAGGATAGAACCTCTCAAATATCCCTTATTAATGAGGGAGGACCTCTTGATCTCCCCAAAATTAATTCATGCCAACTCTCAAGCTCAAATGAGGTGGAGCCATGTAATTAATTCTCCACTTTTGAATTGTTGTGCCAACGCACAGTTTATTATGCCAACTCCACCCCATTAATTATATGAGTCATCTCATTTAATTAAACGCCACAATTTCAATTTTAAACTCAATAAACTAAAATAAAAGACAATCTTTTATTTGGAGGGGATAGCTTTTCATTTTTTGGCAAAGGAGGATTAGAGGATCATTGGGAGAAAGCTCCCAATGAAGAACCATTCTCCCAACGAAGAACGAAGAATGAAGAACCCATTCTTCCAACAAAGATCGCCGATGTAGGTTCTTCTTCAACTTCCTTCCTTGGATCCTACCGATGTGGAGTGTCTTCTAGAGCCTATGCAGGTCGGAATTTGGAGTGTGTGGCCAATGCGATGAACGACGGGCGACTTCGTATTCTTTCCGCCACTTCAACGTCGACGCCCGACAGTCCAGGTTGGGGTTTATTTCATGTTGATGCTTTTATTTTCTTCTTCTCATTATTAAATGAAAGGAATTGATGAAAAGTGAAGAAATTAATTGTTGTTCATCTTGTTTCCTTGATGAACCAATTGATACCACCTTAAACGTGGAGGATGTAGGCCAACCTAACTTGGCCCGACATCCTTCGTCGATTTTTCTTTATTGTGGTGTTCTTCGAAGCAGCAACGAGGCGAAAAAGGCAACAATGACAAAGGCTACACTACCCACGGCCTTCGTTAACCATGTCGCCCTCGCGGCACACCGGTGTTCCCGGCGGAACACCACTGGCTTGAGCCCCGCCGAACCGGTCTGCCCAGCGGCCACCGGCCTGCCTGCAAGCGGCTAGCCCGCACCCTTCCGGTTCCCCGCGCGCCCTACCGGCACCCTTCCAGCCTGGCCGCACTCCGTGCGCCCTGCGTTTGCCCCGCGCACCCTACCCGGCACCCTGCCCATGCTCTGTCGGCTCCCCGCACACTCTTCCAGTGCCCCGCGCCCTACACAGCCTACCCGTGCCCTGCCCAGCGCCCCGTGCGGCATGCCATCGCCCATGCCCCTGGCCGAACTGGCCGAGCCGTGCCAGCCACCCGAGCCGACCTGCGGTGTCCTTCGCAGCGTCTCTGGCCGAACAGGCTCAGCATTCCGGGTTGAGTTTCCCGAGTCGCGCCCCACATGGTGCTGGACGAACTAGCCTCAGCCTCCAGGCCGAGATGCCTACTCGGCCACCTCTAGGCTGAACCACCCCCACAGTCCTCTAGGTCGGGCCTAGCGGACCGGGCCGAACCTAGCGGGTTGACCCGCCAACCAGGTCGGGTCAGACCCAGCAGGTCTGATCAGGTTTACCTAGACCGGGTCGGCCTAGTCTTGGTTGGGCAGAGTCGGTCCGACCGGGTCAGACTGGGTCGAGGCCCATTACTGACTGTTACTTCCTTTGGCCATACCTTTGGCACCGGACGACCATTTGATGAACCATCAGTGGTGCTGGTTTTTTTGGAGAACAACTGTCCCTTTTGAGTATACCCCACTAATGTTCGGGGTAACTTTGAGATACAGTCAAGTTGAATCGTACACAAATCCAACTGGGCCCCCGGGACTAAAAAGCTTATAACTCACAGACCGGGCATCCTATTGATGCGTTGTCTATTGAACTAAGACCCCTATGACAAGAAAGAATATTGAGATACTTCTACGTGGGACTTCGTGACAGTTGGAGTATTGACCTGTAGCTCGTGGAGCGGACCCTCCCATTGACGAGCGAGCAAAGTACGGAGACCTAGTAGCTTGCTGAGACCTGAAGACTGTTTGGCTAATTCGACTCGGAGTGATTCAACTATCCCAGTGGGAAACATCATGTTACGGCGGCAAACCCATGGCGAAGGAGCACCTGTTAGTTGGCGGTAGACTCACGGTAATCGATAGAAGGAGTACCTCTGTAGGCTATTCGGGGGAGCGCCTGGTAGTTGGCGGTAGACCCACAGTGGGGAGCGCCTCTGTGTGAGTGAGGCAGACCCACGATACTTGACAGGAGGAGTACCTCGGCAGTCCAAGGTTAGTGGGAAGCACCTTGGTGTCACGGCAGGCCCCCTGTACTCCACAGAGGAGGAGTTCACCAGCATTTGTGGTTTCGTTTTTGTGCATAAAATCCTGGTTGAGCTGAGTCGGTAACTTTTGAGTTTACCTCATGATTGAGATGGATTACTTGCTAACTTAGGTATATGTATGGGGATATTCCTAAGTGTGGTTATCTATTGATTTATTACTTTGTGGTTATCTTTGTTCGATTTTGTGAGACCTTGAGGGTCTCGGGGTCCCTACTGAGTATCGTTATACTCACCCTTGCACGGGATATGCATGAACCTCATTGTGTTGGATGCAGACGATGGGCAGTGCTGACCGAGGCTGAGTGTATGAGGATTGGACGGTACCCGGAGGTGGACCACATGGCATGGTATCACTGGGAGGAGACAGACGAACATGGAGTGTTGTGGAGGCTATCTATACATACCCTTCTGTTCGGATTTCCCGGAGGATGGTCCAGTAGTTGTTTCACCTTTCTTTTGTTGTACTTGATTTCCTTATACTTTACAGTTGGGCTTGTATTTTCGGCCCCTTTACTTTTCTACACTGCTTTTGTATACAATATTACTTATTGTACTGCTTCCTGCTACTCTGTTGTGTGTGTTAATAATTTCTAAAGGAAATGCCTTCCCAATTTTATGGATTTACGCCTTTTGTGCTAGTTTCCAGCCCCTAGCCTATGGAAGGGGGGCTTTGGGTAGTCACAGCATTGTCCCCAGGGGATGGGTCGTGACATTATCCCTATTTTTCCTTCTATACTGATGTAAATATAAATCACTGAATGAGTTTCATGGATGTTGAACTTTTTCTTTTTTTTTGTAGGTCTTATATTTAATTACCAATTTAAAATGGGTTTCATGTATTTATTCTCATATTCAAGGCTAATAAACTGATCCATGCAACTAGAATAGATAACCTATATATTAATTAATTTTAATAATGTATACATCATCTATCGGTTACTGAATTTGAGGAGTTTGAGAAAGGATGATTTTCTTCTTCGCTATTCTATGATGGAGAATGTCCATTTTGTTGTCTGTTGTTAAGATGGTGTGGCTAATCAATGTTAGTTTCTGATAAATAATATCATGCACATGGATAAAACTAAAGAAATGTAGTGGAATAAATTATGATTTTTTTACCAATATGTATTTCCCTTGAAATCTTTGAACAATGATGATGTGAAATTTCGTAGACAATAAGAAAATGTGGGCAAATTTTTCAATACTTATGAGTTAAATTTTACAAGGAATTTATGATGATCCTCATATTTTTTAATCGGAAATGATAGAAATATATTTAGGTCATTTATGACATAAAATAATATATTTTATTTGATTTATCTATCCAATACATTTGGGGGTATCAAAAAGTTTTTAAATTTTTTCTCTAGGTTGGTATAGACTTAAAATAATGGTTTATCGATTTTGGATATATGAAATGAAATATTGAGGTTATTGTGGATTGAATGAAAAGGATGAATGACGGTCTAGTCATCCACATGTTTAAAATCTCAAAAGAATCATTAATTAAATTTCATTAATGGGACAAGGAAAAGATTCAAGTGCAGGATAGAGTTCCACAAATTTAGTTATTGTCAATGAGTCATGAAAAAGAAAACAAAAATGATGCAGGAAGGCAAAGAACCTTCCAATTCACGATGCGTGGTTCAATTGTTAAAATATAGTGAGAAAGGTGAATATAATATCTAATGTACTAAATAATATGTCTTCAAGTGTAATATATGAGATCAAACACAATAGATAAAGGTACAAGAGAATTCTAATTCCTTCTCTACCACTGAGGTACAACATGAAAATAATGTCATTGAAGGTACACATCATATTCATTAAATAATGGTAAAATGTAATATGACTAGTTTACTATACACTCATTAATATCATGTATGTCTTCACAAACTACTGAATCCCAAACCTTATATATGGATATATAGAAACCCATAGAAGCACCTAGGGGTCTAATCAATACAACCCAATTGTTTCAGTCTTCTAATGTTTTTGTATGCTGAAAATTCATCTATAAAATCATTAAATCCATATCATGGTGGAATTTGGAACTATATTCAACACATGTCATATCTCATTATATATAAATCACCTAAACTAGTTTGAAATTGAAATCACATTCTATATTCCAAAAAATCCCTACTTCATGTACAAATGATATGAAGATAATGAATCTCCATTGGAAAATACCTCAACTATGATGGTATATATACACTATGATCAGTAAAACCTTTTCCAAATACTTATTTCATATGAATGAAAAACCCAAAATGAAATTAACAATGTAATGTAATATACCAATGTATATCCAAAATATATACCCTTCCTTCCCCAATATTATCTTGTATATTTATCCTTAATTCTTATATATTCTTCTGGTCATATCGCCAAATTACTAGATAAGGCCACCCTAATTAAACAGTATGAGATAATGAAACAAATAAAATGGAATTTAGATAAATGTTTCATATTCCCCAATGAACGGATTTGTGAATCATATGTCCTATTTTTCATGAAAAAGGATCAATAAATGTGTTTGTGTATCGATTAACCAAAGCTCAATAAAATTACCACAATAAACTAGTATCTATACAAAGTATTTTTGATATTTTTGATTAACTACTAGAAGCTCATTACTTCACAAATATTGATATTTTTTTATTTCATCAAACGAATGTATAGAAGCATGGTATTTAGAAGATGACATTTAATACATGGCATGAACACAATGAGTTCACATTTAACAACTAGAATCTCAGATGTTCACAAAGATTTATATATTTTTTGGATATCATCAAATTAAGGTATAGAAGAAAGATATTTAGAAGATGGCCTTTAATACATGGTATGAACACTATGAGTTCACATTTATTCCTTATAGACTTATTGATTTAGCTAAAATATACATGGATTTGAAAAATAGTGTCTTTATATGCAACCTTGGAAAAAAATGTGTTGTTATTAATGATGTTTTTATTATTTACCCAAAGAGAAATTTGGAAATAATAGGTAATCTATAGATTAGACTAGATTCATTTGGAAAGGAAAAAAATGTAAGCTATATTTAGCATATGTGACTTTTTGTTGAAAGTAGTAAATTTCTTTTGGAACATGATCACATGAGATGGAATTTCTATGGACCCCTCAATGATAAAGGTAATTGAGGATTGGTCCAGACCATCGATTTTCATAAACATCCAAAATTATCTTATCTTATCTAGGTTTTACAGATTATTTCTAGGAAATACTTATGATTTCAGATCATTCAAACTATGTTAACATAGAGTGGGGTAATGTTTTTCAAGATGGGAGAATGTGAGTAAATGGTAATGGATCTAAAGATGAGGCTAATCACTAAACATGTACTCAAAATGCTATTAGTTGAAGAAGGTTTTGTGATATATATTAATTATTGAAAAAAATTAATGGGTTTTTCACTCATGGAGAATTCTATAGTGGTTGAATATGCCTCATGATATTTAGATATCCATGAGAGGAACTACACAGCACATGATCTAGTGTTAGATTTCGTGATATTCGCTTTTATGTTTTTGAGATGCTACAAATATGGTGAGAAGTGTACATATATACAGATCATAACATCCAAAAGTATATATTAACAATAAAAGTGGATAATATAAGTCAATAAAGGCTATTATAGTTGATCAAGGGAAATGATTTCTAATTTTACAATCATCTTAGAATGGAGATCGAAGTAGCTAGAGCTCCTAGAATAAAATATATTCTACATTTTTCATGATGAAGATTGACAAGGACCCAATATTCAGGGATATTGATAGGATGGACCATGAATTTATAATTATATGGAATAAATTTATCATGACCATAATGGTTCTCTAAACCCCTGTCCAAAAAATGTCATGTTGGATCAAATGGATGAATTAGGGATTTAAATAATGCTTAATATAATTATTTGAGGGGAAGATTCATGTATTATACATCAATGAAAATGTTTGTATTTTTTGGAACTAGAATTTTTGTTCCATAATCAATAGATTTAAAATGAAATCTATTGAATAATGCACATTTCACATATTTCTCTATCAACATTGGAAGAATGAATATGTTTTGTGATCAATGAGAGGGAATCTAGTGGGAAACAAAGAAGAAGGAGATCATTCATTACACATAATTTTTTTTATATGTGAATATGTTAAAGTATAATTAATATATTCTAATGGGATGATTTGACCATCTCCCATGCCCACATGGAAATGGTAGAACATCACTATGGATTTTTTTTACATTTATTACGAAGGTATTCAAAGGAAATAGTATGATATGGGTCATGGTGGATCAACTCACTAATACTGCCCACTTTTTCACTATTGAGGATGATATATCACATCAAAAAACAAGATATGATATTTGTAATTGTTGTGGTGAGGTTGCATGAAGAACCTTTTTTCAACCACCTCGAATCGTGATTCAAATATCACTTTTTAATTGAATAGAAATATTCTATATGGTATGAATATTGAATTGAATGTCAGTACGTCCCATTACCCCCAAAATGATGTAGAATTTGTGATCGCAATCAATACATTTGATGAAATAATTTGAGGCAACTAAATGAAATCTATTGGTTAGTGGGATGAACATCTCCCATTAGTTGAGTTCTTATACAATAATAGCTTCCACATGAAAATTAAAATGAATTCAAAAAAAATTATTGATACTAGGTTGAATACCTACATTTGAGGATTAATTTTTTAAATTAATATCATATATACCTTCTATTTTGCATGATATAATATAAAATTATCAATCTATCTAACAACAATTAAATTATGATATGAATCAATAGAGGAGATATGTTGACAACCATTAAATGGGTTGGGAATTTAAAATTGGGGGAAATGATTTCTTGCTAATGTAATCATGGAAGAGGGTCATGATATTTGGATTAAAATGGAATCTTATCACTATGTTCAATAGCCCTCTTGAGATACTTCATTTCATTGGAGATTTTACCAATCAGGTATCACTTCATCAAATTATCTCTAATGATCATGATGTATTCCACAAATATCTCTTAAGGAAAAAATTCAGGATCCCTCACATGTACTAAATTAGAAGGTGGTAAATATTAGTGCATAACCTCTCTTAAATAGTGAAGTCGATGAAGATATTTGACTATATATATAATGTTTTGTGCATCTAGAAAACCCACCTTATCAATGTCTTGGGGAGGACCAAGAGATATGAAGAGATGATGTGGGAACTAGAGGAAACATTTAAATGAAAGAACACTCACCTATTGTTAATCATGAATATGAGTTGAAATCATATGGATGATATTTCATATTTTCCAAATTATGTAATTTGATAGACATTAGATATTGTATTTTTTCCGAATAAATGTTTGTAACATTTTACTAAATAGTATTATATGGATAAAACCCTTAGAGAAACTAACAACCATTTATTTCATTAGTTCATATCATTACATTAGTCACAAAAAAACCGATGAAAATTAAAAAAAATATATTCAAAAAAAATAATATAATAAATGTTGAATGGGAGAATGCAGTTCTTTCTAATTAACAATAATCATATCCCTCCTGATCAAAACAATGGAAATGATAAAAAAAGTATAGGTAAACAAACTAAAAATCTCAAAATCAAAAATACCAAACCTAAATAAATATTTTAAATATTCTTTAATGAAATAATGAGGAGGTAATTATAGGATATAATGTGACTGTTGGAGTAATAATGTGATTATTAAAATAGTAACCTAAACATTTTTAATAGTAACCTGACTATTACGGAAAATAACATAACTATTAGAATAGTAATTTAACCTCAAAATAATAAAATTTTATCTAAAACACTTTATTCAATATAAATTTATGAATATATGAAGAGGATGGTTCCTTTTCGAGAAAACCAAGGCATAAAATATTATATAAAAAGAGATTACAGAACTCTAAATGACGGAAACATATTACAATCCTTATTATAAATGGGGAGTAATACAGTAGGAGGATCATCCCACCAAATAATATTTTGATTGATCCCCTTGTAAACAAGGCCATCAGAAACCATGTTGGATTCACAATAAATATGAGTGATTATGAAGTTGATGTCATGATGTGAGCAAGTGTAGTCCATCCAATGTGTGGTGATCGGACACGCAATGTAACACCCCGACCCCACTAGGCTGGAGCCAGTGCATTACTTGTGATATTGGCATGGTTAGACGGAATGAAAATCCTGAAGGAATGATCAGTTTAGTAGTCTTGAAGTAACTAGATACAAAGATGTAACTCAAATTACATTGGAAAAGGTTACAAAATACAATACATAACAAAAACTAAAATCTGCATCCACAGGAACTCAAAAGAAGACCTTCTCTTCATCACCGGTCGAAGGTAGACAATGAAAGGGGTGAGCTCAAACACTCATTAAGGGTTACAAATAGCTGAAGCATGAGTACAATAATAAGTGAATCACAAATAATCTGACATAATCAATATGGCATAGTGAGTAAATGAATAACCAATTCCATTAATAAACTGAAAATGAAACTACATCCATAGATTTTGTCATAGTGAAAATATCAGGGATAATAATAATAACTAATAATGAATAAAGAGAATGTTTATTAATTGGACATCATGTATCTGGAACATGAAACCATAATACTATAAAAACGGTTTAGTTTTGTGGGTAGAAACCCTTCTGATTTTTTGGAAACTAACTCGAAGGGTTTGTCGCCAAACAGTTTTGTCTCATGAGACCTACCGATGCATCGAAGGGCTATAGAGGGACCCACCCACCACTGCATGTCAAATCATTCTTTATACATTGATTCAATACAAGAGCAATATGCCCTTTCAATATTTGTATAGAGTAGAGTATACAGATTCATCAATATTTCCATAATTAAAATAACTTTCCAAATAAACACCGCATGTAAAATGGTATACGGTTTAGAAAAAAAAACATATCCATGACATGAGATTATGGATATTTAATATAAATATAATTTTAAACAAAAATTGATCTAAAATGGGTAGTAGGTACACCATATAAAGATTATTAGGTGCACAATACAAAGTTAGTCACAATGAAAAGGTAGTTGAGACAAAGTCCCTTACCACAATGTAATCAGTCGAATCATATGACCATAATTTAATGAGAATCAAATGAATCATTGAATAAAATTAATATAAATAGAATCATGTTACTATATATAAACTGCCAGTACACATATACCACATACAAGAAATAAGTGGCGAACATTGAAAATCTCACAGAAATGAAAGTGATGTGAGAAACCCCTTACCTTTTGATCTAGTGTGTTCTTGATTGTTCTTAACGACCTGAATAATCAAATTTAGATTCATTAATTAATAATTCCAGAACCTAATCAACATGTAATTGATATGATATAACCTTATTAAGTTCATTAATGGCAGATGTGGCAGTGTTTTCACACTCTTTTCCACATCCTTTTTGTATTTTCTATTGACTTTTTTATATTAAAATGATTGTTTCTAGTCAACGTTTAATAAGTATTGTGTTTTTGTACTTTGTTGTGTAAATTAATCCATTTTTAATTTAAAACATGTGTTTTAGTGTACATTAGTGTCATTTTAAATAAGTCTTAAATTAACTTAGTCTCTCCAATTAGACTTTTATTTATTTATTCTTTTATTTTTAAAATTTTTCATTCTAGTCAGATTACTAATTCATTTATTAAATTAATTAATGCCTTATTCTTTAAATTGTAAATAAAAAACTCTTTGGTTTTTAGACTTTTTATAATTTAATTAGTTTTAGAAATTTAATTTTACTCGTTTAATATTTTTATTTTTTAATTTGATTAGTTCTTTAATTAATTGGTTAATTATTTTAAGCATGTGATTGTAAATATTGTATTTTGTTCTTTAATTATGTATGTTTATATTTTTTTTAACCCAAATTAATTCAATTGTTTAAATAAAGTTTCATTAATTTTATTATTTTACTTTGTGTTTTTAGTTTTTAATTCGGTTCTGTTTAATTTAATTTATTAGTATATTTATTTATTTATTTATTAGTTTTATTCAATTATTTTATTTATTTAATTTTCTTGATTATGTTTGTTCGCAGGTGTGGCGGCCGCACAGTCTTGTTCATTATTGGTGACTTCCTCACCGGTAGCGGTGACATCACCGGTAGCGAACTTGCAAATCCTCACTGATACAGCCTACCTCGCCGTTATACTCAACCTCACTGTTACCCAATTTTTCTTTCATCCTCACCGTTACTAAGTCTACCGTTACACCCTTTTTCTTTTCCCTTCCTAGCTATCGATACAGTCCACCGTTACACTTTTTTTTCTGCTACTGTTATACCTCACTGTTACTATTTTCCAGCTACCGATACCTCGTTGCTCAACCTCATCGTTCCATTTTTCTCATTGTCAGACCCAGTCTACCGATACACTATTCTAGCTACCTTTACCTCCAATACCCCACCGTTACCCACACCCTACCGTTACGCCTCCACCTTTATTTTCTCACCGTTACTCCTCACTGATACCCTCCACTCACTGCTATATTTTTCCTCACCAATACAATTCTCTCCTCTATTCCTCACCATGCCACTCCTCTATTCCACCTGCATCCTCACAGCAGCAGCATCAACAAACACTCAAATTCATACACCATGTTCAAACTCACAAATCAAACCAAAGCAGTTCCAAGGATCACACATACGCAGATGAAGATTCAAACTGAAAATTGCGTTCTGAGCACCATCGCACGAGCTCCACCCTACTCAACCGCACCACCACGGCTTCATACGCAATCCTCCCCACCTCCGTTCCAGCAGCTCACGGCACCCCCACAACATACCCCGACGCGCAGCAAAGAAACGACAAATTGTCTGGACAATAACACAATTCAACAACAAACAAACCTGATTCAAAGCAGTAAACCAGATTCAACGCAAAGCAGAACTCAAAATTCGAACCCCCTGCTCGTCGGAGTGTCATCCAAACCCTAACCGATCCACACCACCGCACGAACCCCTGCTTCTCCCTGCTCTCCGGCCTCACCCTGCTCATAACCTAATCCAAGCCGAACCTCCCCTGCCCCGCACTTCTCCTCCCGCTGCCTTCCACCCTCATTCGAACCCCCGGCTCTGTCCGCCACGCCGTGCCGCACTCCACCCGCGCTGCAAGCGCTCGCCCCTGCCTTCTGCTTCACCATAGCTGCGCCGCAAGCCTGCACCCGACCCCCCACCGCGTCCCTTTCCGCATCCGAATCGCCATCGCCTCTTGCCCTACTCCACCGCCGCACGAACCCCAGAAGAGCCTCCATCCTCCTCACGGCCGCACTCAACCGAAGCCGCCGGCGACCCGCTTGCCTCCGCCATCGCACTCCGCTGCTCGGACCCCGCTCTACGCCGCCCTCAGTTCCACTGTTGAGCCGGCCTCTCCCTCAAAGCCCAAGCCGTCGCCCCCCCCCCCCCCCCCCGCCTTCCTTTTTGTTTTTTTTTTCTCTTTTTGTTTTATTTTTGTTGTTTTATTATATTATATCGTATTATCTAATATATATATATATATATATATATTATATCACATATAATACAAAATATATATTATGTATTATATATCGTATATAATACTATAATAATTATAGGTATATTAGCAAAAGTATAAAAAATTATATATAGTATTAATATGTTATAATAATATGTTATTAATAAATATAATAATTATATTTACATATAGTATTAATAATAATATTAGGTATTATATATATGTTAATAAGTATTATTATTAACTAGTTTAAGTAATAATATCAATATATAGTATATAATAGTTTCATTATATTTTTATTTGACTCACCTGTTTTTGTTGTTTCGTGGAAGGGGGTAGCACACACTCACTTAGAGTTCACTTAAAAGAGGGCGAAGCGCCACATGGATCTGGGTGTCCAGGGAAGAAATTAACTTGCCGCGCGCGCATATTTTTCATTCAGTTTGGAGCAACCGCTCCGGTGACCAGTGCGGGAGGGGAGGCAAAGTGAAAGCTCCACGTGAAGGCCGAGGAACACTTCAGATGAGATTCCAGAGGCTTAGGTTGGGTGATGAATGCATGAGAGGCGGGAGAGGCATAGATGAACAAGAGCTAAGCAGGAGGGAAGGATAGCCAGAGGGGGACACACTTCCATCGGGAGACACACTTCCATCGGGAGAAGGAGCAGACATCAGTGAAGATCATTACGGGAAGTAGACAGAACTTAAACGATCTTCCTTGGAGCAGATTAGAGCAGGAGATCACAGCATTTTCACACCTCGATTCCCAGGGCGGGACATCGAGCGCATTCCAGCGCCGCATCCACCATTGAGCAGCGGGGATTTAGAACTTCAGGAGATCAAGCAGGGAGACAACATATTTATGTTCTTTGTGATCTGTTTTTCTGCAACTTAATTCAACATGAACTTCACTATTTTTAATTCCATGTTTGCATTAAATCCAACCATCATGTCCGGCTAAATCCCTTTGGGGGAGAATAAGCTGACTGATTCGATTTGTTTAGTCTGATTCATGCACTGCATCATTACTGGATCCTCTCTCTCATTTTTTTATAGACATGTTTATCTTCAAAACAACAAGATCGTGTGAAAACTGATCTTGTTTGTACCATAATTAAAACTGTTTTAAATTGAGTAATTCACTGACAAGTGAATTATACTCTTCAAAGAGAGAGACACCGAACTTAACTGACAAGTTGAGCTTGGTGACTTCTGACTTTTCTTCACCATTGGTTGGAATGACTCTTACAGTCGAAGGACTGTAAGAGCTATTCCATCACAAGCTGACCAGACGACAACTCTGGCCAGTTACTCTTAGTCACATCCATGCTCTTCAATCGCATTGCATGAATAGGGTTAAGCAACATCAAATCGACCAGTGGACTTTCCCTCTTCCTCATCTATTGGTTGTTTGCACCATAATTCTGCTGCTCTGTTTCTATCTACTCACTTTGCGTTCTATTTGTCTTTGATCGATATTTGCATGTGTGTTTTTTTTTTGTTTAGTTTTTTTTTAGAACATCAAACACAACAACAGGCCTCCCTGCGGTTCGACCCTGTCTTGCCACTGTCCTAAGTAGTAAGTAGGTATAAATTTTAATTTTTCATCCATGCACAACGACGTGCGTGAAAATTTTGGCGCCGTTTCCGGGGAGGCTAGGTGCGTTTAAAAAAAACACCAAACAAAAATTCACATAAAAAATCACAAAAAAAAAACAAAACAAAACACTAAACAAATCTGCAAAAAAGAAAATTGAAATTCAAAAAAAATTGTGAACCTGCTGTATGCAAACCAGGTCTAAGTCTGAACACTTAGTACCTAGTAACCCTGAGATTGATAAGCACCTCAAAGAAGTGAAGAAGAACAAAGAAAATCTCAAAATGGAAGAAAACAGAAATGAAAATCTGAACAATCCAATTCCTGAGAATGTGAACCAACATGGAATGATGAATCAACCTGGGAATGAGATAGCTGAGAGGCACAGTTTGAGAGAGTTCTTTCTACCGTCAGTGTCTAGCAACCCTTCATGTATTAGTCTCCCTCTTAGGTCTAGGAATTATGAGATCAAACAATCCATGCTTAGTCAGCTGCCTACCTTCAATGGAATGCCTAGTGAAGACTCTCTTGACTTCATTAGAGCATTCTATTGTAGTGTTCAGCAGCTTCCACATAGGGGTATCACTGAGGAAGAGCTTAAATTGAGAGTGTTCCCATTCGGCCTCAAGGGCAATGCTAGGTCTTGGTTCCAACAGTTAGAGGAAGAGATCTTTGTCACCTGGGATCAAGTTTACAATGCCTTCACAATGAAATTCTATCCTAGGAGGCTGACATCTGAGATTAGGCATAAAATCACTGGATTCCTTCAGGATGAAGGAGAACTGTTTCATGAAGCCTGGGATAGGTTTAGAGGGTTGCTCAGGCAGTGTCCAAACCATCAATGTACACCTCAATTCCTCATGGACACCTTTTACAATATTCTTACCCCTTACAACCAAACTTTGGTGGATCAGTCTTCTGGAGGAGACTTTAGTGATAGGACTACTGAGGAGCTCAAACAGATCTTTAACACATTAGCTCAGAATTCCCAGCACAAATGTTCTAGGAGGAGAACCATTGTTAGAAAAAAAACCGCCCCTGCTCCTCAAGCTGAAGCCCAAGCTGCTGGGTTCTTCAATGAGAACCCGCATCAAATTCTAAAGGAGCAATGTCACCACTGTGGCATGTATGGTCATTCTCAAACATGTTGTCCAAATTTTGATATGCCTGTCCAGCCTCATGAGAGTGCCAGCTTTGCTGGCTATGGACCTCGGATGCAGCCTAGGGATGATCCTTTTTCCAACACCTACAATCAGGGGTATAGGAACCATCCGAACCTGTCATGGAGGGAGCAGGGAGTCCTTCGACCTTCTGCTCCTCCTGGATTCCATCAGCCTCCTAGGCAGCAGTCCCTACCCCAATCCCAACCAAAGGCTGAGTCATCCAACTCAAAAGATGAGGTGAGAGATATGTTCCATCAGTTGATAGGGAGGATTGATGAACAAAAGACCAAAAATGATTTTGATAAAGTTCAAATGGATGCTAGAATGAAGAACTTGGAAATTCAAATGGGGCAGTTGGCTAGGGATGCTAGCAATAGAGAAAAGGGTAGGCTTCCCAGCACCATTGAAGCCAATCCTAGGGAGAATTCCATGGCTGTGACCACCAGAAGTGGTCTCCAAACCCACCAAGAGCCTAGGAAAGAACCCCAAAATGCTGAAAATGAGAAACTGGATGAAACTGGAAACTCAAATCTGAAAGAACCTGAATCTGGAAAACTGGACAGCACCACTGGAATCTCTCCAGTTCCTGCTATTCCAACTCAAAAATCCAAAGAAAATGGCTTGAAAAAGAAAGACATTAAAGGGAAGAGAATTTTTGAAGAAGAAGCTGTAGAGATGCCTCTAATTTTGAGGAATTTTTCCCCTACAATCCCCTTCCCTCAAAGAATAAAGAAACCAATTCATGATTTTGAACTGTTGAAATTTTTGAAAGTGGTTAAAAAGCGGAACGTTGATATCCCATTCTTGGAAGCACTGATTCAAAGCCCATCATATCTGAAATCACTCAAGAAAATATGTTTAAAAAAAAGACTTTGGAAGAATTTTCCACCTATAGCTTAACAGAGGAGTGTAGTGCAGTCTTACAGAATAGGATACCTCCTAAGCTTCAGGACCCTGGAAGCTTTGTCATCCATTGCACATTTGGGGATAGAGGTGGTAAGTTCAACTTTTTGTGTGATCTAGGTGCTAGTATTAATCTGATTCCACTGTCACTTTTTCAGCACCTAAGATTAGGAGTTCCCCAAACCACCATTGTGGTGTTACAACTTGCTGATAGGTCTATTACTCATCCAGTGGGTAGGGTCGATGATCGGTTAGTGGGAGTAGGAAAACTCTTTTTGCCTACTGACTTTCTTATCCTTGACATGGAGTGTGACCAGGAGGTTCCTATCATCCTTGGTAGGCCCTTCTTGGCCACAGGGGGAGCTGTGATAGATGTGTCTAAGGGGAAACTGATTTTCAATTTGGGTGAACAGAAAGAAGAATTCAATGTGTTTAAGAAAATCCAAGAACCCACCCACCCAATTTTTCCAAAATATGAGATGTTAGCTGCTGAGAGTAGTGTTGATATGGAGGAAGAAGAGTTTCTAAGAATGATAATTGAAATCAATAGTGAACCTGAAGTCCCTGCTGCCTCTTGCATGGGGATCAGCTCAAGTAAGGAGAGAGAATTTGTTGATGAGTATGAGGGTGGATTTTTGGAGAACCTAGATGAGTTTGTCTTGGAGCATATTCTTACCCCGAGAGAGGATTCTAAGTTTGTGGAGATATCTTTTGGAACCTCTTGTACTGAGGAAAAAGCCTTGTCTACTGCCTACTTCAAGAGGCAGCCTAAAGAACTTGGGCCACCCAGGCCCAAGTGTCTTCCCTCGAGCCAGTTACCACCCACCCTTGAACTCAAGCCTGTTGGGTCGGAAGAAAACGGGGAAAAGATGGCAAGAGGGGGGGTGAATTGCCTTTTAAAAAAGATTAACAAATTAAAATCAAAGTAAAGAATGCAGCGGAAAGTAAAGAGGCAAGACACACGAAATTGATAACGGAGTTCGGCCAAAACCCGGCCTACGTCTCCGCTCCCAACTCAACCGTTGAGAGATTCCTACCGCTTGCTTTTCAATGGTTTTAGCAAGAAACCCACTAGGCTTTGAGGTAGCACTAGGACCTATTACAGCTTGCTTTTATTGGTTAAGCAAGAACCCACTTGCTTTTAATGGAATAGCAAGAACCCACTAGCCTTTTTAACGGGTGAAGGCTAGCTCACCGAAAACTCAAGCCTTTTAAAAGGAAAGGCTTGACTAACCTCTTCACACCTTAATGGTGGTGTGAAACCCAAAAGAAAGGGGGAAAAGAGAAAAGGTTGGGGTTTGTAGGCACAAACCCAATTTTAAGCTCAAAATAAAATATACAATAAAAACCGTATAGGAGGAAGACTTGGGCGCCAATTGGATGATGGAGTTGATGTAGCGTGCTCTCCCAAGATTCTTGAGGTGCTCCTTGGATTGGGAATTGGTTGGAGCACGTTGGGTTCCTTGAGGAAATCCGCCGGAGGTTCGCCAAAATGATCAACAATGTGTCCGGTGGCTTGGGTGAAGTTCCGGGGCTTCCTAGGCCTTTATTTATAGGCTAGGAACCTTCAAGTATCCGTTGGAGGGCTTTGGAGCCGTTGGAAAAGTCCTCGGAGCCGTTGGAGGCCAAAAGAGGGTTGACTGGTCAAAGCCAACGGCTAGTTTGACTGGGCTACCGGCTGGCCGGTACAGGGCCACCGGCCGGCCGGTGCCTTGGCAGAGGAGAAGAAAAATGGTCCAGGCTCTACCGGCTGACCGGTGGAGGAGCCACCGGCTGGCCGGTGGGGAGACAGTAGCTCCCACTATTGACTGGATGCCACCGGCTGACCGGTGGAGCCTGGCAGTGGGCAATGCCTCTGCCAGGTCCACCGGCTGGCCGGTGCCGTCACACCGGTTGGCCGGTGGATTGAATTTCAGTCCACTTGATGTCCATTCTTGGGCCAATCCTTTGGCAATCTTTTGCCTATCATCCACAACACTTAAAAACAATGTTAGACACATATGAAAGTGATTGTGATCATGAAAATCAAAGAGTGTGGGGTACAACAATCTCCCCCTATTTTGATGATCACAATCACTTATCTAAGCAATGTAAAAACTTAAATGAAAGGCATGCTTTAAATGATAAAATGAAATGTAAAGCAAAGCATGATCAAAAGGTTTCTCCCCCAATCAATCAAGAAATTTCTCCCCCTTTGTGATTATCAAAAAGAATGGGGCATAAAACTTGATTGAGGGAATTTTTGAAAAACAAGAGATGGGATTTGAAAATCTATTGAAAGGTTGGAAATTGAAAGATTTGAATAAAAAAAAAAGAATAACAGTTTAAATTGAAAGTTTTGAATCAAAATTGAAATGAAAATTTTGAATGAAAATTTGAAACCAAGAGTTGAAAATGAAAGTTTGAATAAAACAAAAAATTCTTAAACAAACCTAACTCCCCCTAAATAAAAACAATAAATCACCGGGGAGAGGGTTTTTGAAAGGAGACAATTTTAGGCCCCGTGAGACTCGCCAAAAGGGATTTTTCAATCCAAATTTGTTTCATGGCGGGTCTTCTCCTATAAAATTCATCGGAAAAGAAAAAAGACTTTGGTTGGCCATACCGGGCATTTTTGCAATTACATTCATATATCATGTGCCCGGGTTTTTTGCAATAGTTACAAAATTTAAAGCAAGAGCTCCCCCTTACAAAAACAGTGGGTGCATGGGAGGAGGAAGCTTGCTTGGAATAGCCAAGCCCTTGTGTGGTTCTAGAAATGCGTTGGGAACCTAGCAAATTATTCAAATTTTGTTCCACTTGGGTGAACTTAGCTAGGGATTCCCTTAGGTCTTTGATGGTTGATTCCAAAGAATCAACATTCGGGAAATTTTGGATTTTTAGGGAGAGTTCCTCCTTCTCTTTGAGAAGTTGGTCTTTTTCGGAGGAAAGTTTTTTGAAATTCTTTTTCAAAGAAACAAATTTAGAAGAGAGTTCATGAAAACCATTTTCTAATTGATCTCTAGCGTGTGAGAGTTCTTCATAAGATAAATGATTTAAAGAATTTGAATTTGAAGAACAAGAGGAGGAGGAGTCGGAAGATGTTACCTCATGGAATGCCATTAGGCATTTTGTACCTTGGTCGCTCGAGGAGGAGGAGGAGGAGTATGATGAGGTGTCACTCCATGTGGCCTTGAGGACCTTTTTCTTTCCTTTCCCCTTAGCCCGTTTCTTGTTGAGTGGGCAATCGGGCTTGTAATGGCCCTTTTCGCCGCACCCGTAGCATTTCACCTTGGGCTCGGATTTTTCGGTGGGTTCTTGCTTTCGCGCCTTGCGAGATTTCTTCTTCTTCTTATGCTTCTTCATAAATTTGTGCATTTGGCGGGCGAGATTCTCCATTTCCGAATCGCCGCTTGATGAGGAAGAAGATGAAGATGATGATGAGGATGAGGAGGAGCTTACTTCTTTTTGTACCTTGAGGGCGATGTTCTTTGGTGTCTTGATTGGTGTGCCCTCCTTTTGAGCTTGCCTCCTCATCGTGATTTCATACGTCATTAGGGATCCGATGAGCTCTTCGACCGGCATGTTCTTTACATCCTTAGCTTCTTGGATTGCCGTCACTTTAGGTGCCCATGAGCTCGGAAGGACCCATAGAATCTTCTTGACCATTGCTTCAGCTGAAACATCATCACCAAGGGACTTTCTCCCATTGCACACGTCAGTAAATCGTGTAAACATTTCAGAAATTGATTCATTTGGGTGCATAGAAAATGACTCAAAATCTTGACGGTACATGTCCAATCGAGTGTCCTTGACTTTGTTGGTCCCCTCATGGGTAACCTCCAATAGTTTCCAGATTTCATGTGCGGAGGTGCATGTGGAAACTCGATTGAACTCATTTCTATCTAAACCGCAATGTAGAGCGTTCATGGCTTTTCCATCAAGCTCAAAATTTCTAATGTCGGCTTGGGTCCATTTGGATTCGTCGGGGGTAGACAAAGTGTAACCTTGCATGACAATTTTATATATGGGATATCCTATGCTTCTTAAAAAAGTGGTCATGTGGGTTTTCCAATAATTATAGTCGGTCCCATCAAAAAATGGAGCCCGACCCAATGAGTAGCCCTCGGGGGCGAAAGAGGTAGATGCCATAAAAAAAAATAGGATCTTTAATTTGAAACCGTTTTAGGGAATTATTCAAATACGTCCCTCTGATACCAATTGTTGGGTCGGAAGAAAACGGGGAAAAGATGGCAAGAGGGGGGGTGAATTGCCTTTTAAAAAAGATTAACAAATTAAAATCAAAGTAAAGAATGAAGCAGAAAGTAAAGAGGCAAGACACACGAAATTGATAACGGAGTTCGGCCAAAACCCGGCCTACGTCTCCGCTCCCAACTCAACCGTTGAGAGATTCCTACCGCTTGCTTTTCAATGGTTTTAGCAAGAAACCCACTAGGCTTTGAGGTAGCACTAGGACCTATTACAGCTTGCTTTTATTGGTTAAGCAAGAACCCACTTGCTTTCAATGGAATAGCAAGAACCCACTAGCCTTTTTAACGGGTGAAGGCTAGCTCACCGAAAACTCAATCCTTTTAAAAGGAAAGGCTTGACTAACCTCTTCACACCTTAATGGTGGTGTGAAACCCAAAAGAAAGGGGGAAAAGAGAAAAGGTTGGGGTTTGTAGGCACAAACCCAATTTTAAGCTCAAAATAAAATATACAATAAAAACCGTATAGGAGGAAGACTTGGGCGCCAATTGGATGATGGAGTTGATGTAGTGTGCTCTCCCAAGCTTCTTGAGGTGCTCCTTGGATTGGGAATTGGTTGGAGCACGTTGGGTTCCTTGAGGAAATCCGCCGGAGGTTCGCCAAAATGATCAACAATGTGTCCGGTGGCTTGGGTGAAGTTCCGGGGCTTCCTAGGCCTTTATTTATAGGCTAGGAACCTTCAAGTATCCGTTGGAGGGCGTTGGAGCCGTTGGAAAAGGCCTCGGAGCCGTTGGAGGCCAAAATATGGTTGACTGGTCAAAGCCAACGGCTAGTTTGACTGGGCTACCGGCTGGCCGGTACAGGGCCACCGGCTGGCCGGTGCCTTGGCAAAGGAGAAGAAAAATGGTCCAGGCTCTACCGGCTGACCGGTGGAGGAGCCACCGGCTGGCCGGTGGGGAGACAGTAGCTCCCACTATTGACTGGATGCCACCGGCTGGCCGGTGGTCAAGCCACCGGCTGACCGGTGGAGCCTGGCAGTGGGCAATGCCTCTGCCAGGTCCACCGGCTGGCCGGTGCCGTCACACCGGTTGGCCGGTGGACTGAATTTCAGTCCACTTGATGTCCATTCTTGGGCCAATCCTTTGGCAATCTTTTTCCTATCATCCACAACACTTAAAAACAATGTTAGACACATATGAAAGTGATTGTGATCATGAAAATCAAAGAGTGTGGGGTACAACAAAGCCCCTTCCAGTCCATCTCAAATATTCCTTTTTAGGAGACAATTCCACCCTTCCTGTGATCATTTCATCAAATCTAGAGGTGATTCAAGAGCACAATCTGCTCTCTGTTTTGAGGAAGTACAAGTCTGTCATAGGCTGGTCAATTGCTGATATCAAAGGGATAAGTCCAGCTTTCTGTATGCATAAAATTCCAATGGAACCTGAGTGTAAGCCCAGAGTAGAATCCCAAATAAGACTCAACCCCAACATAAAGGAAGTTGTGAGAGAAGAAGTGATTGGGTTGCTGGATGTTGGAATAATTTTTCCAATTTCTGATAGCCCCTGGGTCAGTCCTATCCAGGTGGTTCCCAAAAAGAGTGGAGTGACAGTGGTCACTAATGAAAGGAATGAGCAAATCCAGACAAGAGCAGTGAATAAATGGAGAGTTTGTATAGACTACAGAAAGTTGAATGCTGCCACAAGAAAGGATCACTTCCCTATGCCATTTTTGGATCAAATGTTAGAGAGGTTGGCAGGTAATGAATTCTTCTGCTTTCTTGATGGCTATTCTGGTTACAACCAGATTTCCATTGCACCTGAGGACCAAGAGAAAACCACCTTCACCTATCCATTTGGTACATTTGCCTACCGGAAGATGCCCTTTGGCTTGTGTGGTGCTCCTGCAAGTTTTTAGAGATGTATGATGGCAATCTTTTCAGACATTATTGAGAGGATTATTGAAGTGTTCATGGATGATTTTTCTGTTGTGGGAGATACCTTTGAGAACTGTCTAAAAAACCTGGAATTAGTGTTAGAAAGATGCCAAGAGACCAGCTTAGTCTTAAACTGGGAAAAGTGCCAATTCATGGCCACTGAAGGCATAGTTTTGGGACATAAGGTTTCTAAGAAGGGGCTAGAGGTCGAAAATGCTAAAATTGTGGTCATACAAAAGTTGCCCCCACCTGAAAATGTAAAAGGAATTAGAAGTTTTTTGGGTCATGTTGGGTTCTACGGGAGGTTCATTAAGGATTTTTCTAAGATTACTATACCCCTATGCTCCCTTCTGGTTAAGGACACACCCTTTGTCTTTGATGAAACTTGTCTAGAGACCTTTAATTTACTCAAGTAGAAATTAAATACTTCACCTGTAATCACTGCTCCTGACTGGAAACTTCCCTTTGAGGTTATGTGTGATGCTAGTGATTTTGCAATAGGAGCTGTGTTAGGGCAGAGGAAGGATAGGAAACTTCATGTTATTTACTATGAAAGCAAGCTCCTAGATGATGCCCATAAGAATTATTCTACCACTGAAAAGGAGATGGCTGCTGTGATGTTTGCTTTGGAAAAGTTCAGGCAGTATTTGATAGGACCAAGGATCATAGTTTTCACAGATCATTCAGCCCTTAAGTATTTGCTGGCTAAAAAGGACTCAAAGCCCAGACTCATGAGGTGGACCTTGCAGTTACAGGAGTTTGATTTAGTGATTAAGGATAAGAAAGGGGATGAGAATGTAGTTGAAGATCATTTGTCTAGATTTCCCAATTCCCCAAGTAAGGAACCAAAAGAGATCAACACTTCCTTCCCTGATGAACAACTGTTTGCTGCTTCTGTGCAGCAGTCTGCCTGGTTTGCAGACTATGCCAACTTTCTGGCAGCTGGAGTCATGCCCAAGGATCTCTCACACAACCAAAGGAAGCGGTTTATATCTGAACTAAAATACTAATTTTGGGATGACCCTCTTCTCTTTAGGAGGTGTGCTGATGGGATTCTGAGAAGATGTGTGGTTGAGGATGAGATTTTTCCCATACTTGAGAGCTACCACTCATCACCTTGGGGTGGCCACCATGGAGGAGAAAGGACTGCTCAGAAGGTCTTACAGGCTGGTTTCTACTGGCCAACACTGTTTAAGGATTCTAGAAGTCTGGTTATTGGCTGTGCAAAATGTCAAATGTTGGGAAATGTTGGAAGAAGGCAGGAATTACCTCAAAAAGGTATTCTGGAAGTTGAAATATTTGATGTGTGGGGCTTGGACTTCATGGGACCATTTCCATCCTATTATGGGAATGAGTACATTTTGGTTGATGTGGACTACGTGTCCAAGTGGGTTGAGGCAGTAGCACTACCCAACAATTCAGCTGCTAGTGTGGTGAAATTCATTAAGAAAAACATTTTTTCCAGATTTGGTGTGCCTCGAGCTTTCATAACTGATAATGGGACTCACTTCAAGAATTATAAGTTCAAAGATTTGATGGAGAAGTATGGGTGCTCACATAGGACAGGCACTACTTACCACCCACAGTCCAGTGGGCAAGCAGAAGTTTCAAACAAGGAGCTCAAACAGATTTTAGATAAAACAGTGTCTAGCTCTAGGAAAGACTGGTCATGGAAGTTGGATGAGGCCCTTTGGGCCTACAAGAACTGCTTATAAAACTCCTATAGGGATGTCACCAAATAGTCTCCTTTTTGGGAAAGCATTCCATCTACCTATTGAGTTACAACAGAGATCTTATTGGGCAGTAAAGGCTCTTAACTTTGATTTTAAGTCTGCTGGAGAGAGGAGGCTTCTAGAGATGAGTGAGTTGGAAGAGATCCGAAGAGAGTCTTATGAGAATGCTGAAATTTACAAAGAAAGAACAAAGGCTTTTCATGACTCAATCATTCAAAACAGGAATTTCAAGGTTGGTGAGAGGGTCCTGCTTTTCAATTCAAGATTGAAGCTGTTTCCAGGGAAGTTGAAGTCCAAGTGGTCAGGACCCTTTACCATTGTTAGAGTTCTGGTTAATGGAGCTGTTGAGCTAGTTGGAGATGAGAATAGACCCTTCTTAGTCAATGGTCAAAGAATAAAGCACTTATTTGAAGGGTAGACAAAGGGCTTGGCTGCCATATCTCTATTGGAGGAATGAGCTGATTCACGTCTAACTGAGGACTATAAACTCAGTGTTTCATGGGAACTAACCCATGGTTGCTTAGTAGTTTCTCTTTTATTTTATGTTAATCAATAAAGTTCATCCCTGCTGCCTCTGTTTCAATTTCTTGACTTCTGATGGTGCCTCATGATCTGTTGTTGTGTTAGAGAGAGTTGTTGCTGCCAGAACCTTGGCTAGAAAACCCAAGGGAGCAATCCACTGCATCATATGGATAACATTTCTCTCTACTCACTCTCTTGGGTTACTTTTATTGAACTGTAAACTCTGAAATCTTATTTTACTTATTTGAACTTGCATGTTCTGAAGAGGAATAACAACCCAGTGATGTTGCTAAGGATATGTTGATGAAAGCCACTCCTAAAGCTCCAATAATTCAGGGAAGTGTTGTTCTCCCTTTTTCACTTTCAATTAATTGCTTACTCTCTGCTGTGAACTAAGTGTGGGGGACTTCCTCCCAATCTGTGAGTAATGACTGTATTTTCTTGATTGGGTGTTAGCTGCTAATATATACTTAATTAAGAATGTACTTGAGTTGATTTAATGAAACATGCTTGCACCCATTATTATTATTCTCATTATGCTGCTGCTGCACATCATTGCTAAACATGCTAATTTTTGAATTAAATTGTTAAAATCTTTTTTTCTGCTCACACTGCTTCAAAAGCATGAAAATGTTAGGAATAGAATTGTACATGGTTCCTGGTGAGGCTGGTGGGGTCGGGCTCTTCTATTTTTTTTTATTTTCATTCAATTTTTTTGTGGAAAATAAAATTTTTTAACTTCATTGATACCCCTTCATTTCCTTTTTCAGCTGAAATGTCTATCTGTTTTGAACATTAACTGTCTCCCACCTTGAGATTCAACATTGGGGATAATGTTGGGTTTTAAGTGTGGGGGAGAGGAGTCATTCTAGTGTCATGTCGAATTCCCCCTTCTTGAACTTGAGTTTGTGGTTGTTTAAAAAAAATGGTCAAATTTTTTCAAAAACATGGTTCAAAATTCCTTAAAAAAATTCAAATTCTTTCATCACATGATGGTCATTGGATGTTCATTGGTACTTCAATTATGTCTGGTTTAGTGAATAATGGTTTGCTGGATGTTGAGAGTAGCACTGAGTCAGAAATTGTTAAGTATGAATGATTGCTGAGTGCAATTGTTCACTGTCTCTATGGATCTATCCATTTAGGAACTTAGGATGAGAGTGTGACAAGATAGGTTATGTGTAGTAAGGATCATGGCTTTGGGTAACTTGTTGTTCTTACTGGAACCCAGGGGACTCACATTTTTATAATATAATATTCAATCACTTTAGGAAGTCAACTTGATTGATTATTAATTAAGTCATTTGTAACTGGAGTAAAATGGGCAAATGGGATCCCACGATGAGTATCTGAGACAAGGTGCATTGGGTGCGTTTCTGTGAATAAATAAAGCCAATTTCAATCTTAATAAGTGTTATGCACAGTGCTCTGCACATGGAATATGGCTGGGAAAAAGTAAAATAAAGTGCCCTTGTCAAAAATGAGCTCATTAAGGTGAGGGGAATTTTGAACCCAGATGAAGAAGGGAGCAATTGACTTGGTTAATTTTCATTTGAGTTGAATCAATAAAGTGATCAATTTAATGGATTTTAATTCTTGGAACCTGGGGGAAGGTGAGAATAGAAGGTGCCCTTGGTTATGTTTTTGAGTTCCACTTCTTCTAACCTGTCAAAACTACTTGAATCAGTTCTTGAATTGGAAGGTGAAGTAGGATGGTTAATTATTACACATAGGAGGCATGACATACTTGACAGTATATGAATTTGTGAGGCTTTTGACTTCCAGTGAGTATTTGAAGCTAGGCAGGACATCATTTTTGAATACCTTTGAAAAACCTGACTCATTGTTTTGTCCTGTTCATCTGGATTTTTAAGTTCAATCATGCACTTTTTGAGCTGAAATTCACAAATCATAGTTCTGTTTTAAAGTCAAAGGCATGTATTTGTTTGAGGACAAACAAAGCTTTAAGTGTAGGGGAGTTTGATGTGGAAGTGTTTTCACACTCATTGCCACATCCTTTTTGTATTTTCTATTGACTTTTTTATATTAAAATGATTGTTTCTAGTCAATGTTTAATAAGTATTGTGTTTTTGTACTTTGCTGTGTAAATTAATCCGTTTTTAGTTTAAAACATGTGTTTTAATGTACATTAGTGTCATTTTAAATAAGTCTTAAATTAACTTAGTCTCGCCAATTAGACTTTTATTTATTTATTCTTTTATTTTTAAAATTTTTCATTCTAGTCAGATTACTAATTCATTTATTAAATTAATTAATGCCTTATTCTTTAAATTGTAAATAAATAACTCTTTTTGGTTTTTAGACTTTTAATAATTTAATTAGTTTTAGCAATTTAATTTTACTCATTTAATATTTTTATTTTTTAATTTGATTAGATCTTTAATTAATTGGTTAATTATTTTAAGCATGTGATTGTAAATATTGTATTTTGTTCTTTAATTATGTATGTTTATATTTTTTTTAACCCAAATAAATTCAATTGTTTAAATAAAGTTTCATTAATTTTATTATTTTACTTTGTGTTTTTAGTTTTTAATTCAGTTATGTTTAATTTAATTTATTAGTATATTTATTTATTTATTTTTTAGTTTTATTAAATTATTTTATTTATTTAATTTTCTTGATTATGTTTGTTCGCAGGTGTGGCGGCCACACGGTCTTGTTTATTATTGGTGACTTCCTCACCGGTAGCGGTGACCTCATCGGTAGTGAACTTGCAAATCCTCACTGATACAGCCTACCTCACCGTTATACTCAACCTCACCGTTACCCAATTTTTCTTTCATCCTCACCGTTACTAAGTCTACCGTTACACCCTTTTTCTTTTCCCTTCCCAGCTACCGATACAGTCCACCGTTACTCTTTTTTTTCTGCTACTGTTATACCTCACTGTTACTATTTTCCAGCTACCGATACCTCGTTGCTCAACCTCACCGTTCCATTTTTCTCATTGTCAGGCCCAGTCTACCAATACACTATTCTAGCTACCTTTACCTCCAATACCCCACCGTTAAGCACACCCTACCGTTACGCCTCCACCTTTATTTTCTCACCGTTACTCCTCACTGATACCCTCCACTCACTGCTATATTTTTCCTCACCAATACAATTCTCTCCTCTATTCCTCACCATGCCACTCCTCTATTCCACCTGCATCCTCACAGCAGCAGCATCAACAAACACTCAAATTCATACACCATGTTCAAACTCACAAATCAAACCAAAGCAGTTCCAAGGATCACACATACGCAGATGAAGATTCAAACTGAAAATCACGTTCTGAGCACCATCGCACGAGCTCCACCCTACCCAGCCGCACCACCACGGCTTCATACGCACTCCTCCCCGCCTCCGTTCCAGCAGCTCACGTCACCCCCACAACAAACCCCGACGCGCAGCAAAGAAACGACAAATTGTCTGGACAATAACACAATTCAACAACAAACAAACCCGATTCAAAGCAGTAAACCAGATTCAACGCAAAGCAGAACTCAAAATTCGATCCCCCTGCTCGTCGGAGTGTCATCTGAACCCTAACCGATCCACACCGCCGCATGAACCCCTGCTTCTCCCTGCTCTCCGGCCTCACCCTGCTCATAACCTAATCCAAGCCGAACCTCCCCTGCCCCGCACTTCTCCTCCCGCTGCCTTCCACCCTCATTCGAACCCCCGGCTCTGTCCGCCACGCCGCGCCGCACTCCACCCGCGCTGCAAGCGCTCGCCCCTACCTCCTGCTTCACCATAGCTGCGCCGCAAGCCTGCACCCGACCCCCCGCCGCATCCCTTTCCGCATCCGAATCGCCGTCGCCTCCTGCCCTACTCCACCGCCGCACGAACCCCAGAAGAGCCTCCATCCTCCTCACGGCCGCACTCAACCGAAGCCGCCGGCGACCCGCTTGCCTCCGCCGTCGCACTCCGCTGATCAGACCCCGCTCTACGCCGCCCTCGGTTCCACTGTTGAGCCGACCTCTCCCTCAAAGTCGAAGCCGTCGCCCCCCCCCTCCCCCCCCCGCCTTCCTTTTTGTTTTATTTTCTCTTTTTGTTTTATTTTTGTTGTTTTATTATATTATATCGTATTATCTAATATATATATATATATATATATATATATATATATATATTATCACATATAATACAAAATATATATTATGTATTATATATCGTATATAATACTATAATAATTATAGGAATATTAGCAAAAGTATAAAAACTTATATATAGTATTAATATGTTATAATAATATATGTTATTAATAAATATAATAATTATATTTACATATAGTAGTAATAATAATATTAGGTATTATATATATGTTAATAAGTATTTTTATTAACTAGTTTAAGTAATAATACCAATATATAGTATATAATAGTTTCATTATATTTTTATTTGACTCACCTGTTTTTATTGTTTCGTGGCAGGGGCAGCAGACACTCACTTAGAGTTCACTTAAAAGAGGGTGAAGCGCCACATGGATCTGGGTGTCCAGGGAAGAAATTGACTCACCGCGCGCGCATATTTTTCATTCAGTTAGGAGAAACCGCTCCGGTGACCAGTGCGGGAGGGGCGGCAAAGTGAAAGCTCCACGTGAAGGCCGAGGAACACTTCAGATGAGATTTTAGAGGCTTCGGTTGGGTGATGAATGCACGAGAGGCGGGAGAGACATAGATGAACAAGAGCTAAGCAGGAGGGAAGGATAGCCAGAGGGGGACACACTTTCATCGGGAGAAGGAGCAGACATCAGTGAAGATCATTACGGGAAGTAGACAGAACTTAAACGATCTTCCTTAGAGTAGATTGGAGCAGGAGATCACAACATTTTCACACCTCGATTCCCAGGGCGGGACATCGAGCGCATTCCAGCGCCGCATCCACCATTGAGCAGCAGGGATTTAGAACTTCAGGAGATCAAGCAGGGAGACAACATATTTATGTTCTTTGTGATCTATTTTTCTGCAACTTAATTCAACATGAACTTCACTGTTTTTCATTCCATGTTTGCATTAAATCCAACCATCATGTCCGGCTAAATCCCTTTGGGGGAGAATAAGCTGGCTGATTCGATTTGTTTAGTCTAATTCATGCACTGCATCATTGCTGGATCCTCTCTCTCATTTTTTAATAGACAAGTTTATCTTCAAAACAACAAGATCGTGTGAAAACCGATCTTGTTTGTACCATAATTAAAACTGTTTTAAATTGAGTAATTCACTGACAAGTGAATTATACTCTTCAAAGAGAGAGACACCGAACTTAACTGACAAGTTGAGCTCAGTGACTTCTGACTTTTCTTCACCATTGGTTGGAATGACTCTTACAGTCGAAGGACTGTAGGAGCTATTCCATCACAAGCTGACCAGACGAAAACTCTGGCCGGTTACTCTTAGTTAGATCCATGCTCTTCAATCGCATTGCATGAATAGGGTTAAGAAACATCAAATCGACCAGTATACTTCCCCTCTTCCTCATCTATTGGTTGTTTGCACCATAATTCTGCTGCTCTGTTTCTATCTACTCACTTTGCATTCCATTTGTCTTTGCTCGATATTTGCATGTGTGTTTTTTTTGTTTATTTTTTTTAGAACACCAAACACAACAACATGCCTCCCTATGGTTCGACCCTGTCTTGCCACTGTCCTAAGTAGTAAGTAGGTATAAATTTTAATTTGTCGCCCGTGCCCAACGATGCGCGTGCGTGCAATGGCCTTTTTGATGGGTTTAAGAGATTAAATCTTATTGTTTTGGAAGCATTTTCTTACTTGGTTTCATGATTTGTTTATTTGTATTCATGAATGGAAGTTGGTTTGAAATATGGTTAAACATCCAGAATGGTTAATATAAATTATTAGTGACATTAAACATATATAAATGGTCTTATAATTAATCTGGTTATATACCATGAGGATGACTCATTCGATGAGTTAAAAATAAACGCTTGAATTTGTCTTGGCAGTTTTGTGCTCAATAAACTTGTTTCGTATTATTATTCAATATTATGTATGTAAAAAGATTCCAGAACATTAATCACGATAAAATACATATGTTATGACCTGGTTCAAACATTATTATGGTTTCATGACCATTAATGAAAGAAATATTTAAGAAAAAAACTTAGTCGTCCATGAAGGTTATAAATTGAAACCTCATGGACATTGATTTCGTTTATAAAAATAAAAGGGAGGGAGTAAGAATATTGATGATGTTTCTTCCATTCACATGATATAAATCCAGTATGCAGATGATACTGGAGTTATCATGATCATCTAGACAGAATAGGTGAGGAGATGATAACAAATGAAGATAAATTCAAATGAAACTAAAAGAAAAAGAAAGGTGTTTTACCTCTTGAAATAACTTCTTCGATAACCTCCTTAAGGGAAGGGATTTCGGAATTTTGGAAAGACCAAGAGCTTCCTGGTCGTGGGGAGTGACTAGGGAAGGGTATTTGGGCAGAACATTGAGGAGATTCAAGGCTTAGATGAGTGAAGAGAAGAGGGAGTGGGGAGGGGGGTTTTATAGTGGAGGAGAGGGGGTATTTTTCAATATTTTAATCATTATTATAATATTTTTTCCCAAGATTATGAATAGTCTTAGTTCATGTTACATCAAATAGTAATAATGGAATATGAGTTCTAACGAAGTGTCCATGCATCACTTATGATGTCATAAATAGTGTATTTTACTGATAATTTGTATATACGGTATTTTATCATATTTCACTATTCATAAAAAATTCTAGAATTCCAGAAAAATACAAAAAATTTACCATAACCATTTTTCGACGTGTAGATTTCAAAAATGAACTCCATTTTTTAAAATTAATTTTCTAAATATTATTAATTTAATTTTTAAATAAAGTCATAGTTAATTCGAAAAATAAGATTCTTAAAGTGCAATTAGTTTTATTTCTCATTGAAAAACTAATTAAGATCTCATTATCTTGTTTCCTTAAGAAAATGAAATAATATTATTATTTACTATTCATAAGGGTCATATTACAATTCATATTACAATTCATAAGGGTATGTTACTGTTCACCAAAAATTAAGTTTGTTCTATCAGACTCCAAATGACTTACTGATCACAACTCTAGATTACCATTTTTCGAAATTAAAAACATAGAAGTGGAAAATTTATATTTAATGGCTAGGTTTTGACTATATCCTAAATAACCTACTATTTTTTCGAAGGAACATAGTGATGAATAGAATGTATTTAACAGAAAAATACCATAAAATGTTTGGGGTGCTACATTATTCCCTCCTTCGGAAATTTCGTCCTCGGTGTTTTATGTACGTAGCCCACCAAAAAGATGTGGGTGGTTGTCCTTCATGAAATCCTCTAGTTCAAATGTTGCTTCCCCCATATTCTGGTTTCTCCAAATAACCTTTACTAGACAAGTTGTTCAATTTCCTAATACCTGCTCCCTTGTGTCAAGAATCCTGATGGGATTTTCACAGTATGAAAAATCTAGTTCCAGTTCTATTCCTTCATATGTGAGTACATGCGTTGGTTCTGGCATGTATTTCATTAACAATGATACGTGGTAGACATCATGAACTCTGGAGAGATTTGGAGGCATCGCTAAATGGTAAGCTACAGCTCCGATTCTTCCCAAGATTTCAAATGGTCCTATGTACCTGGGGCTCAGTTTCCCTTTCTTACCAAACATTAAGACGCCCTTCCATGGAGATACTTTTAGAAATACATTATCTCCCACTTGAAATTCCAAGTCCTTTCTCTGGTTGTCAGCATAACCCTTCTGCCTACTTTGGGATGCTTTAATATGGGCTTGTATTTTCTTCACCTTTGTCGTGGTCTCTTCAATAAGTTCTAGGCCTATAAGTTTCCTTTCACCAACTTCATCCCAAAAAGTTGGAGTTGGACATCACTTTCCATATAATGCTTCATATAGATCCTTTTGAATACTAGAATGAAAACTATTATTGTAGGAAAATTCCACTAAAGGCAATTATTGATCCCACATACCTTGGAAGTCAAGAGAGCATGATCTCAGCACATCTTCCAGAGTTTGAATAGTCCTTTCAGACTGTCCGTCAGTTTGAGGGTGATATGCAGTACTCATATGAAGCTCAGTATTAAAAGCCTTCTGGATACTTTTCCAGAACCTTGATGTAAAACGTGGATCACGATCAGAAACAATCGATAGGGAAACTCCATGAAGTCTCACAACTTCATTAATATATAGTCTTGCTAGATGTTCAAGTGGTAGATCTTCTCTTATAGTAAGAAAATGTGCGGACTTGGTAAGACGGTCAACAATGACCTATATTTCATCGTTCCATCTAGGAGTCTTTGGTAGTCCCATGACAAAGTCCATCGTGATATTATCCCATTTCCACTTAGGTATGGGAAGAGGTTGCAACACTCCTCCATGATGTTGCCTTCCAACTTTCACTTGTTGACAAACCATACATCTTGACACAAAACCAGAAATCTCCCTCTTTATTTTATCCCACCAAAAATTTTCCTTCAAATCTCTATACATCTTAGTGATACTAGGGTGAATAGAGAAATTGGAACTATGAGAATCATCTAACAATTCCCTTTTTAGATCAGGAATATCGGGAATACAAAGTATCTTCCCAAATTTCAAAATTCCATCTTCATATACGAAGTCAATCAACCGCCCATCATTCACAGCTTTAATCTTCTTTTGAAACTCCTCATTATCAGCATGAGATCTTTTTATCCTTTCTAGTAAAGAGGGTTTGGAAACCATTTGAAAAAGCATTGATGTTTCACCTTCCATGGTTATTCCCATATCCATCTTTACTAGATCCATGAAAATATGACCCCTTTCAACTCTCATCTTGTTCAAAACTACATGATCCTTTCTGCTCAAAGCATTGACCACCTTATTTTCCTTTCCCAAGTGGTAGTGTATCGTACAATCATAATCCTTGAGTAGTTCAATCCATCTCCTTTGCCTCATGTTGAGTTCTTTCTGTGAGAAAATATACTTCAAACTCTTGTGATCGGTATAAATCTCACATTTTTCACCATAGAGATAATGTCTCCATATCTTCAAAGCAAAGATTACAGCATCTAACTCAAGATCATGAGTAGGATAGTTTTTCTCATGAATTTTTAGCTGTCGTGATGCATAAGCAATAACACTATCATTTTTCATAAGGACACAACCAAGTCCTTTCTTTGAATCATCACTATAAATAACAAACCCGTCATTCCCTGATGGTAGAGTCAATATATGAGAATTGATTAATATTCTCTTCTGTTCTTCGAAACATTCTTCAAAAACTTTTTTCCAGACAAATTTAACCCCTTTTCGTGTGAGCTTTGTTAGCAGGTTAGCCAGTTGGGCAAAATTCTGCAAGAAACGCCGATAATACTTGCTAAGCCAATAAAACTGCGTACCTCAGTTAAGTTTGTTGGTGTGGGAAAATCATGGATTGTCGTTGTCTTCTCAGGATCAACTACGATTCCATCCTTCGAGACAATATGGCCAAGAAAAGAAACTGACTGAAGCCATAATTCACACTTTCTAAATTTCCCATATAATTGATTTCTTCTAAGAGTTCCCAGAATAACTCGCAAGTGACTCTCATGGTCTTCATAGCTTTTTGAGTATACTAGTATATCATAGATGAATATCACAAAAAAGTTATCAATATATTCCTTAAAAGCTCTAACCATTAAATCAATGAAAATAGATGGTGCATTCGTCAGTCCAAAAGGCATCACTATAAACTCGTAATGCCCATACCTGGTTCGAAATGCTATCTTTGGAATATCTTCCTTCCTCACACTCAGTTGATGATATCCATATCAAAGTTAAATATTTGAAAATTATTGAGCTCCATGAATTTGGTCAAATAAATCATTAATCTGGGGTAGAGTATACTTATTCTTTTTTGTAATAGCATTGATTTCTCTGTAATCAATGCAAAGCCTCATGGATCCATCATTCTTCTTTACAAACAAGACTGGGGCTCCACATGGAGAAACACTAGGTCGAATAAATCCTTTGTCTCTCAACTCTTCTAGTTGTTTCTTCAGCTCCACTAGCTCCACAGTGGCCATTCTATATGGGGTCTTCGATATAGGTCTTACACCAGGAATTAAGTCAATGGATAACTCAATTTCCCGCTCTAGAGGATGTCCAGGTAAATCCACTTGAAATATATCAATGTACTCTTTCACTATGTGCACATCATCAATTTGAAGATTTATTTCCTCCCCCATAGATATTGGTTTATCTTCCTCTCTAGGTATTTCATTCAATAGAGCTATTGGAGGTGGTTCTAGATAAGAATCGGCTAGCGAAGTTTCTTCCCTAAAGACAAGGGATTCTACACCATTTCCAAAAATTGTAAATTACTTTTCCTTGCAATAAATCCTCGCATCATAATTTGATAGGCAATCCATACCGATAATTATATCAAATTCAGTCGTGGGTCTGATGATAAGGCTAGAAACTAAAGCACGTTTTGGTGTTGGGAGGGGGACTAGTCGACATGACTTTGTTCCAATGATACATCCCATGGGAGTTTTGACTGACAACTCCTTTCTTAAATCAAATTGTACATATCTAATTTTCTTGACAAACTGAGCAGATATAAATGAATGCGATGATCCAGAATCAAATAAAGAGTTGGATAACTCTGAGGAAACAATTAGAGTACCTGCCACCACGTCACTAGGAACATCAACCTCCACGGTTGTAATCACATAGGCTCTCCCTTACTCCCTTGGCTTTTACTGAGGCATGTTTCCTTGGTGCTTGGGACACTTATTTGCATAGTGTCCCATCTCTCTGCAGTTGTAGCATTGAACATCGTTGAATTGTTTATTCCCCTTGCATTCATCAAACCGATGGCCCTTTTCTCGACAATTATAGCAGACTCACTTGCCTTTCAAGCATTTCCCAAGATGATTCTTTCCACAGTTCTTGCATAATGGGAAACTATTCGTTCCCTTGCACTTATTTCGTGCTTCTCCTTTTCCTTTGTTATCAGAATTCCGCTTATTATCTTGGTTTCCTTTGAAAAAATTTGATCTAGAAAATTCCTTCTCTGTTTTGATGGAACTTGATACAATTTCATCATATGATGAAAATTATTGAGAAGCTAGTTCCCTTCGAAGACTTGGCTTAAGACCTTCTAAGAAATGATCAATCTTGTCCGCCGAGTCACGTACGTAATCCACAACATACCTGGCTAGCCTTGTAAAGGTAGCCTCATACTCCGCAACACTGTCTTCTTCCCTTTGTTTCAAGCCAAGGAATTTCCTCTTCATTTTGGTTCGTTGCTCATGAGGGAAATATTTTTCAAAGAATATTTCCTTAGGGATTTTTTCACTACTATACATTTCCTACTCTAGTTTCCAAGTTTTCTACTAAACTTCCTCTGATACCAACTGTAACACCCCAACCCCTCTAGGCTGGAGCCGGTGAATTACTTGTGATATTGGCATGGTTAGAAGGAATGAAAATCTCGAAGGAATGATCAGTTTAGTAGTCTTGATGAAACTAGATACATAGATATTACTCAAATTACATTGGAAAAGGTTACAAAATACAATGCATAATAATAACTAAAATCTGCATCCACAGGAAATCAAAAGAAGACCTTCTCTTCATCACCTATCGAAGGTAGACAGTGAAAGGGGTGAGCTCAAACATTTATTAAGTGTCACAAATAGTGGTATGATGAGTACAATAATAAGTGAATCACAAATAATCTCACATAATCAATACATCATTGTGAGTAAATGAATATCCAATGCCATTAATAAACAGAAAATGAAACTGCATCCATAGGTTTTTTCATAGTGAAAATCTCATGGATAATAATAATAACTGATAATGAATCAAGATAATGATTTTTAATTGGATGTCATGTATATGGCACATGAAACCATAATACCATAAAAACGGTTCAGTTTTTCGGGTAGAAAACCATCTGATTTTTTGGAAACAAACTCGAAGGGTTTATCGCCAAACTGTTTTGTCTCATGAGACCTACCGATGCATCGAGGGGATATTGAAGGCCCCACCCACCACTTCGTGTCCAAATAATTATTTATACATTGATTCAATACAAGAGGAATATTCCCTTTCAATATTTGTATAGAATAGAGTATACAGATTCATTAATATTTCCATAATCAAAATAACTTTCCAAATAAACACCGAATGTAAAATGGTATACAGTTTACACAAAAAACATATCCATGACATGAGATTATGGATATTTAATATAAATATAAATTCAAATTAAAAGTGATCTAAAATGGGTAGTAGGTACACAACCTAAGGATTATTAGGTGCACAATACAAAGTTAGTCACAACGAAAAGGTAGTTGAGACAAAGTCCCTTACCACAATGTAAGCAGTCGAATTATGTGACCAGAACTTAATGATCATCAAATGAATCATTTAATAACATGGATATAAAGAGAATCATGTTATTATATATCAAATCAAAGTACACATATACCAAATACAAGAAATAAGTGGCGAACATTGAAAATCTCATAGAAATGAAAGTGAGATGAGAAACCCCTTACCTTTTGCTTTAGTGTGTTCGTGATTGTTCTTAACGTCTTGAATAATAAAATTTAGATTCATTAATTAATAATTAAAGAACCTAATCAACATGTAATTGATATTATATAACATTATTAAGATCATTAATGGCCTTTTTGATGGGATTAAGAGATTAAATCTTATTGTTTTGGAAGTATTTTCTAACGTGTTTTCATGATTTGTTTACTTGTATTCATGAATGAAAGTTGGTTTGAAATATGGTTAAACATCCAGAATGGTTAATATAAATTATTAGTGACATTAAAAAGATATAAATGGTCTTATAATGATTCTGGTTATATACCACGAGGATGACTGATTCAATGAGTTAAAAATAAATGCTTGAATTTGGCTTGGCAGTTTTGTGCTCAATAAAATTGTTTCGTATTATTATTCCATATTATGTAAGTGAAAAGAAAACAGAACATTAATCAAGATGAAATACATATGTTATGACCTGGTTCAACCATAATTATGGTTTAATGAACAGTAATGAAAGAACGATTGAAGAACAAAACATTGTCATCCATGAAGGTTATAAATTGGAACCTCATGGACATTGATATCGTTTATAAAAATAAAAGGGGGGGGGCAAGAATATTGATAATGGTTCTTTCATTCACATGATATAAATACAGTATGTAGATGATAATGGAGTTATCATGATCATTTGGACATAATAGGTGAGGAGAGGATAACAAATTAAGATAAATTCGAATGAAACTAAAAGAAAAAGAAAGGTGTTTTTCCTTTTGAAATAACTTCTTCGATAACCTCCTTAAGGGAAGGGATTTTGGTCTTTTGGAAAGACCAAGAGCTTCCTGGTCGTGGGTAGTGACTAAGGAAGGGTATTTTGGCAGAACTTTGAGGAGCTTCAAGGCTTAGAGGAGTGAAGAGAAGAGGGAGTGGTGAGGGGGTTTTTATAGTGGAGGAGAGGGGGTATTTTTCATTATTTTAATCATTATTATAATATTTGTTTCCCAAGATTATGACTAGTCTTAGTTCATGTGACCTCTAATAGTAATAATGGAATGTGAGTTCGAACCAAGTGTCCTCGAATCACTTATGATGTCATAAATAGTGTATTTTATTGATAATTTGTATATACGGTATTTTATCGTATTTCACTATTCATCAAAAATTCTAAAATTCCAGAAAAATCCCAAAAATTTACCCTAATATTTTTTCAACGTTTATAATTCAAAAATGAACTCCATTTTTTAAAATTAACTTTCTAAATATTATTAATTTAATTTTTAAATAAAGTTATAGTTAATTCGAAAAATAACATTCTTAAAGTGCAATTAGTTTTATTTCTCATTGAAAAACTAATTAACATCTCATTATCTTATTTCCATAAGAAAATGAAATAATAATATTATTTACTATTTATAAAGGTCATATTACTATTCATATTACTATTCATAAGGGTATGTTACTATTCACCAAAATTTATGTTTGTTCTATCAGACTCCAAATGACATACTGATCACAACTCTAGATGACCATTTATCGAAATTCAAAACATAGAAGTGGAAAATTTATATTTAATTGCTAGGTTTTGACTATATCCTAAATAACCTAGTGTTGTTTCGAAGTAACATAGTGATGAATAGAATATATTTAACAGAAACATACCATAAAATGTTCGGGGTTCTACACACAAGGTGTATCACACTGTTCCTTATCACCTGCATGATGGTGGTCAAATCTCTCTTGATCTAGAGGTTGTTACAACCATGATGCCTGGAAAAAGAAATGGCATGAATCATACTCATCATCTTCATCTCCAACAAAGTAGCAAAGCCACAACTACCAAAAAAGCAGACAAGGATCTGACCAAGATGGTTCTTGATGATGGAACTATAGCCTTCAGGGCCCAGATTTCTTTTGGATGCACCATCCACAATGACCTTAATCCATCTAGGTAAAGGAGTGAACTAGAAAACTTCAGAGGTACTTCGAGGTTGGTAGATGTTTCCATCAACACAAAGACGTCGCAGAATGCTATAATCATTCACCGTGTTGTAGTAGTGGCCCTTTTGGATCGAATCAGATTCATGTATGACAATGAGGATCCACATTCTACCCGAATTATGGCTAAATGAGAAATTGTTATGAATAATAGAATTTCTATTATACCAGATCACATGAAGAAGCTCAGCAACAACAGCAAGGAAAGGGTTATTAATCTATTCAGAGCTATCCATATCTGCATATCTCTTTTGTTGAGATTTGATAGAGTCATAAGTCAACCATATGCAGTCAAGGATGTTAAACACATATTCCAAAGAGCAGAATAAGTGTCACAAGAAAGAAATAGGTGGTTGGTATCTTCTATGTATAGATTACAGAGGCTACATTTAGAGAAGAGTTGAATTCCATGTAATTGGAGGTTATCATGCGTGGGGACCATGTTGTTTCCAGAAGACAAATAAGATTAAGTCTCAAAGTTTTGATCCATATTTTATCAAATTTTTTAAGCCAACCAAAATCACTTTCTGAGTTACAAAAAAAGTTGTTGTTAAAGTTTTATAATTGAGCATACCATTTTGATTAGGTTCCCAAATTATGAAATAATCATTATTAGAGAAAGGGTAGTTGCCAAGGGCATTTGTAATGCCATCAGGGAGCTGATCATTTTTGGGATTTAAGAACATATCTAATAGAAGGGGAGGAATTCACAGGTATTTAGTCAGGAGGGAATATAGAGATTAAAGGAGTGCTAGTACAATTATCCTACAATAAGTTCATAGAAGAATATCTAGAGACCATCCATCTATTGTTGTTCATAATGGTGGAAAAATATTTCTGTATGGATGGCCAAATAGAGGAGGTGATAAAATTTGAGTTTCCTTTATAATGTTTTTTAGGGAATTTATTTTTTAAAAAAGAAACGATGTCATATTTATTGTAGAGAAGATTCCAAGTGATCCTATCTTGAAGAACCTCATTGAAGTACTAAATATTTTTGATGCCTATACCACCTTTGTTGATCGTTTTGCAAAAGGTCGACCAGGGGATATTACAAGTTTCCTTTCCATAGTTCTTCCAGTCCAATCAAAATTTTTGATTGAGATATTAATTTTTTTATTATACTAATAGGCCATTTCTAGACCATCATAGTGTATGCCAATTTGGAAACAATAGTAGATTTTACCAGGTATATTCTACCCACCATGGATAGAGCATTACCTTTCCAAGAGGTTAAATGGGTATGAACTTGGTCAAAAATAGTAGAGAAATGATAGTATTTGGGTCGCCCCCAAAATATTGGGCCACCTAGGTATGTAAAAGGGATAGATCCCTCTTTAATACCTAGGGAATTTATAATATTGCACTTCTTGTTTGTGGAAATGTTTTTTCCAAAGTAGAAAGAATATTTGCTCAATCTAATGTTTTGCCCAGAAATATCCTCATTGAGAATAAGAGCATTTATTAGGTTTCAAATGATTCTTTTATCACCACGAAGAATAAGAATAATGTCGTCAACATACAAAAGGTGGGTGGTGGCATTCACATTTCATGAAACAGGAATCACTACTATAAATAAGACCATTAGCGACCGCCATTGGCGGTCGCTATAGTGGGCCGGCATGGCACCCTATAGCGACCGCCTCTGGCGGTCGCTATTCGAAAAAAAAAAATTTTTAAATTTTTTTTTATTGAATTCAATATAAATAAATAAATAAATATATATATATATATGTAAAAATATTCATATATATACTATTAAATACAATATTTTAAATATATATATATATATATATATAATATATTTTAAATGTTTTAATATATATTTAATACATATATAATATCAAATCATTGTGCTATAATAATTTAAAAACTTCGATTCAAGAAATAATCTCATTTCAGGTCGTTCGGAGCACGTTTGCTCCGAATGGGACCGCCGCACGCCGTTTTGGTGTTTTATGGCGCCGGAAACGCGTTTCCGGCCGCCGCGGTCACACGGCACCTCCGAATGAGGTACCGTCTGGCCGACCATTTCACAATTCACGCCCCGGATATTTTCGTACGGTTTCGTGGCATTCGGAGGTCGTTCGGGTGGTTTTGACCCCCCAACGCGCCATTTCAGCGCGCGCCGCGCTGCTGAAAACGGCACAATCGGACGTGCCGCGCGCACCGCACGTCCGATGGACGTGCGGCCTCATTCTGCATCTCAGGAATAATATTTCTATCGTTCTCGTGCGGTTTCACGTCGTTCGGAGCACGTTTGCTCCGAATGGGATCGCCGCACTACGTTTTGGTGTTTTATGGCGTCGGAAACGCGTTTCCGGCCGCCGCGGTCACACGGCACCTCCGAATGAGGTTCCGTCTGGCCGACCATTTCAAAATTCACGCCCCGGATGTTGTCGTACGGTTTCGTGGCATTCGGAGGTCGTTCGGGTGGTTTTGACCCCCCAACGCGCCATTTCAGCGCGCGCCGCGCTGCTGAAAACGCCACAATCGGACGTGCCGCGCGCACCGCACATCCGATGGACGTGCGTACTCCTCCTGCATCTCAGGAATACTATTTCTATCGTTTCCGTGCGGTTTCAGGTCGTTCGGAGCACGTTTGCTCCGAATTGGACCGCCGCACGCCGTTTTTGTGTTTTATGGCGCCGGAAACGCGTTTCCGGCCTCCGCGGTCACACGGCACCTCCGAATGAGGTGCCGTCTAGCCGAACATTTCACAATTCACGCCCCGGATGTTGTCGTACGGTTTCGTGGCATTCGGAGGTCGTTCGGGTGGTTTTGACCCCCCAACGCGTCATTTCAGCGCGCGCCGCGCTGCTGAAAACGGCACAATCGGACGTGCCGCGCGCACCGCACGTCCGATGGACGTGCGGCCTCCTCCTGCATCTCAAGAAAAATATTTCTATCGTTCTCGTGCGGTTTCAGGTCGTTCGGAGCACGTTTGCTCCGAATGGGACCGCCGCACGCCGTTTTGGTGTTTTATGGCACCGTAAACGCGTTTCTGGCCGCCGCGGTCACACGGCACCTCCGAATGAGGTGCCGTCTGGCCGACCATTTCACAATTCACGCCCCGGATGTTGTCGTACGGTTTCGTGGCATTCGGAGGTCGTTCGGGTGGTTTTGACCCCCCAACGCGTCATTTCAGCGCGCGCCGCGCTGCTGAAAACGGCACAATCGGACGTGCCGCGCGCACCGCACGTCCGATGGACGTGCGGCCTCCTCCTGCATCTCAGGAATAATATTTCTATCGTTCCCGTGCGGTTTCAGGTCGTTCGGAGCACGTTTGCTCCGAATTGGACCGCCGCACGCCGTTTTGGTGTTTTATGGCGCCGGAAACGCGTTTCCGGCCGCCGCGGTCACACGGCACCTCCGAATGAGGTGCCGTCTGGCCGACCATTTCACAATTCACGCCCCGGATGTTGTCGTACGGTTTCGTGGCATTCGGAGGTCGTTCGGGTGGTTTTGACCCCCCAACGCGTCATTTCAGCGCGCGCCGCGCTGCTGAAAACGGCACAATCGGACGTGCCGCGCGCACCGCACGTCTGATGGACGTGCGGCCTCCTCCTGCATCTCAGGAATAATATTTCTATCGTTTCCGTGCGGTTTCAGGTCGTTCGGAGCACGTTTGCTCCGAATGGGACCGCCGCACGCCGTTTTGGTGTTCTATGGCGCCGGAAACGCATTTCCGGCCGCCGCGGTCACACGGCATCTCCGAATGAGGTGCCGTCTGGCCGACCATTTCAAAATTCACGCCCCGGATGTTGTCGTACGGTTTCGTGGCATTCGGAGGTCGTTCGGGTGGTTTTGACCCCCCAACGCGCCATTTCAGCGCGCGCCGCGCTGCTGAAAACGGCACAATCGGACGTGCCGCGCGCACCGCACGTCCGATGGATGTGCGGCCTCCTCCTGCATCTCAGGAATAATATTTCTATCGTTCCCGTGCGGTTTCAGGTCGTTCGGAGCACGTTTGCTCCGAATTGGACTGCCGCACGCCGTTTTGGTGTTTAATGGCGCCGGAAACGCGTTTCCGGCCGCCGCGGTCACACGGCACATCCGAATGAGGTGACGTCTGGCCGACCATTTCACAATTCATGCCCCGGATGTTGTCGTACGGTTTCGTGGCATTCGGAGGTCGTTCGGGTGGTTTTGACCCCCCAACGCGCCATTTTAGCGCGCGCCGCGCTGCTGAAAACGCCACAATCGGACGTGCCGCGCGCACCGCACGTCCGATGGATGTGCGGACTCCTCCTGCATCTCAGGAATAATATTTCTATCGTTCCCGTGCGGTTTCAGGTCGTTCGGAGCACGTTTGCTCCGAATTGGACCGCCGCACGCCGTTTTGGTGTTTTATGGCGCCGGAAACGCGTTTCCGGCCGCCGCGGTCACACGGCACCTCCGAATGAGGTGCCGTCTGGCCGACCATTTCAAAATTCACGCCCCGGATGTTTTCGTACGGTTTCGTGGCATTCGGAGGTCGTTCGGGTGGTTTTGACCCCCCAACACGCCATTTCAGCGCGCGCCGCGCTGCTGAAAACGGCACAATCGGACGTGCCGCGCGCACCGCACGTCCGATGGACGTGCGGCCTCCTCCTGCATCTCAGGAATAATATTTCTATCGTTCCCGTGCGGTTTCACGTCGTTCGGAGCACGTTTGCTCCGAATGGGACCGCCACACGCCGTTTTGGTGTTTTATGGCGTCGGAAACGCGTTTCCGGCCGCCGCGGTCACACGGCACCTCCGAATGAGGTGCCGTCTGGCCGACCATTTCACAATTCACGCCCCGGATGTTGTCGTACGGTTTCGTGGCATTCGGAGGTCGTTTGGGTGGTTTTGACCCCCCAACGCGCCATTTCAGCGCGCGCCGCGCTGCTGAAAACGGCACAATCGGACGTGCCGCGCGCGCCGCACGTCCGATGGACGTGCGGACTCCTCCTGCATCTCAGGAATAATATTTCTATCGTTCCCGTGCGGTTTCAGGTCGTTCGGAGCACGTTTGCTCCGAATTGGACCGCCGCACGCCGTTTTGGTGTTTTATGGCGCCGGAAACGCGTTTCCAGCCGCCGCGGTCACACGGCACCTCCGAATGAGGTGCCGTCTGGCCGACCATTTCACAATTCACGCCCCGGATGTTTTCGTACGGTTTCGTGGCATTCGGAGGTCGTTCGGGTGGTTTTGACCCCCCAACGCGCCATTTCAGCGCGCACCGCGCTGCTGAAAACGGCACAATCGGACGTGCCGCGCGCACCGCACGTCCGATGGACGTGCGGCCTCCTCCTACATCTCAGGAATAATATTTCTATCGTTCCCGTGCGGTTTCACGTCGTTCGGAGCACGTTTTCTCCGAATGGGACCGCCGCACTCCGTTTTGGTGTTTTATGGCGTCGGAAACGCGTTTCCGGCCGCCGCGGTCACACGGCACCTCCGAATGAGGTGCTGTCTGGCCGACCATTTCACAATTCACGCCCCGGATGTTGTCGTACGGTTTCGTGGCATTCGGAGGTCGTTCGGGTGGTTTTGACCCCCTAACGCGCCATTTCAGCGCGCGCCGCGCTGCTGAAAACGGCACAATCGGACGTGCCGCACGAACCGCACGTCCGATGGACGTGAGGCCTCCTCCTGCATCTCAGGAATAATATTTCTATCGTTCCCGTGCGGTTTCAGGTCGTTCGGAGCACGTTTGCTTCGAATTGGACCGCCGCACGCCGTTTTGGTGTTTTATGGCGCCGGAAACGCGTTTCCGGCCGCCGCGGTCACACGGCACCTCCGAATGAGGTTCCGTCTGGCCGACCATTTCACAATTCACGCCCCGGATGTTGTCGTACGGTTTCGTGGCATTCGGAGGTCGTTCGGGTGGTTTTGACCCCCCAACGCGCCATTTCAGCGCGCGCCGCGCTGCTGAAAACGGCACAATCGGACGTGCCGCGCGCACCGCACGTCCGATGGACGTGCGGCCTCCTTCTGCATCTCAGGAATAATATTTCTATCGTTCCCGTGTGGTTTCACGTCGTTCGGAGCACGTTTGCTCCGAATTGGACCGCCGCACGCCGTTTTGGTGTTTAATGGCGCCGGAAACGCGTTTCCGGCCGCCGCGGTCACACGGCACCTCCGAATGAGGTGCCGTCTGGCCGACCATTTCACAATTCATGCCCCGGATGTTGTCGTACGGTTTCGTGGCATTCAGAGGTCGTTCGGGTGGTTTTGACCCCCCAACGCGCCATTTCAGCGCGTGCCGCGCTGCTGAAAACGCCACAATCGGACGTGCCGCGCGAACCGCACGTCCGATGGACGTGCGGCCTCCTCATGCATCTCAGGAATAATATTTCTATCGTTCCCGTGCGGTTTCAGGTCGTTCGGAGCACGTTTGCTCCGAATTGGACCGCCGCACGCCGTTTTGGTGTTTAATGGCGCCGGAAACGCGTTTCCGGCCGCCGCGGTCACACGGCACCTCCGAATGAGGTGCCGTCTGGCCGACCATTTCACAATTCACGCCCCGGGGGTGCGGGGGGTTGTACGGGGGTGTCGTGGGGCTGTACGGGGGTGGCGGGGGGCTGTACGGGGGTGGGGGGTGGGGGGGGGGCTGTACGGGGGTGCGGGGGGCTGTACGTGGGTGGCGGGCTGTACGGGGGTGCGGGGGGCTGTACGTGGGTGGCGGGGGCCTGTACGGGGGTGGCGGGGGGCTGTACGGGGGTGCGGGGGGGGGGGGGGGGGGGGCTGTACGGGGGTGCGGGGGGCTGTACGGGGGTGCGGGGGGCTGTACGGGGGTGGCGGGGGCCTGTACGGGGGTGGCGGGGGGCTGTACGGGGGTGCGGGGGGCTGTACGGGGGTGCGGGGGGCTGTACGGGGGTGCGGGGGGCTGTACGGGGGTGGCGGGGGGCTGTACGGGGGTGGCGGGGGGCTGTACGGGGGTGCGGGGGGCTGTACGGGGGTGTCGGGGGGCTGTACGGGGGTGGCGGGGGGCAGTACGGGGGTGGCGGGGGGCAGTACGGGGGTGGCGGGGGGCTGTACGGGGGTGGCGGGGGGCTGTACGGGGGTGGCGGGGGCCTGTACGGGGGTGGCGGGGGGCTGTACGGGGGTGCGGGGGTGCGGGGGGCAGTACGGGGGTGCGGGGGGCTGTACGGGGGTGCGGGGGGGGGGGGGGGCTGTACGGGGGTGCGGGGGGCCGTATGGTGGTGGCGGGGGGTTGTACGGGGGTGGCGGGGGGCAGTACGGGGGTGCGGGGGGCTGTACGGGGGTGCGGGGGGGCTGTACGGGGGTGCGGGGGGCTGTACGGGGGTGCGGGGGGGGGGGGGGGGGCTGTACGGGGGTGCGGGGGGCTGTACGGGGGTGGCGGGGGCCTGTACGGGGGTGGCGGGGGGCAGTACGGGGGTGCGGGGGGTTCTCCGGGGGTGCAAAGGCCATCACATTAATTACAAAAGTGAAAAATAAAAGTGATAACATCTAATTAATACATATTTCTTTTATCGATACCATACAGAAATTTATAAAAAATATATTAATAATACATAATCTATAATATCAGATTTATTGATCTGTTGGAATTAGTTCGACTTTTTCAAATGTAGAATCATTCAAGATTATCTGATCAAAAACTCAATATGTGTATAAAATATTTAAAAGACCACCATGGATGGTAATAATGCATTACTTAAATGAATAAATACAGTACATCAATGTCAACCCTACCAGTAAAAACAAAAAACATATCTCGTGAAGATATGGTGCGTCACGCGTTGCCATCACTGCTACCTTCTTCTGGTGGGCCAGGTGCCTACAACAAATAAACATTATAAATATTTTAATAACAAAAATAATTTAAATTAAATAAATAAATACAGTATATACCTGCGTCGTATGATCCCCTGTACCATCAGCTCGACGCACATATTCCCGCAGTGCTCTAACCTCAGCTGTCAATTGCGCATTTGTCTCCTCGGAAGCGCGCAGCCGTGCCTCAAAATCTGACATCTGCTGTGTCATATGAGCAACAGCAGGACCGACAACCGCAGCGCGTGACACTACAGAACGAGGAATCCCTGCTCCATAGGTCAAACTATAGCCATGCCTGTCCCAACCAATAATGCGATGAAAGATCTCATCCCGTCGCATGGGAAGCTGTCGCTGGTCCTCTGGCAGATGTTCTAACTCAGCTTCAAATTGATCCTGTGAAATATTTAAATATATATATGTTAATATATAGATTTATGTAATTATTGGTAAGTACAGACACTTACTATCAATGCTGCAACCTCTGGATCATTGCGATCACGAGTCCTTATCCACACCGACATTTTATCAGTTGCTGCACCTTGCCCTCGCAACTGTATATTAAAAGAATATAAACACAAAACCATATTAATTAATAAATTAAAAAATGAATAATATATACCTCATGTCGGATCTGAGACACGTGACGAGTCCCGAGCCTGTGAGCTGGTCCCTGCAACGCTCGATTCTCCGAATGGCGTGTTGACACCTCCTACATTCAATTCATTCAAATTTCAAACAAATCACATATTCTTGAAAATATATATACAGCAAAATAATTAATATACAAACCGCAACACCCTCAGTAGACCAATATGCAACCAAGTCACGCCACTGAGCTGGGAGGACACCTCTCGGGACTTTTTCCAAAATGTCAAGGGCACCCACATTTGGTATCCAGTGGTCCCTCTTCACTTTGCCTTTATAATCTTTCCACAGCTTACGACATTTGCTCATACACACCGGCCGAAACTCTTCAGGGCATACTTTCAAATTTTGCTATAATGAAAATAATCAAACATATTAGTATGATTTATAAATAGAAAATAAAGTAAAATTATTTTCTTACCTGAACCTCCCTCCATAGACGATCTAATGTGTCCTGAGGGATAGAAGCCCAATCACGCGTGGTCAATGGAAATCGATGTGGGTCACGTATGATATGACCCAGTTGACGAATAAATGCCGGGGCATTCGGTCCCACGGGATGAAATACCTCATCAAATGAAACATCTATCGTCGTGTCGGAATTCCATGATAATATGCCACGACCAGGGCCTCTCCTGTGAGAGGAAGAAGCAGCCGAGTCTGATCCTGTTGAAAACAATTTTATATATAAATTGACAAATGTTATATATATATATATATATGTCAATTATATAAAAAATATAGACAATGACATTCAAACATACCTCGACCCTGAGACGTAGATGCCTCAGATGGATGATGTGGATTTTCTGCCTCTTCCCCTGACATGTCTGCAGTCATACAAAATATCAGTAATGAGTCCAAAGTGTTTAAAAGATAAATTGGATTGTTCTTAATAAATCAAACTTGTACAACTGTTAATCAAACAAAAAATGGATTGAATAATTAGTTGTGAATGAATTTTAAAAAATCAGAAAGTTAATCAACCTAAATATTTATGACTGAATTAACTTACAAAAGTGAGGATTAAAACTTATAAGGATTTATATAATGATTAGATAATTTATGATATCCTAGGACATTCTACTGAATAGCGGGAAAACAATTATACCTTTCATTAAGCATGCAAATCGACCGTTTCTCCTTCAACAGCCGCTTTGACCCAATAAATATCTTCTTCACGTTGAACTACAGTATGTTGATCAAGTTGTTGGTAAACAAACGGAACAGTCTCGGGTTCATCTTCTTCAAATAAAAACACTCCTCGCCGAGACATTTTGACAACAACTTGCCAACTTGGATCCGAAGGCAAAGTAACGAAGAATACTTGTTCTGCTTGTGATGTCAAAATGAAAGGTTCATTCTCAACTCGTTCATTATTTCTGTATAACATATAGTTAAAATTCACCAATGAAAACTGATATTGATCGACTTTACATCCACGCACTGGATCAACCCAATTACACTTTAACAATATGTACTTCAAACCGTGTGTGTATACAACTTCAATGATGTCTATCAATTGACCATAGTAATAACCAGAATCGACAAAGGGACAACCGATGCCACTGTTTTGTGTTGCTCGTTTGTCGTCAACATCTTTAATGCGAAATCAAAAACCATTAGCATCAATAGCTTTATAACGACGAGCCGTTATAGATGGACCCTCAGCCAGTTGGATAAATACTTCAGGTAGCGTGGGGTCCCCTAACTCCCTCAGCTTACGAACCTACATAATTTATAAAAATCAATACTGATATATGCAGAAAGAATTAGTTTAATACTTCACTCATAATGAAAATCAATTTATACATACATAATCCTTGAACCAATCATGAAATGCCGCATAATGAGATTGTTGAATTTGCAACTCAGTCGCACGATGCATCTCTTCTTTTATCTCATTAATGTGTTTCCTACAAATGATTACGCGATGTTTAAAAGATCAACTTATGCAAAGAAAACATGTAAAAGTTATACAAGCACATTGATAAGATACTTACTGCATTAATGGTGCAACTGATGGAGTATTGAACAAGATATATCGATGTGATTGTATCCACTCGATGTTGTCCATATCAAATGTGGTTCCTTCTCCAACTAGACCATCATGAATCCGAGAGGGCTTATCTAATTTTGTTTCAACATCCGTAAGATATTCTGCACAAAAGGTAGTACACTCATCCATCAAATAACCATTGGCTATTGATGCCTCTGGACGAGCTCTGTTGCGTACAAATATTTTCAATGTACTCAAATACCGTTCAATAGGATACATCCACCTGAATTGCACTGGACCAGCAACCATTACTTCATCAGTTAGGTGCACTGTCAAGTGGACCATAACATCGAAAAATGAGGGGGGGAAAAGTTTCTCAAAGTGACAAAGCGTAAGTACAATTCGGTCCTGCAAACTTTTTAAATCACTCATTCGTTGATTTCTTAAACAAAGCTGTCTAAAAAAATTACTCATCTCAATCAAGGGCTGAACAACATTGGGGGATAAACAATCACAAATTGCGATTGGAATCAACTGCTGAAGTAATATGTGATTGTCATGACTTTTCAACCCTTGCAATGTCTTGCTCGTCAGATTCACACACTTTGAAATATTAGAAGAGTAACCATCAGGCACCTTGACCATCTTCAAAATGGAAAGAAATGTCTCTTTCTCCTCTGTAGTCATCGAATACTGTGCAGCAGGCATATATGCCTTGTTTCCCTCAGCTAACTGTAAATGCAACTGTTTCCTTAAACCCATTTCTTCCAAATCACGGCGTGCATTAACATGGTCCTTTGACTTTCCACTGACACCTAAAATGGTCCACAATATGTTATCACAAACATTTTTTTCAATGTGCATGACATCCAAATTATGCCTCAACATGTTAGTTTTCCAATACGGAAGACTATAAAAAATACTTTTCTTTTTCCAATTGTGACTACGCTGCCTACCCGCAGCACGAATATTACGTACTGGAGGAGCCACCAAATCCTGAATTTCATATACGGTGCAGATGTTTTCTTCCTCAATCTGCGATAACATTTCGACTCATGTCATGATCTTTGGTGCTGGACTGAACTCTCTAGAACCATCAAATGCCACTCTGTCCTTTCTGAACCTGTGCTGGGGAGGGAGAAAACGCCTGTGACCCATGTATGCCCATTTTTTGGAATGTTTAAGCCATACAGATTTTTTACTTTTATTGCAACAAGGGAAAGCAAATTCCCCTTTCGTACTCCAGCCTGATAAATTTGCATAAGCTGGGAAGTCATTGATTGTCCACAATAAAGCTGCATACAGTTTGAACATTTCATTCGTTTCGCAGTCATAAGTCATCACACCATCGCCCCAAAATTCATTCAACTCATCAATCAATGGCTGAAGGTAAACATCAATCTTATCCCCCGGACTTTTAGGTCCATCAATAAGAGTGGAAAGTAATATAAATTGTTGCTTCATACAAAGCCACGGAGGAAGATTATATGGAACCAACACCACGGGCCATGTGCTATGAGTTGCACCAACCATAGACTTGAATGGATTGAAACCATCTGCTGCCAATCCCAATCGGACATTACGAACATCTTTAGCAAAGTCGGGATGTCTCTTATCAAAATCCTTCCATGCATGAGAGTCTGCCGGGTGGGTTAACATGTCACTTTCATGAACTCTTTCTGCATGCCATCTCATTAAATTTGAAACTTTAGATGACATAAAAAATCTTTTCAACCTCGGTTTAAGGGGAAAGTAACGCATTTGCTTTACGGCAATCGGTTTCCCCTGTATCGCAATATGACTTTGATGAGTCTTATTTCCCTTGTTCTCTTTCCACCTGGAAGCGCCACAAACCGTACAAATATCCAAATGAGCAGTTTCATTTCTAAACAACATACAGTTGTTTGCACATGCATCTATAGTCTCATATGTAAAACCTAAGTTCTCTGTCAACTTACGAGCATAGTAATACGACTCAGGAATCTTAGCGTCGACAGGAAGAACTTTTTTCAATAAAACCAAAAGCATGTCGAATGATGTGTCTGACCAATTATTCAAAGTCTTCAAATGCAACAACTCCACGATAAACGATAGTTTATTGTAAGAAGTACATCCAGGATATAATTCTGTTTTCGCATCATCAAGTACTTCATAAAACCTCCTCGAATCACGATCTGCACCAGAGCGAAGATTTATCTCACCGGTCTCAAGATTCTGGATGTTAATGCCTTCAGGATCAAGCCCACGTACCATTTCAGTAAGCATTTCATGCATTGGATCAGTCATCCTTGCATCAACATCCATCTGAGCTGCATCTGTATTTTGACAACGAACATATTCTTCTCCATGACGAGTCCAACTCTTATAATTTTTTAGAAATCCATTAAAGAAAAGGTGCTCCCTCACAGTATCTCGTGTGAATTGATATCTGTTAGCACATTTTCTACATGGACAACTAATATAGTCACTTTCAAATCCTCTCGTGAAGTCAATAAACTGCATAATGCCATTGAAATATTCTCTAGACGTTCGATTTGGAAGATCAATCCAACTCTTATCCATAATAATATCTGTATAACAAACATTTACACAATACTTATTACATTTACATTTTTCAAATCAACTATATTCAAAATAAATATTAACCATTTGTTTATGAACCATTGATAAAATAATAATGTAACTGAAAGCTCATGTTACCTGATTGAGCTACAAACCTGAAAGGGAGGGGAGCCGAAGGCGGTGCTGCGAGGGAGAGGAGGCAACGAAGGGGAGCCGGAGCCAAAGGCGGTGCGGCAAGGGAGGGGACGGGCGGCGGCGGCGGCGGGGAGCTGGAGGAGAGGAGGCGGTGAGGGGACGGGGGACGGGCAGCGAGGGGGGGGGGGGGTGTCCGGGGTCCGGGGGGGGGGGGGGGTGTCCGAGGTGCGGGGAGGGGTGTCCGGGGTGTCGGGGGCCTGTCAGGGGTGCGGGCAGGGGTGTTCGGGGTGCGGGGGTGTCCGGGGTGCGGGGGAGGGGGGGCTATCTGGGGTGCAGGGGGGCTGTCGGGGGTGCGGGGTGGGGTGTCCGGGGTGCGGGGGGCCTGTCCGGGGTGCGGGGGGGCTGTTCGGGTTCGGAGGGGGGTGTCCGAGTGCGGGGGGGGGGGGGGGGGGCTGTCCGGGGTGCGGGGGGGCTGTCCGGGTTCGGAGGGGGGTGTCCGAGTACGGGGGGGGGGGGGGGGGCTGTCCGGGGTGCGGGGAGGCGTCCGGGGGTGCGGGGGGCGGTCCGGAGTGCGCGGGGGGGGGGGGGGGGGGGGGCTGTCCGTGGTGCGGGGAGGCGTTCGGGGTGCGGGGGGCGGTCCGGAGTGCGCGGGGGGGTGCTGTCCGGGGTGCGGGGAGGCGTCCGGGGTGCGGGGGGCGGTCCGGAGTGCGCGCCGGGGGCTGTCCGGGGTGCGGGTGCCGTCCGGGGTGGGGGGGGGGGAGGGCCGAGAGGCCGGAGGGCGGCGGCCGGAGGTCCGAGGGCGGAGGGCGGCGGCCGGAGGCCGGATGGCAGGCGGCGGGGGAGGGCGGGCGGCGGGGGAGGGCGGGCGACGGGGGAGGGCGGGCGGCGGGGGAGGGCAGGCAGCGGGGGAGGCCGGGCGGCGGGGGAGGCCGGGCGGCGGGGGAGGGGAGGGCGGCGCGAGGGAGGCCGGCGAGGGAGGGAGGGTTAGGGCGAGGGAGATCGAGGGAGATCGAGGGCGCGGGGGGGGGGGGGGGCACAGAAACCCCCCGAAATTTTTTAGGCAGGTTAGCGACCGCCATTGGCGGTCGCTAATGGTGAGCTATAGCGACCGCCAATGGCGGTCGCCCGAGTCTGGGGGGCTCCAATGCCCCCTTTTCTAGTAGTGAATGGGATTGAGTTTGTTTTGATCAACAAGACAAGTGAGCAAGTAGCTGAGATAGTCCTCTGTAATGGAGAAAAGGATGGAAGAGAGGGGTCACCTTGTCTAACACCTTTGGTGCATTTGAAGTGGCCCCTAGGGGAGTCGTTTATCAGAATGGAAATGGTGTCCAAGTTGAATAATGTTCTGATAGTAGTGATAAAGGTTTCATTAAAACCAAAATAATGAATCACATTGACAATAAAACTCCAATCCATGCTATCAAAATCTTTTTTCATATCCAATTTAATAGAAATATTACCACCTCTGGTATGTTTAATGTGTTAATACACTCTAAAGAAATATAGATGCAATTTTGAATGGATCGACCCTTAATAAACCCAAATTGATTCCCGGAGACAATTTTTTCAATGATAAGTGAAAGTATATTAGCAATGATTTTTGTGATAATTTTATAAAGTTTGTTAATGAGAGAAATGGGCCTAAAAAGGAGAATTTATGAATCATTGTCAACTTTAGGAATTAAAGAGAGGAATTGGGAATTTGGGCTATGAGGGAGAACACCATTAAATAAAAAAGATTTAACAAGTTTTCAAACATAAAATTTGATAATGTCCTAATACTATTGAAAGAATCAATTGTTGAATCCATCAAGACTGGGAGGACTATCCGGATTAAGACTAAAGATAGTGTTCTTAATTTCATGATCAAGAAGAATATTAAGAAGAAATGTGTTGTCATTATTGTTGACCACCATAAGTATGATCTCAGATAATAGGTCCTTGGTATTATGAGGGCCATTAAAGATATATGAAAAATAAGAGACAATATGATTATAAATATCATCATCATTATCTAAAATTATAACTCTGTCCTTTAGAGAGGCTAGCGGTCTACAGGATTTTCTATCTCTTTGAAGAGAGTTATATAATTTAGTGTTTCTATCATATTTGGATAACCATTTAACTTTGAAGGATTGTTTCTTCATATTCTCTTAAAAAGTGAGTAAAAAATTGAGCTTAACAAAGATATTTACTTCATAGTTTAGATTAGTGTTGAAGTAAGATCTAGTATTAATGGTTTGAATTTTATTAAATTTATTCTCAAGAAGAAGGATTTTTTTGTTAATTTTTTTGGAATGAGAGATAAACCAACTTTTGATAATCTATATAAGATATTTTAATTTGATAGTACAAGTAAAGGCATCATTGTAGTGTGTCATGGAAATCCAAAAATTATTGATGATATCAGTGCATTCAGTGTTAGAGAATAATGCATTATTAAACCAGAAAGGAAGAGAGAGTTTCACAGTTTTGGTGGAGACATTAACCAAAATAGGGTTATGGTCAGAGTGAATCTTGTGGAGGTTGGTGCTAGTGATCGTGTCCCATTTATCTAAAGAAGATACTTCTGTGAAGGCTTATCCAATTTTTAAGCAACCACCCTATTGAGATGTTTTTTATACCAAGTGTATTAGGAAGCCGTGAGATTTATTTCAATAAGGTTATTGTCTTCAATTGAGGTTTTAAATTCTCTCATGGAGATCGTGGAAAGCGAGGGTCCAATTTTCTCACTTAAATTGAGAATAGAATTAAAGTCCCCAGTTACAAACCAAGGTGTGTAAATAAAAATAATCTAAGTAGGAAAGGTCATCCCAAAGGGGCCTCCATTATTGATATCTATTCATGGAATAAATAAAGTAGTAGAAGATATGAGTGCCTTAAAAAATAAAAACACAAATGATGGCTTGTTCCGAAATGTTAAAAATGTTAACATTTTTGGTGGAGGAGTGTGAAAAGATCTAGAGAGAATCAAAATATGGGGAGTTTTTGGGGGCTTTAAAAAAAGAGTAACTATATTGACATAATTATGGATTTACCAGAAGTATATTTAATATCATATATGTGTCATTTGTTTTTTATAAAAATATTCTTGAGTCCATAAAATATTTTATTAAGACTAATGTCTATAGTATTCCATTAAAATATTACTTGGAGATTTCCACCTTTAAATTTAATTATAATAATAAATTTATTTTAAAAAGTTTCATAAATGTTTCAATCAATGTTATGAAATTAAAATATATTTTATAATGTTGAAATTATTACTATTAAAATTTTTACCTTAGAAATAATATTTTTTCTATGTCATAACTCAAAAACCATTCTCCTAAAGTATAAATAACCCCTCACCCTTCCATCAAAAAACAACTTCAATTCTAATTACATTGGCTACTGTTTATCCTAAATACACTCTATTAATTCCCTTATCTCCCATAGGGATATTATTTTCCATTATAACTTAGGGAATTGAAGGCATTTTCTACCATATAAAAGAAGCAACACCGAAAAATGAGTGTCTTTTCATCAATTTCCCTTCACATGTTATTTATTTACTATTTTTTTATAAATTTCAAATCCATATCACATAATATTTATTGGTCTATATGATAACACAATTTTTTTTATAATTACACAATTTAATAGATATATTTATGATGTATTTATATTTCATACATCTCCTTCTTCTTCATTAGATAATATAAAATTAATTCTTTGTTGACCGCCAATGAGGATGTTTCCAAAAAACATTACAACAACACCATTATGTATTGTTATATATAATTATTTCTTATATTTAAATGAATAAATAATTTAATTTTAACATTATCTATATAATTCAACTTATGTGTATTTGGCCTTGAACAAAAATAGAAAAATCGATGTAAATGTTATATGTTTATGGAAACTTTGACATCAATATTACTCACCTTTTCTAATGAGTAATATATAATACAGTGGATTATTTTTGTGTTTCAAGAGTGACTAAAATTATGAAAATCAACTTATTGATCCAAGTAATAATAATTATATTTTTATTAACTAATATGCTAAGCAGATATGAAGTAATGGTTCATTTCAGGCACAGGGATTATCAAAAATGATACATTCTTTTTCGAAACTACTCTTATTAAAAATTTATTGAAATTATTTTATTTTCCATTAATGTTCATACCATTTTTTTACCTTACCTATTTGTTTATATACATATTTTACACATATAATATTTTTTCAATGTAATTTACAAACCATTTTTTCAAGATTCATTTATTTTTTTAAAATATCACATTGAATCCCCTCATATTGATTAATTTCCATTAAATAGTAATGATATTATTTGAAATTTTATTTGCGTTACTCAATTTATTACTCCAATAGTTATTCATTATTATTTTTAAAACCATACTAAAACACATTCCTTTCTGTGGGTTTGTTTCCTGTAAATGATTATTATACTCTATCTTTCAATGTAGAATGTGTGATTTTGGGAATATTAAAATGTGATGAGTGTTAAATGATTTATAATTACCTATAATTCATTTTTTAATGTGAAATATATCACTAGATTATTTATATTATTCATGATCATGATTCTATCTATTTTCACAATTTTCATTTTTCAATTTAAGAAAATATGTAATGCTTGGACATCATGAAATATTTTTTGAAAATTTAATGTTTTATTTTACTAATATGTTATTATTTTTTATTATTATGAATATTATATACTCCATGACGTTGTGAAATGTTTCTATCAGTATTCTGATTTGTATCCTATGATTATGATATTATGACTTTGATTATCCTTACCCTGTAATATTGATTCACTTCAATCATTAATCTAATGATATTCATCCACTTAAATATATTTTTTCTCAAACCATTCATTAACATATTCTTATAGGTGACTAGATGTTATTTATAGAATGTGGGATCTTTTTGGATGAAAAATTATAATTATTGTAATTTTATTTATTTAATATAATTGATGTATTCACATAATTTTCCCTACATACTTGTACTTAAAATCGTGGATTGAAACACTATTATGTTTTTTATATTGAAATATATTTGATAATAATGTAAGAAGTGATAGAACCCTATAAAACCATAGTAAAACTAAAATAAAACATGACTAAAAAGGAACCCAACATCCATAAATGATGTATACCTCCTAAACCAACCATGACACCCAATTGAAAATATAACTAATATTACTACACATTGATTCATAAAACAATAAAATATATAGGAATAATACCTAGGTTTTGAAACTCATATTTGTCATAGTGGCCCGAGATCCACTTAAATGATACTCTTAGAAAGATGACCAAAATTCCATTATTGTGTTTCCCCATAATCTAGAGGCCTCTAACTATAATATTGGGACAATGAGTGATATATTGGAGAGACAATACCTTTATTTCATAGTAACAATAGTGAAAATAACTAAATATCATCCAAGGAAGTCAATATGAAGAGTGAGGAAGAAGTGAATAAACTAAAAAATAATATTCAATAAAAATTCAATGATATAAAGTCACATTGAACCATGTTATTCATAAATCATTGATTTCTCACTGGTCAATCAAATATATATATTATTACACAAACAAAAATGAAATAAAAGTATATTTCTATACTACTAACATCAAGACATACCACATAACTAATCTTCACATATTTATTTTAGGCATTCTACTCAGTCATTATCTAAACATGACCCTACCATTTCATCAATCCAACTAAATTTATAGTCTTTTACCCCAATGTAATGGAGGACATAGTAGGGTCAAAGTGAAAAAATCAAAATGTAACCACCAATATGGTCACATATATATCAATATGTTTTAATTGTATGTTCATGTGATCTTCAAATATAGATAAAATAATAAAAAATTATAGAAGCAATCTAAAATACAACATCATACATGGAATTCTCATGGAAAGTGCTTAACCTAGTTGTGACACAACATGAAAAAAAAATTATGAAGTTGTTTCTATTCAATGTGTCTCTTTTTCTGGTCAAAAGGGAAATGTGTCAAAATGTATATCATGATATTTACAAGTATATATATATATATTCACATACATTTATAAAAATATATACATGAATATTAAAATATATGAATAAGGTGTGAAATATCATAAACCAATACCATTAAATCTTTAGGTTTAATTATTATCATTTATACATTGATATGGATATAACACCACTCAATCCATTTATAATTTTTTTGATCCATGAATTTATAATAATAATATATAAAACATTCATCAGAAATCAATGGGATTGTCTCTAAGAATGATATATTACCACAGGGGGATACACATCTTAAACCAAAGGTCACTTGTTCTCACCTCCAACCACAATAAGATGAAGGATTCTAGTTATCAACAAGAAATTAATCAAATATGGAATTGAGATGGTTTTAATACAACTCATATAGAAAACCTATCCTATTACCGAAAATGATACATGATTTTAAGCATAATTATAGATCCGAGTACAAGCCAAGGATCGTGAAGTCTAGTGTCTTTGAAGACAAGGAACATAAAACACAAAACATGAAACTAAATATAACATTACATTATTTAGCCTAAATAAAGAACCCCTAACTTCCATTGTTCTCATACATTTTCATAGGATAACCTGGGAATAACATGAACAAAGGGATGATCTAAAAATCCTTGTAAGGGAATAAACAAAAGAACAGTGCTTTAGCACATGGGTTAGAAGGCATAACATAATGATATAAAACGCATCAAACATAGGGAATCATAACATATAAACATGGGATCATAAAAACATGAATTCATAGTAATTTGGAAGCAAGATAAATCATGAATTTGTCACGATTCAAGGCTCGTTGCACATAGTGGAGCACACATCAAGGTTAACCACCAAGACTATTGCACATGGTACCATGAGTAAAGGCTAACTGCCAAGACCGTTGCACATTACATCTCATGAGACTAAAATTTAACCAATTCATTTGAGAACTATCGTGGTGAACCAATCATAACATGTTCATTAATTTTTTTCCACTTATAGAATCATATATAAACAATCATAAACCTCAGTGCACCCATTGAAAGAAATGTGTATCATAATCATGCCCTAAAGCATAATTAATGGGCATATTATAAAATTGTCCATGAAAAAAAGGCATTAGAACTTAAATTGGAATTAATAAGGTAAAATAGTCAAATATTTTGGTAAGTGATGTCAAAAAAATGTTACAACATGTAAAAAGAGTATTTGAGAATTTTTTAGTAGTAAAACATTTTAGTGATGTTTTAAGGAAATTACTAACGATCATTTTAAATAGAAATTGGAATAATCTTGTATATAAAACCCAAAGTGATCCATTAAGGTTTTCATAAAAAACATTTACTTTTAATAAAAATTGTGGCTTAAATAATATGGTAGATTGAACATGAAATTAGGTGAGAATTCGGGAAGTTCCCTTAAAACAGGATTGCTTATTGATAAGTATTGGGGATTGAATAATTTAAAAACATGTATATCTACGAAAGAGAATGAGGGATGGATCCTAAAACATGATTTTGGAGCCCATAAATAGTATCTAAAAGTTTTAAATGAATAAATGACAACTTCTTTTGGCTAAAAAGAATGATCTATCAACCTGAAGGAATACAGGAGGATTGGGTAGCATCCCTTATGGAATATTGGCATGGTATCAGATGTAATTAGGAGGGATTAATGAGAGATAAAGGGGTTTATCATATTTTAAACATTGGGGTGGATGTATAGGGGAGGTTAAAAATCATACCCTGTCATTACAAATTACATATAAAATGGCATAACAAAGAGGGTGTTCTTGAATACGAGTGAGATAGAGAGGATCCCTTACCTTAAGTTTGATGGTGTTCTTCATTTGATATTAATGACCTGAATAATCAAATTAGGATAATTAAATAATAATTCCATAACCTATTATACATTTAATGTATTTATTAAAACATTTTTAAGTCCATTCATAATATTTTTTATTGGTTATGAGGTTCAATTTCAATTTTTGGGTTTGTTTGATTCCTTGGTTTTAATTACCGGTTCACTTATATCTATGTTCGGACACAAATTTATGATGAGATTGGTTGTTCAGAATTTAAGTTATATGAAATTAGTGAACATACAAAATATTACATGCTTCTAAATTTAATTTGTTCACTTGGAGTGATGTTGAATCATTATATAAAATATTACTGATAAACACACTGATTAATTTGGTTATTTTGCTCACAATTGAATTGTTCTGTATTATTATTTTACATCATGTATGCAAAAGGATTCTAGAATGAAACATAAGATAAAATTTATATTTAATATTTTTTTTCAACCATAAAAAAGGTTTCATGACCAGAATTGAAGATGGTAAAAGAAATTGATAACCTGTCATCCTTGAATGTGATAAATTAACACATCTCGGATGGTGTTTTCATTTCATTGGAGTAAAAGAAGGTGAAGGGAGAGATGATAATGAATTATCCCATTAGATTCAAAAAAATTCCATCACATTTACAGAACCGGATTTTTTATACCATTTGGATGAGGACAGGTTAGGAAATAAAATATAACAAAAGAACAAGAAAACAAAATGAATGAAAAGATAAGAGGAATTTACCTCTTGATTCAATATTCCTTGACAGCCTCTTAAGGGGAAGGGATTTGATATTTTGAGGTGACCAAAGGCTGATGGATATGGGGGAGGATCTTGGGGGAAGATTTGGGCATAATTTAGGGAAGCCAGAAGGCTTGAGAGGAGTTAAGAGAAGAGGGGAGTGTGGGTGGTTTTGATAGTGGAGGGGAGGAGGGTTTTCAGATTATTTTAATCATTAGTTTATTATTTTCCATAAGACACGCAATAGTAATGATTCTTTTGACCAAAAATAATAATATGTGCATGTGATTTTGAATCCAAGGTGATAACATCATCCATGCATCAGCTGATGACATCATAATTCATGTATTTATCATTTATCATAAATTATCGTATTTTACTATTCACAAAAAAGTCAAGTATTTCAGAAAAATCCCAAAAATTCACCGTGACAATTTTTCAGCATGTAGACTCCAAAAATGAAATAATTTTTCAAAAATAATTTTATAAATATAATTAATTTAATTTTTAATTAAAATCTTAATTTACATGAAAAATATGGATTTTAAAAGTATAACTAATTTTATAATGATTTCAAAAATTACATAAGGTCGTATAAAATAATCTTAAAACCAGAAGGCATGAAATTTTGAATTTATGAATACCTTTAAGGAAGATATGATTTATTTTAAATTAATTAATTAATTATAATTATTTATTTATGACTTACAAATATACTAATACTTTTATTATGGTCATATTATCACGTATAAGATGCCTAAATTTTATTTATACATTCATGGATGAGGTTACTATTCTTTTTGAAAATTTACTATTCATATGGGTCATATTACTATTCATAGGGGTAGGTTACTATTCACCAAAAATTATGTTTGTTCAGTAGACTCCAAACATATTACTGATCACAACCGTGTATGTCTTATTTTCAAAATTCAAATCACATAGGGAAAATATTATGATTAAATGTCACATAGAACCTAGTAGTTCATTGTGTAGTAATTTCATGTGATTATATGACATAATTATAAGAAGGGAATTTCCATTGTTAAACATCATGTCATTACATTATTCTCCCCTTATGAAATTTTTCCCGTACTTATGGTTCTACCATAGTACATTGACCTGCTGAGTAGTCTTGTTATGTGGAACATTATCTCTATTATCCATGATCTTCACTAGCTACTCCTCATAAGACAGATCAATCTATAAGTTTACCACCTCTGAAGAGAGTACATGTGAGGGTTTTGGTATGTACTTCCTTAAGATGGATACATGAAAGACATCGTGTCATTTGGACATGGTAGGTGGAAGTGCTAGTAGATAGGCCATAGACCTAACATGATCATGAATATGGAAGGGGACGATGTACTTGGGACATAACATTCCTTTCTTCCTAAACCTCATGGCCTTCTTCCATGGAGATATGCATAGAAATACAATGTCTCAAACTTTGAACTCCAGGTCTCTTCTATGATTGCCCATATAACTGTTTTGTAAACTTTAGGCTGCCATGATGTGCTGCTGAATGGTTTTCACCTTCCACACCAATTCTTCGACCGTTTCAAGTCCTAGAAGCTTACTCTCACAGACTTCATTCCAACACATTGGCTTTCTTCACCTTTTCCCATAAATGGCTTCGGATGGTGTCATTCAGATGATTGAGTGACAACTATTGATGTTGGATAATTAGACCAGGGGAATATGTTGGTAACATCTTCATTTTAACTCCATAGAACTTTCTCTAAAAATATCATCTAGTTTTTGAATCGTTCTCTCAGATTGAAAATCAATTTGACGATGATAGGCAATACTAAAGTTCAGTTCAGTTCATAGAACATATTAGAGACTTTTCCCGAACATCGGGGAGAATCTCGGATCTCAATCAGATACAATAGATAGTGGTATTCTAGGAATCCTTACTAACTCTTTGATATATATCTGTGAATGTTGATCCAATGAGAAGTCCCCTTGATTTTCAATAAAGTGATCTATCTTTGTAAGACGATCCATAATGAAAAATATATAATTGTTTCCTCTGGATGTCATTGGAAGTCCAGTGACAATTTCCATGTTGATGTTCTCTAACTTCTATGTTGGTATGGGTAATGGTTGCATCATCCCCTTAAACAATTTCGGTTCAACCTTCATTTTATGACATACTAGGCACTTTGATGTATACTCAACAATCTATTTCTTCATATTGTCCCACCAAAAGTTTTCTCGGAGATATCGATACATCTTTGTGGTCCCTGGGTGAATAGAAAAGGGCGATCTATGTAATTCATTCAAAAGATAATTATTTATCTCTGGATCTGATGGTACACATAATCGTTACCCAAATCTTACAACTCCTTCCTCATAAATGATGAAATCATAGGATTTCCCATTTTTAATGGATTCCACCATTTTCTGAATTTCCACATATTTTCATTGAGTATCCTTTGTTTTTTCCATGAGGGATGGTTAAGATATAATTTGAGAAATGATTGATGATGTTCCTGCATTAATGATTCTCATCTCTATTCTCTACAAATCCATGAAGATCACATCCTTTTCAATTCTCATCATTGATAAAGATGCAAGAACCTTTCTACTCAGTGCATCCGCCACTTTATTTGACTTACCAAGATGATAGTGGATTACACATGCTTTATCCTTGATGAGCTATATCCATAATCATTGATAAATATTAGGATCTTTTTATGTGAATATATATTTGAGACTCTTGTGATTAGTATATATCTCACACTTCTCCCCGTGGGGAAAATGCTGCTAGATTTTTAACGCAATGATCATAGCTACCAACTGCAGATCATGCGTAGGATAGTTTTTCTCATGTATTTTGAGTTTCCTTGAGGTTTAGGCTATCACTTTATCATTTTCCATAAGCACATAGCCTAATAGAATCCTTGAAGCATCACTGTACACCACAAAGAGTTCTCCACTTGTTGGGAGTGTGAGTATTGGCGCAGTGATTAGCCTCTTTTAAAACTCCTTAAAATAGCCTTCACATTCCTGAGTCTAGAAAAACTTTAGTCCCTTCCATGTCATCTTGGTCATTGGGTTTGAAAATTAGGATATGTTCTTCACAAATCATCGATAATACCCAACTAGACCCAAAAAACTGCGGATCTCAATTATAGATATTGTCCTGGGCCGCTATTGAATCACCTTTGTCTTGGCAGGGTCCCTAGATATCCCTTTGATGGTGATAACATTCCCCAAGAATAATAATTCATCCATCCAGAACTCACATTTACTATACTTTTCATACAGCTTCTCCCTTCATAATGTCTTTGGAATAGTATTCTAATGCTCCTCATCTTCCTCCTTGTTCTTCAAGTATATCATAATATCATCAATAAAAACTACAACAATTTTATCAAGGTAATCTCCAAATACCATATTTATTACATCCATGAAAATTACTAGACCATTAGTGAGTCCGAAGGGCATCACTATGAAATCATTGTGTCCATACCTCGTTCAAAATGCAGTCTTGCGAATATCTTCCTTCCTCGCCATTAATTATTGATATCCCGACTGAAGGTCCACCTTATATAAATAATTGACCCCATGAAGCTAATTGAACAAGTCATCTATCTGGGGAAGGGGATACTTGTCTTTTATCATGATGTTATTGAGCTCGAGATAATCAATGTAGAGGCGCATTGATCTATCCTTCTTCTTAGTGAAGAGGACTTGTGCACCATATGGTGAAGCACTCGGGCATATAAAACCCTTATCCAGATTCCCCTATAATAAATTCTTCATCTATTCAATTTATTTGGTGCCCATTCTATATGGTGTATTTGATATAGGTAGGAATAAAGGAATAAGTTCAATTGATAACCCAACCTCTCAATCAAGAGGAAGACCATGAAACTCTTTCGGGAATAAATCAGTGTAATCAATCATGATGGGCATGTCTTCAAGCATGATTCTCTCATTTGTCTCAATCATTTTAGCTAGACATGCTTGCTCATAAAGAATTAATATCCACACCTGAGACACCAATTCTAAAGGAGATTCATCTTCCTCCATACACTTATAATGAGTTGGAGGATTCTTTGGGATGTGAAGAGTAATACCACTTTCCCAAAATTTAATGTTGTATTTGTATAAAGATATCCAATACTTTCTCTAAATAGTGTCAAACTCCGCCAATGGAAGTATGATGATATTTTTAGGGAGGTTTAGTCCACAAAAGTTAATCGGGGAGGATTTATAAACCATGGACACAGTAATTTCCTCATTTGATATTCTCACAGATACCTTATCCTTGAAATTTTGAGGTGGTGTTTGAATAATTATACTAACCTTGAAAAATATGAAAGAATACGTAGAACTGGAATCAAATAGTAAATTCACTATTTATGAATGAATAACTAGAATACATGTTACCACATTGTTGTCCGGGTCCACCTTAGTAGTATTTATTTCATAATCCCTTCCTTGTTTCCTTGGAGTTTTTGTTGATTGCCTCTGACAACCCTTGGCTTAGGGAAATTGTTCGCATAATCTCTATGCTCCTTCAAGTTCTAAGACTATACTACTGGCAGATTGTTGATTTGAACCATCCTTTATTCTTCCACATTAGCGGGATTCTTTATATCTCATCGATAGTTTTTAGCTAGATGTACCAATATTCCACATTTGAAGTAATTTCAAGTTCCCATTAGATAGTTCCCAAGATACTTCGTCCCAATAATTTTACATGTGGGATGATCAGGATTATTTCCATCATGCACTACTACAAAAACGGTCTTTATCAGTGCTCAAAACGGGCTTTATCAGCGCTAAAAAAGCACTGTAAAGCTCAGCGCTGGTAAAGGTGGACTTTATTAGCGCTAAAAGAGCTATGATAAAACAACCCTTTATCAATGCTAAAAGAGTGCTAATAAATGCGAGTTTTATCACCACTCCTTTAGCACTGATAAAGGTGTAGTTTATCAGCTCTTTTTTAGCGCTGATAAAACCTCTATTTATCAGCGCTAAAAAATCACGGATAAATTCCCTGTCTGTAGCTCCGAAAAAATCTGCAGTAGCACACCCGAACACCTGCAAAAAAATTCAGCATCTCAATAAGATAATTATAGCAAGTTTTCCCATGAAAAATTAACACATAAATCATAAGATAATTATACCAAGTATACCCATACAAAAAGTATACTCGTACACCATTAACACATAATTCATAAGTTAATTAAGTATATAAAGAATTCAATTCAGAATTCAGGGGGTTCAGGGGATGTTCAAGGGTTTGGGGTGGCTATCCAAGGGGGGGTATGGGGGTGTCCGAGGGGGCTTTTCTGGGGGTGGGCTGGTGTCCAGGGTGTCGGGGGGGGGGGGCTTTACAGGGGGTGGGGGTGTCCAGAGGGGTGGGGGTTATAGGGGGTGGGTTGGTGTCCAGGGGGTGCGGGCGGTCTAGGGGGTCGGTGGGGTTGACTCGTACACATCACAAAGGACCCATGGATCATTCTTATAAAATATTAACACAATTTGAATGCGTTTGGTCGGATTTCCGTAGGTCAGTTGTTGTTTTCACTTAAATTTGTGTCCATTTTAAACCAAAGAGAGACCCTTTGAGTGCTACTGACCACACCGGGCCTCTGATTGAGGCAGGGATGACTCTTACACATCACAAAGGACACACAAATCATTCTCCTAAAGGATCAACACAATCTGAATGTGTTTGGTCGGATTTCCATAGGTCAGTTGTTGTTTTCACATAAAATTGTGTCCATTTTAAACAAAAGAGAGACCCTTTGAGTGGTACCGGACACACTGTGCCTCTGATTGAGGCAGGGTTCACTTTTACACATCACAAAGGACCCTTGGATCGTTCTTATAAAATATTAAGACAATCCGAATGCGTTTGGTCAGATTTCCGTACGTCAGTTGTTGTTTTCACTTAAAATTGTGTCCATTTTAAACCAAAGAGAGACCCTTTGAGTGCTACCGGCCACAAAATGCCTCAGATTGAAGTGGGGATGACTTTTAAACATCACAAAGGACCCATGGATCATTCTCCTAAAGGATAAATACAATCCGAATGTGTTTGGTCGGATTTCCGTAGGTCAGTTGTTGTTTTCACATAAAATTGTGTACATTTTAAACAAAATAGAGACCCTTTGAGTGGTACCGGCCACACCGTGCCTCGGATTTAGGTGGGGTTCACTCTTACACATAACCAAGGACCCTTGAATCGTTATTATAAAATATCAGGGCAATCCAAATGGATTTGGTTGGATTTTCATAGGTCTGTTTTTGTTTTCAATTAAAATTGTGTCCATTTTAAACAAAAGAGAGACACTTTGAGTGATAACGGTCACACCGTGCCTCAGATTGAGGTGAGGATGACTCGTACACATCAAAAAGTACTTGTGGATCGTTCTCCTAAAGGATAAACATAATCCTAATGGGTTTGGTTAGATTTACATAGGTCATTTGTTGTTTTTACTTAAAATTGAGTCCATTTTAAACAAAATAGAGACCCTTTGAGTGATACCGGCCACATTGTGCCTCAAATTGAGGCGGGGTTGACTAGTAAATGTCAGAAAGTACCCATGGATCATTATTATAAAATATAAAGACAGTCTGAATGCGTTTGGTCAGATTTTCATAGGTCAGTTGTTGTTTTCACATAAAATTTTGTCCATTTTAAACCAAAGTGAGACTCTTTGAGTGCTACCGGCCACACCATGCCTCGCATTGAGGCGAGGATGACTCGTAAAAGTCACAAAGGTCTCTTGGATAATTATCCTAAATGATCAAAACAATCTGAATAGGTTTGGTCAGATTTCAGTAGGTCAGTTGTTGTTTTCACTTAAAATTGTGTACATTTTAAACAAAATAGAGACCCTTTGAGTGGTACCGGCCACACCATGCCTCTGATTAAGACGGGGTTAACTCTTACACATCACCAAATAACCTTTTCTCGTTCTTATAAAAGATTAATGAAATCTGAATGTGTTTGGTTGGATTTTCATAGGTCATTTGTAGTTTTCATTAAAAATTGTGTCCATTTTAAACAAAAGAGAGACCCTTTGAGTGATAGCGGTCACACCGTGCCTCAGATTGAGGAGGGGATGACTTGTACAAGTCAAAAAGGACCCATGTATCGTTCTCCTAAAGTATCAACACAATCTGAATGGGTTTTATCAGATTTCCCTAGGTAAGCTGTTGTTTTCACTAAAAATTGTGTCATTTTTAAACAAAATAGAGACCCTTTGAGTGATACCGGCCACACCGTACCTTAGATTGAGGTGGGGTTTACGCATAAACATCATAAAGGGCCCGTGGATCGTTCTCATAAACGATCCAAACAATCTGAATGCTTTTGGTTGGATTTCCATGGGTCAATTGTTGTTTTCACTTAAAATTGTGTCCATTTTAAACCAAAGTGAGACTCCTTGAGTGCTACCAGCCACATAGTGCCTCAGATTGAGGTGGGGATGACTCATACACATGAAAAAGGACTCATGGATCGTTCTAATAAGGGATCAACACAATCCAAATGGTTTTGGTCAGATTTCCGTTGGTCAGTTGTTGTTTTCACTTAAAATTATGTGCATTTTAAACAAAATAGAGACCCTTTGAGTGGTACCGGACACACCGTGCCTTGTATTGAGGTGGGGTTGACTCGTAAATGTTACCAAGGACACATGGATCGTTATTATAAATGATCAAGGAAATATGAATGCGTTTGTTCAGATTTTCAAAGGTCAGTTGTTGTTTTCATTTAAAATTGTTTCCATTTTAAACAAAAGAGGAACCCTTTGAGTGATATCGGCCACACCATGCCTCTTATTAAGGCAGGGATAACTCGTAAATGTTAAAAAGGACCCGTGGAAAGTTATCCAAAAGGATCAACACAATCTAAGTGGGTTTGGTCAGATTTCTGTAGGTCGGTTGTTGTTTTCACTTAAAATTGTGTCCATTTAAAACAACATAGAGACCCTTTGAGTGATACCGCCACAATGTGCCTCGGATTGAGGCAAGGTTTACTCATACATGTTAAAAATGACCCATGGATCATTGTTAAAAAATATCAAGACAATCCTAATGCGTTTGGTCAGATTTCCGTAGGCCAGTTATTGTTTTCACTTAAAATTGTGTCCATTTTGAACCAAAGAGAGACCCTTTAAGTGCTACCAGCCACATCGTGCCTCATATTGAAGTGGGAATGACTCTTACATGTCACAAATGACCCTTTTATCATTTTCCTAAAATATCAACACAATCTTAATGGTTTTGGTCAGATTTCCGTATGTCAGTTGTTGTTTTCACTTAAAATTGTGTCCATTTTATAACAAAGAGAGACCCTTTGAGTGATATCGGCCACACCGTGCCTCAGATTGAAGAAGGGATGAATCTTACACATCACAAAGAACCCTTGGATCGTTCTCCTAAAAGATCAACACAATCTGAATGGTTTGGTCAGATATCCATAGGTCAGTTGTTGTTTTCACTTAAAATTGTGTTCATTTTATACCAAAGGGAGACCCTTTGAGTGCTACCGGACACACTGTGACTCAAATTGAAGTGGGGATGATTAAAACATGTCAAAAAACGACACTTTTATAGATCTCCTAAAGGATCAACACAATCTGAATGCGTTTGGTCAAATTTCTGTAGGCCAGCTATTGTTTTCACTTAAAATTGTGTACATTTTAAACAAAATAGAGACCCTTTGAGTAGTACCAGACACACCGTGCCTCAGATTGAGGTGGGGTTGACTCATACACATCACCAATGACCCTTGTATTGTTCTTATAAAATATAATGGCAATCCGAATGTGTTTGGTCAGATTTCCGTAAGTCAGTTGTTGTTTTCACATAAAATTGTTTACATTTTAAACAAAAGAGAGACCCTTTGAGTGATAGCGGTCACACCATGCCTCGGATTGAGGCGGTGTTGACTCGTACAAGTCACCATGGACCCTTGGATCATTATTATAAAATATCAAGTCAATTTGAATGCGTTTGGTCAGATTTTCATAGGTCAGTTGTTGTTTTCAATTAAAATTGTGTCCATTTTAAACAAAAGAGAGACCCTTTGAGTGGTACCGGCCACACCATGCCTCGGATTGAGGCAGGGTTGACTCATAAAAATCAAAAATCACCCATGGATATTTATCCTAAAGGATCAACCCAATAAAAATGGGTTTGGTTGGATTTCCATAGGTCAGTTGTTGTTTTCACTTAAAATTCTGCCCATTTTAAACAAAATAGAGACCCTTTGAGTGATACCGGCCACACCGTGCCTCGGATTGAGGTAGGGTGGACTTTTACACGTCACCAAGTACCCTTGGATCGTTCTCCTAATGGATCAAGGCAATCCAAATGCGTTTGATCGGATTTTCATAGGTCAGTTGTTGTTTTCAATTAAAATTGTGTCCATTTTCAACCAAAGAGAGACCCTTTGAGTGCTACCGGCCACACCGTGCCTCAGATTGAATAAATGATGACTCATAAACATCACAAAGAACCCTTAGATCGTTCTCCTAAATTATCAACACAATCCTAATTGGTTTGGTTGGATGTCTGTAGGTCAGTTTTTGTTTTCACTTAAAATTGTGTCCATTTTAAACCAAAGAGAGACCCTTTGAGTGCTACCGGCCACACCGTGCCTCATATTGAAGCAGGGATTACTCTAACATATCACAAAGGACCCCTGGATCGTTCAAATAAAGGATAAACACAATCCTAATGCGTTTGGTCAAATTTCCGTAGGTCAGTTGTTGTTTTCACTTAAAATTGTGTACATTTTAAACAAAATAGAGACCCTTTGAGTGGTACCGGACACACCGTGCCTCAGATTGAGGAAGGGTTGACTCTTACACATCACCAAGGACCCTTGTATCGTACTTATAAAATATAAAGGCAATCTGAATCTGTTTGGTCAGATTTCCATAGGTCAGTTGTTGTTTTCACTTAAAATTGTTTTCATTTTAAACAAATGAGAGACCCTTTGAGTGATAGCGGTCACACCGTGCCTCGGATTGAGGAGGGGTTGACTCGTACACATAACCAAGGACCCTAGATCGTTATTATCAATGATTAAGGAAATCCTAATGCGTTTGGTAGGATTTTCATAGGTCAGTTGTTGTTTTTAATTAAAACTGTGTCCAATTTTAAACAAAAGAGAGACCCTTTGAGTGGTACCGGCCACACCATGCCTCGGATTGAGGAGGGGTTGAGTCGTACATGTCACAAAGGACCCATGGATCATTCTACTAAAGGATCAACAAAATCCAAATGGGTTTTGTCATATTTCCATAGGTCAGTTGTTGTTTTCACATAAAATTGTTTACATTTTAAACAAAAGAGAGACCCTTTGAGTGATAGCAGTCAGACTATGCCTCATATTGAGGCAATGTTGACTATTACATGTCTCTAAGGACCCTTGTATAGTTCTTATAAAATATCAAGGCAATCCGAATGAGTTTGGTCGTATTTTCATAGCTCAATTGTTGTTTTCAATTAAAATTGTGTCCATTTTAATCAAAAGAGAGACCCTTTGAGTGATAGCGGTCACACAATGCCTCAGATTGAGATGGGGTTGACACTTACATGTCACAAAGGACCCTTGGATCGTTATCATAAAAAATCAACACAATCCGAATGGGTTGGTCAGATTTCTATAATTCAGTTGTTGTTTTCACTTAAAATTGTGTCCATTTTAATCAAAATAGAGACCCTTTAATTGATATCGGCCACACCATGCCTCGGATTGAGGTAGGAATGAATTTTACACGTCATAAAGTAACAATTTATCATTATCCTAAAGGATCAACACAATACTAATGGGTTTGGTTGGATTCACATAGGTCAGTTGTTGTTTTCACTTAAAATTGTTTTCATTTTAATCAAAGAGAGACCCTTTGAGTGATAGCGGTCACACTGTGCCTCGGATTTAGGAAGGGTTGACTCATACACATAACCAAGGACCCTTGGACCGTTCTTATAAAATATAAAGGCAATTTGAATGTGTTTGGTCATATTTTCATAGGTCATTTGTTGTTTTCAATTAAAATTGTGTCCATTTTAAACAAAAGAGACACCCTTTGAGTGATAGCAGTCACACCATGCCTCAGATTGAGGAGGGGTTGACTCTTACATGTCACAAAGGACTCTTGGATCGTTCTCCTGAAGGATCAACACAATCTGAATGGGTTTGATCAGATTTCCGTAGGTCAGTTGTTGTTTTCACTTAAAATTGTGTCCATTTTAATCAAAATAGAGACCCTTTGAGTGATACCGGCCACACGGTGCCTCGGATTGAGGAAGGGATGACTCGTAAACATCAAAAAGGACCCTTGGATCATTCTCCTAAAGGATCAACACAATCCGAATGGGTTTGGTTAGATTTCCGTAGGTCGGTTGTTGTTTTCACTAAAAAAATTTCCATTTTAAACAAAATAGAGACCCTTTTACTGATACTGGCCACACCGTGCTATGGATTGAGGCAGTGTTGACTAATACACGTCACAAAGGACCCATGGATCGTTCTTATAAAAGATAAAGACAATCGGAATGTGTTTGGTCAGATTTCCCTAGGTCAGTTGTTGTTTTCACTTAAAATTGTGTCCATTTTAAACCAAAGTGAGACTCTTTGATTGCTACCAGCCAAACTGTTCCTCAGATTGAAGCAGGGAAGACTCATACACGTCAAAAAGGACCTTGGGATCATTATCCTAATGTAATAATACAATTTGAATGTGTGTGGTCGGATTTCCATAGGCATGTTGTTGTTTTCTCTTAAAATTGTGTACATTTTAAACAAAATAGAGACCCTTTGAGTGGTACCGGTCACAATATGCCTCGGATTGAGGCGGGGTTGACTCTTACAGGTCACAAAGAACCCATGGATCATTCTCCTAAAGGATCAACACAATCTGAATGCGTTTGGTTAAATTTCTGTAAGTCATTTGTTGTTTTCACTTAAAATTGTGTCCATTTTAAACAAAATAGATACCCTTTGAGTGGTACTGACCTCACCGTGCCTCGGATTGAGGCGGGGATGACTCTTACACATCACAAGGAACCTGTGGATTGTTCTCCTAAAGGATCAACACAATCTGAATGTGTTTAGTCAGATTTCCATAGGTCAGTTGTAGTTTTTACTTAAAATTGTGTCCATTTTAAACAAAATTGAGACCCTTTGAGTGGTTCAGGATTATTGCATGTTTCTGGTGCATATCATCTGTTAAAATGGTAAAATGACTCATTGGAGATAGGATGTTTTATTTAATAACAATTACAATTTTCCTATGAAGTTTTACATACAATAATGTTTCATCTTTTGATCCCCTTAACCCCTCTCAAAAATGACCACTAATTGTACATGTCCCCAAGTCATATCTTCATTGTATTTGTGTAAAATATGCCATCAGGTATGTGACCCACTCGTTTTTGAACACATCTATATCGTCATGTGATTATGAGGCTTTTCGGCAGTCAGAGTAGTACTGCAAAATATAAAAATAAAGAATTAATAAATAAATTAAACGAACTAGTAATTGTTTTTTAAAATACCTCTTTAGGGATGCTTGTTTGTTGATGAAAAATGATCTCTTTCATAAATTTACAAACATAATAACTGCAGTCATTATCGTTTTTTTGTTTTGGACACTGCGAAAAAATTGATCATTAGGAGCATAAGTAACTTGTGTTGAGATGTGTTTGGATAGTGAAATTTTATTATATATACCCTGATATTTGTCCAAACATAGTACTTTCTCGCCTCCTTATGCTTAGCCCCTGTCCTCATTCCTTTTTTTAGATGATAATGATACACCTCCCAATCATAACATAATCCTGAGTAAAAGATAATATAAATTATATTACATGATTTTTAGACCTAAAACGTAAGATGTAGTGTCTTACAGAATCACAAACTCCATCATGTGTGGTCGGTTTGATGGATATCCTTACTTTGAATCCTGAAAATAAATCCTTGGAGTATCCAAGTTCACCGCAATTAGCAACTAATGATTCCTAAAAACACAAAAAGGAATAAGTAATAAAAGAAGTGAAAATATAATTGATATTATTTAATTGTAGAGTTTTACCCATGCATGGTTGGTATTAGGAAGATTCTATTATCTTTAATCTTCCTTCCAAATGTTTTCACCAAGCCCCTTTTTGATGGCATTAATTTTGTTAGGTGTGTTAATGTGGTATGAGTACTAACGAGTCCAAATCTTGGCTCATGGGAAAATTCCTTCAACTATTTTTCATAAATGCATCTGTCAACAATATAAAATGCATTTAGTCATAATTTTCACATTATATTAGATTTTAGAAAATCAATTCATGGAAACATACCTCATATACACATTTACAACTGTGATGCCTATCCAACCATTTTCAATGATCTCCTTTACATTTTCAGCAGCAATGAAATCTTGACTTTCCTTCCATATATATTCTCTTCGAAAACCACTATAGGACTATTACCATCTTTTAGCTTTGTATCCCCATGAGTCTTCAATGCTAGTAAATGTGGATAGAGAACAAGTGGTGTTATTGTGCTTTCAGTAGCTCCATTGGATCGGTTGTTCGATCCTTTAGATGGTTTTGAGACGACATTTGTCACCCCTTCCCTTTCTCCGTCTATAACAACAATCATTGGTCTAAACCCTTTTTTCATTAATTGTTAAATTTTTAGCTTGAAAAAAATGGAAATAAATACCTCTTTGTCTGCATATACTCTTACAAGTTGTGACGGCCTTGCAATGAATGTCCCAAAATCCTTTTCGACCGTATGAATATCATCGTCAACAAGTGGAATAGTTAGCTCTCCATTTGGCTCATGAGCTACAGTAATCATCGCTTTCAGATGATCTTTTAGAAGTGGTCTATTATGCAGTGTGGCATCTAGGATATTGAACACTACATCCCTCACTACAAGGTGATAGGTGGGTGTTAACAGATATAAATCACAATCATTATCACCCTATAGAAGATCAGTACAGAAAAATTATCAGTGTTTGTCTGATTCACATTTCATGGGAACAATTATTATAATATTGATTACCATGGCTAAGATAGTTCTTTGAGGAGAATGGATCACCTTAAAGCTGGTGGGGGTGGGGCGAGATGTTCATGTGCTGGTTGTTCCTAACTTGTGTCTTCCCTTGGCTTCCCACCCATAAAAGTTTCTATCAATTCTCCCTGCCATTGCAATAGTTATTCAAGGGTTGCTATTTTTTAGCTCATTTGTTCCAATTTTTCATATGTATCATCCGTTTTTTTCTTCTCAAAATATACTCGGGGTTTCAACCCAAACCCTGCACCTATGACACGACCGTATTTTTCTGGCTGCTTCAAAGCCTTCAATAATAGGTCTGTATACGCTACAGGAGTAGCTGATTCCTGTGATTGTCAGATATAGGAAAATAACTAATTATTTTTACATAATCACAATTTAAAACAAATATTTTTATTGTCGTGTCATACTTACACATATTTCCCACACTTTTTTGTGTGTTCTCATCTACTAACTTCCCTTCCTTATTCACATGTGTCTCCTTCCATAACACATGACATGGAATGGAAGTGTATTTGGTTTTAGACACATCAATCAACATATAAGCATAGAAAGATAATTATGATGTTGTTTATTGGCACCTATCAATATTACTGTAAATTTAAAATACATACCATTTTCTTTTCTAAGGAAGCGTACCCCATCCTTGCTTTACGATAGGGGTATGCTGGTTTTGATGCACGTTCCTTATTTTCAGTAGAGATTTTCTGTTTCATAAATGAAATATTGACAATCAAATTGATAAATACAGGTATCCTAAAACAACGTATTATCACCCACAATGTACCTGAAACTTCTCATCCCCACGACATCCAATAAATGCATCCCATGCTTCTTGCGATATCAGGTGAGCGTAGAAAATGGCTGGGTGTAGGTTTATTTTATCTTTGGAATCTTTTAGGTGACATCTTGTTAAAATTGTGCGAAAAACACGATGAATCCTTCTTGCAAGCCTTAGTACATAATCCTTGTGTCAATATTCTACTATAAATTTACTCTAAAAGAGGTTAAGAAGAGTAAGACATTGTTTCATTATTTTATTTGCTATTTAATTAAAGAAATACATTCATAATTTTACCATAATTTCTTCCCAAATCATAGCCTTCATCCCAGACACAACATGGTTCCATGAATATATGTCAATAGGAACGCGTTGCTGAGTGACAACTCCAATGTAGCTGCTAAACATAGCCTTGTTGGGATTCACATGTTGGCCTCGGGCATTCCATCCGACTTCAAATTTGATGCCTTTTCTTTTCGCCTTAAGAACTTTGGCTAACACTGTCAAACTACGACGCACCTGTGTTTTCTGTGACGTCGGTCCTTCATTCCATACCATTTCATCGATATCAACATCTTCTATATGTTCATCTGAAATGGTATCAACGACATGTGCTGATGGTTGTTGGACCTCAACACTAGAAGCAGCAGGAGCCACAGCAGCAGGAGCAGCAGTAGTCGTAGCAGGAGCAGCAGGTGCAACAGGAGCTGCAGTAGGAGCAGCAGGAGCAACAGGAGCCACAACAGGTGCAGCAGCAGCCGCAGCAGCAGCAGCTTGAGAGACTTGTTCAGCCTCAAGGTTAGGAGCACCAGAATGTGCAGAAGTCATTATCTGCAAAAGTGGTTGAACAGTTAATTTAGATTACATAAATTCAGTAATGATAAGATAATAACATGAGATAATAAGATCTATATTAAAAACAAAATATAACCTGTTTTTTGAACTCTCTTTCTTTTTTCAAAGGTTGAAGGGATTTGACACCTCTATGGATTATCCAAATACCTTCATTGTGGTCTCCTATAACATAAAAAACATCATCTACATTGGGCCCTCTTCGAAATGATTGCGACATACCACTGAAAGGATCGTCCTCAACTGAATTTTCATCAGACCCTTCAGTAGTTTTGGACGCTAACAGAACAATCAACCACTTTCGGTTTTCGGGATCTGAAACATAAAAAACGTGTACCACTTGTGATGCCATTATAAATTGTTTATCTTTGTACCCTTATTTACTAAAATAAACTTTCACAAATCCCCATTCATTTATTTTAACACCACTGTTGTTATCAACCCATTTTCATTGAAAAATCGGAAATTGGAATGTCGTATAATCCAACTCCCATATTAGTTTGATAATGCCAAAGTATGACATATTTGCATAAATTGTATTTTTGTCCTTACTAACAGAAACATGCATCGCTTCAGCCACTAGTGTAACTCCACTATTTTTCATGGTATAATCATCATCATGTTTATCTGTATAGAATGTATAACCATTAATTACATAACCACTGTAAGATAATACATACACACTTGGTCCAGCGGCTAGCCATCGAAGTCATTCTGAAATTGAATTTGGTTTTTCATCCATCTGCTTAAAAATATGGTCCTGAAACCATCCTATAAACTGTTGATTATGTGTATTTGATAACCATTTTTCAGCCCTTGATGGATTCAACTGCCTAAGAATTTCATTGTGAGTTTCAATATATGAAGTAACCTCCCAACTGTTATGCAAAACATAAAGATGGACCTGCTCCCGATCTGTAATACTGATTGTCACAACTTCTCTTCTAGAAATTCCCTCACCCTCAATGCGTCCAGTGTGACGATATTTTGGGAGACCAATGCTTTCCACATCAGATAGGTATTCGATATAAAATTCAATGGCTTCCTCAACAATATATCGCTCCACTATAAAACCCTCTGGCCGACTTCGATTTTTGACATACCCTTTCAAAATCTTCATATATCGCTCAACAGGATACACCCATCTATAGTGCACAGGACCACAAAGTTGAATCTCTCTCACCAAGTGAATCATCAAATGAACCATCATATCAAAGAATGTTGGCGGGAAGAACATTTCTAATTCACATAATATGATGACAATTTATTTTTCCATAGTTGGAAATTTTTCCGGGTCTAAAACTTTTCTACATATAGATTTGAACAAAAAACAATGTTTGGTTAACGTATGATGGACATTCTGGGAAAAAATTCAATGTAAAGCTATAAGAATTAGATCTTGCATCAAAACATGTCAATAATGTGATTTCAAACCATTTAACTTCAAATCATTCATTGACACAATGTTCTTGATATATGATGAATACCCCTCTGGAACCTTTACATCATTGAAGAAGTTTCAAAACTGATATCTCTCCTCCATAGAAAGAGTACAAGCAGCTGGAGGAAGAAACATTCGATTTTCACCCTTCACGGGAGACAACTCTTCTCATATTCCCAGTTCAACCATGTCCATCCTTTCCTTCATTCCATCTTTTTTTTGCCAGGGGAATTTAGCAATGTTCCGATAACAATGTCAAATACATTTTTTCCATAGGCATCACATCAAGAAAATGTCTGACGTACAAAAAATTCCAGTACGGTAATTCAAAAAAATGATCTCTTTTTCCAACCGATTTTCGTAAGGTTTTTCGAAAATGGTTTACCAAAAACAGTGTTCAGATCTTTTACTTTCTCAAACAGCTAATCACCTGTTTGTGGAGACAGTGTTGCGTGTTGTTCTGAATATCCATTGAATGATGTCATCCAAGACCAGTACTTATGCTGACGAGGTAGAAATCTACGATGTCCTAGAAAGACATATTTCGATGAATGTTTCAACCTAATTGATTCTGTATCTTCTTCGCACACGGGACACCATTGAGTTCCATTAATGTTATAGCCTGACAAATTTCCATAAGTAGGGAAATCATTTATTGTCCCATACAACATCGCTCTCAATGTGAAGTATTCACTTTTATAAGCATCATACAACATAACACCTGAATCCCACAATAACTCCAAATCCTCGATCAAAGGAGCCAGATAAACATCAATATCGTTACCTGGTTGTTTTGGTCTTCATATAAGCATAGATAACATGATGAATTTCCGCTTCATGCATAACTAGGGTGGCAAGTTATAATTTACCAACATAACAGGACATGTACTATGAGTGCTGGTTTGAAAACCAAAAAGATTCACTCCATCTTTAGATAACACAAGATGAAGGTTTCTCGGCTCTTTTCCAAACTCAAGATACTCATGATCAATTTTCTTCCATTGAGGAGAGTCTGTCGGATGACATAATTTCCCATCTTTATTTCTTTTATCTGCATTCCACAACAATTGTCTTGCAGTTTCTTCACTTCCATATAGACGCCTAAACCATGGAATGATTGGAAATTACCATACAACTTTCGTTGGATTGGATTTATCTTTCTTGTATCAAGAAGCACCACACTTTGGGCATTCTGTAAGTGATTTGTTCTCCTTGCGATACAATATACAGTCTTTTGGGTAGGCATGTATTCTTTCAGAAATCATACCCATCGAGGGTAGCATTCTTCTAGCTTCATATGTCCGTCTTGGGAGCTCATTATCTTCCGGGAGCATGTCATTCAAGAGAGCAAGTAGTTCCGTAAAACTGACATCACTCCATCCGTTGCCTGCTTTCAATTTATACAACTTCAGTATAGCTGACAATGTTGTATACTTAGTGCAACCAGCATACAATGGCGTCTTTGCACAACTCTTTAACTTCTCAAACAATTTTGGGCAATCACGGAGTTCATCTTCAATTGTCTTTTTCATTTTCTCAATACGATCTTCATCATCATTGACATCTGTAATCACATCCTCCACACGGTCTTCTTCATTATCCATATTTGTATTCATATCTGATGATCCATAAAACGCAATTTTATCCCAGCCAGTAGCTACATTCGCTTTTTCTCCGTGTCTATTCCAAAATTTATAACTCTGATCTATTCTGTGACATATCAAATGTTCTTTCAACTCCTCTGGAGTAAGTAGTCTAGAATAACAACAACGTAAACACAGACAAATGATTTGAGAAGGATCCTTTGCATGATCCTTTGCAAACATGATGCACTATTTCACTTCGTTCTCGTACCCTATTGTCAAACGATTAGCATTCATCCAATATTTATTCATCTTCATCCTATTTAAATCTCAAATATTAGTATTTATGGTTCAAGTACACGAAACAAGACTTCTAAATACAGTAGAAGAGAACCACTTCCTTATAAAAATAGAGATTAATAGAGCCTAACCATTAGTATTTATTCATCTTCATTAAATATAATAACTTTCGATTCATTATAGTTTCCTCAAATCAACCCAGACCAAACACAAGAATAATGAAGAATGATACTTCTACCACTCCTAGGTCTCTGCCCTACATTCAATATCATCATGCCTAAATACCCATATATCCACACATACACATGTCACAAACACATAAAAAACCATATCCACATCAGAACCAAAGTACCAATATGGATTTCAATCAGGTTACTCGACTCAAGTGGTGGTGTGTAAGAAATAAAAAAAAATAAGTATATAGTCAAACATAAATCTCAAACTGGTGTAAATAATCCAATAAACTGAAGGTATCATTCCATCTATCAGAATACTTTGAAGGAGCCCATATGCGACAGTAGTCTCAGGTGGGGAAGGTTCCTGAGGAGGAAGGGGCGAACACGCACCTATCACTATGGGAAAATGCCTATTTGCGACAGGTTATTTGCGACGGGATTTCTTCCCATCGCAAATAACCCGTCCAGGAAGCTATTTGCGACGGGGAAAAGTGCCCGTCGAAAATAACTAATTATTTTCCACGGGATTTCGTCTCCCGTCGCAAATGGTTTGGCGCGACTAGCGCGCCAAACCGCGCGAATATCATTAGTGACGGGGAGATGTCCCCCCGTCGCAAATAGTTTGGCGCGACTTGCGCGCCAAACCGTGCAGCGTCCGTGCCAAACTGCGAAAGGGTATTTGCGACGGGGCCCGTCGCAAATACCTAGCGGCGGTTAATACCTTTTTGCGACGGGATGTCATCCCGTCGCAAAAAGACTATCGGTAGGTACTATTTGAGATGGGACCCGTCGCAAATAACCTTTTAACCGCCGACATTAATTAATGTGGGCAAGGGTAATTGCGACGGGGCCTGTCGCAATTATCACCATTTTCGACGGGAAGCCCGTCGTGAATAACCCCGTCGCAACTAATCTAACCTATATATACCTCCATCTGTTTTTTCTCCAAATCATTCAGATCTTGGTCTCTATCTCTCTTCATTCTTCAGTTTTAAAGAAAAATTTTCATTTAGTTGAAATTATTTATACAAGAGCAATCAGAGGGCGTCAATATCTTCAGAATATCAAAGTTTAAGATATTTATATTTTATTTTTTTATTTTTATTTTATTTTTTATGTTAATTTTAATTGTTGTTTATTAGTTCTAATTTAATTAGATTTCAATTGATTTTTATTTATATTTAGTTTTACTAAGAAATTGATATTGTTAGTTATAATTATAAATAATTAGTTATAATTAATATTAATTAGATATCATTAGGAATAAATAGATATAATTAGCAATAAATAGTTATAATTAGCAATAAGTACAAATAATTAGCAATAAGTACATATAATTAGCAATAAGTACATATAATTAGGAATAAAAAGATATAATTAGGAATAAATAGATATAATTAGGAATAACCAGATATAATTAGGAATAACAAGATATAATTAGGAATAAATAGATATAATTACGAATAAATAGATACAATTAGGAATAATTAGATATAATTAGGAATAATTAGATATAATTAGTAATAATTAGTAATAATTAGATATAATTAGTAATAATTAGATATAGTTAATAATAATTAGACATAATTAGTAATAATTAGATATATTTAATAATAATTAGATATAATTAGTAATAATTAGATATAATTAGTAATAATTAGATATAATCAGTAATAGTTAGATATAATTAGTAATAATTAGTAATAATTAGATATAATTTGAAATAATTAGTAATAATTAGTAATAATTAGTAATAATTAGTAATAATTAGATATAATTAGTAACAATTAGATATAATTAGGAATAATTAGTAATAATTAGGAATAATTAGATATAATTAGAAATAATTAGATATAATTAGTAATAATTAGATATAATTAGTAATAATTAGATATAATTAGTAATAATTAGATATAATTAGTAATAATTAGTAATAATTAGTAATAATTGGTAATAATTGGTAATAATTAGATATAATTAGAAATAATTAGATATAATTAGGAATAATTTGTAATAATTAGGAATAACTAGTAATAATTAAGAATATTTAGTAATAATTATGAATAATTAGTAATATTTAGGAATAATTAGGAATAATTAGGAATAATTGGGAATAATTAGGAATAATTGGGAATAATTAGTAATAATTGGGAATAATTAGTAATAATTAGGAATAATTTGGAATAATTAGTAATAATTAGGAATAATTAGTAATAATTAGTACTAATTAGTAATAATTAGTAGTAATTAGTACTAATTAGTAATAATTAGTAATAATTAGTACTAATTAGTAATAATTAGTAATAATTAGATATAATTAGTAATAATTAGTAATAATTAGTAATAATTAGTAATAATTAGTAATAATTACTAATAATTAGTTATAATTATTAATAATTAGATATAATTAGTAATAATTATTAATAATTAGGAATAATTAGTAATAATTAGTAATAATTAGGAATAATTAGTAATAATTAGGAATATTTAGTAATAATTAGTAATAATTAGGAATAATTAGTAATAATTAGTAATAATTAGGAATAGTTAGGAATAATTAGTAATAATTAGTAATAATTAGGAATAATTAGTAATAATTAGTAATAATTAGTAATAATTGAGAAAAATTAGTAATAATTAGGAATATTTAGTAATATTTAGTAATAATTAGTAATAATTAGTAATAATTAGTAATAATGATTAATAATTAGTAATAATTAGTTATAATTAGTAATAATTAGGAATAATTAGTAATAATTATTAATAATTAGTAATATTTAGTAATAATTAGTAATAATTAGTAATAATTAGTAATAATTAGTATTAATTAGTAATAATTAGGAATAATTGGGAATAATTAAAAATAATTTGGAATAATTTGGAATAATTAGGAATAATTAGGAATAATTAGGAATAATTAGGAATAATTAGGAAAAATTTGGAAAAATTTGGAATAATTTGGAATAATTAAGAATAATTAGGAATAATTAGGAATAATTAGGAATAATTAGGAATAATTAGGAATAATTAGGAATAATTAGGAATAATTAGGAATAATTAGGAATAATTAGAAATAATTAGCAATAATTAGAAATAATTAGAAATAATTAGCAATAATTAGCAATAATTAGAAATAATTAGAAATAATTAAGAATAATTAGCAATAATTAGATATAATTAGAAATAATTAGCGATAATTAGCAATAATTAGCGATAATCAGCTATAATGAGTAATAATCAGCTATAATGAGCAATAATTAGCAATAATTTGAAATAATTAGCAATAATTAGATATAATTAGCAATAATTAGCAATAATTATTAATAATTAGCAACAATTAGTAATAATTAGAAATAATTAGTAACAAAAAAAAATTATATTATCAATATTTATGAAAAAATATATAAATATCATTAAAATAATAAAAAATTTGTAAAATATTAAAATTATCAATATTGGAAACAGGCTTTGCTCTATTCTTAACATGTTCAAATCTCAAATGGTCGCTAATTTTTAGGTCATGCGCAATAAAAAGTTTTTGTCAGCCATGTCCAATTTGAACTCTATAATTGTTCTTGCATGGTTGATCACCTTGCAAGTAGTGTTGTAATCGGACAAATCAAATCATGCCTTTCTTATCTATGCCTTTCTTATCTATGAGAATTATCCCCTCAAATTTTTAAGGAAGAATGATCTATGTAAAGTGTCATGTGAGAGATTATTAGAGATGAGAACGTCATTACTTTGGTCGTCCTATTGAAACACTACTTGCGAGGTGATCAACCATGCAAGTACAATTATAGAGTTTACATTGGAAATGACAGATACAAACTTTTTATTACGCATGACTTGACAATTGACTACCCTTTGAGATTTGAACATGTTAAGAATAGAACAAAGTCTGTTGTGAATATTGACAATTTAAATATTTTGTAATTTTTTTTAATAATATTAATATTGTTTTTTTGTAAATATGGATAATATAATTTTATTATTACTAATAATTAGTAAACGAAATCCGTTTGGATAATGAAGGGAAAATTTGTAATCATCTCCCCAACGATGATTACCAAATTTCCTTTCATTATTCAAGTAGTTTTCCTTTTTCTAAGTATTTATAAGTATTTCTAAATTAGTAATAAATAGTAATAATTAGTAATAATTAGTATTAATTAGTAATAAATTGTAATAATTAGTAATAAATTGTAGTAATTAGTAACAATTGGTAATAATTTGTAATAATTTGTAATAATTTTAAATAATTAGGAATAATTCAGAATAATTAGGAATAATTAGGAATAATTAGAAATAATTATCAATAATAAGTGTGAGAAAGATGCAATTAAATGAGATGTCGGACAAAAGAGTAGCCGTCAATCCACTGGAAATTGAGTCGCCCATAATTAATGATAATTATTAAGTAGTTGTAATTATTTATATTCTTTTTCAGATAGTGTTTTTATAATTTCAATCTATTCAAAAATAGTGATGATTTTATAATTTATATAGGAAAATATGGAACAAGGAAGAGGACATAAATCATTATTAGATGATCGAGATTGGATAAATCAGTGTAGAAATCCAAATGGTTCTAGTTTAAATCCTGTATATATTGAGGGTGTTGAAGCTTTTTTAGCATTTGCATCATCAAAACTAGAATATGTTTCAGAAGGCACAATTAAGTGTCCTTGTAAAAAATGTGCTCTGAGAAAGTTTGAAACATTTGATAAAGTTAGGGGGATATCTCTTGCGGTTTGTTTTTCAACCAGATTATGTTTCTTGGTATCAACATGGTGAACGCAGTTCCAAAGAAGATTCTAATAACTTGATTTCGGATCCATCAAAGTTTCCAAATTTAGTACATGATGTTGGAGGTCCATCTATGCAACAAACTGAAACTTGCGATGATATGGATTTAACTCCTGAGTTGGAACCATCCAAATTTTATGAGTTGTTGAGGTCTGCTAAGGATTCATTATATCCTGGTTACAAGATAATAAAATTAGAAGCGGTTGAAAAATTTGTGGCTATTAAATCAGATAATGCAATGACAAACAACTATTTTGATCAGATATTTTCTTTGGTTAAAACACTGTTACCTGAAGGAAATGTGTTTCCAAGAAATTAAAATGAGAGCAAGAGGCTGATTTGTAATTTGGGCCTTAGTTATCGGAAGATTCATGCATGTCCAAATGATTGCATCTTATATTCTGGAGAAAATGAGTCATTGGATATTTGTCCCACATGTGGAAAATCGAGGTATAAAGAAGCTCAACTAGGGAAGTCTAGATCAATTCCAGTAAAACAGTTGAGATATTTCCCCCTTACACGCAGGTTGAAGCCTTTATTTATGTCTCAGAACACAACGTCAATGATGTCATGGCACAAAACAAATATTTCAACTGATAAAAGCTTGAATCATCCATCTAATGGTGATTCATGGAAACATTTTGACCGTCTGCATCCGTCTTTTGCTATAGAATCCTAAAACGTGTGATTGGGCCTTTCTAATGACGGTTTTTGTCTGTTTGGTTCTTATGGTAGTCGGTATTCATGTTTTCATGTCTTTATAACTCCGTACAATTTGACTCCATGGATGTTGATGAAGGAGCCTTATATCTTTTTGACTCTATTAATCTCAGGACATCTGAAAAAGAATATTGATTTTTATTTGAAACCATTGATTGATATGTTAAATGCATTGTGGAGTGATGGTGTTAATACATATGATGTTTCTGTGAAAAAAAAAATCAAATTAAAAGCTGCATTGATGTGGACGATTAGTGACTTTCCGGAATATGGCATGTTATTTGGTTAGAGTACACATGGTCCGAAATCATGTCCTTACTGTATGAAAGAAAACAAAGCCTTTATGTTGGTCAATGGAAAAAAAACCTTGCTATTTTGATTTTCATTGTATATTCCTTCCAACCGATCATCCTTTTCAGAGGAAAAAATCTCATTTTAGAAAAGGTACAATTGAAAGAGATGAACCACCAAAGATGATCTCAGGTACAGAGTTAAAATCAGTTGTATTTTCATTACCCCTCATCACATTTGGACCCACAGTAAACCAAAAAAAAATTCATGGCTTTGGGAAAGAACATAACTGGATAAAACGGAGCATTTTTTGGGATCTTCCGTATTGGTCTGATTTGTTGGTCCATCACATGTTGGATGTTGTGCATATTGAGAAGAAATGTTTTGATAATTTATTTCATATAGTTTTGGATACACCAGGTAAGACCAAAGATACTGTAAAGGCACGATTAGATCATGCCCAAATTTGCAGGCAACCAGAACTTGAATTATTGGAAAATGTCAGATCACAGAGGTTAATGAAGCCAAAAGAAGCATATAAACTGTCCAAAGAGAGTCTCTTATTATTATGTCAGTGGATTGCAGATTTGAGACTTCCAGGTGGTTATGCTTCCAATTTGGGCAGATGTGTTAAGAATTGTTATATTATTGGATTAAAAAGTCATGATTGTCATGTTATAATAGGAATACTTATGCTGATTGGATTCAGAGGTTTGTTGAATTATATGATTTTTGATTCGATAACAGACATATCATATTTTTTTCGAGATATTTGTGCAGCGACAACGGACTACGATGCACTAAGAAAACTGGAAGAATATGTTGCTGTAATTATATGTAAACTGGAAAAAATATTTCCGCCGGATTTCTTTGACTCAATGGAACATCTGATATTACATTTTCCACATGAAGCTAAATGTGGAGGTCCAGTAAAGTTTTGATGGATGTACCCATTTGAGAGATGTATGCAGAAATTGAAGAAAAAAATACATAACAAAGCATCAGTAGAAGGCACAATTTCTGGAGCTTATTTGCAAGAGGAAATTGATTTTTTCTGCTCTCATTATTTTGAATCTCAATATCCCTCAAAACATAATCGCATGGGATGAAATGAGGGGAATTTTAATGATTCAATGGAAAATCAATTAATAGTTTTTAATCAGCCAAATCTTGGTTTCGGTGGAGTTCACAAACGATGGCTTTTAGATGATGAACATCACAGAGCTCAAACATACGTTCTACTCAACTGTGATGAAATGGCAACATTTGTCCTATGAGTGATTCTATCAATTATTCTATAATTTTTTTATAGTATTTAAACTTATTTTATTTTTAGGATATATGATAATCATATCAAGAAACAACTTCCACAAATTACAACAGTTGCTCTTGAAGAACACAGACAAAAAAAATTTCTCAATGGTTTCAAAAACTGGTAACATAAATTATTGATGGTTTAATATCAATTCTGTTTATTATTTATTATATTGATAATTGTTTTACAAAATTTCAGGTGTCTCAATATGCTGATAAAATGACAAGCGACTGTGTATATTGAGTAACCCACCATCCAAAATGGTTAAATCTTATAATGCATATGTGGTGAATGGTTTTCAATTTCATACACATGCATGCGGGGAATCAAAAAAAACAATGTACAGTGGAGTTTACTTCAGCGGATCACATCACAGAGAAACTAAAGCTTACTTTTATTTCATTTTGGATGAAATTATTGAGCTGTGTTATCTAGGACAGAATTACATAACAATGTCTAAATGTCGGTGGTTGGATATGGAGAGAGGTTTGCGTGCTCATCTGACTCATGGAATCATCGATATTAAATATAAAAGTCTTCTTGCAGTAAATGAACCATTTTTACTGGCTCAACAGGCACATCAAATTTATTATGCAAAGTTTTTTGCTACTTCAAGAGACTTGAGCAATTGGTGGAGCATAATAATAATGAAATCTCGGGAAAATCAGTTTACTCAAACTGAATCTGGTTCCACTAAAGTGGAAGGAATTAAAAATTTTCAAGAGACTAATCAAAATCCATCTAATTCAAAAAGAGGCATGAATATCAATGATGACACCCCAAAATTAAGGATCGATGATGATGAAGATGTTAATGATGTTACAAATGAATTTGAAATGACAAGAGATGATGAAACTAAAACTCATATGGATATTGATGATGCTGAGGAGGAAGATGAAGACATTGACCTAGACAGCTATGGAGAAGAGGATGAATATGGACATTGAAACAGTTAAATGATGGTTATAATCATAACTAATATATATCTATATATAATAGTTATTTTCAACTATCTGATAACAAAAATCATTTTGTGTTTCATATGGACGATGATCTATTTCGTGAGTTTCAGGAGGATGAACTACCTTTGGATGATGATGATGTGGGGTCAGCAGTCCCTTATCCTACTGGTGGTTCAGGAGGTACGCGGAGGGGGTGCGGTCTTGCGCGACTGATGATTCCTGACCCTACCCCAAGCGACGTCCACATCTTGGTTTTGATCCACGCACACGGAGGTGTGGTAACCTGTATATTTTAGTTTGATTTCATTAATTTATTTATATATATACTAATTGTTTGATTATTTATTCATTTTTCACAGTTTTCAGAATGTAGCTATTAGACAGGGGAGCGCTATATTGTTGAATTATTTTTCTCAGCTATGGATCACATGGGAACAGATTCCCGTTGATGTGCGACATGACATGATCCATCATTAGATGGTACGTAAATAAATAATATTTATTTCAAAATTTATTTTATTACCAACATGATATTATAAATTATTTATAGGGTTTATGGAATCCTATCGATGATATTATGCGCGACTCTATCCACACGGCATGGCAGGTTTCTATGCGTGACCGTTTCCGCCAGTTTTTGCACAATTTAAGAAGGAAATCTATTAAGAAAGTAGGGGTGAAAGAATTTGATGAGTCGAGTAGAGCCCACAGAGAGGAGTACATTTAATCTCACATTTGGTATGGATTATTCTTACACTGGTTGGTGGTGGATTTCAGAAGAGATCTTCAGTGGGACGACCGAACCAGCGGAGACAGGAGGTGATGCATCGAGCTGGTAGTCATGAATTTAGTTCTCATAAAGAGCATCTGGTAAGTATATTTTTTCAATATTTTATATAACTATAAATATAAATAGTTTATATTATATTTTTGTAGTTAGTCGAGCATCCCCATATTACGGAGTTCGACGTTTATCGGAGGATGTACAATGATCCAGCCACTGGAGAGATTAGAGGTGATCGCCAGCGTCAGATTGTGGTTAGTAATATTTTTTCAGTTTAACAATTAACTACATATAATATTTTTACAATTTTAATTTTAAATTGTAATTTAAGGAGTCATATGAGGATGCGACCTCTCAGACACAGGCTGAGGGTCAGGACGAGACAGCTGAGCAGACCAGTGCTCACTATTTCGATGAGGCGGCATGGATGCAGGCAACTCAGTATGGCTTTGAGAAGGGAAGAGTAGTTGGCATCGACTCTCATTTGACTCCTGGTACTTATTATGGTACTGTTGTGATGTCGGCGTCCAGCTCGATAGGAGCTCGTGGAGAGGCATCATCTTCTGGCTCACAGTATCAGGAGCAGTTGCGAGCTCTGGTTGAGCATATAGAGACTTTGCAGACGTAGTAAGAAGAGATGTGTTGGTGGCAGTAGCAGTAGGAGCAGCATTATGAGGAGCAGAGCCGTCGATGGTAGTAGCAGGAGCAGCATTACGAGGAGCAGAGCCATCGATGGCAACAGCAGCATCACGAGCAGATGGAGTACATGCGTCGTCTGACTCGTAGTTTAGGGATGGAGTTTCCTCCACCAACACCTTCAGCTCCTCCACCTCCTCTAGAAGACGACCCCCCAGTGATTTTTTTATGTTACAAACATTTGAATTTAACATTTTAATATAATTATTTACATTTTCTATCTTTTATATCGGTGCAAATATTACATAATTTAATTTTTAATATTTTTATTATTTTTTTATATTTTTTTGTGAATATCGAGAATTTTAATATTTTTTATCTTTTTATTGTTTTAATAATAGTAATATTATTTTTTTATTAATTTCAATATTATTAAATTTTATTTTTTTTAAAATAAATTTATTATTTTCGACGGGACCTTTTGCCACGGGACTCCGTTGCAAATAGTCTAACTAAATATTTTTGAAATCATATTTGCGACGAGCAAGTAGTCTTGTCGCAAATAATTTGTTACAATGGGCCCATCACAGAAAGTTTTATATATATATTTTTTGTGACGGGACAAGAGCTCGTTGCAAATAGTTTTTGTGACGGGCCCATCACAAAAATGTTTATGTATATATAATACATATAATCAGAGGCTTATTTGCGACGGAGATGTTTCCCATCACAAATAATATTTTTTGCAATGGGCCCATCGCAAATTATTGTATTTGTGACATCATTTTCTGGAACGAGTCATTTGCGACGGGTCCCCATCGCTAAGACCTATTTGCGATGGGATCCCGTCAAAAATAGGACATCGCAATTACCAAGAATTCCAGTAGTGTATCGGGGTTCGAGGTCAGGTCACTAAGGTTGAAGGTGGCTCGATACTCCTACAAGGGTTCATTCCATATTTCTCAAGCCATGTCTTGGTACCCTAGGATGTTAACCCACTGCTAGTGGAAGTGAAACTGTTCCTGATGATCATTCCAAGAAGAAATGGAAGCCAAGAAGGGGGAGTGAATCAAAATACCTCAAGCAAGATGGAAAAAAATGGTATTTGAGAATAGTTTAGTGGCTTTCAAGTTTTCTACACACCTATCCAATAGAATCCACCAGCGGTGATGGCCCCTACAGTTGTTGCACTAGGTTAAACTGTCACCTGAGAAGCTGAGATCAATGAGGCCCTTCCCAGCCATGAACTAAACAAACTCCATGATGGCCTTCCTCTAGAATGGGCTTCTACCTTTCATTTCCTTTGGGTTGGAAATGACATTAATGTCACCCCCAAAAAACAATGTATGGGGGCCGGGATCGAAGGTATTTTGTTCACTCCATAGAGATTCCCATTGAAGAGGGGCATAACTTCCAAAAAAAAGTCATAAGGAAGGAGGTATCACTGTTGGACACCTTGGTAGTGATTAATTGATTGCAATCTTGAACAGTCTCAACAATATATTTATTGGTCCAAAATACCCATTTGTGTCTGTTGGAGGGGTTAGAGTGTATAAATACACACAACTTAATCTTATAGGGGAATTCTATGATTATTATTGGGGTTTTTGTGTTATTTGACAACAACAACAATGAAATTATGCATTTTGATTTCTATAGTGAGGAAGTCTGATTTAACATGGGCACTAAGACCATGAGCATTACATATGAAGATAATAATGATGGGTAGGACATGGCTCTGGCATTGGATCTAGAGATAGTATCCTTATTGAAGTGGGAGGATGATCTCTCATTGAGGTCCCTTGATTTTGAACATGTTCATAATCCCTTCTAGTTTGTAAGATTCATATGAGTGGGAGATGAGGATCCAAAGGGGCAGGGGAAGGATGGGTAATGAAACTTGGGTATTGGTGAGGGAGTTCTCTCTAGATCAATAAGTATTTGGAGCTACATGATAGGCTCAGATCCAAGGGAGAAAGAACAAAGACTTCTAGGAAGGGGCCTAGCCACTAAAGAGAAGCAGTCAGTAACCTCAGTGAGGGAGGACATAGATGGAGTTAGGGGTGACAAGGCTAGAAATCTTGGTGGTCTGGGCATCATGCCATACAAGTGCACTGCCAGAAAAACTCACTTAGATATCATGAAGGAAAGAAGGGGGGAACCCCTTGAAGAAAATAGGTTTCAAGCATTGGATTACTGAGAAATGCATCAGAACTAGGTGGTGTTGTCCTTAAAGAAAAATGTTATCCTTCATTCCTTACGTTACGGTGACATGGTGTTGGATCTAAGGGAATTGATGATACCTAGGAGGAATCTAGTGAAACTGGAATCCAAGTGTGAATGACCATAAATTTTTCATAAACTTCACTCTGATAGTGTAAACTCATTGATCATCACTGATGATGGGAATATCAATCCTTCCACCAATACTAGGTTTCTCAAGAGATATTTTACATGAATAAACCATCCCTTTTAAAGAAAATCAACCCATGTCAAACATTCCCCAAAGATTCCACATTTTTATTTATAATAAAAAAACTATACTAATAGAAAATCCTAGAATAATGGAGTATTGATAAAAGAAAAAATAAATATGTCATAGCCACATATGTTCAAATAGTATGTTAAATTATAAAAAATACCCCATAAAAAACCACTAAATTCAAATTTCAAACAAAAATATGTTATTGAACCATGCCTCAAATCACGATGATACTCGTGCCTTGATACCTACACCGTGATGCGCCTAATCAACATCATCATCAACAACTTCACTAACAAGATAACAAACTATAATTAATTACCTTAGGAACCTCATCACCCATTTCCAACCCAACATAACCTAATAATATAATTAAATCAAAGAATATATATTCTATAACTTAAACCAAACCTTCTCATAAAGGTGATTGTTGGAAGAATTTATATAACATATCCAGCCATACCACCATCAAATTGAATGGTTTCTAGGATCTAGAATAAACAAATACCAAATCACCTAAAAATCCACTGTAGTTATTAGAAAAAAGGATATACCTTAGGAGTAATAGAAATATATTGGATTATCACACCCAAGAACCCCATCACAATATGTAGGAAGAACACTCATGAATCTACGATGAAGCAGAAACATCACCACCGGAGGAAATGAAACCTAGGGATGAAATAATTCAACACAAAATCCACTAGAACACCATTGATGGGAAAGCCTCACATCACAAAACTCCACTTAACAATGTTTTAATAGTGTGATATGATTTATAGAATAATAGTTCTAGAACTATTAGAATAATGATATTAAAAAATGATTTGGAAAACATTCCTTAAAGGGAGGTCCAGCAAACTGAAGATCGAGGGAATTAGGGGCGGCGGAGGACCGGAAAACCGAAGCTTGAGGGTTTCTTTATCAGTGGTTTTTCTTAGCACTGATAAAGGGTTTCTTTATCATCCATTTTTCTTAGTGCTGATATAAGGGGGCGCTTCCCTTGCCCGTTTTTGTATCAGTGATGGAATTTATTTGAGGGAGCACCCACATTAGATTCATTTTTCCTCTTATTTTCATCGAGCCCATGATACCACTGAGAATCTCTTATGTCCATTTTAACCTTGAGAACGCAATGGACAATCTCCTCATAATTGTCAAAGTATCAAATAAATAACACTTTTTGTAGAATCAGCTATATTCCTACAAAGAAGATATCCACCATTCTTTCGATGTCCATGAAAAAGTTGTAGGCATACCTTGAAATCCTTGTAAAGTTTTCTCCATACGACCTTATTGACTCATCTTCCTTCTTCTAGAGTTTGAGTAACTCTCTTTCAATATTTAAATGGAGGTTTCTGGAAAAATATTTATTGAAAAACATTCTATTGAACTCCCTGAAATCCATGGAACCAATTTCCTACTATGGATTCGTATTATTAATCTGTTTCCACCACTGATCAGCTTCCCAATCAAAATTATAGACCACCAGTACGACGTTAACTTTTTCTATGCCCTAAATTAGAGAGAATATATTTTCAATGCAGTTAATACACTATTCAACAACGAGGGGATCAAACGATCCAATAAACATGGGAGGAGTTTTCCTCATTAAGTATTTAACAAAAACATTATCTTTCCTTAGTGGTGGTGGGTGTTACATATGATTCATTTTTTTATTCATAACTTGATCCAGCTAATAAGGTACTTTCATGAAGTTTTGAGCACCCGTTCCCATCATATTTGGAATATCCTTAGGGAAATATTCACATTCCCTATCACATTTATTGTTGTCACATGTTCTTCTATTTCCCGCCAATAACTAAGAAAAATAATGTACAATTAGAGGTCTTGAATACTTATCTATTGAACATAACAAGGAAACATTGAACATAAGAGGATAAACTTGTAAAGGAGAAGTATATCCTAAGTTCTGATTGCCTATGTTTCAATCTAGGTTATCCTTGATCTATTTCGTAACTTATATTCTTATGGGATTTATCCATTCCCTTAATAATGTTTTACTCGTGAATTTACCAAAGCATATCCCTTGAGAGTCTAAAACCAAAAGTGTAGTGAGGCACATTCTTGTGCACCAGTTCTCATTCGAGCCTAGCTCAGAAGGTGTTTTTGGGTTTTACCCTAGAAAAATATGTGCCAGAGCAACCTATACCTATGTATATCCAGATAGGGTTCTATTTTCTTGATAAACCACTTACTCTATACTTACAAAAATATAGGGGAGTTTTCTTATACTTAGTCTCATTATTAAGGTTATTACTAAAGTCCTCTATTCCTAATCTCCAAAATAGCTAGACCATCCTATAATACCAAATATAGTGACCCTAGGATATTACACATAACAATATATGATTTTAAGCATAATAATACATTAGAATACAAAACATAGATTTTAAAGTCAAGTGACTTTGAAAAATAGGTACATAAAACCTATGAAATGAATCTAAATATAATTTTTTTATTTAGTATTCATAAAGAGTCCCTAACTTCCATTGTGCTCATAAATCTTAATAGGATAACCTAGGGATAACATGAACAATGTTATGAGCTAAAAATCCCAGTAAGGTAATAAACCTATGAATAAAGCTTTAACACATGGGCTAGAAGGTATACCATAATGATATAAAAGGGCATGGAACATATAGAATCATAACATATAAACATGGGATCATAAAAAAAATGAATTCAGATTAATGTGTAAGTAAAATAAACCATGAATTTATCATGATTCAAGGCTCATTTGACATAGAGGAGCACAAGTCAAGGTTACCCACTATGACCGTTGCATGCGGTAGTACGAGTAAAGCCTAACCTCCAGGACTGTTTCATATAATGTCTCATGAGACTAATCTTCACCCAATTCATGGGAGCATTATCTCAGAACACCCATATTAACATGCTCATGAATATTCGTTCCACATATAGAATCATACATAAAAAATCATAAACATAAGGGAACCCATTTAAAAAAATGTTTATCATAATAATGTCATAAAGAATAATGAATGGGAGTATTATAAAAGTGTCCCCGAAATAAATTCATTAGAACATACAAGGGAATTAATAAGGTAAAATAGGATTATATCATGTTAAGTGACTTCAAACATATGTGAAAACATGTTAAAAGAGTATTTGAGAATGTTTTATCAGTAAAACATTTTAGTGCGGTTTTAAGGAAAATACTAACAAGCATTTAAAATAAAAAAGGGAATAATCTTTTATATAAAATAAGAAGTGATCTAGAAATTTTTTTATAATAAAAAAATTGATTTTTAAAAAACAATTGTGGAATAAAACATATGGTAGAGTGAACTTGAAATTGGGTACGAATTCGGGAATTTCCCTAAAAACTGGTTTTCTTATTGAAAATTATTGAGGAGAGAATCACTTAAAAACATGTATGTACATGAAAGATAATGAGGGATGGATCATGAAACCTGAGTTTGGAGAATATAAATAGTATGTAGAAGTTTTACATCAAAATAAAAGACAACTTCGTTTGGGTAAATGGAAAGATGTAGCAACTCAAATGAATATAGGAGGTTCTGGTAGCATCCCTTACGGAATTTCGAAATGGTATTAGGTGTATTTAAGAGGGATTGATGAGAGATAAAGGGGTTTAGAATAATTTAAAAATCATGAGGGAAGTATCGTAGAGGTGTTACATAATACCCCATCATTATTAATTACACATAAAATGGCATAACAAAGAGGATGTTCTTGAATAAGAGAGAGATAAAGAGAATCCCTTACCTTATGTCTGAATGTGCTCTTCGCTTGATCTTAATGACCTGAATAATCAATTTATGTTCATTAATTAATAATTATACAACCTATTTTACATTTTAAAGATTTATTATAACCTTTTTAATCTCATTCATAACCGATTTGATTGGTTATGAGGTTAAATTTCATTGTTCGGGTCTGTTTGTTCACTTGGTTTTAAGGATCGGTTCACTTATATTCATGTTCGGACACAAATGTATGATGATAATGGTTTTCTAGAATTTAAGTTACATTGAATTAGTGAACATATAAAATATTACATGGTTTTAAATTTAATTTGGTTACTTCGAGTGAATTTTAATCATTATATAAAATATTAATGATAAATGCATGGATTAATTTGGGGATTTTGCTCACAATTAAATTGGTTTGTATTATTATTTTACATACTGTGTCCTCAATGATTCCAGAAAGAGACATAAGATAAAATAAATATTTAATATTCTGGTTCAACCATAAAAATGGTTTCATGACCAGAATTCATGATGGTAATAGAAATTTATAACCTGTTGTCCTCGAATGTGATAAATTATCACATCTCAGACGATGTTTTCATTTCTTTGGTATAATAGGAGGGGAAAGGAGAGATGATAATGAATTATCCCATTAGAATAAAAAAATTCCCTAAAAATTATGGTATTGTATTTTTTATACCATCTTGATGAGGATATTTTAGGAAAGAAAAGAGAACAAAGGAATAAGAAAAGAAAATAAAAGAAAAGAAAAAAATAATTTACCTCTTGATTCAATCTTCATTGAGAGCCTCTTAAGGGGAGTTGATTTGGACTTTTAAGGTGAAGAAAGGCTTATTGACATGGGGGATGAGCTTTGGGAGAGATTTGGGAAGAATTTTGGGAAGGAAAAAGGCTTGAGAGGAATGAAGAGAAGAGGGGTGTGTGGGTGGTTTTTATAGGGGAAGGCAGGAGGGTTTTCTTAATATTGTAATCATTAGTTTATTATTTTCCATAAGACAATAAATAGTAATGATTCTTGTGACCAAAAATAGTAATATGTGAATGTTATTTCTAACCCAAGGTGCTTAAATCAGCCATACATCAACTAATAACATCATAATTCATGTATTTAGTATTTATTGTAAATTATCGTATTTTACTATTCACCAAAAATTCAAGTATTTCAGAAAAATACCAAAAATCCACCCTGACCATTTTTCAACGTGTAGAATCAAAATATGAAATCCATTTTTCAAAAATAATTTTCTAAATATAAATAATTTAATTATTGAATAAAATCATAATTTACATGAAAAATAAGGATTTTAAAACTATAATTGATCTTATAATGCATTCAAAAATTAAATAAGGTCTTATAAAATAATTTTAAAACCAGAAGATATAAAAATTTTAATATATGAACACCTTTTAGGAAAATAAATTTTATTTCTAACTAATTAATTAACTGTAATTAATTATTTATGACTTACAAAAATACTAATACTTTAACTATGGTCATATTATCACTTATAAGATGCCTATGTTTTAATTATACATTCATGGATGAGGTTACAATTGTTTTGGATGATTTACTATTCATAAGGGACATATTACTATTCATAAGCGTATGTTACTATTCATAAGGGTAGGTTACTATTCACCACAAATTAATTTTATTTCATTAGACTCCAAACATCTTATTGATCACAATCATGTATGTTATATTTTCAAAATTCAAATAACAGAGTTGACAATATTATTTTTAGAGGTCATATAGCACTTAGTGGTTCATTGTGTTGGAATTTCATGTCTTTATATGAAATACTTATAAGAAGGGAATTTCCATTAATAAAACATTGGGTTGTTACAAATCAATCCATCTGTAATCCATTCCAATGTCTGATTCCTATGTCACAATCTATTGGTGATCAGGAAACATCTACTCAGATAATCCCTATAGGGATTACACTTAGGTGAAAAGAAAGGATTATCCTAATGATAAATTTTAACAACATGAAATCATTAAAAACTAGTTTAATAACTCACACCATGACAAGTCTGTAGAGTATCTATAATTGTGTGTCCATAAATTTTGGGGAGTATCTTTTTCATTAGATGAGAAGATCAAGTTCATCCTCTGGGAGATCATCGACATTCCACTTCACAAATGAAATTCACCCTCCTAAAAACCATAATAATTCATGAGAATAGTCACAGACTATCCATTCCTAGTTTGAAATAGTATGAGAGAGGTCATAGAGACTCTCAATGACCTACCTATATACCCATTATAAGAAAATAAACCCAGTGAAAAATGGGACATCGATTAACAATAATAGTATCATTAAATCAACTAATCTTATAAGATGGACCCTAAGAATCATGTTTGAAAATATAAATAAAATATGTCATAGATGTTGAATCCTATGTTTTACTTATAGAAATCCAAATAAAATAATTTTCTAACAGAAGTTTCATACATATAGGGTCCCCTAAGGTACATCTAAGAACCCCAATAATAATAATAATTTACCACACAACGTCTGGAACTCCGGCCACAAAATTGAAAGCTCCTCTTGCTATAATTGTAGTATGAGAAGTAAAAAATGAATTCATATCCTAATGATTGACGGTGGATAAACACCTAACCCACACATAATACCTTAGACTAACTCATTACATATTTGGGATGGGTTCTTAGGTGACATATGCTAACTTCTTTTTCTAACCCGATCTTCTAATTCCATGTTGTTCAATCACTAAGGAACCAACTACATCCCTTAATATAAATTGTAGAGAGAAATACTACTTGGGATCCTAAAATCTAATATAAATAGATTTATCCGTCTTGGGGTCCGATAATTCAATATATTAGAAAGGAATCCTTCTTTGGATCATAAAATGGAATAGGAAGAGTCATCCCATGGGGGGGGGGGGTCCCCATTTGAGGTCCTAGCTGCGGGGCGGGATGAATATAATACTCTGGAGTTCTTAGAGATTCCAATCATTCATCCATTACAATCAACCCATATCATTTAATTATGTAATTTATTAGGTTCAAATTCAATAGGGGTGTTAGAAATCAGGATCATGCCCAAGCATACAAAAAGAACAGTAAACATGTATTAGTAGAAAAGGTAATTTATGAAAGACCACCTAACTTCAGTATGATATCCATATATAAACATCACTCAATATCTCCACCAAAGTTGATCGATGTCCGAGTCAACATTCATCTGCTTCCAAGATCCCACCTAAAAATATAAATCATATGCATAGTACAAAAAATATTTTTAAAAAATAAAAATTATAATAAAAAAGGAAACCAAAATGGTATAATTTGAGTTATCGGACTAGTTTCCTACATCTAGATTAAAATTCTAGCAAAAATGTGAAAAAGGACTACAAGGATAACCATCAGTCCATTAATGGGAAAGTACATGGCCAATAATTTCATGACCCTACTTCTTCATGATGAGGGAAGGGATAGAAAAGTGCCTTGACCTTCATTCTTCATGATTAAAAAGAGGTAATGACCACTGAGCCCCTCCTCCAAAAGGCCCTACGGTGGAAACTAGCACAAAGGGTAGGTAATCATTATCACAAAAATGAGAGGAATTAACCTTTTTAATGAAAAATATTAGGTTATAAGATGTTAAATCCCAAAAAACTCTATACCTTAAAAGTAAATTAAAACCAAAATCCAACCAACATGAATGTTTAAAAATACTACCAAAAAAATATAACACAACCCAAAGTAAAGTACCAAAACAAGGCTATGTAGTAACATAGAAACTATCCTGACGCCCAAGGTAGTAAGGTCCAACAAAGTTCATGTGATCTCCCTAGAAACCTAAAAATACATTTATATATGTTGGGTGAGCATAAAAGTAAAATCAATAGAAAACCCAAAGTCTCTCGTGCACAATTGGGGAAGACATAATAATTCCCCTGTGAGAAAACAAAAAAACAAAATAGCACCTCACAAGGAATACTATCCACCCCAGACTCACCATGGCACGGTCACCAAATAACCCATGTAATGTAATGTAAAGTTGTAATAACATTGGTGATAGGGTAACCCAAACCACATACCCACTAATTAGAAACTCTCAGACACTATCGATAGACATCTTGGTGCTCCCACCAATTCCAAACATACCACATCACAACCCACCCACACACACCTAGGCCACTAACCGTATAACATCCCACCTAAAAACACCTAGTCCAGAAACCGCATTACATCACGCCCGCAGACACCTGGGCCCCAAACCACACTACATTTCATCCTGAATACACCTAGGAAGCACATCACATATCATCCTGAAAATATCTAGGAAGGTATAACTCTACCGCACACACCTGGGCCTCACACCCACAACCTCCCCAAAGGATCTTGGGTTATCATCGCCTATAAGAGGTAGTAGGGAATACTGGGTGGCCAATCATCAATCCTCCCTACAAGGTGTTTGGGAATGATACCCTCCCCCATAATGATGGGGGTGTTTAGAAAGTAGTTCCCAACATGTTTGGGGTGAATATAGAAATCAAAAAGAGCTACATGTTTATATATTGTTCCAAACACTCATCCCAACCTAGGGGTCTCCAAACAAGCAACCATCCCACACAAAAAAAAATCCCTTGTTTCTACCTCTAAATGAAAAAAATACTACAATACAAAATTTCTAGTTCATAAAACCAACCAACTCATTTAACTAATTATAATTATTTGGTAAATAATTCATTTATTCATCTTATCTCTACCTGGGAAACTAACAACTGAAGCGCACCACCAATAACAACATAAACCACAGATAGGGGAAAACTATATTAAACAAACAACCCCCCATTTACACCCCTTTAACACCCATACAAATCACTACACCCATATTTCCTCAATGTAAGGTTTTCAAAACCACCCACCAAAACAAATCAACTGCCACTCACAGTCACACCCAACACATTAGCAGCATAACTAACACACCACTCTATCGATGTCCCACTGCATAGACACATCACTCCCAACAAACATTACACAACCCATGCATTGTCCCATTGCACAAAAAGTTCATATATACTACAGTTAACCAATATCTAAACCTAATATTCCATCACACCACCCATACCACCCCATACACATAGTACACACCCACACCACCAAAACCACAGCCCTGCTGCACAAATATGCCACACCACATCGATAGAACCAACCCCCTACCCACCCATGTACCCACAACCATAATTCCAAACACATAACCACAAAACAAACACAACGAACACAATCAAATAGAATTATACACATCACATAGCAACACCAACCAAGGAAAGGTGTATTCATATTTTGACAACACACATTCATTGGTTCCACTTTAATAATCAGGGGTTATCACACAGAAATTTTAATCCTAGGGGATCCATTTCTTTAACTAGGTATACATGATTAAAGGAATGATATTTTTAGAAATTATTCAAAAGTTATTATGGGTTGAAAAACAAAGACCACCGACAACCATGATTTTCAGAATCCATAGAGCCAATACAAAACACATCATGGATCAAAACCTAATAGATAAAACAATAAGAAGAATTCATCATCTTCCTATATAGTCATTTATCTTCATTAAATTGATTCAGACTTATTCATGATGAATTCATCATTACACCCACCCCACATGATACAAAATTTAAGATAGATATGAAGTAAAATTACAACCTGGAACAAAAAACGATCAACAAATCCTCCTTGCACCAAAATAGGGGGTGCACGAGTAGCTCAAAGGACACCATGAGAAAAATTGATCGAATGCTACAATAATGATGTGAATACTTAGGGGAAGAAAGGTTATAGGTGCACCAAGTGAAAAAATGGTTCAAGGAAGAGAGGTTCTCAATTTTTATGGAAGGTCATATCATATATCAACAAAACGGTGATGATTTCAAAGTATATTAAAGTAAGGTCTGGCCAAGACCATTCGTCTTGGTCATTTCAAATTCTCCCTGAACCATAGGAATTTATGATATGATTTATAGAATTTGAAACAGCTTTAAAACCTCTTAAACATGATTTTTCACTCATGTAATGTCATATGAAATGTTCAAAACTGGAAAAACTCGGAAATAATGGAAATGAATCCCTGATGGGTGAGTCACAAACTCCACTTACTGATGCCTAACTGTGACAACCGGGTCCCGGTGACAGCACAGCCACCCCGCCTTAACATGGCCGTCGGGTCCTGACCCACCAGGTACCACCAGTTGCCTCGCAGACACGTGGGGCCCACCCCAGGGTCCACCCACGTGCCTGAACGGGTTATCTGACTAATGATAGTCCCCACAGGGTCCCGGTGATAGCACAGCCACCCCGCCTTAACATGGCCGTCGGGTCCTGACCCACCAGGTACCACCAGTTGCCTCGCAGACACGTGGGGCCCACCCCAGGGTCCACCCACGTGCCTGAACGGGTTATCTGACTAATGATAGTCCCCACAGGCCAACACATGTCCTTTCCAGTGTGCTTTATCCTCACTCACACACATCCTGGGAAACTTCCCAGAAGGTCACCCATCCTGATCACTACTCCAGGCCAAGCACGCTTAACTGTGGAGTTCTAACCAGGTAGGCTCCCGAAAAGGAAGGTGCACCTTGTTGACATGAGTCATATCATTTAGTCATTTAACCCTTTATCATTTGGGGATGTTACAATCACCCACCCTTTGGAGCACAACGCCCTCGTTGTGGGCCCTACATCTCAACCCAGGCAGTGCACCACGCACTTAAGGCTGGGTACCACCGCTGATACCAAATGTGACAACCGGGTCCCGGTGACAGCACAACCACCCCGCCTTAACATGGCCGTCGGGTCCTGGCCCACCAGGTACCACCAGTTGCCCCGCAGACACGTGGGGCCCACCCCAGGGTCCACCCACGTGCCTGAATGGGTTATCTGACTAATGATAGTCCCCACAGGCCAACACATGTCCTTTCTAGTGTGATTTTTCCTCACTCACACACATCCTGGGAAACTTCCCAGAAGATCACCCATCCTGATCACTACTCCAGGCCAAGCACGCTTAACTGTGGAGTTCTAACCAGGTAGGCTCCCGAAAAGGAAGGTGCACCTTGTTGACATGAGTCATATCATTTAGTAATTTAACCCTTTATCATTTGGGGATGTTACACTAACTCCCCGACATGACTCACCAACATGAGTCTCTGACAATACCCACCAACACCACTCACCAACAATGAATCACCAATTACACTCACCTACAGTGACTCAGTGACACCACCTACTGATAGTGAGTCACCGATGCGACCTACATATAACAAGTCACCAACATGACTCACTAACACGAGTCACTGACATGACCTACCGATGTGACATACCAATGTGACCTACCCTTGAAAAAACATGGAAGTTAGCTTACTCTAGAAATGAGTCACTTTGACCACCTAGATTACCTTAAAAACTAGAGTTCCTATATGAAATGGATCAAAGAGATATAGACCATTATATCAGATACCTCTCAAACTATTCTCACCCTCAAGAATGAAAACCAAACATAGAAGAAAGAGGGGTCTGAACAACCAACCTATAAGTTACCTATCATGGATAAACCACCTTGTTGGTTCTAAAGGTGATGTGAATCCTCAACATCCATGAACACATCCTCCAGAATCTAATACCCCAACCAACCACAAGACACACCAAAAAAGTACCAAAATAAATACACATTATTCCAACACATGAATATGAAAGTTCCTTCCTATAGGTCAAGAAACTATCCACTCTGGGCGGAACTTACATTCCCACATGGGTTTCATAACATCCCAATTAATGCATCCTGGTTAAGAATTAGATATTCCATTATTCACAAGTTAGGACTTTATCACATGTTATAGAATAAGGAAACAACTCATTATATAGAAAACAATCCTGGAGAATTATATCATAAAGATAAGAACACAAGAAAAACTCAAAATAGCTCTGGGTACTGGGTACACATCTGCGCATATTTCTCCCAAGTAATCTTATCTAGGACACCATGCCTCCAAAACATATGAACCAAAGGAACGGTCCATCCACACAACACCTTCTCACGATGATATTATATCTCCACTAGCTATTCCATGAATGTTGTGTCATCCTTGATGACTATATCTTCCCAGTAAATGATGTGGGAGTCATTGTGTAGGTACTGGTAAATATGGGAGACGTGGAACACTTCATGGATCCTCTACAACTGTGGTGGAAATGATAGCTAATATTCCACCTCACCAACTTGTCTGAACACCTCAAAAGGTCAGATGAAAATGGTAGAAATCTTTATCCCTCTACCAAACCTCTTCTACCCATGGTGAGGGGAATACTTCAAGAAAAAGTGGTCTCCAATCATGAACTCCAAGGGCCTCCTCCTATGATCGTCATATGAATTATTCCAGTCCTGAACTAACCTCATCCTCTCATGAACTAGCTGAACCTTCTCTATCATACTTTGCACTACATCGGGACAAATAAAATCTATTTCCCTAACCTCATTCTAGAACAAAGGTGACCAAAACATCCTCCCATATAAATAAAAGAATGGATCCATGATAATGGATGAGTTATATATATTTTTGTAAGAAAAATCTACCAAGGGAATGTATCATACCCATGATCCCCAAATGTCTAGAACAAATGCCCGCAACATATCCTCCAGCATATGTATGGTCCTCTATGTATGTCCATTCGTTTGTTGGTGGAAAGGAGTGCTAAGGTGTAAATAAGTGCCAAATGAATTTTGTAATCCTCTACACACGCATGAGTTAAATTGTGCATCCCGATCTGAGACGATGGATTTCATAACCTCATGAAACCACACTACCACATCAATATACACCCTTTCCAAGGCCTCTACAATGATTGACTCCTTTATCTCTAAGAAGTGAGCTGATTTCATCATCTGATAGACAAATACCAAGATAGAATCACAAAATCCCTATTACCTAGGTGACCCTATGATGAAATACATTGATATATCTTCCCACATATAGTCAGGGAAATCCAGGGATCCAAAAAACTATTGGGAACAAGGTTCTTAGCCTTGACCTGCTCGCACACTATGCATCTTTCCACAAGCTCCGCCATTGCCTGCATCATCCCGGGACACCAAAACTACTCCCTTAAGACATGTTATATCTTGGAAACATCCGGGTGCACCACTAAGGGTGAGTTGTGAAACTTATGAATAAGTCCCTCACACATCTCTATTGGAACAAATAGATTCCCATGGAAGGACATCTGATTTGTACCATCTTATGAACACCCCTTCGAAGCATCACCCTGGCCAACATGATCACGCATCACCTCTGCCTCTGAGTCTCCTCATTGAGACTCCTCCACCAATTGTATCATTGAATACTATATTGTCATCTGAAAGATATAGCCTTTGCGGTCATCAATTATTGCATCAAGGTGCATGTCGCCCAACTCCACCATCACCTTATAAGTGTTAGTAGATTCTAGAACTACCTCCTCTCTAACTTCCTACTCATGGTATTGGCCACAAGGTTCCCCTTTCCTGAGGTGTAATAGAACTCGAAGTCATATTACTAGAAAAACTCTAACCACCTATGATGTCAGAAGTTCAGATCTCACTGGGAAAGATATACCTATGGATCTTTTGGTCCATGAAAACAACCAAGTGATCCCCAATGAGGTAATTCCACGACAACATAAATGAAAACATAGCCACTACAATGTTTGGATAATGGGTGTCATAGTTTCATTCTTTAAGAGATAACTTCCTAGACCCATAATAGGTCACTTCTCGCTGCTACATCAGCACACATCCCAAGACAAGATCAGATGTGTCACAAAACACCTTGAACATAAATCATTCCTCTAGAAACTAGAGCACCAGAGAGATGAACAAGTTCCCCTTTAGATTGCACAAATCATCCTAACAATGCTCACTCAACACAAATGCTTGGTCTTTCCTAGTCAAGTCCATCAATGGAGCTACAAATTGAGAAAAATAGGGTAAAAATCATTAGTAATAGCCTTCTAGACCAAGAATGCTTTGATCTTGGACAACATTCTTGGTTGATACCAAAGAAAAAAGTACCCCAACCTTCGGAGTTCCCACTACTATCCCCTATTGAGACACCTCATATCCATGGAAGTGCACCTCTCACGTCCAGAATGTGAAATTGGATAACTTCCCAGAGAGCTGATGGCGTTGAAGAATATCTATGACAGTCCTGAGATTCTCGGGGTGATCCTCCTCTAACTTCAAGTAGATCCAGATTTCATCGGTGAACCCAATGCCAAACCAGTCTAGGAACTCACAGAAAACATGGTTCATGGGGCCCATGAACATAGTCAGTGGGTTCCTAACACAAAACGGTATAAACATGAACTTGAAGTACCCATACCTACACCTAAACATAGTCATCAGGATTCCACCCTCCTTCACCCTCAACTGGTGATATACACACCACAAATAAATATTAGAGAACCAAATTACTCCTCTCAACTGGTTGAAAATATTATTTATCCTTGTATGGAGTAATGTTTCTTGAATTTAACATGGTTCTACCTCCAGTAGTCTGCGCACATCCCCAAATCACCATCTTCCTTCTCCATAAACAAGACTAGAGCACCCCACAATGATACACTATGATGAATAAATCCCATATTCATTAGGTTTTCAATAATGATCTACAGTCCCCGTAGCTCAGAATTTTCTAACTAATAATGATCCATCGAAATCAAAAGAGAACTAGGTTTTGTGTCTATCCTTAACTCAATGTCAAATCGAGGGGGTAGAGTCACATAATCTTAGGGGAAAACATCCAAGAACACCCTGAAAACTCTTCGAACCTCAAAAATATTATCATCCACTGATTCCTTTAATTTCTCGTCCAATAAGGTAAGAAGAGGCTTTATATGTCAGCTGCCCTCCTGAAAAATCTGTTCACTAATGAAAGATACACATTTTCCAACCACATCTGAAAACATGAATCTCCTCCATAATCATTATATGACAACATGAATGGAAAATAACTAGATGATGCTAAGTATTACATTTTATTTTCATATATGTAGAAGAAAGATGTCCCCACTAGACTGATGTGGCCCCAACATCATCCTACATCCCTGGACAACATCAAGCATGTTGGCCTAACCTCTGACCGAGGTACTCAACACTAGGATAATAAAAAGTATCTCTACATGTAGTCCTAATGAATTGGCTTGATAAGGTGCAACAAAGAGGTCAGAATCTCCCAAATCAAAAAAAATCACAAGAAAGAGTACTGAACAAACTGATCATACCTCAAAAAATCTCTGGCCCTTCTGGAACTACTGCCTTTGCGGCATGAAACTGACCACATTTATCTCCTCTTCCCCTCTACTGATGACCTCATCCATGAACACACTTGGGTATAGATCCCTAATGATAACCCTAAGGCCATCATCCACTAGCATCGTCTCCCCTCAGTGGAATAAGAGGTTGTTGTCCCTGCTGCTATAATGTCATGGATGCCAACAACTACCATTGTGGGAAAAAAAATTCCCACCTTTTCCATTCTATGATTGAACATACATCGATCAGTGGCTCTGAATGTGACCACAGACTACAAAAATAAAACACACCATCCCCAATCTCAAAGAATAAGAACAGAGACAAGAAGTTCAGAATGAAAACTATTTAGACCGACTCCTCGCTGCTTGAAACCTCTAAGACTCGGGTGACTAAGACATGTTGTTGATAGCCTTACCCTTCGAAGAACTCATCTAGATCCCCTCTCATAGTAGACCTCCTCATGAGTTCATCCTATCCACTATCTACTCCTTCCTTCGGACCACTATGTATGTCGGTAATGTTAAGGGAGTAACTGAATACTAGAGAGAAGGATGGAGTGCCTCCTCTAAGAATCTTTCCCGAGACACCTCATCTTGAAAGAGATCAAGAGAAAAGAGAAGGTGATAATTGAACTTGACCCCAAACACCCATACTGAAATACTCCCTTACTGGAGGGAGAGTAGATCCTGCCTCTTCTCATCCTTCACCGTCAAGGAATGGAATTCCACCCAAAACTCCTTCCCAAAATCAACCCACTGAACATCAGTCTCCTTCCTCTCATTGAGGTAAAGTTCCCAACACTAATGCATGGATCCTCACATCTACATCACATACAAGGGAATAGATTGCTTCATCATATCTCAAATTAATCTGTAGGTGATCATAAGATCCTTGATCCATCTCTCTGTCTCTACGTTTGAAACACTTCCTTCGTACATTCCCAGAGTCTACCACTGGAAAGCACAAATTGTCTTCTACGACTGGACTTCCTCCTCTAATCGATCAACCCTTCATCGATCATTTGGTTTATCCTATTGAGCCTCCAGCACCTAATCCACATGTAGATGATTAATGTGTTTCATAGAAGAAAAGGTAAATAAGGAATTCCTAAGATCGAGTAGTATGGAATATTATTTTAGAATGATTTTGACTAATTATTTTTTTATATTTTCTCGAAATGTCCAAATTAAACAAGAATACATGTCATTAAGATGAATGCACCTTTCCAATTATCTCTACCCTGCAAATAGTGTAGCCTCACATGGTAAATTTTTATGACCAGAGTCCTTGTGTCAGTTCATGAGGGGACCTAAAATCTCATGATCTACCAGTCTTCCCTAGCCTTTGTTAGGCACTAAGGTCACATGAGACTATTTCACTAATAACCAATGTAACCCACATTGTTCCTAAATCTGATCTCCATCCTATATCTCAACCATCAACTATGATAAAATTCAATAATGAACCACCTTCATTATGAGGAGGGAAGGGATAGAAAATTTTAATGTCAATCATTTTACATGAAGAAAAAGAGATAATGATGCCTAATTCCCTCCTCTAAAAGGCCCTGGGGTGGTGACTAGAACCAAGGGTTTGTAAATAGCCTCACAAATATGAGAGGTGTTTCCATTTTTAAAGAAAAATATTGAGAGATAAGATAGTAAATCAAAAATAACTCCATACATTAAAAGTAAACTTAAATCAAAATCCAACTAGTATGAATGTTTAAACAAAAATTCCACAAAGTACAATAAAACCCGAAGTAATGTACTAAAAACAAGGTTAAGTAGTGACACAACAACTATCCCAATGCCCGACCTTGAAAGGACCATCCTGGTCCGTGTGATCTCTCTAAAAACCAAAAAATAGTTTCTACATAAATACAGTGAGAATACAAGTATACTAAGTAGAAAAAACAATGTCTCCCATGCACAAATGGGGGAGGCATACTAATGACCCTTTAAGAAAACAACAGAAAACAATAGCACCTAATAAGGAATATTAACCACCCCAACATCACCAAGGCACGCTCACCAAAGAACACAAGTCGTGTAAAGTAAAGTAGTAATCACATCAATTATAGGGTACCCCACACAACCTTCACACCGATTAGCCACTCTCTCACCCTAATGGAAGATATAATGGTGCTCCCACCTCTTCCAAACAAACCAAAACACAACCTACCCACACACACCTAGAACACTAACCACATCACATCCTTCCCGTTGACACATGGGCCAACTACCACTGAATATCCCACCCATGGAAACCTAGGCCAGAAGACACACCACATCTCATCCCGAAGATCCTTATGAAGCACAACACATCTCATCCCGAAGACACCTGGAAAAACAAAACTCACCCATAGACACCTGGGCCTCACAACCATAACTTTCTCGAAGGATCTTGGGCTATCACTGCCTAGAAAAGGGAGCAAGGATGAGTGGATGTCCAACCATCCATCCTCCCACTATGATGTTTGAGAAAGAAATCCTCCCCATAATAATGGGGGTGTTCGGCACGTAGTCCACAACATGGGAGGGGTGTGTATAGAAATCACAAAGAACTACATATATATATATATATGTACCAAACACTAAGCCCAACCTATGGGTCTCCAAACAAACAACTAGACCACACAAAACTACATTTACCACAACCTCTTAATTCACAACCATACAACAAGACACAAAGTCCAGATCATAACCCTGGATAACACATTTAACCAATTATCATTTATTGTTAATAAATTATTTTATTTATCCTATCCCTACCTGGGATACTAAAAGCCATTTCAGACCACATATAACATCCTAAACCACATAGAGGGATAAAACCATATTTAAAAAATCACCCCAAATTCCCCTTTAACACCCATACCAACCACTTCCATCATCATTCTATAAGGTAATTATTACAAATACACCCACCAAAACAGAACAACCGCCAACTAATATTCACACCCAACACATTAGTATCATAAAAAACACACCATCTTATCATAGTCCCACTTCCTAAACACATCACCCCAAAAAAATATCACAACCCATGTGTAGTGTCACTACACAAAAAGTCCATCCATTCCTTAATCAACCAATCTCTCAAACAAAGATTCCATCACACCACATGTACAACCCCAAACACATATTACACACCCACACCACCAAAACCGTATCCCTAATGCACAAACATGAAACACCACACCCACAGAACCAACCCTCTACCCACCACTATGCCCACAATCGCACTTCCAAATACAGCACCACACAACCCACACAAGGTAAAAAATGTAATATAATGATACATACCAAACAAACATACCATCCAAGGAAATGTGTATTTAGATTTGGAAAACATCATTCATTAGTTCCACTTAAATAATTTACTGGTTATCAAAAAGAATTTTTGATCTTGGGGAATCAATTTATTTAATAGGGTAAATGTGATTAAAGGAATTATATTTGCAACAATTAATAATAAGCTATTATGGGTTCAAAAACAAAGACCACTAATGACCATTATTTTTATAATACATAAATCTAATAAAACACAAAGCATGAATCAAATATAACAGATAAAATAATACAACCATTTTCATCATCATCCCAACCAATAATTTATCTTGGTGATATTTTATTCATCGTTTTTCATGAAGAAGGAATCATTTCACCAACCTTGCATGATATATAAAGTAAAATAGAGATGAAGGAAAATCCATACCTAGATCAATAGTCGATAATAAACTCCTCCTTGCACCAAAATATGGGGGTGCATGAGTAGTAGGAAAGAATCCAATAGAAAAAATGATCGAATACTACAACAAAAATGTACATCCATAAGGGAATAATGGTTTTGGAAACACCAAGAAAAATGGAAGGGTAAAAGGAAGATATGATCTCTACTTTTAGAGAAGGCCACATCCTAAATCAGCAGAAGGGAGACAAGTTCAATGTACATAAAAGTTAGGTCGTGGCCAAGACCACACAACATGTCCATTTCAATGTCTTCCTAAACCTTAGTTCTTTAAGATATGATTCATAACTTTTGAAATGGCATTAAAACCACTTAAACATGATAGATAACTCATTTAATGTAAAATATAACATAAGAGGGGAAAAAATGGAAAAACTAGGAAAAGATGGGAATGACTCACCAATGGGTGGGTCCCTAACAGGAGTCGCTAATGCCACCAACCAGTTCCTGACTTACCCATGTCAATAACTGAGACAAGTATCCAATGTGACTCACTAACTCCACTCATCGATGACGACTCACTGACACCACTCACTAACGCCACTCACTAAAAAAAACTCAATGATTCCACCTAAGGATAGTGAGTCATCGACACAACCCACCGATAGAAATTCAATGAAGTGAATCACCGACATGAGTCACTAATGTAACCAACTGATGTGAGCCACCATTGAAAAAACATTAAAATTGGATAACTTTTGAAATTAGTCACTTTGACCTCCCAGAACTACTTAAACACTGGAATTTCTCAAAGTAATGGACCAAAGAGGTCCGATCAATTATAAATAGTGTCATAAAAACTACAAAAAAATAAAATTTAATGTAATATAGCTTAATAAATTTCCCACAATGACAATATTTGATGTGTCTGAATGTGGAAAATTTCAAATAACATGTCATATTTTCATCTTCCCAGGTTGAGTAAAAACCCCAACATTATTACCTGATTTTATAATTCTATAAAGGAATCATGATGAATATTTTTGATCGATGAAATATAGGATAGAGAAAAAATGAATATAACAGAATAGGTCATAGCATAGTCAGAGAATTACCTGATATGATCTAATAGACATGATGACATAAAATTATAACCATAAACTTTGGAGAACCATTCAATGTAAGAGTAGGATGGGAGGTGTTTCTATTGTGTAGGTGGAAGAAAAATATGGTATACCCTCATATATAATACATGTTAAAATAAATAAATTTCTAGTTTTTAATGGTTTACATGGATTTACAGCACCGATAGAGAAACCATACCATAATTGTGTGGCTGGCAATTTCTAATCACCACACCCCATGCATGGGAATAGTGTATGGTTTAACAGACGATATGATAGTCAAGAGAAATGAATTAAATGAATTAAATAAATCCTCAGAGTGTATCCCGTCCTACCACAACATCTCTTCATCCTAATCATCAATATGAGTTGGGATGCATGATTCTGTCGCACGGTCAAAGCTAATTGTGTGGAAACCCTGAACACACTAATTCACATTTATAAAAACTAAAATATTTTGTCCAAAATCCATGGGATTCTCCCAAAATATCGAATATAAGAAACAATCCTCATTACATGTCTAAAAACATAATTGAGATGAAATCCAACATTCAGAATTCCATTCTTAATCTCCAATCATTATTGGAAGTAGACAGTAAATTGAAAATGAAAATTTCTTCTGAGATATCCATCTCAAAAAAATATTGGATGTTTCAGTCTTCTCATAAAAGTACATATCTTTCTTGAGAATAATTTGTGTAAATGGAAGCATCATTATACCTACTTTGGTTTGATATTGTCTTATTAAATTGATGGGTAGAATTTTCAAATACCCAAATCACCAACAAGAGTCCTTTTAGACCTACAAAATTTAATACGTTAAACCTAAATACATGGTAAATTTTTGATGAAATTTTCATATTGAATAAAATTCAAATTTTCCTACTATCACATCAGATGTGGTTTTAAAATTACACATTAGGGAACCACAATCAGTAATATATTTGATCATAACAGTATAACTCAAGAAAAACATTTTAATCCATCTCACATACATTTGTTCTTGAAAATTATATACTGAACCTCAAACAACAAATGTATCATTATGATGAATCATTAATCATGGTTCCCTACATGTTGTATCAAACCATTTTATGAATTTCATGTGAAACTACATCTAGTCGACTAATCCAAATACTATTTCTCCCCCAAGGTTGATGATTCAAAACAATTATATCTCAAATTCTTTATATCAAGGCGTACCAAGATTGTTTCAAGCATGGTTATGAAAGCCCATAATCAACATCTATTGAAATATCATGAAAGGAACATCTCCCTAACAAACCAAAAGTCCATGTCTAGCACCAAAACTGATGGAAACATGATCCAAAATCCATTGATCCTCGGAAACTATACATTCCATAAAGACAACATTTTTATTTCACTATTACAAAATAAAAAATGTATTTGGAATTTTATGAGATTATTAGTTGTACATGTTCCATTTTTTAAATGGAATACGTATTGCAAAACTACATTCTATGGACAATCTCATGGTCCCATGACACTTCCCACATGATGGTCTCCCTCATGCGTCCAATATCCTTGCACCTAATATAGGAGAATCCTTTTTTATACATCCATGAAATGAATTCATGATAACTGTAAATCATTCCACACCCACTTACAGACATAAAAATTAATGGTTAGAAATATGATGATCCTTGAGCATCAATCATGACATACAAACATCACATCTTATAGCATATCATGATTGGTTTCCAAAAAAATGAATAAATGTAAACTCATTGGTATGGTTTCGACCCTCAATTGGACAATTATTTATTATGAACGATATGTATTAACATTTTTTGATCTATTGGGTGAAACAAACATAATGTCCCACTATCGAACCAAAATATCATATGATCTGGCTCAGCATATAGTAGACATGTAATAACCCAATCATTTGTAAAAAAATCCACTTGTAATTGAATTAAATTCCATATTATGGTGATCGAAAAGGGAACATCAATGTTTTATTTACATCCTATCTACATTAAATGGTATTTATGAAACAAAAATGTTGATAATATATCCATTAAATATTGATCATTTGAATAGAATAAATTTATATTGTTTTGATAAATATAATTGAAAAAAATGATGTGAGGGACTTAACTAGTAGCATTATACCATATGAAACCCATTTAATGGAGCTACCCCTAGGTATTGTATCACTAGGTATTTCCCCCTATCAATACCAAGATGATATCCTAGAACTGAAGCAAAAGAGAAACCATTTACGAGAGATGTATGAGTTCATCTTGATCATTGACCAATCAATGAACATTGAAGCACCTCCGAAGATCTCATCATTGCACACCTAACTCTTTCGGAATTTTCTGGTGTAATATAGTTCTATCTATCAAGATCCAAATTATAATAATTTTTATATTATATAGAATAATGAATATATTTTATTTTTATTGTTGTTGTATTAAAAATGTTTTTGATTTTTAGATGATAAAAAAATTGAGTGAAATTCATTTTAAATTGATACATTTATTTTTATGATTTAATTAATTTTGGAAATAAATATTATTTTTATAACATGTTATTATTAAATAATTATTATTACATTTAATTGATAATATAATTTTTTTTATGTCAAACATATTTTTTATCAAGGTTTGAAAACATCTATTGTCAACAAACTAGCATTTTTCAATAAATGTTGACACTATTTAAAATTAAAATATTTGGAAAATTATTTTGATAAAATAAATATTTTTTTTGAATCGTCATGTTAAAATTATAAAATGGTGAACTATTCATAATATTTTTAGACATATGAATTTTTATGTAAACATTAAAGATTATATAAATATATGGTGTGTGTTATGAAATCATAATTTACAAAATGATATTTAATAAAATTTATAAAATGTATCCATGAACAAATATAAGTTTCCCCTTTAAATAAATTATTTTGTATATTTTTTGGAAAAAAATCATTTATTAATCCTCGAATACCTATAATATATTTTGAGGTTTTAAAATAATTTATTTAATAACATTAAAAACTTTAACATCACCAAGTGTAATATTTTAAAAATATTGTCCCATGGACTCATTTAATAATGAAAACTAGTTATCTCTCTTAGAAACCCAGGATAAAATACATATTAAGGTTTGGGTTTTTATTTCATTATCATATAGATTGTAAAAACTATCCCTACTAAATAATAAATAACATCCCTTATATTTTCCTATATAAACCCACCCATGATCCACTTCCACTTTACTCTACAAACATGGATCATTTCCAAACACTTACGTCCCACTTATCAAGTCCTACCAAGGAACCCCCAAGCTATTAAAAATCCCCCAACCTTTTGGAATCACTATATAAAGATTAGGGATCCAATAATTCTCTTATCTATTCAATAATCATCAATATTTTATGTCTTTTATCTCGAATTACTAATGTTGGTATATTTTCATCCATATCCCCTTTACGTCACTTATGATGTCTAAATATTTGTAGACAACATTCACTATCCTTAATCCATCAAATAAAAATGTATGTTCCTCTGTTATGCTTTCGAAATTTCACTTCAATTTTCCATGCCTACCAATTTTGTATAAAATACCTATACCCATTTCCCACCATGGATGTTCACATTTAAGAACTCGTAATTATTATATAGGGGAAATAAATGTATAATATCCTCACTCCATTATATTGGGATTAAATGTGATGGAATAGTTTCTTAAGTATATGATCTATGGGGCACACTAATGCATGTACACAACATGATTATGATGGTTGTGCGCAGATAGTGCTCCAATGAAATGTGTAATGTTTTAGTCTCATTATATCCCATCTATGGTGCATCAAATATTTTCCTATGAAAATTACATTATGTTTTCATGGTGGTTAACCTTGAATTTTTCTAATTATTTTATATATAATGTGGTTTCTATATTCCCATTTTTACTTTATGTTATCATGCTATATAAGGTCTTATTCTTCAGGTTTCTAATTCTTACCAAATTTATGTCCAATTGAAATCCATTATTCTAATATGTAATATTTTATTAATTTTATTCTTCATTAATTCCCTTACAAGTATTTATTGCTAAATCCGTTATATTGTACCACCCTAGGTTTTCCAATCCAGTACTCGAGAACTGATGATTTCTTTGATCGTGTTAATAAAGTTTTCAATAATGTTGTTGTATCACATGGTCAAGATGTTATGATTTGTACCAAATTCTAAATTACAATAGGCTTACAAATTTTATTGGATGAATTATGTGTATACGTATATAATATAACATGATATAATCTCAAATAATGATAGAGGTTTTCATAGTTGGTATCAAAGGTAATTTTAGTTATTTTTAAGATTAGGGTTAGCAAACTCCCGTGAACACATTAGAGTATAGAACAAACATAAGAAAACATATATATGTTTTTTTAATGTATAGATTATGTGGATTCTATGAAAATAAATCCATGTATGGATACTAGAAGTAGATTTGCCTCTATAACAGATGTACCAAGGATTAACACCTGAAAACACCTCATTGAAATAGACTCGATCAAGTTCTGGTGCATTACAACAATCAATGTTGCTCATCTGGTTTGACCCTACTAGGTTCATTCTTTGGTAAAATAAAAAGCTCATTACAAACCATTATTAATGGAACAAAAAAATATATAATAGTTTATGTTAGGAAATAAACCATGGATAACATATATTGAAGCCTGGAAATTCATAACTTATGGAAATACATATCATTTATCCATTTAATATTGTCGAATTACTATTTATTTATTTAATAGTATAAAAATGATCAGTCCTAAATTTACCATTATTCTAGATAATGGTCAAAAATATGTGGAACCAGGTACAAGTCCAATGTGATGGGAAATATGATGACTTCCAAAAAAAGATTCCCAAACCGATGTGAACCAGAATCATAAAAATTGTGGTGATACACTCTCTGTTGACACATGAAATGAATAGAGACCGGAGGTAGGAGGAACACTGAAATCTCCATATTTTTGAACAAGATTAAATTGAGACCATTATATGACAAAAGCCTCAATATTTCAATTGATTTTCTAATCCCTTAATCACGGTACATTGGATAAACTCCATTGAGAATTTCTTCTCCACCATTAAATGTTCCAATAAATATAAGGTTTTATTTGATGCTTTTCAGTTATATAAAAATACTAATCAGTGGAGGAGAATGATCAAGAATATGAATCCAATGTAAGTGATCGACGTGATGGGGTTGATGAAATTATGTGAATTTTTTTTGAAAAATATTTTCCTTGCACTCTACAACATTAAATGGAATGTTATTTCATTATCCTCAATAAAAGGATGATAAATCCATCATGTCATATAAGTCTAACATCAAAATACAAGCATGATATGACTTCATAACTTCCATTACCCCAAATGAAAATTTTACCACTTGTTTAATGAGGTAAAACCAAGTATACTAAAATCACTAGAGTTAAAAGACTATGATTTCTAAGAGGAAATTGTCTGGTGTTTCCTAAATGATTAGATGGAGATCAGTGAATATTAAGGGATTCACATGGATAAGAAATTGAAAGGGGATATTAATTAATGTAGTGAAATGGAGAAATATAATGGTAATAATAAATTCTAACATCCGATTTGTTAAAATAGTGGAAGGAAGAACCTCGAAAAATGAAATATGAGTAATAGGAAATTCTTTATGTACATAATGGAAGGGAACCTATCCAGTGATTTCCAATGAAAGAAACCTACCAATGGAATGGAAGAGAGGAATGATCCATAATTCTCTCATCTTATTATCAAAATTTTCAAATTCAAAGAATAAGGACACTATACAGACCACTTAAATAAGACAAGGGTTTTTAGTTAAAATCAACACCGACAACCTTCACAACCACAAGAATGATCTTATGAAATATCAACCACTAAGGTGGATGTAGGGAAAAAAGTGGTGATATGTATGTTAGTTATTCATTTTATAATAAATAAAATACTTTTTGATTCATGTTACACAAATTAAATAATATCATTCATGTTTTGTATAACTAGTCAAACAACACCACAAATCATAGATGTTGAGTTATCGGTGAAAACATAAAATGGGGAAATTATTGAATCCAAGGAATATAACACCTCCACCATCATGATTTTTGGGCTGAGAAACTTAGATAAACTTTTCATTCTCTATTTATAGGGATTTTATTAAATTATGGGAATGTATTGGCTTTCCATATATAGAGCCAATATAATTTGTTTTAAAATGGAAATCAATATTGGTATCAAAAATCATCCCCTGATTCTATAGAATTGCAAGGAGGGGGATTAATTTTTAATCTAACCATCATCTAAGGAATGGATATTATTTCACTATGAGAATGTATATCTTCCCCGTATTATTGAGTCTGAGGAAAATACCATCCAATTTGAGAACCCTATTTTAAGAGAATATTATTGCTATTGTGAAGGAGTGGTGCTGAAGAAACAACTTTGTGAGAAACTAGATAAAGTGTTCATTCTCCCATTTTCATTACTATGGGGGCACAAGTCCTCTTTATCAAAATAAGGCAGGGTCAAAATACCATTGACTTGGTTATTTGGAGCTAATAAGGATAATGATATGGAAAAAGTTTCATCTTCCATGGAATGATGAGTTATTTGATCTACCACATAGAACACAATATGATTCCACAATGGATCGTCAATTGGGGTATTATCATGTATGGGATAACATATAGAATATCCAAAATACTACATTCTTCATATGGAATGATCACAATGTGTTCATTATAATTCAATTCAGACTAGCTATGTCTCCAGAAGTATTTACGTATATTATGCATAGAGTATTTATAGATTACCAGGATAAATTTTTCTATTATTAATTTATGGTATTGTAACACCTGAAACTTCCACAGTACGTTTCTCTTTGAATAATGCAATAGTCTGCGTTGTACGCAACATGGAGTTTTAGCACACCATGACCAATCAAAACTTGCCGTTTTGAATAGTAATACCCACTTTTGAAATTTTGTAAATTTTATTTTTCAAAATGGACTTCATTTTTTTTATTGGGAATATAAAAATTAGTTTAGGGTGATTTTTTGGTATTTTTTTGAAAACAATCAATTTTTTATGAATAGTGAAAAACATCGTGTTATTGTTTAAAACAGACATTTTTATTTAAATAATTATTTATTTTATTTAAATGTATATTAGGTTAAAATATATTCAAAATAACTATATATGTTCAATGTAATTAATTAGAGTCATTTTATAATAATATTAGATATATAAAAACTATTAAACTTTTTACCGTCTTTTTCCCACCTTCTAGGTACCTTTGCAAATTTGAATAAAACCTAATTTTACCACTTATTTGAATTGAATTTTAAAAATCTGAGAGACATGGTTGACATCAATAAGTAAAATTTGGTTCAATAGGATGAAAATAATTTTTGGTGAATAGTAACTTTTGACTTTTATTTACCACAATTAAAAGTAAATAGGGTAATTAAAGGTAAAAATGATATTATAATTACCCTCACACATGTCATATTCTATTGGATAAGTGTATTTTGACCAAAATCAACTTTAGGAATAAAATATGATCCTTTTGGTTCACTTGGTTTAGATTAGGGCATTTATTATTATTTTATTTAAAGAAGAGTTAAAAGTGTTAAATTTAAAGTTTAATAACGAAACCATTTTTAATATGGGGTTATACATAATATAAATTAGAATATAAATATTCATTAAAAATATAAAAATATTTCTTACATAATGTAATTTTATTTATAATTTTTATACCTTAAATAATTAAATTTATTTATGAGAGAATGATGATGCAATAATTGCCTTATTGGTGAATGATTAAAATAATTAATATTATAAATATCCAAATAAATGTAAATTGAGACTTTTTATGAATTAAACTAATTTTATAGGTTAATATTACATGTTATAGTTTATTTAAAAAAAATTCTAAGTTATAATGTTGTTATGACTTTCACAAAAAAAATACCAAATATTATCAAAATTGACATAAATTACTTTTTAAAACAAATACTATTTTATTAATTGATATAATATTTCTAAAAATATTATGTTTGGCCAAAGGACTTATACAAGTTTAAATATATCAATAATGAACCACTTGGTGTTCTCTTGTCCTTTTATAGTAATTTTAAAAACCATTTATTATAATAATACAAGAATACATGGTAAAAGTTAAACTATTTAACGAAGAGTTAAATCTAAAATATAAGGTTAATATGGTGACGTAAACCAATCAGAAGCCTATTAGATGAGATTATTTCGACCAATACCCACAATATCCTCGAAATAAATCAATTTGGAGTCTTTATAAACTGAATATTATTGTATAATAAAATAATATTTCATGTTTTTCCTAAAGTGACCCTCACCTCTCTTACAAAAGGGTACTTCTCCTTATCTCAAAATCACACCTCCAAAGACATTTGGCTTGGCCAAAACCTACTCAAATATCCTCCCAACTAAACTCAATTCTACCTATAGGCCTTATATTGATCAAAAAGCCAATTTACGGAGCCCTTTTGATCAACTCATAGGGAAACACCCGAAGAAGAGGTAATAATTTTTGGACCTCTTTCAAAGTTCTTTTCTTCTTCCACTTCCTCTTTATTTGTTGTTTTCATAACAAAATAATAACTCTAGTACCTTATACATATTGTGATGTTATTATAAATATGTTACAACCATATTCATTATTCTATCCATCCTATGAATGACAAGTCACCATACGTGCGTACGTACGGCTTACCGTCTCCACGTCGTGGTGAAGTTTGTTATTCAAACACTACATTATTTGGATTGGTATAATAATGAGTATTACTGATGTAAATAACAAATATAACATTTTAATGATTCTGTATATATTATATACCATCTAATTACATATTATTTCACCATCAATAGAATGATATTGTCGCTCATACATACGTACGGATTACCTCTCCACAAACGCGATGAAATTCATTCCCCATCATAACCATTCAAGAATAATTTTCATTTTATGATTAAAAATAATGTTTAAAAACTTAATATAATTTAGTATATGAATAAAATACATCCTATCCATAACAAAAATGTCTTACATAACCAATCATATAAAGGAAAACGAATTTGTTTTCACCCGAAACAATGATACTACTGAAATATTATTAACAAAAAAAATATTAGACAATAATATATGTTATCATGATTATGTATGTGGTACTTTTATAATTTAATAAAAACTATTTAACTATTATAAAGTTGGTTAATGTACCCTCGACCAATGAAAAGTACAAGGTAAGTGTTAATTCTACAATCTCTTCATTATCTAAGGTTGTTTATACGTGAGTATCTGCTGAGACCTCTTTATCATCCACATTGTGTTTCATAAAAATGTATTTCAAAACATTTTTATCACTTCTAAGAATATGTCTTAATTTCATTTATACCCTTGTTTTACTTTTTGTATAATTTTTATAATGGAATATTTCCATCATTCTCCAAACAAGGTCCTTTAGGACCTTTTCGACAAAATTAAGGAAAGAATGTTTTTTTACTTATACAGCGAGTGCATCTATTTTCCACCATTATAATATATTCAAAGCTTACCTTGCAAGATGATAAGAATATTTTAAAAATAAATGTTTTCTTTTATAATTATGTGACTTTTAAATGATTTCAAAATAGAAAGAGATATTTCTTTCAAATAGTTTTGATTTCATCTATGTCAACAACCTTTAATAGATTTTACACTTGTCTGTAGTTGATTTATTATGATACAATCATCCCTATTGTATTAAAGATTTTGTGATATGTTTGACTATGTATGTCTTATTTTTATACCATTCATGGTTTATGGTTAAATTATTAACATTTCATATTCTAGTTTTAATACGAATGTTTATCTTATGTTTCAACCTTTTCATATGAGGAATGCATTGGACTTAGTAACTGATGGGTGGAGCCCACTATTGCTCCTAGATGTATCAGTATGTCTCATGAGACAAACTAGTGTCTTGGAATAAGGCCTTGAAAAAATCTTATTTGTAGTCTTGGAACGAGGCCCTGACTATGTGGTTATGATGTTCGGCATTATGCATTCCATCATTATAAAATTGGCTATTGATATTACATGTGATTATTCGACTGGTAGAGTTTCCATGTGAAAAACTAAATGGAATTATTTGATTTATCATTACCATATTATATTTAAGTTTATGTTTAAAATGATTTTGTTTTAGTCTTATACATTTACTTAAATGTTTATGCTTATTTTTGAATGTTTCCATTATATTTTTATCCTTACTGAGCACCTGAGCCCACCCCTTTATATGTTTTATTTCTCCCAGGATGAAAAAAAGTATATTATGACTGACCTACAAGGATAGTCTAAGGGATATGAATGTGTTCAAAGGAGACAATGTTGTTTTGGTTTTTCATTTTATAATGTAATGTAAAACTTAGGTTTGTATCTAGTACTTCCAAGGATACTAAATTGATCGGTATTTTGGGACATGATTCCTTGTATCATGAAAATATTGTTTAATAATGCACCGACTCTAGGTAACTAGGTTTGAGGCATTACAACTTGTATCTGAGGAAGTTTAGTACAAACCTTGGAAGCTAGATTTAGAAAAACTCAGATTTGAGAACATTACCCTAAGATAAACATTGAGGATTAGTATAGAAGAACTTCATAGAATTTTGGTAATGTAGAGATTTTGTGTATCTTCCAAGAAATACATCGCTTTCTAGATCTGATCAGGTAGAGACGGATCTGGAATAGATGTACCTATGAGTGAAAACACTGACAAGGAGTTTCGGGCTTGACCCGGGGTATCCTGGTACATGACTATGGGCCATCATGCACTCTTGGTTACGACACTCTTGGTGGATATGCTTAGGATAATTCAAATTTTCATTACAAACAATTATGAAGTATTTAGGAATATATACCTCCTTAAAGAAAACATTTTTATGATTATGGATTATATCCATAAACTGTTCAACTTATGTTAAGTGTTTTATTAGTTTGAAATTATGTATTTTGATTCATAAACTAATCTAGGTTATTCCATTGTTTAGAAATGGAGCCTAGTGGAAGGAATGAAAATCGTATCAATGCATGTAATCCATTTAGGGATTTTAATCCTACTCAAGATAATTATAGTTGAGCTGGTGATGCAACTTGTGCTGATAAGCTTATCACCATACTGGGACAACTCACTCAGATTATGAATAATAACCTTACTCATATGGATCACCCTAATCTACAACGCGGAGGATCAATGATAGACCGCTTAATGAGGCAACAACCACCGACATTCCATGGGACAACAAATCCATTTGTAGTTGAGAAATGGATAAGTTCCTTAGAGAAAATATTTAATGCTTTGAGAAGTAGCAAAAGGGAAAAAGTTTTCATGGTAGTTTATCACCTCACGGTAGATGCAGATCAATGGTGGTCATTAATTCACAACACAAAGGACGATGAAGAAGTTTAAAATATGTAATTTACAGAGTGTCATGAGATTTTCATATAAAATACATTCCTCATGACCATTGAGAGGACATGGAAAGATAATTTCTGAGTCTGAGATAAAAGGAGGATAAGAATGTCGCAAAGTATGAGGCTAAATTTACAAGGATAGACAGACATGCAGAAGATTATATACATAACCCAAGGAGTAAGATTAATTGATTATTTTATGGGTTAAAACAATTTCTCCCTCGAGAATTAGCCTCACAATCCTTCTCATCATACAGAGATATTGTCGCATGTGTATCCAGACAGAAAATGAATTCTATAAGTCTTACAACATTAAATCAAAGCAAGAGAAGAAGAGATCTGCTTAACACTCTGGAAATGGAAATTAGGGGAAGAAGGAAAATGTTGAATATCCATCATGCAGTAAATGTGGGATGAAACACCCTGGTACTTTCCTGAATGGAATAGGAGTCTATTATAAGTGTGGTGAAAAAGGCCACCAAGACCGTGATTGCAAGGGAAAGAAAGAGGTTGTAAATATTGAATGCTACAATTATAGAGAAATGGGGAATTATGTAAATGAATATCCTAAGCTCCAAGGAAACATACCTCAGAAAAGTTCAAGAGAGAAAGGACAAGCTTATGTGATCACAAATTCTGAGGTTGAAGCTCCAAAAGATATGGTGGTAGGTAATTTAATGGTTTTCTCAAGTTTAGACAATGCATTATTAGATTCCGGATCATCGTATTGTTTCATATCTTCCCAATTTGCTAAGAAAATTAGATATTTCCTATTTGATTTAACAAGGGAGTTTTCAGTCAAAACTTTTAATGGAAGTATCATTGCAACAAAGTTTAGTGAGTCAGTCCCCATTAGGACATATAAATATTCTTTATCTGTTGATCACATCCTCATACCCATGATTAAATTTGGCATAATACTCAGTATGGATTGTATTTCATACCATGATGCGAAAATTTATTTTAAGAAGAAAGAGGTTACAATTTTCAATGATGATAATAAGTACCTTATCTTAAGAGTAGAAACATCCCCACTGGATTCTTATCTAGATCCACCCCATGTAGCTCTACTAAATTTAATTATTGGGGAGGAAGAGAACGAATTAAGTATGTGTGAGGAAAATAATTTACAAATAGAGGATGTACATATTTTTCATGAATATGTTGATGTGTTTCCATATGATTTACCAGGACATTCTCAAAAATTAGAAATTGAGTTTTCGATTGATTTAATTCCTGGTTCAAGGCCCATTCGAAGACCCCTTATATAGTGGCCACTATGGAATTGATGGAACTAAAGAAACAAGTAGAATAAAATGAGTAATAAGGGATTTATTATCCCTAGTGTTTCTCCATGGGGAGCCCCTATCCTTTTTGTTAAGAAGAAAGATGGATCTATGAGGTTGTGCATTGACTACAGGGAGATCAAAGATATAACTATAAAGAACAAGTATACCCTACCTTTCATTGATGATTTATTTGAAAAAAATCATGGAGATCAATATTTTTCAAGGATTGACCTTCGATATGGATATCATCAGTTGTGTGTGAAGGGGGAAGACATTCCAAAAACATCATTTCAAACCAGGTATGGGCATTACGAATTTACAGTAATGTCTTTTGGACTAACTAATTCACCCTCTATTTTCATGGATCTAATGAATAGAATTTTCATGGAATATCTTCATGACTTTATAGTAGTATTTATTGATGATATCTTTTTATACTCAAAAATCTATGAAGATCATGTAAATCACTTGTGTATTATTCTGAAAACCCTTAGAAGAAATGAATTATATGGGTAGTTTAGCAAGTGAGAATTCTGGCTTCAGGTTATTTCATTTCATGTCCATATTATCTCTAAGGATGGAATCTATGTTGATAATTCTATGACAAGATCAATACAAGAATGGCCAGCACCGATGAGTATAACTGAGGTATTCAGTTTTCTTGGTTTAACAAGTTATTATCACTATTTCATCCAGAATTTTTCCTGATAGGCTAACTCATTAACCAAGCTCACACATAAAGGGGTTAAATTTGTTTGGACAAAAGAGTGTGAAGAATTTTTTGAATAAATGAAGGTAAGAATAGTCAGTTCTCTTATCCTGACTCTACCATCGGGGAATGATGGGTTTTTTATTTATAGTGATGCATCAAATAAAGGACTAGGTTGTGTCCTTATGTAGAATGATTTGGTTATTGCCTATGCATCATGCCAGCTAAAAATTCATGAAAAAAATTGTCCCACTCATTATCTTGAGTTAGCAGCTGTAATATTTTCTTTGAAGATATGGAGACACTATCTCTATGGGGAAAACGTGAGATATATACCGATCACAAGAGCTTCAAGTATATTTTCTCACCAAAAGAACTCTACATGAGGCAAAGGAGATGGCTCGAACAACTCAAGGATTATGATTTCACTATACACTACCACCCGGGGAAGGAAAATAAGGTGGTAGATGCTTTGAGAAGAAAGGATCATGGAGTTTTGAACAAGCTGAGAGTTGAAAGGGATCCTATGTTCATGGATCTAGTAAAAATTGATATTGGAATAATCATAGAAGGTGAAACGTCAATACTTTTTTAAATGGTTTCCAAACCATCTTTACTAGAATGGGTAAAAAGTTCTTAGACGGATGATGAGGATTTTAAAAACGAAATTAATGTTTTGAATGATGGGAGATTAATTGAATTCGTATATGAATAAGGAATTTTGAATGTTGGGAGAGACATTGTGTTTCTGATATACCTGATCTAAAAAGGGAACTGTTGGATGATGCTCATAGCTCCAATTTCTCTATTCACACTAGTAGCACTAAGACATATAAAGATTTGAAGGAACGATTTTTTTTGGGACAAAATGAAGAGGGAGATTGCGGATTATGTGTCCAGAGGTATGGTTTGTCAATAGATGAAGGTTGTAAGACAACATCCTAGAGGATTCATGCAACCACTTCTCATACCTGAGTGAAAATGGGATGATACTATGATGGACTTTATCATGGGGCTACCAAAGACTCCTAGAAGGAATGATGCAATATGGGTAATTGTTAATCTTCTTACCAAGTCTACACATTTTATTTCTATACGAGAATATTTACAACTTGAATGTTTAAGAAGACTATATATTAATGATTTTTTAAGACTTCAGGGAGTACCCCAATCGATTGTTTTTGATCTAGATCCCATTTTACATCAAGATTTTGGAAAAGTCTTGAGAAGACCTTGGATACTGAACTTCGTTAGAGCACTGCCTACCACCCCCAAGCTGATGGACAATCAGAACAGACTATTCAAACCCTAGAAGACATGTTGATATCTTGATCACTTGACTTTCATGGTATGTGGGATCAATATTTACCTCTGGTAGAATTTTCCTATAATAATAGATTCCATTAAAGTTTTCAGATGGCACCATATGAAGCATTATATTGAAATAGATGTCGCACACCAAATTTTTGGGATTATGTTGGTGAAAGAAAACTCATAGGCCCAAATATTGTTGAGGAGACAATGGAAAAGATGATGGTTATCCAAACCCACATCAAAGAAGATCAAAGTAGGAAAAAGATCTATGTCGATAACCGAAGGAAGGATTTGAATTAAAATTAGGAGATCATGTTTTCTTGAAGGTATCTCCATGGGAGGGTGTTATACATTTTGGTATAAAGGTAAAATTAAGTCCCAGGTACATCAAACCTTTCAAAATTCTTGGAAAAATTTGATTTGTAGCTTATCGTTTGGAAATGACGCCAAGTCTTTCCAAAGTTCATGATGTGTTCCTTGTATCACTGTTGAGAAAATACATTCCTGACCTAATGCATGTACTCACCTATGAAGAAATTGAACAGGAACCCAACTTATCTTATTGCAAAGAGCCTATCAGAATTCCTAATACCATAGAACAAGTGCTGAGAAACCGGATGACTCATCTGGTGAATGTTCTATGGAGAAACCATAAGATGGAAGAGGCAATCTGGGAACCTGAGAAACATAAGATGAAGAACCACCCAAATCTTTTTATTCTGTAATATTCTATAAATTTAGAGGATGACATTATTTGAATGAGGGAATAATGTAACACCCCATGCTTCCACTGTATGTTTCTCTTTGAATAACGCAATAGCTTGTGTTGTACACAACTTGGAGTTTTAGCACACCACGACCAATCAAACTAGCCGTTATGAATAGTAATACCCACTTTTTGAAATTTTTAAAATTTTATTTTTCAAAATGGACTTTATTTTTGGATTTTGAATATGAAAATTAGTTTAGGGGGAATTTTTTGTATTAATATGATAACTTTCAATTTTTGATGAACAGTGAAAAACACTGCGTTATTGTTTAAAACCAACATTTTTATTTAAATAATTAGTTATTTTATTCAAATATATATTAGGTAAAACTATATACATAATACTTGTATATTTTCAATGTAATTAATTGGAGTCATTTTTTAATAATATTAGATATATAAAATTTTATTGAACTTTTTACCGCCTTTACCCACCTTCTTGGTGCATCTGCAAATTTGCATAAAACATAATTTTACCGCATCATTGAATTGAATTTAAAAAATATGAGATAAATGGTTGGCATTAGTAAGTAAAATTTGGTTCAATAAGATGAAAATAATTTTTGGTGAATAGTTATTTTTTACTTTTATTTACCATGGTTAAAAGTAAATACGATAATTAACAGTAAAAATGATATTATAATTAGCCTAAAACATGTCCTAATTCTATTGGATAAGTATATTTGGACCAAAATCAACCTTAGGAATAAAATATGATCCTTTTTGTCTACTTGGTTTAGATTAGGACATTTATTATTATTTTATTTAAAGAAGAGTTAAAAGTGTTAAATTCAAAGTTTAATAACTAAACCATTTTTAATATAGGGTTATACATAATATAAATTTGACTATAAATATTCATTATAAAGATAAATATATTTCCTACATAATGGTATTCTATTTATAATTTTTATACATTAAATAATTAAATTTATTTATGAGACAATAATGATTCCGTAATTTCATTATTGATGAAAGATTAAAATAATTGATACTATAAATACCCAAATAAATGTAAATTGAGACTTTTTATGAGTTAAACTAATTTTATAGGTTAATATGATGTTTTAGGGTTGATTAAATAATTTTTTTTCGAATTGATAAAGTTTTTATGACTTTCAAAAAAATACCAAATAGTGTCAAAATTGACATAAATGTGTTTTTAAAACAAATACAATATTATTAATTGACATATTATTTCGAAAAATCCAAGGTTCAGCCAAAGGACTTGTACAAGGTTAAATATATCTATAATTAACCACTTGGGGTTATTTTTTATTTTTATAGTATGTTTATTAACCATTTATTATAATAATACAAGAATACATGGTAAAAGTTAATCTATTTAACTAAGAGTTAAATCTAAAATATAAGGATAATATGGTGACGTAAACCTGTAAAAAACATATTGTTTGAGTGGTTTTAGACCCATAACCACCTTATCCTAGAAATAAGTCATTTTTTATCCATTATAAACTTAATATTATTGTATAATAAAATAATATTTCAAGCTTTTCCTAAAGTGACCCTCACCTCTCTTATAAAAGGGTACTTCCCCTTCTCTCAAAATCACACATCCAAAGCCATTTGGCTCTGCCAACCCCTAATCAAATATCCTCCCAAATACCCTCACATTTACCTAGAGGCCTTACTCCGATAATAAATCCAACCTACAGAGCCCTTTTTATCCACTCATAAGGAACCACCCGAAAATAGGTAATAATTTCACCACCTCTTTCAATGTTCTTTTCTCCTTCCACTGCATTTTTCTTTATTGTTTCCATACCAAGATAATAAATTGAGTACCTTATATATACTGTGGTGTTATTATAAATATGTTACAACCATATTCATTATTCTATCCATCCTATAAATGACAAGTCACCATACGTGTGTACATACGGCTTATCGTCTCCACGCCGTGGTGTAGTTTGTTATTAAAACACATCATTATTTGGATGAGTATAATAATGAGTATAACTGATGTAAATAATAAATATTACATGTATTCTGTATATATGATATACCATCTAATTAAATATGATTTCACCATCAATTGAATGATATTATCGCTCGTGCGTACGTACAGATTACCGTCTCCACAAACATGATGAAATTCATTCCCCATCATAACCATTCCAGAATAATATTTATTTTATGATTAAAAATAATGTTTAAAAACTTAATATAATTCTGGATAAGAATCAAATACATCGTATCAATAACAAAAATGGCTTACGTAACCAATCATATAAAGGAAAATGAATCAGTTAACACCTGAAACAATGTTACTATTGAAATATTATTAAAAAGAAATATTAGAAGATAATATGTGATATCCTATTTATTTATGTAGTTCTTATATAATTTAATAACAATTATTTAACTATTTTATAATAGGTTAATGTACCCTCTACCAAGGAAAATTACAGGTTAAGGGTTAATTCTACAATCTCTTCATTATCTGAGGTTGTTTATACATGAATATCTACTGGGACCTATTTATCATCCACATCCTTTTATCTTAAAAATGAATTTAAAAACATTTTTACTATTTCCTATACTGCGGGTTAAAGTCATTTATAATCCTGTTTAAATTTTTCTTGAATGTTTATAAAGTAATATTTTTGTCGTTTTCCAAACAGGGTCCTTTACGACCTTTTCGACAAAATTAAGAAAATATGTTTTTTTACTTATACGGAAAGTGCGGCTATTTTCGGTCGTTATAACATCTTCAAAGCTCCCCTTAAAATATTATAAGAATATTTTCAAAATAAATTATTTATTTTATAATTATGTGACATTTAAATGATTTCAAAATATAAAGAGATGTGTCTTTCAAATAGTATTTATTACATCTATGTCAACATACTTTGATGGATTTTACACTTGTTTGAAGTTGATTTATTATGATACGATATTCCATATTTTATTTATTTTTTTGTGATATATTTGAGAATAGATGTGTTATCTTTATACCATTCATGGTTTTTGGTTAATGTATTAACATTTTGTATGCAGGTTTTAATACGAATGTTTATGTTATGTTTCAACCTTTTCATATGAGGAATGCATTGGACTTAGTAAGTAACGGGTGGAGCCCGATATAGCTCCTTGATGCATCAGAAGGTCTAATGAGACAAACTAGTGTCCTGTAACAAGGCCTTGAAAAAATAATATTTTTAGTCTTGGTAAGATGCATTTACTATGTGGTTATGATGTTTGGCATTATGCATTCCATCATTATGAAATTGACTATTGATATTACATGTGATTATTGGACTAGTAGAGTATCCATGTGAATAAGTAAATGGAATTACTTGATTAATCTTTGCTATATGATGTTGAAGTTTAATTTTAAAAGGTTTGTGTTATAGTCTTATACATTTCCATACAAGTTTATGCTTATTTATAAAAGTTCCTGCTATATTGTTATCCTTACTGAGAACCTGAGCTCACCCCTTTATAGGATTTATTTTTCCCAGGATGTGAAGAAGTATATTATGAATAACCTGTAGGGATAGTATAAGGGATATGAATGTGTTCATATGAGACAATGGTGTTGTTTTTTTCATTTTGTAATGTAATGTAAAACTTCTGTTTATATCTATTACTTCTGAGGATACTAAACTAATCGGTCTTTCAGGACATGATTCCTTGTATCATGCCAATGCTATGTAATAATGCACCGAATCTGGGTAACTGGGGTCATGGAATTATAGATATCCTAATATAATATAAAATCATAGAGGATCATGATTTGAATTTAGGAACTATATTGCAGACCATATAAAAGTATAATCATTTTGAAAGGTACAAAAAATATGAGTTAAACTTGATGGAATTCTCATTGTTTTCAAGTATTTTCACATGCCATGGTATTTCTATAGACCCTGCAAATATAGAATAAATGGATGAATGGACTTGACCAACCATTATGAGGGAAATCCATAGCTTCTGTGTATTAAATGGGTACTATAGTTGATTTGTGAGAAATTTCTCCTGACATTCAAACAATCTTACAATGATAACTTAGAAGAGAGTCATTTTTTTGGAATAATAAATCTAAATAGAGAATTATGGATTTGAAAAACATGCATATTACTGCACCTCTACTAACACTACCCACAGGTGTGGAGCTCATCATTATATGTATTAATTCATTAAATAAAGGCTCATGATATATACTAAGGGAGAATGAAAATGTGATAGAATATTTCTCTAGAAAATTGAATGTTCATGCATATAACAACAAAAACCATTTTATAGAGTTGGTATTGTTAAAATTTTCATTGAAAATATTGTATCATTATCTCTTTTGGGATAATTGATAATTATATATTTATCATAGAGCCTCAACTATATTTTCAACCAAAAGAAGTGAATATGTGCTAGAAAATACTATAATAGATGAATAAGTAATATGAATGCTCAATCAACATTCGTCTTTAGAAATAAAATAAAGTGATAGATGCTTTATATATAAAGGATTCGACACAATTATCTTTGATGATAATTGAGAAGGATACAATCATCGTAGATTTGAAAAGGATGAATCTGGGAATCATAAAGGAAATAACATCATCAATACATTAAAAAATTATTTCTCAAATATCTTTTATAGGGAAGATATACATTGTTCCAAGAAACAACATGGAAAATCAGCATATGGTGGATTCTATAAGAAAAATCTGAACCTCATATATAAAAATTAATGAATAAGGAGTTTTATGATTCACATCATTACAATATGTACAATCAAATCCTAAAATAAAGAAGGTGGTGTTGAATGATGCACATATCTCTACCTTATCCATCAATATAGGGATCATAAATTTGTATCTAGATCTATGAAAGAAATCTACATGGAAAAAATATGTATAAAGAGATTGAGGAATATACACCACAGTTTATTGTTTGTCAGAAATTGAAGGATGAATGAAAATAATCCATGGGATGATGAATCCTTTACCCTTACCTACATGGAAATATGGTAAATAACAATGGACCATGTCACTAGCCTTCCAATTATATTATGTGTAAATAATTATATATGGGTTTTGGTGGATATTATTATAAAATATGATCACTTAATTGTAATTTTTGTAGACTAATCACTTGCCCAACATGCATAGATACACATTAGAGAAGTGGTGAGGCTACGTGGAACACTACAATCAATTATATTTCATAGAGACCCAATATTATCATTATTCTATTGATGATCCTACAAAATACAGTAAATAATGAGTTGAACTTCATCACAATATGACACCATAAAAAATAGACAATATGAGTGGACTATCCATACACTCGAGGATGTGTTGTGATCTTTCTCAATTGACATCAAAGGAGGATGGGATCAACATCTTCCTATGGTCATGTTCTCATACCATAATAGTTTAAACTCAATAAAATATATGTATCCATAAGAATACCTTTAGTGAATGATGTGTAGAACAACTAATTACTACGATGATGTTGTGGAAGGAAAACTACATGGTCTTTGAATTGTCAATAAAATGGTTGAAATGTTCATGAACATTCAGTAGCACATTTGGGATACTTAGATTCGATAGAGGATATATTCATGAAATAATTGACGAGTGCATTATTTTGAGGTTGTAGAAAAGTTATTCATAATTATATCTATGTAGAATAATTTCATGAGATTTAAGAAGAATGGAAATATTAGTCCAACATAAATCAATCCCTTCGAGAACCTTGATAACATCATAGTGGCGTCATATCGACTAGAACTCCTACCTATCCTATGTCAAATACATGATGTGTTCCATGTATAAATATTGTGGATGTAAATACCATACCCATTACATTTATTAAATCCATAGGTGGTACATTTCATATGAGGTGCAGCTGTTGATGTTCATAGATTGTAAAGTAAATGTTCTATGAAATAAGAAAATGTACGTGGTGAATGTGCTAGAGAGAAACCACATGTTTGATGATGTGATGTGGGAACTAGAAGAGGTGATGAAATACAATTTCTTTGATTTATTTTAGTGTGTGAAATAAAAATTTCTATGTATAAATTTTCTATGGGAGTAAGATTGTAATCACCTGAACTAATATAAATATATTTCCCAGTGTGATTAATTTAAATTCCCTAGTACAATTATTGAAACAATATACACTAAATTGGTCTTTATATCATATCAAATTTAAACATCCATTATAGACTATAACCACTGATTATATATCCTTTTTTAAATAATCATATCCTTAGTATAAATATAAGTGTTTGATAATCCCCATTGATAAAAATAAAGGAAGTGATATCCTCATACAGTAGGATTGAACCCTATAAATTCCATTTATTAGAGCTTCTGTGGGAAATGTAATAACTTGGATTTTCTATTGACCACTCCCAAGATGATATTTAACATCTAAATCATGATCAAAATTGTTTTGGGGAGAATATAAAGCTCATCGAGATCACAAACCAGACCATGTATACCAAAGCACCACATGAAAATCTTACTACCACACACCATACCATTAGATAATTTGAAGGTCTAACCGAGGGATATGTTTTAAGAGAATAATAATATGATTATGTTTTTTAATAAAATAATGAATATATTTTCTTATTGTTGTTTTTAAATTATAAATATTTTTCCTTTCGTAATGATAAAACGCAAACTATATTTTTTTTGTAATATAAAATTTAAATTATGATATTTAGTATGATGAATTAAAGTAATTTTAGAATAAATAAAATATTAATAAAATATTACAATTAAATAAATATTATTAAATATAAATGATTATATAATTTTTATGATGTCAAATATAATTTGTATAAGGGTTTAGAAACTATAATTGTAAGAAAACGAAGTATTTTTAAATAAATTTTGATTCAACTTTGAATTTAAAAATTCAAAAAAATTAAAATAATATTTTGATAATATATATACTTTTGGGAAATAAAAATAGGATTGATTGTGGTTTTTATTTCATTATTATATAGTGAACAAAAAATATGTATGGTAAATAATAAAGAACATAACTATCTTTTCCTATAAAAAACACCCATGATCATCATCCTCTTCACTCAAAAATATTAGAGCACATCTTTACCATATAATATTCTCACTATATTCCTACCAAGGTTCCCAAATATCTCATGAATCCACACTTAATAATTTAAAATCACCCTATCAATATAGGATAACATATCATTCACCTCTTTATTCAAGAATCTTCATTATCAATGTTTTCCTAAAATTCCTAATTTTGGCGTATTTGTGTCATCCCCCATACATCACTTATGATATATAAATGAAAAAAGATCGATTTCACTCTCAATAATCCCTCCCATTATCATTTTTTCCAACTTCATGCTACCGAAATTTGACTATGATGTTCCATGACACCTAATTGAGTAGTGAATACATGGACCCATTTCATATCAATTGGATTCACCATTATTCACTTATAATTATTATATATAGGAAAAATATGCTTGAAATCCAAAATCCATTATCGAGGGATTATATGTGATGAAAAATGTTCTTTTTTATATACACTATGTGGAACACTTGTGCATGTAATTGAAAATATTATGATGGGTGAACCCAGATAATGCTCCAATGCATTGGGAAATGCTTTAGTCTCATAAGATTTCCTTTATAGTGCACAAGTGGAAATACTATGAAAATTATGTTAAATTTTATTATTTCTAACTCTAACATATGATTATGGTTTCATGTATGAATTTTTTGAAACATTCCCATGACTCCTTTATGTTATCATGTTATACCATTCCTATTATTCATGATTATGATTCTCACCCCATTTAGGTCCCATAGAAATTCCTCTTATCTATAATGAAAAAATTACACCATGAAATTATTTTTTATACCATATCTTGGTTTTATAATCCTCCCTCTTATTATGTACATCCCCTGGTTATTTCATGTAGTATTAGAGAAGCAATGATTTTTTTGAGCATGTTAAGGATGCTATCAATATTTTTGTCATATTTTATGTTCACGATATTTTGTGTGTGTACCTAATTCTCAAATACACTAGACTACATGATATACGAGGTTGTATTATTTGTATTACTATGTAATAAATATTTATTTAATGTATAATAAATGTAGTTGTTACCATATGAAACTCATTCAATACATTGTGGAAAATGTCAAGATATTTCCTGATTATCTCTAACTAGGAGTACTATATGATTTTAATTAATTTCTGTATAGGTTGGATGATCTATCTCACTTTAATAATATATAAATATTCCATTAAACAGCTTCTGATACCACATTTATTGACATTTTTTGTCCATGTCGATCCATGGGTCAACAATATCACGACACATTGTCTGTCCATCATTTCTCCTATAATATGGAAATAAATTTAAATTTTCATGAAATCTACTTGGAAATAATTTTATATAATTTTCATGAATCCATTAGTCCCCTATTCTCATAAAACCACTAATAGATTATTTATCTAAAAGGTACCGCATTCAGCTGGCATGTACCTTTATCACCAAACGCATACTTCAGCAAGTTACCTACTAATAAAATCAAGATTCACATGCTATAAGACATGTCACTCCCACAAACATTAAGCCCATTAAGAACATAACATAAAAATTGGACACCAAACATTTTAAATAATTATTTTCATGACCGCATTCCAGATGGTGTCATTTATGAGAACTAATCATCAAACATTAAATTACTAATCAATTGGGCCTAACACCTAAGTAGTTATGTTGATTGATTCCATTCATGAAAATAAATAACTATCAATACTTCATAAATAGTTGATGGAATCAACATTCCAATGCCTCAAACCCCGATATATTTCCTAGAGTTGGTCTCAAAGGGCATTCAACCAAGCTCATTGGCTAGAAATAAATCCACAAGCATGGACTAACCTCTTTCACATATGTTTCTCTCAAACAACTGAACATCGACCTAGAAGGGAATGAGTAAAAACTAAGGGCCTCTGGGTCTCCCAACTTTACCTAATGATCAAGAACAATAAACATGTGTTTAGGTATAAACATATATATAAAAACATCAAACCAATATGTTGAAGTTAAAGATAAAACATACCTCTAAGGGTTAAAAATGTCTTCTATCAGCTATATGGGGACCTAATCCCATTTGAGAATCCTCATAAGGAACTTCCACAAAGTGAAAACAATATCAATATAAAATATTTTTTGAACAGACAAACATTGGGAATCCTTATATGGTAATAACCCCCTCATGGAATAGTAAAACATAAACATTTTTTATATCAACATCATACACATCTTACAAACAAGATAACCATAAATGGATGCATCATCTATAGACATTGATCTATGGTGGTGAACATTACTCACAATGTTCAGTTTAGTATAATTTCATTACATGAAATTATGGAAAACACTATATAGGGTTTTTTCAAAAATTTATATATAAACCTATGAAAAAATTCCCAACAAGGTTTTTATTACATTCGCATCATGTGACCTATTGGCCTACTAGGATCACAGTAACTCCCATGTAATAGGGATGAGTCTTTAACTTCACCATTAACCATCCTACTGTACGTCCACATGACCACACATTACAAGGTAATACATATAAAAATACTATCAGTTGAGAATAATTTCACCCATAACTTATATGGGAAGAAACCTTTCAGGGTTTTTATGTTTTTTGAATCAATTTGAATCTATCGTCAGCATGAATGACACACTAGAAGGAATATACATGTTTCTCTAATGTTAAAAATATTATGCATGAGATGCTTATTGCCTTTTCCATCCTATAGTCTAATTTAGTCACTCGCCTTTTTTCTAATGGGACAAGATCTATAATTCCATCAATGGTCTCTTTCCAATGAGAGGAAATCCTTTGATCCATAATAAAGCATATCGTAAATGAAACATGTGCATCACACAAGGAGAAAACTACATAAAACTCTAATTTCACACATCATGAACAATGATCCCATAACTCTAGAAACCATGACTTCCAACCAGAACCGATATTTCAGATGCTCTAGTATTATATGAATCAAAGGTTCTGGTGTTATCTTAATACTCCTATCTATAGTATCCCAAATTGTAATACAACCAATAAGCGACACCTCTGACATAACATTGTGATCTCTCATGCCAATATCCAATAAAAATGTGCCATGTTATTGTTATCGACAACTCCATAAGTGACCCCCCTATAAACCATAGGTTTCCAACTTGCAACAAGGGTATAAATTTGGTATAGTGGGGAGACTACACCATCATATTAGTGTTACAACATCAGAAATAATAAAACAAAATCCAATGTTGTAACTAAGAACATTATAGAAGAAGTAAATAGAATGGAATAGAACATTATAAAATAATTAGTGAATTGATATAAATTTCCAAACAACTATTTCATAAATACAACACTAATTTCCCAGTGGACGATCACATATACAAGATTGCATAATGGGAACATAAAATAGTATATCTCTATACTACTAACAATGATCTAAAATGAATAACATATCTACACACATATATATGATTCATACCAATTGATGATTCTTTTGAGTTGGCACCTCATATTCTTAAAACCAAGTGAACATCTACATGGCTACCCTAGTGCAATGATAGCCCGAGTAGGGAGAGAGCACTAAAATCTGTAGGGCCCCTAAAACATGGTCCCATACATAGACATTGATATGAAGTGTATGTATATGTGAAATAAACCTCAGGATAACACAAATAAAAGCTTCTATAAATAATCTAATAAGCAATATCATTCATGGAATGCTCAATGAAGGAACTCAACCTCGATGAGACACAAATGGAATAAAATAAATAAAATAAACAATTTTAATATATATTCTATCACTGGGTCAGTGATCCCACCAAAATGAGAAATGTTCCATAATATATATTTATATATTTATATTTGAATATATATATTCCAATAGAAAAATATATAAATCTATATATACATAAATAATTATATACATGAGTAAGGTGAGAAATATAAAAAAGAATCATATGTAAATATTATGGTCTAATCCAAACTATATGGATATCCTGTGAAGTGGGATTTCATCTAGTAGTCAGACCACTCAACCCAGGTATAATTATGTTTATCGTTGGGTATATAATCACAATCGTAAACACCTATTTCATAAAATGATGAAAAAGACTCTAAATAATATATTTCACCACAGGGGGATACGTTTCCTAAAAATTGATTCTGTAATTCTCACCTCCAATAACTATAAGATGAAGGATTCTTCGTATAAACTGAAGATCATGAAAATTTGGGATTTGTCTATAAGAAATGAATATCAACTAGTGTTTTATCTAGTCTAATGTCTGATTCCTATGTCTCAGTCCATATGAGATCATGCCACTACAACACAGATAATCCCTAAGGGGTATGACCTTAAGGATATATGAAAGGAATACACTCCTAATATAGTATAAAAACAAGGAATTATTTAGTAAATAGATAAATAACACTACCAAACATGTCTAGAAAGTAACTATAGTGGTTAATTAACCAATCTAAGGGATTATCCTAGGAATTAGATGAGGAAATCATGTCCATCATTGGGGATCTCATTATCACCCCCTACATGGGTGGAAATGTGTCCATAGAATAATCATTAGTATCCTATGGAATTATAAAGGACTATAATTCCTAATCATGGAGGAATCCCAAGAGAAAATTGGGATTATTATAGTAGTAATAGTAAAATTCACTCTTGTATGCCCATAAGAAGGAACCCATGAAGCATGTCTGGGAATCTGAATATTATAATGCTCAGAAACCAGATTATAGGAAGTAAATCTACAAATAAAAATCAAACAATTATAAAAATAAAGAGCTTACCATCCAGGTCCATTGAGGTATGTATGGGAATAATAATAATAATAATAATAATAATAATAATATTATTATTATTATCATTATCATTATTATACGACGCCATATTTGTCACACCAACCTCGTTCTAGGAAGAACCTATGGATATCATTTTTGAATCAGATATAAATTAATGAATTGATTAATAATTTAGTGAGGGTAGAAAAATGACAAACCCACCACAAATGCCTCTAAATACTAGATTGAAATTTCACCACAGGTTCAATGGTTACACCCACTACCATATCTACACAACCCAATGTAATAATTCATGGTCATTCAATCATTGAGGCACCCGATGTTTCCCCTAAATCAAAATTCAAGAGATACATCCCACTCAGGATCCTCATAGTCCACTGTAAATAGAAGGAATCATCCTTTGGGTCCCCTATGACAATATAAAAGAAATTATTCTCTCATGGGATCCTTTAATGTAATAGTAAAATGAATCCCATTGGTAATCCTCATACAAGGTCATATCCATAGTTCGTGGATGAATCTAACGTGCTAAAAATTTTAGGTACCTAGGGAATTAAACCGTAATAATCTACCCATTTCATTAAATTAAAAAATTTAACATATTGATGTTAAATAGGGTGATTTCACCCACATGGGAGATCCCAATAATATATGTAATAACTTAAAAATAAATAAATACCAAAAAAATTATCTGACAGAACACATATGTTTATGAATCATTCCATTTATAAACAGACCTTGATTGCTCCATCGAAGCTGACCAATGTCTGATTCAAGTATAACTAGATTCTAAGCTCCAATACAACTCTTTATAGCCTAGTTATATTAAAAAACATTAGTAAAAAAAATAGTTAATATAAAATGAATAAAAAATTATTAAATTGTGATACCTTATCAGGTGCCTACAACTTGATGAAAATCATAAAAACAACATTCATAAGGCCCAATTGGTATCTCATAGATCATTCTCAAGAAAATCCCTAAATAATTGTGTCAAAAAACTAATCATTAAATTAATTTAAATAATTAATGATTTTGAAATTAACCGCATGGAAATACGTTGATGAAATATAATGTTGAAAATCGAAGACAATCTCTCTGGTCATCCGTATCCTATGTATAAAAAACCACAACATTGATATCTAATTCAACCATTCCCAAAACAAATCATGACTAGAATACCTTAACATAGAAACATCGGTTAGATAATAAAAATAAGAGAACACAATTGAACCAAATGGTGCCAAGGAATTTTCTCATTGGTTTCAATGCACCCGAAGGCATCTAATTCTTTCCATCTTAGGAGGAGAATATCCCAAGGAAAGTGGATGATGAGAGGTTCATGCATGGGGGATAAGGGAGAAAATGAGGGGATTTCCTCTAAATAGATGATTAGGAAAAATAGTAATTTTATCATTTTAATGTTATAAACTGTCGGGATGTGTTGTTTTCCAAACCATGCACAGACCATGTGGTTTTCACTATCCAAGCACTACAACCCATGTATGAGAATGTCGCACTATTCAAAAAATTGTGTACCTTCCAGGTGACACATTATCAATAAATTGTAGATACTCATACGGACTTCCTTATTCCACTACATATACTCTATATATCATGCACCTAACTAAACTAGGACTCTTAGTTTGGTGACATGGATAACAATAACCATGATCCATACATACGCCATATGTTGTGATTTTAAAAAAATATAGATTTATGTGACAAACCCCTGTCACTCTCCTAAAACCTCAAAATAAAAACAAATCCTCATTACACATAAAAATAATTTATTGGAATTAAAATATTATGAATTCCATTTTGAATCAATGATCATGATTTTTCCCACCTAGTAAACCAAAAAATAATATTCCTTTTGAAATTTATAACTTAGAAAAACACATGATATTACATCACTATGTAAAAGAGGGTTATAACAATAGAATAATAACCCATGACGAAATAAAAATATCTATAATCCATGTGTTATCAATAATAAAAAAGTAAATACTAATCCTACTTACCCAATAACTAACCCAAATAACACTCATGGTTATCCTATTATGATATTTACATAAAAAACTATGGAAAACAATATAATCCAAAATATTTGGAAACTAGAAACAAGATGTCATGAAAAAACAATAAAAATTAAATTCATCCACAACATATAAGAAGTCATATTCACCGATCCTTAATTCATCACCATCCAAAAAATATAAATGATGATTTCCTTGATGGAACCCATGAATGAATCCCCTTAAATAGGAAACCACCTAAGGTTAACACATATGTCTCTTTGAAGCCAATTATTTGATTTCAATACCAAGGATTTAAGGTAAAATAAATATATGAATCTGTAAAGGATATCCATCACGTAATGCCCCGACCCTAGTTACCCAGTGTCAGTTAATTATTACATAACATTGGCATGATCACAAGGGATCAAATCCTAAAAGATCGATCAGTTTAGTAGCCTTGGAAGTACTATATACATACATAAGTTTTATGTTACATTATGAAATAGAAAAACAACAACATTGTGTCCCCTTTGAACACATTCATATCCCTTACCCTATTCCTATAGGTTAATCATAATATACTTCTTCACATCCTAGGAAAAATAAAACATAAGAAAGCGGTGATCTCAGATTCCCATTAAGTATAACAATATAGTGGAAACTATCATAAATAATAATAAACATTTTAGGAAATGTATAAGAATAAACCAAAATCCTTTTAAACATAAAATTTAGTATAATATAGAAAAGATAAATCAAATAATTCCATTTACTTCTTCACATTGATATTATACTAGTCTAATGATCACATGTAATATCAATAGATAATTTCATAATGATGGAATTCATAATGTCGGACATCATAACCACAAAATCAAGGAATCATCCCAAGACTATTAATAAGATTTTGTCAAGGACTTATTCCAAGACACTAGTTTGTCTCATGAGTCCTACTGATGTGTCTAGGGGTTATAGAGGGCCATGCCCATCACTTACTAAATCCAATGCATTCCTCATATGAAAAGGTTGAAACATAATATAAAAATTCATATTAAAACTAGAATATGAAATGTCAATACGTTAACCATAAACCATGAATGGTATAAAAATAGAACATCCACAATTAAACAGATCACAAAACCTTATGTACAATATGGAAGATTGTATCATAATAAATCAACTTCAAACAAGCGTCAAAATCCAACAAAGAATGTTGACATATATGAATTCAAAATTATGTGAGAGAAATATATCTTTCTATTTTGAAATCTCTTAAAAGTTTCATAATTAGAAAACATTTATTTTAAAAATATTCTTATAAGCTTTTAAAAAAAGATTCAAAGGAGTTATAACTACGGAAAATATCTGCACTCTCCATATAAGTTAGAAAAAACATTCTTTCCTTTAATTTGTCAAAAAGGTCATAAAGTACCTTATTTGGAAAGAGACAGAAAGATTCCTTTCAAAACATTTTATAAAAAGTCAAGGAAGGGTATAAATGAATTTAAACCATAGTCAAGTAAATAATAACACTTGTTTTGAAATACATTTTTAAGAAACACAGATGTGGATGATAAAGAAGTCCCTGTAGATACATATGTATAAACAACCTCGGATAATGAAGAGATTGTAAAATTAACCCTTACCTCGTACTTTTCCTTAGTATAGGGTAATTTTACCTCCTTTATAATTGGTAAAAAATTATTTTTAAATTATATATGAACCATATACATAAATATGATGTCATATATGATCCTTTAATATTTCATTGTTAATAATATTGCATTAGTATTGTTGTTTTGGGTGTTATGGATTCATTTTCCTTTATATGTTTTGTTACTTAAGTCATATTTGTTATGTATAGGACATATTTTATTCATATATAGAATGGTATTATGTTCTTTAAACATTATTTTTAATCATAAAATGAAAATTATTCATGAATGGTTATGAGGGGGAACGAATACTCATGACGTCGTGGAGACGGTAAGTCGTATGTACGCACAAACGACAATATCTTTCTATTAGTTGTGAAATCATATTTAATTGGATCATATATTCTATATACATAATCATTAACATGTTTTATTTATTATTTACCTCAATTATACTCATTATTATACCCATCCAAATAATGAAGTGTTGAATAAAATACTACACCACGACGTAGAGATGGTAAGCCGTACGTACGCACGTATGGTGACATTGTCATTCATAGGATATATAGAATAAGGAATATGGTTGTACAATATTTATAATAAAATCATAGTATGTATAAGTTATTGGATTTATTATTTTGGTATTGAAACAACATAGAAATAGGAAGTGGCAGAAGAAAAGAACTTTGAAAGAGGTGATGAAATAATTACCTCTTCTTTGGGTGTTTCCTTTTGATTTGAACAAAAGGGCTCCTTATGATGGATTTATGATCAATGTAAGTCCTCTAGGATGAATTGAGGGTTGTTTATAGGATATTTGGGTAGAGTTTGTCCTATCCAAATGGCTTCGGAGGTTTGAAATTAAGAGAAGGGGAAGTACCCTTTTACAAGAGAGGTGAGGGTCACTTTTGGAAAAGCATAAAATATTATTTTATTGTAAAATAATTTTCCCTTTATAATGGCTCAAAATGGATTTATTTGGAGACTAATGTTGGTATGGGTCTAAATCATCTCAACCAATATGTTTTAGAGAAGTTTATATCACCATATTAATCTTATGGTTTATATTTAACTCTTAGTTAAATAGTTTAACTTTTACCATGTCTTCTTGTATTCTTACACAATATGGTTAAAAAACATATAATAAACTGCCGAGAGAACCAAAAGTGGTCCATTAATTACATATATTATATTATTTAAGTCCTTTGGGTGAACCATATATTTTTACGAATATTATATCATTTAATAAAATAGTATTTGTTTTAAAAACTCATTTATGTCAATTTTGACACTATTTAGTAATTGATTTTTGTTAAGGTCATAACAACATAAATACTTTGAAAAAAATTCATTGAATCAACCCTAACATGTCATATTAACCTATTAATTTTTTAAAATTCATCAAAAATATCAATTTAAATTTATTTTAATATTTATAACATCAATTATTTTAGTCTTTCCTTAATAATGTAATTACTGCATCATCCCTGTGTCATAAATAAATTTAATTATTTAATGTCTAAAAATTATAAATAAAATAATATTATTTCGGAAATTGTTTTATCCTAATAATTAATCTTTATAGTCAAATTTATCTTATGTGTAACCATATATTAAAAAATAGTTTAGTTATTAAAATTAGAATATTACACTTTTAACTCTTCTTTAAATAAAATATAATAAATGTCCTAATATAATACAAGTGGATCAAAAAGGATCATATTTTTTTCCTAAGGTTTATTTTGGTCAAAATACACTTATCTAATAGAATTAGGACATGTGTTAGGGCAATTATAATCTAATTTTTACCTTTAATTACTTTATTTACTTTTAACCATGGTAAATAAAATTCAAAAGTTACTATTCACCAAAAATTATTTTCATCCAATTGAACCACATTTAACTTATTAATTTCAACCGTGTCTCTCAGATTTTTTAAATTCAATTAACCGATGTTGTAAAATTACATTTTATGCAAATTTTCAAATGTGTCTAGAAGGTGGGTAAAAGACGTTAAATAGTTCAATAAAATTTTATATATCTAATCTTATTATAAAATGACTCCAATGAATTAAAATAGACTAATATTTTTATTGTGTATCTATTTTGATGATAAAATAAATTTAAATAAAAATAATAATTATTTAAAGAAAAGTTGATTTTAAACAATAACGCGGTGTTTTTCACTATTCACCAAAAATTGAATGTTTTCAAAAAAAAAATAACAAAAATTCACCCTGATCTAATTTTGACATCCTGAATCCAAAAAAAAAGTCCATTTTGAAAAATAAAATTTATAAAATTTCCCATAGTGGGTATTACTATTCATAACTACTTTTTAAACGTCTAGTTTGATTGGTCGTGGTGTGTTAGAACTCAAAGTGGTGTACATCGCAAGCTATTGTATTATTCGAAGAGAAATGTATTGTCGAAGCTTGGGGTTTTACTTTCTCCCCTTCTTCAAATAATTTCATCCTAGACATTTCAAGAATATTACTACATAAAAAGATTTGGTTGGTTCCCCATCATAAGTTCCTCAGGTTATCACATTGCCTCTTCCATTTTATGGTTTCCCCAAAGAACATTTACCAGATGAGTCATTCGGTTTCTCAATATGTTTTCTCTAGTATCAAGAATTCTGATAGGATCTTCACAATAAGATAGATCGTGTTTCTGTTCTATTTTGTCATAGGTGAGTACATGTGTTGGGTCATGCATGTATTTTCTCAACAGGGATACATGGAACACATCATGAACTTTTGAGAGACTTAGCAGCATTTCCAAATAGTAAGCTATAACTCTGATTCATTCTAGAATTTCAAAAGTTCCGATGTACTTGGGACTTAATTAACCTTTCTTATCGAATCGTATAACACCCCTCCAAAGACATACCTTCAAGAAAACAAGATCACCTACTTGAATTTCAAAATCATTCCTTCGGTTTTCAGCATAAATCTTTTGCCTACATTGTGATGCTCTGATGTGGGCTTAGATAATATTCACATTTTCCATTGTTTCCTCAACATATTATAGGCCTATGAGTTTTCTTTCACCAACATCATCCCAAAAAATTGGTGTGCGATATCTCTTTCCATAAAATGCTTCATATGGTACAATTTGAATACATGAATGGAAGCTATTGTTATAGAAAAATTATACCAGAGGTAAATACTGATCGCACATACCTTGAAATTCATGTGAGAAAGATCTGAACATGTCTTCTATGATTTGAATAGTCTATTTAATTGTCCATCAGTTTGAGGGTGGTAGGAAGTGCACAAATGAAGTTCAGTATCAAGGTCTTTCTAAATACTTTTTTGGGATCTTGATGTAAAATGAGGATCATGATTAGAAACAGTCAATAAGGGTACATCATGAAGTCTTACAACTTCATTAATTTATAGTCTTGCAAAAAATTCAAGTGGTAAATTTTATCTTATAGTAAGAAAACGTGCTAACTTTGTTAGATGATCAACAATGACCCATATTAAATCATTCCTTCTATAAGTATTTGGTAGCCCCATCACAAATTCCATCGTAATATCATCTCATTTCCAATCTGGTATGGGAAGAGGTTTCATGAATCTTCCAGGATTTTGCCTTCCAGATTTCACCTATTAACAAACCATACATCTTGACACATAATCATCAATCCCCTTTTACATGTTGTCCCACTAAAAAATTTCTTTCAAATCACTGTAAATATTTGTGATACCAGGGTGTATAGAGAAATTGGATCTATGAACATCATCCAACAATTACCTTTTTAGATCAGGTATATCAGGAACACAAAGCCTTTTCCCAAATTTCAAAATTATATCTTCATATATGAAGTCAATCAATCTCCCATCATTCACAGCTTTAATTTTCTTTTGAAATTCATCATCATCATTCTGAGAACTTTTATCCTTTCTAGTAAATATGGGTTGGAAACCATATGAAAAGTATTGATTTTTCCCTTCCATGATTATTCTCATATCCATCTATACTAGATACATGAATTTAGTATCCCTTTCAATTCCCATATTGTTCAGAACTCCATGATCCTTTCTGCTCAAAGCATATGCCACATTATTTTCCTTCCCCGGGTGGTAGTGTATTGTGGAATCATAATCCTTGAGTAGTTAAAGCCATCACCTTTGCCTCATGTTGAGTTCTTTCTATGATAAAATATACATCAAACTCTTGTGATCGGTATATATCTCAAATTTTTTACCATAGAGATAGTGTCTCTATATCTTCAGATCAATGATTATAGTTGCTAACTCAAGTTCATGAGTAGGATAGTTTTGTTCATGAATTTTTTATTGTCGTTATGCATTGGAAACAACTCTATTATTCTGCATAAGGACACAACCAGGTCCTTTCATTAATAAATCACTATAAATAACAAACACATCATTTCACGTTGGTAGAGTCAAGATAAATGCATTGACTAATCTTATCTTCAGTTCTTCAAAACATTCTTCACACTCTTTTGTCCAAATAAATTTAACCCCTTTAAATGTGAGATTGGTTAATGGGTAAACTAATCCGGGAAAATTTTGTATGAAACACCGATAACAACCTACTAAACCAATAAAACTATGTACCTCTATTATACTCATCAGGGCTATCCATTCTTGGATTTCCCTTGTCTATGAAGGATCAACATAGATTCCATCCTTAGAAAAAATATGGCCTTGAAAAGAAATATCCTGAATCCAGAATTCACACTTTCTAAACTTCCCAAATAATTAATTTCTTTGAAGAGTCTTCAGAATAGTGTGCAAGTGATATTCATGATCTTTTTAGATTTTGGAGTATAACAAGATATCATCAATAAATACCACTAAAAATTCATGAAGATATTCCTTGAAAACTCTATTCATCAAATCCATGAAAACAGAGGGTGCATTAGTCAGTCCAAAAGGCATTATTGTAAACTCCTAATGCCCGTACCTAGTTCAAAATAATGTATTTGGAATGTCTTTATTTTTCATGCACAAAAGATGGTATCCAAATCGGAGTTCAATCTTTGAAAAATATTGAGCTATATGAAGTTGATCGAATAAATCATCAATACTAGGTAGGGGATACTTGTTATTTATTTTTATACATTGATCTCCTTATAGTCAATGCACAAACTCATAGATCCATATTTCTTATTAACAATAAGAATAAGGGTTCCCCAAGTAGAAACACTAGGGTGAATAAATCCTTTATTACTCAATTCCTCTAGTTTATTTATTTCCACTAACTCCACAGTGGTCATTCTATAATGGGTCTTCGATATGGGCCTTGAACCAAGAATTAAGTCAATGGAAAACTCAATTTCTCATTCTGTAGGATGTCCAAGTAAATCATCTGGAAATACATCATCATATTCTTGCACAATAGGTACATCCTCTATTTGAAGATTAATTTCCTCGCCCATAGTTATTTCACTCTCTTCCTCCCCATAATTGAATTTATTAGAGCTATTAGGGGTGTATCTAGATGAGAAACATATGATGAATTTTCTTCTCTAAAGATAAGGTATTATTTATCATCATCAAAAATTGAATCCTCCTTCTTATTAAAATAAATTTTCGCATCACAGTCTGAAAGCCAATCCATACCGTGGATTATATCAAATTCAATAATGGGTACGAAGATGAGATCAGAAAATAATGCATGTTTATTTTCTATAATGGTAATCAATTCACAAAATATTGCTACAATGATACTTCCCTTAGGAGTTTTGACTCACAACTCCCTTGTTAAATCAAATTGGAAATATATAATTTTTTTAGAAAACTGGGAAAATATAAAATAGTGCGACGATCCAGAATCAAATAAAGTATTGGATAAATTTGAGGAAATGATTAAAGTACCCTTCACCATGAAATTAGGAGCTTCATCCTCAACAGTAGTGATTGCATTAGCTTGGCCTTGTCTCTTGGCCTTTTTTGAGGTAAGTTTCCTTGCCACTTTGAAGATTAAATTGAAAAATTCCACATTTCTCTATAATTTTAGCATTCAACATTGACAACCTCTTTCTTTCCCTTGAAATAATGAGCTTGGTGGACTTTTTCACCACAATTGTAACAAACTCTCATTCCCTTGAGGCATGTACCAGGGTGTTTCTTCCCAAATTTACTGCAGGATGGAAATTCAAATTTTCCATTCTTCCCCTTATTTCCATTTCCATTGTGTTCAGTTGGTCTCTTCTTCTCTTGCTTTTCTTTAAAGTCATATGACTTAAATAATTCTTTTTCTATCTTGATAGCACATGAGACTATATCTTCATACAACGAGAAGAATTGTGAGACTATTTGTTGACAGGGACATGGTTTTAACCCATCAAAGAATCAATCAATATTACTCCTTGGGTTACGTATATAATCCGAAGCATGCCTTGCTAAATTTGTAAAGTTATCCTCATACTTTGCTACATTCTCATCCTCCTTTTGCCTCAAACTCAAAAATTTCCTTTCTATATCTTCTTGATACTCACAAGGAAATTATTTTTCAAAGAAAAGTTCTTTAAACTCCCTCCATTCCATATTTGATACCTCTTCAACCTCCTTTGTGTTTTGAATTAATGACCACCATTGATCTGCTTCTCTTGTGAGGCGATAAAGTTCCATGAAAACCTTTTCCCTTTCTCTACTCCCCAAAGCATGAAATATTTTCTATAAGGAAGTTATCTATTGATCAACTAAAAATGGATTTGTAGTCCCATTGAATGTTGGTGGTTGTTTCCTCATGAAGCAGTCTAACATTGATCCTCCGCGTTGTGAATCAGGGTGCTCTATACGGGTAAGGTTATTATTCATAACCTGAGTGAGTTCTCCCAGTATGTTTATAAGTTGTTCAGCACTAGTTTCATCACCATCTCCAGTTTAATTATTTTGAGTAGGAGTGAAATCCCTACATGGATTACGTGCGTCGATACAGTTTTTATTCCTTCCACTAGGTGCCATTTCTAAACAATGTCATACACTTGATTAGTTTATAAATTGCAATACATAATTAAAAACTAGTAAAATACCTTACATAAATTTAACATTTAATGCATATAATCCTTAATCATAAAAAAAATTCTTTGAGAAGTATTTACAAAAAAATTCTTCATAATGTTTTTAAAGAAAATTTTAATTATCCTAAGCATATCCTCTAGGAGTGTCGTAACGAGGAGTGTAGTAAGGCCTGTTGTCGTGCACCAGTTCCCGTTCAAGTCTTACTCAAATAATTGTTTTCGGGTTTTACCCATAGTTACATATGTTCTAGAGCCAACTCTACCTAATTGTATCCATAAAGGGATGTATTGCTTATAAAATTCACAAAATCTCTACATTACCATAATTCAAGGAAGATATTGTACACTAATCCTCAAATTTTATCATACAGTACACTTATCTAATTAGTGTTTTTTCTAAATCCAGTTTACAAGGATTTTATTAAACTTCCTTTGATACCAACTATAATACCTTGACCCTTGTTACCCGGAGTCGGTGCATTGTTACATAACATTGTCATTATCACAAGGGAAAAAATCCTAAAAGACCGATCAATTTAGTAGCCTTGGAAGTACTAGATACATACATTAGTTTTATGTTATATTATGAAATATAAAAAACAACAACATTATGTCCCCTTTGAATGCATGCATATTCTATAGCCTATTTTGAAGGGTTATTAATAATTTACTTCTTCGTATCCTAGGAAAATTAAAACTTAAGAAAGGGGTGAGCTCAAATGATTAGTAAGGATAAAAATATAGCAGAAACTATCGTAAATAAGCATAAACATTTAAGGTAATATATAAGACTAACACAAAATCCTTTTATACATAAAATTCAGCATAATATGGAAAACATAAATCAAATAATTCCATTTACTTATTCACCTAGATATTCTACTAGTCAAATGACCACATGTAATATCAATAGCTAATTTCATAATGATGGAATGCATAATGTCGCACATCATAACCACATAGTCAAGGCCTGATGCTAGGACTATAAATAAGATTTTTCAAGGAATTGTGCCAAAACACTAGTTTGTATCATGAGACCTACTGATGCATAGAGGGGATATTGTGGGCCCTTCCCGTCACTTACTAAGTCCAATTCATTCCTCATATGAAAAGGTTGAAACATAATATAAACATTCATATTAAAACTGTCATATGAAATGTTAATACATTAACCAAAAACAATGAATCATATAAAAATATCACATCCATAGTCAAACATATCACAAAACAATCAGTACAATATAGAATATTGTATCATAATAAATCAACTTCAAACAAGACAATAAATATCATTCATTGTTCCATGTTGAAAATTGTTCCATTTGAAGAAACTCTATATAAATAATGTAATTAAATATTATTTAGAAATTCACTCATTCATAAATTCCTTCAATTTAGTATAAGTACATTTTTTACCCAATAAAAAAATTACCCTCACTTAAAAAAACATATCTAAACTCAATTAACAAAAACTTGAAAATTAATTTTACAACATACATCCTGATTTATTTGAATTTAATAAAAAAACCTATAAATTTTATTTTTTAATCCCAAAAACTGTTTTACAATCGCATAAAATAGTGTTCATAAAAAAAATAATCATAAAATCAAATTCCTTAATCAATCCTATAGTAATAAATTTTAGTTTCCAAGAAAGAACCCAAGTTTAGCATCAAAAAAATGATGTAAAAAATATAGATCATTCTAAATATAATGAAGAAAAAGGGAAAATCTTCATGAGAAATAGAAATCTGTACAACTTGGCCACACAGATATGTGAACCATGCATAAACAATGAGATTTTCTATGTAGTTATTATAAAACAACCCAACACATGAATCACAAGGTTCACTAGATTATGTGAACTAATCATTTTGTTGTGGGTAATTGTCCATTTTCACTTTTGTACAACAAATGTGACCAAATTCAATGATGAAATTTTAAAGGACCATTGTACTATCACAATATATCAAAATCCATTAATGATATACAAAATAAAACTCAAAATAAGGACATTAACCAAAAAACCCCTTAGGGGCATGAGAACGTGTTAAAAGAATTGTCAGATAAGAACCCTACAACACCATCCACATGAGTTAGGATGATGATCCTATAAACCATACCAATATGATACAACCCAAAGAGAAATAGTAAATCCTCATATTCCATTTTATCATGAACTAGACTAGTACATCGATTAATTAGACAACCAGACTAGCCCATGACACAGCCAAGGTGTGTCCCCGACTGACTCAGGATAGTAAATAGTATTAGTGTCTCCGAAAATAATAAATTGGAATGATATTATGATGAATATATCGAAATTAAATGAAAAAGAAAATTACAATAATAATATAAAAATTATATAACGAATTCTTCCAGAAATTAATAATAATATTATATGAAACATCAAAGAAAAACTAAAGATTAACTTATAATTTAAAAAGGATCCCAGTCTATAGGATGATATATATAAATAGTCCAAATAAAAAAATTAAAAAAACCAAATGAATCAACTCCTATCATCATGCGACCCATGGTCACTCATTATATATTAGGATGCTATAAAAAAAAACAAAACTCCATAAGAATATACTAAGTAAGAAACTAAAGTAAATTTTATATGAACTGCATAGAGGGAGATATGCCTATTTTGTGTGTGAGAAATCATTCCAAGAATGTATAAATCAAATAGTTAATTAAATTCATTATAAAATACATTTCATTTTATTCTAGTTTGGGATGAAATGGAATACATTTTATTTTCTATTTTTCTGCTAATTCCAATAAAACATCCATTAACAATTACAAAATAATATTTCTATTCTCTTTAAATGGGAAACAATCACATAGAAAAACATTAAATAGTCCTTCATCCCATTCCAATTCCAAACAACTATTTTAAAATCTATTATTAATTCCATATTAAAAAAATTCTTAATTTCATCAAAGTATTTTAAAATAAAAGAAAACCATTAATGAATAACATAGTAATGAATCTTGAAACTATTTTAAAAAAGAATGACTTCAAAAAGTTATTTACATAGATCTCTATATAAAAATAAAATAAGGAAACACAAGGAATATTTGTTCCCTAAGAAGTATCATGTATTAATGTATGATTAATAACAATACTATAAGTTAATACATGATTTACATGAGTCGGGACCATCTGTATTCTTATAAATTTATTTCAATATTTATAACAAAATATCTACCCTCAATTATCCCCATTAGTGGGACTCCCCCACATATGTCCCTAGTATATCCATCATTATAGGGGATATACCCATTAAAATTTTTAATCTCAAATCTCAAATCTCCTCATACATCATCAGAAGAAAATACCCAATATTAAATATCAATTATATCATAATATAATAATATTCATGATTATTTAGAAACAATTCATATCAAATACACAATAAATATCCTCTTATAATTAATAAGTAATTAACATTCTTGAATGGGATACACATGTACACACCATATAGAAAAAAATTTAATTGTTCCAAATCAAATTCTATTAAAATAGACATAGTAATAAGAACTCACCTTAAAATGGAATGAAATTAAATTTCATAACACTCATTGAAATAAAAAATATAATATTGTTTTTAAAATTAGTAATAAAAAAATCACAAACCACATTTTAAAACCCATCAAAAAACTAACTAAAAAATATATAATATAAATCCCTAAAATATTAAAATTCCTATTTTAAATTTATATATAATCCAAAATGGACCAATAAAATTTCAAACATCACATCTTACACTGAATAAATTATTTCTCACTTTTATCAAAACATAGAATTTTACATTCAACAAGATATTCTATGTAAATACATTATTCAATTTGTAAAAATAAATAAATATTTTCCAAATCCAAAGTAACATCTAGATATTTGAATAATATAATAAACAAGTAAATTTAGATAACCCAAGAATTAAATTCCATTCCAATTTAAGTAAAATATCGAAAACACCTTCCATGGTTTTATGAAAATAAAACCAAAATTAATTGTCCATGATGGAAAATACTCCAAAAATACTCAAGATACATCATACAAGTCCTAAAAATAATATCATCCTCGAATCAAATACCATAAAAAATAAATTTAAACTAAATATACACTATGGTTCACAATATACAGAAACCCAAAAGAAGAATGGATTATGGAAGAAGTAGAAAACAACACCTCAATGAAGTAGGATATTTCATCAATAAGTCTATATTAATAAATTATGGGTGATATTTTATTCAATTGATGAGTAATTTTTTAGGATTCCACTAATTATTAGAGGCATAGTCAAATGATGTACAAGGAAAAAGGAGGGAGAAACCCCTTTTAATTCTAGAATGGTTATTTCTGGAAAAGAATAATTATAATAAAGGGTAACTCACATAGTTATGACATATAGTTTTCTAAACCAAGTTTCAAATTTGGGGGATCTCTGAGATGGATAAACATCATTTTTCAGGTTTTGGAAGAATTATTACTTTTATCTATGAACCAATAATGCACCATTAAACTCCCATTAAAAGATATAACACATGATTTATCATAGGAGATGTACCACCCATGTGATACCCACTCTAGAAAATCATGAGAATTCAAAATGATATAGATATATTGGTCAAATACAAACAAGTATGATTCTTAACACTATTATTTATTAACTGTGAATCCAACCCAAAAAATAAAAGAAATTCCAAAAATGTAATAATTCCATGTTAAAACCAAAAATATATATTTCCCTCACAATTAATTTAAATTAATTAATAAAAATAAATGTTAATAGAACGTATGGTTTGATAAAAATTATTTTTATGTTTGATACCAAAGACATAAAGTGGTATATAATAATCATTTTATAATTTTATCCTCCCTTTTTACATATTTTTCAATTGATACATAATATGTTGTTCTATTATAAAAATTTGTGAGACAAAATAGCATATAAAAAATAATTTAAAAATTCAACATTAACCACATGGTAATTTTTTGAGAGACCATGAAATTAATTTCAACATATATGTTAGATATAATATATTTCACCCGTATAAGGGGATAATGATTAAATTTAATGAAAATAACTAAAATTTTTATTATTTTGAGACTTTTATATAAAAAAGAAGTGTTTACATTAATGTTATCCCTATTAATTATTAATGATTAAAAAAATATTTTTTATAATTTTTTTTAATCTCATTTAATATGTATCAAACATAATTTCTTCATTTTTTTTGTGAAATTACTAATTGAGAAAAATAAATAAATATATCCAATAATATATATGATATATTGATAAAAATTACAAAATATATATCCCTAGGAATCCAATTGACCTTAATCTAATATGATTAATTTTATTGAATATATAGATTAATATATTATGATATATATTATTTGTGGCACTGATGATATTTTTTGACTGAACACTATGTTCTATAGAATACATGATAAAAAACATTGATCATGAATGAACCACAGAATATTATAATTCTAATATGAATATAAGATCCTAAATTTTGAACTGTAGCCTGTAAATAATATTAATGAAACTATAATATAAATATAAAGGTCCTTCACAACAAATTTTTTTCAATTAATCCTTAGGAAATAATAACACAATTTTTTATGTAATGGTTTTTTATTCTTCAAAAAAAATTCGTAAAAAAATTATCGAATTTTGAGAGATAATATTATACAAAATTTCATGAAATATTAGAAAATGTTTTTTATAATATTTATATCATTTTTTAATTCATCATTTCATATTTATGTTGGGATTATTTTTTGATAATTTTTGAATGTTTTATTATTTCAATGAAAAGTAAAAGTACTAATTTTTAATAATTTTTATTTTCATGAATTTAAAAAATTATATTGTCAAATGGATTCAATTTAAAATTATTTCTCATATGATATTAATTATCAAATTATGTTCACTTGATTTTTTTGGGGATGAATGTGGTAGAAAAACATTTTTTTACATTGATGATATCATTTCTCAAAAACTATTCTTTGTTCTATTTTATTTTTTTATCATAAGTTATTTTATTCCATTTGTATAAAATAAGTAATTAAAATGGAATAAATATTTTTAATAATGATGTTAAAAAGTTGGTAAATTAGTACCTTTTATTATTGGAAAACATTAATAGTGTACTTTGTAAATTTTGTTACAACCATAATGATAAAATTGTTTAACTAGAAATAAAACTAATATTATAAGTACTTATAATCTCTCATATACATTCATTAATGTCATTATATAAATACACTTCACACACAATCATCAAAAAATAAAAAATGACTATTTTTTCCATTTTATATTGGTGTTTTGCATTATAATAAATATATAAAATATAAGGTAAAAAATGTCAATTTTTTTCCTTTGATAACTAAACTATATTGTAACTAAAATAAAAACAAAATATTATCTTTATTAATAGTTATATTAATTATTAATGACTTTTTTATCATGGTAGGATATTATAAATTTTTTATGATGAAATAATTGCCATAAATTTTTACTAAATGCTAATACAATCACTTTAAAAGAAATTGAAAAATAATATTATTGTTTTTTAGACCATATTAAGTCATATAATATTGTATAGATAATGTTTCTCATGAATTTTAAAGGTAATTTTCATTATTATATTTTTATAAAAGGATTATATTTAAATTCCATTTTTGTCTGGTTGTATTCAATGTCAAATAAAGATGATATTTCTTAAAAGAAAATTAATAATTTTTATAATTAATTAGTTTAATTAAATTATATAAAAATCATAAAAAATAATAATAGAAGACAATTAGGGTGAGATATTTTATAAAAATTACTATTTTATTATTATATTTTAAAATTCATAAAAATCATATAATCATACATGTGAATTTTATATGGTTTTCGATATTATCCATGTTCCATATTTTGGTTACATTCCCTTTAATATTATTATTACATAATCCTAAATAGTAAAAAAACCATGTTTTGTGGTTTATATCAAAATAGTTAATATGTGGATAAAACCAAATGTTATAGTAAAAACATTACCTAAAAAACAAAACCATTTATTTGATTATATGATTATAAATCATAATAATATTATTTTCACATTTTTTAAATTTTCATCCATTTAAAAGAAAAATTTATATATATTTGTTTAAAATTTTATGACATTCAATGAATTTTCATCCTTCACATATAAAAGAGAACCGCTTCTCCTTTTTTCAAAACATGATGATCCATTTGGTATTTCCACAATCAAACTTAATACATTGCTAGTTTCATTAACCAAATAATAGAGATTTTTTTCATGATTTATGTCTACCCTTTCATAGAATAAATAGTTAGAAAATAATTCTTTCTCAAGGAATTTTTATAACTTTTAATTTAGTATTTTTAATTTTATTTTATCTTATACCTATTCTAAATCCATAGTATCCATTAAAAAATAATTAATTTAGTATCTTCAATATAATTAATTTTTCTTATGATAATGTAATCATTATTATCAACCTTATTCCAATCAATGGGGAAATTATTATATTTCTCTTACATAAATTTGGACTACCACGTCCAAGAATAGATGAGATTAGATTTTGGTTTCCACATTAAATTGATGAAAGTAAGGATAAATTTAATGATTAAATATGATATAAATTATTTTATAATGTGTCTATAATTCATAATTATTATTTACCTTTCTTTCCTTCTATCTTTCATTAAGTGAAAATAGTGTTCATGCATATGTAATACCTACTGTCTCTAAGAATAGAGTAATTAATTTCAATATAGTTATCTTATATGGATGACAATAATTACAAATATAATTAAATATATTTTTCAAAATATAAAAATTATACCAAGATTATTATTATTATATAGATGATGGATCCATTATCAATGAAATGGATCGGATCTACTGGAACAATATTCTTTTAAAAATTAAAAAAGTTAACACTTAAAAATGAAAATTTTAATAAAGAAATATTATTTAATGGGAATTAGAATTTTATAAGTTGATAATATATTATAAGTATGTATACTATGATAACATATATGAATAATAAATTTAAATTACTTTTACATTTTCTTAGATTGTTTTCAATGATGATGGAACATGGGGTAAGGATTTATAGTCTCAAATTTTCTTTGGACACATATTTTATATAATGAAACTATATTATATTATGAGGTTTCTATAGAATTATTTTAAAATTTATCTCATTAATATATTTAGGATAATGGATATAAATGATTATTTTATGATGTTATTTCGTGGGGCATATGAATCACCAGTTACTAATTTGATAAAGGATTTTTTTTAATCTTATTGATTAATGAGATAGTTTTGGATTATTTTTCACATGATGAAATTTCAATAACTTACTCTCACAAATCACATTTAATTTCATTATAACATCAAATTACAATTCAATATATTGTTTCCTTCCAGTTATCCATATTTATAAACTCAATATACTAATTTAAATGTGCTATGAATAAGATAAATTATTTATCTCTCCCACATCCCCAATATCTCCTTTAATAGACCAAGAACTATAAATAAGTTTCAAGAAGGCATAAATGATGTGGGATTACTTTTCTTAATGTATATATATTCACACACCTATCCATATCCATTTAACAGTGTAGACGAATAATAAAATCACAGGAACATCTATAATGAAACAATGTATTCAATAAAGTCAAGGGAATATATCATTATATTCTAAATTTAAACCAAATTATAAAGGTGAAAAATACATGCCCAACTAGAAATGATGTGCCTAAATTAATAATGTCGTAAATAAATAAATATAAGATTATGTGACCCTTAATCACCTGTCTTGAACACCTTGTGGTGTCAATTCACTCAGTTACCAATAGGTCTACAAATGACATTGATGATCTATCAGTCATTAGTATAAGAAATGACATTTGAGGGAAAAGCCTGCTAAAGGGAGATTATATACATACCCAGTCAGATTCCCCCCAAAAATGGAATTTTAGAAATATAAAATGATTATCAACTGAACCTAATGAAATAATGAAATATAACCCAATAGAATATCTTGTATTTTCTTATAATGAATCGCATATGAGACATAAAGGAGATATCTGTCTCATTTCATTGTGATTTATTTATTGTAATCTCCATCTCATAGCCCTGTTTTAGACAATGAGTAATCCTTGAGCACCAAATGAATATCATTGATTCCCACCATCAAATTAAAATTAGAAATAATATTTTTAGAGGAAACTACTCCTCACTACTACACAATACATATGAGGGATCCATATATCACATGTAGGACCTACACCACATAAGATTTTGATGACAGGGAAATACCACCTTGTTTATAGGTGACCCAGACCTAGTGATGATTTTTATCTTATCTATATACTTAAGGAATTTTGTGAACCCCTACCATATTTTCCCAGATGATTACTGACACCATTATCTCCTTGAGAGTATGGGGAACCAACCCCATTGTCTGACAGGGGAGTACTAACCTAGGCGTTTCTCTGATGATATTTCTATAATCATTACCATCATAAATCATCATATAAATATTTTTAATTTGTGGGATATAATTAATTAAAACTCACATTCAACAATGAAGTTCATCATTATGTTTTACCTAGAAAACTACTCATGATAGGCTACTCATAGGAAAAAATTAAAGTCCAAATGAAGGGGATATGAGAGGAATAAGTTATGGAAGATGGTAATTGGTTTGTAATCTATCCCCAAAACATGTGTCCCCTTATGTTTTCAAAGATGTGTTGTCATATTGACTTGGTTTAGAATCCATGTCATTATATATGGAATGTAAATGTATTACATGGTTTTTCATGGATGCATGGGGCCTTCAAATGTAATCTATCTAGTGTATGTGTAGTCCTTAGTAATAGTACAAGTACAAACACATGAGTCTCTAGGAATGTGCTAGATGGTAAACTAAATAACCTCCAATGGAGTTTTAAACTACACGTTGGTCCAAAAACATGGTGTTTCATTCATAAATGTTTCTAAAACCCATGATTCATAGACAAAGAGGAAACACATTGTGTGTTTATCCAAGACACATGTCTATAGTGGGGGCTTTCACAGAATCAATGGAATCCACACATGATTTCTAGTTATGACCTGACCATCATGATTAAAACATTTTATCAATACAAAACTGAAGTAAAATGCCACTAGATGAAGTTTCCCCACATAAAATCTCGATAACATAGAATATGATTATTTTATCGATGTCCTACTCATATCCCATTCACTTCTTATGACCCATCACTGATCGTGGATCCTAGAACCATGATGTAACATCCACAATCCATCTCTATCAACCTAAAAAATTATCCAATATTTGTTCTCTAATCCTACATGAATCTATGGGTCCAATTTCTTATGATCATTCCCAAAAAATGTTGGACAAATAATCAATGGTAAAAAACTAATAAAGTAATGAAAAGGTGTGGGAAGGAACAATAACAAGGGTGGAAACTTAGTTTTCCCAAAAAAATTACAAACAATCATTGATTAGGGAAACTAGGGTGATAACATTAAATAATTGAATAATAAAATGAATTAAATAACATAACTCATATATGGGGATTATGATAGGAATGTATGATCATAAATTGTATTCATATAATAAAATAACGTTTTATCATTTCATAAAAATGGTGGAAATCCAAAATTTGAGAGTCCTAACATTATTTGGGATTAATATTAGCAGAAAAAAATGTTTAGTAGGAAAGTTTAATACCTACTATTTTCCCTACCTATTGATCCACATCGACTAGATCAACTTGTATCCTCCTATCCTGATCCACCAATGAAAAAAACCACATTATCATTTCCAATATCCTTGATTTATATGGATAACCTTATAGAATTATAATAAAATACTATTTAAATATTAAAGTGGTTATTTGGTTTTTATATGTACCAATTTAATTGATCAACTTCATAAGCCATCCATTGGATGCCTCTTTTGAATTCCCATTGTGGAAAAACCTTTTTTTATCCCTAGGGTAAACCCCACCATCAAGATTCTAATTTGGTATCTAATTTATAATTAGGGACTCCAATTATTGAGTTACTCCACTTTATTTTTTGAAAAACTATAAATGTGTGATATTAGTAAATTTAAAATAATTATAAAAACCATTCTAGGATCACCGAGCCTTAGAACCACATAACATTTTACTATCTTGATTGGAATACAATCCATAATATATTTCAATGTTTTTCTCTAAAAAATGTGTAACTATATTATGCATTTGTTCATGTATTTTCATCCAAAAAATAAAAAGATTTAAAATGTTATGGTGAAAATGGTCCCATGTCTGGCATGCTCTCTCTTAGAATCACTCCTATGAACTCCCATGCTTCTATAACACATGATCCAAGAGAATGTTACATCCTTATAGGATACTCTCTTTTTGATCCTCAATCACCACCTGGTATTTCATGATGGTGGGTCCTTTCACAATGTCCATATCTCTTAATTCCATGACATGCATATGATCATGAATATATCTTCTTAGTTGAAACACAAGGAAGATGTCTTGTATCCACCCTAATAGTGATGGAAATTATATGTTTTAAGAAATCTCACCACAACTCCACATGATATTGAATAGCCTAAAGAACATCAGGGATGGAATGAATCAACTAGAACACTCCACAATCCCCTTCATGGGGAGCTCTCATGAAAAATTGACCCCCCTAAAAAAATATCCAAGGACCTACAATATCGATTTATGTATGATTTATGTCGGCTTTAGGCTGTCCTCATATGATTACATATTACCTAAACCTTCTCTATTGTATCCTTCAGCATCACTATCTAAATCAGTGGTGTCCTTTCATTATCAGTCCAATATAAGTGTGACATTCCCAGTCTTCTATTTTTTGGATGAGAAAGTTTTCTTGCTGAATGAAGATATATAGGTATTATTATAAAAAACTCCATTAGTGGATATTGGTCCACAAAAATTGATAAGAAGTCCAAAATAAAATCATATTGAATATCATCCAATAAATGTATCATTTTCTTGGTCTTCCCATCAATATAGTGGTCGAAAGTTGTACTCATCCTTAATTGGTTCATGAATGCCTCTTATAGGCCTCTCCATATCAATGATGAAAATATATTATCATAGTTATAGAGAATATACTTAGGTAACCATTGATTTGGATGATCTCCCTCTGGTACAAATATACTATATTCTCCACCGAACTATGTTCCCTAGATGGAAGGATGTGTTCTAAAGTTGTAAAACATTCAATTACGAACACAATGGCATTATGGACTCATGATGTTAATGAATAAGTTTTCACAATATCCATGGCTATTAAATCCATTTTCCACTATAGGATTTTTAGAGGCTATATCAATCATAGTAGAACCTTATTCTTAGTCCATACCTAATGAAATATTAGACAATGAGAGATGAATCCATCTATGTTTCACCACGTGAAAGCCCGATAAAATCACAGTTGATGGTTCTTATACATATTCTAAACTATAGTATTGATAACCAAATGATTATTATAAAATAACCTTGTTACCTCCTCTCTCATCGTGACCTGAACTACTGTCCATCATAATAAAATGATTGCATGATCCACTTTTTAGGAAAATCAATCTATCGCATCCTTTAATGATATCTTCAAATAAAGAACCTCACAGTCAATGTCTCATGACTAGGACTCCCTTATGAAGAATTTGATGAGTTAACACCATCGACTGAGGATATGATGTATGAATTTACACTACTAATGTCATCTGAAACGAATCTATCTCTTTGTATGCCTCCTCCACTGGGATTGAACATTAACTCCTACTAAAGGATTCAACTAAAATTTTACCATCAAAGTAGTATAGTCTATCATGATATCATAGTCCTTCATAGAAAACATCCACTACCTATTTTAAAGTCTAATATATCAGTACATAAACATGTACCTGACACTCTAGTGGACGGAGTAAACAACAATAATCATCCCAAGAAGATAGTGGATGGATATCATCATATTTATTACTATGACTTCTAATTATAGGTTGAGAGATTAATATTTATACTCAGGGGGTATAAATTTCCATGACCCACATGCAATGACATACTTCCTTAACATTAATACATATATAAGAATATCTACATAGACAATGAAAAACACTACAAACTCCACACACTCCTCTTTTAGACTCGTCATAAGATCACTATTCATCCTCATCCTCAACTTCTGGATAGATAAGTGACACTACTATGCTTAGATAAATGGAATCTTTTTCCAAATTAGTGTGGTCATATGGGTATCTATTTTAAAAATATTTGGAATGAACAATCTGTATTGTCTTACCAATCCATGAAAATTCCACACCTCTGACATGATCCTGAGTGCATCTAATGAAAATACATCATCAATCATCACCAGGTCCACACGAAAACCATTCAAAAAAAAATTAAATTCTCAATAATGTGATCCTCATGGATCTAAAACTATCACATATAGAGAGAACCATAGTGATCTTTCACAACGATTAATTATCAGACTATCCTTAGATTCTAAACATGATCAAACTCTTATTCATATTAAATGAGTATGCAATCAATGAAGACTACCAAAATTCATTCCATGTATAGATAAAATAACTTTTTAATCAAATCCATAAACATAGTTGTTATATTCATCACATTGATAGGCATAACTAGGAACTCATACTATTTTTGGTGACATCATAATTTCAACTTTGGAATATCAACCTCAAAAACCCTAGTCCAGTTTTAGTCTTACTTGAGATTTAACATCAAGAATCCTTTCATTCCTCATAATATGTGGAATATTTTTTCAATCCTTAGAGGGGGTACTTGTTCTTTATCATTATTTAGTTCAGGCAATGATAATAAGAAAATCCCCAAGTACATGTCTTCCTTTTTCATTATAAAAATATTAACATCCAAATTAGACTCACAAACTCTAATGAAAACCTCCTCTATAAGGTCCTCCAACTTTACCCTCATCTCCTAGGGCATGGAGAGTTCCATATAATATTCTTCTAGAGATATAATAACAATCCTATGGTGAATGTAATATAATAAGTATATCTTCATCTGTGTATGTAGTCATGGAACATTATTTTGGTAGATATCCATATATTCCTCCACTACCAATGGATTACAGATGCCTAAAGAGGACAACGTTCCATTGTATAAACTCGCCAACTAATGGGTGATGGCCTACAACCTCTTTCTCACATGCCCGCTCTCTCATCCAAGAGGTATCTCTCACCTATAAATGAAAGTATCCTAGTATCAGTATAAAGGTCTCCAACTAACCTATAATGAAAATAAATATAGTCTCAAACCATGGAAACTATTCCACACCCAAGATGAAATAATAATAACTCATTATGAAGAAAAAGTGGTCCCATGTGAAACATTGTCCACCTATCGATAGATCTCACTTCCGAAAAATATGTAATATAAAATAATTGATCGTTGTTTGAACCTATTGCAGTATATTCAAGAAAATATTATAAACGAGAGATCCATATCTTAAAAATTATAATTACATGAGTTATTAATCATAACATTTTCACTAGTGTCAAAGAAAGAGTATAATTACCTCACATGTTACTTCATATCATCTCATGTGCAGCACAATAATTTACCTCCATGACCTACAATCGTCTACAGTCCCAACCTATATTTCCCTAAACTAAACTTGAGCAACATGGTGGTTGTAGTTATTGAAGAATATAATTTCATCATTCATAGACTAATCCTCCCTTTGGAGATACTCTGGCTCTTCATCGATCACCACCTTCCTGAGGGATACCCAAGCCACATCTGCGAGCTTCGATATCACAATAGTTCCTATATTATATGGGTTCATTCAATGTTTTTCTATAATGTTCAGCATGATGGGTTTCACACTCAGGAGCTATGTGGCCCTTATCATTATATTCATAGCATCACAATTTTATTTTTTGATTTAGTCCTCTATGAAATCCCAGAACCATAGATCCTTTCATCAAATTCTAAGAATTAGAATTCCTCCTCTTTTGGTAGCTAGACATTGGGAACCAACTACCAATTACATATAACACAACCAAATGAATCCAAATTTAGAATCCATTTAATTGGATTCCCCCTTCTATGAATCTATAGGTAACCAAAACCAACTCTAGAACTCGAACAATAGTGGGTAGCTATAATGAAACTACACTATGTATAATTTATCTATAGAGATCATTCTAATTTTTACTCAGTTGGATGAATTCATATTGTACCATATCAATAGCGTATTATGTATGGTTAGTAAACCTCATGGAATACCCAAATACGTTCATATCACCCTACCTCTACCCAAAAAGCTCCATGGTTTGAATTTAGTGAAATCATGAAGGCTAGTACTCCTCCAGAAATAGCTAGTTGAAGTCAGATCATGAGATGTTGAGACATAAGGGGTTTTCATATCTAAAACTAACCATAACCTAGTTTCTCAATTTAATAGACTGGATTCTAGATAAATAATATGATATTTTATGGTGTGAACCAGTATGATGAATCCTACTACATACTCTTTCCAACCCTTCACCACTTTCGCATTTGGAACATAGTGGACCTCAGTGTTCCCAAACACTATAACTTGAAGTGTATTCTACATTTATGTGCATCTTTGGAAAAAACAACTAGAACTATACATTTCATGGCTGGAGGGTTTGATACGCCCTGAATTCTTGTAGGAAACACCTCATGGGATAAACCCTAAACTAAGGCCTTATCACTTATTAGTTTGTCATCATCATCCTAAATTGATAACTTGGATGGAAATTTTTTTTGTGGGTCTTAAAATATGAACAAGACATGCCATAGTTATATGGGAAGATTTATATATAAATATTTCTAGATGACTAAATAAGGAATTTAAAATAACAAAATATTATTTGTTTCATGTACAAGTGTTCCTTACAACCAGTGTCATAGTTTTATTTGTTCACAATTATGTAAATAAATTCATTGTGTATGGATACATCATCCACTAAAACAATATTTGGTTTATTATCATGTAATCCACACTGAAGAGTCTATGACATCATTTCCTTATTTCATATCCAATTCTTATATTGGGACAATTCCAAACAATATCCTAATGAAGGAATTTCAATTATACAACAATGTAATCACATGACCCACTGGTGACCTCCTAGAAGATAGAAGTATGAGACCTCAAACCCCCAAGTCATCCACCAATAATATATGGGATGGGGAAAAGCATCAAGAATGCAATAATTTAATGGTTCCTTTTCTAAATAGTCATCTACATATATAGACAACTATTTCAAGGAATCTTTTCTTATAAATAATAAAAAATACGGGAACATATAAAGTGGAACCATTATTGAAATATACACTATGGAATACATCAGAGTAAAATAAATTAAAACCACTTTATAAAGGGTAAAATACACACACAAAACTAGATAAACAAATAATTAACGATTTTGAGAGATATTATCTCTTGAGATCCAAGATCCACCACCATATGTGTTAAATACAAGCAAGTATCACAATGCTTTACAAAATTTACTGTCAATATATTCTCAATCTACATGATACATGACACATTTGTGAAAATACCATGAAGGGGTGAGTATATACTTACCCATTAGGAAACTCTGGAAATAAAATTTGATCGATTTAAATACACAATGATAGTTATCTCAACCCAAAACAATATCAAAATGAAATAGAACATATATATTTTCTTATAAGAATCATAGAATATATAAATATTGTATATCCATATCAAAGCTAAGGAAAATTTTATATATAATCCTACAAAACATAATTTCATCAATGATGACCATCATTAAATGAAAACTCAATAGAATATTTGTGGAGGGGACCAATCCATGATACTGCTCTCCATTGGTAATTGGTAAAAAAATCACATGGAGGACATTCACCCCACTCGAGCTCGAAGACAAGGATGTATTAATTTGTAGATAGAGGACATGTTCCTGGTGTAGTGGATTACCATACCTATCTATATAAGAAAAATTGGGAACCCATGTTTTGGTATATCATGGGAGTGAAAAACCCATCCTCTATCTCTCTTATAGTATGCGGAACTCATCCTATTGTATGATTTGGGAGTACTAACCCCGACAACCCTCTGATGTCACATCCATGATAACTCTAATTATAATGAATCACCTAAATATGTTTCAAGTTTTGAAGATATTTCATTATAACTAAAATTCCAAAATAAAGGCTCCAATATAATTCTACATTGAAATCTTCACATGATTGGCTACTCGAAGAACAAAATTTGAGTGAAAAAAGAGATATTGTAGGAAGATGATTAGGAGGGAGTTGAACAACATTTAATGGGTCCAAATGGAATGTTTCACCACATTGTCTCCTAGTCATGCTCTCCTATGGAATTTTTAGGAAGACATACCATTTTAAACAACATGTAAGGGTATTACATATTGTGTCTAAGACACTAAAGGATTTACTTGTGCTGCATCCTATTCCCTTGTACTCCTAGAGTACATGGAGTTTCAAATAACGGAGTGTTAAACCCCATGAATTACTAGTCATGTTCATAGTGGCACACGACATGGCCACCTAGGGAGAGACACATGGAATGAGGGTCTAAAAATGGACATTTAGCTATAATGTTTATTCAAACCCCTAGGACTACATCTTATGGGGTTATTCACTATGAGTTCATCTGTGATACATGATTTGTAGTATGATTTTTTATAGATTTTTGAGATTCATCATTTTGATTATAGATCAGATATTTGGTCACAGATCCCATTTATTGACTACCAAATACTGAAGGGGAAATACTATGACATCATTTTCTAGCCTCTAATAGACATAATACATAATCAGGTTACCCATTCAATCTCTTACATGTGTCCCATGTGCATACGATAGACCACTGCCCTTTATGGATCCTGGAATAATGAAGTATCAGGATAAATATATCCTGACTCACCTATAAAATTAAAATACGTTCATTTTTTAGAAAATAAACATGAATATTGTGGCTTAATTTTAGTTGAACAAGCCCCATCATTATCAAACTATGATTCTGTGGGCCAATAATAAAAATCATGAAAAATGAGTAAAATAAATTCATTTGAAAAGGGTGAAAATGACATCAGGAAACAGTTCTTAGCCCAAAATCATTGATAATGGAAATCAGAGTGAGGAAATTGAATAAACTGAGAAAAAATGAATTATATAAAATAACTCATTTATAGGGAACATGTGAAGAATTTTTTATCATGGAATTAAAAGAAGATAATAAATAAATGCATAATAATTAATAAAATGGGATAAAATCCACAAATGATGACTAATACATTGGATTGGGATTAATAAATGCTAAAGAATTCACTTACTATTTAAGGATATATCTTGTTATGTTCCCTAACTATCAATCCACCATGATCTGATTAACCATCATCCTCTGATATTGATTTTCTAATGTAGAACATCATAGGATCCTCTCTATTTTAATAGGGTTATGTGGATTTCCATGGATAATTAAAAAATTATTATTTATAGATTAAATTATTTTTTTGGGTATTAAATGAAATCATTATATTAATTAAATAATAATCCTATTTAACATACCACCAACAATTTCCTCACCTGAACATCTGGATTTGACAAACCATTTTTCGTGACTAGTGTAAACCACATAATTTTTATTGAACAATGATATTGAAATTTTGATCTGAGAAACTGTTTGATTATTTATGAAACAAAATAAAAACATGATATTAATATTTTTAATATTTTTAAAATATAAATTTCAGGTTAACTAGGACTAGGAATTTTCTTCCATCTAAGATCCAGTCTCTGAAAATTTTCTTTGATATATTTCAATGTCTTACATGGAAAAAATAGGGTTGCAACATTTTTTATTTTCATTATGTCGCACATTTTTCATCTATCATATGGCCTCCATATTTATTGGGTTAAGATGGGTATCTTATGAGATAATAGATATTAAAATGGGGAGTAAATAATGTTCATTAAGGGACTCTATCCATTTTGACGGTTATATGAGTGAACCATGAAAATGTGATTGTTTTGAGGCTGATCCAAATCCACTATGATGGTCCTAGGAGTAAAGACTAACTATTATAATGGATTAAAGAGTGATACTGATCCATTATAACAAATATTCTTGTTTTCATACACTTCTAGGTAATGGATATTCAATGCATATATGTATTAAAAAAATAAGTATTATGGAAAAGTTATGCTCTTATAGCTCATCTTATTTTATATCCTTATGGATCATGTCTTTGGATCATCCAATATTTATTCCATGATTCATGTATAATATCTATTATATGTTCATCATGGTTTTTAAATATTATTCTCATGTTCTCATACAGATACTCTCACGTTATACATATGTGATCAATTATATATTCCTTTTATACCCTAACTAAGAATCTTATTTCAATTATGAGAAAGTAGTTTATGTATCCATGCTTCTAAAGATTAAAAGCATATATGGTTGAGGTGTGGACTGTAATGTAATGTAATTTATAATAATATAATGATATTTTATATTAAGGAATGAAATTTATGGTTCATGATAGCTGCCACCAGAGTTGGGTTCAGCGAATCATTTGATATTATGATTAGAGAACTTTTTTAAAAGTCCAAGGGAGTGTGAGATTAATATTATAGCATTATAAAATTATGTTATGATAGGGATTAAATTGATTTCCAAGGAAATAATACTTGTAATGATGATAAAATGAAACTCGGTTTTGGAATAGATTCATCAATGGGAAATCACGCCAAAATGATTTTGTTGAGTATATAATGGCCATCATTCTAGTGCATGGTGAGTGTGCCCTTACTAGACACCTAGTTTTACACTCCCTGGAGATATTCATAGGATAAATTAAATTATCATTATGAACCATCATGATGGATTTGAATAGATGATTATTATATATGGCCTAAGATGAACATGTGGTTTTATATATTTGAAATGTATAATGATTTAAAAAATCTATAAATGAATTTTCATTATCTCACACTTTTATTATTGTTTCTTAGAGTATGGTATTTGGTTTTCAAAAATGGATAAAACCAGAAGAATTCAAGATAAAGTAAAATATGTTTTGCCATGGAATGATTTTCATAATTAATAACTAAATTAAATTGGAACTATAAAGCGAAATCATATGATTAATCTTAATTTTGTATCTTAATATATGATTAAAAAAGTAAAAATTAATGTGTTACCTTATCCATAAAATAAATATGAAGATTAAATCTCACAAATTTCCATATTGTAATAACCATAGAGGAATGAGAGTTCAATTTTCTTCATGCTAGGAATTTTGGAAGGAGAACCCATATGAATATGTCAATGCAAGGGGATGATGTCTTCTTTGATCAAATGAATGTTTTTTGAGAAACATATTATCATGGAATTCAATGTCTTATGTTTATGATCTTCAAAAAATATTGATTCATTTCTCTAATCAAAGGAAAAACTTATACTCTAAGGAATGACCATTGTTATGAAAATACTTGATTTACAAGGATTTATCTGTTTATGAATTTGTATTTGATAGTTATGTTGTAAAATTGTTCAATAAATGAAATTTTGGACACAAGAATCTTGAAACATCCAAAGATTTTTTCACAATAGTTTTTCATTAAGGATGTGAAAACATATATTGAATGGTGAAAATTACATAAAAAAGTAATTTAGTGGTAAAGTAATAATTTTTAGTTTTTATAAAAAACATTATTCGCATTTATAAAGTAAATAGAGAGTATTAGTGTCTATGTTGATGATAAATGATTTGATAGAGTATCGATTAAGTCTTTTTTGATGATATTTATTGGAATTTCGTAATTAAAAAAATTATTAAGGTTTTATTTGAGGAATAAATATTGTGTTATTTTTTGTTAGAATATATGTTTTCAAGGGGGTTAACATATAATTTTTGGAAAAAATCATGGGTTTCTATGTTTAATGTTGATCATATGTATAATGGAATATAAAAATATTTGAGATCTTTTCTGATTGGATTTTTAGGTGATTTGAATATTTTAAAAGATTTTTGGAAGAATACACTATTTATGATTAAATAATTTTTTTTTGGTTAATACAAAATTAGTTTTAAAGTAAATGTTTTTTATTGGATATCTCGATATAGATAATATTGATAGAAGAAAAGTGAATTATATACAAGATGATAAATTACGAGATATATTGGGTCAAGATGTAATGTCCTAATCATAGAAGCCTACAGCTGGTGAATTACATTATTACATTAGCATGATTACAAGGAATGAAATCCTAAAGGGGTGAGAGTTTAGGAGTCTTCAAAATCTAGATAACATATATGATATCCATAATACATCGGGAAAATAAAATAAAACATGCAACACAGTAATTGAAATAAACTGCATCCATGGATGATTAATCAAAGTACTTTTCATCATAACTTGGGGAAAGAAAAATAATAATGGTGAGCTCAAATTCTCATTAAGGGTAAATTAATATAAGTAATAATGAATCAATCTATATGGAACGTTAAATAAATAAAAAAAATTCGATTTAAAAAATGCGATATGTCATAAATAATATGGAAAGTATGAAATTAAAACACATTCTAGAAATAAATATATTGATAATGTACTACATCTATAGATATGTCAATGCAAAATCTCATTGATAAATAATAACTAACACTAAAATATAGAATTGATTTATTATTTGATTCCATGTTTCCCATGAAAATGGAACATGTACCATTAAGACCTTTTACAAGATGGTTTATCTATTGGTTAAAAACCCATCTATAGAGGCTTGAGAACTATTTCGACTCATCAGACTATCGATGCATCGAGGGGCTATATAGAGTTCAGACCCCACCCGTCACTACCGGTCCAAATCATTCCTCAAATATAAACTAAATATTATGTCTAATCAAATATAGATAATTAATAATGATTATTTATTTTTCAGTAATATCTCAAATAAGTATAAGTAAAAACTAGGTTTTTTCTCATTGATTAAATAAACGGGTAACTTTTAAAAATATTATTATGGAAAATATCAAATTATTTTAAAAAGAAATTTGAAAATATTTTTCACTAAAATCCCTTTTAAAAGTATTTTTAAAATTAAACCATTTATACAAGAAAATGGGGCTTTAATGAAATGACGGCTGACAAATACATACATGTCATACGAGGTAAAACAATTATTCCTATTATATAGTAAAAAGTTTCGAAAAATTCCATTTTGAGAGAATAGAAAAAATATTCCTTTGAAAACATGGGTAAATAAAAATAGGTTAATAATTTATATAAAAAATCCTTTTCAGAAGTTTAAAAAATTTGAAAACATTTTAATAAAACAATGTTTTTAGATGAAAACAGGTACTCTGACTAAAGAGAAAAATAAAGTCAGTTTTTCTTAAAAATATTTTTATAACATGTCAAGTACCAAAGAGTAGAAAAATTGTACAAATACATGAAAATGGTCATGAATAACCAGAGGAGAATAAAATTATTTATTATAAATTATTTATTTAATTTCCTCAAATGGAAATACCATTTTAATATTATTAGTATTATTTTTGAGGAAAATAATTTTCAAACATTCCAATGTGTACCATACCAAGATGATACATTTTAAATCCTAAACTCATGATTGAATAAAATTAAATTTTCATTATAATATAATGTTATTAATTATATTAATTATATAACATTTCAAAATTCAATATAAACACTATATAAAAGTGAATTGGTGCCTAATTGAAAATTAGTTTCAATGGAATGTAAATTGAGACAAAATTCCTTTACCTTAACCATAATTTCTGTTGTGTGGTATTTATACTCTTGTATAGTAGTTTAACATATATTAATAACTAATAAAAAACAATACTCATGTTTATAATACCATATATTAACTTAATATATTGTCTCTATACTCGTTTGTAAACAAACATTCATTATTTTAACTATATTGGGTGTTAATTTACTAGTTCATCAAGTATATTTTAATTTATTATTTGTTTATTCTTATAATGGTTTCATTATCTCTAGAATGTAAAAATGATGTTAGTGTCATTTATTTTCATTATATATGTATCTATAATAATATAAATAGTTTTGGAGATAATTTGTGAAATACCCCATTCATGAAGACGATACTCCATTCGTACGCATGAAGAATACTTTCATTTCTATGTCACATTAAAATAATAAAGATTAAATGATAAATATGTATATTATAATTCAAGTGGCATATATTTTTCATATATGTCACATTGTTTTATTAAATGTAACTTATATATGTTACATGTATAGCATGAACAAATCATATCATTTTGGGGGGTCTGTAGTCCGTACTTCCACAAACAATGTAATGTCCCGAACATTTATAAATAAAATTACATTTATTTTAATGTATTATGAATATATAAAACACTTTCACTCTTTATTATTATTATTATTGGGTTTAAATTACCATTCAGTATCATTACTGTTAATAATATAGCCATTTTACACTAGTCACACAACTAATATAAACATAAGGTTTTAACAAATTATTTCGACATAGAAAAAGAAGAGGATGAACTCATCCAGTAGACTCAGACTGTATGAAGCTTATTTTTTGGATATCAGAAAAGAAGTATAATCTCTAGGATTCACTCTTTACCAAGCCCAAGCTGATCTTTAACACGTTAAGCTTGAATATAATCGCATACGATAGAAGTTCATGTTAATAGATATTATGACCTGGGCAATGTTATTGGAGCCATCCCAAGAGTTTCTCTCCATTGCACACCTTACCCTTAAGTCTTATGTAGGTGTTATAAGGGGTTATGTAATATTTTATTAGTTACATACTATGTAATCCCTTTTTTATAAATACAATTCTTATTCTATATATACTTTTATGCGAATAGTTTTTATTTAAAATATATTGAAATAGGTAAATTGATTTTTCAGATAAAATGGTCCTTTTTAGAAATATATGAATTATTATATTAAATTGAGATTTTTTAATAATTTTATCATAATAGTTTTATAATAATACTCCTTTTAATTATCAGTGATGATTATATTTATTCCTTATTGTTTTTACTCTATGAATGATTAAATATTCAGTTTGATAAGAATTATATTTTTTACGATAAAACTGAAATTGTATTTTTTATTAAAGAATTGATTTTGAAGAGATAATGATTTTTTTAATAAATTCTATTTTAATAAAATATTATTATTATATATATTTTATTAAACATAAATGATCGTATAATTTTTATGAAGTTAAATGTAACTTGTATTATGGTTTGAAAACGATTTTTGTAAAAACCCATCAATTTTCAATAAATGTTGGTTCTTATTTTAAAGTTAATAATTCAAATATTTAGAAAATTATTTAGATAAAATGAATATTATTTTTTGAATTAGGATCTTGAAATTATCCAATGGTGAACTTTTCATAATTTTCTGAGACAATAGATTTTTTGTGTAAAAATTAAATACCGTATAAAAGGTAGTTTCGGAAAAAATATCTATTTAATTTAAAATTATGGTATTTTATATTTGTTTTATTAATTTAATAATTCCATAGTGGACCCCCAAGACTTATACAATATTTTAACATTTTAAAATGATTTCCTTGAGAGTGTGACTCACCTCCACATAATCAAGCCTAATATTTTAATATTTTCATACCATGGCCTTATAAAATATTGTCTAATACTCCACTTTTTCAAAAACCATGGGCAAAACCATGCAATGGTTTGTGGTTTTGACTATTTTAATGTATAGCTTCCAAAACCTAAATAATAAATAATTCACTCTCGTTTCCTATATAAACCCACAAAATCTCCAATTCCTCTATAGTAAAATAATTTGGAGGTCAATAACCCTCTTCCACATACTACATAGAGTCCAACCAAGTAATTTCCAAGATCCCAATAAGCCTCTCCCAATCCATTTGGATCACATATCCAGGAAAGGTATCTTCCACCCTCTTCTTTTATCAAGCATTCATTTCATGTTATGACTTTTAATTTCTTTTATTCCTATGTTGGGATATGTTATTAAAAATCCTACTTAATTCTCATTAGATTCATAAATTATGATATCCCCTTTCACTCTCATTTATTCCACTTATGAACCCTTATGTCCATCGGATACCATGTCAAATTTCTGTAAGGGTTTCCTACCTTTCTCATTTTTATCCTAGTTTGTTTGACTACTACAAATATGGCTTTTATCAGTGCTAAAAATGGACTTTAATAGTGCTAGAAAAAGTGCTATTAATTCCAGTGAAGATAAAGGGGGGGTCCCCTTTATCAGCGCTCCAAAAAGCACTGATAAAGACCCCTTTTATCAGCGCTAAAAAGCGTTGATAAAAGGGGTCTTTTATGAGTGCTAAAATGAAGCACTGATAAAAGGGTCTTTTATCAGCATTTTTTTAGCACTGATAAAAATTTAAAAAGAATAAAATAAAATAAAAAAATGCTGCTAATCTCGGGGGGGGGGGGGGGATTTTTACAGCGCTTGAGCCCCCCTTTATCAGCACTTTCCCACACCTCCAGCGCCCGCCTGCACCACCTACACCCTTTATCAGCATTATCCCTCTAAATCACCCTTGCACGCGCGCCCATACCTCCACCCGGATTTGATCTCGAGACCTCCCCCCCTGCGCACCTAAAGCCTTTGCCACTCCCCTATATGGATTTTTTATCTTCTTCATGATATACCTATTTATTTATATATATATTTAGTTATATTTATTCGTATAGTAATATATATTTATATTAATATATATAGTTATATTAATATATATATAGTTATATTAATATATATATGTATAGTTATATTAATATATATATATATAGTTATATTAATTTATATATATAGTTATATTAATATATATATAGTTATATTAATATATAGTAGTTATATAAATATTCATATATTGGTATTTTAAATAAAATGGATATTATTTATTATTTATATAAAGCTAATATATTTTATATGTAAATATGTTTAATTATTTATTTTAAAATTTTAATTTTTAGGTGTGAATATATAAAAAATATATACATATAGTTATATATTTGATTATAAATAGCATTTCATTATAAAAACGATAAAATTTCAAATACATAATATCAATATAAATGTAATACCTTGGAATAAATTCAGTCCCCACCAAAAAAAGCCAACAATACCCCCTTAAACGAGGCTGAAAATCCACAAAATGTTTAAAAATCAGGGTAACCCGACTAAAAACTCAGTTTTTTAGGCCTTCTGGGCCTCTTTTGGCCTCTAAAATCCCTTTACCAAGGTCCTCCCTAGACATAGAGACATAGATCCCGTCGCAGGCTTCGATTTGATATGTGGTAGAGATCAAACGGACACCCGGATCAAAAGTTATGACCGTTTGAAGTTTGAGTTGTGTTTTCAACATATTTTGGATCTTTTTTTAAATTTTTTAAATTTTTTAGTCTTCAAATTGTTATTAAATGACTATTACTCCATAATAATTAGCAAATTATTAATTAAAAATATTTTTTAATTTTTTTTATAAGCCATTTTCACTAAATATATTATATATTATAAGTATATTAAGTGTAAATGTATATTTATACTGATCTAAAATATATTTAAAAATTATATATTATATTTATATCAATATACCAATATTGATATATTTATATATTAATATATTATTTTTAATTTTTTTTGAAGTCGAACCATTTATCAGCGCTTTTAAAAAAAAGCGCTGATAAAGGCCCCCCTTTATCAGCACTAATAAAAAAGTGCTAATAAAGGGGTGGCGCTGGCCTTGCCCAGTTTTGTGGTAGTGTTTATATTGTTACACAATTTTATTCAATTAAAAATTAAGGGGTATGTTTTAAAACCATCTCCATACTTCAATTATTATGTTTTTATGATGGGATACCCCTTTCTATCTCATTAATACATCCCATGTACACCCATTACCATGCTTAAATTTCATAAATGTTATTCTATTTCTCCTCTTTCTTCAAGTTTCTCTATTTTGTTACGCCTTCTATTTCCAAATACCTTATGTTGGAAAAAGTATTTATATGAACCCATTAATTTCTATTTCATTTATATATTATTATATACCCCTTTCTCTCTTATCAACCATTTTTATTTATTTCTATGTCACGTCGTTAGGCCGCCGAAATTACACCACGATTTTCCATGCCAAAATCATCATGTAGTGAATACCATGTCCATTTCTCTATCAAGTTTATTTACCTTTATTAACATATACATATTTATTATATACATTCATGTATGTCTTCCAAATTCCTTTATCATTGAATAAATGATTATTTTGAATGAATCCATGTTATATGATCTATGTAGCACACCTAAGCATGAGATTGAAATGTTTATGAAGGGTGCACCCTGATAGTGTTGCAATGCATTGGGTAATTTTAGTATCATGATGCACCTTGTGAAATGAGGTTTTAATAATTCTAATTCATGTTTAATTATGGTTCAATCATTCTAATTCATCTGCAACGAGGTTTTACTCATGCTAATCCATGTGCGAATAGCCTTTACACATGCAAATATGATGTGGTATGTTGTTTCCACATTTCCATGTTTTGATAATCTTGTTATATCATGACTTTATGTTCATGTTTCTATTCTACTCCATTGATATGCATATTTCCTAACATTTATTTTAATATTCACTTTATTCCTTGATTACTCTATTATTTGGATTTATAGCTCACCATTTTCTTATGTATGTCCTCAGGTTTTCCCATGCAATGCAAAGTATGAAGGAATGTTATGGTCATGTAAAAGAAGTTTTCAATATAGATGTTTTATTTTATCTATTATGTTGTCATGTAATGTTCCTAATACCCAAATAAAATATACCTCTTGATCATCTGGGTTGTATTAAGTGCATTTTTATTTAATTAACCCTGTGTAAATGTGTAATAAATACCATGTTTGTTATAGTTGGTATCAAAGGATTGGATCAGTAATTTTGCGGATTAGGATTAGAAAACAATAGTGAAAGCCTTCGGGAAAAGACTAAGAATAAGGAAAAATCCCTAAATTTTGGTAGGTATATATTAAGTGGTATATCATGAAAATACATCCATGTATTGATATGAACAATTATAGGTGACTCTGGAACAGATGTATCTAGTGTGAAAACATGAAAAGACCGCTTTGAGCTAGAATCGAATGGGAACTGGTGCACGACAACAAGCCTTTCTGCACTCTTAGTTCGACACTCCCAGGGGATATTCTTTGGTAAATTCATAATTTTAGTATTATCCATTATTTGGGGAACAAAAAACAAGCCCATAAGAATATATATTTTAGGATAAATATCATGGATAATAAATATTGAAGCAAAAAAATTATAAGTTATGGGGATAAATTTAATTTATAAGTTATTCCTTTAATGTCATTGGATTCCCCTTTATGTGTTAAAATGATTAATATAGTCAACCCTAATATTACTTTTATTCTATCCAATGGAAGTTAATATGTGGAATATGGATAACAATAGAAGTGAAGGGTAATGAAATGAATGTCCGAATGAGATTCCCAATCAAATGGGAGCTTAAGTTGGACATATCATGATTATGAAAAACCATCTATCAAAAATAATGATTAACAATTGCCACTTTACTCAATTCCCAAGGAAATGAAGTATGTGGAAGGATACATCTCACAAAAGGTAATCTATTAAAGGTGATAAGGGAAAGAAGTCTCAATTCCCTTCATGTAGCAAGTGTGGAATTAGGCACCAAGGAAAATATCACAAAGGGACTAGGAGAAGTTTAATGTGTTGAATGTAAGGGCACAAAGTATCCAATTTCTACGCCAAAAAGGATAATGTGGTGAATGGAAATAAATTTCCATAGAAAGAATCAAATAATGTTCTATGATATAATTGTGGAGAAGTTAGGCATTACACAAGACAATGCACCATTTCAAGGGATGAGAAGCAAGATATGCATCAACAATCTCCTTGATCAAGGGAGCATGGTTAGTCTAATGCTAAGTTGGATAATGATGAATGAATTACATGTAACCAGTAAATCAATTTAGTTTATGTAATAATGTATTTCAATTAATTTCCTATTAGTATATCTTTTATGTTTTCTAAGAACACTGAGTCCCCAGTAGAAATGATATTAACTCATTAGGTAAAAACATCTATAAGAGTTGTATCACATGTTGATGTTTTTTGGAATGTTCTCCTTGAAAATTTTATAATTTCCCCTTTGATGGAAGTTTAGGTAAAATTACAAATTCATTGTCTATGCCTCAATACAGTTGAAAATTCATGAGAAAAACTATCCCACACATTGTATGGATTTTGCGACAGTAATCTTTGTGTTAAAAATCAGGTGAAATTATCTCTTTGGGGAAAAGAGTGAAATATATACGGATCCAAAAGCATCAAGTGTATATTCACATAGAAAGAGTTGAATATGTTCCAATGAAGAAGGTTAGAGATCATGAAGGATTACGACTACTCAAACCATTACCACCCTGATAAATTGAACAAGGTAAAAGATGATCTAGGTAGAAAGGACTCAATGATTCTGTCATTGATGAGAATTTAAAAGGATAAAATATCCATATATTTTAGGAATATATACATGGGAATCATAATGATTGTAACATCATAAATCCATTCACAAAGGGAATAGGATATGTTTAATGTGTATAATGGAAGGGAACCAAGTAGCCAATTTCCACCCAAAAATAGATAATTTGATGACTAGAAAAAAAAGTTTCATCTAAGGCGTTAAATATAGTTCTATGCTATAAATGTGGATAATTTGGGCATTGAAAAAGAAAATTCACTATTGCAAGGGCTAAGAATCATGATGAACATCAAATATCTCCTTCATTAAGGGATCACAGGAAGCCATATTATAATATGGATAATGATGAATGAATTACATATAACTAGTAAATCAAAGTAGTGTATGTCTTAGTGTATTTAAATTCATGTCCTATTAGTATATCTTTAATGTTTTATTGGAACACAGAGTCCCCAGTAGAAATGATATTAAATCATTAGGGAAATACTTCTATAAGAGTTGTATGACATGATTATGTTTGTGGGTATGTTCTTCTTGACAATTTAATAAGTCTCCCTTTGATGGAATTTGAGGAAAAAATAAGAAGTAATTTCCTAAGCCTAAAGGAAGTTGAAAATTAATGATCCAAACTATCCCACTCTTGATCTGGAGTTAGAGGAAGTGATATTTGTGTTAAAAATTAGGCAGCATTATCTCTTTGTGGAGAAGTGTGAAATATATACAAATCAAAAAAGACTCATATATAAATTCACACAGAAAGAGTTGAATATGTTCCAAAAAATAAGGTTAGAGCTCATCAATTATTATGAATACTCATACCATTACCACCCCAGGAAAGCGAACAAGGTAAAAGATGCTCTAAGTATAAAGGACCCACCGATTTTATCATTGACGAGAATTAAAAAAAGAAAACAATATTCTTAGATTTGATGAATATGTACATGGGAATCATAAATAATGCAACATCATCAATCCATTCACAAATGATTACTCAACTGTATCTTTTGGAAAGGTTAAAGGATGCTAAATAGGATGATGTGGGAATTCAGAAAAAAGTGGAAACTATCAGAAAAGGGAAATCATTGGAGTTTAATGTTAATGAAGAATGAGATTGCCAAATATTAATCAAAGTTCCTGGTATGTTAGAAATTGAAGTTATAGATTAATAAGTCTAACAGGGTGATGCAACCATTACCCATACCAACATAAAAGTAGAAGAACATCACCAGAGACTTTTTCACCAGACATTTGAAGACATCCAAAGGAAACATTGATATTTGGGTTGTTGTGGATCATCTTAAAAATATTTCACACTTCATTATAATTTGACATGATTCAACATTGGATCGACTTTCATATATATACATCATAGAAGTTGTAATGCTGCATGGAGGACCTCTACTGATTGTGTCTGATCGAGATCCAATATTTATCTCTAAGATCTAGAAGAGTCTCCAACATCCTCTGAATACTGAGCTGAACTTGCATAAATATTATCATCCTCAAACTAATGGACAATCTATGTGGAATATTCAAACACTTTAGGACATGTTCAGAGAATTCTCAGTGGACTTCGAAGGTGGATACGATCAAAATGTTCCTCTGGTTGAGTTCTCTTACAATAATAGTTTCCACTCAAGCATCCCAATGGATCCTTATAAATCCCTTTATGGGAAGAGGTGCATGAAACTTTCATGTTGGGATAAAGTTGGGGATGAAAACTTATAGGTCCATAAATGGTTGAAGAAATGGTAGAGAAAGTTAGGACCATATAGTAGCACAATAAAGATGCTCAGAGTTGACAAAAGATCTATGTTTCCAACCGTCAGCAAGACCTAGATCTTGATGTTAGAGACATGTTATTCCTACACATATCACCATGGAAGAGAGTTATGAGATTTGGGAAGAAGGGATATCTTAGTCCAAGGTACACCGTTCCTTTTGAGATCTTTGATCACATTGGAGCAGTTTATTATTGACTAGAATTCCCACTGAACATGTCTCAGGTACATGATGTATTTCGTGTATCAATCTTGAGGAAGTACATACCTGACCCATCACGTGTACTTAATCTATAGGTGGTACCATTTGAGAATTACCTCTCCTATGAAGAGAATCCAGTGAAGATCATAGATCTCAGAGAAAAAATTTCTACAAAATAGGATGGTTCCCCTTGTCAAAGTGTTTTGGAGAACTCACAAGTTAGAAGAAGCATCATGGGAACCTGAGGAAGTGATGAGGCATAGTTACCCTCATCTATTTTTGTGTGAGTAAAGGAAATTTCGAGGTTGAAATTTCTGAATGGGGGAATGCTGTAACGACCAAAAAATTTATGAATAAAATTCCCTTTCTTTTAATGTATTAAGAATATAGAAAACACACACACTGTTTTTATTATTTTTATTGGGTTTAAATGTCCATTCAGTATCATTACCGTCAATAATATAGTCATTTTACAAGGATCAGACAACTGATATAAACCAAAGATTTTTACAAATCCTTCCGACAATGATAAAGGAGATGATGGCCTCATCTAGTAGACATATACCATATAAAGCTCAATTATTGGAGCTCGGAAAGGATGTAGCATCACTGGGTTTCTCACATGACCAAGCCCAAGATGAGATTCAATACGTTTAGATTGAATGGAATTACTTACGGGAGAATTTAAAGTTAATAGAGGTTACCCCCAGGCGATCTTATCCGAGTCACCCCAAGAGTCTATCACCATCGCACAACTTACCCTAAGGTCTTACGTAGGTGTTATAAGTGGTTATGTAATAATATATTAGTTACATATTGTGTAATCTAATTTTTATAAATAAAATTTTTATTCCACCAATTACTTTATTGGAATAGTTTTTCTTAAAAATATAATGAATTAGGTAAATTGATTTTTTTGGGTAAAATGGTACATTATAGAAATATATAAATTATTATATTAAACTAAAGTTTTATTAATAATTTTATTATAAAATTTTTATAATAATTCTCGTTTTAATTATAAGTTACGATTATATTTATTCCATATTGTTTTTACTCCATAAATGATTAAGTATTTAGTTTGATAAGAATTATATTTTTTATGATAAAACTGAAATTGTATTTTTAATTGTAGAATTTATTTTTATGGAATAAAGAATGTTTTGAATAAATAATATTTTGATAAAATATTATTATTATATAATTTTTATTAAATAAAAATTTTCATATATGTTTTATGAAGTCAAATGTAACTTTTATTAATGTTTGGATACTATTTTTCTTAAAACCCATCAATTTTCAATAAATATAATTTTTTACCCTAAAACTAAAAATTCACATATTTATAAAATTATTTATTTAAAATGAATATTATTTTTGTAATTAGAACATCAAAATTATCCAATAGTTAATTTTTCATAATTTTCTGATACAACCGAAATTTTCGGTAAAAATTAAATACCATAAAAATATATAATGTGTTTTATGAAATCATAATAACCCAATTATGATGTAATAAAATACTATAAAAGTTAAATTAAGCCAATATATGTTTTACCTTTAAAATAATGTTATTTTATAATGGTTTGATTAATTATAAAATTCCCTAGTGGAACCTAATGACTTATAAAATATTTTAACATTTTAAAATGATTTCCTTGAGAGTGTGACTCACCTCCAAATAATAAAGAATAATATTTTAATATGTTAGTCCCTTTTCCTTATAAAATATTTTATACCACTCCCCATTGGAAGAAACCATGGGCAATGACCATGTGATGGTTTGCGGTTTTGAATATTTTAATGTGTATTGTCCAAAACCTAATTAATAAATAATTCCCTCTCCTTCCTTATATAAACCCACCCAATCACTCATTACTCTTCACTAAAACCATTTGGAGCTTGGATACCCTCTTCCACATACTCCCAAGAGTCTTATCAAGGCATCCCAAATCACCCCATAAGCCTCTCCCAAGCCTTTAGAATCACACATCCAAGCAAGGGATCTTCCACCCTCCTCTTTTATCAAGCATTCTTTTCATGTTATGTCTTTTAATTTATTTTATTCCTATGTTGGGACATGTTATTAAATATCCTCAATAATTACCATTTGATTTATAAATGATGAAATCCCATTTCACTCTCATTTATTCCTCTAATTATCCCATATGAGCACCTGTTACCATACAAAATTTTTGTAAGGGTTTCTTTCCTTTCTCATTTTTATCCAAGTTTATTTATATTGTTACAACTTTTTTTAAATTAAAAATTATGTTGGTTGTTTTATAACCTCCTAAATACTGATCTTATTGTGTTTTTAGGTTTACAATCCTCTTTCTCTCTTACTAATCCATCCCATGTACACCCGTTTCCATGCCAAAATTTCGTAAGAGTTTTTCCATTTCCCCTCTTTCTTCAACTTTCTCTATAATGTTGCACCTTCTATTTCCAAATGAATTATGTTGGGACAAGTATTTATATGAACCCCTTAGTTTCCGTTTCATTTATATATAATTATATACCCCACTCCCTATCCTCATCCATTTTTATGTATTTTTATGTCACACTGTTAGGCCGCCGAAATTACACCACAAATTTCCATTCAAAAAGTCAACTTGTAGTGAATACCATACCAATTTCTCTATCAATGGTATTAACCTTTATGAAGATATACTTATTTATTATATAATTTCAAGTATGTATTCCACATTCCTTTATCTTGGAATAAATTATGATGTTGAATGAATCCATGTTATATGATCTATGAGGCACCCTTAAGCATGGGATTAAAATGTTTATGAAGGGTGAAATATGATAGTGCTCCAATACATTGGGTAATGTTTAGTATCATGATACGACATTCGAAATGAGGTTTTACCCATGATAATTCATGTGAAATTTTGGTTTACTCATGATAATTAATATTCAATTAGGGTTTACCCATGTTAATCCATGTGAGATGAGCCTTGGTTCATGCTAATATCATGTTGTATGTTGTTGCCACATTTCCATGTTATGATAAGTAGGCTATGTCATGCCATCATGTTCATGTTTATCATATACTCCATTTATGTCATATTTCATAAAATTTATTTTATTCTTCATTTTATTCCTTGTTTAATCCCTTAGTGGTCTTTATAGCTCACCCGTTTCTTATGTATGTACTTAGGTTATCCCAAAAAGAGCTATGTATGAAAGAATTTTGCGGTCCTGTAAAAGAATTTTTCAATAGAGATGTTGTATTTTATGTATTAATTTTTCTTTTAATTTTCTTAATCCCCAAAAAAACTATACCTCTCGGTCATATGGGCTGTATTAAGAGGATTTTATGTAATAAATCATGTGTAAATGTGTAATAAAGAGTATGGTTGTTCTAGTTGGTATCAAAGGATAGGTTTAGTTTTTTTATTAGGATTAGAAAGCCCTTGTGAAAGCCTTAAGTATTAAACTATGTATATAGAAAACATCCCTATATTTTTGTGTATATAGAGTAAGTGGTTTATCAGGAAAATAAATCCTTGTATGGATACGAACATGTCGAGGTGGCTCTGGCCCAGATATATCTAGGGGTAAAACTCAAAAACACTGCTATGAGATAGACTCGAATGGGAACTGGTGCACGAAAATAGACCTTGGTGCACTCTTGTTTTGACACTCCTGGGGGATAAGATTTGGTAAATTCATAATCTTAGTGTGAACCATTATTAAGGGAGAGAAAAAATACCAATAAAATATATGTTAGGACATAAATCATGGATAACATAGATTTAAGACTTGAAATTTATATGTTAAGGAGATAAATGTAATTTTTAAGTTATCCATTTAATTCCATTGGATTCCCCTTTATGTGTAAATTTTTTTAAGATAATCATCCATAATTTTCCTTTTATTCTTGCCAATTGAAGGTAATATGCAGAATATGGCTAACAACTTATGCGAAAGGAAATGCGATGAATGTACCAACGAGATTCCCAAACAAATTGGAGCTCAAGTAAAGAATATAATTATTATGCCAAACCAGATATCAAAAATCATGATTAAAAATTGGCACATTGTTGAATTCCCAAGGAAATAAAGTAAAAGGAAGGAGACTTCTTAGTAAATCTTGTCTGATAAAGGTGATAATGGATAGAAGTCCCAATTTCCATCATGTAGCAAGTGTGGAAATAGGCACCAAGGAAAATGACCCAGAGGGACTAGGAGATGTTTAATGTGTGTAAAGGAAGGGTAAAAAATAGCCAATTTATGCACCGAAATGGATAATGGGATGAACGAAGACAATGTTTCATCTAAGGAATCAAATACATTTCTATGCTATAAATGTGGATAAGTTGGGCATTACTCAAGAAAATTCTCTATTGTAAGGGCTGAGAAGCATGATGAGAATCAACAATCTCCTTTATCAAGGGAGAATAGGAAGTGTGGTTCTAAAATGGATAATTATGAATGAATTAAATGTATCCAGTACTTATAAGTAGTGTATGTCGTAATGTATTTCAATTTATGTCTTATTAGTATATATTTATGTTTTTGAAGAACACTGAGTCCCTAGTAGGAATGATATTAAATCATTAAGGAAAAACCTCTATAAGAGTTGTATAACATGTTGTTGTTTTTGGGAATGTTCTTCTTGAAAATTTTATAAGTCTCCCTTTGATGTAATTTTATGTAATAAGACAAATTCATTGCCTATGACACAAGGAAGTTGAAAATGAATGAGAAAAACTATCCCATGCATGATCTGGAGTTGGAGGCAATGATCTTTGTGTTAAAAATCACGTGGCATTATATCATTGGGGAGAAGTGTTAAATATATATGGATTAAAAAAATCCTCAATTATATATTCACACAGAAAGCATTTAATATGTTCCAATGAAGATGGTTAGAGCTCATCAAAGATTACGACTGCTCAAACCATTACCACCCTAGGAAAGTGAAAAAGGTGGAAGATTATCTAAGTAGAAAAGACCCTACAATTATATCATTTATGAGAATTAAAAAGGATCCAATATTCTTATATTTGATGAAATAGACAGGGGAATGATAAAGAAGGGAACATCATCAATCCTTTCACAAATGATTGCTCAACCGTCTATTTTGTAAAGTTTAAAGGATTCTCAAAAGGATGATGTTGGAATTTAGAATAAAGTGGGATCTATCAAAAAAGTTAAATCCTTGGAGTTAAATGTTAATGAAGATGAATATTTCCAAATATACATAAAAGTGACTGGTATGTTAGAAATTGAAGGATGAGAGGCATAATTCTAAGGGGGTGATGCAACCTTTACCCATACCCACATGGAAATGGGAGAACATCACCATGGATTTTTCCACCAGACTTCTGAAGACATCCAAAAGAAAAAATGCTATCTGAGTTGTTATGGATCATCTTTCAAAGATTGTGCACTTCATTGAAGTTCGATAGGATTCGTCATTGGATCAACTGGAATGAATATACATCAAATAAGTGGTAATTATACTTGTAGTACCACTATTGATTGTGTATGATTGAGATCTAATATTCACATCTATGTTCTGGAAGAGTCTCCAACATGCTCTGAATACTGAGATGAACTTATTTATTGATTATCATTCTCAAACTAATGGAAAATCTGAGTGGACTATCCAATCATATGACCAAATGTTTAGAGAATTATCAATGGACATCAAAGGAGGATGAGATAAACGTGTTCCTCTGGTTGATTTCTCTTACAATAACAATTTCCACTCAAGAATCTAAATGGATCCTTATGTATCCGTTTATAGAAAGAGGTTCAGAACACCGGAATGTAGGGATGAAGTTGGGAGTGAAAACTTATAGGTCCATAAATGGTTGAAAAATGGTGGAGAAGGTTAAGAAAATCCAGCGGCACATTAAATCTCCTTAGAGTTGCAAAAAGAGCTATGATGAAAAACATTTAAGAGACCTAGAGTTTGATGATAGAGACATGGTATTCCTCCTCATATCACTATGGATGAGAGTTATGAGATTTGGGAAAAAGGTAAATCTATGTACAGGGTACATCGACCCTTTTGAGATCATTGATTGCATTAGAGTAGTGGCCTACCGACTAGTACTCCCACTGAACATGTCTCAAGTAAATGATGTATTCCATGTGTGAGTCTTGAGGAAGTACATAACTGAACCACCGCAAGTACTCAATTCAGAGGTTTTACCATTGGAGAATGACCTCTCCTATGAAGAGAAGCTGGTGAAGATCATAGATCATAGAGAAAAGAGTTCTATGAAATTAGAAGATGGCCCTTGTCAAAGTGTTTTGGAGAAAACACAAGTTTTAAGAAGAAAGTTGGGAACTGGAGGAAGTGATGAGGTAGAGTTACCCTCTTTGATTTTAGTATGTGAAAAAGAAATTTTTGAGGTGAAATTTCTGAAGGTGGGAATTATGTAATGACCAAAACCTTTATAAATAAAATTCCCTTTCTTTTAATGCCTTTGGGATATAGAAAACATGTGAACTCTTTTTATTATTATTATTGGGTTTAAATGAAAAATCAGTATAATTACAATTCATAATATATCCATTGTATATTGATCACACAATTGATATAAACAAAAGGTTTTAAAAAATCTTTTCGACACAGAAAAAGGATAGGAATGTTTCATCTAGTAGACTCAGACCATACGAAGATCATTTGTAAAATTTCTAATAAGAGGTAGCATCACTTGGCTTCTCTCATGACCATGTCCAAGATGAGATTCAACACGTTAAGATTGAATGAAAACTCTTACAGGAGACGTTCGAGTTAATAGAGATTACCACTTGGGCGATGTTATCTGAGCCACCCCAAGAGTCTGTCACCATCGCACACCTTACCCTTAGGTCATACGTGGGTGTTAAAGGGGTTATGTAATAAGGTATTAGTTACTTATTGTCTAATGATTTTTTTATAAATAAAAGTTGTATTCCATCAATTCCATTATGAGAATAGTTTTTCATAAAAATATAAGGAATTAGATAAATTGATTATTTGGATAAAATAATACTTTTTAGAAATATTTATATTATTATATTAAACTAAGGTTTTATTAATAATGTTATTATAATAGTTTTATAAGAACACTCCTTTTAATTATATGTTATGATTACATTTACTCCTTATTTCTTTTACTCTATAAATAATTAAGTATTCATTTTGATAAGAATTATATTTTTACGATAAAACTGAAACTGTATTTTTAATTAAATAATTTATTTTGATGAATTAATGAATTTTTTGAATAAATAATATTTTAACAAAATATTATTATTATATAAATTTTATTAAATATAAATGACCATATAATTCTTATGAAGTCAAATGTAACTTTTATTACGGTTGGAAATTATTTTTGTCAAAACCATGTTCAATAAATGATGGTTTTTATTTTAAAACAAAAAATTCAAATATTTAGAAAATTATTTAGATATAATGAATACTATTTTTGGAATTAGGACATCAAAATTATCCAACAGTGAATTTTTCATAATTTTCTTGATATAATTGAATTTTTGGGTAACACATAATTACAGTATAGATATATAATGTGTTTTATGACATCATAATGACCCAATAGCGATGTAATAAAATACTATAAAAGGAATATTTGGAAAATATATGTTTTAAATTTAAAATAATGTTATTTTTTATCTTTTTTATTATTTTATAATTCCCTAGTGGACCCCATATGACTTAAATTTTTTTTAACTTTTTTAAATGATTTCCTTGAGAGTATGACTCACCTCCATATAAGAAATCATGATATTTTAATATGTTTAACCCTTGGCCTTATAAAATATTTTATACCACTCCCCTTTGGTATAAACCATGGGAAAAACCATGTGATGGTTTGTGGTTTTGAATATTTTAATGTGTAGTGTATAAAACCAAAATAATAAAGAATTCCCTCTCCTTTCCTATATAAACCCACCGAATATCCCATTCATATTCACTCAAACTATTTGGAGATCAACAAAACTCTAACCCATACTACCTATAGTCCTCCCAATGTGTCACAAAATCTCCCAATAAGCCTCTCCCAATCCATTGGGATCACACATCCAAGTAAAGAATCTTTCACCCTCCTCTTTTATCAGGAATTCTTTTCATGTTATGTCTATTAATTTCTTTTATTCCTATGTTGTGATATGTAACTAAATATCCTAATTAATTCCCATTTTATTTATAAATTATTATATCCAATTTCACTCTCATTTATTCCTCTTATAAACCCTTATGTGCACTTGTTACCATGCTGAATTTTCATAATGGTTTCCTTCCTTTCTTATTTTATCCAAGTTTCTTTATTTTATTAGACCCTTTTTCAATTAAAATGATGGGGTATATTTTTGGACCTCTAAAATACATATATTATTATGTTTTTATGATGGTCTACATCTTTCTATCTCATTAATACATCCCATTTACACCTGTTACCATGCCGAAATTTCATAAGAGTTATTCTATTTCTCCCCATTCTTCATGTTTTTCTATTATGTTACGCCTTCTATTTCCAAATACCTTGTTTTAAGACAAGTATTTATATTAACCCCTTACTGTACATTTAATTTATATATGATGAGATACCCATTTCTCTCTCATCAACCATTTTTATGAATTTTTCTGTCACGTCGTTAGGCTGCCGAAACTACACCACGACTTTCCATGCAAAAATCATCATTTAGTAACTTCCATGCACATTTCTCTATCAAGGGTATTCAACTTTATGAACTTATAATTATTTATTATAGACTATAATTTATATATTACATAGTATTTTATCATTGAAAAAATGATTATGTTGAATGAATCCATGTTATAAGATCTATGCGGCACACTTAAGCATGAGTTTGAAATGTTTATGAAGGGTGCACCCTAATAGCACTCCAATGCATTGGGTAATGATTAGTATCATGATACTCCATGTGAATTTAGTATTTAATCATGATAATTCATGTTCAATGAGGTTTTACTCATGATAATTCATGTAAAATTGGGGTTTACCCATTCTAATCCATGTTTCATGTGCCTTGGCTCATGCAAATATCATGTTGTATGTTTTTGAAATGTTTCCATGTTATGATAATCATGATATATCATGCCTTTATGTTCATGTTTATCTTATGCTACATTTATATTCTTATTTCATAACATGTATTTTTTCTTCATTTTATTCATTTTTACTCCCTTTCTGGGATTTGTCTCACCCTTTTCTGATGTATGGCCTCAGGTTATCCCATGCAATGGTATGTACGAAGGAATGTTGTGGTCATGTAAAAGAGTTTTCCAACGAAGATTTTGTATTTTAGGTATTAATTTTTCATGTAATGTTCCTAATTCCCAAATAAACTAGACCTCTTGATCTTCTAGTTTGTATTAAGTGCTATTTTATTTAATAAAGCTTGTGTAAATGTGTAATAAAGACTAGGGCTATTATATACAATGTTATCATTTTTTCACAAAATAGAATGTATTGAATTTTGTGTTTTAAAGTAATTAATGAAGCTAAAGATATTATAAATATAATGTATATTAGATATAATAAGGGTTTCGATCACAATGGTCACCCAGATAGGCGGTAAAGAAAAATTGAACAATCATTGTTTAGCAAGGATGTAGTCTTCCAAGACATAAACATTATGTTTGTTACCCATTAGATGGAGGTGTGTATAAGTTTAGGTCAAACTATTATCGTAAAAAATTCCTATTATATTTATGATATTGGTGTTGATATATATAAATATGGAATAATTATAGTTGTGGGAGTGGATAATGGAAATAAAAGAGAGGAATTTGAGAAAAGGTGTTACCTCTTAATCGGGTAACTCCTTTTGGTTTGAGCAAAAAGAGCTTCCTTGGAGAGATTTCTGCCCACATTTGGATTCAAGGATTAAGTTAGGGATTTTGGGTAGTAATTTTGGATTATTTTTGTTGAGACGATCTGTCTTGAGATATGTGAGGATGTGGGAGTGAAGGAGGCATTTCATAATGGATGGGGAGTTGAATCTTTTGTAATATTTTAATAGAAAGGAACCCCACCCATGTAGTGTTTATTGGAAGTAGATAAATAACGAACAAAATTAGATATAATAGAGGATATTTTCTAAATATGTACATTAAATAGGCCTTGGAAAAATTTATAGGCCTATTTAGTCCTTATGGTATGGTGTATTATCATATTAAGATTAATTTAACCTTAATAGTTGTAAATAATTTTAATTACATTCATTAATATTTTTGGTCAAAAACAATGTTGTAATTATTAAAGATTAGGAATTATGATGATTCTAAATATTTAATCCAATTTTCCAAATTCCAATCATAGATGTGGAAGAAATTAATTTAAACTTAATCCCGTAGAAGGGATAACAATACGGGGTTTTAAAGTAAAAACATCCTAAAGTTCTCTATGTTTTTATAGTAAAATTCAATGTGAAATTGATTCTAATTATCTATATTGGATTAATTTTAAAAAATATTATCTAATTAAACATTATAAAACCAATATAAATTATAATTTAACTTTATAATTTAATTATATGAAAAATCGTTTTGAACTAAAATTCAGTATTTTTAATTATTCATTAAAAATGAAACATCACAGAATACTACCAAAAAATCAACCTAGTCAAATTTTTAGGTTCCTATTTCAAATATTAAGATTATAATGACATATAATAATTATAAAAGGGTAAAAATTGTATTCAAAATGGTTTCCCCATTAAAAGGTGGTAAAAGTACCAAAATAAAAATATAGGCTTTTATGTGTAATATCTAGTTTATTCTTATCATAAGTCTATCAAATCTATTGGATGATTATCAAAAATATTTTATTATATATATTAAATATATATTTCACTAATATCATTTATTAATTTTCATTAATTAAATTTATTAATAGGAAACACCTAGTGAGCATAAAAGTAATATATTTCCTTTAAATTCAATTGGTTTGTATTTTAATTTCTAATTAATTGGTTACATGCTAAACCATTTTATATTTTTTAGAACCATAAATTTTACTAATATAGTTAATATTATTCATATTTTCTAATATAATATCTAGGTTAAGTATTATTATATTAAATAATATTTTTTTAATAATATATTATTGTTTGGTAAAACTCTGTCTTGCATGTAACTTAGGCTATCAAAGAAGGTCGTTGTTTTGCGTAATGCATGATAACATATTATTTCATTCATAGAAAGATATAAATTATATTTAATTTATTTAAAATATTAAATATATTTTAAATACTCGGGAAATTATTTTCCCATACATGCTTAGTGTCACGTGTTACACATGCTATCAAATATAAGGTTCTTACTTTTGAATTTTGGGAAGTAACATTCTCCCAAAATTAAATAAATTTCATCCTCACAATTTATACTTGATCCCAGATTTATAGGGTTTTAAAATAAACTATTTTTGAAAAACCCAAAACATAAAAAGGGTTAATATCACATCTTCTTAATAAGAGATAAAATAAAAGTATGATTTTCAAGTAAATTTGTTCCCTGGTAGGAGAACATAGGTGGGAAATGTAAACATGGATACTGATGAAAAATGTAACCATAAAGTTATGATGGAGAGTTATATAGAAAAATTTTGTGGTAAAGTTACTAATAAAAATTCCATAAATTCCTGATCATCTAAGAAGCCATTTGATTCATTGGAAATAAAGTTACTAGGAAATTGTTTTGGGTTTCAAGAACTTTTTCCTGGAGTTGAGAAATTCATTCACTCTATAAGAATATATGTAAATATATGTTTCTATAAACATAATATTTATCTCTGATTATGCCTTGAACCAATTATACTTCTTTTCTTAGAACATGATTAATCATATAGTGAAGTAACAAATTAATCTCTACAGTCTCATCCATTTTTCAACATAAACCATTTTATAAAAAGTTATTTTTTCCAAAAGATTTTGATTCAATACATTAGACATATGGTCACTAAATTTCCTATATGAACTTATCATTATCCATTAGTCAACATGATACATCCCAAAATTTTCACATTCCTAATATGTGAATAAAATCATCACGAACCATCTTGAAATATGTTAATAACTCGAATTAACTTGAACACTTATTGGAAACATGCTTTCTTTCTTATTCCTTATGTTATACATGTGTTATTTTATATATTGTATAAATATAAAAAGTGTTTTAAACTCAATGAATGATAGCATATTCCACTTGTTGAAAAGTAATTAATTAATTCCTAGGCAGTCCGTACTTATCAAAGTTAGTCATTTCTTCATCATTATCTCAACATCATGAATATATTAATTGTTTTATTTCCCTAAATCACGTGTTTTAAAAAAATATTAAAATTCTACTGAATATGATTTCTTTTTACCATTCATCATATTCTTGAAAAACCTTAATGAAAAAGTACATTATTACAATCTTCATATATTTCTTCATTCTTATTAGCATTACATTACTAATAAAATATTCAAATGACATAATTAATGAATAGAAATATTAATCATTCCTTTTCATCCACGGTAGTTTTATATCTTGATCAATATCCAATAGCATAAAATTTAGTATATTGCATTGATGGTTGGAACATTGAGTCACTTAGTGTCTCATCTCCTTGTAGTTGAAGCATTGTACACTAGAAACCTTTTTCTTACCTTTAAAATCATGAACATGGTTTCCTTTTTCTCAATTGATATGAAAAAACTCTCATTACCATAAAAATTTTACTAAGGTTATTCATTCCACAGTTATCACATATGGGAAAAAATTCTTTCACTTCTTCCATATATCTGTATTTCTTTTGCCATCCTATTCTTCTATTTCTTCCCTTCAGAGACATAAGGCTCATATAATTATTTAATTACTTTGTTAACACAAGATATTATTTCCTTATATGATAATAATACTTGGTAGAATATCTCCCATAAAAATGATAAATTAAGACCTTGAATAATATGATCCTTCTTACACTATGCATGATATGCATTGGTGGAGTTTTCATTCCTTCTACTATGAGCCATTTCTATACAATTACATATACTAGATTAGCTCATAATATTATGAACATCCTCTAACTCAAAACATTTCAAAGCATATAAAATAATTTTACCCAACACGGATCCTAGAACCTTATAATTTGGTTACTTTGGGCGAATAAATCCTTCATAAAATTGGGTAAATAAAATGTGAATTATCCCAATTATATCCCATGAGAGTGTAAACTATGTGTGTAGTAAGAGCTATTATCTATTACCAGGTTCCCCAAGTTAGGCCCATAACACCTTGTTATATTTATTACTCATAGTAACATCTTTTAGAGAACCACATTGACTTGTAGTATCCAGAAAGAGATGTTTTCCTAAGAATACCTACATAATCTCTACCATACTGAAATTCTAGGATGTTCTTGTATACTTATCTAAAATATATATCTTGTGGTTGTGCACCCTAATATATGTTTTGTAAATCTAATTTCCAAGGTTTCTTCTAAACTTCATTTTATACCTACTATAACACCCCAACCCTAGAATCCTAGAGTCGATGCATTATTTACTTAAATTTACATGATTACAATAAATAAAATCTCTAAGGACTGAGAGTTTTAGTCTTGGAAATCCAGATTACATACATGATTTTCATAATAAATTTGAAAAAAAACATGCTACACAATAACTAAAATAATCTACATCCTTTAAATCTTAATCAATGCCGCATTCTTCATAACTCAGGGAAGAAGCATAATATGGGTGAGATCAAATTCTCAATAAGGTTAAATACAATGGAATCAATAATGAATCAATTTATATGGAAGGTTAAATAACTCAACACATGTTAAATTTAAACTAATATATAAGGCATAAATAATATGGAAATTATGAAACTGAAACACATTCCATATATCAATAAACTTAAAATGAAATACATCCATAGACATATCGATGAAAAATCTCATGGATAAATAAAAACAGAAACTAAATGAAGGAAGTTATTTATTATTGGATGCCATGTTCCCTAGGTACATGGAACCAGTACCATAAAAACCTTACATAAGATGGTTTATCTATTAGGTTAAACCACATCTAAGGTGGCGTCCCAACTACTTCATCTCATGGGACTATCGACGCATCGATGGGATCTATAAATTTTAGGGCCCACCGATCATTATTAGTCCAAATAATATTTCAAATATCAACTAAATAGTATTCGAAATCAAATATCTATAATGAATAAATAATATGGATTTATAAATAATATTTCATTGGGGGATAAGTAACAACAAGGATTTTTTATGTTGAAGAAATAAATAAATAATATTTAAAACTATTCTTTAGGAAAATATCCTTTTCTTTTAAAAACCTATTTAAAAATATTTTTCATTGAAAATCTCTTGAAAAATATTTTCTTTAAAAATTAACCTTTTATGATAAAAAATGAGCCATCAAGTGAAAATAATTTTTTTACTAAATAATTTTTAAAAGGTGAAAACATATTTGAAAATATTTTAGTAAAACATGGTTTTTATAAGAGTGTAGGTTCTCCGAATAAAGAGAGAAATAATATTATGTTTTCTTAAAAATATTTTTAAAACAATTTGAGTATCAAAGTGGAGAAAAATGGTCCAAATACATGAAAATGGTCATGAATAATCATAGGATAATAAAATGATTTATTGGAAAACTTTTATATAATTTCTACAAATGGATATACCATTGAATAATTATTACAATTATTTTTGAGGAAAATAATCTTCTGACATTATGAAGTCTCCCATACAACATTGAAACATTTTTAATCATAAAATCATGAAGCAAGAAAATTAGATGAAAGTTATAATTTCATGAGAGTAAGTATATTCATGATATAACATGTTAAAAGGTATTAAAAACATTGAATAAAATTCCATTGGTGTATAATGACAAATAAGTCTCAATAGAATGTAAATTGAGACAAAACACCCTTACATTATCCTTCCTTTTTTTGGTCTTTTTCAAAATTTATGTTGGATTAAAATATGTTACATACTATTAAAATAAATATAATAAGGTTTAAAATCCCATATATTAACTTATTATAATGTCTCATTACCCATTTTTTAGTAAACTTTAATTATTTTAACTATATGGTGGTTAATTGCCAAGTTCATCAAGTAAGTTTTAACATGTTCTTGGTTGTTATTATCATGGTTTCATCATCTATATAATTTAAAACATGATTTTAATATCATATATTTCAATTATATATATGTCTAGGATAATATGTAATGATTTGGAGCTAATAAATGAATTTTTCCCTTCATGGATATGTTATCTCGTTTGTATGCAAGAATGCTACATTCATTTCATTATCATTTTTAAAGAATAAAGAATAGATGAAACACATGTATATCATAATTAAAATATCATAAATATTTCATATTTTATATATTGTTTTATTATAATTACCCTTTATATATTCCATGTATATCATGAACAAATCGCATCGCTTTGAGGTGGCGGTAGTTATCACTTACACAAATGATGTTATCATTTTTATGAGAAATTAAATGTATATAGGTATGTGTTATAATGTAATTAAAGAAACATAATTATATTATAAATATAATATATATCATATATAACAGGATATTTAATCATAATGGTCAGCATGATTGGAGGTAAGGGAAAATTGAACAACAATCATTTAGCGAGGGGGTAGTCTGCCTACACGTAAACATTATGTCTGTTACCCATTAAATGGAGGTGTTTGTAAGTTTAGGATTAAATAATAGAATAAAAACTTCCTAACATATTTATTATACTAGTTTTTTACATAAATATGGATGATGAAGTGTTTAGGGATTGGAGAATTGAAATAAAAGAGATGTGTTTGAGGGAGGCTGTTACCTCTTAATTGTGAAATGCCTTTTTGATTGCACCAAAAGTGATTCCATGGAGGTATTTTTTCCTATGGCAGAATTTAATGATTAAGTAGGGATATTTTGATTCATTTTGGAAGCGTTTTTTTGAACCAAAGTGATTTGATAGGTGTAAGGAAGTGGGAGTGAAGAAGGCCTTTTATAATGGAGGCGGAGTGTAATCTATTGTAAAGTTTTTAATGAAAGGATCCCTACCCATGTATTGTTTTTTTAAAGTTCATAAATAATTATCCAAGTAGATATAATATAGTATAAGTTCTATATATGGTATGAAAACCGTTCTTGGACAAGTGTATAGTTTTATCTTGGCCTTACTGTTATGGTTTAGTCTATTATTACGATTAATTTAACCCTAATTATTGTAATTAATTTTAATTACTTTCCCTAATAATTTTGGTAAAAAAACTTATTTGACCTTATCATACATTATTAAATATTCTGATACCAAATATGGAATCCATTTTTTGAAATTTCAATCACTTAAGGGGTATAAATTAAATTAAAATTCATCCTGTGAGAGGGATGACAAAGCGAGGTTTTAAATTAAAAAAATCTAATATGTTGCTATTTTTTATAGTTAACTTAAAAATGAAATTGATTCAAATTAAATAAATTAGATTAATTAATAAATATATTATCTAATTAAACATTGAAACCAGTTGAAATTATAATTTTACCTTATAAATTAATTAAATGAAAAAGAATTTTTGAATTAAATTTTTAGTATATTTCACATTTCATTAAAAAACGATTCTTCATAGAGAAGTAACAAAAATCCACCCTAACCAAATATTTATGTTCCAATTGAAATATAATGTTTATTTTGACGTATAAGATTTATAAATGGGTCAATGATTTGATTTAAAATGTGTTCTCCCTTAAAAGTTTATATAAGTGGAAAAATAAAAAATTAAGGTTATTAAGTTTTATATTGAGTTTATTCTTATCATTTATCTATAAAATCTATTGGATAATTATAAAAAATATTGTATTTAATTTATAACATATATATTTAATTAATATCGTTTATTAATTTTAATTAACTTATTTTAAAAATATGAAACACCTTGTGAGAATAAAAATAATAATATTTAATTTACATTCAAGTGGTTTGTATTTTCAATTATAATTAACTGGTAACCTATTAATTCATTTTATATTTTTCAAAACCATATATTTTCATAATATAATTAATACTATTCATAACCACTATTTTACTGGAAAGGTTAAGTATTACTATTTTGAATAATAATATTTTAATAATATATTACTGCTCGGTAAAACCCAGTCTTGTGTATAATGCAAGCTATCGATGAAGGTCGTGGTTTCTTGTGATGCACGCTAAGTTAGTTTCACTTGAATAAAAAGATATAAATTATATTTAATTTTTTAAAAATACTAAATATGTTATAAATTTTCATGAAATTATCTTTCATTTCATGTTTGGTGTCGCGTGTTATACACACTATCAAATATAAGGTTCTTACTTTAGAATTTCAGGGTGTTACACAAGATAGGATTACTATTCAAGATAGTATCAAATTATTACTCATGATAATTTTGTTATGTTCACTACATTATAAGTTTATATAGTTCTCTATAATTTTTTTATTGGTACTTTGGGTTGAGTAATACTAAACTCTTTTGTTTGACAATACATTTAACATGAAATTTTACAAAGGGGGAATATACATACCTTATTGTGGATATAATATGGGAGGTATGTTATTAACATTGTGGTTAAAACATTCTCTAATGTTTTTTTATTGAGTTAATATGTGATGTAGGGTTATTTAATTATCTAATGATCTATGTTGAACATTTGGTGTTAATGTGGAATTTTTTGTGTAAATTTTCATATTTCCTAACATGTTGGATTTTCATTTTAATTCTAATCCTTTTTAAAAAAAAAATTTAATCATATATGGAATATTTTTTAATAATTTTTTTACTATATCATCTATTATGAGTTTATATTACTTCTTCATGCCAGATAAATTCATCTTAAATAATCATCATTTCTATAAAATAAGATATTATAGTTGAATTTTATTAAAGGAGTAATGCCTACATGTAATGTAATTATATTTCATTATGATCATACTCTGTGTTGTAATGGAATAATATAGTACTAGTGAATGGATCATTGAACAAAAATGTTATCCTCATACCATCATTTCTATTGAATCAATTATTTTTCCTTGATATAATTGATTCATTGTTTTCAATTCCTTAAATTTATCATGGTTATTCAATTTATTGTGATCAATATTATTATTCAATCTCCTTAAATATTTTTATATTTAAATTTCCACCATTTCAATTTGTTTACATACCAATAATGTTCTTTTATTAAAAAAAAATTCAACCTTTGTATTTATCTTTAATTGGTTTTAATAAGAAGATTCATTTCCCATTTTATGATGTGGATTATCTGCCAATGAATTTTCAAATATCTGACCCCGGATTACCCTGAACATGTTAATATTTTCTAGATGTAATTTACTAAATGGTGGTATAATTTAACATGCCTTTATTTTTTAATGAACACCACTTTCTGGGGATATATAATACATGGAAACAATCATAAACAAACCATAGAATTATATTATTTTAATTTTATTGTTAAAAACAAGATGTTGAAATGTTGGTTGTAAATAGAATTAAAGACATTTCAAAAAAATATAATGGTTCCACTCAATAAATTTTATTGTTTAATTCATTCCAAATATGAATCCAGTTTATTTTTATTATTTTATTTTATTATTTTATAATATGTTTCTTTCAATAATGGGTTCTATATATTTTTTAAAGAAAATACTGAAATTATTTCCTATAAGATTTAGATATTATATTTTATACTTATTATATATATTTTAAATTAATAATGTCAAAATATTCATAGTAACAATTTTTTAGAATTTTCTGAAATGTGTTCTTTTTCAATTAATAGTGAAAATACATATTTTTATTCAATACAATTTTTTTAGGAATATTAAATTATATATTTTTTGAAAAATAGATTAAATATATAATTAGTTCCCATATATTTTGGAAAATGTAATTTAGTTCATTGAAATCTATTTTATTGTTTAATTTTTTATAAAATAATTTTTATAACTAAAAATAAATAATTTTTATTAGAAAAGATGATTTGATATACATTTTTAAGAATTTTAAATTTATTCTTACTTTAAAAATTAAATCATTTAAAATTTATTTCATAATTATAATAATTTGTTCAAAGATTGTTAAATTTCTCCCACTTATAGTATGAAAATTAAATATTTTTACCACGGTAAAGTTAAAATTGGTTAATTAAGGTTAAAATTATTTCTATAATTGTTCAAATTCATACAAACACCCTCCATAAAATAATTTGATAAGTTTATTTCTATTTTAATCATATGAAAGTAGAAAAATGACCATTTGTTTCCATTTTGATTTCATTTTGACCTTGAAATATTTATGTAATTGATAATAAAAAATGTCACTTTACTTTTTTAATAACTAAAATATTTTTTGTAGGGATATAAACATATTAATTTACATTATAAATTTTTCTACGAATGATGGATGATTTTTTATCATTAAAATTTATGTTAATTTTTTAGTGATGAAATATTTACCATAAGTTCATATGCAACACTAACCCAATGATTAATTAAGTAGTAGAAAATCAAGGGATATGATTTTAGAAATAATAAAGGTAAAATTGTATGGTATCTAAAATTATATTAGTAATTATGAATATTAATTTGATAAATTTGATAAGTTTGAAGGGTTTAGACACAAATTACATTTCGAATGGGTTGTTTCTGTGTTCGTACTATCTGAAAAGATTTTGAAAGGGAATTGATAGTAGGATATGATTATTAAATTATGTACAAATAATAATCAACTAAGACAAGTAGAGTGATATTTGGCTGGAAATATCATCCCATGGCCATTTATGATATAGTTGTTTCCACATAAGTAAAATTATAGGGAATTAATATAAAAAGTTTGATACGACTATTATGACTAAAATTTGGTAACCAAAGTATTTAAAAAAATATGGGTGGAAATGATTACTAATCCAACATAGTTATTATTTCTTTTGGTTATATTAAGACTACATAACACATATATTTTATTTTAGGTAATTTCAAATCAATTTTACTTGAGTTGGACACATATTATATTTTAATTTTTCATTTATTTAAATAAATGACATTAAAGATATTTTATATTTATTATTAATTTAGTAAATGACAAAAAACTCCTTAAAATTATATCATCGTAGAATTTAATGTTATGTGGTTGAAGCAATCATACATTTTCAATATATGGTTAGCTTTTCCTTTAATAGTGTCTTTCTTTATCATTAATTAGTAAATAAATATAACATAGAGGTAATTGTCAAAATGGTTAATGGGTGGTCAGAATAAAAATTTAACGGTGCAAAAATATTATTAAATTGTTAAAATTTTATAATATGATAATATTCTGACTAATAATAACTAAGTATGATAATTTTTTCAAATGGAAATAATTTTTATATGAAAAAAAATTCATATGAATTTAATACTATATGAATTTACAAGAATTCCATTACCTTTCATATGAAAGGGATCCCTCTCTTCTCTTCTCTAAAAAATTCAATTTCAATTTAGGTAATATGATATATTCCATAATACATTCTAATAGAGGTTTTCATAATCAGAACTTCCATTAATTTCACAAAGTTCCCAAATAGTCATTAAGCATTTCACAAGACCAATATTTTACAAATATACAATCCATCATTCAAATGATGGGTAAACACATCATTTAACATTTCAAAACCATTTTCAAAATATAATTAAAACATCCAGATTACACCTTGAAGTCAAACTATTTCTTATAAAAGTGTCAAACATGCCATTTACTGGCAACACATGCCAAAACACCTTAAAACCATCATATGTATCCTTACAAATAACAAAACCACATGGGGAACCCATAAAAGGTACACAAGACTTCTCTTTGAAAATTTTCAATACGTTTATGAGTTCAATCATGCTACTTAAATCAAAAAACACCCAAAAATACAATCGGGCATTTAGCCAAACACTTATTGTGTGTTATTTTACAAAACAACTCTATGTATCAAGAAACAAGGCATAAGACAACACTTTTCACAAAAAATAATTTATCCAAAGATCACATTAAAATATTTATCATACATAGATGGTGCGAAAAGCATGAAATAAAGGAATCAAAAATTAAAAAAGGCAAGTTCATGGGAAATCATACCTCGGATCCATGGCATAATGACAACACACCACTAAAAACACCTCATGAGGGTTATAAAACACTAGATATATGAAGAGAAACCATTAATGAAAAAAAACCAGAACATAATTAAAGGTAAATCAAAACCCTTAGTCAACATGATCATGGGAGAAGAGAAACCAAAGAGGAAAAGAGAGAAAGGGAAAGAGGGGGATGAGAGGAGAAGAAATACATTTATGATCTTTCCCAAAACCATGAGAAATCTCTCACTACTGGAAATCATTATTTTCCCAACACTTTTATACCAACGGTTCTTTTGAACCATTGGTATTGGTGATCTTTACCAACAGTTTATGAAAACCATTGTTAAAGATCTGTAAAAATTGATTTTTCCCAACGGTTTGATGAAACCGTTGGGAAAGATGGGTAAAAAATGACATTTTCCAACGATTTGATGAAACCGTTGGGAAAGATGGGAAAAATGAGTTTTCCTAACAGTTTTTAATAACCATTGGGAAAAAGATTCCCCAAATTCGCCTAAGCCAGGCAGCCCCCTCCCCACAATTCTAGAACTATTGCGTGACTCTCCTAGAAGCGATTCCGACTCGCAGAAGCCCTTGAGAAGCCCCAGCACAGGTGCACCTCTTCCATCGGATCAGCTGCCATGTTAGACTCCTTCCACCTTTTCTAAAGGATATCCTTCCACATCTTCTCAGGGATATCCTTATATTCTCAAGGATATCGTTATTCCCAATTCTTAGGGTTTTTGTAAAATTTTATGACTCACTACTCCACGAATTGTGTACTCAAATAACTACATCGGTGTACACATTGTCCAATTAATGTTTTCATTACACATATACATTTATAAGGGCATGGTGTCACTTTATTGTGTTCTAATTTTAAAGATTCATAGATTTTTTAATCTCAATGCTTCAAATATTACAGCTTCTTGTATATGAACTCATAAAAAATTGTTTGTAATATTTATTCATGGTATTTCATGAAAATCACTCCTTTCATTAAGATCATGTCAAACATGAAGATCTTGTCCATCTTAATTTTTGTACACTATGTTTATTATATAACAAGTATGTATCATGTTTCTATCAAAATCTATATATATATAAAATGGAACACTGTTCACTTATCCTTTTCACAATAGAACATATGGAGTATCTTCTTGAACTTTGCAAAATAGTATGTGGTCCCACTACAACAAAAATAGTTTTTCGCAGCGCCCCCCCTTTATCAGTGCTAATGAAAAAGCGTTGATAAAGGGGGGTGCCTTTATCAGCGCTAAAAAAAGTGCTGATAAACACACCCCTTTATCAGCGCATTTTTTTAGCACTGATAAAGGGACCCCCTTTATCAGCGCTTGTTTAGTAGCGCTGATAAAGGGGGGGCCTTTATCAGTGCATTTTTTAAAAGCGCTGATAAAGGGTCGACTTAAAAAAAATAAAAAAAATAAATTAATATATAAATATATAAAAATAGTTATATTGATATAAATATAATATATAATTTTTAAATATATTTTAGATAAGTATAAATGTACATTTACACTTATAATATACTTAATATATAAGATATTTAGTGAAAATGGATTCTTAAAAAATTAAACAAATATTTTTAATTAATAATTTGCTTATTATTATGGAGTAATAGTCATTTAATAACAATTTTAAGACTAAAAAAATTAAAAAAATTAAAAAAAGATCCAAAATATGTTGAAAACGCAACTCAAACTTCAAACGGCCATTACTTTTGATCTGGGTGTCCGTTTGAGCTCTACCACATATCAAATCAAATCTTGCGAATAGATCTACATCCTTGTGACATGGGGTGACCTCGGTCAAGGGTTTTCCGAGGCCAAAAGTGGTCCAGAAGGCCTCTAAAACTTAGTTTTTAGTCGTGGTACCCAGATTTTTTAACATTTTGTGGATTTTCAGCCTCGTTTAAGGGGGTATTATTGGATTTTTTTGGTGGGGTATAAATTTATTCCAAGGTATTACATTCATATTGATATTATGTCTTTGAAATTTCATCCTTTTTTATAATTCACTGCTATTTATAATCAAATATATAACAATATATACATATTTTTTATATATTCACACTTAAAAATTTAATTATAAATATAAATAATAAAATATATTTATATATAAAATATATTAGCTTTATCTAAATAATAAATAACATCCATTTTATTTAAAATACAAATATATGAATATTTATATACCTATATATTAATCTAACTATATATATATATTAATCTAACTATATATATATTAATCTAATAACTATATATATATATTAATATAAATACATATATATATATATTAGTATTACTATAAATATATATATTAATATAACTATATATATATATTATTATAACTATATATATGTTAATATAACTATATATATATTAATATAAATATATATTACTATACGAATAAATATAACTAAATATATAAATATATATATATATAGAGATATCATGAATTGGAAGACAAATCAAAATAGAGTAGTGGTAAAGGCTTTGGCACGCAGGGGGGATGTCTCGAGTTCAAATCCTGGTGGAGGCAGGGGTGCGCGCGCATGGGGGAATATGGGAGAAAGCGCTATTAAAGGGTGAAGGGGGTGCGTGGGGCCCTGTACAGGGGCAGAAAAGCGCTGTAAAGGGGGGGCTCAAGCGCTATAAAATCCCCCCGATTGGTAGTATTTTTTATATTTTTTTAATTTTTTTAAATATTTTACCTTTTATCAGCGCTTTTTTAAAAGCGATGATAAAGGAAGCGCTAATATAGGGGTCTTTTATCAGCGATAAAAAAAAGTGCTGATAAAGGACCCTTATATCAGCGTTTTGTTTTAGCGCTGATAAAGGGGACCCCCCCTTATCTTTTCCGGCTTTATCAGTGCTTTTCTAGCGCTGATAAAGGCCATTTTTAGCGCTGATAAAAGCCGTATTTGTAGTAGTGTCCCAAATTACTACTTATTCCTTCTTTATGAAACTAATTCACAGAATTTCAAATTCTCAATATTATTGAATATTAGTTTTCCTAATATAACCATTAATCATTCTGCCTTCAAAGTCATACATGAGTTATTCAGTCACCTTTTTAAAACACAGTGACCATTTTCACTGATTTGGGGTTCCTCAAAATGCTTGGGAAAATCAGAAAAACACATGTATTGAATCGTGTTTCTCATATAGTTTCATGGATACAAGTTCATCTCGAAAATCATGACTGCGTGGTTCAAATATCATGAGGACCATGGGATTATTATTCTTCACACAAATGAAGTTGTTTTCTACAACTATGTGTTTTTTTCACTTTTGATTTGGCCTAAAGGGGAGCTTTATGGTCCTTAATCATGGTTGTGGGTGGTCATTTAGGATGTAAGATTGTATGACTTAATTTTACTTGATATATCCAATATTATTGTTGATTTATGTTCAATATGATTATCTTTGAAAAGTGATGTTGTTTAATAAGTTGTTATTAATGGTTGTAATAATTACGATATGGTATAAGGGTTCATATGGTGTTTATAAGGGTTCACATGGTGTGTATAACGGTTGACATGGTGTCTAAGTGGGGTGACAGTAGGGCTGTCTAGGTGGGGTGGGGGGCTGGGTTTTCCAAGTGGGGTGTGGGGGGTAGGGGTGTCCAGGTGGGGTGGGGGGGCTTTGTTTTCCAAGTGGGGTGTGGGGGTAGGGGTGTCCAGGTGGGGTGGGGGGGCTATATTTTCCAAGTGGGGTGTGGGGGGTAGGGGTGTCCTGGTGGGGTGGGGGGGGGATGGGTTTTCAAAGTAGGGTGGGGGTAGGGCTGTCCAAGTGGGGGGGGGGTTGGGTTGTCCAAGTGGGGTGGGGTAGGGCTGTCCAAGTGGGGTGGGGAGGGTGTGCAGACGGATGAAGTTCATAGCTATAAACTCTCTATAAATTCTGGAAGTATGAAAATTTATAGGGACATTCATGATCATTTTTTGGTGGAATAACATAAAAAGTGTTTGAGGTTTTTAGTCATTTTTTATTTGGAGTTTCTTTTGATGTTGATGTTTCTTATTGATACCTTTGATGAGAATTTATTTTAGTTTTTAAATCAGCTGAGACTCCCCCACCATGCACAGTGTATGAAACCTCTACCCTTACATAATCATTCTGTTTACACAACCTATGCAACCTCTACCCTCATTTAATCAGTGAACTCAAGTAATTAATTCAAGCCTTCATTCTCAATATCATGTAAGAAATTGAATGATGTAAACCCATCCTCACATGATTTCTTACCTTAGATAGTGTCCAGCATATGTAATATGAGCTTTTGAATTAATCAGTTAACTAGGATCATATATTCCATTTCCCCCAAGATGACTATACTAATATAACTTTAGGGTCAATTAAATATAGTTCTCATTGTACGTTGTATATTATGTGTCCTTCTTGGACAATACTCACTTTTATGAGGGTGGGGTGCTTTTCACTAGCCATGCTGTCATGTGTAGACATTCAAAAAAATGTTAGATAAGTCACAAGTTTAATTCAGTAATGTTGTTATCATTGACATACTTTATTATTAATCTCAAATTTAAAAATAAATGTTTTTGTCTATACTTAATGAAATTAAATCTTTTTACAAGCCATGAACAACCTATTAGTGTAGAAGCCTAAAATTTATTCACCCATGGGGTGCGCTTGACTTGGTGAAGTAATTGGGTAATGAAAGGTATGGACATAGAGGTGCCAATAATGAGTTATTGAACATGAGTGAATGATTTGGGATGCCTATAACACATAATGGGACCTAAGGCATGTGCCTCTTATAGACCTAATGAAAATTAATATAAATAAATTTTAATTTAATTTATGAGTACTTGTTCATTACATTATTTTAATAGTTCACTACATCGATTAGAAACTTATTCCTTTATCGTTTACTTAAATGTATTTTCTATTAAAGTTCAATCCTATTAAATTTTTTATGACAAAATGACTCATATAAATTCTTTTTACAGAATGGACAGAATTTGGATGTATGAAGTCGATCAGATCTCAAGCGATTTTCAAAACAATTTAGAGAGCTTTGTAGATTTTTCATTTCACAATGCTTCAGATAGTGCTCGCATACACTACCAATGTTCCAATTATGTTGGTAGACCTTGGTTGAGCTGTGAAGAAGTCAGCTACCACATAACCAAAAATGATTTTCAAGCAAACTACTTTGTGTGGTATCACAATGGGGAGAAAATGAAATCTCAAATTAGTGATGATCGAAATGAAAGGACTGGAATGGAGAATTTGTTAGATGATCAGTTTCCGTTTATTCGTCATCATGAAAAATAAAGGATTTCGACTCAAGAAGACTTTGATATGAGGTGAGCTTATGAATCTAGTGAAAGTGATGATATTGATAGGGTGAAAAAATTGAATGAGGCTGCCATAAATCCAGTATATCGACAATGCAATAAAATGAAAAATCTAGAAGTTTTAATCTGATTGTTTCATGGGAAAACTATGTATGGGATTTCTAATACAGAAATCGATTACATTCTTACCCTCTTGAAGGATTTACTTCCAGATGATGAAGATATTCCCTCAAACCACTATATGGCATGGATGTTAGTTGAGGAACTTGGATTTTCAAGAAACAAAATTCATGCTTGCCCGAATGATTTAAGCTTATTATGAGAGGAAACCGCTGAATGAAATGATTGTATAAAATGTGGCACATCCCGCTGGAATTCAAAATCTGATGGAACACCATCCCGAATTCCACAGAAAGAAATGTGGAACTTTCCATTGATCCCCAGACTCCATAATATTTTTATGTCTGATGACATATCAATAAAAATGATATGGCATGATACTGAGAGAAATAAGACTAATGATGAGTTGGTTCTCCTAAAGATGGATTTTCATGGCAGATATTTGATGCTCGATATCCTGATTTTGCAGCTGACGTTCGTAATGTGAGGCTTGGTCTTTAATGCGACGGTTTTAATCCATTTGGGCAGATGCTTACTTCACACAGCACATGTCTAGTTTTTATACACATTTATAATCTTCCCCCATGGTTGTGTATGAAAAAACCTTTCACTTTCATGATTATACTCATATCTGGTCCTTCTGATCCTGGCATTGATATTGATGTATACATGAAACTTTTAATAAAAGAGTTGAAACTTCTTTTGGATGTGGGTGTGCACACATACAATTCATGTTCGAAAGACATATTTCATATGAGTTCTGTGCTTATGTGGACGATCAATGATTTTATGGCTTATGTAATGATGTCTGGATGGAGCATGAAGGGAAAACTGTCATGCCCAGTTTGTATTAACAATTCACGATCCAAAAGACTGAAACATCGTTGTAGTTTCAGTTTTATGGGACATCGACGATTCTTTCCAAATGATCATCCATATAGAATGAATCGTCGAAGATTTGATAATACCATAGAGACCGATGATCCACCTCAGCGTATGTCTGGAACTTATGTGCTTAATGAATTGAAAGATTTCAGTTTTTCATTCAGGAAGGATCAAAAGATATATAGAAAGAGAAATAATGTTTCCACTGAAACCTGTTACAATTGGAGGAAGAGGAGTATCTTTTTTAATTTACATTATTGGTCAACCAATTTGTTACGTCATTTCTTAGATGTAATTCATATTGAAAATAATATATGTGAAATGTTGCTTTCGGTTCTTCTAAATGTTAAGGGGAAGACAAAAGAGGATTTACGATCTCGGCGTGACTTGGTGGATTGGGGCATCAGACCAGAATTGCATCCTGTGCATATCAGTGAAAATAAATGGCAACTTCCATTTGCTTCTTTTGTGATTAAACCTACGAAAAACAAAATTTATAAGTATTAGAGACTATTAAAGTTCCTGATTGCTATTCAAGCAACATATCTAAATGGGTCAACAGAAGAGAGATGAAGCTAAAATCTTTGAAGACTCATGATTATCACGTTCTACTGCATGAGTTTCTACCAATAGCAATCCTTCATCTTTTGTCCAATAATGTAAGGGTGACTGTTATTCGGTTGTGCCATTTGTTTAGAGATCTTTGTGATAAGAAGTTTTCCAAGTATTTCTTTTAAAAAATGTTGACAGATGCCCAATTAATTTTGTGTGAGTTGGAGAAAATATTTCCTCCATCATTTTTCACATGCATGCTGCATCTGACTGTACATATTCCCACTGAAATACTTCTTGGAGGACCTATTTCATTTTGTTGGATGTATCCAACTGAAAGAAATATGTACACATTAAAGTCTTACATCCGAAATAGGAATCATCTTGAAGGTTCTATCGTGAATGGTTACTTGTCTCAAGAATGTATGGATTTTTTCTCAATGTATTTGTCTGATCTTACTACAAGAATGAACAAACCAATGAGAAATGAAGAAGAATAGTATGAGAAAATTGAACCCATTTTTCCATCACTTCCTCAAACAGGACGAATTTATTAGATCATATACATTGAATACATTAAGCCATGAAGAGCGGGAGATGGCCCATCACAAAGTTTTATTCTACTGTGATTTGTTCGATGACTATATCAAGTAACTAAATTGAATATATAAATCTTACATATATATCTGTTAAACTATTCATATTTTTTATCTACAGGGAACATAAAACAATGATAAATAGGAAGCATTGTTCTTTATCTTTGAGAAGGAGAGTGATTTTTCATAGAAAAGAGTTTACTGTTTGGTTAAAATTGAAGGTAAAAATATTACTGTTTAAAATAATTATATCAATATTTAATTAAGTTTAATAGTCATTTATATTGTAGGTATTGAGTGTGTCTGCTGACTCTGTCTCTGAGGAAATAAGAGCTTTTTCTTTTGGTTCTAATATCGTGGTTCGTGACTGTAAATCAATTGTTATAAATGGGTAAAAATTTATTTTCACTGAATGAGAAAAGAACATGAGAACACAATAGGATGGTGGTATAGTTACTGCCACAACAGATTGTTATGCCAGTGCATCAGATAGTATACCGCGATTTGAAAATGTGGGTTATTATGGAGTCATTGAGAAAATAATAATATAAGATTATTACTCTCATGGATGAGTCCCAATGATGAAATGCCATTGGTTTGATTCGATGACGAGACATGGAACATTTATTTATGATTGTGGATTTCGAGTAATTAATATGACTCGCACTCTTGCTACGAAATAACCATATGTGTTGGCATCAATGGATAAACAAGGTTTTTATGTCAACGACCAACTTCGACCTGAATTTGGTGTCATACTTGAAGTAATTCCAAGACATATTTTTGATGATGGTGATGATGGAATTGACATTGTCCCTAGCGCCATTGGAACCAATCCATTTATTTCTTTTGATGACTCCAATAGCTCAATTGTCAGAGTTAATTGTGAACCTGAAGTTGTGGTTGAAAATATATAGAATCATTCATCCATGTTCTCAATTATTTTGGTTTACCTCGAGTTGGGTTGTTAAGGTTGGTAATATTCAAATTGATTTAGTATTGATCACAAATATGGTTTATCTGACTTGACCGATATGTGAATTTTCAATGTTTATTGGTTGCAGTGTTATTCGATGAGGAGCATAGTACTGGTCCTAGTACTCAGGTCGGTGGTACGTGGATGGTTCATACCAGAGGTGGACGAGCGGCTTCGTGTACCCGACTAGAGCCTTCCCCTCCCACTGACATGTCATCCTTCCCACATTCTGACCTCGGTGTGTCATTAGGGACACATGGGATATTTAGGCCTCCCATGTTTTTTCCACCTTTTGCATCTTCTGGACCATCATTTTCATATCCCATGATGATTCCCACTCCCCAGTCAGAATCCGGTCATACATCTATCCCATCTTCTTTTCCTTCTACTTCTGTCTCTCTGAGCTTCTATATTCCATCGCCTTTGATCCTGTTGCACCACAGGGTGTTCCATCAGTTTCTGTGGATCCAGCGGTGCTCAGCGATCAGACTGACGCAGGTATATTTATAGAACCCTAACAAATTTTTATAGAAATATTTATTTTCATTATAACATGTTTTGATAAAATATTTGTTTTTCTTTCATGAAAGATACATCTACAGACAAGAGGTGGGGGTGGGGGCGTACACGCATGCGTTCGGTGTGGAATCGCCACACCCAGGTTATGGTGGATTACAATGAAGACAACCAAATGGTTGATAAAACAGGGCAGCAATGTCGGAGTTTTTTGGAGACACTTTCCAAATACTCTGACATCATTCCCGTTATTTCGTTATCGTGGAGACATTTTCCACATGAGGTCAAGGATTGAGCTTGGGCAGAGATATGGCTAAAGAAATCTGTTGTATTTAATTCGATGAATTATTTTTTTATTTATATGAATTAATATTTTGATGCGAGCTTCGATTTAATTTTCCCAATGGTGAGGGTGCAGGACCGGAAAGTCTAAAGGATTTAGGCGAGCTTTGGAGAGCCTACAAGCACTAGTTATATATTGGCTGGCGTACTAGAGTTGGAACTGAGTTAGAGGCGGTACCAGTCATGGATGATTGTCTTATAGAGCAGTATCATCAGATGATTACTCAATGGATGACTACCCAGTTTAAGGTATTAATTACATTTGAGGTATTTAAAAAATAACTTTCATGTTTTTCATTAATATTATCCTTTGAAATATTGAATTTTATTTAGGAATCATCTGCAAAAAATAAAAAAAACATTGATGCAAAAAAATACCTCCACACACTAGGATGTACTACGATGCCAGGTCATGAGAGGAAGCAGGTATGACAATTGTTTAAAAGTTTTCTTTACGACTTACACTTTCTTTTGTTTCCTCAATTATTTAATTTTTTTCTAAAGTTTTCATATAACTTTAGTTTTCAATGTCATTGTAGAGGCAAATACAGAATATTGAAGGATGTGTGCCTCGAGCAAAACAGTTTTGCTCGAGTAGACGGAAAAAGGATGGAAGTGTTGTCAACAAAGCGACTCAGTAGTAGATTGTAAGTTTTAATCTGTTGATTTTATATTTTAATATCTATTTTTTAACTTAATAATATATTTATATTTGTAACAGGATGCTTTAGAGGCCCTCGATGCCCAAGAACCAGACAATTTAGGGCCAACTGGTTGCTTACATCAGGTATTGGGAGAGGTGCATCCTGACAGAGTATGAGGCCGACCTAGGATAGCCCCGACGAGGTATTGGACCTCCTCAAGTACGAGTTGTAGTGCCACTGAGCTGCAGTAAGTTAGGGAATAGGCAGAACAGGCTGAGAAAAGGGCCATAGAGACGGAAAAATAGTCTGCTAGGGAAAACAGTGCATTTATGAAATTTATTAAAGTTCTACGTCCAACACTTCCACTAGATTCCAGCCTATATTTTGATAAATATATGTCGTCGATATGTTCTATATATGGTGCAGCAGGTGGCAGTTCTAGTGGTGGTCAAGACGATGTCCATCCTGACGATGATGATGGCAGGGAGTCTGATGTGGAAGAGGAGGGAGAGGAGGAGGGTGTTAGGTCCACAAGGATGAATACCCTGAGAGGGGGGGGGGGGTGAATCAGGGTATAACTAATTTAAATCTAAAGCCCATTCAGATCTTGTTTCGCTATTAAGAAAAACAATCTTCTCTCTCTTTCCCGTTGCACAATATAAACAGAAACCAAAGCATGCATAGGACACAGTGATTTTTACTTGGTTCACCCTCACTGGGGTACGTCCAAGGAGCATACGCCGAAAATTTGTTGGTCATACCAAATTCCACTAATCTTCAATAGATGTGGATACAAGGATTCGGGAACAGTCACTCTGTCCCAGGCTCACTGCCTTTACAAGGTTTAGGGTCAGCTCACTGCTTTCCCAAGGGTCACTCCCTATTTCTCTCTCTCTGGCTCACAGCCTGTGGAGAGGATCACCTTCTTCCTCTTCCTTTGCTCACTGCGCCGTAAATGATCCACTCATAGTTTATAGACTTGTAGGTCACTTCATTTGCATGAAGGAATGCATCTTTCTCATTATTTAGATACTCTGTTGAAGTCCAACTTTCACCTGTTGATGAATCTCACTTTCACCGTGTGTACTGGGCAACCCAAATTTTTACGCACAACCCTTATAACACCTTGTGCGCAATTCCTTTGACTTGCGCGAAATACAATTTTCACGCAACACCTTTCTTACGCGCAACCTCTTCTTTTTACGCGCAACCTGGAAACTGCCTTACGTGCAATTCTCTACTTTTGCGCGAAATCGACTTTTCGCACAACACCACTTTTCCGTACCAATACCAAATTTACACGCAGCCTTTATCTTTTCGCGCAACACCTGACTTTACGCGCAAACTTAATGTTTACGCGCAACTCCCTTTCAAACTACAATTCTGCGCACCAGAGATTGGGTATTTTCTATGTCTTGAACTCAACTAAATGGAGGGGGGTCACTTCATATTTATAGGTAAAATCGACCCTGCGCGATAAACCCTCCTTGAGCGCGTAATCCACTTTGAGCGCGAAAAAAAAATCTTCCGCGCAACACAATTTTTCGCGCATTGGTCCAAGATTTCGCGCACCTCATGTCTTTGACAATTTTCGAGATTCAGACCACAAAACACTTCTTGCGTGAAATACTTCATCCCACTATTTCATGCAACCCGCTGTTTTTCCGCGCATCCCGCTGTTTTCCGCGCGCCACTTTGATTTTTTGCGCATCCCACTAATTTTGCACGCCACACATAATTTTCCGTGAACCTTTTTCCTTTTGCGCACCACACCCTTTTCCAAAAACATATCTCTCCATTTTATGATTTTCCGGACCAAAAATTTGGCAAACACTGGAAAACGGCGCCACCTTGTACCTGCTCTTTTTGTACCACCTCCAGATCATCTATCCCTTTGTCGAGGTTATTCATTCAATAAACGATTGCTGAAAGCATCCCTTAAACTTGGAAAATCACCATGATAACCCCCTTTGTCGACACAAACATATATCATGGTCTGCATTGTCAACAAACACAACAAGGATGCCTGCTTTGTCAACAAACACAATCACCTCAAAAATGATTCAATGATGACTTGAGGGATTTTTTCCCAATAGAGGGTGAGGCGGATGGCGAGGGAGAGGAGGAGGGAGAGGGTGAGGAGGAGGGCGCTGAGGAGGGCAAGGATGATGATGGGGATGAGGATGAGGGTGATGATGATGGTGATGATGGTGATGGTGATGTGGGACAAATTGATCCGTTACATTTTTGACTAATATTACTGAGATTTGATGTTTAATATACTCTATTTTTTGGTTTTATCTAGACCCATAGTATGGTATTGGAGTTGAGTTATTTATATATATTGTCTGTTTTCATGGACGTTGTTGTCTTTTAGTGGTTGCGGTGTATCTTGAGCATGTTTACAGATTTTTGTTGGTTTGGGAACTCCCTAGATAGCCCCCCCTCCTTCCTAGACCCTGGAAAACCCCCCCACCATCCTCCTTGGACCCCGGACATCCCCCCGGACAGACCCCCAGATAGCCCCCAGACAGCCCCCCCCATCCTCCTTGGTCCCCGGACAGCCCCCTGGACACCCCCAGGACAGCCCCCCAGACAGCCCCCCAGACAGCCCCCTGGACAACCCCTCATACAGCCCCCCACCCTCCTCCTTAGACCCCGGACAACCCTCCGAACACCCCCCGGGCAGCCCCCACCCTCCTCCTTGGTCCCCAGACAACCCCCCGGACACCCCCGGACAACACCCCCACCCTCCTCCCTAGACCCTAGACAGCCCCCCCCGGAAATCCCACCCCCCCACCCTCCTTGATTTCACGTGCCATTTTTCTATTTCTCTGATCATGCAATGTTATTTAGGATTATTTCGTTTTTGTATGTCTTGAATTATATGAATGTCTTGGTAAGCTTATTAGCTCATGCTCATCAAATGCATGTGATGATATACTTTAATTTGAATATAAAGTCTTGTTGTAAATTCTCAGTGTTATGTGAATTATGCCTTGATTGATTTGGTTTACTTGTCAATAGTTAGGATAAGACATGAGTTACATGTTAAGGACTCATGGACAGACTCATCATTCTTAGGGAATTTAGAATTGAAATTTTAGGATGTATGCTTTGGTTTACAGGTGAGGCCTACTAGGATGGTTTCTATTACTTATTTGTGATGTGTACAAGTAAACCCCACCTCAATCCGAGGCCTGGTGTGGCTGACACCACTCAAAGTGTCTCAGGTTTATTTGAAATGGACAACATTTTAAGTGAAAAATAACAACTAGCATACGGAAATCTGACCAAACGGATTCTGATTGTGTTTATACTTTATCACAACGATCCATGGGTCATATGTGATGTGTAGGAGTCAACCTCGCCTCAATACGAGGCATGGTGTGGCCGGCACCACTCAAAGTGTCTTTCTTTTGTTTAAAATGGGCTTAATTTTAAGTGAAAACGACAACTGACTTACAGAAAACTGACCAAATGCATTCAGAATGTGTTTTTTTCTTAGGAAAACGATCCATGAGTCATATGTGATGTGTACGAGTCAATCCTGCCTCAATCCGAGACCCAGTGTGGCCGGAACCACTCAAAGTGTCTCTCTTTAGTTTAAAATGGACTTCATGTTAAGTGAAAACAACAACTGACATATGGAAAACCAACCAAACGCATTCAGATTCTGTTGAAACTTTAGGACAATGATCTATTGGTCATATGTGATGTGTACGAGTCAACTGCGCCTCAATCCAAGTCACAGTGTGTCTGGCGCCACCCAAAGTGTCTCTTATGTTTAAAATGGACAACATTTTAAGTACATACGGAAAACTGACCAAACAGATTCTTATTGTGTTTATAATTTAGAAAAAAGATCCATGGGTCATATGTAACGTGTATGAGTCAACACCTTCTTAATACGAGGAGCGGTGTGTCCATCACCACTCAATGTGTCTCTATTTTGTTTAAAATGGACTTAATTTTAAGTGAAAACAACAACTGACATACGGAAAACTGACCAAACGCATTTGGAATGTGTTTTTTTAGGAAAATGATCCATGATTCATATGTGATGTGTACAAGTCAACCACACCTCAATCCGAGACCCGGTGTGGCCGGTACCACTAAAAGTGTATCTTTTGTTTCAAAAGGACATCATTTTAAGTGAAAACAAAAACTGACATACGGAAAACCGACCAAACGCATTCAGATTCCATTGAAACATTAGGGAAACGATCCATGGGTCATATGTGATGTGTAAGAGTCATAACTGCCTCAATACGAGGCGTGGTGTGTCCGGAACCATTCATAGTGTCTCTCTTTTGTTTAAAATGGACATCATTTTAAGTGAAAATAATAACTGACATATGAACACCTAACCAAACGCATTCGAAATATGTTTATGATTTAGGAAAATGATCCATGGGTCATATGTGACATGTACGAGTCAACCTCGCCTCAATCAGAGGCGCGGTGTAGCCGCCACCACTCTAAGTGTCTATCTTTTGTTTCAAAAGGACATCATTTTAAGTGAAAACATCAACTGGAATACGGAAAACTGACCAAACGCATTCAGATTATGTTGATACTTTAGGACAATGATCCATGGGTCATTTGAGACGTGTACGAGTCAACCTCGTCTAAATCCGGGGCACGGTGTGGTCGGTACCACTCTAATTGTGTCTCTTTTGTTTAAAATGGACAGGATTATAAGTGAAAAGGACAACTGACATACAGAAAACCTACCAAACGCATTCAGAATCTGTTGGTAATTTATCACAATGATCCATGGGTCATATTTGATGTGTACGAGCCAACCCTGGCTCAATCCGAGTTGCAGTGTGGCCGGGATCACTCTAAGTGTCTCTCTTTTGTTTAAAATGGACTACATTTTAAGTACATACAGAAAACCAACCAAATTCATCCGGTTTCCGTTGAAACTTTAGGAGAACTATCCATGGGTCATATGTGATGTGTATGAGTCATCCTTGTCTCAATATAAGGCACGGTGTGGAAAACACCACTCTATGTGTCTCTCTTTTGTTTAAAATGGACTTCTATTTAAGTGAAAACAACAACTAGCATACGGAAAACCAACCAAACGGATTATTATTGTGTTGATACTTTATCACAATGATCCATGGGTCGTATGTGATGTTTAAGAGTCAACCTTGCCTCAATCTGAGGAATGGTGTGGCTGACACCATTCATAGTGTCTCTCTTTTGTTTAAAATGGACATCATTTTAAGTGAAAACAACAACTGACATACGAAAAACTGACCAAACGCATTCGAAAAATGTTGATGCTTTAGGACATTGATCTGTGGGTCATATGTGACATGTACGAGTCAACCCCGCCTCAATCCAAGGCATAGTGTGTCCGGGATCACTCTTAGTGTCTCTCTTTTGATTAAAATGGGCAACATTTTAAGTACATATGGAAAACTGACCAAATGGATTCTGATTGTGTTAATACATTAGCACAACGATCCATGGGTCATATGTGACATGTATGAATCAACCCTACCTCAATCTGAGGTGCAGTGTGGCTGGCACCACTCAAAGTGTCTCTCTTTTGTTTCAAAAGGACATCATTTTAAGTGAAAACATCAACTGGCATACGAAAAACTTACCAAACACATTCAGATTGTGTTGATACTTTAGGAAAATGATACATGGGTCATTTGAGATGTGTACGAGTCAAACCTGTCTAAATCTGAGGTGCGGTATGGCTGGTACCACTCTAAATGTGTCTCTTTTGTTTAAAATGGACAGGATTATAAATGAAAAGAACAACAGGCATACGGAAAACTGACCAAACGCATTAGGAATCTGTTGATAATTTATCAAAACGATCCATGGGTCATATGTGACATGTATAATCCAACCCAGGCTCAATCCGAGCTGTGGTGTGGCCGGGATCACTCTAAGTGTCTTTGTTTTGTTTATAATGGACAACATTTTAAGTACATATGGAAAACTGACCAAACACATTCGATTTCCGTTGAAACTTTAGGAGAATGATCCATGGGTCATATGTGATGCGTACGAGTAAACCTCACCTCAATCCAAGGCACAATGTGGCCGACACCACTCAAAGTGTCTCTTTTTGTTTAAAATGGACTTCATTTTAAGTGAAAACAACAACTAGCATATGGAAAAACAACCAAATAGATTATAATTGTGTTGATAATTTAGCACAACAATCCATGGGTCATATGTGACGTTTACAAGTCAACCCCACCTCAATCTGAGGCGTGGTGTGGCCGACACCATTCATAGTGTCTCTCTTTTGTTTAAAATGGACATCATTTTAATTGAAAACAACAACTGACATTTGAAAAACTGACCAAACGCATTCGAAATGTGTATATGCTTTAGGAAATCGATTCATGGGTCATATGTGAAATTTAAGAGTCAACCCCACCTCAATCTGAGGCACTGTGTGGCCAGGATCACTCTTAGTGTCTCTCTTTTGTTTAAAATGGACAACATTTTTAGTACATATGGAAAACTGACCAAATAGATTATGATTGTGTTGATACTTTAGAACAATGATCCATGGGTCATATGTGACGTGTAAAAATCAACCCCGCCTCAATATGAGATGCGGTGTGGCCGGCACCACTCAAAGTGTCTCTCTTTTGTTTCAAAATGACATCATTTTAAGTGAAAACATCAACTTGCATACAAAAAACTGACCAAACGCATTTGGATTGTGTTGATACTTTAGAAAAATGATCCATGGGTCATATGAGATGTGTACAAGTCAACCTCATCTAAATATGAGGTGCGGTGTGGCCGGTACCACTCTAACTGTGTCTCTTTTTTTTAAATGGATATGATTATAAGTGAAAAGAATAACTGGCATACGGAAAACCAACCAAACGCATTCTGAATTTGTTGAAACTTTATAAAAATGATCAATGAGTCATATGTGATGTGTAAGAGTCAAACCTACCTTAATATGAGGCATGGTGTGACCAAAACCACTCAAAGTGTCTCATTTTTTTGAAATGAACAACATTTTAAGTGAAAACAACAACTGACATACAGAAAACTGACCAAACACGTTATTAATGTGTTGATGCTTTGGGAAAATGATAAATGGGTCATATGTGACTTTTAAAAGTAAACCCCACCTTAATCCAAGGTGTGGTGTGTCCGACACTACTCAAAGTGCCTCTCTTTTGTTTAAAATGGACAACATTTTGAGTGAAAAAATAACTGATATACGGAAAACCAACCAAACGCATTCAGATTCCATTGAAACTTTAGGACAATGATCCATGGGTCATATGTGATGTTTACAAGTCAAACCCACCTAAATCAGAGGCACAGTGTGGCCGTCACAACTCAAAGTGTCTTAGTTTTATTTGTAATGGACAACATTTTAAGTGAAAAGTACAACTGGCATATGGAAAACTGACCAAACTTATTCGTATTCTATTGAAACTTTAGGAAAATGATCCATGGGTCATATGTAATGTGTATGAGTCAACCTCACCTCAATACGAGGCGCGGTGTGTCCATAACCACTCAAAGTGTCTCTCTTTTGTTTCAAAATGACATCAATTTAAGTGAAAACAAGAACTGACATACGGAAAACTGATGAAACACATTCAGATTCCATTGAGACTTTAGGAAAATGATCCATGAGTCATATGTGACGTGTATGAGTCAACCCTGCCTCAATCAAAGGCTTGGTGTGCCCGACACCACTCAAAGTGTCTCATGTTTATTTGAAATGGACAACATTTTAATTGAAAACAACTACTAGCATACAGAAAACTGACCAAACGCGTTCTGAATTTTTTTAATCATTAGAACAACGATCAATGAGTCATATGTGACATGTATGAGTTAACCTCACCTAAATACAAGGCATGGTGTGTCCAGCACCAATCAAAGTGTCTCTTTTTTTTAAATGAACAACATTTTAAGTGAAAATAATAACTGGCATACGGAAAACCGACCAAACGCTTTTAGAATATGTTGATACTTTAGAAAAATGATCCATGGGTCATATGTAATGTGTAAGAGTCAACCCTTCCTCAATTTGAGGCACAATGTGGCTGGTATCACTCCAAGTGTATGTATTTTTTTTTAAAATGGACATCACTTTTAGTAAAAACAACTGGTATACAAAAAACCAAAAAACCGTATTCGGATTCTGTTGAAACTTGAGGAAAACAATCCCTGGGAAATTTTTGAGGTGTAAAAGTTAACCCCACATCAATCTGAGGAACGGTGTGGCCAGTATCACCCTAACTGTGTCTCATTTGTTTAAAATGGATGGGATTTTAAGTGAAAAGAAAAACTGACAAATGAAAAACTGACCAAACACATTTGGAAAGTGTTGATGTTGTAGTAAAATGATCCATGGGTCATATGTGACGTGTACAAGTCAACCCCATCTCAATACGAGGCCCAGTGTAGTCGACACCACTCAAAGTGTCTCTCTTTTGTTTCAAAATGACATCATTTTAAGTGAAAACAACAACTGACATACAGAAAATAGACCAAACGCATTTCAATTCCATTGAAACTTTATTACAACAATCCATGGGACATTTTTGACATGTAAAGGTCAACCCTGCATCAATCTGAGGCATGGTGTGGCTGGTAGCACCCTAACTGTGTCTCTTTTGTTTAAAATGGATGGGATTTTAAGTGAAAAGAACAACTAACATATGGAAAACGGACCAAATGCATTCAGAATGTGTTGATGCTCTAGGAAAATGATCCATGAGTCATATTTGACATGTACGAGTCAACCACATGTCAATCTGAGGCCCAGTGTGGCTGACACCACTCAAAGTGTCTCTCTTTTGTTTCAAAAGGACATCATTTTAAGTGAAAACAATAGCTAACATACAGAAAACTGACCAAACGCATTTGGATTCCATTTAAACTTTAGTAAAATGATTCATGGGTCATATGTGATGTGTACGAGTCAACCCCACCTCAATCTGAGGAACGGTGTGGCTGAAACCACTCAAAGTGTCTCTCTTTTGTTTAAAATGGACATCATTTCAAGTTAAAACAACTACTAACATACAGAAAACCGACCAAACACATTCGGATTCTGTTGAAACTTTAGGAAAACGATCCATGGATCATTTGTGACGTGTCCGAGTCAACCCCACCTCAATCCGAGAGGCTGTGTTTCCAGCACCACTCAAAGTGTCTCTCTTTTGTTTAAAATGGACATCATATTAAGTGAAACCAACAACTGACATATGAAAAACTGACCAAATGCATTCAGATTCAATTGAAACTTTAGTACAACGATCCACGAGTCATATGCGACGTGTACGAGTAAACCCCGACTATATCTGAGGCATGGTGTGGCCAGCACAACTCGATGTGTCTCAGTTTTATTTGAAATGGACAATATTTTAAGTGAAAATTACAGCTGGCATACGGAAAACTGACCAAACGCATTCGGATTCTGTTGAAACCATAGGACAATGATCCATGGGTCATGTGTGACATGTACGAGTCAACCCCGCCTCAATCTGAGGCATGGTGTAGCTGGAACCACTAAAAAGTTTCCCTCTTTTTTGACCGACCAAATGCTTTCGGAATATGTTGATACTTTAGGACAACGATCCATGGGTCATATGTGATGTGTACGAGTCAACCCCGCCTCAATCCGAGACACGTTGTGGCCGGTATCACTCCAAATGTATGTATAATGTTTAAAATGGACATCATTTTTAGTAAAAACCACTTGAATGTATTCTTAATTGTGTATAACACATATAACTACTTATTCAGTTTTTTATGTATTTTATTGATAGTTGATAATTAAATTATGTATTTATTCAATTATGAATTGAATTTTGGATTCGACATATAATTGTCATCTAAGTTTTAAATTTAATTCTAAATCAATTATGTATGTTTATAATTACATTATTAATTATGATTTAATTATGGATGTGTATAGTTCCAGGGTGCAATGTTAAATGTGTATGCATTATATGTTAAATAATTGGAAAGGATAGGGAATGGAGAATTACACCACAATGGACAGAATTACAGCATGCAGGAATGGGATTGCAGACCCTACTGTGTAGATCGCAGGCTGTTGTGCAATTTTCACAGCATAGCCTATGACAACGATTTCAAACCGTTGGCATAAATTTTGTAGGATGTTTTTACCAATGGTTCTATGAGAACCTTTGGTAAAAAACCTTTCTCAACGGTTTGTAAACCATTGGAAAAGGTTCCTATAAGAAGTTTTACCAATGGTTTGGTTCAACCGTTGGAAAAACTTATACCAACGGTTCAACCAAACTGTTGGTATAGGTTACTGTAACTAACCTATCCCAACGGTTTTACATAAACCATTGGGAAAACTTTTTCCCAAAGACTAACTTCCCTACGGTTGGCAGAACTGTTGGTATAAGATATACCAACGGTTCTGCAGCCTATCCCAATGGTTCTGAACCGTGGGGAAATATATTATTTCTAGTAGTGTCTATATATACACCACATGAGAGGGGGGAGAATCTTAGAGAAGAATGGAGGAGGCACCATTGTGTATCACACAATAAGGAAAGGGGAACATGGGCATTTTGGATTAAAATCTTGAAAAGGGAAAACAAGAAATTTCAAGAATTTTATGATCCGGTCAACTCGCATGGTTTGGTTGCACGGTTTACCAAACCGTGTGCCAACCATGTACCCCACTCTTTAAAAACCTCAGAATGAGCATGGTTTGGTGGCATGATTTAGTTAACCATGCGCCAACCATGCATAATGGTTTTAACAGCAAACCTCATTATTTACTCTAAACATGCTCCAATCGTGTGCAAGCTAATACTAATACAAACACTCAACATTCCCCAAAATATTTCCTAATATACTAAGGAACATCCATGTAAAAAAACTATAAAAAGAATAAAATCATAACATTACCCATGTAACTCTTGGAACTTGAGAAAACAGATCAGGATTCCAAACAAAATAGAACATTAGACAAGACATAAAAAACTGGGTGCGACAATTCTCCCCACCATTAACACTTTCCACCCCCAGAAAGCCACAACACTTTACAGTTGACTTATCAATACCTAAATATTCCATAAACAACAAATAAAACCTCTTGAATCATGAAAAACATATACTATTCCAATGAAACATATACCTATTTCCCGAAACAAAACAATAACCCAAAAAATTTCTTAAGAATCAATAGAAGGATCTATAAACATATCCTTAAACAACCCCAAAATGAGTCCATTGGGCCTTCTCCCAATAAAACCAACACTCACTGAAACTAAAAAGGAAACTTAAAAATCAACAACCTCAAATTAATCAACCCATATGGACTAACAACGAGACCCTAAGTGGGTCTCCTCATCATTAAGATCCAACGAGAACCAACCAAATGATAATTCAACATAGACCAAAAATAAATCGTTTTCACACTTTAAAACCAAAACACTTTTTCTATGACATACCAACCAAATATAAGAAGAACACAAAAAGATCTTTTAAACTACCCACTCTCGAAAAGAGGGAACAAGATCTGAGCTAACACCCCCACACCCCCTGGGGTCCCTGACTATGCACCATCTTGACTCTGTGACCTATGTCTAGAGATATGATGATTGAAGCATTTCCTACATCATATTCATGATTTTATTATTCCATTTTGGATAACATAAAACTAATTTTGATAAAAATTGAAGACAATAATTTTGAAATGAAAACGATACATCCATTGAAAATAGTGTTCATTGAATGACTCAAAACATTCCCTCTCATTTCAAAAAACCAAATCACCACTGGTACATCTTCCTCAAAAAAATAACCCTTTCAACTAGGTAGAAACATAAAACAAAGAAACATTACATGAGAACCCAACAAAACATCACTTATGAGAATTTACTCTATAACACTTCATAGAAACTCCCTAAAAGAACTTCTGCAAGTGACTGAAGCTTCCACAAGCATGGAATTAATTTGGATAATCTGAACAAGACAGATTCTTGTGACCCTCCTTTCCACACTGATAACACAATAAGATCTCTTTCCCAGAATATATTGATGAAATATACCTAGGATTTTTGATTCCACAACCTGTTTCATCGACTCTCAGCCACTTCCTAAACTCCTTATTGGATGTTTTCTCACTAAATTATAGGATTAAAGGGGGGAGGACCACCTTGATAAATCTCACCACTATGGCTTCTATATATATATCCTTCCTCACCACATCATAAAAATAGGTTTGACTGAAATCTAACACATTCAACTATAGATCGGGATGAAGCCGACCCTCAAATTGAAGAGCCTTCATGGGATCATTTGCAACATTATCTAGGAGGTAAGGAACTCAATTCATAAAATGATAGAAATACTCCAACACTGATCTATCCCACTATTTTAAACAACACATTTCCATCCCATTTTCACCCCTTCTTTAATATAGAAATACTAATGGGTGAAAAAAAACCCTTGAAAAACTACAAGTAGGATCTCTACAAGGATTGTACCGAGATACTGACTTACACTACTTCCACATCGAACCTTCAATCAAGAAGGTCACAAACCTATCCTTTAATATCTTGGGAAACACAATGAGGCTAAAGTTCCTATTGATCATTCACATCCACTATTTGATTTCTAGAGGATACTCTTGTCCATAAAAGATATGTTGATTTAAATTTTGATACTCATGAAGAAAATTCTTAGGTTGATCAACTCGAGATCTCGCTAACTGGGAATCACCTATAGTCATACTTTAATCACCCATCAAATCTCCAAGGCGACAATCGCTAGAATTAGAAAATCTGAGTGATAAATCAACACCAACCCAACAAAAAATACCCAAGAATTAACACAACTTAGGCCACAAAACTTAAAAAAATGAAAAAATTCCATTGTTACCATCAAAAAATCATTTCCAGAATATATTTCATTTAAAAAAAATTGTGGGTTGAACACTCGCTATTCATATTCCTTAGAGTCTCACTCACATGCATGCTTTTGTTCCATCCCAGGCAGACATAAACCATTCCATACCATGCACCAATCTAGAATTCCATATAAAACCAAGCATGTGAGCACCCATGGGAACACCGAGGTTAAAATAAAACATCATCACTTTCCAAAAAAACATTCAACCCAATAAAAAAAATCATGAACCTCCCAAATTCACACTAACCACCAAGTCATAATCATTTTCTATCTTCAACACACCAAATAATAATTACATACATGAAAAAGAAACCCCATATATTTCCGTTAAAAGTTCTTTTAATTTCCTTAGCAACTTTTTCCAACAATTCAACACATCTCATTTCATTAAAAATCATTTGATTAAAAATATGTTCCTTTTGATTTAAAGAAGATTCTAAAAAAACATCATTTTTTCAACCATAAACTTTTCACAAAGTCCATATATTTATATTAAAAGCTCTATTTCGTGAAATCATTTCAATTTTACCCCCAAGAGGTAATTTTTTAAAATATCATTTTTCTATAGTCCTCCATACAGTTATTTATGACAATCCTTTTTCCCACATTACAAAATACAAGCATTTTAATTAAAACCGAATTTTCACAATTCAAACCAAAGGGGTTTTTAAAACAATTTTCAGAACCAGAGGAGACCCAAACAACTCACAATACAAAACTAGTTTTAGTGGGTGACTTGAAAATATAGTTGGCAACCATATTCCAAACACACCACTATCATGGAGAGCCTTCTAGGACCATGCCTTGGATCCACATGGCTTTCCAAGCCCTACGAGATCATAGATACCACTAACCCAACTACATTTATATATCCCAAACAACAAAAAATCCCTAAAGACAGAAGAAAAAATCAAAATAAGACTTCCCATAGAAACTCGAGGATTGGGATGAGCCATAGATCGTGACGCTCTTCCTGCACCTACCTCTTATGTCCCAACAATCCTACTCCATTCTACCTTGATATCCCTAAGTAGAAAAGTTTTCTCTAAATAGTAAGGTCCTTAAAGATCCTACTTGGATCTGACACAATTTTGTCACAAACTTACCCAGGTCAACCCTAAACAAGTCACCTGAGCCAATCTGTGGCATGGCTTGAAGGGCATTCCTGATCCCCATGGATTTCCATCTAGTGTTGGGAATCAATAGAGTACCCAAAGGGAATGATTTCTCCGAATAAATAATAAATAATACAATCATTAAATGTAAACAAAACTGCCCAATACATATATCAATACCAAAACAACAAATTTTACACAAGGTTGAAAGGTACAACATCTATACAAAAAACAAATAAAAAAGATGACTATATGATCTCCATGTGACATAACATTTCACTCACCAACAAAAGGATCAAATCTCACCAAAGGCTATTGATATCAAGCTAAAACCTACACCAAAGGATAAAAACATATATGAACAAATAGGTGTGTGTATTACAACCCAGTAGGTTATCCTGATTATATATTCCCAATGCACTTCATTTAATATAAATGAAACATTAATTTTCAAGGTTGAACTATAATAAATAAAAATAATATTTTTGACACATTTTACTTAAAAACAAATTACAATTCATTTCCCTAACACATTTCCAAAAACAAGTTCATTCAATTAGTGTAATGATAACATTTTATAATGAGGAGTGATGCATTAATTTTCATTAGAAAGAAAGATTATAAAACACATTAATTTAAGGAATTTTGCATAAAAATTTAGAAACTAACACATTGATTCCACTAATGCACTACAAAATAGAGAACCACAATTCTCACAAAACAAGGTGAATCGAAGATTATATACAAGTATCTCAATCATCAAAGAAAGAATCAAAAAACCAAAAGACATAGGTCAAAACCATAAGATCATGTACAATCAAGAACATGCTAATATATAAGACCCCATCCTTGGTAGCGTGCCACACAAAATGAAATCAAAAAAACCCTAGATGACTGATCACCCTAAATCAAGAGAGACGGAGAGGCCCAATCACAAATTAATAACCCTAAATATATCCACCTACTATCAGACATAGGCTAATGCATGAAATATCTGGTGAAGCAACCATTCTCTGAATATTCTCTCAATATTACAGGTTCCCATGCCTCATGTATATAGTGAGGTGAGCCTTCTAATTCCAACCAAGAATATAATCAGAAGCATATATATAATAATTCAACAACATTCCTCAACCCTAGTCACCCTAAGGACCGATCTCATGCCTTAGAATAAAAAGAACCCAAAGAGTCCAAACTGAGGAACTCTAAAAATGGATAACATGAATTCAATAGTGGGGGCATCCCATCCATAATATGTAGACAAGTCATGAAAAATATCCAAATGAGGTTTTCATAATCAATAATTCCGTCAATTTTAAAAAGTTTCCAAATGACCGTTAAGTATTTCACAAGTCCAAAATTTAACAAATATAGAATCCATCATTCAAAATAGGGGTAAACACAACATTTTCCATTTCAAAACCATTTAAAATATCTCCTCAAAATATCCACATAACACCTTAAAGTCAAACTATTTCTTATAAAATTTCCAAAAGGGCCATTCATCATCAACACATTTCAAAACACCATAATCCCAACATTCATATCTTTAAAAATACCAAAAACTCTTCGGAAACCCTTAAAAGGTACCCAATAAATAATTTTTAACTATTTCAATACATTTATGATTTCAGGCATGCATTTTCTATCACAACAAACTCACAAAATCCAATCAAGAATTTAGACAAACACATTGTGTGCATTATTTAACAAAACAATTATACTTATCAAGAAACACGAAAAAAAACATAACATTTCACTCAAAATAATTTATACAAATATCAAATAACAATATTTATCATACATAGAAGGTGTGGAAAGCATGAAATAAATGTGTATTAAATTAAAAAGGCATGTTCATTGGAAATAATTACTTGGATCCATGGTGCAATGAGAATTCACCACTGAAAAGACTCTGTGTGGTTTCTAAAATCATAGATCTATGAAGAGAAATCATCAATGTGAAAAAATACCAACATAATCAAGGGGAAATTAAAACCCTTGGTTGACAAGACCAAGGGAGAAAATACCCAATAGGAAAAGAGAGAAAGAGGAAGAGAGAGATTAGAGGAGGAGAAATGCCTTGAAGATCTATCCCAAACCCTTGATAAATATATAAATATACAACACATGATAGGGGGATGCTTGGAGAATGAGGGAGGAGGCCCCATCGGGTCGCTCACACCAAGGAAAGGGAAAGGGTGGTGGTTTGGATTAAAATCTGGAAAGTGGAAAACATGAAAGTTCGTGAATTTTATGTTCTGGGAATCTTGCGTGGTTAGGCCGCATGGTTTACCAAACCATGCACCTACCATGATCCCCTCTCTAGAAACACCAAGGCATGAGAATGGTTTGGCCACATGGTTTAGTAAACTGTGTTACATCCATGGAGAATGGTTCCTCCACCAAACCTCGAGCTGTACAGTCAATTGGGATGAACCACACAATTAGTTCTAATTGTGATCCATCTATGTACTATCTACTACCAAGCGAAAACAACACATTTCCAAAAAAATCTCCAAAAAGAACTAAGGAACATCCATGGAACAAAACTAGACAACGAATCACTTAAAAACATAAACCATGTAAAACTCAAAACTCAAGAAAAGTGACTAGGATTACCAACGAACTGGAACATAAGACAAGGCTTGAAAAACTAGGTCTGACACATGTTTCATATTCATATATAATTTTATATTGAATTATTTATGTTCTGTTGGAACACATAAATATTATGTTCATTATTTGATAGGTGGGATCAAAATTTTATATCCCTATACTATATTTGGAAAAGTTGGATATCACATGAGATAATAAGGAATGGAATGGGGTGAAAACCATGTTAATTAATGGACTCTGTATACTATGATAGACTTGGGAGTGAACCTTGATAAATATGATGGTTTGGGTAGTGATCTCAATCCAATTATATAGTCATGGGATTGATACATTACAAATATAATGGTTTGATTAATGAATGATATCTATTAATATTTATGGGGATTGAGCCTTGAATACTAATTAATGATATATAGTCATAGTATTGATCCATTACACCCTTAATTTCCATTTCATGTACAGATGATGAGACACCCCTTTCTCTCTCATCAACCATTTTTATGATTCCTTATGTCATGTTGTTATGCTTCCGAAATTGCACCACGACTTTCCAAGCCAAAGTCATTGTGTCGTGAATACCATGCACATTTTTCTATCAAGGGTATTCACTATTATGAAAATTTAAATATTTATTATAGAGTTTCATGTATTAATTCCACATTTCTCTATCTTGGAATAAATTATTTTGTTTAATGAATCCATGTTATATGATCTATTGTCACACTTATGGATGAAATCAAATTTTCCAGAAGGGTACACCCGGATAGTGCTCCAATGCATTGGGTAAAGATTAGTATCATGATACGTCAAGTGAAATTAGGGTTTACTCATGCTAATTCAAGTGAAATGCGGATTTAATCATGCTTATTCAAGTGAAATGAGGTTTTACTCATGCTCCATGTGAAATGAGCCTTGGCTCCTACTAACAACATTTTAAGTGTTGTTTCCCTAAAAATGGTTTTAATAAAAATTAAATTTGGATGGATAATCATGCTATATCATGATTTTATGTTCATGTTTCTCTTATGATAAATTTATATGACTATTTACTAACATTTATTTTACTCTTCATGTTATGTCTTGTTTAATCCCTTTCTGGTATTATAGCTCACCATTTTCTTATGCATGTCCTCAGGTTATCCCATGCAATGCTATGTACGGGGGAATGTAGTGGTCATGTAAAGGAAGTTTTAAATAAATATTTTGTGTTTTCATGTTTTAAGTCGTTATATAATGTTCCTAAGACCAAAATACACTAGGCCTCTTGATCTTATATGTTTTATAAAGTGAATATTTTATGTAATAAATCATGTTTAAGTGTGTATTGAAAATTAGGGTTGTTATAGTTGATATCAAAGGAAATGTTTATTTATTTTTTGTTTTAGGATTAGGTAGCCCTAGTGAAATCCTTAGGTATAAGTCTAAGTATAATAAGAACATCCCTAAATTTTGGTGAGTATTGAGTAAGTGGTTTATCAAGAAAATACATCCATGTCTGGATACGAGAAGGTAGAGGTGGCACTGGAAAAGATGTACCTAGGAGTGAAAACTCAGAAAAGAAGTTTCGGGATTGACCCAGGGTATCTTGGTACAAGACAACGGGCCTTATTTCACTCTTGTTTACGACAGTCACGGGGGGTATTCTTTGGTAAATTTACAAGCTTAGTATGAACCATTGTTAAGGGAATAAAAAATTCCCTTAAGAATATATATTGGGAAATTGATCATGGATAACATAGATTTAACCCTATAGATTAATAAGTTAAGGAAAGAAAAGTTATTTATAAGTAATCCATTTTTGTGTTTTTATTACACTTTATGTGTTACCCTTAACTTTCCTTTTATTCCAGCCAATGGTCGGTAATAGGATGACTCGGGCTAATAACCGATGTGAAGATAAATGTGATTACTTTTCTAATGAGATGCCCAATCCGATGGGAGCGGGAATCGCAAACTTTGTCATGATTCTATCTCATTTAACTCAATCTTTGAATAGAATCATGGGTCAATAGGAATGTTCAACCCCCACTAAGAAAGAACATGTCGCAATCGAGAGCTTCATGAGACAAAGGCCTCCTACTTTTAATGGATCATCTGATCCCTCAATCACCAAACAATGGATCAACTCCATTGAGAAGATATTATCCATCCTTCAATGTTTCAAACAAGAGAATGTCCTTCTGGATGCTTATTATATAGAGGGTGAAGCTGATAAATGGTGGAAATTGGTCAAAAATACGAAGCCTGAGGAGGATATTGGGGCATTGGAATGGAAGGATTTCCAGAAAATATTTTCCGAAAAATATTTTCTTCGCACCCTCCGACTTAAGATGGAAAGCGACTTCCTTGCACTCAAGAAAAAAGATGATGAATCTATCAGAGCGTACAAGGAAAAATTCAAAAGGCATGAACGATATTACTTTGGCTTTTTCATTGCCTCCGAATGCATGGTTGTACGCTTCATTGGTGGGTTGAAACCGAGCCTACAAAAAGCCCTGGAGATCTGTGACTTCGATAGCTATGAGGAAATTTTCCGATTTGCCCTTAAGGTTGAAAAGAAGATCTGAGAACCTTAGAAGTATCATGGGGATAAGAAGCATAAGGTGGATTTCAATTCTATAGGTCTGATTAATAAATCAAATGGTTCTAATAAAATCCAACACCCCGCATTCGAATGGTTTGGAGAGAAGCACCCCATAAATTTCCTAAAGGGGGTAAGGAAATACTTTAGGTGTGGAGGAGAAGGGTAACTAGATGTGAACTGCCAACATGAAAAAACCATGCCTATATAGAGGAGAGGAATGCTCCGTTGAACTCTCAAATTTTTTTTCATTACTTCAACTGCAAAAAAACCAGGGTAGATTTCAAATCAGTGCTCTAAGACAAGGGTTTTTGAAGGAAACCAATAACCTCCAAGGCAGCAAGGGCAAGCTTTTTTCCATCACCACCCCTGAAGTGAACCACGACAATAAAGTGGTGACAGGTACACTAGTTATTCATTCAATAATAGTGAATGTACTTTTTGGTTCTAGTTCACCACATTATTTTATATCCTGAAAGTTTAGTCGAACAATCCCACCACCACCACAAATCATGGAATTAAAGGTGTCGGTGAGTACGGAAAATAGATAAATCATTTCATCCCATGAATATAACTCCTCCCCTGTCATAATTTGTGGAGTTAACTTCCCAACGAACCTCATCATACTCCATATGGTGAAATTTGATGCAATTCTCAGCATGGATTTTCTTTCCTTATATAGAGCCAACATAAATTTCTGTGAGTGGGAAATCACTCTCCATATTGTGAATCGACCCCTGATTCTATACAAGTGCATGGAGGAAGATAAATCTTTTTTATCACCATCATCTCAAGCATGGATATTAATAACCTATGAGCACGTGTATCTGTCTCATATGACTGAGTCTAAGGAAGCAACCATCCTTAATGACATGCTTATTGTGAGGGGATTCACTGATGTGTTTCCTGAGAAATTGCCTTGTCTTCCTCCTAGAAGAGATGTTGAATTCTCAATTGACCTTATACCTGGGGTATTTCCAATATCCAATAATACTTATAGAATGGTTGTTTTAGAGATTGAGGAGGTGAAGAAACAACTACTAGAGAATCTGGATAAAGGTTTTATATATCCAAGTGCTTCACCATGGGGTGAACCAGTCCTCTTCATCAAGAAGAAGGATGGATTAATGCGCCTTTGCATTGATTATCATGAGCTCAAAAAATCACAATAAATAAAAAGTATCCTCTTCCAAAAAAATTTACTTGTTTGATCAGATATGTGGAGAACAATACTTTTTCAAGGTGGATTTTCAATTAGGATATTACCAAGTAATGGTGTAAAAGGATGATATCCCTAAGACTGATTTTCGTACAAGGTACTGGCACTATAAATTCATAGTAATTCCTTTTGGACTCACTAATGCTCCATAAACCGTCATTTACATGATTAATAGAGTCTTTAGATATTACCTTGACAAATTTTTGGTAATCTTTATAGATGATATTCTAATAAACTCCAAAAACAAGGAGGACCAGGAGGAGCACCTAAGCACTGTACTATATACCATACGAAAGGAGAAGATTTATGAAAAGTACAGCAAATGTAAATTCAGGTTGAAGGAAGTATCATTCTTAGTTAATATCATCACAAGCAATGGGAAATTTGTGGATCCCTCCATGATAGCTGCAATTGAGAAATGGCATAGGCCAATATCAGTAACGGATATTCGTAGCTTCCCGGGGTTAGTTTGATGTTATCGCCGATTTGTGATGAAATTATCATGATTGTCCAATCCTCTTACCAAGCAAACTCGGAAGGGACTAAATTTTTATTGGAGTGATGAATGTGAAGAGAGATTAAAGTATTTGAAAATGAGGCTATCACTATGAACGTACTCACACTCCGAATAAGTAGAGAAATCTTTATGGTGTACAATTATTATTAAAAGAGGGGTTTAGGTTGTGTGCTAATGCAAAATGATAAAGTGATAGCCTACGCCTCAAGGCATCTAAAAATCCATGTAAAAAACTATCCCACTCATGATCTGGAGTTGGCAGCTGTGATCTTTGCATTGAAAATCGGGCAACATTATCTCTATGGGGAGAAGTGTGAGATATATACTGATCACAAGATCCTCAAATATATATTCACACAAAAAGATCTTAATATGCACCAACGAATATGGATAGAGCTCATCAAGGATTATGACTTCCCAATCCACAACCATCCTAGTAAGGCAAAAAAGGTGGTGGATGCTCTATGTAGATAGAATCATGCATCATTATCAATGATGAGAATTGAAAATGATCCAATATTCTTATATTTGCAGAGGATGGAGATGGGAATCATTAATGGAGGAAAATCATAAATCTTTTCTCAAATGATTTCTCAACAATCCCTCATTAAGAAAATAAAGGACGTTCAAAGAACAGATGTAGAATTTCTAAAAAGGGTGGAAGCTATCAAAAATGGGAAATCCTCAGAGTTTGTGGTTGACAAGGTTGGAATTGTGATATTTGGGACATGATTATATGTACCATCCAATCCAAAGATAAAGAAGAAGATTCTAGATGATGCAAATAGATCAACCTTCTTTATTCACCCAGGGAGCACAAAGATGTATCAAGATCTCCGAGAAAACGTTAGGTTGGAAAATATGAAAAGGGAGATTTCTGAATATACATTAAAGTGCATGGTATGTCAGCAAGTGAAGGTTGAGAGGGAAAAGTCTAAGGGGATGTCGTAACCACTAGCCATACCAACATGAAAGTGGGAGAACATTACCATGGACCTTGTCACTGGACTTCCAAGGACATCCAGATAAAACAATGTTATATGGGTCGTTGTGGATCGTCTTATGAAAATATCTCACTTTATTATGATTCGAGAGGATTTCTCATTGTATCAACTTGCACATATTTACATCAAAGAAGTGGTAAGGCTGCATGGTGAACCACTATCTATTGTATCTGATCGTGATCCTATATTTACCTCAAAGTTCTGGAAAAGTCTCCAACATGCTCTAAGCATTAAACTGAACTTCAGTACGGCCTATCATCCTCAAATTGATGGACAATCTAATCGAACTATTAATATGTTGGAAGATATGTTAAGATCATGTTCTATGGACTTCAAAGGAGGATGGGACCAACATCTTCCACTGTTTGAATTCTACTATAATAACATTTTCCACTAGAGCATCCGAATGGAATCATATGAATCCCTTTATTAGAAAATGTGCATAACACTGGTGTGTTGGGATATATTTGGTGACCATAAGCTACTAGGACCTGAAATGGTCAATAAATGGTGGAGAATTTGAAAACCATTTAGCAGCATACCAAGGCATACCAAAGTCTACAGAAGCATTATGCAGATAACCAACAATGAGACCTTGAGTTAAAGGTTGGAGACATGGTAGTTCTATGCATATCTCTGGGGAATAAGGTCACGAGGTTTGGAAGGAAAGGTTAGTTACGTTATGGGTATATCAGCCCCATCGAGATTCTTGATCGTGTTGGGGTTTGGGCCTATCAACTAGCACATCCATCTACCATGGCCAAAGTAAATGATGTCTTTTGTGTATCCCTCTTAAGGAAGTACATTCGAGACCCTTCACATGTACTCTATTTAGAAGTAGTACAGTTAGAGTATGATCTTTCTTACAAGGAACAGCTTGTGAAGATCTTGGATCGTAGAGATAATGTTTTACGTAACAAGAGTACCCACCTGGTCAAAATAGTATGGCGATACCATAAGTACGAAGAGACAACATGGGAACTGAAGGAGGTAATGAAGGACAAGTATCCGCACCTGTTTGCGGTATATAATTTAAAAGGAAATTTCTAGGGTGAAATTTATTTAGGGGGGAATATTGTAACGACCAAAACTTATATCAATGAAAATTCCACTTAATCTAATTAAGTGTATTATTATGAAAAATGGTTATGTAAAACATATGCACTTCCTTGGTTTTCTGTTTTTTGATTTTAAAATACCATTAAGAATTGTGACCATTGCTAATATTGTTTTTGAACAGTTATCACATGATTAGTATAAATATAGGGTTTTAACAAATCCAATTTACTAAGATAAAGGATGTGATGGCCTCATTCAGTAGATTTTCCACGTACGAAGCCCATTTTTCGAAGCTCCTAAAGGAGGTGGCGTTATTGGAATTCTCTCTTGACTAAGCCCAATCTGAGCATCAACATGTTAAGCTCTAATGGAACCACCTACGGGAGAAGTGGAAGTTGATAGAGATTACCACTTGTGCGATGTTATCTGAGCCACCCCAAGTGTTTGTCACCATCAAACACCTTACCCTTAGGTCTTATGAGGGAGTTATAAGGGGTCATGTATAAATACACTTGAACTATGATTATGTACATTATTTTTTATAGAAAATATACATTCAATTAATTATGGTTACTTTGTAAATAGTTTTTAAAGCACAAATAGTATTTTTAGTTAATATTCAATTGAGAAATCTATTTTGATGAATCAATGGATTTATGAATTAAATAATATTTTAATAAAATATTATTATTAAATTAATTTTTTTAAATATAATTATTGTATAATTTTTATGAACACAATTGTAATTTTTATTAAGGTTTAAAAGCTATTTTAATCAAAACCCATTAATTTTTTTATAAATGTCAGTTTTTATTTTAAAAGTAAAAATTAACATATTTAAAAAATTATTTAGATAAAATGAATATTATTTTTGAAATCAGTACGTTGAAATTATCTAATGGTGATCTTTTCATAATTTTCAGAGATTGTCAAATTTTTGGGTAAAAATTAAGTACCGTTTAAATATTTAATGTATTTTATGACATCATAATGACCCAATAGTGATGTAATAAAATACAATAAATATTACTTTAGGAAAATATTTGTTATACCATTAAAATAATGTTATTTGGGGTTTTTTTTATTTATTTTACAAAACTTTAGTGGACCCTCCAAGAGTTATAAAACATTTTAACTTTTTAAATTGATTTCCTTGAGAGTGTGACTCACCTCCACTTAAGAAAAGCTAATATTTTAAGAAGTTAGATAATTGACCTTATAAAATAAAGTTTTACACTCCCTTATGAAAAAAATATTTTCAAAAACCATGGGTTGGTTTGTGGTTTTGATTAGTTTAATGTGTGTTGTCCCAATCCTAAATAATAAAGAATTCCCTCTCTCTCCATATATAAACCCACCCAAGCTCCCACTTACTCTTCGCTAAAAGAATTTGGAGTTCATCCAAACTCTTCCCTCATCACTCTAGAATCCTCCCAAGGCACCTCAACCTCCCAATGAGCCACTCTTAATCCCCTCCCAATCCTTTGGGATCATACTTCCAAGTAAGGGATTCCTTCCTTTCTTATTTTTATTCAAGTTTCTTAATGTTGTAATACCATTTTACATTTAATTAAAAATGTTGGGGTATAATTTCGTACCTCCCCCATACTACCCAATTTATTTTTGAATGATGAGATACCCCATTATCTCTCATTAAATTCCTCCCATGTACACCTGTTACCATGCCAAAATTCCATAAGGAATTTCTCTCTCCTCATTTACATTCAAACAATTATTTTGTATTATGAATCTAAATTCCTTTACATATGTTGGGACATGTATCTATATGACACCCTTACTATCCATTTCATGTTTTTCTGATTAGACACCCCTTTCTCTCTCATCATCCATTTTTATGAATCCTTATTTCATGTCGTCATGCTGCTAAAATTGCACCGTGATTTTCCAAGCCAAAGTCATTGTGGCATTAAACCATACTCATTTCTCTATCAAGGGTATTCACCTTTATGCACATTTAAATATTTATTATAGAGTTTCATGTATTAATTCCTCATTACTATATCGTGAAATAAATTATTATTTTTAATGAATCTATGTTATATGATACATGTGGCACACTTATGCATTAAATGAAATGTTCAAGAAGGGTGCGCCCTGATAGCGCTGCAATGAATTGGATAAAGATTTGTATCATGATACGTCAAGTGAAATGAGGGTTTGATAATTCTAATTAAAGTCCAATGAGTATTTACTCATGAAAATTCAAGTACAATGAGGGTTTACTCAACCTCCATGTGCAATGAGCCTTAGCTCATGATAACGCCATGTTAAGTGTTGTTTCCACATTTCCATGTTATGATAATCATGCTATATCATGACTTTATATTCATGTTTATCTTATGCTCCATTGATATGCCTATTTACTGACATGTATTTTACTCTTCATGTTATGCCTTTTTTACTACCTTACGAGGCTTTATAGATCACCCTTTTCTTATGCATGTCCTCAGGTTATCCCATGTAATGCTAAGTATGAGGGAAATTAGTGATCATGTAAAGGAAGTTTTCAATAAAGTTTTTGTGTATTCATGTTTTAAGTGGTTATGTAATGTTCCTAATCCCCAAGGACACTACACCTCTTGATCCTCTATATTTTATCAAGTTAATATTTTATGTAATAAATCATGTTTAAGTGTGTATTAAAAACCATGGTTGTTCTAGTTGGTATCAGAGGATATGTTTAGTTATTTTTGGGATTAAGATTATGAAACCCTAGTGAAATCCTTATGGATAACACTAAGTATAATAAGAACATCTTGAAATTTTTGTGAATATTTTGTAAGTGGTTTATCAAGAAAATACATCCATGTCTGGATACAAGCAGGTGGAGGCGGCTATGGCATAGATATACCTAAGAGTGAAAACTCCGACAAGGAGTTTCGGGTTTGACCCAAGGTATCCTGATACATGACTATGGGCCTTGATTCACTCTTTGGTATGACACTATTGGGGGATATGATTTGGTAAATTCATAAGCTTAGTATGAACCATTGTTAATGGAATAAAAAAATGCCCCAAGAATATATGTTGGGAAGTAGATCATGGATAACATAGAATGAAGCCTATAGATTAATAAGTTAAGGAAATTAGAGTTATTTATAATTCAACCATTTTTGTCTTTTGATTACCCTTAATGTGTTACCCCTAAATTACCCTTTATTCCATCCAATGTCCGGTAATAGGAGGACTTGGGATAACAAATGGTGTAAAGATCAATGTGATGACTTTTCTAATGAGATCCCCAATCTGATGAGAGCGGGAATCATGAACTATGTCACGATTATCTCTCATTTAACTCAATATTTGAATAAAAACATGGGTCAAGAGGAACATTCAACCCCCAATAAGAAATAACAAGTTGCAATCTAGAGCTTCATGAGACAAAGGCCTCCAAGTTTTAATGGATCATATGATCCCTCAATCGCCGAACAATGGATAAACTCCATTGAGAAGATCTGCTCCATCCTTCAATGTTATGAACAAGAGAAGGTCCTTCTGGATTCTTATCATATGGAGGGTGAATTCGATCAATGTTGGACATTGATAAAAAATATGAAGCTCAAGGAGGAGATCAAGGAGCTGGAATGAAAGGATTTCTAGAAAATATTTTTCGGGAAATATTTTTCTCACATCCTCTGACTTAAGATGGAAAGGGACTTCCTTTACCTCAAGAAAAAAGATGAACAATCCATAGGAGAATATGAGGAAAACTTCAAAAGGATCTCATGGTACACCTCCGTCTTTGTCTTTACCCTTGAATGCATGGATGTCCATTTCATTGGTGGGATGAAACCTAGCCTACGGAAAGCCCTGGCGATCTGTGACTTCGATAGCAATGAGGAAATTGTATGATGTGCTCTCATGGTAGAAATGGAGATCGAAAACTCTCTGGGGTATCATGGGGATAAATATTGTAAGTTGTGTCCATTTAATGGATAAATCCAATGGTTCTAAGAAAATCCAACACCCCACTTTCCAAAGGTGTGGAAAGAAGCACCCTGGAAATTTTCTGAAGGGGACAAGGAAATGCTATAGGTGTGGAAGGGAAGGGAACCTAGACATGAACTACCGACAAGAAAAACTTGCAGATGTGACTGAGGAGTGAAATGCTCTATTTGACCCTTAACGTGTTGTTCATTTCTTCAACTATAAAAAACCCGGGCACATTTCAAATGAGTTCCCTAAGCCAAGGGTTTTCAGAGGCAACCAACAACCTCTAAGGTAGAAAGGGAGAGATTTTTTCATCACCACCACCAAAGTGAACCCCGGCAATTAAGTGGTTATAAGTATGCAAGTTATTCATTCAAAAATAGAAAAAGAACTTTTTTATTAAGGTTATATGCATTCTTTTATATCCCGGAAGTTTAGTAGAACAATCATAGAACCACCACAAATCATGGAAGTAAAGATGTTGGTGAGTACGGAAAATGGGGAAATCATTGCATCCCATGAATATAACTCCTCCTAGGTCATAATTTGTAGAGTTAACTTCCCATCGAACCTCTTCATACTCTCTCTAGTGGAACATTATGCAATTCTTGGCATGGATTGGATTTCCTTATGTAGAGCCAACATAAATTTCCGTGAGATGGAAATCACTCTCCATATGGAGAATCAACCCCTGATTCTATAAAAGTGCAAGGAGGAAGATGAAAATTCATTACCACCATCATCTCAAGTGTGGATATGAATGCCCTGTGAGCACACATATCTGGCTTAGATGATTGAGTCTAGGGAATCAACCGTTCTTGAAGACATGCCTATTGTGAGGGAATTCTCTAATGTGTTTCCCAAGGAATTTCCTAGTCTTCCTCCTAGAAGATATGTTGAATTCTCAATTGACCTTATACCCACCGTGATTCCAATATCCGAGACTCTGTATAGAATTTCTATTGTGGAGCTTGAGGAGATGAATAAATAACTACAAGAGAATTTGTATAAAGGGTTTATACACCCAAGTTCTTCACAATGGAGTGCACCAGTCCTCTTCGTCAAGAAGAAGGATGGTTCAATGCACAGTTGCATTGATTATCGTGATATCAAAAAAAAAACATGATAAAGAACAACTATCCTCTTCCATGAATTGATGACTTGTTCGATCAGCTATGTAAAGCACAATACATTTCCAAGGTGGATTTTTGGTCAGGATATTACCAAGTAAGGGTGTGGAAGGAGGATATCCCCAAGAATGCTTTTTATACAAGGTAGAGGCACTATGAATTCATATTAATGCCTTTTGGACTCACTAATGCTCCATAAATCATTGTGGAATTGATGAATATTGTCTTTAGAGATTACCTCAATGGATTTTTGGTAGTCTTTATAGATGATATTCTAATATACTCCAAAACAAAGGAAGAGCGTGAGGTGCACCTAAGAACTGTACTAGAGACCTTGCGAAAGGAGAAGCTATATGAAAATTACAACAAGTGTGAGTTATGGTTGATGTAAGTCTCATTATTGGGCCATATCTTCACAAGTAATGGTATATCTGTGGATCCCTCCAAGATAGCTACAATTGAGGGATGGTCGAGGCCAACATAGGTAACGGATATCTATAGATTTGTGGGGTTAGCTAGGTATTATCTCTGATTTGTGAGGAATTTATCATGATTTTCCAACCCTTTTACCAAGATTACTCAGAAGGGAGTAAAGTTTTCTTGGAGTGATGAATGCGAAGAGTGATTCAAGGAGTTGAAAAGGAGTCTTATCATTGCACCTGTACTCACACTCCCAATAAGTGGAGAACTCTTTGTGGTGTAAAGTGATGCTTCAAAGAGGTATTTGGGCTCTGTGATAATGAAAAATGATAAAGTGATAGCCTATGCCTCAAGGTATCTGAAAAAACCATGAGCAAAACTATCCCACGCATGATTTGGAGTTGGAGGTTGAGATCTTTGCTTTGAAAATATGAAGGCATTATCTCTATGGGGAGAAGTGTGAGATATGTACTGATCACAAGAGCCCCAAATATATATTCACACAAAAAGATGTTAATATGTACTAATGAAGATAGATAGATATCATTAGGTATTATAACTTCTCAATCCACTACTATCCCGGTAAGGCAAATAAGTTTGCAGATGCTCTAAGTTGAAAGGATCCTGCATCTTTTTCGATGATGAGAATTGAAAAGGATCCAATCTTCTTAGATTTTCAGAGGATGGACATGGGAATCATTAAGGGAGGAACATCATCAATCCTTTCTCAAATGATTGCTCAACCATCCCTCATGGAGAAAATAAAGGATGCTCAAAGAAAGGCTGTGGAAATTCTGAAAAGGGTGGAAGCTATCAAAAATGGGAAATCCTCAGAGTTCATGGTTGCAAAGGATGGAATTAGGATATTTGGGACATGATAATATGTACCATCCAATCCATAGATAAAGAAGGAGCTTCTAGATGGAGCACAAAGCTCAACCATCTCTGTTCACCCAGGGAGCACAAATATGTATCGAGATCTCTGAGAAAGCTTTTTGTGGGACAATATGAAAAGGGAGATTGCTAAATATACCTCAAAGTGTTTGGTATTTCATCAACTGAAGGATGAGAGGCAAACGTATAAGGGTATTATTCAACCCCTACCCATACCAACATGGATGTGGGAGAAAATTACCATGGACTTTTTTACTATACTTACAAGGACATTCAGAGGAAACAATGCTATATGGGTCATTGTGGATCATCTTATGAAGGCAATTCACTTTATTGAGATTCAAGAGGACGTATCATTGGATCAACTTGAATGTATTTACATAAAATAAGTGGTAAGGCTGCATGGAGTACCATTATCTATTGTATTTGTTCGTGATCTGAGATTTAGCTCGAAGTTCTGGAAAAGTCTCCATCATGCTCTAGTCATTGAACTCAACTTCAGTATGGCCTATCATCCTCAAACAGATGGCCAATCTGAGAGAACTATTCAGATTCAAGAAGATATATTATGATAAAGTTATATGGACTTCAAAGGGGGTTGGGACCAACATATTCCACTGGTTGAATTCTCCTATAATAAAATTTTCCACTCAAGCATCTGAATGGAACCATATGATGCCCTTTAGGGTATGAATCCCTTTAGAGGAAAAGGTGCAGAACACCGGCGTGTTGGGATGATGTTGGTGAGAGTAAGCTACTAGGACCTGAAATGGTCGAAGAAATGGTGGAGAAGTTGAAAACCATTCAACAACATATCAAGGCATCCCAATGTAGATAGAAGAGTTATGCAGATAACTGCCGATGAGAACTTGAGTTCAAGGTTAGAGACATATTATTTCTACGCATATCTCTGTGGAAGAATGTCATGAGGTTTACAATGAAATTTTAGTTATGTTCTAGGTACATCGGACCCTTCGAGATTCTTGATCATGTTGGGGTTTTGGCCTATCGGCTAACACTTCCACCTTCCCTGGCCAAAGTACATGATGTCTTTCATAAATCCCACTTAAGGAAGTTCATATTAGACCCTTCACATGTACTCTCTTTAGAGGTAGTATAGTTAAAGGATGAACCTTCTTAAGATGAACATCCAGTGAAGATCTTGGATTGTAGAGATAAAGTTCTACGTAACAATACTACCCACCTGGTCAAGTTACTATGGTGAAACCATAAGTATGAAGGTGCAATATGGGAACTGGAGGAGGCAATTATGGAAAATTACTGGCACCTATTTTCGGCTTAGAATGTAAAAGAAAATTTGAGGGTGAAATTTCTTAAGGGTGGAAGATTGTAACGACCCAAACTTCTAATAATGAAAATTCCTCTGGATCTAATTAAGTGCCTTATTATGCAAAATGGTTATATAAAACATATGCACTTCCTTGGTTTTATGTTTTTATATTTTAAAATATTGTTAACAATTTTTATCATTTCCAATATAGTCGTTGAACAATGATCACATGATTAATATAAACATAGGGCCTTAACAAATCCAATTTACTCTGAAAAGGAAGTGATGACCTCATCCATTAGACTTGCCCCGTGTGAATCCCATTTTTTGGAGCTCAAAAAGGAGGTGGCGTCATTGGGCTTCCCTCTTGACCAATCCCAATCCGAGCTTCAACACATTAATCTCTAATGGAATCACCTACAGGAGAAGTGGAAGTTGATAGAGATTACCCCCCAAGCGATTTTATCTGAGCCACCCCCAAGAGTCTGTCACCATCGCACACCTTACCCTTCGGTTTTATGTGGGTGTTATAAGGGGTTATGTAACAAGACCCTAGAACTATGATTATATACATTTTTTATAGAAAATGTACATTCATTTTATTATTGTTACTTGGTAAATAGTTTTCAAAGAGCAAATAGTATTTTTAGTTAATATTCAATTAAGAAATATATTTTTATGAATTAATAGATTTTATAATAAAATTATATTTTAATGAAATATTATTACTAAATTACTTTTTATTAAATATAAATGATCCTATAATTTTTATGAACAGAATTGTAATTTATATTAAGGTTTGAAAGTTATTTTTATCAAACCCATGAATTTTGGATAAATATAGGTTTTTAATTTAAAAGTAAAAATTCACATATTTAGAAAATTATTTATATAAAATTAATATTATTTTTGGAATCAGGACATTGAAATTATCTAACAGTTAATTTTTCATAATTTTTTGAGGCAATCGAATTTTTGGGGAAAAATTAAGTACCGTTTAAATATATAATGTGTTTTATGACATCATAATGACCCAATAGTGATGAAGTAAAATAATTAAAAAAATATGTTTGGCCAATATATGTTTTACCATTAAAATAATGTGATTTTGGGTTGGTTTGATTTATTTTATAAAACATTAATGGACCCTCCAAGAGTTATAAAACGTTTTAACTTTTTAAATTGATTTCTTTGAGAGTGTGACTCACCTCCACTTAAGAAAGGATAATATTATAAGATGTTCTGACATTGGAAACATAAAATAATATTTTCCACTCCCCTTTTAGAAAAACCTTGGTCTAGTTTGTGGTTTTGATTAGTTTAATGTGTGGTTTTCCAAACCTAAATAATAATGATTTCCCTCTCGTTTCCTATATAAACCCACCCAATATCCCACTTCCTCTTCACTCAATGACTTATGAGTACGTCCAACCTCTTCCATACTATATCTAGGTTCCTCCAAAGTCACCCCAACCTCCCAATAAGCCTCTCTCAATCCCCTCCCAAGCCTATGGTATCACACTTCCAAGTAAGGGATTCCATCATTTCTTTTTTGTATCAATGTTTCTTTATGTAGTAATAACCTTTTACATTAAATTAAAAATGTAGGGGTATAATTTAGCACCTCACCCATAATTACCTATTTATGTTTTAATGATTATAGACCTCTTTTTATCTCATTAAGTTCCACCCATGTACACCGGTTACCATGCCAAAAATCCGTAAGAAATTTCTCTCTCCTCGTTTACATTCAAGAAATGATTTTGTATTATGAATAATAATTCCACTAATTTTGTTGGAACATGTATATATATGACCCCCTTACTATACATTTCATGTAGAAACCCCTTTCTCACTCATCACCCATTTTTATGAATCCGTATGTCATGTTGTTATTCTGTAGAAATTGTATCGTGATTTTCCAAACCAAATTCATTGTGTCATGAATACCATACCCATTTCTTTATCAATAGTATTCACCTTTATGCACATTTACTTATTGATTATATGGTTTCATGTATTAATTCCACATTCATATATTATGGAATAAATTATTAGGATTAATTAATCCATGTTATATGATCCAGGTGGGACACTTATGCATGAAATGAAATGTTCAAGAAGGGTGCATCCTGATAGCGCTCCAATGCATTGGATAAAGATTGGTATCATGATACGTCAAGTGCAATGAGGGTTTACTCATGGTAATTCATGTTAAATGTGTATTTATTCATGATAATTCATGTTTAATGAGGGTTTACTCATGCTCCATGTGCAATGAGCCTTGGCTCATGCTAATACCATGTTAAGTGTTGTTTCCACATTTCCATGTTATGATAATCATGATATACCATGCCTTTTTGTTCATGTTTCTCTTATGCTCCATTTATATGCCTATTTCCTAACATGTATTTTACTCTTCATGTTATTCCTTGTTTACTCACTTACTGGGCATTATATCTCGTCCTTTTCTTATGCATGTCCTCAGATTATCCCATACAATACTAAGTACGAGGGATTGTAGTGGTCATGTAAAGGAATTTTTTCAATAAAGAAATTGTGTTTTCATGTTTTAAGTTGTTATGTAATGTTCCTAAGCCCCAAATACACTATACATCTCGATATTCTATGTTGTAAAAAGTGAATATTTTATATAATAAATCATGTTTAAGTGTATATTAAAAAGTAGGTTAGTTTTAGGTTGGAATGAAACCCTTATCGCCCTTCAGTCATTGGTTCATGAACCATGGCCTTTCCTAACATGATATATTGCCTCCTAACTTATAAGTTTTACTTTTCTGAAACCATAATTATATATTTTTAAAAATTGATATAATGGAAATCCTTGAAATTTAATCATTAAATAGAGTCTAAACTATTTTTTTCAATACAACCATTTTTTTAGAGTCTCATAATCTTATCTGACTATTAGTATGATGCCATTACTGGTCAAATAAACCCTAACAGTTATCGATACATTTAAAATTATATTTATTTAAATGTAAAAAAAATATTCCTCAAAAAAAATTCACAAAAATAGATTCTTCAAAAATAAAGCATATTCCTGAGATGTTTCATGATTCTCTTTGTCAAAATACCACTGGTAAAATACTTCAAAATTTTAATTATTTAATCCCAAAAAACATCATTAAAATTGTTCTTCCTTAGTCTAATGTTTATACATAATATCATTAGTTGTATTTATAAATCACGAAAACTTTTTATAAATATAAAATACCTTAGGATTGACCTAGTATATTCATTATCATTATCCATTCAAATCCTTCATAATGTTTTATAAAGAAAATGTGAAAAAACATCAGAATATAACCTAGGATTTTCAAACCAGGTGCGCATAAAGGGATATTTACATTTATAATGTTAACCTAATTCATTCTTAGAACACATTTTTGATGTTATTAATCCTAGTTACATCTGTGCCAGAACCACGTCCAATTATAGTATCTAGATTGGGTAGTTTTTCTAGGGAAACCCAGATAATCTCAACCATACCATGATTCTAGAATGTTCTTTTATAGTTATCCCCAAATTCTACCTTAGGGTTATGTTCTCTAACATATGTTTTCCTTAATATAGATCACAAATATTTTAATAAACATATTTTTATACTAACTATAGTGATGCGGGCGTAGAAAGCCTAGAGTCAGTGTCTGCTATAAATTACATTTTCCTTATTACAAGGAATCATTCCCCAAAGGACTAATCAGTTTAGTTGTCTTAGAACACTAGAATCAGAAGTTTGTATTGTATTACAAATGAAAACAGTAATAATAACATAATTCTTTTCATCTTTATAAATAATTAATTTCATGGATAAATATAATCCATCTTGTAAATCCCTTGATATCATTCATATTACGCTTCTCTGATTCTGTTGGAAATAAATATAATAATGGTGATCTCAAATTCTCAATAAGGGAAAATTATAGTGGAAAAAATAATGAATCAATGAGAATATTAAATAGGTAAAGGAAAAAAACATAACACACATGCAATGTTATTAATAAACCAAATGCAAGTCCCTAAAAAATATTAAAAGGTAATAAATGAAAACACATTCCATTAAAATAAGTTGATAAGGAAAAATTAATATGCAGAGTTAAGAAGCTGAAACACATGCATTCAAAATGACTGAATATGAAATGTATCTATTGATATGTCGATAAAAAATATCATGGATGAATAATAATGAATAAAAATAAATGAAATGCTTAATTATTGGATGTCATGACTTAGGAACATGAGAACCTATACTATTAAGATCCATCCTTTATATAGTTTAAAACTACAGATAGAAGCCCATTTAATTTGAGAAACTTATCTGTCTAATGAAAACTTATCAATGCATCATGGAGCTATATAATGTCACGGCTCCACCCATCATTTCATGTCTAAAACATTCATTATATCGAGAAAATGATATAACAATATCAAATATGAAATATTCTTATTGAATAAAGAATACAAAATTATCAATATATTGAAAAATAATAAAATAAATTCAATTATACTCCATATTTTAAATTATATACAACTTATGAAATAGTAATATCCATGAAAAATGAAATGAATAATTAGGGGAAATTTCATGTTTGATGATCACAAGAGATTTAATATTTCAAGAGAACTAAAAAATGAATTAAGGAAGGGGATGTGAATACATTCCTTGGCCAAATTAATAGTAACCCATCTAGATAGAATATGGATGGTATCAACACAACCTATCCTAAGTGGAGTAAAAATAAAGATTTACTGTTTTTTATGTATATAAGTACTATTAAAAGATCCTTTAAAAACATTCTTGAGGAAAATATCCTTTTGCATCGTAAAACCTTTTCAAAAAAAATTATTTGAACATAAATTTATGAAAACAAATCTCTACAATGTATCCTTTAAAACAATAAATGGAAGATTAAATGAAATTATGGTGATTAAGTCTATAATTTCCATATGGGGTAAAAAAATATTCCTTTTACAAGGTAAAAAGGTTTGAAAAATGGCTAGTTAGATAAGAGACAAGAATATTCCATTGAAAACATTGGTAAAAGAAAAAAGGGTAAAAATGACTTTACCAATCATAGTAAAACCATTTTGGAGAAAATTTAATAAAATACTAAAGAGAGATATAATGTCCGGTTTTCTTAAAAACATTTTCTAAAATATATTGAGTACTAAAGTGTGAGAAGATGGTAGAAATACGTGTAAATGGTCTTGAATGACCAGAGAAGAATGAACTAGTTTATTTAAAAAAAGAATTATATAATTTACTCAAATGGAAATTCCATTGAAATATCATTAGTATTAATCTTGAGTAAAATAATCCTTAAATATCCTAAAGTGTCTCATACCACTTTGAAACATTTTAAATCATGACCCTAAAGAAAGAATAATATTGAATGATAGTTTTAAATACTATTAGGATAAAATAATTCATGATATAATATGTCAAAAATGGTATTGGATACCCCATAGAAATGACGAAAATGTTGAACATGAAATTAATATCATGGATATAAAATGTGAGATGAAAATTTCTTACCTTGTGTTTCGTTTTGGGTGAACATATTTTACCTCCTATATAAGGGGATTGAAAATGTTACTAACATATAAAAAACTATATTATTATTTTTTATATCATATGTGACCTGATTATAATATATTATTATTAGTTTGTTAATAACCTTTCATTATTTTAAATATTTTGGGTCTTAATTGCCTAGTTTGTCGAGTATGTTTTACAATATTATTTGTTTTTATCATTAAATATATCATAGTTTTATCTAATACAGAATTTAAACCATGATTTTAATATCATATATATCTTTTATATATGTATCATTAATAATTTATAATTTTTGGAGATAATAAATGATATGCTCTGTTTATGGAGATGGTAGTACGAACGTATGCATGAACACTACCTTCATATCATTGTTGTGTTTTAAAATAATTAAAAGTAAATTTTATGTATATAAAAGTATATTTATATTCTAGTACCAAATCTATCAAATATATTTCATATATTTTTATTAAAAGTATCCTTAATATGTTCAATGATTACTGTGAACGAATCACATTGCTTTGAGGGGGCGGTAGTCCACACTTCCTCAAATGATGTTATCATATTAACGTAGGATGGAAAATAATAAATGTGTTTGTTATAAAAGTATTAAATAAGTATAAATTCATAATAAATATCATATTTAAAAAATATAAATATATTTTCCATCATTATGGCCATCCATGAATGTTGGTAAAGGAAAATTGAACAATCATCCTTTTTTGTGACGATAGTTCTCTGTATACAGAAACAATACATATGTTTCCCATTAGATGGAATTTTGTGTTAGTGTGGGTTGAATCCATAATAAAAAAGCCTTAAATTATATTGAGAAAACTTTTTTTAGTGTATTTATATAGAAGAATAATATTATAGGTGGTTTAAATGTAAATAAATGAAAATAGATTGGTGGAAAGTGTTATCGTAAAAATTGTGTAACTCCTCTTAGTTTATACAAAGGGATTCCTAGGAAGGATTCCTACCAAAAGAGAGGCATTCAATTAGATTGGAGGGATTTTGGTAAATTAATTGGGCATATTTTGGCCTAACCTAAGTGGATTAAGATGTGTGAAAAATGGGAAGAAGTTGTGGCCATTTATAGTGGGGGAGGAATGACACTCTTGTAAAATTTTGTAAAAGGAATTCCTATAACATTTTACATGTTTCAAGTGACTCAAATAATAAGCCCAATTTGATCCAAAATATGATAAGGTATAAATATAGCCATCTATTTTCTATTGGAAAATTTATAGGTCGTTTTAGGATTTATGGTATAGGTTTAGTCCTTTATTAAGCTTAATTTAACCTTAATTGTTGTAATTTATTTTAATTACTTTCACTAATATTTTTGGTCAAATTTTTTTTTGTCTTATTATAAATTATAAATTATTCTGATTCAAAATATGGAATCTATTTTTCCAAATTACAATCCTAAATAGCATAAAATAAATGAAAATTCATCTCGCATGAGGGACGACAATACGTGTTTTTAAAGTAAAAATGTCTGAAAGATTGCTATGTTTTTATTGTCAATTTCAAAATGAAATTGATTACAATGAAATTAATTTTATTATTTGATAAAATTATTATACAATTAATATTTAAAACCAATTAAAATTATAACTTATAACTATAAATAAATTAAATGAAAATTCATTTTCAAATTAAAATTGAGTATTTTTAATTGTTCACTAAAAATAGATATTTTTCCAAAAAATATCAAAAAATCACCCTAAAAAAATTAATATATTAAAATTTCCAATATTATGTTTATTCGGAAATAATAAATCATTTAAATTTTCAGAATTATAATTTAAAATGGGTACCCAATTAAAAAGTGTTTATATTGCCTTTATAAAAATATAGGTTTTTATGTGTAAAATAGGATTTGTTCTAATCTTAGGAATATATAACATAATGGATAAATATAAAAATTAAATTATTTAATATATATCATTAAAATCATTAAATAATTGTAATTAAATATTTTTATTTAGACAAATCTTCTTTCGAATCATAAAAATTATAATATTTTTTATATCCAATTGGTTATTATTTTCGTTTCTCATTAATTGGTAACCAGTGAATCCGTTTTATATTTATATAAACCATGAATTATCATATGTTAGTTAATATTAATAATAACCACTAACATAATAGATAATCTATATCATATTATATTAAAAGATAGTATTTTAATAATAAATTGTTTTTTGGTGAAACTCATTCTTGTATGTTACACAAGCTATTGAGGATGGTCGCTCTTACATGTAACACATACTAACTCAGTGTCACGTACATTACAAGATATATAATGTATTGAATTAATTTAAAATAATAAATATATAGTATTTTCTCAGGATTTTATATTCCATTATGTGCTTGGTGATGCATGTCATACACTCTTTCAAATACAAAGTTTTACTTTAGAATTTTGGGGTGTTACATCAAATTTGAATAAGAGGTATGAATATCACATATGTTTACTAAATTGAAGAGATGAATAAGAATATATATAAAGTTTTATAAAAAAACATAAGTAGAAAATTAGTATAGTTCTCGAGTAAAATGTGAAGGAGATAAAGATTAATGATAAAAAAACTTCTATATAGGTGACAATAATATCTTACTGATTCCCCTTAATTATGTTAAAAATGAATAAGGTGTACCTGGGAAAAACATTCCCGAATAAGGTTTATATGAATAAAAAATTAAACTATTAGGAGACAATAGTATTACATTTATATGGTTATACTAGTGTATTCATAGAATGTTAATATTGTACTATGTGACCAATTGATTTATAAGATCAAACCAAGGAAGTGATTTTTTATACTATGTTGTAAACCCTATAATCATTGTTCTTCATGTGTGTGTGTCTGACTATGCTGCAATAAGGAATAAAATGTGAGGATAGAGATAATTAGAGAATCGGAAAAAATTAATCAATGAAGGAGGTAAAAGAAATGACATAAATGGACAAAAGTGTAAATTTGTTTTTGAAAAAGGAATAACACAAATTCACCCCCCATTAGTATCAAGCATATACCACTATGGTTACTGTATGTAGTATCAGATAAATTTCAACCACATTTTCTTTAAAAATTCTAATGTTGTTATATTTTTATGAATTTACAATATATCCTAAATTATGATAAATTATATTTTTTGAGAAGTTCAATTTGATTTAGATTATTATTTAGTGCCTATAAAGGAATCAGTGTATTGGAAAAAAATATTTAAATAATATGTTGAGGGTGTTTTATATTTTATCAAAAGATGATGAAATTCCTTGTTCTCTAAGCATAATGTTTCCCACGAGCCTGTACCCAAGTTGTAAGGGCTCCTACTTGGCATCCAAGAGACCCGGGTTCAAAACCGGGTGGAGATGAATTTTCGGGTAGTGTAGCAGTATTGTAGCAGTATTGTAGTAGTACTGTAGCAGTCACAGTAGTAGTTACTGTTCGGTACTGTAGCAACCAGAACTATTCACTCGATTTGGGCCTTCAAGCCCCCGGTTTGGGCCTACTGGTCTCCAGGGCCTTCGGGTCATCAAAGGCCATCGGGCCACAGGGCCTTCAGCTCACGTAGACCATGGAGTAGCCCAGTTCACACAAAACAGGCCCTAGAAGAGGATCAGAGCAATAGGAGTAGTAGCCACCAGATGTAGAGCTAACCGGATTGGAAGAATGAGAGGGTATGGCAGCCGCCATCGGGACCAGGCACCGTGCAGCTTTGTACGGGGCAATGCTAGCCGATCATCAATGCAAGGTGAGGAGCTAAGTGATCAATGACGCAGAAAGCTGGGGAGGGGCAATTCAAGTGGGTTGGGCCTACGAGTCATGTATTGGGCATGGTATGTCTCTGGGCCTTCGGGTCATGTATTGCGGGTTTGTTGGGCCTTGTTCCTGGGGCCTATGGGTCATGTACGGGTTCCCCTTCAACCCTTAAAAGGGGGATTATCCATAATAAAATAAAAAAGAAGGCCTTCAATCCATTCAGGTAAGCATAATGTTATATTTTTCTTGTATGGATAATAACATTTGTTTCATTGTAAAAAAAATTGGATAAAATTTAATCCTCATAGGGATAATGGTATTCATGTTGTTTAACGATATGTGAAAATTTGATTTATTCCTTCCATAAGCTGATTAATACAGTTAGAGTGATCATATAAAAATACACATATCTATAGATCATTACATGATTTTGTCCATTATTTTCATACTGAAGTAGTTTCATTTTTTTTTGAAATCCAATAAGAAGATATCACTCAATTTGAAGGCAATGTAGATATCATGAAATAGATTAAAGATAAATATTGAATAAATGTATAAATATCTCAAAAAATTTATATTCATATAATATGATTGTGAGGAACTTCGGGTCACATGGACCATATTTCAGGAATAGCGACTTAACAAAATCTATGAAAAGGGTGATTCCACTAATGATTTTGAGAAGAAGTTCCATGAATTAGAAGAAAATATGAAAAATTTAATTGATTTCAAGAATATTAAATTGGATATCAAATCTAGGAGGATCAAATATATTTACTCAATATTACAATAATCATTTTCATTTCATGAATTGGGTAATGAAAAAAAAATATTTGGTAATTATAGAATGAAAATAAATAAATATATAAAGAACATCCCCAATATGATATGTCTTGATTTGGAAATAAAATTTTAAAATCATGAAAATAACCAAGGTGAGATTTGATATTAAAATCATTATAGTTGTATTATATAACAATGTTCAATTAAATAATTTACTAACATAATTCCCCCATCAAATAGAAAAAATAAGATTAAATTAGTTGAGGATATCGATAAATCGTCTATGAGAAAATACATATCATCCATATCTCAAAGTAATTAATTTCACAACTCAATTTCATTAAAATTTATTGTTTAAATAAAAATTCCTCACAATTATAGATGAATAAAAGTTTGTAAAATAATAAAATCGTGTTTATAGTTGAAATATGCTTGAATTCAATCCCACCAACAACATCCCAATAGTTTGTGGATAATACCCTTGTAATAGACCATACCTCTGTGGTCCATTACTTTTTCAAAATCTAGTTATTGAGGTACTCTGTGAGGTAACAGTGGCTCATTTCAAGAGTTTTCCATTTTTTCAGTTTTCTCATCGGTGACTCAGGGCGTTGGTGTCAGTGAATCACAGCATCAGTGTTAATGACTCAAGGTTTCAGTGTCGTTGACTCATGACATCAATGTCGGTGAATTAGGGTGTCAGTGTCAGGGACTCAGGGTGTTGGCATCTGTGAGATAGGGCATCAGTGAGCTAGGGTGTTAGTGAGTCAGGGTGTTGGTGAGTTAGGTCGGGTCGGTGGCTCAGTGTCGGTGGCTCAACATCGGTAGTTCGGCATCAGTGACTCGTTTTCAGTGGCTCGTTGTTAGTGGATTACTGTCAGTGACTCACCCATCAGTGACTCGTTTTCTAGTTTTTCAAGTTTCTCCACTCTTATGATTTATTTAACATAAATTGAGTTTAAAGCCTTGTTTGGGGGTTTCTAAAGTCATTTTGAAGGATATTAATTATATATTTAATATACTAATGCTCTGGGGTCATTGAAATAGTCTAACCATATAATCATGACCATGATCCCACATTAATGACTTTTGAAACCTTTTCCCATTCTGTTGATATAGGATCTATATTTTCTAAGCTGGGACCCCCTCTTCAGACTGTGTTTTTGTTCCCTATTGTTGTTCCTAGAGCCTTCCATTCTAGTGGAGTCTCATGTTGCATCATATCCATTTAACTAGTTTTTTTGTATAGTTTTTCATTTGAGATTTCCTACTACTCGAGCACCCATTTTTGGGCACAAGGAGGTTTTTTAGCCTCCTATTATTACAGGTAGTGATTTCTTTTGTCTCTATTTTAATTGAGTATCATGCCTTTTGGGTATAATGATGTGTCCTTATGACAACGGATGAATCAAAATTTAACAAATATAATAAAAATTAATAAATAAAGGTCTGGGAAGATGATATAGATCAATTTTTTTATATGTTATCCTTGATCCATGTAGTGATTCATATGGGTTGTGTTCTTTAGAAAATCATGGTCATTGGTGGTCTCTGTTTGTGTACCTATATGATTTTCGAATCACTACTGTAAGATTTGGAATCTGGTTAATCATGTATATTTGGTTAAATAAATGGATTCCCCATGATCAAATCTATTATATGATCATCCCTATTTTATAAAGTGGAATTAAAGATTGAGTGCTGCTAAAATTGAATAAAATTTTTATTTTTGGTTTGGTTGTGTGTGGTTATGTTCGAACATGCATATATGTTGGTAGTGTGGTGCTAGGGTTGGGGGTGTGATTGTGTATATGGGGAAGTACTGGTGGTGTGATGGTATCTTAGTTTGAGAGATTGATTGATTGTGGAATGGATGGACATGATATTTAGTGGGAATACATCTGGGTATTTTTTGGGCAGTTGTTGTGAAGTGGGGTTGAAGGACTAGTATATGTCATGATTTCATGTTTATGGGTGTGCTGGGTGTGGTATTTTTGTGAGAAAGAGCTATCGGGTTTGGTTTTGAAAGGATGAATTAGGCGGGATAACGTTGAATACGATTTTTGGCAGTTTCTTTCTCGTATGACTTTGTAGTGGTTGGTATGGTTGCTTTAACTTATAATGTTTGTAGTATTTGGTAGTTTCCAGGGTAGGTATGAAAGTAAAAAAATGAATGATTTGATAGTGCAGAATGATAATTGTTTAAACAAATTGTATGGAGGTATGTTTCGAGTTGGGGATTGTTTTGTGGTGGTATGCACATGTAGGGGTAGTGGAAAAGGTGGTTGTGAGTGGGCTGGTTGTATGTTTGGAATCCAAAAGGATGGGATGAGTGTTTTTCACCTATATATATGCACCTTTAGATACTTATGTGTTTTATATGCATCCCACCTGTGTTGAGAACTAAGTAAAGAGAACCCCCATTCTTATGGGGGATAGTGTCTTTCCCAACATCCAAGTAGGAGGATGGATGGCCAGTTGCTGACTTTACCATGTTGTCTCTTCTAGTAATTTATTGTCGAATAAATTTTGGGTTGGATGTAATGGCTTGAGGTTATTACCAAATTTATGGTACTGGCTATGTGAGAGGTGGTTTGTTTCCCAAGTGTATTTGGGATGAGGCCCAAGTATTTTTGGGTGAGATGTTAGTGGTTTGTAGACCAGGTGTCTCTAGATTGGTTGTGTCTGGTTTGTAACCCAGGTGTATGAGGGCCAGTTGTGAAAGTGGGGCTTGTGGAAGAGCTTGGTAGCATCAGGAAGCTTACCATTAGGGATGAGCAGTTAACTAGTGGGAAGTGGTGAGGGGTACCCAAATATCTATTTGCATATACATTACATTACTTTACTTTCATTATTTGGTTAGTAGGCCTTTGTGAGGTTAGGGTGGATAGTATACCTTATTAGGTTCTTTTAGTGTTTCTGTAGTTTTCTCAATGGGGAATAAGTATGCTTCTCCCACTTGTGCATGGGTGACTTTGGTATTTTCTCTAATGATTATACATGTATTCTCACCTTAAGTATATAATTTTTTTTTCAGGTTTCCTAGGAAATTATGCGGACCATGTTAGACCTTACTAGCTTGAATGTTTGGAATGGGTCCTTTCTTAGTTTTATTTTTGTACTTACTTTGGAGTTTTCTTTTTATTTATAGTATTTTTATTTTAAACATGCATGTGGGATGGATTTTGGTATCCTTATATATATATATATATATATATATATATTTTGAGTTTTTTTAGGTTGATACATCTTATCTCCCGACCGTAGTTACTATTAAACGGGTAATTCCTCCCATTTTTTTGATATTTCTATACCCTTGATTTTGGTCGCCACCACGCAGCCTCTTAGAGGCAGCACTTGGAGGGTAATTATATCTTTTTAATCTTGAGTAATGAAGGTCTCATAGTCTTTCTAACCATTCCATCATCTTAAAAAAGACGGTTCATAATAGGAATTGTATCAGAGGTGATAGTTGTGAGATAGGATGGATTATCAGGTTAGTAAAAGTGAGGATTGCATGGGTTGGTAGGGAAACAATATTAGATGATCTTTATGTGTGATATAGGTCATCAATTACTGACTAGGACACTGGATTTTAGCCCCCCCCCCATGATCTGATGCAAGGACTTTGAGCTTACTTAACAATCAAGTGAGGCTACACCGTTTGTGGGGTAGAGACCCTAGGAATGGAACACACATCATGATGACTTGTGTTATTTTTTTGGTGGTTTCTGGAAATAAGAATAAATAAAAGGTTAAAATGAATCTTAATATAAAATTCCATACTATACAGGCTAATGAGTTCCTTGTTTTCCCTTTTAGCTATGGATCCGAAATGTTGCCCGCATGTGGTACAAGTAGTGGGGGTTAGCATGCTGACCAAGTGGACTGGAAAAGGGTCAATTCATTAGAGGAGGATGATCAGTGGAATAATATGCTTCTTTCATTCTAGCGGAAGCCTCTAGGAAAGTACGAGGGCAGTGTCTCAGACATTCAGATGGAGAATTGGCTCAAGGAGTTGGTTTTCACATTCAACCTGATTTGGGATCCGACTGAGTATGGGGTTCCCCTATAACTGTGCCAGATGAGTTGAGCAGTGCATCAGTGGAGGATTATTTACCTTTGTGATGGGAAGGAGAATGATTTTTTGTTGGTTGACTTTGAGAAGGAGTTTTGGCAGGAATTCCTTTCTTCCACGATGAAAGCTTAGAAGTGGAAAGAGCTACTCTCCCTTCAGTAGAGTTGTATGCCAGTAAGGTAATTACGGATCATGTTGAATGAACCCCTACATTTTTCTTCGTATCTCATTCCGGATGAGGAGTCTATGGAGAGAAACCTAGAGGAGGTGCTATGTCATTCTCTTTAGTATGCGGTCACTACCTTCACCCTACCAACATACTTTGAGGTTCATAAGAATGCTAAGGTAGTGGAAATGATTCAATCTTGAGGAGGTCTACCATGGTAGTGAGGTGACTAAAACTCTTCAAAGGGTAATACAGTCCGTAACAAGTCTCCAGCGTCAGGGCATCCTTGGTTTCAGCCAACGGGGAGCCGACCCTAGTAGTTTCAATTATGACCCTCTAGTCCTCACCATTTTTCCATGGGCCTAGGGATGAGGTTTTTTTCTTGAATAGGATGTGGGAAAATCTAGGAATAGTTCTCGACTCGATATTAATATGGTGGGGGTGGGTAGGTTTAGTTCCCACCTCAGAATCAGTTTCCAACCAAGCTCTTTCAGTCATAGGGCCAGCAGGCCCCTGTTCCACCAAGGGGTGAAGATGCAATAGGTGTCCGACCTCGAGGTTTTCCTCAGGGACCTCTACCAGGGCACAGTCAGGGAGGTGGACAATAGCCAAGGGGTATAGGAGTTGGGTGTGGGTATTTTCACACCACATAGGCAGTAGTTCCTGTATGTTCATAGATCGTTCGAGGTACGATCATTTGGTTTTGTACGCTTTCTTGATCCTTGATTGATTTAGGAGATTCACGCAAATTTTTTTCACCCAGTCTAGCCCATGATTTGGGATCAGACATAGAGATACTTTTGGTTCCCTTGGTGTTGAGTAAACTCATCGGAGGTCAGACTGACTTATTTGATGTTTTCCAGGGATGTAGACTAATGTTGGGCCCCAATCATTCTAGTGGGGATCTTTTTCTACTAGATATGTATTTGTACGATTTCATACTTTGCATCGACTAATTTTTTTTCTGTGCATGACATTATCAAATGCTTCCATATAAGAGTTGTGTTTTTTGATTTGAACGGCTAGTGTGTATCATTCGTTGTCAAGTGGAGCTATCAGATGGGAATACATTATGTGGAGCCCCTTTTTCCTTATTAGATAAGCTGTATATAAGATCAATGGATGCTAAGATGTTAGAGGTTCCAAGAGTTTTTGGATGTTTTTCTTAAGGTGGTTGTGACTCTACACCCTTGATGTGACATTGAATTCAGCATATACTTACAACTCAGTGCTCATCAAATCTTGATGGCTCCTGATCGGATGGCGTCTTTTGGTTTACGTGATTTGTAGATTCCGAATGATGATCTAATGAATAAGGTTTTCATATGACCCATTTTTTCATCATGGGGTGCTCTTATATTGTTTTTGAATAAGTAAAATGGTGTTCTGAGGTTCTACATTGACTATTAGAGACTGAAACAGGTGACGGTCAAGAACCGTTACCCTCTCCCAATCATATATGATCAGTTTAACCAGATTAGGGGAGAAGTTTGGTACTATATGATTGATTTTCAGTCTAGTAATCACTAGTTAAGGTTTAAGGAGTGTGACATCCTGAAGACTTTATTTAGGTGTAGTAATGGACACTTCGAGTTTGTGGTTATGGATTTCGGTGTTATGAATGCACCGACAGCGTTCATGGGGCTTATGAACTCCGTAATTCCTTAGTTCCTAGAACGGTTTTTCGTTATATTAATCAATTAAATCCTAACATACTCAAATTTAGATGAGGAGCATATCGAGAATATCAGGATTTTCATATAGGTCCTCTTTCACCACTAGATCTGCAGAAATTTGTCCAATTGAATGTTTTGGACATGAGAGATCCACGTACATGGAGATGTGGTGTCTCATAAGGGTGTAGTAGTGGACCTATCGAAGGTCGAGGAAGTATTTTATAGGGAAACATAAAAGAATTTACAGAGGGTCATAATTTTCTCAGTCTGTCATGGTACTACTAGAGATTCATAACTGATTTCTCATGGGTAGAAGCTCTATTGACCGATCCGACCAGAAAAGGCCAAGATTATTTGTGGGGTGAGCAGTTCTTGGAAGTGTTTAGCTATCTTAAGCGGATTTTGGTCAGTGCTTATATTCTTAGGCTTTCATAGGAAGAGGTGATGTTCGAGGTGTTTTGTGATGATTTATGTCTAGGCTTGTGGTGTGTTCTGATGCAATAAAAGGAAGTGATATCTTATGGATATATGCAGTTACGTCCCCCTGAATGTAACTATGCGACCACTAATCTAGAAATAGCATCAGTTCTATTCACACTAAATCTATGGTGACATTACCTTATTGGGGAGTGTTTTTTGGTCATCACATATCAGAAGACCTTGAGGTACATCTATTCCCAGTGAGACATGAACTTTTGGATGTAGAGGTCGGTGGAGTTTATCCAGGATTATGATTTTGAGATCTCATGCCCCTCATAAAAGGGGAATGTTGTGGATGTTGCTTTGAGAAGGATGTTTTAGAAGTAAGTGGTTTGGGAAACTGAAAAATATTCTAGGGAAATGGTGGAGTTTGATTCCATGAACATAGATGTAAGAGTGGATGGTGGCAGTGGCCATATATTTATGATGACGGTATATTCATCTCTGTGGTATAAGGTGGAGGAGCCTTAGGGGGGTGACTCATAGGTGGAGGTGATGTGTGATCAGTTTGACCAGGGTGACTCTAAAAAGGGTTGGTCAGGGGATGTTTAGAATCTGATGTCGTTTGAAGGGAAGATGATTGTTCCAATGGAAATTCATGAGGAATTTCTTTGTGATATTCATAGAAAACCCCAATCAGTACACTTAAGTGTTTCCAAGATGTACTGGGGCTTGAGGGAATAGTTCTAGTTTCCTGGGAAGAAACGTTTAGTGGCAGATTTTGTGGAAAAGTACTTAGTGTGTCAGCAAGTGAATGTTAAGAACCATTTTCCCCATGGTTCTTTTTCATCCACTAGATGTCCCCAAATAGAATTGGTATGGAATCTTGATTGATTTTTTGATAGGATTACCTAGGGATCAGAGTGGATGCAATGCTATTTTTTAATTAGTGGATCTTTTGAAGAAATCAGCTCACTTTTTAACAATCAAGGAGTCAAGCACAGTGGATACATTAACATGGAGTTATCTGAATGAGGTGGTGTGGCTGGATATATTTACAAGATCCATCATCTCAGATTAGGATTCAAATTTTATGTCATGAGTCTGGAGGAAATTGAATCATTCCTTTGTCACCCAATTATGCCACAGTACTTCATTCCACCCTTAGATGGATGGAAAAATAGAGAGGACCATCCAAACATTAGAGTACATGTTATGGGCTTTTTTTCTAGACTTAGTGGGTTTTGGGTGAGACATTTTCCCTTGGTAAAGTTTTGTTACAGTAATAGATATCACTCTTCCATTGGTATGGCTCTGTTAAAAGCACTATATGGGAGGCTGTTTTTTTCACCTTTGTGCAGGATGGAAGTTGAAGAGGTAGCTTTTCTAGGTCCAGCCATTGTGAAATGTACTATAGAGAAGGTGTCACTTTTCCGTGATAGGGTGAAAGCAGCAGAGGAACAAAAAAATTCGTATACCAATATCATGAGAAGGATTTTGAATTTCTATGTTTCTGGACCATGTATTCTTGAAGTATTCCCCTCGATGTGGGAAGTGGATGTTCGGTAGAGGGAGTAATCATTATCCCAGGTTCATTGGACCTTTCTAGGTTTTTGGGATGAGTTGGAGAGGTGGCATATCAGCTGGTATTGCCACCATAATTGAGGAAGGTCCATGATGCCTTTCATGTCTCCACGCTTCATCGGTATCTTCATGATGACTCCCATGTCATTAATTGCAGAGAGTTGGATATCGAGAACAATTCATGGAGAGACTAGTGGAGATCTGGGATCATAGGTAGAAGGTGTCGCATGGAAGGACCTTTCCCTTGGTTTGTGTGTTGGGGAGGCATGGTGTCCTGGGGGATATTACATGGGATTGAGAGACGCAGATGTGTGCCCAATACCCGGAGTTATTTTCAGTTTTCTCATATGTTTCTCTTTGTGATTTAATGCTTCAACCTTTTTTTCTATGAGATTTGATGTCTCCTTATTTCATGATGTATAAAAATGTCCTGACGTATGAGGAGTGTAAGGAACCAGCCGTAGACATGTCATACAAGAGGACCTTATTCCAGTCTAGATTCTGGAAATAGATACATGCTTAAAAAACATCATAGTTACAATGAAAAACTAAACAAACTAAAAGATCATCACCGCTTCCGTGTGCTACAACAACAATGACCAATTCTAGAATCCTGTGAAAAATATTTCAAAAACTTGGGGTGAGAAAAAAAGATGCTCAGTAAGAGGTTTAAAAACCTTCGATAAATATTTATAATCACTCTTTGAAAAACTTTTCCAAAACATTTAGAAATACCATTTTCAAAATACCATTTAAAATTTCTTACGGTATAAAAATACTAGTTCAACTTTTAGAAAATACATACGTTCATAATTGATCAAATATACTCCAGTGTTTTTCTAAAAACTTTAGGTAAGCTTCTAAAAACAAAACATTTAATTCTAAGACTACTCGACTAATTGTAGGCCATGATGGGTCCACGCTCAATCCCTTCCTGTCTTTCACACTCGAGTGTCCGGTTTTCTAAAAATGTTTTTAAGCTTTCTTTAAATAGATATACATTTCACTGGAGTTTTCATCTTTTGATAAAACATTTCACTGCATTAAAATACAAATTTATTTATAAGTATTCTATAATTAAGTAAAGACTTTCATTTTTATTATCTTTAAGTTTGGTTACAATCAAAACATCTACCATGGTACTTTCAAGGTATACCAATGCAATTAATCATTATTTCTTGAATCCACTTGATTTCACATATGCACAGTTTAATTTAAAATAATAGTTAATGAGGTTCTGCACATAAAACTATAAATAAAATATTATAAATGAGGAACTCAATTCTTATGTAATTTATGAAATTGAAAATAAAAAATAAGTTTTTAACTTGAAATTATAAGTTTGTTTTGAACGCAATGAACATCGATGATTTTCATGAACACATGGCCATGTATACGTGCAAGCGTGATGCCCATAATGTCGATAAATCATGTTGATATGTTACATGCATTTTTTCAGAAACATGACGATAAACTAAAATTAAAATTGTAAAATGATAACCATCATTTCATCCATATCCATATATATATATATACATGTATAACCATGTAAAATAGCATAATTTGAATAATAATAATAAAATCATAATTTAAAATAATATCTTCACTCTTAAAATTCTGCAGAATAAAAGAAAACCAAAACTAACAGATAAAATTAATATTTAGCTTGGTATTGAAATACATATATAAATATCTATATATATAAATCTGTATATACCAAGGTATATAAAAATAGGTTTTGCTTAAGAAAACATAAAATAAAACATTTTTTCGAAACTTTAAAAAGAAGAGGGATTGAAATCTAGTTAAGTGTATAAAACTGCATATGCAGAATTATATAATAAAGGTACGTAAAATAGAGATAATTGAAAATATACCCTTACATAAATGAATTCTCAGATAAATATAAGGTTGAAAATAATTTATCCCTTACCTTAAATGCATATCGACTAACAATTCTTGGACATATCAAGAGCAAAGCAGGAAAGGTGAAGATGCCAAAACAGGTTATGCAGGGTATGTAAACTGAATTTTACATATATTTGAATTAGAGGCTTGTTGAGAAAGCTGAAATTTGGAAATATTTGGTTGGGTTCATATGCATTATTGTTTCAAAATGGACAAAAAGGCGACTCATTGTCCCTCAATTATATTACCTTTGTTATTATTTTATATTATCACTTTATATTATTTTATCAATTCACATTATTTTATTACACATGCCTCTTCAACTATTTTTTTGACACGTCTCCATTCATTATAATATATTTTTTTATCATGATTGTTTTTTTTATAATTTTTTATCATTATATGAGAATATTTTTCCATTAGGATTTCTTTTTTTTATTTCATTCTCTTCTTTTTGCCTTTCATGTTATTTTTTTTAAAACATCTATCATTTCTTTATCATCATTTGATTTGTTTATTTTTTTTAACAATTTCCTTTAGAATTTTTTTTAAAGTAAACATCATTTCCATGTTTTTTTATCTATTTTTTTAAACTCACGTTGTTTTCTTTCCTTCAATCTCACATTTCTCTTTTATATTTTCTTATCTCACTTGTTTGATTTTTTTTATCATGCCATCATTACCACTACAATGATATATTATTATATTATATATTTTTTTCAAGTAATAATTAATATAACAATATATTATTACATAATTATTTATTAAAAAAAAGTGTTACTTATTTTTAATGAAACAATGTTTTTATATATAACATTTTTTTCTTTTTTTTGATAAACATCACATTTTATTTTAGTATATACATATGAAGTGCGTTTTTTAATAAAGAAATTCTTATATATTTATAAAATATTTTATTTTTATAAAGTAATAATAATTCCCTTTTCAAAAAAATGTCTTACCATTAATTATAATTATTATTTTCATTAGTATAATTATCATTACAATTAGAATATTAATACAGATTATATTTATGTCAAAATAATGGTAAAATTAGTGTCATAAGTATTTTCATTTCATTATATACATGTAAAATATAATAGCATGATTTATAATATATATATATATATAATGAAACATATAAAACGTTATATTATTATAATAATATCATTCCAGACACACACAAATCAAGAAATCACTGCTTTTGACTTCTTATCCCCAAAATCCACGCCACACATAAAAACAATCAACATATTATTTAAAAAAATAGGTGGTTCAATCAATCCTCTATTTGCATTCACGCCTCTTTATTTTTGTAATAATAATATATTTATTTATTCGTTTTTTTAATACCTCAAAACGTTTAGACTATTAATAAATTATATATTTATATATATTCACCATTTTATCATTTTTTTACATGAATATATATATATATATAATTTGTTTTATTAAAATAAATATTTTAAATCACGCATTATATATATACACAATTTTAGAATTATATATATATATATATACCTGTTAGCGTTTATATATATATATAAATATATATATAATTCATTTTTATAATTTATTGAAATTACATTTTTTTAAAACATAAATTTATTATGCATTTTTTTAATATAACAATTATACGTATTTAGAATTTATAAATTTTATAAACAAAAGCATAACATATATCATATATTTATAATATATATTATCTTAAAAATAATAATAATAATAATTTTAAATGACATGTATAAAAAATTATAATTTTATAATAATATTAGTTTTATTAATTAATAATTCAAAACTAATATTTTGATTTATATCATTATCAACCTAATTAGAATAAGTCTATATTTTCATTTTGAAAATACATTTTTTTATAACATTATTCACATAAATTATAATTTATTTATAATTATTATTTTTACTAAGACTCGGGGCGTTACAAGGAGGGGAGGACCTAATCCCTAATCAAGACACATTAATGCAGAGGCGATGAATCCTATGCTCGTGAGTTAGTGTCACACAAAGAAGATAGTATTTTCAAATTGGGTAAGGGATTCCATGATTAATATGATTAGGATATGTGACTTTTGGGGATTATTTGGTATTTATTTTGGTTGTTTGGGTTCGAAAATATTAGAGGAGGTGTTCTTCGATGTTGAGGCTTCACTCCAACAAGGTGGTTAATACATGAGAGGTATCTTACAGGTGGTCGTTTGGACCCCCTTTCATATGGGTTTGGATTGGAATTATCAAGGGATATAATAGTTTAAGTAGTATTTGATGTAATTTTCTAGACCGCAGTGGTCCATTACATTGTAAAAATCCATTGTTTTGGGTTTTTGAGGAGGAAATAGTGGCATATTTCAAGATTTTTCAATTTTTCCTAGTTTTTTCATCAGTGACTCAAGGAATCGATGTCCGAGACTTACGAAATCAGTGTCCATGACTTTGGGAATTTGTATCGATGTCTTAGGGAATTGGTGTCAATGACTCATGGTGTTAGTGTCAGTGACTCATGGTGTCCGTGTCAGTGACTTAGGGTGTCAGTGTTGGTGACTCAAGGCATCGGTGTCAGCGACTCAAGGAGTCAATGTTGGTGACTCAGGGCATCAGTGTCAGTGAGTCAGGGCGTCGGTGAGTCAGGAAACATCAATGGCTCAGTTTCGGTGGCTCAGTGTCAATAACTCGATGTTAGTGACTCATTTTTGGTGGTCTTCTGTTGGGATATTGATGTTGTTGACTCACCCATCTGTGACTCATTTTCTAGTTTTCCTTGTTTTTCTAGTTTTTCCCCTCTTACGTTTTTTAACATAAATCAAGTTTAAGGCCTTGTTTGAGCATATATAAATGGGTTTCGAAGGATGTTAATTATATATTTAATATCTTAACACTTAAAGGGATTTGAAATAGTCGAACCACATAATATTAACCATGATGCCATGTTAATGACTTTTGAAACCATTTCATGTTCCATTGATAGAGGATCTAGACTTTATATACCAAGATCTTCTCTTCCTAGTGTGTTTCTATTCCATCTAGGTGTACCTAGTGCCTTACCTTCCTATGGAGTTGTGAGTTGTGTCATAGCGATCGACCTAGTTTTCCTTAGAGTTTTTCAGTAGAGTTTTCTTAAAACTCATGCACCCCCAGTTTTGGCACATGGAGGAGGTTTGGTCGCCTGTTGTTCTAGGTAAGTATTTCCTTCTCCTCTCTTTTAAATGTGTATCATGTGGGGTGGGTATAATGATGCCTCATTGTGAGAATAGATGAATCAAAATTTAATGAAGATAACAAGAATTAATAAATTAAAGACTGAGAAGATTATGATGATCTCTTTGTTTTATATGTTATCCTTGATCTGTGTTGTGAATCATATGGGTTGTGTTCTTCTGAAAATCATGGTCACTAGTGGTCTCTATTTTTACACCTGTATTATTTTTGAATCACTACTGTAATAATTAGTATCATTTTAATCATGTATATTTTTTTAAATAAATGGATGCTTGAGGATCGAATATATTCTATGATCACTCATGTTTTATCAACTAGAATTAAAGAATGAGTGCTGCTAAATATGAATAAACTTTTTTTTATGGGCGTGGTTCGGTGCTATATGTAGATATGTTTGACCTTGTGTATGTTTCGGTAGTGTGTTTCTATGGTTGGGGTGTGATTGTCTCCATGGGGTGGTAATGACAGTGTGATGGTATATCAGTTTGAGATATTGATTGATTATGGAATGGATAGACTTGATATGTAGTGGGATTACATCTGGACACTGGTTGGGAATTTTTTTTGAAATGGGGTTACAGGACTAGCATGTGATAGGATTTCATGTTTATGGGTGTCCTAGGTGTGGTTTTGTTGCACAACGGGTCTTCTAGGTTTGATTCTGAGAGGATGAATAAGGTGGGATAACTTTGAAGACGTTTATTGGTAGTTTCTTCCTTATTTTACTTGGAAGTGGTTGTATGGTTGCTTCACCTTATAATGTTTGTAGTGTTTGATAGTTTCCTAGGTACAGATATAAATAAATAAATAAATTATTTGATAATGCAGAATGATAATTGTTCAAATGAATTGGCTAGAGGTATGTTTCGAGTTGGAGCTTCGTTTGTGGGGGTACGCACATGTCGGTGTAGAAACAAAGGTGGATTTGAGAGGTCTGGTTGTATGTTTGGAATCCCATAGGATTGGTTGATTGTTTGTTACCTATATATATATAAACATGTAGTTCCTTATGTTTTCTATACACACCCCACACATTTTGATCACAATATGCAGAGCACCCACATTATTATGGGGGATGGTTTCTTTCCCAACATCCTGGTGGGTGGATGGATATAAGGTTATGAAATTTACCCTGCTCCCTATTCTAGGAATTTATCACCCAAGTAATTTCAGGTAGGCTATGATGGCTTGAGGTTGTTACCATATTTATGGAATTGGTAGTGTGAGAGGTGGTTTATTTCACAGGTGTCTTCAGTATGAGGGCTAGGTGTTTTGGGAAAGATGTGTGTGGTTTGTGGACCATGTGTATGTGGGTGGGATATGCGGGGTTTGTGGCCCAGGTGTGTGTTGGCGGGTTGTGACAATGGGGCTTGTAGAAGATTGTGGTAGCATCAGAACATTCACCTTTAGGGATGAGCAATTAACCAGTGGAAATTGGTGTGGGGTACCCAAAATTGGATGTGCTTATAATTTACTTTACTTGACCTATTTATTTAGTGATCATACCTTGGTGAGGATCTGTTGGATAGTATACCTTGTTAGGAGCTTTTGACTTTCTTCATTTTTCTTGGGGGGGGGGGGGTTAGTAGGCTTCTCCAACTTGTGTATGGGTGACATCAGATTTTCCCCACTGAGTATACATGTATTCTTACCATACAAATATAAAACTGTTTTCTGGTTTCCAAGGAGATTACATGGACCGTGCTTGATCTTACTAGGTTGGGCACTGGAGACGGCTACTATGTCACATCTTAGTTTTATTTTGGTATTTATGTTGGAGTTTAATTTGTATTCTAGAAATTTTACATTAAATATGCATGTGGGATGGATTTTGGTTTCCTTATATATATATATATATATATATATATCTTCCATGGAGTTGATTGAGGTTGATACATATTATCACCAAATCTTAATTACTATAAAAAGGGTAATGCCTCTTATTTTTGTGATATTTCTATACCCTTGGTGTAGGTCACCACCCCTGGGCCTATTAGAGGTGGGACTAAGGGGTCATTATATCTCCTTCATCTTGAGGAAGGAAGGTCTCAAAATCTATTTATCCTGTCCCTCATCTTGAAAGAGGCGGGTGATCATATTATAGTACACATATCAGTAGTGAATTGCATGATTTTTTCTATTCTTTTCATAATGAAATAGTGTCATTTATTTTTTATTTTTTTAAAATCCAGTAGGAAGAGATCACTCAATTTGAAGGCGAGGTAGATATCATGAAAATGGAATAAATGTAAATAGACAGTAAATGTATAAATCTCTCAAAAAATTATATTCATATAATATGATTATGAGGATCTTTGGGTTACGTGGACCATATTTTGGGAATAATGACTTATCAAAATCTATGAAAAGGATGATTCCACTAATGATTTTGAGAAGAAGCCCTATGAATTGGAATAAATTACGAAAAAATGAATTGATGTCAAGAATATTAAATTGTATATCAAATCCAGAAGGATCAAATATAATTACTCAATATAACAATAACCATTTTCATTTCATGAATTGGGTAATGAAGAAAAAGAATATTTTGTAATTTTTAAATGAAAAAAATAAATAAATAAAGAACATCTTCAATATAATATGTCATGATTTTGAAATCAAATATGAAAATAATGAAAAAACTATATGTTATTTGATATTAAAATAATTGTAGTTCCACTATAACATAATGTTGAATTAAATATTTTAATAACATAATTCCACCATCATATTAAAAAATGACCATTAAATCAGTGGATGATATCGATAAAGTATCTATGAGAAAATACATAGCATCCATATCTCAAAGTAAATAATTTCATAATTATATTTCGTTAATATTTATTGTTTACATAAAAATTCATCACAATTATGGATGAATAAAAGTGGTTACAATAATACAACCATGTCGATAGTTGAAATATGTTTGAATTCAATCCACCAACAATATCCCAATAGTTTTTCAAGAACACACTAAATAAGTATAATGATTATACCATACAATCAATGTAGTATACTGTAGTTAAAAAATGATCATGTTTTTTGAGACACTGTTGGTGGTTCAAAATATTCTAGGATTATACATTTTCATTTTTTACAATTCCTTAAATTTTAAAGGAAGTGTAATGATCTTGTAAAGGGTGACTAATCTACAAAATAATATGAAACATTCAAACATCAATAAGATTATATCCAAATAGAAAATGATTTGATGCACTATAATATATTTTTTATGTTGGAATATTTGGTTTTCAAAAAAGTGATGCATGTACATCTCAACATATATAAATTAAGATTTAAAATAAAATAGCATTGATGATTTATGAAGTATATATGTCTATAAATATGAAAAAATTTAAAAAAAAATTACACACATGATATTTACAAATAAATCAACTATTTACACAATAGGTACAATGATAAGATTTAAAGTTGGTCTAAGATGATTTGAATAGGATTTTCTAAAACTCATATGTTTGATGTGAAGATATTCACAAGATTCCCCAATATCATCATATTGATACGTATCAATATCATCATATTTGGTACACTGTATGGTTTTATATAGATCACATGTTGCATCCCATTTGTGAATATCTTCACATCAAACATACGAGTTATAGAAAATCCTATTCAAATCATCTTTGACCAACTTTAAATCATCTCATTATTTTTCATTGTGTAAGTAGTTGATTTATTTGAAAATATCATGTGTGTAATATTTTTTTGAATTTTTTTCATATTTATAGACATATATAATTCATAAATCATCAGTGGTATTTTATTTTAAATCTTAATTTATATATGTTGAGATGTACATGAATCACTTTTGTGAAAACCAAATATTCCAACATAACAGATATATTATAGCGTATCAAATCATTTTTTATTTGGATATAATCTTTTTGATGTTTGAATGTTTCATATTATTTTGTATATTAATAACCCTTTACAAGATCATTCCACTTCCTTTAAAATTTAAGGAATTGTAAATAACTAAAATGTAGAATCCTATAATATTTTGAACCACCAACAGTGTCTCAAAAAACATGATCTTCTTTTAACTACAGTATACTACATTGATTGTATGGTATAATCATTATACTGATTTAGGGTGTTCTCAACAAACTATTGGGATATTGTTGAGGGATTGAATTCAAACATAGTTAAACTATCGATATGGTTGTATTATTGTAACGAATTTTATTCATCCCTAATTGTGATGAATTTTTATGTAAACAATAAATATTAACGAAATATAATTATGAAATTATTTACTTTGAGATATGGATGCTATGTATTTTCTCATAGATACTTTATCGATATCATCCACTGATTTAATTTCCATTTTTTAATATGATGGGCTAATTATGTTAGAAAAATATATAATTCAACATTATGTTATAGTGGAACTACAATTATTTTAATATCAAATATCATCTAGGTTATTTTCATGATTTTCATATTTGATTTCAAAATCAATTCATATTATATTGAAGATGATTTTTATATATTTATTTTTTTCATTTTAATATTACCAAATATATATTTTTTCCATTACCCAATTCATGAAATGAAAATTATTATTGTAATATAGAGTAAATATATTTGATCATTCTGGATTTGATATACAATTTAATATTATTGAAAACAATTCAATTTTTCATAACTTATTCCAATTCACGGGACTTCTACTCAAAATCATTAGTGGAATCATCCTTTTCATAGATTTGGATAAGTCATTATTCCCAGAATATGGTCCATGTGACCCAAAGATCCTCATAATCATATTATATGAATATAATAGTTTGAGAGATTTATAAATTTATTGTCTATTTCCATTTATTACATTCATATGATATCTACATCGCCTTCAAATTGAGTGATATATTCCTAGTGGATTTTAAACAAATAAAAAATAAATGACACTATTTCATTATGAAAAGAATAGACAAAATCATGCAATTCACTACTGATATGTGTACTATCATATGATCATCCGACTTCTGCAAGATGAGTGATGGGATAAAAAGATGTTGAGACCATCCTTCCTCAAGATGAAGGAGGTATAATGACCCCCTAGTCCCACCTCTAATAGGCCTAGGGGTGGAGACCTACACCACGGGTATAGAAATCTCAGAAAAATCAGAGGCATTACCCCTTTTATAGTAATTATGATCTGGTGATAATATGTATCAACCTCAATCAACTCCAAGGAAGATATATATATATATATATATATATATATATATATATTAGGAAACCAAAATCCATCCCACATGCATATTTAATGTAAAATAGCATGAAATACAAATAAAACTCTAAAGTAAATACCAACATAAAACTAAGACGTGACATAGTAGCCGTCTCCAGTGCTCAACCTAGTAAGATCCAGCACGGTCCATGTAATATCCTTGGAAACTAGAAAACAGTTTTATATATGTATGGTGACAATACATGTATACTCAGTGAGGAAAATCCAATGTCACCCATGAAGAAGTGGGAGAAGCATACTAATTCACCCCCCCAGAGAAAATAGAAGAAACTCAAAAGCTCTAAACAAAGTATAATATCCAATAGATCCTCACCAAGCTTTTATTATTAATTCATGACCAGATTCCCCAATATGATGATATTGATACGTGTTTCCCTTAGGGGAGACAAATAATGAAATATAGAGAAGCTTCTAGAAAACATTATGTAATATCCCGAGTTTTTCAAGAGGTATGCTTCATTCTTTTCGGTTTAAATGTGTTTACCTTTCTTTTGGGCTTAGAACCTAAGCTAGGTTGTGGGATATTTGGGTTTTTTTTGGAAAGGAAGGGTAAAATATGATAAAAGATGGTTGTAGGCTAGGTACATGTCGTGTACTTTTCCTACACACTGTGAACTTCCTGTACCCACCGTGTACTGGGCCGTCGCAATGTATAGCCTGTCTGGTTCAGAAAAAAATAAAAGGGATGTACACTTCGTGAACTATGACTACACGTCGTGAACTTTCCCAGAGTGTTTTATAAAATAGGGAGTAGATCACTTTTTGACAAAAAGAATGTTTATCTCTCATTTTTTAACCCAAAAACCATATAAATAATTTTTTTTGATTTAGAAGCCATACAAACTCTGATTTAAGTTTATTTTTTCACATTGAAACCATATAGGTAGGTATTAAATTTCATTTTAGTGATTCTTTATTCTTCAAAACAAAAACTGTGCTATTTGGATTTAGGATCATATGCCCTAATATATCATTCTTCATCCATTCTTCAGATATCTTCCAAACCATGATGAATTAGGACTTGATATTGGATGAGTTGTCTACTACAGAGGTGAGGTAGGTGTTCTATACTTTCTTTTGATTTTTTAGGGTGATTTTCAAGCATTCGTCCATTTCACTGCCCGTCAGACTTTTCGAAGATACCTCATTTTTTAGCGAGTTTCTTATCATAGGCTTAGTTGAACCTTGTGAGGATGTCTATAGGTTTCGTTTAGGTTATTTGGCACCCATTTCATGATTCACAGTCCCCCAAGGGGCGCGACTTAAGGAAAAATACTTTTTAATGCCTATTTAAATCACCCATGGGGTGTGTTCTTGTGCTTTCCTAGTTAGAGGAAGACCTTAGATGCCTTGATAGCTTGAGTATCTTGTCTAATAGATGTATTTCCTCCATGGTTAATGAATATCATGTTATGCCTTATCTTTTTTGATAGCCTGACATGTTTAAATGAATGATATGGGTGGGGTAAACCTATATGAAATGATAAATACAGTGTTAAATGGTTTATATTAGAGGGTAGGCCTATATAATTGTTTTGATAAACGGTTCGCCTAAGTGGGTATACTCATGGCTTTTGTAGGTTGATGTGAGTATCAATAATCACAAGTAATGTCTGTTTAAATTGAATGTTATAGTGAATGTTTGAATGAATGGATTTGGAATGTTGTAGTGGATCATTTGGTTGACTCTGCCCCTTGGGTCTTGATTCCATGGGATTTATCAGGCCTTGCTACCCCTTGGATCTAGCTTTCTTGGGATCACGTAGGAATTGAAATTTCCATACTCCAAGTACCCCAACCGGTGCCTAACCGAGTTTCCACTAGGGACGACCATGGGATTCAATGGGATTCCTTGGACAAGCTCCTCTGATTCAGACCTCCGTGGTGAAGATATTTTACATGGATGCCTTGGTCTACTAACACCTTGGATCCAGCCCTTGTGGTCTACACTTCACTATATGTCATGGTCGTGGAATACTTGACTTCACTATCTGTCATGGACATGGGATATTTTACTTCAATATACAGTGTGTCCATGGAAAACATGACCTCTTTATACGGCGTGGTTGTGGAGTATTTGATACAGAGGGTTGTATGACATGGTCATGTGACTTGCTTGTTTACTAGGTTATAGCTTCCTTATTAGGAGCCGACTGTCTTTTGCAAATAGCCTTGAGGGATGTTTGGTTTTTCTTACTGCATTAGGCTTATTCCATGGGAATACACACTTACTTACTACTCGTTTAAAAATTCAAGAACTTTTGTAGAATTTTTGTTTAAACTGTATAGAACTGGGTGGTTGCCTACTTGGATGTTTATCTCACACCATGTTTGGGCCTCCATAGGGACCCAAAATAATTACACGATTGTAGGTGATGATAGGGTCAAGCACCCTAGTACAGGTTGTTGACTATGGCTTTGGATCAGGGAAGCATAGGACCAAACTGAGGCTTGCAATGTCAGGATACATTTTTTGTCTTTTGTTCTTATGGGGATACTTATATTTTATTTTATTTCCATGTAATATTCTGGATGATTTCTAGATACTTTACCATCTGCATCGTTTTTGTATATGAGACACTTCTGGTTATTATTATGTATTCGTGTATTTCTTGTCTTACTTTCAGTTGACTGGTATTTATTTCACTTCTACTATTAATATTATGTTTGAATTCAACTTTAATACTATGGTAATGAGGGGATGGTCTCCTCACCGACTCATCTAGACCCTCGCTACTAGTCAGAAACCTCTGGCATTTGGGGAGATTCGCTTGAGGCAATGTGGCCAACCAGTCTCGGGGCACCGTTTCAGATGGTATCCGGGTCCGAGATGTTATAAAGTGGTATCAGATGAGTTTTTTTTCTTGTTTTACTTAAATTTTGGTGAAATTAGATAGGGATAGGAAGGAAATTGAGTTTGGTAATAAACTGTGCCTGAGAGTAGCTACCCCACATATAGGGAATAGGAAAATTACCATTAATTGAGTTCTGATTTTTTGGATTTTGACTATTACATTTGATTCGATTTCACCATTGCGTGACACACTTGATTTCTACTATTCCTATTGAAGAATTGGGTGTTCTATTTCAATTGTAACCCAGTGAGATGAGGGTTCACCCTCTAATGCATTATATAGAAACTTATTATAATAACATGCCATGAATTATTCCATGACATCTAGGATACATTAGATACTTCATGTTGTTGTGATAGTTGATGTGATAGTTGTGCCTTTTGTTGTGTTTGTTGGGTGCAGTATATGTAAAAGGGTGACGTAGTCCTTCAATTATTTAAGATTTTGGGCCCTTATGAATTGGGAAATGATGCACCAGTAAAATTTAAATGTTGAATAAACTTGATATATGTATGGTCTGAATGGGAATCATGTTTTGGGTTCATGAGGTGTTATAGGCCCACATGGATTCGGGAATTGTAAAACCCTTGGGGAAATTTCCTAGGTAACTGAATATGAACTTGAATGGGAAATAGATAATTGACTTAGACTCACCTTTTGAGTGGGAAAGAGGCATAGTTTCTAGTGGTTCAATGGTTTTTGTTATATTATCATGCCTTTAGAAGTATGATGTGGGTTTGACTTGGTTTCTAGGAGGGTTTTGAATTGTCCTATGCCTTGAGCTTTGTGCTTTGATGTTGTTCTTTCCTGAGGCGTGTGTTTTTAATTATAGAGTCATGCCACAATGACGACCTCCATTATTACACCATGATTGAGGCAATAACCATACGTTAGAGATGGTGGGCCACACTACCGGTTGATCCTCTAATAGTTTCAGATACATCACCTGATGTTGTTCTGGGCATAGGTGTTGAGGCACAATTCTATGAGGGTTCCTTTCGATATATAAAAACCTTCCAGGGAGCACCGTAGCTAGCCTTGACTATTGATTAGCTAACACAGGTGTTCTAGAAGTAGTATCCTCTTATGTTTTCAGGGGATGGCGGACCACAGGATGCAGAGATGTGTCTAGAGGCAACGTTAGATATTTTTTAGCATCTGGTGACGCCTATGGGGCAGAGGGTCAAGATCATGACTTAGATGCTATGTAGAGAGGCAAATCACCGGTTCGATGTTTTGAACTAGGATTTTGGGCTATGTAATATGGGTTGGGATGAATTCCAAGCCTGCTTCTATGACTAATTTTAACCCATGACTCTACAAGTAGAGAGGGCTACTGAGTTCATGTATCTGGAGTTGGGCGTGATGATGGTTATTGAATACTCTGAATGCTTTACAGAGATGTAATGTTTTGCGCCAATGTATCTTACTGATGAGCTATTGAGAGTTATGCACTTCAAGGAAAGCCTCAGACATGATATCAGATCTTTGTTCAATGTGTTTAGGTTGCCTTCTATCACTCATATTGTGAATTAGGAGCTGATTATGGAGCAGAACATGAGGGAAGATGGGTGTACAGAGAAAGGAAGTGTTGTTTCTTGCCCTATTAGATCTACGTATTTAGGTAGGAAGTGTCATTTTGAGGAATCCCAAAACTTGAGTTCTAGTCATGCTATGGGTACAGGAATATTGGTATATTTCCATCAGTTTAGTAGGTGAGTAGACATAAAAAATCAGTGCGACAGTGATCCAATTGAGTGTCGAGGTTGTGGAAGGATGGGACACTTGTAGTGGTTTTTCAGGACCATCCCTCCACATGTGATTAGTAGGGGTCTGCTCCAAAATCTGGTTCAGGAGCAGGTTCTTCAGCTCCAAGTTAGGCTGGGAGCTGGAGCAGTGTAGGCCGGTCAGGACAGGCTAGTGGTGGTCGTGGCTGGGGTAGCCAGACACCGGGTTCTCAGAGAGAGCAGGGCTGATAAGCTATGGGTAGCCAAATAGGGTCATGGGGCTACGGTAGAGGATAGACCTATGTAGTGTAATATACCAAACAGGAGCAGGATCCTAGACCATCTACAGTGAGAGGTATGATATTAGTAGCTTCTACTATTGCATCTCTTATTTTTGACAAAGGTGCCTCTCACAGTTTAATCTATGCATGAGTGGTTAAAAGCCTTGGGATTGCGGTTTTGATTTTGGAGGGCATTTTGATTATAGAAAAACCATTGGGATTTAGAATACGTGTTGTTCTCTAGTTTATGGAGTGTACCGTTGAGTTTAGAGGGTGTCACTTCATCTGGAATCTTTATTTCCTCGAGAAGATGGGGATTAATGTCGGATTGGATCATGGATTATCAAGCATACATTGACTGCTATAACAATAGGGTGGATTTCACATCACCATAGGATGAAGTGTTTATTTACAAGGGTGAATGGGCTATCTAGGTGAGCAGAGCTAGACCTGAGCATCGTGGGTTTTGTGGGATGACAGACCAACTTTCTAGTTTGTTTTTGGATGATCAGGGAGTGAATCAAGAAGACTTTCCTCCAATGGTTGATTGCTTCATGGATGTCATTCCCAATGACTTTTCTTGTTTTCCTCCTGATATAGAGGTGGATTCACTATTTTTCTAGTTCTAGGACCTGCGCTGATATCCATTCCTTCTTACAGGAGGGCTATGATGGAGTTATAGGAGCTCAAGAGGCTGCTATTGGATTTCGAGGAGAAGGGGTTTCTCACACCCAGTACTTCTCTATGGGGTTCACCAATCCTTTTTGCCAAAAATGTGGACAGAAATCTTAGGCTATGTGCGGATTATTGGAAACTAAACTAACTGAAGGTTAAAAATCGATATCCCTATTCATGGATAGATTACATGTTTGATCAGCTTCGAGGAGATTGACTATTCTTGAAGATCAACATGAGGTCATTTTATCACCAAGTGTCTGTTCAACCAACATATATACCTCCACTACCACAAAAATAGTTTTTCGCAGTGCCCCCCCATTATCAGTGCTAATGAAAAAGTGCTGATAAAGGGGGGTGCCTTTATCAATGATTTTTTTATCACTAATAAAGGGACCCCCCTTTATCAGTGCTTGTTTAGTAGCGCTGATAAAGGGTCAACTTCAAAAAAAATTAAAAAAATATATATTAATATATTAATATATGAATATAGTTATATTGATATAAATATAATATATAATTTTTAAATATATTTTAGATAAGTATAAATGTACATTTATACTTATAATATACTTAATATATAAGATATTTAGTGAAAATGGCTTCTTAAAAAATTAAAAAAATATTTTTAATTAATTATTTGCTAATTCTTATGGAGTAATAGTCATTTAATAACAATTTTAAGACTAAAATAATTAAAAAAAATTAAAAAAAGATCCAAAATATGTTGAAAATTCAACTCAAACTTCAAACGGCCATAACTTTTGATCCGAGTGTCCATTTGAGCTCTACCACATATCAAATCAAATCCCGCGACAATCTCTACGTAGTTTTGACCTAGGAGGACCCTGTTAAATGGTTTTTCGAGGCCAACAGAGGCCTAGAAGGCCTCCAAAACTGAGTTTTTAGTCAGGGTACCCAGATTTTTTAACATTTTGTGGATTTTCAGCCTCGTTTAAGGGGGTATTATTGGCTTTTTTTGGTTGGGTCTGAATTTATTCCAAGGTATTACATTAATATTGATATTATGCCTTTGAAATTTCATCCTTATTTATAATGAACTGCTATTTATAATCAAATATATAACAATATATACATATTTTTTATATATTCACACCTAAAAATTTAATTATAAATATAAATAATAAAATATATTTACATATAAAATATATTAGATTTATCTAAATAATAACTAACATCCATTTTATTTAAAATAACAGTATATGAATATTTATATACCTATATATTAATCTAACTATATATATATATATTAATCTAGCTATATATATATTAATCTAATAACTATATATATTTTAATATAACTACATATATATATATATATATATATTACTATTACTATAACTATATATATTAATATAACTATATATATATATATATTAATATAACTATATATATGTTAATATAACTATATATATATTAATAAAAATATATATTACTATACGAATAAATATAACTAAATAACTAAATATATATATAGAGAGATATCATGAATTGGAAGACAAATCAAAATAGAGTAGTGGTAAAGGCTTAGGCGCGCAGGGGGGGTGGTCTCAAGTTCAAATCCTGGTGGAGGCAGGGGCGCGTGCGCATGGGGGAATATGGGAGCAAGAACTGTTAAAGGGTGAAGGGGGTGTGTGGGGCACTGTACATGGGCAAAAAAGCGTTGTAAAAGGGGGGGGGGGGCTCAAGTGATATAAATCCCCCCCGATTGGCAGTATTTTTTAAATTTTTGTAAAATTTTTTAATTTTTTTTAATTCTTTTATTTTTTTTACCTTTTATCAGTGCTAAAACGAAAGCACTGATAAAGGAAGCACTAATATAGGGGTCTTTTATCAGCACTAAAACAAAGCGCTGATAAAAGGGTCCTTTATCAGTGCTAAAACAAAAGTGCTGATAAAGGAAGCGCTAATATAGGGGTCTTTTATCAGCGCTAAAACAAAGCGCTGATAAAAGACCCCTTTTATCAGCGCTTTTTTTAGCACTGATAAAAGGGGTCTTTATCAGCGCTTTTTGGAGCACTGATAAAAAGGACCCCCCCTTATCTTCTCTGGCTTTATCAAAGCTTTTCTAGCACTAATAAAGGCCATTTTTAGCGCTGATAAAATCCGAATTTTTAGTAGTGCTAATACAGCCATTCGTAATAGGTATGAGTTATACGAGTATCTGGTTATACCATTTTCTCTCATGAATGTGCCAACGGTTTTCCTGGCATTGTTGAATTGAGTGTTCCATCCTTACATGGATTCATTTGTGGAGGTTTTCGTGGATGATATCTGGGTGTATTATCAAAATCGACACAACCATGCCATACATCTTGAGATTTTTTTGAATACACTGAGAGAGAAATAGTTATACGTTATGCTCACAAAGTGACACTTTTGTATAGATCATATTCACTTCCTAGGTCACATTATCTCAGAGATAGGAGTTTCAGTGTACCTAATGAAGGGGAGATCTATGGTTTCCTGGGAACAAACCAAGAAGTTTTTGACATGAAGAGTTTCTTGGGACACGTTGGCTACTACAAGAATTTTATACATGACTTATCACACTATGTATCACTATTGACAGGCCTGACTAAGAAGGGTGTGATGTTTGGGTGGTCATAATTCTGTGAGGCAGCCTTTCAAGAGTTGAATGGGAGGTTGACATCATCATCAGTCCTGATACTTCCAGAGCTGGGAAAGAGCTACACGGTGTACTGTGACACTTCAGGTATTGTGTTGGGGGTAGTGATGATGTAGGGAGATCGAGTTATAGTGTACGGGTCTTGATTTTTGAGGCCTCACGAGAAAAACTACCCTACGTACGATCTTGAGTTAGCTACAATTGTTCAGGCATTGCGCTGTTGGAGGCACTATTTACTGGGAGAGAATTTTGTGGTGTACACGGATCACAAAAGCCTTAAGTGCGTCTTTATGAAACATGATTTGAATTTGAGGTGGTGAAGGTGGTTGGAGTACCTATAGTCTTTTGACTTCAAGCTTACCTATATGACTGGTAAGGGAAATGCAGTGGCAGATGCACTGAGTAGGAGGACTCAGATATAGGCAGTGCAGCAGGCCAGTAGTGAGTGGAAGCTTATGGTGTTGTTTTTTGAGATGCATCTGGAGGTGCACAATAGGTAGGGGCAGACTTTACTTTCATCCTTATTTGTGACCTCTACCCTGCTGGACAGAGTTAGGGTGAGGCATCTATCAGATTATGAATGCCTAGTTCTACGGGAAGGTTTGGTAGGTGAGGACCCTCGTCCTGGTTGGACGATAGGTGATGATGAGATCATGTATATCCATTGATGTATATGGGTTTCAGTGGATATATGTGAGGAGTTGATGCGGGAGTTTCATGCTTCATCTTGGGCAGTGCATCCCGGAGTCACCAAGATGTACTGTGACTTGTAATGTTAGTACTGGTGGCTGGGAATGAAGAGAGAAGTAACTAGTTTTATTATGAGGAGTTCCACCTATCAACAGGTGAAGGTGGATGATTAGCCACTAAATGAGGATAATATTAATTTTTAATATATATAATATTCATGTTCTTTATTATTGATAAACACCATTTTAGTGCATTTTACACTTTGAACATCATTTCACATTACGATTGTAATTCCTTCTTAAAATGCACTATTATGTGGTACATTTTTTAACATCATTTAAAGTACCCAATGATTCATCTGATTTTAAGGAATGTAATTATCCATATTTTAATTTGATATTTTGGGAAATTTATCTACACTTCAATATGAACCTATTTCATTCAGGGATCAATGGAGAATTCATGGAAGAGAATTGTGATATTTTGTGATGAAAGGAAGCAATTCTAGAGAAGGAAGATTGGAAACCAGGACACTGATGTGAATGTGGGACCCACATTACAAACCCAATTAATCCAAAATTTTGTGGGAAGTTAGAATACATATAGAGGAAAAAATCATTATTCAGGATTTAGTGCTAATTAGGCCTCCATTGTGCTCATATAGGCGTCCCAATTTAGAGATAAAATTCTAGCCCAGATTCTGCGTCCCAAAACAACATCCCACTAATATAGTCATATATCCTAATCCAAAACTTCAAATGGGCCCAAATTTTACATAAGGTTAGGAGATATCAGTTGATCCATTTTCTTATTATATGGACCACTCTAATTCTTCCATATATAAGGTCTTACAAGCACGTCTGTTCGGTGGATGAAAGTTGGATTCCACCTCGGGTCAAGGGTGGAAAAATCAATTCTCCCTCATCTTTCCACCCACCTATGGCCTACCATAATCAAGTGGGATGCTTTTTACTATTGGAGGCTCGACCCAAGGGTTAAAAAATTCCTATTTAAGGTAGTGGTGGTGGAGGAGTTGAGGTTCTTGTATGCTCTGTTCAATTGTAATGTTATGCTACGATTTTGTTGTCTCAAGTTTGTATTTCACATGTAAGTTGTTAAATTCACATTAGTTTCTTAATAAAAGCTCTTATTTTCATCTTATTATGCTTTTATTCATGTCACTTTGATATTTTTGGTTCAAGGTGTGAATTTATTCACACCAAACCTTGTGAAATTATTCACACAACGGTGGAGTGATCATTTTCTTTTCATTGTTTTTTTTACTTCTCCATTTCCTCCCTCATGAGTCTACTTCCCGCTTCCATTGAAACCATTGCATCAAAGGAGGGATAACCCACTTATGGGTTGATCCAAGAGAGTAGAAAGGGGCTGGATTGGATGTTATTTATCACCCCATTAATTTATAATCACTTTCTTAATTGATATTTTTATTTGAGTATTTTTAAACTCCATCGTCCTTGTTGAATTTAAGGCCACACACTTCAAGTGCTAATACGAACCTTTACCTTGAAGTGCTCAAAACTTTGATCCTTCAAGTTTATATGTGATTAGTTTTAAAGAGTTTATCCATTAAACCAGTAAGTGATGATTTTGTTCTATCTTCTTAAATGAACCCATCTCAAATATAAGAAATTGAAATCATTGAAAAGGAAATACGTCCAATCCCCCCAAGTGATAACCTAGGATCAACTCACTATTTTAAATTAAATTCACTTAAGTATCTTAGAGTTCATTTAAAACCCATCTAAAATCATCCCAAATTTGTCCACTTCATATCCAAAAATAATCCATAGAATGTATGTGTTTGTAGGTTACTTCTTAGGTCCCTGAGGATTCGATAACCCAAGCTAAACTACAAGGACCGTTCTACCTTCATCTATTGGGTAAATTTGAGCATGAATCAGTGGAACATCAGTGACCAGCTGGGATTTTTACATTAGTTACCTATTTAGAAGTGGAAATGTGATGGTGTCACCATGGGTTTCATGATGGGTTTTCCAAGGTCATCTTGAGGTAACTATGTTGTGTGGTTTTTTGTTGACAGGATTACGAAGGTCGCACATTTCATGCTGATCAAGAATACCTTCATTATTAATGATCTTGGAAAATTGAACATCATAGAGGTGGTACGACTTCATGGGGTCCTGTGCACTATCATTTTGGATAGTGATTCCCTCTTTATATCTCGTTTCTGGAAATGTTTTCAGAGGGCTCTGGGTATACAGGTACTTCTGAGCACATCATACCACCCTCAGATTGATGTTAAGTCAGAGCATACAATACAGGTGCTTGAGGACATGTTGCGATCATTCATCATGGGTTTTGTGGGAACTTGGGAGAGGCACATTCCCCTATTTTATTTTTCCTATAATAATAGTTACAATGAAAGGATATAAATGGAACCTTATGAGGCTTTATATAGTAGGATATGCCGTTCTCCCCTGTGCGGGTTAGAGAAAGGTGAGGTAGCTTTACTGGGACATTGTCTCATGTAGGAGACTTCTAAGCCGGTCTTGATGATTCAAAAGCAGATGGCTACTGCATAGTCTCATCAGAAACGATAAGCCGATGGCCATAGACGACCTCTAGAGTGTGATGTTGGGGATTGATTTTTCTTACGTGTTTCACACTGGTTGGGACACAAACAGATCATAAGATAGGGTAAACTTTCACTGAGATATGTGAGTCCGTTTGATATTCTCGATAGAGTCGGGGAGTTTTCCTATCTGTTGCAGTTACCTTAGTTGTACCAAGACTTGCATTGTTTATTCCATGTATCTCAGCTATTCCTCTATCACTCTGACCCATCTCACATTTTTCACTTTGAGGAGGTTGAGCTTTAGGTTGATACATCATTTGAGGAGTATCTGATTCTTATATTTGACAGGAGCACAATGTTTCTTCAAGGTCGTTGAGTTCCTCTAGTATGAGTGCTATGGAAGCATGGACATTTATAAGATGAGACTTGGGAGAGGGATGCGGATGCACGTGCTCAGTGGACATAGTTTTTTTCAGATGAATCTTTACCACCATTCAATGATAAATTTGGGGATGAATTTATATAAGGGGGAATGACTGTATGAATATAGGTTTTCATGAGGTATGAATATTTATTTTCAGGTCAAATGTGTTTAACTTCCTTTTTATCTTAGACCCGAAGCCAATACTTGGGCTGGTTAGGTTTTTTTTTGGAAAATAAGGGTAAAAACAACCTAAAAGCTAGTTGTAGGCCATGTACACATCATGTACTTTTCCTACAGGTCGTGTGTTGGGTCGTCACAACGTGTAGCCTGTCTAGTTTAGAAAAAAATAAAAGGGAAGTACACATTGTGAACTTTGAATACATTTCATGTACTTTCCCATCGTGTTTTTTTATAAATGAGTCACTATCTCACTTTTTGATGAAAAGAATGTTTTTATCTCGTTTTTGAACCAAAAACCCCTCTAAACAATTTTTTCTGATTAGAAGTCATCCAGACTCCAATTCAATCGATGTCTATCACATTAGAACCGCATCTGTAAGTACTAGATTCATTTTTAGTCGTTCTTGATTCTTCGGAACAATGAATGCACAATTTGGATTTTGGATCATATGGCCTAATATCCTGTTCTCCATCCTTTCTTCAGATTTTTTCCAAACCAGGACAAATCAAGACTTGATATTGGATGATCTGTCTACTATTGAGGCGAGGTAGGTGGTATATACTTTCTTTTGTATTTTCAAGTACTTTTCAGGCATTCGTCCATTTCCCTGCCCATTAGACTTTCCGATGATTCTTTTTTTTGAATGACTTTATTGTCGTAGGCTTAGTCAGACTTTGTAAGGATGCCTATAGGTTTCATTTAGGTGTGTTGGCACCCATTTTATGATTTAAGGTCACTCAAGGGGTGCACCATAAGGAAAAATACTTGTTTATTCCTATTTAAATCACCAATGGGGTGTGTTATTGTGATTTCCTAGTTAGAGGAATCCCTTATATGCCTTGATAGCTTGAGTAGCTTGTTTAGGAGATGTATTTCCTCCTTGATTAATGAGTATAATGTTATGCCTTGTCTATTTTGATAGTCTAGAAAGTTTAAATGAATAATATGGGTGGATATACATATATGAAATGATTAATGGAATTTTAAATGGTTTATATGGAAGGGTAGTCCCATATTCTTATTATGATTAATGGTTTGCATGAGTGGGTATATTTATGAATTGTGAAGGTTGATGTGAGTGGGTATATGGAATGTTTGTTTAAATTGAATGTTATATTGAATGTTTGAATGAATGGATTTGGAATGCAGTATTGGAAACCTTGGGTTTACTTTTCCCCTTGGGTCTTGATTTCATGGGATGCCTCGGGCCTTGTTACCCCTTGGATCTGGCCTACTTGAGATCGCGTACGACTTGATATTGGCATGCTACTAGGACCCCAACCAGTGCATAATCGAGTTTCAAAAAGGGATTCCAATGGGACTCAATGGGATTCACAGGAAAAGATACTTGGATCTAGCCCTCCGTGGTCTAGATATTTTACCTGGATCCCTTGGTCTTCTAACACCTTGAATCCAGCCATTACGGTTTACACTTCACTATACAGCATGGCCAAAGAATACTTAACTTCACTCTACATTGTGGTCGTGTGATATTTGAATTCACTATATAGTGTGGCTATGGAACACTTGAATTCTATATACAGCGTGGCTTTGGGTTACAGGATACAGATGGATGTACAATTTGGCCTTATGACTTGCTTGTTTATTTGGTTATAGCCGCCTTGTTTGGAGCTGATTTTCTTTTGAAGGTAGCCTTAAGTGTTGTTTGGTTTTTCTTACAACAGTAGACTTATTCCATGGGCATACACTCTTACTTAATACTTTTTCACACATTTTGGAACTTTTGTATAATTGTTGGTAGAACTGTATAGACCTGGGTGGTTTCCTGCTGGGATGTTTATCTCACACCCTGTTTTGGCCTCCATGGGGACCTCGACAGACTATATTATTACAGGTGATCATAGTGCCAAGTTCCCTAGTACAGGTTGTTGACTATGGATTTGGAGTAGGGGAGCATAGTACCAAGCTGAGGCTTGTGATGTTGGGATACATTTTTGACATTTTTTTCTTTTTGGGATACATGTATTGTATTGTATTTCCATATACTATTCTGGCTATTTTCTATATACTTGTATCATCTGCATAATTTTTTTATATAAAAAACTTTTGGTTAATATTATGTATTCATGTCATGCTTTTCTTACATTCAGTTGTCTGAAATTAATTTTGCTTCAACTTTTTAAATAATGTTTGACTTCCGCTACAATAATCTGGTAAGAAGAGCATAGTCTCCTCACTTACTCACCTAGACCCTCACTACTAGTCGGTAGCCTCTGGAATTTGAGGAGATACGCTTGAGGCCATGTGGCCAACCATGATTGGGGCACCATTTCAGGTGGCATCTGGGTCTGGGACGTTACAAAGTGGTATCATAGATTTTTTTTTCTGGGTTGACTTACCATTTGGAAACTTTATATAGGTATAGGAAGGAAATTGAGTTTGGTAATAAACTATGCCCAGGAGTAGCTACCCCACATACTGGGAATAACCAAATTTCCTCGAATTGAGTTCTGATTTTTTAGATTTTGACTTTTACAGTTGATTCTATTTCATCGTTGGGTGACACACTTGATTTCTACTATTACTATTGATGCAATTTTGGGTTCTATTTCATTTGAAAATTGATGAGATGAAGGTGTACCCTCTCATGCATCATATATACACTTGTTAGAATCGCATTCCATGCATTATGCCTTGATGTCTAGGATACATTAGATATTTCATGTTGTTGTGATAGTTGATGTGATAGTTGTGCAGGCTGTTTTGTTAGTTGGGTGTAGTATATGTAAAGGGGAGACGTCATATTTCAATTCTTAAGGAGTATGGACCCTTATGAATTGGGAAATGATGGACCAGTGAATTTTAAATGTTGAATGAACTTGATATATGTATGGTCTAAATGGGAACCATGTTTTGGGGTCATGAGGTGAAATGGGCCCTCACGAATTTAAGAATTGGTAAACCCTTGGTGAAATTTATTCAGTAACTGAATGTAAAAAAGAATAGTAAATAGAGACTTGAGCTAGAACCATATTTTGATATGGAAGTTGGTTTAGTTTCTAGTGGTTTGATGGATATTCTTTATACAGTCTTGGCATTAGGAGAAGGATGTGGGGTTGATATGGTTTCTAGTAGGGGTTTGGCATGTCCTATGCCATGAACATTGTGCTTTGATGTGTTTCTTTCCTAATGCATGTGTTTGGCATTGTAGAGACATGCCACCATGAAGACCTCTAGTGGTACATCACGATGGAGGTGATGAACATACTTTGGACACGGTGGGCCACGGGCTACCAGTGAATCCTCTTATAGTGCCTGCTGTAGAACCTAAGATTTTTCTGAACATAGGTGTTGATGCAGAGTTTCGTGAGGGTTTCATTCTATATATGCAGACTTTCTAAGGAGCCCCATAGCAAGCCTTCACTATGGATGAGCTCACACAGGTTTTCCAGCACCAGTATCCTCTTACGTTTCCAGGGGCTGAAGGACCACAGGACGCAGAGTTGTGGCTAGAGACGATGTTAAAAAATTTTGAGCATCTGGAGACGACTCTGGAGCATAGGGTCAATCTCACGACTTACACGCTATGTGGAGCGAAAAAGTGATGGTGTGAAATTTTGAACCATTATGATGGGCTAAGAAATATGGGTTGGCATAAATTTCAATCCTGCTTCTATGACTACTTTTACCCCACAACTCTGCGAGCAGAGTGGGCTATATAGTTCAAGCATCTGGAAAAGGGTGCGATGACAGTTATAGAATACTCGACACAATTTACAGAGCTATAGAATTTTGCACTAATTTATCTTACTGATGATATGTTGAGAGTGAGGCACTTCGAGGAAGGTCTCATACATGCTATCAGATCTCAGGTAAATGTGTTCAGGTTTCCTTCTATTACTGATATTTTGAATCTGGCACCGATTACTGATTAGAACCTAAGGGAATATACAATTATAGAACATGGGAGTGATTTTTCTCACCCTAGTGGATCTATGTTCTAAATAAGGAAGCATTGTTTTGAGGCTTCATGTGACGTGAGTACTAACCAGGTTATGGGTGATGGTAGATTGGTATATTTCCATCAGTGTGGGAGGTGATGTCGCGTGAAAAATCAGGGCGACCATGAACCAGTTGAGTGTCGAGCTTGTGGCAGGAGCAGTATTACATGACCTTCCCTCTAGATGTGAGTGCTAGGGGGTTCATCTCTGACATCAGGTTTAGGAGTAGGTTCTTCAACTCCATGTTAGGATGGGAGCTGGAGTAGTAAAGTTCAGTCTGGACAGGGTGGTGGTGGTGCTGAGAGGGGTATCCATTCATCGGGTTCTCAAAGACAGGAGGGAGAATCAGCTCAGGGTAGCTAGGTAGGGTCATAAGGCGGCGGTACTAGCCAGACATGTGCAGTGCAATAGAACCAACATGAGCAGGATCCCAGACCTTCTATAGTGTGAGGTATGATCTTAGTATCTTCTAATATTGTATATGATCTTTTTGATAGAGGTTCCTCTCATAGTTTTATCTCTTCACGAATGGTTAAAAGCCTTGGGCTTGCAGTTTTTCTTTCTAAGGAAGTTTTGATTCAGGATACACCGTTGGGAGTTAGAACGAGTGATGTGTGCCAGTGTATGGAGCTTCCCCTTGTGGTCCGAGGGTGTCACTTTATCTAGAATATTTATTTCCTCGAGATGATGGGGTATTATGTCATTCTTGGAACTGGCTCATGGATTATCGAGCGTACATTGACTTCTATTCCTGGAGGGTGACTTTCACCTCATCGGAGGGATCGGTGTTTATTCACAAGGGTGAATGGGATGTGTATGAGAGGAGATATGGACCCGAGCATCGTAGTCTTGGTGGGATAACAGCCCAAATTTCTTATTTGTTTCTGGATGATCATGGGGTGAGTCGGGAGGGCATTCCTCCTATGTTTTAGCACTTCAGTTTTGTCTTTCCTAACAACATTTCTAGCTTACCTCCTAAGAGAGAGGTGGTTTCTCCATTGATCTAGTGCCAAGACTTTAATTGAAATCCATTCCTCCTAATAGGATGGCTATGATGGAGTTTTAGGATCTCAATAGGCAGCTATAGTATATGGAGGTGAAGGGTTTTATCAGACCCAATACTTTTTTGTGGGGTTATTTGGTATTTTTTGTGAAAAATGGAGAATGAACTCTTAGGATATATATAGATTATCGAAAACTAAACCATATGATAGTTAAAAACTAATATCACTTACCCTGGATAGAAGACAAATTTGACTAGCTTCGAGGAGCTCGATTTTTCTCGAAGATATACATGAGGTCCGGTTATCACTAGGTGTGTGTTTGACCAAGAGACATACCTCATACAAACTTTCATAGTAGGTATGGGTTATATGAGTATCTAGTTATGTCGTTCAATCTCACGAACACGCCAGTGGTTTTCATGGCTTTGATGAACTAAGTGTTCCATCCTTACTTGGATAATTTTGTGGTGGTTTTCAGGAAGCATATCTTGGTGTATTGTCACAATCCACATGGCCATACCAACCATCTTGAGATCATTTTTAATACACTGATAGATCATAAGTTATATGCTAAGCTTTAAAAGTGAAACTTTTGGATGGATGAGGTTCACTTATTAGGTCACATTATCTCGGAGAATGGATTGTCAGTAGACCCAGATAAGGTGAGAGCCATGGTTTCCTAGGATTTTCCCAAGATTTTTTTGATATAAGGAGTTTCTTAGGGATAGCTAGCCACTACATGCTTTATATACATAACTTCACACACTTAGAAGTGCCTTTGATGAGTCTAACTAAGAAGGCTTCGAAGTTTGTGACGACAGAATCTTGTGAGGTATCCTTTTAGAAGCTGAAAGGGAGGTTGACATAAGCACCAGTCCTAATACTACCAGAGTAGGGAAAGAGCTACATGGTGTATAGTGACACTTCAGGTACAGGTTTGGGGGTAGTGATATTATAGGGAGATCGAGTCATGGCATATGAGTCAAGGTATTTGAGGCCTCACAAAAATTAATACCCTAATAATGATCTCGATATAGCTGCAGTTCTTCATGAATTACGCAGTTGGAGGAACTATTTATAGGGAGAGTATTTTGAGGTGTACATTGATCACAAAAGCCTCAAGTATATATTTACGCAGGGTGATCTGAATTTGAGGTAGCGAAGGTGGGTGGGGTACCTATAATCCTTTTACATCGATCTTTCCTACATGGATGAAAATAGAAATGCAGTAGCAAATACACTGAGAAAGAGGACTTAGACACAGGCAGTGCAGCAGGCCAGTAGAGAGTGGAAGCTTATGGCAGTATTTTCTGAGATGTATCTAGAGGGTCATGATAGGTAGGGGAAAACTTTTCTTTCATCCTTAGCTGCGACCTCTACCCTACTAGACAGAGTTAGGATGTGGCAGCTATTGGATTCTAAAGTCTTAGTTCTATGGGAAGGTGTCGAAGGTGAGGACCCACCGCCTAGTTGGACAATAGGCGATGATGAGATCCTTCGTATCCATGGACATGTATGGGTTCCATTGAATATACGAGAGGAGCTGATGAGGGAGTTTCATGCATCATATTAGGTAGTTCATCACGAGGTCACCAAGATATAACATGACTTGCGACGTCAGTACCAGTGGCTGGGAATGAAGAGAGAGGTAGCTGGACTTTTTATGAGGTGTTCCACCTATCAGCAGGTGAACGCAGAACATCAATGAACAGGTAGAATTTTACAGCAATTACCTATTCCGGAGTGGCAAGGGGATGATGTCACAATGGATTTAATGATGGGTTTTCTAAGGTCACCTCGAGGTAATGATGTTTTGTGGGTTATTGTTGACAGGCTTACAAAGGTCACATATTTCTTGTCAATCAAGGAGACCTTCAGTATTGATGATCTTGGAAAGTTGTACATCTGAGTTTATGTGCGACTTCATGGTGTCCCGCACACTATCATTTTGGATAGGGACACCCTCTTTATGTCTCATTTCATGAAAATATTTCAAAGGGAACTGTGTACATAGGTGATTCTAAGCACAACATACCACCCCTAGACTGATGGTCTGTCAGAGCATACAATACAGGTTCTTGAGGACATGCTGCGAGTATGGGTCCTGGATTTTGGGAGCTCTTGGGAGAGGCACATTCCCCTGGTTGAATTCACCTACAATAATAGTAACCAGGAGAAAATACATATGGAACCTTACAAGGATTTATACGGTAGGCCATGCTGTTTTCCCCTGTGCTAGTTAGAGGCAAGTGAGGTGGCTTTACAAGGACCGCATCTCGTGCAGGAGACATCTGAGAAAGTTCAGATGATTCAGAAGTGGATGGCTACTGCATAGCCTTGTTAGAAATTATACGATGATCTTCGCAGATGGCCTCTAGAGTTCGATTTTGGGGATCTGGTTTTCTTACATATTTCACCGAGGTTGGGACACAGGCAGATCAGGAGATAGGGTAAACTTTCAGCAAGATATTTCAGACTGTTTCAGATTCTAGAGAGAGTCGGTTTGGTTTCCTATGAGTTGAAATTACCTCCTAGGTAGTGATCCATGCACGATGTCATCCATGTATCTCAGTTTTTCCTCTATAACATAGACCCATATCACGTTTTTCAGCCCTAGGAGGTTGAGCTTTAGGTTGACTCATCCTTTGAGGAGCATCTGATTCGTATAGTTGACAGGAGCATAAGGGTTTTTCGAGGCCATTCAGTTCCACTAGTACGGGTGAAATATATTCATGGAAATTTATAGGATGAGACTTCAGAGAGGGAGGCCAAGGTATGTGCTCAGTGACCAGAGTTGTTTTCAGTTTAATCTTGACCTCCCTTCAAAGAGAAATTCAGGGGTAAATTTCTACAAGGGGGGGTGATTGTAAGATACAGGGTTTTTTGTGAGGTACAGATCTTTGTTTTCTAGTTAAATGTGTTTATATTCCATTTTGGATTGGAACCTAATTCAGGCCATGGGCCAGTTGGGTTGTTTTTGGAAAAGATTGGGAAAACATGCTAAAAGTTTTCTACAGACCAGGTACACATCGTGTACATGGACGACATGCTGTTAAATTTTAGTACACACCATGTACTGGGCCGTCACGACTTGTAGCCTATCTGGTTTAGAAAAAAAAATAAAAGGTAAGTACACGTCGTGAACTATTAATACACATCGTGTACTTTCCCAATGATTGTTTTTATAAAATTGGTAGTAGCTCACTTTTTGATGGACAGAATGCTTTTCTCTCATTTTCGAACCCAAAATACCTCTAAACTAGTTTTATGATTTAGAATCCATCTATACTCTGATTAAAGCACCGTCTATCACATTGGATCCACATTGGTAATTAATCGATTCCTTTTTAGTCATTCTTGATTATTCAAAATAGTGATTATGCTATTTGGATTTAGGGTCATATTCCCTAATACCTGTTCTTCATAAATTCTTCATATTTCTTCCAAAATAGGATGAATTAGGACTTGATAGTGGATGAACTATCTAATAATGAGGAGACATCAGTGGTCTATACTTTCTTTAATCATTTTGGGTTCTTTTAAATCATTTGTTCATTTCTCCACCATTCATACATTCCATTAAGGCCTTTTTTTAGCGAGTTGCTTGTTGTAGGCTTAGTCGAACCTTGTGAGGATGTCTATAGGTTCTGTTTAGGTGTGTTGGCACTCGTTTATGGATTCAAGGTCACCCAAGGGGTGGGCCTTAAGGAAAAATACTTGTTTATTCATGTTTAAATCACCCATGGGGTGTGTTATTGTGCTTTCCTAGTTAGAGAAAGCACATATACGCCTTGATAGCTTTAGTAGCTTATTAAGAAGATGTATTTCCTCATTTCTTAATGAATATCATATTATGCCTTATCTGTTTTGATATTCTGACATATTTAAATTAATGATATGGGTGGGTATACATATATGAAATTATTAATGGCATGTTAAATGGTTTATATTGGAGGTTAGGCCCATATGATTGTTTTGATAAATGGTTTGCATGAATGGGTATACTCACGGCTTGTGCAGGTTGATGTGAGTGGGTATACTAACATGAAATGATTGTTTAAATAGAATTTTATACTGAATGTTTGAATAAATGGATTTGTAATGTGGTAGTGGATGCCTTGGGTTGACTTTGCCCCTTGCATCTTCATTCCATGGGATGCCTTGATCCTTGCTACCCCTTGGATCGGGCATTCTTGTGATCACGTAGGACTTTCTATTTCCATGCTCCTAGGACCCCAACCAGTTCCTAACCCGGTTTCCACTAGGGATGCCCATGGGACTCGATGGGATGCCTTGGAAATGCTTCTTGGATCCGGCCCTCTGTGGACTAGATATTTTACATGGATGCCTTGGTCTTCTGACACCTTGGATCCAACCCTTGCGGTCTACACTTCACTATATGGTGTGGTTGTGGAATACTTGACATAACTATACAACGTAGTTGTGGGATATTTGACTTCACTATACGGTGTGGTCATGGAACAATTGAAATATTTATACAACGTGGTTGTGGGTTACAGGATACATATGGATGTACTGTGTGGTCGTGTGACTTGCTTGTTTACATGGTTATAACTACCTTATTAGGAGATGACTATCTTTTTCAAGTATCCATGAGGGATGTTTGGTTTTTCATATTGTAGTAGACCTATGCCATGGGAATAAACACTTACTTACTACTTGTTTACACTTTATAACACTTTTTTATAATTGATGCTAGAATTGTAAATACCTGGGTGGTTCCCTAAAGGGATGTTTATCTCACACCATATTTGGGCCTCCATGAGGACACAAATAGATTATATGATTATAACTGATGATAGGGAAAAGATCCCTAGTACAGGTTGTTGATTGTGGAATTAGAGTAGGGGAGAATAGGACTAAGATGAGTCTTGCGATGCTAGGATACCTTTTTGGTCTTCAGTTCTTTTTGGGATACCTGTATTGTATTTTATTTCCATGTACTGTTCTGGATTCATTCCACATACGTGTACCACCTTCATCATTTCTATATATGAGGAACTTCTAGTTATTATTATGTATTCATGTCTTGCTTTTCTTTCTTTCTGTTGTTTGATATTTATTTCTCTTCCACTATTTATATTATGTTTGACTTCCTCTGTAATACGCTGGTAAAGAGGGAATTTTATCCCCACTGACTCACAAAGTCCCACATTTCTAGTCAAAATCCTTTGGAATTTGGGGAGATACGCTTGAGGCCATGTGGCCAACTAGGCTCCGGGCACCATTTCGAGTGGCATCCAGGCCAAGGACATTACATATTATTGCATTCAAATCCGTTCATTCTTTAAATTTCATGAAGGAAATGTCATTACAATGGAATATTTTCTTAAATCTATCATACATGATATACAGTATTAGATTCTAAAATAACGGGTGTAAATATTATTTTAATAATTGATAGTAAAAATTAAGGATAATGAAGTTCCAAGGCTGATATCAAAACCTACTATTTGAATGTGAATGATTTTATTATATTTATATAACTAGGTGTTGGAGTTTCATGTTGATATTTAGGTATTTCAATTAGTCTATACCACTTGTCTCGTCCTATGGTAAATTCATAAACTCCTTCACTAATATAGGGTGTTCAAATTTAAAATTTCAAAATTCAATTTAAAATGAAATACTATATTATTTACATTTAACCTTCTTGTTAAATACACTGACTGTGGATCATGTATAATTATACTATAATGGTTAAGAAATTTTTTTTATATATTAATTGATACCATTCTTTCAAAATTATTATTATTTCATTTCAATTTGGGGGAGATGAACATGAAATGAAAGGTTGGTGATAATAAATAAGTATATATGGGAAGAAACTTGTTAACATAACATTTATATATGGTTATTTTCATAAAAATACCAAGGGGTAATGTTTGATTCCACGTTACGAAATATGTTGTATTTTACAATGTGATGAAAATATGTTGAATTCAATATATTAAATATGTTTTTCAATTAATTGTGGTTTGTGGATTACCCAATCAAATTGTTAAAGAATCTTGAATCATGAATGTTGAACACCCAAAGCCTATAGTAGAAAATAAACCTACATATCATCTTAGTTCAATGGGTTCTTGATGATTAAATGAAAATTGTATTAATAGATTGATTTTAAATTAATTGAATGCTTTTGTAATGGAAGAAATGTTATGTAAGTGTACTAGAAAACACGAATAAGTTTAAGAATGATGTATATATTAATATTAGTGTCTTTTTATGTGTATTTGGGTGATATTTTTAGGGGTACACAGACTTGCATAAGGGTAGAACAAAAGAATATGTTTATAATATTGTGTTATGTAAGTGTAGACATATTAAAGTCTGATATTACATAGAGATGAAGCCCAAAAAGAATGACTCTTTGAATATTAAATTCTTTTTCGAGTAATATATGACCATGTCATATTCAATGTAAAGAAGGAATTCTACTATTAGAGAAATTCTAATACGTGTTGCAAGAAGGTGATACATCCAGTGTGTCACCATTAGGTACAACCATCATGTTCTATCTCTTGGTGATACCACTATGTTCCAACACTACATTATACCACTCAGTAGTGATGATAGGTGGTTGTAAGACTAGGGAGAGATACTTGGAGGTATTACCACTGATGTGAAATAGATTTTTGTTCTACCTGTTGTGTGTAATTGTTGTTGGTGTAACTTTTTGTGTGACAATATTAGGTTCTTCCATAGGGGTATAATTATAAAAGATGTTTCCATCAGGATAATCAATGATTAATGCATGATTTGAGTATTTCAAATGCATATGAAACAAGAACATAATGGTTTATGGACTACCACTTTCCATAATTTCATTCATTTTATAATTCTGTGTTCAATGATTATCATGTGTATGTAAAAGATCATTTGATGCCATTTCCACCAGATCTTGATCATAACACATGGTTTGTATTTGATTTGGTATTATTCATGGGGTGTGATTAAAATATTATATCATGAAGGGACCATTACATGAATGCATAAAATATGAATGAGGTTAATGACTTTAATGACATATAATTCTTTATCATTGATGAAACGCACACTGTGTTCCATGCATATGATACAAAAGCATATATTATTTGATAATCATAATGAAGTGTATCTCACATACAATTCAATTTGACATAACGAATGATATTGAATGGTCACATAGATGATCCACATAACTAAATGGTCATGAAGGTGATCTATATTTATGAATGGACCACATAGGTGAATATTTAATAAATGAAATTCAACATATTTTAAATTCGATGAATTTATAAATTGAAACATGGTATAAATTTTTTGTATAATGTTAATAGATATGAAAATGTTTTATTTAATAAGAACCATATAGTGAAATTGGAGAAAAAGTTCATAAATAGATTGGGTATTTAAATGGGGATGTTATTATAATAATTAATCTTGATTTTGAAATTATGTCAATCTTTCAATGAGGAATATAATGATATCTAGAACTTTATTCATGAATAATTATTGAAAGTTAATTTTGATATATCATATGGAATGTGATATATGGAAATCCTAATCTATTAATTAGTCATAAATTTTGACTAAATAAAAATGAAGGCTTTTTAAAGTTAAATATAATTATAAAGAATAAACCATGGTGTAAAATATGGTGTAGGTGATTGGGTGATGTAAAAAGTAACATTGCATTTATTATTTTTTTTCATATACTTATATATTTGATTTTTTCAAATAATTTTGATGTGATACATTATTTCATATCTGATATAGAATCATATGGATATGTTTCATAGTATAAAATATGAAAAGATAGATCATGAATCTTATTTTTTAGATTCATTTTAAACATTTGATGAAAGAATTGATGATCTAGTGCAACATGATAGTAACTGAAAATTAAATTGGGATGAAGAGTTGAAGGGAAAACTGTGTAGTTCACGTCAAATTATACAAGTAGAAGAATGAGAAAATGAAAAGGGGAGAAGAACATATTTCTATATTTCCATATATAAAATTGAAAATTAATAATAATTTTTATAATAAAAGTTTTATTGTATAATGATAAGAAGAAGATGTAGTGTTCTATGTTTTGCGTAAAAATACGATAAGATACGTTCTCTAGTGTAAGGGAAGAAGATAAAGGACCAGCACATCAAACAAAAGATTCTATTCAATATCAGTTTCAAAATATCTAATTATTTCACCTAAGTAATGTTGAAAAAGGTGTGTGATGTACCAGAGTGTTATTTTCACCAATCAACTATGGATGATGGACAATTTATATTGTTGGGAGACAACAGTGTAACACTCATAGTGTTTTACTAGTTAGTAGTGTGACCATAGATTTTACAAGATCACAGAAAGGATTATTCTTCTTATATGGAGATGTGAAAGTGTTAATCAATGTGACTATTATGTCTATATGTGTATTTGTTTGTTATGTAAGAAATAATTTAAAGTGATGAGAGAGATAGGGAGATGTAGTGAATGAATTCATATTATCTAGTGAAATGGGAAAAGGAAGTGTTATTGAATGAAAAAAGTACGAATTTATTTCTAAAAAAGGACAAACCAAGAAACACCCCCTCTTCATATTAATCAAATCCCTACATTGATCTGATAAGAATATTAATATAATAATGATTATATAGTTATCTAAAGGAGGATATTTGAGGAATAAGTAATTGTGTTGACAATGTTTTAAAAAATTTATTTCTTCATCTAGTTGATCAGAATAATTTATACCCAAACTCAAATAATTTCATTAGTATTATTAATATAATGAAATTTTATTCTATTAATGTAAAAACTATTTTATTCATTCCTCCCATCCATTTATAAAATGAAAAAAAACCCATGCTATATGTGGATATCTTCTCTATTGATGATGTATATCATTTCTATAACCTTATTAAATGAATAGTTGTAAAATTTTATTTAATGAATGAATATTATATTATTTTTTATAATAGTGCATTTTCTATTATACAATTTATATCTAAAATTTTAGACACTATTTACATACAAACTTTAGTTCATTAAAATTTACTAAAATAATCTTGTCTATGGTTCCATTCTCCAAAATGACATGCCTGCATTACATCAAATAAAATTGGAATATCATAACAAATCGATTCACAATGATTCCATAAGTTTAGTACTATTATAATTATTAAATATATGTAAAATGAAGAGTGTTAACATTTACATTTAGAAACTAGTATGAAATGATCAAAATTACATACATCCAGTGATGAAAATAAAAAACAACTAACTAATATATTTGTATTAAATGATTATAGTAAATGATTCACAAATATAATATATAGAAATTTTCTATTAAATATATGACTATAATAGTTTATTTTATTATTCATGAACTTGATGTTTGTATGTGGATGTTAGAATAAATGATTAGGGTTTCTCATCACAATATTCCATTCATAGACATATACTTCAAATTCATAAGCATTTTGATTTATAGAAAATATATTACACACATGGGAATATTTATATCATACATATCATTTAATATAATTAATTTAAAAATTCATCTCATTATCTCTTTGTCATGTTTTTTGATTCAAATGTTACTAAATTCATAATGATTTTTTAAAAAAATATCAATTTATATCAGTATAATTTCTGTTTAAATTTTAATTATGGAAACTATATACTATTTTATTCCTAAATTATAAATATTCTTTATCCTATTTTTTCTGGGGTTTGTAAATGTTAAACAACTTTTATTTCTCTTTTGCACTCAAATCAAGAGAATAATGTATATCACAAAATCCATCATAATTTCACAATTTTTTTTTCAAGAATTCATTTCATACATTTCCATAGCCATAATTTTGAATCAGCAAATAAAAATTCAATAATTAAATTTCATCATTCATAATTCTATATTTCAATTTACTTTCATTTTTTATTGTTTTAAAATAAACCTTTTAATATTTTCTAAAAATGGAATTTTTTCCATATTTATAATAGTTTATGAAGAATATATTTTCCTATTATATATATATATATATATTTCAATTTCAATTATAATTATTAATTACTTATATTAATATCCATGTTTTTATTATTTTTAAAAATTAATATATATTTATATTTTTATGTTCTTTTTTCATATTTACACAATGATAATATGATATTTTCCACTAATGATTCAAAAAATTATTTCATTTCTCTAAGTGATGTTTTTATCTTCCATAATATATTTTCATTAGATTATTATATATTTATAAAAATATTATTTTAATTTATTTTTTGAATAATTTTTAAAAATACACTCTGACACCTCATGAAAATATATTTCAATGTAAATTGAATCTACGTATTTTGAAAATGATAAAAAACATTATGAATGATCCTTTCATATATTCCCTTAAATTTTCCACCCTATTATTTATAATACCATATATTACTAAAAAATAATATTTAGTAAATTTATAGTTCCATTAATCTATAAAAAAATATACCATATTTTGGGAGAAATCCATGTTTTCACTTCATTGATTTTATTGATTTAATGTTCTCAATCACACTATCTCATAATTTTGATATTAGTTTTTTACTTCATGTTCCAGATATATAGTAAAATTGATATATGTAATATCATATCTATATTATCATATTATTATAACAATGGTTATATATGTTTTTTAAGTATTCTTACAATGAATTTTGTTGTAGTTTTTAAGGAATATTCATATTATGAATACATCCTTCAGTTTGTAAATTTATTGATTATTAAGATATATAGATTATCTAGTATTTTGTTCATTCAATATATTTTGAATTAATTAAACAAGATTATTCATTGGTGGGGACCAAAATTTTATACCACCATTATGTGTTATGTTGGTCTCATGTGTAACACCCCATGATTTCATAGTATGTTATTTTCTTTAAATTCAATAGCTTGCGCTACACGCAACACCAGGTTCGAGCGCACCACGACTTACCAATCTAGTCGTTCAAAAGCAGTTATGAATATTATTAACTGGATTTTGATTTTTATATACTCCATAATATTTTAACTTATGTATTATGTGTTTCTTAGACATATTATAAGGACGAATTCAATTTTTTTGATAAAAATGTATTTTTCAAAAAAAATGAAATTTAACCACCATTTAATGGAGAAACCTTTTAAAATACAATATTTAACACTTTTACATATTCATTTTGACAAAATAAAATTCTTCTTTAGATTTGGGATATCAAAATTTACTTTGGATGAAATTTTGGTATTTTTCTAATAATATTCATTTTTTATGAATAGTGAGAAATAATGTATTTTAATTCAAAATTGAATTTTAATCTAATTTATTTATATGGTTAGATTATATTTAAAATTGGTTTTGAAGTGTAATTAGATTATATTTTCACCCATTACCCCAATGTTAGTCATTGGAATTAATTTCACTTTGTAATTATACATAAATAAGTGGAAATCTTTTGATAGTTATTGTTTCTTAAAAACACGCTATTTGTTTTGACAAAGAGAATTAATTTTAAATTAATTAATCCAAAATATATTTTTGGAATTTTGTAAAATAGAAATCATTTTTTAATTCTGAATAAGAAATTTGGATTAGGCTGAAGTTTTTTTATTTTTCTGAAAAACATCAATTTTTGATTATTAGTGAAACCACTAAGTAGTAGTTAAAAATTTGACTTTTTCATTTAAATTAAAATTTACCACTTATATGAATTGAATTTTAGAAAATAAAAGATACATGATTTTTATTATTAAGTAAAATTTGGTCCAATAATATGAAATTCATTTTTGGTAAATAGTAAATTTTGACTTTTATTTACCACAGTTAAAGGTAAATAGGGTAATTCAAGGTAAAAAAATATTATAATAATAGAAAATTACCTTAACACTTGTCCTAAACTTATTGGATGAGTCATGAACTACTATGGGAATCCATTGGTCGATTTGGGGACCCCATGAAGCCACTTAAGAATGATAATTACACTTTATTTTAATTAACTAAAAGTAAAGACAAAAATGACATTAACAAATATCTTTTAGTATATCAATTTTTACATGGGGATATATAAGTCATATTTTTTACTATAAATAATATTTGTAAAGAAAAAACTATTTCCTACATTATGGTAATTGTTTTATAATTTTTAGACATCAAATAAAGTAAATTATTTATGTCACAATAATGATGTAGTATTTACCTCATTAATAAATGATTTAAATAAATATGATTATTAATATTAAAATAATATTAAAAACCAGTCCAATTCTTATTGGATGATTTTATTTCTACCATGAGTCATCTTATATTAGAATTTAATTATTTTTGGACCTTTATAAACTAAATATCACTATATAATAAAATAATATTTTCACACTTTCCTAAAGAGCCCCTCCTCCCACTTATAAAAGGACACCACTTCTAACCCATTCCACGCACCACTCAATCAACTTGGATCATCCAAACCCTACCAAAATAATCTCTTAAGATCTCCCTCTTACTCATAGAATCCTTACCTTAGTCATAAGTCACTTCAATAAGTCCTTTTGGTTCAAACCAAAGGAAGTTACCCAAATTAAAGGTAACACTTACTATTAAATTATTTTGTTTTATTTTGTTTCGTTTTACTTCTACAACACCCTAAAAACTTTTTATTAATTTATTTTATAACAACACAGTTATCCTAAATATACTAGGATGTTTTTATGAAAATTATTCAAACTAGACTTACACACACCTCTATCTAATGGATGAAGAACATAATGTTTCTGTGGATGGAAAACTAACGCCTCACGAAATGATGATTGTTAGATTATCTTCTACCGCCTCTAATAGTGGCCATTAAGATGTCACTATATTTATATATGACATATATATCATGTTTATGTTTTCTTTATGCTTCTGTATTTTCCATTTATATCATTATTTTATTTTTTTCATTATGGGTAAAACGTGATAATTTCATTTGAGGAAGTGCGGACTACCACCCCCTCAAAATGATATGACTCGTTAATGCCTTATGTAGGATGTATAAGGGATGGAAATAATGATATTATATATGATATTATATTTTAATTATAATATACCTATGTATAATTATTTTTTAATTCCATTAAAATACAAAATATAAATGAAAGTAGCATTCATGCGTACGTACGGCTTACCATCTCCAGGAACGGTACATTTGATTTCTTATCTACAAATGTTATGTACTGTTATAAATAGCTATATATATATGTATATACTGGATATATAATATATATATATTATATCTAAATCATGTATATAATTCTTGAGATAATGGACTTTTGACCACATGGAAAAATTTTAATTATAACAAGTTCATTTTTAACTCAAGTTACGAACATCGATAAAATATCCAATATGAACTCAAATAATTAACTAATTTTTATTGCAAGGTAATAAGTGATATAAAAAGAATAATAAACTTTAAAAATTTTCTTAATCAATTAGAAATTAACTTATGTTTATTATTCAGGAAGAACAAGGAACATACAAGACAAGTTGGACTTGAGGTAAGGGGTTTCTTATCTCACTTTTAATTCTGTGAGATCTCCATTGTTTGCCACTTATTTGTTGGATGTGGTGTATTGTGTACTTCCATTTGATATATATTATTATGATTCTATTTGTATTTATATTATTCTGTGATTCATTTGGTTGTTATTAACTTTTGGTTATACGACTCGATTGATTACCACGAAGTAAGGGTTTTTCGTCTCACTTTTTATTCCTGTGAGATTCATGCTATATTAGCCACTATTTCCTTTTGTGTGGCAGAAGTACTGTACATTATTGTATTATTTGTGTAATATAATTTAATTTATGGTTATTTACATCTTCATTGTATGATCCTTTTTTCATGGGTTGTATGATTCATATGTTACCAAATCGGTATGGGAATTTCAAATTTCAATTTCCACTCAGTGGGCTTTACGCATACTTCATTGATTATTTTACTCCAAGATTAAGTGTATAATCACTATTTATTATTTATTTACTAATTTATACTCTCCTTTTTGTGGATATACTTTTGATACACATAATCACTCCATTGATAATTTCTCAAGTCATTGATATAAACTTGATCATAACTCAATATCCATTCATTGAGTTAAACATCCAAGTCAATGGTTTTGTTTTTATAAGAATATGTTTGAATGTACTATGATGGATTTATAATTAATATTAAATAATATTGAGTGTATTTATATGTGTCACACATAATTATGTCATTTATTTATCCTTTACCAAAGGATACTGTCTTTATAAGGTATTTCATCTCAATTTACATTCCTTTGAGACTTATTTGTTGTTATGCACCAATTAACTTTTATATGGTGTATATACTGTCATTCGACATATTATATAATGAAATAATTTATTCTCAAGATATTATAAAGTTTTTATTTCCACAATTATTTGTATTTAAGAGTCTCTCATTTGGCTAGGAACTCTAACTAAAATATCATTTTAAATGTTTTGAAATCTATTATTCTAAATATTTCTCATTAATGTCCATGTATTAAAAATGGTTTTAAGGATTTATTTATAATGACATTAATATTTTAAAATTTAAATTCATTTTAAATGTTTCAAATTGGTATGGGACACTTTGATTCAAAAACATATTTTTAAACGGCTTCTTGACAAATAGTGTGACTTTTAAATGTTTTCAAGAAAAAGGGGGATATTTCTCTCAAATAGTTTTGATGATTATTTTCATATATGTCAATATCCTTCATTATTCTTGATTTAGGTTAATATGTTACAATAAAATCTTCCATATTGTATTGAATAAGTTATGTTTGACTGTGTATGTTTTATTTTTATACCATTCATGGTTTGTGGATAAAGTATGGACAGTTCGTATGATAGTTTTAATACGAATGTTTATGTTATGTTTCAAACGTTTCATATGAGGAATGCATTGGACATAGTAATTGATAGGTGGAGCCTGCTATAGCTCCTTGATTCATCAGTAGGTCTCAGGAAACAAACTAGTGTCTTCGCACAAGGCCTTGACAAAATCTTATTTGTAGTCTTGGCACAAGGCATTGACTATGTGGTTATGATGTCAGACATTATTCATTCCATCATTATGAGATTATATATTGATATTTCATGTGGTTATTCGACTAGTAGAATACCCATGACTATGTTTTATAATGGAATTATTTACTCAGCTCATATTCCTTCCGTACAGTGTTCATGTTTATTATTTGTAAAGTCATGTGTTTTCAATTATTCATCTTGGCTAAAGTTTATGTTTTCATCCATTGTATTGATTACTCTTACTGAGCATTTGAGCTCACCCATTTCTCATGTTTCATTTTCCCAGGATATAAAGAAGTTAGTTAATATTGACTTTCAGGAATAATCTTGAAATCTTGGATGTTTCTAATGGAATAAATTAGTGTTTTTTTTCAAGTTGTAGTGTTGAACTTATGTATATATCTTGTTTCCAATACTACAAAACCGATCGGTCCTTTAGGACTTTATTCCTTGTAAATATTCCAATGTATTAAAATAATTCACTGGCTCCTGGATTCTAGGGTCGGGGAATTACAGTTGGTATCAGTGGAATTTTAGTACAAACCTTGGAAACTAGATTTAGATAAACTCTGATTAAAGCACATTACCCTAAGATAGACATTGAGGAATAGTATAGAAGAACTTCTTAAAATCTAGGTAATGTAGATATTTTGTATATTTTCCAAGAAGTACGTCCCTGTCTGGATACGAGCTGGTAGAGGCGGCTCTAGCACAGATGTACCGAGGAGTGAAAACTCCGACAAGGAGTTTTAGGCTTGACCAGGGGTATCCTGGTACATGACAACAGGCCGTGTTGCACTCTTGGTTACGAAACTCCCGGGGGATATTCTTAGGATAATTTACATTATCTTTAAAAACCAATTTGAAGGATTTTAATATAATATGAGAATAAAAGACCTTGGTTAATCCTAAGGTGTTTTAAATTGAAAATAAGGTGTCAGGATATTCTCTAGATGATTTTATGACTATTATTACTCACACAATGCTTTCTGGTTTTAGTCAATGGATGGATTCCAAGGAATTCATAGTAACTTTGAGAATTATTTACAAGGTTTAAATGGTTGTGGAAATGAGAAACAAAATGGAATGTTGACTGGCGTAAAAGATATCATGTTCATGCCGAATCAGTTTTCAAAAAATATGATCAACAACATATATATATACAAACTCCCAAACTCAATAAGGAAGATAAAAGTGGTGAATGATAAGTTCTCCAGCAGTGAATACTATGGAGAAAAGAAAGCTCATTTTCCATCATGTAGGAAATTTGAAAGTAGACACCTGGGAAGGTGTCTTAATGGAAAAAATAAATGCTTTGTGTGTGGGAAAGAAAGACACAAAGTAAAGAATTGCCGAGGAAAAATGAAGAGTACAATGGAAGAAAATAAAAATGGTCCTAATAATCCATTTACAGTCATTTTCTGTAAATATAGGGGACCTGGTCATTACCCAAGTGAAATCCCTATTCTATAGGATATCCTCTTGTCCAAGGAAGAATCTATGTTGAAATAAATGGATGGAGAAATATTTAAAAAATATTAGTGGTCTTTGTTGATGGGATTATTTTGGAAGACCTTACTCTTTTATTTGTAACCCTAAAGTTTGTCATGTGAAAATGATATTTGAGGAAGTAATATATTTTCTCTTGTGGATATAGTTATAAAGAACAATTTGGTTTTATATGATCATTTATTTTGAGTAAATTACTAGTTATTAAATTTCTGAATGAAAATGCATGGTATGAGATAACATTTTTGATGAAATTATGTTATAGTTATTTTGAGGAACCTATCTTATTTTTGAGGAATATTATAAAATTAAATAGTTTTTGAAAAATGACAACACGTATACCATGTGGAAACTCATCGCGTCGAACAAAGCTGCGAGAATCGAACCCACAACCATAGTGCAATTGGGATTTTTCGCCTACCACTGGACTACGTGAAGTCCCTGGTTAGTGTGACTAATTATTTTTAGTTAAATGATTTTATTTATCAATAATAATTTTATTTGGTATATTATGTCTTATCAAATTTATATCCTTAGTATAGGAAAATGATTTGGTGATTAAGTGATAAATATTATTTTGGAAGACGTTCGCTCTATTGGGAATACTATATCCCTAAGGAAAATAGAATAATTTGGGATTTAATTTGAAGAGTAAAGGTGTTTTATTACCTATGTTTTTATTGTGTATTTATAGAGATTTGGGTTATTTATGGAAATAATTAACCTATGATAGAGAAAATGTGGTTAGGTTAATTACTTTTAAGTATGTGACTTTAAGAGTAGTCAATATTATTTGGATATACAATTTAACGTGGAGAACTACCTAAGAAAATTCTTCTGAGTTTTGGGTTTCAATATTAGTTTGGATTATATTAAAATATTTTATGGACTATTTTTTATTGAATGGTATTTATTGAAATTTGGGTATTGTTGGTTTAATTTTTGAAATTAAGATTAGTATTTCTTTCTCTAATGTAATATCCTTTTTGCGGATCATCTGATCTTTTACTAACCATTTTGGTTTTTGTTAATCTCTAAAGAAAAGGGAAAAATATAGTTCATCCACTTTGAATCATTTGATTCTCTATAAGTTGATTCTAGTGCTTCAGGTATGACCAAGTCATCTTTAATACTCATCATTTAGAGTAAAAGTTGAGTTTGTGGTGAGAATTAGATAATGGATGAAACTCTACTTTTCAAGTATATTTTTGTTTTCTTATTCTATTAATAAATTAATTATTAAACTTTAGGAAAGGTATCTTAAAACAAAAAATGTATTATCCTAATGATTTATGTTTTTTGAACCGATGATAGTTTAAATCGTTATAGATTGATGGCTTTGAGGCCCTCAAATTTACACTTGTTTGTGATTAATGACCTCAATCAATCCCTATATATATTTACGTTTTTCATCCAATTATGTGTATCTAATTTCCATCAATTTTCTCCTAATCAAGATCATTATTTAGTGGTGACTATTTCATCTCCTTTTCCCCCTTATTAAGACTAAATTTTATAAACCCAATTTCAGATGTGGGTTTTCCACAAAGGTATTTTTCTATTTTAAACCTTTTATTTTAGAAGAACAAGTTCAAATTGTGAGGATGAAATTTATTAAAGGATGTGATAATGTAATACCCCAATATTTCATAGTAATTTATTTTCTTTAAATTCAATAGCATGTGCTACACGAAACATCGGGTTTGAGCGCACCACGACTTACCAAACTAGCCTTTCAAAAGTGATTATGAATAGTTTTAACTGGATTTTAAATTTTATATACTCCATATAATTTTAACTTATGTATTATGTGTTTCTTAGACACATTATAAGAAAAATTCAATTTTTCAGATAAAAAATGTATTTTTGAAAAAAATCAATTTTACCACCTTTTAATGGTGAACCCTTTTTGAATCCAATATTTGACCCTTTTACATATTCATTTTGACAAAATAAAATTTTTCTTTAGAATCGGAACATCAAAATTTACTTTGGATGAAATTTTGGTATTTTTCTAATAATATTCATTTTTTATGAATAGTTAGAAATAATGTATTTTAATTCAAAACTGCCTTTTAATATAATTTATTTATATGGATAGATTATATTTTAAATTGGTTTTGAAGTATAATTAGATTACATTTTTACCCTTTAATCCAATGATATTCATTGGAATTAATTTCACTTTGAAATTATACATAAACAAGTGGCAATCTTTTGATAGTTATTGTTTCTTAAAAACACGCTCTTTGTTTTGACAACGAGAATTAATTTTAAATTAATTAATACAACTTCTATAATTTTTATTTGGTAAAACAGACATCTGTTTTGAATTTGTAATATCAAATATAACTTAGGCTTAATTTTTGGTATTTTTCTGAAAAACATTAATTTTTTATGAATAGTGAAACCACTAAGTAGTAGTTGAAAATCCGACTTTTTTCATTTAAATGAAAATTTACCACTTCTCTAAATTGAATTTTGAAAATCTGAGATACATGGTTTTAATTACTAAGTAAAATTTTGTTCAATAAGATGAATATAATTTTTGGTGAATAGTAACTTTTGTTTTTTATTTACCGCGGTAAAATGTAAATGGGGTAATTCAAGGTAAAACGAATATTATAATAATACAAAACTACCTTAACACTTGTGCTAACCTTATTTTATGAGTCATGGCCGACCATGGGAATCCTTGGGTCGATTTGGGGACCCCATGGTGGCACATAAGAATGATAATGACACATTATTTTAATTAACTTAAAGAAAAGAAAAAAATGACATTAACAAATATCTTTAAGTATATCAATTTTTACATGGGGTTATATAAGTGATATTTTCGACTATAAATAATAATTGGAAATCTAAAATGATTTCCTTCATTTTGGTAATTTTTTAATAATTTCTAGACATCACATAAATTAAATTATTTATGACACAATAATAATGTAGTTTTACCTCATTAATAAATGATTTAAATAAATATGATTATTAATATTAAAATAATATCCAAAACATGTCCAATTCTCATTGGATGATTTTATTTCGACCATGAGTTGTCTTATCTTAGACTTTAATTTGTTTGGGACCTTTATAAACCAAATATCACTATATAATAAAATAATATTTTCACACTTTCTTAAAGAGTCCCTCCTCCACCTTATAAAAGGGCATCACTTCTAACCCACTCTACACACCTCTCAAGCCCCTTTCCTCATCCTGAACCTGCCAAAATAATCTCTCAAGATCCGCCTATTCCTCCTTGAATCCTTACCCTAGTCAGAAGGCACTTCAAGAATTCCTTTCGGTTCAAACCAAAGGAAGTTACCCAAATTAAAGGTAACGCTTTCTCTTAAATTCTTTTGTTTTATTTTGTTTTATTTTGTTTTATTTTATTTCTACAACCCAATAAACACTTTTTATTAAGTTATTTTATAACAAAAACAGTACCCTCAATATACTATGATGTTTTTATGAGATTAATTCGAACTACACTTACACACACCTCCATCTAATGGGTGAAAAACATACTGTTTCTGTGGATGGCAAATGAACGCCTCACGAAACGATGATTGTTCGATTATCTCCTACTGCCTCTCATGGTGTACATTAAGATGGAATTGTATTTATATATGATATTTATATTATTTTTATGTTTTCTTTATTCTTATTTATTTTCCATTTATATCATTATTTTATGGTTTCCATTAAGGGTAAAACGCGATAATTTCATTTGAGGAAGTGCGGACTACCGCCCCCTCAAAATGATATGACTCATTACTGCCTTCTGTGGGATGTATAAATGATATACATAATGATATTATATATGATATTATACTTGAATTATAATATACCTATGTATCATTATGTTTTAATTCCATTAAAATGCAAAATAGAAATGAAAGTAGCGTTCATGCGTACGTACGGCTTACCGTCTCCATGAATAGTACATTTCATTTCTTATCTCCAAATGTTATGTACTATTATAAATAGATATATATATATATACTGGATATAATATATATATATATATATATATATATTATATCTAATACATGTTTATAATTATGGAGATAATGGACTTTTGACCACATGGAAAAATTGTAATTATAACAAGTTTATTTTCGACTGATGTTCCGAACATTGATAAAATATCCAATATGAACTCAAATAATTAACTAATTGTTATATAAAGGTAATAAGTAATATAAAAGGAATAATAAACATAAAAATTTTCTTAATCATGTAGAAATTAACTTACTTTTATTATTCAGGAAGAACAAGGAACATACAAGACAAGTCGGACTTGAGGTAAGGGGTTTCTTATCTCACTTTTAATTCTGTGAGATTTCCATTGTTCACCACTTATTTATTGGATGTGGTGTATTGTGTACTGCCATTTGATATATATTATAATGATTCTATTTATATTCATGGTATTCTTTTATTCATTTGGTGTTTATTAACTTTTGGTCATACAACTCGATTGATTACAACGAAGAAAGGGTTTTTCATCTCACTTTTTATTCCCATGAGATTCATGCTATATTGGCCACTATTTCCTTTTGTGTGGCATATTTACTGTACATGATTGTATTATTGGTGTAATATACTTTAATTTATGGGTATTTACATCTTCATTGTATGATCCTTCTTTCATGGGTTCTATGATTCATATGTTACCAAATCTGTAAGGAAATTTCAAATTTCAATTTCCACTCAGTGGGATTTACGCATACTTCATTGATTTTTTTACTCCAAGATTATGTGTGTAATAACTATTTATTATTCATGTAGTAATTTCCACTACCATTTGTGTGGATATACTTTTGATACACATAATCACTCCATTGATAATTTCTCAATTCATTGATATAAACTGGATCTTAACTCAATTTCTATTCATTGAGTTAAACATCCAAGTCATTGGTGTTATTTTTACAAGAATATGTGTGAATGTACTCTGATTGATTTACAATGAATATCCAATCATATTGAGTGTATTTATATTTTCACACATAATTATGTCATTGATTTATCCTTTACCTAAGGATACTGTATTTATAAGGGATTTCATCTCAATTTACATTCCATTGAGACTTCTTTGTTGTTATGAACCAATACACTTTTATATGTTGTATATACTGTCCTTTGACATAGTATATAATGAAATCCTTTATTCTCAAGATATTATAAAGTTTGGATTACCTCAATTATTTGAATTTAAGAGTCTCTCATTTGGTTAAGAACTCTAACTAAAATATCATTTTAAATGTTTTAAAAATTTATTCTTCTAAATCATTCTCATTAATGTCCATGTTTTAAAATTGGTTTTAAGGATTTATATATATGGACATTAATGTTTTAAAATTAAAATTCCTTTTAAAAGTTTCAAAGTGGTATGGGACACTTTGATTCAAAAATCTATTTTAAAATGTCTTCTTGACAAATACTGTGACTTTTAAATGTTTTCAGGGAAAAAGGGGATATTTCTATCAAATAGTTTTGATGATTATTTTCATCTATGTCAATATCCTTCATTATTCTCAATTTATGTTAATTTGTTACAATACAATCTTCAATATTGTATTTAATGAGTTATGTTTGACTATGGATGTGATGTTTTTATATCATTCATGGTTTGTGGATAAAGTATTGACATTTCATATGCTAGTATTAATATGAATGTTTATGTTATGTTTCAAACTTTTCATATGAGGAATGCTTTGGACTTATTAAGTGACGGGTGGAGCCTGCTATAGCTCCTCAATGCATCGGTAGGTCTCATGAGACAAACTAGTGTCTTGGCAGAAGGCCTTGACAAAATCTTATTTGTAGTCTTGGCACAAGGCCTTGACTATGTGGTTATGATGTCTAACATTATGCATCCCATCATTATGAGATTAGATATTGATATTTCATGTGGTTATTTGACTAGTAGAATACCCATGACTACGTTTTATTATGGAATTATTTACTCATCTCATATTCCTGCAATAAAGTGTTCATGTTTATTATTTTTAAAGTCATGTGTTTTCAATTATTCACCATGCCTAATGTTTATGTTATCTTCCGATGTATTGCTTACTCTTACTGAGCATTTGATCTCACCCCTTTCTCATGTTTCATTTTCCCAGGATATGAAGAAGTTAGTTATGAGTGACTTGCAGGAATAATCTTGGAAGCTTGGATATTTCTAATGGAATAAATTAGTGTTGTTTTTCTTTTCAAGTTGTAGTGTTGAACTTATGTATGTATCTTGTTTCCAATACTACTAAACTTATCGGTCCATCATGAATTTATTCCTTGTAATCATGCCAATGTATTAAAATAATGCACCGGCTCATGGATTATGGGGTTGGGGCGTTACATCATGAGACAAACTACATGGAATGACTTGTATATTTACATGGTAAATTTTATAATCCGAACAATATATTGAAAATTTAATGGATAATATACCAATGGTTAAATTATGATGTTTATAAAGACACATTCCATCATTGTGAAATTAGTTATTATTGTCTGTGTAATCAATATTCCTTAAATATATATAGATATACTATAAAAAAATTTCATGTCATTTATCATCTATTCTTTTTCAAAATGAATATAGAAATAAAAAATCTATATAGTCTCATAAGATTATTTAACTTCTCAGTCCAATGGGATATTATGTATTCTATAAAATTACAATGTAATATGGTAAAAACTTTATCTAGGTTACTAAATTTGTTTGTAATCAACAAGTGGTTTTTATGCTCTTGTGAAATTGTAATTTATAATAGCATAGCTAGACAAAGTGTTATGATAAACACGTATAATTCTAAATAAATTTTACCATTATCTAAATTTTAATGGATCGATATTCCAATTTTTTTGATCTATTTACTTTTATTAATTAATTTATATATATATATAAGAAAAACTGATATAATCCTTTTTAGAAACCATATTTTGTGTTTATATTTACAAACTATGAAACTAAACATAGTTAGTATTTCAAATAAATATATTATATTTATTTTTGGATATTTGAGTCAAATATATTGAATAAATGTTTACATAAATAAATTCTTATAACATGGCTAGATAATATACCAATTTGGGACTGAATCTAACGGTAGAAACCATTATCCTTTAATGTAACTAGAAATAAAATGAAAAAAAAGATGTATCACGTATGAAAAATAAATATTTCTATCATTGGGTTATAATGAATAAAATACTGTTATTCTAGTAGTGTATTTTTTTAAAGGGAGAAGCTAATCAATAGTGGTCACTGATTAAAAATCGGAAGGGGTAGGGTGGGATTGATATCATGAAAATTAAGACTATTAATGTGATAATTGATGAGAAATATATTCTTTGAGAGAAACGTACATATATTGAATTGAAATTTTATTATTTAAAGAAGGGTGTGGATTTAAGTATTTATTAGTAAGGGGGTTATTTTACATTATTATAAATTCATGTTATAGATTATGTATTTAATCTAAGAAACAAAATTTCTCATTTCATTTATGAGTATAATTTTACACTCAAAGGGAACTAGAATCTCAAATTGTTTTTCTACTTGTTGATATATTATTATTTCTATCAAGAAAATGAAAGAATTTTTAATTTAATATATTTTTAGAGGAAAACATCTAAAAACCTGGATCCTCTTTCCAAGTATGGATCCTAATTTTGGGTGTTTTTTAGGAAAAAGGATGAATTTAGAAATTTTATAATTACACGCCATGTACTCATTAGTACATATCGTGTACCCAGTTTTCATGTGTAGCCATGTACTGGCCATGTAATGTCCGAGTACATGGTCATGAGGACTGCCTAAAGTGGGGGTTAGTTGGGGCATGTACACAGTGTGTACATTTAATGAACATACCATGTACATTTATTTTTATTTGATTAATCAGCCTGGGGTCGCGTCTAATCTCCAAAAGTGTCTTCTTCTCGTGTCTTGAACAGAAGAGCGACGTATGACCAAAAATCTCTAAGCACCTCTCGTCCCTTCATCCGAGCTCTGATTGAGATTCCACTGGGTGTGTTGGATTCCCACCAATGAGTTATCTCTTTACCTAGAGCCTCCCTTCCTGATTTATCCTCCCTCGTAAGTTATTCACGATTGAATGTTTTTGACCTTTTTGACGATCTAAGCTGTTCTAGGCTGATTCAAGGGGTGAAATTAAATATTGATCACCGTACGACATCGAGGTAGGTGGTTTGTTACTTTCCTTGGTTGTATTTAGATTATATATGCTAAAAGTTCCAATACCCATGTTTAGGGTATTGAGTGTTATGGAATTTAACCCTATTTAATAAATGTTATGGTTTTTTTATTCATAAAGGGTTATTTTTTCTTAGGTGTAAGGTTTAATACCTTGATTATCGATGTATACCCATGTTTGATTGATTAGGGTTGTTTGGTCTATAATTTCTTGTTAGGATTTCTATGTATTCCATGACTATTGTAGTTAGGATTGAGTTATTGTTATATGTGATGCATGTGTTTCACATTGTGAAAGTTGACCAAAAGGGAATTGATTGTGAGACCATCCCAACGTAGGGTCATTTATGTATATTTTTTGTTATCGTTGACCAGAGGCATTGACTTTGAGAGCTGCCATGGGGTCATTAACCAGAGGTGTTAGACTATGAGAGCTACCTAGAGACTCATTATAAACGTATGTTTGACCATAAGGAATTGACTTTGGGAGCTTCTAAAGGGTCATTATAATTATTTTTTCTATGCAGACCAAGGGGTATTGACCTTGAGAGCTACCCATGTGGTTGTTTGTGATTTTTTGTTTCCATGTGGGACCAAAGGGGTAATACTGTGAGAGCTTTCCCAGAGGGTCATTATTATTTTGTTGAATTGTTGATATGTTAAAACAAAGGGGTTACACTATGAGATCATTCCCATAGGGTTTCTAATGATTTCTTGTTTGATCATGAAAAGTCTTCCAAGCCAAGGCACAATCTTAGACTTGGTCTTACCTGATTGTTAGATGGTCCTTTGAGATGTATGTTTATTATTTTTATACAAGGGGGTACCGAGCTTAGGCTAGATCCTGAGGTAAAATTATTAATTGATTTGAATAATTTATAAATGGAAATTAAGGTAATTGAAAACTGTAGGATTGTTTACTTTTGATTACATCCTAGTTTATTACTTCATTTCTGGTTATTTCCTGCTATATACATTCATTGATTTTTAGGCATAGATCTTTTGGTGTTTGCCTATTTGGATTCGTCTCACACCCTATTTGGGTCATTCTTTTGGACCCAAACAGATTATATGGTTGCAGTTATAGATAAGGGAAAGCACCCTTCTTCATCAGGAACTTGATTATTGTTGGATCTGGAGAGCATGGGACCAAGCAGAGGCTTGTGAAGGTGATGGAGTTTAGTTGTTTCTTTTGTACTTGATTTTGTATTTTATTTATAGAATTGTGACTTGTTTGGATACTTTCTTAGATATATGTGACATGAGTCATTTATATATGTTATCCAATTGTTTATTTACTATTAGTCTTCCACTGTTTAATTTTGTTGCATGGTATTACTGCTTCCGCTACTGTTATCTATTGTTTCTGTTGGGTTACTCTTCCAATGAGGGCACAGTTTCCCCACCATCACACCCATGGCCATTGCTGCTAGTCGGTAGCCTTTAGCATTCGGGGAAATGCTCTCGAGTCCATGTGACTAACTGGGTACGGGGAACCTTTGGGAAAAATCCAGAATTGGGACGTTACAAAGTTGAATCAAAGGAAATTCTTTAATTCTTTGACTTACTATTTAGATCCCGTATCCTAAGATAGGAAGAAATAAGTAGCTTGTTAAAAGTTGTGCCCAGGAGTAGCTAACCCGTGTACTGGGAAAATCCATGTTACCTCCAATATTTCAATTTTTCTAGTTTTTCAATTGTTACAGTTGATTTGAATTCACCATTGGGTGATTCACATATTTTGTGTTGATATCATTGATATTATTTAAATTATATTTCTATTGAAACCTGATGAGATTAGGGTATTCCATATCATGCATCATATAGGAACTTGCTAGGGATCACATGTCATGAATTCTTATCATTCCATTTAGGGTGCATTGCTGATTTCATGTTGTTGTGATAGATTTTGTGCTAGATATGCATGTTTTCGTGATAGATTTCAGGATAGAATACCTTCTATTTTGATAGGGTATTGGAATATGTAATGTTTGATTTTGATAGATGCCAAGATTTGGTCCCTAGAGTTTTATGGGCCCTCTTGGATCGGAATTTGATTGATCATGTTGAACTTTAATTGAATTTTTCAAGTTATGATGTCAATAAGGATACCAAACTTTGATTCTTGGGAGTATGGGCCCTCACGGGTTAGAATTTGTCATAACATGGACAAAATTCTATGTTTTTAGGGGTTCTAGAGAAGTTTCAAAGGCTTACTGTCTAGAAACCCAAACAACATGGCATGTAGTGTTATGAACACATGCCTTTTGTTCTTTTCTTCTAGAAGAAACAACTTTTCTTAACTACATGCCATGTACTGTATGTACGCGTCGTGTATTATTTGACCGTGTGACTGACTGTGTGAGCAGAGACACGGGGTTGGGAAATCTTTGGTAGAACACACCGTGTACTCGGAGTACATTTCGTGCAGTAAGGAATGTGTGTTGTGTCGTATGACTAATGACACGGGTGGTTAAAGACTTCTGTTGTACATGTTATGTCCCATTCTTGCACACCATGTAGATTTGACCGTGTCTCTGACTATGTCACTAACAACATGGGTCATTTGAACTTGAGTAGTACACTCCATTTCTAGGGTGAACACGTTGTGTAGTATTACCCCAGAGAGAACTATATGGTTTAGTAGTATAGAAGAACTCAGGTAGGAGGGAAAAATTCAAGTACACCCCGTGTCTGAGGATAAACATGTCGTGTGTCAGAGTGTTACATGATCAGGTTGAGCAGAGGTACATGCCCATGTTGAAACATAAGGGAACACACCATGTGGTGGTTCTACACATCATTTAACCTTATTCTATAAAACATGAATTTTTTCTTCTCTGATTCCTTTCTTGTACATCTAAGTTTTATTCCTTGGTAATATTGAACTAAGGTGTGTGCTTGACCTTGTAGATCCATGCCACTGATATGTCCTTCGGTTGTGCGCCATGGAGAGGGAGATGGCCAAAAACCAGAAAGGTTAGATTAGGGACTACCAGTAGATCCTCCCGTCATTCCCATCTTGGAACTATCTGTTATACCAGACGCAGGTGCTGACGCACAGTTCCGCAGAGGTGTTTTGAGGATGTTACAGACTTTTTAGAGAGAATCACATCCTATCCCTTCTATGGGAGAGATGATGCAGGTGTCCCAGTAGCATAATCCTCCTAATTTTTCTAGGTATGGAGGACCTTAGGTTGTAGAGTCATTGTGGGAGGCCATGCTTGCTATCTTTGAACATCTAGAGATGCCTACGGAGAGGAGGGTGAAGCTCAAGATGTACATGTTACATGATTCTTCCAAGATTTGTTGGGATGTTATCTCATTGGAGAGACATAACTGAGATATGGAATGGGAAGAGGTTCAGAGGACCTTCTATGACTATTTCTATCCCAAGACGTTGATGGTCGATCAAGCCCAATAGTTCGTGCATTTGAAGCAGGGAGCTCTTTCCATGATGGATTACTCATCTCATTTTAATGAGCTTAAGAACTTCTGACCTATTCTAGGAGGTGAAGATATATCTTTGTCTAGGCGGTTTTAGGATGGTCTTAGGTATGACATCCGATCACAAGTGAATTTTTTCAGGTTTACTTGATTGACTATTATATTCAACAAGGTGCTGATTACTGAGCATAATCTGAGGGAGTTGGGAGCTGCAATCCAGGGTGGTTCAGAATCCATAGCTAGTAATCCTTCATTTGATAGCAGGAAGTGCCATAGGGAGCCTTCAAACGGTGATTCTAGTAGCAGGGATGTATCTATAGGTAGTCAGGTGGTATGCTACTAGTGCGGGAAGAGTGGGCATATGAGACCTCAGTGCCCAAGAGACACATTTGAGTGCCAAGATTGTGGTAAGATGGGTCATCTTCATCATTTTTGTCAGTTCTTCTCACCAGTACCTAGTGAGAGGGGATTAGTTATAACTCCATGTTCAGGTGTAGGACCACCAGTTTCTCATCAGTCAGGGAACTAGAGTTCATCAGGTTGTTCATCTTGAGGAGGTGGTTGTGGTTGTGGTAGTCAGGCTACAGGTTTTCAGCTATCATAGGGTGGACCAGCTTAGGGTAGTCAGGCAGGGGCACAAGGCTGAAGTACATTTCAGAATTTTGCAGTTGAGCAGACCCAATAAGAGCAGGATCCCAGACCCTCTATAGTTATAGGTACGATTCTAGTTGCCTCATTTTTATCTTATGCTCTTTTTGATACAGTGGTTTCCTATAATTTCATATTTGTTGTTGTTATAGAGAGCCTTTGGATCTATATCTTTAATTCTGAGGATGTAATGATGCTAGAAAATCTATTGGGGATTAGTACGGCTAGTGTACATTAGTGTAAGGAGTTCCCTCTTGAGTTTGGTGGGTGTATCTTTTTATAGTACCTCTATGTATTAGAGATGATAGGATTCATTGAAATATTTGTAATGGAATTGTTAGTTGCCTTTCATGACTTTGATGACATCTATCACTGCAGGGTGAGTTTAAAGTCACTATAGGGTAGGTATTTTCTACAAAAAAAATGGGATGTTCAGGAGAGCAGAGATAGACCCGAGCATCATGGGTTTTGAGGAATTAAAGCACATATTTCTAGTTTATATCTGGATTACCAGGGGACTTCACAGATGGACTTTCCTCCAGTGGTGGATCGTTTCAGAGATGACTTTCCAGATGAATTTTTAGGTTTAACTCTAGAGAAGGATGTATATTTCTCTATTGAGCTTGTTCCAGGAGCGGCACCAGTTTCCATTCTTCCATATAGGATGGATACACCAGAGTTACAGGAGCTCAAGAAGTAGTTGCAGGAGTTGTAGGAAATAGGTTTCATCTGACCCAGTACTTCTCTCTAGGGTCTGACTATCCTTTTTGTGAAGAATACGGGTGGTTCCCTCATACTTTGTGTAGATTATCAGAATCTGAACCAGTTGACAGTCGAGAACCGATATCCCTTATTAAGGATTGATGATCTGTTTGATCATATTCGAGGATCCCGGGTGTTCTCTAATATTGATTTGCGATGCAGTTATCATCAATTCCACATTAGATCATCAAATATACCTCTTATAGCCTTTCGAAGTAGGTATGGTCTATACGATTATGTAGATATGTCGTTCGGTCACATGAATGCACTTTTAGTATTCATGGCACTGATTAACTGAGTGTTCAATCCTTGGATTCTTTTGGGGTAGTCTATGTGGACTATATCGTAGTGTCCTATCACACTAGACATGACCGTGCCACCCATCTTGAGATCATATTGAGTACACTGATAGAGCATCATTTATATGCTAAGCTCTCAAAATTCCACTTTTAGATGGATCATATTCACTTCTTAGGTCATTTTATCTCATAGATAAGGGTTTCAGTAGACCCAGAGAAAGTGGGAGTAGTAGTTTCCTTGGAGTATTCATAGAACGTCTTTGAGGTATAGAGTTTTTTGGGGCTGGCTGGTTACTACATGCATTTTATATAATAATTTTCACACTTTGTAGTTCCATTGATAGACTTGACTAAGAGGGTTTTGAAGTACTTGTGGATGGATTCCTGCAATTCATCCTTTCAGGAGCTAAAAGGGAGATTGACTTCATCACCGATATTGATTTTCCCAGAGCCGAGAAAGAGTTACACCATTTACTATGATTCATCAGGTATCGGGATGGGATCAATGCTTATGAAAGGGGAAGGAGTCATTTTGTATGGGTCTCATTAGTTGAGACCACATGAGAGGAACTCCACGACGCATGATCTTGAGTTAGCTACAGTTTTTCATGTTTCATGCTATTGGAGACATTGTCTTTTGGGAGAGCATTTTGTGGTAAACAATGACCACAAAATCCTCAAGTATATCTTTACTTAGTGTGATCTAAATTTGAGACATTGAAGGTGGGTTGAGTACCCTCAGTCCTTTGAATTTGAGATTTCCTACATGCCTGGGAAAGGAAACAAAGTGGATGATGCATTGAGAAGGAGGAATCAGACACAGGCAGTTCAGGAGGCCAACAGTGAGTGGAATCCTATGGATTTATTCTCTGAGATTCAATTAGAGGGGCACAAAATAGATGGTAAGACATCTCTTTCTTTTATAGTTGTAACCTCTACTCTTCTGGAATGAGTGCGAATGAGGCAGCTATCAGTTTCTAATAGACTAGTCATACGAGAGAGTGTGTCATGAGAGGACCCTACTCCTGGTTGTACTGTAGATGACAATGATATATTGAATTTTTATGGATGTGTATGGGTGTCAGCAGACATATGCGAGGAGTTTATGGGAGATTTTCATTTCTCAGTTTGGTCAGTTCATCCTAGTGTAACCAAGATGTATCAAGATCTACACCGTCAATATTGGTGGCTTGGTATGAAGAGAGGTGTTGCTAGTTTTGTTATGAGATGTTCCACCTTTCAACAGGTGAATATGGAGCATCAGTGACCAGTAGCAATTTTATAGTAGTTAACCATTCTCGAGTGGAAGTGGAATGATGTCAAGATGGATTTCTTGACAGGTTTACAGAGGTCACCACGAGGGAATGATGCAGTTTGGTTCATTGTTAATAGACTCACGATGGTTGCATATTTATTTCCAATCAAGGAAAACTTCAGTATTGATGATATTGGAAGGTTTAACATCCTAGATATTGTACGTTTTCATGGGGTTATGTACTCAATCATTTCAGATAAGGATGCCCTTTTTACTTCTTGGGTCTGGTAGGGACTACAGAGGGCTTTGCGTACATAGGTACTTCTGAGTACAGCTTCCCATCCCCAGACAGATGGCCAGTCTGAGCACATGATTTAGGTTCTAGAGGACATGCTTCGAGCATGTTTCTTGGATTTCAGGGGTTCTTGGGAGAGACACATAACCCTAGAAGATTTTTCCTACAATAATAGCTTTTAGGTGACAATTTATATTTCACCTTACGAGGCTTTATACTGTAGGCCAGGCCGATAACCCCTATATTGGCTGGAGGCTGGAGTAGAAGTTAGGTCGGGACCTCGTCTTATCTAGGATACCACTGAATAGGTGGAGTTGATTTTTAAAAGGATGGCTATTGCACAGTCTCAGAAAAAATCCTATGTTGATCAACGAAGATGACCTCTAGAGTTCGAGGTCGGAGATCAGGTTTTCTTACATGTCACATAGAGGTTAGGAAACATGATGATTAGAATATATGGGAAGCTTTCATCAGGATACATTGGGCTGTTTGAGGTTTTGGAGAGAGTCAGACTGGTTTCTTATCGGTTTCAGTTATATCAGAGGTACCGGGCTATGCATGATGTCTTCCATGTTTCTCAGCTATGTTGTTACTATTCTGATCCATCTCACATTTTTTCAACCTGAGGAGGTTGATTTAGAGGTTGATGCATCCTTTGAGGAACACCCTATTTGGATTTTGGATCACAGCACGAAGGTTCTCCATGGAAGGTCTGTTCCTCTGGTATAGGTGTTATGGAAGCACAAGAGAGTACAGGATGAGAATTGGGAGAGGGAGGTCGTCATACAATCATAGTGGCCAAATTTTTTGGAAGTTTCTTCTTCCCCACAATTAGAAAGAAAATTTGGGGAATCATTTCTTTAAGGGGGAGGTTTGAAATAACTCGGATCTTCATTTCATGTATTGATCCAGATTATGGGTGTTTTGAGGAAAAAGGAAGAATATGGAAATATTCTAAGTACACATGGTGTACACTTTAGTACACACCATGTACTCGGTTGCCACGTGTAGCCATGTACTAGCCATGTAACAGACAAGTACATGGCTGGGTGGACCACCTAAAGAGGGGGCTGGTTGAGGCATGTACACAATGTGTACATTAAATGAACATTCCATGTACTATTCTTTTTATTTGATTAATCAGACCGGGGTCATGTCTAATCTCCAGAAGCATCTTCTTCATACCGTGTCTCAAACAGGAGAGCGACGAACTACCAAAAATCTTCGATCACCTCTTTTTCCTTCATTAAATCCCTGATAGAGATTCCACTAGGTGTTTTGGATTCGCACTGGTGAGTTATCTCTTTCCATAGATCATCTTTACCTGATTTCTTCTCTCTTGTAAGTTATCCAAGGTTGAAATTTTTTGACCATTTTATAGATCTACGATGTTCTTGTCCGATTCAAGGGGTGATGTTAAAGAGTGGTCATCGTACAACATTGAGGTAGGTGGTTTGTTCCTTTCTATGGTTTTCTTTAGATTATATATACTAAAAGTGCCAATACCCATGTTTAGGGTATTGCATGTTATAGAATTTAACCCTATTTAATACCTATTATGGTTTTTTATTGGGAAAGGTTTATTTTTTATTAGGAATAAGGTTTAATACCTTGATTATGGATTTGTTTCCCATTTTTGATTGATTATGGTCGTTTGGTCTAGAATTTCCTATTAGGATTGCTATGTTTTCCATGACTAGTGTTGTTAGGATGGAGTTATTGTTATATGTGATGCATGTGTTTCACATTGAAAAAGTTGACCAAAAGGGAATTGCCTATGAGAGAATCCTGATGTAGGGTCATTTATGTATATTTATTGTTATCGTTGACCAGAGGAATTGACTGTGAGATCTGCCATAGGGTCATTGACTAGATGGGTTAGACTGTGAGAGATACCTAGAGGGTTGTTATTAAATGTATGTTGGACCATAAGACATTGACTGTGAGAGATTCCAAAGGGTCATTATAAATATTTTCACTATGTAGACCAAGGTTTATTGACTATGAGAGCTACCCAAGTGGTCGTTTATTATTTTTTTGTTCCCATATGGGACCAAAGTGGTTAGACTGTGAGATCTTTCTAAGAGGGTCATTATTATCTTATTGACTTATTGATATGTTAAATGAGAGCAGTTAGACTATGAGAACATTCATACAGGGGGTCTTATGAATGATTGTATGATTGTGATGAGTCTTCCAAGCCAATGCACAAGCTTGTACTTGGTCTTACTTGATTGTTATATGGTCTTTTAAGACGTCTTATTGTTATTGATATACAGGGGGGATACAGGGTTTAGGCTAGATCCTGATCTTCCATTATTCAATGGTTTGAATAATTTATAAATTTAAATGGATGTAATTGAAAACTGTAGGATTGTATAGTTTTGAGTACTTACTAGTGTATTACTTCATTTCTGCTTATTTCTTGCTATATACATTCACTGACTGTTATTCATAGATCTTTTTGTGGTAGCCTACTAGGATTCGTCTCACGCCTTGTTTGGGTTATTATTTTAGACCCAAACAAATCATATGGTTGTAGGTATAGATAAGGGAAGTGCCTTTCTTCGTCAGGTACATGATTGTTTCTAGAGTTGGAGAGCATGAGAAGAAACTGAGGCTTGTGATTCTGTGGGACTTTAGTAGTTTCCTTTGTACTTGGTTTATTATTGAATTTCCATCATTGTGACTTGTTTGGTTTCTTTCCTAGTCATATGTGACATGAATCATTTATATATGTTCTACAATTGTTTATTTAGTATCAGTCTTCTTCCGTTTACTTTTGTTTCATGGTATTACTTCTTCCGCTACTGTTATCTATTGTTTCAACTCTGTTACTCTGCCAATGATGGCATAGTTTCCCCACTATCACACCCAAGGCTCTCACTACTAGTCGGCAGCCTCTGGCGTTTGGGGAAATGCGCTTGAGGACATGTGACCAACTGGGTATGGGGCACCATTGGGCAGCACCCGGAACCGATATGCTAAAAAACCAATAATAATATAATATATAGACACCAAGGAAAGTCATTGTTGAATATAATAAGATGATAATGGAATAACATCAATAATGTTAAAATTGTGGAAATAATCATCATGGTAAATGATTACTGAAATGGAGAGCCTGTTCAATGTTTTCTTGTAAAAGTTATAAGGATAATGATTGAATGGTTATGAAATAGTCTTCAAATAACTTATGATTGAATTAGAAATTGGATGAACACTATTCAAATGAATGCCCTAGGTGTTCATGGACTCTTAGTTAGAGAAGGAAAATGGGGAAAGCATAATATTATTAGATTATAATAGTTGATGTTCATGTATATATAGATGTGATTGTTGGTACATTGACCATAATATCAAAGCTATAAATATCAATATTTTGTCAAGAAAAAAATAATTATTTATATATTTATTTTTTATTATGAACATTATATAGGAACATAGGGTTTTATGAATATATTTCTACATTAAATAACTCCATGTATATATTTCTTCAATGATGATCTATTAGAATATCCCCTTATTGATGCATAGAAATGTTTTTCTTATAAACATGATTACATTAAATATAGTTGACATTGACATAATATTTAGTTTTTATTAGATTTTAAATTTATATGAAAAAATTATTTTTAGGGAAATAGATTATGTTTTTATAGGAGGATTGGAATTCCTTTTCATTAGTAAGTATATATCAATATTTTAGTTATATCTAGATCAAAAAATTACATTCTTTAGGATATAGAGAATAAGAATTATATGGATAAGAAAATAAAAATATAAATAGAGGGAATATATTGCAACAAAAAAATTGCACATATTATTACATAAATATTAAACATAAATATACATTACTAAAAAAAGTATCATAAAGGCCTAGTGTTATTAAAGGACTAGGTTAATAATAAATAAAATAAGACTAAAACATGGATTACTTGTTTTATTATCCATAGTGAACTCTGAAAATCCATTTAAGCATTGAAATTTCATTGGATTACATGGGTAATGCATGAATGAATGTTTTGATCCCAAAATCACAGTAAGGGAATAAACATAATAAGGATTCATAACATGTGATTCAATTTTATATCATGATATCATTAATGTGAAGGAAAATTAGTTGTCAATGGAATCAAAACATTAATAGCATGATATCATATAATCATTGAAACATAGGAATATAGAAACAAGATAAACCATGACATAAACATATGTTAATGATAACTATGGAGACAACTTCTCATGGTTCAATTAGTTCAATAATGTATCAGGTTCACTCCTTAATCCCATACATTATGTCTCATGAGACTAAAACATTTACCATTACATTAGTGGGAAATATCATATTGGACACACTTTTCTCATTAATAATATATATATTCATATGTATTTCACATTAATAAAACCATCATTAAGAAAAGTAATAATATTTACCCATGGAAAGAAATTTGATCCAATATAATGTCTCATAAAAAAGAAAAAATATTTTTCTTAAATATGTAACATGAGAAATTTTCTTAAAGCATGTATTACCCCATCAAAGTGAGGGAGAACCAGTTAGGTATTTATTTAAGAGATAAATATATAAAATTTAAATGAATTCAATATAAACTAAAAGAAATATAATGTTGGAGAGATAGGTAGTTTCTATTCCAAATGTAAAGTGTGGTATAGATATATCCCTTACATCGAGCCTGATTTTTCATTGGAATTATTTATCTGACTCTTCTTCAGTAAATTTTTTTATGATTACAAAAAAATAATTACATGGATTAATTTTTTATCAATCTATGACCTATAGGATGATGGTTTGGATGTAATAATGTGATTTGGGTAATGATTTTATAAACCAATATGTTTTTTAAGTTTGGAAATGGAAGGATATGGTGATATCTTTTATAAGTGGGGGAGTGGAAACATTTGGATTTTTTTATAAGAATGAATTAAACCAACATTTTTTACAAGATAAAGGGCCCTAAATTTAATATTTTTTAGCCCTATATGAGATAAATATTCTATATAAACATTTATTAGATATTATAATACATTTATATCATTTTAACCCATATCTTTTTTATTAAACTCCCTCACCCCTCTGTAATAAACCTATTTTACCTTAAATGGTGTAAATAATGTTTTTTATTTTCACTATTAATTATGTCCAAAAATCAAGTTGACCAAAGTAGATAAAATTAATTATTATTATTTCAAATCTGAAATCAATTTTTTAAAATTAAACTCAGAAAAGTGGCATAATTTAATTTGATATTAAACCCATATACATGTAGTGATAACTAGTTTTCAAGAATTGCATTTATTTAAGGAAAGATAAACCCGTATTAAAATATATAAATTAATAATAATTAACTACCTTTAAAATAATATTTATAGATATATAAAATATTCACTTAATGTAAATAATTTCACTATATTGGTTATTTTAATTATTTAAAATAGATAAATAGTATTCACATTAAAAATGTTTTATGAAAAAAAATGTTTTAAAGCCTATAAAATATTATAATAAAATATTTTATAAATATGATTTTACTATAATTAATTAGATTAAATATTTAAATATATATTCATTCTAATTTTAAATCCTATTAAATTAATAATGGGGTTTTAAATTGTATAACTTACAAAAAATAAATGTCAGTTTAACAAAATATTTTTAATTTTCAATATTCAACTAAAAATTAATATTTATTGAACAATCCAAAAAAAATCACCAGAAGTTAATATCAATATTTTTATTTCAAAATTGATTTTCATTTTAAAAATAATAGGTATATATTTTCTAGATATTAGTTTTAATATTTTCTCACAAAAAAGTATAATAATCAATTATTAAGGAATTTTTTTAAGAAATTAATATCTTTATTAAATATTATTTCTTATTAATTAGGAAATTTCAAAAAAACTTATATTCGGACTGATTTATATATATATATATGTCATATTGTTTTTAATACTATTCATACATAAAAATTTAATGACTATTTTACATCGGTTCGGTTTAAATAAAAATATTTTAATATTATATTGTGGTTAGTTTAAACACATTAATGTGTGTCACAAACTCTATCAATTACGGTTTTCACATTTAATAAAATTGGATGTTACATATTTCCATCAAAAATGATTTTCCAACACGGTATTGTATATTCAAAATTATGGTGAAAATATGTGAGGGTAGTATACTTCATCACCTCTTTTAGTTCCCATGGTGTTTCCCCAAATATGTATTTTTTCCATAGAACTTTCACTATGTGAGTTGACTTATTTCGTAGAAATTATTTTCTATGATATAATATCATCAAATTCAACTCTATGTATGAATCTTATTTCTCCAATTGAACCACCCCTATATTCGATAACTGTGGGGGTCTGGTATCGACATCCTCACAAGGGATACATGTAACACATCATGTACTTGATATTGGTTAGGTGAGAGTCTAATTCTATAGGAAACCACTCCGATGTGATCATGGATCTAAAAAGGGATTATATTTCTTTGAATAGTATATCCCTTCATAAAAAACATCATTAATTTCATCCATTGTGATATACATAGGTACACCATAGCGACAACATCAAACTCTAGGTCTCATCGAGGACTTTTTTCATAACATTTCTATTGACATTTCATGGATTCTAAAAACATTAAATGGTTTCTAAATTATCTATAATATCATGGGAAAGATGAGTTCTCTTTATCTTCAAATCTATTACATTATCCTTGATGTTTGTATTCTAACTCCACATACCATATACATCCTCATAAGGATTCATTTGAATTCATTAATAGAATCTATTGTTATATGAGAACTCTAGTAGGGAAATGTGTTTATCCAATATATATTGAAATTAATTTAAAAAGATCATAGTATACACTATTATTCTTATAAGGTTATCTTATAATAAACATATGTTAGGGTTTGATAAGCATTACTTATGTAGTGTTTTGTATCAAATAATTGTTGAAGGCTTATCCATAATCATTTTTAAAACCTTATAACATGATCAAATACAATATAGATTGTCGAACCATGAAATATTACCAATTCCATTATATATATCTGAGTAAGATAGTCAAAAGATAAATATTTTTTATTTAAAATGAAATGTGTTGAATATACAAGATGATCAACTATCACATAGAAGTTCTTATTTCCATTATATATCATTGGATGTCGTACTGATAAATCCAAGGATAAGTTTTCCCATTTATATTCTATAATGGGAATGGATGAATTATACACATATTCATTGATTTTTCATCCTTGATTAAATTAATACCAATAATCTAGATACAAATTTTTCCATCATTCCCTTTATGTTATCCCAATATATGTTTTTTGTGACGCCCTTACCCCTAGAAGCCCGGAGTTTGTGCATTATTTTATTACATTGGAATGATTACAAGACATCATATCCCAAAGGACTGATTCGTTTATCATTTATGGAAAATAGATTATATAAATAAACCATTCATTTCAATTCAAAACATAATATGATACATATATAATTATTTGAGAAATCCATTATTCTCCTATATTAACCATGCATATAAACCATATAACACTTCTTGGCGTTCTCGTAAAATAGAATATAAGAAAGCAGTGATCTCTAACGCTCAGTATGTATAAGAATACAACATAATATATCATAAATAATCATAAATAATAATTTAAATGTGATTAATAGAAACACAATCCATTTAAACATAGTCTTGATCAAAATGTGGAAAGACTAAATTATACCACATAAATTAAACACATGAGAATATAACATAACCATTGATATTCTTATAGTTTAATAATCACATGTAATATCAATAACTAATATCATAATGAGGAAATGCATAATTTTGGACATCATAACTATAATTTCAATTCCTTGTGCTAAGAACATACATACGCGGGTAAGAAATTAGTCAATACCCAAACTATTTTGTCTCATGATAACTACTGATGCATCGAAGGGAATTCATTAATAGATCCCCAACCCATAAGTATTTCATTAACTAGTCCCCAACCCATAGGTAATTCATTAACCATTCCACAACCCATCAATTACTATTTCCAAATCATTCCACAAATGAAAATTGTTAAACATAAGCAACAGAAACATTCGTATTAAAACTAGAATACAAAATGTTAATACATTAAACATAACCCATGAATGGTATAAAAATAGTACATCTACAGTCAAACATATCATAAACCATTAAATAAAATATGGTATATTGTATCATAATAAATGAACCACATTTTAGCACAAAATCTAACAAAGAATGTTGACATATTTGAAAATAAATTGATAAACTCATTAATAATATCTTGAGAGAAATATCCGTTTTTACATTGAAATCATTTAAAATTCGTGAAATTTTATGCGGAAAATTTTCTTCTAAAAATAACCTTGTAATTATGTAAGGTATAATTTAAAATTTTAAGGAATCAAAAAATTCAAAAATTTCTCTCATTTCACAATTTAAAAAAAAATCCTTTCGTCGAAAAAGCCATAATTACCTCATTTGGAAAATCAATAAAGATTCATTCAAAACTATTTCATAAAAAATCAAACTTGGATAAATGATTTTAAAATTTTGTAGAATAATATTAAAAATGTTTAGGAAAATCCTTTTTATGCAAAATGGGCATTAATTATAAATATTCCCAAGTAAATACATATGTACAAACAATCTTAGATAATATTGAGATTTTGAAATAACCCATAAAAAGTTTGTATCATTGAGGTGTGAATTATTAAATTGGGTGATTATGTGATATGAAATTATGTCCACTCTAGGATAAGTGGTTATTTAACATAAATAAATAGATAGTGTATTCCACCCATAATCATGTTATAATATAATAAATAAAGTAGACTTACAATCCAATGAATTGAAATTTAGATAAGAAACCCCTTGACACTTGTAATCAGTCGAATCGTATGCCCATAATAGTAATAATTAGAAATATTAAAATTTAATACCATGATTTTAATGAGAATAAAGACATATATAAGGGAAATTAATACACCACAAAAAAAGGATAATGTGGTGAAGAGGGCATATATCTCAAAGAGGTCAAATGTGAGACGGGAAAACCATACCTATGCTTCCTTTTGATCGTATGTGTTTTAACCTACTGAATAATGGTTTTAAACATATTATTAACATGTACCAGAATCATAATAATATTTATTATGTTATATATGACTCATTTATGACTCTATATTACCCATTTGTTAACAATTTTGATGTTTAAGCAACATTTCACGTAATAACTGCTTGGTTTATTTGATGTATTTGACTAGCTATTCTTGATCCTATTTCTTAGATCATGATTTAATTACATCTAGAATTTAAAACATGATTTTTATATCTTATATATTCGTTATATAAACATATATAAAAGGTAGATTTATGAAATGGAATACACTGTTCTTGGAGATTGTAGGTCGTACGTACGCATGAATGTAATTTCTGTTTTCTTATCTTATTGATTTGAAGATGGTAAATGTCATTTATGTGTTTATATATTATTCCAGTAGAATTATTATGTAATTTATTTTATATTTAATCACCATATTTAATTTTTTAATCATTCTTGAATGGTTAACGTGGACGATGAATCTCATCATGCTGTGGAGATGGTAAGTCATATGTATGCATGAGCGAAGATATCATTTCTTTAATGGTAGTGTGGCAAGGAATTGAATGGTATTTTAATTATATAGAATAAATATCATAACATATTAATTATTTATATATTTTATATCCATAATTATACCAATCCAAATGAATTAGTGGTGAAAAACACATTACACCACTACGTGGAGACGGGAATCCATACATATGCACGCATAGTGATATTGTTTTTCATATGACGGTTAAAAGGAAGAATAAGGTTTTCCAATTATAGTAATTGAATATAAAAATATAGATGACAATATATTTATTATTTAGGTATTTAAAAAACCTATTATGAGTAAGTAGAATAAGAAATTAAATTAAATTGAATTGGTAAAACAAAAACCTCTTCTTCGAGTATCTCTTTTTGATTTGAAAAAAAATGACTTCTTATATTGGACTTCTGCCTAAAGTATGGATTCTATAATTAATTAAGGTATGTTTTAAGGATAAATTGGTATTCTTTTTCATATCAAAAGGTTTATTGAGGTATGATTAAAAGATAAGGTGTGGTTCTTTTTTAAAAAGTGGTGAGGTCACTTTAGGAAACTCTTAAAATATTAAATTAATATAAATTAATTTAAAATTCTAAATGGTCCAAAAGTAAATTATTTAGAATCTAAGATTAGGATGGGTCAAAATAATATCAACCAATAAAATTTAGAAATGTTTGGATTTTATGCTAAACCTTATCGTTTTGATTTACCATTAATTAATCTATTTAATTTTGATTGATGAAATGACATTTTGAATATTAAAAGGTTATAAATTTTTACTTAAAATATGTTAATTGTCCATAAAATTATACTTTATGAAATTTTAGACATTATAATAACCTATTTGTATTTTTAATTTATTTTTATTACTTTTAAATTATTTAAAAAAAATTATTATTATAAAATATAAATAGTGTTAATTTTGAGACTATTTATTACATAGCCATTTAAAAATCATAACAAATTGAATCCTTATAAAAAACTACATTAACGCATCCCAAAATTTTCATAGTAACCCAAGAAATTCATCTATGACATCAAATAATTAGAATTATATTTATTTTAAAATTAATAATATCATTTGTTTAATTCTTTATTTAAATAAATCAATTACTGCATCATCATTGTGTCACATTTTAATTTAATTATTTATTTTCAAAAATTATAAGTAAATTACCATGATATAGATAAAAAAATTATTTCTAGTGACTATTTATAGTTAACCATATCACTAATATAACCACATATTAAGAATATTTTACTTGTTAAAAACAAAAGTATGAAAAAATTGGATTTTCTTTAAATATAATAGTATGAATATATTAATATCTTCCAAGTGGCGTCATGTGGTCCCGAAATCTACCCAACGATGATTTTGGTCGAAACAGAATCATCCAATTAAATTAGGATAAGTGTTGGGTTAATTTTATAATTCTTATAATATTATTTTTATCCTTAATTGCTCGATTTACCCTTAACTGTGGAAAAGAATTCTATGGAGAGGTTCCTCAGGGAAGGAGGAAAAGCCTTGGAGAGGCTCATTCTCTTCCACCCGCGGAGCCTAGGGTTTCAACCAGGTGAGTTTTCCCCTTCCCCCTCCGACCTGGATCAGATCGGCGGCTTCTCCGGTGTCGGCTTGGTCATGCGCGTCTGATCACAGTGTGGAGCGATAGGATCGGGCAGAGTTTCGTGGTCTCCGTGTATTCGGTCACCACAGCTCGACAGAGCACGGCGTTCGACTCAGGTGTCAACGAGGCTCTTCCTGACATCGTCTTGGCCTGGTCTTCAGTGTCGCCGCGACACATCCTCCGACAACGTCTTGGGAAGGCTTAGCTTCGATCGGCTTTCTTAGGTGCAGCTTGGTTCATTTGACGTCAACGGTATGGCTTCGATTCTGTTTGTCCGGCGTGGCCAGGTGTTGTCTTCGGTGGGTTCTCGGTCTAGCTCCGTGCTAGATCTGTAGTGATTTGAGGGGGAGGATCTTGATTGATGCGGCTGTTAGTTTTTGTTGGCTCTTTGGTTTGGGTTTCAGCAGATGTCTTTATGCTATGTATTTGATGTTTTTGTTTATGGTTTGTTGCCGGTGGTTTACTTCTTCCCCTTCCTGATTCTCTAGTCTTCACCAGCTTGCTTCGGAACCCATTTGGGGTGTAGTCTTGGTTCCGATTGGAGTAGATCCATGTCCAGAGTGGCATTTCTATTGCAGGACGAGTAGGATTCCCTCATTGGTGGCATTCCCTTGGCGCGGGTTTGGTACATCCAGTCCTAGGTGACGTTGGATTGGATTTGCGTCCTTTGGATTGTATTTTGGGCTTCTTCTGCTATGGTGATTAGGGTGTCTTGTGGAGTGCGGCATGGTTTTTCCAGGATGGCATTGATGGATTCTCGACTGGTTGGATTTTTCTGAATTGTGTTGGTTTGGTTTTCAAGGCTCATATTTTGAAGATTCAGTTGGACTTGACCTCAAGGACCAGGCCTCAGAGGAGGATTCAGAGCAAGAGGTTCGCTTATGCAGGCTGCATGGATTTGAATGTTTGAGAGGGTATGGCACCATCCATCAGATCGGGCCTGTGCTTTGTCACAGGACACTTGCTTGCTACACAGTCTTGCAACGGTGGAGAGCCTTATCATGTTTTTATACTGGGGAGAGGCAGACCCAAGGTGTCAGTCTGAGTTTTATTTTCTTGATCTTCAAGTTGTGTTTATTTTATGTCCTTGAAGTCTGTTCGGGTTCCTCCCCTTCTTCCCTTAAAAGGGGGTTTATCATATAATAAAAAATATTAGGCCTACAGGCCATTGGAGGAAAAGAATACTAAAGTTACTATTCACCAGAAATTGAGATGTTATTATTAGATCAAAAATTTCATATTAATTAAAATCATGTATTTCAATTTTTCTAAATTCAATTCATTGAAATGGGAAATTTAATTTATATTTAATCCTACAGATGTGGTGAGAAGGCAGGTAAAAGGAACTTTCAAATGAGTAATAAATTTTTATATCTAATTTCAATATAAAAATGATTCCACTCCACCAAATAGTATTAATATATGTATTATTGATATATTTTGGATTTAAAATTAATTTAATTAAAAATAAATATTCATAGGAAAATTCAATTTTTTAACTATAATGTAGTATTTTTCACTATTCATAAAAAAATAGAACTTCTTAGAAAAATAAAAAAAATTAACCCTAAACTAATTTTGATATTTAAAATTAAAATATGAAGTCAATTTTAAATAATATAAACTATAAAATATCCAAAATTATTTTTAAGATATGTTCTCGATTAAAAGGTGATAAAATAACCTTTTGAAAAAATATAACCTTTTAATACTTAAAATTGGATTCATTATAATATTACACATAAAAAATAATTTGGAAGAATTTCAAAACATTCCATTTAACATATACTATATAAATTTAATAATTTGGTTAATACATTTCATAACCACCAATGTAATATATTGGTTATAACAGTGGTATCAAAATAATGTTATTTGATTGTATATCATTGTTTTTTTAATCTTGGTGTTGTGTACAAAATAAGCTATCGAATAGATTAAATTGAAAATAAACATACTATAAAATATTTAGGTGTTAAATTCTCCCATCCTTCAATAAATTATGTCCTCACAATTTGAACTCGGGATAAAAAAAATTGGGTGTTTTACTTTTCAAAATATCTTTTTTGAAATCCTAATTTGGAAAATTGATTAATCAGACAACCGTTTTAAAATAAAGGGGAGTATGAAGGATAGTGGAGATAACACATACTAGGCTTCCAAATATGAAAATATGGATGTGGGAGATAAATCTAACCATAGAGTTCTAATGGATAGTGATAGATGAAATGGTTAGGAGAATGTTAACAATCACAAAGCTACAAGTCGTTGATGATTTAAGGGACCATGTGATTCATTGGATATAAATGTACTAGGTAAATATTTTTGGTTTTATGATCATTTCCCTAAATTTAAAGAATTAAAATACTTCATATACTAATAACATAATGAAACATTCTTACTCACATAACTAGTATTGTATCCTCCATTAATAAATTTCCACCTCAAACTTATCTTTTTCTCCAGATGATGAGTATTCTAAATGAAATTTTCACACTTGAGGCACTAGATTCAACAATTATGGAATCTAGTAATACACAAAATACTAACTATCTATTTCTACTATCTTTATTCCTTAACCAAAAAAATAGAACAAGATAAGATAATTCCCTAAAATAATCTCCAAAATTCTATAGTAAACCCCCAAAGTTCAATATAGAGAATTCAGAAAATAACTAACCTTCCTCAAAAATATTCTAAACTAATATTGAAGTCCAAGTTTCAGATTTTTTTTGTTCATATATTCTTCAAATCAATCACTCTTAATATCTGACACCAAATTTAATTATCTTAATATCATAATATCCATAGTTTTCAAACCATTTCCATAAATAACCTGAATCACTATCAATCCCCAATAAAATCATATTTGACCCAAAAATATAATTCAAATAGTTTTCATTAAAATATTTTTTTACCTTAATCATATAGGATTCCAAAAGTAGTGAATGAATTTTGAAATAAAATTAATTACATAATCCCCTAATCATTTCCCAATCCGGAAGTTATCTATTTGATAAAACAATTTTCCCTTAAATAAAAATAACATTTATCCATATGATAAAAAAATTCATGCTAACTATGAAATCTTGTAGGCTAATAACCATACTTGTGGGTTTCCCATTTATTAAACTATATTAATATGACTTCCAAAATAAATAGTATGAACATTAGTGACATAGGTCTAGTCACTAAATACCCATTTAAAAAATGTTTTCAATACAACTTCAATACATAAATACACCATCCATTTATTTCCACATAGCAAATTTCATGGACTATAGGTTATCCTATAGAATAAGGAATTGACATGGGTAATCCCTAGGTCCATTACATATGAAGAAAATAACTACAAATGTATTTTTAGGATCTTTTTTATTTCCTTCCATCATACTATTCTTTATTCCATGTAAATTATTTGATTTATGTCCTTATTTCTCACACATAAAGCATTTATTTGTTCCATTGAGACACTTTCCATGATGTCTCCTTCCATGTTTCTTACATGATAGATATCGACTTTTCTTTTCTCTATGGTCTCCACTAGTGGAGATCTTACCATGCTTGGCCTTTATTTTTTTTTATGAATTCAGGAGTTTGTTATGGAATATGTTCTAAATATTATTTTTTAAAAACTGATTAGGAATGAACATGATATCTTTCATTGCAATCAATATGCCCTTTGTTTTGTCATCACCACCATATTGTCCAACATTTCAGTCATGTTCAATGTTAATATGACTTCTTTGGGTTCTTACCATGGATTAAAACCATAAAGTATGGTGTGAGTAAAAATAGTCGTATTGACAATTAAAGAATACCATGACACATTATTTTCAATCTAATACACCTTAGGTTTAACCAATGTTATTCACTCCCATCATATATTAAAATCCATAAAATCAGTTTTTAAAGAAAATGTGAATTATCCAAAGAATATCCCTGAGGAGTTTCAAAATAGGCGTGTAATAAGGCATTTTATCATGTACCAGGTTATGTTGAGTCAGGCCTGACACACCTTGTTGGAGTTGTTACACCTAGGAACATCTGTGTCAGAACCACATCTGCTTGTTGTATCTAGACATGGATGTATTTCTAGGGAGACCCACATAATCTATACCTTTCCAAAATTCTAGGACATTCTTATATACTTATATTTAAAGTCTATATTAGGGTTACATTATTTAATATATGCTTTATAAATCAAATTTCTATGTTTAATACTGTACTTCATTTGATACCAACTGTAACACCCCGAACCCAGAATCCTGGATCTAGTGCATTACTTTTTTACATTGGAAAAATTACAAAGAATCAAATCCCGAAGGACTAATCAGTTTAGCAGCTCCAGAAATATATTATATAATTAAACCATTCATAACAATAAAAAACATAATATGAAAAATATATAATTATTTGATAATGTCATTATTCATCTAACTTGACCCTTCATATCAGTCATAATAAACTTATTTTCATTATTTGAAACTAAAACATAATAATATAGTGATCTTTAATGCTCAGTAACGATAATAATCATGTGGAAGATATAATAAATAATAATAAATTATTATGTAAAGACGATTAACTAAAAAACAATCCATTTAAATATAGGAACAATCATTATGTGGAAATAATAAATTATACCACATAAAATAATCACATGAGAATGTAACATAACCATGAATATTCTACTAGTCAAATTATAACATAGAATATAAATAAAAAATATCATAATGACGAAATGTGTAATGAAGGACATAATAACCAAACCATTAATGCTTCATTCCAAGAATATACATATATGGGTAAGACATTAGTCAAAACCCAAACTAGTTTGTCTTATGAGAACTACTGAGGAATCAAGGGGCTGTCATTAACTAATCCCCAGCCTGTAGGGATTTAAATAAACAGTTAGCAACCCATAGAAAATTCATTAATCAGTCCCCAACCCATCACATACAAAATACAAATCATTCCTCTTATAAAAATGGTTAATCATAACAAACATAAACATTCATATTAAAATTATCATACAAAATGTTAATAAATTAACCAAAAACCATGAATTATATCAAAATAGAACATCCAAATTCAAACGTATATTAAACCCTTAAATATAATATCATATATTGTATCATGATAAATCAACCCCAATTAAGAATAAAACCGAACAGTGTATGATGACATAGTTAAAAATAATCAAATTAAATCATTAATGAACAAATCCATAATGTACATTATTTGGAAAACAAAAAAAAAAGATTTATTCAAACTCATTTTATAAAAATTCAAATTTGATTAAATGAATTCAGTTAATTTTACAATAATTGTATAAATACATTATAAAAAATACTTTTATGAAACATGGACATGGATGATAAATAGTCCCCAGTAAATAATTACTTACAAGCAGTCTCAAATAACAATGAGATTGTGAAATAACCCTTACTATGTTCGTATCATTGGGTGAGAATTCATCAATGGGGAGATTATACATAACAAAATTATTTCCACACCAAGATAAGTGGGAATATAAATAATGAAATAGATAGTTGTTTCCATATAAAACCTTTTCATAATATAATCGACAAAGTATACATATACTCTAATGTATGGAAATTGAATTAAGAAACCACTTAAAACGTTTAATTAGTCAAATAGTATTACCCTTAATAACAATAATCCTCAAAAAGAAATATTTAATTCCATGATTTTAATGAGATACATGATACATCAATGTGAATTTCATACACCACACATAAGTATTATGTTTTGTGAAAGGAATATATCTCAAAGAGGTAAAAAGTGAGATGGTAAACCCTTACATCACACTTACTTTTGATTGTGCATGTGTTGAACTTCAATATAATGGTTTTAAACATATTATTAACTTGTACTATAATCATAATAATATTTATGATATCATATATGATTCATTTTGGTCTTTATATTACTCGTTTATTAATAATTTCCAAGTTAGATCAATGTTTCTTATAACAACCACTTTGTTAATAGTAATAATTTTTTGACATGTTATTCATGATCCTTTTACTTAGATGGTGATTTAATTTATTCTATAATTTAAATAATTATTTATATATCATATATATTCAGTAAATAAATATATATGAGTGACAGATATATGAAATGGAATACCCTATTAATGGAGACTATAGGTCATATGTATGCATGAATGCAGTTTCTGTTTTCTTATCTTATTTAATGGAAGAAGGTAAATGAAATTTATGTATATATATTATTACAGAAGAATTATTATTCCATATGTTTTATATTTATTCACCATATACATTTTTATAATCATTCATGAATAGTTAACATGGAAGATGAATCTCATCACATCATGTAGACGGTAATCCATACATACGCACAACCAATAATACCAATTACTTAATGGTAAAGTGGTATGAAATTGAATGGTATGTTAATTATAGAAAATCAATATCATGTCTTGTTTATTATTTATATCCTTTATATACATCATTATACCCATGACAGACCAAATTTATGTGAATATTTCTAATCAAATAATGAGGATTTGTTAATTTTTTTCAAATTTTAAAACCCTTATACTTCATTGTTTTATTAAAATATAGGGCAATTGGGATTTTAGAATGAAAATGAGCAAAATTGTGAAAAGTTCTTAATTCTAGGTTTTTTCCAGGTTTTTACCACAGGGGTATTATTGTCATTGATTTTAAAATATAATTCCAAATTGATTGAATCTTATTTTTTTGTAATACTTAATTAATTTACTTCAACTTTTTATTCTGAACCAAAAGCTGATTCGACCATCTAAAGTCCTTAACAAATCAATTAATTTAACGATTTTTTGGGAAAACAGCGTAGACTCCACCACAGTAACAGAACCGCATCTCGGGTTACACACCTTCAATGAAGTTGATTTCACATGGAATGGAACGAAGACACATATTTCAGACTCTAAAACAAATTTGGGGGAGTTTTGAAATAATTATGGTTTACATTGGATGTTATACTTTAGGAGGAACCTTCCTAGATCCTTCATCCAGAAAAAGAAACCAATAATGAAACAATCGTAACTTATTCATCTAGTATCAAAATGAGCTGAAATTTGGAGGGTGAATGGAAAACACATTTATAGACAAATTTTATAAAGGGTTATATGCATGAATCAACCATTTAATATGTTCAAACTCATCAAATTTCAGAGGACATAAATCTTCCTATAAAAGGAGGCCCTCGCCTCCTCAAATCATCAGCTCGACACCCATAGCCAAGGAGGGATCCCATCGAGGAAAAGGCCACTACTGATCCTCTATCCCCCCTTCATTTTTTTTAATTTTTGTCTTAGTTTTCAATTTGAATTTAAATTTTAGTTTTATTAATCCATGCGTTTGTGTTTCTCCATCCACTTTTCTTCATTTCTTTCCCTATCTCTCTCCTCTTCCACCCACTCCACCAAGTAATCTCTTACTCTTGGAAATGAGAGGCTAACCATGAGACTTGGCCTAGGGGGGAGGTGAAGGTGATAATGAATTTTCTTTAATGTTTAATTTCATGTTTTTAGATAGAATTGTGTAGCATGCATAGGTTAGTTGAATGTCCTCGATGTTGTGACTACCTCAGATGACATGCAACTCAACCTATCTCTATTATTTTATTTAATAATTTTTTTCAACTCTCCATTGGTTAGTTCTTTACACATTTTAGTTGATCTAATAAATGGATGAAATGGATTCGATTGAACCAAGTCCTGGAAGATGACACATTCTATACAAAGGTGTGTTATCAACTTAGATTAAAGGAGGAGGTGGAATTGAGAGTTCTCAAACATTCAATGATATTACACAATTTCTAAATAAAGAATAGTAGTTCAAACATGATATTTAATGTTAGTATTATCAAACTGAAATAAAACATATAAAGTAGAATGATTATTTAACATTAAACCAACCCCAAAAACCAAGTGCTTTCTTATTAACTCATTCTCTTTAGACTTGCATCTTATTATAAATTTAGAATTCCTATTTTTCATGTCATTATTTTAATAATGAAAACCTAAAAATATTTTCAGCACTTTCATTCAAAAAACAAAAACACAAAAAGATATAGAATATGTGAATTAGATAAATTAAGTGAGCTACATTGAGAAGGCTCCTCTAGAGAGACAACCCTGGTTAGCCAATGTGATGCACTAGGAAAAATATAATTTCTTTTGTCCATTCCACGTGAGAGGAATGCGTCAAAACTGGCATCATTTTAGGGGATCTAATCAATAGTTCATTTACTTTTTCTATTTTCACATCTTAGGTAGTTTTTATTTCTTTTAAAAAAATAAAAAAACATCCATGATTTATTCGAAATCATATTATTATTCATGGATAAATTACTCACAGGTGAAACAACAACAAGGAGATGATGGAGAATTTAGAATATCACAGGTGAAATAACTTAGAGAAATCATTGAACAACTGACGATAAAAACTAAAATAGCATTTGACTATGTTCGTGCATTAATGGAGAAACCCAACCCTTAGATGGAACAAGAACTTTTGGTGGAGATGGGGGAAGACGTACATGCTAAGGTAAAAGTGGGAGATCAAAAATGATTGGATTAATTATTTATTAATTTTAAGGAACTTATTAATCTCCCTATAAAATAAAAATAAGATGATCCAACACCACCAAAGGAAGAAACCATCCAAGTGGTGGAATTTAAAGTCAATATGGAGGAGCCCGACTACCTACCTCCATCCTTTGAGAGTCTACTTAAAGTGGAACTTACCACTGAGGCAGAGATTGAAGTTGAACCGACTCAGGGAGTTGAATCATTATCTGGCTCTATCTCTTCTAATTTTATTGAATATGAATTCTGCATCACTCCGTGTGGTTTTGATTCTACAGAATCATACAATCTCAAATATTCTTTATAGGAAGATGAAGAACCTGGATGTGCACCTGTTGAGGAACATATGGAGCCCCCAAAACATGTTGAATATTTTTTCAGGGATGTTCATGAGGAGATGCTAGTGGATTATCTTAAGAAAACCATGCCAGAAGCTGGTCACATCAATGGAGAGGAATTTGATCTTAATACTTCATGTTTTATTTTTATTCAAATATAATTACACTAGGACTTTCCCTTTTAATATTCTTTGTATGAATCATACTTTGAGAAACTGCTGGACATAGAAGAATAGGTTTCACAAGTAGAAACCAAGAAAGAGTATGATCCATACTTCATCCTACCCCCGCCATGAAATCTATACCTCATTGTGAAGGGGGGATCTGGTGTACTCTATTCATGGATCATGCCTCAACCAGAAGGATGAAGCACATGCTAGGAAAATACACATGTGGTGGTTCAAATCAAAGAAGCTTCATCCACCATATGACTTTGGATAATAGCCGGTACTGCCCTCTGGAGGCATTAAAAAATTCAGGGCCATCTTGGGAGATCATACCAAGATTTTTCTTTACATGTTTTCTATGAAATTATATGGAAATTTAATTTCTTAGATGTAGTGTAGCATGAATCCCACTCCCTATATATTTTTGAGATTTAATGACATGATCCTTGGGCTTAATTGAGTTGTTTTCTTTTATTACACCATAATAGAAGAAGGCAGCCCTAGATAGTGGAGGGGAAGGACTGAGTTTCATCAAAAATGGAGTTCACTTTTAGTGTTATATATTTTAAACTCTACATATTTTTCCACATCATGATTTGATATTTAAGGATAAAATTGCATGCCCACACTTGAATTCATGTTTTACTTCACTTATCTAGGAGACCTGAGTTTCTTAAGAATCTTGTGATTCCATGTTTTAGATTTCAATGTTCATATGATAAAATTATTGAAATGGATAATTTAATTTTTATATATGAAGCATAGATATTGAAATGATGACCTATGATTTAAAGGAATTAATTGATTCATATAAATGAAATTCCATAACTATATTTCATACTTTGAGTTTCTGATATTCATGTGAATTGATTTATTATTTTTAATCATGTCTTGTGTGATTGTCCCAAATCATATGTCTCATTCCTGATAGTATTTCTAGACCAAGTACATCCTATTTATCTTGAGCATATTTCTTAAGTAATCTTGGGACATGTAACTGACCAGAACATGTATTGAAACTTGTCAAAGATATAGTTGTGCAAAAACACATTTAAAATAATTGAGGAATCCTTTGAAAAGCTAATTTTCCTTAAAACACCACCTTTACATCAATCCTTCTTTTAGCCCATAGAGACCATGAATAACATTTATAAGGATGATCCATGTTTCACACCATTTTTATCCATTCCTACCCTCCTCATAGTATTTTCATGATATTTTAATGTTGAAGTGTGGAGGTAAAGGGAATCACAGTGGATGGGATGATATATATTGTAAGGAAGAAGTGTGGGTGTATTATTGTGGGAATTGTAAAAGGTTGTGGAATCATTCATTATACTCTATTTTTTCCCTATTGAATTAAAAAATTTCAAAAATGACAAAAAGATCCAAAAAAAGATAAAAATGGGTTCTGATGTGGGGAACCAAAAATCACCATTTTCCAAACCAACGATCTTCTGATATTATTTGGTAAGGTGATTGATGTGAGTTTTTATCTAATTCTAACATTCTAAAAAATAAACAAAATTACAAAATAAAAAAAATATTCAAGAGGGTGAAAAAGTTATTCATTATTCATAATTTGACCATAACCTTTACTTTGAGTTTTGGGAAGTGGGTGTTGCTACTTTGAAGGGGAGAATTTCATTACACTTTTAATTTTGATATCATACATTGTACTTAAGAGATTACCCTCCTCATTGATCCTTAATTTTTAAAGCATCAAATCCTACCAACCATAAGCCTCAGAGTAATTTGAACATTTATTTCATGTCCTCATGATTTTATGTGTCTTTTATCTTTACAAAGTGGAAAATGTAGTTCATTTACAATCCTATGGATAAAAAGAATTTTCTCGTGATATGATCATAACTCTACTTGAATTGTATCATGAGTGCTGAGAGAAAACAATAAAAATTGAGGTAAATCATGATGTGGCATGAAAAATAATAGTGAATCAAGGAGCTTTAATAAATGAAAGGAGAAGTTCCACCAATTTTAAAAGGGGAAAAGTAAAATATGTTAATTGTTAGTTTCTTTGAAAATGTGAAATTAAATTGATATTTTATTCAGATTTTTGAAATTTTTATTTCACATTGAAAACGGTATGATTTTGTTTCATTGGAATTTGAATATTGGTAAGATTGGGGTCCTCTGATTTCCTTGTTGAGATTTTATGCTTGAGGAGAAGCATAGTTTAAGTGTGGGGGTATTTGATAGAGAAAATTTATGTGCATATTTCTAATCAAGTAATGTGGGTTTTCTAATGTTTTTAAATGTTAAAACCCTTATATTTCATTATTTTTCTAAAATATTGGGCAATTTGTATTGTGGAATGTAAATGAGAAAAATTGTGAAAAGTGCTTAATTCTGGATTTTTGACAGATTTTTACCCCAAGGGTAATTTGTTCATTAATTTTAAAATATAATTCTAAATTGAGTGAATCTTATTTTTTTAGAATAATTTTTTTATTTCTGTTAACTTTTTCTATTGTACTAGGAGTTGATTCGGCCATCTAAAGTCCTCAACAAATCAATTAATTTAAAGTTTTTTCCAGGCAGACAGTGCGGACCCCACCACCATAATGAAACCACATTTCGGCCTCCACACCATCAATGAAGTTTATTTTACATTTAATAGAACTAGGACACATAGGGAAGACTCTAAAATAAATTTGAGGGAGTTTTGAAGTCATTAAGGTTTCTATTGGATGTTATATTTTTGGAGGAACCTTCCTGGAACCTTCATCTAGAAAAAGAAAATGATAATGAAATAATCATAAATTATTCATCCGGTGTCCAAATTAGATAAAACATTTATGTTGAACGTCCAAAACATTTATGAAAAACTTTTATGAAGAGTTCCACACATGAATGGTCCATTTAATAGGTCCATAACACGTCAACCTTCAGAGGACATAAATCTTCCTATAAAAGGAAACCCTCACCTCCTTCTCAAATCGTCAGCTCGACACCCACAACCAAGGAGGAATACCATCGGGGCAAGGACCAATGCTTATCCTATCCTCCCCCCTCATTTATTCTTTTTATTTTATTTTCATTTCTTTTGTTTTAGTTTTCAATTGTAATTTAAATTTTAGTATTATTAATCCATGCCTTTGTGTTTCTCCATCTACTTTTCTTCATTTCTTACCTCTCTCTCTCTCTCTCCTCTTCCACCCACTCCACTAAGTAATATCTTACTCTTTTAAATGAGAGGCTAACCATGTGACTTGGCCTAGGGGGAGTGAAGGTGATCATGAATTTTCTTTAATGTTTAATTTTAATATTGTTGATAGAATTGAGTAGTATGCACGGGTAAAGCGAATGTACCTGATGTTGTGACTTCTTTTGATGACATGAAACTCAACCTATCTCTAATATTTTATTTAATAATTTTTCTCTCCCTCCATTGGTTAGTTATTCACATGTTAGAGTTGAGATAATCAAAGGATGAAACAGCTTCGATTGAACCGGGTCCTGGAATAGGACACATTCTAGACAAAGGAGTGTCATCAACTTGGATTAAAGGATGAGGTGGAATTGAGAGTGCTCAAACATTAAATGATATTCCCTAATTTCTAAATAAATAATAGTAGTTTAAATATGAGATTTCATGTTTGGATTATCAAACTAAAATAAAATATATAATGGATAATAATTACTGAACATTAAACCAACCCCCAAAACCAAGTCCTTTCTTATTATCTCATTCTCTTTAGATTTTCATGATAGTTTAAATTAACATTTTTCATTTCATTAATTTAATAATAAAAACCTAAAAATATTTTCATCACTTTCATTCAAAAAATAAAACCACAAAAAAAGATAGAATAAGTGAATTAGATAAAGTAATTGAGCTACATTGAGAAGGCTCCTCAAGAGAGATGACCATGGTCAGCCACTGTGCTACCCTAGTAAAAATATAATTTCTTTTTTCCATGCCCCTCAATAGGCGTGCATCAATCCATCAACATAATGTACTGATGAAAAACAGATTACATCATGGCGTGGATATGGTAAGTTGTATGTACGCCTGCATGGTGATATTATTTTTTATAGGATGGGTAAAAGGATGAATAAGGTTGTCCCATAATTATAATAAAACTATTCAAATAAATGATAATGAATTTATTAAATTAGTATTGAAAAAATATAGGAAGAGTAGGTAGTAGATGAAATGAAATTGAATTGAATTGGTAAATCACTTACCTCTTCTTCGAGTATTTCCATTTTATTTTCACAAAAGGACTTCATATGTTGGATTTCTGCCCAAATCTTGGATATAGTACCCCTAGTTTCTATTATATAACCCTTTACTTGTTCTTTTACTATATATAGAGTGTACGGGTGAAGGATAGGAGAGTTTGGTGAACTTTCAATCTATTTTTTCTGCCAAAGGGGATGCGCATGGTTTGTCCAAACCATGTGGGAGCCTAGGAGAAGACGTGTTCCTTGTTATGGGTTGGGCAATTTTGAGGCAGTATCTTCAGCATGGTTTGAGAATGGTTAGGGAGACCATGCAAGGAGGTCATGTGAGGGTTTCCTTAAAGCAGTATCTAAGGCATGATTAGCACACAATTTGTCTAACCATGTGGTCTAACCATGTATAAAGTCAAATCATGATCCTTAAAAATATGATCTCACTCATTTTTTACATAACTCCCTATTTTTTATCTTATTCTCTCCTAATTTAATATTAATCTCCATTGAATATATTATAACCTATCCCAAGTGAATTGGAATCAATTTGGAGACTTCCCTTGGCATTTTCAATCTCGATTCATGCAGTAGGTGGTGTTCTTCATCGTTCTTGTCATTCTTTCTTAGATCTACATAGATATAATTATCCTCCCATCTTGGTTTCTCATATATATTCCCATTATGGGTATATATATGTATTTTAATTCCAAATAATATGATATTTGGTCTTGCTATTTCTAGGATAAGATATCTACGGTAATCATGTGGAGAATCAACCTTGTTTCAAGAGTGTTCTTCGTCCTTTTTAAGTTTTCATCAAAACCTTCAAGGTAGGTGGCTTCAATATCAACTCCTCTAGGTAGAATTGATTGGATTTGTTTCAAATTGGTTTATTTGATTGAAATTGACTCTGAAAAAACATGGGATATCTCTTATTCAGTGATGATTTATTGTTTTGGTGGAATTTTTTCATCTTGGTGATTATTGTGCAAAGTGATTTATCTCCATAAATTTAATATGGTAATTTTAAATTGTGGATTTTCTGGAATATATATGTTGTTTTGTTTGGAAATATGTTTTCAATAAAAAAAGTGTTTTATTGAAATTTTTTTGCATTGGAATTGTTTTTATGGAAAAGGGTTTTCAATAAAATGGTGTTTATATTGGAAGGGTTTTGTCATGACTTTTGGGCATACATGGTGTGTGTGTGTGTGTGTTAAATTTCTAGGTCATGGTTGAAATATGACATTGGGATTAGTGCCAAAGATAAAATTAAGGATGGTATATAAGTTTCTTATGATGAATTGTTATATTGATGAGAAACCACTCTTGATTATGAAACTTTCATAATGAAGCCTGGATGGTCAGTAGTGTGGATGTGTGGAATTGATTGGCTATGCAAAAAGGATATTGAGATATTGTTTTCAAGCCTTATTTATTAATTTTTCTAGAAATATGACTTGATGTAAAATTGGTTTTAATATCACTTGTGTACTTTTGGTTACAAATGGTTTTGGAACTTGTTTATATTTAGTTATAAAATGTTTTGGAAAAATTGTTTTAAATAAATTGTTTTATATAAATGTTTCTAACTCTTATATCCTAGTGGAAATTGTAGGGAAGTAATTGGGGAAAATCTATTGAGTTTTATACTCACCCTTTCTTTGGTAATTTGGTGATTTTGCAGATACTATCATCTAGGACAAGGGAAAAGGTAAAGTATCACTTGTATTTAGCACAACGTTGTGATACTTGGGTTGTTTGGTGATCATGGAGTATGGAGCATATAGAGCATGGGGTCGGGTGGTCATCATGGGGTCTTATTTATATTTAAACTATTTACATTGATAGTTTTTTTTCTTCCATTGTAGCATACATTGATTGGTTATTACAAAGAAAATGGTCTAGATATCTTGTTTTTATCATGCATCATATGGTGTTTGTTTGGCTATGGTTGTTTGGTTATAGGTTTATTTCATAAAGGGTAAATAATCCCCCAATTATATTTGAAACCCTTCAACATTAATTTCATGCCTTTGGCGCCTTGGTGATGTCGCCTAAGTCCTATTAATGATTCATTGTATTCTCAAGGCAATGATAATTAGTGGGTAATTACAAATGGTATCAGCATGTTCATTCCTTGCCAAGCAAGTGGTCTTCAGTTTCTTGGTCTTGGAGTTTAACTATTCCTTGTCTATTCCTTGGGGGGAATCACAGAAAGGATTAGGATTTTTGGAACATGAAATGTATAGAATAAAAGGACATTTCTAACCCTTTTATGCTGAATGTAAGAATGCAAATATTCTTTTCATGTATGGATCTTGATTTCGGGTGTTTTTGAGAAAAACAGGAGAATTTGGAAATTTTATAAGTACACATCGTGTACTTAGGAGTACACGTTGTGTACCCGATTTTCACGGGTAGTTGTGTACTGGCCTTGTAATGACTGATTACATGGCTGTGTAAGGTGACCTGGAGACCGCCTGAAGCGGGGTCTAGTTGAGGCAAGTACACGGCGTGTACATTAAATGAATAATGCGTGTAATTTTCTTTTTATTTGACAAATCGGACTAGGGTCACGTCTAATACCCATAAACATTTTCTTCTAACCTTGTTTCATACAGGAGTGACCGAGAGTGATGAATCTTCTTTGAGCCACAACTTCTCCATCCATGGTCCGATCCAAACTTCGGTGGGTGCGTTGAAATTCCACAGGTGAGTACTTCCTTTTTCTTAAATCTCTTCCTGATTTCTCCTCTCTCTTGATTTATTAAATATTGAACGTTTTTTGACCTCTTTATAGATCTATGATGTTATTGACTGATTCAAGGGATGAATTTTGAGAGTTTTCTTCGTATAACATTGAGGTAGGTGGTTTGTTTCCATTTATAGTTTGCCTTTGAGTTTTATATGCCAAAGTGTCGATTACCCATGTTTCGGGTTTTTCTGGTTAAGGAAATTAGACCCTATTTAATCTTCCTTAGATTTATTGTTGTATTAAGGGTTTTTTGATGTGATATTATGTGAAATTTAAAGTATAATGAACACCCCATGGGTGTTATTCCTTGTTTGGATGTTTATGACTGTTTGGTCCAGGTTTCCTATGAGGCATACTTTATTTCCTTGCCTTTCTTGATATGATGGAACTATTGACTTTTGATGATTGTTAAATGCTTGTGATATGAATTATAATTGTTTATCCATGTAGTATTTGTGATTAACTTAGGATACTAGATATCGGTTATGCACGATTGAATTTCATAGGGAAATAAGAACTTGTTGTAGTTATTCCACACGGGGAATTGACATTGAGTGCTTCCTCAGAGTATCTATTATATTTCCTGCTATGAGACCAGAAGGGGGATTGACAGTGAGTTCTCCTTCAGAGTGTCTATAGTTTATGTCATGAGACCATAGGTGGAATTTATGTTGAGTGCTTCCCCAAAGAGTCTGTAGTTATTCTGGAAATTCCATAGGTATATTTGAGGGTGAGTTCTTCCTCAGAGTTTCTTTTCCTTTTTATTACATTACATGGCCATAGGGGTTAGATAGTGTGAGCTATATAGAGGGTTAATATAAATTCTGAATGTTTGTGATGCATCTACCAATCCAAATCATAAGCTTGGATTCGGTTCTATTAGGTAGTCTTATGAGATACATGTTTGTGATACTTGATTAAATAATGAACATTATATTCTAAATAATGTAAACAGAAAACTTAGCATTGGTTATTATTGTGTACTCCTAGTTTCTTTGCTACCTTACCCATTATTACCTGCTATATATACTCATAGAAAGTTAGGCACAAATCTTGTGGGGGTTTCCCACTGGTATTTGTCTCACACACTATTTGGGTCATGCTTTTGGACCCAATCAGATTATATGGTTGTAGGTATATATAAGTACAAGTGACCTTCTTCATCAAACACTTGATTGTTGTGGAGATGGAGAGCATGGGACCAAGCAGAGGATTGCGATGCTACTAAAGTTTACTTGTTTTCCTTTTTAATTTTTCTTAGTATTTTATTTCCATAATTGTGACTTGTTTGGTTCTTTTCCTAGGTATATGTGGCATGCATCATTTATATATGTGCTCCAGTTCATTATTTTCTATCAATGTTCCACTGTTTACTTTTTGTAGGGTATTTTTATTCCGCTACTATTTTTTATTTATTATTCCAATGTGCTTGATATTCCAATGAGGGAATAGTTTCCCCAATATCACACACAAGGTCCTCGCTGCTAGTCAGCAGCCTCTGGCATTCGGGGAAATTCACTTGAGGACATGTGACCAACCAAGTATGGGGCACTTTTAGGAAGCACCCAGAACCGGGATGTTGCAAAGTGGTATCAAAGGAATTATTTTCATCTTGACATACTATTTGGAGCCTATAGATGGGTATAGGAAAGAATGGTTAGTTGGTAATAAGCTGTGTCCGGGAGTAGCTAACCCGTGTATAGGGAAAATCCAAGTTACCTTGAATATTGCAATTTTCTGGTTTTGCAATTATTACAGTTGATTTGATTTCACCGTTGGGTGATTCACATGTTTTGTACTGTTATCATTGATATTATTGAGGTTCTATTTCTGTTGCAACCTGATGAGATGATGTTATTCCATCTCATGCATTATATAGGAACTTGATAGGGATCACATGTCTTGCATTATTGGCATGCCATGTAGGGTGTATTACTGATTGCATGCTGTTGTGATAGATGTTGTGCTATATTTGATTGTTTTTATGATAGATTCCTTAATTGAATACCTATTATTTTTATTGGGTATTGGAAAATGTGAAGTTTCATTTGAATGGGTGCCAAACTTTGGTCCCTAAGGTGTTATGGGCCCTCATGTATCATAATTTGGTGGATAATGTGATTGATTGCACTACTACACTTTGTGATATACATGATTATGAAGCCAATATTTGATTCATGGGAGTATGGTCCCCCATTTATTGTAATTTGGCACCTTAATGCTTGTTTCAGTGTTTTATGGGGTTCTGGAGTAGTTTTTGAGGCTTAATTCCTGGAAAAACCAAGAATACATAGCATGTGATGATGAATACATTCCATGTATCCTTCTATTCGGGAAGAAAATTATTTTATTATGTACACTTTGTGTATTGTATGTACACTCCATGTAGTCCTTATTCATGTGACTGACGGTGTGAGTGAAGATACGGGGTTGGAAAATTTTGGATGACACACGCGATGTACTTGGAGTACACGCCGTGTTGTAAGAGACGTCTATCCAGTCGTGTGACCAATGACATGGGTGAATGAAACTCAAGTTGTACACACCGTGTTCTATTCTTGCATGCTTTGTAGAGTCAACCGTGTCACCAACCATGTGACTAACGATATTGATGATTATAACTTATGGGGTACATGCCATGTCCAGGGCGCACACTCTATGTAGTGTTACCTAGGAAGGAACCATGTGTTTAGCCGTGTAGAATGACTCGGTCAGGGAGGAAATAATTCAAGTACACACCATGTCTAAAGGAGAACATGTCGTGTGAATGGGTGTTACATGACCAGTTTTGGCAGCGGTACATGCCATGTTAAAAGCTTAAGGGGGCACACCATGTAAGGGGTCATACATGTCGTGTATCCATGTTTTTAAAAACTTGAATGTTTTCTTCTCCAGTTCCTTCCTTGCACTTATAAGTTTCAGTCCTGGATAATATTGAACTAAGGTGTGCACTTGACCTTGCAGATTTATGCCACTGAGACGTACTCTGGTTCTACAGCAGATACATGGAAACGATCAAACCCCAAGAATGGTAAATTAGGGTCTACCAGCAGACCCTCCCATTATTCTTGTCTTGGTACCAGCTATAGTACCAGACAAAGGTGTTGATGCAAAGTTCTTAGAAGTCTTCATGAGGATGATGTAGACTTTCGAGGGAGCACCGCATCCCACCCCGTCTATGGTAGAGTTGACATAGGTTTCTCAGTAGCAGCATCCTCCCAATTTCTTAGGGGATGGAGGACCTCAGGATGTAGTGTCATGGTTAGAAGTCGTGTTGTATATCTTCGAGCATCTCGAGACGCCTCCAGAGGGAAGGGTGAAGCTCTCCATGTACATGCTTTGGGATTCATCCAAGAGATGGTGGGATGTGATATCACAGGTGGGATGCAAGTAGGTTATGGCTTCAGATGAGTTATAGCGGACCTTCTATGACTAATTCTACCCAGAGCCATTGAGGATCGACCAAGCTTGATAGTTCATGAGTTTAGAGTAGGGTACTCTCTCAATCATGTATTATTCTTCTCGCTTCACAGAGCTGCAGCGCTTCACACCCATTCTGGGGGGTGATGTGTTTTTTTTCAGGAATTTTGAGGATGGTATCAGGAATGAAATCTTATCTAAAATGAAAATCTTCAGGTTGACCTACATATATTCTATTGTCAACCAGGTGCTGATCACTGAGTGAAACCTGGGGGATTCTGGAGCTGTGGGCCAGGGAGGTTCAACATCCAGAGTAGGTACCCTTCCGAATGACAGCAGGAAGCACCAAATGGAGTCTACATGTGGAGATCTTAGTAGGTGGTATTTTTGTTCAGGTAGACAAGATGTGTGTTACCATTGTGGGAAGGGAAAACATAAGAAACCTCAGTTCCCGAGAAACCGAGTTGAGTTCCTATCTTGTGGAAATATGGGACATCTTTAGCATTTCTGCAATTCCCTCCTTCCAGCAGCTAGTGGGGGGGATCTGTTTCGACTCCTCGTACCTGATCAGGACCACAAGTCCCATGTTAGACTGGGGGGGATAGAGTTCTTCAGGCCATTCAGGTCGAGGTGGTGGTCATGGCCACAATGGTCAGACGTAGGGTTTTCGACAACAGCATAGTGGATCAGCTCAGGGATCTCAGACAGCTTCACAAGGTCGTGATGCAGGTAAGTCATTTGCGCAAGATCAGATCCAGCAGAAGTAGGATCCCAGAACCTCTATGAATAGAGGTACGATTTTGGTTGCCTCATTTTTAGCTTCTTCTCTTTTTGATTCAGGGGATTCTTAGAGATTTATATATATGCCTGTTGGGGAGAGCCTATGCCTCTGTTTCATTACTGCTGCTGATATCTTTACAATGGAAACTCCTTTAGGGACTAAAACGGATAGTGTACGTCAGTTCAAGGAGATACCTCTCACTACTAGAATTTAGAGTTTTCCCAATGGCAGTATACCAATGGTTTAAAGAAACCATTTGTATAGTGTAACCTTTGCCAATGGTTTGAACAAACCGTTGGCAATGTGTAAACTAATTTCATATTTCCCAACGGTTTTCCAAAACCGTTGGAAAATCATGATTTTATTTAACATATACCAACAGTTTTGTTAAATAGTTGGTAAATATATTCTTTCCCAATGGGTTTTAATAATTGTTGGGAAAGATTTCCCCCAAATACAGAACACCTAAGCCCCCACTCTGCCCGATTGCAGACAGACCCTAATTAAGCTCCTCCTGAATTCTTCTCGGCCGCGAGACTCCTTCCATCCAAGATCCATCTTCAATCAAAAAAAAATGTATTTCACACTTCAAGTTAGTAAGTGTTACCTTAGTTTTAGCGTTATTCCTCTTTTTTTGTGTTTGATGTTTTGATTTAGGCTAAATTAGGGTTGTTGTCTATGGAACCCTTGGATATGTTTTCTATTTTTAGTTCTACACTTAAAACATGGTAAAGGGTTTTTTAGTGGGGTGATATGGTACTTTTGGTGGAATTTAGTTTAGTTGAAAATTGGATTTTGATTTGGATGAATTTCTGTTTCAATTTGGGGTGGGGGAGGGTGTGCAGATGGGGTGGGGGAGGATGTCGAGGGCTATCCAAGTGGGGTGGGGGAGGGGCTGTCTAGGTAGGGTGGGGGAGGGGGCCGGGTTTTCCAAATGGGGTGGGGGTAGGGCTGTTTGGGGTGGGGGAGGTTGTGCATGTGGGGTGGGGGAGGGTGTCCAGGAAGGGTTTTCCAAGTGGGGTGGGAAGGGTGTGTAGGTGGGGTGGGGGAGGGGTTGTCTAGGTAGGGTGGGGGGATGGGTTGTCCAGGTGGGGTGACAGTAGGGTTGTCCAGGTGGGGTGGGGTGGATGGGTTTTCCAAGTGGGGTGTGGGGGGTAGGGGTGTCCAGGTGGGGTGGGGGTATGGGTTTTCCAAGTGGGGTGGGGGTAGGGTTGTCCACGTGGGGTGGGGGTGCTGGGTTGTCCAAGTGGGGTGGGGGTAGGGTTGTCCAAGTGGGGTGGGGGTAGGGCTATCCAAGTGGGGTGGAAACCCTAAATTCAATGTTTTAATTAGAGATTTGGTTTGTTTTATTAGGGATTAGGTGCGTGAGGCATTCCCATTCCTATTATGGGTGGTTTTAATCAAAAGTTATTATGTTGGAACCATTTATGATGTTGTTGTCTCTATTTAATCTCATTTCGCCTAACTTAACATTAAATTCTATATCACATTTGGTTTCTATTTTTTTAATTTCTAGTTAAGTTATTTGTGGTCGATGATTGTCTCGTGTTAATTGTTTTTAATGGTTTGGTGTGGAAATTGGGCATTTAATGCGACTTTTCCAAATGGGGGTGCCTTGAGAATACTCCAAATAATTGATAAAAATGATCAAAGGGATTTTATTATTTAAAATGGATTTCAAAAGATATTTCAGAAATGATTTAATCTTGAGGAAAGTGTTTTATTAAAATGAGATTTTTTTTAATAAGGCTTGTGTAATGTATTTTGTTATAGTAAACTTCGTATGTGACTATGTTTGGTATTTAGTAACACATGAGATAACTGGTGTGCGAGAATGTGTTTTGAAAGAGATTCCATGGTTGGTTCAAGATTATATTTATGTTTTGAGCCTATTAATGAGTTGTTTTAAAGATATTTTGAGATATTTACCTATTGGTGTTAAGTCATACAGTGATCATGGGGGATATTATATGTTTATTGGTGAAAACTGGGAGCCGTAGAGGTGGTTCATGATTAATACATATAATTACTGCTAAACATGTGGATAAACCTTGCATAGTAGTGAATTCTTGAAATTTTTGATGTTTTTAGTCCTTTTTTATTTGGAGTTTCTTTTGATGCTGATGTTTCTTATTGATACCTATGATGGGAATTTATTTTAGTTTCTAAATCGACTGACACTCCCCCACCATGCACAGTGTATACAACCTCTACCCTTATTTAATCATTCTGTTTACACAGCGCATGAAACCTCTACCCTCATTTAATCAGTTAACTCAAGTCATTAGTTCAAGCCTTCATTCTCACTAGCATGTAAGAAATTGAATGATGTAAACCCATCCTCACATGATTTGTTACCTTAGATAGTGTCCAACATATGGAATACGAGCTTTTTAATTCATCAGTTAAACAAGATCATATATTCCATTTCCCCCAAGATGACTGTACTAATATAACTTTAGGGTCAATTAAATATGGTTCTCATTGTACATTGTATATTAGGTGTCCTTCTTGGCCAATACTCACTTTTATGAGGGTGGGTGCTATCCACTAGCCATGCTGGCATGTGTAGACATCCATAAAAATGTTAGATAAGTCACGAGTTTAATTCAGTAATGTTGTTATCATTGACATACTTTATTATTAATCTCAAATTTAAAAATAAATTTTTTTGTCTATAATTTATGAAATTAAATATTTTTACAAGCCATTAACAACCTATTGGTGTAGAAGCCTAAAATTTATTCACCCATGGGGTGTGCTTGAATTGGGGAAGTAATTGGGTAATGAAAGGTATGGCCATAGAGGTGCCAATAATGAGTTATTGAACATGAGTGAATGATTTGGGATGCCTATAACACATAATGGGACCTGAGGCATGTTCCTCTTATAGACCTAATGAAAATGAAAATAAATAAATTTTAATTTAATTTATGAGTACCTGTTCTTTACATTATTTTAATAATTCACTACATCGACTAGAAACTTCTTCCTTTATCGTTTACTTAAATGTATTTTCTATTAAAGTTCAATTCTATTGAATTGTTTATGACAAAATGACTTATATAAATTCTTTTTACAGAATGGAAAGAAGTTGGATGTATGAAACCGATCGGATCTCAAGCGATTTTCAAAAAAAAATTGAGAGCTTTATTGATTTTTCATTTCACAATGCTTCAGATAGTTGTCGCATACACTTCCCATGTTCCAATTGTGTTGGTAGACCTTGGTTGAGCCATGAAGAAGTCAGCTACAACATAGCCAAAAATGATTTTCAATCAAACTAATTTGTGTGGTATCACAATGGGGAGAAAATGAAATCTCAAATTGTAGATGATCAAAATGAAAGGACTGGAATGGAGAATTTGTTAGATGATCGGTTTCCGTTTATTCGTTATCATGAAAAAGAAAGGATTTTGACTCAAGAAGACTTCGATATGAGGACAGCTGATGCATCTAGTGAAAATTATAATATTGATAGGGTGAAAAAATTGAATGATGCTACCATGAATCCAGTATATCAAAAATGCGATAAAATGAAAAAGCTGGAATTTCTAATCCGATTGTTTCATGGGAAAACTATGTAAGGGATTTCTAATACAACAATCAATTACATTCTTAACCTCTTGAAGGATTTACTTCCAGATGATGCAGATATTCCCTTAAACCACTATATGGCATGGAAGTTAGTTGAGGAACTTGGATTTTCAAGAAACAAAATTCATGCTTTCCCAAAGGATTGCAGTTTATTCTGGGAGGAAACCGCTAAATGAAATGATTGTATAAAATGTGTCACATCCTTCTGGAAGTCAAAATCTGATGGAACACCATCCTGCGTTCCAAAAAAAGTGATGTGGCAATTTCCATTGATCCCCAGACTCCAGAATCTTTTTATGTATGATGACATATCAATAAAAATGATATGGAATGATACCAAGAGAAAGAATACTAATGATGAGTTGGTTCATCCTGTATATGGATTTTCATGGCAGATATTTGATGCTCGACATCCTGATTTTGCAGCTGACGTGCGTAATATGAGGTTGGGTCTTTCATGCGACGATTTTAATCTATTTGAGAAGATACATACTTCGCACAGCACATGGCCAGTTTTTATACACATTTATAATCTTCCCCCATGGTTGTGTATGAAAAAAACTTTCACTTTCATGAGTATACTCATATCTGGTTCTTCTGATCTTGGCATTGACATTGATGTATACATGCAACCTTTAATAAAAGAGTTTAAACTTATTTGGGATGTGGGTGTGTGTACATATGATGCATGTTCGAAAGACATATTTCAGATGCGTGATGTGCTTATGTGGACGATCAATGATTTTCCGGCTTATGGAATGATGTCTGGATGGAGCACGAAGGGAAAACTATCATGCCCAGTTTTTATGAAGAATACAAGATCCATAATACTGAAACATCATTGTAGTTTCAGTTTTATGGGACATCGACGATTCTTTCCAAATGATCATCCATATAGAATGAATCATCGAAGATTTGATAATACCATAGAGACCGATGATCCACCTTAGTGTATGTCTGGAACTGATGTGCTTAATGAATTGAAATATTTCAGTTTTTCATTCAGGAAGGGTCAAATGAAATCTGGAAAGAGAAAGAATGTTTCCACTGAAACCTGTTACAATTGGAGGAAGAGGTGTATCTTCTTTGATTTTCCTTATTGATCAACCAATTTGATACGTCACTGCTTAGACGTAATTCATATTGAAAATAATATATGTGAAATGTTGCTTTCGGTTCTTATAAATGTCAAGGGGAATAAAAAAGATGATTTATGATCTCAGCGTGACTTGGTGGATTGGAGCATCAGACCAGAATTGCATCATGTGCATATCAGTGAAAATAAATGGAAACTTCCATGTTCTTCTTATATGATGACACCTACGAAAAAACAATTTCTGGAAGTATTAGATACTATTAGAGTTCCTGATGGCTATTCAAGCAACATATCTAAACTGGTCAACATAAGAGAGTTGAAGCTAAAATCATTGAAGACTCATGATTATCATTTTCTACTGTATGAGTTGCTTCCAATAGAAATCCACCATATTTTTTCCAATAATGTAAGGGTGACTGTTATTCGGTTGTGCCATTTGTTTAGAGATCTTTGTGCTAAGAAGTTGTCTAAGTATTTATTGCAAAAAATGTTGATAGATGCCCCATTAATTTTGTGTGAGTTGGAGAAAATATTTCCTCCATCATTTTTCACATGCATGCTGCATCTAACTGTCCATATTCCCACTGAAATACTTCTCGGAGGACCTTTTTATTTTCATTGGATGTATCAAACTAAAAGAAATATGTACACATTAAAGTCTTATGTCCGAAACAGAAATCATCTCGAATGTTCTTCCATGAATGGTTACTTGGCTCAAGAATGTATGGATTTATGCTCAATGTATTTGTCTGATCTTACTATAAGAATGAACAGAACAATGAGAAATGAAGAAGAACAGTATGAGAAAATTGAACACATTTTTCCATCACTTCCTCAAATAAGAGGAATTCCTGGATCATATACATTGAAGACATTAATCCATGAAGAGCAGAAGATGGCACATCGCACAGTTTTGTTCAACTGTGATTTTTTCGATGACTATATCAGGTAACTAAATTGAATATGTATATCTTACATATATATCTATTAAACTATTCATATTTTTTATCTACAGGGAACATAAAACAATGATAAATAGGAAGCATTGTTCTTTATCTTTGAGAAGGATAGAGACTTTTCATAGCAAAGAGTTTTCTACTTGGTTAAAATTGAAGGTAAAAATATTATTATTTAAAATAATTATATCAATATTTAATTAAGTTTAATAGTCATTTATATTGTAGGTATAGAGTTTTTCTGCTGACTCTATCTCTGAGGAAATAAGATCGTTGGCTTTTGGTCCTAATATCGTGGTTCGTGACTGTAAATCAATTGTTATCAATGGGTACAAATTTATTGTCACTGAACGAGAAAATAACATGAGAACACAACATGATGGTGTTATGGTTACTGCCACAGTAGATTTTTATGCCAGTGCATCAAATAGTAGACCGTGATTTCAAAATGTGGGTTATTATGGAGTCGTTGAGAAAATAATAATGTTGGATTATTACTCCCATGGACGAGTCACAATGATGAAATTCCATTGGTTTGATTTGATGATGAGACATGGCACATTTATTGATGATTGTGGATTTCGAGTAATTAATATGACTCACACTCTTACTATCGAAGAACCATGTGTGTTGGCATCAATGGATAAACAAGTTTTTTATGTCAAAGACCATCTTCGACCTGAATTTTGTGTCATAGTTGAAATAATTCCAAGAAATATTTTTGATTATGGTGGTGATGGAATTGACACTATCCCTAGTGCCATTGGAACCAATCGATTTATTTCTTTTGATGACTCCAATAGCTCAATTTTTAGAGTTGATTGGGAACCTGAAGTTGTGGTTGAAATTATATAGAATCATTCATCCATGTTCTCAATTCTTTTGGTTTACCTTGAGTTGGGTTTTTAAGGTTGGTAATATTCAAATTTATTTAGTATTTATCACAAATATGTTTTAGCTAACTTGACCATTATATGAATTTTCATTGTTTATTGGTTGCAGTTTTATTTGAATTGCATTTTCTAATTTGGAATTGAACTGTATTCAAACCTAGTCAAACAATATTTCTAACTTGGTGAACATTACAACTTGTATGATTTATTAAATCCATTCAAGCTCTTATAAAACAATTGATAGCTAAATTACCCATTAATCCCCCTATTCCCTCATATATTTAGTTTTTTGGGTTACACATTAGTTTCCTTTTTCTAGTTAATTACATATTTGTTTTCAAAAGCTGGAAATGCAGCCAATTGAAGAGAGACGAAGGAAAACAATGATGGAGAACAATCGTCAAATGGCGGAGATGGGCATTCCACCATTAGTGCCTACAGTGAGTACTTTATTTCAAGTATATATATTTAAAGAATATATAATGTCATGTGATTAATTTTTTTGTAAACATTTTTTTAGGATCCACCTATACATCGATAGTTATTCGACGAGGAGGCTAGTACTGGTCCTAGTACTCAGGCCGGTGGTATAAGGAGGGTTCGTACCAGAGGTGGACGAGCAGCTTCGTGTACCCAACTAGACCCTGCCCCTCCCACTGACATGTCATCCTTCCCACATTCTGATCCCGGTGTGTCATTACGGACACATGGGATATTTATACCCCCCCCCATGTTTTCTCCACCTTTTGCATCTTCTGGCCCATCATTTTCATATCCCATGATGATTCCCACTCCCCAGTCAGAATCTGGTCATACAGTTGTCTCATCTTCTTTTCCTTATACTTCTGTCTCTCCGAGATTCTATATTCCATCATCTTCGACTCTTGTTCCACCACAGGGTGTTCCATCAGTTTTTGTGGATCCAACGGCGCTCAGCAATCAGACTGGCGCAGGTATATTTATAGAACCCTAAAAAAAATTTATAGCAATATTTATTTTCATTATAACATGTTTTGATAAAATATTTGTTTTTCTTTCATGACAGATACATCTACTGACAGGAGGCAGGGGCGGGGGCGTACACACATGCGTTCGGTGTGGAACCGCCGCACACAGGTTATGGTGGATTACAATGAAGACAACCAAATGGTTGAGAAAAAAGGGCAGCAATGTCGGAGTTTTTTGGCGATTCTTTCCAAATACTCCAACATCATTCCCGTCAGCCCGCTATCATGGAGACATTTGCCGCATGAGGTCAAGGAAAGAGCTTGGGCAGAGATATGGGTAAAAAATCTGTTGTATTTAATGCCATGAATTATTTTTGTATTTATATGAATTATTATTTTCATGTCAACGTTGATTTAATTTTCCCAATAGTGAGGGTGCATGACCGGAATGTCTAAAGGATTTAGGAGAGCTTAGGAGAGCCTAAAAGCATGAGTTGAATATTGTCTAACATTCTAGAGTTGTCATTGAGTTAGAGGCGGTACCAGTTGTGGATGATTGTACTATAGAGTAGTATCATTAGATGATTACTCATTGGACGACTACACAGTTTAAGGTATGAATTAAATTTGAGGTATTGAAATAATAACTTTCATGTTTTTCATTAATATTATCCTTTTATTTATCGAATTTTATTTAGGAATCATCTGGAAAAAAATTAAAAAAAAATGATGCAAAAAAATACCTCCACACACTAGGACGTACTACGATGCCAGATCATGAGAGGAAGCAGGTATGAAAATTGTTTATAAGTTTTCTTTATGACTTAAACTTTCTTTTGTTTCCTCAATTATTTAATAGTTTGATAAAGTTTTCATATAACTTTAATTTTCAATGTCATTGTACAGGCAAATACAGAATATTGAAGGACATGTGCCTTGACCAAAACTGTTTTGCTCGAGTAGACGGAAAAAGGATGGAAGTGTCATCAATGAAGCGACTCAGTAGCAGATTGTAAGTTTTAATATGTTGATTTTATATTTTAATATCTATTTTCTAACTTAATAATATATTTATATTTGTAACAGGCTGCTTTAGAGGCCCTCGATTCCCAAGAACCAGACAATTTTGGGCCCACTGATCACTTACATCAGGTGTTGGGAGAGGAGCATCCTGGCAGAGTACGCTGTCGACCTCGGATAGCCCCGACGAGGTATTGTTCCTCCTCAGGTATGAGTTGTAGTGCCACAGAGCTACAACAAGTTAGGGTACAGGCAGAATAGGCTAAGAAAAGGGCCACAGAGACGGCAGAATGGTCTGCTAGGGCAAACAGTTCATTTATGAAATTTATTGAAGTTCTACGTCCAAAACATCCACCAAAGGCAAGCCCATCTTTTTATGAATATATGTTGTCGATACGTTCTATATATGGTGCAGCAGGTGGTAGTTCTAATGGTGTTCAAGATGATGTCCAGCCTGACGATGATGATGGCGAGGAGTCTGATGCGGAAGAGGAGGGAGAGGAGGAGGGCGAGGCAGATAGCAAGGGTGAGGAGGAGGGCGAGGGTGAGGAGGAGGGCGTTGAGGAGGGTGAGGACGATGATGGAGATGAGGATGAGGGTTATGATGATGGTGATGATGGTGATGGTGATGTGGGACAACTTGATCTGTTACATTTTTTACTAATATTACTGAGATTTGATGTTTAAACTATTCAAGTTTTTGGTTTTATCTAGAACCGTAGTATAGTATAGTATTGGAGTTGAGTTCTTTTTATATATTGTCTTTTTTCATGGATGTTGTTGTCTTTTAGTGGTTGTGGTGTATCTTGAGCATGTTTATAGAGTATTCTGTGTTTGGGAACTCCCTGGACAGCCCCCCTCCTTCCTGGACCCTGGAAAATCCCCCCCCCCCCACTATCCTCCTTGGACCCTAGATAGCCCCCCAGACAGCCCCCCCCCACCATGCTCCTTGGACCCCGGACAGCCCCCCGAACAGCCCCCCGGACAGCCCCCCCCCCCCCCCACCCTCCTCCCCGGACCCCAGATAGCCCCCCACCCTCCTCCTTGGACCCCGGACAGCCCCCCGAACACCCTCCGGACAGCCCCACGTACATTCTCCATGTTATGTGAATTATTCCTTGTTTTATTTGGTTTACTTGTCAATTGTTAGGATAAGACATGGGTTACGTGTTAAGGAATCATGGACGGACTCGTCATTCTCAGGGAATTTAGACTTGAAATTCCAGGATATATGCTTTGGTTTCTAGGTGAGGGATACCAGGATGGTTTCTATTACTCATTTGTGATGTTTATGAGTCAACCCCGCCTCAATCTAAGGCTCGGTGTTGCCGGTAGCACTCTAACCGTGTCTCTTTTGTTTAAAATGGATGATATTTTAAGTGAAAAGAACAACTGACATATAGATTACCAACCAAACACATTCAGATTCTGTTGATGCTTTATCACAACGATCCATGGGATATATATGATGTGTACGAGTCAACCTTGGCTCAATCTGAGGTGTGGTGTGGCTGGCACCATTCGAAGTGTCTCACTTTTGTTTGAAATGGATAACATTTTAAGTGAAAAGTACAAATGACATACGGAAAATGGACCAAACACATTCGAATTGTGTTGATACTTTAGGAAAATGATCTTTGGGTCAATTTTGATGTGTACGAGTCAACCCCTCCTCAATCTGAGGCCCATTGTGGCCGACACCACTCAAAGTGTCTCAGGTTTATTTGAAATGGACAACATTTTAAGTGAAAACAACAACTAACACACATAAAATTGACCAAATGCATTCATATTCTATTGAAAATTTTGGAAAATGATCCATGGGTCATATGTGACATGTACATGTCAACCTAGCCTCAATCTGAGGCACGTAGTGGCCGGTACCACTCGAAGTGTCTCTCTATAGTTTTAAATGGACTTCATTTTAGTTGAAAACAACAACTGACATACAGTAAACCAACCAAACACATTCGTATTCTGTTGAAACTTTAGAAAAACGATCCATGGGTCATATGTGATGTGTATGAATCAACCCCGCCTCAATCCGAGGTGTGGTGTGGCCGACACCATTCATAGTATCTCTCTTTTGTTTAAAATGGACATCATTTTAAGTGAAAACAACAACTGACATACGAAAAACTAACCAAATGCATTTGAAATGTGTTTATGCTTTAGGAAAATGATCCATGGGTCATATGTGACGTGTACGAGTCAACCCCACCTCAATATGAGGCGCGGTGTGGCCGACACCACTCTAAGTGTCTCTCTTTTGTTTCAAAAGGATATCATTTTAAGTGAAAACATAAAATGGCATATGGAAAACCGACCAAACGCATTCGGATTGTGTTGATACTTTAGGAAAATGATCCATGGGTCATTTGAGACATGTATGAGTCAACCTCGTCTAAATCTAAGGTGTGGTGTGGCCAGTACCACTCTAATTGTGTCTCTTTTGTTTAAAATGGACAGGATTATAAGTGAGAAGAACAACTGGAAGGCGAAAAACTGACCAAACGCATTCGGATTCTGTTGATAATTTATCAAAATAATCCATGGGTCATATGTGACATGTACAAGCCAACCCGGGCTCAATCCGAGTCACAGTGTGGTCGGGATCACTCTAAGTTTCTCTCTTTTGTTTAAAATGGACAACATTTTAAGTACATACGGAAAACGGACCAAACGCATTTGGTTTTCGTTGAAACTTTAGTGGAATGATCCATGGGTCATATGTGATGTGTAAGAGTCAATTGCGCCTCAATCCAAGGTGCAGTGTGGTTGACACCACCCAAAGTGTCTCTCTTTTATTTAAAATGGACTTCATTTTAAGTGAAAACAACAACTAGCATACGGAAAACCGACCCAACGGATTCTGATTGTGTCGATACTTTAGAACAATGATCTATGGGTCATATGTGACGTGTATGAGTCAACCCCACCTCAATCAGAGGCATGGTATGTCTGACACCATTCACAGTGTCTCTCTTTTGTTTAAAATGGACATTATTTTAAGAGAAAACAACAGCTGATATACGAAAAACTAACCAAACGCATTCAAAATGTGTTGATGCTTTAGGAAAACGACCCATGGGTCATATGTGATGTGTTAGAGTCAACCCCGTCTCAATATGAGGCACGGTGTGGCCATCACCACTCTAAGTGTCTCTTTTTTGTTTCATAAGGATATCATTTTAAGTGAAAACATCAACCGGCATACAGAAAACTGACCAAACGCATTCGGATTGTGTTGATACTTGAGGACAATGATCCATGGATCATTTGAGATGTGTAAGAGTAAACTCCATCTAAATCTGAGGTGCGTTGTGGCCGGTACCACTCTAAGTGTCTCTCTTTTTTTTTCAAAACGATATCATTTTATGTGAAAACATCAAATGGCATACGGAAAACTGACCAAACACATTCGGATTGTGTTAAAACTTTAGGAAAATGATCCATGGGTCATTTGAGACGTGTACGAGTCAACCGCATCTAAATACGAGGTGTGGTGTCGCCGGTACCACTCTAATTGTGTCTCTTTTGTTTAAAATGGACAGGATTATAAGTGAAAAGAACAAATGGCATATGGAAAACCAATCAAACGCATTATGATACTATTGATAATTTATCACAACGATCCATGGGTCATATGTGATGTGTACGAGCCAACCCGAGCTCAATCTGAGTCACGGTGTGGTCGGGATCACTCTAAGTGTCTCTCTTTTGTTTAAAATGGACAACATTGGCCGACACCACTCAAAGTGTCTCTCTTTTTTTTAAATGGACTTCATTTTAAGTAAAAACAACTAGAATATGGAAAACTGACCAAAAGGATTCTGATTGTGTCGATACTTTAGCACAATGATCCATGGGTTATATGTGAAATTTACGAGTCAACCCCGCCTCAATCTGAGGCACGGTGTTGCCGACACCATTCATAGTGTCTCTCTTTTGTTTAAAATGGACATCATTTTAAGTGAAAACAACAACGGACATACGAAAAACTGACCAAACGCATTTTAAATGTGTTGATGATTTAGGAAAATGATCCATGGGTCATATGTGATGTGTACGAGTCAACCCCGCCTCAATCCAAGGCGCGGTGTGGCCGACACCACTCTAAGTGTCTCTCTTTTGTTTCAAAAGGATACCATTTTAAGTGAAAACATCAACTGGCATACGGAAAACCGACCAAACACATTTTTATTGTGTTGATACTTTTGGAAAATAATCCATGGGTCATTTGAGATGTGTACGAGTCAACCCCGTCTAAATCTGAGGCGTAGTGTGGCCGGTACCACTCTAATTGTATCTCTTTTGTTTAAAATGGACAGGACTATAAGTGAAAAGAACAACTGGCATACGGAAAACCAACCAAACACATTCGGATTCTGTTTAAAATTTATCACAATGATCCATGGGTCATATGTGACGTTTATGAGCCAACCCGGGCTCAATCTGAGTCGCGGTGTGGCTGGGATCACTCTAAGTGTCTCTCTTTTGTTTAAAATGGACAACATTTTATGTACATACGGAAAACCGACCAAACGCATTCGGTTTCCATTTAAACTTTAGGAGAACGATCCATGAATCATGTGTGACGTGTAAGAGTCAACCGCGCCTCAATATGAGGTGCGGTGTGGCCGACACCACTCAAAGTGTCTCTCTTTTGTTTAAAATGGACTTCATTTTAAGTGAAAACAAAAACTAGCATATAGAAAACTGACCAAATGGATTCTGATTGTGTCTATACTTTAGTACAACGATCCATGGGTCATATGTGACATGTACGATTCAACCCTGGCTCAATACAAGGTGCGGTGTGGCCGACACCATTTATAGTGTCTCTTTTTTGTTTAAAATGGACATCATTTTAAGTGAAAACAACAACTGACATACGAAAAACTGACCAAATGCATTCAAAATGTGTTGATTCTTTAGGAAAATGATCTATGAGTCATATGTGACATGTAAGAGTCATCCCCACCTCAATACGAGGCGCGGTGTGGCCAGGATCACTCTAAGTGTCTCTCTTTTGTTTAAAATGGGCAACATTTTAAGTATATATGGAAAACTAACCAAACGGATTCTGATTGTGTTGATACTTTAGAAAAATAATCCATGGGTCATATGTGACATGTACGATTCAACCCTGCCTCAATCTGAGGTGTGGTGTGGCCGACACCACTCAAAGTTTCTCTTTTTTTTTCAAAAGGACATCATTTTAAGTGAAAACATCAACTGACATACGGAAAACCGACCAAACACATTTGGATTGTGTTGATACTTTAGGAAAATAATCCATGGGTAATTTGAGACATTTATGAGTCAACCCTGTATAAATCTGAGATGTGGTGTGGCCGGTACCACTCTAATTGTGTCTCTTTTGTTTAAAATTGACAGGATTATAAGTGAAAAGAACAACTGGCATACGAAAAACCGACCAAACGCATTCAGAATCCAGTGAGACTTTAGGAAAATGATGCATGGGTCATATGTTACGTGTACGAGTCAATCGCGCCTCAATCCATGTCGCGGTGTGGTCGGCACCACCCAAAATGTCTCTCTTATGTTTAAAATGGACAACATTTTAAGTACATACGGAAAACCGTCCAAACGGATTCTGATTGTGTTGATCTTTTAGTACAACGATTCATGGGTCATTTGTGACATGTACAAGTCAACCCTGACTCAATCCGAGGTGCGGTGTGTCTAGAACCACTCAAAGTGTCTCTCTTTTATTTAAAAAGAACTTCATTTTAAGTGAAAACAACAACTGACATATGGAAAACCAACCAAACGCTTTCAGAATAAGTTGATACTTTAGGAAAACGATCTATGGGTCATTTGTGATGTATGAGAGTTAACCTCGCCTCATTTCGAGGCAAGGTGTGGCCGGTATCACTCCAGGTGTTTGTATTTTGTTTAAAATGAACATCAATTCTAGTAAAAAATCTGGTATACGAAATACCGATCAAATTATGAATTTAATTATGGATTCCACATATAATTGTCATCTAAATTTTAAATTGAATTCTAAATGAATTATGTATGTTTATAATTATGTTATGAAATCTGATTTAATTATGGATGTGTATAGTTCTAGGATGCATTATATGTTAAATTTGTATGAATTTGTTCTGTATATGTTTGTGTTAGTTGGTTATTGCAGGTATAGTAATTGTATATGTATGTGTTAGTTGATTATTGTAGGTACAGTAATTGTAAATGAGAGGGAATTGGAGGCTGTTGTGTAGCCTGGTGTGTGAAAATTGCAACCTGCTATGCAAATTGAAGGCTTCTGTGCAATTTGCACAGCATAGGCTATGCCAATGATTTCAAACCGTTGGCATAGGATTCTGAGTATTGTTTTTACCAACAGTTCATAGTGAACCACTGGTAAAAAACCTTTTCCAACGGTTTAGAAACCATTGGGTAAGAACTCCTATTGTTGTTTTTCCCAACGGTTCAAGCCAAACCGTTGGGAAAAACTATCCCAATGGTTTGGTACAACCGTTGGGGTAGCTTCATTTTTTTTCTACCTATGCCAATGGTTCAGTGTAAACCGTTTAGAAAAGCTTTCCCAACGGCTTACTTCCCTACGATTTGTAGAACCGTTGGTATAATATATACCAACGATTCTGCAGCCTTTCCCAATAGTTCAGAACCATTGGGAAAACATGCATTTCCATTAGTGTCTTGAGGTTGGTGGGTGTCACTTCTTATGGTACCTTTAGGTCTTAGAGATGATTGGCTATAAAGTCATTCTCATAATGGACTGGTTAGTTCCCTTCCAAGAATTTGTTGATTTCTATCATCGTAGGAGGAGTTCACGTCACCAGAAGGTGATTTTTTTCTACATAAGGGTGAATGGGATTTCCAGGCGAGCAAAGTTGGACCCAAACGTCATGGGTTGGGAGGTGTTACAGCCCAGATTGCAATTTTATATCGGGATGACTAGGGGACTTCACATATGTACTTCCCTCCAGCGGTGGATCGTTTCAGGGATGTCTTTCCAGATGACCTTTCAGGTTTACCTCTGGAGATAGAGGTATATTTATCTATTGATATTGTTCTAGGGGAAACACAGGTGTCCATTCCCCCTTATAGGATGGCTACACCAGAGTTGCAGAATCTCAAGAAGCAGTTGTAGGAGTTATAGGAAAAGGGTTTTATCCCCCCCCAGTACTTCTCCTTGGGGTTTGCCTGTCCTGTTTGCAAAGAAGGTGGATGGTACCCTCATATTTTTTGTGGATTATCGGAAGCTGAACCAGTTGACTATCAAAAACAGATATCCCTTGGAAAGAATTGATGATCTCTTTGATCATCTTTGAGGAGCCTGGGTGTTCTCGTAGATTGACTTGAGATCTAGTGATCATCAGTTGTGTGTTAGACCATCATATTTTCCTCTTACAGCCTTTTGGAGTAGGTATGGTCTATACAAGTATGTGGTTATGTCATTCGGTCTCACAAATGTGCATGTAGTTTTGATGCACCTGATGAACCAAGTGTTCTATCCATACGTGGACTCTTTTGTGGTTGTTTTTATGGGCGATATCTTGGTGTACTCTCAAACTCGACATGACCATGCCACACATCTTGAGATCGTTTTGAGTACACTAAGTTAGAATCTGTTATATGATAAGCTCTCAAAATGCCACTTTTGGATGGACCAAATTCACATTTTGGGTAATGTTATCTTAGAGATAGGAGTGTCAGTAGACCTAGAGAAAGTGAGAGCAGTAGTTTCTTGGGAGAAGCCATGGAACTTCTTTAACGTACGGATTTTTTTTGGGATTGCTGGTAACTACATGATTTTTATACAAGAATTTTCATGCTTAGCAGTTCCACTGACAGGCCTCACTAAGAAGGGTGTAAAGTACTCATGGATATATTCTTGTGAGTCGGCCTTTTAGGAGTTGAAAATGAGGTTGACTTAAACACCTATACTAGTTTTTCTAGAGTCGGCCAAGAGTTACATCATTTACTGTGAGGCTTCAAGTATTGGGGTGGGAGAAGTTCTTATGTAAGGGGAAGAAGTCGTTTTGTATGGGTCTTGGAAGTACAGGCCACAGGAGAGGAATTACCCAACGCATGATCTCAAATTATCTGCAGTTCTTCATGCTTTACATTGTTGGAGACATTATCTATTGGGAGATCATTTTGTTGTTTTCACCGACCACAAAAGTCTCAGTATATCTTTACTTAGTGTGATCTGAATTTGATATAGTGAAGGTGGTTGAGTACCTTCAGTACTTTGACATTGAGCTTTCCTACACGCCTGGGAAAGGAAATGCATTGGATGATGCGTTGAGTAGGAGGACTCAGATATAGGTAGTTCAGGAATCCCTCAATGATTGGAAGCTTATGGATCTATTCTTTGAGATGCATTTGGAGGTGCACAACAGATACAGGTAGACATTTATTTCTTCTGTATATTTTACCTCTACTCTTCTGGATCGAGTGAGAATTAGGAAGCTATCAGATTCTGAAGGTCTAGTCTTACGGGAGAGTGTGTCAGGAGAGGAACCTACTCTTGGGTGGACTATAGGTTAGGATGAGATCTTGTGCTTTCATGGATGTGTGTGGGTGTCAGTAGACATACGTGAGAAGCTGATATTAGATTTTCATACTTCAGCTTGGGAATTTCATCCTAGTTTCACCAAGAAGTATCGAGATTTACACAGTCAATATTGATGTCCAGGTATGAAGATAAATGTTGTTGGTTTTGTGATGATATGTTCCACCTCTCAGTAGGTGAAGGCGGAGCATCAGCAACCAACGGAGCTATTATATAAGTTACCCATTCCCGAGTGGAAGTTGAATGAGGTCGTGATGGATTTCGTGATAGGGTTACCAAGGTCACATCAAGGGAATGATGCAGTTTGGGTTGTCATTGAAAAACATGTGAAGGTTTCACACTTTTTACCAATCAAGGATACCTTCAGTGTTTATGATCTTGGAAGGTTTTACATCTGAGATATTGTAGGTTTTCATGGGGTTCTGCACTCTATCATTTCAGAAAGGGACACCCACTTTACTTCACATTTTTGGAAAGGGCTACAGAGGGATCTGGGTACATAGTTACTTTTATGTACATATTACCATCCCCAGACAGATGGCCAGTTAGATCACATGATTAAGGTGTTGTAGGACATCCTTTGATCATGCATCCAAGATTTTGGAGGTTCTTGGTAGATGTACATACCTATGGTGGAGTTTTCCTACAATAATAGTTTTCAAGAAACTATTCAAATGGAACCATATGAGGCTTTGTACGGTAGGCCATGTTGATCACCCCTATGTTGGTTGGAGGCAGGGGAGGTAGCAATGTTGGGACCTCATATTTTCTAGGAGACCACAGAGCAGGATGATTTTATTCGAAATAGGATGGCTACTGCACAGTCTCGGCAGAAGTCTTCTACTAATCAGCGGAGAAGACCTCTGGGGTTCGTGGTCGGAGATCAGGTTTTCTTACGTGTCACACAGAGGTTGGGAAATAGTAGGATTAAGAGATAGGGGAATATTTCATTGAGATACATTGGGCCACTTGAAGTCTTGTAGAGATTAGGTTCAGTTGCCTATCAGTTTCAGTAACCTCAGAGGTACCATGCTATGCACGACATCTTCCACATTTCTCAGCTACAGTGTTACTTCTCAGGCCCATCTCATGCTTTTCAACCTAAGGAGTTTGAGTTGGATATGGATGCATTGTTCAAGTAGAATACTATTTGGATTGTTGATCAGAGTTCAAAGGTTATATGTGGATGTTATGTACCCCTATTATAGGTGTTATGGCAGCATGGGTGAGTATAGGACGAGACTTGGGAGAGGGAGGCCGGGGTGCGATCGTAGTGGTCGGATCTGTTCAAGGATTCTTCTTCATCACCTTGTTAAGGAAATTCAAGGATGAATTTATTTAAGGGGGGAATTTTGTAAGTACCAGATATTATTTTCAGGTATAGATCTTGATTTCAGGTGTTTTTGAGGAAAACAGGTGAATTTGTAAATTTTATAAGTACACGTCGTGTACTTAGGATTACACACCATATACCCGGTTGTTGTGGGTAGCCGTGTACTGGCCATGTAAAGGCTAAGTACATGGACATGTAATGTGAACTAGAGACCACCTAAAGCAGTGGATGTTTGTGGAATGTAAATTTCGTGTACATTAAATGAACTCGGCAGGTACTTTTCTTTTTATTTGACTAATCAGACCGGGGTCGTGTCTAATCCCCATAAACGTCTTCTTCTAACCTCACTTCATCGAGGATTGATCGAGATAAAAAAATCTTTTTCTGAGCCTCCATTTCTCCATCCAGGGTCTGATGCAAACTCTGGTGGGTGCATTGGAATCCTATCAGTGAGTTCTTCCTTCTTGAATCTCTCTTCCTGATTTTTCCTCTCTCTTGAGTTATTCAAGTTTGAATGTTTTTGACCTTTTTGTATATCTACAACATTCTAGAATGATTCAAGGGATAAAGTTTGAGTGTTTTCTTTGTATAATTTCAAGGAAGGTGGTTTTCTTACTTTGTATTTTTTTCTTTCAGTTTTATATGCCAAAGTGTTGATTACCCATGTTATGGGTTTTTTGGGTCATGGAAATTAAACCATGTTTTTTCTACCTTAGATTTATTATTGGATTAAGGGTTTTTTGATGTGATATTATGTGAAATTTCATGTTTATGGAACACCCCAAGGGTTCATTTCCTTATTTGAATGTTTATGATCATTTGGTCTAGGTTTCCTAAGAGGCATACCTTGTTTCCTTTCCTTACTTGATAGGATGGAACTGTTGACATCTGATGCTTGTTAAATTCTTGTGATATGCATTGGAATATTTTATCCATGTAGTAGTTGTGATTACCTTGGGATACTTAATATCTTTTATTCGTGATTGAATTGAATAGGGATGTGAAAACCTAGTGTAGTTAGACCATATGGGGAATTGACGTTGAGTGCTTCCTCAGAGTGTGTTATATTTCACACTACGATACCACATGGGGGATTGATGGTGAGTTCTCCCTCATAGTGTCTATAGTTTACATCATGAGACCATAGTGGGAATTGAAGTTGAGTGCTTCCCCATAGAGTTTTTAGTAATTCTGGAAAGTCCATAGGGTTAATTGACGTTGAGTGCTTCCTCAGAGTGTATTTTCCTTTTTATTTCAATACTTGGCCAGAGGGGTTAGACTGTGTGAGCTACCGAAGGGGTTAATATAAATACTGAATGTTTGTTATGCGCCATCCAATCCAAAGAACAAGTTTGGATTCTTCCCTGTTAAGTAGTCTTATGAGATACCTGTTTGTTATACTTGATTAAATAATGAACATTAAATGAAAAAGAATGTAAATGGAAACCTTAGGATTGGTTACTATTGTGTACTCCTAGTTTCTTTACTACTTTCCAAATTATTACCTGCTATATATACTCACTGACATTTAGGCACAAATCTTGTGGTGGTTGCCTACAGGGATTTGTCTCACCCCGTGTTTGGGTCATGCTTTTGGACCCAATAAAATTATATGGTTGGAGGTATAGATAAGGGAAAGCACCCTTGGCCATCGGGTACTTGATTGTTGTGGAGCTAGAGAGCATGGGACCATGCTGAGGCTTTTGATGCTGCTAGAGTTTACTTTTTTCTTTTGTACTTTGTCTTAGTTCGGTATTTCCATCATTGTGACTTGTTTGGCTGTTTTCCTAGACATATGTGACATGAATCATTTATATATGTGTTCCAGTTATTTATTTACTATCATTCTTCCACTATTTACTTGTTTTATGGTATTTTTATTCTGCTATTATCTATATTCATTATTCCACTGTGCATGCTCGTCCAATGAGGGCATAGTTTCCCCACTATCACACAGAAGGGCCCTTGCTCCTAGATGGCAGCCTCTGGCATTCGGGGAAATGCGCTTGAGGCCATGTGACCAACCAGGTATGGGGAACCTTTTGGTGGCACCCAGAACCCCTATCATCCTTTTATGTATGGATCTTTATTTTGGGTGTTTTTGAGAAAAACAGGACAATTTGGAAATTTTATAACAACATGCCATGTACTTTGGAGTACACACAGTGTACCTGGTTGCCTCGGGTAGCGGTGTATAGGCTGTGTAATGGCTGACTTCATGGCCATGTAAGGTGACCTAGAGACCACCTAAAGTGAGGGTCGGTTGAGGAATGTACAGGTTGTATACATTAAATAAACACGCCGTGTACTTTTTTCATTTGACTAACTAGATCAGGGTAGCGTCTAATCCCTATAAACATCTTCTTATAACCTTGTTTCATCCAGGAGTGATTGAGAGTGATGAATATTCTTCGATCTACCATTTCTCTATTCAAGGTCAAATTCGATCTCTGGCGGGTGCATTGGAATTCCACCAGTGATTTCTTCCTTCTTCTTGAATCTCTCTTCTTGATTTCTCCTATCTCTTGAGTTATTCAAGGTTGAACTTTTTTGACCTTTTTGTAGATATATGATGTTATAGGATGATTCCAGGGTCGATGTTCTTGTATTTTCTTTGTATAACGTCGATGTAGGTGGTATGTTACCTTTGGTAGTTTTTCTTTGAGATTAATATGCCAAGGTGTTGATTACCCATGTTTCGGGTTTTTCAGGTTAAGGAAATTAAACCATGTTTTATCTTCCTTAGATTTATAATTTGATTAAGGGTATTTTAATGTGATATTATATGAAATTTCATGTTTAATATCACCCCATGGGTGCGTTTCCTTGTTTTAATGATTAGGACTTTTTAGTCTAGGTTTTCTATGAGGCATACCTTGTTTCATTTCCTTTCTTGATATGATGGAACTGTTGACTTCTTCTACTTTTTAAATGCTTGTGATATGCATTGGAATTTTTTATCCATGTAATAGTTGTGATTAACTTGGGTTACTTGATATCATTTATGCATGATTGAATTAGATAGGGCTATGAGAACCTGGTGTAGTTAGACTGTAGGGTGAATTGACATTGATTATTTCCTTAGAGTGTCTATTATACTTCACACTACGGGACCACAGGGGGGATTGACAGTGAGTTCTCCCTCAAAGTGTCTATAGTTTATGTCATGAGACCAGAGGGGGAATTTACATTGAGTGCCTCCCCAGAGAGTCTGTAGTTATTCTTGAATGACCATAGGGGGAATTGACGATGAGTGATTCCTCAGAGTGTCTTTTCCTTTTTATTTCATTACTTGGCCAGAGGTGTTAGACTATGTAATCTACCCAGAGGGTTAAAATAAATAATTAATGTTTGTGATTTGTGTTCCAATACGAAGAACAAGCTTGGATTAGGGACTATTAGGTAGTCTTTTGAGATAACTGTTTGTCATACTTTATTAAATGATGAACATTAAATTATAAAAAATTTAAATGGAAACCTTAGGTTTGGTTATTATTGTGTACTCCTAGTTTCTTTGCTGCTTTCTCTATTATTAACTTCTATATATACTCACTGATAGTTCGGCACAAATCTTATAGTGGTTGCCTATTGGGATTCATCTCAAACCCTGTTTGGGTCATTAATTTGGACCCAATATGATTATATGGTTATAGGAATAGATAAGGTAAATCACCCTTCTTCATGAGGTACTTTTTTGCTTTGGAGTTGGAGAGCATGAGACCAAGTTGAGGCTTGTGATGATACTAGATTTTACATGTTTTCTTTTGTACTTTGTCTTAGTAATATATTTCTAGCATTGTGACTTGTTTGGATTTTTTTCTAGAAATACGTGACATGAATCATTTATATATGTGCTTCAGTTGTTTATTTACTATCAGTCTTACACTATTAACTTGTTTTATGGTATTTTGATTCTGATACTATTTGTTATTCATTATTCTATTGTGAATGGCCTGCCAATGAGAGAATATTTTCCCCATTGTCACACCCAAGTCCCTCACTTCTAGTCGGAAGCCTCTGGCGTTCTTGGAAATACACTTGAGGCCATGTGACCAACCGGGTATGGGGCACCTTTGGGAGGCACCTGGAATCGGGATGTTACACTGAACTTCATGTTACTAAGTAGTTGGTTACATAAGTATTTTGGAGACAATTATAGGATATTGTACTCTCATTATCATGGGTTTATGTAATGAGAGGATCATGACATGAATTAGAGGAATGAATTACCACTAGGATTTCTTATTTTATTTCGAGAAGTGACATATGATTTGATGTAGTGTGTTGATTTTTGGAATAATGTAGAAATTGTTTCAAATGAAAGACTTTGAAAATTAAATGGTTGATGTATTGTGAAAATGGATTTATTTTCAAAAATAAGAGTGATATTTTTAAAAATGGTTGAATGTGTAAAATGTTGTTTTGGGAAAATTTTTTTGATAATTGATGTGATTGAATTTAAAATGCTAAGAAATTAGTTTCTAGAGAGTTATACTTATTCAGGTTGTTTTTTGTTTAGAAAATGGCACCTAGTAGGCGTCATAGAAATCAGTCGGAAGAGGACACTGAGAATGTGGTTGCACCTGAGCCACAAGTGAACTAATAGGTGGTCCAATGTATCACTCATGATTTTAAACCTGTTGAGTTGGGACTGAAACTAGATACTCTATTCACGATATTTGTCCCTGTTGAAAATCCAAGTGGAGAATGTATAGTTGTCTTCACTGGTGGAGCATAGAACTCTATCACTAAGATAAAGAGGAATTGGGACACCTATTCTCAAGTAGGTGGAAAATATCGTAGTCATACCACATGAGAAATTAACCCCCATCAAAGACACAAGAGAAAGGAGGGATGTTTTCAGTGTGGTTCACTAAGTCACATCATGTGACAATGTATAGAACCACCAAGAGCATGCCATAACTGCAAAAAGATGAGACATCTTAAGCACCTTTGTCACATTTCTCCAAAGTCAGGTTTTAGGGACACTTCTTAGATATCGTAGGTGCTTGGTGCCTCGGTGGGGACTGGACAAGAGACTCCATCTAGTCAGCAAAGTAGAGCTAGCCATGGTGATTCTAGGAATTCCATGACTCATAAGAAATGGAAATCACATAAAGGAACCAAGGAGAAGAGTGTAGCGATGAAACAATTGTATAGAATAGATAAGTTGATTGTGGATGATCAGGCTAGAACATCTATGGATGTATACGATGTAATCCTATGTATGGATTGGTTGAAAACATTTTAATACCCTGAGATTTTATAAGATATATTCTTTTTAATTTCTTTCATATATTCTGTTGTACGCTACACCAAGATTATCTTGCGCTATACGCAACACCGTATTAGCTTGTATTATACGCAACACTAATCTAGGATCGTGTTAAACACAATTTCATGTTTGTTTGATAGTAGTTAGTCAACGCAACATTGAGTATATATATATATATATTCAACGTATAAATGAAATATGGTTGGATTTTTTTATACACAACAACAAATGAGTCTTTCACTACACGCAACCCTGACTTGGCTTGCATTACAAGCTAACGCGACCTTCCTCGATAGCGTGTGTTGTACGCAATACCGGGTTTCACTAAACAATGATATATTGCTATAATATTATATGGACTAGATGTTATGAATAGTATTAACTAAATTTTGAATTTTATAACATTATTATTCATCTTACACATTTTCTAGAACATGTTATGAGAACAAAATAATGTTTTTTTGGTAAAATAAGTATTTTTCAAAAAATGCAGTTTTGCCGCCTTTTGACGGCGCACCCACTTTAAATCTAGTTTTTGACATGTTTATAATTTCAATATGAAAAAATAAAATTCTTATTTGGAATCAGGATATAAAAGTTTACTTTGGATAAAATTTTCATATTATTCTGATAACTTTCATATTTTAATGAATAGTAAAAACATGCTATATTTTAATTAAAAACAACTTTTTTTCATCGCAATAATTTATATGGTTAGATTATCTTTTTAATTGGTTTTAAAGTGTAATTAGAATATATTTTTACTATTTAATCCAATGTTGGTCATTGGAATTAATTTCACTTTGAAATTTTACATAAACAAGTGTCGATCTTTTGATAGTTATTGTTTCTTAAAAACACGCTATTTGTTTTGATAATGGGAATTACTTTTAAAATTAATTAATTCCACTTCTATGTTTTGAATTTGGAAAAATAGACATCATTTTTGAATTTGGAATATCAAATATAGCTTAGGCTGAATTTTTGGTATTGTTCTGAAAAACATCAATTTTTGATGAATAGTGAAACCACTTAGTGGTAGTTAAAAAAATTGACTCTTTCATTTAAATGAAATTTTACCACTTATGTGAATTGAATTTCAAAAATCCTACATACATGGTTTTTATCAAAAAGTAAAATGTGGTTCAATAGGATGAAAATAATTTTTGGTGAATAGTAACTTTTGACTTTTATTTACTGCGGTTAAAGGTAAATATGGTAATTCAATGTTAAAAGAATATAATAATAATTACAAATTACCTTAACACTTGTCCTACCCTTATTGGATGAGTACTGGCCAACCATGGAAATCCTTGGGTCTATTTTGGGACCCCATTGAGCCACTCGGTAGTGATAATGACAATCTGGATTAATTAATTTAATGTAAAGACAAAATTGACATTAACAAAAAACTTTTAGTAATTAATTTTTATAAGGGGTTATATAAATTTTCTTTTGGACTATGAATATTCATTGGAAATATAAAAATATTTCCTGCATGATGTTATTTTTTTTATAATTTTTAGACATCAAATAAATTAAATTATTTATGACACAATAATGATGTAGTATTTACCTCATTAATAAATGATTTAAATAAATAAGATTATAATGATTAAAATATTATCCAAAACATGTCCAATTCTGATTGGATGATTTTATTTCGACCATGAGTCATATTATCTTCATATTTAATGATTTTTGGACTTTTTGAAACCGAAGATAAGTTTATAATAAAATAATATTTCCACACTTTCCAAAGGTGCCCCTCTCCTCCCTTATAAAAGGGCACCTCCTCCCACTCCTCTTTACACAACTTTGAGCCTTCAAGCTCGGCCAAAACCTGCCAATTTCCCTTCTCAACTTCCCTATAAACATTATAGAGGTTCAGGTCTCTTCAAAATACCAACTCTAGTGCCTTAAGAGGAAACTTACAAGAGGTGTGTCGAATAAGAGGTAATCTCTTCTACCGATTCTTTCAAGTTTCTTTCTTCTTCAACTTCCTCTTATTTAGTTGTTTCATTGTATAGTAATAATATCAGTATCACTAATATACTGATATGATATTATAAATATGAAACAACCCCATTTCACCTTCTATCCATCCTACGGAAAATGAAATCACCGCGCGTGCGTACGTACGGAATACCGTCTCCACGCCGTGGTGTAATTAGTTTTTCCACCACCACCTTACTTGGATGTGTATAATGGTGTAAATAATAACTATATATGGTTATTATAACATCATACTGATTCTTATATATTATATCATTCACTCTAATTCTATTAAATAATTATGGGAATGATATCATCGCTCGTGCGTACGTACGGACTACCGTCTCCACGTACGCGATGAGATTCATTTTCCATGATTAACCATTCAAGTATGATTATAAAGTGTATGTATAAAAAATAATCATGAATGATATTATATAATAATTATATTGTATTTATTTACATATATGTTTCATTTACTTAATTCCATTCAATTCAATAAGGAAACGAAAATAGTGTTCATGCGTATGTACGGTCTACTGTCTCCACGAACGGTGTATTTTGATCTATCATATATATTTATATGCTGAATATATATTATATATAAATCATGTTTTAAATTCTGGAATTAAATAAATCAGGATATAAGTAATAATATCAAGAACAACAAATCGAAACACATACGATAAATGAAATGATTTTACCCAAAATGATGCTTTAACATGTAATTTACAAAAGAACGGATAATATAAAGTCATAAGTGAACCATATATGATATCATAACAATGAATATGATTCTTTAATAAGTCAATGACATTATTTAAATCTTTATATAGGAGTTTCAGATACGTACGAATCATATCATACATAAGGTAAGGGATAATTATTCCAATCTCGTTCTTATCCGAGATTGTTTATTCGTAAATATTTACTGGGGTTATTGTTATCATCCAAGTCCATGTTTTCTAAAAGTGTTTTTATGTATTCTTAAAGTCCTTTTTACCCATTTTTGACTTTTACCCCATGTTATGAAAGGAATATTTCTTTTGTTTACCATACGGGGATCTTTTTTGACTTTTCCAACAAAAGTATGAGGAAAATGTTTTTTAGAACATATTTTTATGGTTTCATAACACCTTATTTTCATGAATTTTACTCTACAAGATTTCATTACTATTTTTTAAAAAAAACCTATTCTTTTAAAATTTCATGGCATTTTTTGAAAAGAAAATGATTTTGAATAAGAAAGGATATTTTCCTCAAGAATTTATTTCAAGTGTTTTATCAAAACCATTTTCCATCTAAGATGACATTATTTCATATGTGTATCTTTAAAGTATAATGTCTCTATGATTTACATGGTTTCACTTCTATTATGATGAAATGATATCCATTTGTTTTATATGGATTATGTTATGATGGGATGATGTTTATGAAAGCCATTTTATTCTTTGGGTTATGATGAATGATTTATGTTTATGTTGTGGCACACGTAAGAATGATTTCATTTTGAGATGGGTGGGACCTATATCTCCCTCTAATGCATTGGGTAAAGATTTATATCTCATGAGATAGACATTTCTGGAACGGTAAGTTAATCTGGTTCAGTGTTACAGGACTGGAATTAGGAGTGAACTCGATTCAGAAAGGGACTTTGTCCACTAAGATGGTCTTGGCAGCAATGCCTTGGCTACTATGAAAATCATATCATGTGATTAATGGTTTTACACAATTACAAGTTTTATTCCCATGCTATTTTATCATGATTGATGATCCATTATGATCTATGCCTTACGTACTTCCATGTTATATGTCATTGCTCAAGATTTTGATGTTTAAATATTATGTTCATGTTTTTAAGTTCAAATGTATATGGTTTGTTTTATTTTCTCCATGCTTACCCTTACTGAGCATTTCAGCTCACCCTTTATATGTTTTCTTTTCCCCAGGATATAAAGAAAGGTTTTAGGTAAGAAAAAAAAGGAAGATCTTTATGGGAGATGTTGAAGATCTTTCACCAAGATTAGAAGATTATATTTCGAGTTTCCAAAGACACTAAACTATTACGGTCCTTTGGTGTCTGTTTTTTTATGTATTAGATATTCCACAAAAGTAATGTAATTTCTATGTACATCAAGCTTTGGGTCTCTACAATTGGTATCAGCGGAAAGGCTTATTTAACCATTGGAAACTAGGATGCGAGAACTTTAGTGATATTCCTAGAGATATTTCTAAGGTATTTCCAGGGATGTCCCTAAGGTTAAGTATAAGTTTAGGTTATAGTCCTAGAATTATGGTAATGATCATAGAATTAAACCTAAGATGTTATAGATTGAAAGTACTCCCCCTTGATTATGTTGTTTTTCTAGTTCGAGTTTTTTCTCTCATACTATTATTTTTGGGTTTTAAGAAATGGCAGGAAACGGGAGGATTCATGTTAATGGAGAATATAGTGGACAATGGAATGTTATTCTTCATGAACAACCAAATGAAACGGGATTTGGATGTCCAAACAACGTTATTATGCCTAATCAGCAATCTCATAATATGATCAATAATCTCAACTTTGGTAAGTTTCCTAACGTAGCTAATAAAAGAAAGATGGAGTTTCATGATGATCATAGAGGAAAGAAAGTTCAATTTCCCCCTTGTAAATCATGTGGGAAGAGGCATCAAGGAAAATGTTTCAATGGAACTGGAAGATGTTTTGGGTGTGGAAAAGAAGGACACAAATCCAGTAATTGCAAAGGAAAAGGTTTAGTTAACACCATGGACAAGGATAATGGTATTCCTATGACATCAACAATGGTTAAATGTTTTAAATGTGGAATTTACAGGCATTATGCAAACCAATTCCCTAAGGGAAAGTCTCATGAAGAGAATCATCATGGTCATATGGGTAGTGTTTATATTGATGATGATGAAGAGACTACAAATGATATGTGAGATGAAAGAATTGTTGAAGCTCAATCAATGTTTTAAGAAGGTAGTGGAATTATTTATGTTTATTAAGAGTAATGTTGTATAGGTAATGGTACTATGGAATAAAGACACATCTAAGGATTGTTACACTATTGTTTTTCCTAAAGTATTTGAAAGTATATGTTGAATGGTACCAGTAACCATGAAAGTTTATTTAGATATTTTTGGAAAGTAGATGATATGCGCATAATGAATGGATAAGGAGATAATGAGATGTTTGAAAGTATTAATGAGCTCATGACTGATATAAGGATAATGTGATATCATGGTTTGAGAATATAGAAATTTTGGGATTTTAGTATGTGAAAAGAGTTAACTTTTGACAGCATTCATGTTCTCACTAAGGTTCTATGGTAGTTTATGTTTCAAGAGAATACCTGATTGAGGTATTCACATGTTTGGAATGCGATCAAAAAAATATGTCTGGGATAAATGATGGTATTCACATGCTTGGCAGATAAAATTTCTAGTAATTGTTTTCTTTATACTATGATCTTGGATATAAGTATTTTGTATAAGCCAAAAGATTGGAATGGATTATATTGGACATAAGTCAGTATTATTTAAGGCTATAAATTTTTTCGATATTATTTATGGAATGTTATAATAATGTAGTTTTAGAAAAAGGACAACCAGCAGGACAAGAGATAACCCATCTCATTGGACAAGGCTGTGGGAATCGAACCCACAACTGAAGTGCGACAGGCCTTTATCGCCTACCACTGGCCTAGAGGAAGTCCCTGGTTAGTAGAAACTAGTTTTATTATATTAAGCGGTATGATATATGAAGTATAAGTCCATTTTAGGAACCACATATGATTAATCTCACTATAGATGGATTTATGTATATTTAATAACTTTTTCTATCCTTTTGTTTGAGACAGATGGAATGACCTATCATTCTATCGCATGATCTGCTAACACTTCACGGAAGAAAAATTCAACACCATTTCTTTAAGAGATGAAGTGGAAACTGTTCAAGGCACAAAAAATGGTAATATTGTACCAAAATCAAGTAAGTATTTCTTTTAATTCTACAATTCTTCAAATTTAGGGAAATGATCTTGAAAACAAAAAAAAATGTTGTCCTAGTGTCCTTATATCTGATGAATTAGATGGTACCTTAAATCATCACAAATTTATGGCTTTCTGATTAATGGCTTTTTCATAGCCATGTTCTCTACCACTCTCCTTCAGAATTTGATGGTTAGGTTTCTCTTCCATATCCATATTTTCACCTATGTTCTCATATGTGGTAACCCAGTGATGAGTTAATTTGGGTAACCGTTATGTTTCTTACTTTACTTTTTAAAATTAAGTTTTAGTATTCGTTTTTACGATGTGGGTTTCTATGAAAGAAAATTTCAAGTAGTAAACCATTTATAACCCCGATGAATTTCGAGGGTGAAATTAATTTTAAGGGGGGTAGAATGTAACACCCTACGATTTTATAAGATATATTAATTTTAATTTCTTTCATATCTTTTGTTTTACACTACACCAAGATTATCTTTTTCTATACGCAACATCGTATTAGCTTGCAGTATATGCAACACTAATATTGGATCGTGTTAAACACAATTTAATATTTGTTTGATAGTAGTTATTCAACGCGACATTGAGTGTGTATATATATATTCAATGTATAAATGAAATATGGTTGGATTTTTTTATACACAACAACAAATGAGTCTTTCACTACACACAACCCTGACTTGTCTTGCATTACACGCAACCGCGACCTTCCTCGATAGCGTGTGTTGTACGCAATACTGAGTTTCACTAAACAATGATATATTGTTATAATATTATTATGTACTAGCCGTTATGAATAGTATTGACTAAATTTTGAATTTTATAACATTATTATTCATCTTACACATTTTCTAGAATATGGTATGAGAACAAAACAATTTTTTTGGGTAAAATAAGTATTTTTCATAAAATGCAGTTTTGCCGCCTTTTGATGGTACACCCACATTAAATCTAGTTTTTGACATGTTTATAAGTTTAATTTGACAAAATAAAATTTTTCTTTGGAATCAGGATATAAAAATTTACTTTGGATAAATTATTCATATTATTCTGATAACTTTCATATTTTAATGTATAGTAAAAACACGCTATATTTTAATTAAAAACAACTTTTTTTCATCACAATAATTTATATGGTTATATTATCTTTTTAATTTGTTTTAAAGTTTAATTAGAATATATTTTTACCATTTAGTCCAATTTTGGTCATTGGAATTAATTTCACTTTGAAATTGGACATAAACAAGTATCGATCTTTTGATAGTTATTGTTTCTTAAAAACACGCTATTTGTTTTGATAACTGGAATTACATTTAAAATTAATTAATGCCACTTCTATGTTTTGAATTTGGAAAAATAGATATCATTTTTTAATTCGGAATATCAAATATATCTTAGGCTGAATATTTGGTATTTTTCTGAAAAACATCAATTTTTGATGAATAGTGAAACCACTTAGTGGTAGTTAAAAAAATTGACTCTTTCATTTAAATGAAATTTTACCACTTCTATGAATTGAATTTCAAAAATCCGCCATACATGGTTGTTATCAAGAAAAAAATGTGGTTCAATAAGATGAAAATAATTTTTGGTGAATAGTAACTTTTGACTTTTATTTACTGTAGTTAAAGGTAAATAGGGTAATTCAAGGTTAAAAGAATATTATAATAATTCAAAATTACCTTAACACTTGTCCTAATATTATTGGATGAGTATTGGCCGACCATGGGCATCCTTGGGTCGATTTTGGGACCCCATTGAGCCACTTGGTAGTGATAATGACAATTTGGATTAATTAATTTAATGTAAAGACAAAATTGACATTAACGAAACTCTTTTAGTAATTAATTTTTATAAGGGGTTATATAAATTATCTTTTGGACTATGAATATTCATTGGAAATATAAAAATATTTCCTACATGATGTTATTTTTTTTATAATTTTTAGACATCAAATAAATAAAATTATTTATGACACAATAATGATGCAGTATTTACCTCATTAATAAATGATTTAAATAAATAAGATTATAATGATTAAAATATTATCCAAAACATGTCCAATTATGATTGGATGATTTTATTTCGACCATGAGTCATATTATCTTCATATTTAATGATTTTTGGACCTTTTGAAACTGAAGATAAGTTTATAATAAAATAACATTTCCACACTTTCCAAAGGTGCCCCTCTCCTCCCTTATAAAAGGGCACCTCCTCCCACTCCTCTTTACACAACTTTGAGCCTTCAAGCTCGGCCAAAACCTGCCAATTTCCCTTCTCAACTTCCCTATAAACATTATAGAGGTTCTGGTCTCTTCAAAAGACCAACTCTAGTACCTTAAGAGGAAACTTACAAGAGGTGTGTCGAATAAGAGGTAATCTCTTCTACCGATTCTTTCAAGTTTCTTTCTTCTTCAACTTCCTCTTATTTAGTTGTTTCAATTCAATAAGGAAATGAAAACAGCATTCATGCGTATGTACGGTCTACCATCTCCATGAACGGTGTATTTCGATCTATCATATATATTTATATGCTGAATATATATTATATATAAATCATGTTTTAAATTCAAGAATTAATTAAATAAGGATATAAGTAATAATATCAAGAACAACAAATCGAAACACGTACGATAAATGAAACGATTTTACCCAAAACGCTACTTTAACATGGAATTTACAAAAGAACGGCTAATATAAAGTCATAAGTGAACCATATATGATATCATAACAATGAATATGATTCTGTAATAAGTCAATGACATTATTTAAATCATTATACAGGAGTTTCAGATATGTACAAAGCATATCGGACCAATGGTAAGGGATAATTATTCCAATCTCGTTCTTATCTGAGATTGTTTATTCGTAAGTATTTACTGGGTTTATTGTTATCATCCATGTCCATGTTTTCTAAAATTGTTTTTATATATTCTTAAAGTCCTTTTTACCCATTTTTGACTTTTACCACATGTTATGAAAGGAATATTTCTTTTTTTTACCATACGAGGAACTTTTTGACTTTTCCGAAAAAAGTACGAGGAGAATGTTTTTTTTAACTTATACGGCATGAACGGATTTTTACGGTTTCATAATACCTTATTTTCATGAAGTTTACTCTATAATATTTCATGAATATTTTCAAAAAAATCCTCTTCTTTTAAAATTTCATGGCATTTTGTGAAAAGAAAATGATTTTGAATAAGAAAGGGTATTTTCCTCAAGAATTTATTTCAAGTGTTTTATCAAAACCATTTTCCATCTAAGATGACATTATTTCATGTGTGTATGTTTCAAGTATAATGTCTCTAGGATTTACATGGTTTCACTTATCTTATGATGAAATGATATCCATTTATTTTATATGGATTATGTTATGATGGGATGATGTTTATGAAATCCATTTTATTCTTTGGGTTATGATGAATAATTTATGTTTATGTTGTGGCACACGTAATAATGATTTCATTATGAGATGGGTGAGACCTATATCTCCCTCCAATGCATTGGGTAAATATTTATATCTCATTAGATAGACATGGATGGAATAGTAAGTTAATCCGGTTTAGTGTTACAGGACTGGAACGAGGAGTGAACTCGATTCAGAAAGGGACTTTCTCCACTAACATGGTCTTGGCAGCAATGCCTTGGATACTATGAAAATCATATCATGTGCTTAATGGTTTTCCACAATTACATGTTTTATTCCCATGATATTTTATCATGATTGATGATCCATTATGATCTATTCCTTACGTACTGCCATGTTTTATGTCATTGCTCAAGATTTTGATGTTTAAATATTATGTTCATGTTTTGTAGTTCAAATGTATGTGGTTTGTTTATTTTCTCCATGCTTACCCTTACTGAGAATTTGAGCTCACCCTTTATATGTTTTCTTTTCCCCGAGATATAAAGAAAGGTTTTAGGTAAGAAAAAAAGGAAGATCTTTATGGGAGATGTTGAAGATCATTCACCAAGATTAGAAGATTATATTCCGAGTTTCCAAAGACACTAAACTATTACGGTCCTTTGGTGTCTATTTTTGTTATGTATTAGATATTCCTCAAAAGTAATGTAATTTCTATGTAATTCATGCTTTGGGTCTCTACAAACATTCAAGTATCACATCGATTATTATAGCAGAACAGTTTGTTTCACAACTAAGGACAGCATCGAGCATCTCTTCAAAAGAGATAGGGTTGTAAAGAAAGGTTCAACAGGCTTGTTTCCACCAACGGTGGAAATATTTTCTTACCATTTGGAGATGTTGACCTTGGCCTTGATGTAGGATATTGAGGATATAAGTTTTCTAGCAGTCATGGATCAATTTATAGATGTATTTCCAAAGAACTTCTATGGGTTACCACCTATAAGGGAAGTGGAGTTTACGATTGATCTCCTCCTGAGGACTAGTCCTATTTCTCTTCCATCTTATAAGATTAAACCAACAAAATTAAGGGATCTAAAAGTGGAGTAGGAGGATACAGAATGAAATGATTTAATTTAGCTAAGTATATCTCTGTGGGAAGCACTGGTCTTGTTTGTAAAGAATGCAGATGGAACACTAAGGTTGTGTGTGGATTATCGTAAGCTTAACCATGTTACAATAATGATTCAGTATCCACTTCCACACAATGATGATCTTTTAGATCAATAAAGTCGACCTTAGTGGTTCTTAAAATTTACTTGAAATCAGGATATCATTAGTTATGAGCTTTGAAGGAAAATATTTTGAATACATCTTTCAAAAGTAGATATGTCCACTATGAATATGCGGTGATTCCATTTAGTCTTATGATTTCACTTGTGGTCTACATGGATTTGATGAATCATATATTTCAAATATAAATGGATTCATTTTTTATGGTGTTTGTAGGTTATATCTTGGTGTATTCCTTGAAAAAGGCTAAGTGTGTTCTACACTTGAAAACAATGTTGGAAATCATTAAAGATCACTAGTTGTTTCCCAAACTCTAGAAGTGTGATTTTTTTATACAACATGTTTGCTATCTTGGCCATTTAATTTCTAAAAAATGTGGTTTGGTGGATCCAGAAAAGATAGACGTAGTTAGATCATGAAAACCAATGAATAATGTCTTTGAGATATGAATTTTTCTTGGTCTAGCTGGTTGTTACTGACACTTTGTGGATGAATTCATATGATTATACTCATAAATGATAGCCTTGTGAAAGAAGAATACTCCATTTCATTGGACTAAGGAATTCCATAAGTCTTTCTAAGAGATGAAGTTTTTTCTCACATCAGCACCTATCTTGATTTTTTCAAAATTGGGATAGAGGTATGTGGTGTATTGTGATGCTTTGTGATTGGGGTAAGGTTGTGTTCTCATGAAAATCAATCATGTTGTTTCTTATAGCGCAAGGTCATTGAGACTGCATGAGAATAATTACCCAACACATGATTTGGAGTTAGCTGTAGTTGTATATACCGTGAAGACTTGGTGTCACTATCTCTTTAGTGAGAAATTCACTATGTTTACATACCATAAAATCTTGAAACATATTTTATCATAGAGAAATTTGAATCTATGGAAAAGGATATATATGGAGTATATCCATATGTTTGACTTTTACTTCTTATATAAACTAGGAAAATGGAATTTAGGGACAGATGAACTAAGATGAAATTCATATGCTTGGTTGGAGAAAAAAGCTTCAAATGAATGGAAGATGATGTCTATACTAGAAGAAATGCAGGTAGAATGTGAAGACTGGGGTGATGTTTCATTTTTCTTTTCATCTACACTTATCCCTGATTTGGTAAATATGGTCAAAGATGCACAAAAATATAATGCAGAATGCCTGGATATTTGTTCAAAACTAAATGGTGGGGAGACCATTGAGGGCCAGAGATGTGATGGGATTTTGGTTTTTTTGTTCAGTGTAACACCCCAAGATTTCATAGTAAGTTTTTTTCATTAAATTCAATATCTTGTGTTATACGCAACATCGGGTTCGAGCGCACCATGACTTACCAAACTAGCCGTTAAAAAGCGGTTATGAATAGTATTAATTGGATTTTTAATATTATATACTCCATATAATTTTAACTTATGTATTATGTTTTTCTTAGACATATTATAAGAACAAATTCGATTTTTCAAATAAAAAATGTATTTTTCAAAAAAAATCAAAATTACCACCTTTTAATGGAGAACCCTTTTTAAATAAAATATTTGACCCTTTTACATATTAATTTTAACAAAATAAAATTCTTCTTTATAATCAGGACATAAAAATTTACTTTGGATGAAAGTTTTGTATTTTTCTAATAATATTCATTTTGTTATGAATAGTGAGAAATAATGTATTTTAATTCAAAACTGCATTTTAACCTAATTTATTTATATGGCTAGATAATATTTTAAATTGGTTTTGAAATGTAATTAGATTAAATTTTTACATTTTAATTAAATTTTAGTCATTGGAATCAATTTCACTTTGAAATTATACATAAACAAGTGGCGATCTATTGATAGTTAATGTTTCTTAAAAACACGCTATTTGTTTTGACAACGGGAATTAATTTTAAATTAATTAATCCAACTTTTATGTTTTTAATTTGGTAAAATAGACATCATTTTTGAATTTGGAATATCAAATATAGATGAGGATTAATTTTTGGTATTTTTCTGAAAAACTTCAATTTTTGATGAATAGTGAAACCACTAAGTAGTAGTTAAAAATCTGACTTTTTTCATTTTAATGAAATTTTACCACTTATGTGAATTTAATTTTAAAAACCTGAGATACATGGTTATTATTAGTAAAAAAAATTGGTTCAATAAGATTAAAATAATTTTTTTTCAATAGTAACTTTTGACTTTTATTTACTACGGTTAAAGGTAAATTGGGTAATTCAAGGTAAAAAGAATATTATAATAATATAAAATTACCTTAACACTTGTTATAACCTTTTTGGATGAGTCATGGCCGACCATGGGAATCCTTGGGTTGATTTGGGGACCCCATGGAGCCACTTAATAATGATAATGACACTTTATTTTAATTAACTTAAAGTAAAGACAAAAATGACACTAACAAATATCTTTTAGTATATCAATTTTTACATGGGGTTATATAAGTCATATTTTCAACTATAAGTAATAATTGTAAAGATAAAAATATTTCCTAAATTTTGGTAATTTGTTTATAATTTTTAGACATCAAATAAATTAAATTATTAATGACACGATAATGATGTAGTATTTACCTCATTAATAAATGATTTAAATAAATATGATTATTAATATTAAAATAACATCCAAAACATATCCAATTATTATTTTATGATTTTATTTCATCCATGAGTCATCTTATCTTCAACTTTAATTAGTTTTGGATTTTTATAAATTGAATATCACTATATAATAAAATAATATTTTCACACTTTCCTAAAGAGCCCCTCCTTCCCCTTATAAAAGGACACCACTTCTAACCCATTCCACACACCTCTAAAGCCCATTGGCTTGTCCAAAACCTATCAAAATAATCTCTCAATATCCCCATATTCCTACTAGATTCCTTACCTTAGGCATAAGGCACTTCAAGAAGTCCTTTTGGTTTAAACCAAAGGAAGTTCCCAAATTAAAGGTAACACTTTCTCTTAAATTCGTTTGTTTTATTTTGTTTTATTTTACTTCTAAAACCCCCTAAACACTTTTTATTACATTATTTTATAACAAAAACATTAACCTCAATATAATAGGATGTTTTTATGAGATGGATTTGAACTACACTTACACACACCTCCATCTAATGGGTGAAGAACATACTGTTTCTGTGGATGGAAAACTAACACCTCACGAAATGATGATTGTTCAATTATCTCCTACCGCCTCTCATGGTGGCCATTAATATGGAAATGTAATTATATATGATATATATATTATTTTTATTATTCTTTATGCTTCTGTATTTTCCATTTATATCATTATTATATGGTTTCCATTGTGGGTAAAACGCGATAATTTCATTTGAGGAAGTGCGGACTACCGCCCCCTCAAAATGATATGACTCATTAATGCCTTCTGTGGGACGTATAAAGGATGTAATTAATGATATTATATGTTATATTATATTGTAATTATAATATACCTATTTATTATTATGTTTTAATTCCATTAAAATAAAAAATAGAAATGAAAGTAGCGTTCATGCGTGCGTACGGCTTACCGTCTCCATGAACGGTACATTTCATTTCTTATCTCCAAATGTTATGTACTATTATAAATAGATACATATATATATATATAATTTATATATGATATATATATGATATCTAAATCATGTATATAATTCTGTAGATAATGGACTTTTGACCACATGGAAAAATTGTAATTAAAACAAGTTCATTTTGGACTCAAGTTCCGAACATCAATAAAATATCCAATATGAACTAAAATAATTAACTAATTGTTATAGCAAGGTAATAAGAGATATAAAAGGAATAATAAAATTGAAAATTTTTCTTAATCAATTAAAAATTAACTTATGTTTATTATTCAGGAAGAACAAGGAACATACAAGACAAGTCGGACTTGAGGTAAGGGGTTTCTTATCTCACTTTTAATTCTGTGAGATTTCCATTGTTCTCCAATTATTTATTTGATGTGGTGCATTGTGTACTTCCATTTGATATATGTTATCATTATTCTCTTTATATTCATGTTATTCTGTGATTAATTTGGTGGTTGTTAATTTTTTTTCATATAACTCGATTGATTATAATGAAGTAAGGGTTTTTCATCTCACTTTTTATTCCCGTGAGATTCATGTTATATTGGACACTATTTTCTTTTGTGTGGCGTATGTACTGTCCATGATTGTATTATTGGTGTAATATACATTAATTTATGTGTATTTATATCTTCATTGTATGATCCTTCTTTCATGGGTTGTATGAATCATATATTACCGAATCGGTAAGGGAATTTCAAATTTCAATTTCCACTCAGTGGGATTTACGCATACTTCATTGATTATTTTACTCCAAGATTATGTGTGGAATCACTATTTATTATTTATGTAGTAATTTCCACTTCCCTTTTGTGGATATAATTTTGATACACATAATGACTCCATTGATAATTTCTCAAGTCCTTGATATAAACTAAATCTTAACTCAATTTCTATCCATTGAGTTAAACATCCAAGTCGTTGGTGTTGTTTTTACAAGAATATGTGTGAATGTACTTTGATTTATTTACAATTAATATCCAATAATATTGAGTGTATTTATAGTTTTCACACATAATTATGTCATTGATTTATCCTTTACCTAAGGATGCTGTCTTTATAAAGTATTTCATATCAATTTACATTCCTTTGATACTTCTTTGTTATTATGTACCAATTCACTTTTATATGGTGTATATACTGTCCTTTGACATAGTATATAATGAAATACTTTATTCTCAAGATATTATAAAGTTTTTATTACCTAAATTATTTTTATTTAAGAATCTCTCATTTGGTTTGGAACTCTAACTAAAATATCATTTTAAATGTTTTAAAATTTTAATCTTCTAAATCTTTCTCATTAATGTCAATGTTTTAAAAATGGTTTTAAGGATTTATTTATATGGACATAAATGTTTTCAAATTAAAATTCCTTTTAAAATTTTCAATGTGGTATGAGACACTTTCATTCAAAAATCTATTTTTAAACGGCGACTTGACAAATAGTGTTACTTTTAAATGTTTTCAAGAAAAAGGGGGATATTTCTATCAAATAGATTTGATGATTATTTTCATCTATGTCAATATCCTTCATTATTATCGATTGAGGTTAATATATTACAATACAATATTCCATATTTCATTGAATGAGTTATGTTTGACTGTGGATGTGCTATTTTTATACCATTCATGGTTTTTGGATAAAGTATTGACATTTCGTATGATAGTTTTAATATGAATGTTTTTGTTGTGTTTCAATCTTTTCATATGAGGAATGCATTTGGCTTAGTAAGTGATGGGTGGAGCCCGCTATTTCTCCTTGATGCATCAGTAGGTCTCATGAGACAAACTAGTTTCTTAGCACAAGGCCTTGAAAAAATCTTATTTGTAGTCTTAGCACAAGGCCTTGAATATGTGGTTATGATGTTCGGAATTATGAATTCCATCATTATGAGATTAGATATTGATATTTCATGTGGTTATTCGACTAGTAGAATACCCATGACTATGTTTTATTATGGCATTATTTACTCAGCTCATATTCCTTCCATAAAGTGTTCATGTTTATTATTTATAAAGTCATGTGTTTTCAATTATTCATCATGCCTAATGTTTATGTTATTTTCTGCTGTATTTCTTACTCTTACTGAGCGTTTGAGCTCACCCCTTTCTCATGTTTAATTTTCCCAGGATATGAAGAAGTTAGTTATTAGTGAATTGCAGGAATAATCTTGTAAGCTTGGATATTTCTAAAGGAATAAATTAGTGTTGTTGTTCTTTTCAAGTTGTAGTTTTGAACTTATGTATGTATCTGGTTTCCAAGACTACTAAACTGATCGGTCCTTTGGGACTTTATTCCTTATAATCATGCCAAGGTATTAAAATAATGCACCAGCTCCTAGATTCTAGGGTCGGGGCGTTACATTCAGTGACCGGTTGGTTCAACTTATCACTTCTCAAGAAAAAAATATTCATGATTACCACCATTTGATATGGGTTGTACATTCGGGCACACATAAGATGTTTAAGGTGTCAAATGCATGATTCCGGTGGAGCGTCATGAAAAGGAATGTGACTGAGTTCATCTTGAGGTGCTACTTGTTAGAAAGTTAAGGCAGTGCATCAAATACCAACGGGTATATTGAAGTCCTTACCTACCCCTGTGAGGAAATGGGAGCAGATAGCAATGTATTTTGTTACAAGTCTCCCAATAAAGTTTTAGAAACACAATGACATATGGGTGATAGTGGATCAGCTCACCAAGTTGGCCCATTTCATTCTTATTCACGAAACTCATAAGGTAGAGGATCTATCCAAAATTTATATCCAAGAAGTGGTAAAAATACATGGAATCATTTTTTTGATTGTGTTAGATAGAGATTCAAGTTTTACCTATCATTTCTAGAAATACTTACATAATGCCTTGGGGAATCAGTTGACTTTGACTATGGTGTATCATCCTCAGATGGATGGGAAATCTGAAAGATGATACAGATATCGGAAGACATGTTGCTGGCTTGTGTAAAGGATTTTGGTGGCTCATGGGAGGGGAATATACCATTAGTGTAGTTATTATATAATAAAATATATCATGCCTCGATACATATGGATCTATTTTAAGATTTTTATGGGCATCCTTGTCGGTCTCCACTTGGTTGGGTGGAGACAGGTGAGACTTTACTTGATGGCCCCATCCTTGTCCAAGAAATGATGGAGAAGATTAAGTTGATCAGAAAGAGGATGGAGATTTCTCAAAGTTGTCATAAGTCATATGTGGATCATCATCGAAGACCGTTGTCATTCATGGTGGGTGATCATGGGTTTTTTAGGATCTCTCCAAGGCTTGTACATCATGCTTTTTAGAATCAGGTCAAGTAATCTCCTTGATACATTGTCCATTTTGAGATTCTAAAAAATGTTAGAGATGTAGCATATCGGTTGTCATTTCAAACACAGTATAGTGCGGTGCATAATGTCTTCCATGTATCTCAGTTGAAAATGTATCATCCTCATCCTGACAAAGTGATTAGGTGGGGTCACATTGACCTTGAGTCGGATTCTTCATTGGTACATATCCCGATGCAGATAGTGGATAAGTAAGAGAAATTCTTTCATGGAAAGAGAATCGGTCTAGTGCTGGTTTTATAGAAACATGGATAGATTCGGGAAGAGACATTGTAATGCTATAAGGATATGAAAGCGAAATGGACAGAACTCTTTCAGGGTGAGGATGGTTTTCTACTTTCCATGTATGGAATGACCAATGGTGGGGAGAAGGTAGTACCCCCAGTTTCTGTTATATATCCATTTCCTTCTGATTTTTTTGTATTTTAATTTCATGGGAGAAGGATGGGATAGTTAGGTGAACTTATGGTATGTTTTTGGGGCCAAAGGGGATGTGCATGGGCTGCACATGGATTTCCCAAACCGTGCGGGATCCTCGTAGAAACTGTACACCTTGTTCTAGGTTAGACAATTTTGAGGAAGTTGCATCAGCATGGTTTGAACATGGTTAGAGATACCATGTGAGGAGGTCATGTAGGGGTTTCATTAAAGTAGTAGCTAACACATGGTCAACACACCATTTGTCTCACCATGCAATCTAACTGGGCATAGAGTCAAATCTAGATCCTTAAAAATAGGATATCACTCATTTTTTACACAAATCCCTCATTTTTTATCTTATGAACCCCTAATTTTAGATTCCTCTCCATTTACAGTAGGATGACCTATTATAATATATTTATAATCAATCGGGAGCCTTAACTTGGTATTTTTAAGCCCGATTATTGTGGTACGTGACATTCTTCATCGTTCTTGTCATGCTTTCATAGATCTACTTAGATCTACTTCTCCTCTCTTCCTTTTTTCTCAGATATATGCCCATTATGGGTAGATCTAAGTTTTTGGATGCCACATAAGTTGATATTTGGTCTTGTTCTTTCTAGTATAAGAGATCTAAGGCATTTCCATTGAGAATAAACTCGGTTTCTAGATTTTTCTACACCCACTTTTAGTTTTCATCAAAACCTTCAAAGTAGGTGGATTCACTCTCAAATCCGCGTACTAAATTTTATTGTATTAGTTTCAAATTGGTTTATTTTAATTAAATTGATTGTGAAAATAATGGTATTAATCTTCTTTATTGAGGTTTTATGGTTTTGGTGATATTTTGAAATCTTGGTGATTGTGGTGAAAAGTGATTTAGTTCCTTGAATTTGAAATGGTAATTTAAAATTGTGTATTTTCTGGAATTTCTGAATGGTTTTATTGGAAAATTGGTTTTCAATAAAATGTGTGTTTTATTGGAATGTTTTTTATGGAAAAAGTTTTTTCAATAAAATGGTTTTTTATTGAAAGGTTTTTGGCATGACTATTGAGCATACTTGGGTTGTGTGTTCATGTTTAATTTTTGGGGCTTGGTTAAAATATGACCTTGTGATCAGTTCCAAATGTCAAATGGAAAATGGGATATAATTTCTTTGTGATGACTTGGTAGATCGATGAGAAGCCACTCATGAGTATGGAAATTTCATAATGAAGCTTGAATGGATGGAATTTAGGATATCTGGAATGGATTGGGTATGCCAAAAGGATATTGAGAAATGTTTTTAAATCCTCATTTAGTAATTTCTATGGAAACATGACTTTCTGTATAATTGGTTTTAATAGAACTTGTGTACTTTTGGTTATAAATGGTTTTGGAACTTGTTTATATTTAGTTGTAAACTATTTTTGGAAATAATTTTATATAAACTATTTTATATAAATATTTATAACTCTTATATCCTAGTGGAGTAAGTAAAATGTCATTTGGGAAACCCTACTGAGATTTATACTCACCCCTACTTTGGAACATCGGTGCTTTAGCAGATATTATCATCTGGGACAAGGGAAACGGTAAAGTATCACATGTATTTTGCACCACCTCGTGATACTTGGGTTGTTTGGTGATGATGGAGAATGGAGCTTTTGGATCATGGAGTCTTGTGCTCATCTTGGGGTCTTAGTTTTCATTCCACTGTTTACTTTGATAGTTTCTTTGTCTTCCACTTTAGCATACTTTGGTTGGTTGTTATAAAAAAATGGTTGAGTTGTCTTGTTTTTATCATGCATTATATAATGGTTGTTTGGATGTGGTTGTTGGGTTAGTGGTTTATTTCATAAAGGGTAAATCTCCCCCACATATATTTGAAACCCTTTGGCATTAATTTCTAGCCTTTGGCACCTTCAGGGTGTATCTTAAGGCCTAGATATGATTCATTTTATTCTCAAGCCAATGAGAATAAGTGGGTCATTACAATGGCCTCTAGGATGAAGTGAGGGATCCTTGAAGGATAAATGGTGAGGTTTTGGATGAGAAAATAGGTTTTAGGGGTGTGAATAAAATTTAAGGAGAGGTGGCCTTTTATAAAAGAGGGGAGGGGAACCTCAGGAGACTCTTAAAATATTGAATTAATATAAATTTATTTACAATTTGAAATGTATCCAAAGTGAATTATGTCGAAGATAAGATGAGGATGGATCAAAATATTATCACCCAATAAAATTTAGACATTTTTTCATTTTATTTTAAACCATAGCTTTTTTATTTACCTTTAATTAATCTTTTTATTTGTCATTATGTTGATAATATTTTAAATATTAAAAGGATATAATTTTTTACTTATAATATGTAAATTGTCCATACATGGATAACATATGAAATTATAGACCATATAATAACCACAATGTATTTTTTAATTATTTGTTTTAATTTTTAAATAATTTAAGAAATTTTTATTTTTATAAAATATCAATAGTGTCAATTTTGACACAATTTATTACTTGACTTTTAAAAAACTCATAGGAACATTTTTACTTTGAAAAAACTACATTAAATGATCACTAACATGACATGTTCATCCAGAAATTTAATGGATGATGTGAAATATTTCAAATGATATTTATTTTTGCATTATTATTATAATTTATTTGATTCTTCTTTTTAATTTATCAATTAACACGTCATCATTGTGTAACCTTCTAATTTAATTATATATTTTATAAAATTATAAATAAATTAAAATTATGTAGATAGAAATTTTACATTTCTAGTTACTATTTATAGTTGACCATATCACTAATATAACCTTATATTAAAAATATTTTACTTTTTAAAAAAACTATAAGAAAATTGGATTTTATTAAAATATAAAATAATTTAATATGTTAAAGTCATCCCAGTGTCTCCAAGTGGTCCAAAGGTCAACCCAATGATGATTTTGGTCAAATTGAACTCATCCAAAGAAATTAGTACAAATATTAGTGTAAATTTATAATGATTATAATATTATTTTTAACCTCAATTACCGATTTACCCTTAACCATTGTAAAAAACTACATTTACTATTCATAAAAATTAATTTGTTCATATTAGATCACTAATTTAAATTAATTACAACCATATAAATGTGAGAGATATTGGTCATCATTGAAGGACCTTTAGAACTGATGGTGACTTTTTTCCTGGGATATTCATTGAGATGGTTTTCCTATTCTCTCACGTTTAGGTTTCGTTGGATTGAGCATATATAAATGTGTGTGTGTGTGTGTGTGTGTTCATGTCTCTTACAACTCTCCCTTAAACATTCATGGGGTCCTACTGGATATGTATGTACTCATCCCCTATATGATATTTTCCCTCACATGTCATGACTTATACAGTCGATGAACAGGTCAGTGGTGAATACAGAGGAGCTTAGGGATAATATGTGTATTGGTTCGTATAAGGTGGATGAAGATTTGAGATCAGGAGTTGGTCTCTCTTGACTCATTTAATTTTTTTTAGGTTGGGAAATATTTATATTGAGGAATATATTTTCCCCTTTACATTTATGTTTTCACCGTAGTACTCTTGTACACCCTAGATGTTTTCAATTCGTGGATTACATTCTAGATGTTTCATCTTTTTATTATTATTGATTTGAAATTGTTCATTGAGATGGTCGGGTGTGTGTGTACTAGTACATTAGGAAATGGCCTACCATTTTGGATATGCATTTTATTTCATGTCACCACCCCCTGATCTATTGAGGTGGGCTTGGGGTTGTTGTAGCTCGAGCCCTGATTAGGGTCAGGTTGTGAAATGGTCTATCCTAAAGTGTACTTATTTTTGGATTCCAAGTAGATAGGAGATCATATTTTCAATGCATGAGTGGTAGGTTCCAGTGAGTATTTCCCCAACTTATTTCATTATGAGGTGTTACCATGTGATGTTAGGATGTGTGTCTCCTTTTTTGGGTTTACTTATGATTTTATGGTTTAATCTATGATTATCCTCTTTCTTGATAATTTTATTCGTATTTTTTTGAGTAAAAATATGCATTCGATACATATTACATAGATTCCTCCCTGAGGTGAAGAATAAGATTCTATTCAAGGGAATCCTACTTTGGATTAAATGATTTTAGAAGATATCAGAAAGGAATTTTATTCCATGGACCAAAATTCCCTATGAGATTAGGACCAAGCTGTTGAGGTGAATCGACGAGAAGGAGGTGATAGGTATTGATATTCAGTATTCCTATGTATGAATCTCCAATTATTTAATGATAGGAATGAAACTCAAGGGTTAGTAAAATGGATGTAAAATATTTATTGTATTATTAACATCATGGAAACACTTATTGTTGTTAAGGTAATGTGTGCAATTCAAATGCTCAAGGTTCCTAGAATTTGGTGGTGGGATTCTGCAGTATAGAAAAATAGACACGTGGTCTTAGAGAGGAAGGGATTATAGAACTTCTTCTTTCATCAGTTCTTCCATAGTCCCTTGTGATGGAAATGTCATTATAGTTCCTCTCTATATAGCTGGGAGAGCATTTGATGTCAGAGTACACAATTCATTTTGTATAACTACTCTATTTTTCTCTATAGGTGGTGATGAATGATTATCTAAAAGCTAAAAAGATGCATATAGGACTTGGTATAAGGTATCAGATCACTAGTATTCCTTTTAAATCATACTACCAATTCTAAAACGGTAAACTAGATGATGATGGTGTAAATTGGTATAGTGAGAAATATTGGATTCTCTATCTCTTTTCTTCCACTCAGATGTAGTTTCATTGGAGAAAAGGGAATGAATAGGAATTTCCATTGTAATTACAAGGGTGATGAAAGTGGATCTCAATAATAGGCATCCTTTTCCCATTCCGTAGTATCCAAAAGTGTGCCTCTATATTATAACCATTTTATCTTGGTAGGTCACAACTAATGAACTTTTCCCACATCCTTGATTACTTAAAATGAATGGGGCTATATCGGCCATTTCAAAAAAAGTCCAGGGTTCATTTATACCAATTTATAGTTTTGTATCTTTAGATTCAATGTATACTGTGATGAAGTCAAATGATTTAACGTTCACATGACTTTATCCATGGTCCTCAAGAGTGAATCACCTTCATTCAATGGATGAGATTCTGATGGAGGTTGATCTGAACCCACAAAAAGTGATAGGTACCATTTTTTTGTATCTTCTATAACAAATTATCATTTTCATAAATGTTCCATGAACTCATTTATATATTTATATTTTTTTATGTGCAAAAATATTCAATGGAGATCATCCCCTTTATTATGGAACCAAGGATGCCTCTTGGAATGTGGAAGGAGTAATGGTTTCATTAACCTATGTGTTATTTATCAACAGCTGATGTAGAGATAGTTTAGTATTTAAAAATTCTCAATCTGAACTTATTCGAAATCATCATCAGGATGGATTTTATAGTCTTTAATTGTTAATTTATTTGTTGTTATCATTACCATGTTTTTATATTTTCTATTGATGGGTTCTCCCAAGTGTTTTAGGGAGTGTTGGATCTAAGGTCGTTTCAGGAAATTCCTTCCCACCTAGATATTTTGGAATCTAATATATATCATTGATGTTGAGTATGATGATGTTTCCCTATTCAATTATTCCTATTGTTCTTATGTATTTCCCTAAGGTCTTCCTTGATGACCACTCTGTTCTTCCTTGATAGAGAGAGCTAGATATCATGATTGATCTGGGTCATGTTAAGTAACCAGTCTCAAGGGCCTCATACTATATTGTACGAGCTATGATAAAGGTTCTCAAGATCAAAATGGATGATATGATAGAGTAACATCATGAAAAACCTAGTGTCTCACAATTGTTTAACCCCGTGCTATTTTTCAAGAAGATTGATAGTTAACTTTATTTATATGTGGACAATTGAATGATGAACTGAGTGAAAAGTATGAATAACTACACTTTTACATGTCTGTATGATTTTATCCATCAGTTTAAATGGAAAAGTGGTTTTCAAAAATCAATATCCAGTCTGGTTATCAACAGTTTAGGGTTCAATAGTCTGATATCTCAAAGACTGATTTTAGGAGTTGGTATAAAAATTATGAATGTCTTGTGGTTATTTTTGGTATTTCTAATGGACCTACAATTTATATGGATTTCATAAAATAAATATTCCATCTATATCTCAACACCATTTTTGGGGTATTAGTTGAAGATAACCAAGTTTATTTGATTTCATAGCATTATCTTTTGAATCATTTGAATATTGTTTTGGAGATCCTAAGGTGTCATAGTCTTTAAAATAATATATTGAAATGAAATTTATAGATCTCAAAGTCATATTAATGGGGAACATGATTTCTAAACGTATCCTATCAGTTAATTTTGAGAAGGTGAAGGATATTTCTTCCTAATAATATCCATAGGAAAATGTCAATATACAATTCTTTTATAGGCTTGGATTTATTTTCAACATTTCATCAACTATTTAATGAATTTTTCATCACCATTGGCTACTCTTACAATGAAATGGGTGAAATAACCATCAAATGATAAATTTCATACTTTTTCTGATAATATAAAATGTATTATGAAATTATTTATTATTTTTATCATTCATTATCCCATTAGGGGGTATGTGGTGTACTCAGATTCTTCTGGTTCAAGGCTAGGTTTTGTGATTATGAAGAACAATCATGTTGTGGCCTATAGCACTCATCAGATTCAACCCAATCTGAGAAAATTCCACACCCATGATTCATAGCCTTCTTTATTTATGTATGTGATTAAGTGGTGGAGACATTATATTTTTGGGGAGTGTATCATGGTATTTTCTGATCACTAGAATATGAACAATATCTTTTCTCTGAAGGAACTAAATTTCAAGAAGATACGATGGATGTTATACCTAATAAAATTCAAAAACAATATAACCTATACTTTTTTGAAGGGGTATTTCATTTGAGACACTCGTAGTAGGGTGTTTCCACTGAAAGCTATATCGGAATCAAAGGAGAAGTAGAACCTGATGATTATTTTTACCCAAATGGATCTGGAGGCATATAAGGGTGATTCCAGTATGGTTTTGACCAATGCTAAGTTATCATCATCTCTCCTTGATTCTATTATTCATGGTTACAAATTAGGATGGTGAGTTCATAATATTTATAGAAACCATAGATGGTGGTGAGAAAGTTCATGGATTGTCTCTCCCTTATGCTAGTATTCTTTGCATCAAGGATAGTTTTGTTGTCCCATAATTAGTGAGATGTTTGGTTTAGTATGATTTTCATATTTCTTCATGGAACATTCATACTAAAACTAAAAATATGTATTACAACATGATATGGTGTTTTAGTTTTCTGGGTATGAAGTGAAACATTTCTTATTACATTTACCCCTATTTTACCTTCCAATATATAATGGCAGAGAACCAAAATCCTTCTTAAATACTCTATCCTATTAAATTACTAATATTTAAATGTAATATAATGTCTATTGAATTAATTGTTGGGTTACCACACACTACCAAATGAATGAATTCTATATGGGTGTAGATTAATAATGTCATGAAATCATCTCATTTTATTCCCATAAAAGACTCCATAAAGGTTTTTGATCTATCAAATCATTACATTATAGTTATTTCAAGGTTTCATAATTGTTAATATGATATTTTATTAAATGGATATCCCATGATTACATCCAGATTATATAAGAGTATTCATGAGTTTATAAATACCAAGATTAGGTTATGTATATCTCACAATACATAGAACGATGGGCAGAAGGAGTGTACTATTTTAAATATAGAGGATATGATCAATGAAAGTGTTTGGATTTCGATAGATCACAATATGTCCTTCCCATAATGGAATATTTTTTTATAAAAATAGTTACCAGTCTTCAATCATAATTTCTCCATTTTATTCTTTTCATGGTCGTCCATGTAGGTCATCTCTTTATTGGGAAGATGTGGGAGATGCCCCTATTATAGGACAAAGTATTTTATAAAGGGTCATTCATGAAGAATCAAGATTTAAGTTAAAATGTGATTATATATCAACACCACTAGAAATCATATGATAATAATTGACATCATCCACTAGTGTTCTCGATTAGTGATCATGTTTTCATCAAATTTTATCCTCAGCTTGGTTACCATCAGCTTGGGTAAGAGGGGAAGTGACCTCCATGATATGGTTGACTATTTTAGATCACATTGTAGGTTAGATAGGTTTCGTATTGATTGGTATTACCATATAAGTCAACAAGTATACTTTATGTTTTCCATATATCATAAATCTTAAATTCCATCGTGATCCCTCTCATGTTCTAATTTTTTAAGTTATAGCGTTAGTGCCAGATGATTTAGTTGTGAAGAAACCACTAGATATCAGTGATTCATAGATGAATTTCTTGCATGGGATGTATATTTTTCTATCCAAATTATTGTATTGGTATGGATCAAATTCACATAATATTTGGTAGTATAAATTCTTAGTGAGGGAGTAGGGTCCCCACCACTTTCCATAGAATCCATCATCAACAAGACATTCCATGAAAGAGAATTACAATGGTGTCGATATTGTTACATCTTGGATTAGGTGTTAAATAATGTTTTTATTTAATATATTTTTTCATCGGTTCATAGGGAATTAGTGTCACCCTCAATAGTTTTATAAATGATCATGGTTGGGTGCTAGTAATAAGAACAATTCACATTGTATAAGATTTATTCACAATATGGACTAGTTTATTGGTAAAAGTCATGTGTCATGTATATTACTGAAATGGAATACATCAAATGAATTTTTTTCACATTGTGAATGTTTCTTCTAGGTTTTATTGACTAAGGTAATTCCTTTTTGGTAGACATGAATCCTAATCGATTCACATCATGAATTGGAGATTCATGACACAAAATTTTTCAGCCCTATGGGGTTTTAGGTGATATATGCCTAATTCCTCCTCCCATTTATCTCAAAAATTTTCTCTCAAAACTGATGGCTATACTTGGTGTTTTTTGGTGGATTTGGATCTTCGAGGCGTCTCTTTTTTGTCACCATAATCTCCAACTTGGTTGGTTTCTCCTCTCTCGGTATGTGAGTTTTATCTCTTCTCATTTAGTATGGTAGTTGTGTGGCATTAGAATGTATTTTTAGAGTTTATGGAACATTTTTTTGATCCAAATCTATCCTTTAATGATTCCTTATGTGTTCTTCTTATAGAGGTTGGACCTTATGTTGGTTGTGGGGAAGTGCATGAGAATCTCAATGTATATGTCAATATTTCTTCATCTCCAAACACATTTCTTTTTTAATATTATTATATTTTTTGATAATTGATGTTAGGATTCTATCTAATTCTCTTATTTTCTCATTCATCACTTTTTTCTAGATTCAGTTGTGGTTGGTGAGTGGCTTGAGTTTGAATTAGGTGGTTCTGTCCCATACCAATGTAAAGAGAAATGTAATTTCGTATGGTTTTATAAATTTTTCAATATGTGAATTCTCATGATCTCTAAATTTCATGATTTTTTGGTGTAAATAGATATTAAAGAATTGATGGTTGTTACCATCCTTTTTGTAAAAGAATTTTATCTTTTAATTCATTGAATTATAGATTGTAAAAATAGCATTTCAAAGAATTATGTGATTAAAAATGGTTGTTTGGAATTGATTATTTATTTACAATACATTTTGAATAGATTGATGTATTCCACACATGGGAGCCTTATGTTCCTTGATGGAAGGTTGTGTAATAATCTTTATCAGTAGTTTCTATAGATCAGTTAACTCATGGGGTGTTACTCTGTTCCCAAGGCCTTCTTTTATAATAATTTTTTTATGGAATTATTGGGGGGTTTTCTCTTGGTGTTTTCCTCTATTCCATAGGATATGTGTCCTAGGTACATGAATGTGAACTAGCCATTGTTTTTCTCATGGTATGAGTGACCTATTTATATTGACCATCATTATCATAGAGATTTTTTCCATTTTTCTCTAGCTTTATAATATTTTAGATTTGTTATGATATCCTACATGCTTTTATAAATGATTATGGAAAGTATGTTTTGGGACCATTTTACCAAGATTATTTTGAACTATGGAAAAAAAATTCAGTATTTTACCATTTGACTACATATCCTAAAATTATTTTTATAAATTGATAATATTGTGATAATTGTAAATAAATATGATATGGGAACACATTTGTGGGATCCTTATGTGCCACTTTTTATTGTAGCCTATGTATCCCATTTGTAATGTGTATACCTGGTATTGTATTTTGACATAAGAGAGGGAAAGGTAGTACAGTGAGGTAGTGAGGTTTATTTTGTTGGGTAAGGGTAGTACATAATGATATGGTGGGAGTTACCCCCATACCATGTGGAGTAATTGTTTACTTTTCTTATTTACATATTGGCTATTGTTGGATGTGCACGTTTGATTTTAGTATGGCTATATATAGATTGTATTACTCATAATTTTATTTTATAACATAGAATTTTTTTTATTTTTTATTTATATATATATTGGATCGTGTTTCATTTTGGGTTAAATCATTCCACTAGGTTGTTGGTTGATGTTCGGGTTGTTGTATCCATCCTATGGGTATCAGGATTACCATTCAAGGGAATGGAAGATCACTTTAGGTACCATATTCTAATGGTATCCTAATATCATTCATCAAATAAGGTATTATAAAAGATATAAATTCCCTATATGGATTATCCTTCAAAAGAAATATTTATTTGTAATAAGATTGGAATCAGAACCCTTTCGGTTTTCAATAATGTTTTTTTTAAATCACTTTAAAGTTGGGTATCATTTATTTTGATGAAAATTTATATAAACTAAATGATATCACTCTTAAAAAAATATGAATATGGGAAAATAAATTCAATCGAATGTAATAACACCATGTTAAAGGTATCACAATCCACATTAAGAAAAAAGTCACAAGATATAAAATTTGAACAACATACCCCATATCTTTAATCCCTCTTATTCAAATTCAATCTAAAATCCAATAAATCATATAGTAAATTAATAATATACTACCAAAAATCATATTCATACCTAATACTATTAATAATATTTATTTATAATCATTCTTTTTATGAATATTAGTTATTTTTTTCCTATATTAATAGACCATGTCTTATAGTTTTCACTGTTTATACTGATTTTGTAAGAGTAGTGCCCATATTCTTTCTTCATCCAATGTTCATAATTATGAATTAATTAATTTTTATTTAATTTACTTGTTATATTGATTTATGATTTTTATATTTCCTTTTATGATTAAATTAATCTTTATCATATAATATGAAATCAACAACGGACATTTTTTTTGTGATTTTAAACATATGGAGGGTGTTTTGTTAATTAATTAATGAAATATTGATTTATATATTAAAAACACAAATATATATATATATATATATTTGTGTCATATAATACTATTAATTACGTTATCATAATTATCCATGATATAATTACATAGTATTGTTCAAATAGGTGGTCAAACCGGCCCAAATACGAACATAGCAAGATTATTGATTATTATGGGGTCATTTAGTTTCAATATCATATCACCATTAGCATTATGATATCATTTAGTGATTATTAGTTTGATATATCATAATTAAAAATTATTTTAAATACATTCTAAATGATATAAAAATATTCAATAGTTTTAATTATATGTTTTCATTTTAGCAGGATTGTTTGAAACGATTCAATTAATGATAATAAATTTTTTATCATATTATCAATAGGTTATCCAATTATTTAAAAAAACTCTTATTTAAAACATAAAATTAATATTAATACCTCAAAACCATTATAATACATAAAAATATAGGGATGTGAGGAAAATAAATATTGAAATTAATTTTCCTATAGAGGTCGACATCCACACGAATTCTCTATAAACGATTTCATTTTCCCTTGAATGGTAAAATTTTATAATTTTTTATCAGTTAAGAATCTAAAATATTTTATAAATTTCAAAATAATATATTAAATTGGACATTAAGAAAAACCATTTAAGGTTCTTATAGAATGGGGAATGAAGGAAAATGTTAGTTAAAAAATTATAATTACATAAAAATATAATAATTCTACTTATATTATCATTTTACAATGTAGAAAATAATTTTAAGAATGAAAAAAAATCATATAAATACAAAGGAAATATGAAGAATTAGTTTGAAATATTTTCCTTGCTACTTAATTTCTCGATACACTAAAATGATCCCGTAAGGGGCGTCAAACAGGGGAACCCCTCAGATAGGGTTTCTCTGGGTTTTTTTTAATACGTTTTCTGAAAAAAAATATTTTAAAAAAAACAGTCAGGTTAAAAATATTTTTCAAAATGCCCCTCAAAGGCGGCATCCGCGATGCCGCCTTTGTGTTTCGGGGCAAAGGCGGCATCGCGGATGCCGCCTTTCCCCTATTTGTTTTTAAATTTTTTATTTTTATTTTTGTTTTGTTTTGTTTATATATATATATATATATAAACAAAACAAAATTTTTCAGCAGAATATCTCTGCTACTAAATATCCAGCGGTACTGCCATTACAACAGTCTGGATTCTGACAAAAACCCTCACCCAGACCTCCCTTTTATAAGATGGCTTGCTCTGGAAATCATTCTGCATTTTCGATGTGAGATTCAGGTTCTCCCTTTCCTGCACAGTACATTCTGTATTTCCGATGTGGGATTCTGTTTAAAGTGCATGAATTTGAAAGACAATAAAATATAAACTATAAGAGCAATATAAATGAAATTTTAAATATTGATTAAACATATAAGAAATTGTTGAAAACAAAAAGAATTTCCTTAAAAATGATGATAAAAAATAATTTATAAGCTTTCAAAACCGCCTACTTGAAATTTAAAAATGTTTCAAGTACGTGAATTTGAAAGACTATAAAATATAAAATATAAAACGAATATGATTGAAACTTTAAAGATTGATTAAAGATATAATAAATAGTTGAAAACAAAAGTAATTTCCAAAAAAAATGTTAATGAAAAGTAATTTATAAGCTTTCAAAACCGCTTACTTGAAATTTAAAAATGTTTCAATCACGTGAATTTGAACGACTATAAAATATAAACTATAGAACGAATATAATTGAAACTTTACACATTGATTAAACATATAATAAATAGTTGAAAACAAAAATAATTTCATAAAAAATGTTGATGGAAAATAATTTATAAGCTCTCAAAACCGCCTACTTGAAACTTAAAAACGCTTCAAATACGTAAATTTGAACGACTATAATTACATAAGTAATAATTAATAAGAAATAAGAAATAATTATTAATTAATAATTATAATGAATAATAATAATTACTAATTACTAATTAATTAGCAATATAATTATTAATTATATTACTAATTAACTAAATAATTATTATATATGTGATAATTAATAAGTAATAAGTAATAATTATTAATTAATAATTATAATGAATAATAATAATAATAATTAATATTTATATTACTAATTAATAATTAATAATTAATAATTACTAATTACTAATTAATTAGTTATAATTATTAATTATATTACTAATTAAATATAAAATAATTATATATGTAATAATTAATAAGTAATAAGTAATAATTATTAATTAATAATTATAATGAATAATAATAATTAATATTTATATTACTAATTAACTAATTAATAATTACTAATTACTAATTATTAATTAATTAGTTATAATTATTAATTATATTACTAATTAACTAAATAATTATTATATATCTAATAAGTAATAAGTAATAATTATTAATTAATAACTATAATGAATAATAATAATAATTAATATTTATATTACTAATTAATAATTAACTAATTAATAATTAATAATTACTAATTACTAATTAATTAGTTATAATTATTAATTATATTACTAATTAACTATATAATTATTATATATCTAATAAGTAATAAGTAATAAGTAATAATTATTAATTATTAATTATAATGAATAATAATATTACTAATTAACTAATTAATTTTGACATAATTAATTATTAATAATTACTAATTAGTTATTATAGTGAATAATTATAATTACTAATTATATTACTAATTAACTAATTTACTATTATCTAATTAAGAATTATATTACTAATTAACTAATTAATTATTATATAATTAATAGTTATATTAATAATTAACTAAATAGTTATTATATAAGTAATAAGTAATAATTAATAATTATAATGAATAATTATAATTAATATTTATATTACTAATTAACTAATTAATTATTTTATAATTAATAGTTACGTACTTGAAACATTTTTAAGTTTCAAATAGGTGGTTTTGAAAGATTATAAATTATTTATCATCAACAATTTTGATGAAATTCTTTTTGTTTTTAACTATTTATTATATGTTTAATCAATGTTTTAGGTTTCATTTATATTGGTCTTGTATTTTATGTTTTATGGTCTTTGATAGTAATGTACTTGAAACATTTTTAAGTTTCAAGTTGGTGGTTTTGGAAGATTATAAATTATTTATCACCAACAATTTTGATGAAATTCTTTTTGTTTTCAACTATTTCTTGTATTTTTAATTAATAATTATTACTTATTACTTATTAGATATATAATAATTATTTAGTTAATTAGTAATATAATTAATAATTATAACTAATTAATTAGTAATTAGTAATTATTAATTATTAATTAGTTAATTAGTAATATAAATATTAATTATTATTATTCATTATAATTATTAATTAATAATTATAACTAATTAATTAGTAATTAATAATTAGTAATTATTAATTATTAATTAGTAATATAAATATTAATTATTATTATTATTCATTATAATTATTAATTAATAATTATTACTTATTACTTATTAATTATCACATATATAATAATTATTTAGTTAATTGGTAATATAATTAATAATTATATTGCTAATTAATTGGTAATTAGTAATTAGTAATTTTTAATTATTTAATTAGTAATATAAATATTAATTATTATTATTCATTATAATTATTAATTAATAATTATTTCTTATTACTTATTAATTATTACTTATGTAATTATAGTCGTTCAAATTTACGTATTTGAAGCGTTTTTAAGTTTCAAGTAGGCGGTTTTGAGAGCTTATAAATTATTTTCCATCAACATTTTTTATGAAATTCTTTTTTTTAACTATTTCTTATATGTTTAATCAATGTGTAAAGTTTCAATTATATTCGTTCTATAGTTTATATTTTATAGTCGTTCAAATTCACGTGATTGAAACATTTTTAAATTTCAAGTAAGCGGTTTTGAAAGCTTATAAATTACTTTTCATTAACATTTTTTTAGAAATTCCTTTTATTTTCAACTATTTCATATATCTTTAATCAATTTTTAAAGTTTCAATTATATTCGTTTTATATTTTATATTTTATAGTCTTTGAAATTCACGTACTTGAACCATTTTTAAATTTCAAGTAGGCGGTTTTGAAAGCTTATAAATTATTTTTCATCATCAATTTTAAGGAAATTCTTTTTGTTTTCAATAATTTCTTATATGTTTAATCAATATTTAAAATTTCATTTATATTGGTCTTATAGTTTATATTTTATTGTCTTTCAAAGTCATGCACTTGAAACAGAATCCCACATTGCAAATACAGAATGTACTGCGCAGGAAAGGGAGAACCTGAATCCCACATCGAAAATGCAGAATGATTTCCAGGACAAGCCATCTTATAAAAGGGAGGTCTGGGTGAGGGTTTCTGTCAGAATCCAGACTGCTGTAACGGCAGTACCGCTGGATATTTAGTAGCAGAAAAATTCTGCTGAAATTTTTTGTTTCGTTTATATATATATATATATATATAAACAAAACAAAACAAAAATAAAAATAAAAATTTAAAAAAAATTAGGGGAAAGGCAGCATCGCGCATGCCGCCTTTCGCGTAAAGGCCAAAGGCGGCATCCGTGATGTCGTCTTTTCCCCGAAACATAAAGGCGGCATCGCGGATGCCGCCTTTGAGGGGCATTTTGAAAAATATTTTTAACCTGACCGTTTTTTTTAAAATATTTTTTTAAAAAAACGTATTTAAAAAGAAACTCTGGTTTCTCTACACTGCCTTCTCCCTTCCTCCCTCCTCCCTCCTCCCTTCCTCGATTCTCCTCCCTGGGCTTAGCACAGTCGGGGGTTGGGTTGTGTGTGGCACGGTGGGTCGACCGCTCTTTGGTTTTGCATACTGGCAAGGCCTCTAGAGCTCTGTCGACGAATATCCGCGACGTCCTCACCCACTGATGGTGCCCCCCCCCCATTTTCTTCTGGTCTGGGTTGGGAAGGTTGGTCATTTTCTCTGGGGTCAGTACGAGGTCAGATGTGGAATCCTTTGGAAAGCTCGGCACTGACGACGTCATCTTCCACTCTTTATGCTCTTGGCAACTTGTTACATTTGCAGCGTACCCGGTTCTGGTGCAATGGAGGCTACGCAGGGTGGCTCTCTACTTTCATCTGAGATGTCAACTGTAGTTTTTCTTTGGAAGATGATAACTGTCATTTTTCATTTTTGGTTTTGGCGATTTGGTCTGATGGGGTGTCGGATGTCAGCGTCGATGGTCGACAAGGGTGAGCGATGACAGTTTGGGTTTTTCTGTGATGGTAACTTTTGGGGGATGATCTTCGGTAGTGTGGCTCCGACAGCGAGGGAAGATGACTACGACGGAGTTGTTTTTCTAATGATGATGGTGGATGGATGAATACATGACCGGCTGACATAGTACCTATGGTTCGGGCCACCTCGGTAGTGGCGATGCTTTTTGAATTTCAAATTTCATCTTGTTTTTTGTCTTGGACCCCACCTGCGTGTGGGATCACCGATTCCTTTAAGCGGACTTCCAGAAAATCAAATAAAAGTATAAATTTCAGTCAGTATTCCTTACTACTTGGGCTATCTCATTTGTAAAGGGGTTAAACGATTGAAAGATAGACTTATGAGAAGACAAAAAACATTCATTGTGTATTGGATACTTTAGGAGTGGTTTGGGAAGATTTTTTGGGAAATTTGGGTTGTTTTGTGAGGGGAGATAAGGAGAGGAGGTCCCCTTTTATGATGTGAAAAATGGACATTTTTTTTAAAACCCAAAAAACATCAATTAATGAACATAACTCTTAGGAAAAATGTATTTAAAATTAGAAATAATTAAGAGGATAAATTAAAAGGTTGATCAACACTTGAAGCACCCAATTAAAAAAATTTATACCATGTTTGTTCTTTTATCTCTTATTTTACACATTTTTACAATTTTGGTTTTCGACAAGGATAAAAAAAATTACCTAGGTAATGTAACTTTTAATAATAAAAAAATTGTAATTATTAAATAATTTGAACATGATGATTCCTAATTTGAAATCAATTTTTTTCAATTTTTAGAAGCAAAATTCTTTTTACCTATAATAAATATATGATGTAATAAACCAGTTTTTTTAAAATAGACCTGGAATTCTATAATATCAATCAGAGGTTTTAAAAATTTAATAAATATTTCTAAAATTATTATATCAATTATAAAATAAATATTTTTTCAGGAAAATTGTTTCATAAATTTCTAATCCATACTCAAATACTAAAAATTTATTCAATGTCCTATTATCTGTATATTCCATTATTCACCTAAAATTCCTTTTTTAATAAAAATACCAAAAATTCATGTTAAGATAATTTAGAGATTCTAAATCTAGAAATTGATTTTTTTTCTAATTATGACGGTTAAAATTATAAATTTTTGTTTTTTAAATTAAAATTAAAAATTAAAATTTATTCTATTGAAAATTGGTGTTTCTAAACATTAATAATTATTTATATTTATTGATATAAATTTATAATTTAAAATAAGTTAATATGTTTGTTCATATATATTAATATTTTAGTTTTTAATATTTATTCAGTTTTTCTACAACAAAAATTCTTAAAAATTGTTATTTTTTAAAAAGGAATTATTTTTTCTATACTAAATATGATTTAACAAATAAAATTAAAATTTATTATTTATATTCTTAAATTTAATTTTTACTACAATATTGATATTAAAATAATTATTTTAATTTTATATAAACATCATATCATTGTTTAATAATAATATCATATATTTATATCATTGTGTTTTATATTATTTTAATTTTAGTGGATAATAATACAAGAAGTTAGTTTACCTATTAGATATATGTTTAATTACCATATATACAACAACCATAATTCCAATGATCATATTTTCAATGATATTATTTTTAATGACCATATTTATAATGGAGAGATTTAACTATTGTATATTGGATTACTAAAGCAGTTTTCCATTCCACTCTCAAATCATCATGAACATTTCTTATTTCATATTATATAATTTCCATAATGATTTCTCATTTCGTGGTTTTAGTCCCCATTATAGGTTTTGTTTGGCTATTTATGATCCTCGTGGTTGATGATTATCCAAGATATTTCATTGGAATTTTTTATTTTTTTCTCTACATTGTAAAAAAAATTATGTATTAATAATTAATGTATTTTATCCTTTCTATGTAATAATTATTCATGTGCATTATAATGTTTTATGTTCATTTCTTGTAATTTCCCATTTCAGAATGAATTATGTGCATTTATTTTGGTTTATATCTTATAGGGAACATTTTCTTATCATGTTTGAACTCTTTAGAAATAATAGAGAAATATTCATTAAATTTATTGAAATAAATAATAATAATAATAATAATAATAACAATTTTGATTCCTAAAGCATGGGTCCTTACATCCCCCGCTAAATAATTTACTCCCTCGAATTTCTAATTATCATAGACATGTTAAAATAGATAAGGGTATCTAATTTTAGAATGACTCAAGATATAACTTCAAGAAAGATAAAACCATAAAACCTTAGGAAGTATATCCCTTACCTCAAAATAATATTGTTAACAATATTGAGTTTTTCTCCAACTATATGGACCAAGAGTATTCTATAATTTGGAATTAAGACACAAGTTATATAATTTTTTTAGTGTTTTTTTATTATTATCCTTTCATTAATATAATAAAATAGGTTAATATGAAAAAAAAATCCTAACTCTAAATAATTTTACCTCTAGGTGGTTGGAATAAATCCATCACTAAAATCATGTTAAATATATATCTTAGAAGAATAATAATATTTTCACATGGAACATTTCTATGTCCATAAACATGGAATACAATAATTATATGACTAAACAAAATAAATTGAAATAAAATCATCAAGGTGATTACCTAATGATCTCAAATAAAATCAGAGATACACTAGATTCCTTGGAATAAATGTCACAACCAGTCTCTCAGGGCCCGTTCTGTGACTACCTCAATCATGCCTTCCATAGGTTAGGGGCTAGATACTAGCAACGAATAAGTATATCCCAAAAAGGGAAGGAATTTTCCCTCAAACTTGTACACATGCACAAATCGCAAACTACGGAAAGGTAAACACTAAGTAAAACACAACTGTCACTGAGACAACAACTAAATGTACAATACAATTGAAAAGTACAAGGGGCTAAAATACAAGCCCAAAACCACAAAGAAAAGTACAACTTCCAAGGTCAGTCTACTCAAGCCCTTCCTGAAGGGTAGGTGGAGGATAGCTATCAGTAGCCATTGAAGCGCATCTCGTCTGTCTCATCTCAATGGGCATCACCTGGTCCTAGACCACCAAGGTCTCTGTCAAAGCATTGATCACCTGCGTGAGACAGGACATGTGCAGGCGAGGCTCGTGCAGGGATGAGTAACACAATACTCAGTAGGGACCCCAAATCATAAAGGAAATACCACAAAGAAGGACCACATAGAAAGATCACACAAAAAAATCACACAGTAAAGACAACTCATACCAGGTATAAATCAAAGTATAGAAAGTAATATTATTATTCGTAGAGCTAAATCATTTTGTACTACTGAGGGATTCATCCCTGATGAGCCACTGAGTTCTACTCATCTGTTGGACCACTGAGTTACGCTTGTCTAATGAACCACTGAGATACACTCATATGTTGCACGTCTAAGGTACGCTCGTATGTTGAACCACTGAAGTATGCTTGTATTCCAAACCACTTAGGTACGCTCGTATGCTAAACCACTTAGGTACACTCATATTATGAACCACTAAGGTATGCTCGTATGCTGAACCATTGAGGTATGCTCATATACTGAACCACTGAGGTACGCTCATATCTTGAACCACAAAAGTATGCTTGTATGCTCAACCACTAAGGTAAGCTCATATGTTGAACCACTACGGTACACTCATATGCTGGACCAATAAGGTATTCTCGTATGGTGAACCACTGAGGTATGCTCATATGTTGAACCACTAAGGTACGCTCGTATACTGAACCACTCAGGTATGCTCGTATGTTGAACCACTAAGTTATGCTCATATGCTGAACCACTGAGCTACACTCGTATGTTGAACCACTGAGGTGCGCTCGAATGTTGAACCACTGAGGTACGCTCGTATGATGAACCACAGAGGTTTGCTCGTATACTGAACCACTGAGGTACGCTCGTATGCTGAACCACTCAGGTACACTTGTATTCTGATCCACTAAGGTATGCTCGTAATGTGAACCACTGAGGTACGCTCATATGTTGAACCACTGAGGTACGCTCGTATGCTAAACCACTAATATACGTTCGTATGATGGACCACTATGGTACACTCGTATGCTGAACCACTAAGGTACACTCATCGACTAAACCAAAAAGGTATGCTTGTATGCTGAACCACTAAGGTACGCTCGTATGCTGAATCACTAAGGTACGTTGATCATATCTTTCATGTCATACCCACCCATAGGATTCCCACTCTCCAGTGTGCCTGATTCCGAGATAATTTACTCCTCATACCATCGGTTGTAACTTGAACATCACAGAATATCACTTAGTGTATTCCCAAATGGCCTTCCCACCGTAAATATCCCAACGTTGCAGATGGCACGTTAATCGGATGCCCGATGTGAAAGATATTTGGCGTTTTAGTAAACAGGGGTCGGTTGCATCCATACCCAGCCTAACGTGATCAGAATGACCTGGACAACCTGGCTCGGGGGCCCCGTATGTCCCAACCTTTTTTGGTCGACCCCGACCTGACCCGGTTGGGTATGGGCCGGCCTGGTTCATCCATGGGTCCAACCACAAGGTCGCCTGATGATATGGTTTCATCCGGACCAACCTGCACCGGCGAGCCGGTTCTGTCCGCAGCCCGGGCCGCCCAGCGGCTCGATCCCCCCTGTCAGCCCAGCCTGTAAGGGTAGGCCAACTTGCTTTCATCCCGGATGCTCGAGGTGTCTGGGGCATGCCACCACGGGGCCCGCTGCGGCCGGCCACTTCCTACCTACACGCGGTCTAGAAGGGACCATGTGCCACCTGCTCAATGTGATCCACTGATGCAGGAGGATCCTCCAATGTGGTGCCTGAGTGGCGGTGCCTTGCAGCATTGTCGTGGCCTCCGCCGAAATGGAGTGTCGTCGGGGTGCGCCGCCTCCCTCCCACAGTGGCCGTCGCGGGCCACCGCCTTCGATGGTGTCTTCCACGGGCCACCAGGTTTTCTCTGGTTGTCTGATTCTCAAATCGTCCACGCCCACAAACTTCTCAGGTCACCTCCAACCTTGCTACGACCTCAAGGTTTCCTTACCATCAATTTGGGGTTCGGTCACGAAGAACACATGAATTCCCAAATAGAACAAACAGGCCTTTCTTTGTGTCAGATTGAATTTTTTCTCGTTAGTAGAAACATGAATCATATAAATAACTCACTATGATTTTAATCCCATTATCAACCCACAAAAAAATTTCCCAACCCCATAAGGAAAATCTATCTGGGGATCAACTTTATAGATATTTAATCCATGTTCCTTGTTTAGAGGGGAGAATAGGGGAAAAACAATCACACAGTTTCAAACCCCTACCTAGGAAAGGAGATTTCTCAAGGATGATTGTTCTTTGTCATCCGTCGATCTCTGCTCCCAAATCTGCTCCCCAAGGGTGCCATCGCCATCATCTGATTCACTGACATTCTTCATTGGAGAGGTTTTCCTTCATCGTTCATCATCACCACCCAACAAAGCCTTTGAGCAATTCTAGGATGGTGCCAACAATCCTACATTGCTTGTTAGGCCATTAATTAAAGAAATGTGAGTCAATATTTATGTTATGCTGCATTACAACATCATTACACTGACTCAATAATGAGGGTCATTATTGAGATTCATCTTCACCTCGTCACTACATTGCAATGATAACATTCCACTTCTCAATAATGAAGAAAACAATTAAAATAACTTTTTAAGTTATTTTATTTTTCTTCTGAAAAGTCTGAAAATAGCTTTTTACCTCAACCCACACCGGTCGAGGTTAAGTCCTGCTTATGTAGAACATCTCATTATGAACTCAATGATGGTCTCAAATTTTTAATCTAAGTTTCTCTTTTTCAGCTATGAGGATTCAAAAATAAAATAACTTTTTTAAAATTATTTTATTCACGGTTACGTCCCAAAAACCATCTTTCACAGTCGGCCCGTGGTGGCTAATGTTAGGCTTCGTATAAGGTAAGCCTACCCTCACAAACTCAATGGTACTCTCATATTTCCAATGTGAGTTTCTGTTTATGAGTTATAAGGATTTTAAAAAAAATAACTTTATTTTATTGTTTTATTTACAGGCAAAAACTACTTTCCACTATTGACCTTCGTCGTCCAATGTTAGTCTCTGCCTCATGAAAGAATAACTTCATGTGTTCGACGGTGGTCTCTGATTTTCAATTTTTGTCACTGTTCGTGAGATATAAGGATTTTAATAATAAAATAATTTTATTTAATTATTTTATTTACGGTTATTCTATTTTTGGTTTTTCTCACTAGAGACCCACACCGACTAAACTTTAGTCATTCCTAGAGTAAACCCACCATCATAAATGTAATGGTGCCCTCATATTTCTAATCTGTGCATCCATTTAAATGTTATTCCACTTTTTCAAGAAAACCTCTCACACACACTATTTAAAATTTAACATTTTTCGACAGATCATTCCAGGCACTCCGAGCCTCGGAATCACATGTCGTCTCAGCGCTTGGTCCCAAAATAATCCCATTTAATTTTCAAAAATGAAATCATGAGATTATAGGGTATTACATTACTCCCCCCTTTAGGGATTTACATCGTCATAATCCAAAACATGGGCTAATCAAACAAAAGGGGGTACTGAGCACGAATATGAGCCTCCTGCTCTCATGTGCTCTCCTAAAGATTCTTTTGCTGCCAATGAACACACACCAGAGGAATCGATCATCTATGAAGGATCCTATCATGTTGATCCTCTATCTCCACCAGGTACTCTGTGAATGTCTTCCCGTCATCAATCTCCATCATGCCATGGTTGATGACGTGAGAACGGTCATGGACATATCTCCTCAATTGGGATACGTGGAAGATTTCGTGCACCCTCTCTAACTGTGGCGGTAGAGCCAAGAGGTAAGACACCTCACCCACTCTAGGAAGTATTAGGAAAGGCCCGATGAATATCGAATATAACTTTTCGACCCGACCAAATCTCCATATCTCTCGTCGAGGAGAGATCCATAGGAATATGTGGTCCCCCTCTTCGATCTTCAAGGGTCTCTATCTCTTATCAGCATAGGAATTTTGTCTGCTTTGTAAAGTCTTTATCCTATTTTGGATGACCTGCACCTTCTCATTGGTAGCTTGTACAATCTCTGGACCCTCGAGTACTGACTCCCCTAGGTTTGTCCAGCATAACAGTGACCTGCATGGTCATTCATACAGTGTCTCAAACAGTTCCATACTGATGGTAGAGTGGTAGTTGTTATTGTATGAAAACTCCAATAGTGGTAGGTGATCCTCCCAACTATGAAGAAAATGAAGAACGCAAGCACGAATAATGTCCTCCATGTTCTGTATAGTCCGCTCCATCTGACCATTCATCTGTGGGTGAAAGGTTGTGCTCAAGCGCATCTGAGGTCCAAATTCCTCCTGTAATCCCTTCCACAATCGGGATGTAAAGCATGCATCATGATCTGAGACTATCATATATTGGAATCCATTGAGTCGGACTATATCCTGCACATAGAGGCTTCCCAAGATCTCTACTGAACCTTGTTCTCGAATGTGTAGGAAGTGGGCCAACATGGTGAGTCGGTCCATGATTGCCCAGATGTTATCATGCCCCCGGGACATATGTGGTAAGTCCTTTAAAAAGTACATCGATATCCCATCCCACTTCCACTTTGGTAGCTCGAGGGGTTGTATCAGTCTTTCTTGAACCTCGTGCTCAGCCTTCACTTTTTGAAAAGTGAGGCATCTCAAGACAAACTTTGTCACTGCCTTTTTCATCCCTGGCCACCAGTACTGATGTCAAAGGTCCTGGTACATTTTCACCACACATTGATGTACCTCTAAATAGGATGTGTGGAACTCTCTCAACACTTCCTCTGATAACGCCAGTGGTACAATGGTGCGTCCTCTGAAAAGTATGACATGATCCCCTCCTTTTGAATATACATCAGGGCCATGCCCTATGGACATCTGGGCACGTGTAGTCCCAGGGCTGGCATCTCTGAGTTGTGCCTCCCTAAATCTTTGTAAGAGTGGATGGGAAACTACCATTGATTGAAGATAAGTTGCCTCATCTCTTTCCACAAGGCATATCTGAAGTGAGGAAATCATCTCTAAGGATTTTTTCAGTAGTTGTGAACTCGATATCCTGTTGAGAGAATCTTCCAACATGTTCCCCTTCCTAGGAGTATAGACTATCTTGAATTCATAGTCCAGGGGGAACTCTAGTCATCACCGATGTCTTAGGTTCATATCCTTCTGATAAAATATATACTTGAGACTCTTGTGGTCATAGTAAATGATAAATTATTAACCCATAAGGTTGTGTCACCACATCTTCGGTGCGAAGACTACGAAAGCCAACTCAAGGTCATGAATTAGATAGTTCTATTTACACGGTATCAATTATCATGATCCATAAGAAATTACTTCTTTTCCCTTCATTAGGACACAACCATGCTCAGTTCCTGATGCATTACAGTACACCACATAGTTGGCGCCCTCCTCTGGAAACCTCAATATAGGATCACTCGTTAATCTTTGCCTCAGCTGCTGAAAGCTCTGCCATCATCCACTTGTCCACACGAAGGGTTTTAACTTCTTCATCAATGTCTTCATGGGTTTTGACACTCTGGAGAAGTTGAGTACCAATCTTCGATAATACCCATACAACCCAAGGAAACTTTGTACCTCGGTAATGCTCTTGGGTGGTTCCCAAGAAATCATTGCCTAGATCATCACTAGATCCACCACAATTCCAGCCTTTGAGATGACATGTCCAAGGAAGTAGACCTTTCTTATCTAGAACTCATGATTTGATAGATTTTCATAAAGATGGTGCTCTCGGAGTATGTCTCGAACCATCCTCAGGTGTATCACATGCTACTCCTCAGATGCTGAATACACTAAGATGTCATCAATGAAGACCACTACAAAGTAGTATAATTATAGCTAGAAGATCTAATTCATGAGTACCATGAACAATGTTCAGGAATTCTTCACGCCAAAAGGCATCAGTATGTACTCGTAGTGGTCGTAGCGACATCTAAAAGCTGTCTTCGAGATTTTCTCATCTAATACTCGAAGTTGGTGATATACTGATCTGAGGTCTATCTTAGAGAACTATCTTTCTCTCTTCAGCTGATTGAAGATTTCATCAATCCTCGGTAGAGGATACTTGTTCTTCATGGTCACCTGGTTCAGGTGCCAGAAGTCCACACATAACCTCATGATTCCGTCTTCCTTCTTGGAAAACAACCCTGGGGCTGCCCATGGTGAAATGTTGGGCCTTACAAACCCCTTCCTCTACAATTACTCCAACTGTACCCTCATCTCCCGGAGCTCTGCGGGAGCCATCTGATATGTAAGTATATATATCGGTGTCATCTCAGGTTATAGATCAATGTAGAAGTCTACCTCCTCATGTGTCTAGATGGTGAAACTCCACCATCTCCCTGCCTAGCCCTACAGAAGGCTCAGAGCTAGAATCGCCATTTGGTCAAGGGGAATTCTTACTAAGTGGAAGACTTGTGTAACCGTATCAATCTAATCCTCAGCGACCTAAGGATCTGTCACTCCCCTGATCCTATGAGGTCTCTATCTATAGAACTTTTGTAAGGCACTGAGCCTACATGATTTCTATACCGGTAGTGCCGGTAGTAACTACTGACTAACGAGCAGTGGTATCACTGGGACACCTCCCAAAGGTACCATCTCGGGCAATGGTCCCTATAATGAATCCTCGTTACTTTTTAGACCATCATAGTGGTCACGCACTGGAATCCTGGTTGGCTGTCTGTGTGGAGGCATCTTGATGGGTATCAAGATGAACCACGATTAATAGATTATACGTAGTGATCTGACTCTAAATAAAAAAGATCATGAGAAAAACACTCAAAGACGCATGCAACTAGTTTTTTCATGTACCGAGTTAGAATATATAATTCAAGGTCCCGATGTATGGATGCGTCAGCCATTGCACCAACATTGGACTCCCTGGCCTGAAATCTAAACACGAGACACTTAACACTATTAACCCGTAAAAAAATTTAGACTCTTAGTTCTTCTGGTAGAACCAACCTCCCTCTGATACCAATTTGTCACAACACATCCCCCAAGGCACATTCCATGACTACCCCTAACCCGCCTTGCATAGTTCAGGGGTTGGTGACTAGTACCGAATAGGTATATCCCAAAAGAGAAAGAATTTTTCTTTAAACATGTACATATGCACAAAGCTCAAACTAATGAAAGGTAAAAAATAAGTAAACCACAAATATCACTATGAAAAATACTTCAAGTATAGTACAACTGAAAAGTACAAGGGGATAGAATACAATCTCAAAACCATAAAGAAAAGTATAGCTGCCAAGGTCTGTCTACTCAAGACCTACCTGAAGGGTAGGTGGAGGATAGCTTTCGGTAGCTGTTGAAGTACGTCCCATCCATCCCATCTCACTAGGAACCACCTGGTCCTGGACCACCAAAGTCTCTGTCGAAGCATCGATCACCTCCATGAGACATAACACATTCGAGTGAGGCCCATGAAAGGGTGAGTAACAAAACTACACAGCGTGTACATTCAATGTATATGGCGTGCATATCTTGTTTTGATTTTATTCTTCCTCTAAAATTAAAACAATTTAGGCTTGCTTGAATAATTATTAAACCAAATACGTGGATAATATTTATTCTACTTGAGATACTTGGATACACTTAGTGTGTGATCCTCTAGGTCTCTTTCTCATTGGCATTAGGCATGCTTGCCTAAAGTCCAAGATTACTGTGTAGCAGCGGGTCAAGGCACCCAAGAGAAAGAAGTTGATTCCACATTTACGTATCACCTCATACGAACTATTACCTTGTAATTTAATCCCTTTGTCTCAATATCACATCAAGAAGGTTTCATGGTAGTGTCATAAACCTATATGCTTGATCCATCATTCTTTGACTTCCAGAAATAAACTCTTCGTTACACCATGGCCATGGAATTTGGGTGACAGTTCTATTTCAATCAAAGGGACCAATATATATACATCCACAAATATGGAAGGGAAAAATCCTTCCTCGACTTATCTATTAGCAACATGTCATTCATGACGCACCCAATGTACCCTACTTCCCACCAACTGTCTTCGTGACAGTTTTTGTTAGCAAATCTAAGTGTGCGAGTCATGGCATGAGTTAATGATAATCTTCCAGTCTAAGGACCATTACACACGCTCGTAGATTGAAATGTATGATGACACCAAGACATGTGGAATTACTACTGGCAGATCTGTTCTCATAATCTATCATCTTGGAGATTACCAAGTGTGAACTCCATAAAAGAGAGTCTTGTCTTCTTACGAGTAATCGTACATGACAGTATGTATACTATGTGTCCTATCATAGTATTTCATCCAACCGTAGAACTTTATTTAAGAATATTGTTATAGCATTTCAAGGATCTCACCATAGTGGAGATCCACCACGACCATATTAATGCAACAAATAATCCAGGACATTATTATATTATAGTCATGCAGAACAATGAACAATATATAATAAGTGTACATTCATGTAATCAAAGTATAAATAGTTTTTCTCAGGAAACCAACTCTAAAAAACACCCACTTGGACTAGAGCCAACTTCCTACGACTTTTAGTCCACTGGACCTCACATGATGATCATGTTTCTGCTGATTCAAGGCTTTATTCAAGGGTTCCACCGCATTGTCTTCTGTGGAAATACTACTCACTACAACTTCACCTCTTTGAGAAAAATCCCTCAAAAAATGATACTTATGAAGTATGTGCTTTGTCCTCTAATGTGACCTTGGCTCTTTTTCAAGTGACACCACTACAGCATTATCACAATAGAGTGTGATAGGATCTTTACTGCTAGGTACTACAACCATCTATTGGATGAAGCTTAGCATCCATAATTTAGCTACCTCAGAAGCTACGATATACTCGGACTCTGCTGTAGAATATGCGACCACACCTTGCTTTGAGCTCTTCTAGCTCACTGCACCTCCATTAAAACTGAAGATGTATCCATTCTGCGACTTCATGTTATCTTGATCAGTCTGGAAACTAGCATTTACATGTTCTCTGATGACGTGTTCCTCATCTCCTCCATAAACTAGGAACATATCCTTAGTATGGCTCAGATACTTAAGGATAGTCTTGACTGCCATCCAATGGCATTCTCCTGGATCAGCTTGATATATTCCTACCACACTTAATGTTTAAGCAACATCTAGCCTTGTACATAGAATAACTTACATGACTGACCCAATAACGGTTGCGTAAGGTATCCTTGCCATTTTCTTTCTTTACTTAGGTGTTTGAGTACACATTTTCTTGGAAAGATGAATGCCATGTGACACTGGAAACAATCCCCGCTTGGACTGTTCCATACTGAATCTCTTCATTATCTTGTCAATGTATGTACTTTGACTAAGGCTCAACATTCTCTTAGATCTATCATGATGGATCTTGATCCCAATAATATATGCTATCTCGCCCAAGTATTTATAGAGAAGAATTTATCCAAACATTCCTTAACTGACTGTAAGACAGATACTTCGTTTCCAATTAGTAATATGTCATCAACATATACTATTAGGAAAATGATTTCACTTCCACTAATCATTTTCCAGAAACAAGGCACACATTCATTCTTAAAAAATCTAAATTCCATTACAGCTTCATCAAAATGAATTCTCCATGACCTTGATGCTTTCATTAATCCATAAATGGATTTTTGCAACTTGCTTACCTTGTTGGAATCCTTTTTTGTCACAAAACCTTCAGGTTGTGTCATGTAGCCATATTTCTGGAGGTTCCTGTTATAGAATGATATTTTGACATCCATTTTCCAAATTCCATAGTCATGGAAAGAAGCAATAGCCAATAGGATTCTGATGGATTTTAGCATCGCAATTGGTGAAATGGTTTCATCATATTCAATTCCTTTACGATGTCTAAAACCTTTTGCAACCAGTCGTACCTTATAGGTTCTGACTTGTCCCTCCATGTCTAGTTTATTCTTGAATACCCATTTATTACCAATAGTATTTACATCAACTAGAGGATCTACCAAAATCTAGACTTGGTTTTGGTACTTGGAATCCATTTCAGAATTCATGACTTTTTGCCACTTGGCAACGTCTATGCCTTCAACTGCTTCCTTATAGGTAAGAGGATTATCATTGTCAACCAATAATGATTCACCATCCTCGGTGAAAAGAAAACCATATCGTTATGGTTCTCTCACCTCTCTCTTTCTCCTACGCAGTTCCTATGTCTCTGGAATAGATTGGTCTTCCACGGGGCTTTGTGGAATCTGTTCTTTTACCAACTCATGTATATCTTGAGTCTCGACTTCATCGAAGTCTATCTCACTCCCACTATCTCTTTTGGAGATGTGCTTCCTCTCAAGGAATATGGAATGTCTTTCCACTGTATCCATTTTATCTGAAGGGTTGTATAGGTAATATCCCCATGTTTCCTTGTGATATCCTATAAAGGTACACTTTGTGACTCGTGGTGCAAGTTTGTTACCTGAAGAGGCCTGAAAAAATGCTTCGCTACCCCACACATGTAAATTTGATAACATGTATTTGCATCCACTCCATAAAACATATGGAATAACATTTATCAATTTAGTTGGTACTTGGTTTAGTATGTGTATTAATGTTTGTAATGCATATCCCCAGAAGGATAATGGAAGAATCGCATGACTCATCATTGATCTCACCATGTCCAACAGGGTGCGGTTCCTCCTTTCACTGACACCATTCCACTGAGGTGAATAAGGAGGAGTGAGTTGAGATAGAATTCCAAAATCCTGTAAGAAATCAATGAAGTCCTGATTAAGATATTCTACTCCTCTGTCTGAGCGGAGTTTCTTAATCTTCTTACCAAGCTGGTTCTCAACATCATTCTTCGATTCTTTTAACCAATCAAAATAATCTGATTTATACCTCATTAAGTAAATATATCCATATCTAATAAAATCATCAGTAAAAGTTATGAAGTATAATAAACCACCCCTTGCTTCAACTAGAAATGGTCCACACACATCTGTGTGAACTAATTCTAGAAGCTCTTTAGTCCTTTCACATTTCCCACTAAATGGGGCTTTGGTCATTTTTCCTTGTAGACATGCATGACATACACCAAGTGGTTTTAGTTCAAAAGAATCTTAATACCCATCTTGATGTAATTTTGAAAAATGTTTCTCATTGACATGACCTAGCCGGTGATGCCAAAGTTGGGTGTGGTATGAGTCATGTGAATTAATTTTGTCATCGATTCCCATTACTTGGTTTGTGTAGTCTAACACATAAAGGTCGTTATATAAATGTGCCCTATGAAAACATATGCTATCTTTATAAAATTAGAAACATTAATTTCCAAACATGAAGTTGAATCCATTAGTATCTAATCTGTATACTGAAACAATGTTTTTGGTTAGAGAGGGTATATAATAACATCCTTTTAATACCAAGACCATCCCAGTAGGCAATGTGAGGTGGTAGTCTCCGACAGCTACAACAGCGAGTTTGGCTCCATTGGCTGCTCGCAGATCCACCTCACCTCGGTCAATCATTTTAAATCTACTTCGTTCCTGTATTTGGATACAGATGTGAGAACCACAAGCAGTATCTAATTCCCAATTGGTAGAAATAGATAGATTACATTCGATAAAAAACGGACCGGAAGCTTCCCCTTTCTTCCTTGGTTGGGTGCAATTTTTCTTCCAGTGGCCCTTCTTTCCACATGCGAAACAAATAGCCTCTTGTTCTCTTGACTCCCCTTTGATCTTCCTTTTCTTGGAAGGCCTCGAAGAAGCTTTGGGATTAAATCTCTTCGCCTTCCCTTTAATTTTATTCACTATAAGGACAGAAGGCTTTCCACGCTTCATATCATTGTCCACTTGGTGAATGAGGATAAGAAGATCAGATAGAGACTTCTCAATGTTATTCATGTTGAAATTTACAACAAAGTTAGAGATGCTCTGGGGGAGTGATGCAAGAATGAGATCGGTACCCAGTTCTTCAGGGAGTTTAAACCCTAGAACCTCCAAGCGTTCAATGTTTCCAATGAGTTTGACTACATGAGTCCCAACTGGGGTACCCTCTCCAAGCTTTCTCTGGAATAGAGCCTTGAATATCTCAAACCTTTCATGTCTTTCTCTATCCTAGTATAGACCACGGAGGTACTCAAGCATGATATATGAATCCATGTCTTCATGAGACTTCATGAGCTCACTAGACATTGATGATAACATCAAACATTGAACTTAAAGTGCATCGTTCAAATGTTGATCATATACTAGGAAATATTTATCACTCACCCCCTGTGAAGGTGAATCAAGAAGTGAGGACTCCAGCACATAAAACTATCATTCATGGCATAGGATAACCCGAAGGTGCCTAAACCATTCCTGAAAGTTACTTCCAGTGAGGATATTTTCTTTTTCTAGAATTGATCACAGAGAAAATGTGGTTGATGAGTTTGTCATATTGATTCTAAAAATTAAAAGAGAAAATTTATCAGTACCTTTTGATTACATTTTAGGAAAAATAATAAATGAATTTATTAATTATCTTTCTATTTTATCATGTCCCAATGGCCCCCACCATTGAACTTGGAATGCCTAGTTTCTATGACATTATAGTGGCAAGGATCCATATTTACCTTCGCATAACCCCAAAAAGGGTTGGTCAAACTATTTAAAGGTATTTAGGTAGGTAAGTCTTTTCCAACTTTGACCTTACAGTTCCTTGATCTGTTGATTGGACTCCCCAATCCTAAAATACTTACTTGGATTTCCTCAACATTTGCCTCCATTTTACAACAAGTCTAGCAAGGGATAATCCTCTTGATGTGAAAATTTTAAGTCAACCCTAAAATTTCATAAGAGCTTCCTTTATAAAAGTAAGTGTCCCAATAAGGGTTGGTCAAACACATAGTTTTATTGAGTCTTGACCTTAATCAAGTAATGGAAGGCTTGGTCTGACTTAATATGGTATTTGAGGGATTTTATTCTTTATGCATAGTTTTTCATTATCACGTGCTTGTTAGTATTAATTGATGCTTGCTTAAGTGATTAACCATGTTCTGATAATGTTTACGCAAATTCTGGTTTTTATTTTATTCCATCTTTGCATGCTTTTTTATTTCATTAACTATGTGATCACGATAATAGATACATAAAAAATAAACCATGCAATCAGAAAAAAATAAAATAAGATAGAATGATCATGAGATTATATTGGTTAGGTTATCTAGCGGTTTTGATAAGCTAACCCTAACCTAGGGAAAAACACCTTGAACCCGATGGTTCGTGTTTTGCAGCACCCACCTGTCCATCTTTGTATCTTCTTTGGTTAGTTTCGCCTTAGCTTCTGATTTTGAACCGTCTCCTCTGGCTTGGGAGATCCTCCATTACATGGGGTTTAAATTACCATGGGCACGCAGGCCCAAACTTTTATTGAAAAAAGGCTCACAGGACAATGAATTTAAATTAAATAAATTTAAATGAAACCATACACACACAAAGGGTACTTGGTCTAGATAATGATCCTCCATGGCATGCAAAGACATTTACGCATGTTTAGTATTCAAATTCTTTTAATCATTATTTTATTCAAGATAATTCGCGCATGAATTCAATTAATTATGATCTTATAATTAATCAATTCTTTATCTTAAATTACTTTCTGAATTTTCTTGAGATTCTTGTCATCCATATTCCTTGTACGAGTCTTTGTACTTTGGAGAAAACCTGTTGAAATTCCATTTCTGGAAGGTACACGGCGTGTAGGCTACATTAAACGGCATGTATTTGTTTTCACCCTTTATCAAAAGTACACGCTGGGGGATTTGACATGTTTTCTGTACTTTGGAAATTTTAGAGTACATGGGGTGTAGATTAATCTAACACGGCGTGTACTTCCTTGTTACGTGGTTACCGACCAGGAAATCCTGTGTACGCAGTACATGGCTTCTCCTTGTACATGATTTTACCAGGGCCAGATTGGACAACACGGTGTGTTGATTCAACATACACGCCATGTATTCTGGTTTCCACGCGTCGTTCAGTTCTGGTCAACATGGTGTATTAAAAACTTAGGTATGCTCAATTCACACGGTGTGGTTTGGCGGACCAGTACCGGTTCATTGAACCTAAGTACATGGCATGTAGTTTTCACTACACGTTGTGTATTCTTGTGTTGTACATACAGAACGAGCGGCTCCTCTGGATGAGTTCCTCGTTTTTATTTTAATCAAAATTATAATTAAAAGGTCATTTCTTTGTTGTGAATCAAGAAACAGAGAAAGAACAGACTTCATTCATTCAGTTTTATAGAATGATTTATCTAGAATTGAATCAAATATAAATGTGTAAATTATCAACAAAAATTAAATAACTATAATCAACGTTGTGACTCCCTTTGATACTACTTGAAGGTCCTAGGTGTAGCGGAAGCTCATGGGTGGATGTGCCCACTTGGATTTTTGTCATTAGCAATGATCAATCTGAGATCAATACGACGATAAATTCCAGACTCCACAAATCGAATCACAGAAATAGACAAAGAAGAAGAATAGTCCCGGAACTGCAAAGGAGGACCATCACAGGTTGATTATAATAAATTAATTGATTGAAAAGAAGTAACTTTTATAGAGTTCATTATTCATTGATATTTCTGATCATGATTTGATGTGATTCGTCATTGCGTCGCAGAAGCCAAGTGAAGACTTCCTCTAGCGGTGATCCACACATGGACCACGTATCTCTGGACGTTGAAAAAGGAATCTTCGGGTGCTAGCATGGAGAATCCTTTGCTTTAATTTTCCACCTTATATAGCCTTGATCCGATGGAGGAGGATCTCTCTCGGTCTTGAGAGCGTTCTTGGAGGAAGGAGTTCTTTCAGCCTTTATAGAGTTCTCCAGAATTGTTGTGCACAACGATTAGGGAAAAGTTATTGGGGTTGTGGGGATATTTATAATCGGGTTTGAGGTTATAGAGTTATGAAAATAAATAAACACGTTGCACTTTTTATTTATTTCATTAAATATTATTTAAAATCCCATGTCGAATCATTAATTTCTTGACATGCACCCATGCTGAGGTTATAGAGTTATGATAAGAAATAAATGTGTTACACATTTTATTTATTTCATTAACTCTTGTTGAAAACCCCATATCGAATCATTATTTCCTTGACATGTTACCATGATGATTATAATAAATAAAATTTAATAAAACAATATTTTTTCCTCAAAATACTAACTGAAAAAATTACACGGCGTGTAATCATTAATACACGGCGTGTACTTGTTTTTAATTTTCTTTCCAAAATAAAAACTACACGGCGTGTACATTCAATGTATACGACATGTATATCTTATTTTCATTTTATTCTTCCTCCAAAATTAAAACGATTTAAGATTTATTGAATAATTATTAAACTACATATGGGAATAATCTTTATTCTACTTGAGATACATGGATACACTTAGTGTGTGACCCTCTGGGCCTCTTTCTCATTGGCATTAGGTGGTCTTTCCTGAAGTCCAAGATTAATGTCTAGCAACAGGTCAAGGAACCCAAGAGAAAGAAGTTGAAGCCACATTAACGTATCACCTCATACGAATTATTACTATGTAATTTAATACCTTTGTCTCAATATCTCATCAATCAGGTTTCATGGATGTGTCAAAAACCTATATGCTTGATTCGTCATTCTTTGACTTCCAGAAATAAACTCGTTGTGACACCATGGACATGGAATTTGGGAAACAGTTCTATTTCAATAAAAGGGCCCGAGATATATACCTCTATAAATATGGAAGGGAAAAATCCTTCCTCAAATTATCCATTAACAACATGTCATTCGTGACGCACCCAACATACCCTACCTCCCACCAACTGTCTTCATGATGGTTTTTGTCAGCAAATCTAAGTGCACGAGTCATGAAGTGAGTTAATGATAATATTCCAGTCTAAGGACCATTACACACACTCGTAGATAGAAATTTCCGATGACACCAAGACATCCAAAATTACTACTGACGGGTCTGTTCTCATAATCTCCCATATTGGAGATTACCAAGTGTGAACTCCATGAGAGAGAGTATCGTCTTCTAATGAGTACTCTCACATGACAATATGTATACTATGTGTCCTATCATAGTATGTCATCCAACCGAAGAACTTTATTTAATTATATTGTTATATAATTTCAAGGTTCTCATCATAGTAGGGATCTTCCATGACCTTATTAATACAACAAATATTCCAAGACATTGTTATATTATAGTCATGCAGAACAATGAAGAATATATAATAAGTGTACATTCATGTAATCAAAGTGTAAACAGTTGGTTCTCAGGACACCAACTCTAACAATCATGTGTTTGGATGGTCAAACTCCACTATCTCCCCGCCTAGCCCTGTAGAAGGCTTGCGGCTAGAACCATCATCTGGTCATGTGGCATTCTCACTAAGTGGAAGACTTGTGTCACCGTCTCCTGCTATACCTTAGTGGCCTGAGGATATACCACTCCCCTAAACCTGAGAGGTCTCTTTCTCTAGAACTTTTATAAGGCATTGATCCTATATGATTTCTCTACCAGTAGTGCCAGTAGTAACTACTGACTGACGGGAAATGGTATCGCTGGGACACCTTTCGAAGGTACCACCTCAGGCAATGGTCCATGTACAAAAGCCTCATCGCTTTGTAGAGCATCATCGTGGTCACGCACTAGAATCCTGGTTGGCTATCTATGTGGTGTCATCTTGAAGGGTATCCAGATGAACCACGATTAATATATTATACGTATTGATCTAACTCTAAATCAAAAATATAACGAGAAAAACACACAAAGATGCAGGCAACTAGTTTTTTCATGTACCGAGTCAGAAAGTATAATTTAGGGTCCTTGTGTATGGATGCGTTGGCCATCGCACCAACACTGGACTCCCTGGCCTGAAATCTGAACTCAAGACACTTAACATTGTTGACCCATAAAAAATTTATACTCTTAGTTCTTCTGGTAGAACAAACCTCCCTCTGATACCAATTTGTCACAACCTGTCCCACAGGGCCCGTGCCGTGACTACCCCTAGCCCGTCTTCCATAGGCCAGGGGTTAGAGACTAGTACCAAATAGGTATCTCTTAAAAAGGGATGGAATTTTCCTTTAATCCTGTACATATGCACAAATCTCAAACTAATGAAAGGTAAACAATAAGTAAACCACAACTATCACTAAGAAAACTACTAAAAGTATAGTACAAATGAAAAGTACAAGGGGCTAGAATACAATCCAAAACCCATAAAGAAAAGTATAGCTGCCAAGGTCTGTCTGCTCAAGACCTACCTGAAGGGTAGGTGGAGGATAGCTATTAGTAGCCATAGAAGTACATCTTTTCCATCCCATCTCACTAGGTACCACCTAGTCTTGGACCACCAAGGTCTATATCGAAGCGTCAATCACCTCCATGAGACATAACACATTCCGGTGAGGGCCATGCAAGGGTGAGTAACAAAATACTTAGTAGGGACCCCAAATCATAGAGGAAAGACCATAAAGTAGGACCACACAACAAGTTCACTCAACAAAATCACACAACAAAGACATATCATACTAGGTATAAATCAAAGTATATAAACTACGATTAGCGGTCATAGAGCTGAATCATATTGTACTACTGAGGGACTCATCCCTAATGAGCCACTGAGGACTTCTCATCTACTGGACCACTGAGGTACACTCGTCTACTACACCATTGAGGTACGCTCGTATGCTGAACCACTCAGGTACACTTGTATGCTGAACCACTGAGGTACGCTCATATGTTGAACCACTCAAGCATGCTCGTATGTTGAACCACTGAGGTACATTTGTATACTGAACAACTGAGGTATTCTCATATGATGAAAAAATCAAGAATGCTCATATTCTCAACCACTCAGGTACACTCGTATGCTGAACTACTAAGGTACGCTCGTATAGTGAACCACTGAGGTATGCTCGTATGTTGAACCATTAAGGTATGCATGTTTTCTGAACCATGTAGGTACGCTGGTATGTTGAACCACTAAGGTATGCTCGTATACTGAACCACTGAGGTATGATTGTATGATAAACCACTAAGGTACGTTCCTATGTTGAACCACTGATTTATGCTCGTATGGTGAACCACTCATTTACGCTTCTATGTTGAACCACGGAGGTACGCTCGTATGCTGAAACACTGAGGTACACTCGTATGCTGAGCCACTGAGGTACGCTCGTTTGAAGACCCACTGAGGTACACTCATATACAGAACCACTCAGGTATGCTCGTATGTTGAACCACTGAGGTATGCTCGTATGATAAACTACTAAGGTACAATTTTCATATCTTTCATGTCACAGCCAGTTGTAGGATTCCTACACTCCAGTGTGCTTAATTCTGTGAGAATCTAGTCCTCAAGGCATTGGTTATAACTCAAACATCACAAAATATCACTTATAGTATTGACAAAGTACCTTCCCATTGCAAGGGTACCAAATCCGTAGATGGCACGTCAATTAGACTCCTGGTCTGAAATATATTGGTGTTTTAGTAAACAGGTGTTGGTTGCGTCTGGACCTGGTCCGACATGATTAGACCGACCCGACCAACCTGGCCAGTGTCCCACATGTTCCAACCCATTTTGGCTAACCCAAACTGACCCGATTGGGTTTGGTCCATCTTGGCCCATAGGCCAGGCCCATTAGGTCTTGCTGGACAAAGCCTATTTCGGTCATGGGTCCAGCCCGCCGGGTCGCCAGGTGACCCAATTTCATTATGCTCGGCCCACACTAGTGGGCCAGTTTTATCCACATCTCGGGCCGCCCAGCTGCCATTCAACCTCGTCAGCTCAGCCTGCAAAGACGGTTCGTCTTTCTTCCAGCTAAGACGCTTGAGGTGTCCAGGGCCCACCTCCATGCGGCTGGCTGTGGTCGGCCGCCTCCTGCCTGCACGCAGTCTAGCAGGGACCGCGTCCCACCTGTTTTTCACGGCCCCCCGACGCGGGCCGCTCCTCCGACATGGTGCCCAAGTGTCGCTGCCCTGCTGCACCACCGCAGACCGAGATGGACATAGTTTCTGCCGACCCGACACTACTAGAAATGCTGTTTTTTTTCCAACGGCTGTTTACCAACGGTTTGCTAAAATCGTTGGGCTTGAAGGATTAAGGAAGCCTTTCCCAACGGTTCATTGAAACCGTTGGGAAAAGCCTCCCCTTTGCCAACGGTTTTAAGAAACCGTTGGTAAAGGGGTGTGTTAATCACCTTTTGCCAACGGTTCTTTTGAACCGTTGGGAAAGGGTCACCCCTTTGCCAACGGTTTCCTCAAACCGTTGGCAAAGGGGTCCTTAGCATCTCTTTCCCAACGGTTCTTTAAAACCGTTGGGAATTATTTCCCCCAAATCCAGCCGCGAGGCTGCTCTCCCCTATTCGTACAGAACCTAATTTCATCCGCTCCACCGCTCTCCTCTCACGAAATCCCCTATCCGAAGAGGTGAAAACCATCTGAAATCAGGTATCTTTTCATTTATACACATATACTTCCTTATTTTTATTGTTATTGCTTTAGTATTTTAGTTTTAAGTTATCAATCCACCTCCAGCTCTCTGGTGCTCTCCAAATCCCCAATCCGAATAGGTGAAAACCCATTTGAATCATCTCAAATCAAGTAAGTTTTTCTTTATACACATATGGTACCTTGTTTTTATTGTTATTGATCTAATATTTTAGTTTTAATTTTGTATTTTGATTTGATTTCACCGTGTAAAATAGGGAAATGAATAAATATTTTGTTAATTAATTAGTTTCCCCTGGAATATCAGTTGTGTTATAATGTCCATGCTAAATAAAGGGGTAATGTAATAAAAGACATTGAATAAATAAATTGTGGAAGTTGGGGTATGTTGCCTCTATGAGAGGTTTTTTGTTGTGTTTCATTGTATGTTGTAGGCTGTTTTATAGGGATTGAGGTGACCAGTTGGGCTTTGTGATATGTGGGGTTGTAATGTGATGGTTAGTGGGCATGGATGTGTCATGTGAAGTTGTATGATAGTGATGATGTGTGGTGGTGTTGTGACGTGTGGAGGTGTTGTGTGATGGAGTTGTGGTGTATAATGTGGTGAGGTGGTTTTGGTTGTGCGGTGGTTTGTGATGTGCAATATTTTTATTGTGATATGTGGTTGTTTTGGTGAGATGGTTGGTCGATGTAACATGGTGTCGATGGTTATTGTGAGATGGTGAGTTGTTGTGTGGTGGTTTTATTAGTTTCCTGGTTATCTATGGAATAAATTATGCTGTTAAAACAAAAAAACAAGATATTAAATAAATGAGATGGAATAGAAATGGATGTGTGGTAAATGGATTTAATTAATTTAACATTAAATGAATGGACAATGTAAGTGTGAATGAAGTGGCTTATAAATGAATGTAAGAAATGCTATGCGTCTTGTGTGGTGGTGGTGTGGTTTATGTGTTTTATGGTAGTAGTGAAGTGTGTGATTATGTAGTTAATGTGAACCCATAGGTTGAGTATTTTGTGCTATCTATATATCATGTATTTTTATGTTATTTCTACACATTCCAGGGGGGTGGTATGTCTAGGTGGTGGTGGTGGGGTTGCAGGGGAGGGGGGTGTGGGCTGTTTGGGAGGGTGGGCGGGGCTATCCAGGGGGGGTACGGGGTGTCCAGGGGGGTACGGGGGTGGGCGGGCTGTCCACAAGGGTGGACGGGCTGTCCACGGGGGTGGTCGGGCTGTCAAGGAGGGGTGGGCGGGCTGTCCAGGGGGGGTGGGTGGGCTGGCCACGGGGGGTAGGGGTGTCCAGGGGGGTGGGCGGGCTATCCAAGGGGGTGGGGGGCTGTCCATAGGGAGAAGGGGTGTCGAGGGGGGTGGGTGGGCTGTCCACGGGGGTGGTTGGGCTGTCTAGGGGGTAGGGGGTGTCCACGGGGGTGGGCGGGGCTGTCCAGGGGGTGTGGGATGTCCTGGGGGTCTGGGTGGGGTGTCCTGGTGGGGGAGGGGTGTGTGGGGTGTTCAGGTGGGGTGGTATGTCTAGGTGGTGGTGGTGGGGTTGCAGGGAAGGGGGGTGTGGGCTATTTGGGAGGGTGGGCGGGGCTATTCAGGGGGGTACGGGGAGTCCAGGGGGGTACGGGGGTGGGCGGGCTGTCCACAAGGGTGGATGGGCTGTCCACGGGGGTAGCCGGGCTGTCAAGGAGGGGTGGGCGGGCTCTCCAGGGGGGCTGGGTGGGCTGGCCACAGGGGGTAGGGGTGTCCAGGGGGGTGGGCGGGCTATCCAAGGGGGTGGGGGGCTGTCCATAGGGAGAAGGGGTGTCGAGGGGGGTGGGTGGGTTGTCCACTGGGGTGGTTGGGCTGTCTAGGGGGTAGGGGGCGTCCACGGGGGTGGGTGGGTTGTCCACGGGGGTGGGCGGGGCTGTCCACGGGGGTGGGAAAGGCTGTCCACGGGGGTGGGCGGGGCTGTCCAGGGGGTGTGGGCTGTCCTGGGGGTCTGGGTGGGGTGTCCTGGTGGGGGAGGGGTGTGTGGGGTGTCCAGGGGGGGTGGTATGTCTAGGTGGTGGTGGTGGGGTTGCAGGGGAGGGGGTGTGGGCTGTTTGGGAGGGTGGGCGGGGCTATCCCGGGGGGGTACAGGGTGTCCAGGGGGGTACGGGGGTGGGCGGGTTGTCCACAAGGGTGGACGGGCTGTCCACGGGGGTGGTCGGGCTGTCAAGGAGGGGTGGGCGGGCTGTCCAGGGGGGGTGGGTGGGCTGGCCACAGGGGGCAGGGGTGTCCAGGGGGTGGGCGGGCTATCCAAGGGGGTGGGGGCTGTCCATAGGGAGAAGGGGTGTCGAGGGGGGTGGGTGGGCTGTCCACGGGGGTGGTTGGGCTGTCTAGGGGGTAGGGGGTGTCCACGGGGGTGGGTGGGTTGTCCACGGGGGTGGGCGGGGCTGTCCACGAGGGTACCCTACTAATATGGTTATGGGATGAGTCATGCTCTGATGTGATAACACATAAAGTTCTTGTTGGTTTAACATTTTTTCAATAACACATTAGTATGTTTTTTTCACATGTGTAGTTGATACCATGATTATTTTCTTCCTTTATCGTTTACTTAAATGTATTTTCTATTAAAGTTCAATCCTATTGAATTTTTTATGACAAAATGACTTATATGAATTTTTTTACAGAATGGACAGAAGTTGGATGTATGAAACTGATCGTATCTCAAGCGATTTTCAAAACAATTTGGAGAGCTTTATAGATTTTGCATTTCACAATGCTTCAGATAGTGGTCGCATACACTGCCCATGTTCCAATTGTGTTGGTAGACCTTGGTTGAGTCGTGAAGAAGTCAGCTACCACATAAACAAAAATGGTTTTCAAGCAAACTACTTTGTGTGGTATCACAATGGGGAGAAAATGAAATCTCAAATTGGTGATGATCGAAATGAAAGGACTGGAATGGAGAATTTGTTAGATGATCGGTTTCCGTTTATTCGTCATCATGAAAAAGAAAGGATTTCGACTCAAGAAGACGTCGATATGAGGACAACTGATGCATCTAGTGAAAATGATGATATTGATAGGGTGAAAAATTGAATGATGCTACCACGACTCCAGTATATCGACGATGCGATAAAATGAAAAAGCTGGAATTTTTAATCCGATTGTTTCATGGAAAAACTATGTATGGGATTTCTAATACAGAAATTGATTACATTCTTACCCTCTTGAAGGATTTACTTCCAGATGATGCAGATATTCCCTCAAACCACTATATGGCATGGAAGTTAGTTGAAGAACTTGGATTTTCCAGAAACAAAATTCATGCTTGCCCGAAAGATTGCAGTTTATTATGGGAAGAAACCGCTGAACGAAATGAATGTATAAAATGTGTCACATCCCACTGGAAGTCAAAATCTGATGGAACACCATCCCGCGTTCCACAGAAAGTAATGTGGCACTTTCCATTGATCCCCAGACTCCAGAATATTTTTATGTCTGATGACATATCAATAAAAATGAGATGGCATGATACCGAGAGAAAGAAGACTAATGATGAGTTGGTTCATCCTGCAGATGGATTTGCATGGCAGAGATTTGATGCTCGACATCCTAATTTTGCAGCTGACGTGCGTAATGTGAGGCTGGTTCTTTCATGAGACGGTTTTAATCCGTTTGGGTAGATGCTTACTTCGCACAGCACATGGCCAGTTTTTATACACATTTATAATCTTCCCCCATGGTTGTGTATGAAAAAATCTTTCACTTTCATGAGTATACTCATATCTGGTCCTTCTGATCCCAGCATTGATATTGATGTATACATGCAACCTTTAATAAAAGAGTTGAAACTTCTTTGGGATGTGGGTGTGCGCACATACGATGCATGTTCGAAAGACATATTTCAGATGCGTGTTGCGCTTATGTGGACGATCAATGATTTTCCGGCTTATGCAATGATGTCTGGATGGAGCACGAAGGGAAAACTGTCATGTCCAGTTTGTATGAAGAATACACGATCCAGAAGACTGAAACATCCTTGTATTTTCAGTTTTATGGGACATCGACGATTTTTGCCAAAGGATCATCCATATAGAATGAATCGTCGAAGATTTGATAATACTATAGAGACCGATGATCCACCTCAGCGTATGTCTGGAACTGATGTGCTTAATGAATTGAAAGATTTCAGTTTTTCGTTCGGGAAGGGTCAAATGAAATCTGGAAAGAGAAAGAATGTTTCCACAGAAACCTGTTACAATTGGAGGAAGAGGAGTATCTTTTTTGATTTTCCTTATTGGTCAACCAATTTGCTACGTCATTGCTTAGACGTAATGCATATTGAACAACCCCTAAACAACCCCTGAACAACCCCTGAACAACCCCCTGAACAACCCCCGGACAGCCCCCTGAACAACCCTGGAAAACCCCCTGAACAACCCCCAAACACCCCCCGGACAGACCCCACATAGCCCCCCCACCCTCCTCCTTGGTCCCCGGACAGCCCCCCGGACACCCACCGGACAGCCCCCCCGGACAGCCCCTCCACCTTCCTTAATTTCATTAGCTCTGAAATGTTTCATAGCACGATCTACTAAAATCTAATCCATACTAAATATGATATAAAAATATTCTATATGAATTTCCATAATATTTTAAGTGAAAACAAAAAGTGAAATACGAAAAACTGACCAAACGCATTCGAAATGTGTTGGACGCCCGTTTTGGCCGTTTATGACACCAGAACTGCGTTGTTGGTCACCGCGGGCACACGGCACATCCGATTGACGTGCCGTCGGCTTGACCACTTCATAAATCACTCACCCGTATTTGTCGTCTGATTTCAGGCCATTCCGAAATCGTTCGGCCCGTTTGGACCACCCTCACGCGCGTTTACGAAGCGCGCGCATCACTTAAAACACGAATATTGAGCCGTACCGCGCAAACCGCACGTCCGATTGATGTTCCGTCTTCGCGTACACGTCAAGAATAATAATGAGAATGTTTCACGGTGGTTTCAGCTCAATCCAAGGTCTTCCTCTATGAATTTGACCGTTTGACGCCCGTTTTGGCCGTTTATGACACCAGAACTGCGTTGTCAGTCACCGCGGGCACATGGCACGTCCAATTGACGTGCCGTCTGCTCGACCACTTCAGAAATCACTCACCCGTATTTTTTGTATGGTTTCAGGCCATTCCGACTTCGTTTGGCCCGTTTGGACCCCCCTCATGCGCGTTTACGAAGCGCGCGCATCACTTAAAATACGAATATTGAGCCGTACCGCGCAAACCACACGTCCGATTGACATGTCGTCTACGCGTACACATCATGAATAATAATTAGAATGTTTCACAGTGGTTTCAGCTAGATCTGAGGTTGTCCGCTATGAATTTGACCGTTGGACGCCCGTTTTGGCCGTTTATGACACCAGAACTGCGTTGTCGGTCACCGCAGGCACACGGCATGTCCGATTGACGTGTCGTCTGCTCGAAAACTTCATAAATCACTCTCCCGTATTTGTCGTCTGATTTCAGGCCATTCCGACTTCGTTCGGCCCGTTTGGACCCCCCTCACGCGCGTTTACGAAACGCACACATCACTTAAAACACGAATATTGAGTCGTACCATGCAAACCGCACATCCGATTGACGTTTCGTCTATGCGTACACGTCACGAATAACAATTAGAATGTTGCACGGTGGTTTCAGCTCAATCTGAGGTCTTCCTCTATGAATTTGACCGTTTGACGCCCGTTTTGGCCATTTATGACACCAGAACTGCGTTGTCGGTCACCGCGGGCACACGGCACGTCCGATTGACGTGCCGTCTGCTCGACCACTTCAGAAATAACTGTACCGTATTTGTCGTCTGATTTCAGTCCATTCCGACTTCTTTCGGCCCATTTGGACCCCCCTCACGCGCGTTTACGAAGCGCACGCATCACTTAAAACACGAATATTGAGCCGTACCGCGCAAACCGCATGTCCGATTGACGTGAGGTCTGCGCGTACACGTCACGAATAATAATTAGAATGTTGCACGGTGGTTTCAGGTCAATCCGAGGTCGTCCGCTATGAATTTGACCGTTTGACGCCCGTTTTGGCCGTTTATGACACCAGAACTGCGTTGTCGGTCACCGCGGGCACACGGCACGTCCAATTGATGTGCCGTCTGCTCGACCACTTCATAAATCACTCACCCGTATTTGTCGTCTGATTTTAGGCCATTCCGAAATCGTTCGGACCATTTGGACCACCCTCACACGCGTTTATGAAGTGTGCGCATCACTTAAAACACAAATATTGAGCCGTACCGCGCAAACCGCACGTCCGATTGACGTGCAGTCTACGTGTACACATCACGAATAATAATTAGAATGTTTCACAGTGGTTTTAGCTCAATCTAAGGTCGTCTGCTATGAATTTGACCGTTTGACGCCCGTTTTGGCCGTTTATGACACCAGAACTGCGTTGTCGGTCACCGCGGGCACATGGCACGTCCAATTGACGTGCCGTCTGCTCGACCACTTCATAAATCACTCACCCATATTTTTTGTCTGATTTCAGGTCATTCCGACTTCGTTCGGCCCGTTTGAACCCCCCTCACGCGCGTTTACGAAGCGCGTGCATCACTTAAAATACGAATATTGAGCCGTACCGCGCAAATCGCACGTCCGATTGACGTTCTGTCTGTGCGTACACGTCAAGAATAATAATTAGAATGTTGCACGGTGGTTTCAGCTCAATCTGAGTTCGTCCGCTATGAATTTGACCGTTGGACGCTCGTTTTGGCCGTTTATGACACCAGAACTGCGTTGTCGGTCACCGCGGGCACACGACACGTCCGATTGACGTTCCGTCTGCTCGAACACTTCAGAAATCACTCACCCATATTTTTCGTCTGATTTCAGGCCATTCCGACTTCGTTCGGCCCATTTGGACCCCCCTCACGTGCGTTTACGAAGCGCGCGCATCACTTAAAACACGAATATTGAGCCGTACCGCGCAAACCGCACGTCCGATTGGCGTGCCGTCTGCGCGTACACATCACGAATAATAATTAGAATGTTGCACGGTGTTTTCAGGTCAATCCGAGGTCATCCACTATGAATTTGACCGTTGGACGCCCGTTTTGGCCGTTTATGACACCAGAACTGCGTTGTCGGTCACCGCGGGCACACGGCACGTCCGATTGACGTGTCGTTTTCTCAAACACTTCAGAAATCACTCACCCGTATTTTTCGTCTTATTTCAGGCCATTCCGATTTCGTTCGGCCCGTTTGGACCCCCCTCACGCGCGTTTACGAAGCGCGCGCATCACTTAAAACACGAATATTGAGCCGTACCGCGCAAACCGCACGTCCGATTGGCATGTCATCTGCGCGTACACGTCACGAATAATAATTAGAATGTTTCACGGTGTTTTCAGGTCAATCCGAGGTCGTCCTCTATGAATTTGACCGTTTGACGCCCGTTTTGGCCGTTTATGACACCAGAACTGCGTTGTCGGTCACCACGGGCACACGGCACGTCCGATTGACGTGTCGTCTGCTCGAACACTTCATAAATCACTCACCCGTATTTGTCGTCTGATTTCAGGCCATTCCGAAATCGTTCGGCCTGTTTGGACCACCCTCACGCGCGTTTACGAAGCGCGCACATCACTTAAAACATGAATATTGAGTCGTACCGCGCAAACCGCACGTCCGATTGACGTGCCGTCTGTGCGTACACATCACGAATAATAATGAGAATGTTTCACGGTGGTTTCAGCTCAATATGAGGTCTTCCTCTATGAATTTGACCGTTTGATGCCCGTTTTGGCCGTTTATGACACCAAAATTGCATTGTCGGTCACCGCGGGCACATGGCACGTCCAATTGATGTTCCGTCTGCTCGACCACTTCAGAAATCACTCACCCGTATTTTTCGTCTGATTTCAGGCCATTCCGACTTTGTTTGGCCCATTTGGACCCCCCTCACGCGCGTTTACGAAGCGCGCGCATCACTTAAAATACGAATATTGAGCCGTACCGCGCAAACCGCACGTCCGATTGATGTGCCGTCTGCGCGTACACGTCACGAATAATAATTAGAATGTTGTACGGTGGTTTCAACTAAATCTGAGGTCATCCGCTATGAATTTGACCGTTGGACGCCCGTTTTGGCCGTTTATGACACCAGAACTGCGTTGTCGGTCACCGCGTGCACACGGCACGTCCGATTGATGTGCCGTCTGCTCGACCACTTCATAAATCACTCTCCCGTATTTTTCGTCTGATTTCAGGCCATTCCGACTTCGTTCGGTCAGTTTGGACCCCCCTCACGCGCGTTTACGAAGCGCGTGCATCACTTAAAACACGAATATTGAGTCGTACCGCGCAAACCGCATGTCCGATTGACGTGCCATCTACACGTACATGTCACAAATAATAATTAGAATGTTTCACGGTGATTTCAGCTCAATCCAGAGACGTGGTGTGGCCGGCACCACTCAAAGTGTCCGTCTTTTGTTTCAAAAGGGCGTCATTTTTAGTGAAAAGCATCAACTGACATACGGAAAACCGACCAAACGCATTCCGAATCTGTTGATAATTTATCCCAACAATCTATGGGTCATATGTGACGTGTACGAGCGAACCCGGGATGAATCCGAGTCGCGGTGTGGCCAGGATAAGTCTAAGTGACTCTCTTTTGTTTAAAATGGACACCATTTTAAGTACATACGGAAAAACGACAAAACGGATTCGGTTTCCGTTGAAACTTTAGGAGAACGATCCATGGGTCTTATGTGACGTGTACGAATCATCCCCGCTTCAATCCGACATGTGGTGCAGCTGATACCACTCAAAGTGTCCGTCTTTTGTTTCAAAAGGACGTCATTTTAAGTGAAAGGCATCAACTGACATACGGAAGAACGAACAAACGCATTCGGATTCTATCGATACTTTAGCACAATGATCCATGAGTCATATGTGACGTCTACAAGTCAACCCCGTCTTAATCCGAGACGCGGTGTGGCCGACACTTCTCTAACTCTGTCTCTTTTGTTTAAAATGGACATGATTATAAATGAAAAGAACAACTGGCATACGCAAAACTGACCAAACGCATTCGTAATCTTTTTATAATTTATCACAACGATCCATGGGTCATATGTGACATGTATGAGCCATCCCGGGATGAATCTGAGTCGCGGTGTGGTCAGGATTAGTCTAAGTGTCACTCTTTTGTTTAAAATGGACAACATTTTAAGTACATACGGAAAACCGACCAAACGCATTCGTTTTCCATTTAAACTTTAGGAGAACGATCCATGGGTCATATGTGACGTGTACGAATCAACCCCGCCTCAATTGGAGACTCGGTGTGGTCGGCACCACTCATAGTGTCCGTCTTTTGTTTCAAAAGGACGTCATTTTAAGTGAAAAACATCAACTGGCATACGGAAAACCGACCAAACGTATTCGGATTGTGTCGATACTTTAGCACAACGATCCATGGGTCAAATGTGACGTGTACGAGTTAACCCTGCCTCAATCTGAGGTGCGGTGTGGCCGGTATCACTTCAGGTGTATGTATTTTGTTTAAAATGGACATCATTTGAGGTAAAAATATATGGTATAGAAAAAACCGATCAAATTATGAATTGAATTTTGGATTCCACATATAATTGTCATCTAAATTTTAAAATGAATTCTAAATGAATTATGTATGTTTATAATTATGTTATGAATTCTACTTTAATTATGGATGTGTATATTTTCAGGATGCATTATATGTGTTGGTTGGTTGGTTTTCATTATTTGTATGTGTTGGTTTGTTCTCTATATGTATGCATTATATGTGTTACAGGTACAATAATTGGATTGAAAACTGAATTGAAAACGAGGGCATAATTGGATTGAAAATTGAATTGAAAATTCCCAAAAACTAGACCTGCTGTGCAAATTACAGGCTGCTGTGCAATTTGCACAGCAAAGCCTATGCCAACGGTTTGAAAACCGTTGGCATAGGCTCTATGTAACTGTTTTTACCAACGGTTCAAGAAACCGTTGGTAAAAACACCCTATCCCAACGGTTTCAAACCGTTGGGATATCCTGTTGAATTTTTGTTTTTACTAACGGTTTTCAAACCGTTGGGAAAGAAATTATCTGTTGATTTCCCAACGGGCCAAACCGTTGGGAAAGGTTGATTTTTTCTGACCTATCCCAACGGTTCTCTGTAAACCGTTGGGAAAAGCCTTTCCCAACGGCTTACTTCCCCACGGTTTGCAGAACCGTTGGTATAACATATACCAACGGTTCTGCATCCTTTCCCAATGGTTCTAAACCGTTGGGAAATGCTGGATTTCCAGTAGTGCGACGCACCGTCGGGGCGCACCGCCTCCTGCACGCGGCTGCTGCCGCAGGCCACCACCTTTGATGGTGTCTTCCACAGGCCACCAGGTCCGCTCCGGTTGTCTGATTCTTGAATAATCTGCTCCCTAAAACATCTCAGGTCTATGAAATCCTTGTTACAGCCTCAAGTTCACCTTACCATCAATTTGAGTGTTCGGTCATGAAGAACACAACAAACCAGCCTTTGTTCATGTCGGCTCAAATTTTTTCTTGTTAGAAGAAACACAGATCATATAAATAAATCACTAATATTTTAATCCCATTATCAACCCACAATAATGTTTCCCCAACCCTGAAAGAAACATATATCGGTGGATCAACATGTTAGATAGTTGATCTACATTCTTTGTTTAGACAGGAGAATAGGGGAAAAACAATCACATAGCTTCAAACCCCTGCCTAGGAAAAGAGATTGCTTGAGGATGATCGTTTGTCATCGTTCGTCAATCTATGATCCCAAATCCACTCTCTAAGGGTGTCTTATTCATCATTAGATTCATCAGCATTCATCATTGGAGAGGTTTTCCTTCATCGTTCATCATCGCCACCGACCAAAACCTCAGAGCAATTCCACGATTTTTCCAACAACCCCGCATTGTTTGTTAGGCTATTTATTAACAAAATGTGAATCAGTGTTATTGTTATACTACATTGTGGTATCATTACACTGAATAATTAATGAGTTTCATTAATGAGATTCATCATCGCCTCATCGCTGCACCGCAGCACTGACGTTCCACTTGTCAATGATGAAGAAAACAATTAAAATAACCTTTTAAGTTATTTTATTTTTCTTCTGAAAAGTCCGATAAATAACTTTTTCCCTTGACTTGTGTTGGTTGAGGTTAAGTCCTACATAAGGATAAAATATAATTATGAACTCAACGGTGGCCTCAAATTTTTAATCTGAGTTATCGTTTGTGAGTTATGAGTATTTAAAAATAAAATAACATTTATTTAAATTATTTTATTTACAGTTACATCCGAAAAACCAACTTTCACAGCCAGCATGCACCGATAGATATTAGGCTCTAATTAAGGGAATCATAACCTCAAGAACTCAATGTCACTCTTATATTTCCAATTCGAGTTTCCTTTTATGATTTATAAGGATTTGAAAATAAAATAACTTTATTTAATTATTTTATTTACGGCCAAAAACCACTTTCCACTACTAACCCGCGCCGACCATGTTAGGTTCTGCGTAAGGAAATCATACCCTCAGGAGGTCGAAAATGGTCTCAGATTTTCAATATGAGCCACCATTTCTGATATATATGTATTTTCATAATAAAATAATTTTATATAATTATTTTATTTACATTTATGCCATTTTTGAGTTTTCTCACTGGAAACTCGCGCTGACTAAACTTAAGTCTCACCTAGGGTAAAACTGCCATCTTAAATGAAATGGTGCCCTTATATTTCTGATTTCGGGGGCCCATTTAAGAGTTATTCCACTTTTTTAGTAAAACTGCTCATGCGTTCTATTTAAAACATAACATTTTTTAACAGATCATTCTGGGAACTCCAGTCCTCATAATCGCATGTTGTCTCAGTGCTTGGTCTCGAAATAATCCCATTTAATTTTCAAAAAAATGTAATTATGGGGTATTACAATAAATTTCCAATAGTTCATCTTTAGCTCTAAAGTGGAATGTATATGTGCCTTAAATATCAGTATCCACTTCTGGAGTAGTGATTCTGTAGGCATTTCTTTGTCCTCATAGTCTCGTAGGGTAATAATGATCATCACCCTAGTTAGTCCTTAGATTAAGGAATTATCATGGACAATGCCCAAGTTCCCCAAACATAAGACATTTTATTATTTATGGTACCATATGGTGAACACTATTTTGTTCAATTTTTTTTATCTAAACACTTCATTTTTTAAAACAATTTGATGACTGATGACTACAACATCCAAAAGTAGACAATCTTATTGTCCGTTTGATGCAATTCCCTTAGTTTTTCTTCCAAAATGTTATACATATAAGAAATTTAACATTCATTCATTTATCTTATTTATCACTATATATTTTATGAGACATCATCCTTTTATTCTTCAGTGTGTGTGAGACTTTGAACATGTTCATAATGTCAATCACGTTTCAACATTTTTGGTTCCCCTTAATAATATTTTTTGTCATTAGAGGTCAAATTTGATGGGTTTTTTGTTGAGGTAATCTCTACATTGTACCTCACATGCCTTTTTTATTCTACTAATAGCCATTACTAAAACCAAAAGGTTTGATATGATTAATTAAAAACTGAAAATTTAAGGTAATTTTCATAATCATAAAATGAATTCCAATATTAAAACAAATTGATATCTTATATCACATTATTTCCCTATTGTTCCTTTAGTTCTACCTATATCATTCCTTGTTTAACCTAGATCACTTTAAGTTGGGTTATCTTATAATTCTCAACCTAATCCTTCAATGTGAAAATGATAAGAACCCTTCATAGTAGTTCATAAAAAGATTTTTTTCAACCAAATATTATCCTTCATTATTGTATTTCCAGGAGTGTGGTCTTAGGCATCCACATCATCCATCATTGTGATGACTGAGTTAACGCTCAAACCATACTTTTAGGGGTGATTTCCTTAAGGTTATTTGTATCATAGCTACTTCAATGTTACATTATCCAATCATGGGTGTTTTTATATTAAAACCACCTACTTAGAACATTACCAATATTTTATGAAACTATCTTATACATATACTAATCTCGTGTGTTTTAACTATGGTTATATCATATTAAACCCTACTATAAATAAACTAATCCTCATAAATAAATAAATTGTTCTCTGATACCAACTATATTGACCAATTCTTCACAAAAAATTACCTTACAACAGTTCCATATGGTAAAAATAGTATTTTAATAAAAAAAATACCCTATCCCAAGAAAAGAAGGTTTATTATCTTTGACAACTAGCTATAATTGAAATTTATTTTTTAAAAAACATGAACAATTGACCTTATTTGGGACACACTAGACTCCCTCATATACTTATTTTATGTTATACACATCTTCCATTCTAGGAAAATTGAAACATAAAAAATGGTTGAACTCAAAATCATTTTAAGGGTAAATATAAGAACAAAAAGTAAAATATCATAAGTGAACATAATATGGGAATATAGGCATAATCAAGATATATACTAAAATTCATACGCAGAAAAACAATGATCCTTAATCATGGATTATAACATGGAATAAAATAGGATATGAATCAATATAGTGAGAAAACATGAGTTAATAAACATGATCCAAGGGAGATTAAAATAGTCTTGAGAATATGCATAAAACATTCAAATATATTTAAACTTTATTATATCCATTATTATATGTAACATTATTTTCTTGAGCCACACCATCAATGCCCATGCTTACAAGAAACTAAAATGTACTTGAAACAATATAACTCATGATCTGTTAACATTAAATAAATTCATTAGAGGGTGAAATAAGGCCCCAACTATCATTATTTATAGTTTTGAGTTCCACTTGAGATTAATATCTTATCACATTGTAAAGAAAACTTTACAATAAAATGTATTTCTTTAAACACACCCTAAATAACCCTTGGAAAATTGTGTTTTATTCGCATTCACATTTGGTAATCATTATTAATCACATCGATAATCATAACATAATAAACCATTGGAAAATAAAGGGGTTTCCAATGATATCACATAAAATTCTAGGAAAATTCCATTCAGTAAAGAAAATAATGAATAAGTTATTTACACTATATAGATGAACAGTATACAGTTATGTCAATAATTTACCGAAATAATCAATTTATTGAATCAGGGGGAATACCCATCAATAAAATGAATCAAAAATAGGGTATTCTTAAAAATAACGAAAGTGGAAACAATGTTAGTATCATACATAGTGTATGATTGGGAAAAAAGTGTGTTGATTGATCATTCATCAATATAAAAGGAAATTACATGGGTCATAAAAATAAATATGGTGGATGGTTAGATTAGAACAATATCATTAAACATGTATTATTTATGTAAATGGTTTTTGATTTAAATACCATCAATTTTTAGGACCATTATAAAAAATCAATTTGCCATTAATAAATGTCAATGATATTTTAAAAAAATAGAACGAAGTATTTTATAAATAATAGAAATTTGGATTTTCATTTATATTACTGTTAAATATTAGAAAGTAAGTATCATATAGAATTAAAAATATTGTGAAAATGTCTTTTCATAAGGAATTTTTTTAAATAGATTAGTTTTACACTTTTTTGAAAAAAAACTCATATACAAAATATTTACAATTTGAATAAAAAATTAGGAACCGAAAGTAGATGAAAATTAACTCACCTACTATTGACATATATATAAGTAAATTTTCAAAAACAAAAAATGAATTATGAGATGTTAAAATAGAAGTTCTCCACCAAAAATAAGAGACATAGTTAGATTGACATACATGATACATTTTTGGTAAACTATCAATCAAGGGGAAATGAAATATCGAGTGATCATATAAAACCCAGAGAATATACAATCTATATCATGATATTTTTTATGAAGGATAAAAAATACCCATATAGAATATCATTAAAAAATTATTTTAAAAATTTATTGCAAAACAAAACCCTTACAATCTGAGTAACAATTTTCTCAAAACCACATCCAAGTTGGTTATCTTTTGAATTGATATTCAGTTAGAGAAATTACATGATATAGATATTATAAAATCATGAATATTTTAACATGAATTCAATATCTTTAAATATAATGTTAAAGGTATCATGGTGTACATTAAAAAATTAGTCTTTAGAAATTAAATTTGAGAAAAATAACCTATTAACATTATTCCTTCATTGTGGAATTCACACTAAAATTCTGTATGGAAAAACATAAATAACTAAATATTAAAAAAATAACAATATTAAAACATAGAACTATTAATTATTTTGATTTATAATAATTTTCTATTTGTGTATTACTTATGTTAGAACAGCTTTCCCATATCTAATACTTATTATTTTGACTATTTATACTAGTTTCACTGGAGTAGTTTCAGTATTATTTCTTCTTCCAAAGTTCATCATTCCAATTTCATTAATATTTTTATAATGGAATAATTATTATGTTTTTTCATATTTAATTTACATTAATGGGTTAATTAGTCTTTATAATAGGAGATAAAATCAACAATGATTATTTTTTTTTATCATTTTCCTCCTATAAAAAGATTTTTCATAAATAAAGTATTATAAATTAATGTTAATTTCTTAGAACCTGAAAAACATTATTTAAATATTATTATAATATTATACCAATAATTAATCAATCATATTTTTCTATAATATATTTTCAAAAAAAATCAAGTTGTTTGTCATATTTACCAAAACATGAACATATTGGGATTATTGATGATTCCTAGGAGATTTAGTTGCAGTAACATTGAAATACTATTAAATTTATATAACATAGTGTTTATTTTTATGAAATATTACAATTATAAATGATATATAATAATGAGACATGAATATGAAAATATTACATTATTTGAGTTGATGATTTTCATCTTAGTTTCCATGTTATAAATAATTTAATTAACAATAATAATTTTGTGATCATTTATTTAGTAGTTTCTCTAATTTTTCACACTGAAAACATAATGATATAATAAAATTAATATTCATCTATTAAAAAAATTATCATGACTATACATTTAATGTGGTTATGAAAATAAAAGACTCAATCATCTCATGGTGGAGGTAGTCCACACATATGCATGGTTGATGATTTAGATTTTAACTAAATGTGAGAAGTTTCAAATATGTTTTATAGTTAAAGAGTATAAAATATGTTATAAATGTTTTACATATTAATTTAATTTACCCTTAGTACTATATTTTTATGCTGGTTAAGAAAAATGAAACAGTAAGTGGTAGTCCGCACACACAAAAATGTTATTATTCCATTTCTTATGGAAAAGGGGGGTGGATAAATCTTGTAAAATCATTACAATAAATTACTAAAATAATAAGGATACATATATTAAAAAATTTATATGGTGATTATATATTTTTTGAATGATGAATTTATAATTATGTAAATGAAAAGTGTAAGAAGCGGCTAAAATATATTACTCATTACATTGGTTATCTCCTTTCTAAAATAATTTTACCCATTTATGGATGGTATTTTAAGAATAAAAATTCTCCAAAATGTTGAAAATATTTTCAATGATAAGTTTTGGTGGATTTTGGGAGGAATAAATGGGGGTTTTCTTAGAGGGAAGTGAGGAAAAGAGAACCCCTTTTATTAGTGAAAATGACATTTTTTTTTATAAATTCCTATAAAATTTCAATAATGGACAGACAGAACATTTTCAGAATAACTTTGAAATTGAGAAATAATAGGGAGTATAATAGATACATTTGATACAAATCACAAATCTCAATTAAAACAAGTTCTTAAATTTATTTTATCTTTACTCTTAAGTTACCCAATTTTTTCATTTCTGGTTTCACCATGGTAACCTGTTTATACCTCAGCAACTATCAATTATGCCAAAAAAATAAAATATTATTTATTATATAATTTGGATATAATTATTCATAATTTTAATTCCATTTTTTATTCAATTAATAAAAGTGATAAAAATTATTTTTATTTTAATAAATTTATGCTGATTTCAAAAAAAATAAGAAAATATAAACTATGTTATAAAATATCAATCATTTGATTCTCTACTATAATAAATATTTTAAAATGAATAATCACTTTAATAAAATAAATATATTTTAAGGAAAAACATTTCAAAAATTTCAATGTTATAATAATATACTAGTAATAGCCAAGAAACCTGAGTATTGATGTATGACACTTCCTCTAAAGGTTAATTAATTTAGAAAAATTTGAAAAATTCATCATATGTGAAATTTTAAATTATAAATACAAAAATGAGATAATTTTTTACTTACATGGATTCTAAAATTTATAAAAAAGGGAAATGAAAAAATAAAATATAAATAAATATTACTTTTATTGAAATGTGATGTTTCTAAACATTAAGTGTTTATCATATTATTTCATATTTAATTATGATTTGGTAGATATAAATATATTAGTAAAAATATAATAGTATTTTAAAAATATTCAATTTAATATATTTTTATAAAATATAAAATTTTTAAAAATGGTTTTCTGAAAATAAATATTACTTTTATACTAAATACCCTTTCATAAATACAATTAAATTTTTTTAGCTATATTAAAAAATTAATATTTATACTTTAATAATATTAAAAATATTTTTTTGAATTTATATATACATCATGTCATATTTTAATAAAAATGCTAATTTTTATACAAAACAGATAAATTCATATATATTAATAATATTTTATTATCATATTTTAATTTCATTTTGAGTTATATTATAATAATTTCACTACATAAAAATACACAACATTAGTATAACTATTTTATATATGTATAATGACCATATATTCATTTACTATATTTGTAATGACTAAATTTTCAACGACCATGTCTACAATAACCATATTTCTAATGGCCATATTTCATTCATATAGATAGACAAAATAAATCATTCCTTCATTCCACTATAATTTCTCAAGGAATAATTCTTATTTCATATTATAAATTTTATATAATTATGTCTCCTTTAATGGATATATTCCTCATTAAAGGTTTAATTTCTCTATTCATGGTCCTTTAGGATGAATATTATATCACCATGAGATTTTATGAATTTTTTTTTTCAGATAAATTTAATTTCTTTGATATCTTGTGATATACACAAACCCATATTTAAATGAACCACAATATAAATAATATTATTTAAGCATGACTGTTATAAAATAGTAATTAAAATTGCTTATATCAATATGAATCCATATCATAAAATATGTATAATTTTTTTTGAAAGGGAAAATACTTTTTCTATGATAGTTCTTTTATGCTTCAAAAATACAGTTTTAGAAAAAAATGGGTTTTATTTCTTTTGGTGATGAAATAATATAACTAATTTCACCCACTTATATAAAATGTGTTTCAAAAAATTAAATTCAACTTTTAACTAAGAATTTATTAATTATCTTATAGTTTTGTTTTGATTTTTTCCCTCAAAATATTAAATTTTTACAGAATATTAAAAATTACTATTTTTTATTCAAGAAAACATTTTTTTTAATGTAAATATTTTGAATTTATTTTAAAAGTAAAATTAATTCATTTATAATATAATTAATCAATTTAGGTCATTGGAATAAATTTTATGTTTCATTTTGATATAAAAACTGTAATACTTATGAAAACATTTCCTTTGGAAAACCTCTTTTTTTATCACATACATTTATTTTATTTCAAATTAAATTAAATATATTTTTTGAATAGAATTATAAAATGGATTCCATATTATTTATCATAATATTTTTTATTATATAATGTGTTCAACATATTTTTTTATAATGAAGAGTAATAACACTAGAAAAATTTTAGCATGGTAAAAAATAAAATATATTTACAAAGGGTTTAAAATAAAAATATAAAGTTTAAAATGAAATAAAAACATGTCTATTTTATATTGGATATAAATATTTTGACCTTAACTAAGATTTGGTTTATAAATTTCCCATTTTTTATACTTGTTTCCATGAATGTGACATTAAATTATTGAGAAACATTGAAACATTACAAGTGTTTTATCGACCTCAACTATAAAATAGAACCCCCTATCCAGTGTTCTACACACCTAAAGATCCATTTGGTTTCCCCAAATCTATCTCAAAACCGACCTTAAGTCACTTAATATTTACATAGTCCTTTAATTGATTATAAAACACTTTTATGTTGGATTTTTTTAAACCAAAGAATTTTTTGAAGAAGATGTATTATACATAACTGAGAGTTTTTATTTTATTTCTTCTTATACCTCCATCATATATTCTTATCATATGATGAAATTATAAAAATATTATCTACCGTATACAAATATTTTATTATGTTAATTGAAAAACCCATATCTAACTCCTCTTTCATCATAAGGGAATAAAAACTATCGATCGTGTGTACGGTTGACTATTTCCTTCCAAATTGATGTAACTCATTTTCCATCACCACATCTCACAAACATATATAATTATGGATTTATTTAATTTATATTAAATCTTTTAAACTATTATACTTATTTTATTTAAAACATCACATCTACCTTCATACCATCTCATCCATTGGAAAACTATGACATCACTCATGTGTACGTGCGGACTACTACCTCAACGATGTGATGTGATACGTTTTTCAATTTGATTTTAAATGGAATGTAATAAATATATATTTAATGAATACATATGATAATTATGATATAAAACTAATTCATAAAAAGATATTTTTTAGTTATATTTCTTTCATTCCATTAGATGAAAGAATTGAATCAACGTTCATGTGTACGTACGGGCTACCAACACCATAAATGGTGATATTAATGTTTCTATATCTAATTTTATTGGATTATTATGCATAAATATATAATGAATATATATTTTATTTATATAATATTTATCATTATGGATATGATGAAAACATTTTCACAGTAAAATTATCAAAACTATCAAACAAAAAACATACATGAAATATGAAGCAGTTGTTATCTGAAATGTGATTTTTAGACAGAACATTTAAGAAATTGGTGATAAAAGGATAAATTTAAATCAATATATTATATAATATATATGATTATAGTTCCATAATATATTTAAAATAATTCAATATTTATTATATTAGAGGTTTGAACATGTTTGATGGAACTCAGACTTGAGGTAAGGGATTTTTGTCTCACCCTTACTTATATGAGATACATGCCTTATGCACCACCTATTTCTTTTATGTGGTGTATATACTGCTATAGAATTTATTTTTATGATTCATATCATTAATATTTTGAGTATTTAAATATTTATCTATGTTTATTTCATTCATGTTGATTATGATTTAAAAGTTACCAAAGTGCTAATGGATTTTTGTTTTAATCTCATTTTAATTTAGATTGTTTATTATTGAAAATCCATTGAAAGAAGTTATGTGATCCATTATAGATAATACCATTTAATTTCCTTCTCCTATGGTAATTTCTTGAATATACATTCTTCCCTTTCATTTTCATCTATTTATGACCCAATATTCCAAAATAATATTTTTAGGAATAATGTATTTATTTCTCTCTTCGTTTGAAAACCCTTTTTCTTCTATGTCCATGATTTAATTTTAATATCTACAATAATATTTTAATATTCATATATTTTCATGGTTTTATTTTTGATCATTAATGATTTTGTTCAAAAAACAACAGTGGAATATTCTTGTAATTTTCTGATTGAGGTACTTTTTGACTTTATAACAAAGTGTGATGGGAGTGTTTTCTTTTAACTCATACAAGATGAATAGAACCCACAAACATCATGATCAATCAATGTATTAAATCTTCCATAAAAATAATTCATGGTTATTTTCAATGAAAATTATTTTCATATTGTGTTATTCAATTTTTATGAATAAAAATTTAATTTCCCAATATGAAATATTATTTTCCTCAAAAAAATTAATAATATTTTAATGGTATTTATATTAATAAAAAAAACTAAAAAAATATTATATTTAATAGGGATTTGATCCCATTATACTGTCCATATTCATTCTTTGGATAGTTTATGATTATAATTAATGAGATTTTTACATAAAAAATTATTTTCTATGTGTTATGATGTAATAGATTAATGAATTTTTTATGAAAACTATTTTTTTATGTTATGATATAATGATATATTTAATATTTAATGATCTTATAGAAAAAATATATATGAATTTTATTATGAGATATGGGGGAATGGAATTATATATCACTCTAATGCATTTGGTAATCTTTTTTATCTCTTATGAATTCTATGGGAAACAAATCAATGTGATTGATCCATTATGTGTAACAAATTGATGTACTTAATATGATATGGAAAATAATTCATTGTGATTTTTTCTACTATTGTAATCATGTTTTGATGTGTAACATCTCGTAGCATATCTATTTGGAATGTCCATAGCCTCTTCATGGTTTTCCCTTTTTTTGATTTTGGTGTAAGGCCAAGAAGGAATTGGGAGGATAACTATAAGTGTGAAGTCAAAGATTTGTTGTACTCTTAGCATTAACCAGTGTTTTTTGGGGGATGTAGGAGGATTTCTCACCGTGTAACTAGGTTACACGATGTGTAAGAGTTGTTGGATGCATGTCATGAATGGATCCATTCTTGGAAATGTTACATGATGTGTAGAGACCATACACGTCATGAGTTAGTAAAAGGCTGGTTTTTAGTGTGAGGCTATGGGTTTTTTGAAGTATGTGGGACTTTGGTTGTTAAAAATCATATAATTGGGTTACATGTTGTGTAACGGACCACCTACAGTTTTTAAAATAGGTGTGAGGTTGTTTTTCTTATGTTCTTTCTCCAGTTCTCTCTCCCTCTCAACCCAGGGCAATTCCCATGCGATTTTGGGAGCCAAAATTCCTTCTTGATCGATCTGTATGGAATTTTATCTTTGTTGTGGTAATGGTGTATTTATCTAGGTGAGTAATCTTTCCTATTATTAATTTCCATTGATCATGGTATCACATGTGGGTTGCATTATCAAATATTTTGGTCTATGTTGTTGTTTTCTCTTGTCTTCTTCCAAGATCCATTCTGTGATCTTGTTTCGTAGGTCGTTCCTTTGTTGGTCGTGGTGTGGAGGGTATTATTCCTTGATATATGTGGGTGTCTTCCCTTCCACCAACCCCTTTTTTCTAAATTGAATCAATATTACGATGTGGATTGGATTCTAGGGTCTTCATTTTCATCACTAGGTTTTCATTGTTGGTGGATCCTGATGTTGACGTGTGCAACCTAAGTTCTGAGGTAGGTCGTTCTGTATGTAGTATATGTTGATTAACCTTGTTGTTATTTATTTATAAACTAATTTAGATATGTAATTGGTATGATTTTTTTTTGTGTTTTGAAAAGTGTTTTTAATGAAATACGTATTTTACCTGGTTTGGGATAAATGGAAAGAAACAAGGTATTTTCAATGCATTGAAATGGAATGTTAAATGGGTTTGAATTTTTTTTCAAAGAATTGGAATGAATTATGAAAATGAGAACATGGATTACCATGGGTAATTTGGTAGAAGTTTTATCATTATGCCATGACCTATTTGGTTGTGATTATTATGAGGTTTTCAAATGGGGATTTCCTCAGTTTCCTAGGATCATTGTTCTATGAGAAAGATATTGAAATTGTTGGGGTGGTTATAGAGACATGTAATGGAACACATAGGTGGGATCCTACTCACCCTGTTAGCTCACACCCTATGCACCTGTTCAATGGTACATAGACCTTTGTATGTCTTCCATTTTAGGGATAGTCATGGTACTCCAGTGAGGTGGAAAGGATCCATGTTATATGGGTAGGGTATCTAGTGGTGAGATGGTGGGAGTATGTCCATGCCATCACATGGAGTTGCTATTTCAGTTTGGTCCTTTGTAGTTGGACTTGTCTTTTGGAGTTTTAGGTACTTTTTCTATTGTTTTCTTCCCACTATCTTCTTACAGTTATGGAAAATATGGTTATAATTCCACTATATCTTCCATTTTCTTGTGTATATATATATTCCATGTGTTTGTAAAGGTTGGTCAAAATCGACCCCTCAATATTTTTTTTGATTCCCGGGTGCTTGTCGCATGCTCCTGTAGATTGGGAATGCCCCTCGGGTATGTGGAAAATCAGTTCAGGTTCCATTTATGAGTGTAACCTGAGTTGGTTTGTTACAAAATGGTATCAAAGTGGTGTAATTGTTTCTAATAGTTCTTTTCTTAGGACCTTTATTAGACTGGAGATAGGATTGTCGGAACATGAGAGGTATGTTGCAGTAAGTGGTTGGTCGACTCTTGTTATGGAGAGACTCAAGTTTTTAGGGGATGTTGGGATATGTGTCTCTAGTTTTGGGTTTTTTTGAATCTTAGTTTCTTTTTATGGTTTTTATAGTTATAACTAAGATTTAATCTATTGTCTGATCATTACATATATTTCTGTGTGTAGCAGTATGCCTCTAAGAGGTCTTTCATGAGTTCCTTAGGAAGGTAAAACTGACACTCCATAATGGAATACACCAATGGATTAGGATCTCATAAATATAATCATATGGATAGTTTTTGTTGTTGATCACGATGCACCATGAGTTCAGAACATTGTTCTTGGGGGATATCCAGGAGCTGAAGTAAAGATAGTTCAATCACGAGAGTTCTTGCGCGAGAAGCCACCTTACATGAATGAAACTCAGTATGTGGAGGACTGGATGGATATGATTGATAAATTATTTGACTTCTTGTAGACACATAAAAATATCAAGGTGAAGTGAGAAGCATTGAAGCTCTAGGGTTCCGGTAAGCGTTTGTGGGATATTATGGTCCAGGTAGACAGACATGTGGACCTATGTTAGAAGGTTTTCAAAACCCATTTCTTCCAATAGATTTTTACAAAGTCCCTGACCTTGGAAACGTATCTGGAGTTCGTATCCTTACTGTTGGGAGCAAATCTGGTGTCGTCATACACCAATCTGTTCACTAAGCTTGTCTGTTTTTCTCTGGACATGGTAAAGAATGACCAGTTGAAGCCTCAGATGTACCTACAGGGTTTGTAACTGGTTATCAGATCACATGTTTTTATGTTAAATATTTCTACCTATGTGGAGAAAGTATACATATCTATGATGGAAGATATTAATATGCTATAAAATGTTAGATTTTCAACCTCTTCTCTTCCATCTAGTGGCAGCTTCAGTGGTGTTCATGGGAAGAAGAGGAAGTGGAAAAATCATCGCATGATTGGTGTGAAAATACCTAGTATATTTCCTGAATCTATTTTCAGAAATTATTTGGTAAAATTATGAGACCATTCATAGAGACAACGTGAAATTTCGAGGCCTGGTGTGCCCAGAATGGTCCGTCGAAAAATGTTAAGTTTTTAAATAGCGCACATGAGCAGTTTTCATGAAAAAGTAGAATAACTATCAAATGGGTGCCCAGATCAGAAATTTGATGGCACCATTTTGTTCAAGATGACAATTTTACCCTAGTAGTGACTTAATTTTAGTCAGCACGGGCCTCCAGTGAGAAAACCAGAAAATGGCATAATAGGAAATAAAATAATTAAATAAAATTATTTTATTTTTCAAATATTTATAACTCATGAACAGTGAAGCAGATTGAAAATATGAGACCACCATTGAGCTTGTGAGGGTGTTATTTCCTTGGGTGGATCCTAACATTTGCTGGCATGGTCCAACTGTGAAAAGTAGTATTTGGGACATGACCGTAAATAAAATAATTAAATTATTTTATTGTCAAATCTTATAACTCATAAATGGTAACTCAGATTGGAAATCTGAGAGTACTATTGAGCTCATGAGGGTGTGCTTTCCTTAGGCTGGGCCTAACCTCGATTAGAATGGGTCGAGGGTGCAATTCAGTTTTTAGACGTGAATGTCATTAAAATATTTAATAAAACAATTTTTTCTTGATGTTTCAAAGCGACGTTGCAACGCCACGGCAGGGAAGCCCTTTTCTATAAATAAATGAAACAACGAGGAAACTCTAAAAGATGTTTCTTAATTTAATGGCTTGGTAGGGGTATGAGATTAGATTGACACTCCTGGAGAAATTCCCCAAGATCTCTGGAGAAGAAAGGAATTGGAGAAACCTCTCATTAGATTACATCAAACAACAATGAGATGGAGGATTGATGATCACAGTTCAGATCTGGCATCAACAGATTAAATAATAACAATAATAGACTCCTTATTCATCAGCAAATGATCCAATTCCATGTAGGGGTTGTTATTTGATTCTGTTCATCCCTATTATTGGTTTTAGACGGTGAACGTGGATCAACCCACAAACAGGTTGACCAGTGGGTCGATTGTTCTTGCGGGAGGTTCTTGACTATAGGCTGGTTTGGGGAAATGAATTTTTGTTTGATTTTTCTACGAAACCCTTCTAACATGATCAGATTAATGCCTTGACAAACGACGATGGAGGTTCATTCCTCGATTTTTGGTTTGGGTTTCCCCCTTCCATTGACACGCATTCTTCATAGATTAAAGAACGGTTGATCATTATACAAAAGTTCTTAGTGCAATGATCCAAAATCATGGATCTGGAATAGACACAGCATAACGGAGGTTCGACGATAACAGTGGTGATCAGATTGAGGCGATTCTAGAGATATCACACACGAACGGCTTCACACTGAAAAGGTGTGGCAATGAGGATTTGAACCCCAGGTGATGAAGAATGTGGCCCAAGGTTTCTGTAACATCTTTAGGATTGAATAATAGACCATTATAGCATGTACAGTGGCCCGCAGAATAATCCATCGGCATACCGGCGGTGGCGGTGGTGCCAGCGGCGGTCGGAGGAACCTGCGTGGGCTCGGACGTGGGTGGTGTCTGGGGGCCGCGACTAGGGTGGGCCGCGTGAAGGATTTCCAGTCCACATGAGCAGACCAAATAGATTATGGGGTGGAAACATGTGCACTGTGTTGCATGTAGTGAACATGGAGACCAGCCTTTTTCGGGGCGAATGGGCCGGCCCGCTCAGAGTGGGCCAGGCTGGAGAAGCTCGGCCGAGCCCTGTCAGGACGGGTCAGGCTAGCAGCGGTCTAGGCCCAACAGGTTGGGTCTAGTCGGAAGAGTCGGGATGGACCAAGCCATGGTCGACCGTGAGCCACATTCGGTGGAGTTGCCATGCGGCCATCACAACTCGGCCCCAGTCGGTCCATGGGCCCCTATCCCCCTTTTCGCTCAAACGCTCGTAACTCTCAAACAGAGCATCTGTTTGAAGATATGTCTATAGTATTGGGACCCTTGCGACGATACGGTCATTTTGATATACTTTAAGTTATTTTTTGTGAATTTTGTTAGATGGACCAATGGTCTGAGAATTAGGTCCTTCCGGTACAAACACGCTTGAGCGGGAATCGACATGTTTTGTAATTGTAGAAACCCCCGCGTTCTGGGGAGTGGGTTCACTTTCATTCAGTATATTTCTTTGAGGGTTTCACTCCCCTGAAGGACTAGGTTGTGGGTTCCTAGAGATGTTTTTTACGGTAGAACTGGTACTCCCCTTTGGGACTAGGGAGTGGGTCCTCTATCCATGGATTTGGCACTCCCCTATAGGGCTAGGGCGCGGGTCCTCCACATCTAATGTACATATAGTTGGTACTCCACTACTGGGAATGGTTCAGGTACTCTATGATAGTATTTTGTACTCCCCTACTATTTTAGGGTGTGGATCCTCCACACTTGATCGAATAGAGTCGGTACTCTCCTACCAAGTAGGGTGCGGGTCCTCTATGATAGGATTCGGTACTCCCCTATCATACCCGGGCATGGGTCCTCGACATATGAACTAACAGAGTCGGTACTCCCATGTTATACCAGGGCGCAGGTCCTCAAATCATTGAGTAGTACTCCCCTACTGGGTAGGGTGAAGTTCTTCGATTGGAGTTGTATCTCCCTCAACTGTCGGACATATTAGCATGGAGTGGGCCCATTAACTTGATTAAAATGATACCTAGATAGGATCTAGTGCACCCTTGATGGATTGAGGTTTGGGACACTCCTTATAAGAGTGATAGAGGTTTCATGAGATCATTAGGATCATGGATCCATCTTTCATGTATAGTGGTGAGGGCGGGCCACTCCACTTGGGTTTCCTTAGTCCTACGTTGGTCGCAAGATAGCGATGACTGAACCTCCGATGGTAGGCGCTGGAGATGGACCTAGTATAATGTTCCTGATGGAGTACGTTCTCTCAGACATACCATTTGGAATGGTAGAGATGCTCCCAATTGAGTGTACACCTCGGACGGGTTCTATCAAGGATGGTTGAGCTTGTGGAGTGTGATCCCCTGGTTTCATGTGTTTCCTCTCAAACCAATGATGAAAATCCTGATACTGACTATGAGGTTAGAACCTTATAATTCTTAGTGTCTGAAACGAGTATATCAGGATTTTCTTGGGATATGTATGGGAATATACCTGTGTTGAGATGAATGTGCTTTTTTTTTTGGATTTTCCCTTGTGCTTTAACTTTGTGGTTTTGAGGTGTCCTACTGAGTATTGTTTTACTCACCCTGTACAGTTTTACCCCACAGATGTCATGTATTGTGTATACGATCGACATTTTAACAAAGTCTAGTGAGGACCAGGACCAGATGGTTCTCAATGAGATCAGACAGATGAGGCACACTCCTATGTCTATAGGCATCTACCCATCACATACCCTCTAGGTAAGGTTGTCATCAGACGAGATTCAGGGATTTGGAGTTTTACTTGTGTTCTATCTTTCTTTTGGTGGGCTTGTATACTTGCTCGGTTTTCCACCCTATACTTTACTTTTTTATACGCTCTGGTTATGTTATACTTAGTGTTCTGCATGCATAGATTCCTTGGCTTTTTTACTTTCCATTACCTTTGTCTCAGAGTTGGTTGGGTGTGTGTACGTACTTAGGCAAATGCCTCCCATTTGTGGGATATGCCTACTTGTTGCTAGTCACCAGTTCCTGGACTATCGGAGGTGGTCTTGGGGTAGTCATGGAATGGTCCTCGAGGGGCAGGTCATGACCGAGTGGTATCAGAGGCCATCGGTTCTACCTTAGGACCATAGTTTCGTTATCTTGGTTTAGGTTGCATAGTGGCAGTTTTAAGATGTTTGGAGTTCAACTCTCAGTCCTTAGGCTCTAGTTTTGGTACGAAGGCCGATGTATCCATTCAATGGGACTCTAATAACCTGGTTTCCAACTCAGTACATTAGGACACTAGTCACCAGGAATTAAATGGTATACGTATCATATAGGAATGGTTTGTCTTTTCCATGTCCTTATTGAGTCATTTCTCCATATATACTTTATTAACTGTGGTTAATCTTGATCCATTTCAAGATTCCTCCACGATGACAACCAAATAGGATTCTACAGTATGATCATGATGACGATATGCCCCATGAGGAGGCTTCAGTACAGGGGACCGGTTTTGAGGCGTTACCTCTGGGTGGTATGCCGCTCGTGCCACCACCCATAGAGAAGCATGTTTTTCTAGCAGTTCAGACTGAGGATGCACGTAGGCGGAGTGAACTACACGAGTTATATAGGTGGTGACCTTTGAGATACTAGGGTGATCCAAACCCCTAGGTGGTAGATGACTGGCTCGAGGTAGTCACTCGAGTTTTTCACTTAGTGAGGACACCTCCCGATAAAATGTTGGTCATAGTTATGAGCCTTCTTCAGGGATCAACGAGACGCTAGTGGAGCTTTGTGATACAGTCACATGATGAGGTGACACTAACATGGGAGGAGTTCTAATGACTCTTCAGGGAAGAGTTTTACCCAGCCACGTTGAGGCCAGTGCTTTTCCAAAATCTTCTGCAGCTTTGATAGGGCAGTATGACAGTGGCGGAGTTTTAAGTGAGGTTCACTGACTTATTGCAGTACTCCCTGGACATGGTTCATGACCAGTTTTTTAGAGCTCGAACCTTAGAGTAGGGCTTACACTAAGAGATTAGGGCGTGAGTGGTTCTGCTGAATATTCCCACCTATGTTGGGGTGCTAGAGCGAGCCCTGGTGGTAGAGAGTTTTCTGGCTAAGGAGATGATGGATGTGACCTACATCATAGGTCATGAGGAAGAGGCATCTTCTGGAGATAGAAGATGATAGGTGATGGGATCACAGTATAGGAGGCATACCCATGCCCAAACTCAGACACGTGGGATTGTGATGCAGGAGTAGTGCTGAGGAACAGATCAGATACCGGAGAGGTGGTGTTATGTTGTGATGGCCAAGGGCATATCACTAGAGATTGCCCGACCCATCGTTCCATTTAGAGGGATTTGGCTAATGTTATTCCTTGATAGGGATAATGCTTGGATCAAGGAGTTCTACAGACTGGTGAGCAAGGCAAAGGAGCTGGAAGAGTAGCTTGTGGTCCACGCAAGGCTCCAGGAACTGGAGGACATGGGCGATGACAACTGCATATGGTCATGGATTATAACCCAGAGACACCATGAGAGATCTAAGGTATGACCAGTGTCTTTTATTTTTTTGTCGTATTAATGCACATAGGTTCTAGTTGTTCTTCTTTTTCCACGAGATTTTTTTGATACTTAGAGGTTCCTGTCAAATGACGGACTTGACCCTCACGCTTAGAGACTCATGCTGGTGGAGACCTAATGATCACACATGTGCACTGATAGTGTGACCCAAATCATGGAGGTGAGAGTTGTGGTTGGGATCTCTTAGTCATAGCATCAAGTCCTTGCGACGCTATTCTTGGTATGGACAACTATCATTCAAGTACAGATTGACTATTTTAGGAAAAAGGGTGTGGTGTGTTCACAGGGATGAAACAAAATTTACTTTTCGATGAAAGGGGAACCCAGATAGCACAAGGTGAACTCTCACAATGATCTTGCCAAGAAAGGGGTTCGTGGGACCCAGTGTTGAGGTATGAAGGATGATTCTCTTGTACTTGCGTGTTCTGGGTGAGGTTTTGTGATGAATCATCAGAGTATATCCTAGCCTTGCCAGTAGAGTTTTCTGATCGACTTCTTTTTCTTGGGATCATTCAGTGGCGGCAGTGTAAGATACCATTATTTTTCCATAGTATGGAATGGTTTCTCACCGTCTATACTCATCTGGGATGCCACTAGCAGGTGTGGAAGTGCTTCTGTTTTAACATGATGTTTAACAAATAGAGGTTGTAGACAGAGGGCCTAGTAAGACCCAAAGTTCGTTCTTGGGCAGCCTTGTTCCGTTCATAAATACCACTTTCTGGGAAGGTTGTTGTATAGTTAATCTAGGGGTTGATGTAAACTATGGTTTTCTATCAGTATCTGTGTCAGGTTATCATGGAGGTGAGCCACTAGATCCCATGAGAGCAGATGGATCGTGGTGCTTGGTGTTTTCCCACTTGTCTTAGCTAAAGAGACATGTTCCCATTGTGGCATAGTATTTTTCTAGTAGAAGATGTACATGAGAGTGGTTGATCTTGGTGGTTCATCCAAGTGTGTGCTTGTATGTAGCACAGGGACCCTTGGTGAGCTCATTGGTGTGGGAGTCTAGTAGAGAGCTCAGTTTTCCTCCATTGAGTGTAGGTTTTTGCTTTTCGGGGAAGAAAATCCCTAAGGTGGTGAGAATGTAAAGACTCTGAATTTTTCCTAAATCTATTTTTATAAATTATTTGGAAAAATTCCAAGACCCGGAGCTGAGACAGTGTGCAATTTCAATGCCTGGTGTGCCTGGAATGGTCTGTCGAAAAATTTTAACGTTTTCAGTAGCACGCGTGAGCGGGATTCCTGAAAAAGTGGAATAAATCTCAAACAGATGCCCAGATCAAAAATATGAGGGCACCATTATGTTCATGATGGAAGGTTTTCCCTAGGCATAACTTATCTTTAGTCAATGAGGATCTCCAATGGGAAAACCTTAAAATGGCATAAACGTAGATAAATTAATTAAATAAAATTATTTTATTTTTCAAATCATTATAACTCATGAACGGTGACTCGGATTGAAAATCACAGACCACCGTTGAGATCGTGAGGACCTTCTTTCCTTAAGCGGGCCTAACATTTGTCTGCACGACCCAAATATGAAAATTAGTTTTTGGGATGTGACCATAAATAAAATAATTAAATTATTTTATTTTCAAATCCTATAACTCATAAAAGGTAACTCAGATTAGAAATATGAGAGTTCCATTGAGCTCATGATGGTGTGTTTTCCTTAGGTGGGTCCTAACGTCTTCTGGCACGGGTCGAGGGTGAAAGTTATTTTTTGGATGTGAACGTCATTAAAATATTTAATAAATTTTTTTTCTTGACGTTTCACAGCGACGCTGCAACGCCATGATGGGGCAGCACATTTCCTTTAATAAATGAAACAACGTGGAAATTCTGAAATTTGTTTCTTCATTTAATGTCTTGTTAGGGGTATGAGATTATATTGACAATCATGGAGAAATTCTCTGGGAGCTCTGGAGAAGAAAAGCATTGGCGAAATCTCTTGTTGGTGAACAGTGAACAATGGTGAGATGGTCGATCGACGATCGGAGTTCAGATTAGGCATCAACGGATTGATGAATGATGATAAAGGACTCCTTCTTCACCATGGATCGATCCAATTCTAGGTAGGGGTTGTTATTTGATTCTATTCTTCCCCGTTCTTAGTTTTAGACGATGAACAAGGATCAACCCACAAACAGGTTGACCCGCAATTTGATTGTTCTTGCGAGAGGCTCTTGACTGCCAGATGGTTTGGGGAAATGAATTTTTGTGTAATTTTTTGACTAAACCCTTCTAACGGGATAAGATTAACATCATGAAAAACGATGATAGAGGTTCGTTCCTCAATTTTTTTTCTGGTTTTCCTCCTTCCCTGGAATCTCGTTCTTCGCATTCTTCACAGAATGAAGAACGATTGATCGTTGCTCAACCATTCTTGGCACAACAATCCAACATCATAGATCCAGAATAGGCAAGACACGACAGAGGTGTGACGACGACGGTGGTGATTGGATTGTGGTAGTGTGGGAGATATTGCACGTGAATGGATTCACATAGGAAAGGTGTCAAAATGAGTATCTGAACCCTATGCGATGAAGAATGCGGCCCGAGGTTTCCCGAACATCTTCCGAATCAAAGAACGGACCACCAGAGCGCGTCTGGTGGCCCACCGAACAACCCACTGGCGTATTGGTGGTGGATGGAGGAACCCATGGCGGCTCGGCCATAGTTTGTGTCAGGGGGCCATGGTTAGGGCGGTCCATGGCATATCGGGTTGGCGACACAGCATCGCCATGTCGAGCTAGTGGCAGGTAGTCAATGGACAACATGCGGGGTTTTTGGTCCGTATGAGCAGACGAGATGGATGAGGGGGTGGCACGGAGCGGCCACTGTAATGCTCCGCATTCAGCGTGAATGAGTTGTACTTCTCGGAGCGGGTCGGGATAGAGATGTCGGGCTGAGCCCAGTCGGGTCGGGCCGGGCCGAACCCAGCGGGTCGGGTCGGACCCGTACATTCAGACCGGGCCACGGTCAACCGTGGAATTCGATCATGAGACATGGTCTATGTAGAATCTATGCAGTCGTGGAAACTCAGGCATAATTGACCTCCCCAGAAGCTTGAGCTACTGTAGGGAGGTCGACCGCCACGGTCGGTCCATGGGCCACTGGCCCCCTTTTCACTCAAATGCTCGTAACTCTCAAACGGAGCATCTGTTTTATGATCTATTTATGGTGTTGGGACCCTTGCGATGATACAGTCATTTTGAGATATTTTAAGTGAGTTTTTTTTTTAATTTTGTAAGATGTAATAATGTTTTGAGTAGTACGTCCTTCCGATACAAGTATGCTTGAGCAGGAATCGGTGTGTTTCGAAAAGGTAGAAACCCCCACGTCATGGGGAGTGGGTTCACTTCCTTTGGGTAGCTTCCTTTGTGGGTTTCACTCCCCTGAAGTACTAGGGTGTGGGTTCCTAGAGATGTTCATGAAGGTATATTAGGTACACCCCTATGGGACCAAGGAGAAAATCCTCTATCCGTAGAGTCAGTACTCCCCTATAGGAGTAGGGTGCGGGTCCTCCACATCTAACGTACATAGATTTGGTAATCCCCTACCAGGTAGGGTGTGGTTCCTCTATGATAGGAGTTAGTAATACCCATCTATTTCAGTGTGAGGGTCCTCCCCGCATGATTTAATAGAGTTTGGTACTCCCCTACTAGGTATGGTGCAAGTCCTCAATGATAGGAGTCGGTACTCCCCTGTCGTACTAGGGAACAGGTCCTCTGCACATAAACTGACAGAGTCGGTACCCCCTGTCATACCAGGGCACAGGTCCTCTAGTCACTGAGTAGTACTCCCCTACTGGATAGGTTTCGGGTCCTTGATTGGAGTTGGAGCTCCCTCAGCTGTTAGACAGAGTAGCGAGGAGCGGGCCCATCCAATTGATGAAAATGATACCTAGATAGAAGATAATTATCCCTCAATGGACTGAGTTGTGGGCCATTTCTTATAGAAATGTTAGAGGTTTCATGATATTGTTAGGAGGGATCCCTCTTTCATGTATAGTGGTGACGTAGGGCCTCTCCACTTGGGTTTCCTTAGTCTTATGTTGGGTGCATGATGGCGATGACAAAAACTCTGGTGCTGGGCACTGGATCTAGACCTTGTAGTATGTTCTCGATGGAGCACGTTCTCTTAGATGTTCCATTTGGAATGGTAGAGTTGTTCCCTATGGAGTTTACCTCTCTGATAGGTTCCATTGAGGATGATTGATCTTGTAGAGTGTGATCCCCCGGTTTCATGTATTGCCACTCCAACCTATAATGAGAATTCTAATGCTAGCTATAAGGTTGGAACCTTATGATTCCAAATGTCTGAAATGAGTATATATGTATGTTCTCGGTATATGTATGGGAATATACTTGTTTCAAGATGATTGTTTTTTTCTTGTGGGTTTTCCCTTGTGATTTACCTTTGTGGTTTTGGGGTGACCAACTGAGTATTATTTTACTCACACATGCATGGGCTTTGACCACACATTTTGTGTCTTTTGTTGATGATTGACGCTTTGATGAAGTCCAGTAAGGACTAGGACCAGGTGGTTCTTAGTGAGATCGGAAACACAAGGTATACTCCTATGACTACAAGTAGTTACCCATTACCTACCCTTCAGGTAGGATTGTCTGCTGACAAGATTCCGGGACTTGGAGTTTTACTTTTGTTCTATCTTTCTTCTGGTGGGCTTGTATACTGGCTCGGTTTTCCACCTTGTACATTGCTTTTTTTGAACTCTGGTTGTGTTATACATAGTGTTCTGCATGCATAGATTATGTAGATTTTTACTTTCCATTACCTTTAGCTCATAGTTGTGCATGCATGTTTACATGTACTTAGAAAAATGCCTCCTATTTGTAGGATATGCCTACTCGGTGCTAGTCACCAGCCACTGGCCTATCGGAGGTAGGCTTGGGGTAGTCACGGAACGGGCCCCAAGGGACGGGTTGTGACATGGTGGAGGTTGGTCTCAAGAAGGAGTCTCCTTTGCATCATCTGTTATAGCTAGCAGTATGCCTCTAACTTGCTATCAGTGTGGCGAGGTTAGACACACCAGACGATCATGTACTATGCCCGAGAATATGTGCAACAACTATGGATGTGTTGGTCATTTATATCACTTCAATCGGGATTTGAGAGTGACTCATAATGTCATGGTTTGTTGGCTCCACAGGCTACGGTAATGTAGTCGGTTGCTTCTAAGACAACAGGGATCAAGTCATAGGCCTTAGGAGTGAAGCACTTTCACCCTATAGATGAGTGACCTGTAGAAGTTGATGAAGGTCAAATAATACTGAGAGGTACAATCCTTATTGCATCCTTTATAGCGATTTCTTTATTTGATATCGATGCCTCCCACTTTTTTATACCTACACGTTTTTTGATATTATTAAACATCCAACAGAGCAACTTTCCTTTGTAATGGAGTTAGTGACACCGCTTGGAAAAATGAGAGAGTAGGGGTTTCAGTGTCGTTCTTGTTCATTTGTGATAGACGATATACTGTTGGTATAACATTTTCTCATTCTTGGTCTAGATTTTTTTGACTTTACCATCAGTATGGATTGGCTAGTAGCTCATCAAGTTGATGTCTACTGTTATCGTCGACACATCTCATTTCTTACTATCAATGGGAGTTCCCTTGTGTTTCAGGGGGAGTGGGACCAGTGATCAGGTCGCGCAGGACCTTCCTGTCCATAACAGAGAAGTTTGTTCTGTATTATTACATTTGAGCTCGGTGACATCTCTCCAATTGTTGATCTTCCCATCGTCATTTGAGACATTTACTACGTTTTCCCAGACGACTTGTCTAGTCATCCTCTAGAAAGAGAGTTAAAATTTATGGTATAACTGGTGCCAGGTATTAAGCTGATATCGATATATTCTTATCATATGGAACCAGAAGAGCTGAAATAGCTTATGATTCAGCTGGATGACCTATTAGAAAAAGGTTTTGTTTAACCTAGTGTTTCGCCTTGGGTAGTCCCTATGCTCTTCTCCAAGAAAGAATATGGTTCACTTCAGTTGTGTGTGGACAATGAAAAGTTGAACCAGTTTGAAATTAAGAACAAATATCATTTTCCCCATGTGGATTATTTGATCGACTAGTTAAAGGGGGAAATGTGGTTTTCAATGTTCGATCATTGGTCAGGTTATCATCATATCAGGGTAAAAGAGTTTGATATACCAAAGATGACATTTAGGAGTAGATATGTCCATTATGAAAATATATTGATGCCTTTAGGTCTAACTAATCCTCCTAAAGTTTTTATGGATTTGATGAATTGGATATTCCATCAAAATATAAACACTTTTTTGGATGTTTTCAAGAAAAATATTCTATTTTATTCCAAATCCAAGCATGAGAATGAGCACCATTTAATTTTGGTTCTGGATATTCTAAGAAGTCACCATTTTTATAGAAGACTTTTGAAATTATTTTTCTGTATTCAATAAGTGTAGTTCCTAGGTCACAAAATTTTAAAACATGTCTTATCAGTTTCCCCACAAAAGGTGAAGGCTGCTTTTTCATGGAAGGAACCACAAGTAGTATTTAAAATTCAGAGATTCTTGGTTTTGTTGTATAATATCGATGGATTGTTAAGTATTTATCTAAGTTGGTATCACCTTTCACTACTCTTACCCAAAAATTGGTGAAATTCACAAGGGATGTGAAGTTTCAATCTTTCTTCGATGATCTGAAATGAATTCAGACATCAGCTCTAATTCTGATCTTACCTGATGTCGGTAAGAATTATGTGGTGTTTTGTGATACTTCTAGGGCTGGTTTGGAATGTGTGCATATGAAACATAACCATGTGGTAGCTTACAGATCTTGTCATCTTCAAACGATTGAGAAGAACTACCCCACTCATGATCTAGAATTAGATACAGTTGTGCATGCAGTTAAATATTGGTGGAACTATCTTTTTAGAGATAGGTTCATGGTGTTTTCTCACTATAAGAGTCTAAGATATATATTTTCATAGAAATAATTGAATATCAGGTAGATATGATGGGTAGAATGCATTCATATGTTTGAATTTTATATCGCCTACACCTCGGGGAAGGGGATTGTTATTGCAGAAGCTCTTAGCAGGAAAGTACCATCACAAGTTGTTTTAGAATTGAATAAGGAGTGGAACCTTATGGGAATTTTAACCCAGTTACACATGGATTCTCTGGAGGATGTTTCATGTATGGTTCTAACCAGCATCCAATTATCCTCATGTCTCCTATAATATGTTTTTTTTATTCAGTAGTAGGATGATGAGTAAAGAAATATTTGAGAAATCCTTTATAGCGGGGAGACTATTTTTTGTTGGTCTCTCTCTTCATATGGTATTATCTACTATTGGAAGAGGGTTGTCATCCCAACATATGTGAGGATTTTAGTGTTTTTTAACTGTCATAGCTCTCTATGTTCTATCCATATAGGTACTAAGAATATGTATTATTACATGAGACGATGATTCTTATGGTCGTGTATGAAGCATGACATTGTAGATTATGTGCCCTTCTATTATAAATGTCGACAGATAAAGTAAAAATACTTGAAAACCTCTAGGTTTCTTCATTCTCTTCATGTTCCAGTCTATAAATTGGATGAGGCATCCATGGATTTTTTTTGTTTCATTTCCGTGGACTCCTCAAGTTAAAAATTCTATCTGGGTAGTTATTGATCGATTTACAATGTGTACACATTTCATTATGATCTAGGACACCACTAAGGCTAAGGATCTTGGAATGATGTATATGTTGGATATTCCGAGGATACAGGGGATTCCATTATCCAATGTTTCATATGGGGATCCTAGGTTTACCTTGAGGTTCTGGAGGATTCTCCAAGAGGAAATGGGAACTCAGGTCATGTTGAGTATAACTAACCATCCACAAATAGATGATTAGAAGGAGCATGTGATTAAAATCCTATAGGATATGCTTCATGCATATGTCTTAGTTTTTAGTGGATCATGTGATATCCATCTAGGACTAATTGAGTTTTTTTTACTATAATATTTATTATTCGTTGATAAAAATTTCATCCATTGAGGAGTCGTATAGTTCTCGTGCAGATCACCTCTTTGTTGGGTGGAGGTGGGAGAAGTGTATTTAGTTAGACTATTTTGGCCCAGGAGACATCAGTAAGGATTCAAGATGTACACCGATGTCTAGTTACCACCTAGAGTTGATTGAAATCGTATGAGGATTGGATATTTCTTCCTATGGATTTTTTCACTGATGATAGGGTTTTCTTGAATATTTCCCCTCACTTGGGTCACCTTCATCTTAGAAAACAAGTAAAATTGTTTTTGAGATATGATGGAATGTTTGACATCACTGAGTGGCTCAGAAAGGTTACTTATCAATAAGCATTTTCATGTTAGTTGATAGGTATCCATGATGTCTTCCACATATCTCATCTCAGTATGTATCCTCCTGATCTTGCTAACATTCTAAGTTGGGAAGAAATTGATTTAGATCCATATTCTTATGTTTTGTGGAAACTAGTTCAGATCGTTGACTCTAAAGTGAAAGGTTTCCATGGGAAGTTGATTCCATTGGTTAGAGTGATTTGGAAACATAGATTGGATTCTCATGAGACTTGGTAACAAGAGTTGTTGATGAGGGAGAAATGGCCTCATCATTTTCCTGGGATTACATCTTCCACATGACTTGTTAGGGGAAAAAATTATTCATGGTGGGTAGTTTGTAACATCTTGTTTTCTATCTATCAGATATATCTATATCCTCAACATAAATCCCCCCTTTTCAAGGTCGATGTTAGGAAGAGAAGGAATTAGGAGGATACAAATAATTGGGAAGTAAGATATTTGTTGGAATCTTAGCTTTAACCAGTGTTTCCTGCAAGATGAAGGAGGATTTGATGTTGTGTAACTAGATTACACGACATATAAGGGTAAATGGATGTAAGCCGTGAATGGATTGATTCTATGAAAGGATACATGATGTGAGGAGACATTACACATTGTCAGTTAGTAAAAGGCTAGTTTTTAATCCAAGGTGATGGGTTTTCCAATGCATGTCGGACATTGGTGTTTACACATCATGTAATGGGCCGCGTACCATTTTTAAAACATGTGTGTGGCTATATTGATTGGTTATTTATCCAGTTCTCTCCCTCTCTTCTGACCTAGGGATATTCCAAGAAATTTTGGTAGACACTATTCCTTCATGATCAATCCGTTTAGTGTTTCATCTTCGTTGTAGTTGTGGTGCTTTTCTCTATGTGTATTATCTTCCCACTTCTTCATTTCCATTTGATCATGGTGGAGCCCGTGGGTTTCATTATTGAATCTATTGGTCTTTGTTGGTGTTTTCAGTTATCTTCTTCCAAGATCCATTCTAAATTATCGTTCTAGAGGTTGTTCCTCAATTGGTCATAGTGTGGCAGGCATTATTCCTTAATATATGTGGGTTTCCACCCTTCCACTGACCCCTTGTTTTCTAAATGAAATCAAACTTATGATTTGGATTGGATTCTAGGGCCTTCATTATCAGCATTGGGTTTTTTTATTGGTGGATCCATCAACATGCATGTGCAACCCATGTTTTGAGGTAGGTGGTCCTATCTCTAGTCCATGTTGATGAACCTTTTTTTTCTTTATTTATAAACTAATTTACATAAGGAATTTGGATAATTGTTTTTTGTGTGTTGAAAAGAGTTTTTAAAGAAAAAAAAATTTCCCTGGTTTTGGATAAATTGAAATAAAATTGGTATTTTCGAAGCATTGAAATAGATTGTGATATGGTTTTGAAATGGTTTTCAAAGCATTGAAATGAATTTTGAAATCATGTACATGGGTTACCTTGGGTAATTTGGTGTAAGGTTTATCATGAGGCCATCATCCATTTAGTTTTGATTATTTGGAGGTTTGCTAATGGGGCTTTCCATTGTTTCCTAAGCCTGTTGTTCTAGGAGACTGATATTGACATTGTTTTGGGGGTTTACTCGTGGGGTATTTCACTGCTTCCTAGGACGGGGTTCTAGGAATTAGATTATGCACATGATTGATTGTGGTATGAGTAGTCTTATATTATGAACTATAGTGATCCTTGATACTGATATATGTGCTTTTGATTTAAATTTCATAGCTTTGTTGTTTATCCCTAATATGCATGTTATATGGAAAATGTACTTTGAAACTGATATACATGCTTTTTCTCTTGAACTATGACAAAAGGGAAATGTTTACCAGGTTTTCTATAAAATTTATTTATGACTTATCTTTCCATGTTTTTATTTAAAATCAACACACATGAATTGTTATACAGAGACTTATTTTAGAGCACCTGGATGGGATCCTGTTGATTCTATTAGCTCACACCCTACACACCTCTTTGATTGTTTTTAGACCTTTGTATGTCTTCCATTGCAAGGAAAGGCAAGGTGACAGAGTGAGGCAGTTGGGTTCTGTGTCATCTAGGTTGGTTTTATAGTGGTGATATGGTGGGTGTTCCTACAATTCATTGCATGGAGTAGCTACTTGGTTTTGGTACATTGAATTTGGACTTTTTTTGGGGGTTTTAGCTACTTTTGTTTTTTCTTCTTCTTATAGTTATGGAATATATTATTATACATCCATCATCTCTTCTCTTTCTGTATCTATATATATAAATATAAATATTCCTTTTTTTTATAAGTTGGGAGAAATCGTTCCCCCTAATTTATTGTTTGATGCCTGGGTACTTGTCTCTAGCCCATGGGGATCGAGAATTCTCCTTGGGTATGTGGCGGATCAGGTCTATAGGCCCATTCTAATCATAATCTGAGTTAGTTTATTACATGATTGCTGACCATTAATTATTTTATAGTATTGATATTTTACCTTTATATATAAAATGGGTTCAGTAATTATAATGGATCCACACTTTTATGAAATTGACTTATGGTTCATTATTGATTTATGATGATTCTTTACTCTTATTGTTAATATCTTTTGAAATGATAATTATTTATACCAAAAACCATATTTCTGACCTTTATGATATTGGTTATGAAATCTATATGTTATGGTCAATATATCATTCAATTGTTCTTATATTATTATTTCACTTGATCATCAATTGATATCTACCATGTTTTCCCTTACTAAGTATCTGAGATCACCAATTATTATGTTTCATTTCCCTAAATTTTGAATATAGATTTTAGGTAGGTTTTTACTATGAAGAGTAATAATTGGTAATATCTTTCGGGGGTATGTTAAATATCTTCCATGAAATATGATGATTTTGTTTCTAATCTCCGTGGACAGAAAACCTTTACAGTCTTGGGTCCTATATTTTCGAAATGTATTGAACAAACATCTTAAAAGATTTAATATTTATTGATGAAAAATTGGGTTTTATATTTGACATAAATGTTATATTTATTTATCCTTTTGTAATTACGATTAGAAAGCATTATTGAGAACCCTACGGACAATTCAAATTATAGTAAAATGTACTAGGATTTTCATAATGTATAGAGTGAGTGGTTTCTAAGAAATTACATAAGTATTGGGATAATAAATGTTGATGTGAATCTGGAGAAATCATACCTAGGTGTAATAACTCCAAAATTTGTGCATTACTCATTGACTCATTCATCACTACCTTCCCAACAATGGGCCATACTTTACACCTGGTTTGAGACTCATAAGGTTATGTTTTGGAAATTTGAAAAAAATCTAGGAATTGTCATTAAGTATTTTAATTTATGATGACCATGAATTAGCTAGGATAAAGCTAAGGTTTCATAGAGTAAAAAGAATGTGTCAGGATTTAAAAATCATTTGGATGAATTTTTATGATTTATCTATCTGATCAATGATTGTTGATTTTCATACTATCCATTTTTTTTGTAAGGGGTTGAAGATATAACATTGATGTTTATGTGGTAATAAATATTATCAAATATTAAATTACACTATATGATATTTTTCATTGAGTTATATTATATCATGTAAATGATCTAGGAATATTAATTCATATCCTCAAGGATTATAAATTGAATTATCAGTGAAATCCCTTAGTAGTACGATGACCGAAAATTATTTCTATAGGTCATGTATTATTTAATTTAATTGGAATATGATTCCTGTAAATCATATTATTCTCTCTATGATTGATTTTGATGTTATCTTAGACATGGATTGAGCTTACCAACATAATTCCCATATAAATTGATGAGGAATAAAACATAAATTGATATTATAAACCAAAAAAATTATATATTAGTGTTATGATTAAAATGATATTCCTATGTAAATAAATTCTATTGTAAGGGTCTTGACTATAATTCAAAAGATGAATTTATCTTAGAATGTTGGGGATAAACTGAATGTCAAAGATATGCCTATTGTGTTAGAGTTTTTTGATGTATTTTTAAAAGTTTTTCCTGGTATTAAACCAAATAATAATGTTCTATTTTTATTTAAAATTCATACCTGGTGGAAAACATATCTCAAATCCTTCATATAGAATATACCCAATTGGCTTACTGGTATTGAAGAATAAACCCTTGTAGAATCTTGATGAGGGATTTATTCAGCCTTGTGTATCACCTTTTTCACCACATATTCAATTTTTTAGATAAAACATGCATCAATGTATCTTTACATTGATTTTAGAGAGCATAAACATATCACTGTCATGAATAAGAATCCTTAACACCGCATTAATGACATGTTGGATCAATTATCTTGAGCTCAATAACATTCCATGATTGACTATCATTCTAGACATCATTAATTCAGGGTAAAGAAGAAGTATAATCCTAACACGACATTCCATATAAGTTTTGGACGTAATGAATATATAGTGATTCAATTTGGTATTACTAATTCCTATAATATATTCATGGATTTAAGGAATATAGTCTTTAGAGATTACCTTGACTAGTTTATGGTTGAACTTATAGATGATATTATTATAAAAATAATGATAAATGAATACTATAAACATCACATAGGGATTATACTGAAGACCCTATGGAAGGAGAAACATTATATGAAATTTAAAAGGTGATATTCTGGGATATAAATAGTTTCATTTTTCACTCATATAATCTCAAGAATGGGAATAATGGTGGATTTTTCAAAGAATGAATTTATTGAACATTGTCCTAGACCAAACGAAATGACTAGGATATTTTTTTCTTGGTTTGAACTGATATTATCAATGTTTTTTCTGAATATTTCATGGCTATCTAGTCCATTAACAAATTTAACATGGAAGGGATCCATGTTTCTTTGGATGGATTAATGTAAATAAAATTTTGTGTAACCAAATATAATATTAGTTAGCACACATGTACATACATTACCCTATAGTGGGGAAGTGTTATTGATCTTTAGTGATGCATCGAAGACAATATTCAGATGTTTCATCATCTATAATGATATGGTAATAGCTTATACATCACTCTAATTGAATATTCATTAGAAAAATTAATCAACTCATGATGTGCAATTAGATACTATAACTTTTTAATTGAAGAGGTGGAGTCATTATATATAAGGAGAATGGTGTGATATATACACTGATGATGAAATTTTAATTTATATATTCACTCAAAAATATTTGTATATGAGACAAATAATATTATAAGAGACGATTAAAGATTATTATTTCTAAATATATTACCATCATGGGAAGGAGAAGAAGGTTTTAGATTCTCAATGTCATAAGGATCATGTCAGCTTATCTATGATGAGGAAATAACATTCAATATTTTTGGATTCATAAAGGATGTCACAAGAAATATTTAAGTAAGCGAACATATCATATCATTATCAAATGATATTTCATCCATATACCAATGTGAGGATAAAATATGCACAGAATGATGATGTGGAACTACAAAAGAAGGTGATAAATGTTATTCGGTTCAACCATGAATGTGATGGAATTATAAGGCATAGGTACCGTGTATGTGTTCTTCTATACCAGATTTAATGAAGGAGTTGTTGGATGAGGCTCATAGATCTTAATTATCTATTCATACAAAATTTATAAAGATGCATAGATATTTGAATTACTATTTATAGTGGGAAAAAATTGAGGGACATATTTTAGAGTATATATATTGGTTCTTCATATATCAGTTTGTAAATGTGGTGAGAGATAATTCTAATGGAATGATACAAACATTACCCACACCATAATTAAAATTGGAAAACAACACTACAGATTTTGTCATCAAACTCCCCAAAAAATATAAATGTCCCAATTCAATATGGGTTTTAGATGATCTTCCTATGAAGTCAGCACACTTAATTTATTTCAAAGAAGTGTTATCCTTTAATATCTTTAAATAATATATATAATGGAATTGTAAGGTTACATGGTACACTAAACTCTATTTTAACTAATCTGGATCTGGGGTTTACATCAAGGTTCTCATGAAGTCATTATCAATTTATAGAAAAAACAACGATTATTAGTTTTGTGTATCATCATTAGAAAGATTCTTAGTTTTAGATAAGAATCCAAAATCCTAGATTATATGATGAGGTCTTATTCCATTAATTTCAATGGTGGTTGGGATAAACACCTTCCTTGAGTAAATTTTTCTTACAATAATATATTTAACTTGATAATTCACATGGATCCTAATGGATCCCTCTATGGAAAGAATTTTATAACTCCAAAATGATGAAATAATGTTTGTGAATGAATTATTTTGGGACCATGAGCTATATGATGATATGGAAGAGAAGATTTGAGCCATTTATAAGCCCATCAAGGTAGCTTAGAGTTAATTAGAAAATTATGTTGAAAAACATTGGTGGAATATTGAGTTCGATGTTGGTGACATGTTTAATATATAAATTTCTCAATGGATAAATGTTATGAAATTTTAGAAGAAGGGAAACCTAATCCCTATATATATTGTCTCTTTTGAGATTCCTGATCAAGTAGAGAATATAGCTTATTGCATGGAGATTCTACCTAACATATCTAAAGTTGAGAGTGTGTTCCATATACCTCCCTTAATAAAATTAAAACCTAATCCATCACATGTATTGAACATATATTTCATAACACTAGAGCATGATCTCTCCTATGAAACACTACTGTTATAGATTATTGATCATATATACAAATAGTTATGAAACAATACAACTCACCATCTCAATGTTTTGTGGTATAACAAGAAATTTGAGGAAACTATGTGGGAAACTAAGAATACAATGAGGTAGATGTATCCTCTGTGGTTTGTGGTATATTTTCAAGTGTGAAATTAATTTTATGTGGATAAATTTAAAACCATAAAATTTTATTATATATTTTTTCCTATAAAGTTATTCCCTTTGATAACTTGTGATTCACACAAACCTAGGTTTAAATGTACTACGATATACATAATATTATTGAAATGTAACCTTTAAAACGTATCAATTAAAATTATTGGTATGATAAGGCATATAAATATCAAAAAACTATTCTTAATGGTATTAGATAATGAAAATATATTTTCTATTAATGTCCTTATATGGTTCAAGAATACAGTATTATGCAAAAAAAATTATTTTTTATAGAAAATAATATATTTAACTTATTCCACTATTATAAAATAAATTGAAGAAAATAACTTCATTTTTCAAATATTCATGTCGAAATTTTATTAGAGTGAATTTTCTGAGTCTTTTTGGAAAATATTAAATTTATAATATATATGGAAAATTAAGGATTTTTAATGAAAACCTACTTTTCATTTAAAGTATTTAATAAGTTAAATTATATATTAAAATGGATATAAAATTAAAAATTGTTCATTTATATTATAATTAATCCAATTTAGGTCACTGGAATCAACTTTATTTTCAATTAATATATTACATCTTCTTGTACTTATTAAATATTTTCCTTTGGAAAAAAACTTTTAGTAACGTCTGTGGTTTTTACCTTAAATTAAATTCCTAAAATTATTTGAATTTAATTTGATAAACATAATTACATATTTTAATCATATTATTTCATTTTATAAAATATTTTTAACTTAATTTTTATAGATAATTAATATTAAAAATAGAAAAAATCTATTAACATGGAAAAATATATAATAGATTTACCTGGGGGTTAAGCTAAACATATAAGGTTTGAAAAGTTATAAAATAATTTATAATTTTTATTTTACATAAATATTTCTAATTTATATAATATAATTATCATAAATATACCATTTGGGGGCCTTTTTTCCATGAATGTGAAAAGATATTATTGAGAATCATTGAAAAATTACAAGTGTTCCACCCACCCCAATTTTATGGGGAATTGTCTCCCCTATATTATTATAAATCATGTTACCTTTGATTCTCTATATATAAACCCCAACCCTTAAATTAATACCTTACAACATCTTAGAGTCCTTTTTTATTCTAAATCCATTCTTTGAATTTTGTTGGGGGAAAATTAAAAGGGTTTTCCGAATAAGAGGTATCGTTATTCACCAATAATTTTAGTATTATTTCATCATATACCACCTCATATATCATTAAAAATACTAAAAAAAAAAAAAATATCTCCCATATACTGATATATTATTTTCATAATGTAAAAAACATATCAATCTTCTTTTTCATTAAATGGGAAGTGAATCCTTTGACCGTGTTTATGGAGGACTACCTCTTCACAAACTAAAATTTGTTCTCAACCACTGCATCACTATAGCATCCCGACTTTTTATCAAATAAACTTTCATTACATTATACAAAACTGAGGATCTTTAAGGTTTAGTGTCTTGGAAACCAGGAACTTAAAACATGAAAACATAAAACATTCTTCTTAAGAACTTGAAAGGCTTCTCCTCATGTTCATACTAGGTTCATTACTGCATCTCATAACCTGGGGACATACATCAAATGAAAGGGTGAGCAGAAGGCCCAGTAAGGGAAACAAGGGAAACATTTAACATGTGAACTTGAGATACATCAACTATGTCATGAACAAGAACTTTAAGGCATGATAAAAAAAATCATGTGGCATATCATAATAAAAATAACATTTTTCATAACATTAAGATGTGTCTACATCATTTAACATAGAAAATCATGAACATATCACCAAGGTCCATCCCCAAGGTGTCATTTGAAAATTACCAAGGTTATTCACCAAGGTATCGTGCAAATTGTAATCTCTAGTGGTTACATCATTACCCAATGAATTGGAGCGCTATCAGGGCGCACCCTTAAATTTGCCTTTATTATCATGTGATCCACATATATCATCATAAAAAATTTCATAAATAACTCATATAGCATAAAATAAATGGGTTTCATTTCATAATCACAACGTTTTAAAAACTGCTTTAAAGACATGATCTTTACGTCACTTTAAAACTCACAGAAAAGGAAGGTGGGTCTCATGTATGTAAATCCCAGAATTTAAAATAGAACATTTTGGTATATATGTGAATACCCCTTTAGAAGAAAGAGATTTGAGTATTCACTTAATAATATAAAAGAACTTTAAAAAAAGAGAGAGACATTTTGAGACGGAAATTCTGCAGCATAACGACTATGTTACGAGGTTTTAGAAGACATTAAAAAGAGAGGGAAAATGGTTCAAACATTCATAAATAACCCATAAAACAGTAGATGGACAGAATAAGAAGGATACATGATCATGGTAATTAAATTTCAAGGACATACCATTTGAAATGAAAAACATGGAAGGAAGACAAAAATTAGATTTCTCTTATGAAAGTTCGGCAGCCTAACGACGTTACTTAAACTTCAACAAAAATGATTTGAAAAGATCCAATAGGGTCTCTAATCATGTAAACATAAGAGTTCAGTATGATAGATATAGAGATAATTCCCCAACATAATTAAAAAGGAACTTGAAAGACTTGACATGAAAGTAGAACTTTGAAAAGAATGAGAAGGGTCAAAGAATCCCCTAAAACATTTGGCAGCCTAACGGCGCCACTTAAAACTTCAAAATACTGAATTGAAGAGATCAAATGGGGTCTCTCATCATATGAAAATAAGAGTATAGTATGATAGATATAGAGATCATACCCCAACATAACAAAAAGGAACTTGAAAGAATTGACATGAAAGTAGAACTTCAAAATGAGAAGGGTGAAGAACCACTTAAAAATTCGACAGCCTAACGACGCCACTTAAAAATTCAAAATACTGAATTGAAGAGATCAAATGGGGTCTCTCATAATATGAAAATAAGAGTCCAGTATGATAGATATATATATCATACCCCAACATAACAAAAAGGAACTTGAAAGAATTGACATGAAAGTAGAACTTCAAAACGAGAAGGGTGAAGAACCACTTAAAAATTCGGCAGCCTAACGGCGCCACTTAAAACTTCAAAATACTGAATTGAAGAGATCAAATCGGGTCTCTCATAATATTAAAATAATAGTCCAGTATGATAGATATAGATATCATACCCCAACATAACAAAAAGGAACTTGAAAGAATTGACATGAAAGTAGAACTTCAAAACGAGAAGGGTGAAGAACCACTTAAAAATTCGGCAGCCTAACGGCGCCACTTAAAACTTCAAAATACTGAATTGAAGAGATAAAATGGGGTCTCTCATCATATGATCATAAAAGATCAGTATGATAGATATAGAGATCATACCCCAACATAAAAAAAAGGAACTTGAAAGAATTGACATGAAAGTTGAACTTCAAAACGAGAAGGGTGAAGAACCACTTAAAAATTCGGCAGCCTAACGACGCCACTTAAAACTTCAAAATACTGAATTGAAGAGATCAAATGGGGTCTCTCATCATATGATCATAAAATATCAGTATGATAAATTTAGAGATAATACCCCAACATAATAAAAAGGAACTTGAAATACTTTACATGAAAATAGATCTTGAAAAAATGAGAAGGGAGAAAGAATCCGTTACAAAAATTTCGGCAGCCTAACGGCGCCACTTAAAACTTCATAAAACGAAATAATGAGAGTAAGAGGGGATCTCTCATTATATGAACATTAAAATTTCAGTAATATGAGTATAAAAGAACATCCTCCAACATAAGAACATGGAGCATAAAAGGAATGACATAAAAGAGATTACTTGAAATGAAAGAGAGAGGTCGGATCCCTTACCTTAAAACGTAACTCTTAAAACTCAAAGGTTGGGACCTTGAGGGCTTGGGGGCACCTTGGGAGGACTTCTTGGGAGGTAATGAGACCAGAACTTCGTTGGAGGAGAGTGGGGAGTCGAAAGGATGAGAGGATTTCTTGGTATTTATAGGGAAAGTGAGGGGACAAGGCATTAATGGCCAAGGGACACCTCAAAAGTGGTTTTCTCAAAAGCATGGGCCCTCCCATGGTACTTCCCATGGAGTTAGGCCACATGGGGCCCCCAAAACAATAATTCATCACCTTTTTCCAGCCATCCCTTAAAATATCTCATGACATCATCATGACACAGTTAAGAGATCATTAAACATACCGAAACCCTAAAACTGTATTTTTACTATTCATTGAAAATTCAACTTTCTCAGAAAAATCCCAAAATTTCACCTTTACCAAATATCAATTCTCTGATTTCAAAAATGAACTCCATTTTATAAAAATAATTTTTTAAATATTTTTAATTTAATTTTTAAATAAACACACTATTCACCGAAAATTCATTTTTTCAGAAAAAACCCCAAAAATTACCATAACATAATATCGACGCTCTGAGTTCAAAAATGAAATCCATTTTATAAAAATAATTTTCTAAATATTTTTAATTAAATTTTTAATTAAAAAACACTATTCACCCGAAAAAACTAATACTTGAATAATAATTTATGAAACCGTTATTTAACCATTTTATTGAATCACATTACTTAATCAAGGTGCCTAGATTATATTAATACTTTCATTAAGTGAGATTACTAATCCATTTGGACACATTACTAATCCTAATCATAACATCACTATTCATAATTTACTATTCATCAAAAATCAAGTTGATCTTATTAGAATCTAAATTTCGTACTGAACATAATTGTAGAAGACCATTTTTTGAAAATCATTACAAATTTTTAATTATTTAAGGTTTACATAAACATTTTTAAAATATCCTTTTTTCTAAAATTTATCAAAAATATGCATACTATATTTATCCGGTCATTTAAAAATTCATAAACTTCATCATAAGGAGAAATCCCAATTTTTATTTAAAACAAAGGATTACACAAGGCAGTTACGGTCTCTTTACATAGCCCCTTATCACACCAGCATATGACCTAAGTGTAAGGTGTGCTAAGGTGAGAGAATCTGAGGGAGGCTCGACTAACATCGCACGAGTAGTAATTTCTATCAGTTTGAACTTCTCGCAGAGGCGATTCCGTTCTAGCTTCACACGATGAAGTTCGGCTTGGGTTTGGTTCAGAGCAAAGCCCAGTGGTGCTACCTCCTTCCCAAGTTATGTTAGATGGGCTTCGATCGGTCCAAGACTACTGGGTGAGGCCATCAAATCTTCTTTCTATAATAATTAACCAAGAATACTTGTATTTAGAGACAATAATCAAAACGTTTAGTTTCCAGCGGTCATATTGACCAATGGTCATATAACCGTCTAAACCCAACGGTCTCATTTTAATTATAATCATGTTATCAAATGAAACATTTTTGTTGAGTATACAAATAAATAAAATAACACATAAAATTAGGAAACAAGATTTATTCAAAATTCCGGGTCGTTACATTCTTCCCCCCTTAAGAAATTGCGTCCTCGCAATTTTTAAAATTGGGTTTTGAAATTTCATTGAAAGTCCCACATCAGAAAAGGAGTCAGTAAAATTATTACTTTAAAAGAATTAAAGGGAAGTACAAAGGTCACCCGAGTTAACCCACACTAGGATTCCATGTAGGAAAACATGGACATGGAAGAAAAACAAAGGTTCAAGTTCTGGGGGAGAGTGATAGAGAACATGGTTAGGAGAAAGTTAACCATAAGAAAATCCCAAACTTATGATGTGTGTAAACGGTCTTTGATTACCTAGTAGGAAACGTAAACCAACAACATTTTTCTTTTACGTTCCTTTTCATAATTTTGAGGAATTCATTTACAACATAAAACAAAAACATAAGAAAATATACCTATCTTCATGTAGAGTTTCATCCTTTAATAAGTTTCTACCCAAAACTAATCTTTTATCCAAGCTATGAGCATTCAAAACTACTTGGTCTCATCAAAACACAAGAATCATCTTCATAATCCACAAAAGATTAACTATCTATTTCTTCTATCTTTAAACATTATCCCAAAAATAAAAAGGGTAAGGTAAAACAACTCTTCAGAAAAAAATAATAAAGAATCCCATAGGAATGAAAACTACTTTTAAATCTTCAATGTTCCATGGTACTACCCAAAGTTCATCATAGACCATTCCATAAATAACGGTCCTTAAGATTCCTCAAAATAAACCAAACTAAGATTGAAACCCAAATACAAGAAGGATTTGATAACATAGTCTTCCAAAATAAACTTCATTGTTCATATCCAAACAACATAAACCACTCCTAACATCTTATAACAAAAGTAGCTAACCTAAACATATTTTACCTAAGATAGGTTAATCATTCCCATAAGTAACCTAAATTACAATAAGTCCACCTTAAATTCATCGATTCTTCAAAATATAAGTCAACCTTACTCCTGAATGAAAATAACGTAGTAATATATTTACCTCAATCATATAGGGTCCCCAAAATAGTGAACGTCTTCCAAAATAATAATCATCTTTTAATCCCCTAATCATCTCTTTCATATTAATATGACAATCGTCGCATTTCCTATCACATTGGTTGTTGGGACATGTTCTTCCATTTCCCACCATTAACTAAGAATAGAAAGTATAATTAGGGGCTTAAATACTTAGCTAATAATCATGAAAAGGAACTTAAAGCATATAAGGATAACTTGTAGAAGAAAAGTATACCCTAAATTGTGATCCCCTAGGTTCTCATCTAGGTTATCCTTGATCATATATTCTTATGTGAATATTTATTTTATTTTATCTTTGTTCCTTTAACAGTGGTTCATACTAAGCTTATGAATTTACCAAAGCATATCCCCTGGGAGTGTCGTAACCAAGAGTGCAGCAAGGCCCGTTATCGTGTACCAGTTCCCGTTTGAGTCTAGCTCAAAGCGGTGTTTTCAGGTTTTACCCCTAGGTACATCTATGCCAGAGCCACCTCTACATGCTCATATCCAGACAGGGATGTATTTTCTTGGCAACTCATTACTCAATACTCACCAAAATACCAGGAAGATTTCCTATATATAAACTTTTCTATAGGCTTCTTCCTAAAGTTTTCATATCCTAATTTCCACAAATAACTAAACCATCCTTTGATACCAACTATAGCATCCTGCCTTTTTATCACATAAACTTTCATTATATTATACAAAACTGAGGATCTTTAAGGTTTAGTGTCTTGGAAATCAGGAACTTAAAACATGAAAACATAAAACATTCTTCTTAAGCACTTGAAAGGCTTCTCCTCATGTTCATCCTAGGTTCATTACTACATCTCATAACCTGGGGACATACATCAAATGAAAGGGTGAGCAGAAGGCCCAGTAAGGGAAATAAGGGAAACATTTAACATGTGAACTTTAGATACATCAACTATGTCATGAACAAGAACTTTAAGGCATGATAAAAAAATCATGTGGCATATCATAATAAAAATAACATTTTTCATAACATTAATATGTGGCTACATCATTTAACATAGACAATCATGAACATATCACCAAGGTCCATCCCCAAGGTGTCATTTGAAAATTACCAAGGTTATTCACCAAGGTATCGTGCAAATTGTAATCTCTAGTGGTTACATCATTACCCAATGCATTGGAGCGCTATCAGGGCACACCCTTAAATTTGCCTTTATTATCACGTGAGCCACATATATCATCATCAAAAATTTCATAAATAACCCATATAGCATAAAATAAATGGGTTTCATTTCATAATCACAACGTTTTAAAAAATGCTTTAAAGACATGATCTTTACGTCACTTTAAAACTCACAGAAAAGGAAGGTGGGTCTCATGTATGTAAATCCCAGAATTTAAAATAGAACATTTTGGTATATATGTGAATACCCCTTTAGAAGAAAGAGCTTTGAGTATTCACTTAATAATATAAAATAACTTTAGAAAAAGAGAGATACATTTTGAGACGGAAATTCTGCAGCATAACGACTATGTTACGAGGTTTTAGAAGACATTAAAAAGAGAGGGAAAATGGGTCAAACATTCATAAATGACCCATAAAATAGTAGATGGACAGAATAATAAGGATACATGATCATGTTAATTAAATTTCAAGGACATACCATTTGAAATGAAAAACATGGAAGGAAGACAAAATTTAGATTTCTCTTATGAAAGTTCGGCAGCCTAACAACGTTACTTAAACTTCAACAAAAATGATTTGAAAAGATCAAATAGGGTCTCTAATCATGTAAAAATAAGAGTTCAGTATGATATATATAGATATAATGCCCCAACATAATTGAAAAGGAACTTCAAAGACTTGACATGAAAGTAGAACTTTGAAAAGAATGAGAAGGGTGAAAGAATCCCCTAAAAAATTCGGCAGCCTAACGGCGCCACTTAAAACATCAAAATACTGAATTGAAGAGATCAAATGGGGTATCTCATCATATTAACATAAGAGTCTAGTATGATAGATATAGAGATCATACCCCAAAATAACAAAAAGGAACTTGAAAGAATTGACATGAAAGTAGAACTTCAAAACGAGAACGGTGAAGAACCACTTAAAAATTCGGCAGCCTAACGGCGCCACTTAAAACTTCAAAATACTGAATTGAAGAGATCAAATCGGGTCTCTCATCATATGAAAATAAGAGTCCAGTATGATAGATATAGATATCATACCCCAACATAACAAAAAGGAACTTGAAAGAATTGACAAGAAAGTAGAACTTCAAAACGAGAAGGGTGAAGAACCACTTAAAAATTCGGCAGCCTAACGGCGCCACTTAAAACTTTAAAATACTGAATTGAAGAGATCAAATGGGGTATCTCATCATATGATCATAAAAGATCAGTATGATAGATATAGAGATCATACCCCAACATAACAAAAAGGAACTTGAAATAATTGACATGAAAGTAGAACTTCAAAATGAGAAGGGTGAAGAACCACTTAAAAATTCGGCAGCCTAACGGCGCCACTTAAAACTTCAAAATACTGAATTGAAGAGATCAAATGGGGTCTCTCATCATATGATCATAAAAGATCAGTATGATAGATATAGATATCATACCCCAACATAACAAAAAGGAACTTGAAATAATTGACATGAAAGTAGAACTTCAAAACGAGAAGGGTGAAGAACCACTTAAAAATTCGGCAGCCTAACGGCGCCACTTAAAACTTCAAAATAATGAATTGAAGAGATAAAATGGGGTCTCTCATCATATGATCATAAAATATCAGTATGATAAATTTAGAGATCATACCCCAACATAATAAAAAGGAACTTGAAATACTTTACATGAAAATAGATCTTGAAAAAATGAGAAGGGAGAAAGAATCTGTTACAAAAATTTCGGCAGCCTAACGGCGCCACTTAAAACTTCATAAAACGAAATAATGAGAGTAAGTGGGGATCTCTCATTATATGAACATGAAAAGGGCAGTAATAGGAGTATAAAAGAACATCCTCCAACATAAGAACATGGAGCATAAAAGGAATGACATAAAAGAGATTACTTGAAATGAAAGAGAGAGCTCGGATCCCTTATCTTAAAACGTAACTCTTAAAACTCAAAGGTTGGGACCTTGAGGGCTTGGGGGCACCTTGGGAGGACTCCTTGGGAGGTAATGAGACCAGAACTTCATTTGGGGAGAGTGGGGAGTCGAAAGGATGAGAGGATTTCTTGGTATTTATAGGGAAAGTGAGGGGACAAGGCATTAATGGCCAAGGGACACCTCAAAAGTGGTTTTCTCAAAAGCATGGGCCCTCCCATGGTACTTCCCATGGAGTTAGGCCACATGGGGCCCGCAAAACAATAATTCATCACCTTTGGCTGTCCATCCCTTAAAATATATCATGACATCATCATGACACAGTTATGATATCATTAAACATACCGAAACCCTAAAACTGTATTTTTACTATTCACTGAAAAATCAACTTTCTCAGAAAAATCCCAAAATTTCACCTTAACCAAATATCAATGATCTGATTTCAAAAATGACCTCCATTTTATAAAAATAATTTTTTAAATATTTTTAATTTAATTTTTAAATAAATACACTATTCACCGAAAATTCATTTTTTCAGAAAAAACGCCAAAAATTACCATAACATAATATCGACGCTCTAAATTCAAAAATGAAATCCATTTTATAAAAATAATTTTCTAAATATTTTTAATTAAATTTTTAATTAAAAAACACTATTCACCCGAAAAAACTAATACTTGAATAATAATTTATGAAACCGTTATTTAACCATTTTATTAAATCACATTACTTAATCAAGGTGCCTAGATTATATTAATACTTTCATTAAGTGAGATTACTAATCCATTTGGACGCATTACTAATCCTAATCATAAAAGCACTATTCATAATTTACTATTCAACAAAAATCAAGTTGATCTTATTAGACTCTAAATTTCGAACTGAACATAATTGTAGAAGACCATTTTTTGAAAATCATTACAAATTTTTAATTATTTAAGGTTTTCATAAACATTTTTAAAATATCCTTTTTTCTAAAATTTATCAAAAATATGCATACTATATTTATCCGGTCATTTAAAAATTCATAAACTTCATCATAAGAAGAAATCCCAATTTTTATTTAAAACAAAGGATTACACAAGGCAGTTACGGTCTCCTTACATAGCCCCTTATCACACCAGCATATGACCTAAGTGTAAGGTGTGCTATGGTGAGAGAATCTGAGGGAGGCTCGGCTAACATCGCATGAGTAGTAATTTCTATCAGTTTGAACTTCTCGCAGAGGCGATTCCGTTCTAGCTTCACACGATGAAGTTCGGCTTGGGTTTGGTCCAGAGCAAAGCCCAGGGGTGCTACCTCCTTCCCAAGTTATGTTAGATAGGCTTCGATCGGTCCAAGACTACTGGGTGAGGCCATCGAATCTTCTTTCTATAATAATTAACCAAGATTACTTGTATTTAGAGACAATAATCAAAAAGTTTAGTTTCCAGCGGTCATATTGACCAATGGTCATATAACCGTCTAAACCCAACGGTCTCATTTTAATTATAATCATGTTATCAAATGAAACATTTTTGTTTAGTATAAAAATAAATAAAATAACACATAAAATTAGGAAACAAGATTTATTCAAAATTTCGGGTCGTTACAATCATACTGAAAAATATAATTATTTATTTAACATATTTATATGATACTTATAAAACTATTATTATTATGGAATTATAATATACCATATACGTTCTAACCTTCTAATCTGTTAGAAAAAAAAAATGTCACTAATGCATAAGTGTGGACATCCACCTCCACAAAGCGATGTGATAATTTTTTCATTTTATTTTGAAAATGATGGTAGTAAATACTGATTACATGAATATAAATTATATAATTGATATAATGATGATTTTATACTGGGAAATTATTATTTACCTCTCATTCATTACATCCATCGAAAAAATGGAAACAGAGTTCTTGTGTACGTAAGGACTACTATCTCCATGAATGATGTCATTCATTTTTATATATTAGTTCTTTATGGATGAATATAAATGTTTTTATAAGGATTTTATATTCTATTTATATATTTTTTAGCATTATGTATATGATGGACCCATGTTTTATATAAAACTACTGAAACTACCAAACCAAAACATACATGAAAAAATAAGAAGTTATTACCCGAAACATGATTTTAACATGTAATTTTTATTAAATGGGTGATAAAAGGTTATATTTAAATCATATACGGTGTGATATATATTATAATGGGTTTTAAATATATTTATAATAATCATATATTTTTTATATAGGATTCTTGAACATGTACTAATGAAGTCAGACTTGAGGTAAGGGATATTCTTCTCACTCTAACTTTTGAGAGATACATTTCATGTTCACCACATCGTTATTTTATGTTGTGTATATAATAAATATTATTTTATATCATGATTCTTATCATGGAAACATTTTGGATTTAAAAATACATATATGGTTGTTTCTTATGTGGGTATTAGGATTCAAATGTTACCAAAGTGGTAAGGGATTTATGATTCAATCTAACTTTAATCGTGATGGTTAAGGATTAAAATTTAATTGAATGAAATTCTTTGATACATTCTAGATAAAAAATTATGTTAATTATCCTATGGTTATTTATATTTTTTTTATTTATTTTCATTTTTCTCTCTTTAAGAACATAGGAGTATATAATATATTTTTTTGGAAAATCGATATTATTTCTCTCTTCGGTCATAAATTCTTTAACTTCTATCTCTGTGATTTCCTTAAAATATATTAAATAATATTTCTAACATTGTTATATATTTTTAAAATTCATTTTTACCCATTATTTTCTTTTTTAAAAAAATTAAATAGAATCTTATTTTCATTTTCCAAATGCAGTTCTTTTTTGACATTTTACCAATATATGAAAATAATGTCTTCTTTTAACATGTACAGTATAAATGGAATATCCTAACTTCATGAAACATAAATTATTTAAATCATCCATCATATTTTTTCAATTTTAATTTCAATGAAAATGATTTTCAAATTGTTTTTTGGCATTTTAATTTTTAAAAATTTAATTTTGAATGTGAAAGGTTGTTTTTTTCAAGAATGTTCTTAAGGATCTATTTTTGTTATTTCTATTTCTCAATGAAAACATCCATTGTGATATCATATTTTTACTATGGATGTAATAAAATTTCACAATCCTTATTATTTTTATATATGTATTATTATTATTTACGATAATATTTTGATGAAACAATTTTTTTCCATGGGTTATGTTATGATGGATTGTTGAAATGTTTGTAAAATCTGATTTCATTGAGCGGGTTATAATATGAGGATATGATGAATGTTTAGTGATATTATGAAACAATTATGTATGGTTTTCATTATGATACGGATTGTCTTATAATTATAAATTCATCTAATTCAATGTATGAATTAATATATCTCATAAGATATATATGGGAATCAAGTCAATGTACTTGATCCATTATGGGAAACAAGTTGATGTGCTTGATATACTATGGGAAAAAAATTTATGTTCTTGATCCACCATTGGAAACATGTATTTATGTTTGATCTATTATGATGTGATGGTCTTTGTGGTTAAAAATGACTTATGAAATGAATTGTATAATTATTATGGAGCCAGAAATTTAGGTAATGGACCTACAGTTCTTGATTCATTTATTATCATTCCTCAATATTATGATTCATGTCTTTATATATGATAACTTGTTATGACATGAACCATGCCTATGATCTTGATAGATTTGATATAAAGCTTATATGCTATGGTCATGATCTCATACAGTAATTCTTAACTTATTCATTCATATGATCATCGATTGATATCTCACATGTTTACCCATATATTGTATTTGTGCTTACCCATTCTCATGTCTCAACCCCCATGTTATGAATAAAGGATTTAGGTATGGAATTTATATAATGTTTACTAAGAGAGAAGATATTTTTACGAGATATTGAAGGTCCTTCATGAAATTGGAAGATTATTTATCTAGTCTATAACTACACTATACATTTATATTCCTTGAGTGAATAATTGTGAAAATTTATTTAGTATTTATTTTAAAAGAAGTCATATTTATGTATGAAAACCCTTTTCCACTATAACAATGATCCATGATATTTACTGGTTGTGATGATTTTAAATTTTTTATTCAATATATCCTTATTTATTTATGCACTTTAAATGTATGTATTTCATCATTTTTTAGTAATATTACATATTGTGAAGTACTTAGTTTTATGTTATTTTTTGTAATATACCACTTATTAATGAATAATGTGACTTTATATTTGATTACATATTGTAGCGAAAATTTTATAATCATTATTATATACTTTTAAAAGAACAAAAACATGTATTTTAAAATTATATAAAATAATAATAATAATAATAATAGCAATGAGTATAAGTATAAACATAAAAATAAAAACAACAATAATAATGGATCCTAAAACATAGGGAGATACATAACCCCCCATTAAAAAATTGTGTCATCATATTTTTAATTATCGTAAAACAATGGAAATATGATATTTGTTTCCCTTACCCAATATAATTATTCCACTATGTTGGGGAAACACATCCATCACTAAAATCTCTTCAAATTTATAGAAATTAAGGATAATAATATTTGAAAAAGGAAAATTTCTATAGGCTTCAACTTGTAATACATCAATTATACAACTATGAAATTTATTTTAAAATCCATTTTTCATGTTATAGATTTAATGATATTGAAAAAATTATTAGATATACAAGAGTTCCTAGAATAAAATTTCAATAAGACATAAAATTCTTAATTAGATGGAATGTGTTACTTAAATATCCAAATACTATTTTGTATTTGTTTCTTCATTGGTATTACATTGTCCACATGGTCATGGAGGTTAGTGATGCTCATCCTATTGGTTTTTCTTTAGTTTAGGGAATTGACATGGATAATCCCTAGGTTTCACACACATAAGGTATTGAAATATTAATGACAACTTTGGGTAAACAGTGTTTCATTCAATCTTGTTGACCAAACTCTTCATTTTTTCAGGACAGTTTAATGCCCGATAACCCCAACCTCCACAAGTAAAGAATATTTCAGTCCCCATGAGGTAATTATAATTGTTTTTATTCCCATATTTTAGAAATAAAAGAAATTCAAAATTCCTCTCATTATCATACTCATCATGTGATATTTTATACAAATCCCGTGCTATCTTATTTAGTTTCTTTTTTAAATTTGACATTGTCTGCATTACTAATCGTATTTCATCATAGATGGTTTGGAATAATAATAACTTTTCTAATTCAATCTCAAATTTAGATGGTTATTTGTTGTGAAAATATTTTCATTTTCTATATCAACCGTGTTTTCATCTAGTTATATAAATTAATAAAACAAAAAATGTTATCATGAGTGATGAAACATTAAAAATATTGAGGAATTAACATTGTCGTAATAGGAATTTAAATCATAAAATTACTTGTTATTTAATACTATCTTGTTGGAATAAAATTCCTTTAGTTCAACCTATATTTATCTTAGTTTAAACAAGGTTATATTATGTTGGTTAAATTACTCATCACATCATCATCCCTAAAAGTAAATAGGAAATAAATCCTTCATAGCGATTTTTAACGATCATGTCATCAACCAAATCATATCCCTTGGGAGTGCCTACCCAATTGTGCGGTCTTAGGCACACTCAGCATGCATTGGAGTGATGATCGATTCAATTCTCAACCAACCCTTTTTGGGGTGATTTTTCCTTGGTTCATCAGTTCCAGAGATTTATCTATATTATATTATCTAGAAAATGATGTTTTTCTAATAAAACCACACACTAAAAACAATAAAAATATTTAATGATATAGTCATATAAAAATACTCATCTCTAGGGTTCTCATATAGGTTCTCTCATTGTAATCTAGATAGTAAAAAAACTAATCTCTGAATATAACTACACATTACTATGATAAAAACTATAGTGATCCCGGATATATATTCATTTATCATATAAAATTTCCATAATGTAAATACTAAATCTCACAAAAAATACACAGTTCCATGAATAAATTGTATAGTGTCTTTAAGGACTATCTATATACAAATCTTATTTTATAAACCATGTGATAATTTTTCCATAATTATTCCACATGGGACTATCTATTATACTTATTATACATTATAAATACTGCGACCCAAGCCATAAACAAAATTTATTTCATGAATTATAACATATGTTCCCAAAAATTCATGTTATGGTGTTATAGGTCTAATGTATTTGGAGGATTAGATACATAATTATTTCATCATTAACATGAAGACAACATCATTCTTTTAAAACTCCACATACTGCTCGTATCTCCCGTATGTCCACTATAACTATATATGATACCCTAGGGAAAATACATACATAAATAGGTCAGTTAAAAATCCCATTAATGGGATAATATTAGAGATAAAGAGTAATTTGAGATTCATTGGGATAACATGATTTCATACTATTATATAATTTCAATCATGGAAACATTTCTTAGGAATGAAATCATTGATCGAGGATCATTAAAATGTGGAAACATCATAAAACATGACGTCATAAGAATATGTCTGGACTAACCCTAGGATAATATATCATAGGTTTAACACCATCAAAATAATTATATTTTGAGTCTATCCTCTTTCATAAAAAAAAATTCTTCTCTTAACTGCGTGTATATCAAATATCGTGTGGTTATGTTAACTGCTTGTGCACCATTCATTGTTTTCATAGGATAAATACACATGCACCATAAATATAATCTCCTAAGGAATTAATGTTACCAAATGAATTATAGGGATATAATAGAATCCACTATCATAACATAGGATTAATTCCATCATAATATTTACAATAATATGTGATTTATAAAATGAAAAATGAAACCATACCAAAATAATAAGCATGATATTACCCATAATAAGAAAGCGGGTTCCACAATATTTTCATTGGATATAAATAATTTATATATTATATAGATTCCCAATAGAAGAATTAATTAAATCATTTTCAAAATTTATTATTGTGAATGGATCTATGGTCCCGAAGATAGAGCTCAAATGTATAAAATTCCAGAGGGAGATCTAGTATTGAATGATTGACTATGAACAATATGTGCATAAAATTATGAAATAAGTTGAAAAACATTTTATATAAATAAAGATAATGTAATTTTCTATAATATAAAAATGAAAAAGAGGGATATTCATAAAATAATTAGGTTTAAAAAATTTTGATTTTCTGATTCTTGACATGTCATCGAAAATAAGAAAGAATCCTTAAATCATATCTACTTTAAATTGGGAATTTCGTAGGGAACTAAAAACTTTTATAACAACAAAAATGAAAAGGATATTCAACTAATTATATATTTAAGTGAAATATATAAATATATATATAACAGGTAAATGAGAATACTATGCAATAAAAATGGTGAAAATAAAGGAAATCTTTAACCAGAATGAAATGAATGAGGTATGGATTATACATTTTATATTTTAAAAGAGCATTTTTGAAAACCCACATCAAAATAAAATATAATATTACATTATTTTGAAAAGTTGATTAGGTAAATATTATTTTTACTTGTTTTTTCACATAATGAGTGTGGTGAACCGGGCCTAGATACTCTCTTGATACTGGTACCTGAATTGAACTGCAACATACATGAAGGGAATTCCTTATCCCCACGGGCTGGCATCTAGCACCATGGAATCTAAAAAAATAGAGGGATATATATATCCCCACATGATGTAGGAAATATTACATAGATACATATAAAGAAATAAACATCAACAAAAAATATAAATATATATATATATTATAACATATAATGAAAAATGGAAGCGATAAAATTAAAATGATGGGAAACTTTTTTCCAATAGAGAAGTGTAACAGTAGATAATGATGAAAAAACAACTACTCTAATAGTATCCACGTGAATGAGTGGGAAAACTACCACCATCTCACAACCAACTACCCAAAACCTTCTAATATAAAATTTCACTACCTAACAGTGGCTCATTTCATTTCCCTGCATCAAAACACATAAAAATGTCTACACACCACTATAGGGGTAAAAAAAGCTTGATATTACAGGCTTAGTAGGATCCCACCCAGGGGTTCCTTAACTAGTATTTATATAATAATCTGAAATTTATTAACTATAAATAGAACAAGGAATGATATATAGTTTATCAATTTTTATTTCAACAATATGGAACAACATTTTATTTTCTCTTTTCGACATTTCAAAAAAAATAGTTTTAGAACAATTTCAAAAAAAATCCTTGTAGAACAATTTCAAAAAAATTCATATGAATATTTTAAAGTAAATATATCAAATCAAAATAAATCATGTATCATATATCATATAAAATCTATGTTAGTGAAACCAAATAGTACAATCCAAAATCATAATTCCAATCATGCTAAGGATCAAACTATGTCAGGACAGCTAGGACACTCGTTACCCCAACATAGACAATCACTCACAAAAAACACTATGAAATATTCATCAAATATTGGTAGGAGAATAACACTTTAGAAAGAAACACATCCAAATAGTGTTTAATAAGTCCCCCGAACAATAGGCATGGTGATCAGAGTAATACCTCATGAGTGATCCCTCATAAAGTATCAATAGACGAGGCTTATTACTGCACCTTCCATATAAGAACCAAGGGATTCCCATGAGCTCTATTTTATAAACCAATTCATCAAACCATTATCATCAATACCATGATTTTGGAACCATTTTATAAAACCATTTCACAATGCTTTGAAAATCCATTTTCAAATTCCAAAATCATGGAAAACCAAAATTTTATCAAAATCCAATTTTCAAACACAAAAATAAAAATCATTCAATCATGAAATTATATTTAGAAATCCATTTATCAAAACTAGGGAAATGTTTTCCATCCAACATAGGCCAGAGACGGAACCACCTACCTCAAACATGTGTCACGTGTGCCTGAAGTGTGATACATTAACAAGGAAGAACACAATAATGACAATGGATTCCCTAGTACCAGTTTACACATCATAGAATTGAATCAATTTAGAGAAAGGGTTGGCATATAGGATGAAATATACCATACCTCAAGGAACATGAACGCGAAACCAAAACCAACACATGGGTTAGTCTTTGGAGGAATATCACACAATGGATCTAGAAAGAGTGAAGAACAATCATCATCTTTGATCAATGGGTCAAAAAAAGCAATGCGACGCCACTACTGTGACAAAAATAAATGAAGAAGTGTAAAGGATTACTCACACAGAGCGATGCAACACAACCAAAATAGAGATAAATCACTGAAAAAAGCAATTCATTTGAAGTGGAGGTATGAAAATAGCCTGGGATAGCTCCTCTGTTGATAAAAGGAGGCTACAGTGAAATGAAAAGAAAAATTAGCAGTGTAGTGCCCAGAAATCCCAATTGTAGAAATTTACACGGTATAAAACCCCTTTTCACATTGTGTAATCAATGAAACTAATGTACGATGAGAAACCATTTTCTCATTTATTAAAAACATGATTCTCACCATTTCACAACATGATCCAAATACATATGATGTAATACATTCACGCTGACTTCCATGGTCATGAAATTTCCCCAGTAGATATTATATGTTGTCTAATGACATTACCCAGCATGTATTTCTCCTTTAGACTGTGAAAATTCTAGTTTCCATTAGAAAATGTAAAATCCACCTTTGGTATTCTCCAAAATCAAGGGGAACCCTACCATTCCATTAACATGTCTATACCTCAAATCCATTAATTCAAAAAAAAACATACTTTCTTGACCATTAATTAATTTTTTCTAGAAAATAATCTCCATCATAGGGAGTCCCAAAGCACACCCAAATATAGTTGAAAATGAATAAAGATAATGGAAATACCTAAAAGAAGTTAATAGGATTTTACCAACTCCCCACTATAAGATATTTGGTCCCCAGTAATTCATGTGGAAGAATGAAGTCTGATAAAGAGGGAGGCCACTACTCCCTCATCAATAACGTACTCTCCCAACTATCATGAGAATATTATATGTGCCTCCATAATACTATAACCAATGAAATCAATTTCCCTTGCAAGAGTTTCACTTGATATTCAATTATCTCTACTAGATGCTCCACAAGAGAAACATTTTTCTGTATTTAAATCTCTTTACAACTCAGAACATGGGAAGGATCATAATGATATTTTATGAGCTATGATATGTGGAAAACATCATGATTTCTTGCAATCTGAACTATAAATTCAAACCAAAAAGAAAACTACCCAAGATTCTCATTGACTTGAAATGGTCCAACATATCTTGAAGTCATCTTTCCTTGTTTTCCAAGCTGAAGGTGACCCAACTGAGGAGAAACGTTCATGAAAACCTGGTCGCCTTTGAAAAACACCAAATGAAGATGCCCCTGATCCCCATAACATTTCTGTTGACTCTGATATATAACCAAACATCGACATATATCATGAATCCTCACTGACGTGTCCTGGACTAAACTTTATGCCACCAATGAGGACCTTCTATCCTCATCCCAAAAATCAGGTGACTTGAATGGGAGACCATAAAGAGCCTCGAACATACTCATTTGGATTAAAAATGATAACAATTTTTATAAGAAAACTAAAATGATCTCAATTGGATATCCCATGATCAACCAAAATCCAAGACAAATACAAAAAGCATATCCTCTATAACCTGAATAACATAGTCCGTATGATCGTCTATCTGTGGATAGTAAGTTCTACTCAACTTGACCCAAGTCCTCATCACCTCTTGGAGAATCCTCAAGAACCTCAATGTAAACCTACGATCCCTGTTTGAAACAACAGTATAAGGAACCCCATGTAACTAAACAATCATATGCACATACAACATACCAATATCTTCAACATTTTTTGTGTCCCTGACCGGAATACAATGATAATACTTTTTCAAAGAATCAATCACAACCCAGATAGAATTAGACCATTGAGGAGTACATGGTAATATAATAAGAATGTATGTGGACACCTCATCCAATTTCAAAATCGGTATCTGATGTGGCCTTAAATTCACCTTTTTCCACATCTAATTATTAAGTATTTAATGATTTAATTAATTATTTCTCACTTGTTGGTAAATAAAGGCACTTTTGTATTTTTATAATTAAATTTATTAATTAATCATTTTTTATAATTAATTGTGTAATTTTAGCTTTTAAAATAATTAATTTATGTCTTGCTAATTTTTCTAGTATAATAATTTACTTATTAGTTTAGAAGTTTTAATATCCTTTACTTTTTTATAATATGAATTTTTTATTAATTAATCAATTAATTTATGTATTTACATTTAATTAATTAGTTCCTTAACTCAAAATTTAATCTTTTATGTTTGTCTCCTTAAAATAAATTAACATTATTAATTAATTCAATCTTATTATTTTTTAAATAATAAGTTATTAATTCAATTTATAAATTCTTCCAATTGTTTTAAGTGTTCTGCTAACATTAGTTAGACTATACTGTATGTTATGTTTTTAGTGTATAGATATGTGTTTCCAATTAATTTGTCTTTTGTTTAATTAACAATCAATTTAATTTTTTTAGATTTTAAGATTTAATTAAATTTATTAAATTAAGATCAATTTATATTTTTCACTACTATTTGGTTGTTGAATTAAACTATGTTAATTTCTTCGTTATATAAGTTTTTTACTTTATGTTTCACTTATATTTAATTAAGTTATATAGTTTTTATACTTTTATTTCATTAATTTATAATTGTAATAATTTGATCTTTGTTAATTTTATATTAAGTTTTATTTATCAGATTAGTATAATTAAATTGTTAAATATTAATTCTTAATTTAGTTTTAATTTTTTTTTTCTGCAGCCAGACTGTTTAAGGGTGACTCAACGAGCCACCTTTGAATCCACCTACCACCACCGCTCCCCCTTTCCTCGAGTTTTTTTTTACATTTTTTCAAAAAAATATTTTTTAAAATACCACCACGGTAAAAAAAATTATTTTTTTACCTCCCAAAGGCGGCACCTGGTGTGCCGCTTTCGGGGGTTTTTCCGCCCAGGGCAAGGCGGCACATGGTGTGCCGCCTTTGCATTAATGTTTTTTTTAATTTATATTTATATTTATATATTTTTTTTGTTATATATTTATATATATATATATATATATATAATAAAACTTTTCAGCAGAATTTTTCTGCTATTTAATATCCAGCGGTTCTGCCATTACAGCAGTCTGGATTCTGATTGATACCCTCACCCAGGACTCCCTTTTATAAGGGGGTTTGCCCTGAAAACCATACTGCATTTCCGATGTGGGATTCTGGTTCTCCTTTTCCTGCGCAGTACATTCTGCATTTCCAATGTGTGATTCTGTTTCAAGTACGTGACTTTGAAAGACTATAAAACATAAACTATATGACCAATATAAATGAAACTTTAAACACTGATTAAACTTATAAGAAGTAGTTGAAAACAAAAATAATTTCATAAAAAATGTTGATACAAATTAATTTATAAGCTTTCAAAACCACCTACTTGAAACTTATACATATTTCAAGTACGTGACTTTGAAAGCCTATAAAATATAAACTATAAGACCAATATAAATGAAACTTTAAAAACTGATTAAACATATAGAAAATAGTTAAAAACAAAAAAATTTCATAAAAAATGTTGATAAAAAATAATTTACAAGCTTTCAAAACCACCTACATGAAACTTAAACATATTTCAAATACGTGAATTTTAAAGACAATAAAATATAAACTATAAGACCAATATAAATGAAACATTAAACATTGATTAAACATATAAGAAATAGCTGAAAACAACAAAAAAATTGTAAAAAATATCCATGAAAAATAATTTATAAGCTTTCAAAACCTCCTACTTGAAATTGAAAAATGTTTCAAGTACATGCCTTTGAAAAACTATAAAATATAAATTATAAGACCAATATAAATGAAACTTTAAACAATGATTAAACATATAGAAATAGTTGAAAATAAAAATAACTTCCTAAAAAATTTCGATGAAAAATAATTTATAAGCTTTCAAAAATGTCTACTTGAAACTTAAATTGTTTCAAGTACGCGAATTTGAAAGAATATAAAACATGAAATATATGAGTAATATAATTGAAACCTAAAACATTGATTAAACATATAATAAATAGTTAATAATTAATTAGTTAATTAGTAATATAAGTATTCATTATATAATAGTTAATCAGTAATATAATTATTATAAAATATTTTTCATCAACATTTTTTAAGAAATTTCTTTTGTTTTCAATTATTTCTTATATGTTTAATCAATGTTTAAAGTTTCATTTATATTGGTGTTATATTTCATTACTCAATAATTATTACTTATATAATAATTATTAATTATTACTCAATAATTATTACTTATATAATAATTATTTAGTTAATTATTAATATAAATATTAAATATATAATAATTAATTAGTTAATTAATAATATAATTATAGTCTTTCAAAGTCACGCACTGGAAACATTTTTAAGTTTCAAGTAGACGGTTTTGAAAGCTTATAATTTATTTTTCATCAACATTTTTTATGAAATTCTTTTTGGTTTAAAATATTTATTATTTGTTCAACTAATGTTTAAAGTTTCAATTATATTCGTTTTATAGTTTATATTTTATAGTCTTTCAAATTCGCATACTTGAAACTTTTTTAAGTTTCAAGCTGGTGCCTTTGAAAGCATATAAATTATTTATAATCAACAATTTTGATGAAATTATTTTTGTTTTCAACTATTTCTTATATGTTTAATCAACGTTTAAAGTTTCATTTATATTGGTTATATAGTTTATGTTTTATAGTATTTCAAAGTCGCGTACTTGAAACATTTTTAAGTTTCAAGTAGGCGGTTTGGAAAGCTTATAGATTAATTTTTATCAATATTTTTTAGGAAATTCTTTTGGTTTTCAACTATTCCTTATATGTTTAATCAATGTTTAATGTTTCATTTATGTTGGTCTTATATTTTATGTTTTATAGTCTTTCAAATTCGCGTACTTGAAACATTTTTAAGTTTCAAGTAGACGATTTTGAAAGATTATAAATTAATTTTTATGGACATTTTTTAGAAAGTTTTTTTTGTTTTCAACTATTTCTTATATGTTTAATCAATGTTTAACGTTTCATTTGTATTGGTCTTATAGTTTTTGTTTTATAGTCTTTCAAAGTCGGGAACTTGAAACATTTTTAAGTTTTAAGTTGATGGTTTTGAAAGCTTATAAGTTATTTTTGGTCAACATTTTTTATGAAATTATTTTTGTTTTCAACTATTTCTTATATGTTTAATTAATGTTTAAAGTTTCATTTATATTGGTCTTATAGTTTATCTTTTATAAGCTTACAAAGTCACGTACTTGAAATATGTTTAAGTTTCAAGTAGATGGTTTTGAAAGCTTATAAATTAATTTGTATCACATTTTTTATGAAATTATTTTTGTTTTCAACTATTCCTTATATGTTTAATCAAAGTTTAATGTTTCATTTATGCTGGTCTTATATTTTATATTTTATAGTCTTTCAAAGTCGCGTACTTGAAACAGAATCTCACATCAGAAACACAGAATATACTGCGCAGAAAAAAAAGAACCAGAATCTCACATCGGAAATGCAGTATGATTTTCAGGGCAAGCCCCATTATAAAAGGGAGTCCAGAGTGAGAGTTTTTGTCAGAATCCAGACTGCTATAATGGCAGTGCTGCTGGATATTAAATAGCAGAAAAATTCTGTTGAAAAGTTTTGTTATATATATATATATATATATAAAACAAAACAAAAAAAAATTAAAAATAAAATTAAAATTAAAAATTAAAAAAAAAAAAAATGCAAAGGCGGCACTTGGTGTGCCGCCTTTGCTGTTTATTTTTGGGCAAAGGTGGCACACCATGTGCCGCCTTGTCCTGGGCGAAAAAACCCCTAAAGGCGGCACTCCAGATGCTGCGTTTGAGGGGTAAAAAAATAATTTTTTTAAATCTAGATGTATTTTTAAATTTTTTTTTTTGAAAAAATGTAAAAAAAAAAAAAAAAAACTCCTCTTTCGTCTGTTTCAACGGTAAATCTGCGAGCCATCATTTCTCTTCTCACCACAGATTCTTCACCTGCAGCCACCGTTTCTTCTCCACAGCAATACCCTCTACCCACCGACACCATCACTTCAACCCTATCTGAGCTACCGACACACCATTTCTCTGTGTGAGTTACCGTCATCCCCTCAAATTCACAAGGGCGAGTCATTGACTCACCGTTGCCTCATGATGCCACGCAAACCACTATTTCCATCCTCATACCGCTGGTACCTCCCCTCTTGACACACCGTCCTTGCTTTCACCCAAATCACACCGCCTACCTCAGAATTCAACGGTGACTCTGCAGATCTCCTCACGTCGGTGCCTCTTCCACAAGCCACGACCCACCGTCAACCTATACCTACTACCGACTCATCTCATCCGCCACACACAGAGCTCGACCAAACTCAAACCAGATCCTAACTCGAAATACTGATTCATCATGATCATTTACATCAAATCCACCAGAGCTAAATCAGCCCTACGAACCCGAATCCCTACCTATTGTGCAGATCTGGAAATTGAAACTCATGTCAGTACCCTCACCAATCGGACACCCGCTAAGCCAAAGAGTCGTGCGCCGATCTGAGTCTGATGCCGGAGAAGCCGGATGAAACCCGCTGTCGCCGCAAAGGTGAAGGACGACCGAGAGCCTCCGTGAGGAGTAGATCCAAAGCCCGTCAACCGACCTGATGTCGCCGCTGGTGGTACCTGCGGCTGTTGCAGTGAAAGGGTAGCCGAAGCAGCGTGGGGAGAAGCCGCGGACGAGAAGCCCACATGCTTTGACCGAAGAACCGGACCCCCTACCTTTTGCCCCGTGGAGAAGAATACCTAGGGGGAAGTAAAAAAACTATTAAAAATAAATTAATAAATAAAATAATATTTATAAATAAATTAACAAATATAATACAATTAAATTAAATTAAATTAATATAATATTTAAATAAATAATAAAACATTAATAATAAAAAATATTAATTTAAAAATAAAATAAAATTGTTTAATTAAAATAATTGTATATAAATGTAAATATTATATTTATAATTATAATTTATCGTTTAAAATAAAATGATTATAATAACAATAATAATAAAATAAATAATTAACTTATTAATAACTTTTATATCTTCAAATAATAATGATAATAATAATATTTTATTAAGATATTAAACTATAAACTCTAAAAACGTTAATTAAATAATTTAATATATTAGTAATTAATAATAGTTTTTAATAAAATAAAATAAAATAAATAATCATTTATAATATTTATTAATAAATATATATATATATATATATATATATATTAAATAGTAATTTAACTTTAATCTAATAATAATATTTAAATTCGTTAATATTCATTAAAAAATTTTGTTACATTTTAAAAAAATAAAACTGATTTTATTATATTCTGTTTTTATTTACAGATGCACGCACGAATTAGTTTCTCATCCAGGTCCATCCCAATAACTTTCTGGACCGTTAGCTATAGGAGAAAAGTTTAAGTGACGTGTGTTGAACAAAAAAACGCACGTGTGCGGTGAATTCGTGAAAGACTTTATCAAAGTCGGTGGAAAAGGTTGGTGACTTGCATCAGATGACGAGGGTATACAAAACAAAGCAGTGGTAGTGCTGAAACGGGAGCTATCATTCATCTTTACTTTCTAATCTTCATCCCGAGAGAAGGATCAGAACTGGAGTAGTAGGGGAATATTTCAAGAAGTAAACAGAGGTATGAAACCTTGAGACACCTGGAGGAGCATAACAGAGCAGTAGCTTGGGAGATTTAGAGGGGGAATTCTTCTCCTTTCTACTATCTTTCGATTTTTCTGTAATTCAAATAGTTAATTTTTAATCTTTGTGATGAATTCTGAGTAGTTGTTTATGCTCGAGGGGGGGGGGTGTACAACCTACTGGTTCATTTCTTGCAATTTCTTCACTTAATGTCATTTTTATGATTTGGAATTCATCGAAGATACTAATTCCAGACCTTAATCAAAATTATTTTTACACCTCCATCAAATTAATTTCATAATTCCATGATCTCTCAGTAAGAAAGATCATAGATGCATTTCTAAAAAAATTAATTTCAGAGCTGTTGGATTACATCAGCAAGATTAATTCTAACAACATTCCTTTTCAAATTCTCTTTAAGTTTTGTGTTTCTGGTTGTGGCGAACTACTACAATCACCATTCCGAGTGATTAATCTCCTGGCGAGGGAGACTAATCCTTTCATTTTCTATGGTTGTGAATTTATCTACTTTTCTATAAAGAAATAATCCTCATAACTAGTAATACTAATTTCCCCAAGCAATTATTGTGAATCATTTTCCTCTGCCTCTGTTTACACTGTTTGAATATCATGGCACCAATTTTATCTTAGTTTTGTAAAAAAAATCATTGTATATCAATTTTTCTTTAAAAAAGGTAAAAAAAATAAAAAAAAAGTTAAGTTTACTCACTACTGACAACAGTGGGGTTAGTTGGTTTTGCATAGACATTGAACACTCACCTACCTTCCCTGTGGTTCAACCCTGCACTTTCTGCACCAGTGTAGGTTAAAAATTTAATTTTGATGGTCGTGAAGACCTCCGGCCCTATTAGTACCTAAAGAGGTTGAAGGAAACTAGAAGGTTTCAAATGCTCTACCTTTATCAATTGGAAAGTGTGACTACAGAACACATAATTAGGAATATCAAGATTCATACTCGGACACAAGAATCGTATTCTCATGTAATAAAATATATTCGTAGTTCCAAATTAGAGGCCCAAGAAGAACTATGACCGTTATACAAAACTAAGCTCTTTTGTAAATATGGGATGACAAACTGATCCCCAAAAGTGACAATGCCATCTAAAGAGAGAGACCAACTAGAAACAGTCTCCCCACCATATGGAGTTTCTCAAACTCATCTTAACATGTCATCCAATGGATGACCATATAAAATAGACTCATGGATATATAATGATAACTAAACAGTGGCTAGAACCATACTGAGACATCCTCCTAAGCATCCAAATGCAATTGAAGAAAAAACCCCATAGTTTTCCACTCATCCATCGATTCCAAAATATAATGTGATGTAAATTTCTAAATAATGGCATCTGCAACAACATTCCCCTTCCCTGAGGTGTAGGAGACATCAAAGTCAAGATTTTGAAGATTTTCCACCCACCACCATTGTCTCAGATTCATGTATTTCTAAGGAATGATATTTCTCAAACTCTTATGGTGAGAGAATATTGTGAACCTCTCCCAAAAAAGACAGTGTTTTAAAAATTTCTCCCCATTAATAACAATGTAATGCTATAAATCAGGAGGGGTAATTTTTCTCAGGTGGTCAAAAATAATGGGATCCATAAACCAACACATGATCGTCCTATATAGTCACACAACCCAAACTAGCACCTAAAGCATCACATAAAACCATATACCCCTTAACGGGCTTAGGTAAGATAAAAATGTTAAATTTGGTGTCCTAAGAACCAACTGTTTATACTTTGATTACATGAATGTACACTTATTAAATATTGTTCATTGTTCTGCATGACTATAATATAATAATGTCCTGGAATATTTGTTGCATTGATAAGGTCATGGAAGATCCCCGCTATGATGAGAACCTGGAAATTATATAACAATATTCTTAAATAAAGATCTATGGTTTAATGACATACTATGATAGGACACATAGTATACAGACTGTCATGTGCGATTACTCGTAAGAAGACGAGACTCTCTCTCATGGAGTTCTAACTTGGTAATCTCCAAGATGGAAGATTATGAGAACAGACCCGCCAGTAGTAATTCTGCATGTCTTGGTGTCATTGAACATTGCTATCTACGAGCATGTGTAATGGTCCTTAGACTGGAAGATTATCATTAACTCATGACATGACTCGCGCACTTAGATATGATGACAAAACCGTCACGAAGATAGTTGGCGGGAAGTAGGGTAGGCTGGGGGCGTCACGAATGGCCTGTTGTTAATGGATAAGTTGAGGAATGTTTTTTCCCTTCCATATTTATGAAAGTATATATCTCAGACCCTTTGATTGAAATAGAACTGTCACCCAAATTCCATGGCCATGGTGTCACGACGATTTATTTTGGGAATTCAAATAATGACGGATCAAGCATATAGGTTTATGACACTCCCATGAAACCTATTTGATGAGATATTGAGAAAAAAAGGATTAAATTAAATAGTAAGCCTTCGTATGAGGTGATACGTCAATGTGAATTTAACTTCTTTCTCTTGGGTGCCTTGACCCATTTCTAGACAGTAATCTTGGACATTAGGCAATCCCGCCTAATGCCAACGAGAAAGAGGCCTAGAAGGTCACACATTATGTGTATCCAAGTATCTCAAATAGAATACAGATTATTCCTATTTGTTTTTTAATAATTATTCAAGAAAGCCTAAATCATTTTAATGTTGGAAGAAGAATAAAATAAAAACAAGATATACACTCCGTGTACATTGAATGTACATGCCGTGTAGTTTTCATTTTGGAAAGGAAATGAAAAAAATCACATGCCATGTATTAATGATTACACGTCATTTAGTTTTTTCAGTAGGGATTTTTAGGAAATAATATTGTTTTATTAAATGATATTTATTATAATCATCATGGTCGCATGTCAAGGAATTAATGATTCGACATGGGGTTTTCAATAAGAGTTAATAAAATAAATAAAATGCGTAACACGTTTATTTATTGTCATAACTCTATAACATCAGTGTGGGCGCATGTCAAGGAATTAATGATTTGACATGGGGTTTTCAATAATAGTTAATGAAATAAATAAAATGCTTAACGCGTTTATTTATTGTCATAACTCTATAACCTCAAACCTGATTATAAATATCCTCACAACCCCAATGGTTTTCCCTAATTGTTGTGCACAACAATTCTAGAGAATTCTCTCAAGGCTGAAAGAACTCCTTCCTCCAAGAATGATCTCAAGATCGAGAGAGATCCTCCTCCATCGGATCAAGGTGATCTAAGGCGAAAAATGAAAGCAAAGGCTTCTCCACGCTAGCACCCGGAGATTCCATTAGCGATGTCTAGAGATATGTGGTGCAGGTGTGGATCACTGCTAGAGGAAGTTTACACATGGCTTCTGTGACGCAATGACGAATCACATCAGAACATGATCTGAAATATCAACAAAGAAAGAATGTCGTAAAAGGTACTTCTTTCCAATCAATTAAATTAATTATAATCAACATGTGATGATCCTTCTTCGTGGTTTTGGGACTATTCTTCTTCTTTGTCTATTTATGTGATTCGATCCGTGGAGTCTGGAGTTTATCGTCGTATTTATCCCGTATTGATCATTGATAATGAAAAAAAGACAAGTGGGCACATCCACCCACAAGCTTCTACTGTGCCCGAGACCTTCAAGTGGTATCTGATGGAGTCACATCGTTGATTATAGTTATTTAATTTTCGTTGATAATTTACGCATTTATATTTGATTCAATTCCTAATAAATCATTCTATAAAAATGAATGAACATGATCTGTTCTTCCTCCTTTGTTTCTCGATTCACATCACAGAAACAAACTTTTAATTTTAATTTTAATTAATATAAAAATGAGGAACTCATCTGTAGGATCCACTCATTTTTTCATCACAACACAAGAATACACGACATGTAGTGAAAACTACACACCGTGTACTTAGGTTCAATGAACTGGTACTGGTCCTCCAAACCACGCCGTGTGAATTGAGAATACCTAAGTTTTTAATACACTGTGTTGACCAGAAATGAATGGCGTGTGGAAACCGGAATACACGGCGTGTATGTTGAATCAACACGTCGTGTTGTCTAATCCGTCCCAGGTGAAACCGTGTACAAAGAGAAGTCGTGTACCGCGTACACGGGATTTCCAGGCCGGTAACCACGTAACAAGGAAGTACACGCCATATTAGATTAATCTACACACCGTGTACTCCAAAATTTTCAAAGTACAAAAAACACACCAAGGGCCTCGACATGTACCTTGGATAAAGGGTGAAAACAAATACACGCCATGTAATGTAGCCTACACGCCGTGTAATTTCTAGAAATGGAATTTCACCTGGTTTCCTCCAATGTACAAAGACCCGTACAAGGAATATGGATGAGAAGAATCTCAAGGAAATTCAGAAAGGAATTTAAGATAGAGAATTGATTAATTATAAGATCATAATTAATTGAATTCAAGCGCAACTTATCTTAAATAAAAGAACGATTTAATGAATTTGAATACTAAACAAGTGTAAATGTCGTTGCATGCTATGGATGATCATGAGTTAGACTGAAGACCCACTGTGTGTGTATGGTTTCATTTAAATTTATTTAATTTAAATTCGTTGGCCTGTGAGGCTTTTTCTAATAAAATATAGTGCATGTGTTCCCATGGTTTCTTTACTGTAAACCCCATGTAATGAAGGATCTCCTAAGCCAGAGGAGACGGTTCAAAATCTGAAGCTAAGGTGAAACCAACCCAAGAAGATACAAAGGTTCACAGGTGGAAGCTGCCAAACACGAACCATCAGGTTCAAGGTGTTTTTCCCTAGGTCAGGGTTAGCTTATCAAAACCTCTAGATAAGCTAACCAATATAAGCTCATGATCATGCCATCTTATTTTTATTTTCTTCTGATTGCATGGTTTATTTATTATGTATGTGTTGTCGCGATCACATAGTTAATGAACTAAACAAGCATGCAAAGATGGAATAAAATAAAAACCGGACTATGCATAAACATTATCAGAACATGGTTAATCACTTAAGAAAGCATCACTTTATATTAACATGCATGAGATAATGAGAAAATATGAAAAATAATAAAATCCCTCAAATACCATTTTAAGTCAGACCAAGGCTTCTGTTTCTTGATTAATGATAAGGTTCAATAAAACTATGTGTTTAACCAACCCTTGTTGGGACACTTACTTTTATAAAGGAAGCTCTTATGAAAGTTTCTGTTTGACTTAAACATTTTACATCAAGAGGAGTAGCCCTTGCTAGACGTGTTGTAAAATGGAGGCAAGTGTTGTGTAAAATCCAAGTCAGGATTTAAGGATTGGGGAGTCCACTCAAAATATCATGGAACTGTAAGCTCATAGTTGGCAAAGACCTGCCTACCTAAATACCTTTAAATAGCTTTACCAACCCTTGTTGGGGTTATACAAAGGGGAATGTGGATCCTTGACACTAGAATGTCAAAGGAACTAGGCATTCCAAGTTCAATGGTGGGGGATGTTGGGACATGATAAAATATTGGGAGAGTTAATAAATTCATTTATTATTTTTCTTAAAATGTAATAAAAAGGTACTGATAAATATGCTCTTTTAATTTTTAGAATCAATATGACAAACTCGTCAACCACATTTTCTCTGTGATCAATTCTGGATAAAGACAATATCCTCACTGGTAGTAACTTTCAGGAATGTTTTAGGCGCCTTCTGGTTATCCTATGCCATGAACAAAAGTTTTACGTGCTGGAGTCCTCACTTTCTGATTCGCCTGCCAAAGGGGCGAGTGATGAAGATTTAATGGTCTATGATCAACATTTGAAAGATGCACTTGAATTTCAATGTTTGATGCTATCATCAATGTCTAGTGAGCTCATGAAGTCTCGTGAAGACATGGATGCCTATAGCATGATCGAGCACCTCTGTGGTCTATACCATGAGAGAGAAATACATGAAAGGTTTGAGATCTCCAAGGCTCTATTCCAGAGCAAGCTTGGAGAGGGTGCCCCAGCTGGGCCTCATATAGTCAAGCTCATTGGCTACATTGAGCACTTGGAGGTTCTAGGGTTTAAACTCCCTGATGAAATGGGTACCGATCTCATTCTTGCATCACTCTTCCAGAGCTTCTCTAACATTGTTGTAAATTTCAACATGAACAACATTGAGAAGTCTCTATTTGATCTTCTTATCCTCATTTACCAATTGGACAATGATATGAAGGGTGAAAAGCCTTCTGTCCTTATGTTTAATAAAAGTAAAGGGGAAGAGAAGAACTTTAAGCCCAAAGATTCTTCAAGGCCTTCCAAGAAAATGAAGATCAAAGGGGAGGCAAGAGAATATGAGGCTGTTTGTTTCGCATGTGGCAAGAAGGGCCACTGGAGGAAAAACTGCACCCAGCGAAGGAAGCAAGGGGAAGCTTCAGGTGCATTTGTTATTGAATTAAATCTATCTATTTTTACCAATTGGTTATTAGATACTACTTGTGGTTCTCACATCTGTATCCAAATAGAAGAACCAAATAGATTCAGAAATATTGACTGAGGTTAGGTGGATCTGCGAATAGCCAACGGATCCAGACTCGTTGTTGTAGCTGTTAGAGACCACCACCTCACATTTCCTACTAGGATGGTCTTGGTATTAAAAGGATGTTATTATGTAACCTTTGTAACTAAAAACATTATTTCAGTATCCAGATTAGATACCAATGGCTTCATCTTCACATTTGGAAATGAATGTTGCTACTTTTATAAAGATAACATATGTTTTGGTAGGGCACATTTATATAACGACCTTTATGTGTTAGAATACACAAACCAAGTAATGGAAATCGATGAAAAAGTTAATTCACATGACTCATACCACGCCCAACTTTTTCATTACCGTCTAGGTCATGTCAATGCGAAACGTTTGAAAAAATTACATCAAGATGGGTATTTAGATTCTTTCAAACTAAAACCACTTGGTGTATGTCATGCATGTCTACAAGGAAAAATGACAAAAGCCCCATTTAGTGGGAAAGGTGAAAGGGATAAAGAGATTTTAGAATTAGTTCACAAAAATGTGTGTGGACCATTTACAGTTGAAGAAAGAGGTGGGTTCTTGTACTTAATAACTTTTACTAATGATTTTAGTAGTTATTGATATGTTTACTTAATGAGGTATAAGTCAGATTCTTTTGATCGGTTCAAAGAACACAAGAATAAAGTTGAGAACCATCTATGTAAGAATATTAAGAAACTATACTCAGACAGAGGAGGAGAATATCTTAATCAGGACTTCATTGATTCTTTATGGGATTTTGGGATTCTATCTCAACTCACTACTCCTTACACACCTCAGTGGAATGGTGGAAGTGAAAGGAGGAACCACACCCTGTTGGAAATGGTGAGATCAATGATGAGTCATGCGAGTCTTCCATTATCCTTTTGGGGATATGCATTACAAACAGTAGCACACATACTAAACCAAGTACCAACTAAATTGATAAATGGTATTCCATACAAGTTATGGAGTGCACATAAAGTTATGTTATCAAATTTACATGTGTGGGGTAGCGAAGAATTTGTTAAGGCCTCTTCAGGTAAAAAACTTGCACCCCGAGGCACAAAGTGTACCTTTATTGGACATCCCAATGAAATAAGGGGATATTACCTATACAACCCTTCAGAAAAAAAGGTTACAGTGGTACAACACGCCATATTCCTTGAGAGGGAGCACATCTCCAAAAGAGATAGTGGGAGAGAGATAGACATCGATGAAGTCGAGGCTCAAGATATACAAGATTTGGTACAAGAACGGATTCCACAAAGCCTTGTGGAAGAAAAATCTGTTCCAGAGATGCAAGAACTGTGTAGAAGCATGAGAGAGGTGAGAGAACCAGAATGATATGGTTTTCTTGTCACCGAGTATGGTGAATCATTATTGGTTGAAAATGATGATCCTCTTACCTACAATGAAGTAGTTAAAGCCCTAGATGTTTCCAAGTGGAAAGAAGCCATGAATTATGAAATGGATTCCATGTACCAAAACCAAGTTTGGATTTTGGTAGATCCTCCAGTTGATGTAAAGACTATTGGTAATAAATGGGTATTCAAGAAGAAACATGACAAGGTGGGACACGTCAGCTCCTATAAGGCACGACTGGTTGCAAAAGGTTTTAGAAAACGTTAAGGAATTGACTATGATGAAACCTTTTCACCGGTTGCGATGTATAAATCCATCAGAATCCTGTTGTCCATTGCCACTTACCATGACTATGAAATTTGGATAATGGATGTCAAAACAACATTCCTTAAAGGGAACCTCTAGGAAGATGTCTACATAAAAAAACCTAAAGGGTTTGTGAATACAAAGGATGCCAATAAGGTCTGAAAGTTACAGAAATCCATTTATGGATTAAATAAAGCATCAAGGTCATGGAACATTCATTTTGATGAAGCCGTAACAGAATTTGGCTTTGTTAAGAATGAATGTGAGACTTGTGTCTACAAAATATTTAGTGGAAGTACAGTTGTTTTCTTAATAGTATAAGTTGATAACGTATTACTAATTGGAAATGAAGTACCTATCTTATAGTCAATTAAGGCATGGTTGGATAAATGGTTCTCTATGAAATACTTGGGTGAGGCATCAAATATTCTTGGGATCAAGATCCATCGTGACAGATCCAAGAGAATGCTGGGCCTGAGTCAAAGAACATACACTGACAAGATACTGAAGAGATTCAGTATGGAACAGTCCAAGAGGATATTGTTGTCAGTGTCACATGGCATTCATCTTTCCAAGAAAATGTTTCCTCAGACACATGAGGAAAGAAAGAAAATGGAAAGGATCCCTTATGCATCTGTGATTGGGTCAATCATGTATGATATGCTATGTACAAGGCTAGATGTTGCTTATGCATTAATTGTTGTAGGAATATATCAAGCTGATCCAGGAGACCGCCATTGGATGGCAGTCAAGACTATCCTTATGTATCTGAGGCGTACTAAGGATATGTTCCTGGTTTATGGAGGAGATGAGGAAATAGTCATTAGAGGACATGTAGATGCTAGTTTTCAGACTGATCAAGAAGACATGAAGTTGCAGACTAGATAAATCTTTAGTTTGAATGGAGGTGTAGTGAGCTGGAAGAGCTCAAAGAAAGGTGTGCTCACAGATTCTACAGAAGAGTCTGAGTATATCGCAGCTTCTGAGGTAGCTAAAGAAGAAGTATGGATGTGAACCTTCGTCCAAGATATGGATTTAGTACCTAGCAGTAAAGATCCTATCACACTCAATTGTGATAATATTGCAGTGGTGGCACTTTCAAAAGAGCTAAGGTCACATCAAGGGACAAAGCACATACATCAGAAGTATCATCTCTTGAGGGATTTTTCTTAGAGAGGTGAAGTTGCAGTGAGCAGTATTTCCATGTAAGACACATGGAATACCCCTTGACTAAAGCCTTGACTTAGTAGAAACATGATCATCATGTGAGGTCTAGAAAACTAAAAGTCATAGGCAATTGGCTCTAGTCCAAGTGGGAGTTCGTTAGAGTTGGTGTCTTGAGAACCAACTGTTTATAATTTGATTACATGAATGAAAACTTATTATATATTGTTCCTTGTTTTTCATGAGTATAATATAATAATGTCCTGGAATATTTGTTCCATTAATAAGGGTATGGAAGATCCCCACTATGATGAGAACCTTGAAATTCTATAACAATATTCTTAAATAAAGTTCTACGGTTGGATGACAGACTATGATAGGACACATAGTATACAGACTGTCATGTGCGAGTACTCATAAGAAGGTGAGACTCTCTCTCATGGAGTTCGCACATGGTAATCTCCAAGATGGGAGATTATGAGAACATACCCGCCAGTAGTAATTCCGCATGTCTTGGTGTCATCAGACATTTCTATCTACGAGCACGTGTAATCGTCCTTAGACTGGACGATTATCATTAACTCATGTCATGACTCGCACACTTAGATTTGCTGACAAAAACCATCACGAAGACAGTTGGTGGAAAGTAGGGTACGCTGTGTGCGTCATGAATGACATGTTGTTAATGGATAAGTCGAGGAATTATTTGTCCCTTCCATATTTTTGGAAGTATATATCTCAGGCCCTTTGATTGAAATAGAACTGTCACCCAAATTCCATGGCCATGGTGTCACAATGAGTTTATTTCTGGAAGTCAAAGAATGACGGATCAAGCATATAGGTTTATGACTTGGCCATGAAATCCACTTGATGAAATATTGAGACAAAGAGATTAAATTACACGGTAAGCATTCGTATGAGTTGATACGTCAATGCGGCATAAACTTCTTTCCCTTGGGTGCCTTAACCCATTGCTCGACATTAATCTTGGACTTTAGGCAAGCTCGCCTAATGCCAATGAGAAAGAGGCCTAGAGGGTTACACACTAAGTGTATCCAAGTATCTCAAGTAGAATAAAGATTATTCCCATATGTGGTTTAATAATTATTCAAGCAAGCCTAAATCATTTTAATGTTGGATGATGAATAAAATGAAAACAAGATATACACGCCGTGTACATTGAATGTACATGTCATGTAGTTTTCATTTTGGAAAGGAAAGGAAAAACAAGCACACACCGTGTAGTTTTTTCAGTCAGTATTTTGAGGAAATATTATTGTTTTATTAAATGATATTTATTATAATCAACGTGGGTGCATGTGAAGTAATTAATGATTTGACATGGGGTTTTCAATAAGAGTTAATGAAATAAATAAAACGTGTAACACGTTTATTTATTTTTATAACTCTATAACCTCAGCGTGGGCACATGTCAAGGAATTAATGATTCGACATGGGGTTTCCAATAAGAGTTAATGAAATAAATAAAATAGGTAATGCGTTTATTTATTGTAATAACTCTACAACCTCAAACCTGATTATAAATATCCTCACAACCCCAACACTTTTCCCTAATCGTTGTGCACAACAATTCCGGAGAATTCTCTACCGGCCGAAATAACTCCTTACTCCAAGAATGCTATCAAGACCGAGGGAGATCCTCCTCCATCAGATCAAGGCGATCTAAGGCGTACAACGCAAGCAAAGGATTCTCCACACTAGCACCCAGAGATTTCTTTGGTGATGTCTAGAGATACGTGGTGCACGTGTGGATCACCGCTAGAGGAAGGCTACACTTGAATTCTGTGACGCAACGACGAATCACATCAGAACGTGATCAGAAATATCAATGAAGAATGAACTCCAAGAAAGTTATTCTTTATAATAAATTAAATTAATTATAATCAACCTGTGATGATCCTCCATTCTGGTTCCGGGACTATTCTTCTTCTTTGTATATATCTGTGATTCGATCTGTGGAGTCTGGCATTTATCTTCGTATTGATCCCAGATTGATCATTACTAAAGACAAAAATCCAAGTGGGCACATCCACCCATGAGCTTTCACTGCACCCGGGACCTTCAAAAAATAGATTCCAATGTTAGAAGTATTTCACATCATCAAAAGAAGACTGAAACTTTTTATCTCATATGAATTTCACTCCTTTCATAATAAGAGAAGTAAAATGTGACACCATCCTTGATAAATCCATGATGAACTGTTGGTATTATCCAGCATGTCCAAGGATTCTCTGAATCTCAACGATATTGCATGGATCTTCCCATGAAATGATATATATCAACTTCTAAGGATCAACTGTTAAACCATGATATGAAATCACATTTACTATGGAAATCACTTCATAGATCTAGAAATTAAATTTCAAAACATTTCCATACAAATGGTTACTCATTTGGACCTCCTGAACTAAAACCTAATGGTTCTCATGCTCATGCTTGGATATTAAAAAACAAAAATATCATCCATTAGAAATACCAAAAAATTTGCAACATTCTGATGGGATATATGAATAATAAAACAAATAAAAATTTCACCATAATTATTCAGAACAAACAACATCACAAGATATTTGAAATGGACATACCTACTCATAAAATCCATCTTTGAAATATCAGGCTCATAAACTCATAGATCAAAATATCCCTACTAAAGATCGATCATCAAAATCAAAATTGACTACATTAGCTGATCAAATAAATCATACACATGAGGAGAAGGATACATATTCATAAATGTTACCCGATTCAAATTCTAATAATCCACAAACTATGTGAGAGAACCATCATTATTCTTGGAAAAGAGCATTCATGCTGCCCATGGTGAGACAATATGGATCATATAATTGAATTTTGAGCTCTATCATCTCTAATGGTTACATATGATAAGAAGGTATTGAAAATAGATACAAACCCAAAACTAGTTGAATCATAAAATCTATAACCCCCTAAGTTTGAAGATCTGAGAAATCTTATCGAAAATAGTCATGAATGTATCAAACAGCATTGGGAAGATCATCAATAGACAAAACATCATCAGGCACAACTGTGACTGCTAACAAAGAACCATTGAGCTCTATGTAGGAAGGTCTTATACAACCCAACCTCTAATCCCAATTTCCTTGAAACACTAATGATCTTTCATAGGCCACATCATACTGGACATGCTGATGAAAAAATAAACCACAAAAAATGAGAATAAAGTCAATTCATCTTGGATATAACATTAAATTGATCTAGATCAAAAATGAGGAAATCCCAAACTAATTTCACATCATCTATCAACAGTTCACAAGAAGGAAAATGAAACCCCTACTAATTTATCTTCCCCAGATTTGTTGGTAACTCAATAAAAAAGGAAATGATCATTGTTGTAATTTTAATCACATCAAAAAAATGCCACATATAAATTAGTGGGATGTACCAGAAACAAATTAGGAAATCACTACTGAAGATACATTAAATACGGTACCACTCACTATCTCTATACCCACATCCACCTACATTGTAATCTAATCTAATGAACGAAGCTTATTCACCCCTATGGCCTATGTCAAGAGCCCTATATTCCATAATGAATTTTATTATGATGTACTATCCATTGGAATCAATGTTCCATGACCATATCAAGGAATAGACATAGCCTGACAAAAATGGTAAAGATTACCATAACTTCCACAACTATTTCACATCTTTGTAGGTGAGTAGAAAGAACACAAGGTTTGTATCACATTTCAACATTGATAGAAAATTAGAGGCACACTACATATTCTAACTCGAGGTTACAATGAGGCTTTCTTCTGAGAACAACCTCCACCACCCTTATAATGATCATTCCATTTCCCCTTCATTCCCTATGCGCCACTGAAACTACCACTCAGTGGAAGAGAGGGGGTCAAATTTCTAACCCTTCCCATTATATTCATATCTATAATCATATACATGTAAAATATCTCCACATAGGTCTAAAGATTCATCATAAATATGTACGATCTGATACCCATTCGTAAATTCTAAAGGTACTTCTGAGCTTTTAGCTGTTCATTCTTTACATCCTCTTGGGAAAACTGAACTAGCTCAAAAAACTGATTGGTGTACACCAACACCGAATTCTCTCTCTACTGAAAAGATAGTAACTATAGATACTTCCTAGTCATCAATGAATCTTGAAAAAATTACTGGAAAAGATATTCTTAAAATACTTCCATTCCAAACCCACTCGTGTATCCACCATTAATATGGAATTCCATAATCCCTTATTAGAACCCTCAAGTAAAAACACCATGAAGTTGACTTTGATACTCTCATGTGTATCCAGGAAGTAAAATATATGATTGATCTTTTCATGAAATTCTTCCAACTATTGAGGTTAATTAGTACAATTAATAGATAGTGGATTCTCACATAAAAACAACTCTGATCATTCCCTTTCTCATCATGCTCCTATCTATGCCACTAAAACTATGTTATAGACTTTCAGTACAATCTGGTCAAAAACACAAACATCCTGCATGATAGCCTCAATAAAATTATGATCTATAGGATGATTCCATTTAAAATAATCATCTATAATATCCTATGGAACCCTAGGAACACATCTTAGAGGCATACCAGTCTACACAGAAATAATAGAAATGATTATACAATCGAATAATATTAGTTAAAACTAGAAAACCAAAAAAACTAATATTAACATAAATTCTAAAAACAATGGATATGTATCCCAACATCCCATGGTAACTTGTGCCTCCTCATGAAAATAGTTGGTTAGACACTCACCACAAACTCCCTCTCATGTCCAGAAAATCCTACCTATTGTCCACCAAACATCCCAAGGCAAGTAATTTTGAGAAAAAAACCACTTTGATACAACACAATGATAAACCTGACCTAGATACCCTATCAATAATAGTTCTCAATCCAAATTTCCACATACCCGAAGGGAATTTCCAATCAACATGGGATAACATCTAAAAGATGGGAATCAACAAAAAACATAGGAAAGGATTCCTCCCAACCTAAAGTAGAAAACAATCCATATATACATATAAAGAAAGCAATAGTATAAGGAAATGTTAATATATATGTAATAATATATATAAAACGACATAAGCTATAGAACTGAAATGGTATAAAAACAATATCAAAGAGATAATTGCGACTACAAATGACAACAAAAAAAACACAACTACTCCAACATTATTTATGTAATAGTGTTGGAAAAATCCCATTATCTCACAACTAGCTACCAAAACCCAGCTAATAGAAATCATTACCACCTAAATCTGATTCCTTACCTGTAACACCCCAAGATTTCATAGTACATTAGTTCTTCAATGTAATTCAATAACATACACTAGACGCAACATCAAGTACAAGCGCACCACGACTTACCAAACTAGCTGTTCAAAAGCGGTTATGAATAGTATTAACAGAATTTTAAACTTTATATAAACCTTATAATTTTAGAATCCATATTATGAGTTTCTTAGACATAATGTAAGGAAAAATTCATTTTTTTCAGATAAAAGAAGTATTTTCCAAAAAAATAAAATTTTACCGCCTTTTAATGGCGAACCCTTTTTAAATCCCATATTTGAAACTTTTATATATTAAATTTGACAAAATAAAATTCTTCTTTTGGATCGAGACATAAGAATTTAGTTTCAATAAATTTTTGGTGTTTTTCTGATAACTTTCATATTTGGGTGAATAGTGAAAAATAATATATTTTAACTGAAAACAACCTTTTTAATCAAAATAATTTATAGTGTTAAACTATACATATGAATGGTTTGGATGTATAATTAGATTATATTTTTACCATTTAATAAAATTTTGGTCATTGGAAGTAATTTCACTTTGAAATTGGACATAAACAAATGTCAATCTTTTGGTAGTTATTATTTCATAAAAATACGCTTTTTGGTTTTGACAACGAGAATTAATTTTAAACTAATAAATGAAATTTATATGTTTTGAATTTGGTAAAATAGTCTTCATTTTTGAATTCAAAAAGTCACATGCTTCTTTCTGTTCTCAGATTTATTAATGTCTCTCTTTTCACAGCCTGAAATGTACTCCAGAGCCTCTGTACAGAAGCTTGATGTGTGGCCATGAACTCCGCAGAAATAGCACACATCATCACTCCTTGAAACTATCCTCATAGGCCTATCTCCAGCACCTACATGATTTTTCTTACCTTTGTAAATTTTCACTGCATTTTTCTTATCATCCATAGGAGTGGAATTATCATATCCAATGCCAGCATTTCCAAAACTTGCTGGTCTTTGAGCTGAGAAAATATTATGTTGTTTCTCTTCCGAAACAGCATATCTGTTCTTCATTTTATCATCACTTTTCGAAGGATGATCAAATAGCAAGGGTAGTGCATCCTTCAACTTGGGCTTATCTTTGGATTTAGACTTCTCTATTTCCTGCTTGACTGATTCGAGCTCTTCTACCAACTTTTGAATCTTCATATCCCTTGATTCAAGTTGGACATCATGTTTTTCCTTGAGAAGCTTCTCTCTACTTACCTCATCTTCCAGTTCATGCTTCAGCTTATCAACCATGTCATTTTTCTCCTTTACCTTCAATTTTTCTTGAGCGACAGAGTCAGAGCAACATGCATTCTCTTGTTGTAGCCTTTGATTTTTCTGAACTTCTGCAGACAACTGTGCTGCTAGATCATTATTTCTGGCTTTAAGATTCTGTGCTTCATCTGACATTTGACTCTCTTCATAATCACCAGCCTTTTGTTTTCCTTTCATTCTGGCCATCTTCTGCAGCTCTTCAGCACGTGAATCATTCTTCTCTGTTAGGTCAGTAACTATATCAATAAGTCTTTGATTTAAACATTTTAGCTTGTTGACCTCAATCTCCAATCCCTTGATCCGGATATCTTTAGATTTGGCTTCTTTAGTGTTTCCAACGTCACTTGGAATATTCAGTTCTTCAATGCTTTTGAATTGATCTTTCACTTTTCTATTCAAGCCATCAATCTCCCTTTTTTGTTCTTCAATCTTAAGCTTATACTCACTAACTGATTCTGAGTTCTCTGGTGCCGATAACTTGAGTTTCTCAATTTTATTTATCAACTCAGACTTCTCTTCTTCCTGCTGCTGCATATAGAGTTTGGCATCGCGAACAACTTTGTTAGCATTCTTGGTTTTGGCTCTCCAAACATCTATCTCTTCAAGAGCAGCCTCTAACTCAGCTCTCATATCTATTCTTCCTTCAATTTCTTCTTCTGTTTCAGTATCACTCTGATGCTCATGTACTTTACTCATTCCAACATCATGATTGAGTGAATCAATCTTTTCCCTTTCTGATTCATCCAAGCCTTCCTTCAGCAAGTTGTTTGATTCCTTTAGTTGAATCACACATTTTCCATATACACTTCCACACTGAGGAGTACCACCTGACTTCTGCTTGTTCTTGGATGTTTTTCCCTTTGCCATGGCTGATTGAGATAAGAGAAGACTGATTCTTTATGCACACAGATCGACTACACCAAGTTGGAGCAAACAAATCTGATAACAACAACCTTCCCTTTGATACCAATTGTTAGGGCCAATAGGGGCCTATATATACCCTGAGAGGGGGGGTGAATCAGGGTATGGATATTCTTTTTCAAAGTTCTTTCTGCCCCACTGGATCTTGACCTCTTTGTTACAAGGGTCATTTTTTTTGCACTTGTGTGGTTACTGTGATCAGTTGTCTCATTTACCTGATGATGATGCTTTGAATTCAATGTAGGAAAGTAAGCAGGCAGACACAGAGATTTTTACTTGGTTCACCGCTAAGGGCTACGTCCAAGGAGCATACGCCGACAAGTTGCCGGTTCGTACCAAATTCCACTAGGCTTCACTAGCTGTGGATTACAATGTTCGGGCTAGATCACTTCTATGCCCAGGCTCACTGCCTATACAAGGTTTAGGGTCAGCTCACTGCTTTCCCAAGGGTCACTCCCTGTTTCTCTCTCTCTGGCTCACTGCCGGTGGAGAGGATCACCTTCTTCCTCTTCCTAAGCTCACTGCTCTTGGAAGGTATTCACTCACAATTTATAGACCTGTAGGTCTCTTCATTTTCATGAAGGAATGCATCTTCCTCTATATGTAGATGCTCTGTTGAAGTCCAAATTTCACCCGCAGATGAATCTCACTTTGCACCGGATGTACCGGGCAACCTCAATATTTACGCGCAACCCTTACGGTGCCTTGCGCGCAATTTCTATGATTTGCGCGAAATTCCTTTTTCGCGCAACCTCCAAATATTACGCGCAGCCTCGAAACTGCCTTGCGCGCAATTCACTGATTTTGCGCGAAATCCACTTTTCGCGCAATCTTCCTTTTACGCGCCAACACCAACTTTCTGCGCAGCCTTTGCTTTTCGCGCAATCTGACTTTACGCGCAAACTTTAAGTTTACGCGCAACACACTTTCTAACTTCAATTTCGCGAACCAGAGCTCGGGTATTTTCTATGTCTTGAACTCTACTGAATGGAGGAGGGTCACTTCATATTTATAGGAAAAATCGACCCTGCGCGAAAAACCCTCCTTGAGCGCGTAATCCGCTTTGATCTTCCGCGCACAAACATTTTCCGCGCACTGCTCCATAATTTCGCGCACCTCATGCCTTTGCCATTTTACGAGCTTCGGACCTCGTAACACCTCTTGCGCGAAATACTTCATCCGCTATTTCGCGCGCCACTTCAATTTTCCGCGCACGCCTCCAAAATTTCGCGCGCCTCATGCCTTTACCGATTTTCAAGCTTTCGGCCTTGAAACATCTTTTGCGCGAAATACAATTTCGTGCAACCCGCTGTTTTGCGCGCCACACTTCAAGATTTCGCGCAACCCTCTAGTTTTGCGCGCCACGCTTAATTTTTCCGCACACCTCCTTCATTTCTCTCTCCTCATCCTTCGCCAACAACATATCACTCCATTTTCCATTGGCGATTTTCAGGCCCATAAATTTGGCAAACACTGGAAAACGGCGCCACCTTGTACTGCTCTTTTGTACCGCCTCCAGATCGTCCTTTCCTTTGTCAAAGTTCTTTGTCAACATGAAATGTCAACAACTTCTCGGGAACTCGACAATTCTCCATGGAAACCTGCTTTGTCAACAAACACAATCAACCCAAAAATACTACAATGTTACCTTGAGGGATTTTTGCCCAACATTATTTAAATAATTTTTTATTTTATTTAAATTTATTTAAAGTCAAAATAGATACATAATACCTATATATTTTAGATGTAATTCAGTGGATTCAGTTTATAATAATTTTAGATATATAAAAATTTTATTGAACTTTTCAACGTCTTTTACCCACCTCCTAGGATAATTTGCAAATTCACATAAAACATAATTTTACCGCTTATGTGAGTGGAATTTCAAAAATCCGAGAGACACGATTAATATCAAGGAGTAAAATGTGGTTCAATAAGATAAAAATATTTTTTGGTGAATAATAACTTTTTACTTTTATTTACCACAGTTAAAATTAAATAGGGTAATTAAGGGTAAAAATGATATTATTATGACCCTAACACATGTCCTAATTCTATTGAATAAGTATAATTAGACCAAAAACAACTTTAGGAATAAAATATGAACCTCTTTGGTCAACATGGATTAGATTAGGACATTTATTATTATTTAATTCAAAGAAGAGTTAAAAGAGTTAAAATCAAAGATTAATAACTAAATTTTTTTTAATATAGGGTTATACAAAAGATCAATTCGATTATAAATATTCATTATAAAGCTAAAAATATTTCCTGCATAATGGTATTTTATTTATAATTTTTAGACATTAAATAATTTAATTTATTTATGACACAATGGTGATGCAGTAATTACCTGATTAATGAAATATTAAAATAATTGATATTATAAATATCCAAATAAATGTAATTTGAGACTTTTAATGAATTATACTAATTTATAGTTTAATATGACATATTAGGGTTGGTTAGATGAATTTTTTTCGAAGTAATAACGCTGTTATGAATTTAGCAAAAACAAAATCCCAAATAGTGTCAAAATTGACATAAAAGAGTTTTTAAAACAAATATTATATAAATAATTTATATTCTCTTCCTAAAAATCTAAGGTTAAGACAGATGACTTATATAAGGATAGGTGTATCATTAATGAACCACTTAGGGTTCTCTTGGAATTATATAGTATTTTTAGTAACCATATAATATAAAAATAAAAAGAGACTTGGTAAATGTCAAACTATTTAACTAAGAGTTAAATCTAAAAGATAAGGTTAATATAGTGACACAAAACTGTCTAAAACTTATTGGTTGAGTGGTTTTCGACCCATCCCCACCTTATCTTTTAAATAATCTATTTTTGAGCCATTATAAACTGAGAATGATTTTATTATAAAATAATATTTCTAGCTTTTCCTAAGGGGCCCCTCACCCCTCTTATAAAAGGGCACTAACCCTTCTCTCTAATTCACACCTTCAAAGCCTTTTGGCTCAGCCAAAACCTACACAAATATCCTTTCAACTTCCCTAACTTCATCCTAGAGTCCTTCCTTTAGTCATAAAGCCAACTTAAGGAGATCGTTTGATCAAATCAAAAGGAAGAACCCGAAGAAGAGGTAATAATTTCACCACCATCTTTCAAGTTCTTTTCTTCTTCCACTTCTTCTTTCTTTGTTATTTCCATTCTAAAATAGTAACTCCAGTATATTATATATACTTTTATGTTATTATAAATATGTTACATCCATATTCATTATTCTATCCATCCTTTGAATGACATTTCACCATACGTGCGTACGTACGGATTACCGTCTCGACGTCGTGGTGTAATTGTTATTCAATACATTATTATTTGGATGGGTATAATAATGATGTGTAATTCATGTAAATAATAAACATAACATGATAATTATTCTGTATATATGATATACCATCCAATTATATATTATTTTAATATCAAAAGAATGATATTGTCACTCTTGCATACGTACGGATTACCATCTCCATGAACGCGATGGGATTCATTCCCCATCGTATCCATTCAAGACTATTTTTCATTAGATGATTAAAAATAATGTTTAAAGAATTGATATCATTATGGATACAAATAAGATACATCCCATCCATAACAAATATGACTCACATATCAAAGAATATAAAGGAAAATGAATCTGTTAACACCCGAAACAACGATAATACAATGATATTATTAACAAAGCAATGTTAAAAGACCATATATGATATCATATTAATGTATATGATTCTTTTATAATTTAATAACAATTATTTTACCATTATACAGGAGGTTAACCTACCCTTGACCAAGGAAAAGTATGAGGTAAGGGTTAACTTCACAATCTCTTCATTATCCGAGGTTGTTTATACATAATTATCTACTGGGTCCTCTTTATCATCCACATCCATGTTTCTTACAAATGTATTCCAAATTTTTTTTACTATTTACTAGAATATGGGTTAATGTCATTTATACCCTTGTTTGACTTTATATAAAATGGTTTGAAATGAATCTTTCCGTCATTTTCCAAACAAGGTACTTTTATCCTTTTCGACAAAATTAAGGTAAGAATGTCTTTTTTTAACTTATACGGCGGGTGCGGCTATTTTACACCTTTATAAAATTGTCGAAGCTTCCCTTACAAGCTTATAATAATATTTTCAAAGTAAATGTTTTTTATAATTATGAGACTTTTAAATGATTTCAAAAAAATAGATATTTCTCTCAAATAGATTTGATTTCATCTATGTCAACATCCTTTGATGGATTTTAAGCTTATTTGAAGTTGATTTATTATGATAAAAAACTTCCATATTGTATTGAAGGTTTTGTGATATGTATGGGTGTGGATGTGTTATTTTTATACCATTCATGGTTTATGGAGAAAGTATTGACATTTCATATGCTAGTTTTAATATGAATGTTTATGTTATGTTTAAACCTGTTCATATGAGGAATGCATTGGACTTAGTAAATGACGGGTGGAGCCCGCTATAGCTCCTCGATACATCGGTAGGTATCATGATAAAAACTAGTGTATTGGCACACGACCTTGAAAAAATCTTATTTGTAGTCTCGGCACAAGGCCTTGACTATGTGGTTATGATAATCTCGCATTATGCATTCCATCATTATGAAAGTGGTTATTGATATTGCATGTGATTATTCGACTAGTAGAATATCCATGTTAATAAGTAAATGGAATTGTTTCATTTTATTTTTTCCATATTATTCTGAATGTCAAGTTTAAAAGGCTTTTGTTTTAGTTATACATTGCCTTAAATTTTTATGCTTATTTATGAAAGTTTCTGCTATATTGTTATTCTTACTGAGAATCTGAGCTCACCCCTTTCTATGTTTTATTTTTTCCCAGGATGTGAAGAAGTATTTTATTACTGGCTTGTAGGGATAGTCTGAGGGGATATGAGTGTGGACTATGGGGACTATGTTGTTTTAGTTTTTCACTTTATGATGTAATGTAAGACTTTTGAATTTATCTAGTGTTTCCAAGGCTGCTAAACTGATCGGTCTTTCGGGACTTGATTCCTTTTAATCATGCCAATGTATTAAAATAATGCACCGACTCTGGGTAACTGGGGTCTGGCCATTACAGTTGGTATCAGAGGAAGTTTAGTTAAAACCTTGGAAGCTATATTTAGATAAACTCTGATTAGAGCACATATCCCTAAGATAGACTTTGATGATTAGTATAAAATAACTTCCTAGAATTTTGGTATTGTATAGATTTTATGATTTTTCTAAACAATAGATCCCTGTATGTATACAAGCAGGTAGAGGAGGCTCTAACACAGATGTACCTAGGGGTAAAACCCAAAAACACCACTTTGATCTAGACTCAAATGGGAACTAGTTCATGAAAACGGGTCGTGCTGCACTCTTGGTTACAAAACTCCTGGGGGATATGCTTAGGATAATTTACATTTTCCTTAAAAACCAATTTAAAGGATTTTAATATAATATGAGAATAAATTACCTTGGTTAATACTAAGGTGTTTCAAAATTGAAAATATGGTGTCATGATATTCTCTAAATGATTTTATGACTACTTTTACTCACACAATGCTTTTGGGTTTTAGTCAATGGCTGGATTCCAAGAAAGTCATAGTAACTTTGAGAATGATGTACAAGGTTGGAATGGTGGTGGAAATGACCAACAAAATGGAATGTTGATAGGCATAAAAGTTATCTTTCTTACGACAAATCAGTTTTCCAAAAATATGATCAACAACATATATATATACCAACTCCCGGACTCCAAAAAGAAGAGAAAAGTGATGAATGATAAGAGCTCATGTAGTGGAGACCATAGAGAAAAGATTCCTCAATTTACATCATGCAGGAAATGTGGAAGGAGACACCTAGGAAAGTGTCTCAATGGAACAAAGAAATGATTTAAGTGTGGGAAAGAAGGACATAAAGTGAAGAATTTCTGAGGAAAATGAAGAGTCCTATGAAAGAAAATAAAAATGGTCCTAAGAATCCATTTACTATCATTTTCCGTAAATGTAGTGGACCTGTCCATTACCCGAGTGAATGCCCTATTCTATAGGATATTTTATTGGTCAAAGAAGAATCTATGTTGAAATAAATGGTTGGAGAAATGTTTAAAAGTATTAGTTCTCCTTGTTGATGGGATTACTTTGGAATAATTTTCTCTTGTATTTGTAACCCTGCAGTTGTCATCTAAAAATGATATTTAAGGAATAATTATATTTTCTATTGTGGATATAGTTATAAATAACCATTTGGTTTTATATGATCATTAGGTTTGAGGCAATTACATGTTATTATATTTTGGGATAAAAATGCAAGGTATGAGATAACATTTGTGGTTAAATTATGTTATGGTTATTTTGAGGAATTTATCTCATTTTGGTAATGTTATAAAATATAGTTTTTGAAAAAGGAAAACACGCAGACTGTGTGACAACCCATCACGTCGGACAAAGCTGTGGGAATCGTACCCACAACCAGAGTGCGATTGAGATTTATCGCCTACCACTGGATCACGTGAAGTCCCTGGTTAGTGTGACTAATTATTTTTAGTTAAATGATTTTATTGATCAATAATAAGTTGATTTGGGATCTTATGTATTATCAAATTAATACCCTTAGTATAGGAAAATGATTTGGTTATTAAGTGATAAATGTTATTTTGGAAGATGTTTGCTTTGTTGGGAACATTATATGCCGAAGGAAAATAGAATACCATGAGTTTCATTTGAGGAGTAATGGTAGATTTTTATCTATGTTTTTATTGTGGATTTATAGTGATTTGGGTTATTTATGGAAATGATTAACCTATAATAGAGAATATGTGATTAGGTTAATTACTTTTAAGTTTGTGACTTTAAGTGTAGTTGATGTCATTTGGAGATACAATTTAACGTGGAAGACTACACAACCAAATTCTTCTATGTTTTGGGTTTCAATATTAGTTTGGATTATATTAAAGTATTTTAAGGACAATTGTTTATTGAATGGTATTTATTTAACTTTGGGGTATTGTTGGTTTACTTTTAGAAATTAATATTAGTGTTTCTTTCTCTAAAGTAATATCCTTTTGGGGGATCATCATATCTTTTACTAACCATTTTGGTTTTGATTAATCTCTAAAGACAAGGTAAATATACAGTTTATCCTTTGTGGATCATGTGATTCTCTAGAAGTTTATTCTAGCTCTTCCAGTGTGACCAAGTATTCTTGAATACTCATCATTTAAAAAATGAGTTAGTGGTATAAATTTGTTAAAGAATGAAACTCTACTTAAAAAGTAAGTATATCTCTTTATGTTCTTAGTCAATCTCATAAATAAATTCCTTATCTTAATGAAATGTAACTTAAAATAAAAAAATGTTGTCCATTTACTTTTCCTACTGGGAAACTAATGACTGTTTGTCCCATCACATGTTTGTGGTTTTCTTGTTGTTAACTTTCTCCTGATCATGTTTTCTATCTCTCTCCATCAGAACTTGACACTTAGTTTATCTTCCATATTCATGTTTTCCTACATTGAATCATAGTATGGGTTATCTTGGGTGACCTTTGTACTTCTCTTTATTTCTTTTAAAGTGATAGATTATTCACTCTTTTTTTAATGTGGGACATTCCATTATATTCCCAAGCCCAATTTTAAAAATTGCGAGGATGAAATTTATTGAAGGAGGGAAGAATGTAACACCCCAAGATTTCATAGTATGTTAGTTCTTAAAAGTAATTCAATAACTTACATTACACGCAACATCGAGTTCAAGCGCACCACGACTTACCAAACTATTCGTTCAAAAGCGGTTATGAATAGTATTAACAGAATTTTGAACTTTATATAACCCTTATAATTTTATAATCCATATTATGAGTTTCTTATACATAATTTAAGGACAAATTCATTTTTTTCAGATAAAAGAAGTATTTTCCAAAAAATGCAATTTTACCGCCTTTTAATGGCGAACCCTTTTTAAATCCAATATTTGAAAGTTTTATATATTTAATTTTACAAAATAAACTTTTTATTTGGGATCGGGACATAAGAATTTAGTTTCAATTTTTTTGGGGGGTTTTTATGATAACTTTCATATTTGGGTGAATAGTGAAAAATAATATATTTTAACTGAAAACAACTTTTTTAATCAAAATAATTTATAGTGTTCAACTATACATATTAATGGTTTGGATGTATAATTAGATTATATTTTTACCATTTAATCCTATGTTGGTCATTGGAAGTAATTTCACATTGAAATTGGACATAAACAAATGTCAATCTTTTGGTAGTTATTATTTCATAAAAATACGCTTTTTGGTTTTGACAACGGGAATTAATTTTAAACTAATAAATTCAATTTCTTTGTTTTGAATTTGGTAAAATAGACTTCATTTTTAAATTCATAATATAAAAATTATCTTAAGGTGAATTTTTGGTATTTTTCTGAAAACATTCAATTTTTTATGAATAGTGGAAAAAACACCGAGTTATAGTTTAAAACTGATTTTTTATTTAAATAATTTTTTATTTGATTTAAATTTATTTTAGGTCAAAATAGATACATAATAACAATATATGTTCAATGTAAATCATTGGAGTCAGTTTATAATAATTTTAGATATATAAAAATTTTATTGAACTTTTCACCATCTTTTACCCACCTCCTAAGAGAATTTGCAAATTCACATAAAACTTAATTTTACCACTTCTGTGAGTGGAGTTTCGAAAATCTGAGAGACACGGTTAATATCAAGGAGTAAAATGTGGTTCAATAAGATACAAATATTTTTTTTTTGTGAATAGTAACTTTTTACTTTTATTTACCACATTTAAAATTAAATAGGTTAATTAAGGGTAAAAATGATATTATTATTACCCTAACACATGTCCTAATTCTATTGGATAAGTATAATTCGACCTAAAACAACCTTAGGAATAAAATATGATCATCTTTGGTGCACATGGATTATATTAGGATATTTGTTATTATTTAATTCAAAGAAGAGTTAAAAGAGTTAAAATCAAAGTTTAATAAATAAAACATTTTTAAAATAGGGTTAGACATAAGATAAATTCGATTATAAATATTAATTATAAAGATAAAAATATTTCCGGCATAATTTTATTTTATTTATAATTTTTAGATATTAAATAAATTAATTTATTTATGACACAATGGTGATGCAGTAATTACCTGATTAATGAAATATTAAAATAATTGATATTATAAATATCCAAATAAATGTAATTTGAGACTTTTTAGGAATTAAACTAATTTTCTAGGTTAATATGACATATTAGGGTTGTTTAGATTAATTTTTTCGAAGTAATAATGCTGTTATGAATTTAGAAAAAACAAAATACCAAATTGTGTCAAAATTGACATAAAAGAGTTTTTAAAATAAATATTATATTATTAATTGATATTCTATTCCTAAACATATAAGGTTTGGGAAAATGACTTATATAATGATAGGTGTATCATTAATTAACCACTTGGGGTTCTCTTGGAATTATATAGTAAGTTTATAAACCATATAATATAAAAATACAAAGAGACTTGGTAAATGTCAAACTATTTAACTAAGAGTTAAATCTAAAAGATAAGGTTAATATAGTGACTCAAACCAGTATAAAACCTATTGTTTGAGTGGTTTTCGACCCATCCCCACCTTATCCTTTAAATAATACATTTTGGAGCCATTAGAAACTGAAGAAAAGTTTATTATAAAATAATATTTCTATCTTTTCCTAAGGTGCCCCTCACCCCTCTTATAAAAGGGCACTCCCCCTTCTCTTTAATTCACATCTGAAAAGCCTTTTGGCTTGTCCAAACCCTGCCCAAATATCCTCTCAACTGCCCCCAATTTATCCTAGAGGCCTTCCTTTAGTTAGAAAGCCAACTTAAGGAGCCCTTTTGATCAAATCAAAAGGAAGAACCCGAAGAAGAGGTAATAATTTCACCACCCTCTATCAAGTTATTTTCTTTTTCCACTTCTTCTTTCTTTGTTATTTCCATTATAAAATAATAACTCTAGTATCTTCTATATACTTTGATGTTATTATAAATATAGTACAACCATATTAATTATTCTATCCATCCTTTGAATGACATGTCACCATACGTGCGTACGTACAGATCACTGTCTCCACGTTGTGGTGTAATTGTTATTCAATACATTATTATTTGGATGGGTATAATAATGATATTTAATTCATGTAAATAATAAATATAACATTATAATGATTCTGTATAAATGTTATACCATCCAATTATATATTATTTTAATATCAAAAGAATGATATTGTCGCTCGTGCATACGTGCGGATTACCGTCTCCACAAACACGATGAGATTTATTCCCCATCGTATCCATTCAAGACTAATTTTAATTATATGATTAAAAATAATTTTTAAAGACTTGATATCATTCTGGATATGAATAAGATACATCCCATCCATAACAAATATGACTCACATAACAAAGAATATAAAGGAAAATGAATCTGTTAACACCCGAAACAACAATAATACAAATATATTATTAACAAAGCAATGTTAAAAGACCATGTATGATATCATATTAATGTATATGATTCTTGTATATATATTTTAATAACAATTATTTCACCATTATACAGTAGGTTAACCTACCCTCGACCAAGGAAATGTACAAGGTAAGGGTTAATTTCACAATCTCTTCATTATCTGAGGTTGTTTATACGTAATTATCTACTGGGTCCTCTTTATCATCCACATCCATGTTTCATAAAAATGTATTTCGAAGCATTTTTACTATTTACTAGACTATGGGTTAAATTCATTTATACCCTTTATTGACTTTTTATAAAATGGTTTGAAAGGAATCTTTCCGTCATTTTCCAAACAAGGTACTTTTAACCTTTTCGACAAAATTATGGTAAGAATGTCTTTTTTTAACCTATATGGCGGGTGCGGCTATTTTCTGCCGTTATAAAATTATTGAAGCATTCCTTACAAGATTATAAGAATATTTTCAAAGTAAATTTTTTCCTTTATAATTATGTGACTTTTAAATGATTTCTAAAAAAGAGATATTTCTCTCAAATAGTTTTGATTTCATCTATGTCAACATCCTTTGATGGATTTTAAGCTTATTTGAAGTTGATTTATTATGATATAAAACTTCCATATTGTATTGAAGGTTTTATGATATGTTTGACTATGGATGTACTATTTTTATACCATTCATGGTTTATGGATAAAGTATTGACATTTTGTATGCTAGTTTTAATACGAATGTTTATGTTATGTTTAAACCTGTTCATATGAGGAATGCATTGGACTTAGTATGTGACGGGTGGAGCCCGCTATAGCTCCTTGATGCATCAGTAGGTCTCATGAGACAAACTAGTGTCTTGGCACAAGGCCTTGACAAAATCTTATTTGTTGTCTTGGCACAAGGACTTCACTATGTGGTTATGATAGTTAGGAATTATGCATTCCATCATTATGAAAGTGGTTATTGATATTTCATGTGATTATTTGACTAGTAGAATATCCATTTGAATAAGTAAATGGAATTATTTCATTTCATTTTTTCCATATTATGCTTAAGTTCAAGTTTAAAAGGCTTTTGTTTTAGTTATACATTGCCTTAAATGTTTATGCTTATTTATGAAAGTTTCTGCTATATTGTTATCCTTACTGAGCATCTGCGATCACCCATTTCTATGTTTTATTTTTTCCCCAGATGTGAAGAAGTATTTTATGAATGACCTGCAGGGATAGTCTGAGGGGATATGAGTGTGGACTATGGAGACTATGTTGCTGTAGTTTTTCACTTTATGATGTAATGTAAGACTTATGAATGCATCTAGTGTTTCCAAGGCTGATAAAATGATTTGTCTTTTGGGACTTGATTCCTTGTAATCATGCTAATGTAATAAAATAATGCACCGACTCTGGGTAACTGGGGTCGGGGTGTTAGATTTCCTTTCCATGTAATGAAATACATAATAAGTTCTATATACCACTGAAGAGTTGTGTAGGGTGTTATTTTATAGGATCATTAGGATTCCAACCATGTGTTCCATTACAAGAACATCTATAATAATCTAAACTATTCCCATCTTTAAATAAAACAAGTCAGGAGTTACAATTTAGCATTTTTTTTTCAAAATCATGGAAAAACATTTAGTTTTCTATGTATCTACATTTCCAAAGTAATATTGGTAAAATATTTCCATATAATTTCATATACATATATCAACAATGATATATCAAATGAAACAAAATCATGTATCATATATCATATCAAATACATGGAAGTACAACAAAACATTAGAAGCCAAAATCATAGGTCTCGTCCCGTAGAGGATCACACCATGTCAAGAAATATAGGACACTCATACACACAAAATTGACAATATCAGACATCAAGATCCTAGATATATGAATCGAATCTAATAATCATAGGAACACCCCAGAAAGTGAACCCTCTCAATAGTGACAACCAAGTCCATTGAAAAATAGGCCTTGTGAGAAGAGCGACACCCCATGAGTAAACCCCTTTAGAATATCAATGGATATGTCCTATTACCAAACCTTCCACCTAATTATCCAAGGATTACCATGTGCAATCTTTTTTCCAATTGGATTCGTCAAATTATTTCATCAAAACAATTCTTTTAAATCAATTTCAAAAAAAAAACATTTCACAATTATTTGAAAAACCATTTTCATTTACCAAAATTAGGAAAATATATATTTTATCCAAAACCTATTTCCACACACAAAAATAAAATACTTCAATCATGAAATTTCTTTTATAAAACAATTTATCAAAAAGAGATCAATGAAAATCATCCAACATAGGCGAAAGATGTAACGACCTACCTTAAACTCTGGTTATACATGCCTGCAGGGGGATCCACCAACAATGAAGAACAAAAAACATAAAATGGATGCCCTATGATCAACCTACAAATCTCATAATTTATTAAAATTTTTTAAATGGTTATAGAAGTGGAATAAATATCTCATTCTTAAAGAAACCTGATGTACAAGGATTTTTCATGTATTTTTATAATTTTCTAACTTAGTTTTAATTAATTAGTTTAACCATTTTTTATTTTTTAGTATATATTTGTAGATTTGTAGTGGTTTAGAAATTTTGATAATTTTTAGTTAATTTATATACTTATATTAGTAATTTACTATTGTTATTAGTTATATTAATTTTATATATTATATTTAATAGTATATTATTATTAGTTTCACTAATTTTAGTTTGTTCTATTTTATTAATTCCTATTAGATTGTATATATTTTTATTATGTATTTATATTTTATTTTAGGTCATTATTTTTATAGTATTAATAAAATACTATTTTTTATTAGTTATTATTACATTTAATTGTAGTATTATATTTAATAACATGTGCATTAATATTTAATTCTTATTACTATTTTATATTATTATTATTTTTAACTTAATTAGATAATTAGTTTTTTTAATTTGAATTTAACTTTATTTTATTTTTATTTTTGTTGAACTTTTCCCCTAACTACCCATGCCTACCCCACCTCCCCTTTGACCTTTTCTCCCACTTTTTCCTCAACCTCCCCACTCTCCCACGCCATTCTCCCTAACCCTCCTTTTCTCTCTCCAATCACCCTCCTCCTTATATCTCCACGCTAAACATCCCCTCTCACCTATCTACCTGTCGCCCCATATATCCCCACTCACCCAGTGCGCCCCACCCCAAATCTCTCACCCCCGCATCCCCCACCATTCTCCTATCCCTACCCGCCGCCCCTTTCCTCACCCCTGGACCCGCCACCCTTCATCCCCCTATCTCTATCCAATCCCACTCCACTCCCCAATTACCCGGCCGCCCCTCCACTCACCAGTCGACTCACCCACTCACTAACCCACTGCTTCTCCCCCCAGATACCCAGCTTCCCACCTCATATCCCTCACCCCTCTCGACCACACCTGCTCACCCCATCTTCCCCCTGTCAGACATGTGAAAAACAGGACACTGTCAACACCAATATCTTTTGCTGCTTAGCACAACAATCGGCGATCACGCCTCCTCCATTCCAGAAGTGCAACAATGGTTCGAGTTCCTCATCGACATATGTAGAGGTTCACTTTAGCTTCTGAATATTGACGTCTCACGGCGTGAGAGAGAACAGATCATATCATATTTTCCGTAGTGAGGTGGTTTGATTCAGGTGTGGCATCAGCGACTGCACAGAGCGGAGTGATTATTATTATTTTGTGATCACTGACAGCGTCTCGCGGTGACCATAACAACGACATGACCACGATGATATCTTCTATTTATTATTTTATGTGTCATGTCATCGTGATGGTTGGCTGATTTCATTTGTGTCGGAGTTGTGACAAAAGTGACGATAATTGCATGTCTTTAATTTTTTCCCACGTTGATTTCCTTTTAAATTAATTTTAATTGGATGTTTATTTAATTAATTATATATGTGTTTAAATTAATTATCATTTGGGCTCTGCACACATGCTTTGGTTCCTGTTCGTGTGATACCTAATAAGTAATCACGAACAGGAGTTCATAAGAGAATTTATTTATCAGGAATTCAATCAAGCACATGAGTGAATTCTGAATAAATGAATATATTAATTAAAAAAATTAATATTTTGTGTGTGAGCTTCTTAAAACTTCTGTGAGTGGTACTGAATAAGTGATCTCACGTGAGAGAACCCGACACAAGAAGATACTTCGACTTTGTGAGAAACGGGAAGTCGTATTTCACCAAGTGATCTAGTGCTATAATGAAGTGCAAATTATTAGTCAGGACAGAGAAAAAAATGATGGATAATTTGTGTAAACATTAGAATACTGTCTAACATCAGAGAACAAGACTCGATAGTTTTTTTATTAAATTTGGAATTGGTGATAATTGAATAAAAAAATATTCAAATGTGGGAATTAAATAATTGACATTGCTTACACTTGAATGGACGTCACGACTCTGACACTTCCATCTCTGCCAGTTTCTTTCATAACTCAGTTAACTTAGATAGTTTTAGTTAATTCAAATAGTAATTTTTAAAATAGTCATTTAGTTTATAGAACATAGTTGTTAGTCACACATGAAGAACTCATATGCCTAAACATTTTTCCAAGAGGATATTCCTAGTGTCTACTCACATTATTTCTGTGGTTCGACCCTGGTCACCACTTATACAGTAGTTGGTAGGTAAATAAATATTTCAAATTTTCACGCGTTGCGACATGCATGCCAAAACCCTCATGCCCCACCACAACCAACACAAGGGTTATCCTTCAGTGTAATATTGCATGAATGTTCTATAAAGAATCATGAAGAATCACCATCTCAGATCAAGGGATCCAAAAAAATAATGCAACAATGATACCATGACTAAATTAAATGAAGAAGAAGAAATGATAACTAATGTGGAGAGATGTTACCCAACCATAATGGAGATCAATGTCATTGCCCTCTTCTTCAGGATGTTGAAAGGGTTGGAAAGTTCCATGACCATCCTTATTCAAGATAAAAGAGTGATAATGATCCATGAGTACCATCTCCAGTAGGCCCCGGGGTGGCGACTAGCACCAAGGGTATATATATATATTCTCAAAAAATGGGAGGCATTTCCCTTTTAAGGAAAAAAAGATTAGGAAATAATATGGTATATCCCAAAACAACTCCAGGTACTATATACAAAAGAAAACCAAAATCCATCAGTGACACAAAAACTGTCCCAACGTCCAAGATAGTAAGGTCCATAACGGTTCATGTAATCATCTTGGAAACTTGAAAATAGTTTTATATATGTAAGGTGGGCATAAAAGTATACTCATTAGAAAGAACCAAATTCTCTCATGCACAAGTGGAAGGAAGCATACTAATTCCCCTGTGAGAAAGCTGCAAAACCCAACAGAACCTAACAAGGTAATATTGTAAGAAAATTGATTCTAGAGTACCCCACACCACTTTACCACTTATTAGCTACTCTCACACACTAATGGAAAACATCCTGGTTCTCCCACATCTTCTGAAACTACCACACCACATCCCGCCTACAGACACCTAGGCTACAGAGCTAGTCCTGCAACTTGGGAAAATGAATCTCATCACATCCCTCATGAAAAAACCTAGGCCACAACCACATCACATCCCACCCACAAACAACTGGGCCTCACAAACAAAAAACTCATCCCAAAGACACCTGGGAAAACATAATACATCTCATCCCGAAAACAGATAGGAAGCACAAATGTATCTCATCCCGAAGACAGCTAGGAAGAAAAACTCTCCCACACACATCTGGGCCTCTCAAACCACAACCTGAAAAAATAATCGTGGGCTATCACTGCCTAGAATATAGAGTAGGGAAGAGCGGGTTCCAAGCCATCCATCATCCTACTATGATGTTTGGTAATGAACCCCCCCCCCCATGACGATGGTGGTGTTCATCACATAGTGCTCATCTAGGATGGGTGTATATATAAATCAAAAGGAAAATACACTTATATATATATATAAGTACCAAATACTCTACCCAACCTATGGGTTTTGATAACAATAAACCAACACACAAAACTTCCTTTTCTTCTACCTCTAAATTCACAACCACACAACTAGCCACAACCTCAATTCTTACCCCCATCCAATTAATTTAATCATTTTTCATTTTTTATTAAGAAATTAATTTATTCATTCCATTAGTACTCGGTTAACTTCCAGCCACAAATCATATCGAGTTGTATAGAAAAAGTCACACAGGCGAAGTAAAAGGAGAACACCAGTATAACAAACCACTTCATATTCCCACTCAGTTTAACTCCCATACCAACCAATTCTACCATTATTATTCAAAATCATACCTCCCAATCAATACACTTTCAAACTCATCCCTCTACACATAGCCTCTCCCAACAACATAATCAAAAAACAACCCAACCACATCCACACTGGGTCACACTACCCATTTATTTTGAAATCAAATAATCTATCAACCTAAGATTCCATTACAGCACCCAAACCACCCCTCACACAACCATTCACTCAATAGCAGCACCACACAACCCGCAAAAGGTGCAACACAGAACAATTACACATACAACACTTTGCCACACCAAACAAGGAAAGTTATATTTAGATATAACCAAAATTTTTTCTTTAATTCGACTTTGATAATTCATGGGTTATCATAGAACAAGTTTGATCTTGGGACATCTATTTTTTAAGAAAATATATGTGGTTAATCAATATCAAATATATTCAGTGGTTCAATGGAAGATCAAAAACATGAATTCACTTGCCATCACAGGTGTGAAAAAAATACCACCAACAGTCATGATTTTCAACAGGCATACAATCCATACAATTCAAAATATCAATCAAAATATCAATAAAACAAAAGCATGCATCACTTTTCACCAGGCCTTGCTTATTGATTTATAACTGATTTAATTTTCTTTATTAATATTAGATCAAATATCCATCACATGGAAACTTTCATATACCCACCCCGAATGATACACAAATAAAATAAAGATGAAGGGATCCCAACCTCGAAGAACATACGATCAACAATTTCACTTTACACCAAAAAAGGATGGCACATGCAGTAGGAATAAGCCTTTAGGGAAGCACAATCCGATAGCAACAATACAAATGCATGATCCCTCATGGAAGAAATATTCGTGAAGCCTTAGTATCAAGATAAAGGTAAGAACTTATGGAATAAAAGATTTTGGATTTATAAAGGCTAGATCCTAAATCAATAGGAGATTTTTTTTAAATCCATTAATGGTAGATCATGACTAAGACCGCGTGGTTAGACCGCATAGAATCCTCAAGATCATTAGGAATATAATGATATTTTTTTATCAGTAGATAAATATTTTAAACCCCTTAAATATAGATTTAAAATCAATTTACATCAAAGAAAATGTAAATGGTTTGAAACTGAAAAAACTAGGGAAAAATGGAATTTTTGACAAATAGATAGAAATGACTCACTATTGGGTGAGTCACCAGTGTGAGCTACTGGTGAGAGTCACCATTTGGTGAGTCACCAATCGATAGTCCACCATTTGGAGAGTAATCGTTTGGTGAGTCACCATTCCGTGATCTATCATTTGGCGAGTCACTGTTCGGTGAGCTACTATTCAGTGAGTCCCCGTTCAGTGAGCTACCATTAGATGACACACCATAGGATGAGTCACCATTGTGAGTCAATGTCTTGAATCATTGGTCCTAACTCACCATTATTGAATCACTATTGTGAGTTACCGGTGTGAGTATCCATTGAGACCTTCCATTTCAGACTCACCGTTGGAAAACTAGAAAAAGGGAAAACTATTTAAATGAGCCACCATGACCTCCCAGAACACCTGAAACACTATATTTTTACAAAGGAATAGAACAGAGAGGCCCAAGAAATTACATCAGATACCTATCAAACTATTCTTACCCCAAAATATTAAAATCCAATCCCAGAAGAAAGAGGGGTCCAAACAAACACCCCATAAGATACCTCTCAAGGATCTGCTACACTTGGAACACCACCACTGGCTAGACACATTAAATTTCACTATAAAACAACCTAAGTTATTCAGAAGATAAAGTTAAAACATGAAATCTAATTAAACCTCCTCCAATATCTTCTACACAAACCTACCATAAGACACACCACACAAGAATAATAGCCACTCTATTCGAACACATGAGTCAGGGAATTCATACCTTCATGTCCAGATACTATCCACTATGGGAGGCACTGAATCACCCAAAAGGGTTTAATCGCATCTCAATTAATGCATCTTGATTAGGAATTGGGCCCTCCCTTCTATACATGCCAGGAAATTAGCACACATTACATAACATGGAATCAAATAACCTCATAGAAAACATGGTTGAAGCGTTACATCATAAAGAAAAACATATCAAGGAAAAACTTAAAACAACTCCGAGTATTGGGAATGAATTTGCACTTCTCAATCCCATGTAATCTCCTCAATACCACCATGCCTCCACAACACACAGAACAAAGGCATGGTCTATCCACATATCACCTTCACCCAACGATCCTGGATCTCTACTGGTTTCTCTATGTACATCGTGCCGTCTTCGATATCCAACTCTCCCCTATCAATTTCATGAGAGTCATCGTGAAGATATTGAAGAAGTTGTGATATGTGGAAGATGTCTTGGATCCTCTCCAAATATGGTGAAAACTCTAGTTGGTGTGGCACTCTACCAACACGTCCCAACACATCGAAGGGTCTAATGAACCTGGGAGATATTTTACTCCCTCTACGAAACCTATGATGGCCACATCTAGGGGAAACCTTCATGAAATTATGATCCCCAACCTCAAACTCCAAGGGCCTCCTCCTAATATAATCCAATGACTTATTCTGGTCCTATGCTACCTTCATCCTCTCAAAAATCATCTGAACCTTTTTTTTAGTGCTTTACACCACATTCGGTCCAAGAACAACTGTCTCTCCAACTTCTATCCATCACAATGGTAAACAACACATCCTTATGTACAAGGCTTCAAACAGAGCCATGGTAATGGTGGAGTGATAGATAATGTTGTAAGAAATTTCTACCAAGGGAATGTGTCACACCCAATATTCTCCAAAGTCCAAGATGCATGCTCACAACATATCTTCCAATGTCTAGATGGTATGCTCCATCTGCCCATCTGTCTGAGGGTGGAAGGCAGTTCTGAGGCATAACTAAGTTCCAAAAGCATGTTGCAATACCCTCTAGACTCATGATGTAAACCATTTTTCCCTTTATGAGATGACAGATCTTGTAACTCCATGAAAGATCCCCACCCCATCCACATACCCCTTTACAAAGGCATCCACTTTACCTGACTCCTTAATCGCTAATAAGTGAGTTGATTTCGTTTTCCAATCCACCATTACCCAAATAGCATCACATCCTCCATAATAAATGGGTAACCATATGTTGAAATCCACTGATATTTCATCCCATATCCACTTGGGGATATCTAAGGGATGCAACAAACCACCGGGAACATGGTGTATAGCCTTCACTAGCTGTAAAACTAAGCACTTTTCCACAAACTCTGCCACTTCCCGCTTCATCCTGGTTTTCCAAAACTGATCCCTCAAGTAAAGAAACATATTGAAAACTCCTAGGTTTACCACTAAAGGTGAGATGTGAAAGTCAGGGAGGACACCCACACACATCACCACTAGAACAAACAACCTCCCATGAAACAACATATGATTATGACCATCCTCCGACCATACCTTCAGAGCATCACCTAGGTCAATGAGATCATGCATCACCTCTGCCTCTGAGTCTCCCCACTAAGACTCCTCTACCTATTGCATCAAAGAAGAATTAACCTTCATTTGAATAAAATAGCCTATGCCACCATCCATTCCCGCATCTATGTGCAAGGAATCCAACTCCTCAATCACCGTCCAAGATTCTATAGATTCAGGAACATAATCTTTCCGGGACTTCCTACTCAAAACATCATCCATGAAATTCCCCATTCCGGAGTTGTAAGAGATATTGATTTCTTAATCCTAGATAAAATCTATCTACCTCTACTATCATAATTTTAAATCTCACTAGGAAAATATATACATCAAGATCTTGTGGTCTCCGAAGACCACAAAGCACTCCCAAATGAGGCTATATTGCCACAAATTCAGCGAAAACATGACCAATGTGAGCTCTAGATCATTGTTGGCATAGTTAAATTCCTGTGGGCGTAACATCCTAGAACCATAAGAGAACACTCCCAAATTATTCTTCATCACACATACCACACATAGATGGGAAGCAACCCAAAATAATTCAAACATCATTGAATCCTATGGAAACTAGAGCACTGGAGCACTGAACAACTTCCCCTTCACGTAGCTGAATGCTTCCTGACACTACTCACTCCACACAAAATCCTGGTAATTCCTAGTCAAATCCATCAACGAAGCTGCCACTTGAAAGCAATCGGGTACAAAACTCTAGTAATAGCCTTCAAGACCAAGAAAACATCCAATATCTACCACATTATTGGGTTCTTTCTAAGAAGAAACTAAATCAACCATTAATGGGTCCACTATTAGACCCTTCTGGGATAGTACGTGCCCATGGAGTGCTCCTCTCATATACAGAACTTACACATGGACAACTTTCCATAGATCTGGTGGCATCGATGAACCTCCAAGACAATCCTAAGATACTCGTTATGCTCCTCCTCTGAATTCAAGTATATCAAGATGTCATCAATGAATATGATGATGAAACGATCCATGAAATAATAGAAAACAGAGTTTATGATCCCCATGAACACAGTCGGTGCATTTGTAACAGTGAACTCCATAACCACCAACTCGAAGTGACCATACCTTTAACTGAAAGTATTGTTCAGGATATCGCCATACTCCACCCTCAAATGGATATATCCATACCATATATTGATCTTAGAAAGAAAAATTTCTCCCCTCAGTTGGTCGAAGTGATTGTCTATCCACAGGAGAGGGAAACGGTTCTTGACTATCACTTGGTTCAACCTCTGAAAGTCTATGCACAACCTCAGATGATCATATGCCTTCCTCGCAAACAATACCATAGAAACCCATAGTGACACTCTCGGCTAGATAAATCCCTTATTTATCAGGTCATCAATCTAAATCTATAGGTCCCATAACATAGAAGGTTTCATCTGATAAAGAGCCATCAAAATCATAAAAGCACAGACTATAAGTCTATCCCAAACTCAATGTCATGTTGAGGGCGTAGATCCACAACCTCCTTAGGGGAAACATCGAATAACTCCCCAAAAACATTGGTAACCTCCACCATCTCATCATTCACTGATCCCACAAATAGATCGTCCAGCAAGAAAAGATGAGGTTCCAAATTCCAACTGACCACCTAACAATTCTTCTCGCTAACGAAAGACACATGCTGGCCATCCACTTCAGAACACATGACTATCCCTCAAAAGTAGTTGATAATGTAATTCATAGAATAAAACCATCATATGTTGAGAATAACATTTTACGGTTGTTTCTATAGCAATAAGATATCACCACGAGACTGATTCCACCCCATCATCCGTCTACATATCCGACATACATCAAACAAGAAAGTCGGACCTATGACTGGTGTACTCAACACTAGGAGAATATAAAGCCTCTCTATGTCTAGTCCCATATAATGGTCTAGAGAAGGTGAAAAAATGAGTGTGACACTCCTGAATAAAATAGGGCAGCAACAAGCATACTAAACATGATAATCTTACCTCAAACGACCTCTGACCCTGCTCGAACCACTGCATTTATGGCATGCAACTGACCGCACCCATATCCTCTACCCCTTTGCTGATGACATCCTCCCCGACCATGCCTATGTTGAGGTCCCTTAGGAGAACCCTGAGGTCAACCTCTACCAGCTCAGTCTCCCCTCGGTGGAGCAAGAGCCTGCAGTCCTTGCTACTAAAATGACATGGATGGCAACTACTGCTGAGGTAGGTGCTGGACCTTCCCACCTCCACTATACCGAGCTCGAACGGATGGGGAAATTTATTTTGGAGGTGACCATAAACTTTAGAGATAAAAAAACATGGGAACCAATCCCATGATAATGGTAAAAGGACCATAAGGAAAAAATGAAAACAGCTGAGGTCGACTCCCTGTCGGTCAGAACCTTGAAGGCCCTGGTTCCTAAGACCTACTACTGGTAACCATTCCCCTTGAAGAACCTTGTTGACTCCCTCCTCAAGGTATACCTCCCCATTAGTGCATCCAATCAACTACCTCTGTCTTTTTTTGGACCTCTATGTACGTTAGAAAGGTAAGGGTAGGAACTGCGTACTGGAGAGAAGGACGAAGGGCCTCCTCTAGAAACCTCACACGAGACTCCTCATCCAGAAATATATCTGGGAAAAAATGAAGGAGATCTTTTAACTCTATCCCATGCTCTCATACAAATATAATGCCCTGGAAAAGGGAGAGTAACTCCTACCTCTTCTCATCCTTCATGGTCGAAGAATGGATTTTTTCTCAGAAATCCTTCTCAAAATCAACCCATAAAATGTTATCCTATTTCCTCTCTCCCAGTTATAGAATGCACCACTGATGTGAATCTCCCCACATCTGAATCGCTACCAAGGGAAACCTGTACTTTGTCGGATATGGGATCAAACTGAAGGTGATCACAAGCTCCTTGAGCTAACTCTCTGTCTCCATACCTGAAATACTTCCCTCTTACATTAACAGAGTCCACCGCTTGAAATCACACAGTGTATTCTACCACTGGCCGTCCTTCACTACTAGATCAACCCTCCACTGATCAATCGGTTTGGCCTACTGAGCCTCCACTTCCTACACTATGCGTGGATGATGAAAGGGAGCCGTAACTAAAAAGGAAAACAAGGAATTACTAAGCCTGAGTAGTATAGAATTTTATTCAAGATTCATTTAAATTAATTTAAATCATTATTTGTTCCAAATTTAACAAAATTACCAAATCAATTAAGAACATAAGTCATTATTATGAATGTACCTTTCCTAGGGTATCTACCCTACAAACGGTGTAGCCTCACTTGGCCATTCAGTAGGCTCAGATTCCTTGCATTGGATCACAAGGGTCCCTAAAATCCCATGTCCTAGACAGTCTTCCCTGGCCTATGTCACACACCATGATCACCTGACACTATTTCCCTACAAACCCATTCAATAATCACTGGGCCTGTCATGACCCCCTCCCCACAAAGTGTACCCCTCCTGGTCCAGCATTGTGAGAAGGGATATAATGACCCCCGAGTCCCACCTCCAGTAGGCCCCGGGTTGGCGACTAGCACTGAGGGTATAGTAAACACACAAATGGGAGGCATTACCCTCTAAGAGAACACATGCAGAAGATAGAGATAAGATAGAAACCAACCAAATCCAACTCAAAACTAAAATATAAAAGAAATACCAAGTGAAAATATTTAATGTCATGAAAAGCTACTACAACTGGAAGGGGAGAACTTCAAGTACCCCAAAGAACGTAAAACAGCTGCAACCACAACCCCGAATAGCTCCTGCAACCCCAAGATAGTAGAAACCAGCATGATCTCCAACCTACTCCAAGTGACCTGAAAAAAGGTTTATATATACATAGGATGAGTATAACAATATACTCAGTAGGATCCTCCTAGAAGACTCACGTGCAAAAGTAAATAAATCATGCGAAAGCATAGTGAACAACAAGTGAAACTAACTCGTCATCTAAACAGGTATACTAAGTTCCTAGCCTCACCATGGCTACTCTCACCCTGTAAAGCAAAAAAGAGTATATAATATAATAAATAATATCAAGGGTACCCCACTACTACTTTCTCACTGGTTTGCCGCTTTTCCCCAACATCGCATGTCCTAAGAATCTCTCTCTAAAAAGGATTGCCCACAAACACCTGGGCAAAGCACCACAACGTGCACCTCGTGCAACTGAACCACCACGTCCACCCAATAAAGTAACCAGGTAGTTTTTGGGAGCCACCAAAACTCTTATAATGTGTATCACACATCAAGAATTATACCTCAAGCCATTAAAACCCATACACCAAGTATGGATCCTCAACCCATCACAACCTATACACATTACACCTATATAGTCCATAGGAAACTATATCCAGAATATATATTTATGAATAACCACAAGCCATTACATCCCTCTACACACATATATGGGAAAAAATAACCGTTGTGCCTACCAGCACAAGTAACTACTAAGAGAAGAGGGCAGGGCCAAAGGGGGTAGTCAGCCATCTATCCTCCCACTAGAATGTTGGGGAAAACACCCCCAGGGCTCATAATCCCCAGGTTTTCAGTTTACCTTATTGACAAGGTGGATTAGCATGTAGAAACACAAAAAGTACAGAATATACTATAGCTCATGACCACACTATGGGTAAAACCTAGTCGTAGACATAACTACAGCTAACGTCTCTCAGACTTCCAACTGCCACTTCTAAGACTAGGTATCCTATAAGAACAAAACCATTTAAAAATATTTATTTCCTTACTTCATTCCCTTTTTATTAGTTACACTTTATGTTCATTAATTCTTTAAACATTAATTAACCATTTACAATTCCACATTAAATTTCATTAGCATCACACCCAAAGTCCACTTCCCCTTTAAAATTACAACCTCATCAATGTTCCAGCAAACTCCAACCCCATGGGTTGACATCATTTATTTGATTATTCATTACAGAATTACTTTACCATATTCTTAGGCATTCTAGAAAAAAAATTCTATGCTACTAAACACAAGGGGCATCAACATGATGAGTAGATGTACTACTCATCTTGTCTTTTCTGCCTATAGCAAGAGTGTAGACCCATCCTCCCTTGAGAAGCTAAACACGAAAAGCACGTGGCATACCCTGCGCGTCTTCGCCTCTTTCGAATGAAGGATAAGAAAGACCAACTACCTTGATAAGTGGGGAAAAGTATAGCATATAATCAACCAATAAGAATTAGCAAGCATAAAACAATCACATCCATCCCGTTGCATCATCCCTGGTGTCCTCCCCTACACCCACATGCATAATCCGATGCATCTCGCCACTCTAGGCATCATCTAATGACACCAACAAAAGGCCACTATTCCCCCACATATCAAAAAAACCATCCAGGCTCACATCACAACACCAACAGTAGGAAAACTGTTGTACCTCTCGAACCCCTCAAGGTTTTATTTTCATGATCACAATCACCCTCATATTTATCTAATCCTCTTTCAAGTGTTTTTGGTTGATAGGAATCAAATCAGGTGGCCAAGGAATTGGGCCAAGCAAGAAAGCTGGCAAATGGACTGAAATCCAGACCACCGGCCAGCCGGTGGCACACCACCGGCCAGCCGGTGGCACCTGCACTCAAGAGGGAGCCACTGCCTTACCACCGGCCAACCGGTGGCCTCAGCACCGGCCAGCCGGTGGCACCCAGACTGAACAGGGTTTGCTACTGCCTCACCACCGGCCAGCCGGTGGCTCTGGCACCGGTCGACCGGTGGAGCCTGGACCAAATTCTTCTCAACATACAAGGCACCGGCCAGCCGGTGGGACTGTACCGGCCAGCCGGTGGACACAGTCAAACTAGCCGTTGGGCTGTTGACCAGCCTGTCCACTTGGCTCCCAACGGCTCTTTTAGCCTCTCCAACGGCTCCGAAGACTCCCCAAGGGTTCCATGCCTATAAATAAAGGCCAAGGAAGCCCCGGACACTCCCCGGAACTTATACGAAGCCAACGGACATATTTTGGATCAAGTGGCCAACCTCCGGCGGACTTCCTCAAAGGAACCCACCTAGCTCCAACAACTTCCACATCCAAGGAGCTCCTTCAAAGAAGCTTGGAAGCGGCCTTCAACATCTCCATCCAATCAAAGGCGCCCAAGGCTTCTCAAAATACGGGTTTTATTGTTTTATTTATTTTGAGCTTTAAAATTGGGTTTGTGCCTACAAACCCCAAACTCTTTTCTCATCCCCTTTTCTTTGGGTTCTCACACCACCACTAAGGTGTGAAGAGGTTTTCTCAAGCTTTTCCTTTAAAAGGCTTGTGTCTCGGTGAGCTAGTCTTCACCCGTAAAAAGACTAGTGGGTTCTTGCTAAACCATTAAAAGCAAGTGGGTTCTTGCTAAACCACAAAAAGCAAGCTGTAATAGGTCCTAGTGCTACCTCAAAGCCTAGTGGGTTTCTTGCTAAAACCATTGAAAAGCAAGCGGTAGGAATCTCTCAACGGTTGAGTTGGGAGCGGAGACGTAGGCCGGGTTTTGGCCGAACTCCGTTATCAATTTGCGTGTCTTGCCTCTTTATTTCCGCTGCATTTATACTTTGATTTTTAAATTGTTAATCAATTTTTTAAAAGGCAATTCACCCCCCTCTTGCCATCATTCCCTCCTTGCGCTTTTTTTCCGCCTAACATTTGGTATCAGAGGACGTATTTGAATAAATCCTTAAACGGTTTCAAATTAAAGATCCTATTTTTTTTGATGGCATCAACCTCTTTCGCCCCCGAGGGCCTCTCATTGGGTCGGGCTCCATTTTTTGATGGGTCCGACTATTCTTTTTGGAAAACCCGCATGACCACGTTTTTAAAAAGTATTGGTTATCCAATTTTTAGAATTGTTATGCATGGTTTTACTCTCTCTTCTTCCGATGAGTCTAAGTGGACCACCATAGATATTAAGAATTTCGAGCTTGATGGCAAAACCATGAATGCTCTACATTGTGGACTTGACCGTAATGTTTTTGATCATATTTATTCTTGCTCTACTTCACATGATATTTGGAAATGTTTAGAGCTAACCTATGAAGGTACTAGCATGGCTCAAAAGCAAGAACCCGCTCAAAAGCAAGAACCCGCTCAAAAGCAGGAACCCGATGCAAAATCCGAGCCCAAGGTAAAATGCTACGGGTGCGGCGAAAAGGGCCATTACAAGCCCGATTGCCCACTCAACAAAAAACGGGCCACGCACAAGGAGAAAGGAAAGAAAAAGGTCCTCAAGGCCACATGGAGTGACTCCTCATCATCCTCCTCCTCCTCCTCGAGCGACAACGGTAACAAATGCCTAATGGAATTCCATGAGGTAACATCTTCCGATTCCTCTTCCTCATGTTCTTCAAATTCCAATTCTTTAAATCATCTTTCTTATGAAGAACTCTCATTTGCTAGAGATCAATTGGAAAAAGGTTTTCATGAACTTTCTTCAAAATTCGTTGCTTTGAAAAAGTCTTTCAAAAAACTTTCCTCCGAAAAAGACCAACTTCTCAAAGAGAAGGAGGAACTCACCCTTAAAATCCAAAATTTTCCAAATGTTGATTCCATGGAATCAACCATCAAAGACCTTAGAGAGACCCTTGCTAAGTTCACCCAAGGGGAACAAAATTTGAACAATTTGCTTGGTTCCCAACGTATATCTAGAACCACCCAAGGGTTAGGATATACCAACCGAGCTTCCTCCTCCCATGCACCCACTATTTTTGTAAGGGGGAGCTCCGAATTTAAATTTTGTAATTATTGCAAAAAACCCGGGCACCTTATTTATGAATGTAATTGTAAAAACGCCCGGTACGGTCAACCCAAATCGATTTTCTATTCCGATGAATTTTATAGGAGAAAACCCGCCATGAGGCAAGTGTGGATTGAAAAATCCCTCTTAGCGAGTCTCTCCGGGCCTAAAATCATCTCTTTCCAAAATCCCTCTCCCCGGTGATTCATTATTTTATTTAGGGGGAGAACTTTCTCATTTTTGATTCAAAATCTCAAAATTCAAAAATTACATTTGGTTTCAAATTTCAATTTTCAATTCTTATTCAATTTAGAATTTTCAATTTTCAATTGGTTTCCAACAATTGGTATCGAATTTGTTTTTGTTTCAAAACATTCAATTCAAACTGTTATTCAAATTTTCATTTCAATTTCAAAAATCTCAATTGATTTTCAAATCTCAAATCTTGTTTTTAAAATCTCAACTTCCCTCAATCAAGTTTTATGCCCCAAGCTATTTTGATAATCACAAAGGGGGAGAAATTTCTTGATTGATTGGGGGAGAATCCTTTTCATCATGGTTAAGCATTTCCTTTCAATTTTAGTATTTTTCATTGTTTGTTTTGGTGATTGTGATCATCAAAATAGGGGGAGATTGTTGTACCTCTCGAACCCCTCAAGGTTTTATTTTCATGATCACAATCACCCTCATATTTATCTAATCCTCTTTCAAGTGTTTTTGGTTGATAGGAATCAAATCAGGTGGCCAAGGAATTGGGCCAAGCAAGAAAGCTGGCAAATGGACTGAAATCCAGACCACCGGCCAGCCGGTGGCACACCACCGGCCAGCCGGTGGCACCTGCACTCAAGAGGGAGCCACTGCCTTACCACCGGCCAACCGGTGGCCTCAGCACCGGCCAGCCGGTGGCACCCAGACTGAACAGGGTTTGCTACTGCCTCACCACCGGCCAGCCGGTGGCTCTGGCACCGGTCGACCGATGGAGCCTGGACCAAATTCTTCTCAACATACAAGGCACCGGCCAGCCGGTGGGACTGTACCGGCCAGCCGGTGGACACAGTCAAACTAGCCGTTGGGCTGTTGACCAGCCTGTCCACTTGGCTCCCAACGGCTCTTTTAGCCTCTCCAACGGCTCCGAAGACTCCCCAAGGGTTCCATGCCTATAAATAAAGGCCAAGGAAGCCCCGGACACTCCCCGGAACTTATACGAAGCCAACGGACATATTTTGGATCAAGTGGCCAACCTCCGGCGGACTTCCTCAAAGGAACCCACCTAGCTCCAACAACTTCCACATCCAAGGAGCTCCTTCAAAGAAGCTTGGAAGCGGCCTTCAACATCTCCATCCAATCAAAGGCGCCCAAGGCTTCTCAAAATACGGGTTTTATTGTTTTATTTATTTTGAGCTTTAAAATTGGGTTTGTGCCTACAAACCCCAAACTCTTTTCTCATCCCCTTTTCTTTGGGTTCTCACACCACCACTAAGGTGTGAAGAGGTTTTCTCAAGCTTTTCCTTTAAAAGGCTTGTGTCTCGGTGAGCTAGTCTTCACCCGTAAAAAGACTAGTGGGTTCTTGCTAAACCATTAAAAGCAAGTGGGTTCTTGCTAAACCACAAAAAGCAAGCTGTAATAGGTCCTAGTGCTACCTCAAAGCCTAGTGGGTTTCTTGCTAAAACCATTGAAAAGCAAGCGGTAGGAATCTCTCAACGGTTGAGTTGGGAGCGGAGACGTAGGCCGGGTTTTGGCCGAACTCCGTTATCAATTTGCGTGTCTTGCCTCTTTATTTCCGCTGCATTTATACTTTGATTTTTAAATTGTTAATCAATTTTTTAAAAGGCAATTCACCCCCCTCTTGCCATCATTCCCTCCTTGCGCTTTTCTTCCGCCTAACAAAAACCATCACCTTAACAATTGGGATCTTGGCCCTTTTACAATCAAGAGGGTAACTCAAAACCCTAAAAGGAATTATATTTTATCAAATAGTCAGTTCTTTAATCCATCTTGGATTAACTGATTATTATTCGTATGTTCAAAATTTGGGAAACCCAATCAGTAAGCTATCACAAATAATTAAAAATGCTTACTTCACCAATTTGATTAACATCAAATTACTATAAGAACCATATTCATTTACATTCCTCTTTATCTTTAGCCAAGAAAATATCAATTAATTCCAGATTTATGTTCTTTAACAATTCCATCAAGAACAAAATGCTAAAAACATCAAGCATTGATATCACACTATCTACCAAAATAAGAGGCAATAACATACGATTGATATCAATTTATTTATCCGGTTAAAATATTTATTAGGTCAATTCCATTTTCATATAGTGGGATAAAACATGATAAAAATACAGTTGCACATAAAATAAGAGAGAGGAAACGAATCCCCTACCTCAAACAGTTCTTGACATTCTTTATACGATAATGATCCTCACAATAGATCACGATCGCCTCCTCTCACGACAACTGCATCCACCCGAGGATTCCACGGTACACCCGAACCAACCGAAATCCAAGAAAACTCCATTATAATAATGGAGATTACATGCTATAATATGGAAAGGAGAAATAGGATAATATGAACCCCAAAAGAATGACGATAAAACATACCTTATATTGAAGATTGATCGATACTGCTTGGTTGCATTAAAATAGAGCTGAACCAATCCTAGGAGGATAGTTTCATTGTGAAACTCCTATAGGATGGAATGGAAGGTTCTAGCGTCTCAAAATCGAGAACATGGAGAAAGAATTAGGGAGGAAGATATCTCATCCCTTTAGAAGATTTAACGGAGCAATGGTTTAAGATACACTTGATTTCCCAATAAAAAAGGATCGCATTAAACCATATAGTTTGACCTAGAAAAAATATTCCAGGCCTTAGGAATAATTAATATAGGAGTTATGGCCTTTGAATTGGCCTTAAAGTCCTTAAAACAAGGCATTACATGCATTTTATGGAAAAGGAAATGTCAAAGGGGAGAAACTATTAGAAGCTGGAAACACTTTTCACGAACTCAAAATTTGGAAAAGGAAATAGAGGTTACCAATAGATCTCACCATTAGAGGTTACTGATAGACCTCACCGTTAGCGGTTACCAATAGAACTCACCATTCTGGAAACACTGTTCATGAACTCAAAATTTAACAAAGGAAATAGTGGTTACCAATAGAGATCACCGTTAGAGGTTACTGAAAGACCCCACCATTCTGGAAACAGTGTTCACGAAGTCAAAATTTGACAAAGAAAATAGAGGTTACCGATAGACCTCACTGTTCTAGAAACACTGTTCACGAACTCAAAATTTGGAAAAGTAAAGAGGTAACCATTGGAACCTCACCGATGGAACTATTCATAGAATTGGATATTTGGAAAAGGAAAGAGAGGTTACCGTTGGAAGTCACCTTTGGCACTGTTCATAGATGGTTACCGATGAAACTGTTCACAACTGTCTACCGATGGAACTGTTCACCGAGGGTCACTGATGACACTATTCACAATGGTCTACCGTTGGAACTTTTCACAGAAATGGAAATTTGGAAAAGTGTTGGGGATAAGTCACATTGACCTACCAGAACACCTCAAACACTATATTTTCACAAAGGAATGGACCAGAGAGGTCCAAGCCATTAAATCATATACCTCTCAAAACATTCTCATCCTCGAGAATTCAAAACCCACCTAAAGGGAAAACAAAATGGGGTCCGAAAAACCACCCATTGAGATACCTCTCAAAAGAGAGAAAGCCACAAGAAGAAACAAAAGAAATCCATATTATAAACATGAAAGGTATATAACCATGAAGGCTACATAGATAGAGGAGAAGAGTTAAAAATCAAACATATCTGGGTACTGAGCCTGTATCTGTGACTCATGTTCCCAGGTACTATCCTCCATGCCACTGTGTCGCCACAAGATACGAACCAAGGGGATAGAATGCCTGCGCAACACCTTCTCCTTGTGGTCTTGGATCTCCACATGTCACTCCTCAAAGGTTGCATCATCATCAACATCGATCTATCCCCAATCGATGATGTGAGAGTCATCATAAAGATAACAATGGAGATGTGATACATGGAAAACATCATTTATATGTATCATTTTCAAGGGAAGTGCTACTCGATACACCACAACTTCAACACGAGCTAACACCTCGAAAGGCCCAACAAACCGGGGAGAAAGCTTACTACCACGACCAAACCTTCGATATCCACGACGGGGAGTCACCTTCAGAAACACGTGATCCCCATCATTAAACTCTAAGGGTATACTCCTTTGATCAGCATATGATTTCTGACGATCTTGCGCTGTCTTCATCCTCTCACGAATCACCTGAACCATCTCTATTGTATTCTGCACTAGTTCCGGTCTGAGAATTGCTGACTCTCTAACCCCAGTCCAGCACAACGGATAATGGAAAGGTTGGCCATACAAGGCTTAAAATGGCGCCATACTGATGCTGGAGTGAAAACTATTATTGTATGTGAACTCCACCAAGGGTAAGTGCCTCATCCATGAACCTCCAAAATCACGAAAACAAGAGTGTAACATGTCTTCATGAGTCTGGATGGTTCACTCCGTCTGACCATCCATTTGAGGATAAAAAGTAGTGTTAAGGCATAACTGAGAATCAAAAGCATATTAGAAACCTCTCCACACCCTAGAAGTAAAGAGAGGATCTCGATCAGAAATCATCATCCTTGGGACTCCATGAAGTCTCACCACCTCCTCTAGATACTGCCTTGACAAAACATCCACTGAGCTCAACTCCTTAATTTCTATAAAGTGGGACAATTTTGTTAAGAGATCCACTACCACCCAAATAGAATCATGTCCTACTTAAGATCAAGGTAAACCATTAACAAAGTCCATTGAGATGTCCTCCCACTTCTACTGAGGAACATCTAATGGCTATAGGGGACCACCAGGAACACGGTGTTTGACCTTCCCCTTCTGGAAGACCAAACATCGAGACACAAACTCTGCAACCATACAATTCACCCCAGGCCACCAAAATTGGATCCTCATGTCTTGGTACATCTTTTTCATGCTAGGATGCACCGCTAAAGGCAAACTATGGAACTCTCTATGAATCATATCATGCATTTCCAAATTAACAAAAATGCTTCCATGATACAACACTCAGTGTTGATCATCTTCAGACCAACCATCATGGGACTCGCCATAAACAACTTGGTCTCTCCAGACCTCCACCTCAAGATCCCCCAACTGGGAATCTTCTACTTGCTTCATGATAGATGACTGCACCATCATCTAAAAAAGACAACCACTTTCCCCAAATTCTCCCATATCATGATATAATGCTGACAGTTCTTCCATTACTCTCCATGAGTCACCAGATTCATGCACTGCATCACTACGTGACTTCCAACTCAGCGCATCATCTACAACATTCCCCTTTCTAGGTGTATATGATATTTTGAAGTTGTATTCCTATAATAACTCCATACACCGACATTATTGTAAGTTCAAGTCATGTTGGGAGAAAACATACCTCAAAATCTTATGATCGGTGAAAACCAAAAAGCGCTCACCAATGAGGTAATGTCTCCACAACTTTAGAGAAAACACCAATTATTCCAACTCAAGATCATGAGTGGAATAGGTACATTCATGATGACATAACTGTTGAGTCCCATAAGAAACAACTGAGATTTTCTGCATCAGAACACATCCCAACCCCAGATGCGAAGCATCACGGAAAACATCAAACTAAACTCCCTCAGCTGGAAGACAAAGAACTAGAGCACTTACTAACTTCTCCTTTAGATAATAGAAAGATGCCTCACACTGAACAATCCATATGAATGCATGACCCTTCCTAGTTAAATCTGTCAGAGGAGTCACAACTCGAGAGAAATTGGCTACAAACCTCCTATAGTAGCCTACGAGACCAAGGAAACTTATCACCTCTGACACTGTCTTGGGGGATGCCCAAGACAAAACTACTTCTATCTTCTATGGATCTATAGCTACTCCCTACTGAGACACAACATGCCCCAATAAAAAAACTTCTCGAGCCCAAAACTCACACTTTGAAAACATCCCAAATAGTTGATGTTGACGAAGAACTCTCAAAATGACATGTAGATGCTCTGCATGCTCCTCTTCAGATGTGGAGTACACAAGGATTTCATAGATGAAAACCACCAAGAACTTGTCTAGGAACTCACAGAACATAGCATTCATTAATCCCATGAACACAACTGGAGAATTTGTCACGCCAAACGACATTACAACGAACTCATAATGCCCATGACGACAACGAAAAATAGTCTTCGGGATATCCTCATCCTTCACACGCATCTGATTATATCATGACCACAAGTAAATCTTTGAGAACCAAATTTCACCCTTCATTTGATTGAATAAATCATCAACCCGTGGAAGAGGATAGTGATTCCTTATTGTCACTTTGTTCAAGCGATGATAATCGACGCACAACCGCAAAATTCCATCAGCCTTGTTTACGAACAAAATTGGTGCACCCCATGGTGATAGACTCGGCCGAAAAAAACCACATTGTAACAGACCATCATGTTGTATACGTAGCTCTTGTAACTCAAAAGGGTCCATCCTATATGGAGACATAGAGATAGGATATGCTCCTGGTTGTAACTCAATCCAAAACTCGATCTCTCGTCGAGGGGGTAATGGTACAACTGTTGGAACCATGGTCGTTCTATGCATGAATTGGAGTATGGTTTGTGTTATTTGTCAATACTCAGTGAAAGTTCAGAATGTGTGCCAACAATGTGATCTTACAGAACAAGCAGATAATAGTATTGAAGCTGGCACTGTTTTCCAGTGTTTGCCAAATTTTTGGGCCTGAAAATAGACAAATGGAGAAAAGTATTTTTGGAAAAGGGAATTGTGCACCGTGTACATGAAGGAGAGGAAAATTGCATGCCTAATGTTTTTCAAGATCAGAACATCAAAATATGGTGAAGGGAAAAGGGGCACCCAATTTTTGAAGTTGGTCACGTAAGTGATTTGCAGGGGTAGAGACTTGCACACCGAAACTTGTGCGCCGAGGGGAGACTTGCACGGCGTCTCATAGGGTGTCCAAATGACTATAAATACAGGTCTACCCCTCCTCATTCTGTACGAAGTTCAGACTTAGAGAAAATCAGAGCTCCAGTCACACAGGTGTTGTGGTCGCGCAAGTGGTCGTGGGTCATGCAAGTTGAAGTAGCGCAAAAGTTGTTAGCTGCGCGCCAAAATCAGTTTGGGCGTAAAAGGATGTGAGTCCCGCAAGTTTGAAGTTGAAGAAGTGAGTGTCTCACAAGTGGTTGAGGTGAACTTTTGCACCGATTTGGAATTGTGCACTGAGACTTGCGTGCCGTCTTGAAACATGCACACTGGGCTTGGAGAAGCGCGCCAGGTGTCGTTGAACTACGCCAGTCTTTCAGGGGCTGCGTGAAAGTTGGAAGATTTCCTGATACCTTTGGTGAAAAGTGGGATTAGTCTATGGTTGAGAGTTGTACTTCAACAGAGCATCTACATACAACCGAGTACGTATTAATTAACGAATATAAAGAGACCTTCACATCTAAAAACTGAGTGGGACTTCACCAAAGGCAGTGAGCCAGGGGGAGTCAACGGGAGTGACCCGAGGGATGCTATGAGATATCCATAAACCTTTTCAAAGGCAGTGATCCTGGGATAGAGTGACTATGCCCGAACCTTTTTAATCCAAAGTTAGGGAATTTTAGTGGAATTTGGTACGACCGAAAACCTGTCGGCATATGCTCCTTGGATGTAGCCCTTAGTGGTGAACCAATTAAAAAGTGTTGTGTCATCTCTCTGCATTTGAATTTTTGCTTTATGATATTTTTCATCATACAGGTTTAACAATTTCCTACCAACGTGAGAACAAGATCCATCACATTAAACAAGTTCCTATCAAAGGGAGGTTGCTGGTGTTGAATCTATCCTTTGTCGTCATGGAGAATGCAATCAATGTTAGGGGAGTCCCTCTCTTCGATGGAAGTAATTTACAGATATAGAAGAATAGAACGAGATATCATCTAAGATCCCTTGGAAAGGAAGTCTTGTTTACCACTATTCAAGGTATACATGTTACTGATCCAACATGGCTGGCTATGACTGATTCAAATAGAAAGATTCTTGATACAGATGCTAAAGCACAAAATGCTCTCACCGCATCACTTTATGCTCAGATATATCTAAAAGTGATGAGTTTCACCTCAACAAAGTCCATGTGGGATAAACTTGAAAATATTTATGAAGGAGATAGAAAAGTGAAGGAGGTGAAACTAAAAGTCCTACACAATAGGTTCGATGATCTGAAGATACATCCTGACGAGAATGCATATTCCTTCTTCAATCGAATTACTGAAGTGGTTGGAGCAATTAGGGGTCTAGGTGAAGAAATAAAATATGTATACATTGTAAAGAAAATTTTAAGAAGACTTCCACCTCTTTACAATGTAAAGGTTTCAGCCCTTGAGGAAAGAGATCTTTCCAAAATTTCTCTGGATGATCTACTGAGCATCCTGGTGGAATATGAAATGAGGGTTAAACCAGGAGATGCAACGACTTGAGTGAGCAAGGAAATGGAATTCAAATCCATTGAGAAACTAAAAATCTCAAAAGATAGTAGTGGTGAAGATGATGAGGAAAAAGAAATTCTTTCTATCATTTCGAAGAAGTTCTAGAAGGGAAAAGGGAAATTCAAAGGGAAGTTACCTCTAGCTTGATTTTGTTGTGGAAAAGTTGGTCACATTTCCTCTCAGTGTTTAAGAAAGATCGATGATGAGAATAGCTATTATGAAAAAATTGAGAAGTCTCAGGAAAGGTTTTTCAAAAGGGGAGACTTCAAATCAAGAAATAAAGCACCAAAGAAGAGTTTTGTTTGTGAAGAGGAAGAATATGATAATGAATTCTGTGATGAAGAAGAACCAGAATTTAAAACTGGGAACCATGCTTCCATGATGGCCACTGTTGAAAAATCAGAAGATACTGGTGGAGAAAATCAGCTGAAAACTGGTGCGGATCCCAAGTTTCAACTTAAGGATGCTGTTAGTAATCTTAGGATTAAATTTAAGAGTTGCAATAAGTGGAAATCAATTGTAGAAGAATCAACGAAATATGTTGATCAACTTGAAGCTGAAATTGAATGACTGGAAGAATTGGTGAAAGTATAGTCTAAAATACTTGAAAGCAATGATGATGTAGTGGATCTGAAGCTGAGAATTGAAGAGAAGGAAAACGTCATCAATGACCTCACCTCTAGACTAGAGGAAAAGTCCAAGACTGCTGAGCGTGTTGAGGAGGAAGTTGTTACTATTAGGAGTAAACTTGAAAAAGATTCAATTTCAAAAGAATCAAGGAAGAAAATACAGTTTGGTTGGTTCTTAGATGATGAGCTATTGGAGAGAGAAAAACGTGGATCTAATGGAGTTGAAAAGATTTTAAATGATCAGAGACCTGCCTGCATGGGAAATAGTGGAATTGGTAGTGAGGCAGACTTGTCATATGCTGCAAATAAAGGTAACCAAAATAAAGGCAAGCTAAAAGTGGGTGATGTGGAAAAGTCATCTGAAGTGATGAAACAGAAACCCCCAATTCAATCTGAAAGAAGAAAAGAATATTATTCTCGATCCTCCTTGAAAAAGGGGACATCAAACTATAATCTCACCGAAGAAGGAATGAGGATAAACAGAAGTGAGAAGACATTTCCTCTCATGAAGTGTCAGTTCTGTGGATATTTGGGCCAAACCATGTCTTATTGTGAAGAGGAAAGAAGCTATCTGAATGGAGAAGATATGGGAGTTCAATGGAGGAGAAAAAATTCATATCCTAATTCTTTTAGAAGAAACAATTTCTATGGATATTGTTTTTATTGTTCTAACTTTGGTCATAAGTATGTTGATTGCAGGCAGAGAAGGGACATGGACACCTCATACCGAAGTTCGAGACAAGTCAAATCTCGTCAACAAGATAGTGTTGCTCTTTCAAACAGGTTTTCTCCTCTCGAAGAAGACTTCGACTATGAAGAACCAATGTACAAGAATGAGATAATTGAAAGTCCATTAGTGCCCTATACTCAATCTAATGTTTCATGGAAAGAAAGGAAGAAAATAGAGAAATACAAACTTGTAGAGGTGGCCCTCAAAGCTACAAAAAGAAATAGTACCTGGATTCTGGATAGCGGTTTTTCATCTCACATGACAGGTAATGCTGGCCTGTTAACAGATATCAAATGGAAGGTTGATGGTAGAGTACGATTTGGTAATGATGGAGCTCTGAAAATCAAAGGTAGTGGATGTACTGAACTAGCTAATGGAGAGCTAAAGAAGACTGAAGTCCTTTATGTAGATGGCCTTGGTCATAATATTCTCAGCGTGAGTCAACTATGTGACTCGGGACTTATAGTTACTTTTAATCAAAAAGGCTACACTATAAAGGGAAACATAGGCAATTCACTTATGAATGGATGCAGAACAGAAGACAACTTGTATCAGGTTAATAATAAAGAAAATGTTTGTTAGCTGACTGTTGAAGAAGAAAACAATTTGTGGAATCAAATACTGGGACACATCAATCAAAAAGAAATGGAGAAAAAATTAAAATTTAGGATTTTCATGGACATTCCCAACCTGATGCATGAGCGTGAAAAGTCTTGTGATGCTTTCATTCGTGGGAAGCTGGTTTGCAGTTCATATCGGGCAAAGAAAAAAAGGGCATCCCATCTTCTTGATCTCATTCATACAGATGTATGTGGGCTGATAAATGTTTCTGGAACTCATGGAGAAAGTTACTTTGTCCTTTTCATAGATGATTACAGTAGAATGGAATGTGTGATGGTCATTCATAGGAAACGACAAGTGCTTGACTTCATGAAAACATATCAGTGGATTGTCGAGAATGATACTGTCTGAACAATCAAAGTATTGCAATCTGACAATGGAGGGGAATCCATGTCCATTGAATTCGAAAATTACCTGTAGAATCATGTGATACAAAATGAGGTAGCTGTTGTGAGAACTCCACAAAAAAATGGAGTTATTGAACATAGGAATCGACAGGTGAACAACATGGAATGAACTATGCTGATTGAGAGTCATATTCCATGACATTACTAGAAAGAGTCTGTTCAAGCTGCAGTTTATATTTAAAATCGAACAAGACTTTATATGGGTGAGACGAAGACACCATATGAATTGTGGCATGGAAGGAAGCCCTCTTTGAAATACTTTCATGTTTTCGGAAGTAAATTCTTCATCAGGAACAAAGAAGTAAATCAAGGTAAGTATGGTGACGTTGCAGATGAAGGAATTTTCCTTGGATACTCAATGAACAGAAAAGCCTACAAGTTTTTCAACAAGCGATTAGGATGGATCATGAAAAGCAGTGATGTGAAGATAATTTAAGAGAAAACCACAAATGATTCACGGATTTCATATGCTGATGAGATAGAAAGTGAGGAAGAAAATGAACATGGAGTAAATTCAAATACAGAAATAGAGGAAGGTGTACAAAACACTTAGGGGTCACATCATGATGTTGACTTAGAAGAAGAATCTGAAGAGGAAGTCTTGGGTGGAGAGAATGCGACTGAACCTCACAGGAGAAATCGAAGAGCTGATATTGATACATCTAACATAATTGGGGATAGGAGTGCACCCACACAAACATGGAGGATGAGGAATAACACAGAATATGGATTTCTGTCAGCCGTGGAGCCATCCCCATTTGAAGAAGCTCCAAATGATGAATTCTGGGTGAAATCCATGAATGAAGAGTTAGATAAGATTAACAAGAATAAAACATGAGATATTTTTTTGAGACCCGAAAGTCACAATGTGATTGGTACAAAATGAATCTTCTAGAAAAAGTTTGATGAGCATGGAAGTGTTATTAGAAACAAGGATTGGCTAGTATTTAAAGGATATTCCCAGGTTAAAGGTGTTGATATTGAAGAAACCTTTTCTCAAGTGGCTAGCCTGGAGTCAATCAGGCTGTTTCTTGCCATGGATCTCCAAAGAGGATATAAAGTATATCAAATGGATGTCAAGACAACATTATTAAATGGTGTAATCAAAGAAGAAGCCTACATTGAACAACCAGTGAGTTTTCTTCTAGGTACTGATGAAACAAAGGTCTGCAAACTAAATAAATAACTTTATGGCTTGAAACAGGCAGTACGGGCGTGGTACTCCCGGCTGGATTCTTATCTCAAGAAGCTGGAATTCAAAATAGGGGGAGTAGATCACAATCTATATATGAAGAATTATCCAAAAGATCAATTCATGGTTCTAGTCTACGTTGATGATATCATATTTGTTGGCAGAAGGCAGAAATTAGTGGATGAATTTGCCAATCACATGAAATCAGAATTTGAAATGTCTATGATTGAGGAGCTCACATATTTCTTGGGGCTGGAGGTGATTCAAAAGAAGGATTACACTTTCATTTATCAGGAAAATTATAAAAGAGAGCTGCTGAAGAAGTTTAATATGCAAGACTCCAAACCAATGTCAACTCCAATTGCAGTTGGAACCAAACTTGGAAAGCATGAGGATGGGGCATCTGTAGACCCCACTATGTACAGGAGGATAATTGGGAGCCTACTGTACCTGATAGAGACATAGCCAGATATTTTCTTTGCAACCTTTCTAGCGGCCCACTTTCAGAGTAATCCAAAGGAGGAACATATTACAGTAGTAAAAAGAATCATGAGGTATATTCAAGGTACTCACAATTGTGGCTTATACTTTGCTGTAGGAAGAGACAGTGAATTATTAGCATTTTCTGATGCTGACTGGGATGGCGATGTAGTGGACAGAAAGTCCACCAGTGGTGGTGCATTCTTTATTGGGAATAAATGTGTTGGATGGTTGAGTAAAAAACAAGAAAGTACTTCTATTAGTACTGCTGAAGCTGAGTATATCTCCACCACAAAGGCATGCACTCAACTTCTATGGATGAAGCAACAACTAACAAATATTGGTGATGAGGTGAAACTTCCAATGGTAATTTACCGTGATAACAAGAGCGCAATTGATCTTACAAAGAATCATGTTCAGAATTCTTGTACAAAAACATATTGAAATCAGGTATCACTTTATCAAAGAAATAGTTGAGCAAGGCATGATTATAATGGATCATGTGGGAACTGATGAGCAAGTGGCTGATATCCTGACCAAGCCACTGTCAGCGGCTGTGTTTGAGAAGCATCGGTTGAACCTCGGTGTTCAACCACCTTCCAGTGTATAAGGAGGTTACGCAATACCCCTCTCCCCAATTATGTTAATTGTTTTTAATATCTTTTTGGATGTGATGCAGGTTTGTGGGGGAGATACTATACAGGGGGAGTGTGGTTTGAGCTGAACAATGAACAAATACTGGCCTTTGGGTTTATTTTCAATGGGGGACAAAGGAATAAATTCAGGCATGTAATGCTTTTGTGACACTTTGAGAATTCAGTTTCGGTAGTAGGATGGGAAGGAATACATTGGACGGGAACCCAATTCAAACTTTCTCTCTTGTTTTCTACACCGAGCATTGCTCATGTAGACTTAGAGTATTGGATGAGTTGATTCTTGCGTTTGTGGTTTGCCTATGGCTGGTGCTTTATTGAATTTATTTACTGATTTCCAACAAACTCAAAGGGGGAGATTGTTAAAACCATGGTCGTTATATGAATGAATTGAAGTATGGTTTGTGTTTGTTTTCAATCCCCAGTGGAAGTTCAGAATGTGTGCCAGTAAAGTGATCTTACAGGACAAACAAATAACACTATTTAAGGTGGAACCATTTTCCAGTGTTTGCCAAATTTTTGGGCCTGAAAATCGACAAATGGAGAAAATTGTTTTTGGAAAAGGGACTTGCACACCATGTACTTTAAGGAGAGGAAACTTGCGCGCCTAATTTTTTTCAAGATCAAAACATCAAAATATGGAAAAGGGAAAAGGGGCACCCATGTTTTGAAGTTGGTCGCGCAAGTGATTTGCGGGGGAAAAGACTTGCGCGCCGAAACTTGCGCGCCGAGGGGAGACTTTTTCGCCGTTGCACAGGGTGTCCAAATGCCTATAAATACAGGTCGACCCCTCCTCATTCTGTACGAAGATCAGACTTAGAGAAAATCAAAGTTCCAGTTTCACAGGTGTTGTGGTCGCACAAGTGGTCGTGGGTCGCGCAAGTTGAAGTTGCACGATAATTGTTAGCTGCACGCCAAAATTGGTTTGGGCGTAAAAGGATGTGAGTCGCGCAAGTTTGAAGTTGAAGAAGTGAGTTTCGCACAAGTGGTTGATGTGAACTTGCGCGCCAGTTTGGACTTGCATGCTGAGACTTGCGTGCTGTCTTGAAACTTGCGCACCGGTCTTAGAGAAGCGTGCAAGGTGGGGTTGAAGTACGTCAGTCTTTCAGGGGCTGCGTGAAAGCTGGAATATTTCATGATACCTTTAGTGAAAAGTGATATTAGTCTACAGGTGAGAGTTGGACTTCAACAGAGCATCTACATACAACAGAGGATGTATTCATTAATGAAGATGAAGATACCTTCACGTCTATAAACTGAGTGGGACTTCACCAAAGGCAGCGAGCCAGGGGGAGTGAACGGGAGTTACCCGAGGGATGCTGTGAGCTATCCCTGAACCTTGGAAAAGGTAGTGATCCAAGGATAGAGTGACTGTGCCCGAGCCTTTGTAATCCATAGCTAGTGATGTTTAGTGGAATTTGGTACAACCGACAACCTGTCGGCGTATGTTCCTTGGACGTAGCCCTTAATGGTGAACCAAGTAAAAAGTGTTGTGTCATCTCTTTGCATTTGAATGTTTTCTTTATGATATTTTTCATCATACAGGTTTAACAAGTTCCTACCAACGTGGGAATAGGATCCATCACATTAAAAGAAAATGTTGTCACCCTGATTCACCCCTCCCCTCTCAGGGTGTCCTGGGGTCCTACAACAACCTCTTCTGGAAAGAAATCAGAGTACTCTTCTATGACCCTAGGAAATGCCAATTGATGAACCTATGAAGAACTCAAAATCATCTCAGCCACCATGGATGATAATGACGAAACACACCTATGACCCATCCGAGGATCTCGCTCACCAAAAAACACCACCGGCTCTCCATCCGCACCAAGGAAAATGTCCTTCTTCCTGAAGCAATCCACGATAGTTTGAACTAAATACAACTAATCCATGCCGAGGATGACCTCATATGGTTTTATTCATAAACATAGGAATTCTCCCCAAGAGCGGTGTTGTCCCAACACTAGATCAAAGTCTCTACATACTTCAAAAAAGTCAGCTCGACCTCCAACTGGCATAGTCAACACCAAGGTCACTGGAAGACTCTCTACCTCAAGTCACAAAGCATGGAGAAGGGTTGGTAATACGAAGGAGTGTATCACTCCTGAATCAAAAAAGGTATACACCAAGGTAAAAAACAAAAAAAGGGTACCTCAATCCATGTCTGGCTCGCCTGGAACTAGAAATGCAAGATCATGAAGCTGACCACGACCTCCTCCACATCCTCTCGGACCCTGATTACCACCACCAACATGGATGCGCTGTACTATCTAAGGACGGGGAGAATCACGGGGTTGTCCTCTACCTGCCCCATCTACCCTCTGCAGATATAAAGCTGGCGCAACATGCTGCTACTGCCTTGACTGGAACTGCCTCAATAGAGGAACCTGGAGCAAAGCACCTGGTGCATGATGACTACTCTGAAAGGTCGAGCACTCCTGCTGTTGATGACCTCAACCACCACAAGAAAAACAAGCGCCTGATCTCCTGACATAGGACTAAGAGTTGCTGCCCCTGAAGAAATGAGATGTGATGGGACCTACCCTTAGTTGAACACTTCTCCCCTAAAAACTGGTAACCTCAGACCAAAACTCTGGTTCACGAGGAATCACGATGAATCCCCTCTCGTGATGATCCAGTTCTGTCTAAAGTCCTCTCGATGACCTCTGCCCTTTCCAGCACCTCAAGATATGTCTTCAGCATAAATGGGGTGAACTGGTGTAGGATATTTGGATGCAAAGCCGTCTCAAAATGCCTCGCCCTGGCTTCCTCATCTGAAAATAGGTCCAAATCATATCGTAAAAGGTTCCTGAAACAAATTTCAAAATCCCACGGAGTAGAGCTCCCCAATCAAAGGGTAAGAAGCTGCTTACGACTAGATGCCTTTTCAGTCGAAGAAAGAAACTCAACTCTAAACTTGTCTTGGAACTCCTCCCATGAGATCACTGACTCCTCACAATCCCTAAGGAACAAGAAACACCACTGCCTCACTGCTCCATGCAACATCATCACAACCATGGACACCCAGTGATCCTTCTGAGCATGGATCAAACTGAAGCCTATCTCAACCTCCTCCAACCAATCTTCCATGAATGCATTTGAAACGGAGCCCTTTTACTTTTGTAGACTCTAGCACTGAAACACTTGGAGTGTCATCCTCCAAGTGTCTTCTTCGTCAACCTCTACCCTACAGCGATCTGCTGGAACAACATGCTGGACATCTTCTATGTGATCCTGACGAGGACATCTACCTAGAGACATACCTATAAAATAACAAACAGTTAGAACTCCTAAACCATGAATATGGAAGACTCAACATTAATTAATTAATTTTCTTGTTTTATTCATTTTAGGTTAACCTATCCCAAGGTCTACCCATTAAAACACAGGCACAAAGCAGAATGATGCATGATCCTTTCCAAGGTCTCTACCCTGAAACTAGTATCACCTTGTTTAAAAGCCATTGTAAACTTAAAGGTCTGCACATCAGATCATAGGAGGCCCTAAACGCCTATATCTTAGCCGATATCCTGTGTTTACATCACTTTCTAAACATGAATGACGTAGTTTCCCTACCAACCCATGAAAACTCGCATGTGCCTAACACTAAAATCCATCCTATCCCTCAACCGGAGCTCTGATACCACTCTGTCCCGACCCCCTCCCCACAGAATTTAACCCTCCTGAGCCGACAATGTGAGAAGGGAGATAATGATCCCCGAGTACCGCCTCCAGTAGGCCCCCGGTTGGAAACTATCACCGAGTGTATAGTAAATACCCAAATGGGAGGCATTACCCCATAAGAGAAGACATGCAAAAAAGATGGATAAGATAAACACCAACCAAATCCAAATCAGAATTGAAATATAAAAGAAAACCCAAGGGCACATATGTAATGTCATGCAAATCTACTTCAACTAGAAAGGGGAAACTGAAAGTACCTAAAATAAAGTAAAACAACAGCAACCACAATCCCGAAAAACTCATGCAACCCCAAGGTAGTAGAAAATAGCTTGATCTCCAACCTGCTCCAAGTGACCTAAAAAACAGTTTATATATACATAGGGTGAGTATAACAATATACTCAATAGGATCCTCTCCGAAGCCTCTTGTTCAAATGTAAAGAAAGCATGCTAAAACATAGTGAACGACAAGTGAAACTAACTCTTCATCTAAATAGGTATACTAAGTTCCCAGCCTCACCATGGCTACTCTCACCAAGTAACGCGCACAAGAGTATATAATATAATAAAGAATATCAAGGGTACCCTGCTACTACTTCCCCACTGGTTTTCCTCTTTTCCCCAATGTCACACGTCCTAAACATCTTTCTCAAAAAAATTCTTGCCCACAGACACTTGGGCGAAGCACCACAACGTGCACCTCATGCAGCCAAACCACCACGTCCACATAAGGAAGTAACCCGGTAGTTTTTGGGAGCCACCACAGCTCATGTAACATGTATCACACGTTGGGTATTATACCTCAAGCCATTACAGCCCATACACTGAGTAAGGATCCTCAAGCCATCATAACCTATACACATTACACCTATAGTAGTCCATAGGAAACTATATCCACAATATATGTGTGTGAATAACCACAACCCATTACAACCCTCTACACATATATATGGGGAAATCTCACCATTGTGCCTACCAACACAAGTAACTACCAAGATAAGAGAGCAGGGCCAAAGGAGGTAGTCACCCATCCATCCTTCCACCTGAATGTTAGGGAAACCACCCCCCAGGGCTCAGAATCTTTGGGGTTTCATTTGACCTTACTGATGGGGTGGAGTAGCGTATAGAAACAAAAAAAGTACAGAATATACTATAGCTCACGACCACACTATGGGAATAACCTAGTCTTAGACACAACTATAGCTAACGTATCTCGGACTCCCGATTTCCACTTCTAAGACTATTTATCCTATAAACACACAACAATTTAAAAATATTTATTGCCTTACTTAATTCCCTTTTTATCAGTTCCATTTTACATTAATTAATTCTTTAAACATTAATTAACCATATACAATTACACATTAAATTTCATTAGCATCACACCCAAAGTCCACTGCCCCTTTAAAATTACAACCTCATCAATGTTGAAGAAAACTCCAACCCCATGGGTTAACATCATTTATTCAATTATTCATTACATAATTACTTTCCATATTCCCAAGAATTCTAGAAAAACATTCTATGATACTAAACATAAGGGGGCTCAACACGGTGAGTAGATGTACTACCTGTTGAGTCTTTTCTTCCTATAGCAAGAGAGTAGACCCATCCTACCTTGAGAAGCTAATCACAGAAAGCACGTGGAATACTCCATGCGTCTTTGCCTCTTTTAGAATAAGGGTAAGCAAGACCTGCTTCCTTGAGTAGTGGGGAAAAGTAAAGCAGATAATCAACCAATAAGAATCAGCAAGCATCCAACAATCACATCCCTCCTGTTCTATCATCCCTGGTGTCCTCCCCAGCACCCACATGCATAAACTGATGCATCTCGCCACTCTAGGCATCATATGTTGCCCCAACCAAAAGGCCTCTATGACCCCACATATCACAACAGACATCTAGGCTCAAATCACAAAACAAGTAGTAGGAAATCAAACACCTTAAGAATTGGGCTCTTGTCCCTTTTATAATCAAGAGGGTAACTCAAAACCCTACATGGAATTATATTTTATCAAACAACTGGTTCTTTAATCCATCTTGGATTAACTGATTATTATTCGTTGGTTCCAAATTCAGGAAACCTAATTAGTAAGCTATCACAAATAATTTAACATGCTTACTGTGCCAATTTGATTAACATCATATTACAACAAGAACCAGATTCATTTACATGCCTCTTTATCTTTATCCAACCGATAATCACTTAATTCCGGCTTTAAGTTCTTTACCAATTTCATCAAGAATGAAATGCTAAACATAGAAATCATTGATATCACACTATCTAGTGAAACAAGAGGCAATAACATACAATGGATATAAATTTATTTATCCAGTTCAAATATTTATTAGGTCAATTCCATTTTCATACAGTGGGATAAAACATACTAACGATACAGTTTCACATAAAATAAGAGAGAAGCAACGAATCCCCTATCTCAAAGAGTTCTTGATGTTCTTTATACGAGAACGATCCTCACAACACATCATGATCGCCTCCTCTCGCGACAACTTCATCCACCCGAGGATGCCATGGTACACTCGCACCAACTGAAACCTAAGAAAACTCAATTAGAAGCATGGATATTACATGCTATAATATGGAAAGGAGAAACATGAGAAGATAAACCCCAAAAGAATGACGATAAAACATACCTTATATTGAAGATTGATCGATACTACTTGGTTGTATTAAAATAGAGCCGAACCAATCCTAGGAGGAAAGTTTGATTGTGAAATGCCTACGGGATGGAATGAAAGGTTCTAGAATCTCACAACTAAGAACAAGAAGAAAGAACTAGGGAGGAAGATATCTCATCCATTTAGATGATTTAATGGAGCGACAGTTTAAGATACACTTGATTTCCCATTAAAAGCGGATCGCATTAAACCACATGGTTTGACCAAGTAAAGACATCCAAAGCCGTAGGAATAATTAATATAAGGAGTTATGGCCTTTGAATCAGCCTTAAAGTCCTTAAAACAAGGATTAGCATGCATTTTACGTCAAAGGAAACGTCAAAGGGGAGAAATTGTAAGAAGCTGAAAACACTATTCACGAACTCAAAATTTGGCAAAGGAAATAGAGGTCACCGATAGAACTCACCGTTAAAGGTTACCGATAGACCTCACCGTTCTGGAAACACTGTTCATGAACTCAAAATTTAACAAATAAAATAGTGGTTACCAATAGATCTCACCGTTATAGGTTACTGAAAGACCTCACCATTTTGGAAACAGTGTTCACGAACTCAAAATTTGACAAAGGAAATAGCGGTTACCGATAGACCTCACCATTAGAGGTTACCGATAGACCTCACCGCTCTGGAAACACAGTTCATGAACTCAAAATTTGGCAAAGGAAAGAGGTCACCATTGGAACCTCGCCGATGGAACTGTTCACAGATGGAACTGTTCATAGAATTAGAAATTTGGAAAAGGAAATAGAGGTTACTGTTGGACCTCACCGTTGGCACTGTTCATAGAAGGTTACTGATGACAGTGTTCACAACTGTCTACCGTTGGAACTGTTCACCGAGGGTCACCGATGACACTGTTCACAACGGTCTACTGTTGGAACTATTCATAGAAATGGAAATTTTGCAAAGTGTTGGGGATACGTCACCTTGACCTCCCGGAACACCTCAAACACCATATTTTCACAAAGGAATGGACTAGAGAGGTCTAGGCCATTACAGTGCCTAACTCCAAACTCCATCCTTTCTCTCAACCATCTGTACTTTAAAACCATTCTGTCATGAAACTTTTTAATCAATATAGAGAAAGGGAGAAAAAGTGCCACAACCTTCCTTCTTCAAGATGAAAGAGAGATAATGAACCCTGATTCCTGACTCTAGGAAGCCTTGGGGTGGGGACTAACACCATGGGTATGTATATATTCTCACAAAAATGAGAGGCATTACCCTTTTTAAGGAAAACATGATCGGTATATAAGATGTTCCATCCCAAAAAAACACCAAATACTATATATAAAAGAAAATAAAAAAGTATCCCACATGCATGTTTTAAATAAAACAGTTACAAATAAAACAAATTCCTAAAGTACCAAAAAAATCTATGCAGCGAGACAATAACTATCCCATTGTCTGAGATAGTAAGGTCTAACACATTCTACATAATCCTCTACGAAACTTGAAAATAGTTTTATATACGTTGGGTGAGCATACAAGTATACTCAGTAGGAAGAACCAAATTCCCTCACGAACAAGTGGAAGGAAGCATACTAATTCCCCTATGAGAAAGAAAAAGAATCCAACTACACCTAACAAGGTATACTACACATCCCAAACTCACCAGGGCACACTCTCTTTGTAACGAAAGTCATGTAAAGTAATACAGTAAGCACGTTGATGATAGGGTACCCCAAACCACATTCCCCCTTATTCTCTGCTCTCAGACCCTAATGGAAAACGTCCTAGCACTCCTAACTCTTCCGAACCTACCACACCACATTCCACCCACAAACACCTAATAATAGAGCTAGTCCCGCATCCTGGGCAAATGAAGCTCGTCACATCCCACCCGTAAACACCTAGGCCAAAACCAAATATAATCCCACCTGCAATCACCTGGGACACAACCACATCACATCCCGCCCGCAAACACCTATGCCATAAAAAACACAAACTCATCCCAAAGAAACCTAGGAAATCAAAACACATCTCATCCCAAAGACACATGGTAAGCATAACTCATCTCATTATGAAGACACCTCGGAAGCACAAATCACCCACACACACCTGGGCCTCTCAAACCACAACCTACCCCAAGAATCGTATTCTGTCACGACATGTGAGAGGGATAAGGGAAGAGATGGTGGTCATCCATCCATCATCCCATGAGATGTTTGGGAAAGACATCATCCCCCATGATGATGGGGATGTTCGGAACATAGTTCTCAACAAGGGTGGGGGCATATAGAAATCAAAAAGTAAAATTCATATATATATATATATATATAAGCACCAAACACTCAGCCCAACCTATGGGTTTACAAAATAAGTAACCAACCCACAAAACCGCCTTTGCTTATACCTTTAAATGAAAACCACACAACCAACTACAACCTCAATTCATAACCTCCATGAATTCATTTAACTATTTATCATTTTTCATCAATCAATTCATTTATTCATTCCATCACTACTTGGGAAACTACCAGTGACAAAGCATATCGAGCAATATAGAAAATGTACCACAAGGGAAGAAAAAGGAGAACCACGGTACAATGAAATACTTCATATTCCCACCCAATTTAACATATATACCAACCACTACCATCTTCATTCTTCAAACTCACCCCTACCTTTCCATCCTTCATCGAACTCATCCCTATACACACAGTCGCACCCAGAAACACAAATAAAACACAAACCAACCGCAACCTCACTATGTAACACTTCCCATTCATTTTGAAATAAAACAATCCCTCAACCTGAGATTCTATTACTCCAACTGAACCACCCCTCACACAACCTTGATCTCAATAATAGCACCACACATCCCACAAAAGACACAAGATAGAAAAATTCCACATATAGCACACTGTCACACCGAACAAGGAAATACATATTCATATTTGAAAAACACTCTCACTTTAATTCCACTTTTATAATTTAGGGGTTATCACAGAACATGTTTGATCTTAGGGAATCCATTTTTTTAACCAAATATATGTGGTTAATCAAATTCATATATATTCAGTGGTTCAATGAAATATCAACAACAAGAATTCACAAGACATAATAGGTTCACAAATAAACACCACCAATGGTCATGATTTTTAGTAGGCATACATCTCATACAATTCACAATATCAATCAAAATATCAATAAAACAAAATCGTGTGTCACTTTTCCCTAACTCGATTAATAGACGATCAATAATTCCTCCATGCACCAAAATAGGGAGGGTGCATGTAGTAGGAAGAAGCCTCTAGGGAAATGCAATCTGAAGGCCACATCACAAATTCCCTATTGCTCAGGGAATAATGGTTTAGGGAACATCGGTATCAATAGAAAGGGAATAACTCAAGGAATAAAATATATCGATGTTAGAAAGGCTAGATCCTAAATCAATGGTGAAATAGGTTTTAAAATCCATTAATGGAAGATCTTGACTGGGACCATGCAGTTCAGCCATTTAGAAGATTCTGATCATTGAGACTTTAATGTTATTTTTATATCCCTTGAAATGTATTTGATACCACTAAAATATGGTTTTAAACTCAATTTACATCAAACAAAACATAAAAGGGTAGAAACTGAAAAAACTAGGGAAAACCAAAATTTGGAGAAACTATTGGAAATGACTCACCATTGGGTGAGTCACCGGTGTTAGCTACCAGTGTGAGTCACCATTCAGTGATTCACTATTCAGTGAGAAATCATTCAGTGAGCTACCATTTGGTGAGTCAACATTAAGTGAGCTACCATTCAGTGATTCACAGTTCAGTGAGCTACCATTGCAGGACTCATTGTTGGAGGAGTCACCTTCATGAGTCACCGGTCATGACTCAGTAGCACTAACTCACCATTGTGATCTACCGATTTGAGTCACCATTGAGATATACCATTATTGACTCAACATTGGAAAACTGGAAAATAGGAAAACTCTTAAAATGAGCCACCATGACCTCCCAGAACACCTCAAGAACATGATTTTTACAGAGAAATGGATTGGAGAGGTCTGAAATATTACAATTAGTCACTGATTGTATCAAATAAAATAGAGATAAATAATATAAAATAGCTTGGAAGAGAAATTAGGTCGAGATCATAGAGGTTGCGACTGAATGAAAAGATAAATCATCCATGTACCATCCTAAAATTTCAAATAACACCATTTACATGTAGTATAACCCCAATTCACATCGTGTAATCCATGAAAGTAAATTATACTGATAAAAACAGATCAATTTAATGAAAAAAATTTCATCATTACACGACATGAACATAATACATAGCTAGTAATCCTTTCATGTCATGTACCAAGTTCATGGAATTAGCTCGGAAACCTTTACACAACATGAAATCCAATTACATAGATTTTATTTCTCCTATAGACTATGAAAAATCCAGTTTACAAATGAAAAATAAAACCCCCCATTTGGAATTCTCTGAATAAGTGGAAAACCCAAAAATTCTTTTAACTCAATTATACCTAGACTCCATTAATTCATGCAAACATACATCCCATAACATCTGGTCAATTTTCCCCAACAAATTATCTCTATCCTTATGAGTCCCAAGATGCACCCAAATAATGAGGAAAATGTAAAAAGATAAAAATGAAATCATAATGACGGTAAAGGGATATTACAACGAGTTTTCTAATTTAGAATGTGAATAATAGAAGGGAGATTATGGACAAATAGGGGAAACTATCATTTAAATGGATTATAATTATCCATAACATTTTTTCATTTTAAAAATGATTCAAAATCAATATTAAGGAATAATTGAAACAAAAACCCATCTCATAGGACATAAATAGAGTTTAAAATATTAATTCAAATATAAAAATCAAGAAAAACATTATAACTCAAGAAAAAAGATTGAGTTATGAAACACTAGTATATTTTAAGGAAGAAATCATTCACTGGCCACCAAAAGAAATAGAATCAATGGAGGTTTTGTTTTCAAATTCAACTATAATTTATGATACTATAAGTCATGGGGTAGGAAATAGAACATAAAAATTAATATTGATTCATAATATCAAATCATGCCTCAATGAAGAGTTATTGATATGGAACCCTTAAAAATATAGTAATTTTATAAGAAAATGTCATTTGAAGCTTGAAAATTAGAAGTTACAATAAATCACATGAATTAAATCATGGATTACACAACAATATATTCCTAGGATTTTTATATACCATATAAATAATAAATTGGTGAATAACATAAAAACATGTCTTAATGAAGAGAATTTGAGATCAAACACTTTCCTCATCTCAGAATGAGTTCTTCACTTATACTTAACTTCCTTTCCCTTAGATATTTTAAATTGGGTAACTACTTAGGACGCATTATCATGTTCATTAACTTAGACGAAGGATTTAAAGGCATATGGTTGGTGTTGGGGAGTTATTGGGGTACAATTTCTTTTGAGCTAACACTATTGAATGGGTGGATAAATTATGAAGATGCAACCTCCTATTATAAGTGATGAAAAGGGAAATTTTGTAATAAATCTTTATTTCTCAACAACATCATTACATTATTCAAGAAAACATGATTAAAAAAGGTAAATAATAGTATGGGGATAGATATTAGGCTGAGACTCCCTCCACCATCAAATATCAAATATTTTTTCATATGTTTTAACATTATTGAGTATGTTAATCCAATTTTACCATAATTTACACTTACCGTGGTAACTCCATTATCACCCTTGTAAACTAATTTTTATGGAAAGAATTAAAATTAAAATTATTTATTAATTAGAAGATGTTGATTTAAAATATTTCAATAGTAATATAAAATAGAATTTTAATGGGTTATATAGATTATATTTAGTATTTTTGCACATAATATCTAATAAATATTTATTTTATTAAGTTATTCTTAACCAAAAAATTATGTGTATGTTATTATTAATAATATTATATATTTTTTAAAAAAATATTTTTTTAATATAAAAATTTAATTTTTTTGTGGATTTAAAATCCATACATAACTAAATATTAACTAAATAAAGTTTAATTAAATTAAAATTCCAAACCCTATTTTTATTATAATTAAAAGTTTATGGTTAAAAATAGGTTTTATAAAAAAATTAAAAATTTCAATAAAATGAATAATATTACCCCTTAAATAAATATTTTTTAAATTAAAATGTTTTTTAAAATTCTAAGTCTCTCTTAAATACTGATTAAGGAAAAAATTCATTGTTTTGGAAGGATGTGTATTTTTTATTATTCATCTAAAAATAAATTATTTTGGAAACAAACAAAAAAACTATCATAAACTCAATTTCACACAATGAACCCATAAATGGAAGTCATTTTTTATATTCAACTTATATTTTTGTTAAAAATTAATTTCAAAATACCAATTATATACTTTATTATTATTATTTTGAAATGTATAACTTATGTTCCAAAATTTTAAATATTGGTTTCTAAATTAAAACCATGTTTTAAAAAATAGTAAATAAAACTATAATATACATATTTGGCCTTAAAAAAGGATTCATGAATTTTAAATTTTTTATTATATAATAATAATAACATAAAATTCATTCTATAAAAATTATATTTTTCATTATTTTCCTATAAAAAAATCTTTTTTAGAAAAAACCGAAAATTAACCCTAAGATAATATCAATATTTTAAAATAAAAAATTATTTTCCCATTATCTGATTAAAGTAATTTTGTATATAGTTATTTGATTAAAAATAAAAAATGTAATGATTTTTTTTATTTAAAAGTAAATTATTAAATTTCTTGTATCATTAATCATGTTTATTATAAATTATTAAATAATTGAATATTAAAAATTTTCTTTTATATATATAAAATAATACATTTTATAGTGATATTTTAAATGTGATCAATTTTATTTTTTATAGTATAAATTTTTTAAAATTGTTCTTAAAGTGGAATCATTTTAAAAATATTAATCAAAGAGAATAATAATATATAATTATTTTTAATTCATTATTATCCTTTTTTATATATATGATTATATGATTCATCTATTTTTAATAAGTCGTGGTTTGTTTTAGTCTAGTGTTTTGTTATTTCCAAGTTGTGTGTTACAAAAACTATTTAATATTTTTTTGATAGATCCAAATTCCTAAGTCATTATAATACTCACCTTCATAGCCATTGGATATGGAAACCATAGAAAGAGGAAAGATAAAATTCTTATAAAGGGTAAATATAATAGATCACAATAACAAATTATAAGTGACCATAATATAAACATACCAGTATAGTCCTGATACACAGTAAAATTCATACACCACAATGAATAGATTATAAATCAAGGTGTATAACATAGAATAACAAGAGATATTAATCAAAATAGTGTAGAACCATTAGTCAATAATCATGTCCCATGGTATCTAAACATATTCATGAAAATAAGAATAAAATACTTAAACATATTTCATATTAGGGGAAAAAATTAGAATATGGAACATTACATTCACGAGCCACAACATTAGTGTCCATTATTAAAAGTAACTAAAATTTAGCATTGAATACATATCTCATGAGATATAAGCATTAAAACATTGCATTGGAGGGTGATATAGGAACCCAACCATCATCATCTATAAATAAGAGTGCCACTTGGCATCAATAACTTATCATATAATAAAGACCCCCTAAAATAAAATGAGATCTAGTAAATACGTCATAAAGAGCCAGTGGAATGAAAATGGGTTTCATATGGATTCACATTAAGTAAACATTAATAATTATATAAATAATAATATCATGATAAATCCATGGAAAATAAATGTATATCCAATGAAATTAAGCTACATTCAGGGAAAATAATGTTCAATCAAGATAATAAATCATACGATATCTACATCATATAGTTATGGGGTTGAAAGTTATGTTAATAATTACCAAAAATTAATCGATGTATAGAATCATGGTGAACATACTTCAACAAAATGAATCAAATAGATGTTATTCACAAGGTAAATACCTTGGGTAATTAGTTAGAATATCACATAGACTATGATTAGGAATGAAAATACCAGTGATAAATCATTTGTCATAAGAGAAGGAAATTAAAATGGTCATTTAGATAAATATGTTTTCAAGTTAGATTTGAATATATCCTTCATCAAGAATAATGTTTGTCAATGGGTATGAAAGTAAATGAAAACCATTTATAAAAGGATTAGGAAAACCACTTTGTAAATAAGAAACATCCACGATCTTTTTGAAAAAAAAACATGATAGAAATATTTTATAAGTAAAGAAGAATAATATTTTACTTTTAAAAAATTAATTCTAAAAAGTAAGTAACATAGAAAATGATAAATTGTAGGAAAGAGGTTTTCACATAGAAAATGTTAAAAAGTAATTTTTTATTTATGGAAAACAACCTTTTTATAAAATATTGAAAATTTCTTTGAAACGTTTTGTAAAAGATAAACTAGAAGAAAATGACCTCAATCAATTTTGAACGTATATATAAGGAAATTTTCAAAAGTATATAATTAATTTAGACATTGAAAAATGGAGGTTCATGATAAAGAGATTATATAGAGCCTGTTTCACTAACAATAAACACTTTATGTGAAATATAAGTCAAGGGAAAATGAAATATAGAGGGAATATATAAAACCACATGAATATAAAATCTAAATGATGAGGGGTTTTATAATGAAATAATTTCATATATGTATTATATTTGAAAATCAATATTGTTATGAAAATAATGTTGGTAGTGTAACCCTTTAGTATTGAGTAATATTTTGATCAAAAATTCTTTCAAGTTGGGTATCTTTTGAATAGATATCCATTAAACAAATGTAAATGATAGGTCACATAAAAACCCATCAATATTGTAAAATAAATTCATTATAAAGTAACCCCATTATAATAATGGAATCATTGTTCACATTAAGAAATAATTTTTGAGAAATGAAATTTGTATAATGAAACCATTTCCATAATTACAACTTAGTTGAGTTAAATTTAATATCCTATAAAAACATAAGTATCATAATAGATAATATAATAAAAATATTCATACAAAAAAATATTTATAATCCAAATTTATAATCACTTTCTAAATATATATTAGTCAGTTTATTCTTCCACTCGAATGTCCTAAAGGCCTTGTTTTTATTTTATTATGGATAATCCCCCTTTTAAGGGTTGAAGGGGGAACCCTTACATGACCTGTATCCCCAAGGCACAAGGCCTGACACGACCTGAAAGCCAATACATGACCCGAAGGCCCCGAGGCATACTATACCCATTATATGACCCATAGGCCCAACCCACTAGAACTACCCCTCCCCAGCTTCTGTATCATTTATTGCCTAGCTCTCCACCTTGCATTGCTGATCGGCTATCACTTCCCCATACAAAACTGCATGGTGCCTGGCTACTATGGCAGTTTCCATACCCTCTCCTTCTTCTAATCAGGTTATATATGCATATGGTGATTGTTACTCTTGCCCTCATCTTCTTCTAGGGTCTGCTCTGTGTGAATTGGGCTACTCTATAGTCTTTGTGGCCCTAAGGCCCTGAGTCCTGAAGGACTTTGATGAACCAAAGGCCCTGAGACCCGTAGGCCCAAACCTATGGCCCAAAGGCCCAAATCTAGTGAATAGTCTCGGCTACTACAGTACCAAAAAGTACCCGCTATAGTACCTCCTACAGTACTGTTACAGTGTTGCTGTAGTACCCCTGAAATTTGCCTCTACCCAGTTTCAAACCTGGGTCTCTTGGATTCCAATCAAGATCCCTTACCACTCAGGTACGGGCTCATTGGTGTTAGTTTATTCTTATTTTCCCACATCGAGTGTTTATGTTTTGAACGTTTATACTAGTTTCGTGGGATTAGTGTGAATATTCATTCTTCATATATATTGCGTCATTACAAGATCAATAGTTTTACTATAGTGGATAAATATTATTTATTTATATAACAAATAAATTTTCTTTCATTGGTAAAATATTATTTATCTCCAAAGATGAAATCGATAACAAACACTATTTGATGATTTTCAAGCTAAGAATGGATTTTTTTAATTAATAAGGTAAATATTGAAATATATTTTACAATAAAAATTACAGAAATATATAATAGTGTAACATTAATTATTATTGAATACTCATCCATTATATAATATCATATAATTGTTTAAGTTGGTTGTCAAAAAATCCAAAACCTATACATAACACGATAATTTATGATTATGAGGTAATTTTGTTGCTATATAATTACCCATATAGCGTAATGATATATTTTAGTAGTTATTAGTCTAATCTGTCAAAATTATAAATTATGTAGAATAATATGTAATGTATATTATTATATTAAAAGAAATTAATTAATTATTTTCCTCTATGTATGGTGGTTTTAAATGATTGATTTAATGATAATCATTTACTGATCATATCATTACTAGTTTATCCATTCTGTCAAACCAAAACCTTAATAATATCAATATAATAAATTTATACATTAAATAAATTCTCATTACCATAAATGTAAGGTAGCGATGAAATGAAAAATGGTAATCAATAATCACAAGGACGTGGTTGTCCACTAATATATTTTTTCACGACGATAGTCCACACATTAAAAAATGTCATGTCTCCATTCTTACAAAAAATTGGATTGGGTTTTGATACTTTCACCATCATTAAAATAACATATATGAATAATAATTATATTCTTGTTATCATATTGAGTTGATGAAATGAAATTTGAGAATGAATAAATGCACATAATTAAAAATGAAAATAGGAAGAAGCAGTTCTAAAACTATACCTCACTACATGGGTTATCTCCTTTGCGATGTGGTTAAAACTTTAAAGTATGGTATTTTGAGATGATTAGAACAACATAATTATATATAAGAGTATTAAATAGTGCTTTGGGAATATTTTGGTATTAAATAAAGGATATTTATGCAGATGGACATGATGATATGATAGCCTCTATTATAAGTTAAAATGATTTTCATTTTCATAATACAAAAAAACTTCAAATAATAAAATTTCACTCTCTTGGAAAATGGAATTAAATTATTTAAATAATAGGTAGGATAATAGATATGGTCGATACATACCTTAACCACTCAATTAAAACATGTTTTTAACATTGTTTTTCTTTTTATGTATTATGTTATTCATTTTTATCATTTCAGTTTTCACCATGGTAAATAGTTTTTAACTAGGTAATTGATCCATTATTCCAAAAAATATTACAACATCATGTAATTTGGGCCTAATGATTCCAAATTTTGAAACTATTTTTATTCATTTTTTAAATGTGATAAAAAATAAGTTTAAAATAATTGATATATAATGTATTAAAATAATATTTGAGAGAAATATTTTTTGACTACTAAAATATGAATCATAGGTTTTTAAACATGAATTAATATTTTATAATGAATAATTTATATTATAAAATAAATATATTTTTGATAAATATATTTTCTTAATTTCCAATTCGTACATAAATACTAATAATTTGAAAAATAGTCACAATATCGGTATATTACACTATTCTACTAAAAATTAATTTTTTTAAGAAATCCAAAAAATTCATGAAAACAAAATTTTGGTATTATAAGTCCAAAAAATTATTTAGTTTTAGATAATTCATATTAAAAAATTTATAAATTTTTATGATAAATGAAAATTCAAAATATAAAGAAAAACTACTTTTGTTCAAAAATATTTTTTAATCATTAAGTTTTCTTAATATAATTTCATGAAAATTCATAATTATTAAGGTATTAATATTTTATTTCATATATAATAATATTATTAATGTGTTAAGTTTAATATTTTAGGATAAAATTTTCAGTTCCTAAAAAAATGGTTCTCTAAAAAAAGAGAAATATTATTTTATACTAAAAACGATTTAATAAATTCGATTAAAATTATATATATATATATATATATTTATAATTTTAATTCACTTATAAATTGATATTAAATTCATTATTTGAATTTATATATACATCATAACATATTTTAATAAAAATATTAATATTAATATGTAAAACACACACATATATATATTTAAAGTATTTTAATAACGCAATTTTATTTCATTGTGAGTTATATTATTTTAATTTTACTACCTATCAATATACGACATCAGTATACATATTATATATATGTCTGATGGCTATATATGCCACTACCATATTTAAAATTATCATATTTTCATGAACTATATTTGAAAAGAAAATATTTTTAATGTCTGGATTCCATTCCTATTTATAGACATACTAAATCGTTCATTTATTCCACTCTCACTTCATAGGTAACTATTCTTATTTTAAAATGTATATAATTTATATGCATTATCATTTTATGGCGACCTTCCTCAATATATGTTTTTTTGGGAAACTCATGATCCTAAAGGTTTATGATGATCCAGGAATTATACAAATCATGATGATGTTTTTTCTATCTATTCCCCCTATTTATTTATGAAATTTTAATGGATGTATTTAATACAAGGTGAGAAATCCATGGTGAGAATTTATTAGTTTTATGTTCTTTTGTTGTAATAAATTGTAAGATCCCGGATCATGGAAAGGTATGATCTCATTTAAGTTTTGATTTGAATCCCTTATTTTGGTTAATTAGGTGCTTATACAAGTCCTCAAGGAGGATTGGGGGTGTTCCGAGGTTTCGGGTCAAAAAAAAGGGGAAAATGGGTTTTCCAGGTAGGTCGCACGGTCTGCGCACGGTTAGTGCTAACAATGCAGACAGCCCAGGAAACCATGCAGGAGGTGGGTTTTTGGACAGTGGCCTTCGTAGGGTTTACGCACGGTTTGGAAAACCGTGTGAGTAAACCGTGCGACCCAAAAAGTTTTAAAAAATTACAATTTTTGCCACTCTAGGATTTTAATAACCACTTTGGATTTCCTCCCATTTCTCCCCTATTTACCATAGGAATGAACTAAATCTCCCAAGAGCTCCAAGAGATCGATCTCCCTCATTTCTAAGGTGTTTTGGTGCCGTGGGTTGTAGATCGAAGCTTCGGGTAAGGCTAATCCCTTCCTACTTCTATTTTGAGTTTAAGGTTTGTATCTTCTTCTCCTATATTTCTGAAGCTCTATAACCCTACTCTTTGGGTGTGATTTATGTTGAAGCTTCAAAGGTTGGTTGAAGCGGAATCTAAGGGCTCAATTAAGAGTGTGTTCACCCACAGAATCGAGGTAGGTGGTCTATAAGTTATATCCCACGGTTTAATTGTGGATTTGTGAATGTGTGGTTTTTTTCATGGGTGTCTCTTGGTATGTTTTGATCACCCTTGGAATGTTTAGGTAACATGGTTAATGAGAAGGTAAATGGAAACCCTCACGATTCCCATGGTGTGGGTTGAGTATGATGAGACTAATCTGGGTCCACCCATTGGGTGTGATGACTTCCCCAGACCTAGGGATTTGTGAAGAACAAGAGAGATTGTTGTGTATTTATGTAGAGCCCTTTCTAAAAATGTGCATGTGATTTTTTGTTTTGGAGTAGAAGTTGGGTGATGCACCTAGGATTAATAATAATAACCTAAGGGATATTGGGTTAACATGGAAGTGGTTCATAAAAGTTGACACATGAGAACGATGAATGACTAAATGGGTTAATATGTGGAAATGATTAAATTCCATAATGGGATGGATTCTGATCCTAGTAATGAAGCCTAGTGAGTTAGGCATAATGAATGAAGCATAGTGAGATAGGCACAATGAATGAATGCTTAGTGAGATAAGAATAATAAGAGGGATTTGGGGATAAGTGGCTAAATGATGTGAAATATGGTAAATGTGTTAATGGGTTAAGGTATGGTATTAACTATTATGTTATTGTTATGATTATGTTTTCCTTGGGAAATGGTTGCAATGTTGTGTGAATGGTTAATGGATACATATATGTATAGCATGTGCACATGGCTTGGTAGAGTGGGGGTATTGACTTGAGGTTCTACGCCCATGGGTTGAGTTGTACTGAGGCTCTAAACTCCACCCCTAATGAATAGGTTAGGGAAGAGGAATGAGGATCTGTTCCCCTAACAGTTTTATCCACCAGACCGAGGCTTCGAGGTGAGAATATGGTTGACATGAGGAAGTTATTCTTAGTGAGAGAGGATAATAATGTGTTTTTCCTCATGAATTTGATTGTGTACTCTGAGCCCGTGAATCTTGTTGTGTTTGATGAACCCATGTTAAATGTGATTGAAATGGAAAGTAATGAGAAATGGGATGAAATGGTAAGATATGGAAATGGTAATAATTGTTGGTAATGGGCCTAAAATGGATAAGGGCACTTAATCTGTTCCTTGTAATTTATTATTCATTTCCCTTTTACATGCACAATTGATTATACCATATATTTTGTAGATACTGTTGGTGGTGGCCTACTAATTTGTACTCAAACCCTGCTTGGGCTGCCGTTGGGTACCTGAGCAGTCTTCATGTTTTTAGGTCAGGAGAAGGGCCAAGGCCCTTTATAGGTAGTTTGGTTGGCATGGGTGTGCATGGAGGAGGTCTCAGACTTGGTGTCGGGACCTTGTTGTGGGATTTTGTAGTTTGTCTTCATTTTGGGTTTCGTTCAATTTTTCACTTGTAGCATGGCATGACATATTTACTGTCGTACATGGTTGTACCCCATTTGGGGAATGGTTGTTTATGAATGATCTTGTATTATTAGTTATTATTCAACTATTCTATTATCTTCTATTGTGTCTTACTCTGATAAAAAAGGGGGTATAGTCTCCCCAATGGTCTATTTGGACCCTCCCTGGTAGTCGGAAACCTTTGGTGTACAGGGAGGCACACTTAAGGTCATGTAACTACCCAGATCGGAGCATCGGTTTAGTTTCTCCTGGGATGGGGATGTTACAAAGTGGTATTAGAGGAGTAATTTCTTCTCCTTATCTAGAATCTTGTTATTTGGGATGGTAGATGGGAGTTAGGATGTGTCGGGCCTTGGTAATGAGCTCGTGCTAGGGAGTAGCTAACCCATGTACGAGTGAAAACCCAAGTCACCCTATGTGGGAATTGTTGTTCTTGATTGTGCGATGTTAAAGTTGATGATATTTTACCATTGGGTGATGCACATGTTATGTGATGGTTTATGATATTTGGCTTGTGGCCTCAATGGCATGAGGCTGTGCATTCATGCATCATTATTAGCACTTAGAGAGATCAGTGACATGTATCATGGTAGGAATACATGGGTAGGGTGTATCAGGCAGGAAAGATAGAATTCACCTTGCATCTTGAAAATTAAAAATGGAAAATTCCATAAACAAAACAGTGCAAGTGGGTGAAGATAAAAGAATGATAAGTGATTATAAATGAAATTTGTGCAATTAAAGGTTTGTAATGAATTGAAAATGTTGTTGTAACATGTTGTGTGATACTTGTGGTGTTGTATGGTTTTTTACCCCTTGTGGAACATGGCCCATGATAGGGATGGTCGGGGTGATTCTTTCGGAATATTAAGGTTTTTGGGATGGTTCATGTATAGTTGGTTGTTGTGGATGGTGAAGAGGCTTCTTGTTATGAAGTTGTGAAAGTTTTATGGTATGTATTCTAAACCTTGTGTTTAGAAATGTAGAGGAATGAGACCACGACATCAAGCGCTAGTTGGGAAACAAGAGGATGTTGCTGAGAACACTCCTCCAGTTGAAGAGTAAGAGAACGTGGTGATCCAGGAAATTATAGAAGAGAAGGTATGAGAGAACATGGATCATTTTGTGCAGATAACGGTTTGTGACCCAGGGTGCGCGACATTGAGTATGTTTGAGCTGACCAGAGAGTTTCAGTTACATCACCCTCCAACCTTTACCTAAGAGGGTGGTCCAGAGGCAGTAGAGTTCTGGATAGAGTATGTCCAGACAATCCTTGATCATCTAGAGACTCATGTTGGAAAGCGAGTCTAGTTGGAAGCTTATATGTTGCGGGGTCAGGTAGGGTGTTGGTGGGACATCCGGGCTCAGACTGAGCAGTATGAGGGGATGTTGTGGAAATATTTCCAGGAAAAGTTTCTGGAGAATTTATACCCAGAGACTTTGAGGAAAGAGCGGCCTGGAGAGTTCATGAGCCTGACTCAGGGATCATTATCGGTGATGGAGTATGATGTCCTCTTCACTGACCTGAGACGCTTTGTTCCAGCATTGACAGGGGATGAGGCATCAGTTATGGGGTGTTTCCATGTTGGGATGAGACACGAGATTTGGTCTCAGGTGAATATATTTCTCTTAAAGAGGTTTATTGAGGCAGTGGATCAAGTGATGACCTCAGAAGGGAACCTGAATGGAGCTTCAAGTGGTGGGATTGTTACGCCAGCTGGGCGGATGAGTAGTGTAGATTCAAAGGGCCAGAAGCATCGTTTTGAAATCTTTTAGCTAGACATAAGTGTTCAAGGTGTCCAGAAGAGAGGTTCAGCCTCTCATGGTGGTGATTAGGTGTTCTACTATTAGTGTGGAATGTCAGGGCACATTCATGGATAGTGTCCTAGACCTCCAGTTGATTTTCGGTCATGCAACAGATTGGAACACGTGCAGAGGTTTTTCAAGAACCCTCAGCAGGTGAGCATGGATGTTTGTGTCAGGAAAACGACAAGAGGAGGAAAGGGATCAGTTGATCCATATCAGGTTGGCTGTTGGAGCTCCACGGGATGTACTGGCAGGGGCGGTGGATGTGGAACTTTGGGGCTGGATCACCCATGTCAGCAGGGTAGTGCAGTGCAGGGCACACATGTTGGATCCCAGGGTAGAGGGGCAGGTCGTCTTCATATAGTTCAGTATGCACCTATTGATGGTGAGGATGGGCCATCAATTGTTTGAGGTATGATCCTTGTAGCTTCTACTTTTTCTAGTGTGTTTTTTGACACTGGTTCCACACACTCATTTATTTCAGCTCAGTTTGTGGTTTCCTTGGGTTTTCCTGTGGAATGTGTGTGCGGGGTTATGTCAATTGACACTCCGTTGGGTGTTTGAAATGAAGATATCAAGCGGTGTAAGGAATGTGATCTGGAAGTCGGTGGGCATTGTTTCCTGTGAGACTTGTTCATTCTTGAGGTGTTGGGATTTAACCTGATCTTGGGTATGGACTAGTTGGTGTTGTATCGGGATCATATTGACTATTACCATTGCATGGTATCATTCAATTATTTTGAGGGAAGTTCTTATGTTCATCGCAGAGAGTGGGATGTTCGAGCAGGTCGTACGGGACCGTTTTGTCGGCAGTTGGGTAGGCTCACAGCTCAAGTAGCTTTCCTTGTGATTGATGATGAAAGAGGGGCACAATCTATCTTCCCTTATGTAGTGGATCAGTTTTAGGATGTGTTTCCTGAGGATTTATTAGGGTTGCCAGCCGAGCGGGATATTGAGTTCATGATTGAGTTACTGCCGGGGCAGAGCTAGTTTCTATTATGCCATACCAAATGGCACCGACAGAACTCCATGAGTTAAAGGTTCAACTTGATGAGTTGGAGCATAAGGGGTTCATATGTCCTAGTATATCTCCTAGGGGATCTCCTGTGCTTTTTAAAAATAAGGATGATGGGTCGTTAAGGATTTGTATTGATTATAGGAAGTTAAATCAGATAAAAGTGAAAAATCAGTACCCTATTCTTAGAATTGATGACCTATTTGACCAGTTGAGGGGTGCATCAATGTTTTCGAAGATTTATTTGAGATCGGGTTATCACCAGTTGATGGTGAGACCTTCTGACATACCACTGACAGCTTTCAGGAGTCGGTATGGGTTATTTGAGTTTGCGGTGATGCCTTTCTCCTTGACCAATGCACCGACGGTGTTTATGGAATTGATGAACTGAATATTTCAACCTTATTAGATCAGTTTGTGGTTGTCTTTTTTGATGACATATTGGTGTACTCAAGAACTCATGAAGATCATTCCCAACATATTGACATCGTTCTAAGTACACTAATAGAGCATCGACTATTCGCTAAGATGTCAAAGTGTCAGTTTTGGATTGGAGAAGTGCATTTTCTGGGTCACATCATCTCTAGGGAAGGTGTGTCAGTGGATCCAGATAAAGTGCAGACTATTGTGTCTTGGGGGCATCCCCATAGTGTTTTAGATGTTCGGAGTTTTTTGGGTTTGGATGGGTATTACAGGAGGATCATCCAGGATTTCTCTTTCTTCGCAGCACCATTGTCGGGCTTGACCAATAAGGGAATCAATTTTGAGCGGTATGAGTCTTGTGAGAAATAATTTCAAGATTTGAAAAAGAAATTGACAACCACACCGATCTTGATCTTACCTGAGCTAGGTAGAAAGTATGTACTATTTTTTGATGTGTCTGGTATCGGGCTTGGGAATATGTTAATGCATGATGAGTGAGTTGTGGATTATGGGTCCAAGTAATTGAGACCCCATGAACGGAATAATCCCATTCACAATATTGAGTTGGATATAGTAGTGTATGCCTTAAAGTGCTTGAGGCACTACTTGTTGGGAGAACGGTTCACAGTGTATACCGATCACGAGAGTCTAAAGTATATCTTTCCGCAGCGGGATATGAATCATTGACATCAAATATGGGTTAAGTATCCCCAATATTTTGAATTTAATATGGTATATACGCCGGGGAAAGGGAACAATGTTGCTGATGCTTTGAGTAGGAAGGCTCAGAACTAGGTGGTTCATGAATCCAGCACTGAGTGGAAGGTGATGGCCTTGTTCGTAGAGATGCACCTGGAGGTGTGGGATGAAAATGGTCAGGAAAATCTTACTTCTGTGGTGGTTGAGTCTATGATTTTGGGTTGAGTTAGGGAAAGTCAGATCAATGATCCTGAATGTTTTTCCATGAAGGAAAGACTAAAAGGTGGGGAGCCACATTTTGGTTGGGCTGTCAGTGTAGACGTGGTTGTTTGTGTTCATGGTCATGTGTTTATACTAATATGCATGCGGGAATAGTTGATGCGTGAGTTCCATGCATCAAAATGGGTAGTGAATCGTTGTTTGACCAAGATGTATCAAAATCTCCATAGGCAGTTTTGGTGGCCGAGAATGAAGAAGGAAGTTGCAAGCTTTGTGGCACGGTGACTTACCTATCAGCAAGTGAAGGCTGATCTTCAAATCCCCTGTGGTCTGTTACATCCACTTCCCCATCTGGAATGGAAGTGGGATGATGTGACGATATATTTTTTGCTAGGTCTTCTGAGGATTCTTATGAAGAATGATGCAATCGTGGTAGTTGTGTATCAGCTAACCAAAGTGGCTCATTTCTTAATGATTTAGGAGACTTACATAGATGACCAGTTGGGTGAGTTGTATGTTCTGTAAATAGTAAGGTTGCATGGTGTACCACGAGACTATAGTTTCAGATTGTGACCCTTGTTTCACATCGCACTTCTAGAAAGGGTTGTAGAAGGTGTTTGGTACTCAGGTGATTTTGAGTCCGGCTTTCCACCCGCAGACGGCTGGGCAATCAGAGCATACAATCCAAGTGTTGGAAGACATGATGAGGGCTTATGTCTTAGATTTTGGGGGTTCTTGGGATAAGCACATGTCGCTTGTTGAATTTTCCTACAACAATAGTTTTCAGACTATGGTTTAGATGGAACCATTTGAGGCTCTCTATGGGAGGCTGTGTAGATATCCATTGTGTTGGTTGGATGCCAGTGAATCTAAGATTTTGGGACCGTGTCTCATTCATGAGACTTTGGATAAGGTTGAATTGATTCAGAAATGGATGGAAAAGGCTTAGAGTAGGCAGAAGTTGTATGCGGATCGGAGTTGTAGACCTCTTGAGTTCGAGGTGGGTGATCGTGTGTTCCTTCGGGTGTTGCCAAGGTTGGGTCATCGAAGGATTCGTAAGTTGGGAAAGTTGGGGCCCAGGTATATGTGGACATTTGAGATTGTGGAGAGGATTGGGCTGGTGGTGTATTGATTGGATCATCCACAATGGTATAGCGGGATGCCTGATGTTTTTCATGTGTCACAGCTTCGGCTGTATCACCCTGACCTAGCTCATGTGGTGGATGTTGAGGAAGTTGAGTTTGAGGCTGATGCGTCCTTTGAGGAGATTCCGGTTTGTGTGGTGGATCGTAGTGAGAAAGTCTTGCAGGCAAGGTTGTGCCATTATTGCGAGTACTATGGAAGCATGGGAATGTTCAGGAAGAAAATTGTGTGCGGGGATCAGATATACGGGTTCAGTGGCCCGATCTCTTTTCCTTGGAAGTGCAATGAAGATTGGAAGCTCGACACGAGGATGATCCATTATAAGGTGGGGAGGTTTTAAGATACGATATCTTGGAAAGGAATGTTATCATTTAAGTTTTGGTTTGAATCCCTTATTTTGTTTAATTAAGTGCTTATCCAAGTCCTTAAGGAGGATCGGGGGTGTTCTGAGGGTTCAGGACACGAAAAATGGAGAAAAATTGGTTTACTGGGTAGGCCGCACGGTTAGTGCTAACCATGCAGATAGCCCAGGTAACCTTGCAAGAGGTGGGGTTTTGGACAGTGGACCCTGCATAGTTTGCACACAGTTTGGAAAACTGTGTAGGGAAATAGTGCTGCCTAGAAAGTTTTAAAAAATTAAAAAAATTTCCACTCTAGGATTTTAATACCCAGTTGGGATTTCCTCCCATTTCTCCCCTCTTCACCCTAGGAACGAACCAAATATCTTAAGAGCTCCAAGATATCGATCTCCCTCATTTATAAGCCATTTTTGGTGCTGTGGGTTGCAGATCAAAGCTCTGAGTAAGGATAATCCCATCCTTGCTTCTCTTTTGAGTTTAGGGGTTGTATCTTCTTCTCCTCTCTTTATGAAGCTATAAAACCCTAAACTTTGGGTGTGATTTAGGGTTAAGATTAAAATGTTGGTTGAAGCGGAATCTAAGGGGTTGATTAAGAGTGCGTTCACCCATGTAAATGAGGTAGGTGGTCTATAAGTTATATCCAATGGTTTAATTGTGGATTTGGGCATGTGTGGTTTTATTCTTGGTTTTCTCTTGGTATGTTTTGAACACCCTTGTAATTTTTAGGTAAAATGTTTAATGAGAAGGTAAATGGAAACCCCACGATTCCCATGGTTTGCATCGAGGATGATGAGACTAATCTATGGCCACCCATGGGGTGTTCCGACTTCCTCGGACCTAGGGATTTGTGAAGAATAAGAGATATTGTTTTGTGTTTATGTAGATCCCTTGATAAACATGTTGATGTGATTGTTTGGGTTCGAGTAGATGTTAGGTGATGCACCTAGTATTAATAATAATAACCTAAGGGATATTGGGTTAACATGGATGTGATTCATACGGGTTAACACATGAGAATGATGAATGGCTAAATGGGTTAATAAGTGGAAATGATTAAAGTCCACAATGGGATGGATTATAAGACTTGTAACAAAGCCTAGTGAGTTACACATAATGAACGAAGCCTAGTGATATAGGAAAAATTAATGAATTCTTAGTGAGATAAGCGTAATAAAAGGTATTTGGTGCTATGTGGCTAAATGATGTGAAATATGGTAAATGTGTTAATGGGTTAAGGTATGGTATTAACTCTTATGTTATTGTTATGATTATGTTTTCCTTGGGAAATGGTTGTGATGTTGTGTGAATGGTTAATGGATACATATATGTATAGAATGTTCACATGGCTTTGTAGAGTGGGGTATTGACTTGAGGTTCTACGCCCACAGGTTGAGTTGGACTAAGGCTCTAAACTCCACCCCTAATGCATGGTTTAGGGAAGATAACTAAGGCTCTGTTCACATAAAGGTTGCATCCACCCAGACTGAGGCTTCAAGGTGAGGATATTATTGACATGAGGAATTTATTCATAGTGAGATTGTAAAACAATGTGTTTTTCCTCGTGTAAGTGATTGTGTACTCTGAGCCCATGTAACTTGTTGTGTTTGATGAACCCATGTTAAATATGATGGAAATGGTAAGTAATGGGAAATGGGATGAAGTGTTAAGATATGGAAATGGTAATAATTTTTGGTAATGGACCTAAACTGGCTAATGGAACTTAATATTTTCCTTGTAATTCATTATACATTTCCACTTTTCATGCACAATTGTTTATACCTGATATTTTGTAGACACCGTTGGTGGTGGCCTACTAAGTTGTACTCACAACCTACTCGGGATTCCATTGGGTACCCAAGCATACTTGATGTTTGTTGGTTATGAGAAGGGAAAAGTGTAACGCCCCGACCCCAGTTACCCAGAGTCAGTGCATTATTACATGAAATAGGAATTATCACAAAAGATTAAGTCTCGAAATACTGATTAGTTTAGTATCCGCTGAAACACTAGATACATTCATAAGTCTTACATTACATTATAAAGTGAAAAAATACAACAACATAGTCTCCATATTCTAAAATCATATCCCCTCAGACTATCCCTACAAGTCAATCATAAAATACTTCTTCACATCCTGGGAAAAATAAAACATAGAAAGGGGTGAGCTCAGATGCTCAGTAAGGATAAAAATATAATGTAAAATTTAATAAATAATCACAAAAATTTAAGGCAATGTATAACTAAAACAAAAGACTTTTAAATATGAACATCTGAATAATATGGAAAAATTGAAATGAAATAATTCCATTAACTTATTCACATGGATATTCTACTAGTCGAATAATCACATGCAATATCAATAACCACTTTTATAATGATGGAATTCATAATACCAGACTATCATAACCACATAGTCAAAGCCTTGTTCCAAGACTACAAATAAGATTTTGTCAAGTATTTGTGCCAAGACACTAGTTTGTCTCATGAGACCTACCGATGCATCGAGGAGCTATAGTGGTATCCACTCGTCGCTTACTAAGTCCAATTCATTCTTCATATGAACGAGTTTAAACATAACATAAACAATCGTATTAAAACTAGCATACGAAATGTCAATACTTTCTCCATAAACCATGAATGGTATAAAAATAAAACATCCACAATAAAACATATCACAAAATCTTCAATACAATATGGAAGTTTTGTATCATAATAAATCAACTTCAAATAAGCTTAAATTCCATCAATGGATGTTGACATAGATGAAATCAAAACTATTTGAGAGAAATATCTCTTTTTTTGAAATCATTTAAATGTCACATAATTATAAAAGAAAAAATTTACTTAGAAAATATTCTTATAAGCTTGTAAGGGAAGCTTCGATGATTTTATAATGGCAGAAAATAGACGCACCCGCCGTATAAGTTAAAAAAGACATTCTTACCTTAATTTTGTCAAAAAGGTTAAAAAGGACCTTGTTTTGAAAAAGTAGCAAATATTATTTTATAAACATCTTATAAAAAGTAAAAAAATGGTATAAATGACTTTAACCCATATTCTATAAAATAGTAAGAATGTTTTGAAATAAATTTTCAAGAAACATGGATGTGGATGATAAAGAGGTCCCAGTAGATACTTATATAAAAACAACCTTGGATAATAAAGAGATTGTGAAATTAACCATTACCTCATTGTAATTAATCGAGTCATACGAAAAATAGTAAATAAACACCAAATGAATCAATGACTATCATGAATATAAATGGAATAATGATAATATATATCAAATGGCAGTACACAATACACCATGTGCAATAAATAAGTGGTGACCAATGGAATCTCACGGAATTAAAAGTGAGATAAGAAACCCCTTACCTTGTACTTTTCCTTGGTCAAGGGTAGGTTAACCTCCTGTATAATGGTGAAATAATTGTTATTAAATTATACAAGAATCATATACATTAATATGATATTATATATGGTCTTTCAACATTGTTTTGTTAATAATATCTTTGTATTATCGTTGTTTCGGGTGTTAACGGATTCATTTTCCTTTATATTATTTATTATGTGAGTCATATTTTTTATGTATGGGATGTATCTTATTCGTATACATAATGATATCAAGTATTTAAACATTATTTTTAATCATCTAATTAAAATTAGTCTTGAATGGATATGATGGGGAATAAATCTCATCGCGTTTGTGGAGACGATAATCCGTACGTACGCACGAGCGACAATATAATTATATTGATATTAAAATATTATATAATTGGATGGTATATCATATATAAAGAATAATTATCATGTTATATTTATTATTAAATGAATTAAACATCATTATTATATCCATCCAAATAATAATGTATTGAATAACAATTATACCACGACATGGAGACGATAATTAGTACGTACGCACGTATGATGACATGTCATTCAAAGCATGGATAGAATAATGAATATGTATATTACATATTTATAATAACATCATATTATATAAAAGATACTGGATTTATTATTTTATAATGTAAATAACAAAGAAATAAGAAGTGGATGAAGAAAAGAACTTGAAAAGGGTGGTGAAATTAATACCTTTTCTTCGGGTTCTTCCTTTTGCTTTGATCAAAAGGGATTTTTAAGTTACCTTTATTACTAAGGGAAGGATTATAGGATGAATTGAGGGAAGTTTAGAGGGTATTTGGGAAGATTTTGGCCGAGAAAAATGGCTTTGAAGGTGTGAATTAGAGAGAAGGGGGAGTACCCTTTTATAAGAGGGGTGAGGGGCACCTTAGGAAAAGCTAGAAATATTATTTTATAATAAACTAATTTTCGGTTTCTAATGCCTCCAAAATGGATTATTTAAAAGAAAAAGGTGGGTATGGGTCGAAAACCACTCAACCAATAGGTTTTAGAGAGGTTTGGGTCACTATATTAACTTTATCTTTTAGCTTTAACTATTAGTTAAATAGTTTGACATTTACCATGTCACTTTTTATTTTTATATTATATGGTTAATAAACAGACTACATACTTCTAAGAGAACCCCAAGTGGTTCATTAATGATACAACTATCATTATATAAGTCCTTTGGTCGAACCATAGATTTTTAGGAATAGAATATCAATTAATAATATAATATTTATTTTAAAAACTATTTTATGTCAATTTTGACACTATTTGGTATTTTGTTTTTGATAAATTCATAACAGAATTATTAATTTGAAAAAAATTAATATAACCAATCCTAATATTTCATATTAACCTATAAAATTAGTGTAATTCATAAAAAGTCTCAAATTACATTTATTTGGATATTTATAATATAAATTATTTTAATATTTCATTAATTAGGTAATTACTGCATCATCATTGTGTCATAAATAAATTTAATTATTTAATGTCTAAAAATTATAAATAAAATACCATTATTTAGGAAGTTTTTTTAGATTTCTAATTAATATTTATAATCGAATTTATCTTATGTGTAATGCTATATTAAAAATGTTTTAGTTATTAAACTTTGATTTTAACTCTTTTAACTCTTCTTTGAATTAAATAATAATAAATGTCCTAATCTAATCCAAGTGGACCAAAGAGGTTCATATTTTATTCCTAAGGTTTTTTTTGGTCGAATTATACTTATCAAATAGAATTAGGACATGTGTTAGGGTAATAATAATATAATTTTTACCCTTAATTACCCTATTTAATTTTAACTGTGGTAAATAAAAGTTAAAAGTTACTATTCACCAAATTTTTTTTATCTTATTGAACCAAATTTTACTCCTTGATATTAACCGTTTCTCTCATATTTTCGAAATTCAACTCACAGAAGTGGTAAAATTAAGTTTTATGTGAATTTGCAAATTCTTCTAGGAGATGGGTAAAAGACGGTGAAAAGTTCAATAAAATTTTTATATTGCTAAATTTTTTATAAACTGACTCCAATTACATACATTGAACTTATATAGGTATTATGTATCTATTTTTACCTAAAATAAATTTAAATAAAATAAATAATTATTTATATAAAATTTGGTTTTAAACTATAACTAAGTGTTTCTTCATTATTCATAAAAAATTGAACGTTTTCAGAAAAAATACCAAAAATTCACCCTAAGATAATTTTGATATTCTGAATCCAAAAATGATGTCCATTTTGAAATATAAAATTTATAAAATTTTAAAAAGTGGGTATTACAATTCATAACTGCTAGTTTTATTGGTTGTGGTGTGTGTTAGAACTCGAAGTTTTGTACAACACATGCTATTGTATTAATAAAAGAGAAGCGTACCTTGAAGCTTGGGGTGTTACATTATCCCCTCCTTCAAATAATGTTGTCCTTGAAATTTCTAGAATATTACTGCATAAAAAGACTCAGGTGGTTCTTCATCATAAGTTCTTCAGGTTCCCACGTTGCCTCTTCCATCTTATGGTTTCTCCATATAACTTTTACCAGACGTGTCATTCAGTTTCTCAGCACTTGTTCTCTTGTATCAATAATCTTGACAGGCTCTTCGCAATAAGACAGATCGGGTTCCATTTCTAATTCCTCATAGGTGAGTACATGCGTTGGGTCAGGCATGTATTTTCTCAACAGTGATATGTAGAACACATTGTGAACTTTGGAGAGATTTGGCGGCATTGCCAAACGATAAGCTACAACCCCAATTCGTTTTATAATTTCTAAAGGTACTATGTACCTAGGACTCAATTTACATTTCTTACCGAAACGTATAACTCCCTTCTATGGAGATACCTTCAAGAAAACATGATCTCCTACTTGAAATTCCAAATCCTTCCTTCAGTTATCAGAATAGCTCTTATACCTACTTTGAGCTACTTTGATGTGGGTTTGGATTACCTTCACCTTTTCCATCGTTTCCTCAACAAGTTCTGGACCTACAAGTTTTCTTTCACCAACATCATCTCAACAAGTTGGTGTGTGGCATCTCTTTCCATATAATGCTTCATATGGTGCCATCTGAATACTTGAATGGAAGCTATTGTTATACGAAAATTCTAAAAAAGGTAAATATTGATCCCCCATACACTGAAAGTCATGTGAGAAGGATCTAAACATGTCTTATAAGGTTTGAATAATTCATTCTAATTGTCCATCCACTACAAAATATTTCACTTTTTTTTTCCAATAGGGGAATATATGTTGGTAAAAGTGAATTTTCTGTTGGTAAAACTTTTTACCAACATTTATGTCCCTATTAAAAAACTGTCGGTAAAAACTCTGTCGCTAAATGTTTTTTCAACAGATAAAATAGTTCTGTTGTAATTATAATAAAACCAACAGATAATATATGTGTTGGTTAAAATGTTTAGCAATAGGTTCTGAGACAAATTTATCTGTTGGTAATAATATTACCAACATACAATATCTGTTTATAAATTACATTTAAATAAAAATTATAATTTTTTTTGGTAAAATTTCATATTATATTTATTAATTTATTATATATAATATATAATTATTAAATAGAAGACCGTTTTCAGATAGGTTCAAAATTCTAAAAAAACAATTATATTTATAATGAAATTTAATACAAAATCACAGGATCCATAACAACACCCCATACAACGACCCATACATCACCCCAAACAACAACCCATACCCAAATCCATCCATGTTAGTTCTAGAACCAGTCCATGCCAGCTCCAACACCAACCCATGCTAGTGACAATAGTAGTCCATTCCAGCAATAGAACCAGCACCGGTCCGTGTCAGCGACAACATCAGCACCAACAACCGCACCAGTCCATGCCAGATCCAACACCAACACTAGTGACAACACCAGTCCATGCCAGTCCATGTCAGCAACACCACCAGTCCATGCCAACGACACCACCAACACTAGTCCATGCCAGCGACAACACCAGCACAAATCCATGCCAGCGACAACACCAACACCAGTCTAGCTCCAGCACCAGTCAAAGACAACTCTAGCACCAAAGATCCAACAATGAAGAACATAGGATCAAAGTAAATGCTAAGGGGAGATTAAGAAAACCATTAATTAGAGGGAGGTGTCTAGCCTTAGGATAACACCAAACTTCCACGCCAACCAGGATCCAGCAGACATACTGGTAAGAGTTCAAACTCATTCCATCACCAATAAGTTTGATGTTTGTAGGATAATTCAAACTTTTATTCAAAATAATGTATACAAGTAATATGTTTCTACAATGGAACCAAAGATTAAGAACAAGAAACCAAATAGATTTTATGTATAATGTATACAAGTATACAATTTTTACAGAATAAATCACCTGGATTTGTGGAAATGGAGTGTAAGGATTGAACATTAATTTATTTAGCATTCAGGCTTGTAGTAACAATTACAGTATCTGAAAGGTATTACATGAAAACATATAATTTAATAATTATTAAGGTGTATGATATTGATAAAAATAAATGAAACATTGAAACTTACCACTATGTCGTTTTACATGAACCAGTTGCGTCAATGAAATAGGGTTTGACTGAATTGTCATTCAAGAACTCATTTGTTCAAAAAAATCATCCCACTTGGCTAAGTGTGATGCTGGTGAGATTCAAAATCCATATTTCAGATGATTAAGTAAATAAATCACTAAATCCTAGGAATATTGAAACTATAATGACAAATATGTATTTATGCATGCAATAAGTGTGAAATGAGGTAAGAGTAAATGAAACAATGAAAGTCTACGCTCAAACTTTTGCATCATAAACTGATAGAATTTAAAATTTCATAGAGATTTTGGTTACCTCTAAACATTCATTGATATCATGAAGAGTTTTTCTTGACCTTTTCTTGCTTCCAACTTCAACGCACCTGCACCTTCTTTGTTTACCTTTCATTCAATTATCAGTGTTTTAAATAACGTGTTCAAAAAACCATGACATGAATTGGTCACCCAATTCATGCCCCAAAAAAATATATTAAATAATAAAAAGTGTTACAATACATGAATTAGATGTACTGAGCATAAACCATTAGGTAATCTAGGGAGAAACAAGATGAGGTAACAATAAAAATGAAACTAAAGCTCACAATGCATCATACATACCTGAAACATCCTGGATTCTACCACAAAATCACCTCATCCAATAAGGTTAGCAACTCCAAGGGAGAACCACCACCTCATAAGCAATTATCTTCAGCCTCTAGAAGTCACATTAACCAGAGTGCTAAAATTCATCAAACAACATGAGTGATAATATACAAGATGGAGAGAAAGCATCATAAGTGAGCACTGCCCAGATAAAGCACCGCATGCTAACAAACCACCAATGAAAACTCCCATAAAGTGTAGAATATCAGTGATGATATTCTCTATAGCTGCATGAATACAACACTCATTGAATGTGAATAACTCAAAAATACCATAAAAAAGTGTAAAAATTTAATAAGGCGCATTGTTTTCTTTGTATTTAGTATGCTTGGCTAGACATTCATGTAGTGGATTAGGGGTATGTGATTGACTTTAGGATTCTATGGAATTTAAACCCAAATTTTTTATTATTCATGCTTTGATAGATAATAATATAAACTTTTGATGAAAGGTTAATTGATTCAATGGTGAGTGTAAGAAAAGAAGAGTTAAAACCTCAACCACGTACTAAAGCATCAATCGGTGCATCCTAAATAATGAGAGTTCAAGGGGTGTGGTGACCCCAAAATCATAGAAATTTCACTTAACCACTGCTGCTAGAAGACAAGAGCAACCTCATGGGGACTCTTGATTGTATTATTGAGTTCTATGATACCATTAGAGGGTATTTTAAGGACAATGTGATGTTTCTAGTCAGTTTTTGTTGATAATTACCTTGGCATGTTTTACATGGTCAATTACTAACTCAATTTCCTCACACATCACTCATTGGATTTGACCTCCTTGTTGAAGTTTTTTGTTTTCTCTCACTACCCTATACCTACACTCATACACTCACATTAAATATAAAAACAATTAAAACATTCATATGTATTACATATAACACACAAAACACCACCATTCAATATTATTTTCTCTACCCCACATAAATTAATTAGTGAATTATCCAAAACCTATCTTTGTATAGATGGCCCACTACTAACCAATATTTATGCTCATGATTTCTACAACCATGAATTGTTATCATTATCAGGGATATGTGAGATTATTTAATTAATTTTTATCAATTATTTATTAAAAAAATATAAAAATACAAAAAATATACTCAAATTGGAATTCTCATCTTTTACACGTTTTCAAACAAATTTTATTTTCTGGAATTATAATAGTAGACATTTTATTTTCAGGTGCATATTGAGGCATTAAGAAGATCTATATAATCCAATTTTAAGCCCCTAAATTAAGGAATTAAATTTCACATACAAGGTATCAAGTCTTTTTCACTATCAAGGCATGCAAATAGGATGAACACAACATGCTATGTGGGATAAAATTGATGGAAAAAACCACTATCATGTGCCCAAGCATACTAGAATCAAGCTCTACTAAGATTGAGAGGCTTGTAAATTACCCAAGTGAATGGGTTTCTCAAACATTACTATATCAACAAAATAATGAGAGTATGTACTCAAAAACATCAATGGGAAGCTCTACCAACATTGCATGGTGATTTAAGGAGATTATGCCTACACATTCATCAAGGATTTCATAATAACAGTGAATACTTTCCATTTCAAGTGATTGACTTAAAAGGAGTAATGTTAAAAGGCATGTTGATGAATACTCAAATATGAAGAATACACATTTGAAACTTGGGAGGCCATCTATATTGAATTTTAAATAAGGTATTACCCAATGAAGAAAAACAAGGGAATGAGGAGGGGGATAAGCATAAGTATTTACATGGTTTGATAAAATGGTTACAAGAAATAAGAATAAAATTTAGTGAGTGAGAAAGTTGTTGGAATCCTTGAAAAAACAGTCAAGTCACTGACTTCACACATGTTTACAATAACATGTCTATGTTGTTTTCTTCTTGATTCATGATACCCAGATAAACAACAAAGGATAAAATCCGATCAGATGGATTATACAAGGAGTCAAACCCCAAATCACTTTTTAATAAAACAAGACATGAAGAATTAAATTGCACAAGATTAAAAATTAGAACAAGAATATAATATTATAATTTCTAAAAAGGTACTAATAATAACTAATTAATGACATTTGCTTCAGTATTTTGTAGCTCCATATGACCAAAAAATGAAGATCATAAAACAAAATGAGCTTAAGAAATAAGCATAAGTATTTGATGTTGTTTGCTAAAATGGTTGCAAGAAACAAGAATAAAATTCAATATGTAAGAAATTTTTTGGAATTCTTGAAAAAATAGACAAGCCAATGGAGTATAAATTTATGACAAGTATAAAACCTTGCAGTTAAAGGTAACATATCTGGAAATTTGAAACTCTTAAATCACCCAAATCGCCTTTGATTGTTCTACTCAAGCAAGCCTATTCAATTATTCAAAACCCAAATGATTTTAAAACTCTATGTATTGGTTATAAGCACCTCAATTAAATTAAATCACATAAGAAATTCCTACAAACTAATAGACAGATTCCAAGGACCAACCTCTGGTGAAACTGTGGAACCCAAACATATCAATTTCACCCAAAAGATCAAGAGTACACCTAAAATGATAAGGCCACTAGAATGACATGAACATCACAATTAGGTTCCATTTGATAAATCTTCATGAAAAAAATTATAATACGTAATAAGTACTTAAGTATAAAATCACTTATTTAATAGAGGCAATTGGATGTACCTGGTTTATGCACGCCCCATTGATAAGTCCTAAATTTCTTCAAAACTCAATGCAAAACTTCCAAAAAGTACTTTATCAATATGTTGATGAAAAGTCTATAACATGATAATGCTCAAAAATGAATAAAAAGTCATGTGATAAATGTAATTAATATGGGAGATAAAAGTAACTGTTAACAATTAAAAATAAAATATTAGTTGTGTATTAGGAAAAAATCTAACTTAAAAATAATTCATAAAACAATTAATTTTAAATACTAAAATAATCTATGATTCATGAGCTTGGAACACTACTAATTTAAAATAACATAAAAATATCATTACGATGCTCAATTCATTTTTCAGGGCTATCACCACTGTTGTCAATCTACGAATCCATGGGCTTTCGAGGAAGGTTCCTATTATAGAGGTAAGTTTTATGATAAAAAATGAAATCAGATCTCATCTCCTAGGTGACATATTTGGGCCGCATCTGATGGTTCCTGCTACTGTTGTATGTAGATGTTTCTCTGTAAATATCTTCATTCCTATCAGTAGAATAACTACATCCAGTAGAAGGATTGCAATAGTTCAGCAATGTTGACTTCAGCTTTGATCACTAGCTAGAATAGTCATCTCGGGGATCAAGTCCACCGATATCATCAATATCTCCTCCCATGTGAGGGACCAGAGAAGTTAATCTAGAATATTCTCTTTCATATCTAATATTAAAATTTGATTTCTTTTGGACTCTAAAGACACCATAAGAATCATATAGTAATGAACCATAAATCGACATACCCGAAAGCCAAAAATAGGGGGGAGATAAAATCCAGTCAAGGGTTGATTTTAAATGATTGGGAATAATACCTAAAGAGAAAACACTAAAAGAAACTAGAAGAAATCGACATACCCTCGAATAACTGGAATTCAATGTCACTACCTGAGTTATCATACAGATCCAAGTATACCATAGTAGTATGGTTAGAGTTGTGGCTTCCTCATGGAGACACATATTGTAACTGTGAGAGCTTAGTAGAGACCATTCATTGGATACTTTACTTTCAAATAATGTGGAGGTGGACTTCATTGTGTCTTTCAAAAAAGGTATTACTTGAACAATAGGGAAATAAACATTCAAAGTTAGCCTTTAATTTATAAAAAATGTTGACTTGGCATTAGGTTTGAAATAATAAATTGTATAAAGTACCCATTATATCAAATTCTTCTAGTCAATGGGATTAACAGTATCAATAATATTCCTTTTAGAAATCATCTCCATGAAAATTAAACCAAATCTATACCATCTTACTTAGTAGGCAACCACTCAGCCCATGCATACTCAAGGAAAAAATATAGATAGGTCCCCATCACTATTGTAGAAACTTGTTTTTTATCCCATGTTGGTAATATCTATAAAATACTAAAATCAAAGCGATTTGGATTGAATTCATCATCAGGAAATATGTTCAATGCATTGAAATCAAGGTATATTACTTGTGAGTAAATAAATTCAAGTAAAATTGGAAGATGTGTACTATAAAACTTGGGTGAGAGTAGAATTGTAGACTGGGATTTAACACACAGCCTATACAGGACATGATGTAAAGGAATATGCTTAGAATTGTATAGAATTTTACATTCCATGTATTCAATCCATGAGTACTTGAACACATGGACTGTACAAAATCAGACACATGGTCATGAGTAATGTTAAATTATGTACATGCCTGTAAGGATCCTATAACATCCCATGTTTTATAGTTTTATACAGGCCATGTCTTAGTGAAAAGCCATGTGTCACAAGTAATATACCATGATTTACATACCTTTATAGGCCATGTGTTCAATTAATGAAGAATTGAACACATGGCTTGTACATAGGAGGCATTGGAAAGAGATCAAGGTCTATTGTGGATGATGGTTCTTCTGAAAAGATACAATTGGGTGATCAAAGAACCTAAATTATGCAAAGGGAGTGCAGTGTAGAACATGGGAGGGTTATAAAATGGTGGTAGACATTTTCAGTCTATTGAGAGAGGATCTGTGTGTTCCCATGTCTTTATTGTAAGCTCATTTAGGGCATGTGAATGATGAGGAATTTTTGGAATTTGGTGGTTTGGATCCTCATAACACACTTGGGTGTCCTCATATAGGGGAGGCACAATCCGATAGTGGTAATAAACCTACATTGGATTGACTAATAGTTGGATATGGAGGGCTCAAGTCTCTCATGACTACATCATATGATGATGCGGTACGTTCAGGGAATAATACCAGCGGTAGAGGTCAGAAAGATGCATCTAATGCACCAAGGTAAGGTGACACTTCATGTGGAAAATCTTTGGATCATTTCATGGGGTGAGTCCAAACATACAAATCATCAAATTTTTTATTGATAGAGAATCTTTGATTGATACCAAGGTGGTTTAAATACCACAAACTCCCTTTCTTCTTTAGCTATGTCTACAAGGGGTGAGGTTTCCAGGGTGTTCCCTAGTGTATCCCTCATTTTATGCCCTATAAAGGTGAAATAGTGGCCACCAAAGAGAGAGATCACTACCCAACCAGTCCCACTCCACTAGCTTGAGGTTACACAAGTTGGAATCCTAGAAGCTCCTAACTTTTTTATCCAAAGAACAGGTGGAAACAACATTAATATGGCTTATAATACCATTTCTATCCTTGGATGCGTAGCCGTGGATAATGTTTTCTAGAGAAGAAAACATTGGATCTGCACAATCCATGATAATTTTATCCTCAAACACTATAGGTTATTTTCTTTTTCAATCCATGAAGTCCTGGTGAACAAAATGGGGAAGCACAAAAATAGGGGGAGGGGATAGCCCTCAAGTGGGAGCATATCCAGTGAGGCCCTGTGAGGGAATGCAGAGAGATCTCCAGAAGGCGATCAATAGCTACAAGGAAACCACTAGGAGAGTGATCAGAAGCAGAAAAATATCTTCAAGGGGGATAAGGGATGGGAGATGGAGGAACCCCTGTGTCAACCTATCCATGCCTCCTGCAATGATGGTTTTTGGAGGTCCATTGACCTTGGTGACCACAAAATGAACAGAAACCGGCTATCTTCTCTTAAATAATATGCTGCTATAATCCCCTATCATTGAGGATAACTAGATTCTGAAAGGCCTGTGGAAAACCTAGTATGTGAATCCACCCCGTCGAATGCTTAAAATCTTGATCTTTATTGAAATACACTGTCCAACGAAAGAGGTCGAACTGATGGGTAGCACATAACTGAACATCTAGAAACCAGTGTATGTGAGTAAAATGAATCCATGATAAGGACTGGGAATTGAAAAAATGATGGTTACTCTGCCTGAGTCAATAAAGTGAACACCTAAAATGCATCTATGCAAAATCGAAGCATCAACATTAATAAACCTAAGTAACCATTCTCAGTACAGAGTACCAAAATGAGAAAAATAACATTGAAGGATTAAAAATACAAGATCAATATAGAATGTATTCCTAACATGAACGAGATATAAATTTATAATAAAACCAAATTAAATCAGATACTACAAATTCTACTGGAGGGTGATTGGGGAACCTATGTAGAGAAGTGAGATGTGAGAGAGAACCGATGAAAAACCAATGTCTCCATAGGGATATTGGGTATCCTATAAATACTGGATGGGAATAGTGAAGGGGTTCATTCAAGGAGATCCGTGAGGGACACCGGCCATGGGGAACACCGACTGTGGGGAACAGAGAGGTTGGGTTGGGGGAGGGAGGTCATGTGGAATGACAGTGGTAGGGGGGAGGGGTTCCTGTAAGTAGATCTGTGAGGAATGCCGGCCGTGGGGAACACCGGCCACGGGGAATGCTAGTGGGGAACATGGAGGTAGGGTTGGGGCAGGCAGGTCATGGGGAACGACAGTGGCGGCGGGGGGGGGGGGGTGGTGATCTCGGGCCTATTAGGTTTTTTTTGAATATTTTTCTATTTATTTATTGATATATATATAATGAGTAAAGTTATTAATTTATATAAAAAATTATATTGTATAAGGATTATGTATGTATGTATCAATATATATTTATTGCCAATAAATATTACAAAATTATGGATATTTTAAATAATTATATGTTTTTGTTATCAATATGATATGCTTGTAATGGGTAATATATATATATAGCCATTTTTTTTGTAAAATATTTGATATTATTGAACAATTTATTGGTTAATGATTTTTTAATGGTAAAATATTTGTTGGAAACAATAACTAATAACAACAGATTCATTTATTGGTAAATCAATTGTTGGTATTATTATGATAAGACAACAGATTTAAATGTTAGTAAAAGATATTTGGTATTGAACTACTAATATAAACAAATATATCTATCGGTAAAAATAATTTTTGGTACCTATAGTTAATATCAACCGAATTTAATATCTATTGGAATTAATCATTTTACCCTCAAATATATTATCTGTCGGTAATTTTTTGTTGGTAAAGGTCACTTTTTTTGCAGTGATCTATTTGAGGGAGGTAGGCAGTGCTCGAACGAAGTTCAGTATCCAAGGCTTTCTGAATAATTTTCCAGAATCTTGAATTAAAACATGGATCACGATCAGAAACAATCGATAGGGGTACTCCATGAAGTCTCACAAATTCATTAATATATAGTCTTGCTAGACGTTCAAGTGGTAGATCTTCTCTTATAGCAAGAAAATGTGCTGACTTGGAAAGATAATCAATAATGACCCATATTTCATCGTTCCTTCTAGGAGTCTTTGGTAGTCCCATGACAATGTCCATCATAATATTATCCTATTTCCACTCAGGTATGGGAAGAGGTTTCATGACTGCTCCAGGCTATTTCCTTCCAGCTTTCACTTGTTGAAAAAACATACATCTTGAAACAAAATCAGCAATCTCCCTCTTCATGTTGTCCCACCAAAAATGTTCCTTCAAATATCTATATATTTTGGTGCTCCCAAGGTGTATAGAGAAATTGGAACTATGAGTATCATACAACAATTCCCATTTTAGATCAGGTACACCGGGAACACAAAGTCTCTTCCTGGATTTCAAAATCCTATCTTCATATACGAAGCCAATCAATCTCCCATCATTCACAGCTTTAATCTTCTTTTGAAACTCTTCATCACCAGTCTGAGAACTCTTTATCATTTCTAGTAAATATGGTTTGGAAACCATTTGAAAAGGCATTGATGTTTCACCTTCCATGGTGATTCCCATATCTATCTTTACTAGATCCATGAAAATAGGATCCCTTTCAACTATCATCTTGTTCAAAACTCCATGATCCTTTCTGCTCAAAGCATCTTCCACCTTATTTTCCTTCCCCGGGTGGTAGTGTATCATGCAATCATAATCCTTGAGTAGTTCAATCCATCACCTTTGCCTCATGTTGAGCTCTTTCTGTGAGAAAATATACATCAAACTCTTGGGATCAGTATATATCCCACATTTTTCACCATAGAGATAAAGTCTCCATACATTAAAAGCATAGATTAGAGCTGCTAACTCAAGATCATGAGTAGGATAGTTTTTCTCTTGATTTTTTAGCTGTCATGATGCATAGGAAGTAACCCTATCATTATACATAAGGACACAACCAAGTACTTTCTTTGAAGCACCACTATAAATAACAAACCCATCATTCCCCGATGGTAGATTCAAGATAGGAGAATTGACTAATATACTATTTAGTTCTTCCAAACATTTTTCAAACTCTTTTGTCCAAACAAATTTAACCCCTTTACGTGTGACTTTGTTAATGGGTTAGCCAATCAGAAAAAATTCTAGACGAAATGTCGATAATAACCCACTAAACCAATAAAACTGCGTACTAGGGTTATACTCGTTGCTTCTGGCCATTATTGAATTTCTCTTATCTTAGAAGGATCAACAAATATTCCATCCTTAGAGACAATATGACCAAGAAAAGAAATCTCCTAAAGCCAGAATTCACACTTGCTAAACATCCCATATAATTCATGTCTTCTCGGAGTCTTCAGGATAATGCGCAAGTGATTTTCATGATATTTTTAGCTTTTTGAGTATACTAAGATATCATCAATAAATACCACTAAAAATTCATCAAGAAATTCCTTGAAAACTTTGTTCATTAGATCTATGAATACAGAGCGTGCATTAGTCAATCCAAAAGGTATAATTGTAAACTCGTAATTCCAATACCTGGTTTGAAATGCTGTCTTCGGAATGTCTTCCTTATTCACACACAACTGATGGTATCTAGATCGAAGTTCAATATTTGAAAAGTATTGAGCTCCATGCAGTTGGTCAAATAAATCATCAATGCAAGGTAGGGGATACCTATTCTTTATTGTTATAGCATTGATCTCCCTGTAGTCAATGCACAACCTCATAGATCCATCTTTCTTCTTAACAAAAAGAATAGGGGCTCCCCATGGAGAAACACTAGGGCGAATAAATCCATTATTACTAAATTCATCTAGTTCTTTATTTAGTTCCACTAATTCCACAGTGGCCATTCTATAAGGGGTCTTCGATATGGGTCATGAACCAGGAATTAAATCAATGGAAAACTCAATTTCTTATTCTGGAGGATGTCCAGGTAAATCATCTAGAAACACATCAACATATTCTATCACAATAAGTACATCCTCTATTTGAACATTCCTTTCCTCACCCACAGTAATTTCATTCTCTTCCTCCCCAATAATTGAATTTATTTGAGCTACTGGGGGTGGATCTAGATAATCATTAGGTGGTGACGATTCTACTCTAAAGATAACATGTTCTTTATCATCGTCATCAAAAATAGTAACATCCTTCTTCTTACATTAAATTTTTTCATCATGGTCCGAAATCCAATCCATACCGAGGGTTATATCAAATTCAATCATGGGTATGACGATCAGATTAGTAGATAAAGAACATTTATATGCCCTAATGGGAACAGATTCACAGAACATTATAGCAATGATACTTCCCTTAGGAGTTTTGACTGACAACTCCCTTGTTAAATCAAATTGGAAATTTCTAATTTTTTAGCAAACTGGGAAGATATGAAACAATTCGACTATCCAGAATCAAACAAAGCATTTTCTAAACATGAGTAAACCATTAGATTACTTGCCACCATGACTTTCAGAGCTTCTACCTCAGCAGTAGTGATAACATAAACTTGGCCTTAATCCCTTGGACTTTTCTGAGGTAAGTTCCCCTGACGCTTAGGATATTCATTTTCATAATGTCCCATTTCCCTACAATTGTAGCATTGAACATCGGTAGCTTCTTTCTTCCCATTTCAATCTCGAGCTTGGTGGACTTTTTCACCACACTTGTAACAGACTCCCATTACTTTCAAGCAAGTACCGGGGTGTTTCTTCCCACATTTACTATAGGATGGATATTCAACATTTCCCTTCTTCCCCTTATTTCCATTTCTAGAGGGATCAGTATATCTCTTCTTCTCTTGCTTTACTTTAAAGTCGCAAGACTTAGAGAATTCCTTTTCTGTCTTTATAGCACATGAGACAATATCTTCATACGATGAGAAGGATTGTGTGACTAATGCTCAATGGATAAATGATTTTAACCCATCAAAGAAATGATCAATCTTACTTCTTGGGTTATGTATGTAATCTGCAGCATGCCTTGATAACCTTGTAAATATAGACTCATACTTTGCAACATTCTCGTCCTCCTTTTGCCTCAGACTCAGAAATTGCCTTTCCATATCTGCTCGATGGTCATAAGGAAAGTATTTTTATAAGAAAAGCTCTTTAACCTCCCTCCATTACATATTTGATACTTCATCATCTTCCTTTGTGTTTTGAATCAATGACCACCATTGATCAGCATCTCCAGTGAGGCGGTAAACTACCATGCTAACTTTTTCCCTTTCACTACTCCCCAAGGCATGGAATATTTTCTCTAAGGAATTTATCCATTACTCATCTACTAATGGATTTGTACTCCCATTGAATTTTGGTGGTTTTTGACTCATGAAGTGATCTAACATTGATCCTACACGCTATGGATCAGGGTGCTTCATACGGGTAAGGTTATTATTCATAACCCGAGTGAGTTGTCCCAGTATGATGATTAGTTGATCAGCACCAGTTGCATCACCAGCTCCACTATAATTATCTTTATTAGGAGGGAAATACCTACATGGAGTGCGTACATTGATAGAGTTTCCATTCCTTCCACTAGGCACCATTTCTAAACAATGTCAAACACTAGATTAGTTTTTGAATCGCAATACATAAATCCAAACTTGTAAAACATTTAACATAAATTGAATAGTTTATGGATATAATCCATAATCATAAAAATGTTTTCTTTGAGGAATTATATAATCATAAACCTTTCATAATGGTTTGTAAAGAAAATGATAATTATCCTAAGCATTTCCCCTAGGAGTGTCATAACCAAGAGTGCAGTAAGGCCTGTTGTCGTGCACTAGTTCTCGTTCGAGTCTTGCTCAGAGCGGTGTTTTTGGGTTCTACCCCTAGGTACATATGTTCCAGACCCGCCTCTACCTGCTCGTATCCAGATAGAGATTTATTGCTTGGAAAACTCACAAAAATCTCTACAATACCAAAATTCTAAGAAGTTCTTATATACTAATCCTCAAAGTCCATCTTAGGTCTATGTGATCTAATCAAATTTTATATAAATATATCTTCCTAGGTTTTTACTAAACTTCCTATGATACCAAATGTAACGCCCCGACCCAAGTTACGCAGAGTCGGTGCATTATTAAATGACATTGTCATGATCACAAAAGATCAAGTCTTGAAAGACCGATTAGTTTAGAAGCCTTAGAAACACTAGATACATTCATAAGTCTTACATTACATCATGAAGTGAAAAAAATAAAACAAAATAGTCTCCATATTCCACAATCATATCCCTTTATAATATCCCTACAGGTCAGTCATAAAATACTTCTTCACATACTAGGAAAAATAAAACATAGAAAGGGGTGAGCTCAGATGCTCAGTAAGGATAACAATATAGCGGAAACTTTCATAAATAAGCATAAACATTTAAGGCAATGTATAACTAAAACAAAATCCTTTTAAACTTGATCTTCAGCATAATATGGAAAAAATGAAATGAAATAATTCCATTAACTTATTCACATAGATATTCTACTAGTCGAATAATCACATGCAATATCAATAACCACTTTCATAATGATGGAATTCATAATGCCAGACTATCATAACCACATAGTCAAGGCCTTGTGCCAAGACTACAAATAAGAATTTTTCAAGGCCTTGTGCCAAGACACTAGTTTGTCTCATGAGACCTACCGATGCATCGGAGATCTATAGCGGGCTCCACTCGTCACTTACTAAGTCCAATGCATTCCTCATATGAATAGGTTTAAAAATAACATAAACATTACTATTAAAACTAGCATAAGAAATGTCAATACTTTCTCTATAAACCTTGAATGGTATAAAAATAACATATCCAAAGTCAAATATATCAAAAAACCTTCAATACAATATGGAAGTTTTGTATCATAATAAATCAACTTAAAATAAGCTTAAATTCCATCAAAGGATGTTGACATAGATGAAATAAAATCTATTTGAGAGAAATATATCTTTTTTTGAAATCATTTAAAAGTCACATAATTATAAAATAAAATATTTAATTTGAAAATATTCTTATAATCTTGTAAGGTATGCTTTGAAGATTTTATAACGGCGGAAAATAGCCGCACCCGCTGTATAAGTTAAAAAATACATTCTTACCTTAATTTTGTCGAAAAGGTTAAAAAAGACCTTTTTTGGAAAACGACAGAAAGATTATTTTATAAACATCTTATAAAAAGTCAAACAAGGTTATAAATGTCTTTAACCCATAGTTTATAAAATAGTAAGAATGTTTTGAAATACATTTTTAAGAAACACGGATGTGGATGATAAAGATGTCCCAGTAGATACTTACGTAAAAACAACCTCGGATAATAAAGAGATTGTGAAGTTAACCCTTACATCATTGTAATCAATCAAGTAGTATGAAAAATAGTCAATAACCACCAAATTAATCAATGAATATCATGAATATAAAGGGAATAATGATAATATATATCAAATGGCAGTACACAATACACAACATGCAATAAATAAGTGGTGAACAATGGAAATCTCATAGAATTAAAAGTGAGATAAGAAACCCCTTACCTTTTACTTTTCCTTGGTTGAGGGTAGGTTAACATACTGTATATTGGAGAAATAATTGTTATTAAATTATATAAAAATTATATACATTAATATGATATCATATATGGTCTTCTAACATTGCTTTGTTAACAATATCTTTGTATTATCGTTGTTTCGGGTGTTAACGGATTCGTTTTCCTTTATATTCATTGTTAGGTGAGTCATATTTGTTATGGATGGGATGTATATTATTCGTATCCAGAATTATATCAAGTATTTAAACATTATTTTTAATCATCTAATGAAAATTAGTCTTGAATGGATACGATGGGGAATGAATCTAATCGCGTTCGTGGAGATGGTAATCCGTACGTACGCACGAGCGACAATATCATTCTTTTGATATTAAAATAATATATAATTGGATGGTATATCATATATACAGAATCATTATCATGTTATATTTATTATTTACATTAATTACACATCATCATTATACCCATCCAAATAATAATGTATTGAATAACAATTACACCACAACGTGGAGACGGTAATCCGTACGTACGCACGTATGGTGACATGTCATTCAAAGAATGGATAGAATAATGAATATGGATGTACCATATTTATAATTACATCACAGTATATATAAGATACTGGAGTTATTATTTTATAATGTAAATAACAAAAAAAGAAGAAGTGGAAGAAGAAAAAAACTTGAAAGAGGGTGGTGAAATTATTACCACTTCTTCGGGTTCTTTTTTTTGATTTGATCAAAAGGTCTCCTTAAGTTGTCTTTCTGACTAAAGGAAGGCCTCTAGGATAAAGTGAGGGAAGTTTGGAGGGTATTTGGGTAGATTTTTGGCGATCCAAATGGCTTTGAAGGTGTGAATTAGAGAGAAGGGGGAGTGCCCTTTTATAAGAGGGGTGAGGGGCACCTTAGGAAAAGCTAGAAATATTATTTTATAATAAAATATTTTTCGGTTTATAATGGCTACAAAATAAATTATTTAAAGTAAAATGTGGGTATGGGTCTAAAAACACTCAACCAATAGGTTTTAGACAGGTTTGTGTCACTATATTAAGTTTATCTTTTAGATTTAACTCTTAGTTAAATAGTTTGACATTTACCATGTCACTTTGTATTTTTATATTATATGGTTAATAAACTTACTAAATACTTCCAAAAAAACCCCAAGTGCTTCATTAATGATACAACTATCATTATATAATTCCTTTGTCCAAACCTTAGATTTTTAGGAATAGAATATCAATTAATAATATAATATTTTTTTTAAAACTCTTTTTTGTCAATTTTGACACTATTTGGTATTTTGTTTTTTCTATATTTATAGCATCATTATTGCTTAGAAATAAATTAATCTAACCATCCCTAATATGTCATATTAACCTATAAAATTAGTTTAATTTATAAAAAGTCTCAAATTACATTTTTTTGTATATTTATAAAATCAATTATTTTAATATTGCATTAATTAGGTAATTACTGCGTCATCATTGTGTCATAAATAAATTAAATTATTTAATGTCTAAAAATTATAAATAAAATACCATTATGTATGAAATCATTTTATATTTCTAATGAATATTTATAATCTAATTTATCTTATATGTAACCCTATATTAAAAATGTTTTAGTTATTAAACTTTGATTTTAACTCTTTTAACTCTTCTTTGAATTAAATAATAATAAATGTCATAATCTAATCCAAGTGGACCAAAGAGGTTCATATTTTATTCCTAAGGTTGTTATTGGTATAATTATACTTATCCAATAGAATTATGACATGTTTTAGGGTAATAATAATAATATCATTTTTACCCTTAATTACCCTATTTAATTTTAACTGTGGTAAATAAAAGTAAAAAGTTACTATTCAACAAAAAATATTTTTATCTTATTGAACCGAATTTTACTCATTTATATTAACCATGTCTCTCATATTTTTTAAATTCCACTCATAGAAGCGAAAAAATTAAGTTTTATGTGAATTTGAAAATTCTCCTAGGAGATGGGTGAAAGACGGTGAAAAGTTCAATAAAATTTTTATATATCTAAAATTATTATAAACTAACTTTAATGAATTACATTGAACTTATATAGGTATTATGTATCTATTTTGACCTAAAATAAATTTAAATAAAATAAATAATTATTTAAATAAAAATTCGATTTTAAAATATAACTCAGTATTTTTTCACTATTTATAAAAAATTGAATGTTTTCAGAAAAATACCAAAAATTCACCATAGGGTAATTTCGGTATTCTGAATCCAAAAATGAAGTCCATTTTTGAAAGATAAAATTTATAAAATTTCAAAAAGTGGGTATTACAATTCATAACGGCTAGTTTGATTGGTTGTGGTGTGTGTTAGAACTCGAAGTTGCGTACAACACACGCTATTGTATTAATCAAAGAGAAGCGTACCGTGGAATCTTGGGGTGTTACAAAAAGGCCCTTGCTAGGCAGTTGGGTTGGCATGAGTGTGCGTGAAGGGGGACCCAGACTTGGTGTCGGGACCTTTTTGGGGGATTTTGCAGTTTGTCTTCATTTTGGGTTTCATTCACTTTTGCACTTATATCATGGCATGGCATATTTACTGTTGGACATGGTTGTACCCCATTCAAGGAATGGTGGTTTATGAATTCTCTGGTTTTATTGGTTATTATTCAACTATTCTGTTGTCTTATGTTGTGGCTTACTCTGATAAAAAGGGGGTATAGTCTCCCCAAATGACTATTTGGACCCCCGCACCTTGTTGGAAATCTTTGGCATACAAGGAGGCATGCTTAAGGTCATGTAACCACCCAGATCGGATCACCAATTTAGTGGCTCCTAGGTTGGGGATGTTATAGAAATAACTTATAAATCAATATTGTGTTCTTAGTTTTGTTCATATCTTATAGGTCAAAATTTCAAATCATGTTTCAATCCTATTGAAAGAATAGATAAATTTTATTTAAAATTATAGATACAAATAATAATAATAATAATAATAATAATTATAACATTAATGTCTATTAAAATATGGGGTGTTGTAAATGCCATGATTGATATATTTCATTATAATGTTTTGTGGGTGAGTTAAAATGAGCATAAATTAACCTAAATAACCATAAAAAACAATATGGAAATATACTTTTGAATCAATAAAAAAAATGGGAAATGATTTATATAAACTATGATTGTTGAATTTAGGAATAAAATTAAAAATTGCTTCACCTTGATCCCCTACCCTATAAAGGTATCTTATAGTAGCTAGTATTCCTAAGCCATGTTTTGAAGACCTATATCAAGGTCCACCAATATGAGTAACCACACCCCTCCTTGGGATCTGTAACCCTGAGTGATAAACGCTTTTCAAAATGGTATCACCAACAATAACCATTTATTGTCTTTTAATATTCATTCCCTACAAATAATAGACACATATATTTAAGAGCTTAACCTCATGAAATTATAATAAAGTACCAATGTACCTTGCATGCCCCATTACTAAGAAATGAAAACAACATTTAATGTTATCCTGAATCCTAACATATAATATATGTAACATGGAACTCTACCTCTAGGTTTAAGGGAGTTATTTTATATCCTATACATTTCCACTTTCAAAATAGCTATAAAAATTCAATAAATTCCACACTATAAATAGTATAAAAATTCATGACAAATATAAAATAATATCTTGGGAAGATATAAATAACTGATAACACAAATCATGTAATGGAATAAACTATTCCATAATTTATTCAATGTAAAAAATTAAAACAATAATTTATTATTATATAAAAAATATATCTCTTTATTTATCAATTAATCTGTAAATACGTGTCATTAATTAAATAACATATCCAATATGTAATAAATTTAATATTGTGGTATTAAATAATAATTACAAATTAGATAAAATTAGAATAATATTATATTTCAAAATTAAATAATTAATATAATATTTAATTTTTTCTTTAAAAAATAAATATTTTAACAAAATATAATAGAGGTTCCCTCCAATTTATTAACATAACCAAATATATAATCATTTTTCGCTCTCATAACCAAGAATATTCTATAAAACAATAAATCAATAAATCCATGAATTTTAATGTTCAAAATTATTCAGTAAACCTAAAAATATTTCTGTATTCCTGTCCATATGTTTTTGAGAAGCTACCTCTATTTGGTTTAGTTTGAAAGAATAATGGCCGTTATAATAATAATTATTAGAGGGGAATTAAATTCTCTTTATAATCCTTATCTGGGAATGATGAGGCTCACAACAAGACAAAGAATAAGTGAGGAACTTGTGATGGTATACAAACTAGAGAGTCTGACCATCATGTTTCGAATGTTAGATATGACTGTTTCTTTGTGAGTCAGGATCTAATAGTGAATTCCCAAGGCGAAGATGTTGGAGTAAGTATTGAGGTATCTGTTCTACAATAGTATCCCAATAAATAAATTCATTCAACAAATTATGAATATACTAATGGTGTGATATTTGTATTTGAAAAAGTATTCAACTCCTTTCAAAGATAGGTGAATGTTTTGGAAAATGAAAAATTCAGATTTGGTAACACTCTTGTGGGAAACCCATAAGTTTCATTTCAAGGCGGGTCCATGTAACAACTCAGAATCTGATATTCAGGATCCAGTGCTAAAGAAATAAATATTTCAAATGTGACCAGTTTTTTTCTTCAAAACATAGAATGTAAAAATGAAATATTGGATCACTTAAAAACATAAGGGCCTTTTATGTTTGGAGTTTTATAGAATTAGGATAAACTCTTAACAACACAGGTTCATAAACACCTATCTCATAAAGATGAAAATTATCTACTACTATAATCATGTTGAACTATTTCACAATTGTTCATCAATTTCACTCATGTGAAATCCTTATTGAAAAAAATTCATTTTACATCATTCCTTATAACCTAGGGAAAAGAATCCTAAGAAAAGGGTGATCTCGGTTGCTCAGTAAAGGTAAACATATGATATATCAATGGATGATAGTATAAAATAATAAGATGATAATAAATGTATGTGATCATGATCATAAATTAAGAATTTGATACCCATTTTTTCCTTATCATAAACATGAGTCTTGTAATAAAACATTATCAATTCAGCAAATATGGTCCATAAGAGTAGGAAAACGTCAAAAATCAATCATGAACCGTAATCTCATGTCAAAATAGTGTTGTATCATCATATATATACAAAACCATTTCATATTTGAAGGCTAAATACCATGACCATTACCATATTGGATTAGTAAACACCTATTTCTATAGTGGATCAAGCACATAGACTTGTTTCTCGTAATAGATCAAGCACCTTGTCTTATTTCCTATAGTGGATTAAGCCCATCGTCTTGTTTCCCATAACTATCTGATGAGATATAATTCATTACCCAATGAATTAAATAGGGATATAGGTCCCACCCATTACATAATAAAATCTATACATATGGGTTCTATAATAACATAAATCCTTCATCATACCAGAATCAATGAAAAGAAATGGTTTTCATAAACATCTCATCATTTCATGACCCATAGAAAAGTAACATGATTTATAAATATTAGGTAATTATAAAAATAAACCATCCAGAGAAATAATAAGGATGACATCATTTTATCATATCCATATTAAATCATAAGTAAAATAAAATAATGTTGTATTATATAGAAAATGATTTTGAAAGATTACTTGAGATAATTCTTGATGAAAATATCCTTTCTATTTTGATATCTTTTTTTTGAAAGCCACCAAATTATATAAGAAAAGGTTTTATTTGAAAATAATCTTCTATTATTGTATAGGAATCTTGTAACTCCCCGACCCCAGAATCCAGGAGCCGGTGCATTATTTTAATACAATGGCATGATTACAAGGATTCAAGTCCTGAAGGAACGACCAGTTTAGTAGTCTTGGAAACAAGATACATACATAATTTCAACACTACAACTTGAAAAGATACACAAAACTAATGTATTCCATTAGAAACATCCAAGCTTCCAAGATTAGTCCTACAAGTCAATCATAACTAACTTCTTCATATCCTGGGAAAATGAATCATGAGAAAGGGGTGAGCTCAAACGCTTAGTAAGAGTAAGAAATACAGTGGAAGATAATATAAACATTAGGTACAATGAATATTTGAAAACACAGGACTTTAAATATAATAAACTTGAAAACTTTATGGAAGAAATATGAGCTGAGTAAATAATTCCATAATAAAACATAGTCATGGTTATTCTACTAGTTGAATAACCACATGAAATATCAATACATAATCTCAAAATTATGGAATGCATAATGCCGGACATCATAACCACATAGTCAAGGCCTTGTTCCAAGAATACAAATAAGATTTTTTCAAGGCCTTATTCCAAGACACTAGTTTGTCTCATGAGACATACCGATGCATCAAGGATATATATAGGGCTCGACTCGTCACTTACTAATTCCAATGCATTCCTCATATGAAAAGTTTGAAAAACAACCACTACTGGAAATACAATATTTCCCAACGGTTCACAACCGTTGGGAAAGCCCCTCTAACCGTTGGTATATGATATACCAACGGTTCTGATAACCATTGGGAAGTAAGCCGTTAGAAAAGGTTTTCCCAACGGTTTACTGGATACCATTGGCATAGACTCACAAAAGCCACCCTATCCCAACGGTTCTGCCCAAACCGTTGGGATATTTTTTCCCAAAGGTTTGGGAGAACCGTTGGGAAATACCAATATCCCTTAACTATCCCAATAGTTCTGGAAAACCGTTGGGATAGTTTTCCCAATGGTTCTCCCCAAACCGTTGGGATATCCCCATGGATGAACACTTTCCCAACGGTTTAGAACCGCTGGGAAAAGAGATATTTACCAACGGTTCAATGAACCGTTGGTAAAAAAATCTTTAGGATTATATGCCAACGGTTTTAAATCGTTGACATACCCTACGCTGTGCAAATTGCAGCAGCCTGCAATTTGCACAGCCCCTGTCCATCAGGCCCCTCTCCATTAGGCCTCATTAGGCCTCATTTTGACCTCATTTTCAATCCAATTATTGTACCTGCAATAAAATAAAACATACATATACAATTACGAAACTATACACATCCATAATTAAATTAGAATTCATAACGTAATTATAAATGTACATAATTCATATAGAATTAAATTTAATATTTAGATGACAATTATATCTGGAATCCGAAATTCAATTCATAATTTGATCGGTTTTTTCTATACCATATATTTTTTCCTCAAATGATGTCCATTTTAAACAAAATACATACACCTGAAGTGATACCGGCCACAAATACGGGTGAGTGATTTCTGAAGTGGTTGAGCAGACGACACCTCAATCGGACGTGTCGTGTGCCCGCGGTGACCGAGAACGCAGTTCTGGTGTCATAAACGGCCAAAACTGGCGTCAAATGGTCAAATTCATAGCAGAAGACCTCAGGTTGACCTGAAACCACCGTGAAACATTCTAATTATTATTCGTGACGTGTACGCGCAGACGGCACATCAATCGGACATGCGGTGTGCGCGGTACGGCTCAATATGCGCTTTTTAAGTGTTGGGCGGGCTTCCGAAAGGCGTGTGGGGTAGTCCAAACCGGACAAACGACGTCAGATTGGACTGAAATCAGACGAAAATAACGGGTGAGTGAATTGTGAATTGGTCGGGCAGACGACACGCCAATCGGAGGTGCCGTGTGCCCGCGGTGACCGAGAACGCACTTCTGGTGCCATAAACGAGCAAAACGGGCCTCAAACTGTCAAATTCAGAGCGTATGAAATCGGATTGACCTGAAACCACCGTGAAACATTCTAATTATTATTCGTGACATGGATGCGCAGATGCCACGTCAATCGGACGTGCGGTTTGTGCGGTACGGCTCAATATGCGTGTTTTAAGTGATACGCGCGCTTCATAAACGCGCGTGAGGGGGGTCCAAACAGGCCGAACGAAGTCGGAATGGCCTGAAATCAGACGAAAAATATGGGTGGGTGATTTGTGAAGTCTTCGAACAGACGACACGTGAATCGGACGTGCCGTGTGCCCGCGGTGACTGAGAACGCAGTTCTGGTGTCATAAACGGCCAAAACGGGCGTCAAACGGTCAAATTCATAGCGGACGACCTCAGATTGACCTGAAACCATCGTCCAATATCCTAATTATTATTCGTGACGCGTACGCGCAGACGGCACATCAATCGGACGTGCGGTTTGCGCGGTACGGCTCAATATTCATGTTTTAAGTGATGCGCGCGTTTCATAAACGCGCGTGGGGGGGTCCAAACAGGCTGAACGAAGTCGGAATGGCCTGAAATCAAAAGAAAAATACGGGTGAGTGATTTATGAAGTGGTCGAGCAGACGGCACATCAATCGGACGTGCCATGTGCCCGCGGTGACCGACAACGCAGTTCTGGTGTCATAAACGGTCAAAACGGGCGTCAAACGGTCAAATTCATAGCATAAGACCTTGGATTGAGCTGAAACCACCGTTCAAAATTCTAATTATTATTCGTGACGTGTACGCGCAGACGGAACGTCAATCGGACGTGCGATTTGCGCGGTACGGCTCAATATTCGTGTTTTAAGTGATGCACGCGCTTCGTAAACACGCGTGAGGGGGGTCCAAACAGGCCGAACGAAGTCGGAATGGCCTGAAATCAGACGAAAAATACGGATGAGTGATTTATGACATGGTCGAGTAGACGGCATGTCAATCGGACGTGCCGTGTGCCCGCGGTGACCGACAACGCAGTTCTGGTGTCATAAATGGCCAAAACCGGCGTCCAACGGTCAAATTCATAGCGGACGACCTCATATTGAGCTGAAACCACTGTGAAACAATCTAATTATTATTCTTGACGTGTACGCGCAGACGGAACGTCAATCGGACGTGCGGTTTGCGCGGTACGGCTCAATATTCGTGTTTTAAGTGATGCGCGCGCTTCGTAAACGCGCGTGAGGGGGGTCCAAACGGGCCGAACGAAGTCGGAATGGCCGGAAATCAGACAAAAAATACGAGTAAGTGATTTCTGAAGTGGTCGAGTAGACGGCACGTCAATCGGACGTGCCGTGTGCCCGCGGTGACCGACAACGCAGTTCGGGTGTCATAAACGGCCAAAACGGGCGTCCAACGGTCAAATTCATAGCGGACGACCTCGGATTGAGCTGAAACCACCGTGAAACATTCTAATTATTATTCCTGACGTGTACGCGTAGACGACACGTCAATCGGACGTGCGGTTTGCACGATACGGCTCAATATTCGTGTTTTAAGTGATGCGCGCGCTTCGTAAACGCGCGTGAGGGGGGTCCAAATGGGCCGAACGAAGTCGGAATGGCCTGAAATCAGACGAAAAATACGGGTGAGTGATTTCTGAAGTGGTCGAGTAGACGGAACGTCAATCGGACGTGCCGTGTGCCCGCGGTGACCGACAACGCAGTTCTGGTGTCATAAACGGCCAAAACGGGCGTCCAACGGTCAAATTCATAGCGGATGACCTCGGATTGAGCTGAAACCACCGCGCAACATTCTAATTATTATTTTTGACGTGTACGTGCAGACGAAACGTCAATAGGACGTGCGGTGTGCGCGGTACGACTCAATATTCGTGTTTTAAGTGATGTGTGTGCTTCGTAAACGCGCGTGAGGGGGGTCCAAACGGTCTGAACGAAGTCGGAATGGCCTGAAATCAGACGATAAATATGGGTGAGTGATTTCTGAAGTGTTCGAGCTGATGGAATATCAATCGGACATGCCCTGTGCCCGCGGTGACCGAGAATGCAGTTCTGGTGTCATAAACGGCCAAAACTGGCATCCAACGGTCAAATTCATAGCAGATGACCTCAGATTGAGTTGAAACCACCGTGCAACATTCTAATTATTATTCGTGATGTGTACGCGTAGACGACACGTCAACCGGACATGCGGTGTGCGCGGTACGACTCAATATGCGTGTTTTAAGTGATGCGCGCGCTTCGTAAACGCGCGTGAGGGGGGGTCCAAATGGGCCGAACGAAGTCGGAATGGCCTAAAATCAGACGAAAAATACGGGTGAGTGATTTATGAAGTGGTCAAGTAGACGGCACGTCAATCGGACGTGCCGTGTGCCCGCGGTGACCGACAACGCAGTTCTGGTGTCATAAACGGCCAAAACGGGCGTGCAACGGTCAAATTCATAGCGGACGACCTCAGATTGAGCTGAAACCACTGTGAAACATTCTAATTATTATTCGTGACGTGTACGCGTAGACGACACGTCAATCAGACATGCAGTTTGCGCGGTACGGCTCAATATTCGTGTTTTAAGTGATGTGCACGCTTCGTAAACACGCGTGAGGGGGGTACAAACGGGCCGAACAAAATCGGAATGGCCTGAAATCAGACGAAAAAATACGGGTGAGTGATTTCTGAAGTGGTCGAGTAGACGGCACGTCAATCGGACGTGCCGTGTGCCCGCGGTGACCGACAACGCAGTTCTGGTGTCATAAACGGCCAAAACGGGCGTCCAACGGTCAAATTCATAGCGGACGACCTCGGATTGAGCTGAAACCACCGTGCAACATTATAATTATTATTCGTGATGTGTATGCGCAGATGGAACATCAATCCGACGTGCAGTTTGCGGGGTACGGCTCAATATTCGTGTTTTAAGTTATGCGCGCGCTTCGTAAACGCGCGTGAGGGGGGTCCAAATGGGCCGAACGAAGTCGGAATGGCCTGAAAGCAGACGAAAAATACGGGTGAGTGATTTCTGAAGTGTTCGAGCAGACGACACGTCAATCGGATGTGTCGTGTGCCCGCGGTGACCGACAACGCAGTTCTGGTGTTATAAACGGCCAAAATGGGCGTCCAACGGTCAAATTCATAGCGGACGACCTCGGATTGAGCTGAAACCACCATGAAACATTCTAATTATTATTCGTGACATGTACGCGCAGACGGCACGTCAATCAGACGTGCGGTTTGCACGGTACGACTCAATATTTGTGTTTTAAGTGATGCGCGCGCTTCGTAAACGCGCGTGAGGGGGGTCCAAACGGGCTGAACGAAGTTGGAATGGCCTGAAATCAGAAGAAAAATATGGGTGAGTGATTTCTGAAGTGGTCGACCAGACGGCACGTCAATCTGACGTGCCCTATGCCCGCGGTGACCGACAACACAGTTCTGGTGTCATAAACGGCCAAAACGGGCGTCCAATGGTCAAATTCATAGTGGACGACCTCATATTGAGCTGAAACCACCGTGCAACATTCTAATTATTATTCGTGACGTGTACGCGCAGACGTCACGTCAATCAGACGTGTGGTTTGCGCGGTACGACTCAATATTCGTGTTTTAAGTGATGCCCGCGCTTCGTAAACGCGCGTGAGGGGGGTCCAAACGGGCCGAACAAAGTCGGAATGGCCTAAAATCAGACAAAAAATACGGGTGAGTGATTTCTGAAGTGGTCGAGTAGACGGCACATCAATCGGACGTGTCGTGTGCCCGCGGTGACCGACAACGCAGTTCTGGTGTCATAAACGGCCAAAACGGGCGTCCAACGGTCAAATTCATAGCGGACGACCTCAGATTGAGCTGAAACCACCGTTAAACATTCTAATTATTATTCGTGATGTGTACGCGCAGACGACATGTCAATCGGACGTGCGGTTTGTGCGGTACGGCTCAATATTCGTGTTTTAAGTGATGTGCGCGCTTCGTAAACGCGCGTGAGGGGGGTCCAAATGGGCCGAATGAAGTTGGAATGGCCTGAAATCAGACGATAAATATGGGTGACTGATTTCTGAAGTGGTCGAGTAGACGGCACGTCAATCGGACGTGCCGTGTGCCCGCGGTGACCGACAACGCAGTTCTGGTGTCATAAACGGCCAAAACGGGCGTCCAACGGTCAAATTCATAGCGGACGACCTCAGATTGAGCTGAAACCACCGTGAAATATTCTAATTATTATTCGTGACGTGTACGCGTAGACGGCACGTCAATCGGATGTGCGGTTTGCGCGGTACGGCTCAATATTCGTGTTTTAAGTGATGCGCGCGCTTCGTAGACGCGCGTGAGGGGTGTCCAAACGGGCTGAACGAAGTCGGAATGACCTGAAATCAGACGACAAATACGGGTGAGTGATTTCTGAAGTGGTCGAGCAGACAACACGTCAATCGGATGTGCCTTGTTCCCGCGGTGACCGAGAACGCAGTTCTGGTGTCATAAACGACCAAAACGGGCGTCAAACGGTCAAATTCATAGCGGACGACCTCAGATTGAGCTGAAACCACCGTGCAACATTCTAATTATTATTCGTGACGTGTACGCGCAGACGACACATCAATCGGACGTGCGGTTTGCGCGGTACGGCTCAATATTCGTGTTTTAAGTGATGCACGCGCTTCGTAAACGCGCGTGAGGGGGGGTCCAAGGAGGAGGTGGGGGGGGGGGGGGCTGTCCGGGGGCCTGTCCGGGGTCCAGGGAGGAGGGTGGGGGGGCTGTTCGGGGGGCTATCCGGGGGGCTGTCCGGGGGGCTGTCCGGGGTCCAGGGAGGAGGGGGGGGGGGGCTGTTCGGGGGGCTGTCTAGGGGCTGTCCGGGGGGGTGTTCGGAGGGTTTTCCGGGGGGTGTCCGGGGGGTGTTCGGGGGGCTGTCCGGGGGGTGTTCGAGGGGTTGTCCGGGGTACAAGGAGGTGGGTGGGGGGGCTGTCCGGGGGGCTATCCGGGGGTTGTTCGGGGGGCTGTCCGGGGGGTGTCCGGGGTCCAAGGAGGAGGGTGGGGGGGGGGGGGCTGTTCGGGGGGCTGTCCGGGGAGTGTCTGGGGGGTTTTCTGGGGTCCAGGGAGGAGGGTGGGGGGGCTGTCCGGGGTCTAGGGAAATCACATGCCACATCTTATTATAGCCTTATCACATCACACCTCACCGGAAAACACTAGGGAAATCATAGTACATCTCACCTGAAGACACATGGACAATCACATCGCATCTTGCGTAAAAACACATGGTCAATCACTTTTGAAGGAAGAGTAGGGAAGACATGGTAGCTATCCAAACATATAACCACCATCCAAGATATTAGAAAAAATACCCATAACTCAAAACCTCTGATCGTTGGTAAGTTTATCCAACTCTGGTTGGGAATGTGTAGAAATAACATAAAAATACATGATATATAGATAGCACAAAATACTCAACCTATGGGTTCACATTAACTACATAATCACACACTTCACTACTACCATAAAACACATAAACCACACCACCACCACACAAGACGCATAGCATTTCTCACTTTCATTTATAAGCCACTTCATTCACACTTACATTTTCGATTAATTTAATGTTAAATTAATTAAATCCATTTACCACACATCATACACCACAAATTCATCACACAACACCTCCACACGACACAACACCACCACACATCATCACTATCATACAACTTCACATGTCACCTCCATGCCCACTAACCATCACATTACAACCCCACATATCACAAAACCCAACTGGTCACCTCAATCCCCATAAAACACCCTACAACATACAATGAAACAGAACAAAAAACCTCTCATAGAGGCAACATACCCCAACTTCCACAATATATTTATTCAAGGTCTTTTATTACATTACCCCTTTATTTATCATGGGCATTATAACACAACTGATATTCCAGGGGAAACTAATTAATTAACAAAATATTCATTCATTTCCCTATTTTTCACGGTGAAATCACATAAAAATCCTAACTTAAAACAAAAATATTAGATCAATAACAATAAAAACAAGGTACCATATATGTATAAAGATTAAAATACCTGATTTGAGATGATTCAACTGGGTTTTCACCTATTCGGATGGGGAGTTCAAGATTAGCAGAGAGTTGGAGCTGGATTGATAAATTAAAACTAAAATATGAGATCAATAACAATAAAAATAAGGTAGTATATGTGTATAAAGGAAAAAATACCTGATTTCATATGAGTTTTCACCTCTTCGGATGTTCGGATGGGGGGAGTTCGCGAGAGGAGGGAGAGCAGCCCCGCTGGATCATAAATTTAGGGTTCTGTCCGAATGGGGGGAGAGCAGCCCCGCGACTGTATTTGGGGGAATTCTTTTCCAACGGTTTTTAAAAACCGTTGGGAAAGAGAGGTGTTAAGGGACTTTTCTCAATGGTTCTAGTGAACCGTTGGGTAAAGTGTATCTAAGACACCCCTTTACCAACGGTTTGGGGAAACCGTTGGCAAAGGGGTGGCCTTTCCCAACGGTTTGCTGAAACTGTTGGGAAAGCCTTCCCTGGACATTCCTTTGCCAACGGTTGTGTATAAACGTTGGTAAATATGTCCTAATCCCTTCAACCCCAACGGTTTAGGCCAACCGTTGGTAAACACCCGTTGGGAAAAATCCTATTTCCAGTAGTGAACATAAATTTTCATATTAAAATTAGAATACGAAATTTCAATACTTTATCCACAAACCATGAATGGTATAAAAATAGCACATCCACAGTCAAACATAACTCATTCGATACAATATGGAAGATTTTATTGTAATATATTAACCTCAATTGAGAATAATGAAGGATATTGACATAGATGAAAATAATCATCAAAACAATTTGAGAGAAATATCCCACTTTTTCTTGAAAACATTTAGAAGTCACACTATTTTTCAAGAAGTCGTTTCAAAATAAATTTTTGAATCAAAGTGTCCCATACCACTTTAAAACTTTTAAAAGGAATTTTAATTTTAAAACATTAATGTCCATATAAATAAATCCTTAAAACCACTTTTAAAACATGGACATTAATGAGAAAGATTTAGAAGAATAAAATTTTAAAACATTTAAAATGATATTTTAGTTAGAGTTCCTAACCAAATGAGATGTGCTTAAATAAAAATAATTGAGGTAATAAAAACTTTATAATATCTTGAGAATAGTGGATTTCATTATATACTATGTCAAAGTACAGTACATACACCATATAAAAGTGAATTGGTGCATAACAATAAAGAAGTCTCAAAGGAATGTAAATTGAGATGAAATACCTTATAAAGACAATATCCTTAGGTAAAGTAAAAATCAATGACATAATTATTTGTGAAAAATATAAATACACTCAATATTATTGGATATTCAGTGTAAATAAATCAGAGTACATTCACATATATTCTTGTAAAAACAACACCAATGACTTGGATGTTTAACTCAATGAATTGAAATTGAGTTAAGATCAAGTTTATATCAATGACTTGAGAAATTATCAATGGAGTGATTATGTTTATAAAAATTATATCCACAAAAGGGGAGTATAAATTACTACATAAATAATAAATAGTGATTCCACACATAATCTTGGTGTAAAATAATCAATGAAGTATGCGTAAAGCCCACTGAGTGGAAATTGAAATTTGAAATTCTCTTACCGATTTCGTAACATATGAATTATACAACCCATGAAAGAAGGATCATAAAATAAAGATGTAAATACCCATAAATTAAAGTATATTACACCAATAATACAATAATTGAAAGTACATATGCCACACAAAAGAAAATAGTGGCCAATATAGCATGAATCTCACGGGATAAAAAAGTTAAATGAAAAACCCTTACATCATTGTAATCAATCGAGTTGTATGAAAAAATGTTAATAACAACCAAATGAATCACAAAATACCATGAATATAAAGATACTAATGATAATATATATCAAATGGAAGTAAAAAATACACCACATCAAATAAATAAGTGGCAAACAATGGAAATCTCATAGAATTAAAAGTGAGATAAGAAACTCCTTACCTCAAGTCCGACTTGTCTTGTATGTTCCTTGTTCTTATTGAATAATAAAATTAAGTTTATTTCTAGTTGATTAAGAAACATTTTAAAGTTTATTATTCCTTTTTTATCACTTATTACTTTTCTATAACAATTATTTAATTATTTGAGTTCATATTGGATATTTTATCGATGTTCGGAACATGAGTTAAAAATGAACTTGTTATAATTAAATTTTTTCCATGTGGTCAAAAGTCCATTATCTCCATAATTATATAATTTATTTAGATATAATATATTATATATCCAGTATATATATATATATATCTATTTATATAATTACATAACATTTGAAGATAAGAAATAAAATGTACCGTTCATGGAGACAGTAAGCCGTACATACACATGAACGCTAATTTCATTTCTATTTTGTATTTTAATGAAATTAAAAAATAATGATACATAGGTATATTATAATTTCAGTATAATATTATCTATAATATCATTATTTACATTTTTTATACGTCCCACATAAAGAATTAACGAGTCCTATCATTTTTAGGGGGTTGTAGTCCGCATTTCCTCAAATGAAATTATCGTGTTTTACCCATAATGGAAACCATAAAATAATGATATGAATGGAAAATATAGAAGCACAAAGAAAACACAAAAATAATATACATATCATATATAAATAAATTTCCATATTAACGGCCACCTTTAGAGGAAGTAGGAGATAATCGAATAATCATCGTTTCGTGATGCGTTAATTTTCAATCAACAGAAACAATATGTTCTTCACCCATTAGATGGAGGTGCGTATAAGTGTAGTTAGAATCCTTCTCATAAAAACATCCTAGTATATTTAGGATACTGGTTCTGTTATAAAAGGAAGTAATAAAAAGTGTTTAGGGGGTTGTATAAGTAAAATAAAACAAAATAAAAAAAAAAGAATTTAAGAGAAAGTGTTACCTTTTATCTGGGTAACTTTATTTGGTTTGAACCAAAATGAATTCTTGAAGTGCCTTATGCCTAAGGTAAGGCTTCTAGGAGGAAGAGGGGGATTTTGAGAGTTTATTTTGGTAGGTTTTGGAAGAGCCAAGTTGCTTTAGAGGTGTGCGGAATGGGTTAGAAGTGGTGTCCTTTTATAAGGGGGAGGATGGGCTCTTTAGGAAGGTGTAAAAATATTATTTTATTATATAGTGATATTCAGTTTATAAAGGTCCAAAAATAATTAAAGTAAAAGCTAAGATGACTCAAGGTCGAAATAAAATCATCAAATAATAATTGGAAAGATTTTAGATATTATTTTAATATTAATAATCATATTTATTTAAATCATTTATTAATGAGGTAAATACTACATCATTATTGTGTCATAAATAATTTAATTTATTTGAGGTCTAAAAATTATAAAAAATTACCATAATGTAGGAACTATTTTTATATTCCCAATTAATATTTATAGTTTAAAATATGACTTATATAACCCCATGTAAAAATTGAAATACTAAAATATATTTGTTAATTTCATTTTTGTCTTTACATTAAGTTAATTAAAATAAAGTGTCATTATCATTCTTAAGTGGCTCCATGGGGTCCCCAAATCAACCCAAGGATTCCCATGGTCGTCCATGACTCATCTGATAAGGTTAGGACAAGTGTTAAGGTAATTTTGTATTATTATAATATTCTTTTTACTTTGAATTATCCTATTTACCTTTAACCGCAGTAAATAAAAGTCAAAAGTTACTATTCACCAAAAATTATTTTCATCTTATTGATAAAAATTTTAATTACTAATAACAACCATGTATCTCAGATTTTCTAAATTCAATTCACAGAAGCGATAAAATTTCATTTAAATGAAAAAGTCGGATTTTTAACTATTACTTAGTGGTTTCAATATTCATCAAAAGTTGATGTTTTTTAGAAAAATATCAAAAATTCAGCCTAAGCTATATTTGATATTCCGAATTCGAAAATGATTTATATTTTACCAAATTCAAAAAATATATGTTAGATTAATTAATTTAAAATTAATTCCCATTGTCAAAACAAATAGCGTGTTTTTAAGAAACAATAACTATCAAAAGATTGCCACTTGTTTATGTTTAATTACAAAGTGAAATTAATTTCAATGATTATAATGGGATTAAAGGGAAAAAATATAATCTAATTATACTTTAAAACCAATTTAAAATATAATCTAACCATATAAATAAATTACATTAAAAGGCGTTTTTGAATTAAAATACATTATTTCTCACTATTCATAAAAAATGAATATTATTAGAAAATTAAAAAAATTTCATCCAAAGTAAATTTTGATGTTCTGATTATAAATAAGAATTTTATTTTGTCAAAATGAATATGTAAAAGGGTCAAATAATGGATTTAAAAAGGGTTCTCCATTAAAAGGTGGTAAAATTGATTTTTTTCAAAAAAACATTTTTTATCTGAAAATTTGAATTTGTTATTATAATATGTCTAAGAAACACATAATACATAAGTTAAAATTATATGGAGTATATAAAATTCAAAATAAAGTTAATACTATTCATAACCGCTTTTGAACGGCTAGTTTGGTAAGTCGTGGTGCGCTCGAACCCGGTTTTGCGTGTAGCACAAGCTATTGAATTTAAAGAAAATAACTTACTATGAAATCTTGGGGTGTTAAAAATCTTAATATCACTAATTAATTATAAAAGAAATAAAATAAATTTATTTATTATAAGTTAAAAAATATTTTCTACAATATTTTTGTTAGAAAAGTCAAAAATAAACTTCTTTAGAAACTGATAAAAATATTTCAGTCTAAATATTTTATAAAAATTAAAAAAGGGTTAAAAATGAATTTAAATATTCATATAAGAATAATAAAAACTATTTCAATATTTTTTAAGAAATATTTCAATGGAAGAAAAATATTCAACATAAGATACTTAAACATAAAAAATCTCAAATAATAACGAGATTGTGAAATAAAATCTTACCACTATTGAATTTGACGAATCGTTTTCCCCATGAAAGAATAAAATTTAATAGAAACTTAAATATCATGAGAATAAATAATTTCATGATATGACATGTAAAATGGGCTATATATACAACACATTAAATAATATATCTTTACAACATGAAAATATGTTTCATCCAAAGAAAATTGAGATGAAGTCCCTTACAAATATCATATCATTGAAGTTCTCATTGATAAAATGAATCAATTACATGTATTAAATAAATATACTCATAAAATAATTGTAAATACAAAATAATATAATCAAATTTTATTTTAAAAGTAATCATATCATCATCAAAGAATATGTTTACCCTAAAAGATAGAAATTGAATTAAGAATTCTCTAACCTGAAGTCTTGCCATTATTTTTTTCAGGTTACAAACAAATAGATAATAAATATGGTTATTTTATACATTTATTCCATTAAAATAATTCCATATTACCATTTATTCATTATTTTTAGCATCTTACCACCCACATATTCATAATTTGTTATTAAAATCACTGTTTGGGTAATAGCTACTTGTTTTCCAAGAATGTTTCTGTTGGGCAGTCATAGTCCTTAAACTTTGTTCATGGAATCATCATTTAAAGAATTTTAATCAGGGTAGAAATATCACATATAATAATTATATACATATTTTTAATCATTCATATAATTTATAAGTATATAAATAAATTACTCCTATCATGGAGATGATACGCCGTACGTAGACGAGAACACAATTTTCAGTTTTTGATTTATGGAATAATGAAATGATAAATATTAATTCATATTTCAAGAAAAATTATTATTTCATATATTTCATATATATTAATTAAAACCATAACAATCCCCATCCATAAAATATTTTTATGATAAACAAATTGTATCACTATAGGAGACAGGATGTTGTACTTACGCTTGAGTGATATGTTCACTTCTCATTTCCTCTGAAATTGGTTATATAATATTTTTTTAATAATAAAAATAAAATTTAAAAATATTTATTATAATGAATTTATTATTTTATGGTAAACATAATTGATTTATAGAAGGTAAGGTATATTAGATAAAGACAGTGATCGATTAGAGTGATTAAATTTTCTTCAAAACGTATCCTTTATATCTCCTCTAAAGGGATATGGGGTAAGTCTTTTGAGAATGGAAGAACATATATACAATGTATAGGGAATTTAAAAAGAAAAATTATCATAGTATTGCCACAAATTAATGCTCAGAATTATGTAAAGAATTGAGGGAGGGGTTCTATTTTATAATTTAGATGAGGGGAAATTTAGAAATTCCTTAAAATATTAAAATATAAAAAGAATTTTCTAGAGGAAAATTCATCCAAATTTAATTCACATGGATGAGAGAAGAAATTAATGACCATATTTTAACCTCTATGTCCATATTTAATATTTTGATGAATCTTAAATAATTTAATTAGATATTATATTCATGAAATGACATTATTTTCAAATATGATACCATTCATTACTATAACTTTAAAAACATCAAAACAAAGAATAAATTTGGAACCGAGTATTTTATACTATCCAAAAATGTGATTTGTATCTAAATAATTCGTTTATTATCATAATTGTAAAAAAATTATTTTAATATATTTAAAATCATTTATTTGATTTCTTCAATAATTTAATAATTACTACATCATCATTATGTAAGCCTTTAGTGTAAATATTTAATTTCTAAAAATTTAAAACAATTTTTAATAAATATTATAAATATTTTTATTTACAATTAATACATATGGTAAAAAATATATATTCTATAAAAACATATCAGAAAAATATTAAAGTTATTGAAAACTATAGTATGAACAATTTGACTTTCTTTTATAAAATATTATAATGAACCTAATGTCAACTTAGTGGATCCCAAAGGACATATATTTGACCCTCTGATGATTGTGGTCCAAAAATAATCAATAATAAGATTTAGTATAATTTTTGAGTAATTTATTTGTTTTTATTGAATTAATTAATATCATTTTATTGATTTTTCCATTAATTAAATAATTATTTCATCATTGTTGTGCATGCCTTTAACTTAATTATTTCATCCATAATAATTAAAAATAAATCAACAAGATGAATATAAATTTATCATATTTCCAAATAATGTTAATTGTATAAATTTTTTTTAGATTACTATATATTAAAAATGTTATACTTCCAAGAAACCATAATGTGAACAGTCTGACTTAACTTAAAATAAAATACTTTGATGGACTTGATGTCAACGAGGCAACTCCAAAGGGTCATAAATTCCACAAAAGGACGATTTTGTTCAAAATACCATCACCAATAAAATGGGGAAAATTTATTGCATAATTGGTTAATATTTATAATATTATTTTTAACCCTTACTTACATGATTTATTATTAAGTGTTGTAATAAAAATTACATTATTTTCTTTTCATATTGTCTAGAAATAAAAGGTAACTATTTAATAAATGTTTAAATATTAATTATAAATATTGAATCCATTTTTAAAAATTCCAAACACATATTTCCACAATATAATTTATATTAAATTAGAAAAATTAAATGAAAAGCATTTTTTTCAAAAAATGTCCCTTTTTAAAAAATAAATTCTTTTTATACTAAATTAAAGTATAAAATCCATTAAAAAATCCATAATTGGATAAACAAAAATAACTAATTATAATTTTATACTAATCTAAAGATTAATTCTACCTTGTAAAAAAAAATACATTTTTTAGTAAAAACATTTTTTTAATATAGATTAAAATATAAAAATTCTTCAAAAATTATCAAAATTTCACCATAGGAAAATTATGAAGTGCTGATTTTAAAATTAAATCTCATTTTATTAAATATATTTTATATAATTTATAGAAATTGATTATATTATTTCTAAATAAAAAGAAATGAAATCATTTTGTTGATGAAAATAAGCTTTTTATTAATAAAATGGTATTACTAAAAATTTAATAGATTGAATTTAATAAAAATATCGTAAATATTTTCAATGATATAATTAATACATTATCATTGATTATGAATGTTATATATATTTCATAATTTCATTAATACTTTTAATTTCTTCCAATTTAATGGCTAGGTTATAATGGTCACATAATAACAATATTTTGTTGTTCATTTAAGCTCTGTGTTGTGTATCTTATTCACTATTGAACAAATTGTTTCCTTCAAAAAACCTAGTATTTTACACTCTCCACCATTTAATAAATTTCAGAAACTTAATTTTAACTTGTGATAAAAAATTAAAGGTTTGAATTTCGAAAATAACTTTGTTGCAATCCCACATCGTAAGATGGATTAATAAAATTTACACTTCAATACAGAGTATGGGAAGTATGAAGGTCATATGAGATAACATATAATATGATTCCATATATGAGAACATAAATAGTATGTTCAAACATGGATATAAAAGACAAAACGAACTCCCAAATAATGATGGAGTGTTAAAGAGAAGATGGCAATGAGAAGGTTAACCATCAAAAAAATGTAAATATGCGATAGGTCAAAAGGGATTTTTTTTCAAGGTAAGAAAATTAAAAGTATAATTTTTATTATTCAATGTTACTTTAATTCCTAGTCCATGAACATGTGTAAATTTACTTACATGAAAATAATAATTTCTTACAAAAAAATTCTTTTTCTCCAAATGATGATTATGAATTTTTTCCAGAAGAACTAAAATCAACTTCTATAGATCAAAAAATCCACAAAAGAAAAAAATATATTCCTCATATATTTAGACATTAACCGATTTCAATAATGCTTAAAAAGATGAAATATAATTTTCCAAAAATAATTAATAACTAATATTAAATAATAATACCAAAATTTTTACAAAGATCATTCAAAAAATAACTATCCTCAAAATTCATCAAAAATATTATAATCTACGATTAAATCCCAAACAAAGATGGACTTGATAATATATCCTTCCATGGTAAATTTAATATTTCTCTGAAAGTTAATTCAATAACTCATAATGTTTCATAAAATATAATTTCCCAAATATATTTCAAGATATTCTATCAATTTAAATAAATAAACAAATTGACCATAAATCCAAAATAAAATCATATACTCCTCTAAAAGGAAATTCTACCATTAATCCTCAAAATAAATTATGTATTAATATAGGGTCCCTAAAATGAACTTATCCTTCATCCATAAAATAATTTAACTAAAATGAATATTTCATACATACTGTGACATCACATAGGTTGGTGGTATCCATTTTACCCTAATCGCCCTATGGTTGTGGGTTCAAGTCCTGCGGCCTTGCCGGTCCTGATGGGTTGTTGCCCGACCTACGAGTTGTACTTATTTTTCCCTAAAATGACAATTATTACAATATTCTGAGTAATTTGAAAAACATACTCAAAATAATCATGATTTAATGAACATTAATGAAAATTTTTAACTACAAAGATTATTTCATATGTTTAATTTATCGTCCAAAAGTTTTGTAACCCATAATTACCTCAAAAATAAATTAATCAAAAAATATCAATAGTCATCTTAAAATTTCATAACATAAATCCATGAACAAGGCTCCAAATAAATTTCGATTAATATCAATATTAAAATTATAAACACATGATTTTATCCCTAAATCTAATTATAACCTCAAAATAAAACATCCCAACCTCCAAACTTTTCTAAACACTGCTCTGATACCAAATTTAACAACCAAGAATATGCACTTTCAGATCCGGTTCTAAAGACATTACATTTACATATGTGGACCATTTTTTAATTTAAAACATGTATCCTAAAAAGGAAATATTTTATCTCTTACATAACCAATGGCCTTTTAGTTTTAATGTTGTAGATAATTAAGAAAAACTATTAACAACATCAGTTCATAAAAATCTGGTTCAAAATGATCAACATTTTCTACAAATATAAACAGTTATTGTTTTTCACAATAGGTCATAAACATCATAAAAGTGAAATCCTTACCGAAAAATATCTTTTAATGTAATACCCTGACCTTAGTTATGCAGAGTCGGTGCATTATTGCATAACATTTTCATGATCATGAGAGATTAAGTCTCGAAAGACCATTTAGTTTAGTAGCCTTGGAAGTACTAGATACACACTTGCATTTTACATTACATCATGAAATAAAAAAACAACATTGTGTCCCCTTTAAAAACAATCATATCCTTTATCCTATCCTTCCAGGATAATCGTAATATATTTCTTCGCATCCTGGAAAAAATAAAACATAGGGAGGGGTGAGCTCAGATGCTCAGTAAGGATAACAATATAGCGGAAACTATTATAATTAAGTATAAACATTTAAGGAAATGTATAAGACTAAAACACAAGACTTTTAAACATAATCTTTTTCATAATATGGCAAATATAAATCAAATAATTCCATTAACTTATTCACATGGACATTCTACTAGTTGAATAATCACATGTAATGTCAATATCCAATTTCATAATGATGAAATGGATAATGTCGAACATCATAACCACATAGTCAAGGCCTCGTGCCAAGACTAAAAATTATATTTTGTCTAGGCCTTGTTCCAAGACTCTAGTTTGTCTCATGAGACCTAACGATGCATTGAGGAGCTATAGCAGGCTCCACCCATCACTTACTAAGTCCAATGAATTCTTCATATGAAAAGGTTAAAACAAAACATAAAAATTCATATTAAAACTAGAATATGAAATGTTAATACTTTAACCATAAACCATGAATGGTATAAAAATAACACATTCACATGAAAACATATCACAATAACTTTAATACAATATGGAATATTGTATCATAATAAATCAACTTCAAACAAATATAAAATCCATCAAAGGATGTTGACATAGATGACATCAAAACTATTTGAGAGAAATAACTCTTTCTATTTTGAAAAAATATAAATGTCACATAATTATAAAAGAAAACATTTATTTTGAAAATATTCTTATAATAACTTAAGGGAAGATTAGAAGGTGTTATACTGGCGGAAAATAGCCGCACCCTCCGTATAAGTTAAAAAAACATTCTTAGCTTAATTTTTTGGAAAGGTCATAAAGTACCTTGTTTGGAAAATGATGAAAATATTCCTTTCAAAATTGTTTTTAAAAATTCAAAAAAGGGTAAAAATGAATTTCAACCATATTATAGGAAATATATTTTTTTTGAAATATATTTTTAAGAAACAAGGATGTGGATGATAAAAAATTCCCAGTAGATACTTTCGTAAAAACAACCTCAGATAATAAAGATATTGTAAAATTAAACCTTATCTTGTACTTTTCCATGGTAGAGGGTATGTTAACCTCCTATATAATAGATAAATAATTGTTATTAAATTATAAAATAACAACATACATAAATATGATATCATATATCATCTTCTAATATTGATTTGTTAATAATATTTTAGTAGTATCATTGTTTAGCGTGTTAACCGATTCGTTTTCCTTTATATGTTTTGTTACGTAAGTCATGTTTGTTATGGATATGATGTATTTGATTCATATCCATAATGATATTAATATCTTAAAAATTATTTTTAATCATAAAATGAAAATTATTCTTAAATGGTTGCGATAGGGAAATGAATTTTATTGCGTTCGTGGAGACGATAATCCGTACGCACGCACAAGCGACAATATAATTATATTGATAGTAAAATAGTATGTAATTGGATTGTATAACATATATAAATAATCATTAAAATTTTATATTTATTATTTACATAAATTATAATCATTATTATACCCATCCAAATAATGAAGTGTCGAATAAGAAACTACACCAAGACGTGGAGACGATAAGCCGTATATAGGCACATATGGTTACTTTGTAATTTATAGGATGGATAGAATAATGAATATGGTTGTACCACATTTATAATAACATTTTAGTATGTATAATGTACTGGATGTATTATTTTGGTGTGGAAACAACAAATAAAGAGGAAGTGGAAGAAGAAAAGAACTTTGAAAGAGGTGACGAAATTATTACCTCTTCTTCGGGTGCTTCCTTTTGATTTGTTCAAAAGGGATATTTAGGTTGGATTTTGATTGATCTAAGGCCTCTAGGATTAATTGAGGGTTGTTGGGAAGATATTTTAGTAGGGGTTTTACTAGAAAAATGTATTTGGATGTGTGATTTTGAGATAATGGGAAATACCATTTTATAAGAGAGGTGAGAGTCACTTTAGGAAAATCATGAAATATTATTTTATTATAAAATAATTTTCGGTTTATAATGGAACAAAATGGATTTATTTAGAATATAAGGTTGTTATGGGTCGAAATAATCTAAACCAATAGGTTTTATACAAGTTTAGGTCACCATATTAACCTTATCTTTTAGATTTAACTCTTAGTTAAATAGTTTAACTTTTACCATTTCTTCTTTTATTATTATAGTAAATGGTTATTAAACTTACTATAAAAAGCCCAGATAAACCCAAGTGATTAATTAATGACATATATATCATTATATAAGTCATTCAGATGAAATTTAGATTTTTAGGAATATTATATCATTTAATAATATACTATTTGTTTTAAAAACTCATTTATGTCAATTTTTTACACTATTTAGTATTTGGTTTTTGTGAAAGTCAAATAAACATGATTACTTTGACAGAAATACATTAAATAAATTATAACATGTCATATTAACCTTGAAAATTTTTGTAATGCTTCATAAGTCACAATTTACTTTTATTTGGATATTTATAATATCAATTATTTTAATCTTTCATAAATATGGTAATTACTGTGTCAACATTGTGTCATAAATAAATTTAATTATATAATGTCTAAAAATTATAAATAAAATACCATTATGTAGGAAATGTTTTTATATTTATAATTAATATTTATAGTGGAATTTAATATATTTATAACCCTATATTAAAAATGTTTTAGTTATTAAAATTTTAATTTAACACTTTTAACTCTTCTTTAAATAAAATAATAATAAATGTCCAAATCTAATCCATGTGGATCAAAAAGGATCATATTAAATTCCTAATTTTTATTTTTTCCAAAATACACTTATCTAAGAGAATTAGTACATGTGTTATGGTAATTATAATATCATTTTTATCTTTAATTATCCTTATTACTTTTAACTGTGGTAAATAAAATTCAAAAGTTACTATTAAAAAAAATTATTTTCATCCTATTGAACCACATTTTACTTACTGATGTCAACCATGTCTCTAATATTTTTTAAATTCAATTAAAAAAAGTTTTAAAATTATATTTTATACAAATTTCAAAATGTGCCTAGAAGGTGGGTAAAAGACGTTAAAAAATTCAATAAAATTTTATGCATCTAATATTATTATAAAATGACTCCAAGGAATAAAATTGAACTAACATAGGTATTATGAATCTATTTTTAATTTAAAATAAATTTAAATAATAATAATAATTATTTAAATAAATGTTGGTTTTAAAAAATGACAGTATTTTTCACTATTCATCAAAAATTAATTTTTTTAGAAAAATACGAAAAATTCACACTAAGATAATTATGATCTTCCGAATCCAAAAATATTGTCCATTTTGAAAAATAAAATTTATAAAATTTCAAAAAGTGGGTATTTCTATTCATAATGTCTAGTTTGATTGGTCTTGGTGTGCTAGAAATCGAAGTTGCATACAACACAAGTTATTGTATTATTCAAAGAGAAGCGTACCGTTGAATCTTGGGGTGTTACATTCTGCCCTCAAAATAATTTATTTCTCAAAATTTCTAGAATATTACTACATAAAAAGATTCGGTTGGTTCTTTATCATAAGTTCCTCGGGTTCCCACGTTGCCTCTTCTATCTTATGGTTTCTCCATAGAACTTTTAACAGTTGAGTCATCCGATTTCTCAACACTTGTTCACTGGTATCAAGAATCTTGACATGCTCTTCACAATAAGACATATCGGGTTCCAGTTCTATTTTTTCATAGGTGAGTACATGCGTTGGGTCAAGCATGTATTTCCTCTAGAGTAATACGTGGAACACATCATGAACTTTGGAGGGACTTGGTGGCATTGCTAAATGATAATCTAAAAATCCAATTCGTTCTAGAATTTCAAAAGGTCCAATATACCTAGGATTTAAATTACCCTTATTAAAGAATCATACAACACCCTTCCATAGAGATACCTTCAGGAAAACATGATCTCCTACTTGAAATTCCAAATCCTTCCTTTGATTATTCACATAGATCTTTTGCCTACTTTCAGCTGCTTTGATGTGGGTTTGGATAATCTTTACATTTTCCACTATTTCCTCAACAAGTTCCAGGCCTACGAGTTTTCTTTCACCAATATCATCCCAAAAAGTTGGTGTGCGACATGTCTTTCCATATAACGCTTCACATGTTGCCATCTGAATACTTGAATGGAAGCTATTATTATAATAAATTCTACCAAAGGTAAATGTTATCCCCAAATACCTTTAAAGTCAAGTGAGCAAGATCTAAACATGTCTTATAAGGTTTGAAAAGTCTGTTCTGATTGTCCATCAGTTTGAGGGTGGTAGGAAGTGCTCAAAGGAATTTCAGTATCTAAGGCCTTATTAAGATTTTTCCAGAATCATGATGTGAAATGGGGATCACAATCAGAAACAATCGATAGGGGTATTCCATGAAGTCTTACAACTTTATTAATATATAGTCTTGTTAAATGTTTAAGGGGTAAATCTTCTCTTATAGCATGAAAATGTGCAGACTTGGTAAGACGATCAACAATGACCCATATTGCATCATTCCTTCTAGGAGTCTTTGGTAGCCCCATGACAAAGTCCATTGTAATATCATCCCATTTCCACTCAGGCATGGGAAAAGGTTTCAAGACTCCTCCGGGATGTTTTCTTCCAGCCTTATCCTGTTGAAAAACCATACATCTTGACACATTATCAACAATAAACCTTTTGATGTTGTCCCACCAAAAATGTTCCTTCAAATGTCTATACATCTTAGTGCTACTAGGGTGTATAAGGAAATTAAGATATGATCATCATCCAAAAATTTCCTTTATAGATTAGGTATGTCAGGAACACAATGTATCTTCCCAAATTTCAAAATTCCATCTTCATATACAAAGTCAATCAATCTACAATCGTTCAAAGCATTAATTTTCTTTTGAAACTCCTCATCAGCAGTCTGAGAACTTTTTACCCTTTCTAGTAAAGTTGTTTTGGAAACATTTTAAAAAAATATCGATTTTCACCTTCCATGATTACTCCCATATCCATCTTTACTATATCCATGAACATATGATCCCTTTCAACTATCATCTTGTTCAAAACTCCATAATCCTTTCTATATAAAGCATTTACCACCTTATTGCCTTCCCCGGGTGGTAGTGTATAGTGCAATCATAATCCTTGAGTAGTTAAAGCCATCATCTTTGCCTCATGTTGAGTTATTTCGGTGAGAAAATATACTTCAAACTCTTGTGATCAATATATATCTCAAAATTTTCACTATATAGATAGTATTTCTATATCTTCATTGAAAATATTACAGCTGCAACTCAAGATCATGAGTGGGAAAGTTATTTTCATGAATTTTCAGCAGCTGTGTTGGATAGGAAATAACTCTATCATTTCGCATAAGGACACAAACAAGTCTCTAATTTGAAGCATCACTATAAATAAAAAACCCATCATTCCATGATAGTAGAGTCAAGATAGGAGCATTGACTAATATTTTCTTTAGTTCTTCAAAATATTCTGGACACTCTTTTTTCCAAATAAATTTAACCCCTTTACGTGTGAGCTTGGTTAATGGGTTAGCCAATCAGGAAAAATTCTGGACGAAACACCAATAATAAACAGCTAAACCAATAAAACTGCGTATCTCAGTTATAATTTTCAGTGCTGTCCATTCTTGGAATGCTTTGGTCTTTGAAGGATCGACAGAGATTCCATCCTTAGAGACACTATTGCCAAGAAAAGAAATTTCATGAAGCCATAATTCACACTTGCGAAACTTCGCATATAATTCATTTCTTCTAAGGGTTTTCAGAATAGTGCGCAAGTGATTTTCATGATCTTCGTTGATTTTTGAGTATACCGAGATATCAAGAATAAATACCACTAAAAAGTCATCAAGATATTCCTTGAAAATTCTATTCATTAGATCCATGAAAATAGAGGGTGCATTTGTTAGTCCAAAAGGCAATACTGTAAACTCATAATGCCCATACCTGGTTCAAAATGCTATTTTCGGAATGTATTCCTTCTTCACACACAACTGATGATATCCAGATCGAAGGTAAATCTTTGAAAAATATTGAGCTCCATGAAGTTGATCGAATAAATCATCAATGTGAGGTTGAGGATACTTGATCTTTATTGTTATAAAATTGATCTCCCTGTAGTCAATGCACAACCTCATAGATCCATATTTCATCATAACAAAAAGAACACGAGATCCCCATGGAGATACACTAGGGTGAATAAATACTTTATTACTAAATTCCCTTAGTTGTTTCTTTATTTCCAATAATCCCACAATGGCCATTCTCTAAGGGGTCTTCGATATGGGCCTTGAACCAGGAATTAAATCAATGGAAAACTCAATTTCTCATTCTAGAGGATGACCAGGTAAATCTTCTAGAAACACATCAACATATTCTTTCACAATAGGTACATCATCTATTTGAAAATTCCTTTCCTCACCCTTAGTTATTTTAATCTATTCCTCCCAAATAGTTGAATTTAGAAGAGCTATTGGGGGTTGATCTAGATAAGAATCAGATGGTGAAATTTCTGCTCTAAAGATAAGGTTTTCCTTATCATTATTGAAAGTTGCAACCTCCATCTTCTTAAAATAAATTTTCACATCATGGTCTGAAAACAATCCATACTGAGGATTATATCAAATTCAATCATGGGTATGGCGATGAGATCAGCAGATAAAGCATGTCTATATTCCCTAATAAAAACTGATTCACAAAACTTTGTTGAAATGATACTTCCCTTAGGAGTTTTGATAGAAAAATCCCTTGTTAAATAAAATTGGAAATATCTAATTTTCTTAGAAAAATAGGAATACATGAAATAATTTGATGATCCAGAATCAAATATATCATTGGCTAAATTTGAGGAAACCATTAAATTACCTTCCACCATATCATTCAAAGCTTCAACCTCAGTAGTAGTGATTGCATAAGCTTTGTCTTGCACCCTTGTCCTTTTCTGAGGTAAGTTTCCTTGGAGATGAGGACATTAATTTGCATAATGCCCCATTTCTCTACAATTGTAGCATTAAACATTGATAGCCTCTTTCTTTCCCTTACAATCACAATCTTGGTTCTCTTTTTCAACACACTTTTAACAAACTCCCATTCTCTTCAAGAAAGTACCAGGGTGTTTACTCCCACATTTACTGCAGGAGGGAAATTCAACTTTTCCCTTCTTCCCCTTATTTCCTTTTCCAGAGTGTTCAACAGATCTCTTATTCTATTTCTTTGCTTTAATGTCGTAAGTCTTAGATAATTCCTTTTCTGTATTGATAGTACATGAGATGATATATTCGTACGATGAGAAGTATTGTGAGACTAATGCTTGACAGAGAAATGGTTTTAACCCATCAAAAAAATCGATCAATATTACTTATTGGGTTATGTATATAATCTTAAGAGTCCTTGCTATCCTCGTAAAGTTATCCTTACACTTTGTCACATTCTCATCCTCCTTTTGCCTCACACTCAGAAATTGCCTTTCTATATCCGCTGGTTGTTCAGAAGGAAAGTATTTTTCTAAGAAAAGATCTTTAAACTCCCACCATTCCATATTTTATAATTCTTCATCCTCCTTTGTGTTATTAATTAATGACCACCATTTATCTGCATCTCCTGTGAGGCAATAAAATACCATGAGAACTTTTTTATCTTTCTCTACTCCCCAAATCATGAAATATTTTCTCTAAGGAACATATCCATTGTTCAACTAAAAATGGTTTTTAGTCCCATTGAATGTTAGTGGTTTTTGCCTCATCAAGTGGTCTAACATAGATTCTCCATGTTGTGGATTAGGGTGATCCATATGGGTAAGGTTATTATTCGTAACTTGAGTGAGTTTTCCTATTATGGTTATAAGTTGTCCAGCACCGGGTGCATCACCATCTCCACTGTAATTATCTTGAGCAGCAGGGAAATCCATACATGGATTACATGCGTTGATACAGTTCCCATTCCTTCTACTATGTGCCATTTATAAACAATGGCATACACAAGATTAGTTTATGAATCACAATACATAATTCCAAACTAGTAAAATACCTAACATAAATTGAACAGTTTATGCATATAATTCATAATCATAAAAAAAATGTTTTCTTTGAGGAGGTATTTACTCATAAATCCTTCATAATTGTTTGTAAAGAAAATTTTAAATTATCCTAATCATATCCCCAAGAGTTTCGTAACCAAGAGTGCAGCAAGGCCCGTTGTCGTGTACTAGGATACACCGGGTCAACCCCGAAACTCCTTGTCAGAGTTTTCAATCTTAGATACATATGTGCCAGAGAAACCTCTACCTACTCGTATCCAGATAGGGATGTATTTCTTGGAAAACTCACAAAATCTCTACATTAAAAAATTTCAAGGATGTTCTTCTATACTAATCCTCAAAGTATATCTTAGGGTAATGTTCTCTAATCAGATTTTTTCTAAAACTAGTTTCCAAGGTTTGTACTAAACTTCCTCTGATACCAACTATAATGCACCGACCCTAGTTACCTAGAGTCGGTGCATTATTACATAACATTTTAATGATCACAAGAGATCAAGCCTCGAAGGAACAATTATTTTAGTATCCTTGGAAGTAATAGATACATATATGTGTTTTAAATTACATCATGAAATAAAAAAACAACATTGTGTCCCATTTGAACACACTCATATCATTTAGCTTATACTTGAAGGTTAATCATAATATACTTCTTCGCATCCTATAAAAATAAAACATTGAAAGGGGTGAGCTCACATGCTCAGTAAGGATAACAATATAGAGGAAACTATCGTAAATAAGCATGAAAATTTGAGGCATGTATAGGAATAAAACACAAGCCTTTTAAACATAAACTTCAGCATAATATGGAAAATATAAATTAAATAATTCCATTTACTTACTCACATGGATATTTTACTAGCCAAATAATCACATGTAATATCAATAGCCAATTTCATGATGATGGAATGCATAATGTCGGACATCATAACCACATAGTCAAGGCCTAATGCTAAGACTACAAATAAGATTTGGTCAAAGCCTTATGCCAAGACACTAGTTTGTGTCATTAGACCTACTGATGCATCAGGGAGATATAGTAAGCTCCACCCATCACTTACTAAGTCTAATACATTCCTCATATGAAAAGGTTGAAACATAACATACTCATTCATATTAAAAATAGCATACGAAATGATAATACTTTAACCATAAACCAATAATGGTATAAAAATAACAAATCCACAGTTAAACATATAACAAAACCTTAAATACACTATGGAAGATTGTATCATAATAAATCAACTTCAGAAAAATATAAAATCCATCAAAAGATGTTGACAAAGATGAAATCAAAACTATTTGAGAGAAATATCTGTCTATTTTGAAATCATTTAAAAGTCACGTAATTATAAAAGAAAACATTTATTTTTAAAATATTATTATAATATTGTAAGGGAAGCTTATAAGGTGTTATAATGGCGGAAAATATCTGCACCCGTTGTATAAGTTAAAAAAAATTCCTACCTTAAATTGTTGAAAAGGTCATAAAGTACCTTGTTTGGAATACGACGGAAAGATTCCATTCAATTTTTTTATAAAAAGTAAAAAAAGGTATAAATGACTTTAACCCATATTCTGGGAAATAGTAAAAATGTTTTGAAATACATTTTTAAGAAACACAGATGTGGATGATAATGAAGTCCTAGTAGATACTTCTGTAAAAAAACCTCAACTAATAAAGAGATTGTAAAATTAACTCTTACCTTGTACTTTTACTCGGTCAAGGGTAATTTAACCTCCAATATAATAGTTAAATCATTTTTATTAAATTATAAAATAACCACATACATAAATATGGTATCATATATGATCTTCTAATATTGTTTTATTAATAATATTTTAGTGGTATCATTATTTTGGGTGTTAACTGATTCGTTTTCGTTTATATGTTTTATTACATAAGTCAAGTTTGTTATGGATAGTATGTATTTGATTCATATAGATAATGATATTATGTTACTAAAAATTATTTTTAATCATAAAATGAAAATTATTCTAGAATGGTTACGATGGGGAAATGAATCTTATCGCATTCGTGGAGACGGTAATCCGTACATTCGCACGATTGAAAATAACATTCTATTGATGGTAAAATCGCATGTAATTGGATGGTATATCATATATAAAGAATCAGTAACATGTTATATTTATTATTTAAATCAATTATAATCATTATTATATCCATCCAAATAATGAAGTGTTGAATAACAAACTACACCACAACGTGGAGACGGTAAGCCGTACGTACGCACGTATGGTGACTTTGTCATTCATAGGATGGATAAAATAATGAATATGGTTATACCATACTTATAATAACATCTCTGTATGTATAAGGTACTGGATTTATTATTTTTTATGGAAACAAAAAATAAATAAGAAGTGGAAGAAGAAAAGAACTTTGAAATAGGTGATGAAATTATTACCTCTTCTTCGGGTTCTTCCTTTTTATTTGATCAAAAGGGATCCTTAGGTTGTATTCTGATAAAATTAAGGACTCTAGGTTAAAGTGAGGGTAGTTGGGAGGATATTTCAGTAGGGTTGGCCGAGCCTAATGGATTTGGATGTGTGATTTTGAGAGAAGGGAAAATACCCTTTTATAAGAGAGGTGAGGGTCACTTTAGTAAAAGCTTGAAATATTATTTTATTATAAAACCATTTTCGGTATATAATGGCTAAAAATGGGTTTATTTCGAGGATAAGGTGGGTATGGGTCGCAATACTCTCATACAATAGTTTTTAGACATGTTTAGGTCACCATATTAACCTTATCTTTAATATTTAAATCTTAGTAAAATAGTTTTACTTTTACCACGTCTTCTTGTGTTATTGTAATAAATGGTTAATAAACTTAATAAAAAAAGCCAAGAGAATGCCAAGTTGTTTATTAATGACATATATATCATAATATAAGTCATTTTTCTGAACCTTATATTTTTAAGAATATTATATCATCTAATAATATAGTATTTGTTTTAAAAACACATTTATGTCAATTATGACCCTGTTTAGTATTTGGTTTTTTGTGAAAGTCAACAAAACATGATTAATTAAAATTTAAATTAAATCAATTATAAAATATAATATTAACATATAAAATTCGTGTAATGAATCATATGTCTCAATTTACATTTATTTGGATATTTATAATATCAATTATTTTAATCTTTCATTAATAAGGAAATCACTGCATCATAATTGTGTCATAAATAAATTTAATTATTTAATATCTAAAAATTATAAATAAAATACCATTATCTCGGAAATATTTTTATCTTTATAATTAATATTTATAATAAAATATAAGTTATGTATAACCCTATATTAAAAATGTTTTAGTTATTAAAATTTTGATTCAACACTTTTAACTCTTCTTTAAATTAAATAACAATAAACATCCTAATCTAATCCAAGTGGTTAAAAGAAGATCATATTTTATTCCTAAGTTTGATTTTGGTCAAAATAAACTTATCCAATAGAATTAGTACATGTGTTAGGGTAATTATAATATCATGTTTACCTTTAATTACGCTATTTACTTTTAACTGAGGTAAATAAAATTCAAAATTTACTATTCACCAAAAATTATTTTCATCCAATTGAACCAAATTTTACTTACTAATGTCAATTATGTCTCTTGGATTTTTGAAATTCAATTCACAGAATTGGTAAAATTACGTTTTATGCAAATTTGCAAATGTGCCTAGAAGGTGGGTAAAAGTCGTTAAAAATTTTAATTAAATTTTATTCATATAATATTATTATAAAATGACTCCAATGAATTAAACTGAACTAATATAGGTATTATGTATCTATTTTGGCTATAAAATGAATTTAAATAAAAATAATAACTATTTAAATAAATGTCGGTTTTAAACAATTACATAGTGTTTTTCACTATTTATCAAAAAATTGAATGTTTTTTAAAAAATACCAAAAATTCACCCTAAGACAATTTTGATATTTTGAATCCCAAAATAAAGTCCATTTTGAAAAATAAAATTTATAAAATTTAAAAAAGTGGGTATTACTATTCAAAATGACTAGTTTGATTGGTTGTGGTGTGCTAGAACTCGAAGTTGCGTACAACACAAGTTATTGTATTATTCAAAGAGAAGTGTATCGTGGAAGCTTGGGATGTTAAATTTAACAACACTCCTTATAACCTGGGTATATGAAACATAAGTAAAAATTGAGCTCATATGACTAGTAAGGGAAAACATAGGATATATCAATACATTATTATATGAAATAATAACATGTGGAAAAGGGTATATGATCATGTACATTACTTAAGAAGTTCATACCCCACCTTTTATAGATCATAAACATGAGTCTTGTCATAAAACGTTATCACTTGAGAAAACAAGGGCCATTAGAGTCCGAAAACATCAGAAATCAATTTTCACCCATATGGCCATATCTTAAAAGTGTGGAATCATCATAAATATAGAAAACTATTTCATTTTTTAAGGTTAAATACCATGTCCATAAATATAGTGGATCAATACACACCTGTTTCCAATAATGGATCGAGTATATGGACTTGTTTCCTATAATAGATCAAGCACTTTGACATGTTTCCAATATTGGATCATGCCCATAGACAGGATTCCCATAACAATATCATGTGATATAATTCATTACCAAATACATTACAAGGTGATATAGGTCCCACCCCTCACATAATTAAATCCATACATATGTGTTTCACAAGAACAAAAATCATTCATCATATCAAAACCTATGAAAACAAATGGGTTTCATAAGCAATTCATAATTTCATAACACATTTAAAAGTAGTAAGATTCATAAAAATCATTCCATCATAAAAATATATCATATAGAGAAATAATAAGGATGTTATCATGGATCATATCCCCAGTAATTAATAAGTAACATCAAATTAAGTTCTCCTAGATAGAAAATGATTATTAATTGTTACATGAAATAATTAAAGAGGAAAATAGCATTTCTATTTTTATTTATTTTAAATATACACAATCACAAAGGTAAATATTTTATTTTAAAATAACCTTATAAAATTTTATAGGATGATTAAAATCATTACAATTTTATAAAATATGGAAAATTTGTTCATCCCATATATGATAAAAGAACATTTATATTTGTATTTCTGTTTGAAAATTCACAATGTACCTTGTTTGGAAAATGATAAAAATATTCCATTAAAAATGATTTTTAAAAATAAAATCATGGGTCTAAATGCCTTTAATTATTCATATAATAATAGAAAAAACCATTGTGAATTTTTTTTGGAAACCTTGACATGGAAGATAACCATTCTCCATAGGAATCTTAATCATTGAAAATCTAGAATAATAATGAGATTATGTACGAAACAGTTACCACTTTGTAATATGTTGAATCATATTCCCCATGAAAGAATAAAATATAATAGAGCATTAAATATCAGGAGAATAAATTATATCATGATATAAAATTTCAAATGGGTTCTATATACTCCACATAAAATAATATAGGAGTGTAACATCAAAATATTTCTCAATGAAAAAACTTGAGAAGAATTCCATTAAAAAGTCATATCATTGAAGTGACCATTAATCAGATGAATCAATTGTGTTTATTTAATATAAAAACAAATAAAATAAGTTTAAATAAAACATATGATAAAAAATCAATTTTTAACAAAATATTAACATCAATGAAGTAGAAGTTTAACCCAAAGTAAGGAAATTGTGTTTGGAATTCCCTTACCACAAACCATTCCATTCATTGTTAACATTAAAACCTATTATATAATAAATATGAATTTATTAAATATTCATTAAACAACCTTATTTATATCATAAAATTTATTATTTATTTATAACATATTATCAAACTCTTATAAATTTTTTTTTATGAAGATCACTGTTTTGGTGAAAAATACTTTGTTTTTCAAGCACGTTTTGATTTGGTAGTCCTGGTCTTTATACTCTGATCGTGGTATCATTATATAAATATAATAAATAATTTTAGGAAACTCATATATAATAACTATATTTTTATTTATAATATTTACTATTAATTTGAAATAGAAAATTGAATTATACCATTCAATGAGAAGATAGGTCGTTCATATGCATGAATGATGTTTTCAATTTTTGATTTATGAAATTAAAGAATGATAAATAATAATCCATATTTCTAAAATAATTATTCTATCATTAATATACTATATATTCATTAAAAACATTATAATACCTATCCATTAATGATGATGATGAAAAATTAATTGTATCTCTATGTAGAGATGGTAAGCTGTACATACACACAAGTGATACATTAACAACTTGTTTGATAGGAATGTGGGTGTATAATATTGTTTTCATAATCATAATAAAATTTATACAAATTGAGGAAACTAAATTTAAAGTTTTATGTTAAACATAACATATTAATAGGAGGGCATGAAAAGTAGAAAAAGAAAGTGATCAGTTAGAGTGATTACCACTTCATCGAAACATCTCCTTTGGATCTCCTCTAAAGGGATCTAGGGTTGTAAATTTCAGAATAAAATAACATCTATAATGAGTATGGGGAATTTTAGAATATAAATATGTAGGGTATGTTCATTCTAGAATGCTCAATGTGATGTAAATATTTGGAGGGGGAGGTTCCTTTTAATAATTGAGGTGATGGTAACTTCAGGAATTCCTTAAAATAATAAAATACAACAAGACTATTTTAGAGTCAAATTCATTAAAAAAGCCTTAAAATGAATATTTTATGAATATTTAGTCCATATATTATCCTCAATGACCTTATTTAATATTTTTATGATTTCAAATAATTTAATAAAATATTATATTCATTAAATATCGTTATTGTCAAATTTGATACTATTCATTATCGTGACATTAAAACATCAAAAAGAGTCAAATTAGAACAAAAAATTTTATTTTGATATACAAAACTAATGGAATATCTTAATTACCTAAAATTATATTTATTTTAATGTTTTTAATACAACTTATTTGATTTCTCCATTAATGTAATGATTACCGTAACATCATTGGGTAAGCCTCTAAGCTAAATATTTAATTCCTAATAATTAAAAAAAATACATGATGAATATAAATATTTTATCATTCAAAATACTATTTATGGTTGAATACACCATCTAGATAATCATTTATTAAAATTGTTATAATTATTAAAAACTATAGTACGAACAGTTTGACTTTATTTTAAATAAAATATTGTAAGGGACTGAATGTCAACTAAGTAGATAAAAAAGGTCCTAAATTAGAACCAAGAATGATTATTGTAGAAATAACACATTAATTTATATTGATTATAAATTTTGAGTCATTTAATGGTTCTTATAATTTTAATTAAAATCATTTCATTAACTTTTCCATTAAGTAAACAACTATTGCATCATTGTTGTACAAGACATTAAGGTAATTATTTCATCTATAGATATTAAAAATAAATTACAAAAAATAAGTTAAGTATTTTATCTTCCAGAATACTAATTATGGTAAAACATACCTTTTGGATGACTATATATTTAAAAAGATGTTGTTATTAAAAACAATAGTGTGAATAGTTTGAATTTTCATTAAATAAAAAACTGTAATAGACTTAATGTCAACCATGTGGGTCCAATGGGTCATAAATTCGACCCATAGATGATTTATTTCAAAAAATACTTATCTTAAATTTTTTTTATAATTTTTTAAATAATTATATAATATTTATAATGTTATTTTTTACCCTTAATTACCTAATTTAACCTTATTCACATTGATAAAAAGTACTATGTTTACATTTTATATTGTCCAAAAAAGAAAACTATTTACAAAATTTCCAAATTATGTTTCCAAATATTGAACCTTTTTTTTGAAATTAAAAAAACTTAATTGGAAGAATTTAATTTAAAATTAAATAAGTAAAATGCAATGAAAACCTGTTTTTCAGCAAAATGCCCTTTAAAAAAATAAAATATTTTTATAATAAATTAAATTATAAAATCCATTCCAAAAACCATATTTGGATAAATAAAGTTAATTAATAATAATTTAAAACATATCAAAAAAATATTTTAACTTCTAAAATAAAATACATTTTTTAATAAAAACAATTACATTTCACTATTCATTGAAAAAATCAAAATTTTCATAAAATTTTGATTTGCTGATTTCAAAATTTAAGTTCATTTTATGATATAAATTTTATAAAATATGAAAAATTAATTTTTTTATAAAAGTGGTGACATGAATTGGTCACCCAATTCATGTAACCATGGAAATTTATTAAAAGAAAATGTAACAATACAAGTATGAGTTGTAAAGGGATTACACAAACAGGTGATTGATGGGATTACTGTAAATCTATTACTTATTTACCAATAATTAATTAATACATTATTAATGAGTATGAACATTATATATATTTCATAATGATGTTAATAGTGTTCATTCCTGCAAATTAAATGGATAAGATAGTTATATAATTAAAATATTTAGGTGTTTGTTTACACTCGGTGTTCTCTATCATATACACTATCCAAAATAGTCTTTCCTTAAAAAAACAGGATTTTACACTCCAACATAAATGGATCAGGCTCGCACTATTCTTAGAATTTTGGTCCATCTATACAAATATTTTATATGCAGGAGAGAAGTATACTTAAGCAGGGATATGATACTCAAAAATCAGTCTCTGTAATGAAATTAGACAATAATGTTGGGAAAAAAATCATTACTATAAGATTTCAACCCTTGTAAGAAGAGATATTCTATCAGTGGTTCTAGCCTTGGTTAGATTCATCATGAGGGAAATCAAAGTTTTAATCTGACATCTATTTTTGATTTTGGACAAGTGAAGGACCTCATGTAGCCTCTTGCGTTAGGGAGCTCATTAGGGCCCATTGTATTGTATATACTTAATGTACACCATGTGGATGTGGAATTTAATAAATCATCCATTTTAGGTTCTCAATACTTTGAATAAATTAAATTAAAATGGAATCATGACAATATTGGGGGAAATAAAAGGATATTGAGGATGATAACCCTTATCTAAAGAGATACTTTGTAGACATTTCTGATAATGGTATGATATAGGAGGCTAATGGATTTTCATCAACTTTAATGAAAAAATCAACACCATTGAAAGATTACTCCAATTTCAATCCCACCATGAGAACTATATCAATAACATTTTAAAATGGCTGGTATCCTTAATCTAGATACTATAGTTTATTGGATGATGATTATGATTAAGATTAGGAATTTCATGATTGTAATCATTTGGAATATGATCTTTGATCATTTTTCTTTCCTCTTAATGTCTCAAAGAGGTAATATTTGTCATGTCTGACCCATCCTCATCTACTTTGTGCTCCTATTTTATTTATTAATAAATAGGATTTATGTCTATTTTCCAATAATAAATTTAGTTAGTCAATGATGATAAGAGAAACCCATTTGAAACATCATTATAAATGAAGATATTTTCCATTAGACATTTTCTCAAGTCTAATTCCAAAACACATTAGATAGAAAAATAATTTACTACCTCATCTAAAATATCAATCTATTATTATCCTGAAAAACAAATAGATAAATAATGAATAAATAGATAATGAGGTGAAAGGGTGAGGGATATGGTGGAGATCGTGATACTTCATGTGTATTTTTTTTATGGTTATAGGAAATCAAACCTTATGTTAATCATTAGGTTTCCCCTCAATTTATTTTTTTATATGTCTAGGATAGTACCCATAAATTCAATATTATTAAATGTTATTTTTTTACTTTAGTAAAAAGGATAGGGTTGTTTTTTCTCGGTCACTTTCATTTTCCTACAAAATAATTTTAACTTATATACATTATGTAATATGTTTATATATATACTCATAAATTCATAATACTAACTTAATAATTTTTTGCCCAACATTATCTAATTTAATTATATAGACAATTTCAACTTTCTGAAACATTAACACTACTTCTTATATTGATATAATTTTTTTACAATCAAATTACACATTTTCAATCATTTAATTAAACACATAAAAAAATTTAACTAGAGTTTCATTCAATGAAACACTGTTTAAATGCTCCATTTTTTGAACTTAACGTCAAAAAGAAAATTTTTAAGGAAAAAATATTTACATAAATTATTTATTTTCATTATTTCTTAAAAATTATTACACAAACCATTATATCTATAACAAACACATTCAGAAATAAAACACTGATATGATACTTTATCATTTATATAATTATATTATATTTATTTTTTTAATAATACACAACATTTTGAAATATTTATACAATAAATATATTCATCTTTAAAAAATACATTGGGTGTTCTCATCTCCATCAATCAGTCTTTTATGTTTATATTTAATTTTCATATAGTCCCAACACCTATATTAAGTAATTATGGTTATCTCATAACCATATTCCCTTATAGGAAAAAGATGGTAACAAAGTTATATTTCTGACATAAACATTCTTTATAATGTAATACCACATAGTTTCCTAATTCTTAATTCCATATTTTAAGAACATATAAATTATAATATTTGAGTAATTACATTCCTCAAACAACGGTAATATAATAAATAATAATGAACATAAATTGGATATGACATTTTAAATATTTTATTACAACTATTTTGGTCCAAATATAGTATTGTTACTAAAACCTAGCCCAATTATAATAACATATAACATACATATCAAAACACAATCTATTCCATTACATACTATTTTATGATTAATATTTCACTCTATTTATCAAGGCATAAAATTATTTAACATAGAATCCATTTTATTCATCCAATTAATCAAGTTGATTTCATTATAATAATCCAATTGAACAAAATACATATTTCACTTCATCCTTATTGATTTTACAAGAAACATAAAAAATCACTCAAGGTTATTAATACTAATTAAAAAGGAAGAAAATTTAACTACCTTAATTTTATATTTCAATCATATCTTATTACTTAACAAATTAAAAAAAATTCTCCCCACATAATTACGTTAGTGATCCCCATTATCCAATATTTTGTCATTTATCATTCTATTAGTTTTCTCATTTATATATTCTTAATCCACCCCTGTGTATAGGTTCAAAAATTACTATGATGAAACAATTTGATCATCCTCTAATAGTATTTTTTTTCAAATTTTATCAAAAAAATTTATATTTATCACCATTTCACTATCTGGTTATTAAATAATTAAATTAGCTCCATATGGAATATACAATGTTACATCCCATACCTATGGTTTGTACAACAGAATAAACATCATTTGAAATATACTCGATCTATAATCACAAATAAATTTTCATCATCTCCAAAAGAATATCTACATTAGTATCTATAACTAGATCAAAAACACCTTTACTATCGGTACATAACCATACCATTTATATCATAATGATAAAATTACACCATTAAAAACTCAATATTATAAGGTGGATAATACCCATATTATTTCCTCTACTAGTTTATTTCATCATCTAGAAAACAAATAATTAAACATGGAAAATTTTTTAATTCAAAAAGGTTCATGACTAAATATTTTGATATAAATGAATAAATAAATTCATTAGTATCCCCATGTTATGAGAAATAAATTTTTTTATTAGTTCAGAACTATATCAAAATTTAGGAGTATAGACCCTAGAATGTCACAATTTCAATGGAATAAATTCTTTATTCCACTTAAAAAAGGGTATAACCAACAAGTAATTATCCAAAAAAGGACTATTAAAATTTATAATATTTTATAAATATCATATAATTTTATTTATTTTTTGTTGAAATTAAAGGTTCATTCTATGAATATAATACTTTATACCAAAGTGATTCCCCTAATATACACAACCTATAAGATAATATTAAAGGAATATAATTATAGATTTATGCCACCAAATTGAGTTTTCTAATGGTCTAAATGTAGATTAATAAACCCATCAATAGAAAAAATATATGAATAATAGTTATAATTAAAATCCATGTTTATTACAAGCTAACACATATTAATTGAATTCATATTTCACTGAAGGAGTATTTACATAAAGCAGCATGAGATCTTTTCCCCATCTTAAACTAAATATGAAAATCTTCAATGAAATATACCTTATTCCATTATATAAATAAAATCATGATTTCAAAATTTCTATTTCAATTTAACTATATCCCATAAGGTGTTTTCAAATGTTAATGTCTTCATTTTCATTTCACATTATAACCAATGAACAAGTCATGCCAAAAAAATCCATTTGAATAATCCCTAAAAGATTACTAATTTTTTTATATTTTTAAAATAGAATGATATAAAAACCATTATTGTATTATCATATGGGAAAATGATATTTTAAATTATAATGGTTCTAACCATATCTAAACTTAGAAAACATCACACCTCCATAGGGAAATCAATTCTTAATACATTAAACTTATGATTTGATAATCCCATGGATGAAGAATAATTCCAAAAATAATAATTTTTCATAATATATAAATGGAATAGAAAAAATTATTTTTTTTCCTCCTTATATTGCTTTATTTTTTTAAGGATAAACCTATTTTTCAAATATCAATGTGAAATGCGGCCATTACACAATTTACTGAACTATTATAGATAAAAACAACATAAATTAATGATATATAGAAAAAATTACTAATTATTCCTTACATATATTATATACCACATAAACATATATTCTATGATTTCCAACTAAGTGACATATACCATCAAAATATCCAATAATCATCAAATCTAGCTACCAAGGAACATTTTGTTTTTAAGTATAAATCCACCATGAATAGATTCTATGAATATTTTGAATGTGATAAATTATAAGGGTATACATGATCCAACATTCTATTTATATTTTAATTGTTATTAATTATCTGTATGATTCACTAGTTTAATTCAGGTTTGTATACTTCCACATTTCAAAAAAGGATTATAAACACAAACTCAATGGTGGTCTGATGCATCATGGTTTAAAGTCTATTTCCCTAATTTTTTCATATGATTTTACATAATTTGAAAAGTCTATATATAAAGATTACTTATTGGATAATGATAGATTACCATAAAGGAGAACATATAATACAAGTATCCTTTTCCAAACCCAATAATTACAATGTTAAAACGTAATAACACCTAGGTAGAATAATGAAATAGACAAAGACTTTTTATGGGGTAATCAATGATCCCATAAGAGTTTTTAATCCATTATTCCCATATTAGTGGTCACCTAGTGGGATCCTAGTTTGTATTAAGTATAAAGGTCCATTTAAAAATTCATAATTTAAAAAAAACATATACACCAAAAAACACAATTGAATTATAACTATATTATAATTGAAATCATAAATGATAATTAATAACAAATCAAAGATTTATTCACTATAATAATATATTTTAAAAAATAATAATAATTTCAATTTATATATTATTGGGTAATCTCGAACTATTATTACAATTAAAATAAAATATGTTAAAAACTTTTAAACCCATCTTGTCATGTTTATATCATATTTCAATGCATATAATCACATTAAATGAATATATCAAAATAATCTCAAGTAATTGAAAAACAATTGTAAAATTTTAATCATAAAAATAAATTATCATCATTATATCAATGTAACATTTGTAAAAATTTTATAATAAAAATCATAATTTTTCTTATAATGTAAAATTATCAAATGAAATCTTGCCAAATAATTATATAAAAAAAATGAAGTCACAAATATGTTGAGATATTCTTCATGTTAAACTACATGATTCATGAAGATAAATATTTTTCTCTCAAGTGAAATGGTTGAAATCTTTCTCTTCTAAAAATTTCAAAATAACCACTTATCAATGGATGAAAAACACAAATTCATTTCCATATCCAACCTTATAGATTGGATCTTAATTATAATTTTACTGGTTTTTTTATTTTTCTATCTACATTACTATAAAAATATCTTCATATATACACATATATTAAATTCCTAAAATGGTTTTGATACTACTTTTTAATAACCAATAATTGGTATAACCTTGATCCCAAAAAATTCATCATATACCACATGTGTGATTAATTGAATGTTATTGGATAATGGATGATACCAAGGGATTGCAATGATACATGGAATAAAATTTCTCAACATTTAAGCACAATTTACTTATAAATCCTACAAAAAACATTTCTTGGTATATATATAAACAATACAGTCCAAAAGCTATAGTAAAAATCAATTCCATTACACAAGGATATACTATTACAAAAATTCAAAAAAATAACTATTTACAAAAACCAAAAATATATATGTAATATATGTCTTAATAAATTTTTATTAATATATATATATATTATCCCACATGAAAAAATGGAATCTCACCTATATTAGGATAAAAATTATGATGAAAATAAATATAGGTAATTAACAATAGTGTCTCTTAAGAACCCATAAATTAGGTACACTAAAATGTGTATGAAATAAAAAACAATTTGGGAATAGTTGACTTTAACATTATTCACACGTACATCCTTTACACCAAGTATATAATATCTCTTAAAATAGAAACCTCACACTAACATATACTATATCAAAAAATATGTATATATTGATTTATGTGTCATACATTTATGTGAGAGTAAAAACCAAAATTGGATTTCACCATGATCCCAAAATCCCATCCTTTTTGTGGAATCTTGTGTGATTATGCATGTTTTGTGATATTTAATTTATAAATAACCCATAAAAATCCCACATAAGGTAATGTTATTATAATAAGTTATAATTTATAATTAATGTTCACCTCTCATAATTATCATCTTAATTTATGGCCTAAAAATAATATACAAGAAAAGCCCAGTCAGAGGCAAGCCTGTGACCATTTATTAGAATAAAAGAAAATTACATCAAGAAGGTACTAAAAGGTATAAAAGACAACCACATATCATAAAAATCATACTCTTCACCACCTCCGTGATAGATTACTTCCTCTGCAATAGCCGATTACCACTCTTAACATTTATAGTGCTTCAGAATCATGGCTTACTGCCATCTAAGATTCAACTTCTCCAAACATAGAAACTCTATAGAAGACTGCACAACCCAGCCTTCCTTCCAGATAGAAGAAATATTGGACATTGTCTTAGGCTGATAAGATTAATCTTTCCATGACCTTCTTCATGGTGGCACATTCATTGCTTCCTCATTCCCTGACACCTTCTTCTTCCCACCCAGAACAACATCACTATAGGATGGATGGACCATGACACTATCATTTTCCTTGTCGCTTTCAGAGATCTCCCCCCATTTTCCAGAGATGTGCACCTCACGGTAATCCTCATCCACTCCCCATTCATACTGAAATTAACTGTTAGTTTCAATCATGGCAAGACATTGTGGATGTTCCACAAAATCATGACCATCATGTATCCCCTCCTTTATATAATAACCAAAGAATGTAATTATAATTTCCCTTTAAAAATTAAGACACCAATATCATATCAAATATTATAGCATAATATCTGACATGTATGATTATAGTAAATATAATATATTTCATAGGCCTCATCAACGAGTAAGAAATTACTATCACTTGGGCCTCCACCCTGATGGAAATAATGAACTACCATAGATGAAATAAAATTCTATTATAAAAAAAATAAACTCATCCTCAAATTTAGTGAAAAATTTCAATTATCTTAGGAAATTATTCTTGAATTATAAACACTTATCTAACATGATATCACCTAAAGTAAAATGTGTCTATATTATTAAACTAAGAAAAGTAAGAATGATCACCCATCTCATGTGACTTATCTCAAATAACATATAATAACATTTAAATTAATGAGGAGTTCTGAGAAAAATATATATTAATATTACATAATGTAATGTATAAATTCATTATATCTCATAATAAATCTAACCCCCAGAAGCTGAATCTTTAGGGTATTTTGATAAAAGATACTGAAAGTCGATATGTTAAAGAAATTTTCACATTTCTCCATTTTCACACCACACTAAACCCCTTTCTAGATATATCCTATGTTATTATTTTTATTATAATCCTATTTAATAGAAACATATGTAATGGTTGATCTCATATTCAAAGGAAGGGGAAAAAAGAGATAAAATTAAAGATTAAAAGTGATCATAATAAAGAAATATGAGTATAAGAGCATCATCAGGGAACATGGTAATAACATAAGTGAATCAAAACTATTAAAACATAGATAATAGATCACGAGTCATGGAATAAGGCATCTGGAATAACTTAATACTTGATAAAAAATAGTGTAGAAACAATAGTTAATAATCATGAGCTATGAAAACATTAAATATTTACAAGAATGTGTCATATATGTATATGTAGAAAATGATTAAATACATCATGTCCTACTGAAAATAGCTTCATAAAGGAGTAAAAAATATCCAATGGTGGATTGAGTATTCCTTATAATACCTAAAATGTTATCTCATGATATATATGTCTTTAACCAATTTATTGGATATATGTATACTTTTAGGCTCACTCATTTCCTAGTAGATAGAGTCTTATATGAGTTTGTGTTCACTCTGCATTCCTTGTAATCTCATGAGATAATGTATTACCTAATTCAATAGAGAGATATATACTTAAATTCCCACCAGTAACATTTAGTAAACACATAAAAATGGGTTCCACATGAACAAGGTAACTTCTATATTCCATCACAGTTTAATTTACCTATAAAGAAGAAATGAGTTTCAAGAAGAACTCCATAAATCATTATGATAAGTCATATAAAGAAATAATGTAGATGGTAAATTTATGTAATATAAAAAATAGAGCATAATAATAATTAATTGATATTTAGATATACTAAAAACACTTATTTATATAAATAAGAATTTCCTTGATAAATAATAATAAATATTCTTCAAATTTTAAATACATTTCAATTTAGAAGAAAAATAATTATTTAGAAAAAGAAAATATAAAATATTTAGAAACCCATCAAATAATATTGATTATTTTTCATAAACAAATCCATTGAAGATGTTATGGAAATTAATCTGTGTAGAAAATGATTAAAATATATATTCATTTCACACTTTCTAAAGAGGTCAATGTTGGTAGAAAACAATCATACAAATGATGTTAAAAGAATATTAATTTTTAAAATAAATCCATGTCTATTGAAAAATATTATAATAAATCATATATGTATATATATGGAAAACTATATAATAATAAAGAGAGTAAGAAAAATGTGGAGAAATATTTATAACAAAAAAAGAAGAGATAACATCGGTTTCTCATGCATGCAACACATCATGTAAATTATCATCCAAAGAGAAGTGAAATGGTAAGTGGAAATGAAAATATAAATAATAACTATATTAAAATAAAAAATATATGTTTTTAGAGAAAAAAATATTATAATTTCCACATTTGGAAACATTTTCATAAATAATCAGAAATTCAAATTTATATTTAAAATAAAACCCATACGTTTTCTACAATATTCTATGAAGGATATCTAAAATACTATATATTAAACATAATCATATTAACTAATTATATTAAAACATTATTAGTATCAATTATATTTTATAGTCTTTAATTATAATCATTCATTACATACAAATTATTTAGTTCTATTTTATTTTCATCCTCGAATGTTTTTAATATTGATTAATTTCTAAAAGAATTTTAATAGTGATGTCTATCATTAATCACTGATTCCAATTTCATAATTCATATATTATTCATGTTAGTGGAATCATTGTGTTTAATTGATTTATGTCATTCCTTATTCGTTTTATGTATGGTATGGGTATAGTCTTTGAAAATGGAATCCATAAAGATAATTTTTTAGGTAATTTACCAGTAATAATGAATTATATAGTATTGATCATTCAATTTTTATAATTTATCATATTGAACAATATTATTAGTATAAATTAATAATTTGGATCATATATTACCATTATTAATGGTATGAAACTCATTCATGATGAAATTGAATATGTTCATATAGTATTGTTCATTTGGGTTGTTAAACCATCCTAGACAAGAAGATGTTATACTAGAAAATGAGCAATAGTTCTGAGTAATATATTAATAGTTACATTTATTAATAACTATAATTATGTTAACATGACATTATTATGGAATAGGATTTTATTTATAAAGAATGAATACTAGAATGTAATTTAAATTGAAAGAGAATAACATAGATACTAATTTGAATAATTTAATCCGTCTATTCATGGGTTTCATCTGAAATGAGATATTTGGGTTTCCTTGTTAGAACTAGATGTATAAAAATAACTAATAAGGATTTTTTATATATAATATTTTTAGGAATTAAATTTATCTTCAATGTAAAATATAGGATTAGGAAATTTTCAAGAATCAAATACTTGAATAATTGTTCTTTACACAATACTAAATTGTTTGAATGTTCTCGATAAATTCATGAGAAATCAATGGTCCCATAACTTTTCACTGTCCAATATAATATTAACATATTGGTATTCTATAAATCCTCCCATATATAGTTTCATATGGTTTCATTTGATTGATACAGTGGGAATAGTTGTTATATGATAACTCTAACATGAGAAGGTGTTGATCCCTCTATTTTTTTTTAATTTCTAAATCTCGATTATAGGTTAGTGGTAACCATAAAATTCCGGATTATAATAAATAAAGATTCTAAAATTATGAATTCAAATTTCAAAACTAAAATCCATCCAAACCACATACACATTTGAAAACCAGACCACTGAATAACCTCATTCTGCAAGATCCACCACATGGATCATGATGACGTTGCGATCACTGTATATTCCATATCATCATCACCATCATGTATCACTGTCATCACTCTCATCAGCATCATCAACTTCACCATCATCCTTAATTATAAGTGACATCATCAGTGAATGTGTTGATTGTTGAACAGAATATGAACTCTTGCTGACAATAATCTGGCTCCATCGATCGAAATGGCCAGAAATCCAAAACCAGAACCTCCTTTAGAAACAAAACCATACAATACAAACATTGTTCACAAAAAAATTGAAGCATCTTCAGCAAATCCAACATGAGCAGCGATGGTATACCAAAATTAAAAATAAACCATAGGGAGTGTTGATCCCAAAATCCTTTGAAATTAATTTAATGGAATCTACACATATCTTTTAGTGTTTGAATATTCTTTTTTTGATTCAACCTCATATTTATGTTGAAGTTAAACTCTATATCAAATTATTATTAAATAATTATACATAAATTTTATGTAAACCTCACATATGGACCAGATATAATATAGAGTGTTACTCCTTGATTTTTTACCACTTCATCTATGTATATCCCATTGAGATGATCGATTGAGAAATATCCTTGATTGTTTATGAAAACTGTTAACCTAATTAGGTGAAAAAAACAACCTAAATGGAATTATATTAATTAATTGTTTTAGGATTAACCATATTGAAATCCATTGTAATGTTATACCATTTCATTATCGGTATAGGTAAGGTTTTTATAACCCCATTAGACTTCTTTCATTCCTATATAACATTATTTATACCATGTAACAAGATACATACTCTATAATAAATATGCTTATATTTTATCATTGAAATTATTTCTTTATTATTGTATACATCTTTATGCTTAATAGATAAAAATGGAGGATTCTCTATGTGTAACATCTAACTTATTTTTCCTCAATTATTCTATTTACAAAACAAATATCAATTTATTCTATATTATAAAATCATAACTATTAATGATAAATATATAAATATGGTTTCCCTTATTCTATCATTCATTATCTTCCATTGATGCCTCTGTGATTTTTATATGGTGGTATGTTTGGGAATTCATTTTAAAAAGACATGGTTTTCCCCATCCATCATTATTTTAAGTTCCATCCATTATAAATTCATGATTATTGTGTCTCTTAAAATCCTTATCCGCTATAATATTGAATGGTTAATACTATTATGAGTATCATTCACCTTGTATTCCTTCTATGGGTGGTAATGTATTGTGCATTCATAGTCCTTGATCTAATCAACCCATCCCTTTTTTGATGTTTAACTAATTTTTTGAGAATGTATACATTATTATATTTTTTTATCAATATATATTTAAAACTTTTGACAATAGTGATAATTGATCTATGTCTTCAATGAAAATATCCCTAATGTCAGTCCCAAATATTGTGTCAAGAAATGTTTCTCATGAATCTTAAATTGTTGTTAAGAATAACCAACAACAATATAATCCATCACATGGACATATCCAAATATTTTATTTTATGAATAACTATTTGTCATAATCCCTTACCCCCTACATGTTAATTATAGTAAAGGTGTATTGATAATAATTCTCTTGTTATCAATTAGATTTTGTTGACATTCATCTATCAGAGTTACTTAAATCCCCTCTAAGATGACATGGATAGTTGATTTGATATTCTTGGGAAATTTCAAAAAATTATTGGAAAATATCCATAATTTCTAAGAAAACTATGAATATTTGTTTTAGTGGTCAGCCAGAGATATTTAAAAATTAAATCTATCTTTACAGGATCCACATACATACCATATCTTGTGAGCACATAACCCAAGAATAATACATTCCATTTTCATAATTTACATTGTGTAACGTCCCGGTTCCGGAAGCCGCCCAGAGGTTCCCCTTACCCAGTTGGTGACATGTCCTCAAGTGCATTTTCCCAAATGCCAGAGGCTACCAACTAGCAGCGAGGGACTTGGGTGTGATAGTGGGGAAACAATTCCCTCATTGGCAGAGTAACGTAGTAGAAATAAAAACATAACAATAGCAAAAGAAAAAATATTAATACCATACAATATTAAATAGAGGAATACTGAATGTAATAATAAATTGGAGAACATATATAAATTATGCATGTCACATATGTCTAGGAAGGCATCCAAACAAGTCACAATGTTGGAATACACTAATAAACCAAAGTACAAAAAAAAAGAAAAATAAACTCCAGTAGAATCGCAAGCCTCAGCTTGGTCCTATGCTCTCCATCTCCACTATGACCAAGTACCTGAAGTAAAAGGGCACTTTCCTTTGTCTACACCTGTAGCAATATAATCTTTTTGGGCCCAAATACATGACCCAAATAGGGTGTGAGATGAATCCCAGTAGGCAACCACCCAAAGATCTATGCCTAATAGTCAGTGAATATATATGGCAGGAAATATGCAAAATAAGTAATAAACAAGGAAGTACTCAAAAGTAAACAGTCCTATAGTTTCAATTACAATCATTTACATTTAACAATTTAACCAACAAAAAACGAATACAAGCAACCCTCTGGGAAATTTATCACAACCTATCCCCTCTGGTTCAGCCAACAATCTCAAGTCACCCTCTGGATAGTTCTCACAGCCTAACCCCTGTATTTCAATTTTCAATAAGGATATAGCAAATAATCTCTGAGGAAGAACCCATCGTCAATTCCCCCTGTGGTCTCATGTAATCAAAGACTCTGTAAAGAAGCACTCACCGTCAATTCCCCCTATAGTCTTTTAACAGTAAACTATAAACACTCTGAGGAAGAACTCAATTTCAATTCTTCTTATGGTCTCATAACGTATCTATATACACTATAAGGGAGCACTCAACATCAATCCCCATATGGTCTCACAACATTATAGTTATAACAGACACTCTAGGAAATCCCTCAACATCAATTTCCTCTATAGTCTCACTACACCAGGTTCTCACAACCTCATGTAAAGAAATCGTACACAAACGATAATCAGTAGCCAAAGTAAACCTCAATGTACTACTTGGCTAATTTTCTACAAGGCATGGCACAACATATCAGATAAATAATCACTCCATCCTAACAACACTAGGAATAAAAAAAGGCCTAACAGTCAATGATAGGCCAAATGGTCAAAATAAAAAATCATGGAAAAACACATCCAAAACATGGAAATTAACCCTATTCACAATAAAACAACCTCTATTCAACCATACAAGGCATATCTGGCATTAACATGGTTAAAATACCTAAACACACAATACCCCAAATGAGGGAATTGGGAACTTTTGCACATATAACTCAAAGACTAACTACAGAAAGGCACAAACCACCTACCTCGACATTGTGAGATTGATATACTCCAGCATCGACCATTGAATCGACCCAGAACATGGTAGATCTATAAAAATGATAAAAAAGTTCAACCGAAGATATCTTGTGAGATAATAGGAATCAGTAAAAGAGGCTCTAGAAGAAGGAATTGATTACCATGGTGATTCCAATGCAATCGATGACGGTCGATTTGGAGAACGGATGGCGAGTTGGGGGCTTGGAGAAGAATCACTGGCTACATATGCTTCTAGATGGGACATGTCAAGAAGAAGGGGTTTCTATCGATTAGACACGACCCCATTCCATTAAATTAATTAAAAACAAAATTACATGGTGTGTTATATAAAAGTACATGGCGTGTACTTTCCATAACTGACCTATACTTTAGGTGGTCTCTAGGTCACCCCACACAACCATTTGCTCAGCCGTTACACAGCCAGCACACGATCACTAGCAGAAACCGGGTACAGGGTGTGTACTTATAAATACACCATGTGTACTCTAGAAATGTGCAACATTTACTATTTTTCTCAAAAACAACCAGAAAAAACTCATACCTGAAAAGAAGATCTGGGTTCTTACAAACAACCCCCTTAAAGAAATTCATCCCTGAATTTTTTATTAAGGTGGTGTAGAAGATGGATCCTCAAACAGCTCTGGCCACTGTGATCATACATCAGCCTCCCTCTCTAAGGTCTCATCCTATACTTTCCTATGCTGCCATATCACTCATACCCGAGGAACAGACTGGCCATGGAGATCCATTGTACTTTGATAAAAAATCTGGATAGGATGCTCCTCGAATGAGGCGTCCACCTATTAATCAACTTCCTTGGGTTGGAAAACATGAGACGGGTCTAAGAAGTAACATTAAAGTTTAGAAACATGGAATACATCATGAATATCTCGATACCTCTGAGGTAACTATAACCGATAGGCAACCGGCCCGACCCTCTCCAACACCTCAAACGGTTGAACGTATCTCGGCGAAAGCTTTCCCTATATCCTAATCCTCTTGTGTCCCAACCTCAGTGTGACACGTAGAAAAACCCAATCTCCAACCTTGTACTCTAAAGGTCATCTCTATCGATTAGAATAAGACTTCTATCGTGACTATGCAGTATACATCTTCTTCCGAATCAACTCTATCAGTTCTGTGGTCTTTTGGACAAGATGAGTTCCCAACATAACTGCCTCTCCTTCCTCCAACCAACATAAGGGTGATCGACATGGCCTATCGTACAATGACTCATAAGGTGCCATCTGAATAGTTTCTTGAAAACTGTTATTGTAGGTAAACTCCACAGGAGGTATGTGTTTCTCCCAAGAACCTCCAAAGTCTAGGATGAATGCTCGAAGCATGTCCTCAAGCACCAGAATAGTATGCTCAGACTGGCCATTTTTCTAGGGGTGGTAAGCTGTACTCAGAAGTACCTATGTACCAATATCCCTTTGTAGTCCCTGCCAGACTTGAGAAGTAAAACATGCATCCCTTTCTGAAACAATGGAGTGTGGAACTTCATGTAAACGTATAATATCTCAGATGTAAAGCCTTCCCAGCTCGTCAACACTGAAGGTCTCCTTGATTAGAAAGAAGTGAGCAACCTACGTGAGTATGTCAATGACAACCCATACTACATCATTCCCTTGAGGCGACCTCAGTATGACAGTCACGAAGTCCATCACGACATCATTCCACTTCCACTCGAGAATGGGTAACTGCTGAAAAATCCTTACTGGTCACTGATGCTCCGCCTTCACCTGCTGACAGGTGGAACACCTCATCACAAAACTAGTATCATCTCTTTTAATACCTAGCCATCAATAATAACGGTGTATATCATGATACATCATGGTGAAACCAGAATTAAATGACCAAACTGAGGAATGAATGTCTCGCATCAGCTCCTCGCGTATGTCTGCTGACACCCATATGCACCCATGAAAACTCAAGATCTCATCTTTGCCTTCTATCCATCTAGGAATAGGGTTCTATCATAACACACTCTCTCGTATGACTAGGCCCTCTCAATCTTATAGATGCCTCATCCTCACTCGATCAAGTAGAGTAGAGGTAACTACTACAAAAGAAAAAAACATCTAACCCTATCTATTGTGCACTTCCAAATGAATCATAGCGAACATATCCACAAGCTTCCACTCACTGCTGGCCTCTTGAACTACCTGTATCCAAGTCATTCTTCTCAATGAATCAGTCACTGCGTTCCCATTATCAGGAGTGTAGGAAAGATCAATGTCAAAAGAATAATGGTACTTGACCCACCTTTGATGTCTCTGATTCATATTGCGCTGAGTAAAGATATACTTGAGACTCTTATAGTGGGTGAAAACCAAAAAATGCTCTCCCAATAGGTAATGTCTCCTGTTGGATCTAAATAATTAATGATACTGATTATAGTATCTAATGATGTAGATGCTCAATATACAATATGGGGGTGAATTTTATACTTTAAAAATTCTTTTGGAACCTTTAAAGTTGGTATAAAAACTTTCATTTCTAACCTTAACCAAAACTGTGTTTAACAATGTTAAACAAGGTAAATTCACCAGACCTTTATGTTCTACAAAATTGCTTGATTCCAGAAAAGTTGTTTCGGAAATGAAACTTAAAAAAAGTTTACAAAGATAAAGATTCTACCTTAGAGTGTATAAAATCTCACTAATCAGAGTACAAGTATAAGAAATTATAAGATAGTTATACTTTCCTCAAAAATCAAAATGCAGTGAAAAACATGAAACAAAACAAGTAACAAGTAGTAAATCTTTTAACCCAAAGAGAAGGGTATCCAAGAACCTTCGATAAAGGTCCCATTGAATTATACTTTCAAGAGATTCTTCCTTACCCACACTAAGGTAAGCCCTCGATACAATGATCAGAGTCTATCTTGCTATCCCTGCAAGCCCTCATCTTCAAGGTAGTCGACACCTCTGTATTCCTAATCATGGAATTACTCAAACATTAAGGTAGTCAGAACCTCTTTCTTCCAATCCCCATAAGCCCTCGAATGTACTCAGCAAAATTTGGAGTCACACGATGCAATTCTAAAGAAGATGTTCAGTACACACTAAGCATGAGAGTCTCTCTCTAGAAATCACTTCTGCAACATGTAATCTCTAGAGTCATAGAATAGTTCAAATAGTTCTGAGCTCATTCAAATGAGCTCCTATTTATAGGCACATCTTCAATGGTCGGCTCCCTCCTCCAACAGTCATATTTTTCCTTGAATTCCATAGGGACCTATACATGTGTCAATAAAACAATGGTTACTTAGAGATATAATGTACGACATAATTTTATAACTAATTCAAGGATAAGAAAAAATATGGTTTCTTGAACAAATTCATTTTTCGGAGTCTAAGAAAAAATGAATGTTTGGAATCTAATAAAAAACAATTCAGAGTCTATAATGAATGGATATTCAGATTCAGTTTATCATGGAATTCGGGGTGAGAATTATATAGAATTCAAAGTCTTAATTTCAAGGAAATTCGGAGTCTGAATTCAGTAGAGTTTGGAGTCTGATTTCAAAGGAATTTAGAGTCTAAACTCATAAGAGTTTGGAGTCTGAATTTAGAGAACTCGGAACCTGAACTCATAAGAGTTCAGAGACTGAATTTAGAGAACTCGGAACCTGAACTCACAAGATTTCTAAGTCTTAATTGAGAGAACTCAGAACCTGAACTCACAAGAGTTCGGAGTCTGAATTCAGAGAATTTGGAACCTGAATTTGCAATAGTTCAGAGTCTGAATTTAGAGAATTCGGAACCTAAATTCGGATCTTGAAAATAGAATGCTCTATATCTAGGTATATATATGATTCTGAGGTTTTGGATATGAAACAAAATTTTATACTTAGAGTATGAACAATGAAAACAAGGTAAGGATAAATTTCCTTGGGGAAGAAAAATTTTCCTTATGAAGATAAAACATAGGAAAATGAAATTTATCCTTAAGAAAGAGTGTTTGTGATCTTCAAAACATAAAGGAATGGAAAAGTCATATGGAAACCTTATTGAATCAATAATATCCCCCTTTTTATAAATCACAAACATCCTTACAAAAAAGAATATAAGGACATAGACAATATTTTTCTAGACTTTGAAAATAAAACATATCTCCTTTAACACATGGTCAATGATGAATATGACTAACTCCCCCTTAGGATTTGGAACCACTAAGGATCATATTCTTGATTTCTCGAATAAGATTTTTCATTATCTTAAATAAAAAAATCTTTGTGATGAAAACTCCCCCTTAGATGAACTCCCCCTAACATAGGATTAGTATTCTTTTTGACAATACTTTATCCCATTTTTTGATTTTCAAAAAGGATTAAAGTGAATGGAAAGGAGAATATGGTACCTGAAATATTAGAAATAAAGAACCAAAAGTATGAAGAGAAACTCAAATTTCATTACGATTGGAGAAATTTTTACAACTAGGAAAATAAAACAAAATATCGGAATTGAAAAAATTTATCCTTACTTATCCTTGGGTATCACCTTCTTCACTATTGTTTTCAACATTTTGAGCTCCTTGTGATCTTCCTCTACTCGCTTAAAAATCTAATACTGGTCTTCTGCTTTCTTCTCTAAAGCATTGATTTTATCTTCCTGAGCCTTGAGAGATTTAGCCTGACTCTTTAGATCTTCTTCCTGCTTGACTAGCTTCTCTTCTATTTCTATCCATAGATCTCTTCACTTTTCCAACATTCAACAACTGAATATAACTTCCCATTCAGATCTTTTACCTCTTACATCCAAGTATTCTATTCTAGGGTTAGATTTTCCTTAAAGCACTTGGTGATATCTGAGAATTTACTATCTTCGGTGTCAAAAGCATCCTTGAGACTTTCTTGAAACTCATAAAGAATTTTCTTCTCTTCAAGTGTCTTCTTTGACCATCTAGTCATTTTCTTACAAGATATTTTGTGAGATTCGTAGTTGATAAGAAAATAATTGAATTCTGCTTCGAGATTAACACACATATCCATCACCATGGATACTGAATCTGTTTTATGATTTAAGGTGTGTGGAAGAAACTGACATCTGAAATCTATACTAGGAAATATAGGTATGGTCCCAACAAGATTCATCAAAGATTGAACTACAAAATCATGTACAAGGGAGGATGATTCCGAATTTGTGACTTTTCTTGGTGAGGGATCTTTCTCTATTTCAACTGCCTTCCTCTTTGATGAAGTGCCCACTTGTTTCTTCTTCACTACTATTCTTCTAGGAGTATCAACAACCACTTGTTTACCCTTATCAATCTTCAGAATGGATTCCTCTTGGTTAGGAGATATATGGTCACTATATGAGAGTTGAATAATTCTGTCTTCATCTATCTGCTCCTTCTTAGATCCTGCCTCAGCATCCTCAGGGTGAATGAAATGATGATTAAAGCTCTCTTCTTTAGACAACTTATTCACTTCTTCTTAAATCTTTTCATCTCCACCTTTCTCATCTTTCTCAGGGGTAGAAAGCTTTGAAGACTCAACATCAGAAGTTTTAATTGAAATCTTCTCAGATGGAATTTCCTTCTCATGAAAATATTCAACTTACCTTTTTAGATCTTCGGTATCACCACTACCTTCTTCTTCCCCTTATTCTTCCTCCACTACTTCTACTTCTTTTTCATTTACTTTTTCTGGAGTTATTAATTTATTTCCCTGTGTCTCTGGTAAAGATTCTACTAAGAAGGATTGTGGTACAGGAATATTTTTAGAGGCTTTTTCAGTAGCCTTCAGAAGGGATTACTCAATCTCTGTTTTAGTCATCTTCTTCATTTGTTTCTTTTCTTTTGCTTTCTTTTCAAGCTCATCCGTTGTATTTTCTTTTAAAGCTTTTGCTTCAGTAGGATCCAAACCAATGCTAGGATCCCCTGCTTTACTTTTCTCCTTGTCTTCCCTCCATTTAGCTACTACCTCATCCAGATATTCTTTTTTCTTTTTTGGATTTTGGGGTGCTGACTGAACTTATTTGGCCATAAGAGATTTTTGTTTCCCTTCTACTTCCTTTAGCTTCCTCTTCCTTCCACCCTTTTTATAAGCTTCAACCACTTCTCGTTTCTTCAATTTGGCTTCAGTTTCTTCTTCTGGAAAGTCAAAGAATTCTCCGGATTCTTTAGAAAAACCAATTTTTATCCTCTTCAGAGTATCATCACTCACCAGCATGACTTTAAAATTACTTGGCTTAGGACTACAAGGTATAACGAAAGATTCCAAACACCAAACAATCAGCTTTGAAAGAATTTCTGGATACATAATAATCTGAGCCTTCAGATTTCCATTCTTTATATTCTTAATCGTAATCAGAATATGCTTAACCAGATTTATCTTTCTCAGATTCACCAAGAAATCCAGGATATACATGTTACTCTTCTTCAAAGTATCCTTGTCCCAGTTTCATGGTATGATGAATCCTTGAACCCATAATTCGAGAATCCGGAAATTTTTAGATAGATGAGAAATCTTCAGAGTCTTTACTTCAGAAAGTCCAATACAAGCCATAGCCTAAACCTTATTGAAACTTTCGTTATCATCATGAAAATTATGAGAAAAAAGCTCAGCTTCTCCTTCATATGGATTTCCAACCAAGCTAGCAGCCTTGGTGTATGAAAGAGCTTAAGTCTTCCCATAGCTCTTGAAAGAGAACTTATCTCTGCCTTCTTACTTGAAAAAACTTACTGTTTCATAAAATTCAACTAGAAAATCTAGATATAGTAAATCTTGATCTCCTGGATTCGATACGGAAACACTCTCCCATCCATTCAGCTTGATGTTCCTTGAGATGATAGAATCATACTTCGAAATGAAATTTGGATGTACCAACCTTTCTCTATAAATCTACCATTCTGAAATCAGCTTCCCCATTGACATGTCTTTCTGGGAAGATACTTCAACAGACATTCAAAGTTGAGGAAAATCTGAGAAGTTCATAACAGGCTTATGTAGAAGGGAAAAAATTCAGCACACGAAGGCTTGAGTTTCGATGTGGGAAAACCATCGTGGGGTCCTTTATATAGGCGTTTGATGCGACGATTCGTCTTCCAAACTCAAACCAAAGGTTGAAAAACCATCTGATCAGATTTTACGGTTGAGATGATAGTTGCAAGGAGAATTTGATAGAATCTGATCTTTTTAGGATTTAAAGAAAAAAATTGAATTTAAGGAAAAGAGAATCGGAAAAATTTAAAAGACAAAATGAAAATACCAAAAAGTTAAAGATGATTACGAATGTTCAGGAAAGGAAACATACCTTTGGGATTGCTAAGAATATTATTTGTAGTGAGGAAAATTCTTCTTGAAGAACTTTAGATTCCGAAAATTTGGTTAAGAAAAATTTGAAAAACTGACTACGAAAATTTTGAAAATCTTTATTACAAAAATTTAGAAAATCATCATTACGAAAAATTAGAAAATCTGCATTAAAAAAATTTAGAAAATATTCATAACAAAAATTTAGAAAATCTTCATTACAAAAATTTAGAAAATCTTCATTACCAAAATTTAGAAAATCTTCGTTATGAAAATTTAGAAAATCTTCATTACAAAAATTTTAAAACTACACTTTTTTTAAGAAATCTATCAAACAAATGTACTCCCCCTATGAAAAGGAGTTACTTACTATAAGGAGATAAGTTTCAACAGGAAGTGAAAAAGGAATATTATCTTACGGTTATCATTTATAACTTCTATTTAATGTATTGAAATCTATCAGAAGGTAAAGATTTTGTGAAAATACCAGCAAGTTGAACTTGCGTTCCGATGAATTGAAGAATGATATCTCTTTTTTGTGTGTGATCCCTAAGAAAGTGATGCCTAATATCTATGTGTTTTCAAAGAGTGATGTCCATGGTTTTTACTTAGGGAAACAACACTAGTCTTATAACACAAAATTTGTGTTTTGGTAAAACTGATACTATAGTCTGTGAGTGTTTGTTGCATCCACAACACTTGAGCATAGAAACTTCCAGCTGCTACATATTCAGCTTCAGCAGTGGAAAGTGCTACTGAGTGTTGCTTTTTTCATGACCAAGAAACCAATGAATCTTCTAAGAAATGACACGTTCTGAATGTACTTTTACTATCCATTCTACATCCACCAAAGTCAGCATCTAGAAAACTTTTTAAAACAAAATCATTTCTAGACGTATAAAAGAGTCCTAAATACATGGTCCCCTTTAAGTAGCGAACGTTTTTTTCAATGCCATTAAATGATATTCCTTAGGTTTGGATTGATGTCTTTCACATAAGCATACTGAAAACATTAAGTCCAGATGACTAGCTATCAAGTAAAGTAGATTTCTTATCATACCTCTAAAAGATGTTTGATCCGCTGGTTTCCCAGCTACATCTAGATAAAGTAAATTTTAGGTACCAATGGGAGTAATTATACTCTTAGTGTTGTCATATCCATACTTTTTAAAGAAGATATTTAATATACTTATGTTGGGATATATAGATTCCTCTTGGTTTTTGAGAAATTTGAAAACCAAGGAAAAATGTTAACTCACCCATTATACTCATTTCAAACTCATATTTCATTCGATCCGCAAAGGAATCAATTAAAGATTGCTGATTTGAACCAAATATAATGCCACCAACATAAATTTGAACAATAAAAACATTTTTCTTATCTTTCATTAGAAAAATAGTTGGATCAACATTTCCATTGACATAATTATTTTGAAGCAAAAATCCTGTAATTCTATCATACCAGGATCGAGGGGCTTGCTTAAGTCCATAAAAAGATTTGGTAAGTTTGTAAACATTTTCAGGATGTTTTGTATCTCAAAACCAGGATGTTGTTCAACAAAAACATCATATTGTACATAACCATTAAGGAAAGAACATTTAACATCCATTTGAAAAATTTTGAAATTGAATAATGCTACAAAGGCAAGTAAAATAGGAATAGATTCAAGTCTGGCTACTGGATCATAGGTTTCTTTATAGTCTACTAATTCTTGTTGATTATAGCCTTTAGCAACCACTGTAGCTTTATTTCTAACTATGACTCAATTTCCATCACATTTATTTTTGAAGACCCATTTTACTCAAATAACAGAAGTTTCCTTAGGTCTATCAACAAAGGCCCAGAATATATTCCTTTAAAATTCATTTAGTTCATCTTGCATAGCTTTTATCCAATCATCATCACCTAAAGCTTCATCAGTGATTTTTGATTCTAATTGGGAAAGGAATGCTATATGTTCTAATTCATTCTTTAAGGAACTTATAGCTTTTACATGTTCATTCACATCACCAATGATACTATCACTAGGATGATTTTTAAGAAACAACTGATTTGGGTTTTGTAAAACCTATTCATCAACATAGGGTAGGAATTCTTCTGGGGTAAATGTTTCAGAAATAAATTCTTGGACATTTTCCTTGTCAGAAGGATCTTCTATCAAGGGTTGATAATCAGTTATTGAAAACACATCCAAATAAGTAGATCAAGGTTGTTTAAAAACAAAGGGATTAGTTTCATCAAATTTTACATGTACTATTTCTTCAACAGTACAAGTGTTTTTATTGAAAAATCTATAAGCCTTAGAAGTTGTGGAGTAGCCTAAGAAAATTCCTTCATTAGATTTTGGAGAGAATTTTTGTAGATTATCTTTAGTATTCAGAATGAATACTTTGCAACCAAAAATCATGAAGTAGGAAAGTCTAGGTTTTCTACCATTCCATAACTCATTAGGAGTTTTATTAAGAAATGGTCTAATCAAAACTCGATTTATAGTATAACAAGCAGTACATACAGTTTCATCCCAAAAGTGTTTGGCTACCGAATACTCACTCAACATGGTTCTTGTTATCTCTTGAAGAATTATATTTATTCTTTCAACAACACCATTCTGTTGAGGTGTTATGGGTGATGAGAAGTTCTGAGTAATTCCTTTTCTACTAAAAGAAGTTTCAAAATCAGAATTTTGAAATTATCCTACATGATCATAGTGAATAGTTATCAAAGTAAGGTTTTTCTCATTTTTAACTTGGGCTCTAAAACTATTGATATAAGAAAAGGCTTCAGATTTGTTCGCTAGAAAATAGACCCACATAAATCTAGTGTAATCATCAACTAAGACAAATAAATAATATTTGCCTTCAATGCTTCCAGTTTGTGTTGTACCAAAAAGATCCATATGAACTAACTATAATGCATCAGTGGTTGAGACTTCACCAATTGATTTAAAACGTGATTTATGTTGCTTTCCATATTGACAAGGATCACAAAATTTTGAATAATCAAATATAAGATCCAACAGATCCTTAAATAGTATTTTCTTAGAGAGTTTACACAGGTTCCTATGGTTATAGTGTCCTAACATTCTATTCCACAACCATAAATGATCTTCCATTACACTAAGGAAATGTAATTCTTGGCTCTTAAGGTCTTCTAAGTTTAGTGTGTCTATATTCTCTTGACTATGGGCAGAGAGAATAAACTTTTCCTTGGAATTGAGTACTTAGCACTTATCATTCCTAAAATTCACAAGGTAACCTTCATCACATAATTAAATTATGCTAATGAGGTTTTTCTTAAGACCCTTAACAAATAAAACATTTGAAATCAAAGTTTTTTCAAGATGAACAGTGTTACATATACCAATAATTTCTCCCTGAGCATTATCTCCGAAGGTTACTTTTCCTCCTTTCATCTTGATAATCATTTCAAAGTAGTTTTTGTTAATAGTCATATTCCATGAATATCCACTATCCATGTACCATGTATTGCTATTGGTACTATCTTTATTTTCCTAAAAATAAAAGAGTTCAACTTTAAGAATCCAAACTTTCTTGGATCCGGAATCTTCAGAAAGCAGAATCTTGGGAATCCACATTTTCATTGAAAAATAGGCTTTATGAAATCCTAAAGATTGGGTTTTGTTTAAAGAGAAATTTCTTGCCAAATTCCCACCACACTGACACTTATTTCATAATGGAGCACATTGAGGAACAATATAATTGTTACTAAAAATCGGTTTTGAACTAGTATAACCAAAACTAGAATTATTCCTTAGAAGTCGAATTTGAGATTAAAACTTATCAAAATTTTCCTTACCTAAGGTAATGTTTGAAAAACACTTCCTCAAGGAAAACTTTTCAGATTTTAGTTTGATAAATAAGTTCTAGTCTTCCAAAACATTTGTTTTTGAGCTAGAGTTAGGCTCAAAAACATTTTTCTTAGAAATTACTTTTTCTAGATCCATAGAAATTTTATCCTTCTCAGAATTAACTTCCTCATGAATTTTTGAAATACTTTAAAAATCATAAATTTTCTTATCAAGATCTTTAAAATGATCTGATATTTCCTTATTTAGAATAGAATTTCTAGAATTTTCCATATCAATCTTTCTCTTGAGTTTTGAATTCTCATTCTAAAGGAGTTTAGAAAACCTAGAATCTTCTTCATAAGTAGGTAGAGTATTATCTTCATAAAAAGAAGATTCTTCATCTGAGGATTCATAGTATTTTCTATTACTATTTAAAGATACGTTCATGATGGATTCATCATTTTGTACGTTAGCCATTAAGAAATGACTTTCAATAGGTAGTCTGGATGTTAAACCGAGATTCTTCTATTTAGAAGATTAGTATTTTGATGATTCATCTGAAGATTCGCCACCATTGTCACTCCAGCTGTCATTTTCTTTCAGAACTTTTTAGATTTAGATTTATAGTACTTTTTCCTATTCTTCTCATAATGCTTTTCATTCCTCTCCTTTCTCTTAAGCATAGGAAAATCTGGTCTTATATGCCCATCTCTCTTGCATTCCTAACAAGTGACTTCTGAGGATTTCTTATCTTTCCTTTCTTTCTTCTTGTATCTAGATTGAAAGTTCTTCTGTCCAACAATCTTGTTCATCCTTCGAGTAAGATTGGCTAATTAATTTTCTGAAGAATCACTTCCGCTAGATTCGGATTGAACAACAATCTTCTTGAATTTAGATCTAGTAACTCTATCAGGAGTCTTAGATTTCATATGATTTGAAGTTGTAGTAAAATCAACACTTCCATTTCCATTATTCTTCTTAACATTGCTAGCATCTCTCTTTATTCTAGTCTCACGTTGAAGAAGAGTTCCAAAAAGTTCATCAAGTTAAATCAGTGTAACTTTTCTATTCTCATATATAGTTGTCCTCTTGGATTCCCACTCATTGGGCATGATGTCAATGATTTTTTCCACAAGAGCTTCATCATATAATCCTTTCTCACCCATAGATTATAAACTATTAAAAATAGCCAGGAATCTTTGTTGCACCTTACATATGGGTTCTCTATAAGGAAAGAAAAAACCATGATATTCAGCTCTGAGCATGGATCTTCTAGTTTCAATAACTTGGGAATTTCCAAAGTGAGTAACTTCAAGCTTCTTCCAAACTCAATTTGCTACTTCACAAGATGAAATCTAGATAGATATATTTCTAGTCATAGAACAAAGCAAATAATTGCGTACCTTATCATTCAGTTGATATTCATGCTTGTCTTGATTGGTGAAAGTACTAAATTCCTTGTTAGGGATTTTATATCCTATAGTAACCATAAAAAAATTATATACTCCAGTATTGATAATAAATTTCTTCATGCGATCTCTCCAATATTTGTAATCATTCCCATCAAAACTAGCTGGTCTAGTAGGATTCAGGTTGTCTATGGAACCAACATTTATTCCTGCCATCTTAAGAAAAAAAACTTTCCCCACAAACTTGTTAGTAATAAAAGTCTGTAAATAAGGAAAATATTCCTAAACAAGGAAAATACAGAACAATGAAAACATGAGCAAGAAAACTTATATGTGAATATAAGTATTTCAGAGACCTCCTCTGATACCAATTGTAGGATCGAAATAATAAATGATACTGATTATAGTCTCTAATGATTTAGATGCTCAATATACAATAGGGGGGGGGGTGAATTTTATACTTTAAAAAATCCTTTGGAACCTTTAAATTTGGTATAAAAACTTTCATTTCTATCCTTAACCAAAAATGTGTTTAACAATGTTAAACAAGGTAAATTCAGAAGACCTTTAAGTTCTACAAAATTGCTTGATTCCAAAAAAGTGTGTCCGGAAATGAAACTTAACAAAAGTTTACAAAGATAAAGATTCTACCTTAGAGTATATAGAATCTCACTAATCATAGTACAAGTATAATAAAGTATAAGATAGTTATACTTTCCTCAACAATCAAAATGTAGCAGAAAACTTGAAACAAAACAAGTAACAAGTAGTAAATCTTTTAACGCAAAGAGTAGGGTATCCAAAAACCTTGGATAAAGGTCCGTTGATTTATAATTTCAAGAAATTCTGTCTTACCCACACCAGGGTAAGCCCTCGATACAAATATTGGAGCCTGTCTTGATATCCCCAGAAGCCCTCAACAGCAAGGTAGTCAGCACCTCTGTCTTCCTTAGCAAGCAAGTCCTCAAACTTTAAGGTAGTCGGCACATCTTTCTTCCAATCCCTAGAAGACCTTGAATGTACTCAGAAACATTCGGAGTCGCATGAAGCAATTCTGAACAAGTTGTTCAGTATGAACTAAGCATGAGAGTATCTCTCTAGAAATCAATTTAGCAACATGTAATTTCTAGAGTCATAGAACAGTTAAAAAAGTTACGAGATCTTTCAAATGAGATCTTATTTATTAGAACATCTTCAATAGTCAACTCCCTCCTTCAACGGTCATATTTTTCCCTGAATTTCATAGGGACCTGTACACGTGTCACTCAAACAACAGTTGGTTAGAAACAGAATGTACGACATCATTTCATAACTAAATCAAGGATAAAAAAATATGGTTGCTTGAAAAAATTCATTTTTTGGAGTCTAAGAAAAAATGAATGTTCGAAATCTAATCAAAAAAAAAATCGGAGTCTATAATACATGGATATTCATATTATGTTTATCATGGAATTCGGGGTGAAAATTCTATAGAATTCGGATTATGAATTTCAATAAAATTCAGAGTCTGAATTCAGTAGAGTTCAGAGTCTGAATTCATAAACGTTTGGAGTTTGAATTCATATGAATTTGGAGTCTGAACTTTTATGAGTTTGGAGTATGAATTCATAGGAATTTGGAGTTTGAACTCATAATAGTTCAGAGTCTAAATTCATAGGAATTCAGAGTCTGAAGTCATAAGAGTTCGGAGTCTAAATTCTGAGAACTCGGAACCTGAACTCATAAGAGTTCGGAGTCTGAATTCAAAGAACTCAGAACCTGAACTCACAAGAGTTCGGAGTCTGAATTCAGAAAACTTGGAACCTAAACTCACAAGATTTCAGAGTCTGAATTCAAGGAATTCAAAACCTGAATTTGAAAGAGTTCGGAGTCTGAATTCAGATAATTCGGAACCTGAATTCGGATCTTGAAAACAGAATGCTTTATATCTAATTATATATATGATTCCGAGTTTTTGGATACGAAACCAAATTTTATACTTAGAGAATGAACAATGAAAACAAGGTAAGGATAAATTTCCACGGGGAAGAAAAATTTTCCATATGAAGATAAAACATAGGAAAATGGAATTTTTCCTTATGAAAGAGTGTTTGTGATTTTCAAAACATGAAGGAATGAAAAAGTCATAAGGAAACCTTATTGACTCAACATCTCCAATAACATAAAGCATGAAAAACTACAGCCAACTCGATATCATGCACAGGGTAATTCCTCTCATGTGGCCTCAACTGCCGAGACCCATACACAACAACTCCTTTCCCATGCATAAGCACTGCTCCCAGCCCAATACCTAATGCATCAAATTATATAGTATAGACCTTTCTCAGCTCTAACAATACTAGTATCAGTGCTAAAGTCAACCTACCTTTCAGCTCCAGAAAGACTGACTCACAACAATCTAACCATATGTACTTCACACCCTTCTTAGTGAGCCCCGTCAGTAGTACTGCTAAGCGTGAAAAGTCCTCTATGAAATTTCTATAGTAACCAGCCAACCCTAGAAAAATACGTACCTCAAAGATGTTCTTCGGCTGCTCCCAAGAAACTACTGCTCTCACTTTCTCTGGGTCTATATATACTCCTATATCTGAGATAACATGACCCATAAAGTAAATCTTGTCCATCCAAAAGTGGAATTTAGAGAGATTATCGTATAACTGATGCTCTATCAGTGTACCTAAGATGATCTAAAGATGTGTGGCATGGTCATGTTGAGTGTGATAGTACACCAAGATATCGTCCATGAAGATTACCACGAAAGAATCCAAGTATTGATGGAACACTCAGTTCATCAGTGCCATGAAGATTGCTGGCACGTTCATGAGACCGAACGACATAACCACATACTCATATAGACCATACCTTCTCTAAAAGGTTTTAATAGGTATATCTGATGGTCTAATGTGTAGATGACGATAAAAATATCGCAAGTCAATCTTCAAGAACACCCGAGCTCGTCGAATCTCATCAAAGAGATCATCAATCCTCAGTAAGGGATGTCGGTTCTTGACCGTCAACTGGTTCAACATCCGATAATCCACACAAAGTATGAGGGTACCATCCTCCTTCTTTGAAAATAGGACACGCGAACCCCAAGGAGAAGTACTGGGTTAGATGGAACCCTTTGCATGAAACTCCTCCAACTGCTTCTTGTGGTCCTGTAACTTTGGTGTAGCCATCCTATAAGGAGGAATGGACACCAGATCCACTCTTGGAACTAGCTCAATAGAGAATTCTACCTCTCACTTTGGAGGTAAACCTAAAAATTCATCCTGAAATACATCCGTGAAATGATCCACCACTGGAGGAAAGTCAATCTGTGAAGTCCCTTTCTCATCCAGATATAGACTAGTAATCTGGGTTGTAACACCTCCCAACCCATGATGCTCGGGTCCCACTCTGCTCCCCTAGACATCCCATTATCCCTTATGAAGAAATGATCCACCCTCTGGTGATGTGAAACTCACCCTACAATGATAGAAATTGACAACATCCTGAAAGGGAACTAAATAATCCATTCTGAGAATGACATCATATCCTGTCATCTCTAAGACATAGAGGTCCCAAAATAAGTGACACCCACCAACCTCAAGAGGGAACTCCTTGCACTGATGTACACTAGTCGTTGTTTTCCCCAACGGAGTGTCTAACATCAAGATATCAGGAGAAGAAAAGATACAGAGCCCAAGGATCTCCATAATAGCAACATATATAAATCTATGGGAAGACCCTGTATTGAAAAGAACAATGGATAAAATGGAGGCAACTAGGATCGTACCTCGAACAGTAGAGGGTATGGATCTTGCTCTTGCTGGGTCTGCTCCACTACAAAATTTTGACCTGTACTATAGCCCTGTGACCCAGCCTGACCACCCTGAGCTGATCCACCCTATTGTCACTAAAATCCCGCCGAATGGCTACCATTACTGTGACCTCCACCTCAGCCTGAACAGTCCGAAGAACTGCAATTCCCTGGCTGATGAGAAACTGGTGGTGCTTCTCCTGAATGAGGAGTCATAGAAGAACCACTGTCACCAGCTGTTGGTGAGAAAAACTAACATAAGAGATAAAGATAGCCCATCTTGCCACAAGATAAGCACTCTAATTGGTCTCTTTGGAAATGTGGCCTCATATGCTCGACATCCCAACACTGGTATCATACTACATGGCTACATGAAGGTGCATCTCGCATACAGGGATCTCCATGTGTAGATTCCCTGTAGTTCTTCCTACTATCTTCTAGAGAATCACTAACTCTAGATGTCGAATCGCCCTCGCCCACGGCTCCATAATCTCTCAGGTTGTGCTCCATGCTCAGTGCCTGGTTGACTATAGGGTTAATGGAAGTCAACCGGAAGATGTTAACTTGTGATCAGATGTCATGCCTCAGACCATCCTCAAACATTATCTCTAGAAATAACTCATCACCTCCTAGAATGGGTATGAATCACTACAACTCTTTGAAGCAGGAAGAATACTCTATAACTAAAAGAGTACCATGATCTATACTCATGAACTCTCGGTCTTGATCGGCCCTCAATGTCTCTGGGTATAAGTAATCATAGAAGGCATGCTAGAGCTCATCCAAAGACATAACCTGCTGGTGTCCTACTTGTGATATCATGTCCCACCATCTCTTGGAAGAATCCTGAAACATATACATAAAGAGATTGATCCTCCTCTCCAGAGGCTTCTTCAAATGCTTGAATATTTTAAGCTAGCCTTCTAGCCATGACTCTGTATCCTAGGGTCCTCCATCCCCTGAGAAAGTTGGAGGATGATCCTACTAAAAGATCTGCGTCAATTCTTCCATCGATGGGGTAGAAGGTGGTGCTGCCTGGAAGGTCTGAATCATCCTCATAAAGCCCTATATGAATTGTGCATTGGCACCTGTATCCGATATAATGGTTGGTTCCAAGATGGGAAGAGTCGGAGTATCTGCTGGTGGTCCCTCATCATCCATGTCCGGTGTCTGCACACAACCCTATAACCAGTGTACAAACAGAGGACGTCTTGTTGGTATGACTCTACAAGGTCAAGAGCACACATCAGATCAATATTATCAAAGACTAAAACTTAGTAGTGTAGGAATGGAACAAGGGAAATAAATCATTCAAGTTATTTTTTTTTTCAAAACATGGATACACGCCGTGTATGTCCCCTACAGAGCGTGTTCCCTTAAGCCTTCTAATGGGTGTGTACTTTTGTCAACCCAGGTCGTGTAACACCCCATACATACAGTGTGTTGTCCTAACACACGACATGTACTTGAATCCTCTTCCCCTACCCAAGTTCTCTTACATGGCTAAGCCGCACGGTTCTCATAGAACATGACTACATGGCTTGTTAGTGCCTGAAATGGTGTGTACTAGATGAACTTCACCATCCCGTGTTGTTATTCACATGGCCGGTTACACGGATGACTCTACACGGTGTTTTCCATATGGACACAGTATGTACTTCCTAATTTTCATCCACCCGTGTCGTTAGTCACGCGGCCGGATACATAGCCTCTACAACACAGCGTGTGCATCCGGTACAAGGCGTGTCCCACCAATGATTTCCCAACCCCTTCTACCGACCCACACAGTTAGTGACACAATCAGAAACTACAAGACATGTACATATGTATACAGCGTGTACTTAGGAAAATTTGTTCCATTTCGAACAAAAGGATACATGGAATGTATTCATTATTACACTCCATGTATTATGGGTTTTTCTAGACAGTAAGCCTCAGAAACTACTTCGGAACCAAGAAAAACACTAAAACGAACGTTAATGTGCCAAATTTTGATCTGTGAGGGCCCATACTCCCCACGAATAAAAGTTTGGCTTCTTATACATGTCATAACCAAGCATAACTGTGAAATGATGCAAAATATTCTGATTCATGAGGGCCCATAACACCTCAAGAACCAATGTTTGGCGTTCATTCAAACAAAAAATTACACAATCCAATACCCAATCAAATAACAGGTATTCAATCATTGAATCTATCACAAAAACATGCATATCTATCACAACACCTATCACAACAACATGAAATCGATAATGCATCCAAAATGGCATGGCAAGAATGAATGACATGTGATTTCTAGAAAGTGCCTATATGATGCATGAAATGCCATAAACTCATCTCATTGGGTTGGAATAGAAAAAAAACTTCAATGATATCAATGATAACAACACAAAACAAGTTAATAAATCAATGGTGAAATCAAATCAACTATAATAATTGAAAAACCAAAAAAATTGCAACAACGAGTTAAATTTGCTTTTCCCTGTACACGGGTTAGCTACTCCCAAGAAAAACTTATTACCGACTACCTATTCTTTCCTATCCCTGTATATAGGCTCCAAATAGTAATTAAAGATGAAATGAACACACTCTGATACCACTTGTAACATCCCGATTCCAGACGTCGCCCAGAGGTTCCCCATACCCGATTGGTCACATGAACCCAAGAACTTTTCCCCAAATGCCAGAGGCTGCCGACTAGTGATAGAGCCAATATTTTCATCATTTTTTATATGCAATTAAATTATTTAATCCCTAAAAATTGAAAAAGTTGAGTTATTTTCATCAATTTTGGATTTATAGGGTATTTTGAGCTTAAATGTGAAAACTGCTTAATTTGGAAATATAGAAAGATTTTAATATCTTTGGTAATTCGAGAATATTGTTTAAAATATAAATAAAATTTATGTTATTAATTTTTTATTGGTTTCATATATTTATTGTTTTCATCTTTTGTTTTTGGACCTGTATTTTATTCCGCCATCCAACGGTCTGAAAAATTCAATCATGTTGGACAATTATTCTGGACAACCGCATGGACCCCACCTCAATGAATAAATCATAATTATGTCTACACACCAAAAATCGGGGTGATTCCAATTTTAATGGGACGATAATTAATAGGTTAGTTCCTATGTTTATGATCATGAATGTTTACATTCATTAATGTGGCCCATGGATGCTGAAATTTTGGGGCAGAAAAAAGGAAACATTCCTCTCGAATACAATCTCAACATTAATTGTCCATATATCGTACTACAAATGGAGGATCAATCTAAAATTTTGTGATTTAACATAGAACTTATTTGTGAAGTTCTTTATAGAAGACACTATTTCACAATTCTTCCATTAAATTGGCTGACCATGGTCAAACATTCGGTGAACATAATCTGCAGGAAATCTTAAACCACGATTTTGATGATCTAAAATTTGAAGACCCAAGGATGGAATCCCTTGGCCTATATAAGGAGGAGTTCACCCATGATGAATTTAGTTCGACACCAACATTGGAGTGGAGTCCTAGGAACATTCTTCTAACATAGGAATTTTTTTTTCTTCTCTTTATTATTTTTAGCTTTATTTTCTCAGGTAATGCAATCATATTTTAATTAAAGTGTTTCCACCTTGTTTTCCACCGTCTTTCTTCTTCGAATTTAATCTAATTTATTTCTCTCCTCAATATTTCCATTTTTATCTCTATACATTTTGACATGGAATGTGACTAACTCAAGGATTGGCCCTGGGGGAGGTTTCACGGTGTTCTTTATTATTGCACATCAATTCAAAATGTTTTTATTCTATTTGTGGTGGAGGCGGGAATATAGAATGGGTGTGGCGGTCGTCCAACACAACAATATTTCCAAATACATTCCTCTACATTGTTTCATCCATTTCCCCTCCCTTATCTTAGGCAAACCCTTCATATGGTGGATTTTGGGTATCCATATGGGTTGAAATGACATACAATGGAGCTGAGTCCTTTAGGAATAACATTCTCAGTTGAGGTGTTACCCTACTTGACTAGTGGAGGAGGTGTGATTTGGTGTGCCGGATGCCTGCTAAAATCACACACTGAGTAAATCAATGGGGATTAATTTATTAATGAGTTTTCACTAATTGAATTATCAAATTTAATTTAAATAACAAATAAATAATAAATGAACATGTGTTATCCAAGCCTAGGACCAAGTTCTTTCTTCAATAATTTCATTCTGTAATTGTATGTTAGTATAAGTTTTAACGTTTAATTTGACTTTTAAATTTAATTGAATTATTATATTAATTAGAAATGGTAAAAAATAATTAGTTTTGGTGATATAGATTAAGTAAGTGAACAATTGAGAAAGCTGCTCAAGTGAAACGAACTTGGTCAGCCTCTGTGCTGCATTAAGAGAATAAATTTTCTTTTTCCAAGCCCTGCGGTAGGCATGCATCAAAACTGGAACCGTTTTTGGGGAGATAATCGGTTTCTTACATTAATTTTTCTATTATCAAATTTTATATAGTTTTCATTATTTTTTTAAAAAATAAATTTTTTACATGATGTATTCAAATTTAAATTATTATGTCTGGGATGATTACTCGCAAGTGCAATATCATGAACTAGAAGTGGATTATAGTGATCTAAATGCCCAGGTGGATAGGATTAGCAATACTATGGATGACTTGGGGATAAATATGAAAATATCATTTGACTATGTTCATGAACAAAGTGAGCAAACCGATCCTGAACCAGAGGAAGAGCCCGAGAAAGTCGTGGAAGAAATTTCCCCACTGGTTTTTGATGTTGAAGAACTCGAGAAGGTAAACGAGGATGTTCTTAAAGATCAATTCCACCCCTCTCAACTATTTATAGAGGAGATAACTAAATTATCATTTTATTCTAATTTACAAGAGGGTGATCATGTGAATTTGGTGAAATTTTGGAGAGCATGGGAAGAAATTTAAATTCAACATAATCTCCTAATTCCTTACAAATTAGAAGAGAAACCATGTACCGACCCAATGTTTCATTAATGGAAATCCCTCTTGATTTAATTAAATGTCTCTTTATGTTTATATAAAATGTCAACTTCTTTGGTTTTATGTTAAGAATTTTGACCGTTTATAATATAGTCGTTGAACAGTGATCACATGATTAGTATAAATATAGGACTTTAACAAATCCAATTTACTCAGACAATGGAAGCGATGGCCTCATCCAGTATAATTGCCCCATACAAAGCCCAATTTTCAGAGCTCGAAAAAGAGGTGGCATCTTTGGGCTTTGCTCTTGACAAATCCCAAGCTGAGCTTCATCATGTCAAGCTCGAACATGACCGTCTACGGGAAAAGTGGAAGTTGATTGAAATTACCACTCGAGCGATGTTATCCGAGCCACCCCAAGAGTCTGTCACCATCGCACACCTTACCCTCAGGTGTTATGCGGCTGTTTTAAGGGGTTATGTAACAAATAAGTTTTACTATGTTCATGTACATTATTTTTTTATATAATAAAGAATATAACTTCTAGTCATTTTTGATACATTCTAAATAGTTTTTAAAGGACAAATGGTGTTTTTAGTTATTTTTTAATTAAGAAATCTATTTTATTAAATTAAGGGATTTTTGAATTAAATAATATTTTAATAAAATAATAATAATAATATTAAATTAATGTTCATTAAATATAAATGATCTTATAATTTTATGAATGTAGTTATAATTTTGATTTAGGTTTGAAAGCCATTTCTGTCAAAACCCGTCAATTTTTGAAAAATGTCAGTTTTTATTTTAAAAGTGAAAATTAACATATGTAGAAAATTATTTAGATAAAATAAATGTTATTTATAGAATCAGGATGTCGAAATTATCTGATAGTGAATTTTTCATAATTTTCTGAGACAGTTAAATTTTTGGGTAAAAATTAAATACCGTTTAAATATATAATGTGTTTTATGACATCATAATGACATAGTAGTGATGTAATAAAATACTATAATCTTTATGTTCGGACAGTATATGTTTTAGCATTAAAATAATTTGATTTTGTGTTTGTTTGACATACTTTTCAATGCATTAATGGACCCTTCAAGACTTATTCAACACCTTGCCTTTTTAAATTAATTTCCATGGGAGTGTGACTCACCTCCACATAAGTAACCCTAATATTTTAATAAGTTCGGAATTTGGCCTTATAAAATATTGTTTTCCTCTTCCCTTTTCCAAAAACCATGGGAAAAAACCATGGGATGGTTTGTGGTTTGGATTAATTTAATGTAAGGGGACCCAAACCTAAATAATAAAGAATTCCCTCACCTTTCCTATATAAACCCACCCACGCTCTCACTTCCTCCTCACTAAAAGCCTTTAGAGTTCATCCAACCTCTGCTCAACTCTCTCTAGAATCCTCCCAAGGTTCCCCAAGCTCCCAAGAAGCCTCTCACAAGCCTCTCTCTATCATTTGGAAGCACACTTCCAAGTAAGGGTTTTTTCTTCCTTTCTCATTTTTGTCAATTTTCTTTAAGTTGTATTGCCCTTTTAATTTCAATTATGAATGTTGGGGTATGGTTTCTCACCGTCCCCATACTGCCCTATTATTGTTTTAATGATGGGATACCCCTTTATCTCTCATTAAATTCCTCCCATGTACACCCGTTACTATGCCGAAATTCCGAAAGGAACTTCTCTCTCTTCTTTTACATTCAAGCAATAATTTTGTATCATGAATCTAAATTCCATTACAATTTTTGGGACATGTATCTATATGTCCTCCTTACTGTCCATTACATGTAAATATTATGAGGAACCCCTTTATCTCTCATCAACCTTTTTTATGAATTCTTTTGTCACGCCGTCACGCTGCCGGAATTGCACATATTTTCTAAGCCAATGCCATTGTGTAGTGGATACCATGCCCATTTCTCCATCAAGGGTATTCACCTTTATGCACATTTACTTATTGATTACAAAGTTTCATGTATGAATTCCACATTCCTTTATCATGGACTAAATGATTATGTTTTGTGAATCCATGTTTTATGATCCATGTGGCACACTTTTGCAAGAAATGAAATGTTTAAGAAGGGTGCACCCTTATAGCGCTCCAATGCATTGGGTAAAGTATAGTATCATGATACGTCATGTGCAATGAGTGTTAACTCATGCTAATTCAATTTCAACGAGGGTTTACTCGTGCGTTATGTGAAATGAGGACTTACTCATGCTCCATGTGCAATGAGCCTTGGCTCATGCTAATTCCATGTTAAGTGTTGTTGCCACATTTCCATGTTATGATTATCATGCTTTATCATGCCTTTATGTTCATGTTTATTTTATGCTCAATTGATATTCCTATTGTCTAACATGTATTTTACTCCTCATGTTATTCCATGTGTACTCCCTTACTGGGCTTTATAGATCACCCTTTTCTTATGCATGTCCTCAGTTTATCCCTTGAAATGCTAAGTACGAGGGAATGTAGTAGTCATGTAAAGGAAGTTTTCAATAAAGATGTTGTATTTCATGTTATAAGTTTTTATGTAATGATCCTAAGCCCCAAAGACACTAAACCTCTTGATCTTATTTGTTTTATCAAGTGATGTTCTATGTAATAAATCATGTTTAAGTTTGTAATAAAAGCTGGGTTGTCAAAGTTGGTATCAGAGGATAGGTTTAGTTATTTTTGGGATTAGGAAACCCTAGTAAAGCCTTGGATACAAGACTAAGTATAATAAAAACATCCCTAAGTTTTGGTAAGTACTGAGTAAGTGGTTTATCAAACAAATACATCCCTGTCTGGATACGAGCAGGTAGAGGCGGCTCTGGCACAGATGTATCCTAGGGGTAAAACCCGAAAACACCGCTTTGAGCTAGACTTGAACGGGAACCGGTGCATGACAACAGGCCTTGCTGCACTCTTGGTTACGACACCCTCGGGGGATATGTTTTGATAAATTCCAAAGCTTAGTATGAACCCTTATTAAGAGAATTAAAAAAAATGCCCCTACGAATATATGTTAGAAAAAAGATCATGAAAAGCCTAGATTGAAGCCTATAGACTCATGAGTTAAGGAAATAAAAGTTTATTTATAAGTCATCAAATTCTGTCTTTTGATTACCCTTTATGCGTTACCCATGTATTTCCTTTCATTCCAGCCAATGGCCGGTAATAGGAGGACTTGGGCTAACAACCATTGTGAAGATCAGTGTGATGACTGTACTAATGAGATGCCCAATCCAATGGGAGCGGGAATCGCAAACTTTTTCACGCTTCTCTCTCAGCTAACTCAAGTTTTGAATAGAAAAACGGGTCAAGAGGAACATCCAAACCCCCCCTAAGAAGAAACAAGTCTCTATCGAGAGCTTCATGAGGCAAAGGCCTATTACTTTTTGTGGATCATCCAATCCCACGATCGCTGAACAATGGATCAAATCCATTGAAAAGATCTTCTCCATCCTTCAATGTTCTGAATAAGAGAAGGTTCTCCTGACTGCTTATCATATGGAGGGTGAAGCTGATCAATGGTGGACGTTGATAAAAAATACAAAGCCTGAGGAGGAGATCAAGGCGTTGGAATGGAAGGATTTCCGGAAGATGTTTTTTGATAAATTTTTTCCACGCACCCTCCGACTTAAGATGGAAAGGGAATTACTTTACCTCAAGAAAAAAGATGAAGAATCTATTGGAGCGTATGAGGAAAACTTCACAAGGCTTGCATGATATGCTTCCGGCTTTATCGTTACCCCCGAATGCAAAGTTTACCGCTTCTTTGGTGGGCTGAAGCCTAGCTTATGGAAAGAATTAGCGATCCATGACTTCGACAGCTATGAGGAAATTATCCGATGTGCCCTCAAGGATGAAATGGAGATCGGGGAATCATAGGGGTATCATGGGGACAAGAAGCGTAAGGTGGAATTCAATTTTGGCGGTTCGATGGATAAATCCAACGGTGCTAAGAAGATCCAGCACCCCACTTGCCAAAAGTGCGGGAAGTAGCACCATGGAAATTGCCTTAAGGGGACGAGGAAATGCTTCCGGTGTGGAAGAGAAGGGCACCTAGTTGTTAACTGTCAGCAAGAAAGACCCGTGGCTGCGACAGAGGAGAGGAACACTCCGTTCAAACCTCAACGCATTGTTCAATGCTACAAATGCAAAGAGCTGGGTCATATTGCAAATCAGTGCCCTAATCCAAGGGTTTTTGGAGGCGACCAACAACCTCCAAGGCAGCAAGGAAGAGCTTTTGCCATCACTTCTGCCGAAGTGAACCCCGACAACGAAGTAGTGACAGGTACGCTTGTTATTCATTCAAGAATAGTGAACGTAATTTTTGATTCAGGTTCTACGCATTCTTTTATATCTCGAATGTTTAGTAAAAAAATCCCAACACCACCACAAATCAGGGAAGTGAAGATGTCGGTGAGTACAGAAAATGGGGAAATCATTGCATCCCATTAATATAAGTCCTCCCCTGTTATAATATGTGGATTGAATTTCCCGGCGAACCTCGTCATACTCCCTATAGTGGAATTTGATGCAATTCTTGGCATGGATTGTCTTTCCTTATATAAAGCCAACATAAATTGTCGGGAGAGGGAAATCACACTCCATATGGAGAATCGACCCCCGATTTTTTACAAGTGTAAGGAGGAAGATGAATCTCCTTTAGCTGCATCATCTCAAGCGTGGATATTACTGCCATATGAGCATGTGTATCTGGCTCAGATGATTGAGTCCAAGGAAGAAACCATCCTTGAAGAAATGCCTATTGTGGGGGAATTCGCTGAAGTTTTTCCCAAGTAACTGCCTGGTCTTCCTCCTAGAAGAGATGTTGAGTTCTCAATTGAACTTATACTCGGGGCATTACCAATATCCAAGACTCCATATAGAATGGATATTGTTGAGCTTGAAGAGATGAAGAAACAACTACAGGAGAATCTAGATAAAGGGTTTATACGCCCAAGTGCTTCACCATGGGGTGCACCAGTCCTCTTCGTCAAGAAGAAGGATGGGTCAATGCGGCTTTGCATCGATTATCACGAACTTAACAAGATCACGATAAAGAACAAGTATCCTCTCCCACGAATTGATGAATTGTTCGATCAGTTTCATGGAGAACAATACTTCTCCAAGGTGGACTTGCGGTCGGGATATTATCAAGTAAGGGTGAAGAAGGAAGATGTCCCCAAGACTGCTTTTTGTACAAGATACAGGCACTATGAATTCATAGTAATGCCTTTCGGACTCAAAAATGCTCTAGAAATATTCATGGACTTGATGAATAGAGTCTTTAGAGATTACCTTGACAAATTTGTGGTAGTCTTTATAGATGATATTCTAATATACTCCAAAACCAATGAGGATCATGAGGAGCATTTAAAACTATACTGGAGACTTTTCTCAAGGAGAATCTCGATGTAAAGTACAATAATTGTGAGTTCTTGTTGAAGGAGGTCTCATTCTTGGGCCGTATCATCACAAGCAATGGGATATATGTGGACCCCTCCAAAACAGATGTAATTGAGGGATGTTTGAGGCAAACATCGGTAACAGATATCCATAGATTCTTGGGGTTAGCTGGATATTATCGAAGATTTGTGAGAAATTTATCACGATTGTCGAACCCTCTTACCAAGCTAAATCAGAAGGGAGTAAAGTTTTCTTGGAGTGATGAATGAGAAGAAAGCTTCAAGGAGTTGAAAAGGAGGCTTATCACTGCGCCTGTGCTCACTTTACCCACAAGTGGGGAACTTTTTGTGGTATTCAGTGATGCTTCGAAGAAGGGCTTAGGTTGTGCGCTGATGCATAATGATAATGTGATATCCTATGACTCAAGGTAGTTGAACATCCATGTGCGAAACTATCCAACTCATGACCTGGAGTTGGCGGCTGTGATCTTTTCCTTGAAAATCTGGCGGCATTATCTCTATGGAGAGAAATGTGAGATATATACTGACCAGAAGAGTCTTAAATATATATTCACAAAGAAAGAGCTTAATATGAACCAGAGAATATGGATAGAGCTCATAAAGGATTATGACTGTTCAATACATTACCACCCTGGGAATGCGAACAAGGTGGAAGATGCCCTAAGTAGAAAGGACCCAACGATTCTGTCAATGATGAGAATTGAGAAGGATCTAATCTTCTTAGACTTGATGAAGATGTACATGGGAATCATAGAGAAGGGAACATCATCAATCCTTTCACAAATGATTGCTCAATCGTCTCTTTTGGAAAGGTTAAAGGATGCTCAAAAGGATGATGTGGGAATTCAAGAAAAAGTGGAAGCTATCAAAAAGTGGAAATCCTTGGAGTTTAATGTTAATGAAGAAGGAATTGTGCGGTTTGGGAAAAGAATATGTGTTCCATAAAATCTGGAGCTGAGGAAGGAACTTTTGGAAGATGCACATAGTTAAAATTTCTCTATTCACCTAGGGAGCACAAAGATGTATCGAGATCTCTGAGAAAACTTTTGGTGGGATAATATTAATTAGGAGATCGCTGAATATACATCGAAGTGCCTAGTGTGTCAGCAAGTGAAGGCAGAGAGGCAGAAGTCTAAGGGGATGATGCAACCATTTCCCATACCAGAATGGAAATGGGAGAACATCACCATGCACTTTGTCACCGGACTTACGAGGACATCCAAAGGAAAAAATGAAATCTGGGTTGTTGTGGACCATCTTACAAAGACTGCACACTTCATTTCTATTCGGGAGGATTCCTCTTTGGATCAACTGGCATAGATATATATCAGGGAAGTGGTAAGGTTTCATGGAGTACCACTATATATTGTGTATGACCTAGATCCAAGATTCACCTCTACGTTTTGGAAGAGTCTTCAAAATGCTCTGAATACTGATCTGAACTTCAGTACGGCTTATCATCCTCAAACTGATGGCCAATCCGAGCGGACTATCCAAACACTTGAGGATATGTTGAGAGCGTGATCAATGGACTTTAAAGGAGGATGGGATCAACATCTTCTTCATGTTGAGTTCTCTTATAACAATAGTTTCCCCTCAAGCATCCAAATGGCACCATATGAAGCCCTGTATGGGAAAAGGTGAAGAACACCGACATGTTGGGATGAGGTCGGTGAACGTAAGCTGCTTGGACCAGAAATGGTTGAGGAAATGATGGAGAAGGTAAAAACCATTCAACAACATATCAAGGCAGCTCAGAGTCGATAGAATAGTTATGTAGATAATCATCGATGATACCTTGAGTTTAAAGTTGGAGACATGGTGATTCTATTCATATCTCCGTGGAAGAAGGTCATGAGGTTTGGAAGGAAAGGGAAGTTAAGTCCAAGGTACATCGGCCCCTTCGAGATTCTTGATCGTGTCGGGGCTGTAGCCTATCGACTAGCACTTCCACCTGCCATGTCCAAAGTACATGATGTCTTTCATGTATCCCTCTTAAGGAAGTACATACCAGACCCTTCACATGTACTCTCTTCTAAGGTGGTACAATTGGAAGATGATCTTTCTTATGAGAAGCAACCAGTGAAGATCTTAGATCGTATAGAAAAATTTCTTCGAAATAAGACAATGCCCCTCGTCAAGGTGTTGTGGAGAAACCACAAGTTTGAATAAGCGACTTGGGAATCGGAGGATATGATGAAGCTGAGTTACCCAAATTTGTTTTAGTGTGGGAAAAGGAAAATTTCGAGGGCGAAATTTCTTAAGGGGGGAATATTGTAACGACCCAAAGATTAATTAATGGAAATCCATCTTGATCTAATTAAATATCTCTTTATATTTATATAAAATGTCAACTTATTTGGTTTTATGTTAATAATTTTGACCGTTGCTAATATAGTCGTTGAACAGTGATCACATGATTAGTATAAATATAGGACTTTAACAAATCCAATTTACTCAGAAAAAGGAAGCGATGGCCTCATCCAGTAGAATTTCCCCATACAAAGCCCATTTTTTGGAGCTCAGAAAAGAGGTGGCATCTTTGGGCTTCGCTCTTGACCAATCCCAATCTGAGATTCATCATGTGATGCTCGAACATGACCGTCAACGGTAAAAGTGGAAGTTGTTTGAAATTACCACTCGAGAGATGTTATCCGAGCCACCCCAAGAGTCTGTCACCATCGCACACCTTACCCTTAGGTCTTATGCGGCTGTTTTATGGGGTTATGTAACAAATAATTAGTACTATGTTCATGTACATTATTTTTTTATATAATAATGAATATAACTTCTAGTCATTTTTTATACATGTAAATAGTTTTTAAAGGACAAATGGTGTTTTTAGTTATTATTTAATTAAGAAATATATTTTATTAAATTAAGAGATTTTTGAATTAAATAATATCTTAATAAAATAATAATATTATTATTAAATTAATTTTTAATAAATATAAATGATCTTATAATTTTATGAATATAGTTATAATTTTTATTAAGGTTTGAAAGCCATTTCTGTCAAAACCCATGAATTTTCGATAAATGTCAGTTTTTATTTTAAAAGTTAAAATTAACATACTTAGAAAATTATTTAGATAAAATAAATGTTATTTCTGGAATCAGGACGTCGAAATTATCCAATGGTGAATTTTTCATAATTTTCTGAGACAGTCAAATTTTTGGGTAAAAATTAAATACCGTTTAAATATGTAATGTTTTATGACATCATAATGACCCAATAGTGTTGTAATAAAATACTATAATCTTTATGTTCGGCCAATATATATTTTAAAATTAAAATAATGTGATTTTGGGTTTGTTTTACTTACTTTTAAAAATATTAATGGACCCTTCAAGACTTATTCAACACCTTGCCTTTTTAAATTAATTTCCATGAGAGTGTGACTCACATCCACATAAGCAGACCTAATATTTTAAGAATTTAGAACTTTGTCCTTATAAAATATTTTTTTACTCTTCCCTTTTCCAAAAACCATGGGAAAAAACCATGGGATGGTTTGTGGTTTGGATTAATTTAATGTAAGGGGACCCAAACCTAAATAATAAAGAATTCCCTCACCTTTCCTATATAAACCCACCCAAGATCCCACTTACTCCTCACTCAAAGCATTTTGAGTTCTTCCAACCTATCCTAAACTCTCTCTAGAAACCTCCCAAGGTTCCCCAAGCTCCCAAGAAGCCTCTCACAAGCCTCTCTCTAGCTTTTGGAAGCACACTTCCATGTAAAGGGTTTTTTCTTCCTTTCTCATTTTTGTCAATTTTCTTTAAGTTGTATTTCCCTTTTAATTTCAATTATGAATGTTAGAGTATGGTTTCTACCCTCCCCCATACTGCCCTCTTATTGTCTGAATGATGGGAGACCCCTTTCTCTCTCATTAAATGCCTCCCATGTACACCTGTTACTATGCACGAAATTCCAAAAGGAACTTCTCTCTCTTCTTTTACATTCATGAAATAATTTTGTATCATGAATCTAAATTTCATTACAATTGTTGGGACATGTATCTATATGGCCTCCTTACTGTACATTACATGTAAATATGATGAGGAACCCCTTTCTCTCTCATCAACCTTTTTTATGAATTCTTATGTCACGCCATTATGCTGCCGGAATTGCACCGATTTTCTAAGCCAATGCCATTGTGTAGTGGATACCATGCCCATTTATCCATCAAGGGTATTCACCTTTCTACACATTTACTTATTGATTAAAAAGTTTCATGTATGAATTACATATTCCTTTATCGTGGAATAAATGATTATGTTTTATGAATCCATGTTTTATGATCCATGTGGCACACTTATGCATGAAATGTAATGTTTAAGAAGGGTGCACCCTTATAGCACTCCAATGAATTGGGTACAGTATAGTATCATGATACGTCATGCGCAATGAGGGTTGACTCATCATAATTCAAGTGAAAAGAGGGTTTACTCATGCTTTATGTGCAATGAGGATTTACTCATGCTCCATGTGCAATGAGCCTTGGCTCATGCTAATTCCATGTTAAGTGTTGTTGCCACATTTCCATGATATGATTATCATGATTTATCATGCCTTTATGTTAATGTTTATTTTATGCTCAATTGATATTCATATTGTCTAAAATGTATTTTACTCCTCATGTCATTCCATGTGTACTCCCTTACTGGGATTTATAGCTCACCCTTTTCTTATGCATGTCCTCAGGTTATCCCATGCAATGCTAAGTATGAGGGAATGTAGTGGTCATGTAAAGGAAGTTTTCAATAAAGATGTTTTATTTCATGTTTTAAGTTTTTATGTAATGATCCTAATCCCCAAAGACACTAAACCTCTCGATATTCTTTATTTTATCAAGTGATGTTTTATGTAATAAATCATGTTTAAGTTTGTAATAAAAGCAGGGTTGTCATAAACCACCTTTATACCTCTCTCTAGCCTTGGAAGATGGAGAAACCAACCAAGTGGTATAATTCATAGAAAGACTGGAGGAGCCTGACCACCTACCTCCATCATGTGAAGATCGACTCCAAGAGGTACTTATCACTAAATATGTGATTGAATCAGAAGCAGCTCAGGGAGATGATCCGTTCTTGAACTCTATCTTCTCAGATTTCATTCAATCTGATTTGGGTATCACTCCTTATGATTTTTGAATTTTCAGATTTAGTAAATCCTGGTATCTCCTTGGTGGAAGATTATGAAGAAGAAATTTCACCTGTTGAGGAACACCTAGAGCTCCCTAAGGATATTGATCATATACTTGAGGAATCCCATTAAGAGATACATGTGGCTATGCCTGAAGAACCAAATATACAAGTTGTCTATCTTAAAAGGTCATATTTTGAAATTAATACTTCGAATTTAAATTTTGAATCTCCCATTGATTATTATATTCATGCAGCACATCTGGAGAAACCACTGTATTTTGAAGAATAACATTCACAAGTAGCAACTGAAGAGGAGGAGGTTCCATACTTTATCCTACCCCTGCCATGAAATCTATACCACATTGAAAAGGGGTGGGTCTGGTGTACTGAATACATGGAATTATCCTTAACAAGAACAACAAGCTGGGAAAAGAAACATGTGGTGGTTCAGGTCCAAGAAGATCCACCCGGTATTAGATTATGGATGACAGCTGGTACTACCCTCTGGAGGTAGTAAAACAATCCAAGGCCCACTTGGGGGATTGTACCAACACTTATCTTTACTTGATTTCTAGGAATTTAGATTCCATTTTCTTTTCATAAAATTAGCGTAGCATGAAACCCCCTACCTTCTATATATTGGAGCTTTCAGGACATGATCATTTCACTTAAATGAGTAATTCTCTTTTGTAGGTTCGTGATGGCAGAAGGGAACCCCCAAACCGAAAAAACCAAGCCTCATTTGGGGAGTTCACTTTTAATGTTTAAACATTAAAACTCCTTAAATTTTTGTTTTGTGATTTAAACTATAATTTAATTCCCACACTTAAATTATATTGTACTTGACATATCTAGGATACATGAGTTTATTAGGAATCCAGTGATGCCATGTTTTAGATTAAATTATAATGATATTGAATGAGTAAAATGGAGAATTGGATTATTAATGTGAAGCATGGATATTGAAATGAGGACCCATGATTTGATGGAATTAATTGATTTATGTAAATGATATTTCCCTACCATTTTTCATGATTTGAATTTCTAAAATTCATGTGAATTAATTGGTTATTATTAATCATGCCATGATTGATTGTCCAATATCATATTACCATTCCCGGGAGGATTTCTAGACAAAATATTTCCTATTTTATCTTGTGCATATTTCTTGGGTGATCTTGGGGCATGTCACCTACCGGAACTTGTATTGAAACTTGTCAAAGCTATGATTGTGCAAAAACAAATTTAAAATTATTGAGGCACAACTTTGGCTAGCCATATATTTACCTGATACCCACCCTTAAATTTAATTTCATTAGCCCATAGAATACATGAATTTCCTTATATGTTTAAGCCACATTACAATATGAAATTTCCAAACTTACCTTCAATTTTAGTATTTTTACATGGATATTTCAAGTTTGAGTGTGGGGGAAGGTCCTTTCGTGTGTGTTCATGGGGATGTTTATCATTTATGGGTGGTGTGAGGTGGGCATCATCATTTTGGGAAATGTATTACTAGAATATTGGGAACGAGTCATCATGTCATTATTATTCTTTAACTTCACCCAGTTCTCCTTAAAAAAAAGAGAAAAAATTTAAATTAAAGCAGTTCCTATCTGAAGCTATAAAAAATATAGAAAAATAAAGTTGTGCCTTTCTGGAGCTTTAGAAAAATGAAATAAAAAAGAGGGTGGTGTTGTGTTTCACATTTTCAAGGGGATTTGAGTGAGTTTCAACCAGTGTTTTCACTTGATTAATCATGCATTGTAATTAAGATTAAAACCTCATACATCTAGACTTAACTTATTTCAATCATTTACCCACCATCCCTAATCCATAGAGTCACTTGACCCTTTATTTCATGTCCTCATAATTTTATGTGCGTTTGTCGTTACAAAGTGGAGAAAGTAGTTCTTTTACAAGCCTATGGATAAGGATCATTTAATCATGATATGAGCATAAATCCATTTTAATTGTATCATGAGTGATGAGAGAAAAGATTCAAAAGAGAAGTAGATTATGATTTGGCATGTTTAATAACAATAAATTGAGAAACTTGAATGAATGAAAAGAGACGCTCCATCATTTTTTAAATGGGAAAAGTAAAATGAATGAATTGATTGTTTCAATAAAAAATGGGAAATTAAATTGAATTTTTTTTGTGTAACATGAAAATTATATTGGACATTGATAATTGTTTGATTTTATTGCATTGAAATTTAAATATTGGTAACATTGGTGCCCTTTGAATTTCATGTTTATATTTAATGCTTTAGGAAAAGCATAGTTTAAGTGTGGGGGAATTGATAGAGCCAATATTTTCATCATTTTTTATATTTAATTCAATGTTTTAATCCCTAAAAATTGAACAAGTTGAGTTGTTTTCATCAATTTTGGATTTATAGGGTGTTTTGAGCTTAAATGTGAAAACTGCTTAATTTGGAAATATAGACAGATTTTAATATATTTGGTAATTAGATCATATCATTCATAATATAATTAAAATTTATGTGATTATTTCTTTATTGGGTTCATATATTTATATTTTTCATCTTTTGTTTTTGGACCAGGATTTAATTTATCCATACAAGGGTACAAAGAATTCAATTAAGTTGGACAAAAATTCTAGATGAACAAGTGGACCCAACCTCAATGAATAAATCATAACTCAGTCTACACACCTAAAATTAGGGTTATTACAATTGGAATGGAAAGATAATAACATAGTTTGTTATTATGTTTAAGATATTGAATATTTACATTCATTAAGGCGGCCTATGGATGCTGATATTTTGGGACTAAAAAAAGGAAACATTCCTCTGGAATACAATCTCAGCCTTAATTGTTCATATCTCGTACTAAACATGGAGGATCAATCTGAAATTTTGTGATGAAACATAAAACTTATTTTTGAAGATCTTTATAGAAGACAACATTTCATAATTCGGCAATTAAATTGGCTAAACATTGTCAAACATTCGGTCAATAGAATCTGCAAGAAATCATAAACCAAGATTTTGAGGATTTGAAATTTGAAGACCTAAGGATGGAGTCCCTTGGCCTGTATAAGGAGGAGTTCACCCTCGATGAAGTTAGTTCAATAACAATGTTATAGTGGAGGCCTAGGGACATTCTTCTAACATAATAATGTTATTTTATTTTATTTTTTATTTTTAGTTTTATTTTCTCATGTAATGCATTCATATTTTAATTAAAGTGTTTCCAACTTCTTTTCCACCGTATTTCTTTTCCGAATTTAATCTAATTTCTTTCACTCTTCCATATTTCGATCTCTATATGTATGCACTTTTCCATGGAAAGTGACTAACTCGAGGCTTGGCCATGGGGAGGTTTCACGGTGTTCTTTATTATTGCGCTTCAATTCAAAATGTTTTTATTCTATTTGTGGTGGAGACAAAAATATTTCATGGGTGTGGCGGTCGTCCACCAAAAAACTATTTCTAAATCCATTCCTTTCCATTGATTCATCCATTTTCCCTCCCTTCTCTTAGGCAAACCCTTTATACGGTGGAGTTGGGGTTGCCATAAGGGATGAAATGACATATGGTGGAGCTGGGTCCTTTAGGAAAAAAATTCTCGGTTGAGGTGTTAACCAACTTGACTACTGGAGGAGGTGTGATTTGGTGTTCCGAACGCCTGCTAAAATCACACACTCAATAAATAAATGGGGAGTAATTCATTAAGTAGGTTTCACTTAATGAATTACCAAATTGAATTTAGATAACAAATAAATAATGAATGAACCCGTGTTATCCAACCCTAGGACCAAGTTCTTTCTTCAATAATTTCATTCTGAAATTTCATGTTAGTATAAGTTTTAATGTTTAATTTGACTTTTAAATTTCATTGAATTCTTAGATTAATTAGAATTAGTAAAAAAAGAATTAGTTTAGGTGAAATAGATTAAGTAAGTGAACAACTTAGAAATCTCATCAAGTGAGACGACCCTGGCCAGCCTCTGTGTTGCATTAGGAGATTAAATTTTCCTTTTCCATGCCCAGCGATAGGCATGCATCAACTTGCAGCAAGGGCCTTGTGTGTGATAGTGGAGAAACTATTCCCTCATTGGCAGAGTAACGCAGTGGAAATAAATAGATAACAACAGCGGAAGAAAAAATATTAATACTATACAACAATAAATAAGGGAAGACTAAATGTAATAAACAACTGGGGCACATATATAAATGATGAATGTCACATATGTCTAGGAAAGTATCCAAACTAGTCACAATGATGGAATAAAGTACTAAACCAAATTACAAAAGAAGACAAATAAACTTCAGTAGCATCGCAAGCCTTAGCTTGGTCCCATGCTCTCCAGCTCCACTGCAATCAAGTACCTGAAGTAAAAAGGGAACTTTTCTTTATCTATATCTATAACAATATAATCTAGTTGGGCCCAAAAACATGAACCAAATAGGCTATGAGACGAATCCCAGTAGGCAACCACCCAAAGATCTGTTCCTAACAATTAGTGAATATATATGGAAGGCAATATGAAAAAGAAGTAATAAATAAGGAATTACTCAAAAGTAAACAGTCCTATAGTTTCAACTAAAATTATTTACATTTAACAATTTAACCAACTAAAAAAAAATTCAAGAAACCCTGTGGGAAAGTTCTCACAACCTATCTGCTCTAGTTCAACCAACAATCTCAAGTCACCCTCTGGGTAGTTCTCATAGCCTAACCCCTCTGGTTCAATTTACAACACAAATATAGAAAAGAATCTCTGAGGAAGCACTCACCATCAATTCCCCATGTGGTCTCATGTAATCAAAGACTCTCTGAGGAAGCACTCATCATTACTTACCCCCTATAGTCTTTTAAGGGTAAACTACAGACACTCTAAGGAATCACTAAACTTCAATTTCTCTTGTGGTCTCATAATGTATCTATAGACACTCTGAGGGAGAACTCAACTTCAATCCCCCAATATTCTCGCAATGTGATAATTATAACATACACTCTTGGAAATCCCTCAACATCAATTTTCCCTTTGGTCTCGCTACACCAGGTTCTCGCATCCATGTGTAAATAAATCATACACAAACAATAATCATCATCCAAAGTAAACCTCAAATTACTACTTGGCTATTTTTCTAAAAGGCATGGTTCAAAATATCAGATGAACAATCACTCTATCCTAACAACACTAGGAATGGAAAAAAAATGCCTAACAAGCAAAGCTAGAATACACGGTCAAAATCAACAAGCATGGGAAAACACATCCATAGCATGGAAATTAACCCTATTCACAATCAAACAACCTCTATTCAACCATAGAAGGCATAACATGCATTAATAGGGTTAAAATCCCTCAACACGCAATACCCCAAACGACGGTATTTAGCACTTTTGCACATATAACTGAAAGAATAACTACAGAATGGCACAAACCACCTACCTCGATGTTATGAGATCGATATACTCTGGCATCGGCCCTTGAATCGACCCAGATCATGGTAGATCTACAAAAACACTAAAAACTTTCAACTGAAGATATCTCGTGAAAGAAGAGGAATCGGGAAAAGTGGTTCTAGAAGAAGGAAGTGCTTACAATGGTGATTCCAACGCAATCAACGACGGTAGATTCGGAGAACGGATGGAAAGTTGGGGGCTTGGAGAAGAATCACCATCTACGGATGCTCCTGGATGGGGCAAGTTGATAAGTAGGGGTTTTTTTCTATTAGACGTGACCTGAGTCCATTTAATGAAATTAAAACAAAAGTACACGACATGTTCTTTAAAAGTACATGATGTGTACTTTCCATAATCGACCTCTGCTTTAGGAAGTCTCCAGGTCACCCCACATGGTCATGTGCTCGGCCATTACACGACCAGCACACAGTCACCAGCAGAAATAGGGTACACGACGTGTACATACAAGTACACGACATGTACTCCTGAAATTTCCACAATTTCCTATTTTTCTAAAAAACAAAAAGAAAAGAAACTCATACCTGAAAAGAAGATACATGTTCTTACACACTGGATAAATTTGGCATAAAAATTCTCATTTTTGATGTACTTAAGAAAAATCCTCAAATGATCACCATTTTCTTCCTTGAAATTTAAAATTTAGAGAGTATATTCAATAAAGACTACCAAAAATTGATTTATGAAATATCTAAAACCCCTATTCATTAGAACCATAACGATAATAAAGGAATTCATGAGTCTAAATGAAATAACTATGAATTTATTGTCCCTATATTTTGTTTAAAAAGGTTTTGATAGGGACATCCCCTCATTTAACCCATAGTTGATGATATCCAGATAAATGTTCTCTCTTTGGGAAGTATTGAGTGAATCATAGATTGTCATGATTTATATAATTATATGGTGGGGGATCCCTATTCTTGATCATGTTTTTTCTATATTCAGGATAATCAATACATATATTAATTGATCTATATTTCATATTGACAATGTATATTGGTTCAAACCATGATGAAGTAATAGGACATATAAACCCCTTGTCATTATTTTATAGAAATTTTGGCTTCAATTCCCTTAATTTAATTGGTGCTTCTATTTGAGGATTATTTTATATTGGCATAATACTAAGTCTAATATCTGTAAAAAAATAACCTCTTGATGTAGTGCCCCAACCTGAGAATCCGAGACTCGATGCATTATTTTATTAAATTAGGATGATTACATGGAATTCGTTCTTAAAGAACTCGTCAGTTTAGTAGTCTTTGAAATCTATTACATACATGATAAACATAATACACTTGAAAATAGAAAATAAAAACATGATACATAATAAAATAAAATAAACTTCATCATTTCATGCTTATTCAAAGATTTCTTCTTCATAACCTGGGAAGGTAAACATAATAAGGGTGAGATCAGATTCTCAGTAAGGGAATGTATTGTGGAGGTAATAATTAATTGATAAGAATAATCAACATGGAAAGGTAGATAACTGATAACACATGCTATTAAAATAACAAGACAATGAAATATCAATATGGAAAGGGGAGAAACTCAAAATGAATGAATTTAATCAATAAAATAAAAATGAAATACATCCATAAATATGTTAATGAAAAATCTCATGGATAAATAAAAATAAATAAATTCTCAAAAACTAAATGCTTAATTGTTAGACTCCATTTTTTCTAGGTACATGGAACCATTATCATCATGACCATTCAAAAGACGGTTTAAAACACACTGGGTACAAACCAATTTTTTTGGGCAACCTTATCTCCACTTTCACATCCTTTCAAAAGATATTTTATGACATACTGGTTATAAACGCAAATGGATTTTCTGACCTAATTTTATCCCATGAGACTACGGATGCATCATAGGGCTGTTACTAACTAGCCCCCAACCCGTATAATACTTCTACAAAGCATTCCTCACATATTGAATAATTGATTTAATTAAGAAAGAATGTAACATATCATAAAATATACATATTGAATAAAAGATACAAATTTATCAAAATTTCCCCAGTAGAGGATAGTTAATAAATGGATATACCATTGAAAGATCAATAACACATTCTTGAGGAAAATAATTTTTAAACATCCCAAAGTGTCTCATACCACTTTGAGAAATTTAGAATCACAATCCCCTTGAATTTATTACATTAAATTAAATGTATAATTTCATGAGTATAATGAGACTCTCGATATAAAATTTTAAAGAGATGTATATACACCATATAAAAGAATCAAGGTGCATAACAACAAATAAGTCCAAATGGATTGTAAATTGAGACGAAAATCCCTTACATTGAGTTTGACTTGTATCATGTATCTTTATATTACTTAATGACAAACATATGTCAATTATTTACTTTATGCTGTACCATTTTCATTTTTACCATTACTTTTATTTGACTTATTACCATGTTGAATAGAAGTAATTAAACAATTCAGTTTATACCGGGTCTTTTGACCATATTTCGGTTCATGTGACAAAAATGAATTTGGTAGATTGAATATGGTCAAAGGGGTATTTATATAAAAATTTACAGAATAAAAATAAGGATATAATTATCATATATATACTTATATTATAACTTTAAAACTAATTATGAATTATGGTTATGAAATATTAACCATCATTATAATCATGGAGATAGTAGGACATACATATGCAAAAGTAACATTCCATTTTTCTAATTATCATTATGGAAAGAAGGTAAGAAACACTATATCCTTCCATAATTATCCTTATATCATAAATATAATGTAATTTAATAATATATACTTATATATATAATTATTTTTATGAAAAAGGAAATACATCGCGTCATGGAGGCGTTAGTCCACACATCCACGATCGGCGTTATCATTTTTTGTGTGTGAAAAGGGTAATAAAAAAAATTATATATTAAATCTATAGAAATTAAATTATTCCATGAAAATAAAATAGGTTTTGTTTATATCACATATTTTTAATTAAAACCGTATTTTATACATCCCATTTATATCATGAATGAATCTCATCAGTTTGAGGAGGCGGTAGTCCACACTTCCACAAATGATGTTATCGTATTTAAAAAAAATGGAAATTATAAGAGTATGTGTTATAAAAGAATTTAATAATAATTAAGATAAAATAAATACAACATATTTAAACATATTTTCCATCATAATGTTCACCATGAGAGGTGTTAATGAAAAAATGAACAATCATCCATTCGTGATGCGGTAGTTCACCGTACACATAAATAATATATTCGTTACCAATTAGATGGAAGTGTGTGTAAGTGTAGGTATAAGTTTTAAACATAAAAATATACTAGTATATTTAGGATACTTTTTTGGTTATAATAGCATGGAATAGAATATTTGGGGTAGTAGATAATGAAAATAAAAATAATGAGCTTGATGAAGGACAATACCTCTTAATCAGGTAAATCTATTTGGTTTGTACCAAAAGGATTCTTTGGATTGATTTCTACTAAAAGGGAGGATTAAAAGAGGCATGGAGGGATGTTGTGAAGTCAATTTAGTAGATCATGGCCGAACCTATGTGGTTTTATAGGTGTGAGGAAGGGGTATAGTGCTTTCCTTTTTATAGTGGAGAGGGAGTGACACTCTTGTAAATACCAAAAGGTATTTATTAATGAGAGGTCTACCTTACCTAATGTGTCTCCAAATTGGAAAAATAATGGATTAAATGGGAATTATGTTCAATAAAAAACTCCACCCCAAAAATAATATTTGTATATAACAATATGTTTCTTCAACATCTAAGATTACCAATTTAATCATTTTGTTTTTTATAAAAGCATCTTGTTTTCTAACCTATGTAATTTAACCATTAAGAATAAAATAAAGTGAGATTTATTATAACATATATAAAAAAAGAATTAATTTTTTGATTTATAATTTATAATATATATATATATATATAACGTGTTTTAGAAATTAAGTTTTAAAGAAGCACATGTGATGCGCTAGAACACTACTTAAACCCGGACTGTGTTAACTACGTTATTTAAAATATATGGGTCAATATGTTAATTATAAAATATTAATTGGTACATTAATAGATCATATTTAATACTTATTAACACTTAAAAATAAATTTGTAGAATATTGGACTTTTTTAATTTTAAATCATTTAATAAAAAATCATATATTGTAAAATAACCATAATGTCATTTTTGACAATATTCATTTAATTTTAATTTTAAATTATCAAAAACATATTTGAATTCAAATCTATTAAGTTTTGAAATTTATAACATGATATATTTATCTACAATGATAATTAACATTAAAAATTCAATCAATATAATTCACTTTTAATATTTGTAGTATCATTTATTTTAGTTAATTATTAACTAAATAATCACTACATTGGCATTTCCTAAGCATTTTATGAAACTAAATCATTTCTAAAAAGTAATTAAAAATTATTATGATAAAAATCACCCATTTATCTTTCAAAATTTTATGTATAACCTCAAATATGATATTTTCTACATATCTCAATGTTATATAAATGTTAAAGATAAGGAAAGTTCCCTTATTGAATTTTTCCTTACTTAACATTTTATATTGGGAACTGCCATTCGGTAATTTACCAATAACCCATAAAATTAGATCAAAGAGTGTATTTTGTATATCTATTAGAAAAAAATGGTTTTTGGACATGTTTCTAGATCCTTTTGTGTCATGACCTGACCCAAAGGGTTTCAAGCCACAGATCCCCCAACCCGCCTCCATAGGCCAGGGGCTGACATCCAGTGCCGACTAGGCTATCACACACAAGGAGGCATTAGCCTAAGGTACATTTATGCATGAACCCACATACACCTCCATTCTACAATGAAATGATATATATACAAGATGAATAGAAATAAATGCATACATCTATCCCTACCCGAGTACAACATAAGTACAAAAGGGAAAAAGCATGTCCCACCACAAGAAATCTAAAAAATATTCCAACATTCTATTAGGGAGGGGATCTCTATCAAACACCCACCGGTAATCTCCACAAGCATGATCCGGTGAAAACTTTATTCAGTCCAGCTACTACGCTCTGCTTACTTTTGATCCAATTGGGACTTTGTCGAAGGATGTATGGTCTGTACATGACACAAGACATGTGTGGGAAAAACCCATGCAGAGGTGAGTATAAGAATAATTAGTAGGACCCCAAAATCCCAAACCAAAAATTTAGAAAACTAATAGGCACCAGTTAACTCAATATAGCATGAGGGAACCCAAACGATATAGAAGCTCCATATCGAGACCATCCTCGGAAATACTCGACTAGTCAGCTTGACAATCATGACATGTCAACACAACAAAACATGATTTTGGGACTCCCATAACATACCCAGATATACTCAGAACCATCCCTATGTCTCATGGTCCTGACCATAGACTATCCACGATGGAAAAATTGTGGTTCCAATGCAACATTCACAAGGGTATCATGAGGTACAAACCCTATAGACCGAAGCAAGAACCAAGCCATACCTGATAGCTTGAAAAACAAAAGGGGACAAGCATCGAAATCTAGGAGTCAATGAGACAACCACACCATCCTATATGGAAGTCAACCGAGATATTCCACTATATCAAAAAAACAAACAAATAGGACACCCAAAAAAACCTCATGATACTTGTCTGTGAGGGCATGCTCGATGGACAATGCCATGGATGAAATCACCTAGTGACTAATCTACCAAAAACTCCTCAGGAAGGTGATCCCACCCAAGATCCACTGGGGGACAATAAAACCCTTTCTAGAACACAGACCACAAAAAGGGGTATCATGCAATAGCCCAGATCTGGAACAATTTGCCTAACAGAGGATCAATGCCAAAGTAAAGTTATCCATGCTGATTCTGGCTCTATTGAGGAAGCATCACGAACTTGATTTGACACCCTGGAGATCATATCTCTAAGATAGGGGATCATCACCTATGTACTGTTGGTCATGAAGATACCACAAACCCCACCTAGTAACTCATAAAAACGTTCCACAAAAATCCAAAGAACAGGTATCGATATGCAGCTAGAGGGTCAGCTCCCCGGGCTCACTGAGGCTCTGTCCCCTACTAGAATATCCTGGGTTGAGGATCAATACCCGCATAAACATTGGTCACACTTATTACAAGAACTACATCAAGGAAACACAAATAGACATGAGGATATCACTAGGCCACTCTGGGGGATACAAGCTCTAAGTCCACATAATCTTTAATCGAAGCGGACTGAGGAAACTCACTCCATAAAATGAAAAAATGAGGCCTCTCCCTAGCACAAAAGGGGAGCACACTCCACAAAACATGAACCCACTCCCTAACATGGTAGGGGAGTATCACCATGCTGCACATATGAAAGGTAGCCTAATAGGGGACACAATCCAGTGAAGAGGGCGTGATACTAAAAAACTCAAAGTGAAAGGAACATGAGGACCCATCTAGTTGTAACGCCACCATACGAGACTAGGGAAACCACTCAACCCAGCTAGTCCGCATCGCTAACCCAAGATACCCACATGAAATTACCTTCACACCACATCTCTTAGGTCCAATCCATGGCCACCATCGCATTCTATGCAGAAAAACATGCAGGATAGGCTATTTCCTCTCCCAAAAAAAACAACCAGTGAAAAGAGAACTATTTACCACAAGAATATGGAATAGGTCTTCACGAGCCCCATGCCTTGTTACCGAAACACATTAGACGGATCGTTCCATTGAGATCCGCATGGAAAAACACATGGGATCGGCTACTTATTCTTCCAAAACAGACACCCAGTGAAAAAGTCACATTTCACCGTAAATGCCCAAACCGGTCCTCATGGGGCCTGTACCTTGATTTCGGTTTCAGCACCCAAAATCAATCATAAGACTTCCAGCTTCATTCTAGGGTCTCAACACCACTGACAGTTCATCAAAACGACAATGGATGTAGGAGATACGCCTGATCCAAGGTTCACCAAATAATAATAATATATTATTATGGTAATAAATGGTTATTTCGTGCCACCACATCTTGAACGCATAATGAAAGGTCCTCAAAGTTGGCTCAAAAGGTCCACATAGAAGTAAGGGTTGAGTGGCCATAGAGGGCATGTGAAAAGGACCCCCCCCCCCGAATTGCAAGACACGAGGTTTTTTTTTAAAACCCGGCCCATCCACCTGGACCGGCCAGTCCGACTCACTTCGCCAGCCCCAATGACTTCCATCCGTGCAGCCGCTCGACATGCCCCATGCCAACGCCCAGTGAACAATGCCTCCGCTATGTGCCCCACACCGCCTCACTCCCGCCGACCTCCGCCATGCCCGCATGTTGCACAGCCATGCCGTCTCCCGTGCACCCTGCACCACCAACCACATCAACTGGCCCCATCTACACCACCCGTTGGAAACCACCTCCCACCTCTAGAAACTAACGAAACCTATCGGAAATCTCCCTGTAGGTTCCACGTACCATCGAGAGCATTCCATTGCTCAAAAAATCTATCTGAAAATTATTTCGGAAAGCTCGTAACCCGATTTACACTGCCTTGATGATGAATCAATGAAAAAAGCATACTCAAAGGGGACCAGGATGAAAACTCACAATCTCCTACCTCATAGAGGATCACTGAAACTTCAGGAGAAGGGCGATGCCTGTACTGCACTGATTCCTGATCTGGTGATAATCAGCATCCAAAACGGCTGCTGGAGGCTCCTCCTTCGTTCGTCATTGACGAGGAAGGTGGAGGGGGCTGCTGCACGCACCAAAGGGGAAGGGGGATAAGATGAGGGGGTGAGGGTTTAATTAATTAATTTTTTATTTAATTAAAATAATAGTCAGCTTTCCTTCATACAAAACACCCAGTGAAAACAAACTTTATGTCTTACATAGGATAAAACAAGCATTTCAGACTCAACCGCGGGATCAGAAATTCAATCCGAGACTCCTTTTAGGAGCTATTCAATCTAGAATCCAAAATAAAATAAAATAATACATTTATGGAAATTCCCTCGATAACTTTATCTACAGTAGACCCATGCCGAAAAATCATATACCCTACCCAGGGTAAATGACACACTCCGGACCAACTGTGCCCTCAAATTTCTGATCTAATATACCATTTCTAGATATAACTATTTTCCACCATGAGCATAGTATAAAAAGAGTTAATATTTTTATAAAATTTATTTCGGGAACATTAGGCCTCAAAATCACATGTCGTCTCCGCACCTAGCTTTGGAATTATTCGTAAGAATATTCCAAAGTCTGATAGGCCAAAACCAGAGTCTCTATATCCTCCCCAACTTAGTGAAATTTTTCCCAGAAAAGAAAAATCCTAAATGATTTCTCCACTAGGACTCCCATTCCAGTTATCTCACCATATGTTCTTGGGCTGTAAAAAACACGCACCAAGAAAACTGCAACACTAGTAATTAAATAGAGGGTTTTCAAACCACATAGTTATGATGATACCCCAGTTAACACTCTGAACCACTGACAAGATCCCAAAGAACACAAGTACACATCACTGAACACCCAGGGCTACCCTCGTTGGTCTACAACCACCCTAAAAGAGCCCCAACAGACCCTAACCAGCTCTGAATGGTCTATTCCAACACCAAAAGAATGCCAATGAAAATACCACCTCAGCACCACATCTCGCCACATGACTGGTGACAATGCTAAACCTCAGAAGGTTGATACATCCCCTAACTTAAGGAAAATCCACACCCATTGGATATCCCCTCATGTGAAACCTTGCAGAAAAACCACAACACCTCAAAGAAATGTCTCCACCACCTGGAGAACAAACATGGTCACCCAAGGGTACACACTAGGTCATACAATCCCTTAAGAAACCACCGCTAACGCATGGAACCATCCTCGAACTCATAGTTTGAAGGACCTCATCCACCAAACCCTAACAATATCCTCTTTGGGCTGAACTGACTCACCTTCATGGTTTTGGATCACGCCTCAAGGATGCATCTTAGTTGGGGAAGTTTCCATCCATCCTACAATTTTGAAGCCACAGTAACCCATAGCACAACCTCTTCGAGCGTCCCACATACAAGCTGAGGCCGAGCACTCGAGGGAACCAATGAACAACAAATTCCTACCCAGACACTCACACTAGGTCTTATCGGGACCTCAGCTACCAACATGTTTCCGATCCCCATGTACACAAGTCAAAGGGAGTCAACCACTACACCTCGATATTGTTCTCTTTGGGCGGCACTGACTCGCCCACACAATTTTTATTGCATCACAAAAAACACATCTTTGTGGGGGAAATATCCCACTTCCTTATGTAGCCTAAGATACATCATACAACTCTAATACTAATAGATCCATACCTGACTCGGTATGATAGGATCCATCCACCTAAACCATCAGAGATGGGTCTACGCGCTGCTCGACGGGTGGTTGCTCCACCAACTATACAACCGAAAGAGAACATGCCTCGTGACTAGTTCCCTTCAAGGTGACCTCATCACTCATCATTCCGTACACCAAATCCATATGTAGATCCATCAAAGTCTACTATCATCGAAAAACCTTGAACAAATTCAAGATGCACAATAGTAAAAAAGTATATCTGGGGAGATGACTCAAGAAGGACATGAAAAACCCAAAACCCAAAACCTAGTACTATATGATACAGGTACCATTATTCCCCTATGACCATCATCCTAATATATCGAGTAAAAATGTAGGTTATCAGAGTCTTGGTGTATGGATACGTCGGGCAACCATAACAACACTAGAGTCCCTGGCCTGAAATTCGAACATGAAACATCCTATCACTGATACTATACAACCCAAACCAAGCTCACGACTATAGTACCATAGTGTAACCTACTCTGATACCAATATCTCATGACCCCTCCCAATGGGGCTCGAGCTATAACTCCCCAAGCCTGCCTCTACAGACCAGGGGCTGACACCCAATGCTGACTAGGCTATCACACACAAGGATGACATATCCTAAAGTACCTATATGCATGCAACCACATACACCTCCATGAAAAAGTGTTGAGATATATAGAAAATTTGAAAAGAAATGCATGCATAAATCTATCCCAAACAGAGTACTAAAGATTTACAAAAGGGAATAATAGGGCCCACCAAAAGAAAACTGAAAAAGCATCCAACCTGCTCTAAGGGAGGGGATCATTGTCAAACACCCTCTAGTAAACTCCTCGACCATGATTTGGTGAAAATTATTATCATTATAGATACTACACTCTTCCTACATCGGGTCCAACATGGACTCCATCGAAGGACATATGGTCTAGACAAGACACAAGACATGTGCAGGAAAAGCCCCAGTAGGGGTGAGTTTAAGAATACTCAGTAGGAACCCCAAAATCCCAAACCATAATGGGAGAAACTTTTAGGAATTAGTTAACTCATTGCATGATGAGGGAACCCAAAGGAGAGATAAGCTCCATCTCAAGACCATCATTGAAAATACCCAACTAGTAACCTCAACATCCCTAAAATGTCAAAAAATGACACATGCCCCAGGGAATCTGAAAACATAACAATATATACTCATCACCATCTCTATGTCTCATGGTCTAGACCATAGACTACTAATGGTGAAATAATCACGGTTCCAACGCAGCATGCACAATAGTCTCATGAGGTACTGACCCCGTAAACAACAACAAGAGAAAATCCATCCCTGATAGCCCACAAAATGAAAGGGGGAAAGCATCAACAACTCAAAGTCGATGATCCAATCACACCATCCCAGATAGAACTCAACCGAGAGATGAAACTCCATTGGAAAAAACAAACAAACGATACACCTGACCGAACCTTGTGATACATATCTACAAGTTCACGCTCGACAGACAATGCCACGAAAGAAGACACTTAGTGACTAATCTACCACTAAATACTCAGGTAGGGGATCCCATCGAGGATCCACTGGGGGGCACTAAAACATAGCTGGAACACCGAAAATAGAAAGGGGTATCACACAATAGCCCAAATCTAGAAAAAATCACCTAGTAGTGGATCAACACTATAGTAAAGTTGGTCATGCAGATTCTGAATCTTCCAAGGAAATCTCATGAAATCGATCTGATACCCTGTAGATAATATATCTTAGATAGGGGATCATCTCATGTGTACTGTCAGTCATGAAGATACAAAGAACTCCACCTGGTAACTCACGAAAATGTGTCACAAAAATCCGAAGAACATATATCAATACGCAGCTAGAGGGTCATATCTGAGGGATCACGAGGGATCAATCCCCTACTAGAACACCCTGGATAGAGGATCAATTCCCTCATAAATATTGGTTAAACTGATTCTGAGAACTCCACAAGGGAAATACAAAGGGATGTGAGGATCTTACCAGGCCTCACGAGGCGATTGAGCTCCGTGTCTGCTGAGTCTGTAGTCGAAGTAGACTGAGGAAACTCACTCCAAAAGAAGAAACATGAGCCCTCCCCCTAGGATAGTAGGGGAGAACCAATACATGAAATGTGAGCCCGATCCATAACACGGTAGGGGAGTATCACTACGCTACATTTATAAAAAGAAGACAAAAAGGGGACACATACTAGTGAAGAGGATGTGATACCAAAAACCATTGAAGTGAAAGGGCCTAGGGGACCCACTCAACCCATCTAAACGTAAAATTTCCATCAAAGACTAGGGGGAACCACTCAACCCTGCAAGTCAGTGTTGCTAACCCAATAGACCCATACAACATCACCTGTAAACAACATCTCCTAGATCCAAACCATTGAAACCATCGTGTTCTATGTGAAAAAACACGTAGGATAGGCTATTTACTTGCCCAAAATAGACACCAGGTGAAAAGTTCAGATTTCACCACAAATGCCCAAACTGAGGATCATGGGTCCCACACCTCGATTTGGCCTCAGTACTAAAAAATGTTATTAAATTATCTGTATTTATTCTAGGGTCTCAACGCCGCTAATAGTGCATCATACAAACATTAGACGTAGGAGATACGTCCGATCCAAGGTTCGCCAAATAATAATAATATATATTATATTTATTATCCTAAATGGATGTTTCATGACACCACATATCTTACCAAAACTAAAGGTCCTAAAAGTGGCCTCAAAAGGTCCACCTTGAAGCAAGGGTCTCGTGGCCGTAGACGACACACAAAATAGAGCCCTAAATTGAATGTTATAAGGTTTTTAATAAAAAACAACCGTACCATCCACCCGAACTGGTTAGTTCGGCTTACTCAGCCATCCCCCAGCCCCGACCACTAGCTTCTATCCACGCCGCCACCTGGAGCACCCCACACTACCACCCAACGTGCCACGCTGTCGCCCAATACCCCACACCGCCTTGCTCTTGTCGGCCTCCGTCGCGCCTGCATGCCACGCCTCTATGCTGGCTCCCACACACCCCACAAAGCCCCCACATCCACCGTCCTCTACCACAACTCCCATCAAAAACCACATCCCACCTTGGGAAACTTTTGGATCCACCTAGAAATCACCATGGGTGGTTCCACGGACCAGCAGGAGCACCCTGGTGATCCAAAACTCGATCTGAAAACTGTTTTGGAAAGATCAGAACCTGATCTATGCTTACTTGATGTCTAATAGAATAAAAACCAAATCATAATAAAAGTGGATTGGGATAGAAACTAAAATTCACCTACCTCTTGGTAGATCACCGAAGCTTTGGGGGAAGAACGACACCTGCAACATGCTGATTCCCAATCTGGAGACAATCAGTGTCGAAAACGGCTATTGGTGTATCCTCCTTTCTTTTTTGTCTACGAAGAAGGGGAAGGAGATACTGCATGTACTAATGGTTAAAGGGGAGAATATGAGGGTGATGGTTTAATTAATTTAAATTTTTTTTATTTAAACTACTCGTCAACTCTCCTTGGTCCAAAACACACTGTGCGAACAACTTTATGTCACGCTTAATGTAAAATTGGAATTCCGGACTCAACCGAAGGCTCCAAAAATGAATCGGAGACTCCATTCATGAATTATTTAACCCGGAATCCAAAATTTATTAATTTAATTTATTTACGAACATTCCCCCGATCACATTTTCTACAGAGGGCCCAGGCCGAAAAAAATTATACCCTACCTAGGGAAATAGCATGCTACGAGTGCAACTGTGCCCTCAGATTACTTATCCAAGCTAGATTTTTAGAGATAAATCATTTCACCATTTTTATAGTATAAAAATTGTTAATATTTTTATAAAATTTATTTTGGGCACACAAGGTCTCAGAATCACACGCTGTCTCCACACCTAGATCTAGAATTATTCGTAGGAATATTCCAATGTCTGTTAGGGAAAAATCTGAGTCACTACAATTTGGATCTTAAGATTAAGGTTTACTCACTTGTTACAATTAATATTACCTTAATCACCATAATTAATTTTATTCATTTTCTCAAATATTTCTGGTCAAAAAATAATTTTATCTTATTATACCACAAATATTTTACTAATTACCACATTCTATTTATTTTTTCCAAAATTCAATTCATAGAAGTATTAAAATTAAGACTAACACTAATAACACAGGTTTGGTAAGAAATTTTGTTTTTAAAGTAAAAAAGTTCAAAAGTTCAATAAAATTGTATGCCTAATTTTAATATAAAAATGATTGTAATGAAATAAATTGGGTTGGTATATGTATAATTGATCTATTTTAAATTAAAAGACCAATTTAAATTACAATTTAACATTAATAATTATTTAAATTAAAAGGATGTTTTTAACTAAAATTTAGTATTTTTCACTATTCCTCAAAAAATGAAACATCTCATAAAAATTCTAAAATTTTCAACCTAAGATAATTTTGACATTCCAAATCCAAAAATTAATTTTATTTTGAAAAATTTTGTTTTTAAAATTCTAAAAATCAAGTTTTAAAAATGGCATGCCATTAAAATTATATAAATCCTGATCTTGCGTACTAGAAAATATTGTGTTTTTATAGCACAAGCATAACATAGTGTTGCATATAAAGAAAGATAGTAACAAAATTAATTTTTATCTAAAATTAAATTATTGTAATTTATTGGGGTTTTAAATTCTCTCCACCTTATTGAAATTGCATCCTCTCAATTTGAAATTGATCTAAGTAATCAAGGAATTGATATTTGAAATCAAACTATAATTGAGAAAACCACATCATAAATAGGGTTAATAACACATCTTCTTAATAAGAGAGAAAATAAAGTACAATGGTCACATAACTAGGTTATGTATTAGGAGAAATTATGTGGGAAATGTAATAATGGATAAGAATAAAATATAAAAAAATCAAGTTATCATGGAGAGTTTAAGATAAAATGTTCAGATGAAACTTATAGACCACAAATCCATAAAACATAGGTGTGAATAAAGGTAATTAATATCATTAAAAATGATAATAATAATAAAAAAAATTTAATGCCCTATTTCCTTGATTTGAGAAATTTTATCACACTCTATTAATATAAGATGATACAAATTTTTATAATTATAATCTTTTTCAATGATTTCACCTTGAACTATCTCTACTTAATCTTTTAGAAAGAGATACATCATATAATTATGTAACATATCAAGCTCGAAAACCACATCAAAATTACAACATAAACTATTTCATAAATGGTTAACCTTTCTCAAAGAATTTGATCCAAAAATTTAGAATCATTTATATTGTTGTTTATATTACCCAGTTTACATTTTCCATGCGAATAATCTATTTGTAAAGAAACAATTAACCCAATATTAGGGAAATATTAAGTCTTTCCTTTCCCTCAACCATTTATTTTCTAATAAGTACAAATTTCCAGTGAATCACTATTCTTGGTTATCAGTACTGATCAACACATGCTTTTAAATCCCCAATGAAACAGTAATACAATACAATCCTTACATATTTCATAATTATTATAACCATTAAATCACTGATAAAATACATTTACAACATTACTCATGGATCCAAATACAAAGCCACATGAATCATTATACTTTATCAGTATCAATAACATAATCTAGACCATTATCCCTCATCTTATTCTACGTAATATTCCCTCGACATTTTAGGCATTCATTTTCATATCTCCCAGTCTCCATACAGTGGAAGCATTGCACATTTGAATTTTTTTTCTTTTTCATGAAATCAAGAATTTGGTGGCCTTTTTATACACACATATAAAAGCTCTCATTCCCTTGAAGAAAGTATCAGATTATTTATGAAATTATCACATGTTGAAAATTCCTTCATTATATTCATTCCCACAACCCTTTTTTGATCTACCTTAATTTTATTATCTGGCTTCCCTTCAAATCCATAATACATAGAAAATTATTTCTCTATCTTTATGAACATAAAACTATCATATGATGAAAAGATTCGGGAGAGCAGTTCCTTTCAGATACAAGGCTTAATCCCTTCAAAAAAGTGATAAATCTTTCACTCTATGACGTGTATATAATCTGTATTATACATGGATAACCTTGTAAAGGTAGATTCATAAAATTCAACACTCACTTCATCATTTTTGTTTATGCTAAGGAACTTCTTATTCATTTCAATTTGTTTCCCTTGAGGGAAGTAGTTATCAAATAATGTATCCTTAATGGTTCTCCATTCCATGAGTCCAATTTCTTATTTCTCCTTAGTATACAGTATCATAGACCACCATTCATCAACATCACCTTTGATACAATACACTAAAAGTTTAACCTTTTCAATTTTGTTTCATCCCAAATCCATAAATATCTTCTACAAATTCATAATACATTGTTCAGCTACCATTAGATTAGTATTACCATTAAATTATGGGGGGCACTATCTCGTGAAGAGACCTAACATAAAAGTGTCTAATTATGGAAAAGTTTTATCCCCATGGGAAAGGTTATGTGTCATATCTTGATTAAGCTACCCTAATATATCAATTACATGCTCAATTTCAATACTAGTTATATCAGCTTTCTCTTTAGGGAATCCTCTACATGTGCCACAAGTAATTGTGCACTTCTTCCTTCCATGTTCCATTTATAAAAAATTAATATAATATATTTTTTCATAAAATTATGAAATTTTTATACCTCTAAAAATGGTGTAACACTTCAAAAAAAATTTCAAGTTTATGAATAACTAATATCATAATTGTAATCGTAGTCTCTTTTGGAATATTTTTACTTTCAAATACTTTATAATGGGTTATAATGCATATGTAAATTATCCTAAATTATCCACTAGGCGTGTCAAACCAAGTGCATAGTAAGGCCCATTATCATGTACCAGGTTACCCTAAGTCAGGCCTGACACATCATGTTTGAGCTTTTACTCCTATGTATATCAGTTCCAAAACAACATCCACTTGTTGTATCCAAACAAGGATGTATTTCCTATAATTCCCATATAATCACTAATTTTCAAAAATTCTAGCTTTTTCTTCTACAAATATCCTCAATTTATATCTTAGGGTTGTGCTACCTAATCTATGTTTTTGAAATCATGTTTCCAAGGTTACTTCTAAACCTTATTTGATACCAACTATTACACCCCAATCCTAGAATCTCGTAGTCATTGCGGTATTTTATTACATTGGAATGATTAAAAGGAATCAATTCCCAACATACTGATCAGTTTAGATATCTTGGAAAGAAATATTACATACATGATACCCATAATACTTTAGGAAATAGAAAATAGAAACATGATACATAATAAAATTAAATAAATTGCATCCCTGAATGCATATTCAATGATTTATTCTTCATAACCTGGGGAATGTAAACATAATATGGGTGAGCTCAAATTCTCAGTAAGGATATGTAAATCAAAACAAATAATGTATTTATATTAATAATAAACATGTAAATTTAAATAACTGATTACACATTCCATTCAAAATAACTAGACAATGAAACATCAATATGGAAGGTGAGAAGCTTAAAAAACATTGCATTTATTTTATGATTTGAAAATGAAATGAATCTATAGATATATTGATGAAAAATCTCATGGATAAATGAAAATAAATGAATTATCAATAAATTAAATACTTAATTATTATATTCCATGTTTCCTTGGTACATGGAACCATTTCACTCAAGACCTTCCACAAGATGGTATAAAACATACTGTGTATAAACCAATTTAGTTTTCCCAAACATATCTCTACTATCAAGAACTTTCCCAAGACAGTTTATAACTTACTGGTTACAAACAAGCAGGATTTTTCCAACCTATTTCCATCCCATAATACTAATTAATCATCGAGGGGTTTTCATTAACCGGTCCCCAACTTGTATATCTGTTTAAAGATTTCGTCATATATAAAATAATATATTTAATTAATAAACAATTTTCTTTATCATAAAAAATCCATATTGAATAAAATATACTGATTTATCAAAATTTACCTAGTAGAGTATATGTAATGAATTGATATACCATTGAATTATTATTAAAAAATTTTGGATGAAAATAATCTTTAAACATCCCAAAGTTTCCGATACCACTTTGAGACATTTATAATCATAATATCCATGGAGGAATAAAATTAAATGTATATTAAAATATCATATGAGTAAGTATATTAATGATATAAAATATCAAATGGAATTATATACACCATATAAAATAAACAAGGTGCATAACAAAAAATAAGTCTCAATGGAATGTAAATTGAGATGAAAATCCTTTACCTTGTGTGTAACTTATGTCAGTTTTCATTATATTGTAGAATGATAAAATTTTGTTAATTATTTAACTTCTTTAGAAAAATTTTCATGTTAATTATTACTTTTATTTAACTTATTACCGGGTTGTACAACACTACATAAACAATTAAGTTTACAGTGGGTGTTTGGACAAAATTCAGTTCATGTGACAAAAACGACGTTGGTAGGTCAACTATGGTCAAAGGTGTCTTTATATAAACATATCCAGAATAATAATCATGAAATAATTATCATATTTATTCCAAAATTATTCTTCTAGAACCAATTATAAAATATGGTTATGAAAAATTTACCAATGTTATAATCATGGAGATGGTAGGTCATATGTAAGCATGAGAAATGTTCCCATTTTTCAATAATCGTTATGGAAAGAAGATAAGAAACTCTCTATCCTTCCATAATGATACTTATATCATATATAACATGATATTTAATAATATATAAATTTATATATATATATATACTTATTTTCATGTAAAAGTAAACACATCGCATGGTGGAGGTGGTAGTTCACACTTCCACGATCAATGTTATCCCTTTTTTGTCTGTGAAAAGGGTAATAAAGAAAATTATATATTATATCAAAAAAAATGTAATTATGTCTTTAATATCATATATATTATTTTATTTCACATATAGTTAATTAAAACCATACTTTATACATTCCATGTATAGTGTGAATGGATCATATAAATTTGAGGATACGATATTCTAGACTTCCACAAACGATGTTATCATATTTTCATAAAATGGAATGTATAAGGGTATGAATTATAAAATAATTATATGAAAAATAATACATAATAAAAATCATAAATAACATTTATAAACACTGTTTCCATCACAATGGCCACCATGATATGTGGTAAAGGAAAAATGAACAATCATCCTTTCATTAGGCGGTAGTTCTCCGTACACGTAAAAACTATATTAATTAAACATTAAATGGAAGGGTGTGTAAGTTTAGGTTGAAATATTAACATAAAAACATACTAGCATATTTATGATTTTTTTATATTTTAATGGAATAAAATTATTTCAAGGAGTGGATAATGGAAATAAATCTAAAGAGTTTGAGGAAAGATGTTACCTCTTAATTGGGAAACACCTTTTGGTTTATAATAAAAGGAATTCTTGGAATGATTTATTCCCAAATGGATGATTCCAAAAGTTATTTAGGGATTTTGAGAAGTTAATTTAGTTGATATTGGGAAAACATAAGTGGTTTGATATATGTGAGTAAGGGGTAGGGTGCTTGCCTTTTTATAGTGGAGGGGGAGTGACACTCTTTTAAATACCAAAAGGTATTCATTAATGGGTGATCTACAGAACCAAATGTGTCTCAAAAATGGAAATATAATTCACTAAATTGAATAAATGGTTTATAAAAACCTCCACCATAGAAAAATATTTTATATTTAATAATTTGGTTCCTTAACTTCTAAGATTTCAAAATTTTATCATTTTTATTTTTATTAATGAATCAAGTATTCTAACCTAATTAATATAATAATTAAGATTGAAATAATGTGATATTTTATAGAAAATATAAAACCACTAAAATATTAATATGATATATAATTTATAAAATAAAAATACCATTTATTTTTTTAAATTAATTTTAAAAAAAGCGCATGTGATGTGCTAAAACACTACTTAAACCCGGACCAAGTTAAAAATGTTTTTACAATATAGGGATGAATATGTTAATTATAAAATTTAAATTGGTACATTAATATATCATAAATAATATTTATTAACAATTACAATTATCTTTAAAAAATACCGGATTTCCATTAATTTTAAATCATTTAAAAAATATCATTTACTTTAAAATAATAATAATGTAATTTTTTATAATATTGTTTTTAATTTTAATTTTAAGATATCAAAACAATATTATAATTAAAATATATTAAGTTTTCATCTATGTAAAATGAAATATAGAAAAAATTAATTTTATTCTAAAATTAAAACATTATAATTTCTTTGGGTGTTACACATGATCCAGGGGAGGAATAAGAAATTTTTTTGGAAAAACATCAATGTATTTGTTCACACATGGAATATCCTCTATATTGTGTTTCTCCACAACAATTTGAGCTAAATAACCATCATTATTTGGTATTTAGACCCTTAAAATGTAATTCATTTTAGGGGAAATTTATGATTAGCCTTACGTTGAATGATAATCATAGTTTAATTTCAGATATGAAATTTGACTTCTATATCCAGATAATTAATATAGGGTATTTGTTTAGAGATACAATTAATACACAAGATAACATAATATTCAACTAAAGTGAGAACTATAATATTATGTAGAAGCAAATAGAAATATAAATTTATTTAATAGGATCTATAGAAATGGAATAAATTCATCATATTAAATGGAGTCTTCAATAATAATTTAACATTAGGCTATTTGAGTTTTTATTTGATGCTCGTAGAAAAATTACTAATAATAAAGGAGTTGGTAGATCTAGAATCAGATAATAAATTATCTTTTCTTGATTGCATGATATTTTTACCTTTAATAACTCATTTATCATGAACAACATCAATATTTATGATTTCATAAGTTTTCCTATTCTTCTTTGGATTTATAGGTTTCTGACTTTGATTATAACAATTAACCCTTGGATTAGTGCATGGGTAGGTAAAATATCTATACTATTTATAATTAATGAATTTCTATGTCAATGGTGTATTATGCTGATATTTAGTTAATCCATTTCATTTATTGTCCTATTTATAACTCTTAAAAATTATTATGATGGGTTGCATTATATTCCATAGCTATATAATTTACCTATTCATTTATTTCAACATTCTTCATTATTCTTACTAGATTCTCATCATGTAGGAAGATTAATTGTCATTATACTATAGGTTTGGTAATTTTTGTTTCCAAAAACACTATTTCTTTCTATTATTTTACAAAACCCCATGATAATAATGGGAGTTAAAACTATCACCTTTTACCATGAGATAACAGTGATCATTCTCTTCCTTCCTGCCAAAGTCAATTATAGCTAATGATGTTAAATTTTTTTTATTTCATCCACTAAAGTAAATATTGGTTTTTCTTTTAGTGTTGATGATTAAAAAAAGTGTATCATTTTTATATCCTGTGATGTTTACTTTAGAGGTACTAATGGATTCATTTCATATGTATGAACTCCTTCTCTATTTTAATGTGAAGAGTTCTAGGAAGGTATCTATTGAATAATACCTTCTTAAAGTCCCCTAAAATGATTTATTTTATTTCCCCCATCTACCCTAATTTTGTAATGATATTCCAAAATTGGTTAGTATTACCTTCAAGACTTTAAATAGACAAGAAAACCTTTACATGCTCTAAGAACTAGAGAATATAAATATATTTTCTATTGTATTGATCCATCATTCAATAATAAGTAAGTCGGAAGAACCAATAATGGTTGATGTATGTCATCAAATGAAAGACTAAATTAAAGGTTGTCCCATCCTTGGTCTTTTAGGGATTTTGTCATGATTCTTATTATTATTTATTTCTTTGGAGTGTTGGGTGATCATGGATAGAATATTTTTCACTTATACTCCCATAATTTATGGTTCATAATTGAGAAAATATATGTATTGTACATCATACTCATTTTAGCTAAATTACATTTTATTCTAGCCATACAGTAAAATTAAAATGATTATTTTGAGTATCAATAAAATGTATTCAGAGAAACAGATCATATTATAGTGATAATCATTCATAAGAGGTCATAAATTATTTCTCTTCTATTTCAATAGATGTAATTTAATGTCTTTCCTATATCATTTTTGGTTTATCTTTGTTTGTGTTTGTTTCAATATTCTTATTCATAATATTCTAATCTAAAAAAATAAGTAAACCTTGATTTGATTCCTAGTGAAGGAACTTGGTCACAATGTACAAACATATTACCTCATTTTATAATAATATTTATTATATCTCATAAAAAATCACACCACTAAAAATAGTAGTTTTGTTTCAATAGAGATTAGGTACATAAACTACTGATTATAAAATAATATGTAAATTTATTCATTGTCCCACCACATTTGAAAAAAATTTATACATATCATATGTTATAATCTTCTTTATAATATTTTTGAATTTAAAAATGGAAAATGGGTGACCTCAGATGCTCAGTAAGGGTAAATTTAAGTGTCACGACCCGCCTCCTTCAAGATGAGGGAAGGAATGAAAAAGTGCCATGCCCGTCCTTCCTCAAAACGAAGGAGAGATAATGACCCCCATGTCCCACCTTCAGTAGTCCCCAGAGAGGCATATAGAACCAATGGTATAGAATCTCAAATAATTTGGAAGGCATTACCCTTTTTATAGAATAGTATTAGGAGAGAAGATGGTAAATCCCAGCAACATGAATGACTTAAGGTAAAAGTAAAGCCAAAAATCCATTCCCACATGCATGTTCAAAATTAAAGATGATAAAAAGTATGAAAAACTCCCAAATAATGTACAAAAAAGAAAATAAACTATGCAACAAAAAAATATCCCAACGCCTGAGCTAGTAAATTCCAACATGGCCATCAAAGTTCTCTTGGAAACCTAAAAAAAGTTTTATATATGTAGGGTGAGAATACATGTATACTCAATTCAGAGTCTAAAGCAGCTCGTGCACAAGTGAGGGAACATACTAATTCACCTGTGAGAAAATAGTAGAACCTCAATCACCTACCAAGGAATACTTACCAGCCCAACCTAACCAAGGCACCCTCATTGAAGTAATGAAAGTGAATTAAAGTAATAATATAAGAACATCAACATTTGGGTACCCTGCAACACTTTCCCACTAGTTAGCTGCTAATTATTAATGATCTAATGTATTGACACTTACAATCTTATCACACACATTCCCACTTCCACAACCTACCCACAATCACCTGGGCCTCAAACCACACACAACCATGCCCCCAGACACCTAGTCCACAAAATCCACACACCATGACCGAAGACACCTCGACCTCAACAAGCACACACAACGCCTGAAGACACCCGGGCCCCATCCAAAAGATACTTGGGAAAACATACCTGGCCTGCAAACACTAGAGACCCTTGTCCAAAAAAACATTTCCCAATGAATCTGGGAAAATGGTAAGACTCAAGACATTAATACCTACCTGGGTATGTCTGAGCTGTAAGATCCCAGAAGAGGGTGTGAGGAAGAAATTCATTAACCATTCATCCATCCTCCCACCGAGATGTTGGCAAAGACACCCTCCCCCATGATATGGGGGCATTCGACACATGGTGCTCAACAAGGGTGGGTTCATATTTTAAATCACAGTGAACTACAATATATATATATATATATATATATATTAGTAATAAAACACTCAGCCCCAACCTACAGGTTTCACATGAAAAGAAAATAAGCCCACACCAACACCGCTTAAGCTGCTACCCCCATATGCAGAACTATACAAAACGACTTCCAAGAATAAACCCAACCCACCTTTTGTTCAATTTACATTTATTTATTTAAGGGGACCCACTTTAAATTGTTCCAACACTCTTGGGAATCTAACAACCGTAACCATACCAAGCAACGAACAAAACTAAACTGTAGTCCCACTGCACCAGAAAACCAAACTAGACTTGCTGTCCCACTGAACGACAACAGAAATCTAGACTTGAAGTCCCACTGCACATCCCCGTTCAACTACTTCTGACTATCATTATTCAATGTGATACTGCCCATTCCTTCTCTCATAACCTAGCCCTGTAGACCTGTTGTCCAAACAAATCCTAGATGCAGTCCCACTATATAACAAGTTCAGAACCATCCCGCAGTCCAACTTCCCAATGTCTCCCCACAGTCACAACACAAAAAAATACAGTTCAAATTCTTACAAGTCTATGAATTCCACAATCAATCAGTATATAAAAATGAGACACCAACACAACAAAGGATTATCCCACCTCCTATAAGTTTATCCATTACCCAATCAATCAGTCTCTCAGACCGAGACACCAACACACCCCCATACCACCCCACATACCAAGCCCACAGAACCAAGACTAGAACACACAACACATAACCTCAACCATCAAACCAAGTGTATTCAAATTTAACTGATAAGGGTTTTTTAATTTCAACTTTTTTATAACTAGGGTGATCACATAACATGTTTGATCCTGGGGCATCCCATTAGTTAACCGAGTGTACGTGATTATTCAGATTTCATGTTTCATCTATACATCAAAACATCTCAACGAAATAGAACAACACATGTGAATAGGAAAAGGCCACCAATAGCCATGATTTTCATAAGGCATACATCCAAAAAATCCATAAAATAATCAAAGATAACAAAATAAAACAGGCGACCACATGAAACCACACCTTTCCCATTATTTTATTTACTCGTGTTATCTTCTGATCATATTAAATTCTTGTTTAATTATCATTTCAAGAAGAGTATCTAGCAGTTCCTTACAAGGAACCATTAATATACCCACCCCTCATGATGCACAATTAAAGAGAACAAAAATAAAATCCCTACTTGTTGATCAAGGGATCGAAGTTCCTTCGTACACCAAGAAAAGTGGATGATGCGACTTGAAGGAAGAACTCCAAGAAGGTTGAGAAGGAAGGGCTCCACCACGGATGCCAAAATCTTATCTGGAGGAATTCTCTAGTAACACCATGATAAATGAAAAGGAATAAGGAAGATAGGATATTATCTTATTCATAGGCAAGATCCTAAAATTAGGGAGACCATTTCTATGTACTTGAAAGTCAGATTGTGGTTTAACCACATAGCATGGCGGTCTTACTTGTTAGAATTAATTGAGATTTAATAATTCCCCTATGAAATGGTGGAGATATACCAGAGGATAGCTGTGAGTTGATTGATTAACTTTAAATGGAGAAAAACATGTAATAAGGGAGAAGTTGAGAAAACTCAGAAAAATGGGTGAGGGGGCATGAAACTGTATAGTGAGACACCATGATAGTCCTACCGTAAACGGTGTGACAACGACAATGTGAATGTGACGGGGCCACTGTAACCAGAGCCACCATAACCGTGTGACTGTAACAGCACCACCATTTCGGTGAAACTGTTTGGTGGAACCGAGTTTTTGGCAGACTCCCAGAGCAAGCCACTGTGACCCCCACGAATGCTACAACCACTGGATATTCACAAAGGAATGGCTTGGGGAAATTTGGTTCATTACATTAGATACCTATCAAACTATTCTCGTCCCTAGGAATATAAAACCAAATTAGAAGAGAGAGAGTCTAAAAAACAACCTCTTAATATACCTCTTAGGGATAAACTACCCTATATTGAAAACTGGAGGGGACACCTCAATATCCAAGAACACCTATATGAAATCTATCTCCTAATCAACTGGGGAGAAACTAAGGCTCCACTGAACCAAGAAATCACAATAAGACCAAATATCACACTATCTAGACACATGGATTAGGGTTCTCATTCCTCACTATCAGGATACTATCCACTTTGGGCAGCACTAACTCTCCCGCATAGTTTTAATCACATTTTCATTAATGCGTATGGATTTGGGATTAGGTTCTACCTTCCCACACATCAAGAGTTTTCTCACACATTCAGAGAACAGGGGAAAAAAACTCGTCTCATAGAAAATAATATCAAGAATTCATCACAAGCAAGGAACAAAAGAAAAATATAAGAGAGAAAATCCAAAACAGTTCTAGGTATTGGGAATTCATTTTTGCTTCTCACTCCCACGCACACTCCTTGAGGCCACCATGCCTCAAGAGCACATGGACCAAAGGAATGGTTTTTCCATGAAGTACCTTCTCCTCACAATCCTCAATTATCCCCGAACACTCCATGAACGTCAGTTCATCCTTGACATCCAACTCCGCCAGTCAAATATGTGGGAGTGATCATGTTGATACTGATAGAGCTGATAGACATGGAAGACATTGTGGATCCACCCCAATCATGGTCTCAAATCTAGTTGATATGCCACCCCACTGACTCATCCCAACACCTCGAAGGGTTCGATGAACCTGGGAGAAATTTTTCTCCCTCTGCCGAAACTCTGATTTCCATGCAGAGGGGAAACGTTTAAGAAGACATGGTCCCCAAACTCGAACTCCAAAGGTCTCCTCCTATGACCGGAATATGAATTCTACCGATCCAAAGTTGCTTTCATCCTTTCATACATAAGCTAAACCTTCTCTGTCGTGCCCTGTACCATTTCTGGGCCAAGAACACCTGCCTCCCTAACCTCTGTCAAGCACACAGGTGAACGACATGGTCTTAATTACAATTATTCGAATGGTTCCAGGCCAATGTTAGAGTGATATATATTGTTGTAGGAAAAATACACTAGGGTAAAGTGTCATACCCATGATCCTTAGAATTCCAGACGAAACACTCACATCATATCCTCCATCATCTGGATGGTCTTCTCTATCTTTCCATCCATCCGAGGGTCAAAAGTAGTACTATGGCATAGCTCGGTTCCAAATGCAGGAAGTAGTCCCTTCCATAATCATGAAGTAAAGAGTGTATCCCGATCCAAAATGATGTATCTTAGAACTCCATGAAGCCATACCAATTCACCCATGTACCTCTATGCTAAGGAATCAACTATGCTCGAATCCTTAACTACTAAGAAGTGAGATAATTTCTCAATAGATCCACCACTACTCAGATGACATCACAACCTCCCTCAGCCCTAGGTAGTCCTATGATGAAATCCATCGAGATGTCATCCCACTTCCACTCAAGAACATCTAAGGGCTATAGAAGTCCCCTAGGAACATGGTGCTCATCCTTCACCTGCTAACACACGAGGCACCTTTCTATAAACTCAACCACTTCCCGCTTCACTCTGGTTCACAAAAATAGGCCTCTTAAGCCCCGATACATCTTGGAGACTCCTGGATGTACCACCAGGAGTGGGCTATGGAATTCACCAAGGACTCCCTCATGCATCACCCTCGGGACAAATAGCTTCCCATGGAACATCATCTGATTCTGATTATCCTCCGACCATCTCTCCAGAGCATCACCCTTTCTAATGCGATCAGACATAACTTCGGCCTCTAAGTCTCCCTACTGAGAGTCCTCCACCTTCCATACCAAGGAAGAGTGCAGTGTTATCTGAAATAGAAATCCTCTACCATCATCTGCTCTCATGCCCAAATATAAAGCAACCAACTACTCCATTTCCTTCCAAGCATCTGCGGACTCCTAAACTACATCCTCATGTGTCTTCCTTCTCAAGGAATCAGCCACCACATTCCACTTTCCTAAGGTGTAGGAGATCTCGAAGTCGTAGTCCTGATGAGACTCCATCCCCCTCCTCTGTCATAAGTTGAAGTCTCATTGGGAGATGATATAACTCAAGATCTTGTGATATGTGAAGACCACAAAGCGTTCCACGATAAGGTAATTCCACCACAATTTTTGTGAGAACATGACCAATTCAAGCTCCACGTCATGGGTGGCATAGTTATGTTCATGAGGACATAACTTCCTAGATCCATAAGAGATCACTCTCTGCTGCTGCATCGGCACACACCCCAAGAATAGACCAGATGCATCACAAAACACCCTGAGCATTCACCCTCCCTCTGGAAACCTCAGTACTGGAGCACTGACTAACTTCCCCTTCAGATAGATGAAGGCTTCCCGACACTACTCACTCCAAATGAAGGCCAGGTATCTCTTGGTCAAAGCCATCAATAGAGCCACAACTCAAAAGAAGTTGGGTACAAACCTTCGGTAGTAACCTTCCAAACCCAGGAAACTGTGAAACTCTACCACATTCTTGGGTGCTTCCCAAGAAACAACTATTTATACCTTCAACGGGTCTAGTTATGTAACCTACTGGGAAACCACATGTCCATGTAAGTACACCTCTCATGTCCAGAACATGCACTTGGACAACTTCTCGTAGAGATGGTGGTGTCAGAAGACCTCCAAAACTATCTTGAAATGCTTTATGTCATCCTCCTAGGATGTTGAGTTGATCAGGATATCATCGATGAACATGACCACAAACCAGTCTAGATACTTTTGGAAAATAGAGTTCATGAGTCCAATGAACAAAATTGGTGCATTCTTAATTCCAAACAGAATGACCACGAACTCAAATTTCATATAGCTGCACCTGAAATAAGTGTTTGGGATGTCACCCTACTTCACCCTCAACTGGTGATATCCAAACCACGGGTCGATCTTAGAGAACCAACCAGATCCCTTCAATTAGTCAAAAAGGTCATCAATCCTCAAAAGGGGTTAACGGTTCTTGATCTTCACCTGATTCAGTCTCTAGTAGTCTATGCTCATCCTGAGACCACCATCTACCTTCTTCAAGAACAAGACTGGAGCACCGCATGGTGAAAAACTTGGTCAGATAAAACCCTTCTTTATAAATTCCTAAAAATGAATCCGCAACTCTCGCAACTCTAAAGGCACCATCTAATAGGAATCCATCGAAATAGGATGAGCATCAGGTTGTAAGTCTATCCCAATCTCACCATCACGTCGAGGGGGTTGAGTCACAACCTCTTCGGAGAAGGAATCCAGGAACTCACTGAACATCACTAGAGATTACACCGCCTCTGAGTCTACTGATTCCACTGACAACTTGGCTAAAAAATAAATAAGGGGATCCACACGCCGAATACCCTCATGGAAGCTATGCTCACCAATGAAATATATATGCTAGATGACCATATCAAAGAACACGAACCTTCTCTGGAAGCAGTCAATAACAACGGGAATGGAAAAAATCCAGTCGATTCCTATGATGACATCGTATGGCTGCATTTATAGAAGAAGAAGATCCCCACTGGACTGATGTGGCCCCAACCTCAGTCTACATCTTCGACAAACATCAAATAGTATGGTCTGACCTCCAACTAGCGTACTAAACACCATGGGAATGGAAAGTATCTCTACCTCTAGACCCAAGGCATAGGCTAGACTGGGTACAAAAAAGGAATGCGAAGCTCCAGAATCAAATAAGGAACAAGAAAGAATAATAAAAAGGCTAATCGTACCTTGAACAAGCTCTGGACCTGTTGAAACTACTACCTCTGCGGCGTGAAACTTCCCATACCGAACCCCTCTTCCCCTAGGCTATCGACTGCCTCCCCGACCATGCTTTGGTCGAGGTCCCTAAGGAGCGCCCTAAGGTGGGCCTCCTCCAACACCGCCCACCCTCAGTGGAGTGGGAGCTTGCTGCCCCTACTGTTAGAAAGGCCTATCTAGAAACTGTTGCTGCTGAGGTGGGCACTGATCCTACCCACCCCCACTATAATACACTCGGACATGGAACTTATTCCGAATATTCCCACAACTTCCGAAGACAGAGAACCTCTATCCTAGGCCCATGGGGAAAGGGAGAGCACTGGGAGATCGGAACTGGACCTACTGAGGCCTACTCCCCACTGAATGAAACCTAGAAGGCTCTAATTCCAGAGACCTTTTACAAATGGCCTTCCTCTTCTACAAACTTAGATTCCTCCTGTCTCGTGGTACACCTCCTTGTGAGTGGAATATTTCTACTACCTCAACCTTTTCCATAACATCTAGGTACATTTGTAGAGTAAATGGAGTGAAGAAATACTGAATAAAGGATAGAGTGCATCCTCAAAGCATCTTTCCCAATACTCCTCATTTGAAAAGAGATCCAGATAAAAACGAAAGAGATCCTTGATCTTGATCCCCAGTTCCCTCACTAACAAATTCCCTTGCTGGAGGGAGAGTAACTCCTACCTCTTCTCGGCCTTCATCATAGAAGAAAGGAATTCAGTCTGGAACTCCTTCTCATTGTCATCCCATGAGACATGAGTCTACTTCCTCTCCCCAAGGTAAAGATTCCACCATTGATGCGACTCTCCTCGCATTTGGATCACTTCTATAGGAACCTAGTACTCTATCGGATCCTGGATCAAGCTGAAAGAAATCACCAGCTCCTCAAGCCAGCTCTCTGTCTCCATGTCTAAGACATTGACCTTGTACTTTCCCAGAGTCTTGCACTGGAAGTCATGAAGAATATTCTTCCACCAGTCATCCTCCTCCTCTTGATCGGCCCTTCACTGATCAAACATATCAACTTGATGGGCCTCAATTGCTCATACCACACATGGGTGATGTCCGGTTTCCACAGATAAAAAAGAAAACAATAATCTCATAATCCTAGGTAGTGTAGAAATTTTGTTTTTAACTCTTTATTTAAAGTTAAATTTCCCAAATGCGCAAAACACCCTAGAACACAAGTAATTATGATGAATGTACCTTTCCTAGGGTCTCTGCCCTGCAATTTTTATAGCCACACCAGGTCGTTCATTAGGTCTAGAGTCCTTACATCATATCACGAGGGGCCTTAAAATCCATGGTTATAGCTAGTCTTCCCTGGAATATTTCATTCACCATGATTTCCTAACACTATTTCCCTACCATACCATGAAATAATCCCTGTTCCTAACCCCTTACTCTATCATATCTCTCAACCATCACCTCTGATACCGTACTGTCATGACCCTCCTTCCTCAAGTTTAGGGAAGGGACGAAAATGTGCCCGACCCTTCATTCCATAAGATGAAGGAGAGATAAAACCCCCTAGTCCCACCTTCAATAAGCTCCAGAGTGGTGACTAGAACCAAGGGTATAGAATATAACGTAATTTGGAAGGAATTACCCTTTTTATAGAACAAGATAAATAGATAAGATGTTAAATCCCAACAAAACCAAATACTAAAGGTAAAAGTAAAGAAAAAAATCCATTCCCACCTGCATGTTCAAAAGTAAAGATGATACAAAGTATAACAAAACTCCCAAATAATGTACCAAAAGGAAAGTAACTAAGAAGCAATAAAAACTATCCAAACACCCAAGCTAGTAAATTATAGTATGGTCCTCAGTCTCCTCTTGAAAAATTGAAAATAGTTTTATATACATTGGGTTAGCATACAAGTATACTCAGTAGGGAAACTAAAGCTACTCGTGCACAAGTGAGGGATCATACTAATTCCCCTATGAGAAAATAATAGAACCTCAAGAACCTACCAAGGAATACTAACCAACCAAACCTAAAAAAGGCACACTCACCGAATTAATGCAAGTAAAGTGAAGTAATAATATAATCAAATCAACATTTGGTTACCCCACACAACTTTCCCATGGGTAAACTGCTCATTCCTAACGATATAACGTCTGGATGCTGCCACTTTTCTCAAATGCAGTCCCACTGCCGCAGCCTTCCCGGACACACTTGGACCTCAAACTGCATAAAACCACACCCACAGACACATGTGCCACAACAACCACACTCCATGCCCGAAGACACCTAGGCCTCAATAACCACACACCACGCCTGAAGACACCAAGGCCTCATCACGAAGATATTTGGGAAAACATCGTTGGCCCGAAAACACCTGATCCCATCATCCAAAAGAAAACTTTTCCCAATGAATCTGAGACTATGGTAAGACTCAAGACATTATATCCTAACTGGGTATGCCCAAGCTACAAGATCATAGAAGACGGTGCGGGGAAGAAAGTCAGTAACCAACCATCCATCCTACCATCAGGATGTTGGGAAAGACACCCTCCTCCATGAGATGGGAATGTTCTGCACATGGTGCTCAATAAGGGTGGGGTGTATATAGAAATGAAAAGTAACTGCAATATGTATATAAATAGGTAATCAAACATTCAGCCCCAACCTATAGTTTTCACAGGAACAGACAAAAAACACACACCAGCACCACTTTTGCTACTACCCCTATATGTACAACCATCTAACAACCACTTCCAAGCATAAAACTAACCCCATTTTTTCAATTTCCATTTATTTATTTAAGGGGATCCACTATAAATTATTCCAACACTATCAGGAAGCTAACAACTGTAACCATACCAAGTGAAGAACAAAATCAAACTGCAGTCCCACTACACAACGTCACATAAACTAGGCTTACAGTCCCACTGCACAATAAAAAAAACTATACTTGTAGTCCCACTGCACATCCCCATTACACTAATTCAAACTATAATTTTTCAAAGTGATACTTATCATTCCTCCTCTCACAACCCATCCCTACAACCATGCTTCCCAATTGAATCCCAGATGGAGTCCCACTGTATAACAAGTTCACAACCTTCCCACAGTCACATTTCCCAACATTACCCCATAGTAACAAAAAAACAATAAAGGTTATTCTACTACCTACAAGTCCATCCATTTTATAATAAATTATCCTCTCAAATTGAGACCCCAACACAAAAAAGGATAGTACCATTTCCTACAAGTTTATCCATTATGAAATCAATCTGTCTATCAGAATGAGACACCAACACACCCTCCTATACGACCCCACATACCTGGCCCACAAAACCCTGGCCATAACACCCATCACATAACCTCAACCATCAAACCAAGTGTGTTCAAATTTAACCTAAGTAGGGTCTTTAATTTCCACTTTAATATAACTGAGGTGATCATAGAACATGTTTGATCCTGGGGAATCCCTTTATTTAACAGAGTGAACATGATTATTCAGATTTCATGTTACATATGTACATCAAAACATCACAACGAAATAGAACACCAACAATGCAAAAGCAATGGCCACCACCAACTATGAATTTCATATGTAATAAAGCCACAACATCCATAAACGAATCGAAGATAAAAAAATAAAATAGGTGACCACATCAAACAACACCCTACCCATTATTTTATTTACGCATATTATCTTTTGATCATATTAAATTATTGTTTAATTCTCACTTCAAGAAGAGTATCCAGCCATTCATTACAAGGAACCATTATTATACCCACCCCTCAAGATGAAAAATTAAATAGAAGTAAAAAATTTCCATACTTGTTGATCAAGGGATCAAAGTTCCATCCTTTTCCAAGAATTGGGGATAACACGACTTGTAAGAAGAACTCCATGAAGGTTGAGCAGGAAGGGCTCCAACACAGGTGCATGACTCATCTCAGGATGAAGTCTCTAGGCACACCAAGAGAAATGAAAATGAAGAAGCAAGAGAGGATCTTGGTTTAAGAAGAGGCCATATCCTAAAATCAGGTAGACCATTTTGATGTACTTGAAAGCTAGATCATGGATTGACCGCGCAGCTTGTTAGTTTTACACATTGGAATTAATTGAGATTTAATAATTCCCCTTGTAAATGGTGGAGATAGATCAACAGACAGTTGTGAGTTGATAGTTTAACTTTAAACAGAGATAAAAAACACGTAACATGGAAAAAACTAGGAAAACTCAGAAAATTGGGCAAGTGGGTGTGACACCTTTTGGTGAGACACCATGATTGTGCCACCGTAAATGGTGTAGTAGTGATGGTGCAACCATGATGGTGCCACTCTAACTGGTGCCACATTAAATAGTGAAACTATATTGGTACCACTGTATTGGTTCCACTGTAATGATGATACCATAACAATGCCACCGTTTCAGTGAAACCATTTGGTGCAACCAATTTTTTGGAAAACTCCCAGAGCAGGCCACTGTGACTCCCACAAACATTACGACCACTATATTTTCACAGAGGAAAGGACTGGGGAAATCCAGGTCATTACAGTATGAGTTATTAATCTAATATCCTAATAAGATAACCATATATCTATGAAAAAATCATTTAGGATTATGGTCATAACGTAAGAGAATCAAAACCGATAAATCATAGATAAAAAATATCAAGTCATGGCATATGGATTTTGACATAATATAATACATGTGAAATAAACTATGGAATCATGAGTTAATAATCATGAGACATGGAAACATAACATAGAAATTTGTATATGGAATATAAAAAATAATATAATTTCAATTTTTATAGAAATGATTCTCACCAATACCTTCATCATGTAGTTAACAGAGTCCCATGGTGAATTGAGTTTTCTCCACAATCAATATCATATCAACTCTTGAGATATAAGTATTTACCTAATGAATTGAAGTGATGTATAATTATAGTCCCACCCATCACATAATGGATACAGTCTCTTATGTGTATGGTTCCAATCCCAATTCCATCATGAGATAATTCATTACTCAATACATTATAGAGATATATACCTATTTTTCTCCTCTTGAAATATTGAAAAATAATATGCATGAGTTCCACATGAACAAGATAACATTTATATTCTATCATACCTTATTTAACCTATGAGAAAAATGTGTTTCATGAAATTTCCAAAAACCATTATCATAATCCATATCAAAAAATAAGAATGATAATAACACTAATTAATATCCCAAATTTAGTATAATAATCAATATAATATATTGACATTGAAGGAAAAACATTTTATGATCATTAATAATTAACTTTAGAAATAATAATAAACACACATCATATTTTAAGTATTATTTTCTAAAATTAAAAAAAATTTATAAAAAAGGGAAAAAATAAAATTCATTTGAATTAAATGAAAAAAATGGAGAGGTTGTTTCTTAGTGAAAACTAAAAAAAGGAAGGAAAATACCTTGGTATTGAAAATTTTTATAAATTAAATTCCTTTCACACTTTGTAAAAGGCTCAATTTTTGTGGAAATGACCATACCAAAAATGTTAAAATATATTTACATATATTAATAAAGCCATTTACATTTTTAAATAATATAATAATACCTAGATTTATTTATAGTGAAATATATAAAATAATATAATTTACATGTTCATAGAGGATAATGTTTCCCGATTAAAAATAAATGATATTTTCAGTTTCAGTTATAAGTATCACTTCAGTAAAATTTTAAACCGATGAAAAGGGAAATTGTTTAAAGAAATGAAAAAAAAAACAGAATGTACATGGTAGATTAAAATATATAGGGAATAATTGAAAAAAATTATATTATTTTCCAAATAGAAATTTATTCAAACACAAATTTGTAATCAATGCGAGATTATAAATAAAACCCATACATTTACTCCCAAATTCCATGAAGGTTCATTAAAAACCATTATAGAAAATAAATAGTAAAAATATATTATTGTATAACCATATAAATATATATTTTATTTTAAAAACATAAATTATAATCTTTAATTACCCATATATTAGTGAGTTATTGTTCATCTTCATTATCAGGTTACAGTAATATTGGAAATTTTGAAAAAGTTCCATAATTGTGATGCTGATATTTGTTATTTGATACTATGTTTATAATTAATAGATTATTCAAGGTAGTGGGATTATTTTTTTCCAATGATTTATGTAGGCCCCTATTCATTTTATGGAATGTTTTGGTGTGGTTCTTGAGAATATAACCCATGATGAACATGTTTTGAGTAATTTATTTATAACAGAGAGTTTCATAATGCTAATCATTAATTTACTTTATCTCATCATAATATAACTAAATTAATAGAATATATCACACTTTAATAACATATATTACCATTTTTAATTTTATCATATTAATTCATGAATAAAATTATAATTTTTATATATCATTGTTCATGTGGGTTGTTGAACCAACCCAAATAAGTACATTCATTACTAGTTATTGAGTATGAATTTAGTATTTTATAATAGTATTTCATTGTTATATAATCATAATTATGTTAATATAATATCATTATAGTAAATTATGAGATTTATAAATATTTTAGATGTTATGGTAATTGAAAAATGATGAGAATCATTTGGATTCATGATGAATTCACTCCTTCTCGCATGGGTTTTATCCAGATGAAGGATTTCAGCCTCCTTTATATATGTAGAATCTGTAAAACTTATAATAAGGATAGGGAAGATTGAAAATTTTAATTTATTCTATAGTTTTATTTTGAAAATTATTGTTTGGATGGGTATATAAGAGATACTTTTGTAGTATAAAATGATAGACATTTCCATGGAAACATTAATTGTGTGAATGGTAAAGATGGAATCACATGATAGTTTGTAAGGTTAGTTCATGAAAAGTTATAAAAAAATTAGATATGGCTCCCATACATTTTATTGAACTTTGTTAATTCATTAATAGCATATTAATTACAAAAATTCAAACCATAATAATTTATCTTTTTTTACCCCCATCTTCATTGTCTAATTTTTTTATGATTGTAATTGTTATGTTTTATGTATAAGATTAACCAAGTTTCCTAATTTCTATGTGGTGAAACTAAATTTTGACGCAATTTTATCAAATTCCTTTTCTAAATATGTGAAATTATTCTTTTAAATGAGAAATAAATATATAGGAAAAATGTTTTTTGGTAGAAAATTACTCTTTAAACACTTATGGTTCTCAGTATTATTTCTTATCTATTATTAAATTAAATAAGTGTTAATCTATTTATTATACATTGAAACATTATATTATAGTCATCTGTTAAAAGTTTTAAATTCAATTTATTAAGATCAAATTACATAATATATTAAAAATTATTTCTATAAAAATATCATTTCAAACATTAGAAAATTTTAACAATATATAATTAAAATTAATTATTCATCTTTTAGCCATTGAATTTTCTCATTAAATTAGAATAACAACATTTTAGTGAATTTATATATTCTTCAAATAAATCATTATTGGTTAAAATAATAATATTTATTTTTATATGCACCAACTAATTTTTTATTTCATATTTTAATTACATATTACCATTTTATTTTATTCAAGAATTATTCATTACTACCGAATTATATTATTTATAATTACACAACATACCCATTGGATATACCAATTTTATATACCCATGACATATATTTAATGTTCATATCTCCAAAAATTATATATTTAATGTCCATATTTCATATGACTATATATATAACAATAATTGTTCAGTTTTATATATTTCCTTGAATACATTAATATAGTAATCTATTATATTTATTAATTCTATCTCAGCATGTTTATTATATTTTAAATTTAATATATTATATATATAGTATCATATGGGGAGATTATATTTATTGAATATAGTAAAGAAAAAAGTTTTTATTTTTATGGGGTTTTTATTTACATGTGGAGTTATTCAACATGTTTTTTAATAATGATTTATATAATATTCTCGTAATGTATTAATGTATATATTGTGTTTGAATATTAATTTAAATGAAATTTATGAAAAATTCCATTCATTTTAGTTTTACATGTGAAACACAATCTGAAACACAATATTTATTTTTTTGTAAAATACATATTAAAATCATAGGGTGTTATAATGAAAACCATGAACCACTATATTGGGTGAATATAATAAAAAAAACCCTCAAATTTTTATCCTCAAAATTTATATATGACTTGTCAACATTTAACACCTTGAGATGAGAATAGATCCATAAGTTATTTTAACCAATATACCCAAACCCCAACCATTTGAATTGAATTTACCACCCTAAATTGAATTAATCCTCATCATCATATAACTCAAAATCATGACAGTTAAAGATAAAAATAAATTTTCTTATAATTAATAAATTCAAAGGAATTTGAATTTCTCAAAATAAATATTTCATGATGATGAAGGTGAACAAATAAAAATGGGGTTTTTGAATACATGTATAAGAGGACATAACATCAAATTGAGAATTGAAATTATTAAGTTATATTATATATATATATATGTGGTTAACATGAAACAAAGAAATAATCCATGTCATGGAATCAACACATTAGTAAATTCTATATGAAATTAAAAACATATTTACTAATTTATTCCTATAAAATAATTCTATGGAGTTATTAATTAGTTAGAATAAATGGGTTATCAATTGAATAATATAATCAATATTGATTAAATATTTCATCTAAATATGAATTCCTTGGAATAAATTAAATTAGTAATATATATATATATATATAATAAAATAAAATAATCCAAATAATACAGCTTTGTTTCTGTTGTAAATATTCCTTGGAATGACCTACAATGGATAATCCTTCAAACAGAATAATATTCCCTAATGAATAATATTTCATTACTCTTATCCTTATGGATATTAAACAAAAATCTAAAATAAATATTGAATAATCCAACACTTTTCAAATAAATAATTAATTTTAAATTATGAATTTTCCTATTATTAATTTTATTTAATGAAAAAATTCTAGTAATGTGTATTGTTACATAATTTTGAGGAACATAGAATAAAATATATAATTGGGGAAAAGGATATATGATTTATTATTTTCCATGGAATATTGAAACTCTAATGTGTCAAATAGTATCATTACCCTTATTTCATAGAATATAGTATCAGTGGAATTTATACAAGATATATTGTGATTCAACCATATTTTCAATGGGTTACACTAGAAATCTATTGGAGCCCCATGATTATTATATAAACGGTGTATTTTAGTCATTTGATGAGGTAATTATTTTACATTATACCCATGTTTATTCGATCTTATCTACATGAAAAAATACCTCTACCAATCTCCCTCTCTTAATCTATATTATTCACCACTCCTTTTCACAATATCATTCAATTATTAGTCGATCAAAATTTCATTTATGGCATAATGGTTGAAGGTTGAAGGGTAAGGTTATTCTAATAATCAATTATTATTTCATGATCGATAAATTGGTCAAATATAATTAATGGTATTCCTTAAGTAAATTTTTTATTGTTAAGATGGATTAATTGTTTCATTTTACCACATGATATTTTATAAGTGGACGTAGATGAATATTATACATATATCAATTGGATGCATTGGAAAATTTGTATTTGGTTGTGTGTATTTTAAAAATAATTTGTGTTTTTTGGGAATATATATATATAGATATATATATATATATATATCAACCATATAAAATCATTATTTCCAATATATTATGAAGCTTAGAGGTATAATATATATGATATTGTGTTCTAATTCAACAATGGAGTAATATTTTTCTATAAATGAACCATTTAGATTTCGAAAAAATATCGGTTAATAATTTGAAATATAAATGATATTATAAAATTATTTTTTTGATAAATAATATTATCAAAATGTAAATTGATGAAATATAGTACAAAATGTCCACATTTTCAAAGGTTTTTTGAAATTTAGTTAAATCATTATTAAGTAAAATGTAACTAGGAAAATGTATAATTATGTATTATAGATAAAATGAAATGATATACCACCAAAGATTATTATTTTTATTAATTTACATGATATTTTTTTAATATGATCCAATATTTATTGTTATTTATTATTTCTATTACCCAATCATGATTTTCTCAATTATTAATTTTTTTATTTTAAAAAATCCACTTATAAGGGTGAGTGGGAATTTATTACAATAAAAAATAAAACCAACAATAAAATAACACTCATAAACATAGGAAAAAAATATAAATTAAATAAAACTAAATTGGGATACACAATCAATCATACACCAAATGGGCCCTCAGATGATGGGGAATCATATATAGTGGATATTACAATCAAAATCCACCCAATAATATTTGTTAATTTGATTCACATTATTGGGAAAACACCTTATTTGTAATTTCACCCTAAAAAAGAGAGTATTTAAATATATGGGACCATGAAACAATTAACCATCAATTTAGGTCACATTCCACTTTACTAAAAAACTCTGTTATTATAATATAGCAAACTAGTCATCACAAAAAACATATATAAAAGACCATAAATACTATAATCAAAATTTTCAAAAAGAACTATCACAATAAAAAACAACAATGAAAATATAAATTTGGATTTATTTAATAAATAAATTATCCATTGGAAAGAAAAGATAAATATAATACAACATTATACCCCAAAAACACAACAAAAAAGCTAAATCGATATACACCTAAATTCAAATGTAGATCAAAATTAGAAAAAACAATGAAACAAAAACCTAGTAACACCCTCAAGTATTTTAATACTTATAATTAACAACATAGATTATTTTAGATGTATGAGATTTTTAATTATTATAAAGTTATTAATTCATTTTATTTTAATCATTATTAGGGGTTTTATGGAAGTTCGTCTTCAAAAAACAAGCTATCGCTATTTAAGATTTTAACAAATGTATCCTAACGGATATGTAGTGGATAAAATAAAGACATAATCTAGCTGGTGGGGCTCCATTTTATAGTGGGTTGTGCTAAAAGTTTATGGGATATAATAAAAACTCTCTTGCCAGCCAGTGGAAAAATTGAGTTAGTTATTGCAGGATCAAAGGCCAGATGGTTCTCCCATTTTGAGAGAGCATTAAATACACCATAAAATATTTTATCCCACTTGGTTTTTACCCTCTCTAAATCCAATTCTATCCCAAAATGCCTTCTTCAAAATTTGTGAATCATTCTCTTGTTATTAGGGCTCTCTTATTCATCTCCACTTGATTCTTTAAACATGGACAGAGCCTGTGATTCTATAATGGTGAGTTTTATCTAAATATATTTTATTTTTCTCTTTATATATGAGATATGGGAATAGAAATGGGATGTATCTATAGTTTCCATGTTGATAAGATGATGGATTATTCCTCTAATTATTGAATGGTGGAAGATCACATAATTTGACATCATTCCTTTATCAAATTTTTATTTACCATTGGTTATGTGTGTTCTATGGGTATGTGTTTACAAATCATTATCCAAAACCTATTCTTTATGGAGGATATTTTATTAAACTATAATCCATTTTTAATCCCAGGTTATATTATTGATGGATTCTATATGTTATTGAAATCTATTTTTATCAAAGATTAATTCTTCATGGATAATGGCCATTTCTGGAAACACGTCAAGGATTAACCATCCTTAGATTATCCTTTTCTTGAATATCATATTGATTCTCTATTCCATTGATGGATTGATTATATAACCTAGATTAATTTCTAGACATGAGGTTCTGATATAGTGTTTTTAGGAATTTATGATCTCTTCCCAAATCAACAATAGATCCAGATAATTAGAGACCTATAATTCGACATACCTCAAAACTTGTTCTGTAACACCCCAAGATTTCATAGTGTGTTATTTCTTTAAAATAATACAATAACTTGCACTACACGCAACACCGAGTTCAAGCACACCATGAATTACCAAACAAGCCGTTCAAAAGAGGTTATGAATAGTATTAACTAAATTTTAAACTTTATATAATCCTTATAATTTTAGAATCCATATTATGAGTTTCTTAGACATAATACAAGAACAGATTCATTTTCAGTATTGCACTTTTATCAACTTTTAATAGTGAAACCTTTTTAAATACAATATTTTAAACTTTTTGACTAAATGGGGACATCAAAAAAATTTAAAATGAAACATCCCAAGCTTCCACGGTACGCTTTCCTTTGAATAATACAGTAGCGTGTGTTGTACGTAACTTCGAGTTCTAACACACCACAACCAATCAAACTAGCCGTTATGAATAGTAATACCTACTTTTTGAAATTATATATATTTTATATTTTAGAATGGACTTCATTTTTGGATTCAGAATATCGAATTTATCCTAAGGTGAAATTTTGGTACATTTTGGATAACTTTCATATTTTGATGAATAGTGAAAATTACTAAATTTTAATTAAAAACAACTTTTTTAATCAAAATAATTAATAGTGATAAATTATGAATTTAAGTGGTTTTAAAGTATATTTAGAATATATTTTTACCATTTAATATAATTTTGGTCATTGGACATAATTTTACAATTAAACCGAACACAAACAGGTGTTAATCTTTTGATAGTTATTATCTCTTAAAAACATGCTTTTTGTTTTGACAGCGGGAATTAATTTTAAATTAATTTCTGCCACTTCTGTGTTTTGAATTTAGAAAAATGGATTCCATATTTGGAATCAGGATGTTCAAATTGTGTAAATAGGTAACTTTTATTTTTAGACATTTTGAATAATTACTGCGGTAAAATTTTTATTTACCATGGTTAAGGGTAAATCCGGTAAATAAGGGTTAAAAAATAATATTATAATAATACTAAATTACCCTAAAACGTGTCATAACCTTATTGGTTGATACATGGTCGACCATGGGCATCTTTGGGTAGATTTTTGGACCCCATGGATCCACTTGTAAGTGATAATGACACTTTATTTTAATTAAGTTAAAATGAATACAAAAATGACACAAGCATATATCTTTTAGCAAAACAATTGTTACATAGGGTTATATATGTTGTATTTTAGATTATAAATATTCATTAGAAAGATAAAAAGATTTCCTATATAATTATATTTTATTTATAATTTTTAGACATCAAATAATTTATTTTATTTATGACACAATGATGATGCAGTAATTACTATAATAGTAAAAACTTAAAATAATTGATATTATAAATACCCAAATAAATATAATATGAAACTTTTAATGAATTAAAATAATTTTCTAGGATAATATGCTATATTAGGATTGATTTAATTGAATTTGTTCGAAGTAATCAATCTGTTATGAGTTTCAAAAAAATCAACTATTGAATAGTGTCAAAATTGACATAAAAGAGTTCTTAAAAAAAATATTATATTATTAATTGATATTAAATTCCTAAAAATCTAAGGTTCGGCCAAGAGACTTATATCATTATAGGTTCATCATTAATGGACCACTTGGGTGTCTATTGGATGTATATAGTAAGTTTATTAACCATATTATATAAAAATACAAAGAGACATTGTAAAAGTGAAACTAATTAACTTAGAGTTAAAACTTAAAGATAAGGTTAATATAAGTACCCAAACCTGTCTAAATTCTATTGGTTGAGTTGTTTTCGACCCATCCCCACCTTAACCTTTTAATAATCAACTTTTCATCCATTATAAACCGAATATGAATTTATTATAAATTAATATTTCTAGCTTTTCCAAAGGTGCCCCTCACCCCTCTTATAAAAGGGCACTCCTCCTTCTCATTTCTTCACACCTTCAAAGCCTTTTGGTTCGGCCAAACTCTGCCCAAATACTCTCCCAACTTCCCTCAATACAAAATAGGGGCCTTAGTTTGATCAGAAAGCCAACCTATGGAGCCCTTTTGATCAAATCAAAAGGAAGAACCCGAAGAAGAGGTAATGATTTCACCACCCTTTTCTAAGTTCATTTCTTCCTCCACTTCTTCTTCCTTTGTTGTTACCATTATAAAATAATAAATACTGTATCATATATATACTGTGATTTTATTATAAATATGGTACAACCATATTCAGTATTCTATCCACCCTTTGAATAACATGTCACCATACGTGCGTACGTACGGCTTACCGTCTCCACGTCGTGGTGTAATTGTTATTCAATATAATATTATTTGGATGAGTATAATAATGATGTGTAACTCATGTAAATAATAAATATAACATGTTAATGATTCTGTATATATGATATAACATCCATTTATATATTATTTTAATATCAAAAGAATGATATTGTCGCTCGTGCGTACGTACGGACTACCGTCTCCACGAACGCGATGAGATTCATTCTCCATCGTATCCATTAAAGTATAATTATCATTTGATGATTTAAAAAATGTTTTTTAAGGACTTGATATCATTCTGGATATGAATAATATAAAACCTATCCTTTACAAACTTGTCTTACGTAACAAAACATATAAAAGAAAACAAGTAAGCTAACACCCGAAACAACGATAATACTAAGATATTATTATCAAATCAATATTAAAAGGTCATATATGATATCATATTAATATATATGATTCTTGTATAATTTAATAACAATTATTTCAATATTATATAGGAGGTTAACCTACCCCAACCAAGTAAAAGTACAAGGTAAGGGATTTTCTTATCTCACATTCAATTCCGTGAGATTTCCATTATTCGCCACTAAATTATTGAATGTGGTGTATTGTGTACTGGAATTTGATATATATTATCATGATTATCTTTATATTCATGTTATTCTATAAATAATTTGGTGGTTATTAACTTTTGGCCATACGACTCAGTTGATTAACATGGTAAGGGGTTTTCATCTCACTCTTTATTTCCATGAGATTCATGCCATATTTTCACTATTATCTTTTGTGTGGTGCCCGTAATTGTATTCTTTGTGTAATACACTTTACCTTATGTGTATTTACATTTTCATTGTATGATACCTCTTTCATGGGTTGTATGTTTCATAAGTTACCAAATTGATAAGGGTTTACTTCACAATCTCTTTAATATCTGAGGTTGTCTTTACGTAAGTATCTACAGTGACATATTTACTATCCATGTCCATATTTCATAAAAGAGTTTTAAAAGGGATTATTTCTAAGGTAACTTTTACTAAAACATCATTTTAAATGTTTTAAATATTTATTCTTCTAAATAATCCTCATTTATGTCCATGTTTTCAAAATGGTTTGTAAGGATTTATTTATATGAAAATGAATGTTTTAAAAGTGTTAATTCCATTCAAAAGTTTCAAAGTGGTATGGGACACTTTGATCCAAAAATGTATTTAAATGCTTTACTTTCTAAATTGTGTAACATTAAAATGTTTTCATGAAAAAGGGATATTTCTCTCAATAATTTTTTTAAAAAAAATTTCATCTATGTCAACATCCTTTGATGGATTTTAAGATTATTTGAAGTTGATTTATTATGATAAAAAACTTCCATATTGTAATGAATTTTTGTGATATGTTTGACTATAGATGTGTCATTCATGGTTTATGAGTAAAGTATTGACATTTCGTATGCTAGTTCCAATAAAAATTTTTATGTTATATTTCAACCTTTACTTCATATGAATGTGTTGGACAAGTATGTTCCAGGTTGGGGACTAGTTGAAGTAAGCCCTCCAGGTTGGGTACTGGTAAAAGTAAGCCCTCCAGGTTAGGGACTGGTAAAAGTAATCCCTCCGGTTTGGTCTCCGGTTATTAGAGGCACTCCGGGTTGGTGTTCGGTTATTAGAGGCACTCCGGGTTGGTGTCCGGTTATTAGAGGCACTCCGGGTTGGGTTCCGGTTACAGTTAGCCCCAAGGTCTTGGGACGAGGCCTTGAAAAGAAATTAAAGTTTAGCATTATGCATTCCATCATTATGAAAGTGGTTATTGATTTTGCATGTGATTATTCGATTAGTAGAATATCCATGTGAATAAGTAAATGGAATTATTTCATTTTACTTTTGCCATACTATGTTGAAGTTCAAGTTTAAAAGGCTTTTGTTTTAGTAATGCATTGCCTTAAATGTTTATGCTTATTTAGAATGTTCCGCTATATTGTTATCCTTACTGGGCATTTGAGCTCACCCCTTTTCTATGTTTATTTTCCCCAGGATGTGAAGAAGTAAGTTATGAATGACCTGTAGGGATATTATGAGGGGATAATAGTGTGGACTGTGGAGATATTATGTTGTTGTAGTATTTTTTCATTTTATGATGTAATGTAAAACTTATGAATATATCTAGTGTTTCCAAGGCTACTAAACCAATCGGTCTTTCGAGATTTGATCTTTCTTGTGATCATGCCAATGTTATGTAATAATGCACCGACTCTAGGTAACTGGGGTCGGGGCGTTACAGTTGGTATCAGAGGAAGTTTAGTACAAACCTTGGAAGCTAGATTTAGATAAACTCTGATTAGAGCACGTATACCTAAGATGAACTTTGAGGATTAGTATAGAAGAACTTCCTAGAATTTTGGTATTGTAGAGATTTTGTGAGTTTTCTGAGCAATACATCCCTGTCTGGATACGAGCAGGTAGAGGCGGCTCTGGCACAGATGTACCTAGGGGTAAAAACCGAAAACACCGCTTTGAGCTAGACTCGAACGGGAACTGGTGCACGACAACGGGTCTTGCTGCACTCTTGGTTACGACACTCCCGGGGGATATGCTTAGGATAACTCTCATTTTCTTTACAAATCATTATGAAGGGTTTATGAGTATATACTTCCTCAAAGGAGACATTTTTATGATTATAGATTATATCCATAAACTATTTAATTTTTGTTATGTGTTTTAAAAGTTTGGGATTAGGTATTGTTATTCATAAACTAATCTAGTGTATGCCAATGTTTAGAAATGGCGCCTAGTAGAAGGAATGAGAACTCCAGCAATGCACATGATACAAAGAGAAAGAAGGATCATATATTTTATGGTCTTAAGCCAGAATTTACAAGAGAAATAGTCTCGCATGTATTATCATCATATGAAGAAATAATATCATGTGTTGATAAGATAAGTAAAGAGTTTACTGAGTCCTATGGATTTGAAGGGAAGCAAGAGAAGAAAAGGGTGGAAGAGAGAAAGATGGATAAAGGGAAGAGGAAAAAGAATAATTTTCCCATATGTGGTAACTGTGGAAAGAAACACCCGGGAACATGCCTGAAAGGAATGAGAGTTTGTTATAAGTGTAGAGGAAAATGGCACAAAGTACGTGACTGAAAGGGTAATAAAATGGTTTCAAATGTACAATGCTTCATTTGCAAGGAGTTTGGACACTATGCGAACCTATGTCCCATTCACCAGAATATGCCGCAAATGATGTTATTGGATAATAATCAAGTTATGATACTACCACAGATGAAGAGGAATGATTAGAGTTCTTATGTTGATTATGTAAATTGAGTGTTGTATCAACAATGTACTTGTTTTAATAATTATGGAGTATATAAGGATTGTACTGCAGTACTATTTCATTAAGGACTTGAGATTGTGTGGAACAAAGAAAGGTGACTCAACAGCAGGATAATTTTTTGGAAAATATATGGTTGAGAGAATGATAAACCATAATATAGTTCTGATACTGAGTTAGTGATTTTGGAATAATACATGATTGTTTTGGATAAATTATATTGGATATTCTTGACTACCTTGGAACTGATTAATGATTTGTATATTCCATTATTGTTGGGGTTTAAAACATTTTTGGATTGATGAGGTATATCCAGCATTCTATATGGAATAAGGGAGCATGAATGTAATCAATAAGGAATATGGTAATTCAGGATGTTTCAGTGTATTAAAAGAATACATGATGAAGGTATTCATATGCTATTACGTGGTAAAAAGGATCTACATTATGTTTAACTTCCTTATAAATGTTGGACTGTGAGTTTGGTCAGAAATATTTTGGATAAATTCTAGTTTGAGATTAATTTTGGATTGCCATAAAAGGACAACCCGGAGGTCAGGCGGCAACCCGTCGCGTCCGGCAAGGCCGCGAGACTTGAACCCGCAACCGAAGGGCGACAAGGGTGTATCACCTACCATTGGACCAAGAGATGTCCTGGATTAAATAATGTAGTTTTTTTTTAAAAGATCTGGTAGATGAATTATAAATTCGTTTATTTTGGAACCCTGTACGAATAGTATAAATAGAATTTTTTTTACGAGTGAAAGATGAGTTTGTGGTAGAAATTTATTAATGGACAAAACTCTAATTATAAAGTAAGTATATCTCCTTATGATCTTATCCAATCTCATAAATAAATTCCTCAACATTAAGAAAAGGAACTTAGAACAAAAATGTTGTCCTAGATGGTACCTTAAATCATCACTAATTTATGGCTTTGGGATTGTTGGCCTTTTCATAGCCATGTTCTCTACCACTCTCCATCAGATAATTGATGGTTATATTTCTCTTCCATATCCATATTTTCCTACATGGAAACCTAGTATGTGTTATTTTTGGTAATCTTAATACTTTCCACTCTTTATTTTAAATAGAGGCCTCATTAATTCATTTTTCGATGTGGGATTTCAACTAAGATATTTTGAAACGTCAAAAATGTGTTATCCTAATACCCTATATTTTGTTGAACCGATGGTATTTCAAATCATCATAGATTGATGAGTTTAAGGACCTCAATTTTGTACTTGTTTGTGATTGATGACCTCAATCACTACCTATAAATATTTACGTTTTTCCTCCAATTATATGTCTCTAATTGCCACCAATGTTCTCCTAATCGAGATCATAATTTGGTGGTGACCCTTTCATTTCTCATTTCCTCATATTAAGACTAAATTTTAGTAACCAAATTTCCGATGTGGGTTTTCCCACAAAGATATTTTTTTTTCAACCTTTTATTTTCGAAGAACAATTTCAAATTGCGAGGACGCAATTTATTGAAGGAGGGGAGAATGTAACACCCCAAGATTTCATAGTGTGTTATTTCTTTAAAATAATACAATAACTTGCACTACACGCAACACCGAGTTCAAGCACACCATGAATTACCAAACAAGCCATTCAAAAGAGGTTATGAATAGTATTAACTAAATTTTAAACTTTATATAATCCTTATAATTTTAGAATCCATATTATGAGTTTCTTAGACATAATACAAGAACAGATTCATTTTCAGTATTGCACTTTTTTCAACTTTTAATAGCGAAACCTTTTTAAATAAAATATTTTAAACTTTTTGACTAAATGGGGACATCAAAAAAATTTAAAATGAAACATCCCAAGCTTCCACGGTACGCTTTCCTTTGAATAATACAGTAGCGTGTGTTGTACGCAACTTCGAGTTCTAACACACCACAACCAATCAAACTAGCCATTATGAATAGTAATACCTACTTTTTGAAATTATATATATTTTATATTTTAGAATGGACTTCATTTTTGGATTCGGAATATCGAATTTAGCCTAAGGTGAAATTTTGGTACATTTCGGATAACTTTCATATTTTGATGAATAGTGAAAATTACTAAATTTTAATTAAAAACAACTTTTTTAATCAAAATAATTAATAGTGATAAATTATGAATTTAAGTGGTTTTAAAGTATATTTAGAATATATTTTTACCATTTAATATAATTTTGGTCATTGGACATAATTTTACAATTAGACCGAACGTAAACAGGTGTCAATCTTTTGATAGTTATTATCTCTTAAAAACACGCTTTTTGTTTTGACAGCGAGAATTAATTTTAAATTAATTTCTGCCACTTATGTGTTTTGAATTTAGAAAAATGGATTCCATATTTGGAATCAGGATATTCAAATTGTGTAAATAGGTAACTTTTATTTTTAGACATTTTGAATAATTACTGCGGTAAAAATTTTATTTACCATGGTTAAGGGTAAATCCGGTAAATAAGGGTTAAAAATAATATTATAATAATACTAAATTACCCTAAAACGTGTCATAACCTTATTGGTTGATACATGGTCGACCATGGGCATCTTTGGGTCGATTTTGGGACCCCATGGATCCACTTGTAAGTGATAATGACACTTTATTTTAATTAAGTTAAAATGAATACAAAAATGACACATGCATATATCTTTTAGAAAAACAATTGTTACATAGGGTTATATATGTTGGATTTTAGATTATAAATATTCATTAAAAAGATAAAAATATTTAATACATAATGATATTTTATTTATAATTTTTAGACATTAAATAATTTATTTTATTTATGACACAATGATGATGCAGTAATTACTATAATAGTGAAAAATTAAAATAATTTATATTATAAATACCCAAATAAATATAATATGAAACTTTTAATGAATTAAACTAATTTTCTAGGATAATATGGTATATTAGGATTGATTTAATTGACTTTTTTAGAAGTAATCAATCTGTTATGAGTTTCACAAAAATCAACTATTGAATAGTGTCAAAATTGACATAAAAGAGTTCTTAAAAAAAATATTATATTATTAATTGATATTAAATTCCTAAAAATCTAAGGTTCGGCCAAGAGACTTATATCATGATAGTTTCATCATTAATGGACCACTTGGGGGTCGATTAGATGTATATAGTAAGTTTATTAACCATATTATATAAAAATACAAAGAGACATTGTAAAAGTGAAACTAATTAACTTAGAGTTAAAACTTAAAGATAAGGTTAATATAAGTACCCAAACCTGTCTAAATTCTATTGGTTGAGTTGTTTTCGACCCATCCCCACCTTAACCTTTGAATAATAAACTTTGGATCCATTAGAAACCGAATATGAATTTATTATAAATTAATATTTCTAGATTTTCCAAAGGTGCCCCTCACCCCTCTTATAAAAGGGCACTCCTCCTTCTCATTTCTTCACACCTTAAAAGCCTTTTGGTTCGGCCAAACTCTGCCCAAATACTCTCCCAACTTCCCTCACTACAACCTATGGGCCTTCGTTTGATCAGAAAGCCAACCTAAGGAGCCCTTTTGATCAAATCAAAAGGAAGAACCCGAAGAAGAGGTAATGATTTCACCACCCTTTTCTAAGTTCATTTCTTCCTCCACTTCTTCTTCCTTTGTTGTTACCATTCTAAAATAATAAATACAGTATCATATATATACTGTGATGTTATTATAAATATGTTACAACCATATTCAGTATTCTATCCACCCTTTGAATAACATGTCACCATACGTGCGTACGTACGGCTTACCGTCTCCACGTCGTGGTGTAATTGTTATTCAATATAATATTATTTGGATGGGTATAATAATGATGTGTAACTCATGTAAATAATAAATATAACATGTTAATGATTCTGTATATATGATATACCATCCATTTATATATTATTTTAATATCAAAAGAATGATATTGTCGCTCGTGCGTACGTACGGACTACCGTCTCCACGAACGCGATGAGATTCATTCTCCATCGCATCCATTCAAGTATAATTATCATTTGATGATTTAAAAAATTGTGTTTAAGGACTTGATATCTTTCTGGATATGAATAATATAAAACCTATCCTTTACAAACATGTCTTACGTAACAAAACATATAAAAGAAAACAAGTAAGCTAACACCCGATACAACGATAATACTAAGATATTATTATCAAATCAATATTAAAAGATCATATATGATATCATATTAATATATATGATTCTTTTATAATTTAATAACAATTATTTCAATATTATACAGGAGGTTAACCTACCCCAACCAAGTAAAAGTACAAGGTAAGGGATTTTCTTATCTCACATTCAATTCCGTGAGATTTCCATTATTCGCCACTAAATTATTGAAAGTGGTGTATTGTGTACTGGAATTTGATATATATTATCATGATTATCTTTATATTCATGTTATTCTATAAATAATTTGGTGGTTATTAACTTTTGGCCATACGACTCAGTTGATTAACATGGTAAGGGGTTTTCATCTCACTCTTTATTTCCGTGAGATTCATGCCATATTTCCACTATTATCTTTTGTGTGGTGCCCATAATTGTATTCTTTGTGTAATACACTTTACCTTATGTGTATTTACATTTTCATTGTATGATACCTCTTTCATGGGTTGTATGTTTCATAAGTTACCAAATTGATAAGGGTTTACTTCACAATCTCTTTAATATCCGAGGTTGTCTTTACGTAAGTATCTACAGGGACATATTTACTATCCATGTCCAAATTTCATAAAAGAGTTTTAAAAGGGATTATTTCTAAGGGAACGTTTACTAAAACATCATTTTAAATGTTTTAAATATTTATTCTTCTAAATAATCCTCATTTATGTCCATGTTTTCAAAATGGTTTGTAAGGATTTATTTATATGAAAATGAATGTTTTAAAAGTGTTAATTCCATTAAAAAGTTTCAAAGTGGTATGAGACACTTTGATCCAAAAATGTATTTAAATGCCTTACTTTCTAAATTGTGTAACATTAAAATGTTTTCATGAAAAAGGGATATTTCTCTCAATAATTTTTAAAAAAACATTTTCATCTATGTCAACATCCTTTGATGGATTTTAAGATTATTTGAAGTTGATTTATTATGATATAAAACTTCCATATTGTAATGAATTTTTGTGATATGTTTGACTGTAGATGTGTCATTCATGGTTTATGAGTAAAGTATTGAAATTTCGTATGCTAGTTCCAATAAGAATGTTTATGTTATATTTCACCCTTTACTTCATATGAATGTGTTGGACAAGTATGTTCCAGGTTGGGGACTAGTTGAAGTAAGCCCTCCAGGTTGGGGACTGGTAAAAGTAAGCCCTCCAGGTTAGGGAATGGTAAAAGTAAGCCCTCCGGTTTGGTCTCCGGTTATTAGAGGCACTCCGGGTTGGTGTCCGGTTATTAGAGGCACTCCGGGTTGGTGTCCGGTTATTAGAGGCACTCCGGGTTGGGTTCCGGTTACAGTTAGCCCCAAGGTCTTGGGACGAGGCCTTGAAAAGAAATTAAAGTTTAGCATTATGCATTCCATCATTATGAAAGTGGTTATTGATTTTTCATGTGATTATTCGATTAGTAGAATATCCATGTGAATAAGTAAATGGAATTATTTCATTTTACTTTTGCCATACTATGTTGAAGTTCAAGTTTAAAAGGCTTTTGTTTTAGTAATGCATTGCCTTAAATGTTTATGCTTATTTTGAATGTTCCGCTATATTGTTATCCTTACTGTGAATTTGAGCTCACCCCTTTTCTATGTTTATTTTCCCCAGGATGTGAAGAAGTAAGTTATGAATGACCTGCAGGGATATTATGAGGGGATAATAGTGTGGACTATGAAGATATTATGTTGTTGTAGTAGTTTTTCATTTTATAATGTAATGTAAAAATTATGAATATATCTAGTGTTTCCAAGGCTACTAAACCAATCGGTCTTTTGAGATTTGATCTTTCTTGTGATCATGACAATGTTATGTAATAATGCACCGACTCTAGGTAACTGGGGTCGGGGCGTTACATGTTCCATTAGAATACTTCTAGAACAAAACGTTTTATCATAGAATAATATTTATTCTTCACTCTAAATCATTATTTTCAAAAAGTAGATCTTGATTTATCCATCCATGATATGTGAGCTCATTCTTCATTGGTCTAATATGTTATTCGATTATGTATTCTTTGTCAAAATGTAATGTAATTAGTCATCTACCATGATGTAGGACGTTTCTTACCATTTGGATATCTTTATACATGTGTATCCTTTTTATAATTATCTCATTTTCAATATTTGTTAACATTCATTCATGTGGTATCATGTCTGTTAATGTGTATCCCACTAAACTAGTTTGTGATTCTTGATTCCATGAGAACACCTATAATCTGTTTGAACATGATTAATGTTGGTTAAATATGTTGTTTATTGCTACTATATAACCATGATGATATGATAAGGTCTACCTTGTATGGACTACCTTGTGATATGTATTTACCATTCCATGGAGATATATTATTATTATTGAGATAGGTGTATCATCAAGATATAGTTATCCCATAGAGGGGGACATGAAACATTATGTGACGATGATGTTGATGAACATAGACATGGGATATGGGCATGACAACGACTAATGAATTCAATGTCACATGTTCAATAATTCCCTACTATATTCAATGTCCCATGTTTTATCAATACTAAGTGGATACTGAGTAGTGGGGTCACTCATTTTTTAGTGGATTTCAAGTGGAATGTTCACATGATGCCTAGGGTAAATTTAGTTTCAATTTAACATGAAGAACTAAGGATGATGATTACCAGGTACACTTCACATTTCATGCTATTTAATAAGTACACTATACTTATGTCTAGAAATTTATCACAACCAAAACATTTGTTTAATCTTTTGGCATTGAGAAGAAGTAGGTACGACTGGGGATCATGGTGGAGTCATTAGAACATAATCACTTCACACATGATTGTTATTATTTCATACAAAATTTTCATTATCATGGATACAATTTATATATATATGATGAATTTTTAAGCATTCATTGGTGGTGTTTTACAATGTTTTATTACTCAAACACTGTATTGGAATGTTGTTTTATGTATAGATTTCATGATCCGGGATCTAGGTAGTGTAATGTGGCCCACAAAAAACATCTATGATCATTATAACAGATCTAGAGGTGGAACCTAGTTAGTCTCTAGATTATTTCCATAGAGTTTTATTTATTTATCAATTTGACCATTTTCTATCCTAAATGTGACCCTAGTTTCTTTTTATATGTATGACTTTTGTTATATCTACTATCCCTTTATGATTTTTTTTCTTACTTGTTCAAACTGTAGTCTACGATATTATTTATTTTTAGAGTATGCCTATATTACTTGATGGTATAGTCTCCCCAATGACGGTGTTCAATCCACGTCATATTGTAAGTAACTTTTTCATGCAGGGAGACATGCATGATGTCATGTGGCTCTATGGATCAAACCCAGTGGTTCAGGTTGGGTCATTACAAAATAGAATAATAATAAAATTTATTTTTTGACCAACATAGGGAATAGTAGTAATGAGATAAGCTAAATAATAATTGACTATGGTAGTTTCCAATTTCTAGGAAAACTTATGCATAACATCCCTCTAAGTTTTTATTTATTTTATTTTGTTCCATTTTATGATATTTAATTGAGTTTACATATCATGAGTAGTCATGTAGGATCAAATTCCATAAAAATAAATGATGTGTTCTATTTAATCGCTCTTAATTAAATGCCTTGATTTGTGTTATCTGTTTAGGATAAAAAATTTTCATGTGTGATAGGTATATATATTTTATTTACTATTCTGATATATCTATAATATAATTGGTTAGTTAAATAGGATTATGTGGTTATATATATGTATATATATAAATCTGACAATCGCACAGGTAAAGAGGATAATGAATAATGGTAAGAGGGATATTGTAACGCCCCAACCATAGTTACCCAGAGTCAGTGAATTATTACATAACAATCTCATGATAACAAGAGATCAAGTCTCAAAAAACCAATTAGTTTAGTATCCTTGGAAGTACTAGATACATACAAGAGTTTTACTTTACATTATGAAAAAAAACATTGTGTCCCCTTTGAACACACTCATATACTTTAGCCTATCCCTATAGGTTAATCATACTATACTTCTTCGCATCCTTGAAAAAATAAAACATAGAAAGGGGTGAGCTAAAATGATCATTAAGGATAACAATATAGCTAAAACTATCATAAATAAGAATAAAAATTTAAGGCAATGTATAAGACTAAAACAAAATCCTTTTGAACAGAAATTTCAGCATAACATGGAAAAGATATATCAAATAATTCCATTTACTTATTCACGTGGATATCCTAGTAGTCAAATAATCACATGTAATATCAATAACTAATTTCTTAATGATGGAATGCATAATGCCAGACATCATAGCCACATAGTCAAGGCCTCGTGCCAAGACTAAAAATAAGATTTTGTCAAATCCTTGTCCCAAGACACTAGTTTGTTTCATGAGACCTACCGATACATCTAGGAGCTATAGCATGCTCCACCTATCACTTACTAATTCCAACACATTCCTCATATTAAAAGGTTGAAAGATAACATAAAAATTCCTATTAAAATTAGCATACTAAATATTAATACTTTAACCATAAACCACAGATGGTATAAAAATAACACATCCATAGTCAAACATATAACAAAACCTTCAATACAATATGGAAGATTGTATCATAATAAATCAACTTCAAAAAAATATAAAATCTCTTAAAGGATGTTGACATATATGAAATAAAAACTATTTGAGAGAAATATCTCTTTATATTTTAAAATCATTTAAAAGTCATGTAATTATAAAAGAAGAAAATTATTTTGAAAATATTATTATAAGATTATAAGGTAAGCTTCGATGGTGTTATAATGGCAGAATATATATGCACCCACCTTATAAGTTAATTTTTTTTTTACTTTAATTTGTCGAAAAGGTCATAAAGTACATTATTTGGAAAACAACGGAAATATTACATTAAAAGCATTTTAGAAAAATTTAAACTAGGGTGTATATTACTATAACCCATATTATATGAAATAGTAAAAATATTTGGAAATAATTTTTTTAGAAACACAGATGTGGATGACAAGGAAGTCATAGTAGATACTTTCGTAAAAACAACCTCGGATAATAAAGAGATTGTACAATTAACCCTTACATTGTACATTTCCTTGGTATAGGGTTCTTTAACCTATTGTATAATATTTAAATAATTTTTATTAAATTATACAAGAACAACATACATAAATATGACAACATATATGATCTTCTAATATTTCATTGTTAATAATATTTTAGTAGTATCACTGTTTCAGGTGTTAACTGATTCATTTTCCTTTATATGTTTTGTTACGTAAGTCATGATTGTTATGGATAGGATCTATTTAATTAATATACATAAAGATATTAAATTCTTAAACATTATTTTTATTCATAAAATGTAAATTATTCTTGAATGGTTACGATGTGGAAATGAATCTTATCACGTTTGTGAAGACGGTAATCCGTACGTACGCACGAGCAACAATATCATTCTATTGATGGAAAAATTGTATGTAATTGGATGGTATATCATATATAAAGAATAATTAACAAGTTATATTTATTATTTACATAAATTATACTCATTATTATACCCATACAAATAATTAATTATTGAATAACAAACTACACCCTGACGTGGAGATGGTAAGCCGTACGTACGCACGTATGGTGGATTTTTCATTCATAGGATGGATAGAATAATGAATATGGTTGTAAGATATTTATAATAACATATCAGTATTTATAAGGTACTAGATTTATTATTTTGGTGTGGAAACAACAAAGAAAGAGGAAGTGGAAGAAGAAAATAACTTTGAAAGAGGTGATGAAATTATTACCTCTTCTTCGGGTGCTTCTTTTTGATTTGATCAAAGGGGCTCATTAGTTTGGATTCTAATAAAATTAAGGCCTCTAGGTTTAATTGAGGGTATTTTGGAGTATATTTGAGCTGGTTGTTTCCAAGCCCAATGGATTTGTAGGTGTGATTTTGAGAGAAGGGGAAATACCCTTTTATAAGAGAGGTGAGGGTCACTTTACGAAAATCATGAAATATTATTTTATTATAAAATTATTTTCAGTTTATAATGGATAAAAATGGATTTATTTCAAGGATAAGGTGGGTATGGGTCTAAATACTCTCAAAAAATATGTTTTAGAAAATTTTAGGTCATCATATTAACCTTATCTTTTAGATTTAACTCTTAGTTAAATAGTTTAACTTTAACCATGTCTTCTTATATTATTATAATAAATTGTTAACAAACTTAATATAAAAGGACAATAGAACATAAAGGGGTTCATTAATTACATATATCTTATTATATAATTTATTTTGAAAACCATTTATTTTTAGGAAAATTATATCATTTAATAATTTAGAATTTTTTTTAAATACTCATTTATGTCAATTTTGACTCTATTTAGTATTTGGTATTTTTGAAAGTAAAAATTTGATTACTTAGAAAAAAATACATTAAATAAATAATAAAAATACATATTAACCTAGAAAATACTTTGAATGCATCAGAAGTCTTAATTTACATTTATTAGGATATTTATAATATCAATTATTTTCATTTTTCATTAATAAGGTAATAACTACATCATCATTGGGTCATAAATAAATTTAATTATTTAATGTCTAAAAATTATAAATAAAATTAAATTATATAGGAAATATTTTTATATTTCTAATTAATATTTAGAGTTTAATTTATCTTATGTATAACCCTATATTTAAAATGTTTTAGTTATTAAAATTTGAATTTAACACTTTTAACTCTTCTTTAAATAAAATAATAATAAATGTCATAATCTAATCCAAGTGGATAAAAGAGGATAATATTTTATTCCTAAGTGAAATTTTGGTCTAAATACACTTATAGAATATAATTAGGACACATTTTATGGTAATTATAATATCATTTTTACCTCTAGTTACCCTATTTACTTTAAACCGCGGTAAATAAAATTTAAATGTTAGCATTCACAGAAAGTTATTTTCATCCTATTAAAACAATTTTTACTTACTAATGTCAACCATGTCCCTAATATTTTTTTAATTCAATTAATAGAAGTGGTAACGTTTCTTTTTATGCAAATTTGCAAATGTGCCTAGAAGGTGGGTGAAAGACGTTAATGAAATTCAATAAAATTTTATACATCTAATATTATTATAAAATGACCCCAATGTATTAAATTGAACTAATATATTTATTATGTATCTATTTTTACTTTAAAATAATTGTAAATAAAAATAATAATTATTTAAATAAAAGTCGGTTTTAAACAATAACACAGTATTTTTACTATTCATCAAAATTTGAATGTTTTCAAAAAAATACAAAAAAATCACCATAAGCTAATTTTGATATTTTTAATCACAAAATGAAGTCCATTTTGAAAAATAAAATTTATAAAATTTCAAAAAGTGGGTATTACAATTCATAATGGCTAGTTTGATTGGTCGTGGTGTCCTAGAATTCGAAGTAGCATACAACGCAAGTTATTTTATTATTCAAAAAGAAGTGTGATGTGGAAGCTTGAGGTGTTACATTATTCCCTCATTCAAATAATTTCATCTTAGAATATTCTATAATATTACTCCATAAAAATATTCGGGTGGTTCTTCATCATATATTCCTCAGGTTCCCAAATCGCCTCTTCCATCTTATGGTTTCTCTATAGAACTTTTATTAGACGAGTCATATAGTTTCTCAACACTTGTTCTCTGGTATCAAGAATCTTGACATGATGTTTACAATAAGATAGATTAGGTTCGAGTTCTATTTCTTCATAGATGAGTACATGCATTGGGTCAGGCATATATTTTCTCAATAGTGATACTTGAACACATCATGAACTTTGGAGATACTTGGTGGCATTGACAAACGATAAGCTAAAAATCCAATTTGTTTTAGAATTTAGAAAGGTCCAATGTACCTGGGACTTAATTTACCCTTCTTAATGAATTGTACAAAAACCTTACATGGGCAAACCTTCGAGAAAACATGATCTCCTACATGAAATTATAAATCATTCCTTTGGTTATTATCATAGCACTTTTGCCCACTTTGAGTTTCTTTGATGGGTTTGGATAATCATCACCTCTTCCATTATTTCCTCAACAAGTTCTGGGCCTATGAGTTTTCTTTCACTAACAACATCCAAACAAGTTTATGTGCGACATCATTTTCCATATAATGCTTCATATGGTGCCATATGAATACTTGAATAGAAGCTATTATTATAGGAAAATTATACCATATGTAAATATTGATCCCACACACCTTTAAAGTAAAGTGAGAGAAATCTAAACATGTATTCGAAGGTTTGAATAGTCTGTTTTGATTGTCCATCCATTTGAGGGTGGTAGGAAGTGCTGAGATGAAGTTCAGTATCTAGGGATTTCTGAATACTTTTCTAGAATCATGATGTGGCACGGGGATCATGATCAGAAAAAATCGGTAGGGGTACTCCATGAAGTCTTAAAACTACATTAATATATAGTCTTGCTAAACGATCAAGTTGTAAATCTTCTCTTATAGCATAAAAATGTGATGACTTTGTAAGACGATCAACAATGACCCATATTGCACCAATCCTTCTAGGAGTATTTGGTAGCCCCATGACATAGTCCATCATAATATCATCCCATTTCCGCTCAGGTATGGGAAAAGGTTGCATGACTCTTCCAGGATGTTGTCTTCTAGAATTAACCTATTGAAAAACCAAACATCTTTACACATAATTAACAATCTCCCTTTTCATGTTACCCCTCCAAAAATGGTCATTCAAATTGCTATACATCTTAGGGCTACCAGGGTGTATAGAGAAATTGGAGCTATGAACATCATCCAACAATTCCATTTTTAGATCAGGTATGCCAGGAACACAAAGTCTTTTCCCAAATGTAACACCCCAATATTTCATAGTACGTTACTTCTTTAAAGTAATTCAATAACTTGTACTACACGCAACACTGAGTTCAAGCGCACCACGACTTATCAAACTAGCTGTTCAAAAGAGGTTATGAATAGTAGTAACTGAATTTTGAATTTTATATACTTCGTATAATTTTAACATCCATTTTATGTGTTTCTTAGACATAATATAAGAACAAATTCAATTTTTTAGATAAAGGAAGTATTTTTCAGAAAATGAAATTTTACCGCCTTTTGATGGTGAACCATTTTAAAATAAAGTATTTGACACTTTTATATATTTAATATTACAAAATAAACTTCTTCTTTAGAATCGGGACATAAAATTTTTGTTTTGATAATTTTTTGGTATTTTTTTGATAACTTTCATATTTTGGTGAATAGTGAAGAATACTAAATTTTAATTAAAAACAAATTTTTAATTGAAATAGTTTATAGTGTTAAATTGTGAATTTGATTGGGTTTGAATTATAATTAGATTCTATTTTTATCATTTAATACAATTTAGGTCATTATAATTAATTTCACTTTGAAATTAGACATAAACAAGTGTCAATCTTTTAATAGATATTGTTGCTTAAAAACACACTATTTGTTTTGACAAAGAGAATTAATTTTAAATTAATAAAAATTCTATTATTTGAAATTGGTAAAATAGAATTCATTTTTTAATTTATAATATCAAAATTATCTTAGGTTTATTTTTTTGGTATTTTTCTGAAAACTTTCAATTTTTGATGAATAGTGAAAAACACTAAGTTATTGTTTAAAATTGACTTTTTATATAAATAATTATTTATTTTTTTTTAAATTTATTTTATCTGAAAATAGATACATAATACATATATATGTTTAATGTAATTAATTTGAGTCAGTTTATAATAATTTTAGATATATAAAAATTTTAACGAACTTTTTACCGTCTTTTACCCACCCCTTAGGAGCATTTGCAAATTTTCATAAAACATAATTTTAACTCTTCTATGAATTGAATTTCAAAAATCTGAGACACACAGTTGACATCAGTAAGTAAAATTTGGTTCAATAAGATGAAAATAATTTTTTGTGAATAGTAACTTTTGACTTTTATTTACCGCGATTAAAGGTAAATAGGGTAACTCAAGGTAAAAATAATATTATAATAATGAAAAATTACATTAAAACTTGTCCTAACCTTATTTGATGAGCCTTGACCGACCATGGGCATCCTAGGGTCTATTTTGGGACCCCATGGAGCCACTTATGACTGATAACGACACTTTATTTTAATTAACTTAAAGTAAAGGAAAAAATGACATAAACAAATAGCTTTTAGTAAATCGATTTTTACATGAGGTTATATAAGTCATATTTTCGACTATAAATATTCATTGGAAAGATAAAACTATTTACTACATAATGGTATTTTATTTATATTTTTTAGACATTAAATAATTTAATTTATTTATTAAATAATGATGATGCAGTAATTACATTATTAATGAAATATTAAAATAATTGATATTATAAATTTCCAAATAAATGTAATTTGAGACTTTTTATGAATTAAACTAATTTTATCAGTCAATTGGATATTTTAGGGTTGGTTAGATAAATTGTTTTCGAATTAATAATGCTGTTATGAATTTAGAAAAAACAAAATACCAAAGAGTGTCAAAATTGGCAAAAAAGAGTTTTTTAAAAAATATTATATTTTTAATTGATATTCTATTCCTAAAAATATAATGTTCAGCCAAAAGACTTATATGATGATATGTGTATAATTAATGAACCACTTGGGGTTCTCTTGGAAGTATATAGTATGTTTATTAACCATATAATATAAAAATACAAAGAGACATGGTAAATGTCAAACTATTTAACAATGAGTTAAATCTAAAAGATAAAGTTAATATAGTGACCCAAACCTGTCTAAAACCTATTGGTTGAGTGGTTTTAGACCCATCTCCACCTTTTCATTTAAATAATCCATTTTTGAGCCATTAGAAACGGAAAATAATTTTATTATAAAATAATATTTCTACCTTTCCTAAGGAGCCCCTCACCACTCTTATAAAAGGGCATTCTACCTTCTCTCTAGTTCACACCTTCAAAGCCATTTGGATCTACCAAACCCTACCAAAATAACCTCTCAAATGTCCTCCCTTAATCCTAGAGGCCTTACTTTAGTCATAAAGCCAACATAAGGAGCCCTTTTGATCAAATCAGAAAGAAGAACCCAAAGAAGAGGTAAATATCTCACCACATCTTTCACGTTCCTTTATTCTTACACTTCCTCTTTCTTTTTTGTTTCCATTATAAAATATTAACTCCAGTATCTTCTATATACTGTGATGTTATTATAAATATGGTACAACCATATTCATTATTCTATCAATCCTGTGAATGACATGTCACCATACATGCGTACTTACGGCTTACCGTCTCCACGCCGTGGTGTAATTGTTATTCAATACATTATTATTTGGATGGGTATAAGAATGATGTATAATTGATGTAAATAATAAATATAACATGTTAATGATTCTTTATAAATGATATAACATCTATTTACAAATGATTTTAAATAAAAATAATGATATTCTCGCTCGTGCGTACGTACGGATTACAATCTCCACGACGCGGTGAGATTCATTTCCATGTTCACCATTCAATGATGTTTATAAAAATATATATTAATAATAAGTATGTAATATATGATATAATGATTCTAATGGATATATATATATATATATTTATATGTATTTATGTATGTGTGGATGTATTTATGTACTTACATATATCTTATTCACTTACTTCTGTTCGATACGATATGAAAATAGAAACAACATTTATGCGTACGTACGACCTACCATCTCCATAAATAGTGCCTTCCATTTCATATATACATCTGTTATTAATATTTATATTCCAAATATATATGATATATAAATCAAGTTTTATATTCTGGAATCATTTAAATCATGATCTAAATTATACGATCAAGAATAACAAGTTAAAACACATACGATAAAGAATGCGATTGTTACCCAAAATGATAAATTAACGTGGAAATAATTATTAATGGTTCGTGTGGTTATTTGACTAGTAGAATACCCGTGACTTTGTTTTATTATGGAATTATTTACCCAAATCATATTTCTGCAATAAAGTGTTCATGTTTATTATTTTTAAAGGCATGTGTTTTCAATTATTCACCATGCATATTGTTTATGATATATTTAGATAAATTATTTTCCATTACTGAGCATCAGATCTCACCCCTTTCTTTTGTTTTATTTTCCTAGGATCCCAAGAAGTGTTTTATGTTTGAGATGTAGTGTTAAGCTAAGGGAACAATGGAATTCTCAAAGGATTTTTTTTGTATGTTGGAAAGTGTAATGTAACGTTCATGTATGTAATCTATTTTCCAAGACTGCTAAACTGATCAGTCTTTCGGGACTTGATTCCTTGTAATCAAGCCAATGTATTAAAATAATTCACCGACTCTGGGTAACTGGGGTCGGGGCGTTACACCAAATTTTATAATTCCATCTTTATATATGAAGTCAATCAATCTCCCATTGTTCACAACTTAAATTTTCTTTTAAAACTCGTCATCATCAGTCTGAAAACTTTTTATCCATTCTAGTAAAGATGGTTTGGAAACCATTTGAAAAAGTATAGATGTTTCACCATCCATGATTATTCCCATATACATCTTTATTAGATCCATGAACATAAGATCACTTTCAACTCTCATCTTGTTCAAAACTCCATGATCCTTTCTTCTCAAAGCATCTCCCATATTATTTACCTTTCATGTGTGGTAGTGTATAGTGCAATAATTATCCTTGAGTAGTTCAAGCCATCGTCTTTGTCTCATGTTGAGTTATTTCTTTGAGAGAATATACTTCACACTCTTGTGATCAGTCTATATCTCACATTTTTTACAATATAGTTAGTGTCTCCATATCATTAGAAAAAATATTACAACTTCTAACTTAAGATCATGAGTGGGATAGTTTTTTTCATTAATTTTTAGCTACCGTGATGTATAGGAAATAACTCTATCATTCTATATAAGGACACAACCAATTCCTTTCATTAAAGCATCACTATAAATAAAAAAACATTCATTACCCAATGGTAGAGTCAATATAGGATCATTGAATAATCTTCTCTTTAGTTCTTCAAAACATTCTTGACACTCTTTTTTCCAAAAAAATATAACCCCTTTACATGTGATCTTGGTTAATGGGTTAGCCAATCAGGAATAATTTTGGACAAAAAACGATAATAACTTGCTAAACCAATAAAACAACATACCTCAGTTATACTTGTAGGTGCTGGCCATTCTTTGATTGCATTGGTCTTTGAAGGATCGATAGAGATTCCATCCTTAGAGACAATATGGCCAAAAAAATAAATTTCCAAAAGCCAGAATTCACACTTGCTAAACTGCCCATATAATTTATTTCTTCTGAGGGTTTTCAGAATATTGTGAAAGTGATTTTCATGATCATCATATATTTTTAGGTATACCATGATATGATCAATAAATACCACTAAAAATTCATCAAGATATTCCTTGAAAACTCTATTCATTAGATCCATGAAAACAGAGGGTGTATTAGTCAGTGCAAAAGGCATTACTGTAAACTCGTAATGCCCGTACCTGGTTTGAAATGCTGTTTTTGGAATGTCTTCCTTCTACAAAAACAACTGATGATATCAAGATCTAAGGTCAATATTTGAAAAATATTGAGCTTTATGAAGTTTATCAAATAAATAATCAATGTGAGGTAGGGGATACTTTTTCTTTATTGTTATAGCATTTATCTCCCAATAGTCAATTCACAACCTCATAGATCTACCTATATTCTTAACAAAAAGAATTGGGGATCCCCATGCAGAAACACTAGGTAGAATAAATCCTTTATTACTCAATTCCTCTAGTTGTTTCTTTAGTTTCACTAATTCCAGAGTGGCCATTATATAAGGTTTCTTCGATATGGGCCTTGAACCCGTAATTAAATCAATGGAAAACTCAATTTCTTGTTCTGGAGGATGTCCATGTAAATCATCTGGAAACACATAAACATATTCTTGCACAATTGGTACATCCTCTATTTGAGAATTCCTTTCCTCAACCCTAGTTATTTCACTATATTCCCCCCCCAATAATTCAATTTAGTAGAGCTACTGGGGGTGGATCTAGATAAGAATCAGATGGTGACATTTCTTCTCCAAAGATAAGGTATTATTTATTATCATAAAAAATCGTATCCACCTTCTTTTTAAGAAATATTTTCTCATCATGGTCCAAAATCCAATCCATACCAAAGATTATATTAAATTCAATCATGGGTATGGCGATGAGATCAGTAGATAAAGAACATTTATTTGCCCTAATGGGAACTGATTCCAAAAGCATTGTTGCAATGATACTTCCCTTATGATTTTTGACTAAAAACTTCTTTGTTAAATCAAATTGTAAATATCTAATTTTCTTAGAAAACTGGGAAAGATATGAAACAATACGACAATCTAGAATCAAATGAAGCATTGGATAAATTTGAGGAAACCATTAAATTACCTGCCGCCATGACATTAAGAGATTCAACTTCAGCATTAGTGATCACATAAGCTTGACCTTTCTCCCTTGGCCTTTTATGAGGTAAATTTCCTTGGCCCTTAGGAAATTCATTTTTATAATTCCCCATTTCTCTAAAATTTTAGCATTCAACATTGAAAACCTCTTTCTTTTCCTTGTAATCACAAGATTGTTTCCCTTTTTCACTACACTTGTAACAGACTCCCATTCCCTTCAGGAAAGTACTAGGGTGTTTCTTCCCACATTTACTGCAAGATGAAAATTCAACTTTTCCATTCATCACCTTATTTCCATTTTCAGAGTGTTCAGCAGATCTCTTCTTCTCACGATTTTCTTTAAATTCGTATGACATAGAGAATTCCTTTTCTATCCTGATAGCACATGAGGGAATATCTTCATACGATGAGAAGGATTGTGAGACTAATGGTCAATGGAGAAATGGTTTTAACCCATAAAAAATTGATCAATCTTACTTCTTTGGTTACGTATATAATCTACAACATGCTTTGCTAACATTTTAAAGTTAGCCTCATACTTTGCGACATTCTTATCCTCCTTTTGCCTCAGACTCAATTTTTTTCCCCATATCCGATCGATGTTCACGAGGAAAGTACTTTTCTAAGAAAATATCTTTAAACTCTCTATATTCCATATTTGATACTTGTTCATCCTCCTTTTCGTTTTGAATTAATGACCACCATTGATCTGTATCTCCCATGAGGCGATAAACTACAATGACAACTTTTTCTTTTCACTACTCCCCAAATCATGAAATATTTTCTGTAAGGAACTTGTCCATTGCTCAGCTACAAATGGATTTGTAGTCCCGTTTAATGTTGGTGGTTGTTTCCTCATGAAGTGATATAACATTGATCCTATACACTGTGGATCAGGGTGCTCCATATGGGTAAGGTTATTATTCATAACTTGAGTGATTTTTCCCAGTATGGATTTAAGTTGTTAAGCACCGATTGCATCACTAGCTCTACTATAATTATCTTGATTAAGAGAGAAATCCCTATATAGATTATGTGAATTGATATGGTTTCCATTTATTCCACTAGGCACCATTTTTAAACAATGTAATTCACTAGATTAGTTTATGAATTGCAATACATAATTCCAAACTGGTAAAATACCTAACAAAAATTGAACAGTTTATGCATATAATGCATAATCATAAATTTTTTTGAGGATGTATTTACTCATAAATACTTCACAATGGTTTTTAAAGAAAATGTGAATTATCCTAAGCATATCCCCTGGGAGTTTCATAACCAAGAGTGCAACAAGTCTCATTTTTATGTACCAGGATTCCCCGGGTCAAGCCCAAAACACCTTATCAGAGCTTTCAGTACTAGGTACATATGTGCCAGATCAACCTCTACCTGCTCGTATCCATGCATGGATGTATTTATTGGAAAAATAAAGAAACATATATATTACCAAAATTCTAGGAAGTTATTATATACTAATCCTCAAAGTCTTTCTTAGGGTAATGTTCTCTAATCAAAGTTTTTCTAAATCTAGTTTCCAAGGTTTGTACTAAACTAACTCTGATACCAACTGTAACGCCCTGACCCTAGTTACCCAGAGTTAGTGCATTATTACAAAGCATTGGAATGATCACAAGAGATCAAGTCTCGAAAGACCGATTAGTTTAGTATCCCTGGAAGTACTAGATACATACATTAGTTTTACATTACATCATGAGATAAAAAAACCATTGTGTCCATTTTGAACACACTCATATCCTTTAGCCCATCCCTGCAGGTTAATCATAATATACTTCTTTGCATACTTGGGAAAGTAAAACATAGATAGGGGTGAGCTCAGATGCTCAGTAAGGATAATAATATAGCAGAAACTATTACAAATAAGAATAAACATTTAAGGAAATGTATAAGAATAAAACACAAGCCTTTTAAACATAAACGTCAGAATTATATTGAAAATATAAATCAAATAATGATATTTACTTATTCACATGGATATTCTACTAGTCGTATAATCACATGAAATATCAATATCCAATTTCATAATGATGGAATACATAATGTCGGACATCATAACCACATAGTCATGTCCTCATGCTAAGACTACAAATAAAATTTTTTCAAGGTCTTGTGCCAAGACACTAGTTTGTATCATGGGACTTACCGATGCATCGAGGAGCTATAGTGGGCTCCACATATCACTTACTAAGTCTAATTCATTCTCATATGAAAAGGTTGAAATATAACATAAAAATTCGTATTAAAACTAGAATAAAAAATGTTAATACTTTAGCCATAATCCAAGAATGGTAAAAACAATAACACATCCACTGTCAAACATATCACAAAACCTTCAATACAATATGTAATATTGCATCATAATAAATCAACTGCAAACAAATATAAAATCCATCAAAGGATGTTGACATAGATGAAATCAAAACTAATTGAGAGATATATCTCTTTCTATTTTGAAATCATTTAAATGTCACATAATTATAAAAGAAAACATTTATTTTGAAAATATTCTTATAATATTGTAAGGGAAGATTAAAAGGTGTTATAATCGTGTAAAATAGTCGCACCCTCTGTATAAGTTAAAAAAACATTTTTACCTTAATTTATCAAAAATGTCATAAAGTACCTTGTTTGGAAAACGACAGAAATATTCCTTTAATTTTTTTTATAAAAATTCAAAAAAGGGTATAAATGAATTTAAACCATATTCTAGGAAATATTAAAAATGTTTTTAAATACATTTTTATGAAACACGGATGTGGATGATAAAGAATTCACAGTAGATACATTCGTAAAAACAACCTCAGTTAACAATGAGATTGTAAAATTAACCTTTACCTTATAATTTTCCTAGTTCAAGGGTATGCTAACCTCCTTTATAATAGTTAAAGCATTGCTATTAAATTATACAAGAACCACATACATAAATATGATATCATATATGATATTATAATATTTCTTTGTTAATAATATTTTAGGAGTATCATTGTTTTGGTTGTTAATTGATTCGTTTTAATTTATATATTTTGTTATGTAAATCATGTTTGTTATGGATAGGATGTATTTGATTCATATATAGAATTATATTATGTTCTTAAACATAATTTTAAATCATAAAATGAAAATTATTCTTGAATGGTTACGATGGGGAAATAAATCTTATCACGTTCATGGAGACGGTAATCCGTACGTACGCTCGAGCGACAATATCATTCTATTGATGGTAAAATCGTATATAATTGGAAGGTAAATAATATATACAGAATAATTAAAATTTTATATTTATTATTTATATAAATTATACTAATTATTATACCCATCGAAATAATTATGTGTTGAATAACAAACTACACCACGACGTGGAGACGGTAAGCCGTATGTACGCATGTATGGTGACTTTGTCATTCATAGGCTGGATAGAATACCGAATATGATTGTACCATATTTATAATAACTTCATAGTATATATAAGGTACTATATTTATTATTTTGGTATAGAAACAACGGAGAAATAGGAATTGGAATAAGAAAATAACTTTGAATGAGGTGATGAAATTATTACCTCCTTTTTAGGTACTTCCTTTTGAATTGATCAAATGGGCTCCTTAGGTTGGATTCTGATCCAAGTAAGGCCTCTAGGATGAATTTAGGGTAGTTGGGAGGATATTTGAGCAGGGTATGGCTGATACAAATGGCTTTGGAGGTGTGATTTTGAGATAATGGGAAATACCCTTTTATTAGAGAGATGAGGGTCCCTTTAAGAAAAGCATGAAATATTATTTTATTATAAAATAATAAACGGTTTATAATGGATAAAAATGGATTTATTTCGAGGCTAATGTGGGGATGGGTTTAAATCCTCTAAAAAAATAGGGTTTAGATAAGTTTAGGTCCCCATATTATACTTATATTTTAGATTTAACTCTTAGTTAAATAGTTTAACTTTTACCAGGTCTTCTTGTATTATTATCATAAATGGTTAATAAAATTACTATAAAAAGCAAAGTGAATTACAAGTGGTTCATTAATGACATATCCATAATTATCTATGTCTTTTGGGTGAACCTTATATTTTTAGAAATATTATATCATTTAATATTATAGTAATTGTTTTGAAAACTCATTTATGGAAATTTGACACTATTTAGTATTTGGTTTTTGTGAAAGTTAAAAAAATTTATTACTTCGAAAAATTACATTAAATCAATCCTAACATGTCATATTTACCTAGAAAATTCTAGGAATGCATCAGAAGTCTCAATTTACATTTATTTGGATATTTATAATATCAATTATTTTAATCTTTGATTAATAAGGTAATTACTGCATCATCATTGTGACAAAAATTTATTTAATTATTTAATGTCTAAAAATAATAATAAAATACCATTATGTAGGAAATATTATTATATTTATAATGAATATTTATAGTTGAATTTATCTTATGTATTTCCCTATATTAGAAATGTTTTAGTTATTACAATTTGAATTTAACACTTTTAACTCTTCATTAAATAAAATAATAATAAATGTCCTAATCTAATAGAATTGGATAAAAGAGGATAATATTTTATTCCTAAGGTTGATTTTGGTCAAAATAAACTTATCTAGTAGAGTTTGGACATGTGTTAGGGGAATTATAATATCTTTTTTACATTTAATTACCCTATTTACTTTTAACTGTGGTAAATAATATTCAAAAGGTACCATTCACAAAAAAACTACTTTCAACCAATTGAACCAAATTTTACTTACTGATGTCAACCGTGTCTCTTGGATTTTTGAAATTCAATTCACAGAAGCGGTAAAATTACATTTTATGCAAATTCGCAAATGTGCCTAGAAGGTGGGTAAAAAACGTTAAAAAAATTAAATAAAATTTTATACATATAATCTTATTATAAAATGACTCCAATGAATTAAATTGAACTATTATAGGTTATATATATCTATTTTTACTTTAAAATAAATTTAAATAAAAATAATTATTATTTAAATAAATGTTGGTTTTAAACAATAACGTATTGTTTTTCACTATTCATCAAAAATTGAAAGTTTTCAGAAAAATTACAAAAATTAACCTGGTAATAATTTTGATATTACAAATAAAAAAATGAAGTCCATTTTGAAAAATAAAATTTATAAAATTTCAATAACTGGGTATTACTATTCATAACAGCTATTTTGACTGGTCGTGGTGTGTTAGAACTCGATGTTGCATAAATCTCAAGTTATTGTATTATTCGAAGAGAAGCATACCGTGGAAGCTTTGGGTGTTACAAATATACCATGGGTTATGGGTAGAATAATAGGATAAACTTTTTGTGATCCCATAGAATGATAAGGATTTATCCATATGGATTTAGATATTCTAATGTTTCCTTCAGGTTTCCCAAGATTCCGCCTCAAGGAAGAATAATGGGACCACCTAGTGACATGGGATGGGATACCCCTACTTGAGAGGATACCCAAATTACACCACCTAATGTGAGTAAGGGTTTGATAGAGAGTTATCCCACAAATTTTATGGAATAATATGAATTGTTACATATCATTCAGGATCTCACCTTCAAGTTTATTCTTTGGAAGGAGTGGCATCAAGGTTCATGATCAACAACAAAATAGACTTCCAACTCCAAAATCAAAAGTCTAATTAAGGAATGTTTGGAATAAAATATATTGAGGACACAAGTAATACCATTAACGATATCTTTAACTATAACACAATGGGATTTTATGCCATTATTATTTTTTAAATAATCATATTCTCTTCGATAGCTTATGTTACATGTAACATCGAGTTATAGAGAACCATAATATAATATATAATTATAACCTATCTATTGGATTAGAAGGTATTAATTGGAAAAACCAATTAATGAAAAACACATGGTTATATATGTATAAAATGAATTCTTTGGTTATTAATTATTCGGAAGTATTATTAAAAGAACATTTAAAAAATGATGTTATCTAAAAAAAGTTTTTTATATGTGAAAAAATTATTTTTAAACTTTTAAATTAAATGAATCACTTTAGGTGAGAATTTTAATTAAATTTATATCTTCTATATTCTATAATATTTTTCTAACATTAACTTAATATATCTCTATGCATGGGATTATAATAGAAAAATTATTATTCATAAATTTTATATTCCTAAAAGACATTTTTCATCATATTATGCACAATTGTTTTAAAATTTATTACTTACATTTATAATTATTTAATTTTATAACATGAATCCCATATTTATAATCAGGAGGTTTTAATTGGGTTAACAGGTTCACTTATTTTTTGGTCAAATGAATAATCATTTTGGTAAAATTAATCACATCAGTAAATGATAAATTGGGTTAATCTAGGATAAATAAAAGTGATAACAATATAATGGTTTCATATTAATTGTTATTAGACTGAGGAAATTTGATCATTATCACATTAATCTCGAAATCTGTTTGTTTAATGGAAAAATGTCCCTGAAAATGACCTCTATAATATTAGAAATAATGAAAGCTACAAAATGTCACTCTAATAGTTTTTAAAATATATTATGTATTTAAATAGTGAGAAATGACATATATGGAACAATATAAATTATTATATTTAGAATAATGAAATTAATTTCATATTTTAAATTCATTTAAATTTTTTATTAATTATTTAATTACCATATATTTGTATACAATGTCGACATAATATTTCTTAAATTAAGATAGAAATAAAATAAATGATAATACAAATATTAAATGTAATATAATTTGATTGAGATATGGAATTTCATGAATTTTTTGGGTAGATATGATATATTATATTTTTTTTAAATAATTATATTTGGATTTAAACTCTATATTTATTTCTTTTATGTCAAATTAAATTAGTAGTGTCAAATTAAAAATTAAACATATTTTATAAAAATAATTTTTTTATAATTTTTTAAAAAATAATAAAAATATTAAAAGGGGAAATTTATGATATGATATGGTCAAAATTACGTCCTATTTCCATTTATTATTCAACATTTACATTATAAGTAAAATATTAACACATTATGAGTGAAAAAGACGTTACAACAGTTATGATTAATATTGGTTATCTTAGGGGTTAGTTAAAAAAGATAAGGTTTAAAATGATAAAAAATACTCTAAATTATATTAAATTATTTTATTATAACATATGATATTTATACACAAATTCATCTAAATTTTGAATAATTTTTAATGAGAATGAAATAATTATATTTTTATCATTTATGAAATTCCAAGTGTATCTTCCCCCCTCCATAATAAAAGGACACCACTCTTTTCTATTTTTCACACAACATTGAGCCTTTTCTCTTGACCAAAACCTACGAAATTATATTCTCCAGTCCATTAGATAAATTTATATAGGTTATGGTATTCCCAAAATACCAACCCTAGTAACCATAATTGTTTATTTAAAGAAGTCCTTTCAAATTGGAGGTAATCACCTTAACAAGTCACCTTATTTTTTAATTTTTTTTTCTTCTCTAATCCAGTGGTACATATTATAATATTATAAATTAATTATCCTTAATATACTAAAAATTTATTATTATTATAGAACCATCATTATCGACCCTCTTACCCCTAAAATGGAATGTTAACGTATTGCTCGAGCATATGTATGGCTTATCATCTCCACGTAGCAATTAAATTAAATTTTCCGCACCTAATTTTTTGATGGGTATTATGATGGGTATAGTATTTATATATTATAATTATGAAATAATTATACATATTAAATGATAATATTATTTTTAAATTCTGACCATTCAATTCATTGGGATATGATAACAACGCTTGTGTGTATCAGTGGACTACTACCTCCACGAAGCGATGTGATTCCATTTTCATTACTATCTTACATAGATTGTAACAAGAATAGATTTTTTAAATATATATGATTTATATCATATAATAATTAATCTATAAAAGGAAATTATTATTTACATTATCTTGTTTTTAACTTTCAAAAAATGAAAACAAAGTTCATACGTATGTATGTCATACTATCTCCATGAATGATATAATTCAATATTCTCAATATAACATTTATATATGACTCTATAAATATATATAATAATTATATATAAAATTTATATCATTATTAATATTTTTTAGGTGATGGAACCATGTTAAATGTTCAAGTACCAGAGCTACAGAAGAAAAACATAAATAAAAAACAAACTAGTTATCACTTGGAATAGTGCTTTTAATACTGAATTGTTAATAGTGAGGTGATAAAAGGTTAAAATTAAAAAATGCATGGGTTGATATATTTGATTATTGTTATGTTATGGATGTATAATAAATTAATATTTATTATAATTTATTTTACAATACATTTGAAAAATGTTGAACCTAAGGAAAGAGTTTTATGTTACAATATCATATCTTGTCGGGATTGTATATTTTTCAGTTATGATAATTTAATATTTTAATGTACCTCTCAATATAATTATTATTTTAATTATACTATATAATCTTATTTTAAGTAAATTTTTTATATTCATTTTCCTTTTCTTATATACTTAAGAGATGAAAAATATTTTTTTATTGAAAATCAACTTTATTTCTATCTTCAGTTGGAACACATTTCCCCCCATATAAATGTTTTCTAAAAATTATTTATCAATGCTTTTTTTCTATTTCTTCTGAAAGTATGTAATTTAAATTTTAACAATGATCGAAATTTAAATAAATGGTTCAAAATGAATATTATTTTCATTTTTTAGTGAGGTATTTATTGAATATTTTTCAGAATATGAATGTAATGTTTTATTTTAATTTATAATCTTAAATGGAATTTCTCACCCTCATGACCACTCAATGATTGGATGACTCCATAATAATAAAACAAGGTTATCTTCAATGAATATTTTTTACATAATAAGTTTTACATTTATAGATTTTAAAGAAGTTATTTCAAAATAGAATGGTTACTTTCCTCAAGAATGATTTTAATGATCTTTCTAATAATTAATGACAACAACAATTAATGTTATCTAATACTTAATAGGGATATGATCCAATTATACCGTCCTTATTCTTTATATAAATGTTAATGATTGTGATGATAATGTATTAATGAAACTCTTTACTTTTCTTTGGGGTTTTCTCATGGTTTCTAATATAATCAATGCTTTATGATCATATGGAAAAGCATTAATATTATTTTCAATATGTTATGGGTTTTTATGACATCTCCCTCCAATGAATTTGGTAACATTTGTGATCTCATGAGATAGTCATTACTGGAATGGGGAATGGACCTAGTTCAATAGGAACCTTTATCCATTATGATAGTTAAGGGAGTGAACCTTGATTACTATGATGGTTTGCGGAGAGAATGAATTCCACTATGATAACCATGAAGATGATCCTTTTATAATAAAGAAATTATTTTCAATACATTCACGTATTCTAGAAATATATGTCTTTTGACAAATTTGTTCTATCATGCCTTATGTTATATGATTATTTTATGATTCATTTCTTCTAAGAATCCATGCTTCATTACATGAGTTTTGAATTTGATATATGATATGAACAATATGGTTTTTAAAAGTTAAGTTCATGTTTTCATAACCTTATTGTAATTTTATATTTATGTTATCATTAATTTCTCCATTTTTTCGTTACTATGATTCAGAGGCCACCATTTCGTATGTTTCCTTTCCGAAGTTTGAAGAAAGGTATTATGTATGATATGTCTACCAAGGATGATAATTTTTAAGAATTTTTTTGGAGATTATGTGGATCACATATGAACCAGTTTTTCCTGTTTCCATATTTCCAAATTCATTAGAACTATATGATATTGGAATGTATTGTTATGTTATTTAATGAATATTCATATTTTATAACGTAATATTTATGTATGAAAATTATGGAACAATATAGTTTTTATCTGATTAAGGTTTAGTTAAACATTGGAATCTAGGATGAGAAGACATTAGTGAGAACCATGGGGATAAGCCTATGTATATGATAGATTCCTACAGTTGTGTTAATGATCATAACTGAGCTAGGTTAAACCAAAAGGTGTCGTAGAAGGATGTGTCACAATTTAGACATCGTATAATTTTTTTTTCATAATTATGTTGTTTCTCACTGTGATTAATGATTCTAAAAATCTAATTTTTAGTTTTATTCAATGGATAGAACTGGAATAAATCATAAAATGTTTATTGTGGTATACAATGAAGTGATTTTCCTACAATGAAACCAGATTATATGGAATGTACACTATAAAATATCTTTTTTTATTCTTACACAACATTCTCAAGAAATGAATCATTATTTTTTTATATGAGGAAATGAGGTAACAATGTTGTGTTGAGTCCTTAATGTGCTAATTTTTACCATATATTAGTGGTTCTAATTATCCCTTAGTTAATAAAAAATTTATTTGTATAACTAAAAATATATTTTCCATCGTATAGTTTTCAAAACATTAAATATTAATTTTTACTATGTATCATTTTGAGGGAGAAGCAGACCAATGCTGGAATCTAGTTAAGAATACATAGAAAAAGTTGAAATTGGCTCTATGTATTAGTATGATTCTAGAATCTTATTTCTCAATAAGTACATTCCTTATATTCTTCAAACAAAAATGGATAAGGAATTTCTTAATATTATGTAAAAGGATAATAAATGTTTTAATACCTATGAGGAAAATTTTAAAAGACATGTGAGGTATGATTATTGTATTAACATCCAACATGGAAGTTAATATAATATATTATTCAGTGGAATAAAACAATGTCTCTGAAATGCATTAGATATAATATAATTTTATAGAAATGATACAATTGTTATATGTTTTCTCAAGGTGGAGAGGGATAAGGGAACTACCCTTTAATATCATAGTTTTTGTAATAAAAAAATAGAATTCAAAGATAATTTTAGAAACTATAGGGAGGATAAGATGATTTTACCTTCATTCTCAATGTATGGAAGGAAACTTGTGGAAAATTGTATTAAGGAGATTGGTAAGTGTCTCTTGTATGGAAAGGTAGGTCATTGGGAAATTTAATTACAATATATTGGTCAAAAGTTAGAAAACGATGTGAATAGAAAAATTTCACCACTGAATAAAACACCCACACTCTATTGTGTCCAATGTATGGAGATTGGTCATTATGAAAGCCAATGAAAATTTTTGATGGTACATGATGATGATAACTATCAATAATTAGTTTATCCTAGAGAAAAAGGGAAATATCATATGATCACTATTTATGAGGAGGGCTATAATAATGACACGTTGAAACATACACTTACCATCTACTCTAGAGTTTCTAATGTATTATTGGATTATGTATGTACCAAATATTTTATATTTGATGATTTTACTAAAGGTTTCCCTATACCACGTCAATGATTTGATGTATAATTATCAATGAAACCCTCTAATAGTCAGATTATTGAATCCCATGTATATGATTCATCTTCAGTGAATTTTTTTCAGAATGTTCTTCCACTAAACCATATTATTGTCCCTTTGGTGGTGTTTAATGTTATCTTAGTCATGGATTGGATTTCTCTACATCAATATCACATTAATTACTGAGGAAATGAAATCATGTTTGATATTATGAACAGACCTACGATCTTCTATTAGTGTGATGATAAGCATGACTATCCAATGGATATCACATCCATGGTATCAGTCTTGTGTTCACTTCAAAAGTGGTGGTCATCTCAGATGGTTGGGGATAAACACAATATTTATGATATGACTATTGTGTAGGAGTCTTTAGATGAAATTCCAGAATAGTTTCTTGGTCTTTCACTGAATAATGAAGGGGATTTATCAATTGAACTCATAGTAGCTGTTACAGCTATTTTGAAGACACATTATTAAATTTACCCAATTTAGTTGTTGTAATTGACGAATAAACTCCAATAAAAGATTCTTAATAGATTTATTTTACCATGTGTGTCACCATAGGGAACACCTATTCTGATTATAAGTGGATATATTGGTCAATGTGGACAATAATTGGTTATCTATAACATAAAAATATCATTATCAATAACATATATACTCTACCCCTAATTGATAATTTGTTTGAGAAATTTCATTGATATAATTACATTTATAAGATTTAACTTTTTTATGGATATCATCAATAGAGGGTCATGAGTTAGGATATTCTTATGACATCATTCCATAAAGGTTATAGACACTATGAATTTATATTGATGTTATTTGTTGTTAATAATTCCCATTCTATGTTCATGTATTTGATGAATATTTTCTTTATATATTACCTTGTTTAGTTTTTTATTTTCTGTAAAGATGATATTCTTATATATTAAATGACCACGGAAGAGCATGAAGAACATTGGATAATTGTGTTAAAGACCCAGAGGAAGAAGATGCATTATGAAAAATTTACCAAAACTGAATTTGGTTTTAGAAATTTTCAATCATGGGTAATGTAATTTTCTATGAAGGTATGTCAATGGATTCTTCATAAATAGAAGTTATTGAACATTGGACCAAATGAACCATTGTGAAAAATTTATGTAGTTTTCTGGGTTTATATGGATATTTTAGAATCTTTCTATGGAATTTCACTCAATTTTCTAGTCCACTAATCGTGATAGCATAGAAGAGAGATTAGTTCCATTAGATGGATAAACATTTGAAATTTTCATGGAGCTAATGTGAAGGTTAGTGAATTAACCACAAATTACCTTATCCTACAGTGGATAATGTTTTTTAATATATTGTGATGCATAATAGAATTTATAAGGATTACTTCTCATATAGAATTAAATGGTAATATCTTATGCTTAATGTAAATTAATGTCTCATGAACAAAATTACTCAACCCGTGATTTGAAGTTAGCTGTAGTAAATTTATCATTAATGATATAGAGGCATTATCTTTATAGATAATGGTGTGAAATATATAATAATTATAAAATTTTAATGTACATTTTCAAATAGAATGAATTGAATATGATCCGAAGAATATTGTTGGATATGATTAATGATTATGATCTCCCAATACAATACAACCTTAACAATGAAAAAAAAGTATAGGATTCCTAGAGTTGGTTGGATTATGTTGGCTTGTCTATGATTGGGACCATATATGATATGCTATTTCTATATTTGAAAAGGTTATATATGGAAGTATTCAAGTAAGTGTAATGTTCTTATCTTTAACAAATGAGTGTAAAACCATTAATCTATGTAAATATTGAAGAAGCAGAGGAAGATGATAGAGAGATTCAGAAGAATTTTATAAATGTTTTTGAGATTAACCATGATTTTTATGGAATGATATGTTTTAGAAAACATGTATCTATCCTATACATACCATATTTTAAGACAAATTTGTTGGAGGAAGCTTATAGTTCTTTACTCTGTATTTATATTAGAAATGTAAACAAGTATTTAAATCTAAAAGAGAAATTTGGGTGGGTTGGAGTGGAGATATATTTTGATGATTAGGTTTCTAGAAAATTGGTATGTTATAAAATTAATTATTACGGACAAAAGTATGAAGGGATGTTATAATCATTACCCTTTTTAGAATAGAAATTGGAAAACATCACCATGGATTTTACCTTTAGACTCCCCAAAAAATATACGTGGAAAATGTTATATGGGTCATTTTTAATCACCTTAATATTTCATCACACTTAATTTACATTAGAGAATATTTATATCTAGATCAGACTACAATGATATATATTAAATAAATGTTAAGGCAGCATGGAGTGCCACATTACATTGTATCTATTCGTGATTTTTAGTTTACATCAATGTTTTATAAATATATTCAATGGGGTCCAGATACATGTTTAATTTTCCCCATTTTTTTATCCTCAGAGACATGGTCATTATGATAATACCATTCAATCTCTATAAAATAGGGTGAGATATTTCTCTATGAATATCCAATGTGTTTGTGATCAACACCTCCCTTTAGTGTCATTTTCTTGTAAAAATAGTCTTAGATCATGTATTTAGATAGCTCCTTATGAATCCATATTTGGTAATATGTGTAAAAATTAAATGTTATGAAATTAAGTTTAAGGAATAAAATTATCTATATGAGACCTATATTGGGAAATTTAAGAGACAGTTAGTTCCATTCAGTTCCATATAAGGGATTCTCAGTGTCAAAAAATGTGTAAAGAAGAAAATCATCAGAAGGATAATGATTTTATGTTGGTGTAAAGGTATTATTAAAAATAACCCTCTAGAATATGGTGATGAGATTTGTGAATAAATGTAATTACAACACTAGATATATTATACCATTTGAAATTCTAGATCATATTAGGATGACAGCTTACCGATTGGAGCTTCCACTGAATCTCCCTCAAGTTCATGATGTTTTCTATCTTTCTATCCAGAGTAATTAAAAACCTAACAATTCACTAGTACATAACATATATGTTATAACACTAGAACCATATCTCAATAATGAGGAACATCGTGGAGAGAATATTGATCGTAATGATGAAGTTCTATGAAACTAGACAACTCACATGGTCAAAATTTTCTTTTGAGACCATCAGTTTGTTGAAGCTACATGTGAAACTGAGGATGTGATGAGGTAGAAGCATCCTCATATTTTTTAAATACGATTTTAATTTTTTAGGGTTATATGAATTTTAAGGGGGTATAATCTACCATCTTATGATTTTATGAAATATATTTTTTCAAATAAATTTTATCTCTTAGATTATTTTTATTGCAAACAACACCATGTTTCAATGAAATATAATATAACATACCTTTAAAAACTAGTAATTAGAATAATATTTATGAAAATTACTACCTAAAATATGAAAAATTCAATTTTTATATGTATAAAAAGAATTCTTTGGTTATCAATTAAATGTGAATATAAATAAAAAGTGTTCAAAATAATATTTCTTATGAAACTACTATTTTTATTCACATAATGTATTTTAATAATTATAAATAAAATTTAACATTATAAGAGATTTATTTTAATGAAATTTATATATTTCATTTTCAAATTTTTTTTGAACATTCATCTAATATTTTTCTTGGCATGGAGTAAGAGTAAACAAAATATTTTGCTTAATATTTTATTTTTCTAAAATGGATTTTTCATCACGTTTTGTACACATACAATAAAATTAATTTATTCCATTTAAAGGTATTTAATTTCATAAAATGGATTTAATATTTGTAATTTGGATTTTCAAATTTGAGAAATAGGCCACATTTATTTATTTGATCAAATTAATAATAACCGTGGTAATATGTATCACATCCTTAAAGGATTAATCAGGTTAATATAGGTTAAAACAAATTGATAAGGTCATATTTTTTACCCTAATTCTTATTGGATAAATGGAATATAATCCATATAATATTAGGATTTAAATTTTTTTGTTTAATGGAAATTTTTTACAGGAAAATTATAGATATAATATTTAAAATAACGAAAGTTACCCAATATCACTCTCTTAATATTAGATGTCTCATATGTGTTTACATATGGAAAAAAGAAATATATAAATGAATATAAATGTGCATTTTGAGAATAATTATATATTTTTTTAATTTTTTAGATTTTTTTTCTAATTTTTTAAATATATAATTACTTTAAATGATTATATATTTTTTTTACAATATTTATTCAATTAAGAGAAAATGGAAATAAATGAACTTAAAATTATTAAATGTAATATAATTTGACTGTGATTTGGTGTTAAATGAATATTTTTGTCACATGTGAAAAATTATGGTTGTTTGAAATTATTATATTCTAATTCTGTCCTTTTAGTTTTTTCTTTAAAAAAAATAAATTAATAGTGTCAAGATTGATATTAATGACATTGTATCAAAATAATATTTTATTAAATTATTTAAAAATAATAAAAAAATTAAATAGAAAAATTAGGATATTATAGGTTTGAAATTGTAATCTTATTTCAATTTTTGAGTCAATAGTTACAATATCAGTAAAATTATAACGCTTCACAAGTGAAGAAGATGTTATTGAGGCTATGTTTAAAATAGATTAACTAAGGGGTTAATAAAAATGGAAAGGTTTAAAATTATAAATATTCATGTCTAAATTTTATTATATGATTTTATCTCAACCCTATACTCGTTATCTTTGAATTATTGGCCATTTGGAAGTATTTTTATTTATAATTGATTAATTATATTGTAATATTTTAAGAAATTTCATTTGTATCCTCCCCTCCCTTATAAAAGAACACCCCTCCATTCTTTTCTACACAATACATTGTAATATATAGATATAAAAACCCATTAAAAACATCTTATCCACTACATTACCCATATTCTAGATGTTTTATATTTCCAAAAATCAAAACCATTATATCTCCATCAAATGGGAAGTGAGAGTATTGTTTATGCTTATGTACGATTTATTGTCTCCACGTATCGATATTTGTTTCTTCATAACCATGTTCTTTGGTTGTGTGTTATGGAGTTTTTAATATTTATATATGATATTTACAATAAAATTTTACATCATGAATGATAATATCATGTCTACATGCATAACTTCCACACATTTAGGAAATGATAACGTCGCATGTATGCACATTTGGACTTCCACCTCCACAAAGTGATGTGATTCATTTTTTAACTTATTCTACCCAGATTTTAATAAGGATAGATTTTATAAATATATATGATTTATATTATATAATAATTACTCATTAACAGTGAATTATTATTTACCTTTCTCTATTTCAATCCATGTGGAAAATTAAATAGTGTTCTTGCGTATGTATGATCAACCATCCCCAGGAATAGTGTAATTAATTTTACTATATCTAAACATATAGATAAATATAAATATTTATATAGTCATTACATTTAAATTTATTTCATGATTAATATTCTGGATATGACATAATCATGGTCAACGTACAAACGCCATTACTACTGAATGAAAATATACAAGAAAAACAATGTAGTTTATTACATAGAATAGTGTTATTAATATTTAATTGTGAATTGATGGGTGATAAAAGGTTACAAGAAAAAAAGTATTGGTTGATATATATGAATATGGTTATGTTATATAAGTATAATAAATTTAAATTTATTATACTGAAGGTTATATTTCTTCTGAATCATGTTGCACCCGAGTTAAGGGTCTTATGTCACCATATCATTGTTTATCAAGATTTTAATTGATTCCGTTATGATAAAGAAATATTATGATCTACCTATCAAGATAATAATTAATTTTATTTTCCTTTAGTAATTTATTGAAAATAAATATTTTTTTTTCGTTATCTTATATACTGAAGACACTGAAAATATTTTCATAGAGAAAATCAACATTATTTATACCATCAATAGAAAATCATTTTTATTAAATATAATTTTTTAAAAAATGTCTATAATAAGGTATTTACTGTTCTCTTATGATTGGTTAAATTCATTTTTTCTAAATTTAACATTTTAAAATTGTCGCAAAAGTATTATTTTTTTCATTTTCTGAAGAAATTACTTTCATACTTTTTACAAATAAAATAGATACAAATGTTCAAATTTAACATATAAATCTTGAATGGAATTTTATGTCGTCAGGACTAATAAATAATTTTACGAATCCATTACACGATACAATGGTTATTTTAAAATAAAATGTTTTCTAATTTTCTTTTGTAATTTTGTTTTTTTTAGAGACGTGATTTTACAATGGAATGATTATTTTCATCAAAAAAAAATTTCTTAATGAACATTTTATTCATCAATGATAAAAACCCATAAATATTTCAAATAATTATATGGAATATGATCAAATGATACCATCCTCATTAATTGTTTCCATAGTTTATGATTACGTTTATAATATTTTTATCAAAATCATTCCTTTTACATGGGTTATGTGATGATGAAATGTTTATCAAACCCATTTATTTTCATGGGTTATAATATGATTAATGTTTTATGATATTATAGAAAAAACATTAATGGTTTTCATTATGTGATGATTGATACCTAAATCTCCCTCCAATACATTGGGTATATATCTATATATCATTTGATGAATAGTATTATAATGTGGTGTTAGCCCAGTTCAGTAATGGACTATATCAACTATGATTATCTAGGGAGTGAACATTGACTACTATGATGGTTTGTAGGGTGTACCCATATCCTTATAATAGACATTAATAAGTGACTTGGATACTAAGTAAATGACTTTATAATCTTATGTTTATTCCACGTGTATATTTATTATACCAATGTTATGATCTCATGAATTATGTCCTTTAATTCCTCTATTATTCATTTCTTAAGAATTACCATAATTTATAAAATGACACATGATTTTGATCTATGATATGTTGGGTAAGGATTTTATTTATTAAGACATTGTTTTCATACGCTTATACTCATATTATGTTTATGTGATCAATAATATCTACCTTTTTCCCATACTGAGAATTATATCTCACCCTTTCTATAATTTCCTTTCCCCGTGTTGTGAATAATAGAAAAATGTATAATATTTATATGAAGGATCCCGGTTGTTGAGAATTTATTAAGAGATTATGTAGATAACATATGAAATTATTTTTAAATTTCCAACTTTCCTAAGGTTCTAGACCTATGTGATTATTTAATGGATCATAATTTTATAAAATGTATATTCAACTATGAAGATGTAGAGTTTAAGTATGACAAGTTTGGGGAACTATATTTATCTTATTAAGAATCCTATAGAGAATAAATTAAATTTGGTATCATTTAGGATACATGGACCCTCCAAGAGATGGTGGGGCTTGATTGGACAGATATGCAGAAGGTATGGTCTCACCTGGGTGATTTTCAAGTACCTATTATTTATAGAATATTTTCCCAATACTCTGAATCTATATCGAGTGTCAGAGTTCATGGACATATAGAAAACATCAATTATAATATCCTTATAATTCACTCAAATGAGTAAGATATTAACCTTTTCTTATCCATTTAATGAAAATTTGAAACAAAAGTTCAGGAAGATTGATATTGCCTTCATCCAGAGATCATGTGATAGGTCAGTTGAATCAACCATATAATGTACCTAGAGGTTCTCCTAAAATCCTTGTCTACTGAGAAGCACTTCAAGTATGATTATGTAGTTGTTCTTATTTCCACCTTTAGTACTTAGGAAGGTACACCTCTTACTACTAGGATGACTATATACTCTTTTAGTGTGATGAAGAGCACCAAGGAAGGACAACAAGTTTGTTTTAAGATAGTGGAGTATATTAGGTCTTCTTCCTACAGAGTTCCACTATGTTTCAACTATGGAAATATAGTACATTATAACTAGATATGCATAGTTTCTCAAAGATAATGATGGTAATTTGGAAAGGAATATATTATAAAATAGTTCTACCTTAGATCACTGAGTATAGGATTCAATATGGGATCAATGTAGATATAGTGGAGGAACTAGTGATCTAGGTGGGGTCCTCATAATTAGGATAAGAAAACATTGACTCAGGTGAGTCATATACTTCAAGGACATGGACATGAAGCAAATATAGGCAGAGTTAATATAGTCGAATAGAATCTAGAAGATGGCGGTGATGGACTATATACTAATATATGCATGGTATATACAACTTTTACATTATCTACTACCTTACTTGATAATGGTTCTTTCTATTCCTTTACAACTACACAAGTTGTTTCTCGAATTGACATACATTTCATGTTTCCTTATGATTTACTTTACCTTGATACACTATTGGGATTGAATTTGTACCACCTTCAATGATGCCTAATGTTTCATATAGTCATATATAGTTAGGGAAATCTATTAGAAATTATGATTATGGATATGTAGATTTCCTATGTTATTCTTTTCATAGAAATGTTAACTATTATATGTGTGCACATATATTTATATCGAATACCTTTATGATTTCCTTTTTCCAAGGGATAAAATTCCATGATGATCATTGAATTGGAGTTGGGATTATATAGGATTGTTCTAGACCAAAGATTAATTTGGATGATCATGACATAGATTAAAGTCTTGGATCTCTCAGCGAGATTAGTGGTTTCCACATCTTAATCTTCTCTAGTTTTGGATCATGCTAAGGATTTTTTAGATATATTCAAAGGATTTATGCTTGTTAGAGGTGTTATGTTTTAGAAAGAACACATTCCAGTTGAATATAATATTTTCCTTCTTAAAATATAGTTCTTGATGATTTGAAAAAAGTCAAGGTATAACTCGATGACATGAAAAAAAGGTTTTATTAGGTTGAGTATATCACCATGGTGTGAAACTAATGTTTCTACAAGAATTTTTATGTTATTATTTAACTCTATTACTATTATAGAAAAATGAATCAAATGAGGGTAAAGAATATGTACCATTTCCCCAAAACCAATGACATATCTGATTAGTTGAGGAATCCTGATTGTTTTCTAAAATTGATCTCCAATAATGTTTTCCCTAGTAGTGGGATAAAGAGGATGATATCTCGATGATGGTGTTTCAGATTAAGTATGGATTGTACAAGTTTGTGGTATCTTAATTTGGGTTGACCAATGCACCAGAAGAGTTCATGTCTATCATGAATAATGATATCAATCCATATCTTGACGCATTCATATTGGTGTTTATTGAATATATCCACATCTAAATTCTATCCACAAAGTATTATTATAGACATATTGATTTTTTTCTTTAGTACACATTGATCACATATTCTTTATGTCAAGCATTCAAAGAGTCACATTATATTCAAGATGTGAAATTAATAGGGAATTTTATTTCTGAGGAAGGAATATAAGTAGACCTAATGAAAGAAGAGTTCATTATATCCTATAAATCGCACTATAACTTTTAGAAGATCAGGGTCAATTTTTTGTTTAGAATAATACTACATGTATTTTATATAGGAATATTCTTATTTATTGGAACCCATAACCATGATGATTAATAAAGAGATAAACCATCAATCGATGGACCACTATGAAGGGGAATTTATGGAACTAAATATGTGGTTTAATATATCACTAGTGATTATTCATCATGAGTTTGTTTTTGGTCATGAAATAAACTATGATTCAATGAGAGTTGCCTTTTGGGAGGTTTCAATGAAAAAGTATCTTGAAGTAGAATAAGGGGATGTTCAGTTATAACCCCATGAGTGGAACTATCCTACTGATAACTTGGAGCTAGAATCATTGGTCTACTTATTGATGGGTTAGAGACACAGTAGTTACCCATTCCAAAAATAATATAAACAATACATTAATCTCACGATTTAGATTATAAATCTCAAAAATTATCAATATCCAATGACTATAAGGTTTAGTGTCATGGATATTAGTTAAAAAAAATTATTTTATTTTACTTGAAAAAATTTATCCGTAATTATGATCCATTTTAAATTTTATAGTCTTACCGCAAGATATTATCATATTCATAATTTGGGGATTGTAAACATAAGAATGGGTGATATCAAATTATTATTAATGATAGGATATTTCACAAATTATTAAATCATAAAAATAAAATCTACGATAAGGGAGACATAAAAATCTTAATAAAAGATAAAAATTCCAAATGTTATAATAATAAAACATGATGTAGATACATAAGATCATTGAAAAAAAAGAAAGAATTATCAAAGATATTAACTAGATAAAAGTAAATATCATTAATAAAAAAAAAGTGAGCATGATATTAAATTATGTAATTATTTAAATATAATTAAACATCATAAAAACATGTAATTACATGGTATAAAAATTGAAAATGAGGCACAATCATAAACATAGAGAAATTATAATTTTATGATAAAAAAATTCCCCACTTCATGTTGTAAAAATAAATATTCCCACATTATGATGGGAACAAAAAAATCCCCACACATCAAGTTGAAAATAAAAATATACCCATGATACATTTTGTGAAAAAAATTACTCTTTTTAATATTTTGAACAAAATAATTTCCCACGGATAAAATTTTGAAAAAAATACCCATGCTTCATATTGTGAAAAAATTTCCAGGATTAACATCATTTTTTATAAGGTATAAATACTTAAATAATTAATTGGAGGATGATTTAGGTACCCAAACTTCACTATTCATATATATAAGTTCCATAATAAAATAAAATAGTCACCATATCAAAAAGATCCCATGGAAACGGAATGATTTTATTAAAATGATAAAAGACACAACATAACGAGAACATAAAAAAACATAGATTATTAAAACTCTCATTTTCAAAAAGAATTAATATCATAAGGACATAAAAATGGTGATCAAACATATATTCATGAATGTTAAACCTTGATGTGTAAATAGAAGTGAAACAACAAATGTTATCAATATAACATTTTAAATCATTGAAATAATAAATTAATTTCCAAAAATCATTTTTTAAAAGGGAAATAAAATATTTTTGAAAACCTTATTTCAAAATAAATAACCCTAAAAAATCAATAAAGGTATCAAAAGGATACGCTAAAATACATTGAAATATTTTACTTTTAAAAGAATCATTAAAAATAAACACCGAAAAATGAATATTTATTTTAAAAAGGGGAACTGCAAACACATTTAAAACATTTTATTTTAATGTAACCCTTAATAATAGAAAACTTGATGAATATATAATGTCTTCTAAATAAGATAAGTGAATATTTGTTTAAAAAATTTACATTAAAAAACTAATATTTAATAATTTAACCATGAAAAGGACATAGTATATCAAAAAAGGTAATTTAAATTTATTTTAAAATTTGAGGATTAAAAATAATAATGAAAAAAAGAATTTTTTTTATTAAAATATAATATGGATTAGATTATAAATCCATTTATTTGTAAAGGGTAGAAAAAAAACTTCTGAACATTTTGAAATAACCTTGTAAAATAAAAACATCATTGAATTGATGGACAAATTATTGGTATAAAATGAATAAAGGAGAGAAAAATTATCATTAGGTATATAATAAATTTAAATTTTCAGTAGGTAAAGGAAAACACTCATGTGAAGCCAAAACATGGATAGGAAAGAAAAAATAATTAAAACAAATGAAATTTAGTAAAAACAATTCATTTAAATAAAATATAGAATCATAAATCTAGAAGAATTTTCTATAAAACTTAATTTACCAAGAAAATTTAGTGGAATTACCATATAAAATATTAATAGGTAGTAATATGTCATATTTTAATGATTATAGCAATAGGTAAGTGATTATAACCCGAAGAAAAATATTTGAGTCAAAACCCCCTTAAGACATTTGTAATGTTTAAATCATAACCCCTATAAGAAAGATAACATGAAATTGGGAATTTAATATCATGAAATAAAATATGATGATAATATAAAATATAAAAATGGGGTGGTATGTACACCATACATATTGAAAAATGGTGGATAAAATAAACAAGTCTTAGTGAAAGGAAATTTAGATGGAAATCCAATCCTTTCTTCATTTCATAGTAAATCACACTAAAAACTCCAATCAAAACAAAATAGCTTAAAAAATATCCTATTTTAAATCCTCAGTCAAATATATTATACTTTTATAATATTATTAAAATTCATTATTATGAGTAAATTAATTAGTTATAGGATATTTTTACTATACGGTGCTAATAACATTAATTATTTTGTTTATGTTCAATATTTCTGATATCATTACCCATCATGTGATACCATGATCATGGTTGATTTATCAATTATTATTTCTTGATATATATAAATTATATTTATTTAAAATTTTCTAGTTTCATTCAATGTGTCTTCCGGTTAGGTTATGTGAAAATCGAATAGATAATGAATTTTTTCAGAAATATTAGTGAATTAAAATGTTAAATTTGTGATATTTTAAATACTTTTCATAATATCTAAAAATCTAGTAATTATTATTTTATTATTATATATTATTATTATAATTCTTAAGGTTCCTCTAGTCATCCCCAATCATATTTAAATAAAATTACATGGGGGGGGGGGGGGGTTAAACCATCCCATACTACAACACACTTTAACAGAGTTGGAATGTATAGTTAATGAGGTGTTTATTTTGACAAAATATTACAATAAGAGAATAATATTAATATTATATTAATATTTTTTAATATGGTGAACCATATTTTATATTTATTTAGAAAAATTTATGGAAATATAAATTAAAAATGAAAAACATCTCATCACGGATGTGGTAATATGCATCTATGTACCATTAGCATTCTCATTTCTCAATGCATGGGAGGGGATGAAGGGGGACATTAAATTGAATTTTCATAATAATAACTATATGAGATATATCATATTTATTCATTATTTCCACCATTAAATCCATATATAATTTTTTTAACAAAAAATGATTTCACTTCATGGAGATGGTAGTCCACAAAATGCACTCTTGATATAATTTTATTCTATATGTGTTGAAATAAATAACTAATAATTAAACTATTGAAATAAAAAATATCAATAATAATTAAATTTAATGCATCATAAAAGTATGATGTTATGATATAGTGATGAGAAAAAATTTGAGGAAAATATTTAGAAGAAGATAATATATATGTTGTAGACTATATTTTTCCTTTGATGTTCCCATTAAATTTAATATCATATGGTTAATGGGTGTGGCTAGTGGATTTTTTTTGGCTTAGGGTTAAGAGAAAAGTAAAATTACTGTTTTCAAGTAGTATTTTTAATGTGGTGTTTGTATTTTAAGTGTTTTAATTGATATCCATTTATAACTGGAGAAAAGGGAACTTATGGAATCACACACCATTTTTCAATAATTCCATCATTATATTCATGGTTAAACGTAATAGAAGTGGATTTTGGGTTAAGTTAATGAGTCGAATAATGTAAAACACTTATTTTAAAACATGTTTATAAATTGTTTTGTCCATTTACCCAAAGTGGAACTCTTTTTTCGTATTTTTCTTTTTACTAGGGTAACTATTTATTAACCATTTTAATTAATTTTCATCACAATAATTAATATTTACCTTATTTACTATTTTTAAACATCTAATTTTAAAATTTAAAATCATTTTACTACAATAATTTTTGAAATTCATGGAAATTTTGTTTAAAATAAACAAACATAATCATGTCAAATAGTTTTTAGAAAAAAAACTGAGGTTTTTATCTTTAAATTAATATATAATATTATATTATAATAATTATTTTTATTAATAAAAGAAATTTTTTATTATAAATTGAAGTAATAGTATGATTTTTGATGGAAATTCATATATATATATATATATATATCACCATTAAAATAACTCATTCCAAGAGAAGGCTGAGATATTTTTTTATTAAATAAATATTTTTATTTATTTCTAAAAATAATTTAAATGGTATTTATAATCTCAATGATTATAATAAAATGAAATCTTTTATTTCTTAAATATATATTTTTTTATATAAAATGGTATTCAAACATCTATGATATTCTTACATAGCGATAAAATCACAAAACACAAATTTCCGACTAAAAAAACAATCTTAATTCAAAAAATTATAAATTTTATATAATGTAAATTTCCCTAAGAGAAGTTCAAAAATATATTTTATTTTATCAAATATAGATTTTAAATTATTAAAATTCCTTTTTTAGAGAGGTTAAAATATAATGAAAATGGATTTTATTAAAACAATTTTCTACCTGATCACATATGAATTATTTATTTTCTAAAGGTAATAAGTATTAATGATATAAAATTTTAGAGTTTGGTATAGATTTATTAATAATTTGTCTTAATGTGTTTTGGTTTAATTATCTTTGGTGTAGTGTGTCACATATGTTATAGAACATGGTATATATTTTAACGTATCAAAAATATTAGGTCATTACATCCCCCGACCTCATAAAAAAATTCTTTCCTCACTATTTATATTATAATTTAAAAAAAAGAATATAAGATATATATGAATGGATACAAATAGATATTATACTAATATATCCATCACATTACCCTTGGTATGGATATCAAACTAATTATCACAAATAAGATTCTTTAGAGTTCTTAGGGACATACCTTTCATAAATTCATTTCCTTTATCATGATTTAACTAAATACTAACACAAAATTTTATGGTAATATCAAAAATAATTGGTGTATATGAATATGAAATGTGACTTAGAATATGTCTTATATAATAAAACCTTTATTGAAAACTACGATGCTTTTATTTCAAATATGTCATACTTTTTAATCATATAACTCTTTTGGTTCTACTGAGGTTACATTATGTTTTGGTCTCTAAAAAAACACAAACCATTACCTTAATGTAATTAATAAATCAGTCATTCATAGTGTTTTATAATGTGCATGTGATCAACCAAAGAATTTCCTTCAGAAGTTTCAAACTAGGTCATTAGTTAGGCCCTATTATCATGCACTTGGTGATGATCGAGTTAACACCCAATACACCCTCTTTAGGGTTATTACCCCTATGTACAAATATTCTAGAGCCTTCATCCACTTTTAATATCCAAAAAATGATGTAATATCGTGGTTAACCACACAATCTCTTCTTAGAAATACATCAAGACATTTTCATATGCTTCAACTGATCCCTTAGATATTTCCATAGGGTTTTCAATAATGTTTTCTAAACTAATTTCTTGAATTAACTGAACTATTCTTCAAATAACAAAACCCTCCTCTAATACCAAATTTCGCCACCCATGATAAGATAAACAAAAATAGCACATTAATTTCATAATTTAGATTCAACATCTCACAACGGTCACAAGTTCCATGGATTAAAATGTTTAATGTCTTGAATATTAGATACACAATTTTTTTTACCACAACTTTGATCATTTAAACAAAATTATGAAATAGACTTTTTCTAGTCAACTCAAATGATATAATAATCTACATAACCTTTGTATTGTTCACATAAGAAAGGGATGTTCATAAATACTGGGTAAGGAAAATATATACCATAATGTATGAGATAATAAATGTTAAGAAGAATTCAAGGAATTCTTAAATATTATTAAAAAATAACTTTATAAAATGTATTAAAATTATAATACATGCTGAAAAAACATATGATAATTTACAGATCATTAGGGAATCAAAAATAAATATTATCTTGGTCAAAATACATACCAATAACAAAAAAATATGAAAGCCTAACATTAGTGTTGAACACATTAAAAATTAGGCATGATCAGGAAAACAATACATAACATGATTAAAAAAATGACAATTTAGAACAATCAAAATCATGGTGAAATTATATCATTATAAACAAAACAAAATTCCCCCTCTTTGTTGTGAACAAAAAAAATTACCCCACTTCATGTTGTGAACAAAAAAATACCACACATCATTTCATAAACATTCAAAATTCCCATGCTTAATTTTGTGCATAAAAAAGTTCCCAAACATCATGATGTGAACCCACATAATTCTCATGCTTCGTTTTCTGAGAAAAAAAATTTCCCAAAATTCATATTGTCAAAAAAAAATTAACCACACATGATATCTTTTTCTTATGAGGTATAAATCCTTATATAATGAATTAGAGGGTGATATAAGATCTTAACCATAAATATTTATACATACATGTGCCATAAAAAAATCATACATTCCTCATATTTTGTATAACCCATGAAAAAAAGAAAGGGTTTATAAAAATTTTCAAAAAAATTATATAACATGAGCTTAATAAATCATAGACTATCAAAATTATCTTTTTCCAAAATAAATCATATCATAGAAATATATAAAGGTTGATAAAAATATATTTTCATAAAAGATAAACCTTAGAGGGTAAATAGAATTAAAAACACAAAATGTTTCAAAAAACATTTTAGAACATTGACGAACAAATTACATTACAAAAACATGTTTTTGAAGAAAAAGAGAACAACGTAGAAACCATTATATATAAATAAAATATCTTTAAAATTTTATAATGGATTCAAGAATGGGATTTTAAAATACATGAAAATATTTTAATTTTAATGATCATAAAAAATTAACACTTGAAAAATACATTATGATTTAGAAAATGGGATATGGAAATACAAAGAAATATTTAATTTGAAAATGAACCTATAATAATAGAGACTTGAAAAAACATAATTTTTTCAAAAAAATATATAACAAAAAATAAATTGAAAACATTTACATTTAAAAATTATCCTTAATAACAGAACCTGAAAAAATAAATAATCATTTCAAAAAGTAATGTGATTTATTTTTGGAAACCATTAATTTTTGAAATAATCGAAACATGAAAATGACATATATTTTATCAATGAAAATGGAGGATTGTCTGAACAAATTGTTTTAAAATGAATAATAGTGAGAAAATTTTTCCTTAGAGATAAAAATAGTTTGAATTTCCACTAGGGAATGGAAAATATTATTTTGATGTGAAAACATCGATAGGGAAAGAAAATCAGTTAAAGTAAATAAGTATTATTCATAGAAAAATGCATTTAAAAAAAATAATAGAATCAAAATGGTTGAAGTTATATTTTTGAAACATGGATTCATTATAATATCTTTTATGTATACAACATAAAATCTTCATATTTTTTAATATATCAATCTTGAAGGATTATAGTCAAATAAAAGTGATTACGACCCAAGGTAAATATCGAAGTTATAAAAACACCGTACAAGCATTGTACCTTTTAAATCATAAATCCTCGGGAATGATTAGATAAAATTGAAAATTGAGTATACTAAAATATAGGATAATCACGATATAAAAATTATAGTGATCTTTTATATACACCATATTAATGTCATCACAGTGTATAAAATATACATTTTTAAATAAAAGGAAATTGGGAAAGAGGCCTTTACATTCATTCCATGGTTTGTTGAACCCACTATAACCTCATTAAAAGAAATAATTTATAATTTAATAACGTAATTAATAAACAAAATCATATTGATTACAATTTTTAATCCATATTAAATTTATCAATCGTAAGTACATAAATTATTTATAGTGTATTATGAATATCATGTGTTAATAACATTGAATTTTTTTCAAATAATTAATAATTTTGATATCATTACCCATCATTTAATAACAAGTTAAATGTTTAAATATCATTTATGATTTTATAATATATAAATTATATTGAATTAAAATTTTCTTATTTCCTTCCATATGTTTTTTGGTTTTATTTTGTTAAAAAAAAATTAAAAATGGCTTATTTTAGTGATTTTAATGAATGAAAATGTTAGTTTAGTAATAGATTAAATAATTTTTTTTAAATATCGCAATAATTATATAATATTTATTATTATTTCAATAGATAATAATAATATTATTTTTCATTTTCTATATTCATACATAATCAGATTTTATGGTACTGTTCACATATGTGGTTAAACTGACCCAAACATGAACTCACTTTAACTTGTTTGGGGAGTATGGTTAAGGTTGTATTTATTTTGATGCAATATAATTATTAAATAAACATAATTTTATTAATTTTATTTTTTAATAATTTTGGACCATGCTTTAGGAGTTTTGGATAATTTATGTATATCTAAAAGAAAAAGGAAAAAAATTTCATCTTGGAGGCGGTAATTTGCATGTACATACCATTAGTGATCATTTTTTATTAGTACACGAGAGTGGTGGAAGGTGGATATTAAAATTAAATTTTAGGTTAATTATTATATGATATTTTTAAAACTTATTCCTCATTTCCATATATAATACCGTCCATGGGTGTTGTTAATGAAAACAAATTATTTCACTTTGTGGAGGCGGTAGTACGCTTAACATAATAGCGACGTTCCTCTAGTTTTATTATATATTGATAGAAATTAATAACTAAGGCTTATAAAATTAACATAAAAAATATAATAATAATAATTATACTTAATTTATCATAATTTTAAGATAATGGTATATTTTTATGAATAAGATTATGAAAAAAGCATAAGTATGAGATAATACATACACTATACCTTGAAATTGAAGGTCTTAGGATAAATATGAGTGACAATGGGGATATTTTTCTGTGATAGGGACAGTAAACGTTCATATTTTCTTCGAATATTATATTTTGTTTCGTAGAAATGAAAGGGAGGTGGTGATATCCATTTATTAGGTGTGAAAAGGGAAATTTTAGAAACACTCATTGTTTTTCAATAATTCCAGGACCCTATTCTATGATCAATTTCCCAGAAATTAAAAAAAGTGGATTAAGGGGTCGGATAATGTCCATTTTAATCCAAAACTCTTATTTAAAAACATTTTAAAACAATTTTTTCTCTATCCCTTATGTAAAACTCCTTTTACCAATTTTAATTTTTGTTAGGTAACTATTTTAAGCATTGTTAAATAATTGTAAAAAATAATATTAAAAATGAATATATTACCTAATTTTAACCTTCTAATTATAAATTTGAAAATCATTATATCATATCATATTTCTAAATTGTTAAAAATTTAATTTTAAAAATTCATATTTGTTCACAAAAAAACATTTTTAGAAAAAATGATGTTTTATATATTTAAATTTATATATTAGAGAAACTTTTAATTATTATTGATTATAATAAAGTTAATTTATTTTTTAAAAACACAATTAATTTTATGGTTCTTTCATGTAAATCTACTACCAAATTCTCCCTTGAAAATACTCCATTAAATAAGAAATCTAAAAACAATTTTCAATATAATAACATTTTTATTTTATTACAAAATATTGGAAATAGTATTTATAAAATCAATGAATATTGTAAGTGAAATATTTTACACCTTAAATATAAATATTATTACAAAAAATGAATTTTAATATTCTATAATACACTTAAATAAATTAAAAATTAGAAAAAGTGTATTTTGGACTAGAAAATAAATCATTTAAGAAAAAATTAAAAAAATCATATGAAGGAAATATTCATGAGTGGTGTTAAAAATTGAATTTTATTTTATCTAATTAAAATCATAGAATTTTTAAATTTATTTTTTGAAATAATTAATGTATAAATAAAAGGGATTTTATTTTAACCTTTTTCATTATTAACCCATATTAATTGTTTATCTGCTAAAGGTAATAGCCATTAATGGTCAATAATATGTGTTTTTATTATAGATTTATTTATAATGTTTCATAAAATGTTTTGATTTTATTATGTTTGGTGTAGAATTTGAACATTTTATAGAACATATTAAGTATTTTAAATGATCTAAAACCTCTTGTCGTTACAGACACTATATATTTGGTGGTAGGATTGTTGTCTACATGGACCATAAGATCATATGCTACATACTCACACAACAGGACCTAAACAAGAGGATGATGAAATGGGGAGAGTGTATACATATTATTTACTTTTTTTTATTAAGAAATAGGTAAAGGATTATCTTATCTATATCATGCATGTAGCTTAGGATCTTGGTTACTATATTTTTGAGGAATAGTGGCTTCAAATGTGTTTGTTGGTTGATTAGAGGATTAATGGTTTCAAGGACCAGATACTTAGGTTTTTATTTTATAATAATGATGTGACTCTGGTTCATGGATGGGTTATAATCATTGCTTCCATTTTGGAGGATCTGATGAAATACATCCATACATATAATTTTTTTGTTCAGCCTAGGGTGAAAATGATATTCCAATACCTTAGGAGGATGTTCTAGTGTCTAGGAATAAAAAGGAGTGTTTTTGGATTCAGTTACTGATTCCTTGAATTCTAGAGGATAATAGTTGAGTACCCGATTTGTTGTGGTACTCTAGACACTTATAGAGACCTTGTTGAAGTGGGAGGAGACCACGGTGAACCTTCTACTAAGGATAAAAAGGATCTTGAGTATTCATGATTCTATATGGGATATTGTTGATTCAAAAACCAAAGTTTCTCACATCATACCAATGAGTGACATTGACAAAGTAGATGAGCTGGGAAAGTCGTATGTCCATGAAATTATAAACTTATATGATTCCCCCTTGATATTTTTATCTGATAGATATTTACATTTTATATTACATTTTTATGTATTTTATAAGGTCTTAGGGATATAGCTGATATTGTGAACATCATACTATCCCTAAATTGATAGATAGTTAGAGATGATGATTTGTGCTTTGGAGGATATGATTTGGGTTTACATCTATGACATCTGTTGACTATGGGAAGATCACATAGATTGTTTTGAATTTACATACTACAATATTTACCAATATTTTATTCATATGAAACCCTATGAGGCTCTCCATGTTAGACCATTTCGATCATTATTTATTTGAAAAAGCATGGTAACGTAACAAATGTTGGACACCATTTGGTATAGGAGACATTTGAAAGGGTCTAGATGATTTGGAAGAAGTTGATCACAACATAGAGTAGAAAGAGTTCTTATGTTGATGATAAGATGAGAAATATATAGTTTTATATAGGATATGCATTCATTATGAGAGTGACTCCTCTGTTATGTCACCAATATATGAGAAAGAAAGTAATGTAAGCCTTGAATTATGTTCAATCCTTTAGAATAGTCTAGCTGGTTGGGATAGTGGGATTCCATCAAGAGATTCCAACACTATACCAAGGAAATGAATATTTTTTTCAGTGTTTCAACTTCTGCAGTACATTCAAAATTATACTCATTTCATCAATTAGGATGATGATTTGGAGGAGCCGAATTCATCATACATGGATTTCCCATTATAGATTATGGACTATATAGAGAAAGTACATTGAGGGAGGTGGTAACACTTGTCTAGATATAGACTAATTTATTGACCTGATAGGAGTCTTGGGTTTAGGAATATGACACTCATTCTAAATTTCATGATATTTTTGAGTAATTACTTTGAGGGTACTTCTCAATGATGAGAAGTAGTTATAAGGGTAGAATTGTAACATCCTTTCTTATTTTGAATGTAGATGGTCTTTAATGTTTAAAAATTATCTATTACTTTTATGTTTTCTCTCTATTATGGGTTTATTATAGGATAATAATTATTATATAGGTGGTCTCTAGGTGACAGTTTATGGGATGTATAAAATAAGGCCACTGACTCACATATGTGGATCCACCAGCCTATCAGTGGTGCTAGATGTGGCTCTATAAGAAGGTTGATCCCACCGATATGCCAATGGTTATGGAAATATGTATTTTTTTAGTAAACTATCCCATAAATGGTTATTTCAGAACCATGGTAGTTTTCATAACAAATTTAAAACCCAGTGTCCCATCATCAACCCGCCGATGGTGCTACCAACCATCCGTTGAGGCACAACAGTCACTCATGAACCTTGTTCATCAATGAATTAAATATGCCCCATAAGATCTAAATACCACAAATTTTTACCCTATAAAACTCTAATTATGACCATAATGCCCCTATTCCAAATTTTATACCTATCCCTATATTCCTACAGATTTCTCACTCATCCAAGCATGGTTATACAATCTTTGACTAGTGTAGAAATGCTAGAATTGTGATTTTTATAAAGGTCGATATAGTTTTCCTCTTCCAATTTGAAATATATTCATGGATTAGTGATTGTTCTAGGGTTTGATTTATGATAATAGGTTGATTTTTTCAACACATTATAAAACAATTGTTGATCAACCAAGTTGTTTTCATGCAATAATCAAATTTACATCTACCTTTGATTATAGATGTTCTATAGGTCTGTATTTGTGAATCATGTTTCTATAACTCTTCAGCACTAAGGAGGGTTATAGATTCATGTGTGCTGAGTCTTTACTGGTTCCTTCTTGGCTGCTTATGTTCCATTCTGCATTTATTTCTTTGGCTTAATATTTTCTTAAGTGGGGGATTTAGAAGTGTAGACTACCTTTGCAACAGATGATACAGTGAGATGGAATTTCACTTGCACCTCTTTGATTTCATTGTCTTATTGTAGATGAAACTGTTGATCATTTATTTATATTTTGTTTCTCTTCATCTGGCTTATGGGTTTATTTTCAGGGTGTCTTTGGAAGCCATCTGAATTTTGAGAGTTTTGAATAGCTTATGGATTCTATTTACTGATATGATTGCATCTCTAAAGTGAAACTGCTGCTCCTCTCTGCAGTCTCATCATTTGTTTCTTTTTATCTAGAGATCCCAAAATGGTATTGTCTTTGAGAATATAATTACACCAATTTCTGTTGGTATTCAGAAGCTTCATATTGGTGTTATTTCTTTTGCGCAAGCTCGAATTGGAGTCATGCAGAATGATGTTTCAGATCTGGTTATATTGTGAACTTTGGGTGTTTCTTGCAGATATAAGAAGCTGATTATGATGAAGTATATCCGATGGATCCCTCTGATCTCTCGGTGTCTGAAATTTAATGTGGATGGAGCATCATTAGGTGCACCAGGTCCTTCGAGATGTGGTGGTGTTTTTCTCACTTATAAGGGATTTGTTAAAGGCTATTTCTACCACTTTTTAGGAAATGGATTTGTGATTGATGCATAATTATGGGATATGATTAAGGATGTCTGGTATGATTCTTTTCATGGTGGGATGACCTTATGGATGGAGTCCGATTCAATTTTAGTGGTTTATATTCTTAGAAATAGTTCAACAAATGTCCCTTGGAGGATTCTTTCTGCCTGGGATGAATGTCTGAAACATGTGGAGAAGATTTGTTTGGTTTTCATCCATGTTTTTAGAGAGGCAAATTAGGTTGCTGATGCTTTGTCCAAGCGTGTGATAGAGGTGGTTTTCTCTTTATGGTCCTTCGTTACACCAACTTTCTGTTTTGGTTTGGTTGATGCTGATGCGCATGGTGACGTGTACACATGTCTTTGTTGACCCTATGTTTCTCCTCTTCTGGTATCTTTAATTTTTTTGTGAATAAAATTTTTCAGGTAATGGGCTTGCCTGCTCCTGAGTCTTCTGATTATCAATCAACTTGAAAAAAAATTTATTTAATATTCTCTCAAATCACTTTTATGTTGATTGATTAATGATCGATCAATGCTCATTACATAGGCGCTAGGTTATCTTAAATGGGTGGGACTCGGATTCATGATCCATTCTCGAATCGACAATGAATCCTTTGAATTAATAATGTATCCCTCAAAATACCACAGAATTGGTTCTGATAGAGGACTCTATATGTGATGTTATTATAGAACCACCCTTCATGAAATTGATTTTACTTGAGTATCTATTTAAAAACTCTTAATTAAGAAACTACAACTTTGGATAGGTATCCTTGATACATGAGTTCATTCTTCATGGCTATGATACCTGATTCTGTCATTGATCCTTTGATGAAACATTAAGCACTTGGTCAATAAATATGATATAATATTTTACTTACCATTTAGGGATCTTTATGAAACTCATTCACTTTGTATGATCCTTAAATTGTATTTATTTTTTAACAAGGATGATTGTGATCACATATTGGTGTGTGTAGAACATGATACCTTTTAATGGTTCTTGATTCTATGAGTTATCCTATATTTTGTTTGACTATGCTTGATGAAGACTGCATGTATTAAATGTTTCTATTATATACTCATGATAATATAAAACTCCCCACCTTGTATGATCCACCATGTTATATTTATGTTTCATGCAATGGAGATATTGTATTAGTATTGAGATAAGTAGATAATTGTGATAAGGTTGTCCCTTAGAGAGTAAGTACTTGAAAAGTTTTCTAATGATGTCGATGGACCTGGAAGAAGGGTAGGGTTACAAAAGTTCCTATTCAAATTTGTGTCACATTTTTATATTATTCCTAGTGTATTTCATGTGATGTGTCTGTTTGATTGTAAGAGGATATCAAGTATTGAGATCACATGTTCCCTAGTGAGTGTAGAGTGGAATGATTGGATGATTATTTAAAGATGCCATGTTCTATTATCACAGAATGAATTGAGGATGTTGAGTACCACATTAACATGATTTTTCATGTAGAGAAACCTGTACACTTTCCTTGTTCATAGTTCTTAATCACAACTAACAAAATTATCTAGTCCTTATATCATTGATCTGAGGCAAGAATGGTTAGCGGCTAGTGGCTTGGTTAACATTTGGGAGATCAACACATTATTGGAATCCTTTGATATTTATTAATTTTTATAAAAAATATATAAAACAATCACATATAGAATCTTTTAAAGACATAATAGTGGTGTCGTACTAGGTTTTATTACTCACACCCTATACAGGCATCTCGACAGAAATATTGATATCATTTTTATGGATATATGTAATGGTAATGGTCCCATAAAAAATAATTGAGGTGTGGAGCAGGTGCCAGTGAAAAAATCAGGATGGAATCAAAATAATTTTCATATAGTGCTATTAATTTATATTTTTATACTTTTTTTTGACACACTGGGAGAGTATTTTATTTTTGATATCCACGAAATGGGTTCCATTTTTTATCTCATTATGATAATTTATATCATTATTTGGTTCTGTGGTATTCATTATTATATATTTTTAGTTTACGTATTTCATAAAATAGGGTATAATATCTCCACATAAAACAATAGTTTCCCTGTCACAGTTCACTTATAAGTAACCAAACTAGGTTTTCCACATGGCCTCATATGCACCTACCCATACGACAGAGGCTACCGACTATTAGTGAGGTTCTATATTAGTATATTAGGGAGTCTCAGACCTTGGGATTATAGTGTATCATAGAGGTACACAATAATATAAAGTAGTGGAAACCACATTACAAATTAATTGTAGAAATATTAAAACTCCATATATAATAACTTGCATATGCTGAATCAATATCATAAAAAATGATTATCTTATCATGATGAAAATATAACGGAGATATAAGGGGGATAGAGAGTTACATCCATATAACACATTCTATACTAATATAAAATAAGTACAAAATCTATATTCACTAGAATCATGAGCATAATCTTGGTCCCATGCACCCATACTCCCTCTATTCAATGAAGTTAAGCATCCAAATACATACACTTCCCTTTTTCCCAAACTACATCCCTAAGATCTATATGTTACCAACCAGAAACACTAAAAGGATGTGAGATAAAATCATTTGGACATCTACAATGGTGTCTATTATATTCTAAAAGTTGCAGATAAAATTATCAATGTGCATATATAATAATGAAAGAATAAATGTGAACTATGGACGAGACAACTCTGGTTCATAAAGGACAAAAGGATGCCACTAACTTATTTATCCAAATCTTGGAGATCTCCCAACAGATTACTATATGTCTATATGTGGATAGTTATGTTTTTATATCATCTATGAAAATAGTGATGTCTATAGAAATGTATATATATAAAGTAACTATCCAAGACCTAAGGCTTGACTTAGGCATCCATGGGTAGACCTAAGATTACCATAGAATGTCTAGGGTTTCCGTAAATGGGTGTCATGAATCATATGGGTTTCCATGAACATGTATGTAAATATGGGAATCTATGAATGATTGTCACTTTTAATTGGTGACTGTATCCCTGTATATCACATTTCCTTTGGGATTCCATGCCTACTCATTACTTTTAATTTGGGATTCCATGCCAATATATCACATGTGTATGGAACAACATGCCCATGAATCACATGTATATGGGTCACCATTCCCATGTATCATTTGAATATGGGATTCCTTTACTGAGTATCACAAACATAATGGATTCCATGAACTTATATGAAAAATAAAAGGGAACCCATACCTGTGTATCAAAATATAGAACATTATTCCCAGTTAACACATATAATAGATTTTGGTCATTCATGATCTAATACAAATAAATTAATGAATTAAAAATCATTTAATAAAATCATTTATCCCAAGGGAATATCACTTATTCATATAAGGGTCACATGGAGTTTTCATACCATGCACTCCCATTTAATTCAAGGTTTTCATTTCATTTAGGTATCAATCAAAGACCACATAGATGGTGGTTTGGTTATATTAAAAATTAATTGTTAAATGGAATCACATGAGGAACCCTAAGGGGTTTCATATGATGATGTGGGAGAACAATGATAAAAAATGGTATATTAGGCATTTCAAAAAAGTGTAACAATGTATATAAAAGAAAATATAAATTTTAATGAAAAAATGTTGAATGTTTGATGTGGACTATGAAAGAACATGTTATAAAACAACTCATATTTTGAGAAAACATACTAGACAATCTACCTTGGTTTGGTAGATGTACCCTCATCTAATAATATCTTTATATTAATTGTATAATTTGAGAAATAAAAAAATTGGAAAATTTCTATAAAATTGTGAATATTATCTCACAATAAAGTAACTCTAAGGATGGTGAGATAAATCAATAAAATATAGAATATTAATGTGGAGATTATGGATATTAATCAATCTTAACTAACATTAATAAAATAAGTTCTCAAAAAAATATAGAGGCATAATGGATAAGTTTGAGGGAGGAAGAGTATCCCAAGTGTCTAGATTTAGGATAAGAGGATAGATGAATATGGGTGTTTTTTAGAAAAAATAGAAAAATTGTCATTTTACACCATTTTTGATGAGGTGAATGCAATGGAAACACAGTTTTTCAAATTGTGCGCCTATATTGGTAAAGTGGAACTGTAGGTGAATTCATAGGAACATTGTTTGGGAAAATTTTGTGGACCCTTATATCCAACAAGTTATCCCCAAATAGTCATGTGTCATAAGAGGCATGGTTATAAATTATCATGTTCCCATATTCTATTTACTATAGCATTGACATGGTTGAACCACATAGTTTTCACTAACCATGTGCTAGCACTATGGAACACTCTGTCTCTAAACTGTGGTTCTCCAGGTTCAGAATGAGCCTTAGAATTTATAAAAAACTCCTTATCCTCATAATAACATTACAAGCATAAAAATAGAGGATATGCATAGTAAATTATGTTTCCATTCCTTTTTAAAAAAATTCATTATCTTTTATTCTCCCCTCATTAAACCAACTCGTCCCCATGTTTCCTTTACAATGGTGGTACATCATAATCTGAGAAATTCTCCATCCACTAACATTTTACATTTGATTCTCTCTCCCATGTTTTGTCCTATACATAATTGTACTACCATAAAACCCATACTGTAGGAACTAACCTTCCTCAGAGAGCCTTCTTTCTCTAATAAATTATATGAACTATATTTTCCTTAATGGATGCATCTATCTCTTGAAATATATCCTTAGGATCAAGTGAATGATACATGTTGGAATAATAATAGTGAAGTTATTATATAAGTAATACATTGGGCATTACATGATACCTCTGGGGTGAATCTAACTGTTAGGGTAGTAGCCAGAATCTCTCTAATATCTTGAAAATCTGGACATAATGGGGAGATAAAATCCCCTATCATTTAATCTGTTGATGAAAAAATCTTGGAGAAACATATTGAAAGTACCCATTACCACCATGAACCCTAGACTCCATAAATGGGGATCTGTATAAAAATTCTTCCTAGATTTAATGGTAGTGATAGAATTTTTAATAAGACAAATATTTTTTGAGGTTTTCTAAACAAGATAAGGACCCTTTAGCATTTTCTAACCATCCTCTTACCAATAAATAGGTCAATGAAAATTTCTACCATATATAGCCTTGTGGTGAGCCATATGAATTGTTTTTGGAATGTTTGTATTATTTTATATCAAAAATACTGGTAGGTTGTTTTACCAAGAACCTCCAAAATGAAGGATGCATTCCCAAATAATTTATACTAACACCTATATCATATGCTGGAAAGTACCATCAGTATATGAGTTGCAATATGTATATATAAATACCTTCAATAATATTTCCTTCTACAAGCTTTTCCAAAACAAAAATGTAAACGAAGCATATCTGTCTGATATGATATAATGGGGAACCCCATGAAGCTATACAATCTCCTTGATTTAATACCTCCTACACATGTGTACTCAAATGGCCTCATTGGTTAGAGGAAACTTTGTGATTTTTTTCTATCCAATAAGTTATCACCCATACCACATCACCAGCTCAATGGTATCTTATAATACGTTTTAAAAAATACAAGTTCACATTTTCCCATTTCATCTCATGAACGGACAGAGTTTGTAGAAGTCCTGAAAGCTACCCAAGTTTTACCTTCACCTGATGATATGTGTAACACCATGTGAAAAAACCTATGATATGTCTCTTCATACCTAGAACCAATATGGACTAATAATTACTCAACACATATTGATAAAACCTATGTGAATTTCCAAAAAATATGTATGAGATTTTGATAAAAATTCTCCATGTGCATTAGTAGGAACCCATATATGCACATGAAAGTGTTGGACCTCATCCTCATAGATAGCCCACCCTAGTGGTGGGTCCTGACCAAAGACACCCTCCCTCTAGTCTGGGCCCTTAGGCTCTAAAATATGTCTCAACCTTAATAATTCTAGAAGGGTTGATTTCACTGAAAAAATTCTAGATTTTAGATTTCCATGACATTCCAAAATATCCAGTTGCATCAAAAAAATGTTTACCTTAAAATTACACTCACTACTAGGCTCCTGAAAGTCATGTGTATAAGTCTCTTATCTAAATGCATCAGGTTATAAATTTCCCATTTCTAGCTTTTAATAGAGCTCAAAGTTGAATGACTAGAGGCATTCTACCCACCTGCATTACCTGAGTTTCATGTTGTACTATTTTGAAATGTATTTTTGATTTTTTTGTCTGTCCAAATTATGAAACTCTACCCCAATATATTGTTGTTTAAACATAATAATTCATGAACCACAACTACTAAATCTAGGTCATTCATACGGTAATTATTATTTTGATTTCTTAGCTAGTGGGACCCATATGGTACAACTCGATCTCCATGAATCTGAACTTCTCCTAGCATGATTGTTATAGCATCAAAATAAGATGTATATCTATTTTTATCTATATTATATTCATGAGAAAATCTAATTTTATTCTCCATTTCATCCCCTTAAAGGTTTCCTCGTAAATTCAATTCATAATAACATCACACCCTTCTTAATTAAGCTCATTTGAGGCACCATTAAGTGTGATAAAACCAGAATTAAATGAATGTAGTAGCCATCATTCCCCAAGAAACTATCTACTTCAATCTCAATTTTTTGATTCTATCATGAAACCATAACACTCACCATCTCTAGTTCAAAATATATTTTTAACTCGTAGATTATTATCCCCAATAAGTATACCTTATCAATATAAAATCATAATTTTCTGAGTATAACATACATAATGTAATATATATGTGTATTAAACATGATCAAAAGGTGCCTAGAATGGTTCTGTCAAGTATAAAAGTACACCAATATATCAACCATGAATACTAGCACAAATAAATCCAAATATTGGTGGAAAACCAGATTAATTATATCCATAAAGACTTTGAGCTTGTTCATGATACCAAACAACCTAACCAGATACTTATATATGAAATACCTTCTGTGGAATTCCCTATTTGGTATGTCTGATGGTCTTACATGAACCATAAGATAACTTGAAATCAAATCACATTTTAGAGAAAACACTCTCTCTATAGATCTGGTCAAAGTGGCCATCTATTTGTGGTAGGGGATAATAGTTCTTCACTAAAAACATGATTCCACATCTAATATTTCATGTAAAATATGAGGATACCATCCACATTCATTTATAAAATTATTGTTGAAACCCATAGAAAAGTACTAGGTAGTGTAAACCCTTTATATTTGAAATCCTCTAGCTATATCATCAGTTCCTGATGCTTAGTATGTTCCATCCTATATGGATGAATGGAAACTCATGTAGCTCTTAGAAATAGCTCAATTCTGAACTCTACCTCCCTCATTTTAGATAACACAAAAAAATATTTAGGGAAGACATCCCTAAAATGATCCACAATCAGTGGGAATTCCATACCTAATATTCCTCCATTTTTTGTTAATATACTATCCATCTTGGTTGTCACTGATCCAATCCCATGATTCTTTTTTCTATGTCAACACTCTTATACATTTGATTCATACTTATTAACATAGGTACCATACTTGGGTAATGTGAAGGACACCCTCTAGTGATAGAAATAAACTTGGGCATGATATGGTCTAAACATTCCATGCTGAGTATGATGTCAAAACCAATCATCATGGGAGAAAAGAGGTTCCATAAGATTATGTAACTACTTTTCCCTAATGGGAACCCTTTTCACTAGAGGAGACTCTTTGATCGAAACCCAAACAATGTGTCGATAGTCATCACACCATAGATGTACTATATCCCCAACCCCAAACAACCCATGATTTCCACAAATATAAAGGAATGTGAATCAATTTTTTCAAATTAGGTAGATACTAAAGTGGAGTGTACTATAATATTACATCGTAATATAGATGTTCCAATGCTTTTCTCCTCTCAGGTAGGATGCAAGTAATTGATGTTTCCACACACACATTCTAGATAAACAACCAGACTATCCTGGGAAGGTATTCTCTTTAGGTGTTGAATTTATGGAGCCTTATTACCATATCCATAAACACCATTATAGAATTAACAGATTGTAGTACTAAATCTACCTTCCTGGAGAGGTGGTACTGATCTTATTCCTAATGGTTGAGCTAATATTGATCTTATCCCACTAGAAATGGATGAAAAATAACAGAAGAAACAATAATGATGCACCAACTAACCATAACCTCAACACTCAATGGGGTCCTCGGGACACTAGGGATTATTATTTCATAGTTACTAACATTGGTGGAACACTACATAACTATATGTAGGTGTTATTTGACTTATTCTACCCCCACATTCATACTCGAGGGGACACTTCAATCTGCTCAAAGATTCACGTCCTTGAATTGGAACATATCTTGTCTACCAAACATTGTCATATTCCATTAGGTTATCCTAAGTAATGAGGGACTAATTCAGTAAGATATATGTTTTAGAAATCGAAATACATTCACTGATGATCAGATAACATTTACAAGAATATCGTCTAATCTTCTAACTATCAGTAACTCTTAACTGATTAGTGTCTATGTGAAGCACAAAAACCCAATGAGAAACACCGAATATTCCATCACAGAAATATCATGTTGAATTAAATATTTAAATTTCAATGATATGTCTACTATCTAATCCTGTGGAAAGAAGTAATCATTGATGTTTGTTATGAAGCCTTCCCAAACCATAGATTCACCATGACCATCATGAGTAATCACATCCCACAAATGTTTAGAGGAATCACAAAGAATATAAGATAAAATCTTGATCATCCTCTCCATAAGGGTCTCTAGATTTTATAATATAATGAATAAGGCCTTTATCCCTGACTTAGTAGCTCAGAGGCTAAGATCCCCAAAGAAGATAGGAAGATACTTCAGGTAAAATTCTAACATCAACTCTGCCATAGTAGGGGTTTGTCAAAGAGATATATGAAGAGACTTCACAAATCCTAACAATCTCTCTCAAAATAGTTATTTTTATCCCATATTATGAATAATGGGAGGATCCTCATGTGTTACTATAGGAGGTAGTGTCAGTGGATTAGGTCCCACTATCTCCAAATCATGTTCTTCACCTCCTTCCCAGTGCACGAATTGATGAAATAATAGTGGTATAACTCCAAAATTTCCAAGCGCATGCCACGTATAAGTTCCGACAATAAATGGGATAAAAAATATTAAAATAGGATAGGTACCCTCCTTCTTATGACAGTGTCTCAACACTTTTTCTACCTCTATATCCAAGTCTTAGTGATAAGGGACATCATTAGAATTATAAGTAACACCCTCTACTACCAACTTATAGGGTGAGGTCAGAGTCAATATAACAACCCAAAATTTTATCATATGTATCTTATCAAATAAATTCAATTTGTTGGATAGCTTATTTTGCATGAAATACCAAGCTTAAACGAACTATGATATACTATTAAATATTAACATGGACATTGGAATAGAAATGTGACCATTAGGAAAAGTAATGTGGCCGTTAGAATAATAACCTTCCCTAAAAAAGTACAAATAAAATTCAGGTATCTCATAAATGAATGTAATATTTGTTTCTATCATTGAATAAGTAAATAAATGTATTAAAAATGATAAATTAAGAGTTTGTATTTTTTATAAAATGTAAATGTTTATTCACAATATTATAATTAATATAATGATTTAAAAGAAAATTTATTTTTATAAAATAGATTAATAAAATAAAATATTTTTTATTGTAACTATAAATATTTTTATGAGACCATAATTAATTTTTCAACGTGTCGTAAAATCACTTATAATATTAAAAACTATATTTTTTGAATAAATGATCAATTTAATTAAAAATTCATTTTCTCAGATTTCAAAAATTATATTCATAAAATGAAGTCCATTGTTTGAAATCTACGCATCAAAAAATGGTTATGGTTAATTTTTACTATTTTTTTGGAAATAATTGAATTTTTGCTGAATAGTGAAATATGGTTATTTAAGTTAATTAATATTATATGTAAAGAAATGAATTTTTTAGTCATTGTTGATGTATGGATGAGGTAAGAACCCATTAGTTTGAACTCACATGATCTATTTAATATACACAGTCACTATAATAAACTCTATTTATAGTCTTGAGACAAATTAATAACCAAATGAATAAAATAATCCAAAAAAATCGTGTCCTCCCCTATAAATACCACCCCGCACCACCCCTTCTCCTCATACCGTCAAAGCCTGGAAGTGTGTCTAAATTATTCCAATTTTTTTTTCTATTACTCTTCCCCACATTCAAGATAATATGGTTATACCAAAATACTATATCCAAGTGCCCTATTGAGGTTTCCAATGAGACAATATTCAAGAGGTAAAATCCTCATTCATTCTCTTTTTTTTCTCTTCTTATCTGCTCTTCATCTCCCCTTTCAAAAAGTTGTGTGGTAACTCTAGTAACATATGAACAATGGAATATTATTATCATAATGGAATATATATCATAAAATCTATCCTCTTATCCTTTTTTCTAAAAATGAATACATCAGCTTTGACGTGTAAATTTACCACCTTTTGTACAGGACGAGTTTTAATTTTTCATTTCCACAGTCACATCTACTAATAAATAAATTATTATGCTTAAATAATATTTTAATATACTCATTATAAGTTATATCATGTTCTAGAACGAATATATAAACATATTATTTAATAAAATAACCCAAATTCATTAAGGTCATAAAAATCACCAAAATAAATTAAATCATTTATATCAATGATTTATTTAATTAATCATCCTCATTCCATATAGCCAAATTAAATTTAATTCCATTTATACTTATGGATTTTTATTAATAATAAATATTCTCACTTATGTTTTTTGCTTCAACATTACAAGGACTCCCATAACTATACAAAAGGGAACCGATTATAAATCCTTGAAACGAACGCCCCTCAAACAACAAAATTAAACATTATAACTAATTTGAATGGACATAAATGAACATATTAAAATTATAATAAATAAAATATATTTCTAGGATTATCTAAATTACAAATTCAATGATCTAATTTGATTATATATTTAATTCTTTACATGTTAAGAATGATTTTAGACATAAGTAAATGGTTTTATTGCCTCACTTTTATTTCTATGAGGTATATTCCTTATACACCAATTATTCCTTTTTTGTGGTGTACAGTCCCTTTGATATATCTTATCATGAACCTAATTATATTCATGGTATTCAATGTTTTGTTTTATGATCATTAATTTTATGGGGCATATGATTCGACACATTATAATGTAGTAAGGTATTTCTTAACTCAATTATCATTTATTGAATTAAACTTCAATTTCAGTTATTTTTCATGATATTTTTATTTGTAAAATAATTTAGATTATATAATTTTTTATTAAATATTTTTATGTGTATTTATAGTGAATACAGATAATCCATTCATTTGATAAATGATATGAACCATGTATTAGACATCGCCTCAATTTTCCATCATTGAGGCATATTTTTTAGGATACACACCTATTTTCCATTCCATGGATAATATAATAATCCTTTTATTTATGATCATAAATCATTAAATATTTCATATAATATTCATATTTCATGAATAATGGATATCATTATTCTCTATGTTTTATGCCATTTTTTACACACAGAGTTTACCTTAAATGTTATTTTAACTAGGGGAATATTGATAAATATATATCCTCTACTAAATATGGATATTTTGATACGATGCATTTTTTATTATTTTAATCAATATAAGAATAATAGTTTGTAATTTTAGTGAGTGATGGGACATGATATTATATATCCCCTAGATGCATTGACATGTGTCATGAGACAAAATAGTAGGCGACAAACACTTCATGCTTATTTCTAAGAAGAATCATACATGTTTCTACCCATAGACTTAAACCATTTTTTGAAAGTTCATTATGGTAGTAGTTCATGTTCCATATACAAGAAATCTAATAATTAAGAATTTGATTCATTTAGTATTTATTTATTCATCATATTAACAATATAAAAAAATCAATGGATGCATAACATTCTCTTGTAATTGATTAAATGACACGTGTGTCTAGTTATTTACAATTCCAAATTGACTATACCTTATTGATTATGATTCCCTTATTATTAAATCATTTCACTACTATATATACCCCTTACTGATCATTTTAGGTCACCCTTATATTTTTTCCATTTTCAGGTTATGATGATGAAAACTTTGAATATGTGTCAAGGAATCATTTTATTTTCCTTTGTTAGGTTCAATTTTTAATTATCTATGTACTAAGGGAACAATGTATGTATCTATTTCTTCATAATAATAAAATGATTGATCCTTGGTGATGTGATCTCTTGTATCTATTGCATTATAATAAATTATCCAATGACTCTAGGCTACTAGGTTTGAGGTATTTATAGTTGTTATCATAGAAGTTATAGTAGAAACCTTGGTATGAAGATGTTAAATAAACATGGGAATTATAATGATTCCATATATTGAATTTTTATTCAATTTTCATTATGATTATGAGATAAATTAGTGCATGTGAAATTATTTTGTGATTTCCCCTAATGGAAGAGAGGGAATCAATACCCAAAGACAATGTAGTGATTTTATCATTAATAAAGTCTATAGAGTTGGTGTTGGAGCTTAGTATATCTTGACTATATTTGGATACCAATCTCAGGTTATGATTGATAACCACACTACACCTATTTTATTTAGTCACATGGAGATGAAACCTACATTTTTTAGTTGGAAGACTAATCTAGTGGTAGATGAGAAATGGATCAAGACCTTGAAAAGATATTTCTTGAACTCAAATGTAAAGAAAGGTAAAAGTTAGTACTATATGTATATTTCAGCAACTGCGATGTTGATAAATGGTGTTCATTGATCTAGAATAATAGGTATGAAGATGAAAAAGAACACATGGAATGGAAATTATTTAATGAAACATTCTTCAAAAAAAAATTCCCTCGATGTAAATGAACTAAAATTAAGATAAAATTCATTATGATACAGAAAAAAGGAAGAATATAGTGTTGTAATGTTTGATAGTACCTTCAAAAGATTAACCTGATATGAAACTGATTACATATGTGATTCGATGATAAATATAGATAATTTCATAGAATATCTTAATACATTCCCCCAATAGAAACTGGATTCTCAATCATTTTCATCATATGATGAAACTGTATTAAGTTCCATCAAAATAGAGAAGGACTTTTCTAGATCCTATATTTTCAACGGAAATCATGGGATGAAAAGCTCTCATAATAACCACGAAAAATTTAAAGCATCAAAAAGACGAGTGGAATGAATAAATTATCAATATGTGAACATTTTTGATTGAATCACCCATATAAATTCATGAAAGGAATGAAAGTTTGATATAAGTGTGATGAAAGATACATCGTGCTAATGAATGTAAGGGGAAGGAAAAAAATCAATGTTTTTCAATGCTTCAACTATAAATAAAAGTTTAATTATTCAAATAAATATCAAAAGCATTAAGAGAATCTACCACAGAAGAGTTCAAGGAGGTTTCCAATATTATTCCATCACCACAGCTGAAGTAGAAGTACCCAATGATGCTGTGGAATGTACATTAATCTAATAAAAAATTTAAGCAATGATTTATTTGATTCTGGATCACCACAATATTATATATATATAATGATTTCTAATAAAATTAGTCATATCCCTTTCGATTTAATACTGGAGTTGTGAGTAAAAGAATCAAAGAGAAGTCTCATTATAATAAAAATGTGTAGGGAAATCCCTATTATGACCCCTAAACAGGAATTATTTTTTGAACTTATAATAAAAACTATGGTTAAATTTGATATAATCCTTGTTATAGACTAAATTCCATAATATGATGCGAAATTTTATTGTAATAAGAAGAAAATTAATTTTTTTAAAGAAGATGTAGAATTCCATATCTTTAGAGTATTAACTTCATCATCAGATTATTATCTATATCCACCGCTAATAGCTCTACTAAAATAAATTCTTGTGGAGGAATAGAAAAAATCATCTAGGGATCAGAAATGTAATCATAAAATTGAGTTTATCCCAATTTTTCATGAAAAAATTGATGTATTGATGGTGGAATTACATAGACTCCCCCATGAGAGAAAAGTTCAATGTACCATTGATTTAATCCCTGATGTAAGACCAATATCAAAGAATTCTTATAGAATGGCCATAGTGGAATTAGAGGAGATTGTGAAAATAATATAGGATTTGAGAAATAAGAGAATTATTCACCCTAATATTTCTTAATGGGGAAACCCTATTCTCTTTGTTAAAAAGAAATATGGATCCATGAGGTTGTGCACTGAATATAGAGAAATTAATTCTATTAAAATTAGTAACAATTATCCTTTTCCTCACATTGATGAATTATTTGACCAACTTTGTGAAGATCAATATTTTTCTTAAATTGACCATATCTTTGGGTATCATCAATTACGAGTAAAGAAGGAAGATATTTGGCAGACAGATTTTCAGATGAGCTATGGACATTACATGTTTACAATAATGAATTTTCTATTGACTTATAAACCCTTGGTTCTCATGGATCTAATGAGTAGTGTATTTAAGGAATATCATGGTGATTTTTTTGTAGTATTCATTGGTGATATTATATTATATTCTAAAAGATATGAAGACCATGGGAATCAGTTGAAGATTATTCTTGAGAATATCAGATGGAAATAGTTATATGGTAAATTTAGAATGTGTGAATTATGACATCAGGAAATTTATTTTCTTCTCTATATCGTCCCTATTGATGGAATCTCAATTGATCCTATAAAGAAAAATCCAATCCAAGAATGGTCTAAGACAACAAATATAACTTAGGTATGTAGTTTAATTGGTTTAGAAGGTAACTATCAACATTTAATTTAGAATTTAACTTGATTGGCTAACCTATTAACCAAGCTAACACATTAAGGGGTTAAGTTTGTATAGAAAGAATAATGTGTTGAATATTTTGAAGAATTGAAGATAAGTCTCGTAAATATACAATTTTTAATTTTCCATCAGGATATGATAGGTTTGTGATTTGCAATGATTCATCAAAGAAATTAATGGGTTGTGTCCTTATGAATAATGATAAAGTTATTGAATATGAATCAACAAAGTTAATTACAAAGTAAAAAAATTATCTAACTCATGATCATGAGTTAGTAGCTGTAATCATTGAAATGAAGTTATAGAGACACTATATATATGGTAAAATATATGAGATATATATGGATCACAAGTATTTGAAATACGTATTTATATAGAATTAAATCAACATGAGGAAAATATGATATCACGAGTTACTCAAATATTATGATTTATCAATACACTACCACCATGGAAAAGAAAATAATGTAGAAGATACATTAAGTAGGAAATATGACGGGCTTCTAATGAAAATTAGGATTAAGAAAGATCATATGTTAATGGATTTAGTAACGATGGATATGGGAATTTTTAAGGAAGAGGAAACATCACCCTGTTTTCAGATGATTATGAAACCATATTTATTAGAAAATGTAAAAATCTCTCAATCTGATGATTAGAATTTGCAAAAGAAAATTAATGTCGTTAAGGATTGAAGATTGTAAAACATCATGTATGAGGACAAAATTAAGAAATTTTGAATGATTTTATGTATTCTATTGATACATAATCTTAAAAGGTAACTATTAGATGATGCTAATAGCTCAAATTTATCCATACACCCTGGTTATATAGAGATGTATAGAGATATGATGGAAAATATATGGTGGGTTAATATGGGAAGGAAATTGTGGACTATGTGTCTGAATGTATGGTTTATCAACTAGTGAATGTCAATAGATAGAATCCAAACAGATTCATGAAATCTCTAACTATTCATATGTGGAATTGGGATGAAATTATTATGAAATTCATCACTAGATTATGAAATACCCCCATATAGAATGATATGATATGGTTTATTGTTGGTTGAGTCACAAAATAATCACAATTTCTTTCTAGGTGAGAATATATTACCACTTGTTATCATTGAAAGAATACACATTAATTAAGTTGTAAGACTTCATGGTGTACCTTTATAGATTTTGTATGATCTAGATCCCAATTTTACATCAAAATTATGGGAGATTCATCAAAAGGTTTTTAATATTGAGATTTATTTGAGCAAATAATATCTCCCTAAAACCGATGGACAGTCTGAATGGACTATTAAAACATTTTAGTACATGTTGAGATCAAGATCATATGACTTTCAAGATTTTTTTGGTTAGTATTTACCTTTTTATTATTTTATTACAATAATAGTTTCAATTCAAGTATTCAAATTGTTCCATATGACGAATTATATGGAAAGATATGTCATACTCCAACTATTTTGAATGAAGATAGTGAGATGAAACTATAATGGCCTAAACCTATCCGATCTACTACATTGTGGGAATCTGGTGTTTGAGGTGTTCTTAGAGGTCAAAGTGACTCATTTCAACCCTTTTCAAAATTTCCTAGTTTTTCAAGTTATACAATGGTGCCTCATCCCAACTGTGTCTTGCCCTGGTGGTGGCTTGCTAGCAATGACTCGCTAGTGGTGGCTCCCTAGTCGTGACTCGCCGGTTCTCACTTACTGGAGGTCATTTGATGGTGGTCACTTGTCCAGTGGTGCCTCATCCAGTGGTGCCTCGATGATGATCGAATGATGGAGGTGGCTCTATGGTTATAAATCACTGGAGGTCGCTCACTAAAGATGATTCACTAGAAATAAAAAGTTTAGTGGTTTCTCATCCAATCATGTGTCACCTGGTGGTGTCTTCCATGGCGGTGACTCACTGACGGTGGTAGGTTATTTGTCCAGCGGTGTCTATACTGGTGATGTCTCACTGGCGGTGGTAGGTGGTTTATCCTGATGGTTCCTCATCTAGTGGTGCCTCATTCAGTGGTGCCTCATTCAGTGGTTCCTTATCCAGTGATTCCTTGTGGGTAGTTCCTCATCCATTGGTGTCTCATGAACAGTGTTCCCAGATCATCCTATTTTACACTTTTGAAATCCATCATTGATTTAAAAATATTTTAATGCCTTATTTGAAAGTAATTGAGGCGGACTAATAGACCATAAATCATATGGTTAACCCTCTAACCATCTGGTGGCTTTTAATTGGTCAAAATGTGGGGTCTTGACCAGATCTACCTTTATTGGAACATTAAAACCGTATCTAAAATGGTTTCCCTTTTTATATCTTCCTATGGAAAAGATATCTCCTCCCTTGATTCTTCCTTTTAGATTTATCTTGATATGGGACACCACATATTCTTATTCTTGTAGGAGTCATGTGGCCAAGCTACAAAAACCAATTCATGATTCCCTAGATATTTTCCTATTGCACAGGCGCCCCTATTTTGGTGCAACTAAGAAGTGTCTATCATCTCTTCTTCTAGTAAGGTTTTCCTTCATCGTTTGTAATTGTGTATCATGCGAGGTGGGTTTAAGAATTTTTTCCTCTATGAATATAGTTATCTATGGATTAATAAAGATAATTTAATCAGTTTAAAATCAATATACATGGTGTTAGAAAATGTGACAAATCTTCTTGTTGTGTTATTTGTTTTTTTGATATTGTGATTTTTATGGGCTAACTACCAACTAAAAATCATGTTCATTGGGGGTCTCGGTTCTCTCATTGGTAGGATTATTGAATATAGGTTTTTTGGAAACTATTGAATATATATATATATATATAATAATTGATAAACCATGTATATTTGGCTAATAAAAGGTTTCCCCAGGTTCATACCGCATCTATGATAACCCCTGATTAACTAGTGGAATTAAAGAAGGGATGACTTGTTAAATATTAAATATATTTTTCAGTGCTTCTTGTGGGGATGTTATTGTGAAAACAGTTGTGCATGGGGGGGGGGGGGTCTGTGGATATGTTGATCTTGTCATATATTGCTAGATATGGATGTGAGTTGGGAGTTTATTTTGGTTTGTATAGTGGTCTAGGAAGGATTACATTGAGGAAAGAGAAAAGTTATTAGTATAGGTAATTTGACTAGACTATGTCTGTGAGTAACATGCTGAAAGATTCACCCCATATTGGGAAGTCATGGAATAATGTTCCTTTAATGTGAAGTTACCTTAATGAATCAGGGCTTTTTACCTTCTGTGAATGGTTGTTTCTTTGTTGTTTGATGTCTATGGTGTAGGATAGTTTCCTGGGTAGTGATGGAATGAATAAATAATTGATAATAATGTTTGGAATGGATTGGCTTGGTTTGGTTAAGGGAGTGTAAATTGTTGAATAAATTGGTTGGGGATGTGAAATGGGTTTTGTGTCTTGATGTGTGGCGTTGTACATTTACAGGTAGTAGTAAATGTAGAAGTTTTGTGAATTGGTGGTTTATCTAAGAACTCATAGGTTTGGGATTGATTTCTTGGTATCATATTTGTATATACTTGTATTTTATTTGTTATTTCCATACACACCCCACCTTAGTTTATCACTATATTCCAAACACCTCCATCGTCACAGGGGAGGGTGTCTTTTCCAGCATCCAGTGTAAAGTATAGATTGATGGGAACCTGATGTTTTCCACTATCTATTCTAGGAGAGGTCGGTATGGAATGTTATATGATGGTCATAAGTTTTTTAGTTTCTTAGATGGTGGTTTCTAGACTAGGTGTTTGTAGGTGAGGTGGTTTGTGGCCTAGGTGTATTCGGGTGAGATGTGATAGCATATGTGTTTCTCAGAAATGTGGGTTGTTTCATAGGTCTATTCAGGATGAGATGTGATATGATAGGATAGGTGTGTGCATGTGGGATGTGATGTGTTTTGAGGCCTAGGTGTCTGTAGGGATGATATGATGTGATGTACAGAAGGGATGGGAGCACTAAGACTTACGATGTTGGACAAGAGCAACATAACCTGTGGAAAAGTAGTACCAGGTAACTTATCCTTGATTTTACTTATATTATATTACTTGAGATGAGTTATTGGTGAGAATTACTTGGTGAGGTTGGGGTGGTTAGTATACCTTCTTAGGTGCTGTTTAGTTCTGTTGTTTTCGCACGGGTGCATTAGTATTCCTCTTTCACATGTGCATGAGAGACTTGGGTTTTCCTTCTATATAAACTTTTATGCTCACCCTAAGTATATAAAAATACATTTAGGTTTCCAATAGGATTACATGAACTGTTATAGACATTACTAGCTTGGATTTTGACATTTTTTGTGTTGTTTCTTAGCTTTAAATATTGGTATTTTACTTTAGATACTTTTTTATTTTTATATGTTCTATTTTACACATGCATGTGAGATGACTTTTTCATTCATTTGTATTATATCATGGATTTCAATTATGTATGATCCATTGAATCTCCTGATCTTGTTTCTTTATAAAGGGAAAAACCTCACATTTTATGAGATTTGTACACCGTTGGTGCAAGTCCCCAACTTGTGGCATACTAGAGGAGGGACATGGGGGGTCATTATCTCTCTCCCCTCAATGCAATATATTTGGAAGGAGGTGGTCGTGATAGAAACGTATAGGTATAGAACATATTTAAGAAACAACTACAAAGGGAAAGACTATTTAGGATCTTATTAAAGCATCTCAATGTAAGAAAAAGAGTTGTGCTGAAAACCGGAGAAAAGAATTTTTAATTTCTCATGATGATTCCATTCTAAATGTATCTCAATGTAAAGTTTTAATAAGGTATTGTAAGAATGGTAAAATGATCTCATAGTACATCGGTCAATTTTAAATTTTGGAAATAATTGGAATTTTAGATTACCAATTAACATTTTCACCAACTATCTCCAAATATCATGACGTATTCCACATATCATTGTTAAAGAATTACATGCCAGACCCAATATATATACACACCTATTAATAAATAGAACTGAAACCTAATTTGTCTTACTGTGAAGAGCCTATCGATATTCTAGACACAATAGATCATCTTTTTTATAAATCGTATGAATCAAATAGTAAATGTTTTTTGGAGACACCCCTAAATGGAAGAAGAAACATTGTAACCTCAGGATGTTATGTAGAAGAACCAACCTCACCTATTTATAATGAAATATTTTTTAATTCCCCAACCCTAGTTACCCAGAGCCGATGCACTATTTTAATTCATTGGCATGATGACAAGGAATCAAGTCCCGAAGGACCAATTAGTTTAGCAGTATTGGAAAATAGATTACATACATGAAAATTACATTACACTTTCAAACATAAATGACAACATAAATAATCAATCGAGAACACTATTATTCTCCTAGAATAACCCTGCATAACAATCATAATACACTTCTTGGAATCCTGGGAAAAAATATAAGAAAGTGGTGAGCTCACATGCTCAGTAAGGATAAAATATATAGCAGAAGCTATCATAAATAATCATAATATTTTATGGCAAGGTATAAAATTGAAACACAATCCCTTTAAACATAAACATCAGCATAATATGGAAATGATAAAACAAATAATTCCATTTACCTATTTAAGTGGATATTATACTAGTCAAATAATCACATGTAACATTAATAACTAATCTCATAATGATGGAATGCGTAATACCGGACATCTTAACCACAAAGTCAAGGCCTCGTTCCAAGAACCTAAATAAACATTTTATCAAGGCCTTGTTACAAGACACTACTTTGTTTCATGTGACCTACCGATGCATTGAGGAGCTATAGCGGGATCCACCCGTCACTTACTAAGTATAATGCATTCCTCATATGAATATGTTTAAACATAACATAAACATTCGTATTAAAAATAGCATATGAAATGCCAATAATTTAACCATAAATAAGGAATGGTATAAAAATAGCACATTTATAGTTAAAAATATCATAACTCATTCAATACAATATTTAAGATTGTATTATAATAAATCAACCACAATCAAAAATAATATCCAACAAAGGATGTTAACAGAGTTGAAAATGATCAATAAAATTCTTTGATAGAAATATCTTTTTTTGTGAAGTCATTTAAAAGTACTACATTTATAAAGAAATTCATTTAAAAGAGATTCTTGAATCAAATTATTCCATACCAATTTGAAACTTTTGAAGGAAATTAACATTTTAAAACAATCAGGTCTATATAAATAAATCCTTAAGATCATTTTGAAAACATGAACATTAATTAAAAAGTTTTAGAAAAATAAATCTTTAAAAAATTTAAAGTGATGTGATGATATAGTTAAAGAGTCTGTTCCATAAAATTTTAAAATATTCCCTTTGAAATCATTTTAATGAAACATGATCTGGGATGATAAATATTTCTGAGTAAATACCTATTCATAAACAATCTCGGAAAATAATGAGATTGAGGAATTAACCCTTACCTTGTACTTTCCTTTAGTCGAGGGTACGTTTATCCTCCTGTATAATGAAGATAATATATTATTAAATTACACCATAACCATATTCATATTTATGATATGATGCATGATTCATTTATTTATTTATACTACCCATTTAGTAATAATTTCTATGTTAAAATAACATTTTGGATAATAATCACTTTATTTATCGCACGTGTTTTAACTTGTCATTCCTGATTATATCACTTATATCATGATTTAATTGATTCAAGAATATAAAAAATTATTTATTTATCATATATATTCAGAATATAAATATATATAAAATATTGATATATGAAATGGAAAACACCATTTATGGAGACGGTAGGCCGTACGTACGCATAAATGATGTTTCCGTTTTCATATTATATGGAATGGAAGTAAGTGAATGAGATATATGTAAATACACACAAATATATATATATATATATATATCCAGTATCATTATTATGTCATATATTACAAAATTATTAATAATATATATTTTTATAATCATAGTTGAATGATGAACGTGGAAATGAATCTCATTTCGTCGTGGAGACGATAAGTCGTACGTACGCACGAGCAATGGGAAAATTTCCTTAATGGTAAAATGGTATGGAATTGGATTTTATATTAATTATATATAAAAACTAACATGTTATATTTATTATTTATGTCAATTATACTCATTATTAAACCCATCCAAATAATAAAGTGTTGAATAACAAACCACACCATGATGTGGAGACGGTAAGCCGTACGTACGCACGTATGGTGACTTTGTCATTCATAGGATGGATAGAATAAATAATATGGTTGTACCATATTTATAATAACATCACAGTACGTATAGGGTATTGGACTTATTATTTTGGCACGAAAACAACAAAGAAAGAGGAAGTGGAAGAAGAAAAAAACATTGAAAGAGGTGACGAAATAATTACCCCTTCTTCGGGTGCTTCCATTTGATTTGAACAAAAGGGATCCTTAGGATGACTTTATGATATATTTAAGTCCTATAGGTTGAATTGATGGTATTTTGGGGGATATTTGTGAAGGGTTTGGCCGAGACAAATGACATTGGAGGTGTGACTTTAAGAGAAGTGGAAGTACCATTTTATAAGAGTGGTGAGGGGCACTTTAGGAAAAGTTTGAAATATTATTTTATTATAAAATCATTTTTGGTTTCTAATACCTCAAAATGGATTTATTTCAAGGATAATGTGGGTATTGGTCAAAATCCACTCAAGCAATAGGATTTATACATGTTTAAGTCACCATATTAACCTTATCTTGTAGATTTAACCCTTAGTCAAATCGTTTTACTTTTACCACGTATTCTTGTATTATTATAATACATGGTTAATAAACTTAATATAAAATGACAAGAAAACCTCAAGTGGCTCATTAATTACATATCTATAATTATATAAGTTATTTTGATGAATATTATATATTTATAAATATTATATCATTTCATAATATATTATTGGTTTTAAAAACTCATTTATGTCCATTTGACACAATTTAGTATTTGGTTTTTGTGAATGTCATATAAAGTTGATTAATTCGAAACAATATATATTAAATCATCACTAAAACGTAATATTCACCTAGAAAATTCATGTATGGAATCTAAAGTATCAATTTACATTTATTTTGATATTTATAATATCAATTATTTCAATATTTCATTAATAAGGTAATTACTGCATCATCGTTGTTTCATAAATTAATTTAATTAATTAATGTATAAAAATTATAAATAAAATACCATGATATAGGAAATATTTTTATATTTATAATGAATAATTTTAGTCTAATATATCTTATGTGTATCCATAAATTAAAAATGGTTTAGTTATTAAACTTTTAATTTTACACTTTTAACTCTTTTTTAAATAAAATATAATAAAAGTCCTAATCAATCCCAAAAGGATCAAAATGATATTATTTTTTATATGGTTTATTTTGGTCGAAATAAACTTATGAAATATAATTAGGACATGTTTTGGGGTAATTTTAATATTATTTTTACCATTAGTTACCTTATTTACTTTTAACCGTGGTAAATAAAATTCAAAAGTTGCATTTCACAAAAAATTATTTTCATCATATTGAACAAAATTTTACTTAATTATGTCATTTTTTTCTCTTGTGTTTTTTAAATTCAATTCACAGAAGTGGTAAAATTACGTTTTATGAAAGTTTACAAATGTGCCTAGAAGGTTGGTAAAAGGCGTTAAAAAAGATCAATAAATTTTTATATGTATAAATGTTTTATAAAATTACTTCAATGAATTAAATTTGACTAATATATGTATTATGTATCTATTTTTAACTTTAAGATAAATTTTTAATTAAAAATAATTATTTAAATGAAAAATTCGGGTTTTATCTACAATGTAGTGTTTTTCACAATTAATAAAAAATTTAATGTTTTCAGAAAATACCAAAAAATGACCCAAAGATTATTTTGATATTCCAAATTCAAAAATTATATCTATTTTACCATATTTTAAACATATAATTTGCATTAATAAAGATAAAATTATTTCCCATTGTCAAAACCAGAAAGTTGGTTTTAAAGAAGGAAAAACTATCAAAAGATTGAATTGTGTTTATGTCCAATTTAAATTTGAAATTACATAAAATGACCCAGATTATATTAAATGATAAAAATATAATATAATTATACTTTATAACCACTAAAATTTATAATTTAACACCTTAAATTATTTCAATAAAAAAATTTATTTTCAATAAATGTTTAATATTTTTCACTATTCATCAAAATATGATAGTTATCGAAATAGTACCAAATATTTATCCAAACTAATTTTTTGTGTCACACTTCAAAAAAAGAATATAATTTAATTAAAATGAATATATAAGTTTCAAATATTGGATTTAAAAAGGTTCTCCATTAAAAGGCAGAAAAAACTGCATTTTTTTGAAAAATACTTCTTTTATCTGAAAAATTGAATTTTTCTGTATATTATGTCTAAGAAACACAAAATATGAATTATAAAATTATATAGGATATATATAAAATTTTGAATTTGGTTAATAATATTCATATCATCTTTTTAAATGACTATTTTGATAGGTCATGATGCGCTTGAACTCGGTGTTGCATGTAGCGTGAGCAATTGAATAATTTTAAAAAGATAACGTACTATGAAATATTTGGGTGTTACATTCTACCTCATTAAATAAATTGCGTCCTTGCAATTTGAAATTGTTCTTCAAAAATAAAATGTTGAAAATAGAAAATGCCTTTTTGGAAAACTCACATCTAAAATAGGGTTAATAAAATTTAGACTTAATAAGATAGAAAGGGAAATGAAAAAGTCATCACTAAATTAGGATTTTGAATAGGATAACATTGGTGGAAAATAGATAAACATAATTAGATGGAAAATTTAAATAATTATAGGGAGCAATTGGGGTAAACAATCACAAACAATTGAACAATAAATGTTAAATTGGGTTCCTCCAAGCCATCAATCAATAATGATTTAAAGTGTCATCGGTTCAACAAAGCATAAGGTATTACGATGACACAATTTTTTTAGATACTAGTTCTTAAAGGAGAGGGATTAATTTATAATAAAGATAAGAACTCAAGAAACATACTTGATTTCATTACCTGTCAAAATCATAATCTCATCATTTGGTTGTTCTTCGATCTATTTTCACTTAATCACTTACACTAGAAAATGAATGTTCAAAAATGATTATTTTACGCCTGAAGCACATTTGATAAGACATAAGGTCCACAAGTATTTCCTTATTCCTCTAAATGTTTACTGAAAACTAAAAGGTTAGGTCAAAGTATTCAATAAATCATACTTTAACCTCAAACAAAATATCAAGTGTTCAACTTACTCAATTCCAACCTTTAGACTTATCCCAAATACTTGTATCTAAACTTACAGTCCAAAAATTTATAAGGAAGTTCAACATAACATAATTAAGATCTCTTTTGTCACATAACAACATGTGAATACCTTCATCATGTATTCTATTAATACATGGTAACAAACTGAATTACCATAAAACCTTATTTGAATAGGTATGCACTTCCTTATTTCGTCTGTAAAACATAGAATACTAGATATACTCCTTAAATCCATAAATTTTGTAATCTCCAACAATGGTGGAATAAAAAAAACATTAATTAGTTCCAAGGTAGTCAATAATATCCAATATAATTTATCCAATTCAATTACCACTTATTCCAAAATCACTACCTCACTATCAGGACCATATTAAGGTTTATCTTTCTATCAACCATACATTTTCCAAAATGTTTAACCAGATATTGGGTCACTTTTCTTTGTACCACACAACCTCACATCCTTAATGAAATAGTACTATAGTACAATCCTTATATACACTATAATTCTTATAACTTTTACATCATTAATAAAATACTCAAATGAGACAATTCATTAATAACAACAAAAGAACAATAATCATTCCTCTCTATCTGCGGTAGTATCACAACTTGATTATTATCCAATAGCATCATTTGGGGTATACTCTGATGATTGGGACATTGATTCACGTAGTTTCCCAACTACTTGTAGATGAAGAATTGTACATTTGAAACCTTTTTTGACCCTTGAAATCCCGAATTTGGTGTCCTTTTTCTCCACACTTATAAAAAACTCCCATTCCTTTCAAGCATATTCCAAGGTGATTCTTTCCAAAGTTATCACATGTTGGAAAATACTTCTTTCCATTTTTACTTTTATCCATATTTATCTCTGTTATCCTCTTCTTCTCTGGCTTCTCTTCAAAGCTATAGGACTCAGAGAATTCTTTTCTTATATTATTAACACATGATACTATTTCCTCATATTATGAGAATACATGGGATACTATTTCCCTTCGAAATGTTGGCTTAAGACTATGAAATATATGATCCTTCTTACTATTTTGAACATGTTTATTTCTGGAGTACGCATTCCTTCTACTGGGTTCCATTTCTAAATGACGACATACACTAGGTTAGATCATATCGTAATATATAATAAAAAACTCAAAATTCTCAAAATTAATTGATTATTTTCATAAATCTAGTACCATAATCATGAAAATGGTTTATTTGATGAAATATTTACTCATAAATCCTTCATAATGGTTTGTTAATAAAATGGGAATTATCCTAAGCATATCCCCCGGGAGTGTTAAACCAGGTGTGCAGTAAGGCCCATTTTCATGTTCCAAGATAATCCGAGTCAATCCCGAAACTCCTTGTGAGATTTTTCACTCCTAGGTATATTTGTACTAGAACCACGTCCACTTGTAGTATCCAGAAATGGAAGTATTTCTCATAAAACCCACATAGTATCTACATTTCCAAATGTTTTGGATGGTCTTATATACTAATCCACAAATTATATCTTAAGGTGATTCTTTCTAATTATAGTTTATCTAAATAATTTTTCCAAGGTTATTGCTAAAATTCTTCTGATACTAACTACAACAACCCAACACCAGTTACCGAGAGCTGGTGCATTATTTTAATACATTGGACTGATTACAAGGAATCAATTCACGAACATCCAATCAATTTTGCAGTCTTGAAAAATATATTACATACATGAATATTACATTACACTTCATAAAATAAATCACAACATAAATAATCCTTTAAGAACTCCATTATTCCCATAGTATAACCCTACATAACAATCATAATATACTTCTTGGCATCCTGAAAAAAAACATAAGAAATAGGTGATCTCAGATACTCAGTAAGGGTAAATAATATTGAGGAAGTTATCCTAAATAATCACAAACTTTTATGGAAAGGTATAAAATAGAAACACAAGACCTTTAAACATAAACGTCAGCATAATATGAAAAATATAAATCAAATAATTCTATTTATATATTCACATGTATATTCTACTAGTTTAATAATCACATGTAACATTAATAACAAATATCATAATGATGGAATGCCTAATGTCGGACATCTTGACCACAAAGTCTAGGCCTCGTGTCAAGACCCTAAATAAAAATATTTTCAAGGCCTTGTGCGAATACTCTAATTTATCTCATAAGACCTATTGATGCATCTAGAAGTTATACCAGGCTCCACCTGTCACATACTATGTCCAATTCATTCCTTATATGAAAATTTTGAAACATAACATAAACATTCGTATTAAAACTAGAATACTAAATGTCAATAATTAAACCATAAATCATAAATGGTATAAAAATAATAGATCCACATTCAAACATATCATAACTCATTCAATACAATATTTAATATTGAATTATATTAAATCGACCTCAATAAAAAATAATACCCAATAAATGATGTTGACATAGTTTAAAATGATTAGTAAAACTCTTTGAGAGAAATATCCATTTTTTGTGAAATCATTTAAAAGTCATACATTTAGAAAGGAAGTCATTTAAACGAGATTTTTGAATCAAATTATCCCATACCAATTAGAAACTTTTGAAGGTAATTAACATTTTAAAACAATCATGTCCATATTAATAAATCCTTAAGATAATTTTGAAAACGTGGGCATTAATTTAAAAGTTTCAGAAAAATAAATAATTAAAAAATTTAAAATAATGATATCATTACAGAATCCCTTCCATAAAACTTTAAAATATGTCTTTTGATGTTATTTTTATGAAAAATGAACAAGGATGATAAATATGTCCCAGTAAATACTTACACATAAACAATCTTAGATAATAATGAGATTGAGGAATTAACCCTTACCTTGTACTTTCCTTTAGTCGAGGGTACATTAAACATACTGCATAATGACCATAGTGTTTTATTAAATTATAAAAAAACCATATTCATATTTATGATATGATACTGGATTTATTTATGGCTTTATACTACCCATTTAGTAATAATTTCTATGTTAAAATAACATTTTGGGTAATAATCACTTTCTTTATCATACATGTTTTAACTTGTTATTATTAATTGTATCAATTATATAATGATTTAATTGATTCCAGAATATAAAAAATTATTTACTTATCATATATATTCATAATATAAATATGTATAATAGATAGATATATGAAATGGAAAACACCGTTAATGGAGATGGTAGGCCGTACGTACGCATAAACACTGTTTCCATTTTCATATCGTATTGAATGAAAGTAAGTGAATGCGATATATGTAAATATATATATATATATATATATTTCAATTAGAATTATTAGATAATATATTATATAATTATTAATAATATATATTTTTATAATCATCATTGAATGGTGAATGGGGAAATGAATCTCATCATGTTGTGGAGATGGTAAACTGTACGTACACACAAGCAATGATACCATTTCATTAATGATAAAATGGTTTGTAATTTGATGGTATATTTATTACACAGAAACATTAACATGTTATATTTATTATTTTTATCAATTATACTCATTATTATACTCATCCCAATAATGAAGTGTTGAATAACAAACCACACCACGACGTGGAGACGGTAAGTCGTACGTACGTACGTATGGTAACTTTGTCATTCATAGGATGCATAGAATAAAGAATATGGTTGTAAAATAATTATAATAACAACATAGTATGTATAGGGTAATGTATTTATAATTTTGGTATGGGAAAAATAAAGAAAGAGAAAGTGGATGAAGAAAATAACATTAAAAGAGGTGATGAAATAATTACCTCCTCTTCGGGTGTTTCCTTTTGATTTGAACAAAAGGGGTCCTTGGCTTGGATTTCCAATCAATGTATGGAATCGAGGTTGATATGAGGGTATTTGGGAGGATATTTGAGTAGGGTTATTCTGAGAAAAATGTATTTGGATGTGTGAAAGTAAGAGAAGGGGAAGTGCCCTTTTATAAGAGTGGTGAGGGGAACTTTAGGAAAAGCTTGAAATATTATTTTATTATAAAGTAATTTTCGGTTTATTATAGCTCAAAATGGATTTATTTTGAATACAAGGTGGGGATGGGTCTACATAATCTCAAAAATATGTTTTATACAAGTCTAAATCACCGTATTAACCTTATCTTATATATTTAACCCTTAGTTAAATAGTTTAACTTTTACCATGTACTCTTGTATTTTTATAATACATGGTTAATAAACCTACATAAAATTCCAATAGAACCTAAATTGGTTCATTAATGAAATATATATATCATTATATAAGTCCTTTGGGATAATATTATATTATTAGTAATATTATATCATTTAATAATATAGTATTTGTTTTAAAAACTCATTTATGTCAATTTTGACACTATTTAGTATTTGGTTTTTCTAAAAGTCATAAAAATGTTATTACTTATAAAAATTACATTATATAAACCCAAACATGTCATATTCACCTAAAAAATTTGTTTATGGCATCAAAAGTCTAAATTTACATTTATTTTGATATTTATAATATCAATTATTTCAATCTTTCATTAATAAGGTAATTACTACATCATGATTGTGTCATAAATTAATTTAATTAATTAATGTCTAAAAACTATAAATAAAATACCATGATATAGTAAATATTTTTATATTTCTAATTAATATTTGTAGTCTAATTTATCTCATGTGTATCCCTATATTAAAAATGATTTCGTTTTTAAACATTGAATTTAACACTTTTAACTCTTCTTTAAATAAAATATAATAAATGTCCTAATCTTACTTAAATGGTTCAAAAGTTTCTTATTTTTGTTCTAAGATTTATTTTGGTCGAATTACACTTATCTAATAGAATTAAGACATGTGTTGGGGTAATTTTAATATTATTTTTTACCTTAAATTACCTTATTTACTTTTAACAGTGGTAAATAAAATGCAAAAGTTACTATTCATCAATAATTATTTTCATCCTATTGAACCAAAATTTACTTACTGATGTCAACCATGTCTCTTGGATTTTTGAAATTCAATTCAAAAGTGGTAAAATTACATTTTATGAAAATTTCCAAATGTTCCTAGAAGGTGGGTAAAAGTCGTTAAAAAGTTCAATAAAATTTTATATATCTAATCTTATTATAAAATGACTTCAATGAATTAATCTGGACTAATATATGTATTATGAATCTATTTTTACTTTAAGATAATTTTTTAATTAAAAATAATTATTTAAATGAAGATGTCGGTTTTTATCTACAACGTAGTGTTTTTCACAATTAATCAAAAATTGAATGTTTCCAGAAAAATACCAAAAATTCAACCAAAGATAAATTCAAAATTCAAAATTCAAAAATTATTTCTATCTTAACAAATTTAAAACATAGAAGTTTCATTAATTAATTTAAAATTTATTTCCATTGTCAAAACCAGAAATCATGTTTTTAAGAAGTAAAAACAATCAAAAGATTGACATGTGTTTATGTACAATTTAAAAGTGAAATTTCATAAAATGATCCAAATTATATTAAATGATAAAAATATAATCTAATTATAATTTAAAACCACTCAAATTCATAATTTAACACTTTATTTTAATTTGATTAAAACAGTTGTTTTCAATTAAAATTTAGTATTTTCACTATTCATCAAAATATGATAGTTATAAAAAAGTACCCAAAATTTATCCAAACTAATTTTTTAGGTCTTGATTCTAAATAAGAATTTAATTTCATTAAATTTAATATATAAAAGTGTCAAATATTGGATATAAAAAGGGTTCACCATTAAAAGGCGGGAAAAACTACAATTTTTTTAAAAATACTTCTTTTATCTAAAAAATTGAATTTGTCCTTATATAATGTCTAAGAAACACAAAATATGAATTTTAAAATTATATAAGATATTTAAAAAATTCAAAATGTGGTTAATATTATTCATAACTACTATTTAAATGGATAGTTTGATTGGTCGTGATACGCTTGAACTCGATGTTGTGTCTATCACAAGCTATTGAATTACTTTAAAGAGATAACGTACTATGAAATCTTTGGGTGTTACATATTTTCTAGGATGAAATTTTAAATGTATGAAAAAATATAACACCCCATTATTTTATGGTATGTATCATCACTGATAAATTCATTTTTTGATATCTTATGTTGCATGGAACCCCATGTTTAAACCAACCATCATATAATATTAAATATAAAATTGGATATTGGAATATCAATGTGATTGTTAGGAATAGTAAGGTGGAAATGAGAATAATAAAATCAACTATGAAAGTATACATAAAATTTAGGAATCTCATAGATGAAAATATGTTATATGTATATCATGGAATAAGTAAATATTTTTTTTAAATGATAAATTAAGGGTTGGTATTTTTTATGAAACATAAATATTAATTTAAAATTTAATTTTTTATATAATGATATAAAAAAACTATTTTCATAAAATAGATTTATAAATTATTATTATTTTTTTATTTAATTCAATTATAATTTTATGAGTTTTTAATTAATTTTTCAAAGAGTCGTAAAATTGGTAATAATATTAATGTCAGTATTTCTCAAATAAGTTATGATTTAAATTAAAAAATTAAATTTATCATATTAATAAAATTATTTTCATAATATGTATTCCATTTTTTAAATTTACACAATAAAAATTGTATAGGGTGGATTTTTGGGATTTTATGAAATAGTTGAATTATTTGATGAATAGTGAAATAAGGTAATTTATGATATTCAATATTATATGTAAATAAATGAATTTTTGAGTCATGGATGATGTATGTATAAGGTATGAACCCATTATTTGGAACTCACATTCCCTAGTTACTATACATAGTCACAAGAATCCACACTATTGTCTGCCTTGATGCAAAATAATAAACAAATAAATAAAATAATCTAAAAAACCCTATCCTTCATATATAAATATCTCCAATGACCACCCGTTCTCCTCAAACATTATAACCCATGAGGATTATATAAATTCTACCCAACTATATTCCCAAGACACTTCCACACATCTGATACCTCAAGGTATTACCTAAAGAAAAATCCATGTGTCTTAAGGTGGTTTCCATGGAGACGATATTCTAGAGGTAAAATACTCATTCTTTTCTTTTTATTCGTTTCTTTCATAATCCTCTCCTCACACCCCTATCTGAATTTTCATGGTAACTCCAGTTTCATATATATATATATATATTGTTTTTCATTATGGTAATGTAATATCCCTCATAATATGTCTTCTCTTATCCTTTTATTCAAAAAATAAAAACATCATCTATAACAGGTCGTTTCACCACCTTCAAGGATGACGAGTTTTCAATTTCAATTAATACCTTCAAAGATAGTCATAAAATCATTATTATGGTTAAAATATATCTTAATATAAAAAAATAAGTTATAACATGTTCTTTAGTGAATATATAAACATAATATTAAATAAAATGACACAAGTTAATAGTGGCTATAAAACCACCAAAATAAATTAAATCATTTTCATAAATGTTTTATCTAATGAATCATGTTCATACTGTATAAAAAAATTATATATGAAACAATTTAATATTCTATAATTTCATTAATAATAAATATTTTTAATTCCTTAGTTTCAAATCCATTTGAAAATAACTCCCCTAATTATATACAATGGAAGGGTCCATAAACCATGAAACGAACACTCCCGGAACAATGAAATTAAACATTATTACTCACCGTGATTTCCATAAATGAAAGTAATAAAATTATAAAAAATAAAACATATATTCATTAGTTCATTAATTAATTAATTAATGAATAAAATTTTATTATCTTGGACATTAAGTACAAGTGCAGAACAGTTTCAGACATAGGGTAAGGGTTTTCTAATATTACTTTTATTTTTGTGATATATATTCCTTATTGACCACTTATTAATTTTTTTGTGGTGTAATTCCCCTTGATATATAATATCCTGAATCTATTTATCTTCATGGTATTAAAGGTTTCATTTTATGATCATTAATTTTATGGGACATACAATTCAACTAATTACAAAGTGGTAAGGGATTTCATAACTCAATTTTCAATCCTTAGGTTATCGTCTATTTTATTGATTATGCCATGATAATATTATGTGAAAAATGAATTTGTATTATATTGTATTGTATTTTCACATGTTTTATATGGACTTAGATTGAATACACCTAATCTATTCATTTGATTAATGATATGATCCTTGTTTGGTATATAGTGTGAATTTTCTTTCATTGAGGAATATTTTTGATGTTATGAACTAATTTTATTTTCCATAGTTTATATATTGTACCTTTTATTTATCATAATCAATCATTTAATATTTTATTAAATATCCATATTTCTTGTATCTTGGATATGATTATTTTCTAATCTGTATACCATTTTTTTACATACAGTGTTTTCATTGAATGTTATTTTAAATGAGAAAATATTGATAACTTTGTATCCTCTATTCAATATAGTTATTTTGATATGGAATATTCTTAATGAATTAAATACATTTATGAATAATGTTTTGGATGTAAATTGATGGGTGGGGGTTTTCATTATATATCTCCTCGATGCATCGATAGGTCTCATGATACAAAACAATTGGCGACAAACCCTTCACATTTGTTTACAATAGAATTAGATGGGTTTCTGCTGATAGAATTAAATTACATTGTGAATATTCTTAAATGTAGTGGTTCATCTACCCTATACATGTTGTACATTAATTAACCATTTCTTTTATTCAGTTTTCATTTATCCATGATATTTCACTAGGAAAAAAGCTATGGATACATATTATTCTCTACTTATTGATTAAATATGATGTGTGTTACATTATTTTACTTTCCATATTTATTATAGCTTACTAATTATGATTCACATATCCTTGTTTCTTGTTTCTTCTGTATGTACCCCTTATTGATCATTTCGGATCAACCTTTTACTTTTTTTCCTTCCCCATGTTATGAAGATGAAATATCTAAATATGTGACAAGGTTTTAGTATATTCTCCTTTGTTATGTTCTATGTTTAATTAATAATATAATAATGAAACCTTGTCTATATGTAGTTATGCAAGTACAAAAAACAAATTGATCCATGTTGGTTTGATCTCTCATATCTCTGAAATTTTAATAAATTAACCACCGACTATGGGATACTGGGGTAGGGGTTGTTAATGTTTGAATCAGGGTAGGTTTAATATTAAAATTTGGAACTAAATGTTACATAATCATGGGAATTATAATAATTCATTATAGTTATTTTTTGGATTAATAATCATGATTATTATGAGCTAACTCAATGTGTGTGCCGTTATTTAGTGATGGTGCCTAACAGAAGAAAGTGAATCAATACCTAAAAATAATGCGGGTATTTACCCTATGAGAAATTCAACATAGTATATTTTGGATATGGTAAGATTAGAAGTGTACTAGGTCTTCTTACTCATGTTATAACATATAACCATATAACACTTTGGTTGCATAATTTCATGTGGAAAAAGCAACCATCATTTAGTGGGACTAATAATCCATTGATATATAGGTAAGGGATCAATCAATTTTAAAAGATATTTCTAGCATTGTGATGTGATGAAATGGAATATGTAGAAATTGTATTTTATTACATCATGGGATATGATGATCAATGATGGCCATTGATCCAGAATACTCTGGTGGATGATGAAATAGGACACATGGAATGGAACATTTTTAAATGATCATTCTTTGAAAAATATTTCCTCATGTTAAACAAATACAAATGAAGAGAAAATTAAAACACTTAAAGAATAAGAAAGAGGAGAGTGTTTAAAAGTATGAAGTTACATTCATAATATTATCTAAGTGTGACATAGATTACAAAAATAAAATGAAAAACAAGAATAGTCATTTCTTTTAACGTCTTAAGTTAAGCCCTTGAAGGGTAGTTTCTTCTGAATCATGTTCATTATATGATGAAATAGTATTAAGTACCATCAAAATAGAGAAGTATTTTTCTAGATCCTATATGGTCATGGGAAATCTAGAGAACTATAGGTTTCCAGATATCTATAAAAAAGGTAAATCATCAATGAAGAAAAGGAGAAAAAAGTAATTCCCTTTTTTAAAAAAATTGTAAAAAGAATAATTTGGGGAAATCCGTGAATTTAAATGGAGTTTATTATAAGTGTGGAGAAAAGGACCTTTGATATAATTAATAAAAGGGGAAGAAACAAATAAATGATGTTAAATTCATCAACTTTAATGAAATTATAAGGGCTCAGCCTTATAACATTACATAATCTTGAATTAAAAGGATAATTCACATTGAGGATATTTTCAGGTGTAGAGTTTTAGAAAATTAGGCCATAACTAATACATAATAACATGAATATTACATGTAGAGAATACCACTCAGTATCCATTTTATCATAAAATAAAAACTGTTGAAAATAAACACGTCTAGTTCCATGTTTTAGACAGCATGACTTTTCCTTGATCCATTCCTTGACCCTATTCATCTTTAAGTCCTGTGAAAAAAATTTCAAAAACTTGGGATGAGCATAAAAAGCTCAGCAAGAGTTATAAAATAATGAAAGAAAACATTATCCCACCAATAATTACAAATCCATAAAACCAATACTTTTCAATCATAACATACCTTACAAAATCATAAGATTTATGAATAACACATAGAAATCATAAATCGTTAAGGTTACTTATGGTATCCATATCAAACTTACATTATAGCAATCACATCTATGTAGGGAGTCACATTTATAATTCCCATTAAAGTATATTCCCTAAATCTCTTAGGAGAAATATTCACATTTACCTCTGTCATGTTGCCCAATTCATTAGAGAGCTATCTCGGGCTCACCCGACCTAGGTTTATCACGGAACCACCCATATACGTAAAAAATTCCCAATAACCATAACGTAATCATAACATATAACTCATGTATAAAGGAAATATAACCTTTCCACATTCCAATATATCAAATCAATATATTTAAATAAACAATGTTTTATCAAATCATTTTCAAAACCTTTTAAAACATTTAGTAAATAGATTTTTGAATCAAAGTGTCCCATACCACTTTGAAGCTGTTAATTGAATTATAATTTTAAAACATTAATTTCCATATAAATAAATCCAAAAACCATTTTGAAAACATGGACATTGATGATAAATATGTAGATTAATAAATCTTTAAAACATATAAAATGTTATTTTAGTTAAAGAGTTTTTAACAAAATGAGAGACGCTTGAATACAAATAACTGAGGAATAAAATTTAGTCATAACTTTATAATATCATGAGAGTAAAAGGATTCATGATATAATATGTCAAATGACAGTATATACACCATATAAGAGTGAATTGGTGCATAAAAATAATGAAGTCTCAAAGGAAATGTAAATTGAGATGAAATCCTTTATAAAGATGGTATCCTTAAATTAAGGATAAATAAATCTCATAATTATGTGTGAAAAATATAAATACAAAAAATATAAGTGGATATTAAGTGTAAAACAATCATAGGTCATTCACACATATTCATAGGATGACATTAATAAAAAAGAGAATATCAACCCAAAGAATGGGAATTGGGTTAAGTAGTTCACTTACCGATTTGGTAACTTACAAAACATATGCCACATGAAAAAAGGATCATCAAATGAAGATGTAAATAATCATAAATGAGATTATATTACACAAAGAGTACAATAATGTGCAGTACATACACCACACAAAAGGAAATAGTGCCAAGTATAGCATGAATCTCACGAGAATAAAAATTGAGACGAAACCCTTTATCACGTTGTAATCAACTGAGTCGTATGACCAAAAGTTAATAAAAACCAAATAAATCATAGAATACCATGAATATAATTATAATAATGATAATATATATAAAATGGAAGTACAAAATACAACACATGTAATGAATAAGTGGCGAACAACGGAAATCTCACATAATTAAAAGTGAGATAAGAAAATCCCTTACAAAAATTCGGCAGCCTAACGGCGGCACATAAAAATTCTTAAATTGAATTGATGAGAGTAAGAGAGGGTCTCTCATCATATGAAAATACAAATTACAGTATGGTGAATATAAAATAACATCCTCCAACATAAGAAGATGGAGCATAAATGAAATGACATAAAAGAGGGTACTTGGAAAGAAAGTGAGAGGTCAGATCCCTTACCTCGTGTCCGACTTGACTCGATCATTCTTTAATCTCCTGAATAATAAACTAAAGTTAATTTATACTTGCATAAGAACCTTTTTCAAGTTTATTTTTACTTTTATATCACTTATTACCATGTTATAAACATTATGTAATCATTTAAGTTAACAATGTTCGTTTTGTCGATATTTGATACTTGAGTCAAAAATGGACTTCTTATAATTACATGTTGTTCATCTGGTCAAAGGTTCATTATATCCAGAATTATATTCATGATTTATATATCATATATATTATATATATCCAGTATAAACATGTATTTATAATAGTACATAACATTTAGAGGTAAGAAATGAAATGCACCGTTAATGGAGATGGTAAGCCGTACGTACGCATGAACGCTACTTTCATTTATATTTCTTATTTTAAAGGAAATAAAACATAATTATACATAGGTATATTATAATTCCAGTATAATATCACATATAATATCATTAACTCCATCCTTTATACATCACACATAAGGCATTAACGAATCAAATCACTTTGAGGGGGCGGTAGTCCGCACTTCCTCAAAAGAAATTATCGTATTTACCCACTTTGAAAACCATAAAATCATGATATAAATGGGAACTATAGAAGAATAAGGAAATAATAATCATAATATATATCATATATAAATACTGTTCCATCATAATGGACACTATGAGAGGTGGTAAGATGTAATTGAAAAATCATCGTTTTGTGAGGCGTTAGTTTTCCATCAAGAGAAACATTATGGTCTTCATCCATTATATGGAGGTCTGTGTAATTTTAGTTCTAATAATTCCTATAAAAAAATCCTAGTATATTTAGGATACTAGCTTTGTTACAAAAGAAAGGAAATAAAAAGATTTTATGGGTTGGAGAAGTAAAATAAAAGAAAACAATTGAAGAGAAACTGTTACCTTTTATTTGGGTAACTCCCTTTGGTATGAATCAAAGGACTTCTTAAAGTGGCGTTTTCCTAAGGTAAGGCTTATAATAGGAGGATAGGGATGTTGATAGCTTAATTTGTCAAATTATGGATGAGCCAAAAGGATTTATAGGTGTGAGGAATTGGTTAGAAGTGGTCTCTTTTTGTAAGAGAGAGGAGGGGCTCTTTAGGAAAGAGTGAAAATATTATTTTATAATATAATGATATTCAGTTTCTAATGGTCCAAAAATCATTGAGCTCGAGGATAAGATGACTCATATTCTAAATAAAATAATCTAATCATAATTGGACATGTTTTGGATAATATTTTAATCATTATAATCTTATTTATTTAAATCATTTATTAATGAGGTAAATACTGCATCATTATTGTGTCATAAATAATTTAATTTATTTGTTGTCTAAAAATTATAAAAAAAATACCATTATATATGAAATATTTTTAGCTTTCCAAATAATATTTATAGTCTAAAAAAGACTTATATAACACCATATAAAAATTAATTACTAAAATAGTTTTGTTAATGTCAATTTTGACTTTACATTAAATTAATTAATCTAAATTGTCATTTTCACTCCCAAGTGGATAAATGGGGTCCCAAAATAGACCCAAATATGACCATGATCGTAAAGGACTCATCCAATAAGGTTTGGAAAAGTTTTAAGGTCATTTTGAATTATTATAATATTCTTTTAACCTTGAATTGCCTTATTTACCTTTAACCGCAGTAAATAAAAGTCAAAAGTTATTATTCACCAAAAATTATTTTCATAATAATGAACCACATATTACTTCTTGATAACAACCATGTATGTCGGATTTTTGAAATTCAATTCACAGAAGTGTTAAAATTTCATTTAAATTAAAAAGTCAGTTTTTTACTACCACTAAGTGGTTTCACTATTAATCAATAATTGAAGTTTTCCAGAAAAATACCAAAAATTCAGCCTAAACATTATTTTATATTCCGAATTCAGAATTTATGTCTATTTTTCCAAATTCAAAACATATAAGTGGAATTAATTAATTTAAAAATTAATTCCCACTGTTAAAACAAAGAGCGTGTTTTTAAGAAACAATAACTATCAAAAGATTGATACTTGTTTATGTCCAATTTCAAAGTGAAATTAATTCCAATGACCAAAGTTGGATTAAATGGTAAAAATATATTTTAATTTCACTTTAAAACCAATTAAAAAGATAATCTATCCATATAAATAAATTATATTAAAAGGAACTTTTGAATTAAAATACAATATTTTTCAGTATTCATTAAAAAATGAACTTTATCCGAAAAATTCCAAAAATTTACACAAAGTAAATTTTTATGTCCCCATTATAAGGAAGGATTTTATTTGGTTATATGGAATTTATTAAAGTGACAAAAACTAGATTTAAAAAGGGTTCATAATTAAAAGGCGGTAAATCGGCCTTTTAATGTAAATTATGCTTAAAATTAGATTCATTCACATTTTAAGCCTCTAACTTTTGTTGGATAAATGTAAATACATTTAACAAAAATGTATAATCATATTTTAGTTAGTTTTTTTCATTCCCACCAATACAGTGGCTAGGAGTTAACTGCCATTTAAAATAATAATATTATATTATTAGTGTGCAACGTAAGATTCCAAAGAAAGTCGTTGTTGCGTATCAGGTACGCTATCGAACATAGCAACCCCTTTAATGTAAAATTAATATTTAATTCACAAATATTAAAAACTATAAAATATTCCTTATTCTTTTTTTACCTGGGATATTACATCCTTCCCCCCTTTTGGGAATTGCATCCTCAAAATTAAAAAAAAGGGCTCGGAAACTTCATTGAAAGTCCCACATCGGAAAAAGAGTTAGTAAAACTATCACTTTAAAAGAAAGAAAGAGAAGTACAAAGGTCACCCGAGTTAACCCATACTAAGATTCCATGAAAACATGGGTATGGAGGAGAGAAAAAAAGGGTCAAGTTCTGATGGAGAGTGCTAGGAAACATGTTTAGGAGAAAGTTAACCACCAGAAAATCACAAACTTGTGATGGGTTAAACAGTCTTTGATTCCCTGGTAGGAAAATTTAACGGAAATGGTTTTTGTTTAATGTTAATTTTCGTTGAGGAATTTATTAATGAGCCTAACAAAAAACATAAGGAAATATACTTACTTTTCATGTAGACATTCATCTTATACTAGATTTCTAACAAAAACTCATATTTTCTCCAAAGGATGAATATTCAGGATAGCTTTTTTTTACATTAAGAGCGCTATAATCAACTTCGAGAGAGTAACATAATCCACAAAAGGTGAACTATATATTTCACATGTCTTTAAATATTAACAAAAACCAAAATGTTTAGTATATGATCAGATAATCCTCGAAAAAGATAAACTTTTACATAAAGAAAAACTACTCTTAATCTCCAAAATTTGTCAAACTAAAACCCAAAGTTCAACAAAGACCATTCAATAGACAATTGTCCCTAAAATTATTCAAAATTAATCTATACTTTAATTTTAACCCAAATCTCATAAGTATTTAATTACATAGACTTCCAAGATATATCTTAACATTTATCTCCAAGTAACACCAGTTTCTCATAAAGTCTCATATTGAAAAGTAATTAACCTAATCACATATTCTCCATGATAGGTTAATCATTTTCATAAATAAATCAAATCATTATGTTTCCATAATAAAAACATTGATTATTCCAAACTAAAACTTTAACCATTATTCCACAATTTAAATCCCATAGTATTCTATCTTCCTTAGGCATATAGTGCTTCCTCAAAAGATATAACATCTTCCACAACAACCTTTTATCACATAATCAGTAAATTATTTTTCAATACTAAGTATATCTATTTGATAAAACATAAGTTCCAAAAATCAACTTATTCTTGTTCCATAAAAACATTTTACTATAAATAATAAGTCATACTAACTAGGGACTTCAAGTAGGCTAGAGGTAGGCGATGCTCCCTTGTGGCCCTTTGGTTGTGGGTTCGATTCTTGCAGCCTTTCTGGATGCGACGAGTGGTCACCCATCCTACGAGTTGTCCTTTTTATAAAACTCAAAAATAACCCTAACATGTTTTAACCTCTATGGTTTCCTTATACCTCTCATTTTCATCCAAATTCATTGTGATCTCAACATCTTAATTCATGAAGTCTTATCTCACCACCAAATGATAAAATAAAACAATCCCAAAATGAAGAACATCATACCTTGATCATGTTGTCCATTTGGTTTCATCGTCATCTTGTTCACGTAGGTAGAAGGTCTATACATTTCAACAATGATTTAGAGATCCTTCACAATCATTTGCTTCCTCCATCCAAATACACCTTGTACAACATGGGTCATATGGGTGTTCACAGAAAAAAAGTTTTGGAAAATAATCATGTATGACATATAATTTCAAAACATCTGATAAAACTTGATTTATATAAAACAATTGAACCAAATTTGAGTTGAAACTTTCAATTAACGGTCCTTTTAAAATACCATAAGTATGCGCTGAGAGACTATATTTTAAAATCAAATATAAATAGGTTGTGCAAGGGTATCTTTCTTTATAACCTTTTTTAAAATCATAATATACTTCAAAATCTTGTGATAAGGTAAAATATTTGAAAATGCCTTGATAATATTTACCTTTCATGAAATTATGAGATTATTGTGAAAATAGGATTTTTCTAAATACAACCCATGATCCACGATGGTAACGAGGTATAGTGGAGGTGTTTGATATCTTAAACAGCTGCTTGCAAGTGAGTTGTATTCTAGAAAAAGTTTCAAAATCATCCGAACATGACTTTGCAATAATTATTGCAAGCATGTCATGAGGAAGAGATAGAAATGTCATTTGAGATCCCCCTCCTTCCATTTGTAACTGAATTTCCTTGATCTGAAAAGTTATAAAACAAGGATTTAACTGAAATACTAGATAGGGACTAACCATATGTCTAACGAAAATTCATAATCCCTAAAGTTGTCTAAATAGACCTCTAATACCAACTATAAGGACCTAGCCTTATAACATTACATAATCTTGAATTAAATGGATAGTTCACATTGAGTATCTTTTCAGGTTTAGATTTTTAGAGAATTTGGACATAACTAATACATAAAAACATGAATATTACATGTAGACAATACTACTCAGTATCCATTTTATCATAAAATAAAAACTGTTGAAAAGAAACACGTCTAGTTCCATGTTTTAGACAGCATGACTTTTCCTTGATCCATTCCTTGACCCTATTAATCTTTAAGTCCTATGAAAAACATTTCAAAAACTTGGGATGAGCATAAAAAGCTCAGTAAGGGTTATAAAATAAGGAAATAAAACATTATCCCATCAATAATTACAAATCCATGAAACCAATACTTTTCAATCATAACATACCTTACAAACTCATAAGATTTATGAATAACACATAGAAATTCAAAATCATTAATGTTACTTATGGAATCCATATCAAACTTACATTATAGCTATCACAACTACGTAGGGAGTCATAGTTGGAATACCCATCAAAGTATATTCCCTAAATCTCTTAGGAGAAACATTCACGTTTACCTCCATCACGTTACCCAATGCATTGGAGAGCTATCTCGGGCTCACCCACCCTAGGTTTATCACGGAACCACCCGTATACGTAAACAATACCCAATAAACATAACATAATCATAAAATATAACACATTTATAAAGGAAAGATAACATTTCCACCTTCTAATATATCAAATCAAGATATTTAAATAAACAATGTTTTATCAAATCATTTTCAAAACCCTTTAAAACATTTAATAAAAAGATTTATGAATCAAAGTGTCTCATACCACTTTGAAGATATTAATTGAATTATAATTTTAAAACATTAATTTCCATATAAATAAATCCCAAAACCATTTTTAATGCATAGACATTGATGATAAATATTTATATTAATAAATCTTTAAAACATTTAAAACGATATTTTAGTTGAAAAGTTTTTAACAAAATAAGAGATGCTTGAATACATATAACTGAGGAATAAAATTTAGTCATAACTTTATAATATCATGAGAATAAAAGGATTCATGATATAATATGTCAATGGACAGTATATACACCATATAAGAGTGAATTGGTGCATAAAAATAATGAAGTCTCAAAGGAAATGTAAATTGAGATAAAATCCCTTATAAAGATGGTATCCTTAAATTAAAGATAAATCAATCTCATAATTATGTGTGAAAATTATAAATACAATCAATATAAGTGGATATTAAGTTTAAAACAATCATAAGTAATTCACACATATTCATAGCATGACATTAATAAAAAAGAGAATATCAACCCAAAGAATGGGAATTGGGTTAAGGAGTTCCCTTACCGATTTGGTAACTTACTAAACATATGCCACATGAAAGAAGGATCATCATATGAAGATGTAAATAATCATAAATGAGATTATGTAGCACAAAGTGTACAATCATGTGTAGTACATACACCACACAAAAGGAAATAGTGGCAGGTATAGCATGAATCTCACGAGAATAAAAAGTGAGACGAAACCCTTTACCACGTTGTAATCAACTGAGTTGTATGACCAAAAGTTAATAACAACCAAATGAATCATAGAATACCATGAATATAATGAGAATCATGATAATATATATAAAATGGCAGTACACAATGCACCACATGTAATGAATAGGTGGCGAAAAATGGAAATCTCACGGAATTAAAAGTGAGATAAGAAAATCCCTTACAAAAATTCGGCAGCCTAACAGCGCCACTTAAAAATTCTTAAAATGAATTGATGAGAGTAATATAGGTTCTCTCATCATATGAAAATACAAATTACAGTATGGGGAATATAAAATAACATCCTCCAACATAATAACATAGATCATAAATGAAATGGCATAAAAGAGGGTACTTGAAAAGAAAGAGAGAGGTCAGATCCCTTACCTCGTGTCCGACTTGACTCGATCATTCATTAATCTCTTGAATAATAAAATAAAGTTAATTTCTACTTTCTTAAGAACCTTTTTCAAGTTTATTATTTCTTTTATATCACTTATTACCAAGTTATAAACATTATATAACCATTTATGTTAATAATGATCGTTTTGTCGATATTTGATACTTGAGTCAAAAATGGACTTCTTATAATTACATGTTGTTCATGTGGTCATAGGTTCATATACAGAATTATATTCAGGATTTATATATCATATATATCATATATATCCAGTATATACATGTATTTATAATAGTACATAACATTTAGAGGTAAGAAATGAATTGCGCCGTTCATGGAGACGGTAAGCCGTACGTACGCATGAACGCTACTTTCATTTATATTTATTATTTTAAAGTAAATAAAACATAATTATACATATTTATATTATAATTCCAGTATAATATCATATATAATATCATTTACTCCATCCTTTATACATCCCGCATAAGGCATTAACGAATCAAATCACTTTGAGGGGGTGGTAGTCCGCACTTCCTCAAATGAGATTATCGTATTTACCCACTATGGAAACCATAAAGTAATGATATAAATTGTAATTAAAGAAGCATAAGGAAATCATAAATGTAATATATATCATATATAAATACAGTTCCATCATAATGGCCACCATGAGAGGTGGTAAAATGTAATTGAACAATCATCGTTTCGTGAGGCGTTAGTTTTCCATCCACAAAAACATTATGTTCTTCATCCATTAGATGGAGGTGTGTGTAAGTGTAGTTCGAATTATTCTTATAAAAACATCCTATAATATTGAGTATACTGGTGTTATTAAAAAATAAATGAAATAAAAAGAGTTTTGGGGTTGGAGAAGTAAAATAAAAGAAAACAATTTAAGAGAAACCGTTACCTTTTATTTGGGTAACTACCTTTGGTATGAACCAAAGGACTTCTTAAAGTGCCTTATTCCTAAGGTAAGGCTTATAATAGTAGGAGAGGGATGTTGAGAGCTTAATTTTCCAGAGTTTGGACGAGCCAAAAGGCTTGATATGTGTGAGGAATTGGTTAGAAGTGGTCTCATTTTATAAGGGAGAGGAGGGGCTCTTTAGGAAAAAGTGAAAATATTATTTTATAATATAATGCTATTCGGTTTCTAATTGTCCAAAAATCATTGAGGTAGAGGATAAGATGAATCATATTAGAAATAAAATCATCCAATTATAATTGGACATGTTTTGTATAATATTTTAATCATTATAATCTTATTTATTTAAGTCATTTATTAATGAGGTAAATATTGCATCATTATTGTGTCATAAGTAGTTTAATATATTTGTTGTCTAAAAATTATAAAAAAAATACCATGATATAGGAAATATTTTTGGATATTTAAATAATATTTATAGTCGAAAATAGTACTTATATAACACCATATAAAAATTAATTACTAAAAATGTTTTGTTAATGTCAATTTTGTCTTTACATTAAATTAATTAATCTAAATTGTCATTTTCACTCCCATGTGGATCAATGGGTCCCAAAATCGACCCAAAGATGCCAATGGTCGAAAATGACTCAAACAATAATGTTTGGAAAAGTTTTAAGGTAATTTTTAATTATTATAATATTCTTTTAACCTTGAATTACCTTATTTACCTTTAACCGCGGTAAAGAAAAGTCAAAAGTTACTATTCACCAAAAATTATTTTCATCTTAATGAACCACATTTTACTTCTTGATAACAACCATGTATTTCGAATTTTTGAAATTCAATTCACAGAAGTGGTAAAATTTCATTTGATTGAAAAAGTCAGTTTTTTAACTACCACTAAGTGGTTTCACTATTAATCAAAAATTGATGTTTTTCAGAAAAATACCAAAAATTCAGCCTAAGAATTATTTGATATTATGAATTCAAAATTGATGTCTATTTTTCCAAATTAAAAACATATAAGTGTAATTAGTTAATTTAAAAATTAATTCCTGCTGTTAAAACAAATAGCGTGTTTTTAAGAAACAATAATTATCAAAAGATTGATACTTGTTTATATCAAATTTAAAAGTGAAATTAATTCCAATGACCAACATTGGATTAAATGGTAAAAATATATTTTAATTTCATTTTAAAACCAATTAAAAAGATAATCTATCAATATAAATATATTATATTAAAAGGAACTTTTGAATTAAAATACAATATTTTTCACTATTCATTTAAAAAATGAACTTTATACGAAAAAGTCCAAAAAATTTACACAAAGTAAATTTTGATGTCCCCCATTATAAGAAAGGATTTTTTTGGTTATATATATTGTTTTAAAGTGACCAAAACTAGATTTAAAAAGGGTTTGCCATTAAAAGGTGGTAAATCGGCCTTTTAATGTAAATTATGCTTAAAATTAGATTCATTCACATTTTAAGCCTCTAGATTTTGTTGGATAAATGTAAATACATTTAAAAAATATGTATAATCATATTATAGTTAGTTTTGTTCATTTCCACCAATACAACGACTATGAGTTAACTACCATTTAAAATAATAATATTATATTATTAGTGTGCAATGTAAGATTTCATAGAAACTCTTTGTTGCGTATCAGGTATGCTATCAAACATAGAAACCCATTTAAAGTAAAATTAATATTTAATTAAAAAATATTAATAAATATAAAATATGCCTTATTCTTTATTTACCTTGGATGTTACAGAAATGGGGAATTATTCAAAACAATGTTAAAGGCAATAGGGGAATCTACCATAGAAGTGGCCAAGGGAAGATTAACATGCTTACGAAATCACCAAAGACGATATAGAAATACCCAATGAAGTGGTTGCATGTACCTTATTCATATCTTAAAATTTATCCATTTCTTTATTTCATTTCAGATAATTTCACTCTTTTATATCTACTTAGTTTTCCTAGGAAATTAAATATTTCCCTTTTTATTTAATAACAGATTTTTCATTCAAAACACCTAAGGGAAGTCTCTTTACAATAAAAATGTGTCATACATTCCCCATTATGACACATAAAGTGTGATTTATTTTCTAAACTTATCATTATACTTATGATTAACTTTGATATAATCTTTTGTGTGGACTATAATTCAAAATATGTTATGTATATTTATTGCATGTAGAAGGAAATTATGATTTGTGGTGAAGCTATTTAATTACTAATCTTTAGAGATGAAACCTCATCATTTTTTTATTATCTAGAAGAAACCATAGTGGATCTAATGAATGAAATTATTGGGGAGGAAGATAAAAAAGTGTAGGGATAAGGAATGTAATCTTCAATTTGAGGATGTACCAATTGTACAAGAATACATTGATGTATTTCTTGAGAAATTACTCAGACACCCTCTAGTGTGTGAAGTTGACTTTACCATTTATTTATTATCTAATGAAAAAACAATATCAAATAATCCATATAGAATGGCCATTGTGGAGTTAGTGGACTTGAAAAAACAACTATTGGAGTTGAGTAATAAGGTATATATTCTCCCTAAAGTTTCTCCATAAGGGGACCTACTCTCCTTGTTAATAAGATATAAGTATCCATGAGGATATCAATTACATAGAGGGAATTAAATATTGTTATAATATATAACATGTATCATCTTCCTCGCATTTACACATTATTTGATCAACCCCATGGTGCTTAATATTTTTCGAGGATTGACCTTCATTTTGGGTATCATCAATTGTGAGTCCAGAAGGTTGATATTTTTATGATAGTTTTTAAAATGAGGTATGGACATTACGAGTTTATAGTATTTTATTTTTGATGGACTAATGCACCTGAGGTCTTTATGGATCTAATGAGTTGACTTTTCAAGGAATATCATGGATATTTTCTTGTAGTATTAATTATAGATATTCTAGTGTATTCTAAAATATATGAAGACCATGGGAATCACTTGTGGATCATTATTGATACTCCCAAAAGGAAATATGTGTACAACACATTTTGAAACTATGAATTTTTACATGATGAAATTTATTTTCATGTCCATATTTACTCTAAATATGGAATATTAGCTGATCCTATAAATACAAAGGAAATAAAAGAATGGCATATGATAATGAACATAACTAAGGTATGTACTTTCATTGGTTTAGAAGGTTAAATTAACAATTTCATTCATAATTTTTCATTATTGGCTATGTCGTTATCCAATATCACACATAAGGGGGTTATGTTTGTATGGACAAAAGAATGTGTAGAATGTTTGGAAGATTGAATAGAAAATTGGTGAATGTTCCAATAATGAATTTACCTTCCGGAAATGATGGGTTTTTGATATATAGTGATGCATCATAGAATGGCTGGGTTGTGTGGATATGACAAAAGGTAACGTTATTGCATATTCATAATGGAATATGAAGATTCACGAACAATATTATCTAACTATTGACCTTGAGTTAGAATTTTTACTATCTTCTTTGAATATTTAGAGATCCTACCTCTTTGGGGAATTATATGAGATATATATGGATCAAAAGGGTTTGAAATATATCTTTAAATACAAATAAATCAACATGAGGAAAATAATATGGCGCACGTTACATACAGATTATGATTTCTCAATACACTATAACCTAGGAAAATCAAATAAGGTAGCATATGTTTTAAGAATGAAATGTCACAAACATGTAAAACAAATGAGTATTGAGAAATATCATATGTTTATGGATTTTGTATTGATGGATATGGGAATTATTAAGTAAGAAGAAACATCAATCCTTTTTCAAGTGACTTTGAAACCCCATTTATTAGAATATGTGAAAATTCATAAATCTTACGATGAGTAGTTTCAGAAGAAAAATAAATATATTAGGGATGGAATATGAGAATACCTCTTGTTTGAGGATAGAATACTATAATTTGGAATGATGATATGTGTTACGTCAATAAAAAATCTAAAAAGGGGACTATTGAATGATTATAATAGTTTGAATTTCTCTATAAACCCTTCTAGTTTTGAGATGTATTGAGATCTGAAGGAAGTTTTTTGGTGGGATAATATGATGTGTGTAATTCCTGACTATGTGTCATGATTTTAATCTTTTCAACAATTTAAGGCTTAGAGAAAGTACCGTATAAGAGTAATGAAACCTGTACTTATTTCTATTTTTATGTGGGATGACATTACTTTGGACATTTTCACTATGTTAACAAATACCCTTGAAATAATGATATGACTTGGGTTATTGTTGATATCCTTAAAAAATCAACACATTTTCATATTATAAGAGAAGATATAACTCTTTTGTGGCTAAAATAATCTATATTAATGAAGTTTTCATACATCATGGTGTACCTCTACTTAATGTGTCTAATCGAGACCCACGATTTACAAATAAATTTTAGAAGTGTCTATTTATGGATTTGGATATTGTGCTTCATTTGAATATTGAATATCACCCTTAAAAATATGGATAGTCTTAAATGAATATTCAACCATTAAAAGAAATTTTTAGATCATTCCTACATTATATTCAAGGTCTGTAGGATTAGAATTTACCTATAGTAGAGTTTTCCAAAAATAATAGATTACATTTTAGAATTAAAAGTGTTCCATATGAAGCATTATATAGAAATATATGTGGTAATACTACTTGTCGGGGTGGAGTTGTTGATATGAATGGAATATTACCAAAACCTATTAAAGAGACAATGAATATAGTAAATTCTTTTTAGTCTACTAATAATAAAGCTCAAAGTAGGAAAACGAGTTATGCTGCCAACCAAAGAAAGGATTTTGGATTTGAAGTGGGATATCATGTCTTTATTAATGTATCATTTTTCAAGGGTGTCCTAAGTTTTGTTAAGTGAGGAGAACTGAGCCCCTAATATTTTGTAAAATTTTAAATTTAGGAATAAATTGGAGTTGTAGCTTACTGATTAGAAATTATAAAAAGTCTCTCCAAAATTCCTGATGTGTTACACATATCATTGTTAAAGAAGTATAAGTGAGTCCCACTACATGTACTCACCTATGATGCAATATAAATGGAACCCGATTTTCCTTACTATGAAGAGCCTATCAATATTATTAACACTAGAAGAGAATGTATTGAGAAATTGGAAAACTCAACTCATAAAATTTCTTTCGGGAAACCATAAAATGGAAGAATCAATCTTGTATCCTGGGGATGGTATGAAGAAGAACTTTCCCATGTGTTTAGAATGAAATATTTAAGAAAAATTTCAAGGATGGAATTTTTGAAGTAGGGAAGAAAATAACAAACCAAGATTTTATAGTATGTATCTACATTAATAAATTCAATTTATTTGATAGCTTATATTACATGAAACACTATGCTTAAGAGAACCATGATATACTATTAGATATTAACATATTAATTGGAATTGTATGGTGTCCATTTGAATAATAACCTCACCTATGAAAATGTAAATAAAATATGGGTATCTCATGTAATAAAATATGATATATTTATTTCATAGAATAAGTAAAAAAATGTTTTAAAACTCATGTATTAAATGTTGGTATTCTATTGAAAAATAATTGTTTATTTAAAATATTATAATTTATATAATTATTGAAAATAAAATTTATTTTTATAAAATAGATTCATTAAATAATATTTTGTTGTATTGTTATAATAATTTAATTTTATGTGACCATAATTAATTTTCAAAGTGTCATAAAATCAATTATAATATGAAATTCATAATTTTTAGAATAAATGATGATTTTAATTAAAAATAATTATCTCATATTTAGGATATTATTTTCATAAAATAGAGTCAATTTTTTAAATCTACACATTGAAAAATTGATGGGGTGAATTTTTGGAATTTTTCTAAAATTGACTATTTTTTTGTGAATGGAGAAATAAATAAAATTATAGTATGTATCATTATAAGTAATTAAATGAATTTTGAATTCATGTATGATGTTAGGATGAGGTAATAAACCATTAATTCGAACGCACATGCACTCTTTACAATAATTAGTCACATCAATCTACACTATTGATATACTTGAGTCAAAATAATAGACAAATGAATAAAATAATCAAGACTCCCCTCTCCTTAACTATAAATACCAACGGTTCACCTCACACCATTGAAGAATTTATGCTTGTATAAATTATTCCCAATACCATTCCCAATCCTCTCCCCCATTTTTAACACCTTTTGGTTTTACCAAAATACCAAATCCAAGTGTCTTATGAAGGTTTGAAAGGAGACAATATTCAAGTGGTAACATCCCCCATTCTCTTTTATTTTATTTTCTTTTCCTATTCTATAATCACCTATCATATCAAATTTGGAATGGTAACTCCATTATAATATATAAATTGTAACTTTATTATGCTAATAGAACATCCATCATCCAATCTATTCTCTTATATTTTTATTCTAAAAATGAAAACATTGTCTCTCATGTATCGATTCACCACCTTCGTGGACAAAGAGTATTCATTTTCCATCAATACCTAAAATTATGGTCATAAAACCATTATTATGGTTAAATAATATTTTAATAAAAACAATATAAGTTATATAATACTTTTTAATCAATATAAAAACATAATATTAAATAAAATTACTTATGTTCATGATGGTCATAAAAACTTCAAAAATAAATTAAATAATTCTCAATAATGTTTTATCTCATGAATCATAGCCATACCATATAAAAAATGATATATGAGACCATTTAAATATCCACATTTATTGTATCATGGATTATATTATTGTCTATTCTATACACCATTTTTTTACATACGGTGTTTACTTTGAAGGTTATTTTAACATGTAAATATGGATAGATTTTTATCCTCCACTTAATATAGAAATTTTGATATGACATATTATTTATGAATTAAATCCATGTATAAAGAATGCATTGGAATTGTATTTATGGGTTGTTCTAGGAATTATATATCCCTTTAATGCATCATAGGTGTCCTGACATAAAAAAGTTGGAAACAAACCCTTTGTGTTTGTTTCCTTGAAGAGTCAGATGAGTTTCTACCCACATACATAAACTACCTTATAAAGGTTCTTGATAGTAGTGGTTAATGTGCGAGATATATTACATCCAATAATTAAGTACTTCCTTCACTCATTATTCATTTATCTATGAGATTTTCACTATGAAGAAACCTATAGATGCATATCATTATCTAGTTATTAATTAAATGGTATTTGTGTTTGGTTATTTACATTTAAATATTGATTTTTCCATATTTATTATTATTTAATTATTATCAATTCACGTCTATGTTATATGTACTCATTACTGATCATTTGAGCTCACCTTTTTATTTTTGTTTTCCATTCCTATGTTACAAAGATGAATTTTTTTAATAAGTGTCAAGGAAGTAGTTTATTTTCTTGTGTTAAGTTCTATGTTTAGTTACCAATATAATAAAAGAAAATTGTATGTATCCAGTTCTAAAAGACGACAAAACCGATCGATCCTTTGTGATGTGATCTATTGTATAAATTCCATGGTAAAAATATAACCACTGACTCAGGGATTCTAGGTTCGGGGTTGAAACAGTTGGTATCATAGAAGGTTTAGAAGAAATAATTGTAACTATATGTTAAATAATCTGGAAATTTATATTAATTCATTATCATGAATTTTTGGCTCAATACTCAAGATGATTATGTGCTAACTAAGTGTTTGTGCCATTATTTAGGTATGGAGACTTATCGGGGAAAGGGAATCAATACCAACAATCATTGTAGGGAATTCCATACTAACAATGTCAATATATTTAGTGTTTGAGCTCAGAATATCATGGCCATATTAGGACTTCTTAATAAGGTTATTATGGATAACCATAAAACTCATAGGTTGGAATGTTTCATGTGGAATAATCCCCCACAATTTTGTAGGACTATTAATACAGTGGTAGCTGTGAAATGGATCAAGGACCTTGCAAATATATTTCTCGAATTGGGATGTAGTGAAAGGGAAAAATTAGTACAAGAGGTATATTTCCTCAAGAATGATGCTGATTATTGTTGGTCATTGATCCAATATACTATAGAGGAAGATGAAATAGAACATACAGAATGGAATGATTTTAAAGAAACATTCTATGAAAAATATTTCCCTCATGGGAAAGGAACTAAAATTAATATAAATTCACTTAACCTAAAGAAAAGGGAATATGGGAGTGTTTCCTAGTATGAGGCAACCTTCAAAAGAATAGCATGTTATGGTACATATTATATACATCATTCAGAAAACATGATTGATATTTTAATTGAATGTCTTATGAAAAGTCCCCAAAGGGCACTGGCCACTCAACAACTTTCATTATATGATGAAATAGTATTTAGTTCAATAAAAATTGAAAAGTAATTTTCTAGAACCTATATGTTCAATGGAATTAAAAAGAATTGGAGGAATCCAAATTACCATTAAAAAGGAAAATATTCAAATAATAAGAGGGGGTGAAGAAATTCCAATTATGAAAAAATTGTTTCTAAAATGTTCAAGATAAATGGTTGAACGAAATGGGAGTTTTTCTATAAGTGTGGAGAAAATGGTCTTCTAGCTAATGTGTTGATGTGTAAGAATAAAATAAATGATGTTAAATTCATTAACATTAATGAAATGATGTATTATTTAGAACAATATCACAATAATTAGTGTATTTTACCATTGAAGAGGCCAAGGGGAGATGGCCAATATTATGCGATCACCAAAGCTAAAGTATAATTACCTGATGATGTTGTGATGGGTAAATTACTCTTATCTTCAAATTTAGACAATGATTTATTCGATTCTAGATCATTGAAATATTTTATATTTTCCTAATTGTTAATGAAAATTAGACATTTTACTTTTGATTTAATAATATATTTGTCATCCAAAACTCTAAAGTCATGTATCATTGTGATAAAAATCTGTTATTAAGTCCACATTATTACCCTTAAACATGCTTTATTTTCTGACCTTATCATCATTACTATGGTTGAGTTTGATATAATCTTTTGTATGGAACAAACTTCAAAATACAAAGAAAATACTTTTTTCTTAAATAATAAAATTATGATTTGAGAGAAATATTTAGATTTCCTTATATTTAGAGAAGAAAATTATTCATCTAATTCTTATCTAGATACTCCTTTAGTAGATCTACTGAATTAAATTCATAGGAGGAATATAAAAAACATATTGGGATGAGGAAAATTATCTTAAAATTGAGGATGTTCCAATTTTATAGGAATACATTGATTTATTTCTTGAGGAATTACCTAGATATCACATAGTGTGATAGTTTTTATTTACCATTAATTTCATCCATAATCCAAGAACAATATCGAAGATTCGTTATAGAATGACCACATTTGAATTTGTGGAGCTGAAGAAATAACTAGTGGAGTTCAGTAATAAGGTATTTATTCACTATATTGTTTCTCTATGGGGATCCTCTGTACTCTTTGTTAATAAGAAACATAGATCCACGAGGGTGTGCAATGAATCTATAGAAATCAATGATTTTAAAATAAAGGACAAGTATCCTCCATAATAAATTGATGATTTATTTGATCAACCTAGTGGATCTCAATAGATTTCTAATATTGACTTCGGTTTTGGGTATCATAATATGTGGTTAAAAAAGAAAGATCATCCATTGAAATATTTTGGGACAATGTATGGATATTAAAAGTTTATAGTAAGGTATGTTGGATTAACTAATATACCATCAATTTTCATGAATCTAATGAATAGAGTATTCAACGAATATCTTGATCCTTTTTTATAGTATTAATTGATGATAATTTTGTGTACTCTAAAAGCTATAAAAAGAAAGATAACCACTTGGGGATCATTATTGATACTCTCAGAAATAAATTTTTATATTATATATTTAACAACTGTTTATTTTGACTTTAGAAAATTTATTTTCTTTGAGATATTGTCTTTGAATATGGAATATCTTAAAAATAAAATGGAAATCCACGAATTTGCTATAAAAATGAATATAACAAAGGTACATAGTTTCATTGGCTTAACATTTCACTATCTACATTTCACTTATATTTTTTCCGGATTGGATAAATCATTAATAAAGATAACATATAAAGGTGTTACATTTGTATGGGAAAAAATTATAAAAAATGATTTGATGAATTGAAGAGAAGATTAGATACTACTCGAATTTTGACAATACTATCAAGAAATGACGATTTGGTGATATTTAGTGATGCATTGAAGAATGGACTAGGTTGTGTCCTTTTAAAAAATGATAATGTTATTGTATATGAATCAAGTTAGTTTAAAATTAATGACCACAATTATCCAACTCATGATCTCGAGTTAGCAACCATAATATTTTTTCTAAATATATGGAGACTCTATCTCTAGGGTGGGTGATGTGAGATATATATGGATCACAATACTTTGAAATACATCTTTACACCTAATAACTCAACCTTAGGTAACAATAATGTCTTGATTTATTCAATGATTGTGATTGAACAATACACTACAACCCATGAAATGAAAATAAGGTAGAAAATGAATTAAAAAGAAAAAATCATGGAATTATCACCCATGTGATTATTGAGAAATATACTATGTTCTTTGATTTAGTAAATATGGATATGGGAATTGTTAAGGATTAGGAAACATCACCCATTTTTTAGATAATTTCGAAACCAACTATATTGGAAATGATAAAAATAACTCAATCTAATGATGATAGTTTTCAAAAGAAAACTTAATCCGTTAATGATGTAAGATTTATAGACTTCATGTACAAGGATGTAATTTTGAAATTTGGAATGATGTTATGTGTTCCATAAATACATGAGCATAATAGGGAACTATTGGATGATACTCATAGCTCATATTTATCAATACACTCCTGTAATACGCAGATGTATAGATATCTAAAGAATGATTTTTGTGGGATAATATGAAGTGGGAAATTTCTGACTATGTGTAAAGATGTCTAGTATAACAACAAGTGATAGCTAAGATATAGAATCCTAGAGGACTCATGAAACCTATACTTATTACAATGTGGAAGTGGGATGACATTAATAAGGACTTCATCACTAGATTACCAAGTTCCCTTAGAAATAATAATACAATATAGGTTCTTGATGATCAACTTAAAAAATTGGAATATTTTTGTGATATAAGATAATATTTACCTATTGAGCTCCAAGAGATTCTTTAAAATAATTATGTTATAAGACTTAATGGTGCACCACTATCCATTGTTTTTATCAAGATCCATGTTTTTCATAAAAATTCAAGAAGAGTCTTCAGATGGATTTGGATACTAAGGATCATTTCAGTACTGCATATCTCCCTCAAACTATGGACTATCTGAAAGGAATATTCAAACATTAGAAGACATTTTGCAATTATGCTCAATTGACATTATGGTATGTGAGATCAATATTTACCATAGGTATAGTTTTCCTATAGTAATAGTTTACAGTATAGTATTCATATGGCGCCATATAATGAATTATATGGAATGATATGGTGTACCCCAACTGGTTGGGATAAATTTGGTGAGAAGAAACATACAAGCCCAAAACTTATTAAAGAGAAAAGGAAACGGGTAATGAAAATTCATGCTTATATAACAGAAAATCAATGTAGAAAAAAAGTTTTTATGATACCATGAGAAAGGATTTGGAATTTCAAGTGAGAGATCATCTATTTATGAAAGTATCTCTATGTAAGGGTCTCATAAGGTTTGATAAGAAAGAGAAACACAGCCCGAAGTACATTAGTCTATTTTGAATTTCTGGAATGAATTGGAGCTATAGATTATTGATTATAAATGCCACCATGTCTCTCTAGAGTTCTTGATGTTTTCCACATATCATTGATAATGAAGTTCATGCCAGAACCCACACATGCAATCACCTATGAAGAAATAGAACTGGATATTTATTCGTCTTACTATGAGGTTCCTATAAAGATTCTTGAAACTAGAGAGAATGTATCTAAAAATTGGATGAATTGAACAGTAAAAGATATTTAGAGAAACTATAAAATCGATGAATCAATGTCGAAACTTAAGGATGTTATGAAGAACAACCACGCTTATCTTTTTAGAAAAAAATATTAATAAAAAACTTCAATGATGAAATTTAATAAGGAGGGAAGAATATGACATGCCAAGTTTTTACATTATATTTCTTATTAAATAAAATCATTTTATTTGATTTCTTATATTGCGCGCAACACTAATATTAAGAAAAACATGATATACTATAAAATACTAATATATATGTTGGAATTATAATGTGACCGTTTGGAATAGTAATGTTTCCATTAGAATAACAACCTCATTAATGAAACTATAAATAAAATATACATATCTCATAAATGCAAATATAATAATCTATATCATAGAATAAGTAAATTAAAAATTTAAAAATTTTAAATTAATTGTTGGTAATTTTTACCATATATTTTTATTATAATTTTATAATTATTATAATGATTTTAAAGAAAATTTATTTTCACAAAATAGATTCATAAATTAATATTTTCTTGTATTATAATTTGAAGATACTTTTAGGAGACCATAAATAATTTTTCAAAGTATCATAAAATTGATTATAATATTAATATTGGTATTTTACGAGGAAATGTAACACCCCAATATTTTATGGTATGTTATCTCTTTAAATTAATTCAATAGCTTGCATTAGACACAACACCAAGTTCAAGTGCATCACAACCTAAACAACTATCCATTTAAAAAGTGGTTATGAATACTATTAACCACATTTTTAATTTTATACATATCCTATATAATTTTAACATTCATATTTTGTGTTTCCTAGACATAATATAAGGACAAATACAATTTTTCAGATTAAAGAAGTATTTTTCAAAAATTCTATTTTTTCCGCCTTTTAATGGAAAACAATTTTTAAATTCAATATTTGACACTTTTATATATTAAATATAATGAAATTAAATTATTCTTTAGAAGCAGGACATAAAAATTTAGTTTGGATAATTTTTTGGTACTTTTCTCAAAACTTTCATATTTTGATGAATAGTAAAAAATTACTAAATTTTAATTGAAAACAACTTTTTTAATCGAAATAATTTATAGTGTTAAATTATTAATTTGAGTGGTTTTAAATTATAATTAGATTATATTTTTATCTATTAATATAATTTAGGTCATTTTAAGTAATTTCACAATTAAATTGGACATAAACACATGTTAATCTTTTTATAGTTTTTACTTCTTAAAATCCTCCTTTCTAGTTATGACTACAAAGATTAATTTTAAATTAATAAATGTAACTTAAATGTTTTAAAATGGTTAAAATAGACAACATTTTTTAATTTGGAATATCAAAATTAGATTATGGTGAATTTTTGGTATTTTTCTGAAAACATTCAATTTTTAATGAATAATGAAAAAACACATCGTTATTGTTTAAAACCGAATTTTTTTTAAATAATTAATATTCTTATTTAAATTAATTTTAAAGGAAAATTAGATACATAATACCTATATTAGTCCAATTTAATTAATTGTAGTCATTTTATAATAAGATTAGATATATAAAATTTTATAGAACTATTAAATATCTTTTACCCACCTTCTAGACACATTTCCAATTTTGCATAAAATGTAATTTTACCAGTTATGTGAATTGAATTTCAAAAATCCGAGAGATATAGTTGGAATCAGTAAGTAAAATTTGGTTCAATATGATTAAAATAATTTTTGGTGAATACAACCTTTTGAATTTTATATACCATGGTTAAAAGTAAATAGGGTATTTAAAGGTAAAAGGAATATTCAAATTACCTAAAAACATGTCATAATTCTATTGTATAAGTTAATTTAGACCAAAATCATTGTTAGGAAAAAATAGGATCGTTTTTATCTAATTGGATTAGATTAGAAAATTTATTATATTTTATTTAAAGAAGAGTTAAAAGTGTTAAATTATAATTTTAATAAGTAAAAAAAAATTAAAATAGGGCTATAAATAAGATAAATTAGATGATAAATATTAATTATAAAGCTAAAAATATTTCCTAGATCATGGTATTTTATTTATAAATTTTATACATTAAATAATTAAATTTATTAATCAAAAAATGATGATGCAATACTGACCTTATTAATGAAAGACTAAAATAATTGATGTTATAAATATTAAAATAAATGTATAGTTAGACATTTTATGCATTACACGAATTTTATAGGTTAATTTGTAATTTTAGGGTTTATTCAATGATTTTTTTCGAAGCAATCATGTTTTTATGACTTGCACAATAACCAAATAATAAATAGTGTCAAAATTGGAATAAATTAGTTTCTAAAACAAATACTATTTTATTAAATCATATAATAGTCCTAAAAATATATGTTTTTTCCAAAGGACATATATAATGATAGATATGTCATTAATGAAACACTTGATGTCCTCTTGGTATTTTATACTATGTTTATTAACCATCTATTATAATAATACAAGAAGACAGGGTAAAATTTAAACTATTTAACTAAGGTTAAATATAAAAGATTAAGATAATATGGTGACCTAAACTTGTATAAATCCTATTGGTTGAGAGGATTTTGATCCATCCCCACCTTATCATCGAAATAAATCCATTTGGAGCTATTATAAACCAAAAAAGATTTTATAATAAAGTAATATTCCAAACTTTTTCTAAAGTGCACATCACCTCTCTTAAAAAAGGGTACTTCCACTTCTCTTCACTTCACACATCCAAAGCCATTTGGCTAGTCCAAACCCTTCTAATATATCCTCCCAACTACCCTCAATTAAACCTGGAGGACTTACTTTGATCAGAAAGCCAACCTATGAAGCCCATTTTGTTCAAATCAAAAGGAAAAACCTGAAGAAGAGGTAAATATTTCATCACATCTTTAAAAGGTCATTTCTTCTTCCACTTCCACTTTCATTGTTATTTTATGTTGGAACCAAAAATTTGGGAAGGATAGAAAAAATGGAAAGTATTAGGGGCTGCCTTGCGAAGCCTGAGCGTGGAGCCCCCTGATCCCACGACCATCGCCACGCTACCCCTCCACGGCCCCGCCATGGAGCAAGGTGGTGGGAGGCTACGCGATCCGATTATACGTTCACGAGTCCGCCACGGAGAAAGGAGGAAGGAAGCTCTGTGAGCCAATTTGACGTTTATGATCCCACTATGGATCAAGGAGGGAGGAGGCTCCGCGAGCTGATTTGACGTTCGCAAGGCTGCCGTGGAGCAAGCTTCGCGTTCACGTTGAGGGTGCTCTGCTTCGCGGTGCCTTTGGCCTATAAATACCGGGATCCCCTTTAGCCCGAGAGAGGAGATGATCCATCCTTTCACCATATTAGATCCTGAATTGCGACGTGCTTCCTGCTCTGCGAACCATGAGCTTCTCGATGTACTTTTGGCATCACGAAGTGCCCCCCCTTTATTTAATTCATCCCCTCTTCAGAGAGGGATACTTTTCATGGAGCCCACGGGCCTCCGCGAAGGAAGGGGATCCCCAAGGGGACTCTGGTCCTCATGAAGCACTTATGCTTCATGATGCACCCTCCATACATGTGTGACCTACAATCTATGGCATGATCGCTCTACCTTGCGAAGCACCTTGCTTCACAATCCTATACTTTGCGAGGCACCCGTGCTTCATGAGGTATTGATCCATGAATGCCTTTGCACTTCATGAAGCCCCTTCCTTACGAACCTATACCCTATGACTAGGCTAGGTCACTCCATTTCATGAAGCATACCCCTTGGAGAATACCCTCCATTTCGTGGAGCACCAGAGCTTCACAAGGCATCTACCTGTGGGCCAATTTGATCCACAATCCATTTTCTCGTGCGACCCTCTAGGTTTGTACGACGTAACTTCAAAGTCCCTTGGACATTATTTCCCATTGCGTTGGTTCGCCTCACGCTTCTTTACAAAGGCACTGTAATGGCTATTTCTTATTCACATAGCCACGCTAACGGGGACCCCCAATGGATCACTCCATAACACCCCCTCACCATGGCATTGCCGATGCATTCCCTCCCCCAAGTGGTGGGAGATTTCGGTTATGTAAATCCTAGGGGGTGTGTAGTGATCCCACCCCGTCCGAGCTACAGGACGTAAAACTTCCATGAATCATCGTCCTCAGCACACAAAATTAAACTGTGACCTTACCCAGTGTGTCGTACGTGGGGTTTCCCAACCTTGGACATTATGCACGCCCACTGGTCTCTACATGAGTTAAATAATTCCACACATGGAATGAGATCCTCTTTATTGGAGTGGCGTCTATCCACAGAGAAAGGAAACCATATTGGTGTAATCCCGTAGCTTTTCTTGCAGGAGGCAGCACCCATGCTCCTCCTCTATTCTTCTATGCCAACGACTAAGAGGAGAGATAGAGACAAGGATTTTGTTATCCCTTCCCTCTCCCTTTTGTCTTTTCACCATCTGGGCCTCCCTCCTTGAGTGAGACCCAGTCTCCATCTCCCTGAGCATCTAGCCATGCTTAAACCCCCTGTTTCCATTTTGGGCCGCTAACAATGTGTAAGCCCCATTCCACTTCCCATGGATGCACCTTTGCACTGTGATCATCATGTCATTGTTGCCTCTTGTTTCACAAACCGAGTATGACTCACATGGGCTTAGAGTAAGCGTCAACCATGACATTCACCCTGGGTAGCCTAGAGTGTAAGCCCCAAACACCCTATGAACTACGTGGACTTTGATCGTCGCCAAGGCAAGGTACGTAGGAAGTCTCCCTGAGGTTCAAGCCCAAAACACGGGCATTCCAACCCCCTTCACGTCAGTTCACCACCACACACTCTTGAACTATGTGGACTTTGATCCATTCTAAGGCAAGGTATGCAGGAAGCCTCCCTGAGGTTCAAACCCAACACCCAGTCGTTCCGACCCCCTTCATGTCAGTTCGCCAACAAAACCATCCTGAAATACGTGGACTTTGATCCTTAGAAAGACAAGGTATGTAGAAATCCTCCCTCAGGTTCAATCCCAACACTCGACTGTTTTTACCCCCTTCACGTAAGTTCTCCCACAAAACCATCCTATACTATGTCGACTTTGATCCTTTCTAAGGCAAGGTACATATGAAGCCTTCATGAGGTTCAAGCCCAACAACCATTAGTCCCGACCATCTTATCATCGGTTCACACTCATCCCGCACGACGTTAAATGACATCCCCTATGTATCCGACTTGACATTAAACTGTTCTCGCTTGAACTACATGGGATTTGATCCCTATCTCCCAGATAGGGTACGTAGGTAGCCTCCATGAGGTCCAACCCCATCCAGCGGTAAGACGTTGTGATCCAATCCAGTGGAAAGCCGTTGTAACCCCATCTGACGGCAAGCCGTTGTGATCACATCCTGCAGTAAGCCGTTGTGATCCTGTCTAGCAGTAAGCCATTGTGACCCCATCTGATGATAAGCCGTTGTGTACCTTGATCGACAGTAAGTTGTTGCCAATCCCAACCAGCGGTAAGCCATTGTGTTTCCAATCCAGTGGTAAGCCTTTGTAGTCCCCTTTGTTGGGATCCATATCTCTGGTCTTCCCTCAGGTGTTAGACCAACCCGGGCTGCTAACCACGAGTAATCCCTCATACAACATCGGGTCGTTGTCCCATTTTAAGCATAAAAAAACTATATTATTTCATAAATACAGTTTTCATCCTTTTGATGTAATAATTATTTTAGATATAAATTCCAAAACGTATAAAACTTTTATATGAAAAAATAATATTCTTATTTGAAATATAATTTTCAAAATTAATTTATGGTGATATTTTGGTATTTATCATATAAGTTTCATTTCTTAATGAATTGTGAACAATACTGCATTTTTATTAAAAACTAAATTTTCATTTTAGTAATTTCAAATTTAAAATTATATTATTAATTTTTATGAAACTAAAAATAGTTCAATTATACATCTATTAATCCAATTTAACTCATTGTAGTTAATTTCATATTGAATTTTCATATAAAAACTTTGTGAACATTTGAATTTGTTTACATCAACACCATTCTCTCTTGTTCCATCTACGATGTTCATTTAAAACTAACATTTTCCACCTCTATGCATTGATTTAGGAAAAATGGTTTCTATATTTATAATAATAATAATTTTCAATATTAATTAATGTGAACATATTTTTTAACAAATTTTTTTTGAAAGAAATTAAAATTAAATACAGTAACTAAATAAAAATGAGTTTACTTTATGCTTAAAACTTAATAATAAGGGTCGAAATGACCTAGAAAATTGTCCAAATACCATTGGATGTCCATATGTAGAAAATATAACCCATTTTATAGAAAATATGTCGTTATTGTAGGCACATGATGTAATTTATACCTCCTAATTTTGTTTTATTTTTTGTATTTACAAGAATACCACTCCACCTCAATTATAAAGTGGTATTTACTCTCGGACATTATATAAAGCTCTTAAGAAATTTTTATCATCAAAAACATTCCCAAATAAAATAAAAACATCCATCCCCAATTAATATAATAATGGTTTTTTATATAAAGGAAACCAAAGAAGGATTTTATAATAAAACAAAAGGTTTTACCCAAAAGGGAGGTAACATTCATGAACAAGCACTTTTACTCTATTTATCATCCACCACTTCAATTCTTAATATAAAATTATTATATAATAAAATAAATAACATAAATATTATTATATTTTGTTATAATAATTTTAAAATTTACACCCACACACAATTCCATTAAATTGATTATGAAACAATCTTTTGTTTGTATGACGGACTACAGCCTTGTGGAATGATGTCATTCATTTAACCATTCCCACCTATCAAGGATAAAAATTATGATGGAAATATATTTTATATATTATATTTAAAATATTTATAATATAATCATACCTATGGATTCATTATATCATATAAAACATTTTTACATTTTCTACCATAGGGGATACGATAACATTGCTTATGTGTAGCGCAGGCTACCAGCTGTTTAAGTGTTGTGAAGTTTATTTCACAAACATGTTAGATGGAAGGTAATAAGGGTAAATATATTGAATATATATTATATAAATGAAATAATTATGTTATTAATTATTTAATAATATTTATTGAAATATATTATATCATTTTATTTTTACCATTTCACACATTGAAAAAGTGATAACATCGTTCATAGACTTGTGGACTACCACCTCCGCAAAGTGATTCAATTCCATTTAAATAAAAATAAAGTTATATATAAGTATATATAAGTATATATAATTAAATATAACTTTATTTAACATATATTTATCATTAATTAAAAGTAAAATATTACATAACTTCTTTCTATAATGGTCATTGAACAATGGAAATGTTACTCATGCGTATGTACAACCTACTATCTCTATGATCGTAACATTGGTTCATTTTTCATATACATTCATCTATGAATAGTTGTAAAAGTATAATTGATGTAAAAATATGATAATTATTTCATTATTATTCTTCTTTATATGTTTAGATAATGACAATTTTGACGATAGTCAACCCATCAATATCATTTTTGACACATAAGTTGAATATGGTAAAAACATCCAATGTAGTATTATTAGATATTGTAATTGTATATAACATGATAATTAGTGAAATATAAGTAATAATAAATGAGAAAAAATTTCTATATAATGTAAATAATTAACGTAATATTATTATTCAGGATGATAAAGATATATGTGACAAGTTAGACTCACGGTAACTATTTTTCTCACCTCACATTTATTTTTTTGAGATGAATACCAAATTCACCACTTGTTTTTGTTATGTGATGTATATAATTCCAATGAATTTATTGTATGATTGTTATAAATATTATTTTTTGGAGTTTTTATATTAATTTTTTGATATCTATATCATGGAGAATACATTTTCATTGTTACCAAGTAGTAAGGTATTTTTGTCAAAAAAGTTCCTTCTTTGATATTGTTTTATGTTATAAACCTATATACATTTATATGGTGTATATACATACAAGATTAAATGTCATATCCTGAATATTCTTATATTTAAGGGTATTATATGTTTAACGTAACATTATTCCATCATGGGGATTACAATTCAACATTATAGATGTGGTTAGAGTCTTTTGTCACAATCTAATAATTTATTTGGATTGAGTATTAGTAAGTATTAAATGTTGTAACATTATGATTCTCATGTGTTCTATTATCTTATTGATATTCATGATAATAACTAGTTATTTTATTATTTTTTCCAATCTTGTTACATAAAATGGTTGATAAAGTGTTTGTAATAATATTCAACAACACTTCTCTCTTAGGTCAGAAATCTGTGTTCATCGAAAACAATGTTTTATAATAAAACGTTCAAACTGTATTTAAATGGTATTTTAAGATAATTTTCAAGGAAATGGATTTTAAATTTTTTTATGTTTTATAAATTGTTTTAAATTATTTTCAAAGATTCCTTTATAAGTTTTACATTTTATTTTCAAGGAAAACTGTTTTCAAAATGAACTTTGATTTCGAAAGTTATTTTCAATGTTCAAATGGTATTTTATGTAAAAGAATATTTATTTTTTAAATGGTATTTCCTTTTATAAATTTAAAAAAACCCTATTTGTAACTTATCATCTATTGGGGATATTTTTTATTGATACCATCCTCATTCTTCTGTGGATGGATTATGATTATTTCAAAGAGATTGTTTTGGAAGCCATTTATTTTTCCCAGGGTTAACCTTGTTTCAATGATTTTGTTATAGAACCCATTTATTTTACATGGGTTTTTCATTTTATGTATGGTATAATTTTTTTATTTTTAGTAATTGATGAAATAAATTTTTTTAACTGTAATAATATTTTAATTATACTAGGACATTTGACAGGTGGGAACATTATAAAATGTTGATGAGTGGTTAAATGATAATCCATGGATTGGTGGGTATATGATAGACCTGTAAATCCTTGGGTATGGAAGTTAACCGTATGGTTATTCAATTTTTAAGAGTTATTGAAAGTGTGAATTGAAAATGATGTCTAAAGTATGTACATGTTTTCTATATTCTTTCTATGGGTTTATAATTCTTCTCATGGATGATATTGATATCTCATAGATCATGATTATTGATTCTAATGACTTTTTTACTTTTCCAAGTTTTTATATTTAATGATTCAAGTATTTATGGGTATGATTACCTTTATGATTCACTCGCAATCTTTGATTATGTCATCATACCCTTATGAACACTTATGAACATTGATAACATTCAATTTATAATGCTTATATTTACCATTGCTAATAATTTTATATCACCCTTCTCATGATTCATTTTTCCTGGGTTATAAATAATTATATTTAATTCTTTATTCCAATAATTGATTTTATTATATGATGATTTCTTATTATGAAAAAAGATCAATTAAGTTGGAGAAATTCTCCTTTGAAGTCATGTAAACTATTTATGTTGGGGTTTTTCAAAACTCTATAATACTATAAACCTAAAAGGTATTATAGAATGTAATTTATACCTGTTTTACTTTTAATTTTGTAATGTCTTTATTGAAAAACTCAGTGACAATTATTAGCATCACAGTTGACAATGTAATGTTTTGGATTTCAACACAGGATCTTGGAGTGTGAGTCTTCGGCTGTTATAGGTGGTATAAAGGCTCAGTTAGATAAATTTAAAGATTAATATGTTTTATTGTGTAGTTATATTAAGAGTTATATATACCATAAAAGTTTTATAAGATCAATGATGATCATAAGTTAAATGTTTTAGACACCCCATTAGGTTTCAATTGATGTGATCTCAAAGTGATTAATGAATTTTTTTGAGATATGTTTTTTGGTATGAGGTATTTTTAACCCTTAGGATCAACATTAAACGATATTTTTGGAGGAAATATTATTTTTCATGTATAAATAAAAAAAGGTACTACTGGATGGCCACATGAAAACATGTCGTATATGGAAAGTCCATGGTGATTGAACCCACAATCGAAGGGTGACATGGGTGTAGTTTTTTTTACTAGCCTACAAGATATCCTGGTCAGTAAAACATTTTAATCTATAAAGATTAAGTTTATTTGGGAATTATATTGTGTTTTATTTTAAGGATAACAGTTGATTTATCTTAGAAGAATATATTATTTTATCCTTTTATTCATTAGGTATCAAACATATTCCGAAAATGATTGATGATTTTTTAGAAAATTTATTTTTGGAATAAATTTGATTCTACGTTGGGTATTATAATTTTTTATTATTATTGTATCATATAAATGATTGTTCATTTTGGTAATTTTCTTACAACCTGGTAGCCATTTTGGTTAATGTCTAAAGATATGTGGAATAACATGATTGTTCCTTTTAAGGTTATGTGGTCTTTAAAAGTTGATTATAATGCTTTATTAATTAATCTTTTATCCTGAATACTAATCTTCTTGAAAAAAAGATGATATTTTTGTGGAATTTGACTAAAGGAAGAAATTATAATCATCAAGTAAGTATATTTCTATATTATTTAATTATTATTGATAAGAGAATTCCTTCAATCTATGAAAAGGATGTTCAATAAAAATAATAATGTAGAACCTATATTTCTAAGGAACTGATGGTGTTTTGATCATTAACGATGTATGTTTTTGAATCATTATCATTCCTTTGATCATTCAATTTCTTATTATCAACGACCACAATTAGTATTTGTAATTATTTACACTTTTTCTTAATTAACACCTATGTTTTCCTATGTGAAACCCCAGTTATGCATAAATTTAGGTAAATTTTATGTTTCAAATTTTCCTTTTTAAAGTTATGTTTTCTTTATTTCATTTGAATGATTTGTGTTTCCGTAATGGAATTCAAAAACTAATAATCCATTGAAAACAAGGAAAAAATATGAGTTTGAAATTTTTTTAAGGAGTGTAGGATTTAAAATCATATGAATTTAAGAAAAATATTCTTTTAAATTAATTTAAATTCTATGATAGCCTGCGTTACATGAAATGAAATTTTTTTCTTGTTTTACAAAGAACACAATTTATAAATTTTGTAGCACACAATATCATGTTTCTTCGATAACATGTGTTGCACACAAGACTGAGTTTTACAAAAAAACAATATACTAATAATATTAAATTGATAGGTAACACCTTGAAAATGGAATGGAAAGAATGAATATGATTAAATGAATAATGAAAATATAATTTTCAAATATATATATATATATATATAATTAATTCATTTATGAAAAATTAAATATAAATGAAAATAAAAACCAATTAAACATGAAGGATGTTTTTTTATGAAAATCCATTTTTATGCCCACAAAAGAATTTTGTCATCATAAACTTAATTAATCATAATTTATAAATGATAATAACGAAATTTAAATGTCATAAAGTAAAACAGTTTTTTGAAATTCATCCAATAAATTTTATGGATATAAAATAAGAACAAATTCAATTTTAAGCATAAAAGCTTTATTTTTTCTGGATGTCAGTTTTTTCACCTTTTAATGGAATATTGTTTTAAAACTAAATTTAGAAAATTTTATAAATTTTTTAAAAAAATAAACTTATTCTCTAATAACAATCTGTCAAAAACTATCTAAGGATAATTTTTTGGTTTTTTGAGATGTTTTATTTTTTTGATAAATTGTGAAAATACTGCATTTTAATTGAAAAATGACTCTTCTTAGAAATAGTTTATAATGTAAAATTATATTTTTAATTGGTTTTAATGTAAAAAAAGTTCAATTATACTTATATTAATACAATTTATTATGTTGGAATTAATTTTAGATTGAAATAGATTAAAAAAACATTGTGAACTTTTATATGTTTTCACTTTAAAAACCTTCTTTCTTATCTCGTCTACAAGATTGTTTTGAAATTAAATTCTTCAAATTCAATGAAATGAATTTTGAAAATTTTAATATATATTTGGAATCAATTTTTTTTTTATTTTTGGGTAAGGTAACCTTATTTTTTTCCCAAATGTATTAGTAAGGGAAATTAAAAATAATTATAGTGATTAAGGTAAAAAACTTAGTTCACTTAATTGTTAAACATTATTCTTAAGGGTCCAAATGACATATATAATTTTCTAAAACCCATTTTTTAGAAATATTTAAACCATGTAATCTATTTTATCTAAAAAAAATTCTTATTGGAGGTACATAATGTAAGTTATACCACCCCATAGTCTTGGATTATTTGTATTTACAAGCATGTTGCTCCACCTCAATTATATAAGGGAATTCAATCTCCCCCATTGTAAAAAAATATAAATCCTTTTGGATCAAACAAAACCTAACCAAATAAACTCCCAAAATCTCTCCCTTATATCCTAGTATCATTTTACTAGACATAAATTAAACCATGTACATCTTTTGGTATAAATCAATAAGAGTTACCCAATGAAGAGGTAACGTTCATCGATGATTTTTTTTGTTTTATTTCATCCTCCAACGATTCAGTTATAATTATACTAATATTAAATAATTACCATGGTATAATATATATAATTAGTTGGTTTCATTTTAAGCATATTACCTACACCCCACAAACATACATCGAATGGGTTACGAAATAATCATTTGTGTGCACGGCGGACTACTGCCTCACAAAACAATGTCTTTCATTTTTTACATTACCAACTATCATGAATGGGAATTTTTTAGAAAATACTATTTATATATGTTATTTATGATATTAATAATATAATAATACCATTATAGGAATTATTTCATATAAACTCAATTTATATGTCATACTTAAGGGGATATGATAACGTAGATCGTGGGTATGGTGCACTACAACCTCACGAGTCGATTAGAATCATTTTCCACAATCGTGTCACATAGAAGGAAATGAGCATAAATATAATGAAGATATATGATATACATGAAATAATTATGTTATATAAGAAATCATAATTTCAATTTTAATAAAATATCTCATTTTCTTCTAATCACATTACACACTTAAAAAGTCAAAAAGTCCTGTGTGGACTTGTGGACTACCGCTCCTCGAAGTGATGTGAATCCTTTTAAAGAAAAATAATGATATATATAAGTATATATAATTAACTATATGTTATTTTAGTAATAGTCATAATTCATGGAATATAAAATCATACATACCTTATTTCCATAATTACCATTAAAAAATGGAAACATTACTCATGCTACATACAACATACCATCTCAAAGATCGTAACAATGGTTCATTTTTCATAACCACCATTAATTATTAGTGTTGTAATTAAAATTAATGTAAAAATTTTATAATTATTTAATGTTTACTATTCCTTATATGTTTATATAATGACTGTTTTGACCGTAGTTAACCTACCAAAATAATTGTTAACAGATAAGTCAAATATGTTCAAAACATCTAAGGTTAACATAATCGATTAAGTAATTTTATATGACATAATAATAACTGAAATTAAAGTTATAATAAAATTTAAAAAATTTATCAAGAAATTAAATAATTATTGTAATTTTATTATTCAATAATACAAATACATGTGACATTTTGGACTCAAGGTAAATGTTTTTCATGTATCACTTTTATTTTTGTGAGATACGTGGAATATTCCCACATATATTGGGGGTGTGGTGTATATAACACACATTAATGTGTTATATGATTATTATACATATGACTATGGGTATTTACATTTACCTTTGTTGAATTATATTTCACGGTGTTTACAATTTGAATGTTACCAAGCAGTAAGGGAATTTTGTAACAATTTTCCTACTTTGAGACATTTGTTATGTTATACACATATAATCTTTTATAAGTTGTATATACTACCATTTTGGAATTTTATATCATGAATATTATTATTTTTAATGACATTATTTGTTTCACATAATGTTATTCCTTTATGGGAATTATAAATTTAAGATACAAAAGTGGAAAGTGTCTTTTGTCACAATCTCATTGTTTATCGAGAAATTGTATGATTAAGTTTGCAATGTTAAGATCCAATAATTCTCACAAACTATCTTCTACTCTTATTATTAATTATACTTCAAAGTATTTTTCACATTTTTTCGACTCATTGGGACATAAAATGTTTGAGAAAGTGTTTTTATGAAAATATGTCTTCATTTATCTCTTCGGTCAGAAATGCATGTTCTTTCAATACAATGTCTAATAAAAGAAATTCAAGAAGTTTTTAAGTGGTATTGATAACTCATTTTCAAGGAAAATAATTTAAACAAATTTAATAAAAAGTTTTCTACAATATTTTCATATAATCCATTATATGTTTTGAATGTTATTTTCAATAAAAATGGTTTTCAAAATGTTTTATTATTTAAAAAGTGATTTTCAAAATGAATAAAATATATTCCTCAAAATATTATTAATTATATTTTATGGTATTTCTATTAATAAAAATAAAAAATTATTGTTTTTACTAATCCTCTATTGGGGATCTTTTTTATTCATTTCATCCTTATTCTTTTTCAGATGAATAAATAGTTTTTTTCAGAGAGATTGTTTGGGAACCCATTTCTTTTCCTTGGGTTAACCTATTTTTAAAGATATTTTTAAGAACCTATTGATTTTCTATGGTTTGAAAATTCAATTTAAAGTATAATGGTTTTTCCTATGAGTTTATTATGAAATGAAATCATATACGTGGGAGGATTTTGTAGCATTACTTAGTATTTTGATGTGTGGATATGTTATACACCGATGATTGGTGGTTCGATGATAAAAAAATGATTGGTGGGTCCATGATATCACTCCAATTCATTTTTTATGCTAGTCAATCTTATGGTTATTCCATTTGTAAGAGTTATTTTAAGACAGAACTTAAAATGATTTCCAATGTTACATACATGTTTTCTTTATGTTTCATATGGGTTTATAATGCTTCTCATGATAAAGATTGATATATCATGTGTCATGAAAATTGATTTTGATGGCTCATTACTTTTCTAGATAATCAAATTTAATGATCCAGGTGTTGATGGGTATGAATTTTCTTATGATTTTCTCATTCAATTTAATTATTCGATCCAAACCTTGTGCACTCTTATTCTCAATGACAACATTCAATTGAAAATACTTATGTTTACCCTGACACAACATTTGATCTAATACTTCTTATGTTTCCTTTCCCCCTAGTTATAATGAATGACTATGAATGAGTTATATAAAGAAGGTATTTCTTATGCAAGATTGTGATTTCATAATAGGAAAATTAAAAACATGGTTAAGTGGGAGACAATCCCCTTTAAATCCATTAAAACTATTTATGTAGGTGGTTTTCTTATTTCTATAAAGATAATAACCTAAAATATCCTTCAAAATATAAGTGGACCAAGTTTTCCATTTGATATTTTAATGATTATATAGAAAATATTGGGACACAATTATGAGCATCAAAGTTTGTAATGTGATGTAATAAATTTTTGAGCGGAATCCCGTAGTTCAGGTCCTAGGATACTATATGTAAAGAGGTTCTTCTAATTCTAGTCAGGCAATACATCAAGAATAAGGATCATGCCATATTCATTTAGTGTATCATATTATAGAGGAGTAGACCCTTGTTCCATCTATAGTTTGTTGTACTATTCTAATAGCCTATACTTTAGTATCATCCTTATTTGATATAGGTCATTAACATTCTTTTAAATCATCATCAGATATGAAATTTTTAGACCTAAAGATAGTGTACTATCATGTAATCCTGACTCTCAACACAATATTATTGATCCTATCTAAGAGTGTACACCAATGTATGGAATTCCCACTTGGTATATGTGGATATATTTTTCTATTTAACCTATTTTTGACCTGAGATGATGGGCTTCAACATCCTACATAGTATGGATTTGTTTGTATCTTATTATGTTCATGTTGATTTTGATTATTGGAGGATGTATTTCAAAACACCAGATGATGGTACCAATATTAACAAGGGAGAATGGGATGTCCAAGTTAGGCGAGATATACCCAAGCTTCATTAGTTGGGTGGAGTGGTAGACAATATTTCATGTGCTTTTATGAGTGGTCAGGTAATGAGATGTATAGAATTCTCTCCTGTAGTAGACCATTTTAGAGTTGTCTTCCCCAACTAATATTTTGAGTTACCTCATGTGAGAGAGGTGGAGTTCAATATTGAGTTAGTGCCAAGAAAGTCACTAGTGTCCACCCCTCCATATAGGATGGAACCTATAAGGATTTAGGAACACAAAAAGCATCTAGAGTGCCAGGATGCTAAGGGTTTTTATGACCTAGTACTTCACCATGGGGTTCACCTCTCCTTTTCTCCAAGAAGGTGGACAGTACCATGAGACATTGTTTGGATTTTTGGAGAGAATGTCATCTTATGAGAAAAAATTGTTATATTCTTCCATTTATTGAAGACATCATTGAAAAAAATTGATGAGCGAGGGTTTTCGCTGAAATCAATTTGATATTAGGACACAATCAAGTGTGTGTTAGACCATAAGATTAACCATGTATGACATTACATAGTAGATATGGCCCGTATTATTATTTTTTATTAACATTCATTCTCTAGAACAAACCTATTGTTTTCATGGATCTAATGAATCTAGTATTCCACCCATATTTAGATTCATTTTTAGTATTATTCATGAGGGAAATCATGGTGTATTATTATACTAGACACGACTATCCCAAACATCCTGATATAATGATGAATACACTTAGAGTGAACCAATTATATGTTATGCTCACAAAATTCCAATTTTGGATGAACAAGTTTAACCTATTGGGTCTCTTTATCTTTAAGGAAGAGTATTTTTTGACCTAGAGGGAGTGAAATTTAGAGTATCATGGGAGTAACATAGGAACACATTTTATATATAGAGTTATTTGAGGAAATATCATTATTAGAGGTGTTTTATTTTGGACTTCTTACACAAATCAACACATCTTACAAGAATGAAAAAATGGGAGTTATGTTTTTATGGTCTGATTCCTATGAAAATATCTTTAAAGAGTTGAATGGATTGTTGAATTCAACACTAAACATGATTCTTTTAGTGTTGGGGAGATGTTATATTTTTTATTGATATTCTTTTTCCCTTGGGATTGGATCTATTTTAATGCATGGATATAGATTAGTAGGGTATGGGTCTTAGAATATGATGAATCATGAGCATAATTACTCAACACACGATCTTGACATATCTTTTGGGGTTCATTCCTTATATTTTTGGAGACACTATCTGATAGAAGATCATTTATCATTGTTTAAGGTCCACAAAACTCTCAAATACATCTTTATAAAATGTCACATAAATCTCAGATAGTTAAGGTTGCTTCCAAACCTATAGGTCTTCAAGTTTGAGATTACATATATGACTCAGAAGGTAAATATTTTTTATGATACTATATGATAGAAACATAGACACTTGAAACTCAGGAGGTCAGTAGGGAGTAATAGTTCATGAACCCATATTTTAAGATACATTTAGAGGCCCATGGGAACCACTAATAGTATATTATTACATCTTTATAAATGATCTCTTCATTCATAGATAGTTTATAGATGAGTAATATCATTAATATAGAGGGATTATACCCATGGTAAATCATTAAATGTGAGTACCCAACACCTATTTGGGTCATTAGCATGGATGATATCACATTCATTCATGGGAATTAATGGGTTACCTTAGATATCTTAGAGTAATTCATTCACACTTCTAATGACCCTATATGTGTATTACACCCTGAATTTACAATGATATACCATGACATAGGCTTCCTTTAATTGTGGTAAGGTATGAAAATAAATATTGCTTTCTTTGTAACTAGGTGTCCCACATATCATTGTCTATAGGTGGAACACAAATGAATAGTTGGGATTTTACGTCCATTTCTCAAATCTATGTTGAAATGGGACAATGAAACCATGGATTATTTGAATTTTCTACTAAGACCTACTTTAGGTAGTGATACATTATGGGTGATTTTTGAATGGTCGATAATGTTATCACACATTCTTCATGTCAAGGGGAATTTTTCTATTGATGAAATTAGAAGAATATTTGTTTATGTGCTCAAACTCTTCCATGGTGTTTCATTCACAACTGTATCAGATAGTGATTCATATATAATTTCACTTTTATAGAAAGGGTAAAAAAAGGATATTTTTACACAATGTATTCTATGAAAAACCTTTAACTCTCAGATTGATGAGTAAATTAATTATACAATACTGATTGTGAAGGAAATTATTCAAGCATGTGTCCATGATTTTAGAGTATTATGGTAGAAACACCTACCTATCACCGAATTTTATATAATAACAGCTTTAAGGAAACTTTTATGATGTATCCTTATGATTCCCTCTATGGTATACCAAGAAATTTTTCCATGTGTTGGTTTGATGATGGAGAGGAAACATTACTATGACACCATCTCGTTTAAGAGACATTAAGTTAGGTACTACTTATCAGAGATTATATCACCCAAGCTTAGTCTATGATGAAATCATGTGTTGATGGTCGATACAAACCCCATAATTTTACAGCAAGACATCAGGTCTTATTGTGTATTTCTCATAGATATAGAATGGGAAACAAGGGAACTTACAACCTCCTTATGTCAATACTTTGGAGATACTGGAGATAGTCAACTGTGTATCATATCAGTTGTAGTTACATTATAGGTAAAAATTCACACATGACAATATCCATGTATCTCTGTTATGTCTCTATTATTCATAACTATATCATATTATTCAACCATATGGTATTATCTTAGATGTTGATTCTTCTTTTGAGGAGAACCATATTTTTATAATTTATTAGAGAAAAAAGGGTCTCTGGGGAATGTTAGTTCCCTTAATACATGTGTTATGGGAATACAATCATGTGTATGATGATACATATGAGAGATAGGATGATGTATGTAATCAATATATATAGATATTCTAAAATGATGATTTACCACCCTTAGAAGACAAACTCGAGGAGTTATTTTAATCTGGGTATATTTCAAGATCCCTAATTTTTTTGAAGAGATATATATTCAATTAATTTTACTATAAAAACTTATTTTTTACACTGATTTGATTGACTAAGGGATTGAAAAGGAGTTTTGAAGTTTATGGGGATCGTACAGAGCACAAAGAACCAGTTACGGGAGAAACATAATGAGTCACATGGTTAGAGCATGGTTAATAGTAACCATTTAGCTAAACCGTGAATCCCATTTATGTAGGAGTATGGTTGGATAAACTATCATAGGGACACCACACATTCTTGAAAAAACTAATGTGTAATTATATATGGGATCTATATGTGATTCACATAGTTTTATTAAAAAAAATTCCAAGCCTACTTCGGTAGTTCCATTATAAAATTAATCATGCATGGTTGGAACATGTTTTTGGTTAAACCATGTATCCAAAAAAGATTTCCCTTAAAATAACGGTAATGTTACTCTTTTACCACAACTCTATTATAAATTATTTCCCATTTTTATTTCTTATCCAAGCGCATATCCTGTCATCTTCTTGAGATCTCTTCCATAGCTTCACCCTTGGACTGTAGGTTTCAAACTCAATCACACTCTAATTAGACCATCATTTATCGCATTGGATAGCTAATGGTGAGTTATTCAATACCCTATCCTCTTTTCTTAATTTGTCTTTCCCTTGTGAAATATAATAATTGGAAGTATAATATTCCCCACATTCAAGGAATTTGATTATTTCACAAATTCCTCTAATTTTACCTCAAATCTAAAATAGATTAAAGATGATCAGTCACATACCACCCTGTGGTACATTGTCTCTTGTTTTCCATCATTTGTCAATGTTTATATGATGCTCCATTTTATGGTGCACTAGAGTTTCCATGTGACACCTCATAAATGTAAAACTAACTAGATAAATTTTTCCATACTCATGGGAGCCCTAGAAAACTATATTATATTATGGTAGGATGGACATCTCAGTGCAAGAAACCCCTTAGGGTTTATTTATCCTAATGGCCTTTAGAATTATGCATTGGAATTAAATTGAACCAACACCTATGGTGTGATCAGTTGTCCCATGTAAATGAATTATAGTTTGAATTAATCCAATGGAAAATGGTAGGCCTTTTTCACAGGTCCATATTTTCTTGTTATAGATTGAGTGATCTTTATGAATTAAATTAGACAAATTTACTCAATGTAAAATTTTTAATGGTATTGGTTTAAAACTATCCATGTCTATCCATTTATGTCATTATAAGCTAGATAAGATGGCTTGGTTTTGGAACTCATCATATAAGCTCATTGGGTATAAAAATAAGAAGTTAATTTCAAAATTAAAACACACTGGGGGGAGATACAAGGATTCACTTATAGAATACCTTGGATGAGAAAACCAAGAAGATTCCTTATATTATCCCATGAGAGATTCCCAGTTCACTGGTGGATTACCTTGGGTAGGATTAGTGGGAAATGTTATTATTGAATGTCACAAAAAAATATATGGTTCCCTTTGTGGTATACAATGGACCTGAACTGAGGTTTATAACATTAAACCATCAGATGAGTTATACCAAGGTTCCTTATACAGAACAACTTTGATGAAATTATAAGGTGATGTATTTTTATATTAAACAAAGAGTGATAACTGGGTTACTTATTATGGAATTCCATGGATGGGATCAAGATTCCAATTAAATTAATAAATTGATGTTTCTTCAAAGTCAAAGAACATACTTACTCTCGAACTATGATTTACATACGTCATGTCCTGGTAATATATCCTTCCTAAGAAAAAATTCCATGTGAATTATGCACCCTCCAATGATTATGAATGGAAACCATGGGCATACACCTCACATTCTGGATAATATTACACACATGTATATATATATATATATTTTCATATGTATATTCATATATATTTACATACATATTCATACACACCCACACACACAAACATGGTTACATTTTTTCAAAGACATTTTGGCCTTTGCTGAAATAGGTAGTATTGGTCGGATGTCCAATGAGGAACTCAGAATGATGTGATTTATTTTATTTACATGTATACATTTATTATTTCGTATATAGTTCACATTTTATATAAATATACTAGATGGTTATAAACATCATTGGTTGTGGCCTACTAAGTATATCCCACATTGTGTTTAACCTACAGATTGGTTCCCAAATAGACATTATGGTTATTGGTAGGGAAAAAATGAATCTTCTAGCTTTAACTGCCATATATCATCTATAATGATAGACTTTGGGATTGAAGGACTGATATTAGGATCATGTTTTGTATAGAAAAGTTTTTTTCCTTTATTTAATTTCTATATTATATGGTATATGTATTCTTATTTGTTTCCATGTATTCCAATTTTTATAGCATACAAACATGACATCATTTTGTATTTGATATTGATTCTTCTTCTTCATATTTATTATATCTAGATGATATTTTCTTGTGTGTTCCATTTATTATACAGTTTCTACTACTCACTTTTATAGTATACCACTATGATACACTTATATTATGGGGGTATAGTCTCCAACCACACCATCATAGACTCTCGCTACTAGTAAGAATCCTCTAGAATACCGGAAAGAATTATTAATCCCATGTGTCTAAAAAAGTTTGGTGACTTAATAATGAAATGGTTCAAGGAAGTCACGAGTTTAATTTTTAACCATTCATCTGATAGATATTCTTGAGATATTAATGACTTTTCAATAAATAATCATGTTCTATAAATAATGATTATAACTTAAGTAATAAAAAGGGCCACTTTGAGGATCCCTAATAGATTATAGTCTTATTAGTTCCCCAATAAGGGATGATTCATATACATACACACTATAGTGGTATTCTATGTGAATATATTTTTTATAAAACCTTTACAGACTCTTGAGGAAAGGAAGATAATTTGTGTCACATGTATTTTTTAAGTGGAACTATAAAATGTTTCTCACTCTTGGTTGTGCAAGAGTATATGTATTACTATTTGAGATTATTTATTGATAATAATGTTATATTTCCATATATATTGTGATGAGTTTTCACTAATGTGTGAACACTCCTACACATTCTCACTATACAAAAACACATTATATTATTTTAAGGGTTCAATTAATTCCTAAGCAATAGAATATTCATAATTTTGTTCACCAAAAATGTATTATTAGAGTCCATGTAGATACCTCATTGAGTCTTGAATACTAAGACCATTCATTTAAATCATAATCATGTTCTTATTAAGGCCTTTTATTTTATTATATAATAAAATTAACAGATTTTATGTTGAAAGGACGAGATATGCATGTGTATAAACATTAACAATAGAGGAAGATTGGGGTGGTGACACCAGGATTAATTATAATTATAGATATATTAATCTATATTTTTATTTCGCCTTTTTATATTATAAACCTTAGGAAAGTTTTTATTTTCATATAGTTTCTATGTCACAAAACATGAAAAATATTTTTCATTATTTATTTAATTAAATTATTGTAGTATGATAAATTTTAATAGAGAATAATTAATATATTAGTAATGTAGAATTTTATTTTTTTGGCCAACCTAGTACACTAGTGTTTATGATTTATTTATAGTATATTATTTATGATTTTTTATGGAAATCACAACCCTAATGATTATTATTAAGTCCATGATTATATTTTCTAGTTTTTGATGTTAGGGGTATAACAACAAATGATAGTTATGGTATGTCATAGCAGTCTCTAGTTTGATGTCAATAGAGACGGTATCAGGATGTTTTAAATTTATTAATTTATATCCTATAATGGAAATATTATTTTATTCACTTTATAAGTTATCTATAAATATGATTGGTGATCATAATTATATTAAAGACTCAATATTATAGTTTTTTAATGAAAAAAGTAAAGATATTTTGTGAATTCATATATTTATTTAATTATTTTGGTCATTATTAGATTTATTTAGGTTACTTTTGTTATTTATTACTCATATCTATGATCGTAAAGGGAGTGGTTGTGTCTCATTAACGATACATATCATGTAATAGTTTTTTCATGTTTTTACCTACAAGTTTATTTACTAGAATATGATTCTCCAAATTGATTAACTGTTGGGAAACCATGTTTTGTGTTATGATTTTATCTATACTACTTGAAAAATATATTTATGATATTATTATAATACTTTTAGGAGATATATGTGAATAGAAATCATGGTTTTATTAAATCTATATTGTTGATTTCGTTACACTCAATGAGAAACAATCTTATGATTATTCATTATAATTCCATTAGATGGAACTTTATTCAAAAAACATAATTGGTGGAATTTAAATACCAATAGTTTTAAGACACATTATTATATTTTTATTACATATGATGGTATTAAATATTCATTATGGTTTTTCTTGTGTCCTTCAATTTTTTGATATTAGAGAATACGTGGATTGTAGTACCCCCAGTTTCTGGAGTTTCAACTTATATGTGACTTCTTAGGGATGGAAAGTCATTGGTGAAGAGGTTGTAACATCCTAATACCTTGATAGAGTTTTTGGATAGGTACACGCTATGTTATTGAAGTATAAAATGTGTACTTGGGGATGAATTAATTTCGTGAGGTTGGGGTCTCCTTGGGAGATTGTACACATCATGTACCTAAGGTACACATCGTGTATGGTTTAAATAATGGATTTTGAGCCCGAGATGGCAGATTTTTTGGTGTACTTAACTTGTGTGGCCGCTACATCTTATACTTCAGGTAAATGTCTTGAGACGGCACAGTCCCAGTTTAAAATCATTCTTGAATCTATTTTGTCACATTATTTTTTATGGCCTTTTGTGGCTCTCAACTCTAGCCTGCCCTAGGAGACTTTTAGAGGCGTTTCACCATCCAGGTAAGGGTTTTTCATCCGTTTCATTATTTCGGTTCACTATTATTCTTCCGTTTACATAGATTTATTATCCTATGATATTGGTTTCTCAGATATACACATGTTGTGGGTAGATATAGTTTTTTTAATTCCAAATAAGTTGAGTTTTGGCTTTGTTGTTAATATTAGAAGAGATCTAAGGCCGTTTGGTGTAGAATCAACCCGATTTTTGTGAGCTTTCTTCATCCGTTGTTGAGTTTCATCAAAACCTACAATGTAGGTGGATTCAATATCAACTCATTATGATATAATATATTATCTTAGTTTCAAATTAATTATCGTGAATGAAATTGATTTGAAAAATCATGGAATAAAAATTCTTTAGTGATGATTTATGGTTTTAGTGAAAATGTGAAATCTTGATGAATTATTGTGCAAAGTGATTTAGTTTCTTGGATTTGAAATGATGGTTTTAAAATTATTGATTTTCTGGAATTTCTAGATGGATTTATGGGAAAGGGGGTTTTAATAAAAAGGGTGTTTTATTGAAATGGTTAGACTTTGAAATGATTTTTATAGAAAAGGGTTTTCAATAAAAAGTAATTTTATTGAAAACAATTTTTTGGCTTGATCGTTGGGTATATTGGTGTATGTGTTCATATTGCATTTCTGAGGCTTGGTTGAAATATGAACTTGTTCTCAGTGCCAAAAGTCAACTGGAATGTAGGATATAATAACTTGTGATGACTTGGTAGATTGACGTGAAACTGCTCGTGAGTATGGAACTGTCATAATGTAGCATGCATGGTTGGTTGCATGGGTTTGTGGAATGGTTGGGTATGCCAGAAAGGGATTTTGTGAAATTGTTTTAAATCATGTTTAATTATTTTTTCTGGAAAAAGAACTTGCTGGAAAAATTCTTTTTATTCACACTTGTATGATTTTGGTTATTAATGCTTTTGGAAACTTGTTTATATTTAGTTATACACTGTTTTGATAAAAAAAATTATATAAAATGTTTGATATAATTGTTTATGAATTTTATATCCTAATGGCATGAGTGGGGAAGTCATTGGGGGAAACCTAATGAGTTTTATACTCACCCCTGCTTTGGCACTTTGGTGCTTTTACAGATGTTATCTTCCAAGACAGGGGAAATGGTAACGTTCCCACGTTTTCAGTACTATCTCATGATGTTTGGGATATTCAGTGATTGGGGAGATTAGAGATTGTGGAGCACGGAGTCTGGTGGTCTCTTGAGAGTCTTTAGTTTTTTATCTTCTATGTACTTTGATACTTGTTTGGTCTTCCTTTGTTGTGCACTTTTATATGGTTTTGAGATATGTGATATTTTTTAGTTGTCTTCTTTTGTTCATGCATCATTTATTGAATGGATTGGTTATGGTTTGTTGGTTTATTGGTTTATTTCTTAAAGGTAAATTCATCCCCCACTTGTATTTGAAACCCTTCTGCATTTATTGGCAGCCTTTGGCATCTTGGGGTTGTCACTTAAGGCCATATAATAACTTGATGTGTTGTCAAGACAATGAGAATGAACAGGCCATTACATGAATTTATAGTGTTGAATGATATAAGTTAATAATAAATTAACATTCAAAAATAAACTATTATTTATAAATTAAACCATTAACCATTAGTTAATTGATTTAAACCATCATATTTTAGTTGATATAATGTTTCTAAATAATTTTTTCATTAATGTTAAGTTTTTTCAACTATGGGATTTGGTATTAATAATATGTTATATGTATAAAATGAATAAAAAGTATCATGGGTTATCATTGTAAAATAATACATTTGTTTATAAATATAACATAATTTTCAAAATTCAAGAATAAATTTAATTTGAGCATTAATTTGATTTTTAATTCTGATGATAAAATTTTTCTAGAATTAAATTAATTGTAAGAATGTGAAAAATTTTGTGTTAAAATATATCTAAATATAAAAAACAAAATTATATGGGTGTTGAAATGAAAATATTTAATGTGATGGATCAAAACCCTAATCGAATATATATTTAAAGTAATAAAATGAAAATTAATTTTCTATTTCATTACATGTTTATTTTCAATAAATTAAATACATGATTAGATAAAAATTGTACAATAAGTGTTCCTATTAGGAATATTTAAAAATAATAATTCATATTTGATAGGGTTTCTTATTTGGAAACCATATGCTCCACTTCTGATGAAATTTATGTTTTCGTTCTTCTCACAAGTCAAAAGAAAAAAATTATTAATGTTATTGATTTTCATATTTTCGTATGAAATATAAGAAAATTATATCAGGATAGAAATCTATGTCACGTCAAGACAAAAAAATACTCATATTTAAAATAATCTAAAAAATCAAAATTCAAAATTATGTTTTCATATATATTCTTTCCAATGGCTAAATTGATTCCTAGGGAAGTTATAAAGGTTTTTAATTGGACCAGAAATTTTTATAATACTAATTATATAAATTTCATGGGTGGATAAAACCATAAAAAAATATTAGGTTGAAAAGATAAATCAAATGTTCTTAGTATTAAGAATTCATAATTATTAAATATGTGATGTTTGGGTAGTTGGATAAAATGGTATTGAAAAAAAGATAAAACCCATCCATGTTATGGATTGAATATGTCTTTTTTATAATAGTTATTTTAGAGAAAATACTTTTTGTGATGGTCTGGGAGTTCCAAGATCCTTGGTTTAAGAATTACACAATGATAATGTAGAAACTTTTGTTTTGGATTGGTAGGTTTTTAGAGGGTTTTTTTATTTTTTTTCAATAATCATGCAGGTAAAACTGTGTGGCTTGCTTCAGATGAGGAAGAGTTGTTCGCATGATCTAGGTATAGTTAGTTAAACCATACAGGTCATCCATACAGGAAACCACATGTATCTAGTAGCGGGCGCACATATTGTGTACATTATGTTAGACCATGTGAGTCAAACCATGCAGTTTTTTATGCATTGGTGGGTTTTTATTTGATTAGTTTAAAGTAAAATAGAATTTTAAAAAATGATGATGAAATGAAGAAAATGGATTTTATAATGTAATTGATTTTATAAATGACAATAATAATAATATAATTGTTATTATAATGATGATGATGATTATTATTATTATTATTATAACCATATAATTAGATTTATTTTAGGTTTAGAGAAAACCTAAAGGGAGGTGCACTTCCTTCTCCTTACGTGATGTGTGACGCACGACCTCTCCCCCTCCCCTTTGAGGTGCGATGTGTACCCCTCCTCCCAGCTCCCCATATGTTGGTTGTTTCCTCCCAATTCCTAGATAGTGGTCGTCTACCTCGGTAAGGTAAGGCCTTCTCCATGCATCTCCACCTTCGCTTCGGCTATATCGACTTCCCTGTCACACAGTTTTTGTTTGGCTAAAACCTAATCCTAAGGTTTGATTCAGTTTTCTTGTTTATTCCATTTTTAGGTTATGAAAGAGATTCCTCGGGACCCGTTGGTATATATTTCAATGACCATCGCCGAAGGCGAGGTAGTTCAGCTTGATTTGTTTCACCGCCATCAATTTTGAGGTAATATTTCATTCTAATAAAGTTGTTTTACACCCTTTAAATTAGGGTCTTATGGTTTATATGATTCCATGTTAAATTTTTAGGTGTGAGTTAGTCCTTGCTACAATAATTTTGGGTGTCAGTATATTGTTGTAGCAAGTTGTGATCAATTGCAAGTGCGTACAAACATTTTTAAGTAAGTGCATGTTTATGAGGCTATTCCATCTTAAGTTAGAAAGAAGCTAATTTCAAGTGATGGATTGGTCTGTTTGACGTATGGAATTCAACCTTTCATTAATTATAAATATTCAGTAGTTGTTAATTTACTACATTTGGTAAATTTGATTGAAAATTCAAGAAAGAATTGGCAATTTTGTTGAGTGATTTGTTAGAATACAAAATCACGTTTTTGTAATAAACCCCCCCCCCCCCAAGGAGGTTCACTTACTTCAAGCTAAAAAAAAATTGATTAGACTTGTACGATTGCATATCTTGATGATTTGTGTTTTTCCTATGATTTCCTAGTTAGAGGGAGATGTTTAAATATTAGTAATGCTATTTTCCTATCCAGGAGATGTACCATCTACTTTTCATTTTGATTCACTTGAATTAAATAGTTTTAATGAACCTAGATGGGTTAAATGGGTGGGTATAACAATGTGATAATATTTAAATATTGGTGGTATAATTTTTAAATCCCATGGTCATAATTTTTTTCCAATATGCAAGTTGTAGTATTTCTAGGTTTGTTTAGAAATTTAGACCTCTAATTGATTTGATTAATTTTGTAAATTAATTAATTGGGATAGTTGTAGAATTATGGTATTTAAGGATTGTTTACCCATGTGATTAGATTTAAATGTAGGTGGTCTAATTTCTAAATCCCAAAGTCATAATTTTTCTCATATATAAAATTTTTAGGATTTCTAGATTTGTATATAAATTTAGGACCCTAATTGAATTAATTAATAAGGTAAATTAACTAATTGTAGTAGTTGTGAAAATGTGGCATTTAGGGATTCTTGAATAGGATAATTAATGTGATAATTAAATTATGATGGGTTTGAGATGGTTGAGTTGTGTATTTAAATGATAAATAAGGATAATTAAATGGTGAATTATTTCTCAATGTAAATTATTGAGAAATTGGGATTATTAAATGATGAGTTAATTATCATGTTGTTATATTTTTCTGATCCTGAATGATTAATTTGTTAATAAATTAATGATTTTTGAGATTTTGAATGGTTAATTAATTTTATAGTCAATTAACAGGAAATTGATGTTTTTAATTAGTATTTGAATTAATCAATGGACTTGATTAATTAATTTATGAATTTATTATTGAATTTGATTTTGATTGTTAGACATGGCGATCTACACCAATGGGATTTGGGGTGTTAGACATGGAATTTTGTTCCAATAATATATGTAAATGAATGGGATTTTGGTTGTTAGACATGGTGTTCTAAACCAATGGGATTTTCAGTGTTAGACATGGAGTTCAGCACAAGTGGGATTTTCGATTTTAGACATCGCATTCCACACCAATGGGATTTTGGGTGTTAGACATGGAGTCCTGCTCAAATAATATAAATATATGAATGGGATTTTTAATAATAGACATGGTGTTCTTGACCAATGATATTTGGTTTTTAGACATGGAATTCTACACCGATACAAATGAAACGAATGAATTGTGAATTGAATAAGAGACATGGATTAAAACTGAGCCTATGTGGTTGAATGAAGAATATTAAATAATGTCATATGTACTTTATTTATGCATTATAAATATAAATATATAATTTATAATCATACTCTTATCTCGGAGACAATCTGAAGAAGGTCTCGCCATCAGGTGTCCCTTAGAAACCTGTACAGGTTGTTGTTTATTTATTCAATTTTGTTATTACTTTGACATACCTACACAATGATTAATTATTAATCACAACCTAATTTGTACTAGAAATCAATGGTGTCAGCATTATGAGATTTATACCTGACACCCTACCCGAGCCACCATTATACTTGGGTACCCAAGTAGACCTTATTGTTTGTAGGGATTTGGACCTTGTTTTTTTTCCTGAATTGCTTGTACTAGGGTGTCAAAAGAAAAGGACCAAATTGGAGCTCAGGATGCTAATGGAGATAGCCATGGGGCTCTGCTTTCTTTTCTTTCATTGTTTATTTATTTTAAATCATATTTTTTGTTTAATTATTTTATATACACATCATCAAATGGAATGCATGAATTGAAAAACAGGCGTTATCTATATTCTATAACTAGTCGTTACAATTTTCTACTATTGTTTTAGTTATTGTATTATAATACTTCTCCTGATTTCTCTTGCATACTATTCCTATATATTTATTATTGTTCCCTATGAATATGAGGGTATAGTCTCCCCACTAACCATCCACATGCACTCACTGCTAGTGGTAATCCTCTGGTATACGTAGAGACGCTCTTGAGGTCATGTGGTGACCGACCCGACCACCGGTTCGATGGTAGGCTGGGTCGGGATATTAAAAGGTGTTATTAAAGGGGTAATATATCCTTTATCTAACAGTTTTGGGTTGGTATATGGGAGACTAGGAATGTTTCAACACTTGGTTAATAGTCTTCCTTGGGACTAATCACCCCACGTATGGGAAATTACAATGTGCCCAGGGTTTGGAATTACTTTTTATCATGCCTTATATTTATTTGAATGCCTCTTTCAATAGAATGTTTTAGTGATATATTTAGGATGATTGAGTGATAGTATGCCATTCTTCTTATCATGCTTCTATACTTATTAGCATGCTTATGTGATTTCACCATGTTGTTCTATGTTATCTACTTATAGTTTCATGCCAACTTGTCCGATATATAATTGGTTTATTTGGATAAATTTATTGGTTTCAATTATGATGGGAGCTGGTTTTCAATTTTAAGGTGTATGGGCACCTTATAATTGGGAAAAGGGTAACCCAGGTATTAGAACTATTAAAATAGTGGATGATAACGTTAAATGTTAAATTGAATTTTATTTCATTAAATGGGATCCAAATTCCACCTATAAAGTGTATAGGTTATTTATGGATTGGTAGATGTCCATTCATATCACTTGTAAGGTTGCTTTTGGAAGAAACCAGATTGAATAAAAGTGAGCCTCGGAGGTTATCTTCTAGTTAAAAGGAATTTATATGCTAAATTACAAGTTTATGAAGTGAAGACACTAAATAATAATTGTTTAAAGAGGGAGTTTTTTATAACATGCCTATTTTCCCCATATGGAGTTGCTTAAATACAAGTTACTCATTTAGAAAATTATACTAATTGGTTTGTTAAAATTCATTCAAATGTTTATGGCTGAAATGAATTAATTAATGAATTTAAAGTTGGAAACTGAGTGGTGTCCCTTGTTGGAACCATCATGGAAGGGTAGTTTTAAATGTTTCTAGTGGAATATTCCTTGGAATAGAGATGTAAGTGATCATTTGTAGGTAGTTTATTTTTAGCATTGGATTAAATGAGAAAAAGGGGATCTTGATACTTGTGAAATTCTTGTTGAATGAAAAATATATTGGGTCGACGCTTATGCTTTGAAAGGGGATAGCCCATGGTAGGTGGTTCCCTTAGATATTGAGATACTTTTCTTCTACTAAGATCTTTTGACGTTGGTGACGTTTGGGTGTCACTGTCTGTAGTAGGACTTTTGGGTTTTAAAAGACATCCTTGTTCATAGGGGAGGTTGTTGTACATTGACTTTTAATGTTGTAATAAGCATTGAAAAATGATTTCTTAAGCTTGTTAAACATTCCTCAAGCATGGTTAGCTGTTTAAAAGGTCATGTGAACCTCTCATTTATTTAGTTATGGATGAATCAGTGGGTCTCCATATGAGTTAATATACGTATGAGATAATGTGTCATTGGATTTTGAGAACTTGGGGTTGTACATGTTGACAAACATGGTTTCATCAAGTTTTTAGTGATGTAACAAACTGGTTGAATTTGGTGCGATCATTGAGATTAAAATCTAGAGGATGTTCTTTGGTAAATATTATAGCAGAGTGATTGGGATGTTAATAAATGTTCATTCCACTGATTGAAAGGACATTTTAGGGCTTGGGTGTTTCGACACACCGATTGGTTTTAATTTTTTCCTTTCACGGGAGATGTTGACATGGTGATCATTGTTTTTGGAATGTCAAATGTGAGTTTAAGGTGTTTCTAAGAAAGTTCACTTATGAGTGACTGATACATTATTTTGATAACATGGAAACTCATAAGTTGGGTATCATCACATCAATTCTGGTGTACGTGTCAGTGCTTGATTGGCATAACAATTTCAATAAGGCTGGGGATATCAACAACCCATTAGAAAATCTATTAGTATGGGAAGAGTTTTAGTTGTATGCTTTGAAAGTACAAAAATTCCTTGGCTGATATAGGCATCACATATTGGTTGATGATGCATCAGAAAGTGATCCTAGAATATTTTAAATTATAGACAAGTGATGGTTCGACAAATCTTTTTGGTGTCCTAAGTTTAATCCTAGTATGCCCTTATGAATGAGATAAGCATGCCCCCTATCATGACCTCATCCTAGAGGCACTAAGATAGCATCGGTATTACTCCGCACTAATGTTATTGGTTTTATATGTGGTTTTTATTTGGGTTGTACACATGATGCATGGTTCTTTGGGTTATGCTTTTATTTGTGCAATGGCATTATTGTTTTGAAATAGCCTTGTGATGGCTTGACATGGGAATGTCATCCAAACTCGAGTAAGGACTTTAGTGTACTTATGGTTGGTGATGGAATCATTTTCAAGGATCTTCATCAGTTTAAGGGAGAGTGTGGGTTTTGGGTCGGTTATGTATTTCAAGGAAAGCATGCATGACCAGTTTTGATAGTTTTTTGAGTTTTGACTGCTTCCATCAAAGAAAATATGTAATTTCCTCAAATGTAAGCAGGTTCGACCATTTGAAGAAATCATGTGAGAAGCATTAATATAATGCTTAGGAAGTATATTTTTAATCAATTCCAATGGTGGGAGATCTGTGGTTCGGAATTAGATGTTAAATGGAAAGACCATTAGTTGAACCCACCAATGAGAGGATGGTTAAAGAGACAACAAAAAGATCTTGTCTCTAGTTATGAAGGCTTAGTTAAACATTTCTTCGATGTTTGGGTTGTATTTTGAGCTTTGTATTGAGTTTTAAAGTTTTAAGAGCCTTTCTCTTGGGAAATGCTTAAAGATTCATTTGGAATTTGGAAACATATCATGTAACGCCCTGACCCCAGTTACCCAGAGTCGGTGTATTATTTTAATACATTGTCATGATTATAAGGAATCAAGCCCCAAAGGACTGATCAGTTTAGCAGTCTTGGAAAATAGATTACATACATGAATGTTACATTACACTTTATAACATACAACACAACATAAATAATCCTTTATGAAATCCATTGTTCCCATAGCTTAACCCTACATATCAATCAAAATACACTTCTTGGAATCCTGGGAAAAATAAAACATAGAAAGGGGTGAGCTCAAATTCTCAGTAAGGGTAAGCAATACAGTGGAAGATAACATAAATATTAATCATGGGGAATAATTGAAACCACATTCCTTTATCAATAATAAACATGAATACTTTTATGGAAGGAATATGAGGTGAGTAAATAACGCCATAATAAAAAATAATCATGGGTATTCTACTAGTCTAATGACCACATAAACCATAAATATTATTTTCATAATGAGGGAATGTATAATGTCGGACATTCTGAAACATTTTGTCAAGACCTCAGCCAAGATGTCTAAAAATGATTAAGTCCTTGGCCAAAAACATATATCAAATTGGGAATGGCCTCGGCCAATTCCACGTCTAGTTGTATCATGAGGCCTACCGATGCATCGAGGAGCTATAGTAGGCTCCACCCATCACTTACTAGGTCCAATACAATCCTCATATGAAAAGGTTGAAACATAACACAAACATTCATATTAAAACAAGAATACGAAATGTCAATAATTTATCCATAAAACATGAATGGTATAAAAATAACACATCCACAGTCAAGCATATCACAAAACCTTCAATACAATATGTATGATTTATATCATAATAAATCAACTTTAAACAAGTTTAAAATTCCTCAAAGGATGTTGACATAGATGAAAGTGATTTGTAAAACTCATTGAGAGAAATATCCATTTTTTATGAAAACATTTAAAAGTCACACAATTTTGAAAGGAAGACATTTAAAGACATTTTTAAATCAAATTATCTCATACAAATTTGATAATTTTGAAATGAATTAACATTTTAAAACATTCATGTTCATATACATAAATCCTTAAAACCATTTTAAAAACATGTACATTAATGAGAAAGGTTTAGAAGAAAAAATCTTTAAAACATTTAAAATGATGTTTTAGTAAAAGAGTCCCTTAATAAGAATAGATTTGAAAACACTTTTATGATACACGGATATTGATAATAAATATTTCCCAATAGATACTCATGTAAAAACATCCACGGATATTAAAGAGATTGTGAAATTAACCCTTACCTCGTGTATGACTTGACCCGTTTGTTCTTTAATATCTTGAATAATAAACTAAAGTTAATTTAAATTTTCATAAGAACCTTTTTCAAATTTATTATTCCTTTTATAGCACTTATTAACATGTTATAAACATTATGTAATCATTTAAGTTAATAACGTTCGTTTTGTTGATATTTGTCACTTGAGTAAAAAATGAACACCTTATAGTTACAAGTTGTTCACATGGTCAAAATTTCATTATATACAGAATGATATTTATTTTTTATATATCATATATATCATATATATCCAGTATATAAATTTATATATAATATTACATATCATTTTTAGGTAAGAAATGAAATTCACCGTTCAGGGAGACGGTAATCCGTACGTACGCATGAACGCTAATTTCATTTATATTTATTATTTTAAGGGAATTAAAACATAATGATACATGATTATATTATAATTACAGTATAATATCATATATAATATCATTAACTCCATCATTTATATGTCCCACATATGGTATTAATGAGTCATATCACTTTGAGGGGGTGGTAGTCCGCACTTCCTCAAATGAAATTATCACGTTTACCCATAATGGAAACCATTAAGGTATGAAATAAAATAAAAATACAGAAGCATCAAGAAAACATAAACATAATATATATCATATATAAATACAATGCCATCATAATGTCCACCATGAGATGTGGTTGGAGGTAATTGAACAATCATCGTTTTGTGAGGCGCTAGTTTTACATTCATAGAAATATTATTTCTTCACCCATTAGATGGAGGTGTGTGTAACTGTAGTTAAAATACTTCTCATAAAAACATACTAGTATATTGGGGATACTGGTTTTGTTATAAAAGTAAGGAATAAAAAGATTTTAGGGGTTGGAGAAGTAAAATAAAAGAAAACAATTTAAGAGAAATTGTTTCCTTTAATTTGGGTAACTTCCTTTGGTTTGAACCAAAAGGACTTCTTGAAGTGCCTTCTATCTAAGGTAAGGCTTATAAAAGGAGGATAGGGATGTAGGGTGATTAATTTGGTAGAGTTTTTTTGAGCCTAAAAGCTTTAGAGGTGTGAGGAATTGTTTATAAGTGGTCTCCTATTATATGGGGGGGAGGGGCTCTTTAGAAAAGTGTGAAAATATTATTTTATTATATATTGATATTCGGTTTATAGAGGTCCAAAAATCATTAGAGTAAAATATAAGATGACTCATAGTCTAAATAAAATCATCCAATAAGAATTGGACATGTTTTGGATATTATTATAATATTTATAATCTAATTTATTTAAATCATTTATTAATGAGGTAAATAATGTATCATTATTGTCTCATAAATAATTTAATTTATTCGATGTCTAAAAATTATAAAAAAAACTACCATGATGTAGGAAATATTTTTATATTTTTAATTAATAATTATAGTCAAAAATATTACTTATATAACACCATATAAAAATTAATTAATAAAGGTTTTTTATGTCAATTTTGCCTTTACATTTAATTAATTAATCTAAAGTGTCATTATCATTCATAAGTGGCTCCATGGGTCCCAAAATCGACCCAAGGATGCCCAAGGTCGGCCATTACTCATCCAATAAGGTTAGGACATGTGTTAAGTTAATTTTGAATTAATTCAATTTTTTTTACCTTGAATTACCCTATTTACCTTTAACCACGATAAATAAAAGTCAAATGTTTCTATTCACCAAAAATTATTTTAATCTTATTGAACCACATTTTACTTACCAAAAACAACCATGTATGTTAGATTTTTGAAATTCAATTCACAAAAGTGGTAAAATTTCATTTAAAGGACAAATTCATTTTTTAACTACTATTTAGTGGTTTCACTATTCATCAAAAATTGAAGTTTTTCAGAAAAATACAGAAAATTCAGTGTATTTTGATATTCAGAATTAAAAAATGATGCCTATTTTTCTAAATTCAAAACATATAAGTGGAATTAATTAATTTAAAATTAATTCTCGTAGTTAAAAACAAATAGCGTGTTTTTAGAAATAATAACTATCAAAAGATTGATACTTGTTTATGTCCAATTTCAAAGTCAAATTAATTAAAATAAACAACATTGGATTAAATGGTAAAAATATATTCTAATTACAATTTAAAACCAATTAAAAATATAATCTAACCATATAAATAAATTATATTAAAAAGGACTTTTGAATTAAAATAAAATATTTTCACTATTCATTAAAAAATGAACTTTATCGGAAAAATTCCAAAAAAATTTACACAAAGTAAATTTTGATGTCCCCATTCTAATGATTAAATTTATTTAGTCAAATTGAATATATATAAGTTTCAAATATTTGATTTAAAAAGGGTTCTCCATTAAAAGGCAGTAAACATGCATTTTTTTAAAAATTACCTCTTTTATCTGAAAAAAATGATTTTTTTCTTACATTTTGTCTAAGAAACTCATAACATGGATTCTAAAATTATAAGAACTGTATAAAGTTCAAAATTCAGTTAATACTCTTCATAACTGCTTTTGAACGGCTAGTTTGGTAAGTCGTAGTGCACTTGAACTCGGTGTGACGTGTAGTGCAAGTTATTGAATTACTTTGAAGAAATAACATACTATGAAATATTTGGGTCTTACATTCATCCATCCTTCAATAAATTGCTCCCTCACAATTTGAAATTGTTCTTTGAAAGTAAATTGTTGAAAATAGAAAATACATGTGTGGGAAAACCCACATCGGTAATTGGGTTAATAAGATTTAGTCTTAATAAGAGGAAAAGAGGAATGAAAAAGTCACCACCAAATTATGATCTTGATTATGAGAAAATTGGTGGCAATTAGAGACACATAATTGGAGGAAAAAGTAAATATTTATAGGGAGTGATTGTCGTCATCAGTCACAAACAATTGTAGAATTGAGGGCCTCAAAGCCATCAATCTATGATGATTTAAAATATCATCGGTTCAAAAAAAAGGTATTAGGATAACACATTTTTAGTTTTAATATCCCTTACCTAATGTTTAAGAATTAATTTCTTCCTAGAATTAGAGAAGAAAAAAATATATATATTCTTGACATGTAGAGTTCCATCCTTTAACTAATTTTTACCACAAACGCATCTTTCACTCTAAAAGTTAATATAACTAAAAAATATATTCTATTTATCCTATTCATATAGGGTTCCAAAAATAATGAATTTATAATTCACTTATACGACCTTTTAAAAAAAACTACATTATAAAATCTTGAACATCACATAGGCCAGTGGTAGGTGATGCACCCTTTTCTCTCTTCGGTTGCAGGTTCAAGTCTCATGGCCTTGCTGGATGTGATGGGTTGTCACCCAACCTTCAGGTTTTCCTTTTTATGACAATCCAAAAATAATCTTGAGAAATGATTTAACCTTAACAATAGTACCCAATTTCAAACTTAATCATTTCTAACCTTTAGACTTATCTAAAATACTTCTGTCCAAACTCACAGTCCAAAATTTATAGGGAAGCTAAACACAATGAAGATCCTTTTTTCCACGTAATAACATGTGAATACCTTCATCATTATTATTTTAAAACATAGTAACACAGTGAATTACCATAAAACCTTATTGATTAAATTTATGTTCTGTTATTCCTTCTGAATACTGGATATACTCCTTATATCCAATAATTTTGTAAACTCCAACAATGATGGAATATAAAAATAATTAATTAGTTTCAAGGTAGTCTAGAATATCCAATATAATTTATCCAAATCAATAATCTCTTATTCCAAAATTAATACCTCAGTATCAAGACCATATTAAAGTTTTTCCTTTCCTTCAACCATGTATTTTCCAAAAAAAATTAACTTACCATTGAGTCACTTTTCTTGGTTCCACACAATCTCAAGTCTTTAATGAAATAGTACTGCAGTACAATCCTTATATACTGTATATTTATTATAACATGTACATCGTTAATACAATACTCAAATGACACAATACCTTAATAATAACATAAGAACTCTTAATCATTCCTCTTTATCTTTGGTAGTATCAATAACTTGATTATTATCCAATAGTATCATTTGGGGTATACTTTGATGATTTGGACATTGATTCGCGTAGTGTCCCAACTCCTTGTAGATGAAGCATTGTACATTTGAAACCTTTTTCTTACCTTTGCAATCACGTACTTGGTGTCCTTTTTCTCCACACTTATAACAAACTCTTATTCCCTTTAAGCATTTACCAAGGTGATTCTTTCCATAGTTATCACATATGGGAAAATCCTTCTTTCCCTTATTTCCTTTATCTATATTTCTTTCTACCATCCTTTTCTTCTCCGGCTTCCCTTCAAAGCCATAGACCTCAAATAATTCATTACTTATCTTATTAACACATAATATTATTTCTTTATATGTAGAGAATACATGGGAGACTATTTCACTTCTAAATGTTTTCTTAACACCATGAAAGATATGATCCTTCTTAATCTTTGGATCATACATATTGTTGGAGTTCACATTCCTTATACTGGGCACCATTTCTAAAAAAGGGCATACACTAGGTCAGTTTATGTATTGCAATGAATAATTCCAAACTTGTAAAATACCTAATGTAAATTGAACAGTTTATGGATATAATCCATAATCATAAAAATATTTTCCTTGAGGAGGTATATACTCGTAAATCCTTTACAATGATTTGTAAAGAAAATGAGAATTATCCTAAGAAAATCCAATGGGAGTTTAATAACCAAGAGTACAGCAAGGCCCATTGTCGTGCAGCAGTTCCTGTTCGATTCTAGCTCAAAGCGGTGTTTTCGGGTTTTACCCCTAGTTACATATGTGCCAGACCCACCTCTACCTGATCATATCCAGACAGGGATGTATTTTCTTTGAAAACTTACAAAATCTCTACATTACCAAAATTCTAGGAAGTTGTTCTATACGAATCCTCAAATTCTATCTTTGGGCTATGTATTATAATCAGTTTTTATCTAAATCTTGTTTCCAAGGATATTTCTAAACTTCCTCTAATACCAACTGTATTGCCCCGACCCCAGTTACCCAGAGTCGGTGTATTATTTTAATACATTGGAATGATTACAAGGAATCAAGTCCCAAAGAACCGATCAGTTTAGCAGTCTTGGAAAATAGATTACATATATGAATATTACATTACACTTTATAACATACAACACAACATAAATAATCCTTTATGAATGCCATTATTCTCATAGATTTACCCTGCTTATCAATCACAATACACTTCCTGGATTCCTGGGAAAAATAAAACATAGAAAGTGGGGAGATCAAACTCTTAGTAAAGGTAAACAATACAGCGGAAGATAACATAAATATTAAGCATGGTGAATAATTGAAACCACATTCCTTTACCAAAAATAAACATGAATATTTTTATGGAAATAATATGATCTAAGTAACTAATGCCATAATAAAACATAATCATGGGTATTCTACTAGTCGAATGACCACATGAACCATCAATATTATTTTCATAATGAGAGAATGTATATTGTAGGATATTCTGAAACATTTTTTCCAGACCTCAGCCAAGACTTATAAAAATGATTAAGGCCTCAGCCAAAACCATATATCAAATTGGGAAAGGCCTCGACCAATTCCACGTCTAGTTGTCTCATTATACCTACCGATGCATCGAGGAGCTATAGTAGGCTCCTCCCATCACTTACTATGTCGAATACAATCCTCATATGAAAATGTTGAAACATAACATAAACATTCATATTAAAACTAGAATACTAAATGTCAATACTTTATCCATAAACCATGAATGGTTTAAAAATAACACTTCCACAACCAAATATATCACAAAACCTTCAATAAAATATGTATGATTTGTATCATAATAAATAAACTTCAAACAAGTTTAAAATCCATCAAGGGATGTTGACATAGATGAAAATGATTTGTAAAACTCTTTGAGATAAATATACCTTTTTATTGAAAACTTTTAAACATCACAAAATTTTGAAAGGAATACATTTAAAGAAATTTTTGAATCAAAGTTTCCCATAACACTTTGAAACTTTTGAAAGGAATTAACATTTTAAAACATTAATGTCCATATAAATAAATCCTTAAAACCATTTTAAAAACATGGACATTAATGAGAAAGTTTTAGAAGTATAAATATCTAAAACATTTAAAATTATGTTTTAGTAAAACTTTCCCTTAAAAATAATACATTTGAAAATAATTTTATGAAACATGGACATGGATAATAAATATGTCCCAGTATATACTCACATGAAAAAACCTCGGATAATAAAGAGATTATGAAATTAACCCTTACCTCGTGTCCAACTTGACCCATTCATTCTTTAATATCTTGAATAATAAACTAAAGTTAATTTATACATTATTAAAAACCTTTTCATGTTTATTATTCCTTTTATATCACTTATTACCATGTTATAAACATTATGTAATCATTTAAGTTAATAACATTCATTTTGTCGATATTTGGCACTTGAGTCAAAAATGAACACCTTATAGTTACATGTTGTTCACATGGTCAAAATTTCATTATATAGAGAATTATATTCATGATTTATATATCATATATATCATATATATCCAGTATATACATGTATTTATAACAGTACATATCATTTTGGGGTAAGAAATGAAATGCATCGTTCATGGAGATGGTAAACTGTACGTACGCATGAACGGTACATTCATTTCTATTTCTTATTTTAATGGAAGTAAAACATAATGATACATAGTTATATTATAATTATAGAATAATATCATATATAATATCATTAAATCCATCATTTACACATCCCACATATGGTATTAACGATTCACATCACTTTGAGGGGGCGGTAGTCCACACTTTCTAAAATGAAATTATCACGTTTACCCATAATGGAAACCATTAAGGTTTTCTATAAAATAAAAATACAGAAGCATGTAGAAAACATAAAAATAATATATATCATTTATTAATACATTGCCATCATAATGGCCACCATGAGAAGCAGTATGAGGTAATTGAACAATCATCGTTTCGTGAGGCATTAGTTTTCCATCCACAGAAACATTATGTTCTTCACCCATTAGATGGTGGTGTGAGTAACTGTAGTTCGAATACTTATCATAAAAAAATCCTAGTAAATTGAGGATATTTTCGTTGTTATAAAATAAAGGAATAAAAAGATTTTAGGGGTTGTAGAAGTAAAATAAAAGAAATGAAGTTAAGAGAAACTATTACAATTAATTTGGGTAACATCCTTTGGTTTGAACCAAAAGGACTTCCTGAAGTGCCTTATTACTAAGGTAAGGCTTCTAGGAGGAGGATAGGGATGTAGGGAGATTAATTTGGTAGAGTTTGGACGAGCCTAAAGGCTTTAGATGTGTGAGTAATTGGTTATAAGTGGTCTGTTTTTATAAGGGGGAAGAGGGGCTCTTTTGGAAAGTGTGAAAATATTATTTTATTATATAATGATATTCGGTTTCTAAAGGTCCAAAAATCATTAGAGTCGAAGATATAATGACTCATGGTCGAAATAAAAACATCCAATAAGAATCGGACATGTTTTGGATATTATTTTAATATTTATAATCTTATTTATTTAAATCATTTATTAATGAGTAAAATACTGCATCATTATTGTGTCATAAAGAATTTAATTTATTAGATGTCTAAATATTATAAAACAATACCATGATGTAGTAAATACTTTTATATTTCCAATGAATATTTATAGTCAAAATTATTACTTATATAAAACCATATAAAAATTAATTACTAAAAGATTTTTGTTTAGGTCAATTTTGCATTTACTTTAAATTAATTAATATAAAGTGACATTATCATTCATAAATGGCTACATGGGGTCCCAAAATCGACCCAGGGATACCCATTTTTATAAATTACTCATCCAATAAGGTTAGGACATCTGTTAAGGTAATTTTGAATTATTACAATATTCTTTTTTACCTTGAATTATCCTATTTACCTTTAACCATGGTAAATAAAAATCAAAAGTTACTATTCACCAAAAATAATTTTTATCTTATTGAACCACATTTTACTTACAAACAACAACCATGTATGTCGGATTTTCGAAATTAAATTTCCAGAAGTGGTAAAATTTCATTTAAATGGAAAAGTCAGTTTTTTTACTACTATTAAGTGGTTTCACTATTCATCAAAAATTAAAGTTTTGCAGAAAAATAAAAAAATAAGCCTAAGATATATTGGATATTCTGAATTCAAAAATTATGTCTATTTTTCTAAATTCAAAACAAAGAAGTGTCATTAATTAATTTAAAATTAATTCCCGTTGTTAAGACAAATAGCGTGTTTTTAAGAAAAACAATAACTATCAAAAGATTGATACTTGTTAATGACCAATTTCAAAGTGAAATTACTTCCAATTAACAAAATTGGATTAAATTTTAAAAATATATTCTAATTAAACTTTAAAACTAATTAAAAATATTATCTAACCATATCAATAAATTATATTAAAAGGCACTTTTGAATTAAAATACAATATTTTTCACTATTCATTAAAAAATGACCTTTATCGGAAAAATTCCAAAAATTTACACAAATTAAATTTTGATTTCCCCATTCTAAAGAATAAATTTATTTATTCAAATTCAATATATATAAGTTTCAAATATTTTATTAAAAAAGGGTTCTCCATTAAAAGGCTGTAAAATTGCATTTTTTTAAAAATTACTTCTTTTATCTGAAAAAAATGAAATTGTTCTTACATTATGTCTAAGAAACTCAAAATATGGATTCTAAAATTATAAGGATTATACAAAGTTCAAAATTCAGTTACTACTATTCATAACTGCTTTTGAATGGCTAGTTTGGTATGTCGTGGTGTGCTTGAACTCGGTGTTGCGTGTGGTGAAAGTTATAAAATTACTTTGAAGAAATAACGTACTGTTAAATCTTGGGATGTTACACAGAACGATCATTCAAATGATAATTCATGACATTGGTGGTTTGGGTGATGTTTTAATAGTTTTAAAGGCTTCTCGAGGACGAGATGTTTTAAGGTGGGTAGATTGTAGAAACCTATGTTTTTGAACATGTGGTTTTTATGGAGGTTTTTAATTTTTTTGGCAATAACCATTCGGTCAAACCGTGAATCTTGTTTCAGAGGAGGTAGAGGTGTTTCCATTGGCTACATAGAGTTAGTCAAACTATGCAAGTCAGCTGGACTGGATACCAAAGGTAGCCAGTAGCGGATGCACGGGATGGGCACAGTCTGTTAGACTGTGTAGTTTGTTCTACGTTGGATTTTTTTATTTCATTAATTTTTTGTTAAAAAGATTTTAATTAAATTATTATGAAATGAAGAAATTGGATTTAATAATTTATTATTATTATTATAAAAAGCATATAATTTGATTTATTTTAGGTTTATGGAAAACCTATTGGGAGGATCACCCCCCCCCCCATTTCCCCTTATGTGAGGCATGAGGCATGACCTTTACCCCTCCCCTTTGAGGTGCGACACACACCACTCCTTTCGAATCCCTCTCTGTACACTGTTTTCTCTCGGTTCCTTCATGATAGTCATCCGTCATGGGATGGTAAGGCCTTCTCCATGCATATCCACCTTCGATTCGGCCATATCGGCTTCTCTGTCACGCCATTTCCATTACATTGAAACCATGGCCAAGGTTTTAATTCAGTTTTCATGTTTCCTCTAGTTTTAGGTTATGCAATAGATTCCTCGGGACCCATTGGTCCATATTCAGATGACCGCCAAAGAAGATTAGGTGGTTCAACACAATTTGGTTCACCACCCTCAATTTTGAGGTTTGGTTTAATATAGATAAAGTTTTTTCAAACCATTTAAATTACTGTCTTATGGTTTACAAGAGTCTCTACTAAATATTTATGTGTACATTGGTCCTTTTTGCAATAATTTTGGGTGCTTGTATATTGTTTTAGGGTGTTGCGATGGATTCCAAGTCTGCACACAAATTTTTAAGGAAGTGCATGTGCGTGAGGGGAATGATTCTTATGTTAGAAAGAATCCAATTTCAAGCATTGTCTTGGTATATTTGTGGTAGGTTCTTGAACCTTACATTAGTTAGGAAAATATAGTAGTTGTTGATTTCATTATTTTGTTAAATTTGACTGAAAATTCTGTATTGAATTGGATATTGCATTGAAGGATTTCTTTGAATACAAAATCAAAATTCTGTAATAAAATCCCATCTGACTATGAGATGAAACATATATCACCAAATGTGTCCCTTAAGAATCCGGACATGTTGTTGTTTATTTATTCTATTCTGTTATTACTTACCTATACCTGTAAACTATTTAATTATTAATCACTTTTTAGTTTGGAGTAGACACCGGTGGTGCCTGCCTACTAATATTTATATCTTACACCCTACTTGGGCAATCATTTCACTAGGGTACCCTAGTAGACTATATTATTTTTAGTGTTTTGGTCCCTTCATGTTTACTGTATTTCTTGTACCTATGAGTTATAATAATAGGACCAAACTAGAGCTCGGGATGCTCATAGTGATAGTCGTGGGGCTCTGCAGTCATTTCATTCCTTTTTTACAATATATTAAAGCATTCTGTTGGTTTACTGCTTTTAGAAATGCATCATCATATGTCATGCATGAATTGTAGTACTGGCATTAGCCATATTTTATAGCTGGTTCTTACAAATGACTTTTGCTATTTTAGTTATTACATTATACTACTTCTGTTGATATATTTTTCATACTATTATTGTCTATTTATTGTTGTTCACTCTAAATATTAGGGTATATTCTCCCCACTGTATATCCTTACACCCTCACTAATAGTCGGTAGTCTATAGTGTACAGGGAGACACGCTTGGGGTCATGTGAAGACTGGCCTGACTACCTGTATGATGGTAAGATGTTTACAGATGTTACAGATAAATTGCAAATAAATATTCAATGATTTAGCACATTATGAACTTATAATATTGCCTAAAATTTCATTGAAGGATTAATGGTCCTAAATGGGGTAACAAACCATGATTCATTTAAGAGTGGTTATATTTTATTTATTTAGAAATATTTATATGTTAAAAAATGATATTGGAATTGGTAGATAATTAGGGTATCTATAGAGAAAGAAATTTTCCCACTTCTAGGAGAATTAAATCATGGTGATTTAGATTAAAAATGTTACAAAATCATGAATGTGATTTTTATCTCACTTTTATTTATGTGGGACACATTATTTAAAAACAAATTATTTTTGTTGTTGTGTGTATATTTCCCATGAATAAATTTTACGATTATTATATTAAAATATTTGTGTATATATATATAGATATCCAGCTAAAATTCATTCTCTCATTGGGATAATGATTCAAAATATATTCTTTTGATAAAAACAGTTATGTTATAATCTCATTATATTTCAAAACTTTTTATTAATATGTTTATAATGATGTAATATTATGATTTTTCTCTCAATAAACTAATGAATTTTCTTCTAATTTCTTTATTTCATTAAAATACTAGTTTATCTATCATTCTACTATCTTAATGTACTCACGATAAAAAAATTTTTTAAAGGAAAACAAGAATTTATTTCACATTTTGATCGAAAACTATTTCCCTTCCATAACCCTAATTTCTAAAAATGTATTGAAAATAATTTTACCATTTAAAGATTACTGTTCAAATAAATTTAAAAACATGATAGAATTTTTACAAAATATTTTAGAATTAATATTTTTTTTCAATTTATAAAAAATGTATTTTTGATGTTTTAGGAAACAATCGAAAAGAAATATTTTTTCTCACATGTAAGGTAATAAAAACAATTTACCTCCATCATGACCACTAAATTATTTGAATCTTATTTTAAAAGTTTACAATGTTATTTTAAATGAAAATTTTTCCCTTTACATTGTAGAAATTTTAATATTTAAAATAAGTTATTTCAAAATAAATATATGTTTTCCTATAGAATGTTTTAAGGATATATTATTAAATTTCTATTCATAAATGAAAATGACCATTAGTGTTGATTATGTTATACATCTGATATGATCCAATAGTACGGTCATTAATATTTCTTTGGAAGTTTAATGCATATAATTATTTTAAAAAGATATTTTATAAACTAATTCCTTTTTTATAGGTTATGATATGATCAATTGATGAAATTTTTATTAAATACATTTCTTTTACATGGGTTATATTATGGTGATATGTTTATAAAACCCAATTTATTTAGGGTTTATGAAATTATTTATATTTTATGATCTAGTGAATAAAAAATTTATGTATTATGTGATGGGTGGGACATATATCTCCCCCAATGAATTGGGAAATTTTTTATATCTTAGGAGGTAATATTGGGAAATCATCAAATGTTCTTGATCCACTATAGGAAATAGTATGATGTGCTTGATCAACTATGGGACATATTTGATGATGTATAATCCATTAGGGCATTGGAAACATGTGTTGAATCTTAATCCATTATGATTTTATGCTCTCAATTATTAACCTTGACATATGAAATGGGTTCTATACCTGGGATGGTTGCACACTTATATGACATGAACATCTGGTTCATGACTTATTTATGATGATTTCTAAATCTTATGGTTTGTGTATTTTTAAATGATAATGTTTTATACCGTGGATCATGTTTCTGATCTATGATATATTGGATGCAAAAATTTTATATATTGTTTTTAATCCAATACCATTTTTCTTGTCATATGATTTCATATGATCATCAATTGATATATTCTATGGTTTCTATTACTAAGTATTTTTTTCTCACGGATTCTTAGGTTTCATTTCCGAAGGTTATGATAAGTATTTTATAGAGTGTATCTCTATGAAGTGTACTATATGGTATATATTTTTAAGAGATATTGAGGATCATTAATGAGAAAAAAAATATTGTGTAACTAGTCTCAAAATATAGTAAAATTTAATTGTCATCAAACTTGTATTTTTGAAATGTATTGAATGTTTATCTATTGAAATTATATATATTTATATATCCACAATGGGAAAAAATGCTTATTGCGACAGGGTATTTGTGACGAGCTTTATTCCCGTCACAAAAACTCCGATGAAAAGCGTATTTGCGATGGGAATATATTCCCGTCGCAAATGGTCAGTTATTTGCGATGGAAATACAAGACTCGTCGCAATTGCAATGACGTGGTTTGCGCGCCAAAACACGGGAAGCCTAGTTGCGATGGGTAGAAGGCTACCCGTCGCAAGTACCCAGCGGTGGTAAATAGTATTTGTGATGGGGCAATTGTCTCGTCGCAAAAAATTATTCGCCAGGTGTTATTGGCGACGGGTCTCGTCACCAATACCGGCCACTGTAAAGACTATTTGTGACGGCCACCTTCAACCCGTCGCAACTACCCGGCGATGGTAAATACTATTCGAGCCGGGTAAATTGTTCCATCCTAAAAAAGTAATCACCGGGTGGTATTTGCGACGGGACCCGTCGCAAACACCGACGGCGGTAAATAGGAATTTGCGACGGGGATATCCGCCCGCCGCTAATGGTGTGTCATTCGCGACGGGCCCATCGCAAAAACCCTTTTACCCACCACCCGTAATTAATGCGGGCGAAGGTATTTGCGACGGGCCCCGTCGCCAATACCGGCGGCAGTAAATAGCAATTTGGGACGGGGATATCCGCCCGTCGCTAATGGTGGCTATTTGCGACGGGCCCGTCGCAAAAGCCCTTTTACCCGCCGCCCATATTTAATGCGGGCGAAGGTATTTGCGACGGAATCCCGTCGCCATACCTAGTATTTGCGACGGTATCCTGTCTCATATAATCTAACCTATATATACACCCACTTGTTTTTTTTTCACAACATTCAGATCTCTATTCTTCTCTCTCTCTAATTTTCAGTTCTGAGTAGATTTTTTTTTTGTTTTAATTTTTTCTTTCAAGAAGAGGAAGGAATGAGTTAGAAGGCACAGATTACTTGAAAATATCAAAGGTATTTATATTTTTTTTATTTTTTAATTATTTTTAATTGTTAAATTATTTTTAATTGTTAATTTTATTTATAATTGTTAATTTTAGTTTTTTAATAGAATGTTTAGTTATGTAGTATAATTAGATTATGTGGTTGTACCAAATAATCCTTGTCTGGATACGAATAAGTAGAGGGCGCTCTGGCACAGATGTACCTAGGAGTGAAAACTCTGACAAGGTGTTTCGAGCTTGACTCAGGGTAACCTGGTACACGACAACAGGCCTTGCTGCACTCTTGGTTCGACACTCCTGGGGGATGTTTTGGTAATAATTAAAAATAAATATATAATTATCAAATAATTAAGAAATAATTAGATTTAATTAGATTTAATTAAAATAATTATCAAATAATTATGAAATAATTAGATTTAATTGATTAGAAATAATTAGGAAACAATTATAATAATTAAGAAACAATTAGATTTAATTAGGAAACAATTATATTTAATTAGGAAACAATTAGATTTAATTAGGAAACAATTAGATTTAATTAGGAAACAATTAGATTTAATTAAGAAACAATTAGATTTAATTAGGAAACAATTAAATTTAATTAGGAAACAATTAGATTTAATTAGGAATCAATTAGATTTAATTAGGAAAAAAATAGATTTAATTAGGAAACAATTATATTTAATTAGGAAACAATTAGATTTAATTAGGAAACAATTAGATTTAATTAGGAAACAATTATAATAATTAGGAAATAATTATAATAATTAGGAGACAATTATAATAATTAGGAAAAAATTATAATAATTCGGAAACAATTATAATAATTAGGAAACAATTATAATAATTAGGAAACAATAATAATAATTAGGAAAAAATTATAATAATTAGGAAACAATAATAATAATTAGGAAACAATAATAATAATTAGGAAACAATTAGGAAATAATTAAAAACAATTAGGAAAATTAGCAAGCGTGATTGACCGCTCATCTACCTCAATTTTCTTTTCATTTGTGTGTTGAGGTTTGATAAGAAACTTCTGCCTCCGCATGTAATATCTGCTTTTATTGTCTGAATTATCAACCTCCTCGCCAATATAGAGGTGAGGATGTTTATAAATTTGACAGTAAAATCACATATTACATGTGGAGGTAGAAGTTTCCTGTCAACCTCAACACACAAATGAAAAGAAAATTGAGGTAGATGAGCGGTCAATTACTTTTGTTTTTATAGTCAATGATTGATTAACCACCCGACCTATATGCATATCTTCACATTTCTAATTAGTAACATAATTAGTAATATAATTAGTAACATAAATAGTAACATAAATAGTAACATAATATAAAATATTATATTACTCTAATATTAATAATTAAATAATACTAATAATATAACTATTTTATTATTATATGTTTAATATTTATAAAAAAATATTAATTTTATTAAAATTATAAAAAATTTATAAAATATAACAATTATCAATATTTTCAACAAGTTTTGCTTTATTCTTAACAGTTCAAATCTTAAAGGGTCGCCAATTTTCAGGTCATACCCAATAAAAAGTTTGCGTCAACCATGTCCAATGTAAACTCTATAATTTTTCTTGCTTGGTTGATCACCTCGCAAGTAGCGTTGAAATAGGACAACCCAAGTCATGTGTTTCTCATTACTTGTGTCATCCTATTGCAACACTACTTGCGACATGATCAACCATGTAAGGACAATTATAGAGTTTAAATTGGACAAGGTTGACGCAAACTTTTTATTGGGCATGACCTGAAAATTGACGACTCTTTAAGATTTTAACATGTTAATAATAGAGTAAAATCTGTTGGAAATATTGAGATTTGTAATAATTATTAATAATTACTAATAATTAATCAAAAATCAAATAAATTCAAGTACATGGTTATAAATTGGTACAATTTTCAGCGGATTGGCAGCTACCTTTTGTTCAACGTCTCATATCTTTGATACTTTCTCCCACTCAAATAAGTATGAAAAAATGTGCTCTAACGTATGTTAGAGCAAGTTTTTCATACTGATTTCAGTCGGGAGAAAGTTAAAAAGAGATGAGCTATTAGAAAAATCAGAATAATTAGTAATATAATCTCCACAATGATGATTAAAAAAATTTATTTCATTATTCAAGCATATTTCATTTTTCCAAGTATTGCTAAGTATTGATAAATTAATAATAATTAGTGGGGTTGATTACAAACTAGATGTGTCGCCTATAATTATTGGTAATTACTAATAAATAACTGTAATTATGTATCTTCTTTTTTAGGATATTTTTTTTCTTATATCAAATTATTTAACAACAGTAATGATTTTAAATTTTGTAGAAACATATATATGAATATGGAACAAGGAAATCGACTTCAATCATTATTAGATGATCGTGCTTGGATAAATCGTCATAGAAATCCAGACGGTTCTAGTTTAAATCTTGTATATGTTGATGGTGTTGAAGCTTTCTTACCATTTGCATCATCAAACCCGAAATTTGTTTCAGAAGGGACAATTAAGTGTCCTTGTAAAAAATGTGCTCTGAGAACGTTTGAGACATTTGACATCGTTGGGTAACATCTCTTGCATAATGGTTTTCAATCAGATTATATTTTTTGATATCAACACGCTGAACGCAGTTCCAAAGAAGATACTAATAATTTGATTTTTGATCCATCGCGGTTTCAGAATTTAGTACATGATGTTGCAGGGTCATCTGTTCAACAAACAGAAATCGAGGATGATGTTGATTTACCTCCTGAGTTGGCACCATATGAATTTGCTGAGTTGTTCAAGTCTGCTAAGGATGCATTATATCCTGGTTGCAAGATAAGAAAATTAGAAGCAGTTGCAAAATTTATGGCTATTAAATCAGAGAATGGAATGTCAAATAACTGTTTTGATCAGATATTTTCTTTGGTTAAAGCACTATTTCCTGAAAGAAATGTGCTGCCTGTTAATTATTATGAGAGCAAGAGACTCGTTCTTAATCTGAACCTTAGTTATCAAAAGATCCATGCATGTTCAAATGATTGCATCTTATATTCTGGTGAAAATGAGTCATTGGATAGTTGTCCCACATGTGGACAATCGAGGTATAAAGAATCACAATCAAGGAAGTCTGGATTGATTCCTGTAAAACAGTTGAGATATTTCCCGCTTACACCCAGGTTACAGCGTTTATTTATGTCTCAGAACACAGCGACAGTGATGTCATGGCACAAAACTAATATTTCAAATGGTAAAAGCTTGATTCATCCATCTGATGGTGATTCATGTAATCATTTTGATCATGTGCATCCGTCTTTTGCTTTAGAATCCTGGAACGTGCGATTGGGTCTTTCTACTGACGGTTTTTGTCCATTTTGATCTTTTGGTAGTCAGTTTTCTTGTTGGCCTGTCTTTATAACTCCGTACAATTTTCCTCCATGGATGTTGATGAAAGAGCCTTATATATTTTTGACATTATTAATCCCAGGACATCCGAAAAAGAATATTAATGTTTATTTGAAACCATTGATTGATTAGTTAAATTTATTATGGAGTCATGGTGTTGGTACATATGATGCTGCTGCGAAACAGAATTTTTTTATGAAATCTGCTTTGATGTGGAAAGTTAGTGACTTCCCGGCATATGGTATGTTATCTGGCTGGAGTACACATGGTCCAAAATCATGTCCTTACTGTATGGGAGACAACAAAGTATTTATGCTCATGAATGGAAAAAAACCTTTCTATTTTGACTGTCATTGCAGATTTCTTCCAATCTATCATCCTTTTCGGAGGAATAAATATCATTTCAGAAAAGGCAGAATTGAAAGAGATTAACCTCCAAAAATGATCTCAAGTATAGAGTTATAATCAGTTGTATTTTCATTACCTTCCATCACTTTTGGACCGACAATAAACCAACAGAAAATTCGTGGTTTGGGGAAAGAACACAATTGGAAAAAACGGAGCATTTTTTGGAATATGCCATATTGGTCTGATTTGTTAGTCCGACATATGTTGGATGTCATGCATATTGAGAAGAACTGTTTTGATAATTTATTTCATACAATTTTGGATACACCAGGTAAAACCAAAGATAATGTAAAGGCACGATTAGATCTTGCCCAAATTTGCAGGCGACCAAAAAATGAATTGTTTGAAAATGTCAGATCACAGAGATTAATGAAGCCAAAATCAGCTTATACACTGACCAAAGGGAGTCACTTATTATTTTTTCAGTGGATTACAGATTTGAGACTTCCATATGGCTATGCTTCCAACTTGGACAGATGTGTTAAAAATGGTCATATTACCGGATTAAAAAGTCATGATTGTCATGTTATAATGGAAAGACTTATGCCTATTGGATTAAGAGGTTTGTTGAATTATAATATTTGGGATTCTATAATAGATATATCATATTTTTTCCGAGACATGTTTGAGAAGACAACAGACTACAATACACTAAGAAAACTGAAAGAAGCTGTTGTTGTAATTATATGCAAACTGGAAAAAATCTTTCTGCCGGATTTCTTTGACTCGATGGAACATTTGATATTACATTTTCCACATGAAGCAAAACGTGGAGGTCCGGTTCAGTTTTGATGGATGTACCCATTTGAGAGATGCATGCAGAAATTGAAGAAAAAAGTCTATAACAAAGCATCAGTTGAAGGATCAATTGCTGAAGCTTATTTGCAAGAAGAAATTGCTTTATTCTGCTCTCATTATACTGAATCTGAATATCCCTAAAAAATTAACCGCATCGGCCAGAATGAGGGGAATGTTGATGATGATATGAACAATAAATTATCAGTTTTCAATCAGCCCGAACATGGCTTTGGTGGAGTTCGTGATAGATGTCTTTCAGATGATGAACATCATAGAGATCAAACATATGTTCTACTCAACTGTGAAGAAATGTCACCAATTTTACAATGAGTTCTCTTATCCCTTATTCTATAGATTCTGTTACAGTAAATTAATCATATTGTATTTTTATGTTATATGATGATCATATCAAGAAACAATTTCCACAAATTACAGCAGCTGGATTAGAAGAACGTCGGCAAAAAAATATTGCCTACTGGTTTCAAAAACTGGTAACATACTTTCTTTTTTGGTTTTACATATAAAATCAATTTATTACTTTTAATAGTGATAAATGTTTTACAAATTTTTAGGTATCTGTACATGCTGATAAGATTGATAGTCGATTGCGTATATTGAGTAGCCCACCATCCAAAATGGTTAAATCATATAATGCATATGTGGTGAATGGTTATCGCTTTCATAAACGTGTATATAGGGAATCATAGAAAACAATGAATGGTTGTGTTTTTTTGAAGGGATCACATCATAGAGATATTGAAGTTGACTTTTATGGCATGCTTGAAGAAATTATTGAACTGTGTTATTTGGGACAGAATTATGTAACAATATTTAAATGTCGATGGCTGGATACTGAGAGAGGCTTGCGTATTCATCTGACTCATGGAATTATTGATATTAAACATAAAAGTCTTCTTTCATTAAATGAACCATTTTTATTGGCTCATCAGGCACATCAAATTTATTATGAAAAATACTGTGCTACTGCAAATGAGTTGGATGGTTGGTGGAGTATAATAAAAGTTAAATCTCGAGAAAATCAGTTCACTCAAACTGAATGTGGTTCCACTGAAGTGAAAGGAAATGAAATTTTTCAGGACACTCCTCAAAACACATCTTTTTTACAAAGAGACATGAATATCAAGGATGACACCCCACAGTTAAGGGTCGATGGTGACGATGTTGTCAATGATGTTACAAATGAATTTGAAATGATAAGAGATGATGAAAGTGAAACTAATATGGAAATTGATGATGTTGATGAGGAAGATGGAGACATTGACATTGAAAACTATGAATATGATGATGAAGATGAACATTGACACAGTAAAATGATGGTTAGAATCATAAAAAATATATATCTATACATAATAGTTATTTTCAACTGTTTGCTAATAACAATCATTTCATGTTTCAGATGGACTCGGAAACGTATCATCAGTTGCTGGAGGCAGATCTACCTATGGATGATGAGGTTTTTGAGTCATCTGACCCTCAGGCTGTTGGCACTATAGGGAGCACTCGGAGGGGGCTTAGTCTTGCCAGACTGATGATTCCAGATCCTATCCCGGAGTTACCTCCACCTCTTGGATTCGATGCACACACGTAGTGGTATGGTAACCTATGTATTTTAGTTATCATTCATTATAATTTATTAATATTCTAATTGTTTGATTATTTGTTCTTTTTCCACAGTTTTATGCATATAGCTATTGGACATGGGAGTGCTATCTTGCGCAATTATTTTTCTCAGCTCTGGCTCACATGGGATCAGATTCCCGCTGATGTGCAGGCCGCCATGTTCGATCATTGGCTGGTACGTAATTAAATATTATTTATTTTGAAATTTAATCCATTAATAACTTTAAATTATGGTTTATGATATCCCATCGATGAGAGCATGTGTGGGACTATCCACGCGGCATGGGTAGTGTCTATGCGTGACCGTTTCTGTCAGTTTTTGCATAATTTGAGAAAGATGGCTGTGAAGAAATCCGGAGTGACAGAATTTGATGAGTCCTGTAGAGCCCACCAACCAGAGTACATTTCATCTCATGTTTGGGATGGATTATGTACACACTGGTTGGGTGGTGGGTTTCAGAGGAGATCTGCATTGGGTCGACAGAATCGGGGGAGACAAGAGGTGACGCATCGAGCCGGTAGTCGTACATTCAGTGCGCATAGAGAGCGTCTGGTAAGTACTTTTTTTTAATATTTTATACAACTTTAAATATAAATAGTTAATTTTATATTCATAGAGGAAGCCGAGCAGCCCGGTATTTCGGCGTACGGCGTTTATCGGAGGATGTACACTGACCCGGCTACTGGAGAGATTAGAGGTGACCACCAGCGTCAGATTGTGGTCAGTATTATTTTCTTTTCAGTTTTCAAATTAAATGCATATAATATTTTCATTATTTTAATTTATAATTGAATATTAAGGAGTCATATGAGGTCGTGACCTCTCAGACACAGGCTGAGAGTCAAGATGAGATGGGTGATCAGACTAGTGCCCACCATTTTGATGAGACAGTATGGATGCAGGCGACCCAATATGGCTTCGAAAATGGCCGACTAGTTGGTATCAGCTCTCATTGGACTCCTGCAGCTAATTATGGTACTACTGAGATGTTGGCGTCCAGCTCGAGAGGAGCTCGTGGAGAGACATCATCTTTCGCCTCACAGTATCAGAAGCAGCTGCGTGCTCAGAGTCAGCTTATAGAGGATTTTCGTCAGGGGTAGGAGCAGATGCGTCAGCAGCACGATGAGGATATGCGTCGATGGCAGGAGCAGATGCGTCAGCAACAGGATGAGGAGAGACGTCGATATGAGGAGCAACATTAGGAGTATATGGAGTATATGTGTCGTCTGACTCACAGTTTAGGGATGGAGTTTCTTCCACCACCTCCTCTAGGTCCTCCAGGTCTTCCAGATTATCCACCCCCGAGTGATTTTTGTAGATGTAATAAACATTTGAGTTCGTAGTTTATTGTCATATTAACTATTTACAATTCCTCTTTCATATTGGTACGAATATTACATGATTTAATTTGTTTTTATTTTTTTAATATTTTATTACTTATTAGTATTATTTTTAATGTCTTCTTATTTTAGTAATATTACTTTTAATATTTTATATTTATTGTTAATTTTGAGAAGTTTATAATTTTATAACTTTATTAATATTAATATTATTAATATTATTTTTTCATAAATATGTATGTTTATTTTAATAATAATAATATTATATTAATTTTTTATATTAATAATATTAGTACTATTATTATTATTTTTTGATATTAGTATTTCATAATATATAATATAATATTATTTATATTTATATTATTATTATTTTTTGTTATTAATATTTGATAATTATATTATATATATTTTTTATTATTAATATTATAATAATATAATTTATTTATATTATTAATATTATTATTATTATTATATACATAGTTTAATAATAATATTATTATATTAATTTTTTATATTATTAATATTAGTATTATTATATTATATTATATTATTTATATTCATATTATTATTATTTTATATTAATATTTCATAATTATATTTTATATATATTTTTATTTATATTATAATAATATAATTTTTTTATATTATTAATATTATTATTATTTTTATATAATATTATCCGATTTGTGTTAATTATTTTATTTTTTTTATTTTTTTTAATATTTGTGACGGGAACATTTGCGACGGGATTTCCTGTCATAAATATTTTTTTACTGTAACATTTGTGATGGTACGAATACCCATCGGGAAAACATTTCTGCGATGGTCCGTCGCAAATACCTTCATCGCAAGTATTTTTTAAATTTCGCATTTGTGACGGGTTTCTGACCCGTCACAACTGATATATATGCGACGACCCGTCACACATACCTTTTTTATATATAAACGAAAACTCATTTGCGACGGGGGAAAAATATTGTCGCATATACTCTTTTTTCTACGGGACCGCCGCAAAAACACCTATTTGCAATGCCGTTTTCGGCAGCGGGCGATTTGCGACGGAGCCCCGTCACAAAAGACCTTTTGTGACCTGATCCCGTCACAAATCGCCCGTCGCAAATATTCAGTTTTCTTGTAGTGATCTATGTGTGTGTGTGGGATTGTGTATGGAAACCCTATATGCATACTCATATTTCATCACTCCAAAGTAGGTAAGGCTGACTATAGGTGTCAATAGGAGCCCAAGGGTCATCATGTTTTATTTTAGCCTGCTATATTAATTTAAAATTAATTCCCTTATTTATCACAATATTTCATGAACTTTTACTTAGAATGAATTTATTAAAACACCATTGGTTTTGACCTAATCATTTTTTATCACACCATGTCCAAGTATAATTTGGTAACATGGAAGATTTCATGGATGTTGAAATATATAAGGGAAAGGGGACCCATGATTCATTAGTTTATATGCTAGTTCAGATTAGAGTGTAGAGTTGAGACTGAGTAATGGATTTGAGACTAGTTTTTGGGTTCCTTTTTTTATTTAGTTTGTTTATTTTTTGTCTTATTTGAATGACTTTTAATTGACATTCAGTATATCCTAACATGGTGTAATTATATTAGATTGATTTGGCACTATGTTGTTTATTGTTTTGATCTATATAGTTTTATTTTCATCTTATTTACACTTTGATTTCGACTCTATAAAACATGTTTTAGTTTCTCCACTATATTCCTTACACCCTTTATAATTTTCAGTAGCCTCTAGCATATGGGGAGGTGTGCATGTGGGTTTTTAATGACTTATCTCTATCACATGAGGGTTTAATTGACAAGGGATGTTACAAAGTTGTATCATAGTATGTTATTTTCCATTACATTACTAATTTAGAAAAGTATAAATGAGAATAGGATATGTACATGACTTTTAATGTGATAAATAATGGAAGTAACTAAGCCATGTGTGGGGTAAATCAATGTTTTTTTATGATTGTATTTCTGTTATAGAGGTTTTCTTATTACATTTTTTTTATTTTATTTCACTATGGGTCATTCACCTGTTCTATTATTTTACTAATTTATTCGATTATACTCATGGGATGGTATGGATCTAGGTGTATATACCGACATCATGATAAGAATGTAGTGAAATATGCTTACATGCATCATTCCTTCTGGGGACATATTTATCTGATATGTTATATCAAACTTTTTTATTTTTAATATAAACCCCTTTGGACATAAAATATTAAAATGACTAAATGAGACTATTATAACTTGTTAATTCACCTGATAATCAATGTTTTGGATTATGTTTTTTAGTGGTAACATGTTGTCTTCTTATCCTTCTAATTTTTTTTATGTTTCATGTGACCGGAGGTGTCTATTGACACTTGGAGGTATAACACAACTAAATATAATTCAAGTTTACTATTAGAAGAGTGGTAACTTTCACACACCTCATGGAGATAATCCATAACATCATAAAACCCTAAGGAACCGAAAGTATGATAACCATCAAGATAGTATCCAAAGGGTTATGTGAACTATAGAGAGGGAGAGATATCACACTATCCCTCTGAATTCTAACATGATTCTTGGGTTTTAGCTACAACACCCCTATCATTCTCTAAGGACAGATTCTAATAGGATGTAATGTTTTGGATTTACTTTTTCCATAATATCATTGATCATCTACAGACACCTACAGATATGAAGTTGATGCTTGTTACCAATATTATATGAGTAATATCCCCAAACTAGATAGAATACATAATATAGGCTAGAAAAAATTATGATAATACCTTTTAATTTTTTGAGGAGAATTTTTGTTTCATTTTGATATAGATATAGTGAGGTTTGAATGGTATCAATTGTTTATGCACCTAATAATGGGATGAATTTCTGTGATGGACTATGATGGTTGATTCAAAGACCTGACATGTAGTTCTTAAATGTTTGAAGGAGATAAGATCACTAAATTTATGTTCATTCATGATGGGATTATGTATGAGATCATGTCACAAGTAAATTTATTTTTCTTTATAAACATCACTAATATATTGAATTATTCTCCCATAAATGAATGGATACAAAAGGTTGGCCCTAATTGGTAGGCAGACATCTCATTAGGATGATTAGGGAGCACTTTTTTAGGTATAAATAAGCATCAATATGAAACTTTATTCCATGGTAGTGGTGGAAGCAACATCTTCTCACTAGACAACCATCTTAAGACCACATTGAAGGTAAGAAAATTTAGTATAAAAGGATTTCATTGTGGAATGGCTGGACACATGTCCTTTTAGTTTTCATTAAATACAATATAGTGTTATGTATGGTGAAATATTTTCCACCATTATATAATATATAGTAGAAATCAACAGTCAAGCAGTGGGGGCGATATTAGGAAACACGAAAATATAAGAGAGACTTAGCTACCCAAATATACTTAGATAGCTATAGTTCCATTGATCTATCATGTTGGGATAAGGGATATGGTACCCTGATATAGGAGAGGAATCATCAGTAGGGGAGTTTCGTTTCAATATCTAAAAGGGGATAACTACATCCATCATGGTGAATAAGATCTTTAGGATGGTCATAGAAGACCAATTTTGTGCAGGATGTATTTTATCATATTTTTGGTATTGATATTTATTCTAGATGATAGTGAGATAGAGAAGAGTACTTTCCCATCAGTTATAGACCACTATCAGGGTTTCTTTTTTAAAGAGTTCTACAAAATAATTCAAGAATTTGATATTATTTTCAATATTGGGTAAGTTGCATGATCCAAAAATATTTTTTTCCCACCTATTGGGATGGAGCCCGCAGAGCGTTGAGGGTTGTAAGTGTAGTCGATATATCTGGAATTGAAGGGATTAATATGAACTAGTACATCATAGTGGGGTTCTACTATGCCATTTTCCAGAAATATGAATGGGAAATTGCTCTTATTTTTGGATTACTGAAGTCCAAAATAGTTGATAGTCAATAACACATATCACATTTCTCACAATGATGATATATTTGAACTTAAGTGAATTGCACAGGAATTTCTAAAAGACTGAAATGAATTTAGTGTATCATTATTTTAGTGTGAGACTGTTTGACATACCCCAAACTACTTTTAGGATTTTTAAGGGATTATATGAGTTTATGGAAATTCCATTTGGTCTTTGAAATTAATTTTATTAATTTATGGAATTAATGAATCAAGTATTCCATTTGTACCTTGATCTTATTTTTGTGGGTTTTGTTGATGAAATCATGGGGTGCCCCCAATATATAGATAATATTTTCAGACATGATGACATAATTTATGGTTTTCTAAAATAGAATATATTGTGAATAATGATATCCATGTATCCTTTCTAGATTGAAAAACATCACTTATTATGACATGTTATAATTGAGTTTTGAGTATTACTCGGCCCAAAGTATGAGGACTCAATGTTATCATTTTAACAACCCAAGAATAAATGGATCTTTTGGGACTGGAATGATATTATGGGTATTTCTTTTATAAATCTCTCATCTAGTATAACTACTATACAGTCTGACTAAGAAAGGGGTTTCAATTTTTTTGCATGATTTTTGGGATGCATTTTTCTATAAAATAAATAGGATGTTTACAAAAATATCAATCATCACCATACAATGATCCATGAATTTAGTTGTCCATGTATTGAGAATCATCAAGAGTCATTTTCATAGTAGTTATGATGAAAAAGGATCATGTGGTTTCTTGTGGATCCGAACAGATAAGGATACATGAGTAGAATTATATAATACATGATATAGAGGTAGTTTTGGTGGAACATGCCTTGAGATGCTTGAATTATTGACATTTGGGTGAATTTTTTTTGTCGTACAAAAATTGAAACAGAATAAAATACATCTTTTCATAGTGAGACTTTAACCATTAGTTATAGTGTTTGGAAAAGTATATAAATTATTTGTACATTAGGTTGGTTTATAATCCTAGAGAGATAAACATATATTCTGATTGATTAAGTATGAAATCACAGAAATAGTAAATGTGAGAATATTCTAATGAGTTTTGGGTATTGGATATCTTTCTGGATATACATCTGGATGTTCAAAAGTCATAGTGGTTAGAAACTATGACATTGATATAGATTGTCCACATTATTTTAGATTTGATCAAGAGAGAAAAATTACCTAATCATAAGGTTTTATCCATGAGGAAAATTATATATGTTTGAGGTGTTCAATTATGTTAGTCTCTTGGATGTGATAAGGTTCACTATTTCCATAGTAATATATTTCTTCATATAGGATTTCCCACAAGTTGATGAGGTAATTCCATGATTCTCAAGAGGTGGTGTATCCTGGAATAATATAAATTTTCTAAGACCTCTATATAAAATATGGGTTTCTAAGGATGAATAAAGAGATAATGATATTTTTGTTGTGATTCTTCACTTTCAAATAGGTTTAGTCTGAGATTTAAAGGATTGTTGGGCTACTATAGCCCTTAAACATTCTGAAATTTAAGTATAACTATGTTATTATAGACTTCATCATGAGGTTACATAGGATACATTGAAGGAATGATATAGTTCAAGTGATCATTCATTGATTAAAGATAGTATCACACTTATATCGTATTAGGGAGACTACCCCCATCGATGATCTAGATGATCTCTATTTGTGGGTGGTAGTTTGGTTGCATGGTGTTTCTTAGAGTATCAATTAGGATTGATATCCTTATTTTAAAAAACTATATATGATGTTCCTTCATGAGGTCTGGGGATTATAGATTATTCTAACCATAGAATATAAAACTCATACTGAAAGACAATTCAATTTGTCGATTGATATTTTTGATGACATGTTATGATCCTGTGTTTTGGATTTTAGTTATTCTTTAGAGAAACAGCATGATCTTTTGGAGTTATGTTATAATAATAGATTCTAGGAATCAATAAAAATGTCTCCTTTTCACTATTTATAATAATTTTTGTTTCATTCTCCTTTATTATTGTTAGAGCTATGTGAGTGTGGTCTTGTAGGAAATAGTCTCATTCAAGAGACTTCTATGTGGGTTTAGTCCACCAAAACATAAATGAGAACCATGTAGAGAAAATAGAAATTATATAATGACCATTACAGAAAACCATTGGATTTTGATTTATATATCTAGGTTTTATGTTGAGTATCATCTAGAATGGTGGGATGACATTTTTAGATGTAGGGAAGGCTAGTGAAAATATTTTTTAGGTCATTTGAGATAGTGGAGATGATCCTATTAGTGGCATACTGATTGGATCCTTTATAGAATATCAGTACAATGCCCAATGTGTTTCATATATAGGAGCTTCAAAGATATCAGAATGATCCTTCTCATGTGATTGGTGTTGTTGATTTTGAGCTTGATGTCGATGTATCCATTGAGAATAATCTAATACATCTTATTTGATAGTAGTGAGACGGTTCTCAATGGAAATATTATCTTACTAGTGTGTAGGAAGTGGGATCATGGGTGTGTATGTTAGGTGACATAGGAGAGTGATTCAGATATATTAATTTAGTTTCCTGAGTTATTCACAAATACCCCTCAATGAAGCGTGGGAGCATAGATTTGAGATTTTTTTTATATGTTGGGGAGATTTTAAGACCCCTTATTTTACCCACGTACTTCCACTCTTAATATTTTGTTTAAATAATATTAATTTTATATGCTTGACTAGTTACTGGCTTAATGAATTGTTTCAATGGTTTTAGGGGAACAGTGGAGTCATGATACTGAAATATAGAGCTATCATGCAACAATAGAGATGTTGGAATACCACTGGTGAGTTGGTGGGTTTTCCAGAAGCTTAGTAAAGCTATAAAGGCCCACAAGCTAGCTGGTGAGACCCATATACAAGCTATTGGGGCTATCATTAGTTAAAGTTTACTAAATTAAAACTATATCAAGTTGTTGGAAGCTAGTGGGTAGCCTCTATCATCACTGCAGGCCAAAAAAATAAGTGAAAGAGTAATATATTTCCATTCAAACACTGTATAACTCTAATTAACCCATATCATGATGGTAACATAGGATTTAAGAATGTGAAGGGTTCTCCTATGATCATTGTGACTCTCTAACATCAATTTTTAATATCTTGATCTATTCTAAAATCATTACATCAAAAATATGTGAGTTTTACTCAGTTATGGTGTTTTCCTATGTTTCATTAGTATATGTAACATGTGTGATCACACCTAAATTTTGTGAACATAACCCCCTTCTAGTTTTAATTCACATGTATGGTTAGATCCCTTTCATCTATATCTCCCACTATTCTCCTGGGTTCTATTGGAAATAAAACTGGGACATATATCCAGGTCAGAGAAGTGACAACCCTCCAACCTAGATTGGGACATGGAACATTCAAACCAAAAGACATGTACTGAATTGAAAAAAATTAGCATAACATGTGTAATTATATTGGTAATAAATCAAATAGATTATATATTTCTAATCAATACGAAAATATATTTGGAATAATAAAAATATGGTATAAATATATAATTACATGTAAAGTTATATTTGGGCTTAAATGATATGTGAGTCCTAATTTTCCCATTTTTATGTGAAATTATGTGAAATTAGAAATTAGATAACATCTAATAATAGAATAATTGGAAGGATAAATTGGTCATTCTGAGTGAATTAATGAATATGGAATATGATTTAATTTTTGGTTAATTTTTAAACATTTTCACTTATTTTATTTGTTTTTTAAATTCCATGTTGTTTGTTTCATGTAAATTTGCAATGAGTTTTATGTCCTTTGAGAACATAAGTATCCATAAAATGGAAAAAAAATTGATCCTTGTAATACATTATCAATTGTTTTTGTCTTGTTAAAAAAACCTATAATTGGCTCTACCATAGGAATTATCATAGAGTTCTCGACACACAGTTACATGATTCCCAAGTCTGAGGTACACTATAACACAATATAGGATATAGGCTATTCATACATGGTAAAATAATCTACCAGAATTATAAGTGATTCGTCATAGTCAAGTGAATTTTTCAATGGGAAGAGACATCTGGAATCATATTGAAGAAGGTATGTCTGACCTTGGGTATCAACCTATAGATCAAGGGTTGAAGGGTTTTTTGATGTTTTACATTAATTTATGAATTAATTCCCCCAGTTATCATATTCTTTAATGAACTATTACTCAGAATTTATTATTTAAAACAATTTTGGTCTTGGATTGATGAGTTTTACTCACACCCTCTTTGAGAACTGTATGGTACCTTGAAAGATTTCAAGTATATAGTTTTAGACAATAGAAAGGGGATCTATACCTGATATGTTTCTATGGTGGATGGTATTATCGCATGGTGTTGAGACCAAGTATTATATTCAATAATTTTTTAAGGATTCGTTATTTTTTGGGTTTATATTCAGTTGGTTTCTTGTTTGTCTTTTCATCAAGATATTTAGTTAACAATCATCATGACATGACATGGCGTGATTATAAAAGGTTGATTTAGAACCTTCCAGTTTCTCTTCATGATTTTTATATAGTTTTTTATATTATTTCTATTTTTTATTTCTACTCTACACAAGAGGATATATTCTCCCCACAACATTCATTACATCATAGCAATTATTTTATAATATATTGTGTATGGGGAGAGTGCATGAGGTTCCATAACAACTAGTCATAGTCATATGAGGGAGTAATGGGATGGGGACATTGATGTATTGATATATCATTATACTTTCTTGGTGGATAAATAATAATTAGGTTTGTGTTCCTACTAATAGGTCATTATTTATCTTATGCTTTGATAGTACACAAAATCGTATTCCATATCTCAATACTCTATTTTTATCAACATTGAACACTAAAATTTTCCCATTCCATACAAATTCTATTTTCATTTTTATATCCACACATTACCATTCCATATCTATAGTATTCTTATATATAGATGGTTTATAAATCAATTGAGCAATGTATGAATTCTTACATTCCATTATGGTTCCCATATCTAACCTTTTCATGTCTAATTAAATTGGATCCCTTTGAATCCATACCATGGATAGTGTATTAGGATCCATTTATATTTAGAATATATTAATTTAATAAAAATTCTAGGATGGTGATGGAATGAGTAGCCACACTCTTTTATCAAATCGAACTATAGTTTTTGGTGCACATTGATCTCTCCATATTTGAATATAGCTTTAGAATTTCAAAAAATTTATTATGTATCACTTTTCTCAATAGATATATTTCCTCTAAATCATTATGAAAAAATTACTTATTCATATTCTAAATCACTAGTCAGGTAATTTTTCTTATATCCCTTATATGTTCTTCAGTCATTGGATATCACATTATAATTTCTCATCCATACACAACCAAATCCTTTCTTTGAGGTATCAAGTTATATAAAAAATTATTCCCAGCTAGAAGGTATTGTGAGAACTTAAGATATTACTATCCTTTTATGAATCTTCATGAAGCTCTCAACATATTAATTTATCTATAAAAATATTACTCATTTTTGAGTTATCTTCATTATTGGGATTGAATATGCTATGTAATTTCGCAGATGACATCAATTGTACCAAATTTGTCCAATGAAACTAGGGATCCCAATCATTTTTTTCTCTGTAATTCATCAATCATTATAATCATTAAAGGAATAAAAAATATCCCTTCTATAATAATATAATTTCACAATAAAGTTAACATATTTATCTTGAAGTCTAATATGACTTAATTTTCATGAATCTTCTCCTTTATCAAAGGATTCAACACAGTGCTCATGTGTTCTTCATGATGGTCCTTAGTTTTTTTAAATATATGAGAATATCATATATATAATTACAACCAAAAACTTTTCAAGGAAATATTAATGAAATTAATCATTAAGTCCTTAATGATTTATGGAATATTAAGGATCCTGGATTGAATCACTCGAAACATATAATATATGTATCTTGTAAAAAATTTATTCCTAGAAATATCCTCCATTTTCACTATCATTAAACAATATCTTGATCAAAGATCAATCATTGAGAAATATGTATATCCATATGTTTAAAATAACATTTCATTAATATGTGTTAGAGGATACCTGTTCTATATCATGTATTTTTAATTTGATAATGATAAATAAATAGATGCATTAATCAATCGTTTTTCATGAAAAATATAATGAGGGAACCCCATGAAGATGTAATAGGAAATATAAAACCACTTTTAGAAGGAATACTAGGAAGCAGTTTTGAAAATACATCACAATATTTTCTTATAGTGGGTTTCTACCCAAGGAAAAACATTTATTTTTCCTCAATCATTTAAGATAGATATATTTATTTGTAAGAGACATTAATTTTTTTAAGAAAGTCTTTTATAATACTCCATTCAATTGTTTGTGATCAAACAATAGTTTGGAATATTTAAATTGATTATCCTCTATTGGAAGTTAGATTTTTTCATATAAACGGACAACCATAACACACCAAATATAACATCAAATTATACAAGTTTGAGTAAAACTAGGAATACAAGGAGATTAATTCCACAAACATTAACTAAGGGTGAATAAAATACTTGAAATGTAATCATTAGGTTACATAGTGGTTTTATGGGTAACCGTAACTCCAAGTATCATAGTTTTGATTTATTATGTATGAAAAACTCACATGATTCAAATGAATGTATTGAGATAGAGAAAAATATGGAAATCTCTATTCCTGAATGAATAATAAGTGCACATGCACCCCATTCATTTTCATACATCATATTTGTAGTAGTAATTGCATAATATCTTCACTATTCCCATGGATATTGATATTTTGTTCCCTTTTATCATCAATAACCATTGTATTATAGCATTAAGATTCATAATATCAATATTCCATGCACTTCTAACATTAAACAATTTATAGAGGTTTGAGGGGAACCTTATTTGATTCAACCGTATTTGTATTATTATTACTTTTCCATCAGAAATATTTAGTTAATTGACCTTATCTTCTATATTTTTATCATAAAATCATTCATTTTATTCAATTTCCATGATTCTTTTCATATATCATTTTACATTTGGGTTGTGGGATCATATGCCCTAAAAGAAATTTCATATATAAACCCATATAGTAAACTCCATTTTTATATTATTCTACCTAGTATTAGTGGCCATTCATATTCACTAATCTCTATCTCCATATTAAGGACACATAAATATATTTCCTCATCACTATCAAAGTTTTCAATTATTGTCCATTTTAAATAACTTTTTTGTCAGAATTTAGAAATATGATCAACCTTGTTTTCCACGGTCGATGAAAAATCTTGAGGTTTTCCATGCAAATATAGTAATGTTTTCCTCATACAACACAATAGACCCATACTTCATTTTTTTGAACCCATGAAAATCCCCCTATTTTGGTATAGTAACTGTCAGGAAAATATTCATTGAAAAATACTTTCATGAATTCATACCATTATATTGTGGTGGTGTATTACATGTGATGGTTATTATTCTTCACTTTCCTCCATGGATCAACTTATATCTCCAATAAATAACTGGACATGATTACTTTCCAATTATTAGATAAATTATTTAAAATGAATATTTTGTGAAAATAGCTCATCCACATAATTATGATTAATTTTTTAGAAAATAAATTAAAATATTGTCATAATTTAATCCTAAAGGACTCACAGTCAACTTGATACTTCTTTTAAGGAGATATGTACGCCAAATGGATCAATTATTTATCTGTTACTTGAGTAAATTTATGAAGCATATCCATGATTTCAAAGACTCTATTTTCTATAATAATGGGAACTCATTTGTAAATTCATTTCAATACATGTCATTTTTTTGTTTACATGATTTCAATCATTTCTATCTATATACTAAAAAAGAGTAAGGGATTAACATAAATAAATTTATTACCATATAGGAGAAATATTATAATGTTGGGAAGAGTAAATCACATTGGATTCATACCTTATGGAATAATAATAATCTATCTTAGTCTATTATGGATGGTTTATTATAGGCTCTTCTTTCTATATCCCAAAAAAAACTAAACCTTTATTCGATACTAAATATAACTAATTTTATATCAAATACATAATAATACATTATTTTTAACATATTTATCCATTAGGTACTCTTATAAAACATGAGGTCCAGCAACATCGATGAGTTAGGTGCATATCAAAACATCTCGATGATAATAACATCATCACTGATTTCCATATTCATATGTTCACTAAGACATCATCACACTATTAATGTTTTTAAGGTATTATTAAGGATATATTAAAGGAATGATTGATCTATAAATCCAACTAATCTTATAACAGAATAAACATGGAAAGAGATATCTGAATAGTGAACAATAATTGCATGAAAAAAAGATAACGATCATAAATCATCAAACAAAAAAGGGATAAGATTAAAATATAATAATACAATAGACAAAATGATAGAATATAGAATTTGGCATGAAAAGAACACATTCAATTATAAACATAGTTCACATTACACTAAGATGAAATCAAATGTATATGAAAATCCTCAACACCAAGGCATCATAAACATAGGTCAACACTCATCTTCAAGGTGTTATAAACATATTATAGGGAACATCCACAAGGAATTAGAAGTACAGTTCAAGGATTAATAATAGGGAATAAAAACATAATCTAATGAGATATAATGAATTAACCAATTGATTGGGGGTCATATAATTCCTATCAACCTGTCCTCAAAATATGGAATACAATGTTTTTCCATACAAATTAGAATATATATAAAACATAAACATGAATTAACACATTATAATGTAAAAAAAAATGAATATATTTAATATTAGACCCAAGAGAGTTTTCTTTGTAAATCATAGATATAAAACAAAAATTGTTAGATCAAAGTATCACAATATGAAATTTGGGGAATAGGAAGAGGGAAAATTAAATTGAATTTCAAATTTTTTTACATTAGGAAAAAATAATTTGAAAAATTGTGGAATAAATATTACTAGAATATAAATAATATAAGATTCATAATGGATATAAGTTTTTAATATTATAAAGGTAGAAAGCGGAATATTGAGGAATAATGTGGTATAGAGAACATATCTTTATAAATGGGAATGTATTTGAATGGAACCCTTACCTTAAGTCTCATCATTCCTTGGAAAAAGATTTAAATCATGAATAGTTTATATGAATCATTAAATTACAAAATCCAAAATCTTCATTCTTATTTAATCTCTTGTAATACATTTTTACTTTATTTTATTCACTTATGACGTTAATTTTTTTTGTGTCAAATGCCTCGATGTTGTTCTATTCATAGTTCCAAAATTATTTTTTATGTATAGGTATTGATCTATGTTCACTATCATTTTTACATAAGCACTATATGTATTATGGAATATGTTTCAGATCTTTATATCTGTTAATTAATTAATTATATTACTGTGTATTTAACATTCATTGAATCATCCTAGATAACATTTGGGTTTACTCTTCAAAATGACTATGATTGTTTTTATTTAATTGAATTGTTATCATTAAATTTTACTGATAAAAATCATAATCCAAAAATTAGTTGAATATTAGTTTATTTTTTTATCATAAATAATAATTTTTAACCTTGAAATAATTAATCTTTTGAAAACATCATCATACCCCTAGGTATACTAAAATCCACAAGGTAAGTGATGTTTTTCAAGCGAGTTTAAATGAAGGGAAATCCTCATAATTATTTTTATTTTAAAAAAGAATTATTATATAATTTATCTATTAATTTAGGGTTTATATTGATGATTTAATATTTTATTTAAAAGTTTAATTGAGTAATTTAATGTAAAAACAATATTTTGTTTAAAAACAAATATTTTGATGTAATAACTTAATATAAAAAGAGTTTGGTGAGAGGTAATGAATGACATGTAACCATTAATGGGTAAAAATTATTAAATTTCCTTGAAAATGGAATCATTTAAACAAATTAAGTGTATATTTATAATGTTTTTAAGAAAAAAGTCATAAATAATGGTGAATAAATAGTTTTGAAAACTCATACTTGAGTCACCTATATTGAAATGAGGCTAATTCCCAGGAAATAGAGGATCGTGTCCCACTATTGTTTAAGGATGTGGGAAGGGATGTGTAGAATGATATTTTGGTACAAAAATGAAAATTTAAGTAATTTTTGAAGTGAAGGGGTGGGGGATTTCTTATATATCCAAAGGGGAGGGGCATTATAAAATATAGAGTTAATATTTTTTTATTAAGTCCAAGCAATATCAAAAATACCGAACCTTAACAAACTTACTTGTTAATGATTAAAAAATAGGATTCAATGAAATTTAAATCAATCCACAAATGGATTAAATATTTTAAATAATTAATTAATCATTAAGAATTAAAAATTATTTTTTGATATAGTAAAATTAATTTTGCGGTTTGAAATTTTAAATATAGGATTATAAATTAAAATTGTTAACTTTTAGAGATATAATTTTATACATAAAATCATTTTAGATTGATAAATATGATTCATATATTTTTATGTAATATTTATATAAGTATGATGTCATAAATATTTTTTTATTTATACAAATGGTGTTTTTTTACTACTCACTGAAAAATAAATTTTTTACTAAAATTTGTCAAAAAAATTCAACATGATAATTTTATTGATTTGAATCTAAAAATGAGTTCCATTTTAACAAATTTATATTCTAAAATTATAAATTTCAATTTTAATCTCAAGTCGTAGAATATAAAGAAGAATACTAATTTTATTTGGATTGATCAAATTTGTCTTTGTTATCATTCATAATTATTATATGATTATATATCCTTTATAGTGAGATAGGTTTAAAAATATAATTTAACATTATCAACAATAAATTTATATATTATTTATTTAAACTGATAATGAAAATATATTACATAGGTAAATTATTCATATCTATAATATTTGGGTAATTACACAATGTACTTTTATCATTGTTGGTATTATTTCACTTGGAGTATTTTAAGGATCATGGGCCAATGTTTATGGTTATTTTCTCACTAATACTGTATGAAATAGGGGGACTCCCTCCATTTATTATTCATTAACCTTTCAACATCCATGGTGTTTTCTCTTATATTAAATTATATTTTATGACTATTTTACTATAATATTACCTATATGTGGGGATATGGGAATAATCTAATTTATTTCATATTTTTATCAAAAAAAAATTCATCTTTTTAATGAATAAATTTTGATGATTATTGGTTTACTTAAAATCAAATATATCAACTTGAATCATTAAACAATATTAAGAGGGAAGACTCTAAACATCATTATAAGTTGGTCGATGTATCCTTCTTCATTGCAAATTTTATTTATTTATTTATGGAATTAGACTGAATTTTGGATATAGGTGGCCCATTGGGTAATACATGATACTTTTCATTTGATAAATTATTTGGAGTTCCTTTAAATAGAATTAATGACTAATCAATTCAATATAATTTTTTATTGATTCAATAATTTTTGGATACATAGTATATAAAATGTTAAAATGGGAGAAATGATATATGAGGGATATTTGGACAAACATTAGAAATATTATTATCATAACTAAATGAGATATATTTTCAAATAGGATATGTTAAGTACATCACATACTTTTGAAACATTAAATTTATCTTATACAAGGTTTATAAATTAATAATTGTTTCATAAGATATTGTTTTTTAATTGATTTAAACTCTTGAAGTAATGGAAAGATAATCATTAATTTAAGTATAATAATACTCATCTATGAATATATATATAAGGGGAAGGGATTTTTAAGGGATTTATTTTACTCATTATATGATAAATAGTGGATATAAAAATAACATAATAAATATTTTAAATGGGAAGAGGGTTTATTTAATGTGGTATTGACATATTCTTTTTGATAAGAAAATATCTCATACTAATGTAATATTTAATTGTTCATTGAGATAATTATTTAAATGAAGAATGATTATATGGAAAATTCTTATGTGATTTTATAAGTATCTTAGGAGTCATGCTATGATGAATCTATATGAAAATATTTTGGACAACCTATATATTTCTTATCATCAAGTTACTCCTATTAATGTATACAGTCTATAATATGATGATAAATTAATGGGGATGTGTATATTTCATGCATTCATGTTTTTTTTATTAAAGATCATAAGAGAAATAATGAATGTGGAACAATTAAGAATTTAGTATTGAGGGATTGGTATATGTGCAATTTATGATATATAAAATTTAAATAATTTTCATTTAATAATAGAGGGTAAGGCTATAAATTTTTCATTATCCCAGAAGGTATTTATCCTAATATAGAATCTATAAATTATTCATCATCCTATTTTGGATTCACACCTAATGGTATGGTTAACTATTACTTATAGATTGTAGTGGATTTCCACAAGAGATTGAGCTTACCATTTGCTCATTATACCATAGAGTATTTTTGTCTTTCTATGAGGTAATAAAAATATCACAGGCCAAAGACTAGTTTATGTTTGAGGGTGAAGTTAAATATAAATTAGTTTATAATCTTCTAGGTGGGTTGATGTTATATACGACTACGTTCGGATTCATCTACATATTATTGTGTAACATAAAGTAGATTATTTTAAGTTCTATGGTGTTATGATATACATATGTGGATCAATGTTCATATAATGAAAATTATTACCATTGAAGATTCATATGTACTGATGTTAATTGTATTATCTTAATATATAGCATGAAATATTTGAGATATTTCGATAGACATTCATATAGTTCCTCTAGAAAAAGGAAATAATACATTATTCCACCACTTTAGGGGGTTAGGTTCATCAAGTAATGTCTCAATGAGTCAATAAGACAGTCGCACTAAGTATATGATTTAGTATAGATGTAGATATTCATGTCACAAGTGTATAAAAAAATTCAATAGAAATTAGTTCAGAAAGATGTATAGTGTGTAGTGGATAGTAGGGAATAAGGCCAAGTTCTATTATTTTAGTAATTTTTTAAAGTAATTTAATATGAGATATTTAAACATTGTCTACCTGGTCATTTATAGTGATATTTATTTAATCGAGTGAATTATAATTAATGGATTGTTCTTCCCTTGAATGATTTATTTAATTTAATATTTTTCAATGATTAAAATGTTAATTTTAAATTATATATGTTGAGGGTAAAGCATCCCCTTTAATTACAATATACCCTCAATGCCAGTAAATATATTACAGAGATTATGGGATTTCGTTTCATTTATATAGTCTTCTTTTTTGGGAAAACACAATCTATCTTAATAATGGATATTAAAAATTGATATCATATTGACTCTAACTCTTTTAGATCATTTATAAATAATTTTATAGAGATAAAAGGTATGTAACTTTAGATTAAAAAATAAAAAATGTCCAATAATCATATATATAGTGATACTCAAGTTACCATGGAAATTATGTGAAAGTGTGAATGGATTGGAATGTTTTTTAATATAATTTAATTTTTTTATGATTTTATCTCTTCAACTATGAATAAATTAGAGAATTATTGAATATTATTATCCATGTATAGGAAAAAGGAATATTGTTACCATATTGTTTATTTTTTATGTTTGGGTTCAATGAAATTTGAGAAGAATTGTACATTGATCCATGAAAAATAAAGATGGTAAGTATTCAAATAAATTCCACAAATAAAATTTTATAATTTTCTTAAATATTTTTTAATGGAAACAAAATTAAATACTTATTAGTTGTAACTTAATTAACATGATTCAATAAATGGATTCATATTGTTTAATTTTTATGATTCAATAAATTGGAAAATGATTTGAATTCATTTTTTTGGGTGATTTTTTATCTATTATTATTGATATTATATCATTTTATGAATTCCTAAGTTTGATTTCAAATTTTATTGATATGATTAACATTTAAGCAATTTTTAATGTTTAATTAAAATAAAAAAATTATTTAAGAGTGGTATTTTTTGAATTTTCTTGTGTGGTTAAATCCAATATAATATGAATTAATATTCTTTGTAGAATGATTAATTGAAAGTGAAGTTGGTAATCATTTAATTATTTTTTTCTAGTTATTTTTTATATTAAATAGATTATAATTTTAATTAATTTTTATAAAGAAATGATTTTTATTTTTTATTTTTTATTTTCTATATATTTAAAATTTTATTATTATCTCAATGGATTGATGATAATTGGGAAGTTTCCTTATGAGATGATTTGTGTTACATTATATGTATAATGAGACCGAATAAGGCATAGATTTAATTCACAACTACTATCCTAGACAAATTGTGTTCTTTCTAAGATGTTGAATATTTGATGAATTCAAAATAAATGGCGAAGTGTCATCATATGTTGCATTATATGGTTGAGATGAATGTGAAAAAGGATTTTCAAAAGATATATATTATAATAAGATAAAAAATGATATTTTTGCGCAATATTCATGCATGGTATGATTCAATTGATATTCTCATATACACATGTTTTTGAACTCATGTTGGAAGAAGATAGTTATATGATAACACCGTGATTTTCATCATTATATGATGTAAATACAAAAGGATTTTAAAATAATAAAATATATGGTAATATTAAAATCAATCCAAGACATGAAGTATTGTTTGGGTTGATAAATTGGTCATTGACATGGCATCTTTATCTGACAAGACATGGTGAAACTTTAGAAAAAAATATCAATGAATGGAAAAGGAATGATCTTTCTACTACTTATGGTGGATATCTCATTTTAATCATCAATGAGAAATATAGAATCATAATAATATGATTTTCACAATGAAGTAGAACCCTACATGAATTAACCTATGTAATGGAATAATGATTTCACAAATCATATTGCTTTCTTTTTTAAGGTTTTTCAAGCTACTCAGCTTCATGAATGGGAGGGTCCACACATAACACATTCAAAAATAATATGTTGTGTAAAACTTGGTATAAAAGTTGAAAAAAGATATATTTTTATAACCACTAGTGTGCAAAAGATTTTTTTTCCATGAACAAAATTTTTTTTATGAAAAAGATGATAGGGATGAGGATAACATTGAGGAAGAAAAAAATTATATATGTTTATAGATCTTGTAGAGGAACATGAATTCGATGGATATTAAGAATCAATTTTTTATATGATGTAATTTTCTATACCAAATATTCCTTTGTTCTATGTTTTTTTCATTGACTAAATTATATATGATAATAAATGGAGAATAGTGTGTGTGGGATGAAAACCACAACAGACCAGGGAAATTTTCTACCTTAAAGGTGACAAGCCCACTAAAAAAATTATTTTATTAATTTATTTATCTATTAGTATATATCTAATGTTAATAGGTATTGAATAATAATTATAGTTGAATGGATTTGTGAAAAACCATAAGCATTAATTCACCACCCCATAGTGTTTATCTTACTTAATTTAACCATTTCAATTTTTTTCAAATTAAGGATACTCTCAACTATTTACCTCATGTGACTTATATGGATATACATAGTTTTGTCAGTTTTCTAAATAATAATAGAATTATTGTAGTAAATTGAAAATTATTTCATACATGGAAATACATAATGGTACCTTGACTCATATCTCTTTGGCTTGATGTACTTTATTCTTCTCATTATGGATTTATAATTCAAAGAGGGATGTTTTCTTGTACTTTTTTTCATTATAAAAATATTGAAGTCGATCAAAATTACATTAAATTCATTTTTGTCATCAATATCTAAAAACCTTCTAAAAAATATAGGGGATATAAAACTTCCAATGCTATTTGGAAGAAACATCATAGTATATATTATGAAAACAATAATTTGAATTAATCTTAAATTAATATCAGTAGATAGTCGTTTGACATTGTGAGATTCTGAGAGGTTCAATCAGGTTAGGATTTCTTCAAAAGGGTTGCTCTAATTTTTAACACCATTAATGGATTCAGAGAAACCATTCATAACCAAATTGTTGTGAAGACAATGATAATAATTTTATTAGATAAATTTGATGCCAAAATCACCACACTTCCAAAATGATATCATGATTACATAATTAATGATGAACATAAAACATACTTATCAATATATAATATGGGAATATGAGATTCAATGAAAATAAAAGGAAAAAAATACACACGTATTTCTACAAAGCCATCAAATATTTTTAATGAACGATGAGAAGATATTTCCTTGTAAAGATGGTTATTGGGGAGAATTTACTGAAATAAATTACTTATTGATAAGAAGAATCACATTTGGGGGAGGTAAGTATAATGGTAAGATTACATTAAAGCTCATTAATTGAGAAAGGGTGGATATTTATCTATAAATTTTTCCATGAAAGGTAGGGATGAAAATGATGATGATGAATATTTTATACAAATGACCAAGTTGAGAGATTATCTAAATAAAAATAAGTAAAATGGAAACAAGAAATTCTAAACCTGATTATTTAGAAGAAATTATCTATCAGTTGAAGAGGGTATTTATGATATTGAAGATGATTGTGTTGGCGATAATATTTTATTAGGAATCTAAAAAATAATTTTTGTTGAACAAGAAAAAGAAAATAACTCACTATATTATGATTCACAATAAAACATTGAATATATTATAGAGGAAGGTGAGACTATAAAATAATAAAAACTGAGAAAGAAAATAAAAGTTATTATGAAGTAAATTAAAAGACTAAGAAAATAAAATACTCATCTAAGAGTAATAATAAACAAGAAAATTGAACACCATCTTGAGAATGAAAATAATGTTAGTGAAATTGAAAATATGAATCATGAAATTGTGGTAGAGGAAAAATTATTAATGAGAAGAATTTTATGACTATTCTTGGGAATGAGGAAATTAGTGTGTTGAATAAAAATATAGTTTTAATAAGGAATACTAATGAAAAGTTGACTTTTGATTTAAATGGGTACATAAAAATAGTAGGACAATGTCCAAAACCAAAAATATAAACGAAATTTGAGAAATTGTAAAAAAATATATAATATGAAAATTTGATGTAAATGGAAAAACTAATCAATAATTGATGAATAAGGATTCAATCAATTAACATTGTCTATCTATGATTATGAAATTGGGTCCTTACAAGAAAATATAATTCAAAAACACAAATGAGAGGTGAAAATTGAGCACAACAACTATAATTATGTCAAAAAATCAGGTATCAAGGTTATTTATAGTATTGTGGTATAATTTGGAATTAATCATACATATTTTAGTACAACATATCTTTACTGGTCTTTTGAAATGGGAATAAATCAATAGAGAGACTAATAAATTCGATAATAACTCAATAGAAGCATAAAAAACCTAAGATGAAAGATGAAAAAAGAAGCTATTTTGAAATAATTTAAGAGGTTTGTGAAAGATGTCATCAGAATAAAATACATCACAAATATGTGTTTCTATTATTCCATTATTTGTCGAATTTCTATAAAATCCTTGGAAATAATAAAAACAAATAGAATAAAATCAATCTTGATTTTAATGTAGTAGAATAATTATTTAATGCGCTTAAATATAAATGACCTTGGATCATGGATAGAGGTTATTAATCACACAAGACAGAAGATGTGAAGAATCTAGAAAATATTATGAGGCATATAGGATGAGTTATGAAATTTGGAAATGATGGTTCTCTATCAATCAATTGAGTTAGAGTGGATATTGGGAATAATCAAATTAGTCTTAAAAAGGTCTTGTTTTTTTATGGGCTAAAAAATCTATTGATTGTATCAGAACTCTTTGATGAAAAAAATAAATAAATCATTAGGAAAGTTCATTTTCATTTAATGAATTTGAATGATGAGTAAGTTATAACTATGGGTTTTATAAAACCATTTAAATTATTTCATGTTGGAGAAGCTCAGAATTATTATTATCTAGTTCTATATTCAAAAAAAATCTCAAAAAAGACTTGTTCATATTTTTAAAATGTTAATGACGAAAATTATAATAAAATAACATTATAGGAATATAACTATTGTAACAAAAGATATTTACACTATATATAAAAAATATAAAAAGGAAAATATGGAGATAAAAACACAAAAAACAATTGAAATTAAATCCTCAATACACATTATGCTATTCCACTAAAATATTTATAGAGCTATGGAGAAATGGTCAATATATAGAGAATAGTATTATACTAATTTAAATAATTTCTTATAAGGATGATGTCAATCAGGTTCATTAAATACAAGTCATAGTCCCACGTTAATAAAAATAATTTAACGAAATTTCTAGAGAAGTAAACATGAAAATTCATGAAGATAATGAAATAAGATAATGGTAAAGTGTATGAAAACATACAGTTCACTAAATATCTTGATAAACATCGTATCAAATAATTTTTTTTACTAAAACATTCAAACATTATCAGAGTGGAATGGTTTAATGGAAGAACATGATTTTAGTTGAAATAAAAATATCACGCTATTAGATCATGACACCTAAAGATATTTGTTGGTTACAGTATATTACAATAGCTGGAATAATTCAAAATAAGTGTTCTTTAATATTAAATTTATATATGACTCCTCAAGAGATGAAATTCAATTAAAATCCAAATTTTAAGCACTATGGTGTGTCTTGGTATCCATTTTTGATAAATAAGAAGTATAAATGTTGTGAAAATTGATTCCAAAGCTGAAGAAGGAATATTCTTGGGTTATAAGACAAATTGAAGCTCTGAAAAATGTTACAATAATAAATATAATTGAATTGTTAATTTTGAGGATGTATAAGTTTATTATAAGGATTAATAAATCAATATTGAATTCAATAATGATGGTTGTGGTAATATTATTTACTCTCAACCAGTCAAATAAATATGAGAAACCATGTAGATTCATACAAATAATGTTAATTCATCCCACTTCCACTAATAATGTTTCAAATTAACGGTTAAAATGAGATAAAAATATATTTAAGAAGAATTTTGTTATTGAAAATATTATTTATGATCAAAATAATAGACTAAAAATCAAGAGATAAGTTATAGTGACCATCAATTCCATTTTTATCAATTATTCGTCCCCAAAATTTTTAGTAAGATTTTGAGAATAAGGAGTGGATCCAAGATATGAATGGTGAACTATATCGTATTAAGAAAAAATAAAACTGAAAACATGCTCATAGACAATGAAAAATTAATTTAATTATAGTAAATTGAGGATTTCATAATTATTTGGATATAAATGGATAACTAGATAGAAAAAATGATTGATTTGTTTTCAAATTATACTAAAAAATTAATGGAATTAACATTGATGAAATATTTTCTCTAATTGATATACTTGAATCCAATAGGATTTTCAAAGATATAACATCCCAAAGAATATTTAATGTGTTCTTTAATGGATATTAGGTATGAATTTTTGAATGGTGATCTCAATAAATAGGTATACATGGAATATGTATGTTTAAGAAATTTATTTATGGTTTTATGAAAGATCTATGGGCACGGTATTTCAAAATTTATGAATACCTGAGAAGCGTGGAATTCAATAAGGAGAATTTAACAATAATTTTTATGACAAAAAGACCAATACCCCATAACTATTTATTATTGTGTATGTCAATGACTGTATTTTTATAGCAATGAAAAAACGTAGGTGAAAATATTTCAAAACATGCGATGAAGAGATATGATATGTCAATACTTAGTGTGATCACATTTTTATTAGACATAAAAATTACCCCAATATTTGATTATATTTTTACCCCAAAATAAAAGTTAGAAAAGTAATGTCAAATGCAGTTCTAAAATATATTCAATCATGTATTAATTTTTAAGAAAAATGAATAATTATATTTATAAGGATTTATAGATGATTACAGGTTAGTTGATGTTGATGATAGAAAATTATCATCTACTAGATCATTTTTTATTATAAGAAGTTATGTATTGTTGAACTACCAAAAACAAACATCAGTAATATTAGGTTATTCTAAAGATGAATATTTTGTTTCATTCTAGCCCGCTACTAAAATTATTTTGATGTTTACAAAGCATGATGATTTGAATGTTAAATTAAAATTTCCTATGATAATTGAATGTGAAAATCATAGTTTGATCAATTTATCACATAATCTTGTTCAACATTCTAGATCCAATCAAATTGATATCAAGTATCATTTATTAAATTATTTGGTGACTAAAGGTATATTAAAACTATAATTTGTTCAATCTAAGGAAAATATTATTGAAATTATTACCAAAAATTTTATAATACATTATTTTTGGATGTTATGACTTCAAATGGGAGTGCATCCCACTTTCTATCACTAATGTTCAATACTTCTTAAGTTTCATCCACAATTATTTATATATTTAATTCAAAAGTAGATGTCATATACATGAGGAGAAATCTATTCCCCTTTACATGAGAACTATAATAATTTGTTTATTATGTATTGATGTATATAAATCAAAATATTTATTACATCTGACACATAAAGTTCGGTATGAAGAAGAAAATAGTTTTGATATGAGTGATTTTTTATAATAATAAATAAGTATATATTATTTTATCCTTTTTTCAACATCGATCTACCATATATTAACATAATGTTAATAAATTAATGACTCGTTTTTATTTTAATAAACTTTCCTACCATGTTTACTAATGGATTTATTTCCAATAATGTGGGAGAAGTGATGAAAAAATACTAACAAAATTTCCAATTGGTTTGATTTATTGAATTTTTGTGAGAATGTTATTGTATCGGCCATCAATACCAAAATATTATGTTAATTGGTGAGATGCACATTAATTTCAAAAACATATTCTAATAGATATTGAAGTAACACATTCTATGTAAAACCTTACAATCCATTCATGAATGAGATTATATGAATCATTGAGGAATTTGAATGTAAAATATTAATTTATAAAGTTTCACTCTTGGGGGGTGATTTAAAGAAGAAACATTTGATGGCATTATAATTCATATATGAACTTACATTTCTTACATAGAAAATTTCTATGTGATTAAATTTTATTGTTTGATTTTTAAGAAATATATATATACCAACCTGGAAATTCTAGCCTATGTGGAAGACTAGAAAGATGATAGAAGACTATATGCTACCCAAGGGGTAGGAGAGTGTGCTCATAATAGTTTGTGAAAGAGGTATGACTCACATTATTGGTCAGCGGGTCAACTGAGTGTAAAATGTAGCCCAAAATAGACTTAGATTCCCAAAACATGGTGTTTTGGGTATGAATTTCATTATTAAGTATAATCAGGTTGAATTTTTATCAATGTAGAAAAAATATAGAAGTGGCTACTATATCACTATGATAAAACTTTTGTGCACAGATTACTTGTTAATAATCCATATGAACTCAATAATTTAATAATTTTATTCTTATTGATGACTATCCTGCATAAAATTTCTCAAATATACTACATGGATTACATCGATCAATTACAGGTATAAAATTGTATTGACTATAACGAGATATTTAGGTTGACCGCACAACTATTTAGAATTTTTTTCTTCAGAAAATTAAATGATTGATTCTACTTGTGATTTTCTACCATAAGTGTTTCTAGATCGACCAAAAGATTATAGAAACATTTAATGCGTAATGAGTATCAATGAGTTGATCTTATGGATCAACCATATGATCTCAATTGACCAACCAAGTGAGATATGGAAACTTATGAGATTTTTCAAGATACAACATGAGTGTGGAACGATCATAAAATGATGAGAGAAACCATACATATTTTACCCCAGATTGATCGTGTGCTTTCTATGGTTTTGATCATTTAATGAATTTGGAAAACTAGAAGAAGTATCATCATATGATGAATTATATGGTGAAAGTAATAGTGAAATAAACTATTTGAAATATATAGCTTATAATAAGATAAAATATGAAGTTAGAGTGAAATATTATTGTTAGTGATGATGCATGTGATATTCTCACATGCATGTAATTCCAAACTCAAGTGGGATGAAGCTAGTTGTGTGAATATGCCATGATTTTTTGTGGTATGTGATAAAAACCCATGGGATGTTCAAAATTAAATAATATTATGTAATATTAACATTGATCCCTAACTTTTCATATTTTGTGGGATGATAAATCAGTCCTTAACAAGAAATTTTTATCCTAGATGATGGAGTTAAAGCATTAATATTAAAAAATAAAGGCTATGTATTGTTGTGGTTTCCTCCAAATCTTGATATAAGGATCCCATCTTCACTAGGAAATAAATAATCAAGATCAACTGATTTCTGAAAAGAAGAATCATCCTTGGAGACATAACCTATACGAAAGAACAAAGCAACCATGTATCATCTTTTGTGAAGAAAGATGGTTCTACAAGCCACATGGATTTTCCAAGGAGCAGTTATGTACACAAATCATTTTTAATGAAAAATATGTGTACGTATCAGTCTACCCGGGCAGGAAGGAAAATTCACAAAACCTCTGGTACTCAATGGATAGGGAGTCCACACACACATATAATCTGATTATGAATAAGACAATGATGAGAATCACATTAAAGAGAAGAAATGAAGTTAAATTTGGAGATCTTATTGTTGATAAGGGATTTGATGTCTATTATGCATCATTTTTTTGAAGCATGGTTTTACATGCCACTCGGTATTTCCAAGGAGAGCTTATGTGAAAATACATTTTTTAAGAAAAAGATGTATACTACTCAGTCTACCTAAGGAAGGATGGAAATTGAAAAAACCACTAGTACTCAATGGTTTTTGTTTCCACACACCCAAATTATCCAATGATGATGAATATAATGTTTAGAATCACATTCAAGAGATGAAAAGAAGATTCATATGGATATTTTGTTGTTTATAATGGATTTTATTGCCATGATGAATCATTTTTGCTATGTTTTATTTTTTTTAAACCTGTTATTATAATGGGTCCAAGGTAAGTACCTTGCTTAAGTTCCTCATGTTAGATAAAGGACAGTGGTGTGCATGGTATAAAAATATGACACTTGAGGAATGTAGTCTTTATTTAATTAGATTAACCTCGTTGAAAATTTATTTATGCTTATTTATTTAATTGTTCATTCAATAACCTAAATGAACAAAGGTTTAATAAGAATGATATTTGAAGGGATTTTCAAGAAACATTAAACAAAGATTAACCCAAACCCACATTGTTTATAAACCTTAGTGTGATTATTTCACCAAGTTGGAGTAGTGATGATATTCATAGATGGTTTAAGGTTTGGAAAACTGTATGGTATACCTTGAACATTAAAAATATGAAATTACTATAGTTACCTCAGTTAATTTATCCCCACATTTCCTTTAAAATCACTTATTCTCGAACCCTCTATCACTGGGTTCATGAGTTCATCCTTTTAATTACCCACTTCCTTTTATTTTTTGGCATGTCTCATTGAAACTTCAGGACAATATCAAGTCCCTATACTTTATTATTTCAGATCCCACTTACATACACTCTTATTTATCAATATTCTCTATGGCTACAATAGAAAATGATTTTTATAATACTAACGAAATGACATCATCAATGTGGTTTATTGTTCCATCCTACCTCCAAAAGGTCATATCTCTCCTTTTCATGTAGATTTTAATTTATTTTTTTCTAATTTCAAGTGATCAATGTATGCGGTTTCATATTAAACCATTATTTAATGAACCTTGAATGATTTGGTGTATATAACTAAAATTTATAACATTTTATGAAAATATATTCCATTATATAAATAATGTTACGTGAAATATAATTATTGATAAACTTTCTCTTTGAAAAAATAATGTATAAAATTAAAAAAAAACATAATTTATGTATAGAATTAAGGGTTACATAGTTCTTATTTTAGAAAAGGATCCCCTAACAGTTGTAATCATTTTATTAATGGTAAATTGAAATATTATAGAGGGAATTAGCACATTGTAACCTGGGTAACTTGGCAGAATGTTTGAATTAGGAACCAATTTTTACTACATTAAATTAACTATAGACACAAGGCTTGGTAAAAATGATATTAGTTTCCTGAATTTAAATCACCATGCCTTAGTCTAAGACATGCGCTACATAGAAATAATTAGGATATTATTTCATGGATGGGTGTCACCATAAAACTAGGACATGGAATGATCTCCTTAGTGAATTAGTTTGAATTTGTTTTGATTCCTATATTGAATGATGGTGTGAAGTTTCTTGGGTTTATGTGACCTTAGTTTCCATTGGTAAATCCCATAGTTCTTGAATGAAATTTTTTACATATATTATTTTCTTAAATAAAATTATATTAAGCTAGTAATCTCAATTTTGGGTTTTCAAATAATAAAATAACATTTTCCTGATTTTAATATATTTTTTCAAACAATACTGATCAAGTAATATAACAATGGTTTCATAGGAAACACATAAGGGAGATCATACTAGGGTATTTGTGTTCACACCCAATATGGACACAATGGGGGTATGAATAATTAATTTTATTCTAATATAGATATATCCATAAAGGTATCGATAGTAGTGGTGGTATTTATTATTAGTATAGTGTGGTATGATGGGGGTGATATGGTAGAGACTAATCCCTCAAGTCACATAGATATCAGTAGAAGTTTTTGTGACATTTTTTATTTTTAGTTTTTTTCTTATTCATGTACCATCTACACATCTTCATATCCCAATATTCGTATATTTATATTTCTCTCTTACATATTTTTTTCATGGAAATTTATTATTTTTTAACTTATAGTACCTTTTGTTATTTTGGTATTTTTATAGTATTTCATGTTTAAAATAAGTTATTATGGTTTCATTTTTGTGATATGTTGACTTTAAATGATCAGTAAAGGTAATTTTAGGACCTCAATATAGACCCATTTGACATTATTTATTATGAGAAATGTTCCCAAGGTTGACTTCTGATTCTCATTCAATATTTTCCAACTCATGGGGGTCACAAAGTCCCATAAGGGCTTACCAAGGATCTATTTGGGTAGTCAATTGAAGTGTGACCCATGTTGAATAATGAAAAAATATTTGATATATCCAAGTATTGATTTATATAATATTTTTCAGTAATTAATGTAATCATCAATGATTATTCATTGGGATCACATGATAGTTGTGATGAAATGTATAAAAAATAAATTTAGTACCCATCCATGAGTTTCCATGGGTATTTGGGAATGTGGGATTGAAGTTTTGAGTTGATCCATCATTATATTATGTTTCACTTATAACATTAAAGGATTTTGGAAGGAGGAAAAGTTACTACATAGGTAATGTGAGGGGGTTATAGACCATGAAAATGGGAAATAATCTATAAAGGATTTAGTTTGGTTAAATTTTCCTTTTCATATTTTAAATTCATTAAAAAAATTATATTACTTTTATTGATGGATTGTTATTTAAATTAATGATTCTTATATTGTATTAAATTTCTTATCATGGTTGAATTTAAATTCTATATGGATTAATATTAGTTTACGGGGCAGTAATGATATGTTATTTTTATTAGTTTATTTTTTTGAAAACACATTAAACAACATATGAACATTGATGAAATGATTTATGACCGAAAAGAAAAACAAGGATAGTTTTCTATAAAAATATTCATCAAGTCCCTTTAGTACATAAAGAGTTGAAATGAAAAGGAAAGATTAAATCTATATAAATTAATATAGGATAATAAAATAAAATATATTTTGGAGAGTCAGATCATATAATCTCATCATCAAATAATTTATGCATAAACATCCCCATAAAATTGAGATTGTAACATAAAATTCTTACGTCTAGCCTATCTTGATTCATAAGAACATTAACCTCATGTAATATAAATTTAATTATATTATACATATATACCATAACCATAACCATGCCTATAATTTCATAAATGGTTTAACTATAAAATATTATCACCTATTTATTACAAATCATTCATTATCTGCGTCATTTTAGGTGTTAAATTCCTTTTTTCTTTTTTATGTTACTTTATCTTTGATTGTGGTATATTTATATAGATGATGATAATAATGGAATATGTGTAATATATTTTCATTATATACATATTTATAACCATACCTATAATTCATTGATCAAAAAATAAATTATGTCACTATATAGTGATGATAGTATGTACATACGCATGAGTGACCTTTCCATTTTTTGATGGATGGAATAAAAGAAGGGTAAATATTTATTCATATTTATAAGATAATTATTATAACATAAATATAATAAATAAACATTATATCGGTCATAATAACCATCCATGAATGTTTGTGGTGTAATATGAGGTATATCTCTATGTGGATTCAGTAGTCCACACGTATGAACAAGTGATACTTTCATCTCACTTTTTATTGAGAAGAGGGTTTAAATGGTTATGATCTCATAAAAATAAAATATAAGCCTATTGATAATACTAGGTTTATCATGTATATATTTATACATAATTTTTATAACAATTAGAAATAAAATAAAAATGAAATTTCTTCATTATGATGTATACATCTTCTTTGAGATAATTCCTTCAGGATACTTCTTAAGACTTGAAGGATCAGTATTTGGAGAATACCTAAAGCTCTAGGATAAAGTGATGTTTTATACGAATGTTTTGGAGTGTTTTATTAATGTGATATAAGGTTAAAATGGAGTGAATAAGGGAAGAAAATATGTTCCCTTTTTTAAGTGGGGGGACTGACACACAAAGGATTTCTTAGAGAATTTAAATTATTTAAGGTTTCTTTCACGTGAATGTTTCCCCAATATACTAGGTTTCAATGGTAGGGTATGATATGGTTAAAATATTTTCAGCCAATAAAAATTTGATTGTTGTGGGTGGAAATTCTAACTTTATCTCAAGGTTTAGCCCTCCCCCCCACACATACATACACACTTGAAAACCCATTTTAACCTTAACCATTGTAACAAATTTTTATTTTTTTAGTCTTAAAAATGAAAAAATCAATTTGGACCTACTAAATTATAATAATTATCATGATCCCAAATATTTAATTATGAAAAATTCAATGAAATCCCATTTTTGATAAATGGATTTTCAAATATAGAATACAATTTTCATCGATTACAATTCCTTGTAAAAATAATCAGATGAGTATAATATATATATATATAATACATAATATATAAATATCAATAAAAAAATTAATACACAGAGATAAAATTAATTTATAAATATAAAAACACATCCCATGAATAAAATGGTCTTTTAGAAAAATTTATTTTTAAGCCCAAAATTTGAATTATTCAAAAATAAATTGTAATAATGATTACTATGTGATTAATTTTAATATTTATAATTAATGGAGAGTAATGATAATTTAATTTAAAATTAAAAACATAATGGAATATTTACTTTAAAGTCAATAAATTTATTTATAAAAATTTGGATTTTCAATATTCAATAAAAAGTAATATTTTTTAAAAAAAATAACAAAATTCACCCAAACATAATAATGAAATATTATTATTAAAAATGGCATTAATTTTATAAAATTTAATTTATATAATGTAATAAATTTTTTATAATTTATTTACATATCAATGGGAGTGAAATTACATTGAAGAAAATAGATTTAAGCATAAAATGACATTACATAAAATTGAGTGCCAAATTATAATGAACTAATCAATAATATTCTTATAATAAAAAATTTATAAAAAATTTATAATTATTTTATTACTATTAATACATACCAATTTAATTTTTGGGTTATATTGGTTTACTAAATCCAGACTCATACTGTCTCGAGTTTTTTGCACTTTGGCTATTGAATACATGACATTTTATTTAAAAGGAAATACATTTAATATCTATGAGTGAAATATTCTACCCCAATCCCTCATAAAATGAATTTATCCATTAAAATTCCATCACGTTGACACAAATTAAAGAGGATATATCTACTTCATCACATCATGAAGTTCCCATGTAATTTTTTCAAATTAATAATTTCTATAGTGAATGTTAACGAGGTGAGTAGTATTGTTATAAAAAATTGTCTTTATGATGAAATTTTTAGAATATATGTTCTTAAAATTTAATATTATTATCTAGTAATATAGCCTTTGAGTTTAGTATTTGTGAATGATCATGTATGAACTTCCACTCAAGGGATATGTGGAATAAAGCATGAATATGTGAGCGATTTTTGTGGTATTTGTGAGATATAAGGGGTTGTCTATACTTGATCAATAACCTTGAACATACCAATATAATTAATGCATAAATTTACCTTCACTATAAATTGAAAAATATTCTTCCATAGAGTTATTTTTATGAAAACGTTTTAAACTAAAATGAATAATATATCTCACTGATGATTGTCAATGTAACTCTTTAATCGACTCTGATATGACTTGATGTGTTATTGAATAGATTTATTCTTATCTACCTTTTCCTCAGCTATCTCAAGTACAAATATATTCCTTTATCTAACATTATACCATTATGTCAGAGTTATAAACTTTTTTCCATTGAGGTCATCATAAGGTTCCATCTAATTACATGAGTGTAACCTATAGTTTTGTGAAAAATATAAGACGCTGGTATCAATACCAACCACATTTGAAATCTATAGATAAGGTTATAAAAATTTCATCTAAGGTTTCAATGTACTTCTTATGAAAACCATCTACCTAGAGATGATCGTCATTATAGAAACCCAAATTCATATATAGAGTTTGTTGAATACATATCTATAACTTTGAGGTATACCTCAAATCCCGATCATATAAAATAGAATGTGTTTCCCTTCTAACCATACCACATTCTAAATGTATATCCTTTAAAGAAAATCAAGATATAAATATTATCAAATTTTAGGTAACTATGATTTATTTATATGTTAATTGACTATAAGCCTAACGGAATTATTCCATTTAGATATTTTTGGGAGTCCATTGAAATAATCTATTGTGATGTTTCCTCATTTATATTCTTTTATGGGTGATGGTTGTTACATCCCCTAATACTTTCATCCCTTATCCTTAACATTTTTATATACCAATCATCAAGATGTATACTTCATAATATCCTTCAACATGTTTTTTATTGGATATTTTCATTCAGATATTTATATATCTTCATACCACATGGATGAAAAGGGAATGATGATCTATGAGATTACTCTAGTAGTTCCTTATTTATGCCTTGTATTTACAAGACCCATATGGTGTTCAAGAACTTTATCACTTCATTATAATAAAGGTTAGACTTTGTATCATTTCTCAATTTTTTCATCTCCAAATTCTCTTGATGTGTTTCTTTGATCTTTATATGGAATAATGGTTGAATTATCATTTAAGAAAGATAGTATTCCTCCACTTAATTCATGATTCCAAGATCTATTCATTTCAGATCAATATATATTATATCATTCATTATTCTCAACATTGATAAGTTATCATGATATTTTTAACTCAATTCATTATCCAACATTTTCACTTTTCTATGGTGGTAGTGTATTGACCAATCAAAATATTTTATAAACTCTGAACGTATTCAGTTGTACATATTAAAATATTTCTAGTTGAATATATAATTTCAACTATTATGATCAATGTATATGTCACACATTTATCCACAATGATAATTCCTTCATATTCTTAATGAGAAGATTACCACTTCTAACTTCGAATTACGAGTTGGGTAATTTTCTTATAAACCATGAATTAGTGGGAGGCATAATCAATCACCATATCAATATGTATAAGAAAACATATCCATCATTAACACCCTTTTGAGTAAACTCGATGATTTCTTTACACATCCATGATAATTCCTTTATAAATTGTTTTTTATTTCCATCCAATCGATGGAAACTATGGATTTTAGTCATATTTTTTTGGTATAGAATATTTTTAAATAAGCTCCATATTATATGGATCCAACAATATAACCTATGTTTTGATTATATGAATTATAAAAGGAAATTTTCAATAGCCAAAATTCACACCTCATAAATATTTCATAAAAATAATCCAACAGTAGGTTATTTTTTATAATACTCATGTGATCTATATAATACTCCTTTGTCTTAGAATATATAAGAATCTTGTCTCTAAATACTACCACTAAATGATCAAGGTAATATATAAGGAATCAATTCATTTAATTCACGAAATATAGGGGGAATTAGAAATACTAAATGGAATTATTTTAAATTCATAGTGATCGTGAATAAAATGGAATGTTTTCTTTAAAATGTATTCACTTTTTACCAACAACTGATAGCATCATGATTGAGTATCATTCTTGAAAAAATATTGAGATCATCATAATTGATCAAAAAAACATGAATTAGGGGAAGATAATACATATTATTTATTGTGATATTTTTATGTTTATGATAATAAATTCCAAATCAAGTTTATCTATATTTCTTCTTAAAAAATTGTAAAGGTTTTACCCATGAGGATGCACATGGCCGAATGAATCCCTTATCAAGATTCTGATGGATTTTTTTATTCAATCAATACAATGGGATTGGGTAAATTGTATATGGAATCATTGAATTATTTGTAGTAATAGGTATAAGTTCTATTAAATACTCATCTTCACAATTTGGAGGAATAATGAGAATCTCATCCATAAAGACGTTAAAAAACTCCCATAAAATAGGAATATCATCATTAATGAGTTTCTCCTCAACAATATGAGATAAATAACAACTATTAATATGAATAAATACCTATCAAATTGTTTTAATTTACATAATATGTTCACATTTATCCTAGCATTGATAGATAATCATTTGATGGTTTGGGATATCAAATGTTACTTCCCTTAATGAAAATGTAATATGGTATTTATATAAATAAATCTATTCCATTACCAAAATTATAAAAAATTCAACAATTGGAATAATTACATCATTATCAAGAATCACATTCCCAAAAACTCTAATTGAGGAATATTTATAGAATTTAGATGTGAACATCATACCATTATTATTTTTTAATAATATTTCAACAACTTTTCATTGACATGGTTATATGATTCCTTTAGTTAATTTTTCATATATAAAAGAGTCTATAGATCCAGAATAACATAAAAAGATAAAAAATTTAGATTGTAAGGTTTGTGTACCTTTCACCACTTTTATGTACCACACAACAGCAATAGTGATCACAAGATAATTCCCATTCACTCTCGGCTTAAGTGGGTTTTGACAATAGCCATCACAATTAGCCCTCTAATTTGATAAATGGAAAAAATAATGTACATAATTATTATTATTATTTAATTTGTGTGTTTCTTGTGCTTTCTAGTAAGATTTATCTCCATTTGTATCAATATTTAACTTCTTCTCATTATATTGAAATTTCATTTCTAGATGGCCATATTTTCCACTATGAAAACATTTTCCAATACCATTAAGGCAATTTACTCCATATTTATTTCCATAGATCTAACATAAAGGATAAATTATCTTTATTATTAAACTATTTATTATTCTAATTTCCCTAGAATTACATGTTTTTTTACTTATCAAAACAATGATATTTAAGGGTGAATCAAATATCGATTTTCACAATGATATGACATCTAATGATTCCCTCATAGCTCATAAAGTATATTTTAGATAACTCAATTTTGGGACTTGTATTTAATACATTGAATAATATATCAATATAAAAATATAGTTCAATAATAATAAAACTAGTAGGTTACCTCAAATGTCTGGTAAAAGTTTCCTCATAAGTACAAACATATTCATTATTCATCTATTTAATACCAAGGAATTACTTCTCTATCATCACAACAAGATTACAAGGATTGTAATAATTGAAAAATAATATTATATTCTAATCCTAGTGGATAGATTAAATTTTATATTATTAACTATTATTCGTTATAATCATATACCATTAATTCACTTCACCTTATAAATAATAAATTGCTAAGATACCATTTTCATGTTCCGAGCAATGGTGAATTAAAAATATTATTTCAGTGGTACTGATCCATTGTTCATAATTTTTAGATTGGTGAACCCGCTAAAAGAACATTGAAATTTCCACAAGAAGCACTCAATAATACATTGTTATGTACTTTATTCATTTAGATACTAAACATGATTCATTTATAAATAAACATTCATTATACAGTGATCAGATTTTTCATTCCTCCCATAAAATTAAGTTTCTCAGGGGGTAATCATTTCATTTTCCATTGAATTTAGTGTTAACATTGTTCATTTTGGTTTTATCCCTATAATGAATGGAAAAAAAATATTTTTATGAAAAAATAATCATATTTCAAAGTTATATACTAATGAAAATCATTTATAGGAAGTTTAAATTATGAAACATCTTTTCATTGTATAAAACATTTTGTTTATCACATGTCATCCATGGATTCTATCTATTCAAATAATTTATAGTAGCTCATAAATAAAATATGAATTAACCTAAAAATACACTTCAGGATTGTCCAACCTGTTTTATAGCAATGGATCTTTCACCTAACAAAATATTTATTACTAGGATATACTCAAACAAATCTTTTCAGGTTTATTAACCACAAATAAGTTATTTCCATAACCTAGTGCACTTGTAGTATCCATAAAAGAATGTGTGTTCTTATAAAATATACACTCAATTATTTTACATTACATAGGAAATTATCTTATACATAGGATTATCCAAATAGTTCTCAATAAAAGTTCCTCATCAAAGTATTCAAAATTTTCTAATACATTCTTATAATATAAAGTACAGAAACTCGTAACATTAGTATATAAGTATTAAATAATTTATGATATATATGAAAAACATTTCACAATAGTTCATTCATAAGGACTATAGGGTTTTGATGTCTTTAGAAAATTGGACACTTAATCCATTTGTATATAAATGATCTACATCATTTCCCATTTATATCTTCACAAATGGAACCCTTCTTAGACATAAAATACTTAATCTCATTATCTATAACCTGGGAATGAGATTCAAAATAAACAATTATATCAAATGATCAAAAGGTTAAAAAATTTAGTTATCATTAAATCATAACATGTGAAAATAATTTTAGAATAAAGTAATTATAAGATGAGATAAATTGATATTTCATAATCATGAAATATGGTATAATTTTTATCAATTGAAATACATAAGACATAATAATTAATATTGTCGAATCATCAATAATCCATCATGGGATAGGAAAAAATCATAAACATAAGGCGTAAGTTTCTATTATTCACATAATCATAAAAAAAAATTTGTCAAGGTTCCCTGCCAAGACTATTATACTAGATTATGTTCACTCCCAATTTTGTCATTTTAATATTGAAGGTTTACTCCAAAGCAAAACGTTTTGGAAAAATTACATTAATAAACTATTTCAACGCCCCATTATAATCCTTATTAAAGGATGAGATATCCTTATTTACTTGATTCATTGGAGTACTATATAACTCTAGGACCACTTTTCATATAATATAAGCCTTATATATGTGTTCCATATGATCATAAAACATTCAACATATCATAAAATCATAACCCATGGAATGGATACATGTTTCAAAAAAAAATCATCATCATCATAACAAACCATCCTGGAAAAAAATAAATATGGTAACACTGGATCAAATCTCTTGTAAATCTTATGAAATATCAATGAATTTTGGTATAAAAAGTACTTTTAAAATATAACATAAACATTTCATGATGAAAATACCCCTTTTTATTTGAAATCACTTATTTAGAATCTAAAATTTTCAAAAATATTAAGGATTTTTTTTGTTTTCATTGATTAAATTAAATATATAAAGGAATAATTGATGAAAAATATTACTCATGATGGTGGAGAAAATTTTCCATATTGGGAATGTTAAAATAAAAATTGCATTAACATTTTCAGTAAAAAGTCGCAAGAATCACATTAGGAAAATTATATGATGGTTTATTTTAATCCATAATAATGATATTAATGTATTGAAAAAAAAATCATTATATAATATTTATATTTTAGTAAAAAAAATCCTCAAAACATTTTAATGAAAATATGGACATTGAAGAAAATATTCCCCCTAAAGAGAAAAGTCTTTTTTGTTTTCCATAATAATATTCTTTCATTATCATGATTACATAGTGAGATAAAAATTAATGAAAAACATGAAATATTTAGAAATAAAATTAGTAAATAAAAATAATTAATATTTGGGAATATTTTTTTATAAAATCTCATCATTAGACATTTTTTTCATAATTAATCCCAATAAAATGAGATTGTATCATAAAAATCAAATCGGATTATATCATACTTAACAATATATCTAACCTCATGTATAATAATACAAAATTTTATGATAATTATATAAAAGGAAAAAAAATACCTATAATACCACTAATTTTCTACTTATAATATATTGTCACAATTTCTTTAATAGTCATTTATTATCACCATCATTTTGGTTGTTAACTGCTTCGTTTTTCATATATATTTTTGTTTTTTGGTTATGGTCCATGGAAATTTATCAAGGTTATTTTATAATTAGAATCTTTTTCATGTTAAAATTATCATATATATTCATTATATAAAAATTTATAACCATTCATAAAAATAATTGATGAGAATTATTTACATCATTACGTAGAGGTGGTACTATGTACGTATTTTTTAGTGACATTTCAATTCCTCAAGGGATAAAAGAAAAAAAATGTAAGTAATTTTTATAAAATTATATATTAATTATTAAATAATAAATATAATATTTATAAATTAAATCTATCATAACATCCAATTGTGAATAATGGTGATGGTAATTGAGTTGTATCGTTACATGGTGGTGGTAGTCCAAATCTATATATGATCCATACATTCATCTCGTATTGTATTATTTTTGGGTGGTAAATGGTTTGTAGTTCATCAGAATAACTTTTAATAATACTTAAGAAACAAATTTTATCATTTATTATTGATAAAATATGTTTATTAGAATAGTAATAATAAATAAAATTGAAGGTCCTCTGTTAAGAACAATACTTTGTATTTGAAAGATCTCATTTGACTTAATTCTTATGCCTTGAAGGATTCATCATAAGAGAAGACCAGAGAATCTTAGTTGGAGTTATTTATTCTATGAATGTTTTTGAGTATTTATCTTCCAAAATGGAGGGATCAATCTGTGTGAAAAGGCTGGATAAGATGTTTACTATTATATGTTTGGGGAGGGATACCGATGAAATTTCTTAAAACATTGCAATGATTTAATGACCATTTCATGGGAAAGTGGATTAAATTTTCCATTTATTGAAATTTATTATAATATAATGTTGACATATATTGATGAAATTATTATTTTTTAGGTTTGGGAGGCAATCCTGATATTATATCATGCTTTGACACCTGATAAATTCATTTTAACAATAATCGTCCTATTTTTTTTTTACTATTTTCACTATTCATTATTACCAAAAAAATATGTTGACCATATTATAATTTTTTAATTATTATTATTAATTTTACTAAATCCATTTTACTTGTTTCAATATCTCTATGTGGTATAATTTAATTTTAATTTATCATATAAACTGCAGTGAAATCTCATTTTCGAAAAAAATAATTTTTTGGAATAAAACTAAATTTAGTTCGATTAATTTCCATTTAAAAATCATAAAATGAATATTAATGGATTATATTGAATTAATAATCTTTACATATAATGAATTAATTTAATAAATATATTATAAACTATTTTATTTTTATAAAAACACATTTCATGAATAAAAATAGTTTTTTAGATAAATGTGTTTTTGGGCCCAAAAAATTTAAATTTTACCAACACCAAGTATAATAATGATTAATATATAATTTATTACATTTTTTATAATGAAATTATAATTATGTTGCATAAATATTATATTTAGAAAATAATGGTATATCTACTTGAAAAGAAATGAAAACTTGTGCAAAAAATCAGTTTTTAGCTTTTCATTAAAAAATAATAAATTTTAAAAATACTAATAATTAACTCTAAGATATTATTTAAATTATGGTTCAAATATTTATGTTAATTTACAAAAAAATATAAATATGTTGGAAATTAATTTCAAATTTCTCATGGAAAAATGATATAAAGGAATTTTTTAATAAATAATATTTTAGATAATAAAATTGACATTGTTGAAGACTAAGTAGATATTTATTATGAAATATTCAATAAATTTTCATTAATTAAATATTGTAAAAATTTATTTTATTATTTTATTATTTCTATTCATACCTTTCATTCAAATGGATTCGTTATATTGATTAACTTTATTTTTTTTATATAGACACGGGGTTTCAGGTCTAGAATGATAACCAGGACATTAAGAATTATTTTAACTCAAATAAATAGAAATTATTATGGTGTTATAGTGGTCACATTTTTCATAGATGATATAAATATGTTATTAAAAATTTATTAGGATTTAATGTTAGAAGGTTTTAATGGTTGACCTGAATAATAATTGAATTTAAGAAATTAAATACATTAGAGGAAAGTTTAATCTATGAATATATTAAAGAATTGAGAGATGACATTAAGTATTTATATGTTCATAGTATTTTTTTAATATTTATAATGACTATTTATTCTATTAAAATGGATATTTTTCTAGTTGTTTTTCTTCTATGCACATAGGGAAAATTATTATAAAAAACATAACTCAGTGTTTATTTATGTGTTTCTATGCTTCCATTTAATATAAATCCGTTTTCTTGAATTTTTGTGATCTTTATTGTGTGTTTGATCAACAATGAATCTATGTTTTGAGTAATATGATTTTTCAAACTACTTCGGATACACATAGTTAAACAAAAAATACATAGGTTTGGTTTTCCACAATTATATTTTATTAAAACAACTGGTGGATTGTTGTATGGAATTATGTTTCTTTCATAGGAATCTCAGGGAAGTGTTCTATATTCCCAGTAAGTGCTCTTGGGGATCTAGGTTAAAGAATCTATGGTTCTATCTTTCTCAAAAATTTTGAATTCGGTGTATAATGAAAATAAAAATATGGAAAGGACCAAGTGGAAAGTTTGTATGGATTGAATTTTTGAATCTAGATAACATTAATGGAAAATTTAATTATTTTAAAAGACCAGGATTCACCAATTATTTATCTTTATCTAGAGGAAATGAACACGGTGGGAGGGAATCTGTTTCACAGTAAAGCATTGGACCTAGTGAAGATGCATTTTTTGAGGAATATCACATTTATCATTCAATAAATAAAGAAGAACACATAATAATTTAGCCCTTGGAAGATATTTACGGGAAACCTACAACATTAATCACTTTTCTCATGATGTAGTGTTTTTTAATCCTATAGTAATTAGATGGAATACTAGTGAGAGATAACTAAAACTTTTTGAATATGATCTATGGGAATCTTATGTCAATGATAGTAATTTTCATAGATGTTGTTCCAGAAAATCAAATACTATAATCATAACTAGAGAATCGAGTCAAAATGGCCATTGTGGTGTGTAAATATTCAAGAAAAACCATGGTTTTGGATGATATCATGTATTTGAAAGTCAATGAATAACTTCATAAAATGGATTTCTAAGAACTGTCTGGAAATTTTATCAATGATTCTATAGGGTTATGGTCACCTTAATGATATAAAGTTTACTAAAATAATATATCAATAGATAAATGGAAGGAGACGAGATTTGGAAAATCATCTTATTCTTGTTAAACCTTTTGGATGCGTGAGAGGAAATGTCACATTAATTTTCTTTGGAGGGGATTAAATAAAGGATTTAAAATTATAAAATCTCTTATAAGTGAAAATTCAAATGGAAATATAGAATGAAATATTGAATTATTGATTATTGATAATATTATGGTGGATTTGTGAGTACTTGAGTCTAGTGTATCATTCTATTCAATTGAAAAGTAGATATACATTGAAAATTATGCATACATAAATTTCATAAAAGTTTATTTGGAGGGAGATAAAGCTGTTAAGATCATTGAAAATAGAATTTTGAACATCCAAATGAAGAAATAAGGATTCATGAAACTAAAAAATTTATAGATACTATAGTGTTGTGAAAATATGTTTGTTTTAGATGGAAAACTAGATGTCGTTGATAATGGAACTATACTTCCAATTATGTATGTAATTTTATTTAGGGATCCAATGTGGTTTCAAAAAAAGTAAATGATTGAACTATTTATGATCCCATAACCTCATATATAATATCAATGGGAATAAGTTTAACTTTTAATGATTTGTAGGTTTTGAATTGCAAGAACAACCGTCTCAGTGAGAAGAACATGAATGTTGCAATGGAAAAAATAATATTGAATCTTGATCATATACACATTAGAAGATGTAAAATCATTTTATTAGATAAGTATAGGGTGTATTTTAATTTATAATGAAATATTCCTTTGGAAAAAAATTTAAAAATTGTGCATATTTATATTTAGGTTCCCACCCCTATTCAATCCATTAGGGATCATAATAATTTCTATCATTTATTTATGACGAAAGAAATAAAAAATTGTATTTACCTTTTGAATAATAATTTTTATGTTCTTTATGTGTTCATTATATGTAAATCCATGGTTGAAATGGAGACCAAACATATATTTAAATGACTACAATCTAGAAAAGATGTTGAGTATAATAGATACAAAATATATAGTTTTTTCAAGATGAATTAAATACAGGATCAGATGATAGTTCATTAAATAGTATGGTGTAATAGATTAGTATTAAAGATGAATTGGGTTCAAACAAAAAAATATATAATCATGATATTTAACTATTGGATATTCCAATAAATGGTTTATTGAAGTTTTCAACACTATGGAATATTTTGTTAGTAAAAGTCTAGTATTAGTAGTTAGAAAGGATCTTCTTGAGGAGTTATGGTTTGAAAAACAATTATATGTTCATAAGCTCAAAATTATTCAGATTCTTAGCAAAGATGGAAATTTATTAAAAGGATAGGTAAAATATTTAGGAAATTTTCAATGTTTATTTTTCATTAGGTATGGTGATGAGACATTTGGATACCATATAGTGGATGAATATAAAAGATAAGTAAGTAGGATACAACATGTTTACTTCAACAATTGGGTTCTATGAAAGGACTGAAACTTTGTAGTAAAGGATATTTTGAATAAATTATCTATCAAATTCCATGTAGATCTGATTAAAAAATTCAACGGTTTTAAAAAATTAATTGAAATTATTGAACAATAAGTCCAGTGGTGAGACAAAAGGTTATTTATCTATAAAATTAAATAAATTTTGATGCTTCATTGGGAACCCTAAAAGTAAGAGCTCTATAATTCATAGTACCATATTTTCAAATGCTAGATGAATGATCTGATCTAATAAGTGATGAAAAACCATCATAGATTAAGAGATAATTTGAATATAAATATTTTATTTAGATTTTTGGTGATGATATAAATGTACTTATTTTTATTAATGCATGATAACCGAAATGGTTTGACGAGGAAGCATTATTGAATGACTAAATGGAATGGATGTTAGTGATAGATGAAGAAATTGAATCAATGGAATTAAAAAAACATATTCAGTGACAAGAATACTAAAAGGGAAAAAGGGAACATGAGAATAAATGGGGTGAGTAAATAAATGAAGATATTGATGGAATGAAGTGATACAAAGTGTAATAGGTTCATACTGTGTTTCAAAAGTATGAAGGAGTTTAATTCATGGAAATATTTTGACTATTTATAATGTATGGAATTATATGAACAGTTATAATCAAGGCTACATCAGAATATATATACTAAGAATATATTTAATTATAAAATAACATGCCTTTATATTTATTTGTAGGATGTTATCTTCATTAAATTACTGATAGGGTTTCCATTCATGAAAATTATAATTGTGTTTATAGTTGATGAAAATTCTCTATAGACCCAAGAATGCCTCGCAAAAATGGAATTCTAACATCAATTATTTTATATTTTAATAATATTTTATAGGATAATATATAGAATATAAATATTATCATAAGTAAAGTAAATATAGGAAATTTGACATATTGACTTTTTATCTGAATGATATCATGATTTCTGAACCAGATCTGGGTATAGTCCATAAGATGAAGGAAGATTTGTTATAAATATTTGATATTAAATACATTGGTAGTGAAATAAATATTTAAGGGATAATGATCAAGAGATATAGTAAATATAGTGCATTGGTTCTATCTAAGAGGTATTATATCAAGAAGATCATAAAAACTGATGTAAGATAGCCTCTACCCCTGTTTTTGATCTTGTCAAATTATCTAAGCCAAAGAAACCTAGAATACATGTTAATAATCAGTATATTGATAACCAATTTTATTATTTAGTAAAAGGATTACTAATGTATGATATGATTTTCATATCTCCATACAAATCCCATGTTGTAGGAGTTTTGAGCCAGCAAATAGAGAATCTACAAAAAGTAAATTGGGACCATGTGTTAAACATCCTTTGGTATTTAGAGGTAACATTAAATACATTTATGTTATTTGGTATAGATTATATATTTAAATATTTAGTGAACCTAGAAATTATTGATGTCCTAAATACAAGGAAATATATATATAATTTTTATATTTAATTTTAGCATAATGACTATCTAATTTTCCTCAATCTTATAGTAGATTGTTACTCTATGTTCCATGGAATCTGAGTATAAATCTAAAACTAATGTTGGAAAAAAATAGTCAACCTAAGGATGTTTTTGATGGTTCTATGAAGGAATAATTAAGGATATCTTATTTTTTATATTATCCAATGTGGAATCCACTTCTCCAAAAATCATTCGCTCTATATTCGGATGAAGGAAATCAATATAATGAATAATTTCATCATATATTTTCTAATAGAAAGTGAAAAAAATATTTTTATGATAGTGGGAAATAAAAATCTAATATATATGTTTTCCTATTTGATAAATCACGAATTTCTAAGGATGCAATGTTCCTTATTGACTGTTCAGTGAATGAATAATGAAAGGGGATTGTTTTATCCATGATAATTCATTGAGAGTTTCTAAGGATCCTTAAAACAAACATATTATTTTTTATTGTTGGGAATTTAAATCAATATTCAATTCCACAGATGTTTATTTCATCTAATTTTATTCTAAAAACAATTGCTTATACAGGAGGTGCACATAGTGTCAGCATGCCTTCTTCAATGATAGTCAAACTATTTGTTGTCTTTATCTATCAACAGTTTTATAGTGATGAACTAAATATTTATATGTTTTGAAAGACTAGAGAAACACTAGTTTGGAAGAGGATATTTAGTGTCCATGACTTGTTAATATGAATTTTAGGAGAACGTTTTTATCTGGTATGAATAGCTATGCATATATTTACGAATGTGAAGACTCTAGTGAAAATATCGTTTCATGAGTAGATTGAAATTTATAGTGAATAACTTGAGTAATTAGTTGTATATAGTAAGTTTTAACTCTTGTAATATATTATTTATATGATAGTAATCGAAAATTATTTAATTTATATTCTTCTATACACATTGGAAGCATTATCCCAAGAACCTTAAATTCATTGTTCCTTTATTTCATTCTATAGTTCAATGAAATTTGATTTGAATTCATTGAATGTTTATGGCATTACTTATGTGTGCCACCAAGAATGAATCTGTGTGGTGAGTAGGGTTCCAATACTAACTACTTTAAGTACATATAGTCAATGGAAACTTTTGGTTTTTTGGTTTTCTGTTGCATTATTGTGTAACAACATCTAGTGGTTTGACATGTATATTTCAAATGGTTTTCTCACTAGCACAACATGGTGTATTTCACTCCCAAGGATTTTTTTATCTGTAGGAATTTAATAATTTAAAATTTTCCAAGACTCATTGATTCCTAAAACATATAAATGGTACTTAGTTTTAGTTTATAATTGTTTTATGATACTGGAATATTAGTTTTCAATTTTATAGTTTGAGAGGGTATTCACTATAGGTTTAACTAGAGGGAAACTAACAACTTTAATGGTGATATGATTCATAAATTTTTTTAATGAAAAGATAAAAATCGTCAAATATGATTTTATATCATGTGGGTTTTATTTTTGATAAACCATATATTTGTATTTAGATTGGGTGGTGAAATGAAATGGTTTATAGTTTTATTTAATTAAAATACCTCCATCTATGATTTCTACTAAAAAATTTCAATAAAATACGTGATGTTCAAAGTTAAATTACTATTTATTTTAATATATATATATATATATAAATATTTTCATTCAAATATGATACTATTTTTGTTGATAAACTTTTCCATTAAGGATTTTTTGTGGAACTAAAATATTTCAATGGTTTCAAGGGTGTTTAGTGTGTCCTTTTTTCCTTTAAATTTTTTTTAGTTCTTCTATTTTGAGGATACAAGGGGATACAATCATGTTTCATGAAATCATTTAGGCTTAGACTCAATTTTGTATTTGGTTTTAATATTTTTCTTTGTCTTAGTTTATTTAAATGATCTTGTGGAAGGGAGTAAATTTTAGGCACATTAGGGATGTGTTTGATTATAGTATAATGTGTTTAGAGAATGTATATCCAATTTGAAATAATTGTTTGGTTTGACTATATTATCTCATGAAATTAATTTTTGGATTTATCTAAAATCTGAAGACATGATTGATCTTGATAAATGGTACATATTCAATTTATTTCTATTTTTAATGCTTTTTTAAAAAATTTATTTTGAATAATTTATCTATCTAGTATTAACATGTATTTATGTGTTTAGATATTTCAAATTACAATATGGTAAAATTCAATGGTTCCTTAAACTATAGGATGTATTGGGTTTCTAAAATTTAGAAATTCATATTTCAAAATTTAATTTTATGACTCATAATGGAATATGATTCAATTATTATAGTTATATTTCCTTCATTAATATTTTTTTTCATCCATGGTGTTATTAATGATTTACATTTTCAAATAATGTTTTTCAAATTCATGTTTATTTTGAATGAATTTATTGATTCAAATAACAACTTTTGTCCTTAAACACTTCTTATTGAATCCACATTTATTTAAAAAAAATTAATTATATATTTTTTAGACTGAGAGAATGACTAAATGGTTGGGATAACTACACCTATCTATAATTTTCTAAAAATAGTTTTTTCATATTTCAATAAATATTGGTGAGTAAACATTATTGTTGTATTTTTTAATAAAATTATTATGTAATTGGGTTGTGTTTTGAAAAGATGACATATATAGGGTTAATATAGTTTTGTATCTACATAAATTTCAAATATTATATCTTTATGAAATTGTTCATTTTGACATTATTAATTGTTATCTTTGATAAATTATTTTTCAAATTCTCAAATTTATTTTCATTGGGATTGATTTTTTACATTTATGATTATGTTGTTTTATAATGGATTCTTATGTAATGGGTTTTTATCATTATGTTTATTGGGTATTCCTTATTTATAAGATTGATTCATATTTATTTTTGAGTTAGCCACTATTATGAATAATTAATCATTAATCGATATCATTATTTTGGATACAATATTACTGATTAATTAACAATATAAAAATGTTTTAGTGGAAGGTTTTTGTGATCTTTTCATTATGGTTTTTTTTATGGAATTATTTGATTTTTATCATTTTCATTTCACAATTTTAGTTCATGATTTATTTGAATTAATTTTTTCTTTAGTGAAATAAATATAATAGAGTTTAAGATTATATAATTATAATATGCATATTTATATTGTGGGAATACCCACCACATTATAATTTTAATTAAGAGTATGAATTTTTCTAAATACGTTACATTCCAGTTAATTACTCCTAAAGGAAGATTGACTGATTTTAATATGGTGGAAAGTGATTTTGGTGGGAAATTTCACACTCATGATATCAATTACTTGTACAGATCATCAATTTTTTATTTTTATTTGTTTATTCATTTTTCAAGTCATTTACATATGAAAATTTGGAATTTTTTAAAAAAGTGATTATCACATGATTAGGAGTATCAATGTGACAACCATTAATTAGGCCTATAATTATTTAAATTTAAGATATGGATGGCTGTCACATGGTTTACCTTACCATGTAGCCAAAATTTATTGGTACCTAATTTGAGTAGTGGTAATCCTCATGGCTAGAACATGAATTGGAAAAGTTTGCCGCCAAACGATGTGGCATTCCTAGAACATTAAAAATATTATTTTCCTACAGTTACCTCTCATAATTTAACCAGATAATTTCATTATCCACCCCCATTTATGAACACTTCATAATTTTTCAAGTGATCTCATCCTCCTCCTCCAAACAATTTAGCTTATATTTTTATATATTTATCCATTTAACTTCAAGAGACATAATCTAAGGTCATCCTCTTCATTCAATCAGTGTCATCCTACTTCTTATCATAGTCTTTCTCTTAAATATAAATATGGTGGACAAATGACTTTTTAATCCAAGTCTAATACTATGATTATTGATCATTATTTTTTCCTCTTTCTTCCATAGGGTCTTATCTCTTCTGGGATTGCATATTCCAATAGGGTTTTCCAAGATTTCAAGTGATTAAGTTAGATGGATTCATGTAAAACACTTCTTTTGTGAACCATCAATGTTCGGGTGTTTATAAAGATATTTTATATTAGTTTTCAAGAAAAAATACTTTATTTAGAGGTATTTATATGAAATATAAGTATTAAGAAATACACCAACTGAATATATAAAGTAATTCTTTTTAAAAATAATTCTCTATTTCTTATTTAATGATTCCGTGTTATTTGTTTTCTAGAAGGATTCCCCTGATATGAAAATATGTTTATAATTAGGACTATGATATATTTAAATGTGGTTTTGCACATGGGATCCTTGGTTCCTAGGGGTAATACTAGTATTACTCACCCATTCGCACTACAACACACTAAATATACACACTAGACTTTGTAAACAAGGTATTTGTGTTATGGTCAGCCTTCACAACCCCTATAGGCTATGAAATGAACTCTTTGAAATTTATTTGGATATAATTTGTAAAGACGATAAATTATCATACATAAATAATAAATATTAATAAAAAAATTCATTACATAACATTAATATAAAAAATAAAAAAAATAGCTCTAGAACATTTGGAATATTGGACACATAAAGGATGAGATTGTATCATAAAACCATTACAACATTGGTGTCAATGAATTTTAATACCAATTAAAGAAAAATATTAAATGAAAATTAAAATATTAAGATATTAAATAAATTCATGATATTTCGTATCAAAGGATCTCTATATACACCTCAATAAAAAAGATACACACACAATACAAATTATATCAAAAAGATGGAAAATCAAGATAAAAATACCTTGTCGCATTGGTAAAATCTTAACAATAAAAAAAATAAAGGGAGATACAAAAATGGATATGTAAATAAACAAAATTATTTGATATGAAATTAAAAAATCATTCATGGGTAGTATGTACACCCCAAATTAAAAACATGTGGTGAATATGGAATATGTATCACTATTACAATAGTGAGATGAAAAATATCATACCAAAAGTCTCTAATTCCTTTTTAAATGTTCAAAAATCAATTATAATAAATATATTATTATTATATATCTATTAAATGAACATATCATACAATATATCATTTAAATATGTCCTTTTATTTCCAATTTAATAACAATCCACGGTTAAATCCATGCTTTAATGTAATATATTTTTTCATGTATATTTTGCCATGGTATTTTTCCCTATAAATATTATAATGCTTCCAAAAAATTCATATTTATAGACATGATATTAATAACATATATATTCATTATATATTTAATTATATAAATCCTTAAAATTTATAGATAAAATGTGAAATACACTATTCATGGAGATTGTCAACAATACGTACGGATGAGCATTATGACCGTATTCTTGACTGATTGAAATAAAGAAAGGTAAAGAGTAAATTACCTTTACGAAATAATTATTATGTAAAATATATAAATAAAATTTATTCAAAACTACCCTTATTATCTACCTTATAATGCTTATATGAAGAATAAATCGCATCTCTTCACGAGGCAGTAGTCTGCGGTACACCTGATTGATGATATCATTCCACCATGAAAGAAAAATAAAGATATAATTTTTTGTGTTAGTATATTATAATTATATTAATAAGGATGAAAAGAATGTATTCTAAATTCACTAACTACAATAGGGGGTGAATTTTAGTTTTAAAAAAATTAATTTAAAATATTTTAAACTAAAACAATTCAGAAACATCATTATCTAAAAGAATCTGATTTAGAATTTTTCATTAGTCCGATTACTAAAGTTTCATAACCAGAAAGATTTAAATAAATTACAATTAAAAAATACAATCATAAAGGATATGATTATATCATATTCATATTTAATATGATTATATTAGAGTAAATAAAACGTAATCAAAATAGATTTTATTAGATTTTAGTAAACTAATCATATTTAAAAAGGATGTAATTTTTTGAATATGTATCAACATCATAGTAGATATTATTAGTAAAAGAGAATATTTTTATCATATTAAATATCATTATTAAAAAATATTTTATACAAGAGAATGAAAAAAACTTATCAAAACAAGTAAAAATAGGAATAATAATAATTGCAAAGCTATTTAAAACAATTGAATATATCTCTTTTATCCTTAACAGTAAGGTAGTTTATAACCTAGACTTATGTTTTTATGTTTTTAAACATCTAAAAAAGTTTTTATTTCCTCAATAAGTAAATCCATCAATGTGATGATTTGTTTTTCTCTCTACCTATCCCTGGATGTCCTCAATCCAATAGATCGGCATTATCTTGCTATCCTCACAAGTCCTCGATTGTAATCACAAATATAATTAAAAAAATACTTGTAAGAATTATAATGGAAAAATCCTTGAAAGGTATTCCTTTAAAACAAAAACACTCTAAATAATTACAAAATTATAGGAACAATTTCATAATGATTTTGACAGCGATTAGAGTCCTCACACAACAAAAAAAATCAGTAGACTATTTGAAAAAAGTGTTCTATATCAATTGATTAAAACACATTGAATGACTATGTATTTGTAGAAATTCCCCAAAAATTATCTTGATCCTCCAATGGTTATATTTTCTCCTAGTTTTTCACAAGGAGGTGGACCCCTGGAACTTGCCAGTTCATATCTTTCAGGTATAATAGGATGTATGATGTTATATTATATTACACCATCAAAGTGAATATATTTTTCCATTATGATACAATATAGTATTATGTATCTATAATTTAGACTTCAGTCAATATAATGGAATTTCATACATATTTCATAATGATTATTTTTAAGAATGCAGATCCTATGTTTATCGACTCCGATGTCAGTTCGATTAAAAGACTCTGTCAGTATAAAGGACAAGATATAATGTTTTATAACTAATTTGATATTGGTTAATTAGATTATTATAAGATACATTGACATTATGATAATCGTAATGAATAAATAAAGTGTAAATTAATGAATACTTTATAACTATTTATAAATATGTTAAAAGTATATGTTTTCTAAAAAACCATTCTCTAAACACTTTGGACATAATATGTTAGTAATCAAGTATTTATGAAATATTTTATGATTATCAAAACTAATGTAGTATAAAATTCTTAAGATACAGCTTTAAGACAACAGTCTCTTCCTTTTTGGAAATCACACACCACAAGACTTAAATATAAAATAACTTTGAAAAAAATAAGGACATTATCTTTAAGTACTTCATATTTAAAATAATGAATTGAATAATAATCCCCATGAACTATGAAATAATATTAAACCATTTCGAATATGTAAAAAATTTAACCAATCATATTTGGATGAATATGTCATTCATTTAAAATCATATGTCAAAAAAATTACAACATGTGTTCAATTGAAAAATATTTCAATATTTCTTCACTATCGATCTCACAATAGTCTTTAACATCTTGAAATAATTTATATCTTCCTCCTAATTTGAAATGATTTTATCTTGATCCTGATTTCATTATTCCAATGTCAAGAGATTTCATCTTGAATTTATAAAATTTCATGAAGTTATTCATTCCAAATCTTCTAAATAATTATCTAATATTGGTAGTTTTAATACTATAAATCTATTTTCCTATTTATATGATTTTCCCATTAATTTCTATCACTTATGAGACCAGATATCAGTTTAGTTTTTGAACTGATCTATAAAATTCCTTATAACTTCCCTATATTGGATAAATTTTTGATGGATTCTATTGATTTGTTAAAATTATTATTTATATAATAAAAATTCTCATAAATAGTTTGATATCATCATTTACATGATGAGAACAATTTTTTACTTTTCCCCATGACTATTTATGAGTCTGGAAAATTTCATGCTGTGTTTTCAACTCTTCTTCCAGTCTGATCACATTTTCTATCAGAATATTTATTGAGTTTGGATTTTATTAATATTTTCTTGAATTATCTGGCACCAAGACTCATGATTTATAAAATATATAATGGTTCTATAATGTCTATCCAAATAATTAAAAATATAATAAACTCCTTATGAATATTTTGTCCTTACTAAATAAAAAAGGACTTGTTGTTGTGTATCAAATGGTTTTGGTTGAATGGTTCCAGTTTTTATTTTCTTTGAAATTCCTTTCTTATCTATCTTTGACAAAAAAAAATCATCTCTCTGTATAATATATTTTCCCTTATATATTTTAATGATATCATCATCAACATTTAATTTATCTAAAGGATCCTTATCATCTTATATTTTAAATTTTTTGTCTCTTACATTCTTCTTTAATGGTGATTTTACTTCTTGAGATTATGGGGACATATTATTATCATAAATATTAGGCTTTTTTTATTACCTAAGGAAGGTAATTATATTGTTGATTCCAATGATGTTCATAGTGAAATCTTATTATACTAAACAACTTCATATTTCTATTTTTTTCATCAAAATCATTATCCACTTCATATTAGTATTATTCAACTTTATTTTCATTATTTAACCCATCATCAGGTTATTCTACGTCAACTATTCCTTTTTAAAATTCTCTTACTTCTTTAGAAACTTTTTCTTCTTTTTCTATTTTTTCAATTCTGCCATCATTTTGTTAAGCTTAAGGAGGTATTGATTGATCACTTATTTTTTTCCTTTTCATTGTTAGAAACATAGGAAACTTCCACCCCAATAACATAGGTTTCTTGGAATGAAAAAATGGAATCATGGATAACTTGATCTGATGGACGAATAATATTAATTGGGGAATACTCTATACCTTTCATCAATGAGTCTACAACTATTTCACCTTGATATTTCCATTTCTTTTTCTTTTCTTTTTATTATTTTTTCAAACATTGAACACTATGGAGTTTTAAGTAAAGACCCTCTTCTAGGTCAAGTTTTAAATAAGGATCTCCTTCCCTCCTTTATGAAATTTTACTCCTCCATTCATCAAAAAAATTTATGGGATATTCATTTTTTTCTTATATTTATCAGGCTATAATGATTCTAATATTCTTTTCATTTCTTTCTCATATTGATATACTTTGTTCTTCTTATTTGAATATATTTCTTTAGATACTTATAAATTTCTTCTACCAGTGAAAATCCTCCTGACTTTTCAATAAACTCCATTTTTTATTCATCTAAATCCTACTTTATTCCCCTGACAGTGTCAACACTAATGAGATTAACTTTCAAATTCTTCGTCTCTAAATTATTTTCAATACGGTAAAAGTTCACGCACTTAAGAAATAACTTTTTTAGTACATCCAATTATATAATAATATGGGATTTGATGGAACGGGTCTTTTGTTTTATGATAGTAAGAAATATGTATCCCATAATATTTATTTTTCTCATATTAAAAATAATATTTAAAATGAAAACATCAATGAATTTCAAAGATTCACGATATAATTTTCTCGGTATCAAGAATCCTTGCTGCCGTAATTTAATATTCTGATTTTTTATTGTTAGGTGATTGATTTTCCTACCTTATTCATAATGATCAATCAAATATTCCACACCATTATCCTTTTAAAAAGATCAAATATTATGTGGTTATTTATGAGACTGACAAAAATATTTTCCTTGCAATGGTATTCAAATAAAATCTTAGGCTTTTCTATGTTACATTTGATATCCTTTTCCATAAATTGGGAAAGAAATCATTTAATTTCAATTACCCACTTTAAAATCAATATATCTATAAAATTATATGACTGTATCAAGAATCAATAGATCCCTATCCTCATTGAGTATAGTTACATATAATTATTCCCCTACTTGAAATTCTTAAATTTTCATTAGAATGGAATCATACTTGTCATAAAAGGTTTTCTCAAGTAACCTTTCCTTGAAGAGAAGCTATTCATCAGAATCCTTTATGGTGGGAATCATATTCTTTGATGATTCCAGGGACTATGACAATTAAACATGAATATATTTGAGTGTAAATATATAGGGTTTTGAAATTGGAATCACTTCGAGATGAGGATCTTGAAAATTTTAAATGTGGGACATGGGGGGTCCCCCTTTTTATAGGCATTTTCAAGAGACTATTCAAATTCTAGATCTAATAAAATGGTTATGATTTAATATTATTTTATCTGACGGGTGTGATTTATTTGAGGAATATATTTTAAAAAATGAACTATTGAGGTTTTAAAAACCCATTATCGTATTAACAAAAAATATCAAAAAAGAAAATAATGTTTTTATAAATACTAAAATAAATTGTAACAACAACAAATATATTGAATGTAATATTATACTAAAAAAATAATGAGATAATAAGAATATTTTTTGGAGTTGGAAGGAATTATAAGTATTATGACTATGTTCTTCTTGAATTTTAGTAAACTATATAGATTGAAAATATTTTGACATAAAAACCAAAAAATAGAGTTTATAATGGAGAAACATAATTAGAGTTGAAAATTAATATAGATACCTAATAAAATCTTATTATGAAATAATATTTGGAAACGAAAAATTTAAGAAAAGTTTATTTTGGAAAATTTGTAAATTTTCTCAATATGAAGATCCTTTTAAGAATGTGGATTCTAAAAATTTTGGGGCAATATGCTTTCAGAAAAACTCATTATTATTTTTTATGAAAATGTTGAAAAACTAATATTTTTAAAAAATAACCAATATATGTACTCAACATATTAATATGAATAACATAATGTAGAAATATTCATAAAAAATAAGTAAATATGATTGATTACTTTAGTTTTGAAAATCAAAAACTTTTTCTTGAAAATATGATTATTAACTTTTTATGCCTAAAGTGTTTTCAGAATGTTTTTTGGAAAACATATAAATTTACCATACATAGATATATATCTATAGTATTCATGAATTTATACTAACATTATTCATTATGATTATTTTAATGAGTATATAACCAATAATAGGCAGATTCACCATTATCATATTAGTCATAAGACATTCTGTCTTATCCTTTGTACTAACAAAGCCCTTTAATTGGACTCATATTAAAACTATTAAACATTGGATCCTAATTAAAAAAATCATCATATAGACAAATGAATGGAAATCCAGTGGATTGAATAAAGACTAAATTATGAATATGAAAACTATTTTCTATCATATTGGAACAATATTTTCACTATGGTGGTGTAATACAATATTACATCAAACATTCTATTATGCCAAAAGGATGTGAGTTTTCAAGTGCCTGGCATTTAAGACCTTATGAAAAACATAGAGATAATACGACCTTTGTAGGATCAAGATGGCCATTGGGGATTTTCCTATAAATACCCCATCATTAAAATAGTTTGACATAATTGAGAGAGAATAATTTTTTGAAAATACTCTTCTAATGGTTGTGTTTTGCAAGAGAACAGAAAATTTTCAAAATCATGAACAACTTTTTCCTAGACATTTGTAATTATTTATATTATTTTTTAATGGAATTATTGTTCGGGTTGTTTTGTTTAGAACATTTGAAAATAGTTTTTCTGTCTGATTTGTTATTATGAACAAGGGATTTAAGTATAACATAATAGATTTGATCTATCATATTGATGGCTTATAGGTATAGGTGTATAGAGAATATGATCATTGTATAAAGGTATTTCCTTTCCAAGGAAATATAAACAGTCATGTAAGTATAAAAAAATGGAAACAATTAGTCGTGGTTATTCACTACCTTACTCTAGTGGTTAAAAGAGACATGTTCAACTGTTTTAAATAGCTATGTCATTCTAATTATTTCTATTTTTACTTGTTTTTTATAATTTTTAATTATGTTTTGCTTATTGTTTTATTATAACTGTACTGAATATGATAAATAGTTTATATATTAATAATATAATATTTTATGAATCCTATACAAATTCATATAATCGTATCCATTTAAAATACGATCTATTTACATAGATTTAATCATAACTACTTTGATTATGTTTTCTATACTCAAATATAATCATATCCACTCTGAATATGATATAATCATATAATTTATAATTTTAATTGTTTTTCTATAAAACATTGAAATAAAATTAGTTATTAAACATCAATAATCAAAATGGGGGTGAAGTCTTATTCTAATTCTTTTTGTTATAAAGAGGTTTGTGAATTGTTTAAGTTTAAACTCTTTTAAACAATAGATTTTAAAAATACAATTCTTCTCTCTTGTAATTCATCCATATAGAATAGATTATTTCAATCTTAATAAGTACACTACTAATATAATGATACAAATATTTGTATCATAGAAGGATTCCACTTCTCAAATACTTGTTTATATTTTATTTTATTAACTATTTCATGTTTATTTAATTTTATTTATAAACATTTGTTTATAATTTTTTTATACTAACATGTATTGTATGAAATCATTTTTTTTATATATTTTGGAAATATTGTACGAATTAATGTTGGATCTATTGACAATCTCAATTCCAATAGACCACCAATTTTTGACTGTGATGATTATTAAAAATAGAGATATAGAATGACGACTTCTATGATCATCATAGGAGTAGAGAAATTTTTTACTGATAAAATATAATAAAATAGTATAATTGTTGATGACACAAGGAAGTTGAAAAATATTACTACTGATGATTTGATTGGTACCCTTATTTAATATCTGGGTAGACTTAAAAGAGATTCTGTGAATGATATAAAAATAATAATGGAGGTTTTTCATTCAATACTACTATTACTATAGTTACTACTAATGTTTAGACACCTGAAAAAATGGGCATGTCTTCAAGAAAGAAAATCATTGTTATAAAATATGATTCTAGTGATTTTGAAAATTTTAAAAATCAATTAGATAATCTTTCTAGAATGATGAACAAGATTGTTGGAAAAAATATTTTTGATATTGATAAAAGAAAAGTAACAAGTATGTGAATGAAAATAAATGATTTTGATATTACTTGTTATAAGTGAATGAAATATGGACATGATTGAACTGATTGTCCTGTGTTGAAGGGAAAATATAGAAAGGGCATGATTTCATATATTAATCAAAAAAAATATTATAAGTATATAGGAATTATTTTTCTAAAAGCTAATGATTCATGTATTTCAATTGGAGGAGTTTCCTCACCTAATACTTCTAATGAATAATGTTCCCGACAGAGGAATATTGGTCTTATTGCTAATATACCTAAAAAAATATATATCAAATGGACTAGATACAAATTGTTGAAAATATTAAAAATATGTATCTAAATTATAATTATCCCAGTAATACAGATTAAATATCTTCAAATGAATAATCATTCTATGTAGCAGATAATTCTTTACCTTTTTATGCTGAAGTTTCTCATTCTTGCTAAATTGTTAGAAAATGAGAATTTAAAAGTTAGTAAAAAACATGATAAGGAAAATTCAAGGATAAATATTTTCTCAAAATAAGTATCAAATCATTCAAAATATCTGTATAATTTAATTTTGCGAATTTATACTATTCCTAAATATTTAATAAAATTAATTTCTGAAAAAGGTGGTATGCAAACTAATTTTGAAAAACAAAAACTTGAAACTATTACTCAAGTGTAAAAATATTTGTTGTTAAACTAAAATCCAAAATTTCTACATTGATTTAACATTTTTCAAACTTCACCAAATGTAAAACAACTTTGACATAATGTACAAACAACTTTCTTCTCATGAAAAATAACCATATTGAGGTTTACTTATTAAAACCCAATTTTTTAAATAATTCTTTTTTTCCAAAAAGTACACCCTCTTGGACAAAAGTCAAATTTTTTGGTCACTAGAGTAAAAATTGTAGTTCAAATTAAATAAAATCTATAATTTTCCGTAAATCCTTTTACAAAAAAAAATGTGTATTCCAAAATTATTTTATGTTGATATTTCCTTACCCAAGAAGGTTTGGGTACTGAAAATATAATGCTTTGTATTCAGGAAATCCAATAATGTACTAGAAACAAAAATAATAGCTACATGTATAGTAGGGGTTCCAAACATATTAATGGACACAAATATTTCATTTAAAATATTATCCAAATAAAATGTGTAAATGTTACATTTGAATATAATTCTCATAGAGATTTTATAAGAATAGGTAACATAGTTCTTCTTGGTAAAGCTTGGATGTAAAATTTTTTATTTGATAAATGACTTAAGAAAAATATTTTAAACATAATTCAATTATATAATGAAGGTTTCCTAGTAAATTTTATAAATGATAATTTCTTAGTGCTCAATTCTATGGACAAATTTTTTCTTTGTGAAAATAGGAATGAGAATGTTTATACACATAACTTCAATGGCCTTATGGTATAAGAATTACCTTTCCTTAGTGAAATTTAAGATCACTCTTTATTATGGAATAGATGGTTAAGACACTGTAACCTTATAAACTTATGTATGCTCATAATGAAAATACATGTTAAGGATATATCTTTGCATAGATTTGACTCTTCAAAAGTATGTGACCCATTTCAATATGGTTAGAAACAAATGTCAATATTTAAAATTGTTAGTAAAGTCTCAACTATTGATGCTTTGTCGTTAGTTCACATGTATAAATTTAGTCATATACAAACTAAGATTATTTGAGGAGAATATAATGTATATATCTGAAAAGATGATTACAATAGATATACATTGGATTATTTTTAATTTAATGAAATTTTAGGCCTTTTTTTATTTCAAAACATTTTAATCCAAAGTGAAAAATGAGAAAAAAACATCCATTGTTAGCTATTCAAAGCGATCATGGTGAAGAATTTATAAATTATGATCTTGAAACTTTTTGCAGTAATAAAGGAATATAATGTAACATCTAAGCTCCAAGAACAAATCATCAAAATGGTGTTGTAAAAAGAAGAAATTTTATTCTTCATGAAATTACAAGAACTATGTTAATAGAATTCTCAATTCATAAACACTTTTGGGATAAAGCAGTCAGTACTACTATAAATTGAAAATTATTTCAAAATTTTCTTTATAAAACTCTTTATGCATTCTGGAACATCTAAAAACAAAATGTTTCTTACTTTAGAGTATTTCTATGAAATGTATTCAATGTGAATATGAAAGAAAAGTTAGAAAAATTCTCACACAAATCGGATGACGGAATAATTTTTGGTTTTGGAACTACTTCAAATTCATATAGTGCTTTTAACAAAAACTCTCGTACTATTGAGGAAATAGTAAATGTTAAAATTGATGAATATGATCATTTTTCTTCCCAAAAACCGAACCAACATTATCACAACCTGACATCTATAGTGATTTTTTTATTTGGATTTAAATTTTCATAGTTGAGGTGCGGGACGGACCCGAAGAAAGTTTTTTTGCATTTTGCTGATAATTGAGCATTTAGTCATGGTAATGTTCGCACATGGGCACGACACGAACGAAGCCATGTGGCTTATCCTATTCAACATGTGGAATTCCCAGTGTGTGGGTAATCAATTACTAAACAAGTTGAATAATAATTTAATTACAAAAAATGAAATAAAAAAATGTTTAAATACTTGACAAGTCATTTTAATAATAATAATAATAATGGGATTATTTATCTTATTTTTAATATTTTAATTAATATTTTAATTATTTTGATAATAATAAATTATTATAGTGGTTAGAAAGTTATTATCAAGATAATTTTAATGTTTTTACTATTATTATTAATTTTGTTAAGATTTTAATTCGGTTATAAATTTTTTTATGTTATTATTATATGATTTTTTTTAAACATTATATTTTTGGAACAAATATTACTACTACTATTATTAAAAATATTATATTTATTTTAATTTAATTTAGAGTTGTTTATTTGAGGTTTTATTTTAACATTATTGTTTTTTCTTTATATTTTTTCCCTCTTTTATCTTCCTCCCACTCTATTATGTCGCACAACAACCCACCGTTCTAATAGTTTTTCTTGCGAACTACACCTCCCTTTCTAAACCTAGATTTTCCACCCTCCCCTCCTCTCTTCCTACAATACATCCCCAGCACGATCACCATGCAACCGCCTCATCCTCTGTCGCACTCCCCATGTATTGCCCCACGTCGCCCCATATTCCACATCTTCCCATCCCATCACACCAAACCCCCTTCCTCCTGCTTTTCCATCATCTTCAACCCTCACCATGTAGCGTGCTTCAGACCTCCCTTGGTCAAGCCTTGTAAAGTTCCCCCTATGCACAACCTTCCAGAAAATCTTTCACTCGGACAGTCATGCGCCGCTCGAACATGCGATGACTCCCTTCTTCGAGTGGTTTTCCGGTGAGGCGCACCTCCGGTATTCATCCCCCTTGCCCGGTTGACCATCCTCATCATTTCTTCATGTGTGTTTCCATTATAGGTGTTTATTTCTTCCTTTAGGGATTTTATGGTTATGTTTTGGTGTGATGTTGATTTGATTATGGTTTCATTGATTTGATTCTCGTTTTAGGTTTTAGTTGTGTTGGTTGAGGTGCGATTGAAGTGCAAGGATCACTGTGCACCAATTTTTTGAAGTTGATCTATGAAAAGGAAGGTGGTTTCATGCCTGATTATTAATTGATGAATCAATTTTATTGTTTAATTAAATTATAATATTATTTAAATTATTTGTTTGGGGAAAAGTTAGTCTTTAACAATTGAAGACTTTCTTCCCTTATTTAATTTTGTGTCATGTTTATGTGTTATGCAGTCCTCTTTTTGTGAAACTCATGATAAATAATTTATTTTTATTTGCTTTAAAAATTGAGTAATTAATTTATGAGATAGTGAAAATGATTTAGTGAACATCATAGGTGATTTCAGTGATGAGAATGGTGTGTGGAGAATATTTTAGTGTGTGTTTAATTTTAAAGAGAATCATTTGAGTGTAGTTTTATGGTAAAACATTATTTCTCCCCTTGAAAATGTTCTGTTAAGTGTTTAATTGATTTATTAAATGGTTTATGTGGTTCAAAAATTGTTTTAAGAGATCTTATTATGCGTTTGATTTTTTAAGTGGTATGTTCATATAATATATGGTGAGGTTTTGATGAAAATCCACATTATGTAATCTAATAGAGTTTTATTAAATTGCATAGTTAGTTTATTATAATGTACAAGTGTTGCAAATTGTGTTTTAGAAATTTGTTGGTGTGCATTTGATCATAAAAGAGACTTTTGAGTGGGTTTTGTGTGGAAGATATTGTGATACCCTTGGGACATTGTTTTATAAAATTTTTAAATTGTTTATTAAATTATATCAATGCTGTGAAACTTGATTACAGGATGTTTTAGTGTGAATATTATTTTAGATGGATTTTGAATGCGGAAATGGGGGTGTTTGGCATGTGTAGTGTCTTGTTTGGTTTGACTATATGATTATGGCATATGACATGAACTATGAATCAGTTGAGCACAAATGAGAAGCCTGGGTACTAGGTGGGCGGACTAGGACAAGTGTGCTCGTGACATGGAAGTGCAATCAGCCCGGTTTCACATAGCTCAATTGATGACTAGAATAATAACTAAAAATTTTGGATAATGTTTGGATACCACTAGGTTATGGATGTGTTACCATACTAGTGGCTCGTGCATGAGAAAGTATATTGTTGTGTTCATATAGCATTGTTCACCAAGACTTGTTGTTATATGGCACCACTTCTCACTAGTATCTTTAGGGATTCTCCCATGTATTGTGCTCATCTTTTTCTTTTCTCTCACTATTGGCACATGGTGTGACATTGGGGTTATTATGAAAATGGGTCTATGTGTGTGTGTTTTAATTTAAGTTGTTTTCTTTATAGTAGTTTTCCTTAAAACTGTTTTCATTTAATTTTTTTGCACATTTATTTATTTTTCGTCTGTTAGATTTAAATTTTATTTGTCTTTTAATAATTATGCATGGAACCTTTTCTCGGTGACATCCTTCAGGGATTTTGTCTCACACCCTACACACAACTTTGGGGGTATGTAGATCTTGTATCCTTTGTATTTCAGTTTGAGGCATCCAGCATGGTATGGGTGGTTCGGGTTGTTAGTAGTGTCCTCATGTTGGTTTAGTGAACATGTATTGAGGTTGTTGCACCTCATGTTTCAACGAGGGTTGAGTTAGTGGATTTAGTTTTTTTTATATTGTCGTGCCCTTTGGGTTTTTGGTTCTAGTTATAAACTTCAATTTTGACCATAGATTAAGGTCCTATTTGGTTGTCTATTTTTAGTTTTAATTTCTTTACCTTGTTCACTGTTTTCTATTAATTTATTAGGGAAAATCATTTCCATGTTTTATTTTTTTGATACCCGGGAACTTGTGGCAGCCGGTGGGGATCAGGAACACCCCTCGGGCCTTTCTGTGGACCCGGTCAGGTGCAGGTCAGATGGCGACTCAACATGGTTCGTGAAAAAAATAGTATCATAGGTGGTTTTTGTTCTTGTTATTTGGGGTGTCAGGTAGATTGGATATAGGACTGTCCGTACTCAAGGGGTAGGTGCGGGAAGTGTTTCGCGAACTCTTACTCATTCTGATCCTCGAGTAACCAGGGGTAGTTTGGGATTTAAGTTTTTGGATTTAGTCTTTGTGGATGGGGGATGAAAATAGGAGTAAACTGTTACTACACATGGTCTCACTTGGAGTAGTGACCCATGTGATACCTGAGAGTATGGTTCAACACTCATAGAGATTGGAGCTTCCCTAGGGCATGGTCTACAAAACCATGTGGTCGTTCTGGCATGACCACTAGTTCTCCATCAAAGTGATTTAGTGTTGGTGAAGTCTTGGTTTAGTTTTTTGTTGGTGCAAAGGGTTTTTTATAAGGAAAGTGGACTTTGGGGTTGCTCTTATTTTATCTTTATGTGAGTCTGACAGTTTTCTGGGGTGTGCTTCTTTTGAACATTATTTTCAGAATTTGGAATTTGATTTGTTGAAATTGAATTTCTAAAAGAATGTCATGGATTATCGGAAATTTAAGTGGGTTGTTTTAGAAATGGAATGAATTTTGAAAGTTTGTTGTGAATCGTTGAAATTATTTTTGTAAAAAAGGTGGTATTTTTTGAAAATTGGTAATGTTATATTTTGAATGCGGAAGAGTCCTGTTATGGTCCAGTGGTATTTCTATGGGTTCTCTCATGTGAAAGTGGACGTTATTAATGGAAAGATGGAAGATCGTGTGAATGGGTTCCTGAGTGGCATGAAAATTCTTATTTACGAGGCATCATGGAATATCGGTGTTGAGTGATGGATTTATAAGGCTACCTCTTGTTTCCTAAAAAGTGGGTTGTTCTCTCAAATGGGTTTTTGTGATTAAATGGTTTTGTAATTGGAAAATGGCTTTGATTTCAGACTGTAGATGAATTTCTCAAAAGAGATTTTAGGTTTTTTTGTTCAGTGCTTGGTTTTTCAAGTGGATGTTTTCTTTAAGGATGTGTTGATGTTTTAAATTGAAATTACTAGAATTGTGTATGAGGTATGGATGTTTTTTTTTTATTTTTTTAATTTTTGGATGTGTTTTTTGTGTTTTTTGTTTGGGATATTCCCCTAGAGACATCCCATGGGTTTCCAGCAGGTCTCTCAGTTCTCGGCTCAGCCCATACACCTAGTGGAGTGGCAGAGTTGGGTTCTTCTCGGTTGTGTTGTTTGTTTGTAGATGTTGAGGCCGATTGAATGTCATTGAGTGCTTTGGAAATGTTTGGAGTGTCACCTAGTTTGGGAGGAACTCCAAAAGTTGTGTGGGTTTAAGTTGTTCTGAGTACGTATGGTGGAGCGGGACTAGACAGATAAATGGGGATTGTTCTATTTTCGTTGCAAATGGGGATGACTTGAATGATCCTCAAGACTAGCCTCATTATGGTCATACCTAAGGAAGTGAAGGTTATGGAAAGTGGTGGATCTACTAGGTTCTTGACCAGTCAAAAGGAAGAGAAAGAGGTGTGTTAAACTTTCTGATGAGCTAGTTTCATGTTCCCAGAGGTTGTGTGGAACAATCTGTTTAAATCTCATAATAGTTGTTGGTCTTGTTCATATTGTGATAACTGAAGGTTCCTCATCCAATGAGGAGTGTGAACCAAAGGGACCTATTTTTGGAGTGCCCCTTCCATCAGTTTGCATCGCATGTTTGAAAGACTGCTCAATATCCTATATCTAGGGTGGTATGTCGGGCACTCTAAGTCATTCGCTACAATTCATAGTTGGTATGTTGATGGAGTGGCTGTTTGGGAAATGAGTAGAAGTTAGTAGGAATCTTTTCTAGATGAGGGAGTTCCAGTCAAAGGTGGTCAGCTTATGACTGTGAGGAGGTAGATGCTTTAGACATCAGGGCCCCGGTCATAGGTATCTGGGTGAAGCGTGTGCATAGTCAAAAACACATTGGACGTGGGGAGGGCTTGGTTTGAATTAAGTCCGAATTGAAGGGATATGGATGGATTAAATTTACCTATTACATTATTTCCTCAAAAGTCATCATTTTTGTTGTGAAGGGCTTAAATGCCTTGTCGCCTTACTCTGGTCTTAATTTATGGGAGTTCCTATTTGACCTTAATGAGGTTCACAGAATCTGTATTCTAGTAAAGCCAGCTGGTGCACACTATGAACCTTATTGTGGGTTGGTTAGGAGTCAAAACTGTAATCGTTTTGGAGAAAATCATGTCTTGTGGAATTGACGCACGCCTATCCAGTTCGCCTCCTAGTTTGGGGTTTATGCTATCAAAGCCATATCATGTGGGAGAGTATTGGACAATGTAGGAATCATTCACATAGTTCATCCTGTGTTGGTGGGTTCGTGATGAAGAGTTCATTCCATATCACTTATTGTAAACTAGGAATCCCTGCGCGGGTGTCATGGTGTTCAGAAAATTTCTAATATGGTGGGAAGACCCATTGCGGGTGTCCACGGTGTCTCCTCCTATGTTGGTTTGGTTTAACGTAAGGAGTTTAAAGGGTCAAGACAATGTTAGAAGTTTTTCTAGGTTTGTAAGTCATTTTGGTTTGGAGAACCAATGTTTGAAAAGAATCATAATATGGTGGGGAGACCACCATATGACGAACTTGTGGAAGACTTTGTTTTCAAAATGTGCTTGGCAGGGCAACCGGTTACTTCTACTCCACCCGACCCTGACCATGGTGATTGGTTAGCTTGGGTAATGGGTCACTTGACTAGTGTTCACGGAGATCTCGAGCATCCCTATTTATTCATAAGTTACGGGTCGGGGTGTTCCATGTTCTAGTTGTGTTTGGAGGTGAATTCATTGCTATTGGCTTTTCTACGTGGTGATTCTGGTTTTGAGATCTTTGAATTTTTAGGTCATGGGAATTTTGAATGCCTTGTCGCCAAGTGATTGATTTTTTGTTATAGGTATCTTCATAGTCTTTCTTGGAATCTTGGGTTGAATAAGTGTTTTGGTACTTTTTAGGGGTAGAAAGTGTCATGGTGGGGGGAATTGTCACTCTCAAACATCTATAGCGATTTTTTTAAATTTTATTTGGCCTTAAATTTTCTTTTTTGAGGTGTGGGCCGGACCTAATAATATTTTTTTCATTTTACTGATAAATAATTGTTTTGGCGTTGAAATTTTCGCACACATGCTCAGCACGAACAATGCCATCTGGCTTCGCCTGATCAACGAGCGTCCTACCCGATGCATGGGTAATTAATTACTTAACGAGTTGAATAATAATTTTAGCCCAAAAATTAAATAAGAAAAGTGATTAAATACTCGAAGAGTTGTTTTAACAATATTAATAATAATATTGGGATTATTTAACTTATTTTTTCTATTTCAATTAATATTTTAATTTGTTAGATAATATTAAATTATTATAATGGATATAAAATTATCAGCATGTTAATTTTAATGTTATTACTATTATTATTAATTTTGTTATTATTTTAATTAAGTTATAATTATTTTTAAGCTATTTATATAATATATTTTAAAAAATAATATTTTTGGAACTAATAATACTACTATTATTAACAAAATTATTATTATTATAAGTTAATGTAGATTTTTTATTTTTGGTTTTATTTTAACTTTTTTTTTCTTTTTATGTTTTCCCTATTCTCTCTTACTCCCCCTCTATTATGTCGTGCAACAGCCCCCCCTTCCCTGGTTTTTTGTTTTGCACAGCGCGCCACCCACTCTAACCCTAGGTCGGCCACCCACCCCTCCTCTCTTCTGGAAAGACAACCCCAATGCCATCACCTCACAACTTCCTCACACCACCTTGGACTCCGTCGCACTCCCCATGTGCTGCCTCATGTCACCCCATCTTCCCCATATCCCCATCCCATCACACCAAACACCCCTTCCTCTTGATTTTTTACCAGCTGCAACCCCCACCATGCAGTGCGCGTCGATCCTCCCTTGTTCGAGCCTTCTAGATCGCCCCTCCTATGAATAGCCTTCAGGAAAAACTATCACCCAGACAGTTGTGTGCCACTCGAACCCGCACTGACTTCCTTCTTTGAGCAGTTTTCCAGCACGACGCACCTTTAGTATTCTACCCCTTTACTCGGTTGGCCATCCTCAACTTTTTTGTAGTTGAATTTCCCTTCAAGGGGTGGATGTCATACTTTGGGAATTTTTAGGTAATTTTTTGGTGTGACATTGATTTGATTATGGTGTAATTGATTCAATTCTCGTTTTAGGCCCAAGTTGTGTTGTTTGTAGTGCGATTGAAGTGAAACAATCTTTACGTACCAATTTTTTGATGTTGGCCTATGCTGAGGTAGGTGGTTCTATGTTTGACTATTAATTGATGAATCAATTTCCAATTTTAATTATATTAGCGTATTATTTTAATTATTTTTTTTTGTGAAAAGTTACTTTTTATAAATTGATGAATTGCATTACTTATTTAATTTTGTGTCATGTTTATGTGTTATGAAGTCCACTTTTTGTGAAAACTCATGTTAAATAATTTATATTTATTGTTTATATAAATTGAGTAATTAATTTATTAGATAGTGAAAATGATTTATTGAGCTTCATAAGAGATTTGTACAATTTTTAAAGTGATGTGAATGGTGTGTGGAGAATATTTAAGTGTGTTTTGAATTTTAAAGAGAATAATTTGAGTGTAGTTTTGTGGTAAAACATTATTTCACACCTTAACATTGTTCTATTACATCTGTAATTGATTTATTAAATGGGTTAGGTGGTTAAAAAATAATTTTAAGAGAGTTTATTATGTGTTTGATTTATGAAGTGGTATGTTCATATGAGATATGGTTCGGTTTTTGTGAAAATCCGCATTGTGTCATCAAATAGTGTTTTATTAAATTGTGTAGTTGGGTTATTAAAATATAAAAGGGTTTCGAATTGAATTTTAGAAATGTGTTGGTGTGCATTTGATCATAAAAGAGGGTTTTGAGTGGGTTTTGTGTGAATGATCTTGTGATACCCTTTAGACATTGTTTTATGCAATTTTTAAATTGTTTGTTAAATTATATCAATGGTGTGAAACTTGTTTGAGGATGTTTTAGTGTGCGTATTACTTCAAAGGGATTTTGTGTGGTAAAATGGAGGGTTGGGAATGTGTCGTGTATTATTTGGTTTGAGTGTATGATTATGACATAGGACATGAACTCTGAATCACTTGAGCACAAATGGGTAGCCTGGGTACTATGGGGGGAGACTAGGACTAGTGTGCTAGTGACGCGGAAGTGGAATTAGCCTGGTCTCACTTAGCTATATTGATGACTATAACACTAACTAAACTTTTGGATGATGTTTGGATCCCACTAGGATATGGATTTGTTACCCTACTAGTGGCTCGTGCTTGAGAACATATATTGTTGTGTTCCTATACCACTGTTCACCGAGACACGATGTTATAGGGTACCACTTCTCACTAGTATCTTTAGGGCCTCTCCCATGAATTTCCCTCCTCTTTTTATTTTCACTTACCCTTGGCACACAGTGTGACATTGGGGTTACCATGAAAATGTGTGTGTGCGTGTGTGTGTGTTAATTTATGTTTTTTTTGTTTAGAGTTGTTTTCCGTAAAACTGTTTTCATTAAAAAAAATTGATCATTTATTTATTTTTCATCTGTTAAATTGAAAATGTTTTTGTCATTTAATAATTATGTGTGGAACCTTTTCTCAGTGACATCCTACTAGGATTTTGGCTCACACCCTACATACACCTTTGGGTGTATGTAGATCCTATTTCTTTTGTATTCTAGGTTGATGCATTGAGCATGGCATGGGTGGTTTGGGTTGTCAGTGGTGTCCCCATGTTGGTTTGGTGAACAAGGCTTGAGGTTCTAACACCTCACGTTTCTTGGAGGTTTGAGTTATTGTTTTTAGTTTTTCCATTAATGTCGTTCCCTTTGGGTTTTTGATTCATGTTGTAAACTTTAATTTTGACTATAGAATAAGGTCATGTTTGGTTGTCTATTTTTTAGTTTTAATTTATTTATCTTATTCATTGTTTTCTATTTATTTATTTGAGTAAATCATTCCTAAGTTTTATTTTTTTTGATACCTAGGAACTTGTGCCATCCAGTGGAGATTGGGAATGCCCCTCAGGCCTTTCCGCGGGTCGAGTCGAGTGCCAGGTCGGATGGCGACCCATCTAGGTTTGTGACAAACATCCTCAGATGTGTTTTCAAATACTGATTTCCATCCAATATTGGAAAATTATTCTAATAAGGAAAATACTCAACAAATTGTTTATGATATATTTACTCTTGAATATATTGAACCCTATGTTGATGAACTGGTTTTACAAAACCCAGTAAGTTTGTTGTCTGTTAGAAATCATCGTAGTGATACTATCATTTGTGATGTTGATCAACCTATTAGGACTAGAAGTTCTTCATGAAATGAAATAGAACATCTTTATTTTATTTCGAAATTTGAGCCTAAAAATATCGACAAGGATTTAAGTAATGAGGAATTGTTTAAAGGTATGGAATGTGAGATAAATGAATTCAAAAGGAACAAAGTCTAAACCATTTTTGAATGAACTAAATAAACTTCTATAATTGGAGTAAAAATATTTTTCACAAATATATGTGATGAAAATTTCATATTTATTAAAAATAAAGAAATTTTTATTGCAAAAGGTTATAATCAACAAGATGGAACAAACATTGAAGAAACCAAAAAAATGAAATCATGATTAAAAGGTATTAGTATTATACTAGCCATTGTAGGTTTATTTAATTTCAAGATTTTTTAAATGGATATGAAGTGTGGTTTTATTAACTGATATGTACAAGATGATGTTTTTTTAACAACCCCCAGTTTTTGAAAAAACAAAACATCGTAAATACATTTTTAAAATTAAAAAAGATTTATATAGACTTAAACAATCCCCTAGATCTTTGTATGATAAGGTAATAATATTTTTTTTACAAAACATTTTTCTTAAGGGAGTTGAACTTCCTACAATTTTTATAAAATATGTTTAAAAAAATCATGATTGTTAAAATCTATATTGATGACATTTTATTCACTTCAACTATAAAATATTTAATAGATTCCTTTGCAGATCTCACGATGTATGAGTTTGAGATGAATATGATGGTTGAGTTTACATTTTTTCTTGGTTTTCAAATTTCTCAAAAAATATAATGTAATTATATTTCATAACAAAAGTATATAAAAGATCTTCTTAAAATGATTGGATATGACAATAGTAAAATTATTATTACTCCAATAGGTACCAAAAATTCACTTGTTCTTGATAAAGTTAGAAAACTCGTTGATCAACCAGCATTAATATGTATGATAGGAATCCTACTGTACATAGATGATAGTCGACTAGACATAATATTTTCTGTATGATTATATGAAAGATATCAAGGAAATCCAATTGAATCACATCTAAAAATCATAAAATTAATTTTTCATTTTCATAGGGGAACTATGGATTTAAGACATTTATAATCTTCTGTAAATGAGTTTGTAATATTTTTTTTTCAGATGATGAATTTGGTGGTTGTATAATGTATAGAAAAATTAATTTTAGAACTTTTCAATTCAAAGTAGATTCGTTAGTTTCTTCATATTTTATAAAAAAAACTCTATAGTACTATTCACTACTAAAGCTGAATATATGGCATCTAGAAGTTGTTGTGCTCAAGTGTTTTGGGTGAAACACACACACACTAATTATGGCATGAGTTTTATTAAAAATCAAATATAATGTGATAAAACTAGTGCCATTTCATTATGTAAAAAAACTACACATGACTCCCATGAAAAACACATAGATATTAAGTATCACTTTCTTAGGGATTACACATTCAATTGAGATATCATTTAACAATTCATTAGAACTCAATAATTATTTGCTAATATTTTTACAAAACCATTATGTTCTGATATATTTTAATACATTTAGTAGAAGTTAGGAATGATCACTATAACATGATCATTCATAACTACATCATGTTTACTAGTATCCTTATATTATGTTATTCCTCTTCATGTGGGGAGTAAAAATGTTGGTTGTTTTACAAAACTAATAGTTTTTGAAAATTTTCTTAAACACCTTTTCACAATGTCTTTTTCCGAACATATATTACTCCAAAAAATTCAAAATCATATTAATTAAAAGGATCATCAGGTTCATAAAATTTTACAACATTTCAAGACTCATGTTTTCTAGAATTTTTGATGTCATTATTTTTTTCCTTAATTATCTTTTATATCATATCTAGGTTTATATTTCAAAATTATTATGTTTTCCCTTAAAAACCATTATATTTTGTTTTTACTTTAAAAAATTGTTAATCTAAATAGTTTAAAAAAATGAAGAATTTTTCTCAAAAAAGGAGAAGAATAACTTCGTTATCATAATCATAAGTATATCTAACTATGAAAGTTATTATTCTTTAATCATTATATTTATTCTATTGAATTAAATTCAATATCTGTTTTTATTGCTATTTAATTATACATGATAAAGTGTTTGTAAAACCTTAGGTGTTCATTTTTAAAAAAATCTCCATAGAATAAATCAAAATAGTAAGATTAGATAAGATCAAATATTAATCATTGGATTAGATCTGGATGTTGACCGGTCACTTAAAAATTGAAATATAAATAGGGGAACCCCATGTACCAAATAAAAATATTCAAACCTCCTTGTCTCGGTGTGCTAAAATTCTAAAAACCCTCCAATCATAATCTTAAATCTATTTATGTCCAAATATCAAAATATCAAGCTTCTTCCCAGAATATGATGCCCACAACAAAGGATTTTAATTAATGGTTTGTTTCCAGAGAAGGGTTATTTGAGAAAACCTTTTATTATTACTATGATTCCATTCTAAATAAAATCATATAATTTCATGTATGATAATCCTTATCTGTAACTAAACCTGATGAGATTCAGGAAAAAATAATTCCTCATATAATTATAGAATTTTATAGATCAATGGAGTTTCATGTTGAGAATGGAAAATAGATATCCTTCAAAATTTAAGGAAATTATATCACTTTTTTATTAGAAAAGCCTCAAAGTTTCTTGTAATTCCATAAGAAGGAGAATATTTCAATCCTTCTCATAAATTACTTGATAGCCCTAGATGATTTGAAAAGGAGAAAGCTGAGGACTCTTTGTTTGATCATTTCAAAAAGGTTAAAAATTTCCATTACCTAACAAAAAATAATCAGATTGTTGGGTTAGGTATTCAAGGGTTCATGATACCAAAAAATGAGATAGTGACACTTTAAAGGCTATGGATGTTTTCATTTTATACTTCCTTATCAACATGAAAAAAATAGTTATTATGGGATACATCTTCCTTACCATAAAAAACTACAGACCTATTCCATAAAATCCAAGATAATTATGGTTTCAACAGTGTAAATAATGTTATTTATTATGTTCATGAACGTTTTCAATATTGAAAAATAGTTAAATCCTATGAAGATGAAAATTATTCTCGTTAGTGATGATACTCTCAAGAGAATGAAGTATTGTTTTGATAAACAAAAAAATGAGTTTGTTGATTAAAAAAATTCACAGATTTTATAAATTAATTTGGATGAAATGGATTTTTTTTTTAAATTATCATGTCTATATTTAGGATGGTTTCTTTCTTATTTTCCAGAAATAATTGTTGTTGGGTGAATAGTAAAAAATACTTAATTAACGAAAACTCTCACTTCTGTAACATTATAAATATAAAAGAATAACATGATTGTTTATGAAAAATATTTATATATTTAAAATTTCTATTTAATAAGTAATATAATAAACACAAAAATATAATGTGGATCTTAGAAACATATTCTTAACATTTTCAAAAAATAAGTAACGTTTAGGTTCAAATAATAAATGTTCTTAGTTCCTCTCTATCATTCAAGTATTTACAAGGACATTATATATTATGGTTTATTTTGGAAGAAAAATATTCATCTATTATTTAAAATAATCTAATAAATTATTTTGGAATATAAATTATACATAATATTTTAGTAAAATCATTTTTCTACAAAAAACAATATTTATTTTAGAAGCAGTTTTTGTTGTGTTTTACAAACACATATTAAATATAATTTTTAAAAAGTATATAAATTTATTCCTATAAATTAGAATACATATGTTTAATATTCATTATTAATGATAGTTAATTAGGTTAACATTATTTTTAGTCTAAATGAATAATAACCATTGTAAATATTTATCTCTTCATTTAACACTAAAATGAAAGTGTTCAAATTAAGGCATATGGATTGCAGATAATAGAAGACATTATTCTAAAACTCCTTGATTGTTTTATTTTCACCTCACTAATATCATATACTAATATATTTCTATTTTTATCCTCTTTAATATATTGATACATAAATTATTATATATTGTTTCAAGTATTGACATGTTTTCCACCCACCACACTTATAAAAGGGACCCCATATCCTCTCTTATCTACACTACATAATCCACTTATAAAAATAATTTCCTACCCAAATAACTAACCAATGTACCTTAAAATGTATTATTTGTGTCAATCTCCCAAAAATAATACTTCAAGAAGGATTATGTTGTACGTCAATGATAGTTACCAAAAAGGATAGGTATATGTTCCTAAACAAATTTATGTTTCTTTATTCTTAAAACTCAACCTAAAATTGAATAAACTTAATAAATAATTACTTAAATATTTTTACCATACTGATAGGATTTTATACTAATGATACCCCCATTTTAAATATTCATTCCTACCTATGGTAAATGAAAGCATCTCTTCCTGACACATATGGACAACCTTCTCCCCGTAGTGGTTTCATTGGTTTTTCATCACCACTTTATATTGATGTTTATAGGGATGAAAATAATGAATAAATTATATTTTCATGAAATAATTGTGATTATTTCAATATAATATATATTATACATTACTAACCTTCATTACAATCAGAATAATGATGTTTTATGTGCATACATGTGGACTACGATCCCCTTCAAGAGATGTGATTTTTTTATTTTACCACCATGTATAGAATATTATAAAATTTTATGTAATTATATTAATGAAATGATTAAAATTAGGGATATAATGAAACCATTTACTAACACATTTAACTATGGTCGATACATGGAGAAATTTTTTAGAAATTAAGAGAACAATAATAAGTGGTAAACCAAAAAAAGTACTATTCAATTAATTGATTCTAATTATAAAATTAAATTAATATATATATATATAAATTTATCTCAAAAAAATTAGTTAATAAATTTAAAAATATTTTTGATGAGGGTAAACTGTTTTCTTCTTTGTGGGAGTCTTAGGAAAGGGTTTTTTTCTACATTCAGGATTGCCTATGTTTAAAAATACATTGAAGTAAATTATAAGATCTTTATCTTTTAAACATCATATATTTTCATATAATCCAAATTTCTGTTTATTATAAATAGTTTTTTACATTTTAATCCATTTTTAACATAAAAATATTTAGAAAATGTCTTTATGTAAAAAATAACCTTATTATTCCTATTAGTCAGGAATATTTCTCCTTCATATCAAGGTTCACTATAATATTTTCAAGAATGGTTTTTATAATCTCCAATTATTGTTTAAATTCATTTTAAACTATATTTTACATTATTTACCATGTATTAAAAGAATATTCTTATTGTATTCTGAATAAACTACTGTTTATTTTGTACCAAAAGTGTTAAAAGAATCGTTATTTTTAATATTTAACGAAAGGATATATTTTTTCCCACATGATAGATCATTGATAGATGATTAATTTTAGTTTTTATTTTTATTTTACAAGAAAATAAATTTCATAATATTCAAGACATATTTATTTAAAATATCTTTAAAATAAAACGAATTATTTTTTTTATTTCAAAAATGATCGATTATTATTTCAATAGTATCTTTATCTTTGTCAAAACCTTACGATGAATCATATAATATTTGGAGATATACATACCGATTAAATCCACATTATTTTACAATATGAATTATCATCATTGGCTACAATTTATTGATTTTACAAAATTTTCACATTTTCATTGTTAGTATTCAATACGAATGTTTATGTTGATCATGTATTGTATTGTAATTCATTTTATTAATACGATGAATAAATTAGAGTTAGTATATGATGAGTGAGGTCCACTATAATTCATCAAGGTAATGGTAGGTCTCATGAAACCAAATATTTTGGTTATTTAGCACCTATTTATATGTGAAATATTGGAATGAGGCCTTGATAGTAAGATGATGATCTCTGGAAATATACATTCTATCATTATGAAACTAGTTGTTATAATCCATGTGATTACTATTTTTATTATTTAATCCATGGATATGTTCCCTTTTATGATATTAGTAATACGGAATACCTGATTGTTTCTTATCTCCTCCATATTATTCATGATTTATTTATTCTATGATAGAATTTTTATAAATTCTATTACTATGAATCAGATCCCATCCATTATTATTTTTTATTTTATATGAGATATCAAGAAGGGATCCATGAATGCTTTCAGATATATATAAGAACAACTAATAATATTCTTCCATGAATTTTAAGTTGCATTTCCGGTTTGAAAATTTAATGTGAGAATATGGTATATGTCTAGTCTTCAAAGGCTGGTAAACTATTTGATCCTTTGGGTTTTGATACCTTGTATCTCGAGCCAATATAGTAAGAAAACTACAATCTTTTGGTTATTGGAGTCGGGTTGTTATATTTGGTGTCAAATAAATATTTTTATACACCTTGGAAACTATATTTAGGAAGACATATAAAAGAGAACATAACCCAATTACTTATTCTATGAATTAGTATAAGTGTTGAAATTATCATGATGTTTTGGTATGAGAGAGAATGTATGGTTTCCTAATAATTATTTTCCTTTTTTGACACTAGCATGTAGATGTGCCTGCGACATGGTATCACCTTGGGGAAAACACCTTAAAAATTATGGTGACCCACTCCTTTTACACATATTATTACATGATTCTTAAATATTAATAAGCATTAAGACAAACCATGGAATGTAAATCCCATGTAAATTATGGAAATTATGTTTATTTTACATCACAAGGAAAATAAAACATATAATAATTATCTTATTCTCTACATTGAGCGCCTAAAACCCATTTTAGTCACTAAAAATAAATGGGATGACCTTGGTAATATATAAATAAAGGTGTGATAAAAAAATACAAGTAAGTTAATAAACATGATAAGGAATCATAACATAAGATTCAAAGGTATACCATGATATCATAAAAGAGAAGGCTCAAGAGTAATTTTATGGAAGAATAGCATAAATAACATGGTCTCATGAGATCATAGAATAATAAAAAATATTGATACAACATATAACATGACATAAACATCAGTCAATGTTGACAACATAGGTAATGTCACATGGTGGAAAAAGACCCATAAATGATTATGTTTACTCTATATTCCCATACATGTCACCTCACGAAACTAATGTTTTTTCCCAATTAATTGGAGTGATATCTATGTGAACCCAACAAAATATTTCCATGATCTCTATTTGATAAATAAATAAATGATGTCATAAGGAATAACATAATAATTACATAGGGAAATAAAATTATTTTCATAGTCTTTATTAATTTCCAAATCAAAGTAAATTTCAAAATGATTGCATTTGTGAAATGGTCATAAGGTATGTATTACCCCTTCAAAAAGATGGGGAATAATCTAGGTGATATGTGAGATAAATAAATAAAGAATTTATATTAATTCCATAACATGAAATGGATTGATAAAGTGATCGATAGAGATAAGGTTTATATCCTGAAGGAAATGGTGGTTTAGAGAGATCCCTTACCTTGGGCCCAAGTTTCCATGTGTGTTCTATATCTCCTAGGATAATAAACATAAGAAAGTTATTTATTTGATTAAGAATATTTTTATTATTTATTATTATTAATATTTTAATTTTTTCAATGTCATATTCAATTACATATTCAATTAATTTCAGGTTGGATGTTTTAAAGATAAATGACTCATATGTCCAAAATCACATTGGTCAGTTGACTAAGCTCAAAGAGAATATTAATTCATCATATGATAATACCATGTGTTCATGGATCTCAAAGGGGTCTATGTATCTAGTCCTAAGAACTCTCTTTTTTCTAAACCTAATGACATTCCTCCATGATTAAATATGGAGGAATACATTATCGATGACATAAAATTTGGGTCTCATCGATTGTTTTATACATAGATTTTCTATTTACATTGCATGGATTTCATGTAAAGTTGAATTTATTGTTCATTCTCTGTCATCTCATGGGAAAGATCATGTCCGATAGCCTACTGGTCTTCGACATCATCTTAGTATTTTGGATTCCGACACCACCTCCCATATAGATCCTCATAAGTTTCCATTTCAATTATGTAATAGAAACTATTATTATATGAGAACTCCATGAGGGGAAATTGCAGAATCCATAATATATGTAAATACATAAAAAAAAGACCTCAACATATCCACCAGAGTTTGGATGGTCCTCTGAGACTGACCATTCATCTATGGGTGATAGATAGTTATGAACATGAGTTAAGAATCTAACCCATTCCAAAGGATTCCCCAGAGCCTTAAGGAAATCCTTAGACCCCAATCAAATAAAATAGAGAGTGGAAAACCATTAATTCTTACTAATTACCTTATTTATATATTTTCATGCAGGTCAAGAGATAAAACTAAATTGATAGAAATGATATATGCCAACTTTTTAAGGTTATTGACTACATCCCAAATGGTGCTGATAACATTAGGTGTCCTGTAGAGTCCTATGATGAAATCCAAGACAATATTTTCGCATTCAAATACTAGTATGTGAAACGGTATCATAATACCCTTATAATTCTATCATTAATCATTTAATTATTGGCATACCAATCATCGAGATAATTTTTTTTCAATATCTCTCTTCAGTTACCCCACCATAAGTTTTTCTATTAATCACAATAAATCTTAGTCATTCGAGGATGAATTGAAAATGATGATCTATAAACAGCATCCTGATGATCCATCTAATAATTTGGTTTTCATGGGACACATATCTAGGATTAAAAAATATAATTATATCCTCAGATTATATGAACTCTAGAATATTTGTAACATTTTTCTATAGAACCTCATTATCTTTCTAGTCCTCCTTGTTCTTCTTAAGATTGAAGGTTTGAGTAGTTATTTGATCAAGGTAGGATGATGATCCTTTTACTGCTACCATATCCATCCTTTTCAAATCAATAAATTTTGGATACTTAACAATTTCCATAAATGATAAAATTTCTAAATCCTTTATACTCAGTGAATCTTCTACATTGTTTACATTCCCATGATGGTAATTGATTGAGAAGACATAGTCCTTAACCAGTTATAACTATCTTTAGAATCACATGTTAATACCCTTATTTTTAAATGTATATTTTAATCTCTTGTGATCTGAATATATTTGAATCTTTTCCACAAATAGATGAATTTGGATGGTATTTAGCTAAAGAACTCTACACCCAACACCAGACCATGTGTTGGATAGATCATCTCATGAACTTTCAACTACCTTGATTCATAGGATATCTATTTATCAATCTGCAATATAATGTATCCCAAGAATTTCATTGATTAATTATTTTAAAAAACTAAAAGTTCGTCACTTGAGTTAATTGTAAGTACTTGTGTGTTGATAAGAAACTTTCTAAACTCACTAAAGCTCTCTTCATATTTACTATTGTATAAAAACAATACTTCCTTACTTGTTAGAATGATTAGTAACATTGATATTTGTGATATTTTTTCAAAAAATTTCTGCAATGCCCAGCTAATCCAAGGAGGAAATTGATATCTATTATTGATGTCGGTATTGTCCAGTTGTCAATTTCCATTATCATATAAGGGTCACAAGATATCCATTTACTAGTGATAATATTCACTAAAAATGTTACATCCACTATCTATAACTCACATATACTGTACTATGCATATGAAATCTCCTTTCTAAAATACCTTAGCACAATATTTAAATACTTTTCATGCACCTCCTTCTTCTAGAGTTAACTGTAATATCATCATTAATGACTACCAATTTTTTTGAGTTAGTCTCTAAAGACTCTATTCAATAGGTACATAAATATTGTTGGAGAATTGGTGAGTCTGAAATGATTAACTATGAACTCATAGTGTTCATACCTTATTAGAACTGAAGATTTGGGAATATCATCCATTTTCACCATAAATTATTGATATCCTAATCAATAGTAAACCTTAGACACACACTGATCTAAACATAGTTGAACAAAAAAATTATCTATCTGTGTTAGGGGATACTTGATAAATATCATGATTTTGTGTGTTCAAGATAATCAATATAAATGTGTGTTGACCCATTATTATTAATTAAAAGGATCAATTCACCCTATCGTGAACCACTCAAGAATATAATACCATTTTCCAAATTCTCATGTAACCACTTCTTCATTTCATCCAAATAAACTATATTTATTCGTTAAGGGTTGTTAGATATAATTATGGGTCCATGTAGATGTTCGATTGAGAAATCAACCTCTCCATCAAGAGGAAGAGTAAGATGCACTTCAATGAAAATAGAAATATAATCCCTCACAATGGGAATGGATTCAAGAATTATTCTCTCTTTTGTATCAATTGTTTGTGCTAGATATTCTTTCGCATAAGGAAATATTATCAATGGTTGAATGAAATATTCCTATGGAGATTCCTTCTCCTCCTTACACTTGTATAGAATCAGATCATGGCATGGGATGTTGAGAGTGATCTCTCCCTTTTGATAGTTGATTTTGGCCTTCTATAGGGATAGCCAATACATGCCCAAAATAGAATAAATTCAACTAAAGAAAGTCAGGTATGATTTTACAAACTATTATATCAAAAAATATTGATGGAGAGGATTTATATACTTGTGAAGGAAACATCACTCCATTATTTTTCAGAGAGAGATCAATTCCCATGTTTTGAGGTGGTCTTTGAATAATTCTACTAAACATGATTGATTTAAAATAATGATTAGAAAAATAATCAACATGTTTGTCCACTATTCATAAATGACTAGCAAGAATACCTATCACCGCATCATTTATGGAATTTATCTCAACCTTAGTGATAGAGTACACTCTTCCTTGATACCTTTAAGGTTATTGTTGATTATTTCCTATGAAAAAATTTATTTTATTGAAGTGGATATCTTAATTTATATGTTTCATATAGTTAAAAGTCTATATAGAAGGCATGATGGTAATCTGAACATTCTTTTGTTCTTCCACAGTAGTGGGATTTTCCATTTTCATATGGCACAGATTATCCAAATTCCCTACTTTTTTTCAATAAAAGCATCTTCTCGTTCCCGTTATTGTAGTTTCTGAGATTCTTCTTCCCACACTTTTTACAAGTGGGATTTTGGGGTTTCATTCTTTTATTGGACTTATTTACTAATAGTCCCAAAAGATGTTCCATTTTACATTTTTTTTTCTTGAGTCCCACAAGACCAAGGAAACTCACCGATCTCCATCTCAACATTGGGGGCACATCAGAAAATATATTCATAAATATCAAAGTATATAATCATGAATTATTTTTTTAGTATCAAATTTAACCCACAAAATAAACATTCCAGCATACTATTAGTGCTGATAACAAATCCATAGGTGTACATTAAATTCCTTGTGATGTTTTCATCATAAACCCTAGAAGAATTTTCTTACATATTATTCAGACTGTGGAACTCCCTATACATTTTAATATGGGGGTGTTCAAGGAAAATATATATTGAAAGATTTTTTCATGATGTATTCTCATTCCCGGGAATAAATATCCCCTTTAGAAAAAAAAATTCATGATTATTTTACAACACTGATCAACTTCTACATCAATTTGATAAATAGAGATCACAACAATCTCATTCATTATGAATTTTAGGGAAGGGAATATATTCCAAAAAGAGTAAATGCATTTTTCAATGATGAAGGGGACATCAGTTCCACTATATATAGGGGTCATTTTCATATTTAACAATAAACTACAACAATATCCTTCTTATGAAGATTATGTCATTCTATATGATTCATATTATTATTCATAACTCGATCAAGTTAAGATAGTACTTCAAGGATTTTCTCAGCTCCAACTCCCATATGGTAAGGCATATCATTGGGTAAAATCATCACATTGCCTATCATTTTGGTGGTTATAATGTTTTATCCTATTTTAATATAGTATATTACAGAAATAAAAACATATGATGGGTATATTTTAACCCAAAAAGGATATATACAAAAAACTAAAAGTAATAAATCATGAATGATAAACATGTACTGACATACTGGACTCAAGGTCACAATAAAATTTAACTATGGTAATGATTCCTATTAGGTTTTCTAGCCTAACATTTTCTTATTTTTCTTCATAATAGCTTGTAATAATTTTTCGGATTTAAAAATAATATCCACCAGGAGTATCAAACTAGGTGTGAAGAAAAGGTCATTTTCCTACAATAGAAAACATCCATGTCAAGTTCATTGTTCCATTTTCTAAATTAATTTCCCTAGGTACCTCGTATTGAGAGCCATATCCCCGTGTAGTATCTAGACATGTATGTATTTTCTTGAAAACCACTAACTTTATACTTCTGTAAAATCTCATTATATTTTCCTATAAGTAGAACTATCCTCAATGTAATCCTTCTTCTTAACAATAGGTTTCTCACTAAATTTTTCCTATTCTATATCCAATGGCTAAATAAATCATTCTTATAATACAAAATATGAAACCCAATACTTTTACATATATTATTACATTATTATAAAAAATAAATATCCATTAATACAACACAAGGATTTTAAAGTCCTTGTGTCTTTGGAGGACTAGGTTCTTATTACATAAATGGAAACATAAACATGGGATCCTTATTTTATTATACATAGATATTTCCTAAAATCTATATGATTTACAAAAATTTCATGGGATAACATGAGGAATACATAAAGAAAGGGGTGACCTAAAAGGTCATGTTATGGAAGAGGCATGATAAAGAATCATAATATAAGATTCAATGGTATAACAAGATATCATAAAAGTGAAGGTCCACGAGTAATGTAAGGGAATCATATCACAAATAAAATGGTGTTATAAGTTCATGGAATCATAAGACATGGAAAAATGACATATAACATGTCACAAACATGACTCAATCCAAACATACTAAACAATTTCACATGGTGTAAAAAGTCCCCTAATGGAATATGTTTACTCCCTAGTCACATAAATGAAGCCTCATGAGAAAAAATATTTTCCCATTGAATTGGATCGCTATGTGTGTAAACCCATAATAACTTGTTCGTGATCCACGTATTCCATGTAACTGAAATCAATTATAAGGCATGAAGAAAATCATTACCCATGGATAGAAAATGGGTTTCATAATCCTTACAACATTAATAATTTTTACTGAAAAAGATGGTGAAAAGCCCAAATAAAGTCACGGAGTCCTAAAATAATAGCTTCCAAGAGGATCAACACTCAAAATATTAGCACACTCCATGGGGATGGATTCCAGGGTATTAAAGATGATACAAGAGCTATCAGGGGTGTCTTGGGAGTCCATGAAGTCCGCAACCATATTCCCTTCCCACCACATGTGATAAATAACAATATTATTGGAGATAAGAATATTTCATCTATGAACCAGATAAATAATATCCCAAGGAATTAAGATTCTATCCCTAATGGATCTATGAAGAATAGATGAATCAGTTTCCACCCCATATTGATAGATACCATGGGAGAGGCATAATTTCAGTGCCTTGAGCATGGATTATGTTTTTTCAAGGAGATAGTCCCTGCAACCAAAAGAAACCATGAAAGAAAAAAGGACAGAGTTTTCCTAGTTGTGAAAAAATCCTCACCCTCATGTTACCATGGTTGAATGAACTATCAGTATTAATAGAGATATAAAGGGATTTATATACGTAAATTTCATAACCCTAAGGAAGGGGTATTATAGAGAGATCCCTTTCCATGAGACCGATTTGTCACTTGTATAATTTATATCTCATATTAATAATCTTATTTTATTTATTTGGTTACTTTTGAACCATTTAAATGTTTATTATTATTATTTTAATTGTTACCATTTAATTTTTAATTACTTCCATCCAATGGCCCAAAGGCCTTCATTTTTTATTGATTTTGATATTCCACCATTTAAGGGGTGAGGTGGAACCCTTACAAGGCCCGTAGGAGTAAGTATTACATGGCCCGTAGGCCATAGAGGAATTCATTTCTCGTAGGCTTTCAAACATTACATACAAACCAGACTAACTACTTGGAACTGCTCCTCCGCAGCATCTTCATTGTGAAATCCACTCTCCACCTTTGCATGGTTGTTTGGCTAGGCATTCCCGTGCTTGCACAGGCTTGTCCCGATGGCAGGTTCCATACCCTCTCATTCTTGCAATCTGCTTAGCATCTGCTGTGGTGAATGCTCCTTTGCTCATCCTCCTTGTAGAGCTTGTTCCTTATAGGTTGTCTTTTTTGAATCTGCACTTAAGGTGGCCTGAAGTCCTTGAGGTGGCCCTAAGGCCTTACTGACCTAAAGGCTTGGGTGGCCTGCCGGCCTTAAAGGACTCGGGGAAAAAATCGGTGGCCCGAAGGCCCAAATAGGGGCATATTCCCAACTGCTACAGTGCTAAACAATTCCTGCTACATTTCCCACTATAGTACCTGCAACCGTACTGCATAGTTCCTACTACAGCACCTACTACATTACCTACTAGAAAAATAATTATTAGTCATAAATTATACGTTTTAAACCAACCATATAATATGTTTTTGAAAAATGAACTATGTTACAATGTAAAGGATTGGTTGTATATATGCATGTGTCACATTCCAATTTTTCAAAGATAATTATGGAAGAATTGTATGTATTTTACTATTTATAGGATGATAATTACTTCATAAATATCATATTATTTTTGTAATATCCTTTTACATATCATCTATGTTATGTGATAAAAAACCAATAACATCGCTTCATGAGGTGGTAATCTATTGTATACACTAATGAAATTTTCATTAATTCGATGGATGATAAAGTTAAAAAATTATATGATATATTAGTTTTCCACAGTTGTTAATATTTCATTAATATCATATAAGAAAATATAATTATACATTATTAACATCCATTTAAATATTAAGTAAAAAATGAATTACAATGCTTCACGAGGTGATATTCTGCCGTACAGACGATCGATGTTACCGTATTATCTAAGGATTTTAATTTAAGTTGTTATATATGATATTTTAATTTAATAAGTATAATAGTAAAATAAATATCATATATAAATATTATATATATCATTATATTTAGTTGGGAGAAGCGGTGGTGGTAACGAATTACACCGGCACGTGAGGCAGAAGTCCTCTGTACAAATGATCAATGCTTTTGTTTCCAATTTGAGGGAGGGTGAGGTGGTTTTAGGTCAGGAAAATAACAAAAAAAATCTCAGTTAATGGAATACTATGATATTAGTATATCTACATGGTTTAATGGTATTTTATGGAATGGTATGGTGAAATAATATAAAACTCTTGGTTAAGGACATTACATCTTCTTCAAACAACTTCTTTTGGTTAAAACCAAAACACTAACAAAGTTGGATTTATAAAAAAAAGGTTAAAGGATGAGTTAATAGAATTAGGGAAGTTATTTTTGAATCTATTATCTAATTTAATGGGTTTTTGAATTGTGTAAAGGAGAGGGGGGCTGGTGGCATTTTATAAGTGGAGGAGAGGACACATTAGGATTTTTTGAAACTAATGAATTCCAACCATATTTTTATAATAAAAATGGTTAAAAAATGTACCATTTCAGATACATAGAAGATATTATATCATTTTATTTTTATAAAATATTTATTATAAATGTTTTGGATCATTTTTAACACTTATATTTTTAGTTTAACATTTCAGTAATCCTGTTTTTACCATAACCTCTGTAGAAGTTTTTTACTATTTTCATTATTCATTTTGGTAAAAATTATGTTGACCTTATTATATAATATAAAATATTATTATTTTAAATAAAAATTAGTTTTTGTAAATTCTTCTAAAAAAAGTGGAATAATTTAATTACAAATTAAACCCATAGATGTGTCGAATAAACTATTTTTCAAAGGAAAAAATATCGTAGTTGAGAATGTTTTTATAACAAAATTCAATTTGAAATGGATTAAAATGTCATTATTGGGATTAAATAATATATTTGAACAAATTATACTTTAAAAAATACATTAAGAATAAATGGGGCTTGTAAAGGCACTAAATGAGAACTCAGTTTTTAATAAATATTTTAATTCTTCACTATTCATTAAAAAATGAAGCTTCTCATAAAAATAATACAAATTTATCCTAAGATAATTTATATGTGATAATTTAAAAAATTAATTAAAATTTCTAAAATAAATTTTCTTACTTTACTAAAAATGTATTTTAAATTATGTTTTCAAAGCATAACTAAACTGTATTATAGAAAATGTATTATTCTCAGAAGACTTTTCTTTTTTTCTTTCAATTTTTTTTATTTTATTTATAATATGATTATAAAAATTGAATTTATTTTATATTGTGTAAGCAATAAATTTTTTCCTAATGTTTTTAGTCATATTTGTGCCCAAAAACATACCCCTAGTTTATAATGTCCAAGTTCAAATTAAATTATTTTAATAGAGTATCATGTTTCATTTAGACTAGTTCTTTTGTGCATTACAAGATATAAAAAAGATTGAATTTAATTAGTAAAAAATGTATCTTAATGTATTTCATTATTATAATAAGGTCTAGTTGAATATCAATAAGATCTTTACTCGGTGCACTATGAGTGGGCCAAATACTACACATCTAGAGTGAAACTCCTTCGACATTTGATTTGGTTGATTCACATAATCTTTAAGAAAAATTATAATTTTTATAAAATGTGTATATGTTATATTTATATTCCCATATATACCATGCTAATGATTATATTATTATTTAAGAATAAATTTTCAATTTATTTTATGTGTTACACCAGATTTATATTTACATATTATGACATAAAATTAACAATTTTATGATCTAATACGTTATATACCGCTTTTTAGAAATAGAATATAGTGTCTTTAATGGAATAAATATCAATTCAAATAATATATGTCATAATTTACGTCTATAGAAATTCTATGAAGGCTTAGAAAGAGCGGAATAAAATATAACTATATTGGGGTAGATGAATTATTTTATGACTAATAACCTTGTTTATATAGATAATCCTTTAAATCAATAACATAGATAAAATATGTTGCATCACTTCATGTAAAAAACCCCTACATCAGTCATTTGGAGTAATAATCCAACAGTAGCTGTGGAATAAATCAAATCCATAGAAAAGATATTTATCACATTTTGAGGTAGTCAAACCTAGAAAGTTATCATCGTAGTTTATTTTCCTATGGGAGATGTTGATAAATAACAGTCACTAATCCAGAATATTAAGGAGTTGGATGAAATTAATATTATCGAATGTAAGAATTTCAAGGAGGAAATATTTAAAAAATAACTTCCTAATAAGAATCAAAACGATATGGAGATTAAATTTCTAAATAAAATTAAAAAAATGTATAAAATGTTTTGAAATATGAATCTAACATTAAAAGGTTAGAAAATTATTTTTTTATTATGTACATAGTCTAAGAAGAAAGATTCATTGCTTCTTTTATATGATAAATCCTATTCTTATAAGGGAATTAGTCTCAAAAAATTAAATATATGATGATATGGAATCATGTTCCATCAAGAAAAATAATTAATTCACCTAGTCATATATTTTAAAAATAAAATATGAAAATAATATTGTGGTTAAGATCTCTAAAAATATATATCAAATGGGATGAAGGTAAGGGTTAAATTTTCACCTTATAATAATTTTATAATCAGACATCGTGGAACATGATCGATGATAATGGTAGCTTTCCTAAAATGTGGAGTTAAAATACATCGGGATTTTGTTTCAAGGGGTTATAAAGATGTTACAAGTGTATATTTATTGAACTTTATCGATATCAGGCACTAAATAAATGAATACCCTAGTAATTAAGGTAATTTTTTATAGAAAAGGCCAAGGGAGGTAGGCTATTATTATGTGATCACTAAAATTGAGGCTAAAGTTCCAAAATTTGTTGGCCTAGGTACTTTTATTTTATCAAAAAAATTATTCAATGATTTATTTGATCTAGGATCATTTTAATCTTTTATTTCATCCATATTTGTCAAGAAATTTAGATTATTCCCTATAAACTTACGAACAAAGGTTTAAATCAAGACTCCTAGTTGAAATCATATAAATTCGAGGATATTTTAGCAAGTTACAATTATGACACATAGAAAAACCCTATTTAAAAACATTATTATTGTAAATATAATAGACTTTGATAGAATCCATCATATGAAATGGGTTTTGAAATTATAATGAAAAAAATTTAAAAAAATACAAGATGATTATGATTCCGAATATAGATATGGAATCCCATGTCTTTATAGGGAAGAATACATCATCATAATCATATTTTTGTCCCACTATAGTATATCTCTTTACTGATGTTCTTATAGAATAAGTAAAAACATATCCTATTGAATTAAATGGTATCCACAAAATAGATGACATAAAAGTTTTAAAGTAATATTTTGTTACATTAACTACGGTACTACCTATCCATCTACCTAAGAGTGAGATTGAGTTTTTCTTTAAGCCATACCTAATTAAATACTTATATGTAATAATCCCTATAGGATAGTAGAATTTGTTAAAGTAAGGAAATAATTTTAGGATTAATTTTATAATGGATTTATATTCCCCAATGTTTCACTATGAGGAGCCCCTGTTATTTTTGATAAAAAGAATAATGAGTCTATGTGGTTTTGTATATATTATAGGGAAATCCTTTATATTACTATAATTAATATGAATCATTTTACCTATATTGTTAACTTGTTTTTTCAACTTCAAGGAGATAATTATTTTCCAATGATTTATCTTCATTCTTTGTATCATCAACTACAAGTAAATAAGGAAAATAATTCCAAGATCAAATTTTAAATGAGCTATATAAATTAATAATTTATAGAAATTCTCGTTGGATTAACTAATGTACTATATATCTTAGAGATATAATGAAAAAATTAGTTAAGGATTATATTAATAATTGAATTTTGGTATTTATTAATCATATCTTAGTATATTCTAAAATATGTTATGAGAATAAGAATTATTTTTGAATTATTCTTAATAATCAAAGAGAAAATGATTTATATAAAAAATTTATCAAATTTGAGTTCTATATTTTAAAATTTCCTTTTCATATAAATGTTGTCTCTAGAGATTAAATATTAATTGATCTATCATAGAAAAAGGTGGTGATTTAATGGCCACTGCTAATGAATATAACTATGGTACATATTTTTCTTGGATTAGTAAGTTACTATCGATGATTCTTTTAATATTTTTCGTCATTGTATTACCTCTTAGTGGTTTTCAAATGTTAAGGGGTTATACTCATACGGTTATAGGATTGTTTTTCAGAATTATATTAGATATTGGGAAATGAATTGATAATGAATTTATAGTCATAAAGGGGTGTATTTGTGATATCTATTGACTCGTCAGATAAGGGACATGGAAGTTTCCTTATGGATAATGATATAGTGTTTGTCTTGGAATCAAGGTAGTTAGTGATTCATGAATATAATTATACAACCAATTATCATATTTTGTAATTTATAATCTATTCATTCAAGATATGGTGGTATAATCTATATGGTGGAAGTTGTGAAAAATATGAGTCAAAAAATTTTAAAAAAAACTTCTCACAAAAAGAGTTCAATATATGGTAATGGAGAATTATATAACTTCTAAATGATTTTTATTTTTAAAAATACTAAAACCATTTTATGTAAATTAAGGTGGTTTATGAATTTAGTGGTAAAGATATTGGGGTTTTGACTAAAATATGGATTTATAAAGATCTTATACTTAAGGAATTTTTAAATTTTTTATATGGGGATCATTATGGAAGAGGAAGTATCAAATATATTCCAAATGATTTCTAATCCAACCATATTAGAGAAAACAAAAAGATCCCATATTGATTATAAAAATATTAAAAAGAAAATCAAACCCACTAAATATGTAAGTTTGTATAATTCTTCTATGAAGATGGTATAACAGAATTTGGAAACATGTTATGTGTTCCATATGTTCCTAATAAGATAATATAATTATTAGATGAATTACATAACTTAATTTTAACCATAAAATTTCATGAAGCCAAAATGTATTGGGATTTCAAGGAATAATTTTTGTGGGATATTATTAAATTGGAGGTGACAAACTATGAGTCAAGACTCTAAGATTTTCAAAAAATAAAGGATGAGAGAAACATCTTATGGGATTCATGAAACCACTTACAACTCCTATTTGGAAATAGAATGATATTACGATACAATTTTTCTATTTATTTAAAAAATATCCTAGAATGAATCAGTTCATATGGGTAATTATTTATTATATTAACAAGTCTTGTCATGACCTATCCTAGAGGGGTGTGTTCCATGACTACCCCAAGCCTACCTCTGATAGGGCCGGGGATGGTGACTAGAACCGAGTATGCATATCCCAGAAATGGGAGTCATTTTCATAAGTACCCGTAGACACTCAAAATATCCAAGACCAAAATGATGAAATGTAAAGACACTAACTAAAAAATGAATGCATAAACTAGCATAGCAACCAAAAAGTTAAAAATTATGAAACCGGAAACTAAACATGGCTAGAATATGAGCCCACAAAATGAAAGGGTCTACAAAAGTGAATGCACAAGTTCATGAGACTCATCAATAGAAAACCCAACCTGAAGGGAAAGGTACTGGACATCTTCCTGAATTCATAGGAGCACTCCTCAACTGTCTGGTCCCTCTATGCAGCACTTGGTCCTAGTCCAACTAGTAATCTGTCAATGCGTCTATCATCAGTACAAGACACGACACATGTGGGAAGATCCAATATAGGGGTATGTAAACCAATACTTTTAGGAAACCCAAAACCAAAAAGGAAAATACCAAAAAGGAAATAGTATAAAGGAATACCATGAAGGAACACCACTATGAAACACCATGATGAACACCACAGAGGTACGCCACCAAAGAACACCATGATGTAATACCACAGAGGTGAAACAATAAGGAACACCATAATGGATGACCACAAAGGAACAATTAGAAGGTACACCATGAAGGAAGACCACGATGGAAAAACATAAAGGCACACCACTAAAGAACACCATGAAGTTATAAAAATAACGAACAACACCAAGGAAGACCACAAAGGAACACGATGTAGGTACACCACTAAGTAACACCATGAAGAAAATACATGAAGCATGCCATAAACAAATACACAATGTATTCCAAAAATAAATACACGAACTATGCCACAAAGAAATACAAAAAGTATGCCATAAATAAATACACTATGTATGTAAAAAATAAATACACAAAGTAGGACACAATGAAATACATGAAGTCTTCCACAAAAAATAGTATAGTCATCTCACACTGGTATATGTTTTAAGCATGTAGGTATGTGTTATTAGTTTTTGTCCATAGAACTCCCATTTTTGATGACACACCGAGTATCGATGGCGCATAGAGCGTCGATGGAGCACAGAGCGTCAATGAAACATACAATGCCAGTGGTGTACAAAGTGTTGATGGAACATTGAGAGTTGATGGCGTACGTGGTGTCAATGACACATGGAGTTTCGATGGGTCATGTAGACCCCAAGTCACATAGTCACCAAGTAATAGCCAGCCATAGGATGCCACTCATAGTGTGTTTGTTCTAGGAGATTCTACTCCTCAAGAAATTATTTCACATGCCAAATTATACAAAAAAAAATCAATTTGAGCTTCTCAAAAGGATCATCTCATCGGAAGGGTCCAAAAAATGAATACAAATCTTCAAACATACACAGAGTGTGAAATTTACTATTGTTTTTCTGAAAAGTTCCAACTCGGCTCCGGTCTTGGTCCTATCTGACCCGCCGAACGAGATTAGACCCAGTCCAGGAAACATAACGCCACCAAGTTCATCAAGGATCACAACGCCTTTTGCCGTTGTGCTTAGCCAGGTGGGTTCTCTATACCTGGCCTGTTGGGCCACTAGGTCTAGCCCACCGGGCCACTGGAGCAGCCCGGATCATTCGGTCCGACATGCTGCATGTGCGTTTCTTTGTGTGCACTGGATGTGGCCAGCCTTGGGTGCATACCTCCAGTCAATGGGGAGTTGTTCCACATTTCACGTAGCTATCCCACCTCCTCCTCCAAGTCTAGCCACCTCACCACCATCGTGGGCATCTTTCGACATGGATCTAAGTCAAATCCTTTTGTCGCTATCTTGGCCTCTGGTTGTGGCCTCTGATCGCCACCTATGTCCTCATATACTACGGTCTCCCCCAAACAATGTCCTGATTGGACCACATCCCACCTCCACTATCATTCACCCCACTGGCAGTCCATCCTACTGCACTCCACCTGGACCGACCTCCCCTGCCAAGCCGGTGCTGCCTCTGCCACCGGTTGCCCAGCTGGAAGCCTTACCCTTTTGCGCTACACCAGAACCTGCTAGAGATTCCACCTTGCACTAACACCACCTTACGATCATCTTACATCCATGGTATCATCGCAGGATCAGATCACAGTTTGGATTTTTTATTGGGTTTGAAAAGGGAATGGAGAATGCAATGAACATGTGAAGAACACAAGAGACTGATGGGAGAGATAAAGCACACAAACACCCAAAGAATAGATCCTTTCCTTGTTCGTGTCGGCCTTAATCTATTCATGTTAGCAAGATCATGAATAAAAAATAATAGATAAACACAAAGTTCTATTCTGCCTTTAACCCCGCCAAAATTATCTATCCCACAAGAATGATCGAACCACGAATCAACCTGTTCACGGGTTGGTCCCTGTTCATCATTTGAATCAAATAGAGGAAAATTAGCCACAAATAGATCAACACCCTACCTCATGGTTGGATTAGTCATTGATGGAGAACAATTGGGTTTCAATCATCGATGAGATCTTCTATTTCCACTGCCACAATGATGCATGATATGCTTGATTTGTAGTCGTCATTTTTTGTCAGGATATATTTCTTCAATGTCACCCCCGAGCCTCTAGGGATTTCACCAGGGTTACGAGCCTAAACCTGGATCCCTTACTATAAGTAAAATATAAAAGTAAACATCACTGTGTTAAAAGAATAATTTTTATTAAATTATTTTATTGATTTTTTTGTCCAAAATCTATCTTTCACAGCCATCCTGTGCCGGCTAATGTTAGGATGATCCTATAGAAAAATACACCTTACAAACTCCATGGTGGTCTCAGATATCCCATCTGAGTTTCCATTTATGATTTAGTATTATTTGAATATAAATTAATTTTATTTGATTATTTTTTGTATGGTTACGTCCCAAAAACAACATTTCACAGTTTACCCACACAGTCCAATGTTAGGTCGCACCTAGGTAAACTCAATGATTTTAACGCAATGGTGCCCTCATATTTCTAATATGGGCACCTGTTTGGAACTTATTACACTTCTTCTATAAAATTCTTGTGCACACTATTAAATTTTTATCATTTTTCAAAGAATTGTTCTAGGCACACTAGGCCTCGGAATCACACGCCATCTTAGCACCTAGTCTCAGGATTTCCCCAAATAATTTGTAAAAATAAAATTCGCAAAATAATAATTATTACATTCTCCCCACCATAAGGATTTACACCCTTGAAATCCAATCCAAGAGTTATACAAAGAATCAGGGTATTGATCCCAAACAAGAGCCTCCCTCTCCCATGTTCTCTCCTAGATATTCTTTTGCTATCATCGGACATGCAATAAAGGAATCGATTTTCCATGAAGCATCCTCTCCTTTTGATCCTCAATATCAACAACCATGATGAGAAGAGAGTTTCACGATCTAAATAATTTTCCAAAGTATTTCCATGTAGTCAAGCTATCTCTGAACATCTAGGTATCCCATGATCTCTACTGAACAATAATCACATCTAGCTAGGATGTGGGTCAAATTGGTGAGTTAGTCAATGATCACCCAGATAGTATCATGTCCCCCATACATCCATCCTAAACCCATCATGATGTCTATCAGGATCTTTTCCAACTTATTCTTATCACATCAAGAAAGAAAAGAAGAAACCCTTTACAAAAAACAAGTGGCTCGACATGGTGTGTTAATAGAACAATAACTGATTTAAACAGGCACCCAACTTTCATTTTAACAGGTAATCCCAGCTTCAACCCATTTATTCATTCATGGTGTCCTCCCCAACACCTGAATTCATATCCTGATGCATGTCACCACTCTAGATGTCCACTGCTTCCACAAAAACTGAGCCTCCATGTCCCACATAATGAGCTCTCATGGATCAAATGGGGAATTTACTACCTTAAAAGGGTATTTGTGGAACATCCTCATAAACTCCTCCGTCAACATCAATGGTACTACCATGCCTCCCCTAAATACAATGACATGCTACCCACCTGTTGAATACCCATTAGGGTTATATCCTATTGACATCTAAGCATATAGGGTCTAACATTTAGCATCCACAAGTTTTCCCTCCCTAACTTGTTGTATGAGGGGAGGGTTGATAACTATCGACTATAGGTAAGCTGATTCATCTCCATCCACATAGAAAAAACTGTAACGAGGACAACCACTCTGATTAATCAATTATTAATTGTGATCAAGACCTCGTACTAAGAGAATCTTCAACCACATTCCGCTTTCCATGAGCATAGACAATTTCCAAGTCATAATCCTAGAAGAACCCTAACCATCTATTCTATTTCATCCTTCACTGGTTCCACTACAACTCTAACAAAAGTAATGGTAATTGAGGACTCATAACATCCACTGAATAGGGGGTTGGGATAGACAATAAATGATTAGTTGGATGCACCCTCCTATGTGTGAGTTAATCATGTGTCTATTAAAACAAAAACCGGGGTGGAAAAACATAGATTGTATCTCTAATAATCTCTAGAGCATCGGGGTCATAATCCTCCATTGCCTACAGCTTCCCTCTCCCCTTCCCACCAGCTCCCTGAGCCTTGGGATGGACACCTAGGGGTGGTTGTGGCAACATGTCGAACCTCCTCCCACCGCCTACTACTCTACCTGCTCCCTTTCCATGTCTTCCGCCATATGGACCACCATACTCATGCTTAAACCTCTGCTTTGGTTCTCCATTGATCATATTCTGATCATCAGTATGATGAGTCGGTAAATCTTGAACCTTTTTTCCCTGACCACTGCACGTGTAACACAACCCATCCTTCTTCTGACTCGCTCTACCCTGGGATCCATGCACTGTTGATCCTCTGTCATGAGGTCATCCCTTGGAGTTCTTTACTAACATTGGTCCTTATGTCTACTTTTGTCTACCCATTGCTAAAGAATCAGTTACTTGGTGCCTACAGAAATCTCCCACTACTGCTGCATGCACCACCAGAAAGCTCTCAACTATCAGAGCTTACTCTAGTACCACAACATATGTAGGGATTCTAATGGATATCATGGAGGCCCTAATCTTATAAAGTATCCCATGCTCAAAGATATGAGCCTTGAAGAATTTGTCTTGAACCATATCCTTGGATTAGCAATATAGGTCCATAAACTTAACTGAGTACTATGCCACAGTCTGACTATCCAACTACAGATGTAGGAGCTCCTTTAGGCACACTGAGCATAATGTTGCTGGAAAGAACTCCTGTCTGAATAGTCTATAAAAATATACACAAGAGATAGTCACCTCCTCATGTGTCTCAATCACTAATCTCCACCATCACCCCCGCGGATCCCTGAAGGATACTCATGGCTAGAAATGAAATATAGTCAGTAGGTGTCTTCACAAGGAAGAAGACACGAGTATGTACGTACAACTAGCACACTACTATTTGGGGGTATGGTTCACCCCTATACCTGGGAGGGTGATTCCTATGGAACTCAAGCAATGAACTCATCCTGTGTGAATCCTCATCCAGTAGGACTGGTAGTAACTGCTGCTTGACGGGTGGTACTAAAACAGATAAACCACACAGAGGTTCCACCTCTGGAACACGCCCCTATACTAACACATCATCACTAGGTGGATCATCTCATAATCATGAATCGTAATCTTGTATGGGTTTCATCATGGATGAATGCTGAAATAGATCAATATGAACCACAGTCAACAGTGCATACCTGGTGAGCTAACTCCATAAGGATTTGAGGACACAATCAAAATCTTATATAATGCATGTACAATTTATTCCCTACAACCAATGTTTTCATGTAACAAGTTTCAAATAAGGCATCTAGAGTCCTGGTGTATGGATGCATCAACCACCACCAAATCACTACTTTCCCTGTCCTGAAGGTTGAACTCAAAACACTTAACATTATTTCCCCAAACCAACCTAATAGACTCTCGATCCTTTAGTACAACCAACCTTCTCTCAAACCACTCTGTCATGACCCATCCCATAGGGGCCCATGCCTTGAATACCCCATGGCTTCTGCCTATAGGCCAGGGGAAAGAAACTATCACTGAGTAGGAATATCTCACAAATGGGAGACATTTTCCTAATTACATGTACACACGCACACATCTTCAAGACCATAATTCTGAAATGTAAAAACATGAAGTAAACAATGCTTACATACACTAATATACCCACCACAAAGTACGACGGTAGGAAACTGGAAAGTAAACATGGCCAAAATTCAATCCCACTAAAAGAATGTGTCTGTAAAAGTAAATGCACAAGTTCCTAAGACTCATCCGCAAAAACCCCACCTGAAGGTCAAGGTATTGGATAGAATTAAGAATCCATAGGATCACACCTTGATTTTCTTGTCCCTCTATGAACCACCTGGTCCTAGTCAACCTAGGACTCCCTCAAAGAAACAATTGTCTTCCAAAGACATGAAACGTGCGGGAAAATCTCATGCAGGGGTGAGTAAAAAAATAATTAGTAGGACACCCCGAAACCACAAAGGAAAATACCACAATGGAAACAGTGCAACCGAATACCATGAAGGAACACCACAATGAAACCCCACGAGGAACACCACCAAGGAACGCCATGAAGGAACACCACAAAGGTGCATCGGTAAGGAACACCACAATGGAAGACAACAAAGGAACACCATGAAGGTACACCACTAAGGAACTCCATGATGGAAGACCACAAATGAGCATCATGAAGGTAAACCACTAAGGAACACCACAAAGGTACACCACTAAGGAACACCGCAAATGAAGTCCATGAAGGAACACCATGAAGGAAAACCATGAATGAACACCATGAAGGAACACCACTAAGGATCACCATGAAGAAAATAAAATAATTATTCCACAAAGAAATGCATGAAGATTTTCATAAATAAATACATGAATTATTCCACAAATAAATACATGATGAATGAAACAATGAAATATATGATGTATGACATAAGGAAATACAGGAAGTATTCCCCAAAGAAAAACACGAAGTATTTCACAATGAAATACATGTTGTATGACACAAAGAATATTATAGTTATCTCAAATAGGTATATGTTTAAAGCATAGAGGTAAGTGTTATCAGTTTTATTACAATGAACTCCCATTTTTGATAACACACAGAGTGTCGATGGCACACTAAGAGTCGATAGAGAATAGAGCGTCAATGACACATGGAGTGTCAGGGATGCATGAATCATACATGGTGTAGGGAATGTTGATGGATTACATACTGTCAATGAAACATGGAGGGACAATTGTTCATGTAGCCCCTAAGTCATGTAGTCACCATGTCATAGTCGGCCAGAAGATTCCACTCGTCGCGCCCTTGTTATGGGAGACCCTAATAACCAAGAAATTATTTTTCATACTAACTTATAATAAAACTCAATTAGAGTATTTCAAAATGATAGACTACTCTCAGGAGACCCAATTCTATAAATGGCTCATCAAACAGACACGTATATTGAAAGTTACATCTATTTTTATGAAAATGTCTGACCCAGGTCTGGTCCAACCCGTTGGACGTGACCTGACCCATCAACTGACCCAGCCTCTTCTTGCCAACCCGACCCAATTTGGTTCGGCCTGAACCAAACTGGATCAACCCATTGAGCCGGATGGGTCGCTGGAGCGGCCCAGCTCATCTGGTCCAGCCCGCCGCATGCGGGCTGGTTTGCGCATTTCGTATGTGTCCTTCCCTATCCATGTAAATTCAATAAATGTGGAGCCATGCCGCATTTCAGGTGGCTGGATGGCCTCCTCCTTCTGGTATCGTAGCCTTAGGACCACCACGGGCTTCGTCTCACTTATCTCTGAGCCATGTTTCACTACCACATCCAGACCCTCCAATCATGGCCCTTGGTCACCCCACATGGCCTCCACCACCGCAGGCTCCCTCCAATGTGGTCATGCATGGATTGCATCCCATTACCGCCATCGGCCGCACTACTGGCGACCTATCCTACTGCGCTCCACCTCGCCCAGACTCTGATGTTGGGCTAGAGCTTCTTCCACTTCCAGCCACCCCACCAGTATCCTTGCCCAACCACGATCCCCATGAACCTCCTAGAGCCACCACCTTGAACCACTGCCATACCTCTGTGTTTTCATCATGGGATCTTCTCACAATTTAGATTTCTCATAGGGTTTCAAAAGGGTATGTAGAAGGTGAAAAAACCCTGAAAAATTCTAGAGATTGAAGGAAGAGATAAAGCACACAAACACCCAGAGAACGTATATTGGTCTTGTTTGTGTCGGCCATGATCCATTAATGTTATCAGGATCATGATGAAACAACAATATTTAAACACCTTGATCTATTCTCCCTTCAATCATGAAATAATTATCCATCTCACACAAATGATTGAACTATGGATCAACCTGTTCATGGGTTGGTCCAGATTTGTTGTTTGATTCTTAGAGGGGAAAATAAATCACAAAGAGATCAATAACATACCCCATGGATTGATCAGTCATTGATGTATAATTATTTCATTATCTTCATCAATGAGATCCTCCAATTCCACTGGTGCAACGATCCCCAATCTGCTCGATCCATCGTCATCGTTGTTCATCAGGAGATATTTATCCAAGGTCTCTCCCAAGCCTCAAGAGATTTATCCAAGGTTATGAGCCTAACCCTGGCTCCCCTCATTAATGGAATATTTAAATCGAATCATCACGATGATAAAAAAATTATTAAAGTATTTTAATGATGTTTATGTCTAAAATCAATCTTTCATAGCCATCCCGTGTCGGCCGATGTTAGGCCTCACCTAAGAAAAAAACCCACTTACGAATTCAATGGTGGTATCAGATTTATAAAATGAGTTAAAGTTTATGATTAATTATTATTTGAAAATAAATTGATTTTATTTAATTATTTAATTTATGGTTACGTCCAAAAATCTACTTTTCTTAGTTGACCTGTGCTGGCCAATGTTAGGTGACACCTATAGTAAACTCACTGCTCTGAACACAATGACCTTGGAATTATGATCTGGAAATCCATTTGGATGTTATTATACATTTGTAGGAAAATCATGCACACACGCTATTAAAAGTTAAAAAAATTTCTAAGATTTGATCCGGGCACACTAGGCCTTGGAATCGCACGCCGTCTCAGTACCTGGTCTCGATATTTTTTGAAATAATTTCTAAAAATACAATCGTGAAAATAAAAGTCATTAAAAGTATATACATTTCCTTTCTATAAGTAAATATATACATCTTGAGTTCCTCATGAATCCCTATATTAACGATGTTTTGAGAATTTATGGTGAAATTGTATTGATTGTATCAAATTGTGACCAATGGTTTATATCTAACATGAATTCCTATACATGAAATAATTGAAGGACCCCTTATAAAAAATCGCATTCTAGAAACCTTCTAATATAAACAATAAATAAAGTTTCACAAATGAAGACCTGTATTCCTTAAATCCCTAAAGTTATATTATACTATATCTTGGTAGTGTTGAGAAGGATTTTAAAGGGTTATCATATGCTATATATGTGTTATGGTCATTTATAGGGTCATCCCACTACAGTGGTGGGAATGGTGTTGGCTGTTTTGGTGTTGGGATAGACCATGATTAGAAAAAAACCAAATCATCATGTTGTTGGGATTGACATTTAGATGGTTACCATTTGTAATAGGATGAGAAAGGAAACCCCAAATAAAAATTCATCATGCTAGGAATTACATTTTCTAGGAAAATTAGTGTAACATGATGATTTATAGATCTTCACACCATAGTTTTAGGCATACTGATGAGAAAACAGAAAATATTTGTGTGTTATGCCATACTAGATGGGAATGTCACGTATTTGTGGAGCCAAATTCATTTTGACACATAATTTCAAAGACTATGGTGGTGTTAAAATTAGTTTTTAAAAATGTGTAAAATTGGATAAATTATTGTGGGAGATTCATATCTTCTTTGGATGAGGGAGACCACTGTGGAGCTGTCTATCTCCAGACTGTGGTGATTCCATTTGGGTTTCCTCCAAAAAAGGGCATAAACTCACTTATTTATATTTTCCCAGTTCTCCTCTAAGATTAGGACAACTCCAGATCCCCTTGGATCTCTTTAACTATCTCACTTGAGGGTTCAATTCTCTTAGATTGTCATGGATTGAGTTCCCTTGACTCTAGGTACATTCTTCCCCCTTTTCTTACTTTTTCCCTTTATTCTCTAGATGTTCTTTTTTGTTTAACACAAATATTTTTTTGAGTTATAATAATGGTTTGTAATTGGGTAATTTGGTTAGGTTTCCATGTGTCTCCCTTCAAACCTGGTTAATTTTGGTCCATCTATTCTTCTATTAACTTCATGGTTCTCTTTGATACTCTTATCATGGTAGGGGATTCTCATTATAGTATTAATTTATGTGAATCTATGGAAATCTATAACCCCCCAAGAATTTAAAAATAAATTTAATATAGAATGCATGAAATACTGAGTCACTATGAAAAACCACTTCGTTATAACCTTTCCATTAAACATAAATTTTCCAACCCTGTGATTTAAATTTTTAAAATCTGACATTCACGGTTGTGTTCAGGATGATATTTAGAGTCTGATAGAATTAACTTAATTTTCAGTGAATAGTAACCTACCCTTATGAATAGTAACCCACCCTTATGAATAATAACTTACCATTATGAATATTTATATGACTCTTATGAATGGTATTCATACTCTTGAATGTATAAATAAATTTAGGCACCTTAAAAATGAAGATGGATATTTTAAGTGTTTGAACTTTTCTATTAAATAATGATTTTAATTAAAAATTAAATTTATCATATACATAAAATTATTTTTGGGAAATTAAGTTCAATTATGGATTCTACACCTCGAAAAATGGTTAGGGTGAATTTTTGGTATATTTCTGAAACACTTGAATTTTTTGTGAATAGTAAAATACATTAATTTGTCGTATAAATACATTATAATTTAAATTAACTATTTTTAGCATCATGAGTGATTTAAGCACACAAATCTCTAACTCTCATGCATATATTACAATTATAGGTCATTTAATACTCACTATTTCCTGTCTTGAGAAGAAATAATAAATTAATTATTGTAATATTAAGAAAAATGTTCTCCCCTCTACTATATAAACCACCCCTCACACCCTATTCCTCCCACAACACTCAATCTTAAGGCCTTGCCTAAATTCTTCCAAATACTCTTCAAAGTCCCTCTCCCCACGTCCAATACCTACGGGTCTCACAAAAAGGCCAAAAACAAATTTTTTATGGAGATTCTCAAGGAGGAGTACTCAAGAGGTGAACCTCTCTTCTCTTTTCTTTCAATTTCTTTTACAAAGTTCAATTATTTTGTTCTCTCTTCTCACCTCCATTCATCCAAATTCCATCATAATTCCAGTACCTTACATGAAATTTATTCTCATTATGCTAATGTAATATTTCATCCTAATCTATCATTTTCCCTTCCTTTTGTACTATAAATGCAAACACCATCCGAGATGTGTTAATATATCACACTCAGGGAAAAAAGGGTTTCAATATGAATTACTAGCCACAAGACTAGACATGAAACCTTTTCAATTGTTGAATCAGATCATAATATATTTATTTTATCTTTTTTAAAGTTCTGGAATCCTTACACACTCATAATATGGAGTAATAATACAAAACTAGTTCTTTGTGCACAAAACCTCCAAACCAAATCCAAGCGTTTATCATTATCTCATCGAATGAGTCATCCTCATGTTTTATAACCAGAATCATTATAAGATAATTTATATATTTTCAATTTCACTAATATTATATATATAAAAAATTTGGATGTTTAACCACATTTCAAGCGAACTTCCATTCATGAATAGAAGTTAACGGATCATGAAAACCAAGTAAGAAAATGCTTCCAAAACAAGAAAATTGTATCTCTTAAACCAGTCAAAAAGGCCATTAATGAACATAATAAGGTTATACTAAATCAATTAAATGTTTATGAGGTTATAGAATTATTAATTAAGGATGCTAAATTTTATTATTCAGGTCATTAAGAACAATCAAGAACACCTTCGAGTATAAGGTAAGGGATTGCTTAACTCAGTTTTCATTCATTGAGTTAAACATCTATTTCAATGGTTACATTGTTTCAAGAATATGTTTCAATTTCATTTGATTGTTTTATACTATATATCCAATTAAATTTTTTTTATTTTCATTTGTAATGCATAAATATTTCATTGACATATCCTCACTCTAATGATACAATCTTTGTAAGGGATATCTTAACTCTATTTCTATTCGTTGAGTTACACATCAATGTCATTGGTTTTGTATTTTCCCAGAATATGTGTGAATGACCTGTGATTGTTTTATTTTTTATAACCAATTCTATGTCATGGGTTTATGTTTGTCACACATAATTATTTCATGTATTTTTCCTCAATCTAATGATATGTTCATTGTAAGGGATCCTCTCTCCCACTTTTGTTCAATAATCTCTCCTTTGTTGTGCCCTTTTATTTTTAATACCTAATGGTGGGGTATGTTTTCTCACCGCCACCATACTTACCTTATGATATATAAATAATGATATACCCCTTTAACTTGCATTAATTCCTCTTAAGAACACATGTTACCATGCTGAAATGTTAGTAAGGTGTTTCTTCTCTCACTTGTAATTCTGTGAGATTTCCATTGTACACCACTTATTTCTTGCATGTGGTGTATGTGTGATTAAATTTGATATATAATATCATGATTTTGTTTATATTAATGGTATTCAATGATTCATTTGATAATTATTAATTCTTGGTCACATGAAACAGTTGATTACAATTTGGTAATGGGCTTTGTCTCAATTTTCCCTTTTCCTTGTGACTTACTTTGTATTGTGCACCTAATAATTATTTTATGGTGTACCTACTGACCATTTGAGATAAATTTTCATTTGAAATAATATTTTTATTAAATATCCATATTCTCGAATCATGGATATGGTTATTGTCTAAGTTTTATACCATTTTACATGCAGTGTTTATTTTGAATGTTTCTTTAACTACAGAAATATTGTTGAATCTATATCCTCTACTCTATACGGATATTGAAATGGAATATTTATCTTGTATTAAATCAATGAATAAAAAATGATTTGTACATGTAGTGGTGGGTGGGGATCACTACAGCCCCTCAATGAATCGACAAGTCTCATGAAACAAATCGGTTGGGGACAAACCCTTCGAGTTTGTTTACCAAAATCAGACGGATTTATACCCACAGACTTAATCCGTTTTAATGGTATTATGGTATCATGTTCTAGATAAATGAAGTCAAATTAATAACAATTCTATTTATTCAATATCAGTTATTACTTTCCATGAGGTTTTCACTATGACTAAATCTATGGATGTAGTTTCATTCTCAGTTTATTATTGGCATGAGTTTTTCATTTATTCACCATGCCATATTGACTATGATAAGTTGTTTATAATTCAGTTATTATTGATTCATGCTTCGTATATTTTTAACCCTTATTGAGCATTTGAGATCACCTCTTTCACTTGTTTACCTTTAACATGTTATGAAGAGGATATCACTTGTTGAGTTTCCTTGGATGCATTTTTTTAGTTTTTTTATGTATTGTACTTTATTACCTTTCCCAATATAATTTGAGTTACATCTATGTATCTAGTTTCTTCAAGAATACTAAGTTGATCGTTAATTTAGGATTTAATCCCTTCTAACAATGCAAATGTAATAAGTAATGAAATGGCTTTGGTCAAGAGGGGTCATGGCGTTACCATTGGTATCAGGGCATGTTTAGTAGAAAACTTGGAAACTAGATAAGAAAACATAGATTAGGGAACAAATCCCTAAGGTAGTATTTGAGGAAAAACATATAAGAATGTCCCAATATTTTAGTAAGGAATAGATTATATGGATATTTTAAGAAATACATTCGTGTCTGGATACGAGCAGGTAGAGGTTGCTCTGGCACAGATGTACCTAGGAGTGAAAGCTCTAACAAGGAGTTTCGGGCTTGACCTAGGGTATCCTGGTTCACGAAAATAGGCCTTGCTGCACTCTTGGTTATGAAACTATTGGGGGAACTGCATATTATAATTCATATTTTCTTTACAATCCGTTATAAAGGATTGAAATGTAAAATTTTCCTCAGAGAAACCATGATTATGATATTATCTTCGCATAGAATTTCAATCTATGTTAAGTTCTTTTCTATTTTATATTCATAAACTAATATTGTGAGTGCCATTATTTAGAAATGGTGCCTAATTGAAGAAGGGTAATCAATACTCGTAGACAACATTAGGTATTATGAGGTTTCATTAAACATATGGTTAGTCTCTATGTCTATTAATTAAGTTAAATCCTTGTTTTATAAATTTTTTGATCAAGGAAATTCAGTTAAAAATTGAAGGAGGAGGATCTCAAATGACATTTTATCCCTTCCGGATGACTTTCTTGCAAAACGTTTTGCAAAGTCATGTCCCGACAATTCTGAAACGTTTTCTAACATACAACTCACTTGCAAGCAATTGTTTGAGATATCAAACACCTCCACTATACCTCGTTACCATTGTGGATCATGGTTTTTAATTAATAAATTATGATTTTCTCAATATTCTCATATTTTCAAGAAAGGAACATATTATTAAGGGATTTTCAAATATTTTACCTTATCACAAGATTTTGAAGCAGATTATGATTTTGAAAATTGTGCTGAAGAAGGATACCCTTGTGAAACTTATTTATATTTGATTTTGAAATATAATCATTCAGCACATACTTATGGAATTTTAAAAGGACCATTGATTGAATGTTACAAATCAAATTCGGTCTGACTGTTTTATAAAAATCATGTTTTATCAGATGTTTTGAAATTATATGTCATATATCATTATTTTCTGAAACAACTTTTCTTTCTCCACCCATATGACACAAGTTGTACAAGGTGTATCCGTATGAAGGAAGAAAATGATTTTGAAGGATCTCTAAATCATTTTTGCAATTCATGGACCTTCTATTTACGTGATAAATATGATGATGAAACTAGATAGACACCATGATCAAGGTACCCTCACTTTTTAATAAGTAAATAAAATTTTGAGGATGCAATTTCCTGAAGGTGTGGATAATATAACACCCCAAGAATTTAAAAATAAATTTAATATAGAATTCCTGAAATGCTGAGTATCTACAAAAAAAATCATTATAACGTAGTCATTAAACATAAATTTTCGTGCTCTGTGATTTGAATTTTGAAAATCTGACATACACGGTTGTGTCTGGGATGATATTTATAGTCTGATAGAATTAACTTAATTTTCAGTGAGTAGTGACCTACCCTTATTAATAGTAACCTTCCCATATGAATAGTAACTTACCCTTATGAATAGTAATATGAAACTTATGAATGGTATCCATGCCCTTTAATGTATAAATAAATTTAGGCACCTTAAAAATGAAGATGAATATTTTAAGTGTTTGTACTTTTCAAATAAATAACGATTTTAATTAAAAATTAAATTTATATTATATAGAAAATTATTTTTGAAACATGGAGTTAATTTATGTATTCTACCTGTCGATAAATGTTAAGGGTGAATTTTTGGTATTTTTCTGAAATACTTAAATTTTGGTGAATAGTAAAATACATTAATTTCCCATATTAATACTTTATAATTTTAATTAACTATTCCTAGCATAATAAGTTATTTAAGAACCCAAATCCCGAACTCACATTTATATATTACTATTATAGTTTATGGAATAATCTCTATTTCTTTTCTTGTGAAGAAATAATAAATTAATGATTATAATATTAAGAAAAATCTTCTCCCTTCCACTATATAAACCACCCATCACCCCCTCTTCCTCCAACACTACTAAAGCTCAAAGCCTTGCCTAAATTATGAAACATACTCTTCCCAATCCCTATCCCCACATCCAAGACTTTCTGGTCTCACCAAAAGTCCGAAAACAAAGTCCATAAGGAGATTCTCAAGGAGGAGTACTCAACAGGTGAACCTCTCTTCTCTTTTCTATCAATTTCTTTTACCAAGTTCCATTATTTTGTTCTCTCTTCTCACCTAACCTCATCCAAATGCCATGATAATTACATTAAGTTACATTTATTTTATTTTTATTATGTTAATGGAATATTTCATCATAATATCTCTTTTTCCCTTCCTTTTATACTATAAATTCAAACAACGTCCGAGATGTGTTAATTTATCACACTCAAGGAAGACAAGTTTTCAGTTTTCATTACTATATTCAGTACTTATCATTAAACCTTTTCAATGGTAGAACCAGATCATTATATATGTATTTTATCTTGTTTAATGTTCTGGTATCCTTACACACTCATATTATGGAATAATAAAACAAAACAATTTCTTTGTGCAGAAAACCGCCAAGCCAAATCCAAGCGTTTATCATTAACTTATCGAATGAGTCATCCTCATGGTATATAACCAGAATCATTATAAGATCATTTATGTATTTTTTATTTTAAAAATATTATATATTAACAATTATGGATGTTTAACCACATTTCTAATGAACTTCCATTCATGAATACAAGTAAATGCATCCTGAAAACCAAGTTTGAAAATGCTTCCAAAACAATAAAATTGAATCTATTAAACCCATCAAAAAGGACATTAATGAACTTAATAAGGTTACACCGTATAAATTAAATTTTAAGGAGGTTTTGGGCATATTATTTAATGAAGCTGAATTTTATTATTCAGTTCATTAAGAACCATCAAGAACACCTTCGAGCATAATGTATGGGATTACTTAACTCAGTTTTCATTCTTTGAGTTAAACATATATTTCTTTGGTTACGTTGTTCCAAGAATATGAGTGAATGTAATTTGATTGTTTTATACTATATAACCACTTATATTTTTTGTATTTTCATTTGTAACACATAAATATTTCATTGACTTATCCTCACTCTAATGATATAATCTCTTTAAGGGATATCTTAACTCAATTTCCATTCATTGAATTAAACATCAGTGTCAGAGGTTTTTTATTTTCCTAGTATATGTGTGAATGACCTATGATTGTTTTATTCTGTATATCCATTTTTATTGTTTGGGTATATGTTTGTCACACAAAATTATTTCATTGATTTGTCCTCTATCTAATGATATGTTCTTTGTAAGGGATCCTCTCTCTCACGTTTGTTCAAGTATCTCCCCTATGTTGTGACCTTTTATTTTAAATAACTAATGGTGGGATATGTATTTGCACCTCGCCCATACTACCCTTATGATATATAAATAATGGGATACCCCTTTACCTCCCATTAAGCCCTATTAAGAACACTCGTTGCCATGCCGAAATGTTTGTAAGGGGTTTCTTATCTCACTTTTAATTCTGTGAGATTTCCATTGTTCACCACTTATTTATTTCTTGTGGTGTATGTGTGCTGTAATTTGATAAATAATATCAATATTCTATTTATGTTCATGGTATTCAATTATTCATTTGATAATTATTAATTTTTGGTCACAAAAAATAGTTGATTACAATGTGGTAATGGGATTTGTGTCAATTTTCCCTTTTAATTGTGACTTACTTTGTATTGTGCACCTAATAATTCTTATTTGGTGTACCTAATTCCCATTTGAGATAAATTTTAATTTAAAATTATATTTTTATTAAATATCCATATTCTCGAATCATGGATATGATTATTTCTTAAGTCGTATACCATTTTACATATGGTGTTTATTTTGAATGTTGTTTTAACTGTGGAAATATTGTTGAATCTGTATCCTCTACTCTATACGGATATTGAAAGGGAATATTTATCTTTTATTAAATCAATTTATAAAGAATTATTTGGACATGAAGTGGATGGATGGGCCCGCTACAACCCCTCGATGCATTGACAGGTCTCATGAGACAAATCAGTTGGTGACAAGCCTTTCGAGTTTGTTTCCAAAAATCAGACGGGTTTCTACCCACAGACTTAAACAGTTTTAACAGTATTATAGTATCATGTTCCAGATACATGACAAACAATTAATAAGAATTATCATTATTCATTATTATTTATTAATATCCATGAGGTTTTCACTATGAAAAAAATATATGGAAGCAGTTTCATTCTCAGTTTATTAATGGCGTGAGTTTTTCATTTATTCACCATGCCATATTGACTATGCTAAGTTGTTTATAATTCAGTTATTATTGATTCATACTTCCAATTTTTTTAACCCTTACTGATCGTTTGAGCTCACCCCTTTCAGTTGTTTACCTATAACAGGTTATGAAGAGGAGATCACTTATTGAGTTTCCTTGGATGCAGTTTATTAGTTTTTGTTATGTATTGTACTTTGTAACTTTTTCCAATGTAATTTCAGTTATATTTATATATCTAGTTTCTTCAAGACTACTAAACTGATCATTACATTAGTATTTCATTCCTTCTAACCATTCCAATGTAACAATTAATGCACTGTCTCTGGTCTAGAGGGGCTGGAGCGTTACAAAATCACATGATTTTTTCTTCCTTTGGTGGATGGGATGGGTTAAAATAATCAAATAAATAATTTTTTATTTATAAATTTGAAGGAGGATGGGATTTCTTTCATTTTTTTAATTATTTTTTGATTGTTTTATGAGGTGGTACTTATTATTTGGATTGATTAAAATAATGACTACTTGGAGGCATGTATATGTTTTGCTGAATTTAGTTTTTGTGAACATTATATCATTGTTTTCTTAAACTCACATGGATATAAAATGATGAGAATATATATATGTATATCTGTGGATAATGAACTGATTTCCCATGAAATTAAGGAGTAGTGTTATAATATCCAAGAAAGTTCTTAATTGATATAATGAAATACCATTTAAATAAATTTCCAATAGTCATTTTTGGACTCATAGGGGAATTTAGTGATAGTGTCCATGATTGGGGGTTGAATTGGGGTATGAAACTCATAATTTTTTATAATTTACTTGTGAAACTATCACTAACATTATAGATCATTACTTCACTTTTTAAAATGACCACTCTTGTATTCACATCAAAAGTAATGATCAGATTTATTGTAGTAATTATATAAGAATTATTTAGATAATATTAATGACTAGTCAACCCACATTCATTTATTTTCCTCCTCCAAAATGTATTTAAAGTATGAACACAAGAAACAAGAATTTTACTTGGTTTACATCTATTGGGAAACATCCAAGGATCACATGCCGACATTGTGTCGATATGAAAAAATTCACTATTAATATTTCTGTGTTAGATTCACGACGTCACTCCCCTTGTAATATATAGGTTCATCTCACCACCTCCCATGGGTCACTCCCTTTATCAACTCCCTTTACTCACTACATTGGGAGGGAAAATAATTTTATCTCACAACTGAATTCATGAATTAACTATATGATAGTTTATGAAAGGAATAGTGATCAATCATCTCCACACTACTCTTTAAAAAACTAGTTATGAACTTAACCATTCATGAAAATGTAATTTTACTTTTGGACATGTCTCCAAAATTAAAAAAAATATTTTTCTTGGTCAATAATTAGTTCAAACGAATTCCTTTATTATTCCCATTATTTGAATTATCCACACAAAATTTCATAAAATGTTCTCAACCATCGTTAACCTTTTCACTTTTCAGAAACATTTCTCCATTACAAACTCATAAAATTATTTAAATTTTCCGAACCATTGTTAAAATTTACAATTTTGTGAAACTAAAAAACTTTCACAAAGATTATGAAACTCTCATGAAACTTCCATGGCCATATAGACACATTTCTTTTCATCACTTAACTGATGTTCTTATGAATCCTCCATGAAAGAAAAATCGTCAATAATTTATTTCACCAATTCATTGATTTTGGTTCTATGTTATAGATTTTACCTCTTAAAAATTAAATTTATGATCCTATTTATTAAAATGACATCTGCTTCGTTAAAAATTCAATCTCACCACTACCTTTTAACGAAACTCTTCATTTATATTCTGTAAACCCACAGCTTTCACAAAAGATATATCAAACTTTTATAGTCATTAAACATACTGTTTGTCAAGATTTTTTTTACAAATCACCAATATTTGGTAAATAAAAAATCATTCATGGAACACCAAACATTCATGAATACCATTCCTCTCACATATATTCATTTGGAAGACCTAGAAATACATTTTTCAAAAATCTTGTCCCTTACTAAAAATTTTAGAACACAAATATTTGGATCAAAAATAGGAAACAACCCAAATAGGTACATGTAATATCAATATCCACTTCCAATGCCATTTCATCATGAATAAATCAAGGAATTAATTTACTTGAAAATTCTATTTGAACTCTACATGATGCATCTTTTTTTGGGTGATCCACATCCTTTAATAACTGCAACCCATCACTTGATATTTTCATGATTGACATTCCAAGGGCACACTATGCTTCATGAAATCATCCATTTTCACTGTATTGATAACACTATTTTCTCATGAATTTTTTTCATCATTCCCTCTCTCAGAAACATCACCATATCGAGAATCTATTGAAATTATGAATAAGAAATCCAACATGGTTCATAACCCCATGACAATGGGAACACAAAATCCAAAACAATAACTCACCATTGTTATCATTGATAGGGTTAAAAATGAATCCAACACATAAAACATGGAAACACCAATTCTCATTAGTGTCCATCAAGATTATCCTAGGTGATAAATTTGATTTTTTTGTGTTCTTGCTATGTTTTCTATGTGTGATGTGTGGAGAAATTGTGGAAATTTTTGAACAATGTAGGTGACTGGGATTAGAATATGGAATTCATTAGGTATGATAGATATCATTTTTTCAATTGGTTGTACAGTTTGATGATGTGTATTGTTTGTGGTATGTTCTTTTTATAGTGTGATGGTTTGTTTATTGTGATGGTCTTAATGGAGGTGTTTGTTTTTTATTTTCAATTTGATGGGATATTCATTTATTATGTTAATGGGGTTTTCTAGTAGCTATTGAATGAGGAGATGATGGTTAAAATAAAATGGAAAAGGATGGAAAATAAGTTTTTACATGATAAAATTAAAATGTTATAACTAAATTAATGAATAAAATGTTGAATAATTTATAGAATTAAACGGGAAGTTATGGTTGGAGTTTTTTTCTCAATTTTTAATTGAACTGGAATAGTTTATTGATGTTTTCAAGTGAATTATTAATTCTATAATTGATTTAACATTAAAAAGGTAGATGATTTAAATCTTGTTTGTGAAATATTTGTGTAATGTGTTACATTGGTTGTGGTAGAGGATAATGGTGGAGGATGAGAGGGATTTTTGAAATGTTGTGAGACACATTAGTGCTTTTTTTATGAACAAATAGACTAGGGTTTTTTATCTCTCTTTCATGTATTTAATTTTATTTCGATATATTCACAACTATAGTTGGATAAACATACCAACACCAAAATGTTTTGGGTTTTCAGTGTTTTCCCCAACCACTGAGATGGGGGTGAATCGAATGGTGGGATACCCCATATCCTTACTCATGATTTATCTATAGTGTTGATTATTTTTTGGGGTTGAAGATCACCCATTGATGATGATTTTTGGGTGTGCGACTGTGATCATGAATATTAGGATGAGGGCATGCGGCTAATAAACCTCTCGTTCATTATTCCCCATTATTAAATATTTGATATGTGGTGATGTAATGAGGTCTGACTTGTTAAAATTGATTACTTTCAGCATTGGATCTTGGTCCTAATAGAATTATAGTGTAGGTAGGTATATATCCCAACCCACATAAGATATGGTTGGTTATGTTATGCGATAACATAGAACGGATGAGAGAATATGATTTATGATGTTTGGGCTAAAGAGTGGTAAATCATTGGGGAAGTGGTTATGGGTAATTTTTTATATATTCTTTTGACTATAAATTATTATAAATTGATGCATTATTTCTTGAGAGTTACACATTGAGGTTTGGAGCAGATAGTGGACCTATTTGTGTGTTGTTTGGTTCTACTCTTTGATCACTTCTAAATTAGCATACCCTTTTCACATATTCCTGAGAGACCATGGGTATGGCACTACTAATAATACTTGTAATGCTCACCCTATATATATATAAATAATATTTTTTATGTCTCCTGGAGGAATTAATGTATTGACATGTACCTTACTAGATTTGTGGTTGGAGGTGTTATTGAGTTTCTTCTATAGGAATGTCATTTTGTTGCTTTCTTTAAGAATTTTACTTTCTTTATTCCATATTTTTCATCCATACATATATAGTTTTATCTATTTTACTTTATTTTAGGTATTTTGTGTGTGGTTTATATCCTATCCCCTACCCTACATTTCACTTAGGGTAATTATCCCATATGTTCTACTTTCATTATACCCTCATTTCTAGTTACTAACTCAGGTTTAATTATATATCTACTTTTATAGCCATATTTGGAGAAGTACCTTTAGATTAATAGGGTTCTTAAAGTGTGGAATGATATGTTTAGTTTTGGAGATAGTATTAATCACAGGGTCAGTAAATTGTGGGAACTTTATGGGTTGATAGGGAAATTATATATGTATATCCTAGTGTGTAACATAGACTAAAGGGGCATGATTGTATATAGGTTTTTGAAACCCATGTGAACCAATGAAAGGTATCTTATCTTATTTAATTTTCATGTTAAGTGGTTAAACACTCATTATATATATCTATAAGAGGTGCATTAATCAAACTAGTTTGTGGTTATGATTGAACATGGTGGTATTTGAACAATAAAAATGGATTTAATTAAATGATTTTTTAAATACCATGTTATCGGGCATAGGGATACCCATATTTTATTTAAAATGTCTCTTCATCAACATATGTGTACAATTTAGGTAGTGAAGTTTTAACAGGGTGATTCAATTGATCAATAGAGGGCTAATTTGAGAGAGGTTTATGAGGCATCGAATAAGTCCATTCAATTTTCTTAGTAGAAAATCCTTGAGAAGTATGAGGGGAGTGTCTCTAATCTAGAGTCATGTTGTTAGATTGAGGTTCTTGATATCATCTTTGGTATTCTTCAAGATTGATTTGAGTTTTAGATTTAGTTGGTGTTTAGTCATATTTAAGGGTGGCGCCTAAATGTGGGATGTTATATATTGGTAATTGGTAGGGGAAATATATTTAAAGTGTTTAAATTCATAATAAGTCTCATTTAGAGTTCATGTTTTGAATGATGAAGTCATCTAAGAGGCAAGAGATACTCTCCCTTTAATATGGTAACTTGTGTGTATGAAATATTGTGATCAATTTTAAGGATATTTTTTGTATCAATCTTGACCTCTTTTGATACAAGAAGTCCAAATATTAGAATATAGCAGTGGAAATACTCCCCATGATCATATATGTAGTTACTCAATTTATGAATTATTTATAAATAGAAATAAATAAGAAAGTGGAGGTGATTGAGAATATTCACACCCAAGGATATATCCCCAAGAAGTAGTCCAGTTGGGGATATCCAGGAGGAGAACATTAATAAATGGATAGTGAATGAAAGGGAGGTCAAGGTTCTGATCCACAAGTAATCAATCACATAGACCAGTTAACTATTTTTAGGGATTGTGGTTCTAGAGAATCATCTAGGGGATTCCTATTTGGTTTTTATTTCTATGGTGGTTATGGTAACTGTTATGCCTTGTGCATAATGCTTAAGGAGGTCGATTTGGTATGGGAAGTCATTACACTCTCCAGCCATAGGAGTAGCAAATTATGTTATCATTTGGATAGAATACTAGAGATAGTAGAGTTCATCCCCATTATGGTTCTTATCCTTGATAATTGATACATGATTGTAGTCGTGGAGGATATTTGTAGAAATATTGAGGATATGAGCATGGGAAGATACATGCTATGAAATTCCAATGATATATGGGATGGGGATTATTTGATTTATAACCAGTTTATCATATAATAATGTTTTAGAATTATTTGATATCGTATATTTAAACTTATTCATTTATCATACTTTGGTCCATGCATTATTACTATATTTGAAGAGGCACTTGTTTTCCATATTGTTATCCACATCAGTCGGAGGCTAGGTTTTCTTTCAATATGTTTTTCAGTATTGGTGACTGATGATGAGGAAATAACAAAAGGTGGGGGAGTTCTTCTTCTTGCAGATATATTCATATGATGTTATCCTTGTAATAAAATATCCAAATTTTGTGCAAAATTTTATTTATTTCATTATAAAGAGAGTTGTGTTCTATGAAAAAGTAGGTATGAGACTACTATTCCTTGGAGAGTGAAACTATCAAATGGAAGGTAGGTGAGTGAAGCGTCTTTTGAAATTTTTGGTGGAATTATAGGTTTTTTAATGTTCATATGGTTTTTTAGAATTTTATATATGTCTTCTGATATAAGGTTGGGACAATACCTCCTTATCATGACGTCATCTTTCAGATATAGTAACACCTAGGTGGGTCCCCAATTTTGATTGATTCTTATCAGGTGGTACCCAAAAGTTGTGGTAGTTGAGGCTAAATGTTTATTATATGAGACATAAGGTTTTAATCTAGACTAATAGGACCCCTTTGGGTGATCTAGTGTTGATCAACAAAGACGTGGAGATAATTATAATGTTATGCATAAATTATCGGAGGTTTAATCTGGTTATAGTCTTGAACCATTACCATCTTCTTATTATATGTTATTTGATTGATTAGATAAAGGGACTCTTGTGGTTTCATAAGTTCAACTAGTAGTATTGATATCATCAAATTAGGGTAAAATAGGAGGATATCCTAAATAATTCCTTCGGATAAAGTTGTGAAAACATCGATTTCATGTCCATGTCATTCAACCTCACAATCACAATTCCTCTGTTCATGGGACTTGTGAACAATTTCATCCTTGTGTTCTTATCCCTATTCATAGTTTTCATGTATGTTCTTCTAGACTAAAAAATATATGGAATGTTTTCCAAGGGAAAATTCTAAATGTGGGTAATACAATTCCATGGAAATATTTTTTCCCAGAAGGGTGTGGTTTGGACCAATTCAAAGTAGTGGGAATTTTATCATTGGTGGAACCAAAGAATATTGAAGTGGTTTGTATATTTTTGGAATTATGGAATATTATGGAAGATTTTTATCCATATTCCGTTATATTTCATTACCATTAACAACCTTAACCAGAAAGAAATAGACATCTATCTGGACTAATCAGATTCTGGAAGAATTTGACTTCCAGATGGAGAGGTTGATCCATTTATAATATCATCAGCTTCTCTAGGAATGGATTATATTTCATGACATCTTTGATTCTTATCATATGGGATTGGTATATATCTTAATTAGGTAAGGGGTGGTGTCCTTTTTTGGGTCTCTGTTGTTTCATCCCTAAAATTGCAACTATGTATCCCATGATCTATAATTAGATTTAGTAGTGTACTCCCAAAATAATTGGATACATTACCTCATCATAGAATGATTTATGGACTTCACATATCACAAGATCCATGGGTACGTCTTCCCTCAGGGGAATATGAATCTATGGTAGTGGGGGTGGATGGAGTTTCTCTATGATTATGATTTCAAGGTCTCCATTAACCATTGTAATGGAAGCATTTCATCTGATATGTTGAGAATAAATTTTGTAGGAGATGATGTTTGAGAGATTGGTGCCACATAGAAATAGATAGAGGATATTGCAACAATTCATATGAAGTCAATAGTAGAGGGTTTATTTATCATAAGACTATAGAATAAAAATTTATACATAAGTTATAGGATAACTAGTGGGGAGACTCATAGGTGGAGTTGATGTGAGACCGTGTAATCCATGGTGATTCTCTATGTGTGGGTAAGAGGATAGTTGGAAATGGATAATGTTTTAGGTTAATCTATTCATTCCATTGAAGATGAAAAATGTACTTATTAATGTGTTCAAAAGATCATTTTTAGTTTTTTATGTGGGGGTTTATATTATGTCTCTTTTCTTGGGGAGGAAACTTTGGTGTCTTGGGATAAATCATTTAGTGGCAATGTTTGTGGAATATTATTTGGTTTCTCATTAGGGGAAAACCACTTACCACAAGACTAAAGGTTTTCATGATTCCTTGGGGGTACCAAAGCTGAAGTGGGGGATATTTTGATAAATTAATTCATTGGGATACATAGGTCTAATGGTATATCTAATGATTTATTGGGTGATCATGGACTATCTGAGGATGACATCGCATTTTTATAGATTAGGGTTTTGAGTGGTGTGGGTTCCCTGGTAATTTTGTATGTATATAATGTTTTGTTCCTATTATGGGTATGGAGGATCATTATTTCTAATCTGGATCCTAATTTTACCCCTTTTTTCAGAGTATATTTTGGTATCCCTTTGGCTTCTAGTTTAACCTTCGATCATTTATCCACCCCCTAAACAGATGGGTATAAAATAAAACAATACACAAACTTTGGGATTCTTTGTGGGAATTCATCTTGGATTTTAGTGGTTCTTGTTTGAAGAACGTACCCTTGGTTGAGGTTTCCTATAATAATATTTATCAATCATACATTTTCATGGAACAATTTGTGGAATTTTATTAATGATTGACTACTTCTCTACTGTGATGGATAGGGGTTGGGGATTCAATACTTCATGGTCATGATGTGGTGTATAGAATGACCGAGAGGATCCATATTGTTTCATAATTGATGGAGGAATTTCATATAATGACCTAATAATAGAATATTTATACATTAAATCCTTTCAATCAATAAACAATATATCTCCCAAATAAACACACATTAGGACTATAAATGTTTAGTGTACTTGGAGATAGGATACACCAACATCATATTTAAGTATAGCCTTTCTCATCTCAAACATCTTCATTTACATAAGAAACTTTTCAAGACACATCATAAATAGAAGATTTCGTCAATTTCAGCATAAGGAAATAATAAATAAGTGTGGGGTCATAGTCCCTACAAGGGTAAACATGAGAGATATCAATTATATGAGATCATAAGATGATCATAAATTTATTATAAAATAATTAAGATCATTGTCTCAACATAAACTATTCATACATAGAAAATAATTGATTATAAACTAAAAATTCTTTTAATACCTAGAATAAAGATAAATAAGGGTGTCAAGGAAGTAATCATAATTCAAGACTCGTAACATAGGCATGCGGAATCAATAGAACAGGAAATCAAAATCTTGTAAAAATAGCTAATCTTATTCATTTCCATAAATAATAATTTTATCATATGTATAACTTCATAATACTCATGCATAAAAATTTGAACATATCCTTTCAAAATAATACTCATGTTTAATATTGTGATCATAGGTAGATTATATCATAATCACACATAATATAGTGGAAAAAATATATTTGAAGTAATGTATGCGCTTATCATAGTCATCTCATGGGATATCAATATCCCATTAACCAATGAATTGGAGTGATATAACATTACCAATCACTACATATTAAAATATATTTATATGTATTCCACATGATCATGAAAAATAATTACCATTTTATCAAAATTTCATCATTATAATTAATGACCCCCCATAGAGATAACAAGGATGGTATCATTGGATTATGTCCCCGGTGAAGTGTAAATAACATTAATGGATTTTTTTTATTGGTGAAAATACCTATACAATATAGTTGAAATGTGTTTTTAGGAAAATTATATTTTCCTTTTGAAATCACTTATTTAAAATATAAAAATTTCAAAAATACTTTCAAAGTTTTTTCATTGAATAGATTCATAGAAACTTTTAATGGATGATTTATACCATTGAACAGCTACCTATGACCTTCATAGAGGGATATTATATTTTTTTAGAATAATAATAAACACATTACACAAACACATACTAGAGGACCGTAATAGTTTAGTTACATTGGATACTAGAGACACCATCATCTAATTTCATGAAATATCATCAATGTCTCTTATAATGATCTTCCCATTAAGTACTATTTAAAGAAATACCCTAATTAAAACCATTATTTATAACCTAAAATATGGATACATAAGAAAGGATTAGCTTAGATGATCATTAGGGATTAACATAGGAGATAAATAAACAAAACTGGAATATATGTGTACGAGAACATGAACAAAAAAATTGAAAAAAATACCCTACACATCAAATTTCATAATCATGATTCTTTAAAAAAATATTGGCAGTTCATATGAAATGAATCATAATAAATCAAAGAACATAATCCGTGAGTGTATAAAATTTCCATAAGACATGAAATTGTGGCGTACACAAAATCATAGAAAATCACTTGAATGGAATCCAAGACTCATGGAAAATTCTATCATAGTGGAATTGGTTAACTCCCAAAAACATCATTGTAATAATGTTTCACTCCCAAGAACATCATAGTAGACAATATCCCTTATTGAACTGGGTTTACTCTCTTTTCAAGTCCCCTATAACTCAAGATATTTAAATAATTAAACAATGCATTGCAGGGAGATATAGGTATCACACATATTTAGTTATAATATAACCAATATCCATTGTTTTAACATAACCACAATCCTTAGTTACAACATAACCACCATCACACAATGAAAATCATACATATGTGTGCCAAATGACCATAAAACATTAATCATATCAAATCCCATTGAACGAAATGGGTATAATAAATATTTCATCATAGAATAACCTATTGAAAATAAATAGGTTAATAATAATTTAATCATATCATCATTGAATAACCCATGGAAAAAAGAATCGAGTTTCTTAAGTATTATATCATGGTGTGACCCATATAAGGGAAACAGGTTTCTTAAAAATTCTATTGTTGTGTAACCCATTGAAGGGAAATTGGCTTTATAAACATAATGTCACTATAAACATAAACTATTTAGTGAAAGAATAATAATTTTATTCCTAGATCATATCCCCGATAAAGAATAAGTATCGACAAAGGATTTCATCTTAGATAAGGAATTATTTTGAAATAAAAATCAATAAGAATGTTCCTTGATAAAAATAACCCTTCGTTGTGAATAAATTATTAATACTAAAAATTATAAAATATTTTGGAAATCCATTTCATTGAAAATAAGCATTGAAAACTTTTAGATTAAGTTTTTTTTAAAACAATCATTTCATGTAGAAAATAACCTTCTCAATTTGAAAATAACATTTAAATTTTTAATAAATTTTGAAAATAGTTTTCATTTAAAAAAATAATGAAAACTTTTATAGGAAGTCTAAATGAAAATAATGTTCATAAAGTTGGGGAAATTCTTTCATATCGTACACATTAAAAAAATTCCTTTCACATTTTCAATAAATTCCAAAAATTAATTTTTTTTTTCAATGACATGAATATTATAAAATCCAGGGACATGCTCTCCCAAATCTTACACTAAAATCCATAACATTATATTCCTACCTTTGATATCGATATTATGGACCCAATTTTTTCCATATTAACCATAAAACATCAAGTGAAAAACATTGATCACATAGATTATGAAGTACCTTTTAAATTTAGTGTTATAGTGAATTAGGACACACTCTAACAAAAACAAATCATATCAATATAGAATCATAAAAAACTAGTTTATAATGTGGAAAAAAACCTCATGTTAGTCCCTGATTTTCTTATTTCACAACAATTCATCAACATCATCTTTTTTAAATCCTTTAAAAATGCATGACCCCAGATCTTCATTTCAGTTATGGATCTTGATTTTAGTTTTTTTTGGGAAGAAGGAAGAAAAGAGGATTTTATAAGTACTCACCGTGTACTTATTAGTACATTCCATGTACTCGGTTGCTGCGTACAACTGTGTATTGGATATGTAACGGTCAAGTACATGGTCGTGTGATGACCTGGAATACCGCTTAAGTCAAGGCTGGTTGAGGCTATTACATGGCATGTGCATTTAATGAACACACATTGTAGTTTTATTTTTAATTGATATATTTGTGTGGGGTCACGTCTTATGTCTGTAAACCTCTTCTTCATCCTATGGTTCATACATGAGAGCGATGGAATGACCAAAAAAATTCAAATCCCTCTTGATTCTCCATTCGAGCTCCGATTGAGATGCCTTCAGGTGCGTTGGAATCAAATCAGTGAGTTCCCAAATACTCTAGTGCATTTATTCGTAATTCCTCCTCTATTTTGAGTTATTCAAGGTTGAGAATTTTTTACTTTTTTTTAGATCTATGTGGATATAGGATGATTCAAGGGTCGACCTTCAATTATATATATCGTAATACATCAAGGTTGGTGGATTGTGCCTTTCATTGTTCGTATTTGGAATATATATGATAAAGGTGTTGCATACCCATGTTTGGGTTATTGCTTGATTTGTAATTTAACCATGTTCATCACCTTCTATGGTTTTTTTATTTTATAATGTCTAGTTGCTTATAAGTAAGGTTATATACCTTGTTTATCGGACACTATGGGTGTGTTTCCCTTGTTTGAATTTTCTCTAGTCGTTAGGTGTAAGATGCCTATTAGGCTTGCCTTGTTTTCTATGCATGCTGGTTAGGATGGAGTTTATGATTATGTGAGATGCCTAACAAATGTATTGTGAAGGTTTGACCATAGGGGGTTCACTAAGAGAGATTCCAAAGCTAGGGTCATTAATTACTATTTTACTAAAATGATGACCAAGGGTATTAACCGTGAGAGCTGCCAGGTGGTTTTAGACCTAGGGGTTTAGACCATGAGATCATGCCCTGGTGGTTTCTTATAATTGTTTGATAGTATATTAGACCAAAGATGTTAGACCGTGAGAGATTTCCTAAAGGGTTTTTGTTAAATGAGTTTTTTTATGCTAAACTAGGGGGATTAGACTGTGAGAGCTTTCCCAAAGGTTCATTATTGAATAATTGAATTATTGTGAAGCATCTACCAAGATAAATCTAAACATTTGATTCAGTCTTATTTGTTTTTCTTAGATGGTATTCTGAGAGATATTTTTTTATTACTTAATATGGGATAGAGATCTTATCCTAGATACCAAGGTTTACATGTCTCAACATATTGAATAAAAAATGTAAATATATGTAATTAAAAACTATAGGATTTTTTAATTTTGAGTACTTCATATTTTATTGCTTTATTTCTGCATATTTCCTACTATATATATATTCATTTAAAGTTGGGAATATATAATTTGGTGGTTTCCTACTGGGATTCATCTCACACCCAGTCTGGGTCATTATTTTTGACCCAGATAGATTATATTGTTGTTGGTATAGATAAGGGAAAGAACCCTTCCTCATCAGGAACTTGATTGCTATTGGAACTGGAGAGCATGAGACCAAGCTGATGCTTGTGATGCTACTGGAGTCTACTTGTATCATTGGTACTGTGGTTTATCTATTTCTTTACTGCATTGTCACTTGTTTGGCTATTTTTATAGACACATTTTCCATGAATGTTATATATATATATATATATATATATTGTGGATTCTTTTGGATTTACATTATTCTTCTTCTGTTTATTTATATTGTATCGTATTACTGCTTCTGCTATTGTTTACTATTTGTTTTATTATTTCTATACTCTTCCAATGAGGTCATAGTTTCCACATTATCACACCTTGGACCTCAATGCTAGTCGGAAGCCTATGGCGTTTGGAGAAATGCGCTTGAGTTTTTGTGAAAAACCGGGTTCGGGGCACCATTGGGTGGGACCTGGATCTGGGACGTTACAAAGTGGTATAAAAGGAGGATATTTTATGCTTTTCCTTACTATTTGGATCCAATATATTGGGATAATAAGGAAATGAGGTTTGGTAATTAGTTGTGCATGGGGGTAGCTAACCCGTGTATAGGGAAAAGCCAAATTACGTCGAATATTTCAATTTTTCTGATTTTTCAATTATTATAGTTGATTTGATTTCACTGTTGGGAGATTCACTTGTTTTGTGTTTTTATGATTGATATAATTTTGGATCTATTTTTGTTTCAACCTAATTAGATGAGTGTATTCCATCTCATGCATCATATGATCACTTTCTAGGGATTAGATGTCATTCATTCTTGTCATGCCATTTAGTTTGCATAACTAATTTCATGTTGTTGTGATAGATGTTGTGTTATATATGCATGATTTTATAATAGATTTTATGATATAAATACCTTCTATTTTGATAGGGTATTGTTATATGTAATGTTTCATTTGTATAGATGCCATGGATTGGTCCCTAAGGTGTTATGGACCATTTTGTTTTAGAATTTGGTAGATCATGTTTGAATATTAATTTAATTCTATTAATATGACATGAAAAAGGATTACAAACATTGATTTGTAGGGTGAATGGGATCTCACGGATCATAACATGGCATAACTTGGCTGAATTTTGATATTTTTGGAGTTTTAAAGAAGTTTTAGAGGACTACTATCTTGAATCCCAGACAACACGACATGGGATGTTATGAACACACTCCATGGGTTCTTATGTACCAGATGAAATGAATTTTCCTAATAACACACCATGTACCATATGTACACTCCATTTAGTTTTTAACTGTGTGACTAACTGTGTGAGGACAGACATGGGGTTTATAAAATGATTGGTAGAACATTTCATGTACTAGGAGTACACACCGTGCTGACAAAACACCATGTATCCGAGCTTGTGACTAATGGACTGGGTGGATGAACATGGTTTGTACACACCATGTATAGATTATGCACATACTGTAGTAATCGACCATGTATCTAGTCATGTGACTAACGACATGGGAAGATGGAATTTCTGTTGCACACACCCTGTCTAGGGTGAACACGTTGTGTAGTGTTACACCAGAAGGATCATGTTGTTCTAGACATTTAGAAGTACCTAGGAAAGAGGGGATATTCAAGTACATGATGTGTCATAGGAGGAACACGCTGTGTTTATGGGGTGTTACGGGACCAGGTTTCCATAGGTAAAAGCCCATGATAAATCTTAAGGGAACATGTCATGTAGTTGTTCTACAGAACGTATTACCCTCTTTTGTAAAACATCATTTTTTTCCTTATCCTATTCTGTTATTTCACTTCTAAGTTACAGTACTTAATAATCTTGTACTAAGGTGTGCACTTGACCTTGCAGAGTCATGCCACCATGATGTTCTCCAGTTTCACGTGAGATACAGGACAATGATCATACACTTGAAATTGTAGATCAAGGATTACCAGCAGAACCAACCATAATGCCTGTCTTGGAACCATTTGTTATGCCAGATGCATGTGTTGATGCACAGTTTCATGAAGTATTTATGAGTATGATGCAAAATTTTCAGGGAGCACCACATCCTTCACTGGCCAAGGAAGAGATGACATGGGTGTTCTAGTAACAGCATCCTCCCAGTCTTTCAGGGGATGTAGGACCGTAGGCTGCAGAGTCATGGTTGGAGGCCGTTCTTTATATCTTCAAGAATATGTTGATGCTTTCAGAGAGGATGGTGAAGTTCACAACATACATGATATGTTATTCCTCTAAGAGATGGTGGGATGTTATCTCATAGCCAGGACATCATCGTGATATGGATTGAGAATATTTTCATACGAACTTCTATGATTACTTTTACCTCGAGATGTTGAGGGTCGATCAAGACCCACTAGAGTTTATATATTTAAAGCAGGGTTCTCTTTCAGTGATTGATTACTCTTCTAGATTAACAGAGCTTCAGCGCCTCACACCTTTTGGGGGGGTGATGCGTTATCACTTTCTAGGTGGTTTTAGGATGGTATTAGGTAGGACATTTGATTGTAGTTGAATATTTTCAGGCTCACTTCGGTGACTGCTATTGTAATCAAGGGATAATTATTGAGTGCAATTTGAGGGAGTTAGGAACCGTGATCCAGGGTGGTTCTACATCAAAACTTGGAACTCTTTTGACCGATAACCAGACGTTCAACATGGAGATTTCATGGGATGTTTCTTTAGGTGGCCCAGTTGTGTGTTACATGTGCGGGAAGAATGGGAATAAGAGACCACATTTCCTGAAGGACCCATTCAAGTGCCGATCTTGTGGAAGGATGTGCTACATTCATCATTTTTTCAGGAAGTTATCACCAGTAGAGAGTGATAGGGGATCGGTTATGACTCCATGTTCAGGAGAAGGACCACCAATTTATCATTAGTCAGGTAATTGGGGTTTGTGAGGCCGAGGAGGTGGTTATGACCATGATATCTAGAAGAAAGTTTCTCTGCAAAAGTAGGGTGTACTAGATCAGGGTATCCAGGTAGGATCACAGGGCCACAGTACAGGTCAAACTTTCGCGATGGAGCAGACCCACTAGGAGTGGGATCCTGGACCCTCAATGGTTAGAGGTAAAATTATAGTTGCCTTAGTTTTAGCTTCTTATCTTTCTGATATAGGGGTTTCCCATAGTTATATATCTGTTTCGGTTGTGGAGATCCTTAGCCCCTATATATTTAATTCTGATGATATTATGACGCTAGACAATCCATTGGGGATTAGGATGGCTAGTGTACGTCGGTGAAAGGGGTGCCCTCTCGAGGTTGGTAGGTGTTAATTAATGTGGGACCTCTATATCTTAGAAATGACAGTCTTGAATTTCATTCATGGAATGGATAGGTTGGTATCCTTTTAGGCCTTTTTTGACTGATATCACCGCAGGGTAAGTTTTACGTTACCAGAGGGTAGATACTTTCTACACAAGGGTTAATGGGATGTCCAGGCGATAAGATCTAGACCCGAGAATTATTGGTTGGGGGAATTATATCCCAGATACTTGTTTTATATATGTATGAATAGGGGACAGCATAGATGGATTTTCCTCCAATGGTGGTTCATTTCAGAGATATCTTTATAGACATATTTTGAGGATTACCATTGTAGAAAGAGGTAGATTTCTTTATTGATCTTGTGTCAGGAGAATCAGTAGTGTACATTACTCTGTATACGTTGGCTACACTAGAGTTATAGGAGATCAATAAGCAGTTAGATAAGTTTCTGGAAAAGGGTTTCATCCGACCCAGTACTTCTCCTTGGGGTTCACCTTTCCATTTTGTGAAAAAGGTGGATGGTACCCTCAGACTTTGTGTGGATTATCAAAAGATTAACCGGTTGATGGTCAAGAACCGATATCCCTTGCTGAGGATTGATGATCTCTTTGAACAACTTCGAGGAGCCCGAGTGTACTCAAAGACTGAACTAAGATCCAGTTATCAATAGTTGTGCATTTGACCATCAAATATACCTCTTAGAACCTTTTGGAGAAGGTATGGTCTATACAATTATTGGGTTATGCTGTTCGGTCTCACGAACGCACCAGCAGTTTTCATGGCACTAATGAACCGAGTGTTCCATACTTCATTATATTATTTTGTGGTAGTATTCGGGGATGATATCTTGGTGTACAATCACACTTGATACGACCATGCCATCCATCTTGAGATCGTATTGAGTACACTAATATATCATTAGTTATATGCTAAGTTCACAAATGACACTTTTGGATGGATCAGATTCACTTCTTGGGTCATGTTAGCCTAGAGATAGGAGTGTTAATAGACCTAGAAAAAGTGAGAGCTATGGTTTCCTAGGAGCAGCTAAAGCACGTCGTTCAAGTAAAAAGTTTTCTTGGACAAGCTGGTTACTACATACGCTTTATTTAGGACTTCTCACACTTAGAAGCACCACTGATGTTCCTGAATAACAAGGGTGTGAAGTACTTCTGGAAAGATTCCAGTAATTCAGCCTTATAAGAGATGAAAGGGAGATTGAATTCAGCACTGATCTTGATTTTTATGAAGCTAGGTGAGAGTTAAACCATTTACTATGATTCCTTAGGTATCGGGCTAGGAGTAGTGCTTATGCATGGGAGAGGAGTCATTGTGTACGGGTCTCGGTAGTTGAGGCCACATGAGAGGAATTACATAACACACGATCTTGAGTTGGCTACAGTTGTGCATGATTTGTGCTGTTGGAGACAATACTTACTAGGAGGGCATTTTTTGGTATACACTAAACACAAAATCCTCAGGTATATCTTTACTTAGTGAGATCTAAATTTGAGACAGTGAAGGTGGGTTGAGTAACTTCATTCCTTTGACTTTGATAATTCCTATATGCTTCAGAAAGGCAACACAATGGTTGATGAGTTGAGAAGGTGGACTCAGATACAAGTAGTTCTAGAGGCCAGCAGTGGGGGAATATTATGGATCTTTTCTCTAAGATTCATTTGGAGGAGCAAGAAAAATTGGGGTAGAAATTTCATTCTTCTATAGCTATTGCATATACCCTACAAGATTGAGTGTGAATGAGGAATTTATCAGATTCTGAAGGCCTAGTATGGTGGGAGAGCATGACAGTTGAGGACCCTACTCTTGGGGGACCACTGGTGAGGATGAGGTTTTTAATTTTCATGGGTGGGTATGGGTGTAATCAGACATATGTGAGGAGTTTATGCGAAATTTTCATGTCTCGGTATGGGAAGTTCATCCTGGTGTCACCAAGATGTACCAATATTTACATCATCAGTATTGGTGGCCAGGTATGAAGAGGGTTGTAGCTAGTTTTTTATGAGATGTTTCACCTTTCAGTAGGTGAAGGTGGAGAATTAGAAACCGACAAGGCTGTTACAGCAGTTACCCGTTCTCGAGTGGAAGTGGAATGATGCTACGATAGATTTTATGATAGGTTTACTGAGGTCTCCTCGAGGGAATGATGTGGTTTGAGTTGTTATCAACAGGCTCATGCAGGTTTCACATTTTCACGATGATTAAGGAAACCTTTAGTGTCAATGAGCATGGAAGGTTATACATATGAGATATTGTATGTTTTCATAGGGTTCGAAACTCTAACTTTTCCGACAGGGATGCCCGATTTACTTTTTGGGTCTGGAAAGGACTACGGAGGGATTTGGGTACATATGTACTTTTATGTATAGCTTTTTATCCCTAGATAGATGGAATGTATGAGCACACAATTCAGGTTTTGGAGGACATGCTTCGTGCATGCATCCTGGGTTTCAAGGGCTCTTGGGGGAGACCCATACCCCTGCTGGAGTTTTCCTACAATAACAGTTTTTAGGAAATGATTCAGATTGTACCTTATGAGGCTTTGTACGGTAGGACATTCCGATCACCCCTATGTTGGCTAGAGGTAGGAGAGGAAGCTATGATGGGACCTCATCATGTCTAGGAGACAACTGAGCTGGTGGAGTTGATTCAAAAGAAGATGGATACAACACAATCACTCCAGATATCTTATGCTAATTGATAGAGACGACATCTGGAGTTCGAGGTTAGAGATCAGGTTTTCCTTCATGTCACACTGAGGTTGGGACACAATAGGATTATGAGACATGGGAAACATTAACCGAGATATGTTGGGCCATTTGAGGTTTTGGAGAGAGTCGTACTGGTTGCCTATCATTTTCAGTTACCTCAGAGGTACCGGGCTATGCATGAGGTCTTTCATGTTTCTCCACTACAACATCACTTTTCATAATTGTGTCCAATTTTCAACCCGATGAGGTTGATTTGGAGGTGGATGAATCCATCTTGGGGAACCCTATTTTGATAGTGGATCACAATACAAAGGTTCTTTGTGGATGTTCTGTTCCTCTGGTACGAGTTCTATGGCAGCACGAGCGAGTGATGGATGAGACAAGGGAGAGGGAGGTCAATGTGCGATAGAAATGGCTAGAGTTGTTCGTCGATTCTTCTTCACCACCCTTGGAATTGAAATTCAGGGATGAACTGATTTAAGGGGGGAAGTTTGTAAAAACCCATATCATTATTTCATCTATGGATCTTGATTTCAGTTGTTTTTTAGGAAGAAGGATGAAAAGAGGATTTTTTAAGTACACACAGTGTACTTATGATTAAACGTCATGAACCCAGTTGCCCTGTACAACCGAGTATTGGTTGTGTAATAGCTGAGTACATTTCCATGTGATGACCTAGGAAGACCACTAAAGTCGGGGGGCCGGTTAAGGCTACTACACGGGTTTACATTTAATGAGCACACTGTTTTGTTTTTTTTAATTGATTAATCAGTGTAGGGTCGTGTATTATGTCTGTAAACCTCTTCTTCTTCCCATGTTTCATACAGGAGAATGATAGAATTAATGGTGAATTCAAATCCCTCCCGATTCTCCATTCATGCTTTGATTGAGACACTGTTGGGTGCGTGGAATTCCACTAGTGATTTCTAAAATCCTCTCGAGCCTTTCTTCCTAATTCATCCTCTATTGTGAGTTATTCATGGTCAATATTTATTAAAATTTTTTTAGATCTATGCCAATCTAGGATGATTCAAGGATTGATGATCAAGTATATCGATAATAACACATCGAGGTAGGTGGTTTGCGCCTTTAATTTTTTTTCATCAGATTATATATGTTAAAATTGTTGCATACCCATGATTGGGGTATTGCCTGATTTATAATTTAACCATGTTCATCCATAATATGGTTTATTTAATTGATAATGGGTAGTTCTTATACATAAGGTTATATAACATGTTTATCGGACATCGTGGGTGTGTTTCCCTTTTTTGACTATTCTCTGGCCATTTGGTGTAGGATGAATACTAGGCTTGCCTTTTTTTCCCCGATTTCTAGTTAGGATAGATTTTATGATTATGTGAGATGCCTGAGATATACATTGAGAAGGTTTGACCATGGAGGATTAACCAAGAGAGATTCCAGAGGGAGGGTTATTTATTTATGTTTTACTGAAATGTTGACCATGGGTATTGACTGTGAGAGCTACTAGGTGGTCATCAACCCTAGGGTTTAGATTGTGAGAGCTTGCCTAGGTAGTTGTTTATAATTTCCTGATAGTATATTATACCAAAGTGGTTAGACCATGAGATCTTTCCCAAAGGGTCATTATTTAATGAATTATATTTATGTTAGACCAGGGGGATTATACTATGAGAAATTTCCAAAAGGGTCATTATTGAATAATTGAATGAGTGTGAATCGTCTACTAAGCCAAAGAAAAATCTTTGATTTGGTCATACTTGTTTTGTTTAGATGGTATTTTGAGTCGTCAGTTTTATTACTTAAACAGGTGATAAAAAGTGTAGGCTGGATCCTAAGGGTTACATGTCTCAAAAGATTGAATAAAAAATGTAAATGAATGTAATTTAAAAAAGTAGGATTGTTTAATTTCGAGTACTTCCTAGTTTATTGCTTCATTTTTACAAATTTTCTGCTATATATATTCACTGACAGTTAGGCATAGAGCTTTTGGATGTTTCCTACTGGGATTCAACTCACACCCTGTTTGGGTCAAGGTTTTGGACCCAAACAGATTCTATGGTCACTGGTATAGATGAGGGAAAGTTTCATTCCTCCTCAAGTACTTGATCGCTATTGGAGATGGAGATCATGGGACAAATCTGATGCTTGCGATGCAAGGAGTCTACTTGTTTATTTTGTACTTTGTTTTCTGTATTTCTTTCATGCATTGTGAATTGTTTTTTTGTTTTCATAGATACATATTTCGCACATCATATATATATATATATATATTGTGGCTACTGTTGGATTTACTTCAGTATTAAATTATTTATATCTGTTTTCTGGTACTACTTCTTTTTCTATTTTTTTCAATTTGTTTTTTGCATTGTATACTCTACCAATGAGCATATAGTTTCCCCTTTATCACACCTTTCACTTCACTTCTAGTCAGCAGCCTCTGGGATTTGAGGAAATTCTCTTGAGGTTATGTGACCAACTGGGTTCGGGGTATCTTTGGGCGGCACACGGATCTAGTACACTACAACAGACATAAATCGTTCAAAATAATTCTTTAAAACTTGTAGAAAAGGAAACAAAAGAAGGGTGAGATCAAACACATAGTAAGGGTATACATAATAATTAATAATTAATTTTCATCCCTAAGAATAATATTTTATGAGGGAATGATGAAATAATAAAACTACATGTGTGAATTATAAAATAAATCATAACCATCAATACCTGAATCATCAAATATGAAATCATTACAAAGAAATGAGTCACCAAAATCTGTAATAAAAAACCATTTGATATCAATATAGATGATCAAAAATATTATAAACCTCTAGAAATCATATGGAAAATATATTAGTATATTGGAACATCATCTCATTGGACACTTATGAAACACTTGAAAAACCCTAAAAAATTGTAATAACTATAAAACCAACATGCATTGTAATTTTTAATAGAAAATAATGATTACCCAATGAATCATAGTGCTCTCTGGGTTCACCCATTATATAATCTATAACAGGCACACGTAATGCTATTTTGTGCACCGATCATTTATAATTTTCATAAACCGAATACATAGAAAATTCATCAAAACTCATTTAAGAAAACATTTTTCCTAACCTAAAATTATTAACCCTAGAAAAGGAAACAGGTTCCCCTAAAATCTCCTTGAAACATGATTAACCCATTGAAATTAAATGGGTTCCAAAACAATATCTTTGTAATATGATTAAAACATAGAAAATAAATGGGTTTCAAAATAATCTTTTAAATCATGACTAACTAATGGAAAATAAATGGGTTAAATAAAAATCACTTTGAAACATGATTACACCATAAAAATGAACAGGGTTCAATTATAATTTTGTTGAAACATGAATAACACTCCAAAAGGAAATTGGTTCCAAAGAAATCTCTTTGAAACATGAATAACCATAATAAATGAAATGGGTTCCATAATAGTCTCTTTGAAAGATGAATAACCCAAATAAATGAAATGGGATCCATGTCAATCTCATTGAAACATGATTAACCCATGGAAAAGAAATGGGATAAAAAATAATCTGTTTGAAACCTGATTATCCAATGGAAAAGAAATGGGTTCAATAATAATCTCTTTGAAACATGAATACCCATGTAAAGGAAACATGTTCTATAAATATTTCTTTGAAACAATCATAATCCATCCAAATAATGAATACCTATGGGTCAAGACAATGTATCCCTAGTGCAGGATACCTAAAAAAACGTAGTTGATGATGATGAATACAAACACCATTAAAGGGACATTAAATACATTCATGAGGAAAATAATCTTTAAACACACGAAATCATCCCATACAACTTTGAAACATTTGAATCATTTGTCTCAAGAAGGAATAACATTAAACTAAAAGTATAATATCATAATAATAAGTAGATTAATGATATACCATGTGAAAGGATAAGTATATAAACATCATAAAATAATATAGGATTATAACATAACAAACTTCACAAAGAAAGAAAAATGTGACAAAAATCCAATACCAATTTGGTAACATTAAAACATTAAACACCATGAAATAGATATCATCAAAAGGATGTGTAAACCCCAAAAAAAGTATCGCTATGAATCATAAAATATATTCATGGGTAGTATACACACCAAAAACTAAAATAAGTGGTGAATAAATAAAATATCTCACCGAATTAAAAGTGATACAATAAAACCCCTTACAATGACCGTATCATTGGAATATAAATTTAGATGAAACCCCTTATAATTATGGTCACATTTGAACTAGATGTAAAAAAAGTAATAGAAATAAAATAAAATAATTAAATAGCATGTAGATTAAATAATTCATTAATTAATATATATATATATATAAAGGTGTTTTATTTACATAAAAAATGAAATAAATGGTGATTATGATGTATACTTCATGAAAGTAAAAGTGAGTCAATAATACCTTTCCATGAGGCTTATTTGTCATGATTATCCTCTATATTCCTAAATAAAAAACTTATTCTAATTATTTACTTTCTACAGAACCTTTTTTATGTTTATAATTACTTATATTACACATATTACAATTTTATGTACAACTACGTAAACAATTATGTTTATGTAGGGTGTTTTGACCATATTCAGTTTATATGACAAAAAATGACTTTGGTAAGTCAAAAATGATCAAAGGGGTCATTATGTAAACATATCTAGAATGATAATCAGGTATTAAGTATCATATTTATACATCAATTATAATTTTAGAAACAATAATTAATTATGGTTATGAATAATGAACCAATATTACAATCATGGACATGGTAGATCGTACGTATGCATGAGTAACGTTATAATTAATCATTGATCATCATGAAAAGAAGTTAAGTAATATTTCTCTTTATTGAGTGAAACAAATATAATAAATTTTATTTTATTTATTCATATATACTTATATATATACTTTAAGTGATGTAAAAGGAATCACTTTGTGTCGGGGAGGTGATAGTCCTCACTTCCATGAAAGTCATTATCACATTTTCATTATGTGGAAAAGGTATTAAGGAAAAATGATATATTATTTTTCAAGAAATATAATTAAATAATTCATATCATATATATTTTATGTATTCCATATATTTTTTATTAAACCCATCCTTAGTACATTCCATGTAATGTTTGAACGTATCGCATCGCTTAGAGGAGTCGGTAGTCAACACATCCACAAACGATGCTATCATATTTATAAAAAATGAAAATCATGAAATTATGTGTTATATAACAATTAAATAAGTATAAATAAAACAATAATATCATATATATTATATTAAATTAATATTTTCAACCATGAGAGGTGGTGAAGAAAAAACTAGTGACATTGTTTCGTGAGGCGATAGTTTTCCATACAAGAAGAGTAATTTGGTTACCAATTTTATGGAAGATTTTGTAGGTTTAGGTAGAACTCTTAACATAAAAACAACAACGTATATTGCATATATAGTTTTTTTATATAATAATATAATAAGAATAATTTAATTGGTGAAGAAGGAAATAAAACATATATGGATGTTGATTATTTTGACCTTCATTTATGGTAACTCATATTGGATTTCACTGAAGGGATTCCTTGGTTGGATTTATACCCAATGAGAGGAATATTTGGTGAGAGGATGGAAATTGGTAGCTTATTTGGTTATTTTTTGGAATATCCAAAGTTATTGAGATTTGTGAAGAAAGAGAAGGAATGAATGACTTTTTATAGAGGATGATGGATGGAATTCTAGTATATATAAAAAGTTCAGCACTATTGGGAGGTATCCTACGTGTCATGTTCATATAAGATTATAATTAATGGATTAAAGTGTATTTATAGTCAGTATACACCCAAAACACACAATACAAAGATCATTTTATCATTATTTCTTTAGTCATTATTTGTCCTTATTTTTTTTATTTTGTTTTTTCATTTATGTAGCTTGTTTTATAACCTACATAATTAATCCATTTTGACTAAATTAAATTAATAAATATTATAAAATTTATACAAAGTGATTATGAATTATGAAAAAAAATTATAAAATAAAAATCCCATATGTGTTAGAAATTAATTTTAACAGAATCACATGTAACTTGAAAGAACAATTCATTAACCCTAAATAAACTAATATGGTTTTTACTATGTATAAGTCAATATATCAATTATAGAATATAATTTTATAAATTAATAGAATATGTTTTATATTTATTAAAGTTTACAATTATTTTGGTAGAATATTGTATCATTAGTAAATTTTAAATCTTTTACTAAAATATGATTTATTATAAAATAACATTAATGTAAATGTAGACATTATTAACTTAATTTAAATTTAATAATATAAATAATAATATGTAATTTGAATTTATTAAGTTGAAATTTTTGTAACATGACATATTTTTCAATACAAAATGAAATAAAATAATTCAATCAATTTAATTTACTTTTAATATTTTTAGTATCATTTATTTTAATTAATTACTAACTAAATAACTAACTCTTTGGAATTCCATAAAAAAATTATTCTGAATAATTCATCTATAATAATTAAATATAAATTAATATGTTGAAAAAAACTCCATTCCATTGAAAAATATTTTTTATAACCAATCTAATTTTTTTGTCCACATCATAATGCTTTTAAATGTTAAACACAGTGAAGGGTCATTTTTTCACTTTTTCCTTACATAACATATTCTATAGGTCATTTACATGGAATGATATCTGAATTACTAATAACAATCTATCATAATGTGATGAGGGTCAAAATATGTCCATCCATTTAGTGTTTGATATGTTTTGGGTCATTTATAAACTTAAGATTAATCTTTACCCACCAAGTAAACAAATATTTACCTTAGTCACTACAATTAATTTAAATTTATTTCACTGATGTTTTCGTTTTGAAAACATTTTATTACCATATTAAAAATTATTAATTATAATAATACAAAAAATTAAATACATTTTCCCAAATTCCAATCAAAAAAGTGGTCGAAATTAATTTAAAATTAACCTCAAAGACGAGATGACAATGCGGAGGTTTTTAAAGTAAAAGGTCAAATGTCTGATAAGATTTTAAAACTAAAATCAATGAAAAATTATTTTAAATGACATAAATTGGTTTAAATAAAATAAAATTTATCTAAATATACTTTATAACCAATTAAAAAAATTATTTAACTATATAAATAAAATTGATGAAAAATACAGTATGGAACTAAAATTCATTATTATTCACTATTCATCAAAATATGAATGTTCTTAAAATAATACCAAAAAATCACCCAAATTAACATTTCATATTTATCTTTTGAAATTTTTTTCATTTTATAATAAAAAAATTATGAAAGTGTACAAATTTATTTTTAAAATAGGTGGACCATTAAAAAGAGGTAAATCTACATTAAATAATTAGTTTTTTAAGATTAAATTTTGATTTATTCTTATGTTAAACCAATTAAATTTATTGTATGAATGTAATAAAATTTAAACATATGTGAAAATAATATTTTTGGTCTAATTCATTCATTGTGAAATAACTTCTAGGTGGTAAATTCTATATTAAATATATCAACAATGTATTATTGTTCACTATAATTCACTCTTGTGTGTAACGTAAGATAAAACTTATGGTGAATTTTATGCAATATAAACTTTTGAATTAATGTAAAAAAATACATTAAACAATTTAAATTAATTTATAAGAATATATTACATAAAATATTTGGATGTTATATCATACCTCCCTTAAAATGATTTTATCCCATGAAATTCATCCTGGTTATAAAGGGACTGACATTTTTAGAATTACTTTTCTGAAACAATCATCACAAAGATAAGTTCACTAAAAAATACAATTAAAAAGGTATGTTGGGAAACATTAACTTCTCTAGAAGTTATGAATATCTATTACTCAACATTAAGAGAAATTTTGTGGTAAATAAAAAAATTGATTTGGAAAGAAAAACCAATTCCCATGGAGTCATAGGGAGTGATAGAGAATGCGGTTAAGTGGAGATCAATGAAGAAAACACTAAGAACCAAATAAGTTTGGAAAAGTTCATTGATATCATTAGAAAATTTGGTAATAAGAAAAACATTTATCTCCAGATATTTTATCCTAGTGTTTAAGGATTTATTTCAGCATCAATAATGAAAACTTTAAGAAATATACATACATGAAAATTAAATTTCATCCTTTTCCACAATATCATATTTTTATCCTAATTATGGGTATTCAAGATGAATTTTTAACTTATAAAGCCCTAAATTATAATTTTAAAGACCGCATAATCATAAAAGGGATAATAAATCAATTCCACTGGTCTTTAGACTTTGAAAAAACCTGAATGGTTATCACATAGTATGATAATTCTCAAAATCATTAAACCATCAAATGATACACTAATATATAAAATTCAATAGTAATACCTAGAGTTAAAATTAAATTATTCCAAAAATAAACAACATTAAAATTCATAAAGCATTTCCATGCTATGTTTGAAACCCAAATATTAGAAGGATTTGATCATATAAATCCAAAAAAAATTCTAAAATTTACTCCTTTCAGTTTCTAAAGTAATCATTATATGTAAAAAGTCTATCATGTTAACCAAGACATCATGTAAGCTTGTTGTAGTGTATGAAACCCTTATTATCCTTTATTCATGGTTTCAAGCCCCACCACCTTGTCAGATCTTACGAGTTGTCACCCAACATACAAGTTTCTTACTTTTTTTATTTAGTCATGAAAAATAAATACTCACTAATAACATCATTTTTATCCTAAGGTTTACAAAAACCTCAACCCCAAAAAAATTCTCAAAAAATTTCAATAAAAAAATATTTACTACTTAAAAAACATAAATGAGGCGTCTAACACTATGATATCATGATCAACCTTAGTATTATATTCATATGATGGTATCTATAACTCTTAAGATAACATCATATGAAAACATCCTAAACTGAAAAGTTATCTAAACCAGTATTTGATACCAACTATAATAGTCGAGGACCAATACTCCCAGACCTTTTGCTAAAATCCATGAATTTACATTCCAAGCTTGGATGCTGATATTTATGACCCAATTTTTTGCATCTAAATGTTAAAACATCAGAAGGAAAACTGGTATCACTTACATTCTTACGTACCATTTAGGTTTAGAGTTTTAGAGAATTTGGATACACTTTTAAAAAAACAACTCCTATCAACTAGGACTCATAACAAACTAGTTCATAAATTGGAATGTCATATCCCTTTATTCCACGCTTTTCTTATTTAATAATAAGTTATCAACATCATCCATATGAAATCCATTATATAAATAAATCAATAAACATAATTCTCTAAACCCTGGGGAAAATGAAACAAAATAAGGGTGATATCAAACACTCATTAAGGGTATACATAAGCATTAACAATCATATTTCATCAATTTTCATAATAGTGCATAATGGTATGATGTCATAATCAAATTCCATGAGTGAATCGTAAAATAAATCATACCCATGAATACTAGAATCATAAAATATGAAAACATGGAAAATATAAGTGTCATCCAAATCTATAATCAAAATCCATGTGATATCAATATTAATCATTAGAAATATTATAAACCCAGAACAAGCATATGTAAAACATATTATTATCTTAGAATATCATCTCAATGAACCCTTTCAGAACCCTCATAAATTGGAAAACCCATAAAAACTACTTTTTATATAATACTCCCGGAAGAATAATCATTACCCAAGGCATTATAGAGCTATCTGGACACACCTATTGTAGAAGATATAATAGGATCTTCGGGAACAATCTGAGTGTATACATCACTTAAAATTACCATGAACCAAATACATATCTAATTCATCGAAACACATTTAAATATCCATTATTCTTTTCAAAACATGATTAAACCTGAAAATGGAAATAGATTACACTACAATCTCTCTGAAACCCGATTATACAATGAAAATAAATGGGTTCCAAAATAATATCTTGGAAACATGAATAACACATGGAAACTAAATTGGTTAAATATAAATCAATTAGAAACATGCTTATAACATGAAAATGAAATGGGTATAATACAAATATCTTTTAAACATGAATAACCCATGGAAAGGAACTTGGTTCCATTACAATCTATTTGAGACCTGAATAACCCAAAGAAAGTGAATGGGTTCCAAAAAAATCTCTTTGAAAAATTTATACCAAAGAAAAAATTGGTTTAATAAAAATATCATTGAAACAAAATAAATCCGTGGAAAATATATGGGTTAAATAAAAATCTCTTTGAATTGATATTAACCCTTGAAAAGGAAAGGGGTTCAAAAAAATATCATTGAAACATGAAAACCCTATGGGAAGGGAATGGGTTCCATAACAATATATTTGAAACAATAATAATCCATTTAGAGAAAGAGTGATGATGGTATTAATAAAAAATATCCCCAACGTTGGATATGTAATAATAAGGTTTTTTAATATTTATGAATTGAAATAACATTAAAAGATAATTAAAAACATTCAAGTGGAAAATAATCATTAGTCATTCAAAAGCATCTCATACAATATTATAACATTTAAATCACAAGCCCCATGAAGGAATAAAATTAAAAGAAATATATAATATCATGAAAATAATGAGATTCATTATATACCATGTAAATGGATAAGTATATATACCTCATAAAATAATATAGTCATATAACATAACAAACATCACTAAGAAAGAAAATTGTGACAAAAATCCAATATCACATTGTTAAATTTGAAATCATAAACACCATTAAATATATATCATAAAAACGATATGTAAAAATAAATAATTTAAGAGTTATATTCATCAAATTGTTTCTTATATACTATATACACCACATAAAAAAATATGTGGTGAATATGGAATATATCTCACCAAAATTAAAGTGAGAGATGAAAACCCCCTAAAAATATCAAATTAGTGGAGCGAGAATAAATCAATAAAATAATTATATTTTACAATTTTAAATCCCCCAATAAATGTATAAATATAGAGAAATACAATCATATGTTATTTCACATATATTCTAGAAATAACATGACCAATAAATTGAAGTCTAACCCAATGAATGAAAATTGAAATAAGAAATCCCTTTCTCCTTGAGTAACATTTGAATAATGAGATATGGGAAATAATAACATCAATTGAAATATTTAATATCATGAAATAAATTAAAATCATGATATAACACTTCATAGGGTGGTATACACACCAAATAAAAGTAACAAGGTGCATAATAAAAAATAAGTCTCAATGGAATGTAAATTGAGACAAAACCCCTTACAATTGTAGAAACATTTGAACTAGAAACCCCAAAAGTAATAATCATAAAACAAAAATGTTAAATACCATGAAGATAAAATAATTAATTATTTAATTTATAAAAAGGGGAGGAAGATACACTACAATAAATAAATAAGTGGTAATTATTGTCTATTCCTTATAAACTAAAAAGTGAGAGAAGAATCCTTGAACTTGATTCTGATATGTTATTCTAGTCATATAACATATTGAATGAATAAAAATATTTTTATTATTTGCTTTATTTATAAAAATTTTCATTTTTATAAATATTTTTATTACAATTTCATATACAACTACTTAAAATATTATGTTTATGTTGGGTGTTTTGACCATATTCGATTTATGTGTCGAAGATGAATTTGGTATGTCAACTAGGGTCAAATGGGTCATTATAGAAACATATAAAGAATATTAATCATTAAATAATTATCATATTTATGAATAAATTATAATTTTAAAAAGAATCATTAATTTTTCTTAAAAAATTGAACCAATGTGACAATTATAAATACGGTAGTCCATACATAAGCATGAATAACTTTCATATTTTTCAATGATCATTTTGAAAAGAAGGTAAGTGATATTTATATTTCAGGAATTTAATTATATCATAAATAACATTTTATTTAATCATAAAAATACACACATAGATATATATATATATATAATTACTATTATGTAAAAGGAATCACATCGTGTTGAGGAGGCGGTAGTCCACACATCCCAGAATGACGTTATCAATGTTTTGATGTGTGAACAAGGTAATAAAGAAAAATATATAGTATTTTTATAGAAATTAAATTATGTCATGAATATATTATATATGTTATTTATTTCACCTAAATTAAATTAAACCCATCCTTAATATGTTCCTTGTAATGTGAAAACATATGACAACGTATTAAGGAGGCGTTAGTCCACATGTCCTCAAACGATATTATCGTATTTCCACAAAATGGAAAGAATGAAGGTATGTGTTATATAACAATTAAATAACTATAAATAAAACATAAATATCTTATATATCATATAAAAATAGTATGTCCAACATAATTCCCAAACATGAGAGTTGTAATAAAAAAATTGAACGGCATCATTTCACGAGGCTGTAGTACTCCATACATGAATGTTAATATCTTTACCCATTTGGTGGATGTGTTTGGTGGTGTAGGTAGAAACCATAGAATAAAAGCATATATGTATATAAAGGATAGTTATATTATTTTATATATATATATGTAAATAGAAGGATTGAATGGGTGATGAATGAAATATAACATAAATTGACGTTAAAGAATGTAACCTCTTTTTCAGGTAACTCTTTTTGGTTTTCACCAAAGGTATTACTTGGATGGATTTATACCCAAATTGAGGACTCTAGGGTTATATGAGGGATGTATTGAGATTTTTTGGATAGGTTTTGGATGAGTCAAATAGCTTGATATGTGCGAAGAAATTGACAGAGTGAATGTATGTTTGTAGAGGAGGAGTGGATCCATTATTGTGAATATAAAAATGTAAACACATTGGTAGGAATCTATAATATAATGTACATAAAAAATGAAAAATAATGTATTAATTGGGAAATACTGTATATACACACTCACACCACACAATAATAATGTCATTCTTATCATATGTTCTTTAGTATTTGAGTTTCTTTATTTTTTCCAATTGGGTTTTCAATTTAGGTACCGAGTTTTCTAAACAATTTCATTCATACATTAAGACTAAATTAATGTGATAAAAAATAAAAAAATTATAAATAATAATTATAAAATATGAAAAACAATTTATAAATTAATTGTCCCATATATCTTGGAAATTAAATTTAACAGAATCACATGTAACGTGCAAAAACACTCCATTAACCCTAACTACGCTAAAAAAGTTTTTACTATTTATTGGTCAATATGTTCACTATAAAAATAAATTGGTACATGGATAGAAAATATTTTATATTTATTATCATTTGAAATTCATTTCTATGAATATTTTTTATTAAATTTTAAATATTTTTAATAAACATCATTTATTATAAAATAACATTAATACCAATTTTGACATTAATTACATAATTTAAAATTAATAAAATCAAGAAAAAATTAGAATATAAATTTATAAATTTCAAACCCATATAACATGATATATTTATCTATAAAAAATGAAATAAAATAATTCAATCAATTCACATCACCTTTAATATTTTTTAGGATCATTTTTTGTTAATTATTACCTAAATAATTACCACATTTTTCATTCCTTAAGTAGTGAATCTAAAAAATTACTCTATAAAAATTATATATTAACTAATATGATGAAAAAATACCCTTTAACTTTCAAATTAATGTTTAAAACCGAACTAATGTGGTTTTTGTCCACATCTACAGGCTTTATAATTGTTAAATGTCTGGAAGATTTCTTTTTCTTTGTATGTTTTCTAACAAAATTTATTATATTTGTCACTTCATTGGAATAGTTACCCAATAACTCATAAAAATATATAATAAGGTTGTGGGGTGGAAATATTTCCATATAATGGTGTTTGTGAAACTTTTAAGAAACTTAAAAACTTAAGACTTATGTTTAACAACTAAGTAAACACATTTTACTATATTCGTTATAATTAATTTTAATTAAATTCTGTAATCATTTTTGTCCATAACTATTTTTATATTATTAGAAATTTTAAATTATGTTTAATCCAAATAATAAATCCATTTTTTCCAAATTCCAATCACATAAGTGGCATAAATTATTTTAGAAATAGTCTCACATATGGGATGGTAGAGCAAATTGTTTTGAAGTAAAAGTTCAAAAGATTGCTCTGTTTTTATATATAAATTAAATGTGATTTTTTTTAATATCCAAATTTTTTTAAGTGAAATAAAAGTAATCTAATTATTATTTAAAACCAATTAATAATATAATTTAACTATATAAACAAATTGGATGAAAATGGAGTTTTGAACTAAATCTCAGTATTATTCACTATTCACCAAAATATGAGAGCTCCCAGAAAAATACCAAAAATTTACCCAAAGTAATTTTTTTCTTTACCAAAAATAACGTTTATTTTATTATTTAAATATTAAAAAATATTCTAAATTTTGTTTTAAAATAGGTTCTCAATTAAAATGTAGTAAAATTAAAATTAAAAACAATAAAACATTTTATGATTAAAATTTCATTTCTTCTTATTTAAAGTCTATAATAATTATTGAATGAATGAAAAAAAATTATAAACCTATTTAAAAATAATATAGTTAGTTCCATTAATTCCAACTAATATAAGCACTAGCTGATAACTATTATGTTAAATATATCAAAAATATATTATTGTTTGATATAACTCTATTTTGCGTGCAATGCAAGATAAACATGTTTTTGCATGTGATTCAGCTAAAATATGTATTTCATGTAACATAATTATTAAATAATTTAAATTAATTTTGAAAATATATTTTATAAAATTTGGGGATGTTAAAACTATTCCATTCATATAATTATTCAAACATGGTTAAAAATGTCTTTGAGACGTTAGAGGAGAATAGTAAAAAAATTATGAGAACTTTGGTTGAAAACATGGTTGTGAAAGAAAATGGATTTCCAGTCAAAAAGGTAAGTAATGTGTAATTGTCTGATAATATTTTTATCATTTATTTTATGTACCAATTAGTGGGAAAATTGAACTATTAAATTAAAATATCACGAATAACTATAGGATAATAAAATACATTAGTTTTTTGAGATTAAAATCATAAATTTCATCATTGAAAGCATAATCATTCGTAATCCCGATAAACATTGAGATTGTAAATTAAAACACTTACCACCGGGGTTTCATTGAATTTTAGTACCCAATAATGAATAAGGTTAAATAAAATGAATAAAATAATGTAAATAACCGAATTCATGTTACCACTTGTCAAAGGTTCTGTATATACACCTCATAATATAGGATAGGTGCATAAAATAACATATTTCTCAAAGAAGAAAAATTGAGATAAAAATCTCTTACCACTTTGGTAACATTTGAACTATATACCCCATAAAATAGAGATCATAAAATAGATATTTAGATCCCAATTATTTTAAGAATAATAATCTTAAAACACATTCCTTTTTATTATATACACCACAAAAAAACACATGATGAATCTGGCATGTGTCTAAAATAAAAATAAATGTGATATGGAAATCCCTTATATCGACATCCTTCCTAAATTTTCGAGCCTATTGTATAATGAATATGTGTTTATCTAATATCTATTATAGAAGAATAATTATTTATATCATATAATTTATTATTCACTTAGTTCCAACTAATACTTGTTTAATAACAATTCATTGTTGAAATCATATTTCGGATAATAATTTCCTTTTTTCATATATGTTTAGATTTGTTATTTTTAGTCATCTTACATTGATCATGGTTCCATAATGTCAATGTGAAAAATAATTAAATTGATATACTGTTAATAATTCAATTATAATTTCAAGAACAATAATGATATAAGGTTTTTAGAAATGAAGTACTTTATGGTCATAGAGATAGTAGGTCATACGTACGCATGAGTAGCATTTCGATTTTTCAATGTTCATTATGTAATAGTGTTAGGTAATATTTTAACCTTCAAGAATTATATTAATATCATAAATAAGTTATTATTTTTTACATATAATTATACATATCATCAATGTGGTTTGGTGATGAAATTAGAGAGTCACATCGCTTCGTGAAGGTAGTAGTCCACACATACACGGACGATGTCATCATCTTTCAGTGAGTTAAAAGGTAAGAAAGAAAATGATATATTATATTATTATAATGTTCAAAAATTCATCAGTTTCATAATTTAATCATGTATATCCCATATTTTTTTCCAACATTATACTAATTATCATCCATTTGAAACATTAGTGAAAAGTGAATCATATCTCTTCACGAGACAGTACTCCGACATACATACTAGAGATGTTTTTGTATCACCTGCATAACAAAAAGTAAAAATGTTCAATATTATATAATGGATGAAGAGTAATAATTTTGTTATAAATTTAATAAATATAATATATATACATCATTCATAACCATTTTGGGGGAAGCAGAGATGGTTGTAGGTAAAGAACATAATGTAAAAAATATAATTATATTGTGGATAATGAGGTAGTTATATAATAATTTTTTGGATAAAAATTTAATTATGTGGAGGAAGAAATAAAATAAAAATGGTCATTTGAGAACAATACCTCTTCTTTGGGTAAACTCGAGAGGTTTTCATAAAAATCCATCCTAGGAAGACCTTATGCAAAAACATGGATTTTGTGATTACAAGATAGATTTTTTGATGTTTTTTTGGGAGGTATACTATGAAATAATGTTTTTATCATGTGATGAAGAGAGGAGATGGGTGACATTTTAGAAGTGAGGTGAGTTACACACATGTAATTTTTTTAAAACAAAATCATATACCCTCAATTTTATCTTGATAAAATGATAATAATTTTTATTATCAAGTACTATACATTGTATTTTATAAATAAATCTATTCAATTTATTTTATATATTTTCTTATGTAATTTTAACCGTTATCATTTTAGTTTAACCCCCGGTAATATTATTGTTTCCTTAACCGCGTAAAATAATTTTTATTATTTTTTCTATTCATTTTGTTAAAAAATAATTTTTACCTTATTGGATAAAATATATTATTATTATTAAAAATATGGAAACCATTTTTCCAAATTCCATTCATAATATAAAATTAATCCCACAAAAGTAACGAGAAAGCGGGTTATCTATTAATTTTCTTAAAAGATTGAATAGTTTTTATATCAAAATTCATTATAAAAATAACTCAAAGGACCTAAGTTGGATCAATATATATATAATAAAAATAATTTTACATTAAAAATGATATAAAATATAATTCAACTATATAATTAATTTAAACCTAATGGAATTTTTACTTAAAATGCGTTCTATTTCACAATTCAACAAAAAATATATTCCTTTTAGAAATTTCTCAAATATTCACAATAATATAATTTTGATATTATAATTTTAAGGAATAAATATTATTTTTACACATTTATAAATTTATTTTATTATAATTTTCCATAAAAAGTGACCAAAATGCATTTTGGAAAAATACACTTTTATGTGTGAAATTTGATTTATTAATATTTCTCATCTACAAAACACATAGGATGAGTGTTATAGAATTGATATAATCAAAATAATATATATATATATATATATATATATTTAAAATCATTCAATAAGTGTGGATTATTTTAATTTATTTACATTACAAGTGACTTTTTTCAAAAATAATCGAGAAATATATTTCCTTTATTTTCAAAAACATTTCATTTTCAACAATAATTAACTGATCAGCAGGGAATTCATTTTATATACATGTGTAAGACATATATTATTATAATCTATTACCCTCCATTAAAATTTCATGGAGATTACTATAATTTAAAATAATAGTATTTTAATAGTATGTCACGTTTTGTTTAAAATCAGTGTTTTGTGTAACATAACCTAAAGTCAATGATGAGTGTAACACAAGATAAAATGGGTTTTACATATAGAAAAAATATGGAGCATGATAAATTTATTTTAATATATATATATATATATCAAAAAAATCTTTGGGTATTATATTATACATCATTTTACTTGAATTTCTCCCTTGAACGTCATCACATCTGTACCAACAAATGACGATACTTCTGCCTCCTCACATACAAAGCTTTCCCAAGATGGTGGTTTTACTAAAAATCATTTACCATTTAACTTTTCATGATTCATAGAACCATATATATTCAATCAATAATCTCTACTAGTTATTCCTCATAAGGAATATCATGCTCCAACATTATGACAACAATGTTCAGTACTTGTGATGGATCAAGTTTGTAATTAGTATGGAGAGATACATGGAACACATACTAATAATAATAGATATTTTTTTGAATCAAAAATTGATAGGAAAACATCCCGATATGATCAATAATTTCAAGGGGACCGATACATGTAAGTCTTGTTTTTTAATCATAATCATATTTTTATCCTTTGGTTATGATTCAATAAATTTCAATATCAAATCTTACTCTAAGAGATGAATTTTTCTTGTTGAAAACATTAAATAAAAGAAAATAATACATTCAATTTCTAGTTCGGATCAAAATAATTATTTTTATCATAAATTTTCATATTCTAGAATGACACATTAATCTCTAAAACCTCATCAAAAATTAAACATAAACCATTCCATAAATTATTAATCTTATAACCCTTCCAAAATTCAATATATATAAATATTTTACTAAATTTCTCAGAATAAACTTCACATTAATCCCCAAAATATCATAATGTAATACTTTATTGTCACATATCAATCATTTGAATACCTTCATCATGTATTCTCTTGATATAATGTAATAACAAAAATTACCCTAAAACATAAATAAAAACATACATACTTCCTCATTCCTTTAATAAAATGACATATTAATGAATATATTTCAATAATCCAATAATTCTATAAACTCTATTAATGATAATATAATCCAATTTTCCACAAATAACTAATTAGTTCCATGGACATATATACTATTCAATTAACATTATTCATATCAATCAACATTTATCCAAACTAAACAAAATTTTCGAAAAAAACAAGAACATATTATTGGTTATAATCCCATAATAAAAATATCACCATGACATTAAATCAATTCTCTAGCACATCAATAACATTCAATAATTTTTTTCAAATCCATAATGAAAACATTATATTAAAAAATCCTTATAAATTTCATGATTCATATAATGTAATTCTTAAATTATAATTAAATAACACTTCATCCAACCCACTTCATTCTAAAAACATTATCTAGGATTTATCATCTTATTCCTTATTAATACATTCTTATAATATGAAATATGAATCCTGTTGTAAAAGTCATCATCCCCAATTTAATAATGTTTCTCACATTTAACATATCCAATACTTCATGAATAGCCCATACATTTGATATGTAATTTGTAGTCTCCTAATAATCATCAGTATAATAGTTAATCATACGACCATACTGATTATCTTCATGAAATTCCCCCTTAGGTAATCGATCTTCATATTTCCCATAAATTCCTTATTTTTATGCATTAAACCGTTAAATGGTGTCTTATAGAGACAATTATTCTAAACCATTTATTTAACTAAAATTTAAATTCTTCCTCTATAATTACATCCTTTGTAACCTTCTTTTGCACACTCAAAACATATTCTCGTCCCTCTAAGACATTCCCTCAAGTGTATAAGGACCTAGCCTTAAAACATTACATAATATTGAATTAAATGAATAATTCACATTAAGGATCTTTTCAGTTTTAGAGTTTTAGATAAATAGGCCATAACTACTACATTACATCTCAAAAATTACAATGTAGACACTTCTACTCAATTTCCATTTTTCATAAAATAAATACTATTGAAAAAAAGAGTCATGTCAAGTTCCATGTTTTAGATAACATGACTTTTCCTTGATCCCATCCTTGACCCTATTCATCTTTAAGTGTAATGAAAAACATTTGAAAACATGGGATGTGCATAAAAAGCTCGGTCAGGATTATAAAATAAATAAAAAAACATTACTCCATAAATACACACCAAGAATAATCTCTTTAACATACCTCATGATATTAAAAGATTTATGAATAACACATAGAAATCATAAGTCAAAAATGTAACTTGTGGAATCCATAACATACTTACGTTGTATCTTTCACATCTATGTAGGGAGTTACATTTGGAATAACCATCAAAGTATATTCCCTAAATATATTAGGTGAAATAATAACATTTACCTCTATCATGTTACCCAATTCATTGGAGAGCTATCTTGGGCTCACCCACCGTAGATTTATCGCAGAACCACCTGTATAAATTAACAATGCCCAAGAACCATAACATATTAATAAAACAAACATAAATTAAAGATAAAATTTCCACACTTCAATCACAATATAACATGTCAAGATATTAAAATAATCAATACATTATCAAAACCATTTTCAATTCCAAAATACGTAAATATATATATGGTATTTTTTTCCTTTTAAAAACACTATGTCTTATAGAGGAAGACAAATATCAAATAATGCTCGCGGAGGAAAAAAGGTCATTTTCATCGTATAAGTTAAAAAGAAACATACAATTTTTATTTCAGTAAATAGAAATGTAGAATAATATTCCCTTTGAATGAAATTAAAAGTCAAATTTTTTTATACACCGTATAAAAGAAAGTCATATATAAATCAAAAAATGCCTCAATGAAAGGTGATTGAGATGAAGTCCCTTACCTCATGTCTAACTTGACATTTTCGTTCTTTAAATCTCCTGAATAATAAACTAAAGTTAATTTATACTTTCTTTAGAACCATTTTCATGTTTATTATTCCTTTTACATCACTTATTACCATGGTATAAACATTACATAATAATTTAAGTTAACAATGGTCGCTTTGTCGATAGTTGGTACTTATAATTATAGTTTGTCCATATGGTCAAAAGTCCATTATATACAAGAATGATATTCATGATTAAAATATCATAAAAATAATATATATCCATTATATATGTATTTATAATAGTTCATATCATTTGGATATATCAAAATGAAATGCAGCGTTCATGGAGACGGTAAGTTGTATGTATGCATTAATGCTACTACCATTTCTTTTTTTCATTTTTAAAGAAATGAAAACCAAATTATACATAGGTATATTATAATTCTACTGTAATATAATATTTTATATACATTACATATGTTCACTGACACCATCATTTATACGTTCCATGTATGGTATGAACGAGTCATATCACATTGAGGGGGCGGTAGTCTGCATTTCCTAAAATGTAATTATCGTATATATACAACATGAAAAACATAAAGGTATGTTTAAAAAGATAATTATAGAAGCATAGAGATAAAATAAATATCATTAATATCAAATATAATTATAGTTCCATCATAATGGCCACCATGAGAGGTGGTAGGATATAATTGAACAATCATCGTTTCTTGAGGTCGTAGCTCGCCGTCCACAGAAACAGTATGTTCCTATCAATTAGATAGAGGTGTGTGTAAGTGTAGTTCAAATAATTATCATAAAACAACCTAGTATATTGAGGATACTGGTTTTTTTATAAAATAAATTATTAAAAAGAGTTTATGGGGTTGGAGAAGTAAAATAAAAGAAAATAACATAAGATAAGGCATTACCTTTAAATTAGGTAACTCCCTTTGGTTTAAACCAAAATGATTTATTAAAGTGCCTTCTGCCTAAGATAAAGCTTCTAGGTGGAATAGAGGGATGTTAGGAGATTATTTGGGGAGAGGTTAGATGAGCCAATAGGCTTGAGATGTTTGATTAATGTGTTAGAGGTGATGTCTTTTTATAAGGGGGAGGAGGGGCTCTTTAAGAATGTTTGAAATATTATTTTATTATAAACATAATATTGGTTTCCAAAGGTCCCAAAATAATTAAATTAGAAGATAATATGACTATTTTTCTAAATCCTTTCAACCAAAAGTTTTTAGACAAGTTTTGGTTTTAAATTTAACATTATCATTTAGATTTAACCATTAGTTATCTAATTTGACTCTTATCGTGTCTTCTTGTGTCTTCACTCTATAAGGTGAATATAGCTACTATAAAATTCCAATAAATAATGAGATTGTAACACAAAACATGAACAACTTTAGTAACATTGAATCATAAGTTCCATTAAAGAATAAAGGAAAATGAAACTTAAAATATCATGATAAGAAATTAATTAAAGATATTATATGTCAAAAAGGATGTATATAGGCTTCATTAATGATGATAGTTATGGAAGACAACATATGTTGAAAAAATGAAAATTGAGAGAAACATTCCATACTGCTTTAGGATCTTTTGAACTGTATACCCCATGAAAAAGAGATCCTAAAATGAATTTGTAAATCCAAGAAATTTTCGTGAAAATAATCATAAAGTATATTCTTGATCATTTTATACATGAAATAAATTATGCACATGGTTAATATGGCATGTTTCTAACTGAAAAAAAAATACGAGACATAAATCCTTTACCATAAGTCTTGACTTCTGTTGTTCACATTTGAAAATAAAATATAATAACTATTGAGATTATAATTCATATATTATATAACCATAATTATATTTATCATACCATATATTATTTACTTGTGACCATTTACTACACGTTTCTTAATAAATCCTTGTTAAAATCACGTTTTGGGTAATAACTGCTTTTTTCAAATATGTTTTGATTTTTTTATATTTTGTCCATTTACATAGGTCATGGTTCAAAAATCTCAATAATAATAATCTTTAAATATTTATAATTTTTATACATTATTTATTCTTTTAATACCAATCATGAATGTTGGGTTGGCGAAGTGTGGTTCGTTATAATCATTGAGATGGTAGGCCATGCGTATGCATGAGTAACATTTCCATTTTTCAATGATCATTATAGAAAGCAGGTGAATAATATTTCATATTTTTTAAATTTATGTAATATCATATATTATTTATTATTTATTTAAAAAAATAATAAATATAATACAAATAGTTTGGTGATAAAAAGATAGACTCTCATCGCTTTCTGAATGTGGTTGTCCGTAAATACATGGAAGACATTATCATCATTCAGTGAGTTAAAATAGAAGAATAAAATTGGTATATTATCTTTTATGAATTATAAATATATCACTAATATAAAAATTATGTCATTTATATCACATATATTTATTAAATATATCCTTATTATCTTCCATGTAAATAGTTTTTTGAAAAACAAATCACATCGATTCGCATGGTGGTAGTCCACCGTACACATGAGCTACGTTATCCTAGCCCCTAAGAAATGGAAAGTAAAAAATGTATATATGATTTAATTAATAAATAGGTTTTATTATGTTATAAATATCCTAAATATACATTATATTCCACATTATACCCAACCATGGGAGGTGGTAATGGAAAAACAAATTAAAGCATTTCGAGAGATGATAGTCCACCATACACATGAATACTGATTTCAAAATCCATTTGAAGAAAGTGAAGATTATAAGTGGTCAGGAAATTCACAAAAAATATAAGTATATATAATATGCTTTGTTTATCTTTATTGTGATCTTTTAATAAGAATTTATGTAGGAGGATTAATAAAAAAAATAAAAATTATCATTGAAGAACATTACGTCTTCTTCTGACAAACTCCAAGGTTTACACCAAAGCCTTCATAGGTTGGATTTATACTCAAAATAAGGCTTTTCTGATGATACAAGTTAATTTTGGAAATTATTTTGGTATTAATTTTCTAAAAAATGGTTTTTATCTGTGATGAAGAGGGAAAATTTGGTTGCCTTTGATAAGTGTGGTGAGTGACACAATTGAAATATTTTGAAAGGAAAATGGTTTACCAATATTTTTCTCAATCCACAAGGATAAAAAAATTGAATAATCTAAAAAATTATACATTATAGGGTATAAATATGTATATAAAAAATAATTTCTACAATTTTATGTTCATTTTTATCATTTTTTTAACCCCCTAGTACACCTTTTTTTATATTAGTCGTGGTAAATAATATTTACTGTTTCAACACTTGATTTTGTTTTAAAATTTATGTGGAACTTATTAGATAATAAATATAATTCCTATTCAAAATATTTAATATATTTTTCAAAATTACATTAACATAAGTAGAAAAGTTAAATTTAGAATCAATCTAGAGAAGCAACGAGAAAAAGGGTTTTCAAAGGGAAAATATATAAAATCATGCATAGTTTTTATATCAAAATTCAATATTAAAGTAATTAAAATGAAATAAATTGGATTAATAGATATAAAATTAAAATAATTTTACTCTAAAACCAATTTAAAATATATTTTTACATTATATATAATTTTAACAAAAATCTCGTTTTCAATTAAAATTTAGTATTTTTCAGTATCCATCGAAAAATTAATATTTTCAAAGATTCTAAAATAATTATACCGAATATAATTTGGATACTATGATTTGAAAAATGTTTTTTATTTTAGTAAATATATTTTCTAAAAGTGTTAATTTTTTTTTAAAACTAGTGCGTTAAATATGGAAACAAAACATTTTTTTAGTAAAATATAGTTTTTAAATGTTAATTAGATATATTCTTACCTATTGTCAAGTAAACACAAAAGATGAATGTTAAATAGTTTATTAAATATATATATTTTATAAAATACATTAAAATAATTCACTAAAATTGGTTTGATTAATTTATTTAGGATATACATTTTTTCATTGAAATTGTTTTTTATAAAACGATTTCATTTATTTTCAAATAGTTTTCTTTTACATTTATAATTAATCTTCCACAAAAAAAATATTTTATATAAATTTTTAAACAATATATTTTCATAATTTAGTGAATAATACTCATAACTACCATTAAAAAATCTATGAGATGCATATTTTTCATATAATAATATTTTAATAGTATGACATGTTTCGCTTAAACTCAGTGTTTCATGTATAGTAAGCTAAACTCATTTTTTCATGTAATGAAAACTAAACACAGTGTTTAAACGAATGAAAATTAAATAAAATATTAAACTAATTTGAATATATATATATATATATCACATTATTTCTAGGATTTTCACATTGTGTAATCATGGTGATGGAAAATTCCTTGCATTCCATATTCAATTGAAATACTGATTCTTTTCGTGCATTTGGTAAAATATGCCCTGTGTAGAAAATATCAAAAATATTTTCTTTAAAACATTTTATATAAAGTAAAAAAAGGATAAAAATGAATTTATATTACTATTGGATCACATTAAAAACATTCTTGAAAACATTTCAGGGAACATTGATTTGGAAGGAAATGTTACTCATCCAAATAAGAAATAAAGTCATTTTTTCTTATATAAACATTTTTATTTATAATTTTAAGTACCAAAGGGCATAACATTGTACCATAAATTAAAAATTAAATTAATATTAACAGGATAATAATTTATATTTCATTTAAATGATAAAATCCATAATATAGGTCACAATAGAAATTTAGCAAAGCCAATATAAAAAAGAAATGAGATTGTATCATAATTCCCATACTTCAATTATCATCATGCTTCATATGAATTAAATAATATTATATAGTAAATATATAGTTATTATAGATAAATTTGGGAATCACATTTCTTCATAAAGTACAATTTACTAATCCTTTATAATTCCCAATTATCATTATTTTAACAATTCTTCCTTAAAATGGACATTCTGGTAAAAACAGGTCCCTTTTCTAATCATATTTTAGTTCAATTGTTATACTTATTACACCTTGGTAATAGTTTAATCAAATCCATTATATTAATAATGATATATGTGTTGTATTTATTTAGTATATACAATTTTATAATTATTTATATAAAAAGATGATGAAAAATGAATTTCATCAATTATTTGCGACAGTAGTCCATACATTCAGAATGGTGATGTTTTCACTCTTAGATTTATGTAATTAAAGAATATATAAATTATATTCCCCCTTTACATTAAAATTATAATATAATTAGAAAAATATTTTTTTATTCAATCAATCCTTATTACCAACCATGTATGGAAATAAAAATTAATCACATCGCTGTATGGAGCATGTAGTCCACACGTATGAATGAATGAAGTTATTGTTTTCTAATAGATGGAAAGATGAAAAGGTATATTATATATTATAATTATAAATGATTAATTTTTTAAGTAATATCATATATAAATATTAAATCCATCATGAAAAAATAACATCAGTTATTATTATGGAAAATGATTCATATCCCAACATGGAAGTTTTATCCCACACATACATGAGAGTGATACTTAAATTTCCCATTTTTTAAAAAAAGATTAGATAATGGTGGATAAAAATAATCATAATATTTCTATATATTAAGGATATTGAAGTTATTATTTTATGGTGAATTAAAAATATTTATAGAAGTTATAAATAAAAATAAATTGAAATAGGTTGGGTAGGATGATTTCCACTTTTTCGGTGTACCTATTTTAGATACCATATTATGGACCCTTGGAATTGTATCCTAAGAAGACCAATAAATATAAATCATGGGTAGGGAATTATAAAGTTTATTTTTTTGATCTCGGTACAAAAATTTAGTATAATGAAGATAGATGAGTGATGTCATTTTTATGGGAATGATAGGATATAATTGAAATTTTTCAAAAGATTAAAATATAACAATGTCATACACAATAAAAATGAATAAAAATGAATCATATTTAAATAGGATATGAGATAAGGTTGAAATATTCCATCAATGTTTGATTCATACATTTTTAAATTGACATACCACTCTTATCTCTTAGTTTAGCCACCCCCTTCCCACCCCACCCCCGATAAACACATTTCAATGTTAACCATGGTAAAATAATTTTTTATTTTTATAATCAATTATGTCCAAAAAAATAAGTTGATAGAATTAAATTATATAAATTTTTTTATTAAAAATATGTAATCATTTTTAAAATAATTAATTTCAATAATTTTTATAGATTTATTTTAATATAACTACTCGAGATGGAACAAAAACTATTTTCAGATAAATGCATTATTAATCATAAAATTGAGTTTACCTTCATTTCATGTCATGTAAAACATAGATACATTAGGCTAAAAATCTAGAAACTAGTACCTATTAATATTAAATTTCCATGATATATAAAAATAATCAAATCCCAAGGAACATCATTGATTATTATTATTTTTTAACTTGATACAAAAATGATTATTTCAATACACAAATTACAACATAATTTTTTTCATAAAAAAATTCTTTCATGTAGAATATTTGTGAACATCAGTCATAGTTATCTTCAAAGAATCTTATGGAAAGGAAACTAAGTAAGGGTGAGATTTAATGATCAATAAAGGTTAAGTAAAATTTAATCTCTCAATAATAAATAACCAAAGTCAATATGGTAGGGAGAAAACTAATAAAAAATTCAAATTATGCAATACCCCAAACTTCCACGGTACGTTTCCATTTGAATAATGCAATAGCTTGCATTGTACGCAACTTCAAGATTCTAACACACCACGACAAATAAAACTAACCATTATGAATAGTAATACCAAATTTTTAAAATTTTATCTTTCAAAATGGACTTTATTTTTGGATTTATAATATCAAAATTAGCTTAGGGTGGATTTTTGGTATTTTTCTGAAAACATTCAATTTTTGATGAATAGTGAAAAACACTGCGTAATTGTATGAAACCAAAATTTTATTTAAATAATTATTTATTTTATTTTAATTTAATTTATGTAAAAATAGATACATAATACCAATATTAGTTCAATGTAATTAATTGGAGTCATTTTTATAATAAAATTAGATCATTAAAATTTATTGAACTTTTTACCGTCTTTTACCCACCTCCTATGAGTATTTACAAATTTGCATAAAACATAATTTTACCGCTTCTGTGAGTTGAATTTCAAAAATCTAAGAGACACTGTTGATATCAGTAAGTAAAATGTGGTTCAATAAGATGAAAATAATTTTTGGTGAATAGTAACTTTTGACTTTTATTTACCATGATTAAAAGTAAATAGGGTAATTAAAGGTAAAAATGATATTATTATTTCCCAAACACATGTACTAATTCTATTAGATAAGTTTATTTTGGAAAAAAAATATCCTTAGGAATAAAATATGATCTTTTAGGTCCACATGGATTTGATTAGGACATTTATTATTATTTAATTTAAAGAGGAGTTAAAACTGTTTAATTCAAAGTTTAATAACTAAAACATTTTTAATATAGGTTTATACATATGATAAATTCAACTATAAATATTCATTATAAATATAAAAATATTTCCTACATAATGGTATTTTATTTAAAAAAATTAGACATTAAATAATTAAATTTATTTATGACACAATGATGATTCAGTGATAACCTTATTAAGGAAAGATTGAAATAATTGATATTATAAATATCTAAATAAATATAATTTTAGACTTTTAATGAATTATAATAATTTTATAGGTTACTATGGCATGTTAGGGTTGATTAAATGAATATTTTTCTAAATAATAATGTTGTAATGAATTTAACAAAAACAAAACACAAAATAGTGTCAAAATTGACATAAAATAGTTTTTAAAACAAATACTATATTATTAATTGATATTATATTCCTAAAAATCTAAGGTTTGGTCAAAGGGCTTAAGTAGTATTATATATGTCATTAATGAACCACTTGAGTTTCTCTTGTAATTTTATAGTATGTTTTTAACCATATAATATAAAAATACAAAGAGACATGGTAAATGTCAAACTATATAACTAAGAGATAAATATAAAAGATAAGGTTAATATAGTGACCCAAACCTGTCTAAAACCTATTGGTTGAGTGTTTTTCAACCCATACCCACCTTATCCTCTAAATAAATCATTTTGGAGCCATTATAAACTGAATAATATTTTATTATAAAATAATATTTCAAGCTTTTCTTAAAGTTAACCTCACCTCTCTTATAAAAGGGAACTTTCCCTTCTCTCAAATTCACACCTTCAAAGCCATTTGGCTCCGCCAAACCCTGCCCAAATATCCTCTCAACTATCGTCCCTTCATCCTAGAGGCCTTCCTTTAGTCATAAAACCAACCTATAGAGCCATTTTGATCAAAACAAAAGGAAGAACTCGAAGAAGAGGTAAATATTTCATCACTTCTTTCAAGTTATTTTCTTTTTCCACTTCCTCTTTCTTTGTTGTTTCGAATATAAAATAATAACATAAGTTTATTCTATATACTGTGATTTTATTATAAAAATGGTACAACCAAATTCATTATTCTATCCATCACATGAATAACAAAGTCACCATACGTGCGTACGTACGATATACTGTCTCCACGTCGTGCTATAGTTGTTATTCAACACATTTTTTTGAATGAATATAATAATGAGTATAATTGATTTAAATAATAAATATAACATGTTAATGATTCTATATATATGATATATCATCTATTTACATATTATTTTAATTCAAAATAATGATATTTTCGCTCGTATGTACGTACAGATTACCGTATCCACAAACACAATGAGATTCAATTCCTCATCGTAACCATTTAAGAAAAATATTCATTTGATGATAAAAAATAATGTATAAAGACTTGATATCATTCTGGATATGAATAAGATACATTCTATCCATATCAAAAAAACTTATATAACAAAACATATAAAGGAAAATGAATCAGTTAAAACCTGAAATGACGATAATACTAAAATATTAATAACAAAGAAATATTAAAAGATCAAATATTATATCATATTTATGTATATAGTTATAGTATAATTTAATAAAAATGATTCAACTATTATACGGGAGTTTAACGTACCCTCTAACAAGGAAAAATACAAGGTAAGGGTTAATTTCACAATCTCTTTATTATCTGAGGTTGTTTTTACGTAAGTATGTACTGGGACCTCTTTATCATCCACATCCGTGTTTCTTAAAAATGTATTTCAAAAAAAATACTATTTAATAGACAATGGGTTAAAGTAATTTATACCCTTATTTTACCTTATATGTTTTTGAAAGGAATCTTTCCGTTGTTTTCTAAACAAGGTAATTTATGGCATTTTGGAAAAAATTAAGGTAATAATGTTTTTTTAACTTATACGGAGGGTGCGGCTATTTTTTGTTGTTATAACATCATCAAAGCTTCCCTTACAAGCATATAAGGATAATTTCAATATAAATATTTTCTTTTATAATTATTTGGATTTTCAATGATTCAAAATATAAAGAGTTATTTCTTTCAAATAGTTTTCATTTCATCTAGGTCAACATAATTTGATAGATTTTACAAATTTTTTGAAGTTGATTTATTATGATTCAAATATTCCATATTGTATTAATGGTTTTCTAATGTGTTTGACTTTGGATGTCATGGTTTAGGGATAAAGTATTTACATTTCATATGGTAGTTTTAATATGAATGTTTACGTTATGTTTAAACCATTTCATATGATAAGTGCATTGGACTTAGTAAGTGACAGGTGAAGACCACTATAGCTCCTCGATGCATCATTAGGTCTCATGAGACAAACTAGTTTCTTGGCACAAGGACTTGAAAAAATCTTATTTTTAGTCTTGGCACAAGGCCTTGACTATGTGGTTATGAAGTTTGGAATTATACATTCCATCATTATGAAAGAGGTTATTGATATTGCATGGGATTATTCGACTAGTAGAATATCCATGTCAATAAGTAAATGGCATTATTTGATTTTATCTTTTTCGTGTTATGTTGAAGTTTATGTTTGAAAGGCTTTTGTTTTAGTCTTATACATTTCCTTAAATGTTTATGCTTATTTACGAAAGTTTCCTCTATATTGTTATCCTTACTGAGCATCTGAGATAACCCCTTTTCGGTGTTTTATTTTTCCCAGGATGTGAAGAAGTATTTTATGGTTGAACAGTAGAGATAGGATAATGATATAAGTGTGTTCAAAAGGGGACAAAATGTTTCTGATGTTTTTATTTCATGATTAAATGTAAAACTTATGAATTTATCTAGTACTTCCAAGGCTACTAAACCGATCGGTCTTTCGGGACATGATTCCTTGTATCATGCCAATGTTATGTAATAATGCACCGAATCTGGGTAACTAGGGTTGGGGTGTTACAGTTGGTATCAGAGAGAGTTTAGTACAAACCTTGGAAACTGGATTTAGATAAACTCTAATTAGAGCACATTACCCTAAGATAGACTTTGAGGATTAGTATAGAAGAACATTCTAGAATTTTGGTAATGTAGATATTTTGTGTAGTTTTCCAAGAAATACATCTTTGTCTAGATACGAGTAGGTAGAGGCATCTCTAGAATAGATGTACCTAGGGGTAAAACCTGGAACACCGCTTTGAGCTAGACTTGAATGGGAATTTGTGCAAGACAATGGGCCATATTGCACTCTTGGTTATGACAATCCCAGGGGATATGCTTAGGATAATTCTCATTTTCTTTACAAATCGTTATGAAGGTTTTATGAGTATATACTTCCTCAAATAAAACATTTTTATGATTATGGATTATATCTATAAACTGTTCAATTTATGTTAAGTGTTTTACAAGTTTGGAATTATGTATTACGATTCATAAAATAATCTAGTGTATGCCATTATTTATAAATGGAAACTAGTGGAAGGAATTTAAACTGTATCATTGCACATAATCCATGTAGGGATTTACCTCCTAATAAAGATAATTATAGTGGAGCTAGTGATGCAACTGGTGCTGATCAGCTTATCACCATACTGGGAAAACTCACTCAGGTTATGAATAATAACCTCACCCGTAAGGAGCACCCTGATCCCCAACGCAGATGATTAATGTCAGATCGCTTCATGAGGAAAAAATCACCAACATTCAGTGGGACTACAAATACATTCACTACTAGAAATCCTAGTTTTACCAACGGTTATATCCAAACGGTTTACTAAACCATTGGGAATAGCCATCTATACCAATGGTTCTCAGAAAACATTGGTATAGATGGTTTTATAGACACTTTTAACAACGTTTGTAATGAACCGTTGGTATAGAGGAGTTTTTACCAATGGTTCAATGAGAACAGTTGTTAAAAGTTGGATTTCAGTGACCTTTTACCAACGGTTCTCATTGAACCGTTGGTAAAGGTTTGGGCTGAATGTATATACCAACGGTTTTTAAAAACTGTTGGTAAAAATTTCCCCCAAATTGGCAGTAGCCCATCCTCTCCCCCATTCGCGATCCAGAGCCCTAAACGGGAGCTATCAGCGATTTTGGAGGTGCTTTCGGTTCTCTTCCTCCATCCCATCCAAGGTGAGTTATTTTTTTTAACATTCAGTTTTTATTTTTTATTTTGATGTGTATATGTTTCTCTTTAGGATGAGACCAATTTCTATTCTCATATTCCCACCCAATTTATGTTCCAGCCCTATTTATGTTTCGGTTCTTTATTAAATTCCATTCATATTCCATCCCATATAGATTGCATTAGATGGTTGTCTAATTTTTTTATGTGCCTTTCATGTTTCATTACCAAGAAATTTTTATTATATGTTATAAAATTCAATCACATGTTTAGTTTTAACATTCATAGTTACTTTATTATCTTGTGTTGATAATTTATATTAATAATATTTTCATATATTCCATCGTTGAGTGTTTTTACTTGTGCAATAGAATTCCAAGCTCATGTTACTTCATAGTGATTACTTAGATTTCAAAGTGTTTTATTTTTCATGTTAAATTTATTAAAAAGTTTTGGGGACTAATTAATGTTATTAGATTCCAATTTCCATGCTTCTATGCTTGTTAAGAATTAAATGAAATATGATGGTTGTAATTAAATGAAATTCAATGTTCAATTTTTATCATGTATGGGTGATTAATAAATTGGAATGTGATGAACCATATAATTGAACCATTGTTGATGCAAATTATATACCAAAAGGTTATTGAATAAAAGTTATTCTTGTGAATTTCGTTACATCATAGATAAAATGGTTGTGGTTATATGAGAGATACCTCTGATGGTTCTTTGATCATTGTTTTATGGAGAATGAATGGTTTAGGTCTGGTATTAATAGTAGCTTCCAGTGAGACCATTTTAGTATAAGGGGAAACGAGATTATGATCTACAAGGGGGTGATTGAGTTGGTAGAGACCAAACATTGTTTGTTCCTTGTGTTCAAGAACCATAAATAGAGTTTTCCAATTAGGTGGTCATCAGTAAAGTCGTAGGTAAGATTTCCAAGTCCTGTTTCATGAAGTTGAATATGTGGTGCTAAAGTGGTTTTGGATTGTTTGAGGTACTCTTAGTGTATTATAAACCCTCATTTGTTCCATATTCATTTAAATTGATTTAATATCATTTTTTTCACACACACCATTATATCCTCTCAATCTGTATTTAGAGTGTATTTTCATTCGTATGGTGTTAAATATTTTAGTAAATGTCCATACTAGATTCTTTTATGTGATCTAGGGGTTTAGACTAATGATAGGGATGCATGATTATTGTGGGGGTATTCTTTTCATATAAATATACCTATACACCCCGACCCCCTTGGACAACCTGACCACCCCCACGGACAGCCCGCCCACCTGGACACCCCGACCCCCTAGACAGCCCCCACCCCCTGGACACCTCTGACCCCCCGGACGGCCCCACCACACCCTAGACACCCCGCACCCCCTGGACACGCCACACCCCCCTTGGACAGTCCCACCACTCCCATGATCCTCATCCTACTCCTCATCCTGATCTACTTGAAGAAGTTAAAGTATAAAACTCATATACTCCCAACATGACCCTTAAAGATTATGTATTCCTTGATCCGCTTCCAATATCTTACTGGTCAATCCTTGAATATAGGCATTAGAAATTTTGTATCTTATTTTCTTATATACACTGTATTTTGTTGTATTTCTTAATATGATTCTCATATAGAGTAATGTGTCAGTTATACTTTTATATAGAGTAAACAATTGTCATTTACGTAAATATTTTTTTGATTAAACTTTAATATTATTGAATTGCTTTGAAATGACTTATTGCGATTTTTTTACAGAATGGATAGAAGTTGGATGTACGAAACTGATTGGATTTCAACTAATTTTCAAAATAATTTGAACAGCTTTCTAGATTTTGCATTTGACAAGGATTCAGATAGTGGTCGCATACACTACCCATGTTTTAATTGTGTTGGAAGACCTTGGTTGATCCGTGAAGCAGTTAGCTATCATATAACCAAATATGGTTTCCAAACAAACTATTATGTGTGGTATCACAATGGAGAGAAAATGGAATCTCAAAATGTTGATGATCCAAATGATAGGACTGAATTGGAGAGTTTGATATATGATCAGTTTCCATTTATTCGACATCATGAGAAGGAAAGGATGTCCAGCCAACAAGATTTTGATACAAGCACACATGATGCGTCCAATAAAAATGATGATGTTGATAGGGTGAAAAAATTGAATGATGCTGCGACGACTCCAGTATATCAGCAATGTGATAAAATGAAAAAGTTGGAATTTTTAATCCGATTGTTTCATGGGAAAACTATGTATGGGATTTCAAATACTGCAATTGATTACATTCTTACCTTCTTGAAGGACTTACTTCTAGATGATGCAGATATTCCCTCAAACCACTATATGGCATGGAAGTTGGTTGATGAACTTGGATTCTCAAAAAAAAATCATGCTTGCCCGAATGATTGCAGCTTATTTTGGGAGGAAACTGGTGAAAGAAATGATTGTATAAAATACGGAACCTCCCGATGGAATCCAAAAGATGATGGAACACCATCTCGTGTGCCACAAAAAGTAAGGTGTCACTTTCCATTGATCCCCAGATTACAGAACCTTTTCATGTCTAATGAAATATCCGTAAAAATGCGATGGCATGACACCGAGAGAAAAAAGAATAATGAAGAGTTGGTTTACCCTGCAGATGGATTTGCATGGCAGAGATTTGATGCTCGATATCCTGAATTTGCAGCCGACGTGCGTAATGTGAGACTGGGTCTTTCATGTGACGGTTTTAATCCATTTGGGCAGATGCTTACTTCGCACAGCACAGGGCCGGTTTTCATACACATTTATAACCTTCCCCCTCGGTTGTGTATGAAAAATCCTTACACTTTCTTGAGTATACTGATATCTGGACCTTCTGATCCCAGTAATGATATAGATGTATACATGAAACCTTTAATAAAAGAGTTGAAACTTCTTTGGGATATGGGTGTGCCCATTTACGATGCATGTTCGAAAGACATATTTCTGATGCGTGCTGCACTTATGTGGACTACCAATGATTTTCCTACTTATGCAATGATGTCTGGATGGAGCACAAAAGGAAAATTGTCATGTCCTGTTTGTATGAAGAATACTCGATCGAGAAGACTGAAATATCGTCGTAGTTTTAGTTTTATGGGACATCGACGATTCTTGCCAATGAACCATCCATATAGAAACAGTCGTCGAAGATTTGACAATACCATGGAGAATGACGATCCACCTCAGTGTATGTCTGGAACTGATGTTCTTAATGAATTGAAAGATTTCAGTTATTCATTTGGGAAGAGTGTAATGAAATCTAGAAAGAGGAAAAATGTTTCCAATGATACCTGTTACAATTGGAAGAAGAAGAGTATATTCTTTGAGTTTTCATATTGGTCAACCAACTTGTTATTTCATTGCTTAGACGTAATGCACATTGAAAATAATATATGTGAAATGTTTCTTTCGATTCTTCTAAATGTCAAGGGGAAGACAAAAGATGATTTACGGTCTCGACGCGACTTGGTAGATTGGGGGATTAGACCAGAATTGCATCCTGTCTGTATCAATGAAAATAAAGGGAAAGTTCCATGTGCTTCTTATGTGATGACTCCTGCTGAAAAAAATTAATTTCTGGAAGTGCTAGAGACTATTAAAGTTCCTGATGGCTATTCAATCAATATATCAAAACGGGTCAACAGAAAAGAGTTGAAGTTGAAATATTTGAAGACTCGTGATTATCACATCCTTTTGCATGAGTTGATTCCAATAGCAATCCGTCATCTCTTGTCCAATAATGTTAGAGTCTCAGTTATTCGGTTATGCTATTTTTTTAGAGAGCTTTGTGCTAAGAGGTTGTCCAAATACCTCGTGCAAAAATTGTTGGCAGAGACCCCATTAATTTTGTGTGAGTTATAAAAAATATTCCCTCCATCATTTTTTACATGCATGTTGCATCTGATTGTCCATATTCCGACCGAAATACTTCTTGGAGGACTCATTGCTTTCCGTTGGATGTATCCAACTAAAAGAAACATGTGCACATTGAAATCATATGTTCGGAACAGGAATTATCCCAAAGGTTCTATTGTGAACGGTTACTTGGCTCAAGAATGTATGGATTTCTGCTCAATGTATTTGTCTGATCATACTAAGAGAATAAACAGACCAATGAGAAATGAAGAAGAACAGTATGGGCAAATTGAACCCAGTTTTCCATAACTTCCTCAGACAGGAGGAATTTCGGGATCATATACATTGACAACATTAAGCCTTGAAGAGCGAGAGATGGCACATCGCACAGTGTTGTTCAATTGGGATTTGTTCAATGAGTATATCAAGTAAGTTAATTGTACATGTATCTCTTATCTTATCTCTTGTAATTTTAAATATTTGTTAAACTATTATTATTTTTATCTACAGGGAACATAAAGAATTGATATATAGAAAGCATTGTTCTTTATCTTTGAGAAAGAAGGAGACTTTGCATAGCAAAGGGTTTTCTTCTTGGTTGAAATTGAAGGTAAAAATATTTCTGTAATAACTAAATAAAAATAATATTTAATTAATTTTACTATTTGTTTATATTTCAGGTATCGAGTTTGCCTACAGACTCTGTTTCTAAGGAAATAAGAGCTTTGGCTTTTGGTCCTAATACCATGGTTCGTGCTTGTAAATCACTTGTGATCAATGGATACAAATTTATTATCACTGAACGAGCAAGAAACATGAGAACACATCATAATGGTGTTATGCTAACTGCCACAACAGACTGTTATGCCAGTTCATCGGACACTAGACCTCATTCTTAAAATGTTTCTTATTATGGTGTCGTGGAGAAAATAATAATTTTGGATTATTACTCGCATGGTCGCGTCACGATAATGAAATGTCAATGGTTTGATTCAATGATGAGGCAATGCACCTTTATTGATGATTGTGGATTTCGAGTTATTGACATGACTCGCAATCTTGCCACCGAGGAACCATATGTATTGGCATCAATGGTGAAACAAGTTTTTTATGTCAGAGATCATCATCATCCTAAATTCAGTGTAATTATTGAAGTAAATCCCAGACATGTTTTTGATGATGGTGATGATGAAGTTGACACTATCCCTACTGCAATTGGAAGAAATCCGTTTATTACTTATGATGGCCCCAATAGCTCAATTGTCAGAGTTGATTGTGAACCCGAAGTTTTGGTGGGAAATATATAGAATCATACAGTTGTTTTCTCACCTACATGTTTCACCTTCATCATTCAGAGTGTGTATCCTAGTACTTACCTTCATCACACCATAAATCTTCTGTTTCATTATGTTCTTTTTATCATAATGGTTTTTCTATATTTTGTTTTTTGGGTTACACATTAGTTATTTGTTTCTAATTACTTCCATATTTGTTTTCATTGCATGAAATGACACCCATTGAAGAGAGGCGGCGGAAAAAGATGACAGATAATAATCGTCGCATGGTACAGATGGGTGTTCCTCCACTCATCCCTGTTGTGAGTATTTTATTTCAAATATAAATATTTCAATAACTTATAATATCATGTGTTTACTTTTCTGTCAAACTTTTTTTCAGGATCCACCCCCTAGATGACAGATATCTGACGAGGAGCCTGATATTGCTCCCAGTAGAGAGGTTGGTGGTAGGAGGGGGGTGGTGTCAGAGATGGACGATCATCTAGTGGTCCTGGTACTGAGGCCGGTGGTACGAGGGCTCGTGGGGCGAGAGTTAGACAACCCACTACCACAGACGTATCTTCTATGCCCTATTTTGATCATGGCGTGTCTTCAGGGACATATGAGATATTTAGACCTCCGATGTTTACACTACCAACTGGTCAGACGTCTATGCCATCATCTTTTGCTTCTGGTTCATTATCTCCGGGCTATTATATTCCACCTTCTTCGACTCCTACTGCGACACAGTATGTGGCTGAGGAGCATACACTGAGGGACACTCCACCTGTACAGGATATTCCTTCAGCTTCTACACCCATTGATCCGACTACCACAGGTATATTTATATAACTCTATCAAATTTTTATACCAAAATTTATTTTTATTATAACTTTTATTGATATTATTTTTCTTTAATAACATATTAATCTATAGATATGAGGTAGGGAAGAGGGCATACTCGCTTGCGTGCGGTATGGAACCGCCAGACACAATTGATGGTTGAATACAATGTTGATGGAAAAATGATTGAGAAATCTGGGCAGCAATGTCAGGGTTTTTTGGCGACGCTAGCCAAATACTCTGATATCATTCCGTTCAGCCCTCTCTCTTGGAGACATCTGCCACCCGAAGTCAAGGATAACGCGTGGGCACAAATATGGGTAAAAAATATATTGGATTTAATGTAGTATATTTTTGTATTTAAATGAACTAATAAATTTGGTTTCAGCTTCGGTTTAACTTCCCTGATGGCGAAGGTGCACGACCAGTGCGTTTAAAAGAGCTAGGAGAGCTTTAGAGAGCTTATAAGCATGATTTGTATGTTGGATGGTGTGATAGAGTGGGCACGGAGTTAGAGACATTACCTATCGTGGATGACTTCCCGATAGAGCAATATCGCCAAATGATTACCCATTGGGCAACTGCCAATTTAAGGTATTAATCTCATTTGAGTTATTTAAATGAGAGTTTTCATATTTTGCATTAATATAATCTTATTAATTATTAATAATTATTTAGGAATCTTCTGAAAAAAACAAAAAAAAACATTGATTCAAAGCAATACCTCTACACTTTGGGGCGCACAACTATGTCAGATCATGAGAGGCAGCAGGTACGATATAGTTGTTTATAATTTTTCTTTAGGACTTTCCCTTTTTAGTGGATCCTACTTAAATTATGTGATTTATTGAATAATGAATATATGATTATACTTTCACTTTATATTGTTTCAATGTCATTACAGAAGCACAAAATGAATATTGAAGGACGTATCCCTCGAGCAAAATTGTTTTGCTCGAGTAGAAGAAAAAAATATGTAATTGCGGTTAATGAACCGACCCAAGAGAATATTGTAAGTTTTAATTTGTTTATTTAAAAGTTTAATATCTAATTTGAAATTTAATAATCTATTAATATTTTTTACAGGCTACTTTAGAGGCTCTTGATGCCCAGGAGCCTGACAATTTTGGGCCACACATTCATTTATATCAGGTTTTGGGAGATGAGCACTCTGGTCGAGTACGCTGCCGACCTGGAAAGAATATAGTCCCGACGAGGTATTGGTCATCTCCAGGTATCCATTCTAGTACCACCGAGTTGGAACAGGTCAAGGAGGATGAAATAAAGTCTGATAAAAGGGTCACAGAGTTGGAAGTACAAGTTCAAACAAGAGACAGAGAATTTAGGAAACTGATGAAAGTATTATCTTCATCACTTCCACCAGAGGCTAGTGCGGCTTGTCAGACATTTATGTCGTCGATGGGTGCATCATCCAATGCACCAGGCGGCAGCTCTAGTGGCGATCGAGATGATGACGCTCCTGGTGATGATGAGGATGCTGGAGAAGAAGAGGGCGAGGACGAGGATGCGGACGAGGGTGAGGATGGGGCCGAGGGCGAGGATGGGGCCGAGGGCGAGGATGATGCCGAGGACGAGGATGAGGCCGACGATGAGCATGGGGACGATGACGAGGACGATGACGAGGACAGAGATGGCGGCGAGGATGAGGCTGATGATGATAGTGGTGATGGTGATGGTGATCAGAGGCAGAATGATCCATTACATTTTTGAATTCTGTATAACTCTTTATTTTTGAACATGGTTTTCCACTTTGGGGTTTTCCTTTGCTTCATAGGGACGTTGCATTCAGATTCTGTTTTTTGCACTTGATTCTTATTGTATGATTAGTCTACTACCTAGACCATTAGTATTCCTTGGTATTGTGATACTCATTTTTCTACTTTTTTTTACTTATCTTTCTTATTTAGCCATGTATTTCATGTTTATGCATGTGTAAAATGATATGGAAAATGTGCTTTGAAGTAGTGGTTGGCACCACTCAAAGTGTCTAACTTTTATTTGAAATGGACAGGATTTTAAGTGAAAACAACAACTGGCATACGGAAAACAGACCAAACGCATTCAGATTCTGTTTAAACTATAGGACAATGATCCATGGGTCATATGTGACATGTATGAGTCAACCCCGCCTCAATCCAAGGGACGGTGTGGCCGGTACCACTCAAAGTGTCTTTCTTTTGTTTAAAATGGATGCGCTTTTAAGTAAAAAAACCACATACATAAAATTGACCAAACGCATTCAGATACTTTTGATACTTTAGGACATGTATCCATGGGTCATATGTGACGTGTACGAGTCAACCCCGCCTACATCCGAGGCGCGGTGTGGCCGGCACCACTCAAAGTGTCTAACTTTTATTTGAAATGGACAGGATTTTAAGTGAAAACAAAAACTGGCATATGGAAAATAGACCAAACGCATTCGGATTCTATTTAAACTATAGGAAAATGATCCATGGGTCATATGTGACGTGTACGAGTCAACCCCGCCTCAATCCGAGGGCCGGTGTGGCCGGTACGACTAAAAGTGTCTTTCTTTTGTTTAAAATGGATGCGCTTTTAAGTAAAAAAACCACACACGGAAAACAGACCAAAGGCATTCAGATACTGTTGATACTTTAGGACATGTATCCATGGGTCATTTGTGGCATGTAGGAGTCAACCCCGCCTCAATCTGAGGCGCGATGTGGCCGGCACCACTCAAAGTGTCTAGCTTTTATTTGAAATGGACAGGTTTTTAAGTGAAAACAACAACTGGCATACGGAAAATAGATCAAACGCATTTGGATTCTGTTTAAACTATAGGACAAGGATCCATGGGTCATATGTGACGTGTACGATTTAACCCCGCCTCAATTCGAGGGTCGGTGTGGCCGATACCACTCAAAGTGTCTTTCTTTTGTTTAAAATGGATGCGCTTTTAAGTTAAAAAAACCACATACGGAAAACGGACCAAAGGCATTCAGATACTGTTGATACATTAGTACATGTATCCATGGGTCATTTTTGACGTGTACGAGTCAACCCCGCCTTAATCCGAGGTTCGGTGTGGCCGACACCACTCAAAGTGTCTAACTTTTCTTTGAAATGGACAACAGTTTAAGTAAAAACAACAACGGACCTACGGAAAACCGACCAACCCATTCGGATTCTGTTGAAACTATCGAACAATGATCCATGTGTCATTTTTGACTTGTACGAGTCAACCCCGCCACAATACGAGGCTCAGTGTGGCCGACACCACTCAAAGTGTCTAACTTTTCTTTGAAATGGACAACAGTATAAGTAAAAACAACAACTAACATATGGAAAACCAACCAAAGGCATTTAGATTCTGTTGAAACATTAGGAAAACGATCCATGAGTTATATGTGACATGTACGAGTCAATATTGCCTCAATCTGAGGGCCAGTGTGGCCAGCACCAATCAAAGTGTGTCACTTTTCTTTGAAATGGACAACAGTTTAAGTTAAAAAAACAACTGCCATACAGAAAACGGACCAAAGGCATTCAGATACTATTGATACTTAAGGAAATGTATCCATGGGTCATTTGTGACGTGTAGGAGTCAACCCCGCCTCATTACGAGGGCTGGTGTGGCCGGTACCACTCAAAATTTATTTCTTTTGTTTAAAATGGATGCGCTTTTAAGTAAAAAAACCACATACGGAAAACTGACCAAATGCATTCGGATTCTATTGAAACTTTTGGACAACGATCCATGGGTCATTTTTGACATGTAGGAATCAACCCCGCCTCAATCTGAGGCGAGGTGTGGGCGGCACCACTCAAAGTTTCTAACTATTTTTTGAAATGGACAACTTTTTAAGTAAAAACAACAACTGACATACGGAAAACGGACCAAACACATTCAGATATTGTTGATACTTTAGGACAAGGATCTATGGGTCATTTGTAACGTGTACGAGTCAACCCTACCTCAATCTGAGGCATGGTGTGGTCAGTATCACTCAAAGTGTATTTATTTTGTTTAAAATGGATACGCTTTTATGTAAAAACAACCGGCATACGGGAAACCAACCAAACACATTCGGATTGTGTTGATACTTTAGGAAAACGATCCATGGGTTATTTTTTGACGTGTACGAGTCAACTCCGCCTCAATCCGAGGCGCAGTGTGGACGAGACCACTCAAAGTCTCTCTTTTATTTCAAAAAGGAAATCATTTTAAGTGAATACAACTGAAATTTACACTCATCAACGATAGTCGCAAACTATTTTTCATGAGTTGGGTAGTTTCACTAATGGGGTCATAAGTGACGAGACTCCTAAGAAAATACCTTTTCACCATATATTATAAACAATACAAGTTCAATGCAGAATTCATCACAAATCATTACATACCCAAACATTGGATCACAAAAAAAGGGATTTTAGCCAATTTGAAATTATTATTCAACTCTAATAGATATTTATCAAACTATTCTGCCTATTAGAATTTGATGGGGAGGTGTGCTGGTTGGGGGGTTGTGCATGGGTGAGGTGAATTACCACCGGATGATTGTTGTCATATGTGTTTTTTGGGCTATTTTCGGTTTTTTTATACTGTTTGAAATATTTATGTGGTTTTTGTGATATTTTTTATACAGGTGTATAGTGGAGGGTATATTGAGGGCTGTTGTGAAATGTTTTTTTATGTAGGTGGATGGTAGGGCTACTGGAGGGCTTCTGGGGGGCTGCTGTGCAGCAGCTCTAGCAAAGGTTATACCAACGGTTCAGAACCGTTGGTATATCTTTTTCCAGAATTCTGGAAAAGGCTATAACAATGGTTCTGAACCGTTGGTATAAGATTTTCCAGAAAAAAGCTATCCCAACGGTTTAGAGCCGTTTGTATATCCTTTTCCAGAATTCTGGAAATCTTATACCAACGGTTCAGAACTGTTAGTATAGATTTTTCCAGAATTCTGGAAATCTTATACCAACGGTTATAAACTGTTGGGATATCTTTTTTCTGGAAAATCTTATACCAATGGTTCAGAACCGTTGGTATAGCCTTTTCCAGAATTCTGGAAAAAGATATACCAATGGTTCTGAACCGTTGGTATAAGTTTTTCCAGAATTCTAGAAAGATTATACCAACGGTTCAGAACTGTTGGTATAGACTTTTCCAGAATTCTGGAACACCTATACCAACGGTTTAAGTGAAACTGTTGGTATAGGGCTTTCCTCACGGCTTACTATCCAACGGTTTGGAAAACCATTGGTATAGTCTATACCAACGGTTTTCCAGCCTATACCAACGGTTTTAAACCGTTGGTATAGCCCACTTTTCCAGTAGTGATTGGGAGATGGGCAATGGATAAGTTCCTTAGAGAAAATATTTCATGCTTTGGGGAGTAGTGAAAGGGAAAAAGTTGTCATGGCAGTTTATCGCCTCACAGGAAATGCAGATCAATTGTGGTTATTGATTCAAAACACAAAAGTGGATGAAGAAGTATCATGTAAGTAATAGAGGGAGTTTTAAAAACTTTTATTAGAAAAATACATTCCTCATGACCATCTAGCAGATATGGAAAGACAATTTCTAAGTCTGAGGCAAAAGGAGGATGAGAATTTTCCAAAGTATGAAGATAACTTTACAATGTTAGTGAGGTATGATGCATATTATATACATAAACCAAGAAGTAAGATTGATCATTTCTTTTATGGGTTAAAACCATTTCTCCATCGAGCATTAGTCTCATAATCCTTCTCTTCGTACGAATATATTGTCTCATGTTCTATCAAGAAAGAAAAGTAATTCTCTAAGTCTTATGACTTTAAAGTAAAGAAAGAGAAGAAGAGATCTGATGAACACTCTGGAAATAGAAATAAGGGGAAGAAGGGAAAATTTGATTATCCATCCAACAGTAAATGTGGTAAGAAACACCTCGGTACTTACCTGAAGGGAATGGGAGTCTGTTACAAGTGTGGTGAAAAAGTCCACCAAACTTGCGATTGCAAGGGGAGAAAGAGGCTATCAATGTTGAATGATACAATTGAAGAGAAAGGGGGAATTATCCAAATGAATGTCCTATCCACCAAGGAAGCGTACCTTATAAAATTCCAAGGGATCAAGGTCAAGATTATTCTATCACTACTGCTGAGGATGCAGCTCTTAAAGACTTGGTGGAAGGTAATTTAATGGTTTCTCAAGTTTAGAAGAAGCTTTATTTGATTTTGGATCATCACATTGTTTCATATCTTCCGAGCTTTCTAATTAAATTAGATATTTCAAATTTGATTTAACAAGGAATTTTTCAATCAAAACTCTTAAGGGAAGTATCATTGTAATAATGTTTTGTGAATCAGTTTCCATTAAGGCATATAAATGTTATTTATCCATTGATCTCATTGTCATACCCATGATTTAATTTGATATAATCCTCGGTATGGATTGGATATCGGACCATGTATCAAAAATTTATTTTAAGAAGAAGGAGGTTACAATTTTCGATGATGATAAAGTGTAACTTATCTTAAGAGTAGAAATGTCACCATCTGATTCTTATCTAGATCCAGCCCCAGTAGCTCAACTAAATTCAATTATTAGGGAGGGAGAGAATGAAATAACTGTGGGTGAGGAAATGAAGGTTCAAATAGAGGACTTACCTATTGTGAAAGAATATGTTGATGTGTTTCTAGAAGATTTTCTTGGACATCCTCCAGAATGAGAAATTGAGTTTTCCATGGATTTAATTCCTAGTTCAAGGCCCATATCGAGGACCCCTTATAGAATAGCCACTGTGGAATTAGTAGAACTAAAGAAAAAACTAGAGTAATTGAGTAATATGGGATTTATTCACCCTAGTGTTTCTCCATGGGGAGACCCTATCTTTTTTGTTAAGAAGAAAGATAGATCTATGAGGTTGCGCATTGACTACTGGGAGATCAATTCTATAACAATAATGAACAAGTATCCCCTGCCTCACATTGATGATTTATTTGATTAACTTCATGGAGATAAATATTTTTCAAATATTGACCTACGATTTGGATATCATCAGTTGTGTGTGAAAAAGGAAGACATTCCAAAGAAAAAATTTTGAACTAGGTACAAGCATTACAAGTTTACAGTGATGCCTTTTGGGATGACTAGTGCACCCTCTGTTTTCATCGATCTAATGAATTGAGTTTTCAAGGAATATCTTGATGACTTGTAGTGGTATTTATTGATGATATCTTGGTATACTCTAAAATATATGAAGATCATTAAAGTCACTTGATCATTATCCTAAATACTTTTAGAAAAAATGAATTATAGGGGAAGTTTAAGAAGTGTGAATTCTGGCATCAAGATATTTCTTTTCTTGGCTATATTGTCTCTAAGGATAGAACCTCTATTGATCCTTCTAAGACAATGGAAATCCAAGAATGGCCAACACCGATGATTATAACTGAGGTACACAGTTTTATTCGTTCAGTATGTTATTATCGACGTTTCATCCAGAATTTTTCCCGATTGTCTAACCCATTAACCAAGCTCACACGTAACGGGGTTAAATTTGTTTGTAAAAAAGAGTGTAACGAATGTTTTGAAGAATTGAAGAGAAGATTAGTCAATGCACCTATGTTTACTCTACCATCAGGGAATGATGGGTTTGTTATTTATTGTGATGCTTCAAAGAAAGGACTTGGTTGTGTCCTTATACAGAATGATAGAGTTATTGCCTATGCATCACGATAGCTAAAAATTGACGAACAAAACTATTCTACTCATGATCTTGAGTTAGAAGCTATAAAATTGTCTCTGAAAATATGGAGACACTGTCTCTATGGTGAAAAATGTGAGATATATACCGATCAAAAGAGTATGAAGTATATTTTCTCACAGAAGCAACTCAACATGAGGCAAAGGAGATGGATTGAACTACACAAAGATTATGATTGAACTATACACTACCACCCGAGGAAGGAAAATAAGGTGGAAGATGCTTTGAGGAGAAAGGATCATGGTGTTTTGAACAAGATGAGAGTTTAAAGAGATCATATATACATGGATCTAGTAAAGATGGACATGGGAATAAAAATGGAAGGTGAAACATCAATACATTTTATAATGGTTGCCAAACCATCTTTACTAGAAGGGATAAAATGTTCTCAAGCAGATGTTGAGGAGTTTCAAAAGAAAATTAATGTTGTGAATGATGGGAGATTGATCGAATTCGTATATGAATATGGGATTTTGAAATTTGGGAAGAGAATTTGTGTTCCCGATTTACTTGATCTAAAACGGGAATTGTTGGATAATGCCCATAGCTCCAATTTCTCAATACACCCTTGTATCATAAATATGTATAGATATTTGAAGGAACATTTTTGGTGGGACAACATGATGAGAGAGGTTTCTAATTTTGTGTCGAGATGTATGGTTTTCCAACAACTGAAAGATGGAAGGCAATAGTCTGGAGGAGTCATGCTACCTCTTCCCATACCTGAGTAGAAATGGGATGATATTACAATGGAAATTGTCCTGGGGCTACCAAAGACTTCTGTAAGGAACGATACAATATGGTTCATTGCTGATTGTCTTACCAAATCAGCACATTTTCTTGATATAAGAGAATATTTTCCACTTGAGCATCTAGAAATACTATATATTAATGAATTTTTAGGACTTTCTCGAGTACACCTATCGATTTTTTCTGATCGTGATCCCCGTTTCACATCAAGATTCTAGAAAAGTCTTCAGAATTCCATGGATACTGAACTTCATTTGAGCACTGTCTGCCACCCTCAAACTGATGGACTATTCAAACCTTAGAAGACATGTTGAGATCTTTCTCACTTGACTTTCAAGGTATGTGGGATCAAAATTTACCTCTGGTAGAATTTTCCTATAACAATAGCTTCCATTCAAGTATTCAGATGGCACCATATAAAGAGTTATAAAAAAAAAGAGGCGTCGTACACCAACCTGTTGGGATGATGTTGGTGAAAGAAAACTCATATGCCCAGAACTTATTGAGAAAATATGGAAATGCTGAAGGTTATCTAAACCCACATCAAAGAAGCTCAAAGTAGGCAGAAGAGCTATGTTGATAACCAATGGAAGGATTTAGAATTTCAGGTAGGAGATCATGTTTTCTTGAAGGTATCTCCATGGAATAGAATTATACGATTCGATAAGAAGAGTAAATTGAGTCCCACATACATCGGACCTTTCGAAATTCTAAAAATAATTGGGGTTGTAGATTTCCATTTGGAAATGCTGCCAAGTCTCTTCAATGTTCGTGATGTTTTCCACGTATCACTATTGAGAAAATACATGCTTGACCCAACGCATGTACTCACCTATGAGAAATTATAACTCAAACCTGATTTATCTTATTGCAAAGATCTTTTCAATATTCTTGGTACAAGTGAACAAGTGATGAGAAACCAAACGACTCGTCTTGTAAAAGTTCTATGGAGAAACCATAAGGTGGAAGAGGCAATGTGGGAACCTGAGGAACTTAGGATGAAGAGCCACCCGAATCTTTTTATGTAGTAATATTCTATGAATTTTGAGGACGAAATTATTTTAAGGAGGGGAAAATGTAATACCCTAATCTTTCATGGTACGTTTCCCTTTGAATAATGTGATAGCTTGCATTGTACGCAACTTTGAGATTCTAACACACTGCGACCAATCAAACTAGCCATTATGAATAGTAATACCCACTTTTTAAAATTTTATAAATTTTATCATTCAAAATTGAATTCATTTTTTGATTCAGAATATTGAAATTAACTTAGGGTGAATTTTTTATATTTTTCTGAAAAATTTAAATTTTTGATGAATAGTGAAAAACACTACGTAATTGTTTAAAACTGACTTTTTATTTAAATAATTATTTATTTTATTTAAATTTATTTCAAGTAAAAATAGATACATAATACCAATATTATTTCAATGTAATTCATTTTAGTAATTTTTATAATAAAATTAGATCTATAAAATTTTATTGAACTTTTACCATCTTTTGCCCACCTCCTAGGAGTATTTGCAAATTTGTATAAAACTTAATTTTATTGCTTCTGTGAGTTGAATTTCAAAAATCTAAGAGACACGTTTGATATTATTAAGTAAAATATGGTTCAACAAGATGAAAATAATTTTTGGTGAATAATAACTTTTGAGTTCTATTTACCACGGTTAAAAGTAAATAGAGTAATTAAAGGTAAAAATTATATTATTATTACCCTAAAACATGTCCTAAATCTATTAGATAAGTTTATTTAGACCAAAAACAAGATTAGGAATAAAATATGATCCTTTAGGTCCACTTGGATTAGATTAGGACATTTATTATTATTTAATTTAAAGAAGAGTTAAAAGTGTTAAATTCAAGGTTTAATAATTAAAACATTTTTAATATAGGGTTATACATAAGATAAATTCTACTATAAATATTCATTAGAAATATAAAAAGATTTCCTACATAATGGTAGTTTATTTATAATTTTTAGACGTTAAAAAATTAAATTTATTTGTGACACAATGATGATGCATAAATTACTTTATTAATGAAAGATTAAAATAATTGATAATATAAATATCCCAATAAAACTAATTTGAGACTTTTAATGAATTACACTAATTTTCTAGGTTAATATTACATGTTAGGGTTGATTAAATAGATTTTTTTTGAATTAATATTCCTGTTATGAATTAAAAAAACACCTAATAGTTTCAAAATTGACATAAAAGAGTTTTTAAAACAAATATTATATTATTAATTGATATTATATTCCTAAAAATCTATGATTCTGAAAAAGGGATTAAATAAGATTATACATGTCATTAATGAACCACTATAGGTTCTCTTGGAAGTTTATAATTAAGTTTATTAACCATATAATATAAAAATACCAAGTGACATGGTAAATGTCAAACAATTTAACTACGAGTTAAATCTAAAAGATAAGGTTAATATAGTGACCCAAACCTATCTAAAACCTATTTGTTGAGTGGTTTTCGACCCATCTCCACATTATCCTAGAAATAATTCCTTTTTGAGCCATTAGAAAATGAAAACTACTTTATTATAAAATAATATTTCAAGCTTTTCCTAAAGTGACCCTCACCTCCCTTATAAAAGGGAACTTCCCCTTCTCTCAAATTTAAACCATAAAAGCCATTTTTCATGGCCATGCCCTGCCCAAATATCCTCTCAACTTTCCTCCCTTCATCCTAGAGGCCTTCCTTTAGTCAAAAGGTCATCCTATGGAGCCCTTTTGATCAAATTAAAAGGTAGAACCTGAAGAAGAGGTAAATATTTCATCTCCTCTTTCAAGTTCTTTTCTTCTTCCACTTCCTCTATTTTTCTTGTTTCCATTCCAGTTTCTTCAATATACTATGATTTTATTATAAAAATGGTACAACCATGTTCATTATTCTATCCATCACAAGAATTACAAAGTCACCATATGTGCGTAAGTATGGCATATCGTCTCCACGTTGTGGTGTAGTTGTTATTCAATACATTATTTTGAATGGGTATAATAATGAGTATGATTGATGTAAATAATAAATATACCATGTTCTTGATTCTATAAATATGATATAAAATCTATTTAGATATGATTTTAAATCAAAAGAAAGGTATTGTCGCTCGTGCGTACATACATATTACCGTCTCCAGGAACGCGATGAGATTCAGTTCATCAGCGTAACCATTTAAGAATAATTTTCATATGAAGATTAAAAATAATTTCTAAAGAATTTATATCATTCTGGATATGAATAATATATATCTTATTAATAATAAACATGACTTATGTAACAAAACATATAAAGGAAAATGAATCAGTTAACACCTGAAACAACGATAATACTAAAATTTTATTAAAAGTGAAATATTAAAAGATCATATATGATATCATATTTATGTATATGGTTTTTGTATAATTTAATAAAAATTATTTAACTATCATACATGATGTTAACGTACCCTCAACCAAGTAAAAGTACAAGGTAAGGGTTAATTTCACAATCTCTTTATTATCTAAGGTTGTTTTAACATAAGTATCTACTGAGACCTCTTTATCATCCACACCTGGGTCTCTTAAAAATGTATTTCAAAACAGTTTTACAATTTAATATACAATGGAATAAAGTCATTTCTACCCTTATTTGACCTTATATATTTTTTTAGGGAATCTTTCCATCATTTTCCAAACAAGGTACTTTATGACCTTTTTGACAAAATTAAGTTAAGAATGTTTTTTTAAAATTGTACGATGGGTGAGGCTATTTTCCACCATTATAACATCGTCGAAGATTCCCTTACAAGCTTATAAGAATATTTTAAAAATTAATATTTTATTTTATAATTATTTGGATTTTAAATGATTCAAAATATAAATAGGTATTTCTTTTAAATAATTTTCATTTCAACTATGTCAACATCCTTTGATAGATTTTAAAAATTGTTTGAAGTTGATTTATTATGATTCAAATCTTCCATATTGTATTGAAAGTTTTGTAATATGTTTGACTGTGGATGTGTTATTTTATACTATTCATCATTTATGGATAACGTATTGACATTTTGTATTCTAGTTTTAGTACGAATGTTTATATTATGTTTAAACATTTTCATATGAGGAATTCATTGGACTTAGTATGTCACGGGTGGATCCCACTATAGCTCCTCAATGCATTGGTAGGTCTCATGAGACAAACTAGTGTCTTGGAATAAGGCATTGACAAAATGATATTTTTAGTCATGGAACAAGGCCTGGACTATGTGGTTATGAAGTCTGGCATTATGCATTCCGTCATTATGAAAGTGGTTATCGATATTTCATGTGATTATTCGACTAGTAGAATATCGATAAGAATAAGTAAATGAAATTATTTGATTTTATCTTTTCCATATTATGCTGAAGTTTAAGTTTAAAAGGATTTTTTTTAGTCTTATACATTGACGTAAATTTTTATGCTTATTTATGAAAGTTTATGTTATATTGTTATCCCTACTGAGAATCTCATCTCACCCCTTTATATGTTTTATTTTCCCTAGGATGTGAAGAAGTATTTTAGGGTTCACCTACAGGTATAGGATAAGGATATAAGTGTGTTCAAAAAGGGGGGAAAATGTTGTTGATGTTTTTATTTCATGATGTAATGTAAAACTTATGAATATATCTAGTACTTCCAAGGCTACTAAATTGATCGGTCTATCAGGACATGATTCCTTGTATAATGCCAATGTTATGTAATAATGTACCGACTCTAGGTAACTGGGGTCGGGGTGTTACAATTTAAATAATTGGATATGGAATAGCCCGATGTAAAGATAAATATATGAGAAATAATTTCATTTAAATAAATGGTTAAGGAATAATCAATATGTAGGGAAAATAACTGAGCACACATTTCAATAAAATAACTAGATAATTCATAATCAATATGGCATATAAAATAACTAAAAATATATGTCATTTAATCAATAAAATAAGAATGAAATGAATCCATATATTTTTTAATAATGAAAATATCATGGATAATAATAGATGAATTATTAATAAAGGAAATTATTAATTATTTGATGTCATGTTTCCCAGGCACATGAAGCATTTACCATCAAGCTATATTCTCAATAAATTTTAAAACTAATGGTTTGAAACCCTTTCAATAAAGGCCATCCAACTGATATTTCCCATGATATTTTTAATGTATCAAGGGGATGATAGTATCCAAGACCCACCTATGTCTTCATGTCCTAATCATTCCTCATATAATAAATAATTGATCAAATTCATTAATCAATATGACTTAACCTCAATAATCTATATTGATTAAAGGATATGGATTAATCAATATTTTCCCCAGTAAATCATATAACATTCTAAGTAAAACACCATATATTGAAATGAGATGTGGGTTAAAAACTAGTCATATCCATTATAATTAATGTAGATGATTAGGGCAAATTTAATTTTTTATGATTACAATAAATTAAATATTTAAATGGGATACTAATGACTACTACATAAAACAAGGATGTCAATAACAATACTATCCTTTGTCAAAATAATCATAAACCATCCATAGAATGAATAAGGATTGTATTAATATAACATCAAATTATTTTAGCAAGCATAAATGGGTTTGGCCCTTAAATAATAGAAGCAAAATAAAAATATCTTTATTAATTTTCTTTTGGAAAATATCCTTTTCATTTTGAAATAAATTTTTAAAATCCCTCTATTTTGAAAATCAATTTTTTAAAAAAAAAATTGTAATGAATAAAAATATGAGAAAATTTATTTGATAAATAATTTTTAAAAGGTTGAAAAAAAATCAAATGTTTTACAAAACAAGTATAATTGGGGGAAAATCCTCTAACCATTTATTAAGAAGAGAAACAAGTACAAAGGAATAGCACATGGGGATGACAACTTTCCCATGTCTAGAAAATTCAAGATTACAATTCATATTAAGATAATTTATTCTCATAATCATATTCATTAGTAGTTTCCCATTGGGATGGAGATTTACCTCTGTTGAAATGATTAAACATCTCAGCATCAATATTTCTTGATGCCTTAGAATACAAATTCATAAACACGGTCTTGGGTATTTTGGACTATTCATTCCTTGTCCTTCCCTACAGGGGGGGAAGAGATGAAATCATCGATTTCAATCATCTTTTATTCCCATGTGTGATGATGTAATTGAATCATACATTACAATATCTTAGAAGTTAAGGGGGTTGTTTTCATTCACATTTTCATTGTCATTAACATTCTCACACCTGTCAGAAACCTATGAAGAGTTATGTAGTTTTCGAGCCTCCTAATGAAAATTAATTTTTTTATGTTAGTCCTTTTAAAAACATTTTAATAATAAATTATGTTTGAATAAAACTATTTTCCAATGGAAAAGAGAAATGATGTCATATTTTATGAAAAACATTTCCTATAAAATTTTAAGTACCAAATAGTGTGAAAATGGTACTATTATTTTAAAAATATCATGAATAACCAGAGGATAAAAAAATTAACGCTTTTTTAAACATGGATAAAATTATTTCATTCACCTGGAATTTAAGAATATAAAATATCAATGAGAGTTAGATTGTGAAATAAGTCATTAAAAAGATCATAACATTAATGTGGGAATAAACCAATGATTTAATTTTTTGTATCAAATATAAATCCATATAAAATAATTGGAAATACAATATAATATAACAAAATGTAACTATACACGCAATCTTATAACGATATAATTAGTAAAATAAATGTTTAACCCAATCAAAATAAATTTAGTTAAGATATTATTTACCACATGGTAAATTTTAATTGAAATCATGTTAGTTTAAGTAGATCAAATTCATACTTAAAATACCATTAATAAAAAATTATTTAGTATTGTATAGGAAAAACATCAATTATATAAACCATGTAAATGAAATTAGGTGTATAACAATACAATATGCCTAAATGAAATGAAATTGAGATGAAATCCATTACTTTATGCTTCCTTTTAATTGAAAATGATTTAACCTCCTATATAATGGTTTTAAACATCTTATTAAATTTGTATTGAACCATATTAAAAATTATGATATCATATTTTATCCTTTTATAATATATTATAAAAACATTCATTAATAATATATCGTTATTTTAATCGTTTAGGGTTTAAATTTCCTTGTTTTTTGAGTTCATTTTGAATTGTTTTTTTTTCATATTACATAGATCATGATTGAATCATATAAATAATGTAAAAATTAAATTAAATATTATATATATTTAGTATATATTTTTTTATATTAATTCATTAAATATTTTTATTTGAAATGACATACACAATTCATGGAGATGGTAAATCATACATACACATGAACGTTGTTTCCATTTTCTTTTAACATTGAGTGAAAGAAAATCAAATTATATTTATATATATATAATAATTATAGTAATATTTAATTTCATATATATCACATATTTTTATTAAAACCATCCTTGATACATTCCATGTAATGCGTGAATGAATAACATTGTTTCAGAAGGTGGTTGTCTGTCGTACACATTAATGATGATATTGTATTCCAAAAAATGTAAATAATTAAGGTATGTGTGATATAATAATTATAGAATTATAATAACACCCTAAATATTATATATATCATATATAAACTATAAATACATCTTTATTACAAATAGTTATAGGTTGCAATGGAAAAATGAAAGACAATTGTTCGTGTGAGGGTAGTCCACCGTACAAATGAACGATGATTTCGTAACAGATTTTATGGAAGTGTGTGTAGTTATAATTCAAAAATTTATCATAACACTATCTTATAATATGGATAATAATATTGTGATTATATAATCATGGTAAAAATGAATTTTAGGTGGTGGAGAATGAAATAAAATAAAAATGCTTTTAGAATAATATTAACTCTACTTGGGGTTTTCCCCTTTGGTTTCAAATAAATGTTGAAATGTTTTCTTTATTCCAAAAATAAGGATTAAATTATGAGTTTATGTATGTTTTTGAATGATTTGAGTAGATACTAGTTGATAAAATAGGATTGATAGGTGTTAATAAGGTGCGGGATTAAGTGGCTTTTTATAGTTTAGGGGGAGTGATATTCTTGTAAATACTGAAAATATATCACTATTGGATATCTCTATTACCTCATGTGAATACAATATTTGTAATTAATTGGGTTGAAGGATTATATGTTATAGAAACACCTCCACCATATAACAAAACTCATGTTTCAAACATCTTGTTCCTTAACTCCCATGTTTCCTTATTTTACCATTTTTTATTTTCTATTATGTTAACTAGTTTTCTAACAAAAGTAATTTATAAATTAAGACAACATTAAATTAATCCTTATTAGATAATTTTTACCCACTAATTTCAAATATAATATCAAATTTAAATAATAAAAGTACAATGTTTTTGGAAATTAAATTTAACATAAGCTCATGTAACTAGAAAAAATTATGTTAACCATAAAAGTGCTCAAAAATATTTTACTATTTATTGGTCAATATGTTCATTATAAATGATTTTCTGTTATATTAATGGACCATATTTTATATTTTATAAAATTTGAAAAACACTTTTAAGATGTTTTTATTTATACTATTTTAAAATCATTTAATAAAATATCATTTATTATAAAATAACATTGATGTTAATTTTGACATTATTTATTTAATTTGAATTTAAAAGTATCAAGAAAATTATGGGATTTGAATGTATTAATTGAAAATATATGTAACATGATACATTATTCTGAAAATTTCATTTATGATAATAACTAATTCAATTTACTTAACTATTTATATGTTTAGTACCATTTATTTCAGTTAATAATCAACTAAACAATTACTATATCAACATTTCTTAAGAATTTTAAGTTAATAATTCATCTATATAAATTAATTATAAATTTTAATTATAGAATAAAATTACTTATCTTTAAAAATAATGTTTATATAGAACCAATTATTTTTTTTCTCCCTTTACAAAATGTATATAGATATTAAAACCAAGAATTGTATATTTTTAGTTTTTTTCTTTACTTAACTTATAATATGGATTAATATGATGTCAATGTTTCTAAAAACTCATAATATTTGTTCTTATGTTCATAAGGATACAAATATTTCCCCCCAGTGGGTTTTTGAAAAATTATTACATTTTTTATTAATTATATTATTTTTTTAACATTCTATTAAATCTATTTTTACCGTAACCGCAATAAATAATACAAAAATGATCAGCAATCATTTTTGTCAAAAATTATGTTGACACTATAATAAATTTTAAATTACATTGATTCAAAATTTGTTATATTTTTTTCCAAATTCAACTAATTTATTGAAAAAAAATTAATTTAGAAATAATCACACAGACGTGGCTGGAGAGCGGGTTTTTTCAAGTGAAAATATTCAAAAGTTTACACTTTTTTAATATAAAAATTTTATGTAAAATTGATTCTAATGACATAAATTAGATTAATTGAAGTTGAATATAACTATCTTGACTTTAAAAACAATTCAAAATATAATTTTACGTTATAAATTATTCATATGAAAAGGCATTTTTCAATTAAAATTCATTATTTTTGCCCATTTAGCAAAATATGATTCTTATAAAAAAATACCAAAAATTTACCCTATGATGATTGTGATATTATAGTTTCTAAAATGAAGTTTATTTTGTAATATAAATTTTCATATATTATTAAAAATAATTTTTTCTTTATTTCCAACAAGCGTGACTAAACCATCCTTTATGAAAATACTATTTTTACAATAACATTCATTTTCCTGTTAAATTGTTCCTATTATTATTTTTAATCAATATATTTTCAATAATTTTTTATAGACTATATATATTCGTAATTTATTTAATCTTATTCATACACATTATTTCAATGCCTATGTGATAACTATAATATTATATAATAATGTTAATAGTATATTGTTGTTCAGTAAAACATGGTCTTTAATGTAATGAAAGATTTCAATAGAACTGGATATTATGTGTAATTTTAGATAACTCGTTATTTCTTGTGTTGAAAGCTATATAATATATTAATTTGTTTTTAAATATTAAATAAATTTTAACATCTCATGATTTTGTATTTCATTATATTCTGGGTGTTTTATTTCAAGTAAGCAATATTATAATATGTTATTCGTTTAAATTTATAGGTATTAAATGATCCACACATTAAATAAATTATGTCCCCAGAGTTTATACTTGAACTTGTTAATTAGTTGATTTAAATTTTTAAATATCATTTTTTCAAAAAGAGTTAATAAAATATCCTCTTAATAATATAGAAATGGAAGTACAAAGGTCATATGGAATAACACATTTCTAGGTTTCTATGTAGAATTATATCGGTGGAATGTGAAGATATGGACAGGGAGAAAAACATTAAATATTTATAGAGAGTTATTTATGACATTTATCACATGAAATTGAATGATTATTGGAAATATAAGGGCCTCAATGAAATAAATTTGTATAGATTTTATAAATCATTTGATTCATCCGATATTAATACAAGAGTGTAACAAATTTATTGCCCTTGATTATTTTACTATTGCTGGATAATTATTTTATTGAAAAAGATAATAAGGAAACATAGTTACTTTATATTATTTATTGAACACAATTTTTTCATTTGGATTTTCTTTGATCACTTTCTCTAAAAAATGAATATCCATAAATTTATTTTTTAGGCCTAAAGCACTAATTATAAGGACCCTACCTTAAAATTTTCATAATCTAGTTAATTAAACTATATTTCAATTCAATACATTCCAAAATATCTTTTCGGTTTAGATTTTTAGAATGCAGGGACATAATTCATTCATATCAACCAACAAGCATACAAAGTGGGTATAACTAAAACAATATCTATTTGATTCATAATACAATGGTTTTTAATAAAAATGCAATATTTTCCTGAAAATTAATCACAACATTTATCTTGGATTTTCCTTATCTCTTACCCATCCTTATGTCCTAAGAAGAACATTTTAAAACATGGGAAGATCATAGAAACTTAGTAAGGGATATAAAAAGAAAGAAATAAATCGTTAGTCCATGAACACTTATAAACATACGAAATTTTTTTCATAAAGAAACACTTATCAATATTAAATTATCATATACATACTTTTTTGAAACAAGATATTTCCATAAAAATAGATAAAAATAAATAAAACCATAATGGTATCTTGGGTAATTATATACATAATATGGTAACCCTCACGAAAACTTTATGGTGTAACCATTACAGTTACACATGGAGTAACCATATTACCAGACTTCATATTACATATACCCAATACATTAGAGGTAGATATAGGTCCCAAAAATCCTCATAAACAATTCCCAAGAACCATAAAATAATAATAAACCATGTATAATTGCATAAAAACATTTCTTTTTTAATTTTATAAAATATAATTTTAAAAGAGGACTTTGAAATAAAAACCCCTTAAAAATGTCATATAATTGAAGTTAGAAGTAATATAATGAAGTAAATATGTGTTTACATACTAAATTTTAATTATACTACAAGGTATAATAAAAAATTCATTTCACAAAGAATCGTAGTACCACCTAATTAATGAACTATATGGTTAACCCAAAGAATGAAAATTGGGTTAAGAATTCCCTTACGTTGGGTTAGTCTTACATAGAATGTATTTAAATATCTTTTATATTAGTTAAAATAGTGTTATTAATATTTTACAAGAACATATTCATGTTTATAAAACATTATATTATCATCATTAAAATCATTTATTAATAATATTTTATTCTTTCCATTGTTTCGGGTGCGTACTTTACATGGTCGGTTCGTAAAGGATTTTCTTGGAGAATTGAAACAAAACTATATAAGTGGAATAAAATGGTATTAATATGATTAAAATAATTTAAATGATACCATAAATTATTTTGTTTTCATATATGATGATGAATCCTTAGATAAAACATTAATAATATTCATTTAGATCATTTTTGTGGTTCTTCGATAATCACGAACTAGTTTCATTATATAACTTAATATTATGTATATATAATAATTATAGAACTTAAAAGATTTTATATCATAAACTTGAATATATTTCTCATCCATTAAAATAGTTTTATTACCAGTTTTGTAGGAGGTAATGGATATTGAAAACACATCGTCCATGATGTTGGTAAATTGACACATCACGGATGGTGTTTTTATTTTTAGAATAAGAGAGAGATGAGAAGAAGTATGATGATTAATTTTTACATAAACATTATAAAATTATATTATATATATTATAATGGATTTTCCATTCCTCTTGGATAAGGTAATGTGAATAGAGTATAACAAAATAAAAAGGATTTAATAAAAAAAGGAAAATGAATGTGGATTTTTACATGATGTCTTCTCCTTGAGACCCTCCTTAAAGCCTTTTTTTTAGGCATTTCGGTGTGACCAGTAGTTATTGGACATGGGGAAGAGCCTTGGGAAGGGGATTTGGGATAATATTAACAATTCTAAAAGCTTGACATGTGTGAGAGGAAAAGGGTGGTGGGGGTGGTATTTATAGTGAAGGATATGAGGGTTTTTTTCAATTATTTTAGTCATTGGTTTAATATTTGGCACTAGACTTTGAATAGTCTTGATTACCATAACTAAAAATATTAAAGAAATCATGAGAGTTTGAACCAAGGGTTGTTACATCATCCATGAATTTAGTGATATTGTATATAAGAAAAAATGTATATATATGCTAAATTATAGTATTTCGCCATTCACCAAAAATTAAAATATTTCAAAAAGATAAAAGAAGTTTATGGTAATAATTTTTTTATATGTAGAATTAAAAAATGAACTCTTTTTATCAAAATAATTTTATTAATATGATTAATTTTGTTTTAAAATAAAAAAATAAATTATTCAAACGATAACAATTTCAAAACAAAAACTCATTTTATAATACACAGAAAAATTAATCAAAGTCTCATAAAAATATCCTGTAACCTAATGAAAGTAGAATAAAAAATTATGATTACATTTTCATTATAAAATTTAAATTAATCATAAAATTGTAATTAAATATTTATTACATATAAAATATCAATAATTATACTATGATCATATTATCACTTAAAAGTTTTATAAATTTTATTTATACATTCATGGGTGAGGGTACTTTTAATTTTTCTGATTTATTATTCATAAGGGTCATATTACTATTCATAAGGGCCAATTTACTATTCTTAAAAAATTATGTTGATCGTATAAGTGTCTAAAAATCTTACTGAATAGAACCGTGTATGTCTATTTTTTGAAATTAATATCATATAAGCGGTAAAATTATGTTTACTAGCTAGGTTATAATTGTCTTCATGAAACAAAGTTTCATTTTATATAGAATTAGCATTTCATTCATTATATTAAATTTATTTGTAAATCCTTGAGGTGTTACATTCTCCCTAGCTTATGTAAATTGCGTCCTCAAAAATTTTACTTCTTAAAAAAGTGAGGAAACCTTTGCTTCATAGAATTTTTAGATTCCGGTGTTGCTTTTTTAACCATGTGGTTTCTCCACAAAACCTTAACATGGTGGATTACCTTATTCTTCAATACATTATCCCTATGATCAATAATCTAAAAATGTTTATCTTCAAAAGAAAGGTTCCCTTCCTTCTAAACTACTACTGAGATCAAAACAAGAGATGAATCTGGCACATACACTCTCAACATCAAAACATGAAAAACATTGTGTACCTGAGATAAACTTGGTGAAAAATATAGTTGGTAGTGGAATGGTCCAACTTTCTCCAAGATATCATATAGTCCAATGAAATGTGGTATTATCTTTCCTTTCTTACCAAAACACATAACACTTTTCCAAGGAGAGACTTTAAGGAAAACAAGATCACATATCTCAAATGAAAATTCATTGCTCCTATTATCTATAAAAAATTTATGGCTATTATGAGATGTCCTCATGTGTTTCTCAATCATGTTCACTTTCTCATATACATCCTCTACTAATTCTAGACCCATATTCTTCCTTTCCCTAACGTTGTCCCAAAATGTTAGAATTCGGCACCGGTTACCATACACTTCCTCAAACGGTGCCATCTATATATAGGAATGAAAACTGTTATTATATGAAAACTCAACTAAATAAAGTTATTGATCCAAACGTCCCTACTAGTCCATTGAATTGGTTCGAAGCATATCCTCCAATGTCTGATTTCTACTATTGGTTTGTTAATCAGGTTGAGGATGAAAAGCAGTTCTAAAATTTAATTTTATTCTCAATTACTTCTAAAGGCCCTTCCAAAAGATATAAGTGAACCTGGGATCATATTCAGATATAATGTAATGAGTAACTCCATATAACCTGACAATCTATTTGAGGTACAGTTGAAAAAGTTCATCCAAAGACATAGTATCTTGAACAGGGAGTAAATGTGTATATTTAGTCATCTGATCAAAATTAACATGAATTGCATTATTACCTTGAAAATTATTTGGTAGTCCCACTAGGATTTCTATGGATATAATATCCCATTTCCACATTGGAACTACAACAGTCTAAAGCATCCCCTTTGGTTTTTATCTCTCTTCATTAACATTTTGACATGGAAGAAATTTCATATTAAAATCATCAATATATCTTTTCATTCAATCCAACTAGTAATACTCCTGAAGGTCTCTATACATATTAGTACATTCAGGATGAACAGAAAATGGAGAAAAATGAGCTTGACACAGCAATTATTTCTTAAACATGGAATCACAAGGCACACATAATCTCTTTTGAAATCTTAAAACACAATCTTTTTCAATTAAAAATTCTAGCAACATACATGTTTTAACCAATTCTACTTTTTTCTATAACTCCTAATTTTCTTTCTATGCTTTTTTTACTCTATCTGACAAAAACAACTACATTGATACTTGAAACAAAATAGAGGAATTTTCTGCACCAATAGCTTCTATGGAATAATTCATCAAATCATTAATCAAGCAGGTCATTTTTCAAACATAACATGTTTAATGATGCATGATGTTTTTAACTCAAGGATTCAACCACATAATTTTATTTTCTAGAATAGTAATTGATCATGCAATCAAAATATTTTATCCATTCAAGACATCTTCTCTACCTCATGTATAGTTTCTTTTAAGTGAATATATACATCAGAATTTTATACTAGGTATATATTTCACATTTGGAAACATATAAATGACGCCTCTATGTTTTCAAATAAAAATCCATATCTACTAATTCCAAATCATGTGTGGGATAATTTATCTCTTGAGTATTTTGTTGTCCTTAACCATAAGAAATTACCTATCATTCTATATTTTAATACAACCCAGTCCCTTCAATGAAATGTAACTATTGATGAAAAAGTCACAATTTCTACAAGGCGTAGCCAAAACTGAAGCATTCACCAATCTCTTCTTTAGTTCTTGAAAACAAACATCATATTCTTATGTCGAAATAAATTTAACCCATTTTATTGTTAACTTAGTTAGCGGGTTAGATAAACATGAAAATATTTTGGGAAATCATTGTTAATAACCTACTAATCCAAGAAAAATATTAATCTCTATATCATTTTATAGGTATTGTCCATTTATCAAGAATTTTTTTTGGGAGGATCAACGGTTATTACATCCATATTTATAATGTTCCTAAGAAAAGAAATCAGTTGCGACCAAAAATGACATTTGTGAAATTTTTTGTATAACATATTTTCATTTATAGTTTCCAATACAGTCCTAAAATGTTTTTCATGATCCTACTAGATTTTGAAAAAGATGAAAATATCAATCAATAAAAACAACTACAAACATATCAAAATATTCATGAAATATTCTGTTAATAAGATCCCATAATACAGTAGGGTAATTTTTCAAAAAAAATGGCATAAAAACTCATAATACACATATCTATTCTAAATTGTTGTCATTGGGATGTCATCCTCCTTCACCATCAGCTGATGACATTCGGATCTCATGTCAATCATGGAACAATACTGATATTACTAGTGGTTATCTAAAAAGTCGGTGATATGAGTATAGGGATACTTATTCTTAAAAAAAATGTTATTAAAAGATCTATAATAAATGAAACATCTCATGGAAACACCTTTATTTTTAACAAATAAAACAGGAACACCCAATGTTGAAGTTCTAAGATGAATGAAGCCTTTATCAAGAAACCCCTATGAATAATTTAATGATTCATGAATTTATATTTGATGCATTCGATAAAGGGGTTTTGAAATTGGATTAGTTTCAAGAACTAATTAAATAGTATATTAAACTTTCCAATCAAGTATACCCTTGGGTAACTCATTAGGTAAAGCATCAAGGTATTCATTTACAACTTGTGCATCATTAATCTGAACAGTTCTCTTATTTTCAACAATATGTGAAATATAACTTTCATTTCCATCTTTCAACATTTTATCAGCTTCCTGATATGTTATCAATTGTATGGGATTATTCGTGTATACAAACTGAAAATATTTCTAAAAAACTTCTTTATCTCTAAAATTAATTATAGAATGATAATAATAAATCCAATCATTACCTATATTGAAATCAAACTCTTATAAGGAAAAACAATAAGGTTTGACAGTAATTTATTTTCACAGAAAATTAAAAAAAGATTGTTATAATTCATTTTTTCTATAATATTTCCCCTGATGTTTTAACCAAAATTTATGGTCTCATTTTACTAGGTGAAATTTCCAATTTACCAAAAAAAATCTCAAAAATAATGAAATGTGTTGACCCCGTATCAAACATGACATTAGAAAAATCTGAGTAAACATGACAAAGTACTTGATACCACATCATTGGATGGTCTGGTATCTACTGAGGTAGTCGAAAAGGACCTCACTACACCTTTATGCTTATATTCTAGATTCATTCCATCATTTGGATATTTCTTTGGGAATGTATTTTCATAATGACATATCTACCCATATTTAATACACATTTTGGTTTTCTTATCAGGATTAATCTTAGGATCATTTTCATTACAATATTAGGCCATGTTTCCAAACATACAACATCAAAAACACTTCCTAGTTTTGGTAAGGCATTACTCAATGTTTTTTATAACACTTTACACAAACATGAAACAAATCATTCATACCTTTAGATTTTTTTGATTTATTCTTACCCATCTCTTACAATCTGGACTTCTTCTTCATCTTGTTGTCAAAGTACACATGATCTTCAAAAAACTACATTTCTACACTCTAAAAACATTGTAAAAGTTTCTCATAACATTTGAACTCATGGGAATCCAATTACGTTTGATATCTTGGCTTCAATATTGAGTAAAAATGGTTTCTTTTTCTATCAGGATCCATGTCACAAACTAAGACGGGATGCCACCCAACCTGGTGAACGACACAGTTCATGACAAGGCCCAAGGGGCATTGCTGATCCCCATGGGATGGAACACGTGCTCATGTACCAATAAAAATATGTGGGAATGATTTACCTGAATATAAATATATCAAACAACCAACAATATAAAAAAATAGAAAAAAAATGAAACTAAATAGGCCTTAACCCATTTCATGATTTAAAGTTTACGACATAAATCAAGAACTAAAAAGGTCTATAGTGTAAAAAAAACTAACACTTCATCCTAAACCTCAATGTCATAGGAGGATAAACTTCCACAAGCTTCCACCGCCAAGATTCACACATAACACCTCTAGGAACTCAATATTCCAACCCTAAACATCTTTCATTAATGTGGAATAAACATGAAACAAGATCTGCATGCACCAATGGGTGTATGTACGGTGTGAGATGATGCCTAGTAGGATGCCACCCAAAAGAAATTCCATGCCAAAATATTAATAATATAATATAACTTTCTTATTTATGTAAAGGCTCATACATTCAGAATTATGAAAAAACATCTTTATAGGTAAACACATTAAAAATGAACAATTTCAAAGAAACCCATTTTCAAACTATTTCTTAAATGGAAAAAATTAGAATTTATAAGGATACATACCCATATACACACAAGAGGTCCACCATATGTCGATGGTTGACACCCCATCATATAATATAGAACACCATGGGGAAATACCTAAAGTCAAACTAGCTCAAGTGAGATTATAGGAACCTGACATCTCATTGAAAATGTGGTATAGAAAACATGACCATCAGCATTCTCATGCATGAAAAACGAGGGGGGAATCACATCCCAAGGCTTAGTGTTCTCTAATCATATCACATGTTTAGTTAGTATCGTGGCATCAATCCTACTAGATGAAATCGAGATGAACTACTTCTGAATCATCTAGCATGTGTGTCCAAGTACATCCACCTTATTACTGAGGATTCCCTTTTTGTGCTCAATCGAGTTTCACATGTCACACAACACACCGCATCAACATTTCATCTACCAAACCAAGATCACATATCACAAGCCACCAGTTTTACACCAAAAATGCATTTTTAAAACAAATGCACACCAAAAATACATTTTGAAAACATACACAAACCAAAACCCTTTTCAAATATTATTCACACCTCTCACATTATTTTATAAATCATTTAAAATGTTTATATATCTTATCTAAATAGCACATCAAGGGTTTTCACCTGAAAAATGACCAATTTCACCTAAAAATTCCCCTTTAAAATTTAAATCTTGTTCAATCCTATCAAATACCACTTTGACACCCCACATATAATTTTATATTTCTAGTTAAACAATTTATCAAACACTTAAAATTAGAACACACAGGTTTACACCAAAAACACATCCAATTTCACACCAAATTCCACATTAATACCAAATGCACAATATAACCATATCAAAACATGATTTCCATTATTAAAACAAATTAAAATTTCATTTCAAAAGTTCACAACATGATTAACATTCTATCATAACCAATTTTATTATTAAAAATATCTATTCCAACACATTCGAACCTTATGTGTTTTTGAAAAAAGGATTCACACCCAACAACCAAACCATAAAACATTTTCATAAAACATAAAATTAAATCACATGCCCAAAATCTAATCAATTACCCTTATAAAATCCATTCACCAAACATAGTCATTCCAAACAACATATAAATACTTTTCTCACCACACAATTACATCATAGAACATATTTATAAATTCAAATAAACAAAATAAATTAATTAAATAATTCTAGGGAATGAAACCACCTTCCTTTGGTGTCAATATCCACCAAAAATGGTGGGAATATGCAAACTCACCTCAACTGCACCAAGAGGAAACCTAATTAAACCTTAATAAAAGATACTAAACCCAAAAATTCATGATCGAATCCTAAAAAACTATAACCCTAGAAGAAGAGAATCTAAAACCCTAAGGAAAGTGGGACGAAGCTTACTTGGGGTAGAACACACCTACGTTATAGGGATACAAGGAGTGGAAAGGGGTCCAAGAGGTTGGCTACGCTAGGAGGGGGTTTCTGGGGAGCCCCATGATTTGGGGGTCACTAGAGGGTTCTATCTAAGAAGAAGGTGGAATGAGGGTAGCATGAGGTGAGTAAGGCGCCAAAGTGAGGTCGTTCGAGGGGAAGCAAGGCACTGAAGGAAGGATGCCAAAGGGAAAGCTATCCAGAAAGGGGGGGCATCCAAGGAGGAGGGAAATATGAACATGGGAGAATGAGTCGGGGGCATGACCCAACAAGAGAGTAGAGAATAAGGCATAAGGAAAAAAGAAAAAAAAAGAAAAGTGGGAAAAAGAAATGGAATCCTAAAAAAAGAAACCTTATAAACTAAATGTAATCCTAATATTAATAATAATAAAAAATTAATAAAAAATAATAATTATTATTATTATTATAAATTATATTATCATCATCATTATTATTAAAACAATTTTTAATTAAATTTAGTTTTCCTATTTTATTTTCTTTTCACTTTATTATTCGTCTTATTTATATTTTTTTACACCGGGCAGGCCGCACAGTGACATGGTCGAAGCCGCCCTTCTTAGACCATGCACTGCCCATGTAGTGGTTGCTGTCAAGCCCAAAAAAATCATTTATCAGCAAAAACACAAAATTCCATTAAGGGCTCAACCTATTTTGGAAAAAATAGTCAATGACAGAGAAAATATTAAAATAAAATAATTTGAAAAAGTCAGGGTCTGACAATTCTCCCGACCATAACGCTTTCTACCAATAGAAATCCACAAGGGGGTTGTTTAGAAATCAAGAACTAGTTCTCTTTCTAATACCAATTAGATTTTTCATGAAAAAAAATTATAGTTAGGCAAGAACACAACCAACAAAGAAAAGGACCCATAAATTGAACTCAGAGACCCAAAATGAAATCCATACTAAGTGTCACCCACCTCCAAAAGTGAAATCACTAGTAGTTGATTGATCAAAGGAAAGGATCCTCTCACCGTAAACAATCCAAAATCCTAATACAAACACCTTCAACATTACCGAGGAACTAATTTTCTCCACCTTGAACAAACAATGAATCATAATTACTAACACAGGGAGGCCATAATGGACTCCCCACTATAAGAAATAGCCTAAAACAAAATGTGGCAATAAGACACTAACATGTGGTTGCCTGAACAAACTCTACACCAAAAGGAATTGGCTAACACCATTTAATTTCAGTGTAACCTTCTACAAGACCCATGGTGGGTCTGTCCACCATTAGATCTATGTAGCTTAACCGACTAACATACATCGATACGAAAAAAACCCATAATGACCCAATCCCCACATCAAAGGGATCGATTAAAGAATGTCAAAACTAAATCTTAAACATTACACGGTCCACAATTCCTATTGGAAATCACAATTCTCATATGACACCAAAACAAAATTGAAATTTAAATAAACTTACATGGTTGTTTATACATGAACAACCACACAAAGGGTCTCACACACAAGGGGAAAACACTAAGGACAAAATAAATGAAAAAATCACAACTTCTTATACCGAAGGAGGAAATATTTCCACCATGAAGATAAAAACATGGAAGCGAGGTCCTCGTGCCTATTTCAACTAAATGGGACCATTAGAATGAATAGTTACACAGGGATTAAACTGTACTTATTTCCCATGCAGATGAAAAACCATAGACTAAGATCCCTTGCACCCATGGGGTTCCTAACTTCGCACCATAATTCCCCTGGGACCTAAGGCTATATCTCTTGTGAGAGAAGTATATCCTTCATCGCAGTGAGGTATCGAAATCCCCCGAACCTGACTTCTCCTACAAGTGCTACAAGAAGATACATCGAGTCCCATATTGCACCAGAAGAACACAGCACACCCCGACACCCACTTACTCACAAATGACACTTTATACAAAATATGGGCTTAAAATATGTATATGTGTCATCCTTTTCACTCCAAACAAGAAACAATATAAGAGATAACACACATGAGTCGCCTTCAATCTGAACATAGAAATTCATAATTCCCCAAAAATAAGACATGCTTTTATTAAATTGGAGGCTCTTAAAAGGTCTCACACATACACCTCGACATTTAAAAGTATTCATAACACTTCAATATGTCACTGAACTTGAACATTTCCATTGATATAAACATTAAAAGGAGAGTGACCTTAAATCGAGTCCCCACCAACACATGATTCCAGAAAAAGACCTTAACGACCTCTTTTGACCATTCCTGCCACACCGGAAACCTTACATGATCCTTTGAATAGATGAAACTAACAAAAGAATGAAAGGACCATTAAAATAGCTATTACCACAAAAAACTCTATACTGATTCCACCTTTCCTTACTATAATTCCTTCCACTGCTTGCAGAACAGACCTTCATACACCTCGGTGTCAGACTTCACCCCCGATAACTCATGAAACTCAAAAAAAAATAAAGATATTTTCCATCATTCCATATCCACCCTTCCCCTACAAGGGGGTTTTATTAATATAAAAAATAAGGGAGATAAACTTAACCCTAAAACCCAAGAGGAGAGTTTGTGCTTTGATCAACTAGAGGACCTTCCAATAGTGAATCACCAGTGGATGGATTTTGAATATGAATCAAATCTTTATGGGGGTGTGCACTATCCAATAAGAAAAACCAAGGTCCCAATAAAACTGGACCTTTGGCCAGAACATACCACAAACATACACCAGATAAAAAAGGGAACCCACTCAAAGGAATCCCAACATTTTTCCAAAAACCCCATTAAATATTAACTCAAACCGACTCACTGAAAAAACATAACATGAAATTTTTTCCAAGAAGATAGGATTCTAAAACTAAAAATAACATGTGAGAAACAATTCCAATTCATAAAGAAACATACCACACAACTACACACTACAAAGTACTCCATCATTTCATTGAAAACACCTTTGAAAATAAAACAGGATGGGTGGGTTTCAAATTTAACAATGGTGCCTCATTAAGTCTCACACATCCCCTTACTTGTGCCAAACATGGAACCAATCCACTTCCCACACATATCATATACATATTGTCACTCAGGAGAGTACCAATGCTCAAGAGAAAATCTTTTTCACTTTCAGCACAATGTATTCATCCCACGTCCTTAACATTCTCAAAATCACTAGTCACAAATTCAAATCCCCATTTTAATCTCACAATCCTTTTCAGAAAAGCACAAACCATTTGAATAAAAACTCACTTTAAAATATTACACATCAATATTATAACATTTCATTCCATTAAAAACACTTTTGAATGTTTTAGAAAATCCCATTTTTAACAGATTTTCTAAATCTCGCTTTAACATATTCATGATTTTTCAAACAACTAATTCAAACAAACCCCAAGCTGAGGTCAAAAGGAACATAATTATGATAATAACACCCTCATTCACTCAGAAACACTTCATAATAATTCCACATTCCGAAGATTCCTTTAGAGAAATTCTAAAAACCCATTAACCACCCTTTTTGAAAATCAAACCACTTCTATTTATTAGTCTATATTCCATAAATTTCCAAGAAAAAGTTTCCAGATTAATTTTTAGAACAAAATGAGACAAAAAATAATGCAAGAGGAAATTAGTATCGGTAGGTGTCTTGGACATATGGTTGGAAGCCATACGCTAATAACTCCACTATCACAGAGTGTTTTTTTAGGGCAGTCGCCCCAGCTCCACATGGATTTCCAGGCCCTATGAGCTCGTTGAGATCGGTGACCCCAATCCAATTTCATTTCCCCAAACAACAAGATACCATAAAGACCAATGAACTTAGATGAATCCCTAGTCCCCATGGTGACTTGGGTTCTATCACGAGGCATGTTTTCCAGGCACCGCACTCATAACCAAAATGTCTTGTCTCAAAAATCCTAGCTCTTGTATACCGATACTCTTCCCCATGGAGCAAGAATCAAAATAGAGTGACCTTCTCTAATACCATTTTGTTATGAAACAAGCCAGGAGGCCATCAAACCCGGTTCCCAACCCAGTTCACAGTAAGTCCCAAGGGGCATTCCCAATTCCAATGGGCTAGCATAAGTTCTTAGGTATGAATAAAAACTTGTGGGAATGATTTACCCAAAGACATAGGTATCAACCTACCAACAATATAAATAAACATAAACTAAAAAACTTAAAACCAAACTATCCTTAAGAAATGTCCAGATTTAAATATTACAACCTAACTCAAAAACCAAAAAGGTCGACAATTGATGGAAAACTAACAGTTCTTCCCAATCCTCCATTCCATAAGAGAAACAATATACTCAAGATAACACTGCCAATATTCCCACAAAACTCCACTAGGAATTAAATCTTCCAACGATAAACATCATTCCATTACCTAGAACAAACATGAAACAAGATCTACATACACACAAGTCTGTATGTAGGGTTTGATCTAATGTCCAGTTGGATGCCACCCAAAAGGGATTTCGTGCAAAAATAATTATAAGATAATATAACATGATTATTTAAGTAAAGGCTCTTAAATTCATTATTATGAAAAATAATCTTTATAGATAAACACATTAAAAACGAATAATTTCAATGAAAATCATTTTTCAACCAACTTCTTAAATGGAAATAAGGGGAATTTATAGGCACACACACACAAATTCACACAATAGTTCTACCATATGCCAACGGTTTACACCCCGTCATATAAAGTAAGGAACCATGGGAAAATCCCTATTGTCAAACTAGCTCAAGTGGGATTCTATGAAGCTCACATCTCAGTGAAAATATGGTATAGAAACCACATCCTTCAGCATTATCATACCTAAGACAATAGGGTGGAATCACTTCCCAAGGAATAGTGGTCTCCAATCATATCACATTTTTAGTTAGTGTTTTTGCGTCAATCCTTCTAGATGAAACCGAGATGAAACACTTCTGAATCCTCTATCGTTCTAGTCCTAGTCCATCCACCCAGTTACCCAGGATTCTCTTTTTGTTCTCAATCGGGTTTCATAAGTCATAGAACAAACCACTCCCACATTTCATCCACTACCCAAAGAATCACATATCACAACCCATCACTTCCACAACAAATATACATTTTAAAAACATATGCACACCGAAAATCCTTTTTGAAACATACGCACCCAAAAAACTATTCCAAACAAAATTATCACCTCTCACATATTTGAATAAATTATTTAAAATGTTTATAGAACATTTCTAAATAGCATATCAAGGGTTTGAACATCAAAAAACACTCTATTTCACAAAAACAATGCCCCTTTAAAATTTATAGAATGATTAATCCTATAAAATACCAATTTTACTCCCCACATATAACATAATATATCCAATTAAAAAATTTATGAAACACAAAAAAATAATAATAATATGGTTTACACCAAAAAAACACCCGATTTCATATAAAAACACCACTTTAAAACAAAATGCACAACATAACCATATCAAAATATTTATTACAATATTCAATTAATTTTCAATTCAATTTCAAAGGTGCACAACAATATTGAAATGGAAAGGGAAAAAAACTTTTATTAAAAATCACATATCCAACACATTCTCACCTTAAATGTTTTTGAAAACATGATTCACACCCAATAACCAACCCATAAAACATTTTCGTGAAAGTTGACACTAAATCACACACCCAAAATCTAATTATCCTTACTTATAAAATCAATTCACACCATATAGGTAAGGAAAAAAACATATAAATACTTTCCATACAACACAATCAGATCATAGAACATATTTATAAATTCAAATAAACATATTAAATTCATAAAATAATGCTAGGGCATGAAACCACCTACCTTTGGTGTCAAAATCCACAAAAAATCAGTGCAAATATTCCAACGCACCTCAACTGAACCATGAGGAAACCAAATTGAACCCTAATTCAAGATATTGAACCATAAAAGTCATGATTAAACCCAAAAAAATGGAACCCTATTAGTGGAGAAGCAGAAACCCTAAGGACTGGTGGAAGAAGGTTACCCGGGGTAGAACACATTTGTGGTGAAGGGAGAGGGGGAGCGGCTAGGGGTCTGGAAGGATGGTCATGTGAAGAGGGATTTTTTGGGGGGGAGTCACATTCTAGGGGTTATTGGAGGCTTCCAGATGAGAGGGGCGTGAGGGCAGTGGGAGGGGAGAAAGCCGCTGGAGAGAGGTCACCAGAGGGGAAGCACGGCGCTAGAATGAGGTCAACGGAGGGATGGGAAACTAGTAAGAAGGCGGCCAAGGAGGAAGGAAATGTGAACAATGGAGGAGGAGTTGGGGAACGACATAGAAAGAAATGGGAGAATGACGAAGATGAAAAAAATAAAGAAAAAATAATAAAATAAAACAGGAAAAAAAAAAGAAATCGAATCCACAAAAATAATCCCAATAAACTAAATGTAATCCTAATAATAATAATAATAATAACAAAAAATTATTTAAAATATTACCAATAATAAAAATAATAATATTATTCATAAATAATTTTATTATTATTAAAAAATTGTTAAATCATTTAATTTTTCTTATTTTATTTTGTTTTCACAGTATTTTTTGTCTTATTAAAAAATATTTGAGCACCGGCCCACCAGATGATGACCTAGGAGAATCCATAAAGAATAATTTATCAGCAAAAAACTCATTTATCAATAAACAAATTCAAACTGGGGCTCAACTCAAATGTTGAAAAAACATTCAAATATAGATAAATCAATAAAATAAAATAATTTGGAAAAATTAGGGCGTGACAATACTGAATAAGATTTTGACCATACCTTTCCAATCAGGTGAAGTTTTCTTTATACACGGCCACTGAATCCTCCTCCTTTTGTTTCAATTAGTGTAATTTATTTTCCATCCTATGTCGAACCACCTTATGAAAATATTTTTCAAGGAAATGATTTTTAAAATCACCCCACTCTATGGCATCATTCTCCTCACTATTCCTAATATTCTTGACCATTGACCAACACTAATCAGATTCAACTTCAAAATGATAAATAAAAAATACTATCATTTTGATTATATGAACATTCCATAACATCAAATATATTTTCAAGGGATTTAATCAATTTTTTAGACTCCCCTAGGTCAGAAGATCCACTAAAAGAAAGAGGGTGTGGCCTCATTAAATGATCAAATATCACCATGTCCTTTTACGGTAGCTCTAGTTGTTCTCTTTCATGTATTCCACCAGCATTTATTGCCTATATCATCTGATCCATTACTATAAAAAACTAACTAGTTCCAATCCCTATTATTCCAAGTAACGAATTTGGAATGATATCAGCCTCTTGGTTCCATACAACTTCAGCTTCCCTGATTATTCTGCGGAAAACCATTCTGAAGAGATATATCTTAGATGAAGAAAAATGGTTGTCTTTTAATGATATAAAATTTAAACATAATCATAAATTAAAAATATTTATTGTATTCTATTGAAAATTTCCTAACCACTAAAGTTATCTAAACCGTGGTATGATAGAAACTATAAGGACCCAACCTTACACGTTACATAATCTCGTTAATTCAGCTAGATTTCGGTTCTTTACATTCCCAAAGAACTTTTCAGGTTAGAGTTTTATAAAGATAGGAAATAATTCATACATATAAACCCACAAGAATTAAATGTTCATAAAAATAAAACATTATCCATTTGATTCATAATACAAAAGATTTTAATAAAACATGAAACCTTTTCCTGAAAATTCATCATTACATTTATCTTGGACACTCCTTTTATCTTACTCATCATTTCTACCTTAGAAAAAAAATAGGAAACTGGGATGAGCTTGAAAATATTAGTAAGGTATAATAAATGATGGAAAGAAACAATTAATCCATGAACAGTTATAAACAAATGAAAAAAAAATTCCCAAAGACATACTTCTCACCCATAAGGTATCATATACTTAATTTTTGAAATATGAGATTTCTATAAAACCTAGAAGTAAATAAATAAAACCATAATGGAATATTGGGGAATTAAATACCTAAAATTTTAACCCTAATGACTGCCTTGTGATTTATGGCCCTCACAGTTACCTTAAAATGTAACCCTCATGACTACCTTATGTGTAACCATCGCAGTTACACTTGGAGTGACCATACGACCGACCTCCAAATTACACATACCCATGGTTTTGGAGGGACATATAGGTAGTAAAATTTAACAAAAACAATGACCAAGAACCATAAACTTATCATAAAAATTTAATAATACTATAAAAACATTTCTTTTATATTTTTTAAAATATAATTTTAAATGAGGACTTTAAACAACACCCAAGGCATTGGCAGTTCTTCAGTAATCAAGAACTAGTTTCTTTATATAACATAATATTCTTTATATATATTAATTCAAAAATATAAAAGAAGTTACATAATACACTTTAAAATATGATTAATCAATTGAAATGGTTTTTTTGGCATCTTTTAAATAAGTTATAGAAATTGAAAACACATTACCCACAATGTTGGTAAATCGACACATTAGAGATGATGTTTTTATTTTTAGAATAAGAGGGAGGGGAGAAAAGGTATGATAATGAATTTTCCCATAAAAAAATAATGTTATAGTATATATAAGATACTAGATTTACCATTCCACATGGATAAGGTGAGGTTAATAGAATATAATAAATGAAAAATAATTGAAAAGAAAATAACAGAAAATGAAAGGGGATTTTTACCTCTTGATCTCTTCTCATTGAGATCCTCCTTAAAGCCTTTGGTTTTAGCCTCTTGGTGAGACTAGTAAGTCCTGGACATTGGGAATATCCTTGGGAATGATATTTGGTAGAATTTAGACAATTCTCAATGATTGAGAGGTGTGAGAGGAAGAGGGGGTGAGCGTGGTATTTATATTGGAGGAGAGGAGGGTTTTTCAATTATTCTAATCATTAGATTGATATTTCAGAAAAATACTATATATTATATTTATTATTGTGACTAAAAATAGTAAATAAATCATGTGAGTTTGAATTTAGGCTTATTACATCATCCATGATGTTAGGAATAGTGAATTGAACAAATAATATATAAATATACGGTAAATTACCATATTTCTCTATTAAAAAAACTCAAGTATTTCAGAAAATTCCAAAAAATTCACCATAACCATTTTTAAACATGAAGAATTCAAAAATGAACTAAATTTAATGAAAATAATTTTCTATATATTATTTATTTAATTTTTAAATAAAATCATAAATTTTTTAGAAAACAAAAGTTTTAAAACTATAACAAATTTAATAACACCATGAAAAATTAATCAATGTCTCATAAAATTATCAAATAACCTTAATAATATAAAAAAATAATTTATGATTACATTTTATAAAATTAATTTTTTCTTTAAATTATTAAAATTATCAAAATATTGTAATTAAATATTTATGAGTTATAAAAATAGTTATACTTATACTATGATCATATTGTTACTTATAAGATGATGAAATTTTATTTATACATTCTTAGATGAGGTTACTATTCATTTCACCGATTTAATATTCATAAGGGTTATATTACTATTAATAAGGGTCAATTTACTATTTATAAACAAAATTGACCCTATCTGACTCTATGCATCTTACTGAACACAACCATGTATGTCCGTTTTTTGAAATTCAAATCATCTAAGTGAAAAAATTATGTTTAATGTCTATCTTATAACTTTCTTCATAAAACTATTTTTTTTGAAGAGACATAGAGTTGCAAGATTTATATTAAATTAATTTTAAAATCCTTGGAGTTTTACATTATCTCCATCTTTTATAAATTGTGTCCTCACAATTTTTATTTACTTGTTAAATAGGTGAGGGTACCTTTCCCTCACAGCATTCTCATAATCCCATGATTGTTATTCAGCCATGTGGTTTCCCCACAAAACCTAAACCTAATGGATTACCTTATTCAACATTACTTGATCCTTATGATCAAGAATATAAATAAGCTTATTTTTAATAAGAAATTTTCTCTTACAACTGAACTACTTCTAATAACAAAACATGAGATAAGTATGGTACCTAATTTCTCAATATCAAAATAAGAAAAACATTGTAAACATGATATAAAATAAGAGGCAAAGCTACTCAGTAGGTGACTGGTCCAACTTTCCCCAATATTTTAAATGGCCCAATGAACCATTGACTTAGCTTTCCTTTCTTACCAAAAAGAATAACACTTTTCCTAGGATGGATTTTAAGGAAAACATTACCACCTATCTTGAAATAAAATTCCTTCCTCCTATTATCTGTATAACTTTTCTGGGAGCTTTGAGTTGTCCTCGTGCATTGCTAGATTATCTTAACTTTCTCATACACTTACTCTACTAATTATGATCCCATTAACTTCATTTCACTGACTCCATACCAAAATGATAGAGTTCTACACCACGTCCAAAAAATTATCTCAAAAGGTTCTATTTATATTCTATAATGAAAATGTTATTATAAGAAAACTCAACTAAATAATGATGATGATCCCAAATTCCCTGGTAGTCAACTGAATAATCTCAAAGAATATCCTCCAATGTATGAATTGTTCTCTCAGTCTGTCCGTCAGATTGAGGATGGAAAGTAATGATGAAATTTAATTCGATTCCCAACAACTTCTAAAGGTCGTTCAAAAAGATAGAACTGAACTTGGGATCACAGTCAAATAAAATGAAAATCTGAACTCTATATAACCTGAAAATATCTTTGATGTACAATCAAGAAAGCTGATCCAAAGGAATAATATCCTGAATTGGGAGGAAATATTCATCTTTAGTCATCTGATCAATAGTAACCGAAATTTCATTGTTATCCTCATAAGTCATTGGTAGTCCCAACATGAATTCCATGGACATATTCTCACATTCCCACTCTGGAATTGGCTAAGGATGAACCATCCCCTTTGGTTGTTGTTTATATACTTTAACCCATTGACATGTAAATCATTTCATGTTAAAATATGAAATATCTCTTTTCATTCAATCCGACCAGTAATTATCATGATGGTCTATGTACATCATAGTACTTCCAGGATGAACTGAAAATGGAGAACTATGAGTTTCACACAACAATTCATTCCTCATATTGGAATCACAAGGCACACATAATCTCTTTCAAATTCTTAAAACACAATATTCATCAATGATAAATTCTTACATCTTACCCATTTTAACCAATTCTACATTTTTCATTAACTCATGGTTTTCCTTACGTGCTTTCTTTGTTTTATCTAATAGAGATGACTGCACTGCCACCTCAAAAAAATGGAATTTCTAAAAAAAACTTTTAAGCCAAAATTCATCAAATCATTAATCAAGGGGTCATTTTCCAAATGAAACATGTTAAATGATTTATGATGTTTTCAACTCAATGTATCAACCACATTATTTTCTTTTCAAAGATGGTAATTGATCATGGAATCATAATCCTCTATCAATTCAAACCATCTTCTATGCCTCATGTTTAGTTCCTTTTGAGTGAACCTATACATCCTACATTTATGGTTATCATATATTTCACATTTGTCATCGTATAAATGTTGCCTCTAAATTTTAAATGAAAAAACCATAGATTTTAATTCCAAATCATGTGTGGTATAATTTAACCCATGAGGTTTCATTTGTCTTGAAGAATAAGAAATTACCTGATCATTCTGCATCAGAACACAACCAAGTCCCTTCAATGAAGCATCATTATAGATAAAAAACACAAAATTTTTGGAAGGCATGGTGAAAACTTGAGCATACAACAATCTATTCTTAAATTCATGAAAACAAACATCAAATTATTATGTCCAAATAAACTTAACCCATTTTCCTATTAACATATTTAGCGAGATAAATAATTGTGCAATTTTTTTTAACAAATTGTCTTTAATAACAAGCTAATATAAAAAAACTACAAATAAGTTTACCATTTCTAGGTCATGAACATTCATCGACCTCTTCTATTTTGGTAGGATCAAATATTTTTCCATGCTTATATAGAATGTATCTAAGAAAATAAATTGATTTCAAAAAAATCATATTTCCTAAATTTTCTTTATAACTTATTTTTAATGAGAGATTTCAAGATGATCCATAAATGTTTTTCATGATCCTTATAACATTTTTAAAAGATAAAAATATCATCAATGAAAACAACAACAACATATCACAATATTCATGGAATATTCTATATATAAGATCCATGAATATAGCAGGGGAAATTTTCATACCAAAGGGAATAAAAAATCATAATTCCCATATCTAGTATGAAAAAGTAGTTTTTAGGATTTCATAATCCTTCACCTTTAGCTGATGATATATGGATCTCAAGTTAATATTGGGAAAATAGTGATCTCTCTAGAGTTGATCAAACAACTAATCGATATGAGAAAATGGGTACTTATTCTTAACAGTAATATTATTCAAAGCTTTATTATGAAAGCATTGTCTAATGGAACCATCTTTCTTTTTAGTGAAAAAATAGGAGCACCGTATACTGAAGTGATAGGAATAATGAATCCATTATCAAGGAAATACTAATACTACTTTTCAATTAAAGAAGTTCCATTTGATCAATTCGATAAGGGGTTTTAAAATTTTCTTAGCATCTAGAACTAAGTTGATAGTAAATTCAACTTCCCTATCTGTTATAACACCAGGTAACTCATTATAAAAAAACATCACAGTATTCATTTACAATTTTTATATCATTAATCTAAATAGTTCCCTTGTTTTCAACACTATGAGTAAGATAAAATTCATTTCAATATTTCATCAGTTTCCCAACCTCAAGATATGTTATCAATTTCATGCATTCATTCATGTATAAAAACTAAAACTCCTTTTGATAAAAAAAATTCATTAGCTCTATGATCAATTGTATCCTGATAAAAATAAATACAATCCATACCCAGAAGGAAATCAAACTCTTAGAAGGGGAAAACAATATAGTTTGAAGGTAATTCCTTTTTACAGAAAACAACAAAAAGATTACTATACCACCTTTTTGATATGATATTTCCCCCTTGTGTTTTAATAAAAAATTTCAAGTCTCATTTTTTGAGATGAAATTTCCAAATTAACATAAAATTTCTCCGAAACTTTAAAATGCATAGACCCCATATCAAACAACACATTTGAAAAATATATGCAAAAAAACAATGTATTTGATACAACATCATATGATGGTCTGAAATCTGCTGATTTAGTCTCAAAGGATCTTACTACACCTTTCTACTTGTAGTCTAGATTCTTTCCATCATTATGATCTTTCTATGGGTAGTTATTTGCATAATGATCTATCTACACACATTTAAAACACATTATATTTTTCATATCGGGATTAATCTTATAATCATTTCCATTATAGTGACGGGCCATATGTCCAAATATACCACATCAAAAATACTTCCCAATTTTGGTAATACATTCACATTAGTTATTTTTACCACACTTTTCACAAACAGGAAACTGAAAATTCATATATTCATATTTCGTTGAATGATTCTTTCCCATCTACTTCCATATATACATCTTTTTATACTTATTATCAAAGTACACATGGTCTTCAGAAAACTCAATTTCTACCCAATTATCACATCAGACAAGTTTCTCATTATTTTTCAACTAATTGGATTCCAATTACATTTGATATTATGGATTCAATCCTTTGTAAAAATGATTTATTTTTCTATCAATATCCCGAATAAGAGTTGGAGTGTACCATACCATTTGGGTGAAGTTTTCATCATACAAGGCCATTGAATCCTCCTCATTTTTTCCAGTCAATGGAACTTCTTTTCCATCATATGTCAAACCACCTTAGAAAAATATTTTTCAAGAAAAATATTTTTAAATTCATCCCATTATAAGTCATCAATATACTCACAATCCCTGATATTTTACCATTGACCGCCACTGATCATATTCACCTTAAAAATGAAAAATGGAAAGACTAAAATTTTTATTACATGCACATCCTATAACATCAAATATCTTTTCAAGGGATTTAATCCATCCTTCAGCTGCCACTGGGTCAAATGATCCACTAAAAGAAGGAGGTCGCTACCGCATAAAATGTTCTCATATTATCATGATCTTTTGTAGTATTTCTAGTTGTTATCTTCCATGGATTCCACCACAATTTATTTCAAGTGGAAACTGAGACATTATAGTCAAAAATTTCCCAGTTCAAATGCCTACCATTCTAGGTTATATATTCTGAAATATGTCAGCCTCTCGGTAACTCCCATCTTCAACTTACCAGTTTCTTCTGTGGAAAACCATTCTGAACAGGCATATCATAGATGAACCAACATATTAATATTTAAATGATAAATCATTTCAAAGTAAACATAAGGTAAAAATATTTTATGGTTTTATATTAACATAATCTTGACCACTAATGTTATATAATCATTCTCTAATACCAACTATAAGGACCCGGCCATAATGAATAAATAATATTGACAATTCAACTAGATTTCACTTCTTTACATTCCCAATGATCTTTTCAGTTTAGAGTTTTAGAATGATATGAAATAATTCATACATATCATCCTTCAAGAATACGATGTGGTTAAAACTAAAACAATATCCATTTGTTTCATAATACTAATGTTTTTTATAAAACATGAAATCAATTCTTGAATATTTTTCACAATATTCATCATGGATTCTCCTTTTCTCTTACCCATACTTACACAATTAGGAAAAAAATTTAACACAAGGGATGAGAATAAAAAATTCAATGAGGGATATAAAAACAAGTAATGAAATTGTTAGTCTATGAACACTTTTAAACATATGAAAACATTTTGAGAAAGACATACTTCTCACCAATAAAGTATCATAAACTTTGTGAAATAAGTGATTTCCATAAAACATATAATGACATAAATAAAACCATAAAGGTGTCTTGGGGAATAAAATACATAATATTTTAACCCTCATGGATACCTTATGAGTTTTAACCCTCACAATTACCTTATAATGTAACTCTCATAGCTACCATATGGAGCACCCATCACAGTTACAGTTAGAGTGACCATATGGTCGAACACCAACTTACAGATACCCAATGCATTAGAAATAGATGTATTCCCCACCCATCATCATAAATAATTCCAAACAACGATAACATAATCATAAAAATAAATAATTGCATAAAAACATTCCTTTTGAATTTTGGAAAATAGAATTTTAAAAGAGGATTTAAAAAAGAAAAGTCCCTTAAAAATATCATATAATTGAAGTGAGAAAAAAATAAAATGAAGGAGATATGTGTATAAAATATAAATTTAAATTATACAAAACATTATAATCAAAAATTTATTTGAAAAATATTCTTAGTACCACATGATTAATGATGTATATGGTTAACCCAAAAAATGTATATGGGGTTAAGAATTCCCTTAACACAGGTTTGTCTTACATCGAATTAGATTAAACCTCCTATATAAGATTTAAAAGAGTGTTATTACAATCACACAGAAAAATTTTCTGGTTTATAACACATTTGATGATCATCATTCCACTAATTTATTAAAAATATTTTTTTGTTTTCATTGTTTCCGGTGCATGATTAACATGGTTTACATGGTTGGTTCATAAAGGATTTAGTTATCAAATGAAAAAGAAACTCCAGAAGTGGAATGAAATGGTATTAATGTGTTTCAAAAATATTTAATGATACCATAAATCATTTTTTCATATATTATGATGAATCATTAGATGAAACATTAATGATATTCATTTAGATCATTTTGGAAGTTCTTCGTTAATCACAAAATAGATTCGTTATATAACATAATATTACATATATATGATAATTACAGAACATAAAAGGGTCCATATCATACACATTACTATCTATTTAAACCATTAAAATTGTTTTGTAAAAATATTTTAAGGATTTAATGGAAATTAAAAACAAATCATCCACGATGTCAATAAATCGACACATCACAAACGATGTTTTTATTTTTAGAATAAGAGTGGTAGGAAAAGAAGTATGATGATGATTTTTTACACAAACAAGATAAAATTATATTATATATAAGATATTATAGTTTTCAATCCTATGGGATAATGTTAAGAGAAGAGAGTACAATAAATGAAAAATAATTTGAAAGAAAATAACATAAAATGAAAGTGGATTTTTCCCTCCAGATCTCTTTTCCTTGAGATCCCCCTTAAGGCCTTTGGTTTTGGCCTTTTGGTGAGACCATCTGGTCTAGGACTTGGAGAATATACTTGGGAATGGTATTGGTTATAAATTAGAAAATTATAAAATCTTGAGAGGTGTTAGAGTAAAAGGGGGGAGAGGGTGGTATTTATAGTGGGGGGAGGAGGTTTATGAGTTATTTTAATCATTAGTTTAAAATTTTGGCTCCAGACTACGAATATTCTAGATTATTTTTACTAAACATGTAAATAGAGAATGTGAGTTATAAAAAAGGTTTCTTACATTAGGCATGATGTTAGGAACAATTTATTTTACATATAATTTATATATATGGTAAACTTTCATATTTTAGCATTCACCAAAAATTCATGCATTTCAGAAAAATTTAAAAAATTCACTATAGTCATTTTTCAACATGTAGAATTTAAAAATGAACTCCATTCTATAAAAATATTTTTATAATTATGATTAATTTATTATTTAAAATATATTCATAATTTTTTTTAAAAATAACAATTTTAAAATTGTAACTCATTTTATAACAAGTTGAGAAATTAATTAAGGTCTCATAAAATTATCGTATATCCTTAAGATAATAATATAATAATTTACAAATACATTTCATGAAAATAAATTTTCTTTTAAATTGTTAAATTAATCTTGAAATTTTGATTAAATATTTATGACTTACAAAAATAAAAATACTTATACTATGATCATGTTGTCACTTATAAGATTCCAAAATTTTATTTATACATTCAAGTGTTTGGTTACTATTCAATTGGACAATTTTCTATTCATAAGGATCATATTAATATTCATAATGGTCAAGTTACTATTCATAAATAATTAAAATTATCCTTTAACAGTATTAATGTATTACTGATTTAACCATGTATTTTCATTTTTTGAAATTCAAATCATCGAAACAGAAAACTTATGTTTAATGGATAGGTCATAACTATCTTCTTAAAACAAAGTTTCATTTTGTGGTAACTCATTGTTTCTTGAAATATATTAAATTTTTTTGTATGTCATTGGGGTGTTACATTAATATTCAATTTAGAAATATTCTAAGATCCTTACAGGAGTGAAAAGTCCTTCCATATGTCTCTCACTATTTTCCAATACTAAAGATGGATGATACCATTAATCTTATGTCTATAAATCGTAAATGAATTATTCCTAAAATAATTATTCCACTAAAACATATATATTCCATATTCAAAATTTTCATAACCTTGGTAGACTCCCATCACATAAAACCTAAAAAGAGGTGTTTAATACTTATAATACATCATTAAAATTAAAATCATAAAGTAATCCTTAGGTTTTTCGTAGTTACTATAACCAAATTACTATGGTAAAATAATTTACAAAAACAATTAATCCATATTATTTTATCATATGTCCTCTCATGGTTTAGGGTTTAACCTAGGATATTTATTAGTATCATCTATTAAAATCTTTTATAGTGGGTTTAAAATAAAATGTGAATTTTCCTATTCATCTCCCCTAGGATTGTCCAACCAGGTGGATTGTAATTCACATTTTTATGTACCATGTTATGTTCGAGTCAAGACTGATGTGATAGTTTTTTAGCTATTACCCCTAGGTACATATGTTTGAGAAACATGCCAACTTGTAGTTTCTAGGAATGGATGTATTTCAAGGAAAAACCACATAATATTAGCATGAAAAAAAACATTATGATGATCTTATATAATTATCCTCAATGTCTATCCTAGAGTTATGTTCCCTATTTTTTATTTTCCGAATTCTAGTTTTGAAGGATTCTAAAAAATTAATATAATACTAACTGTAGCAACATTACCCTAGTGAGCCCTAAGTTAGTTCCTACTACTATTACATTAGTATAAGATACAATGAAACACATCTTGAAGGACCAAATAGTTTATTACTATTAGTAAAATAGATTCATACTTGGGTCTTATAGTACAAAAATTACAACATATATTTTTTAAGAATAAATTTATTCCATCTAGAATACCCCTATATATCATCCATAATAATCTTTATAAAATCCTGGTGAATAGAAAAAAAATATGGTTGAGGTCAAATGTTGAGTATGGTATATCTAAATCTGAATCTATCATGAATCAATAAGCATCAACAGTATAGAAAGGTTAATAACTGTGAACATATTCCATTTTAATTAATAGATAAGGAATAGAATATATTTCAAGGTAAATAACTAAGAACACATTCCATTTAAATAGTTAGATAAGGAATAATCAATATGGAAATATAAGTAAATAAAAACTTGTGATATTTAAATAACTAGATATGAAATAATCAATATAGAAAGTCAAATAATTGAAAACATATTCCATTTAATAAATAAACTAGGAATGAAATGAATCCATAGAATTATAGTGAAAATATCAGGGATAATAATAAATGAATTGTAAACAAAGGTAATGCTTAAATATAGGACGCCATGTTTCCCAAGAACATGAAACCTTTTCCATCACAATATATTCTCAAGATAGTTGAAAATAGATGGGTAGAAACCAATTTAACTAAGTATATAAAATTGATTCATCCCATGATACTTCCGATGCATTGACAGGTTCCCATTAACTAAGCCCCAACAATGTCTTTAGTTCTAATGAATTCCTCATATATAGAATAGTCTATTTAATTCATGAATCAATATTCCTTAACAATAAATATTTGTATTGAGTAAAAGATACTAATTAATTAATATTTTACCTATTGAATAAAATGAAAATCAAAGTAAGATACCTTATAAATAAATGATATATAGGTTAAGAAATAACTATATTCTTGATGAATAATAGGGATTTTTATGGGACATTTAATTTTTAATGATCATTGGAAAGTAAATTTTTCGAGGGGAAGTTGAGGGATTCAAAATGAAATTAGGAGGTGAATTTCAATATTATCCATGGTCAACATAATCATAAATAATCAAGAGTAATAATAAGAATGGTATCAAAATAACATATAACCATTGTATAAAGGATAATGGGTGGTTTTCCTTGATGAATTGAAACAAAATAAAATTATCTATACAAAAATTCTTGTGAAAAAAATCCTTTTCATTTTGAAAATCCCTTTTGACTTATTATTTCTTTGAAAATAAAATATAAAAATATAAAACATTTTATAATGTGTAAAAATGGGGGAAACTTTTTCTAATAAATCATTTGTAAAAGGTTAAAAACAATTTTTAATCATTTTTAAAAAACACAGTTTAGAATAAAATAGTTTTCATATCGAAGAGTGAAACGACGTATTATTTTCTTAAAAATATTTCCCCATAAATTTTAAGTACTTTTGGGTGGTAAAATGGAACTATTATTTTAAATATATCATGATTAACTAGAGAAAAATAAAATTAAATAATTTATTATACAATAATCAAATGATTTTCTTCAACTAGAATGTAAGAATAAACAATCTCTATGAGAATGTGATTATGAAATAAACCATTTACAAATATAATAACATTAAAGTGAGAATCAGAAAATGAGTAGATTATGTGAAAAAACTATAAATACAAATAAAATATATTTAAATACAATATAATTTAATCACAACACATTATACAAATAATCTTATAATGATATAATAAATGATGTAGATGTTTAACCCAATTACTTGAAATCGAGTTAAAAAATTATTTTCGACATGGTATCTTTTAATTCCCATCCTTTTAGATAAAATAATTAAAACTAAATATTAAAATAACATGAATAATGAATTATTAAGGTTATTACATGACTAACTGGAATTACATATAGTATATAAAATAAATTTGGTGTATAATTATAAAATATTGCTCAATAAAACGAAATTGAATTGAAATCAAGTAACTTATGATTTATTTTAGTTAAAAGTTATTTAAAATTCTATAGAATGGTTTTATAGATGTTATTAAATTATTCGAGAACCTTATTAATATTTATGATATCATATAAGTTCATTTTATAATATCTTATCTCCCGTTAATTAATAATATCTCTTTCTTTTCATCATCTTCGGTGTTAACCGCCTCGTTTTTTAGTATATTATGACTTGTTATATTTTTTCAAATACATAGATCATGAATTAATTATATATAAAATGTAAAATAATATTTAAATATCATATATATTTATATTTTATGTATTCATGAAGATATATGAAATGTTCTAAGAGAAAATGAATAAATCGTTCATACAGATGGTTGGTCATGCGTACATGTGAATATTGTTTAATTTTTCTTGTTGTACATAGGGGAAGGTAAATAAATTATATGTATATATATATATATATGTGTGTGTATTATTATTTTATGGTCAATTTAAGTCATATATATCACATATTTTTATTAAACCCATCTTTAAAATATTCTATCTCAAGATTGAATAAATCACATTGCTTCGCGATGCAGTAGTCCGCCGTACGCACGAGTGACGATGTCATATTCCCACAGTATGGAAAGCATGAAATTATGTACCAGATAATAATTAAATAATAATAATAACATCATAGATATCATAGATATCATATATAAACTATAAATCCAACATTAATCTCAACCATGAAATGTTTTAATGGAAAAATGTTATTGGTTGCATGGTAGTAGTCCACTGTGCACACAACCAAGGATTCCATAACCAATTTTATATAAGCATGTTGAGTTTTAGTTCATACCCATAACAAAAAAAATCCCAATATATTGAATATTTTTTTATTATAAAACCATGATATAATAATTTTAATTGGTGTTTAAGTAAAAAAAAATAAAAACGCTTTTAGAAGAACATTACCTCTTGTTTCGGTGTCATATCTTGGTTTGCACTAAAACAATAAAGCTTTGTTTTATAAAAAAAATAAGGCTTCTATGATAAGGGGATGGAATTTGGGGAGTTATTTTGGTAGATATTGGATGATCCAAATGGCTTTAAAATTTGAAGAAGTCATAGGAGTGAGTTTCTTTTTATACTTGAGGATGAGTGGAATTCTTGTAAAAAATCAAAAATATTCAAAGTTGGGTTGCCTATCTTACCTCATGTGACTCCAAGATTGGTAATTAATGGGGTTTTAGGATTATAGTGTTTATCTACACATCCACCACACAATATAACACACTTCATAAAAAAAATTTCCCAACTCTAAAGTTTCTTTATTTTACCATTTTGGGTTTTTCATTATGTTAACTAGTTTACTAACCATTGTAATTTATCCTTTAATAAATATTTAAAATTAACCTTATTAGATAATTTTTACCCAATTATTATTAATATTTTATCGAATTTATAAAATAAAAATATCATGTGTATTGAAAATTAATTTTAACAGAAGCCCATGTAGCACAAAAAAACATTTCTTTAACCATAAATATGATAATAATATTTTTACTATTTTGTGGTTCAATATATTCACTAAAAAAGAACAATTAGTCCATCAATTGAAAATATTTTATATTAAATAACAATTAAATATCACTTGGAATAATATAGTATTTTTAGAAATTTTAAATCATTTAATAAAATATCATTTATTTTAAAATAACATTAATGTCAATTTTGACATTATTTAATTTTAATTTAAAAATATCAAGAGAATTATGAAATATGAATATATTCAGTTAAAATATTTTTTACATGATATATTTATCTAAAAATTTAATGTAGGACTATAATTAATTTAGGTTAGTAGGATTTTTATATTTTTAGTACAATTTATTTTAATTTATCATCAACTTATAAATTTTTATTTTGTTGTTTCTTAACCATTTTAAGAAACTAACTCATCTCTAAAAGTAAAAGACAAATTATTATAATGTAAAAATTTTATTTAACTTTAAAATTTTGGTTTATAACCAAACCTATGTAATTTAGAACCCTTTAACTATGTAATATGTATAATAATAGGAAGAAAAGTATTTTTTTTTTCATTAATTAAATTATTATACGGGTAAATTTAATGGACAAGTGTCCCAAAACTCAAAAAGGTATATCCTATGGATGTAATAATAAAAAACTTTAAATCCAATGGGTGTTCGGAAAATGATAAGTCCTTTTAACTACTATATTATTAGTGTAACCTTCCAATAAAATCTTCTAAATGCTAACTGCGGTAAATAATTTTTAATTTTTTCACTATTCGTTTTGGTTAAAAAACAATTTTACCCTGGATGAAAATATAAAAAATTCTGAATTCGAATATTGAATCCATTTTCAAAAATAAAATTCAGATAAGTGTGAAAATAAATTTAAAATTAATCCCACATACATTGTGATAGAGTGGCGGTTTTATGTAAAAATGTTCAAAATTTTACATTGTTTTTATATCCAAATTAACATTTAAATTGATTAAAATGAAATAAATTTGATTAATTTATGTATAATTGAACTATTTTGACTTTAAAACCAATTAAAAATATAATTTAACATTATAAATAATTTATTTGAAAAGGAAAATTTTAACTAAATTTCAGTATTTTTCACTATTAATCAAAAAACTATAACATCTCAAAAAACAAAAAAAATTAAACCTATTATAATATTGATATTTTTCATTAAAAAATAATGTTTATTTGGAATATATTTTTTATAAAATCTTTTAAAAAATAATTTTATATTATTTGTTCCAAGAGAAACTAATCCTTCTTTTAGGAAAATGCAGTTTTTCGGTTTTTTTGACCAGTTTAGGGAAGTGACAGTTTATGAAGATAGAGAAAATTTCATGATCTGTGTGAAAACATTTCTTTTCATATTAAATGATTTCTATTATTATTGATAATAAATATATAACCAATAGATGTGTGACAACTATATATTTTCATAAATTGGTTAATCCTAGTCATACTCCTCATTCCAATAGATAGGTGATAACTATCATTTTAAATAATAATATTAAAATTATATTGTAGCTCAGTAAAACCTAGTCTTGTGTGAAATGGAATATTTTCAGGCATATTTTTATTTCTTGTAACTCCATATATATTTTATTTTTTAGTATTTTAATTTGTTGAATAAATTTAATTCATTTAAAATATTAAATATATAGTATAGTCTGAGGTTGTTTTATTCCTTTCCACGCTCAGGGTTTCCTATCACATAAGCAATTTAATAGGATTCTATTATTTTAGAATTGTAGTGCATTACATAAAAACAATTATAAAAATACTAAAATAATATATTGAATATTTAAAAAATTAATATTATTAATTTTATTCATCAATAGATAATAATTTAATTTATTAATATCTATCCACATTGTGTAAATAAAAATATTTTATCGAAAATTATGTTTTTAGGGAAAAAATTATTTCATACCAAAATAAATTATAATAATGAATCATGTGTAATTAATTAGATTATTTATAATTAAATGATAATTATTTTACTTTGATATAAAATTCAGAATAGGATGGTAAATCTTCTTGAAATTAAGTGACACTTTTAAAATTGATATTTATTCACTATTAAATGAAAAAAAATTAATTACAAAAAATCCTAAGATTAACATTAAGATAATTATTATACAATTATTTAATAATTGAATTATTTTTTTCAAATTATATTTCCAAAAGTGGTATAAATTATTTATAATATTCATCCATAGAATGAAATAATTTTTTTTTAATATTTTTTGAAACTTAAAATGAATTTACAGTAAATTTAATATTTACCTATAATGAATTGATAAATAAATTTTACTCAAATAAAATCCTTATAAGTATTTTAAAATTTTATTTTATTCCTATGTATACCCACCAATCCAACATCTATGTTATTAAGGTAAATTATATCATAGTTCATTTACTGTAAGGGTTGTGTATAAAGTAAGCTATCAAATTCATCACGTTTATTTCAAATGAAGTATATATAAAATCCTTTTTTGTACCCTTCCTCCACCATTAAAATTAATTTTTACCTAAAAACATATCTACTCTAATACATAAATTTAGGATATCTCTATTTCAAAACACTCTTAGGTTCCAGTACTATAGTTCAAATTTCTAATTCCTCCCGAAAACTTTAATCAGGTGAGTATTCTTATCCTATATCATTTTAAATATATGATCCAATATTTATTATTGTTATTCATAAATGGAATGATCAATCTCCATTGTTAGAACATTTTATTTTAGTAATTTTGATAGATAATATATGTACTTCCTCAAGGGGAATTCATGGAACACATCATGAACTCGAGAGATGACTTGTTGAAGCGCAGAGAACAAGCTACTTGATCAAGAATCTTGAATGGTCCAATGTACCTAGGGAATAACATTCCATTCTTTCAAAATATTAAAAATATCATCCATCATGAAATTTATATGTATACTGTTTCAATAGATTTTAATTTTTGATTTCAAAAATGATTTATAAAATAACATTTATATCCACTTCATTCATCGTAGACGTGATGTTGTATAGTTATAACATTCTAAATCATTGCTTCATCTATATTAAGTCATAATATCTTTATTTCATAAAATAAATCATGAGATGTCATATTTTGTAATTCCAACTATATTTGGGAATCATATGTATCCATCTTAACTCTCAAGTGAAAGCTATTTTTGAATGAAAATTATGCCCAAGGAATGTTTTGATACCAACCACTGTTGAAATACACAAAGAAATATACAAAAATTTCTTATAAATCATTAATTCTCCTCTCATTCTATAAATCATTCTATGGGTGATATGAATTACTAAAACTCTACTCTACATCGAGATCCTATTGATGACTTCTCCAAAATTTTTGTAAAAACCCCAGATCTTGATCAGATACAATAGAATGTTAAACAATAATTAACCTTACCACTTCAATAAAATATATCCTAGAATGATGAAATTTGTATTAGTATTCTATAAAATCATTGATGTGTTTTGACTTCGTAAGGTGATCAACTCTATTCCAAATTACATTGTAGCCTTTAGACATTATAAAGTTTTTTTTGATGAAATCCATGGTGATTTTTTTAGATTTCCATTCTTTAATGGGTAATGGTTGTAAAAACCATTACAATTATGTCTCTCTCCCATAACTTATTGACGAAAAAATCACAAAGGTGCATAATTGGTAGTATAACTCTTCATGTTTCCTAACTAGAAATACTATGTTAAATATCTATAAGTATTTGTATTCCATGGAGAATAAATATTTATGGACTATGAGGTTTACTTTGTAGCACCATATTTAGATCCGGTTTTAATAGGAAACATACTCTATTACATCATCATGTCATTCCCTTAAAATTATGGTTAAACGTGTAACACCCAAGCTTCTACGGTACGCTTCCCTTCGAATAATGCGATAGCGTGTGTTGTACGCAACCTCGAGTTCTAACACACACCACAACTAATTAAACTAGCCGTTGTGAATAGTAATGCCTACTTTTTGAAATCATATATATATTTTATATTTCAAAATGGACTTCATTTTTGGATTCGGAATATTGAAATTAGCCTAGGGTGAAATTTTGGTACTTTTCGGATAACTTTTATATTTTGATGAATAGTGAAAATTACTAAATTTTAATTAAAATCAACTTTTTTAATAAAAATAATTAATATTGATAAATTATGAATTTTAGTGGTTTTAAAGTATATTTAGAATATATTTTTACCATTTAATTTAATGTTTGTCATTGGACATAATTTCACAATTAAACCAGACATAAACAAGTGTCAATCTTTTGATAGTTATTATCTCTTAAAAACACGCTTTTTATTTTAACAACGGGAATTAATTTTAAATTAATTTCTGCCACTTATGTGTTTTGAATTTGGAAAAATGGGTTACATATTTGGAATCAGGATTTCCAAATTATGTAAATAGGTAACTTTTATTTTTACACATTTTGAATAATTACTGCGGTAAATATTTTATTTACCATGGTTAAAGGGTAAATCCGGTAAATAAGGGTTAACAAATAATATTATAATAATAATAAATTACCCTAAAACGTGTCCTAACCTTATTGGTGGACACATACCCGACCATGGGCATCCTTGGGTCGATTTGGGGACCCCTTAGAGCCACTTGTATGTGGTAGGGACACATTATATTAATAAAGTTAAAATAAAAATAAAAATGGCATAAGCTTACATCTTTTAGAAGAACAATTTTTACATAGGGTTATACATGTTGGATTTTCGATTATAAATATTCATTAGAAAGATAAAACGATTTCCTACATAATGATATTTTATTTATAATTTTTAGACATCAAATAATTTAAATTATTAATGACACAATAATGATGCAATGTTTACCTCATTAATAAATCATTTAAATAAATAAGATTATAAGGATTAAAATATTATCTAAAACCTGTCCAATTATTATTGGTTGATGTTATTTAGAAAATGAGTCATCTTATCTTCTACCTCAATGATTTTTGGACCATTATAAACCGAATATAATTATATTATAAAGTAATACTTTCACTCTTTCCTAAAGAGCCCCTCCTCTCCTTTATAAAAGGTGACCACTTCTACTCATTCCTCACACCTCTCAAGCCACTTGGCTCGTCCAAACCCTGCCCAAATACTCTCACAACTTCCCTCACTACTACCTAGAGGCCTTAGTTTGATCAGAAAGCCAACCTAAGGAGCCCTTTTGATCAAATCAAAAGGAAGAACCCGAAGAAGAGGTAATGTTCTCACCACCCCTTTTCAAGTTCCTTTCTTCTTCCACTTCTTCTTTCTTTGTTCTTACCATTCTAAAATAATAACTCCAGTATCTCACATATACTGTGATGTTATTATAAATATGGTACAACCATATTCAGTATTCTATCCACCCTTTGAATAACATGTCACCATACGTGCGTACGTACGGCTTACCGTCTCCACGTCGTGGTGTAATTGTTATTCAATATAATATTATTTGGATCGGTATAATAATGATGTGCAACTCATGTAAATAATAAATATAACATGTTAATTATTCTTTATATATGATATAACATCCATTTATATATTATTTTAATATCAAAAGAATGATATTGTCGCTCGTGTGTACGTACGGACTACCGTCTCCACGAATGCGATGAGATTCATTCTCCATCGTATCCATTCTAGTATAATTATCATTTGATAATTTAAAAATGATTTTTAAAGACTTGATATCATTCTGGATATGAATTATATAAAACCTATCCTTTACAAACATGTCTTACGTAACAAAACATACAAAAGAAAACAAGTAAGTTAACACCCGAAACAACGATAATACTAAGATATTATTATCAAATCAATATTAAAAGATCATATATGATATCATATCAATGTATATGATTCTTTTATAATTTAATAACAATTATTTCACCATTATACAGGAGGTTAACCTACCCCAACCAATGAAAAGTACAAGGTAAGGGTTATTTCACAATCTCTTCATTATCTGAGGTTGTTTATACATAATAATCTACTGGGATCTCGTTATCATCCACATCCATGTTTCTTCAAAATATATTTCAAAACATTTTTAATATTTAAAATAATATGGGTTAAAGTCATTTATACCCTTTTTTGACTTTTTATAAGAGGTTTATAAGGGAATCTTTCCGTCGTTTTCCAAACAAGGTGATTTTTAACCTTTTCGACAAAATTAAGATAAGAATGTTTTTTTTAACTTATACGGCGGGTGCGGTTATTTTCCGCCGTTATAAAATCGTCAAAGCTTCCCTTACAAGCTTATAAGAGTATTTTCAAATAAAATGTTTTATTTTATATGTATCTTAAATTATTTCAAAATAAAAAGAGATATTTCTTTAAAATGAATTTTGATTTCATCTATGTCAACATCCTTTGATGGATTTTACACTTATTTAAAGTTGATTTGTTATGATACAAAACTTCTATATTATATTGAAGGTTTTGTGATTTGTTTTACTGTGGATGTTCTATTTTTATACCATTCATAGTTTATGGTGAAATTATTTACATTTCGTATGATAGTTTCAATACGAATGTTTATGTTATGTTTAAACCTTTTCATATGGGAATGCATTGGACTTAGTAAGTGATGGGTAAAGCCCGCTATAGGTCCTCGATGCATCGGTAGGTCTCATGAGACAAACTAGTGTCTTGGCATAAGGCCTTTGAAAAATCTTATTTGTAGTCTTGGCACGAGGCCTTGGCTATGTGGTTATGATAGTCTGGTATTATGCATTCCATCATTATGAAAGTGGTTATTGATATTTCATGTGATTATTCGATTAGTAGAATATCCATGTGAATAAGTAAATGGAATTATTTCATTTTATTTATGCCATACTATGTTGAAGTTAAAGTTTAAAAGGCTTTTGTTTTAGTTATACATTGCCTTAAATGTTTATTCTTATTTATGAAAGTTTCAGCTATATTGTTATGCTTACAGGGCATTTGAGCTCACCCCTTTTCTATGTTTTATTTTCCCAGGATGTGAAGAAGTAAATAATGAATGACTTGCAGGGATATTATGAGGGGTTAATAGTGTGGACTATGGAGACAATATGTTGTTGTAGTAGTTCTTTTTTATTTTGATGATGTAATGTAAAACTTATGAATATATCTAGTGTTTCCAAGGCTACTAAACCAATCGGTCTTTCGAGATTTGATCTTTCTTGTGATCATGCCAATGTTATGTAATTAATGCACCGACTCTGGGTAGCTGGGGTTGGGGCATTACAGTTGGTATCAAAGGAAGTTTAGTACAAACCTTGGAAGCTAGAATTAGATAAACTCTGATTAGAGCACGTAGACCTAAGATGAACTTTGAGGATTAGTATAGAATAACTTCCTAGAATTTTGGTATTGTAGAGATTTTGTGAGTTTTCCGAGCAATACATCCATGTCTGGATACGAGCAGGTAGAGGCGGCTCTGGCACAGATGTACCTAGGGGTAAAACCTGAAAACACCGCTTTGAGCTAGACTCGAGCGGGAACTGGTGCACGACAACGGGCCTTGCTGCACTCTTGGTTACGACACTCCCAGGGGATATGCTTAGGATAACTCTCATTTTCTTTACAAATCATTATGAAGGGTTTATGAGTATTAATTACTCAAAGAAAACATTTTTATGATTATGGATTATATCCATAAATAGTTCAATTTATGTTAAGTGTTTTATAAGTATGGGATTATGTATTTTGATTCATAAACTGATCTAGTTTATGCCATTGTTTAGAAATGGCGCCTAGTGGAAGAAATGGAAATCGTATCAATGCACGCACTCCATGTAGGGATTTCCCTCCTACTCAAGATAATTATAGTGGAGCTGGTGATGCAACTGGTGCCGATCAGCTAATCACCATACTGGGACAACTTACTCAGGTTATGAATAATAACCTTACCCGTATGGAGCACCCTGATCCGCAGCGTGGAGGATCAATGTTAGATCGATTCATGAGGCAACAACCACCAACGTTCAATGGGAGTACAAATCCCTTAGTAGCTGAGCAATGGATAAATTCCCTAGAGAAAATATTTCAGACTTTGGGGAGCAGTGAAAGGGAAAAAGTTATCATGGCAGTTTACCGCCTCACTGGAGATGCTGATCAATGGTGGTAATTGATTCAAAACATGAAGGAAGATGATGAAGTATCAAATATGGAATGGAGGGAGTTCAAAGATCTGTTTTTAGAAAAATACTTCCCTCGCGACCATCGAGCAGATATGGAAAGGCAATTTCTAAGTCTGAGACAGAAGGAGGATGAGAATTTCGCAAAGTATGAGGCTAACTTTACAAGGTTAGCAAGGTACGATGGTGATTATATACGTAACCAAAGAAGTAAGATTGATCGTTTCTTTGATGGGTTAAAACCATTTCTCCGTCGAGAATTAGTCTCACAATCCTTTTCATCGTACGAAGACATTGTCTCATGTGCTATCAAGACCGAAAAGGAATTCTCTAAGTCTTATGACTTTAAATCAAAGAAAGAGAAGAAGAGACCTACTGATCAATCTGGGAATGGAAATAAGGGTAAGAAGGGAAATGTTGAATATCCATCCTGTGGTAAATGCGGGAAGAAAAACCCTGGTACTTGCTTGAAGGGAATGGGAGTCTGTTACAAGTGTGGTGAAAAAGGCCACCAAGCTCGTGATTGCAAGGGGAAGAAGGAAGCTACCAACGTTCAGTGCTACAATTGCAGGGAGATGGGGCATTATGCAAATGAATGTCCTAAGCGTCAGGAGAGATTACCTCAGAAAAGGCCAAGGGATCAAGGCCAGGCTTATGCTATCACTACGGCTGAGGTAGAAGCTCCGAAAGACATGGTGGCAGGTAATTTAATGGTTTCCTCAAGTTTAGCAAATGCGTTATTTGATTCTGGATCATCGCATTGTTTCATATCTTCCCAGTTTGCTAAGAAAATTAGATATTTCCAATTTGATTTAATAAGGGAGTTGTCAGTTAAAACTCCTAAGGGAAGTATCATTGCAACAAAGTTTTGTGAATCAGTCCCCATTAGAGCACATAAATTTTCTTTATCTGCTGATCTCATCGTCATACCTATGATTGAGTTTGATATAATCCTCGGTATGGACTGGCTTTCGGACTATGATGCGAAGATTTATTGTAAGAAGAAATAGGTTACGATTCTTGATGATAATGATAAGGAACACCTTATTTTTAGAGCAGATTCGTCACCACCTAATTCTTATTTAGATCCACCCCCAGTAGCTCAACTTAATTCAATTATTAGGGAGGAAGAGAATGAAATAACTGTCGGTGAGGAAAGGAATGTTCAAATAGAGAATGTACCTGTTGTGAAAGAATTTGTAGATGTATTTCCGGAAGATTTACCTGGACATCCTCCAGAACGAGAAGTTGAGTTTTCCATTGATTTGATTTCTGGATCAAGGCCTATATCGAAGACCCCTTATAGAATGGCCACTGTAGAGTTAGTCGAACTAAAGAAAAAACTAGAGGAATTGAGTAATAAGGGATTTATTCGCCCTAGTGTTTCTCCATGGGGAGCCCCTGTTCTTTTTGTTAAAAAGAAAGATGGATCTATGAGGTTGTGTATCGACTACAAGGAGATCAATGCTATAACGATAAAGAACAAGTATCCCCTACCTCGTATTGATGATTTATTTGACCAACTGCATGGAGCTCAATACTTTTCAAAGATTGACCATTGATCTGGATACCATCAGTTGTGTGTGAAGAAGGAAGACATTCCGAAGACAGCATTTCGAACCAGGTAAGGGCATTACGATTTTACCGTAATGCCGTTTGGATTGACTAATTCACCCTCTGTATTCATGGATCTGATGAATAGAGTTTTCAAGGAGTATCTCGATGAATTTGTGGTGGTATTTATTGATGATATCTTGGTATACTCCAAAACCTATGAAGATCATGAAAATCACTTGCGCATTATCTTGAAGACTCTGAGGAGGCATGAATTATATGGGAAGTTTAGCAAGTGTGAATTCTGGCTTCAGGATATTTATTTTCTTGGCCATATTGTCTCTAAAGATGGAATCTCTGTTGATCCTTCTATGACCAAGGAAATCCAAGAATGGCCAGCACCTATGAGTATAACTGAGGTACGTATTTTTATTGGTTTGGCAGGTTATTATCGACGTTTCGTCCAGAATTTTGCCCGATTGGCTAACCCATTAACGAAGCTCACACGTAAAGGGGTTAAATTTGTTTGGAAAAAAGAGTGTGAAGAATGTTTTGAAGAACTGAAGAAAAGATTAGTCAATGCTCCTATATTGACTCTACCATCGGGGAATGATGGGTTCGTTATTTATAGTGATGCATCAAAGAAAGGACTTGGCTGTGTCCTTATGCAGAATGATAGAGTTATTGCCTATGCATCACGACAGTTGAAAATTCATGAACAAAACTATCCTACTCATGATCTCGAGTTAGCAGCTGTGATCTTTTCTTTGAAGATATGGAGGCACTACCTCTATGGTGAAAAATGTGAGATTTATACTGATCACAAGAGTTTGAAGTATATTTTCTCACAAAAAGAACTCAACATGAGGCAAAGGAGATGGCTTGAATTACTCAAGGATTATGATTGTACGATACACTACCACCCGGGGAAGGAAAACAAGGTGGCAGATGCTTTGAGTAGAAAAGACCATGGAGTTTTGAACAATATGAGAATTGAAAGGGATCCAATTTTCATGGATCTAGTGAAGATGGACATGGGAATAACCAGGGAAGGTGAAACATCAATGCTTTTTCAAATGGTTTCCAAACCATCTTTACTAGAAAGGATTAAGAGTTCTCAGACCGATGATGAAGAATTCCAAAAGAAGATTAAAGTTGTGAATGATGGGAGATTGAGAGACTTTGTGTATGAAGATGGAATTTTGAAATTCGGGAAGAGACTTTGTGTTCCCGATTTACCTGATCTAAAAAGGGAATTGCTGGATGATGCTCATAGTTCCAATTTCTCTATACACCCTGGGAGCACAAAAATGTATAGAGATTTGAAGGAACATTTTTGGTGGGACAACATGAAGAGGGAGATTGCTGATTTTGTGTCAAGATGTATGGTTTTTCAACAAGTGAAAGCTGGAAGTCAACATCCTGGAGGAGTCATGCAACCTCTTCCCATACCGGAGTGGAAATGGGACAATATTACGATGGACTTTGTCATGGGGCTACCAAAGACTCCTAGAAGGAACGATGCAATATGGGTTATTGTTGATCGTCTTACCAAGTCAGCACATTTTCTTGCTATAAGAGAAGATCTACCCCTGGAACGTCTAGCAAGACTATATATTAATGAAGTTGTGAGACTTCAAGGAGTACCCCTATCGATTGTTTCTGATCGTGATCCTCGTTTTACTTCAAGATTTTGGAAAAGCCTTCAGAAATCCTTGGATACTAAACTTCATTTGAGCACTGCTTACCATCCTCAGACAGAAGGACAATCAGAACAAACTATTCAAACCTTAGAAGACATGTTGAGATCTTGCTCACTTGACTTTCAGGGTATGTGGGATCAATATTTACCTCTCATAGAATTTTCCTATAACAATAGCTTCCATTCGAGCATTCAGATGGCACCATATGAAGCGTTATATGGAAAGAGATGGCGTACACCAACCTGTTGGGATGACGTTGGTGAAAGAAAACTTGTAGGCCCAGAACTGGTGGAGGAAACGATGGAAAAGGTGAAGGTAATCCAAAATCACATCAAAGCAACTCAAAGTAGGCAGAAGAGCTATGCCGATAATCGAAGGAAGGATTTGGAATTTCAAGTCGGTGATCATGTTTTCCTGAAGGTATCTCCATGGAAGGGAGTCATACGTTTTGGTAAGAAATGTAAATTGAGTCCCAGGTACATCGGACCCTTCGAAATTCTAGAACGAATTGGGGTTGTAGCTTACCGATTGGCAATGCCGCCAAGTCTCTCTAAAGTTCACGATGTGTTCCACGTATCTCTGTTGAGAAAATACATGCCTGACCCAATGCATGTACTCACATATGAAGAATTAGAACTGGAACCTGATCTGTCTTATTGCGAAGAGCCCGTCAGGATTCTTGATATGAGAGAACAAGTACTGAGAAACCGGACGACGCGTCTGGTAAAAGTTTTGTGGAGAAACCATAAGATGGAAGAGGCAACGTGGGAACCCGAGGAACTTATGATGAAGAACCACCCGAGTCTTTTCATGAGATATTATTCTAGAAATTTCGAGGATGAAATTATTTGAAGGAGGGGAGAATGTAACACCCCAAGCTTCTACGGTACGCTTCCCTTCGAATAATGCGATAGCGTGTGTTGTATGCAACCTCGAGTTCTAACACACACCACAACTAATTAAACTAGCCATTGTGAATAGTAATACCGACTTTTTGAAATCATATATATATTTTATATTTCAAAATGGACTTCATTTTTGGATTCGGAATATTGAAATTAGCCTAGGGTGAAATTTTGGTACTTTTCGGATAACTTTTATATTTTGATGAATTGTGAAAATTACTAAATTTTAATTAAAATCAACTTTTTTAATCAAAATAATTAATATTGATAAATTATGAATTTTAGTGGTTTTAAAGTATATTTAGAATATATTTTTACCATTTAATTTAATGTTTTTCATTGGATATAATTTCACAATTAAACCAGACATAAACAAGTGTCAATCTTTTGATAGTTATTATCTCTTAAAAACACGCTTTTTATTTTAACAACGGGAATTAATTTTAAATTAATTTCTTCCACTTATGTGTTTTGAATTTGGAAAAATGGGTTACATATTTGGAATCAGGATTTCCAAATTATGTAAATAGGTAACTTTTATTTTTACACATTTTGAATAATTACTGCGGTAAATATTTTATTTACCATGGTTAAAGGGTAAATCCGGTAAATAAGGGTTAAAAAATAATATTATAATAATACAAAATTACCCTAAAACGTGTCCTAACCTTATTGGATGACACATAACCGACCATGGGCATCCTTGGATCGATTTGGGGACCCCTTAGAGCCACTTTTATGTGGTAGGGACACATTATATTAATAAAGTTAAAATAAAAATAAAAATGGCATAAGCTTACATCTTTTAGAAGAACAATTTTTACATAGGGTTATATATGTTGGATTTTCGATTATAAATATTCATTAGAAATCTAAAAAGATTTCCTACATAATGATATTTTATTTATAATTTTTAGACATCAAATAATTTAAATTATTAATGACACAATAATGATGCAATGTTTACCTCATTAATAAATCATTTAAATAAATAAGATTATAATGATTAAAATATTATCTAAAACCTGTCCAATTATTATTGTTTGATTTTATTTAGACAATGAGTCATCTTATCTTCAACCTCAATGATTTTTGGACCATTATAAACTGAATATAATTATATTATAAAGTAATACTTTCACTCTTTCCTAAAGAGCCCCTCCTCTCCCTTATAAAAGGAGACCACTTCTACTCATTCATCACACCTCTCAAGCCACTTGGATCATCCAAACCCTGCCCAAATACTCTCCCAACTTCCCTCACTACAACCTAGAGGCCTTAGTTTGATCAGAAAGCCAACCTAAGGAGCCCTTTTGATCAAATCAAAAGGAAGAACCCGAAGAAGAGGTAATGTTTTCACCACCCCTTTTCAAGTTCCTTTCTTCTTCCACTTCTTCTTTCTTTGTTCTTACCATTCTAAAATAATAACTCCAGTATCTCACATATACTGTGATGTTGTTATAAATATGGTACAACCATATTCGGTATTCTATCCACCCTTTGAATAACATGTCACCATACGTGCGTACGTACGGCTTACCGTCTCCACGTCGTGGTGTAATTGTTATTCAATATAATATTATTTGGATGGGTATAATAATGATGTGCAACTCATGTAAATAATAAATATAACATGTTAATTATTCTGTATATATGATATAAAATCCATTTATATATTATTTTAATATCAAAAGAATGATATTGTCGCTCGTGTGTACGTACGGACTACCGTCTCCATGAATGCGATGAGATTCATTCTCCATCCTATCCATTCAAGTATAATTATCATTTGATAATTTAAAAATGATGTTTAAAGACTTGATACCATTCTAGATATGAATAATATACAACCTATCCTTTACAAACATGTCTTACGTAACAAAACATACAAAAGAAAACAAGAAAGTTAACACCCGAAACAACGATAATACTAAGATATTATTATCAAATCAATATTAAAAGATCATATATGATATCATATTAATGTATATGATTATTTTATAATTTAATAACAATTATTTCACCATTATACAGGAGGTTAACCTACCCCAACCAAGGAAAAGTACAAGCTAAGGGTTATTTCACAATCTCTTCATTATCCGAGGTTGTTTATACGTAATAATCTACTGGGATCTCGTTATCATCCACATCCATGTTTCTTCAAAATGTATTTCAAAACATTTTTAATATTTAAAATAATATGGGTTAAAGTCATTTATACCCTTTTTGACTTTTTATAAGAGGTTTATAAGGGAATCTTTCCGTCGTTTTCCAAACAAGGTGCTTTTTAACCTTTTCGACAAAATTAAGATAAGAATGTTTTTTTTAACTTATACGGCAGGTACGGTTATTTTCCGCCGTTAAAAAATCATCAAAGCTTCCCTTACAAGCTTATAAGAGTATTTTCAAATAAAATGTTTTATTTTATATGGATCTTAAATTATTTCAAAATAAAAAGTGATATTTCTTTAAAATGAATTTTGATTTCATCTATGTCAACATCCTTTGATGGATTTTACACTTATTTAAAGTTGATTTGTTATGATACAAAACTTCTATATTATATTGAAGGTTTTGTGATTTGTTTGACTGTGGATGTTTTTTTTTTATACCATTCATAGTTTATGGTGAAATTATTTACATTTCGTATGCTAGTTTTAATACGAATGTTTATGTTATGTTTAAACCTTTTCATATGGGAATGCATTGGACTTAGTAAGTGACGGGTGGAGCCCGCTATAGCTCCTCGATGCATCAGTAGGTCTCATGAGACAAACTAGTGTCTTGGCACAAGGCCTTGGCAAAATATTATTTGTATTCTTGGCACGAGGCCTTGGCTATGTGGTTATGATAGTCTGGCATTATGCATTCCATCATTATGAAAGTGGTTATTGATATTGCATGTGATTATTCGATTAGTAGAATATCCATGTGAATAAGTAAATGGAATTATTTCATTTTATTTATGCCATACTATGTTGAAGTTAAAGTTTAAAAGGATTTTGTTTTAGTTATACATTGCCTTAAATGTTTATTCTTATTTATGAAAGTTTCCGCTATATTGTTATCCTTACTGGGCATTTGAGCTCACCCCTTTTCTATGTTTTATTTTCCCAGGATGTGAAGAAGTAAATTATGAATGACTTGCAGGGATATTATGAGGGGTTAATAGTGTGGACTATGGAGACAATATGTTTTTGTAGTAGTTATTTTTTATTTTGATGATGTAATGTAAAACTTATGAATATATCTAGTGTTTCCAAGGCTACTAAACCAATCGGTCTTTCGAGATTTGATCTTTCTTGTGATCATGCCAATGTTATGTAATTAATGCACCAACTCTGGGTAGCTGGGGTCGGGGCATTACAAAACGTAGGATAATTACATATAATATTCTATAGTTCCACATCCATTGTTTGTTCCACTTTAATCCTCACACAGATTAATGGTCACACATTTATTAGAGGAAGATATGATTTATCCCCTTTCCTCATGATTTCAAGATCTATATTCTTAAAATCTATACATATAGAATCTCTTTAAATTCCTATAATGGATAAACTATCATGGATTTTCTAATTCAGGGCATCAACCATGATTTTTTTAGACAAATTGAGACATGAATTGGTTACCTAATTCATATCCCAAAGGAATTTTTTAAAATAAAAAATAAAGTACAAACACGAGGTGTGACAAGCTCACACAATCATGGAATTGAGGGAAATAAAATCTTGAGAGACATGAAAACATCTAAAATCACACATTATAACTAACTTGCATGTAACATCTTTTCCTAGCTAAGAAGAAAATCCATTCAAGTAGCTTCACAATTCTCACGTAGACCCCTCGAAATCCTAGATTCGCTACCGCAATGATACAACTCATATCTTTAGTCTCACAACCCATAATCTTGAAAATAAATGTTGATTAATCCTCATCTCTATATCATATCAATGTAAGACATTAAGATCCTATATAATGGTAAAAACTCCAAGAAATCACCAAATCCTCATAAGCAAGGATCTGCAGTATTTAAGAGAAAAAAAAAATTCTAAAATGCAACAATTGACATGAGTGATGTCAGACCAGAATAAAAAGAGTAGAACATCAATGAAGATGCATGAAAATAATTAAAAGAAGCCAAAGATATATCATAATAGGTCAGTTTATTCCATCAATAGAATTTAAAACCATGAAATTAGTCTGACACTGTGAAACCAAAATGTTCCCATAGTAAGATAAACTACATGATAGAATGTGATGTTCCTCATGATTCCACAAACACATGAAATAACTGAAAAAGATGTCTGATGTGTGCTAACAGACCATAAACATGGATTTTTTATTAGATTCTACTAAAATTTCTTAAAAAGGAATCAGTAATATCAATTCAACCTAATAACACTTTGAATTTCCATATCTATGGTTAACCTATTACTTTCCTCAATAACATCCATAATTGATATATCTATTTATATACCCTTTAATGAGAATATCTTACCAAATAATCTAGTATTTTTTAACCATAATTCAAACATGCTGAAATTTTCATACATATTTTTTGTCCTCGGTGTCTTCAACATAATCACCAAATGTGATTTGAACTCTTCCATTCTCCAGGGATAAATAATAATATCATCAATAAATACTACAAAAAATTGATTGAGAAAATTTCTATCAATTATATTCATTAAATCCATGAGGATATCTGGGGAATTTTTAATTTCAAATGGAATCACGAAATATTTATATTGACCAGACCTCATATAGAATATTTCACTATGTATATCCTCCTTATTTACCCTCAATTGATTATTTCTAGAATAAAGATCAATTTTTTAAAATTATTAAGAACCATTCAGTTGATAAATAAATCATAAATACAAGGAAGAGGATACTAATTCTTGTTGTTAATCTTTTTATGTTTTTATTAATCAGTAAAAAGATTCCTTGTTCCTTATTTATTACTAATAACAAGATAATTTACAACCCATTATGACACACTAGGGTATTTGAATCATTAATCGGTGTTTATCAAGAGTTTCATCCCTAATTTATACTAGTAAATGAATGAAAGTCTATATTGGGTCTTCGATATTTGTATATAACAAGGTAAGAGTTCTATTGAAAACTAAACTTCATTATTCAGTGATCGAAAATACTTTTCATCAGGATATACATCAACATAAACACAAAAAATTGGCTTATCTTCTATGTGGAGATTCAATTTGAAAATATATTAAAAAAAACCCTTCTTAATAGGAACCACGACCAATGAAATAGATGTAATTCCCATTACATATTCATATTTATCCTTTTCCTAGTAGATAATGGTAGATTGATTAAAGATATCAATTTAAATTTTATTATTCAAACGAATTATAAGGGATAATTGAAGAAAGAGTTAATCAACTCTCAAAATAAAATCAAATTTGACTATAGATATACTTTCATAGGGTATATTCTTAAAAAACATCAATAAGGTATTTCTAACTCTAGAGTGGAGGATATGTGTGTCTTAATCAACATGATCATTTTTTATTTATTTTAACAACATGCTCTCCTCCTTAGTCTAGGAGTAATCCACTAGAATAGAGAATTTACTGAGGAAAAAATCCAACATCCCCATATATAATATATTGAATTCCTTGAAAATTCATTACTCTATTCCATTCATTTCAATAAAGAAATCATATCACCATTCCTTTATGAAATTTTCATAGGTTCATCCAAAATTCATGACCTGAATAAAATTTAACATACATTCCTCTGTGATCATTTCCACCCAAACTTCCATAAAAGACAATTTTACTCTTATTTGACATGTTGTGAAACTCACTTATTCTTATTTTGTTAATCTTGTATCATGGTAGCCAATTTGGAATAATAAATAAATTACCTTTCAACACCCATCTCATTCATCTTCTTATGAGGAAATCATTTTGTTATTAATCACATTCAACCATAACATTGTTTATTTAGGTTCAATCCATCGACTAAAAACATAAATCATAGTGTGAGAAATAATAATCAGTGTTACAAACAAAAATAATAATTATAGAGAATTCATAGGATATATAAATAATGAAACATTATTTTTATTTTATGTTACTATAGGTATAACCTAGGTCATCCGTGATCATTATATATTCATATTCATCATATTGGTTTATAATTAAAATGTGAAATAACATATGAATATCCACCAAGAGTGTTAATCATGGTGCATAGTAGGGGAACATTCAATTTTAACTATAGTTATGGGTGATATATACTTAACCCACACATCTATAAGTTATTACCCACAAATTTATTTCTTTGAAAACAACATCCACATGTAGTGTCCATGAATGGATCTATTATCTAGAAAAGCCACAATTATTTCCTTACGATAACATAGGTTATTATTCTATACATAGAATTATTATATAGGTTATCACTAGAATTATCTCAACCATGTTTCAAAAAATAACTAAACATTATTCTTATTCCAACTATAATTACATGAGAATAACATATATAGATATTATATCTTTTTAATGATTAAAAAATATATATCCCAAATAAATATAGTTGAGGATCTTAATGTTTAACTGTACTTGGGTGATAAATAGATCAAAGTCTTATTTAAGTACAATAATAATCATATAAAACATTAATCTTTATATAAGGTACCCATACAGACTAATCATATTGAGAACCTTCTATAAAACTTAGGGAAGGAAAACCAAAGAAAGGGAGAGCTTAGATTTTTAATAAGGGAGTACATGGGTGATATTAATTAGATGAGAGTTTAAGAAGATCATAATAGCATGAAACCATAATCAAGTGACTTTTATAAAAAAAAATCATAAAAAAATTAATAGATCATAAACTCTAAAAAATAATATCTAGAAGCATCGTCAATAAGGGTGTCAAGGATGAAATCCTTATTCAAGAGTTGTAAAATAGCCATGTGGTATCAAAATCATCGAAAATCATAATATTTTGAACCTAGATAGTCTCAATCATTAAGAAACCTAATATTATGAGTATATCTATAAATAAATCATATTAATTCATCATCATATAAATATATAATTTCATAACCATGCTCACACATAATCTTGTGAGCATAGCTACAGACAATCATACTGGATCATTAAAAAATGATAAAATATATTAGAAATAATACTAATTCATATAATCATCATATCGTGAGATATCAATAAAATATTACTTAATTAATTCGTGGGATATAATGGAACCAATAATTATATAATCATAATCCATTCATATATAAAACAAAAGATTAACAAAAAATTATCATTCTATCATAGCTTAACACATAGAAAACAAAAAGGGTTTCTTAAAAATTTCCTCATTATAATAAATAACCATCCAGATAAATAATAATGATGTTATAATTAGATCATTTCCCTTATTAAGAGTGAGTAAAATCAAATGATTTAATCATAGGTGAAAATACATTTAATAGATCAACAAAACATTTCTTGATGAAAATAAAACTTCATTTAAAAATCACATATTTAAAATATAAAAAATTTCAATATATTATAAACAAAATTTTATTTCAAAATAACATTGAAAAAATTGTTAATGAATCTTCATATCTAAAATATATCATATTGTGGGAAATTTTGTTCATATCGTAATCATTAAAAATTAATATTCTCTTAAACCATTTTCTAGAAAAACATTCTTCAGAAAATGATAAAAATATAAAAAATTAATCCTTTTTAGAGAGAGTAAAATATGGGTGAAAATAAATTTTTATATTTATTTGATAATTGTTTGAATATATATAAACAAATTTTGAGACCATGTATTTTTAATGACATTATTCCCAATCGAATTAGAAATATCATCAGTTTTTCAAAAAACAATACTTATTCATTTTAGGTAAAACAATAAGGGTAAATGGTATCATCAAACCAAATTTACATGAATTAACATATTATGATAAAATTTATTTATTTTATAGTATTGGATCCATAAAATTTTACTAAATTGAAATTTAGCATACGCAATCCCAAAATGAAATGAGATTGTATCATTATTCCCTTACCTCAAGTCTCATCTACTATCATATGCATTCAAAACACATGTATAATAAGTATATATTTACTTAAAATATTTTCAAAATATATATTAATACATAAAATCATATGTACCATTATAAGATAATATCCAATTATCCTTTCACAAATGATTCTTCCTTAAAATGCACATTCGAGTGAAAACTTGTATATTTTCTTTGCCTGTTTCGGTTCGATGGTTTTGATACCGGATCCTTGGTCATGTTTTAATCATATAAATAATATTAAAAACTAAATATGTGGTATATTTATTCATTATAAACAGTTTTATAATCATTTATATAAAATTATAATGAAAAATTAATTACATTCCTTCGTGGAGATGATGGTCCATAAATGCGCTCAGGTGATGTTTTCAGACATTGATGAATGGAATAAGAAAAAGATAAATTATAATTTACCTTCTATAAATCATTAATATTTCATTTAAATAATTTATATTTTTTATATATATGCTTATTACCACATTTTTTATGAATAAATGAAATATTAAGCACATCGCTTCATGGAGGTGGTGTCGACACCTATGTTTGAAGAACATTATCAATTTATAAAGGACGGAATATGAAGAAGTTAAATAATATATTATCATTAAATAAGGATAATTATTTCATAAATATAAAATATAAATATTATATCAATCATAATTAGGAGCCATAAATAATTCTGATTGAAAATGAATCATATCACATTGGGGATATGGTAGTCCACCCTTACTCAAGAATTGTACTTTCATTCCAAATTTGATGGAAGAAAAAGTGGATGTTAGTGTTTAAATATTAATATAAGTATTTATGTAAATTAGGTACATTTAATTTTTTATTTCTATATGATTGAAAAAGATTCACAGTGGTTATAAGAATAATTAAATTGAAAGAGGTCGAGTAGGTCGATTACCACTTCTTGGATAAACCTCATTTTGATTCCCTCCCAAGGACCCTTGGAATTTTATTTTAAGAATTAATGAACATGCAGTTAATGGATATGAAATTTTAAAATATTTTTTATCAGGGTTTCATCGATCTAGGTGGGTCAATGAGGTGTAAAGAGGATAGAGGAGGGATATCCTTCTATAAGGGAGGTAGAGGACACACTTGGAATTTTTCAAAAGAATAAAATAAAATAATGTCCTAATAACGGAAAATTATTGAAAATAACTCATGTTGAAAAAATGATGAGATAGGGTCTATAATTATCCATCCTATATGATTTATACTAGAATCAATGTAAATATCAACCTTATATCTTCTTTTAATCACCCAGTTTAACCCGTTTTAATCTAAAATTAGATAAACAAATTACTTTTTTACTATTAATTATGAACAAAAGTTATGGTGAACATATAAAATTTTATTAATCATTATTATTAAAAATATGAATTAAACTTTATATAATCTAATTTCTATAATTTGTACAATTTTATTTTAAAAGAGGCACGATAATACAACAGAAACTGGTTTTAGAGAAATATATTTTTAATCATAAAATTTAGTTTACATTTATTCCATACTAGGTAAAAAATATTAGATGAATGTTAAAATATTTTTCTAAATATAAAATATTTCAAAATAATTAAAATAATATATAATTAGTGATTAATTTAATTTATTAACATAAAAATATTATGTGTAGAAAAATAGTTTTCATAGAAATCTATTTAGAATACCAGTAATGAACTTAAATCCAAATAAAGTATAATGATGATTCATATTTAATTAAATATTTTATTTTAAATTTTATTTTAAAAATTTTACATTACGATTAAATTAAAAACATGATGGAACTTCTTCTTGAAAATAAAGGATAATTTTTTAAAAAATTGTATTTTCACTGTTTATTGAAAAATTAATCATTTTTGAAAAATCCCAAAATATCACCTTAAAATAATTTTGATAATTTTTTTTAAAAATGATATCCATTTTTTAACTATAATTTCTTTAACTTTTAGAAATTATATATAATATCCATGTAAAAATGAAATAATTTTTTTTGAAGAACGGAAAATTTATGAAGCATAAAGTGCCTTTTTAAGAAATTGAGTACTTATTTATTATGATTTAATAAATAAATTTTCAATAACTAAAAACCATTTAAATATTTTTGAATTTATTTTAATCTCATTCATACCCATTAAACCAATGGCTACTTTATAATGGTATACTATATCACTGTTCACTTAGACTCTTGTTTGAGTATAAAGAAAGATATCGAGTGCATCATGTTTACTTAAAATAAAGGACATATAAATATTGTGGAGTTATATTGAAGTAAATCCATAAGGAAAATTTTGATTATCATAAGAGGACCCTATAATTAGGTTGGTTAAAAAACTTATTTGAGTGGTTCCCCTAGTTAGATGGTGGTGGTGTGGTTAGGGTGTAAGATTTCTCTATTGTTTGTCAGGCCTTTTGAGGTGCTAGAGAATGTTTGTGAGGTATTGGATCAGTTAGTGATCTAACTCTGGAAAGAAAGGATCCATGATATAAACCACATTTCTCATCTCTATTAGCATCGTCACAATTAATCCCATGTCATTACTAGGGGGATTTGGATATCAAGGATGATGTAAACTTTTTCTAATAGTTAGTTTGGATCTAAGACAATTGAGTAAAGGTGACATGATCGTGATTTATCCCTTTGGATTGTTTGTTGTGGATATATGGTATCTTTAAGAATTATACCAGGTTTCATGAGGTATAAATGTATTCTAAAATACCTGATTTTTTGAGTTATTTTTTTCTTTTATTTTCCTTGGGTGATGTAATTATTGGTTTTTTACTAGTTCATAAAATGTGCCTTTTCCACATTATGATCATACATGTTTGGGGGTTGTGTTTTATCCATAATTGTTCCCTTGAGTGGTATATTATCTGATGGTTGTTTAAATAATTCCATTTATTTTCATTCTTTTATGGTATTGTTTTAATTATCAAGGATTTTAATTTATTGATAGGTATCTAATATAATGGATTGAATTCCTAGAAGAATTCCTTATATATGTTTATAATGCATAGTGGTTCTGAGAAATAGGCTAGAGGTATTTGGGAGGATAGATTATATTTCTGGTCTTTCAAATGGTCTGTAAATTGTGGTTGTGGGTGCGGTTCTAGTAACTATGTTGTTGAGATACACCCCAGTGAGTCAAAATTACATAGTTTTCAATGTTTTTGGTTGTGTAACATTGATGGAATCCATATGAAACACGATTATCATTGAAATGATTATATAAATGTGTGGTTCTATGTGTGGGATTTTAAGTACCAATTCTACAATATGGGGAGTGGTAGTTCACCACATAATTGTATGTTGTGTGGTGAGGAGAAAATGGAAAATATTTTTAAACTACACCATATTTTATTGTTATGTTGGTTACTAGAGAATCCAATAAAAAATAGGAAATTTTATAGCCTTGGACATGGTGATTATCAAATTAGCTTTTAGAAATTATAAAAGAGGGAGGAATTGGACATGGGAGGTTCATATCTCCATTGATCAAGGGAGACCATGGTGTAGTGTGATGCCTCAATTTCATTGAGGGTCCATTTTGGATGCATATATATATTTATAGAGGGCCTAAAATTCCATACTTGATTACCATTATTCTCCTATGAGAATTTTCAGACACTAGAACCTCTTAGATCCCTTTGATTATTTCTCTTGGGGGTTCTATCTTCGTTGATTGTGGTGGATCATGTTCCCTTGATTGAATGTACCTTATTCAACCTTCTTATTTATTTTTATCAACCCTTTTATTTGAATGTTCAGTATGGTATACTCAATTATTTTAGTCTTAGTTTCATGTGTCGTTTGCTGATGTGATTTTTTTAATAAGGTTGTAATGGGGATCCCTTCATTCATGGTGGATATTGAACCTATGAATCATCCATTGTGATTGTGTATCTTTTCAAATATCCAATTGTGTTTGGGGATCCTCATTCTCCCATTTTATGGAATTTTTTGAAGTAACATGATTTTTTATTTCCTTTGGTGAATAGTATGGGTTGACATCATCAGTTAAATAATTAGTTTATTCTAGAAGATAATGGTTATAGTATTTGTCATATGTTTCTTAATTATTTTGAGATATTTCATTTAGTTTGTACATGTTTTCTAATTTGATGATAATAAAAACTAGTAGGTGAAAGTTTTGTGTTATGGTTGATGTGGTTTGTGTGAAAATTGTGTTGTTGATTTCTTGAAATCATCCATGCATAAAAGTCTAAGAATGCATATATGGATAATTAAATAGTTTCCAATGAAATTATGTTTTTGTGTGAGAATATACATGAATGTGATGAACTAATATAAGTTACTCCCCTTTTAGGAAATTTATAATTAAATTTTTTTGGAAGCTACATTTTTTTCTAAGGGCTTCTGAGTTTACTCTATTTTCCTTGGAATATATGTGGAGATCTTGTGTTAATATTTCGGTCATAGGGGAGGTTAGGATTATAATGCGGAATATATTTGGCATTGAAGTTATAGTTTGTTGGAATGTGATGTGATGTGGGTTTATGTGTGGTTATTGTAGTATGTGGTTTTTATAGTGGGTATGTTTAGTTAAGGTGATGGATTTGATTGAGGTGTGTGGTTATTGGTGTGTGGTTTAAAATTTATTATGTGTGGGATGTGATTATTATTTAATAATTTTATTAATGAAATAAATGAATAAAAAGTTTCTGGAATAAAATGAAACGTGGTTGTTAGAGTAGGTTTTCTTAGTTGTGCATTGAAATGAAATTATAAGTTGATGTTTACTAGTAATGTAGTAAATCAAGAACTATTTAACATGAAAATGGGTGATTAATTGTGGCTTCTATGTGGGTTGGTTAGGAGTTTATACTCAATAGTTTAGGTTGCGGATAATAGAGAAGGTTGTGGGATGTTTTAGGGGTATTTTGAGATATATGGTGCTTTAGTGATAAATACATATATTGATCTTGAATAATATATATATTTATTTTTTATATTATTTCTATAAATTCCACACCCGAGTTGGATAACCTTAACCACAACAGATATTTTTTTTGTTTTTCGTGTCTTTCCCAACATTCACTATGGTGGTGAATCTGATGGATGGCTATGCCATCTTCCCTACTCTTCCTTCATCATTTGAGAATATAACCAGTTTTTATAGATATTTCATATTAATTATTAGGTTTTTATTTTTGGTGGGGGTGATTCATGGTGGTGTGAGGCCATGATATTGACATCCTTAATGTTCATGATACACTTCTCTTAAACATATTTTTCATGATGGTCTAATGAGGATATGATATATGGGTAGTGACTTGTATTGGCATGTGATACTAATCCCTATGGGTGTCCAGGATAGGTAGAGATGTGACTCAAACCATATTGCATACTGTTGGTTATGTGATACTTGGACATGGAAGGGATGAGAGTGCATGAAATTTGACATTGAGGTGTGAGAGTAGAAAATAAATGTTGTAGTGGATGTGGTGAACCATTGTCTATATTATTTCAATAATATATTATTATATATGGATGTATTATTTGGTTTGTGTTCTAAAATGAGGTTTGGAATGCATATTTTACCTATTTATGTGATTTTGGGTTCTATTGGTTTTTTACTACTCCATTAACATTCCCTTTTCACATATTTATAAGAGACCGTGGGTATTATCTTATGTTATGTACATGATATTCTCACCCAATATGTAATTTTTTTTTGGTTTCTAGGAGAACATTAGAAACCGTGATGGACCGAAGAGATTAGTGTGTTAATGTTATTGTTGTGTTGGTACTATAGTGTTGTCTTTTGGTACCTTTCATGGAGACTTTTATTTGAAATCATTTGAAACTTTTCATGGATTCTAATATTTTTTTCATCTCTTTTAATTAATTTGATGTATTTGCCTTGTGGTTTATAACCTATCTCATAATCCTAAAATTATTTGGAGGATAATGTATCCCATATGTTGGTATTTCTTTATACCCTTGGTGCTAGTCTCCCATCCGGGGCATGTTGAAGGAGGGACACTGGAATTATTATCTTTCTCCTTTCATATCTATCTAAAGAGGGTTACCTTTAGATGGATGGAGTCGTGACACCACCACCACCACTACTTTAAAAAATTGATGATCTTCCAGAACCAATCCTTCTAGTTGACTATATTTTAAAACTAAAGTAGAATTCACTAATTTCAAACATGCAAATCCCTAATGGTGGTTAGGGAAATTAAGGGAGTGAAATTTGAGAATGATATGGATTGATAGTGTTTTGGTACTAATGGTAACGTCCTGATGGGTAGATGTTTCAGTTAATGATCCAAACCTAGAATTACACCTATAGTGAGGTTAAAATTTTGGATTGGGTGTTTGATGATTCTAAGATTCCTCTAATTATTAAGGCATCTAGATCAGGTGTTGTAGTGTGGTGGTGGGGCATTAGAAATTTATTCTGAGCATTTTTAAGAAATATATTACAAGGGAGGACTAATTGGTTCTATTGAATACTATTGGACATCCTGAGGTGGAAATAGCATTAGGAGCATCATTCATAATGCAATGTTGGTTGTTCCAAGATTGAACCAGGATTTCTTGAGAAAATTCAGTGTTTATGAGATTATTGGGTGTATTTTATTAATGGAATATGATTTATCATTCAGATATAGAACCTGGAATTTTAGTGATAAATTGATGACTTGGATAGTATGGGATACGGAATAAGGTCTACCATGGAATCTAGGGGATGACAATCAATATGATGGGGTTTTTGGAATGACCCACGTCGTTATGGGTTAGTGAAAGTTGTATTGGATTTATTTTTTTGTTCCAAAGTGGTATATATTCGGTGAATTGGAAATCAATTTTAAATTTTGAGAATTGGATTATCTTGTGATGTTTTTTTGGACATGGAACATGTCCCAATTAGTGTTTGGGTGATTGAATGGGAATCAAAGAAAGGAAATGAGGCCTAAAAAAAATAATACCTATATGTTTCATGATGGCATATAGGTCATGCAGCAATGTCCTGCTACTCTGATTCTAAATATGGGGTTATAGGGAACCATTCCATGATGGATGGACGAAATTAATCATCCCCTATGTGGGAGTACATTCTATCATAAACCCTTATTGCACTGTAATTATGTTGGGTAAAACGGGGCATGAAAAAAACTTAAAATTAATATAAATTAAATTTATGATTATATTTTATCAAACACAACCCTGAACAAAAAAATAATTGTATATTATAATTCAAAATAAACATTAATACGTCATGAGAATAAAATTATAAATGTAATTTAGAAAACTGGAAAATTAATAAAACCTAATGTAAATAAAAAGATAGTTAAAAAACTATATTAATTCCTCATATAATATTAAATTTTTAATGAATAATTTTATATGATCTAAAAACCATGAATTGAGTAATTTATACTATTAAATTAATTGGTAAGTAATAAAATCCATTTAGTTCTAAAAGGCCAATTTTTAAAAGAATTTTACTTTCCAATATACTCTATATTGTTAAAATAATAAATTTAATAGATATATTTTATATGATTAATCTATTTTAATTTTTAAATATATAAAAAATATAATGACCCTCATTTTATTTTTAATTTATATGAAATAAGAACAAAAACACTTAATGAAAAAAAGTCAATTTTCTGCAATTTTTTTATATATCAATAATATTCTTTTATAAGATAACTTTATCATATTTACAAATTTAATTAGTTTATGGTATTCTTAAATTTAGAATAATTACATAAAAGCATGTTAAGGAGGGTTATCAAAAAAAATTAGTAAATAACTAATTACCAAGGAAAACATTTAAGGGAGGTTAATTAGGGTAAAATGGCTAACATAAGTGGATATAATTTTTTTCAGGTTAAATGAAACATAGATATTATAGGGGGGATCTTTTAGGTTTTAAATTAATAACCACATTTCTCGCTAAAAATTCCTTTGCTAACTCAAATGATAAATATTTCTTACACCTTACATACCATTTAAATCCACGGAGAAGACCATTTTTTCATATATAAATGAATGCCACATCCTCCCACATCTTACACACTTTTTATTCCAAATAAGATTTAAAATATAACCATAATAACTCTCCTTGATAAATTATTAATATTTTATGTCATTGTAACATTAAATTTTACCAATACATCCAATTCTAAGAAATATTTCTAAAGAAGGCCAAATCCTCAATGGGAGTGCTAATCACTCTCTAAGCCTTTTTATTTCCCATTTTATCTTCCAAACCAATAATATCCATTTTAATATATTTATATCATTATTATTCATATTAATAGATGTTTTTATGATAATTTAATATTCATTTACTTCCCTTTCCCCATTTGGAAAATGAGAACATCATTTATGTTACGTATGGACTACCACCTCCAAAAATGATGTGTTTTATTTTTCATAATTGTATTATGTGGATGGTTTAAAAGTTTTATTTAATGAATTTATGTTATATTTATGACATTACTATGATTATTTATAAAATAAAACAATATTTACCTTCATTATGTTATATGGATAATGAAAATTTCATACATGTGTACATGCATAATACCACCTCCATAAAGTGATGTGTTCCAATTTTCATCACTACCTTACATGGATATTTATAAAATATATATGATTAATATATATGATATTAGGTAATAAAAAATTTATTAATATTTTTTTTATATAATGACACAATAATAAATGATCTTTATATGGTAATTTTTTACTTCGGTAAATTACACGAAATAAGACCATCATGGGTTTTGGTCTTGCCACCATGACCACAGTTTCCATAAAATGAGCATAGGGATGAATAAATAATTAGACATAAATTATTTAAATAAATTTCATAATATTTTAATGATGTACTTATTATTAATGAGTGGGGTTAAACATCACAATTACAAATTATGTGTGAAATAATTGAAATTACTAACATCGGATAATGAAAATAAACATTAAAAAAATGATTAATGTATATTAAAGTATTATATATAAATTATATTTAAGGTAATAGATATGATTAATTTTTTAAAATTATATGTTAAGATAGTTATTTTAATTATATATGATGTTAAATAAATTTCACAAATTTCAAGAGTTATGGTAAGGGTTTTCTCTTCTCAATTTTATTTTATAGATCTAAATTTTTTATACACCATAATATTTCATTATGAGGTTTATATATACTAAACCATGAATATATTTTAACATTTCCTTCGTGTAATTAATTTTATTTATAATTCAATAACTTATTCTTTCTTTCAATAAATTCTAATTTGAATGTTACTAAATCGGTAGGGGTTTTCACTAAAATTTCATTAACTGAGACATGTTATGTATTATGATTCCATTTTTAATTATATGGTATATATTCATCATTTTTGAAATATTATGTTATTATATATCAATATTCATTGTTTTAAAAGTCTCACATTGTGTCTTCTAATTCAAACAGGTTTTTGTTTAACTATTATGAAAGCTATAAGGGTTTCCAATAACATACTGTTATCTTTATGATAGGTGTATTTTAAGATTTTTCGTGGTTTTAAATTTTCATTGTTTAGATAGGGCTAGTAATGAATTATTAGGATACCTATAATGGTGAAGACATATATTTTTTTGGAATTTTCAGCATACACCCTATGGGTTCTCTAGTCTGTGGGGGATTTAAATGTCATTTACTATGGTTAAACTATGCGTAATCATCTCCCCGGATATGGCATGAAATTATTAAAAATCATGAAATCATACATTCTTTTCACTATTTACAAATCTTGTAAAAGTTAAAAATTGGGTTTTTAATAAAAAATGATGGGGTTTTCATCATATATGTGTCTGGACAATTATGTGATGTGTAACAATATAACACGTCCTATAATGTCCTGAGTATAGATTTAAATAGGTTGATCACCTAAAAATATTATTTCAATTCCTATAGGTTATTTTCATCTCAGCCTAGATAAATCCCCGTGTGATTTTGGTGACATCCAACACTTTTGGATCATTTTTTCAGTGATTGTTCTTTGATTCAGTTGCAGTGCATCTCTCTGGGAAAGGGGTCTCTCTGTCTCTATTTATCTTTCTCATTACCACCTTCTAGTTTGATGAATCATCTTGGGGTTAATTGATCTAAACTCAATGTTCTTTAATATAGTTTCTAGGTTGAGTTCTTAGATATTATTTTCCTTCATTCTTATTGTTGAGTCCCATTGAAATCATTGGGATTGAATGAAAAAGTTAAGTGGTTCTGTTTAAGATGGAAACTTAATTAAAGCATGATTTTAATGTTTTAAATTTCATTAATTTGAATTATCAAAACCCAATTACTTGAAAATGGGAAATTTATTTTTTGACATGTTATGGATTTTTTGGGAAACCCAAAATTCTAATGGAATAGGAATTTTTTGGGTGAGTAGATGTGGATGGAAATTGGAAATGATATGAATTTATTTTTTTGGAAAGTATATTAAATTGAAATGATCAAAACATTTGGTTAGTTTTATGTGAAAATGAAATAATTGATTAAATGAAATCATATGTTTTTCTCAAATGAAAATTACATATTGGAGCTTAAATTGGGGATATTTCATTTGGAACTCTTTTGAAATGATTTTACCTCTATTGATTGATTATATAAAATACTAAGTAGTTAGTAATTTATTTGAGAACAAAAATCTAGGATGGTAATTCCATATAAAATTATTGATTCTTTTCAACTCTAATAGAAGCCTATTTTAGTAGATCTTATCCCTAGTGGGATATTTATGGGTCCTTTTCAGCCTGATCCTGAGGTATGTGAGTACACATTTCTGTGATCACTAATATACATGTGTGAGGATCTCATAAATAGAAACTATCATACATTATATCACATAACAATGTTTCTTATTTTGAATTTCATGATTATATATTCCATTTTTTCGAAACTAATTTTTCTCTAGAATAATTATATATATACTATTTTATATAAAGTGCTTATCTAATCCATGTTTGAACTGTTTTCAATAATTTAAAATCAAATGAATTTTTTGTTTTAAATATGAAAATGTAAAACCATTAATTTTTTTAAAACTGAAAGAATGTTTTGGTTTATTTTTATCATGGAATCTTATTGTAGAATAATTGGTGAGACTCTACAAGTATATTTATCTCACGCCCTGCCTTTTCCTTCTAGTATTTTTAGATTTTCAATGTCCAGGACTGAGAAAAGGGAAATCACATCTTAGAGGGGTGGTTGTTCTTAATTATATTGATTTTGTAGTGACCTATATTTTTTGAAATATATAAATCTTGTCAGTTTCTGAGAACATTAAGGATGTTCAGTTTGGGTGTTTGGTCCACCTATTTGTTTTTTCTGGTACTACCTCCCTTTTGAGTTTTGAGCATACTTATATGTGTTTGTTTCCTCTACAGTGTCTGTAGAAAATTAATTCCAATGTTTTTTTCATGAAACCAAGTGCTAGTTCCCAACCCATGGGGATAGAGAACTCTATTTGGGTAATGTCAGTGTCAGCTATGTTATCAGGGTACCAGGGTATCCAGGCTGATTCGTGAAAAAGTGGTATCAAAGGTGTAGTTTGAGATTATTGACGTCATGTCAATATGATTTTGTGAAATCTTGTTGGGACTTTGGATGTTATTGTGAGTGTATACATGGACATATCCTATTGTAATGATTCTTAAGTAACTATTGGTGGTTTGGTAATGTCATCCAGATGATTTTTTATAGGATTCCCCATACATTTTATTTGGATAGGTTTAATTCCATATATTATTCCCTTCTCTAATTGAATTAATTTTCTTGTTTCCCTTGTTTGGGTGTCGATTTGAGTTTTCTTCTAACGACCTCAATGTTGTTTTTTGATGTTTTTTACCATCATTGTTTTAATAATAAATTTGAGTAGGATCCAAGAGGAATCTATTGATCCACCATAGTGATCAAATATTCTTGTGGACTAGAATAATGGTTGAGGTTGTTGTGTGTAATGTCCAGTCTCTAGGACAAGCACTGACACCTATTCCTATTCATGATCTAGCTATAAATATCTTAGGGATGAATCTTGAAATCATTTTTTGGAGTCCCTTCATCATAAACCACATTATTTACAATTATATAATTATCCTCAATTGGATGAGTGCTTGTTTAGATAGATTGATCTTCATTTTTATTTATTCGAAACACCTGAAGCTATTAAGCTAAAGTGTGATACCTTTATAAAAGAGGGACCTTGTTGGAGAAGGTGGGACTCAATGGTGATAGAAAAGAACTAAAATGTCTAATAGTGGAATTAAATTAACATTAATTTCATTTACCTGCTCTATACATAGTCTATGTTATTGGCTAAGGCTATGGTTTTTTTTTCAAACTCGAGATTGATGTGAGGACCATAACTGAATATGAAAATCACATTGTTGATCCGGTGTAGTTTACACATGAGATTGTGTTGAATGAGATGATGGATAATCAAATATCTTATATAGGACTGTGATCTGATTTTATTCTCACATTTCCTTGTTGAATCTCTCTTCTTATGCTAACGTTCTAGATAGGGCAATGATGGTTGAGCATGACTTGGATGGTAGGTCAGGGTTGATCGGAGTTCCTTTTTCACCCAATGGAAATTATGTATGATCCCATAAATGGAAGATAATCATGATAAGTATTATGGTGGATCACGATAGAAGGGTTCTTCTAGAACTCCTTCAATTCATGGAAGAGGCCCTTTGACCTGATACCAGCGTTACATGTTGAGGCCCTTGAAATGGGTTTTCAATGGGTTTTCAAAGATATATGCCTCTTATAGATGCTCAGATCACCAAAAAAAATTCATTCACGTCTATTCCACTCATCATAGTGTAATGTGATCATCAAAACCAAAAATTACTATGGTGTAATCATATTCTTTAGGATCTAATTGGTTCCAACCATAGGAATCTAGAACAAAAAATCATCATTCAGTGGAAGAGTAACTAGAGGAAGAAGATACGGGTCCAGACACACTGAGAGGAACCATCACTATAGCTTCATCTTTAGTCAATTATTTATTTTATATTGGTTCATATCATTCATTCATATCAACTCATACTATGAAATTTCTAAATCATCCTACGGTTCTTTTATCTTATGTCATGGATATTACAACACCACTCGGAATGAAGAGAGAGAAGGGTATTCATTGTCCATTTTTTAAATTCTCTTTATCATAGGTTGGACTTACATGGGATTTTATAGTTCTCAACGTGAAAACTATATATATAATTTTATGGATGTATTGGTTCGTCACTAGTGAAGACATAATTGATTTGTATCTTTAACGGGTCTCCTTTACTTATTCAGATGGGGTGTGTTGTATCTTTCAAGGAGTATGTGACCTGAGATAAAGTGGTTTCAGACCTTATTATCCAGGGTTGGTTAATGTAATATCGGTGTTCGAATTTGATCTAGAGTGGGAATCATTGAGCGATGATATCACACCCATTTGTGTCATGTTTTCCAATAATTTTCTTTCAGACATATATGGTTCTTCATCGGTAAGGGAGGTACTATTTTCTATTAATTTAGTGCATGTAAATCAAGTAGTATATATTCATTATAACCACATGGAACAAGTTTAAGTGAAACTATTTAAGACTCATTTGAATGATCTTCTAGAAAAAATTATTTATATGCTCGAGTGTGCCACATTGGCCAGTTCATGTTCTCTATGAAAAAAAGATGTTGGGTCACTTTATCTTTTTGTAGATTATTAGAGACAATATAGAGTTATAGTAAAGAAAATGTTCCTATATTCATGTATTGATGATCTATTTAACTATATAAAAGGGTATAAGTGGTTTTCAAAGATATATCATTGAGTATATTATCACTATTTGATAATAAAATAACCTAACATTCCAAAACTGCCTTCTAGAGTAGGTAAGGACATTATAATTATCCTTTCATTACATTTATTCTATAGAATGTTCCTATAATATTTTTGGCTTTGATGATCATGATTCTCCATAAATATATTGGTATGTTTTTTGTGGTATTTTGGGGTGAAATCCTGGTTTACTCAATGCCTAAGGAGGATCACGTGCGGCATCTAAGAGTGGTTCGGGAGTTGTTGAGAAGTTAGCAAATTTATTCCAAGATATTGAAATGTTATTTATGGATTTGGGAAGTGATTTTATTGGGATGCATTGTTTCAGAACATGGTATTTTAGATGATCCTGATATTGAGAAAGTTGTTATGACATGGGAGCAGTCGCAGAATGTACTCAAGATTTTGAGATTATTTTGAATAACTGGATATTATCCATGGTTTGGAAAGGATTTCTCAAATTTTTCTTCTCTGATAACCATTATTACTATAAAGGGAGTGATGTTTTATTTGGATGAGAAATGTCAGAGTTATTTTGTCGATCTGAAATGTATTATAACTTCTCAGTTAGTGTTGAATATTCTAGAGGCCGATTAGGGTGATGTTTTCTTCTATGATGCATTAGGTTTAGGGTTTGTTTGTTTTCTTATGCAAGGTGATCACAACACTAAATATGGTTCCCATAAGGTTAGTCCCCATGATAAGAATTATCTGGACCATTACCTAGAACATGAAACTTATATTCATTCACTTAAGAGTTTGCGATATTACTTGTTTGAATAAAGGTTTATAATGTATTACCACCAGAAGACCATGAGTTACATATTATCTCAAAAAGATTTAAATATTTACCATAGGAACTAAGTGTAATACCAATAATCCATTGAATTTTATATTTCCTATACCCTAGGGAAACGGAATGTCATAGGAATTTATTTGACCAGGAAGATTATTACCTAGGTTGTGAAATAATAGTCGGAATAGTGCAATTTGATACCCTTTTTCGTAGTTTCATATTGAAGTTTAGAAAATAGAGATTTTGGTTTTCATAAAAAGTTTTCAGTTGACCTCCACTCTTCTCAAGATGATTATTTCAAAATAGTAGCTTGATGATGAATTTTACAGCATTGGAAACTCTATTTATAGTGGGGAGACCATTACTGAGTGGTCATTATCCACAGAGGGTATTGTTTGTTTCCATAATTTTTTTTTGTGACGTTCTCTATGAGAATTTATGTGCTAGGTGATTCATATAATTATTAGTGGGCAGTGCACCCAGGACCCACAAATATGTTTTATGACATGCAGTGATGATTTTGGTGTCCATTTACAAGATGCGAAATTTATTATTTATTTCTCATTGTTATACTTGCCAACATGTTAGGGCCATGAATCAAATAACTTTGGGTTTTAATTATCCACATTCATTGCCATCATTGAAGTGAGATAGGATTTCTATGGACATTGATGTTAGGATTCCCCATACCCCATAAATGAATAATTGGACATGGGTTCTGATCGATAGGATGACAAAATTAGATCACTTTATACCCACTCCTGATCCATTCAATGGTTAGGAATTGGGAAATACCTATGTGAGAGATATTTTTTGTTTATATGGAGTTCCATAGGCTATATTCTCGAGAAGATATACCCATTTTACTTCACTGTTTTGGAGATTCCTTTAAGAGGCACTAGGATCTCAGGTTTTTTTGAGTATGACATGCCATTCATATATGGATGACCAAATAGAGAGAGAGAGATACATATTATTTATGATATTATCCATGCCTATGTTATCATAATTGGTGGAGTTTGGGATGACCATTAGAGGCTCTTTGAGTTTTCTTATAAAATTAGTCACTAGCCATTGATCAGAATGGATCCTTTTGAGGCCATGTATAGCTATCCATGTAAATATATGTTGTTTTGGTCAGAGATCAGTGAATGTACCCTTGTTAGATCAATCCCTATTCTATAGATTCTAAAATATAATCAATTGATTCATCAATGGTTGTTGATGGAACAGTTTTGGTATAAATACTGTATTGATCATTGGCGCATACCTTTGAAGTTTCAAGTAGGTGAAAACATTTTCTTGAATGATTCATCACATTTGGTTCATCAATGGATTGGGAAGTAAGAGAATCTTTCTCTTAATTTTGAGGGACCTTTTGAGGTTGTTGACTAGGTGGTGAATGTGGTTTACCATTTATCACGTCCACCAATGTTTAAATTAACACATTCTATGTTCCTTATGTCATTGTAGTTAAAGTTTCCTTTTGAACCATATCATGTTTTGAGTTAAAGTGATCATTATGTTGCCATCGATTTATCTGTGACTAAGCATCAAGTCTGGATTATTGATTTCAAAACCAAGGTAATTCATGGGAGGATGATACATTTGGTAAAAGTTCTATGGGAGCATGGATTTTATATTCATGATATATAGGAGTGTGAGGCACTGATGAGAGATTAGTGGCCACACCTTTTAGATATATGAGCTTCTTGGTAGGGTTTTTGGGGAATAATGTTTATATGGTGGGAGAGGATGTGACATTACATTACCTTTATGATAGGTAAATTTTATGATTTTCCATGGTTTTATATTTTATTTGTTTGGGTAGGGATAAAAAATAATTGGTATTTTACCTATAATTGTGATGTTTGGAATTTTTTGGGATTTCAACATAAAACCTATGAGTTCTACAGCCTTCTAGGGAATTACGTGCCATGTAATGTTCGTTACCCAAAATATACCTTCAATTCAGTACACAACATGAAATAATACACACCTAGTATAGTTTACACATCATGTCAATATTAAAATTTGGGTTTTTAGTAAAAAACATTGGGTTTTCATCATATCTAATACTTGATAATTACATGAAACGTAATTGGGTTACAGGTTGTGTGAAGTCCTGAGTGTCAATTTTAAGAAAGTGAATATGCTGAAAATATTATTTAATTTCCTCCAGGATTCCTTTCTCTTGACCCAGATACTTACACATGTGATTTAAGAGCCTTCCCACACTTTCAAAGTGTTTCATTCAAGGATTGATCATTTTCACAGTTGTGGTGCCTCCCTCCAGGTAAGCGATATTCCTATCTCTCCATATCTTTCTCATTACCTTATTGGATTTTGACAGATCATATTTGGACTAAGGGATGTAAACTTGGTGTTGTTGAACATTTTTTCTATGTTGAGTTCCTATATCATATGCACCTTCTTTCTTCTTAAGGAGTCACATTGAAAACGTTGTGTTTAGGTGAAAAATTTAGGTGGTTTTTTTTATGATGGAAAATTGATTACACCATTATTTTATTTTTTGTTTGAAATTTATTTCTATTTAAAAATGAAATTATCCATTTTTTGAATTAGAAACTGATTTTTTCCATGGTATGGATTTTCAGAAAAAAAAAAACCCATTTCCATGGGAATAAGAATTCGGGATGTGATTTCAAATTTATGGAAATTATGAAATGTTCTATATTGATTTTTATGGAAATACATTTCAATTAAGATGATGAAAAAATAAAGTAGGATTTATTTATAAAGTTATGAATTCTTGATATAAAAAACTATTTTTGGTTTAGGAATGAAAATGGAATATTGGGACTTAAAATGGTGAAATTTCATTGACAATTGTTTTGAAATGATTTTCCCATTGTTGATTGATTGATTGAGAAGATGTGATCATGGATATTTATTATGTTATTTTGGATAAAAAACATGATGATGGAAATTCTGTAGCATTGGATTGATGCTTTACAACTCTCACAAAAAAATATTTTGGTGGATCTAATCCTAGTAGGACATTGATGGGTCCTATTAGGCTCGAGATTGATGGAAATGTGTTCACATTTAGGTGATCACAGATATAAGTGTGTGAGGATCTCATAACAAGAAAATATCATACCATATGGAACATGGCCATGTCGCATATTGTGATTTTTTATTATATATTTCATTGTTTTTTAAACTAATTTTTCTCATGCCAAATTATTTATATAAATTGTTTTATATTTAGTGTTTATTGAAGAAAAGTTTGAAAAGTTTTCCATTATTTGAAATTAAAATAATGTTGTGTTTTAAATATGATAATGTATTTATTTTACAATTTTTTAACTAAAATAACCTTATGGATCATTTCTATTATTAAATCTTAATATGGATAACATGGTGAGACACTACATGGTTTTTTATCTCACACCATACCTTTTCCATAAATAATTTATTGATTTTCTCCTTCTACGATTGAGAAAAGGGATATAAACACTTAGAGGTGGCCGATGTTTTTTATTCCTTATAGCTTGGAGTGGCATATACTTTGGGATGTTAGGATATCTTATTAGTTTTTGAGTTCAATGAGGATGTTTTGTTTGGGTTCTTTTACCTTTTTGGTTTTTATGGTAATATCTCCCTCTGTAGATTTGATCAAACTAATATGATTTCATTTCTTCATTTATATCCATATAAAAATTAATACTATATTTTATTTCATGATTCTAGGTACTAGTCACCAACCCATGGGTATCGAGAACTCCCATTGGGATATGTTAGTGTTGGCTAGGTTATCAGGGTACTAGGGTATCTAAGATGATTTGTGAAATTTCCCCATCCCAATTTATCTTCTTTAATATATTCTTTTTATTCACCTATTATTTTCATTATTGTTGAATATAATTTCCAGGTTTGTATTTTTAATATCCTTAGAATTAAATTAAATTTTTTAACAAATCAATCCTAATTTCTCCCCTTAAAAGGGGTTATTAACTCAATCATTATAAAATCAATAAGTGTTTCTTTCAAATATCATTTTCAAATTTATATTGTAATGAATCAATTTCCATATGGAGAAAAAATCTGTGTACTTTATCTGAAGAAATAAAAAATCATCTACTCTATTAATTATTCATGTTTTATATGTCCCATATCAACTTCATTTCCCTTGGTAAATAATTAACCACATGTAATAGTTTTATGTGAAACTCACCCCACAACTTCTTTTTGGTTAGGAATATGCCTCCTCTATGTCTATATTCATTTTATGGATTTCCTTTTCCATGATTTATAAATTTATTAGGGAAATTATTTAATTTTTTACATCAAAAAATTGTCAAAATAATTTTTTTATTTTCCATATGTCGCAAATGTATATCAAATTAACATTTTATATGTGAAAATATTATTTTAACATTATGGTAATTCTTCTTAATTACGATTCTTTACATTTCTTAAAAAAAATCGACTGATTTTAATTCAAAGTGATCTTTAAGAAAAAAGTAATATTATCACATTTTTTGAAATTAAATGTTCTTTAAATGAAATTATTGATTTAGAATGGGATTTTAGAGGCATGTTATTTTATAAATGAAGTATTCAATATTTCTATATATTTTAAAAGAATTTTTCTTAAAGAAACCTTCATTACTAGTATTTTTAAAAAAAGTATTGGTTTTAAATAATAATTTTTAAACGGAGTTATCCATATGAAAATATATCATTTTAATTAAAGTAGAGTAAATTGTTTAAAATCGTCTAAAAAAGGATTATTTCACCATGTTTTTCAACATGATTAATCTAATATTTAGAAAATGATATTTTTCATCTTTTTCAACATTATTTTATGTTTCAAAAGATTAAAACTAGATATTATTAAATAATAAAATCCACCTTATTTATCTAAATGTGTCTAAATCATGTTATATCATTTATTTATTGGTGAAATTATTGGAATCCGGTCTATCTTTTATCTTAATATAGATGTTTATTAATTAATAAGGAATTTTTATTTTGAATAATATTGTTACTAATTTATTTTATAAGGAAAATTTATTAGACTTAATAAAGTTGTGGGTGATGCCTAAAATTATATAACCACATGATGTATTATTAGTTCACATGAGACTAATGATTTGGGTATTTAGTGAATGCCTACCCAATTCATAATGATCTCAGTGATATAGACTTAATTAAAATAAAAATTTATTGCACATGGACTAGATGAAAGAATGATTTCTTTATTATATCCCCTATTGAAATAATGATATCATGTCTATAGAATTAATAAAAACATTTATTCCTTGGATGCAACCATGATGGAATTTAAGATTTCATTCTACATAGTCTTGAAAATAAGATAACTAATTCTGTCATAATTCATTCCATCTCCATTAAATAAGTTATTTTTATACAATAGTTTATTTATTTTTTTATGTCATCCATTGATTTATTTCAACATCATGTGATCAGTTATAGGGAATTTTTATATATTTTTACTCCTAAGAAATTATTAATTATTTGATTTTCTATAATGGGAATATTCTGGAGACGAAAATGGATACAGTTTCGTGGAACAATTTTTGTAAGCCATACATGCAGGGGGGGTCTGGGTATTAAGAATTTTGACTGTTTTAATGATTCCTTGAAATATTATTTCATGTAGAGAATTTTTAATTGCAATTATGAGGCCCTTTATTTCTTAAGGGAAAAATTCATGAATAGGATTTGGACTATTGTTTTCAATCATCATGATTATTCTGTATGGCATGCCTTTAATTCCATATTTGATTCAATTAATTCTCACTCATGATGGTTAGTTTCTAAGTATTCAACCCTTGATTTTTGGGAGGATAAATTGAATGTCACTCCCCTTTCTAATTTGATGGTGGGCGAGGACATTATTTTGGAATTGGATATATCTATCAAATATCATCTTGATAAGATGGATGATCTTACAAATCAAATTGTTAACATTGTTAACAATTACTGCTTCTCTAACAGGGAGGAATTCTGGGCTTGGAAGCCTGTGGGTAATGGTTTTCTTTCCTCTTGTATGTTTTACATGTTCTCTTTCAAATACAATATGGACTCTCTATGGTTATGAGGGATACAAAAGAACATTTTCAAGCCTTCCTGGTCTATTCTGGCATAGAGAGTTGCACATAAAAGGATCCCAACTGATTGTTATCTTCATACATGTGGAATTTATTTGTGCTCCTCATGTGTTCTTTTTCACCATCACAGGGAGGATGTAGATCATTTGTTTCTTAGTTGTGTGGCTTCTACCTCGATGTGGAAAGTTGTTGGTGATCTTTTTGAAGTCCCTATGCTGCAGATGTCTTCCATATGTGACATTATGCAATTCTTGGGAACCCTTCCCCTTTCTATCCAACTAATTGATCTTTTTATGGTTTCCTCTACAGATCTATTTCATTTCATCTCATACGCCCACAACCATGTACTCCATTCTGGTTACTCTTTTTTGGCATGTAATTCTATATCAAGGATTTGGGCTGCTCCTCATGGTACCAACATTCTGAGTAAACATTTCTTCTCTAACTCGGTGCATGATTTGACTATTCTTACTCAGATTGTAGTCAATGTCTCTTTTCTGCCTCAATATGGTACTTTGGATGTTTTCTGGTAGGTGCCTCTTGTTTGATGGATTAAAGTGAACTCTGAAGGAGATTCTCGAGGCAATCCGGGTCCCATGGGCTATGGTGTGATTTTCAGGGATCATCATGGAGATGTTCTTGGATGACTTAATGGCTCTGGTGGTTTTCAATCTTCAATTAAGGTTGAGATGTTTGGTATTTTTGTTTCGATGGAGTAGGAAAAGATTCTTGAGTGTAATAACATTTGGATAGAGAGTGATTACAATTTTATTGTTTCTACTATCAGGATGAGTTCATGTCACTTATCTTGGAAGCTCACTAATTGTTGGATAAACTACTTGGATTCTCTTTTTTCTATGAATTATTTCATCACTCACACCTTTCTAGAAGACAAATAGGAGGCAGATGGCCTTTCTAACAAGGTATTTGGCGGTGTTGATTTTTTTATAGTTTGATCAGCTTCCCATTGATCTTTTATCCATTCTTAATAAGGATTGTGATAAGACTTCTACTTTTCGACTTTTGTAAGCTTGCTTTTTTAATTCAATAAAGTAGCCTTGCATTTATGGGAAAGATATCATCCCTTAAAAAAATTGATATTTTAAATTTGTTTTTTAATAATGAGTTGTAATATTGGGGCCACATTTATTGATTTTAATGTTGATTTGTAAAATAAATTGATTATTAACACCAGATTCTAGGATTTTTTTCTGGGGAATCACATTTTGTATCAAAGTAAAGGATTAGATATATTTATATAGTAATAAGTGTACATGATTGAAATATATATTTAATGTTGATGAAATTGAAATTAATTTGTAAAAATAATATAATATAACAGAATTATACATGATTGAGCTATATATTTGTTATTATTTTGTCTTATATTGTTTGTGGTAAGGGTCCATTTTAATTCCAAGGGCATTGGTTCTATTGAAATATTAGGTATAATATATCATAGGAAAGATAATGATTTAATTTTTATTTGAAATTAGGACTTAGATACATTAGTTGAAACCCTAAGATTAACTCTATATATTTTAAAACATCATAAAAATTTATTTAATTATAGATTGTGTGGATTCCTAGATATTGAATACCAATCATGATAAAAATACTTTTATGTATTATCTAGCATCGATTCACCATGGGGTAGTAAACCTAAAAATGTTTGTTGAATAATAAATTGATCTTTACCTAATGCAAAAGAAGGGGTCCTAACTTCATGCCTAGTTTTACACTACTGGGGAACATCATTTGGTGATTAACATTGTCATTGGAAACCATTATTAGGGTTTTTAAATTGAACTAATCATTTTAGAGAACATAATTGGGAATCACCATTGATAACCATGATTTAAACATAGTTGTTAAAATGTTAGGTTATGTATGTTATTTGTGAGGTAACTTTTACAATTTTATAGTTTCCCCATATTATAAATTTATTAATTTATTTAATATTATACGAAATATATCATCTATTTATTGAAATGGTTGAATAGTTGGGGAACTAGGTTAATAAAAGGTGTCATAAAAAATGTCATGATTACCCGAATGAAAAAATGAAAAACATAGTGCATGAAGTAATAAACATTTTTTTATTCATTTCATGATATATATAGTTATGAATAATAGTTTGATACAATATTAATATTTAATTTATAAAATTGGATAAAAATATATTTTCATAGATTTTAATCTGATGAAGATTATGGAGGAAAGAAGATTTAACATCATACATATCTCTAATATGGGAAGAATCAACCATTGATGTGTTTCAAAGGAATTGTAAGTTTATTTTTAATTTTTATGGTGATAATATATCAAACAAATTCTTAGGAAAAATACTGATCTTGGTTAATAATAATGATTAAAATATTATCCTTATTAACGAAAAAAAATGAAAATTCAATGTTTTAAATATAATGAGTTTGTACATTATGAAAAACATTTCACTTAACCAAAGAGATCAGGGAAATCCTATATAAGAACTAATACTAAATTGGATCATGATAATTAAGGTCGACTTATTCTATACTCAATATTTTTAGGCATCATGTAGATTTTTATAATCCTACTCCAATATATCTTTTAGGATTTCTATGAGTATTAAAATCACCACACTAATTATTTGGTTTTTAATTATTCGAAGAAAATACTTGTTAAAGGATTATTCATTCCCAAATGTAATTTTACTGAAATATTAATCATAAAAAACTTATTATTCTTACATTATATGAATTTAACATAATTTTGGAATTGGTTAAAATATCTATATAGTGACTGAATACTTTTCACATATTATTACACGACATTAAGCATGATTATCATTAAAGTACAAACCCAGGATTCTAAATTTTTTTGTCCTTGGGAGACTAGGTACATAATTTGAAAACATTAAACTATAATAAAATATCGTTCATAAATATTCAAAATGATATCCTAACATCTTTTGGGCTCCTATATCTTCATAGGGTAACATGGGGAATACCTAAACAAAATAAATTAACTAAAAATCCAAATAAGGAAATTAACAATGGAATAAAGCATAGAACATGAGTTGGAAGGCATAACATGATAACATAAAAGGAAGTGATCATGAATGAACATAAGGAACAATTAAATATAGAGCATGGAATCTAATTATCATGTAAATATAGGAAATTGGAAGCAACATATAACATGACATAAACATTTGTCATGTATAATTTCCAACACTATATCACATGGTGGACAACATCCCATAGTGGATTTAAATTTACTTCTTATCCCAAAAATGATGTCTCGTGAGACTAAACATTACCCAATGTAGTAGAGAACTATCTTGGTGCACCCATCATAACATTTTCATGCATATATGTGGAACATAAATAACTAAACATAATGAATAATCATAAGGGTTACTCATCAAATTAAATGGGTTTCGTAGTAATATAATATGGCATAACCAAAGGGTGTATCATAATGATAAAAATGAAATAAGGAATTAAAATCACTTCTCAAAAATCATAAAATAAAAATTAGATTAGATCATAATTATTGATGTCCAACTGATGTGAATACCTTAAAAATAATGTCTAAGAAACATTGGAAATTGAATACTTTTGCGTGGTTTAAGGGAAAGGAATAAAGGGTCTTTAATGAGTATAAAGGCCTAATTGATTTCATAAAACCGGAAATGAAAAAATATAGTACTTAATGAAAAATAATTTATTTTATAAATAAAATTTGTGGCATAAAATAGTTATGGTAGTGTACTTGAAAATGGGTATGAAATGGATAAGTTCGCTTTAATCAGGTTTACATATTGAGAGGAATTGAGAAGGGAATGTTTTAAAAACATGTAATTACGCACAAAATAAAGGTGAATTAAGAAAAATTATTATTTTTGGTAAAAAATAATATAGTATTAGTATATAAAAATAATTATTAAATACATCAGGTAAAGGGAGAGAGGGTGTAACTCAAAGGTAATTTGGAGGTTCGGAGATATCCCTTACCTTATGTCTGAAAGCATTCTTCACTGGAACTTTTTGTCATGGATTATAAAATTAGATTCAATAAATAATTAATTTATAATATCTTACACAATTATTTGTTTTATTATAATTTTATCAAGATCATTCATGACCATTTTGATGAGTTGAAAACATCAATTTAGTCGTTCTAGGAGTGTTCGTTTCATGGTTTCTTGATTGGTTAAATTTTGTATAATTATTTATGATCTTGTAGAATGACAATAAAACCAAATAAATGAAATTAAATGGTATTAATACACTATAAAAATATTATATGGTTTCATATATCATTTTTTATTATGGAATATTGATAGTTCATTAGATAAAACATTAATGATAAATCTATAGTTTATTATGGTGGTTTTTCGATTATCATGAACTCATTTTATTTTATCATTAAATATAATGCATATATAGTACATAGAAAACCTTTAATAAGTTATAATATAATTTTTAAAATCCTATTTGACCATAATTATAACTCAATGACCTTCCAGGAAAGTAATAATTGAAAATTAAAACTCATTATGCACGGAAATGATAAACAACCATCATTCAGGTAACAGTTTCATTTTTTTGAATGCGAGACGATGTGAAATGTGGTGCATAGAATATATTCCATTAGAAATATGAAATTAAAATATATAAATTATATCTGTTTTTTATTATCTTATCGATGAATTATTTGAGGAGAATGTATAAGAATAAATCAAATAAAAACATATAGTTTGAGAATGGTACCTCTTGAATGTCACCTCCTTGAAAGATAACATGATGAGCATGGAATTGGTTATTTGTTGAGACCTAAATCACATGGGCATAGGGATATAGGGATAGAGATTATTTTTCATATATTTTTTGGATCTCTAAGTCTTTTAAGGAGTGAGAGGAAGTTGTTGTAAGGGGTATTATTTATAAGGAAGGAGAGGGGAGTTTTTGTAAATTTCTCAAAATAATAAATTATAGTTGTTTTTTTTCATAAAGATACCACCAATACTAATTTTTTTTCGATATAAACATTTAGGGTTGAAATATAATAAAAATAATAAAATTTATATGTGTTTTGTTTTTATTTTATACCATATCATTTTAATTGGCCCTTAATTAACTTATTTTAATTTTAATTATGGGGACAACTTTTTAAATATTAACAGGTTATAATTTTAATATATATGGTTTAAATTGAAAATAAATGTAAAATTATGATATTTTTGACCATATCATAATCACTTTATATTTTTTAATTTTTGTATAATTTTTATTTAATTTGATAAATTATTATTTTCAAAAAATATTATTAGTGTAAATTCAGACACTATTCGTTACATTGAAATTTAATAGAATCGGAAAAGAAATATTACTTAAAAAATAATTTAATATTCATTTATTATGTCTTAATAACCTATATATTTCATGGATCACCTTGATTAATTCATATTATATTTCATTTTATAGTTATAATATCATTTATTTGGTATTTATATTAATAAAATATTTATTACATCTCTCTTGTTATAGAATTTAAGGTAATTATTTCATTCATAAAAATTATATGAAAATAACCATGATGTATATAATGCTCTTAGATATCGAAATACTATTTATGATCGTAGAAATATTCTAGTTAACCCTATATTAAAACGATTTCACATATAAAAAATAAGAGTGTGACATTTTTTTCACTTTCATTGATTTTAATAATATCAATGTCATTTCAAGGGAAAAGCGACTATTAAATGATTCCATTTTGAAATAGAGGTTTTAAGGGTAAAATTTAATTAATAAAATAATTTTTGGTAAATTTTTAGGGAAATTTTATATTTATTATCATATTATTCTTTTACCATTAATTACTAGATTTACCCTTAACCATGGTTACAGAATTTACCAAGGCTACTATTCATATTGACCAAAACTAAAACGGGTCAATTTAATAAATTTAGATCTCTAGATTCTATATATGGAATCCATTTTTCAAAATTCAAAATTCATAAGTTTCATAAATTTATTAAAATATAAATTTGAAAAGGGAAATGAAAAATAGATTTTCAAAATAAAAAAACGTTATAAAATTAAAAATGGTTTTTGTAACATACCAAGTAAGTAATTAATAATAGATATTCTTATATATGTCTATTTATGAATTAGATAGTGTTTTAGAGGCTTAAAATGAGAATAAATCCAATCTTAAGCATGGAATACTCTAATATTTTTAAAAGATTGTTTTACCGCCTTTTGATGGCGAACCGTTTTTAAATATATCTTTTCACAATTTTATAAGCTATATTTTTCAAAATAATCTTATTATTTATGATTGGGACATTGAAATTTACTTTGGATAAATTTCTGGTATTTTTCTGATAATGTTCATTTTTTAATGAATAGTTAAAAGTGTTGTATTTTAATTCAAAACCTCTTTTTAATCTAATTTATTTATATAGTTAGATTATCTTTTTAATTGGTTTTATAGTGAAATTAGAGTATATTTTTACCATTTAATCCAATGGTGGTCATTGGAATTAATATCACTTTGAGATTGGACATAAACGAGTGTCAATCTTTTGATAGGTCTTCTTTCTTAAAAACACGCTATTTGATTTGACAGTGGGATTTAATTATAAAATTAATTAATTAAACTTATTTTTTATGAATTTGGTAAAATAGAAATTATTTTTGAATTCGGAATATCAAATATAGCTTAGGGTGAATTTATGGTATTTTTCTGAAAAACCTTAATTTTTGATAAATAGTGAAACCACAAAGTGGTAGTTGCAAAAACTAATTTTTCGTTTAAATGGAACTTTACCACTTCTGTGATATGAATTTCAAAAATAAAATATAAATTATTTTCATTATTAAGTAAAATTTGGTTCAATGGGATGAAAATAATTTTTGATGAAAAGTAACTTTTAAGTTTTATTAATCGCGATTAAAGGGCGATTAGTGTGATTTAAGGTAAAAATGATATTATAATAAAATGAAAATATCTAGAAACTTGTCCTAACCCTATTGTATGAGTCATGGCCGACCAAGACAACCCATGGGTCTATTTTTGGGACCCCATGGAGCCACTTGGGTAAGATAATGACATTAATGCCTTTTATTTAAAGTAAAAGTAAAAATGACACAAACATGTATTGTTTTACTAAAAAAATTACATGGGGTTATACAAGTCATATTTTTAACTATAAATGGTCATTGGAAATATAAAAATATTTCTTACATCATAGTATTTTTTTTATAATTTTTAGACATTAAATAAATTAAATTATTTATGACATCATGATGATGCAGCGATTACCTCATTATTTAACGATTTAAATAAAATGAAACGATAATGTAAAATCTAAGACCTAAACATGTAAAAACCTATTTGATGGGTTTATTTCGAACTCTTATCAACTTATCTTCGAAATACATCAATGTGGGACCTTTTAAATCTGAAACTCTTTTTAAAATAATGTAACATTTCTTAACTTTCCAAGAGTGCCCCTCCTCTCCTCTTATAAAAGGCCCCCACCTCTACCACCTTACTCACACCTCTCAAGCATTTTTCTCGGCCAATATCTAATCATTTTGTCTCTCCACATCCCTCTCCTCATCCTAGAAGCCTTACCTAGACAAGAATCTCTTCAAGAAATCTTTTTTGTTCAAACCAAAGGGAGTTACCCAATTTTAAGGTAATGTCTTCACTTGTGTTCTTTTGTTTTATTTTGCTTCTCCAACCCCCTAAACTCTTTTTATTCCTTTCTTTTGTAAAAACACCAATATCTTAAATATACTAGGATGTTGTTATGATAAGTATTAGATCTAAACTTACACACACCTACATCTAATGGTTAAAGAACATATTGTTTCCGTGGATGGCGAATTTCTGCCTCACGAAACGATGATTGTTCAACACTCTTATAACACCTTCAAAGGTGGCCATTAAGATGTCACTATATTTATATAAGATATATAATATGTTTATGTTTTCCTTAATCTTATGTATTTTTCATTTACGTCATTCCTTTATGATTTCCATTATGGGTAAACGTGATATCTTCATTTTAGGAAGTTCGGACTACCGCCCCCTCAAAGTGATTTGATTCGTTAATACCATATGTGGTATGTATAAAGGATATATTTAATGATATTATATATGATACCATACTATAATTATAATACTATTATATATCATTATGTTTTAATTCCATTAAATATGAAATAGAAATGGAAGTAGCGTTCATGCATACGTACGGCTTACCGTCTCCATGAATGGTACATTTCATTTCTTACCTATAAATGTTATGTAATATTATAAATGAATGTATATAATGGATATATATGATATCTACATAATGAATATAATTCTGGATATAATGGATATTTTACCCCATGAACAAACTTGTAATTATAAAGAGTTTATTTTTGACTCAAGTACCAATGATCGTTAAAACGACCGTTATTAACTTAAATAATTACATAGTGTTAAATGACATGGTAATAAGTGATATAAAATGAATAATTAACTTTAAAAAGGTTATTAAGCAAGTAGAAATTAAGTCAAGTTTATTATTCAAGAGATTAAAGAACGATCGAGTCAAGTCGGACCCGAGGTAAGGGACTTCGTCTCAATCTCCTTTCATTGAGGCATATTTTGTTCTAATACAAGGCTTTCTTTTATACGGTGTATAAACCCCATTGAATTTTAATTTTATACAAAAGGAATCTTTTTCTACGATGCGTTTTACAAAATGACAAAAAGGATTTTTTCTTTTTACTTACGCGGTGACAACGTCCTTTTCCGCCGCCGTGAGTATTATTTGGTCTTTGGCTTCCTCAACAAGCCGTAATGTTTTTAAAATGAAATAAATACCATATAATCTTTTATGTATTTTGGTATTCAAAATTGTTTTTTATAATGGATTTGTTATGTCAATATTTTTTTTTGATATATTGTGATCAAAGTGTGGAAATGTTTTCTTTCCATTATATTTGTTTTATGTCTTATGATTTTATAATAGTACTTGGACATTTTACGGGTGGTTACATGATAAACCATATGATGGGTGGTGCTGTGAATACCAGGACGAGTGGTTACGTTATAACCTCCAATGCATTGGGTATGGAAGTCGGCCATATGGCTATTCTATTAAGTGATATGTGTGGAAGTCGACCGTATGGTTATTCCATTTAAGTATGTTTATGTCCCAAGATACCTTTATATGTTATGTGTTCTTTAAATGGGTTTTATGGTAATATTTTGGTTACAAAAGGGTAAGTAATGATATTTTATTCAGTGATGAGTATTTACTACTCCATAAAGGTCAAAAGTATTACTTTGATAAAGTATTCATGGTTTACTTGTTGTTTTTAAAAACTAACAGTTTTTCTTCTTTGTGTATCCCTTACTGAGCTTTTTATGCTCACCCCAAGTTTTTTTTGAAATTTTTTTCATTGGACTTAATGTGGAATAGGTTCAAGTATGGGATCAAGGAAAAGTCATGCTATATAAAACATGGAACTATACATGTTTCTTTTTAAGAGTTTTTATTTTATGGAAACTTAGTATTAGTGTCTACTTTGTAATCTTTTGAGATGTAATAGTTATGTCCTAAATCTCTAAAAATATAAACCTGAAAATATCCTCAATGTGAATTATACATTTAATTCAATATTAAGTAAGGTTTAAGGATAGGGCCTTATAGTTGGTATCAGAGATCGGTTTAGACAACTTTAGGAGTTAGAAAATTGTTAAATTATAAATTAATTTATGGTGTGATTGAAATGATATAGAATTTAAAGATTACCATGTTGCTTCACCTAAGATATTTTTGTGATAAGAATGTTTTTCCATGGAGGAAACAGAGTAGATTTTCTAGGAAGGCATACAGAGTATAATGAGCTTTCGAATCAGCAACCAAAGATGGTCGGAATTAGAATTGAGAAGTTTACTGCACTGATGGCTCAGTTGAATTAGGTGATAAATGGTGGTTGTGTTTATTGATGATATTTTGTTGTTTTCTAAAATTAAATAGGAGCATGAAAGTCATTTAAGGGTTATCTTGAAAACCTTAAAAGAAAAGAAATTGTATGGAAAATTCAGCAAGTGTGAGTTTTTGTTACAACAATTTTCTTTCCTTGGTCACATTATTTCAAAAAATGGCATAACTGTTGATCCTGCTAAAAAAAAGTTGTTGAAGAATGGCCAAGACCCACAAATGTAACCGAGATCCGTAGCTTTCTTGGTTTGGCAGGTTACTACCGAAGGTTTGTTGAAAATTTTCATAGTTATCTAGTCCAATGACTAAGATAACTCGGAAGGGTGTTAAGTTTATCTATACAAATGAATGTGATGATTGTTTTCAGGAGTTGAAAAAAAGATTGGTGAATGCTCCAGTTTTGGCACTTCCTTCCAGGAATGGTGAGTTTGTTATATACAGTGATGCTTCATTGAAGGGACTTGGTTGTGTCCTTATGCAGAATGATCATGTAATTGCATATGCTTCACGTCAGTTGAAAACTCATGAGGTAAATTACCCTACACATGACTTGGAATTAGCTGTTGTTGTTTTTTCTCTAAAAATTTGGAGGCATCATTTGTATGGAGTAAAGTGTGAAATATATACTGATCACAAAACATTAAAGTATATATTCACTCAGAAATAATTGAACATGAGATAGAGGAGATGGCTGGAATTAATCAAGGATTATGATTGTACAATTCATTACCATCCGGGAAAATCAAATAAAAGTGGCTGATGCTTTGAGTCGAAAAATTAATGCTTCATTAACCATGTTATGTTTGGAACGGGATCCTTTGGTTTTTGATTTGATGAACTTTGGCATAGAATTTGTTAGTGCAGGAAGTTCTTCTATTTTGTTTCAGGTATCAGTGAGATCATCCCTATCAGACAGAATTAAGCAAGCGCAGAAGAAAGACAGTGGGTTGCAGAAAAAGGTAGAACTGGTTCATAAGGGTAAGTTTCCTGAATTTAACATTGATAATGATTGTGTTTTGAGGTTTGGGAAGAGATTATGTGTTCCTGGTGATTCACAGTTGAAGAATGAGTTGTTATGTGAGGCTCATTGCTCCCCGTTTTCAGTTCATCCTGGCAGTACTAAGATGTACGGAGATCTGCGGGAGTATTATTGGTGGGATGGAATGCAAAGAGATATTGCTGATTTTACTATGAAGTGTTTGACTTGTCAGCAGGTTAAAGCAGAGCGGCAATTACTGAAAGGGATGCTACAGCCTTTACCAGTGCCAGAGTGGAAATGGGAAAATATATCCATGGACTTTGTTGTGGGATTACCGATGACACCTCGAGGTAATAATGAAATCTGGGTTATTGTTAATCGCTTGACTAAATCTGCTCATTTCCTTCCTATTCGAGATACTTTCTCTCTAGATCAACTTTCTTGATTGTATCTTAAAGAGATATTCAGGTTGCATGGAGTTCCCCTATCCATTGTATCTGATCGTGATCCCAGGTTTACTTATAACTTTTTGAAGGGCCTTCAAAAGTCGTTGGGTACTGAATTAAATTTTAGTACAGCTTTTCATCCGCAATCAGATGGGAAGTCAGAACGAACAATTCAGACCTTGGAGGATATGTTGCGTGCTTGCTCCATGGATTATCAGGGAAGTTGGGACCAACATCTTTCTTTGGTTAAATTTTCATATAATAATAGTTTTCATTCCAGTATACAGATGGCTCCATTTGAAGCATTATATAGTAGACGGTGTCGAACTCCAGCTTTTTGGGATGAAGTAGGTGAAAGGAAGCTGATGGGACCATAATTGTTATAAGAGATGGCAGAAAAAGTTCAGTTGATTCAGAAACACATGAGAATAGCTCAGAGCAGGCAGAAGAGTTATGCAGATAACCGGAGGAAGGATCTACGTTTTGAGGTAGGTGATCATGTTTTTCTCAAAGTCTCACTATGGAAAAGTGTGATGCGATTTGGTAAGAAAGGAAAGTTGATTCCAAGGTTCATTGGACCATATGAAATTCTGGAAAAAGTTCGATCAATTGCTTACAGATTGGCATTACCTCCGAGTTTATCTCAGGTACACAATGTTTTTCATATTTCGATGTTGAGAAAGTATATTCCAGATCCATCTCATGTTTTGAACCCAGAGGTATTTCAGTTGGAAGAGAGTCTCTATTATGAAGAAAAACCAGTCCAGGTTCTTGACCGAAGAGAGAAAGTGTTGCAAAATAAGTTAATTCACCAGGTAAAGGTTTTTTGGAAAACCCATATAGTTGAAGAGGCAACGTGGGAATCTAAAAATGCTATGAGGGATAAATACCCCCACTTATTCGATAAGTAAATAAATTGCGGGGATGCAATTTTCTAAAGGGGGGAAGGATCTAACATCCCAAGTAAGTAATGAATAATATATATTCTTATCTATGTCTATTTATGAATTATATAGTGTTTTAGAGGCTAAAAATGAAAATAAATCCAATCTTAAGCATGGAATACTCTAATATTTTTAAAAGATTTTTTTACCGCCTTTTGATGGAGAACCATTTTTAAATCTATCTTTTGAAAATTTTATAAGCTATATTTGTCAAAATAAACTTATTATTTATTATTGGGACATTGAAATTTACTTTGGATAAATTTCTAGTATTTTTCTGATAATGTTCATTTTTTAATGAATAGTGAAAAGTGTTGTATTTTAATTCAAAACCTCTTTTTAATCTAATTTATTTATATAGTTATATTATCTTTTTAATTGGTTTTAAAGTGAAATTAGATTATATTTTTACCATTTAATCCAATGGTGTTCATTGTAATTAATATCACTTTGAGATTGGACATAAACGAGTGTCATTCTTTTGATAGGTATTGTTTCTTAAAAACACGCTATTTGATTTGACAGTGGGATTTAATTATAAAATTAATTAATGAAACTTCTATGTTATTAATTTGGTAAAATAGACAACATTTTTGAATTCGGAATATCAAATATAGCTTAGGGTGAATTTTTGATATTTTTCTAAAAAACCTTAATTTTTGATGAATAGTGAAACCACAAAGTGGTAGTTACAAAAACTGATTTTTTGTTTAAATGGAACTTTACCACTTCTGGGATTTGAATTTCATAAATCCAATATAAATGATTTTCATTATTAATTAAAATGTGGTTCAATGGGATGAAAATAATTTTTGATGAAAAGTAACTTTTAAGTTTTATTAATCGTGATTAATGGGCAATTAGTGTAATTTAAGGTAAAAATGATGTTATAATAAAATGAAAATATCTAGACACTTGTCATAACCCTATTGGATGAGTCATGGACGACCAAGAAAACCCATGGGTCGATTTTCGGTACCCCATGGAGCCACTTGGGTAAGATAATGACATTAATGCCTTTCATTTAATGTAAAAGTAAAAATGACACAAACATGTATTGTTTTACTAAAACAATTTTTACATGGGGTTATACAAGTCATATTTTTAACTATAAATAGTAGTTGGAAAGATAAAATTATTTCCTATATCATAGTATTTTTTTATAATTTTTATACATTAAATAAATTAAATTATTTATGACATCATGACGATGCAGTGATTACCTCATTATTTAACGATTTAAATAAAATGAAAATATAGTGTAAAATCTAAGACCTACACATGTCAAAAACCTATTGTATGGGTGGATTTTGAACTATTATCACCTTAAATTCAAAATAAATAAATTTGGGACCTTTTAAATCCGAAACTCTTTTTAAAATAATGTAACATTTCTTAACTTTCCAAGAGTGCCCCTCCTCTCCTCTTATAAAAGGCCCCCACCTCTACCACCTTACCCACATCTCTCAAGCCTTTGGCTCGGCCAATCTCTGATCATTTTGTCTCTCCACATCCCTCTCCTCATCCTAGAAGCCTTAACATAGGCAGTAATCTCTTCAAGAAACCCTTTTGGTTCAAACCAAAGGGAGTTACCCGATTTTAATGTAATGTCTTCACTTGTGTTCTTTTGTTTTATTTTGCTTATCCAACCCCCTAAACTCTTTTTATTACTTTATTTTGTAGAAACACCAGTATCTTCAATATACTAGGATGTTTTTATGATAAGTATTAGAGCTACACTTACGCACACCTACATCTAATGGTTAAATAACATACTGTTTCCGTGGATGGAGAATTTCTGCCTCACGAAACGATGATTGTTCAATACTCTTATAACACCTTCAAAGGTGGCCATTAAGATGTCACTATATTTATATATGATATATAATATTTTTATGTTTTCCTTAAGCTTCTGTATTTTTCATTTACGGCATACCTTTATGGTTTCCATTATGGGTAAACGTGATATCTTCATTTTAGGAAGTGCGGACTATCGCCCCCTCAAAGTGATTTGATTCGTTAATACCATATGTGGTAAGTATAAAGGATATATTTAATGATATTATATATGATACCATACTGGAATTATAATACTATTTTGTATCATTATTTTTTAATTCCATTAAATATGAAATAGAAATGGAAGTAGTGTTCATGCGTACATACGGCTTACCGTCTCCATGAACGGTACATTTCATTTCTTATCTCTAAATGTTATGTAATATTATAAATGAATGTATATAATGGATATATATGATATATATTATATCTACATAAAAAATATAATTCTGGATATAATGGATATTTTACCCCATGAACAAACTTGTAATTATAAAGAGTTTATTTTTTACTCAAGTACCAATGATCGTTAAAACGACTGTTATTAACTTAAATAATTACATAGTGTTAATGACATGGTAATAAGTGATATAAAAGGAATAATTAACTTTAAAAAGGTTCTTAATCAAGTAGAAATTAACTCAAGTTTATTATTCAGTAGATTAAAGAACGATCGAATCAAGTCGGACCCGATTTAAGGGACTTCGTCTCAATCTCCTTTCATTGAGGCATATTTTGTTCTAATACAAGGCTTTCTTTTATACGGTGTATAAACCCCTTTGACTTTTAATTTTATACAAATGGAATCTTTTTCTACGATGCGTTTTATAAAACGAAAAAAAAGGAATTTTTCTTTTTACGTACGCGGTGACAACGACCTTTTCCACCGCCGCGATTATTATTTGGTCTTTGGCTTCCTCAACAAGCCGTAATGTTTTTTATATGAAATAAATACCATATAATCTTTTATGTATTTTGGTATTGAAAATGGTTTTTTATAATGTTTTTGTTATGTCAATATATTTTTGTGATATATTTTGATCAAAGTGTGGAAATGTTTTCTTTCCATTATATTTGTTTTATGTCTTATGATTTTATAATGGTACTTGGATATTTGAAGGGTGGTTACATGATAAACCATATGAAAGGTGGTGCCGTGAATACCAGGACGGGTGGTTACGTTATAACCTCCAATGCATTGGGTATGGAAGTCAGACGTATGGGTATTTCATTAAGTGATATGTGTGGTAGTCGACCGTATGGTTATTCCATTTAAGTATGTTTATGTCCCAAGTTGCCTTTATATGTTATGTGTTCTTTAAATGGGTTTTATGGTAACATTTTGGTTACAAAAGGGTAAGTAATGATATTTTATTCAGTGAGGATTATTTACTACTCCATAAAGGTGAAAATTATTACTTTGATAAAGTATTCATGGTTTACTTGTTGTTCTGAAAAACTAACAGTTTTTCTTCTATGTGTATCCCTTACTGAGCTTTTTATGCTCACCCCAAGTTTTTTTTGAAATTTTTTTCACAGGACTTAATGTGTAATAGGGTCAAGGATGGGATCAAGGAAAATTCATGCTATCTAAAACATGGAACTATACATGTTTCTTTTTAAGAGTTTTTATTTTATAGAAACTTAGTAGAAGTGTCTACTTTGTAATCTTTTGAGATGTAATAGTTATGTCCTAATTCTCTAAAACTCTAAACCTTAAAAGATCCTTAATGTGAATTATTCATTTAATTCAATATTAAGTAAGGTTTAAGACCATTGCCTTATAGTTTTATACTACAATCAAGAATTAAATCCATTTAAAAAACTTCATTGGAGTATTTTAAATATAATTTAACTAATTAAAATTTAAAACTAATTCAGAAAGTAACATTACCTTTAAAAATATTCAAAATAAAATATTGTTATCAATAAAATTTAGAATTTCTCACTATTAAAATGAAACTTATCAAAAAAATACCAATAGTTAACCCTATCAAAATTTTGAAAATCTGATTTAAAAATGTTATTTTATTTTTTCAATTGAAATTTATAAAAATTTCAAAATATAGTTTTAAAATGAGTGTACCGTCAAAAGTTGAAAAACCTACCTTTTAAAAGATAGTTCTTTTTAGGCATAAGATCAGATTTATTTTTATATCATGTATAAAAAACACATAGGATGAATGCTAATAATTATATTTAATATATTATATATATATTTACTTAATATAATCCTATAAGAATGAATTGTTTATTTTTTGTAAAAAAAACTTGTGAACATTTTTGTGGTTCTTCATAAGTAGATTTCTTTTCATTTTCCAATTGTTTTTATTTTCATTTATAATTAATTTTTTATATGTTTAAACCGTATTTTTATAATTTAGTTATTCCTATTTATACCTTACATTATAATGGATAGGTTATAACAATATCATTTAAATAATAATAATTACTTGTTCGTTTAATCTCAATTTTGTATACAACACAAGCTAACAAAGAAGTTAAAATATGTAAAGGGAAATATTTAACAAAATATCATGGAAATATATTCTTCCCCACTTATAAAATCTCACCCTAGAATTTTCATGAATATAGGTGAGGGTTATTATCTTTCATCACTTCCTCTAGTTCTCTAGTGGCCACACAATATTTGTGGTTCCTCCATAGTACTTTAAACAGACGAATGGTATTTTTTGTGTTGAACAATATCTCTAAGATCCGAGATATTCGCTGATTGATTCTCATAAGAGAGATCAATCTCTAGTTAGCTACCATTGGATTTAGTACAATTGAGGGATCATGAATGTACTTCCTTGATAGAGATATGTGGGACACGTCATGAATTTATCCATACATGGTGGATCCGCAAGATGATTGGCCACTGCTTCTATGTGATTAGGGATCTCAAAGGGGGAAATGTACCTTGGTATAAGCTTCCCTTTCATTCCAAACTACATGATTCTATTCCATAGTGGTATTCAGAGGAAAATAATATCTCTCACAATGAACTCCAAGTCCCTTTGATGACTGTTAACATAACTATTTTTCCAACTCTGAGTAGATTTTATGCATTTATGTATGTCTTGAACCATCTTTATTGTCTCATGCACAAGGTTAGGTCTATGTAAAATTATTTCTCCATCTTTATCCCACAAATTTGTTGTTCTGAAGTGCTTCCCATAGTGGGAATTTTAGGGAAAATTTTGAATACTCAAGTGGAAGATATTATTATATGAGGACTCAACCAATGGAATATATTTATCTTATCCACCTTTTAATTCCTTTGAATAGAATCATAGAATTATACGAGCATATGAATATTACTTTTATATTGGACATCAGTTTGGGGGTGATAGGAAATGCTCAAATTTAATTCAATTCTCAAAGCATGTTGAATACTTCTCCAGAAATTAGAATTTAAACATGGGTCATGATTAGAGATGAACAAATGTATAAACCCATGTATCCTAACTACATACATTAGATATATCTTGGAAATTTTTTTAAGTGATAAATGTTTCCAAATATCAATGAATTGGATCGTCTTGATGAGTCTATCCACCAAAACCCATAAATAATTATTTCCTTTGGATGTCTTCAAGAGACTGGTGAAAGGCCCATTGTGATATTCTACCACTTCCATGTTGGTATTGGCAATGGTTTCATCATACCATTGGACATATTTCACTCTACACTGACTTACTGACATGTTAAACAATGTGATATATACTCTGAAATCTCCATCTTCATGTTGTCTCACAAAAAAATGCTCTCGAATATCACAATACATTTTGGTACATCTTGGATGGATAGAGAATGGTGAGCTATGTGTATTTTCCAACATCACTTAATTTTTATCTAGTGATGAAGGCACACAAATAATCATTCTAAATCGAATCACAACATCACTATCTATGTGGAACTCATGTAGATTCTCTTCCTTTAATGCATTCACCTTATTTTGTCACTCCAGATCATCCCTTTGCACCTCCTTATTCTTCTCTTGGATTTATTGTAGGGATATCATTTGGGAATGGTAGTATGTATTCTCTGATATTATGATTTAAAAATCCATAATTTGAATATCAATAAAGATAGCATCTTTCTCATGCCACATCATGGATAAAGTAGTAGTTTCTTTTCTACTAAGAGTATCAGCTACACTATTCACCATTCCATGTTGGCATTAAATAGTTCAATCACAGTACTTGATTATATCCTACTAAGTTCTTTAATGAATGTTAATATACTTCTATGTTAATATATATTTGAGGATCTTGAGATCAATATATATCTCACAATTCTCCCCAGAGAGATAATTCCTTCATATTTACAATGAGAATATCAAAACCATCAACTCCAGATTTTGCATGGGATAGTTTTTCTCATTAAAATTTAGCTTTTGGGAGGGGTAGGATATTAAATTTTCATTTTTCATGAGTAAACATTCTAATCCCATATTTGAAACATCATTGTATACAATAAAGAGTTCTCCACTAGTAGATATTGTGAGTACAAGGGTAGAAATAATCCTTTTTTCAACTATTTGAAGAACTCATCGCATTCACTAGTCTAGAAAAACATTACACTCTTCTGAGTAAGATTGGTTATTGGGTTTTATAATCATGTGAATTTCATCATAAATCATCGGTAACACCCATCTAGATAAAATAAACTATGCATCTATATTACAAATATTGGTATTTGCTACTCCTCAATTTCCTTTTCCTTATAAGGATCTACAGATATCCCTTTCCTAGTGATAATTTTCCCAAATAATTATACTACCTATATCCAGAACATTAATTCACTATACTCTTCATATAGTTTCTCTCTTCACAAAGTATTTAGCATAGTAATCAAATTCTCCTCATGTTCCTAATTGACCTTGGAGTATATTAGAATTTCATTTATAAAGACTACAAAAAATTCATGGTAATATCTAAAGACTCTATTCGTTATGTAAAATAATTTTTAAGTATAATTATTTATTCTTAAAGGCATCACTATGAACTCATAGTTTCCATACCTCATTCTAAAGGTAGTCATTGGATGATCTTACTTCTTTACCTTTAATTGGAGATATCCCGACTGAAGGCCCATCTTTCAGAAATACATAACCCCACATAGTTGATCAAAAATTTAATCTATCCGAGGTGGGGGATACATATTCAATATAATAAATGTTTTGATATTATGATAAATAATTCATTGGTGCATTGATCAGTACTTCTTGTTGAGGAAGAGGACTAGTGCACCCCAGGGTGAAACACATAGGCATATAAATCCATTTCCCAGATTATATTGTAACCGCTTATTCAATTCATCTAAATAAGTGGTGGATATTTTATATGGTTTCATTGACATAGAAATACATCTAGGTATAAGTAAAATTGAGAATTCATCCTCTTGATATGGAGGAAGACCAGTGAATTCTTCTAGGAACATAATTGTGTAGTCCCTCACAATGGGTATGTCTTCAAGCATGATTCTCTCCTTTATCTCAATCATTTTAGCCAGATATTCTTTCTCATAAGGGAATAAAATATAGGGTTGAGTGTTTTATCCTGAAAAAGATTCATCCTCCTCCACACATTTAAATAGAATTAGAGGTTCCCCTGGGATGTGAAGAGTGATCTCTCTTTCCCGATAATTTATATTGGCTTTGCATAATGAAAGAAAACCATTGCCCAATATGGAATCAAGCTCTAATAAAGGATGTAAGATGATTTTCTCATGAATATTTATTCCACAAACGTTGATTAGTGAGGAGTTATATACATTAGATTCAAAAATTAACACATTTTATATTCTCATAGATAACTCATCCTTCATATTTTGAGTTGAATTTTGAAGAGTTCTACTAAACCTCAGAGATATGAAAGAATTTATAGAATAAAAATAAAATATTATGTTTTCTATTAATGAATGAATAACCAATTCACCTTCTAAAACATCTGGTCTCACCCAAATTTAGCCAATATTTTAGTCTTAAGCGATCTCTTGTAGTTTAGCTTGGGTTGTCGAATCCTCAGAGACCTACGAAGAAACCTATAGACACATACAATATATGGACTATTTTTGGCTATGAAGTGGAAAAAGTGGGTTGATTTTATATGGGTTTAAGTGAACTCTAAGAGACTTAAGTAAATTCAATTTAAAATAATGATTTGATCCTAGGTTATCACTTGGTGTGGATTGGATGAAATTATTTTTTAATAGTTTCAATTTCTTATATTTGAGATGGGTTTATTCAAGAAGATCTAACAACATCATCACTTACTAGTTCAATACCAACACACCATAATACTAATCACCTATACACTTGGAGGATAAAATTTATGAGCACTCCAAGGTAAAGGTTTCTATTATCTCTTGAAGTATGTGGCCTAAAAATTCAACGAGGATGAAGAAGTTTTAAAATCATCAAATAAAACTATCAATTAAAAGAAGTGATTAGATATTAATGGGGTGATAAATAACATCCAATACAGCCCCTTTATACTCCCTTGGATCAAACCACAAGTGGGTCAGTCCTCCATTGATGTTATGGTTTCAATGGAAGCGGGGATTAGACTCATGAGGGAAGAATTGAAGAAGTAAAAAAAGACAATGAAATAACAATCACTCCACCGTTGTGTGATAATTTCAAAATATTTGGTGTGAATAAATTCACACCATGAGATAAAAGTATCAAGGTGATATGAATAATAACAGAATAAGATGATAAGAATAGCTTCCATTAAGAAACTAAGATGAATTAGAACAACATACATATGAAAGACAAACTTGAGATAAAAAAAATTGCAGTATAACATTACAATAAAATAAAGCATCAGAGATGATTAAATCCTCCAACACCACTTCCTTAAATAGGTATTTTGGGAGCCTTGGGTAGAGCCTACAATAGTGAACGTCATCCCACTTTAGTATGGTTTTCTAAGGGTGGTGGAAAGCTTGTGGAACTTAGAATTTTCCACTCTTGACCTGAAATGGAAGCCAACTTGCATCAACTGAACAGACGCGTCGAAATGACCTTCTAGTTGGCCAAAATAGAGTGGGCCATAGAAGAAGACCATGGATTTCGGTATGTCATCTAACCTCCTAAAAAGGTTCATCCCAAATGGAATTTTGGTTTCCGATATATTATCGAAATGGTGGGATGTTTTTCTGGGCCGTAGAATCTAGTCTAGAATTTTATCTCCAACTTGGGCCGCCCGAAAATCAATTGAAACATCCGAATTATCTTTTTACCACTATTGAATGAAATTTTTACCATGATTTACTCTATCTCCGGTTAAATTTTGAGAATCATTGGGATTAGATCCTTGCCGCTACAGTCTCTTTATTGGGTTGTTGTCCAATTTACTTTTCCCATAATGTGTTTCCCTGAAAGCCCATTTTGGTGGTCTTCCTATGTGAATATTAAAATACATAAAAAGTATGAATTGTCCCTTGTATAATGAGATACCTAAAAATAAAATATGGAAATAAAATCAAGGCCATTTTTATTTTAGGAGGTGTTCAAAAATGTACCATGTAATAGTGCATTTAAAGGGGGAATTGCAATCATAATGTGAAAATATGTTCAAAGTATAAAATGCACTAAAATGGTGTTTATGAATAATAAGGAACGTGAATATTATATATATTAACAATGAATATTAGCCTCATTTAATGTCTAATCACACCCCCTCCCCCCAAATTGAGTTTTTCTTGCCTTGAAAAAAATATATCTCAACAATATGAAATTTGAATTCCCTTTTCCAAAAATTTTAAATGCACATTGATCATAAAGAACCATTATACAAAACAATCAAGAAACTTGTCAAATTAAATTAATACAATATAGTTTTATAAAAATACCCCAATCCGAAGCCCATTCCTTTGTTCAAATTCATCTCCATATTTCATCCAATATCAATTAAGTGTGATGATGTGTTGTGAATCGCAATAGACATGGGGGTCATTTTTATTCAAGGGGGGAATGACTGAAGCGCTAGGTGGAGTCACATTTCAATATTAAAATGAGTATTCAATTTTTTTTGAAATATTTCCATAGTAATTGAAATTTCACTCAAAAGAGTCAACCCATGTAGCGAGACTTTGCCGATGACTCCAAAGCTCAAAAAACTTAGCGAACCAAAGGAATCCCACAAACTCAGGCATCATATCGAGTTAACTCAGTCAAAAAAGTAAAATTAACACAAATATAGATAAAATTATTAAATCTGGGCCAGAAAACTATGGAGTCACGATCCCCAAGATCTGAAAGTGATGCATTAGGTCATTTGATTTCTCGACGGGAAAATTTATTGTTTTTTTTATTTTTTTAATTGAACTCATATTAAAACTAAAATGATCACCAAACCTATGATATTTATTTGAGGCTCCCTATTAACTCAAAATAATACCCCAATATCCAAAGGACGTGAATTGTGATCTTTTTTTTATTTGGATGAAAATATAAATGATGAAATTTTACATTAGACAGCCACACTTTCCAAAATCAATGCTCATGAAATTATACATGGATTAAAATCAAAATCAGGGTATGCTAAATTATTTGATATTCATTTTAAAAGTGTGAAATATATAATATCATGTTTAAGGGTAAAGAAAATTTCCTTCCATACATTTTTTTATGCACACAAAATTAATTTATTTTTTTCATTATTTTTACCCCCCAACTTAGAATAACACTTTCCCCAGTGTTTAAAGAAAATAAAATTTAGAAGGGGAATACGTAGATGAGAGGATTTTTAAAAGGAATTTTAAATATGAGGATCATGGAATGAAGTCACCTGGTGGTTGAAGTTGAAGTTTATGCTGCTCCAATTCAGTCCTTTGATATTCATGTCACTTGCAGAGTTCCCTAATGGAAAATGGGAAAAACAAACAAACAAAACAATATATATATATATATATTCATGTAATAAAAAAGTAAAATATAAGTATATATATATAAATTATACAATAAGGAGGCACTATAAGTTTTAGGTCAGTGGTAAGAGCATGCCCATGTCTCCTTTCAGTCCTAGGTTCGAGTCCCCATGGCTTCACCGGCTGTGACAGGGTTTTCCCCACGACCCACAACATGTCCTTTTAATTTATTATTTATTTATTTATTATTATTATTATTATTATTATTATTATTATTATTATTATTTATTTTAACCTACGAACACATAAAAATAAAATGAACTAATGATACGTTTTCTTCTTTTTAAATTTCTGGGTAAGGTATTACTCAAGGATCACACAATGTGACACATATGAATATAGTGATTCCCTTTCATACCCATCCATTCTAATAATAGATAAACAGGTCAATAGTAAAATTGTTTTTTTATTTTTTTTAAATATCAAAATGATTCATTAATCCTATTTGAAAAATAAATATGACTCAAAAAGATTGAAAAAAAGAAAACCACGTGTTACCTCCCGTGCAAAGATTTTGTTTAACATCGTTAGCCCAACATGGATCCTAAATCTCTCAATTTTTTCCTGGTTCATAGGTTGGCTTAGTTAACTCAACCTTTGTTCCCTGTTTACTAAATGATTTGAAAATTTGACCACATGTGGGATCCTAAATCTCTACTTCCCCATGGGGGTACATATGATGTACTATGAATGGACCTGACCATCTAGACCTTAACATTCCTAGGTGTAAATTGTGTTTTGATCTATAGAAGATCACGAATCTTTCTGGTTCAAAATGTTTTACTTTGATATTCCTAGATTGGTAGGCTTGAAATCTAGATTTATTTATCCTTGAATTTTCATAAGCCTACATCCTAAGTTCCTCATATTCATTAAGATCTAATTTCCTCTTTTCTTCGGCCAAACAAATGTCGAAATTCATATTTTTGATTGACCAAAATACCTTATGCTCAATTTCAACAGTTAAATGGTATGATTTTCCATAAACCAACCTAAATGGTGACATTCCTAGGATGGTTTTGAGTGTTGTACGATATTCTCAAAGAGAATCCAAGAGTTTCTCAGAACAATATTTCCTAGAGGGGATGATTGTTTGTTCAAGAATGATATTAATCTCCCTATTCGCTAACTCAGCTTGACCATTCAACAAAGGATGATACATAGTGGAAAAATTATAAAAAACCCCATACTTAAACATGAGTTAAGAGATTGGGTGGGTTCATAAATTGGTTCTTTATTCATTTATTGTAGCCCTAGGAATTCCAAATCGAGAAAATATGTGGTCTTTCAGAAATCGGATCACAACATGATGGTCATTGGACTTGATGGGAATGGATTCAACCCATTTTGATACATAATCAACAACTAAGAGGATATAGAGGTATCCCCTAAAGTTTGGGAAGGTCCCATGAAATCAATTCCCTAAAAATCAAATATTTCAATGACCAGAATTGGAGTTAGGGGCATTTGATTTCTATTGGTAATGGATCCTAATTTTTGACACTGGGGACAGCTTTTTCAGAATTGGAAGGAATTCATAGTGAGGTTAGTCCAGTAGAAACCATTTTGGAGGACCTTTTTAGTGGTTTTCTTTGTGTAAAAGTGGCCTCCATATGCCTCTCTATGACATAATTTTACAATGGACTCTTGCTCATACTCGGGAACACATCTCCTAATGATTTGACCTGGACATAACTTGAAGAGGTAAGGATGATCAAACACATAGTGTTTGACATTAGAAATTAATTTTTTCTTAGATTGGGTCCCAGGAAATTTTGGAATGTCACCTGTAACCAAATGGTTTTCTATGTCAACATAGCATGGACAATCACTTAAAGAATAGAGGTGCTAATTGGGAAATGAATCAGACACAGAAAGCTGATGTGAATTGCCTTTGAATTCCATCCTAGAGAGGTGATCTGCTACAACATTTTCAACCCCCTTTTTATCCTTAATGTTTAAATAGAACTCTGGACGAAGAAGGACCCACCTAATCAATCTGGCCTTGGCATCTTGTTTTTGGAAAATTTATTTTGTGGATGAATGGTCGGGGAAGACAATGATGGGTAATCCTAAGATATGGGACCATAATTTCAATAAAGAAAAGACAACAGAAATAAAATATTTATCAGTGGTCGTGTAGTTGATTTATGCATCATTTATAGATTTTCATTCCTACGAAATGACACATGGAGTTTTCTCACACTGTTTTCCTAAGAATGGTCCTACAATGAAGTCACTCGCATCACACATGAGCTCAAAAGGATGTTTCCAATTTGAAGACTGCATGATAGGTGGAGATATAAGATCTAACTTGAGTGTAGTGAATGATTCCTCACAGCTTTATGTCTATAAAAAAGGAACATCTTTCACCAATAGAGCACAAAGTGGTCGAGAAATAGATCTAAAATTTCTAAGGAACCTTATATAGAAACCAGAATATCCTAAGAAGGAACTCACTTCCTTAATAGTTTTAGGATAGGGAAGGTGATGAATGATGTCGACCATAGCTTTATCCACTTCAGTCCCTCTACCAGATACCATATGGCCTATAACAAGTCATTCCTTTAACATAAAATCACATTTTTTCCAATTTAGGATGATATTTTTAACCTCGCATCTTGAAAAAACCATTTCCACATTCATAAGGCATCCCTCAAAAGTATCCCCAAATATGGATAAGTCATCAATGAAGACCTCTAAACAATCCCCCACCATGTCCAAGAATATTCCCATCATGCACCACTGGAAGGTACGAGGGGCATTACATAACCCAAAGGGAATGTGTTTGAAGGAAAAAGTGTCAAATGGACAAGTGAAGGTTGTTTTTCCCCGATACTCTATGGAGACCTCTATTTGATTATACCCTGAGAATCCATCTATAAAGAAATTTAATTGATGACCCACCACTCACTCGAGGACTTGGTCAATAAAGGGAAAGGGGAAATGGACTTTCTCGGTATAAGAGTTGAGCTTCCTATAGTCAATAAAAACTCTCCATCCACTACTGAACCTTGTGGGGAGAAGGTCACCATCTTTATTGGTGATCACAGTGATTCCAACTTTCTTTGGGAAAACTTAAATTGGGCTTACCCACTCACTCTCAGCAATGGGGTATATGATACCCACTTTCAACAACTTAAGAAGTTCTTTCCTTACCAAATCCATAAGATTTGGATTGAGTCTCTCCTGAGGTTGAAGATATGGTTTAGATTCAGATTCAAGAACAATCCTATAAGTTCCAATTAGTGGGATAATCCCGGGGATATCATAAAGGCTCTATCAAATTGATTTCTTATGCTTTCTTAGGACATCTAGTAGCATCATCTCTTGATTGGATTCAAGAGAGGAAGAAATGACAAAATTAAAGTCTTGATTGTCCCCTAAGAATTCATACATGAGTTATAAAGGTAGGACCTTAAATTTGAGATTATATTGGTTATAACTTTCCATGAAAGGATGGGACATTGTATTGAACTTAGTTTCTTTGTTCATATTTATTGACAGAATTGGTTCCTTGTGAACAAAATTTTCATCCAATAAATTTTCCATATTGGTGTCATGAATGGGTATGGACTCAATGTTATTAATTTCACCAATGGTATCATCGATTGGTGATTCAGTAAAATCATCAACTGAGCTATCTAAAAGAGATTTAATCCAAAGAGACAAATTTCCCTCATGTGAACAATGACAATAAATATCTTCTTGACTTAAACATCCTTCAGTAATCCATTAATGTTCCTCGAGTTCACTATCAACACTACCAATCCAATTAATCTCATGTATCTCTTCATCATCCCTAATTTGAGAGTTTTCATTATATATGTTCAAGTCTAGACTCATGTTTCCAATGTTTATGGTCATGTACCCATTTTGGACTTGGATAATAGATTTGATTGTTACAAGGAAGGGACAGCCATGGATTATTGGGGTTTGCTCCCTAGGACCTATTCTTGGTTGATTTTCAAGGACAATGAAGTCAGCTAGGTAAATTAAATTCTCAACTCTCACCAAAACATCCTTTAATATCCCCATAGGAACTCAAAAACTATGGTCAGAAAGTTGAAGAGTGACATATGTCGGTTGGAGTTATTCGAGTCCTAACCAACTATACAATGCATAAGGATTGAGGTTCACACTGGCTCCCAAATTAGAAAGGTCTTTGACAACTTTGTTCTCTCCTAACTCAACATTGATTTGTGGACATCCTAGATCTTTTATCTTCGAAGGAATGGTCCCTTGAATGGTGGTACTCATATTAGTATCCAAAAGGGTGTGGTTTTTATGTGAAATTTTCCTTTTAATATTGAAAAGGTCTTTAAGGTACTTTGAGTATGTAGTAATGGTCTGGATTGCATCGAGAAGTTGAATTTTCAACTTAACCTGAGAGAATATTTCCTTCAAGGTTTCATTCAGTTCTGGTTTAGTTTTTCCTCCCATGCATTGAGGGAAGGGAGCATTTTGTTTGATTATTTGGTGTGGTTGTGGTTCCTTCACATTCTCATTGGGGTTTTCAGAATCTTGGGGTGGTTCTTCACCATTTTAATGCGTTTTTGAAGCTTTTAATGGTTCTGGAATGGTTTTTTGAGGTTTCTCAATGGATTTACCACTTCCTAAAATAGTCACTGCTTTGATTTGTTCATGAGAGGTTTGTGTGTAACTGGATTCTCCCCTTAAATTAGAGTATGGTACCCCTTGTGTAGACATGGGTGCCTTCCCGGTTTTAATGTTTTGTAGTTCATGTTTAAGGGATGAGACTTCTGAGTTCATTTTCTCCATTTTTTTACACAACTGCTCAAGGATTGGAAGAGGGACAGATTGTGTAGGGGCTTGTGCTGGTTGGTTTATCCCAACAGGATACTTTGGTTGTTGAATTGGTTATTTCATGGGTTTCTATATAGGATGTTGGTATTGGATTGGAGTTTGTTTGTATTGGACTGGTTGTGGTTGGAATTGGTTATGGTTTTGAGAATTTTTTGGAGGGTAGGTGTTTGGTCCTTGTGGCTGGCTAGGTTGTTTTTTGGGTTGTTGGTTATCTTTCCAATGGAATCATGGATGGTCATTATACCTTGGGTTGAAAGTGTTTTGGTACCAATGGATTCTGAATGTTCAGAGCATTAATCTCCACTGGTGGTCCTCCTAGAAGAACATCTTTAATAGAAGGGATGGTTGGGTAGTTGTAATTCTTGTGGTCATGTTTGTCACAAATTGTGAAAATAGGTTTAACAGTTTGAATTTCATGTACCTTCCTGAGATCGATCTCCTTAACCTTCCTGGTGAGTGCATAAAGTTTCTTCCTAAGGCTTTCCTCCTCCCTAAGTGTGTGAATTATACCATATTTGGGTGTCTTCTTATAGTAAGGTGATGTTTTCCATGTTTGGTTTTGTTCGGCCAGTTCTTCAAGATACTCATATTCGCCATTTAGGGCTTTGGTTTTGAAGGTCCCATTTTACATCATGTCGATGAATTGTTGGTTTCCCAGACCTGACCCTTCATAGAAAATTCGATCGTGTTTTGGGATTGAAGATCCATGGTGAGGTACCATGTTGAGTGTGTCTTCGATCCTTTCCCATGTTTCATAAAATGACTCATCTTCTTTTTCAAAATGGTTTTGGATGCTTTTTTTATGTGCAATTGTTTTGTGATGGGGGAAATATTATTTTGTTGAACTCTCTTTGAAATTGGTCCCATGAATGGATTGATGTTGTTCTCAGATTTTTTAACCAATTATTTGCTAAATTCTTTAGATAGAAATTAAATAACCTCATCTTAAATGACTCAAGTTGATGTGGTGAGTACATGGTTTGAATAATTTCGTTGAACTCTTTGACATGAAGGTATGGAATTTATGATTCCATACCATGGAAGGTTTGATGGTGGTTAAGGACATGAGGTTTGAAGATATAGTGGGATTCTCCTAGGGCAGCATGCCTAATGCAAGAGGGTGCATTACTCCAGGAAGGTATGAGGTATTCATTCATGTTTTGATCGACTTCATTCCACAAGTATGGGGTTGCCTCATATGGATTTCCATTTTGGTTCCCACTCAGGTTTATGAGTTGGTTTCTTTGAATAACTTCCATTGAAATGGGATCACTTTTGACTCTGGAGTATTAGGAATATTAGTATCTAATGGAAAGAGTTCACTTGGTGTGCTTGACTCTCCAACCCCAGGACTACCCACCCTAACTAGACGGTTTGATTAGTCCTGAGTTTAGATGGAAATGCGCCAAAATAAAAATAAACGAGAAAGGGAAAAGATAAGAGAATTAGGATGAGAATAGAAGAAACTGGGGAGAATAGAATGGGTGTTTATATGACTTACTTGGGTCCCCAGCAACAGTTCCAAAATTTTATCTCCCCCAAATTTACCCAAGATTTTATGTTTAAGTGGTCGCTTGTAGTTTAGCTTGGGTTGTAGAATCCTTAGAGACCTAAGAATAAACGTATAGAAACGTACATTCTTTGGAGAATTTTTGGAAATGAGGTGGCCAACATGGGTTGATTTTAGATAGGTTTAAGTGAATGATAAGATACTTAAGTGAATTAAATTTCAAATAATGACTTGACCCTAGGTTATCACTTGGGGTGGATTGAATGATATTCTTTATTAACGGTTTCAATTTCTTATATTTGAGATGGGTTTATTCAAGAAGATCAAGAAACGTCATCACTTACTAGTTTAATACCAACACTCTATAATACTAATCACCTATACACTTGGAGGATCAATTTTATGTGCACTCCAATATAATGGTTCATATTTTCTCTTGAAGTATATGGCCTCACAATTCAACAGGGATGAATAAGTTTTAAAATCATCAAATAAAAATATCAATTAAAATATGTGATTAAATATTAATTTTGTGATAAATAACATCCAATACAGTACCTTTATACTCCCTTAGTTCAACCCATAATCGGTTTAGCCCACCATTTATGCTATGGTTTCAATTGATGTGGGAAGTAGACTCATGAGGGAAGAATTGAAGAAGTAAAAAAAGACAATTAAATAAATATCGCTCCACCATTGTGGGATAATTTCACATGGTTTGGTGTGAATAAATTCACACCATGAGCCAACAATATCAACGTGATATTAATAAGAATAGAATAAGAGGATAAGAAGAAAATTTATTAAGAAACTAAGATGAATTAGAACAAATTACATGGGAAAGACAAACTTGAGACAACAAAATTACAGTATAATTTTACAATGAAAGAAAACATAAAATATGATTATATACTCCAACACCACTACCTTAAATAGTAATTTTGGGAGATTTTGATCGAGCCTCCAATAGATAAAGTCATCCCACTTGAGTATGGTATTCCTAGGGTGGTGGAAAGCTTGTGGAACTTATACTTTTCCAGTTTTGACTTGAAGTGGAAGCTAGCTTGCATACACCAAACAAACACATCGAAATGGCCTTCTAGATTTCCTAATTATAGTGGGACATAGAAGAATAAAACTGATATACGGATGTCTCCTAACCGCCTTTAAAATTTCAGCACAAATGGAATTTTTTTTTTTGAGATATTATCAAAATGGTATGATGTTTTTCTGGGCCGTAGAATCTAGCCCTGAATTTTATCTTCAACTTGACCCGCCTGCAACTACATTTAAACATTCGAATTCGTTTTGTCCACTGCTGAATGAAATGTTTCCCATGATGTCCCTTATCATAAGTTTATTTTTAAAAATAATTGGGCTTGGATCCTGGCCTCTAGAGTCTCTTTATTGGGCTTCATCCCAATTTACTTTTTCCAGAATGTGTTTCCATGAAATCCCATTTTGGTTGTCTTCCAATGTGAATATTCAAAAACATAAAAAGTATGAATTGTTCCTTGTATCATGAGATGCCTGAAAATAAAATATTAAAATAAAATCAAGGCCCTTTTTTGTTTTAGGAGGTGTTAAAAAATGTACCATGTAATAGTGAATTCTAAGGGGGAATTAAAATCATAATGTAAAATGATTTGCAATGTGTAAGATGCACTAAAATGGTGTTTATGAATAATAAAGCACATGAATATTATATATATTAACAATGAATATTAGACTCATTTAGTGTCTAATCAACATCATTATTAGGATCCAAATCATTGGTAGTTATATAATTTTCCCTTCCTTACTACCTTGGAGGTTGTTGTCATTAATGTCACTAATAACCCTTGGAATAGTGCATTGGCTCGAATAGTGTTTGTGTTCCTTACAATTACAGAACAACACCATATGTATAGTATTAATATAAACCATCTTTACCACTTCTTAAATAGTATTTTTCTTCATTTTACATCATATGTATTAGTTTGGTGCCCCTCTTTTCTATATTTGATGCACCTTCTAGTTCCCCTTAGGCAGTTTCCAGAATACTTCTTCCCACACTTTTGACAAGTTTAATGTTGGGTTTTTTTCTCCATGATATTTCCATATTGTATCTCATGATGATAATTCTAACTTATGTTTCACGCCTATATTCCCATGATACCATTGAGAATCACTGATCTCTATCTTAGATTTAAGGTAATAACTAACGATCTCTTTATAACAACAAAAGTCTCAAATTTATAAGGCTTTTAGGAGACTCGGTTTCAACCAAAAAAAAAATTGATCCACCTTACATTCAGTTTTGATGATGTTGATAGAATTTTATCTTGTATGTATTGTGATTATTTTACAAAAATAATGATAGACTCATCTTCCTATCTCATCAGACTAATGGATTTCCTCTCTATCTTTAGATATAGTGTTTAGGGAAAATATTCATTGAAAAATATTTTCTTGGATGCTTCCTATTACATGGAACTGATATCCTCGTCACTCTTCAAATTATTTATTAGTATCTCCAAATCATTATATTCCTCTTTAGAATAATATACTGTAATCATGACTTTCACCTCTTATGACCATTGGAGGATAGAGAATATTTTCCCAATGGCGTTAATAAATTGTTCCGTAATAAGGGGATCAAAATATCTGCTAACGATTGGAATCCGTCAACATAAAAATTATTCGATCACAACATGTTCTTTATTAGGATAAAGATGGCATCTCAAAAGATTCTATTTATTATTCACATCTTGATCTAGTTAAACTAATAATATCATGATGTTCTGAACTCCCATTTCCATTAGTTTTAGCATATCATTAGGGTAATCATCACACTATATATCACATTGGTTGTTTGCATGGGTTCCCCAATTTCAATCCATTAATAATAAAATAACAATAAAAGTAGGGGTATTTAAAACTTATTTAATAATAATAAATGGGAAAATTTTACCCTATAAGTATATACATATTGACAAAAAGTAAATCCTAATCTGTGATCCTCTAAGATTAAACCAATGTTATAATTGATTGCAGAATTATCCCTACGGTTCTGACTAAATTATTTTAGTCCTAGTCACTAATAATAACTAAACAATTCTCGAATACCAACTATAGAAACCCAATCCTTTTTTACATATTATTAAATTATTTTATGTTTAATTATCCTTAAAGTACAAACCATGGATTTTAATGTCCTGTATCTTTGGGGGACTAGATATAAAATTAATTAAAATTTGACTCGAATAAAATATCTTTTATAAATCTTAATAATGAGATCCTAACTTCCTTTGAGCTCTTAGGTCTACATATGATAACCTGGGGAATACATCAACAAAATTAGTGAGATAAAAAACCAAGTAATGGAATACACATGGGAATAAAGCATAAGACATTAGTGAGAAGTCATAACAGGATAACATAAAAGGCATGGATCATAAATAAACATAAAGAAGAATGAAATATAGAAAATAGAATTTTATGGTCATGGAAATATAGGAAAGTGGAAGAAACATATAACATGACATAAACCTGAGTTACAGATAACTTCCAAGACTATATCACATGGTGAACAATGTCTCGTAATGTAATTAAGTTTAATCAATATCTGAAACATGATTTCTCATTAGAATAAAAATTACCCAATTAATTGGCATACTACTTAGGTGTGCCCATCATAAGTTATTTATGCATATGCATTCCACATAAATAATTTAACATAATGAATATACATAAGGGTTACTCATGTAATGAGATGGGATTCACGATCATATCATAAGACATAACATAATGGTGTATCATAATAATATCCATGAAATAAGGAAACTAAATAATTTATGAACAATAATTATAAAAATAATAATATATCATGAATAATTATTTACAACTAATTTAAAAACTTGATAAATAGTGTTTAAGAGCCTTTTAAAATGTGACACTTTAGCTCAATTTAATGGAAAATATTAGAGTTTCTTTAAAAAGTATAAAGGAATAATTGAATTCATAAAACAAGAAATGAAATTTAATTGTTTTTTATGACAAAATCTGTGATTTTATAAAAATATTTTGGTCTTAAAATTTTTTATGGCTTTTACATTAAAATGGGTATGAAACAGTGAAGTTCCCTTTAATAAAGTTTTCTTATCGAGAATAATTGAGAAGAAACACATTTAAAAACATGTAATCCACCCCAAGAAATATTAATTGAGATAAATAAAGATTTTTTGAACATAAAAAATAATTTAGAAGAAGTATATAAGAATAATGAAGAATTAATTTTGGTAAAGATAGATAAAATGTAACCCAAAGGTAATTTTAAGGATCAAATATATCCCTTTCCTTATGTCTGAAAGTGTTATTAAATTGTACATACTATCCTGAATAATAAAATTAGATTATATAATTACATATTTTAGAACCTTTTAAAAATTTATTTTCTTTATTATATTTTTTTGAGTTCATTTATAACCATTTTTATGAGTTATAAAGAACAATTGTAGAGTTCTGGGAGTGTTTATTTCACTATTTTGTGATCGGTTAACTTATGTATAATTATGGAATTTCTTGTATAATGGGGAAAACCCATAAGTGAAATGAAAATATAATCATGAAATTCCATATTTTAAAATGTTTCTATATAACATTTTTCTTTCTGATATGAGGATAATTCATTATATTGAACATTAATGATAAACTATTAGTTTATTTTGGGGGGGTTTCTATCATCATGAACTTATTCTATTTTATCATTTAATATTATGTCTATATAGTAGTACCAAAAACTGAAATAATTTATAATATAAATTTTACAGTCTTATTTAACTATAATTATAATATTTTGATAATCCACGGAATAGGTAATAGAAAATGAAATCTCTCTATCCTCAGGGATGTTAAATAGCCATAATTCAGGCTATAGTTTCATTTATCTGAATACATGGAGTTGAGAAACAAGGTGGGAATAAGATATTAAATTAGAAATATAACATTAATTTATATAAATTATAATGTATTTATTATTTTCTTATGGATAAAGGAGGTGAGGAGATGGTAAAATATTAAATGAAACTAAAAGAGCTTGCTTGAGAAAAGGAATCTCTTCAATATCACCTCCTTGAAAGATCACTTGAGGAGCTTGGAATTAGAGTTTTGGTGACACCAAATATACCTGGATGTGGGGAGATTATATAGGCGAGTATTTTTCAGATATTTGGTTGATAATCAAGGAATGGAAGTTGTGTTGGTAAGGGGCTGTAATGGGTAGTATTTATTATGGAGGGATGTGTTTTTTGAAATTTATGAAAAGAATAAATTATAATAAATTTAATTTCTATGAAAATACCACCAAATTCACATGGATTATAAGATAATATAAGATAGGTTTGTAATTAAACCCACAAATATTTTTTTACTTTTTTTAATTTTACACCATATAATTTTGATTAACCATTAATTAAAATATTTTTAATTTAAACTGTGGTATCAAATTTTTAAATATTTAATGGCCAATAGTTTAACTTATATGGTGTAAATTGACCATAAAATAAAATTTTATGAAACTTTACACCTTATAATAGTCAATTTATAGTTTTTAATGTTTTTAATGGTTTTTAAATAATTTGTTAAAATATTATTCTAAAAAATTATCATTATGATTTATTTTAATATTATTCATTTCTTTGACTTTTAATTAAATTAGGAAAGTAAGGTAACATCAAAAAAATAATTTCATAAACCTGAAATATTTCCTTGGTGCCTATAAAATTCATGTAGAATATTACTTAATTAAAATTATAATTACTTGTTATTTTTAATATCATTTGTTTGATATTTCTATTAAAAAATAATTACTGCATTAGTGTTGTGTCCACATTTAAGGTACATATTTTATCACTAAAAATTATAAGTAAATTAATATGATGTATAGAATTCATTTATATTCCTATATACTAGTTATAATCATAGATATATCTGGACTAACCATATGTTAAAATTATTATACATATAAAAAATATGATTGTGATATTTTGTCACATTCTATGATTTTAATAACATCAACATCATTTTCATAGAACAATGTCCATTAAATGATTCAATTTAGAATATATTGTGTTATAGGGTTGAGTTTTGTTAATTCGATAAGGTTTGGGAAAGTTCTAGGGAAATTTTATAGCTCTTATCATATTATTTTGTAACCCTTAATTACTCGATATACCCTTATCCATGGTAACAAAAATTACCAAGGATATCTTTATATTGACCAAAAATAAAATGGGTATTTTTTTAAAAAAAAATTAGACCACATGATTCAAATATTGAATCAGTTTTTTGAAATTTTAAACTCATAATTTTCCTAATTTAAAATAAATTTATATCCAAAAAGATAAATGAAGAATAGTTTTTCAAAAAAACTTCATTATAAGATACAAACTTTTCTTGTACTATATTAAATTAATAAAAACATTTTAAAAATTAATATTTTAATATTTTATAAAAAAAATTAATAATTAAAGTTTTAAAATATTTCAAAACATAATATTAACTTTTAAAAACAATAAAAATAAATTAAATTTTTCGATTAAATTTATTATTTTCACTGTTAAAAATGAAACTTATCATAAAATTAATGGAAAATAACAATCAGAAAAATTTGATATTCCGATTTCAAAAATGAAGTTTATTTTTTCTAATAAAATTTATAAATGGTTAAAAACTTATGTTTTAAAATGGGTGTTCCATCAAAATGTTGAAAAACTTCATTTAGTAAAATACAAATTTTTATGCATAACATTTTTTTATACAATTTCTTGAAAATACAAATGGTAAATTTTAAATATTATATTGAATATATTATATATTGATTTAATTAATATAATACCAAAAGGTTGATTTGTTTATTATATTGGATGAAAACAAACGTAAGTTAATTTAAATTGATTTTATGAAAAAAAATTATTATTTTCAAAAGGGTTTTATTTCAGATTATATTAAATTTGTCACATTTTTAATCTATATTTAAAAATTTTAGTTAATCCTTTTCATACCCATCATTCTAATGTCTACTCTATAATTTTAACTTTTAAATAAAAATAGTCAGTTGTTCATTTAAGATCAATGTTGCATGAAACACAAGAAAACAATGAAATTAAACTATTTGAAGAGAAATATTTTGAAACATGTCGAGGTGTTACAATATCTATTTGAATATATTTTAGTCACTAAAATAATTATTTCACATTTCATAACCAAAATAAACCTATGGTCATCTATCAAGGTAGGGTTGACTATGATCTCTCTATAATGATTACCTCCATTATGTTGATTTTTATAATCAATAGTGTGGTGTGATTCCAAGTCCTCCATAATAAACTGTGGTTCAGGTTTCATTAGAAATATTATCATTAGTATGAAAATCTTATGTATATCCTTTGCTATTTTCATTAGTATGTAGAAATTAAAATTATCATGATATAATTTATTTAAAGTGGTAGAATGTAACACCCCTGAAATTATGAAAGATTAATGTTAGTAATAAATTAGATCACATTAATGGGAAAACTAAAATGAAAAATTATATATATTATAATGTAATTTTAAAATTTATACATCATGTCAATAAAATGTGAAATATCATTAAAGAAATTATAAGAAGAGTAAAACCTCTTATAAATAAAAAAATAAAAATAATTATGTTAATACCTTATATAATATTTTTAATAAATAATTTGATATTATATGATAACAATGAATAAAATAATATATATAATTAAATTCAAGGTGATGTAATTGAAATCATTTATTGTTTAAAGGGCGTTTTTTCATTGAACTATACTTTTTTATATATTATGTATTCTTAAATTAATAAATTAAATTTATCACTTTAATATTATGAGTATAATTTAATTTTTAAAAATATAAAATATTATATTAATACTCATTTGTTTTTTAATTGAATGGAAATAAGAGTAAAAATCATTAGTGTATAAATTTTTTTCAACAAAATCATTTTTTCTATTTAACTTATTTTTTTTAATTTAATAGATACTTTTCTAATACTAGTTAGTAAACATCATTTCAAAAAATGATAATTAGGTTAATATTCAATTTTTTTGTGAAAAAAATAATTATCATGGTAAAATTTTAATGGAGGTCAATTAGGTTTAAAATGGGTAATATAAGTGGATTTAATTTTATTTAGATTACATGAAAAAAATACAATATATAATACAATTGTTTGTTTTTAAATTAATAACCACAAATATGAAAAAAAAAACCTCACATAACTCACCTAACTCTAATGAGATTATATTCTTACCCATTACATACAATTCAATTCTAAGGAAAAGTTTCTCTTTTTCGACTATAAAAAGAGGAAACTTACAAACACTTTAAGAGGGACTCAAAGATCGAAATTATCTTGAACCTTTACCTAATTTACATATCTTATATTCCCTATACATATTTTTAATCCCTTGGTGAAATTAATTTCCCTTTGTATTCCAATTCCAAGGGGTATTTCAAGTGAATACCCAAATCCTCAACATGAGTAAATAAAAATGTCAAACACTTTTTATTCTCATTATATCTCCCAAAAACACTCTTATATATTATAATGAAGTTAAATAATTTTTATTCATACAATTTAATGTGTTCATAATAATATAATAAGCATTCTCTACACATTCCACCTTAGAAAAATGATAAATTTGTTCATCTTACGTGTGGATTACTGACTCAATTAGTGATGTATTTTATTTTTCATAACTATGTTTTATTATTGGTTAAAATTGTTTATATAATGAATTAATTTTATATATAAATAATTATTTTCATTATGAAATGATGTATGAATCTAATAATTACTTTTATTCTATGGTAAATGAAATCATCGTTTCTGTGTACATGTGGACTACCGCCTCTATGGGGCGAAGTGTTCCATTATTCATAACTACCGTACATGGATTGATGTAAAAAATATTTGATGGTTATATATATATATATATATCTATATATATTATCAAGGAGTAGTATATTTCATTAATTTATTTCTGAAATGGTGAAAAAAAATTAATAACCATTCTAATGTAATTCTTTGATATCACTAAATTATATAAAACATACCCAATATGGATTCTATTTTTCTGAACAATTCCCATTTATTTTGTCATGTGAGTTTATTTAAGAATAAATAATTGAAAAAAATTAATTTTTTTTATAATTTTGTAACCGTTAAACTATTATAAATGATATGGGTTAATCAACTTTATTTCAAAACATTCATAAAACAATCAAAATTAATAATATAAGATGATGAAAATAAACATTGAATAACTAAATCACTATTAGTTATTTATTATAATTAATTTATGTGTAATATATTATATATTATGAAATTTATTAAATGATTTACTAATATGGTTGTGATTATTATAATGGTGTTTAACAGAATTTCTTGAATTTCAAGTTTCAATGTAAGGGTCTTCGTATGTCAATTTTCATTAAATGAGATTTGTTCTATATTCACCATAGTATTTCTTTATTTGGTGTATATATACTCCCAAAAGAATATATTTTACTATATCCATAATTTAATTCATTTTATTTAAAATTATATATCAAGTTATTTCTTTTAATTAATTCTAGTATAAATTTTACAAAAACTGTATTAGTTTCTTCTCAAATTTCCATCTTCGAGACATGTTTTATATTATGTACCTATTTTTTGGTGTATATGATTCCTCTTACAAATATTATATTATTATTCTATATTTATTCATGTTATTTAATATCTCATTTCATTTTTTCTCTTTCAATGTGGTTTTGGATAAAATATTTTGAAAGTCATAAGTTTTTCTTCATCTCTATTTCGCTGCATTGAGATACAATTAATATTCACCACTTACATTATTTTATTGTTAATATAGATACCATGTATGAATTTTTGATGTTATTATAATGAGATTAAATGAAATTTCCTTCTCAATTTATCACTTTTAAAGATATTTTTATTCTATGTTTAGAAAATTCATAAGTGTTTAATTCCAATCTGATTTTCAAATCAAGATTTTCATGAATAAATTTATACCTAGGGAAACTATTTGTGAAAATTAAATCTAAAATCTTGTCATTTTTATTCTTTTCTTACTATTGTTAGTGTTTTAAATATCCTCTCCTAATTACTTTTACCTTGAAGATAAATAACTCAATGTGATGCTTGTAAGTGAAAGCAACCCCACTACTTCTTTTCGGTTAGGAATATTCCTCTTCTTTGTACATATTAATTTTTTTAATATCATATCCATTATCCAATAATTAAATACTTTCATGATAAAAAACATCTAATTTCTTTTCAAAAAATTAAAAAATATTTTAATGTTTTACACATTGGTCATAATTATCCCTTTTTAACATTATTTGTGCCAACACATTCTTTCATTAATGTGGGAATTATTTCATTAGACTGTTATTTTCCATGTTTTAATGATTTATATTAAATGATTCCAGTTATTAATTATTTTCAAAATAAAACTAAAAATATTTTTTAAAAAATTAATTATTTTATTTTCAAAATAATTTTTTTAAGTGATTTTCGAGGCTTATTCTTTTATGAACTAAGTCTTCAAATTTTTATGCCTACTGAAGGAATGTTTTTGAAATATTCTTTCTTTTATACCTTTTCCTGAATGAAATTATTTATTTTAATGTTTACTTATTATATTTTTTTTATAAATATCGTATTATTTTATTTTAAAAAATTAATTTAAAGAATTGTAGAGAATTTCAAATAACGGATGTTTCTTATTTTTTTCAATGTGATTATGTAGTAATATTAAATGGATATTTTAAATCTATTTCTACATCTTTTGATGATTCATATATTACACTCTGTATTGTTCAATGATTCCATCCACCTTCTTTCTATGGGTATCTTGTGATCATGCTATCTCATTTACTGATTCAGTAATGTTTTGGAATCCTTAATATTTTTATTTCAACACATATGTGTATTGATTAATAAGGCAATGTAAATATTTATGTTATTTCTTTTTATAGCATTCATATAGTGAATTTATCGGACATAATGAAGTGATAGGTGTTTACAGACCTCGTATTGCCCCTCAATGCATATATTGGTTTAATATTATCTAATATTTGAGTATTTAGTGTATTCCTACCCAATTAACAATGAAATATTGGATATATAAATGATGGAAAAATGATATCTTTGATATTGGCATATAGAACGAATCATCCCTTAGATACGGATATACTATAAATAATAATATAATGGCTTAGCTATGGTGGAATGAATGATCACTTTGTTGCGTCCATAATAGAATGTATCATGCCTTAATATATGGCCTTAATAGTCAGGTTAATGATTTTAACACTATCCATTCTATCACCATGAAATTAGTTATTGTTATACCAATGGTTATTTCAATTATTATATTATCCTAATATTTTTTTTCAAGCTCATGTGATTATTTATGTGGAATTATTCAATTTATTCATTGATTCATCGTTTACTATATGATATCATTCGATATATTATACCCCTTACTGAATATTTGACATCTCCCTTCTTATATTTCCATTTTCCTAGGTTAAGAAGAACATTATTATGTATGATGGGTCTAGAAGGGTATGATGCAAAGAGAATTTTTTTTGTAGATCATTAATAATTTTTATAGAATAAGTAATTTGGGGTATAATAGGAAAAAATTTCATTTGATGGGAATGATATGGGTTTTTAGATAATCGTTTTCCATAACACTATAAAACACTAAAACTATGATGTCCATGGTTTACGGGAGAAAGAAAATAATTTTTATTGATATTGTAAAAATAAATGATTATGTTTTTATTTGATTATTTGTTTTTAATTTTTATATTTATAATAATATGTTTCTTCACACCATATTCTAGGAGTGTAGGTTTGAGGAGTCACAAGGAACAATTTAGTTAACATTAAGGTTCATGTATCAACCAAAAACATAGTGAATTTATTTTTTACTAACATTTAGTAACTTCCTAGTGGTTTCTATTTGGAACCCACTTAGTTCCTTGTCCTCAAAATTTTTAAGGGAGAGGGGATGAACCCTGTAAGTTTTGTCATTAAACCCTTTGTTACCCTTCAATTTGAATCAATTAGAAGTATTTCATTACATGAAATCAAGGTAAGATCCCTATGAATATTTCTCATGCTCCTCTTCTAAAGTTTCCATAGATTTTGATTCACTGGGTTAGATGTACTTGAGATGATTTTTCAATTGCGTGGTGAAATCTTCCCTCTTGATGGGAAACTCATGTGATAGTTTAAGAGGACATACTTTGTGTAAGAAATCATGTTATTTTTCATCGTTCACCTATTAGTATGTTACCCTATAAGTTAATTTCTGGTTTTATAAAATTTGGTTAAATTGGCCATCTATTTATATGTTTATTTTTGGTATTTTGGGTGTATTAGATTCGAATATTTTTTTGACGGTACAACTGTAACACCCCAAGCTTCCACTGTACGCTTCTCATTGATTAATACAATAGTGTGTGTTGTAGGCAACTTCAAGTTCTAACACACACCACAACCAATCAAACTAGCCGTTATAAATTGTAATACCCACTTTTTGAAATTTTATAAATTTTATCTTTCAAAATGGACTTCATTTTTTGATTTTGAATATCGAAATTATCCTAGGGTGAATTTTTGGTATTTTTCTGAAAACGTTCAATTTTTTATGAATAGTGAAAAAACAATGAGTTATAGTTTAGAACCATATTTTTATTTAAATAATAATTTATTTTATTTAAATTTATTTTAGGTCAAAATAGATACATAATACCTATAAAAGTTCAATGTAATTCATTGGAGTCAGTTTATAATAATTTTAGATGTATAAAAAGTTTATTGAACTTTTCACCGTCTTTTATCCATCTCCTAGGAGAATTTGAAAATTCACATAAAACTTAATTTTACCACTTCTGTGAGTGGAATTTGGAAAATCCGAGAGACACGGTTAATATCAAGGAGTAAAATGTGGTTCAATAAGATAAAAATATTTTTTGGTGAATAGTAACTTTTTACTTTTATTTACCACAGTTAAAATTAAATAGGGTAATTAAGGGTAAAAATGATATTATTATTACCCTAACACATGTCCTATTTCTATTGGATAAGTATAATTTGACCAGAAAAAACCTTAGGAATAAAATATGAACCTCTTTGATCTACTTGTATTAGATTAGGACATTTATTATTATTTAATTCAAAGAAGACTTAAAAGAGTTAAAATCAAAATTTAATAACTAAAATATTTTTAATATAGGGTTAAACATAAGATAAATTAGATTATAAATATTCATTGGAAAGATAAAAATATTTCCTAAATAACGGTATTTTATTTATAATTTTTAGACATTAAATAATTTAATTTATTTATGACATAATAATGATGCAGTAATTACCTAATTAATGAAATATTAAAATAGTTGATATTATAAACATCTAAATAAATGTAATTTGTGAATTATTATGAATTCCACTACTTTTATAGGTTAATATAACATTTTATGGTTGGTTAGATTAATTTTTTTTGAAGCAATAATGCTGTTATAAATTTAGCAAAAACAAAATACCAAATAGTGTCAAAATTGACATAAAAGAGTTTTAAAACAAATATTATATTATTAATTGATATTTTATTCATAAAAATATATGGTTCAGTCAAAGGACTTATATAATGATATTTGTATCATTAATGAACCACTTTGGGTGTTCTTGGAAGTATGTAGTAAGTTTATTAACCATATAATATAAAAATACAAAGCGACATGGTAAATGTCAAACTATTTAACTAACAGTTAAAGCAAAAAGATAAAGTTAATATAGTGATCCAAACCAGTCTAAAACCTTTTGGTTGAGTGTTTTTAGACCCATCCCCACATTTTCCTATAAATAATATATTTTTGAGCCATTATAAACCGAAAATGATTTTATTATAAAATAATATCTCTTGCTTTTCCTAAGGTGCCCCTCACCCCTCTTATAATGGGGAACTCCCCCTTCTCTCTAATTCACACCTTCAAATACATTTGGCTCAGCCAAACTCTGCCCAAATACCCTATAAAATTGCCTCAATTCATCCTGGAGAACTTTCTTTAGTCAGAAATCCAACTTAAGGAGCCCTTTTGATCAAATCCAAATGAAGAACTCGAAGAAGATGTAATAATTTCACCACCCTCTTTCATGTTCTTTTCTTCTTCCACTTCTTCTTTGTTTCTTATTTCCATTATAAAATAATAAATCTAGTATATTCTATATACTATGATGTTATTATAAATATGGTACATCCATATTCATTATTCTATCCATCCTTTTAATGACATGTCACCATACGTGCGTACGTGCGTATTACCGTCTACACGTCTAGGTGTAATTGTTATTCAATACATTATTATTTTGATGGGTATAATAATGATGTGTAATTCATGTAAATAATAAATTTAAAATGATAATGATTCTGTATATATGTTATACCATCCAATTATATATTATTTTAATATCAAAAGAATGATATTGTCGCTCATGCGTACGTACGGATTACCGTCTCCATGGACGCGATGTGATTCATTCCCCATCATATCCATTCAAGACTAATTTTCATTAGATGATTAAAAAATGTTTAAATACTTGATATCATTATGGATACGAATAAGATACATCCCATCCATAACAAATATGACTCACATAATAAAGAATATAAATGAAAATGAATCCGTTAACACCCAAAACAATGATAATACAAAGATATTATTAACAAAGCAATGTTAAAAGACCATATATGATATCATATTAATGTATATGATTCTTGTACATTTTAATAACAATTATTTCACCATTATATAGGAGTTTAACCTACCCTTGACCAAGGAAAAGTACAAGGTAAGAGTTAATTTCACAATCACATTATTATTCAAGGTTGTTTTTACGTAAGTATCTTCTGAGACATCTTTATCATCCACATCCATGTTTCTTAAAAATGTATTTTAAAACATTCTTACTATTTTATAGAATGTGTTTTAAAGTCATTTATACCCTTGTTTGACTTTTTATAAGATGTTTATAAAGGAATCTTTCTGTTGTTTTCCAAACAAGGTCCTTTTTAAACTTTTTGACAGAATTAAGGTAAGAATGTATTTTTAACATATATGGTGGGTGTGGCCATTTTCCACTATTATAAAATAATCGAAGCTTCCCTTAAAATCTTATAAGAATATTTTCAAAGTAAATGTTTTCTTTTATAATTATGTGACTTTTAAATGATTTCAAAAAAAAGATATTTCTCTCAAATATTTTTGATTTCATCAATGTCAACATCCGTTGATGGATTTTAAGCTTATTTGAAGTTGATTTATTATGATACCAAGATTCTATATAGTATTTAAGATTTTGTGATATGTTTGACTGTGTATGTGTTATTTTTATACCATTCATGGTTTATGGAGAAAGTATTTACATTTCGTATGCTAGTTTTTATACGAATTTTTATGTTATGTTTAAACCTGTTCATATGAGGAATGCATTGGACTTAGTAAGTGACGGGTGGAGCTCACTATAGCTCCTCAATGCACCGGTAGGTCTCATGAGACAAACTAGTGTCTTGGAACAAGGCCTTGACAAAATCGTATTTTTATTCTTGGCACAAGGCCTTGACTATGTGGTTATGATAGTCTGGTATTATGCATTCCATCATTTTGAAAGTGGTTATTGATATTACATGTGATTATTCGACTAGTAGAATATCCATGTGAATAAGTAAATGGAATTATTTAATTTTATTTTTCCCATATTATACTGAATTTCAAGTTCAAAAGGCTTTTGTTTTAGTTATACATTGCCTTAAATTTTTAGGCTTATTTATGAATGTTTCCACTATATTGTTATCCTTACTGAGCATCTGAGCTTACCCCTTTCTCTATTTTATTTTTCCAAGGATGTGAAGAAGTATTTTATGAAGGACCTGAAAGGATAGTCTGAGGGGTTATGAGTGTGGAATATGGAGACTATGTTGTTTTATTTTTTCACTTTATGATGTAATGTAAGACTTATGAATGTATCTAGTGTTTCCAAGGCTACTAAACTAATCGGTCCTTCGAGACTTGATCTTTTGTGATCATGATAATGTTATGTAATAATGCACAAACTCTGGGTAACTAGGGTTGGGGTGTTACAGTTGGTATCAGAGGAAGTTTAGTACAAACCTTGGAAGCTAGATTTAGATAAAATCTGATTAGAGCACATAGACCTAAGATGGACTTTGAGGATTAGTATAGGAGAACTTCTAAGAATTTTGGTATTGTAGGGATTTTGTGAGTTTTTTTAGAAATAAATCCATGTCTGGATACGAGCTGGTAGAGGTGGCTCGGGCACAGATGTACCTAGGGGTAAAACCCGAAAACACCGCTTTGAGCTAGACTCGAACGGGAACTGGTTCATGACAACGGGCCCTGCTGCACTCTTGGTTACGACACTCCCAAGGGATATGCTTAGGATAATTCTCATTTTCTTTACAAACCATTATGAAGGGTTTATGAGTATATACTTCCTCAAAGAAAAAAAAATTATTATTATGGATTACATCCATAAACTGTTCAACTTATGTTAAGTGTTTTACAAGTTTGGATTTATGTATTGAAATTCATAAACTAATATTGTGTATTCCATTGTTTAGAAAAGGCGCCTAGTGGAAGGAATGGAAATTGTATTAAAGAATGCACTCCATGTAGGGATTTCCCTCCTGCTCAAGATAATTATAGTGGAGCTAGTGATGCAACTGGTGCGGATCAAGCTAATCACCATACCGGGACAATTCACTCAGGTTATGAATAATAACCTTACCCAAATAGAGCACCCTGATCCGCAGCGTGGAGGATCAATGTTAGATCTCTTCATGAGGCAACAACCACCAACATTCAATGGGGGTACAAATCCACTAGTAGCTGAGCAATGGATAAATTCCTTAGAGAAAATATTTCATGCCTTGGGGAGTAGTGAAAGGGAAAAGGTTGTCATGGCAGTTTACCGCCTCACTGGAGATGTTGATCAATGGTGGTAATTGATTCAAAACATGAAGGAAGATGATGAAGTATCAAATATGTAATAGAGGGAGTGTAAATATATTTTCTTAGAAAAATACTTTCATCATGACCATCGAGCGGATATGGAAAGACAATTTTTGAGTCCAAGGCAAAAGGAGGATGAGAATGTTGCAAAGTATGAGTCTAACTTTACAAGGTTAGAAAGGCATGCAAAAGATTATATATGTAACCCAAGAAGTAATATTTATCGTTTCTTTGGTGGTTTAAAACCATTTCTATGTTGAGAATTAGCCTCACAATCCTTCTCTTTGTACGAAGATATTGTCTCATGTTCTATCAAGACAGAAGAGGAATTTTATAAGACTTACGAATTTAAAGCAAAGAAAGAGAAGAAGAGATCTGTTGATCACTCTGGAAATAGAAATAAGGGGAATAAGGAAAAATTTGAATATCCATCCTACAATAAATGTGGGATGAAACACCCTGGTACTTGTTTGAAGGGAATGGGAGTCTATTACAAGTGTGGTGAAAAAGGCCACCAAGCTCGTGATTGCAAGGGGAAGAAGGAAGCTACTAATCTTCAATGCTAAAATTGCAGGGAGATAGGACATTATGCAAATGAATGTCCTAAGATTCAGGGAAACTTACCTTAGAAAAGGAAAAGGGATCAAGGCCAAGCTTATGTGATCACTACTGCTGAGGTTGAAGCTCCGAAAGATGTGGTGGCAGGTAATTTAATGGTTTCCTCAAGTTAAGTCAATGCTTTATTTGATTCTATATCATCGAATTGTTTCATATCTTCATAGTTTGCTATGAAAATTAGATATTTCCAATTTGATTTAACAATGGAGTTGTCGGTCAAAACTCCTAAGGTAAGTATCATTACTACAACGTTCACTACTGGAAATGTTGTTTTTCCCAACAGGTGTTTACCAACGGTTTGCTAAAACCGTTGGGCTTGAAGGATTAAGAAAGCCTTTCCCAACGGTTCATTGAAACCGTTGGGAAAAGCCACCCCTTTGCCAATGGTTTGAGGAAACCATTGGTAAAGGGGTGTGTTAATCACCTTTTGCCAACGGTTCTGTTGAACCGTTGGGAAAGGGTCACCCCTTTGCCAACGATTTCCTCAAATCGTTGGTAAAGGGGTCCTTAGCATCTCTTTCCCAACGGTTCTTAAAAACCATTGGGAATTATTTCCCCCAAATCCAGCCGTGGGGCTGCTCTCCCCCATTCGCACAGAAACCTAATTTCATCCGCTCCACCGCTCTCTTCTCGCGAAATACCCTATCCGAAGAGGTGAAAACCATCTGAAATCAGGTATCTTTTCATTTATACACATATACTTCCTTATTTTTATTGTTATTGCTTTAGTATTTTAGTTTTAAGTTATCAATCCACCTCCAGCTCTGTGCTACTCTCCAAATCCCCCATCCGAATAGGTGAAAACCCATTTGAATCATCTCAAATCAAGTAATTTTTTCTTTATACACATATGGTACCTTTTTTTTATTGTTATTGATCTAATATTTTAGTTTTAAGTTTGGATTTTGATGTGATTTCACCGTGTAAAATAGGGAAATGAATAAATATTTTGTTAATTAATTAGTTTCCCCTGGAATATCAGTTGTGTTATAATGTCCATGCTAAATAAAGGGGTAATGTAATAAAAGACCTTGAATAAATAAATTGTGGAAGTTGGGGTATGTTGCCTCTATGAGTGGTTTTTTGTTGTGTTTCATTGTATGTTATAGGCTGTTTTATGGGGATTGAGGTGACCAGTTGGGCTTTGTGATATGTGGGGTTGTAATGTGATGGTTAGTGGGCATGGATGTGTCATGTGAAGTTGTATGATAGTGATGATGTGTGGTGGTTTTGTGTCGTGTGGAGGTGTTGTGTGATGAAGTTGTGGTGTATAATGTGGTGAGGTGGTTTTGGTTGTGCGGTGGTTTGTGATGTGCAATATTTTTATTGTGATATGTGGTTGTTTTGGTGAGATGGTTGGTCGATGTAACATGGTGTCGATGGTTATTGTGAGATGGTGAGTTGTTGTGTGGTGGTTTTATTAGTTTCCTAGTTATCTATGGAATAAATTATGCTGTTAAAACAAAAAAACAAGATATTAAATAAATGAGATGGAATAGAAATGGATGTGTGGTAAATGGATTTAATTAATTTAACATTAAATGAATGGACAATGTAAGTGTGAATGAAGTGGCTTATAAATGAATGTGAGAAATGCTATGCGTCTTGTGTGGTGGTGGTGTGGTTTATGTGTTTTATGGTAGTAGTGAAGTGTGTGATTATGTAGTTAATGTGAACCCATAGGTTTAGTATTTTGTGCTATCTATATATCATGTATTTTTATGTTATTTCTACACATTCCAGGGGGGTGGTATGTCTAGGTGGTGGTGGTGGGGTTGCAGGGGAGGGGGTGTGGGCTGTTTGGAAGGGTGGGCGGGGCTGTCCAGGGGGGGTACAGGGTGTCCAGGGGGGTACGGGGGTGGGCGGGTTGTCCACAAGGGTGGACGGGCTGTCCACGGGGGTGGTCGGGCTGTCAAGGAGGGGTGGGCGGGCTGTCCAGGGGGGGTGGGTGGGCTGGCCACGGGGGGTAGGGGTGTCCAGGGGGGTGGGCGGGCTATCCAAGGGGGTGGGGGGCTGTCCATAGGGAGAAGGGGTGTCGAGGGGGGTGGGTGGGCTGTCCACGGGGGTGGTTGGGCTGTCTAGGGGGTAGGGGGTGTCCACGGGGGTGGGCGGGGCTGTCCAGGGGGTGTGGGCTGTCCTGGGGGTCTGGGTGGGGTGTCCTGGTGGGGGAGGGGTGTGTGGGTTGTCCAGGTGGGGTGGTATGTCTAGGTGGTGGTGGTGGGGTTGCAGGTAAGGGGGGTGTGGGCTGTTTGGGAGGGTGGGCGGGGCTATCCAGGGGGGTACGGGGTGTCCAGGGGGGTACGGGGGTGGGCGGGCTGTCCACAAGGGTGGACGGGCTATCCACGGGGGTGGTCGGGCTGTCAAGGAGGGGTGGGCGGGCTGTCCAGGGGGGGTGGGTGGGCTGGCCACAGGGGGTAGAGGAGTCCAGGGGGGTGGGCGGGCTATCCAAGGGGGCGGGGGAAGTCCATAGGGAGAAGGGGTGTCGAGGGGGTGGGTGGGCTGTCCACGGGGGTGGTTGGGCTGTCTAGGGGGTAGGGGGCGTCCACGGGGGTGGGTGGGTTGTCCACGGGGGTGGGCGGGGCTGTCCACGGGGGTGGGAAAGGCTGTCCACGGGGGTGGGCGGGGCTGTCCAGGGGGTGTGGGCTGTCCTGGGGGTCTGGGTGGGGTGTCCTGGTGGGGGAGGGGTGTGTGGGGTGTCCAGGGGGGTTGGTATGTCTAGGTGGTGGTGGTGGGGTTGCAGGGGAGGGGGTTTGGGCTGTTTGGGAGGGTGGGCGGGGCTATCCCGGGGGGGTACGGGGTGTCCAGGGGGGTACGGGGGTGGGCGGGCTGTCCACAAGGGTGGACGGGCTGTCCACGGGGGTGGTCGGGCTGTCAAGGAGGGGTGGGTGGGCTGTCCAGGGGGGGTGGGTGGGATGGCCACAGGGGGTAGGGGTGTCTAGGGGGGTGGGCGGTCTATCCAAGGGGGTGGGGGGCTGTCCATAGGGAGAAGGGGTGTCGAGGGGGGTGGGTGGGCTGTCCATGGGGTGGTTGGGCTGTCTAGGGGGTAGGGGGTGTCCACGGGGGGTGGGTGGGTTGTCCACGGGGGTGGGCGGGGCTGTCCACGAGGGTACCCTACTAATATGGTTATGGGATGAGGCATGCTCTGATGTGATAACACATTAAGTTCTTGTTGGTTTTACATTTTTTCAATAACACATTAGTATGTTTTTTTCACGTGTGTAGTTGATACCATGATTATTTTCTTCCTTTATCGTTTACTTAAATGTATTTTCTATTAAAGTTCAATCCTATTGAATTGTTTATGACAAAATGACTTATATGAATTATTTTTACAGAATGGACAGAAGTTGGATGTATAAAACCGATCGTATCTCAAGCGATTTTCAAAACAATTTGGAGAGCTTTATAGATTTTGCATTTCACAATGCTTCAGATAGTGGTCGCATACACTGCCCATGTTCCAATTGTGTTGGTAGACCTTGGTTGAGTCGTGAAGAAGTCAGCTACCACATAACCAAAAATGGTTTTCAAGCAAACTACTTTGTGTGGTATCACAATGGGGAGAAAATGAAATCTCAAATTGGTGATGATCGAAATGAAAGGACTAGAATGGAGAATTTGTTAGATGATCGGTTTCCGTTTATTCGTCATCATGAAAAAGAAATGATTTTGACTCAAGAAGACGTCGATATGAGGATAACTGATGCATCTAGTGAAAATGATGATATTGATAGGGTGAAAAAATTGAATGATGTTGCCACAAATCCAGTATATCGACAATGCGATAAAATGAAAAAGATGGAATTTTTAATCTGATTGTTTCATGGAAAAACTATGTATGGGATTTCTAATACAGCAATCGATTACATTCTTACCCTCTTGAAGGATTTACTTCCAGATGATGCAGATATTCCCTCAAACCACTATATGGCATGGAAGTTAGTTGAAGAACTTGGATTTTCCAGAAACAAAATTCATGCTTGCCCGAAAGATTGCAGTTTATTCTGGGAAGAAACCGCTAAACAAAATGAATGTATAAAATGTGGCACATCCCGCTGGAAGTCAAAATCTGATGGAACACCATCCCGCGTTCCACAGAAAGTAATGTGGCACTTTCCATTGATCCCCAGACTCCATAATCTTTTTATGTCTGATGACATATCAATAAAAATGAGATGGCATGATACTGAGAGAAAGAAGACTAATGATGAGTTGGTTCATCCTGCAGATGGATTTGCATGGCAGAGATTTGATGCTCGACATCCTGATTTTGCAGCTGACGTGCGTAATGTGAGGCTGGGTCTTTCATGCGACGGTTTTAATCCGTTTGGGCAGATGCTTACTTCGCACAACACATGGCCAGTTTTTATACACATTTATAATCTTCCCCCATGGTTGTGTATGAAAAAATCTTTCACTTTCATGAGTATACTCATATCTGGTCCTTCTGATCCCGGCATTGATATTGATGTATACATGCAACCTTTAATAAAAGAGTTAAAACTTCTTTGGGATGTGGGTGTGCGCACATACGATGCATGTTCGAAAGACATATTTTAGATGTGTGTTACACTTATGTGGACGATCAATGATTTTCCGGCTTATGCAATGATGTCTGGATGGAGCACGAAGGGAAAACTGTCATGTCCAGTTTGTATGAAGAATACACGATCCAGAAGACTTAAACATCGTTGTAGTTTCAGTTTTATGGGACATCGACGATTTTTGCCAAAGGATCATCCATATAGAATGAATCGTCGAAGATTTGATAATACTATAGAGACCGATGATCCACCTCAGCGTATGTCTGGAACTGATGTGCTTAATGAATTGAAAGATTTCAGTTTTTCGTTCGGTAAGGGTCAAATGAAATCTGGAAAGAGAAAGAATGTTTCCACAGAAACCTGTTACAATTGGAGGAAGAGGAGTATCTTTTTTGATTTGCCTTATTGGTCAACCAATTTGCTACGTCATTGCCTAGACGTAATGCATATTGAAAAGAATATATGTGAAATGTTGCTTTCAGTTCTTCTAAATGTCAAGGGGAAGACAAAAGATGATTTACGATCTCGACGTGACTTGGTGGATTGGGGCATCAGACCAGAATTGCATCCTATGCGTATCAGTGAAAATAAACGGCAACTTCCATGTGCTTCTTATGTGATGACACCTACTGAAAAAAAACAATTTTTGGAAGTATTAGAGACTATTAGAGTTCCTGATGGCTATTCAAGCAACATATCTAAACGGGTCAACAGAAGAGAGTTGAAGCTAAAATCTTTGAAGACTCATGATTATCACGTTCTACTGCATGAGTTGCTTCCAATAGCAATCCGTCATCTTTTGTCCAATAATGTAAGGGTGGGTGTTATTCGGTTGTGCCTTTTGTTTAGAGATCTTTGTGCTAAGAAGTTGTCCAAGTCTTTCTTGCAAAAAATGTTGACAGATGCCCCATTAATTTTGTGTGAGTTGGAGAAAATATTTCCCCCATCATTTTTCACATGCATGCTGCATCTGACTGTCCATATTCCAACTGAAATACTTCTCGGAGGACCTGTTTCTTTTCGTTGGATGTATCCAAATGAAAGAAATATGTTCACCTTAAAGTCTTATGTTCGAAACAATAATCATCCCGAAGGTTCTATCGTGAACGGTTACTTAGCTCAAGAATGTATGGATTTATGTTCAATGTATTTGTCTGATCTTACTACAAGAATGAACAGACCAATGAGAAATGAAGAAGAACAATATGAGCAAATTGAACCCAATTTTCCATCACTTCCTCAAACAGGAGGAATTCTTGGATCATATACATTGAAGACATTAAGCCATGAAGAGCGGGAGATGACACATCGCACAGTTTTGTTCAACTGTGATTTTTTCGATGACTATATTAGGTAAAAAAATTGAATATGTATATCTTACATATATATCTATTAAACTATTCATATTTTTTTATCTACAGGGAACATAAAACAATGATAAATAGGAAGCATCGTTCTTTATCTTTGAGAAGGAGAGAGACTTTGCATAGCAAAGAGTTTTCTGCTTGGTTAAAATTGAAGGTAAAAATATTACTGTTTAAATTAATTATTTCAATATTTACTTAAGTTTAACTGTCATTTATATTGCAGGTATTGAGTTTGTCTTCTAACTCTGTCTCTGAGGAAATAAGAGCTTTGGCTTTTGGTCCTAATACCATGGTTCGTGACTGTAAATCAATTGTTATCAATGGGTACAGATTTATTGTCACTGAACGAGCCAAAAACATGAGAACACAACATGATGGTATTATGGTTACTGCCACAACAGATTGTTTTGCCAGTGCATCAGATAGTATACCGTGACTTGAAAATGTGGGTTATTATGGAGTCATTGAGAAAATAATAATATTGGATTATTACTCTCATGGACGAGTCACAATGATGAAATGCCATTGGTTTGATTCAATGACGAGACATGGCACATTTATTGATGATTGTGGATTTCGAGTAATTAATATGACCCGCACTCTTGCTACCGAAGAACCATATGTGTTGGCATCAATGGCTAAACAAGTTTTTTATGTCAAAGATCAACTTCAACCTGAATTTGGTGTCATAGTTGAAGTAATTCCAAGACATATTTTTTATGATGCTGATGATGGAATTGACACTGTCCCTATTGCCATTGGAACCAATCCATTTATTTCTTTTGATGACTCCAATAGCTCAATTGTCAGAGTTGATTGGGAACCTGAAGTTGTGGTTGGAAATATATAGAATCATTCATCCATGTTCTCAATTCTTTTGGTTTACCTCGAGTTGGGTTGTTAAGGTTGGTAATATTCATATTTATTTAGTATTGATCACAAATATGTTTTAGCTAACTTGACCGTTATGTGAATTTTCAATGTTTATTGGTTGCTGTTTTATTTGAATTGCATTTTCTAATTTGGAATTGAACTGTATTCAAACCAAATCAAACAATATTTCTAACTTGGCGAACATTACAACTTGTATGTTTTATTAAATTCATTCAAGCTCTTCTAAAACAATTGATAGCTAAATTACCAATGAATCCCCTCATTCCCTCATATATTTAGTTTTTTGGTTTACACATTAATTTTCTTTTTCTAATTAATTACATATTTGTTTTCAAATGCAGGAAATGCAGCCAGTTGAAGAGAGACGAAGAAAAAAAATGGCGGAGAACAATCGTCGGATGGAGGAGATGGGCATTCCACCATTAGTGCCTACAGTGAATACTTTATTTCAAATATATATATATATATATTTACAGAATATATAATGTCATGTGATTAATTTTTTTTGTAAACTTTTTTGTAGGATCCACCATTATGTCGACAGTTATTCGACGAGGAGCCTAGTACTGGTCCTAGTACTCAGGCCGGTGGTACGAGGAGGGTTCGTACCAGAGGTGGACGTAGAGCTGCGCGTGCCCGACTAGACCCGCCCCTCCCACTGACATTTCAGCCTTCCCACATTCTGATCCCGGTGTGTCGTTAGGGACACACGGGGTATTTAGGCCTCCCATGTTTTCGCTACCTTCTGCATCTTCTGCCCCATCATTTTCACATCCCATGATGATTCCCACTCCCCAGTCAGCATCAGGTCATACAGCTGTTCCATCTTCTTTTCCTTCTACTTCTGTCTCTCCGAGCTTTTATATTCCATCGTCTTCGACTCCTGTTCCACCAGAGGGTGTTCCATCAGGTTCTGTGGATCTGGCGCCACTCATTGATCAGACTAGCGCAGGTATATTTATAAAACCCTAACAAATTTTTATAGCAATATTTATTTTTATTATAACATGTTTTGATAAAATATTTGTTTTTCTTTCATGACAAATACATCTACTGACAGGATGCGGGGGCGGGGACGTACACGCATGTGTTCGGTGTGGAACCGTCGCACACAGGTTATGGTGGAATATAATGAAGACAATCAGATGGTTGAGAAAACAGGGCAGCAATGTCGGAGTTTTCTGGCGACACTTGCCAAATACTACGACATCATTCCCGTCATCCCACTATCGTGGAGACATTTGCCACATGAGGTCAAAGATAGAGCTTGGGCAGAGATATGGGTAAAAAATTCTGTTGTATTTATTTCCATGAATTATTTTTGTATTTATATGAATTAATATTTTGATTTCAGCTTCGATTTAATTTTCCTGATGGTGAGGGTGCACGACTGGAACGTCTAAAGGATTTAGGCGAGCTTTGGAGAGCCTACAAGCATGAGATGTATATTGTCTGGCGTACTAGAGTTGGCACTGAGTTAGAGGCGGTACCAGTCGTGGATGATTGTCCTATAGAGCAGTATCGTCAGATGATTACTCATTGGACGAGTACCCAGTTTAAGGTATGAATTACATTTGAGGTATTTAAATAATAACTTTCAAGTTTTTCATTAATATTATCCTTTTCATTATCGAATTTTATTTAGGAATCATCTGGAAAAAATAAAAAAAACATTGATGTAAAAAAATACCTCCATACACTAGGACGCACGACGATGTCGGATCATGAGAGGCAGCAGGTATGACAATTGTTTATAAGTTTTCTTTACGACTTACATTTTCTTTTGTTTCCTCAATTATTTAATCATTTGCTAAAGTTTTTATATAACTTTTGTTTTCAATGTCATTGTAGAGGCAAGTACAAAATATTGAAGGATGTGTGCCTCGAGCAAAACTATTTTGCTCGAGTAGACGAAAAAAGGATGGAAGTGCTGTCAACGAAGCGACTCAGCAGCAGATTGTAAGTTTTAATCTATTGATTTTATATTTTAATATCTATTTCGTAACTTAATAATATATTTATATTTGTAACAGGATGCTTTAGAGGCCCTCGATGCCCAAGAAGCGGACAATTTTGGGCCATCTGATCACTTACATCAGGTGTTGGGAGAGGATCATTCTGGCAGAGTACGCTACCGACCTAGGATAGCCCCGACGAGGTATTGGCCTGCCTCAGGTACGAGTTGTAGTGCCACCGAGCTGCAGCAAGTTAGGGCACAGGCAGAACAGGCTGAGAAAAGGGCCACAGAGACGGCAGAATAGTCTGCTAGGGCAAACAGTGCATTTATGAAATTTATTGAAGTTCTATGTCCAACACTTCCAGTAGAGGCCAGCCCAGTGATTGATGAATACATGCCGTCGATACATTCTATATATGGTGCACCAGGTGGCAGTTCCAGTGGTGGTCAGTCCGATGTCCAGCTTGAAGATGATGATGGCGAGGAGTCTGATGCGGAAGAGGAGGGAGATGAGGAGGGCGAGGAGGAGGGCGAAGGCGAGGAGGAAGGCGCTGTGGAGGGTGAGGACGATGAGGAGGACGATGACGAGGGTGATGATGATGATGGTGGTGGTGGTGGTGGTGATGCTGATGTGGGACATATTGATCCGTTACATTTTTTACTTATATTACTGAGATTTGATGTTTAATCTATTCTAGTTGTTGGTTTTATCTAGACTCGTAGTATAGTATTGGAGTTGAGTTATTTTTATATATTGTCTGTTTTTATGGATGTTGTTGTCTTTTAGTGGTTGTGTGTTTGAGAACTCCCTAGACAACCCCCCTCATTCTTGGACCCTGGACAACCCCCCCCCCCCCTCCCCCTTGGACCCCGAACACCCCCCAAACACCCCTCGGACAGCCCCGCGGACAGCCCCCTGGACAGCCCCCAACCCTCCACCATGGACCCCGGATAGCCCCCCGGACAGCCCCCCGGACAACCCCCCCACCCTCCCCCTTGGACCCCGGACAACCCCCCAAACACCCCCCGGACAGCCCCCTGAACAACCCCGGACAACCCCCTGAACAACCCTTGAACAACCCCTGAACAACCCCTGAACAACCCCTGAACAACCCCCTGAACAACCCCCGGACAACCCCCTGAACAACCCCGGACAACCCCCTGAACAACCCCCAAACACCCCCCGGACAGACCCCCGCACAGCCCCCCCACCCTCCTCCTTGGTCCCCGGACAGCCCCCCGGACACCCACCGAACAGCCCCCCTGGACAGCCCCTGCGGACAGCCCCCCGTAGAGCCCCCAACCCTCAACCCTGGACCCCGGATAGCCCCCCGGACAGCCCCTCGGACAACCCCCCACCCTCCCCCTTGGACCCCGGACAACCCCCCAAACACCCCCCGGACAGCCCCCTGAACAACCCCGGACAACCCCCTGAACAACCCCTGAACAACCCCTGAACAACCCCTGAACAACCCCCTGAACAACCCCCGGACAGCCCCCTAAACAACCCCGGACAACCCCCTGAACAACCCCCCAACACCCCCCGGACAGACCCCGCACAGCCCCCCCACCCTCCTCCTTGGTCCCCGGACAGCCCCCCAGACACCCACCGGACAGCCCCTCCACCTTCCTTAATTTCATTAGCTCTGAAATGTTTCATAGCACGATCAACTAAAATCTAATCCATACTAAATATGATATAAAAATATTCTATATGAATTTCTATAAGATTTTAAGTGAAAACAAAAAGTGACATACGAAAAACTGACCAAACGCATTCGAAATGTGTTGATGCTTTAGGACAACGATCCATGGGTCATATGTGACATGTACGAATCAACCCCGCCTCAATCCGAGGCGCGGTGTGGTCGGAACAACTCAAAGTGTATGTCTTTTGTTTCAAAAGGACATCATTTTAAGTGAAAAACATCAACTGGCAAACGGAAAACTGGCCAAACGCATTCGGATTGTGTTGATACTTTAAGACAATGATCCATGGGTCATTTGAGACGTGTACGAGTCAACCCCGCCTAAATCCGAGATGCGGTGTGGTCGGGACCACTCTAAGTGACTTTCTTTTGTTTAAAATGGACAGTATTTTAAGTACATACGGAAAACCGACCAAACGCATTCGGTTTCTGTTGAAACTTTAGGAGAATGATCCATGGGTCATATGTGTCGTGTACGAGTCAACTCCACCTCAATCTGAGGCGCGGTGTGGCCGACGCCACTCAAAGTGTCTCTATTTTGTTTAAAATGGACTTCATTTTTAGTGAAAACAAAAAATGACATACGGAAAACCGACCAAACGCATACGTGTCGTCTGCTCGACCACTTCAGAAATCACTCACCCGTATTTTTCGTCTGATTTCAGGTCATTCCGACTTTGTTCGGCCCGTTTGGACCCCCCTCACGTGCGTTTACGAAGTGCGTGCATCACTTAAAAGACGAATATTGAGTCGTACCGTGCAAACCGCACGTCCGATTGATGTTCTGTCTGTGCGTACATGTCACGAATAATAATTAGAATGTTTCACGGTGGTTTCAGCTCAATCCGAGGTCGTCCGCTATGAATTTGACCGTTTGACGCCCGTTTTGGCCGTTTATGACACCAGAACTGTGTTGTCGGTCACCGCGGGCACACGGCACGTCCGATTGACATTCCGTCTGCTCGACCACTTCATAAATCACTCACCCGTATTTGTCGTCTGATTTCAGGCCATTCCGAAATCGTTCGGCCCGTTTGGACCACCCTCACGCGCGTTTACGAAGCGCGCGCATCACTTAAAACACGAATATTGAGTCGTACCACGCAATCCGCACGTCCGATTGACATGCCGTCTGCGCGTACACGTCACGAATAATAATTAGAATGTTTCACGGTGGTTTCAGGTCAATCTGAGGTCGTCCGCTATGAATTTGCCCGTTTGACGTCCGTTTTGGCCGTTTATGACACCAGAACTACGTTGTCGGTCACCGCGGGCACACAGAACGTCCGATTGACGTGCCTTCTGCTCGACCACTTCATAAATCACTCACCCATATTTTTCGTCTGATTTCAGGCCATTCCGAAATCGTTCGGCCCGTTTGGACCACCCTCACGCGCGTTTACAAAGCGCGCGCATCACTTAAAACAAGAATATTGAGCCGTACCGCGCAAACCGCACGTCCGATTGACGTGCCCTCTGCGCGTACACGTCACGAATAATAATTATAATGTTTCACGGTGGTTTCAACTCAATCCATGGTTGTCCGCTATGAATTTGACCGTTTGACGCCCGTTTTGGCCGTTTATGACACCAGAACTGCGTTGTCGGTCACTGCGGGCACACGGCACGTCCGATTGACGTGCCGTCTGCTCGGCCACTTCATAAATCACTCACCCGTATTTTTCGTCTGATTTCAGGCCATTCCGAAATCGTTCGGCCCATTTGGACCACCCTCACGCGCGTTTACGAAGCGCGCGCATCACTTAAAACACGAATATTGAGTCGTACCGCGCAAACCGCACGTCCGATTGACGTGCCGTCTGCGCGTACACGTCATGAATAATAATTAGAATGTTTCACGGTGGTTTCAGCTCAATCCGAGGTCTTCCGCTATCAATTTGACCGTTTGACGCCCGTTTTGGCCGTTTATGACACCAGAACTGCGTTGTCGGTCACCACGGGCACACGGCACGTCCAATTGACGTTTCGTTTACTCGACCACTTCATAAATCACTCTCCCGTATTTTTCGTCTGATTTCAGGCCATTCCGACTTCGTTCGGCCTGTTTGGACCCCCCTCACGCGCGTTTACGAAGCACGCGCATCACTTAAAACACGAATATTGAGCCGTACCACGCAAACCGCACGTCCGATTGACGTGCCGTCTGCGCGTACACATCACGAATAATAATTAGAATGTTTCACGGTGGTGTCAGCTCAATCCGAGGTCGTCCGCTATGAATTTGACCGTTTGACGCCCGTTTTGGCCGTTTATGACACCAGAACTGCGTTGTCGGTCACCGCGGGCACACGGCACGTCCGATTGACGTGTCGTCTGCTCGACCACTTCATAAATAACTCTCCCGTATTTGTCGTATGATTTCATGCCATTCCAACTTCGTTCGACCCGTTTGGACCCCCCTCACGCGCGTTTACGAAGCGCGCGCATCACTTAAAACACGAATATTGAGCCGTACCGTGCAAACCGCACGTCCGATTGACGTGCCGTCTGCTCTTACACGTCACGAATAATAATTAGAATGTTTCACGGTGGTTTCAGCTCAATCTGAGGTCGTCCACTATGAATTTGACCGTTTGACGCCCGTTTTGGCCGTTTATGACACCAGAACTGCGTTGTCGGTCACCGCGGGCACACGGCACGTCCGATTGACGTGCCGTCTGCTCGACCACTTCATAAATCACTCACCCGTATTTGTAGTCTGATTTCAGTCCATTACAAAACCGTTCGGCCCGTTTGGACCACCCTCACGCGCGTTTACGAAGCGTGCGCATCACTTAAAACACGAATATTGAGTCGTACCGCGCAAACCGCACGTCCGATTGACGTGCCGTCTACGCGTACACATCATGAATAATAATTAGAATGTTTCACGGTGGTTTCAGGTCAATACGAGGTCGTTCGCTATGAATTTGACCGTTTGACGCCCGTTTTGGCCGTTTATGACACCAGAACTGCGTTGTCGGTCACCGCGGGCACACAGCACGTCCGATTGACGTGCCGTCTGCTCGACCACTTCATAGATCACTTTCCCGTATTTTTCATCTGATTTCAGGCCATTCTGACTTCATTCGGCCCGTTTGGACCCCCCTCACGCGCGTTTACGAAGCGCTTGCATCACTTAAAACACGAATATTGAGTCGTACCGTGCAAACCGCACGTCCGATTGACGTGCCGTCTGCGCGTACACGTCAAGAATAATAATTAGAATGTTTCACGGTGGTTTCAGCTCAATCCGAGGTCGTCCGCTATGAATTTGACCATTTGACGCCCGTTTTGGCCGTTTATGACACCAGAACTGCGTTGTCGGTCACCGCGGGCACACGGAACGTCCGATTGACGTTCCGTCTACTCGACCACTTCATAAATCACTCTCCCGTATGTTTCGTCTGATTTCAGGCCATTCCGACTTTGTTCGTCCCGTTTGGACCCCCCTCACGCGCGTTTACGAAGCCCGTGCATCACTTAAAACACGAATATTGAGCCGTACCGCGCAAACCGCACGTCCGATTGATGTTCCGTCTGCGCGTACACATCACGAATAATAATTAGAATGTTGAACAGTGGTTTCAGCTCAATCCGAGGTCGTCCGCTATGAATTTGACCGTTTGACCCCCGTTTTGGCCGTTTATGACACCAGAACTGCGTTGTCAGTCACCGCGGGCACACGGCACGTCCGATTGACGTTCCGTCTACTCGACCACTTCATAAATCACTCACCCGTATTTGTCGTCTGATTTCAGGCCATTCCAAAATCGTTCGGCCCGTTTGGACCACCCTCACGCGCGTTTACGAAGCGCGCGCATCACTTAAAACACGAATATTGAGCCGTACCGCGCAAACCGCACATCTAATTGACGTGCCGTCTGCGCGTACACGTCATGAATAATAATTAGAATGTTGCACGGTGGTTTCAGGTCAATCCGAGGTTGTCCGCTATGAATTTGACCGTTTGACGCCCGTTTTGGCCGTTTATGACACCAGAACTGCGTTGTCGGTCAGCGCGGGCACAGGGCACGTCCGATTGACGTGCCGTCTTCTCGAACACTTCATAAATCACTCTCCCGTATTTGTCGTCTGATTTCAGGCCATTCCGACTTCGTTCGGCCCATTTGGACCCCCCTCACGCGCGTTTATGAAGCGCGCGCATCACTTAAAACACGAATATTGAGTCGTACCGCGCAAACCGCACGTCCGATTGACGTGCCATCTGCGCGTACACGTCACGAATAATAATTAGAATGTTTCACGGTGGTTTCAGCTCAATCCGGAGACGTGGTGTGGCCGGCACCACTCAAAGTGTCCGTCTTTTGTTTCAAAAGGACGTCATTTTAAGTGAAAAGCATCAACTGACATACGGAAAACCGACCAAACGCATTCCGAATCTGTTGATAATTTATCCCAACAATACATGGGTCATATGTGACGTGTACGAGCCAACCCGGGATGAATCTGAGTCGCGGTGTGGCCAGGATAAGTCTAAGTGACTCTCTTTTGTTTAAAATGGACACCATTTTAAGTACATACGGAAAAATGACCAAACGGATTCGGTTTCCGTTGAAACTTTAGGAGAACGATCCATGGGTCATATGTGACGTGTAAAAATCATCCCCGCCTCAATCCGACATGCGGTGCGGCTGACACCACTCAAAGTGTCCGTCTTTTGTTTCAAAAGGACGTCATTTTAAGTGAAAGGCATCAACTGACATACGGAAGAACGACCAAACGCATTCGGATTCTATCGATACTTTAGAACAACGTTCCATGAGTCATATGTGACGTGTAAAAGTCAACCCCATCTTAATCCGAGACGCGGTGTGGCCGACACCGCTCTAACTCTGTCTCTTTTGTTTAAAATGGACATGATTATAAATGAAAAGAACAATTGGCATACGCAAAACCGACCAAACGCATTTGTAATCTTTTGATAATTTATCACAACGATCCATGGGTCATATGTGACATGTACGAGCCAACCCGGGATGAATCTGAGTCGTGGTGTGGTCAGGATTAGTCTAAGTGTCACTCTTTTGTTTAAAATGGACAACATTTTAAGTACATACGGAAAACCGACCAAACGCATTCGGTTTCCATTTAAACTTTAGGAGAACGATCCATGGGTCATATGTGACGTGTACGAATCAACCCCGCCTCAATTGGAGACGTGGTGTGGTCGGCACCACTCATAGTGTCCGTCTTTTGTTTCAAAAGGACGTCATTTTAAGTGAAAAACATCAACTGGCATACGGAAAACCGACCAAACGCATTCGGACTGTGTCGATACTTTAGCACAATGATCCATGGGTCAAATGTGACGTGTACGAGTCAACCCCTCCTCAATATGAGTCGCGGTTTGGCCGAGACCACTCTAAGTGTATCTCTTTTCTTTAAAATGGACTACATTTTAAATTCATACGGAAAACCAACCAAACGCATTCTGATTGTGTTTATATTTTAGCACAACAATCCATGGGTCATTTTTGATGTGTACGAGTTAACCCAGCCTCAATACGAGGCGCGGTGTGGCCGACACCATTCAAAGTGTCTCTCTTTTATTTAAAAAACACTTCATTTTAAGTGAAAACAACAACTGACATACGGAAAACTGACCAAACGATTTCGGAATATTTTGATACTTTAGGACAACGATCAATGAGTCATTTGTGACGTGTACGAGTTAACCTCGCCTCAATATGAGGCACGGTGTGACCGGTATCATTCCAGATGTATGTATTTTGTTTAAAATGGATATCATTTCTATTAAAAATATATGGTATATGAAAAACCAATCAAATTATGAATTGAATTCCGGATTCCACATATGATTGTCATATAAATTTTAAAATGAATTCTAAATGAATTATGTATGTTTATAATTATGTTATGAATTCTACTTTAATTATGGATGTGTATATTTTCAGGATGCATTATATTTGTTGGTTGGTTGGTTTGCATTATTTGTATGTGTTGGTTTGTTCTCTATATGTATGCATTATATGTGTTACAGGTACAATAATTGGATTGAAAAATGAATTGAAAACGAGGGCATAATTGGATTGAAAATTGAATTGAAACCGATGGTGAATGACGAAAAACCAGACCTGCTGTGCAAATTGCAGGCTGCTGTGCAATTTGCACAACAAAGCCTATGCCAACGGTTTGAAAACCGTTGGCATAGGCTCTATGTAGCTGTTTTTACCAACGGTTCAAGAAACCGTTGGTAAAAACACCCTATCCCAACAGTTTCAAACCATTGGGATATCCTGTTGAATTGTTGTTTTTACCAATGGTTTGCAAACCGTTGGGAAAGAAATTCTTTGTTGATTTCCCAACGGTTTGGCAGAACCGTTGGGATAGGTTGATTTTTTCTAACCTATCCCAACGGTTCTCTGTAAACCATTGGGAAAAGCCTTTCCCAACGGCTTACTTCCCCACGGTTTGCAGAACCGTTGGTATAACATATACCAACGGTTCTGCAGCCTTTCCCAACGGTTCTAAACCGTTGGGAAATGCTGGATTTCCAGTAGTGGTTCTGTGAATCAGTTCCCATTAGGGCATATAAATGTTCTTTATCTGCTGATATCATCGTCATTCCCATGATATATTTTGTTATAATCCTTGGTATGGATTTTCTTTCAGACCATGTTGCAAAAATTTATTTTAAGAAGGGGGTTACTATTTTTGATGATGATGATAAAGAACACCTTATCTTTAGAGTAGAATCGTCACCACCCAATTCATATCTAGATCCACCCCCAGTAGCTCATCTAAATTCAATTATTGTGGAGGAATAGAATGAAATGACTATGGGTGAGGAAAAGAATGTTCAAATAGAGTATATACCTATTGTGAGAGAATATGTTGATGTGTTTCCAGAAGATTTACCTGGACATCCTCCAGAACGAGAAATTGAGTTTTCCATTGATTTAATTCCTGGTTCAAGGCCCATATCAAAGATCCCTTATAGAATGGAAACTGTGGAATTAGTGGAACTAAAGAAACAACTAGAGGAATTGAGTAATAAGGGATTTATTCTCCATAGTGTTTCTCCATGGTGATCCCCTGTTCTTTTTGTTAAGAAGAAAGATGCATCTATGAGGTTGTGCATTGACTACAGGGAGATCAATGCTATAACAATAAAGAACAAGTCTCCCCTACCTCGCATTGATGATTTATTAGAACAACTTCATGGAGCTCAATATTTTTCAAATATTGACCTTAGATCTAGATATCATCATTTGTGTGTAAAAAAGGAAGACATTCCAAAAACAGCATTTCAAACCAGGTACGGGCATTACGAGTTTACAGTAATTCCTTTTGGGCTGACTAATGCACCCTTAGTTTTCATGGATCTAATGAACAGAGTTTTCAAGGAATATCTTGATGAATTTGTAGTGGTATTTTTTGATGATATCTTGGTATACTCCAAAAGATACTAAGATCGTGAAAATCACTTGCGCATTATCCTGAAGACTCTGAGAAGACATGAATTATATGGGAAGTTTAGAAAGTGTGAATTCTGGCTTCCGGAGATTTCTTTTCTTGGCCATATTGTCTCTGAGGATGGAATATCTATTGCTCCATCTAAGACAAGAGAAATCCAGGAATGACCAGCACTAATGAGTATAACTGAGGTACACAGTTTTGTTGGTTTAGCAGGTTATTATCGACGTTTCATCCAGAATTTTACCCGATTGGCTAACCCATTAAATAAGCTCACGCATAAAGGGGTTAAATTTGTTTGGACAAAAGAGTATGAAAAATGTTTCGAAGAATTGAAGATAATATTATTCAATTCTCCTATCTTGACTCTACCATCGGGGAATGATGGGTTTGTTATTTATAGTGATGCTTCAAATAAAGGACTTGGTTGTGTCCTTATGTAGAATGATCGAGTTATTGCCTATGCATCATGATAGCTAAAAATTCATGAGCAAAACTATCCTACTCATGATCTTGAGTTAGCAGTTGTAATCTTTGCTTTGAAGATATGGAGACATTATCTCTTTGGTGAAAAATGTGTGATATATACTGATCAGAAGAGTTTGGATTATATTTTCTCACAGAAAGAACTCAACATGAGACAAAGTAAATGGCTTGAACTACTCAAGGATTATGATTGCATGATACACTACCACTCGAAGAAGGCAAATAAGCTGGAAGATTCTTTGAGCAGAAAGGATCATGGAGTTTCGAACAACATGAGAGTTGAAAGGGTTCCTATTTTCATTGATCTAGTAAAGATGGATATAAGAATCACCATGGAAGGTGAAACATCAATGCTTTTTCAAATGGTTTCCAAACCATCTTTACTAGAAAGGATAAAGAGTTCTCAGACTGGTGATGAAGAGTTTCAAAAGAATATTAAAGCTGTGAATGATGGGAGATTGATTGAATTCATATATGAACATGGGATTTTGAAATTTTGGAAGAAACTATGTATTCCCAATATACCTGGTCTAAAAAGGGAATTGTTGGACAATGATCATAGTTACAATTTCTCTATACACCCTGGGATAACCAAAAATGTATAGAGATTTGAAGGAAAATTTTTTGTGCGACAACATGAAGAGGGAGATTGCTGATTTTGTGTCAAGATTTATGGTTTTTCAACAAGTAAAAGCTTGAAGGCAACATCCTGGATGAGTCATGCAACCTCTTCACATACCTGAGTGGAAATTGGATAATATTACGATGGACTTTGTCATGGGACTACCAAATACTCCTTGAAGGAATGATGCAATATGGGTCATTATTGATCGTCTTACCAAGTCAGCAGATTTTCTTGCTAGAATAGAAGATCTACCACTTGAACATCTAGCAAGACTATATATTAATGAAGTTGTGAGACTTCACAGAGTACCCCTATCAATTGTTTTAGATCGTGATCCACGTTTTACTTCAAGATTCTGGAAAAGTCTTCAGCAATCCCAGGATACTGAACTTCATTTGAGAAATGCCTACCACCCTCAAACAGATGGACAATCAGAATTAACTATTCAAACCTTAGAAGACCTGTTGAGATCCTGTTCACTTGACTTTCAGGGTATGTGGGATCAATATTTACCTTTGGTAGAATTTTCCTATAACAATAGCTTCCATTCAAGTATTCAGATGGCACCATATGAAGCGTTATATAGAAAGAGATGTCGCACACCAACTTGTTGGGATTATGTTGGTGAAAGAAAAATTTTAGGCCCAGAACTTGTTGAGGAAACGATAGAAAAGGTGAAGGTAATCCAAACCCACATCAAAGCCACTCAAAGTAGGCAGAAGATCAATACTGATAACCGAAGGAAGAATTTGGAATTTCAAGTAGGAGATCATGTTTTCTTGAAGGTATCTCCATGGAAGGGAGTTATACGTGTTAGGTCGGAAGAAAAGCGAGGGAATGATGGCAAGAAGGGGGTGAATTGCCTTTTAAAAAATTGATAAACAAATTAAAAATCAAAGTAAAGTGCAGCGGAAAAAAAGAGGCAATCACACAAGAAATTGATAACGGAGTTCGGCCAAAACCCGGCCTACGTCTCCGCTCCCAACTCAACCGTTGAGAGATTCCTACCGCTTGCTTTTCAATGGTTATAGCAAGAAACCCACTAGGCTTTGAGGTAGCACTAGGACCTATTACAGCTTGCTTTTATTGGTTAAGCAAGAACCCAATGCTTTTAATGGTTAAGCAATAACCCACTAGCCTTTTTAACGGGTGAAGGCTAGCTCACCGACAACTCAAGCCCTTTAAAAGGAAAGGCTTGAATAACCTCTTCACACCTTAGTGGTGGTGTGAGAACCCAAAGAAAGGGAGATGAGGAAAGAGTTTGGGGTTTGTAGGCACAAACCCAATTTTAAAGCTCAAAAAGAAATAAAACAATAAAAACCGTTATTTAGGAAGACTTGGGCGCCAAATGATTGGTGGAGCTGATGTAGCGTGCTTCTCCCAAGCTTCTTGAGGTGCTCCTTGGATTGGAATTGGATTGAGCACTAGAGGATCCTTTGAGGAAGTCCACCGGAGGTTGGCCAATAGATGGAAAATGAGTATAGTGGCTTTGTAAATGTTCCGGTAAGTGTCCGGGGCTTCCTCAGCCTTTATTTATAGGCTAGGATCCTTTGGGGAGGCTTCGGAGCCGTTGGAGAAGGCTTTGGAGCCGTTGGAGGCCAAAAGAATGTTGACTGGTCAACCCCAACGGCTAGTTTGACTGGGCTACCGGCTGGCCGGTACAGTCCCACCGGTTGGCCGGTGCCTTGGATGAGAAGAAGAGTCTTGGTCCAGGCTCCACCGGTCGACCGGTGCAGAGCCACCGGCTGGCCGGTGGCAAGACAGTAGCAAACACTATTTGAGCTGGGTGCCACAGGTCGACCGGTGGCAGAGCCACCGGTCGACCGGTGGGGAGGCAGTAGCTACCCCTTGAGTCTGGGTGCCACCGGCTGGCCGGTGGTGAAGCCACCGGTCGGCCGGTGGACTGAATTTCAGTCCATTTCTGCCTCTTCCTTGGTCAACTTCTTGGCAATCAAATGCCTATCAACACAAACACTTAAAACACAATGTTAGATAAAAATGAAAGTGATTGTGATCATGAAAATCAAACAACGAGAGGTTCGAGATGTACAACAATCTCCCCCTATTTTGATGATCACAATCACTTAAACAATTAAAGTAAAAACATGAATTGAAAGGAATGCTTAAATAAAATGAAATGTAAAGCAAAGAATGAAAAAAAGTTTCTCCCCCAATCAATCAAGAAATTCTCCCCCTTTGTGATTATCAAAATAGAATGGGGCATAAAACTTGATTGAGGGAATTCGATGAAAAACGAGATTTTAAAACAATTGAAAATGATACTAATTGTTGGAAATTTTGAAATGAAAAATTGAATTGAAAAATTTGAATAACAGTTTGAATTGAAAGTTTTGAAAAATCGACACCAACTGTTGGATATTTAAAAATGAAAATTTAATAGAAAAAAGAGAATTTCGAAGCCAAGTGTTGAGTTTGAAATGAAAACTTTGAATACACAAAAAGGCTTAAAAAAAATCCTAACTCCCCCTAAATAAAAACAATGAATCACTGGGGAGTGGTTTTTGAAACCGAAACAAATTTAGGCCCGGAGAGACTTGCCAAAAGGGATTTTTCAATCCAAATTTGTTTCATGGAGGGTCTTCTCCTATAGAATTCATCCGAATAAAAAATCGATTTGGGCTGGCCATACCGGGCGTTTTTACAATTACATTCATAAATGAGATGCCCGGGTTTTTTGCAATAGTTACAAAATTTAAAGTCGGAGCTCCCCCTTACAAAAATAGTGGGTGCATGGGAGGAGGAAGCTCGGTTGGTATATCCTAACCCTTGGGTGGTTCTAGAAACCCTTTGGGAACCAAGTATATTGTTCAAATTTTGTTCCCCTTTGGTGAATTTAGCAAGAGATTCCCTAAGGTCTTTAATGGTTGATTCCAAGGAATCAACATCGGGGAGATTTTGGATTTTTAGGGTCAACTCCTCCTTCTCTTTGAGAAGTTGTTCTTTTTCGGAGGAGAGTTTTTTGAAAGATTTTTTTAAAGCAATAAATTTTGAAGAGAGTTCGTGAAAACCATTTTCAAGTTGGTCTCTAGCGTGAGAGAGTTCTTCATAAGAGAGATGATTTAAAGAATTTGAATTTGAAGAACAAGAGGAGGAGTCGGAAGATGTTACCTCATGGAATGCCATTAGGCATTTTGTACCTTGGTCGCTTGAGGAGGAGGAGGAAGATGATGAAGAGGAGGTGTCACTCCATGTCGCCTTGAGGACCTTCTTCTTTCCTTTTTCCTTTGGCGTGGCCCGTTTCTTGTGGAGTGGGAAAGCGGGCACGGATTTTGCATCGGGTTCTTGCTTGTGAGCGGGTTCTTGCTTTGGAGCCTTGCTAGTACCTTCATGGGTAAGTTCTAAAAGCTTCCAAATATCATAAGAGGTAGTGCAAGAAGAAATACAATCAAAAACATTACGGTCTAAGCCACAATGAAGAGCATTCATGGCTTTGCCATCAAGCTCAAAATTTGCAATATCATTGGGAGTCCATTTAGACTCATCGGGAGAGGAGAAGGAAAATCCTTGCATAACAATTCTATAAATTGGATAGCCAATACTTTTAAGAAATGTGGCCATGCGGGTTTTCCAAAAACTATAATTGGTTCCATCAAAGAATGGAGCACGATCCAAAGAAAATCCTTCGGGGGATTGAGAGGAAGAAGCGGTAGAAGCCATCAAAAAAAATAGGATCTTTAATTTGAAACCGGTTAGGGTATTACTCAAATACGTCCTCTGATACCAATTGTTAGGTCGGAAGAAAAGCGAGGGAATGATGGCAAGAAGGGGGTGAATTGCCTTTTAAAAAATTGATAAACAAATTAAAAATCAAAGTAAACTGCAGCGGAAAAAAAGAGGCAATCACACAAGAAATTGATAACGGAGTTCGGCCAAAACCCGGCCTACGTCTCCGCTCCCAACTCAACCGTTGAGAGATTCCTACCGCTTGCTTTTCAATGGTTATAGCAAGAAACCCACTAGGCTTTGAGGTAGCACTAGGACCTATTACAGCTTGCTTTTATTGGTTAAGCAAGAACCCAATGCTTTTAATGGTTAAGCAATAACCCACTAGCCTTTTTAACGGGTGAAGGCTAGCTCACCGACAACTCAAGCCCTTTAAAAGGAAAGGCTTGAATAACCTCTTCACACCTTAGTGGTGGTGTGAGAACCCAAAGAAAGGGAGATGAGGAAAGAGTTTGGGGTTTGTAGGCACAAACCCAATTTTAAAGCTCAAAAAGAAATAAAACAATAAAAACCGTTATTTAGGAAGACTTGGGCGCCAAATGATTGGTGGAGCTGATGTAGCGTGCTTCTCCCAAGCTTCTTGAGGTGCTCCTTGGATTGGAATTGGATTGAGCACTAGAGGATCCTTTGAGGAAGTCCACCGGAGGTTGGCCAATAGATGGAAAATGAGTATAGTGGCTTTGTAAATGTTCTGGTAAGTGTCCGGGGCTTCCTCAGCCTTTATTTATAGGCTAGGATCCTTTGGGGAGGCTTCGGAGCCGTTGGAGAAGGCTTTGGAGCCGTTGGAGGCCAAAAGAATGTTGACTGGTCAACCCCAACGGCTAGTTTGACTGGGCTACCGGCTGGCCGGTACAGTCCCACCGGTTGGCCGGTGCCTTGGATGAGAAGAAGAGTCTTGGTCCAGGCTCCACCGGTCGACCGGTGCAGAGCCACCGGCTGGCCGGTGGCAAGACAGTAGCAAACACTATTTGAGCTGGGTGCCACAGGTCGACCGGTGGCAGAGCCACCGGTCGACCGGTGGGGAGGCAGTAGCTACCCCTTGAGTCTGGGTGCCACCGGCTGGCCGGTGGTGAAGCCACCGGTCGGCCGGTGGACTGAATTTCAGTCCATTTCTGCCTCTTCCTTGGTCAACTTCTTGGCAATCAAATGCCTATCAACACAAACACTTAAAACACAATGTTAGATAAAAATGAAAGTGATTGTGATCATGAAAATCAAACAACGAGAGGTTCGAGATGTACAACAATACGTTTCAGTAAGAAAGGTAAATTGAGTCGTAGGTACATAGGACCTTTTGAAATTCTAGAACGAATTGGGGTTGTAGCTTATCGTTTGGCAATGCCTCCAAATCTCTCCAAAGTTCACGATGTGCTCCATGTATCACTGTTGAGAAAATACATGCCTGACCCAACGCATGTACTCACCTATAAGAAATTAGAACTCGAACCCGATCTGTCTTATTGCGAAGATCCTGTCAAGATTCTTGATACAAGAGAACAAGTGTTGAGAAATCGGATGACTTGTCTGGTAAAAGTTCTATGGAGAAACCATAAGATGGAAGAGGCAATGTGGGAACCTGAAGAAATTATGATGAAGAACCCTCGAGTCTTTTTATGCAGTAATATTCTAGAAATTTGGAGGACAAAATTATTTGAAGGAGGGGAGAATGTAACACCCCAAGCTTCCATGGTACGCTTCTCTTTGATTAATACAATAGCGTGTGTTGTATGCAACTTCGAGTTATAACACACACCACAACCAATCAAATTAGCCGTTATGAATTGTAATACCCACTTTTTAAAATTTTATAAATTTTATCTTTCAACATGGACATAATTTTTGGATTCAGAATATCGAAATTATCATAGGGTGAATTTTTGTTATTTTTCTGAAAACGTTCAATTTTTGATGAATAGTGAAAAAACAGTGAGTTATAGTTTAAAATAGAATTTTTATTTAAATAATTATTTATTTTATTTAAATTTAATTTAGGTCAAAATAGATACATAATACCTATATAAGTTCAATGTAATTCATTGGAGTCAGTTTATAATAATTTTAGATATATAAAAATTTTATTAAACTTTTCACCGTCTTTTACCCATCTCCTAGAAGAATTTGCAAATTCACATAAAACATAATTTTACCACTTATGTGAGTGTAATTTTGAAAATCCGAGAGACACGGTTAATATCAAGGAGTAAAATGCGGTTCAATAAGATAAAAATATTTTTTGGTGAATAGTAACTTTTTACTTTTATTTACCACAGTTAAAATTAAATAGGGTAATTAAGGGTAAAAATGATATTATTATTACCCTAACACATATCCTAATTCTATTGGCTAAGTATAATTTGACCAAAAACAACCTTTGGGATAAAATATGAACCTATTTGGTCCACTTGGATTAGATTAGGACATTTATTATTATTTAATTCATAGAAGAGTTAAAAGAGTTAAAATCAAAGTTTAATAACTAAAAAACTTTTAATATAGGGTTACACATAAGATCAATTAGATTATAAATATTAATTAGAAATATAAAAACATTTCCTACATAATGGTATTTTATTTATAATTTTTATACATTAAATAATTTAATTTATTTATGACACAATGATGATGCATAAATTACCTAATTAATGAAATATTAAAATGATCGATATTATAAATATGAAAATAAATGTAATTTGAAAATTTTTATGAATTCCACTAATTTTATAGGTTAATATGACATATTAATGTTGGTTAGATTAATTTTTTTCGAAGCAATAATGCTGTTATGAAATTAGAAAAAACAAAATACCATGTAGTGTCAAAATTAACCTAAAAGAGTTTTTAAAACAAATATTATATTATTAATTAATATTCTATTCCTAAAAATCTATGGTTTGGAAAAAGGACTTATATAATGATATTTTTATCATTAATGAACCACTTGGGGTTCACTTGGAAGTATTTAGTAAGTTTATTAACCATATAATATAAAAATACAAAGTGACATGGTAAATGTCAAACTATTTAACTAAGAGTTAAAGAAAAAAGATAAAGTTAATATAGTGACCCAAACCTATCTAAAACCTATTGGATGAGTGGTTTTAGACCCATACCTACCTTTTTCTTTAAATAATCCATTTTTTAGAAATTATAAACCAAAAATTATTTTATTATAAAATAAAAGTTATAGCTTTTCCTAAGGTGCCCCTCACCCCTCTTATAAAAGTGCACTCACCCTTCTCTCTAAATCACACCTTCAAATCCATTTTGCTCGATTAAACTCTGCCCAAATACCCTCTCAATTTCCCTCACTTCATCCTAGAGGCATTAATTTAGTCATAAATCCAACTTAAGAAGCCCTTTTGATCAAATCAAAAGGAAGAACCCGAAGAAGAGGTAATAATTTCACCACCCTCTTTCAAGTTCTTTTCTTCTTCCACTTCTTATTTCTTTGTTATTTCCATTCAAAATTAATAACACCAGTATCTTATATATACTTTGATTTTATTATAAATATGGTACATCCATATTCATTATTCTATCCATCCTTAGAATGACATGTCACCATACTTGCGTACGTACAAATTTCGTCTCCACGTCGTGGTGTAATTTTTATTCAATATATTATTATTTGGATGGATATAATAATGATGTGTAATTCATGTAAATAATAAATATAACATGATAACTATTCTGTATATATGATATAACATCCAATTATATATTATTTTAATATCGAAAAAATGATATTTTCGCCCGTGCATACGTACAGATTACCGTCTCCACGAACGCGATGAGATTCATTCCCCATCGTATCCATTCAAGACTAATTTTCATTAGATTATTAAAAATATTGTTTAAAGACTTGATATCATTCTGGATACGAATAAGATACATCCCATCCATAACAAATATGACTCACATAAAAAATAATATAAATTAAAATGAATCCCTTAACACCCGAAACAATGATAATACAACGATATTATTAACAAAGCAATGTTAAAAGACCATATATGATATAATATTAATGTATATGATTCTAGTATAATTTAATAACAATTATTTCACCATTATATAAGAGGTTAACCTACCCTCGAACAAGGAAAAGTACAAGGTAATAGTTAATTTCACAGTCTATTTATTATCCGAGGTAGTTTTTACATAAGTATCTACTGGGACCTCTTTATCATCCACATCCATGTTTCTTAAAAATGTATTTTTAAACATTATTATTATATTATAGAATATGGGTTAAAGTAATTTATACCCTTATTTGACTTTTTATAAGATTTTTATAAAGTAATATTTCTGTCATATTCCAAACAAGGTCCCTTTTAACCTTTTTGACAGAATTAAGGTAAGAATGTCTTTTTAACTTATATGGCGGGTGCGGATATTTTATGTCGTTATAAAATCGTCTAAGCTTACCTTATAATATTATAAAAATATTTTCAAAGTAAATGTTTTTTTTATAATTATGTGACTTTAAAATGTTTAAAAAAAGAGATATTTTTCTCAAATAGTTTTGATTTCATCTATGTCAACATCCTTTGATGGATTTTAAGCTTATTTGAAGTTGATTTATTATGATACAAAGCTTCTATATAGTATTGAAGATTTTGTGATATGTCTGACTGTGGATGTATTATTTTTATACCATTCATGGTGTATAGAGAAAGTATTGACATTTCGTATTCTAGTTTTAATACAAATGTTTATGTTATGTTTAAACTTGTTAATATGAGGAATGCATTGGACTTAGTAAGTGATGGGTGGAGCCTGCTATAGCTCATCGATGCATTAGTAAGTCTCATAAGACAAACTAGTGTCTTGGCACAAGGCCTTGACAAAATCTTATTTGTAGTCTGGGCACAAGGCCTTGACTATGTGGTTATGATAGTCTGGCATTATGCATTCCATCATTATGAAAGTGGTTATTGATATTGAATGTGATTATTTGACTAGTATAATATCCATGTGAATATGTAAATGGAATTATTTCATTTTATTTTTTCCATATTATGCTAAAGTTCAAGTTAAAAGGGCTTTTATTTTAGTTATACATTGCCTTAAATGTTTATGCTTATTTATGAAAGTTTCCACTATATTTTTATCCTTACTAAGCATCTGAGCTCACCACTTTCAATGTTTTATTTTTCCCAGGATGTGAAGAAGTATTTTATGACTAACCTACAGGGATAGTCTGAGGGGTTATGATTGTGGAATATAGAGACTATGTTGTTGTATTTTTTCACTTTATGATGTAATGTAAGACTTATTAATGTATCTAGTGTTTCCAAGGCTACTAAACTAATCGTTCTTTCAAGATTTGATCTTTTTTTATCATGCCAATGTTATGTAATAATGCACCAACTCTGGGTAACTAGGGTCTGGGCGTTACAGCAACACATCATATTTATCAAGTATTCGGTGTTGTGTGGTCATCCAGTGAGTTTTTCATTGATTATAAATAATTGAGTTTTCAATTTTAATTATTTTAATTATTAATTTGTTGGTGTTTATTGAGGAGATGGGTATTTTTATACCTGAAGTTTATTATTATGATATTGGGATGGATTTATGGGTCATTTGATAAGGTCGGTATCTTTGAATGTTTTTATTCACTTTTTTGAATTGTAATTTTATGTTTTAGGGAAATAATTATTATATATGTTTGTATATTTTATGGCTTTTATGATATTATACTTAAATTAGGATGGGCTCTTATCATCCAAAAAGGAAACAAATACTACATATATTACTAAATGGTTTATAGTCAGAATGTATTTGAACCAGTGTCAGGGACACTCTTAGTTTTGTGGGGGCATGGGTTGGATTACAAGGTGTAAAAAAATTATTTTAAAAGAATGATTTTTAAAAAAATATGGATTTAAATAATAATTTTAAAGAGGAGGAGTTCATTTGAGAAAGGGTTTTAAAATAATATTCGAATTTGTAAATATAGTTTTCTATGGAACCTTTTAACAATATTTTTATAAGGAACTATGGTGAGGAGGCCATCGAGTGGTTCCTTTTAAATTTATTATAAAAAATGAATTTATTGTTCTTTCAATGGAAATTCATAAGGGTTTGACAGAGCTATTTTCTCTCTATTTGACCATGTTTGGTTGATTCCTAGTTTTCAAATGTATGTGTACATTTTTATATTCCCCATAAGGTTATTACTTAGTGTACATGTTATTTAATGATGTTACATCTCTTGTGCATTAGTGATGATGGATTATTTTTTTATGGTTGATCTAGATATATGTGGGTGACCCCCTTAGAGGGAGGAGATATGTCTAATAGACCCTAACAAACATTAAACAATTTTATGAAAAGAATGATGGGTTTTTTCCAAGAGATAAAATTGTTATCATAGATCTAATATAGGGTGTGCACACTATGATGTGACCTAGGGGACCTCAATATATTCCCCAATATTATTTTAACCCTATAAAGATAATTAGTGCAAGGTATGGGAAGTGATTATTATGGTTTTCAGAATAAAACTCGAATCCTTATATGATCATCATATGGTTTTATTTGAGGGGATTGTTCATGCACTTGAATGGATGACCACAGTTTTGTGACATGGGTTTAGGTAGAAAACTAGTTAATGTCGTATATGTTTTATTAGTTTAAGTTTCTTTAGTGGAAGACCCTGGGTGCATGGAATATGAGGTTTTGATAAGATATTATTCCCCTGGTGGTTATATGTGTGTGTGTGTGTGTGTGATATTACTTATCTCCTCTTATGGGATTCCCTATGTGCATGTGGTACTTGGTCCTAGTGTGAGTTGTGGCCCCTAAGTATATGATTTTTATTTCTATGTATCTGTGATTGTGAATGAGGTTCTAGGAACTAAGGGGTATATATTCCACATGTAATGGAGTCTTGATGCAAGGATTTGTGTAAGGGATGTAACCCCCTAGGTGCATGATATTTATCTTTCTTATATGGTAGGACTTGGTTCCCCTGGCTATATATTTTTCTATTAAATTTTAGGACTCCCCCTAGGTAGGATAATGTTTTTAAGTGATCTTTTACCCTAGGAAAACTATTATGTTATTTTACTTGGTATATTTATCCTTGGTGGTTTCATTATCTTCTGTAGATGTGTATATTTCCCATGGGTGCTCAAATGTTCAGAGACACTTGGGTACAATCCAAAGAAGGAATGATGTTCAACTATTGGTTCAGGTATAGAACCTAGTCTTCCTTTGTGGTTATAATCACATTTCCACATACACTCTAACACTACCCAAATAAAAGTGTCATCATGTTTTTAGGTGTCCAGGTAGGCAACCATAGACCCAAATTGTTTGTTCATTGTTCATTTTTTTTATTTTCCTAGTTGGGTGTATTTCAAAAGCATGATTACACATATTATATGTACTTAAGGAAAATCATTTTGATTACCCTAGAACTAAGTATTATTTAGGCATTTTTAATTCCTAAAGAGTCGATGGACTCCAGCCCCAACCCACATATACAATTAGGGTTTCAATGTATATGGGTAGTCCTTTCTATTTTCTATCAGGAAACTAGTACTAATTTGAGTTGAAAGTATGGTTCAATTATTAAGTTATGGATGAAATGTATTTGGTGGGACGATTATGTGAGTTATCCCATAGGATGGTGTTTATATTTATAGTTATTGTCCAGTATGTACTGTTCATTGTTCTATTTATTTTTTTATATAATGTACACTAATCCATGATTATCTGTAGAAACTCTATTATATATTTTTAAATTATGTAGGTAGATTTAATACATTATATTGTGGACTTTGGGGGTCCTTTTGGCATTTATATTTATTTTTATGGGTTTTTGGGAAGTCTATTACAGATGGGTCATGTTGATGTTTTTGTTGATTATGGAAGGAAAACATGCATTTTTTTAGGGTGAATAGTCTCCCAATAACTATTTTAGGCACTATATTTGAGTTTATAGACCTTATCATACTAGTAGGCATGATTGAATTTAGGGATTATCCCCATGTGGGAAATGTTTTTTGGTACTATATTGGGTGTTATGAATGTATACATTGGTTAATTTGGGATATATTTGAGGTTGAGTTAAGTTCATTGATAGCTTCTCATTCTTGGAAAAGCAGTATTTTAATTTTTTTTAAATGACATAGTGATCATATCAATATGTTCTTGGTGATTTTTTTGTCTAAAATCCCCTCCATATAGGTATTTGGTTAAGTTAAACCTATACTAATATGATGGTAATAAAACTGGATGTTGTGATTTCAACTATCAAGAATCTTATATGGAAAATTCGTATATCATTCATAGAAATTTGGTGTTTACTCTACATATTATGTTTGGTAGTGGGATTAGAAACTCGTTCTTTTGGATAGATACATGTTATAAAATAAACTTCAGTGGGGGATGATATAACCACATTGTTTTTTATATTTTTTAATCAAATTTTGAAAACCAAGTTAAAAAAGTTCGGTCTTTTATATACATAATCTTCCAAATAAGTGTTTTTTATAGAGGGGACATTGGATTATAAGATTTTGACTTGAGTAAAATTTTAAGTGACTATGGTATTATCAAGCCTTATTTTTCCCACATAGAAAATGTAACTCAACAGTATTTGTTTTAGAAGTTTATGGTTGGAATAACATCAATGTTTTATAGTTTATAGGGATTTGATTTTTCATAGACATGTAATAACATCCAATGGGTTAAATGTTTAGGTTATGGTGTTACATTGTCTTTGGGTATGATAAAAAATAGGGTTATATACATAATGGTTTACATTGAAAAATATAAAAAACATCTAAAGGTGAGGATAACTATGAGGTGATATGATTTTTTGTAAGATTTTTATTGGTGTTTATATGGAAATGGATGTGTAAGGAATATTTACGGAAGTCATAGTTTTTGAATGAGGGATCTATGTAGTGGGGGTTTGAGAAATATATTTCTTCATTTGTGTTTTGGAGAGTTAGTTTGGTATCCATGATATCTTTTCATGGGAGAAAGTAAATATGTTGTGGCGAGTTTCTTATTAACAAATCTAGTGGATGGTTAATGTATTATATTATACCAATAATATCAAAGAAGAAAAAATATTTTAGTGAATTTTAATTTTATGGATTTATTTTCGTCGTTTTGTCTTCAAAAATCAAGGAGTGTGTCTGAACGTTTCTATAAGTATGGGGGAATGATTTCATTTGATTAGTGAAGAAGATTAAATAATTAAAATTATTTTAATTGTGTTTTACTAGGTGTATAGTAAATGATTTTTTTGTATAAAAAATTTGAAATTTAATGTGTATTGAAAGATATTGTTGAAATATATATTTGGATTCATTGTCATTGAGACCATTCATGTTAACTAAATATTTTGAATGAAATTTCCTAGTGATGAATGCAGAGTTGGTTCCAGAGTCACTAAAACCATGCACTCGGGTTATGTATTCTCTTTAAAAGTTCGATGGATCTTATATTTTGACACATTTTCAGTTACATATAGTCGATATCCTCACTTTGAATTAATGATCTCATCATAGAGTTATTTGGGGATGATATTTGTTGATTATCTCCATTATATATCCCCCCCATTGTATATTTTAGAGTTAGGGTGTTGGAAAAATGTAAGTTACTCCAAACCACTTCTTTCTTATGGAATTTTGATGAAACCCTTAGCAAAATCTATAAAATGATTTTTTTTTAAATTAGGTGTTTTGGGATTAAAAATATTGGAGATTTTCTAATTTTGGTTTTTAATGGAATTATCATACCATGGACACATATTTTTTTGGCTTGGCTTTTTTTATATTCATGTTCAGAAAATTGGATTCTCATACATTCTTTGGTTTACTAAATATTTTTTTCTTTAGTATTGTGTTGTGATTAAAAAAATTATATATATTTCAAACAATTTAATTAATTTCGGTATTTAATTTCAAAAATATTATTTTGGTGTGATTTTATTTTTTGAAAGTAAAATAGGTGGAATTTTGGGTGTGTTTGACGCTTAAATAGATTGGGAAAATTAAAATTATTATGTTTTAATAAATTTTTTAAAAAATATTAATATTTAGTTTCATTAAAATTGATTATTATATATGTGGGTGAACTAGACTCCTGGTAATAAATTTCTTTATAAGTGAGGATTCCACATTGGGTTTTGTGGGGATGTTTGGAAAATGTAAGCATGCGCAGACGACTCATGTGCAGGATGTCAATTATGGATTCAATTCTTGATTATAGAGATTGACTGAGTCTTTGAAAATCGATAGCGTTTGTGTATAGTTTCTTATAAATGTTGTTCCTTATGGTGTGTTTGGTTTTGGTCTGTGTAATATTATTTATTATTTAATTTTGAAATTTTTTACATTGTTACAGTGATTTCTTGGGAATGAAACATGTTTTACAAACTCATTGGAACTTATTTTAGTATTATAATCATGGGGTGTATGGGAAGTCATGTGGGTATCTAACTAAGTTATTATACCAATCCCCTGTGTATAAATTTTGTGAAATATGAATTTTTTTATTTTATTGAGTTATAAGTACTTGGGGTTGTGAAATTGTAGCGTAGATATGAATCTAGCCATGAATAGAAGAAACTAATGAAAGATGGTGAATACACTATTTTTTTTTTGTGCTATGAATTATATTTTTTTTTCAAGGATGGTTATTTTTATTATTTTGGTGTTTATGTATACATTTAAAATCATGTATTCCCTTGAATGTCGGTTTCAGATGTATATATTGATGGTGCATTTTGAATTGTTACACCATTTCCCTAAATATGTGATAGTTATTGGGATATTTTGTTACCGAGTGGAAATCATGGGACGGTGGAAATTTCCCTATGACATTCTAAGCATAGTGTTTTATTGGAGTATTGTGTATTGATTTGGATATTACATTAAAAGAAGAAATTTGGTTCATTTATCAAACCAAGGATTTTTATCAGAAATGGTGGTTATATTTTTGTCACAATAAACCTCTTCCTGTTGTGAAATTTTTGTATTTAAACCTCTTTCAATGGTCTGATTCTTGACCCAAACGACATCAATAATAGATTCTGATACAATAATGTATGCAACATATATTATTAAATTTACCAAATTAATATTTTAATAACTATTTGAGTTAATAAATTGACCATTAAGGTTATACATAATTCCTAATTTAGGTCTAGAATTTTCCTTGTCAGTTGGGAATATATCATTAGTATAACCTTATAAAATGTGTTATTCTTCCGTTCTATGGGCCATAAATACATCTTTATCCCTTCATATGTGTATTAGGATATTCATAACAATAATACATTAATTTTCCAATTTATTTATTAGTATTTAGTTGTTACTATTAAAGCAAAATGACATTGGGTTGAGTACATAGTATGGTATACATGATAACTCCTATTTTTTATGAAAAATAATATCATTAATTTTATTTATTTTAAAATCCTTAAAAATATACTACTATTTTGTATAACTCATTATATATAACCCTAATATTATACCTTTGTCAGATTTTTCTATGATCATTCTCTTTAAAACATTACAAATTACTATTAGCCTCAATCATAGAATCCACTTTGATCTATCTCAATGTATATTTATACCTAGTATATAGGCTTATTATAAAATTTATTTAACCAAGACAATTTTCCAAACCAATAATTTAAAAACATTAATATAGGTGAATTATTTATTATGAGTAGAATGAACTATATTTATCTCTATTTTTTATGATGTGAAACTATTTGAATGTGTCAATGAAGTAGATATTTCATTTAGGACATCCCTTCTTCAAATCTATAAATATATCTTTTTAGATTATGCATCATAAAAAATTGATCCTAAAAAAATTCTATTTGTATAATTTTTACATCCTCATATAGGTTTCACTTAATGAAGGTAGTTTCCACATCCATTTAGTCGATCTCATTGTCATTATAAGCTTTTATATACATAAAAATATTAATAAACATTATAATTTCTACTACTGAAAGGTTTTCATCATCAAGAAATATTTATAAGTAAATACCCAGCCATCCATGTAACTATTGATTTAAAAAAATGCATATATGAATATAAGAATTACCCCTTTAAATGAAAGAATCAATTTTGAAATATTGTTTATATAAATAGATTTTATTTCAAATTTAATAGTATCTAGCCAGTTATTTTTAAATAACGCTCTCAAAAATATCAAAATAAATTATATGAATTTATTATATAAGTGTAACATCAACATCACTCGTCATAAGAATTAAATAACTCATTGGAACATGACAAATCCTACGGATCCTTTGGCATTCTTATTATTCTTGAGTAAATTCAATTTCAACATCCTCTTATAGAATGGATTAAATTTCAATCTCTACAATTGTGCCAATTTTTATTCTCCAAACTTCATTAAGTAAAATTTTCCTCTCCTTTATTACTTGAGTATTATATTTCTTCTTATTTAATATTTAAATACATGAAACATAGAATTTATGTTATTTAGGTTGACATAAATAATTGTAATGACCCTTGTCTGAGTCGCTTGTAAAATTCAAGGGGTGGGGGGTTGAGTTTTTGGAAAGGGTAAGGGTGTCTATTTTTAGACTAGGGTTCAGACTCATATTCTAAATGTTTGAATATTTAAAAAGGAACATTTTCCAAATGGAATAATGGTTGGGTGGTAGATCAATGGTTTTATAGAGCATCAGTGGGAGAATGAGGCAAGTTAGTAAACTTTCTAAAAGCCAGGCTACCCTATTGGGATCAAAAATAAGCTAGTGACCCAATGGCATCTAGTTATTAGCCTTATGGGGAATTTTTAAAATAGTGCATGCCCTATAGTTTCCTCAAGAAATCCATTTAAACCCTCACTCGTGATTTTTGGTCCTAAATGAAAAATACTAGCTCCTCAACTACTGTTATTCCTCTCTATAGGGTTTCAATAGTTCTTCTATGATTCTTGTTTGTTTGGATCATCTTCTGATGCTTTATAAATCATGCTATATTTCTAAGAGTATTTTTCAATCCCTTTTTCTTATGTTTAGTGTCAAGTGTACTCATACCATTTATATACATTATAATCTAGTTTATTGGATTGTTTTACTTCATTGATTTCATCTATTCCTGAAGAAATCATATTTATATTTTGGATGAGTAAACACCTATAAGGCTAAAGTAGGTGGTCATAGGATATTACCCATATTATTGTGTTATTTTTCCCAATGTGCATGTGTTTATAGACTTTCAACTTTTTTTATGAAATGAACAAAATATTAATTATATGTTTAACTTTTTTATTATCCTTGGTTGAATACCATTTTTTCATGTCTTGAACATTAAGAAAGTAATTACATAATCGAACACCTAGTTAATTTTATTGAACATGATTTTTTCCATCAAAGTTGGGAATTTTGTTTATAAAAAAGTAAATTTGTTATGTTAAATGGATTATTCTAGGTGTACACTTGACCTTGTTTTAGTTGGATGTTATTAAATTAATAACTATGATTCAAATGGATAAAAATGTATTTATAAACTACATAGATGGATGTAAAATTGAGATATTTCCAAAGAAACACATTCCAAAATATGGTTTCATAACAACATACTTTATATTATTACATTGATAACAACTATAAATGACTTGATATAACCATCCATAATTACAAAATAAATAATGATTTTTCCATATCATATAATCAATTATCTTTTTTTGGTGTATAGATTTAGGGAATAAGGACACGTCATAGACTAATAAAGCCCATTTCCTTCATAACTAATGGTAATTTTTCTAATCATATATAAAAAATGCATAATTTTTATAAGTATTTGTCATCTCAAATATTTTTTTCCACATGTTCTATCCTTATAAACATTTCATGTGTACTAATTTTTATTATAACCTGTGTAATGGAAACATAAGAATGGGGAGAGCTCAAATTAATAGTAAGGGAAATATATAACTAACCCTGTCAAAAAAACATTCATGGTATACATAAAATGGTAGGATTAAATAATATGAATAATCCCACAATCAACTAAAACCGATATCATAAAATAAATTATACTAAATGGAAAAACACATATTAATGATACTGATCTCATTAAGATGGAATGCCTAATGTCGTACATCTAATACATGGTGGCAGTTCCTTGTTTTATGACACTACACTTTTTTGGAAAGCAGTAAACACTAAAACCCAACATATTTTCTTTCATGATACCAACTGATACATTGACGAGATATATAATACTAATCCCCAACAATCACCTCATAATTCCCAATATTTTCCCTATAAATGTGAATAAAACTATTAATACCATTCCCTAAGGACCCTCTTACAGAATAAAAATATGGTTATCTATATAATGGAAGTTAAATAGTGTCAATACAAAATCAACCTATGTTCACATTCAATAATCATCATGAATATCAATACTTTTCAACATGTTAATAAATGGGATGACATGATCATAAACCATCCAGATAAAGGAGTATGGTCGATAATGTAAGATCCTTACCATTTTGGAGACGCCTGATGCCCATTTTTAGGTAATTTTTTCCCTTTATTTTTTTATATAATGGATTGATTTTAAATTAGGGTAATCTCATGAGAATTTGGAGAAATTTGGAATCCCATTGGGAAATTCATAATTGGTGAATAGTTAAGTAAAACCATGTGGTTTTCCCTGAGAAACTATGAACCCCTTATTTGGGATATAAGAGGTGGCACACGGTAGGAACATGATTTTTCCAAATTGTGTGGCCTCCCTCCCCAAAATATGAACCCTCAGATAGAGTGGGTTTTCAATATTGACACATAGTTTTTTGAAAACGACACGCACACCTATGATAAACTATAAAATCCCTAAGTAGGAATGCATGGTTAAGGAACATGGTTTTTTAAACCCTAGATGTCCACCTAAGAAATCATGTGAATGTGTTTTAACACCACTATAAATTTTATTTATATTCTAAAACCCATGTTCTTTACCCCTAATCCACCAAAATCATCCCTAAATGATTTCCTTTTATTTTCATAGCTCCCAAGATGATTCCAAGGCTCCTCAAACCCCTTCTGGTGTGAATAGATGATCTAATTGAAATAGTGGACCCTTTTTCTAGTATTCAATCTATCATCATTCGTTTACTTTCTCCCTCCCATATTAATCTCTTGTTTTGGTGGGATTATTTCCACTGTTTGAAAATAGATTATATCTAGGTTATTATGGATCAGTTTCATTACTTTTTGTTCCTAGGTTTTGATCATAGATCTCCACCTCCATTGTGGTTTTGACCATTCAACATCAAATTGGGGATTTCAGTTTGGAAAATGTTCTTCAATGATCTTGAGGTCGGTGGTCTAAATGACAATTCCCATTGTTTTTATTGTAATTGGGTGTGTGTAATTTTGCAATTTCAATTTCCATGATGGGAATTTTCATTTATTTGTATATTCAATAAATTAATTGATTATTCCCATGTCATTATAAATTTTAGTTAATAAATTAATTATAAATATAATGTATAATGGGATTATGAAATTGACTGAATAATGGTTTATAAATATTGTTGATAAATTGATTATGAATGTGAAACCATGGTATGTGATAATTTTGAATAATGTAAACAATATTTTTGGGATAGGTAATGTGGTTCCAAATATTCATGGGAAGCCATATTGATGCTCTAGGGCCCAAGATATATGTATATATTTATTTCATGAGATCATTGTTTTTTTGGATATACATAGTTGCTCCAAATACCCATTGGGTTCTAAACTGTTGCTCTAGGCCCCAAATGTTTTGTTGTGAATTTATAAATTAAATTATTAAGAGAAGACCATTATTTAATGAAATGGGATATCCCTGTCAGACTAATTCATGGTCCAAAGTATGTATTTTCTATTCGGGTGTCGTCGTTAACCCAAGAACATATTTGTTTAATAAAAAATGTTTTAATGTTAAATTTTTTTACTTTATTATTCTATATTATTATTTATACAAACGCATACATTATTTTAGAATGGATGTTCATTTATATGAAATTGGTGGTGGTTTACTAAGTTATACTTACATCCTACTTAGTCTTCCTAATCGGTACCCAAATAGACTTCTTGTTTATAGGACCAAATAAGTTAAAAAATCCTATGTTAGAAGGTTGAGGTCGGATGTGGGATGGAGCATGGATGAGGTTATCGAACATGATGATGGGGCCTACATGGTAGTTTTTAAGTGTGTATTTATTTTGTTTTTTCATTTTTCACTTTACACTTATATGGAATGACATATCTACTATTTTCTGTAATGTACATTTATTCATATTTTGGATTTATCATGTGATGTTGAGTGATTATTTATTATTATATTATCTTGGTTATTATTTATTATAATTTTTTTATTATTTATTTATTTTTAATGCTTTGCTTTATTGATAAGGAGGGTAAATTATCCCCATAATAAATACTATAACCTCTCTATTATTCAGCATCCTCAGTCATATGGGAAGGACTTCATGAGATCACATTAATTAATAGTCTCTGGGAACTAGAATATGGAACATGGGCTCAGATGTTACTATGTGGTATCAAATGGATTTTATTTTCTTTTGAGTTGTCTTAATATTTGTGAAAGGTAGATAGGAGACTAGTATGAATCTGTCCTTGGTCATATGCTCATTCATGGGAGTATATAATGCATGTGTGGGGAAGCCCCAAGAACCAAGGGTGGGATTGTTGGTCTTGATTTTTTTTTTATGGTTGAATATCATTTCACATTGATCGATTCGCTACTTGTGTGATGATTCTTTTTTTTTCTATTTTTATTCATTCTCTATTATTAATTGAGAGTTTTGTATGCATGAATCAACCTAGGCACTCTAGATTTCATATGACATGCATCATTTTAGGGACATATAGAAAATCCATTTTTGGGTGATTTGTGGTAATTAATATACTTCTATTTGTTTGAATTGTTCTAATATAAATGGTACCTAATAATGAAATTAAATGGTTAAAATGGAGCTAATTGGAGTAATTTTAAATGGTTAAAATGGTTATTTAATGAGAATTCTTGACATATGAAAATCTTTTTCCCTAGGTTTTCCATGGCCTAGGTAACAGATGGTTGAGGGTGGTGTTATTTCTTCAGGTTTTACCATTGTGTGGAATATAGGGTAATTACTTGTAATAGAATTGTGGTAAACCCTCAATTATAAAAATATTTATTTTTTTTATGTTTCCGAAGATGTGTTTTTTTATTATAGGGATATGCCTACATGACAATTCTTGTTGACAGGACAACATGTGGACATAGATAGAAATGTGCCTCTCGTAGTAAATCTAGAGGCCCTGATAGTTCTGGGTGAAGGTTTGGGAGAGATTATCTGTGATAAATTTCCCCATTTTAGGTAGATTTTTTAAATATTAATAGGGAGTGTTATGGTAAATATGTCTAATATAACATAGGAGTTCCAATTGTAGCACCCTCTGAACTTCACCAGAGATGGTGGACCTGAGTCAACTATGTTCAAGATTGAGTCTGTAAAAATGATCCATGACTATTTAGAGACTCTTGATGAAAATAGGATCTGTTTTGTGGAATATATGTTATTTGGTCAAGAAAATCATTGGTGGTACATTTAGACTCGGGATGAGAAGCTTGAAAACAAAGTATGTAAGGACATTTTTCAGATATTCCTTGAATAATTTTACCCTAATATGATGAGGTAGGAGAGGGAGGATGTGTTTATGTAGATTACCCATAGTAACATGACTATGATAGAATATTTTAGTCAATTTACTAATTTGATGCACATTTTACTATAATTGGATGGATATTAGACAATTTTGGTGAAATGTTATCAGGATGGGCTTAAATGTGAGATTAATTCCCTGGTTACCATATTTCAACAGAGGATGTTTTCTGAAGTGTTAAATCTTGCTCTCATATATAAGGGAAATGTGAAAGGTAATTCTGGTGGAATGTAGATGGTTTTTGTTAGATGACTATGGGGTACATCTTCCGAGCATAGGAAGAATCGCTATGAAAATGTCAACCAAGGAGATAGTAAATAGATTGGATGGGGTGATGGATCAGTTACATAGAGAAGTAATAGAGTGTATTTCTACCAGTGAGGTAGGTCATGTCACTTTCGTAACAATGATACCAAATAATTAGTTTATTGTACAACCAATGGAAGTATGGGTCACTTACAGAGGTATTGAAAAAACCCTTGACTGATGGTAATGATGGAGGAGTTAGAAATAATCATCACATTGAGAGGGGGTATTCTAACACATATCAGTTGGTAAAATGGATTACTATTTTCCAAAGTGGTTTAGGTAGTAGATGAGGTACTTCGGGGAAAGAGAAACTATATCAGTTCAGTGGTGCTGCTAAGGGGACTTAGACAACTACACAAGTAAGAGGGGTAAAACAGTTGCATGTAGTTTAACCTAAATTTTTTGATAGAGAGGTCGGGACATCAACAGTCATAGGTATTATTCTTGAATATTTTATGCTTGTTAGCTCATTATTTGACACAAGATTCAATCATTCCTTTATATATGCTCAACTTGTGAATGCATTGATTCTAACAGTGGAGTTTGGGAGTTGGGTTATGATGATCAAAACAAACTTGGGAGTGCTTTCATAGGACATATTTTTTTGAAATTAGTGTTCCCCAAGGTTGATGAGTATCATTTTCTTTTGGATCCTTAAATACTTAACGTGTTATATTTTGACATTTTCTTGTATTTGGACTAGTTTGTACCATACTGAGCCCAGATCAATTATTACTATAGGAGAGTGACCTTTAAGTCTCTTGAGGGTCATAATTATGTGAATCATGGATAATGGGATTTCAAGAAGGCCATGAAGGGGAAGTTCATTAATAAATGAGGTAGCTCGTTGTTATGGTTGAAAGTCTTTTTCTATATGATGAGGTTGTGATGCATGACACATTTCCTCATGTAGTGGACCATTTTTTGGAATTTTTTCCTTAAAACATCTTATAGATTCCACCTGAGAGGTATTTTACCTTTATAATTGAGAATATGATGTGATTTGAACCAATTTCTATTCATACTTATCTAATGGTACCGAAAGAGCTCCAGAGAATAAGACTCAACTAAAAGATTTTATGGATAAGGGATTTATCTGTCCTACTACATCACATTGGGGTTCTCTAGTTTTTTTTCTATTAAGATGATGGGACATTGAATTTATGTGTTGATTATTGGAAGTTGAAGTGGCTGATAATTAGGAGCTATTATCCTCCCCAACATATAATGGATAACTTTGACTATTTGAGAGGATATTTTGTTTTCTCTATGATTCACTTGATATTAAGGTATCATCAATTGATAGTTAAACATTAAAACATAAAATGGACTGATTTATGGAGATGGTATGGCCTATATCAGTTTTATGTGATGATGTTCAGGCTGAAAAATGATTTGGGTGTGTTTATGGACATTATGAACTAAATCTTCCACCTATAATTAGATTAGTTTTTGGGTTTTTTCATGGATGAAATCTTGGTCTACTCCAAGCCTCAAGTCTACAATGTCCAACATCTCACATCATCTTGAGTACACTATGAGATAATTTTCTATACTCCAAGCTACTTCAGTGTCAATTTTGGATTGATAGTATACATTTCATGGGTAACATCATCCAGTAGGATGTTGTGTTAATGGACCCAAAGAAGGTGAAGGTAGTGGTTTCTTTGTAACACCCCCTAAATGTTTTTTATAACTAAAATTTTTTGTTGTTGAGGGGATATTATTAGAGGTTTATCCAGAATTTTTTTAGTATGGAAGCACGTATTTCTATATTGAGAAAGTAGGGGATCAATTTTGATTGGTTTGGGGCATCAGAGAATGTTGTACAATAGTTTAATAACCATTTGAATACCACACAGATTTTGATCCTATTTGATTCGGGTGAAGAGTATAATATGTTTTATGATGCATTAGGGATCTGAAATGGATCTGTTTTAATATAGTTAGATCATTTTATAGCATATGGGACATGGAATTTGATGCCAGATTAATAGAATTACCCTATGCAGGATCTTGAGTTGGTTGTGTTGTTTTATGACTTGATGTGTTAGTGACATTAGTTGTTGGGAGAAAATATTATTATGTATACCAATAAAAAAAGCTAAAAGTATATATTTTAGGAGAAAGATTTAATTCACGGATGGTGGAGAAGGGTCGAGTATATGAAATCATTTGATTTTGATCTAGAATATACACATTGGTAGGGAATAGGTGTTACTGATGTTTTGAGTAGGAATAAAAATGCTTAGGAAGTTCAGGAGTCTAGTTCTGAGTGGAATATGATGACCTAGCTATAAGAGATGCATATTGATGTTTAGGAATGCCATGATAAAATTAACCTTTTATCCTTATCTCTTGATTCTACACTTCTGAGATAGATCCAAGAGAGGTAGTATTAGGACCTTGGGTGTTTTTCCTTAAGGGATGGCCTTGAGGGTGGGGGAGTCACCTTATGATTGGACTATAGATTCAAAAGAGATAATCTATGTCTAAAATCAAGTTCTTCTGACTTTGTGTATGTGAGAAGAGTTAGTGCATTAATTTTATGTATGTTAGTGGGTGGTACATCTTGGTGTAAATAAACATTACCATGAACTACATTGACAGTATTAGTTGTTGAGCATGAAAAGGGAGATTTCATGGATCCTGACATGATGCTACACCTATCATCAGGTGAAGGAAACACATCAACGGATAGGAGGTTTGATACATCCATTTCCCATTTCGAAATGGTAGTGGGATAATGTTTCCATAGACTTCATGGTAGTGATTCCAAGGATGACTCAGAATAGTGAAGTTATTTGGGTGATTTTGGACCAATTGAAAAAAGTTTCACATTTTATGTTTATCTGTGAGTCTTTCATAGTTGATAAATTAGGGGACATGTACATTTAGGAGGTAGATTTTTTTCCTCGGGTACCATGGAGCATAGTTTCAGACTGTGACTCATGTATCACTTTTGACTTTCAGAATGTCTTGCATAGGGAACTTCGTTAGTAGTACTTTATAAGTACACATTTTCACCCAAAAATATATTTGAAATTAGATAATTATAATCATGTCTTGGATTATATTCAACAAGCACACATTCTCGATTTTTCTGGGTCTTAGGAGAAGCACATTGAGCTTTTTGAGATCACCAATAACAGTAATAATATATCTACTATCCATATGGATCCATATGAGTCACTCAATGGTAGGCCATGAAAATAACAAATATATTGGAAATTATAGAATGATACTCATGTATTGGATTATATTCAATGAGCACACATTCTCGATTTTTCTAGGTCTTAGGAGAAGAACATAGAGCTTTTTGAGATCACCAATAACAGTAATAATCTATCAACTATCCAGATGGATCCATATGAGTCACTCAATGGTAGGCCATGAAAATAACCTCTATTCTAGATGGAGGTGGGTGAGTTAAAGTTATTGGGACCAAGTCTCACTAAGGTGGCATCGAAGAGGGTCCATTTAATTAAAAAACATGTGACAATGGCTCAGTGTAGGCAGAAGTCATATGGTGATTGGAATTGTTGACCTCATGAGTTTATAGTGGGTGATATTGTATTCATTTTTATTTATAATAGATTAATTCATTGTAGAATTTGAAGGACGATAAATATGTATGTATTTTTGAAGGACCTTTTGAAATTTTGGAGTGAATCGGGCCAATGGAATAGTGATTTTCTTTTCTATAAAGGTATAGTTCATTGAAATAAATTTCATGTTCCACAACAATGGCTATATCCCCTAGACCATTTTCATGTGATTGATATCGATGATGTTGATCTTGAGTCTAATTCATCCTATGAAGAGCATCGTATTTGTGTTATGGATTGTAGTGAGAATGTGTTGTGGGGAGAGACCATGTTGATAGTCTGATTATTGTGGACACCTAGTCATGTTAAGGAGGAAACATGGGAGGGGGAATAAGTTATAGAATCATAGAGTACTGACATTTTTTACCTCATAAATGTAGAGATACACAGGATTACTGCTCAAGGAAGAGTTGTTATAAGGTGGGGGATATTATAAGATCCCAAACCTTCTAGATATTCCTACTTCCCATTTTTCATGTATTATTTTCCCCTAGTTTTGTTATATATTTTTTGGGTTTTATATTTGAGTAGTTTCAGGTCAATTTGATGAAATTTGGATTCCCATGAGGTTGTGCACAGTTGGTGCATAGTGGAGCAAAACCACGTGGTTTTCTCTAAGATATTGTGGGCCTGATTTTAGATCTTCATGAGGTGGTGCATGTTTTTCATAGAGATTTTCAAAATTTATCTACATCCCTCCCCAAACTATGAACCCTTTGATAGAGTGGGTTTTCATGATAGGTGAATAGTTTTTAAAACTGTTCACCCACATAGGAGTAACAATGATCCCCCTAGGTAGGGGCACACAGTTAAGGTGCATGGTTTATCAAACTATGCTTTTCCACCCAAGAAATTGTGATCATGGGTTTTAAACCCACAAAATTTTTTATTAACATCCCCAACCCCCCCCCCATTTTTTATCCTTTATCACCATGTTTTATCTATGAATGATTTACATTGATTTTGGAATCTTCTGGAAGGATTCCAATTCTCCTCAAACCCCTTTCGATTTGTATCATAGATCGGGTGGGAGGATCTAACAACTCTTCCAGTATGTGATCTCCTCTCGTCATTTTCCTTTCTCTATCCCATTTTAATATGTTCTATTCACGGGATTATTTCCTCCATTAGGAATGGTTTTAGATCTTGGTTTTTATTGGTGTGTTTTATTAGATCTTTGTCCTAGGTTTTGATCCTAGATCTCCTCTGTTGTTGGGGTTTTCACCATTCAACATCAAATTGCAGATTTTGGTTTGGTGAACATTCAAAAAAAATTAAAGTATGTGGTCTAATTTTTAATTCCCATAATATTGACTAAAATTGGGTTTGTGTAATTGTGAAATGACAATTCCCATAATGGTAAATAGAATTTATTTTTAAATTGAAAAAATTAATTGATTTTCCCCATGTGATTATCAAATTGGTAGAATAAATGGATTATGAATATAACGTATAATGGAATTATGAAATTTATTAAATAAATGTATATAAATGTGTTTAAAAATGGATTATGACTATTAAACCGTGGTATGTGATAATTATGAATGGTGTGAAAAATGAATTTTTGGTTAGGGACTCTGACTCAAAATACCCATGGGGTTCCAAACTAATACTTCAGGTCCCGATGAAATATGTATATACCTATTTCATGTGCACAATAAGTTGTGGGAAATGGATTTCAATGATAGATACCAACAGGGATCCACACTTCTACTATAGTCCCAAAATATTTAAATGAAAATTTGGAAATTAAATTCTTTAATGGAAGACCATGATTGAATGAAATGTGATGTCCCTTTGGGGGATGGTTCATACTCTATCATGGGTCGAAGCTAGTATTTCTGGTTCAAGTGTCACAGTGAACCTGGTGACCTATGTGGTTAATTAAAGAATAACTTATTGTGAATATTGATTACATCATCATTGTACTTTATTATTTATACACCCACATAAACTTTTTTAGACTGGATATTGTTTTAGATTTCATTGGTAGTGGCCTACTGAATTATGGTCACACCCTACTTGGGTATCCTGATCGGTACCCAAATAGACTTCAAGATTTCAGGATAGGATAAGGGAAAAATAGTATGTTAGTTTGATGAGTTTAGATGGAGGATGCATAATGGATTTGGGAATAAGACATGATATTAGGACTCGATTGGGGAGTTGTCCTTATGTCTTTATTTTGGGTTTTCATTTGACACTTGACTCTTATTTGTCAGGAACATTCTAATATTTTTTATTATGGTCACTTATTCCTATTTTTCATTCATCATGTGATGTTGAGGGATTATGGATTATGGTAAAATATTGGTTTATATTTATTATAATTTTGATATTGTTTATTTATTTCATCTATTGTGCTAGTTTGACAAACATGGTGTAGTATCCCCACATTCATATTATTCCCTCACTGCTAGTCGTCAGCATCTGGCATACGGGGATGTGCGTCTAAGGTAATGTAACTTACCATCTCAAAGCATCTTCATATAGCCCATGGGCCAAGTCTTTATAGATAATACATAGTCAACATTCTAGTAATCGTATATATTGGAATAAAAACATATGGAACACTGATACATTCCCTCTTATAAATAAATAAACATTCCTTCTAAGAAAACATCCTCCAAAATAAATTTATAAAATGATATGCTCACACCTTATAGTGTAATGAGTATAAAATTAATAAAATTATTGAATAACATGATCCTATTACATATAAAAATGGATGGTTGTAAAAGAACATATTCACCATTGAAACAAAGGATACACAGGAGGGTGCTGGAATTAATGAAAAATAGCCACCTAAAATGAATTCTTCATACAATATCACAAAATAGGGGATCATTAGACTTATTTCATGATACCAAGATTTCAGTCCCATAAATAATATATATATTAGAAAATAAATCCAGAAATCTAAAACCAATTTGGTTAAATACATTTGATAATGATAATCCAAATGGAAGCAAAAATAGAAAAGAACATTTAGAAATGATTTTTGACATTAATGTAAAATACAAATTGACATGTCACATTTGGAAGTAAATTTTCAATGGGAGACGTGAAGGTATTTGAAAACTATCAATTTTAAAAATATAATCAAATAATTTATCCATGAAATTATATAAATTTTATCTTGTATATATAAGTAGAGGAATAAAAAATGTGAAACTGAAATGAAATCTACTTTTAGTTTTGAAAACAAACTTTTTTTGAAACTCACATTATAAGAAGTGTAAAAATAATTAATTTTTATTAAAATATATTTTTCCCAAATATGATTATCAAATACCACATAATAACATACTAGGGTTGGAGAACCCAAGCATGGAAAAAAGAAAATATCATGACTTTATATTATAACTTAAATAAAGGAGATTTGAGTTATTGATATCCCTAACATGAATCATACTCAATGAATCATGATTCATTTTAAAATTATTTTATGTGGAAAAAATGTTTATAATTAGAAAATAACACATAATATTACAGAAGTGTAGAATATACTCTACTTATATGAAGTAATATCTAGTTAATGGTCATCACACAATGAACTAAAAATACAAATTATTGATGAGACCATAAGGGGATTCGTTTTAATAGGGTTTCCCTTGCCTCCACCTTCCACTCCACCGTCTTAGATCAAATATAACTCTCTCTTTAGTGATTCTAATTTGTGCATTTTTGGCTTGCATCCTATTCTAGTAGTGGCGCCATGTGGGCCTGACATTCTCGGTGAACCTCATTGTTTTCTGGCCTTCTTCTCTGCCAAACCTTCGAGCTGGCTAGGGTCATTCATGGAATTTGGTGATGGTATAGAGTTTGAGTTCTAGATTCTATGGTTTGGGGGTTTCCGTCGTGTTTTCTGTCGGTTGTGGGTGTGTTGGTAGGATATAGTATTCGTGTGCGGTTTTGAAGGTGACGACAGGATCTGCTGTTATGGCTTGTGGTGGGGTCTTCTTCTAGCGATATTGGAATTTGGGAGGTCCTCAATTTGGTGTTGGATGGTGATTCTATATATTTTGAACATGAATATTGGTTTCAGATGTGCAATATCTTTTGGTGTCATACTGTGTCGATGTCACCGGGTGGCTCTGCCCTGGTTCTTTCTGGTTCCCCTGTGAAGGGTGGATTGTGGGTTTAGTGTGACGACACATTCTCTGTTGATTTTTCCCCTAATTTATGGATGATGGATCTAGATTCTTATTTGTTTCTGAATTTTGATTGTATGAGATGCAGAAGGTATAGGAGAAACATGATCAGATCCTGTGAAGTTTTTATGTGTGTTGTTGAATTTTTTTACTTTGAGAAATGTTGTTTGTGGTAACATTTTCATTGTGGCCCTACAGTTAGAGTTTAAGAAAACTTGCAATGAGTTCACCTAAAAGTTTGTGCTCTTGAAGAGATTTAGAGCATAGTTTTAACTTGGTCATTGCTATTTGGATTTGGAAATTTGAGAGGGTATGACATTTCCAATGGTACTAGCCTCATTCATCATTGCATGAGACAACTTATTGAGCAGTGATGAGAAGGTGGAATCTACTCTTAATGGTTTTGATATTGGGTAGGGGACTTGCTTTGTAGTTTTTCATGAGTTTTTTTGGCCTTGAACTAACTGTGGAGGATTGGTTGTTTTTTAATTCATTGATTTCATGTTGGGTTCCCCCTCATCCCTTAAAAGAGGGATTGTGATAAGAAAAAATTAATTTTGAGTCAAAACTAAAATTACATTACCAAAAAATCTTATGACTAGGTCAAAACTTGATTCAAAATAAATTTAAAGAAACAATATTTTTTATTATTTTATCAAATTAATTATAGGGAAATAATTTATAGAAAAATCATGGCATAATAAATTACGAAAACACCATAAAAACGAATCGTATTCCATTACATCTATCTTGTATAAATGAATCAGAATTGAGACTGAGAAAAATCATACAGCTTGAGTAATTGTGCAATAAAAAACTCTTGAAAGAGTATGATTGTAATTGAAATAAAATACCATTATTAAATTATTATTTAATATATAATATCTGAAATGGAATGTATTTAAACCATATTAATGAAATTTTTATCAGAATACCAAACATGTCTCAAAGAGAGGAATTTGATATGATAATCCTTACATCAGTCCGGATTTTTCCGGCACTTACACCAGACATCCTGAAAAGTTAAATTAAGTTCGTAAAATAAATAACCAATAACTTTATTCATAATATGTAACATTTACACTCCTAATTTAGAATAATTAAATACATATAGATATTAGATAGATTTTTACCTATTCTAAACATCGGGTGTAAGTAATATTTATCGATTTGAACTACCTTCCTAAAAATGATGGTGGTATCTATTATTTTTTAAAATTACATCATAACATTATCATATGTGGTGATATATTATATTTTTAATGATAATTTATAAAGTTATAATTTCATTACATGATACTTTTAGTTATAAACAATGATGATGAAATCTCTAATGATCATATTTCGATGATTCTTAATGAAGAAATAGTGTTTTCATAATTAATGATTTAACTATTGATATAAACTCACTATAACCAAAAAAACATTTTCATGTTTAAATAATATTATACAAGTGCATAATTTCTCACATTCATTCCTCATATAGACTCATAATAGTGTTCTTGTATGTGGTTAAACCAACCCAAACATGAACCCACCATGATTAATGGATGATTAAGAGTTTGTTAGGTTTTAATATAACTATAAAAGAAGTATAATTATTTCCTTTAGTGATTATTAATATTTTATAATATAATTTTAATGAATTATAAGGAGAATATATTTTACATAATTTCAATACATTGAAATAAGATATCTTTCTCCACTCAGTTTTCTCAGTTTAATCGATTTAATTAACGATAATAATTTTTCAACTATACCATTAAAATGATTTAAAATTTTCCATTCCAAAAACATTAATTATATAATAAACATAATATATATCCCTTAATAACATCCAAATGACTATTCATGTATGGTAGTGAGGAAAATAAAAATGAAAAATAATCATTATATGGAATTGGTTGTCCACGTGTACATGTTGTTGATGATTTTATTTTTCATAGACTGAGAAAAAGAATTAATATGGTTAATTATTTAAGAATCATAAATATTATATAATTATAATAATTTTTTATTAAATTATTCTTTTATAATATCCTTTTATGGTGGTGAATGAAAAAGAAACACATTGTGTCATGGAGGAGGTAGTCTGCCCAAAGATTGCCTTAGGGTTTTGTTTTTCATTATTGAAAAGGGAGAAGAAAATTAATTATTATTGCCATAAAATAATAAAATTAATTATATAACTAATAATAACTTATTTACATGTTTATTTTATAATATTAATTTTAAACTTAAAATAGAAAAGAAAGAAGTTAAATAAAAAATGATTACTCACATTGAGAACTTTGAGATTTCCTCTCAAGATACCTTGGAAAAATATTACATAGGATAATATATTGTCAACGTAATCTCAAAATAGTGAAAGATTATTATAGGTAAAGTAAAAATTATATGCATCCATGAATAAACTGGATTTTTGTAGTTCCTTAATGGGGTGGTGAGTGGCCACTTTTATAACTGGTGAGAATGTTATTTTTATATATATTTCATCTTAAAATAAAGGGAAAACTTTTTAAACAAATCAAGTTTCTCATAAAATGGTAAATAATTGAGTGGAGAGGTTATAATGTCTTTAAACATGTCATACGCTATAATCAAGAGATGTTTTTATCATTTTTCAGGCCCTTTAACCCTTGAATTATTACTTTTACAATTTTAGCTTTTACCATGAGAACTACTTTTTTCCATTAGTATCATAATATTTATACCTAAAATTAATTTTCCCTTTATAATATCATTTTGGAACCATTTATTATAAATTAAAAAAAAATCTATAAATTCAATTTATAAAATTGACAAAAAATTAATTTCATAATAAAAATATATAATGTGTTGAATAAATTTGAGAAAAACATACTTATGTTCTAAAATATAATATATGTATTTTTAAATTACAAAAACATTTTTTAAATTTAGAATTATATTATAAAATACATATTACTCCTTATAAAATTGTTTCATAAATTTATAATTCATACTTAGTTACTAATAATTCAAAAAGTAATGTTATTTTTAAAAACATTATTTTTCAATATTTACCTAAAATCATTATTTTTAGATAAATACCTAAATATAATCTTTAAATTAAATTATTATGTTTAATGAATAAAATAATTTCACTTTTTCCAAATTAAATTTATAAAATTTCCAAATTCATTTTTTAAATAAAATCCTAAAATATAGTGGAAGACTATTCATATTGGAAAATGGATTTTTAAAATTATTATAATTCTTTAATATTACTTCCTACCAATTACTATTTAATTTATTAGTAATATATTTTCTATATTGTCAATATATTTAATTTTTATCTAATCATACTATACATAGTTTCTTGAAATACAAAACCATATATTGAAAATTATATTTTACTGAAGAAAAATATTTTTTTAGTTTTTTTGCATTACTAATTGAATTTTATTCATATTAGAAGTATATATTTTTTATTTATATAAATATTTATTAAAGAAGTTAGTCATATTAATTTTTGAAAATTTAAAATTTTGGTTTTTATAGTGATAATTGTTATTTATATTTTTAAATAAATATATTTTTATTTTGTTTAAGTTTGGTTTTTTTTTGTGGAGATAGAAATCTAACAAATTTACTTATTTAAAGGTAGTAATTTATACAATATTTGGGTGTTACATTCTACCACACATATATAAATTACATCCTTGTAATTTTATTTATTTATTAAAAAATATAATTGTATCTATAAGGTATAAATTGATTGATGTAACAAAATTACGAGAATAGGAAAGGGAAAGAAACTCACCTATTAGCATATCTATATATTTAGTATCTTCCCTGATAATTGAGAGAAGTACCTTTCATGGTTTGGTGTTAAGACATTTTTTATTTCACCTTATGTTTATAGTCAAAATGTATTAATAGAAAACCAAAGGATGGTGTGAAATATGATTCCATATTTTTGTGATTTGTATGTATATAATTCACATAAATGGACATATCACACAAATCCATCTATCATCCCCTACACTTCTTCAACTAGGTTTCAATGGTGGGAAGATGAGGTCAAATAACGAAGTCAACAAATCATGATCGTTATCCTTATAAGGTTCATTGATATAAACATTCAGAATCCTCTTAACCCTTATCGGAGTAACTCCCCCAATGCACTAGCCTGAAGCCTTCCCAAAATATCCCTAACCTGTGTCGCCAAATTCAATAGATAACCAACAATATTTCCACCTTCCTATTGCACCTTTCCCTACTCTACCATATCCATAAAGACCACCATTATGATGTTTGATGGTGGAGTGATGTCCACTACATCCACTATAGATGGAACATAATTTTCCCAAAAAAGGCCTTCTATGGAACAAAGAAAATCCCACACATACATCCTGGACTTTCATGTTCTGGGTAATTAGACTTGATTATTGAATTGCTACCTGCCATGGTGTCATTGGCTATCCTCACCCTTTTCTTCCTCATTATCATGTACCATTTCACAATATGTGATGGTTGGGGTTTTTATTATACTTAAATCACTAAAATTGTTCCTTTATCTTCTATGAAAACAAAGGTAAATATATATAGAAGTGGTGCATTCGCAGATAATTTTAATGTTGATATGTTGTTTTCTTCTATCATTATCATGTCATTAAGAACTCTCTGGGATGGATGTTGGTTATTGACTCTTCCCTAGTCAAATTTTCAAAAATGAATATTTTTTATGTAATTTAACCATGATTAAGTGAATATGGGTTCTATGATTAAATAGTGAATCCATTAATATAATCACATAAATTACTTCTAATTTAAGAAAACCATGATTTATATTTCCCTAAATATTAAATTAGGAAACCAAAAATATTTCCACTAGAAGTTTCCTTAAGTAATGAAATCATTAGGGTATTTAATTAATACTAATTGGATATAATAGGGTGTCTTGAATAAGAATACAGTATGGATTCCACAATTATTGAGTAGAGGATATGTTTACCTTCTTCCCATCACATCCATAAAAAAATCCTAGTAGTAAGAGTTGCATAGGAATTACCTTGACTCCTTAATCTTATAGGATAATAATTTTTAACCTATTTTTTAGCCTATATGTTATTTAGTTGAAACTCTTCTACTCATAGCTCAACAAATATCATCAACGTATTACCTTATATCACTTTATATTCAATCTTGGTTACTTTGAGCTATTTATTCTCATAACTGTTAACTAAATCCCTTAAAGTAACTATAAACTCAATCCATAATAATGAATTTTAAATAGAATTTTAATTACCAAATCATATCCCTCTAGTGTGTCATGTTATGTTTTCTGTCTTAATTACACTCATCATGCAATAGAGTGATTATTGATTAAATACATGACTAACAATTTTTTGGGTGATTACCCCTAAGTACATATATGATACACCCGCATACACATTCCATTATCCTTATCTAGATGTAATTATTGGAAAATAGATTACTCAATATATTACCAAACATTTAGTGAGTGATCCAATTATTAAACACAATTTTATTACGTTCACTAATTTTATCTCATTATAAACTGAAAATAAAATGGTATCATTACATTACTATCCCAAAAATGTTATCTAAACTATTGAAATTATGATTATCCTTAACTTAACAACCCTTAAACTATCTTCAAAAAAGTTATAATCTCCTAAATTTATTTAATCTATTCCTTTCATACAATTTTTTGTACCTAATATTGAGACTGTCAAACCCTACGAAATAAACCAAAACATTATATAATAACTTTAATACAAGTTATAAAATCCTTGATATAACCATCCATAATTATAAAATAAATTACCATTATTTTATCTCTTTCATCTCCATGATCGTTTTAGATTTAGAGACTTATAGAATTAGGGATTTTAATTAACAAATAAAGACTATATCTTTCCCAAAAATTGAAATTTTTATGTTACAAATAAGAAACCGATTAATTCTTCATAATTGTCCAACATAAACCATAAATATTTCCATGTTTTTCATCCTAATAAACATGTCATTTGTATAAATTTGATTCATATCATGGAACATGGAAACATAGGAAAGGTGTGAGACCAATCATTTATTAAGGGAAAAATGTAACTGAAGATATTAGAAACATAATCATAGTGTAGATAATATGGAAAGAATAAATAATCTAAATAATGTAATAATAAACTGAAAATGAGAGAATTATATATCCATGATAATAAATAAAATTATGAATATCAATAAGTATAATATTATATTGATGGATCCATTAATTTCTAGCGTCAAAATCTTATTTTCATTTCCTTTTTAATTTAAATTATCTTATTGCGAAAAAACCCAACCTATTTTTCCTCATGAGTCCTATAAATAAATTGAGGGGTTATATATTTATACTCCCCACTCATCACCTATTTAATTCTATTGCATTCATTATAAGCTTCAACCCAATTTTTGATACCATTACCTATTGAACCTATCACTGAGTAAAAATATGGTTATCTATATAATAAATGAAATTAAATGTTATTCCATAGTCATAATGTGTTATCAGTCCATAATCCACAAGAATATCAATAATTTTCCCCATTTATATTAATTGGATAACATGATCATAATATATCATGTGAAAGAAATGGATGGAAAAAATACACAGTAAACTTTCCAATAATCATCTTTATACTAATTACAACACATAGAATGCTAATATTTTCCTTCTTATCAATAAATAAGAATTATTTCTAGTTGAACATCCTTCAATATTATTTTCAAAAATAACATTGTCACACCATATATATTTATAATTATATGTTTAAATCAGTACTAAAATAATAGGAGCATAGTCCATCCGAAGAAATAAAAATATTTGGACACAAAAGAACATATTTGTAGAGAAATAAAAGAAACATGGGAGGGTGTTATCATAAATGAAAATCACCCACGCAAAAATAATTCTTTGAAAAATACCCAAAAAATAAGTGATCAAGAATATAATTTTTTGATACCGTGAATTAAATCCCACAAATGATAATATATATATATATATATATTAGGGGATAAGTCATGAAAAAAAACAATTAGGGTAAATTATTTTGAAAATTATAATGGATGCCAAGGTGAAAAAATGAAATATATTTTATAGAACTATTTTCACATTTATGGAAATTAGAAAATTAAATGTAGAATTAATAGGTAAATTTTAAAAGGGTAGAGTGAAAACCATTGAAAACGTTTACTAATAAAAAGAATCACCAATAATCGATCTATGAAAAGATGTAAAGTTTATCTTGATGAAATGTGGATAGGATAATAAAACATGTGAAAGATAAAGAATTTTTTTTATTTTTAATATAAATTTATTGAAAACAAACATAGTAAAAATAGTAAAAAACATTAGTTTGTAATAATACATAAATTTTCAAAAGGGGATTATAAAATATCATTTAATAAAATGTTAGGGTGATGGAAACCAATCATGGAAAATAAATGATCCTGATAAAACATTATAAATCAATTGAAGTATATGAGTGTTATTAATATCCCTCATAGGAAACATATCCCATTAATAAAGAATCATTTTAAAATGATTTTATGTGGTAAAAATGTACATAATGAGATAATACAACATAATAAAATCCTAAGGTAGAATTAACCAAACCTATATAAAATATTTTCTAGGTAATGATCATAACTCGATGAATGAAAATTGAGTTAGAAAAAACTCTTAGGACTATGTTAACACTTTAGTAAAAATACATTTAATGAAAAGAACATTATATTTATTAAATTACACCATGATTTAAAAGAAAATAACATATTTAAAATTCATTGCATAGAAACTAAAATGAGTATCTAACAAAGTAAACATGGTGTATACCATGTATAATTTCTTAATGAATAATATTTGTCACCAAGAAAACCCTTACAACATAAGTAAAACTGTAATACAAAAACATTAAAATATTGTACTTATAATTAAACATAAAATACCATTATAAAAATTTAATTCATGATATGATATCTCAAATAGGATTTATGTCTACCCAAAAAATTAAATTAGGTTCATATTGCTAATAATTTCTCAAAAATAGGAATTTGATATAAAAAATATTACCTCAGTCTTAATTCATTCTACTCTTAAAACAAAAATCTTGAATAATTAAATTAAATTCATTAAATATATACCCAAGAAAATTATCCATAAATATATGATTTTTAATCCTCATTTATGAATAAGTTGTACATATAGATATTAGTTATTTTTTTACTTATTTTCAACATAAAGCATCTTTAATATTTATTACATTAATATAGTATTATAAAAATGGTGTTGGTTTCTATTATTTATCAAAATTCATTGTTTATTAGACAATCTAAGGTAATATAATTTATATTCCATGAAATTTTATTTCATGACCCCCTCGCTCCAAAGAGTCCCCCCCCTGAGTTGGCAATGAGATACAAATTATAGTGATTGCACGAGTCCTGTTTCTAGTGGGGTCTGGAGTGGTGACTAGCACCAAGGTTTTATTAAGAAATCATATTGGATACATTATGCTATAAGAGTAAACATGTGTAAGATATAGATAAGTTAGAAACCCCAATAAACACCATCTCATATATATATAATAAAAACACAATGCAAACATGTGATTTCATTGAATTTTAATACAACTAAAAAACTACAAGTACCAAAACAGAATCATGGTAGTGAACAAAAATCCAAAAAAACTCATGTAAAACAATGAGCTAGTACAATCTAGCATGGTCACCATCATCCTATTTTTTACCAAAAAATTATTTCGATATAAATTTTTTGAGCATAAAAATATACTTTGTCGAATCCTCTTCAAAGCCTCTTATGGAAAAGATAATTACATAATTCTAAATCCTAGTGAAAAAAATGTGTAACTAACATGTCACCTAAAAAAGTATAGTATGTTCCTACACCCTCCATGGATATCTCTCACCATGTTTCACATACAAGTGATCATATACTATAATAATACATTAATAAGGGAACATTGCTACTTCTTCCCCACCTGTTTACTTCTTTTTAACATTTTTTGACATCTTGAGCCATGTCTCTATAAAAAATGAGCCACCTTAGAGAATTTTGGGCTACTATATCACTATATAGAATTAGTGTATCACATAATCACATCATATCATCCACATGTCCACATATAGTAACCATGTAGTTTTTTAAATCCACCATAGCTCGCATAACATATATTATTCTTTGGGTATAATAACTCAAGCGATCATAACCCATACATCGTGTAATTACCATAGTCCATCACAACCCATTAATTATATATATATATATAACAACCATTTTGATACTATATCTTAAGATTAATTTCTATGAAATAACCACAAGAAATCATATCTCACTACTCAAATTTATCTGGAAACTAACCACTATCCATACTAGAAAATAATACTACCCAGGGGAGTGAGGGGGGCCATAGGGGGTAGTCAGCAATCCATCCTCTCACTAAGAAGTTATGGAAAACACCCTCCTAGATTAAACTAGGTTTTAGTCTCCCAAATAGATATAGATAGGGTATCATATGAAATCAAAAAACATACAGAATACAATTTATCTCACAAACACACGATAGGTATAACCTATTTCTAAGATCAATTACAGTTATTATCACTCAGACACCCGACTGATGCTGCTAGTGACTAGAACCCTATAAGGGAAAAACAATATAAGGGGGATATATTAATTAATTAATTAATTATATTTAATCATTTAATTTTCATAATTAATTAATTATCCATTAATTAACACTAACATTTATTCATCTTATATTTCAGTATACAAACAATCCAGTTCAATTCCATGACCTATAGGAATAATCTAAACTGAGTCCATGGATTCTAAATATTAACATATTTTCATCATTTTCATTCCATCAAAACCATCCCAATGGGTGTATAATTTTTTAGAATTATTAACTTTCCATAATTCCAATTACCCTATGAATTCCATCGTGTGTTATAACAATCCTAAATGAAATCGTGAACATCCAACTGCCACAAGCTGTGGGGAAAGGAATGCAGATAAAACATGACAAATGGTTATCAATCAATTATATAGATTAATTCATAGAAACGAATCCAACTTATCACAACAATGGGTAATCCTAGATTCAATTTTTTCCATCAACCCTGGTTCTATCCCCAACACCCACATGAAAATCTCGATGCATCTATCCAACATAGGCATCATCCACTTCCACATCATTTGGGCCCCCCATATCTTATAAACCACCCCAGGATCATATCACATCACAAAGTAATTGATTCATCCAAATTACAACATTAAATCCTCTATGAATGATACATTTATAAATTTATAATATTTCAAACTACACTAACTACAATGTCATAGCATACTCGAATTATGTGGTTGAACCCACAGAGAGCGGGGAACGCAATGATGAAGATACTCAATAAAAGGTCATGTTACCCCAATTTCAATTTATTTAAACTCAATAAATGAAGAAAATAAAATAAATGAAACCAAATAGAAATTATGAAGTGAGGGGAACTGTCTTCTATGGATAGTTTTTATAAAAACAAATCTTGAATGAAAATGATAACCAATAATAATCATTGGTTGTAAAATAAAATAATTTAGACATTAGAATAAATATAACATCAATAAAATCTAAACAAGAACCCTAATTATATATGGCCAGATAAATTACAATAGAAAAATTCATTAGGATTAAATTTCAAGAGTATAAGAACAATCTAATTCAGTGCTCATGAAATAATAACCTTTATCATAATGGGTTTCAATTACTTCTAAACACACTTGGTCCATGATTTAACAATATATATGATTAATGTGACTCAAAACATAATACCAATTGAATAAAATCCCATCACATGGGATGAATGAAATAAAAAAATTGATACGCATCCAGTTTAATTGATTCTTCTCCCCTCTACAATTTTAGCCTGGTGATCGCCAACAACAAATAAACCCAAAACCAGAGGGTAGAGAGTAGATTAAAGACAATGAAAATAATTTAATTTAATTAAAAATAATAATCTAATGTTTACATCAAAATATGAAATAAAAAATATAATGAAAAACCCATCTATGATGTACAACGAGTCGGAACACAAGTGGAAGCTTCCTAGTTCTTAAATATCTACACCACAAATTGAACTCTTTTGATCTAGAATAAACCCATATTTATAAGCCTAAATGATTTCCACAGGCTTCCCTGGGTCAAAGTCCACATTAAATGGTCTTTCTCACATCATATGGGTAGACTCAGTAAAAAAGATATGTAAAATTCACTATTTTTTAGTTTTTTTGATATTTTCACATTGTGTACTTTTTCTTTGATGTGTAATGTTTGGGTGGTATACTTGACGTTTTCACATCATGTAATTTTTAAATGATGTCTGTAACACCCTAGACTTTTATGTTATATAAATCATCAAAGGAATCTTTTTCTACACAACACTTTCTTGGCTTGCTTTACACGCAATCGCGACCTTCCTCGATAGCTTGCGTCGTACGCAATACCGAGTTTCACTAAACAACAATATGCTATTAAAACTAGCCGTTATGAATAGTAATAACCACTTTTTGAAATTTTATAAATTTTATTTTTCAAAATGGACTTCATTTTTGGACTCAGAATATCGAAATTAGCCTAGGGTGAAATTTTGGTATTTTTCTGAAAACTTTCAATTTTTGATGAATAGTGAAACCACTAAGTGGTAGGTTAAAAACTGAATTTTGCATAAAACTTAATTTTACCGCTTCTGTGAATGGAATTTCGAAAATCCGACAGACACGGTTGATATCAGTAAGTAAAATGTGGTTCAATGAGATAAAAATAATTTTTTGGTGAATAGTAACTTTTTACTTTTTTTACCGCGGTTAATAGTAAATAGGGTAACTAAGGGTAAATATGATATTAATATTACCCTAACACATGTCCTAATTCTATTGGACAAGTGTAATTCGACCAAAAACAAACTTAGGAATAAAATATGACCATTTAGGCCCACTTGGATTAGATTAGGACATTTATTATTAATTTATTTAAAGAAGGGTTAAAATAGTTAAAATCAAAGTTTAATAAGTAAATCATTTTTAATATGGGGTTATACATAAGATAAATTCGACTATAAATATTCATTAAAAAGATAAAAAGATTTCCTACATAATGGTATTTTATCTATAATTTTTAGACATTAAATAATTTAATTTATTTATGACACAATGATGATGCAGTAATTATCTTATTTATGAAATATTGACATAATTGATGTTATAAACACCAAAATAAATGTAATTTGAGACTTTTTATGAATTACACAAATTTTCTAGGTTACTATGATATATTAGTGTTGATTTAATCAACTTGGTTCGAACATATAATTCTGTTATGACTTTCACAAAAATCATATATCAAATAGTGTCAAAATTGACACAAAATAGTTTTTAAATCAAATATTATATTATTAATTGTTATTTTATTCCTAAAAATCTAAGGTTCGGCCAAATGACTTAGATAAGGATATATATATTAATAATAAACAATTTGGGGTTCGTTTGGCATGTTATAGTAAGTGTATTAACCATATAGTGAAAGAAAACAAAAAGACACGGTAAAAGTTAAATTATTTAACTTAGAGTTAAATCTAATTGATAAGGTTAAAATAATTCCCTAAACTTGTCTAAATCCTATTGGTTGATAGGATTTCGACCCATCCCCACTTTAGCTTCGAAATAAGACCCTTTGGAACCATTATAAACCGATTTTGACTTTAATATAAAATAATATTTTGAGATATTCCTAAGGTGCCCCTCTCCTTCCTTATAAAAGGGCACCTCCTCCCCCTCCTCCTCACACCAAATTGAGCACTCAAGCTCGGCCAACCCCTGCCATTTTCTCCTCTCCACTTCCCTAGAATAATCCTAGAGGTCCTGGTCTTATTCAAAGACCAATCTTAGTTCCCTAAGTGGAGGATTCAAAGAGGCGTTCCAAAGAAGAGGTAATATCCATTACCGATCTTTTCAATTTCTTTCTTCTTCAACTTCTTCTTCTTTAGTTGTTTCATGATAAAGTAATAACATCAGTATTACTTACATACTGATATGTTACTATAAATATGAAACAACCCTAATTCACCTTCTATCCATCCTACGGAAAAATGAAATCACCGTGTGTGCGTACGTACGGAATACCGTCTCCACGCCGTGGTGTAATCTATTTTCCACCATCACTTTACAAGGATGGGTATAATGGTGTAATGAGTAACTATTTATGATTATTATAAAGTAATATTGATACTGAAATAATATATATATACTCCAATACAGTTCCACGATCATAGGAACGATATCATCACTCGTGCGTATGTACGGAATACCGTCTCCACGATGTGATGCGACTCGTTCTACATGATCATCATTACATAATAATTATATAAATGAATTGAATGAATAAATATGATATATGTTACACTAATACCATTCTGGATATAAGGTATCTATAACCTTAAAAGAAGAATAAGAATGTATTCGGCAAAACACGCATAAGAACAAAAGGCAATAAAGACCCGAGTAACAAGTAACAATGAAATATTACTAACAAGAAGCTAAGAATATGACCATATATGATATCATATAAATATGTATGATTCTGGAATAAGTCAATAACATTATTTAAACCATTATACAGGAGCTTCGGACACGTACAAAGCAAATTGGACCTAAGGTAAGGGAAATATCACAATCTCATTTTTATCCGAGATTGTTTATTCGTAAGTATTTACTGGGGTGTATTTTATCATCCACATCCATGTTTCATCGATATGTAATAATATTTCCATCCACCTACAATTGTTTAAATCCATTTTTACCCTTCGGTGAGTTTTTAGTAATATGTATGAAAGGAATCTTTTGTCGTTTTTCGTACGAGGTACTTTTTGACTTTTCCGACAAAAGTACGAAGAATGTTTTTTTTAACTTATACGGAAAGAATGGATTTTTAAAACATTATTTCCAAGAATATTCCTTTATAAGTTTTCATGTTTATTTTTAATCAACTTCTTTTAGTTTATAATTGTATGACATGTTAAGAAAATAAAAGTGTTTTTGAAGTAGAAAGGATATTTTCCTCAAGAATGAAGTTCAAGTATTTTATCAAAATTATTTTCCATCTAAGATAATAAAAGGGTTCTATTTTTATCCCTATTATTACATTGATTTGATCATGTTGTGATGGAAATATTTTTATGAATTCCTTTATCTTATATGAATTGTTTTATGATGTCATGTTGTTTAAGAATCCCATTTTTATTACATGGGTTACGCTATGATGTATGGTTTATGATTATGTGGCACACATAAGAAAGGATTAATTATGAGATGGGTGGGACCTATATCTCCCTCCAATGCATTGGGTAAAGATTTTATATCTCATGAGATAGACATGGCTGGAACGGAAGGTTATTTCGGTTCAGTGATACAGGACTGAAACGGGGAGTGAACTCGGTTCAGAAAGGGACTTTGTCCACTAAGATAGTCTTGGCAATGAGTCATGACTAACAAGAAATGATTTTCCATGATTATGTGTGCATGCCACAAAGTTTCAAGTTTTATGTTATGATTATGGGGATCTCATTTTCACTTCTATGATTTATTCCATGTTAAGATATTATGATCTATTTTGCAGGTTATGATTTTCAAAAAGATATGATATGATTTTTATTTCCTTTATTTGCCCTTTGCTGAGCATTTGAGATCACCCTTTTATGTTTTCTTTTCCCCAGGTCAGGAAGATGGATATTAAGTAGAATATGCTAAAAAGGGACCCTAGATATGATGAAATAAATGGGAGACACTGTAGAAGATTTATAAACCAGTTGTTTATGTTTCCCAGTTTCTAAAGACACTATACCTATACGGTCCTTTGTGGTTTTGTCATATGTTGTAATAAGTGTGCTTCAATTTTGAAGTATTAACAATGTATGTAAAGTATGGGTCGTTATAGTTGGTATCAGAGGAAAGGTATAGTCAACCTTTGGAAACTAGGATGTGAAAGCCTTAGTAAGAACCCTAAGGATAAGTCTAAGCATAGAACACAATCTTAGTGTTTTAGAAATGGCCTTGAATAACCTAGGATAAGACCTTAAGCATGAAAATTTTATTCTTGAATTATGTGGTTTTCCTATTATAATTAGTGTTGCTCACACTATTCTTCTTGGTTTTAGTCAATGGCTGGAACCCGAAGGAACCGTGTTAATGCGGAATGCGATGGGCAATGCAATGATTTTCCCCCTGAGCAACCAAACGATATGGGAGCTGGAATGAAAAATCTTGTATCCATGCTCACACAACTTTCTCAAGCTATGAATCATGCAGGATTTCCAAACGAGCAAAGGAAGGAGCAACATTCTGTTGAATCCTTCATGAGGCAGCGTCCACCTTCTTTCAGCGGGTCTACTGATCCATTAGTTGCTGAACAATGGATTAGTACTACTGAAAAGATATTTTTAGTTCTTCAATGTTCTGAGCATGATAAAGTTATCCTAGCAGTGTATCGTTTGGAAGGAGATGCTGATCAATGGTGGAATCTTATTAAGAATACGAGGCAAAGGGATGAAATTGAGTCTATGGAATGGGACGAGTTCAAGAACTTATTTTTCAATAAGTACTTCCCTCGTATTATCCGAACAAAGATGGAGAAAGAGTTTCTTGAACTGAAGCAAAGGGATGATGAATCTGTTGGTACCTATGAAGCAAATTTTACAAGACTTGCAAGGTACGCTTCTGGTATTATTATCCAACCTGAGAGTAAGATCGATCGATTCTTTAGTGGCTTAAAACCAAGTCTTCGAAGGGCGTTAGCCATAAGGGACTTCAATAGCTACGAGGAAATAGTTTGATGTGCTCTCAAAGTCGAGATGGAGATTGGAGTAACCCATCAGTCACATGGGTTTGATAAGAAGAGGAAGATGGAATTCAAAGAAAAATCTAAAGAGCACACGGAAAAGAAGATGAGCTTTTCCTTATGCTCAAAGTGTGGAAAGAAACATGGAGGGAGTTGTCTTAAAGGGACAAGTAAATGTTTTAAATGTGGAAAGGAAGTTCATCGGGCATTTGAATGCCGTGATAAAGGGAAGAAGATGTCTAATGACGCAAACAAAGGAAGGGATACACAGAATGAACCTACTACACTTCAATGTTTCAAGTGCAAGGAGATGGGGCATTATGCCAATCAATGCCCAAATCCAAGGGTTGATGATGATGGTCGACTTCAACAAAATCGTAAGGCTAAAGACAAAGGAAAGTCACATGCAATTTCTATCAGCGATGTGGAGTACGATAACGAAGTGGTGAAAGGTACACTTACCATCCACTCTAAAGTAGAAAATGTTTTATTTGATTCTGGATCCACCCACTCTTTTATTTCTAAAGAATTTTCTAAGGGTATCACCGTATTACCTCAACAATTAGATGTTGAGTTAGCTGTGACAACACCTAATGGCACAACAGTCGCATCAAAAGTTTATAATTCTTCTCCGATCGAAGTTTGTGGGAAAGTGCTTCCTGCAAATCTTGTGATCCTTCCTTTAGTGGAATTTGATGTGATTCTTGGCATGGATTGGCTTTCTCTACATGGAGCTCATATCAATTTCCAAAGAAGGGAAGTCACATTTCATATTCCAGATCAATCTACGATCGTCTATCGATGCAAGGATGAATATAACCTTCCAGTGGAAATTTCTTCCATCTTATGGGTATTGATTCCACTAAATGAAGGTTATTTATCTCAAATGGCTGGTGAGAAACTCATGATTAAGAATATGCCCATTGTACGGGAGTTTGATGATGTCTTTCCGGAGGAATTACCGGGTCTTCCACCAAATCGTGAAGTTGAGTTTTCAATAGAACTCGTACCGGGTGCTTTGCCTATTTCAAAGACACCTTATAGAATGGCCCCAATTGATTTGCAGGAATTGAAGAAGCAACTCCAAGAGAATCTTGATAAGGGATTCATACGCCCTAGTGCGTCACCATGGGGATCACCTGTTCTATTTGTTAAGAAGAAAGATGGATCAATGAGACTCTGCATTGATTATCGAGAACTTAACAAGATCACTATCAAGAACAAATATCCTCTCCCACGCATTGATGACTTATTTGACCAACTACGCGGAGCTCAATACTTTTCCAAGATTGATCTTCGTTCAGGGTATCATCAATTAAGGGTCAAAAGGGAGGATATACCAAAGACGGCTTTCCGTACAAGGTATGGACACTATGAATTTATAGTGATGCCATTTGGTCTTACTAATGCCCCTGCTATCTTCATGGATCTAATGAATAGAGTCTTTAGAGACTATCTTGATCAATTTGTGGTAGTCTTTATAGACGATATTCTTGTCTATTCAAAGAGCAAGGAAGAGCATGAAGATCACTTGAGAATTATATTGAAGACCCTGAGAAAGGAGAAGCTTTATGCCAAATTTACCAAGTGTGAATTTTGGCTTCAAAAAGTTGCATTTTTGGGTCACATAATCTCAAAAGAGGGGATATCTGTAGATCCAGCAAAAACAGAGGTTATCGAAAGATGGTCGAGACCAACAACAGTAACTGAGATCCGAAGTTTTCTTGTTTTGGCTGGATATTATCGACGTTTTGTAAAATATTTTTCACGATTATCTAATCCACTCACCAAGTTGACTCGGAAAGGAGTTAAGTTTGTTTGGACAGAGGAATGTGAAGAGAATTTCAAGGAGTTGAAAAGAAGGTTATCCAGTGCACCTGTGCTCACACTGCCTTGTAGTGGAGAAAGGTTTGTGATCTACAGTGATGCATCCAAGAAGGTATTGGGGTGTGTTCTTATGTAAAATGATATGGTGATAGCTTATGCCTCACGACAGTTGAAAATCCATGAGCAAAATTACCCAACACATGATTTGGAGTTGGCTGCGGTAATCTTTGCATTAAAGATTTGGAGGCATTACCTTTATGGTGAAAGGTGTGATATTTATACTGATCATAAAAGTTTAAAGTATATTTTCACACAAAAGGAGTTGAATATGCGTCAAAGAAGATGGTTGGAGCTGATTAAGGATTACGACTGCTCAATCCATTACCACCCTGGGAAAGAAAACAAGGTGGCAGATGCATTAAGTCGACAAGACCATGCTAGTTTATCCATGATGAGGATCACAAAAGATCCAATATTTATGGATTTACAAAGGATGGATCTTGGAATTATAATGGAAGCGGAAAAATCTTATCTTTCTCAAATGAATGTTCAACCATCTATACATGTGAAGATTAAAGAGGAACAGAAAGAAGATGTCGAGTTACAAAAGAAGGTGAGAAATGTTCCTGAATTCAACCTTGATTGTGATGGGATAATAAAGTTCAGGAATCAGGTTTGTGTTCCTCCCATCCCCGAATTAAAGAAGGAGCTGCTGGATGAGGCTCATAGTTCATCATTCTCTATTCATCCTGGAAGCACGAAGATGTATAGGGACCTGAAAGAGTACTTCTGGTGGGATGGCATGAAAAGAGATGTTGCTGAATATGTCTCTCGATGCTTGGTTTGTCAACAAGTTAAAGCTGAGAGACAGAAGTCTAAGGGGATGTTACAACCATTACCCATACCCGAATGGAAATGGGAAAACATCACTATGGACTTTGTCACAGGACTTCCTAAAACATCCAAAGGCAATAATGCTATCTGGGTCATAGTTGATCGTCTTACAAAGTCTGCACACTTCATTGCAATTAGAGAGGATTTCTCTCTAGATCAGCTTTCCAGGATATATGTAAAGGAAGTGGTAAGATTGCATGGAGTACCACTTTCTATTATATCTGATCGGGATCCGAGATTTACCTCGAAGTTCTGGCGAAGTCTTCAGCATACTCTGGATACAGAGTTGAGTTTCAGCACTGCTTATCATCCCCAGACAGACGGTCAGTCTGAGAGAACAATTCAAACCCTAGAAGATATGTTGAGAGCTTGCTCTATGGATTTCAAAGGAGGTTGGGATCAACACCTACCTTTGGTGGAATTTTCTTATAATAATAGCTTTCACTCCAGTATTCAGATGGCTCCTTATGAAGCTCTCTATGGAAAGAAATGCAGGACTCCAACTTGCTGGGATGAAGTTGGGGAAAGAAAGCTATTAGGACCTGATCTCGTTGATGAAATGGCAGAAAAGGGTAGATCTATTCAACAACACATAAGAGAAGCTCAGAGTCGACAGAAAAGTTATGCCGACAACCGAAGAAAAGACCTAGAGTTTGAAGTGGGTGATAAAGTGTTCTTACGAATATCTCCCTGGAAGAGGGTTATGAGATTTGGAAAGAAGGGGAAGTTGAGCCCTAGATATATCGGTCCTTTCGAAATACTGGATCGTGTTGGGAAGGTAGATTACCGATTGGTGCTTCCACCGAATCTCTCTCAAGTTCACGATGTGTTCCATGTATCTCTCCTGAGAAAGTACATAACAGATCCTTCACATGTACTCAGCTCAGAAGTTGTACCGCTGGAGAAAGATCTTTCTTATGAAGAACAGCCGATAGAGATTCTGGATCGTAGCGAAAAAGTCCTACGAAACAAGACCACTCGATTGGTGAAAGTTTTATGGAGGAACCACCAACTTGAAGAAGCTACATGGGAGCTTGAGGATATGATGAGGGAGAAGTATCCTCATCTGTTTGTTATAAAGTGACGAATTTCGAGGGCGAAATTCTTTTTAAGGGGGGTAGAATGTAACACCCGAGACTTTTATGTTATATAAATCATCAAAGGAATCTTTTTCTACACAACACTTTCTTGGCTTGCTTTACACGCAATCGCGACCTTCCTCGATAGCTTGCGTCGTACGCAATACCGAGTTTCACTAAACAACAATATGCTATTAAAACTAGCCGTTATGAATAGTAATAACCACTTTTTGAAATTTTATAAATTTTATTTTTCAAAATGGACTTCATTTTTGGACTCATAATATCGAAATTAGCCTAGGGTAAAATTTTGGTATTTTTCTGAAAACTTTCAATTTTTGATGAATAGTGAAACCACTAAGTGGTAGGTTAAAAACTGAATTTTGCATAAAACTTAATTTTACCGCTTCTGTGAATGGAATTTCGAAAATCCGGCAGACACGGTTGATATCAGTAAGTAAAATGTGGTTCAATGAGATAAAAATAATTTTTTGGTGAATAGTAACTTTTTACTTTTTTTACCGCGGTTAATAGTAAATAGGGTAACTAAGGGTAAATATGATATTAATATTACCCTAAAACATGTCCTAATTCTATTGGACAAGTGTAATTCGACCAAAAACAAACTTAGGAATAAAATATGACCATTTAGGCCCACTTGAATTAGATTAGGACATTTATTATTAATTTATTTAAAGAAGGGTTAAAATAGTTAAAATCAAAGTTTAATAAGTAAATCATTTTTAATATGGGGTTATACATAAGATAAATTCGACTATAAATATTCATTAGAAAGCTAAAAAGATTTCCTACATAATGGTATTTTATATGTAATTTTTAGACAATAAATAATTTAATTTATTTATGACACAATGATGATGCAGTAATTATCTTATTTATGAAATATTGACATAATTGATGTTATAAACACCAAAATAAATGTAATTTGAGACTTTTTATGAATTACACAAATTTTCTAGGTTACTATGATATATTAGTGTTGATTTAATCAACTTGGTTCGAACATATAATTCTGTTATGACTTTCACAAAAATCATATATCAAATAGTGTCAAAATTGACACAAAATAGTTTTTAAATCAAATATTATATTATTAATTGTTATTTTATTCCTAAAAATCTAAGGTTCGGCAAAATGACTTAGATAAGGATATATATATTAATAATAAACAATTTGGGGTTCGTTTGGCATGTTATAGTAAGTATATTAACCATATAGTGAAAGAAAACAAAAAGACACGGTAAAAGTTAAATTATTTAACTTAGAGTTAAATCTAATTGATAAGGTTAAAATAATTCCCTAAACTTGTCTAAATCCTATTGGTTGATATTATTTCGACCCATCCCCACTTTATCTTCGAAATAAGACCCTTTGGAACCATTATAAACCGATTTTGACTTTAATATAAAATAATATTTTGAGATATTCCTAAGGTGCCCCTCTCCTTCCTTATAAAAGGGAACCTCCTCCCCCTCCTCCTCACACCAAATTGAGCACTCAAGCTCGGCCAACCCCTGCCATTTTCTCCTCTCCACTTCCCTAGAATAATCCTAGAGGTCCTGGTCTTCTTCAAAGACCAATCTTAGTTCCCTAAGTGGAGGATTCAAAGAGGCGTTCCAAAGAAGAGGTAATATCCATTACCGATCTTTTCAATTTCTTTCTTCTTCAACTTCTTCTTCTTTAGTTGTTTCATGATAAAGTAATAACATCAGTATTACTTACATACTGATATGTTATTATAAATATGAAACAACCCTAATTCACCTTCTATCCATCCTACAGAAAAATGAAATCACCGCGCGTGCGTACGTACGGAATACCGTCTCCACGCCGTGGTGTAATCTATTTTCCACCATCACTTTACAAGGATGGGTATAATGGTGTAATGAGTAACTATTTATGATTATTATAAAGTAATATTGATACTGAAATAATATATATATACTCCAATACAATTCCATGATCATAGGAACGATATCATCACTCGTGCGTACGTACGGAATACCGTCTCCACGATGTGATGCGACTCGTTCTACATGATCATCATTACATAATAATTATATAAATGAATTGAATGAATAAATATGATATATGTTACACTAATAACATTATTGATATAAGGTATCTATAAACTCAAAAGAATAATAAGAATGTATTCGGCAAAACACGCATAAGAACAAAAGGCAATAAAGACCCGAGTAACAAGTAACAATGAAATATTACTAAAAAGAAGCTAAGAATATGACCATATATGATATCATATCAATATGTATGATTCTGGAATAAGTCAATAACATTATTTAAACCATTATAAATGAGCTTCGGACACGTACAAATCAAATCGTACCTAAGGTAAGGGAAATATCACAATCTCATTTTTATCCGAGATTGTTTATTCGTAAGTATTTACTGGGGTGTATTTTATCATCCACATCCATGTTTCATCAATATGTAATAATATTTCCATCCACCTACAATTTTTTAAATCCATTTTTACCCTTCGGTGAGTTTTTAGTAATATGTATGAAAGGAATCTTTTGTCGTTTTTCGTACGAGGTACTTTTTGACTTTTCCAACAAAAGTACGAAGAATGTTTTTTTTAACTTATACGGCAAGAATGGATTTTTAAAACATTATTTCCAAGAATCTTCCTTTATAAGTTTTAATGTTTATTTTTAATCAACTTCTTTTAGTTTATAATTTTATGACATGTTAAGAAAAGAAAAGTGTTTTTGAAGTAGAAAGGATATTTTCCTCAAGAATGAAGTTCAAGTATTTTATCAAAATTATTTTCCATCTAAGATAATAAAAGGGTTCTATTTTTATCCCTATTATTACATTGATTTGATAATGTTGTGATGGAAATATTTTTATGAATTCCTTTATCTTATATGAATTGTTTTATGATGTCATGTTTTTTAAGAATCCCATTTTTATTACATGGGTTACGCTATGATGTATGGTTTATGATTATGTGGCACACATAAGAAAGGATTCATTATGAGATGGGTGGGACCTATATCTCCCTCCAATGCATTGGGTAAAGATTTTATATCTCATGAGATAGACATGGCTGGAACGGAAGGTTATTTCGGTTCAGTGATACAGGACTGAAACGAGGAGTGAACTCGGTTCAGAAAGGGACTTTGTCCACTAAGATAGTCTTGGCAATGAGTCATGACTAACAAGAAATGATTTTCCATGATTATGTGTGCATGCCACAAAGTTTCAAGTTTTATGTTATGATTATGGGGATCTCATTTTCACTTCTATGATTTATTCCATGTTAAGATATTATGATCTCTTTTGCAGGTTATGATTTTCAAAAAGATATGATATGATTTTTATTTCCTTTATTTGCCCTTTGCTGAGCATTTGAGCTCACCCTTTTATGTTTTCTTTTCCCCAGGTCAGGAAGATGGATATTAAGTAGAATATGCTAAAAAGGGACCCTAGATATGATGAAATAAATGGGAGACACTGTAGAAGATTTATGAACCAGTTGTTTATGTTTCCCAGTTTCTAAAGACACTATACCTATACGGTCCTTTGTGGTTTTGTCATATGTTGTAATAAGTGTGCTTCAATTTTGAAGTATTAACAATGTATGTAAAGTATGGGTCGTTATAATGTCTAATGTATAGTGATTAATTTCCTCACAAAATTGAAAATGATTCCTATATAATTGTATTAAGCACCATTTCATAGGAATCCTTTTCAAATAGGGAGGGAACATCTCAACCCATATAAAGAACCCAAATGGTTTATTTTTTGTCTTTGGAAGTTGGAGTTGTGGTCAATAATCTATGAAGTTAAAAAGTAAATTAATTCTTATTGTAAATATTGATTTATTGTTAATCATTCTAATGCTTCATCTCTATGAGGACATATTATGTACAACATATAGAATAATATGATGTTTGAGTTTCATGGTGGTGAGTATTATGGAATTGAATTAGATAGCTCATTATTTGAGAGTAGACAAAAAACTAGGCCTACCATTGTCGCCATAATGAGGGACCCGTGTCCACTACTTTGGTGGGCATTAAAACTATTGTGCAGCCTGTATAACAGTAGATGGTCTGCATAGCACACCCAAATAGGTACATTGGAGCTAAATATGACCACCATGTATGGAGGCCTGATGGTGGAAGAGGGAGTTAGAATATGGCGGTGTCCGCTGCAGTTTTTTAGTGGACCCCAGTACCGTCATCTAGGGAGGGACCGGTTCATATGGTAATATAAGTCACTTCTCAGCAACTTGAATAACTGATGTGGGATGAGAGGCATCGAATACAACATATCCATCATTTTACATGTTCAGTATAGAACTATGTCTACCCAATCTATTACATCATCAACATATGTTCGAGGCCATTGATTTTATTCTACATTTAGTGCCTCTATTAGCTTTTGTTTACTAGATTTTTAATGTTTCACCTCGGATGGATTGATATGAATAATTCAAGTGCAATTTTTTCAACTTGTAAATTAGAATATGAAAAAATTAATATGATACTTATTTTTCATGTCTAAATTATTTTCAAACTATGGAGACAATGTTTGTATAAAACATGATATTTATAATGATGATGATTATTTTATTCGTTTTAGCTGAGCCTATGAACACATATTCATGGTGGTTAATGTATGAGTCTATGTATGTAAAGTTGAGTCAGTGGGGATTACCAATCAATACCCCCAAACACACACATTTGTGTTATTAGATGAATGTATATCCAATGGAGAATTTGAAATACCTTGATGGAAAAATAGAGTAGTAGAAAAACATAGTATTTATGATAAAATTCCATGTATTTTCATTGATATTTTAAAATCATTCATGTATGTATGATGTTTTTTTGATTTTGAGAACAAGTATAGATTTATCACACTGTGCCTCATGAAGAAACTCTATGTTCTACGAGATTCTAAGCTTTGTGAAGAGATTGGGGATTTCATGAACTAAGTAGATATTGTAAATTGATCCTATCCAACATCTCATGAATAGACATTTTCATTCAAGTGATAATATTTATGAGTAAAATACAACTACATGTATTAGTTATATGAAGAAACATGGGCATTCATGGTTTACATGTGTGAATGAATTTCAGTATTACTATTTGAGTTTCATAATGTGAGTGTATACATAAATATTGTTGATTGTATAAAGTAAAATAGGGATGTAGTGTCGTGAATTTATGCTTTAATGGTAGTATTAAATTTACATATGCAGTGAGAAGATAGTGTGGTAGTGTAAGTGCGCATGAATTATACAAAAAATTTCTTGCAAATGAAATAACGCGTGTATAAGAAAAAATTTGAGATGATCATGAATTAATTTTTACATGAATGGTGACTGAGAAATGTACATGACATATAATTTGTATGTACAGTGTTCAATGAATATTTTGAGACTGAATTTAGGCATAATTTTAGAAGGCATATACATATGAAGTTAAGGTGATGAGTTATATTTCGAACATTTGAAGATCAGTGAACAATGAGAAAGAACATTCAATTGTTTATTAGTTCCTCATGTTCCTGATGATTAAACACAAGAAGATCAAGTGATAAATTTACATGGTGCTTCAAATATTTACCCGTTTTTCAATGCTAAGACATTCCCATCTATAAAAATTAAATTATATTATGTAAAAAAATACTTTCCCTTACATTATATATCATTTATTGGATGAAATTCATGTATTCCTATTACATGTCATATACATGGCCTATAATCAACCTTCAGTCCCCTATATCCTTCTCAAAATAAACTAAATAGACTACGAGCCTGGTATTAGCATTTAATCCACAAAGAGAAAATTATAAGATCATTAAGGGGAAATAAAATTGATCAATACATGAAATAAAAAATAGATTTTCATAGTCTTCCCCCCTTAAAGGAACTCATCTTCAGGTTCACCTTCCAAGTGTAGTGAGACACGATCTTAGAATCACTCATGCCACCTAGAATATATGTTGGCCTCCCACTCCCAACTCTCATTTTACACATGAATGTTCTTACCTAGAAATCTTATTAAAGGGAAATAATAACCTCAAAGATTCTTTGTACTTCAGTTGACGAGGCATATCAGATACTCCTCAAACAAAGCATCATCATCTAATTCAACATCATTGGGATCAAAATTATGAGACGGGTCAGCATGATATCAACAAAGCTATGAAATGTGGAAGACATTATGCATGGAATGGTACCTATAAGGTAATATCAACTAAAATTATACCATCCAAACTCTCATCATAATCTAAAATGGTCCAAAATAATTCGGAAAAATCTTAACATTCCTCTATATCCATATATCTCCATCTTTGGGTGACACTCGTAAGAAAACATGATCCCTGACCTCAAACACTAGAGGTCATCCATGGTGAGTGGCATAGGACTTTTATATAGATTGAGTAGTTAACACATGATTTCATATCAAAAGAACGTACTTTGAATTATAATGTACGAGATGCGGTCCCAGTATCACTAACTCCTTACCTCTAACTAGAATAATGGTGAACGACATGTCCTACCATACAAGGCCTCATACAGATCCATCGAAATTGTCTCCTAAAAGATATTGTTATAGGTGAACTCCATGAGTGGGGTATTCTTCTCCAAAGAACCATTGAAATCATGGATGAATTCTTAGATCATTTACTCTAACACCTGTATCATCTGTTCTGATGGAAAATTTGTCTGAGGGTGATACGCTATGCTCAGAAGCACTTGTGTACCCATAGTTATTTATAACCCCTACCAGTACCTTGATTTATAATGAGTGTTCCTCAAAAAATGGACAGTATGAGGAAACCCATTAAGTTATATGATTTCATGATCATATAGTATTTCCATCTCATAAACTATCAAAGCCTCCCAGATAGGAAGGAAGTTGGGTACTTTTTTAAGTTGATCCATGACTACCCATCTGTATCTCTACCTCATGGAAACCTTGGTAAGAAGAATAAAATTTTTGTATAAATATCCTACCATTTCCATTCCAAAAATGGTAAGGGATGAAACAAGACTACAGTTCATATGTGCTTTGCCTCCACCTACTAGCAGGTGGAACACCTAGTAATAAAACCTATTTTCTGACATTTTATCCCAAGACATAAATACTAGCATCACATATCATGATAAATCATGGAGATTCCTAGATGAGATTCCCAATGGAGAGAATGGTAATCTCACATTAGTTCCTCAATCATGTCTATAGATCCTGATATTCTCGTGTATGCATCGGATGTCCACTCTATCAATAAAACAATCTAAATATGGTTCCTTGGCTGAAATACTCTCCCTAGAATCTAACCCCTAAGGATATCAAAACATATATATCTTTACCTAATTATGGAGTGTAGAGGTAGCTACCAAGGCTGCAATACAAGGTTGTTTGTGACTCTCAATAAACTCCTTATGCAACTTAGAGAAGACATCCTACAATTTCCATTCATCTCTATTTTCTTGAATAGCATGTGTTGGAGTTTCTTGAATCAGTTCATCTGCTACTACATTACCCCTTCCAGGAATATTGGCACATTCAAAGTCAAAATACTGAAGTATTTCAGAACATATTCATTATCTAAGATTCAATTCAAGTTTTTTAAAGATATATTTTCAGATCTTATGGTCTGTATACACAACAAAAAGACCACCCATCAAATATTGTCTCCATCATCACATGGCTTGAACAACTGCTACATGAATGAGGTCGTGTGTTTGGTAATTCCTATAATGAGAGATCAAATACCAAGATATATAAATGATTAATTTATCATCATATATTATTACTTCTCTCAGTCTGATCTCTAATGGATTATAGAACATTGTATAACCTCTTCCATTCTCTGAGATAATCAGAATCAATTCTGAAAGAATCCTTCCTCTCAGATCCTGAAAGGATTTTCCCACACTTATGACCATAGGAAATTCACACCCATCCTAGTAATTCAAGTAAGTGGTGTATAAATTCATTATAATTACTATATTATATTCCCTTAATATTCATCCATCCCAAAGAAACTATGTATATAAAACACTTTCATAGGATTCTCCATGGAAACCACAACAATCACCTTCTCTAAGTCAACTGATACTCCAGGTTCTGAGATAATATTACCCAAAAGGTGAACTTTGTAAATCCAAAATTGGCACTTACCAATAATGTAATAAAGTCGAATGGAACTCTATGTATTCAAAATGAACATAAGATATCTTCAATTGTCACTATTAGTATGAGAATACACTAATATTTCATCCATAAAGACCATGAATAATGATTACATATAAGGTTGGAAAACCCTATTGATTGAATCCATAAAAATGGTTGGCATGTTCATAAGACCAAATAGAATAATGAGATACTCATGAATACCATATGTTCAATGAAAATATGTGTGTGGTATGTTTGGATGTCTGACTTAAACCTAATAATAGCTCGATCTCGGGTAAATCTTCAACAACACCCTAGCTCCTTTGAGCTGGTCAAAGAGGTCATATATACAAGGTAGTGGATACCAGTTCTTAACCATTTCAACTATCTGTAATCAACACATATCATAATATTCCAATCACCCTTCATGGAAAATAGCACAGGTGAACCCAAAGAAGAAGTTTTGGGCCAGATATATCCTTTTTCATATAAATCCCTTGGAATATAAATCCATGAAGTGTATCTTGAGCTCCAAGAGCTCAGTCGGTGCCATCCAATATGGAGGAATGGACACTGGATCTACTCCTAAAAAATGATCAATCATAAACTCTATCTATCTCTTATATGTAAAGACAAAAAATAAATGGGAAAGATGACCCTGAAATGATCTACTACTAGAGGAAAATATACCTGAGGCAATCCATGATCCTCTATAAAAGGACTAGAAATATAGTTGACTGCTCTACCTATCCCATGATGCTCTGGTGTTACTCTATTGGCATGAATATCCCACTCACCATTGTAATGAAAATGATGTCCTCTGGTGATCTATAAGCCACCCTGCGGAGATAGCAGTCCACATTGGCATGATATGGAACCAAAAAATCTATCCTATGAATGACGTTGAATCCATTAATCATGAGTATTAAGAGGTCCTGTAGGAAGGTATAACTTTCTTCCTTAATGGGCCAGTCCATGAATTTGTGTATTCCCTCTAATTACACTCCCAATGGTATTTCTAGGGCCATCACACTACAATAGTTCTGAATTTCCATGCTGAGAAAATATACATTCGATACGGAGATAAATGGGTGAGAAAAAAATATCAAGTAAGAAAATACTATATAAGTGGACACTAAAATAGTACTTCATAAAATATATGGATCTTCACTCTTATCCTAGGGTATTTGCAAAAAGGCATGAATTTGGCCTGATCCATAACCCTGTGTTGTAGCTGGACTACCCTGACCAAGTTTTCTCTTCCAATGCTGGTAATCAGAATACTAGCTACCACACCCATGAACATATCCTTGACCATTCCTGTTGTTGCTACTTCAACTCCCTTCTTAACATGGCATAACAAATCCTTCCCCTAATGGTGTAGCTGGTGTGGATCCTCTTCCATTAGAAATAAGTGGAACGATCTGAAAAACTCTTTGAAGACGCCCCATACGGCCACATGAACAACACTTTAAAGGGTCATTATCACACTGATCCACCATATTCCCCTATCTACCATGCTAATAGAATATTTACAGAGGTTCTAGTGTGGATACTCTAACTACTACTATTCTAATGAGAAAACTTAATGCTACATTTAAAGCTATTAGAAGAACCATTTCCCTATCTCAGTATTGATACTTTGTGCCCAGTATTATCATATTATTTCATTTTCCCCTCATTGATAAGATCTTGATTTACAATATCAAAACATATGTGTAGTCGAAACACATTCACCGATGAGAAGATGGAAAACAAGAAACTATCCTACAAATGTCAGGCTCGTGACATCTCATCAATGTCTAGAAGCATTAAAATGTGTCGAAACTCAGTAAAACATGTTGAATACTTCATAGATGACATAGAACACATATCTAGGTTCATGAACTATCTAGCATGGGGAACTCTTAGTCTATGAGGGAAAAAGTAATAGAACAACGTAGTCTGGAAGTCCACCCAGACCATGTCCTAATGATGACCATCCTGAGTAATCACATCCCACTTGCTTTTGGATGAATCACAAAGAAAATAGTTTTAATGATTGGCCCACATCTTTGGAGGAATATTTAGTTATTCAATGATTGATAGAGTGGGCTCCATAAAACACTCATTAGCATGTGGACCGCCATCTCTTGTAAATGTGGGTGCATGATGCTATTGAAACTCATGAACCAGATTAGCAATAGTGGGTGCAGGTCAGGGATCACCCTGTATGGTCTACATCATGTATAGAAAAACCTATCATAAATGAGTGTATGTTTCCAGATCAGGTATAACAGGTTGTAACTAAGGTTCCACTATAGGAGGAATATGTGGTGGCTCAAGGCCCAGAACCTCCAAAGTTTGGTTGTCACCAACCTCCTAGCACATGACTAGGGGATGTCGTTGAGGCATATCTATACATATTCTAAGAACACAACTCAGAAAAAGATTTGAAATAGATAGAATCAGTAGAGAATGAATATCATAATAATAAGGGCTCACAACCCAATGTACTACCCCAAAAACCTTCTTATAAATCTTGGCTATTGGTAAGTTTTCAAGTTAAAATTTTATAGATCTTCTTACAGGTTGAAGGTAAATATAACATTTCCTCTTCATTTACTAAAGATATCATTTTATATTTAATGATTCACATTTTATGTTTTTATTTTATTATATACTTATATAAATGTTCTATTTAATTCATTTCCATTCCTAGATAATAATCTTTCACACACTTTATAATCGAATGTGACACCCATTTAATTTAATTCTACCCCATCTAAATTTGATATTAGAATGTAACAGGTGATATACGATGGATTGACTCTGTTAATTACCCATTCCAATTTGTGAGGGATCATACCCCACATAAATTAAAACTGGTATTCACTCAATCAAATGAAAATAGAAGATCATATAACCATAGTTACATATCTATAATGGATAGAAACCAACTATTTAAGATGCTACAATCAACCTATACTGAAAAATGCTATTTATATTGATGCTGAAATTTTAAATAACCAATTTTCTTACCCAACAGAATATTATAGCATCACTATAAAATATAAAATGACCATTTCTCAATCAATAATCAAATGCAACATAGGTAGTGAAACTAAAAAAAATCATTTCTATGGCATTTAATATGGAAGGAATTTGAATTCTAGGTGCCTATAATGATTCCTATAACAATACCCCCTTGTTGTAACAGACCAAGGTAAAATACCAATAATGTATATCAATAATAAAAATTCTTGTGCATCTCCCAAAGGTGAAATTATATCAAATATAATAGTAAAATTATAGAACAATATTTTCTCATTCGTAGAAACATTTTTTTTACCCTGAACATTGATTCTTTATGCCCAAGCATGGATTATATCCAATTTACAGCACTTTTCTTATCTCTTGTCTAAATTTACCAAACAATAAGTCAAAATAAAATAAAATGATATGATACCACTTTGCGAAAGCTAGACCTTCCTCAGGTCATGAACATAGTAATATAACCCCATGGGTCTCCTATAATACATTGGATTCCATCCTGGTAGGTGAAACTTCAATAGAACTATGTTTCTTCATTTACTAAAATCCAAATATTTTTTATAATTCAGGATTCACATTTTAAGTTTGTATTTTCTTATGTACTTTTATCAATATTAGATTTAGTGGATCATCATTCCCAACTAATAAAGGATCATATAGTTTATAACTTAAAGTGACACCCATTTAATTTCATTTCACCAAGTCTAAATTTGGTCTAAGAATGTAACGGGTCACATACTATGGCTCGAGTTAGTTAATTACCCCTTCTAATTCATGAGGGCCCATACACCTCATAAATTGAAATTGGTAGTCACTTAGTCACATCCAAAGATATTCCTATGTAACTAGAGTTACATAAATATAACGGGTAGAACCCAACTATTTTAGATTCCACCACCAACCAATACATAAAAACACAATTTAGATTGATGCTAACACTTTAAATAACCAATTCCCTTACCATACAATATATGTTATCGTCATAGGGGGACATACAACATCCATGGAACAATCAATAATCAATAGAAACACAAGAAATGAAAGAAAATATATTCACCTATATGGAATTTAATAGTCATAGCAAGTGAATTTTGGGTTCCTATAATGATGCATGTAACAATTCTCATTATCGCACTGGGAAAAGGTAAAATATGATTAAATAAAATCAAAAATCCCAATTCATTTGCATCACCCAATAGTGAAATTATAACAACTATAATAGGAAGAATATAAAATAGCATTTTCCCATTCCTAGGAAACGTGGTATATACCTTAGATGTGGGTCATCTACACCCAAGCATGGATTATAACCAAGTTACAACACTATACTTATCTCCTATATAAATTTCCAAAAAAATAAGAAAAAAAATGAAAAGAAAATTCTCTGACACCACTTTGTGAATACAAGATCATCCCCATGCCACGAACCATGTCATCTGACCCCATGGGTATCCTATAATACTTTGGTTTCCTTCTTAGCACACCATACAATATTACTCATTGTGTTGATTATCAAACAAATGGAATTCCCCACATAACGACACATGTCCTCTCTGTATTTTTTGTTCTCACCCACAAAAACCATGGGAAACTTCCTATATGGTCACCCATCTTGACCACTACTCCAATCTAATCATGATTTACTATGATGTTCTAATTATGAAGTATTCCAAAAATAAATGTGCACCATGTTGACATGGTTAGTAACATTTATCATTTTTAAGTATCACATTTTCAGTTTTTTTACACTATCCACACCTTTAAAGCACAACTACCTCATCGTAGACCCCAAGCCTCAAACCCAGGTAGTGAATCTGAATAATTTTCTAGGTATTAGATATGATACAACTTGGTGATGTCTTTTCCTGGAAGACACTAAATGGGTGACACAATATAGTGGGACACAAGGACTCTATAGTGCCTCACCATATGCCAGATGCTTCCAAATAGAAGAGATGGCTAAGGTTGTGTCCATGGGGAGACTATTACCTCATCTAAGATTGGATCACATATGATATGTAACAATAGATAAGTAGGGTATGTAATGTAAATGGATAAGACTGGCAGCAGAGATAATGATAAATATCCAAGCACAATATAATAATAAAAATATGGATACTGAATCATAAAAAACATGATAATGTACTTCATGTCTCCACCAACATGGAAAATAGGTATGCATGGTAGTAGGAAATTCATGCTATAAAAAATAACCATAAAGAACCCAAAACTGTCCAAGAATACTGAGAACTGCCCAATCATCTTCTACTAAGCCTCAATCTTGGACAACAAGCAAGCTGTGTATCCAAAGTGGGACTCTTCCCCTTATCAACACTTGCATACATATAATCTTCCAAGGTAGCATCATCATCCCAGATAGAGTGTCAGATAAATCTAAATAGGTCACCACTAATGACAACTATACAAATCTAGTCTTTGATTATTAACTGATAAAATTTGTAGGTACATATAAATTTAAACAACACCAAATAATGAACTCTTACCTGCTTCATCCACAAATAGTAATATCTCTGAACATGAGAAAACTTAATTATTTCATTTAAGTTCCATTCATATAGATATGTCACGTTATGTAATGTACCCAACCTGGATTCCCCTAAAATGTTCCCCAAGATCAGTTGGACACATGGACTCAAGCGCATCCCCCCAAATTCCAAAGGCTATTGACTAGAAGTGAAGGTCCATGTGTGTCTGTAGGGAGACAATGCCTATATTACAAGAGTGTAGTATAGAGGAAATACAATATTCGATAAATAGAAAAAGAAGTAAATCAAGAAGACAATAGACAACATCCATGAAAGATATAAATAAACAATACTAGAAGGAATATCATATATATATGATGATGATGATACATTTCAAATCACTCTATAAAATAGCCAAAACAGCTATACATGGCATAAATACACTACATGTAAAAAAGGTACAAAAAGAACAAAACTTATCCTCAACAATCACATGACATAAATCAGCCTTTTTCTCCCCTAACCCTAATATTAAATTGGTAAACTCTATTAGGGTGCTTTCCCTTGTCCACAATTTCAATCATATAATCTTTTCGAGTACCAAAGGTTGCCCGAATAGGGTTTGATATTTAAATCCCAGAAGACAACCATCCAAGGTCATGTTCCACCAATTTAGAAAATATATATATATATATAACAACAGTGTGAAAGAAGTAAAATAATATTTAATGTAATTACTAAAACTAAAAAAACACATAATGTTTCGGGTTCCCATGGACACTCATCCTCTACTACCTGCTACGGTCAATCCGGAAAGAATTTGAATTAATATTCAGTCATTTTTTACTTTATAATTAAGTTAAATTAATGATTCAATCTCATTTTATAAATATTCCTCGAGACCTTCCACATTGCCCAGTGTCCCCCATTAAAATATGTTCCCTTGGAAGCCTTTCCATGCCATAACTAGTATAATAAAAAGTCCAAATCCAAACTAGTGATTTGTCTTGGAAAAAAATCATATAAACCAATTCATTTATTAATCTTTTCAAAACCTGATCCCATCCTTAGAATTCAAAATTTAGAATCCAGACATCTCTCCAAGAGTAACATAAACCAAGAACCCTACAAGATAATCCATAGTGATCCTTAGAGGAACCCAGGTGTCACACTAGAAGTGTTATAACGTCAATTTTATTTGAGTTCATCTATGGATGTCAACTAAGGTAGCACATGCGTCCCCCATGGAATATATGATCAAATTCCCTCTAAGTCTATACATAGAAATCCGGATATAGAGTTCAAGTTTCACATATGAAAAAGCAAGGTAAAATAAAAATTAGTATGTCTGTGGTGTTCGTATAAGAACCCATGTGTCACCCACAACATCTAAGAATTGAGTAAGTATCTATTATGTATATCAATATCATCACCTTATTCATTTAAATTCACCATCACCTCAAATGGTGGCTCAAGACATTGGTTATGCTTTGAAGGATTATTCTTCAATTTAACTCATGTGGGAATTAAATTTTAAAAAGGAAAATCAAGCCTAGACATTCAATTTCATGCCATACCCTAGGGTCATGGCCATCCCATATCATTCCATTAATCCTATTCAATTAAAATTCACAATTAATGTTTCAATTCAATTAAAATTCAACTCATAAATTAAAATCACATGGAAAGTGGTAAATGGTACATCTCAAGGGTGACCCAAATCACATTCCACCAATGGTTTTTCATTTAAATATAAACAACACACCCTTAGGGTGGTTCCAATTTAAGGATCATATCCTTTAATTCATTTATCAATGACCACATTAATTTAATAGGTTGTACCTCAAAATTTAAATCAAGGCTCAAACATCATTTCAAGGGAATATCTTCTATAATAGGGCATGTGACACAATGTGATATATATATATATATAAATAAACACTTTGAATTTATTGGAAAAACATGAGACCACCTAACATAGGTCTGTAGAGGATAGATCATCTAGTATTAGCTCATGATTTGACCCAGATGTCACGACCCGCCCTCGGGGCCCGTGTCGTGACTACCCCAAGCCCGCCTTCCATAGGCCAGGGGCTGGCGACTAGCACCAAGGCGTAGATCCCGGTAAAAAGGGAAGGTATTGCCTTTGAAAAGTAAACAAGCACCACAGAGTAAGCAAGCGGAAAAGTAAACACTAAGTAAAAACAGAGTACAACTGAAAGTGCGGAAAAGTAAATGGGCCAGTATACAAACCCAAACTGAAAGTAAAGTACAACTCGAAAGGGAAAATAGCAACTGTAAAGTAAAAGCCGCTACATCGAGCTGTCCACTGGAAATACCACCTGAAGGGTGGGTACAGATAGCTCCACTGCTCCTCGGGTTCCGCCGTCCGCTCCGAGCACGTCTCGCCCAGTGGTCCACCTCCTGGTACCGTCCTGCTCAGCAAGCCTCAACTACGATCAACGTTGTCCGTCGTCTGCAACCAACACAACGTAGTGCGGGCATAGCCCGTGCAGGGGTGAGTATAAGCTACTCAGTAGGGACCCCGAGACCCCTGAAGGTCTCCCAAAATCCACAAAGGATAAACCACAAAGGTAAGGTACAATCACTAAGTAACAACCGACTCTGCTTAGGTATATGCCCATACATATACCTAAGTCATCAATTCCAATACGCTCCAACCTCCGAGCCCAAATACAATTCAGTCCACACAGGAAAGTATACGTATTCCACACAGGAAAGCAATACAAAATCCACACAGGATAGCACAACACAATCCACACAGGAAAGCAACAGGATTCAGCTCACACAGGTATACTTCTTCAGATGACGATAAAGATGATCACTGATCCATCTAAGTCGTCGGACCCACGAAGGATCGATAGGTAACTAACCCCCGCAATGACCCACACAGGATCGGGCCCACACAGGACCTGTAGGCGCTGGTTCACACAGGACCGCTGAGCGCAGACCCACACAGGATCGGACCCACACAGGATCGGGCCCACACAGGACATGTAGCACTGATCCACGTAGGATCGCTGAGTGCTGTAGTCATCGTCGTCGAATCCACCAAGGATCTCTGTACTGTCGTCGTCGCAGTCACAGTAGCAGTAGCAGTAGCAGTCGCAGCCAGCTCTAGGGTTCCCGCACACAGCAAGCTCGTTCGGGAGGGTCCGCTCCATGATCCGAGAGACTGATACATCAACTGTCACAAAGTCCAGATTTGATGTATCCAAAAGTTCCGTATCGTCAACAGGAACTCAACGCAACAGATGGCGCGTCAATCGGACGCCCGGTCTGAGAGTTATTAGCGTTTTCGTCCCAGGGGCCCGGTTGGTTTTTAAGGCAAAACCAACCTGACCGTACTCCACCTGCGTCCAAACCTCGGGCGGAGTATGCCAAAAGATATGTCTCACTAAGAGGAACTCAACAAAGCTGACGGCACGTCAATCGAACGTCCGTAGCTCAAGATATGAGCGTTTCCGCTCCGAGGGCCCGGTTGGTTTCGTGCACGAACCAACCCGGCCAAACTCAAAGTATTCCAAAACCTTGAGTGAAATATACTGAAACGACCATCTCGATCCAAGGATCGCATCATCGCTGACAGCACGTCGTTTGGAAGTCAGTAGCCTGAGTTATGGGCATTTGAATCCAAACCGCTCGGTAACGGGGGTTTCGGGCCCGGCCGTCCCGGCCCGAGACCCCCCGGATGGCCTGAACAGGGTCGACCCGACCCGGCACGGGCCGGCCCGGCCCGGCCTGGCCTGGCGAACCGGCCAGGCGCGCCGGTTCGGCGCAAGGCAGCGCGCTGGGCGCCCTGCCAGCTCGGCCGAAGGCCGAGCTTGCTGGAAAAACGGGGGTCTGCCTGCCCCCCTTTGTGAAACCGGCCCCCCACATTATAGGGGGCCAATTAAGCAGCCCGGGGGAATTTAATTCCCCCGGTTTCCACCAATCCGGCCGACTTCTTCTCAACAGGACCGGCAAGGGCCGGTCCTCTTCCGTCATCCGACACCGGCGGCCCGGCTGGCCGCCGGTCATTACGTCCTGCTGCGGCCCGGAACCGGCCGCGGCCTTTGTCGTCCGGAGTGGTGCGACGGCACCGCGGCCACGCTCCGGCCGCGGCGCCTTCGGTTTCCTTCGACGCGGCACGACGGCGTCGCGTTCATGATAATCTTTCCACGGCGCGGCGCGACGGCGCCGCGCAATAATTGTCGTGTGATTCCCGTGTGGTGCGACGGCACCACGCCATCTCGTTCCATCCACAAGAAATATTCAAGAAGAAAGGAGGGGGGTTTCGGCCGTGTTTGTGCGGTCCGGCCCCCCTCTCGTTAAACGATAACACATAATCGTTCATCCTCAAAGTTTGTCATGCTAGAACCAAGAATGGAAAATAATTAAATAAAGCAACAACAAACTCCTACCTCGGTTTCAAGAACGATGTTCGTCAACGACCCGCGGAAGACGAGTGTCGCGGTGGTCGGCGTCGCGGGAAAAGGACGTCGACGTCGTGAAGCGAGGATTCGAAGTTCTTTGACGGCGATTTCGTCGCGGGAAACCGTCGTGGAAGAGATGACGCGGAAGAAGTACGTCGCGTCGTGGATACGGCGTCGCGGAAGGACCGTGTTCTTCGACGGAGAGATTCTTCGTTGAAGAACGGCGTTCTTCGCGTTCTTCGTTGAGTTTGAAGAAGAAGAAGAAAGCTCCAAATTCTCTCAAGGTGGTAAGAGAATTCTAACCAAAATAAAATAAGCTTAAGCCTTATTTTATTTACACAACTAGACCACTTTGAATTTCAAAGGTTTGAAATTCAAAAATAACACAATTAATTAACCAAGTTGTCAAGTTAATTAAAGAGGAGTTATAGGGAGTTTTAAAAGAGAAGATGAAGTGTTAGGGTTCGTGTGGGCCCCAACACACTTAATCCTCTCAAGGGAGGTTAAGTGGATGTGGGTCCCACCCCTAACTCCCTTTGGGAGGAGTTAACCAACAAGTTAAAAATAAAATGTCTTTCCACATTTTATTTAACTTCTTTTAATTTTTCCCAAAACTAACTTTCATTCCGCATAAAACGCAACCTCGAAAAAGGTCTCCTTAAGCGAATATCGGCGCTGCAAGTTCATCGGTGCCCTCAGAATTCGATTCCGGGCACCGGTTCAAAAGTTAGAAATTCTCGCTCGTTCGTTCACTGAACGTACCCGAGCCCAACTTCGTAAATTGATTCCGGGCACTCCGGGCCTCGGAATCAGGTGCCGTCAGAAACCGCACTCTTGTAAAATTACAAAGAAAATTAAGAAAAAATTTCCCTTGAATTTTACGGGTCTTTACATTACTCCCACCTCAGGGCTTTACGTCCCCGTAAAGATACATCAAAAACTAGGGAAACAAATGAGGGTACTGAGCACGCATCTGAGCCTCCCACTCCCAAGTGCTCTCCTGGAGATTCCCATGCTGCCATCTAATGTGCACTAGAGGAATCGACCATCCACATAGGACCCGCTCCTGTCGATCCTCTATCTCCACCGGGACCTCCGTAAAAGTCGCTCCATTGTCAACGTCAAGCTCCCCATGGTCAATGATGTGCGTCAGGTCGTGCACGTATCTCCTCAGCTGAGATACGTGGAAGACGTCGTGCACCCGGTGTAACTGAGGTGGTAGAGCCAGGCGATAAGCCACCTCGCCAATCCTGCTGAGGACCTGGAAGGGTCCGATGAAGCGCGGAGATAACTTGCCGCCTCGGCCAAATCTCCGTATACCACGTCGAGGTGAGACCCGCAAGAAGACGTGGTCGCCATCTTCGAACTCTAGTGGCCTCCGCCTCCTGTCAGCGTATGACTTCTGCCGGCTCTGAGTTGTCCTCATCCGCTCCTGGATGACCTGGACCTTCTTTGTCGTGGCCTGGACCATCTTTGGTCCCACAAGTGCTAACTCCCCAGGGTCTGTCCAGCACAAAGGATATCTACAAGGTCGGCCGTACAATGCCTCATACGGTGCCATCCTGATGGTGGAGTGGTAGCTGTTGTTGTACGCAAACTCCACCAAGGGTAGGTGGTCCTCCTAGCTGCGACCAAAGTCGAGGACACATGCGCGGAGCATGTCCTCGAGAGTCTGAATGGTCCTCTCCGTCTGACCATCCGTCTGAGGGTGAAAGGCTGTGCTCAAACGTAGTTGCGTCCCGAACGCCTCCTGCAACCCCTTCCAAAGCTGGGAAGTAAACCGAGCATCTCGATCGGAGACGATAGATGATGGCACATTGTGGAGCCGCACAATCTCCTGAACGTAGAGACGTCCCAAGCTCTCCACTGAGCCCTGCTCTCTGATGGGTAAGAAGTGTGCCGACTTGGTGAGTCGGTCAACAATCACCCAAATGGAGTTGTGACCTCTGGAAGTGCGTGGAAGTCCAGTCACGAAGTCCATAGATATGTCATCCCACTTCCACTCCGGAACCTCCAAGGGCTACACCAAGCCTGCTGGTACCTGATGCTCTGCCTTCACCTGCTGGCAGGTGAGGCATCGAGAAACGAACTCTGCTACAGCCTTCTTCATGCCCAGCCACCAGTGCTGTCGTCTGAGATCCTGGTACATCTTCGCCACTCCAGGATGTACTGCCAAAGGAGAAGTGTGAAACTCTCTCAGCACCTCCTCTCGCAAAGCGACTGGTACCATGGTACGTCCTCTGAAAAGGATTTTGTGCTCTGCTCCAAGGGAGAAACCATCAGGTGCCTGTCCCGAGGATATCTGTGCATGTCGGGTCTCACAGTCAGCGTCCTCACGTTGTGCCTCTCTGACCCGCACCAACACTGGACTCCCTGGACTGATAACCACACTCAATACGCTAAACATTATTGCTTCACATAGAAAAGATCAGAGTTCGCGGTAGAACCGAACTCCTCTGATACCAATTTGTCACGACCCGCCCTCGGGGCCCGTGCCGTGACTACCCCAAGCCCGCCTTCCATAGGCCAGGGGCTGGCGACTAGCACCAAGGCGTAGATACCGGTAAAAAGGGAAGGTATTGCCTTTGAAAAGTAAACAAGCACCACAGAGTAAGCAAGCGGAAACGTAAACACTAAGTAAAAACAAAGTACAACTGAAAGTGCGGAAAAGTAAATGGGCCAGTATACAAACCCAAACTGAAAGTAAAGTACAACTCGAAAGGGAAAACAACAACTGTAAAGTAAAATCCGTTACACCGAGCTGCCCACTGGAAATCCCACCTGAAGGGTGGGTACAGATAGCTCCACTGCTCCTCAGGTTCCGCCGTCCGCTCCGAGCACGTCTCGCCCAGTTGTCCACCTCCTGGTACCGTCCTGCTCAGCAAGCCTCAACTACGATCAACGCTGTCCGTCGTCTGCAACCAACACAACGTAGTGCGGGCATAGCCCGTGCAGGGGTGAGTATAAGCTACTCAGTAGGGACCCCGAGACCCCTGAAGGTCTCCCAAAATCCACAAAGGATAAACCACAAAGGTAAGGTACAATCACTAAGTAACAACCGACTCTGCTTAGGTATATTCCCATACATATACCTAAGTCATCAATTCCAATATGCTCCAACCTCCGAGCCCAAATACAACTCAGTCCGCACAGGAAAGTATACGTATTCTACACGGGAAAGCAATACAAAATCCACACAGGATAGCACAACACAATCCACACAGGAAAGCAACAGGATTCAGCTCACACAGGTATACTTCTTCGGATGACGATAAAGATGATCACTGATCCATCTAAGTCGTCGGACCCACGAAGGATTGATAGGTAACTAACCCCCGCAATGACCCACACAGGATCGGGCCCACACAGGACCTGTAGGCGCTGGTTCACACAGGACCGCTGAGCGCAGACCCACACAGGATCGGACCCACACAGGATCGGGCCCACACAGGACCTGTAGCACGGATCCACGTAGGATCGCTGAGTGATGTAGTCGTCGTCGTCGAATCCACCAAGGATCTCTGTACTGTTGTCGCCGCAGTCACAGTAGCAGTAGCAGTAGCAGTCGCAGCCAACTCTAGGGTTCCCGCACACAGCAAGCTCGTTCGGGAGGGTCCGCTCCACGAGCTGAGAGACTGATACATCAACTGTCACAAATTCCAGAGTTGATGTATCCAAAAGTTCTGTATCGTCAACAGGAACTCAACGCAACAGACGGCGCGTCAATCGGACGCCCGGTCTGAGAGTTATTAGCTTTTTCGTCCCAGGGGCCCGGTTGGTTTTTAAGGCAAAACCAACCCGACCGTACTCCACCTGCATCAAAACCTCGGGCGGAGTATGCCAAAAGATCCGTCTCACTAAGAGGAACTCAACAAAGCTGACGGCATGTCAATCGGACGTTCGTAGCTCAAGATATGAGTGTTTCCGCTCCGAGGGCCCGGTTGGTTTCGTGCACGAACCAACCCGGCTGAACTCAAAGTATTCTGAAACCTTGAGTGCGATATACTGAAACGACCGTCTCGATCCAAGTATCGCATCACCGCTGACGGCGCGTCGTTTGGAAGTCCGTAGCCCGAGTTATGGGCATTTGAATCCAAACCGCTCGGTAACGGGGGTTTCGGGCCCGGCCGTCCCGGCCCGAGACCCCCCGGATGGCCCGAACCGGGTCGACCCGGCACGACACGGCCCGGCCCGGCCCGGCCTGGCCTGGCGAACTAGCCAGGCGTGCCGGTTCGGCGCAAGGCAGCGCGCTGGGCGCGCTGCCAGCTCGGCCGAAGGCCGAGCTTGCTGGAAAAACAGGGGGCCGCCTTCCCCCCTTTGTGAAACCGGCCCCCCTCATTATGGGGGGCCAATTAAGCAGCCCGGGGGAATTTAATTCCCCCGGTTTCCACCAATCCGGCCGGCCCGACCTGGCCGGCCAGCTTCTTCTCAACAGGACCGGCAAGGGCCGGTCCTCTTCCGTCATCCGACACCGGCGGCCCGGCTGGCCGCCGGTCATTACGTCCCGCCGCGGCCTTCGTCGTCTGGCGAGGTGCGACGGCACCGCGCCCCTCCGCCGCGGCCCCGTTCCGGCCGCGGCGCCTTCGGTTTCCTTCGACGCGGCGCGACGGCGTCGCGTTCATGATAATCTTTCCACGGCGCGGCGCGACGGCGCCGCGCAATAATTGTCGCGTGATTCCCACGTGGTGCGACGGCACCACGCCATCTCGTTCCATCCGCAAGAAATATTCAAGAACAAAGGAGAGGGGGTTCGGCCGTGTTTGTGCGGTCCGGCCCCCCTCTCGTTAAACGATGACACATAATCATTCATCCTCAAAGTTTGTCATGCTAGAACCAAGAACAGAAAATAATTAAATAAAGCAACAACAAACCCCTACCTCGGTTTCAAGAACGATGTTCGTCAACGACCCGCGGAAGACGAGTGTCGCGGTGGTCGGCGTCGCGGGAAAAGGACGTCGACGTCGTGAAGCGAGGATTTGAAGTTCTTTGACGGCGATTTCGTCGCGGGAAACCGTCGCGGAAGAGATGACGCGGAAGAAGTACGTCGCGTCGCGGATACAGCGTCGCGGAAGGACCGTGTTCTTCGACGGAGAGATTCTTCGTTGAAGAACGGCGTTCTTCGCGTTCTTCGTTGAGTTTGAAGAAAAAGAAGAAAGCTCCAAACTCTCTCAAGGTGGTAAGAGAATTCTAACCAAAATAAAATAAGCTTAAGCCTTATTTTATTTACACAACTAGACCACTTTGAATTTCAAAGGTTTGAAATTCAAAAATAACTCAATTAATTAACCAAGTTGTCAAGTTAATTAAAGATGAGTTATAGGGAGTTTTAAAAGAGAAGATGAAGTGTTAGGGTTCGTGTGGGCCCCACCACACTTAATCCTCTCAAGGGAGGTTAAGTGGATGTGGGTCCCACCCCTAACTCCCTTTGGGAGGAGTTAACCAACAAGTTAAAAATAAAATGTGTTTCCGCATTTTATTTAACTTCTTTTAATTTTTCCCAAAACTGACTTTCATTCCGCATAAAATGAAACCTCAGAAAAGGTCTCCTTAAGCGAATATCGGCGCTGCGAGTTCATCGGTGCCCTCGGAATTCGATTCCGGGCACCGGTTCAAAAGTTAGAAATTCCCGTTCGTTTGTTCACTGAACGTACCCGAGCCAAACTTCGTAAATTGATTCCAGGCACTCCGGGCCTCGGAATCAGGTGCCGTTAGAAACCGCGCTCTTGTAAAATTCCAAAGAAAATTAAGAAAAAATTTCCTTTGAATTTTACGGATCTTTACACAGATCAAGAGAAAATCGATGAAAGGATAAGAACCCTAAAAATAGGTAAAATTATCTTGCACCTAAATAGCACAGCTGGTATCGAGGACAATGAGTAAAGGCTCAAACGGAATAGAGATCATTATTGCCTAGATCTATTGAGACAAACAGTTCTGGAATCAGACACATGATGGAGGAGATCCTTAAATTCCTAGAATAGTATATAAGAAACTACTTAATAGAATACGGCTATCAAACATGAAGAATTAAATGAAATTAGGTTAGATAAAGAATTATTCAAGGGAAATCATAATTTCCCCCAAAAACATAGGGTCACATGATTTTTCCAAAAGTTTGGCCAAAATGTGCACCAATCGTGCAATTTATACTATAGGAAAGGGTCACACCACATGTTTTCTCACGGAGTTTGCCTAATTGGGAAAAAACCATGTCTCATTCCAATGTAAAAATTGTAGACATGATCACATTTTCTTGTACCTTGAATCACACGGTTTGCCTAAAAGTACGGCCTATTGGACTCCACTATCTAGCCTTACATAGATAGAAGTAACCATGCATCCATCCTCACATGGTTTCTTCTTACCATGTTTCATTCGTTTTTCAACCCAAAAAATGTGTTCCAGGTTCCAAACCAGCTCAGGAAACCCACAAATACTTTTAAAATCTCAATGTAAATTCTTATTAGGACATATTTAAACATTTAAACTGGATATTGACAAAAAGTAAAAGATCTATACCTAAATAAATATATGAGATCTTATAAAATTCCTCCCATTAATAAATTTGTCCCTTAATTTCCTTCTCATGGGTGGCCAATAATCTTTTAGAATAACTTCTTCCCCTATGATCGTACATCATCCTACTGCTTCTTTGTCTCATCTTGTACATGGTTGTTATGCCATAACACCCATACTATAGGAATGGACTAGACTCAGAGAACCTTCATGCTAAAATCCACAATAAATATAGGACAATTGTAGGATCACACATTTTTTGGAACATGCAAAAAATTAAAATTTATAACCTACTTACTACTTAGAACAGTGGAAAGATAGGGTCGAACCACAAAGAGGTCTAAGATTGTTCTTAGTGATCTACTAAAAACAAGAAAAACAAAACATAGAAAAAAACCAAAACATGTAGATGATGGCGATGAATTGAAGTGAGAGAAAATAACTATGTGTGGAAGTGAAAGTGGAAAAGTGAGTGCAAGAAAGAAATATAGACTACAGGAAGAATTGTGGTAGAAACAACCAAAAGATGAGCAGGGGAAGTCCACTAGTCGGTGTCAATATGGATTAGCCTCATTCATGAACTGAAGTTAAGAATGTGGATTTGACTTAAGGTTACCGGTTAGATTTGTCATATGATCAGATTGTGGCGAAATAACCCTTACAGTCCTTTAACTGAAAAAATCATTCCATCGAATGGTGATAAAAGTCAGGTGTCACTGGGCTCAAAATTATCAGTTGAGCTCAGTGTCTCTCTCTTGCTTGAGCATCATTATTTTTTCAATGAGATCCTCAGATTGAAAACAGTTTTCATTAAGGTTCAATCAATATTGATCTTCACCTAATCTTTTTGTTTTGAAGGTAAAAATGTACAGATAAATGTGAGAGAGAGACACTGTCCAGAGTGGATGCAGTGCATGAACCAAACTAAGAGGATATAACCAGCCAGTTTATCCCCCCTAAAGGAGTTTATCCAGACATAATGGATGAATTCAACATAAAAACATAATGAAAAATCAATGATGTTCATGTTGAAATGAGTAGTAGAAAAAGAGAGCACAAGGAAAATAAATTGTTCACCTCCCTGCTTGATCTCCTAAAAACTCCAATTCCTACTACTAGATGGTGGATGAGATGTTGAAGTGCACTCGATGTACCACCCTGGGAATCGAGACGTGGAATAGTGATATACTACTCTGATCCCTGGAATCTGCTCGCCGACGTGAACTCTCAATCTCTGGATGTATCGCTCTCGATGGATGATGGATGTGGAGTTGGTGAAGTCTTAGTCCCAGTCCCCGAGCATGCTTGATCAGCCTATTATGAATGCAGATGACTCAATAATCGAAGTCTCTGGAATCTCGCATGAAGTGTTCCCCAATCTCCACATGGAGATTTCACAGTTCTACTTCTTCCGTACCAGTCACTGGAGCTGTTTCTCGTAACTTAATGAATGGGTATGTGCGTGCCGAGCCACAACCCTCCCCCTACATGGAACAACAAACACACGTGAATCAGAAAAAATTAAACTATTATATATATACTGTATATTAATATCCCAACATAAAATTAATGAAAATACATATAATTAAATATATATATATATATATATATATATATAAAATACCTAATGTTACTATTACTAATATATGTTTTAATTACTATATTTATTTAATAAAATTTATTATTATGATATATACAAAATTATTATTATACATATGTATAATATTATATACAATTATTAATATATGTATTATTGTTATTATATATTATATATTATATATTAAAATAATAAAATAAAAAAGAAGAAGAAGTGGGGGAGAAGTCGGGTTCTGGTGAGGGTGAGAAGAGAGGGAAAGGGGAGAGGAATCGCTGAGGGGTACGGTTATTGGGGATTGGGTGCGGTGAGGTGGGAGGTAGAGAAAGTAGGTGGGAGGTCTCTCACACAAACAGCGTGACCGCGAATCGAGAGAAGAATCGGCAAGGTGCGGTTGTTGCGCACAGATTAGGGTGGTGGTGGTCCGCTGATTCATCAGTGAGCGACTCTGATTTAGATCTGTATGAAGAGTAGCGTTGGATAGGGTTGAGGTAGATCTGGTAAGGAAATTGATTTGGGTTTATTCTGAAGATTTGTATTTTGAAATTGATTCTAGTTTGGATTGTGTTGTTCGGTTTATTTTTTTCTGATTCATTGATTTTTCTGGTTCGAATTTAGTGCTGAATTATTGATTGTTTCTATTTTGCTGCTGCTATGCTTTGGGTTTCTTCTATACTTTTGGTTGAATCTACTATTGAATTGTTCTGCTGATATTTGTGGATGCTGTGGCGACTGTGTTTCTATTGCGGTTTGTGGTTGCTATGCTTCCGCCCCGATGATGGTGTGATGGGAGAGGGAAAGAGTTGTGACACAGTGGGGGTATTTTAGGAGGATAGGTTTTTTTTTTTTTTTTTTTAGTTTTATGGGGTAGGGTTTTATAATATTAGGAAAATGAGTTTGTTCAGCGCCACTTGAAGTGGCGCTTTGACCCCACTCCACCCCCAACCCCCGTTTATATATATATATATATATATATATTTATTTATAATTATATTTTTTATAATAAATTTATTTATTTATATTTATTATAAATATAACACATACATTAATTGTAATATATTTATTATAATTATATATTTATTCTATTTATAATTATACATTTATTATAATTCTATATTTATTATATTTATAATTATGTAATTATTATAATTAAAATTATGGAATTATAATAAATTTATAATTATAATAAATATATAATTATAATAAATATATAATTATGATAAATATATAATAATAATAATATTAAATATATTAATATAATAAATAATAAATATAATAATTATATAATTATAATAAATGTAATAAATATATATATTTATGATAAATGTAATAAATATAATAAATGTAATATATATGTATATAATAAATTTATTTATAGTAAATTTATTTATAATAAATTTATTTATAGTAAATTTATTTATAATAAATTTATTTACTATCATAAATATAATTACTAAAATAAATACAATAAATATATAATTGTAAATAAATCATAATTGTAAATAAATTATAATTATTATAAATTATTTTAATTTTAAATTATTATAAAATAAATGTAGGTTTATTTTAATAAATAAACGTATATTTATTATAATAAATAAACATTTATAATAAATGTATTATAAATATTTATTATACATTTGGTGTAAATTTATTATACATTTATTATAATATTTATTATAATAATACTTATTATACATTTATTATATATTTATTATAATAAATATTTTAATAATATCTACTATAATAAATATTATAAATGTATATTTATTATAATAATATTTATTGTACGTTTATTATACATTTATTATGCATTTATTATAATATTTATTATAATAGTATTTATTATACATTTATTAGATATTTGTTATAATAAATATTATAATATTATAACATTATAATATTTATAATAAATGTACAATAAATGTATATTTATTATAATAAATATTATAATATTTATTAGATATTTATTATAAATAAATTTATTAGGATTCAAGATTGAGATCCACTTTTTAATCCCTTTAATGTGAAAAAAATAGTCACTCATATTTGGATCAAAATTCAAGGTCTAATATGGTTTTTCGGGCACCCCCAAATTTTATGGGATGTTGCCTCGACAGTTAGGATCCCAATTAAAATGGCAAAAATTTTAAAAGGCCAGGCATGGATGTCATCCATCACGTGCGATTACGTATTTATAAATATAATTTTAAATATATAATTTTAAATAAGAATTTATTTATATAAATATATATTTACAATATTTAATTATTAATTATTAATTATACAATAATTATAAATATTGATTTTATAAATATAATAAATATCTAATTATATATTATTATAATACATTTATTATAAATATCTAATTATAATATTATACATTTATTTTATAAATATTATAATAAATTTATTTTATAATGTAATATTATAATGCATTTATTATACATTTATTATACATTTATTTATATTTATATTTATAATAAATATTTATAATAAATATCTAATAAATATTATAATATTTATTATAATAAATATACATTTATTGTACATTTATTATAAATATTATAATGTTATAATATTATAATATTTATTATAATAAATATCTAATAAATGTATAATAAATACTATTATAATAAATATTATAATAAATGCATAATAAATGTATAATAAACGTACAATAAATATTATTATAATAAATATACATTTATAATATTTATTATAATAGATATTATTAAAATATTTATTATAATAAATATATAATAAATGTATAATAAGTATTATTATAATAAATATTATAATAAATGTATAATAAATTTACACCAAATGTATAATAAATATTTATAATACATTTATTATAAATGCTTATTTATTATAATAAATATACGTTTATTTATTATAATAAACCTACATTTATTTTATAATAATTTAAAATTAAAATAATTTATAATAATTATAATTTTTTTACAATTATGATTTATTTACAATTATATATTTATTGTACTTATTTTAGTAATTATATATATGATAGTAAATAAATTTATTATAAATAAATTTATTATATACATATATATTACATTTATTATATTTATTACATTTATCATAAATATATATATATATTTATTACAGTTATTATAATTATATAATTATTATATTTTTTATTTATTATATTAATATATTTATTATTATTATTATATATTTATCATAATTATATATTTATTATAATTATAAATTTATTATAACTATATAATTCTATTCATGATAATTATAATATTATAAGGAATATAAAATTATAAAAAATATATCATTATAATAAATGTATGATTATAAATATAATAAATATATAATTATAAATATTATTATATATTTATTGTATTTATTTTATTATACATTTATTATAATTAAATATTTATTATAATTAATATTTACTATACTTATATAATTATTATATTTTTGTATTTATTATATTTATATTTCTCTAATTATTATAATTGTATATTTATTATATTTATATATTTAGTACTATTATATATTTATCATAATTATATATTTATTATAGTTATTATTTTTATCATTATAAATTTATTATAATTCCATAATTTTAATTATAATAATTACATAATTATAAATATAATAAATATAGAATTATAATAAATGTATAATTATAAATAGAATAAATATATAATTATAATAAATATATCATAATTAATGTATGTGTTATATTTATAATAAATATAAATTAATAAATTTATTATAAAAAATATAATTTATTATAATTTATTTATTCATGTATTTCTTATAAATAAATAAATTTCTTATATTTATAAATATATAATTTTATATATATATATATATATATATATAAACGGGGGTTGGGGGTGGAGTGGGGTCAAAGCGCCACTTCAAGTGGCGCTGAACAAACCCATTTTCCTAATATTATAAAACCCTACCCCATAAAACTAAAAAAAAACTTATCCTCCTAAAATACCCCACTGAGTGGTGTAAGGTGATGGAGGGGTGGAAACGGTGAGATTATGAGGCAGAAACGGGGAAAAGGGTGTGGGTAGAAAGAACTGGCCAAATAGTTTCAAGGAGATGGATGATGGTAGAATAAGACCAGTGAAACGGTGCCACTGTTTAGAGGAGACGGTGGCACTTTTAGAGGTGAGACAGTAATTGGAATGGTGGGACAGCAATTGGTGCAGAGGAATGGTGAAACCGTTATTGGAAATGGTGGCACCGTGAGATGGTGGGACAACAACAGAGGACCAGGTGTGACCGCAACACCTGACAAACAAATAAATCAATAAATTGAGTTAAATAAATAAATAATTTATTAAACTAAAAATAAATTAATACATAAAACAATTAAATTAACAAATAGAATTAAAAATTAAATAAAAATATGGCAAAGTTAAATAATAAAATTAATTATGCTTTTTTTAAAATGAATTTATTTGGATTAAAAATTATAAAAAAATAATTTAAAACAAATTAAAATATTTAAAGTCTCTTGCTTAAGTTAATCAATGAATTAAGTAAATTAAAGAATAGAAAACATTAACTAAATAATATTAAATTGATAAAAGTAATTTAATTATTTAAAGAATAAAAAGAAAAGAGAGTTATTTATTTACCAATTAAAAATAAATAATTACTTAAATTTACGAATTGATAAACTAACTAGAATGAAAAATTGTAAAAATAAAAGAATAAAAAGTAAAAGTCAGATTCACAAGAACTAATTTCATTTAAGAATTATTTAAAATGGAAATAATACACATTAAAACACATGACTTAAACTAAAATTGATTATTTTACACAGCAAGGTACAAAAGCACAACATTTATCAATTAATTAATAAAAACAGACTTTTGGTATAAAAAATGTTAATAAAAACAAGGATGTGACAATGGATGTGAAAACACCGCCACGTAAAACTCCCCCACACATAAAACATTATTTGTTCTCAAACAAATGCATTCATTAGACTTTAAAACAGAAAGATGATTTGTGAGTTCCAGTTCAAAATGTGCATGATTAAACATTAATATCCAGAGGACCAAGCCCAAAACAGTGGGTTAGGCTTTCCAAAGGTGTTAAAAAATGATGTCCTTCCTAGCTTAAAAAACTCATTGGATGTCAAAAGCATCATAAATTCATACACTGTCAAGAATGTCATGCCTCCTACATGTACTCATTTACTGTCCCACTTCAATTTCCAATTTAAGTTCTGATTCAAGGACTGTTGACAGGTTAGATGAAGTGGAACTCAAAACATAACCAAGGCACCTTCCATACTCACTTTTTCCTAGGTTTCAAAAATTAAAGTCCATTAATTTGATCACATTATTGATTCAACTCAAATGAATTTTAACTAAGTCAATTGCTCCCTTTTTCACGTGGGATCAAAATTCCCCTTACCTTAATGAGTTCATTTTTGACAAGGGCGCCTTATTTTACTTTTTCCCATCCATATTCCATGTGCAGAGCACTGTGCGTAGAACTTATTAAAATTGATATTGGCTTTATTTATTCATAGAAACACACCCAGTGCACCTTTCCTCAGATACTCACCAGAGGATCCCATATTCCCATTTTACTCCACTTACAAAGGACTTAATTAATAATCAATCGAGTTGACTTCCTAAAGTGATTGAATATTATTATCTTTCAAAAATTGTGAGTCCCCTAGATTCCAATGAAAAATTCTATTTACCCTAAGTCCTGATCCTCATGTCGTAAAACCTTTCCTACCACACTCCAATACTCAATTCCTAAATAGAAAGATCCACACAACAATGAAAAATTTCACTCAGCAATCACTCAAAACATAAAAGTTTCTGACTAAGTGCCACTCTCATCAACCAATGAACAATTATCCACTAAATAGGAAATAATTGGAATACCAATGAGCCTCTGATGACCACAAGGAATTTTTTCCCACAAAATCAACAACAATTGTGATGTAATCAGAAGCAGAATGTGATTTATTTATACAATGCAAAACATTAGTTGAATCACAGCGAGCTAAAAGGTGAAATCTTGTTCCACAATTCAGTTCAAATAAAATTATCAACTCACTGGATTAAAGCAACCAAAAACCTATACAATATTTCAAATTTTTTCATTTCAAATGAAAACAAGGGGTCTCCACCATACTTAAAATCTTTCAGCACATTGGTGAAGATTAATTATAAAATCAAAACTATGAAAAAAATTATAACACTTCCCTGAATTGTTGGAGAATTAAAACTGATTTCCATAGACATATCCTCTTCCTTAACCTTCACGTCAAAATAAGTAAAATAAGAATGCATCATTTTATGTTCAATAAATGTAACCCAAGGGAGTGAGTAGAAAGAAATATTATCGAAATGATGCAATGGATTGTAACCGTTTTTTTTCTTTGTGGATTTTCTGGAAGCAACAACACTCTCTCCTTCAAGAAGCAACAGATCATCAGGCACCATTAGACATTCATAACATCAAACTGGAGATTAAATCAAGAAGATATATTTTTATTGATACATTAATAAAAATAAAACAACTATGAAACCATGGGTAAGTTCCCCTGCAATAATGAGTTTGTATTCATCAGTTAGACATGAAATAGATCATTCCCCCAATAGAGATATGGCAGCCAAGCCCTTTGGATGCCCTTCAAAGAAGTTCTTTATTCTTTGACCATTAACCAAGAATGTTCGGTTTTCTTCCCCAAATAGATCAACAGCTCCATTAACAAAAATACTAACAATGGTAAAGTGTCAAGACCACTTGGTCTTCAACTTTCCTGGAAACATCTTTAATCTAGAATTAAAAAGCAGGACCCTCTCACCAACCCTGAAATTCCTATTTTGAATAATTGAGTCATGAAAATCCTTTGTTCTTTCTTTTTTAATTTCAAAATTCTCATAATACTCTCTTTTAATCTCCTCCAACTCACTTAGCTCTAAAATTCTTCTCTCACCAGCAGCCATGAAATCAATGTTAAGAGTCTTAACTGTCCAATAATATTTCTGTTGTAACTCAACAGGTAAATGAAATGTTTTCCAAAATAGAATCTTGTATGGTGACATCTCTGTAGGAGTCTTATATGTAGTTCTATAGGCCCAAAGAGCCTCATCCATCTTCTTGGACCAGTCCTTCCAAGAGCTAGCCAATGTTTTCTCTCAAATATATTTAAGCTATCCGTTTGACACTTATGCATGCTGACTAGACTATGGGTGGTAAGTGGTTCATGTCTTATGAGAGGACCCATACTTCTCCAACATGCCTTTGAACTTATAATTCATTATGTGAGTCCCATTATTAGTGATGAATTCTCAAGGAACACCAAACATGGAAAATGTGTTTTTCGTGATGAATTTCAGAACACTAGCACCTGAATTTATGGGCAGAGCCATTGCCTCAACCCACATTGACATGTAGTCCGTAGAAATCAAAATGTACTCATTCCCATAGGATGATGAGAATGGTCCCATGAAGTCCAAGCCCCACACATCAAATACTTCAACTTCTAGAATTCCTTTTTGAGGAATCTCTTGCCTTCTTCGAACATTTCATAGAATTTGACATTTCTCACAGTCAATGACTAAACTCCTAGAATCCTTAAACAATGTTGGCCAGTAAAACCCATACCGTAAAACCTTCTAAGAAGTTCTCTCTCCTCCATGGTTTCCACCTCAAGGTGATGAATGGAAGCCCTCAAGTATGGGAAACATCTCATCCTCAACCACACATCTTCTTAAAATCCCATTAGCACACCTCCTAAAAAGAAGAGGATCATCAAAAATATAATATTCCAGTTCAGATATAAGACTCTTCCTCTGATTGTGTCAGAGGTCCTTGGGCGTGACTCCAACTACTAGAAAGTTGGTATAGTACACGTACCAACTGGACTACTGCACAAAAGTAGTAAATAATTGTTCATCATGGAAAGAAGTGTTGATATCTCTTGGTTTCTCACTTTGGGTGCTGGGAAGCCTAGAAAAATGATCTGCAACTACATTCTCAACCCCTTTCTTATCCTTTATAACTAAATCAAACACCAGTAACTACAAGGTCCATCTCATGAGTCTAGGATTTGAATCCTTCTTTAGCCATCATCTACTTGAGGGCTGCATGATCTATGAAAATAATGACCCTTGAACCTATAAAATATTTCATAAACTTTTACAAAGAAAACATGATAGTTTCCAACTCCTTTTCAGTGGTAGAATAATTTTTTTGGGCATTATCCATCAGCTTGATGGCATAATAACTAACATGTAACTTCCTATCCTTCCACTACCCAAAACAGGTCCAACTGTATAATCGCTAGAATCACACATCTCCTTGAAGGGAAGTTTCCAATTATGAGAAGTGATCATAGATAAATTAGTAAATTTCTCATTAAGAAAAGTAAAGATCTCTAGACATTTCTCATTGAATACAAATTGTGTTTCTTTAACCAGCAGGGAGCACAAGGGTCTAGTAATCTTAGAAAATTACTTAATAAACCTTCAGTAGAAACCAGCATGACCCAAAAAACATATAATTCCTTTGAAATTTTTAGGTGGGGGAAACATTTTAATAACCTCAACTTTGACACTATCAACCTTCACCCCCCTCTTAGATGCCTTGTGACCCAAGAATATTCCTTTAGTGGCCATGAATGAGAAATTTTCCCCATTTAAGACCAAGTTGGAATCTTGGAACCTTACTAGCACAACCTCTAAATTTTCAAAACAACTCTCAAAGTTACTTCCCACCACACAAAAAATCATCCATGAAAACATCAATTATCCTTTCAATTAAGTCTGAGAAAATTTCCATCATCCACCTCTGAAAAGTGGTAGGAGCACCACATAAGGCAAAGCGCATCCCCCGGTTGGAGAATGTACCAAATGGACAAGTGAAGTTGTTTTTCTCTTGAACCTTAGGAGAAATGGAATTTTTTTTGTAACCAGAGTAACCATCAATAAAATAGAAAAACTCATTTCCTGCCAACCTCTCTAACATTTGATAAAAAATGGCATGGAAAAATGATCATTTCTTCTGGAAACATTCAACTTTATGTAGTCTATACAGACTCTCTATTTATTCACTACTCTTGTTTGGATTTTCTCATTCTTTTCATTAGTGAGCACTATCACTCCACACTTTTTATCCATAACCTGGACATGACATACCCAAGGGCTGTCAGAAATGGAAAAAACAATTCCACCATCAAGTAGCCTAATAATTTCTTCCCTAGAAACTTCTTTCATGTTAGGATTGAGTATTTATAGGTCTTCTACTCTATGCATAAACTCCGGTTCCATGGTAATTTTATGCATGAAAAAGGTTGTACTTACCCCCTTGATATTAGAAATACACTAACCTATGACTGACTTTTAATTCTTCAAAATTCTATGTAGACTTTCTTCTTGATTGACCTCCATATTTTATGAAATGATCACAGGAAGGGTGGAATTTTTTTCTAAAAAGGAATATCCGAGGAGGTAAGGAAGAGGCTTCAGTTCAAGGATTGGTGGTGACTCACCTGAGGGAAGAAACTTGGACCTAGGTGTCCCAAGGTCTTAATTCTGCCATTTGAGGAAGGTAGTAAAGAAGGTTTCATCCTCATCACTAGAGCTTCCAGAAAATATTTCCTCAAACTTAGACTCCTCTATCAGGGTAAGAATGTGTTCCAAAACTAACTCATCTAGGTTCTCCCAAATATATCCCCCAAACTCATCTACAGATTATCTCTCCTCCCTTGATCTAATCCTCATGCAAGTGGTAGCGGGGATTTCAGGTTCACTATTAATTTCCTCCATCATACTCAGAAAGTCCTCTTCATCCTTATCAAAACTAATCTCAACAAATAACATCTCATATTTGGGAGAGATTGGGCAGGTGGGTTCTTGGATTTTATTAAACACATTGAATTCTTCTTTCTATTCACCCAAATTGAAAATCAATTTCCCCTTAGACACATCTATCACAACTCCCCCTGTGTCCAGGAAGGGCCTACAGAGAATGATAGGGACCTCCTGGTCACACTCTTTATCAAGGATGAGAAATTCAGTAGGAAAATATAATTTTCCTACTCACACTAATAGATCATTCACCCTACCCAATGGATGAGTAACGAGCTTATTATTAAGCTATAACAAAACAGTGGTGGGTTGGGGAACTCATAATCTCAGGTGCTGGTAAAGTGACAGGGGAATGATATTAATACTGGCACCCAAATCACACAAACAGTTGAACATAACACCTCTACCCCCAATGGTTCAAGGGATGAAAAAGATTCCAAGGTCCAAAAGTTTAGGAGGTATACTTTTCTACAAGATATCACTACACTCATCTATCAAGATATAGGTGGAAAATTCATCCAATGCCATTTTGTTTGAACATATTTTCTTGAGTGATTTAAAATATGAAGGGCTTTGAATCAAGGCTTTCAAGAATGGAATATCAATGTTCATCTTTTTAACCACCTTAATAAATTTTAGAAATTTAGAATCATGAGTTTGTTTCTTAATTACTTCATTGGGTTTTTGAGCTGGAATAGTAGGAACTAGAGGGATTCCAGTAGTGTTGTCCAGTTTTCCAGATTAAGGTTTTTCCAGATTAGAGTTTTCAACTTCATTCTATTTTTTATTTCCACCAGTTTGGGGTTATTTATTAGGATCTTGGTGAGTTTGAAAACCAATTCTGGTGTTCATATCCATGGAATTCTCCCTATGACTGGATTTAGTGGTGCTAGGTAGCCTACCTTTGCCTCTACTGCCTACATCCCTGGAAAACTACCCCATTTAATTTCCAAATTTTTCATTCCTGAATCCATTTGAACCTTATCATAATAATTTTTAGTCTTTTTTTCATCAATCCTCTCTATAAACTGATGAAACATGTCTCTCACCTCATATTTTGAGCTTTTTGATCCATCCATGTGTTGGGGTTGGGGTTGGAATTTCTGCCTAGTCGGTTACTGGAATCCAGGAGGGTAAACAGGTTGAAGGACTCCCTACTCCCTCCATGACATGTTTAGATGGTTATTATACCCTTGATTGTAGGTTTTAGAAAAAGGTTCTTCCCTAGGCTACATCCGAGGACCATAGCTGGAAAAACTGGCACTCTCATGAGACTGGAAAGGCATATCAAAGTTTGGAAAGCAGGTTTGAGAGTGTCCATACATGCCACAATGGTGAATCTGCTCCCTAAGGGTATGATGTGTAATTTCATGAAAAACCTAGAAGCTTTGACTTCAGCTTTAGGGATAGGATTGGGTTATTTCCTAATAATGGTTATTCTCCTAGATCATTTGTTATGGGAGTTTTGAGACAAGGTATTAAATATTTTTTGGTGCTCCTCCGTAGTCCAATCACTAATGTGACCTCTAGAAGACTGATCCATCAAGGTTTGGTAGTAAGGGGTGAGACTATTTTATAAGTTGTTCATGGGGAATTGGGGTTTGCATTGATGGTTGGGACACTACCTAAGAAAGCCTCTAAACCTATCCCAGGCATCATGAAATAGCTCACCCTCAACATGAAGGAATCCCATGATTTTTTTCCTAATTTCAGATGTCAACCTCCTAGGAAATAATTTCATTGTGAAAGAATTATAAACTTGATCCCATTTGAAAAATATTTCTTCTTCTAACTATTGAACCTAGGACCTAGAATTTCCCTTAAGGCAGAAGAGGAACACTCTCAGTTTATGTTCTTCCCTAGGGAGACCCCTATGTGGATGCTGTTAGAAATTACAATAGAAGGATCTAATGAAGTCAATAGAGTATTCACTAGGAATTCCATTGAAGGTAGGTAGATAACTAAGCATTGATTTCATGATTTAATAATTACTGTACCTAGTAGAGAGCTTAATGAATGAAGGGTTTCTAGACACTGAGGGTATCAAGAACCTTCTCAAACTATGCCTATGAGCTATCTCATTTCCCGGTGGGTTCATCATTCCAGGATGGTTCAAATTTTTGGGGAGTGGATTGTTCAAGTTTTCATTTATGTTATCTTCCATTTTCACTTCACCTTTTACCTTTTCATGTTTTTGAGGTGCTTTTCCTTTTTAGCATTCATAGGCTCTAAATTTTCAGATTTAGACATTGTGAACATGAAGCAAGTGGTTCACAATTTATTTTGATTTTTTTGAGAAATTTTTATAGTTTTTTTTTATTTCAGATTTGTTGTGTTTTTTATATGATTTGTTGTGTTTTGTTTTTTTAAAATCTCACGTGTCCCTCCCTAAAAACGACGCCAAAATTTTCATGCTCATGTATCATTGGTAATGGGTGAAAAACTATAATTTATAATCTATATACTACTTAGAATAGTGGAAAGATAGGGTCAAATGAAAAAGAGGCCTAAGGTTGTGCTTAGTGATCTACTAAAAAAAACACACACAAAATCCAACAAATTTAGATGATGGTGATGAAGTGAAGTGGGTGATAATAAGTGTGTGTGGAATTGAAAGTCGAAAAGTGAGTGAAAGCAAGCAATAAAGACTATAAGCATACTTGTGGTAGAGACAACTAAAAGATGAGTAGGGGAAGTCCACTGGCTGATTTCGTAACCTCATTCATGAACTGAAGTTAAGAATGTGGATCTCGCTTAAGATAACTGGTTAGATTTGTTGTCTGATCATATTGCGATGAAATAACCCTTGCATTCCTTCAATTGAAAAAATTATTCCATTGAATGGTGATAAAATTCAGGTGTCACTGGGCTCAAAATTTTCAGTTGAGCTCAGTGTCTCTCTCTCTCTCTTGAGCATGATTCTTTTCTCAATGATATCCTCATATCGAAAACCGTTTTCATTAAGGATCAAACAAGATTGGTCTTCACCTAATCTTGTTGTTTCGAAGCTAAAATTGTACGGATAAAAGTGAGAGAGAGACACTTTCTAGAGAGGATGTAGTGCATGAACCAAACTAAGAAAATCTTACCATCCATTTTATCCCCCCACCCCCGAAGGATTTTAACCAGACATAATGGTTGAATTAAACATAAAAACGGAATGAAAATCAATAATTTTCATATTGAAATGAGTTTCAGAAAAGTAGAGCACAAGGAAAATAAAATGTTCGTCTCCCTACATGATCTCCTGAAAACTCCAATTCCTGATTCTGGATGGTGGATGATATGATGAAGTTCACTCAATATCCCACCCTAGTAATTGAGACATGGAATGTTGATCTGCTTCTCTAAGGCCTGGAATCTACTTGCTGACGTGAACTCTCAATATATGGATGGATCTCTCTTGATAGATGATAGAAGTGGAAGTGGTGAAGTCTCAGTCCCAGTCCCCGACCTTTCTCGATCACCATTTGAGTAATGTTGATGACCCAGTAATCGAAGTCTCTATAATCTTACCCAAAATGTTCCCTAGCCTCCACATGGAGTTGTCACAATTCTATATCTTTCGTGATAGTCACTGTAGTAGTTTCTCCTAACTGAATGAATGGGCTGCGTGCACCAAGTCATAACCCTCCCCCTAAATGTAACAAAAAAATGCACGTGAATCCAAAAAAATGAACTATTATATATATATACTATATATTAATATCTCTACATAAAATTAATGAAAATAATTATAAAAATATATATATTTATAATACCTAATGTTATTATTACTAATATATGTTTTAATAACTATTATATTTATTTAATAACTATTATATTTATTTAACAACACATATTATTAAGATATAAAAGAAATTAATACTATACGTATGTATAATATTTTATAAAATTATTAATATATGTATTATTGTTTTTATATCTTATATATTATAATAATAAAATAAAAAGGAATAGGAAGTGGGGGAGGGGTCGGGTTCTAGAGAGGGAGAGAAGAAAGGGAAAGGGGAGAGGCGACACTGAGGGGTGCGGTTCGTGGGGATTGAGAGTAGTGAGGCTGGAGGTGGAGAAAGTGGGAGGGTGTTTTCTCGCACAGACGGTGTGACCACAGATCAAGAGAAGAGGTGGAGAGGTGTGGTTGTTGCACACATATTCGGGTAGCAGCGGTCCGATGATTCAACAGTGAGTGACTCTGGATTAGATCTATATGAAGAGTGGCGTCAGATAAGGTTGAGGCAGATATTGTAAATAAATTTATTTGGGTTTCTCTTAAAGATTTGGCTTTTGAAATTGATTCTAGTTTGGATTGTGATGTTCAATTGATTTTTTTTTATTCGTTGATTTTTCTTGTTCGAATTCAGTGTTTAATTATTGATTGTTGCAATTTTTCTGATATTGTGGTTTGTGTTTCTACAATATTTTTGGTTGAATATACTATTAAATTGTTCTTCTGAGATTTGTGGATGCTATGATGATTGTGTTATTGTTTCGGTTTGTTGTTTTGGTGCTTCCACTATAATGGCGGTGTGATAGGATAGGGAAAGAGTCATGACAATGAGTGGACCAAGGTGATGGAGGGGTGGAAACGGTGAGACAATGAGGGAGAAATTGTGGCAAGGGTATGGGTAGCAAGAAGTATCCAAACAGTGGCAAGGTGATAGATGACAGAGAAAGATGAAAAATGAAATGGTGCCATGGTTTAGAGGAGACAGTGAAACCATGATAGGTGAGAAAACAATTTGAATGGTGGGACAACAACTAGTGTGGAGGAACAGTGGCACCGTGATTGGAAACAGTGGCACTGTGACATGGTGGAACAACAACAGAGGGACCCAGTGTGACTACAACACCCGCAAAACAAATAAATCAGTAAATTAAGATTATGAAATCAATAATTTACTAAAACTAAAAATAAATTAATAAATAAATCAATTAAATTAACAAATAGAATTAAAATCTAAATAAAAATAAAGAAAAGTTAAATAATAAAATTAATTATGTGTTTTTAAAAAAAAATTATTTTGATTAAAAATGATAAACAAATTAATTTAAAACTGATTAAAATAATTCATGTCACTTGCGTAAGTTAATCAACCAATTAATTAACAAATATTTAAGTAAATGAAATAATAAGAAATAATAATTGAATATAATTAAATTGAAAAAACTAAGTTAATTATTTAAAGACTAAAAATTAAAGTGAGTTATTATTTACAAAATAAATATAAAGAATTACTTAAATTAAGGAATTGATAAACTAACTAGAATGAAAAATTGAAGAATAAAAGAATAAAAAGTAAAATTCAAATTCACAAGATATGATTTAATTTAATAATTATTTAAAATGGCATTAATGCACATTAAAACACATGATTTAAACTAAAATGGATAATTTTACACACTAAGGTACAATGGCATAACAATTATCAATTATTTAAAAAAATCATTTTGGTATAAAAAAGTAAATAAAAAAGGATGTGGCAAAGAATGTGAAAACACCGCCACATCAATACTCCTCAAAGGACACCCCTATTTGTAAATCATCCTCCTTAGGATGAAAGGAGTGAGATAATTATAAATGATAGAATCCTAACTTAGATGTATGGAAGACGTTGTGCATGGAATGGTACCTATGAGGTAACTGCAACTGATAGGTACCAGACCATCTCTCTCTAGATTCTCAAATGGTTTGACATATTTCACTGAAATATTGTCTTATCTATTGGTCCTCATGTGTACCAAACTTAGTGTGAAACCTAAAAAGACCCGAACCCCTACCATGAATTCTATAGGTCATCTGCAGCAATTTGTGTATGGTTTCTATCATAACTACAAAGTAGGCAATCTTTTCGGAATCAACTAAACCTGTTCTGTTTTCCCTTGAATGAATTGACTTACAAGAATAGCTACATATCCACCTATAACCGACAAATTGGTGATTTTCATGTCCTACCATAAAAATCCTCATAAGGTTCCATCTTAATTGAATCCTGAAATCTATTATTGTATGTGAATTCAACCAGGGGTATGTGCCTCTCCCAAGTGACCCCTAAAACTAGAAAGCATGCTCATAGTATGTCCTCAAGAACCTAAATCACGTGTTCTAACTATCCATTGGTGTAATGAAGGTATGTTTTTTCTCAGAAGAACCTATATACCCAGTTCCCTTTTCAGCCATTTCCATAAATGAGAAGTAAATAGGGAATCCCTATCTTAAATGATAGTGTGAGGGACCCCATGAAGTTGTACTATCTCACATAATACATCCTCCAAATATCATCTAATAAAAATTTCCCCTTAATAGGTAGGAATTGATTAATTTTTTTTGGATTTTCAATAACAACCCATATGACATCATTACCTTGAGGTGACATTGGTAAACCCATCAAAAAATCCATTGCAACATCATTCCATTTCCACTTAGGAATGGGTAGTAGTTATAAAAGTTTAGATGGTCACCGGTGTTCTTCCTTCACCTATTGATAGGGGTAATACCTCATGAATATATATATATATATATATATATATATATATTTTCATTCCCATCCACCAGAATTGGTGATTTAAATCTGGGAACATCTTGGTGACACCTAGGAGTATCGCCCAAACTGAGAAGTTAAAATATCGCATCAACATCTCATGTGTTTCTAATGAAACTCATACACGTCCATGTACATGAATAATTTCATCCATTCTTACCATCCAAAAAGGAATAGGGTCCTCACCTGCCACACTCTCATATAGGTCTAGGATCATAGAATCTGATAGTTGCATCATCATCACTCTATCAAGAAGGGTAGTGGTAATAGATAAGGATGATAGAAAAGTCTTCCACTAAATTTCTTGTACCCAAAAGTGAATCTTAAAATATAATTCCATGAGATTATACTAACTACTGGCCTATTGAAATGTATGTATTTGAGTCATCCAGCTCCATTCATTGGCCAATACATTGTCCTTTCCCATACTATAGTAAAGCTCTAAGTTGAATGACTTTAAGTATTCAACCCACATTCGATGTCTCAATTTCAGATCAATCTGTATAAATATTTACTAGATTCTTTTGTGGTTTATGTACACCAAAAAATTATCTTCATGCAATTAATGTTTGGAACATCCCAATGTATGTACAACTATAGATTACTCAAGATCATGGGTCTGGCGATTGCTCTTGTGTGGCCTCAACTGATGAGGCCCTTGTGCTATGAATATATCTTCATACAAAAAGTATAGCTCTTAGCCTGAAACCTGATGCATCATAGTAAATAGCGTAACTCATTCCTAGCTCTCAAAAAACCAATATATGTACTTAATTCAATCCCCCCTTAAACTCTTAAAAGGTTATCTCTTAGGAATCTTACAGTGTAATCATCACACCCTTCTTAGTTAAACCCATAAGTGGAACTTTTAAGAATGATAATTACTATATAAAATGAATGTAATAAACAGATATTCCAATGAAACATTATACCTCAAAGATGTTAATAGGATAATACTTGTAATGTAACACCCCAAGATTCCATGGTATGCTTCTCTTTGAATAATACAATAGTGTGTGTTGTAAGGAGCTTCGAGTTCTGACACACCACAACCAATCAAACTAGCTGTTATGAATAGTAATACCCACTTTTTGATATTTTATAAATTTTATCTTTCAAAATAGACTTAATTTTTGGATTCTGAGTATCAAAATTATCATAGGGTGAATTTTTGGTATTTTTCTGATAACATTCAATTTTTGATGAATAGTGAAAAATACTAAATTTTAATTAAAAATAACTTTTTTAATCAAAATAATTTATAGTGATAAATTTTACTATTGAGAATTTTTTAAGTATAATTAGATTATATTTTCACCATTTAATCCAATGTTGTTCATTGGACGTAATTTCACATTTAAACTGGACATAAGCAAGTGTAAATCTTTTGATAGTTATTATTTCTTAAAAACACGCATTTTGTTTTGACAACGGGAATTGATTTTAAATTAACTTCTGTCACTTCTGTGATTTGAATTTAGAAAAATGGATTCCATATTTATAATCAGGAGGTCCAAATTGTTTAAATAGGTAACTTTTATTTTTCAACATTTTGAATAATTCTTTCGGTAAATATTTTATTTACCATGGTTAAAGGGAAAATCCGGTAAATAAGGGTAAAAAAATAATATTATAATAATATTAAATTACACTAACACATGTCCTAACCCTGTTTTATGATACATGTACGACCATGGGCATCCTTGGGTCGATTTTGGGACCCCATGGAGCCACTTGTAAGTGATAATGACACTTTATATTAAATAAGTTAAAGTAAATATAGAAATGGCATAAGCATATATCTTTTAATAAAAAACTTTTTACATAGCATTATATATGTTATCATTTCAACTATAAAAATTCATTAGAAATAGAAAAATATTTCAAAATAATTTTATTTTATTTATAATTTTTAGACATTGAATAATTAAATTTATTTTATGACACAATGATGATGCCGTATTTTCCTTATTAAAGAAATAATCAAATAAATGGTATTATAAATGTTACAATAAATATAATTTGAAATTTTTTATGCCATACACTAATTTTATAGGTTAATATGACATGTTAGTATTTATTAAATGAATTTATTTAGAAATAATAATGTTTTTAGGACTTTAACAAAAATCAATTATTAAATAGTGTCAAAATTGACATAAAGGAGTTTTTAAAACAAATATTATATTATTAATTTATATAATATTCCTAAAAATATATGGTTCGAAAAAACGAATTATATAATGATAGGTGTATCATTAATGAACCACTTGGGGTTCTCTTGGAAGTTTATAGTATGTTTATTAACCATATAATATAAAAATACAAAGAGACATGGTAAATGTCAAACTATTTAACAAAGAGTTAAATCTAAAAGATAAAATTAATATGGTGACCCAAACCTGTCTAAAACCAATTTTTTGAGTGGTTTTAGACAAATCCCCACATTATAATTTAAATAATTCATTTTTGAGCCTTTAGAAACTGAAAATTATTTTATTATAAAATAATATTTTAAGTTTTTCCTAAGGTTCCCCTCACCCCTCTTATAAAAGGGAACTCCCCCTTCCCTCAAATTCACACCTTCAAAGCCTTTTTTATTGAACAAACCCTACCCAAATACCCTCTCAACGTCCCTCCCTTCATCCTAGAGGTATTAATTTAGTCATAAATCCAACCTAAGGATCCCTTTTGATCAAATCAAAAGGAAGAACCGGAAGAAGAGGTAAATATTTCATCAACTGTTTCAAGTTCCTTTCTTCTTCCACTTCCTATTTCTTTGTTGTTTCCATTATAAAATAATAAATCCAGTATATTCTACATAATGTGATGTTATTATAAATATGGTAGAACCATATTCCTTATTCTATCCATCCTTTGAATGACATGTCACCATATGTGCGTACGTATGACATACCGTCTCCACGTCGTGGTGTAATTGTTATTCAATACATTATTATTTGGATGGGTATAATAATTATGTGTAATTGATGTAAATAATAAATATAAAATGATAATTATTCTGTATATATGATATAACATCCAATTATATATTATTTTAATATCAAAATAATCATATTGTTGCTCGTGCGTACGTACACTAGTGCAGAAAATGTTTTTTACGTCGGTTATTTTTCATTTTTTACGTCGGTTTCTAGCCGATGTTAATACGTGTGACATTATAAATAAGGTTTTTGACGTCGGTTATTTAAAAACCGACGTCAAAAACATAAAATCGTGATGTTTATCACGTCGGTTATTTTAGAACCGACGTGATAAAGAAAATGTGAAGGGTTTATCACGTCAGTTATTTAACAACCGACGTGATAAAAGGCCTGGAAAATGGTTTATCACGTCGGTTATTAAACAACCGACGTGATAAACAGGGACGAGGGGGGTTTATCACGTCGGTTCATATAGAACTGACGTGATAAACTGGGGTGAGGGGGGGTTTATCACGTCGGTTCTATAAGAACTGACGTGATAAACCGGGGTGAGAGTGGTTTATCACGTCGGTTCATATAAAACCGACGTGAAAAACCGGGGGAGGGGGGTTTATCACATCGATTATTATATAACCGCCGTGATAAACCGGCGGGAGGCGGTTTATCATGTCGGTTATTCAATAACCGATGTGATAAACCATTGTCCAGGCCGTTTATCACGTCAGTTATTCAATAACCAACGTGATAAACCATTCTCCAGGCCATTTATCATGTCAGTTATTAAATAACCGACGTGATAAACCATTCTCCAGGCCTTTTATCATGTCGGTTATTAAATAACCGACATGATAAACTATTTTCCAGGCATTTTATCATGTCGGTTATTAAATAACCGACGTGATAAACTATTTTACAGGCATTTTATAATGTCGGTTATTTAATAACCGACGTGATAAACCCAATTTTTTTTAAACAGAATGCAGTCATCTTCTCTCCACCAGAATCAACCAGAAAACAAATCAAGAAATCATACCACAAAAACAGAAGTAGATCAAAATTAAGCATGTACATAGATAACATATAAAACTTACCCCCTAGACAGTCCCCACCCTCATTTATACCCCATGGACAGCCCTCCCCCACCCCATTGGAGCCCGCACCCTCATGTATACCCCCTGGACAGCCCTCCCCCACCCCATTGGAGCTCCCACCCTCATGTATACCCCTTGGAAAACCCTCCCCCACCCCATTTGAGCCCCCAACACACTCCTGGACTGCCCCCCGACCCCCGGACACCCCCAAACACCCCTCGACAACCCCCCACCCGCCTGAACAGCACCCCCTCACCCCCTCACCCCACTTGACAGCCCCCACCACACCCCTGGACAGCCCCAAACACCCCTGGACAACCCCCCCACCCCTGGACAACACTCCCACACCCCTGGACCGCCTTCCCACACCCCTGGACATCACTGCCACCCTCCAGGACTGTCCCCCACCCCACCGGACAACCCTCCCAGACCGCTGGACACCCCCCAACCCCACTGAACACACCCCCACACCCTTGGAACCCCTCCCCCACAGACCCAAATCCATACCAGAAAAACCATCAAAAGTAGACTAAAACAAGAAGTAGAGAAAAATTAAACATTCACTTATATAACATTCAAAACTTACACTGTAAACTTAAAAAAAAACTAAATCAAACCTAAACAACTACCAAATACACAATTAAAACGACAATATTCAAAATTACATTTTACATTACAAACAACTAAAATTCAATCAAACCTGTAAAATAATTTGACCACTCCACTTGTACGTGTTTGATGTCTTCAACAGTATAGGGTTGAGGGTCATCAAAAAGATACAAATGAAAAAGAAGATAGTTAACGTGTATAATGAATAAATCAAATTGAAATATTATGGAAAAGTTTAAGAGGAAATCGTACCAGGTCAAAATTCACAACTGTCCCAGTTGTTATTATTTCATACATAAATCTTAACATATAATATCCGTATTCGATGATGCCTTGTTGTTCATGACAATTCTATTTGAATGAGTGTAAATTAAATATATTATTTTTATGTAATAAATCAAAAAGTACAAATTATAAATGGAAATTTACCTTCGCATTTACATATTTGATCTTTGCATTTCTTTTCTTTGTGTTTTTTTGAAAGTAAACCCATGCACTGTTAGAAAATAATACAAATGGGGTAAATTTAAAATTCATTATAATATATAAAACTATTGAGAAATTGAAACTTACTTTTCCAATATATTCTTAAAACTTTCCCACAAATTACCATGAACAGAGCATATCCAATAAAGAGCTTTCTCCCTTGGGCAAAAAATCCCTAACATCTAATGATCACTGATAAAAGGAAATTTAATGTTAGTGGTTTTTTATGTTAAAAGATAATTAACTCTTTGAGAGAAATGTGTTTCATACCTCTCACAAAAAGGAATCATCCAACATTGTGTGATTATATTCTTTTTAAATCTTTCAGCAATATAAACCATTCTTTGTTCCTCATTCAATGCACATGCTTCAGGGGAAATCAATTGCGGGTCTATGAATCCATATACTTCTGTCAGCTCATTCCTCTCACAAATTTTATAAAGATACCTAATACAAAACATACATAAGTATACATTTTTAATAAATATAACGCAGGGAAAAGGTGTTAAGACTTACAAGGAAAAAATTTGCACCACGTTGATGCCCAACTTATCTCCAGTAACAAGCTCCATGATATCAGTTTTTGTAATCCCCACACTTATTTCACGTCCACAAACATGAGATTCCATTGGAAACTCATAAAAACCCAACAACAAATGGGAATATCTTGACAATCTGTCAAGACCACTGGAATCTGTATCTGATGTCATAGCCTGTTGTCTTTGTTGTTGTTTATACAGTATTTCTTTACCTTTGAAGTATTCCTGTGAAAAAAAATTGAAAAATATATTTGTTTTCAAATGATAAAACAACTTTAATAAAAAAATAAAATAAAATATATAACATTCATACCTCTATGGTAATGAGTCGAAGAAGTCTGGATGGCCAAACTAAAAAATGGTCGATACTCTGTCCAACTGTCGCCACCTCATCTGTAGGTATTGGTACCCTAGCTGATCTATCTATAATATCCTGTACAGTGACCCTCTGATTCTCTACCTCTAATTGTTGATGATGAACTGTATCTCCTATACAATATACCAACCCGTATGCTACTATATGATGTTGAGAACCATCAACATACAACTCGCAATATGTAGGAAGCTGCGACGAAGGTGTAGGATAAAAAATGGGTTCTGCAGGCTGAGGTGGGGGAGTGGGAGCTACTGGCGGAGGTGGAGGATAAATAATGGGGTCTGCAGGGGGAGGTGGAGGAGTGGGAGCTGCAGTCTGAAATTTTCTTTGCATTTCTGCAAACATAGACTACACCAACTCTCTAATCTTTTCCTCCATCATCGCATTAATATTTTGAACTTCAGCCTCCAAGGATTCTATTTTTTTTATAAACCCCCTCAATGTTAGAAGTTGAAGAACGTGGAAACACTTTTCTTACCGATACATCTGCCAGATATCCTCTTACACGACCAGGATGTTCGGGCCTTCCCAATGCTGCAAATAAAATATCTTCCCTCCCAGTATCTATAAATGTCCCCTCTGAACTCTGCTCCTCAAGAGAGTCCTGTATTAATTAATTGAACATTTCTGTAATGATTGAAACTTATATGAAGAAAAAATTTAACTTAAATAAATTAAATAGATATCTTACAATCCTCTCAGCTACGATTATCGATTCTTCCGAAAGATATTTCCCTTTTTTTCCCTTCCGAGCTCTCTTCCATTTTTCATGTCTAGATGGAGGGGATGGAGGGGCCACCTCTCCAGAGCTTGAAGACTCATCTCTTAGTTGTTGAAATTTTTCCGCCATCATTTGTTCTTCCAATAATGCATACCCTCCTCGAGATAAACTATGAGGGTATACATTTTTAGATTGGATCTCCTGATGAGATTTCCTTGTTTGCTGTAATTTAAGAATAAGAAATCATTAACAAAACATTAATAAAATCATTTATATAAGAAAGTTTATAAAATTTTATATTTCCCTTACCAGAAATGACTCTTTTTTTCTACTTTCAAAAAACTATCTCCATGTGTCTTCATCTATAAAAGGATATATACGACATGGATTTTCGTGACTCCTATGACCATAAATGAAATCAGATGAGAGGGTTGATTTGAAATCCCTCCATCTCCTGGCAGCCAACGATAATCATTTCTTCCTGACTCCTCCAGTGTCAGGAATATCAAATGTCATCTAATAAAGAAGAGGTTAAACATATTATATATACTAGAAACATTAAAATAATGGTCAAACAATGACAAAAGATCTTACCAAAATCGTCTCCCACAACTGAGAGATAATCGCTTTATCCACACCTCTCCAATCATCATACAGAATGCTTACTTTGGTCTTAGCCTGAGTTGCAACAAAACTCTTTAAATCTTTGGCATTCGGACCTCTAGGAATATCATCATCATCAAACTCAACGACTATCCTCTGATCCTACATATGGGCAAGTGATAATTTTGGTAAACGTGTGCACCCACGTTTACCAACCTTTGAACTCTTTGTTGTAATAGGAGCATGTGAATGTTCATCCCTAGAGGTATGACCAGCAATATGCTCCTCTCCAGAATCATGTGGTTGATCATCTGAATGATCTGTCATTATCCTTCAAATAAAAAAAAAACGTCAGTTCACAAATATACAAATTCAAATATTTTAATACTACTGTAATCAGAAAATAGAAAAGTGTACTAAGATACATAATAGTAAACATTGGTAATATGGTAAGCATGTTAAACAATGGTAAATATGGAAAAGATGGTCAAGATGGTCAAGATGGTAAAAATGGTAAAAATGGTAAACCTGGTAAACATTGTAAACATGGTAAAGTAATTTTCAGTGAACAAAAATAAGCATTTTAAAATTCATGTAATGGTTATAAACATGATAAAGTAAACTAAAAAAACTTAAAACAAACAAAAACATATACTTATTTTATTTTAAAACATGTTTTAATAAATAAAAAACTTAAAATATCTAACATTTATGGAAAAAATAAATGTAAACAAGAAATAAACATATGTTACCTGTAATTTTAGGAATGTACAAATGGATTGTTTTCCCAAATTCCTTCGTCGTGATCGTTCCTTATGGCACAAACTATGTATTCAACATGATCATCATTATGTTCTATTAATATTTCCATGGAAGTAGGGATCTCACATAAATCAGCATATTCATCAAGTTCATCCTCACCAACATATTGTTTTTTCCCTTGTAAAACAATATCCCACTGCATATCTGATTGATCTACTACATAGAAAATTTGTTTTGCATGTGTTTCCATTATAAAAGAATCAGCTGTATCTTCCAATCTATCCAGATTAACAAGTGTCATTCCAAATTCATCGTGTCTGACACTATTGTTACCATTAAACCATTTACAGTTAAAAACGGGAACTTTAATTTTAAAGTAATCAACCTCCCATATGTCTTCAATCACTCCATAATATGCACTTGATGTAGAAATTGGGTTTTGTCCTTAGCACTCGAAAAATGCATTGCTTCTGCAAACACCAATACACCACTATTCTAAACTGCACTTCTGTTGTCCTGAGCTTTTGTATGAAATGTATAACCATTAATGTCATAACCGGACCATGTTATCACATTTAAACATGGACCACCCACTATCCATTTTAATGTCTCTGATACATCTGATCTACCAAGAAAAGTTTGTTTAATCCATGAAAAAAAAGTTTTGTTGTGCTCATTCAAAATCCACATTTCTTTCTTCTTTGAATGACATTGTTTCAACTCATTAATATGCAATGTGATATACGGTTGAGCATCAGCTATGTTATTTAAGATGTATGATTCTAACTTCTTCATCTGTTCAACTGACAATGATTTGACTTTCAAGCCGCGAATCCCCTTTCCCTCATTATTAACTCGTTCATGGCGAGATGGAGGCAAACCTATGTGTTGCGTCGTAGCCAAGTATCTCGTACAAAACTCTGCCACCTCCTCAGAAATATACTTTTCAATAATGGAGGCTTCAGGTCGATATAGATTTTTAACATACCCCTTTAATATTTTCATATACCTTTCAAAAGGATACATCCAACGAAGATATAAAGGTCCACAAAGCTTTATTTCTCGAACCAGATGAATCATTAAATTCACCATTATATCAAAAAAAGTTGGAGGAAAATACATTTCCAATTGACAAAGTATAAAAATTGCATCCTTTTCCAAAATGTTCAAAGCATTCACATCAATTTCCTTGTTACAAATTGAATTGAAAAAATAACACAACTTCATTATAGTCTTTCTGACACGAATGGGCAATATTCCACGCAATGCAAATGGTAGAATTTGTTGCATCATGACGTGACAATCATGTGATTTCATACCTATCAACTTCAAGTCCTTCAATGAGACAAAATTTTTTACATTAGAAGAATAACCTTGAGGCACTTTGGTATCATGAAGACACTGATAGAAGCTAATTTTCTCCCTCTTCGATAATGTATGACAAGCCGGGGGAAGAAATGTTCGTCTTCCTTTAGGAGTGGGAGCTAACTCCAAAAATATTCCCATTGATAGTAAGTCTAATCTTGCATTCAACCCATATTTAGTCTTTCCTTTAATATCTAACAATGTTCCAATCAAAGAATCACAGATATTCTTCTCCACGTGCATGAAATCAATATTATTTTTAACTTCATGATACCTCAAATATGGTAGCTCAAAAAAAATTGACCTTTTCTTCCAAATATGTCTATCATTACCAGATTTCTGTGTCTTTCCCAATGTCACGTCAAGGGTTTTCACCCTCTCAAAATACAGATCAGGGGATAAAGGTTTTGGAGCAGTATCAAATTCTTGTGAGCCATTGAATGACTTTTTTATTCTTCTATAAGGGTGTTCCATAGGCAAAAACTTTCGATGACCCATGTACACTGTTTTCCTCCCATGATGCAATTGACAATATGACGTCTGTTGTTCGCAAATTGGAAATGCTTTATGCCCTTTAACACTGTATCCAGACAAATTTCCATACGCTAGGAAGTCATTTATAGTGAACAGAAGCACTGCATGCAGTTGAAAATATTCCATTTTATAAGAATCATACACCCTAATACCATCAGCCCATAACAGTTTCAAATCATCAATCAACGGTGACAAGTAAACATCAATATCATTACCAGGTTGCTTTGGACCAGAGATCATTGTACTCAACATGACATATTTGTGCTTCATACAAACATCAGGAGAGAGGTTGTAAATTACCAATAAAACATGCCATGAACTATGTGTGCTACTGAGTGTTCGGTATGGATTCATTCCATCTGTGCACAACCCTAGTCTGAGATTTCTAATTTCATTTCCAAATGTAGAATATTGCGTATCAATTTTATTCCATTGTGTACAATCAGCTGGATGACGTATTTTTCCATCACATACCCGCTCTTCAGCATGCCATCTTAACCTTTTTGCATCATGTGAATTAGCAAATAAACGTTTGAAACAATTAATTATAGGAAGATACCAAAATACCTTTGAAGGGAGCTTTGTAATCTCTACATCAGCCTATGATTTTTCTTTCACCTTATACCGTGATGTCCCACATTTAGGACACTCTGACAGAAATTCATATTCCTTCCTATATATAATGCAGTCATTCGGACAGGCATGTATTTTCTTGTATCCCAATCCCATCGGGCATAATATTTTCTTGGCTTTGTAATGTGAATCTGGAAGATCATTATCTTTTGGAAGAATGTCTTTCATCAATTGTAGCAGCTCTGTAAAACTTCTGTCACTCCATCCATTCTTCGCCTTCAGGTTAATCAATCTTAACACCGCCGAAAAAACTGTAAAATCTGTAAAACTAGGATATAATGGTTTTTCAGCATCACCATATAGACGCGCAACTGTCGGTTCTATCTCAATTTGTTCTGCTACAATATCGTGAATCATTTCTTCAATTCTATCGGAGTTACCATCTTGCGAATCATCATCATCAGTGACATTCCGTCCAGTTTCACCATGCCAAATCCAAGGGCTGTAACTCAGATTAAAACCATGACAAATCAGATGATCTTTTATCTCTCTACTTTTCAACTTCTTCATATTCAAACATTTCAGGCATGGACAGAAAAAAATGTCACTACTTGGAACATTTCATTTTTCAAATTCCAAAAAGGCATCAACACCTTCCTCAAATTCATTGCTCATTCGATGTGCCGTAATCCAACTTCGACTCATTATTACCTATAACAAATATCAACAAAAAATATATATTTTTAAGATAATAAAAATATATGTTTATATAAAAAAAATCATAATTTGAATGTAAAACAATTTAAAATATAAAACAAATCCATAGGTATTTAAAAAAATATGCTTGAATATTATTTTTAAAACAAAATATAGTTAGATATAACAGTTTTAAATTTCATTGAATCAAAGAAAACCATGACGCCTATATAGTTTAATATTGATTGCGGTTTTGATGTTTTAATACATTAGATAAACTACCTATTTAACATGTTATTAATGGTTTCTGTAGACCCTAAATCCATTTGGTAAATATTTTCACACAATTATAAAAATCAATGGAAGTGTTTTTGGGAGGAATATGTTCAATCATTTGATTTTGATGTCCCATGTTCTATAACAAAAGGCAATGTGGATACCAAAGCCCTTAGTTTGGTTTTTTATTCTCAAAGGGTTTGTGATGAAAAAGAAGAGTATAAGTTGATGTATATGATAAATAAAATACAACTATATTTTATTTATGGTTATGATAGAATGAATTCATACCATATCATTTAGGATCTGCTCCCACCAAAAGTAACCCTCCTCAGTTTGAAATGAATAAATTTAGATAATTATGCATGAATTCATACATGCATTGTTGTACATAAACCAAAAAGAAGATTATTAGTACTAAAAGTAAAACTAGGAAGAAACAATAAACTCTATATACTCATGAAAGCTACTCCACAACACTTCCATGCTACTAACATCTATAAAAAACTACAAATTTCTTTTAAAAACCAAAAAAATTGTTTATATTTATGTATGGTGGGTATAACATGTATACATAGTAAGATCCTCCCTAAAACATCTCATGAAAATGTTGAGGAAGCACACTAAATCCCTATGAAAAAAGGAATCTAAATCATCACCTAAACAAGGAAAAATAGTTTCATATACTCACTATGGATCACTCACAAAATAATTCATATAAATAAACCTTTTCGTATAAAAAATTATATATATATATATATATATTAAAATTAAGGTTCTCGGATACCACTTCTCCACTAGTTTTCCTCTCACACCCCAATGCGCTACTCCACAACACTTCTATGCTACTAACATCTATAAAAAACTACAAATTGCTTTTAAAAACCAAAAAAATTGTTTATATTTATGTATGGTGGGAATAACATGTATACATAGTAAGATCCTCCCTAAAACATCTCATGAAAATGTTGAGGAAGCACACTAAAGCCCTATGAAAAAAGGAATCTAAATCGTCACCTAAATAAGGAAAAATAGTTTCATATACTCACTATGGATCACTCACAAAATAATTCATATAAATAAACCTTTTCATATAAAAAATTATATATATATATATTAAAATTAAGGTTCTCGGATACCACTTCTCCACTAGTTTTCCTCTCACACCCCAATGCTAATGTCATGGTCTCACCCCGCCCATAAATCATCCTACACCATGTGAAATTGTATCACTTCCATCAATGAATCATATGTATCTTAGATTATCTCATCACCATCTTATCAAAATAGTAATGAGGTGCATACTTGGAAACCAATACATCTTGTTTACATTAAATGTACAAAAATCACAAAACATAATTATAGAATATCCGTGAAAAAAAATGAACGAAATAAATTTGTGGAAGGCTTACTTGAATGTTGCGAGTTGAGATGATAGATCCGAGAGGAGTGGAGAAGATAAACAATGAAGCCAAAATGAGTTTAACACAGGTTGATAGAAGATCCGATTAGGGTTTACCGCGCGAGAGAGACGAGTCGGCGGACTGTCAATCGAAAAATCGTAAATGACAGTCCATGGGGATTTAATTTGTTTAAAAGTTTTATAACGTCGGTTATATAATAACCGACGTTATAAACTATTTTTTAAATTTATAACATTGGTTATTTTAAAACCGACGTAAAAAATCTCCCACGCTTTGGTTTTTTACATCGGTTATGTTATAACTGACGTAAAAAACCAATGCGCGGGGGGGGGGGGGGGGTTTACGTTGGTTATTTGGAAACCGACGTAAAAAACCTGATATCTATGCGTTTTTTACGTCGGTTATAAAATAACTGATGTAAAAAACCCGTAGACATCTCGTTTTTTACGTCGGTTATAAAATAACCGACGTAAAAAACCCCGCGCTTTGGTTTTTTATGTCGGTTATTTGATAACCGACGTAAAAAACGCGTAGATATCAGGTTTTTCACGTCGGTTTCCAAATAACCTACGTAAAAACCCCCCCGCGCATTGGTTTTTTACGTCGGTTATAAGATAACCGACGTAAAAACTAAACAGGCGCGATTTTTAACGTCGGTTATTAAAATAACCGATGTTAAAAATCTACTCGCCGCATTTTTACGTCAGTTATATATAACCGACGTAAAAAATGGTGACGTAAAAAACGTTTTCTGCACTAGTGGTATGGATTACCGTCTCCACGAACGCAATGAGATTCATTCCCCATCGTATCTATTCAAGACTAATTTTTATTAGATGATTAAAAATAATGTTTAAAGACTTAATATAATTTTAAATATGAATAATATGCATCCTATCCATAAAAAAATTACTTACTTAACAAAGCATATAAAGGAAAATGAATCAGTTAACACCCAAAATGACGATAATACTAAGATATTATTAACAATGCAATGTTAAAAGATCATATATGATATCATATTAATATATATGATTCTTTTATAATTTGATAACAATTATTTCATCATTATACAGGTGTTTAACCTACCCTCGAACTAGGAAAATTACAAGGTAAGGGTTAATTTTACAATCTCTTTATTATTATCCGAGGTTGTTTTTTTGTAAGTTTCTACTGGGACCTCTTTATCATCCACATCCATGTTTCTTAAAAACATATTTCAAAACATTTTGACTATTTTATATACTATGGGTTAAATTCATTTATACCCTTGTTTTACTTTTTATAAGATGTTTATAAAAAAATATTTCCGTCGTTTTCTAAACAAGGTCCTTTATAACCTTTTCAACAAAATTAAGGTAAGAATGTCTTTTTTTAACTTATATAGCGGGTGTGGATATTTTACGCTATTATAAAAACATATAATCTTCACTTACAAGATTATAATATTTTTTTTCAAATATAATTTTTTTATTTTATAATTACATGAATTTTAAATGATTTCAAAATAAAAACAGATATTTCTGTAAAATGGTTTTGATTTCATCTATGTCAACATCCTTTGATGGATTTTAAGTTTTTTTGAAGTTGATTTATTATGATAAAAAACTTTCATATTGTATTGAAAGTTTTGTGATATATTTGACTGTGGATGTGTTATTTCATACCATTCATGGTTTATGTGTCACACCCCGACTCGGTATCTTGCAGTCGCAGTGGTTTTTATTTTTCTATCTATTTTTATTTGTCTCTTGGTTTCTTAAGGCTTAAAAAAATTACTAAATTAAAATCCAAATGAAATAAAAACAAAATAATTGAAAAAAAACAATCCAATAATAATAATGATAATATTATTATTTAGTTTATTATTATTATAAATTTAGTTGTTGTTAATATCATTATATTGATTATTATTATTATTATATTTATGTTTTATGTTTTTACTACTACTACTACTACTACTATTATTATTATTATTATTGTTATTTTGAAACCCTAATTGTTTTTTTGTGCAAAAACCCCCTCCCCTTTCTCTAAGTTTCAACCCCATGCGGCCTCTACCCAGCACGCACCCAAGGAATGCGCGACCCCTCCTCCACCTAGCCGACTCCCTCTGTGGAGCCTCCTCCTACCGGCAAGCTCCGGCATTTCACAACGCCTCCTCCGACTGACCAGCACCAGCAACCAGCAACCCTTTTCTCTCCGGATGACCAGACCCGCGATGCACCCTCATGCACCCCCTACTATCGACACTGCCTCTCCCTTTTCAACAACTTTCCAGCCGGCGCAACATCTTCCAGCAACTTCCACCTCGCTCGACCAGCCTCTCAGATCCCTCACTATAAGTGTGAATTACCTTGAATGTTCATTCTTCTTTTTGATAGGTTGTTGGGTTATAGTTTTGTGTTTTATTTGGGTTTTTTTGGTTAAATTACTTCAATAATTTGTCTTTAGGGTTCATCCTTGGTCCATTTTGGTGTGAATATGGTGCAATTGAAGTTTTGCACCGAAATTAGAGGGTTTCGACATCAATGGTTGGTGTTTCCAAGTATAATCAATATTTGGCTTATTATTTTTCTTACTTGGTTAATTTAATGTGTTGCATGGTTAATAGGAGGGGTGATAAGTATGTTTTTAAAAATATTTCATATGCGTTTGAATTTAAAGTAGCATTTTGAAATGAAATTGAGTTCTTTTCATGTTTATCTCTTGTCGTGTTGTTTGTCGTCAATTTATAAATCGTGAAATTGGTTATTCGGATTATGTAAGTGATGCGAATGATGTTTGGAAAGATTTTTAGTGTTAATTTTCTTTATTAGATCATGAAATATCTGTAGATTATGTTTTATTATGGTGTTTTTGTGCACCTTGTTAATGTTTTATAAATTATTCAAATGACTTATTTCATGGTGCATGTGATGCAAAACTATTTTTTGAAAGAATCTGATATGCATTTGTGTTGGAATTGGTTTCTTAGTGTGAATTTGCATGCACTTTTTGTGTAAAACCTTATTGTGACTCTTTTAGGTGTTTTATAAGCTGTAAAAATGGTTTATCTAGTTTTTCAAGTGGTGAGAATCACGTTTTCAATGCCACTTATGGTGAAAATGGGTTTGGGTGTAGTTTTTTTTAAGAGAAATGCATAATTTGGAATGTTTGAGTTGTCGTGTATTTCTAAATGTAAATTTTAAATGGTTTAAACAATGGAATGCTTGTTTTGGAATTGGTTATGGTTTATGCTATGATTTTAAATGGCCTTTGGAAATGGTTAAATTGATTATGTGCTTTTCTTTTAATATTTTTTATGGGTTTTATGAGTTATGTAAGTGGTGTGTTATTGGTGCAGACCCTGGGTGTGTTATTTTGAAACTTTTTGTAGACTTTTTAAGTGTTTAATTATTTTTTTAATTATATGTGTAGTGTGTTGGACCTCGCTACGATGGTTTCAAGTTGTAGGTGTCAATAATTCCTACATGTGCATGCATAAGGTAAGACATATACATATAAATTGCCTCTTTGTACATATTCCCTTATGGCGTGGGGAATATGTGCAATTCAGCCATGGGTATTTATATATATGTATATAAATGCATGTGCATGGAAGTGCGTAGGGTCAGTTCGAGTGGTCTTCGACAAATAACGACAAGTTTGAGGTAGGTCCCCTATGCCCTAATCTTTAATTAGAATTTCAATTTTTGCTTGATGTTTCTTTAAAAGTATTTCCTTTTTTTATGTGAAATCCATATTCACTATATATATATGGTTGTGGTTCTTAAAAAGTGGTTTCATGGGGGTTGAACATGAAATGGGTATTTCCAAAAGATGTGTGGCCTCCCGTTTGATTTTTTTATGAAAGTGTAACAACATGAATTATTTTTAAAAAGGGGTTCCAAAGTGATTTTCAAAATGGGTTTTGGTGTGAACATGAGATTAAAGGACGATTTTATCTGCTTAAAAGTATTACTTCATTTTAAGTGTAGTTTTAAGCTTGTTTTAAATATATAGTACCTTATGTTTTCTAAAATGAGGAATACTTATTCTAAAGTGATGAGGCCAGTTTGGCACTTTGAGATTGGTTTGCAAAAATGGAAACCCCCTCTTGAGACATTCCTCTTAATTTGAAAAATGTGATGCAAGTGTTAATGTGTGGTTTGTTATATGTGCCTAGTGTAAAGGCTTGTTTGTGGTAGTGTGATGTAAAGAGGGGGAATGTGCTTATGGAGGGAGATCAGTGGTGAGAGGTTGAATGAGTTTTAGATAAGGAAAGTGTTATGTACATATATGTGTGCTTGATAAGGAAAACTCACCTCCAATTGAAATAGAGCACGATGGGGAAACCTGTGTATCTAGGTGGGGGACCAGGACTAGTACGCTAGATGACACAGCAGGGGTTCATCCCAGTTTGTCTAGTAGGATTGACGCAACAACACTAACTAAATATATGAATTTCTGAGGGTCGTGGTCTTCTAAGCCACGTTTTCTAAGGGTTGTGGTCTTTAAAGCCACATTTTTCTGAGGGTTGTGGTTTCTAAGCAACGTTTCATCGAGGTATGATGTCTCTTGGTTCCCACTTGTTCTAGATACCTATAAGGATTACCCATGGTGCTCATTTGTGACATGCTTCTTGCGATGTAACTTTATTTTCAGTTGTTTTATACTTGATGTCTTGTTTGTGAAAACCATATATTAATCCAAACTAGTTTATTTTCATTTTGAAACGTTAATGCATGGTTGGAACCTATTTTAAAAATGTAGTGGGGGTGAAATGCTTTACCTGAAAATGAAAACTCATTACATGAATTTGAAAATAAGGAGAAACATTATTTTATTATATCATATTTTCAAACTAGCATAATTGGATTTCTTACTAAAGGTGGGGGCATAGGACGTGGTTATATTTTGGCATTCCTATTGAGCATCTCGGTGCTCATTACTACTTTACTTTTCTATTGCAGGTATCGTCCTTGGATTGCTTTTGGGAGCGAGTGTGGTTTATGTTCTGCGGTGACCCACAGGGTCACCTGAGGTATGTCACGTCGCTTCCTTAATTCCTTTTTTTCACTGCCAAGTTGTTTGGTTTATTTCCCTTTATTTATATTCTTGTTTATTTTATGTTTATTCATATTTTTTATGGGCCAAAATCGTTCCCAACTGGTTTATTTTGATGCCCAGCACTAGTTTTCAGCCCTTGGGGATCAGGAACGCCCTTTAGGCCATGTCGTGGACTGGGTCGGATGACGTCCCGGCTTGGTTTGTGAAAAAATGGTATCAGAGGAGGCCCTTGTTATTTGTGGTGTTAGGTAGCTTGGTGATTAGGTGTGTCGGGACTCGAGAGGTAGGTGCAAGAAGGACTTCATGAACCCTTTCCCATATCAATACTCGAGTTTCAAGGGGTAGTATGGGATTTGAGTTTTTCTTTTGCTTGGTTTGTGTGGATGAGGGATGACAAGGGAAGTGATTTGGTGTTACACAACGATCCTGGATGGAGTAGTGACTCATATACAGCTTGAGTGCACAATCCAAGATACTTCACGTGGGGATTCCTGTTCAGAGTATGGTCTGCTAAACCATGTTACCAGGTTTGCATATCCACTAGTTCCTTGTGTTTGGAAATTTTGATGTGAGTTATGTTTGTCCTTCATTTTGGTTGGTGTGAGTAGATCTCAAAAATGAAAATGGATTTTTGTTAAGGTATTTTCAAAAGTTAATATGGTCGTTGGAGTGGAAAATGGTTTTTGAAATGGAAAACATTTTGGAATATGGAAATGTTTTTCTTTAATGTTAAGTGACTTTCAAAAATTGGTTGGGAATTTGTGCTTTATGCTGAATGGTCTATTTTGGAAATAAGAAGTGTCTTGAATTGACCCTTGGTATTCCTATGAGGGATCACATACATTGAGGTGCGCATTTGGAAAGTGGAGAAATTGGTGATGTGAGTGGATGGGTTCTTGAGCTAGCACAAGGATATGTATGTGTGAGAATTCATGGGACACCAATGGTGGATATTTAAGTTGTTTTGTTTGCTGAATAATGGTTTTCAAAAAGGGTTTTTTAAAATTTTTAGAAAAGTGAGTGAGAAATTGTTTAGTGTTCTCTTTTCATGTTTGGTATCATTTTTCTTGGGTTCTTGGTTTTGACATACTGAATTGTGGTTGGAATAGTGATTTTAGTTTGATCTTTCGTTGTGATTGAGGTGTGGAGTTTTGATTTATGATGAGTTTTGATTCGGATTTGTGCCTCTTGTTTTTGAGTATGCTACCCAGAAATGTCCTGGAAGTTTCTAGTGAACCTCTTCTAGTTGTTAGTTCTACCCAAACTCTTAGAAGAGTGGTGGAATTGAATTATTTTTGGTTATTGTCCAGCATCCGCAGTGATAGTGATCTATCGAAGGTAGCGTAATGTCTTGGTGAAATCGTTGGTGTTTTCTGGTTATTGGAAAATCCCAAAGCTATGAGAGTCCGTGTTGGTTTGGGTCTATTTGAAGGTGAAACTTCGGATTGGTGGAGGAGATAATCCCAAATTTGTTGCATGATGGTATGTCTTGAAAGGTGTTTAAGACCACTCTCGTCTGATGGTTTATACCCGAGGAAGTGAAGGTGAGGAAGGTGGTAGAACTTGTGAGTGTCAAGTAAGGCCAATGAGCAGTGAAGGCCTATGTGGGGCATTCCATGGGGTTGATTCTATTTTCTCTGGAGGTTTCGTCATGGAATCAGTTAAAGTTTCTCTTCTGTGGGGTCTTTGTCGAGGGTTCCCGGACCGTTTATTTTTGGTGTTTGGGAAGGTTCCCCATCCGATGATGAGGGAGAATCGGAGGAACCTGTCTCCGACAAGTCTTATTGGCAATTACATCTTCTATTAGTTGGGCCATCCCCTTGTTTGCTTCTAGTGTCCTCGGTTTGGGTTCTTTAAGTCGCCTTGTCATTATCCTCCGAAGGCTTGCCCTCAGTGTGACCATTTGGGAAAATTGGAGAGGTTTTGCTAGCGGCATCATCAGCCGGATTCTCGATCGAAGGATGTCAACTCCAAACTGTGGGGTAGCAGATGCTTCAAGACATCAGAGCTCCAGCCACAGGTCTTAGAGTGAAGCTCTTCACGCAGTCAGGAATCGTTGGGTGTGGGGCACCTTGGTCTAATTTTTGTCTCCAATGCTGAAATGGGGATGGTCTGAATTTCCCTATTGCATCTTTCCCATATTTGAAGGTTTGGTTTTTCTGTAAGAGGCTTAAAGGTCTATTTTTTCTCATTGTGGTCTTTGTTCATCGAATACCCCACCGTGGTTGTAAGAAGGCTTGGTGATGTCGTCTTTTTGGTAATTTCAGTAGTTACGCCTCCTCAAGTGTGAACCATTTTGTTTTAGTACATGCTCATTTTGGAGATGCTCAACTCTTGGGGAAATTATGAGTCATGGTTAAGTTAACTATTTGGTAGAGTTATTTTGTGGGTTTCCTCATGTTTTAGTGGTTTTTGGTTTGGGTTGGAAGTTCTTATGTCGGTCTATGATGGTTGGCTTAAGCTGGCCAGTTCTTAAATGGTGGGGAGACCAACCATGAATCCTGTCGTGCCTTCTTCAAGAGTTGGTTTGTATGGGAGTTTTGGTCTTATTGGTGGTTTCCTTTTTGGTTCAAGTTAGAAGTTCTAGAGTTAGAATGTTCTGAGATTCTCAATATTGGTTGTGCTAGTTGGGTTTTTGTGGTGGGGAGAACCCTTCTCTTTTTCTGATAACTCTTCTCCTTATAGTTTCCCTTAGAGTTGGTCGGGTGTGACTGGTGGCGTGAAAATTCAGACCGAGTTTGTGATTTTGTTGGCTTCATTCAGTTTCGAACTCAAGTTTGATTCCTCGTTTGGATGAGTGACTTTATGGGGGCAAAAGGTTTTTGTGGTGGGGAGAATTTTTACACCCCAACTCGATATCTTGCAGTCACAGTTGTTTTTATTTATCTATCTATTTTTATTTGTCTCTTGGTTTCTTAAGGTTTAAAAAAATTACTAAATTAAAATACAAATGAAATAAAAACAAAATAATTGAAAAAAATGATCCAGTAATAATAATTATAATATTATTATATAGTTTATTATTATTATAAATTTAGTTATTATTAATATCATTATATTGATTATTATTATTATTATTATTATTATTATGTTTTATGTTTTTATTACTACTACTACTGTTATTATTATTATTATTATTATTTTAAAACCCTGATTGTTTTTTTGTGCGCAAAACCCCCTCCCCTTTCTCAAATTCCCCCCCCCCACGCGACCTCTACCCGGAACGCACCCATGGCCTGCGTGACCCCCCTCTACCTAGCCGACTCCCTCTGCGGTGCCTCCTCCTACCGGAAAGCTCTAGAATTTCACGATGCCTCCTCCGACTGGCCAGCACCAGCAACCCACAACCCTTTTCTCTCCGAATGACCAGACCCACGATGCACCCTCGTGCACCCCCTAATGTTGGCGCTGCCTCTCCCTTGTCGACAACTCTCTAGCCGGCGTAACATCTTCTGGCCCCTTCCACCTCACCCGACCAGCCTCTCGGGCCCCTCTCTATAGGTGTGAATTACCTCGAATGTTCATTCTTCATTTTGATAGGTTGTTGGGTTGGAGTATTGGGTTTTATTTGGCTTGTTTTTTTTATTTAATTTCTTAGATACTTTGTCTTTAGGGTTCATCCTTGGTCTCTTTTGGTGTGATTATGGCGCAATTAACGTTTTTCACCGAAATTCGGGGGTTTCGACATCAATGGTTGGTGTTTCCGGGTATAATCAATATTTGGCTTATTATTTTTCTTACCTGGTTAATTTAATGTGTTCCATGGTTAATAGGTGGGGTGTGAAGTTTGTTTTTAAAAAAAATTCATATGCGTTTGAATTTAATGTAGCATTTTGAAATGTAATTGAGTATTTTTCATGTTTAACTCCTGCTGTGTTGTTTGACGCAATTTATATATCGTGAAATTGGTTATTCGGATTATGTAAGTGATGTGAATGATGTTTGGAAAGGATTTTAGTGTGCATTTTCTTTATTAGATCATGAAATATCCGTAGATTATGTTTTAGTATGGTATTTTTGTGCACCTTATTAATGTTTTATAAATTATGCATATGACGTATTTCATGGTGCATGTGATATGAAACTAGTTATTGAAAGAATCTGATATGCATTTGTATTGGAATTGGTCTATTAGTGTGAATTTGCATGTAATTTTTGTGTAAAACCTTGTTGTGCCTCTTTTAGGTGTTTTATAAGTTGTACAAATGGTTTATCTAGATTTTCAAGTGGTGCGAATCACGTTTTCAATGGCTCTTATGGTGAAAATTGGTTTGGGTGTAGTTTTTTTAAGAGAAATGCATAATGTGTCATGTTTGAGTTGTTGTGTATTTCTAAATGTAAATTTTAAATGGTTTAAACAATGGAAAGATTGTTTTGGAATTGGTTACGGTTTATGTGATGATTTGAAATGGCCTTTGGAAATGGTTAAATTGATTATGGGATTTTCTTTTAATATATTTTTATGGGTTTTATGAGTTATGTAAGTGGTGTGTTATTGGTGCAGACCTTGGGTGTGTTATTTTTAAACGTTTTGTAGATTGTTTATGTGTTTAATTGTTTTATTAAATTATATGTGTAGTTCGTTGGACCTCGCTACGATGGTTTCAAGTTGCCGGTGTCAAGAATGCTTACATGTGCATGCATAAGGTAAGACATATACATATAAATTACCTCTTTGTACATATTCCCTCATGGCATGGGGAATATGTGCAATGCATCTAGGGGTATTTATATATATATGTGCATAAATGCATGTGGATGGAAGTGCGCAGGGTCGGTTCGAGTGGTCGTCGACAAATAACGACAAGTTTGAGGTAGGTCCCCTATGCCCTAATCTTTAATTAGAATTTCCATTTTTTCTTGATGTTTCTTTAAAAGTATATCCTCATCTTTTTATGTGAAATCTATTTTCACTATATATATATGGTTGTGGTTCTTAAAAAGTGGTTTTATAGGGGTTGAACATGAAATGGGTATTTCCAAAAGATGTGTGGCCTTCCATTCGATTTTGTTATGAAAGTGTAACGACATGCATTATTTTTAAAAAGGGGTTCCAAAGTGACTTTAAAAATGGTTTTTGGTGTGAACACGAGATTAAAGGACGATTTGATCTCCTTAAAATTAATACTTCATTTTATGTGCGGTTGTAAGATTGTTTTAAATATATAGTACATTTATGTTTTTTAAAATGATGAATACTTATTCTAAAGTGATGAGGCCCGTTTGGCACTTTGAGATTGGTTTGAGAAATTAAAAATCCCCTCTTGAGACATTCCCCTTAATTTGAAAAATGTGATGCAAGTGTTAATGTGTGGTTTGTGATATGTGCCTAGTTTAAAGGCTTGTGCATGGTTGTGTGATGTAAAGAAGGGGAATGTGCTTAAGTAGGGAGATAGGTGGTGAGAGGTTGAATGAGTTTTAGATAAGGAAAGTGTTATGTACATATATGTGTGCTTGATAAAGGAAACTAAACACCAATTGAAATAGAGCATGATGGGGAAACCTGTATATCTAGGTGGGTGACCAAGACTAGTATGGTAGATGAAACGACAAGGATTCATCCTGGTTTTTCTAGCAGGATTGACACCACAACACTAACTAAACATGTGAATTTATGAGGTTTGTGGCCTTCTAAGCCACGTTTTCTGAGGGTTGTGGTCTTCTAAGCAACGTTTTTCTAAGGTTCGTGGTTTCTAAGCCACACTTCTCCGAGGTATGAGGTCTCTAGGTTACCACTTGTTCTAGATACATATAGGGATTACCCATGGTGCTCATTTGTGACATGCTGCTTGCGATGTAACTTTATTTTTAGTTGTTTCATAATTTATGTCTTTTTTATGAAAACGATATTTTATTCCAAACTGGTTTCTTTTCATTTGGAAAGGTTAATGCATGCTTGGAACCTATTTTGAAAATGTAGTGGGAGTGAAATGCTTTAGCTAAAAATGAAAACTCGTTACTTGAATTTGAAAAGAAGAAGAAACATTATTTTATTATATCATATTTTCAAACTGTCATAATTGGATTTCATACTAAAGGCAGGGGCATAAGACGTGGTTATATTTTGGAATTCCTACCTAGCATCTCTATGCTCATTCCTACTTCACTTTTCAATTGCATTTTTCAGCCTTGGATTTATTTTGGGAGAGAGTGTGGTTTACGTTCCACGGTGACCCATTGGGTCACCTGAGGTACGTCACGTCGCTTCTTTAATTTAATTTATTTCTACTTCCATGTTGTTTGGTTTATTTACATTTATTTATCTGCTTGTTTAGTTTATGTCTATTCATCTTTTTTATGGGCCAAAATCGTTCCTAACTAGTTTATTTTGATGCCCAGAACTAGTTACCAGCCTGTGGGGACCGGGAACGCCCTTCGGGCCATGTCGTGGACCGAGTCAGGCGTCGGGTTGGATGATGCCCCAGCTTGGTTAGAGACATTATGGATAAAATATTGACATTTAGTATGCCAGTTATAATACGAATGTTTATGTTATGTTTAAACCTTTTCATATAAGGAATGCATTGGACTTATAAAGTGATGGGTGGAGCCCGCTATATCTCCTTGATACATCAGTTGGTCTCATTAGACAAAATAGTTTCTTGGAACAAGTCCTTGACAAAATCTTATTTGTAGTCTTAGCACAAGGCCTTGAATATGTGGTTATGAAGTATGGCATTATTCATTCTATCATTATGAAATTGGCTATTGATATTTCATGTGATTATTCTACTTGTAGAATATCCATATGAGTAAGTAAATGGCATTATTTTGATTTATATTTGACATATTGTGATGAAGTTTATGTTAAAAAGGCTTTTGTTTTAGTTTTATACATTGCCTTAAATGTTTATGCTTATTTATGAAAGTTCCCACTATATTGTTATCCTTATTGGGCATCTGACCTCACCCCTTTCTATGGTTAATGTTTTCTAGGATGCGAAGAAGTATATTATGACTGGCCTATAGGGATAATCAATGGGATCTCAGTGTTTTCTATGGAAACAATTTTGTTGTAGTTTTACATTTTATTAAGTAATGTAAACCTCATGAATGTATCTAGTACTTCCAAGGCTGCTAAACTAATTGGTATTTTGAGACTTGACCTTTTGTGATCATGCCAATGTTATGTTATAATGCACCGAATCTGGTCTTCTAGGGTTGGGGAGTTATATTTTCTATCAGAAGAAGTTTAATACAAACATTGGAAACTAGATTTAGGTAAACCGTAATTAGAACACATATCCCAAAGATAGACTTTGAGGATTAGTATAGAAGAACTTCCTAGAATTTTGGTATTGTAGAGATTTTGTGAGTTTTCCAAGAAATACATCCTTGTCTGGATACGAGCAGGAAAAGGCAGCTCTGGCACAAATGTACCTAGGGGTAAAACCTAAAAACACCGCTTTGAGCTAGACTTGAATAGGAACTGGTGCACAACAACGGGCCTTGCTGCACTCTTGGTTATGACACTCCCGAGGGATATGCTTTGGATAATTCTAATTTTCATTACAAAACATTATGAAGGGTTTATGATTATATAATTCCTCAAAGAAAACATTTTTATGATTATGGATTATATCCATAAACTGTTCAATTTATGTTAAGTGTTTTACAAGTTTTGGATTTATGTATTGTGATTCATAAACTAATCTAATTTATGCCATTGTTTAGAAATTGTGCCTAGTGGAAGGAATGGAAATTGTATCAATGCACGCACTCCATGTAGGGATTTCCCTCCTACTCAAGATAATTATAGTGAAGATGGGGATGTAACTGGTGCTGATTATATAATCACCATACTGGGACAACTCACTCAGGTTATGAATAATAACCTTACCCGTATGGAACACCCTAATCTGCAGCATGGAGGATCAATGTTAGATCGCTTCATGAGGCAACAACCACCAACATTCAATGGGGGTAAAAATCCACTAGTATCTTAGCAATGGATAAATTCCTTAGAAAAAATATTCCACGCCTTGGGGAGTAGCGAAAGGGAAAAAGTTTTCATGCTAGTTTACCACCTCACTAGAGATGCTGATCAATGGTGGTCATTGATTAAAAAACACAATGGAAGATGATGAAGTGTCAAATATGGAATGGAGGGAGGTTGTAGAAATTTTCTTAGAAAAATATTTTCATCATGACCATCGAGCGGATATGGAAAGGCAATTTCTGAGTCTGAGGAAAAAGGAGGATGAGAATGCCGCAAAGTATAAAGAAAACTTTACAAGGTTAGTGTGGCATGCTGCAGATTATATATGTAATCCAAGAAGTAAGATTGATCATTTCTTTGATGGGTTAAAACTATTTCTCCATCGATAATTAGTCTCACAATCCTTCTCGTCATATGAAGATATTGTCTCATGTTTTATCACGATAGAAAAATAATTCTCGAAGTCTTACGACTTTAAAGAAAAGAAAGAGAAGAAGAGATCCGTTGAACACTCTGGAAATGGAAATAAGGGGAAGAAGGGAAAATTTGAATATCCATCCTGCAGTAAATGTGAGAAGAAACACCCTGGTACTTGCCTGAAGGGAATGGGAGTCTGTTACATGTGTGGTGAAAAAGGCCACCATGCTCATGATTGCAAGGGGAAGAAAGAGGTTTTCGATGTTGAATGCTATAATTGTAGAGAAAGGGGGCATTATGCGAATGAATGTTCTAAGCTTCAGGGGGACTTACCTCATAAAATGCCAAGGGATCAAGGCCAAGATTATGCTATCAATACTGCTGAGGTTGAAGCTCCGAAAGATGTGGTGGCAGGTAATTTAATGGTTTCTTCAAGTTTAGAAAATGATTTATTTGATTCTGGATCATCGCATTGTTTCATATCTTCCCAGTTTGCTATGAAAATTAGATATTTCCAATTTTATTTAACAAGGTAGTTTTCAGTAAAAACTCTTAAGGGAAGAATCATTGCAACAAAGTTTTGTGAATCAGTCCCCATTAGGGCATATAAATGTTCTTTATCTGCTGATCTCATATTCATACCCATGATTGAATTTGATATAATCCTCAGTATGGATTGGCTTTCAAACTATGATGTGAAAAATTATTGTAAGAAGATGGAGGTTACAAATTTGATGATGATAAGGAGTACCTTATCTTTAGAGCAGAAACGTCACCACCTAATTCTTATCTATATCCAATTCCAGTATCTCAACTAAATTCAATTATATGGGAGGAAGAGAATGAAATAACTATGGGTGGGGAAATGAATGTTCAAATAGAGGATGTACCTATTTTTCAAGAATATGTTGATGTGTTTTTAGAGGATTTACTTGGACATCCTCCAGAACGAGAAATTGAATTTTCCATTGATTTAATTCCTAGATCAAGGCCCACATTGAAGACCCCTTATAGAATGACCACTGTGGAATTAGTGGAACTAAAGAAACAACTAGAGGAATTGAGTAATAAGGGATTTATTCGCCCTAGTGTTTCTCCATGGGGAGACCCTGTCCTTTTTGTTAAGAAGAAAGATGGATCTATGAGGTTGTGCATTGACTATAGGGAGATCAATGCTATAAAAATAAAGAAAAAGTATCCCCTAACTTGCATTGATGATTTATTTGACCAACTGCATAGAGCTCAATGCTTTTCAAAGATTGACCTTCGATCTGAATATCATCAGTTGTGTGTGAAGAAGGAAGACATTCCGAAAAAAGAATTTCGAACCAGGTACGAGCATTACTTGTTTACAGTAATGTCTTTTTTTTGACTAATTCACCCTCTGTCTTCATGGATCTAATGAATAGAGTTTTCAAGAAATATCTTGATGACTTTGTGGTGGTATTTATTGATGATATCGTGGTATACTCCAAAAGCTACTAAGATCGTGAAAATCACTTGCGCATTATTCTAAAGACTCTTAGAAGACATGAATTATATGGGAAGTTTAGAAAGTGTGAATTTTGGATTTAGGAGATTTCTTTTCTTAGCCATATTGTCTCTATGGATGAAATCTCTGTTGATCCTTCTAAGACCAAGGCAATGAAAGAATGGCCAGCACAGATGAGTATAACTGATGTACGTAGTTTTATTGGTTTAGTAGGTTATTATCAATGTTTCGTCAAGATTTTTTACATTTTGGATAACCCATTAACAAAGATCACATGAAAAGGGGTTAAATTTGTTTGGACAAAAGAGTGTGAAGATTGTATTGAATAACTGAAGAGAAGATTAGTCAATGCTCATATATTGACTCTACCATCGGGGAATAATGGGTTTGTTATTTATAGTGATTCTTCAAAGAAATGACTTGGTTGTGTCCTTATGCAGAATTATAAGGTTATTTCCTATGCATCACAACAGCTAAAAATTCATGAGAAAAAGTATCCTACTCATGATCTTGAGTTGTTAGCAGTAATATTTGCATTGAATAAATGGAGACATTATCTCTATGGTGAAAAATGTGAGATATATACCGATCACAAGAGTTTGAATTATATTTTCTCATAGATAAAACTCAACATGAGGCAAAGTTGATGGATTTAAATACTCAAGGATTATGATTTCACTATACACTACCTCCCAGGGAAGGAAAATAAAGTGGCAGATGCTTTGAGTTGAAAGGGTCATGGAGTTTTGAACAAGATGAGAGTTGAAATGGATCCTATATACATGGATATAGTAAAGATGAATATGGGAATCACCATGGAAGGTGAAACATCAATACTTTTTCAAATGGTTGCCAAACCATCTTTACTAGAAAGGATAAAGAGTTCTCAGACCGATGATGAAGAGTTTCAAAAGAAGATTAAAGCTGTGAATGATGGGATATTGAGTGACTTTGTGTATGAAGATGGAATTATGAAATTTGGGAAGAGAGTATGTGTTCCTGATATACCTGATCTAAAAAGAGAATTGTTGGATGGTTCTCATAGTTCCAATTTCTCTTTACACCCTGGTATCACTAATATGTATAGAGATTTGAAGGAACATCTTTGGTGGGACAACATGAAGAGGGAGATTGTTGATTTTGTGTCAAGATTTATGGTTTGTCAACAAGTGAAAGCTGGAAGGCAACAGCCTGGAGGAGTCGTACAACCTCTTCCCATACCTGAGTGGAAATGGGATGATATCACGATGGACTTTGTCATGGGGATACCAAAGACTATTACAAGGAACGATGCAATATGGGTCATTGTGGATCGTCTTACCAAGTTAGCACATTTTCTTGCTATAAGAGAAGATTTACCACTTGAACGTTTAGCAAGACTATATATTAATGAAGTTTTAAGACTTTATAGAGTACCACTATCGATTATTTCTAATCGTGATCCCCGTTTTACATCAAGATTCTAGAAAAGTATTCAGAAAGCCCAAGATACTGAACTTCGTTTGAGCACTGCCTACCACCCCAAAACTGATGGACAATCAGAATGGACTATTCAAACCTTAGAAGAAATGTTGAGATCTTTCTCTCTTGACTTTCAAGGTATGTGGGATCAATATTTACCTCTGGTAGAATATTCCTATAACAATAGCTTCCATTCAAGTATTCATATGGCATCATATGAAGCGTTATATGGAATGAGATTTTGCACACCAACTTGTTGGGATGATGTTGGTGAAAGAAAAATCGTAGGCCTAGAACTTGTTGAGGAAATGATGGAAAAGTTAAAGGTAATCCAAACCCACATCAAAGTAGCTCAAAGTAGGCAGAAGATCTATGCTAATAAACGAAGGAAGGATTTGGAATTTCAGGTAGGATATCATGTTTTCTTAAAGGTATCTCTATGGAAGGGTGTTATACGTTTTGGTAAGAAGGATAAATTGAGTCCCAGGTATATCAGACCTTTCGAAATCCTAGAACGAATTGGGGATGTAGCTTACTACTGCCAAGTCTCTCCAAAGTTCATGATGTGTTCCACGTATCACTATTGAGAAAATACATTCCTGACCCAATGCATGTACTCACCTATGAGGAATTAGAACTGGAACGAGATCTGTCTTATTGCGAAGAGCCTTTCAAGGTTCTTGATACAAGAGAACAAGTGCTAAGAAACCAGATCACTCGTCAGGTAAAAGTTCTATGGAGAAACCATAATATGGAAGCGACAACGTGGGAACTCGAGGAACTTATGATGAAGAACCACCCAAATATTTTTACTCAGTAATACTCTAGAAATTTCGAGGGAAAAATTATTTGAAGTAGGGGAGAATGTAACACCTCAATCTTCTATGGTACATTTCTCTTTGAATAATACAATAGCGTGTGTTGTATGCAACTTCGAGTCGTAACACACTACAACCTATCAAACTAACTATTATGAATAGTAATACCCACTTTTTAAAATTCTAAAAATTTTATCTTTCAAAATGGGATTCATTTTTGGATTCAGAGTATCAAAATTATCTTAGGGTGAATTTTTGGTATTTTTCTGAAAACATTCAATTTTTGATGAATAGTGAAAAATACTAAATTTTAATTAAAAACATATTTTTTAATAAAAATAATTTATATTGATAAATTATACTACTGAGTGGTTTTTAAGTATAATTAGATTATATTTTTACCATTTAATCCAATTTTTTCCCATTGACATAATTTCATATTTAAACTGGACATAAGCAAGTGTCAATCTTTTGATAGTTATTATTTCTTAAAAACACGCATTTTGTTTTGACAACGGAAATTGATATTAAATTAATTTATGCCACATCTGTGTTTTGAATTTATAAAAATGGATTACATATTTATAATCATGAATTCCAAATTTTTTAAATAGGTAACTTTTATTTTTATAGATTTTAAATAATTACTTTGGTAAATATTTTATTTACCGTGGTTAAAGGGTAAATACAGTAAATAAGGGTAAAAAAATAATATTATAATAATATTAAATTACCCTAACACCTATCCTAACCCTATTTTCTGATACATTTCCGACCATGGGAATCCTTGGGTTGATTTTGGGACCTCATGGAGCCACTTGTAAGTGATAATGACACTTTATATTAATTAAGTTAAAGTAAATACAAAAATGACACAAGCATATATCTATTAGTAAAAAACATTTTACATAGGGTTATAAAATTTATATTTTAGAATATAATAATTCATTAGAAAGATAAAAATATTTCCTAAATAATGGTATTTTTTTTTAATTTTTAGACATTTATTAATTAAATTTATTTATGACACAATGACAATGCAATATTTTCCTTATTAATGAATGAATCAAATAAATAGTATTATAAATGTTACAATAAAGATAATTTGAAAGTTTTGATGGTATAAACTAATTTTATAGGATAATATTACATTTTAGGATTGATTAAATGAATTTATTTCTAAATAATAAATGTTTTAGGATTTTAACAAAAATCAATTATTAAATAGTGTCAAAATTGACATAAAGGAGTTTTAAAAAAATATATTATATTATTAATTTATATAATATTCCTAAAAATCTAAGGTTCAACCAAATGACTTATATAATTATAGTTTTATCATTAATGAACCACTTGGGGTTCTCTTGGAAGTTTATAGTTTTTTATTAACCATATAATATAAAAATACAGAGACATGGTAAATGTCAAACTATTTAACTAAGAGTTAAATCTAAAAGTTAAAGTTAATATGGTAACTCAAACATGTCTCAAACCTATTGTTTGAGTTTTTTTCGACCTATAACCACCTTAGACTTTAAATAATTCATTTTGGAGCCATTAGAAACTGAAAATGATTTTATTATAAAATAATATTTTAAGTTTTTCCTAAGGTTCCCATCACCCCTCTTATAAAAGGGTATATCCACTTCCCTAAAATTCACACCTTAAAAGGATTTTGATCAGCCAAACCCTGACCAAATACCCTCCAAACTGTTTTCCCTTCATCCTAGAGGCCTCACTTTAGTCATAAAACCAACCTAAGGAGCCCTTTTGATCAAATCAAAAGGAAGAACCTGAAGAAGAGATAAATATTTCATCACCTCTTTCAAGTTCCATTCTCCTTCCACTTCCTCTTTGTTTGTTGTTTACATTCTAAAATAATAACTCCAGTATCTTCTATATACTGTGATGTTATTATAAATATGCTACAACCATATTTATTATTCTATCCATCCTTTGAATGACATGTCACCATATGTGCGTACATATGGATTACCGTCTCCACGTCGTGGTGTAATTGTTATTCAATACATTATAATTTGGATGAGTATAATAATGATGTGTAATTGATGTAAATAATAAATATAAAATAATAATGATTCTTTATATATTTTTTACCATCCAATTATATATTATTTTAATATCAAAAGAATGATATTGTCGCTCGTGCGTACATACGGATTACCGTCTCCACGAACACGATGAGATTCACTTCCCATCTTATCCATTCAAGACTAATTTTCATTAGATGATTAAAAATAATGTTTAAAGACTTAATATCATTCTAAATATAAATAAAATACATCCTATCCATAACAAACATTACTTATGTAACAAATCATATAAAGGAAAACGAATCAGTTAACACCCGAAACGACGATAATACTAAGATATTATTAACAAGGAAATGTTAAAAGATCATATATTATATCATATTAATGTATATGATTATTTTATAATTTAATAACAATTATTTTACCATTATACATGAGGTTAACCTACCCTCGACCAAGGAAAAGTACAATGTAAGGGTTCATTTCACAATCTCATTATTATATGAGGTTGTTTTTATGTAAGTATCTACTTGGACCTCTTTATCATCCACATACATGTTTCTTAAAAATATATTTCAAAACATTCTTAATATTTTATATACTATGGGTTAAAGTCATTTATACCCTTGTTTTACTTTTTATAATATGTTTATAAAGGAATCTTTCCATCGTTTTCCAAACAAGGTCCTTTGTAACCTTTTCGAAAAAATTAAGGTAATAATGTCTTTTTTTATCTTATATGGTGGGTGCAGCTATTTTACGCCATTATAAAAACGTTTAAGCTTCCCTTACAATATTATAAGAATATTTTCAAATATAAATGTTTTATTTTATAATTACGTGACTTTTAAATGATTTCAAAATTGAAAGAGATATTTCTCTAGAAAGGTTTTGATTTCATCTATGTCAACATCCTTTGATAGATTTTAAGTTCGTTTGAAGTTGATTTATTATGATACAAAACTTCCATATTGTATTGAGGGTTTTGTGATGTGGTTGACAATGGATGTGTAATTTCATACCATTCATGGTTTATAGATAAAGTATTGACATTTTGTATACCAGTTTTAATATGAATGTTTTTGTTATGTTTAAACCTTTTCATATGAGGAATACATTGGACTTGGTAAGTGACGGGTGGAGCTCGCTATAGATTCTAGATGCATCTGTAGGTCTCATGAGACAAACTAGTGTCTTGGAACAAGGCCTTGACAAAATATTATTTGTAGTCTTGGCACAAGGCCTTGACTATGTGGTTATGACGTCTGGAATTATGCATTCTATCATTATGAAAGTGGATATTGATATTTCATGTGATTATTAGACTAGTAGAATATCCATGTGAATAAGTAAATGACATTATTTTGATTTATATTTTCCATATTATGATGAAGTTTATGTTGAAAATGATTTTTTTAGTTTTATACATTGCCTTAAATGTTTATGATTATTTATGAAAGTTTTCGATATATTTTTATCCTTACTGAGCATATGATCTAACCCCTTTCTATGTTTTATTTTTTCTAGGTTGTGAGGAAGTATATTATGACTGACCTGCAGGGATAGTCTATGGGATCTCAGTGTTGTCTATGGAAACAATGTTGTTGTAGTTTTCCATTTTATGATTTAATGTAAACCTCATGAATGTATCTAGTACTTCCAAGGCTACTAAACTAATTGGTATTTCGAGACTTGATCTTTTGTGATCATGACAATGTTATATAATAATGCACAGAATCTGGGATTCTAGGGTCGGGGTGTTACATGTAAACTATATCTCTCATCTTCTATGGGTCAACCGATACTGTTGTCTCTGAGATAATGTGACACCAGAAGTGAATCTGATCTATCTATAATTGGAACTTTGTGTTCTTAGAAAATAACTAATTCTCTACTAGTGTATTTGATACTATATCATGGTTTTTGGAATGGTCATGTCTATTTTGAGAATACACCAATATATCATACCGGAATATGCATCAAAGGAATCCAGATAAGGAAGAAAAACATGGTTCAGTAGTGTCATGAAGACCGCTGGAGTGTTTGTGAGACCAAATAGCATAACCAAATACTCATATTTGTTGTACCTAATATATAAATCTCTGAAAGGTTTGTCTGATGGTATAACATGCACCTAATGATAACTAGATCTCAAATCAATATTTGAGAAAACTTGATCTGCACAGATCTGATCGAAGAGGCCATCTATCTACATCAGAGGATATCAGTTCTTAATTATTAGTTGCTTCAGTTTTTTTGTAATCAACACATAGCCTAAGATATTCAACCTCCATTTTGGAAAAATGATTGGTGAACCTTACAAAGAAGTACTAGGTCAGATAGAATCATTTTCCTCTAAACCATATAGCTCCATCTTAAGCTCATATATCTCAGTAGTAGTGATCCTATTAGGAAGAATAGAACTTGATGTAGCTCCTGGAACTATCTTAATAGTGAACTATGCATCTCACACTGGATGTAATCCTAAAATGTACCCAAGAAAAATATTCCTGAAATGATCAACCACTAGAGTGAAATCCACCAGATGTGTTCCCTAATCATAAAGATACAAACTCTTAATCTGGGATGTCAACCTACCCCACCCACAATGCTGAAGTCTATATTGGCTCACCTAGAAGTCCCATTCACCATTATGAATAAACTCTCTATCCTATGGTGATGCCAATGTAACCATATGGTGATAGAAATCAGAAAATCATGATTGAGAACCAACCATTCCATCCTAAGATTGATGTAAAAGCCTAAAATCTTGTGGACATAGAGATCCCATTCAAATGTAGACCCACCAATATCAAGGGGAAACTCACTAAACTGGCACAAATCCTCCATTCTATTCCCCAATAGGGTATTAAGCATCATAAATCCATCAGATGATTGAACACTGATCAAAAGGATCTCCACAACAAGAATAATTATAATGTAATGATAATACCCTATATCAAAGAGCAGATAATAAAGTAGAGGCTACTAGAATAGTACATCTCACTATAGAATTTCTAGAATAAAGATATTCTAGTTTTAGTTTCAGTACATATATCTATCCTGATCTGCTGCCTTGTGATACTACTTGGATACCCAGAGGAGACCCGCTTTGCTGAATCAGCAAGTCTGGGGTCTGACTTCCAAGATCGTGACCACTACCTCATCCTAATCATCTAGCTATACTCCATCTCCATGAAGGAAGAGAAGCCGCTGACCCTACTCCTAAATGAGGAGTCGTTACATACCATTTCTCTCTAGATATTGGGGGAAAAGTCCTACCAATGCATTTTAGATGGATCATCTTTCCTCATGATCATCACTTCACAAGGTATGTCATGCACTTTTGCATCATATGTCCAGGTCTACCACACTTGTGGCACTTCACCTGGATACCTAATTATGTTTTATGGATTATAATATCATTGAGTGGAAGCTCCAGAAAATTCTTCATAGTACTGGTTGATATACCACCAGATCTAGATTCCAACCTGCCTTGGGTCACACCTCTATCCTCCCTCTGGTTAGGATCTGTGATAAGTGCGTGATTCACTATTCTAGAAATGGATATTAGCTGAAATAAATTCACCTATGATTAGATTCCGTACCTAATAACATCTTTAAATAAACTTGGTTTAAATAACCTATCACCCACCAAAGTATGTGAGAAGCGTTGGGGCTTAATAAAATGGGGAGAATAATCCGTAACTCGTAATGCACCCTGCTCCATGTGCATGAATAGTTAGGGTCTATCATTACATAGTGTCTCAAGATATAAGTAGTCATATAATGACATATAAAAATCCCTCTCTCCCATATCATGATGATGATTCATCTAATTAATGACATCCCACCATCTATTGGCAGAATCAAATTACATACACATAGTGATATTTAGCCTCCTATCAAACACTGTCTCTCGATGCATGATGATAGATTTCCTGGACTATAACCATGACTCCACAACCAGTGGTCCACCATCCCCCAAAAACGTTGACATATATTGCTTCTAGAACTCACGAGTCAACTCTTCCATAGTTGGCGATGGTCGCAGTGCTCTCTAAACGGTCTGCTGGAACCACATAAAGCCTTTATGGAACTGTATCTTATCACTTGTATCTGGTACAACTATGAGTGCCCCAACTGGAACTATTGGATGATCCACTAGTATCCCATGGACCACTATCTCTGAAGTGTGTTCATCACCACCTTCCTGGTCTATGACTAGAGGATATCACGGTGGCATACCTCTTCAAATTCCAAGAGCACACCTCAGTTCATGATTGATATCAAGGTTTGCAGCAAAAATCATAGATATAGAAACAAGATTGGTAGAAGACTTCCTATATAAGAACACACCCCTCTCTCAACTCCTATTTTCTGATCTGGGTGACATATAGATTGTATAAAAGAATGTGATACTATATGCTGACCACTACTAAGGTCGAGTCTGGCTCAAGTTCTCTAGTATATAAAATATTAGTTTCCATTTTATTCTCATTAAATTTAAATTATAACAATTAATTTTAAATTTTTGAAACAAATATATCATAATATTATGATCCATAAGGTCACATACTCATTATGAAACAAAATCTTGCATCCAACTAATTTACACCATAACACGTTCCAATCCACATGACTCAATGTCCATGAATCAACATTCCACAATTGTCTTCTTAGGGTGTCTGTTGTAGCCCAATAAGGAAAACATTGCTTAGGTAAAATATGAACACTATGTACCATCCATGTTTCTTCACTCCCTGAACAAATATATATCAAAAAACAGGTATAATAGTCATAGAACCTATGACAACAGTATGAAATCACATAATGCATCATATATTTCATGAAAAAATGTATGGAAATTGATTTCTAAATGCTTCCTAATATGACGCATGAGATGGGATAACCTCATCTCATTAGGTTGAAAAAAAATGAAACCCACAATAAAATCAATAATAACATCACAATTCAAGTGAATCTCCTAACGGTGGAATCAAATCAACTATAATAGTCAAAATTCAATAAAAAGAAATTCCATTAAAGGCAATTTGATTTTTTACATGTACGTGGGTTTGTTCCTCCCAAGAACAAATAATTACCGAATCCCAATTTCATACAATAATTTTAGTTTATCTCAAAATAGTAATGTACACTATAAAATAAGGTTATGATACCACTTTTTAATGTCCCAGACCCAAATGTTATGGAATAGTTCCATAAGCACAGTTAGATACATGGCCTCTTGTGCATCTCCCCAAGTGACATAGGGTTTTGAGTAGTAGAAATGGACTAGGTGTGTCTATGGTGATAGTATTACCTCATCACCAGAGTGTAGAATAACAAAAATAAAATATTATAAAAATATCAGAAGTTGTAAATCAATCAGAAAATTTAAAATATCCAAATAGATAAAAATAAAGAATACGAGAAGGAATCTCATATACAGAAAATGATGACATGTGTAAAATGTCACTACAAAATATCAAAAACAAGTGTCTATGGGATCAGTACAATACATGTAAAAAAATGAAGAAATATATCCACTAGAATCATGAGCCTCACCTCGATCATGTGCTCCCCTCCTCCTCAGCAGAAATTAGTAACTTGCATTATGGTGATTTCATTCATTCCAATGTCCCGAAGGCCATCATTTTTTATTGATTTTTGATAATCCACCATTCAATGGGTGAGGTGAAACCCTTACAAGGCCCGTAGGAATAAGTATTACATGGACCATAGGCCTTATAGGAATTCATTTCCCGTAGGCTTCAAACAATACATATAACCCAGACTACCTACTTGGAACTGCTTCTCCCCAGCATCTTCATCATGAAATCAGCTCTCCACCTTCGCATGGCTGTTCGGCTAGGCTTTACCATGCATGCATAGGATTTTGCTGATGGAAGGTTCCAAACCCTCTCATTTTTGCAATCCATTTATCTTCTGCTATGGAGAAAGCTCCTTGCTCATCCTCCTTCTCAAGCTTGTTCCTTCTAGGTTGTTTGGTTTGTATCTGCATATAAGATGGACCAAAGGTCTTGAGGCGGCCCGAAGGACTTACTGACCCGAAGGACAGGGTTTCCCGAAGGCCTTAAAGGACTCAGGGACCAAATCGGTGGCTCGAAGTCAAAAACGGGGGAATATTCTCAGCCCGAAGGCATGGTGCTTTCTCTTTTCTATACATTCAATCTAAAATCTATTTGGGCACCCAAGGTTGACTGAACAGGGTGTGAGATACAAATCCTAGTAGGAAACCACCCTAGGTCAAGTTTGATCCAGTTATTGATTAAATAAAAATAGTTTGTAGGTTGGTAATAGAATATAGAAAGGAAGTACTAAAAATAAGCAACATGTAACGGTTCAAGTTCCCATGGACACCCATACTCTGGAAACTCCTTCGGTCTAGATGGAAAGTCTCTAAATTAACACTTAGTCCTATCCCAATTTATAATCATGTTTATTCAGTGATTAAATCTCTATGATTAAATAAGTCTTAATACCTGGCACATATCCTAGTTCCCCCATCAAAATATGTGCTAAAGGATACCTAACCAAGCTATCATTAGTATAAGAAAAAGACCAAATCTGAGCTTGTAATTTGGATTGGGAGATGCATCATATAACCCATTTCTTTAATTAATCATTTTAGAACCTGACCACATCCTTTGAATTTCTAATTTGGAATCAAGGTATCTATCCTAGCATTACATAAACCATATACCTTAGAAGCCCACCCATGGTGGTCCTCATAGGAACCCATGAATCTCTCTAGGTGTGGTATAACTTCACTAACAATCAAGTCCTTCCTTGGAGGTCCACTAATTGAGACCCAAGTGTCACCCATGGATTATTTTATCAACATCCCTCTGAGACCATCCTTTGAAATCCATATAAGAAGTACATTTGTCACTTGGGTATAAGAAAGATAGAATAAAAATGATTCTGTCTATAGAGTTCGTATATAAACCCATATGTCTCCCAAGGAATATAAGCATATAATCAGTATCATTTATGTTTATCATGGTTATCACCTTATTCATTTCAATTCAAAATCACCAAAAAAGTTGTCTTGAGATATTGTATATGATTATAAGGCTTAGTCTTTGATTTAAATCTCATTGGAATTTCATTTGAACAAGGAAAATAATGCCTAAGAATTCAATTGCATGTCACACCCTAGGGTTTTGTACATCCCATACCTTTCCATTAATCCATTTCTATTATAATTCACAATTCATATTGGAATTCGATTGCAATTCAATTCATCAATTGAAATCCTAGGGAAAGGGGTAAATTGAACATCTTAAGGGTGACCCAAATCACATGCCACCAATGGTGGTCCATTTAAATATAAACAAAACAACCCTATTGTGGTTCAAATTTAAGGATCATAGCCTATAATTCGTTTATCAGTGGCCTCATTAATTACATAGGCTATAGCTATAAATTAAATTCAAAGATCAAACATAATTCTAAGGGTGTCACTTCGATAATTAGGCATGCGGAAAAATGACATATATATGAACACTTTGACATTAAAGGAAAAGAATGAGACCACATAACATTGTTTTTTTATGGATAGATCATCCAGTATCAGCTCCTGATTCAAATTATATCAACTGAAAAATCATTGAACGGATGATAACCATGAAAATATGTCAAATTAGCTTGCACCAAAATAGTGTATCTGATGCCAAGAAGAACGAGGAATGGAATAGTGGACATTGATATCTTACCGGTGTGGATCTAATGAGACATATGGCTCTTGAATCTATCACCGGATAGAGTAAATCCATAAATTCATAGAATAGACTCCAGGAAAAACACTAAGGAGACAATGATTATCCTATATTAAAAAATAAGGGAAATTAGGTTATAAATAGAATTAATTATGTGAAAATTGGAATTTCAACCAAAACATAGGGTTTCATGGTTTGGACGCATGGTTTTTCAAACCGTGCACCAATCATGCAGCCTTTATTGTAGGAAATGGTCACATCTCACAGTTTCCCCCATGGTTTTACTAACCATGCGCAAAATTTCTTTCAGTCCACTATCAAAATTCCAAAAAATCTCACATAGTTGTGAACCCCAAATAGCATGGTTTCTCTAACCTTGTAGCATGTAGGAAACCAATGTCTAGCCTTGCATAGTTAGAATTAACCATTCAACCTTCTCTGAACGGTCTATATTAACCACGAACTAGGCCTTTTTCAACCCAACAGTCATGTTATGAGATCCATGCCTACCCAGAAAACCCCCTATAATTTTACAACATCAAAGGGCATTCATATTAGGCCATACAAAAACATTTAATCTGAAAAGTGATGGAATGTAAAATATTTTTACCTCAATAAAGAAGTAGGTCCTTACACGTGAGGTGTAAAACCATTGAAAATTTGTCATAAAAAATATAATAAAGGATTCAATGTATAACAAGGCACCCCATAATGATGATAATAATGAAATAGGATTTGAAGAGAAACCAAGGCATCCATAACCTCAGGGGTCGAGACAACTCACTAATAATATCTAGTCTGGAAATGGGGGTTTGAGAGTTATCAAAAGGGCCCACCCCATAAATTCCACTATAAAAGAATATAACTGATTCTAATGATTTTTTCCAAGGTAAAGCGGGATAATTATGACTGGGGAAAATGGGGTTGAATCTCTAACAACCCAAACATTATAATAATATTGGTTTCCTAGTTTTGTGTGTTAATTTATTTTGCACTCAAAAAAACAATATATTTTTATTAATTAAGTGAGTATAATTAAAATTAGACTGTTTGGTTTCAACTGTTATATGACCATTGGTCAATTTTACCTTTGGAAACTATACTATTAATGTTATGATTATTAATACAAATGGTCGTGGTTAATTAATATGGAAAGAAGAGTTGATGGCCTCATCCAGTAGACTTGGGTCATACGAAGCCATCTGTCGGAGATTGGGAAGGAGGTAGCATTATTGGGATTTGATCTAGGCTAATCCCAATCCCACCTTCAACATAATAATCTTGAAGATAATCACCTATGGGATATGTTCAAACTGATAGAAATCACTACTCGAGCAATGTTTTCTAAGACACTTCAAGATTCTATCATCATGGAACACCTTACTCTTAGGTCATATATAGGTTTTATAAGGGGATATGTAACAAGGCCTTAACTACTTTGTGTAATTCCATTGTATAAATAAAAATGTTTATTTCTTATTTTGGTAAAATTTGTAATTTCAAATATCAAGATAAAATCTAGGAAGAATTTATAGAAGTTACATATTATTAATTAATATTTAAAAAACGTATTTTAAATTTTTTATACTTTAAAAAATTAATAATGTGAAATTATTTTCATAAAAATAGTCTTCTACAGTTGTGATCTGTAAAAAAATTATATACTACGAAGATCAACATAATTTTTGTTGAATAGTAAATTATGAATAGTAATATTATCCTTATTAATTGTAATGTGACCAATGGAATAGTAACCTCACTTAAGAATATATAATTATAATTTAGGAATATTGATTGGTAATGTGATATAATATCATAAGTAAATAATTTTTTCAGAAATTATTAATTAAGTATTAGTATTTTATTCAGGTAAATAGTGTTTTTACTTAAAAATTAAATATATAATAATTAGAAAATTATTTTTATAAAATGGAGTTAATTTTTTAATTCAATGCATCAATATTACAGTAATGGAACTTTTATCTTCAACAATGGTTTAAAACTATTGGTAAAGGCTGGATAACTGTTGGTATAAACTATACCAACGGTTGTCCAAACCATTGGGTCTTGAGCTGTGGGGATAGACAGATCCCAACGGTTCTATGAGAACCGTTGGTATATGTCTGAAAAATATGATATTTACCAATTTTTCATTTAAACCATTGGTATAAATGTATACCAAAGGTTAGAACTGTTGGTAATATCAAAAAACGAACTCTATACCAATGGTTTACAAACCGTTGGTATAGACTTTTAAAAAAGATTTCCCACAAACCGTTGGTAAATATCAAGTAAAAATCACTACACTAATGGTTTTTAAACCATTGGTATATAGTTTTACAAATGGTTTACATAAAAATATTGGTATAAGTTCTTTTTTTATAGATATGCCAACGGTTTTAAACCATTGGCATACCATTTATCTACTTGCAGCTGCAAGCCGACCTCCCCCTATACACCTGCAGAAATTCCACCATCTTCCACCAGCAGGCCTGCAAAATTCATAAAAAATTATAAATACCTACATAATACATACATGGGGTTGGGGGCGGTCCTTACAAAATACCTGAAAAATTCTGAATACGTGCACAATTCATACACAATTCTGAATACCTGCACAATTCTGAAAACCCAAAATACATACAGAATTCTGTATAAATTCACACATAATTCATACAACACATAATTCATACAGAATTATGAATACCTCCAATTTTTTATTAAATTATCCTCTACACACATTAAGAATTAACACGTAATTCATAAGGTAATCAAACCAAGTATACACACACAACAAGTATACCCATACAACATTAACACATAATTCATAAGTTAATTAAATACATAAAGAATTCAATTCATAATTCAAGGGGTTGGGGGCTGTTTAGGGGGTTGGGGTGGTTGTCCAAGGGGGTAGGGGTGTCCAGAGGGTGGGGGTGTCTGAGGGAATGGGGGAGTCCAGGGGGTGGGGGGGATGTCTAGAGTGGTGGGGGTGTCCATTGGGGGTGTCCAGGTGGTGGGGTGGTGTCCAGGGGGTGGGGTGGTGTCCAGTGGGGTGGGGTGGTGTCCAGGGGGTTGGGGGGGGGGGGGTTCCAAGGGGGTGGGGGGGGGGGGTCCAGGGGGTGGGGGTATCCAGTGGGTGGGGGTGTCTAGGGTGGTGGGGGGACTGTTCATGAAGGTGTCTAGGGGGTGCGGTGGTGTCTAGGGTGTGGGGGGTTCTAAGGGGGTGGGGGTGTCTGGGGGGTGGGGGGTGTCTACGGGGTGGGGGCGTCTATGGGCGTGGGGGATATCCAGGGGGTTGGGGCTATACAAGGGGGGTGGGGTGGTATCCAATGGGGTGGGGGGGGGGGGGCTGTCCAGGGGGTGGGGTGTCTATAGGGGTGGAGGTGTATAGGGGTGGGGACTGTCTAGGGCTTAGGGGTCTATCCATGGTGGTGGTGGTGTTCAGGGGGGTGGGGGTGTCCAGGTGGTGGGGTGGTGTCTAGGAGGGGTGGGGGCGTATAGGAAGTTGGGGACTGTCTAGGGGGTATGGGGGATATCCATGGGGGTGGGGGTGTCCAGGGGGTGGGGGATTCCAAGTGATGGGGTGGTGTCATGGGGGTGGGGGCGTCCAGGGGGTTGGGGGCTGTCCAAGGGGGTAGGGGTGTCCAGGGGGTGGGGGGGGGGGGGCTGTCCACGGGGGTGTGGGGGGCTGTCCATGGGGGTGGGGGTGTCCAGGGGGTAGGGGTGTCCAAGGGGTGGGCGGGCTATCCACGGGGGTGGCGGGGTGTCCTCGGGTTGGGGTGGGGAATGTGGTCCAGGGGGCGGGGGGCTTTCCAGGGGGTTGGGGGGATGTCAAAGGGGGTTAGGGGTGTCCGGGGGTGTCTGAGGGGATGTGGGTGTTCGGGGGTGGGGGTGTCCAGGGGGGTGGGAGGGCTATCCACAGGGGGGGTTAGGGGTGTCCACGAGGGTTGGGGGTGTCGACGTGGGGTTGGGGGTGTCCACCGGGGGTTGGGGGTGGGAGGAATGTCCACGGGGGTGGGAGGGCTATCCATGGGGGATGGGTGGCTATCCACAGGGGTGGCGGGGCTGTCTAGGGCGTGGGGATGTCTAGGGGTGGGGGTCTGTAATGGTTTTAATGGAATTAATTTCTTAGATTTAAGATAATTGGTATTTTAAAATGGTTTTGGAATAGTCTTCATTTCAATAGTATGTGTTTCTTTTGGAAAAAATGAATGTTTTTGTTGTGTATGGTAGGAAGGGGGATTTTTTATATTAGGAAATGGATTACATTTTTATTGTGGGACAAAAATACTATATGATTTTTGTAATATAACCTTAGAATGGATTTTTATAAACCGTTGGGGTTTTTTAAATAGAATGAAGTCTCTATTATGTGATTTTGAAATGGTTTTATAAAGTATTATTTATGATGTATCTTTATGGGATGTGAAATTTTGTGTCCCTTATTTTAGAACATCTGATTATATTATTACAGGTTTAGTATTTGATAATTCATTAGAATTTTACCACTATAAATGAATCCAAAAGTCAATAAGGGGTTATCTCAGGTAGTCATTCTTGTGATCCAGCTATTGTCTTGCTAGTATTTGTCTCTACTCAAACTTTTATGGAAGTAGAATAGCCATGTTCTACTAGGATCTTTGATTATACATGGGAGTTTCTAAAATTTCATCCACTATTTTTTATTGGTGATCAAGGATCCCAAGAGGGAACGAAGTGGGTAGCTATGATTAATGGGATCTTTGAGTTGTTCGAAACCCTATAATCCATGAGGGTGGGGGGCTATCCAGGGGGTGGGGGATGTTCACGGGTGTGGCAGGGCTGTTCAGGGGGGTAGGGGTGTCTAGGGGGTGGGAGGGGCTATCCACGGGGGATAGTGGGCTATCCAAGGGGTACGGGGTGTCCAGGGGGTGGGTGGGCTGTCCACGGGGGAGGGGGGGGGGGGGTGGGGGGGTATCCACGGGGTGATGGGGTGTCCAGGGGGTGGGTGGGATTTCCATGGGGGTGGTGGGGCTATCGAGGGGGGTAGGGGTGTCCAGGGGGTGGGCGAGCTTTCCACAGGGGTGGGTGGGCTATCCACGAGGGTGGGTGGGGATTGTTCAGGCAGTACGGGGTGTCTAGAGGGTGGGTGGGATGTCCACGAGGGTGGAGGGGATGTCCATGGGGTACGGGGTGTCCAAAGGGGTGTGTGGGCTATCCACAGGGGTGGGAGGGCTATCCACAGGGGTGGGGGTGGGGGTTGTCTAGGGGAACAGGTGTCCAGGGGGTGGGAGGGGCTGTACAGGGGGGTACGGGGTGTCTAGGGGGTAGGGGTGTCCAGGGGGTGGGCGAGCTGTCCACAGGGGTGGGGGGATGTCCACGAGGGGAGGGGCTGTCCAGGGGGTGGGAGGGCTGTCCACGGGGGTGGCAGGCCTGTCTAGGGGGGTTGGGGTGTCCATGGAGGTGGGGGGGGGGTCTTTCCAGGGGTGGGGGATTTCCAGGGGGTACGAGGAGTCTAGGGGTGGGCGGGATATCAAGGGGGGTGGGCGGGGCTGTCCAGGGTGTACGGGGTGTCCAGGGGGGTGGGCGGGCTGTCCATGAGGGTGGTCGGGCTATTCAGGGGGTAGGGGGTGTCCAAGGGGGGGTAGACGGGCTGTCCACGGGGTGTGGGGGCTGTCTATAGGGGGATGGGCTATTTAGGGGGCTGGGAAAGCTATCCAGGGGGGTGGGCGGGGCTATCCAGTGGGGTGGGCGGGGCTGTCCAGGGGGTACGGGGTGTCCAGGGGGGGTGGTCGTGGCTATCCATGGGGTACGGGGTGTCAAGGGGGTGGGCGGGCTATCCATTGGGGGTGGCGGGGCTGTCCAGGGGGTAGGGGTGTCCCGGGGGCTATCCATGGGGGTGGGGGCTATCCACGAGGGTGTTACTGAGATCTAGGAGATTTAATTGGGTTGTCATTCATGTTATAAAAAACAAACGAAGGGTGTTAAGGATTAGAGCAGTATTTATTAGTGAAAATCCAATTTAGTAGGATTGTTGACTTGATAACATGATGGTATCATGTTTGGAATTGGGAAAATTTTGGGGAATTGGATTCTGGTGGAAGGAATGCGGGTTAGTGAATATCTATAGGTAGTTATTAGGAATGATATGATGTATGGTAATGAGTTTGTAAGGTTTTTCATAATCATGGCATGATGATTAAGGGTGTTTTCGTATATGAAGTTGTATGGATTCCTTAATATTTTTTTTTCATAATAACATGAATTATATTTAGGATGTCATTAGAAGGTGAATTCTAGATAGAATCACTATTCATTCAATACATGGAGAGTTAGTCTTATGAATATGGGACGTGCATATTGTAGTAGGTCCCAGGTCTAGGTGGATATATTTGGGGATTTTCCTCCCCTGGTCTCTGTATGAAAGGATTCTAAAAGGATCCCACCACCTTCCAAGGAAATATTCATTCTATAAAAATGTGTTATGGGAGAAGGAATTAATCCTATGTGGTTGATGTCACTTTTAGATCATGTGAAGCCTTACTCATCAAGATTACTAGACTAGAACCAAAACCAAAGAGGCCTCAGACATATCCAAATCTCTAGAAGTGATGAATTCCCAATGCTTATTGGAAAATTACAGAAGTGATGACTTCCCACCTACACAGCGCCCACTCCCCACCTCACCCCCAACAGACTCCCCCTGCATAGCCCCCCTCCCCCCTGTACACACCCCCTCCCTACCTGCACACTGCACATCCCCCCACCCGCACACCCCATACCTACACACCCCCTCCCATCCACCCACTAAAAAACCCCTTCCCCCCCCACCTGCACCCCCTCACTTGCACAACCCCCCTTCCCCCACCCCACCTGCACACCCCACCCCCCAACAGACTCCCCCTGCATATCCCCCCTCCTCCCGACCTACACATCCCCGCCTGCACAGCCCACCCCCCACTACACACCCACCTCCCCACCTTCACACTCCACACCCCCCACACACCTTCACACCCCATCCCCCCACCCACTGCACAACCCCCCTACCCACACCCAAGCCCCCCCTCCCCCACCCACCTGCACAACCCACCCCCACCTGTACAGAACCCCCCCACCCCCACCCCAGCCCCAGCTGACTCCCCTACATGGCCCCCTCCCCCCCGACCTTCACACCCCCACCTGCACAGCCCACCCCCCACTTCACACCCACCCTCCCCACCTGCACACTCCACATCCCCCCACTTGTACACACCACCTGCACCCCCTCCCCCACCCACTTCACATCCCCACCCCCACCTGCACACCCCCTACCCACTGCACCCCCACCTGCAACCCCCCCCCACTTGCACAACCCCCTCCCACACCCCACCTGCACAACCCACCCCTCAACCTGCACATACCCCTCTCCCCACCCACTTGAACCCCCCCACACCTACACCCCCACTTGCACAACACCCCCCCGCCCCACCCCCACCTGCACATCACCCTTCACCCACTACACATCCCCCTCACCTGCACACTCCCATTTTCACACCCCTCCCCCCACCCACTACACCTGCACCCCACCACTTGAACAACCCCCCTCCCCACACCCCCATAAAAAAATCCCCCCACCTAGACATCCCCACACCTAACCCCAGCAGACTCCCCCTGCACAACCCCCCCGACCTTCACACCCCCACCTACACAGCCCACCCCCACCTGCAGGCCCCCCCACCTCACCTCCACCTGCCGATCCCCCCCCCCACAATGCTAGAAAATATAGTACCCCTAAAACACTAATATTGTGTAACAATCCTAGATAAATTAGTGATTTTAGTGGTTTGAGAAGGGAAATTCATTGTCTATGTATAAGATTAAGTATTTAGAACATGCCAATTTCACATTCAAGAACAACCGAAAACCCTAAATGATAAGAGATTACATCGGATGAGGAAATAAAATAAACCTGGTTTATTAAAAATAAACAATAAATATAGGCATAATATGTAAATCCAAGTCACTATTTTAAAGTGGAAACAACTAGGATGTGTCATTAGAAGATCAGGGGTCGCTGGCTGGGAAGAGAGTAACGCTCTGGTAGGGAAAAAATCACTCTATCGAATCTGGAAAGGGAAGTGGTGGCTCGAGCTTATTTGGGAAAAAACATTCCCAATAGTTTTAAAAAACCATTGGGAAACATCACTATGTCCCAAATGTTTTAAAAACCCATTGGGAAACATCACTATAACCCAATATATCCCAACTGTTTAGATAAACCATTGGTAAAAAGCCTTATAACCCAACGATTTTTACAAACCGTTGGGAAAGACTACACTAAATCAATATATTCTAACGGTTTTCAAAAAAATGTTGGGAAAAAATCACTATCCCAATGGTTAAAAAAATAAAATGGTAAAATGGCATTGGAATAACTATGATTTCTAGTAGTGTTATGTTAGGCTGAATTTATGATATTTTTATAAAATGTTTTGTTTTCGGTGAATAGAAAAAATACAGTTTTGCGTTTTGGTGTGTTTAATGACATAATTAATGATGTAAAAGTTATTGTTGAATTGTGTATATTAATATATGTTATGTGGTGTCCCAAGTGGAAAATACCATGAGAAAATACCATGGGAAACCCCATAGTTTTCCAAATACCACTTATGAGGCGTCCCTTGGAAATTAATAAAATATCCCATCACTTTTGCTATAAATACCAACCCATTACATCATTCCTTTCATTCAAAATTACTCCTCAAAGAATAAATTATATTTTTAACTGCAAAAGAGTCCTCACAAGGATCCCTCAAGCTCCCAAAGGTCCCAAACTTCGAGTTTTTATGTTACTTTTCAAGGCAAGGTAACCTTTCATCCTCCTCTTTTAGTTAAGACTACTTTTATGTTATGTCTTCTAGTTTCAATTTTATTATGTTAGGGTATGTAATTATATATCCTTATTAATTTAAATTTTATGTCCAAAATATGAAATACCATTTTCCTTCTCATCAAATGATTTTCTGAATTTTTAAGTGATGTTGTTAGACTGCCGAATTTCTGTAAGGGAATCCACAACATCACTTTTTTATTTCCAATTATATTTTATGTTCTATATCATTCATGTTTTCATACAATGTTCTTATTTCCATTTTATTATGTCCCTATACTATAAAATTATTCATTTATGTATGGTATACCATTTTCCCCTCTCTTTTTAATGTTTTCTAAAACCATGTTATATAGTCGTTATGCTGTAGAAATTTCATCTCAAAATCAATCTCTATTTTTCTCAAGAAATTATCTTAATTTATTTATTTGAGTACCCAAAAATATTTATTTTCTAGGGGTATTATTAAATACATAAAAATTATATATTTTATTCTATAATTGACATACATGAAACACTCATTCCTTTTCCATGGGTTATAAATGGCACAACGATCATGTTTTTAAGCACTTTTAAAACATCATGATTTTGAAAAGAAACACATTTATTTTATTCTATATAGGTTATTTATGAAATTTTGGATTATTATTATGTAGATAACATGAAAATAAAGACATATTAAGGGTGCGCCTTGATAGAGATCCAATTCATTGTGTAAAGAAATTAATCTCAAGAGATGACATGTTTTATGATACCTTGGTGAATAACATTGGTAATTTTTTATGACATCTTGGGGATGGAACATGGTGATATGATTATGAATGTATAAATTATATGTTTTAGCTAGAAATTAAAGTTATGATTCGTGTTATTTTAATTATGATATGCCTATTTATCATTCCCTTATGATATTTCCCATGTTCTTATTTATATCGCTTAAGTTCACATGTAAAATGTTTCACTTGTTTTCCTTACTTGGTCATTTTCTCACCCTTTATTTGATTTATGTATCCAGGTTATGAGATGCAGTAATTTTTCATAGGATAAACTTTTAATGAAAATTTTAAAGGGGATTAAAATATTTTTATATGTTTTCATGTATTATGTACCTTATTTCCATGAAACTAGACATTAAATATCATCTATTTTTAAAATGCAATGAAAAGTTATGGAATAAAAATGCAGGATGCCATAATTTGTATCAAAGGATAGTTTAGTTATTTGTTGAAATTCGGTAATGAAAACATTAGGAAAAAACCAATAGAAAAGTTTAAATATATGAAAAATTCTTGGTATTTTGGTGAAATATTAATTAAGTGGTTTCCAAAAAAATAAATCCCTATCTGGATACGAACAAGTGGATGTGGCTCTAACACAGATGTACCTAGGATTGAAGACACCTACATGGAGTTTCGGGCTTGACATGGGTTATCCTGGTATATGAAAACATTCCTTGCTACACTCCTGGTTTGAAACTCCAGGGGGATATGTTAGGTTAATCACAAGCTCTTTACGAATCATTATCAAGGATTAATAGAGAAATGTAATTGTTGTTAAAGAATAATATGTTTAATCATAAAGTTTTAAGAAATAAAAATCATTTATAGTTAATAGATTCGTAAATGAAATGAGTTTCTCACTAGTTTTTATTCTTTTAGTAAATAGTGAGAAATAGGAGGAACTGTGCACATGGTGACCGAAGTGGACCATGCACTGATGGCCCTCCAATGGAAGTTGGAATATAAACTTTCTTGAGAATTATGAACCAGCTGACTCAAGTTATGGGAAATAACATTAATCAATATGAGAGAGTGATTTCTCCACAAAGGGAGCACCATTCTATTTAGTCCTTTATGTTTTAAATACTACCAAACTTTAGTGGATTGAGCGTCCCATTGATGATTTAAAAGAGGATCAGCTCTATCAAGAAGATATTTTCTATGATTCTCTATTCAGAACAAGAGAAGGTCACCCTGGCAGTTTACCACTTAGAGGGAGAAGCTGATAAATGGTTGGAACTAATTAAAAACATGAGGAAAATAGTGGAGGTTGAATATATGGAGTGGAAGAGTTCATATGGATCTTCTTCAATATGTCTTTACCTCATTTTATGAGATCAAAAATTAAGGAGTTTCTCTAGCTAAAGAAGAAGGAGAATGAATCTGTTGGAATCTACTAGATGAACTTCACAAGAAATTATTATTACACATCAAGATTTTTCCTAGATTCTAATGGGAAGGTTGACAGATTATTTTGTGGACTAAGAAATCATCTGGAGAAGAATCTAGACAACAAAGGCTGTGATAGCTATGATGAGATTGTGCGGAGTGTGATGAAAGTCGAACTAGTGTTTGGTGAGACACAACGGTCTCATAAATCCAATGATAAGAAGAGATAAATGGATCCCAACATTGGGAGGACCTTTGATCAGGGAAGAGGATGCAAGATAGTGCAACATCCCACATGTAATAAATCTGTGAAGAAGCATTCAGGGAACTGCTCGCTCAGGAGTAGGAAGTGAAACATGTGTGGAATAAATGTCCATATCAAACAGAATTGTCATAGTGAGGTGAAACCTCAACTTCCCAACACTAATGACAAGTGAAAGATGGTGCATGCCCTACCTGAATTCAAATTCTATAAGCATGGACAACTTGGGTACTTTTCCAATCACTATCCAAATATGAGGGCAGTGGAGGGGAATCATCATCGGCCTCAGAAAAGGCCAAGGGAACAAGGTCATGATTTTTCTATCACTATGGTTGAAGTTGAAGCACCAAATGATGTGGTGGAATGTACTCTTGTTGTTCTCTCAAATCTAGAAAGTACATTGTTTGATTCGGGTTGTACGCATTCCATTATTTATTCCATGTTTTCAAATAATTTAGAATCAAACCCTAAATTTATAGAAGTAGAGTTATTAGTCTAGATTCCTTGTGGGATTATCCAAGCATCGTCAGTGTTTATAAACTTTTGTATTTACCTTAGTGAGCACAATCTTATCGCAAATCTAGTAGTCATTCCCATGCTTGAATTCGACATTATAATATGGATGGACTGGCTCTCAAAGTATAAAGTAAATATCAAATGAAGAATCAAGGAAATATCAATAGTCTTGAATGGAAAATAGTCGGTTATATTACATGGATAGATATCTCAACATGATATTTTTCTAGAAGAACCTCCTATATCCTTCTTTATAGGGTTGATCAGTGAAGAAAAATAATGAAATGAGAGTACAATGATAGAAAATGTCCTCATAATCCATGAATACATTGATGTATTTCATGAAGAGTTACCCAGACCTCCTCCAGAAAGAGAGGTAGAGTTCTCCATTAAAATCATACCTAGATCTCATCTGATATCAAAGACCCCGTATAGGACGGAAAATGTGGAGTTGGAGTAATTAAAGAAGAAACTATAATATCTTTAAGTGAATGGGTTTATCCGACTGAGTGTGTCTCCTTGGGGAGCACATGTTCTCTTTGTGAAGAATAAGGATGGATCAATGCGGCTATGCATTGATTATAGAGAACTGAATGGGATCAAATTAAAGAACAAATACCATATTCTAAGAATTGATAACTTATTTGACCAACTTCATGGGACTCAATTCTTCTATAAGATTGATCTTTGATCTAGTTATCATAAATTGAGGTTTAAGAAATAATATATTCCAAAAAAATCCTTCTAATAAAAATATGGAAATTATAGGTTTGTTGTTATGCCCTTTATACTGACTAATGCACCTGCTATTTCTATGGATTTGATGAATAGAGACTTTAAGTACTACCTTTATAAAATTTTGGTAGTTTTTATTGATGATATTCTAATATATTCTAAAATTTTCGAGGAGCATGAGGATCATATAAGGTTGATTTTGAAAACTCTATTAAAGGATAGGATTTTTGGAAAGTTCAGCAACTGTGAATTTTGGTTACAACAAGTGGCTTTCATGGGGCACATTGTAACCAATGAAGTAATCATAGTTCACCCTGAAAATACAAAGGTTTTAGAGGAGTGGGATCAGCCTACAAAAATAGCTAATATTCTTAGTTTCCTTGGATTAGCGGGATATTATAGAAGGTCTGTGAAAAAAAATTCTTGACTTTATAATACATTAAAAAAGTTAACTCGAAATGGGGGTATGTTCATATGGACAAAGGAGTGTGAGGAAAGTTTACAAGAGCTGAACAAGAGATTGGTTATTGCACCTATGTTAACTCTTCCCTCAAGTGGAGAAGGATTCGTTATTTTTCATGATGCATCTCTGAATGGGCTTGGGTTTATCCTCATGAAAAAATTAAAAAGTCATTGCTTATGCATCTTGACAGTTGAAAACTCATGAGCAGAACTATCCTACGCATGATCTTGAGCTGGTTGAGGTTGTTTTTTCTCTTAAGATATGGAGGAATTATCTTTATGGGGAGAAATGTGATATATACGCACACCATCAATGATTGATTTATATTTTTTTTAAAAAGGAATTGAACATGAGACATAAGAGATGGTTGGAACTTCTTAAAAACTAGTATTGTTCAATTTATTATCATCCCAGAAGAGAAAAAAAGTCGATGATGCATTAAGTAGGAAATACCCAGTTTTTCTATCCATGATGAGGATTAAAAGAGATCCCCTGTTCCAAGACCTAGAAAAAATGGACATGGGAATTATAAGGGAAGGGATATCATCAACACTATCCCAAATGATTTCTCAATCGCCATTTCTAGAGAAGATCAAGAAAGATAAAAAAGAAGATGCATTGTTACAGAAAAAGTTTTAGGCTATGAAGGATGGAAAGTTTCCTCAGTTCAATATTGATCAAGAAGTTGTACTAAAATTTCATACAAGACTATGTGTTCCATCTATTCTGGAAATAAAGGAGCTGATGGATGAAGCTCATAGATCTACTTTTTCTATTCATACGAGAAGCACGAAAATGTATAGGGACCATTGTGATCAATATTGGTGGGATAATAGGAAAAGGGAGATTGATGACTACACTAAAAGGTGCCTGTTATGTTAGAAAGTGAAGGCAGAGTGACAACTTCCGAAATGGTTATCACAACCACTACCCATTCTATCATGTAAGTTGGAAAATATCACTAAGGACTTTGTCACTGGTCTCTTGATAACATCTAAAGAAAACAATGCGATATGGGTTATTATGGACCGTCTCACCATGATTTCCCATTTTATGTCTATTCGGGAAGATTTATATCTTGATAAAATTGCCAGGATTTATGTGAAGGAAGTGGTTAGGCTACTTGGTGTTCCACTTTATATCATATCTGATCGTGATATAAATTTCACATCAAAAATTTGGGGAAGTCTTCAACATGCTCTGAGTATTGAATTTAATTTTGGTATGGCCTATCACCCCCAAAATTATGGTCAATCTGAAAGGACTATTCAAACACTTGAATACATGCTAAGAACATGCTCAATTGAATTTAAAGGTGGATGGTATGAACATATCCCATTAGTTGAGTTCTCTTACAACAAAAAATTCCACTCGATCATTCAAATGGATCCCTATGATGCTTTATATGGGAAGCAATGTAGAACTCCTACTTGTTGGGATGAAGTTGGTGAGGGAATGTTTATTGGGCCTGATCTTCTGCAAGAGATGACCAAAAAGGTTCCTGATGTAAAACCCTGACCCGAGTTACCCAGAGTCTGTGCATTATTACATAACATTGGCATGATACAAGGAATCATGTCCAGAAAGACCGATCCGTTTAGTAGCCATGGAAGTACTAGATACATTCATAAGTTTTACATTAAATCATGAAATAAAAATATGAACAACATTTTATACCCTTTGAACACACTTATATCCTTATCCTATCCCTGCATGTCAACCATAAAATACATCTTCACATCCTGGGTAAAATAAAACATAGAAATGGGTGAGCTCAGATGCTCAGTAAGGATAACAATATAGCGGAAACTTTCGTAAATAAGCATAAAGATTTAAGGCAATGTATAAGACTAAAACAAAATCTATTTAAACTTAAACTTCAGCATAATATGGAAAATATAAAATCAAATAATGAAATTTACTTATTCACATGGATATTCTACTAGTCAAATAATCACATGCAATATCAATAGCCTCTTTCATAATGATGGAATGCATAATGCCAGACTTCATAACCACATAGTCAAGGCCTTGTTCCAATACTACAAATAAGATTTTCTCAAGGCCTTGTGCCAAGACACTAGTTTGTCTCATGAGACCTACATATGCATCGAGGAACTATAGCGGGCTCCACCCGTCACTTACTAAGTCCAATTCATTCTTCATAAAAAAAGATTAAATATAACATAAATATTCATATTAAAACTATTAGAAAAAATGTAAATAATTTATACATAAACCATGAATGGTATAAAATAACACATCCACATTCAAACATATTACAAAACCTTTAATACAATATGGAATATTTTTATCATAATAAATCAACTTCAAACAGTTTTTAAAATCAATCAAAGGATGTTGACATAGATGAAATGAAAACTATTTGAACGAAATACCTCTTTCTATTTTGAATCATTTAAAATCCAAATAATTATAAAAGAAAATATTTATTATGAAAATATTCTTATAAGATTGTAATGGAAGCTTCAATGATGTTATTACGGTGGAAAATAGCCGCACCCGCCGTATAAGTTAAAAAAATATTTTTACCTTAAATTTATCAAAAAGGTCATAAAGTACCTTGTTTGGAAAATGATGGAGAGATTCCTTTCAAAAAAATATAAGGTAAAATAAGGGTATAAATGACTTTAACCCATTTTCTATTAAATATTAAAAATTTATCGAAATACATTTTTAAGAAACATATATGTGGATGATAAAGAGGTCCAAGTAGATACTTACATAAAAACAACCTCGCATAATAAAGAAATTGTGAAATTAACCCTTACCTTGTACTTTTATTTGGTCGAGGGTACATTAACCTCCTGTATAATAGTTAAATAATTGTTATTAAATTATACAAGAACCATATAGATAAATATGATATCATATATGATCTTTTAATATAGCTTTGTTAATAATATTTTAGTATTATCGTCATTTTGGGTGTTAACTGATTCGTTTTCCTTTATATGTTTTGTTGCATAAGCCGTGTTTTTTATTGATAGTATGTATCATATTCATATAAAGAATTATATCACTTCTTTATACATTATTTTTAATCATTAAATGAAAATTATTCTTAAATGGTTACGATGAGGAATTGAATCACATCGCGTTCGTGGAGACGGAAATCTGCACGTACGCACGAGCGACAATATCATTCTTTTGATTTAAAATCGTATGTAAATAGATGGTATATAATATATAAAAAATTATTAACATGTTATATTTATTATTTTAATCATTTATACTAATTATTATACCCATCCAAAATAATGTATTGAATAACAACTACACCACAATGTGGAGACGGTATGTTGTACGTACGCACGTATGGTGACTTTGTCATTCATGTGATGGATATAATAATGAATAATGTTGTACCATTTTTATAATAACATAAAAGTATATATAAGATACTTGATTTATTATTTTAGAATGAAAAAAACAAAGAAAGATGAAGTGGAAGAAGATAAGAACTTGAAAGAGGTGATGAAATATTTACCTCTTTTTCGGGTTCTTCCTTTTGATTTGATCAAAAGGGTACATTAGGTTGTCTTTATGACTAAAAAAAGGCTTCTAGGATGAAGGTAGGATAGTTGAGAGAATATTTGGGTGGGGTTTGTCTGAGCCAAATGGCTTTGAAGGTGTGAATTTGAGAGAAGCAGAAGTGCCCTTTTATAAGAGGGGTGAGGTGCACACTTAAAATATTATTTTATAATAAATTCATATTAGGTTTATAATGGCTCCAAAATGATTTATTTAGAGGATATGGGTATAAATACTCTCAACCAATAGGTTTTATATAGGTTTAGGTCACCATATTAACCTTATCATTTGGATTTAACTCATAGTTAATTAGTTTGACATTTACCATGTCTCTTTGTATTATTATATTATATGGCTAATAAACATACAATAAACTACCAAGAGAACCCCAAGTGGTTCATTAATAATATACCTATTGTTATATACATCCTTTGGCCGAATCATAGACTTTTGGGAATATTATATAAATTAATAATATAATATTTGTTTTAAAATCTCTTTTTTGTCAATTTGGACACTATTTAGTAATTGATTTTTGTTAAAGTCCTAAAAAATTATTTAATTCGAACTAAATTCATTTAATCAATAATAACATGTCATATTAACCTATAAAATTATTTTATTTCATAAAAAGTCTCAATATACAATTATTTTGGCATTTATAATATCAATTATTTTAATATTTCATTAATAAGGTAATTACTGCATCATCATTGTGTCATAAATAAATTAAATTATTTAATGTCAAAAAATTATAAATAAAATACCATTATGTTGGAAATATTTTTATATTTTTAATGAATATTTATAATATAATCTCTCTTATGTATTAACCTATATTAAAAATGGTTTAGTTATTAAACATTGAATTTATCACTTTTAACTCTTTTTTAAATAAAATAATAATAAATGTCCTAATCTAACCCAAGTGGACCTAAAGATTCATATTTTATTCCTATGGTTGTTTTTGGTTGAAATACACTTATCCAATAGAATTAGGACATGTGTTAGGGTAATAATAATATCATTTTTACCATTAATTACCCTATTTACTTTTAACCGTGGTAAATAAAGGTCAAAAGTTACTATTCACCAAAAATTATTTTCATCTTATTGAACCACATTTTACTTACTGATATCAACCGTGTCTCTCAGATTTTTGAAATTCAATTCACATAAGTGTTAAAATTATGTTTTATGCAAATTTTCAAATACTCCTAGGAGGTGGGTAAAAGACGATAAAAAGTTCAATAAAATTTTATAGATCTAATTTTATTATAAAAATGACTCTAATGAATTACATTGAACTAATATTGGTATTATGTATCTATTTTTACTTAAAATAAATTTAAATAAAATAAATAATTATTTAAATAAAAAGTCGGTTTTAACCAATAATGCAGTGTTGTTCACAATTCATCAAAAATTGAATGTTTTCAGAAAAATACCAAAAATTCATCCTAAGCTAATTTTGATATTAAGAATTCAAAAATGAAGTCCATTTTTAAAAATAAAATTTATAAAATTTTAAAAAGTGGGTATTACTATTCATAACATCTAGTTTGATTGGTCGTAGTGTGTTAGAATCTCGATGTTGCGTACAATGCAAGCTATTGTATTATTCAAATGGAAATGTATCATAGAAGCATGGGGTGTTACATTCTACCCTCCTTCAAATAATTTCGTCCTCAAAATTTCTAGAATACTACCGCATAAAAAGATTCGGGTGGTTCTTCATCATAAGTTGCTCGGATTCCCATGTTTCCTCTTCCATCTTATGGTTTCTCCATAGTGTTAGATTCTGGGGCCCACAGAGAAAGCTGGTGGGCCATGGATTTTAAAATTTTCATCAGCGGGATGATGGAACTTGTCGTCACCGACGATCTGAGCCTTGGAAAGGTCCAAGGATCTCGCGTAAATCATAAGGAGAAAAAAACTAAATTGAAAACGTACCTGTTTCAAATCCGAAGCTGCAGTCAACTAAAACTAGTCGATGACGATCATCTCTTAAAGGATCCAAAGCCGGATCCCTCAATATCGTCCACACATGCTCCAAAAATCCACTGGAATGTCGATCGTCAAACTCCGAGTGCTAGCATGGTGATCTAACAATGCTTTCGACGTCCCAACGGTCACCGCATCGAGATCTCTTCGATTCATGAGGAAGAACTTGATCTGAACTCTTGGATCAACAACTTCTCTCTCTAGAGTGCGGGAGGAGAGAGAGTCTCTCAACTTTCCTTCCATGAATGAATGAATAGTGATTAGCACCCCCAGGGAGAGAGCCTCCTCTCTTATTTATAGTAGAATTCCAAAATACCCGGTTGGGTTCCCCGGCACCCATTTATTTCAATGTCCACTAAATAAATAATTTTGATGAACTAAACTATGCCAATATTATTTATTATTTTATCACATAATTTTAATATATGTAAAATATATTACGTGATAAAACCGAGTCATTTAACTCGACTTGCTATCCCCCTTAATATTAAACGAACTTTGAATATTAAAATAATATTTGTTCGATTAATATTTTATTGTATTCACTAAACTCGTAAATAAATTCAATCCCAAATATTCATAACTTGAATATTAATGAATTTATTTAATTCTTTTGGTGATCGACAACATGGACAATGCTCGGACCCTGTGGCGGGGCCCACTATGTCCATATACCTATTCGACTGAATAGGGTGGATTCTTGAATACGCTATTGTGTGTGACCCTCTATGTCCTTATCTCGATAGCAGTGAATAAAATCCACAGCCCAAAAGCGGATTCTGGCAACTCATCATGGCCCCTAAAGGGATAAGGATTGTCATAGCAACGACTACCATCCTACGAACACTGACTGTGTACTATTATCTCTTTATCATTAACTATCTCATAAAGTAGGATGCACTCTTGTGTCATCATCCTTATCTTGATTTATTATTTTTTGATCTATACGGATGGATTTGCTTTTCTAATACTTTGTCCAAAGACTTCTGAAGGCAGCACCATCCTGAACAACCAGACCTAAGATATACAACTTCCTGAACTTGGAAGTGAAAAATCCTTTCTTGGCCATTCAGCCAATGTCATACCCCCAACGACGCACACAATACAAACTACCTCTCCATGATTTCATTTCCATGGTTTTCGTCTTGCATCAATGTATGTAATCAAATAGTACGCATTGGTAATGGTCTCAAGTCAGGAGAGTAATACACATGTCCATAGATAGGTAAAACCAATGACACCCAAAACATGTGGTGTTCTTATTAGCGGGTCTATCCTCATGATCTCATTACTAGAGATCACCAAGTGTGAACTTCATGAGAAGAAGTCCCAATGCTTATGAGACCCTAGCACCTGATAGTCAAACATTTACTGTGTCCATCTAACAAGATGCATCTAGACTTTAGAACATATATTTAAGATTAATGTCATAGTAACCTAAGGTTCTCATTATAGCCTGGGATCTGCTACAACCTCTCGATATGAAAATTAATCTTTGGACATTACCATTATTATAGTGGACTCCGAAAACTCTACACTATATTGTTAAAATGAAAACATGTATAAATAACTGTACACATGCTATGGTAATCAAAAGTACTGCATAGTTGGGTCTAGGGAACCCACTATTTCAACACTCCCACTAGCACTGGAGCCAACTGTCTAACCAAACTTGTTAGATACTCGCATGATAAAAACATGTTTCGGCTGAGTAATGGCTTTAACTTCTGGGCCTACCACGTTTTCTCTGCATGGAATATCTTCTATACACGACCTCATATGATTGAGTAAAACTTATCAAGATAAGGTATCCCCGAGTATATCACTTTTTCCATTGACAACTTGACTAGTAAGAATATCATAATTTATATTATGATATTACTTTTCTCACTAGGTACGAATCCAAAAACTAGAACAAATCGTTGTGATTTTAACTACTTCTTAGCTGCCTTAGAAGCTACAACATACTCAGTATTTGTAGGTATGGCTACCATTAGCTTTTATGATCCTGACTCACTCATCACCTTTTCCTAACTGTGATACTAGATCAAATTGATCTAAGTATTACTAGTTTGTTTCCCACAAAAACTAGTATACCTTCTTCCCCATATACGAGGTACATATCATTTGTACTTGTTGAACTACAAGATGATAGTTCTGACTGCATCACTTGCCGTGCTCCTCTATATAATTGATATTTTCCTACTATAAATTATATCCCGGGAATATCAATTATTGTACATAACACGGATTATGTGATTGATCCATCACTGAAGCGTATGGTATCAATTCACAACATTAATCTCTACCCATGCAACGAACATGTTAACCTAGAGAGATTAAGACATGTGACATTGGCAATAATTCTGCACTTGAATTGTTCCAACTTGTATTTTTTAATACAATGTCATTATATGTATGATTGACTCGGACCAAGAAAACTATGGATCTACCACAGTAGATCTTGTTCCCTAGAATTCAGGTTGCTAGTTTAAGTCAATCATTGGAGAATTTCATTTATCCTAATCTTATCTAACTGTAATATCAAGACCTGTTTTCCATATGTTTTCAAACATATTTCACTTATAAAACATTGGCGCTCCCACTAACCATTAGTAGACACAAGTAAAAGATTCATTTATAATTAATTCTCTAAGATCATGTCACTTTCTTTAATCCCAAACTAGATTTCAGTAACATGAAAACTTATTGGCATCATTTTATGTAATCATCTCTTTCTGGTTGCGTCATATAGACACCTTCCACAAAAGATGATCTTGACATCCAATGACCAATAAAGTGATCTTAGAAGTTTATCTATGACAAGTAAAATTTTAACAAATTTAGACATACTAACATGGTAAAAACAATCGAGCTTATTGGTACCATGATTGTACCATCCATGTATCTTATCATTTTAATACCCACCATAGATTTCAATTTAGAATCCCCTTTGCAATTTGATACATGGAATCCATTATTGAATTTTAGTTGATCTTGTCAATCTTAGCTCATTGCCTTATACTGCTTACTTGTAGGAATTGTTATTATTAATGAATAATTTATCACCGACCATGGTGAATATAAAACCATCACCATGGTTTCATTATTCCTATGCAGTATGCGTCACTGGAACATACCTATTCCACATGTACTTGTGGAACTTTTTCCCTTTGCCAACCATTTGTGCATCTTGAGCATTGAATAATTCCAAGTCAATTCAGCTCCCACTATCTCTAATAGAGATGTGCACCCTTGTATAGAAATGTAGTCTAATTATTGACTACATCTTTTCTATCTTAGGGATTTATGTAATATCCTAAGCAACTGTTAGGATAATTACTTAGATGCACCATGTGTTTAGATTTATGCATGTTTGTTTTTAACAAACTCTTTGCATCCTAACACATGATCTATGGAAAATTGGATTTTCATCATACTATGATTCATATGATATCCATTTTTCATTTTAGATGCTATATTGGTTATGGGTTTATGCCATTATTTTCAAAGCACGTCATGAAATATAATGGAATTTATAGTAGGTTGTAACATTGATACTACTTACATCATAACTTTGATGTATAAAATGTGTGTTTAGTAATTGCTCCAAGCTACATTTTGTTGATCAATGTAAACATGTAATACATTATCATTGATCCTATTTATGAACATCAATACAGTGATGTAGATAAGGTAACATGTGATTAGGAATTACTCCACGATACATTATCACGATCGATGATTGCATGTTCAAGATATTCTTCGGCATGCTGATCCAAAGAAACTCATATCTTCTAACCATGCATATACTTCACCATTACATTCCATAATAACATAAAGGAATATTATGAAGTATCTTTACCTCTTTCTTTCCTTTGGAATAGTTCACACTCTCTTGTTGAACAAATCCTGAAAGCTTTGTGGCATACCTTTATTACTAAAGGTTTCTTTGTCCAAACTAAGGATGTCAATAATACCAAATGTGTTTAGCTATGCTGATCCTAAATACCATACTAGGTATATATTTGACTTTCAATTTTAGTTTTACTTGACAAAGAATCATATTTCCACAACTGGGTAGGTCTTAAAATTTTATATTCATCATGTATTTCCTTTAATTCAAGTATGTATGAACTATTTGTTGAATATATTACCAGAAACAATATTCATTCAAAAAACATGCAATGATTTCTTGTTGTGTTTAAAGGGCTTATGAGATAAATGTTTTGGTTATACTCGACAACTTGTTCAGTTTGAGTCAATTACTCAGAAATTTGAAGTTATGTGTTTCTCACCGCTGACTTAGGAATCACCCATTCTCAGATGCATGGAGAAGACACTTTACTTCTAGTAATGTTTCTATACTCACTTGGTTACTATATTTCAATACATATATGTGAAAATCATATTGTATTTTAATACCCAATAAGTATGTGATAAAAAAATACTTTTACGAGAAGCTGGTACTTGCTTCTGGTATTTCAGGTCATTGCATTTTTAAACTTCCACAAATTTATTTCATTATGTGATGCAAATAACCTACTGTTAAATAACCATCCACTTTCCTTTGAAGGACATGACGAAGGTGCCTTTGGTGTAACTTTCCATAGGAATTTTGGCCTTTTCATTCAATTTATTCTCCATAAGAATAAAAGATGGTGTTATCTCCAATATTCTTATTACTTGGCGAATGTTACCGTAAAGGTAATGAAGCAATTACTCTATACCATTCGTTTGTACTCTTAAACAAAACTAGAGTAATTGGGTGTAAAGGGTATAAGAAGGGGATGTCCTAAAAGATTATGAACTATCTTTCTCATTACATAAACTGAGTGCGACCATCACATTCAAATCTTGCTTCACTTTCTCCTTGGAAACTTCTTGGAGATGAGACTTCATATAACATCAACCATGTCATTACATAGACACCAAAACTAACATCAGACTTTGATGATAGAATTATGATAGAACCATCATATACTTAATTCATGAATCTCCTGTAATCAGTTTTACACCCTCACTTCCTGAGGTGGATTAATAGGTTGGGACTCAAGCATCCTGAATTTCCATTATGGTAGTAATGTGCCCAAGCGCCTATAATAGACTTGGAATTTCATGCTTATTTGGACAATAAATATGTCCAATATTTATCGCAGTTTTATTATGGTATTAATTTCCATTCTCTGAAAATAAAATTTACCAGATTGTACTTTTAATATTGATTACCAAATGTGAGATTACTAATTATTTAATCATTAAATCTATCCCACTAATTTTTTTTAATTCTAGGAACCCTCTGTACTATAATCGGAATACCCTTGAGTATTCTAGTGGAAAGTATCCCTTAACCTCCCCTATAGTCTACAAGCTATGGCTATGCCACTACTTGGAGGGTCCAAGGTAGACTTTTGGATGGCCAACCGCATTAACTCGCGGTACCTTGATCTGTTGAGTGAAGTCCCATATTCAAAAATCATTATTGATTTACTCAATGATTGCCTCTAAAATTACAATAAGCTACCTATGGATATTTTTTTGCTGCAATTTTAGTTAAGTCAACCCACCATCCTAATAAGAACTCCCCAGTAGTAAGAGGCACCCTCAGCTATGGCATGACCGGCACCTCAAAGACCCGGTTTTGTTCAAACTTGAATGATTGAAGGCTGTTTGTGACATAATATTTTTTGAGGGTTTTATTGGTTTTCTCTCTTGACAAATGTGATCCATTTCTATTAAACTTGTTCATCTATGTTGTCGCGCCCACAACTGAACTTTCATAGAAAAACATACACCTCTTCTTTATACATTTTATTATCTATTATTTTATGTATTTTTCCTGCTATTCTAAAAGGAATAATATAATAAATAAATGTATAAAGGATTACTGTTACCCAACTGGTCTTGAGCATCTAAATGACCTAAGGGCATCGTACCTGAGTCGAATGCTTGACTCTCTAATGCAGCTTGCCTTGTCATGTATGTCCACTGGTCTTCTGGAGTATCGCCACATCTTGGCGGGGTTGACATCACGTCTTGGAATACCACCTTGTCATGGTGGAGTCCACATACCATCTAGCAGAATCTTTATCAACGTGCACTGCCTCATCTTGGCGGGGTCCACATTGTTTTCTGTCTTCGTCCAAAATACCAAATTACTCGCGCGCAGGTGAGGGGTACTCGGGTATAAATGTACATCAGATAAAAAATGGGCGCGCATGCCCTTATACATTTTAACCGGAAAAAGAAAGACGATCTGCAGACTGTCTATTTAATTAATTACAATCATCACACACAGTTAAATAATTAATTAAATAATTAATTAAATGCAGACATACAAGGGTCGATGCTCAAGACCAGAATGCGGGTAAAATAAAGCGTGATAATATTAAAAATTCATTAATTAAGAACGATGGTTTTCTAAATTAAATTAAATGAATTTAATAATTCAAATAATTTAATTAATTATTGGTCCTCTAATTAATTTAATTTTAATGTCAAAATTAAGTTAATTTAACTTAATTCAATTTAAAAATTGAATTCATTTTTCATATGGGTATTAAAAAAATATTATTGGTTAAACCATAAATTAATATTTTAATTAATTAATTAAATTGAATTAATTAATTATATTAATTATGGAAAAACCAATCACTACAACACCGAGCAGGCCCAAAGCGGGTCACGCTAAACCCGCGCAAAACCATTTTGGGCCATGTAATGCCTACACTTGGCATTTCATGGTGTGATGAAAGTATGCTCAAATTCATTTTGAATTTGACCAAACCGTCCAAGTCATTTAGGGGCTAAAGCGTGTCGGGCCCTTTTCAGGTACCTGGCAGCGGATGTTAGAGGCACCGAAGGTTCTGGAACCGGAAAAAGTGCAGTGGTCGGGCTATGGTGCATGCCTTCGGAGGGGAGCCGACTTGGAGGAGCCCACCCATGGGTGGAGGCCGAGATGGTCAGGAGTGGCTACGGCCTGAGTGGCGTGATAGCCTGAGGGAGACATATGGAGGTTTGCTCGGTAGAGTAGCGGTTTCTGCTTCTCGGCGTCCCGAGGGAGGCATGGACTTGGCCTCGTGGGCGGCGCGCCGACGAGCAGTGACGACGTGGAAGGGGGCTGCGCCCTTTGGGTAGCGCTATGTGGAACCTGCTGCGATGCCATGTGGTGGATCCTGGGAAGATGCCCAGAGGCCGGTGTGGGTGGTGTCGGCCTGCTGCGGATGAGGACGGGAGGCAGCCGGGGTGCCCTGCTACTAGTTGTTTCTTGCATGGAAGGTGCACCGGTGCTGCCACTTTAGAGGAGGGCAATCTGGGCCGGAGATCCGGGCAGCGGAGGGACTCCAGGTGAAGGCCGTGGGGCCTACTGCAGCTCCTCTTGGTGCGATGTGGTTGGTGCGGTAAGGAAAGGAGGCCGGGGCACCTTTTTCAAGGGGAGGATCCTGGCTGGGGTGCGGCATCTTAGTAGGTCGGGAGGTAGGCACAGGTACTAGCTGAGGCGCACCAGGGAAGGGAGGAGGGCTTCTGCAAAGTCCGGCAGGGGCTCCTGTTGCACCGTTTTGGGAAGAGGGGTTCATGAGGACCCCTTTGCAAAGCTTCCTTTTTTTCTATTTTTCTTTGCTTCACCCGCAAAATCCAGCCGCTCCCACTTTTCATTTTTTTAATAAAAAAAATACTTCCTTTTAAGTCTTTCTACTCCTCCATTTTTTTAATTAAGAGTCATGTCTCCCCAAACTTTTATTAAATTCCAAAGGCTAACATTAGCCTTTAAATTAATAACAATATAATTATTATAGTGGAATAAAAATTTATTATTATTACATTATTATAATAATATAATAATAATAATTATTATAATAAAATTATAGTGAAAATTATATTGTTTATAAAATTATGATTTCCAAAATTAATTTTATTTCTAATGAACCAATTTAATTTTAATCAGTTCAAAAAGATGAAATAAAATTAGAACCTGAGATCAAACCACAAATTTGATCCAATCCGAAAATTTAAACTGACCATAACTTAGTCATTCGGCATCAGATCGCCACGCGGTTTGTACCATTGAAACAGTCTTTGAATTCTCTACCTAATTTTATGAAAATTAATTTTATTTGGATCAGAAAATTTACACGATCGCTCTGATACCACTATTAGGTTTTGGGGCCCGTAGTGGAAGCCGGTGGGCTGGGGATTTTAAAATTTTTGTCAGCAGGATGACAGAACTTGTTGTAACCGAAGATCCGAGCCCCATAAAGGTCTGAATATCTTGCGTAAATCATAAGGAGCACAAAATTAAAATTAAAACATACTCGTTTCAAATCTGAAGCCACAATCAACTGCAACTAGTCGATGGTAATCTCCATTTCAAGGATCCAAAGTAGGATCTCTCTATATCGTCCACACATGCTCCAAAAATCTACTGGAACGTCGATCATCGAACTCCGGGTGCTAGCGCGACGATCCGACAATGCTTTCGACATCCCAACGATCACCGCATCGAGATATCTTCAATGCATGAGGAAGAACATGATCCGAACTCTTGGATCAACATCTTCTCTCTCTAGAGTGTGGGAGGAGAGAGTGTCTCTCAAATTTCATTCCATGAATGAATGAATAGTGGTTAGCACCCTAAGGGAGAGTGCCTCCTCTTTTATTTATAGTGGAATTCCAAAATACCCGATTGGGTTCCCCAACCCCCATTTTTTTCAATGTCCACTAAATAAATAATTTTGACGAACTAAACTACGCCAATATTATTTATTATTTTATCACATACTTTTAATATATATAAAATATATTACATGATAAAACCTAGTCATTTAACTCAACTCACTATCCCGTTAAATATTAAACGAACCTTGAATATTAAAATAATATTCGTTCGATTAATATTTTTTTGTATTCACTGAACTCATAAATAAATTCAATCCCAAAGATTCATAACTTGAATATTAATGAATTTATTTAATTATTTTGGTGATTGACAACATGGAAAATGCTCGGACCCTGTGGCGGGGCCCACTATTTCTATATACCTATTGGATTGAATATGGTGGATTCTTGAATACGCTATTGTGTGTGACCCTCTAGGTCCATATCTCGATAGCAGTGAATAAAATCCACAGACCAAGAGCGGAGTCTAGCCACTCATCATGGCCCCTAAAGAGATAAGGATAGTCAAAAGAATGACTACCATCCTACAAACAGTGACTGTGTACTATAATCTCTTTATCATCAAATATCTCATAAAGCAGGACACACTCTTATAACATCGTCCTTATCTTGCTTTATTATTTGTTGATCTATCCAGATGGATTTACCTTTCTACTGCTTTTCCCAAAGACTTATGAAGGTAGCACCATCCTGATCAACCAGGCCTGAGATATACAACTTCCTGAAGTCAGAAGCGACAAATCCTTTCTTGACCATTCAGACAATGTCATACCACCAACAACACACCCAATATAAACTACCTCACCATGAATTCATTGCCATGGTTTTCATCTTGCATCAAAGTACGTAATCAAATAGTACGCATTGGTAATAATCTCAAGTCATGAGACCAATACACATGTCCATAGATAGGGAAAACCAATGACACCCAAAACATGTGGTGTTCCTATTGGAGGGTTAGTCCTCATAATCTCATTACCAGAGATCACCAAGTGTGAACTTCATGAGAATAAATCTCAATGCTTATGATCCCCCAGCACCTGATAGTCAAATATCTACTGTTTCGAGTCAGTAAGATGTATCTATACTATAGAACATATATTTAAGATTAATGTCATAGTATCTTGAGGTTCTCATTATATCCTGGGATTTGATACAACCTCTCGATACGACAATTAATCATTGGACATTACCATTATTATAGTGGATGCAAAAAGTCTACACTATAATGGTAAGAAGACGTCATGTATAACTAACTGTACACATGATATGGTAATAAAAAGTACAACATAGTTGGGTCTAGGGAACCCCCTATTTCAACACATAGAACTTTTACCAGAAGATTCATCCGGTTTCTCAACACTTTTTCTCTTGTATTAAGAATCTTGAGAGGCTCTTCGCAATAAGACATATCAGGTTTGAGTTCTAATTCCTCATAGGTGAGTACATGCGTGGGGTTAGGAATGTATTTTCTAAATTGTGATATGTGGAACACATCATGAACATTAGAGATACTTGGAGGAATTTCCAAATGGTAATCTATAACCCCAATTCTTTCTAGAATTTCGATAGGTCCAATGTACCTGGGACTCAATTTACCCTTCTTACTTAATCTTATAATTTCCTTCCATGCAAATACCTTCATGAAAACATGATCTCATACCTGAAATTCCAAATCCTTCCTTCAGTTATTGGCATATCGCTTCTGCCTACTTTGAGATGCTTTGATTTGGGTTTGGATAACCTTCACCTTTTCCATCGTTTCCTCAACAAGTTCCGGGCCTACGAGTTTTCTTTCACCAACAACATCCCAACAGTTTGGTGTGCGACATCTCTTTCCGTATAACGCTTCATATGGTTCCATCTCAATACTTGAATGGAAGCTATTGTTATAGGAAAATTCTATCAGAGGTAAATATTGATCCCACATACATTGAAGCCATGTGATCAGGATCTCAACATGTCTTCTTAGGTTTGAATAGTCGGTTCTGATTGTCCATCAGTTTGAGGGTGGTAGGCAGTGCTCAAACGAAGTTCAGTATCCCGGGATTTCTGAAGACTTTTCCATAATCTTGATGTAAAATGGGGATCATGATCAGAAATAATCGATAGGGTTACTCCATGAAGTCTTAAAAATTCATTAATATATAGCCTTTCTAGACACTCAAGTGGTAAATCTTGTCTTATAGCAAGAAAATGTGTTCACATGGTAATACAATCACCAATGACCCATATTACATCGTTCCTTCTAAGAGTATTTGGTAGCCCCATGACAAAGTCTATTGTAATGTCATCCCATTTCCACTCAGGTATGGGAATAAGTTGCATGAATCCTCCTAACTTTTACCTTCCATCTATCACTTGTTGGAAACCAATACATCTCGACACAAAATTAGCAATATCTTTCTTCATGTTGTCCCACCAAAAATGTTCCTTCAAATCTCTATACACTTAGTGTTACCAGGGTGTATTGAGAAATTGGATCTATGGGCATCATCCAAAAATTCCATTTTTAGATTAGGTAAATCAGGAAGACAAAGTATCTTCCGAAATTTCAAAATCCCATCTTCATATACAAAGTCAATCAATCTCTCATCATTCACAACTTTAATTTTCTTTTGAAACTCCTCATCACCAGCCTGAGAACTTTTTATCCTTTCTTATAAATATGGTTTGGAAAACATTTGAAAAAGTATTGATGTTTCACCTCCATGATTATTCCATATCTATCTTTACTAGATCCATGTATATAGGTTCTCTTTCAACTCTCATCTTGTTCAAAACTCCATGATCCTTTCTTCTCAAAGCATCTGCCACCTTATTTTCCATCCCTAGGTGGTAGTGTATAGTGCAATCATAATCCTTGAGTAGTTCAAGCCATCTCCTTTGCCTCATGTTGAGTTCCTTCTGTGGGAAAATATACTTCAAACTCTTGTGATCAGTATATATCTCACATTTTCACCATAGGAATAGTGTCTCCATATTTTCAGAGCAGAGATTACAGCTACTAACTCAAGATCATGAGTAGGATAGTTTTGTTCAATAATTTTTAGATGTTATGATGCATAGGCAATAACTCTATCATTCCACATAAGGACACAACCAAGTCCTTTCTTTGAAGCATCACTATAAATAACAAAACCATTATTCTTCGATGGTATATTCAAGATAGGATCATTGAATAATATTCTCTTCAATTCTTCAACATATTCTTTACACTATTTTTTCCAAACAAATTTAACCCCTTTATGTGTGATCTTGGTTAATGGGTTAGCCAATCGAGAAAAATTCTGGACGAAACATCGATAATAACCTGATAAACCAATAAAACTACATGCCTCAATTATACTCATAGGTTCTGGCCATTCTTGGATTGCCTTTGTCTTAGAAGGATCAACATAGATTCCATCCTTAGAGACAATATGGCCAAGAAAAGAAATCTCCTGAAGCCAGAATTCACATTTGCTAAACTTCCCATATAATTCATTTCTTCTAAGAGTCTTTAGGATAATGAACATGTAATTTTCACGATCTTAGTAGCTTTTGGAGTATACCAAGATATCATCAATAAATACCAATACTTAGTCATAAAGATATTCTTTGAAAAATCTGTTCATTAGATCCATGAAAACAGAGGGTGCATTGGTCATCCCAAAAGGCATCACTGTAAACTCGTAATGCCCGTACCTAGTTTGAAATGATGTCTTTGGAATGTCTTCCTTCTTCACACACAACTAATGATATCCATATCGTAGGACAATCTTTGAAAAATATTGAGCTCCATGAAGTTGATAAAATAAATCATCAATGTGAGGTAGGGGGTACTTGTTCTTTTTTGTTATAGCATTGATCTCCCTATAGTCAATGCACAACCTCATAGATCTATCTTTCTTCTTAACAAAAAGGACAGGGGATCCCCATGGAGAAACACTAGGGAGAATAAATCCCTTATTACTCAATTCCTCTAGTTGTTTCTTTAGTTCTACTAATTCCACAGTGGCCATTATATATGAGGTCTTTGATATGGGCCTTGAACCAGGAATTAAATCAATGGAAAACTCAATTTATCATTTTGGAGGATGTCCAGGAAAATCTTCTAGAAACACATCAACATATTCTTGAAAAATAGGTATATCCTCTATTTGAACATTCCTTTCCTCACCCATAGTTTTTTTATTCTCTTCCTCCCTAATAATTGAATTTAGTTGAGCTACTGGGGGTGGATCTAGTTAAGAATCAGATGGTGACGTTTCTGCTATAAGGATAAGGTACTCCTTATCATCATAGAAAATTGTAACCTAATTCTTATTACAATAACTTTTCACATCATGGTCTGAAATCCAATCCATACCAAGGATTATATCAAATTCAATCACGGGTATGATGATGAGATTGTTGGATCGAATAGTAGATATATTATTCTATTAGATGGAACAATACAAGAGGGGGGGTGAATTGTAGGTTTAAAAACCTTTGAGTTTTAGCAATAAAGAGATTAGTTTAAATGAACTTAAACTAATACAAATACAAATACCCACAATTGTATTGAATGTAAAAGGTATGATGTATTGTAATACTAATGTTATGTAAAACAATTGTATTCAAGATGAACACAATAATCAGAGTAATACAGATATGAATGATTCTACCTTAAAGCGTATAGAACCAATCAATAAAATATGTAATAGAGTGATTGTAATTGAAACAATTACAATTGAATATGTAAAGAAGAAAGGAAACAATACAAATCCCTTTCTAATACAAGTAACAGCAGAAATGTAAAAGTATTACAATTCTTTTAACCCAAAGAGAAGGGTTATCCTTTCACCTAGGATAAAAGGTCTGTCTCACCAACACCTTGGTGAGCCCTTGATACGATGATCGGCACGTCTGTCTGCCTATCCCCGACAGCCCTCGATACGATGATCGGCACGTCTGTCTGCCTATCCCCAGCAGCCCTCGATACGATGATCGGCACGTCTGTCTGCCTATCCCTGGCAGCCCTCGATACGATGATCGGCACGTCTGTTTGCCTATCCCTGGCAGCCCTCGATTTTGCAGGTAATCGGCACCTCTTTCTTTCAATTACTTGAAAGCCCTCGATACGATGATCAGACGCACAAGGCTGATGAGAGAAGTCACAGTGTCTCTCTCTAAAATCTTCGTAGTTCACAGAGTCTCTTCATTCGTTCTATTCGTTCATCATCATCGTCTCAGCTTCAAATGACCTCCTATTTATAGGCCTCGGGTTCCAACGGTCATATTTCCTCCAACGGTCATATTGAAACAGAAAGCACGACATCGTTTTGATTAGTTTGTAACTAAATCAACGAAATCGTTTTGTTAGGACAAGAGATATATAAAAATGAAAAAACATGAGTACAATTCATATGCAGAGAGAGTTTTTGACAAAGTACCAAAACAAATAATGATCATCTGAATAGCAGAGTCAGTACGATACGATTGACAGAGTCAGTACGATACGATTGACAGAGCCAGTATGATACGATTGACAGAGTCAGTACGATACGATTGACAGAGTCAGTATGATACGTTTTGGTCGGTACGATCAACATCGTACGATACGATAAACATGATAAAAGACAATTGTAATTTACAAACATATTATAGAATACATTTGTGATTTCCAAAACATAATATAGAAGTAAAAAAGAAAACTTTTGACTTAACAATATCCCCCTTTTTGGAAAGCACAACACACAAAGTAAATGTAACAAGAAATACTTATCTCCCCCTGAGTTATTGAAAACTCTTCTGAATAAGAAATCGAATACAACTAACTCCCCCTTAGGTATGGACTTTCCTAAGGATTGTATTCGTAGATTTTCCTTAAGAGCATTGTAAAGCATTCTCCCCCTTTATAAAACATTCTCCCCCTTTCTAAAACATTCTCCCCTTTGTAAACATTCTCCCCCTTTGTGATTTACAAAAAGAGAGTAATCTTGAATTGTCTGAAAGAGTTAGTGAAGCAAAACAAGACAATGGATAAAAAGAGAAAGGATCAAAAGAGTTATTACAAAACAAAAGACAAGTTCCAAAAGAAACAAATACAACAATCATTTGTTTTCTCTTTCCTTCTCCTTCTTTATAAGCTCATGAAGCACAGCTTTCATCTTCTTGATCTCCTTCTTGTCTTCAGAAATTGATTCACCCTGAGTTTTGAGAAGCTCTTGTTGATCCGCAAAAATCTGATCTTGATTCCGGATAGTCTCCTCCTGGACTCTGATTACCTCTTCAAGGGTATCAATTCTGTTTTGCAGAGTCTTGTTATCCTTGGACAACACATAATTTTGATTCTTTAGTAAAACCATTTCATCTTTGAAAGATGAAACCTTCGAGAATTCAGATTGAAAACATTCATTCTTTCTTTCAAGTCTTTCACTAAAGGAACATCGGCTCTTTGAGAAGACAAAAGATTCAGTCTTTCAACCGTTTCTCTATCAAGATTGTTGAAAGCAATTGCAAGCTCATTTGATAACCTCCTTATATCTTCAATAGCTATTTCATGATCATTGATTGAGCTCTCTGTTTTGTATGACCACTTGGTCATCTTATTGCAAGCCTTCTTATGAGCAACCGAGCTTTCTGAAAGAACTTTCAAATCGGCTTCTACAGACAAAACTTTCTTCCTCAACTCTTTTACAGAGCCAAACTTCTTCCTTTGATTTTCAGTAATAAAATCAATTTTCCCTTCCAGCCTCGGGAAATAAGGAATGGTTTTCTCCACCCTTCTCAAAACATGAACAATGTAATCACCCTTCTTAAGAGAGATTGTATGCTCTGAATCAGTATCCTCATCATACGATGGTAGTTCATACGATTTCCTTGAATCAACAACAGGCTGTTTCCCTTTCGCTTTTTCTTTCTGTTTTCTTTCATCTTCCACTTTGTCACTAATAACAACAACTTTGTCAGAATGAGAAGATTGATCACCTTTCCTTTCTTGAAAAGACATTATGTCCGGAGATTGTGCTTGATCGGCATGAAGGATTTGTTGAACACCTTCACTCGGCTTTTGAACCGATTCTTCTCTACTCTTCTTTGAACTTTGAAGAAATTCTAAAAGAAAGTCCCCTTCTTATTCTTCCACTTCTTCTATCACTTGTTTTCCTTTTTCTTTCTCAGGCAGACTCTGTACAATGGGCTCTTGGTGCACTTCTTCAATTAATTGAGCACTAGCATCTTCGACTGCTTTCAAGACTTTAGAGACATCAAAGTCCTGAGCCTTCCTTTTCAAAAGAACCTTCTTTTTCTTTTCAGCCTGAAGGGTTTCTTCTACCCTTATTCTTTCTGCAAAAGCCTCAGCAGGGTCAAGACCAAACTTCGGATCACCTTCCTTTCTCTGTTCCTTATCCTTTCTCCATTTTTCTACAACTTCCTTACTGTACCTTGGCTTCTTCTTCGGCTTCGAACTGGTTTGCGGATCAGACTTTTGAGTAACACCAGTAGATTGAATGTCCTTGGCTGGCATAGGTGCCGATTGATTCTGAGCCAATTCAGCTTCTACATCTCTGACAAAAAGTTTTGAATTTGAATCAAAACAAACATTCAGCTTTTTCATCGTACTCTTATTAATCCATGATGGCCTCAAATCCATGGGTTTTCCTTTCAAAGGGATGTTACAAAACTTCATACTTTCAAAAATGAACTTTGTAAGGATGGCTGGATACATTATCATCTGGGACTTAATCCCTCCTGTCTTGACATTCTTGATGGTTTCAAAAATATACCCCATGAGATTTACTTTTCTCATATTCACAAGATAATCAAGCATAAAGATATCAGAAACTTTCAGAGTTTCTCTATCCCCTTTCCTTGGGATAAGAAAACCTTGCATCCATAAGGTTACAAAACGATTGTCTGGTGAAAGATGAGACACTTTCCTCTTTTCCTCATTAATAAGAAACAAAGACTTTTCAGCATTTTCTCTATTGAACGTACCAACTTCTTCTGGTAGTTTGTGAGATGGACAAAAAGAATCTCCTTCTATAGAAACATTCAGGAAATGTGCGGCTTGTTTCACAGACATAGATAATTTTCTATCGTACACAGCGAAGTTTATAGTCATATCTTTGTCGAAAGAAACGGTTTTGTAAAACTGAAAAACTTCATCAAAAAGAACCGGATCTTGAATATCAGGCTTTTCCACACAGAGATGTTCCCATCCTTGAAACAAAATGATCCTCCTGATTGTAGAATCGTACGTATCGAAAAAGTCTCAGGATACTAACCTTTCTCTGTTAAAGTCTTTCTCTGTAAAATTCTTTGAAGACATTTCAGCGGGAGTGTTGGCAGAGGATTGAGACATAAAGGTGATGCCGATTGAGAAGATCGTACGATGGTTTATAGGTGGTGGAGCAGAGCTTCGCCTCAAATCCTGAAAAACCAATGTGGGTTTGGGGAGGGGAGGGGGGTATTTATAGGCGATAAAGAGATGACCGTTGATCTTCTACGGTTGACAAAGGGTGACCGTTGATATTCTACGGTCAGGATTAGAGAAAACCAGATCAATGGTTAGGATTAAAACAAAGAAAGAAAATAAAAAAAAATAAAAAATATACCTGTCGGAGAACAAAAGGTGATTGTTGGTTTTGGTAAGTATCAAAAAAAATCGTAAGGAGAAAAAAATGATGCCGATGGAAAAACAAAGTCATTACTATGATCGGACCGTATGATGGAAAATCATCTTGTTATGATGAACTGACAGTACGATGGAAAACAATCTCAATACCATCATCGGTCGATACAAAACTATCGAATGATACGATGGAAAAGAATTTCAATACTATCATCGGTCGATTCAAAACTATTGAATGATACGATGGAAAAGAATTTCAATACCATCATCGGTCGATTCAAAACTATTGAATGATACGATGGAAAAGAATTTCAATACCATCATCGGTCGATTCAAAACTATTGAATGATACGATGGAAAAGAATTTCAATACCATCATCGGTCGATTCAAAACTATTGAATGATACGATGGAAAAGAATTTCAATACCATCATCGGTCGATTCAAAACTATTGAATGATACGATGGAAAAGAATTTCAATACCATCATCGGTCGATTCAAAACTATTGAATGATACGATGGAAAAGAATTTCAATACCATCATCGGTCGATTCAAAACTATTGAATGATACGATGGAAAAGAATTTCAATACCATCATCGGTCGATAGTAAATGATACTATAAAACTGTCAATACGATAAACAGAAAACTAAAATTGTAAATACGATAAACAGAAAACTAAAACTGTCAATACGATAAACAGAAAACTAAAATTGTCAATACGATAAACAGAAAACTAAAATTCAAAGAGTAAATAGTTAAAGAACATAAGATAAAATAAACATAAAGACAGAAAGAAATGTCCTCCCCCTTTCTACGAGGAGTTTCTTACTATTAGGAGAGATGTAAAACAGGAAGTAGATATGAATGATTAATTTAATTTAATCATTCCTAGCTTCTGTTTTATAAATTCAAATCTATCGGAAGGTAAAGGTTTTGTAAAAATGTCAGCAAGTTGTTCTTGCATTCCGATGAATTGTAAAATAATATCTCCTTTCAGTGTGTGATCCCTAAGAAAGTGATGCCTAACATCTATGTGTTTTGCACGAGAGTGATGTGCTGGGTTTTTACTAAGAGCTATGGCACTTGTATTATCACAAAGAATTTGAGTTTTGGAGAAACTCAAACCATAGTCAGTGAGTGTGTGCTGCATCCACAATACTTGAGCACAACAACTTCCAGCTGCTACATATTCAGCTTCAGCAGTGGAGAGTGCTACCGAGTGTTGTTTCTTGCAGGACCAAGAAACCAAAGAGTCTCCTAAGAAATGACATGTTCCAGATGTACTTTTTCTATCCATTATACAACCACCAAAGTCAGCATCTGAAAAGCTTTTTAAAACAAAATCATTTCCAGAAGAGTAGAAAAGACCTAAATCCATAGTGTCTTTTAAATACCGAAAGATTCTCTTTACGGATTTTAAGTGAGACTCTTTTGGATTAGATTGATATCTTGCACATAAGCATACAGAAAACATCAAGTCGGGTCGACTAGCTGTCAAGTATAGCAAACTCCCTATCATACCTCTAAAAATTGTTTGATCTACTGGTTTCCCAGTTTCATCAAGATCAAGAGTATTTGAGGTACCAATTGGGGTGCTAATACTTTTAGTTTTGTCAAATCCATACTTTTTGAGTAAGTATTTAATATACTTATGTTGAGATATATAAGTTCCTTCTAGTTTTTGAGAAATTTGAAAACCTAGAAAGAATGTTAACTCACCCATCATACTCATTTCAAACTCAGATTTCATTAAGTTTGCAAAAGAATCGGTTAAAGATTTCTGAGTTGATCCAAATATGATGTCATCAACATAGATTTGAACAATCAAAACATTTTTGTTTTCCATTTTGATAAAAAGAGTTGGATCTGCTGTACCTTTTGTATAATTGTTTTGTAAAAGAAATCCTGTAAGTCTATCATACCATGCTCTAGGGGCTTGTTTAAGACCATATAGAGCTTTGGTAAGTTTAAAAACATGATCAGGATGTTTTGGGTCTTGAAAACCAGGAGGTTGTTCGACAAAAACTTCTTCTTGAACAAAACCATTTAGAAAAGCACATTTGACATCCATTTGAAATAGTTTGAAATTGAAATATGCTGCGAAGGCTAATAGAATACGAATAGATTCAAGTCTAGCTACAGGAGCATATGTTTCTTCATAGTCTATTCCCTCTTGTTGATTATATCCTTTAGCAACAAGTCTTGCTTTATTTCTTACAATGATTCCATTTTCATCACACTTGTTTCTGAAAACCCATTTTACACCAATCACAGTTGTTTCTTTAGGTCTTTCAACTAAAGTCCAGACTTGATTCCTTTCAAATTCATTTAGTTCATCCTGCATTGCTTTGATCCAATCATCATCACCTAAGGCCTCACTTGGAATTTTAGGTTCAAATTGGGAAAGAAAAGCAAGATGTTCTATTTCATTTCTTAAGGAATTTCTGGTCCTTACAGGTTGATTTATATCACCAATGATGTTATCACTGGGATGATTCCTAAGAAACAATTGATTTGGGTTTTGTAAAACCTGTTCATCAACATATGGTAGAAAATCTTCTGTGGTAAATGTTTCAGGAATACTTTCTTGAACATTTTCCTTATCAGAATGTTCTTCTAATAAAGGTTGATAAACATTTTTGGAAAACACACCCGAGGATGTAGGATTGGGTTGGTTGAAAACAAAAGGGTTAGTTTCATCGAATTTTACATGTACTGTTTCTTCAACAGTACAAGTGTTTTTATTGAAAACTCTATAAGCCTTAGAGGTTGTAGAATAGCCTAGAAAGATTCCTTCATCAGATTTTGGTGCAAATTTGTGTAGATTGTCTTTTGTATTCAGAATGAATACTTTGCATCCAAAAAATTTGAAGTATGAAACTTTAGGTTTTCGGCCAGTCCATAACTCATAAGGGGTTTTATTAAGAAATGGTCTAGTTAAAACACGATTTATAGTATAACAGGAAGTACTAACAGCTTCAGCCCAAAAGTGCTTAGCAATTGAGTATTCACTCAACATAGTTCGAGTCATTTCCTGAAGAATACGATTTCTTCTTTCAACAACTCCATTTTGCTGAGGAGTTCTTGGAGCTGAGAAATTGTGAGTAATACCTTTCTTACTACAAAAAGTTTCAAAATCTGAGTTTTGAAATTCACCACCATGATCACTATGAATAGTTATCAATGGTAGGTTTTTCTCATTTTTAACTTGGGCTCTAAAAGTTTTGAAATAGGAAAAGGCTTCAGATTTCTTTGTGAGAAAGTAGACCCATGTAAATCTAGTAAAGTCATCAACTAAAACAAATACATAGTATTTGCCTCCAATGCTTCCAGATTGTGAAGGACCAAACAGATCCATATGCACAAGCTGTAATGCATTAGAAGTTGAAACTTCATTAATTGGTTTAAAGCCAGTTTTATGTTGCTTGCTAAATTGACAAGGATCACAGACTTTTGAAGAATCATATATAAGGTTCGGTAGCCCTTTTACAAGTCCTTTCTTTGAGAGTTTTCTTAGGTTTCTCAAATTACAGTGTCCTAGTCTCCTATGCCATAGCCACGATTGGTCTTCTATTACACTTAAACAAGGTAATTTTTGGTTCCTAAGGTCTTCTAAGTTAATAGTGTAAACATTCTCTTGCCTATGGGCGGATAGAATGAATTCATCCTTGGAATTGTGAACTAGACACTTATCATTTCTAAAATTCACAAGGTAACCTTCATCACATAATTGACTTATGCTGATGAGATTGTGCCTAAGACCTTTAACAAACAAAACATTTGAAATAAGAACTTTTCCAAGAAAAATGATATTACCTATACCAACAATCTTTCCTTGAGCATTATCTCCGATGGTAACTTTTCCACCTTTTCTTTTGATAACCTTTTCAAAGAAATATTTGTTTCCAGTCATATGTCGAGAACAACCACTATCCATGTACCAAATGTTCTTATTAATACACTTCTCGTTTTCCTGAAAAAGAAACAATTAGATTTTCGGAATCCAAACTTGTTTGGATCCAGAAGGGTTAGATAAAAGAATTTTAGGAATCCACATTTGTTTTGCAAAATGAGCTTTATGAAATCCTAAGGATTGAGTTTTGTTAAGAGAACAATCTCTTCTCCAATGTCCACCACATTGACACTTGGAACAGAAAATGGTTTTTTGAGGAACAAAATAGTTATTACTAAAAACAGGTTTGGAATAAGTATAACCAAGACCAGAACGATTTCTCAAAGGTCTAATTTGAGAATACATCCTATCAAAGTTTTCTTTTCCATGAGTAAAGTTTGACAAACACTTTTTCAAGGATAAAATCTCTGACTTTAGTTTTAAAACCAAATTCTTGTTTTCTAAAACATTTGAATTTGAACTAGAGTTAGACTCTAAAATATTTTTCTTCGAAATTACAGTTTCAAGATCCTTAGAAAGTTTATCCCTATCAGATTTGACTTTCTCAAGGGTTTTTAAAATACTTTCAAAATCAGAAGTTTTCACATCAAGATCCTTAGAAAGATCTGATACTTCTTTAGTCAAAATAGAAATTCTAGAATTTGCTTTTTCAAATCTATTTTTGAGTTTAGAATTTTCATTTTCAAGTAACTTAGCAAATCTAGAGACTTCTTCAAAAGAAGGTAATGTATCATCTTCTGATGATGAGGGTTCATCATTTGAAGATTCATAATATCTATTATCAACATAATTTGCATTTAAAGAGACATTTGTAACAGCTTCAGCATTATGTACCTTAGCCATGAGACAATGATCTTCGATTGGTAGTCTGGCTAGAAGTCGAATATTTCTTTGTCCTGATGTCTCATATTCTGAAGAATCATCTGAGGAATCACTACCACTTGCACTCCATGTATCATTTGCTTTCAAGCCTTTCTTTGTCTTGTAAAACCTTTTCTTGTTTCTCTCAGAGTGTTTCTCTTTTCTATCTTTCCTCTTCAGTAAAGGACAATCAGGCCTTATATGTCCTGCTTTCTTGCATTCATAACAGGTTACCTCTGAATCTTTCCTATCTTTCCTGTCTTTCTTTTTGAATCTATATTGAAAATCTTTCTTTCCCACAATCTTGTTCATCCTTCGAGCAAGATTGGCTAACTCATTATCCGAAAGATTACAATCACTTGAATCAGATATAACAACTTTCTTGGATTTAGACCTTGTAAGCCTTTCAGGTGTTTTGGCTTTAGATGCAAAAGCTACACTTCCATTCCAATTCTTCTTTTTATTAAAATCAGCATCTCTCTTCATTCTTGTTTCATGCTGTAGAAGAGTTCCAAAGAGTTCATCAAGAGTAATCTGGGAAACTTTTCTATTTTCATCAATAGCTGTCCTTTTCGACTCCCATTCATTTGGCATAATATCTATAATCTTATCAACAAGAGCTTCATCATCAAGTCCTTTTTCTCCCATAGATAGTAAGCTGTTGACAATTTTCATAAACCTTTGTTGCACTTTACATACAGGTTCTCCATAAGGAAAAATAAATCCATGATACTCTGCTCGAAGCATTGCTCTCCTTGTTTCTATAACTTTGGATGTACCAAAATGAGTGACTTCTAATTTCTTCCAAATAAAGTTGGCAGCTTCACATGAAGATATCTGACTATATATATTCCTGGTCATAGAGCATAATAAAGTATTGCGTACCTTGTAATTCAGTTGATATTCTTGCTTCTCTTGATTGGTAAAAGTACTAACTTCTTTGTCAGGAATTTTGTAACCCCCAGTAAGCATAATAAAATTTTCTACACCAGTATTGATGACGAAAGTCTTCATACGATCTCTCTAATATTCATAATCATTCCCATAAAAGATCGGTGGTCTAGAAGGATTCAGATTATCTATTGATCCGATATTCATTCCTGCCATCTAATATAACAAAAACAACTTTTCCACTCCACACGTTAGTGTAGTAAGTATTCAAGATAGTAAAAAGAAGTAAAGCTAGTAATACAAATCAGTGGAAAACCTGCTCTGATACCAATTGTTGGATCGAATAGTAGATATATTATTCTATTAGATGGAACAATACAAGAGGGGGGGTGAATTGTAGGTTTAAAAACCTTTGAGTTTTAGCAATAAAGAGATTAGTTTAAATGAACTTAAACTAATACAAATACAAATACCCAAAATTGTATTGAATGTAAAAGGTATGATGTATTGTAATACTAATGTTATGTAAAACAATTGTATTCAAGATGAACACAATAATCAGAGTAATACAAATATGAATGATTCTACCTTAAAGCGTATAGAACCAATCAATACAATATGTAATAGAGTGATTGTAATTGAAACAATTACAATTGAATATGTAAAGAAGAAAAGAAACAATACAAATCCCTTTCTAATACAAGTAACAGCGGAAATGTAAAAGTATTACAATTCTTTTAACCCAAAGAGAAGGGTTATCCTTTCACCTAGGATAAAAGGTCTGTCTCACCAACACCTTGGTGAGCCCTCGATACGATGATCGGCACGTCTGTCTGCCTATCCCCGGCAGCCCTCGATACGATGATCGGCACGTCTGTCTGCCTATCCCCGGCAGCCCTCGATACGATGATCGGCACGTCTGTCTGCCTATCCCCGGCAGCCCTCGATACGATGATCGGCACGTCTGTCTGCCTATCCCTGACAGCCCTCGATTTTGCAGGTAATCGGCACCTCTGTCTTTCAATTACTTGAAAGCCCTCGATACGATGATCGGACGCACAAGGCTGATGAGAGAAGTCACAGTGTCTCTCTCTAAAATCTTCGTAGTTCACATAGTCTCTTCATTCGTTCTCTTCGTTCATCATCATCGTCTCAGCTTCAAATGACCTCCTATTTATAGGCCTCGGGTTCCAACGGTCATATTTCCTCCAACGGTCATATTGAAACAGAAAGCACGACATCGTTTTGATTAGTTTGTAACTAACTCAACGACATCGTTTTGTTAGGACAAGAGATATATAGAAATGAAAAAACATGAGTACAATTCATATGCAGAGAGAGTTTTTGACAAAGTACCAAAACAAATAATGATCATCTGAATAGCAGAGTCAGTACGATACGATTGACAGAGTCAGTACGATACGATTGACAGAGTCAGTACGATACGATTGACAGAGTCAATATGATACGATTGACAGAGTCAGTACGATACGTTTTGGTCGGTACGATCAACATCGTACGATACGATAAACATGATAAAAGACAATTGTAATTTACAAACATATGATAGAATAAATTTGTGATTTCCAAAACATAATATAGAAGTAAAAAGAAAACTTTTGACTTAACAGAGATCTGCAGATAAATAACGTTTATACTCATTAATGGAAACTGATTCACAAAACTTTGTTGCAATGATACTTCCCTTAGGTGTTTTGACTGGAAACTTCCTTGTTAAATCAAATTGTAAATATCTAATTTTATTATAAAACTAGGAAGATATGAAATAATGGGATGATATAGAATCAAATAAAGCATATGTTAAACTTGATGAAACCATTAAATTACCTTCCACCATGTCTTTTGGAGATTCAACCTCAGCAGTAGTGATAGCATAAGCTTGGCCTTGATCCATTGGCCTTTTATGAGGTAAGTTTCCTTAGCACTTAGGATATTCATTTGCATAATTCTCCCTTTCTCTATAATTTTAGCATTTAACATTGAGAGCCTCTTTCTTTCCATTGCAATCAAGAGCTTGGTAGCCTTTTTCACTACACTTGTAATAGACTCCCATTCCCTTCAGGAAAGTATTGGGGAGTTTCTTCCCACATTTACTATAGGATGGATATTCAACTTTTCCATTATTCCCCTTATTTACATTTTCAGAGTGTTCAGCAGATCTCTTCTTCTCTTTCTTTTCTTTAAAGTCGCAAGACTTAGAGAATTACTTTTCTGTTTTGATAGCACATGAGACAATATCTTCGTACGATGAGAAGGATTGTGAGACTAATTCTTGACGGAGAAATGGTTTTAAACCATAAATGAAATGATCAATATTACTTCTTGGGTTATTTATATAATCTTCAGTATGCCTCGCTAACCTTGTAAAGTTAGCTTCATACTTTGCGACATTATCATTATCCTTTGGCTCAGACTCAGAAATTGCCTTTCCATATCCACTCGATGGCCATGAGGAAAGTATTTTTCAATGAAAAGTTTTTTAAACTCCCTCCATTCTATACATGATAATTATTTATCCTCCTTTGTGTTTGTAATCAATGACCACCAGTGATATGCATCTTCTGTGAGGTGATAAACTGCCATAACAACTTTTTCCCTTTCACTACTCCCCAAAGCATGAAATATTTTCTCTAAGGAACTTATCATTTTCTCATCTACCAATGGATTAGTAGTCCCATTTAATGTTGGTGTTTGTTTCCTCATGAAGCGATCTAACATTGTTCCTCCGCATTGTGGATCAGGGTGCTCCATACGGGTGAGGTTATTATTCATAACCTGAGTCAGTTGTCCTAGTATGGTGATAAGCTGGTCCACACCAGTTTCATCACGAGCTCCACTATAATTATCTTGAGTAGGAGGGAAATCCTTAAAAGGATTATGTGAATTGATACAGTTTCCATTCCTTCCACTAGGTTCTATTTCTTAACAACGGTATACACTAGATTAGTTTATGAATGGAAATACATAATCCCTAACTTGTAAAACACTTAACATAAATTGAACAGTTTATGGATATAATCCTTGATCATAAAAATGTTTTCTTTGAGGTGGTATATAATCATAAATCTTCATAATGGTTTTTAAATAAAATGATAATTATCCTCAGCATATCCCTAGTGAGTGTCGTAACCAAGAGTGCAGCAAGGCCCGTTGTCATGCACCAGTTCCCATTCGAGTCTAGCTCAAAGCGGTGTTTTCAGTTTTTACCCCTAGGTACATCTGTTCCAGAGTCGCCTCTACTAACTTGTATCCAGAAAGAGATAGACTTCTTGTAAAACTACACAAAATCTCTATATTACCAAAATTCTAGGAAGTTCTTCTATAATAATCCTCAAAGTCTATCTTTGGGTAATGTGCTCTAATCAGAGTTTATGAAAATCTAGTTTCCAAGGTTTGTACTAAAATTCCTCTGATACCAACTGTAACATAACGACCCCAGTTACCTAGATTCGGTGCATTATTACATAACATTGGCATTATACAAGGAATCATGCCCCTAAAGACCGACCAGTTTAGTAGTCTTGGAAGTACTAGATATATTCATAAGTTTCACATTACACCATGAAATAAAAACATCAATAACTTTTTGTCCCCTTTTTAACACACTTATATCCTTATCCTATCCCTAAAGGTCAACCATAAAATTCATCTTCACATCCTAGGAAAAAAAATATAAATGGGTGATCTTAGATGCTCAGTAAGGATAAAAATATAGCGGAAACTTTTGTAAATAAGCATAAACATTTTAGGAAATGTATAAGACTAAAACAAAAGCCTTTTAAAATTAAACTTCAGCATAATATGGAAAATATAATGTCAAATAATGTGATTTTTTTATTCACATGGATATTCTACTAGTCGAATAATCACATGCAATATCAATAACCACTTTCATAATGATGGAATGCATAATTATAGACTTCATAACCTCATAGTCAAGGCCTTGTTCCAAGACTAAAAATAATATTTTGTCAAGGCCTTGTTCCAAAACACTAGTTTTCCTCTTGAAACATACCGATACATCAAGGATCTATAGCAGGCTCCACCCGTCACTTTCTAAGTCCAATTCATTCCTCATATAAAAAGGTTTAAACATAACATAAACATTCGTATTAAAACTAGAATAAAAAATGTCAATACTTTATCCATAAACCATGAATGGTATAAAATAACACATCCACAGTCAAACATATTAAAAAACCTTCAAAAAAATATGGAAGATTTGTATCATAATAAATCAACTTCAAACAATTTTTAAAATCTATTAGTGGATGTTGACATTGATGAAATGAAAAATATTTTAAAGAAATACCTCATTCTATTTTGAATCATTTAAAATCAAAATAATTATAAAATAAAATATTTATCTTGAAAATATTCTTATAATTTTGGAAGGGAATCTTCAACGATGTTATAATGGCGGAAAATAGCCACACCCACCGTATGAGTTAAAAAAACATTCTTACCTTAATTTTGTCAAAAAGGTCATAAAGTAACTTCTTTGGAAAATGATGGAAAGATTCCTTTCAAAACCATATAAGGTCAAATAATGGTATAAATTAATTTAACCCATTTTCAATTAAATTGTAAAATTGTTTTTAAATACATTTCTAAGAAACACGTATGTGGATGATAAAGAGGTCCCAGTAGATACTTACGTAAAAACAACCACGGATAATAAAGAGATTGTGAAATTAACCCTTACCTTGTACTTTTCATTGGTGGAGGGAACGTTAACCTCCTGTAAAATAGTTAAATCATTGTTATTAAATTATACAAGAACTATATACATAAATATGATATCATATATGATCTTTTAATATTGCTTTGTTATTTATATTTTATTATTATCGTCGTTTTGGGTGTTAACTGATTCATTTTCCTTTATATGTTTTGTTACATAAGTCATATTTTTTATGGACAGGATGTATCTTATTAATATCCAGAATGATTTCAAGTCTTTAGACATTATTTTTAATCATAAAATGAAAATTAGTCTTAAATGGTTACAATGAGGAATTGAATCTCATCGCATTCCTGGAGACGGTAATCCGTACGTACACACGAGCGACGATATCATTCTTTTGATTTAAAATCATATTGAAAAAGATGTTATATCAAATATAAAGAATAATTAACATGTTATATTTATTATTTCCATCAATTATACTCATTATTATACCCATCCAAAATAATGTATTAAATAACAACTACACCACGACGTGGAGACGGTATGTCGTACGTACGCACGTATGGTGTCTTTGTCATTCATGTGTGGGATAGAATAATGAATATGGTTGTACCATTTTTATAATAACATCATAGTGTATAGAAGATACTGGAGTTATTCTTTTAGAATGGAAACAACAAAGAAAGAGGAAGTGGAAGAAGAAAATAATTTGAAAGAGGTGATGAAATATTTACCTCTTCTTCGGGTTCTTCCTTTTGATTTGATCAAAAGGGATCCTTAGGCTGGATTTATGTCACATACATGAAATATTTTAAAGGTATTTTTGTATTTAATTTACATTATTGCTTTTTTGGGGGTTTTCAATGCATTTTTGAAGGAAATGGTGGGTTTCCATAATTTGGGTCAACTCGAGAGCCCGTTTCCAGTTTTGACAATAAATTTTGTTTGTTTAATAACTCCCACGTTTTTCAACATTTTTAACTCATTCAACTTCCAAAATGACCTTAATTTAACTATTAAAACCACCAATGAATTTTGGCCCCCTTAAAAATTCATTTGCATCTTGGATTTGGGTGATCAAGTTAGGTATTGGGCCAACCCGAAAGCCCATTTCCAGTTTTAAAATTGTTTTGTAATTATTTCATAAAATATTCAATTTTTATTCTTTTTCGGTGATTCCACCTCTCACCTTCTCCCACTGTACCTGGCCGCACCCCCAGCTTCGTTTCCCCCTCTTTGGAGATCGCATCTGTCGCGAATTAGGGCCTAACTTCTCTGGTTTCTAAAAACGTCCAGTTTTCTCAAGTAAGTGACTATCCTTCTAGTTCTCTCCTTTTCCTTGAGATTTATCTTTTTTTTTCTTGAATCCCCAAATTTCCAGAAGCTAGGGCTTCGTGCTTAGGGTTTCATTTTGGGTTTCATGGTTCAATCCTCTGGTTTTAGGTTTGATATCACTTCCTTGTGGCGCGGTGGTCGTGCGGTTGAAGTTCCGCACTAGGATTTGCGGTTCTTGAATCTTTTGGTAGGTGATTCCATTGTGTGTGCAATTCTTTGGGAATTTGCTTGCTGTGTTGAGGGTGAATTAATGCTTATTGGATTTTAATGATTCTGTAAAAATTTGTTTTAGTTTCATTTACAATGCAAATGAATTTTATGTTACAATTTTTGTTGAAATTGAGGGTTTTTCATGCAAGTCTTTTATTGGTTCATTTTGGGATGAACTCTAATTACATAGTTGATTTTATTGAACTGTATTAGGAATTAAAATAATGTTTTAAATATTTATTCTTTTTGGTTGTGGATGCAAAAGTTTGTTTAAATTGTGTTTGAGAAGCAAATGGGCATTAAGTGCCATGTTGGTGTGAAAATGGTAGTTTTTAAAATATATAATTTCTTGGTTCACATTGGGCTGCCCCATAACTGAATTTTTGGTTTTATTAAATTGTGTTGAACTGAAATTTTGTTTTGATGACTTACAAGTTTTCACATACTGTGAAAAGTGGATATTTTAAAGAGTTTTGGGTGCAAAACAATGTGATGTTTGGAGAGGTTGTTTTATTGAAGATCAAAATATTTTATTGACTGTTTCAAATGATATAAAATGTGTGTAGCTACTGTACTATTTGTTTGTGACCAGTAGAGATACTTTACATGAAAAAGTATGTGTGTTGTTTGCTGAAATTGTTTGAGCACAAAAGGGGGAATCCCGGGTACTTAGGTGGGCGGATATGTACTAGTACGACTAGTGGACCGGATGGGTTGTGTCCCTGTTTCACTGAGCAAATGGATAACGACAACACTAACTGAACTATGTGGATGTTATTTGGGGACCACTAGGTTATGGGTTGTTCCCTACTAGTGGCTCGTGCACGGGAAAGGATTGTGACTTGGATACTTTACACCGAGGTACGAGGTACATAGGGCCCGAGACTATCTAGTTGCCTAGGGGTGTTCCCAATTTTTGTGCTCATTAGAATTGTAGTATTTACCCTTGTTGTGGGATATTTTGGCAGTACTTTACAGTAGCTCACATGTTTATTTAATTTGTTATCATTCTGAAATTCTTGGATTGAAAACTGTTCTCATTTGAAAGTTTCTTTTCTTGAAATTTTTAACATTATTTCACCTTGTGTGTTAAAATTGCTAGTTTTGTTCCCATTGTATTACATCCTCTTTGGAATCTTCTGGTGGTATCCTATTGGGCTTAGGCTCACACCCTACTTACACCCCTTGGGTGTAAGTAGAACTTCTTATGCTTGACTCAGGTAAAGGGAAGGCTAAGGGTGATGGCGCTTCAGGGTGTTAGTCCCCATCGTTGGGGCAGAGTTGTGGAGAAGGCTTGCGGGTGATGACACCCTTGTTGCGTGAAGTGATTGGGGATGTCTTGATGTTGTCATTATTTGTATTTGGACCACTTGTAGTGTCTTTAAACATATGTATTCAGATCTGGTTTTGTTAAGAATGGTTTAGTATGGAAATTTCAGATTCTTATTATTGATTGTTTTATTTGTTTTATGCTTTCATACTCGGGTAAATCGTTCCCAAATCATATTGTTTTATACCCGGGCACTTGTGCCAGCCCGTGGGGATAGGGAATGCCCTTCGGGTCTTTCCACGGGCCGGGTTTGGTGCCATTAATGGTGGCGACCAGATCCGGTTCGTGACAAAATGGTATCAAAGGAGGTTAATGTTTTTGGGTTATATTGTTATTTTGACATGAGTCGGGATAGACAGGAGCTAGGACTGTCGGGGCTCGGGGTATTGGTTGTGAGTAGGGTGCCTGGCCCGCACCTCTCATGGCAGACCTTGAGTCACCAGAGGATGTTGGAATTTACTGATTTACTTCACTTCCAGGTGAGACGTGTGGGCTGCAGACCACATGTGGACATCAGGCAGATGTGGAGTAGTTGTTTCTTTTATTACAAGAATGTGTTTAGTTTGCTTATATTTGATGTATTTGATTACAATTTTCAGAATTGTGGTATTGACCATTGTTTTGTGACTGTTGCATTTTGTAGCAACATGCCTCCCCGGAAAGCTCCAACGCACCCACAGGAGGAAGCTGGAGAGAGTTCACCCACGCCGATTGATCAGAGGCTAGTCGAGGCCGTGGTCCGGGCTGTCCAGGCTCTAGGATATGGACCAGCTCCAGCTCCAGCTCCTGTTATAGAGGATTATACTGGTCCTAGAAAGGACAAGGCCCAGGAGTTCCTGAAAAATAAGCCTCCAACCTTCCGAGGCAGCTCAGAACCCCAGGAAGCAGAAGAATGGCTCGAGAAGATCGAGCGTATGTTTGAGTTCCTGGAAACACCCGAGGAGCTCAGGGTGAAGTGTGCCTCCTTCCTATTGGAGGGTCCCAGTCGTAAATGGTGGGAGTCAGTGCTTCAGGCTGGGAAGAATGATCAGATGCACTGGAGAGATTTCAAGGTTGTCTTCAATGAACAGTATTGCCCTGAGGTGTTGGCTTATGCCAGGTCTAGAGAGTTCATGGAACTTGTTCAGGGGAATCTATCTGTGATGGAGTATGCCAACCGTTTCGCTGAATTGGTTCGGTATGCTCCAGAAATTGTCTCTAATGAACAAGCGAAGGCCCAGAGGTTTGAGAAAGGCTTGCGACCAGAGATATACTCCCAGGTGTTCTTGTTTAAGCTGAGGACCTATGCTGAGGTTGTTGATCGAGCGTGCATGGTGGAGATTGATAGGAAAGGCAGGGCTGGTTTCTATGGTTCAGTATCAGCAGTGGGAAGTGGTAGCTCCTCAGAGAAGAAAAGGAAGCGGGAGGATCATGTGAAGAAAGGAGGGGGCAGTTCAGGCCACTCTTCCAGGCAGTTTTCTTCTGCTGCTTCTGATGCAAGATCGGTCGTGTGCCACCAATGTGGGAGGCCTGGGCATATCCGACCAGCATTTCCACTTCCTCCGAAGCCTTGTTTCCAGTGTGGAGGTATGGGGCATTTGCAGCGTTTTTGTGGTGTGGCACGTCCACTTCCGAGTGGGGTTGGTTCAGTGGCTTCAAAAGGAGTGCCAGCACAGTCCGAGCCGTCGAGGACTGGGGGATCTCGATTTGGTGGTCGTGGTGGTAGGGCTGGATCATCTTCTGGGCAGAGCCAGTTCAGGGCACAACCACATACTAGCGGTCGTCCTCAGGCAGATACTGGACATCTCCATGCAGTGGATCAGTCACCAGCAGGATCAGAGGCGGGACCGTCGACAGTTCGAGGTACCGTTCTGATCGCATCTTCTATAGATACTGCTCTTTTGATACTGGTGCCTCTGTTTCATTCATTTCTGGACATTTCGTGGACATGCTGAATTTGCCAACTGAGTTGATGTCTTTTGCGATGGAGTTGGTGACACCATTGGGAAAGAAGAAGGAGAAGGGCCTGAGGTGCCCCTCATGTGCACTTTCTGTATCAGGGGTCGAGATGGAGTGGGACCTTATGGTCTTAGATATGGACCTTTTTGATGTCATACTCGGGATGGATTGGCTAGTTCACTTCCAGGCACACATCGACTGCTACAGAAGGCGTGTGAGTTTCACGGCACCTGATGGGAGTCGTCAGGTTTTTCATGGAGAATGGGATCCACGATCAAGTCGCGCAGGGCCTCCACTCCCAGAGTTGGGAAGTGTTATCTTCCAGTTATCTTCGATTGTGCTAGAGGATGGTCTTTCCCCTGAAGGTTCACTACCTCATGTAGTGAATGAGTTTCCCGAGGTATTCCCTGATGATTTTTCTGGTTTGCCCCCAGAGCGGGATGTGGAGTTTTCGATTGATCTGGCGCCGGGAACACAGCCGATATCTCTTCCCTCCTATCGCATGGCCCCCACCGAGTTGAGGGAATTAAAGATACAGCTGGACGACTTAGAATCCAAAGGATTCATTCGCCCGAGCGTCTCTCCTTGGGCCGCTCCTGTGTTGTTTGCAAAAAAGGCTGATGGATCCCTCCGGTTGTGCGTTGACTACCGGAAGCTGAATAAGGTAACAATTAAAAACAAATACCCTTTGCCCAGAATAGATGATTTGTTTGATCAGTTGAAGGGGGAAAAGTGGTTCTCAAAGATAGACCTGCGTTCAGGGTATCATCAACTCAGGGTGAAGGAGTCAGATATCCCCAAGACAGCCTTCCGAAGCAGGTATGGCCACTTTGAGTATTTGGTCATGCCCTTCGGATTGACCAATGCTCCAGCGGTATTTATGGCACTAATGAATAGGGTGTTCCATCAGTATCTCGATTCCTTTGTTGTGGTGTTCGTGGATGATATTCTGGTATACTCTAGCTCTGAGGAGGAACACGAACATCACTTGAGGATCGTTTTAGGTACATTACGGGATCACCGCCTCTATGCAAAGTTGTCAAAGTGCACCTTCTGGATCAGAGAGGTGAGATTTCTAGGGCATGTGATCTCAGAGCACGGAGTTTCAGTGGACCCTGAGAAAATTAGTGCGGTTATGTCATGGGAGCAGCCGAAGAATGTGTTCGAGATCAGGAGTTTCCTTGGCCTGGCTGGTTACTACAGGCGATTCGTTCGGGATTTCTCTCGGCTTGCATCACCAATGACTGCGCTCACCCGGAAAGGGGTGAAGTTTGTATGGGGTCCAGAATGTCAAGCATCATTCGAGGAGTTGAAGAGACGGTTGACTACCGCCCCTGTGCTGATTTTGCCTGAGGCCGGGAAGGGTTATGTGGTTTATTGTGATGCTTCAGGTATGGGTCTTGGGTGCGTGCTTATGCAGGATGATCACGTGGTGGCTTATGGCTCTCGCCAACTCCGACCACATGAAAAGAACTACCCTACCCATGACTTGGAGTTGGCAGCGGTGATGCATGCTTTGAAGACATGGCGTCACTACCTCTTTGGCGAGAAGTTTGTGGTCTACTCTGATCACAAAAGCTTGGCTTATATCTTCTCGCAGAAGGACCTCAACTTGAGGCAACGCCGCTGGATCGAGTACTTGCAGGGGTTCGACTTTGACATTGTCTATACCCCAGGCAAGGGTAATGTGGTGGCCGACGCTTTGAGCAGAAGAGTTCCAGTGCAGGCTTTGAGGAAGTCTAGTGATGAGTGGACATTGATGGGGCTCTTTTCTCAAATGCATGTGGAGGCTAGGGAACACAGTGGAGGGGCATTCTTGGCGAGTGTCCAGTTTACTCCTTCTCTGTTGGAGTTGATTCAGCGGGAACAACCTAGTGATGAGCTTTGTCAGCGATCTAGGCAGTTTCTTCATGGTGGGGAGACATCCTCTGATTGGTCGTCGTCTCCCGAGGGCATCTTGTGCTTCAAGGGCCGTTCAGTAGTACCGTTATCTCTACGGAAGGCAGTGATGCATGATAGCCACCAGTCTCAGTGGGCTGTCCATCCAGGTGCCACTAAGATGTATTATGATGTCCGTCGGCATTTTTGGTGGCCTGGTATGAGACGAGACATAGCAGACTTTGTTTCGAGATGCTACACATGCCAGCAGGTGAAAGCAGAGCACCAAAGGCCCTCCGGTTTGCTCCAGCCATTACCCATTCCTACCTGGAAGTGGGACGAGGTTTCCATGGACTTCATTGTTGGCTTACCTCATACACCTCGGGGTAAGAATTCCATTTGGGTGGTGATTGATCGTCTGACCAAATCAGCCCACTTCATTCCGATCAGAGACACATCTAAAGTGGATGAGTTGGGCCATTTGTATCTTCAGGAGGTGGTGAGACTCCATGGTGTACCATCAGCTATTGTCTCGGATAGAGACCCCCGCTTCACTTCTTGATTTTGGGAAGGCCTTCAAAAGGCCTTGGGCTCTCAGATTAAGATGAGCACGTCGTACCACCCTCAGACGGATGGTCAGACAGAGCGGGCGAATCAGATTTTGGAGGACATGCTTCGTGAATGTGTCTTGGACTTTGGAGGTTCTTGGGATAGCCATTTGGGATTGGTTGAGTTTGCTTATAATAATAGTTACCAATCCTCAATTCGAATGGCCCCTTTTGAGGCGCTCTATGGTCGGCCATGTCGGTCCCCCCTATGTTGGGCTGAGGTAGGAGAGACTTCACTATTGGGGCCGAGCCTTGTGCATGAGACTTCTGAGAAGGTCAAATTGATCAGGAAGCGCTTATTGACAGCTCAGAGTCGTCATAAATCTTATGCTGATCGGAGGCGTCGTGACCTAGAGTTTACTGTGGGTGATAGGGTATTCTTAAAAGTGGCCCCTCGTCTGGGCCATCGTCGATTGGGGAAGCAAGGTAAGCTGATGCCACGGTATGTCGGACCCTTTGAGATCACCGAGCGTATTGGTAAGGTGGCATACAGGTTGGCCTTACCTTCTCAGTTGACATCAATCCATGATGTCTTCCACGTCTCCCAGTTGAAGAAATACAATCCAGATCCATCCCATGTGTTGAGTTGGGAAGAACTAGAGATAGAGCCTGACTTGTCTATCGTTGAGAGGCCGGTGAAAATAGTGGACTCCCAGGAGAAGATACTTAGAGGAAATTCTATTCCTTTAGTCCGGGTTTTATGGAAGCATGGGAATGATACACATGAGACTTGGGAGCGAAAGTCATGGGTCGAGGAAGAGTACCCATTCTTGTTTACCAACCAAGAATCATGTTGACTTTCCGGGGCGGAAAGTCCTTCATGGTGGGGAGAATTGTCACATACATGACATATTTTAAAGGTATTTTTGTATTTAATTTACATTATTGCTTTTTTGGGGGTTTTCAATGCATTTTTGAAGGAAATGGTGGGTTTCCATAATTTGGGTCAACTCGAGAGCCCGTTTCCAGTTTTGACAATAAATTTTGTTTGTTTAATAACTCCCACGTTTTTCAACATTTTTAACTCATTCAACTTCCAAAATGACCTTAATTTAACTATTAAAACCACCAATGAATTTGGGCCCCCTTAAAAATTCATTTGCATCTTGGATTTGGGTGATCAAGTTAGGTATTGGGCCAACCCGAAAGCCCATTTCCAGTTTTAAAATTGTTTTGTAATTATTTCATAAAATATTCAATTTTTATTCTTTTTCGGTGATTCCACCTCTCACCTTCTCCCACTGTACCTGGCCGCACCCCCAGCTTCGTTTCCCCCTCTTTGGAGATCGCATCTGTCGCGAATTAGGGCCTAACTTCTCTTGTTTCTAAAAACGTCCAGTTTTCTCAAGTAAGTGACTATCCTTCTAGTTCTCTCCTTTTCCTTGATATTTATCTTTTTTTTTCTTGAATCCCCAAATTTACAGAAGCTAGGGCTTCGTGCTTAGGGTTTCATTTTGGGTTTCATGGTTCAATCCTCTGGTTTTAGGTTTGATATCACTTCCTTGTGGCGCGGTGGTCGTGCGGTTGAAGTTCCGCACTAGGATTTGCGGTTCTTGAATCTTTTGGTAGGTGATTCCATTGTGTGTGCAATTCTTTGGGAATTTGCTTGCTGTGTTGAGGGTGAATTAATGCTTATTGGATTTTAATGATTCTGTAAAAATTTGTTTTAGTTTCATTTACAATGCAAATGAATTTTATGTTACAATTTTTGTTGAAATTGAGGGTTTTTCATGCAAGTCTTTTATTGGTTCATTTTGGGATGAACTCTAATTACATAGTTGATTTTATTGAACTGTATTAGGAATTAAAATAATGTTTTAAATATTTATTCTTTTTGGTTGTGGCTGCAAAAGTTTGTTTAAATTGTGTTTGAGAAGCAAATGGGCATTAAGTGCCATGTTGGTGTGAAAATGGTAGTTTTTAAAATATATAATTTCTTGGTTCACATTGGGCTGCCCCATAACTGAATTTTTGGTTTTATTAAATTGTGTTGAACTGAAATTTTGTTTTGATGACTTACAAGTTTTCACATACTGTGAAAAGTGGATATTTTAAAGAGTTTTGGGTGCAAAACAATGTGATGTTTGGAGAGGTTGTTTTATTGAAGATCAAAATATTTTATTGACTGTTTCAAATGATATAAAATGTGTGTAGCTACTGTACTATTTGTTTGTGACCAGTAGAGATACTTTACATGAAAAAGTATGTGTGTTGTTTGCTGAAATTGTTTGAGCACAAAAGGGGGAATCCCGGGTACTTAGGTGGGCGGATATGTACTAGTACGGCTAGTGGACCGGATGGGTTGTGTCCCTGTTTCACTGAGCAAATGGATAACGACAACACTAACTGAACTATGTGGATGTTATTTGGGGACCACTAGGTTATGGGTTGTTCCCTACTAGTGGCTCGTGCACGGGAAAGGATTGTGACTTGGATACTTTACACCGAGGTACGAGGTACATAGGGCCCGAGACTATCTAGTTGCCTAGGGGTGTTCCCAATTTTTGTGCTCATTAGAATTGTAGTATTTACCCTTGTTGTGGGATATTTTGGCAGTACTTTACAGTAGCTCACATGTTTATTTAATTTGTTATCATTCTGAAATTCTTGGATTGAAAACTGTTCTCATTTGAAAGTTTCTTTTCTTGAAATTTTTAACATTATTTCACCTTGTGTGTTAAAATTGCTAGTTTTGTTCCCATTGTATTGCATCCTCTTTGGAATCTTCTGGTGGTATCCTATTGGGCTTAGGCTCACACCCTACTTACACCCCTTGGGTGTAAGTAGAACTTCTTATGCTTGACTCAGGTAAAGGGAAGGCTAAGGGTGATGGCGCTTCAGGGTGTTAGTCCCCATCGTTGGGGCGGAGTTGTGGAGAAGGCTTGCGGGTGATGACATCCTTGTTGCGTGAAGTGATTGGGGATGTCTTGATGTTGTCATTATTTGTATTTGGACCACTTGTAGTGTCTTTAAACATATGTATTCAGATCTGGTTTTGTTAAGAATGGTTTAGTATGGAAATTTCAGATTCTTATTATTGATTGTTTTATTTGTTTTATGCTTTCATACTCGGGTAAATCGTTCCCAAATCATATTGTTTTCTACCCGGGCACTTGTGCCAGCCCGTGGGGATAGGGAATGCCCTTCGGGTCTTGCCACGGGCTGGGTTTGGTGCCATTAATGGTGGCGACCAGATCCGGTTCGTGACAATTTATGACTAAAGGAAGGCATCTAGGATGAAGGGAGGACAGTTGAGAGGATATTTTGGCAAGGGTTGGCCGAGCCAAAATGGTTTTGAAGGTCTGAATTTGAGAGAAGGGGAAGTGACCTTTTATAAGAGGGGTGAGGGGCACCTTAGAAAAAACTTAAAATATTATTTTATAATAAATTCATATTCCCTTTATAATGGATCCAAAATAATTTATTTCGAGGATAAGGTGGGTATGGATCGATTTAGGCTCAACCAATAGGTTTTATATAGGTTTATGTCACCATATTAACATTATCATTTAGATTTAACTCTTAGTTAAATAGTTTGACATTTACCATGTCTCTTTGTATTTTTATATTATATGGTTAACAAACTTACTATAAACTGCCAAGAGAACCCCAAGTGGTTCATTAACGATATACCTATCATTATATAAGTCCTTTGACCAATCCCTAGATTTTTAGGAATATTATACCAATTAATAATATAATATTTGTTTTAAAATCTCTTTTATGTCAATTTTGACACTATTTAGTAATTGATTTTTGATAAAGTCCTAAAAAATTTATTAATTAGAAATAAATTCATTTAATCAATAATAACATGTCATATTAACCTATAAAAGTCGTTAATTTCTTTAAAAGTCTCAATTTACAATTATTTGGGTATTTATAATATCAATTATTTTAATATTGTATTGATAAGGTAATTACTACATCATCATTGTGTCATAAATAAATTAAATTATTTAATGTATAAAAATTATAAATAAAATAAAATTATTTATGAAATATTTTTAGGTTTATAATGAATATTTATAATTAAATTTATATTATATATAACCCTATATTAAAAATGGATTAGTTATTAAACTTTGAATTTAACATTTTTAACTATTCTTTAAATAAAATAACAATAAATGTCCTAATCTAACCCAAGTGGACCTAAAGGATCATATTTTATTTGTAAGGTTGTTTTTGGTGGAAATAAACTTATCCAATAGAATCATGACATGTGTTAGGATAATAATAATGTCATTTTTACCTTTATTTACCCTATTTACTTTTAACCATGGTAAATAAAAGTCAAAAGTAACTATTCACCAAAAATTATTTTCATCTTATTGAACCACATTTTACTTAATGATATCAACCGTGTGTCTTAGATTTTTGAAATTCAATTTACAGAAGCGGTAAAATTATTTTTTATGCAAATTTGCAAATACCCCTAGGAGGTGGGTAAAAGACGGTAAAAAGCTCAATAAAATTTTATTGATCTAATTTTATTATAAAAATGACTCCAATGAATTACATTGAACTAATATTGGTATTATGTATCAATTTTTACTTAAAATAAATTTTAATAATCTAAATAATTATTTAAATTAAAAGTCAGTTTTAACCAATAACACAGTGTTTTTCACTATTCATCAAAAATTGAATGTTTTTAGAGAAATACCAAAAAATAACCCTAAACTAATTTCGATATTCCAAATTCAAAAATGATGTCCATTTTGAGAAATAAAATTTTAAAAAGTGGGTATAACTATTCATAATGGCTAGTTTGATTGGCCGTGATGCGTTAGAATCTCAATGTTGCGTACAATGCAAGCTATTGCGTTATTCAAAGGGAAATGTACCATGGAAGATTGAGGTGCGACACATGAAATCCATCAACACATTAAGTCTACTCAGAGTTTGTAAAAGAGCTTTTCCAACAACCATTGAAGGGACATGGAGTTTGATGATGGTGACATATTCATTCTTCGAATTTCACCTTGGAAGAGAGTCATGAGGTTTGGGAAGAAATTGAAGCTCATCCCTAGGTACATTGGCCCTTATAAAATCCTTGATCGCGTAGGAGGAGTGTCCTATTAAATTTCAATTCCTCCAAATATAGCAAAAGTTCATGATGTCGTCCACTTATCCCTATTGTAGAAGTACATACCTGACCCTTCACAGGTACTAAATCCAGAGGTGGTACAACTGGAACATGACCTCTCTTATAAGGAGCAATCGATGGAGATCTTGGATTGTAGATACAAGGTTCTATGCAATGAGACTACCCACCTTATTAAGGTGTTGTGGAGGAACCAAAAATGTGAAGAAGACATGTGGGAACCAGAGGAGTCTATGAGGGATATGTACCCACAAATTTTCTCATCAAGAGGTAAATGATGGACAAATGTTGTTGAATTTGGTCAAAAGTTTAATTTTTTTTGTAAAAACTATTGTATAGTGGAGAGTAGGGTTGAAACCATAGGAAAGGTAAAATTGACCAAAACTTTTCTAATTTTCATAAAATCACCCCACTATTGTCAGCAGTTGGATAAAGATTATTTTAATTACTTTTTTTATTGTGTTTCTGTAATGAAGTAATGAGACAATACACTTTTTTGTATTTTTGATCTAAAATATGTTGAAATAGAAAATGGTATAAAATAAATAAACAACTAAAATATAAAATAATGATAGATGAACAATCTATAAGATAGTCCTAGGAAAAAAACTGTCTTACTAGTTTTGAAAAATTCTTAATCACTAAAATTTTTATTGTAATGTACCACTAAAAAGGGAATGACTTATTTCCTTTGCCAAGAGAAAATTCACTCAGGTTGAGAAATCATGGAGTTTACAACTACATGAAAGATCAACAATGAGAATTTTTTATTTGAAAAGTGCAACAGAATAGACTTTTTGTTAGTTCTGAAGTTTTCATTTTGAATTAAATGTTTATAAAATGCATCCACAATCAGACTTTCCGAATGATTGTGTGGAGTTTTGAAATTAAGTTCTAGTGGTACGATGCAGTGAATACTTTCAAAATCAATCTCTCCGATCAAATTCTTGGACATAAAAATGATAAAGTGAAAATTCATAATAGTAAACCAGTAGAAGTAGAAATTTCCCCAAACTAGAGGATTTTTCTAACTAACTTGATCATATTTGAAAAAGAAATCATTCTATTAGAATATAGGGAATTGAAAATAAAACAGAGGAGATAGTACTCCCCAATGAACTACAATAGTGTTGCAATGGTCCTTCTCAGATCTCTAGGAATAGGTTCTCAAAGAAGTTCTCCAATATCTCCCTGAAGGTTCTCCTATGCTCCAATGTGTGAGAAGTTGTGAATCATGTCATGTAAGTTCTCTCCTTTTTTTCGTGCTGCATCTCTGTTTTTAAACCCATAATCATCTGTTTCAAAGTCACAAATTGCTTCAACTGACATAGTTTAGAACTTCGTAGTGCTTTGGCACACATGCACTTTTTACTGAATGACATGTCATTTTACCTTACCCCACGTAACTAACTCTGGGCTATTTTGTTGGATGAACTTGGATGGGTTTATGTTACCTGTATAAACCTGCTAAACATAGTACAAGAACAAAAACAGTTAAAAACATGAAGATATAATTAAATAAATAATAATATTATTATATTATAGTTACATTACTTATTAACAGGTTAAATGTTATTAATTAACAAATAACTTAGTTGATGATTATATTTAATTAATTTCAAACTTAAATTAATTATTAATTATTAAATTCATTATTTTAATTACCTTATAATATTATTTTAGGATGATAAAATGTTATTATTTAATTATGTTGTTTAATTTATAATTATATTAAATAACTATGATTAAAATATGATAATTCTATTATTTAATATTATTAGTAATAAGTTATATAAATTTATTATATTTTAAAATTAAATTATTTATTTATTTATTTAAATTATTTTATTAATTAATTAATTTTGTTATTAAAATTGTAACTATTTTATTATTTAAAAAATTTATGTTATAATAAATAAATAAATATTTAAATAACATTTAGATAAATAATTTAGCAAATCATTATTAAAAACTATGTTTGAAAAGTTATTTTTATTTAATAATTAATTTCATTATTATTAATTTTAATGTTACTATTTTATTATGTTCTTTATTTATTTTATTTAATAGTATTATTATTGTTTATTTTATCTAATTTAAAAAGTTTATTATTATTATTAGTATTAAATTATTTATCTTAAATTTAATTGGATTAGTTATATTAGTTTTATTTATAAATTATTAAAAATATTTTAGTTTAGTTATACTATTATTTTTATATTATATTTTTTAAAATTAAAGTCTTATCCTCCACCCCCCCAATTTTGGCGCACATCTAGGGGGTTTCGGGATAATTTTGGAAACATCCGCTGTAGTGGCGATCTCCTCTAGTAGCACCACTTCTCTGCACGGCGACAACCTCAGTGTAGGTTTGGCTATACACCGCAGAGCAGATCCGGTTAACTACTCTGGATGTGGATTCAGTTCATCTTCTATAATTACGGTGGAGACCTCAGTTTCAATAGGTAACTCTAGTGTCGCGGCTCAGTTAAGGTTCTACAGCTCCATGTTCTCCAGATCTCAGACGGTTTGGGTCAAACTCTCCAAGGAAGAACGAAGGTCGGCTCCCTTCATCATCTGCAATTGATTGCAAAATACATGGAGCCGAGTATTTTCAATTCCACCAACTCGAGTTCAAATATTAAGAACTAGTGGTTTGAGAGGCATCGAGTGTACCTAGAATGAATATCTTCTTCAATGATCGGTGCCTCGGGCTTCAAATCGTAGGCTTAAGAAATCTTCTGCTACAACCAGTCGAACTGGGTTCAAATTTCATTATTTTCGTGGATGAAATCAATTGTTGTTATATTATTGAATCATGTGGTGTGAAGATTTGAAGTATGGATTTTGTTGATGATGAGTTGTGGGAGACAAATTAATGGAGAGAATACTGGTTGTAGAGGCACCAGTCGGAGGATAATGCACTATTAGTGGCACCGATAGTGTGGTAAATATCGGTGTGGGTAAGGGTGGGAGAGACCGACACTGTAGGTTGGACTATTGGTATGATAGAGAGACACCAATGGAATGAGCATCTGTGAGTGTGGTGAAATATAAGGAAATGTGATCTATGTGTGTGTGAGACCAATGAAAATAAGAATAGATCGGTGTGTACGTGACACCAATGAAAATAAGAAACTAGTCGGTGAGTCATGGTACAATGGATCAGTGAGTGTGTGAGACACTGAGAGTCTAAAATGGTGATACTGATACCGATGGGTGGTTAGTGAGTCGTGAGACACCGATGGGTGGTCAGTGAGAAATCTCACCGATAGAAGAGAAAATGGTAGTGAACTATCAGTAGGTGAACTGAAAAAATTGAAAAATTAAAATAAACAGATTATCAAATTAAATAAAACAATAATTAATCAAAACAATTTAAAATTAACTAATCCAATAAAGACTAAATAATTAAATTAAATTAAAAACTAATTAAGTTATTAATCAAACTAATTAAAACAATTAAAACAAGGATTCAAAATTCAAATTAAATAATAAATTTAAAATGGTTAAATTAATTAAGGCAATTAAATTGTAAATTAAAATTGATAAAATAAAGTTGTACTAAATTAAGAAAACAAATCATTAAAGAGTTTGAAATAAAGAAAAGATTAATTAAATTAAATGAGATTAAATTTGAACCGACACAATATAGGTAGGATGTATCGGTAAAATGACTCCTTGATAGAAGATAAAAGGGTGTGTTAGTGGCATAAAAAAATTGAAAAGTATAAAATGTGTCACCAACACCCAACTGACTAATAATTTAATCTGCAAACATGAAATTAAAAAACTGATGTATTAAAAACTCTAAATTCATTAATTAAATATCTAGATACTTAAAATTAATTAGACATTATTTTATCAAATTAAAATTAAATTGTTAACTTATATTAATTGACAGAATAATTAAATTAATAATGTTATGTTATTTTAAGAAATATAATTAAAACATATAATATTAAATTAAAAACTAAATTAATTAATTCACAAATAATATAATTATATGATTTTTCTATAAATATCAAAGTATAAAAAAGTGAGCATATTAACATACCTAATTAATAAATAATTTTGTTAGATATTTTAATTAGATTAAATTAATTATTTCAATGACCGAAAATACCAAATTTGTTATAAAAGCTGATCAATTAATAAATTTAATTATAAAAATATAAAATTACATTTATTTAGTAAAAATATCAAATATAAATAATTAAATAATTAAAAATTAATTAAAAACATGTGGAAAACTATGTAAAAATAAGGCCACATCAAATTCCCCCACATATAAGCATTGTTTGTTCTCAAACAATCCCATGATTTATTATCTTTGAAAAATAGAATTTTTTTTGATTCATCTCAATATGTAATACGTCCAGTACTTTCAAAATAGAGGACTGTCAAAAGTCTTGAAAAATGAATTTTTCTAATGAATATTTCCTTAAATAAAACTCTCACCGGTAGTCTAGAATTCTATTAATCATTAAGCAATGAAGATGTCATGCCTCATATGTGGAACTTCTTAGTGACTCATATTAATTCAAATCTAGGATCTAAATCCATGAGTGACTATAGGTTAAATATATGTGGAATTAAGAAATTAACAAAAGGAACTTTGTACTTTGACTAATCACCTAGGTTCAAATTTTTTTGTATCGCCTTATTGATGTAACCAAAATGAATTCCATAAAAACAATTTGCCCCCTTCTTCATTTGGTATTCATTATTCCACTCACCTTAATAAATTCTTTTTTGACCCTAGAAAATTTATTTAAATTTTCTAAATCCATATAACATGTGCTAAGCACTGCGCAATGCACTTATTCAAGGTGTACGTGGGGCATATGGTAAAAAAAAACACACCCAAAAATTATCAATCTCAAAAATAGTCCCCAAACCAATTTTTCATAAAACAAATAAACAAGGTCACTCAAAAATCATCTATCCTAAAAAATGTCAGATTCAAAGCAACTATTAAATACCAGTCAATCATCAGCCTATGGAAAACCCCATTTGAGTATAGTGTACAACCTAGACTTTTGAAATAATTTTGAAAAAAATTAACCATTTTTTGACAAATAGTTTATAAGTAGTGGGATTTTGTTGAGATAACAATTAATCACATTTTATATCAGTCAAGAATTGACCCACTCCCCAATAATTAAAACCCAAAATTATCCCAAAAGTTTATTTCTAAAGTTTAGTTGATAAATTTAGCAATTAAAGTTCAAAATAGATTTTTAATTTAGTAGATTTTTGGCATGTTGATGGGTCTCATTAAAGTTCAAAAAATATTGTTTTCCAAAATAATTAATTAATAGGTTTACATGATATATCATTAATGTTTAGTTAATAAATTTTCACAATAGCTCAATCAGTAGAATGTGTCTCATGTATGTGAAATGTGAATTGGGCATACGGAAGTTCAGAAAATATGATTCAATTAGATGTTATATAAAGTAGAAAGCAAGCATTCCAAACACCCATCAACTAAGAAGATTCAACAAAAACACAAGAACTAGCGTACATGTACCACCCACACTTAAGTTCAAGGAGTTAATGATTTAAATATATCAATGAATTTTAATTTTTATCAAAGAGGATCATGTAGGATTTTATAAATCATAGTGACATACAGTAGACATTCATTCCAATACACGCATAATTTTTTAAGCATATGGAAAAATTTTCAAACAAGACATGTAGCAATTTTTTTTAGTAAATTAGAGAAGAAAATGAATGCAGTAGTTAACTGAACATACTTCCCTAAATTAATTTTTATCATTACACCTCCAACATGGGAATTCAACTCCATTATTTACACATCAGTCACATCATTCCAAATTCAGAACTAGAATACCAAGAACAAAACAGAAACAATAATTTCACAAAAATAGAGTATGAAAGTAGCACTTTATTTAAAATTAAAAATGAAACATGAAAAGGAAAAAAATAATAACCATGGGTTGCCTCCCATGTAGTGATAAGTTTAATGTATTCACCCAGACATTATTCAAAATCAATTTCCATGCACAGTGAAGGCAGCCAAGCCATCCAGCTATCCTTCCAAATAGAGTTTCAATCTCTACCCATTAACCAACATGGGTTTATTCTCCTCAAAAAAATTTATATAGCTCCATTCTTAAGCACTCTTATAACAGTGAAAGGTCCAGACCACTTGGACTTCATCTTTCTAGGAAATAGTTTGAGTCTAGAATAAAATAGAATGGCCTTCGGTCCAGGTTTAAATTTTTTGGTTTGAATGATATAATAATGAAAGATTTTATTCCTATCATTATAAAAACCTGAATTATCATAACCCTCTCACCTAATCTCATCAAGTTCACTTAACTCAAGTAATCTGATCTCACCCGCACTCTTAAATTCAAAATTCAAAGCCTTAACTGTCCAATATGATTTTTTTTGCAACACCACAGGAAAATGAAAACACTTTCCAAACAAAATACTATAAGGAGACATACCTATTGGGTTATTGAAAGCTGTTCTATATTCCCATAAATCTTTATCCAATTTAAGAGACCAGTCTTTCCTAGAATTTGACACAGTGTTTTCTAGAATCTATTTTAGCTCCTTATTTGAAATTTACACTTTTCCACTGGACTGTGGATGATAAGGAGTTCTAGTATTATGAACACATTCATATTTTCCAATAAAATACATAAAATTTTAGTTTTTAAAGGGTGTTTCATTATCAGTAATAAAGTATTTGGGTTCTCCCAATCTTGGAAAGAAGTTCATTTTCACAAACATATCAACATTGTTGTCCTGATTGTTGGGTAGTGATACTTCCTCAACCCACATTGAAACATAATATATTGTAAGTAAAATGTAATCATTCCCATGAGAAGATGGAAATGGATCCATGAAATTTAAACCTTATACATAAAAAATTGCATATTCTTGAATACCTTTTTGGGGTGACTCCTTTTTCCTAAAAACATTTCATAATCTTTGAAACTTAACACAGCCAAATACAAAGCTCCTAGAATCTTGGAAAAGGGTGGGACAATAGAAACCAGATTGTAATATTTTCTGAATATTCCTTCTACCACCATGGTGACCTCCCTATGGTGAGGAGTAGAAACTATCTAAAATAGGCAGCGTCTCTTCCTCAGGAACAATCCTCCTAATAATAACATTAACACAACTCCTAAACAATAAAGGTTCATCCAAAAGGTTGTACTTAATTTTAGAGATGAATTTTTTTCCTTTGGTTTTTAGAAAGGTCTTTGGGAAAGACTCCTGCTATAAGAAAATTGGCAAAATCTACATACCATGAAGACTACCTAATAGAAATAGAGAGAAGTTTTTCATCAGGGAAGGAATAATTGATCTACCTTAGATCTTCAAAATTGGTATGAGGAAGCCTAGAAAAATTATCAATAACTAAATTTTTAGCTCCCTAATTATCCATAATCTATAAATCAAATTCTTGTAGAAACAGAATCCATCTAATCAACCTCTGTTTGTTTCTTTTTTAGACAAAAATCACTTCAAGGCAGAGTGGTCAGTGTAAATGAAGAATTTTAAGCCTAACAAATATTTTCTAAACTTATCTAGAGAAAAAAATAGCTATACATTCTTTTTCAGTGGTGGTATAATTCTTTTGGGACTTATCTAGAAATATAATAGCATAATACACCACATGAAACTTCTTATATTTCCTCTGTCCAAAGACTGCACCTAAAGCCACATCACTAGCATCACACGTAAGTTCAAAAGGTATTTTACAATATAGTGCATTAACAATGGGTGATGTAGTGTGTTTTTATTTTATTAGATTAAATTATTTCGAACAGTTTTCATCAAATTTGAAAGGTGCATCCTTAACAAGTAGAGAACACAAGGGCTTAATGATTTTGGAAAATACTTTTATGAATCTCCTGTAGAAACCAGTATTCCCTAAAAAAATTCTAATAACATTAACATTTTAAGGATTTGGCAAGTTTTTAATGACTTATACATTAGCAGTATCAACTTCCAGACATCTCTTTGACACTTTATGACCAAGCACAATACAATCTATAACCATGAATTGACATTTCTCCCAACTAAGAACAATGTTGGTTTCAATGAATTATTCCAAAACTAACTCAAGGTTTTCTAAACATGTATCAAATGTACTACCCATAATGGAGAAATAATCCCTGAACACCTCAATGATCCTCTCGATCATATCAGAAAAAATAGCCATAATTCACCTATGAAAGGTGGATGGGGCTCCACACAACCCAAAAGGCTTCCACCTGTAAGAAAATGTCCCAAATGGGCATGGGAAAGTGGACTTCTCATGATCCTCTAGAGAAACATGAATCCATTTGTAACCAAAATATCCATCTAGGAAATAGATAATTTCATTCCTAGTAGGCCTCTCAAGAATTTGATCAAGGAAGGTCATCACAAAATGGTCCATCCTAGTGGCTGCATTTTTCTTTCTATAATCTATACAGACTTTCCATTTTGTGGCTTTCCTAAATTGGATCTCTTCATTCATTTCATTTTTGATAATAGTGAAACATCCCTTCTTGAGGATAACCCAGAAAAGGATAACCCATGAAATATCAGGGATTGGATAGATTATACCAATATCTATCAGCATAATGGATTCCTCTCTCAAAGCTTCTTTCATATTGGGATTTAACCGTCATTGACAATCTACCCTAGGCTTATGGTATAGCTCTATAGGAATATTTTGAATGTAGAATGAGGGACTAATAAACTTTATATAAGATATGGTTCATCCTATTCCAGATTTAAACTTTTTCAAAACATTCGACAATCTTTCTTCTTGATTGTCTTTCAACTCAGAAGAAATTATAACAGGAAAAGTGGAATTATCACCCAAGAATGAGTATTACAAATGAGCAGGGAGTTATTTAAGTTCATGGGTGGGTGGATGTACACTCAAAGGAAGACTCTTAGGACTATGAGGTCCAAGTTTTTCAACATAACTCTTAAAAGTAATACTGAAAGATAAAATATTTCCAATTTCTAGATCAGATATAGAATTTATAGTGCTGCTGTCCAAAGTGGACATCTCACTGTCCAGATTTTCTAGATTAGAACATAACAGATTTATCAAAGAAGAGTCACCATATTGTCTCAAAAGTTCTACCTCAACACCATTAAAGTGTTCATCAGAGTTGGTGTTAATAGAAACACCCACAAATTCACTCAAAAGGCTCCTATGTTCAGAAACAGAGGACTATCCTATAGGAGAAACTTGAAAGTTGTCTAGTTCTAGAAAATTTTCCAGATTCGGTGTTTATAATAATTTTCAACTTTTGAGACATATAAATAATGATTTTTAACCTCCAAATTAGAATCTTCAACAAATGATTTATTTCCAGATTCTTCAGAGTTTTTAGTTGAGTTTTCATCATCTAAGGACTCTACCATTAAACAGTTTTCTTAAAAATTTGGTCCTTTGATAGTTTTAAACACATTAAACTATTCTTATTATTCTAAAATTTTATAGATAAGTTGACCCTTAGAAAGATCAACTGTAGCACCACTTGTGGCCAAGAGGGTCATACCAAAGATGGTGGGCACCTCTTGATCACACTCCATGTCCAAGACTAGAAAGTATGCAGGCAGAAACAGTTTCCCAACCCCAATTAGTAGGTCATCTACCCTCCCAATAGGATGAGTGAAAGATCTATTAGCTAGAAAATGTATGAATTGATGGGTTGAATATCACCTGACCTAAACTATTGAAAGTGTGAGTATGGGAGCGTATTAATACTACAAAATAAATCACACAAAAAATTGAGCTGATCAGAATTTCCTAAGGTGCAGGGGATAACAATGCTACCTGGGTCTTTAAATTTAGATGGGATTTTCTTTGGGAGTATAGAACTACACTCTTTAGTGAGGTTGTAGGTAGAAAACTCTTCAAGTTTCTTTTTTTAAAACATTTTTTAAGAGATTCCACGTAAGATGGAATTTGTATCAATGCTTGGATGAATGGAATGTTAACTTGCAATTGGAAAAAGAGATCAAGGAATTGAAGAAGTTTAGCCTTAGTGTTTCTTCGAGGTTTATGCTTTTTAGGGAAAGGGGTGGGTAGGGAAAAATTTATCAGAACAGTCGGCATTTCCCTCACCTCTTAATCAACATTTTCTTTTCCTTTATTTTTTTTATTTTTAGAAGAATTTTCAGAATCAGTTTCATGTGAAAAATTCAGATCCTCTTCATTTTGAAGAATTTTATATCAATTTCCAAAATATGAACAAAGTATATTTTTGTTTCCAGTTTCATGCAGATTTTGATTTTGGGAATTTCCAAAATCTTTTTTAGTAGTAGTTTGAGTATTCAGCCAACTCTTAGGGAAAACAGCCAGAACATTTTCCCTAGGAATAATTTCAGTTGTACTAGGAAACCTACGTTTATCCCTAAAGGTCAAATCTCTAGCTAATTAGCCTAGTTTTGTTTCTATATTCTTCATTCTCACATCATTTTTCCTTTTATCTAACTCATATTGATTTTGATGCAAGGTTATCTGTGTCATGTATCTTTCCTCTTGAGATATAACTTAGTTCAAGATTTAATCTAGTTTAGAAGACATTTTGTTATCATTGTTTCCATGAGAATTAGAAGACTCACCCCTTAGTTGATTTTTAATGTTTGGTCTTGGTTGGTTTAAGTAATTAGGAGAAGTTGATTTATTTATTAAACCTTTATCTTTCCAGGGTAAATTTGGATGGTTCCTATAGAATTTTTCATAGTTGTTTGAAAATGGATCTTCTTTAGGAGGCATCCTAGGACCATAATTGAAAAGGTTATAGTTTTCATGCTGTTGAGCTGGCATATAAAAATTAACAAAGTAGTTCTCTGCATGACCGAACATTCCACATTGTCAAAATTGTTCTCTTATATATTGATTGGTGTCTTGATAGCCCAATTAATTAATAGTTTTCTTAGAGTTTTGGTTCATTAATGATGGAAGTTTGTTAGTGATTTTAGCTAGTTGTTCTTGAGTTTCATTCATTGAACTAGTGTTCTCATTAATATTTCTATTGACTCTTGTTCTTCTTGATTTTTTTTTATTTTGAGAATTAATGGAATGATTATTAATGATTTGAATTAGTTCTTCATATGTCTTGTCACCATAATTTCTCCCAGAAGCCTGATCAACTTGATTCTAACCAGAGAAGGACAATCCTTCATATATGATGTTCATGGGAAGGTGAGAAGGGAGTTGATGATGTGGACACTTCCTAAGAAGGTCCCTAAATCTATCCTAAGATTCATGGAAATCTTAACCATCCTCTAAGTAAAAACTAGTTATCTTTGTTCTCAATTCAAAATTATGTCTTTGAGGATAGAATTTTATTATGAATGAGTTGTACACGTGATCCCAATTTTTGAAAAAAATCATCTAAACGTAAAAACCAATACCTTTCATTCCATTTTCGGAAAAGGGAAAGACTCTCATTCTTAGTTAATACTTTTAAAGTCCTAAAAGATGTAACTACCACAAAGTATTGTAGAAATATCTAATGAAGGCCAGAGAGTCCTCATTAGAGATCCCATTGAATATAGGGAGCAGTGATATGTGGTACTGTTTAAGCTCATAGTTTCCAGATCTAGGACTAAGATTAATAGAAGAAGGGTTGCATGAAACTTGAGGGAGTTAAAATTACCTCAAACTAGGACTTTAATTTTCTAAGAGTTCTAGATGGTTTTGGAATTCATTTGGTGGAGGAACCTTATTGTCTAAGTTCTCCATTTCAGTTTTATTTTTCTTTCTTAGAGCAGTGAGCTGTTTTTTATGTTTTGTGTTCAAGGGCTCTAATTTATTTGAAGTAGACCTATTGTTCACGCACTATGAAAAAACAGTTCAATGTAGCACAATAGTATAAAATAATGAATATTTTTTATATATTTTTTAATTTTTTCCAATTTTTTTAATTTTTTTTAGGTGTTTTTTTTAATTTTTTTTAGAAATGTAATGGCTGGTGCCTTGCCCGCCAATGAGGCCAAAAACAGATGTCCAAATGTCATCGAAGTCAGTCAAAATTTTAAGAAAATTTTCATTTTACTAAAAACTACTGTATAGTGGAGATTAGGGTCAAACCCACAGGGAAGGTAAAATTGACCAAAATTTTTCCAATTTTCTTAAAAACACCCCACTGTTGTTAGTAGTGGGTAAACATTCTTTTGTTTTTTACTGTTTATATTTTTTTTGTTTGTGTTTTTGTAAAGTAATAAAGAGACACCACATTTTTTTTATTTTTGATATAAAATATTTTGAAACAGAAAATGGTATTAAATAAATAAGTAACTAAAATATAAAATGATGATATATGAAAAATCAAGAAGATAGTCCCGGGGGAAAAATCATCTTACTAGTTTTGAAAAATTCCTAATCACAAAATTTTTTATTGCGACATACCACTGAAAATGGAATGACTTATTTACATAATCAGGAGATAAGTCACTTAGGTTGAGCTATCATGGAGTTCGCCAGTCCAGGAAAGCACAACTGTGTGAATTTTGATTTGAAAAGTGCAATAGAAAAAACTCGTCGTTATTTTTGAATATTTCATTTTGAATTAAATTTTTAGAAAATGCATCCACAATCAGACTCACCGAATGATTTTAGAGTTTTGAAATTAAGTTCAAGTGGTAATATGTGGTTGAATACATTAATAATCGATATCTCTGATCAAATTATTAACATTATAAAGTGATAAAGTCAAAAAGAATAAATGTATACCAGCAGAAGTATAAATTTCCCCGAATTAGAAGATTTAACTAACAATCTTGATCATATTTGATAAAGAAATGATTCTATTACAATATAAGGAATCAAAAATATTACAGAGGAGGGAGTACTCCCCTATGAACTACAATAGTGATGAAATTCTCTTTCATGGATCTCCAGGAATAGGTTCTCCAAGAAGTGCTCTATGATCTCCCTGAAGGTTCTCCGCTACTACGATTTGTGAGAAGTTGTGAATCTTATCAGGTAAGTCCTCTCTTTTTTTTCGTGCTGCTGCTCGGTTTTTAAACCCACGATCATCTACAACAGAGTCACCAATTGCTTCCACCAACATAGTTTTGAATTTTTCATCGATTCCATAAATGTGCACTTTTAGGTAGAATGACATGCCATTCTACCTTACCACATGTATCTAACTCTGTCCCAATTAGGTGGATGAACCTAGACGAGTTTATGTTACATGTATAGACCTGCTCAACGTAGTACAAGACAAAATAATTAGAAACATAAAGAAATAATTAAATATATATTATTTTTATGTTATTGTTAATTTACTTATTAACGGGTTAAATGTTAATAATTAACAAATAACATAGTTGATGATTATATTTATTTAATTATGAATATAAATTAATTATTAATTATTGAAGTCTTTATTTTAATTACATTTTAATATTATTTTTAGATGATAAATTGTTGTTATTTAATTATGTTATTTAATTTATAATTATATTAAATAACTAAGATTAAAATATTATAATTCTATTAATAAATATTATTAGTAAATTGTTGTATAAATTTATTATATTTCAAAATTAAATTATTATTTATTTCTTTACTTTATTTTATTAATTAATAAATTTTGTTTTTAAAATAGTAGTTATTACATTATTTAAAAATTTATGTTATAATAAATAATTAAATATTAAAATAACATTTTGATAATTAATTTAATAAATCATTATTAACAATTAAGTGTGAAAAGTTATTTTTATTTAATAATTAATTTAAGTATTATTAATTTTATTGTGACTATTTCATTAAGTTATTTATTTATTTTATTTAGTAATAATATTATTGTTTATTTTAACTAATTTAAAAAGTTTATTAATATTATTAGTATTAGAGTATTTATCTTAAATTTAATTTGATTAGCTATTTTAATTTTATTTATAAATTATTATTAATATTTTAGTTTAGTTATACTATTATTACCATATTATATATTTTTAATTAAAGTATTCTCCTCCACCCCCAATTTTGGTGTAGAGGGGGGGGGGACTTCTGGAACCATCCGCGACAGTAGTGGTCTCCTCTAGAGGCACCGCTTCTCAGCACGACGACGACCTCAGTTTAGGTTCGACTCTACACAGCAGCGCAAATCAGGTTTGCTGCTTTGGATGAGGATTCGGTTCATATTCTCTACTAGTGACGAGGACCTCGGTTTAAACAAGTATCTCTAGAGTCGTGGCTCAATTAAGGTTATACAGCTCTACGTTCTCCAGATCTCAGACTCTTTGGGTCAAACTCTGGGTTTTTTATGGGTTTTACGAGATAAATTATTCGGGATAGGGGAATAGGGTTCTGATATTTTTAAAACTGGGTCCGGGATGCGTGAACGCCGTTCACGCATCCCAGCCCCACTAAAGAAGCGTGAACCCCGTTCACGCATCCTCCTGAGAGGAGGGATGCGTGAACGGGGTTCATGTATCTCACAGAGAGCTCAAATTCTCCTCAAAATGTATAAGTATTAATTATAAACTAATAAACTTAAAGTAAAAATTTAGAAATATTAATAAATATTAATTAAATAATAGAAAAATATTGAAATAATGTTAATAATTATTAATAAATATTCATGAATAATAGATATTCATTAGATAATTATTAATAGAATGGCTTGAGTATTCTCTAACATATATTGAGAAAGATATAATCTTAGCATCTTTTACTCACATCATCTCAACATGTTGTTGTTATACATCTATTTCTATAAAGATCCTCATATGGTTCCATTTGTATTCTAAAGTGGAAAATGTTATTATATATGAATTCCACTAATAAATGTTGTTGATCACAATATCTCTTGAAATAGATCAAGAAATATATTAGCTGATCTACAAGTCTATGAATTATCCTTTTATACTTACTATTAGTTTTAGTGTGGTTAGTAGTTCAAATCCTATTTTTATATCCTATGCTTGTCAAATAATTCCAAAAACATCATAGAGATCCTTGGGTATCTATTAGATATAGTATAAATATTTAATCCATGTAAACTTACCTATTTATTTATATATTGGTATGTTGATAGAGTGTGAAATACTCTCAAATAGTAATGAAGTAAGAAAGCATTGTAAGTGGATCAACTATAAACTGAATGGAATTATTTATAATGTAGGTCTTTATAAGATGGTGATGTTTTATATTTTAATGGGTAATAGCTTAATCATCCTCTTTTAACTCTTTCATTCATCCTTTACTTACTATAAAACTATGTTTTGAGATGCATACTCAATAATCTCACTCTTTAGATTGCGTACCAGTAGAAATTGTTTCCTTTTATAAAGTCTGAATATGTATCTTCTCAAAATTGGCCAAATGAACTTCTAATTCATATTGTAGTTATTTTGATCTTCAATAATAATAATCTACTCTTCACAAATATCCATTATTCATTCAAATTATTCTTCATGCAATTTAAATTTTGTAAACAAATAATCGTGTTCCATGATATTCTAGGATTTTACATCTAATTTTAAATCATTGAGATCAATAATATTTTTCAAGATTTCTTTAAGTTCACGCATCTTTTCATCCAGAATCTATTTGATTTCAAAATAATTAATATAATTAATATTTATCATTTAATTTAATCATATTATTTATTATACATATATATATATATATATACATTGGTATATAATTTGATAATAGTAAGACACTTATTAAAAATAGAATAGAAGTCTAGATAACAGTAATACACATACAAAATGTATCATAAATCAAATTTCAACCTAATATACGCCACTGGCGTGGATGCTCCTCTGTCCCACAGCCAGGCATATACTGGATGCGTCCACGCCGTGTCTGTCTACATCTGTGCTCTAGCGTACACTACGCATCCTCATCGATAGCCACCTCCACATCCTCATGCGTGAAAGGCGGTGGATGTACAGTCTCACTGCATGTACCCTAGCCCGCATCTAAGGATAGTGGAAGTTGGATGGAACTCTCACCAACATAGGAAGTAGATGGATGCTCTGCTGTGGATGACTGTAATAAAACATCGAACTCAATCCAGTCATCGTCTGTAAGTACCTGTGGTTGTGCCTAAGAAGCTGGAGGAGCATCTGAATGATCATGCTGAACACCCTCCTCCAGTGGAACAATATCATGTGGCCGAGCAAGCTGATCAGCCTCCTCCTATGGAACAACAACATCCATAATAGGGTCGTCACCCCCAGGTACATCTATGTGAGGCTCAGCAGGCTCCGTGGCCTCCGCAGCAGGTGGTGGATCAAAGAAAATGCCATGATAAATCTCATCCATAGACGGTACCATCTGTCGTACAAGGGTGTGGAAATATGATGGGTCAAAGGCAACTCTCTCCACTAGATCAGACATATGAAGTAGATGAAAAATACGAGAATCCTGCGAAAAAAAATTCCGTTGTTAACTAATATGAATAAAAATTCTGTTGAACAGTGAAAGGAAGAATGCATACCAAGTCATAAAAGCCCCATCCGTGCTGTGTCAGAAATTTGACTGGTGACCTGATGTACCAACCTACATAATCCATCTGATCCATCAAATGAAAACGTACTGTCCCTGCCCCTCGCAACTGGGACTCCCATCGTCTCTCCCATAACGCAACATATCTGGCATGGTAGCTCCTCCAATCAAAATCTCTCTTCCCTGACATCTTCAGGGAATGCAAAGAATCCAACTGACTAGGCGGTTCAGGAACTGGACAAAGGAATCCAAACTGTCTCATAACCCTATCCGTCTCATGTCACTCGACTATATGAAAATGAATCAGTGAAACCATGCAGGAGCCGATATCAAGCATCACTGTACAGTATGGGGGCAGACTCTGAAGGATATCATCTGTATATGGCATCCATGTAATTTGAAATAAAAAATGAGTAATCGATTAATAAATGAATATATGTACAGTAAAGAGTAAAGATTTAACAATATAAATAATAATCACTTACATTGTCTAGTCGAATGCTGTCTAACATAAGTCTATAGGTGTGAACATCATGTCTGGGAGAATCTGAATGTCGATGCGCCTAACTCCACCTGTAGATAATATTTTTATTTTTACATTTCATAAAAGAATCTTATACAATTAAGTTATATATTATAAGGAATTAATAACATACCAACGTCCACGTGGAGCCTCTGCTACAATATCTACGAGTAATGGCGTACGAGCATGTGGAGCTAAATGAGGCATGTGCTCCCATACCCACATCTGTAAAAGAACCATGCATCCTGTGATCTGTATCTTATCGATGCGACATGCGCTGCATAGGGCCCTATATGTATATGATAGGTAGGAAGACCACCAACTATATCGGCCTTCCTAGTCCAAATCCTCCAAATAAGATAGATACATCAGGTGCACAAAAGTAGTAGAGTGGTCAATAAAAAGTGTGCCACCGATCAGCCTCAAAATATATGCGCATGCAAATCGCTGCATGGTGATGTCATCAGCATCATCTGGTAAATGTGTGAAGTGCTGGTCTGACCAAGGCATCCACAATATACCACCGACGATGGTCCTGCCATCATCCTGGACCTCTATGACCAGAAGTCTATGAACAAGCTCAGGAAAATCTGATGGAACTCAGCCTGTCAAAGCATTTCCGTCGATAGGGAGGCCCAACATAATGGCCACATCCTGCAACGTAATAGTCATCTCCCCCTCACTGAAAAGGAATGTATGCGACTCTGGTCTCTATCTCTCTACAAGTGCGGCAATGAGATGATAAATAAATCATACACACAATTAAACATACAAAACATTTCATTCATAACATATGAAATAAATAAATCATACACATAATTAAACATAAAAATGAAATAAATAAACACAATTAAACAATTAAATTATTAAATAGAAACTTTACCTCAATAAAAGCAGCAAATATTTGTTGAGAAAGAATTTATGCAGGGATTCGCAACAAAAACCAGAGGAGAACAATGGGTCTTGGGGGGGGGGACCCCTCCTTTTATAGAAATTCTTGGCCGGATGCGTGAACGCCGTTCACACATCCTTTAGCTAGTCTGTGAAGGATGCGTGAACGGAGTTCACCCATCACTGCTGCGGCTCGGATGCATGAACGGTGTTCACGCATCCTTTCCCGCGCACAAATGCATGAACGACATTCACGCGTCCTTTAGATGGTCAGCGAAGGACGCGTGAACGCCGTTCACGCTTGACTTCTTGGGTCTGGGAGGCGTGAATGCTGTTCATGCATCCGAGCCGCGACAGTGATGCGTGAATGGCGTTCATGCCTCCCAGACCCAGTTTTAAAAATATCGGAATCCTGATTCCCTATCCCCAATTATTTATTTCGTAAAACCCATAAAAAACCCCTCAAACACCCCAAGGAATATAGAAGGTCTGTCTCCCTTCAGCATCTTCATTCGATTGCAACGGAATCAGAGTCAAGTATTTCCAATTCCACTAAGTCAACTTCAAATATTCCGAACCAGTGGTTTTAGAGGCTTCAAGCACACCAAGAATGTGGATCGTCTTCACTAATCAGTGCCTCGGGCTTCAAATCGCAAGCTCGAGAAATCATATACTACAAACAGTCGACCTGGGTTCAGATGTTTTTTTTTCATGGATGAAATCAAATATTTTTCTATTGTTGAATCATTCGGTGTGCAGATTTGAAGTAGGTATTGTGTTTTTGGTGAGTTTCGGGAGACCGATGAATGGAGAGAAGACTGGTTGTAGAGGTTCCAGTGTGAGGAGAATGCACTATCGGTGGCAACGATTGTATGGTAAGTATTGGTGTGAGGAATGTTGGGAGAGACTGACGTTGAAGGTAAGATTATCATTATGAAGGTGAGACACTGATGGAATGAGCATAGGTGAGTGTGGTGAATTCACCGATAGAAGGCAAGGTGATCGGTGTTTGTGTGAGACCGATGAAAATAAGAAGAGATCGTGTGTGCGTGACACCAGTGAAAATATGAAACTCATTGGTGAGTCATGGTACAATGGATCAGTGAGTGCATGAGACACCGACAATGTAGAATGTTGAGACTAATGCCAATGGGTGGTCAGAGAGACATTCACCAATAGAAGAGAATAGGGTAGTGAACTATTGGTAGGTAAACTAAAAAAATTGAAAAATTAAAGTAAATAGATTATCAAATTAAATAAAACAATAAATAATTAAAGCAATTGAAAATTAACTAATCTAGTAAAAACTAAATAGTTAACTTAAATTAAAATATATTTAAGCTATTGATCTATCTAATTAAAACAATTAAAACAAGGATTAAAAATTGAAATAAAACAATAAATTTAAAATGGTTAAATTAAATAATGTAATTAAACTAGGAATTGAAATTGATAAAATAATGTTTAAATAAATTAAGCAAACAAATCATTAAAGGTTTTTAAATAATGCCAAGATTAATTAAATTAAATGAGATTAGATTTGGACAGACATGGTATAGGTAGGATGTGTCTATAAAATGACTCACCGATAGAAGTGAAAAGTGTTTTTTGGAGACTTAATGAAATGGAAAAGTATAAAATGAGTCATAGACACCCAACTGACTAAAAATTTAATATTCAAACTTTACATTTAAACACTAAAGTTTTAAAAACTATATATTCATTAATTAAATAGATAAAATAATACATAATATTTACAACACAATATTTTATCAAATTAGACTAAAATCATTAACTTATATTAATTGATAAAATAATTATATTTATAAAGTTAAGTAATTTTAATCAATCTAATTTAAATCATATAGAATTAAATTAAAAACTAAATTAATTAATACACAAATAAGATGATAAAATGATTATTTATTATAAATATAAAATTATCAAAAAGTGGGAAGATTAACATAACTAGTTAAGAAATAATTATATTATATAAGTTAGTTAGATTAAATTAATTATTTTAAATACTAAAAATACCTAATTTGTTATAAAAGTTGATTAATTAATAAATCTCATTATAAAATATAAAAGTACTTTTTTTAGTAAAAAGTCCAAAAAATATTTATTAAATCATTAAAAATTAAATAAAATAATTTGGAAAACACTGTAAAAATAAGGCCACATCAGTACGAGTTGAAATTTAGTGGAAAAATTTTCTTAAGGGGGGGAAGAACGTAACAACCAAAACTATTGAATAATATTTGTTTCCAGATTTTGTGCGTTATTTAATTTTTTACACAACAAAACTATATTGTTTTATTAATGAAGTGAGTATAATTAAAAGGAGACCGTTGGGTTTTGACTGGTATATGACCATCAGTAAATATGATAGTTGGAAAATATACTCTTAATGTTATGATTATTAATACAAACGATCTTGGTTAATTAATACAGAAAGAAGAGTCAATGGCCTCATCCAGTAATCTCAATTCGTACGAAGCCCATTTTCCGGAGCTTGGGAAGGAGTTAGCATCGCTGGGATTTGCTCTAGACCAAGCTCAAGCTAAGAATGAACATATTAAGCATGAAAGTAATAACCTACAAGAGAAGTTCAAGATTATAGAAATCACCAGTCACACAATGTTGTCTGAGCCACCCCAAGATTCTATCACCATTTCACCCCTTACTTTTAGGTCCTATGCAGGTGTTATAAGGGGCTTTGTAATGAGGCCTTAGTTACTTTGTGTAATCCATTTTAATGAATATTGAAAAAATTGTATTTTCATTTATTCATATGTTAAATAATTAATAATGTGAAATGATTTTCAAAAAATGGTCTTCTACAGTTGTGATCAATAAAAAATTTAGATTCTAATAAGATCAAATTAATTTTTGGGGAATAATAAATTATGAATAGTAATATTACCCTTATGAATAGTAATGTGACCAATGGAATAGTAACCTCATTTAAAAATGTATAAATATAATTTTGGAATCTTTATTGGTAATGTGATATAATAGCATAAGTAAATAGTTGTTTTAGAAATTATTAGTTAAGTATTATTATTATTTTTTGGTAAATAGTGTTTTAATTAAATATTAAATATCTCATAATTATAAAATTATTTTAATAAAATGGAGTTCATTTTTTAATTCATATCATCGATATTAGGTTAGGGTGAATTAATGATATTTTTATAAAAAGTTTGGCTTTTTGGTGAATAGTAAAAATACATTATTGAGTTTCGATTTGTTTAATGACATCATTAATGATGTAATAATGATGTAATAATTATGTTTGACTTGGTTATAGTATGATATTTTATTAGGTGTCCCATATTTTCAACACCATGGGAAAATACCATGGGAAAGCATATGGTTTTGAAAATACCCCTAATGAGGTGTCCCTTGAAAATTAATAAAATATACCCTTACTTTTTTCTATAAAAACCAACCCATTCCTTCCTTCCATTCATTCCAAATTTGTATTAAACAAAGATCTGGTCTTTTTACCTCCCAAGGTTCCCTCAATCCCCCCAAGGTCCCAACATTCGATTTTTTGAAGTTACTCTTCAAGGTAAGGGAACCTGTCACCCTCCTCTTTTAGTCAATACTTCTTTTATGTTATCTCTTTTGTTTCAATTTTCTTATGTTAGGGTATTTTCTTTTATATCCCTATTTATCTAAATTTTATTTAAAAATTATGAGAGACACTTCTCCCTCTAAAAAAACGATTTTCTGAATTTTTTAGTGACGTTGTTAGGCTGCCGAATTTCCAGAAGGGAATCTCCAACTTCTCTTTTTTCATTAAAGTTCTCTTTTATGTGGTATATCATTCAAGATTCCATACCATGTTCTTATTACCATTTTATTATATCCCTCTACTGTAAAATGAGTAATTTATGGATGGGATACCCTTTTCTCCTCCCTTTTTAATTTTTCTATAACCATATTATATATCTGTTAGGTTGCAGAAATTTCATCTCAAAATCTCTTTCTCTTTTTCTCAAAAAATTATCTTATTTTATTTATGTGAATACCCAAACCTATATAATTTCTAGGGGTATTCATAAGGCATAAAAAAGATATATTTGATTCTTGAATAGACATACATGAATCTCTCATTCATTTTCCATGGGTAATAAATGACATAACGATCATGTTTTTAAGCACTTTTAAAACATCACATTTTTGAAATGAATCCCATTTATTTTATTCTCTATGGGTTATTTATGAATATTTTGATTATGATCTATGTGGATCACATTAATATGAAGACATATTAATGGTGAAACCTGATATATCTCCAATGCATTGGGTAAAGAAATTAATATCTAAAGATGATAAGTTTTATGATACCTTGGTAAATAACCATGGTAATTATTATGACACTTTGGGATGGACTATGGTTATATGATTATGAATTTCTAAATTAAATGTCATAGCCACATATTCATGTTATGATTAATTTTCTTTTTATTATTATATGCCTCTTTATCGAGCCCTTAGGATATTTCTCATGTTCGTATTGATATCGTTCAAGTTCACATGTAAACTATTTCACTTGTTTTCCTTACCGGGACTTCTGCTCAACCTTTCCTTTGATGTATGTCTCAAGGTTATGAGATTTAGTAATTTTTATTAGGATAAACTTTTCAAGATGATTTTAAATGGGATTAAGATATTTTTATATGTTTTCATTTATTATGTACCTTATTTCAAAGACACTAGACTTTAAAGATCCCATGTTTGTAAAATGTAATGAGAATTTATGTAATAAGAAGGCGAGATGCCATATAATCCATGGTTCCACATGTCCAAATATATCAAGATGGATCAAAGGAGTTTATACAAGGAATACTAATATCTAAAAGATATTGAAGGGATCCTACAACGTCTTGTTGGGAATCCACTAGAAGATATGGTCCACGTTCATAGGTGGGTATCTACATTGGAAAATATCTCATAGAATAATAATGGCGTCCTTTGAGTGCTCAAGGTATTCTATTGAGATTCCAATGATGGATAATTTCTACTCACTCCTACAAAGATAAAAATTTCCATATGATATAGGCACCATATACATTAATCATTATTTAAATTTGTCCATTTAATAATAATGGCATTCAAAAATCCAATTGGTTCATTCCATTACAGTTCATACAACGTGACAAGGCTAAATAGGACATGAAACCATTTATTATAGTAATTACACATTAAATTATTTTCTTCATTCCTTTATCATTGATAAGTATAAAATGGTGGGCTATGGGAATGAAACCATATTAAATTCATTTATAATTAGCTAGGAAAATTGAAATCTATGAATATACATTCAATTCAACATTTTAAATATTAATTAATTAATTTCAAAAAATACCATTGAAGGTTCAAGTGATAACATTACCTTTTCAATCCATTAACAATTCACACTTTTAGTTACAACCCATAACATTATCAAGGAAAATTCTCATCACACCCAAATGGGGGTGAAGAGAGTCATAAAAACCACTAATGGCATAATGAAAAGAAAAACATACTTGGGATTAATGAAATAGAGGTTATAACCTACAATGAAAAGTAGAAAAAATATTAAGAAGCCTATAGAATATGTGAATGATGATTATAAGAATGGAATTTATTACCCGGTGAAGTAAACATGTGCACAAAAATGGAAGTTTATAAATTAATGATACTTTGATGGATGATTCCTAAACTACAAACCTCAAGAATATAGAACTATCCTATTACATTTTTTTTATTTTTATTGGACTAGATAAAAAGAGAATAGAATAATGGATCAACACCTAGAAAATAGGGCATATGCACCTACATCAATATAGTTCATCTAATAGGACGAAGAACAAAAAAACGAGGCTACGAACTGGAGTACATACAAAGAGGAATCCAAAATTACAGAGGGATCTAAAATAAGAGGTTGAACAACAATTTGGGAAAAAATAATAGATTAGGGCCTCAAGGGAGCACAAAATTGTGTAACTTCTGTGCATGGGAGAGAAAGAAGAAAATGAGGGATGAGGATGAAGAATAGGGGTCCACCCCTTTAAAACATTTTTCAAGATTTTCACCACGTGTAAATGAATTAAACATCACATAATTCATGTGATTTATCTTTTGGGAAAATTCTATTACACATCATGTACCAGACTTCCTATCCTATTGCATGTCTTATACTAGATACCCATCATGAATTCCCATTACACATCATGTAAATGGATAAAATCAAACCTTGATACCCCTATTTCCTTCTTCTAAAAAATACAACCATCCCATGGGCCCAAATTTATGGTATCGACCACAAAGTGATCTTCACCGAAGCATAAAGTGGAAATTAAAATGATCCATACCTAAAAGAAAAATTGTGTTCTTATATTGATTTTAGATGAAACTATAAAATGGAAACCCTAAAAATGTGTAATTATTTATTTTTTTGTTGGAAAATAAAACACTCTAAGGATGGATGTGTTACTTATTTGGTTTTTATTATCTTTGAAAACACCCTTTGGAGTGGTCTATGTTATTATATGTTAGCTAAGAAAACTTCAATAGGGATGTTCTATGTTAATTTTGGGCTATGAACATGGATGATAATTTTGCTGTAGGGGATTTTTGTGTTGCACATTTGTATAGCGAGTAACCCAGGTCTATTATATGGTTGTGAGAGTTTCCACGAAGTGCTCAAACGCACCATAGAATTGGAAAATGTAGGTATATATGATCAATTTAATGATCTTAAAGATCAATAACTATACAATCATCCTAACATTTCACTATGTAACCAACATATCTGTGGTTGTTTATTTATTTCCTTAGTGTTGTTGTAAAATAGTTAAAATATTAAATTTTTTTAGGTTTTTATTTAGAACACTTATTCATGAACTTTATATAGTCTGATTATAGTTATGTATGTCAGTGTTCATGCCTTATTTAGTTTTACTCACATGTTTCTTGTATCTTAATAGAACTTGGATAACCAAGATAACACCATTATTGACTTTAGGTACATGTTTAGGGAAATTCCCAATATTGATGGATGTAGATTTGGATTGCAATGATGTAGTTTAGAGAATGGGACTAGGCCTGACTCAGGACCAGTTGGGGATGAGCTATTTTCCTTGGTTTTATTGTGTTATTTTTTTAATTTTTTGTTTATTATCTTCCCACAGGGGATCCAATTTGGTATGTATGACACATTCATTTATTATTTTATGTGATAGTGTATTTATTTATCGATAATTTATCTATGTGCAATTTTCATCTAGATATTGTATTTGATTTATTTTTGTTACTCTATGTTGTGCACATAGATAATGAGATTATAATCTCACCATGGAATCCTCGTAGGAAATAACTTCACGTCATAATGATCTCGAATAAGGGGATGTCCACTTGAGGTATGTAAAAATCACTTGTTTGGAAATTGATTAGTGATTCGAGGTAGTGGGGATGTTACAATGTTTATTAGAATATCTTTTCTTTTGGTGTATAATATGGGAATTTTATAAATGAGAAGATGATATTTTCAGAACATTTTAATAATCTCATTCATGGGACCTATAGACGCATGTATGAGGAAAATACTAGTTTTGAGTGATAGGAATTGTTTTTCTTTCCTTTCTCTTTTATTTTTGATTGATTTCCACCTCGAGTGTTTCACTTGGGTGTGATGTTATTGATTAATGGGATTTTTTATTTTTGTAATTATGGTATGAGGGTGTAATGTTCATGTTTCAAGATATAACCATAGGATCTACCTTCCATCCATATGTTTCATGTGATTGATAGATATTTGATATTAACATAGGTAGGTGTTTCACATATTATTTTTTTCTTATATATATTTTATTAATTGGGTGGTGTTAGTTATTTTAATTTTTTATAATCATTTATATTGTTTTTCACATATAAATGTATGGTGGTGTAATTATTTTCAAACTCCTTGAGTGGCCCCTTGTAAATTCTAGGAAAATATAAATGAGTTATAAAAGAGATGATTTTATTTAAATAAGGTTCTACTAAGAAACATATATGTTTTTTTAACCTAAAATTTATGAATGGTATCCTACATAACTAATTCTTAAATAATATCTAGGTATATCATGAATGGTTAAACATGTAATCTTAATGATTAAAGTAATTATTTAAAATTTTATTCCTTGTGCAATAATAGAGTATAGCCTAGGTTAGTGAGTGTTTCGATGGAGTTATTGATTTAAAAAATATGGGGTTGATATTACCTATAATTATACATAAATTCTTTAGACTTTAATTACAATGAAATAATAAATTATGGAACTATTAGGGAGTTTGGTTTATTATTATTTATGGTTGTTACCTGACTCTGTGCATAAGAGGAATGGGTTATGTTAGTGCCTTATTTTTTAGACCCTTGAATATGTGTGCTGATATTAAGGATGTGAGATGCTACCTTGTAATATAGTTTATTGTGAACTATATCAATTTATACTTAACCAAAAAGTTGTTACGGTAGTGGATCAACAATATGGTTTTTTGTAAGAACCTAATGTATATATCTTAGTGCATATTTTCATTATTGAAAGGTGTTTATCAATGGGTGTGGGAGACCTATAGTAAGTGATTGGATTTAGAAAAATAGATTTCATCTGTTTTGGAATGGGGTAGGAGTGTCCCCATGAGTATTTTCTAGTGTGAGACCTGATCTAAGGGAATATGTAAAGAGCCTTGTAATCATTTTCATGTAGCTCTAAATGGTATTGATTCAGTGTGTTTGATTATTAAGGGTTACCATGAGAGGAATTTTCCCAATATAATAAAAGTTTTAGACATGTGAGGTGGCGGAATATTTTCAAGATTATGGTATCTATAAATAGATAGTGTTATCATGTATCTAGTAAGGGAATGGTTATTCCATTGTATATTTTTATGGGAAGAATGAGAGTTCATCAGTTTTAACCTTAAGTCTAGTTTTTAAAAACATCATTTTTTAGATTCCTAACCCTGTTGTTTTTTGGCGCAATATTCTAAGATTTGGAAAATGTTAACCCTTCATAAATTGGACTATGGATGAAGGAAATTGGTTATATTCTTATTATATTAGAATGAAACATGGCGTGATGGGTGGTCAACTAGTTATACTTTAGTAATTAGGAATTTCAAGACCGTGTGATGAAAGAATTCAATATTCCATTATATTAATAGAACTAATCTACCTACATGCATGGTATATTTCTTGAATGGGTGTGTGAGCCTAGATTTAGTAAAGTAAAAATCACCAGTTCTGGGTTTGGGTTGGTAAAAGGTCAAAGGAGATCATGGGACCCTAATTTTTTTAATATAATGTGGTGGAAAGTTCATTCTAATGATGCACAATGTCATTTTCATTACGTTATCTGGTGGTAGGGGAAAAATAACCAACTTATCATCAGTGAGATCAAGTTGATACAAGTTGTATATGTGTAGAGACTATTTGATTTTGGATTATTAATATGGATCGTATTCATTCCATAAATAATAATTTTCTTCGTAGAGAAATATTAGTGATGTGGTGGCATTAGAAACATGATAACAATTAATTCAAGACTATTGGGAAGAGATTCATGAGGCCAAATTGGGTTTTGGTTAATGAGATCCTCTTGAAGTGAGGTGATAAGGTTGTTGATTTTATTTAGGATCCTAGTTTCCCAGAGATTCATTGAGAATTTATAATGTCTATCCATAGTGGTGATGGCATCATATATGATGTCATGGATGGACCGAGGTTCTGTATTGTGGGTGATCCATGTTGAATTTGGTAGTAGTGTCAACCATCAATATATATTTTTGAGAATATCTTTAGATATTCAATATTTTATTTTATGATTAAACTCATCGAGATTTGTATCATAGAAAAGAATATGGGGAGCCATATGTTGGGGAGAGGGCAATTTTCTTGTTGATGATGGGACCCTAGTAATTAATGAGACTCTCTAATGATATAGTGGGTGATGTCTTTAGGTGTCAGGAAAGGGTATTCAACTGATATAACCCATTGATGCTCATTTATGACTAGAATGGACACGTCCAATCCTTATGTTAGGTAATGGATGATACATGGGACATAGTGGATGTGAGTATGATTTAGGGAATAATAATTTTATGTACTCCTATGGCGGGAGGCACCGGTTTTCCAATGAGTGTTTGAACCTTAGTGACGATGGTACTAGGTTATAACATGCATGTGAATTAGATTTGATTTGGATTCCTTAGTGCATTCCATATTTGAATTCGCATGCGGATTTGGATGGAGTCTATATAATTACACCGACTTAGGATAAACTTGAGGAGGCCCATCTGTGCTTCAGATAAGTGGTTGGTCGGTGATCATGGTACCATACTATGGTGGGTGTGGTTAGTTTAATATTTAACCATAGAATTACACAATGATTCAAGCTTGGACTTAGGGGGTATCTTCGAGCAATCATGGGATGCCTTCAAAGCTTATGAAATCTTATTGGAGTAAATGGGTAATGTCTCAGTAGGTGATACCATGGGATGTGGGAATCCATTTGAGGTTTGAAGAGTGTTTTGACATGGGATCAGATGTGTCACATTGGAAACAAATTATATATTTCGTATTAATTATGATGATAGTATTGATATTTAATAGGAGATATTCATAGAAAATGTCATCATAGTTAGAAAAGTTCTTGGATGATGAAGGTTTATCAATTTGATCTAGATTTTTGAGTGATTAAAACTATCATATTTTACTATAATTCTCATTTTTTTTGAGTGGGGTATGAAGGAACCACACCATACTCATCATTGGAATGTGGTTGGTGTGTTTTGATTGTAAATTATGTTGGTGTGAGAAATTGTGGCTTGTGATTCGATTTAATAGGCTAAGAGGTATGGTGGGAACACCAGATGTTGAATGGATAACTGGGGAATGGAATTTTAATTTCATAGAATGGAAAGGATTGGATAAATTCTTCCCCAGTGATCTCATGATGAGGATTTGATCATTAGCTTAGGCATTACTGCCCTAAAATCATATAATTAGAAATGGGTTATGGAATCCATTATGTTTTTTTGAGGTGGTACATAGAAAGTTAGTTATGAATTGGAAATTGGGATAGGTCAACTAGTATAAATGAACTTCCATAATGTCTTCTCAGAGGTGATAAGTGTTACGGTGTGGGGTTTGTAAACACCATCTTCCATACTGGTGGTTAAATTCAAGTGGGGTTTTCATTTTTTTTCAAATGGTAAGGTGGTCAGTTTGTATACTGATGATTGGTATCATATTCTAAAGGATGGTGTCTTTCAAAATATGAATTTTGGACATGGAATGAATGTTGGGGGAAGGAAAATGGTTTGGGAGAGCACAAAAATGTTATCGGTGTTGTCCTAGATTTTGTAATAGCCACTGGCTAGCCGGTGGCCTTTATAGATTCCAAGAAGCTCTGATGGGCTCACCATCTTACTAGTGTCCTATTACCAAATAGCTAGTGGCCATTAGGCTAATTTCTAAAATAGTTCCATATGCATAATTTTATCAAGACACCCCTTTAATCCCTCTATAGGAATTATTCACCCCAACTGTCTCGTACCTCCTCCTCCACTCTAATTCTTCCTCTCTTGATGGCCTTCATGTAGATAATATTATTCTTCTTTTATTGGATCATCATTGGATCTGTTGAAAATAATTAGTTAATTCTATGATTTTCCTTTATTTTTTATTTTGTTTTATTATATACTGTTCTCAGTATATATATATATATATATTATTCTTTATTTTGAAGGAATTTCTATTATTCATTAATTTCAACTTTTTAAAGCCACACTATGAGTTGATATTGTATGGGTAGACTCATATGAGTATAAGGTAGGTGGTTCATTTATATTAACCATTGTATGAAAATTATTTTTTTCCCATAATTATGTCTCTTAGAGGCCTTTCAGGTTATTCAAGTTATGGACATAAAAATATTTAAATTTTTTAAATTTTTATTTACCTACATTTAATTCCCTTCTCATGTATTGAACCATAATAAAAGGAAATTCCTATTAGTACACCTGGGAAATGATATTTATCATGAATTATGACATCAAATTGGTGAATTATATTTTATTAAAAGTAAATTAGTAATTTTAATGGAATTATTATCATGGTACACTTGACTTTGTTTTCATAGGATGTTATTAAAAGACTAAATATGTTTGGAACCCATAAAATGGGAGATGTAAACAAAATTTATTGTTTTGGAATGAATTGTAAAATTCATTAACACGAAAATGGACTTTGGGAAACTTGAAATGATAATTTGATTTTGGATTTTATATTTTGACATGGTAATTTGGAAGGGGAACATGAAATGAAAATTTGAAATGAAATTTGGAGATGGTTATTGAAATGAAAACGTAAAGTTGTTGATGACATGTGTATTGGATTTTTGTTTTCTTAATTAGTGAAAATTTATTAATGCCTTGATTTTGGATTACCATTAAAAGTTGAAACCATATGAAATGGTATTTTTTGATATTTCTATTGGTTACAAAAACATTAAAAGGTAGGTATGTGTTACTTGTTAGCCAATGTACTAGCTGAGAAATCACCTGTGGGGTGGTATAATTTAATATATATTGGATGAGATGTCTTTCATAGGGAAGATATGTATTAATAATAGCTTATACCCATGAATAATAAAAATTCTATAGGGTAGGTTTCAATTAATCATTTGTATACCAAGGAAACTCAGATCTTTTATATAGTTGGCATGATTCTACCGATATGATCAGATAAATATCGCCACAAACTGAAGAAGGTATGGTCTAATGAGGTAATATACCTAAGGATAATCAACATTAAAACCATCCATAGATGTCACCACAAACCTGGGGTACTATTGTTTTTTTACTACTTTCTTATTGTTTTTGAAATATGGTTATACTATAAATTGTTTTATATTGTTTATTTATAGAACATTTTCACGCACTTTTTACAACCAAGATATATATAGGGAATCCATTGGTAGTGTCCTATAACATTGTACTCGCACACTATGTGGGTCATAATGGAATTTTGATACATCAGATGGAACCATTATTTCTTACAGGTACAAGTTCATGGAAAGGGATGATGTTGATGGGTATTGATTTGGATTTATACATTGGAGTTCTTATGATGGGTCTCAGACTGACTTGGGATATGTTTGGGTAGGGAAGTTATCCATAGTTTTATTTTTTTGTTTCTACACTACTTGGGTATGATATTTTCATAGGGGTTTAATTTTTTTATGTACGACACAGTAATTTGTTATCATATATGATATTGTATTTATTTATCCACACATTACCTAGTTGTTGTGTTAATATATATATTTTATATGATATTTTAAACCTATCATGTGCACTCTAATGAAATGGTCATGGTCTCCCCAAGGTGATATCACATGTCCTCACCGCTATTCAAAAACATCTCTCATACAAGGAGGCATTCTTAAGGTATGCAGTGACTCCAAGATTTAATTAGTGGTCTATGGTACAGGGATGATATAATAATATTTCTCTTTCTCATTATTATATCCAATAAATATGAAATTATCTAGTTTATGTTCAATATTAATTGAAATATTTCACTTTTTATGTGATTCACAACCTCAAAACCTCATAAAATATATATTGGAACTTTTTTGTATAGCATATGGTGTCTTTATAGTTTAAAAATTTGAAATATGGTTGAATTATGATGAAAAAATCTCAAGATAAAAACCCCCAAACAATATAATAATTTTATATGGACACATATTCTAATAAACCAAGTTTAGCATGGTGTGATACAACTTTTTAGATACAATATTCTATTACGGAATTTATTGTGGGGTAAAATGTGAAACAATTTTAGAATATATCAAATTATTCATAAATTATTAGGCAATGTGTTTTCTTTATTGATCTAATAAAAATATCATAATACTCTTTACATATTGGTTATATAGTTCGTTATTAAATAACTATTATATTTTATAATTTTCAAATCTCCTTTATAAGAAATATATAATCATTTAGACTTATATAATAAATAATAATTATAAAATAATTTTAACAATGACATTATCTTATTCTCATTGGACTATAAAGATTACTATGTATAATGTTTAATATCCCAAAAGATATTTTACCATTTTCATTAAATTTTGTTTTTTACATTTTTTATAATAAACAATATTCACATGAATAAAATGATTTATAATAAAATAACTCTCAAAATCTATCCTTATGGTGACTTTGGATTAATTTCTCATTTATATTTTGAAATAAAAAATTTTGAGTTATGTGGCGTTTGAGTTGTTAACATTTACCTTTTTATTTTAAAATCTAATTATTTCATAATCCATGTGTTGAATTTATAAACCATTAACTATATTTTTCAGGCCATAAAATCTTTCACTAATTCATATAGAAAAAATTATGTTCATAATAACGAAAGAAAATAGTTTATTTCCTAACTAGGAAAGAGAAATAACATATTTATTTACGGTATCTATAAAGAAATAATTTTAAAATTATATAATTGATTAACTAAGTAGATTTAAATAATATGATCCAGATTTCATTCTATACATTATTTCATTATTTATAATAAATTAATTTTACTCTTCCTTATCCAAGTATCTTTTATATATAATTTTTTTAAACTTATAAAAAAATTCTTGCATAATAGGTATCTTATTCCGTTGAGTTATATTTCAAAATATTTATTTCTATAATATTTGTTTCCTTTGGATTATCATATTTCTCTTTATTACTAATATTACTTTTAAAGTAATAACACCAAACATTAAGGCTATAAAAGAAATCTAGAATAGATATCATAATAATTTTTGTTCATTTCATTCTAATCATTAATGGAAATTTTTTAACTTGTTTTACTATTTTTTGAAGTATTTGAAAATGGATTTCATTGAGTATACTATTAATAAAATTATGACCCATTTCATTATATCTATTAGTGGTGGAAAATTCTTATATCTCTTATCCTTGAGATTGGTTTTGAATTTCTCTCATCATATGACTACTCGAAAAAATAATGTTAATTATTTCGTATATAAATTTTTGATAGTTAGTATAAAAATAATTAACAAATTATCGGATGATCAATCCAAAACATATTCTTCATGGAACCTATTCCAATTAGGTTCACCCAAACAAGTACAACCCAAATCTCATAGTAGAATATGGGAACATTATCTTATTAGGTCCCCTCCTACCACACATTCCTTATTAAATATAATCCAAAAAACATAGATTTTATAAGACCAAAACACTTGGATGATCATGGTATTTATTTATATTTTCTTTGGATGGAATCTAACACATTGGTTTTTTAGGGTTTTAGAGATCTCAAAATTTTTATATAAATCTTATGCATATCAAAACTTAAGAAATCCTTATATATATACATGTTTTAAATTATTAAACATATGTATCCCATGCCATAAAAAAATATCATGTTTTAGTAACATTAATTTATAGATCTTATGTATCAATTTTTTTGTTTCAAATATATAATAAAAATTTAATTATAATACTCATAAAATATCTATATAAATTATATACATAAGGAATATGAAATTATTTTCATGCAATGGATTAAAATTATTTGAAACCAACCTTTTACTCACTATCCCATATGGTGTTATTGGTATATAAGACCAAATTTCAATGAATTATGACTAAGCTCTCAGGATTGTGAAAATCCTTACCCAAAGATCCATTATCTGTAGATAGTTAATCAAATTTGATTTTAAAAATAAATTCAATTTTAATTCCAAATAGATATAAATATGCATAATAGCTTATATATTTTTAATTATGATAACCAAATCACAAATTTTAGTTGAATTAAACTAAATATTATATTATTATTATCAAGAAAATCCTCATAATCATAATGTAATATTTATAAGATATATTTTAAAAAATTAATTCATAAAAATATTCACAGTTTAAAAAACTCATACCTATAAAGAATTAAATATCCACTTTACATTAACATGTCAAACACTATTATCTTCCCACTTCCCCTTTAAAAAGTCTTGGATCTCCCTAGGGGATGTTTTGGAGATACCTAACTCCAATCCATTATGGATTTTTCAATGGAGTGAACATTCAATTATGTGGTAACACTGATTCCATATTAATAGTTTTTCTCTCTTCTTTGTTCTACTATCCCATAAATCCTTAAAAATTATTTAATATATAATTACATACCATATCAATGTTACTATGATACTAATATGAGAGTTTTAATATATTTATATTATATAACATTTCTCTCTCTATTTTGACACGTCCATATAAAGGTCGGTTTCATGTACCTATGTGGAAATTCTCATTGTTTTTCTTATCGCAATCTACATGGATGGTTTTTTAGGTTATGTAACATAATAATATTTTAATATATTATAAGATTCCCAAAAATTAAAAAAATGAAAATTATAAGTAATCAAAATAATAAAATAAAAAATATGGATAATTTAAAGCAATACATGTTTTTGATAAATTATCTCTTCAAAATAAACAATAATAAATATGTTTAAATGATAATAACTAATCAAGAAAGAAATAAAGGAATATAATCCCCTTCTAGATTAATTTTTTAATAAAAATAAGTTTATTAAATAGGTTTGAAAATGTGTTGACATAAATTGAGACCTAATAATATGGTTCTTTTTCCCAAATTCAAATTACAAAAGACACGTTTCATAATTTTCACCTTGTTTTATTATACATCCTGTAATTACTTCGGTATTTTTGGTATAGATAATAAAACTCTTCTACTTCATCATATTCCAATGTCAATATCAAGATTCCCCTTTTATATTATTTTCATTCATATAATACTAAATTAATAATTGTTTCTCATAAAAAAAATTACTAGGAGACAAGCTTTTTATTATGAACCTATATTATTTTATATGTTATATATACTACTTATTTGACTTGTAATATCATTATTTTCACTATATTCATGTTATATGATGTTTCATTTCATGTTTTAACATTAAAGGTATTTTAAATCAAAGTTTATCAAAGCCATACAATTTTAATCAACAAACTTTACTTTTTATTGAGTCATAAACATTCTTCCTTAAATATTCTTGTAATACACTGATGATTTTTTAAAAATAACAATTTTTTTGATAGTTTATGCAACACAAAACACCAATCATAAATGAAAAATGAAATATTTGTATTCAAGTACTATAATCAGAACCTAGCCATTGATTTAGTGGGTATGAATTGGATTAACTGCATTATGATATATATATATATATATAGGGCCTAAATATAACAACTTTATTGATTATTTATTAGTAAATAAGCACTCAAGTTTTAATAAAGTCATTTTATTCTTCAAAATATTCTTTCCTAAAAAATGGTTTTTATTACTATTTGTGAGTGGATATTATAATTAATTTCTTGATTATATAGAAATAATACATGATCAAAATCATATACTTTTTTTTAAAAATAATATAGAAATTATCATAGGGTTATGTTTTTTGGAATTTTATAAAAATAATGAATTCCTAGTGAATAATAAAAAATGCATATTTTTATTGAAAACTATATTTTTATTTAGAGAATTTTTGAAGTTCCATTTTACTTTAAAAATGTATTAAAAGTAATTTTTTTTTTAAATTATATTACTAAAAATAAAATTATGCTCTTTTTAATTAGACTTATACATGAATTTGGAATAAAAATGTCTTTATACATAAGAAAAAGTTTTCTAATTTTTTTTTCATCATTATTTGCATGTTCAATTTTAATTAAAATTATTCCAAATCAATGATTTTAAAAATATAAGTTTTTTTCAAATTTGGAATCAGTATAATTAATATTAAATAATAATTTCTAATAAATTTTATTACATAATGAGTTGTAAATATAGTAAAAATTAGTTACCAAGGTTAACATTGAAACAGGTTTACCATGGATGAAACTAAAGATATAAGTGTTAAAATAATTTATAAATATTTGTAAATATTATATAATTGAGATGTTTATAATCTATATTATATAATTTTAATAAATGAATAATTTTAGTCCATTTTTATTTAAGAATACATTAATATATTTATTTTAAAAAAAAATTTAAGTGTGTTCTCTCCCCAATATATAAAAGGACACCCATTATCCACTCTTTTCCACACTTCTAGATCCTTTTGGATCATGAAATACCTACACTAATCCCTTAAAAAAAATATATCTCCACCTCTTATAGTACTTTTTTTATCATAAAACCAATCCAAGATGTATTTAGGTATAATCATAAAGAGGTTTCCAGAAGAAGCGGTATAGTTATAAACCAAGATTTTTCATTTTATTTATTTTTATACCTACTTTAAATATTATTTAATGATGTAAAAATAATGAAACAATAATATTAAATATATTGAAATAATTTTAAATTTCTTTAATAACATATTTCATTCTACCACTTAAATCAAATTGATAATGAAATGATTGTTCGTGTGTATGGAGGACTACCACCTCGCGAACCAATGTAATATGTTTTCCATAACCACCATTCCAGACAGATTATAATGATTTTATTAATGAATATATATGATAATAATTAAATATTTATCATTATGGAAACATAAAATATCATCTTATTTCTTACCTTTCCATCCATTGATAAATGATAAAATAATTAATATATATGCTTGGATTACCAATTCCATGTAGATATGTGACTCATTTTTCATGATCATGTCACATAGGTAATATTTATGTGTATTTAAATAAATTATATTATATTTATGATATAAAAATCATTATGGAATCATTAAATTATAATTTAGTTATATCCCTCATACTCTTTGTAAAATGAAAATGTTTATCATGTATGAGTACAATCTATCGTCTCCTTGATTATAACATTATTAATCTTCCATAACTATCATAAATGGTCGGTTTCAAAAGTATAATTTATATATAAAAATTATAATTATTTCATGTTTATTATTCTATAGAGTATGTAATACTTGGCTCTTTTACCATACTGAATATACGAAATTCATTTTGAATTTATGTACCCGACATTATAAAAACACTTGAAGTGGAATATAATTATTAAATAATTAAATTTTAATTAAAATAAATGATTTTTTTAATAATAAGGGATCAAACTTTTAAAATATTCTTAATAAAGAAAATAATTGAAATAATTTTACTCTATAGGTGTTAAAGGATATAAATATCCTGTCGGGAATCATGGAAAGGGATTTTATCACAAAATTCTATTCATTGAGGTATGTTTTAATGTAGTATACATAATTTATTTTATATGGGGTTTATGTTTCTAATTTTACATTTTCCATAAATAAAATTTCATACTTCATGTAAATTTATTTTTAATTCAAATTATTTCATCCATGTTTATTTAACTTGAACATTATTATGTTGAAGAGGGATTTCTTAATGAAATTCCCTTTCCTTAGGTTATATCACATATTAATTGATTATAATAGGCCAATATTATTTTGTGAAATAACCAATGTTACAATTATGTTATATTTAAAATTTTTATTTATATTTTTAAAATTCTTACACATAATTTCCCCATTATGTAATTTTCAATTCAATGATATGATATTTATAAGGGGCTGTGTCTATGTTTCATACATTGAGGAATATTTTTGATGTTGTGCACATAATTTATTTTCTATGGTGTATATATTAACCTTTTACATATTTTATCATAGTTAATTCATAATTTATGGTATTTTATATTGAGTTTCATATTATTTCATCTAATGTTATTTAAAATGGAAGTTACCATCATGTAAATGGGTTTATTAACTTAGTTTCCTTTTATTAGGTTATATGTCATTTTCTTTGATTATAATATTCCAAGATTATGAGTGAAATGTAATTTCTATGATTTATATTGTATCCCCACTTTTTTCATTTCCACTTGTTACACATAATCACTACATTGTTTAATTATAAATTTAATGACATGATCTTTGAAAGGGTAATTCATGTTATATTTTTCTTATTTGGGACATATGTTTATGTTATTCACCTATGTTATTTTATGAGGTGTATATACTGACCATATAGATGTTATATTATGGGTATTATTATATTCATTATATTTAATATTTCATTCTAATTCATTTCTTTCATGGGAATATGATTCAAAAGATAACAAAATAAAAAGGATTTTTATTACACAATCTCATTTATTTCTGAACTATTTATGTTCAAAGTTTCTTCAGGGGAAATCGTATGCTCTTATTTTCATTAAATAAATATCATTTATTCAATTATATTTATAAAGTTATTTTACATGTTTTTTTTTTCATTTTTACTATATAAATTAAAACCACATCAAATTTGTTTTATATAAGTGATAACAAGATTGTATCTTTTATAGACCAAGAATATTTATCTTTAAAACAAGTGTTTTCTAAAATGTTTTAAAAAATGTTATATTATAAAAAATATAATTTCCTAAATTAATTTTAATATATTTGAAACCCCTTGTTAAAATGTTTTAAATGGATATTTATTACTGTTTTAAATAGGGATCACTTTTGACTCTCTTTACATAAGTTTGAAAGAAATGTATATTTTTAATGTTTATGTCATGAATAGAATATCCTATCCTCATGACCATTTTCTTTCAAATATATATTTATATGTTTTCATGGTTATTTTCTATGAAAATTATCTTCCTAATTTTTTTTGATTTTTTTAAATGTTTTTTCAAAATGAAAAGGGAATTTTCTTCAATAATGTTTTTAATGAAATTTTTATGGTACTACAATTTATCAATGATAAAAAAACCTTTATTTTAGTTATGATACACTAGGGATATGTTTTAATTATACCATCCATATTCATTAACTTGATGGTTTATGAATGTTTAAAATATATTTTCATGAAAACCATTTCCTATCCAGAGGTAAATCACACTATAAATAAACAATGGTTATTATTATTTTGAAAAAATGGAATATTTTATGTGTTATGATTATGTTTTTGTTTATGAAATTTTTTATGATGATGGGTGAGCTTGATAAAGCTCACACTGATGGGTGAACCAGATATGTATCTCCAATGTGTTAGTAAAGGATATGTAGTTAATTGGTTTCATATTTATCATTTTCTATTATTAGAATTATGAGATAGATTATTCAACTTATAATTGTGATTATAAGAGTAATATAAAAATGATGTTCCAAGAAACCAAGATGATTTATTTATTCTTGCATCACATTTTAATGGGACCTTTTTTATGTATCATTTTTTAATGGTTATTGATTTTTGACTTATATGAATCTTTTCTTATGTTAAATCATTATTCCATGTCTCATGTTTTAAGATCCATGTTTTTATGGGTATGAGTTCTCTTATGTTATGATCATATATTTTAATTATTTCATCATAATGTTATTCTTATCTTATACTCACTTATTTAATTCAATCATTAATACATATTTATTCCATTACGAAGCAGTTGAAATCACTCTTTTTATGTTTTCCTTTTCACTAGGTTATGAATAATGATATTAAATAAATTATTTATATAAATATTTCTTGTATAAATAATTTTAAAAGATATTTTCAACACATAAAATATAATAAGAAAATTTGGGTATTATGGAGAAAATATCCATATCAAGACATGGGTATTATTATGTACGGATTTTTTCATATTATCTAAAAGTTTTAACCTAACAGGTCCTTGGGTATGTAATTGATCCAAAAATTCCTTTTGGTGTTTTATGTTTTAGATGGTTTCAATTACGTCATGATTAGAAGTTTCAAATACTTATATTTAAATATTATGTTTTTTACTAGAGTGTGGAATGTGGGTTGTGGTCTATTACAGTTGGTACTAAAGTAAAGGTCTAGATAACATTGAAGAATATGATTTTTATCATTCAAGGTGAACATATGATTTTTGGAAATCATCATTATTTTATAAATTTAAGTTTGATCAAAAGATTAAAGGCATAGACACCCCTTTTGAGACTTTGTGTGTTTTGATTTTGAGGTGATTTGAAGCATTTTTAGGGTATATGATGAGTGCTCTATTGAATTTTAATCAACCCTTCAGTTTAGTATTTTATTTTTTTATTAAGCTATATATGGCATGTTGCGTAGTCTAATAAAGATAATCTTGAGGGGTTTGAAAGTGATTCATTAAAAATGTTATATTTATATATATTTTTATAGTAAATTTATAGAATACCTTTTAAGTTATAATCTAAATTTGATTTATGATACTTTAGTGGAGTTCACTATGTTATAAAATTATACAGTATTTTATCTTGGTGTTTTGTGATATTATGGGAGATTATAATTTGGGTTAAGATATATGTTACCCTAAGTTTTAACATAATGGATTATTATAATTTTTGGGATGTAAGATGAATGGAATGAGATAAACATTAAGGATAGAGAATTCAATAATGTTTAGGTTATTTAGGATGTATAATTATTTACATATCGAATGATCTGTGTTAAACCTTTGTTGTAATGTTTAAATTTTTGATATTAAAGTATTATTTATCCCTATATATGGTTTATAAATTTTGCATATTTTCTTACATTACACTAAACATTTTAGTTTTATTTAATATATAATGATTGGAGTAATATAGTTTTACTCTTTTTTGGATTATTTAATCCCTTAGAATTTTATTTTAGTTTTTTAGGCATGAATAATTCACCTCGAATACTCATTTTTTGGAGAAAAATATTAGATTTTGTAGGAAAGTGATGAAAGGATGAAATTATACTTGTTAGGTAAGTGTATTTCATTATGTTATTAGTATATATGGTAAATTAATTCCTCAAATATAATAAAAGAATCATGAAACAAAAAATGTATCATATTAACATAATTTATTATAAATTGATGTCTCTTTTCACGTCTCTCTAGTTTATGGTTTTGTGTGTAACTAATAATCTCATTATCATTCACTATCATTTAATAAATGTTTTCTATCACTCTCAATTATAAAATGGACATTAAATTTTACATACATTTCCATATATTCACTAAATTCTCATGTTATCCTATTTGGAAATAGAATAATTTTATATTTTTTTGACCTTCATGTTTTTCATTCCCTCTTTTGAAGAGTATGTTTTATTAACCATTTTTAAGATGTTATTATTCAATATAGGTATTTTCAAATGTCAAAAACATTATTAAAAAATCATGTTAAATTATTTAGAATTTAAATTATTATATTGGTTATAATGCAACACCTTGAGATTTTTTGAAAAAGAACACTTTTTATAGCTTATACAACATATATCGTAAACGAACCCTAAAATATTAATTTTTAAATATGACATTATAAGCCATTCATTGAATTGATTTTTATGAATAGGATTAAATAAATTATGAAATATATATGAGGTAACTACTTAACAAAAACTTATTTATTAACACTTAGTAAATGATCACTCAATTTAATGTAATGTTATTTTATTCTTGAAAATAATGTTTTCTTCAAATATTATTTTTATTTATATTTTTGGTAAATATTATAATTAATTTAAATAAATTTTAGATGTTTTATCTGATAATAAGGGTGTAATTTTTTAGATTAAAATATCAGAAATCAGTAGAGGTTTATTTTTTGTGATTTTTCTAAAAATATTTCATTTCTAGGGAATGGTGAAAAATATAGATGTATATTGAAAACTATTTTTTCATTTCAGAATTTAAAAAAGTTCACTTTTATTTTAAAAAAGAATTAAAATTTTAATAATTTCAATTTTATTATAAATAATCCATTTATGTTATTTTTGATGAGTTTATTACTTTAATTCATATAAAATCATTTTTATACATAAAAATATTTTCTTAAATACCCCTTTTCTTCCCGTTTTACGGGTTTAATTTAACAGAAAAATATCGACTTTTATGAATTTAATATGATAAGGTGGAATCCATATTTTTAATATTAATTATTAATATAATTGAAAAACATAATAATAATTTCTTTTCATAGTTAATAGTAAAAATAGTAAAAACTATTACCACGGTTATGGTTAAAGCTGGTTTCCTGAGGGTAAACTAAAGAGATACATGTTAAAATGACATAGAAGAATATTTAAATTCTATTATATGACATATTTACACCCTAGGTCATCAAATATTCTAAAATATTCAATTTTGAATCTATTTTTCTTGAGAAATCAATTAATATATTATATTCTTTTAAAAAATTCTAATTGTGTCATCTCCCCGCTTATAAATAGACTCCAATATCCGTTCATTTACACATTTAAAGATCCATTTTATTCATCCAATACCAAACCAAATCCCATATTAGAATCCATACAAGCATCCTAGACTCCCTCGGTTGACATTAAAAACAATTTATATAGTATTTTTGTAAAAACCTAATGAGGTTCTCCAAAGAAGATGTATAGTTCTTAACCATGATATTTTTTCTTCTACATAATTAAAAAATTATTTAAATATGAGGAATTAATAAATACTGTATCTTAAACATTATTATATTTTCTATGTTAATTTACTAATGTATATTCATCTTCATATTCCATTAAATGGGAAATCAATCCATCGTTTGTGGGTACAGAGGGCTTCAACCTTGAAACCAAGGTAATTTGTTTCCATCACTGCCTTACATTGATGATTATAATGATGGATTTAATATATAAAAATATTTTCATGATATTCATGAAATATATTTCTAAATGAAAAGATAATATATCATTATATTTCTTACCATTTTATCCATTAAAAAATGATAATGTTGTGTATGCGTACCTTTGGATTACCACGTCCACAAAGAGATGTGATTAGTTTTTCATTACCACATCACATGTATACTATATAAAATATAATTTAAATAAATAATATTATATTTATGATATAATCAAAATTTCTTAATAATAAAATAATATTTACCATCTTTTTATCATTCTATTGGAAAATGAAATTCTTACTCATACATATGTACAACCTAACATCTCCACTACTATAACATAATTAATTTTTCAGAACCATATTTTATTTTATATTTAAAATTATAATTTATGTATAGAAATTATTATTATTTCATGATTATCATTTTGGAGGTGATGGAATCATGACCCCTTCAACTACTATCAATATACTGAATTCATTTTAAAATTAATAACTGAATATCCTTAAAACAAAAGTGGACTTAATATATTATTTAATCAAATATGTACTTAAAATATATGTATTCTATAATGACATGGGATTAATCCTATATAAGTTAATTAATAAGTAAAATAAGTGAGGGAATTTTATTATATTATTTTTAACAACATTCGTAGAATAATTGGACTCAAGGTAAGAGATTTTGCCTCAATTTCTCTTCATAGAGGAATTTTTTAATGTTATAAAACTAATTTATTTTATAAAGTGTATATTTTTAGGATTTAACATGTTATATCATGAAAAATTCAAAATTAGTGAAATTTTTTTATGTCTGAATTCAAATTTGTTCATCTAATGGGATTTGACATGATTGTTACCATGTGCTAAATGGATTTAATAACTAAATTTATTTTTTTGGGTTATATTACATATTCATTGATTATTTTATGTCTAGATTTTGTATTAAATTACCATTTTCATTGATGTTATATTTTATAATTTTTTGTGGATGTACATGTGTTACACTTAATCTCTCCTTTGATTAATACTCGACTCAATGATTGATCTTTTTAAGGGATTTTATCTCAATTTCCTTTTAATGAGGAATATTTTTAATTTTATGTACCTAATATATTTTATATAGTTTATATGTTTCCCTTTTACATGTTTGATAATTAATAATTCACACATCATTGAATTTCTATGTTCCAATTCAATTTATATAATCCAAGGTGATTTGACATGAATGTTACCAAGTGGTAAATGGATTTCTTTAATTAATTTCATTTTATTGGGTTATATAAATTATTCATTGATTGTAATTTATGAAGATTATCTGTAAAATTAATTTTGTTTTATATATGTTGTATTTTCACCTATTTTCAATGGAATTACATTTTTACAGATAATCTTGATAATTATTACTTTTCAATTAAATGATTTGATCTTTGTAAGGCTTATTCATATCAAATTCTCCATCATTAGAAAAAATGCTTATATTATGAACCTATATAATTTTAATAAATTAATATATATACCATTAAAATTTTATATCATGTATTTTATTATATTTATCGTATTCAAAGTTTCATTTGAATTCATTTTTTCCTAGATTAAGATTCAAAGGTTAGAAAAATAGGATAGATTCTTATGATATAATCTCATTTATTTCAGGAATGTTTATATTCAAGATTAATTAGTGGTAAATCATATGATTTTATATTCTTGATCCATTTCTATTTTATTTTCATCTAGTTAAGAATTTTTTTTACATGTTTACTTTCCAATTCCACCCTTAACGATTAAATAAATATCAAAAAGTTGTTTTTAAGTGAATGTTGATATTCTGTGATCTTTTAGATCAGGAAACATTCGCATCTATGTTGATGTTATCTTAAATGTATTCAAGAATTTTGTTTTAAAAATATAAATGTTTTTATAATGTTTTTATAAATATATTTAACCTTCTTTTAATATTTTTTAAAATTATATTTTTTAATGTTTTCCACATGGGTAACATTTGAATCTCTTTTCAAATGCTTGAAAAGAATGTTTATTTTTAATTTTTACACCATGAGTTGATTCTCCATCCATCATGGAAATTAATTGAATTAAATATTACTTTATTATTATTTTATTATATTTTCAATGAAATGTATTCTCGCAATATTTTATGAATTTTTACTTTTTAAACGTGATTTTCCAAATGAATAGTTTATTTTCCTCATAAATTTATTTAATAATATTTTTATAAAATTTCAATTCACCAATGAGAACATGAATTGATTGAACTTATGATATTACAGGGGAATGTTGCAATGATACCATTCTTATTAATTCTTCATATAGATTATGATGTTCTCAAAGTAATTTTCATGGCACATATTTCTTTTCAAAAGGTTAATCAAGTTATAAAATAACCATCATTATTATTATAAATAAAAATGAAATAATTAATTTGTTATGGTTATGTCATGGTTCTTGGACATTGTATTTGATGACAGGTGATCTTGTTATAGCTCATGGTGATGGATAAGACTAATAGTTCTCCAATGAATTGGGTAAAGGGATGGAGTTTACCAATTATACGTTTCTCCAAATAGATTATTAGAATTTACTAGGTAAGTTATTCTATTTTTTAAAGTGATATGAAAAATGATAATATAAGTAACAAATATTTTTTTATACTTTCATCATGTTTTAATTGATCCTTTGTTTAATTATTATTTTCACATGGCTCGTGACTATTCAATTATATGACTCTTGTATTATGTTCAACCAATATCCCATGTCTCGTGTTTTTTTATCAAGGATTTGATGGGTGTGGATTCTATTTTGTTGGGATCATGCACTTTAATTTATTCATCATACCTATATTGAACATCTTATTCTTACTAATTTAAATAAATTGATAATTTTTATGTTTTCCATTATTGGTCATTTTAGATCCACCTTTTTATGTTTTCCTTTTCCCCAGGTTGTGAAGAATTATGACAAATGAATTATTTCTGGAAAGGTTTTATGTGTGAAAAATTTTAAGGGATATGTTTAAGAAAAAATGTGATATTAAAAAATACATATATAGTGGAAAAAATAACAGTTTTAAGATATGGTTGTTGTTATGAAACATTTTATCCCAATTATCTAAAACTATATACCCATAAGATCTTAGGGTATGTTATTTATCCAATATTTCCATTTTATGTTGTATGTTTTGGTTGGTTTAAATTTGGTCTTTTTACTGATATAAAATCCATAAATTTAATGATTATATTTTTAGCAATGGATCAGGGAGTGTGTGTTCGAATATGTTACATTTATCTTCTAAAATTCATCTATTATATATGGAGTTTTCACTCAAGGAAAATTACATATTTATACCAAACCCTTTGTAGTTATGGGTTTTATTCATTATAAAAATATTTTGATTTTAGGAGAAATTCCCAATCATGCCGAAGTATATTTTTACTCCATGCCCATATTATTTACATTGAATTAGTAATATTATTCTCCATACATAAATTACTTATTATGGTCATTATCTAAATTCTTGAATTTCTTTACAAATGTTTTAAAAAGAAATAATTTTTCACTATTATTTATTACATTTTTAATAATTTTTTAAAAATGTTTTTTACATACTCTAGGTGAATGAATTGTCCCTTCATCAGAACCATTGTTCCTAATTAATCATCTTATCAATGTTTCCATGGATTTTCAAAAATGTCATATCTCTATCGTTCTTTGAATTTTTTTAATAAAGGTCAATGTATTGAAACAATAAATAAAGGGATTTCACTCTACTTACGTATATTAATATATTATAATAAGTATTTATTTTCCTTATCTTCTTTTTCAAGGTTTAAATTTAAATAATTTTATTTGAAATTAATGTTTTCAATGTCTTAATTTCCCCACTTGAAATGGATTTTTGAAAATGACATATATTGTTGTTTTCACAACCTTTTACAAAATATTTATAAACTTTCATAACATTACAACCATTTTCCTCTCAATAGATAAAATTTATTTATCATTTATGATTATTTTAAATGTATTACCCTATGTATTCTATTATGAATTTACTATTCACACCTTACCTTGTTCATAAGGGTTATGTTCTAAATAACTCTCTCTCTATCTTGTCCATAATTATCCCCTTAATGTCTCTATTATTTAATATGATGAATATAATCAATATAACATATAATATTTCTATATTTTTTTACTATTTAAATAATTGTATACCCATTACTATATATGGGGTCAATTTGAAAGGCAATAACTAAGAATGTTTTCTCTTTTTTTACTAGGGAAATATTAACATTTTGAATAAACTTAATTTCAATATGGATGTTTATTGAATATTATGTCATGCTGGTTACATGTTTTAATTTTATTTTTTAATTAATATAGTGACTTTATTTTATATAATTCATAATGGGTTTTAATATCCTAATATTTTAAATGTCAATATTATGTTTGATAGCATATAAGATATGCAACACTGAGCTTAAACAGAAAATGAAATATTTTTATTCAAATGTGATCATTATAACTTATCTATTAAATATGAGGTAATGAATATTATTAACCTAATTATGAAATATATAATGGTATGTATCAATTATAACGTATTATTTATGTCTTTCTAAATAATCACTAAATATTTAATAAAGTCATTTTATTATTCAAAAATATAGTTTCTTAGAACAATGGTTTATCATGTATTTGAAAAGTGAATAGAATAATTAATTTCTACAAATTTTAGAAAATTATTTTTTAAATTTTAATTTCCTTTTCTAATTCATCATTTAAATATAAAATTAGGATTAATTTTTGAGAATTTACTATAAAAAATTATTTTTTAGTGAATAGAAAAAAATATTATTTTGTTATTAAAAATTATATTTCATTTCAACATTTTTTTAAACGTATAAATTTTATTGTTTTTAAAATTTAAATAGTTCATTTTTTTATAAAATAATCAAATTATGTATTTTCAACATTGACTTTGGTTTCATTAATTTCGAATAAATACATTTTTAAATTAAAAATGATTTTTTTTCTGAAATTTTTTTTTATTCGAGTTTTTATGGTTAAATTTAAAATTATATTCTGAAAGTTTCATGTCATGAATATTGAGAGATAGGGTACTTATTTAAAATAAGTGGATCCTAATTTATTAAATAAGACACTTTTATTTTTTTCAATATGAGTAGAAACATTAATAATGTTTCTTTTCATGGTAAAGGGTAAATCGGGCAATTAAAGTTACAAATAAAATGTTAGAGATTATAAAATGACCATAAACCTTACCTTATTTATATTTTAAGATTCAATTTTGTCAATAATAATTTATGATTCTGTTATATCATCTTTTTTCATTTGTATATGATTATAACCTTTATAATATTTAATTTATAGAAAAGTCCAAAATGTCACACTATTATTTATATTAACTAAAATATGTGTAACATAGGGTTAACCAAAGGCTATGTTTGGTAATAATTATAATTCGGAAATAAAAACTCAATAGCACAATTATAGTAATTTATTTGTAATATTTAGTGATTAAATAATTTCCTTATCTATTTACAAAATGTTGATGCATTAATTATTCAATTAATTGAAAAATCAAATAAATGAAATGAAAAATATAAAAAATAATATAATTTCAGATAACTAATGTCATAAATGAATTTTATATAATCAAATGAAATTATGTGGATGTATGAAAATATTTTATTTCTAATTTTACATGTTTTCTTGATGTTATTAAAATAAATGTAATAAGTACTTCTTGAAATTATTATTAATGATATATTATGTAAAATTATAATTTATTGAATGATATAATATAACTAAAAATATTAGATATGTGAAAGTGATTACTATATGGTTTATAATATCATTCATAGTCAATTTATGGGTCGTGTTTCCATTTATAATTCCTATATTGACCATTAATGAGTAAAAAGCATTGTTCCCCAGGTAGGTGTGAAATAGATAAAGGAGGGGTTAAAACAAAACTATAAAAATGTGATAAAAAAATGTATTATTTTTATTTCGTAAGTTTACATAGATCCTTACAAAACCTATATTATAAAAAAATTGACCCATTCAGAATTGAAAATTTATTTATAATAATTTAATATTTTGTGTAATTCCAAGAGTTCCCTCCCCTCTCTTATAAATGAGAATTTATTTTTCCCATTACAAAACATATATAACCCAATTTTCCCAGAATAAAAATTCCGAAATCCATTCTAACCATCCCGACCCATATTATAGAGGACTAATTTATGGAATAATATTAGCCTTAGTGGTCTGAATTTGTTAAGAAATAGACGTTTTCCGAGGTAGAGTTATCTTTTTTAATTGAATGTATATTTTATTTCTTCTTCCACCACCTTATAAAATTCATTAAACCTAATTATATAATAAAAATATATTTTATATAAAGTTAGGTGTTTTTATGTTAATTTAAACACCTAAATCCATCTCATATTCCATCAAATGCGAATCAAAACCATTATTCTTTTATATGGCGGACAACCGCCTCACAAACCAATGTAATTCATTTTCCATCACCATCTCACATTTATGGATTATAATGATATAATTACTTATTATATACTATATTCAAGAAATAATTATCATTATAAAAATATATTATATCATTTACATTCATACCATTCCATTCACGAAAAAATGATACCGTTGTACGTGAATAAATGTGGACTACCACCTCCACGAAGCGAGTGATTCCTTTTTCATCACCACATCCCATCGATAAAATATATTAGTATATTTATAGGATTGATATTATATTTATGATATTATTATAATTAATTAAATTTAAAGTAACAGTTACTTTATTTTCTTAATAATCATTAAAAATAGAAATGATACTCATTGTATATACAACATACTATCTCCATGATTGTAACATAGTCATTCTTAGTAAAAAAAAATTATGGTTCGATTTGAAAGAATATTTTTCTTATATAAATTATTTTTATGTCATTATTATTATTCTATAGATTCTAGAATAATAACCTCTTTTACCATAGTCCAACTAAAAAAGTGATTTTAAGCAGTGATTTGAGTTTTTTCAATACTTATGATAAGAATTTAGTTGATCAAGTATTTTAATATAACATGTTATTAAATGAAGTCAACTAATAATGATCCTAAATTTTTTTCATAGTATGGTATAAATTTAACGTAATTTTATTATTCATGATGATAAGGAATGTATGTGATGAGTCAAATAGGTGGTAAGAAACTTTCTTATAAAAGTCAACATTTAAAGATTCCCATACAACCCTATATCACTTCAATATCAATATTTTTTTTGATTTGATTTATGTGTTTACATGGAAATAAAATATATATAAAGGAAATTATATATCTCTTTTGAAATTATTTATAAGTTTTTTTACAAGGAATATTTTAATGGAATGTTTGACTTTAATTACTAAAGGACAAAAAAGGAATGTTTTATTTTAACAAATATTGTTATAATGACTTTTCTCGATGCCATAACCATTATTTCATGTTTGGATTATACTATAAGCATTCATGTTTTCATCAAATAAAAAACCTTCATTAAATATTTTTAGGTATTTTGGTATTTATAAATTATTTTTAAGAAGAAATGGTATTTTGATATTTGAAAGTGTTTTCATATGTTTTTAAATGAGTTTTTCATGTATTTTATTCATGATATAGTCCATGGAAAATTTTTATGAAAGTTTAATCCCCATTATAGCACACAATGCAGCCAGATATAGCTTATATGAAGGGTTGATCACATTATACCTCAAGGGTGACCTGATGTAGATTATATGATGGGTTCACCCAGTTATCACTCCAATGTGTTGGGAAATGATTATGTTATCTGGAGATTTATATTGGAAGTAAATAGTATCATTATTAAAATTGTAAAGGTTTTGTAATGGTTTTTAGATGATGATTTCCCAGAGAACATATATGAATTTATTATACATTCTAATGAGTTTTCAAGGAAATAATTTTATTTCAAAAGATATTATGATGTTATTTTTAATGAAAAAATAATTCTCCTTTTTGAAAAACGGTATGATTTTATGAGTATGTTCTCCATGGGTATTCATGTTTCTCACTGGAATAATAGATTTTTTCTTCTTATTTTCCTTTCTGATAATTTTTTTCACATCCTACCTTTTAAATGTGTTTTTCACAGTGTTTATGGATCGTTAAGGGAGATAATTATTTCAATTTTAAAATTGTATTGATATTTCATGTAAAAAACATATTTTAATTTATAGATTTTATATTTCTGTAAATGGATACTAATTAGATGTTTCCACTTTTTATATACATGTGTTTGTTATGTAAGAGTTATGATCTTACTCTCTAAATATAATAACCTAAAAGTTATTTTGGAAGGTAATAAATTTATTTCTAATTTAAATTCACTATAATATTTATTGATTAAGGTAGGGTCCTTATATTTGTCATCATAAGTGGTATTTGAAAAATTTATAAAATTGGGATGTTATCAGAGTTTAAGTTGAAAGTCCTCTATAACAAATATGTTTAGTATGTTAGAAATATTCATAGCTATTTTTTATAAATAAAAACATTTTTACATTATATTTTTAATTTTTATATTCCAAATAAGATATTTTATTATGATATACTCAAACTAAACATTTTAGATTTGGTAAATTCATGGATCTAGTAGTTACCAAATTTACAAGGTATCTGAAGGAAAATTAAGTGGTTATCGGAACGAGCCACCAAAAATAATGGGAGATATTGTGAAAATACATGTGGATTTTATCAACCAGATATTTGGATTAATAATTAACTTGATCCATGTTCAGTTTCCTAATGCGTCAAATATGAAATTAATGAATCCTTTTTGAATATCAGGTTTTAAAGATCATAAAGGTATATATATTCAATTAACTATGTATCAAGAATGTGGAAATAATCATCCTAGAAAATATCTTCATATAATTATATGATGTTTTTTATGTCATAAATGAGGTCATAAATAAGTAATCACCTATGTAAAAATTAAGTCTTTAGTTAACTCCCTGAAGGGGAAAGAAGTTATTACAAATGTATAAATTGATTATTTTAAATGAAGGGAGTATGGTCATTGTGTAAGTTGATTTACAAGGGGGAGGCTCACAAATGGGATCATCAAGACCATAAATATATCTTTTTGTAGTACCTCATACCATTATAGTTTAATATGTGGAAAATTTCAATAAAATATGTAAGGTATAGAATATTTCTTGCAATACGTTTTCATATTGTTGAATCTTATGACATGATTCATATTTATGCTTATATAAAAGAAGTATTAAGGAATACTATAGAGAATAATGGTTAATGGATTTTTTATAAAATTAAATGATTCATATTTCTATATATAATCTATTCAAGAGTTATTATTTAGTGGTATATTTAAGGATAATAGACAATAATACATTTTTGGTCATGAGAGTACATTGGGAGACTTTTATAGAGTTTTGATTGATGTTTAATGTATAAGAAACCTTTATATATATAATGTGAAATATTTATTTGTGAAAGAATACACTTTTAAAATTTAAAACATAAGATTAAGGGTATGGGTATCCTTTATGGTTTATATGAACATTGATTATGAGGTAATTATGGGTTATTACATTTTTGAAAATGCAAGATGAAAGGTATGAGATATCCATTGAGGTTATAAAATTCATTATTATTGAATATATCAAGGATATTTTGAGGATTATTATTACATTTTTGGGAACATTATAAGTATTATAATAATTTTTTTTAGAAAAAATAACAACCAAAAGCCAGATTTCAACCTATTGCATTGGGAAAGGTCACGAGGCTTGAACCCACAATCGAAGGTTAACTAGGGTGAAACACCTACCACTAGACTATGTGTTGTATTATTTAATTTGATATGGTTTTTATTCATTAAATTATATAATATAAAAAATTTAAAGTTCATTTTAGGGAATTATTTTCTATCATTTAGATAACCATGAAATTGAAATGTGATTTCATGGCTATATGACTCACATTATTTTAGAAGACGTTCACTATTTAGGTAACCTTATAATATTATCATAAACAGAATATTATGGGATTTTATTTGAGTAATAAAGGTTGAATTATATTCTGGAAGCATACATTATTGTATTGTGTCTTTATTGTGATTCATTTTATTTATTGCAATGATAAACATGCCTTTTATATTATATTATTATCAAAAATATGTTTTGGAATGACACATTAATATTGACTAATGTTATCTAGAGATAAATTTTAAATTAACCATGGAAGACTGCGTGATCAAATATTTCTAGTTTTTTCTTATCAATCTTATTCTAGAATATTTTAAGAACTTTTAAGAGTAGTTATTTATTTAACAATCTATGTTAAACGTTGGGTATTACTATTGAATTTTGGATATTAAAGTTGTATTTATTAAATTAATAGTTTATTTATTTTTTGAAATATCTTATCTAGTGATAAACATTTTGTGGTTAAAGATAGGAGTAATATATTTTTATTCTCTCATGGATTATGTGATTCATTGGATGTTTATTTTAGTTCTTCAGGCATGAAAATTTCATCTTGGATACTCATCATTTGGAAGGAAAGATGATTTGGTGGTGGAAATTGATTAAAGGAAGAAATTATTCTTGAAAAGTAAGTATAATTACATATGTTCTTATTCTAGGTATTAAAATATATCCTCAAAATTATGAAATTTTTTCTAAAAAAAGTTATTTGTTTACTTTTCTTACTATGAAATCAATTCCCTTTTAACTGATCATGAATTCACAGTCTTGTGGGGGTAACTTTCACATGATTATATTATATATCATTCTTTATAAAAACCTAGGAGTTATGTTTTTCTACCATATCCCCATTTTCACTTCCCACTAATGATCATCTATTTGTAATCCTAGTTGGGGTAATTCTAGATGACCTTTGTACTTACCTTTCTATCTTTTTAAGAGAACGTTTTATTGTTTACAGTTTGGGTTTTCAACATAGATATTTCTAAAATTCAATCCATAATTAACAAGATCTTATTCAAATTGAGATTATTAAATTTATTAAATGGGGGATAATGTTATGTCCCAAATGTTTTAAAAGGAAACACAATCTTTGATAGCATTAAAGATACACAACATTGATCATAAACGAATAACAAATTGTTATTATTAAAACATGACAATTTTAACCAAGATGTTAAATTAAGGGGAAGGAATATTATTAACATAATTATGAAATATATATATATCCTATCCATTTATAATTTATTAATTATTTCTTTGTATATAGTAACTCAATTTTTAGTAAAAACATTTTGGTTTTCAAAAATCCATTTTCTTCAAATATTAGTCCTCATACTTTTTAGTAGTGAATATTTCAAATATTTTTTTTAAAATTATGAAACTTTATATTTAAAAATAACATTTATTTTATAATTCATAAATTTAATTTTATCTTAGGATGATTTTTTTGGGAATCTTCCAAAAATATTGATGTTTTCAAGAATAGAAAAATCAATTTGATGTAAAATTTTATTTTGGATTATTTTAAAATATTCATTTGTTCTTTTGGATTTAGCATAATCCAATTATTGTCTTTGAAATTAAATTTTATACATCAATTTAGTAAAAAAAGATGTTTACATTAAAAAGAAAATTTTATAAAAAATAGTTTTTCATTGTATTTTTCCTGGAATGCCCCGACCCTAGTTATCCAGAGTCGGTGCATTATTATATAACATTTTCATGATCACAAGAGATAAAATCTCAAAAGACAAATTAGTTCAGTATCCTTGTAAGTACTAGATACGTACAAAAGGTTTACATTACATCATTAAAAAAACAACTACATTTTGTCCCCTCTGAACACACATATTTCCCTTAGCCAATACCTATAGGTCAACCATAAAATACTTCTTCACATCTTGGGAAAATAAAACATAGAAAGGGGTGAGCTCATAAGCTCAGTAAGGATAAAAATATAGCAGAAACTTTCATAAATAAGCATAAACATTTAAGGCATTGTATAAGACTAAAACAAAAGACTTTTTAAACTTAAACATCAGAATAATATGGAAATTATAAATCAAAATAAGGTCATTTACTTATTCGCATGGATATTCTACTAGTCAAATAATCACATGTAATATCAATAACTAATTTCATAATGATGTAATGCATAATGCCGTACATTATAATAATGTAGTCAAGGCCTTGTTCCCAGACTAAAAATAAGATTTTTTCTAGGCCTTGTGCCAAGAAATTAGTTTGTCTCATGAGACCTACCGATGCATCAAGGATCTATAGCGGGCTCCACCCTTCACTTACTAAGTCCAATGCATTTCTCATCTGAAAAGGTTGAAACATGACATAAATATTATTATTAAAACTAGCATACAAAATGTTAATAATTTAACCATAAACCATGAATGGTATAAAAATAACACATACATAGTAAAAAATATCACAAAACCTTCAATAAAATATTGATGATTTGTATCATAATGAATCAACTTCAAACAAGTGTAAAAATCCATCAAAGGATGTTGACATAGATGAAATCAAAAGTATTTGAGAGAAATATCTCTTTCTTTTTTGAAATCATTTAAAAGTCACATAATTATTAAAGAAAACATTTATTATAAAAATATTCTTTTAATCTTGTAAGGGAAGATTAGATGATGTTATAATGGTGAAAAATAGCATAACCTGCCGTATAAGTTAAAAAAAGACATTCTTACCTTAATTTGTCGAAAAGGACATAAAGTACCTTGTTTGGGTTAATGTTGGTGTATCAAATTTTTTTGGTAATGTTCATTAAATTGTTGGTGCAATCCTCAAAATGTAAAAGAAACAAAAGAAGAATATCTCATGGTGAATGAATTAGGAAATTAAGTATCAACATGAACATGTCTAAAATCATTTGTTTATTTCAAATAGGGTTGGAATGTTTGATAAATTCGCGTGGAAGATGAGGTTGCGCGGAAGAGACATACATGCCCAATACGACATAAAAGATGTTTTTTCACACATGGAAAGAATCGTGTGCAAAAGGTAATAAATGCCTATAAATAAGAGGATATCCCATGTAATTTGAAGAAAATTTCAATCAAAGGTCAGGTTCTTCTACCACATGAAATAGTTGTGCATAGAAGAGTTGCAGAAAGAAATTCTTATGTATAAGGTGTTCTTATAGTCTTTCATGAACAAGTGAAACATATGGAAATTATATGAAAATGATATGTTTTGTGAAAAAATAAGGGTTTTGTGAAAGTCCTCTTGCATGAAAATAACAAATCTTGTGTGCAACAGTAGGTGTTGTGCACAAGTTCTAGTGTATACTTCTAGAAAGTATTTAATACCTGGCTAGTTTGATCAGGGCTTTCAAGTGCATCAATTCAGGACATTGATGCAAGAAAAGTATCATTGTAAATAGGGACAAGGGCATTAAAAAAATATATTGAAGAGACCTTCCTGTTGATAAACTGAGTAAGACTTCACCCAATGTAGTGAGCTAGGTGGAGTCAACAGAATAGTTTTGAGGGATGCAATGTGCTATAAATAAAATCATGTAAAGGAAGTGTTCCTATAATAGAGTGACTCGGTCTAAAATTTTTTATTCCATAACTAGTGAATATTAGAGGATTTTGGTACAACCAACACACTATCGACATATGCACCTTGGACCAGCCGTTAAAGGTGAACCTTGTAAACCTAATGTGTTGTCTTTCTACATGTGAATATTTTATTACTACTCGAATGCATCATAAAAGTTTAGTGAGTTACTAAAAATGTGGGAAATAGATCCATATCGTTATAAGAAAAAGTCGACACCCTAATTCACCCCTTCCCTATTACTATTCTTTGGGGTCCTATAAGTGGTATCAGACCTAAGGATCATGTATGTAGGATATTGTAAAGTAAAGTTGTTCTCTATTGAAGATTCGAGTTTCATTCATGAGTCATCAATTAAGTGATGTTTTGATGAAGATCTTATTGTCTTTGAGTAGAATTATATATCCACCAAGACCATGATGAAAATGATAAATAAAGAGAATATAAATTTGAAGAAGTCCATATTATCTAAAGAAGTGGTAGTATCTAGTTCACTATGACTTTCTAACAATGAAGATATATTAGTATCAGAAGGTAAAGAGTAGGTGGCTCGGGCTTCCACCAAAGAGAAGGAAAAACTTTCCACCTCATGTAAATCAACTTTTTCATGTGATGTAGAGGTTTGTGTTAGTACCTTAGAATGTTTTCCTCAAAATAAACATCCTAGCATAAGTGGTGATATTGATCAATCTACAACCTCACATGAATTTTTGATTGAGATATTAATAATTTATCTTAAAGATATTCCCAATAAAAGATCCATTATTTTTTTTAGAATCATTCAATATATATAGTCAGAGATCACACAGTTGGAAAGTGAAGTTAGTTCTACAGAAAAGGACTTCGAAGGAAATGTTCTTGAATATTTAAAGCTCTCCAGATAGGTTTAATCCTTTGGTTAAACAAAGAGGTAACTTCAAATAATTTACATTAAATAACTCAAAATATATTACGAGAAAGAGGGATTCCAAAGATATCTTAAAGAAAATATCAATGTTCTTGAAGAGAAATTGAAAAATAGAACTGATTTCAAGGGTGTACAATTGGATTGAATATCCAGGAAGATCAAGGAACATGACTCTTTTAATCAGAATAAAGTGATGCTAAATGAAGAATAATTTTTTAAAATAAATAAGGCTTATGAAGAAAATATTATTATGATAGAAGATCAAATAATCATCCTCAACACGAAATGTCTTTATTTGGAAGCCTAGTTGGTCAATATTGGGAAGAGATATATTAAGACTTCTAAAAATTAGGAAACAGTTGTTGTTGATACTCAATGATCACTGGAGGATTCTAATTTTGAACGACCCCCAACACGTGATAAGAAGATCATGATATCTTTTAATGATCTATCTCAAGTAGCTGTTAAGAAATTGGTACCTTCTATAACATATTGTGTTAATTCCTATAAACCTATTATCATGAAGTGTGTAGGTTGTAAGAGGAATATGGGAAATTCATGGATGAATAAAGGAAATATGAAACCTACAACCATTACTAGGGTTGATGGGAAAAAGAGTATGTAATCTAGTTTCCCATAGAGAGCTCAATAAGTCATGAAGAAGACCCAATAACCATATATTAGAGATACAAATAAATCAACATTTTTGGGTTAATGTTGGTGTATCAAATTTTTTTGGTAATGTTCATTAAATTGTTGGTGCAATCCTCAAAATGTAAAAGAAACAAAAGAAGAATATCTCATGGTGAATGAATTAGGAAATTAAGTATCAACATGAACATATCTAAAATCATTTGTTTATTTCAAATAGGGTTGTAATGTTTGATAAAATCCATGACGTATGAAATTATGGAGAGATTTATTTCAAATCATAGAAGGTAAAAAAGGGTATAAATGACTTTAACCAATATTCTAGAAAAAAAATTTGAAATACATTTTTATGAAACATGGATGTGGATGATAGAGAAGTCCCAGTAGATACAAACAACCTCGAATAAGTAAAGAGATTGTAAAATTAACCCTTACCATGTACTTTTCAATGGTTGAGGGTATATTAACCTCATATATAATGGTGAAATAATTGTTATTAAATTATAAAAGAACCACATACATAAATATGAAATCATATATGATATTCTAATACTAATTTGTTAAAATTATTTTAGTATTATCATTGTTTCGGGTGTTAACTGATTCATATTCCTTTATATGTTTTGTTACATAAGTCACATTTTTTATGGATATGATTTATTTTATTCATATCCAGAATGATATTAAGTTATTAAACATTATTTTTAATCATAAAATGAAATTTATTCTTGAATGGTTATGATGGGGAATGAATCTTATAGCGTTCGTGGAGACAGTAATCCGTATGTACACACGAGCGACAATACCATTATTTTATTGGTAAAATCATATGTAATTAGATGGTATATCATATATAAAGAATCATTAACATGTTATATTTATTATTTATATCAAAATATACTTACTATTATACCCATCCAAATAATTAAGGGTCAAATAACAAAATACACCGCGACGTGGAGATGGTAAGCAGTACGTACGCACGTATGGTGAATTTGTCATTCATAGGATGGATAGGATAATGAATATGGTTGTACCATATTTATAATAAAATTAAAGTATGTATAAGGTACTGAAGTTTTTATTTTGTTATGGAAACAACAATGAAAGGGGAAGTGGAAGAAGAAAAGAACTTAGAAAGTGGTGATGAAATTATTACATCTTCTTCTAGTGATTCCTTCCGATTTGATCAAAATGGCCCCATAGATTGAATTTATGATCAAAGTAAGGCCTCTAGGTTTAATTTAGGGTATTTGGGTGGATATTTAGGTAGGTTTTGGATGATCCAAATGGCTTTGGAGGTGTGATTTTGAGATAATGGTAAGTACCCTTTTATAAGAGAGGTGAGGGTCACTTTAGGAAAGGCTTGAAATATTAGTTTATTATACAATCATTTTCGGTTGATAATGGCTCCAAATGGATTTATTTCGATGCTAATGTGAGTATGGGTCAGAATACTATCGACTAATAGGTTTTATATCGGTTCAGGTCACCATGTTAGCCTTTTCTTTTACATTTAACTCTTTGTTAAATAATTTAACATTTACCATGTATTCATGTATTATTATAATAAATAGTTAATAAACTTACTTTTAAAATCCAAGAGAACCCCAAGTGGTTTATTATTGATATATATAACCATATTTTATTCCTTTGGCCAATCGTTATATTTTTAGGAATAATATATCAATCAATAATATAGTATTTGTTTCAAAAACTCATTTATGTCAATTTTGACACAATTTAGTAATTGATTTTTGTTAAAGTTATAAAAACTTGATTACTTTGAAAAAAAAATTAATTTAATCAAATATAACATTTCATAGTAACCTATAAAAGTAGTTTAATTCATCAAAATTATTTATATACATTTATTTGGATATTTATTATATCAATTATTTTAATCATTCATTAATAAGGTAATTACTATATCATTATTATGTCATAAATAAATTATATTATTTAATGTCTAAAAATTATAAATAAAATACCATTATTTAGGAAATATTTTTATCATTTTAATTAATATTTATAGTATAATTTATCTTTTTCGTAACCCTATATTAAAAATGTTTTAGTTATGAAAATTTGAATTTAACACTTTTAACTCTTCTTTAAATAAAATCATAATAAATGTCCTAATATAATCCTAGTGGACCAAAAGGATCATATTTTATTCTTAAGGTTTATTTTTGTCTAAATACACTTATCCAAAAGAGTCAGAACATGTGTTAGGGTAATTATAATATCATTTTTACCTTTAATTACCCTATTTACTTTTAACCGTGGTAAATAAAAGTCAAAAGTTACTATTAACCAAAAATTAGTTTCATCTTGTTGAACCTCATTTTATATACTAATATCAACTATGTCTCTCGGATTCTTGAAATTTAATTCATATAAGTGGTAAAATTTGGTTTTATGAAAATTTGCTAACGTTCTTAGAAGGTGGGTAAAAGATGGTAAAAAGTTTAATAAAATTTTATATATCTAATATTATTATAAAATGACTCCAATGAATTAGATTGGACTAATATAGGTTTTGTGTTTCAATTTTTACCTAAAATAAATTTAAATAAAATGAATAATTATTTAAATAAATATTCAATTTTAAACAATAACGTAGTGTTTTTCACTATTCATCAAAAATTGAATGTTTTCAAGAATATACCAAAAATTAACCCTAATAAAAATCAAAAATTCCAAATCTAAAAAATGAATTCCATTTTGAAAAGTAAAATATATAAAATTTCAAAAGGTGGGAATTAATATTCCTAACGGCTAGTTTGATTGGGTATGGTGTGCTAGAACTCAAAGTTGCGTACAGTGCAATCTATCGTATTTTTCAAATGGAAATGTATCATGGAAGCTTGGGGTGTTACATTATCCCCTAATTCAAATAATTTGGTCCTATAAATTTCTAGAATACTACTGCACAAAAAGATTCAGGTGGTTCTTCATCATAAATTCCTCGGGATCCCACGTTGCCTCTTCCATATTATGGTTTCACTATAGAAATTTTACCAGATGAGTTGTCCGGTTTCTCAACACTTGTTATCTGGTATCAAGAATTTTGAAATGATCTTCACAATAAGATAGATTGGGTTCCAGTTCTAATTCTTCCTAGGTGAGTACATGCGTTGGTTCAGGCATGTATTTTAAAAATAGTGATATGTGGAAGACATCATGAACTTTGAAGAGACTTGGTGGCATTGTCAAATGGTAAACTAAAACTCCAATTCATTCTAGAATTTTAAAAGGTCCGATTTACCTGAGACTCAATTTACCCTTCTTACCAAATTGTAAACACCCTTCCATGGAGATAGATTCAAGAAAATATGATCTCCTACTTGAAATTCCAAATCCTTCCTTAGGTTATCGGCATATCTCTTTTACTTACTTTGAGATGCTTTGATATGGGTTTGGATAATCTCCACATTTTCCATTGTTTCCTCAACAAGTTCTAGGCCTATGAGTTCTCTTTCACCAACATCATCCCAACAAGTTGGTGTGTGACACCTCTTTCTATATAACGCTTTATATGGTTCCATATGAATACTTGTATGGAAGCTATTGTTATAGGAAAAATCTACCAGAGGTAAATACTGATCCCACATACCTCGAAAGTCAAGTGAGAAAGATCTCAACATGTCTTATAAGGTTTGAATTGTCCATTCTGATTGTCCATCAATTTTACGGTGGGAAGCAGTGCTCAAACGAAGTTTGTATCCAAATCCTTCTGAATATTTTTCTAGAATCTTGATGTAAAATGGGGATCATGATCAGAAATAATCGAAAGGGGTACTCCATGAAGTCTTAAAACATAATTAATATATAGTCTCGATAAACATTCAAGTGGTAAATCTTTTCTTCTGGAAAGAAAATGTGCAGATTTGGTAAGACGATCAACAATGAACCATATTGCATCATTCCTTCTAGGATTCTTTAGTAGCCCCATTACAAAGCTCATCATAATATCATCCCATTTCCACTGAGCTATGGGAAGAGGTTTCATGACTCCTCTAGGATTTTTTCTTCTAGACTTCACCTATTGACAAACCATATATCTTGAAACAAAATCAGAAATCTCCCTCTTCATGTGGTCCCACCAAAAACATTCCTTCAAATCTCTATAAATCTTAGTGCTACCAGGGTGTATAGAGAAATTTGATTTATGAGCATCATCTAACAATTATATTTTTAGATCAGGTACGTCAGGAACAAAAAGCCTCGTCCTAAATTTCAAAATTCCATCTTCATATACAAAGTCCATCAATCTTCCATCATTCACAACATTAATTTTCTTTTGAAACTCCCCATCATCGGTCTGAGACCTTTTTATCCTATCTAGTAAATATGGATTGGAAACCATTTAAAAATGTATCATTGTTTTACCTTCCATGATTATTCCATTATCCATTTTTACTAGATCCATGTACATACGATCCCTTTCAACTCTCATCTTGTTCAGAACTCCATGATCCGTTCTTCTCAATGCATCATACACCTTATTTTCCTTCCCCGGGTGGTAGTGTATAGTGAAATCATAATCCTTGAGTAGGTCGAGTCATCTCCTTTGCCTCATGTTAAATTCTTTCTGTGAGAAAATATACTTTAAACTCATGTGATCTGTATATATCTCACATTTTCACCATAGAGATAGTGTCTCCGTTTCTTTAAAGAAAATATTACAGCTTCTAACTTAAGATCATGAGTCAGATAGTTTTGTTCATGAATTTTTCGCTGTTGTGATGCATAGGAAATAACTCTCTCATTCTGCATAATAACACAACAAAATCATTTCATTGAAGCATCACTATAAATAACAAACCCATCATTCCCCAATGATAGAGTAAAAACAGGATAATTGAATAATATTTTCTTCAATTTATTAAAACATTCTTCACACTCTTTTGTCCAAAAAAATTTAACCCCTTTACGTGTGAGCTTGGTTAATGGGTTTGCCAATCAGGCAAAATTCTGGAGAAAATGATGATAATAACCTTCTAAACCAAGAAAACTGCATACCTCAGTTATACTCGTCAGTGCTGACCATTCTTGTATTGTTCCTGTATTTGAAAGATCAGTAGACATTCCATCCATAGAGACAATATGGCCATGAAAAGAAATCTCCTGAATCCATAATTCACACTTGTTGAACTTCCCATATAATTCATTTATTCTATGAGTCTTTAGAATAATGAAAAAGTGATTTTCATGATCTTTGTAGAATTTGAAGTATACCAAGATATCATCAATAAATACCACTACAAAGTTATCATGATATTCATTGAAAACTCTATTCATTAGATCCATGAAAGAAGAGGGTGCATTAGTCAGCCCAGAAGGCATTACTGTAAACTCGTAATGCCCGTACCTAGTTCGAAATTTTGTCTTTGTAATGTATTCATTTTTCACACGCAACTGATGGTATCTAGATCAAAGGTCAATCTTTGAAAAATATTGAGCTCTATGATGTTGATCAAATAAATCATCAATACAAGGTAGGGGATACTTGTTATTTATTATTATAGCATTGATATCACTATAGTCAATGCACAACCTCATAGATCCATCTTTCTTCTTAACAAAAAGAACAAGGGTCTCACCAAGGAGAATCACCGGTGTGAATAAATCATTTATTACTAAATTACTCTAGTTGTTTCTTTAGTTCAACTAATTCCAAAGTGGCTATTCTATAAGGGGTCTTTGATATGGGCCTTGAGCCTGGAATTAAATCAATGGAAAACTCAATTTCTAATTCTGGATAATGTGCCGATAAATCCTCTGGAAACACATCATCATTTTCTTGCACAATAGGTACGTACTATATTGGAACATTCATTTCCTCAACCATATTTATTTCACTCTTTTACTCACCAATAATTGAATTTAGTAGAGCTACTGGGGTTGGATCTAGATAAGAATCAGATGGTGACATTTCTACTCTAAAGATAAGGTACTCCTTATTATCATCAAAAATTGTAACCTCCTTCTTCTTACAATAAATTTTCACATCATGGTCCGAAATCCAATCCATACCAAGGATTATATCAAATTCAATCATGGGTATGACGATGAGATCTGCATAAAAATAACGTTTATATGTCTTAATGGGATCTGATTCACAAAACTTTGTTGCAATGATACTTCCCTTAGGAGTTTTGACTGACAAATCCCTTGGTAAATAAAATTGGAAATATCTAATTTTCTTAGCAAACTCGGAAGATATGAAACAATTTGATGATCCAGAATCAAATAAAGCATTGGCTAAATTTGATGAAACCATTAAATTACCTGCCACCACATCATTAGGAGGTTCAACCTCAGCAGTATTGATCACAAAATGTTTTCATTGAAGAAGTATATACTAACAAATTATTCATAATGGTTTGTACAAAAAATTTGAATTATACTGAGCATATCCCCTGGGAGTGTCGTAACCAAGAGTGCAGAAAGGCCCGTTGTCGTGTACTAAGATACCCCAGGACAAGCCTGAAACTCCTTGTTGGAGTTTCCAATCATAGGTACATCTGTTCTAGAACCGCCACTACCTGCTCATATCAAGAGAGGGATGTATTTCTTGGAAAACTCACAAAATCTCTACATTACCAAAATTCAAGGAAGTTTTTCAACACTAATCCTCAAAGTCTATCTTAGGGTAATGTTATCTAATTGGAGTTTTTCTAAATCAAGTTTCCAAGGTCTATACTAAACTTCCTCTGATACCAACTATATTACCCCAACCCCAATTACCCAGAGTCGGTGCATTATTACATAACATTGGAATGATCACAAGAGATCAAGTCTTGAAAGATCAATTAGATTAATATCCTTGGAAGTACTAGATACATATATAAGTTTTACATTACAATATGAAATTAAAACAACAAAAAAATTTGTCCCCTTTGAACACACTTATATCCCTTATCCTATCCCTATAGGTCAACCATAAAATACTTCTTTAAATCCTGGGAAAAATAAAACATAGAAAGGGGTGAGCTCAGATGCTCTGTAAGGATAAAAATATAGCGCAAACTTTCATAAATAAGCATAAACATTTAAGTCAATGTATAAGATAGAAACAAAATCCTTTTTAAACTCCAATTTCATAATAATATGGAAAATATAAATCAAAATAATTCCATTTACTTATTTACATGGATATTATTCTAGTCGAATAATCCCTTGTAATATCAATAGCTAATTTCATAATGATGGAATGCATAATACCAGACATCACAACCACATAGTCAAGGCCTCGTGCCATGAATACAAATAATATTTTGTCAAGGCCTTGTGCCAAGACACAAGTTTGTCTCATGAGACCTACCAATGCATCGAGGAGCTATAACAGGATCCACATGTCAGCTACTAAGTCCAATGCATTCCTCATATGAAAAGTTTGAAACATAATAGAAACCTTCATATTAAAACTAGAATATGAAATGTTAATACTTTAACCATAAACCATGAATGGTATAAAAATAACACATATACAGTCAAAATTATCCCAAAACCTTCAATAAAATATGGACAATTTGTATCATAATGAATCAACTTCCAACAAGTGTAAAAATCCATCAAAGGATGTTTACATAGATGAAATCAAAAATATTGGAGAGAAATATCTCTTTATTTTTTTAAATCATTTAAATGTCACATAATTATAAAAGAAAACATTTATTTTGAAAATATTCTTACAATATTTTAAGGGATGATTCGATGATGTTATAATGGTGAAAAATAGCTGCAACCGCCATATAAGTTAAAGAAATACATTCTTATCTTAATTTTGTTGAAAAGGTAATGAAGTACCTTATTTGGAAAACGACGGAAAGATTCCTTTAAAAAAAAAAGAAGGTCAAATAAGGGTATAAATGACTTTAACCCATATTCTAGAAATTAATAAAAATGTTTTGAAATACATTTTTAAGAAACATGGATGTGGATGATAATGAAGTTCCATTAGATATAAACAACCTAGAATAAGTAAAGAGATTATAAAATTAACCCTTACCTTGTACTTTTCCTTGGTCGAGGGTACGTTAACCTCCTTTATAATGGTGAAATAGTTGTTATTAAATTATAAATGAACTACATACATAAATATGATATCATATATGATATTCTAATATAGATTTGTTAATAATATTTTAGTAGTATCATTGTTTTAGGTGTTTACTGATTCGTATTCCTTTATATGTTTTGTTACATAAGTCACATTTTTTATGGATTGAATGTATTTTATTCATACACATAATGATATTAAGTTCTTAAACATTATTTTTAATCATAAAATGAAATTTATTCTTGAATGTTTACGATGAGGAATGAATCTTATCACATTCGTGGAGACGATAATCCGTACGTACGCACGAGCGAAAATACCATTCTTTTGATGGTAAAATCGTATGTAATTTGATGGTATATAATATATACAGAATCATTAACATGTTATATTTATTATTTATATCAAATATACCTATTATTATACCCATCCAAATAATTAAGTGTCGAGTAACAGAATACACCACGACGTGGAGACGGTAAGCCGTACGTACGCACATATGGTGACTTTTTCATTAATAGGATTGATATGATAAGGACTATGGTTATACCATATTTATAATAACATCACAGTATGTATAAGGTACTAGATTTATTATTTTTATATGGAAACAACCAAGAAAGAGCAAGTGGATTAAGAACAAAACTTAGAAAGAGGTGAAGAAATTATTACCTCTTCTTCGAGTGCTTCCATTTGATTTGATCAAAATGGATCCTTGGGATGGATTTCTGATAAATGAAAGGCCTCTAGGTTGAATTTAGGGTAGTTGGGAGGATATTTTGGTAGGGTTTGTCCTAGACAAATGGCTTTGGAGGTGTGATTTTGAGAGAAGAAGAAGTACCCTTTTATAAGAGAGGTGAGGGTCACTTTAGGAAAGTCTTGAAATATTAGTTTATTTTTCAATCATTTTACATTTATAATTGATAAAAATAGATTTATTTAGAGTATAAGGTGGGGATGGGTCGAAATACTCTCAAACAATAGGTTTTAGATAGGTTTTGGTCACCATATTAACCTTATCGTTTAGATTTAACTCCTGGTTAAATAGTTTAACATTTACCATGTATTCTTGTATTATTATAATAAATGGTAAATAAACCTAAAACAAAAATCCAAGAGAACCCCATGTGGTTCATTATTGATATATCTAACTTTATTTATGTCCTTTTTCTGATCCTTATATTTTTAGGAATATTATATCAATCAATAATATATTATTTGTTTTAAAAACTCATTTATGTCAATTTTGACACTATTTAGTAATTGATTTTTGTTAAAGTCCTAAAAACTTGATTACTTCAAATAAAATTCATTTAATAAACCCTAACATGTCATAGTAACCTAAAAAATTAGTTTAATTCATCAAAAGTCTTAATTTACATTTATTTGGATATTTATAATATTAATTATTTTAATCTTTCATTAATAAGTTAATTACTGCATCATCATTGTTTCATAACTAAATTAAACTATTTAATGTATAAAAATTATAAATTAAATACCATTATATAGGAAATATTTTTATATTTATAATGAAAATTAATAGTTTAATTTATCTTATGTTTAACCCTATATTAAAAATGGTTTAGTTATGAAAATTTGAATTTATTACTTTTAACACATGTTTAAATAAAATAATAATAAATGTCTTAATCTAATCCAAGTGGACCAAAAGGATCATATTTTATTCCTAAGGTTTATTTTGTTTGAAATAAAATAATCTAAAAGAATGAGGACATGTGTTAGGGTAATTATATTATCATTTTTAACTTTTATTACCCTATTTACTTTTAACTATGGTAAATAAAAGTCTACAAATACTATTCACCAAAAATTATTTTCAACTTATTAAACCAAATTTTACTTACTTATATCAACTGTGTCTCTCATATTTTTTAAATTCAATTCATAGAAGTGGTAGAATTACATTTTATGAAAATTTTCTAACATGCCTAGAAGGTGCGTAAAAGACGGTAAAAAGTTCAATAAAATTTTATATATCTAATCTTATTATAAAACGAATCCAATTAATTCATTGGACTAATATAGGTATTATGTATATATTTTTACCTAAATTAAATTTAAATAAAATAAATAATTATCTAAATAAAAGTTCGTTTTTGAAAAATAACACATTGTTTTTCACTATTCCTCAAAAATTGAATGTTTTCAGAAAAATAAAAAAATTTACCCTAAGATAAATTTGATATTATGAATACAAAAATGAAGTCCATTTTGAAAAATATAATTTATAAAATTTCAAAAAGTGGGTATTCTTATTCATAACGTCTAGTTTGATTGGGCATGGTGTGCTAGAACTCGAAGTTGCATAACACACAAGCTATTGTATTATTCAAAGGGAAACGTACCATGGAAGCTTGGGGTGTTACATTGTCAGTTTAATTTTAAATTAAATTCTGCGTTATCTTTATTGGTAATATTTAATAATAGATTCCATATTTGGAATTAGTGTATCAAAATTTTGTAATTAGGCCCATTTATTATTATTCAATATGAATAGTAACCGTTGTAATTTTTTACCATGGTAAAGCATAAATAAAATAATTTGAGTTATAAATAAAATGATAGGAATTATAAAATTACTGAAACAAATACCTTAATTATATTGGATGATTCAATTTTGTTAGTAATAATCAATGGTCCATTTATGTATCCTTTATTTTCCATTTTGATATGATTATAACATTTATAATATTTTAATTAATGAATATTCAAAATTTCCACACTCCTTCTTTTATTGAATATAATATTTTTTTAAAAGTTAAAAAAAATGATATTTTTGAGTAAAAATATAATTTTAAAATAATTTTTTTATCTTAATAAAGGTAATTTATTTATAATTTTTGTTGAAGAAAGATTACCTTATATATTTACACAATACTGATGCATTAATAATTAAATTATTAAAAAATAAAATAAATGCTATTAAAATTTTAAAAGTAAAATATTTTTACATAATTAATGGGATCCAAAAGTTTTAAATATTTAGAATACCTTTTATAGATGTATTAAAATATTTTTTTTTCTAATTTTACATGTTTCTGTGATGTTCTAAAAATCTAAGTAATGAATAGTTCAAACAAATTACATTAATGATATATTATAAAAAATAATAATATAATAAATAATATAAAATTCACTTAAATATTTTATTGATCCAATTGATTGTGATATGGATTATAAAACCAACCAGGGTCTATTAACTAGCTGTTTTTCTTTTATATTTACTATATTGACGCTCAAAGAGTAAAAATCATTGTAGTCACTATATGTGTGAAAGGGGTTAATGAGGGGTTGAAAAAAAATATGAGGGTAAAAATGTGATAAAAACATCTATAATTTTTATTATATGAGATTATTTAGATACCTAATCAATATTTATTAAATATAAATCATTTTTTATCCATTTAGAATTTATAATTAATTTATATTAATTTAATATTTTGAGAAATTCTATGATTGTCCCTCCCCTCTTTTATAAAGGGGCATCACTTTTTATCTATACATCACACATAAAAACCCATTTTCATTAACTGAGAGATATGAAAATCCATTTATAACATCCCTACCCACATTCTACATGCATTAGTTATGGAAAAATACCAACTGTAGTTGTATTAAGGTGGTATGAAAATGAGGTTTTCAGAAGAAAATTTATCATTTTTAGTTCTGAATTTCATTATTTTTATTTCATCATCCTCCTTCAATTCTTCCTTAAGCATGATTATATGATAAAAACCAAATATATCATATCTATATGTTTTTATGTAAATTTCAATGTCTATATCGATATTCTCCTCCATCAAATGGGAAATGAATCAATCATTCATCTGTAAGGAGGATTACCACCTTGCAAACCGATGTAACATGTTTTCCATCACCATCTCTCATGGATGTATTATAATGTTGAAATTAATTATTATATTTTATATTATTGACTTATTTAAAATTCATAAATAATAAAATATCATTTACCATTATACCATTCAATTTATTTAAAAATGATAATTTAGTTTGTGCGTACGTGTTGACTATGACCTCCACGAAGCGAAGTGATTTGTTTTTCATCACCACATCATATGAAAAATATATATAATTTTATTTATATAACTTTTTTTGATAATATGATCTTTATATAAAATTAAAATTATACTTACCTTATTCCGATAAAAATCATTGAAAGATGGAAAGGTTGCTCATGCGTTTGTACAACTAATAGTCTCCATGATTGTAATGTATTTAATTTTTCAATAGCATATTTAATGGTTTGACATAAAAGTACAATTTATTTATAAAAATGAAAATAATTTCATGTGTATTATTCTTAATATGATGGAATAATGACCTCATTGACTATAGTCAAACTACTGAAGTCATTTCTGACATATGAGGTAAATATTTTCAAAACAAATGACATAAATTTAATTTATTAAGTGACTTTATAAAATATAGAATTTAATGAAATAAAGGAATAATTAAATTTAAATTTTTTCTTGAAGAATTTGAAAATTAATATATTTTTGTTATCCAGGGACGTAAATAATATATGTGGAAAGTTGGACTCAGGGTAGGCGAAATTATTTTAGAAATCAACTTTTAATGTTCCTCTTAAAACTATCCTTTTATTCCATAAATATATTTATAATTTTTTATGTATTAATTATATGGAAATTAAAGTTTTATAAAGAAAATATTATTTCACCATAAATTCTATTAGAATCATTGAAAATTAATTCTTTCATAGAATGGTTGAATTTCTTTACAAAATGATAAAAATGAATGATTTCCTAACGTATATGGTGAAAATGACTTTTCCTACCACTGTAAATATTATTTCATGTTTGGATTACTCAATAATATTTTTTTTCTTGAAATAAAAATCCTTTCCCTTTCTTGGGTATTTTGGTATTGAAAATGGGTTTTAAATAATAAAAGGTATTCTGACAACGAAATGGGTTTTGGATGGTGGTTTAAAAGATTTTTTCTATACTTGTTTTCATGATATGGTTCTTGGACATTATTTATAAGTTTTTGGGGACATTATATCTCATTGGTGAGCCTAATTTAGTTGATACGAAGGGTTGATCCCCATTATAGATCATGGTTACTCCCAATATATCATATACGATGGGGGTGTCCAGATTTCTCCCCAATGCATTCAGTAATGTTTACGTTCTACATATAATTATATTGGAAGTCGATCATATGATTATTCCAGTATAATGGGTTTCAAGGGTTTTAAGATTATGAAGTCTAATGGAATCAACATGATTTTTTTATTCTTGATAATGAGTTTTTATTCTTAATAATGAGTTTTTTATTTCAACTTAATCTTCCCCTCCCTAGGTATTTTTCCCACACAACATTTCAAATGTGTTTTTCATATCTTTTTAGTATAGTTAAGGGAATAAAAGAAATAAAGTATAAAATTGTAATGATTTTTCAGGAAGAGGAATCAGGAATTATTTTAAAAGATTTATATTGTGGGGAAAATTGATAGGGATTATATGTTCTAAATTTGTATCACTGTGGGTTTTTTATGTAATTGTTTTGACTAAAATCTATTGTAGATATAAACCTAAAATACCATTGGGAATGTAAGAAAGTGATTTTCAGTTTTATGTCACCAGAATATGTAATGTTATAGGGTGCATCCTTACATGGATGGGGCATTAAATTATATACCCCCCTAATGCATCAATAATATTATCAAGGAAAACTTTTTTGGAAATTTGGTATATGAATTAATTTTTATTGTATTTTGTCTTAGAAAAATTCCTAAGTTGTAATATTAAGATACCCGACATTATGAATTTCATCATAATGAAGTAAATTTTTATTTTATACATGATTATTTATATAGTTTTTATATATAAGGAAATATTTTTTCTAATATTTAAAAAAAATATGGAAATATTTAATTATTTTTTATTCCAACCATATTACTCTTTCCTTTTTAATTCTTTGATTGATTCTATTGTATGATACCCCATGCAAAGTATTTGATCACACCATTTGTTTTGTTCTTATAACATAGGTAATGTAAATTTTATTATATATAATATGTAGAAAAGAGTATCACATGTATAGAATTTTATGATAGATATTGAAGGGTTATTGTAAAATAATAAATATTTGTTTTTTTGGAAATTACCCATTTTATGGGAAATATGTGGGATTTTTAACTTAAAGGAATTCATAACTATTTTAAACACTAAATGAATATGTTCTTGGGTTTTAATGTGACCCAATATTTATTATTTTAATTATAATTATTTAATATTAAGGTTGGTGTACTTTAGTTAGCTTTAAATTTAGAATCTCAAGAATGGGTTTTTACCCCTAGATCTAGGATCTCAGGTTTGGGGCGTCTTATTTTGTATCAAATAAAGATATTTGATAACTTTATATGTGGTAATTTTATTAAATAAGGATATTTTAATGGTTATAGAGACAAATATGGGTTGATATGTTTAATGTTGATCATAATTCCAAAGTCATAGATTCCCATTTGATTTTTATGTTATTTTCATTTAAGAGGAACATTAATTTTTTTTGGATGAATACAAGATCAACATATATGATGTAATGACCCAAAATTTTTATCAATGAGAATTACCTTCATATAATTTTGTTATATGGTATAAATCACATAATATCACATATATAACACAATGAAAACATTATAAATGAAGAATGAATGAAATAAGAAGTATTTATAGAAATTAAGGAACCTATACCAATAAACTGGTAACTTGACCTTTCATATAGTTATATGACTGTTGGGAATTATAATTTTAATAATAGAATAGTAACCTCACATATGACTGTATTAATTGAATTTAGGTATCTCATGAATGAAAATATGATGTATTTATTTCATGAAATAATTAAAGAAATGTTTTAAAACTGAAAAATTTTGTGTTGGTATTTTTGTAAGTCATAAATATTTCATTAAAATTTTATAATTAATTTAATAATTTAAAATAAAATTTTTATGTACTTTATTCACAAATTAATATTTTTTCTCTTATGATTATAAATTATTTTTATGATACGTTAATATATTTTTCAAAGTGTCATAAAATAATTTATAATTTTAAAATAAATATTTCTCCAATAAATGATGATTTTAATTAAATAAAATTTATATATAGAAAATTAGTTTCATAAAATGGAGTCCATTTTTTAATTATATAGGTCAAAAAATGGTTAGGGTTATTTTTTATATATTTTTCTAAAATAGTTGAATTTTTGGTGATTAGTGAAATATGGTTATTTACAGTATTTAAATTATAATAAAATACATGAATTAAAATATAATTCATGTGATGGAACCAATGATATTACTTTTGGGAAATGGTGTATTATTTTTTTTCAATCCACACACTGAAGATCAGGGAGCTTGTAAATAAAGGGATTTTACTATTCAAGATGAAAACAATATTGAAGGTGTCATAATTTTGGAGTGTTTGCCAACTTTTTGGGTCCAAAAATTTGAGAATAGATAAAAGTGTTTTTAGAAAAGGATGTTTCACTTAGGTTTGAACGTGTTTTGGAATTTTTCTTTCAAGTCATGTTTTTTGATCATTAAATCAAAATATGGAAAAGGAAAAAAGCACATGAAGGATTTAAATTCTCGTGGAAGATGAGGTTGCGCGGAAGAGACATACATGCCCAATGCGACATAAAAGATGTTTTTTTCACACATGGAAAGAATCGTGTTCAAAAGGTAATAAATGCCTATAAATAAGAGGATATCCCATGTAATTTGAAGAAAATTTCAATCAAAGGTCAGGTTCTTCTACCACATGAAATAGTTGTGCATAGAAGAGTTGCAGAAAGAAATTCTTATGTATAAGGTGTTCTTATAGTCTTTCAAGAACAAGTGAAACATATGGAAATTATATGAAAAAGATATGTTTTGTGAAAAAATAAGGGTTTTGTGAAAGTCCTCTTGCATGAAAATAACAAATCTTGTGTGCAACAATAGGTGTTGTGCACAAGTTCTAGTGTATACTTCTAGAAAGTATTTAATACCTGGCTAGTTTGATCAGGGCTTTCAAGTGCATCAATTCAGGACATTGATTCAAGAAAAGTATCATTGTAAATAGGGACAAGGGCATTAAAAAAATATATTGAAGAGACCTTCCTGTTGATAAACTGAGTAAGAGTTCACCCAATGTAGTGAGCTAGGTGGAGTCAACAGAATAGTTTTGAGGGATGCAATGTGCTATAAATAAAATCATGTAAAGGAAGTGTTCCTATAATAGAGTGACTCGGTCTAAACTTTTTTATTCCATAACTAGTGAATATTAGAGGATTTTGGTACAACCAACACACTATCGACATATGCACCTTGGACCAGCCGTTAAAGGTGAACCTTGTAAACCTAATGTGTTGTCTTTCTACATGTGAATATTTTATTACTACTCGAATGCATCATAAAAGTTTAGTGAGTTACTAAAAATGTGGGAAATAGATCCATATCGTTATAAGAAAAAGTCGACACCCTAATTCACCCCTTCCCTATTACTATTCTTTGGGGTCCTATAAGTGGTATCAGACCTAAGGATCATGTATGTAGGATATTGTAAAGTAAAGTTGTTCTCTATTGAAGATTCGAGTTTCATTCACGAGTCATCAATTAAGTGATGTTTTGATGAAGATCTTATTGTCTTTGAGTAGAATTATATATCCACCAAGACCATGATGAAAATGATAAATAAAGAGAATATAAATTTGAAGAAGTCCATATTATCTAAAGAAGTGGTAGTATCTAGTTCACTATGACTTTCTAACAATGAAGATATATTAGTATTAGAAGGTAAAGAGTAGGTGGCTCGGGCTTCCACCAAAGAGAAGGAAAAACTTTCCACCTCATGTAAATCAACTTTTTCATGTGATGTAGAGGTTTGTGTTAGTACCTTAGAATGTTTTCCTCAAAATAAACATCCTAGCATAAGTGGTGATATTGATCAATCTACAACCTCACATGAATTTTTGATTGAGATATTAATAATTTATCTTAAAGATATTCCCAATAAAAGATCCATTATTTTTTTTAGAATCATTCAATATATATAGTCAGAGATCACACAGTTGGAAAGTGAAGTTAGTTCTATAGAAAAGGACTTCGAAGGAAATGTTCTTGAATATTTAAAGCTCTCCAGATAGGTTTAATCCTTTGGTTAAACAAAGAGGTAACTTCAAATAATTTACATTAAATAACTCAAAATATATTATGAGAAAGAGGGATTCCAAAGATATCTTAAAGAAAATATCAATGTTCTTGAAGAGAAATTGAAAAATAGAACTGATTTCAAGGGTGTACAATTGGATTGAATATCCAGGAAGATCAAGGAACATGACTCTTTTAATCAGAATAAAGTGATGCTAAATGAAGAATAATTTTTTAAAATAAATAAGGCTTATGAAGAAAATATTATTATGATAGAAGATCAAATAATCATCCTCAACACGAAATGTCTTTATTTGGAAGCCTAGTTGGTCAATATTGGGAAGAGATATATTAAGACTTCTAAAAATTAGGAAACAGTTGTTGTTGATACTCAATGATCACTGGAGGATTCTAATTTTGAACGACCCCCAACACGTGATAAGAAGATCATGATATCTTTTAATGATCTATATCAAGTAGCTGTTAAGAAATTGGTACCTTCTATAACATATTATGTTAATTCCTATAAACCTATTATCATGAAGTGTGTAGGTTGTAAGAGGAATATGGGAAATTCATGGATGAATAAAGGAAATATGAAACCTACAACCATTACTAGGGTTGATGGGAAAAAGAGTATGTAATCTAGTTTCCCATAGAGAGCTCAATAAGTCATGAAGAAGACCCAATAACCATATATTAGAGATACAAATAAATCAACATTTTTGGGTTAATGTTGGTGTATCAAATTTTTTTGGTAATGTTCATTAAATTGTTGGTGCAATCCTCAAAATGTAAAAGAAACAAAAGAAGAATATCTCATGGTGAATGAATTAGGAAATTAAGTATCAACATGAACATGTCTAAAATCATTTGTTTATTTCAAATAGGGTTGGAATGTTTGATAAAATCCATGACGTATGAAATTATAGTGGTCACAAGGTTGGTACATGTTTATCACAAAATGAATTCGCTATTAACAAGAAAAGATGGACACAATAGATGGTTATGTATGAAGAATCTACCTTGGTAGTAAAGTATACGAATTTTGTGAACCGAAATTCTCTAAAAAAGGTAACAAATAATAATATTAATAAGACCTTGGTTTATTAAGTCCATGAAGTTAAAGGGTAGTGTTTTCAAAATAAAAAATAATATGGATGAAACTCAGAATAATCCATGTCGAAGATCAAAACATGATCCCTTAATTTTTAATGGTATGTTAGTTATCCAGATAGAATATTCCTGAGATTAGTCTAGTTATATGGTAATAGAAAATAACCCACATGATGAAGGAAAAGTGCATGAGAGTTTTCAGCCAAAATAAAACTCATGTGTTAAATTTGTTTTATTTAATAGATGCAATAAATCTGGTCATATTGTAAAAGGTTTTTCAACCTTAATACGATAACAAGAAGAATTACATAAGGGGAGTAAGAATTTTTCATCCAAGAAGGCTATCTAAAAGAAAAAATATCCAAAAAAAGTAGAAGTGTATGTGAAGATATCCATGCTGCCTCAACATAAATCAAAAAAATTGTTCGCTCGTGCAAGCATGAAGACTATAGAAAATGGAGAAACATGGTTGAGAATATCATCTCAACTGTGCAGTTCATATTGATGAAGCAAGGAGGATAAAATGTATTCCATCAATCATTTATATTTTTTATTTTTTCTTATTATTTAGGGAATTTTTGGTGATGAATGTTCTTTTGGGGTGAACCTAAGAAGCATATAAGGATATTAATTCTTGAGATCCATGTTAAATAACTCACCATATTTGAATGATTCCTCAATTTTTTATTCAAATAAAAATATAATGGTGAATAATTTTTGTATGAATATGGAGATCTTAAATTCTGAATAACTAGGATAAATATGGTTCTATCTTGTCTTGATAGTATTTTCTTTTATCCTGAAGAACAAGTGTTTAAGAAGATAATCTTTGGTGAAGTTTTGAATGCTATCCAATGTGAACAGTCACAAGATGAAGGACCATTCTAGTGTTTTCCCCATAATGAAATTTCATGAAATCCATTCATATTGAGATCTAATATTATAAGGATTTTGGGAAGTATTTCCCTTGAGGGGAAGAAAAAACAAGAATGATAAAGAGGCTTCCAGAATAGATATTTCAATTATTATTTAACCTGATATTTTGGAAATTTCTTATAGATTATGTCATTGCAAAAGGAGTTTCAGTGGGAAAGTGATATATTTAGACACCGAAATAGTGTATGGATTACAAAATATTCTATGATGACACAAATAATATGATTTAGAAGAAGAGTCGTCTAAATAAATGATGGTTGAAGAAACATCATCTGAACCTCACATGAGAAATGGAAGAGTAGAAATTGATTAATATCACTTCATTAGGGTTTGGAATGCTCCCACACAGATAAGAAGAATGGAAAATTCTGCATAGTTTTCCTTCATATAAATTTTGGAACTAACCTCATTTGAAGAAGCTATGAAATATGGATCATGGGCTAAATCCATGAATGATGAACTCAATTAAATTGACAAGAACAAGACATGGGATCTTGTTAATCGCCCTAAAAACCACAATGTGAATAGATTAAAATGTATCTTCAAAAAAATAATTATAAGCATGGAAATGTGGTCACAAACCCAACATGCCTAGTTTGTAAAGGCTATACAAATATTGAAGGAATTTATGTCAAAGAAATTGTTTCTCTAGTGGAAATATTAGAGAAAATAAAGTTTTTCCATTTCATAGAAATATAAAGAGGATATAAATTTTATCTTATTGATGTCAAAATATCATTATTAGATAGTGTTCTTGAGCAAGAAGTATAAATTGAACAACTAGTGTGATTTCTAATCGGTAATGATGAAATAAATGATTTTAGACTGAAAAGGCTCTCTATTGTGTGAAGCAGGCACCATAAGAAAGATATTCTCATCTGAATTCTTATATGAAGAATATTGAATTTAAATAAGACGGTTTAGACCATAATATACATTTGAATAATTCAAAGGAAGATCAATTCTTGGTACTGGTGTATGTAGATTATATTATATTTAGTGGATATATGTAGGGATCAGTGGATGCATTTCAAAATCACATTAAATTGGAATTTGAAATTTCTGAGATTGATGAACTCAGATACTTCTTGGGGCTACAAGTGATTCAAAGGAAATACTACACTTCTATTTCAATAGAAAATTATTCAAGAGAGTTTCAAAATAAGTTCAATATGTAGGACTCAAGACCAATGTCATCTCTGATTGTGGTTGGAAAAAAAAACTTGGAAATCATGAGGATGGGACTCCTCTAGTTCCCCCCATTTATAGGAGAATCATCAGCATCTTACAGTATATAATGGAAAAACAACCATATATTGGCTGTGTAACATGATTATAAGACCTCTTTCAATGTTATATGAAAGAAGAACATATGGATTCGGTAAATGAATCTTGAGGTACATTAAAGGTGCTCACAATTATGGATTACACTTTACTGTAGGAAGAGATAATGAAAATTCACCATTTTTTGATGTGTACTGGGCTAGCAATGTCGTAGATAAAAAGTCCACAAGTGGCGTACCATTCTTTATTGGAAATAAAAGTGTAGGATTTTTTAGTTAAAAAGGAAAGTAATTCTCTTAGTACTATTGATGTAGAGTATATATCCACTACCAAGGCTTTCACTCAACTAATGTAGATAAAGAAACTACTAAAGGATTTCGGTGAGGATGTGAAATAGAAAATGGTGATTCACAGTGATAATAATAGTGTGATTAAGCTTACCAAGAATCATGTTCAGCATTCTCGTATAAAATAAATTGAAACCAGATATCACATCATAAATGAAAGGGGTGGACAAGGCAAGATTAAAATGGATTATATTGGAACTAATGACCACGTGGATGACATTATAACCAAGACATTGGTAGAACATGTGTTTAATAATCATTTTTTGAACTTTTTTGTTCAACAACCTCCCAGTGAATGAGGATATTACGAACATCCCCTCTCCATAGTTGCGTTAATTATTTTAATCTGTTTTTGGAAGTGATGCAGATTTATGGGGGAGATATGATCTAAGGGAGTATGTTTTGAGCTCTATAAGTAATGTTTAGGTTCATTGGGTTTATTTACAATAAAGGATAATGGAAAAAATTCTAATGTAAAAATGAAAAGAATGATATTATTTTCTGTTTGTAGGAGTTTCGATAATGGAGAAAGTAGTTGAAGGTTTGTGGTTTTTGACAAACAATGAAATAATTCTGTGAAATAATGAGAATAAGTTGTTATGAAGAAATAATTAAATGAATTAAATGCTTCTATGATAGGAACTGGGAATAACTTGGACATATTTAATCATTAAAAACCATGATAACCCAATGCATGCTTCCCCTCTTATTTTATACACTGAGAATTTCTCTAGTAGACTTGGAGTGTTGGATGAGTTGTTTCTTGTGTATTAGGTTTTGATTACGACTGGTGCTTCATTGAATTTATCTTCAGATTTCCAAGAAAACCAAAAGTGGGAGATTAGTTGAACCAAGGATTTTATTTCATTGAAATTTAGTATGGTTTATGTTTATTTTCAATCCACACATGCAAGATCAAGAATATTACAAGGAATGAGATCTTACTATTTAGCTGAAAATAGTATTAGAGGTGGTGTTATTTCACAATGTTTTCCAAATTTTTCAGTCCAAAAATTGGAGAATGAATAATAGTGTTTTTTTACATGGATGTTGTGCATAAGTTTAAATGTGGTTTGGAAATTTTCATTCAAGGAATCTTTTTGTATCATCTCATGAAAATAAAAAAAAAATGAAAAAAGTGCATGAATGATTCTAATTTTTGCGAAAGACGAGGTTGCACGAAAGAGACATACACATTAAATGAGATGAAAAGATGTGTTTTCATGCACCATGGGAATATTTCATTCGAGGTCATCGAGGCCTATAAATTTGTAGTTACCCCAGGCAAGATAAAGGCCTTTTCCAATAAAGATCAAGTTTCTCTATCGTGCGAAAGAGTTTCATGCTGAAGAGATTCAGAAACAAATTATTGGATGAAAAGTGTTATTTTAGTCTTTAAAGACCAAGTGAAACATATTTTGTATCTATGTGAATGATAAGAGTTGGAAAAAAGATATGGTTTGCATGAAATATATATTTCATGAAATTCTAAAATCTTGCGCACAAGATTAGGTGTTTTGAGCAAGTGCCAGTTTGTGCTTCTAGAAAGTTTTAAATATATGGCTTGTCTAATCATTTCTTTCAAGTGCATAAATTTTGGACTTCGATGCAAGTAGAGTCTCTTTCTAGAAAGGGACAAAGACTTCAATTAAAATCTAGTGAAGATACCTTCAAATCAATAAATTGAGTAATACTTTATCCATGGAAGTGAGCTAGGAGGAGTCAACATAAGTGTTCCTTGGGATGTAGTTTTCTATCCCTAAAATATTGTAAAGGTAGTGTTTTTAGAATAGAGTGACTGTGTCTAAACTCTTTTATTCCACAACTAGTGAATATTAGTGTATATTTTTATGACCAAAACACTATCATCATATGCTCCATGAACTATCATTTAGTTGTGAAACATGTAAAACTATTCTGTTGTGGTTCTGCATGTGAATGTTTTCATACTTATAAAATCCATCTTATGGTTTAAAGAGTTCCTAACAACATGGGAACAAGATACGTCACAATAAAAGAAAAATTTGACCCCTCATTCACCCACCACACTCAGAGTGATTTGGTGTCCTACATGTTTTATTAGACCCAAGGTTCACGTATGTTGGATACTCTATAGTAAAGTTATTCTCTATTTAAGATCTGAGTTTCATTCTTTAGTCAAAAATGAAGTGTAATTTTGATGAAGATCATGTTATCTCTGAGCATAAGTCTATATCCACTAAGACTATGATGAATGTTGGACTCACCTATTTTGATAATCCCAAATATGTTTTTCATAATTCCAAATCATGTTTTTATAATACCAACAACAATGTGTGCATTCTATGCTAATTATGTTTCGATAATTTTATATTTTTCTATAGAGTAATTTTCATAAACTCTCAATCTCACTGCTCGATTGGTTAAGCTTATAGTGGATAATTTATCCAAGTACAGAGGTCACTGTTACTGGGGTCACCGCTACAAGGTCACAGTTACAGAGGTCACTGCCAGAAGGTCACAGTTACAGAGGTCACCACTACAAGGTCACAGTTACAGAGGTCACCGTTACAGAGGTCACCGTTATAGATGTTACCGTTACAGAGGTCACTGCTACAAGGTCACCATTACAAGGTCACCGCTACAAGGTTACTATTACATGGTCACCGATGTAAGCCTACTGATAAAGGTTACCGCTGAAGCGTACTGTTGAAAGGTTCCAGTTGGATATTGTCAATGTGCACCTACTGATGAAGCCTACTGATATGAAGGCTACCATTACCAGTCTACTAATGCTTATCCTTCCATACTTTGTCAATTTCTCAATATTATTCTAACAGTCATATTTGATAAATAAAATGCCTCTAACATTAATTAATGCTTATTGTAAACGTTTCAGAAGAAAATACGTGGGACAGTACGAGGTACGAGAAAGATTGAACGTGATTTACTCATTCTTTTTGTCAGACGTCAAATATAAAAAGAAAAGACCTAGAAAGAGAGAAGAGGGAAACATATACATGGAAACGAAGAAAGGGTTTCATGAGAAGTGTGATAGAGCTTACTCTCCAAATCAAAAAGAATAACCATTCAACATTAACACAAAAGACCCACAAGATTCACAAAGATCATTCTGGGATAAACTCATTACTACCTTTTGTGCTTCATTAACTCTTGTTTAACATCAGAAGTATAACACTAAAAGCTAGAACCTAGATTTGCGTCACTATGTTTTGGAAACCACTTCTAGAGATTGACTCGAAAATCAACATTTCTCATTCCAAGGAGTCAAGAGCTAAACTGCAAACACATAGATCCTTCTAGACTCTTTCTCATCATAACTACTCCATTGTTTTTCTTTCTTTTTCATCTTTGAGAAGTGTCTGTGTATATTTGTATCACACACTGTCTCCTGTGCACGAACTAGAGGATACTAAATATCCTCACATCAAACTTCACCTTATCTGGGTTTCCCACGTATAATTGTGGAAGAGACCGTGTGTGGTCTATATTGTTTGTCTATCCCACGAAGAATAGTGGTAGAGGGTGTATTCCTTGGATAGTTTGTGAAAACTATTATAATGCCCAATACAGGCTATGTATAAAGTTTTAATATAAACTGCATTGTGGCAGGTGATCACCAAGTGGAGAGGATTAGGTCTCAGCTTGAGACTGAACCTCTTGTTTACATTGTTGGGAAAATACTCATATACTCTTTTTTGATTTTATCCGCTTCTTATATTTGCTAAAACATAAAACTATTGTTTCTTACACTTTGATAGTTAGTTTCGGTTAGTGTGTGTATTTTTTTAATTTAGTTAACTTATTTCAAAAGTTGAATTGGTGATCTATACTGATTCATCTGAAGATTAATCACCCTTTGAGAAAACTGTTGACTAATTGAACCTTTAAAATTCTACTTCCTTAATTAACTGGGCCATTTTTAAATTGGGGGTTTTTCATAACCATATAGTTTTTACCAGAAATTTTAATTGGAACTCAATTCACCCCCTCTTGAGTATCCACTATGACCAACAATGAACATGAAAAATTAAGAGAAGATATAGTTGAAGAATTCCATCATACCAAATGAAATGTTAGCGAATAATTCTCCATACCTTTCTGACAATGAAGATATTTCAGTATTGGATGGTAAAGATAAGATGGATCATCCTTCCACGAAAGAGATGGAACACCTTTCCACCCCATTTAAATCAATATTTTAAGTGATCAAGGGAATTTTTTAGTACCTTTGAATTTTTTCCTCAAAATAATTATCCTATTAAAAGTGGTAATGATAATAAATATACAACATTAAATTGAAATTCAATTGAGAGATTAAGAAATTATCTACATGATATTCCAAATTAATGAGTTGACACTGTTGGTATAATCCTTCAATATATGTAGGCAGAGATCACCCGATTGGAAGAAGAAACTGATTTTTGGGGAAATGACATATAAGGAAAAGTTCATCAATGATTAATTCTCTCTAGATAGGTTGAAACCTTTAAAGAAACAAATAGGGAACTTGAAATAAGTTCTATGGAGTACCTTAAATAAGTTGAAGAGAATGTGGGATAGAAAAAGGATCTTGAAGAAAAGATCAATACACTTGATGTGAAATTGAAAAATAGAACTAATTTCAAGGGTCTACATATGGATGAAATATCCATGAAGATCACAAAATGTGACTCTTTAATTATGAATAAAGTGATTCTATATAAGGAAGATATTATTATATTATATAAGGATGATGAAGAAACAATGATTTTGATTGATGATTATAAAATCATCCTCAATATGCAATTTCATGATTTGGAAGCCCAATTCGTTAATATTGAGAAGACATATATTGAGGCTTCAAAAAAAAGGTAACATTTATTTTTGCTGCTAAATGATCACTGGAGGAATCTAAAGATCAAATACCTCCAACATGAGATAAGAGGGTCATGACATCTTTTTATGAACTATCTCAAGCATTTGAGAAGAAACATGTACCTTAAAAAATATCTTGTGTTAATTCCTCTAAACCTATTATCATGAAGTGTTCAGGTTTTAAGGAAAATATTGGACAAGTATAGAAGACTAAAGTATATATTAAACCTACCACCATGACTAGGGTGGATAAGAAAATGAGTATATAAGCCGATTTTTCTTAGAGTTATCAAAAATTCATGAAGAAGAGATAACAACCTTAGACATGATATACAAATAAATCATGATTTTTGGGTCAATGTTGGAGCTACCACAGATTCAGAAATTGTGAATTAAATTGTTCATACAATCCTCAAAATTTAAAAACATAAAATAATACTATCTCATGGGGAGGAATCAAGAGTTTAGGAAGAAAAATCCACATTTCCAGAATCATCTGTTCACTACAAATAGATTTGGTATGCTTAATAACATCTATGAAGTAAGAAATTGTGGTGGTCACAAGGTTGGTACATTTTTGTCTCAACACAGATTCATTATTTATGAGAAAATAAGTCCACAATATCTAGTTAAGTATGAATAATCTACCATTGAGATAAATCAGAAGAATATACTAAAAAAAAATCCTCCAAAAAAGGTGCCAAAGAATAATGGGGATAAGACCTTGGTTTTTATGTCCAAGAAATTGAATGGTAGTTCTTTCAAAATAAATACTAATATGGATGAAACTGAAAAGAATCCACGTTGAAGATCCAAACTTTCTTCCACAAATCATAATGAAATGATTGTTAATGGGCTAGAAGATTTGGAAAGAATGAGGAAACTTGAAGATGTACAATCTCATTCTAGTGAAATAGAAGAGAAACGAATCTACATGATGAAGGAAAAGTACATGTGATTTTTCAATCAAAAGGAAACTAATTTATTTAAGATGTTTGTTGTATGATAAGTAATAAATCTGTTCATGTTTCAAATTGTTGTTTAACCATAACACCAAAACAAGAATAATTCCTTAAGGGGAGTAAGGATTCTTCATCCATGAAGGTTGCTTATAAGAATAATTCTCCACAAAAAGTAGAATTGTATGAAAAGAGACCCACACTACCTCAACATAAATTATAAAAATGTTTACTGGTGAAAGCATGGTGACATGAAAAAATGTATAAACATGGTTGAGAAGATCATCTCAAGTGTGTAGTTTATTTTGATGAAAAAGGGAGGATCCAACTTATTCCCTTAATCTTATGTGTATTGTATTTGTACTTATTTTTCAGGGAATTGAAGGTGAAGTAGGTTCTTAGGGGGAGAACCTATGAATCATATAGGGTTATTAATTCATTATATCCAAGATGAAGAAGTCACCATATTTGATTGATTCATCAATTAAATATTCAGATACAAATATGATGGAGAATAATTTTTGTATGAATTAGTAGATTCTCTATTCTATATAACTAGGATAAATATGGTACCATGTTTTCTTTATCATATTTCTTATATCCTAAAGAACAAGTGATCAATAAGATTATCCTTAGTGGAGTTGTGAAAGCTATTCAATGTGGAAAATCCCAAGATGAAGAACCACTTTAATGTTTTCTCCATACTGAAGCAAATTTGAATCCATTCTTGACGAGATACACCAATATGAAGATGTTGAGAAGTATTTCCCCAAAAGGAAATACAAATGAAGAATGTTTAAGAAGCTACCAAAATAATTATTTAAATCTTTATCTATCCCGATTATTCTAGAAATTCCATGAAGATTATGTCATTGTAAAATTAGTTTCGGTGGTCAAAGTGCATATTTAAATGTTTAAATAGTGGAAGTCTTATAAAATATTCTGGGATGACATAATGAATATGATCCATAAGAAGACTCATATAAAGAAACTATGGCTAATGAAACATCATCTGGACCTCAAAAGATAAATAAAATATTATGAATTGTTTAATATAACATCATTGCAGATTTGAATTCTCCCACACAGACATGAAGAGTGATTAATGATGCACATTATTCCTTCCAATCAATTCTTGAACCAACCTCATTTGAAGAAGTTGTGAAGGATGAATCATGGTATAAAGCCTTGAGTGGAGAAACCAATCAGATTGACAATAACTAGATATGAGATATTGTTAATAGACCTAAAAACTGTAACGTGAATGTAACCAAATTGATCTTGAAAAGAAAAATCGATAAGCATGAAAATTTGTTTAAAAAACATCACACCTAGTTTGTAAAGGCTATGCACAAATTGAAGAAATTTATGTTGAAGAAAAATTTTCTAGAGTGGAAATACTGGAGCCAAATTTTATTTTTCCTTTCCATGGAAATCAAAAGAGTATACAAAGCTTATCAAATGGATGTCAAAACTGTATTCCTAAATGTTGTTCTTGAAGAAGAAGTCTACCTTGAACATCTAGTGGGGTTTCTAATTGGTAATGATTAAATGACGGTTTTTATATTGAAAAAGTATCTCTATGGTCTGTAGTAAGAACCACAGGCTCAGTGTTCTTATCTAGATTCATATCTGAAGATGATTTAATTTAAATATGAGGTTTTGAACATAATCTCCATGTGAAAAATTAAAAGGATGATCAGTTCATGGTAATGGTGTATATAGATTATATTATATGTTGTGGATGTAGAGAGGAATCAATGGATGAATTTTTGAATCACATGAAATCAAAATTTTACAAATTCTATGATTAGTTAACTCACATATTTCTTGGGGTTGTAAGTTAATTAGGGGAAATACTACACTTTTATTTTTTATAAAAAGTATGCAAGAGTGTTTCTAAAGAAATTCAATATACACGACTCCAAACCAATGTGGAATCTGATTGTGTTTGGAACAAAAATTGGAAAGCATGAGGATAGGAATAATGTTTATCCCACCATGTATAAGAGATTAATTAGCATCTTGTTGTGCTTAACTGCAACATGTCCATATATTTTATTTACAACATACATAGAATACCTATTTTAATCTAATCCAAAGGCTGATAATTTATAGGTAGTTAAAAAAATCATGAGGTATATTAATCTTACTCACAATTATGGATTACACTTTTCTACAAAAAGAGATAATAAAAATTCATAATTTTATGATGTTGACTAGGTTGGCGATGTGGTAGATCAAAAGTCCACAAGTGCTGGAGTATTTGTTATTGGAAATAAATGTGTAGGGTTGTTGAGAAAGAAATAGGAATGTACTAATATTAGTATTGCTAAAGTAAATAATATATCTAATACAAAGGCTTGAACTCAACTACTATGGATGAAGAAATGACTAATGAATATTTCCGATGATGTGAGACAGCTAATGGTGATTCACTGTGACATGAAGTGCATGATTGATACTATAAATAATCCTGTTCAACTTTCTTGAATGAAGCATATTGAAATCATATATCACTTCCTCAAGGAAAGGTTTGAACAAGGCATGATTAAAATGGATCATGTGGAAACTAATGACCAGGTGGATGACATTCTAACCTATCCATCAGCTGTACATTTGTTCGAGAAACATCGACTGATCCTCGGTGTTCAGCCACTGTCGAATACCTGAGGACGTTATGAACATCCCCAGACCGTATTTTAAATATATATTTTCTTATATTTTTGGAAGTGAAGTTGGTTTTTTGGGAGATACTATCTCGGTGGATATGTTTGGAGCTCTATAAGTCATGTTTATTTTCATTGGGTTTATTACCAATGGGGTATAATAGAGAAATTAAATGGTTCAAAACCAGAGAATGAAATTTTTTTTGGATTCAGGAGAATGGATAATGGAGAATGTATTTGTATGTTTGTGGTTTTTAACAAAACATGAAATGATTATATGACACGATGAGAATCGCGCGTTATAAAGAAATATTTTAGGGCATTCAATGCTTCTTTGACATGATTAGATATTAGTTTGTACATCATTCAAAATTCTAAAACACAATAACTTAATTCATGCTTCCCCTATTGTTTTATACGCTGTACATTTCTCACATATTCTTATGGTGTTGGATGAGTTTTTTCTTTCATATTAGGTTTTGATTATGGTTAATTCTTCATTGAATTTATCTGTAGATTTTCAAAAAACCCAAAGGTGGAGTTTGTAAGAACCAAGGATATTTTTTTTGGAAATGGAGTATAGTCTGTGTTTTTTGTAAATCCACACATGGATGATTAGGTAGTTTACAAGGAAATTTATCTTACTGTTCAAGATGAAAACAATATATAAGGTAGTGGCGTTTCCCTTTTTTTCAAATTTATGGGTCCAAAAATTGCATAAATGAAAAATGTGTTTTTGGTGAAGGAAGACAAACACAAGTTTGATGGTGGTTTGGATAGATGTGCACAAGGAATCTTTTGGGATCATCTCATAGAAATATGGAAAAGGAAAAAAATCACATGAAGGATTTAAATTTGTGTGACTGATGAGGTTGCGTGAAAGAGACTTACCCTCTCAATGGGACATTAAAGATGGTTTTATACACAATGAGAGAATATTTACCATAAGGTCATCAAGGCCAATAAATAGGAAGCTACCCCCATGCGAGATGAAGAACCTTTCTAATGAAGATTGAGTTTATCTTCTGCATGGAAGAGTTGTAGAAAGAAAATATTTCTTAGGAAGTTTTATTTTAGTCTTAAAAGACCAATTGAAACATATGGTGTGTTTTCATGAATTATAAGGGGTGCGCAAAAGATAAAGATTGTGTGAAATTCATCTTGTGGGACCATCCCAAATCATGTTCATAAGAGTAGGTCTTATACACATGTTCCAGTGTGTGCTTCTAGAATGTTTTAAATATTTAGTTTGTCTTATCAGTTCTTTCAAGTTCCCCAATTCAGGACATTAATGCAAGAAGTGTCTCGTGCTATATAGGGACAAATACTTCAATGTAAATCTATAGAAGATACATTCAAGTTGATAAACTGAGTAAGAATTCACCCAAGGTAGTGATATAGGTGGAGTCGATAGAATCATTTCGAGGGATGTAGTGTGCTATCCCTAAAATCTATTAAATTCAGTGTGAGAGGAACAAAGTGACTATGTATGAACTTATTTATTCCCAATGTAGTGAATTTTGGTGAATTTTGGTATGACTGAAACATTGTCAGCTTATTCCCTATGGAATAGCCCATAGTGGTGAAACATGTAGATTTTAATTGTTTTCTCTCTTCATGTGAATGTTTTATTACTTCTCAAGTCCATCATAAAAGTTTAATGAGTTCCTACCAACATGGGAACATGATCCATCATGTTTAAATACAAAGTTGACACCCTAATTAACCCAACCCCTATTTGGGTGCTATTGGGTCCTACATCATTATGTAAGAACCATAGTAATAAAATCCCCTAAATTTGTTTTGATATAGTTAGTGATAAATCTCAAAATATTCATATTCTTGATCCAAAATAAAAATGTAATGCATACAATAATGAGAAAACACACCTCTCCTCCCCTATAAATACTACCCCTCCACCTCTTCTCCTCACTCATTAAAATAAATGATCCTTTTCCAATGTTTTATTAAAAATCTTCCCAAGACCTTCCCCCATGTCTAGGATCTCACGTTAATTGAAAAAAACCAAACTCTTTTCCTTTAGGAGGTTCTCAAGGGTGAGAAAGTCAAACGGTAAAATCCTCTTTCTTTTTCTTTTAATTTCATTTTGATTTCAAGTCATTTATTATCCTATACAAAACTCCACTTATCCTAGAGGATTGATGACATCGGTATCTATTATATACTACAATTTTATTATGTTAAATGAATAGTTCATCTTTAAATATCTTCCCTTTTCCTTTTATCTTAAAAATGGAAATATTGTCTCTGGTTCGTCGATTTACCACCATTGTGGATGATGAATTTTAATTTTCCAATACCACCATTAAGGATAGATATAAAAAACTAATTATGATTAAATGATACTATATTAAACATATTATAAGTTAAATAATTTTCTATAATCAATATATAAACATGATATTAATAAAAAATTATTTGACTTCGTGATTGTCGTAAAATCCACCAAATAAACTAAATCATTTTCATTAAATATTTATCTTTTGATTCATACTTATACCATACAACCAATTGATATATAAAATCATTTAATATTATTTATGTTCATTAATAATATATAATGAAAATTATGTACAACTATTCTCATTTTACATGATCTTCCACACACGTATACAGGTGAACCAATCATGAAATCCAAGGAAACGAACACACACAAATAACGAAATAGAATCTTATAACTAATAAAAAAGGCAAAAAATGACCATAAGAATATTATACTAAATAAAATACATGTACAAAATTTTCTTAATTAATTAATTATTGGAAATAATTTTTTATCGAGGACATTATGTTTAAGTGGAGAACACTTTTGCACATAGTGTAAGGGATTTGTTATGAACCTCCATTTTTTCCTTCAGGTTATGCTTTCTCTATATTTACCCAAATATAACTCTTCTTTATTTACATATACTTATTATAAACTCTTTTTATATGTTCCAAAATCATGTATCCAGATTATTTCATCTTTAATTTCTAGGGAAATACATTCTTTCTTGGATAACATTATGATAATCCCTTTTCATATTCCTTTTGACATGGTTTAGATACCGAATTATTTCCACGGGAAACCCTAATGTATATGTTATTCCTTATACACGATTATTTATGTAGAACATATATTATTGATCATGTTATACTAGTTTCACCCAGATAGTTCTTAAATTCATTGTGAATGTTTAGTCTCCTAATATTTAATGTCCAACGGTCTTAGTGGTTTTCCTTGACTCATTCTGCATTTGCAACAATATTGTTGGTGATCCTTGAGTCATGATAATATATATGAAATGAGACTTAAATAATACTTTTTTCATGTAATATATTTATTTAAAATTACTATGATTCCATGATTATGTGATCCAATGTTCTATATGTTATTTTCCCATATGTTTATTCATGTTCCATTCCTTTTTATGTCATCTTGTTATGAAATATAACCCATTTTCTATGATTCATTCTTATGTTTACCCCCATATTGGGATTCATATATAATCCATTTGTTCATTATTCCCCAAATTTTTCAATTCATATGTAATGAGATTCCTGAGTGTTTGTATCTCATTTCAATGATTAAATATAAGATGTTCTTATTTTTTTCATGTTTTTTGTTTTATGTACCTAATATTCCAAATTCACTAGACTTTATCATCATTGGTTTTTATTTTAAGGTTTATTATTATTAAAATCATGTAATAATGTTTTTAAAAGGATGGGTCCCTTATAGTTGATATCAAATAATGTTCTAGTTATTTTCAGAGATTAGGACTAGAGAACTTTAGAAAGAACCTAATGGATAATTCTATCACCAATGATAACCTAAATTGAATCCTTGGGAATAAAATGTTAGGATATACTATTTTTACACTTTTATCATTATATGATCAATGATTCCTTTTTATATTCTTATTATATAATTATTAAATCTACCCTAATTGTATATTTTTTTCAAAGTTAATGGCTAGAAATAGTAGAACCTGTGCCAAAAATCAATCTGATAGGAAAAGTGATAATTTCCCTAATGAAATGCCAGATCTGATGGGAATGGGTGGTCAAAACATCATGAAATTACTTGATAAACTGGATCAAGTTATTAATAATAACTTGAATAATGTGGAATTACCTTCTTCTCCAAAGAGAAAACAAGTTCTAGTTGAATCCCTCATGGGAAAAATTCATCCCATATTAAGTGTATCTTTTGATACTCTCTTTATAGAGAAATGGATTAACTCTGTTGATAAGATATTATCTCTCCTATAGTGCTCAAAATAATAGAATGTTTTTTTGGAAGTCTATAGTTTCTATGATGATGCTAAGCAGTGGTGGACACTGATCAATAACACAAAGTCATAGGATGAAATTGATTTCTTAGATGGGGATGAATTAAAGAAAAGGATTTTCAATAAATAGTTTACCCAAACCCTCCCTCTCAAGTAGGAAAGGGATTTACTTATACCAAAGGAGATAGAAGACGAGTCTATCAGGGAATATGAAGCAAAATTCAAGATACTTTCATGATAAACTTCTGTATTTTACATGAACATAGAGATCAAGGTGGATGGATTCTTTAGAAGACTAAAGCTAAGTCTTAAAAAATAGTGGTGATTGGAGACATTGATAGCCATGAATAGATTTTCTATTATTACATCAAGGAGGAAATGGAGATCAAAGACTCTTGATGGTCTCATGGTCCTGAAGATTAAGAGGAAAATGGAGTCAAATATGGGAGGATCAATAGATAAATACCACGATGGAAAAATATCCAATATCCCTTGTGTCAAAATTGTGGGATGAATCATCCTGGGAACTGTACAAAGGGATCTATGAAATACTGAACATGAGGAGGAATATAGAATCTGGATAATAACTACCAATGGGATACAAATAATTCCACTAATTTGGTTGATGAAGGGAATATTTAGATCAACACTAATCATATAGTGTAGTTTTTTCAACTATAAGAAACAAGATAATTATTTGAACCATTTCCCAATGTAATGGTTTTCTGGAGTTAATAAATAACAAAAACCTCCAAGGAAATTGGGAAGTCCATATGCTATCACTACTGTAGAGGTGGATCTCAACAATGATTTTGTTCTTACGCACACTAGTTATTTATTCAAGAATAGTGATCATACTATTTGATTCAAGTTCAATGAAATCTTTAATATCTTGCATGTTTCGTAGAACTATTCAAACACCACCTCAAAATAAAAGGTTGAGATATATATAAGAACAAAAAATGGGAAAATTATTATATGCATAGTTTATAACTCATCCCTTATTAATTTTTTCATACCGAACCTCCAAAAAATCTAGTCTTATTTCCTTTAGTGGATTATGATTCTATTTTGGTGATGGATTGGATATCTTTATAAAAATCCAACACCAACTATCAAGAAAGGGAGACCAATATTTACATCATGAAGCGTTCTCTAATTGAGTTCAAGTGTAATGAGGAGGATTATTCTCCTTTGGAATCATCATCTCAATTGTGGATATTATTGAATTTTAGGAAAGAAATTCTATCTCAAAAGATTTGGAAAATGAAGAGAATCATTCTTGAAGACATGCCCATTTAGAGGGACTATACTGATGTGTTCCATGGGGAGTTGCCTAGTATTCCTCCTGATTGACAAGATGAGTTCTCAATTGAACATTTTCTTTAATATCATCCTATATCAAAGACACCTTATAGAATGTCCACCCTTTAGCTGAAAGAATATAAGATGAAGTAACTGAAGAATCTGGAAAAAGGTTTTATATGCTAGAGTTCTTCAACATGGGCCCACCATTCATCTTTGTTAATAAAAAGGATGAATCAATAAACCACTGTATTAATTTTGTTGGGCTCAATAAAATTATAATATAGAAAAAGTGTCTTTTGTCATGGATAAATGACATGTTTGATCAACTACATGGGTCCATGTATTTCTCTAGGTGGTCCTTCAGTTAGGATATCACAAATTAATAGTGAAGAAGAAATATATACTCAATACTACCTTTTTAAATAGGTATGGACACTATTAATTCATAGTTATTTCCTTCAAAATCACTAATACACAATAATTTTTCATAGATTAAATTAAAAGTGTCTTTAGATGTTACCTCAAAAAATTTATGGAAGTATCTGTTGACAATATTCAGATATAATCCAAGGGAAAGGAGGAACATGAATAGAATTTGAATACTACTATGAAGAATTTTTCAAGGGAGAAAATATATTACATTTATAGTAAATATGAGTTCTGGATGCATGAAGTATCATTCATAAGATATGTAATCACCATTAAAGTGATACTTTGTACCCTTCCAAGAAAAAGGAAATCAAAGAGTGGACTAGGAAAAAAATCTGTAATGGATATTCAATGTTCCCTTGGTTTGGCTGGGTATTACTGACAATTTGTGAAGTGATTCTAACGATTTTAAATCCCAATTAACATGAGGACTACAAATAGAGTGAAGTTTTTATGGATTACTGAATGTGAATACTACTTTAAAGAGTTGAAGAAGATGCTTATCACTACACCATTTCTCACTCCACCGACATGTGGGGAACACTTCATGGTGTACAATAATGCTTCAAAGAATTTATTAGGTTGTTTACTAATGAAAACTATTAATGTGATGGCATAAACATCATGTTAGTTGAAAATTCATGTTCAAAACTATCCCATATGAGAACTGGAGTTTGAAGTTGTGATCATTTCATTAAAAAAATGGTGGGATTATCTCTACAGGGAGAAGTGTGAGATATAATATAATTATAGGAGACTCAGATATATATATTCACACAAAAGGATCTTAATATATTCTAGTGATGATGGATAGATATTATAAAGGATTATGACTGCTCAATGCACTATCATTCTCATAAAGAAAATAATTTGAAGGATGCTTTATGTAGAAAGGATATTTCAAGTTTATCAATGTTGAAACTTGAAAAGGATCCAATATTGATAGATTTAAAAAGGATAGAAATATAAATCAGTAAGGTAGGAACATTATAAATCCTTTCACAAATGATTGTTCAACCATCTCTCTTGGATAAAATAAAGGATGCAAAAAAAAAATGATGTGGAAATACAGAAATGGGAGGAAGCTATTAGAAATGTGAAATTTATAGAGTTTAGAATTTATGAGGATGGAATACTAAGATCTAGGTCACAAATATGTGTACCATCCAATCTAGAGGTAAGAAATAGATTATCAATGATGCACATATCTCAACCATTTATATTCACCTAGGGAGCACAAAGATGTATTAGGATCTTCAAGAAAACTATTGTGGGGAAAATATTAAGAGGGAGATCACTGAATATATGTTAGTGTGCCTAGTATGTCAGTGATTGAAGGATGACAGGAAAAGTTATAAGGTGATTATTAAAACATTACCCATAACAATATGGAAATGAAAAGAAACCAACATCTACTTTGTCACCAGACATCCAAATAAATCTAGAGGAAACATTTCTATATTGGTTGTTTTGGATTGTCTTACAATGATATCTCACTTTATCAGAATTCGAGTTAACATATCACATGATAAACATACATGGATACAAATTAGAGAAGTGGAAAGGCTTCATGGAGTACCACTATTCATTTTATTTTATAGAGATCCAAGATTCACCTCCCGCTTTTGGAATGGTATCCAAGATACTCTATACACTGAGTTGAACCTCTGTACGACCCATCATCCATAAACTGATGGCCAAGTTGAGAAGAATATTCAGACACTATAAGACATGTTAAGAGTGAGTTCTATGTAATTAAAGGGATTATGGGACCAAATTCTGCCTATGGTCAATTTCTTATACAATAATAGTTTCCACATGACCATCCAAATGGCTCAATATCAAGCTATTTATTGAAAATGATGTATAATACTAGTATGTTGTCATGGAGTTAGTGAACGTAAACTTCTAGGACCTAAAATGGTCAATTAAATGGTATAAAAGGTGAAAACCAATCACTTTCATATTCAGGAATCCCAAATTCAACAAAAACGTTATGTGGAAAATCGTTGATGAGACATGATGTTTAAGGTTGTAGACACAGAATTCCTTCACATATCTCCATGGAATACGATCATGAGATTTAGGACAATGGAAATCTAAGTCCTAGATACATCATCCCCTTTGAGATTCTTGATCATGTCGAAACTATGTCCTATCAACTATAACATCCACCAAACATTTCTCAAGTAGAAAATGTATTCCACGTATCCCTCTAGATGAAGTACATATCGAATCCCTCACATGTACATAATTTAGAGGTGGTACTATTGGAAATGGTCTCTCTTTTGAGAAGAATACATCGAATATCTTGGATCATATAGATAAATTTATACATTAAAAGACCACCCACCTAGTCAAAGTACTATGGAGGAAACTTAAATACTAAGAGGAAAAATAGGAACCAGAGGAAGCAATAAAAGAGAAGTAACTTCACTGGTTTTCACCATAGTTTGTAAAACTAAATTTCAATGCTGAAATTTCCAAAGGGGGGAAGAATGTAACGTCCCAAAAAAAATTCAACAAAAATTCCCTTCATATATTGATGTTATATGGTATAAATCACATAAAATCACATATAACACCATATACATACTTTATAAATGAATAATGAATGAAATAAGAAGTATTTATATAAATTTAAGAACTTATATCATTTAAATAGCAAAAGACCTTTTAAATAGTAATATAACCCTTCAAGATAATAGCTATAACAAAAGAGTAGTAACCTCACCTATGAAAGTAGAAATAGAATTTAGGTATCTTATAAATGAAAATTGGATGTACTTATTTCATGGAATAAGTAAATAAATGTTTTAAAATTAAAAAATTAAGTGCTGTATTTTTTTTACGTAATAAATATTTAATTAAAATTTTATAATTAATTCAATAATTGAAAATAAAAATTATTTCCATGGAATGTATTCATAAATTAATATTTTTTTCATATTATTATAACTTAATATTATTAAACCTTAATTAATTTTTTAATATGTAATAAAATCAGTTATAATTTTAAAATCCGTATTTTATGATAAATAATGTTTTTAATTAAAAATTAAATTTATCATATTTGGATAATTATTTTCATTAAATGGAGTCAATTTTATAATTATAATGTGTAAAAATGTTTTTGGTGAGTTATTTGGATTTTTAAAAAATTGTTTAATTTTTTGTGAATAGAGAAATACAGTAATTTACGGTATTTGAATTAGAATCCAAATACATGCATTAAATGATCATCCATGTTTTAGTAACCATAAGATAGAAATACCCTTCCTTATTTTAATATATTTATTGATAATTATAAAACTATTCTTATTCTTGTTCCAAAATAAAAAATTGATGATCAAAATAATCATAAAACACCCTATCCTCCCCTTTAAATACCATCCCTCATCACCTCTTCTCCTCACTCCTTCCGAGCTTTGAGACATGTCCAAATATTTCCCAAACATCTTCCCCACCCTCTTTCCCATGCATAGTAGCTCTTGGAATCATGAAAATACCAAAACCATTTTCTTAAAGAGGTTCTCAAGGAGTACACAATTAAGAGGTAGAATCCTCTTTCTTTTTCTTTTAATTTCTTTTCGATTTCATTCCATTATGTTATACTCTATTCACCTCCAATTATCCAATAGGAATGATAAATCCTGTAAAATTTATATAATGTAATTTTTTTTTGTTATTGGAATAATTAATCTTCAAATATCTTCCCTTTTCATTTTATCTTAAAAATTGAAATATCATCTGCGGTGTGCCGATTTACCACCAGTATGGAGGATGTGTTTTCATTTTTCAATACTTAATTCAAGGATGGTCATAAAACCATAATTATGATTAAATAATATTTTTTTAAAGTGATGAGACCTTTCCCTGAAGAGAAAGGATCCTTTATTGAAAAAAGTGATAGGCTTACGCAATTCTAAAAATGGGAGATTTGTCACAATTCCTCTTATGAAGAGATAAAAAATCATCATGAAGCTGATCATTCCATATGAAATCAACTCCACTGACACCTTTGCTTGCAAGGCCATCTGCCCTCGAATTAGCTTCTATATAGGTATGAGTGATGATATGATTCATAGAAAGAAGAGAGTCCAGGAAATTAACCCAACAATTAGTGAGCTTCCAAGATAAATGAGAATATCCCAACCTGATAGTAGAAAAAATAATAGTAGAATCACATTCATGACAAATATTATTCCACCCATATCTCTTCGCCTGCTCCACCGCAACAATAATGCCAAGCATCTCAACATCAAGATTGGAGGTGAAGCCACAAGAACCATGAAAACATCCAAGAACGATGCCTCAATGATCTCTGAAGATAGCTCCATATCCGAAGGGACAAGGATTACCATTAGAATCTCCATCACAATTTTCCTTGATCCAACCAAAAAGGGGTTGCTGCAAAAACACTTCCAGAGTACCATACAGTGGTCAAAAAACACTAATGACACCCATTCGAGATAGAATGGTAAGATCATGAATTGAATTAGATCAAAAATCCTTTTGGGGTGGAGGCCTCACGAACTAAAACAATAACCTGAGTTAGAGCTGTGAGGGCTGAGAAAGACATACGATTATAAAGAGCCTGGTTTCGAGCATACTAGATATAATGCAACAACTCTACAGCAGCAACCATAAAGAGATCAAGCAACTGGATGGATAGGGAAAGGGACCCCAGCTCTGCATGAAGCCACGAATGAAGGTCATCTATGGTAAGTAGACTTCAAACAGATCTCCAATGGCTTTCCACATTAACAAAGAAGCAACACAGCTGAGGAAAATATGATCTGCATCCTACCTATGCTGGTGACAAAGAAAATATATGGATCAAAGTGAAATTCCATAAGATTGAAGATAACATTAAGTTGGGATTTTATGATGAGAATCTATCCAAGACAATGTAGATCTGGAGGGTCTGATGTAATTCTTGTGCAACCCCTCCATCCATCATGAATCCAAGTCACCATACAAAGAAAACCTATAAAACAACTTGGAAGAAAGAATCCCATTTTTATTAGGCTTCCAAGCCCAAAAAACATCCCTGTTATAGAAGCAATGATTTCTAACAATGTTGACAATATGACTTAGAAGGCCCTCCATGCTACCAAGATGATCCTTAAATGAAATATCTCAATAAAAGATAGAATCATCACCATCAATCAAATCTAAAAGAGGAGTACCTATCCAGTTGGCTTTACTAAAGTCAAGAGATGAGTCCTTGGAGACTAACCACTGTGAGTGAGAGTCAATTGAGACAAAGATAGATTTGAAAGCAGGCCACACAGATGAATCCAAATGATTAGAAGCACTAATATTCAACCAATTCATAAATTTACTCCACATGAAAGAAAGGGCCTCAAAATTACTGTTGAAAAGTCTCCACATAAATGAATCTTGTAGTGAATCATTAAAGAGTTGAATATTTTTTATCCCCAAACCCCCCATGTCATACAACTTGCAGCATGTATTCCATGAAACCGTAACAAGTTTCCTTTCAAGAATGTTGCCTCTCCAAATTAAATTATTAAGAGAAACGTTGATATTATTAATGAGAGAGATGGGACACTTATAAACCATAAAGGAATAAAAAAACTTTGAGACAATAACAAATTTTTCCAAAAAAACTCTTCCAGCCATGGAGAGAGTTTTCCCCTTCCAAGTAGCTAGATGCCTTCTGACCTTGCTAAGAATCTCTGCAAAATAACAAACTTTAGGCCTCCCCCAAAATAATGGAACCCCCATGTAGTTAAAAGGAAGGGACCCCTCATGAATTCCTAACTCTCTTGCAATTTCACTCTTCAAAAACCTGATTTTAAATGAAATGATATGAGTCTGTGATGGTTGTAAAATCCAGTAATAAATTAAACCATTTTCATTAACAATTTATCCAATGGTTCATATAATAACATATAATTAAATTATATATAATATCATTTAATATTAATTATTTTCCTTAATAACATATAATTTTAATTATGGACAAATATTCTCATTTTAAATGATCTTCTATACACATATACAAGTGAACTGGTCATCAAAACCCAGGAAAAAAACACTCTTGAATGATAAAATTGAATCTTATAACTCATCAAAATGATCGTAAATGAACTTAATAAACTTATAATAAGTAAAATTAGTGTATAAATGGTTCTTAGTTAATTAATTAACTGATTAAATTTTATTATCCAAGCAAATAAGCTCAAGTGCAGAACACTTGTGGATATAATGTAATGGATTATTTCTGAACCTCCATTTTTCCTCCGGGTTACACTTTCTCTCTATTTACCTAAATTTAACTCTTCATTATTTTTATATTATTCTAATACATTATATTTATATTTTACAAATTCATGTGTCTATATCATTTCATCATTCATTAATGGGGAAATACATGTTTTAAAAAGGTTTCCATCTCAATTCTTCCCAATAAACAAGCCTGATTTACGGGAACTTCCTGATTTCTTACCCATTTTCACATTATCTCAATAATATTTTTTAGTCCTAAATTATTTTACTAAAATCACTCATTTTATCATTAAAATATATATTGGTTTATTTTTGGATTTATATAGACTATTATTCCTTTTCTATTTTAAATATTTGTGAAAATTTTCCCTTAAACTACACTAAAATAATTTTTTATAATTTTTCCTAAACATTATTTTTACAATTTCCACTTAATTTTTACATCACTTAACATTATATAAGTCCATTTTCCCTTATTAATGCCTGTTTATGTTTTAAAAAAACTCTTTTATGGACACCATTATGATATTCACTTTTGATATTCCTTTTGATGTGATTATGATACCCAATTCCTTCAATGGGTAACCATTATGTTTATATTTGATTCATTATGTATGATTATTTATGTGGAACACATATTCATGAACATGTTATGATGGGTGAAAACATATAGTGGTTCAATACATTGGTTAATGTTTATCCACACGAGATATCATGTGCAATGGTCTTGGTGGTTATCCTTGACGCGTGCTCCATGTGGAACGGTCTTGGTGGATAGCCACGATTCATGATCCTCCATGTAAAATGAGCCTTGAATCATACTTATTTCATTTTTTATGTTTCTTCCACATTACAATGAATCCGTTATTACATGATCCATTTTTCTATATTTTATGTTTTTATATGTTTATTCCTTCATGCCTTTTTTTTCATCTTGTTATGCCTTCTAACCCATGTGTTATCCTTTATTCTTGTGTTTATTCCCTTACTGGGATTTTAGCTCATCCATTTGTTCATGTATTCCTCAGTTTATCCTATTAATATGTATGGGATGAAAGGATTTTATGAGGTTATTATGAGGATTAAATTAATTTTTTTATTTTGGTTCCATTTTTTATCTTTTATACACCTTATTTTCCATAGACACCAGAGATTACAAACCTTTGTTTTTATTGAAATGATAATTATGCTTAAAATCAGGAAATAATATTTATAAAAGACCAAGTCCATTATATATTTAACCCTTATTATGTTTATGTGATTTTATTTCATGGAAAATTAAGTTTGTTTTGGAAAATATTAATATCTTTTTCAGAATATATATGATTAATATATAATTTATTGGTATATGATTATTGTTGTTTGGGGGAAAAGGTTATGATTAATACCTAGACAATTTTTCCATGTTTTTTTGAATTATAATAATTTAATAATGATATTTATTTAATTATTATTGAATATATGGATTGGAATACATTAGAAAAAATATTAAGGATAAATCGAAATATAGGGAATATAATAGGATTTTTATTAAATAATTATTCTTTGGTTTCCTAATAATGACTTCCCTTTTTGGATACAATAAATTGGCTAAACTACAGAAATTGCCCAAAACTCCTAGGGGATATGTTTTGGATGATTCACATAGTCCTAATAAACTATTATAAAGGATCTAAATACTTTTTATATCAAAATTCATGATTATATTATCAAACAAACCCATATAATTTCATCAATGAGATAAATAAAAAGTTCAATGGTACAGTTTAATTAAGGGGATAGAATGTAACACCTCAATATTGTAATATATATTTTACATTAAATAAATACTATGTTTAATAGCTTGTATCGTACACAACACCCAACTAAAATTAATAATGATATATTTTACAATTCCAAGATTATAATTAATATATGATAGGAATAAAATTTGAATAATCAATAAGAAAATTATATGAATAGTAATAATGAAAGTAAACAAAAAGATAGTTAATTTATTGTATTAATATCCTATATATTCATATTATTATTTTAATGCATAATTTGATTAATTCATTAAATTTAGTCATTCTAGTCTATATAATTAAATTCAATGAGATTTTATTAAAATCATTTAGTGTTAAATTCCTTCTTTATTAAAGAATTGTATTTTTTTTATATATTGTATTATTTCATCAATAAATTAAATTGAACACTTTTAAAGTATTGTTATTGTAACATTATTTAACTTTCAAACTAATATATTATTACTCCATTAATTAGTAACTGATATGAAATAAAATTAAAACCACTTTGTTCTTTAAATAGTTAATTTCTTTTATTTAAAATGTATATACCCCAAACCGACTTTTTCATGTGTTGGGGATAATTTATTAAATTTGAAAAATACACAAGGAGTGACATACTGATGGAATGAAAAGTTTATTAATGTTATAAAACTAGATACATAGTTGAATATTTTTTGACAATTGAAAACATAAAATAAAACAAATCACTGATTGCATCTATATTTCGCCTAGAATAACACTAAATATCAATGATAATAAACATCTTTTCATCCCGGGGAAAGAAAAATCACCACGGTGTGTGAACAAATGCTCTGTAAGGGTATGATTATGGAGGATTATATAAATAAATAAAGTGAAAATGGTACAATAAAGTTGATAACATAAAAATGTTTCATTTAATCAATAACACAAGCATGATATGGCAGGAATACATAATGATAAAATAATGCCATATAAATAGTCACAATAACATTAATCATATAAATTGATATTATAACTTATCAAGTAATCACATGTACATTAATAACTAACCCCATAATTTGTAAATGCATAATTTTGGACATATGAAATATAATATCAAGAATTTTCAGAAGAAATTTTAAATATATGGATAAAAATACATCTAATTTGGCCTACTGATTTATATCATGAGACTTATCAAGGAATCAAGGGGCTATCCATAATTGTGGCCCACCTATCACTTACTAATTCCAATTAATTTATCGTATTAATGGGTTGAAACTTAATCAACATTACCATTTTTATTTAAAAAATAACATATGAAATGTTAATACATACCCCAATCAAATAAACATAAAGGTGAACCATCCAGAGTAATATACTGAATGGAAATGAAATTGTACATCTGCAGTCAAACTGATCATAAACCATACAAATAATGAATATGTTTTATATCAATATAAATTATCCTCAATGGATCATATGTAAAATAAAGTGCTGATGTATTTGATGAATAGAAATACTATGAAAATATTCCTTAAAAACATTCTTGATGAAAAATAACCATTGCATTTTTAAAATAACATTTTAGAACTATAAATTCACAACAAATTTGGAAAATAGATTTTTTTAAAAATAAGTTTTATTTTTATGAAGGAATATTTAAAATATTTTAGTGTTCACAATGTAGGAAAATTCTGTTCATGTTGTACACATTAAAACATATATTCCTTCCAAATTTTTAGTAAAATACAAATGAGAATTGTTTAGAAACTACAATGAATATTCCATTCATGAAATTTTAAAAAAATAAATAAATGGTAAAATTAATTCTATATATTATTTTAATAATGTTAAAAAATATTTGAAATCATTTTTAAGAAATTTGGTGTTGGAAGAAAAGGGATTTTTGACATAAGAGATAAATATAGATGGATTTTCCTGAAAAGATTTTATCAATAAATTAAACTTCCAAATAGAGGGTAAATGGTAATATTACATTAGAATGATCCTAAATGACTATAGGAGATGAATATATATATTTTTTCGGATATAAGTGTCAAGTAATTTCCCCATAGGTGACTTAAGCATAAATAATCCTGAATAATGATGTGATTGTGAAATAAACTCATACCACTATGGTAACTATTTAATCATAATCCCATTGAAATAAATAATTGTAAATTAGACTTTAAATAACTTGAGGAGAAATATATTCATGACAGTACATATAAAAAGGGTAATTATATACACCACCCAAAGGAATAAGTTCTGAATATTGAGCATGTCTCTTGGAAGTAAAACTTAGACAAGAAACCCCTACCTATCATTAGAATTACATTTTATATGTTTGAACCACATGTATAATAAATACAGGATTATTATAAATATGTTATATTACCATATTAATATATATAATACCATATTTTAATGAATTATATTCTTTTATCACCCTTCTATAAATAATTCTTCGTAAAAATCACTTTTTCGGGTGATAATTACTTTATTTTTTATGTATATTTTAGTTTGGTAATTTTGGTCCCTTTAAATTTATGATTTTCACATAATATACAGAATTTTAAACATGGAATAACTATAATATATATTCATTAAATAGTTTTTTTAGAGTAAACTATTAAATTTTGAGATGGAAAATGGATTACACCATTCGTAGAGACGGTAGGCCATATGTATGGATGAACGTTGTTTATATTTTTAAAGATGGATGGAATGAATGGAAAATAATTAATAATTAATCTTTATATAATCATTATTATTTCATATATACCTTTAATATTAATCAAATACATCCTTGTTACCATCCATGTAAAAATAAAGTGGGAAACACTTCACATCGCTACTTGGAGGATGTAGTCCACACATACACATGAGTGACATTTTTTTCAATCATATTGAATGATATGATGTTATATGTGATATTATATTCCAAAAAAAATTTAGATAAAAAATATCAAATATAATCATTATCAATAACCTTACAAGCTTCCATGTAAATCGTAACTAAAAAATAAATCACATTGGCGATAGTCCATCATTCACATGAGTGATGTTATCGTATCCCCAACAGAATGGAAAGTAAAAAGGTATATGTGATATCATACTTATGGAATTATAATAACTTTATAAATTTTAGATACATATATAAAATCTATAATTATTCTTCCTTGAGATTTGGGGATGAAAAATTAATTATATCAGTTCGTGAGGCGGTAGTTCGGCGTACATATGATTAATGGTTTCGATTAACATTTTATGGAAGTGGTGATGGATCTGGGATATTTAATTAACATTTTATTATATTATTATATTTTAGATACTAGTTTTATTGTATTATCATAGTTGAATAAGGTTTTAATGAGTTGTAAGAAAAAATAAAACAAATACCTATATTAAAGATGTTTACCTCTTCTTCAGATTGCCTCTTTTGGTTTTTAACTAAAGAATTCCTAAGAGGGATTCATAATCAATATAAGGAATATAGTATATGGGGATGTAATTAATTAATTTAATTGGTAATTTTTTGGTCGATCCAAAGGGTTATGGAAGTGTGAAGAGGGGTGTAGAGGGGTGGATTTTTATAAACGAGGGAGTGGGCACATATGAATTTTTTAAAACATAAGGTGATACCTATGTGAAATTACTCACAAATTGGTAATTATAAAAACTTTTTGGTAATATGGTGTGAATAGGTTTATAAAATGGGTTTTTGAAAATTATTAGGTCAATTTTAACCCTTATCATCTTAGTTTAGCTCATGGAAAACCCATTTTTACCTTAACCGTAGTACTTAATTTGTACAGTTTTTATTGTTCATTATCGTAAAAAAATTAAGTATATCATATTATATAATATATATTACTTTTATTCCAAATATGGAATCCATTTTTTCATATTCAATTCATAGTAGTGGCAGTATTCAATTTAAAATTATACTTGTAGGAGCATAAAAAAAGGTTTTTCCGATGAAAAAATTTAAAATTTTATAATGTTTTTATATCAGAATTTAATATGATTTTTTTTAATTAACTAAAATAATTAAATTTCAATATTATGGAAATATTTTATCTTTAAAACCAATTTAAAATATATTTTTTCCATTTAAAAAATTAAACTAAAAAGGCATTTTTCATTAAAGATTTATATTTTTTACTATTCATTAATAAAATTATCTTTTAAGAAAATATCTCAAAAAATCACCCTTTGATAATTATGACCATTAGATTTAAAAATTTTCCCTATTTTTTCAAATTAAATTTCTTAAAATTTTTTTGAATTAATTTTTATTTATGAGTGAAAACTTTGAGTAAACCGCCTTTTATAAAAATACAGTTTTTCAAAAAAATTCATTTTTCTTTAAAATGATTTTAATTTCTAATCAATATGTAAACATTGAGTTTATTTTATACATGTGTAAACCATAAAATTTTCATAATTTTGTTATCCCTATTCATACTGGCTTACTTAATGTCTAGGTTATTAAAGACATATTTAAATAATAATATTTTAATAGAGTGTCATGTTTCATTTAAAGGAAGAATTGTGTACACCATAAGATATTAAAGAGATTGAATTTATTTAGAAAGTAATATGTCATAAATTCTCTATCACAACCCATTCCCAGGGGCCCAAGCCATGACTACCCCAATCCAACCTTCCATAGGCCAAGGGCTGGCGACTAGAACCGGAAAGGCGTATCCCTAAAACGGGAAGGCATTGCCTTTAAACCCGTACAAACACACAAAGTAGAATGCAACAAGATTTAACCACAAAGTAAATTTCTGTAGTAAATAGTGCTGATATTAAAGGGTCCAGAATATAAGCCCACCTGGAAAAAAGTACATGTACAACTGAAAAGTGAAAGAAAAGCTAGAAAGTAAAAGGAAACTCCTAGATCGTCCACCGAAGATCCTACCTGAAGGGTAGGTATGACTTACGATCACTAGTCTCTACGTCACTTTGTTCTAAATGGTCCACCTACGAGCACCATCCAGACCTAGCTCCCTCAGCCTTGATCAATGTTGTACGTCATCTGCACGAGACACAACAAGGTGTGGGTGAAGCCCGTGCAGGGGTGAGTATAACGATACTTAGTAGAGACCCCGAGACCTTGTAGGTCTCCTAATATTACATGAAGGAAAAAAAACAAATCAATACTTCAACTCTACTTAGGTATATTCCCATAAAAATATCTATGTTATCAAGATATACTCATCCCATACACGAGGGTGTAATACCACAAAGGTAACACCACAAAGATAGGAAGTACCACACAGGTAAAAGACTTAGTTCAAATAGGGACTCAGCTCAAACCTAGTATTATTGAAGTAATGAAGTACATATGATTAGTCACGAAGCTAGATCATCTTATACTATCAAGAGGCACTACTTCATACCATAAGGAGTCTGAACCACACAAGATCGATAGGTAACTAACCCCCACTAACCCACACAGGATCTGACCCACATAGGACCGATAGGTAACTAAACCCTACAATGACCCACAAAAGACCGATAGGATCTGACCCACACATGATTGATAGGTAACTAACCCCTGCAAGATGAGGACATGGCATGCGAAGGCACACCGCTCCACCACCTATGGCCAGCCGGAATGTCGGCCTCCTTCCTCCGGTCCGCTGTGGCTGACGAGCCGCAGCCCGAGTCATCTGGCGGTGCGCTGGTCACGCTGCCCTCTCCAACCTTGGTCGGTCGGTGCCAACCGCTCCGATGACCACCGTGGCTTTATGCCGTGTCCTCATCTTGCGGTGTGCGTTGACGCACTATCTTCATCGTAGCTATCGGTGTTTCCTCGCCGGTGGTCTTCCATAGAGGCATAAGGGTAGCAAAGTAGCAGAGGGTTCATGCCAGGTTCGTTAAGCTCACGCCCTCCGCATTAGCTCATAATCAAGAGGGAGGATAAAGGGGTTCAATAAAATTCACTTGAATTAAAAAAAACTAATTAAACCCCTACCTCGTAAACCCATTGGAGAAATTCCGCACTTGAAGGTGGATCGGTGATCTTCGTTCCCACCACAGGCTTCCAACAACGTCGCTTGCACATCATCCTTCGGTTTGGGGTTTTAGTGTCGCTTGTCACCGCTCGTCAGAACTGGCTCCAACCTCCAAGTGTTTGGCGTCTCAGAACTCCTTAATCACTTCGTTGTTTGGCAAAGATATGCTGGTACCTCCCTCCAAGCTCCATATAAAGAGGAGATGGGGAGGGTAAGTAACAACGTGAGGAATTAATGGGGGCTCATTAATCAAGAACCTTCTTAATTCCCCAATGATGTCATTACTTAAGATTGACAGGTCAATCCCTTTGTTGGATGGACACATCACGGGTCCCACACTCCACTTTTCCGTTGGTGTAGAAGAAAGAAAAATAAAATAATAAAATAATTTTATTTCATTTCTTTTAATAATCACAGAACCTAAATTTTTCTCCATACCTACTGCGGTCAAAGTAAAGTCTCCCTTAAGTGAATCTTGAAGCTACATATTCAACGGTGCCCTCAAATTTTTAATCCAAGCACCAGTTCAAATATAAGAAAACTCCGCTCACGCGTTTACTGAGCATACCTTTAAAAAGGTTTAGAAATTCATTTTGGGAACACCGGGCCTCAGAATCACGTGCTGTCAATTTTAGAAGACTCCTAAAAATTTTATATAATTAAAAAAAATTATATGGAAATCTGGGTCTTTACATTCTCCCCACCTTAGGGTTTTTCATCTTCGAACGCCACAAAATAGACTAACGAAACAAATGGGGGTACTGATCAAGAATCTGAGCCTCCCGCTCCCATGTTCTCTCCTAGAGGTTCCTGTGCTACTAGAGAATGTAACGCCCCATCCCCAGTTACCCATAGTCGGTGCATTATTTCATAACAGTGGCATGATCACAAAAGTTCAAGTCTCGAAATACCGATTAGTTTAGTATCCATGGAAGTACTAGATACATTCATAAGGTTTACATTACATCATGAAATGGAAAACTACAACAAAATTGTTTCCATAGACAAGACTGAGATCCCATAGACTATCCATGTAGGTTAGTCATAATATACTTCTTCACATCTTGGGAAAAAATAAAACATAGAAAGGGGTGAGCTCACATGCTCAGTAAGGATAACAATACAGCAGCAGCTTTCATAAATAAGCATAAACATTTAAGGCAATGTATAAGACTAAAAAAAATTCTTTTAAACTTGAACTTCTGAATAATATTGAAAAGATAAAATCAAATAATTCCATTTACTTACTCACATTGATATTCTACTAGTCGAATAATCACATGAAATATCAATAGCCACTTTCATAATGATGGAATGCATAATTCCAGAATTTCATAACCACACAGTCAAGGCCCTGTGCCAAGACTAAAAATAAGATTTTTTTCAAGGCCTTGTTGCAAGACACTAGTTTGTCTCACGAGACCTACCGATGTATCGAGGAGCTATAGCGGGCTCCACCCATCACTTATTAAGTCCAATGCATTCCTCATATGAAAAGGTTTAAACATTACATAAACATTCGTATTAAAACTATCATAAGAAATGTAAATACATTATCCATAAACCATGAATGGTGTAAAAATAACATATTCACAGTCAAATATATCACAAAAACTTCAATACAATATGGAAGTTTTGTATCATAATAAATCAACATCAAATAAGGTTAAAATCCATCAAAGGATATTGAGATAGATGAAATCAAAACCTTTTTTAGAGAAATATCTCTTATATTTTGAAATCATTTAATAAAACATTTATTTTTGAAATATTCATATAAGATTTTAAGGGAATCTTCGACGATGTTATAACGGCGGAAAATAGTCACACCCGCCATATAAGTTAAAAGACATTCTTACCTTAAATTTGTCGAAAAGGTAAAAAAGTACCTTGTTTGGAAAACAATAGAAAGATTCATTTTGAAACATATAATGTCAAATAAGGGTATAAATGACTTTACCCCACTGTCTAGTAAATAGAAAAATGTTTTGAAATAAATTTTTAAGAAACATGGATGTGGATGATAAAGAGGTCTCAATAGATAATTACATAAAAACAACCTCGGATAATAAAGAGATTGTGAAATTAAGCTTTACCTTGTACTATTCCTTGGTCGAGGGTAGGTTAACCTCATGTATAATGGTGAAATAATTTTTATTAAATTATAAAAGGGTCATATACATTAATATGATATCATATATGATCTTTTAACATTGCATTGTTAATAATATCTTAGTATTATCGTCGTTTCATGTGTTAACGGATTCGTTTTCTTTTATATTCTTTGTTATGTGAGTCATATTTTTTATGGATGGGATGTATCTTATTAATATCCAGAATGATATCAAGTGTTTAAATATTATTTTTAATCATCAAATGAAAATTAGTCTTGCATGGATACGATGTGGAATGAATCTCATCGCATTCGTGGAGACGGTAATCCGTACGTACGCACGAGTGGCAATATCATTCTTTTGATATTAAAATAATATATAGATGGATGGTATATCATATATATAGAATCATCATAATGTTATATTTATTATTTACATCAATTACACTTCATTATTATACCCATCCAAATAATAATGTATTGGATAACAATTACACCACGACGTGGAGACGATAATCGGTACGTACGCACGTATGGTGAATTGTCATTCAAAGGATGGATAGAATAATGAATATGGTTATAACACATTTATAATAACATCACATTATATAAAATATACTGTAGTTATTATTTTAGAATGGAAACAACAAAGAAATAGGAAGTGTAAGAATAAAGGAACTAGAAAGAGGTGATGAAATATTTACCTCTACTTCAGGTTCTTCCTTTTGATTTGATCAAAAGGGCTCCTTAGGTTCGATTTCTGACCAAAGGATGGCCTTTGGTATGAATGTAGGATAGTTGAGAGGGTATTTGGGTAGGGGTTTTCCAAGAAAAATGGCTTTGAAGGTGTGAATTATAGAGAAGGGGGAGTGCCCTTTTATAAGAGGGGTGAGGGGCACCTTAGGAAAAGCTAGAAATATTATTTTATAACAAAATAATTTTTGGTTTCTAATGGATTTAAAATGAATTATTTAAATTCTAACATAGGTATGGGTCGAAAAACACTCAAACAATAGGTTTTAGACATGTCCGGGTCACTATATTAACTTTATCTTTTAGATTTAACTCTTAGTTAAATAGTTTAACATTTATCATGTCTCTTTGTATTTTTATATTATATGGTTAATAAACATACTATATACTACCAAAAGAACCCCAAGTGGTTCATTAATGATACACTTATCATTATATAAGTCCTTTGGCTGAACCTTAGATTTTTAGGAATAGAATATCAATTAATAATATAATATTTTTTTACAAACTCTTTTATGTCAATTTTGACACTATTTGATATTTTGTTTTTTCTAAATTCATAACAGCATTATTACTTCAAAAAAAAATTCATATCACCAACCCTAAAATTTTATATTAACCTAGAAAATTAGTTTATTCATAAAAAGTCTCAAATTACATTTATTTGGATATTTATAATATCAATTATTTTAATATTTCATTAATTAGGTAATTATTGCATCATCATTGTGTCACAAATAAATTATATTATTTAATGTCTAAAAAACATAAATAAAATACCATTATTTAGGAAATATATTTATCTTTCTAATGAATATTTATAGTCTAATTTATCTTATGTGTAACCCTATATTAAAAATGGTTTAGTTATTAAACTTTTATTTTAACTCTTTTAACTATTCTTTAAATAAAATAATAATAAGTGTCCTAATCTAATCCAAGTGGACCTAAAGGATAATATTTTATTCCTAAGGTTGTTTTTGGTCTAACTAAACTTACCTAATAGAATTAGGACATGTGTTAGTGTAATAATAATATCATTTTACCCTTAATTACCCTATTTACTTTTAACCGTGGTAAATAAAAGTAAATAGCTACTATTCACCAAAAATTATTTGCATCTTATTGAACCAAAATTTTCTTACCGATATAAACCATGTCTCTTTTATTTTTTAAATTCCACTCACAGAAGCAGTAAAATTAAGTTTTATGTGAATTTGAAAATTCTCCTAGGAGGTGGGTAAAAGACGGTGAAAAGTTTAATAAAATTTTTTATATCTAAACTTATTATAAACTGACTCCAATGAATTACTTTGAACATATATACATATTATTTATCTATTTTGACAAAAAATAAATTTAAATAATATAAATAATTATTTAAATAAAAATTCAATTTTTAAACTATAACTCAGTGTTTTTCACTATTTATCAAAAACTGAATGTTTTCAGAAAAATACCAAAAAATCACCCTAAGCTAATTTAGATATTCTAAATCCAAAAATGAATCCCATTTTGAAAGATAAAATTTATAATATTTAAAAAGGTGGGTATTACTATTCATAATAGCTAGTTTGATTGGTTGTGGTGTGTTAGAACTCGAATTTGCGTACAACACACGCTACTGTATTTTTAAAAGAGAAGTGTACCATGGAAGCTTGGGGTGTTACAGTGAACGCGCACCAGAGGTATCGATCACCCACAAAGGACTCACTCCTATTGATCCTCAATATATACTGGAACCTCCGTAAACATCACCCCATCAGCGAAATTCAGCTCTCCATGGTCAATGACGTGGTATGGGTCATGCATGTATCTCATCAGCTAAGATACATGGAAGACGATGTGCACCCTCTCCAACTGTGGTATAAGTGCCAATCAGTATGCCACCTTGCCTATCCTACGAAGTATCAAAAATGGTGTGATTAACCTCAATGATAACTTGCCAACTTGGCCAAATATTTGTAGTCCCCGTCAAGGTGAGACTCGTAAGAACACGTGGTCCCCCTCCTGGAACTCTAAAGTTCTCCATATTCTGTCAGCATAAGACATATGTATACCCTATGCTATTTTCATCCGCTCCTGAATGGTCTGCACCTTCTCAGTGGTAGCCCGTACCAACTCAATACCAATAAGCGCTGACTCCCCTGGGTCTATCCAGCATAGAGGTGATCTGAAAGGTCGGCCGTATAGGACCTCGAATGGTGACATACCAATGGTGGAGTGATAATTGTTGTTGTATACGAACTCCACCAAGGGCAAGTGGTCCTCCCAACTGTGGCCAAAATCTAGGACGCATGCATGAAGCATGTCCTCCAGCGTATGAATGGTCCACTACACCTGACCATCCATCTGAGGATGAAAGGTTGTGCTCAAACTTAGTTGAGTCTCGAAGGACTCCTATAATCCCTTCCACAACCTAGATGTAAAACGTGCATCACGGTCAGAGACGATCGTCGATGGAACCCCATGAAGCCGTACAACCTCCCGTATGTAGAGGCATCCCAATCCCTCTTCTGATCCTAGCTATCGGATTGGTAGGAAGTGGGCCGACTTGGTGTGTCGGTCTACGATCACCCAGATGGAATCATGCCCCCTCGACGTATGTGGAATCCCTTTCACAAAGTACATTGAGATCCCATCCCACTTCCACTCTGGCACCTCTAGTGGTTGAGCTAATCCTGCTGGAACCCGATGCTCGACCTTCACTTGCTGACAAGTGAGGCATCAAGAAACAAACTCTTCCACTTATTTCTTTATCTCTAGACACTAGTGCTCACGCTAGAGTTCTTGGTTCATCTTCGCGACACCGGGATTTACCACTAGAGGGGGTGTGTGGAATTACCTCAACACCTCTTGATGTAGCACCAAAGGTACCATGGTACCTCCTCTATAGAGGATGACATGCTCCCCAACTTCAGAAAATTCTTCAAGTTCCTATCTTGAGGACATCTGAGCACATCGAGCCTCACAGTCAATCTCCCCAAGCAACTCCTCCCTGACTCACTAATGGAGTGGGGGAGTGACTGTCATAGACTAGTGGTAAGCTTATCCATCTTTATCCACGAAGGATATTTGTAATTCGGCTAACTAATCAGTCGTCTCACTCAGAAACTATAAACCAGACCTTCTACTGAGTGCATCTGCTACCACGTTCCCCTTCCTAGGAGTATAGACTATCTCAACGTCAAAGTACTAGGGGAACTATAGCCATCACTGCTATCTCAGGTTCAGGTCCTTATGATAGAAGATATATCTGAGACTCTTGTGATCAGAGTAGACTATAAAATGTTCACCCATCATGTAATCTCGCCACAAATTCAAGGCGAAGACCACTGATGCTAACTCCAGGTCATGGGTAGCATAGTTCTACTCATGTTTCCTTATCCGTCATGAGCCATAGGTGATCACTGATCACTCTTGTATTAGGACACACCCAAATCTGGTCCTGATGCGTCACAATAGACTACATAGCCAACTCCATCTTATGGTAGCCTCAAGATGGGGGCACTCGTCAGTCTCTGCCTTAGCTCTTGAAAAATCTGTTGGCATCTCTCCACCAATACAAAGGGTTGTCCCTTCTTCGTCAATGATGAAAAGGGATCCTCAAATCTGGAAAAGTCATGCATGAATCTCTGGTAGTATCCAGCCAACCCCAGGAAACTCCGCACCTCAGTCACACTCCGGGGTAGCTCTCAAGCAAGCACATCCTCTATCTTCGTTGGATCCAATGAAACTCCAGCCTCTGAGATAACATGTTCCAAAAAGTGGATATCTCATTTCTAGAACTGGAACTTAGAGATATTACAATCAAGCTGGTGCTCTCGGAGTGTATCCAGAACTATCTGCAGATGATAGGCATGCTCCTCCTCCATCGCTGAGTATATCAAGATGTCATCGATGAAGACTACCCTAAAGAGATCGAGGAATGGATGGAAGATCTGGTTCATGAGTCCCATGAACACTGCTAGGGAATTAGTCATACTGAACGAAAATACCAATAACTCATAGTGGCCATACCAACATTTTAAGGCCTTCTACTGCACATCTTCATCTCGTACCCTGTACTGATGATAGCCTGATCATAGGTCTATCTTCGAAAACCAACAAGCTCCCTTCAACTGATCAAAAAGAATATAAATCCTTGGAAGTTAATACTTGTTCTTAAGAGTCACTTGGTTCAGGTGTTGATAGTCCCCACAGAGTCTCAAACTCCCATTTTCCTTTGGGCGAACAAAATCGAAGCTGCCCATGGTGAAACACTAGGCCTTATGAACCCCTTTCCCTAAAAGTCCTCCAAATATCCCTGTAACTCATGAAACTCCACGGGAGCCATCTGATATGATGGTGTAGATATAGGTGCCATCCTAGGGTATAAGTTGATGTAAAAGTCTACCTCTCTGTGTGGAGTTAGTCTCGAAACATCATCAAGAAATACATTTGCATACTGGTCAACCACTACAGGATAGCTCAGACTCTCAACATCTACAGCTCTAAGGGTAAGGCTAACCAACTAATTTGTAATCGGCTACACCCTCCTCTCGATAAGTCCATCCTTTGCTACAAAGGTTTCCTTCTCACCGAATAAGGAAAACCTAGTCCCATCTCTGCGAACACACCACACTTTTCTCCTAATACAGTCAATCTTAGCTTGGATTGTGGATAACTAGTCCATACCCCAGATGACGTCGTAAGGCCTAGATGCCACTACTAGGAGATCCCATCTAAAGCTATAATCTCCTAGAGTAATCTCACACTGTTGGAACCTGTGTGTAATCATTGAATCTTCTCCCGTAAAAGTCTCTATCCATAAGGATCGAGTCAACAGATCCACTAGAATCTCCGAGCTTCGAATGGGGTCGTGGAAATAAAAGAGTGACCGGAACATGTGTCTATAATAACAACAACTCGGGTGGAGTAGACACAGATCGTACCTATAATCATCTCCAGAGCTCCATGGTCATAGGCCTCATTTTCCTAGAGCTGAGCTTGTCCCAGTCCACTTGTTCCCTGTTGTCGGGGTGGAACACCTAGTGGTGGTGCTGGTAAATCCTTGTATCTCCGCCCATCGCCTACTGCACAACCAGCTCCTCTACCATATCCAAATTCTTCCCATGGACCTCCTTGATTGAATCTCTACCTCTACCTCTGCGGTCCCTCGACCGTCTACTAGTCGTCCATATGGTGGTTCGGGCAGTCGCGAGCCTTGTGACCCTGCTCACCGCACGTGTAGCACTGCATGTCCCTCGTCTGACCTCCTCTTCCTTGTGAGCCCTGCACTTCCGACCCAGCGTCCCGAGGCCATACACCAGAAGGTCTAGTCTTCTTGGACCTCTATGTCATCTTCCTACTTCCAACCGCAGATGAATCTGCTATGTGTCGCCCAGTGGTGGGTCTCGTTGTCGGAGCCTGCTCATCTAGGAAGCTTTCCACCAAAAGTGCTCGCTCTAGCACCACATCCTGTGTCAGTATAGTGAGAGATATCATTGATGCTCTGATCTCCTATAGGAGACCCTGATCAAAGGTCCGAGCCCTAAAGAAAGGGTCCCATACCATGTCGGTGGAGTAGTGGGAGAGATCAATGAACCTCGCTGAGTACTAGGCCACAATCATGCTACCCTAATGTAAGGGCGGCAGCTTCTGTATATGCTTAGAGCGTAAGGTTTCTGGGATAAAATCTTCCCTAAAAAGGCTCTCGAAGTCCGCCCTGACTAGGGTCACCACGTTGTGTATCTGGAGCATCAGGCTCCACCCTCTCCCTACTGCTACCTGAAAAATAATGGATGCTAGGATCCCTATAAGGCCAGCTGGTGTCCTAACCAAGCAGAAAACTGTGACTACAGCCGCCAACCAATCCTTAGCCGCATGTGGGTCCATCTTGTCTCGGAACGTCGGAGGCCTCTGCCACTGAAACTCATGCAACGCGCTCAGTCGGCGTGCACCCTCTAATGGTTGGGCAAGGGGAAACAACTGCCAATGTGTAGTGGTACTGCCGGTACTCCACCTGAAGGTTCTAACACCGTAAGAGGGCCCTGCACTGAGGCCTCATCGCTTGGTGGGCCGTCATTGCGTATTCTCACTACAACAAAACTTGGCAAGGCCAGCGCCAGCCTTTATCAGCGCTAACAAAAAAGCACTGATAAATGGGGGTATATTTATCAGCGCTAAAAAAAGCACTGATAAACATACCCCTTTATCAGCACTTTTTTTAGCGCTGATAAAGGTACCCCCTTTAACAGTGGTTTTTTTAGCGCTGTTAAAGGGTACCCCTTTATCTGCGCTTTTTTAGTAGCGCTGATAAAGGGGGGTCTTTATCAGCGCTTTTTTTTAAAAGCGCTGATAAAGGGTCTACATCAAAAAAAATTATTAAAAATATTATATTAATATTTAAATATATAGATATAGTTATATTGATATAAATATAATATATATTTTTTAAATATAATTTTAAATTTATTTTAGAGAAGTATAAATATATAGTTACACTTAATATATAAGATATTTAGTGAAAATGGCTTATAATAAAATTAAAAAAAAATTTAATAAATAATTTGATATTTATTATGGAGTAATAGTCATTTAATAACAATTTTAAGGCTAAAAAAATTAAAAAATTAAAAAAGATCCAAAATATGTTGAAAACGCAACTCGAACATCAAAAAGCCATAACTTTTGATCCCAGTGTCCGTTTAAGCTCTACAGTATATCAAATTGAATCCTGCGACGATCTCTATGCTCTAATGACCTAGTCAAATCCGTTGTCACATTTTTGGAGGCCAAAAATGTCCCATAAGGCCTCCAAAACTGAGTTTTTAGTCGGGATACCCCGATTTTTTAACATTTTGTGGATTTTCAACCTCATTTAAGGGGGTATTATTGGCTTTTTTTTGGTGGGAACTGAATTTATTCCAAGGTATTACATTCATATTGATATTATTTCTTTGAAATTTTATCGTTTTTTATAATGCACTGCTATTTATAATCAAATATATAACAATATATACATATTTTTTATATATTCACACATAAAAATTTAATTGTAAATATAAATAATAAAATATATTTACATATAAAATATATTAGCTTTATCTAAATAATAACTAATATCCATTTTATTTAAAATACAAATATATGAATATTTATATACCTATATATTAATGTAACTATATATATATATATTTATTAATATAACTACATATATATATTCATATAACTGAATATATATATATATATTAATATCACTATAAATATATATATATTAATATAACTATATATATATATTAACATAACTACATATATATATATATATATATATATTAATATAAATATGTATTACTATACGAATAAATATAACTATATATATATAAATAGAGATATCATGAAATGGAAAACAATTCAAAATAGAGGAGTGGTAAGGGCTTAGGGACGCAGGGGAGAGGTCTCAAGTTCAAAACCTGGTGGAGGCAGGGGCGCATGCATGGGGGTGGATTTGGGGGGCTAGTGCTGATAAAGGGTGGAGGGGATGCATGTGGGCACTGGAGGGGATGGAAAGCACTATTAAAAGGGGGGATGAATCACTATAAAAGCCCCCCCCCCCCGATTGGCAGGAATTTTATAATTTTTTTAAATTTTTTTACTTTTATCAACGCTAAAAAGAAATCGCTGATAAAGGACCCTTTTATCAGCGCTTATTTTTAGAGCTGATAAAAGACCCCTTTTATCATCACTTTTTTAAGCGTTGATAAAAGGGGTCTTTATCAGCACTTTTTGGAGCACTGATAAAGGGGACCCCCTATCTTTGCCGACTTTAACAGCACTTTTCTAATGCTCTTAAAAGCCATTTTTACTGCTGATAAAAGCCGTATTTGTAGTAGTGTCTCTTTGGAATCCTGGCTTGTTGTCTACATGGAGACATCCTGAAAAGAAAAAGGTGTGCCACGATCAATAAGTTATACCTGGTGAGCTGACTCAAGAGATCAAAAAGAAATATTTTCAAAACACACGCAATCAGTGTTTTCGTGCGCTGAGTAGGAATTCAGAATTCAGGGTCCTGGTGTATGGATGTGTCAGCCGCCACACCCACATTGGACTTCCCAAACTGAAAACCACACTTATTACACTTAACACTATTTCCACAATGAAAATATCAGAGTTATAGTTCTTCGGTAGACCAACTCCTCTGATACCACATTGTCACAACCTGTCCCCTGGGACTCATGTCGTGACTACCCTAAGCCCACCTTCCATAGGCCAGGGGCTGGCGACTAGCACCGGAAAGGGGTATCCCTAAAATGGGAAGGCATTGACTTTAAACCTATAAAAACACACAGAGTATAAGACAACAATATGAAACCACAAAGTACACTATAGTAGTAAATAGTGATGATAGTAACGGGACCATAATATATGCCAAACTAGAAAAATGTACAAGTACAAATGAAAAGTAAAAGAATAGCTGAAATCGAAAAGGAAGCTCATAGATCGTCCACCATGGATCCTACCTGAATTGTAGGTACAACTCACGATCAATAGTCTCTGTATCATGTCACGCCAAATGGTCCACCTCCGAGCACCATCCAGACCTGGATCCATCAGCATCTATTAGATCCTTTGTGGGTCAGTGCTCAACAATCCTATGTGGGTCTGTGCATACCGATCCTATGTGGGTTAGATCCTGTGTGGGTCAGCGAGGGTTAGTACCTATCGATCCTGTGTGGGTCAGATCCTATATGGGTCATTGGGGGTTAGATACCTATCGATCTTGTGTGGTTCAAACTTCGAATGGTTAGAAGTAGTTCCTATTGACAGAATAAGATGATCTAGCTTCGTGACTAATCATCTGTATTTCTTTACATCACTAATACATGGTTTGAGAAGAGACTCTATTTGAACTAAGTCTTTTACATGTGTGGTACTTCCTATCATTGTGGTGTTACCTTTATGGTATTCCTCCCCCATGTATGAGATGAGTATATCTTGATAACATAGGTATTTGTATGGGAATATAACTAAGAAGAGTTGAAGTCTTGCTTTGTGGTTTTTAATTCATGGATCTTTAGGATTCCTACAATGTCTTGAGGTCCCTACTGAGTATCATTATACTCACCCCTGCACGGGCTTCTCCCACACCTTGGTGTATCTTGTGCAGATGACGTACAACATTGATCAAGGCTGAGGGAGCTAGGTTTGGGCGGTGCTTAGAGGTGGACCATTTGGCGTGACGTGACGCAGGGACTACTGATCATGAGCTGTACCTACCCTTCAGTTAAGATCTGTGGTGGACAATCCAAGATATGCCTTTAACTTTTCAGTTGTTCTTTCACATTTCAGCTGTACTTGTACTTTTTTCCATTTGGGATTGTATTCCGTACCCTTTACTATGATCACTCTTTACTATAGGAGTTTACTTCTTGGATGCATCTTGTTTTGTTCTACTCTGTGTGTTTGTATTGGTTTGAAGGAAATGCCTTCCCATTTGAGGGATACACCTTTCTGGTACTAGTCGCCAGCCCCTGGCCTATGGAAGGTAGGTTTGGGGTAGTCACGGCATGGGCCCCGGGGGATGGGTCGTGACATTCTCAATGTTTTACATATTCTTCTGAGATTGGATTTGTGTTTCATATATTTTATCTAAGATGATGTTTCTATTTTAAAATCTTCGGTCATTAAAATATACCCCCTTATATAAATTATTTTCTCACAATTCAATCATGATCTCATAAATTAAGGGTTTGGCATTTAAAAATACCATTCTTGGAAACCATATCCTAAAAATGGCTAATAAAACATATTCTTTATAAGAATTAACATAGATGAGATATGAATATATTGACATGGAATAAAAGAGTAAATTGTTATGGAATGTGATAGAGATCATTATTCAGAAGAAAGTTAATGTTTAACAGAAATTTAAGGACAAAAAAACTAACTATGTTATTAGTTAAAATGCTAACTGATTCATCATAAATGAAGGGACTATGGTAAAATTATTTATTCAAGATACTTTTACTAGAGTGGATCAATTATGTTACCATTATGAAATTGATCCCCAAATAATATTATTATAATTTCATCCATTGGTTGTGTTGTTATTAGTTCCTACTTCATCTCCTCCTCTAGAAAATTAATACTCAATAGTATTTTTTATTCCCGAAGCACAAAAAATAATAATTATCATATCATTAACTCAAGAAGAGAATGAAAAGTAATTTATCAATTCTCTATAAATTTTCTAAGACCAAAATGGTTAACATAAGTTATCCAATAACACTTATAGTCCATCAAAATCTATTCCATAGATAGTTAACCTTTAGACTCCAAATATTTCCCCCCAAATTCAGTGTTCATCAATTTAGAAGGAAGCTCAGTAAATTTCTATAATCAACTTAATATTAGATATCCAAAAAAACATAAATTCTATCATAATGTCACATACCAAATATTTCAATACTTTGGTCACTATAAATCTTAAGGAGTACATATATGATTCTAAAAAATACAATCTCACGATGTCCAATATATTCCATAAAACTTAACATGAAGTAATCTTCAATAATGATAACAAAAAACCCTCAAATAGTAACCAATTTCATGGTCAAAAAATACTATCCCATAGACATATATTTATCATTATTATCTCATCATCATGTATATATTATGGTTATACTCCCCGAATAATGTTTTTCCAAGATTTTTAACATTATACTGAGTCACTTTTCTTATTAATTGGTACAATTCAACATATGGTCAAAAATACCCAATGAAATATTCTAGTGATGCAATCCATAAAAATTTCATTTTCATTGACTAGCCTAGATACCCTGGTACCCTACTAACTGAGATGGAATTGACATAGCCTAAAAGAAATTTTTGATAGCACATGGGTCAACGACTAGCTGCTGAAATCATAAAAAATAAAATAGGGAAGGATTTTACCACAAAAATAGTGGAAGACATATATACATAGATATATGATAAAAACTACTCATTAATATAGTACCAATAACAAAAAAAAATATATCAAAATCCCAAAAAGTATATCATAAATGTGACAAAAAATAGACAATATAACTCAGATGTCCCAAAGGAAATGTCACTCTATTCCAAAAGTTATCAAGAACATCGACTTCCACTAAGAGGTTCTTTCCCATTACAAAATTATAGTAGGACAAACTCTAAACATAGACTAAGGAAAAGGTAGGGTCTGATATAAATATCCCATATAGTTATCACTAAGTGTTCCACAATAAGATTCCATAAACTTAACCAAAACATGTTATCAATTTCAATAAATCAAGGCACAAAGATACAAATACATGTTTAAAACAACCCATGATTTTCATTTTAGACTGATGGGAAACATTTAAAACATTAATTAAAGTGTAATTTTATAAAAAAAGTTTATTTATATCACTATGAATTAGTAAAAAAAACTTTCACAATAAATGAAATATATATCGAAGTAATCACCATCAGAAACATGGTCATCTGCATTGCGATATGATAGTTTCTAGTTATGAAATCCTAACACATATCATCTCAGTGATCATATAAATATGTATACATAGGTCCCTTAGCCTCATTATAAATATGAATCATAAAAATATCATTGGGAATAAGATCTACCAAACTAGGTTTCTGTTAGAGTTGTCATCATCAATCTATTTCCATGGAATTGCCATCCAAGCATACTTATCCCAAATAACCTAATAACTAACCAATATCTCATGTGATCAATCAATAAGAGGAAAATTTTCTCAAATCATTTTAAAATAAAATTTCCCTATTTCCAGTTTCAAAATGAAAATTTCATTAGAAAATAAACACATTGATTTTTCATCAATACATAACTTTTAAAACCAAATCGAATCACAGGTTTTTAAATTTCAATTTGATCCAGTTTCTATAAAATTAATTCAAAATTCATTTCAAAATTATTATCAACTTAAAATTATTCACCAAATACCAATTCTATTGTAATTTTGGGTTTCCCCCAAATGTTTAGGCAAAATAATTTTAATCCCATTTTTTATCAAATTATGTTTTCAAAAATCAATTGAATGAAATTTCTTACAACAAGAAATTTATGTTTTAATCAATTTTCTAGGATTAAGATAAAACACATAACTTTTATCACAGAAAGAAACACTTGTAATAGAACCCACCAATAAGAATGAAGGTGAAGAAGATATGGGAACTCATCCTAGAATAAAGATTCAACAACCCAGATTTTTAGATCAATCAATCTCCAAATGATATATCAAACCCAAAGGAGGAAATAGAGATGAAAGAGAAATATATACTACTTACCTGATTAGATAAGCCTAAACAAAAATGATAATTAATCACTGAACAAATTATCCAGTGGGATTATAGATCACCATAAATTTCATGGAAAATCTACGGGATGAGAGAGGTAGGGATCAAAATCAGTTGAAATGAAAATTAATTGAGCAGTATAAATAAATCATCATGTCTCGATAATTACGTGGAGTGTAACCACATTATAGATCAAGCAATTGTTTATTACCATATATGTTGAAAATCACATCACCTTTTGTTAAATATTTTTTTTTAATATTTACATGGTGTGAATGACGTGCACAGTGTGAAATAGTACTTGATGTGTACCCATTTCAGGGTATCTTCCTTGAAAATATTACGCATAATGTATTCCCATTAAAAAGCATTTAAATCCATATAATATACCAAAAATGTAGTTTTTATGATTAAAATTCCAAAAAAATGAACATAACCATTACAGGTATCCTCCAAATTCTATCTCTACATTACTAAACTAGCCAAAAATAAAAACCAAAAAAATGGATAAAACATAACTCATAGAAAGGTAATGTGGTGTTAAAAACTCCCCACCATAAATTTTTTCCCCATAAATCATATAAATAAGCATCCATATCTAAAAGGTGAGGACAATACTCTCTTATCAATGAATCATACTACCATATATCTTGAGAATCCTAACTATAATTCTATATCATTTGGACTAAAGTTATCATCCTCCCACAAAGTACATTTTATTAGAATCAATAATCCTGACTAGATTCTCAATCATTGATAAATCATGCTCGATATCAAGATCACTCTAGTTCAAAACATGAGATGGATTAGAAAGATACTTTAATAGCTATGATACATGGAAAATGTTATGTATTTATGTCAACTTTGGAGGATGTACTAAATAGAAATACACTCTCCACACAAGCTCAATAACCTCAAAAGGTCTACAAAACAATGATAATTCTTCCCTTTCCTCCCAATCCATCGATGTCTTAAATGAGGTGAAAATTTCAAAAACACCTAGTAACAAATTAAAAACTCCAAAGGCCTATGTTTAATATCATCATATGATTTAAAACAGATCTATATTTTCAACATCTACTAGAAAATCAACTAAATCTATATAATCCTCTCTTTCACCAAGATCGATCTATCCAATGAACATTCACTAATGTATGATGAGCATAATGAATATTTACATGATCTATAATACAATACCTCAAAAGGATCCACTATGATCACAAACTGTTAACTAATGTTATAAGAAAACTCAAACAACCCCAAATTTTTATCACAAGCTCCGCAAAATTTGAGGATGCAGACACAAAACATATCCTCAAGAATTTTTATATCTATCTCTGAATAGTCATTCATCTATGGATGATAGGATATACTCAAAAAAACCTAAGATCCTAGTTCCTCCTAAGGGCCTCTCCAAAACCAAGAACTAAAATGGGGAACTCTATATGAGACTATAGAAAATAAAACACTATTAAAATAAAGAATCTCTCTTGCATAGAGATTTTCCACCTCTTCAAAATTGGATGTAACACGAATGGGTATAAAGGGATCTGATTTTTTATCCTATTAATCACATCCCATATCAAATTATTATTTCTATGTATATGTGGAAACTCAGACAAAATTTAGCAACTCAATGCATGATGTACATAGACATTACATAACGTTTGTGGAATATGTAATACTTTACACAAAAACACGCCCAAAGACTATATTATTTTATTTCCTTAGGAAACATGGAAACATAAAAAACTAGTTCATAACAGATCTACTTATTTTCCCTCCAATTTATTCATAACTATACCACTATTTCATATATCAAAATTATTACCTTTCTTTGTATCATAGGGAAAAGAAACATAAGAAAGGGTGATCTCAAATGTTCATTAGAGATAAACATGGATGATATGTAAGAATAATAAGTACATAAGGTTATGAAAAATTGATCATATCATTTTAAGATCATGACATGAATATTAAAAGATCATATACACGAGTCATGAAATAAATATTAGATGTTCATAAGACAAGAATCATAAGGAAATATTGAACATAATCCATGAAATCATAACATTAGAATAAGGCATCAAATTTGTGGTAGACACATAAGAATATAAAATTATTTCCATTATAATCAAGGCATTTCTTCCTTGACTATCTAAGTAGTATGGGTTCACTTCCCTTACCATATTAGTAGTCACGGTTAACTTCCATCACTCTCTTGGTAGTCGTGGTTCACTACCATAACCATCTTGGAAGATTAGGTACTTCATGTCTATCTGATGAGATATAAATGTTTATCCAATGCATCACAGACATATATAGGTCTCTTCCATATCATAATGAAATCATACATACATGTGCTACAATATTATAAATTATAATATCATAACACATGAAATTAAATTGGAATCATAAACATGTAATCATATTATAACTTGTGTAAAATAAATAGGTTTCATGATCATTTCACAAGAATCATAACCTATGAAAAGAAGCTGATTTCTTAAACATAATTCCATAAAAACATAAAATATTAAGAGAAAGAATATGAATGGTATTCATGATCTATAAAAAATTATGTCATTTTGATGGGGAAGGATTTTATAAGATCACTAGAAACATGAAATTTCATTAAAAATCGCTTTTTAAAACATAAGACACATTCCACACCACTTCCACTAAAACCACATTAAAAATATATAAAGTAATATTGAAAATTCATTTAAAATACCCCTCGAAGAAAATATATTTTCTTCATCGAAATAGTTTTCATTTCTTAAATTGTCACACAATGTTAAAATATAAATTTTTATTTGAAAATAAAGTTATTAGATTGTAAGGGATGGTTCAAGGTAATAGGGTATCGTGAAAGAATAAAAATCCATTCATTCGGTATAAGTTAAAAAATAGTCTACTCTTAATTTTTCTTTAAAATTAAAAAAGTACCTCGTTTGGAAATATATGTAAATATTCCATTCAAAACCTGTCGTAAAAAAGTAAAAAATGGGTCAAAATGAATTAAAACATCCATATGAGAATAGTAAAACCTTATATGAAATCATTTTTAAAAAACACGATCAATGTTGATAAATAAACCCCAGTAAATAATAAAATATAAACACTCTCGGATAATAAAGACATTGTGAAATTATCACATACCATTTCTCTGATATCCTTTGTATGTATCTGAACCTCCTCATCTTCGACCAGCTCCCTGTAGATCTTCTCTTAAAGCACTAGAGATATTCTTTGGAGAATATCAGGAACTCTATAATGTGACTAGGGAGGTTTATAATAGAAATGGGAAGTGTTTGTCCGATCTTAAAGGCTCAATGTTAAGTGGAGAAGTTAGGGAGGATGTACCCTTTTATAATTGAGATGATGGTCACTTTTGGAATCTACAAAAAAAAACTAATTTAATATAAAATCAAACCACATCTAAAACATCTAAATTATCATATTTTCTAAGATGAGATGAGATAATTTTGTAATATCATAAATTAATAAGTTTTAGACTATATTTTATTTCAATTTATACCTTGTCATGTTAATTGACCCTTAGTTATTGTATTTTAATTTTAACTATGGTAACAAAATATTCAATAATAAAATTGTGTTATATTTACTTCATTAATGTCAATTAGACAACATATGAAAAATTTAGAATATTTTTGACCATATCATAATTATTTTATTTTATAAAAAAATTTATTATGATTTTTAAAAATTTTAATAAAACATTATTTTGATAAAATATCAATAGTGTCAATTTTGACACAATTCATTTAATATATTTTTAAAAATATCTTGATAAGATGTTAACCTTGAACCAAATATTATTTTATATCCATAAGGGGTCAAGATAATCTAAAAAATCGTTTAATATATTAATTATCCAAAATTATATATAATTTAATATTTTTAATAACATTAATTTGATATTTTTATTAATAAAATAATTACCACATCAAATTTGTGTAATTATTTAATAGAAAAATTTACTGGGTAAACATTTAAAAAAATAACAAGATTAATAAAACTATTCTAGACTTTATAGGAATATTTATAGTGGAATATTTCTTCTGGAAAAGCTTATATTAAAAACTATATGTTTATTTAAACATGAATGTGACAACTTTGACATCACTTTAAATAAAATATTATAACTATCATAATCATTTCCATGTGTCTCCAAATGGTCAATAATTCAACCCTTGGATGATTTTGGTCTAGATAGACTCGATCAATAAGATTTGATCACATGTTTTGGTCTTTTAATTGTTATTATCATTTCAATTAAAATTATTTTATTTATTTTTCATTAATTTAATGATTTCTACATCATCATTGTATAAGTCATTAAGATAATTAATTATATCCTGAAATTTAGAAATAAATTACGATGATGAATAAAAACATTTTACCTTTAAAATGAGTATTTATAGTCATACCTATCATCTATATTAACTTATAATAAAATTTATATGGTTATTAAAATTTCAGAAACTCATATTTAACATTTCTATAAATAAAATATATTAAAAGTCCTAATCTCATTCAATTGGATTCCAATAGATTAATTTCGACCGAAGGATGATTCAAGTCTAAACACAGTAATAGAATTATATTAGGAAAATTGTTAGGGTAATTTTATAATATATTTTTCACCTTTAATTACATGATTTTCCTTTTTACCGTATTAATATAAAATTAATAAAGTTACTATTCATAATGTCCAAAAATAAAATAAACTTATTTACATAATTTAGACCCACTAATTCCAAATATGGAATCAATTTCTCAAAATTAAAAACACATAAGTTAAAGTAATTAATTTTAAATTAATCTTGTTCTCTGATTGAGAAAATGAGTTTTAAAAGTTAAAACATCGCAAAAGATATAATTGTTATTTCATCCAAATTAAATGTAAAATTAATTCCAAAGAACTAAATTATATTAAATGATAAAAATATAATTTATTATTATTTTGAATCCATTAAATAATATAAATTAACCATATAAATTATTTCAATACAAAATTTTTCAATTAAAATTCATTATATTTTTAATATTCATCAAAACATGAAGCATATCTTAAAAATATCAAAAAATAATCCAATGTAAATTTTTATATCCTACATCCAAAGAAGATGTTTATTTTTTTGAAATAGAATATAAAAAGGTGTTAACTACAAGATTTAAAATGGGTTTTCAAACAAAATTCAACAAAACTACATTTTTTTAAAAATAATTCTTTTATACAAAAAATGAATTTGTTCTTCAAAAATTTCTACAAAACAAATAAGATGAATTTTAAAAATTATATTGAATATATAACATATATATTTCTTTAATAAAGACCAAAAAGGGTAATTTTATTATTTTATAATCTCACGTATTCCCATATAAAAAATTGTTACTTTAATTTAGAAATGGTTTTATTTTTCATTTATATATAATTTATATCCAAATAATTAGTAATATATATGTGTATTTCATATTATCATAATTCAGTTAATACTATTTATATTCATCATTATAATGTCTTGTTTATAAGGAAAAATAATAATATTTAGTTGTTCTCGTAAACATGGTCTTGCTTGAAATTAATTCTATCAAAATTATATAATTTTTGAAATCATAATATAAAAATTATATTTGGATGGATTTATTTGATTTTTTTGATTTTTTTGAAAAAATTGATTTTTTGTAAATAGTGTAAAAAACGTTTTTTGAAATTTTTTCATTTATTTTCATTAAAAAGACCCATTATAATTTTAATTTGATATCAAATTAATATAATATTCATTTAGTTATAAATATTCTAAAAAATAATATATTAATTATATTTATACTTTGTTTTTTATAAGTTCATTTTTCGGCATAAAATAAATTTTTTCTAAAACTTGTTTTCATTATGTAGTACATATTTATTTTAAAAAAAATTGATGCTTTTAGGAAACAAATTTTATTCAATGGACATAATTTTTGGATTCATAATTTAATTTTATCTTCACATGATTTTTTGAGTTTTTTTTGAAGAAGTTAATGTTTTGGTGAATAGTATAGAATATGTTTTTTTTTGAAATACAGTATATTTTTTAACATTTCAATCCTAGAAATATGATATAAATAACTGTTAAACTTATGTAATGAAACAATTATGATAATATAATAAAAATATCATACAAAAAGAATTCAAAACATATAAATTTGAATTCATTTCATGATAAATAATAAAAATCTATTTTATAGATGTTGTAGTGCATACACATCTTTGGAAAAGTCAAACATGGTGTCTTAAAGATAGGATTTTAAAATATAAAAATCATAGATAAACATGGTTAATAAATATAATTTATTATTGATTATTTTTACAAATATATTTTTAATATTTTAATTATATAAAAAGTTACTTTACCCAATGCTTTTGTGAGGCTAGAAAATTCACAATAACATATTAGATAAGTTATCATGACATAGATGTGGAAAAATATTATTGTCAATAAAATATTAAGGTTTATATTTAAATTATATTTTTTATTACGTTAATTTATTTGAAAATTTTAGAGATGAAATAATTGTCACACCAGGGATTTTGAAATAATTTTATTTTATCATTTTATCTGGTTTTAAATATTCTATCGAGGTATGGGATGATCCCATTTAAAAAAAATAATTTTTTCTGATAAATGAATGTTTTAGCCTTGATAGCATCCATCACATGGGCAGGGTGTGGTCAAAGTCATGCGGCTTCACCCGGGTCATTATGCGGCCTTCCCGATGTTCAAGACAAATAAATAAAATGAAATGAATGATAAAGTTATGGTAAAAATAAAATAATAAAGATGAAAGTAATAATCGTTTTAATAATAATAATAATGGAAATATCATTAAAGGATATTATTTTTATTATTATTAACATTTATTTTTTATTTTTATGTTTTTTTATTGTTATTATTATTGTGTTTAGTTTTCTTTTTTGGTTTTTATTTTTTTCTATTGTTTTTTCCCTCTAACCTATCATCCCCCACCTAGAGTCATGCCTTACTCTTCCCCTCCAATATTTTATCACACCACTTCCCTATAATCTTGGTCAGCCCCTCCATGCAGTGAATCCTCTAGTCAGTGTATCTCTGACACCCTTCTCCACTCACGCTGCCACGTCCTCCCTTATGCCACCCTCGTGTTGTCCCCCTCGTAGGTCGGACCCCCTCCGACGATTGCAACCTCGCCAGCCTCCCTCTTCCAGTGATGTCAACCCCAACCTACTACCCTCCCCTGTGTTACCCCACTACCGCACTCTTTCCATCCGGGTAAGCTCCTCCCTTAATTTATTTTGGGTGTTGGCTTCCCCGTCCCCCAGTATAGATTTATCTAGATCTAAGGTTTGATGTTTGATCATATTTTTGTTTAATCTTTCTGTTAGGGTCCATTCTTGGGTTTCTTGTGGTTCGGTTGACATGGGAACTAAATTTCGCACCATTTTCTAGAAAATCCTTGGTTCGAGGTATGTGGTTTTGTGCATAACCATTGTTTGGTGAATTGTTTCACTTTTTTAAATAATTCAATGTGTTCTAGATTTAATTGGAGTTGTGTAAAATTAGTTCTCAATTGATTTTTATATTCATTAGAGTTTTTTAAGAAAAATATTTTTATAAATGGGATGTGTTTTGGAGTAAAACCCATATTGAGTATGTTTTTAGTGTTTTATAATACATGAAATTTGTTTATTAAATTATATAAGAGCCGAAAGTTCTGTTTTGGTATGTTATTGGTGTGCATTTTGCCATAAAAAAGGTTTTGATGGGGTTTGGTGTGTAAATCCAAGTGTCACTTTCTAAATATTGATTTATAAACTTTAATTTATGTTTTATTATATTATTTCAAGGTTCGAAGTAGTTTTGATAAGATTTGGTAAGCAATAAGTTTTAATGTGAACTTTACACCAAAAATTGGTGTAATCATGATGCAAGCACTTGTTTTGTTCTTTTGAAATGCATTAATAATTGTGTCAATGATTTATTAAATTGATCTTGTGTTTCCAATCATGGTTGGAAATATTTTTGATGTGTGTTTTGTTTTAAAGAGGCATTTTTATTTGAAATTAGCTGTGTTATTTGTGTAAATTTTTGTTTTCCAAATCTGAAGCCTTTTATAAATTTTTTAATTGTATTTATTAAATTATATGTGAAGTGTGTGGGCCCATCATTATTGTTCTGAGTCGTTGAGTTTAAGGTGACTCGCTTGTGTGTGCATAGGTAAGTATATATATGTGTGTGTGTGTGTGTGTTTGGTTTCCCTGTTACATGTATAGTCATCCATGGGAGGGAATATAAATGAATGAGGCTAGGTGTTCCATGTATATATATAAAAATGCATGCGTAGGTGAGTGGTGACTTGTAGCTGCATATAATCATATATGTAAGGATTCTCTTTCACATGTTCATGGCCATGAAAGTGTGTGAAAAGGTGCTAGGTGTCCTTATATGTATGTGATGATACATATGCTCAGCGGGGGATCACCAAATCTTAGTTATAAAGTGACAAGATCCAAATGTTTGGTTTGGTTCAACCATGAGGTAGGTTACCTATTCCATGACCTTTAATTATAATTTCTATAATTTCTTGGTATTCTATTAAAAATGTGTTTTCTGCTTCTACATGAAATGACTATGAAATATATCTATATAAATATATGTGTGTGCGTGTGTGTGAGTGTGTGTGTATAAATGGTTATGGTTCTTGAAAAGTGATTTCTTAGATGTTTTGAATGTGAAGCGTGTATTTCTAAAGATGTGTGGTCTTTCCCCCGGTTTTGTTGTAAAATTGAAGTGGAATGTTTGTTTCCCAAAGAATTTCAAAATTGATTTCAATTTTGGGTTTTGGTGTGAACTAATTGTTAAAGTGTAGTTTTATTTTCATAAAAATATTTCTTCATTTTATGTGAGGTTTTAATCTTACATTAAATAGGTAACACATTGGTTGTTTAGTTTAGATTTGAATTTATTTTGGAAATATAAGAATATTGGGTGGTTATGTTTCTAAAATGAAAATTGTTCCATGTAAGTGATTAGTCATGTTTGGCACTTTAAGAATGATTTATGAGAAATGAAAACCCCCCTAAATGATTTCCCTCTTGCTTTAGAAAAATGATGTGCATTTTAAATGTATTAATTGATATACGTGCCTAGGAAAGAGGCTTGTGCAGTGATGTCTGTTTTTGAAAAAAAAGGATGCACTTAAGGGGGGAGTTCAGTTGTGAAAATTGGAATGTTTTTAGATAAATAATGTGATGTATGTGTGTTTTACCTATTGATAAAACTCACCACTCTTTGAAATTGAGCACATTAGTCACCCCAGTTATCTAGGTGGGAGGAATAGGACTAGTACGCTAGATGATACAGAATTGGTTCATCCATGTTTTTTCTAGTAGGATTGACGCTTACAACACTAACTAAACATAAAGATAATTGATTAGATACCACTAGGTTTTGGGTGTGTTCCTTACTAGTGGTTGGTGCATGAGAGCGAAGTTCTTTGTGGTTGTTGTACCATGTCTCACAGAGGTGCAACATCTCTATGGTCCCACTTGTGCTAGTTACCTTGAGGGATTGCCCATGGTGATCTTTTGCGACATGATGCTTGTGATGTAATGATTTCCATTTCAGTTAGTTCAATCTTGTTTTCCCCATTGTAAAAATATATATTTTTAATTCAAACTATTTGTCTTCCATTTTTTTAAAAATGAATATTCATGCTTATAAACTATAATGGAAATGTGACCAAAAGGGAATGGTTTTTTGGTAAATTGATTTCATGTGTTTGAATACTGGTAAATGTTATCTTTATGTGGTTTTATTTTCAAACTAGAAAGATTGGAGTTATTATTAAAGGAAAGTTCATAGGAAATTTTTGTATTTTGGCATTCCTACTAAGCATCTCGATGTTCACGACTACTTCATGTTTTCAGTTTCAGGTTTTATCTTTGGATTAATCTTACAATGACCATGTTTCCGTGTTTGGGGGTGACCCATGAGTTCACTTGGAGGTATTTTTAGAGGGACATATTTGTTTTATTTTCCATTTCCCGAGTCCACCTATTTTGCCGAGTTTAAATTTATTTATTTATTTAGTAATTTGTATTTCATTTTTTCGGTATATTGTTCCCAAATTATTATTTGATACATGGGCACTTGTTCCATCCGGTGGAGATTGGGAACACCCCTTGGGCCTGGTCGTGGACTGGGTTAGGCATCGAGGCAGATGCAACCTATCTTGGTTCATGACAAAATAGTATCAGAGGAGGTTCCCTTTTTTGGGTCTTGTTTCTTGGGAAAGATTCATTTTAGGCAAGAGCTAGGATTGTTGGAACTCGATGTTCTGGTTATGAGTAGGGTTCATGGATAACACACCTCGTAGCGAGACTTGAGTTACCAGGGGTAATCAATTTCAAGTGAATCTTTTGCTTCATTTTTTTTGTTGTTTGGGAAATGAAATGTGGTTTAGACCATTAGTCTTAGTGAGCTCGCAGGTCCGAAAAATCCTTGTGGAGCCAGGGACATTTTCCTAGAACACTCTTTGTGATTGTGGTGTGACCAGCGTATGGTCACTAACCATATGATCGAGTAACCCATTGACACTAGTTTCCACATGAATCGTCTTGTGACCTCTTCAGTTCTCAAAAATTATTTTTGAAATCACATGTTTGAAAAGTGTGGAAATTAAATTTTAAAACAAAAATGGTTTGATTGGGTTCTTGGGTCTCCTCGTCATCTAGTATACACCCCCATAAAGTATTAGTGCATGATTGAAGTGCAGCCACGAGTGATTCTCTGTGGGCGGATCCTCCAGTTGATTTGTGTAAGAACATTATTCTCCTTGAGAATCAGAATATGAATCCACCCCTCTTTTTTTGGTCTAGTGGATCCTCTCATAGTGGGAGGGTAGATTCAAGAGGATTTTGAAGAAAATTTTGTCTCATGGGTTTCTAAGGTAGTTGACTATGGATATTTACAATGTTAAGTCAGTAGGTTTTTTCTGGAAGCAGTTAAAGAAATTCTAGTGGGAAAAAATGGAAGCAGTTTGGAGTTATCAGTGCGGGATGTTGTCTTAGAAAGGGGATTTGGGTCATTCGTTGGTTTGGTCTCAATAAGAGACAATGTTGAGCTACCCTTGTGAAGAATATAGTAATAATAAGTTGTTATGGCCGCTTTCATTAATCTCATGTCATTTAGGAATCAGTTTAAGGTTCCCCATCTTGTAATGTTCCCTTAGGGTTCAAGGTTCATGTTCGATGACATCTTGCAGTGTGGGTTCCCTTTGAAATTCAAGGGTGAATTTCATGGTACTATTTAAAAATTTATTTTATAAATAAGCATGTTTATTTTTGGGGAATTTGGAATCCATATGTTTTATAGGGGGTGTCTTTCGAGTGTTCTCTATCCCAATGTTTCCCATTCGAAGTAAAAAAGGGGTTGTGTATTCATTTTCTAATCACATGATTCGGTAAAGTGCGATGTCAGAGTATGTGGTCCCTGAGGTGTATTGTGTTCTAGTGGTTGTATCTGGGATGTGGTGCAGTTGATTGTTGTATAAGAAAAGAAGTTTTTTTGGGGTTAGTAATGCCTGACTATGAGAAAGGTGATGCTTGATCCACCAGATCTCCAGCCATAGGTCCTGGAGTGATGCTGGCTCATAGATAGGAGCCCTATAAGTGTAATGTATCTCGGTCTAAGTTGTTCATTGGTGTTAGAAATGGAGTTAGGTCAAATCTCCTTCTGTAGCTATTTCATTTCCAATGGCCCGCATAGTGAAGAAGGGCATGGGAACCCTGTTTCTCAATTCTGGGATCCATGCAAGTGGGAGACTCCCTCCTTGATTATAAAGAGGTGGGGTATTTTGTTTTCCTAAACCATTGTGATTATACTCCTGTGGGTGTGAATCTCTATATGGGTTTCCATTTATGAACAACCTTGTAAGTACATTCCAATTTTGGTTTTGATATGGTATCATTTGAGAATGGTGATGACCCATAAGAGTGGAGAACTGTGGAAATTTTTCCATTTGGTTTAGAGTCGCATTCATTAGTCACCTTGGAGTGGGAGTTGGGTCCTTGTGGGGTTTTCATATTGGTGTTTTTTAGTCATTTAAGCTACTTAGTTATTAAGGAGGGTAGATCCACCATGGGTCTTGCTAAAATTTCCAATGAAATGAATAGGTGTTAGCATATTCAACACGGTGGGGAGCCCAGGCCTCCCCATGTTAGTGTCCTAGTTCTGCCTTTGGTGTAGGACGTTTCTTATGGTGTAAAGTCTGTTTGGGCCTCCTTGTGTTACTGATTAGGATTCGTTGTTCATTTTAGGTGGACTGCTTGAGTTTCTTGGGAGTGTTAAAGGGTTTTGTATTGGGAAATTTAATGGTGCATAATTAAAGTTTCTATATTTTGATCATCAATTGGAGGTGACTTAAATTTTGGGGGTGGTATTCACCTGGTGGGGAATCCATTGCGGGTCTACCAAGTTTGTTTTGTAAGTATCCTCCTTCGTTGATAGTGTTCAGGCCTTTTCATGTAGGAAGTTATTTGGTAATCTCCTTTGTATGGGAAGGTGAAATTTAATTCTACATTGGGGTTAGGCCTTGTTGTGGATTTTTGGGGGGGAAAGCATTATAGTGGGGAGAATTGTCACACATGGGATTTTTCAATAATTTTATTTTATCATTTTAATATTTTTTGTAATATTCTGTCAGGGTGTGGGCCGAGCATGATTATGAATTTTTCTGTTTTTTCTTATAAATTAATGTTTTGGTCTTAATAGCATCCAGTGCATGGACATGGAATGGTCTAAGCCACGCGAGTTCACCCGGGTCACCATGCGGCCTACCTGATGTTCAAGACAAATAAAAAAAAATGAAATGAATGATAATGTTAAGGTAACAATAAAATAAGAAATATGAAAGTAAAAATCATTTTAATAATAACAATAATGGAAATGTCATTAAATAATAATATTATATTTATTATTATTAACATTTATTAATGTTATTATTGTTATTATTATTATTATTATTGTGTTTAGTTTTATTTTTTGTTTTTAATTTTTTCTCTTGTTTTTCCATTTAACTCATCATTCCCCCTACCTAGAGTCACGCCCTACTCCTACCCTCCTCTCTTGTATCGTGTCACTTCCTTACCCCCTTGGGCAGCCCCTTCTTCAAGAGAAGACACTGGCCAACGTAGCCCTAGTACCCTACTCCCCTCACACTACCCTGCCATTTCTCGCACCACCCTTGTGTCGTCCCCCCTCACTGGTTGGACCCCCTCCAATGAACGCGACCCTGCCTACCTCCCTCTTCCAGGGACGTCAACCCTGACTAGCCGCACTCCCTCATGTGACCCTGCCATCTCACCCTCTACATTCTAGTAAGCTCCTACCTCAATTTCATTAGGGTTTTGGTTTCCCTGTCATCTAGTATTGATTCAACTAGACCTAGTGTTTGAAGATTGGTCTAATTCCGGTTGAATCATTATGTTAGGGTTTGTTCTAGGGTTTCTCAAGGTGCGGTTGAGGTGCGATGGAAATTTCGTACCACATTCTAGAAACTCCTTGGTTCTAGGTATGTGGTTCCATGTATTACCTTTAATTGGAGAATAATTTCACTTTATTAATTAATTCATTGTGTTCTTGATTTCCTTGGTGTTGTGCGAAATTAGTTTTCAAATGAGTTTTATATGCGTTTGAATTTTTTAAGCAGTATATATATATATTAATGGAGTGTTTTTTGGTGTAAAACCCATATTTCATAAGTTGTTAGTGTTTTATAATACATTAAATTGGTATTTTAAATGATGTAAGGGTTTAAATTCTATTTTGGTATGTTATGGGTGTGCATTTGGCTACAAAATAGGTCTTTGAGTGGGTCTTTTGGGTAAATCTAAGTATCACTTTCTAAAAATTGTGTTGTAAACATTAATTTATGGTTTATTAAATTATATTAAGGTGATAAAGTAGTTTTGAAGATATTTGATATGAAATAATTTTTATAGTGTACTTTACATTAAAAACTGTGTAATATTGATGAAAACCCTTGTTGTGTCCTTTTTAAATGTTTTAATAATTGTTTCATTGATTTAATAAATTGAGTTTGTGTTGCGAATCATGTTTGGAAAGCATATTATTGTGAGTTTAGTTTTAAAGTGGACTTTTTATATGAAATCTGTTGTGTTTTTGTATAAATTTTTGTTTTGCTAATTTTAAGTGTTTTATAAATTGTTTAATTATATTTATTAAATTATATGTGTAGTGTGTGGGCCCTGATTTATGGTCCCGAGTCACCAGGTCTAAACCAACTCACCTGCATGTGCATAGGTAAGTATATATATATATATATATATATATAAATATAAGTGGTTTCCCCCATTACATGAATTGTCATCCATGGAAGTGAATATACATGTATGGAGAAATCAGTTCCCAGGTATATATATGAAAATGCATATGTAGGTGACTGTCAACTAGTATATGAATACAAGAATATATGTAAGGATCAATTTTCACATGTTCTTGGCCATGCGGGTGTGTGCATAGGGGCTTGGTGTCCTTATATGTTTTTTAAGATGAATTTTAACAATGGGGGAGTAGAAGATCTTAGTTAGAAAGCACCAAGAGCTGATTTTTTAGTTTTCCCCCCATAATGTAGGTTTATTATTCCTTGACCATTAATTATAATTTCCATAATTTCTTATTATTCTATTAAAAATGCATTTTCTACTTCTACATAAAATGCATATGAAATATGTGTATATCTATATCTATATCTATATATATGTATGTATTTAAATGGTCGTGGGTCTTGAAAAGTGACTTCATAGATGTTTTGAATGTGAAGTGAGTATTTCCGAAGATGTGTGGTCTTTCTACTGGGTTTTTTCTGAAAATGAAATAGCATATTTATTTTCCAAATAAGTTCCAAAGTGATTTCCAAAATGGGTTTTGGTGTGAACGCAAGGTTAATGTGTAGTTTTATTTTCTTAAATGTTTTTATTCATTTTAATTATGGTTTTAACCTAGAATTAAATATGTATCACCTTGTTTGTTAATTTTGTCTTTGAAACTATTTTGGAAACATAAAAATGTTGGGTGGTTATGTTTGTAAAATAAAAACCATTCATTTTACGTGATTAAGCCCATTTGGCACTTTAAGAATGACTTATGAAAAATTAAAACCCCTCTTAAGGCTTACCCCATTTCTATAGAAAAATTATGTGTATGTTAAATTTATGAATTGTTATATAAGCCTAGTGAAGAGGCTTGTGCAATGATGTGTGTTTTTGAAAAAAAAGGACGTGCATAAGGGGGAAGGCTGGTGGTGAAGACTATAATGTTTTTAGATAAATAATTCAATTTATGTGTGTCTTTACATATTGATAAGACTCACCACTATTTGAAATAGATTACATTGGTCACACCTAGTATCTAGGTGGGTGGACTAGGACTTGTATGCTACATGTTACAACAGTGGTTCATCCCAATTTCTTCTAGAAGGATTGAAATTTACAATACTAACTAAAAATAATGATGATTGATTGGATACCACTAGGTTATGGGTGTGTTCCCCACTATTAGGTCTTGTAAGATAGGAAAGTTCGTTTTGGTTGAAATACCACGTTTCACCGAGGTACGAGGTCTCTAGGGTTCCACTTGTGCTAGTTGCCTATAAGGATTGCCCATACTACTCACTTTCAACATGATGCTTGTGATGTAATGATTTTCATTTTAGTTGGTCTAATATTGTATTCCCCTTTATAAAAATACTTTTGTTTAATTTAAAACGTATTTTATCTATTTTTTAAAATGAATTTTCATGCTTACTATCTATTATGGAAGTGTTATAAAAGGAGAAAGGTTTTTCTAGGAAATGGATTTCAAAATATTGATGATTTGAAAATATTATTATTTTTGTGGTTTTATTTTCAAACTAGCATGATTGGAGATCTTACTAAAGGAAAGTGAATAAGGCGTTTTTGTATATTGGCATTCTGACTGGGCATCTCAGTGCTCACACCTACTTCATATTTTCAGTTTCAGGTTTTGGTTTTAGATCGTTCTTGCAGTGAGCATGTTTTTGTGTTTGGTGATGACCCATAAGGTTACTTAGAGGTATTTTTAGTTGGAAATCTTAGATTTATTTTCATATACTAGTATCTACATATTTTACTCTGTTTAAATTTATTTATTTATTTATTTATTATTCTTTCATTTATTAGGTAAATCATTCACAAATGTTTATTTGCTACTCATGCACTTGTTCCAGCCTATGGGGAGCAGAAACATCCCTTGGGCCTTGTCGCGGACCATGTCAGGCACCGAGTTGGATGCGAGCCATCTAGGTTTGTGATAATAATTACCTTAAATGAATATGTAACACCCAAAATAGTGCTTGTACAAGTAGAATAACATTGACTAAATGATTTTAAAAACTCTAAATGTAATATTGTTTTTAGGAATTTTAGATTCCCGTGAATTTTATATACAAAAATACATTATTAGGTATGGTTTAATATATTATATTATAATTAAATTTTATCATGTTTTTTTCGAAGTCAAATTAAATGAATAGTTACCAAAATGACATTAATGATATTTATAAAAAAATATTTTTTTAAATGATTTAAAAATCATAATATTCCTATATTCAGAGAAGTGAATGAGATGTAATTAAAAATATAAACCATGACCCATTTATTTGTAAATATTCTTTTTATAGTATATTTTTGGACCCCTAAAGAGTAAAGAAAATTTATATCTCGATAATCGTGAAAAGGGTTAATGGGGGTTAAAACTAATAGGTAAGAGAGAAAATATTAAGCAATCATGTAAAAATCTTATTATCTAGAGGATTTAGAATTTTAATCCACATATATTTAATTCATTTCAATCTTTATCCATTATCACTAAAAATTAATTTATATTTATTTAATATTTTAAGAAATTCCAAGAATGCCCCTACCCTCACATATGAATGGAAACCTAACCTCCTCTCATCCTCACACCCTTGAAGCACTATATCTCAGCCAATAACTAATCTAATACCATACTGAAATCTTCCCAACATTTTATAGGTCTTATTTTGGGTGTAATACTAACCTTACAGACTTTAAGTGGTAAAGAAAAGAAGGTTGACTTGAGAAGTGGTATGGTTCTTAACTAAGTTTTTTTGTCTTATTTCCTATACTAACTACATAAAATATTCTAAAACTATGATAAAATAATATCTCAAAAATATTCCACGTATTGAGATGTTATCATGTTAATTTAATAGAATATATCCATATATTATTACAAAAAATGTGATACAAATTTTTTGATAAGTGTGTATGCTGGACTACAATCTCATGAAATGATGTAATTAATTTTCCATCACAACATTTTGGGGTTGCTTTTAATTATTTATTTAATCTCTATATGTTATATTTATGACATAATTTTAAATTTTTAAATATATTTGAACATTTATTTCAATACATTTTTTGTCCGTTGAAAAGTTATAATTTCATTCATGCATACATGTGAATTACTACATCGACGATATGATGTGATTAATTTTTCATAACCCAATCACATGGAAGATATATATATATATAAATTATTTAATGATATAATATTATACATATTGTATAATCATAATTATTGAAATTTAAATTAATACTTACTTTCCTTCCTTTATAATCGTTGAAAAATGAAAATGATACTTAAGAATACGTGCGACCTACAGTCGCAATGATTGTAACAAAATTCATTTTTCATAAACATTGTTAATAATTTAATTTAAAACTAAAATTAATGTATAAAAATGAAAATTATTTAATTATTATTATTTTAGATATGATTTTAAAATAACCCCTTTGACATGGTCAAGACACCAAAGTCATTTTCAAATTATGAACCTGACATCCTTACAACACATGACATGGACATAAATGATTATTTAATTAAATATTTCATTAAAATATATGAAATAAATGATTTAATTATGAGGATTAAACCAATAAAAGGTTCTCTAGAAATAAAATAATTGATATAATTCTATTATACAATTGTTAAAGGAAATATATCGCAACTATTGACTCGAGGAAAGGGATTTCACATAAATTACCCTTTATTGAGGCATATTTTAATATTATGAACTAAATTTATTTTATATTGGTTATACACTTCATATTTTACATTTTATATCATAAATAATTCATAATTTATGGCATTTTTTGTTAAAATTCAAATTATTTTATCTGAGGGGATTTGACTTGAATGTTTCCAAGTTGTAATGAATTTATTATCTCAATTTCCATTCATTTGGTTGCATCATTTAGTCATTGATGAAATTATAAAAATATTTTATGTGAAATAGAATTTGGTTGAATTATATTTTCATTATAATTTTTTATTTATTTTCAATTTTTACGCATAATCACACCATTGACTAATTCTCAATTCAATGGTATGATTTTTATAAGGGTTATTCCTCTAAAATTCTCTTATTATGGGAAATTAATTTATGTTATAAACATATATTATTTTTTGTGGTGTATATACATCCTATTATACATTTTATATCTTAATTATAGTTATTTACATGTTATTTAATGTTTCATATAAAGTTATTCTTTCATTTGGATTGCAATTCCAAAGTAACCCAATTGGTAAGGGATTTGTGTTTCAATATCATTTTAATCAGAATTGTTTATGACTGAATTTAAATAGATAAATTAAATTATCTTTATTTGATATAATTATTTTATTTTTCTTCGCCTATAGTTATTTCTAGAATTTTTATGTTTTCGAACCATTTTTCTCTCATTAGTTTACTAAATTGTTTAGTTCAGGAAAATTATTTTTTTATTTCTAATCATTCGTCTATAAATCCATTTCATTCCATATCCAAAATTTATAAAATGTTTTCAAATATTATTGAATGATTCTTACATACATTTATATTTTTTTTAATTTTTATAAAAAATTATCAAAAGTTTTCTTTTTTGTTTTCTAAAAAAGGTACTTTTTACCGAATGTGTTAACAAGAACTTTATATTAATGATTATGCAATGAAAAGGATTTCCCACCATTATAAACACCAAAATCATTAAATATTATATAATAAACCATCCTAATTTGACCTGACCTATCACTTGATTTATCCTGACAAATGGACTGAAGTGCGTTGTCAATCGACATGGGTTTCTAAAAACACTGAGCATAGATAAAAACCACTTTGGAATTGTTTGGCCAATAGTAAAATGGCATAACCCATCAATGGAATATGACATTCAAATCACTAGTCATAGAGACACCATTATTAAAATTATATCTAGGGTATGAATTATGGACATGAAGACACCATAAGCAACATGAAACAAAATAATTAAAAAATTCTAGAGTAGTGAGTAAATATATAAATGATGTCTCAATTATATGTCTAAAACACAATAGAATTGGAACAAGTCCTAAAAAATTCCTTTACATACATAGAACACAATGGATACAAAAAAAATACCAAAATGACTCGACACATGACAACTTCTTGAGACCACGTCTCCTCTATAATATAGTTGAAAATGTTAATATCGAATAGCTACCCTCATACATGTTGACCCTGCCATTACCAATTTTCTACAAGAAAAAGTCCACATAATCTCAAAGGAAGATGTAGGGTGTGAAGTACAAAGACTACTAGGACACCACCATGAATTTATTTAATTATTTTATCATTGAAAACTACATAAAATAGTTTAAAAACTCATTTTAAATCTAAACAAATTTGGAAATATTCTCTTTAATGAAAGACTTTGAAATCCATTTGGTGTTTCCATTTTTTAAAAATAGTTTTCCCTAATTAATATCTAATATTTATTAAATAAGAAACAAGGATAAGTATAAAAACATGTCTAATATATCTAACCATTAATAAATTTTTTTATCATTAAAATCATCAAGATTTCATATAAATGAAAATTGTAAAAATGAACATGGTATCACATCAATAAGGAACTAATGAAAATAATTGTGCATATAAACTAATATGACATAATTAATTAAAGATAGGGCTCTATCTACATGGGCCTAATGTGAGTGAGATGGAAATAGTAGGATGGTTATAAAAAATAGAATATCTTATGATCTTCCTAACCAATGGTTCCCACATTCCCTTGGAAATTAAGTGGATGCTCTCATTGTCATCTTATCTAATATCTCTCATAGACCCTTGAAAAAAATATAATCTCTCATGGTCTTCCTTCCCAATGAAACTCACAATAACTTCGAAAACCCTCACTCACTTCTCGATTAACCCATGTGCTACCCCGGGTCTACACATTCATAAAAATTTATATAAACAAAAACAATTTCACAATATAGTATTTCAATATTAAATATAACTACTTTTATAGGGTAAAAAAATTTATAGAATCATTTTAGAAATCCAATTTCTATCATAAAACACTTTCGATCTATTTTATCAAACACTTGGAGTGAACACAAGACACTACTATTAGGAAAACCCTCATTAATCAATCAAATTTACAAACCAATACATAAAACACCTAAATAATGGGTTAAACATTAACAATAAACCAATTAAATAGTATTTTGATAAAAAAACTTTTGAAAATTATGAATTTAATGGAAATCCATGGAAAATTCTCTTAAATAAAGATGCATAAATTAGATTCAGTTTTAACCTTTTATTATCCAATGATAACCACATGGAATAGGTAGGAGTATGCCTTACTCATTGAATACACAATAAAACGTACCAAAACCCAAATTAACTAGGTTTTCAAACATCCATGAAAATGGAAGAAAATGCATGATAAGGGGGAAAGGAGTTGAAAAATAAATGAAATAGTCATACCAAAAGCCAAATAACAATTTATTGAGGAATAATCCTCCAAGTATGATATGGTGACATCTTCCACACCTATAAAGAATATTTGAATGATGGTAGGAGAAAATTGAGGCCAAAGGGTATACAAATATATAGGGAATTTTCAGAAAATAAAAAAATTTATGTGATTGGTAAAAACTGCATGGTTTTGCCACCCGAATAAGAAAACTAGGTACCAACTATGTGGTTGTTGTTTTCATACCAAAATAGGTTGCATGGATCACCTTGAGCCCTACCATGTGAGGAAAACTGTGCTCGAACTTTGTAGAAGTTCACTTTCCCCTCCTCTAATGCCCTCTCATGGTTACCTCGATGGTTAGACAATATTTCTCCAATACTGCACATATTATGTTTTCCCAAAAAAACTACCATTTATGGACCTTAGAACCCAAAACCTCATATAAAAACCAAAGGGTAAATAATAATTAAAATTTAAATGTACCAGTGACCCAATGGGTGTCAAAATCTCCCCACTATTCCCCTTTATTCCCCTATAAAGTCTCCTGGAATCCTTTAATGAAAACAACTGATGTCACTACTCCCTAGATGAAGATTACCACTCCAACACCTCATGGATATCGACACAATTCTTATAGAGAATACGGACCAATTGTCTTAACTTAATAAGGAACACCTTTTTCTAAAAATACAATATTTGAATAGGATGCTTCACCATGGTGGTTTCATGAACAAGCTATAGATTCTCCCACTATGAAAAAAATACATTTGTCCATATCATGTGTTTTCAAATGGGAAACATGAAATAAAACATGGATCAAGGTTAGATGAAGTGGAAAATACACCTTAAAAGATATCTTCCCAAAGATATCCAAAACAAAAAATGGCCCAACATAACATGGTAAAATTTTCACCTGCTTCCAATGTGATGATGGCCTTGATAAAAAGATACCCAATGGAACACATATTCAACAATATGAAACTCTTGTGAGTGAGGATGATGGTCTGAATACAACTTCATGTGACTTTTATTTGTTGTTATCCCTTTATGAATCTGCTACACCTTCTCGATCATCTTCTATATAAGACTCAGTCCATCCATTGAATACTCACCAACCTCATCCCAGCACATTGAGGAATAGAACAAACACCCATACAATGATGAAAAAGGGTACATCAAAATAAAGGATTGATAGTTATTATTATAATAAAACTCAAACAACACTAAGAGCCTCTACCATGAACCGAAAAAATCGAGCACATATATAGGAAACATATCCTTGATAGTCTAGATGGATTGATCATACTATAAATACATGTATAGTGAATATGCAGTTCTCAAAATCAGCTCACTTCCTTAATCCTCCTAGATACTCTTCTAATAATATTAATTAAAATTGGTATCGATGTCTAAAACTATCACTTTGGGTACTCCATGGAGTTTAACAACCACTCAAACATACCTATTTCTATGGTCCTCTTCCTTTATCAACCCTATAATGGGAATAAAGTGGACTCATTTCATTAAACCATCAACAATCACACTTATGGTATCATTCCCACTTGGAGTAAGAGGTAGTCAAATAATGTAATAAATAGAGATCTAATCCACTAGAATAATAAGGGGTTACAATAACTCAACTGGTCTATGATGCTCATCTATGACCCTCTAGTAGGTCAAACATTGAAAAAAACTAACACTAAAGGCATCATCCAAGGTGACCAATATCGACCTCTCAAAGTATTGAACATCAATTTTTACCTGGGTGAAGGGCCCATCTATACTGATATGCCACATGTATCTTCTACCACCTCAAGACCCATGGTAATACTTTCTCTTTTTGAAAGGAAAGAACCATCGAGAGAATAAGACCAATCATCTGAGGTATCCCAACCATTTAATATACTGCTAATATATTGGTACATGGGATTTGTTAGCTTATCACTATAGCTCCAATCAACAATGGAGGTTCTAACCTACACAGTAGCCTAGAAAAACTTCCCTCCATCTGCATGCACCTCCATACTGATATCATCAAGTGATTCAGTTTGACTACACTCATCCTTTTATTCTAAAAAAACCAATAATTGAAGTTTCCTCCCTAATGCTTCACCGACCAAATTCCCCTTCTTTGGAATATATTCAATGTAAAAATAAGAATTATGAATATATTTTACCCATCTTATCTGTTTTAATGTTCAAATCCCTCTATGTGAAAATGCACTTCAGGCTATTATGATTTACATAGACTGTAAAATGCTCCACTGAGAGGTAATTTCCCCATGTTTTTAGTGATTGGATGACTTCTACCATTTATAGTTCATGTTTGAGACAATTTCACTCATGTAAGAATAGATACTGTGATCCATAGGCCATAATATGTTTATCCATCATCATAAAAAATATCAATCCCATGTTCTAATAATTAAAATATAGTTTATAAGATTTTACAGGATCTAGAAGAATTAAAATAGGAATGAACTTCAGATGGGTATGTACCTTCTCAATAGAACACTACAACTTTTCAAAGGAGATTCTATCGTAGAGAATTCCTAAATTAATTTTATCTAATACAAGATTAATTCTAAAATAATACAAATCTATAAAACATTCTTGGGATTCTCTCAAGACATGAATTCTAATACATTCTCATGATCCACTGAAACTCCTACCACGGATATCACTTGTCCTAATAACATCACTTCCTTGATCCACAACTAGCACTTAGATTGCATGGAATATTGATTGTGTTCCCTCAAAAAAACCAAAACAACATCCACATGGTCATAATGATACTTCTTAGTCTTGGAATACACCTAGAATTCATATACATACATTATCATGAAGGAGTCCGAAAATCATTGTATGATCATGTTGGTCAGTACCATAAAGACCACATGACCAATTGAAGGCACAAATGGAACAAAATAATGAAAATTTCCATAACATCTTTGAATGTTTGTTTTAGAACTTCCTCTTCCCAAACACTAAACTCGTGGTACCTAGATCTCAATTTGACCATTTAAAACCATCGATCTCCACAAAGTTGATAAAAAAGAACTTCAATTATTTGAAATGGACATGTGTTCTTTATGGTCATTTAGATAAGATTGTGGTAGTCTATGAAAAGTTGGAGGAAATCATCCTCCTTCTTCACAATTGCCACTGGAAAATCCCATAGTGACACCCTAGGATGGATAAAACCCTTCCCCACCAGCAACTATTTTAAGTCAAATGAGTCCATTGATTAAGATAGTATGAAATTTGAGGTCTTATCAAGGGTAATATCGATGGTAAAATCAACCTCTCTATGGGGCATAAATCGTGATAAATCCTCTAAAAACATGTATGGGTTCCTATCCACAACCACTGGATGTTTATCCACTGAACTATTCTCTATAACATTAGGTAAAATCATGGACAACATTCAAGAAATCCAACCAATCTCTAAAAATATAATTCGAGCCATCCCTAATCATGGATACTAATAACTATGAAAGGAATGAGTACTAACCTAAGGAGTAAATGTAACCTCCCAGGTAAATGAAGAATAATAGATTTTAATATTTATTAATATTTGTGAATTAAATATTAATTGTACTTTAATAGGGTTTCTATGTTTGATAACGTACCCGATACGCAACAATGAGTTTCTTTGAAATCTTACATGGCACACTAATAATATAATATTATTATTTTAAATGGTAGTTAACTCATAGCCGTTTTATTGGTGGGAATGAACAAAACTAACTACAATATGATATGGTTCTTGGAAATGGGTTTTAAATAATAAAAGGTATTCTGATAACGAAATGGGATTTGGATGGCGGTTTAAAAGATTTTTTCTGTACTTGTTTTCATGATATGGTTCTTGGACATTATTTATAAGGTTTGGGGGACATTATTTCCCATTGGTGAGCCTAATTCAGTTGATACTAAGGGTTTATCCCCATTATAGATCATGGTTACTCCCAATATATCATATATGATGGGGTGTCCAGATTTCTCTTCGATGAATTCAGTAATGTTTACGTTCTACAGATAATTATATTGGAAGTCGATCATATGATTATTCCAGTATAATGGGTTTTCAAGGGTTTTAAGATTGTGAAGTCCAATGGAATCAACATGATTTTTTTATTCTTGATAATGATTTTTTATTCTTGATAATGAGTTTTTTATTTCTACTTAATCTTCCCCTCCCTAGGTATTTTTTCCCATACAACATTTCAAATGTGTTTTTCATATCTTTTTAGTATAGTTAAGGGAAGAAAAGAAATAAAGTATAAAATTGTAATGATTTTTCAGGAAGAGGAATCAGGAATTATTTTAAAAGATTTTTTTTGTGGGTAAAATTGATAGGGATTAGATGTTCCAACTTTGTATCACTGTGGGTTTTTTATGTAATTGTTTTGACTGAAATCTATATAGACATAAACCTAAAAGACCATTGGGAATGTAAGAAAGTGATTATCAGTTTTATGTCACCAGAATATGTAATGTTATAGGATGCATCCTTACATGGATGGGGCATTGTAACAGCCCGAGATTTTATGAAAAATATTCTTTTTAATATTATTATTGTATTGTGTTGTACACTACACCAAAAGAAGCTTTCACAACACGCATCCTTGACTTTCCTTCCATTACACGCAATCACGACCTTCCACGATAGCGTGTGTTGTACGCAACACCAAGTTTCGCTAAACAACGATATGCTATTAAGATATTATTAAAACTAGCCGTTATGAATAGTAATAACCACTTTTTGAAATTTTGTAAATTTTATTTTTCAAAATGGACATCATTTATGGATTCGGAATATCGAAATTAGCTTTGGTTGAAATTTGGTGATTTTCGGATAACTTTCATATTTTGATGAATAGTGAAAATTACTAAATTTTAATTAAAAACAACTTTTTCAATCGAAAAAATTAATAGTGATAAATTATTAATTTGAGTGGTTTTAAAGTATATTTAGAATATATTTTTACAATTTAATACAATGTTGGTCATTGGATGTAATTTGACATTTAAACCAGTTATAAACAAGTGTCAATCTTTTGATAGTTATTATCTCTTAAAAACACGCATTTTGTTTAGACGACGGGAGTTAATTTTTAAATTAATTAATGCAACTGATATGTTTTGAATTTGGTAAAATAGAAATCGTTTTTGAGTTCATAATATCAAATATAGCTTAGGCCTAATTTTTGGTACTTTTCTGAAAAATTTCAATTTTTGATGAATAGTGAAACCACTAAGTGGTAGGTTAAAAACTAAATTTTGCATAAAACTTAATTTTACCGCTTCTGTGAATGGAATTTAGAAAATCCGACAGACACGGTTAGTATCAAGGACTAAAATGTGGTTCAATGAGATGAAAATAATTTTTGGTGAATAGTAACTTTTTACTTTTTTTTACCACGGTTAAAAGTAAATAGGGTAATTAAGGGTAAAAATGATATTATTATTACCCTAACACATGTCCTAATTCTATTGGACAAGTGTAATTCGACCAAAAACAACCTTAGGAAAAATATATGACCATTTAGGCCCACTTGGATTAGATTAGGACATTTATTATTATTTAATTCAAAGAAGGGTTAAAAGAGTTAAAATCAAAGTCTATTTACTAAAACATTTTTAATATGGGGTTATACATAAGATAAATTCTACTATAAATATTCATTAGAAAGATAAAAGGATTTCCTACATAATGATATTTTATTTGTAATTTTTAGACATTAAATAATTTAATTTATTTATGACACAATGATGATGCAGTAATTATCTTATTAATGAAATATTGACATAATTGATGTTATAAACACCAAAATAAATGTAATTTGAGACTTTTTATGAATTACAATAATTTTATAGGTTACTATGATATATTATTGTTGATTTATTAAACTTGGTTCGAACATATAATTCTGTTATGACTTTCAAAAAAATCATATATCAAATAGTGTCAAAATTGACACAAAATAGTTTTTAAATCAAATATTATATTATTAATTGTTATTTTATTTCTAAAAATCTAAGGTTCGGCCAAATGACTTAGATAAGGATATATTTATTAATAATATACAATTTTGGGTTCGTTTGTCATGTTATAGTAAGTGTATTAACCATATAGTGAAAGAAAACAAAAAGACACGGTAAAAGTTAAATTATTTAACTTAGAGTTAAATCTAATTGATAAGGTTAAAATAATACCCTAAACTTGTCTAAATCCTATTGGTTTATAGTATTTCGACCCTTCCCCACTTTAGCTTCGAAATAAGACCCTTTGGAACCATTATAAACCGATTTTGACTTTAATATAAAATAATATTTTGAGATATTCCTAAGGTGCCCCTCTCCTTCCTTATAAAAGGGTACCTCCTCCCCCTCCTCCTCACACCAATTTGAGCACTCAAGCTCGGCCAACCTCTGCCGAAATCCCTTCTCCACTTCCCTAGAATAATCCTAGAGGTTCTGGTCTTCCTCAAAGACCAATTTTAGTTCCCTAAGAGGAGGTCTCAAAGAGGCGCTTCAAAGAAGAGGTAATTACCGTTACCAATTCTTTCATCTTTATTTCTTCTTCCACTTCTTCTTCATAGGTTGTTTCATTATAAAGTAATAACATCAGTATCACTAATATACTGATATGTTATTATAAGTATGAAACAACCCTATTTCACCATCTATCCATCCTACGGAAAAAAGGAAATCACCGCGCGTGCGTACGTACGGAATACCGTCTCCACGCCGTGGTGTAATCTATTTTCCGCCACCACATTAATTGGATGGGTATAATGGTTTAATGAGTAACTACATATGATTATTATAAAGTGATATTGATACTGAAATAGAATACATACACTTCAACACAATTCCACGACCATGGGAATGATATCATCGCTCGTGCGTACGTACGGACTACCGTCTCCACGACGCGATGAGATTCATTCTCAATGATTAACCATTCATGAATGATTATAAAGTATATATAATAATTTCTAATGAAATATATGACATAATAATGATACTGGAATTATTTATATTTATATGTATGTCATCTACTTAATTCCATTCAATTCAATAAGGAAACGAAAACAGCGTTCATGCGTACGTACGGACTACCGTCTCCATGAACGGTGTATTTCTTTCCATTTACTGATTTATTATATATGTATATTCTGAATATATATATATAAATCATGTTTTATATTCTGTAATTAAGTAATAATGATCTATGTAATCATATGAATAATTACAAGTTAAAAACACGAACGACAAATGAGACGATTTTACCCAAAACGCTTCTTTAACATAAATTTACAAAAAAACGGGTAATATAAAGTCATAAGTGGACCATATATGATATAATAACAATGAATATGATTCTGGAATAAGTCAATAACATGATTTAAATCATTATACAGGAGGTTCGGACAGTTACAAAGCAAGTCGGACCTAAGGTAAGGGAAATATCACAATCTCATTTTTATCTGAGATTGTTTATTCGCAAGTATTTACTGGGGTGTATTTTATCATCCACATCCATGTTTCATCAATATGTAATATTATTTCCATCCACCTACAATTGTTTAAATCCATTTTTACCCTTCGGTGAGTTTTTAGTAAAATGTATGAAAAGAATCTTTTGTCGTTTTTCGTACGAGGTACTTTTTGACTTTTCCGACAAAAGTACGAAGAATGTTTTTTTAACTTATACGGTATGAATGGATTATTAAAACATTATTTCCAAGAAACATACTTTACAAGTTTTCAAGTTTATTTTTAATCAACTTCTTTTATTTTAAAGTCGTATGACATGTTATGAAAGGAAAAATGTTTTTGAAGTAGAAAGGATATTTTCCTCAAGAATGGAGTTCAAGTATTTTATCAAAATTATTTTCCATCTAAGATAATAAAAGGGTTCTGTTTTTATCCCTATTATTACATTGATTTGACTATGTTGTGATGGAATTATGTTTATGAATTCCTTTATGTTATATGAATGGTTTTATGATGTCATGTTGTTTAAGAATCCCATTTTTATTACATGGGTTATGCGATGATGTATGATTTATGATTATGTGGCACACATAAGAAAGGATTCATTATAAGATGGGTGGGACCTATATCTCCCTCCAATGCATTGGGTAAAGATTTCATATCTCATGAGATAGACATGGCTGGAATGGTAGGTTATACCGGTTCAGTGAAACAGGACTGAAACGAGGGTTACTCGATTCAGAAAGGGACTTTGTCCACTAAGATAGTCTTGGCAATGAGTCTTGACTAACAAGAAATGATTCTCTATGATTATGTGTGAATGCCACAAATTTTCATGTTTTAAGTTATGATTATTGTGATTACATTTCACTACCATGATTTATCCCATGTTATGAAATTATGCTCTCTTTTGCAGGTTATGATTTCCAAAATGTTATGTTCTTATGAATACGATGTGATTGATATTTCTTCTGTTTACCCTTACTGAGCATTTGAGCTCACCCTTTTATGTTTTCTTTTCCCCAGGATATAAAGAAAGGTTTTAGGTAAAAAAAGGAAGATCTTTATGGGAGATGTTGAAGATCTTTCACCACGATTAGAAGATTTTATTCCGAGTTTCCAAAGACACTAAACTATTACGATCCTTGTGTGTGTGTTTTTGTTATGTACTAAGTATTCCGCAAAAGTAATGTAAAGTCCATGTAAGTCAGGCTTCGGGTCTCTACAGTTGGTATCAGAGGAATGGTTTAGTCAACCTTTGGAAACTAGGACGCGAAAACGTTAGTAAGATCCCTAGAGATATTTCTAAGGTATGTCCAGGGATGTCCCTAAGGATAAGTATACGTATAGGATATAGTCCTAGAACTATGGTAACGATATTAGATTAAACCCAAGATGTTAGATATTTAAGTTACTCCCCCTTTTATTATGATTTTCGCCTCTCACACTATTCTTTTTGGGTTTTAGAAAATGGCTGGAAACAAGGTGATTAATGATAATGGAGGATATGATGGACAATGGAATGATATTCTTCATAATGAAATGGGATTTGGAAGTCCAACCATCATTATTATGCCAATTCAGAAATCTCATAATATGATCAATAAACTCAAATTTGGTATGTTTCCTGACTCGGCTAATAAGAGAAAGATAGAGTTTCATGATGATCATAGAGGAAAGAAAGTTCAATTTCCACTATGTAAATCATGTGGGAAGAGGCATCAAGGAGAATGTTTCAAAGGAACTGGAAGATGCTTTGGGTGTGGAAAAGGAGGACACAAAGCAAGTAAGTGCAAAGGAAAAGGTTCAGTTAACACCAGGGATGAGGATAATGGTATTGCTACGACATCAACAATGGTTAAATGTTTTAAATGTGGAATGTACGGGCATTATGCAAACCAATGCCCTAAGGGAAAGTCTCATGAAGATAATCAGTATGGTCATATGGGAAGTATTTATGTTGATGATGATGAAGAGACTACAAATGATATGTGAGATGAAAGAATTGTTGAAGCTCGGTCAATGGTTTAAGAATGTAGTGGAATGATTACATGTTTATCATGTGTAATTTTGTATAAGTAATCTCATACTACTATGGAATAAAGAGACATCTATGGATTGTTACACTGTTGTCTTTCCTTGAGTTTTGAAAGTGTATGATTAATGTTACCAGTATCCATGAATGGTTATTCAGATATTTTTGGAATGTAGATGATATGCGCATAATGAAGGGATAAGGAGAAAATTAAATGTTTAACAGTATTCATGAGCTCATGATTGATATAAGGACTAAGTGATATCATGGTTTGAGTATATAGAATTTTAAGGATTTTGGTATTTGGAAAGTGTTAACTTTTAACTGCATTCATGTTTTCACTAAGGTTCAATGGGAATTCAAGAGAATACATGATTAAGGACTTTGAATTTTTGGAATGTGACCAACAAAACATATCTTATGATATATGGGGATCAACGATAGTATTAAATCTTTGGCAATCATTTTCACTATGTTATGAGAGTGTACTAAAGTATTATGGATGAGCCTAAATATTGTAATGGATTATGTTGGACATAAGTTAGGATAAAATGTTTTTCTATATTATTGATGGGATGTTATAGTAATATAGCTTTAGAAAAAGGACAACCTGCAGGACGGGCGACAACCCATCGCGTCGGACAAGGCTGTGGGAATCGAACCCACAACCGAAATGCGACTGGCCTTTATCGCCTACCACTGGCCTACAGGAAGTCCCTGTTTAGTAGAAACTAGTTTTATTTTATTAAGCGGTATGATATATGAAGTATAAGTTCATTTTAGGAACCATATATGATTAATCTCACTATAGATCGACTTATGTATATAATTTTGCTAACCTTTTGTTTGAGACAGATGGAATGACCCATCATTCTATCACATGATCTGCTAACACTTCACGAATAACAAATTCAACTTCATTTATTTAAGAGATGAAGTGGAAATTGTTCAAGGCACGGACAACAGTGAGATTGTACCAAAATAAAGTAAGTATTTATTCTAAGCAAATTTTCAACTTTAGGGAAATGATCTTGAAAACCAAAAATGTTGTCCTAGTGATCTTATACCTGATGAATCAGATGGTACCTTATATCATCACAAATCTATGGATTTGTGATTACTGGCTTTTCCATAGCCATGTTCTCTACCACTCTCCATCAGAACATGATGGTTAGATTTCTCTTCCATATCCATATTTTCACCTATGTGGGAACCCAGTGATTAGTTTATTTGGGTAATCGTTACATTTCATACTTTAGTAATTAAAGCCAAGTTTTGGTATTCTTTTTTACGATGTGGGTTTCTATTAAAGAAACTTTCGAATAGTAAACCATTTATAACCCCAACGAATTTCGAGGGCGAAATTCATTTTAAGGGGGGTAGAATGTAACAGCCCGAGATTTTATGAAAAATATTCTTTTTAATATTATTAATGTCTTGTGTTGTACGCTACACCAAAAGAAGCTTTCACAACACGCATCCTTGACTTTCCTTCCATTACACGCAATCGCGACCTTCCACGATAGCGTGTGTTGTACGCAACACCAAGTTTCGCTAAACAACGATATGCTATTAAGATATTATTAAAACTAGCCGTTATGAATAGTAATAACCACTTTTTGAAATTTTGTAAATTTTATTTTTCAAAATGGACATCATTTATGGATTCGGAATATCGAAATTAGCTTAGGTTGAAATTTGGTGATTTTCGGATAACTTTCATATTTTGATGAATAGTGAAAATTACTAAATTTTAATTAAAAACAACTTTTTCAATCGAAAAAATTAATAGTGATAAATTATTAATTTGAGTGATTTTAAAGTATATTTAGAATATATTTTTACAATTTAATACAATGTTGGTCATTGGATTTAATTTGACATTTAAACCAGTTATAAACAAGTGTCAATCTTTTGATAGTTATTATCTCTTAAAAACACGCCTTTTGTTTAGACGACGGGAGTTAATTTTTAAATTAATTAATGCAACTGATATGTTTTGAATTTGGTAAAATAGAAATCATTTTTGAGTTCATAATATCAAATATAGCTTAGGCCTAATTTTTGGTACTTTTCTGAAAACTTTCAATTTTTGATGAATAGTGAAACCACTAAGTGGTAGGTTAAAAACTGAATTTTGCATAAAACTTAATTTTACCGCTTCTGTGAATGGAATTTCGAAAATCCGACAGACACGGTTAGTATCAAGGACTAAAATGTGGTTCAATGAGATGAAAATAATTTTTGGTGAATAGTAACTTTTTACTTTTTTTTACCACGGTTAAAAGTAAATAGGGTAATTAAGGGTAAAAATGATATTATTATTACCCTAACACATGTCCTAATTCTATTGGACAAGTGTAATTCGACCAAAAACAACCTTAGGAATAAAATATGACCATTTAGGCCCACTTGGATTAGATTAGGACATTTATTATTATTTAATTCAAAGAAGGGTTAAAAGAGTTAAAATCAAAGTTTATTTACTAAAACATTTTTAATATGGGGTTATACATAAGATAAATTAGACTATAAATATTAATTAGCAATCTAAAAGGATTTCATACATAATGATATTTTATTTGTAATTTGTAGACATTAAATAATTTAATTTATTTATGACACAATGATGATGCAGTAATTATCTTATTAATGAAATATTGACATAATTGATGTTATAAACACCAAAATAAATGTAATTTGAGACTTTTTATGAATTCCACTAATTTTATAGGTTACTATGATATATTAGTGTTGATTTAATCAACTTGGTTCGAACATATAATTCTGTTATGACTTTCAAAAAAATCATATATCAAATAGTGTCAAAATTGACACAAAATAGTTTTTAAATCAAATATTATATTATTAATTGTTATTTTATTTCTAAAAATCTAAGGTTCGGCCAAATGACTTAGATAAGGATATATGTATTAATAATATACAATTTGGGGTTCTTTTGGCATGTTATAGTAAGTTTATTAACCATATAGTGAAAGAAAACAAAAAGACACGGTAAAAGTTAAATTATTTAACTTAGAGTTAAATCTAATTGATAAGGTTAAAATAATACCCTAAACTTGTCTAAATCCTATTGGTTGATAGGATTTAGACCCTTCCCCACTTTAGCTTCGAAATAAGACCCTTTGGAACCATTATAAACCGATTTTGACTTTAATATAAAATAATATTTTGAGATATTCCTAAGGTGCCCCTCTCCTTCCTTATAAAAGGGTACCTCCTCCCCCTCCTCCTCACACCAATTTGAGCACTCAAGCTCGGCCAACCTCTACCAAAATCCCTTATCCACTTCCCTATAATAATCCTAGAGGTTCTGGTCTTCCTCAAAGACCAATTTTAGTGCCCTAAGAGGAGGTCTCAAAGAGGCGCTTCAAAGAAGAGGTAATTACCGTTACCAATTCTTTCATCTTTATTTCTTCTTCCACTTCTTCTTCTTAGGTTGTTTCATTATAAAGTAATAACATCAGTATCACTAATATACTGATATGTTATTATAAGTATGAAAAAACCCTATTTCACCATCTATCCATCCTACGGAAAAAAGGAAATCACCGCGCGTGCGTACGTACGGAATACCGTCTCCACGCCGTGGTGTAATCTATTTTCCGCCACCACATTAATTGGATGAGTATAATGGTTTAATGAGTAACTACATATGATTATTATAAAGTTATATTGATACTGAAATAGTATACATACACTTCAACACAATTCCACGACCATGGGAACGATATCATCGCTCGTGCGTACGTACGGACTACCGTCTCCACGACGCGATGAGATTCATTCTCAATGATTAACCATTCATGAATGATTATAAAGTATATATAATAAGTTCTAATGAAATATATGACATAATAATGATACTGGAATTATTTATATTTATATGTATGTCATCTACTTAATTCCATTCAATTCAATAAGGAAACGAAAACAGCGTTCATGCGTACGTACGGACTACCGTCTCCATGAACGGTGTATTTCTTTCCATTTACTGATTTATTATATATGTATATTCTGAATATATATATAAATCATGTTTTATATTCTGTAATTAAGTAATAATGATCTATGTAATCATATGAATAATTACAAGTTAAAAACACGAACGACAAATGAGACGATTTTACCCAAAACGCTTCTTTAACATAAATTTACAAAAAAACGGGTAATATAAAGTCATAAGTGGACCATATATGATATAATAACAATGAATATGATTCTGTAATAAGTCAATAACATGATTTAAATCATTATACAGGAGGTTCGGACAGTTACAAAGCAAGTCGGACCTAAGGTAAGGGAAATATCACAATCTCATTTTTATCCGAGATTGTTTATTCGCAAGTATTTACTGGGGTGTATTTTATCATCCACATCCATGTTTCATCAATATGTAATATTATTTCCATCCACCTAAAATTTTTTAAATCCATTTTTACCCTTCGGTGAGTTTTTAGTAAAATGTATGAAAGGAATCTTTTGTCGTTTTTCGTACGAGGTACTTTTTGACTTTTCCGACAAAAGTACGAAGAATGTTTTTTTAACTTATACGGTATGAATGGATTATTAAAACATTATTTCCAAGAAACATACTTTACAAGTTTTCAAGTTTATTTTTAATCAACTTCTTTTATTTTAAAGTCGTATGACATGTTATGAAAGGAAAAATGTTTTTGAAGTAGAAAAGATATTTTCCTCAAGAATGGAGTTCAAGTATTTTATCAAAATTATTTTCCATCTAAGATAATAAAAGGGTTCTGTTTTTATCCCTATTATTACATTGATTTGACTATGTTGTGATGGAATTATGTTTATGAATTCCTTTATGTTATATGAATGGTTTTATTATGTCATGTTGTTTAAGAATCCCATTTTTATTACATGGGTTATGCGATGATGTATGATTTATGATTATGTGGCACACATAAGAAAGGATTCATTATAAGATGGGTGGGACCTATATCTCCCTCCAATGCATTGGGTAAAGATTTCATATCTCATGAGATAGACATGGCTGGAATGGTAGGTTATACCGGTTCAGTGAAACAGGACTGAAACGAGGGTTACTCGATTCAGAAAGGGACTTTGTCCACTAAGATAGTCTTGGCAATGAGTCTTGACTAACAAGAAATGATTCTCTATGATTATGTGTGAATGCCACAAAGTTTCATGTTTTAAGTTATGATTATTGTGATTACATTTCACTACCATGATTTATCCCATGTTATGAAATTATGCTCTCTTTTGCAGGTTATGATTTCCAAAATGTTATGTTCTTATGAATACGATGTGATTGATATTTCTTCTGTTTACCCTTACTGAGCATTTGAGCTCACCCTTTTATGTTTTCTTTTCCCCAGGATATAAAGAAAGTTTTTAGGTAAAAAAAGGAAGATCTTTATGGGAGATGTTGAAGATCTTTCACCACGATTAGAAGATTTTATTCCGAGTTTCCAAAGACACTAAACTATTACGATCCTTGTGTGTGTGTTTTTGTTATGTACTAAGTATTCCGCAAAAGTAATGTAAAGTCCATGTAAGTCAGGCTTCGGGTCTCTACAGGCATGAAATTATATATCCCCCTAATGCATCAATAAGATTATCAAGAAAAACGTGTTTGGAAATTTGGCATATGAATTAATGGTTATTGTATTTTGTCATAGAAAAAGTCATAGGTTGTAATATTAAGATACCTAACATTATGAATTTCATCACAATGAAGTCAATTTTTGTTTTCTACATGATTATTTATAAAGTTTTTTTATCTAAGGAAATATTTTTTCTAATTATTTTAAAAAAATATGGAAATATTTAATTATTGTTTATTACAACTATATTACTCTTTCCTTTTCTATTCATTGATTGATTCTATTGTATGATACCCCATACAAAGTATTTGATCATACCATTTGTTTTGTTCTTATAACATAGGTAATGGAAATTTTATTATATATTATATGTATAAAAGAGTATCACATGTATAGAATTGTATGATAGATATTGAAGGGTTATTGTAAAATAATAAATATTTATTTTTTTTAAATTACCCATTTTATGGGAAATATATGGGATTTGTAACTTTCAAGAATTCCTAACTATTCTAAACACTAAATGAATATGTTCTTGGGTTTTAATGTGACCCAATATTTATTATTTTAATTATAATTATTTAATTTTAAGTTTGGTATAATTTAGTTAGCTTTAAATTTAGAATCTCAAGAATGGGTTTTTACCCCTAGATCTAGGATCTCAGGTTTGGGGCGTCTTATTTTGTATCGAATAAAGATATTTGATAACTTTATATGTGGTAATTTTAGTAGATAAAGATATTTTAATGGTTATAGAGACAAATATGGGTTGATATGTTTAATGTTGATCATAATTCCAAAGTCATAGATTCCCATTTGAATTTTTATGTTATTTTAATTTAAGGGGAACATTAATTTTGTTTTTTGGATGAATGCAAGATCAACATATATGATTTAATGACCCAAAATTTTTATCAATGAGAATTACCTTCATATAATTTTGTTATATGGTATAAATCACATAATATCTCATATAGAACACAATAAAAACATTATAAATGATGAATGAATGAAATAAGAAGTATTTATAGAAATTGAGGAACCTATACCAATAAAATGGTAACTTGACCTTTCGCATAGTTATATGACCCTTGGGAATTATAATTTGAACAATAGAATATTAACCTCACCTATGACTATATTAATTGAATTTAGGTTTCTTATGAATTAAAATATGATGTATTTATTTCATGAAATAATTAAAGAAATGTTTTAAAAATGAAAAATTAAGTGTTGGTATTTTTTGTAATTCATAAATATTTCATTACAATTTTATAATTAATTTAATAAATTAATAGAAATTTTTTATCTACTTTATTCACAAATAAATATTTTTTCTCTTATGATTATAAATTATTTTTATGATACGTTAATATATTTTTCAAAGTGTCATAAAATAATTTATAATTTTAAAATCAATATTTCTATAATAAATGATGATTTTAATTAAATAAAATTCATATATAGAAAATTATTTTCATAAAATGGAGTCCATTTTTTAATTATATAGGTCAAAAAATGGTTAGGGTTATTTTTTTTATATTTTTCTAAAATAGTTGAATTTTTGGTGATTAGTGAAATATGGTTATTTACAGTATTTAAATTATAATGAAATACATGAAATAAAATATAATTCCTATGATAGAACCAATGATATTACTTTTGGGAAATGGTGTATTCTTTTTTTCAATCCACACACTGAAGATCAGGGAGTTTGTAAATAAAGGGATTTTACTATTCAAGATGAAAACAATATTGAAGGTGCTATAATTTTGGAGTGTTTGCCAACTTTTTGGGTCCAAAAAATTGAGAATGGATAAAAGTGTTTTTAGAAAAGGATGTTTCACTCAGGTTTGAAGGTGTTTTAGAATTTTTATTTCAAGTCATGTTTTTGGATCATCGAATCAAAATATGGAAAAGGAAAAAAGCGCGTGAAGGATTTAAATTCACATGAAAGATGAGGTTGCGTAGAAGAGACATACGTGCCCAATACGACATAAATGTTATTTTTTCACACATGGAAAGAATTGTGTGCAAAAGGTCATAAATTCCTATAAATAAGAGGATATCCCATGTAAGTTGAAGAAAATTTCCATCAAAGGTCAGGTTCTTCTAACGCATGAAATAGTTGTGCACAGAAGAGTTGCAGAAATAAATTCTTATGTATAAGGTGTTATTCTAGTATTTAAAGAAAAATTGAAACAAATGAGAAGTCTATGAAAAAGATAAGTTTTGTGCAAAAATAAGGGTTTTGTGAAAGTCCTATTGCATGAAAATAACAAATCTTGTGTGCAAGAGTAGGTGTTGTGCGCAAGTTCTAGTGTGTACTTCTAGAAAGTATTTAATACCCAGCTAGTTTGATCAGTGCTTTCAAGTACATCAATTCAAGACATTGATGCAAGAAAAGTATAATGTTAAATAGGGACACGGGCATTAAAAAAATCTATTGAAGAGACCTTCCTGTTGATAAATTGAGTAAGACTTCACCCAATGTAGTGAGCTAGGGGGAGTCAACAGAATAGTTTTGAGGGATGAAATGTGATTTACATAAAATCATGTATAGGAAGTGTTCCTGGAATATAGTGACTTGGTCTAAACTTTTTTATTCCATAACAGGTGAATATTATAGGATTTTGGTACAACCAACACACTATCGACATGTGAACCTTAGACCAGCCCTTAAAGGTGAACCATTTAAACCTAATGTGTCATCTTTCTACATGTGAATATTTTATTACTACTCGAATGCATCATACAAGTTTAACGAGTTACTAAAAATGTGGTAAATAGATCCATATCTTTATAAGAAAAAGTTGACACCCTGATTCACCCCTTCCCTCTTACTGCTCTTTGGGGTCCTATAAGTGGTATCAGACCTAAGGATCATGTATGTAGGATATTGTAAAGTAATGTTGTTCTCTATTGAAGATTCGAGTTTCATTCATGAGTCTTCAATTAAGTGATGTTTTGATGAAGATATTCTTTTCTCTGAGTAGAATTCTATATCCACCAAGACCATTATGAACAAGATAAATAAAGAGAATATAAATTTGAAGAAGTCCATATTATCTAAAGAAGTGGTAGTATCTAGTTCACTATGATTTTCTGACAAAGAAGATATATTAGTATCGGAAGGTAAATAGTAGGTGGCTCAGGCTTCCACCAAAGAGAAGGAAAACCTTTCCACCTCATGTAAATCAACTTTTTCATATGATGGGGAGGTTTGCGTTGGTAACTTAGAATGTTTTCTTCAAAATAAACATCCTAGCATAAGTGGTGATATTGACCAATCTACAACCTCACATGAATTTTTGATTGAGATATTAATAATTTATCTTCATGATATTCCCAATAAAAGATCCATTATTTTTTGTAGAATCATTCAATATATATAGTCAGAGATCACACATTTGGAAAGTGAAGATGGTTCTACAGAAAAGGACTTCGAAGGAAATGTTCTTGAATATTTAAATCTCTCTAGATAGGTTTAATACTTTGGTTAAAAAAATATGTAACTTCAAATAATTTACATGAAATAACTCAAATTATATTAATAGAAATAGGGATTCCAAATAGATCTTGAAGAAAATATCATTGTTCTTGAAGAGAAATTGAAAAATAGAACTGATTTCAAGGGTATAAAATTGGATGGAATATCCAAGAAGATCAAGGAACATGACTCTTTTAATCAGAATAAAGTGATGCTAAATGAAGAATCATTTTTTACAATAAACATGGATTATAAAGAAAATATTATTATGATAGAAGATCAGAGAATCGTCCTCAACAGGAAATGTCTTTATTTGGAAGCCTAGTTGGTCAATATTGGGAAGACATATATTAAGACTTCTAAAAATAAGGAAACAGTTGTTTTTGATACACAATGATCACTGGAGGATTCTAATTTTAAACGACCCCCCAACATGTGATAAGAAGATCGTGATATATTTTGATGATCTATCTCAAGTAGCTGATAAGAAATTGGTACCTTCCAGAACATCTTGTGTTAATTTCTCTAAACCTATTATCATGAAGAGTGTAGGTTGTACGAAAAATATGGGAAATTCATGGATGGATAAAGTAAATATGAAACCTACAAACATTACTAGGGTGGATTGGAAAAATTGTATGTATTCTGGTTTCCCACAGAGAGCTCAATAAGTCATGAAGTAGACCCAACAACCGTATATTAGAGATACAAATAAATCAACATTTTTGGGTCAATGTTGGTGTATAAATTTTTTTGGTAATGTGCATTAAATTGTTGGTGCAATCCTCAAAATTTAAAAGAAACAAAAGAAGACTATTTCAAGGTGAATGAATTAGGAGATTAAGTATCAATATGCACATGTCTAAAATCATTTTTTTATTTCAAATAGGGTTGGAATGTTTGATAAAATCCGTGACGTGAGAAATTATAGTTGTCACAAGGTTGGTATATGTTTATCACAGCATGAATTCGCTATTAACAAGAAATGATGGACACAATAGCTGGTTATGTATGAAGAATCTACCTTGGGAATAAAGTACATGAATGTTGTGAACTGAAATTCCCTAAAAAAGGTAACAAATAATAATGCTAAGAAGACCTTGGTTTTTAAGTCCAAGAAGTTATAGGGTAGTGTTTTGAAAATAAAAAATAATATGGATGAAACTCAGAATAATCCATGTCGAAGATCAAAACATGATCCCTTAATTTTTAATGGAATGTTAGTTATCTAGATAGAATATTCCAGAGATTAGTCTAGTTATATGGTAATAGAAAAGAACCCACATGATGAAGGAAAAGTGCATGATAGTTTTCAGCCAAAATAAAACTCATGTGTTAAATATATTTTATTTAATATATGCAATAAATCTAGTCACATTCTAAAAGGTTTGTCAACCTTAATACCATAACAAGAAGAATTACTTAAGGGGAGTAAGAATTTTTCATCCAAGAAGGCTATCTAAAAGGAAAAATATCCAAAAAAAGTATATGTGTATGTGAAGAGATCCATGCTGCCTCAACATAAATAAAAAAAATTGTTCGCCGGTGCAAGCATGAAGACTAGAGAAAATGGAGAAACATGGTTGAGAATATCATCTCAACTGTGCAGTTCATATTGATAAAGCAAGGAGGATAAACTGTATTCCATCAATCATTTATATTTTTTATTTTTTCTTATTATTTAGGGAATTTTTTGTGATGAATGTTCTTATGGGGTGAACCTAAGAAGCATATAAGGATATTAATTCATGAGATCCATGTTAAATAAATCACCATATTTGAATGATTCCTCAATTTTTTATCCAAATAAAAATATAATGGTGAATACATTTTGTATGAATATAGAGATCTTCAATTCTGAATAACTAGGATACATATGGTTCTATCTTGTTTTGATAGTATTTTCTTGTATACTGAAGAACAAGTGTTTAAGAAGATAATCTTTGGTGAAGTTTTGAATGCTATCTAATGTGAACAGTTACAAGATGAAGGACCATTCTAGTGTTTTGTCCATAATGAAATTTCATGAAATCCATTCCTAATGAGATCCAATATTATAAAGATTTTGGGAAGTATTTCCCTTGAGGGGAAGAAAAAAGAATAATGATGAAGAGGCTTCCAGAATAGTAATTTCAATCTTTATCAAACCTTATATTTTAGAAATTTCTTATAGATTATGTCATTGCAAAAGGATTTTCAATGGGAAAGGGATATATTTAGATGAAAAAGTAGTGTATGGATTACAAAATATTCTATGATGACACAAATAATATGATTTAGAAGAAGAGTCGTCTAAATAAATGATGGTTGAAGAAACATCATCTGAACCTCACATGAGAAATGGAAGAGTGGAAATTTATTAATATCACATCGTTAGGGTTTGGAATGCTCCCACACAGACAAGAAGAATGGAAAATTATGCATAGTTTTCCTTCATATAAATTTTGGAACCAACCTCATTTGAAGAAGCTATGAAATATGGATCATGGGCTCAATTCATGAACGATGAACTCAATTAGATTGACAAGAACAAGACATGGGATCTTGTTAATCTCCCTCAAAACCACAATGTGAATAGATGAAAATAGATCTTCAAAAAAATAATTATAATCATGGAAATGTGGTCCCAAACCCAACATGCCTAGTTTGTAAAGGCTATACAAATATTGAAGGAATTGATGTCGAAGAAAAATTTTCTCTAGAGGAAAGATTAGAGAAAATAATGTTTTTCCATTTCATAGAAATATAAAGAGGATATAAATTTTATCTGATTGATGTCAAAATATCATTCATAGATGGTGTTCTTGAGTAAGAAGTCTAACATGAAGAACTAGTCTGATTTTCTAATCGGTAATGATGAAATAAAGAATTTTAGACTGAAAATGATTTCTATTGTGTGAATCAGGCACCATAAGCAAGGAATTCTCATATGAATTCTTATATTAAGAATATTGAATTTAAATAAGGTGGTTTCGACCATAATATCCATTTGAAGAATTCAAAGGAAGATCAATTCTTTATACTGGTGTATGTAGATTATATTATATTCAGTGGATATATGTAAGGATCAGTGGATGCATTTCAAAATAACATTAAATTGGAATTTGAAATTTCTGAGATTGATGAACTCAGATACTTCATGGGGATATAAGTGATTGAAAGGAAATATTACACTTTTATTTCAAAATAAAATTATTCAAGAGAGTTTCAAAATAAGTTCAATATTCAGGACTCAAGACCAATGTCATCTCTGATTGTGGTTGGAAAAAAACATGAAAATCATGAGGATGGGACTCCTCTGGTTCCCCCCATTTATAGGAGAATCATCAGCATCTTACAGTATATAATGAAAAAACAACCATATATTGACTTCGTAACATGATTAACAGACCTCTTTCAATGTTATATGAAGGAAGAACACATGGATTCGGTAAATTAATCTTGAGGTACATTAAAGGTACTTACAATTATGGATTACACTTTGCTACAGGAAGAGATAATGAAAATTCACCATTTTTGATGTGTACTGGGCTAGCATTGTCGTAGATAGAAAGTCCACAAGTGGCGTACCATTCTTTATTGGAATGAAATGTGTAGGATTTTTTAGTTAAAAAGGAAAGTAATTCTCTTAGTACTATTGATGTAGAGTATATATCAACTACCAAGGCTTTCACTCAACTAAGGTAGATAAAGAAACAACAAAAGGATTTCGGTGAGGATGTGAAATTGAAAATTGTGATTCACAGTGATAAAAATAGTGTGATTGAGCTTACCAAGAATCATGTTCAGCATTCTCGTACAAAATAAATTGAAACCAGATATCACATCATCAATGAAAGGGGTGGATAAGGAAAGATTAAAATGGATTATGTTGGAACTTATGATCATGTGGATGACATTCTAACCAAGAAATTGGTAGAACATGTGTTCAATAAACATTTTTTGAAATTTGGTGTTCAACAACCTCCTAGTGAATGAGGATATTACGAACATCCCCTCTCCATAGTTGCGTTAATTATTTTAATCTGTTTTTGGAAGTGATGCAGATTTATGGGGGAGATATGATCTAAGGGAGTATGTTTTGAGCTCCATAAGTAATTTTTAGGTCCATTGGGTTTATTTACAATAAAAGATAATGAAAAAAATTCAAATGTAAAAAGGAAAAGAATGATATTATTTTCTGTTTGTAGGAGTTTCGATAATGGAGAAAGTTGTTGAAGGTTTTTGGTTTTTGACAAACAATGAAATGATTCTGTGAAATGATGAGAATCAGTTGTTATGAAGAAAAAATTAAAGGAATTAAATGCTTCTATGATAGGAACTGGGCATAAATGGGACATATTTAATCATTAAAAACCATGATAACCCAATGCATGCTTCCCCTCTTATTTTATACACTGAGAATTTCTCAAGTAGACTTGGAGTGTTGGCTGAGTTGTTTCTCGTGTATCAGGTTTTGATTACGACTGGTGCTTCATTGAATTTATCTTTAGATTTCCAAGAAAAACAAAAGGGGGAGATTAGATGAACCAAGGATTTTATTTCATTGAAATTTAGTATAGTTTATGTTTATTGTCAATCCACACATGGAAGATCAAGAATATTTCAAGGAATGAGATCTTACTATTTAGCTGAAAATAGTATTATAGGTGGCGTTATTTCACAATGTTTGCCAATTTTTTGGGTCTAAAAATTTGAGAATGAATAAAAGTGTTTTTTACAAGGATGTTGTGCATAAGTTTGAAGGTGGTTTGGAATTTTTCATTCAAGGTATGTTTTTGGATCATCTCATGAAAATAACAAAAATGAAAAAAGTGCATGAATGATTTTAATTTTTGTGAATGATGACATTACACGAAAGATACATACACACTAAATGAGAGGAAAAGGTGTGTTTTCATGCTCCATGGGAATATTTCATGTGAGGTCGTCGAGGCCTATAAATTGGTAGTTACCCCAAGAAAGATAAAGGACTTTTCCAATGAAGATCATGTTTCTCTATCATGTGAAAGAGTTTCACGCAGAAGAGATTCAGAAACAAATTCTTGGATGAAAAGTGTTATTTTAGTCTTTAAAGACGAAGTGAAACTTATTTTGTATCTATGGTAATGATAAGAGATGGGAAAAAGATATGGGTTGCGTGAAATATATATTGCATGAAATTCTAAAATCTTGCGCACAAGATTAGGTGTTTTGAGAAAGTGCTAGTTTGTGCTTCTAGAAAGTTTTAAATATATAGATTGTCTAATCATTGATTTCAAGTGAATCAATTTTGGACTTCGATGCAAGTAGAGTCTCTTGATAGAAAGTTAGAAAGACATTAATGAAAATATAGTGAAGAGACCTTCAAGTCAATAAACTGAGTAATACTTCATCCATGGAAGTGAGCTAGGAGGAGTCGACAGAATTGTTCCTTGGGATGTAGTGTTCTATCCCTAAAATATTGTAAAGGTAGTGTTTTTGGAATAGAGTGATTGTGTCTAAACTCTTTTATTCCAAAACTAGTGAATATTAGTGTATATTTTTAGGACCAACACACTATCATCATATGCTCCATGGACTATCCCTTAGTTGTGAAGCATGTAAAACTATTGTGTTATGGTTCTGCATGTGTATGTTTTCATACTTATAAAATCCATCTTAAGGTTTAAAGAGTTCCTAACAACATTGGAATAAGATCCATCACAATAAAATAAAAATTTGACCCCTCATTCACCCACCACACTCAGAGTGATTTGGTGTCCTACAAGTGTTATTAGACCCAAGGTACACGTATTCTGGATACTATATAGTAAGGTTATTCTCTATTTAAGATCTGAGTTTCATTCTTGAGTCAAAAATGAAGTGTAATTTTGATGAAGATCATGTTATCTCTGAGCATAAGTCTATATCCACTAAGACTATGATGAATTTTGTACTCACCTGTTTTGATAATCCCAAATATTGTTTTCGTAATTCCAAATCATGTTTTTATAATCCCAAGAACCATGTGTGCATTATATGTTAATTATGTTTCAATAATATTTTATTTTTCTATTGAGTAAATTTCATATACTCTCAATCTCACTGCTCGATTGGTTAAGCTTATAGTGGATAATTTATCCAAGTACAGAGGTCACTGTTACTATGGTCACCGCTACAAGGTCACAGTTACAGAGGTCACTGCCAGAAGGTCACAGTTACAGAGGTCACCGCTACAAGGTCATGGTTACAGAGGTCACCGTTACAGAGGTCACTGTTATAGATGTTACCGTTATAGAGGTCACCGCTACAAGGTCACCATTACAAGGTCACCGCTACAAGGTTACTATTACATGGTCACCGATGTAAGCCTACTGATAAAGGTTACCACTGAAGCATACCGTTGAAAGGTTCTAGTTGGATATTGTTGATGTGCACCTACTGATGAAGCCTACCGATATGAAGGCTACCGTTACCAGTCTACTAACGCTTATCCTTCCATACTTTGTCAATTTCTCAATATTATTATAATGGTTATATTTGATAAATTAAATGCCTCTAATATTAATTAATGCTTATTGTAAACGTTTCAGAAGACAATACAAGGGACATTACGAGGTATGAGAAAGATTGAACGTGATTTACTCATTCCTATTGTCAGACGTCAAATATAAAAATAAAAGACCTAGAAATAGAGAAGAGGGAAACATATACATGGAAAAGAAGAAAGGGTTTCATGAGAAGTGTGATAGAGCTTACTCTCCAAATCAAAAAGACTAACCATTCAGCACTAACAAAAAAGACCCACAAGATTCACGAAGATCATTATGGGATAAACTCATTCCTACCTTATATGAATCATCAAATCTTGATCAACATCAGAAGCAGAACACTGAAATCTAGAACCTGGATTTGCGTCAATCTGTTTTGGAAACCACTTCTAGAGATTGACTCGAACTTCAACATTTCTCATTCCAAGGAGTAAATAGCTGAAATGAAAACACATAGGGCCTTCTAGACTCTTTCTCATAATCACTACTCCATTTTTTTCATTCTTTTTCATCTTTGAGAAGTGTGTGTGTCTATTTGTATCACACACTGTCTCCTGTGCATGAACTGGAGGATACTAAATATCCTCACATAAAACTTCACCTTATCTGGGTTTCAAACGTATAACTGTGGAAGAGACCGTGTGTGGTCTGTATTGTTTTTCATTCCCATGAAGAATAGTGGTAGTGGGTGTATTCCTTGGACAGTTTGTGAAAACTATTGTAAAGCCCAATACAGGATGTGTATCAAGTTTTAATATAAACTTCTTTATGGCAGGTGATCACCAAGTGGAGAGGATTAGGTCTCGGCTTGAGACTGAACCTATTGTTTACATTGTTGTGAAAATCCTCATATAAACTTTTTTGATTTTATCCTCTTATTATATTTGCTAAATCATAAAACTATTGTTTCTTACACTTTGATAGTTAGTTTAGTTTAGTTTGTGTATTTGTTTAATTTAGTAAACTTATTTCAAAAGTTGAATTGGTTTTCTACAGTGATTCATCTGAGGATTAATCACCCATTGAGAAAACTGTTGACTAATTGAACCTTTATGATTCTACTTCCTTAATTAACTGGGCCATTTTTAAATTGGGGGTTTTTCTTAACCATATAGTTTTTAACAGAAATTTTAATTGGAACTCAATTCACCCCCTCTTGAGTATCCACTTCGACCAACAATGAACATGAAAAATAAAGAGAAGATATATTTGAAGAATTCACATCATACCAAATGAAATGTTAGTGAATAGTTCTCCATACCTTTCTAACAATGAAGATATTTCAGTCTTGGATGGTAAAGATAAAATGGATCATCCTTCCACGAAAGAGATGGAACACCTTTCCACCCCATTTAAATCAATATTTTTAAGTGATCAAGATAATTTTTAAGTACCTTTGAATGTTTTCCTCAAAATAATTATCCTATTAAAAGTGGTAATGATAACTAATATACAACATTAAATAGAAATTAAATTGAGAGATTAAGAAATTATCTACATGATATTCCAAATTAATGAGTTGACACTATTGGTATAATCCTTCAATATATGTAGGCAGAGATCACCCGAATAGAAGGAGAAACTGATTTTTAGGGAAAGGAAATATAAGGAAAAGTTCATCAATGATTAATTCTCACTAGACAGGTTGAAAAATTTAAAGAAAAAAATAGTGAACTTGAAATAAGTTCTATGGAGTACCTAAAATAATAAGAAGAGAATGTGGGATAGAAAAAGGATCTTGAAGAAAAGATCAATATACTTGAAGTGAAATTGAAAAATAGAACTAATTTCAAGGGTCTACATATGGATGAAATATCCATGAGGATCACAAAATGTGACTCTTTGATTCTAAATAAATTGATTCTATATAAGGAAGAGATTATTATATTATAGAAGGATGATGAATAAACAATGATTTTGATTGATGATTATACAATCATCCTCAATATGCAATTTCATTATTTGGAATCCCAGTTTGTTAATATTGAGAAGACATATATTGAGGCTTCACAAAAGAAGGAAAAATTTATTTTTTCTGCTAAATGCTCACTGGAGGAATCTAAAGTTCAAATACCTCCAACATGAGATAAGAGGGTCATGACATCTTTTTATGAACTATCTCAAGAATTTGAGAAGAAACATGTACCTTAAAAAAATCTTGCGTTAATGCCTCTATACATATTATCAGGAAGTGTTCAGGTTTTAAGACAAATATTAAACTAGTATAGAAGAATAAAGTATATATTAAACCTACCACCATGACTAGGGTGGATAATAAAAAGAGTATAGAAGCCGGTTTCCCTTATATTTATAAAAAAATCATGAAGAATAGATAACAACCTTAGACATGATATACAAATAAATAATGAATTTTTGTTCAATTTTGGAGCTACCACATATTCAGAAATTGTGAATTAAATTGTTCGTAAAATCCTAAAAATTTAAAAACATAAAATAATACTACCTCATGGGGAGGAATCAAGAGTTTAGGAAGAAAAATACACATGTACAGAATCATCTATTCACTACAAACAGATTTGGTATGCTTGATAACATCTGTGAAGTAGAAAATTGTGGTGGTCACAAGGCTGGTACATTTTTGTCTCAACATGAATTCATTATTTATGAGAAAATAAGTCCAAAATATCTAGTTAAGTATGAATAATCTACCTTTGGGAGAAATCAGAAGAATATCCTTAACAAAAATCCTCCCAAAAAGGTACCAAAGAATAATGGGGATAAGCCCTTGGTTTTTATGTCCAAGAAATTGAAGGGTAGTTCTTTCAAAATAAATTCTAATATGGATGACACTGAAAAGAATCCACGTTGAAGATTCAAAATTTCTTCCACAAATCATAATAAAATGTTTGTTATTGGGCTAGAATATTTGGAAAGAATGAGGAAACTTGACGATGTACAAGCTCATTCTAGTGAAATAGAAGAGAAACGAATCTACATGATGAAGGAAAAGTGCATGTGAGTTTTCAATAAAAAGGAAACTCATTTATTAAAGATGTTTGGTTTATGATAAGTAATAAATCTGTCCATGTTTCAAATTTTTGTTTAACCATAACACCAAAACAAGAAGAATTACGCAAGGGGAGTAAGAATTCTTCATCCATGAATGTTGCTTATAAGAATAATTCTCCACACAAAGTAGAATTGTATGAAAAATTGACCCACACTGCCTCAAGATAAATCATAAAAAATGTTCACTGGTGAAAGCATGGTGACTGGAGAAAATGGATAAACATGGTTGAGAAGATCATCTCAAGTGTTTAGTTTATATTGATGAAAAAGGGAGGATCCAACTTATTCCCTTAATCTTATGTGTATTGTATTTGTACTTATTTTTCAGGGAATTTAAGGTGAAGTAGGTTATTAGGGAGAGAACCTATGAATCAGATAGGGCTATTAATTCATTATATCCAAGATGAAGAAATCACTATATTTGAATGATTCATCCATTAAATATTTAGATAAAAATACGATGGAGAATCATTTTTGTATGAATCAGTAGATTCTCTGTTCTATATAATTAGGATAAATATGGTACCATGTTGTCTTGATCATATTTCTTGTATCCTAAAGAACAAGTGATAAATAAGATTATCCTTAGTGGAGTTTTGAAAGCTATTCAATGTGGAAAATCCCAAGATGAATAACCATTTTGATGTTTTCTCCATACTGAAACATATTTGAATCCATTCTTGATGAGATCCACCAATATGAAGATGTTGAGAAGTATTTCCCCAAAGGGAAAGCCAAATGAAGAATGTCAAAGAAGCTACCAAAATCATTATTAAAATATTTATCTATCCTGATTATTCTATAAATTACATGAATATTATGTCATTGGAAAATGATTTTCAATGGTCAAGGTACATATTCAGATGTTTAAATAGTGGAAGTCTTATAAAATATTCTGGGATGACATAATGAATATGATCCATAAGAAGACTCATATGAAGAAACTATGGCTAATGAAACATCATCTGGACCTCACAAGATAAATAAAAGAGTATCAATTGTTCAATATAACATCATTGGGGATTTTAATGCTCCCACACAGACATGAAGAATGAGTAATGATGCACATTATTCCTTCCAATCAATTCTTGAACCAACCTCATTTGAAGAAGTTGTGAAGTATGAATCATGGTCTAAAGCCTTGAGTGGGGAAACCAATCAGATTGGCAAGAACTAGACATGGGATCTTGTTAATATACCTAAAAACTGCAATGTGAATGTAACCAAATTGATCTTGAAAAGAAAAATCGATAAGCATGAAAATTTGTTTAAAAAAATAGCACACCTAGTTTGTAAAGGATATGAAAAAATTGAAGAAATTTATGTTGAAGAAACATTATCTAGAGTGGAAAGACTGGAGCCAAATTTTATTTTTCCTTTCCATGGAAATCAAAAGAGTATACAAATCTTATCAAATGGATGTCAAAACTATATTCTTAAATGTTGTTCTTGAAGAATAAGTCTACCTTGAACATCTAATGGGGTTTCTAATTGTTAATGATTAAATGAAGGTTTTTATATTGAAAAAGTCTCTCTATGGTCTGTAGTAAGCACCAAAGGCTCAGTGTTCTTATCTAGATTCATATCTGAAGATGATTGAATTAAAAATATGAGGTTTTGACCATAATCTCCATGTGAAAAATTAAAAGGATGATCAGTTCATGGTAATGGTGTACATAGATTGTATTATATATTGTGGATGTAGAGAGGAATCAATGGATGCATTTTTGAATCACATGAAATCAGAATTTTACAAATTCTATGATTAGTTAACTCACATATTTCTTGGGGTTGTAATTGATTTAGAGGAAATACTACACTTTTATTTTTTATAAAATGTATGCAAGAGTGTTTCTAAAGAATTTCAATATACACAACTCCAAACCAATGTGGACTCTGATTGTGTTTGGAACAAAAATTGGAAAGCATGAAGATAGGAATAATGTTTATCCCACCATGTATAAGAGTCATTAGTATCTTGTTGTGCTTAAATGCAACATGGCCATATATTTTCTTTATAACATACTTAGAATACAAATTTTAATCTAATCCAAAGGAAGATAATTTATAGGTAGTAAAAAAAATCACGAGGTACATTAATCTTACTCACAATTATGGATTACACTTTTCTATAGAAAGAGATAATAAACATTCATAATTTTATGATGTTGACTAGGTTGAAAATGTGGTAGATCAAAAGTCCACAAGTGCTGGAGTATTTTTTATTGGAAATAAATGTGTAGGGTTGTTGAGTAAGAAATAGGAATGTACTAATATTATTACTGCTAAAGTAGAGAATATATCTACTACAAAGGCTTGAACTCAACTACTATGGATTAAGAAATGACTAATAGATATTGGCGATGATGTGAAACAGCTAATGGTGATTCACTATGACATCAAGTGCATGATTGATATTATAAATAATCATGTTCAACTTTCTTGAATGAAACATATTGAAATCATATATCACTTAATAAAGGAAAGGTTTGAATAATTAATGATTAAAATGGATCATATGGAAACTAATGACCAAGTGGTTGACATTCTAACCTAACCATTAGCTGTACATTTGTTCAAGAAACATTGACTAATCCTCGGTGTTTAGCCACTGTCGAATATATGAGGAGGTTATAAACATCCCCACACCATAGTCTAAATATCTATTTTATTCTATTTTTGGAAGTGATGTTGGTTTTGTGGGAGATAATATCCTGGTGGATATGTTTGGAGTTCTATAAGTCATGATTATTTTCTTTGGGTTTATTACCAATGGGGTATAATGGAGAAATTAAATGGTACAAAACAAGAGAATGATTTTTTTTTGGATTCAAGAGAATGGATAATGGAGAATGTATTTTTAGGTTTGTGGTTTTTAACAAAACATGAAATGATTATATGACACGATGATAATCACACATTATAAAGACATATTTTAGGGAATTCAATGCTTCTATGATATGATTAGAGATTAGCTTATACATCATTAATAATTCCAAAACACAAGAACTTAATTCATGCTTCCCATTTGTTTTATACATAGTGCATTTCTCACATATTCTTATAGTGTTGGATGAGTTTTTTCTTTTATATCAGGTTTTGATTATGGTTAATTCATCATTGAATTTATCTGTAGATTTCCAAAAAACCCAAACGGGGAGTTTGTAGGAACTAAGGATATTATTTTTTGGAAATGGAGTATTGTCTGTGTTTTTTGTAAATCCACAAATGGATGATTAGGTATTTTACAAGGAAATTGATCTTACTATTCAGGATGAAAAAAATATATAAGGTAGCGGTGTTTCCCCTTTTTTTCAAATTTCTGGGACCAAAAATTGCATAAATGAGAAAAGTGTTTTTGGTGAAGGAAGTCAAACACAAGTTTGAAGGTGGTTTGGATAGATGTGCACATGGAATCTTTTGGGATCATCTCATAAAAATATGGAAAAGGGAAAAAATCACATAAAGTATTTAAATTTGTGTGACTGATGAGGTTGCATGAAAGAGACTTACCCTCTCAATGTGACATTAAAGATGGTTTTCTACACACTGAGAGAATATTTCTCATATGGTCATCAAGGCCAATAAATAGGAAGCTACCCCCATGCGAGATGAAGAACTCTTCTAATGAAGATTGAGTTTCTCTTATGTATGGAAGAGTTACAGAATGAAAATATTTCTTAGAAAGTTTTGTTTTAGTCTTAAAAGACCAATTGAAACATATGGTGTGTTTTCATGAATGAAAAGGGGTGCGCAAAAGATAAGGCTTGTGTGAAAGTCATCTTGTGGGACCATGCCAAATCATGTGCATAAGAGTAGGTCTTAAACACATGTTACATTGTGTGCTTCTAGAATGTTTTAAATATTTAGTTTGTCTGATCAGTTCTTTCAAGTTCCCCAATTCAGGAAATTGATGCAAGAAGTGTCTCATACTATATAGGGACAAAGACTTCAATATAAATATATAGAAGATATATTCAAGTAGATAAACTGAGTAATAATTCACCCAAGGTAGTGATATATGTGGAGTCGATAGAATCATTTCGAGGGACGTAGTGTGCTATCCCTAAAATCTATTAATGTCAGTGTGAGAGGCACAAAGTGACTATGTATGAACTTATTTATTCCTAATGTAGTGAATATTGGTGACATTTGGTATGACTGAAACACTGTCAGATTATTACCTATGGAATAACCCTTAGTGGTGAACCATGTAGAATTTAATTATTGTATCTCTTCATGTGAATGTTTTATTACTTCTCAAGTCCATCATAAAATTTTAATGAGTTCCTACCAACATGGGAACATGATACATCATGTTGAAAGACAAAGTTGACACCCTAATTCACCCAACCCCTCTTTGGGTTCTATTGGGTCCTACATCATGATGTAAGAACCATAGTAATAAAATAACCTACATTTTTTTGATATAGTTAGTGATAAATCTAAAAATATTCACATTCTTGATCCAAAATAAAAACCTAATGCATACAATAATGAGAAAACACACCTCTCCTCCACTATAAATACTAGCCCTCCACCTCTTCTCCTCAATCCTTATAATAATTGGTCATTTTACAATTTCTTACCAAACATCTTCCCAAGACCTTCCCCCATGTCTAGGATCTCACGGTAATTGAAAAAAACAAAACCCTTTTCCTTTAGGAGGTTCTCAAGGGTGAGAAAATCAAAAAGGTAAAATCCTCTTTCTTTTTCTTTTAATTTCATTTTGATTTCAAGTATTTTATTATCCTATCCAAACCTATACTTATCCTAGAGTCTTGATGACATCGGTATATATTATGTACTATAATTTTATTATGTTAAAGTAATAGTTCATCTTTAAATCTCTTCCCTTTTACTTTTATCTAAAAAATGGAAATATTGTCTGTGGTTCGTCGATTTACCACCATTGTGGATGATGCATTTTAATTTTCCAATACCACTATTAAGGATAGATATAAAAAAATAATTATGATTAAATGATACTATATTAAACATATTATAGGTTAAATAATTTTCTATAATCAATATATAAACATGATATTAATAAAAAATTATTTGACTTCGTGATTGTCGTAAAATCCAGCAAATAAACTAAATCATTTTCATTAAATATTTATCTATTGATTCATACTCATACCATACAAACAATTGATATATAAAATAATTTAATATTATGTATTTTCATTAATAATATATAATGACAATTATGTACAACTATTCTCATTTTACATGATCTTCCACACACATATACAGGTTAACCAATCATGAAATCCAAGGAAACGAACACACACAAATGACGAAATAAAATCTTATAACTAATAAAAAAGGCAAAAAATGACCATAAAAATATTATAATAAATAAAATACATGTATAAAATGTTCTTATTTAATTAATTATTGGAATTACTTTTTTATCGAGGACATTATGTTCAAGTGGAGAACACTTTCTCACATAGTGTATGGGATTGGTTATGAACCTCCGTTTTTTCCTTCAGGTTATGCTTTCTATATATTTACCCAAATGTAACTCTTCTTTATTTACATATACTTATTATAAAGTCTTTTTATATGTTCCAAAATCATGTATCCAGATTATTTCATCCTTAATTTCTAGGGAAATACATTCTTTCATGGATAACATTATGATAATCACTTTTCATATTCCTTTTGACATGGTTTAGATACCGAATTCTTTCCATGGGTAACCCTTATGTATATGTTATTCCTTATATAGGATTCTTTATGTAGAACATATATTACTGAGCATGTTATACTAGTTTCAACCAGATAGTTCTTAAATTCATTGGGAATGTTTAGTCTCCTAATATTTAATGTCCAACGGTCTTGGTGGTTTGCCTTGACTCTTTCTGCATTTGCAACAATATCAGTGGTGAGCCTTGACTCATGATAATATATATGAAATGAGACTTAAATAATAATTTTTTCAGGTTATATATTTATTCCACATTACTATGATTCCATGATTATGTGATCCCATGTTCTATATGTAATTTTCCCATATGTTTATTCATGTTCAATTCCTTTTTCTGTCATCTTGTTATAAAATATAACCCATTTTCTATGATTCATTCTTATGTTTACTCCCATATTGGGATTAATATATAATTTATTTGTTCATTATCCCCCATGTTTTCCAATTCAGATGTAATGGGATTCTTGAGTGTCTGGATCTCATTTCGATGATTAAATATAAGATGTTCTTATTTTTTTCATGTTTTTGGTTTTATGTACCTAATATTCCAAAGTCACTAGACTTTATCATCCTTTGTTTTTATTTTAAGGTTTATTATTCTTAAAATCATGTAATAATGTTGGTAAAAGGATAGGGTCCTTATTGTTGATATCAAATAATGTTCTAGTTATTTTCAGAGATTAGGACTAGAGAACCTTAGTAAGAACCTATTGGATAATTCTATCACCAATGATAACCTAAATTGAATCCTTGGGAATCAAATGTTAGGATATACTATTTTAACAATTTTATCCTTCTATGATCAATGATTACTATTTATATTCTTATTATAGAATTATTAAATCTCCCATAATTGTATATTTTTTTTCAAAGTTAATGGCTAGAAATAGTAGAACCTGTGCCAAAAATTGATCTGATAGGAAAAGTGATAATTTCCCTAATGAAATGCCAGATCTGATGGGAATGGGTGGTCAAAACATCATGACATTACTTGATAAACTGGATCAAGTTATCAATAATAACTTGAATAATGTGGAATTACCTTCTTCTCCAAAGAGACAACAAGTTCTAGTTGAATCCCTCATGGGAAAAATTCCTCCCATATTAAGTGTATCTTCTGATACCCTCTTTATAGAGCAATGGATTAACTCTGTTGACAAGATATTCTCTCTCCTATAGTGCTCAAAATAATAGAATGTTGTGTTGGAAGTCTATAGTTTCTATGATGATGCTAAGTAGTGGTGGACACTGATCAATAACACAAAGTCATAGGATGAAATTGATTTCTTAGATGGGGACGAATTCAAGAAAACGATTTTCAATAAATATTTTACCCAAACCCTCCCTCTCAAGTAGGAAAGGTATTTCCTTATACCTAAGAAGATGGAAGATGATTCTATCAGGGAATATGAAGCAAAATTCAGGATAATTTCATGATAAAATTCCGTATTTTACATGAACATATAAATCAAGGTGGATGGATTCTTTAGAAGACTAAAGCTAAGTCTTAAAAAACAGTGGTGATTGAAGACATTGATAGCCATGAACAGATTTTATATTGTTACATAAAGGATGAAATGGTGATCAGAGACTCTCGATGGTCTCATGGTCTTGGAGAGAAAGAGGAAAATAGAGTCAAACCTGGGAGGATCAATAGATAAATACCATGATGGAAAAATATCCAATATCCCTCGTGTCAAAATTGTGGGATGAATCATCCTGGGAACTGTATAAAGGGATCTATGAAATGCTGAAAATGAGGAGGAATATAGAATCTGGATAATAACTACCAATGGGATACAAATAATTCCACTAATTTGGTTGATGAAGGGAATATTTAGATTAGCACTAATCATTTAGTGTATTTTTTTCAACTACAAGAAACACGAGAATTATTTGAACCATTTCCCAAAGTAATGGTTTGCTGGAGTCAATAAATAAAAAAAACCTCCAAGGAAATTGGGAAGTCCATATGCTATCACTGCTGCAGAGTTGGATCTCAACAATGATTTTGTTCTTACGTACACTAGTTATTTATTCAAGAATAGTGATCATACTATGTGATTCCAGTTCAATGAAATATTTAATATCTTTCATGTTTTGTAGAACTATTCAAACACCCCCTCAAAATATACAGGTTGAGATATCTATAAGAACAAAAAATTGGGAAATTATTATATGCAGAGTTTATAACTCATACCTTATTAATTTTTTCTTACTGAACCTCTTACAAATCTAGTCTTATTTTCTTTGGTGGATTATGATTCTATTTTTGTCATGGATTGGATATCTTTATAAAAATACAACATCAACTATCAAGAAAGGGATAACAATATTCACATCATGAAGCGTTCTCTAATTGAGTTCAGGTGTAATGAGGAGGATTATTTTCCTTTGGAATCATCATCTCAATTGTGGATATTATTGAATTTTAGGAAAGAAATTCTATCTCAAAAGATTGGGAAAATGAAGAGAATCATTCTTGAAGACATTCCCATTCAGAGGGACTACACTGATGTGTTTCATGGGGAGTTTCCTAGTATTCCTCCTGATTGACAAGATGAGTTATCAATTGAACATTTTCTTGTATATCATCCTATATCAAAGACACCTTATAGAATGTCCACCATTTAGCTGGAAGAATTTAAGATGAAGTAACAGTAGAATCTGGAAAAAGGTTTTATACGCTAGATTTCTTCAACATGGGCCCACCATTCATATTTTTTAATAAAAAGGATGAATCAATAAACCACTGTATTAATTATGTTGGGCTCAATAAAATTATAATATAGAAAAAGTATCTTCTATCATGGATAAATGACATGTTTGATCAACTACATGGGTCCATGTATTTATCTAGGTGGTCCTTCAGTTAGGATATCACAAATTAATAGTGAAGAAGAAATATATACTCAATACTACCTTTTTAAAGAGGTGTGGAAACTATGAATTCATAGTTATTTCCTTAAAAATCACTAATACACTATAATTTTTCATAGATTAAATTAAAAGTATCTTTAGATGTTACCTCAAAAAATTTATGGAAGTATCTGTTGAAAATATTCAGATATAATACAAGGGAAATGAGGAATATGAATAGAATTTGAATACAACTATGAAGAGTTTTTCAAGGGAGAAAATATATTACATGCACAGTAAATATGAGTTCTGGATGTAGGAAGTATCATTCATAATATATGTAATCACCGTTAAAGTGATACTTTTTTACCCTTCCAAGACAAAGGAAATCAAAGAGTGGCCTAGGACTACATCTGTAATGGATATTCAATGTTCCCTTGGTTTGGATGGGTATTACTGACAATTTGTGAAGTGCTTCTAATGATTTTAAATCCCACTAACCATGAGGACTACGAATAGAGTGATGTTTTTATGGATTATTGAATGTGAATACTGCTTTAAAGAGTTGAAGAAGATGCTTATCACTACACCATTTCTCACTCCACCGACATGTGGGGAACACATCATGGTGTACAATAATGCTTCAAAGAATGTATTAGGTTGTTTACTAATAAAAAATATTAATGTGATGGCTTAAGCCTCATGTTTTTTGAAAATCCATGTTCAAAACTGTCCCATACAAGAACTGGAGTTTGAAGTTGTGATCATTGCATTAAAAAAATGGTGGCATTATCTCTACAGGGAGAAGTGTGAGATATAATATAATTATAAGAGACTCATATATATATTCACACAAAAGGATCTTAATATATTCTAGTGATGATGGATAGATATTATAAATGATTATGACTGCTCAATCCACTATCATTCTCATTAAGAAAATAATTTAGAGGATGCTTTAAGTAGAAAGGATATTTCAAGTTTATCAATGTTGAGACTTGAAAAGGATCCAATATTGATAGATTTGAAAAAGGATAGAAATATAAATCAGTAAGGTAGGGACATTATCAATCCTTTCACAAATGATTGTTCAACCATCTGTCAGAGATAAAATAAAGGATGCAAAAAAAATTGATGTGGAAATTCAGAAATGGGAGGAAGCTATTAGAAATGTGAAATTAATAGAGTTTAAAATTTATGAGGATGTAATACAAAAATTTTGGTCACAAATATGTGTACCATCCAATCTAGAGGTAAATAAATAGATTATCAATGATGCAAATAACTCAACCTTTTATATTCACCCAGGGAGCACAAAGATGTATTAGGATCTTCAAGAAAACTACTGTGGGGAGAATATTAAGAGGGAGATCGGTGAATATATGTTAGTGTTCCTAGTATTTCAGTAATTGAAGGATGATAGGAAAAGTTATAAGGCGATTATTAAAACATTACCCATAACAATAGGGAAATGAAAAGAAACCAACATCGACTTTGTCACTAGATATCCAAATAAATCTAGAGGAAACATTTCTATATTGGTTGTTTTGGATTGTCTTACAAAGATATCTCACTTTATCAGAATTCGAGTTGACATATCAGATGATAAACATACATGGATACAAATTAGAGAATTGGAAAGGCTTCCTGGAGAACCACTATTCATTTTATTTTATGGAGATCCACGATTCACCTCCCACTTTTGGAATGGTATCCGAGATACTTTATACACAGAGTTGAAACTCTGAACGACCCATCATCCATATACTGATGGCCAAGTTGAGAAGAATATTCAGACACTATAAGACATGTTGAGAGTGAGTTCTATGTAATTAAAGAGATTATGGGACCAACATCTTCCTATGGTCAATTTCTTATACAATAGTAGTTTCCACACGACTATCCAAATGGCTCCATATGAAGCTATTTATGGGAAATGATGTATAATACTAGTATGTTGTGATGAATTCAATGAACGTAATCTTCTAGGACCTAAAATTGTCAATTAAATGGTATAAAAGGTGAAAACCAATCACTTTCATATTCAGGAAGCCCAAATTCAAAAAAAACGTTATTTGGACAATCGTTGATGAGACATGATGTGTAAGGTTGTAGACACGACATTCCTTCACATCTCTCCATGGAATACGATCATGAGATTTAGGAATAATGGAAATCTAAGTCATAGATACATCATCCCATTTGATATTCTTGATTATTTCATAACTATGGCCTATCAACTATAACATCCACCAAACATTTCTCAAGTAGAAAATGCATTCCACATATCCCTCTAGATGAAGTGCATATTGAATCCCTCACATGTACATAACTTAGAGGTGGAACTATTGGAAATGGTCTCTCTTTTGAGAAGAATACATCGAATATCTTGGACCATAGAGATAAATTTCTACATGAAAAGACCACCCACCTAGTCAAAGTACTATGGAGGAAACTAAAATACTAAGAGGAAAAATGGGAACTAGAGGAAGCAATGAAATAGAAGTACCTTCACTGATTTTCACCATAGTTTGTAAAACTAAATTTCAATGCTGAAATTTCCTAAGGGGGGAAGAATGTAACGTCCCAAAAAAATCAATAAAAATTCCATTCATATATTGATGTTATATGGTATAAATCACATAAAATCACATATAACACCATATACAGACTTTATAAATGAATAATGAATGAAATAAGAAGTATTTATATAAATTTAAGAACTTATATCATTTAAATATCAAAAAGACCTTTTAAATAGTAATATGACCCTTCAAGATAATAGCTAGAACAAAAGAGTAGTAACCTCACCTATGAAAGTAGAAATATAATTTAGGTGTCTTATAAATGAAAATAGGATGTACTTATTTCATGGAATAAGTAAATACATGTTTTAAAATTGAAAAATTAAGTGTTGTATTTTTTTTAAGTCATAAATATTTAATTAAAATTTTATAATTAATTTAATAATTTAAAATAAAAATTATTTCCATGGAATGTATTCATAAATTAATATTTTTTTCATATGATTATAACTTAATATTATGAAACCTTAATTAATTTTTTAATATGTAATAAAATCAGTTATAATTTTAAAATCAGTATTTTATGATAAATGATGTTTTTAATTAAAAATTAAATTTATCATATTTGGATAATTATTTTCATAAAATGGAGTCAATTTTATAATTATAATGTTGAAAAATGTTTTTCGTGAGTTATTTGGATTTTTATAAAATTGTTTAATTTTTTGTGAATAGAGAAATACAGTAATTTACGGTATTTGAATTAGAATCCAAATACATGTATTAAAACATCAACCATGTTTTAGTAACCATTAGATAGAAATACCCTTCTTTATTTTAAAATATTTATTGATAATTCTAAAACTATTCATATTCTTGTTCCAAAATAATAAATTGATGAACAAAATAATCATAAAACACCCCTCTGTTCCCCTTTAAATACCATCCCTCATCACCTCATCTCCTCACTCCTTCCAAGCTTTGAGACATGTCTAAATTTTCCCCAAACATCTTCCCCACCCTCTTACCCATGCATAGTAGCTCTTGGAATCATGAAAATACCAAAACCATTTTCTAAAAGAGGTTCTCAAGGAGTACCCAATCAAGAGGTAGAATCCTCTTTCTTTTTCTTTTAATTTCTTTTCGATTTCATTCCATTATGTTATACTCTATTCACCTCCAATTATCAAACTGGAATGATAAATCCAGTAAAATTTATATAATGTAATTTTATTCTGTTATTGGAATAATTAATATTCAAATATATTCCCTTTTCATTTTATCTTAAAAATTGAAATATCGTCTGTGGGGTCGATTTACCACCACTATGGAGGATGTGTTTTCATTTTTCAATACTTAATTTAAGGATGGTCATAAAACCATAATTATGATTAAATAAGATTTTTTTAAAGATATTATACCTTTCCCTGAAGAGCAAGGCTCCTTTATTGAAAAAAGTGAGAGGCTTACGCAATTCTAAAAATGGGAGATTTGTCACAATACCTCTTAAGAAGAGATAAAAAATCATCAGTAAGCTGATCATTCCATTTGAAATCAACTACACTAACCCCTTTGCTTGCAAGGCCATCCTCCACTGAATTTGATTCTATATAGGTATGAGTGATGATATGATTCATAGAAAGAAGAGAGTCCAGGAAATTAACCCAGTGATTAGTGAGCTTCCAAGATAAATGAGGAGATCCCAACCTAATAGTAGAAACAATAATAGTAGAATCACATTCATGCCAAATATTATTCCACCCATGTCTCTTCTCCTGCTCTACCACAACACTAATTACAATCATCTCAGCATCAAGATAGGAGGTGAAGCCACAAGAACCATGAAAACATCCAAGAACGATTCCTCGATGATCTCTGAAGATAGTGCCATATCCGGATGGACAAGGATTACCATGAGAAGCTCCATCACAATTGTCCTTGATCCAACCAAAAAGGGGTTGCTGCAAAAACACTTCCAGAGTACCATATGGTGGTCGAACAACACCAATTACACCCATTCGAGATAGAATGGTAAGATCATGAATTGAATTAGATCAAAAATCATTTTGGGGTGGAGGCCTCAGGAACTACAAAAATAACCTTAGTTAGAGCTATGAGGGCCGAGAAAGACATACGGTTATGAAGAGCCTAGTTTCGAGCATACTAGATATAATGCAACATCTCTACAGCAGCAACCATAAAGAGATCAAGCAAGTGGCTGGATAGGGAAAGGGACCCCCAGCTCTGCATGAAGCCACAGATGAAGTTCATCTACGGTAAGGAGACTTCAACCAGATCTCCAATGGCTTTCCACATTGACAAAGAAGCAACACAGCTGAGGAAAATTTGACCTGCATCCTCCCTATGCTGGTGACAAAGAAAATATATGGATCAAAGAGAAATTCCACAATATTGAAGATAACATTAAGTCGGGATTTTATGATGAGAATCTCTCCAAGACAATGTAGATCTGGAGGGTCTAATGTAATTCCTGTGCAACCCCTCCATCCATCGTGAAGCCAAGTCACCACACAAAGAAAACCTATAAAACAACTTGGAAGAAAGATTCCCATTTGTATCAGGCTTCCAAGCCCAAAAATCCTCCTTGTTAAAGAAGCAATGATTTCTAACAATGTTGACAATATGACTTGGAAGGCCTTCCATGATACCAAGATGATCTTTAATTGAAATATCTAAATCCAAGATAGAATCACCACCATCAATCAAATCTAAAAGAGGAGTACCTATCCAGTTGGCTTTAAAAAAGTCAAGAGATGAGTCCTTGGAGACTAACCACTGTGAGTGAGAGTCAATTGAGACAAAGATAGATTTGAAAGCAGGCCACACCGAGGAATCCAAATGATTAGAAGCACTAATATTCAACCAATTCATAAATTTACTCCACATGAAAGAAAGAGAATCAGAATTACTATTGAAAAGTCTCCACATAAACGAATCTTTTAGCGAATCATTAAATATTTGAATATTTTGTATCCCCAAACCCCCCATGTCATACGGCTTGCAGCATGTATTCCATGAAACCATAGCAAGTTTCCTTTCAAGAATGTTGCCGCTCCAAATGAAATTATTAAGAGAAACATTGATATTATTAATGAGAGATATGGGACACTTATAAACCATAAAGTAATGAACAAACTTGGAGACAATAACATATTTGGCTAAACAAACTCTTCCAGCCATGGAGAGAGTTTTCCCTTTCCAAGTAGCTAGATGACTTCTGACCTTGCTAAGAATCTCTACAAAATAAAAAACTTTAGGTCTCCCCCGAAATAATGGAACTCCTAAGTAGTTAAAAGGAAGGGACCCCTCAGGAATTCCTAACTCTTTTAAATGTCACTCTTCAGAAACATGATTTTAAATGAAATGATATGAGTCTGTGATAGTTGTAAAATCTGGTAATAAATTAAACCATTTTCATTAACAATTTATCCAATGGTTCATATAATAAAATATAATTAAATCATATATAATATCATTTAATTTTAATTATTTTCATTAATAACATATAATTTTAATTATGGACAACTATTCTCATTTTACATGATCTTCTATACACATATATAAGTGATCTGGTCATCAAAACCTAGGAAACAAACACTCTGGAATGATGAAATTGAATCTTATAACTCATAAAAATGATCATAAATGAACTTAATAAACTTATAATAAGTAAATTAGTGTATAAATAGTTCTTAGTTAATTAATTAACTGATTAAATTTTATTATCCAAGCAAACAAGCTCAACTGCAGAACACTTGTGGATATAATGTAATGGATTATTTCTGAACCTCTATTTTTCCTCCGGGTTACACTTTATCTCTCATTACCTAAATTTAACTCTTCATTATTTTTATATTATTCTAATAAATTATATTTATATTTTACAAAATCACATGTCTATATCATTTCATCATTCATTAATGTGGAAATACATGTTTTAAAAAGGTTTCCATCTCAATTCTTCCTGATAAACAAGCCTGATTTACGGGAACATCCTGATTTCTTACCCATTTTCACATTCTCTCAATAATATTTTTTAGTCCTAAATTATTTTCCTAAAATCAATAATTTTATCATGAAAATATATATTGGTTTATTTTTGGATTTATATAGACTATTATTCCTTTTCTATTTTAAATATTTGTGAAAATTTTCCCTTAAACTACATTAAAATGATTTTTTATAATGTTTCATAAACATTATTTTTACAATTTTAACTTACTTTTTACATCACTTAAAATTATATGAGCATTTTTTCCCTTATTAATGTCTGTGTATGTTTTAAACCAACTCTTTTATGGACACCAACATGATATTCACTTTTGAAATTTCCTTTGATATGATTATGATACCCAATTCCTTCAATGGGTAACCATTATGTTTATATTTGATTCATTATGTATAATTATTTATGTGGAACACATATTAATGAACATGTTATGATGGGTGAAACTATATATTGGTTCAATGCATTGGTTAATGTTTAGCCACACGAGATATCATGTGCAATGGTCATAGTGGTTATCCTTGACGCGTGCTCCATGTGGAACAGTCTTGGTGGATAGCCACGATTCATGATCCTCCATGTAAAATGAGCCTTGAGTCATACTTACGTCATTTTTTATGTTTCTTCCACATTACAATGAATCCATTATTACATGATCAATTGTTCTATATTTTACGTTTTTATATGTTTATTCATTCATGCCTTTTTTTCATCTTGTTATGCCTTCTAACCCATGTGTTATCCTTTATTCTTGTGTTTATTCCCTTACTGGGATTTTAGCTCATCCATTTGTTCATGTATTCCTCAGTTTATCACATGAATATGTATGGGATGAACGGGTTTTATGAGTTTATTATTAGGATTAAATTAATTTTTTTTATTTTGGTTCCATTTTTTATCTTTTATACACCTAATTTTCCACAGACACTAGACTTTACAAACCTTTGTTTTTATTTAAACGAAAATTATGCTTAAAATCAGGAAATAATATTTATAAAAGACCAGGTCCATTATATATTTAACCCTTATTATGTTTATTTGATTTTATTTCATGGAAAATTAAGTTTGTTTTGGAAAATATTAATATTTTTTTTTCAGAATATATATGATTAATATATAATATATTGGTATATGATTATTTTTGTTTGGGGGAAAAGGTTATGATTAATACCTAGATAATTTTTTCCATGTTTTTTTAATTATAATAATTTAATAATGATATTTATTTAATTATTATTGAAAATATGGATTGGAATACATTAGAAAAAATATTAAGGATAAATTGAAATATAGGGAATATAATAGGATTTTTATTAAATAATTATTCTGAGGTTTCCTAATAATGACTTCCCTTTTTGGATAAAATAAATTAGATAAACTACAGAAATTGCCCGAAACTCCTAGGGCATATGATTTGGATGATTCACATAGTCCTAATAAACTATTATAAAGGATCTAAATACTTTTTATATCAAAATTCATGATTATATTAATAAATAAACCCATCTAATTTAATCAGTGAGATAAATAAAAAGTTCAATGGTACAATTTAATTAAGGGTATAGAATGTAACACCTCAATATTGTAATATATATTTTACATTAAATAAATACTATGTTGAATAGCTTGTATCGTACACAACACCCAACTAAAATTAATAATGATATATTTTACAATTCAAAGATTATAATTAATATATGATAGGAATAAAATTTGAATAATCAATAAGAAAATTATATGAATAGTAATAATGAAAGTAAACAAAAAGATAGTTAATTTATTATATTAATATCCTATATATTCATATTATTATTTTAATGCATAATTTGTTTAATTCATTAAATTTAGTAGTTACAGTCTATATTATTAAATTCAATGAGATTTTATTAAAATCATTTAGTGTTAAATTCCCTCTTTATTGAAGAATTGTATTTTTTGTATATATTTTATTATTTCATCAATAAATTAAATTGAACACTTTTAAAGTATTGATATTGTAACATTATTTAACTTTCAAACTAATATATTATCAATCCATTAATTAGTAACTGATATGAAATAAAATTAAAACCACTTAGTGCTTTAAATAGTTATCTTCTTTTATTTAAAATATATATACCCCAAACCCATTTTTCAAGAGTTGGCGATACTTTATTAAATTTGAAAAACATACAAGGAGTGACATACTGATGGAATGAAAAGTTTATTAATATTATAAAACTAGATACATTGTTTAATCTTTTTTGACAATTGAAAACATAAAATAAAAAAAATCACTGATTTCATCTTTATTTCGCCTAGAATAACACTAAATATCAATGATAATAAACATCTTTTCATCCTGGGGAAAGAAAAATCACCATGGTGTGTGCACAAATGCTCTGTAAGGGTATGATTATGGAGGATTCTATAAATAAATAAAGTGAAAATGGTACAATAAGGTTGATAACAAAAACATGTTTCATTTAATCAATAACATGAGCATGATATGGTAGGAATACATAATGATAAAATAATGCCATATAAATAGTCACAATAACATTAATCATATAAATTGATATTATAACTTATTAATTAATCACATGGATATTAATAACTAATCCCATAATGTGTAAATGCATAATTTTGGACATATGAAATATTATATCAAGAATTTTCAGAATACATTTTAAATATATAGATAAAAATACATCTAATTTGGCCTACTGATTTATATCATGAGACCTATCAAGGAATCAAGGGGCTATCCATAATTGGGGCCCACCTATAACTTACTAATTCCAATGAATTTATCGTATTAATGGGTTGATACTTAATCAACATAACCATTTGTATTTAAAAAATAACATATGATATGTTAATACTTACCCCAATCAAATAAAAATAAAGGTGAACCATCCAGAGTAATATACTGAATGGAAATGAAATTGTACATTTGCAGTCAAACTGATCATAAACCATACAAAGAATGAATATGTTTTATATCAATATAAATTATCCTCAATGGCTCATATGTAAAATAAAGTGCTGATGTGTTTGATGAATAGAAATACTATGAAAATATTCCTTAAAAACATTCTTGATGAAAAATAACCATTGCATTTTTAAAATTACCTTTTAGAACTATAAATTCACAAAAAATTTTGAAAATAGATTTTTTTACAACTAAATTTTATTTTTATTATGGAATATTTAAAATATTTTAGTGTTCACAATGTAGGAAATTTTTTTTCTTGTTGTACACATTAAAAAATATATTCCTTCCAAATTTTTAGTAAAATGCAAATGAGAATTGTTTAGAAACTACAATGAATATTCCATTCATGAAATATTAAAAAAAATAAAAAAATGATAAAATTAATTCGATATATTATTCGAAGAATGTTAAAAAATATTTGAAATCATTTTTTGAAAACATGGTGTTAGAAGAAAAGGGATTTTCGACATAAGATATAAATAAAGATGGATTTTCTTGAAAAGATTTTATCAATAAATTAAACTTCCAAATAGAGGGTAAATGGTAATATTACATTAGAATGATCCTAAATGACTAAAGGAGATGAATATATATATTTTTTCGGATATAAGTGTCAAATAATTTCCCCACAGGTGACTTAAGCATAAACAATCCTGAATAATGATGTGATTGTAAAATAAACTCATACCCCTATGGTAACTATTTAATCATAATCCCATTGAAATAAATAATTGTAAATTAAACTTTAAATAACTTGAGGAGAAATATATTCATGACATAACATATAAAAAGGGTAATTATATACACCACCCAAAGGAATAATTTATGAATATTGATTATGTCTCTTGGAAGTAAAACTTAGACAAGAAACACCTACCTATCATTAAAATTACATTTTATATGTTTGAACCACATTTATAATAAATACAGGATTATTATAAATATATTATATACCATATCAATATACATAATACCATATATTAATGAATTATATTCTTTTATCACCCTTCTATAAATAATTATTTTTAAAAATCACTCTTCCGGGTGATAATTGATTTATTTTTTATGTATATTTTAATTTGGTAATTTTGGTCCTATTAACTTTATCATTGTCACATAATATACAGAATTTTAAACATGGAATAAATATAATATATATTCATTAAATAGTTTCTAGAGTAAACTATTAAATTTTGAGATGGAAAATGGATTACACCATTCCTGGAGACGGTAGGCCATACGTATGCATGAACGTTGTTTATATTTTTAATGATGGATGGAATGAATGGAAAATAATTAATAATTAATCTTATATAATCATTATGATGTCATATATATCATTAATATTAATCAAATACATCCTTGTTACCATCCATGTAAAAATAAAATGGGAAACAATTCACATCGCTACTTGGAGGATGTAGTCCACACAAACACACAGAGTAGAATGCAACAAGATTTAACCACGAAGTAAATTTCTATAGTAAAGAGTGCTGAGAGTAAAGGGTCCAAAATATAATCCCACCTGGAAAAAAGTACATGTACAACTAAAAAGTGAAATAAAATATGAAAAGTAAAAGGCAGCTTCTAGATCGTCCACCAGGGATCCTACCTGAAGGGTATGTACAACTCACGATCAGTAGTCCCTATGTCACTTCATTCGAAATTTTCCACCTCTAAGCACCATCTAGACCTAGCTATCTTAGCCTTGATCAATGTTGTACATCGTCTGCAAAAGACACAACAAGGTGCAGGTGAAGCCCGTGCAGGGGTGCGTATAAAGATTCTTAGTAGAGACCCCGAGACCTTGTGGGTCTCCTAATGTTACATGAAGGAAAAAACACAAATCAAGACTTCAAATCTACTTAGGTATATTCTCATAAAAATACCTAAGTTATCAAGATATACTTATCTCATACACGAGGGAAGAATACCACAAAGGTAACACCACAAAGATAAGAAGTACCACACAGGTAAAAGACTTAGTTCAAATAGATTCTCAGCTCAAACCTAGTATTAGTGAAGTAATAAAGTACATATGATTAGTCACAAATCTAGATCATCTTATACTATCAAGAGGTACTACTTCAGACCATACAGAGTCTGAGCCACACAATATAGATAGGAAACTAACCCCCGCTAACCCACACAGGATCCGAACCACATAGGACTGAAAAGTAACTAACCCCTACAATGACACACACAAGATTTGACCCACACAGGATCGATAGGTAACTAAACCCTGTAATGGCCCACATAAGATCTGACCCACATTGGATTGATATGCATTGACCCACATATTATCGCGGAGCGCTGACCCACACAGGATCTAACCCACACAGGATCGGTATGCTCTCACCCACACAGGATCACTGAGCGCTGACCCACATAGGATCTAACCCACAGAGGATTGGTGCTGACCCACAAAGGATCGCATGGTACTAAACTTCGTATAATCGGAATCCAACCTCTGCCTCACTGCCATCCACTAGATTCCTCGCACCGGGTGTGCTCGAGTTCCATAGAATAAACCCTCAAGATATCAGTCGTACCTAGACTTACACTAAGCTCCCCCAAGGAGTATTCCAAATGACTGCCATGTCGTAAGGGTTCGAACGCGATAGACGATGCGTCAATCAGACGCCCGGTCTATGAGTTATAACTGTTTTAGCTCTGGGGGCCCTTTTGGAATTGGGTTCGATCCAACCCGGTTGTACTCCAACTATCTTCAAAACTTAAGAGAAGTATACAAAAAGGACCGTATTGATCCAAGGATCCCAAATCCATATATGGTTCCTCAAACGGATGTCTGGTTCTCAAGATATGACCCTTTAGGTGTTTCTGGATCCGGTGGGCCCCAGGTCCAGTACGAACTAGTGGGACTGAGTTGGCCTGACCCGGTCTGGGCTGGGCCATGGCGGGCTCGACCCATTGGGCTGAGGTCCGCCCCGGCCCGAAAGGGGGCGGCCCGTAATGTAGCGGCCTGAAACGGGCGGCTTGCTTGGTAGGCGGCCTGGCTGCGTGAGGTGCGACCCGCAAGGGGGTCCTCCCTCTCTGCCACTAGGGAAGAAACCCCCAGTATTGCTGAACGGAAAAAGGTCATTCGGTCTTCTTCGCAGCACCAACGCCACATGGCGTGGCCAAGTGGCACGCGAGTCTTTTTGGAGCGGGTCCTGTCGATCGGTCGTGGTCAGCCGATGTGCCGACCGACTTCTCTAGCGGCATGCGACGACACACCGCTCCACCACTTGTGGTCAGCCGGTGTGTCGGCCTCCTTCCTCCAGTCCGCTGTGGCTGACGAGCCGCAGCCCGAGTCGTCTGGTAGCGCACTGGTCACGCTCCCCTCTCCAACCGTGGTCGGCCGGTGCCTGCCGCTCCGATGACCACCGCGGCTTTATGCCGTGTTCTCATCTTGCGTTGTGCGTTGATGCACTACCTTCATCGTAGCTGTCGGTGCGCCCTCGCCGGTGGTCTTCCATGCAGGAAAAAGGGTAAAAAAGTAGCAGAGGGTTCATGCCGGGTTCGTTAAGCTCACGCCCTCCGCATTAGCTCGTAATCAAGAGGGAGGATAAAGGGGTTCAATAAAATTCACTTGAATTAAAAAAAACTAATTAAACCCCTACCTTATAAACCCATTGGAGAAAGTCCGTGCTTGAATGTGGATCAGTGATCTTTGTTCCCACCACAGGCTTCCAACGACGTCGCTTTCACATCATCCTTCGGTTCGGGGTTTCAGTGTCGCTTGTCACTGCTCATCGGAACCCGCTCCAACCACCAAGTGTTTGGCATCTTGGCACTCCTTAAGAACTTCGTTGTTTGGCAAAGTTGTGCTGGTACCTCCCTCCAAGCTCCGTATAAAGAGGAGATGGGGAGGGTAAGTAACAACGTGAGGAATTAATGGGGGCTTATTAATCAAGAACCATCTTAATTCCCCAATGATGTCATTACTTAATATTGACATGTCAATCCCTTTATTGGATGGACACATCATGGGTCCCACACTCCACTTTTCCATTGGAGTAGAAGAAACAAAAATAAAATAATAAAATAATTTTATTTCATTTCATTTAATAATCATAGAACTTAAATTTTTCTCCATACCTACATCAATCAAAGTAAATTCTCCCTTAAGTGAATCATGAAGCGGTGGATTCAATGGTGCCCTCAGATTTTTAATCCAAGCACCAGTTCAAATGTTAGAAAACTCCGCTCACGCATTTACTGAGCGTACCTTAAAAAAGGTTTAGAAATTCATTCTGGGAACACTAGGTCTCAGAATCACATGCTATCAATTTTAGAAGACTCCTAAAAATTTTATATAATTAAAAAAAATTACATGGAAATCCAGGTCTTTACATTCTCCCCACCTTAGGGATTTTCATCTCCTAAAGACACAACATAGACTAAAGAAACACATGGGGGTACTGATCAAGAATCTGAGCCTCCTGCTCCCATGTTCTCTCCTGGAGGTTCCCGTGCTACCAGCGAATGTAACACCCCGACCCCAGTTACCCAGAGTCGGTGAATTATTACATAACATTGGAATGATCAAAAAAGAACAAGTCTCAAAATAACGATTAGTTTAGTATCCTTGGAAGTACTAGATACATTCATAAGGTTTACATTACATTATGAAATTTAAAACTACAACAACATTGTTTCCATAGACAAGACTAAGATCCCATAGACTATCCATGCAGGTCAGTCATAATATACTTCTTCGCATCCTGGGAAAAAATAAAACATAGAAAGGGGTGAGCTCTCATGCTCAGTAAGGATAACAATACAGCGGAAGCTTTAATTAATAAGCATAAACATTTAAGGAAATGTATAAGACTAAAACAAAATACTTTTAAACTTGAACTTTAGAATAATATAGAAAAGATAAAATCAAAGAATTCCATTTTCTTACTCACATGTATATTCTACTTGTCTAATAATCACATGCAATATCAATAGACACTTTCATAATGATGGAATGCATAATTCTAGACTTTCATAACCACACAATCAAGGCCTTGTACCAAGACTAAAAATAAGATTTTTGTCAAGGCCTTGTTTCAAGACACTAGTTTGTCTCATGAGACCTACCGATGTATCGAGGAGCTATAGCGGGCTCCACCTGTCACTTATTAAGTCCAATGCATTCCTCATATGAAAAGGTTTAAACATAACATAAACATTCGTATTAAAACTATCATAAGAAATGTAAATACTTTTTCCATAAACCATGAATGGTGTAAAAATAACACATTCACAGTCAAATATATCACAAAACCTTCAATACAATATGGAAGTTTTGTATCATAATAAATCAACATCAAATAAACTTAAAATCCATCAAAGGATGTTGAGATAGATGAAATCAAAACCTTTTTTAGGGAAATATATCTTATATTTTGAAATCATTTAAGAAATCATTTATTTTTGAAATATTCATATAAGATTTTAAGGGAAGCTTTGACGATGTTATAACGGCGGAAAATAGTCACACCCGCCATATAAGTTAAAAAACATTCTTACCTTAAATTTGTCGAAAAGGTCAAAAAGTACCTTGTTTGGAAAACGACAGAAAGATTCCTTTTTAAACATATAATTTCAAATAATGGTATAAATGAATTTAACCCATTTTATAGTAAATATTAAAAATGTTTTGAAATAAATTTTTAAGAAACCTGGATGTGGATGATAAAGAGGTCCCAATAGATAATTACATAAAAACAACCTTAGATAATAATGAGATTGTGAAATTAACCCTTACCATGTACTATTCCTTGGTCGAGGGTAGGTTAACCTCCTATATAATGGTGAAATAATTTTTATTAAATTAAACAAGAATCATATACATTAATATGATATCATATATGATCTTTTAACATTGCATTGTTAATAATATCTTATTATTATCATTGTTTCATGTGTTAAAGGATTCATATTCCTTTATATTCTTTGTTATGTGAGTCATATTTTTTATGGATGGGATTTATATTATTAATATCCATAATTATATCAAATTTTTAAATATTATTTTTAATCATCAAATGAAAATTAGTCTTGAATATATATGATGGGGAATGAATCTCACCGCAGTCGTGGAGACGGTAATCCGTACGTACGCACGAGAGACGATATCATTATTTTGATATTAAAATAATATATAATTGGATGGTATATCATATATACAGAATCATCATAATGTTATATTTATTATTTACATCAATTACACATCATTATTAAACCCATACAAATAATAATGTATTGGATAACAATTACACCACGACGTAGAGACGGTAATCGGTACGTACGCACGTATGGTGACATTTCATTCAAAGGATGGATAGAATAATGACTATGGTTATAACACATTAATAATAAATTCACATTATATATAATATACTGTAGTTATTATTTTATAATGGAAAAAACAAAGAAAGAGGAAGTGGAAGAATAAAGGAACTAGAAAGAGGTGATGAAATATTTACCTCTTCTTCGGGTTCTTCCTTTTGATTTGATCAAAAGGGCTCTTTAGGTTCAATTTATGACCAAAGGATGGCCTCTGGTATGAATGTAGTACCTTTGAGAGGGTATTTGGGTAGGGTTTGGCCGATCCAAATGACTTTGAAGGTGTGAATTAGAGAGAAGGGGGAGTGCCCTTTTATAAGAGGGGTGAGGGGCACCTTAGGAAAATCTAGAAATATTATTTTATAATAAAATAATTTTTGGTTAATAATGGCTCCAAAATGAATTATTTAAATTCTAAGGTAGGTATGGTTCTAAAACCACTCAAACAATAGGTTTTAGACATGTTTGGGTCACTATATTAACTTTATCTTTTAGATTTAACTCTTAGTTAAATATTTTGACATTTATCATATCTCTTTGTATTTTTATATTATATGGTTAATAAACGTACTATATACTACCAACAGAACCCCAAGTGGTTCATTAATGATACACCTATCATTATTTAAGTCCTTTTTCTGAACCTTAGATTTTTAGGAATAGAATATCAATTAATAATATAATATTTTTTTACAAACTCTTTTATGGCAATTTTGACATTATTTGGTATTTTGTTTTTTCTAAATTCATAACACCATTATTACTTCAAAAAAAAATTCATCTAACCAACCCTAACATTTCATATTAACCTAGAAAATTAGTTTATTCATAAAAAGTATCAAATTACATTTATTTGTATATTTATATTATCAATTATTTTAATATTTCATTAATTATGTAATTATTGCATCATCATTGTGTCATAAAAAAATTAAATTATTTAATGTCTAAAAAATATAAATAAAATACCATTATTTAGGAAATATTTTTATCTTTATAATTAATATTTATAGTCTAATTTATCTTATGTTCAATCCTATATTAAAAATGGTTTAGTTATTAAACATTGATTTTAACTCTTTTAACTATTCTTTAAATAAAATAATAATAAGTGTCCTAATCTAATCCAAGTGGATCTAAAGGATCATATTTTATTCCTAAGGTTTTTTGGTCGAATTAATCTTACCCAATAGAATTAGAATATGTTTTAGGGTAATAATAATATCATTTTTACCCTTAATTACCCTGTTTACTTTTAACCGTGGTAAATAAAAGTAAAAAACTACTATTCACCAAAAAAAATTCATCTTATTGAACCACATTTTTCTTACTGATATAAACCGTGTCTCTGGTTTTTTTTGAAATTCCACTCACAGAAGTAGTAAAATTAAGTTTTATGTGAATTTGAAAATTCTCCTAGGAGGTGGGTAAAAGACGGTGAAAAGTTCAATAATTTTTTTTTTATATAAAATTATTATAAACTGACTCCAATGAATTAAATTGAACACATATAGGTATTATTTATCTATTTTTACCTAAAATAAATTTAAATAATATAAATAATTATTTAAATAAAAATTCAATTTTTAAACTATAACTAGTGTTTTCACTATTCATCAAAAATTGAATGTTTTCAGAAAAATACCAAAAAATCACCCTTAGATAATTTAGATATTATGAATCCAAAAATGAATCCCATTTTGAAAGATAAAATTTATAAAATTTAAAAAAGTGTGTATTACTATTCATAACGGCTAGTTTGATTGGTTGTGGTGTGTTAGAACTCAAAGTTGCGTACAACACATGCTACTGTATTATTCAAAGAGAAGTGTACCGTGGAAGCTTGGGGTGTTACAACAAACACGTACCCGAGGTATTGACCACCCATGAAGGACTAACTCCTATTGATCCTCAATCTCTACTGGAACCTCCGTAAATTTCACCCCATCAGTGAAATTCAGCTCTCCATGGTTGATGATGTGAGATAGGTCATGCATGTATCTCATCAGCTGGGATACATGGAAGACTGCTTGCACCCTCTACAACTGTGGTATAAGTGCCAAGCAGTATGCCACCTCGCCTATCCTACGAAGTATCAAAAATGGTGTGATTAACCTCAATGATTACTTTCCACATTAGCCAACTCTTTGTAGTCGTCGTCAAGGTGAGACTCGTAAGAACACGTGGTCCCCCTCCTGGAACTCCAAAGTTCTCCATCTCCTGTCAGTATAAGACTTATGTCTTCTCTATGCTATTTTCATCTTCTCTTGAATGGTCTGCACCTTCTCAGTGGTAGTGTGTACCAACTCAGGACCAATAAGCACTGACTTCCCTAGGTCTATCTAGCATAGAGGTGATCTGAAAGGTCGGCCGTATAGGACCTTGAATGGTGCCATACCAATGGTGGAGTGATTATTGTTGTTGTATGCAAACTCCGACAAGGGAAAGTGGTCCTCCCAACTGTGGCCAAAATCTAGGACACTTGCTTGAAGCATGTGCTCCAGCGTATGAATGTTCCACTCAGTCTGACCATCTGTCCGAGGATGAAAGGTTGTGCTAAAACATAGTTGAGTCCCGAAGGACTCCTATAATCCCTTCCACAACCTGGATGTAAAACGTACATCATGGTCAGAGACGATCGTCGATGGAACCCCATAAAGCCATTCAAACTCCCGTATGTAGAGGCGTCCCAATCCCTCTACTGATCCCAACTCTTTGATTGGTAGGAAGTGGGCCGACTTGGTGTGCCGGTCTATGATCACCCAGATGGAATCATGCCCCCTGGATGTATGTGGAATCCCTTTCACAATGTCCATGGAGATCCCATACCACTTCCACTCTGTCACCTTTAGTGGTTAAGCTAATCCTGCTAGAACCTGATGCTCGGCCTTCACTTGCTGACAAGTGAGGCATTGAGAAACAAACTCTTCCACTGCTTTCTTTATCCCTGGACACTAGTGATCACACCAGAGTTCTTTGTTCATCTTCACCACATCGGGATTTACCACTAGAGGGGACGTGTGGAATTACCTCAACAACTCTTTCTGTAGCACCACAAGTACCATGGTATGTCCTCTAAAGAGGATGACATGCTCCCCACCTTCAGAAAATTATTCAAGTTCCTATCTTGAGGACATCTGATCACGTCGAGCCTCACAGTCAATGTCCCCAAGAAGCTCCTCCCAGACTCACTAATGGAGTGGGGGAGTGACTGTCATAGACTGGAGGTAAGCTTATCCATCTTTATCCACGAAGGATATTTGTAATTCGACTAACTACTCAGTCCTCTCACTCAGCAACTATAAACCAGACCTCCTGCTGAGTGCATCTGCTACCACGTTCCCCTTCCCAGGAGTATAGACTATCTCAAGCGTCAAAGTCCTAGGGGAACTCTAGCCATCGCTGCTATCTCAGGTTCAGGTCCTTATGATAGAAGATATACCTATGGCTCTTGTGATCAGAGTAGACTATAAAATGTTCTCCCATTATGTAATGTCGCCACAACTTCAAGGCAAAGACCACTGCTGCTAACTCCAGGTCATGGGTAGCATAGTTCTGCTCATGTTTCCACATCCGTCGTGAGCCATAGGTGATCACTGATCACTCTTGTATTAGGAAACACCGAAGTCTGGTTCTGATGCGTCGTAGTAGACTACATACCCACCTCCCTCTTATGGTAGCCTCAATATGGGGGCACTCGTCAGTCTCTGCCTTAGCTCTTGAAAACTCTGTTGGCATCTCTCCACCAATAAAAAGGGTTTCCCCTTCTTCATCAATGCTGAAAAGGGATCCTCAACTCTGGAAAAGTCAGGCACAAATCTATAGTAGTATCCAGCCAACCCCAGGAAACTCTGCACCTCTGTCACACTCCGGGGTAGCTCCCAAGAAAGAACATCCTCTATCTTCATTGGATCCAATGCAACTCTAGCCTCTGAGATAACTTGTTCCAAAAAGTGGATCTCTCATTTCTAGAACTGGCACTTAGAGAGCTTACAATAAAGCTGGTTCTCTCGGAGTGTATCCAGAACTATCTGCAGATGATAGGCATGCTCCTCCTCCGTCACTGAGTATATCAAGATGTCGTCGATGAAGACTACCACAAAGAGATCGAGGAATGGCTGGAAGATCTGGTTCATGAGTCCCATGAACACTGCTGGGGAATTATTCATACTGAACGACAAGACCAAGAACTCATAGAGACCATACCAACATCTTAAGTCCTTCTACTGCACATCTTCATCTCGTACCGAGAGCTGATGATAGCAAGATCATAGGTCTATCTTCGAAAACCAACAAGCTCCTTTCAGCTGATCAAAAAGATTATAAATCCTAAGAAGTGAATATTTGTTCTTAAGAGTCACTTGGTTCAGGTGCTGATAGTCCCCACAGAGTCTCAAACTCCCATTTTCCTTCGTGGCGAACAAAATCGGGGCTGCCCATAGAGAAACACTGGGCCTTATAAACCCTTTTCCCTGAAAGTCCCCCAAATATACCCATAACTCATGAAACTCGACGGGAGCCATCTGATATGATAGTGTAGATATCTGTACCATCCCAGGGTACAAGTTGATAACTAGTCCATACCCAAGATGAAGCCGTAAGGCCGAAATGCCACTACTAGGAGATCCCATCTAAAGCTATCACCTCCTATAGTAAGCTCACACTATTAGAACCTGTGTGTAATCGTCGAATCTTCTCCCGTAAAAGTATCTAGCCATAAGGATCGAGTCAACATATGCACAAGAATCTCCGAGATTCAAATGGGGTCGTGGAAATAAAAGAGTGACCGGAACATGTGTCTATAAGAACAACAACTAGGGTGGAGTAGACATAGATCGTACCTCTAATCATCTCTGGAGCGCCGTGGTCATAGGCCTCATTTTCCTGTAGTTGAGATCGTCCCAGTCCACTTGTTCCCTGTTGTCGGGGTGGACCACCTAGTGGTGGTGGTGGTAAAAGCTCATATCGCCGCCCATCGCCTACTGAACAACCAACTCCTCTACCATATCCACCTTCCGCCTATGGACCTCTTCGATTGAATCTATGCCTCTGCCTCTGCGGTCCCTCAACCGTCTACTAGTCGTCTGTATGGTGGGTCGGGCAACCGTGAGCCTTGTGACCCTACTCGCCACACGTGTAGCACTACATGTCCCTCGTATGACCTCCTCTGCCTTGCAAGCCCTGCAATTCCGACCCTGCATCCTGGGGCTATCCACCAGAAGGTCTGGTCTTCTTGGACCTCTATGTCATCTGCCTACTTCCAACCACAGATGACTCTGCTATGTGTCACCCGGTGGTGGGTCTCATTGTCAGTGCCTACTCATCTAAGAATCTTTCCACCAAAAGCACTCACTCTAGCACCGCATCCTGCGTCGGTATACTGAGATATATCATTGATGCTCTGATCTCCCGTAGGAGACCCTGATCAAAGTTCCAGGCCCTAAAGAAGGGTTCCCATACCAGGTCGGTGGAGTAGTAGGAGAGATCAATGAACCTCGCTGAGTACTAGGCCACAGTCATGCTACCCTAATGTAAGGGCAGAAGCTTCCGTATATTCTTAGAGAGTAAGGTTTCTGGGATAAAATCTGCCCTAAAAAGGCTCTCAAAGTTTTCCAAGACTAGGGTCACCACGTCGTGTATCTGGAGAATCAGGATCCACCCTCTCCCTACTGCTGCCTGAAAAAGAATGGATTCTAGGATCACTATAAGTTTAGCTGGTGTCCTAACCAAGCGGAAAACTATGACTATACCCTCCAACCAGTCCTTAGCCGCCTGCGGGTCCATCTTGCCTCGGAACGTCGGAGGCCTCTACCACTGAAACTCATGCAACGCGCTCAGTCGGCGTGCACCCTCTGATGGTGGGGCAAGGGGAAACAACTGCCAATGCGTAGTGGTACTGCTGGTACTCCACCTGAAGGCTATAACACCGTAAGAGGGCCCTACGCTGAGGCCTCATCTCTTAGTGGGCCATCATTGCGTACTCTCACTACCACAAAACTGGGAAAGGCCAGCGCCAGCCTTTATCAGTGCTAACGAAAAAGCGCTGATAAAGGGGGTACCTTTATCAGTTCTTTTTTTAGCGCTGATAAAGGGACCCCCTTTATGAGCGCTTTTTTTAGCACTATTAAAGGGTACCTCTTTATCAACGCTTTTTTAGTAGCACTGATAAAGGGGGGTCTTTATCAGCGCTTTTTTTAAAAGCACTGATAAAGGGTCTACTTCAAAAAAATCATTCAAAATAATATATTAATATTTAAATATATAGATATAGTTATATTGATATAAATATAATATATATTTTTTAAATATAATTTTAAATATATTTTAGATAAGTATAAATATACAATTACACTTAATATATAAGATATTTAGTGAAAATAGCTTATAAAAAAATTAAAAAAATATTTTTGATAAATAATTTGCTAATTATTATGGACTAATAGTCATTTAATAACAATTTGAAGACTAAAAAACTAAAAAAATAAAAATAAAAAAGATCCAAAATATGTTAAAAATGAAACTCGAACTTCAAACGACCGTAACTTTTGATCCCAGTGTCCGTTTGAGCTCTACAACATATCAAATCGAAGCCAGCGATGATCTCTACGCTCTAGTGACCCAGTCAGATCCTTTGTCACATTTTTCGAGGCCAAAAAATCCCAGAAGGCCTCCAAAACTGAGTTTTTAGTCGGGATACCCTGATTTTTTAACATTTTATGGATTTTCAAGCTCGTTTAAGGGGGTATTATTGGATTTTTGGGTGGGGACTGAATTTATTCCAAGGTATTACATTCATGTTGATATTATGTATTTAAAATTTTATCATTTTTTATAATGAACTGCTATTTATAATCAAATATATAACAATATATACATATTTTTTTATATATTCACACATAAAAATTTAATTGTAAATAAAAATAATAAAATATATTTACATATAAAATATATTAGCTTTATCTAAATAATAACTAATATCCATTTTATTTAAAATAAAAATATATGAATATTTATATACCTATATATTAATCTAACTATATATATATATTAATATAACTACATATATATATTCATATAACTAAATATATATATATATATATATATATTAATATCACTATAAATATATTTATTAATATAACTATATATATATATATATATATTAATATAACTACATATATATATATATATATTAATATAAACATATATTACTATACGAATAAATATAACTATATATATATATATAGATATCATGAAATGGAAAACAAATCAAAATAGAGGAGTGGTAAGGGCTTAGGCACATAGGGGATAGGTCTCGAGTTCAAAACCTGGTGGAGACAGGGGCGCACGCATTGGGGTGGATTTGGGGGGATAATACTGATAAAGGGTGGAGGGGATTCATGTAGGTACTAGAGGGGCTGGAAAGTGCTATTAAAAGGGGGGCTCAAGCGCTATAAAATCCCCCCCGATTGGCAGGAATTTTTTAATTTTATTTTTATTTTTTTACTTTTATCAGCACTAAAAAGAAAGAACTGATAAAGGACCCTTTTATCAGTGCTTCTTTTTAGAGCTGATAAAAGACCCCTTTTATCAGCACTTTTTTTAAGCACTCATAAAAGGGGTCATTATCAGCACTTTTTGGAGCACTGATAAAGGGGACCCCCTATCTTTACCAGCTTTAACAGCACTTTTCTAGTGCTATTAAAAGCCATTTTTAGTGCTAATAAAAGCCGTATTTGTAGTAGTGTCTCTTAGGAATCCTGGATTTTTGTCTACATGGAGGCATCCTAAAAAGAAAAAGGTGTTCCACGATCAATAAGTTATACCTGGTGAGCTGACTCAAAAGATCAAAATGAAAACTTTTCAAAACACACGCAATCAGTGTTTTCGTGCGCTGAGTAGGAATTCAGAATTCAGGGTCCTGGTGTATGGATGCGTTAGCCGCCGCTCCCACACTGGACTTCCCAAACTGAAAACCACACTTATAATACATAACATTATTTCCACAATGAATAGATCAGAGTCACAGTTCTTCGGTAGACCAACTCCTATTATACCACTTTGTCACAACCCGTCCCCCGGGACCCGTTCCGTGACTACCCTAAGCCCACCTTCCATAGGCCAGGGGCTGGAGACTAGCACCAGAAAGGAGTATCCCTAAAATGGGAAGGCCTTGATTTTAACCTATACAAACACACAGAGTATAACACAAAAATATGAAACCACGAAGTATACTGCTGTAGTAAAGAGTGATGATAGGAAAGGGGCCGAAATACAAGCCTAAATGAAAAAAAAGTACAAGTACAAATGAAAAGTAAAAGAATAGCTGAAATATAAAAGGAAGATCATGGATCATCCACCATGGATCCTACATGAATTGTAGGTACAACTCACGATCATTAGTCTTTGTATCACATCGCGCCAAATGGTCCACCTCCGAGCACCATCCAGACCTGGCTCCATCAGCATCTATTAGATCCTTTGTGGGTTAGTGCTCATCGATGCTATGTGGGTCTGCGCATACTGATCCTATGTGGGTCATATCCTATGTGGGTCAGCGGGGGTTAATACCTATCGATCCTGTGTGGGTTAGATCCTGTGTGGGTCAGTGGGGGTTAAATACCTATCAATCTTGTGTGGTTCAAACTTCGAATGGTCAGAAGTAGTTCCTCTTGACAAAATAATATGATCTAGCTTCGTGACTAATCATCTGTATTTATTTACATCACTAATACATGGTTTGAGATGAGACTCTATTTGAACTAAGTCTTTTACATGTGTGGTACTTTTTATCTTTGTGGTGTTACCTTTATGGTATTCCTCCCTCATGTATGAGATGAGTATATCTTGATAACATAGGTATTTGTATGTGAATATAACTAAGAAGAGTTGAAGTCTTACTTTTTGGTTTTTCCTTCGTGGATATTTAGGAGTCCTACAGGGTCTTGAGGTCCCTACTGAGTATCATTATACTCACCCCTGCATAGGCTTCTCCCACACCTTGGTGTATCTTGTGCAGACGACATACAACATTGATCAAGGCTGAGGGATCCAGGTCTAGGCAGTGTTCAGAGGTGGACCATTTGGCGCGACGTGACGCAGGGACTACTGATCGTGATCTGTACCTACCCTTCAATTAAGATCTGTGGTGGACAATCCAAGAGCTGCCTTTTACTTTTCAGATGTTACTTCACATTTCAGTTGTACTTGTACTTTTTTCCATTTGGGATTGTATTCTGTCCCCTTTACTATCATCACTCTTTACTATAGGAGTTTACTTCGTGGTAGCATCTTGTTATGTTCTACTCTGTGTTTTTGTATAGGTTTGAAGGAAATGCCTTCCCATTTTAGGGATACACCTTTCTGGTACTAGTCACCAGCCCCTGGCTTATGGAAGGTGGGCTTGGGGTAGTCATGGTACGGGCCCCGAGGGATGGGTCGTGACATTCTCAATGTTTTACATATTCTTTTGAGATTGGATTTGTGTTTCTTATATTTTATCTAAGATGATGTTCCTATTTTAATCTCTTCGGTCATTACAATATACCCACTTATATAAATTATTTCTTCACAATTCAATCATGATCTCATAAATTAAGGGTTTTACATTTAAAAATACCATTCTTGGAAGCCATATCATAAAAATGGATAATAAAACATCTTCTTTATAAGAATTAACATAGATGAGATATGAATATATTGACATGTAATAAAAGAGTAAATTGTTATGGAATGTGATAGTGATCATTATTCAAAAGAAAGTGAATGGTTAACAGAAATTTAAGGACAAAAAAAATAACTATGTTGTTAGTTAAAATGCTAACTGATTCATCATAAATGAAGGGACTATGACAAAATTATTTATTCAAGATAATTTTCCTAGAGTGGATTAATTATGTTACCATTAAGAAATTGATCCCCAAAAAATATTATTATAATTTCATCCATTGGTTGTGTTGTTATTAGTTCCTACTTCATCTCCTCCTCCAGAAAATTAATAGTCAATAGTATTTTTTATTCCCGAAGCACAAAAAATAATAATTATCATATCATTAACTCAAGAAGAGAATGAAAAGTAATTTATCAATTCTCTATAAATTTTGTAAGACCAAAATGCTTAACATAAGTTATCCAATAACACTTATGGTTCATCAAAATATATTCCATAGATAGTTAACCTTTAGACTCCAAATATTTCCCCCCAAATTCAGTGTTCATCAATTTAGAAGGAAGCTCAGTAAATTTCTATAATCAACTTAATATTAGATTTCCCAAAAAACATAAATTCTATCATAATGTCACATACCAAATATTTAAATACGTTGTTCACTATAAATCTTAAGGAGTATATATATGATTCTAAAAAATACAATCTCATGATGTCCAATTTATTCTATATAAATTAACATGAAGTAATCTTCAATAATGATAAAAAAACTCTCAAAATAGTAACCAATTTCATGGTCAAAAAATACCATCCCATAGACATATCATTATCATTATTATCTCATCATAATGTACATATTATGGTTATATTCCCCCAATAATGTTTTTCCAAGATTTTTAACATTATACTGAGTCACTTTTCTTATTTATTGGTACAATTCAACATATGGTCAAAAATCCCCAATGAAATATTACAGTGATGCAATCCATAAAAATTTCATTTTCATTGACTAGACTAGATACGCTGATACCCTGGTAATAGAGATAGAATTGACATAGCCCAAAAGAATTTTTTGATAACACATGGGTCAACGACTAGCTGCTGAAATCATAAAAAATAAAATAGGGAAGGATTTTACCACAAAAATAGTGGAAGACATATATACATAGATATATGATAAAAACTACTCATTAATATAGTACCAATAACAACAAAAATATATATCAAAATCCCAAAAAGTATATCGTAAATGTGACAAAAAATAGACAATATAACTCAGATGTCCCAAAGGAAATGTCACTCTATTCCAAAAGTTATCAAGAACATCGACTTCCACTAAGAGGTTCTTTCACATTACAAAATTATAGTAGGAAAAACTCTAAACATGGAATAAGGAAAAGGTAGGGTCTGATATAAATATCCCATATAGTTATCACTAAGTGTTCCACAATAAGATTCCATAAAAATTAACCAAAACATGATATAAATATCAATAAATCAAGGCACAGAGATACAAATACACGTTTAAAACAACCCATGATTTTAATTTTAGACTGATGGGAAACATTTCAAACATTAATTAAATAAGAATTTTATAAAAAAAAATTATTTATATCACTATTAATGAGTAAAAAAAAGTTTCACAATAAATGAAATATATATCAAAGTAATCACAATCAGAAACTTGGTCATCTGCCTTGTGATATGATAGTTTCTAGTTATGAAATCCTCACACATCTCATATTAGTGATCATTGAAATATGTATACATAGGTACCTTCGCCTCATTATAAATATGAATCATAAAAATATCATTGAGAATAAGATCTACCAAACTAGGTTTTTGTTAGAGTTGTCATCATCAATCTGTTTCCATGGAATTACCATCCAAGCATACTTATCCCAAATAACCCACCAACTAACCAATATCTAATGTGATCAATCAATAAGAGGAAATTTTTTGCAAATCATTTTAAAATAAAATTTCCCTATTTCCAGTTTCAATATGAAAATTTCATTAGAAAATCAACACATTGATTTTTCATCAATACATAAATTTTAAAACCAAATCGAATTACAGGTTTTTAAATTTCAATTTGATCCAGTTTCTATAAAATTAATTCAAAATTCATTTTAAAATTATTATTAATTAAAATTATTCCTCAAATACCAATTCTATTGTAATTGGGGGTTTCCCACAAATGTTTAGGCAAAATAATTTTAATCCCATTTTTTATCAAATTGTGTTTTCAAAAATAAATTGAATGACATTTCTTACAACAAGAAATTTATGTTTTAATCAATTTTCTAGGATTAAAAGAAAACACCTAACTTTTACCACAGAAAGAAACACTTTTAATGGAACCCACCAATAAGAATGAAGGTGAAGAAGATATGGGAACTCATCCTAGAATAAAGATTCAACAACCCAAATTTTAGATCAATCAATCTCCAAATGATATATCAAACCCCAAGGAGGAAATAGAGATGAAATAGAAATGGATACCACTTACTTGAATAGATAAGCCTAAAAAATGATAATTAATCACTGAACAAATTATCCAGTGGGATTATAGATCACCAGAAATTTCATGGAAAATCTATGGGATGAGAGAGGTAGGGATCAAAATCAGTTGAAATGAAAATTAATTGAGCAGTATAAATAAATAATCATGTCTCAATAATTACATGGAGTGTAACCACATTACACATAAAGTAATTGTTTATTCCCATATATGTTGAAAATCACATCACCTTTTTTAGATAAAATATTATTTTTAATAATTACATGGTGTGAATGATGTACACAGTGTGAAATAGTACTTGCTGTCTACCCATTTTAGGGTATCTTCCTTGAAAAGATTACACATATTGTATTCCCATTACAAAGCATTTAAATCCATAGAATATACCAAAAATGGATTTTTTATGATTAAAATTCCGAAAAAATGAACATGACCATTATAGTTATCCTCCAAATTCTATCTCTACATTAATAAACTAGCCAAAAAGAAAAACCAAACTAATGGATAAAATATAACTGATAGAAAGGTAATGTGGTGTTACAAACTCCCCACCATAAAAAAATTTCCCCCCCAGAAATCTTATAAATAAGCATTCATATCTGAAAGGTGAGGCCAATACTCTCTTATCAATGAGGAATGCTCCCATATATCTTGAGAATCCTAAATATACTTCTATATCATTTGCACTAAAGTTATCGTCCTCCTGCAAAGTACATTTTATTAGAATCAATAATCCTGACTAGATTCTCAATCATTGATAAATCATGCTCGACATCAAGATCACTCTAGTTCAAAACATGAGATGGATTAGAAAGATACTTTCATAGCTATGATACATGGAAAATGTTATTTATTTATGTCAACTTTGGAGGATGTCCTAAATAGAAATACACTCTCCACACATGCTCAATAACCTCAAAAGGTCTAAAAAACAATGATAATTCTTCCCTTGCCTCCCAATCCATCGATGTATTAAATGAGGTGAAAATTTCAAAAACACATAGTCACAAATTCAAAACCCCAAAGGCCTATGTTTAATATCATCATATGATTTAAAATAGATCTATATTTTCAACATCCACTAGAAAATCAACTAAATCAATATAATCATCTCTTTCACCAAGATCGATCTATCCAATGAACATTCACTAATGTATGAAGAACATAATGAATATTTACATGATCTATAATACAATGCCTCAAAAGGATCCACTATGATCAAGAACTGGTAACTAATGTTATAAAAAAACTCAAACAACCCCAAATTTTTATCACAGTCTCTGTAAAATTTGAGGATGGAGACACAAAACATGTCCTCAAGAATTTGTATATCTATCTCTGAATAGTCATTCATCTATGGATGATATGATATACGCAAAAAAACCTGAGATCCTAGTTCCTCCTAAGGGCCTTTCCAAAACCAAGAACTAAAATGGGGATCTCTATATGAGACTATATAAAATAAAACACTATTAAAATAAAGAATATCTCTCACATAGAGATTTTCCACCTCTTCAAAATTGGATGTAACATGAATGGGTATAAAGGGATATGATTTTTTATCCTATTAATCACATCCCATATCAAATTATTATTTCTCTATATATGTGGAAGCTCGGACAAAATATAGAAACTCAATGCATGACGTACATAGACATTACATAACATTTGTGGAATACGTAATACATTACACAAAAACATGCCCAAAGACCGTATTATTTTATTTCCTTAGGAATCATGGAAACATAAAAAACTAGTTCATAACACATCTACTTGTTTTCCCTCCAATTTCTTCATAACTAGACCACTATTTCATATATCAAAATTATTACCTTTCTTTGTATCATAGGGAAAAGAAACATAAGAAAGGGTGATCTCAAATGTTAATTAGAGGTAAACATGGATGATATATAATAATAATAAGTACATAAGGGTATGAAAAGTTGATCATAACATTTGAAGATCATGCCAGGAATATAGAAATATCATATACACGAGTCATGAAATAAATATTGGAAGTTCATAAGACAAGAATCATATGGAAATATTGAACATAATCCATGAAATCATAACATTAGAATAAGGCATCGAATTTGTGGTAGACACATAAGAATATAAAATTATTTCCATTGTAATCAAGGCATTTCTTACTTTACTATCTAAGTAGTATAGGTTCACTTCCCTTACCATATCAGTAGTCACAGTTCACTTCCATCACTCTCTTGGTAGTCGTGGTTTACTACCATAACCATCTTGGAAGATAAGGTACTTCATGTCTATCTGATGAGATATAAATGTTTATCCATTGCATCACAGACATATATAGGTCTCTTCCATATCATAATGAAATAATACATACATTTTCTACAATATTATAAATTATCATATCATTACACATGAAATTAAATGGGAATCATAAACATGTAATCATATTATAACTTGTGGAAAATAAATAGGTTTAATGATCATTTCGTAAGAAGCATAACCTATGAAAAGAAGCCGATTTCTTAAACATAATTCCATAAAAACATAAAATATTAAGAGAAAGAATATGAATGGTATTCTTGATCTATAAAAAATTGTGTCATTTTGATGGGGAAGGATTTTAAAAGATCTCTAGAAACATGAAATTTCGTTAAAAATCACTTTTTAAAACATAAGATACATTCCAAACCACTTCCACTAAAACCACATTAAAAATATATAAAGGAATATTGAAAATTAATTTAAAATACCCCTTGAAGAAAATATATTTTCTTCATTGAAATCGTTTTCATTTCTTAAAATGTCACACAATGTTAAAAGAAAAATTTTTATTTGAAAATAACGTTATAAGATTGTAAGGGATGCTTCAAGGTAATAGAATATAATGAAAGAATAAAAATACATTCATTCGGTATAAGTTAAAAAATAATCTACTCCTAATTTTTCTTTAAAATTCAAAAAGTACATTGTTTGTAAATATAAGTAAATATTCTGTTTAAAACATGTAGTAAAAAGTAAAAAATGGGTAAAAATGAATTAAAACATCCATATGAGAATAGTAAAACCTTATATGAAATAATTTTTAAAAAACATGATCATTGATGATAAATATACCCCATTAAATAATAAAATATAAACACCCTCGGATAATAATGACATTGTGAAATTATCACATACCATTTCTTTGATATCCTTTGTATGTATCTGAACCTCCTCATCTTCGACTAGCTCCCTATAGATCTTCTCTTAAAGAACTAGAGATATTCTTTGGAGAATATCAGGAACTCTAGAATGTGACTAGGGAAGTTTATAATAGAAATGGGAAGTGTTTGTCCGATATTAAAGGCTCAATGTGAAGTGGAGAAGTTAGGGAGGATGTACCCTTTTATAATTGAGATGATGGTCACTTTTGGAATCTAAAAAAAATTAATTTATTAAAAAATCAAACCACATCTAAAACATCTAATTTATCATATTTTCTAAGATGAGATGATATAATTTTGTAATGTCATCAATTAATAAATTTTAGACTATATTTTATTTCAATTTATACCTTTTCATGTTAATTGACCCATAGTTATTCTATTTTAATTTTAAATATGATAACAAAATATTCAACAATAAAATAGTGTTATATTTACTTCATTGATGTCAATTAGACAACATATGAAAAATTTAGAATATTTTTGACCATATCATATTTATTTTATTTTATAAAAAAATTTATTATGATTTTTAAAATTTTTAATAAAACACTATTTTGATAAAATATCAATAGTGACAATTTTGACCCAATTAATTGAATGTATTTTTAAAAATATCTTTATAAGATGTTAACCTTGAACCAAATTTTTTTTTATATCCATAATGGGTCAAGATAATCTAAAAAAATCGTTTAATATATTAATTCTACAAAATTATATATAATTTAATATTTTTAAAAACATTAATTTGATATTTCCATTAATAAAATAATTACTACATCAAATTTGTGTAATTATTTAATATACATATTTTTAGGGTAAAAATTAATAAAATAACAAGATTAATAAAACTATTATAGATTTTATAGGAATATTTATAGTGGAATATTTCTTCTGGAAAAGACTATTTTAAAAACTATATATTTATTTAAACATGAATGTGACAACTTTGACATAACATTAAATAAAATATTATAACTATCATAATCACTTCTATGTGTCTCCAAATGGTCAATAATTCAACCCTTGGATGATTTTGGTCTATATAGACTTGATCAACAAGATTTGGTCATGTGTTTTGGTCTTTTAATTATTATTATCATTTCAATTAAAATTATTTTATTTATTTTTCATTAATTTAATGATTTCTACATCATCATTGTATAAGTCATTAAGCTAATTATTTATATCCTGAAATTTAGAAATAAATTACCATGATAAATAAAAACATTTTCCTTTAAAATGAGTATTTATAGTCATACCTATCATATATATTAACTTATAATAAAATTTATATGGTTATTAAAATTTCAGAAAGTCATATTTAATATTTTTATAAATAAAATATATTGAAAGTCCTAATCTCATTCAAGTGGCTTCCAATAGATTCATTTCGACCAAAGGATAAATTAAGTCTAAAAAAATAATATAATTATATTAGGAAAATTGTTAGGGTAATTTTATAATATATTTTTTTACCTTTAATTACATGATTTTCCTTTTTACCGTATTAATATAAAATTACTAAAGTTACTATTCATAATGTCCAATAATAAAATAAACTTATTTACATAATTTGGACCCACTAATTCCAAAAATGGAATCCATTTCTTAAAATTCAACCACATAAGTTAAAGTAATTAATTTTAAATTAATCTTGTTCTCTGAATGAGAAAACGAGTTTTAAAAGTTAAAACATTGCAAATGAGATAATTGTTTTTTCATCCAAATTCAATTTCAAATTAATTCCAATGTACTAAATTATACTAAATGATAAAAATATTATTTTATATTATTTTGAATCAATTAAATAATATAAATTAACCATATAAATTTTTTCAATGCAAAAGTTTTCCATTAAAATTCAGTATATTTTTAATATTCATCTAAACATGAAACATATCTTAAAAATATCAAAAAATAATCCAAAGTAAATTTTTATATCCTACATCCAAAGAAGATGTTTATTTTTGTCAAATAGAATATAAAAAGGTGTTAACTACATGATTTAAAATGGGTTTTCAAACAAAATTCTACAAAACTACATTTTTTTAAAATAATTCTTTTATAAAAAAATGAATTTGTTCTTAAAAAATGTCTACAAAAAATGATGAATTTTAAACATTATATTGAATATATAACATATATATTTCTTTAATAAAGACCAAAAAGGGGAATTTTATTATTTTATAATCTCATGTATTGCCATATAAAAAATTGTAACATTAATTTAGAAATGGTTTTATTTTTCATTTATATATAATTTCTCTTCAAATAATTAGTAATATGTATGTGTATTTCATATTATCATAATTCAATTAATACTATTCAAATTCATCATTACAATGTCTTGTTTATAAGGAAAAATAATAATATTTATTTGTTCTCTTAAACATGGTCTTTCTTGAAATGAATTATATCAAAATTATATCATTTTTTAAATCATCATTTAAAAATTATATTTGGATGGATTTTTTTAATTTTTTTGATTTTTTTTTGAAAAAATTGATTTTTTTGTAAATAGTGAAAAAATGTTTTTTGAAAATTTCTCATTTATTTTAATTGAAAAGAACCATTATAATTTTAATTTGATATCAAATTAATATAATATTCATTTAGTTATAAAGATTCTAATTTATAATATATTAATTATATTAATACTTTGTTTTTTTATAAGTTCATTTTTCGGCATAAAACACATTTTTTTTCTAAAACTTGTTTTCATTATGTAGTACAGATTTATTTTTAAAAAAATTGATGCTTTTAGGAAACAAATTTTATTCAATGGTCGTAATTTTTGGATTCATAATTTAATTATATCTTCACAGGATTTTTTGAGATTTTTTTGAAGAAGTTAATGTTTTGGTGAATAGTACAGAATATGGTTTTTATAAAATATAGTTTATTTTTTAACATTTATATCCTATAAATATAATATAAATAACTGTTAAACTTATGTAATGAAAAAATTATGATAATATAATAAAAATAACATACAAAAATAATTTAAAACCTATAAATTTGAATTCATTTCATGATAAATAATAAAAATCTGTTTTATAGATGTTGTAGTGCATAGACATCATTGGAAAAGTCAAACATGGTGTCTTAAAGATAGGATTTGAAAATGTAAAAATCTTAGATAAACATGGTTAATAAATATAATTTATTATTGATTATTTTTACAAATATATTTTGAATATTTTAATTAGATAAAAAGTTACTTAAACCAATGCTTTTGTGAGGATCAAAAATTCACAATAACATATTAGATAAGTTATCATGAGATAGATGTGGAAAAATATTAATCTCAATAAAATAATAAGTTTTATATTTAAATTATATTTTTTATGATGTTAATTTATTTGAAAATTTTTGAGATGAAATAATTGTCACACCAGGGATTTTGAAATAATTTTATTTTATTATTTTATCCGGTTTGAAATATTCTATCGAGGTGTGGGACGATCCCATTTAAAAAACTCATTTTTACTGATAAATGAATGTTTTATCCTTGATAGCATCCATTACATGGGCAGGGTGTGGTCAAAGTCATGCGGCTTCACCCGGGTCATTATGCGGCCTTCCCGATGTTCAAGACAAATAAATAAAATGAAATGAATGATAAAGTTAAGGTAAAAATAAAATAAGAAAGATGAAAGTAATAATCGTTTTAATAATAATAATAATTGAAATATCATTAAAGGATATTATTATTAACATTATTATTAACATTTATTGTTTATTTTGTTGTTATTATTATTATTATTATTTTTGTTGTGTTTAGTTTTATTTTTTGGTTTTTATTTTTTTCTCTAGTTTTTTCCCTCTAACCTATCGTCCCCCACCTAGTGTCGTTCCCTACTCCTCCCCTCCTATATTTTATCATGCCACTTCCCTATAACCTTGTTCAGCCCCTCCAGGCAATGAAAACTCTAGTCAGTGTATCTCTGACGCCCTTCTCCACTCACGCTGCCACGTCCTCCCTTATGCCACCCTCACGTTGTCCCCCCTCGTAGGTCAAACCCCCTCCGACGACTGAAACCTTGCCAGCCTCCCTCTTCCAGTGACGTCAACCCCAACCTACTACCCTCCCTTGTGCTACCCCACTACCGCACTCTCTCCATCTGGGTAAGCTCCTCCCTTAATTTATTTAGGGTTTTGGATTCCCCATCCCCCATTATAGATTTATCCAGATCTAGTGTTTTATGTTTGATCATATTTTGGTTGAATCATTGTGTTAGGGTCTGTTCTTGGGTTTCTCAAGGTGCGGTTGATGTGGGAAAGAAATTTCGCACCATTTTCTAGAAACTCCTTGGTTTGAGGTATGTGGTTTTGTGCATAACCATTGTTTGGTGAATTATTTCACTTTCTTAATTAATTCAATGTGTTCTAGATTTAATTGGAGTAGTGTAAAATTAGTTCTCAATTGAGTTTTATATGCATTAAATTTTTTTTAAGAAAAATATTTTTATAAATTGGATGTGTTTTGGAGTAAAACCCATATTGCATATGTTTTTAGTGTTTTATAATACATTCAATTAGTTTATTAAATTACATAAGAGCTGAAAGTTCTATTTTGGTATGTTATTGGGGTGCGTTCTGCCATAAAACAGGTTTTTGAGGGGGTTTTGTTGGTAAATCCAAGTGTCACTTTCTAAATACTGATTTATAAACTTTAATTTATTTTTTATTAAATTATGTCAAGGTTCGAAGTAGTTTTAATTATATTTGATAAGTAATAAGGTTTAAAGTGAACTTTACACAGAAAATTGGTGTAATCATGATGCAAGCCCTTGTTTTGTTCTTTTGAAATGCATTAATAATTGTGTCAATGATTTATTAAATTGATCTTGTGTTTCTAATCATGGTTGGAAATAGATTTTATGTGTGTTCTGTTTTAAATAGGCATTTTTATTTGAAATTAGGTGTGTTATTTGTGTAAATTTTTGTTTTCCAAGTCTGAAGCCTTTTATAAATTGTTTAATTGTATTTATTAAATTATATGTGTAGTGTGTGGGCCCTGCATTATTGTTTCGAGTCATCGAGTGTAAGGTGACTCGCTTGTGTGTGCATAGGTAAGTATATGTGTGTGTGTTTGTGTGTTTGGTTTCCTTGTTACATATATAGTTATCCATGGGAGGGAATATAAATGTATGAGGCTAGGTGTTCCATGTATATATATCAAAATGCATGCATAGGTGAGTGGTGACTAGTAGCTGCATATAATCATATATGTAAGGATTCTCTTTCACATGTTAATGGCCATGAAAGTGTGTGAAAATGTGATAGGTGTCCTTATATGTATGTGAAGATGCATATGCTCAGCGGGGGAGCACTAAATCTTAGTTATAAAGTGCCAAGATCCGAATGTTTGGTTTGGTTCCACAAAGAGGAAGGTTACCTATTCCATGAACTCTTATTAGAATTTCTATAATTTCTTGGTATTCTATTAAAAATGTGTTTTTTACTTCTACATGAAATGACTATGCAATATATCTATATAAATATGTGTGTGTCTAAATGTTTATGGTTCGTGAAAAGTGATTTCTTAGATGTTTTGAATGTGAAGCATGTATTTCCAAAGATGTGTGGTCTTTCCCCTGGTTTTTTTTGTAAAATTTAAGTGGAATGTTTGTTTTCTAAAGAATTTCCACATTGATTTCAATTTTGGGTTTTGGTGTGAACTCATTGTTAAAGTGTAGTTTTATTTTCATAAAAATATTTCTTCATTTTATGTGTGATTTTAATCTTACATTAAATAGGTAACACATTGGTTGTTCAGTTTAGATTTGAAACTATTTTGGAAATATAAGAATATTGGGTGGTTATGTTTCTAAAATGAAAATTGTTCCATGTAAGTGATTAGTCATGTTTGGCACTTTAAGAATGATTTATGAGAAATGTAAACCCCCCTAAATGATTTCCCTCTTTCTTTAAAAAAATGAAGTGTATGTTAAATGTACGAATTGATATATGTGCCTAAGGAAGAGGCTTGGGTAGTGATGTGTGTTTTTGAAAAAAAGGGATGCACTTAAGGGGGGAGTTCAAAAGTGAAAATTAGAAAGTTTTTAGATAAATAATGTGATGTATGTGTGTTTAACCTGTTGATAAAACTCACCACTCTTTGAAATTGAGCACATTGGTCACCCCGGTTATCTAGGTGTGCGGACTAGGACTAGTACGCTAGATGATACAGAATTGGTTCATCCATGTTTTTTCTAGTAGGATTGACGCTTAAAACACTAACTAAACATAAATATTATTGATTAGATACCACTAGGTTTTGGGTCAGTTCCTTACTAGTGGTCGGTGCATGAGAGTGTAGTTCTTCGTGGTTGTTATACCACATCTCACAGAGGTGCAACATCTCTATGGTCCCACTTGTGCTAGTTACCTGGAGGGATTTCCCATAGTGATCTTTTTCGACATGATTCTTGTGATGTAATTATTTCCATTTCAGTTGGTTAAAGCTTGTTTTCTCCATTGTAAGAATACATATATTTAATTCAAACTATTTATCTTCCATTTTTTTAAAAATGAATATTAATTCTTATAAACTATAATGGAAATGTGAGAAAAATGGAATGGTTTTTCTGGTAAATTGATTTCAGGTGTTTGAATACTGGTAAATATTATCTTTATGTTGTTTTATTTTCAAACTAGAAAGATTGGAGTTATTATTAAAGGAAAGTTCATAGGGAATTGTTGTATTTTGGCATTCCTACTAAGCATCTCGGTGTTCACGCCTACTTCATATTTTCAGTTTCAAGTTTTATCTTTGGATTAATCTTGTAGCGAGCATGTTTTCGTGTTTGGGGGTGACCCATGAGTTCAGTTGGAGGTATTTTTAGCTGGACATATTTGTTTTATTTTCCATTTCCCATGTCTACCTGTTTTGCTGAGTTTAAATTTATTTATTTATTTAGTAATTTGTATTTCATTTTTTCGGTATATTGTTCCCAAATTATTATTTGATACACGGGCACCTGTTCCATCATGTGGAGATTGGGAACACCCCTTGGGCCTGGTTGTGGACTGGGTTAGGCATCGGGGAAGATGCAACCTGGCTTGGTTCGTGAAAAAATATTATCAGAGGAGGTTCCCTTTTTTGGGTCTTGTTTCTTGGGAAAGATTCATGGTAGGCAAGAGCTAGGATTGTTGGAACTCGATGTTCTGGTTATGAGTAAGGTTCATGGATAACACACCTCGTAGCGGGACTTGAGTTACCAGGGGTAATCAATTTCATGTTAATCTTTTGGTTCATTTTTTGTTGTTTGGGAAATGAAAAGTAGTTTAGACCATTAGTCTTAGTGAGATCGCAGGTCTGAAAAAGCCATGTGGAGCCAGGGACATTGTCCTAGAACACTCTTTGTGATGGTGGTGTGACCAGTGTATGGTCTCTAACCATATGCTCGAGTCACCCATCAACACTAGTTTCCACTTGAATCGTCTTGTTACTTCTTCAATTCTCAAAAATTATTTTTGAAATCACTTGTTTGAAAAGTGTAGAAATTAAATTTTAAAACAAAAATGGTTTTATTGGGTTCATGGGTCTCCTCTTCATCTAGTATACACCCCCCTAAAGTAGTAGTGCATTATTTAAGTGAAACCACGAGTGATTCTTTGTGGGAGGATCCTCCAGTTGATTTGTGTAAGAAAATTATTGTCCTTGAGAATCAGAATATGAATTCACCTCTCTTTTTTCGGTCTAGTGGATCCTCTCATAGTGGGAGAGAATATGCAAGAGGATTTTGAAGAAAATTTTGTCTCTTGGGTTTCCAAGGTAGTTGACTATGGAGTTCTACAACGTTAAGTCAGTAGGTTTTGTCTGGAAGTAGTGAAAGAAATTCTAGTGGGGAAAAATGGAAGCAGTTTGGAGTTATCAGTGCGGGCTGCTGTTTTAGAAAGGGGATTTGGGTCATTCGTTGGTTTGGTCTCAGTAAGAGACCATGCTGATCAACCCTTGTGAATTATATAGTAATAAGAAGTTATTATGGCCGCTTTCATTAATCTCATGTCATTTAGGAATCAGTTTAAGGTTCCTCATCTTGTAATGTTCCCTTAGGGTTCAAGGTTCATGTTCGATGACATCTTGCAGTGTGGGTTCCCTTTGAAATTCAAGGGTGAATTTCATGGTACTATTTCAAAATTTATTTTATAAATAATCATGTTTATTTTTGGGGAATTTGGAATCCCTATGTTTTGTAAGGGGGTGTCTTTCCAGTGTTCTCTATCCCAATGTTTCCCATTCGAAGTAAAAAAAGGGGTTGTGTATTCATTTTCTAATCACATGATTCAGCAAAGTGCGATGTCAGAGTATGTGGTCCCCAAGGTGTATTGTGTTCTAGGGGTTCTATCTGGGATGTGGTGCAGTTGATTCTGGTACAAGAAAATAAGTTTTTTTGGGGGTTAGTAATGCCTGAATATGAGGAAGGTGATGCTTCATCCACCAGAGCTTGAGCCATAGGTCCTGGAGTGATGCTAGCTCATAGATCGGAGCCCTAGAAGTGTAATGTATCTCGGTCTAAGTTGGTCATTAGTGTTTGAAATGGAGGTAGGTCAAATATCCTTCTGTAGCTATTTCATTTCAAGTGCCCCGCATAGTGAAGAAGGACATGGGAACCCTGTTTCTCAATTCTGGGATCCATGCAAGTGGGAGACTCCCTCCTTGATTATAAAGAGGTGGGTTTGTTTAGTTTCCTAAACCATTATGATTATACTCCTGTGGGTGTGAATCTCTATGTGGTTTTCCATTTATGAACAACCTTGTAAGTACATTCAAAATTTGGTTTTGATATGGTATCATCTGAGAATGGTGATGACCCATAAGATTGGTGAACTATGCGATGTTTTCCATTTGGTTTAGAGTCTCATTCATCAATACCCTTGGAGTGTGGGTTGGGTCCTTGTGGGGTTTTCATATTGTTGTTTTTTAGTCATTTAATCAACTTAGTTCTTAAGGATGGGAGATCCACCATGGGTCTTGCTAAAATTTCCACTGAAATGAATAGGTGTTAGCCTATTCAACATGGTGGGGAGCCCAGGACTCCCCATGTTAGTGTCCTCGTTCTGCCTTTGGTGTAGGATGTTTCTTATGGTGGAAAGTCTGTTCGGGCCTCCTTGTGTTAGTGATTAGGATTCGTTGTTCATTTCAGGTGGACTGCTTGAGTTTCTTGGGAGTGTTAAAGGGTTTTGTATTGGGAAATTTAATGGTGCATAATTAGAGTTTCTATATTTTGATCTTCAATTGGAGGAGACTTATCTTTTGGGGGTGGTCTTCACAGGGCGGGGAGTCCATTGTGGGTCTACCAAGTTTGTTTGGTATGTATCCTCCTTCGTTGATAGTGTTCATGCCTTTTCATGTTGAATGTTATTTGGGAATCTCCTTGGTATGGGAAGGTGGTATTTAATTCTACATTGGGGTTAGGCCTTGTTGTGGATTTTTTGGGGGGAAAGTGTTATAGTGGGTAGAATTGTCACACATGGGATTTTTTAATAATTTTTTTTATCATTTTAATCTTTTTTGTAATATTCTGTTAGGGTGTGGGCCGAGCATGATTATGAATTTTTGTGTTTTTTATTATAAATTAATGTTTTGGTCTTAACAACATCCAGTGCATGGGAATGGAATGGTCTAAGCCACGCGATTTCGCCCGGGTCACCATGTGGCCTACCTGATGTTCAAGACAAATAAATAAAATGAAATGAATGATAATGTTAAGGTAACAATAAAATAAGAAATATGAAAGTAAAAATCATTTTAAGAATAACAATAATGGAAATGTCATTAAATAGTAATATTATAATTATTATTATTAACATTTATTAATGTTATTATTATTATTATTATTGTGTTTAGTTTCATTTTTCATTTTTAAATTTTTCTCTTGTTTTTCCCTTTAACTCATCATTTCCCCCTACCTGGAGTCACGCCCTACTCCTACCCTCCTCTCTTGTATCGTGTCGCTTCCCTACCCCCTTGGGCAGCCCCTTATTCAAGAGAAGACACTGGTCAACGTAGCCCTAGTACCCTACTCCCCTCGCACTACCCTGCCATTCCTCGCACCGCCCTCGTGTCTTCCCCCCTCACTGGATGGACCCCCTCCAATGAACATGACCCCGCCAACCTCCATCTTCGAGCGACGTCAACCTCGACTAGCCACACTCCTTCATGTGACCCTGCCATCTCACCCTCTATATTCTAGTAAGATCCTACCTCAATTTCATTAGGGTTTTGGTTTCCCCATCATCTAGTATTGATTCAGCCAGACCTAGTGTTTGAAGATTGATCTAATTCCGCTTGAATCTTTATGTTAGGGTCCGTTCTAGGGTTTCTCAAGGTGCAGTTGAGGTGCCATGGAAATTTTGTACCACATTCTAGAAACTCCTTGGTTCTAGGTATGTGGTTCCATGTATTACCTTTAATTGGAGAATAATTTCACTTTATTAATTAATTCAATGTGTTCTTGATTTCCTTGGTGTTGTGAGAAATTAGTTTTCAAATGATTTTTATATGCGTTTGAATTTTTTAAGCAGTATATATATATATTAATGGAGTGTTTTTTGGTGTAAAAACCATATTTCATAAGTTTTTAGTGTTTTATAATACATTAAATTGGTTTATTAAATGATTCCAGGGTATAAAATTCAATTTTGGTAGGTTATGGGTGTGCATTTGGCTATAAAATAGGTCTTGGATGTTGGAACCATGGTCTTCTATGCATGACTTAGAGTATGGTTTGTGTTTTTTGTCAATCATCAATGGATGTTCGGATCGTGTACCAGCAAAGAGATCATACTGTTCAAGCATGACTTTTGCGAAGATAGGATGCATGGTTTGGAAATCGCGATGACCAGAAGAATGGAGGTGGTGGGTCTTCGCGATTACGTCAAGCTTCGCGAACGGCATAGGCTGGAGATCTTCGCGGTGATGAAGGGCTTTGCGAGGGAGCTTCGCGGCAAAGGCACGAAGGAATGATGACGGTGATACTCCGCGATTAAGATGAGCTCCGTGAACGGAAAATTGCTGTTGTGCTTCACGATTTTGAGAGATTTTTGGCGGGAACATCGGAGCTTCGCGATTTGAGCTGACGTGGCGCTGACTTCATGTGGAAGGGTCGAGGGTCGGTGGAATCACCTAAAAATAGAGGCCGACCCCCTCAAGAGAATTAGAAAGAATTTCAGAGAAAATCCTTTGCTCTCGGTTCGCAAATGTCTCTGGCGAAGGAAGTGTGCTTCACGAAAGAGGAGCTTCGCGGCAGCTATTCTAGCGCCGCGAAAGTCGTGCGCCCCGCGTTGGCTCAGTGAAGTTCGCAAAGAGGCAAGAGCTCCGTGATAGCCAAGCATTGCGAAGGCTGGAGCATCGCGAGAGAGCTTCATGATTGAGCTTCCCCAAAAGGAAGGGGCTCTGCGAAGGCTTGTTTGAGCTTTGCAAAATTGGGAGCCTTGCGAAGTAGGGTACTTTGTAAAGGCCTTTTCCAAAGGTTGTTTGCCCAGTGGACAAGGGAAAAGGGGGTTTTCATCAGTGGTTGGAATTTGGACTTTAACATAGCATCAAATCAGGACTCTGATGCAAGAAAAGTCTCATGCTGAACAAGAGATAAAGACTTCAATGCAAATCTATTGAAGAGACCTTCACGTCTATAAACCGAGTGAGACTTCACCAACGGCAGTGAGCCAGGGGGAGTCAACGGGAGTGACCCAAGGGAAGCAGTGAGCTATCCCTGAACCTTTGTAAAGGCCGTGAGCCTGGGACAGAGTGACTGTACCCGAACCTTTGTAATCTATAGCTAGTGAAGCATAGTGGATTTAGGTACGACTGACAACCTATCGGCATATGCTCCTTGGACGTAGCCCTTAGTGGTGAACCAAGTAAAAATTGATGTTTCAACTCTCTGCATGTGAATGTTTCATTGCTGGTCATATCCATCATACAGATTCAAGTAGTTCCTACCAACGTGGGAACAAGATCCACAACTTTAAGAAGAAAAAGTGGACACCCTGATTCACCCCTCCTCGCTTAGGGTGTCCCGGGGTCCTACATTTGAGTGGGTCTTTTGGGTACATCTAAGTATCACTTTCTGAAAATTGTGTTGTAAACATTAATTTATGGTTTATTAAATTATATTAAGGTGATAAAGTAGTTTTGAAGATATTTGATATGAAATAATTTTTATAGACTACTTTACATTAAAAAATGGTGTAATATTGATCAAAACCCTTGTTGTGTCCTTTTTAAATGTTTTAATAATTGTGTCATTGATTTATTAAATTGATTTTGTATTACGAATCATGTTTGGAAAGGATATTGTTGTGAGTTTAGTTTTAAACTGGAGTTTTTATATGAAATCTGTTGTGTTTTTGTATAAATTTTTGTTTTTCTAATTTCAAGTGTTTTATAAATTGTTTAATTATATTTATTAAATTATATGTGTAGTGTGTGGGCCCTGATTTATGGTCCCGAGTCACCAGGTCTAAACCAACTCACCTGCATGTGCATAGGTAAGTATATATATATATATATATATATATATAACTGGTTTCCCCCATTACATGAATAGTCATCCATGGAAGTGAATATACATGTATGGAGAAATCAGTTCCCATGTATATAAATGAAACTGCATACATAGGTGACTGTCAACTAGTATATGAATACAAGAATATATGTAAGGATCAATTTTCACATGTTCTTGGCCATGCGGGTGTGTGCATAGGGGCTTGGTGTCCTTATATGTTTTTTAAGATGAATTTTCACAATGGGGGAGTATAACATCTTAGTTAGAAAGAACCAAGAGCCGATTTTTTAGTTTTCCCCCATAATGTAGGTTTATTATTCCTTGACCATTAATTATAATTTTTATAATTTCTTGGTATTCTATAAAAAATGCATTTTCTACTTCTACATGAAATGCATATGAAATATATGTTTATCTATATCTATATATATGTATGTATGTAAATGGTGGTGGGTCTTGAAAAGTGACTTTATAGATGTTTTGAATGTGAAGTGAGTATTTCCGAAGATGTGTGGTCCTTCTACTGGGTTTGTTGTAAAACTGAAATGGTATATTTGTTTTCCAAATTAGTTCTAAAGTGATTTCCAAAATGGGTTTTGGTGTGAACGCAAGGTTAATCTGTAGTTTTATTCTATTAAATGTTTTTAATGATTTTAATTATGGTTTTAACCTTGCATTAAATTTTTATCACCTTGGCTGTTAATTTTATCTTTGAAACTATTTTGGAAATATAAAAATGTTAGGTGGTTAGGTTTTTAAAATGAAAATCGTTCCTTGTATGTGATTAAGCCCATTTGGCACTTTAAGAATGATTAATGAAAAATGAAAACCCCTCTTAAGGCTTACCCACTTTCTCTAGAAAAATTATGTGTATGTTAAATGTATGAATTGTTATATAAGCCCAGTGAAGAGGCTTGTGAAATGACGTGTGTTTTTGAAATGAAAGGACATGCATAAGGGGGAAGGCTGGTGGTGAAGACTATAATGTTTTTATATAAATAATTCAATGTATGTGTGTCTTTATATATTGATAAGACTCACCACTATTTGAAATAGATTACATTGGTCACACCTAGTATCTAGGTGGGTGGACTAGGACTTGTATGCTACATGTTATGATAGTGGTTCATCCCAGTTTCTTCTAGAAGGATTGAAACTTACAATACTAACTAAAAATAATGACGATTTATTGGATACCACTAGGTTATGGGTGTGTTCCCCACTATTGGCTCATGTAAGATAAAAAAGTTTGTTTTGGTTGAAATACCACGTTTCACCGAGGTACGAAGTCTCTAGGGTCCCACTAATGCTAGTTGCCTATAGGGATTGCCCATACTGCTCATTTTCAACATTATTCTTGTGATGTGATGATTTTCATTTTAGTTGGTCTAAGCTTGTATTACCCTTTGTAAAAATACTTTTGTTTAATTTAAAATGTATTTTATCCATTTTGTAAAATGAATTTTCATGCTTACTATCTATTATGGAAATTTTATAAAAAGGGAATGGTTTTTCTAGGAAATGAATTTCCAATTATTGATGATTTGAAAATATTATTATTTTTGTGGTTTTATTTTAAAACTAGCATGATTGGAGATCTTACTAAAGGAAAGTGAATAAGGCATTTTTGTATATTGGCATTTTGACTGGGCATCTCAGTGCTCACGCCTACTTCATATTTTCAGTTTCAGGTTTTAGTTTTAGATCGTTCTTACAGTGAGCTTGTTTTTGTGTTTGGTGATGACCCATAAGGTTAGTTAGAGGTATGTTTAGTTGGAAATCTTAGATTTTTTTTCATATTCTAGTATCTACATATTTTACTCGGTTTAAATTTATTTATTTATTATTCTTTCATTTATCAGGAAAATCATTCAAAAAGGTTTATTTGCTACTCATGCACTTATGCCAGCCTATGGGGATCAGAAAAACCCCTCGGGCCTTGTCGCAGACCATGTCGGGAACCGGGTTGGATGCGACCCATCTTGGTTTGTGATAATAATTACATTAAATGAATATGTAACACCGAAACAGTCCTTGTACAAGTAGAATAAAATTGACTAAATGATTCTAAAAACTCTAAATGTAATATTGTTTTTACGAATTTTAGATTCCCATGAATTTTATATACAAAAATACATTATTAGGTATGGTTTAATATATTATATTATAATTAAAATTTTTCATGTTTTTTTTCAAAGTCAAATTAAATGAATAGTTACTAAAATGACATTAATGATATTTATAAAAAAAAATTAAATGATTTAAAAATCATAATATTCTTATATTCAGCGAAGTGAATGAGATGTAATTCAAAATATAAACCATGACCCATTTATTTGTAAATATTATTTTTATAGTAACTCTTTGGACCCCTAAAGAGTAAAGAAAATTTATATCTCGATAATCGTGAATAGGGTTACTGGGGGTTAAAACTAATAGGTAAGAGAGAAAATAATAGGAAATCATGTAAAAAAAATTAGCTAGAGGATTTAGAATTTTAATACACATATATTCAATTCATTTCAATCTTTATCCATTATCACTAAAAATTAATTTATATTTATTTAATATTTTAAGAAATTCCAAGAATGACACTACCCTCACATATGAATGGAAACCTCACCTCCTCTCATCCTCACACCCTTGAAGCACTGTATCTCAGCCAATAACTAACCTAATACCATACTGAAATCCCCCCCAACCTTTTAGAGGTCTTATTTTGGGTGGAATACTAACCTTACAGACTTTAAGTGGTAAAGAAAAAGAGGTTGACTTTAGAAGTGGTATGGTTCTTAACTAAGTTTTTTTGTCTTATTTCCTACACTAACAACATAAAATATTCTAAAACCATGATAAAATAATATCTCAAAAATATTCCACGTACTGAGATGTTATCATGTTAATTGAATAGAATATATCCATATCTTATTACAAAAAATGTGATACAAAATTGTTGATAAGTGTGTATGGTGGACTACAATCTCATGAAATGATGTAATTAATTTTCCATCACAACATTTTGGGGTTGCTTTTAATTATTTATTTAATCTCTATATGTTATATTTATGAAATAATTTTAAATTTTTAAACATAGTTGAACATTTATTTCATTACATTATTTTTCCGTTGAAAAGTTATAATTTCATTCAGGCATACATGTGAATTACCACATCGACGATATGATGTGATTCATTTTTCATAACCCAATCACATGTAAGATATATATATATATATAAATTATTTAATAATATAATATTATACATATTGTATAATCATAATTATTCAAATTTAAAATAATAATTACTCTCCTTCCTTTATAATCGTTGAAAAATGAAAATGATACTTAAGAATACGTGTGACCTACAGTCGCAATGATTGTAACAAAATTCATTTTTCATAAACATTGTTAATAATTTAATTTAAAACTAAAATTAATGTATAAAAATGAAAATTATTTCATTATTATTATTTTAGATATGATTTTAAAATAACCCCTTTGGCCTGGTCAAGACACCAAAGTCATTTTCAAATTATGAACCTGACATCCTTAAAACACATGACATGGACATAAATGATTATGTAATTAAATATTTCATTAAAATATATGAAATAAATTATTTAAGTATGAGGGATTAAACCAATAAAAGGTTCTCTAGAAATAAAATAATTGATATAATTCTATTATATAATTGTTAAAGGAAATATATCGCAACTGTTGACTCAAGGAAATGGATTTCACATAAATTACCCTTTATTGAGGCACATTTTAATATTATGCACCAAATTTATTTTATATTGGTTATACACTTCATATTTTACATTTTATATCATAAATCATTCATAATTTAGGGCATTTTTTGTTAAAATTCAAATTATTTAATCTGAGGGGATTTGACTTGAATGTTTCCAAGTTGTAATGAATTTATTATCTCAATTTCCATTCATTTGGTTTCATCATTTAGTCATTGATGAAATTATAAAAATATTATATGTGAAATAGAATTTGGTTAAATTATATTTTCATTATAATTTTTTATGTATTTTCAATTTTTACGCATAATCACACCATTGACTAATTCTCAATTCAATGGTATGATTTTTATAAGGGCTATTCCTCTAAAATTCTCTTATTATGGGAAATTCATTTATTTTATAAAACTATATTATTTTTTGCGGTGTATATACATCCTATTATACATTTTATATCTTAATTATAGTTATTTACATGTTATTTAATCTTTCATATGAAGTTATTATTTCATTTGGATTGCAATTCCAAAGTAACCCAATTGGTAAGGGATTTATGTTTCAATATCATTTTAATCAGAATTGTTTATGACTGAATTTAAATAGATAAATTAAATGATCTTTATTTGATATAATTATTTCATTTTTCTTCCCCTATAGTTATTTCTATAATTTTTATGTTTTCGAACCATTTTTCTCTCATTAGTTTACTAAATTGTTTAGTTCAAGAAAATGATTTTTTTATTTCTAATCATTCATCTATAAATCCATTTCATTCCATATCCAAAATTTATTAAATGTTTTCAAATATTATTGAATGATTCTTATAGACATTTCTATTTTTTTTTAAATTTTTATAAAAAATTATCAAAAGTTTTCTTTTTTGTTTTCTAAAAAAGTACTTTTTACCGAATGTGTTAACAAGAACTTTATATTAACGATTATGCAATGAATAGGATTTACCGCCATTATAAACACCAAAATCATTAAATATTATATAATAAACCATCCTAATTTGACCTGACCTATCACTTGATTTATCCTGCCAAATGGACCTAAGTGCGTTGTCAATCGACATGGGTTTCTAAAAACACCGAGCATAGAGAACAACCACTTGGGAATGGTTTGGAAAATAGTAAAATGGCATAACCCATCAATGGAATATGAAATTCAAATCAATAGTCATAGAGAAACCATTATTAAAATTATATCTAGGGTATGAATTATGGACATGAAGATACCATAAGCAACATGAAACAAAATAATTAAAAAATTCTATAGTAGTGAGTAAATATATAAATAATGTCTCAATTATATGACTAAAACTCAATAGAATTGTAAAAAGTCCTAAAAAATTCCTTTACATACATAGAACAGAATGGATACAAAAATACCAAAATGACTCGACACATGAAAACTTCTTGAGACCACGTCTCCTCTATAATATAGTTGAAAATTTTAATATCGAATAGCTACCCTCATACATGTTGACCCCGCCATTACCAATTTTCTACAATAAAAAGTCCACATAATCTCAAAGGAAGATGTAGGGTGTGAGGTACAAATACTAGTAGGACACCACCATGAATTTATTTAATTATTTTATCGTTGAAAACTACATAAAATAGTTTGAAAACTCATTTTAAATCTAAACAAAATTGGAAAAATTATCTTTAATGAAAGCCTTTGAAATCTATTTGGTGTTTCCATTTTTTAAAAATAGTTGTCCCTAATTAATATCTAATATGTATTAAATATGAAACAAGGATAAGTATAAAAACATGTTCAATATATCTAACCATTCATAAAAATTTTTATCATTAAAATCATCAAGATTCCATATAAATGAAAATTGTAAAAATGAACATGGAATCACATAAATAAAAAACTAATGAAAATAATTGTGCATATAAACTAATATGACATAATTAATTAAAGATATGGCTCTATCTACAAGGGCCTAATGTGAGTGAGATGGAAATAGTAGGATGGTTATAAAAAATAGAATATCTTATGATCTTCCTAATCAATGGTTCTCACGTTCCCTTGGAAATTAAGTGGATGCTCTCATTGTCATCTTATCAAATAGCTCTCATAGACCCTTGAAAAAAATATAATCTCTCATGGTCTTCCTTCCCAATGAAACTCACAATAACTTTGAAAACCCTCACTCACATCCTGATTAACCCATGTGCTACCCCGTGTCTACACATTCATAAAAATTTATATAAACAAAAACAATTTCACAAGATAGTATTTCAATATTAAATATAACTACTTTTATAGGGTAAAAAAATTTATAGAATCATTTTAGAAATCCAATTTCTATCATAAAAAACTTTCGATCTATTTTATCAAACACTTGGAGTGAACACAAGACACTACTATTTGGAAAACCCTCATTAAACAATTGAATTTACAAACCAATACATAAAACACATAAATAATGGGTTAAACATTAACAATAAACCAATTAAATAGTATTTTGATAAAAAAACTTTTGAAAATTATGAATTTAATGGAAATCCATGGAAAATTTTCTTAAATAAATATGCATACATTAGATTTAGTTTTAACCTTGTATTATCCAATGATAACCACATGGAATAGGTAGGAGTATTCCTTACTCACTGAATACACAATAAAACGTACCAAAACCCCAATTAACTAGGTTTTCAAACATCCATGAAAATGGAAGAAAATTCATGATAAGGGGGAAGGGAGTTAAAAATTAAATGAAATAGTCATACCAAAAGCCAAATAACAATTTATTGAGGAATAATCCTCTAAGGATGAGAGGGTGACATCTTACACACCTATTAAAAATATTTGGATAATGGTAGGAGAAAACTGAGGCCAAAGTGTATACAAATAGATAGGGAATTTTTATAAAATAAAAAAATTTATGTGATTTGTAAAAACTGCATGGTTTTTCCACCCGAATAAGAAAACTGGGCACCAACTACGTGGTTATTGTTTTCATACCAAAATAGATTGCATGGATCACCTTGAGCCCTACCATGTGAGGAACACTATGCTCGAACTTTTTAGAAGTTCACTTTCCCCTCCTCCAATGCCCTCTCATGGTTACCTCTATGGTTAAAAAATATTTCTCCAATACTACGCATATTATGTTTTCCCAAAAAAACTAACATTTATGGACCTTAGAACCCAAAACCTCATATAAAAACCAAAGGGTAAATAAAAATGGAAATTTAAATGTACCAGTGACCCAATGGGTGTCAAAAACACCCTATTATTCCCCTATAAAGTCTCCTGGAATCCTTTAAATAAAACAACTGATGTCACGACTCCCTAGATGAAGATTACCACTCCAACAACTCATGGATATCGACACAATTCTTATAAAGAACACGGACCAATTGTCTTAACTTAATAAGGAACACCTTTTTCTAAAAATACAATATTTGAATAGGATGCTTCACCATGGTGGTTTCATGAACAAGCTATAGATTCTCCCACTATGAAAAAAATACATTTTTCCATATCATGTGTTTTCAAATGGGAAACATGAAATAAAACATGGATCAAGGTTAGATGAAGTGGAAAATACACCTTAAAAGATACCTTCCCAAAGAGATCCACAACAAAAAACGGCCCAACATAACATGGTAAAATTTTCACCTTCTTCCAATGTGATGATGACCTTGATAAAAAGATACCCAATAGAACACATATTCACCAATATGAAACTCTTGTGAGTGAGGATGATGGTCTGAATACAACTTCATGTGACTTTTATTTGTTGTTATCCCTTTATGAATCAGCTACACCTTCTTGATCATCTTCTATATAAGACTCAGTCCAGCCATTGAATACTCACCAACCTTATCCCAGCACATTGAGGAATAGAACAAACACCCATACAATGATGAAAAAGGGGACATCATAACCAAGGATTGAAAGTTATTATTATAATAAAACTCAAATAACACTAAGAGCCTCTACCATGAACCCAAAAAATTGAGCACATATATAGGAAACATATCCTTGATAGTCTAGATGGATTGCTCATACTATAAATACATGTATAGTGAATATGAAGTTCTCAAAATCATCTCACTTCTTTAATACTCATAGATACTCTTCTAATACTATTAATTAAAATTGGTATCGATGTCAAAAACTATCACGGTGGGTACTCCATGGAGTTTAACAACCACTCAAACATACCTGTTTCTATGGTCTTCTTCCTTTATCAACCCTATAATGGGAATAAAGTGGAATCATTTCATTAAACCATCATCAATCACTCTTTTGGTATCATTCCCACTTGGACTAAGAGGTAGTCAAACAATGTAATAAAAAGAGATCTAATCCAACTTCCATACTAGAATAATAAGGGGTTACAATAACTCAACTGGTCTATGATGCTCATATATGACCCTCTAGTAGGTCAAACATTGAAAAAAAACTAACACTAAATTCCTAATCCAAGGTGACCAATATCGACCTCTCAAAGTATTGAACATCAATTTTTACCTAGCTTAAGGGCCCATATATAATGATATGCCACATGTATATCCTCCCACCTCAAGCCCCATGGTAATACTTTCTCTTTTTGAAAGGAAAGAACCATTGAGAGTCTAAGACCAACCATCTGAGGTCTCCCAACCATTTAATATAATTCTAATATACCGGTACATGGGATTTGTTAGCTTATCACTATAGATCTAATCAAAAAGGGAGGTTATAACCTACACAGTAGACGAAAAAAACTTCCCTCCATCTGCATGCACCTCCATACTGAGATCATCAAGTGATCCAGTTTGACTATACTCATCCTTTGATTCTAAAAAAAACCTATAATTGAAGATTCCTTCCTAATGCTTCACTGACCAAATTCCCCTTCTTTGGAATATATTCAATGTAAAAATAAGAATTCTGAATATATTCTACCCATCTTATCTATTTTAATGTTCAAATCCCTCTATGTGAAAATGCACTTCAGGCTATTATGATTTATGTAGAATGTAAAATGCTCCACTGAGAGGTAATTTCCCCATGTTTTCAGTGCTTGAATGACTTCTACCAGTTATAGTTCATGTTTGGGACAATTCCACTCATGTAAGAATAGATACTGTGATCCATAGGCCATAATATGGTTATCCATCATCATCAAAAATCTCAATACCATGTCCAAATAATTAGAATATAGTTTATAAGATCTTACAGGATCTAGAAGAATCAAAATAGGAATTAACTTTTGATGGGTATGTACCTTCTCAATAGAACACTACAAATGTTCAAAGGAGAATCTATATTAGAGAATTCCTAAATTAATTTTATATAATACCCGATTAATTCTAAAATAATAAAAATCTATAAAACATTCTTGGGATTCTCTCAATACATGAATTCTAAGACATTCTCATGATCCACTGAAACTCCTACCTCAGATATCACTTGGCCCAAGAACATCACTTCCTTGATCCACAACTAGCACTTCGATTGCTTGGAATATTGATTGTGTTCCCTAAAAACAACCAAAACAACATCCACATGGTCATAATGATACTTCATAGTCTTGGAATACACCTCGAATTCATATACATACATTATCATGAAGGAGTCTGAAAATCATTGTATGATCAAGTTGGTCAGCACCATAATGACCACATGACCAATTGAAGGCCCAAATGGAAAAAATACTGAAAATTTCCATAACATCTTTCAAAGTTGGTTTTAGAACTTCCTCTTCCCTAACACTAAACTCGTGGTACCTAGATCTCAATTTGATCTTTGAAAACCATCGATCTCCACAAAGTTGATAAAAAATAGCGTCAATTATTTGAAATGGGCATTTATTCTTTATGGTCATTTAGATAAGATTGTGGTAGTCTATGAAAAGTTGGAGGAAATCATCCCCCTTCTTCACAATTGTCACTGGAAAATCCCATAGTGACACCCTAGGATGGATAAACCCCTTCCCCACTTGCAACTATTTTAAGTCAAATGAATCCATTGATTAAGACAGTAGGAAATTCGAGGTCTTATCAAGGATAATATCGATGGTAAAATCAACCTCTCTCTATGGCATAAATATTGATTAAACCTCTAAAAACATTTATGGGTACCTATCAACAACCACTGGATGTTTATCCACTAAACTATTCTCTATAACATTAGGTAAAATCTTGGACAACATTCAAGAAATCCAACCCATCTCTAAAACTAGAATTCGAGCCATCCCTAATCATGGATACTAATAACTCTGAAAGGAATGAGTACTAAACTAAGGAGTAAATGTAACATCCCAGGTAAATTAAGAATAATAGATTTTAATATTTATTAATATTTTTGAATTAAATATTAATTGTACTTTTATTGGGTTTCTATGTTTGATAACGTACCCGATACGCAACAACGAGTTTCTTTGAAATCTTACGTGGCACACTAATAATATAATATTATTATTTTAAATGGTAGTTAACTCCTAGCCATTTTATTGGTGGGAATGAACAAAACTATCTACAATATGATTATACATCATTTATAAATGTATTTACATTATCCAATAAAAATTTAGAGGCTTAAAATGTGAATGAATATAATTTTAAGCATAATTTTAATTAAAAGGATGATTTATTGCCTTTTAATGGAGAAACCTCTTTAAATCTAGTTTTGGTCACTTTAATTAATTTTAATTGACCAACTAAAATCCTTCTTTAGAATGGGGGCATAAAAATTTACTTTGGGTAATTTTTTGGAATTTTTCCGATAAAGTTCATTTTTTAATGAATAGTAAAATATTGTATTTAATTTCAAAAGTGCCTTTTAATATAATTTATTTATATGGTTGGATTATATTTTTAATTGGTTTTAAAGTGTAATTAGAAAATATTTTTACCATTTAATCCAATTTTGGTCATTGGAATTTATTTCACTTTGAAATTGGACATAAACTAGTATCAATCTTTTGATAGTTATTGTTTCTTAAAAACATGCTATTTATTTTAACAATAGGAATTAATTTTTAAATTAATTAATGCCACTTATTTTTTTTGAATTTGGAAAAATAGACAACATTTTTGAATTCGGAATATCAAATATAGCTTAGACTGAATTTTTGGTATTTTTTTGAAAAACTTCAATTTTTGATTAATAGAGAAACCACTTAGTGGTAGTTAAAAAAACTGATTTTTTCATTTAATTGAAATTTTACCACTTCTTTGAATTTAATTTTTAAAATCCAAAATACATGGTTTTTATCAAGAAGTAAAATGTGGTTCAATAAGATGAAAATGATTTTTGGTGAATAGTAACTTTTGACTTTTATTTACCGTGGTTGAAGGTAAATAGGGTAATTCAAAGTTAAAAGAATATTATAATAACTCAAAATTACCTTAACACTTGTCCCAACCTTATTTGTTGAGTCATTTACGACCATGGCCATCTTTGGGTCTATTTTGGGACCTCATTGAGCCACTTGGGAGTGATAATGACAATTTAGATTAATTAACATAAAGTAAAGGCAAAAATGACAAAAGAAAATACGTTTTGATAAATTAATTTTTAGAATGGGTTATTTAAATTATATTTTCCACTAAATATTAATTGGAAATATAAAATTATTTCCTATATAAGGGTATTTTTTTTATAATTTTTATACATCAAATAATTTAAATTATTTATGACACAATAATGATGCAGTATTTACCTCAATAGGAAATGATTTAATTAAATAAAATTATAATGATTAAAATATTATCCAAAACCTGTCCAATTCCGATTAGATAATTTTATTTCGACCATGAGTCATCTTATCTTCGACAATAATGATTTTTGGACAATTAGAAACCTAATATCATTATATAATAAAATAATGTTTTAACACTTTCCTAAAGAGCCCCTCCTCTCCCTTATAAAAGAAGACCACTTCTAACCAATTACTTACACCTCTAAAGCCATTTGGCTCCTCCAAAATCGGACCAATTAAGCTCACTAAATTCCTCTCCTCCTCTTATAAGCCTTACCTTAGGCAGAAGGCACTTCAAAAAGTCCTTTGGTTCAAACCAAAGGGAGTTACCGAAATTAAAGGTAATGGTTTCTCTTAAATTGTTTTCTTTTATTTTACTTCTCCAACCCCTAAAATATTTTTATTTCTTTATTTCATAATAACCACAGTATCCTAAATATACTAGGATGTTTTTATAAGAAGGATTCTAACTACACTTAGACACACCTCCATCTAATGGGTGAAGAACATAATGTTTCTGTGGATGGCAAACTAACGCCTCACGAAACGATGATTGTTCAATTATCTCCTACCGCCTCCCATGGTGGCCATTATGATGGAACTGTATTTATATATGATATATATTATTTTAATTATTTACTTATGCTTCTATAATTCCCAATTATATCAATATTTTATGGTTTCCATAGTGGGTAAATACGATAATCTCATTTGAGGAAGTGCGGACTACCGCCCCCTTAAAGTGATGTGACTCGTTAATGACTTATGTGGGATGTATAAAGGATAGAGTTAATGATATTATATATGATATTATACTGAAAATATAATATACCCTTGTATCATTATTTTTTAATTCCATGAAAATAAGAAATATAAATGAAAGTAGCGTGCATGCATACGTACAGCTTACTGTCTCCATGAACAATGCATTTCATTTCATACCTCCAAATGTTATGTACATGTATATAATGGATATATATGATATATATGATATCTAAATAATGAATTTCATTCTGGATATAATGAACTATTGACAACCTGGACAACTTGTAAATATAAGGTGTTCATTTTTTACTCAAGTACCAAATATCGACAAAATAGACGTTATTAACTTAAATGATTACATAATATTTATAACATGGTAATAAGTGATATAAAAGGAATAATAATCTTGAAAAAGGTTCTTAATAAAGTATAAATTGATATTATTTTTTTATTTATGAGATTAATGAATGTTCAAGTCAAGTCAGACATGAGGTAAGGGACTTCCTCTCAATCTCATTTCATTAAGGCATATTTAGTTTTATACACGACATTATTTTATACAGTGTATAAACCCCATTTAATTTTCATTTCATTCAAAGAGAATCTTTTTATATGAAGCCTTTTACTAAATGACAAAAAAGAATGTTTTTTTACGTAAGCGGTGACAGCGACCTTTCCATCGCCGTGAGTATTATTTGATCTTTGGCTTCCATAACAGGCCAGAATGTTTTTAAAAGAAAAAAATAAATACCATATACTCTTTTTACGTATTTTGGTATTGAAAATGGTTTTGAGAATGGATTTATTTTTTCAATATCTTGAAATGATATTTTGTTATTGCAATATAGAAATGTTATATTTCTTTTATCCTTATTTTATGTGTTATGATCATGTTATGGTTCTTGGTCATTATTTCCGTATACGGGTGGTTCTGTGATAAACCTAGGGTGGGTGAGCCCAAGATAGCTCTTCAATGAATTGGGTAACGTGACAGAGGTAAACGTGAATGTTTCTCCTAAGATATTTAGGGAATATACTATGATGGGTATTCCAAAGTAACTTCTTATGTACCTATGATATCTACAATGTAAGTATTATATGGATGCCACAAGTTACCTTTATGATTTATGATTTCTATGTGTCTTTCATAAATCTTATGGTTACATGAGGTAAGTAAAATATTTCATGTTTTGTGTGTATTTATGAACGAATGTTTTCATTCTTTTTTTTATAACCCTTACTGAGCTTTTTATGCTCATCCCAAGTTTTGAAATGTTTTCACAGGACTTAAATATGAATAGGGTCAAGGATGGGATCAAGGAAAATTCATGCTGTCTAAAACATGAAACTAGACATGACTATTTTTTTCAAGAGTTTTTATTTTAGGAAAAAATGGAAATTGTGTAGAAGTGTCTACCTTGTAATATTTTGAGATGTAATAGTTTTTTCCTAATTCTCTAAAAATCTAAACCTAAAGAAATCCTCAATGTGAATTATTCATTTAATTCAATATTATGTAATGTTATAAGGCCGAGTCCTTGTAGTTGGTATCAGAGGTCGGTTTAGATAACTTTAAGAGTTAGGGTATTGTTAAATTAATATCCATAAAGTAATTTATGTTAATATTGATATTATATAGCATTTATAGATTACCATGTTGCTTCGACTAAGATATATATTTGTTCAGAATGGTTTTCCGTAGAGGAAACATGGAAGCTATGTTGGGACGACATTAGGAGGAAGACAACCATCCAAATCAGCAACCTGAGATGGTCGGAATAGAAACTGAACAGTTTTTTTTCAGTGATGGAACAGTTGACTCATGCTATAAATGGTGGTGGTATCCATGTACGAGATCATCTAGATCAACCACAGAGGAACATGTCAGTAGTGGAGCATTTCACGAGGCAACATCCCCCATCATTCAGAGGATCATCTGACCCTGTGCTAGCTGAAGGGTGGATTAAAGCACTGCAGAATATTTTTGATGTTTTGGGTTGTTCAGAACATCAAAAGGTTAGTCTTGTTATTTACCATTTTGATGGTGAAGTTGATCAGTGGTGGTCGATGGTGAAAAATATCAGGGATAGTGAGAAGATTTATGCTCTTGTTTGGGATGAATTAAAAGGTATGTTTATTGAGAAATATTTTCCTAAGGTGGTTCATATTAGGATGGAAAAACAATACCTGGAATTAAGGTAGGTGGATGACTCAGTGGATACTTATGAAGAAAAATTCACTCGATTGGCAAGGTATGCTCCAAATTTCATATGAGATCTTGATAGTAAAATCAACCATTTTTACTCAGGATTAAAGACAAAGTATCGAAGGATTTTAGCTTCTCGTGAGTTCAAAGGTTACGAAAAATGTGTTCATTGCACGAAGAAGTTGGAAATGGAGTTTGCTGATGATCATGTATTCTTTGACAAACAACAAAATAAGAGGTTGAGGTGGCAGGCGAAAGGAAAGAACTCTTCAAAAATTCTAATGGTAAGAAACTTAAGTTTATAGTTTTTGAAAATTGTGGTAAAAAGAATGCTGGGGAATGTATTTTGAATTCTGGTAAGTTCTATAGATGTGGTAAAATGGGGAATATGGCTCGTAATTGAACTGAAAAAGATCAGGGTAATGGTAAGACAAAATATGATTTACAGTCAGTAAAATGTTTTGAGTGCAATGAAAGGGGTCATTATGAAAATGAGTGTCCAACAAAGAAATCAACCGTAGGAAATCAGCCAGACTACAAGCATAAAGGGGTGGCGAAATCCTTTGCAACTACTTCAGCAGATGTTGGTCGATAAAATGAAGTTGTATTAGGTATACTGTTTGTTTCTTTGGATTATGCCAGTGTGTTGTTTGATTTAGGGTCTACACACTCTTTCATTTCTGAGAATTTTTCTAGTAAATTGGGAATTCCATCACATGATATGAATACTGAACTTATGATAAAAACATCTGAGGAAATGTGGAGACAAGAAGAAAACATAATAACATTCATGTCCTTGTGTGCGGAAATAATCTACCAACAAACCTTATTATTTTTCCTCTAGTAGAGTTTGATGTTATATTGGGCATGGATTTGATTTCTGTTTATCATGCAAAGATTGACTGCAGAGCTAAAGAGGTTTCTTTTCAGAATGATTTTCAGTTTTTATACAAAAATGAACCCTTGTTGTTGATAACATATCAAGATGTTGAGAAACTAGTAAAAGATAGAAATGAATGTTACCTTGCACATATTGTTGAAAATAAAGGAACTGTTCAGATTAGTTATGTTCTAGTGGTAAATGAGTACATTGATGTTTTTTCTAATGAGTTGCCTGGTATTATACCTGATCGGGAAGTTGAATTTACTATTGAATTAGTTCTTGATGCTAAGCCAATTTCAAAACCCCCTTATCGAATGGCTCAAATTGAACTTTTAGAGTTAAAGAAGCAATTTCAAGAGTTATTAGATAAAGGTTTCATTCGACCTAGAACATCACCATGGGGCGATCTTGTCTTGTTTGTTAAAAAGAAATATGATTCAATGAGACTTTTCATTGTTTATAGAGCACTGAATAACATCACTGTTAAGAATAGGTATCCTTTGCCTCATATCGATGATTTGTTTGATCAACTCCCGGGAGCTCAGTATTTTTCGAAGATTGACATGAGGTCGGGGTATCATCAGTTGAAAGTAAAGGAAACAGACATTCCGAAGAATGCATTTCGTACTAGATATGGCCATTATGAATTTGTAGTTATGCCTTTTGGGTTAACCAATGCACCTACTGTATTCATGTATCTTATGAATAGAATTTCCCGTGAGTTCTTGGATAAGTTTGTGGTTGTGTTCAATGATGATATTTTGGTTTATTCCAAAAGTAAGGAGAAACATGAAAGTCATTTAAGGGTTGTCTTGCAAACCATAAAAGAAAAGAAACTATTTGGGAAATTCAGAAAGTGTGAGCTTTGGTTACAACAAATTTCATTCCTTGGTCACATTGTTTCAAAAAATGGCATAACTGTTGATCCTGCTAAAATGAAAGTTGTTGAAGAATGGCCAAGACCCACAAATATAACCAAGATTCGTAGTTTTCTTGGTTTAGCAGGTTATTATAGGAGGTTTGTTGAAAAGTTTTCACTGTTATATAGTCCAATGACTAAGTTAACTCGAAAATGTGTTAAGTTCATATGGATAAAAAATGTGATGATTGTTTTCAGGAATTGAAAAGAAGATTGGTGAATGCTCCAGTTTTGGCACTGCCTTCCAGAAATCGTGAGTTTGTTATCTACAATGATGCTTCATTGAAAGGACTGGGTTGTGTCTTAATGCAGAATGATCAGGTAATTGCTTATGCTTCACTTCAGTTGAAATCTCCTAAGTAAAATTACCCTACACATGATTTGGAATTATTTGCTGTTGTTTTTGATCTAAAAATTTGGAGGCATAATTTGTATGGAGTAAAATGTGAAATATATACTGATCAAAAAATTTTGAAGTATATATTCACTCAAAAATAATTGAACATGAGACAGAGGAGATGGTTGGAATTAATAAAGGATTATGATTGCACTATCCTTTATCATCTGAGAAAAGCAAATAAAGTGGCTGATGCTTTTAGTCGAAAAAGTAATACTTTATTAACCATGTTAAGTTTGGAATGAGATCCTTTGGTTTTTGATTTGATGAAATTTGGCATAGAAGTTGTTGGTGTAGGAAATTCTTCTGTTTTGTTTCATGTGTCAGTAAAATCATCTCTATCAGACAGAATAAAGCAATCGCAGAAAGAAGACAGTGAGTTGAAGAAAAAGGTAGAACTAGTTCAGAAGGGTAATTTTCCTGATTTTATCATTGATAATGATTGTGTTTTGAGGTTTGGGAAGAGATTATGTGTGCCTTGTGATTCACAGTTGAAGAATGAGTTGTTTTTTAAAGCTCATAGTTCCCCATTTTCAGTTCATCATAGCAGTACTAAGATGTATAAAGATCTTCGAGAGTATTACTGGTGGGATGGAATGAAAAGAGATATTGCTGATTTTACTGTGATGTGTTTGACTTGTCAGTAGGTTAAATCAGAGCAGCGATTATCTAAAGGGTTGCTTCATCCTCTACCGGTGCCAGAATGGAAATGGAAAAATATTTCCATGGACTTCGTTGTGGGATTACCAAAGACATCTTGAGGTAGTAATTCAATATGGGTTATAGTTGATCGATTGACTAAATCTTCTCATTTCCTTCATATTAGAGATACTTTATATTTAGATCAACTTGATCGGTTGTATGTTGAAGAGATAGTCAGGTTGCTTGGAGTTCCACTCTTCATTGTATCTAATTGTGATCCTAGGTTTAATTCTATCTTTTGGAAAGGCCTTTAGAATTCGTTGGGTACTGAATTAACTTTTAGTACAGCTTTTCATCCGCAATCAGATGGGCAGTCAGAACGAACAATTCAGACCTTGGAGGATATGCTACATGATTGTTCACTGGATTACTAGGGAATTTGGGATTGACCCCTTTATTTTGTTGAATTTTCATATAATAACAGTTTTTATTCCAGTATACATATGGCTCCATTTGAGGCATTATATGGAAAGCGTTGTCGAACTCTAGATTTTTGGGATTAAGTAGGTGAAAAAAAGATGATGGGAGTAGAATTGGTAGAAGAGATGGCAGAGAAATTTCAGTTGATTTAGAAGCACATGAAAACAGCTCAGAGCATACAGAAAAGTTAAGAAGATAACCAGAGGAAGGACCTTTCCTTTGAGGTATGTGATCATTTCTTTCTCAAAGTTTCTCCATGGAAAAGTGTGATGCGTTTTGGTAAGAAGGAAAAGATGAGTCCAAGGATCATTGGACATTATGAAATTCTAGAGAAAGTTGGATCAGTTGCATATAGAGTTGATTTACCTCCAATTTATTCCTAGGTACACAATGTTTTTTATGTTTCGATGTTGAGAAATTATATGCTAGATCCATCTCATGTTTTAAGCCTAGAGGTAGTTCAGTTGGAAGAGAATATATCTTATGAAGAACAACCAGTCCAGATTCTTGACCTTAGAGAGAAAGTGTTACGGAATAAGGTAATTCACTAGGTAAAGGTTTTGTGAAAAAACCATAGGTTTAAGAGGGAACATGGGAATCTGAAAATGCTATGAGGGATAAATACCCCCACATATTTTGATAAGTGAATAAAAATTGCGAGGACGCAATTTCCAAAAGGGGGGAAGGATGTAACATCCCAGGTAAATTAAGAATAAGATATTTTCATATTTATTAATATTTTTGAATTAAATATTAATTTTACATTAAAAGTGTTGCTATGTTCGATAGCATACCCGATACGCAACAACAGGTTTCTTTGAAATCTTACGTGGGACACTAATAATATAATATTATTATTTAAAATGGCAGTTAACTCCTAGCCATTGTATTAGTGGGAATGAAAAAAACTAACTACAATATGATTATACATGATTGCTAAATGTATTTACATTATCCAATAAAAAGTTAGAGGCTTGAAATGTGAATGAATCTAATTTTAAGCATAATTTACATTCAAAGGCCGATTTATCGCCTTTTAATGGAGAACCCTCATTAAATCTATTTTCGGTCACTTTAATTCATTCTAATTGACCAAATAAAAACCTTCTTCAGAATGGGGACATCAAAATTTACTTTGTGTAAATTTATGGAATTTTTCTGATAAAGTTCATTTTTTAATGAATAGTGAAAATATTGTATTTTCTTTCAAAAGTTCCTTTTAATATAATTTATTTATATGGTTAGATTATCTTTTAAATTGGTTTTAAAGTGTAATTGCAATATATTTTTACCATTTAATCCAATTTTGGTCATTGGAATAAATTTTACTTTGAAATTCGTGATAAACTAGTATCAATCTTTTGATAGTTATTGTTTCTTAAAAACATGCTATTTGTTTTAACAAAGGGAATTAATTTTAAAATTAATTAATGCCAATTATATGTTTTGAATTTGAAAAAATAGACATCATTTTTGAATTCGGAATATCAAATATAGCTTAGGCTGAATTTTTGGTATTTTTCTGAAAAACATCAATTTTTTATGAATAGTGAAACAACTTAGTGGTAGTTAAAAAAACTAAATTTTTCATTTAAATTAAATTTTACCACTTCTGTAAATTGAATTTCGAAAATATGACATACATTGTTGTTATCAAGAAGTAAAATGTGGTTCAATAAGATTAAAATAATTTTTTGGGAATAGTAACTTTTGACTTTTATTTACCACGGTTAAAGGTAAATATGGTAATTCAAGGTTAAAATAATATTATAATAATTCAAAATTACCTTAACAATTGTCCAAACTTTATTGTTTGAGTAATTTACGACCATGAGAATCTTTGGGACGATTTCGGGACCCTATTGAGCCACTTGGGATTGATAATGACAATTTAGATTAATTAACTTAAAGTAAATGCAAAAATAGAAAAAGAAAATATCTTTTAGTAAATTAATTTTTAGAAGGGGTTATATAAATTATCTTTTCGACTATAATTATTCATTGGAAAGATAATAATATTTACTATATCATTTTATTTTTTTATAATTTTTAGACATCAAATAAATTAAATTATTTATGACACAATAATGATGCAGTATTTACCTCATTAATAAATGATTTAATTAAATAAAATTATAATGATTAAAATATTATCCAAAACCTGTCCAATTACTATTGGATGATTTTATTTCGACCATGAGTCATATTATCTTCTACTATAATTATTTTTGTACCATTATAAACCGAATATCATTATATAATAAAATAATGTTTTCACACTTTCCTAAAGAGCCCCTCCTCTCATTTATAAAAGGAGACCACTTCTAACCAATTACTCAAACCTCTCGATCCATTTGGATTGCCCCAAATCTGCCCAATTAATCTCCCTACATACCTCTCCTCCTCCTAGAAGCCTTACCTTAGGCAGATGGAACTTCAAGAAGTCCTTTGGTTCAAACCAAAGGGAGTTACCCAAATTAAAGGTAACAGTTTCTCTTAAATTGTTTTCTTTTATTTTACTTCTCCAACCCATAAACTCTTTTTATTCCTTTATTTTAGAACCGCACCAGTATCCTCAATATACTAGGATGTTTTTATAAGAAGTATTTTTACTACACTTACACACAACTCGATCTAATGGGTGAAAAACATAATGTTTCTGTGGATGGAAAACTAACACCTCACGAAACTATGATTGTTCAATTACCTCCTACCATCTCTCATGGTGTCCATTATGATGGAAATTTATTTATATATGATATATATTATGTTTATGATTTCTTTATGCTTCTGTAATTTCCAATTATTTCAATCCTTTATGGTTTCCATAGTGGGTAAATACGATAATCTCATTTGAGGATGTGCGGACTACCACCCCCTTAAAGTGATGTGAATCTTTAATTCCTTATGTGGGATGTATATAGGATATATTTAATGATATTATATATGATAGTATACTTAAATTATAATATACCTATGTATAATTATGTTTTAATTCCATCAAAATAAGAAATAGAAATGAAAGTAGTGTTCATGCGTACGTACGACTTACCGTCTCCATGAACGATGCATTTCATTTCATACCTCCAAATGTTATGTACATGTATATACTGAATATATATGATATATATGATATCTAAATAATTAATGTCATTCTAGATATAATGAACTATTGACAACATGGACAACATGTAAATATAAGGTGTTCATTTTTTACTCAGCTACCAAATATCGACAGAATGGACGTTATTAACTTAAATGATTACATAATATTTATAACATGGTAATAAGTGATTTAAAAGGAATAATAAACTTGAAAAAGGTTCTTAAGAAAGTATAAATTGATGTTATTTTATTATTCAGGAGATTAAAGAACGATCAAGTCAAGTCGGACATGAGGTAAGGGACTTCGTCTCAATCTCATTTCATTGAGGCGTATTTAGTTTTATACACGAAATTATTTTATACGGTGTATAATCCACTTTGACTTTTTATTTCATCCAAAGGGAATCTTTTTATATGAAGCATTTTACTAAATGAAAAAAGGAATGTTTTTTTTCATAAGTGGTGACAACGACCTTTCCGCCGCCGCGAGTATTATTTGATCTTTGGCTTCCTTAACAAGCTGGAATGTTTTTAAAAGAAAAAAATAAATACCATATACTCTTTTTACGTATTTTGGTATTGAAAATCGTTTTGAGAATGGATTTATTATTTCAATATCTTGAAATGATATTTTGTTATTGCAATGTGGAAATGTTATCTTTCCTTTAAGCTTATGTTATGTGTTATGATCATGTTGTGGTTCTTGGGAATTATTTACGTATACGGGTGGTTTTTTGATAAACCTAGGGAGGGTGAGCTTGAGATAGTTGTCCAATGCATTGGGTGATGTGACAGAGGTAAACGTGAATGTTTATCCTAAGAGATTTAGGGAATATACTTTGATGGGTATTCCAAAGTAACTCCATATGTAGCTGTTATAACTACAATGTAAGTATGATATAGATGCCACAAGTTACCTTTATGATTTATGATTTCTATGTGTCTTTCATAAATCTTATGATTTCATGAGGTAAGTAAAAGATTTCATGTTTTTTATATATTTATGAACAAATGTTTTCATTCTTGTTTTTATAACCCTTACTGAGCTTTTTATGCTCATCCCAGGTTTTGAAATGTTTTCACAGGACTTAAAGATGAATGGGGTCAAGGATGGGATCAAGGAAAAGTCATGCTGTCTAAAACATGGAACTAGAAATGACTCTTTTTTTCAAGAGTTTTTATTTTATGAAAAAAATGGAAACTGTGTAGAAGTGTATACATTGTAATATTTTGAGATGTAATAGTTAGGTCCTAATTCTCTAAAACTCTAAACCTGAAAAGATCCTCAATGTTAATTATTCGTTTAATTCAATATTATATAATGTTATAAGGTCGGGTCCTTATAGTAAAAGAATGACCCTACAGAACTATTAGTGTACTAGTTCATTGAAGCCGATAAATGGATATATATCAATGAAATAGTCGAATATATCTAGTTCCAATTCAATAAAAAATAAAATTAATTATACATAATACACCATGACATGACAATCTAGGAACATAAAACATTACTCCTTCCTTATACCCAATGAGGTTAGTAAGTCCATGAAAAGGGGCATCAACTTTTCTCACATACCCAATGAATTGATCAATTTACATGATAAGAATGAGTGAAATACACTTGTTTTGAATAAAGTGGTTTCTATAGAAGAAGAAATAAACACTGTACGTCTCATGTTAGCTGGACCTAAATTATTGTCATTTGGAATAACCTATTTAGCATGACGATGTTCTATCTTAGGTCCAATCTTAGACTTCATCCCTTTTTGAGAATACATCTTTCCTTGGCTGTGAGATCACCCAGATTTATATGCCTCATAATAAACTAGATAACTCTTTACAAACATAGAGCCTGCACCATTCCCTTGAGATAGAACTCGATAGAAGTTCTAAAGATTCCCCAAATTCCCACACTAGTGGAATGACCTCAGAGTTTCTGTGAATTTAGCCCTGGTATTTTCACCTTTCTCACACTGATAGAAAACAATAGGCTTATTCCCTAAAGTATCCACTAGAGGTTCACATGATAACTATTGGAAAATCATGTGAATGACGTAGTGAGGCTATTCTCTCTTTTTCTTATTATCTAAAGAGGATCCCTAGATACCACCCACTGAAGGATAACCACTGATACATATATTTCTAGTCCTAACCATCACTTACATAGACTCTATGTAAACCACCCTTGAATTGGTCAGTAGATAAAGAAGAATAAACATAGATCAGATATCTATCCTCAAGCCCCTGCCAAAACATTGAGCCTTAAGGAAATAATTTGTTAAGAGATAGGGATAAACATGCACTAACTTGGTAAATATTTTTTCATAATAAATCATTGAGTGATCCCCTTACTCTAACATCAAGAACTCATGGTCCATCACCACTCTAAATTTCTTCATTTAAAATTAAATATTGAAAGACATCATAAAAGTGGTCCAGGTGTGATCCTCATGTTTACATGTAGGAATCATTGACTCCCACAACATCATACCCATACCTTACATTATATATGTGGAAAATCCCACCTTTTAGGTTTCATGGGTCTTCATAATGTCAATCTTTTAGTCAATATGACCCAAATACTACTCAGGATCATTGATTCTCTTATCACCACAGAACATTGATGGGATTTTCATCATACACACTTGTGAATGGTCCTCCTTCCTTATATGCTCCTTCATACCCACTTGAACAATGTTTTGGATCATATGAATCATAAACTTCATTATATCCACATCAATTGGAGAGTGTGACTAAGGCATGTTATAAAGAGAAGTCTCTCTATTGCTAGTGGGTGTCCTTCTAAGAGGAATTAGCTATAAGGAACAAAAATAATTTCCATCAATATACAATTAAAAAAACCTCTTTAATGATATAAAAATATCCCTCATAATAATCATTAAAAAGGGATATTAGAATGAAATGAAATTCCAAAAGATATATGAGAAAAATAATCAAAATTTAATGTATTCCAAACTCCTCATGGTTTGACAACATGGTAAGAAAAACCATGTGAAAACTGTGTGTGTATCATTGGAGTTGGGTAGAAAATGTTGTATGGGATATGTATAGTTACTACTAACCTTGTACTTTAGTAGTTAATGTCCTATAAGCCTCCCATTTTCCACCCCAAAACACAAATTCTTCATCAGTTCACCCATGGACTCAACACTAACAACGAAATAACTTCAAATATCATCCAAAAAACCAGTAATCATGATATAAAAGTAAATACAATTCTAGAAATCCCTTGGAAACACTATGTTCAATAAAAATAAATTATTTCTGGGGCTCCTCCACTCATACCTCTCAAGTCCATGAAATCCTATCTCTAGCCTACCACTAACTTCCCAAAAAATGGAATGGTTCTAATACCATTTTTTAATGAACCAACAAGGGTTGACCAAACCCCTCACTTGAGCTATCCCACCACACATCCAAATGTGACATCCCAATCACTGTGGGTAGGTGACAAGAATTAGGTATAGCAAAAAGCCACTTGGGAATAGATTCACTCATGGTAAACTAGTATAACATATCTATGGAATGTGAGAATCACGCAATTAATCTTAGAGTAAAAAATATAAACACAACATCTAGAGGAAGTAGTTAGTAAAAGAATATAAAAGTAGTAACATTGTACAACATAAGAAAACCATTACAAAGAAAGATATAAATATAAACATGGTATATTAAGTCCATTTCCAAAACAAAAAAGAAAGGGAATAAGACATGAAAAAGTCCAATACATACATATATCCAAATTTACAATGAAAATACAAAAATGACTCTTGGTCATCTAACTCCTTGAGACCCTATCTCCTTTACAAAACACTGAATGAAGATAATCAAGAAGAACCACCCTAGTATATGGTTCCCTTGGCTTTACCTATGTCCTACAAAACAAAGTATATATATTCCTAAATTCATATATAGTGTTTGAGGTAAAAATCCTACTAGGATACCACTATGAACATATTTTACAAATTTTACCCATGAAAACAAAGAAAAATGCTTAAAATCTCACTTTCAAAACTATACCACTTTTGAAACATTCAACTTTAAGGAACCCCTTTGAAATCCCTTCAGTTATTCCATTTTAAAAAAACATGCTTTTTCAAAATAATTTCGAATATATATCAAATAAGATACAAGGATTAGTAGCATAATTTGATCAAAATATCCAACAAGGAATAGAAATTGTGATAATAACTATCATCAAATTACCGTATAAATGGAAATAGTAAAAACACAAAAGATATCACACCAACATAGAACTAATTTAATTCACAAAGTATATAAACCAATCCAGCCGGGGTATGTAAACCTATGAATCTAACCAAAATTGGATAATGTGAGTGAGATATAATAAGTATGATAGTTGAAACACCTATTTTTATAAATTATTTTTCTGATTAAACTAAATTTCATTGATAGCATGTGTTATACGTAACACAATGTTAATCATGTTCAAAACATACCATGGGTTAGTTTGTGTTATGTACGACATTGAGTTTGAAAAAATCCATTTTATATTATTAATAATGTTATTTAAATGAAACCATTATAAATTAGATGTTAAACATAGATATATTAATAGTAATTAATATTTTTTAATTTTAATTTTTATGGTTTTATATAAATTAAATTTATTTAAAAAAGTACTTAATTTTCAGTAAATCCAATATATTTTTTGAAAATACTATTTTCCAAAATGATTGATTTTAATTTATTTCTGTGAAAATTAATTGTATTAATTTATCAAACTTTTAGGGAATAAATTTTATAAAATAAAATTCATTTTCTAAATAATCATGTCAAAGTTAGATTTGGGTGGGTAATTTTCTGGAAAGTTTTATTTTTTGGTAAATAGTGAAAAAACAAAATTTTAATAGAAACTGGATTTTTGATCAATTTAATCATAAAGTTAAATTATATTAAAAATTGGTGTTAAATTGAAATCAGTTCCATTATAAATTCATTAATACAATTTAATTTATTTTAATAAATTTTATTTTGAATTTTGGTATAAAACATTGTAAACTCTTGAACATTTTCTCTTTAAAAACCCACATTCTCATCACGTCTATAGGGTTAATTTTTAATTAAAATATCCTCATCTGTGAATGGAATTTTGAAAAATGGATTCCATATTTTTAATGAAAATAATTTATATTATATATTACTGTCAACATTCATTTTGAAAAAAATTAATATGTAAAATTGTAAAAATTATTTACCATGGTTAAGGTTTAAATGGGTTCACCAGTTGTTAAACTAAACGATAAGGGTTAAATATAACAAAAAACAGGTAAAAAATTATTTTTTTGATAAATATTTTTACCTTTTCTATTATATTATTTATATTGGTACATTTTTTCACTTTGTGGAATGATAAAAACATGGGTTCAACTTTTCTTTTCAAAAATAATAAGTATGACAGTCACCTCACTTTTAAAAGGCCACCCCATCTCTTATATTCTTAACAAATTCAAACCCATTTGGTTTATAATTTTCAAGACATATAAATTATAAACACTACTAATGTATTATTATAGTCCTTTTTTAAGATATAGATCCATCCTAGGTAGGATTTTGGTGAAATCCTAAGGAGGATACCTGAAAAAAGGTAACATTCATCAACGAGCATTTTTATTCTATTTTTTCTTCTACCTTCTAAAATTAAAATTATACCAAGATTATATTACAAAATAATTATATTTCACATTTTAATATGTTTTATATTAATTTCGGGATCTAAAACCATCTCCACTTCCATAAAATGGGTTACAAAATCATCGTTTGTGTGTACGGCAGAAAACCACATCACAACCCGTTGTCATTCGGTCTTCCATTACCACCTTGAAAGGTAGGGCATAATGATGGATTTATTATTTATATCTTATATTTTACATAATATTATATTTATTGAATTATTATATCACACATACATTCATAATCTCTATTTTATGCGAATACAATAATGTCACTCATGTGTAAGTCGGACTACCTCCTCGTGAAGTGATGTGATTCGGTCATGCTTTACATAAAAGGAAATAAGTATGGGTTTAATGAAAATATTGGATATATATGAAATAAAAATGATTCTTTAATTATAATTTACAATTTACCTTTTATTCTTTTTGTCCAACAAGAAAATGGAAATAATGTTCATGCATGTGTCAGTCCTACCATCTATATGAATGATGTATTTCATTTTTTGTCTCTAAATTTTATAGATTACTCTAAATAAATATATAATGAATATATATTATTAAATCATTATCAAATTATGAGGATCCATAATAAAAAATCAAATCTTATATGAAAAAAAACCGGTCATTACCAAAAATATAACTTTATCATGGAATTATTAATAAACGGGTAATGAATAGTCTTAAGAAAATCAAATATGATATGATATATAAAAATATTTTTTATTAATAGATTAATAATAATCATATATTTATTATATAGGAGGTTGGAAAGTGTGCGAGAGATTTTAAGATATAAGATAAGGTATTTTTTTCTCAATTTATCTTGTTTGAGATGTATGTTATAGAATGCACCTATATTATTTCCTGAGGTGTATACAAAGCCCCATTGACATAAAATATCTTGAATTTATTTATCCTAAGGATATTCTATGTTCAATTTTATTTTCGGAGTTTATGGGGATTGTGATCTAATGCTACTAATGTTGTAAGGATTTTATATTACGATCTCATCATTTATCAGGATTATTTATGGATATATTTTCGACGATAAAATAATATGATCCATATATGAAGAAAATATTGAAATTTATTTTACTTTTATTATTCATGGTATTTCACAATATTATCACAATTTTCTACTCTTTGTTACATAAAATAATTTAGAAATTTTTTTATGAAAATAAAACTTTATTTCTCTCTTTAGTCGGAAATCTGTTTTATTCCAAAACCTTATTATCTAATGTTTTAAAAAAATAATTTATTATTATCCTATTATTTTGAAAATAAGATTTTACTTATGTTTGAATTTTTTAAAAAATATTAATTTAATATTCATGTCATTTTCCAAACAGTGTTCTTTTGGCTTTTACCTAAAATGTAAAAAAGATTATTTGTTTTTAACATGAACTTCATGAATAGTATTCTCTACTATCATGAATATTTAATGATTTAAATATTACATTATAGAATTTGAATGTTTTTTGGAAGGAAATTTTGTTACTTTATACATTTGAAATATTTTTATTTTAAATAAATAATTTTAAAATGAAAAATACTTTCATAATGTTTTATGTTTGAAAATGTGATTTTCAAAAGTTGCAAGGATTTCTTTCTTAGTAATTTTTTTAAATGATTTTTAAGTATACAATTTTTATTGAGGTCACATCAACTATGTCAGTCTTAATTTATCTTCATATAGGGTGTTTATCGAAAATGGTTGGGGATAAATGTAGCGTCAATGATATGGCTATATTTTTTTAATTTGTCGATGTCTTTATAAAAAAGTTACATAGGATTCCACCAAAAATTAAGTTGATTTATCAATTGAACTCATACATGGTTCCAAAACAATTTCAAATATTCCCTATAGAATGTGTCCAATTAGGTAGTAGGAATTCAAGAAGAAACTCCCAGAAAACCATGACAAGCGATTCATTTATCCAAGTGTGTCACCTTATAGTGCACATGTTCTTTTGTTAAAAAGAAAGGAAAATCAATGTGAATCAGTATTGATTATCGGTAATTGAACAAGATAAAAACAACAGACATGTTTCATATTCCTCATTTTGAAAATTTGTTTGATCATGTTAACAAAGGGCAATACTTTTCCATGACTGAGCATCATTCTGGATATCATAAATTGGGGGTCAAGAAGGAGGATATTACTAAGAAATCATTCCATAAAAAGTATGAACACTATGAATATATAGTTATTCCAATAATTCATACTAATTCCACTACTATATTTATGGATTTAATAAATGGTGTCTTTAAAGATTACCTTGATCAGTTTCTGGTAATCTTTATAGAATTTATTTTTATCGATTAAGAGAGTAAAGAGCAGAATGAAGACCACTTGATAATTTCACTAAATTACCTATGAAAGGATAGAATATATTTGTATATATAATTTTAAAATTATATTTTTGGCAAAAAAAAGGATTATTTTTTGGTTTATATAATCTCATGATAGGGTATATCGATAGATCCATCAAGGATGGATGCTATTGAATGTTGGCATAGACCAACCATAGTGATTGAGATTTTTATTTTTCTTGGTTTAGTTGGATAATATTGATGGTATGTGTAGATTTTATCAGTAATATCTAATCCTATGACCATGTTAACTCTGAAGGGAGAAAATTTCCTCTAGAGAAATGAATGTGAGGAAAATTTCATGGAACTAAAGAGAAGTTTAGTTGGAACAAATATGCTTACAGTACCATATAATAGATAAAGTTATGTAATATATAGTTATGCATCAATGAAGGGATTTGGATGTGTTATTTTGAACAATGACAAGGTTATATCTAATACATCATTAAAATATATGATTTGTGATAAAAATTACCCAACTCATGATTTGGAGTTATCTATAGTAATTTTTAAATTAAATATATAGAGGTATTATATTTATGGAGAAAACTGTGATATGTATACTAATCATTGAAGTTTAAAGTATATATTTACATTGAAGGTGTTAAAATTCCATCAAATAATATGGTCAGATCTGATTAAATATTATGAGTTGTCAATAAAATGCTGCCCTATGAAAGTGAACAAGGTTTTCGAAGCTTTGAGTCAAATAGATCATGTAATTTTATTAATGATGAAGATTTAAAAAGATCCAATATTTCTGGATTTGTAAGGATATATGTGGAAATCCAAAAGGAAGGGTAAAATATTATCTTTCTCAACTAAATGTTTAACCAACTATCCAATTAAATATTAAATATCCTTAGAATGATTATGTAGAGCTATAAAAGAATGTTAAAAATGTTACTAATGGAATCATAAGCTTTAGGAACCATGTATACTTTCTTTCCATACCAAATTTTAAGGAGTTTTTAGAGGAAGATAATAATTATTTGTTCTCTATTCATATTGGAATTATGAATTTTTAAGGATATTTGAAAGAGTATTTCTGGTGGGATGGAATTAGGAGAGATATAATAGATTTTGTTTCTTAGTGCTTGGTATGTAAGCAAGTTAATAATGAATGAAATAATTCAAAGGGGGTGTTACATCCATTACCCATACTCGAATATAAATGGGAAAACATCTCCATGTATTTTGTCATTAGACTCCCCAAAATGTCTAAATGGAATAAAGTTATAATTTCAGTAGATGATCACCTTCATTTTTCAAATTCTTTCAACACTATTAGTGAATACTTCTATTTGGATCAGTATTTATTGATAAACATTATGTAATTGGTAATGGTTAATGGAGAAAAACATTGAATAATGAATGATCAAGATTCAAGGTTTACCTATAATCTCTGGTGAATCCTTCAATGATCTCTTGATGTGGAATTTATTTTCTGCACCATGTATCATCCTCAAATTGATGGTCAGTCAGAAAGAATAATTCAACCCCTAGAAGTTATGTGGATATTTTTTTTTCATTTGAGTTAAATTGTATATAGAATTAACACCTTAAATTGGTTTATTTTTCTTGAAAAAAATAGATTTCAATACAGCATTCAGAGGTCTCCTAATGAATCCCTCTATGGGAAGAAATGTGGAGCTCCCACAAGCTACAATGAAGAATGACAATGAACGCTATTGGGACTTGATATTGTAGAAAATGAAAGAGAATGTTAGATCCATTAATAAGTACATCATGGTACATTAGTATCATTAGAAAAGATATGATTATAATCACCGATGGGATCTAGAAATTCAAGGAGGTGATAGGGAGTTTCTAAGAAATTTTCCATGGAATAATGTTATTATATTTGAGAAGAAAGGGAAATTGTGCGATAGGTATATCATTCCATTTAAAATTATTGATCATATCGGTACTGTAGAATATATCTTAGTGGTTACAAAAAACCTCTCACATGTGCAAAATTTGTTCCATGTCCTTCTCTTGAGGAGGTAGATACCTTACCAATAAAAATCACATTACTCAGAGCGCATACCATTAGAGAAATATCTTTCTAATGAAGAACAAACAATGGAGATTCAAGATTATATAGAGACAGTTATATGAAATAATGCTATTAATTAGGTCAATGTTATGTGGGAGAGGAACTTGTTTTAAGATTCTAAATGGGATCTTTAGGATATGGTGAGGCAGAAGTATCCTCATTTTTTGTATGGGTAATGACTTTTAAGGGTGAAATTCATTTTTAGTGGTGTAAATGTAACACCCTAAGTTTTTATAAATTATTATTTTTGAAAAAATTAAATTTCTTTGATCTATCACATTACATGGAAGACAAAGTTAATCATTTTCTACACACATCACAAGTTTTTTTATGTTACACGTGACATTGAGTTTTAGAAAAACCAAGATATATTATTGTTATATTCATTTAAATTCTACAATTATAAACTATCCATTAAACAAATATGTATTAATTTTAATGACTAATTTTAAAATATTAATTACAATGGTTTTATATAACTAAATCATATTGATAAAAATGTACTTAATTTTTAAGTAATGTATTTATATCTTTGAAAATTACTATTTTCTCAAAAAATGATTTTTATATATTCTTATAGAAATTTATAAAATTAATTTTCATAATTTCATAAAATTATTTTTTTAAAAATATACTTCCTTTTTGAAATAATAATTTAAATATTTGTTTTGGGTGAATTTGTTGGATTTTTTTTAAAAAGTTCCATTTTTTGGAGAATATAAAAATGTATAGAATTTTAATTAAAAAATGATTTTTAATTCAATTTGATTATAAAGAAAAAATATATATGAAATTGAATTTAAATTATAATTAGATCCATTATATATAAATTAATGTAATTTAGTTCATTGGAATATAATCCATATTGAATTTTCATATAAAAAACGTTTTAAGATTTTGACCATTTTCTCTTTAAAAACCTCCACTCTTGTCACTTCTGCGGGATTTATTTTAAAATAAAATTTCCCACTTCTATGATAAGAATTTTAAAAATTGGATTATATATTTTGAATATTAATTATAAATATTATAAAATAACTTCATATTAATTTTATACAAAAAATGATTTATATATATGGTAAAAAATACTTACCACAGTTAAGGTCAAATTGGGTTATCCAAGGGGTTAAACTCAAGGTATAAGGGTTTAAAATGGAATAAAATTTATCCAAACCAAATTTTAAAAACTTTTTTATAACATTTATCTTCTATTATATATAATCATCATTTTTTTAAAATTTTCTCCAAATAAAAATTTTCATGCATAATTTTCTTTTAAAAAAATTACAAATGTGCAACTCACCTCACATATAAAAGGCCACCACCTCTCCTCAATTATTTACACCTTAAACCATATTTTTAGCCAATAAATGCCCATATAACATCATAATATGTATCCTCTCATCATATAATCCATATTTGGGATTGAAATCCATCCTATGAAAAATTTTGGTGCAAACCTAAGGAGGTTACCCAAACAAGAGGTAACATTCCTCACAGAGCATTTTAGTTTAATTTCTTCCTTAAAATACATCAGATATTAGTATACTTTGATGAAATAATATCATAATTACATTATATATACGGATAATTGTTTATTTTATGGTCAGTATCCATAACATTCTCCTCTTCTATCAAGTTGGTTTTGAAATCAATGTTTGTGTGTAAAACATATTACCACCTTACGTAATGATATCATTCTTTTATTCCATTGAAACCTCAGATGGTTGGACATAATTATGGGAATACTATTTATATAGAATAATTATGATATTATTGTACTTCTATAATTATTATATCAAAAATTCCATCATTCTACCCATTTTTGGGAATATGATAATGTCTCTCGTGTGTACGACGAACTACTGCCTCACGAAGCGATGTGATTCATTTATGTTTTACATAAAAGATAATAATGAATGTTTTAATAAAAATATGTGATATATAACATAAAAATTATTATTTAATTCTAAAATTTCATTCACGTTTCATTATTTCAAAATCACATAAAAAAGGAAATAATGTTAATGTATATGTGCGACCTAGAGTCTCCATGAACAATATATTTCATTTTATGTCACAATTTTTTTGGATTACTCTAAATAAATATATATTGAATTAAGATGATATTTTAATCATCGTTAAAATTATTCATATTATTAAATAATGGTAAATTAATAACACCAAAAATTACAAATTCATATTTATATGAAAAACAAAGCGGTTATTACCCAAAACATAAATGTAAGATGAAATTTTTATTATGAAGGCTAAAAAGATAAAATAAAATCATATATGGTATGATATATATATTTTTTCATTAATATATGTATAAAAAAATTATATTTATTATACATTAAGTTTAAATGTGTAAAACAAAATTCAAGAATTAAGGTATGGTATTTTTTTCTCAATTTACATTCTTTTAGATGTATGTTATTTAGCCACCAATATTCTTTCACAAGGTGTATATAAATCCCCTTTGACATGTAATATCATTAAATTATTCATCATAATGATATTTTATGTTCAATTTTAGGTTATTTCTTATTGGGTCTTTGGATACAATTTTCCAAAGTGGTAGTGATGTTATGTTACAATATCATTGTTTATCAGTTTGTTTATGATTATGTTTTTGATGTTAAATTAATATGATTTATCTATTAATAAACTCATTATTTTTATTCTCTTCTAGCTATTCGTGACATTTTAATGTATTGTTACCATTTTTACACTCTTTCTTATAAAAAATAATTCATAATATACTTTAATAAAATCCGACATTATATTTCTCTTCCATCTAAAATCCATTTTATTCTAAAATCATTTTATCTAGAAAAAAATCAAAAATATTTTATTATTATACTATTATTTATATAATAATTTTTTTACACATGATTTTCATTTTGAATAAAAAAATATGAAATGAATATTTATGTATATTTATAAACAATCCTTATTTGGATTTTACTGAAAATGTGAAAAGAGTCATTTTTTAACCTGGATGTCATGAATAGTATTTTCCACTGTCATGGCCACTAAATAATTTCATTATTATCTTAAAAGTTTTCAAAATAATATTCAATAAAAAATTGTTCCTTATTATTTTGTAATTTTTTAGTTTTTAATTTTTTTTCCAAAATGATAAAGATTTTCAAAAATAAATTATGTAGTAAAATGTTTTTTCCTATAGTGGAAAGGATATTTTCCTAAAGATACGTTTTAAATTATATTGAAATATTACATTTTATGTTTTAAAGTTTATTTTCAAAGATAAGGATTGCTAAAATAATTTAATATTTTTTTCATGTAAAATTTATCTTCCTCGTGAATTGTTCCAAGTTTGTTATCTTTCAAAATAATTATACATCTAAGATGACTTTAATTGACGTGACTTACGATTTTATGGGCATATGAACCAAGGATACAATTATTATTATTTTTATAACTAGTTTATTATGAAAAAAATGCTTATGAAACCTATTTCTCTTCCATTTGTTATATCACGATAAAATTTTTATGAAAGCCTCTTTTCACAACATTGCGGTATGATAAAATAATTAATTGTCTATAAAATGTATCTCTTTTCCATAGGTTATGATATGATGAAGTGTTTATGAAACCATCTTCATATCATGGGTTATAATATGATGAATGCTTGATAATCATATGGAGTACATCAACATGGATTTCATAATGGGATGGGTTTGACCTATATCTCTCTCTAATTATTTAGATAAATATTTCTATATCATGAGATATACAATACTAAATAGGGAGTGAACCCAGTTAGGTTAGGGACATTATCTACTGTTGTAGACTTATGAGTGAACCAATTATACTATGATTGTTTTGGACTAAACTCATTCTACTATGATATCCTTGGTAGTGATCTATAAAAAATATGGAAATGATTGTCTATTATTATTTATATATAACAAATATATGTTTTATATCAATGTTATACTCTCATAGAACATGTTATTTGATTAAATGATGATTAAAGTCTTCTGAACCTCCAATAATTATTCCAATACTCAATATTATGATCATTGATATGCGGTGTATGGTTTTCAAATGTTAGGATCTTGTTCTCATAACCTTATGTTCTTTTTATGATTACCTATATCACTTGTTTACACTAATGGGAATCTAAGATCACCATTTCTTATCTTTCCTTCACCTAGGTTTTGAAGAAATATATTACATACTATATGTCTAAGAAGGGTGCTTGTTATGAATATCACAGTAGGAGACAATGTAGTTTACCTATGGACATATTGTTTTTGTTTACAAAATTCCAAATACTTTAAAATATTACAGTACTCATCAAGGGTTTTTTGTAATATAACAAGTATGCTTCAAAAATGACATAATATCTATGTATTATAAACCTAGGTCACTACACTAGCTATCTAAAAAAACTGAATCTCTAACTATCTTCCTACCCATAGTCTTTCACGGTCCCTTGGAAACCAATTTTAAACTCTCAAAAACATCATACCGACGGATATCATGATACCTTGTAAATAATTGAATATCTCATGGTCCCATGGAAACCCATTTCTCAAACCCCATTTAAACCATGTTCTACCACATTCCAACAGAATCACAACAAGTGGCAGACATGAAAATCATTTCAAAAGAAAATTTCACAAGCCAAATTACTGATTTTAAAAATCATTTCACAAGATCATTTCAAAAGACAACATGACCATATTAAATAATTCACCTTTAAAAAGGTAAAACAATTTCAAAAATCATTTTATAAATCCAATTTAAATCATAAAACCCCTTTGATCAATTTTATCAAACACTTAGAGTGTACACAAGACACTCCCATTTGGAAAAACCTTATTACATGCTAAAATTTCAAAACCAAGACATAAATCAAAATAAACATGGGTTAAACATCATCCATAATCCAATTAAATGGTCATTTGATAAATAGAAATAAAATTAAATTCTAAAAATAATGTTAGCCCTTGGGAAATAACATTAATTTGAAACACCTACCTTAGATTTGGTTCTATCCTCATCTCCTCCATCGATAACCACCCAAAATATGTAGCAATGTCCTCACACACCTAAGACAAGAGAAAAAAAACCAAATCCTCAATTAAATTCCTATTTAAATCCACCACCATAATCTAGGGTTCCACACATCCAAGAAAATGGAAGAATAATCACGTGTAGTGGAAAAAGATTATTAAAACTCCATGAAAGGGATTTACCTCAAGCCAGACCTCCTTGGATCTAATAAGTAGCAACAAAAGATAATATGGGAGAAACCTTATGCACCTTAAGAGGATATTTTCATCATGGTAATAGAAAATTAGAGCCAAATGGTATAAAATGATATGAGAATTTTGTTAAAATACATTATTTTATATCAGTTAGACAAATCAAATGGTTTGGAAACAATGTAAGGTAAATCTTGAATCAACCATATGGGTGATACTATCCCAATAATAATAGGTCACATGGTTTCCCCTAGTTTATACACAATTTGGAAAACAATTCTCAAATCATCCATTAGTGAATTGTACCCTCCTACAACACCCACTTATAGGTAGCCTCCCAGTTAAAAAAATCCCACTCCAACCATGTACCTAGTCTATTTTCTCTAAAAATATATCATTTAAATACCCTTTCACCTAAAATATCAATGGAAAACCAAAAGGTAAATAAAACAAAGAATTAAATTTACTAGTGACGCAAAGGGTTTCGTAGGTTCCTTTATAGTTTTCCATAGTTCTTTACATTGAAATTTTAATACTTATTTTCTAGAAATTTTTAGTTTTTAAAACTAATATTCAAAGTAGAATGGTTTTTTCCACAAGAATGTTTTAAAATACCCTTTATAGTAATTTTATTCATCAACAACATCAACCAATTAATTTTTTAATAATACCATGAAGATATTATATAATAATATCATCCATCTTCTTTCTCTAGATAGGTTAAGATTATTATATTTTAAATATATTATCATTAAAACCATGTAGTTTCCATGGTTTAACCAAACTATAAGGGAATTATGGTCTTTTTAAGGGTTTGATTTTATAAAGTGAAATATTATACCTTTTTTATTCATGAATAATATATGGGCACTATTGATGGTGATGGGTGAGCCTGATGTAGCTTATATTAAACAATAATCCTGATAATACATATATGAATGGGGGAGTCCAATACAACTTATAGGATATAGGTGAGCCTAATACAACTTTTACAATTGGTTGAGGCTGATATATTTTATACGATAGGTGATCTGGATATAGCTCTTCAATTCATTGTTTAATTATCAATTTAACTAAAAAAAGGAGTATAGTGTTCACTAAGTAGGATTATCCTATTTATTTAACAAGGATCATGTTATTTCTAACACATGTTCTGAAGATAATGTTCCAAGATACCAAATTATTTAATTTATCATTTCTATAAGTTTTTAATTTTTAATTTTATCAAGATTGATATCACATGGCTAATGATTATTAATTCATATGACTCTTTCCTTTTTTAAATTATTATTTATCCTTTCATGTTTTATGACCCACGTTTTCATGGGTTTGAATTCCCTTATTTTATGCTCATGAATTTTGATTATGTCATCCAAATCGTATTTTCCTTATTTTCTCATTGATGGAATTAAATGGATAATGATAATTTCCACAAATAGAGAGTGTTTCATCTCACCCTTCTTATGTTTCATTTTCCCCAAGTTCTGAATAAATTTTCTTATTATGTTATTCTTACTAAGGATTTTAGGGCATGGGTCATACATTAATAGAGTATATACTATGTTGAAATTTTATACTTATGAAATTTTTCAAAGTAATTTACTATAAAAATCCCCTTAATACATTTAAATATCAGGTGACTAGTTCACTTTTGGCTGCATCATTAAATATAAATTTTATTTTTTTAACATCTGAAAATAATTTTTTTAATTTAATTATTCCTAATTTTTATTTTATTTAAAAAAATATATACACTCGTAAATAAAATGATAAATGGTTTTTGAAAATGATCATTATATATTTAAAAAAAATAAAATTGATTTTATAAATTGATTTAATATGTATATTTAATTTTTAATACAATTTATAATTATATTGCATCCACACATTGATTTGAAATATGAGTTAAAAATTTTAATAGTCCAATTTCTTTTCTTGTTAATTTTTTTATTATTTTTCTTATTAACATGAAAAAAACTTCACTAAAAAATATTTTTATGATATGTGGGATAAGGTAAAAAATAGGAAATGAAACCTACTATACTAACTTCTCATAATCTCTATGATGACTGTGCATGAAATTTTTTTCATCCATGAAGTGACCACACAATAAAAATATTACTAATCTTGCTCCAACAATATATGTAGTCTATTCAACTAACCAAATTTTCTATGTGGTTATGTGATAATACTCAAATTTTGGGAAAAAAATTACAAGCTATAAATACACTCATATGGTTTGCATATTGACCCCATTAAGGAAGTGTGGTCACTCAACTAGACAAGGATTAAAAATTGATAAAAAACTGTATATGTATCCTCAACCTATAACATTATTCTCCAAGTTGACCCTTCATGTTTCCTTCAAGAAATTTAATGAAGAAATTATCAAATTATTGTAATATCTTCCTTCTCATGGTCATTTAATCGACCGCTCCACCCATTTAATCTCCATGGTCGACTATATCTACTCAACCATGAAACCAGGCAATTATTTCATGTAACACTCATAGATTTTCTTATATATTATTCTTTAAATAAATTTAACTTCATTTTTATATTTATTTTTGTGTAACATCGAGTTTAAATAAACTGAGTAGTATGATTTAATTATTATTATTTAAATGTGATTGTTATGACATAGTAATTAAATTGATGGAATGAATAGAAATAAAATACTTAATAAATTATTTATTGGTTTTTTAAATAATTCAATTGCATGGATTAATTTATAATAAATAAGTAATAAATTTTATGTAATCTCATTTTAGGCTTCTAAAATATGATTTCTTAATAAATGGTTTTTATTTCATTTTTTTCATAGGAATTATAATTATTGTCAACATTTGTTATAAATCGTAATTTAAGAAATTAATATCATTTGTTAAATCATAATGTTAATATAATATAAAGGTGTGTTTTCAATATTTTTGTACAAATTTTGTTTTTAAACTAATATTTGAGAATACCAGTTTTTTTAAGAAAACTATATTTTATATTCATGTATTTACAGAGTCACATTATATGATTTATTGGATTTAAAATTTAATTATTTTATTTTTTATTAGTCATAATCCAATAAATACTAATGGAATCAACATTAAATATTATTTGTTATATATATAAAAATTATATTTAAAAAGATATTTTTCTAGAAAAATATGTTTCATCTTGTTTTGTGGTTCTATTTTAAAATTAATTTCATCGAGTTTTAGAAATTTAATTTGATAAAATTAAACCCATATTTTGGATAAAAATTTCAAAAATATTATTTGTCCAGTATCATTTTTTGTCATTATCAATAGTAACTTTGTTAAATGTCAGCTGTCATTATAAGAGTTAAATTTACTTCAATGGTTTAAAACTAAAATGATAAGGCTCTAAAAATGATATAAATCCTTTTTTTTCCAAATTTAGATCTTATCTCATATATTAATCTGTATTTTGATATTTTGGATCCATTTTTCATGAAAAACACATTAATATCTTTTAAAATTTTGAAAAAAATCCAAGTGTGTTCTCTTCCACACTTACAAATTGACACCATATCTCTGTTATTATCCACAATAAAAAATACTATTATCTAGACCAATAAATCTCCAAATATTTTTTTTAGCAACCCTACCCACATTCTATAGGTATTTTTTATCATAATTTCATTCTATAAAGTCTTTAGGTATAACCGTAAGGAGGTTGTCCAAAAACATTCTTTATAGTTTTTAACCAAGTTTTTTCAATTTTATTTTTTACAACAAACTATAAACTGGTTTTATCCAACATAACAAGAGTAATATAGTTTTATCAACATTCTGATATGTTTTTATGATTATGTAAAAACCATTTTCCACCTCATTTTTATCAAATGGGAAATGAATGTATTACTCTGGCATATGTGTGGACTACCACCTCCGCGTAGTGATATGATTTATGTTCCATCGTTATCTCATAGGGAAATTTATAATTTTGGTATTAATTAAAATATATATTATATATTATATAATAATTATATAATAATTATAAAGTATTATTTATATTTTTTATTCTTTTTTATGCTGAGATGAGAACAACATTTATTTGTATGTACGGACAATAATCTTTTTGAATGATGTAATTCATTTTAATATATATACCTTTTATGTATGGTTATAAATATTTATATAATGAATATATATGATAATTATTTCATTATTAATATTATGGTGATTATGAAACCATGACGAAGTTTTATGTATAAGAACAATCGAACTAAGTCATGCATGGAAAACAGTCTAGTTTTAATCTAAATAATCATTTTAATAAAAAAAATTGATAATAAAGGAATAATTATAAATTATAAATGAATAATACATTGTAGGTTATATGTGTATATGTATTTGAATATATTTATTATTATATATATATTATAATGGATATTTGAACATGTATGAAGAAATACAGACTTGAGATAAGTGATTTATTTTAGAATTTCTTGTTTTTGGGATTGTATATTGTTAATTTTCATAGTGAAAATATACGGGTATTATCCTTTAAAACCCATATATTTTCATCTAATATAATTAATCCTTTAATTTTTATATATTTTTACCAGTTTTATCTCTTAGAAACTTAATATTGTTGAGAAAATTATTTTAGAGAAAACACAACCATTTTTCCTTTTTGGATGAGGAATTTTGTCTTCCATTTCCAAGCTCTTTAAAAAAAATTATTGAAGTTTATAAATATAATTGAAATGTTTGAAAAGGTATATTTTCACTTCCTTATAATATATTTACAAAGTTTTTAAAAGAATATATTTAACAAATTATTTTCTAAACCACTCATTTTCTTCTTTTTACAAAAGTGTGAAAAGAATGTTATATTTTATATATGGAATGAACAGTTTTTTCATCCATCATGAATATTATTTCAATTAAATATTACATTTCATCTTTACATTATTATTTTCAAAGTAAAAAAATTTTCTCTATATTTTATGGATTGTTTCTAAAAGTTTATCAAAATAAAAGTATATTCATCTCTTGTTTTCAATAAAAGGATTGAATGATCTTTTAAAGGTTTAATTTTTATCTATATAGATATACATTAATGATTGTTTTGATGCATTGAGTGTAAGATATAATGATACTCTCACTTCAAATCCATGGATGTGAAACTTTTTTCTTTCATGATGGTTAATTAAGTTATGATAATACTTTTATGAAAATTATTTCTCTTAAATAGGTTATGTTTTGATTAAATAATGAATTCTTTTATGAAACTTGTTTATTTTACACAGGTTATGATACAATGATATTTTAATGTTTTATGATCTTTTGGCACACATTTATATGGTATTATTTTGGAGACAGGTGTTTCTAGAATTATATACCCATATAATTTGTTGGTTAAAGATAGTGTCTCGGGATATAATAATGACTCTAATGGGGAGTGAACCCAGTTCATTAAGGGTATATTTCCAATAATATTTTCCGTGGAGTGAAACATGACTAAATTTATTGTGGAATGTGGGTGAAACCAATCCACTATAATATTCTTTGAACGAATCGTTTAATAAGGAAATTATTTTCTATCCTTATTTGTATGAATAAAATAATGCCTTATATTTATTATATGTTCTCATGGATTTTGATTGATTGTTGATGATTCCCCACACTTATGAATTATGTATTTTTTTTATAATAATGACTTATTCCATGATTTATAATTATTAATATATGACTATTTTGTTTGATTTTCATAATTGTTTATCATGTTCTCATACAATTATGATTACATTAGGCTCACTTATGTTCATTGATTAATATGTACAATGTTTACCATTACTAAGATTTTGTGATCACCTTTTCTTGTGATTCCTTTGACCATGTTATGAATAGTGTTTTTAAGTTGTTTTTGACTCAGAAATATACTATGTGAAAATATCATTTTCGAAGATGTTAAATATTTTTTCATGAAATAACACTTCTTTAAATCTAGTCTATAAATCAACTATGAATTTATGATTCAATTTCATATATTACTATGAGATGTATTAAATGATAATCTAAAATTTCAGAATATATATATATAAATGAAATTCTTGTGTTTCCTCAGTTTGTATCAAAGAAGGGTTTAGTTTTTTTAGAGATTAAGATTATTGAAATTTGTTAAAGCCTATTGGGAGATATCTATTTATATGATAAAATCCATAATCTTTTATATCATATAGATTTTTTGGATTTCCTAGAAAATGTATCCATGTCTAGATAGTATAATATGGATGTGGTTGTATCATAGATGCATCTTGGTGTAGCAAATTTGAAAGGAGCATATTGGGTATTTATTTAGTCACCACTAGTAACTGTGGATTGGGCCTAAGACTACATATCTGGATGGACACTCTTGACGAATATGTCTGGGTTTACTCACATTTTCTTTGTGAACCACTAAAAGTTATTTGAATAGAAGATAAACATGCATGTCTACTATTAAACATAAAGTGTCATAAATTGAAAAGAAGATGTCATGATTTAAACATCCTATAATTTATTTTCCATGTTTATATGATTTAACACTATAATTACTATTTTTATCACTCTTTTTATTGGTTTTATAAAATTACTAGAACTATATTGAATCATGTCGACACTAAATATTAAATTCATTGGAATGATTTTCCTCATGTGAAACCAAAGGAATTCGGTGCTGGAATGTGAAATCTTGGTCTTATTTCTCACTATCTAATTTGATATATAATTAACAACCTCAATATATGTGAGTATCCTAATTCTCCTAGTAAGATAAAATTTGATTTTCCTAAGAGTATAGTTGATGGAGATTAGGGAGGAAATAATTTCTGGTTTCCAACATATCGAGAAAGTGGGAATAACCACCCAATTAATAGAATCAAATGATTTTGAAGATATTTTATGTGTGAAAACCTATGTATAATACCAAATAATTTTTAGTGAAAAATTATGAGTTTGATAGAGGGAAATTAAATAAATCATATGTTTCCATTTATAGTTAAATATCATATGTATCTGGATCAAGGACATTATCCGAGTCAGTACCATAATCGAAGGGATAACTCCAAGACCATGTAAGGGCTTATACTATGTCAATAGTTATGGTGGATCATGATAGATATGTTACACTTATCCTTCACTCTATATTTTTAAATGTCACGTTATGGTTCATAAGAATATTCCTAATGAAAATATTATTATTCTTCCTTTAGTGGAATTTGATGTTATTTTGAGCATTAGATAGATCTCACAATATGTACTCCATATAAATTTTTATAGTAAGTAAATAAAAATTGAGATTTGGAATCTAAGTATGACCATTTATCTGTTTGAGGATGAATATGACCATCTATTAGAAATTACATCAATTTTATGGATCTTGATTCTTATTCATACAGTCATTTATCTCTAATCGTTTGGGAAAACCACAACATCAAATATGTGCCTAATGTATGAGATTATGTTGATATACATCCTAAATACATTCCTTATCTTTTCCAAAATCATGAAGTTATGTTTTCAATAGAATTCATACCTGGTGCGACACTTAGGGTGAAACTATTATTTTTGTTTAAAAGTAAGTGGATTAAATGTGTCCTTTTATTGATTATCGAAAACTTAACAAGATAACTATTCCTATATATTTGGAATGTAAGGGAATGAATATTATTTGATAGTTGTGTTCAGGACCCTAAGGATGGATAAGTTCTATGATAAATTAATTCATTGTGAATTTCGGATTTATAAATTGTGATTCTTATGTCATATAATATGAAGTGAGGGTATATTGGTGGATCCTTAAAAAATTATAGTTATTGAGTAATGGCATAAAATGACCATGGTAACTAAAATCCTTAGTTTTCTTGGGTTTTCTAGATAATACCAACACATTTTTTATATATTTCTCATGAATATCTAATCCACTCATGATGTTTAATTGTAAAATATTTATTTTCTTATGGACAGATGATTTTGAAGTGGATTTCAAGGGGCTAAAATGAAGGTTAGTCAGTACACCTATACTTATACTACCCTTCAATGGATAAGGTTTGTTTATTTATTATTATATATTGATTAAGGTATGGGTATAAAAACTCATTTTGAATGATAGGGTGATAGATTATACATTTATCTAATTAAAAATGAATCACCAAAATTACCTGACTCAATATTTTGACTTGGTAGCATTATATTATGCATTGAAAATGTGAAGGTATTATCTATACGGTGGAATATGTTATATATATTCTAACCATAATATCTTAAAGTATATATTCACATAGAATTAGTTAAATATACACTGAAGGATATTGTTTTGACATATTAAATATTATGATTTCATAATACAATACCACCATGGAAAGGTGAAATATGTGGTCAGTGATCTAATTCCAAAAGACCACACTGTACATGATGACGATTGAATGAGATCCAATATTTATTGACTTTTAGAATATGGATCATGAAATATTTTGGAAATGGGAAATATTATATATTTTATTGATTATATTTTACCCATTTATACACATAAGGATTAAAGAGGTGAAGAAGGAAGACGTGGAATTATATAATAAGGTATAAAATAAAATTGTGTTCAATCCTTGATTATAATGGAATGATAAGGTTTTAGAACCATGTATGTGTCTCGACCATACCATACTCGAAATGGATTTTATAGATGAATCACATAGTTCATCATTTTTTACTTATCCCATTTGTGTAAAGATATATAGAGATATGAATTAATATCTCTAGTGGGATAACATGAAAAGGTATATTACATAAAATATCTCTCGATTCAAATTATTTTAACATGTTACGGCTGAGATAAATAATTCTATGGGGATTTTATAACAATTACCCATTCATAAATAGATGTTGTAAAAAATCACTAGTATTTTTATAGGACTCCTCAAAATATATAACAGTCACAATTCTATTTGGATTAAAGTCAATAATTTTTATGAAACCAACAAATTTTATTATAATACAATTTTTCTCTTTTTGATCAACTTGTAAGGATATAAATAGATGAAGTGGTAAGGTTTCATGGAATACCTCTCACAATTTTATCTGATTTAGATCATATGATATACTTGATGTTATTGAAATTTCATTAGTAGTCCTGGGAAAGATAGCTACGTTTCAGTACATTATATCATCCTCAGATAGATAGTCAATCTTGAAGGACCATCAATACTCAAAAAGGTATGTTGATATATTTATCTATGTATATAAATGTTGGTATGGATTAAAATCTTCCATTAATGTAATTTTCATAGAATAATAGCTTCCGCTTGAGATTTTATATAACACAATATGGAGAAATTTATTGAAGGAATGGAAGAAATACAAAATGTTGGGATGAATTTGAATACAAAAAAAAATTGGGAGATGATATTGTTGAGGAAATTTTAGATAATTTTGGATTAATTCATCTACACATCATAGGACCGTAGAGTCTATTTTGGGAAAAATTCCCTCAAGGTATCATTGAATCGTTTTTTGAGGTGATTTTGTTTATCGACAAAGCGGGCCTCTGTGTTGTGTTTATTGACAAAGCAGACCAGGATGTACAATTTTTTTGAAAAAGGGGGTTTACATGGTGAGTTGTTGATTTAAATGGATATTTTAAATAATCCATGATTTATTGAAGAACCTCGACGAAGGAATGGACGATATGGAGGCGTTAAAAAAAGTGTAGAAACAGGATGGTGCCATTATCTAGTGTTTGAAAAAAATTTGGGCCTCAAAATTGAAAAATGGAGAAAACTATTTTTGGAAAAGGGGATTGCACGCTCGTGTCATCAAGGCATGGAAACTTGAACTCCATATGTTTTTCAATATCAGAATATCAAAATATGTCAAAGGAAATAGGGGATCCCAAGTTTTGGTATGGGAGCATAAGTTGACTAGGGCGACAAAGACTAGGGTGGCTGGACTTGTGTGCCAGTAGGAGACTTACGCATGGCGCTCAGGGTGGTCAAAATGCTTATAAATAGAGTTCTACCCCACCTCATTCGGTAGATAGATCAACACATAGAGAGAATTAGAGCTCCAGTAGTGTAAATAGGTTTGGCCGCACAAGTGGTGGTGTGGGAACACAAGTATAAGGTTATTCAGAAGTTGTGCGGCAGTTGACAGTTGCGCACCAATATTAGTTTGGGCATCAAAGGGTGTGAGTATCCCAAGTTCTGAGTCATTTAAGGGAGTGTCGCTTAAGTGGTTAGGTGAAACTTGTGTCCCAATCTTGGATAAGTATGCCAAAGCATAGATAATCACGCCAACCATAGATAATTGTGCCCGTCACTCTTGGGTTGGGCGGAAGTTGGATAATTTCCCAGTAACTTTTGTGCAATGTGAGTTTCGTCTATGGATGAATGTTGGACATCAATAATACATCTACATATAGAGAAAGATGCATTCATTTTTGATAATGAATGGACCTACAAGACTTTAAACTGTGAGTGGATCTTCTGAAGAAGCATTGAGCACACATCAGTTGAGAGATCGGTGAGCTTTCAAATTGTGAGTGGTTGTAAACCAAGAGGGACAATGAGTCTGCTCCGAACATTGTAAATAGAAGTTCCCTTTTTAATGGACTTAGTATATCGTCACACTACCGATGTACACTCCTTGGACAAAGCCCAGGGAGGGTGAACCAAGTTAAAATTGTTGTGTCATGTGCATGATTTAAGTTTTATTTATACTCTACAATGGGAAGGAGAGAGAAAGGGGTTTCGTCTAATAGAAAGAAAAGATCTAAAGGGGAAGTTTTTTTAATCTTTCATACCCTAATTCACCCCCCACCCTCTCAGGGTATCTATCCTAGTGGACCTAATAGTCTACATAAAAGTTTTGCTGATAACATTTGGTGTGATCTAGAGTTTGAATTTGGTGAGAAGTTATTAATATGAATTTCTCCATGGAAGAAGATTTTGATATTTGGAAAGAATGGAATGTTGATACATAGATATATATCTCATTTAGAGACTATAGATTGGATTAGGATGGTTTCATATGACATGGTCCTCCCACCCAACCTCTCTCAAATACATAATATGTTCCATGTATCACCATTATGGAGTATGTACCTAACCCTTCACAGGAACTGAAATTATAGGTTTTACCACTATATAAAGATCCCTCCTATAAAGAAAAAAATTCAAAAAGTTTTATCATAGGGATATATTTCAATATAATAAGACTACTACCTTAGTTAACATTTTCTAGAAGAATCATAAATTCAAGGAAGCTATATGGGAACCCGAGGATGTGATGAGGTAGAAGTGTCATCGACTATTTATATCATAGTAATGCTAATTTATATGAAAGATTATTATAATGGGGATATAATATAACAACAAAAATTTTAAGATATAATTATCTTTGAATAAATTTATTTTCTTTCTTACTTTTCCTTATATGGATCATAGAGTTTAAACGAACCACTATATAATTTTGAATTATTATTATTTAAATGTGATCATTATAACATACCTATTACATTCCGGGTATTAATAGGATTAAATAAATTATGAATATAATTTTAATTGATCTATATAATGAAATTTTATTTATTAATGCAAATAAACAAGTTCCTTATTTTTAGTAAAATTATTTTATGCTTTAAAAATACATTTTCTTCAAAAAATGGGGTTTATTGCATTTTATATACAAAAATAACAATTAATTCATACCATTATTAGAACTATTATATGAAAAAATAAATATAATAATTTAAAATCTTGATTTTATAGTAACATATAGTGAAGTTTTGATATATTTCTAAATTTTTTGACTTTGGGGTGAATTATAGAAAATTCTGATTTATTGTAAAAATTATATTTTCTTTTCATGTATTTAAATAGTTACATTATATTTTTGGAAAGTTTTTAAATTTTAATTATTTAATTTTTATGTAAAACATAATCCAATCAATGTAATTAAAATCCAAATTAAACCAGAATTTTTTTAGGAAAACATATTTTAATATTAAAATGCATATTTTTTCAAAATAGTTTTCATCTATTTTTGGGTGTTTTTATTTAAATTTACTTATTCCAATTAAAGAAATTTAATTTTCTAAAATATAATCCATAATTTTAATAATTGTTTCTATATATTCTAATTAATCTAGTTTAATTTTTGGTCATTATGAACAGTACCATTGGTAAATGATATTTACGATGATAATGGATTAAACATGTTAAAACGAAAATGATAATAGTTAAAAACATTTGTAAATATGATTTTATAGTTATATTTATAACCAATAAAATTTCATAATTTAATACGAGCCATTTTGGATCCATTTTTCTTCAATAAAACATTAATATATTTTATTCTTTTGAAAAATTCTAAGTGTGTCCTCTCCCTAAATTATAAAAGAACACCCCCTCTCTTATATTCTTCATAGTTTAAGGGCCTCATATTTCATTCATGAAATACCCAAATACTACTAAAAACAATTCATATATCCTAGAGGTCTTTTTTTGATCATAATACCATTCAATGATGGCTTTAGATATAAAAATAAGAAGGTTTTCCTAATATGATGTATTGTTCTTAACATAGCTCTTTCAATTTTTTTATTATCTCCAATTCTATAAATAAAATTATCTATAATAACATGATGATCCTATTTTCATTAATTTAAGTAGATTTATTTATAATTATGGAACAACATTATCCACCCCTACCAATAAAATAGGAAATGAAAGTATCACACGTGCGTACATGTGGCCAACCACCACCATGTAGAGATGTGATACATATTCAATCACCCCTTTAAATGTATATTTATAATTATGGATTTAGTTAATATTTATAATATTTATGATATAATAAAGATTATTGATTTACAAAATATTATTTATCTTTCTTTCCTTATTTATATTAGAATATTTAAATAGTGTTTACGTGTACGTATGAACTACTGTCTCTATGAAAATGGTTGTTTATTTTTATATCTCTAACTTTTATGGATAGTTCAATATATATATATATATATATATGTATTGTAAATAATTCATCCCCATTAGACCAAATATAGTTTTTACGTTATCATATTGGAACTAGATACATGCAATCACATCTTAATGTTCCAAATAGTTTAGTAGTCTTGGAAAACTAGTTAAATTCAAAAAACACATATTAAATTTGTAAATCATGAAATACAAAAGGTTTTTTCTTTAATAATTACATTATTCCCATTATGAAATCCATGCATATCAATCAAAAAGCACATCCTTCTTTCCTGGGAAAAATAAAACATAAGAAAGGTGCGAGATAATATTCTCGGTAAGGGTATGTGTATAGTCGAAGAAAACATTAAAAAATAATAATAATAAATATAAAAAGTTAAATAAATAAAACAAATTCCATTTAAACAATAAGTTTTTCATAGTATCATAGAAATGAAGGATGATCAAATAAACACATATAAATAATCAAATGATCATGAAAATTATCCACGGATATTCTAACAGATTGACTAATCATAGGGACATAAATAACTGATCTCATAATGGGGTAGTTAGTAATTTCATACACCATAAACAAACTATCATGTCCTTTCTCAAGAATGTTTAAAATATTGGTAAACTGTATTTAATTTGGCCAACTAATGTGTCCCATGAGACCTACCAATACATCGATGGGGTATGTATTTCTAGGCATCATACATCTCATGATAATTCCAATTCATTCCTCATATTATGGGGGTGAAGAGTAATTAACATAAACTTTCATATTGAAAACCCATTATATTAAATGTTAATACATACTCCATTCAATAAACATAATCATAAACCATCTACATTAATATAGGGAATGATAAGAAAATTGTTCATACATGGAAAAAAAATCATAAAACATCTTGAGAAATAATAATTATGGGATACATACAATATTTCCCTAGTTACCCATAGCTGTAATAAAGGGAATATTTCATTAATGAATAGAAATACCATAAAATTTAAATTAAAAACATTTTTGAGGAAAAAAATCTTTTCACTTTAAAACTATTTCTAAAACTAAAAGTTCACAAAATATTTTTATAATAATTTTTTTAAAAAATAACCTTTTAAAATATTAAATTAATATTTAAAACATTGATTGGTAATGATTTTAGTAAATTCCATATATGTCATTTATGTTAAAAAACATTCCTTTCACATTGTTGTAAAATGGTAAAAAGTGTCTCTTTCTGAAAATGACAAGAAGATTCCATTAAAACCATTTTGAAAAAAGTAAGACTTGGATAGAAAGTTACGTAATAAATAAATTGTAAAATTTTAAAAACATTTTTGAAAACATTTTTAGAATTCTTATATTTGGATAAAAAGATTTTTTGACCGAAAAGATAAATAATGTCATATTTTCATAAAAACATTTTTGAAATCATATTAAATAATAATGGGAGTAAAAAATATTCTATTTATTCAAAAAATTAATGAATAACTAGAGGATAATAAAATATAATGATTTTAATATAGAAATATTAAAATAATATCCCAAGGGAGACTTAAACATAAACAATCTCAAATGATGATGAGATTGTGAAATGCATCTTTACCACTTTAGTAATTTATGTATCGTATTCCCCATGAGGGAAATGACATAAAATGAAATGGTAAATAACATTAAGATAAAAATATTGTTGATTAAAATATATAATGGGGAATTATATACACCACATAATATAATTAGTGGGGAATATGATGTATTTTATTCAGAAGTAAAAGTGAGAAGAGAAACCTTTAACTCAGGTTTAGCGTTGTTTGTATGTGTTAGAAAATCCAATATAATAAATAGATATTTATTATAAATACATTAAAGAAACATTATCATATCTATATATAACCATATATTATACTCTTATAACATTTTACCGCATCTTTTGAAAAATTATATCATTCTTTTCATTGTTACCGGTGTTAATTTCCTTGTTTTTGCATGCGGGTTTTGTCAAGAAATATTCAGTTCTTATATATAAGATATAGTTCCATATTCTATAGAGTGATATTAATTTTATAAATATCTATTTTATCATTATATATATCCTTAGAATAATTATTTAATATTATACATAGAAAATGAATCGCCTCGCTATGTGGAGATGGTAGGTCATATATACACTCAAGTTCCAATATCATTCCCCTAAATTATGGAAGGTCAATAAAATATATGATATTTTAATTTATAATAATATATACCATTTCATATATATCACATATATTCATTAAATTTATCCTCATCACATTTCATGTAAATATTATGTGAAAAATGAATCACATCACTTCATGAGGTGATAATCTGTCAAACACACAAGTTATGTTATAATATTTTAAACAAAATGGATTGAAAGAATGTATATGTGTTACATCCCAGGTAAATTAAGAAATATGACATTTTCATATTTATAAATATTTGTGAATTAAATATTAATTTTACATTAAGGGGATGTTATGTTCGATGGAGTACCCGATACGTAACAATGGGTTTCATTCAAATCTGACGTTGCACAATAATAATATTATATTACAATTTTCAATGGTAGTTAACTCCTAGCCATTGTATTGGTGGGAATAAATAGAACTAACTAAAATATTATTATACATGTTTTTTAAATGTTTTTACATTTATCCAAAAATATTTGGAGGCTTAAAATGTGAATGAATCCAATTTTAAGCATAAATTCTCTAATATTCTTTAAAAAGTCGATTTACAACCTTTTGGTGGAGAACCCAACTTAAATCTAGTTTTTTTCACTTTTATATGTTTTATTTGAAAAAATAATATTCTTATTTAGAATATGGACATAAAAATTTACTTTGGGTAAATTGTTGGTATTTTTCTAATAAAATTCATTTTTTAATGAATAGTGAAAAATACTATATTTTGATTCAAAAACGCCTTTTAATATAATTTATTTATGTGGTTAAATTTTCTTTTTAATTTGTTTTAAAGTTTATTTAGAATATATTTTTACCATTTAATCCAATTTTGGTTATTGGAAGTAATTTAACATTGAAATTGGACATAAACAATTGTCAACATTTTGATAGTTATTATTTCTTAAAAACACGCTTTTTCTTTTGACAACGGGAATTAATTTTAAATTTATTTCTTCCAACTCTGTGTTTTGAGTTTTTAAAAGTGTATTCTTTATTTTTAATTAGTAGGTACAAATTTTTTAAATAGGTAACTTTTATTTTTAGACAATTTAAATATTTACATCCGTAAATATTTTATTTACCATGTTTAAAGGGTAAATATGGTAAATAAGGGTAAAAAATAATAATATTATAATAATAAATTACCCTAACATGTGTAATAATCCTATTGGTAGATACATTTCTAACCAAGAGAATAATTGGGTTGATTTTGGGACCCCATTGAGCCACATGGGAGTGATAATGGCACTTTATTTTAATTAACTTAAAGGCAAAAATGACATAACCAAATATCTTTTAGTAAATAAATATTTACATGGGGTTATATAAGTTATCTATTTGACTATAAATATTAATTTTAAAGCTACAAATATTTCCTACATAATGGCATTTTTTTATAATTTTTAGACATCAAATAAATAATATTATTTATGACACAATAACGATGCAGTGTTTACCTCATTAATGAATGATTTAAATAAATAAGATTAGAAAAATTAAAGAAATATCCAAAACCTATCCAATTATTATTGGAAGATTTCATTTCGAACATTAGTCATCTTATCATATACTTTAATGAGTTTTGGACATTTTGAAACTGATGATAAGTTTATAATAAAATAATATTTTCAAATCTTCCTTAAGATCCCCTCCTCCCCCTTATAAAAAGCCTTCACTTATAACCCATTCAACACACCTCCAAAGCCCCTTGGCTCGTCCAAAGTCTACCCAATTAATCTCCCAACATACCTATCTTTATCCTAGAATCCTTACCTTAGGAAAAAGGCACTTCAAGTAAACCTTTTGGTTTAAACCAAAGGGAGTTACCTGATTTAAATGTAACATTTTCTCTTAAGTTATTTTATTTTATTTTACTTATCCAACCCCCTAAAATCTTTTTATTCCTTTATTTTATAACAAAAATAGTATCCTAAATGTACTAGGTTGTTTTTATGAAAAGTATTCGAACTACACTTACAGACACCTCCATCTGATGGGTAAAGTACATATTTTTTTTGTGGACGGCGAACTATTGCCTCACGAAACAATAATTGTTCAAATATCTCCAACCACCTATCATGGTGGCCATTATGATGGAACTATATTTATATATGATATATATTATGTTTATATTTTTTATTCTTCTGTATTTTCCATTTATAGAATACATTTATGGTTTCCATAATGGTTAAATGTGATAATATCATTTGAGGATGTGTGGACTACCGCCCCCTCAAAGTGATTTGACTCATTCATGCCTGACATGGAATGTATAAAGGATATAGTTAATGAAATTATATATGATATTATACTAGAATTATAATATACCTAATTATAATTAAGTTTTCATTCCATTAAAATAAGAAATTTAAATGAAAGTAGGGTTCATGCGTACGTACGACTTACCCTCTCCATGAATAATGCATTTCATTTCTTATCTCCAAATGTTATATACTATTATAAATACATATATATACTAGATATATATGATACCTAAATCATTAATATAATTCTGTAGATAATGGAATTTTTACCACATGAACAACTTGTAATTATAAGAAGTTCATTTTTGACACAAGTACCAAATATCGACAAAATGAAAATTATTAACTTAAATGATTACATAATGTTTATAGCATGGTAAAAAGTGATATAAAAGGAATAATAAAATTGAAAAAGTTTCTTAAGCAAGTAGAAATTATCTTTATTTTATTATTCAGGATATTAAAGAATGAATGGGTCAAGGCAGACACGAGGTAAGGGACTTCATCTCAATCTCCTTTCATTGAGGAATCTTTTGATTTATACACGACTTTATTTTTATATGGTGTATAGACCCCATTGACATTTAATTTAATTCAAAGGGAATCTTTTCTCTATGAATCATTTTACTAAATGACAAAAAAGAATGTTTCTTTTTAACATAAGCGGTGACAACGACCTTTTCCGCCGCCGCGTGTATTATTTGATCTTTGGATTCCTTAACAAGTCGTAATTTTCATTAAAAGAAAAATAAATACCATATAATATTTTTATATATTTTGGTATTGAAAATGGTTTTGATAATGGATTTATTATTTCAATATTTTAGAATGATATATTGTGTTTGCAATGTGGGAATGTTATATTTCCTTTATGCTTTTGTGACGTGTTATGATTATGTTATGGTTATTGGGAATTGTTTATGTATATGGGTGGTTCTGGGATAAACCTAGGGTGAGTGAGCTCGAGATTGTTCTCCAATGCATTGGGTAATGTGACGGAGGTAAATTTTAATGTTTCTCCTAAGAGATTTAGGTAATATACTATGATGGGTATTCCAAATGTAACTCCCTACGTAGCCGTGATAGCTAAAATGTATGTATGTTATGGATTCCACAAGTTAACTTTATGATTTATGTTTTCTATGTGTTATTCATAAATCTTATGATTTCATGAGGTATATTAAAATGATTATGTTTTCATAGACTAATGTTTTCTTTCTTTATTTTATAACCCTTACGGAGATTTTTATCCTCATCCCAAGTTTTGAAATGTGTTTCACAGGTTTAAAGATGAATAGGGTCAAGGATGGAACAAGGGAAAGTCATGCTGTCTAAAACATGGAACTGGACATGACACTTTTTTTAAGAGTTTTTATTTTTTGAAAAAATGGAAACTGAGTAGAAGTGTCTACATTGTAATTTTTTGAGATGTAATATTTATGACCTATTTCTATAAAATTGTAAACCTAAAAAGATACTCAATGTGAGTTATTCACTTAATTCAAGATTATGTAATGTTTTAAGGATGGGTCCTTATATTTGGAATCATAGGTTGGTTTAGAAAACTTTAGAAGTTAGGATATTGTTAATTTAATATCCATAAATTATTTTTAATTTATGGAAAAATTGAAATGATATAGCATTTACATATTTCCATGTTGCTTAACCTAAGTTGTATTTGTGTTAAGAATGGTTTTTCGTAGAGGAAATATAGATACTTTTCTGGGAAGGCACACAGAGGGAAATGTCCTTCAAAATCATCATCCTTATATGTTCAAAATCAGAATTGAATACTTTGTTGCAATGATGGATCATTTTACTCAGGTGAAAAATGTTGGTTTTTTATATTGATGACAGTTTGGTTTATTCTAAAAGTTAGGAGGAGTATGAAATTCATTTATGGGTTGTCTTTAAAACCTTAAATGAAAAGAAACTATTTGGGAAATACAGCAAGTGTGAGTTTTGGCATTGCCCTCAATAAATGGTGAGTTTGTTATCTATAGTGATGATTCGTTGAAAGGACTTGGTTGTGTCCTTATGAAGAATGATCAGATAATTTCTTATGCTTCACGTTCGTTGAATCCTCATGTGTTAAATTACCCTACACATGATTTTGAATTAGATGATGTTGTTTTGGCTTTAAAAATTTGGAGGCATCATCTATATGGAGAAAAATGTGAAACATATACTGACCACAAAATTTTAATGTAAATATTCACTTAGAAAAAATTGAACATGAGATAGAGGAGATGGATGAAATTAATCAAGGATTATGATTGCATGATTCATTACCATCTAGGAAAGGAAAATTAAGTGGCTGAAGATTTGAGTAGAAAAAATAATGTTACATTAACCTTGTTACGTTTGGAACAAGATCCTTTGATTAAAGATTTGATAATCTTTGGATTAGATGTTGTTGGTGCAACAAATTTCACTATTTCGTTTCCGGTGTCAGTGATATCATCTCTATCAGACATAATTAAGAAAGCGTAGAAGGAAGACAGTGAGATGCAGAAAAATGTAGAGTTGTTTCAGAAGGGCGTGTTGCCTGATTTTAACGTTTATGTGATTGTGTTTTGAGGTTTGAAAAGAGATTATGAGTGCCTTATGATTCCCAGTTTAAGAAAGAGTTATTATGTGAATCTCATAGTTCTCCATTTTTAGTTACTCCCAGAAATACTAAGATGTAAATAGATCTTTGGGAGTATTATTGGTGGGATTGAATGAAAAGAGGTATTGCTGACTTTACTATGAAGTGTTTGACTTGGTAACTGGTTAAAGTAGAGTGGCAGTTACCGAAAGGGATGCTTCAATATTTATCGGTGCCAGAGTGGAAATTGGAAAATATATCCATGGACTTCGTTGTGGGATTACCAAAGACATCTCGAGGTAATAATAAAATATGGGTTATTATTGATCGGTTAACCAAATCTGTTCATTTCCTTCAAATTTGAGATACATTGTCTCAAGATAAACTTTATCGGTTTTATGTTATAGAGATAGTCAGGTTAAATGGATTTCACCTCTCTATTGTATATGATTGAGATATCAGGTTTACTTCAAATTTTTGGAAAAGCCTTCAGAATTCATTGGGCACTAAATTAAATTCTAGTACATCTTTTCATCCTCAATCAGATGGGCAGTCAGAATGAAAAATTCAGACCTTGGAGGATATGTTACGTGTTTGTTCACTGGATTACCAAGGAAGTTGGGACCAACATCTTTCTTTGGTTGAATTTTCTTATAATAACATTTTTCATTCCAACATACAGATGTCTCCATTTGAGGAATTATATGGAAAGAAGTGTCGAACTCAAGCTTTTTGGGATGAAATTGGTGAAAGGACACTGATGGGACCAAAATTGGTAAAAGAGATGGTAGGAAAAGTTCATTTTATTCAGAAGAACATGAGAACAACTCAGAGCAGGAAGAAAATTTATGCAGAAAACCGGAGAAATGATCTTTCTTTTGAGGTGGGTTATCATGTCATTCTCTATTTTTCTCCATGGAAAACTGTGATGTGTTTTGGTATGATGTGAAAGCTAATTCCAAGTTTCATTTGACCCTATGAAATCCTATAGAAAGTCAGATCAATTGCCTACAGAGTGACTTTACCTCCATGTTTGTCCAAGGTACACAATGTTTTTCATGTTTCAATGTTGTGAAAGAATATGCCAGATTCATCTCATGTTTTGAGCCCAGAGGTAGTTTTTTTGGAAGAGAATATCTCTTATGAGGAACAGATAGTCCAGATTCTTGACCGAAGAGAGAAATTGTTGAGGAATAAGGTAATTCATCAAGTAAAGGTTTTTTGAGAAAACCATATGGTTGAAGAGGCAACGTGGGAATCTGAAAATGCTATGAGGGATAAATACCCTCATTTATTTGATTAGTGAATAAAATTTTGAGGACGCAATTTCCCAAAGGGGGGAAGGATGTAACATCCCTATTAACTAAAGAAATATTAAATTTTCATATTTATTAATATTTTTGAATTAAATATTAATTTTACTTTAAAGGGGGTGCTATGTTTGATGGCGTACCCGATACGAAACAATGGGTTTCTTTGGAATCTTACATTGCATACTAATAATATAATATTATTATTTTAAATGGTAGTTAACACCTAGACATTGTATTGGTGGGAATGAATAAAACTAACTACAATATGATTATATGTGTTTGTTAAATGTTTTTACATTTATTCCATAAAAGTTAGAATCTTAAAATGTGAATGAATCTAATTTTAAGCATTAACAATCTAATATTCATTAAAAGGTAGATTTACCGCCTTTTGATGGCAAACCCTCATTAAATATTGTTTTTGTCACTTTTATATGTTCTATTTGAAAAAAATAATATTCTTATTTTGAATCGAGATATCAAAATTCACTTTGGGTAAATTTTTGGTATTTTTCTGATAAAATTCATTTTTTAAGAAATAGTGAATAATACCGCATTTTGATTCAAAACTGCCTTTTAATATAATTTATTTATATGGTTAGATTTTTTTTAAATTGTTTTTAAAGTTTAATTAGAATATATCTTTACCATTTAATCCAATTTTGGTAATTAGATGTAATTTCACATTGAAATTGGACATAAACAAGTGTTAATATTTTGGTAGTTATTATTTCATAAAGACACACTTTTTATTTTGAAAACGGGAATTAATTTTAAATTAATTTCATCCACTTATGTGTTTTGAATTTAGAAAAATGGATTCCATATTTGGAATCAGGAGGTCCAAATTGTTTAAATATGAATATTTTATTTTTAGACATTTTAAATATTTAATCCAGTAAATATTTTATTCACCATAGTTAAATGGTAAATCTAGTAAATAAGGGTAAAAAATAATATTATAATAATATTAATTTACCATAACATGTGTCTTAATCCTATTGGTTGATACATTTTTGGCCAATGGCATCCATGGGTCTATTTTGGGACCCCATGGAGCCACTTGGGAGTGATAATGACACTTTATTTTAATTAACATAAAGAAAAGGAAAAAATGACATAAACAAATATCTTTTAGTAAATCAATTTTTAAATGGGGTTTTATAAGTTATCTATAAGGGCCATGTCTTAAAACATTACATAATATTGAATTAAACGAATAATTCATATTGAAGATATTTTTAGGTTTAGAGTTTTAGAGAATTAGGACATAACAATTACATCTCAAAAGTTTACAAGGTAGACACTTCTACACAGTTTCCATTTTTTTCAAAAGATAAAAACTCTTGAAAAAAAGAGACATGTCTAGTTCCATGTTTTAGATATCATGACTTTTCCTTGATCCCATCCTTGACCGTATTCATCTTTAAATCCTGTGAAAACATTTCAGAACTTGGGATGAGCATAAAAAGCTCAGTAAGGGTTATAAAACAAGGAATGAAAACATTTGTTCATAAATACATACAAAACATGAAATCTTTTGCTTAACTCATGAAAACATAAAATTTATGAAAGACACATAGAAATCATAAATCATAAAGATAACTTGTGGCATCCATATCATACTTACATTGTAGTTATCACAGCTACATAGGGAGTTACTTTGGAATACCCATCATTGTATATTCCATAAATCTCTTAGGAGAATCATTCACTTTTACCTCCGTCACGTTACCCAATTCATTGGGGAGCTATCTCGGGCTCACCCCCTAGGTTTATCATGGAACCATCCGTATACCTAAATAATGCCCAAGAACCATAACATGATCATAACACATAACATAAGCTTAAATGAAAGATAACATTTCCACATTGCAATAATAAAATATCATTTCAAGATATTGAAATAATAAATCAATTCTCAAAATCATTTTCAATACCAAAATACGTAAAAAGAGTATATGTTATTTATTTTTCCTATTAAAAACATTCCGGCTTGTTAAGGAAGCCAAAGATCAAATAATAATCGCGGCGGCATAAAGGTCCTTGTCACCGCTTACGTAAAAAAAACATCCCTTTTTTCATTTAGTAAAACTCTTCGTATAAAAAGATACCCTTTGAATAAAATTAAATGTGAAAGGGGTTTATACAACGTATAAAATAAAGTCTTGTATGAAACTAAATATGCCTCAATGAAAGGAGATTGAGATGAAGTCCCTTACCTCATGTCCGACTTGACTCGATCGTTCTTTAATCTCCTGAATAATAAACTAAAGTCAATTTTTAATTGCTTAAGAACATTTTTAAAGTTTATTATTCCTTTTATATCACTTATTACCTTGTTATAAATATAATGTAATCATTTAAGTTAATAACGTCCATTTTGTCGATATTTGGTACCTGAGTCAAAAATGAACACCTTATATTTACAAGTTGTCCATGTATTCAATAGTTCGTTATATACAGAATGAAATTCATTATTTAGATATCATATATATAATATATATCCATTATATACATGTATTTATAATAGTACAAAGCATTTGGAGGTAAGAAATGAAATGCACCGATCATGGAGACGGTAAGCCGTACGTACGCATGAACGCTACTTTCATTTCTATATCTTATTTTAATGGAATTAAAACATAATGATACATAGTAGTATTATAATTATAGTATTTTATCATATATAATATCATTAAATCTATCCTTTATACACACCACAAATGGTATGAATGAGTCAAATCACATTGAGGGGGCGGTAGTCCGCACTTCCTCTAATGAGATTATCGTGTTTACCCATAATGGAAACCATAATGTCATGATTTAAATGGAAAATACAGAAGCATAAAAAAACATAAACATAATATATATCATATATAAATACAGTTCCATCATAATGGCCACCATGATAGGCGGTTGGAGATATTTGAACAATCATCGTTTCGTGAGGAGTTAGTTTTCCATCCACAGAAACATTATGTTTTTCATCCATTAGATGGAGGTGTGTTTAAGTGTAGTTATAATACTTCTTATAACAACATCCTAGTATATTGAGGATACTGGTTGTGTTACAAAATAAATGAATAAAAATATTTTAGGGGTTGGATAAGTAAAATAAAAGAAAACAATTTAAGAGAAATTGTTACCTTTAATTTTGGTAACTTCCTTTGGTTTGAACCAAAAGGATTTCTTGAAGTGCCTTCTGCCTAAGGTAATACTTCTACGAGGAGGGGAGGGATGTAGGGAGCTTAATTGGGTAGAGTTTGGATGATCCAAATGGCTTGAGATGTGTGAGGAATTGGTTATAAGTGGTATCCTTTTATAAGGGAAAGGAGGGACTCTTTAGGAAAGCATGAAAATATTATTTTATTATATAATGATATTCAGTTTCTAAATGTCCAAAAATCATTATAGTAGAATATAAGATGAGTCATGGTCAAAATATAATCATCAAATAATAATTGGACAGGTTTTGGATAATATTGTAATCATTATAATCTTATTTATTTAAATCATTTATTAATGAGGTAAATACTGCATCATTATTGTGTCATGAATAATTTAATTTATTCAATGTATAAAAATTATAAAAAAATACTATCATGTTGGAAATATTTTTATCTTTTCAATGAATACATATAGACAAAAATATTCTTTATATAACACCATATAAAATTAATTTACTAAATCCTTTTTGTTTAGTCATTTTTGCCATTACATTAAATTAATTAATCTAAAGTATCATTATCATTCATAAGTGGCTCCATGGAGTCCCAAAATCGACCCAAGGATGCCCATGGTCTGAAATTAATAATCCAATAAGGTTAGGACAAGTGTTAAAGTAATTTTGAATTATTATAATATTCTTTTTACCTTGAAGTACCCTATTTACCTTTAATCGCGGTAAATAAAAGTAAGAAGTTACTATTCACCAAAAATTATTTTCATCTTATTGAACCACATTTTACTTCTTGATAACAACCATGTATATCGTATTTTCGAAATACAATTCACAGAAGTGGTAAAATTTCATTTAAGTGAAAAGGTCAGTTTTTTTAACTACCACTAAGTGGTTTCACTATTCATCAAAAATTGAAGTTTTTCCAAAAAAATACCTAAAATTCAGCCTAAGCTATATTTGATATTCTGAATTCAAAAATAATGTTTATTTTGAAAAACTCAAAACATATAAGTGGCATTAATTAATTTAAAAATTAATTCCTGTTATCAAAACAAATAGCGTGTTTTTAAGAAACAATAACTATCAAAAGATTGATACTTGTTTTTGTCCAATTTCAATGTGAAATAAATTCCAATGACCAACATTGGATTAAATGGTAAAAATATATTTGAATTTCACTTTAAAACCAATTAAAAAGATAATCTAACCATATAAATAAATTATATTAAAAGGCACTTTTGAATTAAAATACAATATTTTTCACTATTCATTAAAAAATTAACTTTATCAGCAAAATACCAAAAAATTGCCCAAAGTAAAATTTGATGTCCCCAATCTAAAAAAGGATTTTATTTGGTCAATTAGAAAGTATTAATGTGACCAAAACTATATTTAAAGAGGGTTATCCATTAAAAGGTGGTAAATCGACCTTTTAATGTAAATTTTGCTTAAAATTAAATTCATTCACATTTTAACCCTCTTACTTTTATCGGATAAAGGTAAATACATTTAAAAAGTATGTATAATCATATTGTAGTTAGTTTTGTTCATTCCAGCCAATACAACATCTAGGAGTTTTCTGCCATTTAAAATAATAATATTATATTGTTAGTGTGCAACGTAATATTTCAAAGAAACTCATTGTTGCGTATCAGGTACGCTATCGAACATAGAAACCCTTTTAAAGTAAAAATAATATTTAATTAACAAATATTAATAAATATAAAAATATCTTATTCTTCATTTACTTGGGATGTTACATCCTTCCCCCCTTTTGGAAATTGCGTCCTCACAATTTTTATTCTATTATCAAAATAAGTGTGGGTATTTATCCCTCATAGAATTTTCAGATTCCCACGTTGCCTCTTCAATAATATGGTTTTTCCAAAAAAACCTTTACCTGCTGAATTACCTTATTCCACAACACATGCTCTCTATGGTCAAGAATCTAGACTGGTTGTTCTTCATAATAGAGATTCTCTTCCAACTGAAATACCTATAGGCTCAAAACATGAGATGGATCTGGCATATACTTTCTCAACATCAAAACATGAAAAAAAAATTGTGTACCTAGGATAAACTTCAAGGTATAGCCACTCTGTACGCAACTGATCCAAATTTCTCTAGAATATCATAAGGTCCAATGATCCTCGGACTCAACTTTCCCTTCTTACCAAAACGCATCACACTTTTCCATGGAGAAACTTTGAGAAAGACATGATCACCTACCTCAAAAGAAAGATCTTTCCTCCGGTTATCTGCATAACTTTTCTGTCTGCTCTGAGTTGTTCTCATGTGCTTCGGAATCAACTGAACTTTCTATGCCATCTCTTCTACCAATTCCGGTCCTATAAGCTTTCATTCACCTACTTCATCCCAAAAAGCTAGAGTTTGACAACACTTTCCATATAATGCCTCAAATGGATCCATCTTTATACTAGAATGAAAACTGTTATTATATTAAAATTCAACCAAAGAAAGGTGTTAGTCCCAACTTCCCTGATAATCCATCGAGCAAGCACATAACATATCCTCCAATGTCTGAGTTTTTTGTTCTGATTTCCCATCTAATTGAGGCAGAAAATCTGTACTAAAATTTAATTCAGTACCCAATGACTTTTGAAGGCCTTTCCAAAAGTTATAAGAAAACCTGGAATCAATATCAGATACAATGGATAGAGGGACACCATCCAACCTGACTATCTCTTTAACATACAACCGAGAAAGTTGTTCTAAAGAGAAAGTATCTATAATAGGAATGAAATGAGCAGATTTAGTCAATCGATCAACTATAACCCATATTTCATTATTACCTCGAGATGTCTTTGGTAATACCACAATGAAGTCCGTGGATATATTTTCCCATTTCTATTCTGGAACTGGTAGAGGCTGAAGCAACCCTTTCGGTAACTACCGCTCTGATTTAACTTGCTGAAAAGTCAAACACTTCATAGTAAAATCAGCAATATCTCTTTTCATTCCATCCCACCAGTAATACTCACGAAGATCTCTATACATCTTAGTACTTATAGGATGAACTGAAAACAAGGAACTATGAGATTCACATAACAACTCATTCTTCAACTGTGAATCACAAGGCACACATAATCTCTTACCAAACCTCAAAACAGAATCATTATCAACATTAAAATTAGGCAACATACCCTTCTGAACCAATTCTACCTTTTTCTGCTACTCACTGTATTCTTTCTGTGTTTGATTTATTTTGTCTAATAGAGATGATTTTAGTGACACCTGAAACAAAATAGAATAATTTTCTGCACCAACAACATCTATGCCGAAGTTCATCAAATCAAAAACCAAAGGATCTCATTCCAAACATAGCATGGATAATGAGACATTACTTTTTCGACTCAAATCATCGACCACTTTATTTTTCTTTCCCAGATGGTAATGGATCAAGAAATCACAATCCTTGATTAATTCTAGCCATCTCCTTTTTCTCATGTTCAATTATTTTTGAGTGAATGTATACCATAAAATTTTGTTGTCAGTATCTATTTCACATTTTACTGCATACAAATGACGCCTCCAAATTTTTAATGCAAAAACAACAACAACTAATTCCAAATCATGTGTAGGTTAATTTAACTCATGAGGTTTCAACTGACATGAAGCACAAGCAATTACCTGATCATTTTTCATAAGGACACATCCAAGTCCTTTCAACGAAGCATCACTGTAGATAAAAAAATCACTATTTATGGATGGCAGTTCCAAAACTGGAGCATTCACCAATCTTTTTTCAATTCCTGAAAACAATTATCACACTCTTTTTTGCAGATGAACATAATACCTTTTCGAGTTAAATTAGTCATTAGACTAGATAATCGTGCAAAATTTTCAAGAAACCTCCAGTAATAACCTGCCAAATCAAGAAAACTATGGATCTCAGTTATATTTGTGGGTCTTGGCCATTCTTCAACAAATTTTGTTTTAGTAGGATCAAAAGTTATACCGTTTTTTGAAACAATGTGACCAAGGAAAGAAATTTGTTGTAACCAAAACTCACACTTGCTGAATTTCCCAAAAAGTTTCTTTTCTTTTAATGTTTGCAAGACAACCCTTAAATGAATTTCATGCTATTCTTTAATTTTTGAATAAACCAAAATATTATCAATGAACACAACCAAAATCTTATCCAAGAACTCACGGAAAATTATATTTATAAGATCTATGAATACATCAGGTGCATTGGTTAACCCAAAAGGAATAACTACAAATTCATAATGGCCATATCTAATATGAAATGCAGTCTTTGGAACATCATGTTCCTTTACTTTCAACTGATGGTACCCCGACCTCAAGTCAATCTTCGAAAAATACTGAGCTCCTTGGAGCGGATCAAACAAATCATTGATATGAGGAAAAGGATATTTTTACTTAACAGTAATGTTATTCAATGGTCTATAATCAATGCAAAGTCTCATTGAACCATATTTCTTTTTTAATAAACAAGACAGGAGCACCCCATGGTGATCTGCTAGGTTGAATGAAACTTTTATCTAATAACTCCTGCAATTTATTCTTTAACTCTAAAAGTTCAATTTGAGCCATCCGGTCAGGGGTTTTAAAATTGTCTTAGCATCATAAACTAAGTCGACAGTAAATTCAACTTCCCGACCAGGTGTAATACCAAGAAACTCATCAGAAAAAACATCAAGGTACGCATTTACCACTGGCACATCATTAATCTGAACAGTTCCTTTGTTTTCAACAATATGTGCAAGGTAACATTCATTTCCATCTTTTACTAGTATCTCAGCTTCTTGACATGTTATCAACAACAAGGGTTCATTTTTGTATACAAACTGAAAATAATTCTGAAAAGAAACCTCTTTCGCTCTACAGTCAATCTTAGAATGATAAATAAAAATTCAATCCATGACCAATATAACATTAAACCCTACTAGTGAAAAAACAATAAGGTTTATAGGTAGATTCTTTCTGCACACAAGGATAGGAATGTTCTTTTGTTTTCTTTTTGTCTCAACATTTCCTCCAGGTGTTTTTACCGTAAGTTCAGTATTCATATTATGATATGGAATTCCCAATTTCCTAGAAAACTTCTCAGAAATGAAAGAGTGTGTAGACCCTGAATCAAACAACACATTGGAATAATCTAAACAAACAAAGAATGTACCTGATACAACTTCATTTGATGGCCCAACATCTGCTGAAGTAGTTTCAAAGGATTTCACCACCCCTTTCTGCTTGAAGTCTGGCTGCTTTCCTTCAGTTGAGTTCTTTGTTGGACACTCATTTTCATAATGACCCATTTTATTGCACTTAAAACATTTCACTGACTGTAAATCAGATTTTGTCTTACTATTACCCTAATCATTTTCAGTGTAATTACGAGCCTTATGTCCCATTTTACCACATTGGTAGCACTTACCCAAATTCAAAATACATTCCCCAGCATGCTTTTTACCACAATTTTCACAAACTGTAAACTTAAGTTTATTACCATTAGAATTTTTTTAAGAGTTCTTCCCTTTCACCTGCCACCTCGACCTCTTATTCAGTTGTTTTTCAAAGAACACCTGATCATCATCAAACTCCATTTTCACCTTCTCCGCACAACGAACAAGTTTTTCATAACTTTTGAACTCACGAGAAGAAAAAGCCCTTCGATACTTTGGCTTTAATCCTGAGTAAAAACGTTTGATTTTACTATCAAGACCTCGAATGAAATTTGGAGAATACCTTGCCATTCAAGTGAATTTTTCTTTATAAGAAGACACTGAGTCATCCTCCAGCCTTAATTCTAGGAATTTTTTTTCCATCCTAAGATGAACCACCTTAGGAAAATATTTCTCAAGAAACATACATTTGAATTCATCCTAAACAAGAGCATCAATATCCTCACTGTCCCTGATATTTTTCACCATCGACCACCACTGATCAACTTCACCTTCAAAATGGTAAACAGAGAGACTAACCTTTTGATGTTCTGAACAACCCATGACATCGAAAATCTTTTCTAGTGCTTTAATCCACACTTCTGCTAGCACCAGATCAGATGATCCTCTGAATGATGGGGGATGTTGCCTCATGAAATGCTCCACCACTGACATGTTCCTCTGTGGTTGATCTGGTTGATCTCATACATGGATACCACCACCATTTATATCCTGATTCAATTGTGCCATCATTGTAACAAACGGTTTAGTTCTGATTCTGACCATCTCTGGTTACTGATTTGGAAGGTTATCTTCCTCATGATGTCGTCCTAACATAGCTGCCCTATTTCCTCTGAGGAAAACCATTCTGAACAAAGAAGTATCTTAGGCGAAGCAACATGGTAATCTATAAATGCTATATGATTTCAATATTAACATAAATTACATTATGGATATTAATTTAACAATACCCTAACTCCTAAAGTTATCTAAACCGACCTCTGATACCAACTATATGGACCCAGCCTTAAAACAGTATATAATATTGAATTAAACGAATAATTCACATTGAGGATCTTTTTAGGTTTAGAGTTTTAGAGATTTAGGACATAAATATTACATCTCAAAAGTTTAAAAGGTAGACACTTCTACACAGTTTCCATTTTTCTCACAAGATAAAAACTCTTGAAGAAAAGATTCATGTCTAGTTCCATGTTTTAGACAGCATGACTTTTCCTTTATCCCATCTTTGACCCTATTCATCATTAAATCATGTGAAAACATTTCAAAACTTAGGATGAGCATAAAAAGCTCAGTAAGGGTTATAAATCAAGGAATGAAAACATTTGTTCATAAATACATACAAAACATGAAATCTTTTACTTACCTTGAGAAAACATAAAATTTATGAAAGACACATAGAAATCATAAATCATAAAGGTAACTTGTGTCATCCATATCATACTTACGTTGCAGTTATCACAGCTATATAGGGAGTTACTTTGGAATACCCATCACAGTATATTCCCTAAATCTCTTAGGAGAAACATTCAAGTTTACCTCCGTCACATTACCCAATGCATTGAAGAGCTATCTCGGGCTCACCCGTCCTAAGTTTATCACGAAACAACCCCTATACATAAATAATTCCCAAGAACCATAACATGATCATAACACATAACATAAGCATAAAGGAAAGATAACATTTCCATATTTCAATAATAAAATATCATTTCAAGATATTGAAATAATAAATCCATTCTCAAAATCATTTTCAATACCAAAGTACATAAAAATAGTATTTGGTATTTATTTTTCCTTCTAAAAATATTTCAGCTTGTTAAGGAAGCCAAAGATAAAATAATACTCGCGGCGGCGGAAAGGTCGTTGTCACCGCTTACGTAAAAAACATTCCTTTTTTTCGTTTAGTAAAACGATTCGTAGAAAAATATTCCCTTTGAGTAAAATAAAAATTCAAAGGGGTTAATACATCGTATAAAATAAAGTCGTGTATGAAACTAAATATTCATCAATGAAAGGAGATTGAGACGAAGTCCCTTACCTCATGCCCGACTTCACTCGATCATTCTTTAATATCATGAATAATAAAATAAATTCAATTTGTACTTTCATAAGAACCTTTTTCAATTTTATTCTTCCATTTATATCACTTATTACCATGTTATAAATATTATGTAATCATTTATGTTAATAACATCCATTTTGTCGATATTTGGTACTTAAGTAAAAAATGAACAACTTATATTTACAAGTTGTACATGTGGTCAATAGTTAATTATATCCAGAATGACATTAATTATTCAGATATCATATATATCATATATATACATTATATACATGTATTTATAATAGTATATATCATTTAGAGGTAAGAAATGAAATGCACCGTTCATGGAGACGGTAAGCCGTACGTACGCATGAACGCTTCTTTCATTTCTATATCTTATTTTAGTGGAATTAAAACATAATGATAAATAGTAGTATTATAATTCCAGTATTTTATCATATATAATATCATTAAATCTATCCTTTATATGTACCACATATGGTATGAATGAGTCATATCACTTTGAGGGGGCGGTACTCCGCACTTCCTCTAATGAGATTATTGCGTTTACCCATAATGGAAACCATAAAGGCATGCCATAAATGGAAAATATAGAAGAATAAAGAAAACATAAACATAATATATATCATATATAAATACAGTTCTATTATAATGGCCACCATGAGAGGTGGTTGGAGATATTTGAACAATCATCATTTCATGAGGCGTTAGTTTTCAATCCACAGAAACATTAAGTTCTTCATCCCTTAGATAGAGGTGTGTGTAAGTGTAGTTAGAATACTTCTTATAAAAACATCCTAGTTTATTGAGTATACTGGTGTTGTTACAAAATAAAGGAATAAAAAGAGTTTAGGGGCTGGAGAAGTAAAATAAAAGAAAACAATTTAAGAGAAATGGTTACCTTTGATTTGGGTAACTTCCTTTGGTTTGAACCAAAAGGAATTCTTGAAGTACCTTATGCCTAAGGTAAGGCTTCTATAAGGAGGGGAGGGATGTATGGAGCTTAATTAGGCAGAGTTTGGATGATCCAAATGGGTTGATAGGTGTGAGAAATTGGTTAAAAGTGGTCTCTTTTTATAAGGGAATGGATGGGCTCTTTAGGAAAGTGTGAAAATATTATTTTATAATATAATGATATTCGGTTTATAAAGGTCCAAAAATAATTATTGTCGAAGATAAGATGACTCATGGTCAAAATATAATTATCCAATAGGAATTGGACAGGTTTTGGATAATAATTTAATCATTATAATCTTATTTATTTAAATCATTTATTAATGAGGTAAATACTGCATCATTATTGTGTCATGAATAATTTAATTTATTAGATGTAAAAAAATTATAAAACAAATACTATAATGTAGGAAATATTTTTGTCTTTCCAATAAATATTTATAGTAAAAAATATTCATTATATAACACCGTATAAAATTAATTTACGAAAAGTTTTTTGTTTATGTCATTTTTTCCTTTACATTAAATTAATTAGTCTAATGTGTCATTATCATTCATAAGTGGCTACATGGGGTCCCAAAATCAAAAAAAGGATTCCCATGGTCGGCCATTACTCATCCAATAAGGTTAGGACAAGTGTTAAGGTAATTTTTAATTATTATAATATTTTTTTTACCTTGAATTACCCTATTTACCTTTAACCGCAGTAAATAAAAGTCAAAATTTACTATTCCCCCCAAAAAAATTTCATCTTATTGAAAGAAATTTTACTTTTTGATAACAACCATGTATGTCAGATTTTCGAAATTCAATTCACATAAGTGGTAAAATTTCATTTAAGTGAAAAAGTCAATTTTTTTTAACTACCACTAAGTGGTTTCACTATTCATAAAAAATTAAAGTTTTTCCAAAAAATACCTAAAATTCAGCCTAAGATATATTTGATATTACAAATTCAAAAATTATGTTTATTTTGAAAAACTCAAAACATATAAGTGGAATTATTTAATTTAAAAATTAATTCCCATTATCAAAACAAATAGCGTGTTTTTTAGAAACAATAACTATCAAAAGATTGATACTTGTTTATGTCCAATTTCAAAGTAAAATAAATTCAAATGACCAACATTGGATTAAATGGTAAAAATATATTTTAATTTCACTTTAAAACCAATTAAAAAGAAAATATAACCATATAAATAAATTAGATTAAAATTCACTTTTGAATTAAAATACAATATTTTTCACTATTCATTAAAAAATGAACTTTATCAGAAAAATACCAAAAATTACCCAAAGTAAAATTTTATGTCCCCATTATAAAGAAGGATTTTATTTGGTCAATTAGAATGTATTAAAGTGACCAAAACTATATTTAAAGAGGGTTCTCCATTAAAAGGCGGTAAATCAACCTTTTAATTTAAATTATGCTTAAAATTAGATTCATTCACATTTTAAGCCTCTAACTTTTTTTGGATAAATGTAAATACATTTAAAAAGAATGTATAATCATATTGTAGTTATTTTTGTTCATGCCACCAATACAATGGCTGGGAGTTAACTTCCATTTAAAATAATAATATTATATTGTTAGTGCACAATGTAAGATTTCAATGAAACCTGTTGTTGCGTATCAGGTATGCTATCGAACATAGAAACCCTTTTAAAGTAAAAATAATATTTAATTCACAAATATTAATAAATATGAAAATAAATTATTCTTCATTTAAATGGGATGTTACATCATCTCTTTGACTATAAAAATTCATTTGAAAGCTAAAATGATTTCATACATCATTGTATCTTTTTTATAATTTTTAGACATCAAATAAATAAAATTATTTATGACACAATAGAGATGAAGTGTCTACCTCATTAATGAATGATTTAAATAAATAAGATTATAAAAATTAAAACAATATCCAAAACCTCTCCAATTCTTATTGGATTATTTTATTTAGAACATGAGTCATATTATAATCGACTTTAATGAGTTTTTTACCTTTTTAAACTGAAGATAAGTTTATAATAAAATAATATTTTCAAACATTCCTAAAGAATCCCTCCTCCCCCTTATAAAAATCACTCACTTCTAACACATTCCACACACCTCTCAAGCCACTTGTCTCATCCAACCTCTTCCTAATTAATCTTCTTACATACCTATCTTTCTCCTAGAAGTCTTACTTTATGCTAAAGGCACTTCAAGTAAACCTTTTGGTTCAAACCAAAGGGAGTTACCCGATTTAAAGGTAACATTTTCTCTTAAGTTCTTTTATTTTATTTTACTTCTCCAACCCCTAAACTTTTTTTATTCTTTTATTTTATAACAACAATAATATCCTCAATATACTAGGTTTTTGTTACGAGAAGGAGTTGAACTACACTTACACACACCTCCATCTATTGGGAAAAGAACATACTGTTTCTGTGGACGGCGAAATACTGCCTCACGAAATGATGATTTTTCATATATCTCCAACTGCCTCTCATGGTGCCCATTATTATGGAACTGTATTCATATATGATATATATAATGTTTATTTTTTCTTTATTATTCTGTATTTTCCATTTATATCATACCTTTATGGTTTCAATAATGGGTAAACGCGATAATTTCATTTGAGGAAGTGCGGACTACCACCCCTAAAAGTGATTTGACTCGTTCTTGCCTTACGTGGAATATATAAAGAATAGAGTTAATGAAATTATATCTGATATTTTACTGAAATTATAATATACCTATGTATCATTAATTTTTCATTCAATTAAAATATGAAATAGAAATGAAAGTAGCGTTCATGCGTACGTACGACTTACCATCTCCATGAACGGTGCATTTTATTTCTTATCTCCAAATTTTATGTACTATTATAAATACACACACATATATATATATAATGGATATATATAATATATATGATATCTAAATCATGAATATCATTCTGAAGATAATGGAATTTTGACCACATGAACAAATTGTAATTATAAGAAGTTAATTTTTGACTCAAGTACCAAATATCAACAAAATGACCATTAATAACTTAAATGATTACATAATGATTATAACATGGTAATAAGTGACATAAAAGGAATAATAAAGTTGAAAAATGTTATTAATCAATTATAAATTATATTTAGTTTATTATTTAGGATATTAAAGAATGAACAGTTCAAGTCAGACATGAGGTAAGGGACTTCGTCTCAATCTCCTTTCATTGAGGCATCTTTTGATTTCTAAACGACTTTATTTTATACGGTGTATAAATCCTTTTGACTTTTCATCTAATTCAAAGGGAATATTTTCTCTATGAATAATTTTACTAAATGACAAAAAAGAATGTGACTTTTTAACTTAATTGGTGGCAATGACCTTTTCCGCCGACGCAAGTATTATTTGATCTTTGGCTTCCTTAACAAGTCATAATTTTCTTTAAAAGAAAAATAAATACCATATAATATTATTTTCTATTTTGGTATTGAAAATGGTTTTGAGAATGGATTTATTATTTCAATATTTCAGAATGATATATTTTTTTGCAATGTGGGAATGATATCTTTCCTTATTCTTATGTGATGTGTTATGATTATGTTATAGTTCTTGGGAATTATTTACGTATACGGGTGGTTCTGTGATAAACCTAGGGCGGGTGAGCCTGATATTTCTCTCCAATTCATTGGGTAACGTGATGTAGGTAAACGTTAATGTTTCTCCTAATATATTTAGTGAATATACTCTGATGAGCATTCCCAATGTAACTCCCTATGTAGCTTTGATAGCTACAATGTAATTATGTCAGGGATGCCACAAGTTAACTTTATGATTTCTGTTTTCTAGGTGTTATTCATAAATCTTATTATTTAATGAGGTATGTTAAAAATATTATGTTTTTATGGAGTAATGTTTTATTTCTTTATTTTATAACCCTTACTGAGCTTTTTATACTCATCCCATGTTTTGAAAAAAAATTCATAGAACTTAAAGATGAATAGGGTCATAGATAGAACAAGAGAAAGTCATGCTGTCTAAAACATGGAACTGCACATGACCCTTTTTCTCAAGACTTTTTATTTTATGAAAAAAATGGTGACTGAGTAGAAGTTTCTACTTGGAAATTTTTTTGAGATGTAATAGTTATGACCTAATTCCCAAAAACTCTAAACCTAAAAAGATCCTCAATGTGAGTTATTCACTTAATTCAATATTATGTAATGTCTAAAGTTGGGTCCTTATAATATGTGATAATATTACTCTATAAAAATAATAATATCATCAATATTATATATATAATCCATTATTATATCCAACCATCATATGATTTGATGGAAAATGAGTTACATCATTTCGGGAGGTGAAAATCTGTCATAAACACGATTGATGATTTTGTTTATTATTTGATGGAAGTGCAGGTGGATAAATATTATTACAAAAATATATATATTAGTAGATGATAGATACATGTTATATTATATTTTAGGTTTTAATACATAATTTATGGCTGTAAAAAAGAAATAAAATGAAGGATATTAGTAAAGACAATTGTCTTCTCTTAAAGAACCCTCATTTGGATCTCTTCTTAAGGACCCAAGGGATGGTATTTTGGGAATACCAGAAGATCTATAATGAGAATAAGGATTCCTATGAGGTATTATAGAAGTTTTAGGTTGGTATACATGGATTTTAAGGTGTGAAGAAGTTAAGTAAGTATGTTTCCTTTTATAATTAAAGAGGAGTGGCATTTTTTAAATACCCAAACTATTCAATAATGTGGCTTCACTCTCCCCTCAAGTGACTCAAAAATTGATAAAAATTGTATTAGAGTGATATAAATATTTATATACACTTCCACCACAGAAAATAACCATCTTTTTAAACTATTTATTCCTTAGCCTTTAGGTTAACTCACTTTAACCATTTTTGTTTTCACAATGGTAATTAGTTTTTTAAAACAAGAAAATTTATCCATTATTAATAAAATAAAATGATAATTAATAGAAAAATTTTACCAAATTACTCTAAATATTAAATCCAATTTATCTAAGACAAATTCTACGTATTTGGAAGATTAATTTTATCCCAAGCACATGTAATGTGCAAAACCTCATTTTAACCTTAACCGTATTAGATATTTTTAAGCCTTTTTTAATCTATATTATTTCCAAATATTATGTTGAACATATTAAATAATTTTATTTATTATTATTCCAATTATGTTACCCATTTACCAAATTATACTCACATAATTGGACAATTTATTTTAAAATTAATCCCACAGACACGACTAAAAATTGGTTTTCCACATAAAAGTTTATCATAATTATAAAAAGTTTTTATATAAAAATTAAATATAATAATTTTTAAACATAAATTAATTGAATTTATTATAACATAATTAAACTAATTTTAATCTGAAAACAATTTTCAATAAAAATGGAACCCTTAAATTATTTAAATGAAAATTCCGCTTGCAATAAACCCCAGTTGTTTTCACTATTCATCAAAAAATTCATCTTTCTTTAAAAATCTAAAAATTGAATCCAATAAATTTTTACATGAATATTTCAATAATTAATTTCATGATGTAAAATATTTTTTCTAAAATATGTAGAATTTAATTTTAAAGTATATCTGAAGTGAAATGAAATCACCATTTTAAAAAATATTATTTTCTTAAAACATTTCATTTTCATTTAAATGATCTTATTTTAATTATAATCAATAAATATCTATTCAATTTATTTTATACAATTTTAAAACATATAAATTTAAAAATTTATTTATTCTTATTCATACCCTCCAACTAAATATCTAATTTATAAGGATCATGATTAAATAATTATATTTTAATAGAGTTTCGTTTTTTATTTACACCGGGTATAGTGTGTATTGAAAGTTATAGAGGATATTGAGTTCAGTTATAATTAAATATATAATATATACTTATGGTAATAAATTAAATTATATTATGGGTGTTTTTTCATATATGTTTTTGAATAGGATGTTACTCCATTAAAATCTCAAGTTGTTTTATTCTACCCCCTTAAAACAGTGTGTCGTCGTAATTTAATACTGGTCTTGGTAATCGATGGTTTAACAATTGAAAATTAATTTTTTGGAAACCAATTTTATATAAATGGTAAATAAAATTAACACTTTAAATAGAGAGAAATGTTTTTTCAAAGGTCATCTATTATATAACACACTAGGAATCCACGTTTGAAAAAATTGGTGGGATGTGAAAAATAAGGAAATAGAAGAAAATCATAAATAATTATGAAGAGTGATAGTGATCATTGATCAAAAGAAATTTAATGACATAAAAAATTTAACCACCAAAAAGGAATAAATCTATAATGAGTTAAAGGACCATCCGTTTATCATAATTGAAGATACTATGATAACTTTTTTGTTTCAATGTCCATGTCCCAGTGTTTTCTGACTCCTTTACCATCTGGACTACAAACATAAACAAATATATCTACATGATAAGTGAAATTTCATATTTTGGTGGTAATTAAATCATATTCCACTTCATCTATTACTCTAATAAATAAATATCCAAAAAGAATATTAATTCCTAAAGAACTAAAATTTACATTTAATATATATATTCTAATACCAAAATGGTTTTTGTGAGTTATCCAATAATACGTTAATTTCAAATACCTCAATAGTAACTCCAAATTTTCAATATAATCCATTTCTAAAGTAGTTAACCTTAAGAATCATCCAAAATATGTCTAACCATATTCAAAGTATAAAAAATTAAATGAAATGACACTAAATCTACATTATATTCTCCTGAAAAGATAAAGTGGTTCTTAATTTTAGATTCTAAATATTTTAATACCTTGAACACCATGAAACGTTAATCAAACCAAGAATGATTCCAAAAATAAAATCTCATAGTTTCAAATATATTACATAAATCCAAACATGCAATAAACAATAACAAAGAAAACATAAACCTTCTAATCACTAACTAATTTCATGGTCCCCAATAATATCACATAAACATATATTTATCATTATTACCTCAATATAGAGCATATATTAAGGGTTTCCTTTCATCAATCATGTGCTTTCCAAAAAGATTAAATTTTCATAAAATCCCTTTTATTGTTACTATTTAGCATAAATTTCCAAATAATGAGTTAAATAATACTTCACTATAATTATTATACATTTCATGATTCTTAAAATGAGAATATCATTGATAAAATATTTTTACAACAAATTTCATGAAACCAAATACATAATAACTTTAATCATTCCACCTCCGATGTATTAATTTCTTGCACATTCCCTTGATATCCCAGCTTCTTCTGAGGTATAATCATTTAAATCTTGGGGAATTTAATTTCATAGGGGACTGCCTTCTTATAGTGGAAGCATTGAACATTGGATACGTATCTCTTACTCTTTAAATCATGAAGATGTTGGGATTTCTCCCCAAACATGAAGAGAATTACAATTCCCTTCAAAAAATCACAAGGGTTCTTGTTTTCAGAATTATTATAAGGGGAAATCCTTAATTCCCTTATCCCATTTATACATATTTTTCTATAACAAACTCTTCTTCTATTACTTTCATTTTATGTTGTGACATCCAGACCTAGAAGAAACTAAACAGTTTCTCCAAGCCAGTAGGCCACATGGACTCAAGTGCACCTCCCCATACACTGGAGCCTACCGACATGCAGCAAGGCCCTGGGGTGTGTCTGCGGGGAGACTATACTATCATGTCAAAGTGAATCATATCGGTTATAATAACCATATAAATAGAAGAATTATTATAAATATATAAAACTTGTGGCATAAATAAGAGTAATCATATAATAATGAATCAATAATCAAAAGATAGAAACTAAATCATATACAAGGTGATAATGTATTTTATGTCTCTATACAATAGGAAAAAATGGACAAAAAGTAGTAGGAAATTCATATTATACAAAAGAATAAAAAAGATGCCAAAACCTATCCTATAATCCAAAGCACATGCTCACCCTTATAATATTAAGCTCCATCATAATCCATGTATGATCAGTTGTCCAAAGAGGACGCTTCCCCTTGTCAAAACATGGAAACATTTAATCTATCCAAGTTCTAATGGTGTCCCAGATGGGGTGTGAGGTAAATCTTAGTAGGCCACCATCAACGATGTCTATACCATCCCTTATGAGAAAATTAATTGAAATATTGTGCATTTATGTATATGTATATATATAAGTAAAGACAATACAGAATTATATAAATCTTAATACCTATTTCAGCCTTAGCTGGTGTCTGGGCATAAAATCATTCAATTATATATGTTCTAGTTTATAATATGTTTCAAGTATAATATATATGATGAATATAATGTAATTGGATCCAAGTTCTTACCAAGGAATCCATTAATGTTCCAAATAGTAAATTGGATTCAAGGTAATAACCAAGGCATCATTGACCTCAGGGGTCGAGAAAACTTAGTAATAACATGAATTATATATATAAGGGGTCTGAGTGTAATCTAAGGGGAATCACCAAAGGAATTACACTATAAGAGTTATGACCGAGTCAAAGGATCTTATCCAAGGTGAAATGGGCTAAGAATGACTGGACCCATTGGGATGAATCTGTGGTGCCATATTTTTGAACACGTCAAGTCAGATCCAAGAAGTATGTCCAATGAATCAAAATATCTGGGAGATTTTGAGAGGACCCAATGGAATCATGATGGGAATCCTCTAGTAGAAAAGGACCAGGATCTAAGGTTGGAATCTCCTAGGGAAGTCATCGCCTTGAACCGGACTAGAATCTTCTGAGTTCACAAAGAATTTCATTTAGAATATAAGGCTGGCTCAACTCTAACAACTATTATAATGATAAAAAGGTCTATATGTTGTATTCATATTATAAATAATTCATTATTTTATTAAGTCCATGAAACAAATATAACTTTTAATAATTAAAAAGGTTCATTACATTTCCATTTATACTAGATGACAAGGCTAAATTGGAAAAGAAACAATTTATTTCATTAAATCCATATTCTATTGTTAGGTTCATTCAACTACCTTTCAAAGTCATAAAAAGGTGGGATAATTACATGGAACCAATTTCTATTCAAATATAATTAAATATTCTAGGTAATATCGAATAGTATACATTCCGGTTAACATTTAAAATATTAATTGATTAATTTGAAACACTTACCTTAGAAGGACCAAATAATACCTTACATGTATTATCCATTCAATTATTTGATGAAAACACTTACCTTTAATGATTTCAAATCCAGATCACCAGAATAGTGTCATAGATTGTCATAAAAATCCACCGAAGACATAAAATATGAAACAACCTACTTTTGGTGGTCGTTGTTGAGGATATAATCACCAATGATGTGAAGGAAATATAAAAAATTGGTTGTGAAACATGAGTTCAATGAGTATAATCATGGAATTCTAATTTCAAAAGAAATCCCTTGTGAAACTGGAAATCACAAAATGAAGGAAGTTTATAAAATGGTTATATTTTGAGTTATGAGTCATAGACATCTCAAAAAATCCATTGCAACATATACCAATTTCATCCATTGACTAGAAATAGCTATAACAATATAGGAGGACGATGGTGCTCTACCTTCACCTGTTGACCTGTGGAACACCTAATGATAAAACCTACTATCTCATATTTCATCTCAGGCCACCAATACTGGTTTTGAATATCTCTATACATCTTGGAGATTCCTAGATGAACATTCCAATGATATGCATTGTACTATCACATTAGTTTCTCCATCATATCAATAGGAACCTAGATACACCAATGTATATGTTGGATGTATTCTCTATAAATAGAAAAATAAGAAAGTTGGTCCTCACTATACATTCCCAGAGATCCAAGAATTTGAGATCTGAAAAATAAATACACATCACCTTATCAAAGAGTGAAGTGGAATCTATCAAAGGTGAGAGCTAATACTGGTCATGACTCTCATGAAAATCCATATGAATCATAGAAAATAGGGACATCAATTTCCATTCATCAATGGCTTCATGAATAGCACGTACCTATGTTTTCTATCTCAGCACATCATCTACCACATTTCCCTTTCCAAGCATATAGGCATGCTCAGTGTGAATGAATGGAAGATATTCAACCCATATCCACTATCTAAGATTTAGGTCAGGCTACGTAAATATATATTTAAGGCCCTTCTTTCTAGTATACACCACAAAGAACTCACCCATAAAATAGAGTCTCCATAAGTATTAGGAATGGACATAAATTTCACTCTCAAGGTCATGCATTGGGTAATTATGCCCATGAGGTCTCAATTAATGAGAATTATATGCAATGAATCTATCCTATTTAATCAATATGGCACTCATCGTGTTTCCTTATGTATCATATAAAATGGTATTGCCTCTACTGAGATTAGGGTGAATCAGTATCGGTGATATGGTATGACTTCCTTTCAACTCCTGAAAGGATTTCTCACACTCTTCCAAACATAATAATTTCAAAACATTCTTTGTAAGACCAGAAAGAGGTGCAGTAATGCATGATAACTCATGTTTGAAATTCATGTTGTATCAATCCATCACTAAGAAACTCCACATGTTAAAAAAAGTCCTTGGGATGATCCTATGAAACCACAACACTAACCTTCTCTAGTTTAACTAATACTCTAGATTTAGAGATAATATGACCTAAGAATAGATATTTTTCTCTCCAAAATTGGTACTTTTCCTAGTTATAATAAAGATGATTCTCCCTCAGTGTATTCAATATGATCTCAAAGTGTTTAGAATGGTCACTATGAACATGACAATACAACAATAATTCATCCAAAAAGACCATAAAAAGTATCTAGATAGAGTTAGAAAACCATATTCATAAAATCCATGAAAATGTATTGTTCATTTTTAAGACTTAATGGGAAAAAAGATACTAATATAATCTATACCATATATGGAAAGTCATTTTTGGTAAATCTGAAGGCCAGACTTGAAATTAATGGTAGGCCGGTCTTAATTAGATTGTTGAGAACACAATAGATCCTCATAAATATTCAAAGATATAATATATTTTAGGTAATGGATATTAGTTCTTAATAATAAGTTTTTTCAACCATTGGTAGTCGACACATAATCAAATAGTATCATCAACCATCTTAGTGAAAATCATGAGTAAACCACATGAAGAAGTTATGGTTCTGATAAAACCCTTGGCCTATAAATCCACCATCTATATCTTGAGCTCCAAGAGTTTAGTAGGTTCCATCATGTATAGAGTAATGGATTCTTGAGATATTTCTATAATAATAATGATTTTAAACTTTACCTCTCTCTTTGGAAGCAAACAAGAAAAATCGACAAGAAATCATCTCTTAAATGATCTGATATCATAGAATAACATGTCAGATGTATTCCATGCTCCCCTATAATGAGACATACAATATGGGCGGTCACTCCAAAAATCCCATGATACTCTAGTCTATCACTACCTGCATGTACATTCCACTCACCCTTGTGGAGATAAATTCCACCCTCTAGTGATGTAAACGATACCCTGTAGGGATTGAAATCCACATAGATGTGATATGGGATTATCCAATCCATTCCAAGAATGATATAAAAGCCTATCATCTTGAGTATAATGAGGTCACATAATAAGTGATAATTACCTACCTTAATGGGGAAGTCCTTATATTGTCATATTCCCTCTGACCGCACTCCCAATGTTTTGTCCAAGGTCATCAAACTATAGTAGTACCGAATTTCAAAACTAATACTTTTGATGCTCAATAAAGAGATAAATGATTGAGTGGAACCTATATCAAATAAGTCAGATGTAATAATGGAGGTTACTAGAATAGTACCTAGTACTGTAGTAGGTCCAACACTCTGATCCTCAACTATCTGCTAGAATTCATTCAACTGAGGTGATCTAAGGCACTATACAACAAATAAAATTCCTAAAGAATTTCCTCTCTACTGGAAATAATAATCTGAAGTTTGGATACCAAATCCTAGACCTCCTCTTTGGAAGGTCTTTTTGGTGATACTCCATCTCCCTACCACAAGTGGTGTAACTAAATCTTCCCCTGAAGGTGGAGCTGGTGAGGATTCTCTTCCACTCAAATCTGGTGGAAAGATCCGATATAATATATATGGATTCCTCATATGAATGTAATTAAAACACTCTAAAGGGTTTTTTCACACTGAGGCTTTAGATTCCATTTTCATTCACATTGATGGAATATACTAGATCTTTGAGGGAGGATACTATGGTATCCACTGAACTGATGAGAATCCAGAAGTCTTTGCTTCCTACTACCAGAAGAACATTGGCCCCATCTCACCACTGAACCTCTATGCCCAGAACTATAATCTTCCCTCAGGTTGAGCTTTATAATAAGAGATATATTTACAATCATAGAAAATGTAGGTAGGGGAAATGAATTCACCTAACTAAGTATGGTATATTAGGGCCCATCCTCAATGCATCTAGCACGTGATAAGTCATCACTGTCTAAAAGTAGTGAAAAAACATTGTAATTCTATAAAAGGCATTAAATAGTTCATAACAGATATATCACCCTAGTCTAGGTATATGATCTCTCTGGATCACTCAGCACTCATTATCTGAGGAAAGAAGTAATCATAGAAATATTCTCGAAGTCTGTCCAGACCACACCCTAATGATGCCAGCCTGGATAATCACATCCCACTAGAACATGGTTTAATCATAGAGAATATTATTGGTAAGCACGACCCTCCTCTATAGAGGTGTATTCATATTCTCAATGATTAATAAGGAGGAATCTTTCTAAGACTCAGTAACCTGAGTACTATCATCCCCTAAAAAGGATTGATGATTTTACTAGTAGAAATTATGAATCAAATTAGCCATAGTCGGTGCAGGTCATGGAGAACCCTACATAGGCTTCATCCGATGTAGAAAAATCTCTCAAAGCTAAGTGTTTGTGCCTAGATTAGGTATAACAGGTGGTGCCTCATGTGGTACTTCTAGCTGCAACTACAGTGGATCAGGTCCCCATATCTAGACCATGGCCATCGACCCTGTCCTAGTACAAAACATGAGGACATAGTGGTGAAATAGCTAAAATAATTTCAATCACACACCATTGAAAAATATTTGAATAAAAAAGAAGCACTAGTGGAAGTAGAATATAATAATTTTGTCTCACTACCCAAGGTACTACCCCAACTACCTTCTTAGAAAGCTAAACTGTTGGTATGTCTTCATGTTTAATTTATAGGGGTTCTTTTAGGTGAAGGGTCATTTAAGATTTACACTTCATTTACTGTAAACAAATTCATTTTTACAATTAAATCATAACATTTTAAATTTTCACTTTCTAATATACATATATCATGGTTTGATAAAAATTTATTTCCATTCCCAATGAATAAGGGTCCATACACCTTATCACTGAAATCAAAACCCATTTAATTTCTTTTTAACCCTGTCTATAGTTGGTCTTAGAATGTCATGGGTTATATTTGAAGGCAATACTAGATAAATTAACCCTTTATAGTATATTAGGTAACATAAACTTCATAAATAGAAACTAGTAGTTACTCAATCATAACCAAGAGGTGCTCATATAACCAATGGTACATAACTGACATGGGTAAAACTGGTTCTTTAATATGATTCCATAAAACTATAAATAAAAAAACTATTTAGATTGATATGAAAACTTTAAATGACTAGTTACCTTAACCTATAAAATCTTATAGTGGAATTTTTATATATGAAAACCACGGCTCACACAACAATCATAGACAACATAAGGACTCAAAGAAGTGAAATGAACCTATATGGAATTGATTATGTCTGGTATGTAATTTCTATGTTCTTATAATGATGCCTATAAAAATTATCCTTACCATAAGAGGACAAGGTAAATTATCCTAAAATAATATCAAAGAGAAAAATTCAACTACATCACCCAATAGTGAATGTATATAAACTGTAATAAGAGAAATATAGGAAAACAATTTCACATTCCCAAGAAACTTGGAATTTATTATAGACATGGGTTAGCAACTCCCAGAAATGGTGTGTTACCAAGCTCAAGTATTCTTATAATTTCATTTCTCTATTCCCAAATAATAAAATAAAATAAAATAATATTTTATCTGATACCACTTTGTGACGTCCAAAACCTGAAGCTACAAAACAGGTTCCCTAAGCTCAAGAGCCACATGAACTCAATCATGCCTCCCCATATGCGAGAGGCTTCCAACTAGTAGTGAGGGAATATGGGGTGTATATGGGGAGACTATTCCCTCATTTATGAGTGGAACACATAGAATATAATAAAAATATAAATTATAGAATAAGTGTAAAGAGTTACTAATATAGGTAGAAGTAAGGGTAAACATCAAATCTCAAAATAATAATCAAAAGCTGGAAACTAAATAATATTAAATATTGGGATTTATGAAATGTATCTCAAAATAGGAAATATAGATACAATTTAGTAGTAGATATATTCTATAAAAAAGAATAAAAAATACATTAAAAACAATCAAATAATCCCAGGTGTTGGCTTAGTCATTTTCTACCAAGATCGATCATGGAGTAAGAAAGATCGAGTGTCCAAATCGAGATGTTTCCCCTGGTCAACACAAACATTCATGTATTCTTCCTGGGTACCAATGATGGTCAATATAGAGTGTGAGATAAATCTTAATAGGCCACCACCAACATCTTCTATAACACCCATTCTTTGAATATAAATAGAAAAAGTGAGTTGGTGGATATATATATATATAAGTAAAGATATCACAACAATATAAAAACCACAATACCTGCTTTAGCCTCAGCTTCTCTCTAAGCATGTAATAAATTAATTATCTATGTTCCAAATTATAATAATAATAAATATTACTATATATGCTAAATATAATTTAAAATAATCCAATATGTAACCAAGGAATCTTGTAATGTTGATAATAGTAAAGACAGTCCATGGTAATAACCAAGGAATCCATGACCTCATGGGTCGATCCAACTCAATAATAACATACATCCTAGCTATTAGAGGTTTGAGTGTAATAAAAATGGAATCACCCTATGCATTCCACTGTAATAGTTCTAACTATGTCTAAGGATCTCTTCCAAGGTAAAATAGAGTAAGTATGATGGATCCTAATGTGGTGAATCCGTGGAGCAATTTTTCAAAAGGCGTCAAGTTGGATCCAAGGAGTGTATCCAAGGAATCCTAATATATTGAAGATAGTGAAAAGATCCTATGGAATCATTTTCAGTATCCTCTAGTAGATAAGTACTATGTTCTAAGGTTGGTATCTCCCTTAAAAATTCACTCCTTGAATTGGAATAACATCCTTTAAGTGCTCAAGGCATTCCCTCAGGAATCCAAGGATAGCTCATTTTTGAACACTCCTATTATGATAAAATGGTCTATATGAAATAGCAACATCATACATAATTATTATTTAAGTATTTCCGTGTAATACTCGTTCCTTTTAATAATTCAAAAGTTCCATTCCATTTCCTTTCATACAAGGTGATAAGGCTAAATAGTACAAGAAACCATTTATTAATTTCATTTAATATGCAATTTTTTTCTTTCCATTACCTTAAAAAATCATGACAAGGAAGGATAAGGGAATGAGACCAATTTCCATTCAAATATAATCAAATAGTCCAAGTGATATCTAACAGTATACTTTCAAATTAACCTATAAAAAATTCATTAATTAATTTTAAACACTTACCTTAGAAGGGTCAAGTGATACCACGTATTTACTAGCCTTTGAAAATTTATATATTTGATTGAAACACTTACCATTAATTATTTCAAGTATAGCTCACCCAAATGAGGGAAAATAATTTCATAATAATCCACTAAAGGAATAAAAGTGGAAGCACCCTAATTTGGGTGGTTGGCATTGAGGTTTTAACCTTCAATGAGGTGAAAGGCATATATAAAACAGACTCTAGAACTTGAGTTTAATGATTATAAGCATTGTTTATGAATTTAAAAAGTAGCGCCCGGTGAAACCAGCAAGTGCACAATTATGATAGTTTATAAAATGGTTAGACATTGAGGGATGAGTCATAGACCACCTACCTTATACCCATATCACTCTCCCTGTCGAGTATCAACCATTAATTTTTCCTAGATCAAAATAAAATTTAAGAAAGGATTAATGCACTAAAAATTGGGAATAAGATCTTATTTTAAAATAAAATCATCATGGTAATGATTAATGATGAACCAAGACTACGGATTAAAGATAATAACTTGGGGAATCCCATGAGATCAACGATTCTCAAATCCAATATTTGATGATAAAACAAGATAAAAAAACACTAGAAAGGGAATTTGGGAGCTCCAATGTGATGAAATTAAGGTTCATTATCTACTAGAGGAGAAAATGAGAGGAAAAAATAGTTTAAAATAAAATTAATGGAAAATGGTAATTTTATCTAAAAATTTTAGACTCGCATGGTTTGGCCACACGGTTTTCCAAATTATTCCCTAACCGTGAACACCTCACTACCTTAAGAGGGGACCCACATGGTTAGGCCACTAAGATTGAGAAAACTATCACCAATCGGGCTATATGGATCTGCTAAAAAATATAGACCATCTACCCAGGTGTGCATCCTTGGGTGCATGGTTAGGGTATGTTCTGTGCCCTTAATGGACCTATATATTTCCTCACATGGTTATGTGGTACCATAGATGATGGGCTATGTGGTTTCTATGAACCATGAGGCACATTGGATTTTTCTAGAGGCTGGGGTTTCGAGCTCTAAAGAAGCCCAAGACACCCCCCAGAAAAAATTATTTTGATCTCAATAGGAATCTATAATAGGTACAAAGAGAAGAAATTGACTAAAATATAAAGGATCCATACCTAAAAGAAAAACGGGCTTCTTACAGAAGCCATAAGACTTGGGAAATTATTTCTTTGTCTTGATAGCACATGATATTATGTCCTTATATGATTAGAATATCGGTATTACTAGTGGCCTTTGAAGGATTGGATTCAACCCATCAGATAAATGGTCAATATTACTCTTTGTATTATGTATGCAGTTTCTATCATGAATTTCTATCCTTGTATAGTTTGATTCATGCTTGAAAACATTTTTATCTTCCTTTTGTCTTAGTTTCAATAATTTTCTCTCCTTATCCACTCATTGTATGTAAGGGAAAAAAAATTCTAATAATACTACCTTAAAATCCTTTCATTCGATGTAGGTTATTTTTTCATTATCCATTTTTTTAATCAATGAACACCAATGATCTAGATATCCTAAGAGATGATAAACTACTATGACAACATTCTCCCTTTCATTGCTTCCCAATGTGAGAAATTTATTCTCTATAGAACTTATCCATTTCTCATCTATGAATGGATTTATAGATCCATTAATTTTTGGAGGTTGATAATACATTAATCGGTATAAATTTGTTGTACCACATGGTTGATTAGGAAGATAATCCTTACGGGAAATTTTATTTCTCATAACCAGAGTCAACTATGCCAATATTATTATAATTTTATTTGTTCCATTTTTTCCACCATCTCAAGCTTTATTATATTTACCAAAATGGAAATCTCAACATGGGGTACCTTAATTGATATGTTTTCCATTCCTTTTTCTGGACTCCATTTCTAAACAATGGAATACACTACATTAGATCATAACATTATGATATATAATTTATAATTCCAAAATAATAGTGAAACACATAACATAAATTGAATATATTATTCATGGATAATATCATAAAAATAAACATGGTTTGTTTGGGAAATTTTTCAATTCATAAAATGGATTCAAAATAAAATGTGAATTAATTTAATAATATCCCCCCAAAGTATCGAACTAGCTAAATAGTGAGGCATGCTTTTTATACCAAGTAATTATAGATTCAAGCCTAACACACATTTTTCAGTGTTATTGACCCTAGGAACAAATTTTCTAGATAAACATCCACTTATAACATCACTAAAGGGAGGTATTTCAAGAAAAACATCAAAATATATACCTAAAAAACATTAGGATGTTATACTATACATTGACTAATCATTATAGTAATTCATATGGTTATATTTCTTAATCTATGCTTTCCTAAATTTAGTCCCCATGATTTTTATTAAATTTTCTCAGATACCAACTATAATGACCCGGACCCATGTAGACCAGTTTTGGTGGTTACATTATTACATTGGAAATAGATATAAGAAACAACATCCAAAAGGAACCAATAGTTTAGTAGTATTGGTAAAATACAAACATAAATGAAATTCAGATTACATTTTAAAAAATACACAAAGTTTTTTTCTTTGAGAACACCATTATTTCCCTTAGTATATCTATACATATAAATTGAAAAACACTTCTTGGTATCATGGGGAAAATAAAACATAAAAAATTAGTGAGATCAAATGCTCTGTAATGGTTTGAATACAATAGAATCAATCATTAATAAATAATAATAATAAGTATGGAAAGATAAATAATTGAAACAATTTCCATTTAGATAACAAATTGAGAATAATGTTGTAGTAATAATGTATGATCAAATAAATGCATATAAATGATCACATGATCTTGAAACATATCAATGGATATTCTAACTAATCAAATAGTCACATAGACATCAATAACTGATATTATAATGAGGTAATTCATAATGTCAGACATCATAAACATACTATTAAGACCATTCACAAGGAAACAGAGAGCTATAGATAAAAACACATCTAATATGGTCAACTAATTAGTCTCATTAGACCCATCGATGCATCAAGGTTATATATAATTATGCACCCTACCCATCACATAATAATTCTTCTTCATTCTTTATATAAAAGGGGTGAAACATAATCAACATAAGTATTCATATTGAAAACTAACATACAAATTGTTAATACTCAACCCAATCCATAGATAATCTTACTAATAAAATAGTAAAATATAAATCAATAATTGATATCATAATGAGGTAATTCATATTGTCGGACATCACAAATATACTATTAGGACCTTTGACAAGATAGATTAATAATTGATAGAAACACATCTAATTTGGCCAGCTATTTTGTCTCATTAGACCTACCAATACATCGAGGGGCTATATAATTATGGGCCCCACCTATCACAAAATAATAATTCTTCTTTCCCCATATGAAATGGTTGAAACATAATCAACATAAGAATTTGTGTTGGGAGCTAATATACAAAATGTTAATACTTACCTCAATAAATAAACAAAATCATAAACCATCCATAGTATATTGTGAATGGTAATAAAATTGTAGTTCCTCAATTAAAATGATCATAAACTATCCTGATAAATAACAAGGTTGGTATCAATACAATACATAATTATTGGATAATAATTATAATAATGGTTTTATTTCATCGATGAAAATAAATACCATAAAATGTCATTAAAATAATTTTTGAGAAAAATATACATTACACATTAAAAATATTTTTAAGAGTAAATGTACATAAAATATTTTGAAAATCATTTTTATTTGACTTATTTTTTTTAAAATTTATAAATTATTCACTAAAACATTGAGTTTTCATGATGTTGTTAAATTCAATACATATCATATAAGTTAAAAATCATTCCCTTCACACTGTAGTAAAAATTTTATAAAGGGCCACATTTGGAAAATAAAAAGTATACTATTTTCAAAATATTTTGTAAAAATTAATAAATGAGTGACACTATATTTTATAAATAATTTTGTGAATTTTAAAAAAAATTGAAATTAGTTTTGGAAATGATTTATTTGGATAAAAAAGGATATTTGAAAGAAGTGTCACGACCCGTCCTCGGGGCTCATGACGTGACTACCCCAAGCCCGCCCTCCATAGGCCAGGGGCTGGCGACTAGCACCAAAGGCGTAAATCCCGATGAAAGGGAAGGAATTGACTTTATATAGAAAACAAACACCACAGAGTACGCAACCTGAAGTAAAAACTAAGTAAACTGAGTACAAAAATAAGTGCTGGAAAGTAAATGGGCCAGTATACAAACCCAACTGAAAGTGCAGTACAACTGAAAGAAAAGTACAACAACTATAAAGTAAAGCAGCAACCACGAAGTCGTCCTACGGAACTCCCACCTAAAGGGTGAGTAGAGACAGTCTCCTCGGCTCCTCGAATCTGGTCGTCCTCTCTGTGTACGTCCCGCCTGATAGACCACCTCCAGGTACCATCCCGCTCCTTAAGCCTCAACCATGATCAGCATTGTCCGTCATCTGCAACCAACACAATTTAGTGTGGGCATAGCCCATGTAGGGGTGAGTATACGATACTCAGTACGGACCCCAAGACTCCCTAAGGTCTCCCAGAATCCACAAAGGATAAACCACATTGGAAAGATACAATCACAAAGTATCAACCAAATCTTCTTAGGTATATGCCCATACATATACCGAAGTCATCAATTCCAGTTCTGCTCCAACTCACGAGCCCAAGTTCATCCCAGTCCACACAGGAAAGCACAATCCAATCCACAGAGTAAAACACAACCCAATCCACACAAGATATCAAAACAATCATATCGAAGATAGTGATTGAAAGTAGTGACTCAGCTCACACAGGTATACACTTCGTAAGGCGATAGAGATGATCAGATGTAGCCATTGATTCATCTAAGCTATCAGACCCACATAGGATACAAGACCAGCTAAGCTATCAAACCCTCAAAGGATACAAGTCCAGCTACTCTTCCGGACCCACATATGATACAAGTATAGAGTCAAATACTGCCGAACACACATAGGATACAAGAACAGTAGTCATCGTCGTCAAACCCACGGAGGATGCCAGTACGGTCGTCATCACTGTTGAACCCACGAAGGATTCAAGTATAGTCGTCATCACTGCCGAAACCATGTAGGATCCATGTACAGTCGTCATCACTGCCGAACCCATGTAGAATCCAAGTACAGTCACATCGTCGTCGCAGTCGCAGCCAGCTCTAGGGTTCCCGCACACAACACGCTCGATTCCGGGAGGGTCCGCTCCACGAGCCAAGGGGTCGAAACATCAACTATCACAAAGTACAGAGTTGATTTATTAAAAAGTTCCTTCTCATCAAAAAGAACTCAATGCGACAGACGGCGCGTCAATCGGACGCCCGGTCTGAGAGTTATTGGTTTTTTTGTCCAAGGCACCCTATTGGTTTTTTAGCTAAAACCAACCCGACCATACTCCAGCTGCATCCAAACCTCGAGCGGAGTAAGCCAAAAGAACCGTCTCACTAAGATAAATCCAACAAAGTCCATGGCACATCAATTGGACGTCCGGAGCTCAAGTTATAAGTGTTTCTGCTCCGGATATACACAAATTTCTCCAAAACATTGAGTGTAATATACCTAAACGAACACCTCAGTCCAAGGATCCCAACACAACTGACACTGCGTCGATCGGAGGTCCGTAGCCCAGGATATGGGCCTGCGAACGGATGTGTCCGAAAACAGGGGGTTTGGGCCCGGTCCGACCCTGCCCAATACCCCCTGGGTCGGCCCAAACTGGGTTCGGCCCAGTTGGGCGTGGCCCGGCCCGGCTGGCACGGCTCATCCCAGCCGATATAGCCCTGCCGAGTCGGCGCGGCCCGGCCCGGCACAGGGGTCCGGCCGGGCGCGGGGGTCCGGCCCGGCGTGGGCGGTCCGGCTCGGAGCGGGCGGCGCAACCCCCACGGCCAGCAGCTCAGCCTTCGGCCGAGCGGGATGTGTGGGGGCGCGGCCCACTTGATTGAGAAATGGAAGCCCCCTATTGGGGGGCCCGCCCTTGCCACATGCCGGGGGTTAAAACCCCCAGCCTTCCGAAAAAAACGTCTGGCCGTAATGGTCGGCCGAAGAGCCGCCGTGGGACCTGCTGGTCCCGCCTACTGGAGTGCCGGCGACCGGTGGTGTCTGGCTGCCCTCCTCTGCACCATTGCGGCCTTAGGCCACGACCCCTGTCCGACCGGCGGAGTGCGACGGTGATGCGCCCCTCCGCCGCGGCTTCCTTCGACTTCACCGGTGCGGCGTGACGGCGTCGCGCCCCTTTGCCACGGCATGCTCTAGTCGCGGTTCTCCCATTCCTGCGTGGTGTCGTTGCACTGCTTCACCTCCGTTCCAAACCACAATGGTTATCAACAACAAAATAGAGGTGGAGGTTCAGCCGTGTTCGTGCGGTCTGACCTCCTCCCGTTATGTGGATAACTGGCAGCCAAAAATTAACGAAGAACGTCAAAATAAACTCGAATGTAAAATCAACCCCTACCTCCACAACTGTGACAAAATTTGGCGTCACAGTTGATTGTGTCGGTGTACATCCAAGGAGGTAATGAATTCTCACACCGGCTACAGAGAGGAGAAGAATGGCACGGCGATCACTCCTTGCGGTGACGACATTTTCATCGAGGTCACGACGTTCTCCAACGAAGAAGATGAAAAGTTTAGAGCTTCCTCCCCAAAAGTCTCCACACAACGAACCCCCAACCAAATAAAATAATCCCTCACCTTATTTTATTCTTTTTACATGCTTTTCAAAACTTTAAAAGTTTAATTCAATTAATTTAATTAATCTTGAGTTGTCAAAATTAAATGGAGTTTAGTTGGCAACATTAATGTGAGGGAGTGTCACATAATTTAATAGGGGTTTAGAGGATTTAGGGAATTTGAAAAGGTGGCGGATCGTGTGGGCCCCGCCTCACTTATATCCTAACAAGAGGAGTTAGGAATAAGTGGGTCCCACCCCAACTCCCACACAGGGGAGTTACACCACTTAGATGAGAGAAATAAAGTTGTGACACAACTTTATTTCACTTAACACTTAAACCTTATTTTTTAAAAACTCCCCCCGAGAAAACCCAACTCCAATAAAAGTCTTCTTAAGCAATTACCGGCACCGCGGTTTCATCGGTGCCATCGGATTTTGATTCCGAGCACCGGTTCAAATGTTAGAAAAACCTGCTCGTTCGTTCACTAAACGTACCCGAGCTAAACTTCGGAAATTGATTTCGGGCACACCGGAACTCAGAATCAGGTGCTTTTAGAAACTGAGTACTCATAAAATCCCAAAGAATTTAAGAAAAAGTTTTCCTTGAAATTTACGGGTCTTTAAATTACTCCCACCTCAGGGCTTTACATCCCCGTAAAGATACAACATAAACTAGGGAAACAAATGAGGGTACTGAGCACGCATCTGAACCTCCCGCTCCCATGTGCTCTTCTTGAGGTTCCCGTGATGCCACCTGATGCGCACTAGAGGAATCGACCACCCACGTAGGACCCGCTCCTGTCGATCCTCAATCTCCACCAGGACCTCTGCAAAAGTCACCCCTTCATCGATGTCCAGCTCCCCATGGTCGATGATATGCGTCGGGTCGTGCACATATCTCATCAGTTGAGATATGTGGAAGACGTCGTGCACTTGGCGCAACTGAGGTTGTAGATCCAGGAGATAAGACACCTCACCTATCCTGGTGAGAACCATAAATGGTCCGATGAAGCGCGGAGATAACTTTCCACCCCGGCCAAATCTTCGTAATCCACGTCGAGGTGAGACTCGTAAGAAAACGTGGTCGCCATCCTCGAACTCTAGTGGTCTCTGCCTCCTGTCAGTATAAGACTTATGTCGGCTCTGAGCTATCTTCATCTACTCCTGGATGATCTGAACCTTCTCTGTCATGGCCTGGACCATCTCTGGTCCCACAAGTGCTGACTCCCCAGGGTCTGTCCAGCACAGAGGTAAACTGCAAAGTCGGCCGTACAATGCCTCGTATGGTGCCATCCCGATGGTGGAGTGGTAGCTTTTGTTGTACAAAAACTGCACCAAGGGTAGGTGATCCTCTAAACTATGACCAAAGTCGAGGACACATGCACGGAGCATGTCTTCAAGTGTCTGAATGTTCCTCTCAATCTGACCATCTGTATGAGGGTGAAAAGCGATGCTCAAGCGTAGCTTCATCCCGAATGCCTCCTGCAACCACTTCCAAAGCCGAGAAGTAAAGCAAGCATCTTGATTGGAGACGATAGATGATGGAACACCATGAAGCCATATGATCCCATGAATGTAGAGGCATCCCAAGATCTCCACTGAGCCCTTCTCTCTGATAGGTAAGAAGTGGGCCGACTTGGGGAGTCGGTTGACGATCACCCAAATGGAGTCGTGTCCTCTGGAAGTACGTAGATGTCCAGTCATGAAATCCAAATATATCTCATCCCACTTCCACTCCGGGACCTCCAAGGGTTGTACCAAGCCTGCTGGTACCTGGTGCTCCGCCTTCACCTGCTAGCAGGTGAGGCATCGAGAAACAAACTCTGCCACAGCCTTCTTCATACCCGTCCACCAGTGCTGTCGTCTGAGATCCTGGTACATCTTCGCTACCCCTGGATGTACCACTAAAGGGGAAGTGTGAAACTCTCTCAGCACCTCCTCTTGTAATGCAGTCGGTACCATGGTACGTCCTCTGAAAAGGATGATGTGCTCTCCTCCTATAGAAAAACCATCAGGTGCATGTCCTGTGGAAATTTGTGCACGTCGCGTCTCACAGTCAATGTCCCCATGCTATGCCTCTTTGACCCGCTGAAGAATTGGAGGTGTGAATGTGAGCGACTGAAGGAAGGTTGCCTCGTCTCTATCCACGAAGGATATCTGCAAAGCTGCTAACTGCTCAGTCGCCTCTCCAATAAGCTGAATGCTCGTCCTCCTGCTGAGAGCATCGACTACTACGTTACGCTTTCCAGGAGTATAGACTATATCAAAGTCATAGTCCTGGAGGAATTTGAGTCATCGCCGCTTTCTCGGGTTAAGGTACTTCTATGAGAAGATGTACCTGAGACTCTGGTGGTCAGAGTAGACTGTAAAGCGCTCGCCCATCAGATAGTGCCACCACATCTTCAGAGCGAAGACCACTACTGCTAACTCCAGGTCATGGGTAGCGTAGTTCTGCTCATGCTGCCTCAACTGATGTGATTAATAGGAGATCACTTCCCACTCCTACATCAGGACACACCCGAGTCCAGTCCCTGATGCGTCGTAGTAGACTACGTACTCTACTCCCTCCTCTGGTAGCCTCAAGATGGGCGCACTGGTCAATCTCTGTCTCAGCTTCTGGAAGCTTTGCTGACATCTATCTGACCGCACGAAGGGTTTCCCCTTCTTAGTCAAAGCTGAATGTTGTGCTTCAACTCTAGAGAAGTCTGTCACAAACCTCCGATAGTACCCAACCAGGCCTAGGAAACTCCGTACCTCCGTCATGCTCCTGGGTGGCTCCCAACCTCGCACTACCTCGATCTTCGCAGGATCCACCGCAACTCCCGCCTCATAGATGACGTGACCCACGAAGTGGATCTCTTGAATTCAGAACTGGAACTTCGAGAGATTACCATATAGCTTGTGCTCTCGGAGTGTGTCCAGTACAACCCGCAAGTGGTAGGCGTTCTCCTCCTCAGTGGTCGAGTATATCAATATGTCGTCAATGAAGACTACGACAAATCGATTGAGGTAAGGCTGTAAGAACCTATTCATGAGACTCATGAACACTTCTAAAGCATTGGTTACGCCGAAAGGCATAACCAAGAACTCATAGTGTCCATACCGACATCTGAAAGCCGTATTCTGCACATCCTCGCCTCGAACTCTAAGCTGATGATAGCCTGACCTGAGGTCTATCTTCGAGAACCACCGTGCTCCCTTGAGCTGACCGAAGAAGTCGTCAATCCTCGAAAGTGGATGCTTGTTTTTACGGTCACCTGGTTTAGGTGACGGTAATTGACACACAGTTGCAAGCTCCCGTCCGCCATCTTGGAGAGAAAAATAGGGGAAGCCCAGGGTGAAACACTGGGTCGAATGAATCCCTTTCCCGAAAAGTCCTACAGTTGTACCCGTAGCTCACAAAGCTCAACAGGAGCCATCCGATATGCTGGCGTAGATATCAGGGTTGTCCCAGGGTATAGGTCAATGTAGAAGTCTACCTCTCTGTGAGGAGGTAGTCCTAGAACGTCTTCAGGAAAAACGTCTGCATACTGATCCACCACAACAGGAAAAATCAGACTCCGCACGTCCACTGCTCCTAGGATGAGGCTAGCCAACTAATGAGTGATCATTTGTCCTCTCCTCTGCGTGAGTCCATCTTGCGCTGCAAAGGCTCCCTTCTCACCGGTGAAGGTGAACCTACTCCCATCAGTGCGGACACACTGCACCTTGTGCCTAATACAGTCGATCTGAGCATGGACCGTAGATAACTAATCCATGCCCAAGATGACGTCGTAAGGCCTCGACGCCGCTAAAAGAATATCCCAGCCGAATCTCTCACCTCATAGAGTAATCTCACACTGCCGGCACCAGTGTGTAATCATCGAGTCTACTCCCGTAAGAGTCTCTAGCCGTAAGGATCGAGCCAACGGCTCCGTTCGAATCTCCGAGCTCCGAACAAGGGCAACGACAATGAAAGAATGACTCGCTCCTGTATCTATAAGAACTGCAGCAAGGGTGGAGTAGACACAGATAGTACCTTGAATCATCTCTGGTGTGCCGTGGTCGTAGGCCTCCACTACCTGAAGCTGAGCCTGCCTCTATCCGCCAGCTCCCTATGGTCGGGGTGGACCTCTTAGTGGTGGTCGTGGTAGAGCTCTGAAGCGTTGTCCACCACCTTCTTCTCAGTCAGCTCCTCTCCCTCGTCCACCTGCTCCCTACGGACCACCACGGTTGAACCTATGCCTCTGAGTGGGTGGTCCCTCAACCGTCTTCTGCTCCTCTACATGGCGAGTTGGATAGTCACGAGCCTTGTGTTCATGCCCACTGCATGCATAGCATTGTCTGCCTCTAGACTGACTGGCTCTACTGCGTGTGCCCCGCACCTCCGATCCAGTATCCTGAGGTCATCTGCCTGATGGTTTGGTCCTCTTGGACCCCTGTGACATCCGTCGACTGCTAGCTGCAGAATACTCCACTACGTGCCATGCTGTAGTACGTCTCACTGCTGGTGTAGGCTCAGCTAGAAAGCTCTCTACAATAAGGGCTCTCTCCAGTACTCCTGCCTACGTCGGTATGATGAGGGAGAACATCGAAGCCCTGATCTCATGCCTCAGTCCCTGCTCGAAGGTCCGGGCCCGAAAGAATGGGTCCCGTACCATGTCCGTGGAGTAGCGCGAGAGATCAGTAAATCTCGCCGAGTACCGTCCCGCTCCTCAAGCCTCAACCACGATTAGCGTTGTCCGTCGTCTGCAACCAACACAATATAGTGCGGGTGTAGCCCATGCAGGGGTGAGTATACGATACTCAGTAGGGACCCCGAGACTCCCGAAGGTCTCCCAGAATCTACAAAAGATAATCTAAAATGGAAAGATACAACCACAAAGTATCAGCCAACTCTTCTTAAGTATATGCCCATACATATACCTAATTCATCAATTCCAGTTCTGCTCCAACTCACGTGCCCAAGTTCATCCCAGTCCACACAGGAAAGCACAATCCAATCCACATAGGAAAACACAACCCAATCCACACAGGATAGCAAAACAATCATATCGAAGATAGTGATTGAAAGTCATGACTAAGCTCACACAGGTATACACTTCGTAAGGCGATAGAGATGATCAGATGTAGCCATTGATTCATCTAAGCTATCAGACCCACATAGGATACAAGACCAGATAATCTGTCAAACTCACAAAGTAAACAAGACCAGATACTCTGCCGGACCCACATAGGATACAAGTACAGAGTCCAATACTGTCAGACCCACATAGGATACAAGAATAGTAGTCATCACTGTCGAACCTAGGGAGGATCCCAGTACGGTCGTTGTCACTACTGAACCCACGAAGGATCCAAGAACAGTCGTCATCGCTGCCGAAACCACATAGGATTAATGTACAGTCCTCATCACTGATGAACCCACGTAGGATCCAAGTACAATCATCATCGCTGACGAACCCACGTAGGATCCAAGTACAGTCGCATCGTCATCGTAGTCGCAGCCAGCTCTAGGGTTCCCGCACACAGCACGCTCGACTCCAGGAGGGTCCACTCCACGAGCCAAGGGGTTGATACATCAACTGTCACGAAGTACAGAGTTTATGTATCACAAATTTCTATCTCAGAAAAAGGGACTCGACGTGACAGACGGCGCGTCAATCGGACGCCCGGTCTGAGAGTTATTTGCTTTTTCATCATAGGGGCCCGATTGGTTTTTAAGCTAAAACAAACTCGAACGTACTCTAGCTACGCCCAAACCTAGAGTGGAGTAATCCAAAAGAACCATCTCACTATGAGGAATCCAACAAAGTCCACGACACTTCAATCAGACGTCCTGAGCTCATGTTATAAGTGTTTCCGCTCCGAGGGCCCGGTTGGTTTCGTGTTCGAACCAACTCAGACGTACTCAAAGTTCTCCGAAACCTTGAGTGTAATATACCAAAACAACGGTCTCGATCCATGGATCTCAATGCAACTGATGGTGAATCGATCGGAGGTACTTAGCCCAAGATATGTCTGTTTGAACGGATCTACTTGAAAACAGGGGGTTTGGGCCCGGTCCGACCCGGCCCAATACCCCCTGGGTCGGCCCAAACCGGGTGGACCCAACCTGGGTTCGGGTCTAGCTTGGGTGGGCGCAGCCCGGCCCGGCTGGCTTAGCCCGACCCAGCCAGCCAGCGCGGGGGTCCGGCCCGACGCGGGCGGCCCGGCCCGGCGCGGGTGGCCCGGCCCGGCGCGGGCGGCTTGGCCCGGCACGGGCGGTCCGGCCCGGTGCCGCCGGCCAAGCCCACGTGGCCGCCCGCTCGACCATCAGCTGAGCGGGATGTGTGGGGGGGGGGGGCTGATTGAGAAATGGTGGCCCCCTCTTGGGGGGCCCGCCCATTGCCACCTGTCGGGGGTTACGACCCCCGGACTTCCGAAAAAAACGGCCCGCTGTAATGTCCGGCTAGAGAGCCACCGCGGGACATGATGCTCCCACCTCCTGGAGCGCTGGCGGCCGGCGGAGTCAGGACTCCCTCCTCTGCACCATCGTGGCCTTAGGCCATGGCCCCTATCTGACCGGCGCGGCGCCACACCCCTCCTCCGCGGCTTCCTTCGGCTTCACCGGCTCGGCGCGACGGCGCCGCGCCCCTTCGCCACAGCCCACTCCGGCCACATTTATCCCATTCCCGCGCGGTATCATTGCACTACATCGTCTCCGTTCCAAACCACAATAGTGATCAACAACAAAATATGGGAGGAGGTTCAGCCATGTTCGTGCGGTCCGACCTCCTCCCATTATGTTGATAACAGGCGGCCAAAAATTAACGAAGAACGTCAAAATAAACTCGAATGTAAAATCAACCCCAACCTCAAAAACGGTGACAAAAGTCGGTGTCGCGGTTGGTGGAATCGGCATATGTCCAAGGAGGGAATGACGTCTCACACCGGCTGCAGAGAGGAGAAGAACGACACGTCGATCACTCCTTGTGGTGACGGCGTTCTTCGTCGAGGTCATGACGTTCTTCAACAAAGAAGATAAAGAGTTTAGAGCTTCCTCCCCAAAAGTCTCCACACAACGAACCCCAAACCAAATAAAATAAGGCCCCACCTTATTTTATTCTTTTCCAATGCTTTTAAAAACTTCATAAGTGAATTCACTTAATTTAATTAATCTTGAGTTGTCAAAATTAAATTGAGTTAAGTTGGAAACATTAATGTGAGGGAGTGTCACATAATTTAAGAGGGGTTTAGAGGAGTTAGGTAATTTGAAAATGTGGGGGCTCGTGTGGGCCCCACCTCACTTATATCCTAACAAGAGGAGTTAGGATTATGTGGGTCCCACCCCAACACCCACACATGGGAGTTACACCACTTAGATGAGAGAAATAAAGTTATGACACAACTTTATTTCACTTAACACTTAAACCTTATTTTTTAACAACTCCCCCCGAGAAAATGAAACTCCAATAAAAGTCTTCTTAAGTAATTACCGGCGTCGCGGTTTCATCGGTGCCCTCAGATTTTGATTCCGAGCACTGGTTCAAAAGTTAGAAAAACCCGCTCGTTCGTTCACTGAACGTACCCGAGTTAAACTTCGGAAATTTATTCTGGGCACACTGGACCTCGGAATCATGTGCCATCCGAAACTGCGTACTCATAAAATCCCAAAGAATTTAAGAAAAAAAATTCATTGAAATTTACGGGTCTTTACACAAAGAGAGGAATAAAGTGGCATTTTATTAACAATATTTTCTCAAACATTTTAAGTAGAAAAGATTGGGAAATTGTAATATATCTGGAAAACATTCATCAATATATAGAGGATGATAAAATATATTGATTTTAAGATACAAATAAAAAATAATTCTCCCAAGAGAGACATAAACATAAGCAATCTTGAATAATGATGAGATAGTGAAAAACACCCATACCACTTTGGTAACCTTTGAATCATAAGCCCTATAAAATAAATAACATGAAATTAAATTTTAAATACCATGAATAGAAATTTTTTATGATGTAACATATCATAAGATGAATTATATACATCACCCAAATAAATATTTGATGAATATGGAATATGTATTCTGAAAGTAAAAGTGAGACGAGAAATTCTTACCCCGTGTTAAAATTCCATTGTATGTGTCTAAACCTCCTTTATAATAAATATAGGTTTATTATATATATATTATTGAACCATACTCATTTATATCATACCATATGTAATCCAATTATAACATTTTATCTCCAATTTGTTAAAAATATTTCATTATTTTAGTTATTTCGGGTGTTCAATTCCTGGTTTTCTCAAGCCTATTTTTTGATGAATTTTCTAGTTATTTTACATACGATATAGTTCCATAATATCCGTAATGATATAAATGTTATAAATATATCTATTTGAATTAGATAAATAATTGTAACCATTCTTGGAAATTTGACATAAAAAATGAATCACCTCAGTTTATAGAGACTGTAGGATGTATACATGCACGAGCGACAATATCATTCCTTAAAAGGGAGAAATAGTATGGAATTGTATGATATATTAATTATAAATAATTTATATCATGTCATATATATCATATATGTACATCAAATTTATCATTATTACATTCTATTTAATGAATAAGTGGAAAAAATGACATATATTTACAAGGAGATATTCTTATGTACACACGAGCAATGTTATGATATTTTATATGGAATGGAATTTAAAAAGTTATATGTGATCATAGGACTACATAAGTATAATTATATAAAAAATTATATATTTAGAATAAATAAATCATTATATCCTATAGTGAGAAGTTTTGATGGAAAACATGTTATGTCATGTCACAAAGTAGGTCGGCCTTCCACCAGACCCGACACCAGACCCAGCCCATGGTAAGGCCATAGAGGCATTCCTATTCCTCATAGGCTGGCGACTAGTTCCATGCATCAAATATATCATAGTGAAAAATATTGGGCCCAATAACAACCAGGTTCAAATAACTAGAACAGATCATTTAACAAAACCAAATCAACTCACCATCAATAAATACATAAAAATGATCCAAATACAACAGTCGAACAAAACAAAAACTAAAAAAATAAACTAAAAAAACTTTTAATGATACAATCTCAACATGACTTTTTTTTAGAACCAACCACAAGACCAATTTTCTCTATAGGAAATCCGAAAACAAAAACTTGAACCTACAAAAGAGCTGGGGTATGTTGTTGTTAACTGGTAAAAGAAGGGTGCGAGCATAAATATCTCATGATGAAAGAACCACATATTCCATACATTTCCATTCATGGAATAGTCTATAAATACTATTTTGAAATACATTTATCAAAATAGTTTTTTTATCATATTAAAGAACCCCACATAGATTTAATTTATAAAACCATTTTCCATTCTAAAAACAAGTTTGTGAAATCCAAACCAATATGAGATACTAAAATGGGTGATCAAAGGAAATATAAAGAAATAAAAGAAATAAGCACAATCATTCAAGAGCCAACATATTATAAAATTAATGTAAAGTAGACTAAAAATAATATACAGATAATGATCATGGAAATTTTCTAAGAATATATAGAAGTAACCCTTAGACATATTTAGATCGAACTCACATGTCAATGTATGGTGCATCTCTATAGTCAAAAACCAACTGGATGAGCTAAACTAGCCTCACTAGTTGAACATCCCCCCCAGACTCTTAGAAAATATAGGGGTACCAACCTATATAATCTAGGTTTATAAGAAAATTTTACTCAAAACACTAGATGATTCCCAGAATCTCATGATTATAATACATGGAGAATGAGGAGGTCCTCAAACACTTTTCCTAAACCAATAATATTTAGATTCCATCGTTTTTTCCAAGCCCAAACTCCAACACCATCTATGTGATGACCCTCTCATCAAAGGAAATACCATAGAGTTTCCAATCACACATAAAACCATATATGGTTCCGACCAGGCCTACACATCTCATGAGTTTAAATCCATTTTAAAAAATACAACAAAGTGCCAACTCAGATTTACCATTTTCAAAAGCATACCCATTTCCAACCCATTTCCAAAATATATAATAAAGAACCATTTCATTTCAGGAGGTTCCAAAAAGTCCTTTCTTTAAGAATAAAATTTTAAACCACCTTTTAATTCATTTTCATACTAATAATCCTCTTTTTAAATAAAAAAGGGTTTTTAGAATAACCAATTGGAAAGAATAGGGATAAGGAAGAGAGGAAATGAGGAAGGATCATTTTGAAAAACAGGTTCAAGGGGGGATATTTTCTATATAAATAAATTATCAATTTTGATTCCATACATATGTGTACCCCACTCATATATGGATGTTCCCAAATCCAATGGTACACTTGATAAAAACTATAAAGCCACAAGAGTACAATTCATGAATCTCAAAGCGTTTAACAAACCATAAAAAGAGTCCAAACATATTCAATGGACTATAATGGTCACCAAAATCTACAGACAACACTAAATTAAAAAAAATCAAGTTACTAATTCTTAACCAAGTATAAACAAAACCCAAATCACCAAAATTTCTTTTTAATTTCCAATTGGAATTTTACGAAAAACATTAAATACATAAACATATTCTCCGGTTTGTTAGAACACATTGAAAAACTTTTTCCCTCCACTTTCCAATAAGAATCAGCACAAAAATTCAAACGAACAAAACATAAGCATGATTAACACATTACATAACAAATATTGGATAGATCAATCATCAATCATATGTTCCAAAATGTAAAATAACGGAAATACCTACCTCAATGATGTGAGGATGTGACAAAACCCTCATAGGAGGAATAAAAATCCTTAAGAGACAATCTGAACTCCCTAAAATCAAGGAAACACAGCCCACAAATCATATCCTTACCCAATGGTTCACCCAAGGGGAAAACCCACCAAGATGAACCTATAAATTTAGAGGGAGAGAAAAGGAGAGTAGTAAATAGCATAAAAACTCAATGAAACTAACCTATAAACCATGAGGATAAACCATAGGATGAGGGAGAGCCAAAGGGGAGGATCTTGGAGGCTCTATTAGTGCACCAAGAGTGAGAATGAGGGATGAGGGATCGAGTTTTGGTAAAAAGGAGGGAGTGAGAAGGTAAAATCAATTTTTTAATGAACCTGGTGAAACTGTAAGGTTTGGAAATGTGGATTTTCAAACTGTGCACCAACCATGTGCATCCCACTGGAGTGAAATGGGACACAGATTAGCTGGGTGAATAGTTTCAGAAAATTATAGTTCGACCATTACATTCATCGCGATCAAATGATAGATCCATTCCACACAAATTCCACATGGTTTTCTCAAATAGTGTGCATGTTGTGTGTTGTGGCCCCAAAACTACCCAATATCCACAATTTTTCTCCTTTTAATTGCATGGCTTGATCTAAACTATGTGCATGTCATTAAATGAAAACCATACAAGAAAAAATTGAATTGAAAATTCTTGTGTCCTTAATCAGCCATATAGATTACCCTCAAACCGTGTGTTGGGCCAAAACACAAATGAAACCTCAAAATCTCAAAAATTTCCACCAAGAACTCAAATTGAAACACATCCAAAATAACCATTAATAAAGAAATAAATAAAATAAATGAAAACTTATTGTTGGGGTGTGAAATTTATCCCTACTACAAAAACATTTAACCCCAAAAAGGCACCTAGCCAAACGAGGAACAAAAGTCAATCCTTAAACAAAAGGAATCCACAAACCTCAGGGTGACCATTCCCTCCACAGGTAACTCCCGACCAACTCTAAGGAAATCCACAATGAGGATAACTATAGGGAGAAAAATAGTGGTTTCTCCCCACCACATTAAATGAGCTCTCTCAATGGCACCGACATAAGAACTCCTAACAAAAACCAAAAAGAAAAAAGAAGCATGATTCATCAATTCCACCAGAATTGAGAACCATCAAGGAGAACATCATAAAAAACAAAAAATAATCTACAAGAAGTTAACCCATTAAAAGGATCACCACTACATTGTACAACTGAAAACAATAACTATTAAATAATTCTATCCACATGGTTTTAAAAAAAATAACCACAAACACAAAACCTACATGAAAACGAGGCCACCAAGCCTTTTATTTGGAGGGAGAAGCCCACAAAAAACATGAAATAGCAACTGAAGAACATTTAAACTATACCCAATATAATGGTGGAGAAAAAATAATGTCTATGGTTCCACACACCCATGCCAATTTATGAATATGTGAGGAGCTTCATCCTGGGGCCTATGGATGAAGCCCTGATGTCATTAAGCATATACTAACCTACACTGAAGATCTAACAACCTTCGATAAAGACTTATTTTTATAGAAATTATTCTTGAAAAACTGCTCTAATATACCCAAGATTCCACATCAATGATAGTCCATATAAGGATTATAGAAAAATATCTTCGATTACCTGAACCTACTACACTAGAAACAATTTAGAGAATGGTCTGATGAACAAGAATTCAGGTTCTATATAGGATAATTTTCATAAATAGAATCCTCTAGTATATTCCTCGTTCCAGATGTGGATACTTCATGAGATAAAAAAATTAAAAACGTCACCCCAAGAAAGAACTGGGTGAAAAATTATTCCTCCACCAACATCCCAAAGAGAACTTCCCTAGATGAGATAACTCACTCCTTGATATTTGGATTAAGACCCCATACAAAAAAGAAGAGCCTTCACCTATTCCTCTGAAGCTACCCCTATAAAACTAAGACCATCTCTTCAAAATGATCAATATTGGCCTTCAACTTTCGTTGACCTTTCCAAATACCCAAGAGCTACTCCACATTCCTTTACTTCACCTCCTCAGGAATGAACCAGCGGAACAAAGTGGTCTTAAACACTTCCCAAGACAAGCCAACTTGCAATATTGCTTAGGAAATCCCCTTCAATTAATTCAAACTCAAACCCTGAAATGAGCTCAAAAAAGTAGACACCCTTACAGCATTGGGAGTTCCTAAAGACCAAAAGTCACCCTCTAATTCTTTAAGACACTATGAAGCTTCTAAAAAACGACATAACCCTGTAATATGGGTAGAAACTCGGATGAACTCAACTCTACCACTCCACATAGAGTCCAGTCAGGGCCATCAACTGAAAAAGTCTTTTTGGAAAACATTGGGTATTTTATAAGAATAATAAACTAAATAAAAAAACACATAACTAAATATGAATCAATCCAAAAAAATATCAATCTAAAGAACCCAACTCAGAAACCAAAAATCACAAAACAAAACCAAAATTCTCTTTCAAAAACAATAATTTCCATTCCAATTTCAAAACTGCCTTCTTTCATGGCCACTTATCAAATACCAAAATCATATTTTCTATCCCAATTCAAACATTGAAGCCTAATTTTAATGTAAAATCATCTCCCAAAATCATTTTCTTTTGAAAACATCCATTTTCTCAAAAAACTTTTTTTTTGGGAAATTCAGTCACGCCAACAAAAACTGAACCAAAACATAACTCATGCTAATCTTCTAGAATAGGTAACTAGTGATGATGAAAAAATCGACTACATGGCTTATGAGACCATTTATAAGGTATGAAACAACCACTAAGATGGCCTTAAACCATGTACTCGGGCTCCACATGGTTCACAACTCCACATAATCCCACATCATATCACCAGTTCAACGTAACTATCATTCAACATCCACAGACACAAATCCAAAAAAAGACTCCAATCCTTGACTACCCTTAGTAAGTCGAGGATCAAGATGGCTGAGATTTTTGAAGGTCTTCTCATAGATTTTTTCATGAACCAGGCTAGGCTTCCATCCAACCTGACACTCGGCCCATCCCCCGACATGGCCTGAGAGGCATTCTTGATCCTCTACCGGTGGTGACTATCGTCGAGCACAAATATATCATAGTAAGAAGGATTTTTTTCTAATAACAACCACAGTCAAATTAACATAACAGAGAATGAAGTAAAACCAATAATAACTCTGCATAAAAAAAATATATAAATATAAAACAAATAAAATAGTTGAACAAAACAGAATCTACAAAATAAAACTAAAATAAATAGGGAATGAAAAAATCTCCATGTACCCTCTTGGTTAACACCAATCACAAGACCAACCTGATCCAATGAAAAAAAAATAAACCTAAACCTCTAAAACAAATCGTGTCTACTGATTCTAAGTGGCACAAGTAGGGTGTGAACATAAATATCCCAGTTGGTAAGAACCATAGATACCATACATTTCCTTTCTCAGAATAGTCAATAAATACTAGTATGAAATAATTTAATAAAAATATTTTTTTATCATATTAAGGAACCAAACTAATATTTCCTTTTCGAAACAGTATTCCAATATTAAAACCATTTTTTGAAATCAAAACCAAAATGATATACCAAACCGGGTTATAAAAAAATATAAATAAATAAATAAAAACATTACAATCATACATGAACTATAAGAGAAGAAAAATCAAGTTCTTCTCCATAGTCTATAAAAAGTTGGCTTCCCTAAACTAGCCTCCTCAGTGGAACATCACACCTGGCCTCTTTGTAAATCTAAGGGGTACCAGCCCATATAATTGCAGTCAATAAGAAACCATCACTCAACTATCTGTATGATGCCTAGTAATCCCATGATAATAGTATTTAAAGAATGAGGAGGTACTCACACATGTGTCATGAACCAAAAACCCACCAATGCCACAATTCTTTCCTAGCCCAAACTCTGAAACCACATATGTGATGACCCTCTCCTCAAAGGTACTACCAAGATATTCCCATCACACGTCAAACCATACAAGGTTTCGACTTCATTTACACATCACATGAGTTTCAAATCCATTATCCAAAATATCACAATGTGCCAACCAGGATTTAACATTTACAAATCCAAGACCATTTCCAAAAATTGTGGATAAAATACCATTTATGTTTAGGAGGTTCTAAATGGGACTTTATTTTTGAATCACATTTCAAACCACCTTTGAATTCATTTGAAAACAAAGAAACTGATTTGAAAATAACAAAGGCTTTTTAGAAGAACCATTTGTAAAGAAGAGGTATAAGGAAGAGGGTAAATGAGGAAGGATAATTCTGAAAAATAGGTTCAAGGTGGTAAATTTTGTGATGAAATCCTTTATAATTTTTGATCCCATAAATATGTGAACCCGATGCACATATGCATGTTCCCATATCCAATAAAACACTTGATAGAAACCCTAAACACCAATATTTTAGTTCAAGAGTCACAAAAAGTTTAAAAACCCATAACAAGAGTCCGCACATACACACTAAAAAATAAATGTCACCAGAATCCACACACATAACTCAATTCATGAAAAAAACTAGTTAATAAATCTTAAACAGGGACAAACAAAACCCAAGTCAACCAATTTCATTTATAAGGGCCAAGTTAAATTTTATAAAAAAAATTACAAACATTTACATATAAGAATGTTTGTAATAACCCTTTGAAAACCATTTTTTATCCTTATAATGTCATGACCCTTCCTCATTGGCTTGAAAAGGAAGTGAGAGTATATTTGTCCTTAGGAGACATTAACAAGGCACCAATGGCTGTGAATAAATTATGAGGGCTTCAAGAACAAATGGTGAATTATTTTCCCTTAGGATAAAAGAAACCAACCAAACAAGTAAAAACAAACAAAAAATACTTGATGCATATCAACAAGGTTTAATACTCAAAAAAAAGACCAACACAAGAAAGCCACAAGAATCCATAATCAGAGAACCAAGTGGAAGACTAAAAAACCAAGAACCTAGAAGCTAATACATAACTCCATAGATAAAATCCAAGCTCCATGGTCCCAGAACCACCAATCAATCCATGAATCATGATGAACCTGTAGAAAAATGAGATTTTTTACCCATACCTATGTCCCAGAATACCACATCTACAAAACCATAAAAGTGAAAAAGTAGGGGGTGAGTAAAAATAATCAGTATGTTTTTTCTAAAAGACTTCATACACACACCACTATGATAGAACCGTTAACACATTTATATAAAACAGTTTATATAAAACATCAGAAAGTGCAACAATTTAAAACAAGCCAAACAAACCCTTTCTTTTCCATTTTTCACCCAAACCAAACAATTCAAGGTTAAACCAAATGACCATGCCATAAAACATTTTTTCCATAACTTGTTAGCACAATGATATACACCTTACATAGCCACACCCAAATGAATCATAACTATAGAGTTGCACATACCCTAAACTTGTAACAAACATGGTGGAACATCCCATCCAAGCCCATTTACTACTTTTTTGCTCTATTCATTCTTCCCATAAACTTATATTTGACAGCTCCACTTTTATCCACTATCCATCCCCTTTTTATATTGGTACTCTTCGCCAACTGATCATCATTTCAATAAAACATTAAATTTTCAAGCCAATAAATAAGCATATAGCCCACCAAGGCCACCACATTATTCATACAACTATTTGATAACCAAAAAATACCTTAGGACATCATCCAATCTATATTACATTTATATAAAGAAACCCCCTTTTTATAGAAAACCATTTTCAAAAAAAAAATTCACAAATCAACCCAAGAAATCGATTTTAAAATCAAAATTTTAAAATATAACAACAAAGAAAATTTCACCACAACACTATGTTTTTCCCAAAATCCATAAATCATCATGAAATAGATTTACAACAAGATTTTCACATCATGATAACAATTAATTTCAATAAAAAATAATTAATTGGAAATAAAGCTTCTAGTTATAGCATTGTAGAGTCGAGAGAGAAGCCTTCTACCTTAAGGTTTTAGTGAAATCGACCAACGCCCAACCGCACCACAAATTGGGCTGAAAACTCCATGAAGCCGCCTTACATTCCCTTCCATATCATCAAAAAGACCGAATCTCACCACTTTAGGCAACATAAAACCATATATCTAAATTTAACATGTGTATATATTGAAATTCAAGAAAGAGGAAGAACTGTATCTAAGGAAAAACAAGAGAGAATAGTGACTGGGGACTTACCAGAGAAGAATCACCTTCACCACTCCTTGATAAATCTTTGATTTACTTTTAAAATTAGTGGGATATCCCCTCTACCCCTAGAAAACCATGAATACTGAGTGAGGCTCGAGTTGGAGGAATAGTGGAGGGTTTAGGGAAAATCCTGAGTGAGCCCATATTAAAAAACCCAATTTTTATTTGCACTACATGGTTGGGCAGATCGTACGCTAATTGTGTGTATAGTTCTACCTCTAAGGGCACCCCACATGGAATCCTATCATGGTTAGAAAAACCATCACAAACTATGTGAAGACCTGCCATCTCATGATTTCACGGTTATCTAGGTTTGTGTAACGGTTTCCCTTAACCATGCTCAAACTGTTACCATTTAAAAAGCCTCCAAAACTTTCTCAAAACCCTTCCAAACACTCCCAACACTCCACCAAGAACTACCCAACAACTTTAGACACATAAAAATTCATAAACAAGGGTTATATAACTCAAACTAGGGTGCTACATTCTCCCCACCATTGTACTTTCTGCCTTCAGAAAGTATAGAACCGTTGCTTTGCCGATAGTGCTTGAGCCATCGCTTGGCCATCTCTTTCCCCTGATCCAAAGTCCCTTATGGGATCTGACCATGGTACCAAAAAACCTGAACAAGTATAATTATTTTACCACACAAGAAATTCTATTTTTTATACCCATCCTTCACTGGTATGTTCACCAATGAAGTATCCAGCTCTAGCTCAACATGATCCCATTGGATGACATAGTTAGGATTCAGCTGATACCTCTTCCAATGAGAAACATGAAATAGATTATGCACCACACAAACCTCTATTGAAAAAGACAACCAATAATCCACATCTCCAAACCTCTCAAGTACCTCAAAAGGCCTAATATACCATATATATAACTTACCCTACTTCCCAAACTGACGATGTCCAATCCTAGGAGAGATTATCAAGAAAACATGATCACCCACCTCAAATGACAACGACCATTGACAATGGTCCACATATGATTTCTAAAAACTCTGAGCCATCTCCATTCTTTTCCTAATCAACATGATCTTCTCTATAGTCTCCTAGACAAGGCTCAGCTCAACCATCAATGTCTCACTCATTTCCACCCAAAAAAGTGGAGAAAGAAATGGACTCTCATACAATGCTTCAAACATATCCATATGTATCAAGGCAAGATAGCTGTTATTATATGATAATTCCGCTAACAACAAGTTCTCCTACCATAGGCCACCGAAATCTTTCACATAATCTCGTAACAAAACTTCAAATGTTTGTATCATCCTATAAGATTTCCAATCCATCTGAGGATGATAAATCATGTTCATCGTCAACTAAGTCCCAAGGGCTTACTGCAAGGATATCTTGAAATGAGATGTGAACCTCATATCACTATCTGATACAATCAAAATAGGGACATCTTGCCTCTTTACTACCTCATAGATATATATTCTGGAAAGATCCTCCACCATATGATATTCAAAAATATGGGTGCAATGGGTATACTATGTGATCCAATTCACTATCACCCATATGGCATCATGATTTCTAACAATTCTCAGGAGACCTGTAACAAAATCCACCACTATCTATTCCCACTTACAAATAGGAATCAGTAAATATTAAAACATACCTCTGGCCATTGATGCTCTGCCTTAACTTATTAACAAGTCAAGCATCTTGAAACAAACTCCACAACATTCCTTTTCATGTCAGCCCACCAAAATGGAACTTTCAATGTCTTATACATTTTTTGAATTCTAGGATGGACTGCGCATATGGAATGATGATATGCCCTAATATTTCACTCCTGAAAATTCATTGGTACTACAATATGATTCTGAAAACACAAAACTGAATTCCCATTCAGTTTCCATCCCTCAGTGGTCTCCCCATCATTGAGCTTCATCCTCATCGCAAAACACTCTAAATCTTCCACCTATGCATCTTTAATCAAGCCAACTAAGTCAAGACTGAATAATACCGGATATAAAACTTCTTTATCACCCTATTACTCACATTCCAACCACATGATGGATATAATAGGAATCAACTTCCTTTGATTCAATGTTAGTTTCACTACCCAAGGATATTATTTCTTACTTAATGCATCTACCACTGAATTTCCCTTACCCAATGTGTACATTATTTCAAAAGCATACATTTTTAGATACTCCTTCCATATACTTTACCTCATGTTCAAATCCATTTGTGATAAAATATTCTTCAAACTCTTTTCATTGTTAAACACCATGAATGGTTCACCCAAGAGATAATGATGCCACATTTTCAAAGAATGATCCAATACTGCCAACTCCAAATTATGTGTCGGGCAGTTCCCCTCATGAACCCTCAACTACTATGATCCATATACAACCACATGATCCCCTTTCATGAAAACACACCCCAACCCTAATCTTGATGTGTCACAATACTCCACATACCCTTTCCCATGTTCTGGAAAATCCATGATTCGTGAAAATGTAATATGACCCTTAAGAAATTAAAAATATTTCTGACACTACTATTTCCATTGAAATGGAACATTCTACCTTGTCAAAGCAATCATTGGTGAGTCCAATCATGAGAAATCATGAATATTACATTTATAATACCCATTTAGACCAATGAATCTTTATATCATGAAAACATTATTTAGTGGTTTCCATGAAATAATAACCTGTATCTTTTTTGGATCAACTAAAACACCCTTCTATGAAATAACATGGCCATGGAAACAAACCTCCTATATCCAAAAGTCACACTTTTACAATTTGGCATACATTCGATGATATCTCAAGATTCCCAACACTATCATCAAGTGTTACACATGCTACTCCCTTGTTTTGTAATTCACCAATATATCATCATCAAATACCACTACGAAAGAGTCCATATATCATTGAAATATCCAATTCATCAATTTGATGAAAACCATTGGTGGATTGGTCAAACTAAAGGCCATGACCACAAACTCTTAATGGACATATTTACTTCTAAAGGCTGTTTTCGGAATTCCCTCCTTCTGCACTCACAATTGATGACATCTTAATAACAAGTCAATCTTAGAGAACCACTGGGCACCCCTCAACTGGTCGAACAAATCATCGATGTGTGGTAGTGGGTATCAGTTATTTATCATAGCATGATTTATCCTACGATAATCAACACACAACCACACGATTCCATCCACCTTTTTAACAAAAAAATCATTGCATCCCATGGAGACATGTTAGGATGGTTGAACCCTTTGTCTTCTAACTCTTCTGACTGCACTTTTAGATCCCTCAATTTTTTATGCTATCAAATAAGATAGAAGTGAGATAGGACCGGTCCCCAAAATGATATCAACTGTAAAATACACTTCTCTCACATGTGGTAAGGCTAATATTTCTTCATGAAAAACATCCAAAAACTGATCCACAACAACGAGAAAAATGATTTTTTCAACTTTTTCCATTGATTCCAATGACAACACTGCTAAATGATACAATATCATGCCAACAGCTGGTTCCAAAAAACTAGTTACACCCAAGTTTTTATTTTTATTCCCTCTAAATAGATGTATAACGCCCTCATACCCTGTGAAAAAAACTTTTTGTTCTTACCAGTTGATGTGGTCATCAAAAATCATAAACAAATCCATACCCAGGATTACATCATAAACATCAATATCATGCACTAAGATATCCCTCATCAACTCAACCTCATCCAAAACTATACATCATGATCTACACAGGAAGGCTCGACACACTCTTTAACCTAGAGAAGATTCAAGTTTAAAAATAAAATGCATAATTTCCATAGTTTAACCCATCAAATCAATGATAAGAGATGAAATAAAAGATTTAGAAGCACACATATCAAACAACACTTTCATCAAGGTATAATTTAAAATAATCATACCTCACACTGTGCATGGTCCTGAATGATCATCCATTACAACCTTCTCATCTTCAAACAAATTTTTTCTGGCCACACTCTGCTCTTTATTGCCCTACTAAGGAGTTTATGTGTTCTTGGAAGAACCATGACTATGTTTACACTACTAATGAGGGGTAGGTTTCTGCCCTTGCCCTTTCAAGTCATAGGATTCCTACAACCCTTGGGGAGTGTCACGAACACCCAACATTGGATCATATGGATAGTAATGCTGAAGAATAACCATCTTCTTATATTTATGGCATGCTTGAGGTTGTGTCACACAATCCCACTTGATGTTCCCTATAGATACACACTGAAAACATCTTGACATACTTTGAGAATTTGAAGGTAGATTCACCAATTTTTTCATTAGATTGTGAGCCACACTCCCACCCTGGATATACATTTCCCTCCCTCTCTTCATCCCAGAGTTAGAGATCCCACTATTCCCTATGGTTAGCAACATTCTTCCCCCTCCTATAGCCGCCAATATATCCCATTCGACAATTGTTTTTCTATTGACCATTTTTGTGTAATCACTTATACATAGAACTACTCTTTTAGAAAGAATTTCCTATCTCAACCCATCTTCCAAGATACATGCCTTCAATGATGAACTATCTTCCACCTCTAGTGGATAACTCTCTATGTTCATAAACATTTCAGCATATTCCGTTACCGAGAGGTTCTTCTACTTTAAATGGAAGAAATCCATTTTTCACTGAATTATGAACATATGAGGGTATAATTGTTTGTTAAAAAATTCTTCAAAACCATCTGAGGTCATACCTTGGTTAGTTATAGCTTGGATAGACAACTCCTAGAACTGAAGGGCAAGATCTTCCAACACCTGTGTGGATAACTTCACCTTCATCTCTACCGGTGTTCCTAATAATTCAAATATGTTGTTCATTCTATTCAACCACGTTTTTACCCTTTACATCTATGAATCACCACAAAAATGGGTGGATTATGATTTTGAAATTGAGCCACATGATCCAAATGCTGTGGATCATTCTATCTATGCCCACTTTCCATAGCTTGGGAAGAATGCACTATCCTATGCCCCAGCTGTTGGTTCACCAAGGGCTCAGGTGAAACTAAATCTTCAATTGCATCTTCTAGTTGGTCTCTATGATGCCTACCCACTTCCATTTATATTAATAGAAGACAACCATAAGTCTCACTCCTTTAACAAGAAAAGGATTAAAATTTCATGTTCAATCACATTTCAACTCTCACAAATAGGCTTTATGCATTTTCATTTTTCCCATGTTTCACCATTTTAGAAAAAACCCACCATGTTTTGAAAATTAACCCATTTTAAAAATGCCACAACAATCCATGTTTCAAACCCACCCATTTGAAAACCATTTCAGATTTTTCAAAATATAAACATTCATATAACACCATAAATCAGTATACTCTAATGAAATATATATCATAGTGGGAAGTCATTTCTACCAAGAATGACATTCTCTTCTCATTGGCTACACCCATGAAAATGGTATTTCCAATGCCTATATGTTTCTCCAAAACACTTATGTACCCAACTCCCTGGTAACATTAATTTTAGCATAAAAGGGTTACCTATGTCCTTTTATGCCATACATTTCAAGTTCCAACAATCCTATGACTTACTACCATCCCAAATCAAGGAATCAACCAAGAACGAATGTCAACACCATAACTAAAAACTGATGTCAAGACCAAGAAAGACGGACTTTACTTGTACATCAAGGACCGAACAAGATGATACCACTTGTAATATCATGTACCTTTCTCATTGTCTTGAGATGTCAGTGAGAGGCTACTTGTCAAGAGGTGACAATCCCAAGGTGCCAAAGGCTCGAAATAAATGTTGAGGGATTCCAAAATGAATGTGTAAGTATTTTCCCTTAGGATAAAATCAACCAACCAAACAAGTCATAACAAACCAAACCTACATGATGCATATCAACAAGGTTTACAACTCAACAAAACCAAAAGACGAACACAACCAAGCCACAAGAATGAATAATCAGAGTACCAAGAGGAGGACTACAAAACCAAAACCCAAGATGCTATGACACAACTCTATAGCTCCATGTCATGATCCATGTTCCGAGCACCACAAAACCATCCTAGCATCATGATGAACCACTAGAAAAATGACATGTTTTACCCATACCTATGTCATGGAATACTACATCTGCAAAAGCATCAAAGTTCCAAAGAAGGGGGTGAGTAAAAATACTCAGTAGGTTTTACCCAAATTACATCGCAACACATTCCACTAGGATAGAACCATTAGTAAATTTATATTAAATAGTTTTTATAAAAAAACATAAAGTGAACAAAAATTCCAACAAGCCAAGCACACCCTTGCCAAGAAAGTTTTCACCCAAATCAATCAATTCAAGGGAAAACCAAATAACCATTACACAAACCATTTTTCCATCATATGTTAGCACAATGATTTACACCTTAAAAAACCACACTCAAATGAAGAATAACTATAAAGTTTCACATACCCCAAACTGGTAACAAACAAGTTGGAATTTCACATCCACACCAATTTACTACTTTTCTGATCTAGTGGTACTTCCCACCAACTTATATTTGATGGTGTCCCTTTTATCCAAATTTCATATCCTTTTTATTGTGGTACTCCCCATCCACTTCCCGTCATTCCAACACAAAACCCAATGTTCAATCCAATAAATAAGCATATATCACACCAAGGCCACCATATTATGCAAATAACTATTTCATAACCAAACAATCCCCTATGAAATCATACATGCCTTATTAAATTTAGATAAAGCAACACACTTTTTATTGAAAATCATTTTCACAAGAAATTTTCATAAATAAACCTAAGAAAGTGGTTTTGAAATCAGTATTTTAAAATCTAACACCAAAGAAAATTTCACCGCAACAACCCATTTTTTCCCAAAATCTATAAATCATCACAAAATGGATTTACAACAAGATTTTCACATCATAATCACAATTAGATTCAAGAAAAACCAATTAATTGGAAACAAATATTCAAGTTATAATAATTTGGAGTCAATGGAAAAGCCACTTATCTTATGGTTTTGGTGAAATCGACCAATGCCCAACCGCACCACAAATCTGGGTGAAAACTCCACGAAACTGCATTAGATCCCTTCCGTATAATCAAAAATCCAAAATTTCACCACTTTAGGAAATAAAAACACAATATATACATGAAAAATATGTAGATCTTGAAATACGGGATAAATGAAGAACTAGATCTAAGGAAGACCAAGAAATAATCAAGAGTGGAGACTTACCGGAGAAGAATCAAATTCACCGGACATTAAAACCCACTCGAATCACTTCTAGAATGAGTCGAGAGCCCCTCTAACCCTTGATAACCAAAAATCATGAGTGATGCTCAAATCAGTGGTAGAATAGAGGGTTTAGGGAAAATCACTAGTGAGCTCGTATTAAAAATCCCAAATTTTATTGTCACACATAGTTAAGTCACATGGTTAGGAAAACCGTGCGCTAACCATGCATACGCTACTACCTCCAAGGGAACCCTGCACTGCCTCTTCACACAGTTATACAAATAGTGCACAAACTATGTGAGGGCCTAGTGTCTCATGTTTCACAGTTACCTAGGTTTGTTTCATGGTTACCTCTAACCGTGTTCAAACTGTGCTCCTTTAAAAAGCCTCCAAAACATTCCAAAATCTCTTTGAAACTATCCCAATCTCCACAAAGATCTAACCAGAAAATTTAAGCACATAAAAAGGCATACTGAAGTGTTACATAACTCAAAATAGGGGTGCTAAAATAAAATTTCCTCTAAGTAACATCATAACAATTAAAATTAATAGACCATATTCATGATTAAAACATTATAGATGTAATATATGAAAGGTGAAGCATAAATGTTATGTTCGAAAAAGTAAAATAATTTAAAAATCTACTTCAATGATGTGATGAAGTGAATAAACCCTTAGATATGGAAGAAAAATCCTCAGGAGACAATTTTCAGACCCTAGAATCAATGAAACAAAAGACACGGATCGTTCTCTTACCCTTGGGTTCTTCTAAGAGGAAACCCCACCATGAGAAACCAAAAAATTGAGAGAGAATGAGAGAGATATATATTATTAGAGAGGAGGGAATCCACCAAAAAATCAAATAAACTCACCTAGGTAATATGATGAAGCACAAATGATGGAGGGAGAGCCAAAGGGATGGAGTTTAGAGACATCCTTTGAGCACCAAAAATGAGCAAAAGGGAGGAGGGAATTATTTGGGGTAGAAATGTGGGTGGGGAAAAAAGAATAATCAACTTTATAATGAACCTAGGAAAGCTTCACGGTTTCATGGCATAGTTTGGAAAACTCTTCCATCTAACTGTGCTCACTCCACTGGAGAGAAAGTGCATATGCATCGGCTGGCCACCCGATTCAAGAAAATGCGAGCCAACCATGAAATTTAGCTAAATAAAATGATATATCCATAATGTACTCTTCCCCCACGGTTTCCTCTAACCATGTGCAAGCCATGTGACTTGGACAAGAAACCACTATAGAGCCACATGGTTTCTCATTGACATTTCATGGTTTTACCCAAACTGTGTGTAATATGTGTAATGAAAATAGTGTAAAAAGGAAATTGAACTTAAAATTCCCTCAAAATTATTCAAACGCACATTTTACACTTAATCCGTGCACTCAATCTGTGAATAGGGGAAAACACACCAGAAACCTCCATTACTCAAAATTTACCATTTGGAACTCAACCCAGACCTTAACTAAAAAAACCAACATCAAGAATAGAATAAAATAACAAAAAAACCATTATCGAGGTGTGGCACATAAGTTCACGTGGAGGTAGTCTATAGTAAACATGATAGATGATTTTGTTTCCCTTTTCATGGAAGTTTATAGGGATAAATATTATTCTATAACCATAATAAAATCTCATTATATGTTAGATAATGGTTTTATTAACTTTTAAGTGTTAATACATAATTGAAGGTTATAAAATAAGAAGGAAAAAAAATTAGTGAAGACAATTACCTTCTCTTAGAGAACCCTCCATTGGATCTCTTCTTAAGAACCCTAAGGTAGGTATTTTTGGAATACCAAAATATTTAAAATGTTTATAAGGATTTTTAGAAGTTATATTTATGGTCTTTTGAGAAAAAAGTATTTTGAGGAATTAAAATGATTCGGAATAGAGTTCCCTTTTATAATTGAGGAGGACTAGAATTTTTGTAAATACCCAAAACTATTCAACAATGTGAAGTCAATGTCACTATATTTACATAAAAAATTGATAAATAATGGTGTGGTGGATATTAATGTCTTTAAAAACATCCACCACATAAAATAAATCATTTTTTAAACAATTTAATCCTTTCCCATTATGTTTATTAACATTTACCACTTTAGTTTTCACTACGGTAAATAGATTTTTCAACCTAGGTAATTTATCCATTAATCATAAAATAAAATGATAATTATTAGGTAATTTAGATCTAATTATTCTAAATATTAATCACAATTTTTCAAATAAAAGTTTTGTTAGAGTGGAAAATTAATTTTAATCGAAGACCTTGTTGCACGTAAAACATCATTTTAACATTAATCGTGTTAATTAATTTATTGTTATTTTTAATAACTACTATGAACAAAATTTTTGGTTAAATTATCAAAAAATATTAATAATTCCATTTCCAAATATATAATTCATTTTATCAAATTCATCGCACATATTTTCAATTTTTTATTTAAAATTATACCCACATTCACGATGAAAAGGCTATTTTTCCAAGAGAAAATTCATATAAGTATAGATGGTTTTAATGTAATATTTACATTTAAAATTGATTAAACATACAAAACTTCTATTCATTATAACATAATTTAACTAATATTTTTTAAAAGAAATTAAATAAAAATGAAATTTTCAATAGAACCTTTATTTTTCAATATTCATCGAAAAAATAATCTTTTAAGAAAATTATTAAAAAACCTAAGATAATTTGGATGATATTATTTAAAAAATGAATTTAATTTTATAAAATAAATTTTCTAAAATTGGTAAAAATTAATTTTAAATTATGTGTGCAATATACGAAAAAAACCTCTTAGAAAAAATATAGTTTTTCAGAAAACATTTCATTTTATTCTTGAATGATTATTATTGTATTTATAATTGCTAGATATCAATTTATTTTACTTTATAATTATTTATACCATATAATTTACATAATTTAGTTATTCATATTCATACCCACCATATTAAAGGTTAGGTTATAATGGTCGTGATTAAATAAAAATATTTTTATATAGTATCATGTTTCGTTTAAATTTGGAGTTGCAGGAATCACATGATATCGAAGAGATTGAATTTATTTAAAAATTAATATATTGTGAAGTCTCATGGTGTTACATTATCTTTTAACCATAATGATGTGTTTCATACACACTATCAACCATGATGGTCCCCTTTTAATATCTTAGGGTGTTACATGTATATGATTAATATATATGATATTTATGTCATTGTTAATATTTTGTATATGATGAAACTATGACTAAGGTGCAACTACAGAAACCATTGAACCGAAGCATTCATGTAAAACAGATTAGTTTTCACCAGATTGTTCATTTTAATGATAAAACTGATATTAGTAGGATAATTTTAAATTTGAAAGGAACGATAAATGCTATGTTATATATGAATATATTTATATAATATATGTATAATAAATCTATATTTATAATGTTGGACATTTGAAATTGTATGAAGAAATATGGTACATGTAGTAAGAGATTTATGTTACACTCTCATTTCTTATTGGGATTGTTAATGAAAAAAATTCTATTGACAGAAATTATGTAGATCATATCATTTTAAACCCGTATATTTTCATCTCTTATGGTTATTCCTGAAATTTTTATATATTAATTCCAGGGTCCTCTCTTTGGTACTTAAAAATACAGAGAATGTTTTTTAAATAAAATCCAAAATTATATCTTTTTTGTTGATGAACATTTTTGTCCATGACCAATATTATCAAAATTGATTTATGGTAGTTTTCATTGATACCAAAAATGTTTTAAAAAGTTTATTTAAATTTAAATTTACATTATTTTATGATTTTAAATATGAATCTTTTTAAAGAATCATTTTTTGAAAAATTCATTGTCTAATTTTTTAAAAAATTAAATGAATGTTCTCTTTTAATGTATAAAGTATAAATGGATTTCCCCTCCATCATGATAATTCTTTTCATTGAGGATTCCATTTCTAGAATACATTTTTATTTTCAATGAAATAATTTTATCAATATTCTCATAATTTTTAGTCAAAATGTTATCAAATGAAAATGATATTTCTGTCATGTTTTCAAATAAATGTTTGTTAAATATTTAAAAGGTATATTTTTATCTACATAAATTTCTATTAAATATTTTTATTCATAATTGGTTATATGATATTATGATAATATCCACTTTTATTCTCTAGAAGTATTATAATGACGGTGATTTGAGGATGATAATACGAAACTAACTTTCTTCCCATAGGTCAAATATGTTATGATTTAACCTTTATGAAACTTGTTTCTTTTCCTTATGTTATGCTATAATTAAATGATAATATGTTAAGAAACCTTTTTCATTCCCATGGGTTATGATATTTTGATATGAATAATGTTTTATGATATTTTTGAAACCATATGTATGGTTTTTGTTAGTAGATGGGCGGGCCTAGAAATATTAGTCCACCTATGCATTGGGTAAATATGGGTATCTCATGAAATAATAATGAATAAAATTTGTATTTATCCCAGTTTAATAAGGGAATATTTCAAATAGGATATTCTTTGGAGTTAACTATAACTAGGGAAATGATAGAATTGTGATTGAATCCCATATAATATGATAGTCTTTTCAGTGATCCATATCTAATGACAAGATCTTCTAAGCTTATGTGTATTAAAAAAACTTTTGTATTGTGTTTAGGATATATTCCCATGGCTCATGATTGATTATTTATGATTCCACAAAATTACAACTTATGAATTTTTTTGTCACATATTTGTATTCAATTATTTATAATTAATGATATTTGACCGATTAGGTATGATTATAAAAGTTTATGATCATGTTCACATAACCTTATATATATTTTATTCTCACTTATGATTAATCATCGATATCTCTTATGATTACACTTACTGAGTATTTGAGATCACTTTTTATTATTTTTCTTTTCACCGCATTATAAAGAATGGTTTTAAGAATGGTATTCTTAATATTTTTACTATGTGAAAATATATCTTTTGGATCTGTTGTAGAGATTTCATGAGATAAGATGATTTTATATGTCTTCTCCAAAGACACTTAACCTTTAGAATTATAGGGAAATTATTATTTTGAGTCGTATTGAATATCAACTAAAATTATGAAATATTTTTGTATGAAATGTTTGGATCCCCTCATGTCATCCCCAACTAACCATGGCTTTCATCCCCAACTGATCTTATGGCCAAAAAAATTATAATCTCAAAGATGGGTAAATTGAATCTAAAATTCCAAACCGATTAAATGAGGATGAGTTCGAATCTGATATTTTAGAATCAGGGTCTGAATATTAGGCCAACACATAGAATTTATAGATATGATTAATTATATAAAACTAGAATCACTCAAGGATATCAAATGTGATTATCATATATTGATGAAGAAAATTTTTTGAACCCACCTCTGATGAACCTTTGTATCCCAGCTTAATAAAGACTACCTACTTGAGATTTATGTGATCTATTATGTTCTAATTGGATGAATAATTGTGTGTGCTTCTATGTTTTCATATAATTTTCAGATTGTGTGTACCTAATATCATCCAAATGAACCAAATTTAAAGGATTTTGGTAGGGGATACAAGGTGCTCAAAAAATACACATTTATTATTCATGTTCTACAAGGCTAGCCTTACTAAAAAATCATGATCGACTAAGAATCAGGGATGTCCATTTGAGATATATCAAATTTCAACCTAAGTAATCATCCAAAGAATCAATATAAGTTTGAGTGTTGTAAATCGTGATTTTAGACTTGAAATATTGAAAGATACCAATCTCAATTATTTGGATTATTAAAGGATAAATGAGCTATGATTTTGGGATCCACTGATGGAAACATAGTCGGACAGTGTTGAAGATATATAGATGTTATAGAATATTCAAGATCAATTGAATTTTATTTTTAATAATTTTATATTTTATCCCATGATGTAGGTACAAATGAATTGGTAACTAAGAAAACTGAAATGGAATCACACATTTCGTACACAATACCATCCACCCATACCCATGTTTTGGCCAAACCTACTCAAATTATGCCAGAGACACACCAAGCCTAGTTTATCAGACCGTGTTAAAAATTCAAGTCTCATTATTGAAATATACATACATAATCCCAAGTAACAAAAAACTAAGAAACCACCAAAAAATGGAGTTTTTTATTTGGGAACATTAAAAAAAGCATGTCATTCATTGAACTGTGAAGAAATATAGAACATCATCATGGTAATATTCTTGAATACATATAGACCTCAAAAAATAGAAGGCTATATTTTATTTTGATGAATTCATCCACGTAAATAATGGCTTAATAAATGGGAATTTGGTGAACATCCAAATAAAATGAATTCACTGGGGTTTCGAACTGAAGTCTAGGAACATTCCAAAAGACTACAGTCACCCAAAGGAGTTGAATAAAATCAAGTTTCACATATGGTAAATTGAAAAGATTGTCAATAATATACAATAAATAGTCCATAAATAGTGAACTTTTCACTATTTCATGGAATTTCTGAATCAATGGGGTGGCTTTTATAATCACCTAATTGAGAGTTGGGTTGTTCTTTACTAATTTCTTCAATTTCTATTTTTGTTAATAACTGTAGTAATGGAATATTAAGTCATTAGTGGCTATGATTTCATGATTTATTCATACTATTTATACATTAGTATATTTACTTACTTATTTACATTTTTAATTATTTTTCCTTTCTTTATAAGATCAGAAAAAAAAGAACACTTAGTTCACCTCCATCTCATGTGATCTGGAGTATCATGTTTTCTTAAGTGTAATTGGGGATCTATGATTACAGGTCACAGATATATTAGAGGTTATAGTTTTTATTGAATCCTACTTATTAAATAGAAACTATTTGGTAATTTTAATTATGTGAGGCCTAAATTGTTTAGGGGGAATACAAGATAGTTAAAAAATGAAATAACTATTTATCAAAATTGGTAAGAAGATATCAATGTTAGGCCACCACTTTTGAAATTGGTTTTCAAACAAACATAGTTGTATTAAATATAATTTTTCAATATTTTCAATCACACATTGAACCAATTATACAATGCTTATAACACATATAAAACATTTTCCTCTCAGGAGACAATCCTAGTCATTCTCTAACATAATTTAAAACATGGGTTCAAAATTCATTTATTAGCGATCCAACAACATATCACACATTAACCTTGTACTATTTCCATAGAGGACACTGTTTGAGTCATTTTTTAATGATTTGAATAAATAACAAGATCCAGTTCATCTCAACTAATTGGTCTTGATCCATAGGTTGAATGAAATTTCCCAACATGACACAGAAGCTTGAGAATCACATAGGAAGTGGAAAGGGAGTTTTTAACTAACCCATTGATTAAATCCTCATACTCTTATACTTGTCCCACTAGAATTCCCTTAGGTAGTGATAATATAGAAAATATCTTGTATTAGTTGAATATAATTTTGATATCTCATTATTCACCCAATTTCAAAAATTATAGTCATGTTCATCCTAATAATATTCAATAAGATTTTGTTCTGAGAAAGGGGATAATCTGACTCCTTCTAAAGTTTCATCGCTTATAAAGAGATAACCCTCATATAATTTTATATTTTTTATTGTAATTTATATCCTAGCGTATAATTAGAAAATCAAATTAGATATAAATACAATATCTTCTCTTCAAAATGAATATTCAATGAATGTATCTATAGCGTAAACCCATGGGAAGTCAATACATATGATGGTTCGAATAAGGTGTGCCTATAAAAGTACATACCAACATCAAGGAGCACTCAAATAAGAAAATAAATATATGGGATCAATAAAAAAAGTGGAGAAACTATCTACGATTTCTGATAGATATTTATGTGTTTTGAAAACCTCATTCCCAGATCATCCTTTGGAAGATCACCATTTCATGAATTTATATTACCAATTATTGATGGAAAATAATAAAAATATTCAATCTGATTCCTCTAAAAGAGAATTAATATAAAAAAATCTTCTAATGTAAGAGATCTGATTTATAGGATCTCTAAAAATTCTCAATAGTTCAGTATTAAAATCATAACTAGAGTAGTATGTGAGGTAAATAATTTCAACTATCATTTATCAAACAAAAATGGACTAACTTCCACATATTATGATATAGGAAGATATAAAAAAGGTATATGAGAGGTCACCTAAAACACCTCCTCATGTCTACCATATTCTATAATCTCTCTACCACAAGATATATGGATTCCCTCAGTTCAAAGATTTGAAATTTATGACCCCCTATTTTAAAGCTATTATCAATAGAAACCAATCGAAATTAAAGGATATAGAAAGATTTCAAATACTCAATATGGATCTAGGAACCAATAACAATAAAGAGATCCTTTACATCAAAGATTTCAACCACCCTTCCAACTTCCACCAATATAAAGAGGCAGTAATCATCCTTATATCATCTACTAGTAGGGGAAAAATCAAGAAACAAACATGAAGGATCTGTTGAAACAATTTTTAGAGATGTTCTCAAATCATAAAACTACCCTTATAACTCATGTATTAGCACTTAAAGAACTATAAATCCAATATGGGCATATTATGATATTCATCAATTTCATGAATAATCAAAGGATCATGTATGATTTGTTTTAATTCAATCACTAAACCCAAGGGATTTTACTATTCTATTTAATTAAGGAAGGAGATGGGAAATAGTGATGAATTTCCATGAAAAGAAGGATTTAGATGTTAATATCTATGTGAACCTAAAGAATCTACCTAGGAAAAATAATCTAAGGAACCTTTAGAGATATTCCCAGAGAATAAATAAAAATGGAAATCTATTTTAGAATACATGCATGAGCTCAAACCTCTCTTCCCAAATAAATTAAAACCATCTAATAGAACCAATTCAGGAAAAATATAGCATTAGATTCTAGAGATATTCATGAAGATGGATATTAGGATCACTTTTCTAGATTTGATCCTCCAAATTCCATGATAAGTTAAATTAATCAAAAAAATTTGCATCAGAAGAAAAATATTTTACTGTAATGATGGGGTATGTTTATGAAAAAATGATTTCAAACTTTTAACCCAACAAATACTCCATAAATTCCAATATCTAGTCACATTCTCAATCCATTTCTGTATAGGTGAGTATAATATTTTCAATGAATTATGTGACTTAGAATAATTAATAATATACTTTCTAACAAATATTATTTTTATTATATACGAGAGAGCTTAAACAAACCAAATTATTTTTTCATATTTCCAACTGAACTAATTCCTAACCTTTGGGTGTTCTGGAAGATGATCTGGTAACTATAAAATAATTTTTATTCCATAGTAAATTCTATATTTTCAAAATAAAGGAATTAAAAGGCCATGATAACTCCACTATTATATTAGGAATGTCATAAATTTCAAAGATAATGATAGATGTTAATAAAGGAACTAAATAAATGAATTTTGGTGAAAAAATTACGAATTTTAACATTATGTATTCAATGAAAAACTGGATGATGACTAATCTAGTTCACTTTAAAAATTTTGAATTTAATTTTTCCTCCAAGGAAGAAATTGAAATGTTTGATAACCTAATATGATTATGTTAATCCCTAAAAAATAAGATTTTATAATGAATTTTATTTTCAAAATGGGTAAAATATGTATACTATGATACATGTTGAGGAAATCTATTCTAAGGATTTTCTCAAAACCACCAAAAACCCTTATAAATTAAATGTATAGGATACCCAAATGGAGAACACTATGACGGATAAATCACATGAAGATTGATCAATAGTAACAAGATATTTATTTTACTTCACATATAATAGATATAGCCTAAGTAAATTATACCACAACATAAAAGGAGTTTTGGTTTATTGGTGAAGCACTAGCTAAATTTTGATCTTATATTTTAGGAAGTAAAGTAACGATCTATTTTGATCAGTCTATCCTCAGTTATTTGATCAAGAAATATGAATAAAATCCAGTTCTAGTGAGATAGATGTTTCTTCTGCATGAATTCAACTTCGAGATCAATGATAAGAATTTAACTAAACATATATTTTTAGATCAAAAGATCATATTTCCTAACACTGATAATGTACACCCACTAATTGAATAAAATATGGATGACTCCTTCATTAGTGATAAGTTGTACCTAGTTGGATTATATAGTGAATAATTTCATCACATCATAGGTACCTTCTTTATTTACCAAGTATTATACATTTAAATTGAAGTTTTAGTCAATAAAAATTTTGGGAATGATTTTTATTTATATAATATTTATTGCGATTATGTAATGTGAAGATGTATCCCTGAAGAGTAAATGAAATATATGCTTAAATGTTTACACACAAACACACACTTAAATGTGAAGTCCATTTTGGACCATAAATAATATATAGAAAAGTTTTGGAATCTGGTTTAATTTGGATGCCAATTTTCAGTGATTCACAAGAAATTTTTAAACCATGAAAATTTCGATTTCAGTGGTGTAATATCTAAAATACAATAAATTCAATAAAAATATTAACTTTCTATGAAATATTTGATATATATGGATTATATTTAATGGCTAAGTTACCTATTTCATTTGGAATTTCTAACATCTTATTTGAAATTGGCTCTTTTTCAGTGTGCATTGATGAAAATGTTACATGGAATGATGATTCTAATGTTTCAGTTGAGTTTATCAATAAAATATTATGTATAGGTTTGGAATCCTTTGATAAATAATCTATTACCAAGTCAACCTATTCTATAATAAGACAATGGATTCTCTGATGAGTTAATATAGAGTAAATAATAATATTTACACATCCTACCACCCTAAAAAAATGGGTTGGTTAAGGTTTTGAATACAGAGATAAGAAGGATTCTGGAGAAAATAGTGAAATGAAACTATAGGGATTGGAGTATGAAGATTAAGGATTAAATTAGGATTATAGAACTCGCTAAACACCATTTAGCTATTTCCACTTATTTAATCATTTATTGAAAACACTTTCACTTGTCTATTATGATGACAAAAATAATTTTGAGTTGTTAAGAGATATAACATAGAGTTTGGAGATATTTTAAAGAGAAGGAATCTATTGATTATGGAACATAAACTGCTATGAAGATAAGAATATGATAATTCATTAATGTAAAAGGATAAATTTATATATATCCATTCTATACTCATTCAGAAAAGTGATTTTCAAATTGGATATAAAGTGTTGTTTTCCTCCTCAATGATGAATTTCATGTAAGGTAAACTACAATCTCATTATCTTATACCATACCTTATGACTAACAATTTTCTATTTTTTACATTTGATATTAGGGGAGGACAATAGCACAATACATTCAAAATGAATATCCAACAATTGAAGCATTACCATGAGAACTTTTTGGAAAATCCAATGGAGGAGTCCAACCTCCTACCTATTACTATTGAATAAGGAACTACCAGGTATACCATTCATCTACTATAACAACCCAGATTTTTATTACATTATTAAACATGATTTATTACATAAATTATTAAATTTATTCAAAATATAATATCAAGAGGTATAGGGTCATTGTGTCTTAAGAAAATTAATTAATGACTTAAAACATGAAACACAACATCTTTATTGAAAACCTCCTTTTCATGACCACTATATTCGCTCGTACTTAGCATTGCATGGCATAACCTAAAGGCATGAATAAGAAATGGGTGAGCTATAAATCTTAGTAAAGGAGTAAAAATGTCATAACATGAAGAATAAAATACATGTTAGGAAATAGGCATGTCAATGGATCATAAGAGAAACATGAACATAAAGGCATGATATAGCATGATTATCATAACATGGAAATGTTGCAACAACACTTAACATGGTATTAGCATGATCCAAGGATCATTTCACATGGATAATGAGTAAAACCTCATTGAAAATTAATTAGCATGAGGAATACCTCATTTAAATTTATTTATCATGATACTAATCTTTACCCAATGCATTGGAGATCTATCAGGGTGCACCCTTCTTAAACATTTCATTTTATGCATAAGTGTGCCTAATGGATCTTACAGATGGTTTTAATAAACATCACAATTTTTTCCATGATAAAGGAATTTGGAATTCAGAAATGATACTATATAATAAATAATTAAATGGGTATAAATGTTAATACCCTTGATAGAGAAATGGTCATGGTATTCACTACACAATGACTTTGGCTTGAGAAAAATCGTTGTGCAATTTCGGCAGCATAACGGCGTGACATAAGAAATCATAAAAACGTTTGATGAGAGAGAAATGGGTGTCTCATCATATGTACATGAAATAAAGAGTAAGGGGTTCATATAGATACATGCCCCAACAAATGTAATGGAAATTAAATTCATAATACAAAACAATTTCGTGAATGTGAATGAGAAGAGTGAAATTTATTATGGAATTTCAGCATGGTAAAGGGTGTACATGGGAGACATTAATGAGAGAGAAAGAGGCCAATCTTAATTTAAATCACAGGTAGGGGAATATAAGGGAGGTGAAAAATCATACCCCAAAATTTTTAATAGAAATTTAAAGGGTATTAAAACATAAAGAAACTGGGATAAAAAGAAGGAAGGTAGGAATCCCTTACTTGGAAGTGTGATCCAAAAGGCTTGGGAGAGGCTTGAGAGAGGATTTAATAGGTTGGTCAATCCACAAAGGCTTTGAGTGAAGAGGAAGTGGGATATTGGGTGGGTTTATATAGGAAAAGAGACGGAATTCTTTATTTTTTAGGTTTGGGACACCACACATTAAATTAATCAAAACCACAAAACATTCCATGTTTGTTTCCCATGGTTTTTTTAAAATGGGAGGGGAAAATATTATTTTATAAGGCCAATGGCATAAATTCCTAAAATATTAGGCTTTATTATGTGGATATGATTCACACTATCAAGGAAATCAATTTAAAATTTTAAAATGTTTTATAAGTCTTGGAGGTTCCACTAAGGCACCATAAAATTAATGAATTAAATATAAAATCACATTATTTTAAAGATAAAACATATATTGGCTGAACATATAATTTATATTATTTTATTACATCACTATTGGATCACTATTATGTCATAAAACACCATATATATTTAAAGGGTATTTAATTTTTACCCAAAAATTTTGCTATCTAAGAAAATTATGAAAAATTACCCATTGTATAATTTTCGTGTCTTGATTTGAAACCTAATATTCATTTCATCTAAATAATTTTCTAAATATTTTAATTTTTTCTTTCAAAATCAAAACCGGAATTTATAAAAAATTCATGGGTTTTGAAAAATATAGCTTTCAAACCATAATAAAAATTACAATTATATTCATAAAAATTATACAATCATTTATATTTAATAAAAACTAATTTTGTGATAATATTTTATTAAAATATTATTTAATTAAAAATGCTATTAATTCATTGAAATAGATTTCTTAATTGAATATTTACGAAAAATGCTATTTTTTCTTTAGAAACTATTTACAAAGTAACAATAATAAAATGAATGTATATTATCTATACAAAAATAATGTACATATTCATAGTACTAGGGTATCATTACATAACCCCTTATAACACCCACATTAGACCGAAGGGAATGGTGTGTGATGGTGACATACTCTTGGGGTGGCTCGGATAACATCATTCATGTGGTAATCACTATAAACATCCACTTCTCTCATAGGTGGTTCTTCTCGAGCTTAATGTGGTGAAGCTCATCTTGGGATTGGTCAAGAGAAAATCCCAATGATGTCACCCCCTTTCTAAGCTCTGACAAATGGGGTTTGTAGGTAGCAATACTACGTGATGAGGTCATCGCTTCTTTTGTTTGAGTAAATTGGATTTGTTAAATCTCTATATTTATACTAATCATGTGACCATGGTTCAATGGATCTATTAGAAATGGTAAAAATACTTAATGGTATTTTGAAATCCAAAAATCATAAAACCAACGAAGTGTATATGTTATATAACCATCTTTCTTAATAAGATATTTAATTAGATCAAGATGAATTTTCATTAATAAATGTTTGGGTCATTAAAATCACCCCCCCTTAAGAAATTTTTCCCTTGAAATTTCCTTTTCCCATACTAAAACAGATGTAGGTAACTCTGCTTCATCACTTCCTCGGATTCCCACATTGCCTCTTCAAACTTTTGGTTTCTCCATAACACCTTGACCTGGGGAATTGTCTTATTTTGTAGAAATTTTTCTCTATGATCTAAGATCTACACTGGCTTCTCTTCAAAGGATTGGTCATTCTCCAATGGTACCACCTCCGGATTGAGTACATGCAATGGGTAAGGTATGTATTTCTTCAAGAGTGATACATGGAATAAATCACGTACTTGAGATAGGTTGGTTGGGAGTGTTAGTCGCAAGTCCACTGCTCCAATGCGATCAAGGATATCTAAAGGGCCAATGGACCTTGGACTAAGCTTTCCCTTCTTCACAAATCTCATTACTCTCTTCCACAGTGATATACAGAGTAATACCATGTCTCTGACATCAATCTCTAGCTCTCATCGATGATTATTAGCATAGCTCTTTAGTCGAATCTGAGTATCTTTAATGTGTAGTCGGACTGTCTTAACCTTTTAAACCATTTCTTCATCCATTTATGAACCTAAGATTTTTCTCTCTCCGACTTCATCCCAACAAGACATTGTTCTACACCTCTTCCCATATAGGGCTTCATAAGGAGCGATTTATATTCTTGAGTGTAAACTATAATTTTAAGAGAACTCAACAATAGGAATATGTTGATCCCATCCTCCTTTGAAGTCCATTGAGAATTCTCTCAACATGTCCTCAAGTGTTTGGATAGTCCACTCATATTTTCCATCAGTTTGAGGATGATAAGACGTACTGAATTTTAGCTCAGTATCCATACCATGTTGAAGACTCTTCCAAAACATAGAGGTGATTCTTGGATCTCGATCGGATATAATCTATAGTGGTACTCTATGCAGCCTTACCACGTCTCTAGTTTATATCTATTCTAGTTGATCCAATGAGAAATCCTCGTAAATTTCAATGTAGTGTTCCATCTTTGTAAGAAGATCCACAACAACCCAGATAGCATTGTTTCCTTTGGAGTCTTCGGAAGTCGAGTGAAAATTTCTATGGTGATGTTCTCCCATTTCTATACTGGTATTGGTAATTGTTTCATCATCACCTTAGAGTTATGCCTCTCAGCCTTCACTTGCTGACATACCAGACATTTTTATGTGTAATCAGTTATCTCCTTCTTCATGTTATCCCACCAATAATGCTTTCAGATATCTCAATACATTTTTTTGTTTCCTGGGTGAATGGAGAAATTTGAACTATGTGCATCATCCAAAAGTTCCTTCTTTATCTCTGGATTTGATGGAACATATATTCTTGACCCAAATCTCAAAATTCCGTCTTCATTGACATTGAACTCCAAGGATTCCCTTTTTTTATAGTTTCAACCTTCTTCTGAATTCCATCATCATCCTTTTGAGCATCCTTTAACCTTTCCAAAAGAGACGGTTGAGTAATAATTTGTGAAAGGATTGATGATATTTACTTCTTTATGATTTCCATGTCCATCTTCATCAAATCTAAGAATATTGGATCCTTTTCAATTCTAATCAAAGACAGAATTGTTGGGTCCTTTTTACATAGATCATCCTCCACCTTGTTTACTTTTTCAGGGTGGTAATGGATTGAGAAGTCACAGTATTTGATCAGCTCTAACCATATTCGTTGGCGCATGTTCAACTCTTTCTGTGTGAATATATACTTGAGGCTTTTGTGATCCGTGTATATTTCACACTTCTCACCAAAGAGGTCATACCACCAAATTTTCAAATCAAAGACTACTACATCCAACTCAAGATTATGTGTCAGGTATTTTTTCTGATGAACATTCTATTGTCTTGAAGCATAGGTAATGAATTTTTCATTTTTCATCAACACACACCCCAAGTCCTTCTTCGAAGCATCTATGGATACCACAAAAAGTTCTCCACTTTTGGGTAAAGTGAGCTTGGGCACATTGATAATCCTCTTTTTTAACTCCTTGAAGCTCTCTTCACATTCATCACTCCATGAAAACATCACTCCATTCCGAGTTAGTTGGGTAAGAGGGTATGAGAAACGTGAGAAATTTCTCACAAATTAGTGATAATATCTAGTTAACCCATGGAATCTATGGATATCTGTTACCGATATTGGTCTCATCCATCTTTCAATTACATCTTTCTTGAAGGTATGCATAGATATCCCATTACATGTGATGATATGACCCATGAATGAGACTTCCTTCAACCAGAACTCACACATGTTGTACTTTGCATAGAGGTTCTCTTTTCGCAAGGTCTCTAGTATAGTGCTTAGATGATCCTCATTCTCCTCCTTGGTTTTGGAGTATATTAGAATATAACTATAAAGACTACAAATTTTTTTTGAGGTAATCTCTAAATACTCTATTAATAAATTCCATGATTATTTCTAGAAAATCAGTGAGTCTGAACGTCATTACTATGAATTAATAGTGCTCGTACCTTGTACAAAAAAGAAGTTTTGGGGATATCCTCCTTCTTAACCCATACTTGGTAATATCCTAACCTCAAATCCACCTTGGAAAAGTATTGTTATCCATGTAGCTAATCAAACAATTCAACAATTCATGGCAGATGATACTTTTTCTTTATTATGATTCTTTTGAGCTCGCGATAATCAATGCAAATGCACATTGACCCATCTTTCTTCTTGATGAAGAGGACTACTGCACCCTATGGTGAAGCACTTGGGTTTATAAAAAATTTATCTAGATTCTCCTGTAGTTGTTTCTTGAGCTCCTCAAGCTCCACAACATCCATTATATATGGAGTCTTGGATATTGGAAATGACCTAGGTATAAGGTCATTTGAGAATTCAACATCTCTTCTAGGAGGAAGACCAGGAAATTCCTCAGGAAAAACATAAACAAATTCCCTTACAAAAGGAATGTCTTCAAATATGGTTTCTTCCATAGACTAAATCATATGAGCCAGATACATGTGCTCATAGGGCAGTAATCTGGATGCTTGAGATGATGGTGCTAAAGAAGATTCATCTTCCTCCTTTCCCTTGAATAGAATCAGGGGTCGATTCTCCATATGAAGACTGATTTACCTCTCATAGAAATTTATGTTGTCTCTATATAACGAAAGCCAATCCATTCTAATAATTGAATCAAATTCCACTATAGGGAGTATGAAGAGGTTTTCTGGGAAGTTCATACCGCAAATTGAGATAAGGGATGAGTTATATTCATGGGTTTCAATGATCTCACCATTTTCCATAGTCACCGATATCTTTACTTCCATGATTTTTGGTGGTGTTGGGATTGTTTTAATAATCATTAAAGATATAAAAGAATGTGTAGAACCATATATGATAACCCAACCTTTCAATTTTTGATTCTGGTTCAACTCCATATCTTTATCCAAAACAAACTTATGAATAGTAACTATTAAACATGTAAGTGGGAATCCAATGATAAAAAAGGATGACATATAAATTACATTGATTTCCTTAACATTTAATTTATAGGCTTCAATATATGTTATCCATGACCTACTTAACAAAATATATTATTAGGGGAATTTTTTTATTCCCATAAAAATGGTTCATACTAGGCTTGTGAATTTACAAATGAATATCCCCTAGGAGTTTCGTAACCAAGAGTGCAGTAAGGCCCGTTGTCATGTACCAGGATACCTTGGTTCAAGCTCAAAACTCCTTGTCATAGTTTTCACTCCTAGGTACATATGTGTCAGAGCCGCCTCTACATGATCGTATCCAGACAGGTATGTATTTTCTTGATAAAGTAATTAATCAATACTCACCAAAACTTAGGGATGATTTTTATTATACATAGTATTAACCCTAAGGCTTTAACTGGGGTTTACTAATCCTAATCCCAAAAAAAACTAAACTTATCCTCTGATACCAACTATAAAACCCTACTTTTTATTACACACTTAAGCATGATTTATTAAATTAAACATTCACTTGATAAAACATAGTAAATTGAGAGTTCTAGTGTCATTGGGGCATAGGAACATCACATAATGACTTAAAACATGAAACACAACATCTTTATTGAAAACATCCATTACATGATCACTGCATTCCCTTGTACTTATCATTGCATAGGATAACCTGAGGACATGAATAAGAAAACGTTGATATATAAAGCCCAGTAAGGGAGTAAAAAAGTCATAACATAAATAATAAAATAAATGTTAGTAAATATATATATATATATATCAATTGATCATAATAGAGACATGAATATAAAGGCATGATATAGCATGATTACAATAACATAGAAATGTGGCAACAACACTTAACATGGTATTATCATGAGCCAAGGCTCATTGCACATGGAGCATGAGTAAACCCTAATTTCACATGAATTAGAAGGAGTAAACCCTCATTTCCTTGGATGTATCATGATAATAATCTTTACCCAATGCATTGGAGTGCTATCAGGGCGCACCCTTCTTAAACATTTCATTTCATGCATAAGTTTTCCACATGGATCATACAACATGGTTTCATTAAACATCATCATTTATTATAAAATAAATTAATGTGGAATTAATGCATGAAACTCTATAATAAATAATTAAATGTGCATAATTTTTAATACCATTGATAGAGAAATGGGCATGATATTCATTACACAATGACTTTGGCTTGAGAAAAATCACGGTGCAATTTCGGCAGTATAACGGCGTGACATAAGAATTCATAAAAAATTTTGATGAGAGGGAAAGGGGTGTCTCATAATATGTACATGAAATGGAAAGTATGGTGGTTAATATAGATACACTTCATAACAATTTTAATGGAAATTAGATTCATAATACAAAATAATTACTTGAGTGTGAATGAGAAGAGAGAAATTTCTTATGGAATTTCGGCACGGTAACATGTGTACATGGGAGGCATTAATGAGAGAGAAAGATATCTCTAATAATTTATAAAATATGTAGGTTAATATGAGGGGGGTTATAAATCATACCCCAACATTTTTAATTGAATGTAAAAGGGTATGACAACATAAAGTTACATGGATAAAAATAATAAATGAATCCCTTACTTGGAAGTGTGATCCCAAAGGCTTGGGAGAGGCTTGGGAGAGGCTTGAGAGAGGCTTATTGGGAGATTGGGTAACCTTGTGCATATTATAGAAAGATTATTTCATAGTTTGGTCGAGCTCCAAATGCTTTTAGTGAATAGGAAGTGGGAGCTTGGGTTCGTTTATATAGGAAATGAGAGGGAATTCTTTATTATTTAGGTTTGGGACACCACACCTTAAACCAATGAAAACCCAAAACCATACCATGGTTTTTTCCAATGGCTTCTTCCTAAGGTAAGTGTAAAACAATATTTTATAAGGCAAATAGACTAAATTCTTAAAATATTAGTCTTACTTATGTAGATATGAGTCACACTGTCAAGAAAATCAATTTAAAATGTTGAAATGTTTTATAAGTCTTGGAGGGTCCACTAAGGCACCATAAAATTAATCAATAAAATATAAAATCACATTATATTAAATATAAAAAATATATTATCCTAAAATATCATTTATAGTATTTTATTACATAAAAATTGGTCATTATGATGTCATAAAACACCTTATATATTTAAATGGTATTTAATTGTTACCAAAAAATTCGACTGTCTTAGAAATTTATGAAAAAGTAATAATTGGATAATTTTGACATCCTGATTCAAAAAATAATATTCATTTGATCTAAATAATTTTCGATGTATGTGAATGTATACTTTTAAAATAAAAACTAGCATTTATTTAAAATTCATGGGTTTTGACAAAAATATCTTTCAAACCATAATAAAAATTACAATTGTATTCATAAAAATTATACGATCATATATATTTAATAAAAATTAATTTAGGGATAATATTTTTTTATAATATTATTTAATTCAAAAATCCATTAATTCTTCAAAATAGATTTCTTAATTGAATATTAACTAAAAATACTATTTTTTCTTTAAAAAATATTTACAAAGTAACAATAATAAAATGAATGTATATTATCTATAAAAAAATAATGTACATAATCATAGTACTAGGGTCACATTACATAAACCCTTATACACCCACATAAGACTGAAGGTTAAGGTGTGCGAAGGTGACAGACTCTTGGGGTGGCTCAGATAACATTTCTTGGGTGGTAATCTCTATCAACTTCCACTTCTCCCATAGGTGGTTCCACATGAGCTTAACGTGTTGAAGCTTAGCCTGGGCCTGGTCAAGAGAAAATCTTAATGACACATAACTTCCTTTTTCTGGGTTAATTGGATTTGTTAAAAACCTGTATTTATACTAATCATGTAACCACTGTTCAACATCTATATTAGACACGGTAAAAATTCATAATGGTAATTTGAAATAAAAAATTCATAAATCAAAAGAATTTCATATGTTATATAACCATTTTACATAATAAGACATTTAATTAGATCAAGTAGAATTTTCATTAATAAAAGTTTGGGTCGTTTCATCTACTCTTGTTTAGTTTCATTTATTTTTAATTTTTTTATTTGATAAATGCATTATATAATTTAATATAAGTGTGTATGAACTATGTGCGGGGCATGTAATAGGATTTAAATAATTCTATTATTTTATTCTTCATGTTTTAAGTGTATTCGGATATAAATAAAATAAAATCAAACAATAAAAAATGGTCCCAATCTATTTTTTAGAATTTTCAAATAGTCTCTTCATATTTTCGTTTCTATATTTTGGGAGTGTAAATAAATAACATAGTTATTTTTAGATATAGTATGTACTAATTTTTGTAGGTTTTTTTATTCTTTCAAAATTTAATTGATTAAAATTGTTTCCTTCCTAGGAGATCTACCATGCTATAGAGGATGAATATCATAGATTTTAAAATTTTGAGTGTTAAATTATTGTAGATTGAATTTTTCTCTTATTTTACATATATTTTTTTAAAAAAGGAAATGGATTTTGAGTGAAATGATATATGAAGAATAATAGTAATAACATGAGGTTTTTATATTTTTTAACATAATCAATGGTAACTTATCCGCTATGAAAAATAATAACATAGGGTGAAAACTCAGAATAAATGGCTATAAGTCCTTTCAAACTGAAGTAATATGGGTATTTGGGATCTCAAAATGAATCTCTGAGACATAATGAATTGTGTTTGTGTGTGTAAATTAATTTTTTATATATATTTAATTATCTCAATTTCACAGTTCATTTTTTAAATTTATGTATAGGGAAAAATTAAAATAATGAATTTAATATATAGTATAATATTCAATATTGAACCCAAGTATATTTGGGTAAATTGACATATATAAATTTCAATTGAGTTGTATAAATGAAGTGGAAATCCAAACATTGGTTTATGAAACTCAATAGAAAGTGATAAATTGAAGTGTTTCTTTTTTGAATTTTGACTCCACTAAAATGTATTTTTTCCACTCCATTAATTGGAAATAATTTATGAATAAAAAAGGCACATAGGCTTAGATTTATAGAGTATGAATGATAAGTCAAAAAATATAGGAACATGTGATTTTATTTCTCTTTTTCTTGTATATTTAATTATAGGTAGCAAGATTATTTTTCAATTCATAGTATTTCAATAGAGTGAAATAATTTAAATATGGGGAGTTATGAAATTAGAGTTCATTAAAAACTTCATTTTAATTTAATTTTAAAATATCATCAATCCATTTATTGCTAAAATATCATCAATCCATTTAAAAATTTAGTAAATATTTCAATTTTAGGATCTTTGATAAATCTAGTATTTATATTTTTAATGTATGGAAATCATCATTTTTAATTGAATTATTCATTCTTTATATTTAATTAAACATAATATTAATTGGGAATTAAACTAGTAACTAGTTTTTGAAGTTGATCTTTCACTATTTAAAACATTTTAGAATTAATTATATAAATGTTCTTAATCATGAATTTTAATTTTTTTCATTTTTAAATTAAATTAAAGCCACACATTGATTCAAATTTAGAACATAAAATGTTAATGTAATAATATTCATGATTATTAAATTTTTTATTTTTTTATTAATTTTACAAAAATCTTTTATTAAAAACTCATTTTATGATATGTTGGTTGGGGTTAATAATACAAAAAATAAACCCAGAAGGTTTCCTCCTCAAAGTTAGTGTACTGACTACACATCAAAATTTTGTAGTTATAAAGTGATTGCACCATGAAAATCAAATTGACCATGCTCCATCAATTTATTGTGGACAATTAACTGACCATATTTTCAAAGTGATGAAGTTATCATTCTAAAAATCCTGAAAAGAGTTGTACCAACCATATGAATACTCACACAGTCTGTGTATAGACCACTTTAAGGAAGAACGGTCAATAAATTGACCATAGATTGTAACTAAAGAAAACCATCACATGTGTATCCTGAATCTAACAAAACCTTTACCCAATAAACCATGAATGTGACCTACACGTGACAATATGAATAAAATATCATGTGACTACAAGCACTTCCTTCTAATGGTGGGTCAATAAATTATGCGTACAGATCAATCTACATAGTCTACCATATTTTCTAAAATTTTTAATTAATAATGGATTTTATCCAAAATTATCCACGAATTTATTCTATAACCGACAGTAATATTGACCATAAAGAATCTCAAAGCTGAATAAATTGGATCTAACATGATAAACCTGTTATTGAAAGATGACTATCATCTCATATTCTATAATCAGGGTCTTGATACGAAGTCAACTCATCAAAAAAATAGAGGTAAGGAATTATCTTGAACCCAAATCACTCAAGAAGAAAAAACATGATAATTAGATCTGGATGAATCATATTTCCCAAATTCATCACTCATGACCTTGAGTAATCCAAAATGAAAAAAATCCTTGTTTAAGCATTGAGTGAGCTATTATGTTTGATGTGGTTGAAGACTTGTATTCACTATTATGTTTATTTCATATTTGAGATGGTGGGGACCACAAATCTTCCTAATGGACAAACTATAATGGAGTGTGGGATTGCACACAAGTTTCTTGAAAAAATTCACTTCTGATATTTTCCTTCCATAACAGAATGAATTTTGAAAAATCTCAATGAACAAGGATTCAGAAATGTGAATTATAGATATATCCATGACCAACCGAAGGAATATAGAGAATATTAAAAACTAGTTTGAATGATTTCAAAATGATATTTTGGAAATATAAATTTATATTTTCTGATCTCATTGAGTTGGATGATTCATTGGTGAAAAGATGTGATTTTGGGACACATAAATGAGAACAAATCTGGATAGTGTTGATGAACATTATATTTTTTGGACATGATTTCAAGAATGGATGATGATGATGACTAATGATCGATCCAAGATTATTATTTTTCATTTTTTATTTTATTACCCGGCATAGGCCCAAATGAAATAGAGACCAAGCAAGATCGACTAGAAGTGTGTGGGAAATGCATGACTCCATCCACCTAGACCCAAGCATAGTTCATTCATAGTACAATGCCCTAAAAAAGGCACCAAGGCTTGTTTGGAAGTCCATATCAAACATTTTAGGCCCAATTCTAACTTAAAATTATGTAACCCAATAATTCAATATCCTAACCATCTCTAACATGTACAGTTCCTCATGTGATCACATTGAATAAATAGTTGATTCCACTATACTATGACACCATCACACATAAACATTGGAGTATTCTCAATGATATATATCTCAATCGCTAGGAAGGGAATATTTTAGTGGGAATAATTGATCTATGCTGATCATGACCTTATAAATTGACACGTGTCAAACATATAATGAAGATAAGTGTACTAGGTCCATGTACAAAAATAAATAAATATTCCCAAGGTATGGAATAACCTAAAGGAGTTAATGAAACACATTTTTTACGTGGTAAATTTTGAATCATGTTAAGTATCTCTGGGAATCCTTCTATAAGCTAAAATAAGTCACTATTTTAGGGGTTTTATTGATCAACAAAGTTACTTTAATGGCCACCCAATCAAGATTTGGTCTATTATTTACTATTTTCATCCATTTATATTTTCTATAATAACTCTAGTGATAACACATTAAACAATTAGTGGCATATCCTAGTAGATTCTTCATACCTAGTGTTAATGAATTTCATGATTTAATTGTGCATTCTCTTTTTTAGCCTCTCTTGATTTAATCAAATTATTTATAGATTAAGAAATATCTATGTTTACCTTCATTTTGAATTTATTTTCTCATATTTACTGGATTTCACACACATTTCACTTAGTCCCTCTCCATCACTTGATATTTTGAGTAATTGATTGAAATAAGAGTAATTAGGGATTTTGGTTATTGGGATATGGGAGATTACTGGTAGCAGTGGTTATATAATCCATATGATTGAATAAAACATTTATGATATGTCAATAAAGTGATATATCAATTTATTCGAGATAAAACAAAATAGTTGAAAAATAAATTAATGATTTAATAAGAAAAATAAGGAGATATGTGAGGAACAGTTATTTTGTTTTAAACTAGTTTCAAAACGAACATAATTGCATTCAATCCAATCCACCGCTATTTTCACTCAAAAAAATAACCCATTTAAAATAGATTATAACCAACATAAATCATTTCTCTCTATAGAGAGAACTCATGTCCCAATAAAAATTCATTTAAAACATGGGTTCCAAATTTTTAAATTTGTGGCCCATGATAGGCCGCACATCATACTCCCCTAATGATGTGGGTGTGGTTCTCCCACAATTTGGGTTGGGTACTCCCATGCCTAATTCTAATGTCCTTGTAAGGTATGAGTATGACTCCATAGAACAGTGATAAGTGAGAGATTATTTGACATGTTATAATTATTTTCTTTCATCATGGATATGTTATGAGTCCTTATAGATGTATTGATTGGATAATTATAGACAATTGGGTTCTATCATTTATGGAGTCATGGGCATGGTATGCTTGGTTCTATGTAACAGATCCATTTCTACATGGGATTGATTATATGAAACCATCTTATTAGTAATGATACAACATTTTCCAATTTACTTGATCCATGAATAAAAGGTATAATATTTTAAATGATTTTTTTAGAAATTAATTTTTATGGTCGAGATTTAAGTTATAATTATTTTTCATCATATAATTTTAGATAAAAAAACTAAAATAGATCTAGATCAATTTATAGAAATTTATTTACTAACCTATCATTCCATCCAACACTGTATATATAGTTTTATTTTTTGGAAATGAAACCATTAATGTAGATGGATGATTCATTTTTCCTCATAGAAGCCATGATGAGAAACATTGTGGTTTTAAATTTGATTTTTGTTATCCCAATATGAGGTTGGGTAGAGATATTCTCTTGTGATTTCTATTGATGTGGAAAAAAATATTATTTGAGGCATGTTCATCTCAATAGACCATGGGATTATAGATGTATATGATGAATTGAGTAGTTATTCATCTCTACTTGTTTCCTTATTGATTTAAGATATTGTAAAGTATACGTTTGATAAATGTAAACTAAGTTTCGTATATAGTTTCATAGGTTGTTGTTTTGGTCACACATGTGCTCAAAGGTGTTATCCTACAGTTCAATATGAGACTAGTCAGGACAATATAAATGGTTCAAGAACATTCTATTTGAATTATAGTTGAACGTGTCATTGGTGATTTTATATTTAGGTTCATAGTAGTTTTAGGACACTAATATATTACATAATTAAATCATCAATAGCTTTCTTAAAGGATAGACAATTAACTGATTAAAATATCTATGATAGTATATGAAGACCTAGATAGTTTGGTGGTATTAATGTGAAGTTCTGATAAGAGTTCTTGAGAAAGAGAAATGGGATGATTGTTGGTGTCTTCATATTATGATTTGGTGGTATTGATACTTGTGCATTTTTTCTTGGTGATTATACACATGAATGTAAATTCTAAAGGAATACATTACATTGAATATATTATAAGGGAGGTTCAGTATTTCCAATGATATTCTCAATGGTAGGATTTTATATAATTAAATTGTTAATCATGTGAAAGTGTTTCGAGTAACTCATTAAAGTTAGGTTGTACAATAATCTATATCGAAAATTCATTTTTTTAGAATACCTTTTTAATATTTATGTTGATGGTTTACTGTTTTTCATCATGTTATAAAGATAAATGTCCTCGGGATGGTAAATTTAGATATGAAAGCTCCCATTAAATGAGTCATAAAATGCGAGTTTGTGCCTTTGTAAATGCATTTCCTTGAATTTTTTTATGATCATTATTCTTGAAGTAAAAGAATTTATAGGAAAGGAATTACACATGATATTGATAGAAAAAAGATTTATTTGAAAACTTTTATTTCAACATAGGTATATAGAAATTTTGGATCCGTAAAAGTGCATGAATCATAAGAAAGAGTGTTCCATTTATCACATAGTGTTGTTCTATGATCTCCTTGCTTTATTGGAAGTAGTTTTTTCTATTAAGGGTTGATAATTATAATTGTAGGGGGAATGAAGTAACCTGGTTTTTCCTCTTTGAATATCTAATATTTTTATAGTTTTGGACTATTATTCTCATTCTATTAGACTCATTGGTGTTTTATTTTTCTATAATGAATATTGGGTTTTTTGGTTGAGATCCAAAAGAGGTTTCAACTACATATCATGGTTTTAGAGTATTAAATACATTAAAAGGTGAAATTATAAATTTATCATACTTACTAAGCTTAGAAAAATATTTTCCTGGGTTTTTTTATCCCAGATTATAATGTTTTTATTTAGGAGGAAGTTTTGTGAATTTTAGAGTTTATTGGATTTTAAGGATTTAATTAACATTCATTTATAAATTTCAATGAATTAATTGTATTCCATGTTATGTAATGTTATGAAAAATATTTATATCTCCCAAATGGGACCATATATTGAAAATCTAGAACTTTGGTTTTTCAGAGAATATGTGTTTCTATATAATATATCTAATGAATAGTATTAATGATTCTAACAAATTATTTAAGTAGAGTAACAATATAACATCAATGGAAACTGAATGGAGGATCCACTTCCCCCTAATATTGGAATTTTATTTATTATTTATCACTCTCTATATAAAAATATTCATTTTGAATTTTAAAATTTTGGAATTCCCATTCTATGTTAAAATTATTTTTGAATAATTTACTTTTAATTCATTTTTTTCGATTCATTAATTATAGAAAATAAATAACTGATAAGGGGTTTTTCTAGTCATACGACTCTTTTCCCTCACCACCATCCTGGGATATGCACCATGAAATAACATTAACATAGAGGCACTGACCCTTGAGTCAGTGCGAGCTCACATAGGGTAGAAAATTTCTCTCAATCTTGTGTAAAAAATCCCCCTCCCCAACATTATTCTTTCTATTTGGTGGTGGATCTAATTAGCATAGCCCCACTATCATTTATAATGGTCAAAAAAAAATTGAACTTTTTCATGGTGATAATGTGAGGGAGTATTGGGAATTTTATGGATGGGTATGGATACCTATAATGATTTATTTGGTGTCATATTAGATAAGTAGGCACAATTATTGGGGAATGATGTTTTATTCAAGGATCGGTTGATAGTCGTGAAAATTCAATGGGGGAGAAATCGATATTGGGGTATCAACAGTTACCATGTCACATGCGACAACTACAGTTTTTAGAGAAGGGATATGTAACTGCATAGGAGGGTTAACCATAGTATTTATATCAACTAGGTAGAGATTGAATACCTTAAAATCACTTGGTTGGTGAATGGAGCGAACTAGATAAAATGATCCTATTGAATAATTGATTATTATCCCAATATTTTGAACTCACATTGGAAATATAGGATGACTAAAAAAGTTGACCATAGGTTGGCCTAGACCTAACCCTAGGGTATAGAAACTTAATTTCATTCAGAATCCCCATCCTAATCTAGTCTAAGTTAAAATTGGTTTGATCTCTCTTTTGGAATCCTGAACTACCATATATCCAGTAAACATAGGGTGGGTTTACTCCCCTTTAAGATAATAATGTGTTTGTCCTTGCATGGTTACAAGAACCTACACTATACCCTATGCGTGGGTGGTCACGCAGATGTTGGGGGACTGCCCGCCATCATCAAAGTCTCTACATGGAACACCTAGGGGATAGAATGTTTCCCAATACACCACACTCTAATTTTTTTCATCAATTTTCTCACCAATGATGAAATTAAGATAACAAATAACATGTTTCATCTGTTTTTAATATGAATCATAGTATTGAGGTCAATATGATCATTAAATTCTATTTACATGGTTTTTTCATCATGTTAAGTCCCTAGAAAATATTTGTGACAATTAAATATAATGATGCACCCTTAGGGATATCAAAGAATTTCATTTTCATGGTATATCTATGAGAATATCCTAAGGATCTCATTAGTATCTGTATATTAATTCATCTATAGAAAAAGGGTCTTGTACATGGAATATTTTGGAAGTGTTTTCTGAATTTTCCTCATAGAGATAGTGAATTTGGAAGGAACTCGTAGACTTATTGTGAGATTCAAGAATTTATCCATGAAAAGGAAGATGGTGGATTGATAATTCACTCTCTATATATTATAATCATGGATTCCTAATTGGGGTGTGATATTATAATTTATATCTCACTTTCCATAGTCATAATATCTTTGTGTGAGTGAGTGAAAATTCCACGAACTAGACCTGTTGACAACATTATCACCTCCTCATTTTATGATTTATATATCCATAATGTAAAGAAAAGTGTGTTCTTAGATTTATGTTCTCCCTCAATCATTACATCTTTAATGAGGTGATGGTTACCTTCATCCTATTATTGTTGGAACTCCCTTAATGATGGGGGGTGGGAGTTCTACTTGTTAGGAATCAGTTTCATACAATCCATTTAATACTACACAATTGATAAGGCATGTTTTTTTATTATATATAATATTATAGGTATTTTACCTATGGTATAGGTATTAGCTCCCACAACTATAGGTTCAACCCTCCCTTGACTGATACATGTCCCAATAGTGAGGTGTTATTCTTTTAATATAATCATATATTCAATATGAAATACATTAGGAGTTTTATTCTAATTGCTTCTCATGGTGGATGAAGTTATTTTGGGAATAGTGATATAATTGTAAGTTTATCTCATTGGACCTATTATTTTGGGTAAGAACACTAGTGCAGAAAACGTTTTTTACATCACCATTTTTTACGTCGGTTATATAAAACCGACGTCATAATATGTAAAACGAGGTTTTTTAGTACACCTTTAACGTCGGTTATTTTTATAACTGACGTTATTAATCGCGCGGCTTCGTTTTTTACGTCGGTTATACATTAACCGCCGTAAAAAACGGAAGCGGGGGGTGTTTGTTACGTCGGTTATTCAATAACCGACGTAACAAATCGACATATGTACGAGTTATTACGTCGGTTATTCAATAACCGACGTAAAAAACGCGGTTTTTGAAGGCCTTTTTACGTTGGTTATTTTATAACCGACGTAAAAAAAGAATCCGCAGATGTTTTTGACGTCGGTTATGGAACAACCGACGTAAAAAAACACGGATTTTGAGCCCTTTATAACGTCGGTTATAAAATAACCGACGTAAAAAAAGAATCGGAGGAAGGTTTTTATGTCGGTTATTGAATAACCGACGTTATAAATGTTTTTAAAACAATTATAACGTCGGTTATTGAATAACCGACGTGATAACTCATTTAAAAATTTACCCAGACCCGTGGATTGTCATTCGCGAGTTTACCTTCGACAGTCGCAACTCGTCTCTCTCGCGCGTAAACCCGAATCGGCTCGTCCATTTAGTTGTTTTAGATTCGTTTTGCGATCATCGTTTCTCATATTTAATCTCCTCGGATCAATCATCTAAACTCGCAGCACTCAGGTAATCCTCCCACTCGTTCGTTTTTTTTCGCGGATAGTATATATATATGTGTTGTGATTTTTTTGTTGAAACTAGCTAAGATTCTTCGATTGCGAACCCTTTTAACTCATTTTGGCACCATAATATTATTTATCATCCCTAGATCTATTAGTTCGACTTGCAATATTGACTAATTTAATGATTTCACTAATTTTTCATCGTTTTCTATAAATCCCCGAGAGGGTTGGGGCGTGTCCATTTGGATGGGTTGCCCTTTTACAGTTGTTACTACTTTATTCACACACAACCATGGCATAGGTGCATGGATTTGGGATCACATCACCATTTTCACCCCTGCAAACAATGTTTCACGAGGAGGACTCGCCAGATTTCCCCTCGGCATGTTAAAAATTTTAGATACCCTCTTTTCAGCAAGTAAAAAATTAACTAGTTTTTTCTTCACTACTTATCCTAAACAAATAAAACCACCATTCATTCTACAACCTCTACTAGATCCATTGCATCCATCAACATACATATTTGGATCTGAAAGCATCCCTTAAGCCTTATGTTCGATGCTAACATCCTTTACTGATCTATAGAAAATATGATGGTCTGCTAAGCTCTCCATTTAAAAGTCAAACCCCACCAATTATTCATCCTCATCAAGAGAAAATGGCACAACATCTGAATTTCTTATTCAATCTCTTGGGTCACTGAACAAACATTAACTCCTTCAAATCCACACCTAGAATAGACAACCTAATGTCGAGTTCCTTCTCTATCTATTGAAACTCATTTCTTCCTCCACACCTAAAAACATTCTTTGAATGGCCCAACTTCTTGTTATGGTAAATTTTTCAGTGATTCCAGGGGTGGGAGGGCTATCAAGAGGGTTGGGGGGTGTCCAGGGGGGTGTCCAAGGGGGTAGGGTGTGGGGGGTGGTGTCTAGGAGGGGTGGGGGCTGTCCAGAGGGGTCGGGGGGTGTCCAGGGGGGTTTACAAGGGGGTGGGTGGGTGTGGGGGGTTGTCCAAGGGTGTGGGTGGGTGTTGGGGGGTGTCCAGGGGGGTGTCCAAGGGGGTAGGGGGTGGGGGTGGTGTTTAGGAGGGGTGGGGGGGGGGCTGTCCAGAGGGTTGGGGGTTTCCAGGGGGGTGTCCAAGCAGGTCGGGGGTAGGGGGTTGTGTCCAGGAGGGTGGGGGTGCTTTCTAGAGGGGCCGGGGGCTGTCCAGAGGGGTCAGGGGGTGTCCAGGGTGGTGTCCAAGGGGATGGGTGGGTGTGGGGGCTGTCCAAGGGGGTGGCGGCTTGTCCAGAGGGGTCGGTGGGGTGTCCAGGGGGGTGTCCAAGGGGTTGGATGGGTGTGGGGGGCTGTCCAAGTGGGTGGCGGCCTCTCCAGAGGGTATTTGGGGTTGTCCGGGTGGGTGGGGGGGCTGTCTAGAGGGTTGGGGGATGTCCAGGGGGGTGTCCAAGGGGGTAGGGGGTGGGGGGTGGTGTCCAGGAGGGGCGGGGGGCTGTCCAGAGGGGTTGGGGGGGTGCCCAGGGGGGTTTACAAGGGGGTGGGTGGGTGTGGGGGTTGTCCAAGGGTGTGGGTGGGTGTTGGGGGGTGTCCAGGGGGGTGTCCAAGGGGGTAGGGGGAGGGGGTGGTGTTTAGGAGGGGTGGGGGGGGCTGTCCAGAGGGTTGGGGGGTGTCCAGGGGGGTGTCCAAGCAGGTCGGGGTTGGGGGGTTGTGTCCAGGAGGGGTGGGGGTGCTTTCTAGAGGGGTCAGGGGCTGTCCAGAGGGGTCAGGGGGTGTCAAGGGTGGTGTCCAAGGGGATGGGTGGGTGTGGGGGGCTGTCCAAGGGGGTGGCGGCCTTTCCAGAGGGGTCGGTGGGGTGTCCAGGGGGTGTCCAAGGGGGTGGATGGGTGTGGGGGGCTGTCCAAGTGGGTGGCGGCCTCTCCAGAGGGTATTTGGGGTTGTCCGGGTGGGTGGGTGGGGGGGCTGCCCAGAGGGTTGGGGGATGTCCAGGGGGGTGTCCAAGGGGGTAGGGGGTGGGGGGTGGTGTCCAGGAGGGGTGGGGGGCTGTCCAGAGGAATGAGCTGACATATGTATATGGATTCGTGGACCCACAATTGATTTCCCCTGAAGCATGTGCATTGGATGAGGAACAAAGAATGATTTATATTGCTGATAGATTTGAAAAGAATGTAATCACACAGTGTTGGATGATGCCTTTTTTTGAGAGGTATGAAACACATCCCTCTCAAAGAGTTAATTATCTTTTAACATAAAAAACCACTAACGTTAAATTTCCTTTTATCAGGGATCATTGGATGTTAGGGGTTTTTTGCCCTAGGGAGAAAGCACTTTATTGGATATGCTCTCTCCATGATGATGTGCGAGAAAGTTTTAAGAATATATTGGAAACGTAAGTTTCAATTTCACTATAGTTTTATATATTATAATGAATTTTAAATTTACCCCATTCGTATTATTTTCTAACAGGGCATGGGTCCACTTTCGAAAAAGCGCAAAGAAAAGGAATTTCAAGATCAAATATGTACATGCGAAGGTAAATATCCATTTATAATTTGTACATTTTGATTTATTACATAAAAATAATATATTTAATTTACACTCATTCAAACAGAAATGTCATGAGCAACAAGGCATCATCGAATGCGGATATTACATGTTAAGATTTATGTATGAAATAATAACAACTGGGACAGTTCTGAGTTTTGACCTGGTAAGATTTCCTCTTTCTCATAATATTTCAATTTGATTTATTCATTATACACGTTGACTACTATCCTTTTACTTTGTAGCTTTTTGATGACCCTCAACCCTTTACTGCTGAAGATATCAAACACTTACAAGTGGAGTGGTCAAATTATTTTACAGGATTGATTGACTTTTAGTTGTTTGTAATGTAAAATGTAATTTTGAATATTGTCAATTTAATTGTGTATTCCGTAGTCGTTTAGGTTGGATTTAGTTTTTTTTGAAGTTGACAGTGTAAGTTTTGAATGTTATATAAGTGAATGTTTAATTTTTCTCTACTTCTTGTTTTGGTCTACTGTTGATGGTTTTTCTGGTCTGGATTTTGGTATGGGGGGAGAGGTTCCAAGGGGGTGGGTGGGTGTTTGGGGGGTGTCCAAGGGATATGGGAGGGGTGTCCAAGGTGTGTTTGGGGCTGTCCTAGGGGTCGGGGGGGTGTAAATGAGGGTGGGGGGTGTCCAAGGGGTGGGGGGTGTCCAAGGGATATGGGAGGGGTGTCCAAGGTGTGTTTGGGGCTGTCCAAGGGGTCCGTTGGGTATAAATGAGGGTGGGGGGGGGGGCTGTCCAAGGGGTGGGGGTGTCCAAGTGGTGGGGGGGTGTCCAAGGGATATAGGAGGGGTGTCCAAGGGGTGTTTGGGGCTGTCCAAGGGGATGGGGGGGTTTCCAAGGGGTCGGGGGGGTTTCCAAGGGGTCGGGGGGGTGTCCAGGGGGTGGGGGGCTGTCCAAGGGGTGGGGGGTGTCCAAGGGGTGGGGGGGTGTCCAAGGGATATGGGAGGGGTGTCCAAGGGGTGTTTGGGGCTGTCCTAGTGTTCAGGGGGTGTAAATGAGGGTGGGGGGCTGTGGAAGGGGTGGGGGTGTCCAAGGGGTGGGGGTGTCCAAGGGATATGGGAGTGGTGTCCAAGGTGTCTGGGAGTTCTGTCCAAGGGGCCAGTTGGGTGTAAATGAGGGTGGGGAGCTGTCCAAGGGGTGGGGGTGTCCAAGGGGTGGGGGGGTGTCCAAGGGATATGGGAGGGGTGTCCAAGGGGTGTTTGGGGCTGTCCAAGGGCTCGGGGGAGTGTCCAGGGGTCGGGGGTGTCCAAGGGGTCTGGGAGGGCTGTCAAGGTGTGGGGGGGGGGGTGTCCAATGGGTGTTTGAGGCTGTACTAGGGGTCTTGGTGGTGTAAATGAGGGTGGGGGGGGGGGGGGGGGGGGCTGTCCAAGGGGTGGGGGTGTCCAAGGGGTGGGGGTGTCCAAGGGATATGGGAGGGGTGTCCAATGGGTGTTTGAGGCTGTACTAGGGGTCGTGGGGGTGTAAATGAGGGTGGGGGGGCTGTCCAAGGGGTGGGGGTGTCCAAGGGTTGTGGTGGGGCTCCAATGTGGTGGGGGAGGGCTGGCCAGGTTATTAGGTGGGTATAGATGAGGGTGGGGTTCAGTTGGGGCTTGGGGGAGGGCTGGCATGGTTATTTTTGTTGTTTGGTTTCTGGTTACTTTTTGGTGAGAGCAGTGCAATTATTTTTAAAAAAAATTATCTCTTTCACATCGGTTATTTTATAACCGACGTGGTAAATAAATCGGTAGGGGTTTATCACGTCGGTTTTTTCGAGAACCGACGTGATAAACTGTTCCCGGACCTTTTATCACATCGGTTCTTAATATAACTGACGTGCTAAAAGGCCTGGGAATCGATTTACCACATCGGTTATTGGATAAACGACATGCTAAAACGTTTCCCAGGCCTTTTTATCACGTCGGTTATTTAAGAAACCGACGTGATAATAGGCCCGGGGAAGGGTTAATCACATCGGTTATGTCATAACCGACGTGATAAACGATATCCCAGGCGTTTTATCACGTCGGTTTAGAAATAACCGACGTGATAAACACCGTGATGTTAGGGATGTTACGTCGGGTTTTAAATAACCGACGTAAAAAACATTATTTATAATGTCGTCCGTATTAACGTCGCCTAAAAACTGACGTAAATAATGAAAAATAACCGACGTAAAAAAAATTTTCTGCACTAGTGGAATGATCTTGGTGGGGATCATGTATCATTAAAATCAATGAGATTATGTGTGTGGGTTTCTACCTTATCTATTACACTATGATCAATTTTTTAAATCAAGGTTGTTGTTCCATCATGTAATTGGTTTATATTATTACTTTTTATTATCAAGCATTCATAGGGAGGTTTAGTAATTTTATTTATGGTGTTAAGGTTATGTTCTAGGGTTCAAATTATGATCCGAAAATTCATTTTTATTTTTTTACCTATACAAGGAAAGTATGGGGAAAATATGGAAATAAAAAGGAGGCAAGGGATGCAGAGGAAGGGTCATCTAAGCCATTAGGGGTGTCTAAGTACAAATTATGACTAGAAATGAATATTTTCATGTTTCTCTCTCTTATTTATGAGAGTTAGTCACTGTGAATTTAGATTGGTGAATTCATAACACCACTTCATCTTTTTCCACCTTATCTATTCTCCAACATTGTTGATATGTGTGGTTGTTCAGTTTACCTTATTATTTATGGTATTCATATTTTATTTTAACATATATCCCATATATCAGTACATGATACCTCTTATGATTGTGTCCATATAGATGATATATAGGTTGGTTAATACCACATAATTTGAGGAGTAGAGAAATCTGATGTATAGATGTGGTTAACTCTAGCCATTAGAATCCATTTTGGGAGTCCCAAAAATGTGAAGGTTTTTTCATTTATAGAGATTTTTACAACACCTATATACTGATTATGTCCCCAATTCATATTCTTTGAGATATTTATTATGTGTTACTTATGGACTATTGGTGTTTTTTACATGAATTTATTTTTGAATACCTAGTTATCACATCATGTTATATGATGGGAAATTTGTAGTTTTTGTGGAATTTTGTGTTATGTAAGTCCTTATTGGTTTTCATTAGTAAAAATAATCTCATTGAGACATACCTTATTGTAAATAGCCACCATCCCCAGACCAATTTAATCCATGATTGAGGTAGCACTCCCAACTAATAAATTATCCCATGTTAGAAAATTATGGGTCTGTTCATGCCATATAATTTAGAATTTTTTTTGATTTGGGTTATTTTCTATGTTTCATTACTGAATTTTTATCACATTACACTATCTTAGGATTCACATTATATGTATTTTACTATGGTTTTTTAAAAATATGTCCATCCAAACTAATTCATTAGTTACATCAGAAGCTGTAATATAATCACGATCTTATATATAATCAATGAACAATGGTTTTAGAGAGATTTTATAGATTATTGGACCATAATTTTAAAAAAAAATCATAACTGTGCATTTATATTATCATTATATATTTGTAATAAAGATTTTGGTAACATAACATTACCCGTTATTTATTTCCAATATAAACTAGGAACATAATATTTGTATATATCAAGATCTTAAGGATAGTTTTAACTATTTCCCATTGAAGATTGCCAAGAATTTATTTATATCTACCAACCAATATCAAAGAAAATGAAACATCAATCCCAATATATAGCATGTTATACATGATATTTTTATTTTCTGATGTATAGGGATTGGTCCTAATTCTTCCATTATTATTCCTGGTATAAGGATATTTCTTATTGGGTGGATTTATTCTATGTGATAGAAGTAACAATCAAATATTTTATATCTCCATATTGTACCTTTTCAAAACATTGTAAATATATATTCTTTTACATAGCCCGAGTAGCCTCTTTGATTTACCACCGTTGATCTTAAGCCTTGGAACATAGGGTTCATCACCTATAACCTTCATATTTAATAATTAATTTTACCAAGTCTTAGGTAATTATAATAATTTTATATCATTTCCAATTAATTATGTATAATAAACATATATTATATGAAATATAATGGTACTACCACTAATATATTTATAAATATATGGATCACATTCATTCTAAATGAGACAAAATTCTATTATAGCCTCATTAAAATGATCATTTCTAGAAATTCATTAATTTTTCAATTTATAAATGGATTTCTATTTCATGAATAATTTATTGGATTCCTTTTATTTAAATAATCCTTCGAGTTGATCCATATAAACATTTTCAAGAAGTTATCCATCCAGGAAGGTAGTTTTGACTCTCATGTAACAAATTTCATAATCATGGAAGGCTATTAAGGGATGTAAAATTTTATGGGATATTATTAAAGAAACTAATAAAAAGTTTTCATCATAGTATATTCCATGATATTTTTCAAAACATTTAGTATTTAGTTACACTTTATAGATATTAATTTTACCATTCATGAATATTATTTTATTAAATACCCATTTTCACCCAATGGGATTTACTTAAACTGTAGGTCATATAAAAACCCATATATGATTTTGGTAATCGGAATCCATTTATGAATTTTTGGATTCATTCTATTTAAAAATATTTATGTTGAATATTATATCTTTATAGAAAAAGGTTTTTTATTCTATATGAATAATGTTCCACATTCCTTAGTCATAATAAAATCATATATCTCAGCATCTCTAAGTTCCCTTGTTTACCTATTAAATACATATATCTCAGAAATAAATTAATCCATGTGGTCTTAAATATTGCTTCATGGTATAACTCTAATGAATCTTAAACATAAAAATCTGTGACATTATTAAATTTATCATTTATCTTAATATATAATGTTGATATATTCAAAAATTATAAAAATATTTCTCTTCTTCAAATTATTATATTTTCATTATGAGGGATTGTATAAAAAAAATATTTTTATTTCCTTATTATTCCCACTTAAATACTTACATTGGGTCATGCGATTCATGTTTTTTGATAGGGTTATCTTTAACAAAATCGTTAAATCCCCTGACATTAATATACGATCGATAAGGTTTCTTCTCATACAATAACCCATATGTTTTTTCCTACTACCATGGATAGAACATTATTTGGTTAGTGTGTGTGTGTATGGGGGTGTTATTTTTACCTAAATTCATATCCAAAAATGTATGGTAGATGATTTAAATGAATGTTCATTTATCTCATAGTTTCTAAAAATTTATTAGTATGTATATCACGTAAATAGTTAAACTAACGTATATATAAAAGATTGAGTCATGAAAACATCCCAGACTATTATATATGATTGATGAATTAATTGTTAAGATGATCTATACCGTGAAAAAATTATGTTTTAATATATTATTATCAAGTTGATAGTCAACTTAATTTTTATATTTACAATCTTTTTCATAGGGAACTAATGGATACCTCACTAATTAGACATTTCCATATCGATTAATGTATTCTGTAAATGTTATAAAGTTTGAGAATCTACCTCTAATATCTATAGAAAATAACCTATATACATATATGTGAACTAATTAAAGAAAAATATCACAAAATGTCACTTTTTCACTAGAATAATCCTTATACATTTTCCTTGTAAAAATAGTGGCATATATCAAAGCGTTTCATCTCAAAAGAGACTAAATACCCTTGTTAATGTAACCTCTTCAAACACTTATGGATTAAATGACCAAGTAAGAAATACAAAAACTAAGTGTATCATGATCCATGTGAAATATAATTATCAATTATTTCCAATAAAAATTTAATATATATATATATATATATAATTCATTGGTTCATTAGTTTTTAAAATAAAATATGCCATGATTATAAATGAGATAAAATTTATTTTATAACATTAATTAAAAAAATTAAAAACTTAACATTGATATGATGTTGTTGGTAATTCAAAATACATTATAATAATTCTTTAATACTTTAATCATATCACTTGGAAATTTGATATTGTATTATCGTATAGCTAATGTAGTAATCATGGCACTATTAATAGCTCAAAGATAAACCTCACATCTTGAAATCATCCAAAATATACTTTTTTACTGTATTTAATGAAAATGCGTGTTTTTATAATTTATATCTAATACCCTAGATATATTAATATAAATATTATATTAAATAAAAAATACTTTATTCTTACCCTTACTTATTTTTCACTACATTACAGTTCCTCTTCATGTGGCCCATCATCGTATATACTAAGTAGACTGCCTCCCAATTTTTACTCTCTTTTTGAATCATTTTATTTTTAGAATAGAATTTTTATGATTCCTTTTTATTTTAGCATTACTATATTATTATTTTCTATTACATATTCTTCTCAAAAAATTATTTAAGGATTACTTTTCTTCATATTCTTATCAATATATAAAAATAGAATAGTTTTCTATAGGGTTGTCAGTTCCCTCCCTCATCCTCTAGGGTTTCCAATTTTAGATAGTGAAAAAGTACCCCTCTACCATACCTCCCCCAGCAAGTCCCCACCCAGGGAGATATGGTTCCTCATTAATTTTTTATCACATTATATCCTTTTAAGTGTTCAACTTTTGGTGTGTTTAATCCTTGTCATTTTTTCCATAGTTGATGGCCTATACTTCACCCATAAATTCTATTTCATTATGTTTGATCATATTAAAAACCAAATTTGGTTTTTTGTGATAGTTATAAAGGTGTATTAGGATTCTGAAATTGGTAAAATTCATTTAGGTTCTTTGGATTATTTTGTTTCTAGTTTGGGGGTTTTAAATTGTAAGATCATTACTCATATTTGATGAGATTTTCAATCCTCTACCTCATTTTTTACTACAAAAACTATAATGTTCAACCCCATTTTTTACAACTTGTTTGTGTCAATCAGGATTTGGGTTTGTGATGGTGGGGATTCAGTAGTAAATCTACAAAGTGTTACTCATATTAACTTTTGTTTTTGTTTTTCTCTTTTTCCCCATTAAGGGGGAATCCAAGATAGATTTTCACTAGAATTAATTTGTGTTAAAGTGTACCTACCTTAATATAGTGTCCTCGAGTATCCATAAAATGTTATCCTCCCATAGAAATATCTCACTACTTTTCCCCTGTTTAATGGTAGTTCCAATCAGGGTTGACAAACAACATTCTCAGGTACTGTGACTTTTGAAGGCCCCCATTTGACGGACTGATCTACAGTGAAATTTTTAGTTCCCACTCCTACTCTAACACATTTTGTGATCATTTTTTAGTTTTATCTACTTATGTGGTGGTGATTCATTATCCTGCTCATCTAGAATCAATTCCACTTGATGATGGTTTTCTCCTTTTTTTAGTGCATTAATCTATTTTTCATAAGATTCTTCTATCCCATGGCTTTACAGTTGGGATGTGTTCTTTTTTTTCTTCTCAGGGGATTCTTATTTTAAAATACTAAAATTGAAATCATAAGAATTATATAACCATATGCATCAGTAGACTAGTGTGGTAGTGCTGGTGGTTTTAATCGGTGTGGTCACATGATATCGAGGTAGCCTTATGACCATGGTGGATCAAAGAAGTGATCTTAGTAATGGTTATGAGGTGATTTGTGGTTAGTGAATTAATTAAAACTCCTTTATCCCTACACTATTTTGTTTTTTAATTTTACTTAAAATGGATTTAATGGATTTTAAACTACCCTAAAGTGGCCTTTTTAAAAATATTTATAATAGTCGGGGAGTGAAAATTATATAAATGATAGGTAAAAGGTATATGAGAAAATTTTCTATACTATTAATGTTTAAATTAATTTTTAATATAGAAAATCTAAGAAATAAGGATTTTATTTTGAGTTATATGGATATTTACTTATCTAATTTGAATCCAAGATCCTCTTGACAAACTATAAACCCAATAATTTTGATTAAATGGTGAATAACTGAGATTATTATGCCTAACATTCACAAAAAGATTTTATTAGTGATCTCATACTTTTTCAACTCAAATTTGTCTTGGTATAGATCTTAGAGTTTTTAGAACATCATATATACATAGTTTACCTCAAACTATTTTTTTAGTCACATGAAAAATATGATAACATAACGCATAAGATATTTAATACAATATTAATCTACCTCTTACAGTTTTCCTTATCAACATTACCTAATCCTTTAGAGGTTTATAGAGATATGGTTACTTTGTAACATATGATTATCCTTAATTTTTTTGTACTCAATGAAAACATAAATACCACTCCTTAAAAAAAATTCAATTGAGGATATTTTCCTTGTATAAGAAAGTTATTTCTGATATTGTAGTCTTGGTTTTAAAAGCTATATATAATTTAATTAAAAATAAGACCACCACCTTTTCTATATTTCTATTTTTAGAAATTACTGATTAATTTATAATTTTTACCTCCAAATTTTCTATTAAATCCTACTAAACATCATCATATGATTCAAAATATTTAGTAACATGGATTTTCCAGTGGGAAACCAAACATATTATCCTTCTCTCTATACATATTATAGCCATACTAATACTCAAAGTCATTTAGGTGGGTTTTACTATTTTTATATATAATAACTCACAAATCATAGATCTATTGAGTGGATTAATAAGTCCAAAAATAAGATACTTGAATTTACACAATGTTTGAATCTAAATTGCACTAAGTTGACTATTTCCTTTATCCTTGGTAACAATTTAGTTAATTTATCCCATTAATATTCTTGTATATCCATAATAAATTGAAACACCCACAAAAATATCCAAACAAGCACCTTGATCTATGGAGGAATTCAAATTAATGTAATAGAAGGTGAATATTAGAATTTATAAGTTCATTAATAGAGTTAATTTCAATGAAATAATCAATTTTTATCTATGAATTCTTATTCGCTTTTCTATGTGATAAATTTAATACATAATCACCCACGCATTGAAACAAATATTAAACATAATTTTTGTATATAGAAATTATTTTTGACTATTTTTAAATATGTGATCTAATAAAAAAATAATTCATCATGTATAGATAAAAAATTGAAATGATCATGTGATCTTTTGAACTACTGATTAGTTAATCTCATGGTGGTAAACCAACCAAGGACCTAGGGAGATTAAATCCTTGAGTTTGACTAGAAATGATTTTTATAATCCTTTTTTCTAAAATAATTCTCCATATTTGGGGTTCTAAAAACCTTTTTCTTAAGCCAGTCCTCATAGTAACTCTTATTATTACAATGATTCTCAGTTTTCTGTCAGAGGGTCAGAGTGTAAGAGGTTATATAAAAAAGATACTGATATAGAGGAACAAACATCATAAAGGATGGTGGGATAATAAAATTGTCATTACTATTTAATTTAACAGTCATCACAACCAAACAACCAAAAAATTAAAATAAAATAAATAATAAAAACCAAACATTCAAAAGTCAGTGTCAAACAAATGACTATCTACCATACAAAATTAATGAAATGAATAAATAAACTCTAAAATTGTATCTATATGGTGTTTCCAAATAATAGAATTAATAATTTAATTGGAAAATTATTTATATATACTTGTAGTCCATTATATTTCCTTTTACAACCACAATTTAATTTGAAATTTATGGGAAACAATTCCATAAATTAAAATTTTATGACTACATATGTTTTCATTCTCATAGAGTGTGTAGCTATGTTCTAAATTATATCTGTATAATGAAACTCACTAATTTAGGATAAGAATAGATTCTATATTGAATATAAAATACATGATAGATTGTATGATGGCATTTTGTTTAAAATTCCTGGAGCACAATATCTGTTACAATGAATTAATAATCCTTGAGCACCCTGCATAATATAACAGGTACTTTACATGATATAGTGTTTACGAATATAAATAATATATCATTCTACACGTGTCACATATCACACATTTTGTATCAATGATGGTGTTAAATGATGTGTCATTTATTCATCACATCACTAGGAACATGATGTGTACTTTTTTGAAAATCCATGTACTTTATAATGTTGACACATCATTAGGGACAACACAACCTAGAACATGGAATATAGAAATGAGGCATGCCATATAGTATGAAAAATGGTAAGAAGTTCTTGGACTCTTTTTTTCTCATTTTCTAATTGATACATATTCTGATTGATATTTAGTCTCAACCAAAAAACATATAATAAATCCCTAGTGGTATATTTTAGCAGAATAAATCATAGGATTAAATATAAACGAAGAGAACATATTATGATACCATATAATGGATCCAAGAATAGTTGAGGTCGTGTGTTGGTTATTGATATAAATTTTTTATTATAATCCTTAATATAAAAGAAAAGAGTTTAATGAACATAAACCAAATCTATCAACACCTAAATATATATGGTCTATATTTAAATATCTACTTAAAAATTTACCTCATATAACCATTATCAGGTATGATCCGCACATTTTTTAATTACATTAAGGATTGAAACATGAATTTCTATATAAATATCCTTGCATGATCCATGAAGATCTGGTTGTCTCCCTTAATTCATTGAGTGTTTCTGTTATGTAATGAGACTTCTATAACATTCATGCGATTCTTTTGAAAGTAGTTTCTCTCTATTTCAATCAAGGAATTGGAAAGATTTAGAGGAGTTCCCTTAATTATGTCAACCAAAATTAAATATATTATTAGATTACACTTATTGAACTATTTTAATTACATCATTTCTCTAGGTACATGAAATGGGTGATTACAAAAAGGTTTATCCCCTTTTACCAATTCCAAAAATAAACCCCAGTCTAATAAATCTATTTAATTTTTCATTAAATGATAATAACAATTATATTTATTTAAAAATTAAATAAATCAAGTTTCAATTACTATTTATTTAAATTATCAAATCAAAAATAGATAATTATTTAAGTGATATAATTAAGTAAATCATTTATAATAATTAATATAAATAAAGAATTATTGTGACTTGTACCAAATACTCAGTTCGATCCCTTAAATATATATCTTCTTTTACTTAGTAGGACTCATTTAAAATATTATGTTGAATAAATATCCAATTCCATTATATACAATCACAAATAACATCATATTGAATTATGATAAATATAACTTTAATAGATATTTATCTACTATATAAGATCACTTTTATTCTAAAAATACAATTCAACACAATCTAATAAGAATCTGGACATGCTTAATGTACAATCCATTGTATTCCATTCTAAATGGAAGTGGTTCCAACCCATTGTATGATAGTACTATCTTAAAAAAGGGAAAACCTCATAGAGAACCAAAAAAATCTACGAAATGAAAACATTACTACAAATAGTAACTATGATATATAATCTATTTTCCTTCTAAAATCACATTACAAAACATGCATATTTGTTTTCTCATACCTTAATACATGATTTGTCTTTCTTTGACATATAGAAATGAACATATATGTAAATACCATATCCCTTAAATTTTCTAAATCACTTTGATCTCAATAAAATTGATCAAGATATCTTCTATCATAACTCAGAATATAAAATTACATTTCATTAATTTAATTAATATTATATCATTCACCTTATACACAATTCATGTTACTTCAACACTACTATATACATCATGGTACTCATCATGCATATTATTATTCAATTCATAATACATATTAATTATGATATAAGGTATATGTAATTACCAGTGATATGTATAATATAAGTAAATCAAATTAATGGTCTGATTGTCATGATATCCTTCTCCTAGATATCACTAAGTGTAAAAATTATTAAAAATTTACATGATTCTTTTTGTACCCTTCCACCTGATGTAAAAAGCATAATTTATATCCTATTAGAATAATGTGTATAGACCATAAGACAATGTGTTATGAATATTGAAATGAAATTTACAGATTATCATTATAGTGTAAATTTCTATAACAAATTTATGTGATAAGTAATCAGAACCACCCATGGGAATCATTACATCCAAAGGATAGATGTCAAAGTCAAGAATATCAATTTCACTACCCCTTTCATTAAAATAATAAAATTTATTCAAATAAATAACTATGAGGACAAATAATTGAGATTAGGAAACATCAAAAATCCCAATCTTTAACAACACTTAATTACTCTCCAATTTAGAATTAAAATTAAAATATAAAGTAGGCAAACATTATAAATGAAAATTTCATTTTCTACAGAAAATATGGATGGAAATTATATTTCAAATAATAGTTTCTTAAACTTTTGTTATCTCCTTTACTTATTAATATAATTGAATTAATTAGTCATGAGATTCCAAAGGCAATAAATATCCATTATATCAATTTTATCTAACACTATCCTAACACTTTCTGTTATTTATAACTAAATGTCTCTATTTAATTTTGGATAAATTGTGTTTCAGTATAAAATTTAAATGAAGAATCAAAAAAATATGATAAAAAAATATCCTATATTTTATTGGTTATCCTTCCTTCATAAATAATTTCCATGTAGATGAAATAAAGAATTAGATAAACATTAATCGTAATACAATAATATATTTAAATAATTAATATAAAACAAAAATCATTTTTTTAAAATAAATAACTATATTTTTAGTCTAAATTCACCATTCCATAGGATATTACTCATGAATGAATGAATGTAAATAAATCACCAATAAATAAATCATATCAATTAATGAAAAATCCAGATATAATAAATTGTAATAAAAATCATACAGGAGAGTCATTAAAAATAAATTATCTTTAAAACATTATCCACATCTTCTGTAGTCAAGTTCTTATGTACAAGATCTCTCTAGAATGTTAAAAACATAGAACTATTATTAATTTATTCTAAGATCATTTATTAATTTGAAAATATTTAAAATATATATGAGTGAAAAATCATAGTGTATCACTAGTCATTACATTATTAGACACGCATCATTAAAATTAACCCTATTTTTTTCTCCACTAACATTTTTTATTTCCTTTATATATTTAATTTTTATGATGTAATTGTTATAGTATAATCATAATGTTCATATATCCTTTACTACAACATTAAATATTAAATTATAATGGCATAGATTCCCAAGAATTTCTTCTATGATTTGAGTTTCAACTTTTCTCTTAAAACTAGTTTCACTAAAACTTATGTTGGGTTTTAAGTAAGAAATATTGGGAACCTAGGTATAATATACTATAAATGTGGTGATATACATTTATTTATAAGGCCATAATTTTTATTTCAAAAAAATTCTTCACATTTTAATTACATGTCAACTTTTTGATGTAATGGTTGTTTATCATGATGTATACATATACTCTATTGTTCTAAAAGTTTAATCCTAAGAAAAAAATTGAGATGTTAGACCTATATGTTAGGTATTAAGCATATTAATATTTATAACTTAAATTCATCTCTAAATACTTTCACCATAATAGAATTATTTATGGTGTAATTTTTTCTTATCAATATCAATATCTTCAAAACATCTCTATATTTTTCTAAAAGCTCCATTCTATCTAAAATCAACAAAAACTACTATAATTAAGTATTATTAAGTATAATTGATATTAAAAAACATAATTATTTTTATTATTGTTTTTGAGTCATTATATTTCCCAACAATTGAATTTTTTCTATCCCCATGAAAAATTTCATCATAAAATCGAAAATAATATTTAATATAGTAAGGAAAATAATCAATTTATCAGGATCATGAACTCAAATTCATAACTAAAAAATTCAATTGTACAAAAAACATCCATTTAAGAGTGCTAAAATCAGGCTTCCTATATGGATTCAATTTAAAATTCGTCTCTTCTTCAATTCATATTTTTCATCCTATTATAAGTACCCATGACACTTATATATACATTATCAATCATGTATATATCTCATCACCCATGTTTATTAAATCATATTTAGTAATAATTTGATGTTTAATAATATGTCTATATTCTTATAATATATCTAAATATACATATATTAAATTAAGACAAAACAATAAAGAGGAATTTTGAAAAGATTATTATGAGGATGGAGATTGGTGGTTAAGAATCATAAAATTTAAATCAGGGATGAAAAAGGAGGCTTGATCCATAAAGTAAAATATAGTCACTTTAGTAAAAAAGAAATGATAATGATATCCTCCACAATTCCACAAACATTATTAATTACCACCTAATTATCATATTTTATATTATTGGTTCCCAAACCCAGGCATTCAAAATAATGATAAATTCCCATTTTTTCAGATTTTTTTCCCTAATTTTAATTTATTTATTTATTAAAAAAAATTCCATGAAATAAGTCTCACATTTAAACAACTATATTTTTTATCTCTATCATAAACTAATTTTAAAATTTTGAATAATATCATAGGTCGACGGTGGGTGATCATCAAAGCTTCGAATATCATCCTAAAACTTTATTCCAAACAAACACCTCTATCCCCATAATCATTTTAATTCATAAATTTTTTTTGACAGTTAGAAAAAGATGGTGTAAGGCTACTATATATATTTCAATCTAAGTTCATTCCATTATTAGTTGCGTTTTTCAATGAAAAATATAGAAACCATTAATGTATAATTAAAAATAGATTTTGAATCAATATACCGATAACCAAAAGTTGATTCTACACAATTGTCTCCTTTTTTCAATAAAAACTTTATAATATCACCATAAATCAACTCATATAACTATTTTCAGATCATTAAAAATCATTCAATTATATTAAATAATTTATTCTAGAAAGGATGAATAAACATTTAATTCGGATTCCCAATAAGATAATTGATGGTCTCTATGGGATTAACCATTAATCGGATATATGGTTACTGTGAAATATTAAGGGTGTTAAGAAAAGTCGGATATAATGGAATCCATTATTTTAATGTGGTTCAAAATTATTGAATTTTGAAAAATGACTAGAAATCACATTTCCATAGTGATGAATATCCCAATAATCTCTTAATAAAGAGGGAACTTGAAAGAATATGATAAGGGGTTTAGAGTACCTATCAGGAATGAGAATAAAATTTATTTCTCAATAATTTCCTAGAATGGATAATAAATAATTTTTTAGGAAAATAAAACTTTTAAGAATGAAAATCAAGAAAATGGATCCTATTATTAATCATATTAAAATTAATCCAAAACAAGAATGATCACAAAACATTAAAAAATTTCTAGCAATGTCTTTAAAATTTATGAATATTATGTATAAAAAATTTATAAGAAGGTATAATATATCATTTAAATTATTATATATCCAATATTAATGATGGGGTGAATCAAGTTAGTCCATAGATTCCTCCCCCATATTTAAAATAAATATTTTCCCTAATGTTTATCTAAGGAGAAATAGATACAAATTAATATTCATGAATATGTATCAAAGGAATATCACCAAATAGGGTTGGTGATATTGAATAATATTCCAATTAAATGTAAAATATATATCTTTATCATTGGATAAAATTTATTTTATTCAAATTACTTGATTTTGTTAGATGTTTGGTTTATTATATTTTTTGGTCCAAGTATTTTCCACTTTCTATTTTAGTAATAAAGGATATATGTATCAATAAAGTATAAAAATTTATTGTTTCTTCAATATATATGAAATATCATACATTTAAACATGATACTATAGATAATAACATATCATATGTTTATGAATATGGTGGTATATGAGTGGTTTCCATGTGAGGATTCACATATAATACATTAAGTGATCTATCCATAGTAGGCTCTAATATTAGGGACTGTTTGGATTGCAATGTGTAATTATGACTTAGGTAAATAATTAGGTATTTATGAAAAAAATATTAACATGAGAGGTGAGGAAATAGACATGATAATATATGAAGTGGAGACACAGTTTTGGGCTTATTTGTGTAGGGATGTGGGATGTAAGTGACTACTTAAAAAAGCGATAATCAAGGTGAAATTTAGTAAGGTGAAATACACCATTGGATTAAGGTGGTGCAAGAGAGTCTCTCACATGATGAATTTAAAATTAATAAAAAACAAGATTTGATGTGGGATCCCATCAAGTGGAATTCAGTAGGTGTATTGTTTCATAGATGTAAAAAGAAATCCCCGATAGAGTATTGATCATTAGCAATAAAAAATCTTTGTAACATATATATATAATAAATAAACTAATTTCCATATAATTTGATGACCTACCATAAAAATTTATATTAAATAATCTACAAAATTAAATGAAATTTATGGGAATCCAAAAAAGTGAGAAAAATCATCAACAAGGCATCCTAGTATCTCAAAATAGGAAAAGGGGAAGCCTAAGACTATTGAGTTTCTATTTCATCAATGTAAAAAACAATATCCACACAATATTCCTTAGGTGATGTTGTATAACGTGAAATATTCTCAAATGGAGACAACTATAATTAAAAGAGAGCCTCATTTTCTCTCTTGGTAAACTATGGATATAATATTATACTAAAGAAAAATATTTATTGGTAGAATAAAAGGGAGAGTAGTACTACAAATACTAATATAATATCTATATAATTATATCAGGTTCATTGTACTCTATTATTCTGGGCTGGAGTTCATTTAATAGAATCGAGTTTGTAACACCCAAACTTGAATTATAGCCAGTAAACTTTTCATTTTAAACTAACTATAGCATAATATACTTAGACTCGTTAAAAATGTGATTAAAATCTAAATTCCAAAATTTTATAATTTTATTTTTATAAAATTAATTTTATTTTTTAATTCAATATGTCAAAATTATCTTAGTGTGTTTTATTATTTTTCATAAATAGATGAATTATCAGTGACTAGTAAAAAAATATAGATTTTATATATACTATAAATGTTTTTACAATATCATGATATATGAATGTCTTTAATGTTTATGATACTATTTTTCTAGAATATATATATATATATAATATGTAATATAATTCATTTAAAAATATTATGTTAAACTTAGAAATCTATTATAAAGATATCTCTAATAAAAGTAATGATATTATTCAAATATAAAATATTTTTGGTTTTCTATGTTATTAATGTATTCACAAAGTAATTATTATTATAATTAGGTTTCAAATAAAAAATCAACCTTATATTTAAAATAATTTAATTAATTTCTATGGTAATCAACATTATACCTAATTTTTTTATAAATTTATTTTTAATCTTAAAACATGCATCTTTCTAAAAATATTTTTTCTTTGTGTTTGGAAAAATTATGATAAAATTAATTTTAAACCATTTAAGAAATATAATTTTATAAAATTGATTCCATACATTAAATCAAACCAAATAATATTTTTTAATAATGTTAACTTCATTTTTTTCATAATTAATTATAAACGTTGTAATTATTTATCATCATGGTTAAGTGTCCAATTATTTAAAATGGTTAAAATAATTTAATGAGTCTTCAAGAAAACAAAAAACACATGATCAAATATCATTGGTTGGTTTTATTTAGGGATTAATCTTCTCATATTCAAAACTATGATAATTTCGATCCCCATGGCTTCAGTAATACATATATTATAAAATAAAATTTCAAGTATTTATAAGTTTTCACCCACCACATCTATAAAAGGGAACCTCAACCCCTCACATATTCATAATTATTGAGACACATATATCAACCAAGAAAAAAATAGCTTCATAGCCCTCTTTTTATTTCCCTATTGGTCTTGATATGACAAATATACAACTTTAAGAAGGTTTATGGTGTGAGATAAAGGGGATTGTCATTGGAAGTGGTATATGTTATTATTGAGATTTTTTAAGTTCATTTCTTCTTAAAACTCCCCATAATCTTAAATAAAAATCAAAGAACAATTTAATCACTATATTACCTATAATTATAATTTTTTAAAATAATGGTACAATAATTTTATGAATTCTTTACACCTGATGGAAAACAAAAACATCACTTGTGTGAATGTACGAACTACCATTTCCACATAGAAATATAATTCAGTATTCTTCACTGACTCACTTGGATAGTAATAAATATGAAATTAATTAATATATATGATATTTATGAAATAATTATTATTCTATAAATATAATATATAATCTACCTTATTACCCTCCCATCCATTGATAAATGATAACATCGCTCGTGTGACTACCACATTCAAGAAGTGATATGTTTTACTTTTCAATTACAATTGATATGATTGATTATAAGGATAAATTGATTGAATATATAACATATTAATTATGTAGATATTTTTCATCAATGGTTCATTATTATATAATTTCATTCCGTTCTAACAATTAGGAAAAATAAAACTTCCTCATGTGTATTTGCGGACTACTACCACCATCAATGATAAATTTCATTTTTCTATTACCACCATGCATGGTTGATTATAAAATTTTATAAAATAAAAAAAATCATGAAATTAATGAAATTATGATGTTAAAGGAACCATTTCGTAACACCTTTAACCACGGTCGATATTCAAAAGTTATTTTGGAGAAATTCACCAAACAATCTTAAGTAGATGGTGAAAGATAACACTATTCAATGAATGGATATAAAATGATTATATAATGACCCTAAAAATGAATATAGGTGAAAAAATATCCCAATTAAGTATTTATTAAATTTTTATTTATTATTTAATAAGATATAACTCAACATACCCAGATGGAATCAAATGTATGTGTTTTCCATCGCAATTCCTCTCTATTGAGATATATTTTATATTATCACCTAATTTCATTTATATGGTTTATATAATAATCATTTGAAATATTTTATCATGAATTAATATTTATAAATTACATTTAATTATTTTATTACTATTTTAACTTTTATGGGTTTTTATTCAAAAGTTATTAAATCTATAATGTTTTATTTTACAATCTCACTATTATTCAATATTTTTCTTGTTAAAATTATACTTGGATGAAATATATGCTATTGATATTCTTCAACACCATCTATTTTCATATACAATGGTAATTTATATATTTCTCATGTTGTATTCCAAATTTTAATCTATTTTGTACTCTAAAAGGATAAAAGTGTGTTTATTTGAAAATTTGGAAATATTTCTCTTCTTTTAGTTGGGAATAATTCACAACCACATCCCAATTCTTAAAAAAGTAAATTTGGAATTTTTTATCTACTTTTAAATGATTGGAAATTGTCTTTTTCTAATAACATTTAACTTATATAAAATGTTTTAAATGGAATCTCTTTTATGTTTTCTAAATTATAATTTTTTGACTTCTTATGAAAGTTTCAAATTAATGTTCATTTAATGTATATACTTCAAATATACTTTCCTACCGCCATGAATTTTATAAACTCTTTAGATTCATATATAAAATATTCTTTGCTTTTTAATGATTGAAATTTTAAAAAATTTATATGAATTTTCATTTTTAAAATTAAAATAATAAGGAATTATTTTTTTATATTGTTGAAAAGAACCATTGAAATAATTTATAACTAAATTTCTAAAATAATGTTAAAAATTTATTAATGATAGTAAATTATAATGCTTCACATCCATTTTATTCTCTAATTATCAAGAGACATTCCTTTATTTAAATCATTATTTCTTAATGAATTGATACTCCTATATCATCCCATTATTATTTTTGGATTGTATCTTATTTTGAGATGATTCAATTTCTTGTGATCATTTTCTTTATCACTCACCATTATTCACTAGACATTATTTTTATCTATTGTGACCATATTTTCAGTATCATGTGTATAATTAGTACATTTATAATACATGAATATTTTATAAATTATATAACACTTTAATATATGGTGTTGGTTGAGAAAAAATTATCTATAAAGTTATTTCATATAATGGGGAAATATTTATGTTTTGTATTATAGATCAATACATATTTTTATTAATAATTAATATTTATTTTACCATATATTATTGGTTCAATATATGAGGAATCTATTGAAAATTTGTAAGTGACAAGTGGGGATTGGTTATATATAACCCCTCAAAGCATTGACAGGTCTCATGTGATAAATAGTTGGCCAAATTAGATGGTAATTTGGTGCATACCTACCCTCTCATTGAAATTTCATTAAATATCCCCATATTGATATGGTTCATGATGTCACGGAATGAGTCCTTTATCATAAGATCATGAGGGCTAGTTTTATGAATTTCCTTCATTAATATTTTAGTTTTTATTCTCCATATGAGTGTTCAATTGATACTTTTCCTTGAAATATTTTCTAACTAAATTTTTTAACAAAGTTTAATATATATTAATTATATACTCTATTATATTTTTTATTCCCTATATACTCATGATAGGTTCCATTGTATGTTTTCACATACATAACATTTTATCTCACCCCTTATTATGTTTTCTATTCCCAGTGATATGAAAAAATAATATTTGAATGATCTTTAACTATATAAGAATGTTTTTGAAGCTATGTTTAATCATTTCAAATATAATATGGAAATTTTTTACGTATCTTGTCCCAAAATTTTGATTAACTGGTAGATCATTGGTGATATGATCCCTTGTATCTTGTATCAATGTAGTAATATAAACACTGATTATGTGCTACTGGAGTTAGGTTTGTTACATTTGGAATAAAAGGAAGCTTAGTAGGACCCTTGGGAACTATATTTTAGAAGAACATATATAGCATGAGTATTAATATAAACCACTATCAAATTACATAACATTTATCGGTTTTTATTTTATGGCTCAATATTCATGTTGTTTTTACATTTTCATGTGTGTGTCTCATTGTTTAGAGATAGCACCTTACAAAAGAATGGGAAATTATTTCAGTACACACAGTTAATGTATGGATTTTCCTTATTAGTAGATCAATACAAAGGGTGTTAGAGTAGAGTAGATCATATCCATATTGGTCTAACTAACCTTGGTTATGATGAACAACCATGATCATATAGAGAAAACTATATTTCCATGGTGTGATGCACGTATGATAGATCACTTTATGGGATAGTTTCCTTTATCCTTGAATTGATGTACTAATCCATTGGTTTTTTAGAAATGGATCATTTCCTTAGAAATTATATTCTTATATTTGGGAAGTAATGGTTGATAAAAAATTATTCTCATAGTATATTTTTTAATGGGAGATGTTGATTGATAGTGGTCAGTGACCCTGTATTCTAAAGAGTATGATGAAATTATAATTTTGGATTGGATAACTTTTATTGTGATATTCTTTAATAAATATTTTTTTCTAGTCTAATGATATAAAACAGATAGGATGTTCATTAAACTAAATCAAAAGGAAGATTATTGTGTTTGTAATGTCCCAGATTCTCGGTGTATTATTTTTAAATACTACATGGATTAATTTCGAGACCTGGCCCTAAGATGGCGTGTGATTCCGAGGTCCGGTTTTCCATGAAAAATTGATTGAAAAATATTAAACTTTTAATAAAAAATGGGCATAGTTTTACTAAAAAAGTAGAATAACTCATAAACGGGTTCTTGGTTTAGAAATATGAAGGTTCCGATGATCTCAGAGTAGTGTCTTTACCCTAGGAATGACATAACTTTGGTTTTTGTAGATTATCTGTTGAAAAACATGAAGAGGGTGGAATCTTCATTAAATAATTTAAACAAAAAGTAATTTTGACTCAGGGACCATTCATCCTTTAAATGTACAGTTATATAATTTCCAAATTTTTGGACACTCAAACCCTATAGATTTAAACAATCATTGGAGTGTTTTTCTAGTGAACAATGAAGGATTGAGGGGATCATGGATCATCATACCAATAGAGTTAGAGGATCTCATCAATGACGGAAACACAACTATTCTTCGTCAATGGTCCATCCAAACTCTAGGTAAGACGTTTGTTTTATGATTTTTTATCCAATTTTTAATCTAGGAAAAATTAAGATCAATTTGATGAAAAATAATTGATATGTGCATCCTCAGTAGAATTAATACATGGAATTTTTTTGTTATTCATTGTTCATTCTAAAGAGAAACAGATCGAGGATGAAATGAAAAAAAGGATAATGTTTGTTCCTCAAGTTTTTCTTGGTTCTTTTCTCTCCCCGTTCTTGGATTCTTTCACTGTTGGACACTCATGGTCATGAATTGACTTTCAATGAAGATCATAACGTGATTGGACACCCGGAATTGATGAAAACCTAGAGAAGAGGCTGAATCTATGATGATCAGAACCCGAAGAAACTCGATCTACAACTGTTTCCATTTTCCGGCATCAGAGGATGATTTTTGGCACATGTAAGGGGAAAATTCACTAACCAGAAGTGGTGGAATGGTGGTGTGGTAGCCACAGTGGCAGTTATAGAGGATGACAACGACCACATAAGAAGACGGCGGAGACGGAGAATCCACATGAGACACAATGGAGCGGGCTTCATACGCGACAGGGGGCTACTGAACATGTCAATGATGGTGGCCACATAGAATGAGGCAATTAATTGTGTTGAAAGGGATGGCCCAAGCAGAGCTGAACATGCCAGGTGGAGACATGCCAGGATAAGTGGAGAAGGGTCGGGAAAGGTAGACTGTGTCGGACCCGGGCAGAACCGACTGGGTGGAACCAAGTTGGTCGGTTTGGACCATGTGGGTCTGGTCGAACCTAGTGGACCGGCCTGGACTCGGTTCAAACCTCAGGTCAACCCAAGGTAGTCTAATGGTCGACAGTGGATTGTCGAATGTGGTGGTCGACCACGACAGTAGCTAGAGATACCATAAAACTTTATATGGATTGACCGTGTGGTGTCTGACAAAGGGGTACACTGACTGTGGTCAGTCCACAGCCCAGTTCCCCACCTTTTGTTCTGAATTATCAAATTCCAAAAACATTAAAATGGTATGTTCGATTGATGATTTGTATATGGAATTGGGACCCTAACATTGAGATGTTTTTTTAGATCAATCAGGGGTATTATCTCAAACATGTTTTCAATGACACGGGTCATTTACACAGGCAGTACATTGGGTCAAGGGACATGGCGGGTGTGACTACTACTCACCTCACACCCCCTTTCTACATGGATTTATTCTCTCATCCATCATATCTTGGATGAGTTTCATTAGGGTTAGTTCTATTTATTGATTCCCTGAAGGTTGGTTAGTATCGTTTCCGACTCATAAGAGTATGATCCCTTCAGTGGGACTTCTTAGATAGAGTTTTTTTAATCCCCCAAGAAGCCTGATATAGGATCCTCTATTTATCTTCATTACCGAGGTATAGTTCTTGGGTTTGACATGACGAATCTTATCAGAAGTCAACCCTATAATTAGCAGGTTAGTCTAGATAGAGTTTTTGGTATCACCCCATGGCCCTAGCTGTGATCCTCATCTAATGTATTATATCTCTCTCTCTTAATATCTATCAATGTATCTCTCTCTCATGATTTTTCTCTATGAACAATATTTATTTGACAGACATCATCAATACTATCAGACTCAGGAGTGTTTTCTCCCAGATGAGTGCTTTGTGGAATCTTCAAACTGAATTCCTAGTGTTTTTATATAGTGGTTATGAATTACCCTAGAAGATGTGGTATAGTTTGAGTATATCTGGATGTTTTTGTTATATTTTTGGTAGACATATGTTGTGTAGATGTGACTATACCTTCCTTTGTGTATTGCTTTGTGGTTTTGGTGTGTCCTACTGAGTACTATTATACTCACCCCAATATGGGATATGCCTGTACAGTTCATGTCTTGTGCAGATTAGAGACCTTTTGAGAGATTCCTAGGAGGACCAGAATTGGATGGAGCTTTGTGAGGTTAGGTAGGCTGAGGTATTCCTATGGCTATATACAATAGTCCCAACACCTTTTTTTTATAGGTTGGACTTTTTGGTTTATAGAATATTTTTGGTGGGCTTGTATTCTATCCAAATTTACCTTTTAGTACATTGACTATTGTACTCTTTTTTTGGGATAAAGTGTTTTTACATTTCAGTATTGTGGCTTAGAGATGTGTTTGTGTCTGTACAGATACTTTAGGATATTGCCTCCCACTTGTGTGATATGCCTACCCAGTGCTATTCACTAGCCCCTGGCCTATTGAAGGAGGTCTTGGGTAGTCCCAACATGGGTCCCTCTTGGATGGGTCGTGATTGAGTCTTATCAGAGCGGTTGGTTATACATTAGGATTGGTAGTATGTGAGGTTGGTTTGTGGTAATAGTTTTAAAGGTTTCAAGTTTAGCCTTTAGGCCAGGGACTCTAGAGTTGGTACGACAACCAACATATCCATACACCAGGACACTAATAACCTTCTTTTAAACTCAGTACATGAGAACACTAGTTGTAGGGAAAATAATGGTACATTCATCATATAGGCAGGGCTAGTGGATTCATTCCCTTCTTGATTCATCTCACCAGATATAATCATTAACATTGGAATGCCTTTTCTGTTACCGGATGACTCTATTACATATACAAGATTGGATTCGTAAAATTGATCAAAATGATGACCCCTTAGTGATAAGGCTTCGATAGAGGGATCATTTTCCCATATGTTACCTCTAGGTAGTGAGCCAGACATACCACCACCTATAGAGCAGCACATGGTACCTACAGTATTAGCGTATGAGGAGTGAAGGCTGAGCACGATTCATGAGTTTCAAAATTAGAGGCCATTTAAGTTTTTAGGTGAGCCCGACATACAATTAATTTGGAGACGGGATTGAGGCAGGGACCCTTTTATTCAATCTAGTGAGGCCACCAGCCAATCATATGGTGGCCTTCGAAGCTATCCTTCTACATGGAATGGAAAGACGGTGGTGGGGTTTAGTTTCCCGATCTTACGATGAGGTTTCCCTTTGGTGGAAAGATTTTTAGAAGCTTTTAGAAAGTATTTTCTGCCTTATAAGCTAAGGGATGTGTGTATCCAATAGATTCTATAGCTCTGGTAGGGTGTCATGTCAGTGTGGTAATATTCATTGAGGCGTACCAATATTTCCATGTACTCTATGATTATGGTACATGATAAGTACTTCAGAGATCGGACCTTTGAGTGAGGTCTTCATAGAGACATATGAGCATGTGTTATCCCTATGATAATTCAGACTTATGATGGGGTTCTTGAGAAATATTTCATGGTCGAATGTTTCATGGATAAGAAAATACAGCCATTGGATGTTAGTAGTGGGTGAGCCAGAAGTCATCATCAGTCTCAGAGACCTGGACATAGGAGACATCACAAGAGGAAGACCCATAACATGGGATCTATAGTTCAGGGCTCACAGGGTGGGTCGAGTCAACTTATAATGTGGTGATGATACTCATGTGAAAAAAGGGGAATATCGCCTGATATTGTCAAACCCATCATACTACAGATAGGGAGGATATGGATAGACCAATGTGGAAGAGAAATCGACAATAGAATACAGGTCAACAGGGTGGCAGATTTGGCAGAGCAGCTGGAAGAGCAACAGGAGGTGGTTGACGTTTCGACATGTTATAACCACCACCCCCAGGTGGTCCACCCTAGGCTCGAAAATCTTGAGGACTAGGGAGGGGAAAACTACATATAGTCAAATCTTATGACCTTGGAGATCCATGAATGGTTTGAGGTTTAATCTATGTATTTTCCTTTTTAGTTTCTATATTGATTGACACATGTTCTATTCATTCTATTCTTTCCACCACTACTGTTCAAGACTCGGAGATTCCAGTTAAACCATTTACTTGACCCCCAATCTTGGAGACTCCCACTGTAGGAGTTCTATCAATCATTCACTAGTGCTGATAGAATTACCAAACTCTTGGAGGTGAGAGTTTTAGTTGGCATATCTTGGTAGTGACGTCGAGGCCTAACAACGTCATTCTTGGTATGGATCGGTTATCCACTGTTTATGCCTAGATTTATTGTTTTAGGCAAAGAGTTCAGTATGTCTATAGTGATGGAATGAGGTTTTCCTTTTTCAATGAAAAGGACACCTATATAGAAAAAAATGGACTCGGGAATAGGGGGTGTAGATGATTTCTCATTAGTTGGCTAGCCTAACACTCATTGTAGAGGATGTTATGAGTTTCTAGTTCCCGATGGTAGTGGTAGAGAATGAGGGAATCTTTCCTGAATATTTTCTAGGATTACATCCCCACCAGGAGATAGACTTCTACCTAAATTTACATCCTAGGATAGTACTAATATCTGCACTAGCATATCAGATGGATTTTTTAGAGTTCATGAACCGAGTGTGCAGTTGGATGATTTGTAGAGGAATGGCTTCGTGAGACCTAGTATTTTACCCTGGGTGGCCCTGATTTTGTTTTCCAAAAAGGCTGATGGGATCTTCAGGTTGTGTGTTGATTATCAGAACATGAACCAGGAGACCGTGTAGAACAAGTATCCACTACAGAGTATTGATGAAATCCTCGATCAGTTTATATGAGCACGATGGTTCTCAATGGTTGAACTTCGATTAATCTATCACCAATTACGAGTACGGGATGATGATATATTGAAGAAGGATTTCAAATTTCATTACATTCACTATGTGTACTTCGTGATTCCCTTTTGTGGAAAGAACACCCTAGAAATGATCATGGGACACATGAATCAGATCTTTCATCCTTATATAGACTGGTTCATGGTTGTCTTCGTCGACAATATTCTGGTGTACTCAGAGTCTTAGGAGGGGCATTTCAGACACATAATGATGGTTTAGGATATACTCCAAGAGCCCTGATTTATAGGAAACTCAATATGTTCTAGTTCTAGATTAAGTCGGTCCACTTTCTAGGACATGTTATCTTAGCTGATGGAGTGGCAGTCGACCCCACCATAGTCCATGAACAGTTCGCATGGAGCCACCTAGGAGTGTGATAGAGGCATGTAGTTTCTATGGAATGGATAGATATTGTTAGATATTCATAACTGATTTCTCTATGATATCAACATCAATTATATCTTTTAATCGAAAAGGGGAATCCTTTCATGTGTATAGAGAAATGTCATTAGTCATTTCCGTAGCTGAGGTAGAGTTTGATGAGTGATGCGATCTTGAGAATGTCGGATGAGGGTGTTGGGAACGTAGTGTTCTACGATGCATCGAGAACAGATCTTTGTTGTATATTGATGTATAGTCAAGTGGTGATTTCATATGGTTCACGCTAGTTGATACCACATGACAGAACTATGTAACCCACGATCTTAGGTTATTAGCGGTTGTCCTCGCGTGGTAGATTTGGTGACACTACCTAATGGGTGAGTGGTTTATCATCTAATATGATCACTTGAGTCTCAATTATAACTTATCTTAGAAGGATCCAAACATGATATAGATTCAATGACTTGAGTACCTCCAATATTATGACTTTTATATTGTCTATACTCATGGGAAGGGGAATGTGGTGGAAGATTATCTCATCAAGAGATCGATTTCGCAGTTGTTGGATGAGGTTTTGGAGCAGTTGTCCTCATTGTAGTTATCCTATGTGGATGAAGATGGGAGAGATTACCTCTACTTGATGGTTGTTGACCCTCCACTCTAATAGTGGTTTAGGGAGGCATGTCTTGGGGATTACAACTACGAGACTCTACATGCTCAATAATTCTGTAGGGCATACTCCTGATGGATATTAGAAATTTGGGGAGAAAGTCATTCTTTTCAAAGGTTGCACAATTGTACCAGAGGTTTTCTGTGAAGAGGTTCTCAGGGAGTTTCTTACGTCCCCTTTGGTAGTACATCCAGGTGTGGATAAAATGTTCCAGGACCTCCGACGTCAGTTTTGGGGACCATGGATGAAGAAGAAAGTGGTAGAGTTCATTTCTCGATGCCTAACTTGTCAAAAAGTGAAGGATGAGAACTAGTTTTCTATGGGTTTGGTTTAACACATATATTTTCTAGAATTGAAGTGGGATGGAATACCTATTTCCTTCGTGATGGGTTTACCATGTAATTCTAGAAGACACAATGACATCTGGGTGATCATTGATTGAATCACAAATTCATCCCACTTCCTAACTCTCTGTGAACAAATTTCAGTAGAGGGATTGAGACACCTCTATATGCAGGATATAGATCAACTCCAAGTATTCACATAGATGGTTGTTTTGGATCATAATTCTTGTTTTACATCCCGGTTGTTGAATGGATTTCAAGAGTCCTTTAGGACCCAGTTACACTTGAACAAAGCGTTTCACACTCAGACGTGGGGCCAGACTAAGCACACCATTCAGGTTTAGAAGGACATGTTATGGGCTATAATGTTGGACCTTGGTCATATTAGGGAGTATCCTACATGGGAAATATATTACATTAATTCATTATTTGTTATATCATGAGAATCTATAGGAAATCACATGGGAACGGGAGACTCAGATTCATGTTCATTACCCTCATCTTTTTTAGAAGCCTTGCTTTTGACTTTATGAGAAGGTAATGCCCTAAAATGGGGAGAATTTAATGTCCTATATTATTTGTGTATTATTTTTAAATATGACATTGATTAATTTTGAGACCATGAATTGAGACGATATGTGATGTCGAGGCCCGGTTGGCCCGGAACAATTGTTTGATGAATATTAAACTTTTAATAGCACATGCGTACAGTTTTCTTCAAAAAGTGGAATAACTATTAAATGGTTTCCTCGATCAAAAATTAGAGGGAAGTATTGAGCTCAGAGTAGTGTATTTACCCTAAGTGTGAAATAACATTTTCAGCATGGGTTATCTATTTAAAACATAAAAAGGGAATAATATTCATTATGTAATAAACATAGAACGTTATTTTGATAAAACAACCATTTTTCATTCAAATATACAGTTATAGAATTTTCTTAGGGTTGGAAACTCAAACCATGGATATTTTGACATCTGTTGGAGAGTTATTTTGAAAAAAAACAATGGATCAGGTGGATCATGGGTTATTGTGTCAACAGAGTTAGAGGTTCTCATCAACGATGGAAACACAACCATTTCTCATCAATGGTTGATGTGAAATCCATGAAGGAAGTTTGTATTATGATTTTACCATCATGTTCTTAATTTAGGGTGAAAATATATCAATTCAATGAACAAGAATTGTTACATTCATCATCGATAAAATTAATTGATGGAATTGTTTTTGTTCTTCATTCTTCTCTCTAACAAAAATGGATTGCGGTTGACATGAAAAAAAGACCAAGGTTCGTTCTTCAAGTTGTTCTTCATGATTTTCTATCCCTGTTCTTGACGTTCTTCACCGTTGGACCCTCATGGTTACGGCTCAACTTTCTAGAAGGATCTGAATGCGATCAGACCCCAATATTGGAGGAAAAAGAAGAGCATAGGTTGGGTTTGAGAATATCAAGACTCGAGGAGCCCAGATCTAAAAATGTTTTTATTTTCGGGGATCAGAGGAGTATTTGCAGCATGGGGTAGGGGAGGAACTGGTGACCAGTGTCGGTATTGTCTCACAACAGCAGCACAACTGTACGATGACTGGAGGTGGTGGCCATGTAGGCCTCCCCATAGGATGGTTCCGACAATGGAGGGGTTGTGTGGGATGCGACAGAGTGGTCCACAGACGTGGAAGTGGCTGTGAAACATGGTGGTAGTGGCAGATTTGTGGAACATAGCCATTGACCATGTTGACCGGGCCAACCTGGTGGAGTGGATTGGGCCAGGAAGAGATGGGTTGGGCAATGCAGAGATGGGTCGACCTAGGTTGAGCGGGCCGGGCCCAGGAAGAGTGGATTGGGTTGGACCCTATATGTCATGTTAGACCCAATAGAGAGGGCTGGATATTTTTCGAACCACGGGTTGACCTAGGGTTATCGCAAAGTCGACCGTGGCTGTTGACCGCAACGACAGCTTGAGTTGTCGCAGCGCAGTTGCATGGATCGACTACGGGGCAGTAGGCCATGGGCTGCACTAACCATGGCGGTCAGCTGCCGCAGTCAGTAGACCGACCATCTGGTCATTCCATGACCTAGTTACCTCCATTTTCTTCTTAACTTTCAAACACCCATAACATTCAAACATTTTGTTTGATTGATGTGATGTCTACGGTGTTGGGACCCTAGTTTTGAGATGGTATTTTTGAGACAAATGGTGAGTTTTATCTCTGACATGTATTCAATGAAACATGCCATTTACACAGGTATTACCAGGGGTCAAGGGACTTAGCGAGTGTGAATACTACTCACCGTCCCCCCAACCCCCTATCTACTTGGATTTATTCTCTCATCCACCATATCATAGAAGAGTTTCATAAAGGTTCTCTATCTTAATCGCTTCCCTCATGGTTGACCGGTATCATTTCATACTCATAGAAGTATGATCCCTTTAGTAGGAATTCCTGGATAGAGTTGTCAGAATCTCCATAGTGGCTCGGTGAAGGATCATTTATTCATCTTCATTCCCTTGGTGTAGTTCTTTGTATCGATTCTACTAATCCTGTCGGACGTTGATCCTTTATTATCGTGTTAGTCTACATGGAGTTGTTGGTATCAACCCATTTCCAAAGATATGATCCTAATCTAATGTATCATATCTCTCCCTTAATATCTATAATCATATCTATCTCTAATGATGTATCCTGGAAAACAATATTTCTTGAACGGACGTCATTTGTGCTATTGGACTCAGGAGGGTGTTCTCCCAAATGAGTTCTTCGTGGAATATTCAGACTAAATTCCTAGCATTGGCACGCAATGGTTTTAACTAATACTAGACTATGTTGTATTGTTTGAGTATATCTAGATATTATTGTTATATGTGTTATAGAAATATATTTTGTAGACCAAATTGTACCTTCCTTTGTGTATTGCTTCCTAGTTTCGGGGTTTCCTACTTAGTGTTTTTTACTAACCACTTCACTTTATTTTCTCGTACGTGTCGTGTCTTCTACATCTGAGTGAAATTCTTTCAGATTCATAGGTTGTCCGGGACCAGATGGAACTTTGTGGTGTCATGCAGTCTGATGCTTTCCTATGACTATAGATAGTATTCCCATTACCTTTGTTTACTGGTTTCACTTTGTGGTTTATAAACTCATTTTGGCGGGCTTGTATTCTGGCCGGGTTTACCTTCCAGTACTTTCAAAATTGTAGTATGGTTGTGGGATATAGTTCATCAGAAAACTCGGGAGTTGGCAAGCCTACTCCCAGAAAATCTTTATATATAAAAAAGAAAATACAAAAAATGAGGGGAAAACATGGGGTCAACAAAGACACATGTAAACAGCACCACGTGCATCAGCATCAACCAGTCCACAGAAAAAGGTTTGTGTAACAAAGCACCAAAATGAGAAAACCTCCTCAATCGCACGCTTGGACAGAGCATCAGAAACCTGATTCGCCTCTCTGTAAACATGAGTGACAACCAAACAAATATGCTCCACAAGCTTGAGACAGTCATCCCATGTAGAAAGAAGCTTCCAAGGAACAATTCTTTACTGCATTCTAAGAATATCAAGTGCCAGAGTTGAGTCAGACTCTATCCATAAGGTCATCCAACCATGAAAAGATTCATACCGAACATCCTTGATCATAGCCCATAACTCCGCCTCGATAGCCAATCCGTTTCCTAAGAATTGATAAAAACAAACTTTAACAAAGCCCCTATAAGTGCTGAAAACACCAGCACATCCTGAAGGTCCCGGAGCACCTGATGCTGCTCCATCCACATTAACTTTTAGACACCAAGAGATTAGAGGAATCCATCGGATATGTTTCATCATAATTGGCTTCTTACATCTACCAGAATTACCCAATGTGAACAAGATAACCAAATCAGAAACATCATTATGCATGAATCTATTTTGATCACGTGTAGAAGAAAGAACACAAATATGAAGCTCCCGAATACCAATAGAAATTGGAAAAAAATTGTCAAAGATAAGAGCATTCTGAGCACACCAGATAAATGGAAACAACCGCTGAGGTAGTAGAGATGAGCAGTGGTTTCACCTGAGAACTGAAATCAGCTCGATAAATGGAATCCATAAGTTGTACAAAACCCTCCAAGTTTAGATGGCATCCAAAAACACCCTACAAATAATCCCATAAACCAGATGCAGAGCAGCAAGATATAAATAAATGATCAAGAGTCTCATCAGCAGCGAGATAGCGAAACAAACATATGCAAGAGAAAGTCCAGCACGTTGCATCATCCTTTGCAGAGGTAATCTACACTTCCAAATTATGATATGGTATCATGTTCCATATAGATAGAGAATTAATTTTCTAGGTATTATATAATTAAGGTAAATAATAAAGATAATAAGTTTGTTGAGCACCACGAAAAACTAAATGAACCAATAATGAAGAAAATAATGATTCGATTTATATAATGTGATAACAATAGAAAGAAAAATCTACCAAAATTATTAAATTTATTGAGATTTTATTTAATTTTTGGAAATAAGTATCATTTGTCTCATGAATGAAAAGTAAATAAAGAAACCACTTTTATTTAGTGATTAAACATTAGGGATATGGTGCATTATTCAGTCTAATTTCCCTAGTTTCAACAGAACCTACTAAAAAAGAGGCCAAGGGGGAAGGATATGCTTATGTTATTACTATATCTAATGTTGAAGATTCTAATGATGTGGTGGAAGGTAATTTTAATGTAAATTAAATATTCAAAAATCATTTATTTTATTATAGATCATCACACTCTTTTAAATATTTCATGTTTTCTAAGAAAATTATATAATTACCCCAACACCATAATATGGGATATTTTAATCAATACTCCATGTGGACGTATTATTACAACAAAGATATGTCATTCAATCCACATTATTATGCATAGACATACCCCATTTGAAAACATGATTGTTATGCCTATGGTAGAATTTGATATAATCCTTGGAATGGAGTGGATTTCAAAGTATTATATGAAAATTTATTTCTAATAAAAGAAAATAAAAATTCATGATGGAGATATTAGATCCCTTATATTTATAGGGAAGAATTTATAGTCTAAATCATTTTGGAATCCACCTATAGCTTCTCACATTAATGAAGTTCTATGAGAAGAAGAAAATATTAAACCTTTAGTTGGTAAATGTTTCATAAGAATAAAAGATAAAACAATTTTATGAAAAATTGACATGATTCAAAATAAGTTACCTTGAAAGCCACACGAACATGAAGTGGATTTATTCATTGAAATCAATGTTGATTGAAAACCTATTTATAAGACTCTATATGTAGCCACAGTGGGATTACTGGAAGTAAAGAAACAACTGTATGATTTCTATAATAAGGAATTCATTCACCCTAAAGTTTCATCTATTTATGACCCTATTATTTTTATTAAGAAAAATGATTGGTCTATGTGGTTTATCATTGATTATAAGGAAATCAATGTCATTTGTATAAATACAAAATATCATTTGCCTCACATTGATGAATTGTTTTAAAACATTAAAGGAGATTAGTATTTTCAAAAAAATGATCTTAATTTTGTGTATCATAAATTGAAAGTAAGGAAAGAATATATTCTAATTATATTATGGAAATTATGAGTTTTTAGTAATACCATTTGAATTTACTGATACACCCTATAATTTTATTGATCGAATGAATAGATTATTCAATATATATTTTGATATTTTCAATATGGTATTTATTGATTGTTTATTTTAGTATATTCTAAAATATATAAATTGTAAAATACACCTCAGAATCATTCTTGAAACTATCAAAGGATTGGATTTATATAGGAAATTTAGAAAATGAAAATTATGGTTTTAGGGATTTTCTTTGGATTAATGTTTTTTTCAAGGATAGAATGTCACTTGATCCCTAAAAGACACATTCATATTAAAGAATGGCCTTCACCGACAAAAATAACCTTGATATATACTTTCATTGGATTAAAAATGTTAATATCTATTATTTTTTTCAATTTTTTTATGATTATCTTACCCATTAACTGTGTTAACATGTAAAAGATTAAGTTTATATGGTCAAAAGAATAAAAAATAATTGTTTTTCTAATTAGATAGAATATTTTTAAATTCACTAACATTGAAACTACCATCAGGAAGGGATGGTTTTGGGATATATATAGTGATTTATTGAATATAGGATTTGGATGTATCCTTTTATAGAATGATAGAGTTGTTTCTTATGAATTAATTAACTTACAGATCCATGAAAAAGAATTATACAACCCATTATCTTGAGTTTTTGGAAGTCATAACTTCCTTAAAGATATGGATCCATTATCTTATCAGTGAAATATGTGATATATATATATATAGATAACAAATGTTTTAAATATATGTATTCAAAAAAGTGCTCAAAATATTTCAAAGGAGTTGGCTAGATATAGTTAATGATTATGATTGATCAATACACTACCACCCAAGGAATGAAAATAATGTTGTTAATGCATTGAGTGGGAAATACCATAGATTTTAGAAAAAAAATTAGGATTCTAAAAGTACCTATATTCGTAGATTTATTGATTTTGGATATGGTAATCATTATTGAAGGGGAAACATCAGTCCTTTTATAAATGAATTCCAATCCATATTTATTAGAGAAGATAAAAATGTCCAAACTTGATTATGAGAGTTTACTAAACAAAATTAATTTCATTATTGATGGTAATATGATAGAATTTTTCTTCAAAAATACGATAGATAAATTCAAAATGAAGATATATGTTATTTCAATTCATGTGTTAAAGAGGTAATTACTTGTTGAATCCAACCAAAAAAAATTCTATTTATTTCTTATATGTACTACGATATATAATTATTTAAGGAAACATTATTTTTTGGGATAATATGAATTATGAAATTAAAAACTATGTATAAAGATCACATTTTTTCACTAGGTAAAGGATGAGAGAAAAATTCCTAAAGGAGTCATACAACCTCTCCACATTTCTATGTAGAATTGGGATGGAATTACTATGGAATTTATCACTATATTTCTAAATAATCCTAAAAAATTATATCATTTGAATTATTATTGATTTCCTTACCAAGTTTGAAAATTTTTAATATATAAATGATAATCTACCAATTGAGATCCTCACAATACTCAATATCAATGATTTTTTTAGACATGTTGGTGGAACTCTTTCAATTGTATATGATTATAAATCATTATTCACATCCAAATTCTAGAAAATTATTCAAATGGATCTCAGCAATGAGTAACATTTTGATAACTATTTATCATCCTTATATAGATAAATTGGTTGAAAGGACTATTAAAACATTAGAATACATACAATGGTTTCTTACAATTTACTTTCAAGGTATGTGGGATTAGTTTTTACCTTTGTTGGAATTTTTATATAATAATATCTTCCATTCAAGAATTCAAATGGCACCGTGTGAAGTTTTCTATGGGAATAGATATTATACACCAAATTTATTGGAAGAAGTTTGTGAAGTTAATATTATAGTGTTATAATATCTTGAGGATACAATAGTGAATGTAAGAACTATTCAAAGTCATATCTAGAAAGTGCAATGTTAGAAAAATACCAATACCAATTACTAAAGTACAGATCTATACGTTCAAGCATTGGATGATTTTTTTCTTGATGTTGTATCCCTATAAGGGTTCTATAAGCTTTGGAAACAATGGAAAATTATGTCCTTAGTACATTGGTCCTTTTCATATTTTGGAATGAATTATAATCATGGAAGAAACACCTTCCTAACAATATTTTTCTTATCAATGATATCCTAGACTCACCAAAAGTCTATATTTAGAATCCATAAAGTGTAATCTAAACAATATTACTAAAGAAAGATGTATATTTTTTTACTGAGTTTGTTCAAGTTCTTTTCTTCATAAACGACATAAAAATAGTAATTAAATAGTTTAAAATAATTAAATAAAAAAATTTAAAATAAAAATAATATTTTAAATGGTTTATCTATTTTCTATATCATTTCCATCCTATGGAAAATGAAAACATTGCTCATGCATATGAATGTAATACCATCCTCACATATTGGTGTAATTAATTTTCCATTATCGCCTCTCATGGTTGGTTATAAGTATGAAATAATGAATAGATATATGGTGTTTTTTGATAATATGATTCTTGAAATATAATATATCATCTACCTTATTACCTTCCCAACCATTAGAAAATAATAATATGTAAATATGTAATGAATATATAATATATTTATTATATAAATATGATTATGGAAATATTATTTAGTATAAAATTTATTTCTTTTAAACCCATTAGAAAAATGAAAATTTCACCATGTGTATGTGTTGACTACCACCTCCATGAATAATTTATTTCATTTTTTCATAACCACCCTGAATAAATAGTTTTAAAATTTTATACAATGAGTAATGATGATATTAATGAAATTATTAACATTAAATATATACATATATATATATATATATATATTAATTCTCCATTTAATAACACCTTAAAATATTGTCAATATACGAAGTAATTTTTGAGAAATTGACTGAATAACCATAAGAGGTCGACATAAGAAAGAACTATTCAACGAATGGATTCCATGTGATTATAAAAGGACCTTAAAATGGGATATAGATGAAAAATGTTCTTAATAAAGTATTTAATAAATTTAATTTTTCTTTTTCAAGAAGATATATTTCATGTAAAAAATAAGAAATCCAAGGTAATGGGTTTTCATCTGAATTCCACTATATTGAGATATACTTTATATTATGCACCAAATTATGTTTATATAATGAATATACTGTCCATTTAAAATATTATATAATTAATTTCTTTTTAGTCAGGGAATTAAATGTTTCAATTATTTTCTTCTCTTTCATGGGGTTTCATTCAAAAGATGTTAAAGCATTAAAGGATTATTTTCAAATATGACTCTTATTCGGGATTAGTCATGTTCAAATTTATATTGAAAAAATATATTTTATTTATTTTCATAAACCCCATATATTTTCATCTCCTCTAGGTATTTTATGTTTTTCCATTTTTCCTTCTAAATTTTCTTCTCTTTGGTGCTCAAAAAGAACAAATGGATGTTTTTATTAAAATCTAACCTTATTTCCCATATTTTGGTTGGTGATATTTATCTTCTATATCCATATTTTTAAAATTATTTTTATAAATGTTTTATATAAATTTAAATAATTGGTAAACATATTTTTGTAATAACATTTAAATTATTTATAATATTTTAATGTGAATATATTTATTTTATTCCAAATAATTAATTTATAAATTTTTAAAAAAGTTTGAATGTAATGTTCTTTTAATGTATATGACGTGAATATATTTACCAACATCCAATTCAATCATACTCTATATTGATTCTTATAAAAAAATTGTGATTTTTTAAAAGAAAATTACTTTCTATTATTCAATAAGTATTTATTAAGTATATTATCATAAAAATTCATTATTTTATAAAATTTTGAAAAGAAATTTGGAAATAATTTATAACTTTTTTGTAAAAAATAGCTATAAAATCCTTAAGGAAAGTTAATTTTATTGTCTTTATTCCATTTTACTCTTTTATTATCAAAATAATTATCTTTCTTTCAAACCATCATTTATGATGAATTGATGGCATTATATCATTGTTTACTAGTTTATAAATTATACATTATTTTAGATTATTCACTTTCTTAGGATCATGTTCTATATCACTCTTCAATATTCATTGGAAAATATTTTTCCCCTTCATATACATTTTTTAGTACCACGGATATATTCAATATAATTTCTACTACTTAGATATTGTCTTAACTATAAACATTTCAATATATGGTGTTAGTTGAAGTATGATTATTAAGAATGACTCTTTATATATTGGGGAAATATTGAAGTTATTATTCTTGATTCAATATAGATATTTATTGACAAATAATTTTAATTATTGTCAATATTTTCATTCAATATATAAGTAATTCATTAGAAATATAACAGTGATAAGTGGATCCCATTTATAGGCAATCCCTTAATGCATCGAGAGGCCTCATGAGACAAAAAGTTGGTAAATCGGTATGAAATTTGTTATATACCTACAAATTCATTGAAATTTCATGGCCTATGAAACTAATGGTATGGTTCATGATGTCTTGGAATAAGGGATTGATGGAAATACCCTGAATTCTAGAATTATTGATTTTAGTCATTAGTATTTTTTTAATTATTTTCCATGTTTTTATTGTGTTTATATTTTCTATGGATATATATTAAATCTCATGTTACTAATTAAATGTTATATGTGTTTATTATCCACACTATTATATTATTTATTCCCAATTTACTCATGACATATTCCATAGTACATTTTTCCTTTTTGAGCATCTGATCCCACACTTTATTATGTTTTTCTTTCCTAAGGATATGAAGTAAGAATATTTGAATTATCTTCAAGGATATAATAATTTTTTTCATTTTATGTTTTGTTTTTTCCAAGGAAATATTAAATTCATATCTTAATATATCCTTCCATGACTAATAATCTAATTAATACATTTTAATACAATTACGTGTATGTCATATTAATGTAATAAGGTACACAACACCTCTAGGTTTTAAGATATTGTGTTTTTATAAATTCATTGGTGACAATGGTCATTACATGGGATGTTGTTGTCTCTATCCTTAAGAGAACTTGTTATATCTCAGGTTTGATATGCTAGTCACCATTTAAGTATTTTTAAATTTTATACTATGTTATTAGTGTTCCAATGATGGTTTCATGGTTATAGAATAATTTAATGGGAAATAAGAAAATGAACCAATTAGGTCACTTGGGTGAGGCATAAGATTATGCACTATCTGTGTGCTATTTTGGTGACCATGAAAAGTAATTGCATGACATCGTGTTTTTAGGGATGGGCATCCTCATGATCAGAACATGGTCTTAGTTGACCATGTGTCTCACCCACACATTTTGGATTTCTTTATGTGATTTAGATTTCTAAAACTTGACTAGACTCTCAAAATAATATTAAAATAAACTAAATCACCTAGGGATGACCCTAGGGTTCCTTTAAAAAAAATTGAGGATCCTCCATTTCAAGATGATACATTTCTCACTATGATCGATCATATCTACATTGTATATATGTTTTTATCTTGATAATATCACATGTTCTTTAATTTTTATCTTATTCTATCATTCTATTTCTTATTCTATGGAATGATCTATCTCTTAAGATTATATTTAGGATTCAGGGGTGGATTTAAATCTTGAGTAGAAGAATCATGCTCTTTTATTCCTTCTTCTAGGGTTTAAAGGAAAATATCATAGTTAGGGAAGTTGAATCAATGGTTCCAATATCATCAATAGCTCATCATCTAGGTAGGTGGATCTTATTAAATACTTATAATATTATGATTCCTTGATTTATAATTGGTGATTTTTAAATAATTTTCATGTGTGTGTAATTATAAATTAATATTTTGTAATTGATTTTTTAATCATTGTTGTTTTCTGGATTTAACAATCATTGTTTTTGGATATTTGGATTAAACCATTTTAGTTTGTTTCAGTCGGTTTTATAATTGCTCTAGTGATTTTTTATTTTAAAAGTTTTTTGGAGAAATAGTTTTTTGGGCTTTAAATTTTATAGGTTTAATACAATATTTTATTGAGATGTTTGTGTACAAAAATTAGGAGTCAAATATATTTTGTAAAAAGAATTTGTTGAGTATGTGAAATTATTAGGAAGTGTTGATTATGGATTCAAGACCCATGTTTTTTGTATATATGGGGTGTTACATAAATATTTAGAATATAGAAAAATATTTTAAATTCAAAAACAAAATTGGATGGTGATGATCCATAGTTGGTGTATACTATGATAAAATGTATGAATTTATGTTATATCCATAATTATTTCTCATGTATGATTTTCTAAAATTTCTTACTTATTTTTCAAATATTTGTGTAGAACTAGGAATATTTTCCTATGTTTGTAAAATAATTGATTATGTTATTCTCTTATGTTTCATTGGTTTTATCAAGTATTGTGATAAAATCTCTTTTCTAAATGTTCTAATAGATTTTCATTGGAATTGGTAGTATAGTTTGGAATAGGACATCTTAGGATAACATGTGTGTAATTTAAAAAATATATTAATGGGTATTCATACTCACCCATACCCATACATCTCATTGATTATATATATGTCTTGTATCATGATGTATATAAGGGGAATTTTATGATATTTAAGGTTGATGGATATTATGAGCCAATTTAAAGTTGGATGTGGTTGTGTTTAACTATATATTGGAGGAGTATTTGGACCATTCATGTCTCAATTAGATTGTGTCTATTTTCAGTTTCTACTACATTCTGTTTATTATTTTGTTTTCCTTAAATGGTATTTTATTTTTTGTTTTATATTTTATATATAAATATTTCATATACAACTAATTTAATTGGTTTATTATTTAATTTAAAATCATTAACTTGTGATTTTTCATCCTTAATCACCAGTTTCCAGCCTCCTAAATCAAGAAAAAAAAATCTTGAGGCCTTATGGAGATCCAAACTCGGGTCCTCTGGATCACGTTCTCATGATGTGGTCATCATAAAACTATATAAAAAATAGTTTTTAAAGGAATACGTATTGATAACTTTTTTATGTATTAAGATTCGTTTTCATAACTCAGTAGGTATCAATAAAAATTCTTTGCTAACTGCATTATCTTTTTACTTTGTATATAAGGGATTTATGATTTTATAATTGATTAAATGGATACTTTATAAGATTTTGGTATATATTATCATATTGGTGTCTAAACCATAGATGGTTTGGATGTTAAGTGCATTCATACATCAATATAGGCATTAAAAGGGTTGATGTACACAAACATCATATTTTTTAGAAGTGATCTTCTAAACTAAAATTTGTATTAAAGGTGATTTGAAAAGGTTTTTATTTTTTTTAATGGAATTTGGTTGAAATTCTAGGTTTTTACTTATGGAATACCTTTTTATGAAGGAATAACTATAACATGAATAAATATTCCTAGATATATAATATAGATTTTATGTCTTAGGTTTTTTGGTTTTAACATAGAGAACTTATGTGTAGTTCCTCATGAGATTTTTCATTTTATAGACTATTCATGTGGAAGAGTCTATGTGTAATACCCCGCCTTCCTAGAACACTCAAAGATGGTCAAACTAGTGGTGTTACACATGAACTTCAGTGCACCTCCCTATACACAAATTTTTTTATACTATAAATGTGGTTATATGTGATGATAATGAGGAGACTATACCCTCTTGAGTTAATAATAATAATAATAATAATAATAATAATGAAACATGGTGGAATAAAGAAAAATAATAATAATAATAATAATAACACCAAATATACATATTTCCATTTTGATATGAACATACCATGTTTTGTAGTAAAAAAAAAGAAAATATGATATCTCTTTGTCCGATCATATATGTATATTTACAAAATAATCAAAATAATCCACTAGCCCTGCATCAAGAAACCACCCAACTTGTTTGAAAAAACATTTCGACCACCACAAGCACCATGGATGAATCAATATTCGCTAAAAATCTTATTATGGTATATTTCCCTTACCTATTCCATAAGAAAAAAAATCACACGTCCTAGAGGGCCCATGAAGGGTCTTAGTATGAACATAGTAGGAGAAAACTAATGGTATCCCTATCTAATATCTGTACATAGAGAGTGTATGAAAAAATGAAATAAAAAACCATCAATAAATAATTACAACACCTACACCACCCATGATCCTCAAGCCACATTTAGTCTTCATTGGCATCAATTAATGTTAGATTCAAAAAAGACATCCATTATCTATCATACCAAAATAACTGCCATCCATCAAATCAAACCCATGTCACTCAGGTTATACATCATTTATAACCAACATGTCCATCATAATCCCTTAATGGTTTCGAACCAGTACATATTCAATTATTTACATAGGTAAGCCCTAATAAATCTCTAAATACTGTGAGAAATACGCTCCCATCCAATTGTCTCTCTCTCTCTCACTCACTGCCAATTGTGTCCTTTGTATTGTGCACCTCCTCCGTATCGATTGTCAACAACATCAATATATGTTTCTCAATATATGAATTACACCACCCAAAATGAGTGGACTAAACCACCACATGGACCTATTTAATTTTGAATATGACCCCAAAGGGACCATTTTCGAATAACAATCAGAAACAACACCAGTATCCTTGTACACACCATCAGATAACCTCTGTCATCACCTACAGAAATGATCAAAACCATCCGTACAACTACAAAAAACAACAAAAACATAACATATCAAAAATACCAAATCCTTAACATATATATACGTTCCCATTAACACTAAAACCAAAAAAACAATAAAATAGTATACTAAACCATCTATCTCCTACATGTGATTACCCCTAGTATCTACTAGGAAAAATGAAAACCCCAAGAAGTTACATTCCTGATCTCACAACCATAACTTGACGGGTGAATATGTGTTCTACGATTCATAAAAAAGTATAAATAGTAAATACTTTGGAACTAAATACTTGTATTTTTTAGGTCTCTACTCATTAAAATCATGAACTAGTTTGGAATTAATCGAAATATATAGAAAAATCTGACAAGATCCATGATATTATAGTTTCTAGTGAGGGGAAAATAAATAGAAATAAATATAACCATTAGTAACATATAGATTGATTATCCTTACCCATATATCATTCCTTCATTTAAATGAACATGATTCCGATAAGAAACATTAGATATATCACTTATTAAAGAATATATGGGTTAGAGGGGTTTCAGAATGATTTCCCCCTTTATAGGTCCTGACCCCCACCCCCAAATAACTTAAACAAACATTTTTAATCATTTATATAATATTAAGGAAGAGTTTAAAAATACTATTCATATAATAAAAAACTTGAAAACCGATGAATGAATCTTACTCAGCTCGTATTGGATCATTTCAGACCTCATATAGATCCATTTTAAACATCAAAGTATGACATTATAGACTTAGTAGGGATTCATTTTAGATTTCATAGGGTTTCATTTTATAATTCATAGGGATTTATTTTGTATTTAATTGGGTGTCATTTTATAATTCATAGTGATTCATTTTGGATTTCATAGGATGTTATTTTAGACTTTATAGGGACTCATTTAAAATTTCATTGGTTGTCATTCCATGCCTAGACAATATTTTGGAAACACTTAAATAGCTCATACTCACTACATTGTTACTCATTGTAATCTTAATAAAACATCCAAATGGCTCTTATAAATTCTATATTGGTTCACACTCAACCCAAAATGACCCATACTCAACCAATAATGACTTATAATCAACCCAAAATGACTCATACTCATTCGAGACTTCATAATTTTAAAAAAAATATATTTCAAGAACAAATAACCTCCTGAAACTCCAAAAAACTAATTTTGAGTCCTTTGAAATAACCGACACCCCTTAAATTACTGAAAATTAATTCTATACCACTTGAAAATACATTTGTAAAAATTAAACCCTTGATCACATACCGACATCCAAGGATCACTCTCTATCTAATACCAATACTTTTGATAGCTCTATGGTGATCAAGTCCCCATAATCGACTCGTGACTGGACCTAATTGACAATTCCAAATAATTAGTACCATAAAACCTCATGAAAAAAATAATATTTCATCCCTTAATAATATTTTCCACTTTTCATCCAAATCTTATATAAATCATATCATCCTACTCTCTTATTCCCAAAATATTGAGATGATGTCAAAGACATTCATTGCCTTCCAAAATACATGGAAAATCATGTTTCTTGAATCAATATACCAATAATATTCATTTTCACTCACCACTATAACAATTTCACAGCAAGTCTCACAAGACCAAATTAACCAACAAAAGAATAGTATCCTACTTTATTTTTTTCACACATTCTATCCACACATAGAAAGAAATCATTATCAATAATTATTCAAAATCATTTTGTTTCCCAAGTTTTTCCAACATCATACACTATTCATATTTGATACATGATGCCAATGAATTCCACATATATAATATACACACATAGTGCACCCCTACCCATCATAAAAACCCATTATCATCATTCTCATGAAGTAAATATAAATATAGTAGGATATCCATCTTGTTATGAGTATATAATCATTATCACATACAACTAAACTAATTCCGGAATGCTCTATACATATCCTCTTAATGATGATGTAGCTATTTTTGGCGACTACCCACAATTTTGATTATGTCCTACACTTCTAAAAAATGTGTGTGAAATTTATCCTACAACCATTACATTGTACCACCCTATTCCTACCTTGGACGAATGCATCACCCTTTATCCATCAATACCATCACTCTACGATGTCCACTTACAAAACATATATAGTTACCCCATCTGGTCGCATGATTGGTACTCTTTTGGGGGCCTATCACACTGGTACCAAACATATAATTCCTATCTAAACTGAAATTATTTCATCAATCATCTAATCTGCAGTGGAAGCATATGTCCTCTATTCTGACTACCCTATTGGGTCACCTCACCACCCTACTTTTAACTATCCAAGGCCTCACCACTTATCTTTCATAATACGAATATTAATTTTTATTTCTACCATGTATTAGGATCCTCTCCTATATTTCAGCTTGTTTCACTACTTATGAGTATCAATTCTACCTAAATATATTTATGAACACCTTGATATCATAACGATTTACAACCTATGATCTCATATTCAACTAGTGTTAGCTCAAACCATAACAAGAATATGAACCTCATGACATAATACATGAATGAATTATATCCCTATCCCAAGTTCATGAAACATAATTTAGAGTTTACTATACTCATCTTGTCTAATTAATATCGGTAATTGATTCCCTAGATAACTCATACAATTATCTCTATAAGCTAATAATTCATCCATTACCTTAACTCCTCTTGACTCTCTAGCTAACTGACCTACCTACACACAAACATACAAGATCTTTCTCAATATAGATATAAAAATATAGATATGAAAAATAGGGAATTTCTTAATATCCAACACATCTCATTATCCTTACACTTCACTACTGCACCAAATTCACAGATCCTCTATCTCTGAAGCCCTCGATTACTGATGTTAGGGTTAGGTACCACACATGCCATACAAGTGATGGATCACATACCTTGTCTAACTGAGTAAAAATATTCCATGAATATATTCATGTAAACATTATATTGGTTATTACAAACATTCTGAATAGTTAAACCCCGTTTCATTTCTAGATCCACTTCCCTTCTCAGGATAGCTGAGTAGAATTCGACTCAGAGACTGTGTAGGAAAACATTGTTTAACCAAATTTGGACACATTAAACTCCTAAACATTTCTTTTTTATTTTAGGTTCCAAAAAATCATAATAAATATACATATATAATGGAATATATGCATTCCTAACATGATGCATGAGAACCATCTCTTTCCTCTCAGGGCCAATATTCAAAAATAAAAAATTACAAAAAAACTAATTCATAACAAATAACCGAACTATGCCCATGAAAACAAAATGAAAAACCCCTTATCCCTGGAAACATGGCCTTCATCCCTCACTCATCTTTTCCATACACAAACCAGAACATCTATCCCTTGTTCCAACACATTCAAATACTCCAATCAACAATAGCCCATATAATAACCATCTTTTTAAAAACCCATCACTAATACCACATGGAAACAACTAAACTGGGTTTCCAATTTGTAAATACCCTTTTCAATTACTACCATGTAGATACCAATCTCTAACACTACATTGTAACACCCTGCCACTCTGAACCACTCGATAATGTCCAAATTGGTTGTTCGTTATGTCACCTTAGGCATGCCTCTCCATACACAATAGGACATTGACTATAAATGAGATTATATGGGGTGAAAAGGGGGAGAATATTTCCACTCGAGTTAATAAAGAAAAATACAAACAAAAAACAGTATATGAAAAAATATTAATAATCATTAATAATCCTAAATATACATATATTCAGTTTAATAAAAAATTACCTTGTTATGAATTCATAAAAAGTAAACAAGATATCTGATGGGACAATCATATATGTACATGAAAAAATAGTATAAATAAACATCCATATCATCACCAAGAAATCACTCAACTAATCTATAAAAACATGACAACTAGACCATACACCATCGATGCATCATAGTAAACTAATATCCTAATAAAGATCACTTTTACTTAATAGAACCATAATTCATACATTTTTCATGTGTCTCGGAGGGCCCATGGAGGGTGTGAGTATAAACTCGGTAGAACGTCACCAATGGTATACTAATATAATATCCCTAAATATACCAGAGTATTAAATAAAACCAACAAAACCCATTAATAATTAATTATAACACCAACACCGCCCTTTCACCTAAATTTAGAATTAGTCATTTCCTACCATAGTAAATGTGAGATTGAAATAATATACCTATTCCCAATCATATCATAATCACCCCCATCCTTCTGATTGAACCCATGTAATTCACGATATACATCCTATACAACCAACTTTCCCGTGATTTTTTCACCATGATGCCCTAATATATCATTCAAAATTCATTTCATAAATGATTCCAAATAAATCTATGATCATGATGATCAAGACACTCTGATCCAGTGGTTGATCTCCCACCACCAACCGCAGCCTATATGATATACACCTCCTCTATACCAATAGTCAACACCATCAATATATATCTATTAATATATAAAGGATAAAATCATCAATGAGTGTAATAAAACACATAATAGACATTTTTTAAGTGCACACTACCGCAACAGTCCAATCATTTAACCATAGTGAGTGAATAATACTAACATCCTAGGACACTCCATCGACAAACCATTATCTCTATAAGTGAAAATAGTCAACACCGTCCACACAGTACAAGAAAATGGCAACAATATTACATCTCAAAAATATACAATCGTTAGTATATGGCCTAATTCCCATCATAAAATATAATAAAACAACTAATCCATACTAGACTAAACCTACCATTTCCCATCTTGGACTACCCCTGGTATCTCTTAGGAACAATAGATAACCCAAGTAGTTCTATTCTTAATCTCACAGACATGACCTAAACCAGAACTATTTATTATATGATTCATAAAACATGTAAAAACAAGAAATATCTATGTACCAACTACTTTTTGTTTTTCAGACTCTACTCATTAAATATTTTCAACTCGTTCGGCCTTAGTCATAATATTTAGAAAAATATGAAAAAATAATTGAAATTGGGATTTGTAGATAATGGGAAAATAAAAATGGAGAAATATTAATATTTTACCCATGAGTATGGTTATACTTACCAATATATTCATCCTACATTAGATGAAACATTATTTCAAAATTAAATAAGATATATCACTATTATGGAAGAAGAATGGGGTGAGAGGGGGTTGTCGATTATTTTCCCTCTATTCGATCCCTGGAACTCCCCCTAAAAACCCTTAAATAATCATTTTCAATCATTTCTTTATTATTTTGGAGGAGTCTGGAATGACCATAAATTCAATCCAAAAATTTACAAATAATTGAATGAATAATAAACACATTACATTGAATCATTCTCGATGATACAGGGAGTCATTTTTGAATTCATAAGGAGTCTTTTTGTATTTTAAAGGGTTTAATTTTAGAAATCATGGGGTGTCACTATGGATTTTATTGAGTATGATTTTATACTTCATTGGGTTCATTTCTAAATTCATAAGGTGTAATTTTATACTTCATATGAAATCATTTCATATTTCCTAGGGTTATATTCCAAACATGGCCAAAATTCTGAAAACACTAGAATGATGTATACTCACATCATAGTGACTCACTCCTTATGGTGGAATGTTTATGAATGTATCACACTCATTCCAAAATGACTTATACTAAATCCCATATTACTCATACCCAACCCAAAATGACTCATAGTCACTCTAGACTTCGCCATTTTTATATCTATTCCAAGTCACAAAAGTCCCTAAGAATAAAAAAAACAATTCTTGGGCATTACAAATATCTAAAACCCCTTAAATAATAAAAAATTCATTGTAGAACCATTTAACAAACCATTATAAAAAGTAATCCTCTGATCTCGAGCTAACTTAGAAAACCTCCATGAAGTATAACAACACATCGAATACTTATATTAGGTCTAAATTCACTTTGTTGACCCAAGAATAAACCCAAATCACTATTCCAAATACCAAATATGTTACATTATTAATGTAGGATGTTAGAATATATGTATTTAATGATCTATAAAAATGAATATTTTTATTTAACTCTTTAACAATCTTGTCCAGGTGATCTAGATACTTAGAATGGGATAGATTAGGAGGGACCTACGAATGTGGATCATACATTGGAGTTCCAAAATTATAATCATATTTTCATTATGGGCTTGAGTATATTGTGCTATGATAAGTATTGGATGGATGGGATCAAATAAATCTTACGGTTTATATGAACCCCTGAGACAATAAAGGTTGAGTTCTCTACATGCATTCTTGAGGCTGAAGCTCGTCTATGGTGGGAGATGGCTGTGGAGAGAAAATTATATGAGGATATAACATTAATTTTATATAAAATATTGTTAGTTACTAGTTCTACATACACACATTAATTTTAAATAAATATCATGAGTTTTTTGAGTTTGAGTAAGGGAATATAATAGTGTTGGTGTATACTACTCATTTTGTGTAGTCGGGGGATTTTTCATTAAAATTTATCACCAATGAAATTATCAAGGTGTGAATTTTCAAGATGAATATTTGAACTACTGTATAATTTAGGGTGATACTATTATATTTATCAACCTATGTGATGGAATCAAAAAATGTATTGATGACTGAGGTATACATAATGGATATGAAAGTTGAAAATAATTTTCTTCCCAAACCTGATGGGGTAATCGTTTTTTTTTAGGTAAAAAGAGGAAGTTAAATTATTCTCATTGATGTAAAAATTAAAGAAATATGTGATATCAGGTTTATCCTAGGGGAGGAGGTATCTTGGGTATTAATTTTGTGGTATCATGGAAAACCTAATGTAATATATTTATAATTATCCTAGTACATGTCCTTTATATGGGAATAATGGGATTCAAAATATGTTTTCCAGTATTAGCTCTCAATGACCTATAGTAAAAGAATATAACCAAATTTTATGATTAAGGGTGTAAGCAACTGATGTAGGAAATTGCTGGGTTGCAGGAAAAGACAGGTGGATATCCTTTTCAAGGATAGGCTTAGAAGGGTCAATGATAGATGTTTATTGTCAATTATGTGTTAGGGTAGTCTATGTGAGGACATGTAATAATGATGGTATTTTGGTTGTTTATTGAACTATGATATATTCTATGTTTGATCTATATGAATCACATTCATTTATATCTTCTCAAGTACTTCATTAGTAAAATTTTAGTATTGCGTAAATTTCTTATTTCATGAATATTTAGAGACATATTTTATAAAGGATTGAGTAGTGTTTTAGTTATCCATCTAGTCCCATTATGATCCATTATGTGTAAATCTTAGGGAAATTATAGAATTTTGATATGTAAATGATCGATACCATAATTAGGATGGGTTTGATGGTGAAGTTTAAGGCCCATGACAAATTCTATGAGCATAAGGTTTCCTTTACATAACATGATGAATGTTTTTATATATTATGTGGGGAGTGGGACATTTATACTAATATAGAATGACTTAATATTAATTACCTCAAGGATTTAACTATTATTAAAATTTCTAAGCACCAAGAAAAGTTGATTCTAGAATGAGGTGATCTAGTTTGGTGGATCACAAAGAGTGTCTTCACCAATGATCTCTTTTTTATTAATTATTTTCTTTTTAATTTGAACCTCTTGGACATGTTGATGTTTCAATACAAATGTAATTTTATATCTTATCCACACTAAGATAATTTGTCAAAAAAAGGCATAAGACAATGTTTTTTAGATGGTTTTATCTTCAAGGCATACTCCTGTTGATGATTGGTTAGACAACCCAATCAGGGATTCTTCAATAACTAATGAACGTAGTTACACATCATAGTATCCCACCATGCTTACATCAAATTCCATCATGTACTATAGAATACTACTAGAGATAACTTATAATAAATTTAACAGTTCTTTATTCCTATTTGTTTTGTACTTCTCACACTTCCCAATCCTCACTGCTATATTGACTACCTTGCATAGTTAGTGAATTTATCCTTTAAGAAATTGTTGAGTAGGACTTCAGCTACTCTTTCATCATGGATTGGAACAAAATTTCCTTTATAATCTTCTCTTTCAACATTGGAAAAACTAAATTAATAACTTTCCATTATATGGTTTTATCATAGGACATCCTTCTCCTTTATTGATAACAGTATGTATTCTTTGTTCTTCAAAAGTATTGGGTTCACCTTCTATAACTGATTTTAATATCATCAGAATAATACATATATAAAGTTTTTATCTTAAAATGTTTCTCATCCTCTTGATACTAAAATAATTATAATAATTGAATAATTAATTAATGTTCATATTTCCATATTGATATAAAAAATCCTAAAATTTCATCCCATGTGATCTTATAATAATTCAAACGCATTTAATTTCTTAAAAAAATTATCTAAAAAGACTCAGGATAGTTCCATTCCTGAAAAATATAAAAAATTTAAACATTTAAATTAATTTTAATTTCTCATTCTTGTGTCAATGGATTCATATATTTTTGATGAGGATGTGTTTCCTACTATGTGGAAATATTCTAAATTCATTCTTAGGTTCAACTATTATTAATTTAGTTTGATGATGATGTTTAAATCATTTAATATTGATGTATCGTCATTTGATTTAATTTCATTAGAAATTTTTTCATTTACAAATCATGGATTTATCCTCAAATCAAACATCTTTAGTATCACCAGTAAACTTATATCCTTTCATATGTATGAAGTAAAAACATTAATAATTTTTAAACTTGTTTTGGAACTTATTATATAGAAGTACCATCATACATATGATAACAATATACATAAGATATACTCCTTTACTATGTCTATGTTTTCATCTTTGGTAATTTCTTACATACCAACTATATATTATTTCCCTAGGATGATCTTCGATTTCTAGAAAACTTATTACATTGGAAATTAAATTATTATGCATCCACAATATTATTATGTTTGAAAAAAACTTCTTACATATCCTCATATAAGATATTTCCCTTTTTTAATTTCTCAATATATTTGGCCAAACATTATCAACTCAAATAAAATATGCCTCAATTGATCAAAAAGTATAATCATCCACTCAAACCCATATTAAAACAACTCATCAACTTTTTCAAAAATTCTCAACACACCAAATACCTATCCAAATATGATCTTAACTAACTTAAAGAAGTTGTATGTTGAAAAATAATTTGTATGGACTTTCTCTCAACTATATCTAGCCTTTTTCTTCTTGATATTGATTCTTTTATCTTCACTTTTTCTACTTTCTCAAATTTTCACTTGAAAACTATAGTAGATTTTAAAACATATCAAAATAAATAAATTTTCATTATCCTTAAATATCATCTCTCCAATAATCATTATATAATGTTCTAGTAATTGAATATATCTTTCTAAGGTCATCCAGAAGCAATAAAAGATTCACAATTTCCCATTATGATGGTTTTCTCTCACTCATCACTTCATAATATCCTAATAGAATTTGATATACCCCCATTAACATATAATCCTTCATTATTGACAATAAATAAAATATTCTCGGGGGATCTTCAATCTCCCTGGATTAAATTTTCTAGTAATACTATTAAACCTCTGGATTAATATGTGTCCTTTAATGAAATATTTTCTACTCCCCCTTAATGATAACAAATTAAATGGAAAATAAGTACATGGGTGATATTCATATTCAATAATTTTCTATTGGTCTTAAAATAACTTCTTCTCCATATTTTATATATAGTTTTATCCTTGTCTAGATTTTGAGAAAACGATGGAACCACACATTTCATAGTAATGAGTGTTTAGTTGGTTAACTCTAATCCTATATGGGAAAGTTAGATGTAGAAAATAAATAGATATTTAACCAAAACATAAATGTTTCCCATAATCCAATTAATGATGAGATAAAATTCTCAATTTACCATTTTCAGTATGTTCAAATATAAGTATCATGATGTATATATCCTGAAATCATCTCAACAAACACATCAAAACAATTTATGTTCCTTATGGAAAACTCCTCGTTTCTCTTATATTTCACATCCACCAACACTCACCCATTAAAAAAAATTATAAAAAAATATTGGAAAATAGTTTGATTGTAATTCCTTAACCCCTATTTTTAATGATCTCCCCATAAATTATATGTTTCATGAATTAATAAACTTCATGGATGCTTTGTAATTTTTTTATATCCCCTACAAGGGTTACACTCTTTTCTTAACCATGGAATTTTTTTTGTTCTATCATGGGTAACTTCATTTTATTGTGTATACATTTATTATATTGTTATCTATTCATGTAACACCTAGAATTTCCTACATGATAATTCATATTGATATATTTAATGGAATAAGGTTAGTTATTAATCAATTTATTAGTGGTAGTAATAAGGGCGAGACATTGATCTCAACATGAAACATTTCATCTTTACTAAACTAATTTATTAATAACTCTTCATGCGTACACAACCATTATTTTTAAATCATTGAGGATTTCATTCATCTTCTATTTAAATTTTTTTGAACCTCTGTAACACCCCGAGCTTCCACGATACGCTTCTCATTCAATAATGCAATAGCTTTCATTGTACGCAACTTCGAGTTCTAAAACACCGCGACTAATTAAAGTAGCCGTTATGAATAGTAATAACCACTTTTTAAAATTATAGAAATTTTATATTTCAAAATGGACTTCATTTTTGGATTCGGAATATCGAAATTAGCCTATGTTGAATTTTTGGTATTTTTCTGAGAACTTCTAATTTTTTATGAATAGTGAAAAATACTTAAAAACAACTTTTTTGATCAAAATAATTTATAGTGATAAATTATACTATTTAGTGGTTTTAAAGTATAATTAGAATATATTTTTACCATTTTATCCAATGGTGGTCATTAGAATTAATTTAACATTGAAATTGGACATAAACAATTGCCAATCTTTTGATATAAATTGTTTCTTAAAAACATGCTATTTGTTGTGACAGCGGGAATTAATTATAAAATTAATTAATGCAACTTATATGTTTGGAATTTTGTAAAATAGACGTCATTTTTGAATTTGGAATATCAATTATAGCTTAGGGTGAAATTTTGGCCTTGTTCTGAAAAACTTCAATTTTTGATGAATAGTGAAACCACTAAGTGGTAGTTAAATAACTGATTTTTCGTTTAAATGAAATATTACCAATTCTGTGATTTGATTTTCAAAAATCCGACATACATGGTTGTCATTAAGAAGTAAAATGTGGTTCAATGAGATTAAAATATTTTTTTGGTGAATAGTAACTTTTAAGTTCTTAATCGCGATTAGAGGTAATTAGTGTAGTTTAAGGTACAAATAATGTTTCAATAATATGAGATGAGCATGACACTTGTACTACTCCTATTGGATGAGTCATGTCCGACCAAGACAACCCATGGATCAACTTGGGGACCCCATGGAGCCACTTTAGTTGGAAAATGACATAAATATATATTTATTTAATGTTAAAATTAAATTGACACAAACATGAGTTATTTTACTAAAACAGTTTTTAAGTGGGGTTACACATGTCCAAATTTTGACTATAAATATTCATTAGAAATCTAAAAATATTTCATACATCATAGTATTTTTTTTATAATTTTTAGACATTAAATAAATTAAATTATTTATGACATCATTATGATGCAGCGATGACCTCATTATTTAACAATTTTAATAAAATGAAAAGATAATGTTAAATCCAAGGCTTACACTTGTCCAAAGACTATTGTATGGGTAGCTTTCGAACCCTTATCACCTTAGACACGAATTATATAAGTGTGGGACCTTTAGAATCCGAAAAGCATTGTGAAATAATGTAACATTTCAATCTTTGCAAAAGTGCCCATCCTCTCCACTTATAAAAGGCCCCCACCTCTCCCACCTAATTTACACTTTCAAGCCATTTGGCTCGGCCAAACTCTGCCCAAATACTCTCCCAACTTTCCTCTCTTACTCCTAGAAGCCTCACTTTGGGCAGAACTCTTCTCAAGGAAGCCTTTGGCTCAAATCAAAAAGAGTTACCCGATTTTGAGGTAATGTCTTCTCTAATGTTGTTTTGTTTTATTTTTCTTCTCCAACCCCCTAAAATCTTTTTATTCATTTCTTTTGTAAAAACACCAGTATCCTCAATATACTAGAATGTTTTTATAAGAAGTATTCGAGCTACACTTACACACACCTACATCTAATGGTTAAAGAACATACGGTTTCTGTGGATGGCGAATTTCTGCCTCACGAAACGATGATTGTTCAACACTCATATAACACCTTCAAAGGTGGCCATTAAGATGTCACTATTTTTATATATGATATATAATATGTTTATGTTTTACTTATGCTTCTGTATTTCTTATTTATGGAATACTTTGTGATTTCCATTATGGGTAAAACGCGATAATTTCATTTTAGGAAGTGCGGACTACCGCCCCCTCAAAGTGATTTGAATCGTTAATGCCATATGTGGGATGTATAAAGGATGAAGAAAATGGTATTATAGACTATATTATACTGGAATTATATTATACATTTATATCATTATGATTTAGTTCCATTAAATATGAAATTGAAATGAAAGTAGCGTTCATGCGTACGTACGGCTTACCGTCTCCATGAACGGTGCATTTCATTTCTTACCTCTAAATGTTACGTAATATTATAAATGAATGTATATACTGGATATATAAGATATATATATCATGAATATAATTCTGGATATAATGGATATTCTACCACATGAACAACTTGTAATTATAAGAAGTTTATTGTTGACTCAAGTTACCAAAGATCGACAAAACGACCGTTATTAACTTAAATAATTACATAATGTTCATAACATTGTAATAAGTGATATAAAAAGGATAATGAAATTTAAAATGGTTCTTAATAAGGTAGATATTAACTCTAGTTTATTATTCAGGAGGTTAAAGAACGGTTGAGTCAAGTCGGACACAAGGTAAGGGAATTTCTTAACCCAACTTCCATTCTTTGGGTTAATCTCCTACTTTCAAATTATGTCATGATATTATTATGTCCTATATTTTATTTGTATATTATTTATGTGTACTTATAGTGAATACACATTATAGATGTACTTTATTTAAAAAAAATGATCTTTTTAAGGACTTCTTCTCAATCCCCTTTCATTGAGGCATATTTGGTTTTATACACAACTTTCATTTATATAGTGTATAAACCCCTTTGACTTTTACGTTTATTCAAAAGGTTTTCTTTTATAATTATTTGATTTTTAAATGATTTCAAAAAAGAGATATTTCTCTCCAATATATGAAAATCCAGTGCAAATTTATACGTATTTAACGCAAGCTTAAAAATGTTTTCAGAAAACCCGACTCTCGAGTGTGGTAGACAGGAAGGGATTGGGCATGGACCCATCATGGCCTGTAATTAGTCGAGAAGTCTCAGAATTAGTTATTTTGTTTTCAGAAGCTTGCATAATGTTTTCAGAAAAACACTGGATTATATTTGAGAAATTTTAAACATAAGTATCTTCTAAAAAATTACATCGGTAGGTCTCATGAGACAACTAGACGTGGAGTTGGACGAGGTCCTTTCTCAATTTGATTTATGGTTTTGGCCGAGGCCTTAATCATTTTAGACGTCTTGGCCGAGGCCTTGACAAAATGTTTCAGAATGTCCGACATTATACATTCCCTCATTATGAAAGTGGTTATTGATATTTCATGTGATTATCCATCTAGTAGAATATCCATGTGAGTAAGTAAGTGGCATTATTTGATTTTACTTTTGCCATATTATGCTGAAGTTCAAGTTTAATAAGGATTATGTTTAGTTATACATTTCCTTAATTGATAGTTTTTATTTATGAAAGCTTCCGCAATATTGTTATCCTTACTGAGCATCTGAGCTCACCCCTTTCAATGTTTTAATATTTTCCAGGATGTGAAGAAGTATTTTATGAATGACCTGCAGGGATAGTCAGAAGAGGATATGAGTGTGGACTATGAAGACTTTGTTATTAGTTTTTCACTTTATGATGTAATGTAACATTTATGAATGTATCTAGTGTTTCCAAGGCTACTAAACTAATCGGTATTTTGAGACTTGATCTTTTGTGATCATTCCAATGTTACGAAGTAATACACCGACTCTGGGTAGCTGGGGTCGGGGCGTTACAAACTCCATTTTTTTAGTTGGGCCATTATGTATAAATTTTTCCTATGATTTAATTTTTATTTTTAAATTTCTCTATATATCTTAGAATAAATATCAAGTATTTATTGGATATAATTCATTGTAACATGAGCCTTACACAAAATAATTAAATATAATATATGTTATCATTCATGGGTATCTTATATAATTTTAATTTAGGGTTTTCTATAACTAAATAAATCTTATTTTTCTTCTCTTAGTAAAATATTACCGTGTGATTTATCTTGCGTTCTTTAGTTATGATACTCATGGCCGGTTTGAAATGGTTCATTATATGGCCTCTTATTCCATAGTAGAATAATATTTTACTTGTTTATACAAACATTTCAACTTCTTTCTCGGTCTTTTTAATAGTTTTTTCTTAATTTTATCATTATATACACTCCATAAGGATAACCTGTATTCTTTTATCACTTGTTTATTTTCCAAATGAGGTACTTTTTTCGAAGTATCTGAAGTGTTATGTTTATTTGGTTTGTAAAAACACATATCTTAACTATGACAATTTTTATTGTAGTTATCATAGAATTATTCCATGAAATTGAATCGGTTCATGGTAAATATATTAAAACTTTTCTATCACATCTAATTTTTTATAGTAGACATTCCTCTTCCTTTAGTTCGGTTTCCCATTAATTTAGTCCTTCAATTCTCTTTATATATTATGAACGAATGCCAAAACTCTATTCATCTATGCCTGAATTTAAAATAGTTCCAAAAATTGAAATAATTTTCCTTATTTTCCTTATAGATGTAATCCATTAGGAAATATTCACTTGAAATTTTCGGGTAGAAATATCACACTTTTGACTACTCTTTGGGGAGTTGTTCTCATATATACTAAGAACCACCCATGATTTGTTGGTGAAGTTAAAAAAATTATCTACTGAAAATTTCCCAGATATTGAAAAGAAACCTATAGGTTAAATTAAAAAATCATTAGAAAAAACTTAAATAATAATGTTATCAGTTACTATATTCGTAGAGCTTGTTCTGGTTTGATTAATGAATTTTACAATGAATTTATTTCCACTAATTGAAATTTAGAACTCACAATATAGGTTTGTGTAGCAGCATAATTCTTCTCCATAGATTGGGAATTTCTAGTTTATGCCAATTATATATTTTTTTAATTTCACATCCAAATCAAGGAAATTCATATTGATGGAGTTATTCTCATCCTCAATATATCAAAATAATTTTTCTAAATTCCTCTACATCATCTAAATATGTTCCTTATGGTTTCTTCCACTCTCATACAAAAAATATTCAAGATCCATAATCATTTTGTCTTTTATATTCAATTGGGAATCCATGACACCAATAGTAGTAGTTTCTTATTATTATATGGTATGGATTCTTTCTTCAAAAGATTTAATTAACTTTTCTTTATAATAAAATAATTTAATAAATTTTTCTTCAACCACATTGAATGATGATTTATATAATAACATGACATGTTCTCTACCTTATAAATCTTTGATGAGATACAAGTATTATTTTAAAATTTATCTCTTGGATTTATTTGTGGTTTCATCATCCTACTCCATCTGTGACTTATCATGTTATAATATTTTGATAAAATCTAGTATATATGAAATAACATTAATAGGAATCGTCTTCAAATAATTTTTAATCACAATGTAAAAAATCATTAAGATATTAACTATTAAGAAAATAATCATAATTAGAATAAATATCATCAGAATAATTACAACTACATAATTTGGATGAATACTTAGCACTCTATATATCCTTAAGATGAGGTGGATTAATATTTTCATTTGACACATTTTTAAATTACTTTTCATCCTTTTTCTCTCTATTCATTACTATTTGGGTTGAAACCTCTATATTTTCAACAATAAAAGAAATTTCCTTTCTTTATTCCTAAATATTGTATGATTTCAATAGTGAATATTGTATCTTTTCATAGGAATCCTATATTCATTCTAATACCAATTGAAGTGATCTAGTTTGGTGGATAACATTGGGGGTGAGTTACTGATATCTTTTTATAAATTGTTTCCTTTAAATTAATCCTCTCAGACTAGTTAAATTATTGATCCTATAATATTTATATAAATTATAATTATTAAGTTAATGTTGTAAAAAATGAATAAGACATAAAAATTTATAAGTTTTAACCTTGAAATCCTATACTTTTTGATGATATGTTAGACACTGTGATGTTATAAAGGATCGAATAACTATGAGTACCATTGGTTGAATCAGTTGTTTCAGTTCTAAAATTTTCATCTTTAATAAATATATCCCCTTGAACATGTAAGAGTTTCATCCTTATAAACTTTTATAAAACACAATTTCAAACATAAATAGAAAAGTAAGCATGGAAACATGATTTATAGGGCACATACTTGGTATGAAAACGTACATCCATTCCATAGCCACTCTCATAGATCTAGGGAAATTTGATATTATGAATAAGTCGATATAACTTGTCTCAAAACTTGTTATACACTTTATATCTCTTGATAATAATGATTATACTGACTCTTGTTAGTTTAAAAAAATTTCGTACAAAAAATTGAGCAAAAAAAATGAACAACAAGATTTTCTTCTCAAGAAATAACTATATGAAATCTCAGTCTAACCTTCCACTATCTAATTTTATAGTATCTGATGGCCAATATCCAATAACATCATACCAATAGACCTTTTACAATAAATTTTATTCAAAAAATCTTCTAAAAACTCAAACTCATTTACTCATTCTGATTCATTCTATCCTATTATCTAAACTCTCCTCACTTGAGTCTTCTAATCAGAAAACTGTTTCCAAAAACTCTTCTTCAACTCAAAACGAATTTCATTGGAAAACACATTTATGAAACCAATTCATCATAGTTTCATCTATTATGCATGGTTAAACACTATCAAGTACCACTATACATTCCTACTCTATTTATAGGTACTCCAAAAGTTGTATAAAAGGAAAACTAAAATATTTTGCTGCTCAAAAAAATTATAAAACTCTAAATTTCAATCTCATTTGAAATTACCTTTGAAATCTTAAAATTATCCCATACTTTCTAGTTTCATCATAAAATTATTGTTTTTTCAAAACTCTTCTCAAATTTCAAATCATAAAAAACCATTTGAATAAAAAAATTCTAATCTGAAAATGGTGATCCATGAAACAATTAATTTGTATGAACATATTAACAGAATTAAACTACAAAAACCTCTTAACCATCATCTTAAAACTTTGAAAATGATCTATCTGGAAATTGAATTTCTAGAACATTATAGTCTATAACTATGTTTATCATCCTAGTTCTATTTAACCAATTGAAATACATAAAATTATTGCTTTGTACCCATTCAAAACAAAACAAATAAAATTTATTCCTCTGATTCTCTAAGTCAAAAGAAAATGGATGACTACATTATTACAACCTTGAGAGGCTTCAGTTGCCTTAAATGATTTTCTATTAACAACTTAATCCATTATAACATTTTATTTTCCTATATTATTTTAACTATTCTACATATTTCTTCACAATTCATCAAAAACTCACTTAATTATATCAAACTATGTCGGATGGAACTCTGTATCTAAGGAATTGCAGATTTAAAATGATCATTCGATGTATTGGTGCCAATTAGCTCATCTTATGGATTGGTTTTATCATCACGTTTGATGAATCAGTTTATAATTCCTTGGATCAAGACTTCTCTTTGAATATACTCAATAAATACATCCATTCAGATAATAAACTAAAAATTCACTACCTTTCAACAATTACTATGTCTGATCGACTTTTAAGGTGAAGAAATTTCAATCTTCTTCATATTTTTATTTGATAAAAAATATTATTTCCAACTTTTTGTTTTCTATGATTTATAATACAAATCTATGGAATCATCACATTTCTTCAATTGATCATCTTAAATTTTCGTACCAAATATAGGTCATAATGATCATTATCTATAAATCATCCTATGGATCAGTTTATTCTTCTCATCTATTGGATAGGTATCTTTATCCCATCCAATCAGTAACTTCGTAAATTCCTAAATTTCAAAAAACTCAAATTTCCAATATTTTTTCAACTTCTGTACCAGGGGATTCTCTATTTGTCAATTTGTACCTAAGAAAATTTATCTTTGAAGACTCTAGAAATTTTCATTTATCTTTTATTAAATAAAATATAACTTTTATTAGTACATGTTCATGATGTTTTAGGAAATTTAAATAATATAAAAAATCATTTGACTAGTTTTAGAATGTTTTAAAACATCCCATAAAAAATTGAAAAAAAACTTATTTCAAAAACATCTCAATCTAGAAAACTGGGTCTAATTGATTGATTAATCGAGCATATGCTTTCCAACTTTTTAAACCACTTTCTAGATCTATAGAAACCTCTCAAAAAACAAGTTATAAAATTTCATCAACACATCCTCCACCTAATTTACAAAAACATTCCATTATACAAATTATTTTTCAAAAAAACAAAACATGTTTTTAAAAAAACACAAAGGATCTTTAATGTCCCGTTTTTAATTTATTGAAAACTATCATTAACAACTTCATAAACTAATCATTTTTCCACACTCAGAATTTTATAACTCATTTTTTAAATAACAAATTTTTTGTTACATTTACAAAAACTCGTCCTTTCTCAAGAGAGAGTGTCCTCACACCACACTATTAAAAAGTAATTTTTTACAGTTATGTATCCCTCAGTGATAAGAATATTAGTGGAACATTAAGATAAACCCCCCTCCATTAGAAAAATTCATCATTCTCAAACAATTGTGAAGTTTTCAAAACTAAGTAGGTGAATATTTTTTTAACCCATACAAGTATTTCATTAATATACAAAACTTTCTTATATCTTCACAAAGTTGAAACCAACAAGGTTTATCAATGTAAACTCATTTAATTTCACCATTTAGAAATTCCTAACTTTATATTCATCTAATAGACTTTGTAATTTTGATGTGCGGCCACTGATAGAAATATTATAATATTTTATAATCATTCAATGATTGAATTTTTTTTTGTCAAAATGTAAAGCTTCCACCTATGAATTTCCTTTATAAACAAGTCTTTAATTATTTCTTAAAACTTCTCAATTTTAATATAACTTGTTTCTATACACCCATATTTTTTAAATAATAATTTTATTTAATAAATGTGTAACAAGTTCTCTAGTACTTTTTTTCTCAATATGATAAAATTATACATTCATTGTATCAACCAATTCATTATGTCCAACTGCTTCTGGAACTTATTATTGTTAAATTTGTTAAATGAGTGATGTATAATTTTTTATCTCAACCTTCGTCTTTTATGAACCAAAGATTTTTTATTCCTAAGAATGTTTTCAATTTAAAAATGTCTCTATAATGTTGTAAATTGAAATGTCTTTCTTCCAACTTCACTTTCATCATCACATGAATTTTCTGAATCTTGATAAGTTTGTTTTGACTCACATTATCTTTCATTGTAAATATTTAGTTCAAATTCCTCATCATTTTCAATATTATTTGTTAAGTAATTCGGATTTTCAATAACATTCACATCATATGAATTCATCAACTTTTTTAAGAACTTTTTACAATATTTATAACCTATTATTTTGGGTGAAAATCCCATGAAAATTCCTCATTCATCTTTCTCATAAAATGTTCCAAGATCAAATTTTTTATTTTTTATAAACATGGACATTAAAAAAATTGATTTATTTTAATGAATTTTTTTGGTATACCACATTTCATAGGATTTATTTTCGGATTCCATCCTTAGAAAACATTTTAATTGCTCATGAATAGTAGTATTCATAGTTTCACTCCTGAAGATTGTTGAAATTCTATATTATTCTAACAAGTTTTTTCCCATATCCACTAAACTTATATTTTTTCTTCTTAAAACTCTATTTTGTTGAGTGGTATATCGATCACTTTATTTAAATTTAATTCAATGTTTCTTAAAATATGATTTGATGACACTCAATGTGTATTCCTTTCCATTATATTTTCTTGAATTCATTATGTAAACACACTACTCTCTCTCAACTTTCCTTTTAAAAATTTCCAATAGTTCAACAACCTCTAACTTATGTTTCATAAATACAATGTTCTTTATCTGGGTAAAATCATCAATAAATGTGTAAATTAAAAAATATTCTTTCCTTGATTGATGTCTAATAATCCCACATAAATCAAAATGAATAAGTAAAAGAGGTCTAGTAAACAGATTCTAAACATTCTTAATATTTTTGTTAGTCATTTTCCCTTTTTGAAAATTTATACAAACATCTTTTTCACTTTTTTTCAATTCTGGAAAATTTCAAACAGTGTCATTTTTTTAAAGTTGGTTCATATTTTTCTGTCTAATATCTCCTAGTTTATGGTTCCAAAAATATCTTCCATCTTTAGTAAAGATGTTTTATGAGTTGTAAATATCTCTTATTTGAATTATATTTCAACTAGTTTTTTATCCTATTGTAACAACTTTTCCATCTTCTTCACTTCTAAGGAAAAATTAACCTTTTGTAAGAATAACTTATTTAAAATCATCAAAAAGTTGATATACACAAACTATGTTATGTTTTATCCCATAAAAAATAGAACATATTTAGATTTCATCTTTTCTATATCAATCTCATCAATTTCAATTACTCTCATTTTAAATTTACTATCATTCATAAAGGTATCATCTCATTCATCATGATTTCAAAAATATTTTAATATTTCCAAATAACCAATCATGTGTGATCATTAAAAATTGTTCAGTATACAAGGATTGTTTTTTGTTTATATTTCAAATCTATCTAGTCAACAAAATCACTTTCCTCATCTTTCTTATTTATAAATTCCTTTTATTTCTTATCACAAGTAATTTTCCCAGGAAGAGTTGTCATAAATTGTTCAGCATGATTACCAACATGATCACGTCATCCACAAACTTGTACCATACATTTAATGTACCTACACGTGTTTTCTAATTCCATCAGGATGCGGTCAGATTATATTTATTATTTTCCAAACTACAATGGTTACTAAGATGTAGTATAGTGATAGTGTAGGGTCGATTACATGTGGAATTGGATTGGATGACTAGAAATAAATCTTCTAACCCTCTTTGTAGGAGTCCTCACAAGTTGATTGATTTTGTGAATAACTAATGCTAATGGAATTGGGGATTGATATTAGAGAGGGAAGGGATTATGATCAATTTCAAGGTTAAGGTAAAAGGTAATCTCAATCCTAACTCGGTATGGTCCTAAGGTTTAGGCTACGAATCAAGAATAGGTTACTAGTTTACCATGGTAAAACCAACTATATATATCAAATATCAAACTATTCCTTATCATGGAGATTGATACAACCTATATTCTTAAAGTATTCCTTCTAAGGATGAAATTATCATAGGGTATTAGTCATAACCTATTCTAATCCAATAAGGTTAGGGTTGTTCATTCAAACATCATGTGGCCATGCTTTCTTTAACAAATTAGATAAATAATTGTTGTTTAACTGAATTAATATAATCAGGATTACCATGTTAACAATTAAATATTCATTAAATTTTGACACCCACACTCTCAACCCCTACCCTAGGTTGTTTAGCCATTCAGGGTAGAATTGATCAAGAATAAGTAAATAATTGAAAACATAATCAACATACCAAAAACAATTGAGATCAAGTTTTGAAAGATCATTAATTAAATATTAATCAATTTAAAATGCAAATCAATCACAACTTATATCAAACACTTACTTTAATCAAGGACATGGAAGAATGCAACAATGGTTTGTTGTGGATTGGTGATTGAAACAAAAAACACACATAACTCATCTTGGAAATGTAAGATAATGAATAAATCCTTTAATTTTGAATCCATGGTGTTTGAATATATGTAAAAAAATAAAGGGAATTGATTTAGGATTTATTTTAGAGTGAGAGAAGAAGAAAGAATGAAAGAAAATATGAGAAAAAATGGGGGATGATTGTAACATTTTGTCTATTGTGAGCCTACTAGAGTACATAATCAGAATATTACACAACATTAATTGTGTCTTCACAATGTTAAATTACAATACCATGTTTCAACTATTAATTTTTATTTTTCCTGAACCTCACGCGAATCTCATCCAAGATCTTATAGATTTTGAATTTGACTCCTTTCAAGACGTGTAACTGAACTGCACGTCGTGTATCTTCTTTCTGTCTGGATCCTCAATGAGGGAATTGAAATTCAAATGTTACAGGATGTGTATCAGTGAATCACATAATTTAATATCTTCATGTATTTTAATTCGTTCATGACTTTCTTTATGACTTTTCATATGTTTTGAAATATGATTACATGTCATGTAAGATAGTTTCATAGCATGCAATGATCATTTTTTCCTTTTCTTAATTTTTCTCTTCAATATATTGAAACCTAATTCTTAAAATAATCTACACATACCTAGTGCGTTATTAAGTAAAACATAGATAATAATTATTAAAATGATAGGATAATATATATATGATTTCAACTTTTCAAACTCCCCCACTATTAAACCATTTCTTGTCCTCAACCAAAAATATCTCAATAGTGATTTCAAAAGGTATGATTTTTTTTTAAAAAAAGAGACATTCGTTATATCCAGATAAATGAAACTAAGGGTAAGTATAAAAATTCAGTCTCCCTAATCATCTCTGAATAGAAAATTTTCTTTTCCTCATATTACAGCTCTTTTAAAAATTTCTTAATCTTTTAGTTGTAATTTTATATTGGTTGTATATATTTTATACCCATTTTCAATTTACCTCACAATGAATTTTCACCCATCACTCAGGGTGAAATTAAATCGGATTTATGCTCATACCTGGAATAGATGTTCCTAACCAAAATCTTGCATTAGTTATATAATCTCCACTTCATAAACATAAATACAATATCAATCATTAGGGATTTAGAAATAAGGATCAAATATATCTGAAGTAGAGGGAAGGATGGTAGATAGTGAAAATAACATGCTCAAAAAAGAGGGTATTATCTAATGTATAATGTATAAATATATTGAATATCACAATGAAATAACTCATCCAATAATAATTGAATTCCATGACCCTAGAAGCTCAAGGTGGATCCATGAATATATCAACTGAGTACAGAACATATCTTATTCCTTTCTATTTATTTTATTGTAATTTTATATTTCAAATTTCATGTCTAGAGAAAATATCACATCCATCCTCTTATTATATAAGATCTTTCAGGGTATTTCTCAGTCTAGAAATTTTTATTTTTGACCTTCCTAAAACATATCCCAATCATCTTTTTCTTTTTATTTTCATTTTTTAATGGAATAAGATAGGAGAAAAATTCCAATAATTACACATGGATCAAAATCAAGTAGTCTGGTAAGAACCAAAATACATCTCCTCATAGGAAAACCATCACGTGTCTATTGGATAAAAAATTCCCCCACACTTGTTCAAAGTAAAGTCACGCATTATACAAATAGCAGGGTAGGAAGGGAATATCGTCTTGAAATATCTGCATCTAACAAAGGTAGTTCATGGAAAATAAGGGCTTAATTAAGGAAAAATTTAAGGTGGGTCTCAAGAAAGAGTAACTCAACAAATATTTCCTCAATAATACTGAAATTATATTTATTCATTCATATCCTCAATAACATCTCATTGCATGTTATGATATATTTAAATGTCCCATATTTCATTCAATAAATATGTTCAAAAATGAATATAAAATCATAGGCTCAGAATACTCTATTGGATGGGAGAAAATATTTAAAACTAGCAATCACTAATGGTATAAAATCAACTAATTATTCAATTAAAAGAAATATCAAAAAATTTAATGTGAATCAAATTACAAAATAAAACAGTCATTTTAAAAATATAAATAGGAGAAAATAGGAAATTCCAACAATTTCCAACATTAATTTTTCCTTTATTTGGATGGGTGTAATGCGTTTTAGGTTTAAATAATTATTTTGAATTAAAAATGAATCTATGATACATTAAAACAAGAAATAATTCATGTGTATAGAAATTGAAACTCAAGAAATATTCCCCCACACTCCAAAAGATCTAGTGTCCACACTATTAGTGAAAGAATCATGGGAGGGACATGATAGATAAAGTGTAGATTATGGAAATTAAAATTTTTAAAATTTAATAATATTTAATCTAGAGATTCCTCTAATAATTTGAATGAAATGGGGAAACATTACCCATATTGATTTTTGATTTGGGATGCCTACATATTTTGTTACAAATACAAATCTTGCATTGGATAAAACATTAGTCCATAGGTTTTAAACATATTTTATGTAGAAAAATAGGTAGGTTCCCACAATCAATAGAAATGAAAACATTTTATATAAATGTATTAATTTTTATACGATAGATTTCAAAGTGACTCATGACTGAACAAATATATAAGATAAATACTTAGGTAAAATAATAAGTAAAAATACAAAAATATAGATGAAATATTGGTTTCCTGCCATAAAATGCTAACAATGACTTCGTCAGCCAAAATTATGGACCAATGTATCAGTCAGTGTCGTTTATCATCTCAGATCTTCAATATCTTCTGCAAATACTGGTGGAATTATCCTCTAGATATCATTGTTGTTTTTTAGTATAGATCACATTAAGAGAATACATACCATGGATCTAGTGTGATAATAATGGTATCTATGCTTGTGGTTTTGATAGATGATCAGCACATTGTAAGAACACGGTTCTTATTTTGAGGTAAAATTTCCTTCTAATCCTTTTCCTTGAGTTTTTTGAGAAAACAAGGGAAACTTGGAAAATTATTGTTTTAGGAGAACACTCCAGGTGATCCTATATACACGTCATGTAGTATAGCCATATAGGATAGGGATACATGGTGTGTGAACATGTTGCCCTGGGAGAGAAGAAAAATCCACTACACGATTTTTACTTCCTAATACACGTCATATAGTCATGTCGGCAGGTCGGTGCGGGGCATGTAAAGTATGTTGGTGAAATTATGAATAGTAAAATGATATGAAAACTATGTATATGGACTTACATGCCGTGTACTTCTATTTTTTGTCTTAAAATAGGTAGTAGCCTCATTTTCTCCTCATTTAGACAGGGGACTTGCTGGGTTGAAGAACAAGCATCGTCGGAACTTCAACCTTCTCTCAAATCTTCTCCTGAACTCCGGTTTGATCGTCGTCAGTTGCATTTGAACCATATCGGTAGGCTCTAAATTAATCGTGAGTCATTATTCCTAATTCTTATTCTAGAGGAAGTTATTTAAGGTTGACTGATTATCCTTGTTTCATATATCTATACCATTTTACCTTGAATTTGTAGTTGAATCTAGAAGAGGAGAGTCATACTACATTGAGGTAGGTGGTATCATGCCTTTCGCTAAATATTGATCTGAATATGTGGCCAAAATTCCATGAGTGCCTTTAGGACTATTTCGTGGTTATTCAATTGGACCTTATTGATACCTAATGATGTTTAGGTAATATATTACTTTAAAATAAAGCATTTTATTTCTGATTAACTGATCTAGGGATGCCCATGGATGTGTTTCCCTTGAAAAGACACTTGTTCAAGAATGCCTTTGAGGATTGTATTGTTTTTCCCTTTTGTGGTTGATAAAAATGTGTGGTTGGTTTTATGGATTTCCCACGTGAGATGATTATGTTAATTCCATGTTATAGTTTAATTCACATGTGTTTCTTTTGAATTGGAATGTTAAATGAGTAAAATAGGTAACTAGTCATGGGTGAGTCATAGTCTCAGTTAAAAGACAAGGTCGGGCTCATGTGACTAATTTCCCCTTGTTTACCTTGGGCGAACCATTGTCTCAATAAAAAGAAAATGGATAGACTCAAGAGGTTAATTACATAAATTTCATGAGTAATCCATAGTCTTGGTGGTCAGAGGACTTTTTTATGAAGCGGGGCTCTCCTACTATAGCTGTTTGGGTTAGTTTCCCTGATCTTCCTCTCCTTTTTTAGAATCCCTCTATCATTTGAATGCTAGGTAATTTAGTTGTTGGATTTCAGTTCTTGGATAGCAGAACAAGGGTTGTCTTCTACCCATTCTCTCCATGAAAATGTGTTGAAGTTGATGTTTCAAAGGGTCCAGTCGATTTTTTGTGGATTGTTGTTGGTGAATAATTTAGGTTTAGGCAACCTATTTAATTTGAGACATGGGTTGATTTCTGCAACTCATGTAACAAACTTGGGCATCAGAAGGTATTGTACTGGCAAGGGTGTGATAATTGTATCGAGTTGAAGGAGGCAGAGGGGCTGGTCTCTCTTGATTCGCCTCCCATCCTTGCTTCTCAGTGTGAAAAGTCATGTAATAAGATCCAAGGCCCAATATTTAATTTCATTTTTGCAAGTTTTCTTAATGATTTAGGTGTAAAAAGCTGACAGAGCAGTCCCCGGGAGGTCCTTTCTCCATTACTGCCCCCACCTTTAGTGAGACAGTTAAGGGAAAAGGGGTGAATCCTGGCCAGGTAACTATGCAACACCCAGTTCTGGGTGGTGTGGACATTATAGCTAAATAGAGGGTTCTTGGGGAGATACAAAACATCAATGAAAATGTGTATGTGTCTCCACACCATCGGGTGTCTGATCATTACAAACATTCTACTTCAATATTGATACATAACACTTTCTCAGCATTGAACTAGGATGGGAAAAAGAATGTGGACTCTGAAGGATAGAAAACTGTCATCCCAATATGGATGCACAAATAGGCCAGTTCGAGACACATATAAGATGAGGAATACAATGATATGGAAGGGGATTCTCACCCAGCCATGGTCTATGATCAAGACTCCCTTGTGGGAATTGGATCAAGGAAAGGGAAACAAGGAAGCATCAAGACTGGGAATTTCCCGGTCTTCAATGGGGATAAAAAATCAAGGACTCATAAGGATTATTCAAAAACCCCAAAGATAATAGTCACTAGATCGGCAGGTAAGGCAGTGTGCAAGAGTATATGAGTTATACTGCAAGGTCCCCAATCGACGGAACATGTGGAACTAGCCTCTAGCATGACGAGTAAGAAGAATCCCTCAGAATCTTGTTCCACTTCTGTGGGACATTATCAAGGGAAAGAGTTCCCAGGGATGGATAAAGGCCTAGACAGAGAGGGACAACAATGAGAATTAGGGTGGGAGGAAAACCTGGCAGCAAATCTAACTTATGAGGATGTAAAGAAGGGGGTGTTGGGGAAGCATGATAAAATTGGTGGTGCTCCATTGGTGACTGTTGTGGGTTCGCAGCACGCATATGGTACAGAGGCCACAGACAAGACTGGGGACCTCCTTATGCATTCTGATGAACAGATGGCGGATACTACCTTAACTATTCAAGCTTCCAGTGAGGATGTAGAAAGGATGAACAGACGTCCAATGCAAGTTGACACAAACTTGGAAAAGAGCGGATGGATCGAGAAACAATTTATAATTCTGACGAGAGGCTTTAATGAGAAGAAGTTAACAGTGGAGGAGTTCTTAAAAACAAGGAAAAAGTAGCCTAGCATTTTGAAGATATTCTCAATGATGGTCAGAAAAAATAGGTAATAGATCTGTCCTGGAAACTATATAGGGAGGTCACATCTAATAAGTTTAAGTTAGCCTTTAAGGATTTTGGTATGTGCTACTGCGTTTAATGCTTCTAGATGTACTTGATGGTTTCATACTTTTTCCACAATAGTGTTTTAATAAAAAATTAAGTTAGTAGTAGTAGATACCCCACATACAACGAAATTCCAAATTACCTCAAATTGACTTGTGATCTTTGGATTCAGAGCTATTACAGTTGATTCGATTTCCCCGTTGGGTGACACACCTGATTTTTGTTATTACTATTGATAAAATTGTGTGTTCTATTTTTGTTTCAACCTAATGAGATTAGGTTATTCTATCTCATTCCTCATATAGTCACTTCTTAGTATCACATTCTAGGCATTATGCCATTCCATCTAGGATGCATTAGCAATTTCATGTTGTTGTGATAGTTTACATGATAGTTGTGCATGCGGTTGTGTTAGTTGGGTGCAGTAAATAATGGTGTAACAAAAAATTTCAATCCATAAGGAGTATGGGCCCTTATGAATTGGAAAATGATGCACCAATGGAATTTAGGTGTTAAATGAACTTATCACAGATATGATTCAAATTAGATGAACTTGTTATAGAATTTGTGTGATATTTTATGCTTGGGATCCAAAAATTGATTCTAGGGGAGTATGGGCCCTCATGGGTTAGAATTTGGCAACCCACTGGTTAGTTTCTCTGCTGAACAAGGGTTTTCTGGGAAATCTAGATTTTCTTCCCAGAGAAAACCAGTATTCATAGTGTGTAGTCTAGCCTAACACGTAGTGTGTTCTTCCTGTTTAGGTAAGAAGGTGTTCCAAATTTTAAGAAGAGCACGACATGTACCAGGATTACACATTGTGTAATATCTGACCATGTAACGGGTTGTACGATAGAAAACACAAGCTGTGGAGTTCAGATTAGAACATTCCGTGTATACTTTTTACATGCCATGTAGTCTACCTGGGCAGAACCCGTGTAGGCCTGTCAATGTGAGAGTACATCGCTGGGAGGATGGGCCTCTGTACACGTCGTGTGTTGGTGGAACACAATGTGTACCTTGGGTTGAAACATGCCCTGGTAGGAAATAGTATAAGACCATGTGATGACATAAAATTACATTCCATGTAGTCTTTTTTACATGTCGTGTAGTCCCTTTTTGCCAATTTTTACAGATCTTTTCCTATATCATTCTTGGAACATTTGAATGGAAAACCTAGAAAATAAGTTAGAACTAAGGTGTGTTCTTGACCTTATATATTCATGCCACCGCGATGACCAAGAGATGTATTCCATGAGAGTACGATGATCATACCCCAAAAATGGTAGGCCACGGGCTACCGATGGATCCTACAGTTGTGCCAACTGCAGCACCACCTGTTATATTGGACGCAGGTGCAAATTCACAGATCCTTGAAGGATTTGTGAGGTTCATGTAGACCTTTCAGAGAGCACAACAGGATTCAACATCTATAGAACAGCAAACACGTATACTCTAGTAGCAGCATCCGCCTACTTTCTTAGGGGATGGAGCACTATAGGATGTGGAATCATGGCTGGAATCAGTGTTAACTAACTTCGAGCATCTGGAGACACCTTTTGAGAGGAGGGTCAAGCTCGCGACTTATATGCTATGTGATTCTTCCAAAATATGGTGGTATGTTATCACTTAGGCAGGGTGTCATCGGGAAATTACATGGGAAGACTTTCAAGAATTATTCTATGATTTTTATTTTCCCATGACACTGAGGGTCGAAAGAGCCCTAGAGTTCATGCACCTGGAGCAGGGTACACTGTCTGTTATGGACTACTCTGCCTGGTTTACTGAGCTTTAGTGATTCGCACCTATTCTGATGGTTGATGATGTATCGAAGGCTAGACGATTTGAGGATGGTCTCGAGTTTGACATCAGATCACTGTTTAATGTCTTCGGGTTTCCTTTTGTCTCTGTTATTGTGAATCAGGCACTGATTACTGAGTTCAACCTATGGGAATATGGGGGGTATGAGCTACGGTGGTTCGGCACCAAGATCTGGTATTGTATCGATTGGAAGAAAGAAGTGTCATATGGAGTTTTCTCATGGGGATATGAGCAGTTAGAACCTTTATTTTGGTAGTCAGGTGAGGTGCTTCCAGTGTGGAAGGATTGGGCATACTAAACCTCAGTGCTTGAAGGACCCAGTTGAGTGCTGATCTTGCGGAAAGATGGGCCATCTACATCGCTTCTGTAGGATGTTTCCACTGGTGGCTAGTGAAAGAGGTTCTGTATAGACTCCACATATAGGAGTAGGGTCAGAAGCTTCTCACTAGTTAGGGAACTAGAATACATTAGGTCGTTCAGGCCGAGGAGGTGGTTATAGTTGTGGTATCCAGATCCCAGGATCTCAGCGACAGTAGGGCGGGTCATCTCAGAGTAGCCATGTAGTGTCTCAGGGCCGTAGTGCAAGTTAGACTTATGCAGTGCGAGCGACCCAGCAGGAGCAGGATCCCAAATCATCTACTATAAGGGGTACAATCCTAGTCACCTCTGTTTTATCATTTGCACTTTTTGATACTGGTGAAACACATAGTTTTATATATGTGGTCATGGTAGAAAGCCTTAGGCTCTGTGTTTATAATACTTCTTATGTGATGATGCTAGACACTCCATTAGGTATTAGAACGGCAGATGTACGTCAGTGCATGGAGTACCCCCTTGAGATTGGTGGGTGTTACTTTCTATGGAACCTCTATGTCATAGAGATGACAGGATTTGATTTCATTCTCAGAATGGACTGGTTGGATCCTTTTCAATCATTTGCTGATTTTTATTACCATAGGATGAGTTTCAAATCACCATAGGGCATAGAGTTTCTATATAAGGAATAATGGGATGTTCAGGCCCGCCGAACTAGACCGGAGCATCATGGGATGGGTGGAATGACAGCACAAATTACAAGTTTATATCTGGATGATTAGGGAAAATTTCTAGAAACATTGCCTCCATTGGTTGATTTTTTTAGGGATTCTTTCCTAGATGACTTCTGAGGCTTACCTTCGGTCATAGATGTGGATTTCACTATCGAGCTAGTGCTAGGATTTGCACCAGTATCCATTCCTCCTTACTGGATGGCTATGATGGAGTTGAAAGAGCTCAAGAGACTATTGGAAGATCTGGAAACTACTGTTTTTATCCAACCCTGTACTTATCCTTGGGGTTCACTACTCATTTTGTGAAAAAGGTAGATATTACCCTTAGGTTATGCGTGGAATATCTGAAACTGAACCAGTTAACGGTTAAAAACTGATATCCCTTTCCACATATAGATAACATGTTTGAACATATTCTTGAATCCCAGGTGTTTTCAAAGATTCAATTGAGGTAAAGATATCACCAAGAACATGTTCGATTTGAATACATACCACATACAACCTTTCATATATGGTATGGCCTAAATGAGTACTTGGTTATGCCTTTGAGTCTCAAGAATGCACCAGCAGTTTTCATGGCACTAATGAACCGAGTGTTGCATCCTTACCTATATTTTTTGTGGTGGTTTTTGTGGAATATATCTTAGTGTATTATCACAATTGATAGTACCACTCCAAACACCTTAAGATCATTTTGAATACACTTAGAGTGCATCAGTTATATGCTAATATGACTAAATTCCACATCTAGATGGATCAGATTCACTTCCTAGGTCACTTCATCTTAGAGACTGGAGTATCAATGGACCCCGAGATGGTAAGAGAAGTAGTTACCTATGAGAATCCTAATAACATTTTTGACGTATGAAGTTTCATGGAGATTTATGGATACTAAAGGCATTTTATACAGGACCTCTCACGCTTAGCATCACCGAGGATGTGTTTCACTATGAAGGGTGTGAATTTTGAGTGGTCAGATTATTATGGTGTATGTTTTCATGACTTGAAAGGGAATTTGACTTCAGCATCGATACTGCTATTTCCAAAGTGGGGAAAGAGTTACATTGTGTACTATGAAGCATCAGGTATTGGGTTGGGAGTAGTTCTTATGCAGAGGAATCAAGTTGTTGTGTACGGGTCTTAGTAGTTGAAGCCACATGGGAGGGATTACCGAATGCATGATCTTGAGTTGGCTATAGTTGTTCATACTTTTCATTGTAGGGTACAATATTTATCAGGAGAACATTTTTTGGTGTACACGAACCAAAAAAGTCTAAAATACATCTTTACTCTGTCTGACTTGAATCTGATATAGTTAAGGTGGGTGGAATACCATCAGTCGTTTGATTTTGAGCTTACCTATATGACTGGAAATGGAAATACAGTGGCTAACACACTGGGCAGGAGGACTCAAGTATAGGTAGTGCAGGAGGCCAGTGGTGAGTGGAAGCTTAAGGATTTGTTCTCTGAGATGCATTTTTAGATGCGTGAATGTCTGGGACAACATTATCTTACATCCTTGTCTAATAACCCTACCCTACTGGACATATTCAGGATGAGGTAGCTATCATATTCTGAAGTCCTGGTTCTATGGTAGTGTGTGACAGGTGAGGAATCTTTTCTTGGATGAAAGATAGGAAATTATTAAGTTTTGTGTTTCCATTAATGTGTGTGGGTTCCAGGGGATATACGCAAGGACCTGATGTGGGAGTTTAATGCTTCAGATTGGGCAGTGCATCCTGGAGTCACTAAGATGTACCATGACTTATGCGGTCAGTACTGGTGGCTGGGTAGAAATTGAGAAGTAGATGGTTTTGTTACAAGGTGTTCCACCTGTCGGCAAGTGAAAGCAGAACACCTGCTGCCAGCTGGAATTTTACAGAAGCTACCCATTCCTGAGTGGAAGTGGGATGGTGTCATGATGGATTTCAGGATGGGGTTACCAAGGTTTCCTAAAGGAAATGATACTATGTCTTTGTATTTTACAGGCTTATAAAGTTCAATCACTTATTGCTGATCTAGGAGACCTATAGTGTTTGTGAGCTCAGAAAACTGTATATTCGAGAGGTGGTACGCCTTCAACGGGTCCCTCGTTCTATTAATTCAAATAGGGACGCCCTCTTTAAATATCATTTCTAGAAAGGTTTTTAGAGGGTACTGGGTACATAGGTGCTTCTGAGCACATCATACCATCCTCAGACCGATGTCCAGTCAGAGCATATGATACAGGTGCTAGAGGACATGTTGCTTGCATGTGTCCTAGAATTTAGGGGATCTTGGGAGAAGCATATACCCCTGGTTGAATTCGCCAATAATAATCACTTCCAGGATACTATTTATATGGTGTCATATGAGTCTTTGTATGGTAGGCCATGCCGATCACCCCTGTGTTGGCTGGAACCAGGAGAGGCAACAATGCTGAGAGACCTCATCTTGTCCATGAGACTACTAAACAGGTTCAGTTGATTCAGAAGCGTATGTCTATTATGCAGTCACATCATAAATCTTATGTCGATTGTTGTAGAAAACCTTTGGAGTTCGAGGTCGGGGATCAAGTTTTCCTACGTGTCACACCAATATTGGGCCACTAGAGGATCAAGAGACAGGGTAAAAATCCACCGAGATATTTCGGACCATTTGAGAATCTGGAGCGAGTTGGGTCAGTTGCATATCAGTTACAATTACATCAGAGGTTTCGAGCCATGCGTGACATCTTCCATGTATCTCAACTACGCTTCTATCATTCAAATATGTATCATGTTTTTCATCTTGATGTGGTTGAGCTTAAAATTGATGCATCCTTTGAGGATAATCTGATTCGTTTAGCTGACAGGAGCATTAAATTTCTCTGAGGCTGGTCAGTTCCTCTCGTACGGGTGCAATGGCATCACGACTGAGTGCATCATGAGACTCGGGAGAGGGAGGCTGATGTACATTCTTAGTGGACAGATTTATTCTCAGATATTCCATCACCACCCTTGGAATAGAAATTTAGGGATGAATTTCTTTAAGGGGGAAGTTTGTAAGAACTCGGTTCTTATTTTCAGGCACAATTTTCTTCTATTGTTTTTCCATGAGTTTTTTCAGAAAACAAGGGAAACTGGGAAAATGGTTATTTTCGGAGAACACATTGTGTAATCCTATATACACACCATTTAGTATGAATTTTTAGGATAATGATACATGGCATGTGATCATGTCGTCCTGGGAGAGAAAAAAAGCCACTACACGTCGTGTACTTCCTGATACACATCATGTAGTCATGTTGGCAATTTGATGTGGGGCGTGTAAAGTAATTTGGTGAAATTATGAATATTAAAATGATATACATGTCATGTATATGGACTTACACAGTGTTTACTTCCAATTTTTGGCTTAAAATGGGTATTAGCCTCGTTTTCTCCTCATTTCGATTGGGGCCTCACCAGGTTGAAGTACATGAACCACTGGAACTTCAACCTTCTCTCAAATATTCATCTGAACTCCAATTTGATCCCCATTGGTTGTATTTGTTCCGTATCAGTAAGATCTCAATTAATATTGAGTCATTATTCCTAATTCCGATTCTAGATGATGTTATTTAAGTTTGAGTGATTATCCTTGTTTTGTAGATATATACCGTTCTACCTTGAATTGGAAGTCAAGGATGGATGAGAAGATTCATACTAGATCGAGGTAGGTGGTCTCATACCTTTTTCTAAATGTTGAGCTGAATATATGTGCCAAAATTCCATGAGTTCATTTGAGACTATTTCTTGGTTATTGAATTGGACCGTGTTGATGCCTAATGATGTTTAGGTAATAAATTACTTTAAATTGAATCATTTTGTTGCTGATTAATTGATCTAGGGATACCCATCGGTGTGTTTCCCTTGAAATGCAACTTGGTCAAGAATGCCTTTGAAGCTTGTATTGTTTTCCCAGTTGGGGTTGATAAAATGTTTTTGTTGGTTTTATGGATTTCACTCATTATATTATTTTTTTAATTCCATGTGATAGTTTAATTCAAATTTGTTTCTTTTGAATTGAAATTTTAAATGATTAAAAGAGGTAATTAGTAATGGGTGATCCGTAGTCTCAGTTAAAAGACAAGGTCAGGCTCATGTTACTAATTAGACCTTTCTTACCTTGTGTGAACCATTGTCTCAGTTAAAATACAATGGATGGACTCACGAGGTTAATTACTTAAAATCCATGAGTGATCCATAATCATGGTGTTTGGGCTCACTGAATCCTATTTTTAAATTTTGAGTGAACCTTGTATCCATTGAGGGATACCCATGACTGGCTCTATTGGAAAATGATTAAATGCTGATATATGAGGTTTGACCATGATTGTTTATTTGTGTGTGCGGGTTAGATGTTGAAATGATAATTAATGACTTATGATGTATCTGCCAATCCAAATCACAATATTGGATTCAGTCTTAACTTCTACTTATCTTGATGTCCTACTGAGACATCTTTTGTGTTTACTTCTATACAGGGGATTGCTAGGATATATTTGGATCTCAAGATAGTTGTATGTAAACTAAATTGAATAGCTAATGAACATGAACAAAATAAATGGATACTAAGGCAAGATAGATAGCTTACTGTTGAGTAATTCTTAGTTACTATTTTCCTTTTTCTGTTGTTGCATATATTCACTGACAAATAGGCACAAACCTTTGGTGGTTGCCTAATGGGAATCATTTCTCACACCCTAATTAGGACATGCTTTTGGGCCCAAATAGACTATACTTTCGCAGGTGTCGATAGAGGAAAGGATCCCTATACAAGTACTTGATTTTTTCTTAGGAGCATGAGAGAATGAGACCAAGCCAATGCTTATGATGCTGCTGAGTTTCCTTTTCTTTTATCATACTTTGGAATTGTATTATACTTGACAATAGTGTATCTCGTTTCACTGTTTTCTTTGAACATGTGACATGTTGCATCATTTTTATATTATATGTCTTCTGGTTAACATATACCTTCAGTCATCAGTTTTTTTACTTCAGTTTCATGTTGTTTACTGCTTCCTCCATTTGTTAATATTTGTTCTTCTATGTTACAATCTCCCAATGATGGCATAGTTTCCCCAGTATCACACCCTAGGCCCTCACTACTAGTCAGAAGACTCTAGAATTTGTGGAAATGTGCTTGAGGCAATGTGGCCAATTGGGTATGGGGAACTGTTTAGAGGCATCCGGACCCAGTACGTTGCACAAAAATCTCTAGTGATAGCTCCTGATGTTTTCACTCGACATCTTCTATATCCAGAGTTACTTGTAGAAAAAGATTATATGGTGAAGGGAATGTCACGTCGATGACCCTGAAGGAATCAGAGGATCTATATATGGCTATTATACTATGTAATGAATTAGAATAAAAATAATCAATGAATTAGAGAAAAAATAGTATCCCATATATTGATGAAGTGTAAAAATAAAACAACAAAGGTGATACTGATAGAACAAAAAATGTTCACTCTCGTAGCATAAAAATGGGGGAAGGGACTGGGGTAGACTAAGAGTAATATATATCATGAATTAGATCATCTAGAGTCTGCTCATGAACAGAGTTTGGATGCAACTTCCCCTCTTAGTCAATGGTTTTAATGGTATAAAGGAAAAGTTAATCAGCTATGGAAGGTGGTTCCATGGTTCTAGAAACTATCTTATGGGTGGGTGGTGGGGAGCTACTGATCCATAGTGTGGGTATGGATCTATAATTTGGATCAATGAAGGGAACCTCAGTGGATGGGGTGGCAGGTGGTTCTTTTCCCCTCTGAGCCTTGTCTTTGATATACTCTTACTGGGTAGTAGGTGTTATCATATCTGATGGTATATCGGTTAAGGATATGGGTGGGTAGGGTTGGTAGATGATAAAGGGTGGAAATGAGCCAGTGGTTTTTGAGAATATTCCTGATGTGATGGTGGTGATGAAGGGTTATTGATGTAAGAGAACTCTATGAAAGGAATGTGTGGATGCTGAGAGATCTGATGTGGATTCTCAAGGATGCATAGGTTCATATCCTAAATATCTATTGGGTGTGATGGGTTCATTGGATCATTAGGGTATGTGGTGGTGGTAGATGTAGGTATATGGGTGGGGTCAGGTGTGAGAATGGAAGCTGTCAGGGCTGGGCTAGAGGTGGTAGTTGGAGCTGGTGCAGGGTCTGTTTCATGATCTCTTGGAACTTAATCAGCAACCTCAAAGACTCTTGGAAACCACCTGTAGGTGTCTTCATCCTTGATCAATAGTTTCATCTTGTACAGTAGCAACAATTCAATGGACTCCATAGGAACGAAGGAGTTGAGTGGAAGGGTGGAATAAAAGACATTGAGATGTTGAGCTAAATGGGTGATGAAACATCCACCCATCAGTGTTCCATATGTCCTCTGTGTATCAGCCTAGTAGTAGAAATTGAATTGGGTTTCCATGTTGATGGATGATCCTCCCATTGCTGCAGTGAGGATGATAACATCCATATGGATAATGCTCATGAGGAACTCGACATGAGCATAACTGTCTTGTGCCAATGCCCTATATAGTATTTGGAGCATTAGACTCAAATCTGGGTGGATTTCATAATCTTGGGATCTTTCTCAGTGTGACCGACCCAGGAAATAATCATACAGTGCCATTTGGAATATGAATTTAAAGGCTTAACCAACAATGTGGTAAAAACCATGGATATAAAAAATTATTTAGTATAAATGTTATGTCCTATAAATATCTCCACAAAATAATTCTCGTGAGGTCATAAGCCTAATCTGAAGTGGATTCTATGAATTTTGACCTCAAAGATGGAGAGAAACTCGAGATATAGCTCTCAATATGTCTCCTCACACACATCAATGATGTAGGAGATATGCATGTGGTCGAGGAGTAAGAGCATCTCCTGGATGGTATCAAGGTGAGAAAGGATGGTCATATCTGGTGTTTCTTCCTCATTGGTCATACCTATAGCCGATTGAGTGAAAAATGGTTCTTAGTGTCTAAGAAGTGTTGGATGGGGTGCATATGTAGGTGGTCAGCCTCATATAACCCTATAGATTTGGATTAGAAGTTCTCTTCGAAAGAGGGATCCTTGGGGGCTACAATGGAAGTGGATGAAGCAGATGCATGGGGTGATTGAGATTTGGAAACATGGTTCTACTTCATCAGTGGAGGATCATCTCTCTTAGGCATGGGATCAGCAGGTGGAGTTCGCATGTTGTTTGTGCACACAATTTCTTTGGAAAAGTTGGATGCGTGGAGGTGAATATGATGTTGGTAGGAAAAGGAAGGGTGTATCACCCCATGATTTCATAGTAAGTTATATCATTAAAGTAATTCAACAGCTTATACTTCATGCAACACTAACTTGGCTTACATGGAAGATTGGGTTTATGTGAAGAAACACTTTAATTATTCAAATGATATATTGAAAACATAAATATTAAATATAGTAATATGAATAAAAACAAACAAATTTTAAATTTCATTTATAATTATATCACATAAATAAAAAATATTTATAAGGAAATGTATAAGTTTCATTAAAATATAAGCACTATTTTGATAAAGGAACTACTTCTTATGTCCTTTGGTGAAAAATAATAAAATTAATTTTAGACACTATTATAAATTCAATTTGGTGAAATTGAATTAATTTTTGAAATCAGAATAGAAATATTAGATTAGGGTGAGTGTTCGGTAATTTTATGAGAAGTTTCATTTTTTAATGAATAGTCTAAAATACTGTGTTTTAATTCAAAATAGCCTTTTCAACCAATTTATTTATATTGTTAGATTATCCTCTTAATTGGTGTTAGAGTATATATATATTATAGTTTTATCATTTTATATAATTTTTTTCATTGGAAGTCATTTCACATTTAAATTAGATATAAACACATGTAACACCCCAAGCTTCCACGGTACGTTTCCCTTCGAATAATGCGATAGCGTGTGTTGTATGCAACCTCGAGTTCTAACACACACCACAACTAATTAAACTAGCCGTTGTGAATAGTAATACCAACTTTTTGAAATCATATATATTTTATATTTCAAAATGTACTTCATTTTTGGATTCGGAATATCTAATTTAGCCTAAGGTGAAATTTTGGTACTTTTCGGATAACTTTCATATTTTGATGAATAGTGAAAATTACTAAATTTTAAATAAAAACAACTTTTTTAATCAAAATAATTAATAGTGATAAATTATGAATTTTAGTAGTTTTAAAGTATATTTAGAATATATTTTTACCATTTAATATAATGTTGGTCATTGGAAATAATTTTACAATTAAACCTAACATAAACAAGTGTCAATCTTTTGATAGTTATTATCTCTTAAAAACACGCTTTTTGTTTTAACAACGGGAATTAATTTTAAATTAATTTCTGCCACTTCTGTGTTTTGAATTTGGAAAAATGGATTACATATTTTGAATCAGGATGTCCAAATTATGTAAATAGGTAACTTTTATTTTTACACATTTTGAATAATTACTGCGGTAAATATTTTATTTACCATGGTTAAAGGGTAAATCCGGTAAATAAGGGTTAAAAAATAATATTATAATAATACAAAATTACCCTAAAACGTGTCCTAACCTTATTGGTGGACACATACCCGACCATGGGCATCCTTGGGTCGATTTGGGGACCCCTTAGAGGCAATTGTATGTGGTAGGGACACATTATATTAATAAAGTTAAAATAAAAATAAAAATGGCATAAGCTTACATCTTTTAGAAAAACAATTTTTACATAGGGTTATACATGTTGGATTTTAGATTATAAATATTAATTAGAAAGCTAAAACGATTTCCTACATAATGATATTTTATTTATAATTTTTAGAAATCAAATAATTTAAATTATTAATGACACAATAATGATGCAATGTTTACCTCATTAATAAATCATTTAAATAAATAAGATTATAATGATTAAAATATTATCTAAAACCTGTCCAATTCTTATAGGTTGATGTTATTTATAAACTTAGTCATCTTATCTTCGACCTCAATGATTTTTGGTCCATTATAAACCGAATATAATTATATTATAAAGTAATACTTTCACTCTTTCCTAAAGAGCCCCTCCTCTCCCTTATAAAAGGAGACCGTTTCTACTCATTCCTCACACCTCTCAAGCCACTTGGCTCGGCCAAAATTTGCCCAAATACTCTCCCAACTTCCCTCACTACAACCTAGAGGCCTTAGTTTGATCAGAAAGCCAACCTAAGAAGCCCTTTTGATCAAATCAAAAGGAAGAACCCGAAGAAGAGGTAATATTTTCACCACCCCTTTTCAAGTTCCTTTCTTCTTCCACTTCTTCTTTCTTTGTTCTTACCATTCTAAAATAATAACTCCAGTATCTCACATATACTGTGATGTTATTATAAATACGGTACAACCATATTCAGTATTCTATCCACCCTTTAAATAACATGTCACCATACGTGCGTGCGTACGAACTACCGTCTCCACGAACGCGATGAGATTCATTCTCCATCGTATCCATTCAAGTATAATTATCATTTGATGATTTAAAAATGATGTTTAAGGACTTGATATCATTCTGTATATGAATAATATACAACCTATCCATTACAAACATGGCTTACGTAACAAAACATATAAAATAAATCAAGTAAGTTAACACCCGAAACAACGATAATACTAAGATATTATTATCAAATCAATATTAAAAGATCATATATGATATCATATTAATGTATATGATTCTTTTATAATTTAATAACAATTATTTAACCATTATACAGGAGGTTAACCTACCCCAACCAAGGAAAAGTACAAGGTATGGGTTATTTCACAATCTCTTCATTATCCGAGGTTGTTTATACGTAATAATCTACTGGGATCTCGTTATCATCCACATCCATGTTTCTTCAAAATGTTTTTCAAAACATTTTTAATATTTAAAAGAATATGGGTTAAAGTCATTTATACCCTTGTTTGACTTTTTATAAGAGGTTTATAAGGGAATCTTTCCATCGTTTTCCAAACAAGGTGCTTTTTAACCTTTTCGACAGAATTAAGATAAGAATGTTTTTTTTAACTTATACGGCGGGTGCGGTTATTTTCCACCATTATAAAATCGTCAAAGCTTCCCTTACAATCTTATAAGAATATTTTCAAAGAAAATGTTTTATTTTATAAATATATGTCTCTTAAATGATTTCAAAATAGAAAGAGATATTTCTTTAAAAAGAGTTTTGATTTCATCTATGTCAACATCATTTAATGGATTTTACGCTTATTTGAGGATGATATATTATGATACAAAACTTTTATATTGTATTGAAGGTTTTGTGATATGTTTGACTGTGGATGTGCTATTTTTATACCATTCATAGTTTATGGTGAAATTATTGACATTTCGTATGCTAGTTTTAATACGAATGTTTATGTTATGTTTAAACCTTTTCATATGGGAATGCATTGGACTTAGTAAGTGACGGGTGGAGCCCGCTATAGCTCCTCGATGCATCGGTAGGTCTCATGAGACAAACTAGTGTCTTGGCATAAGCCCTTGAAAAAATCTTATTTGTAGTCTTGGCACGAGGCCTTGACTATGTGGTTATGATAGTCTGGCATTATGCATTCCAACATTATGAAAGTGGTTATTGATTTTTGGATGTGATTATTCGATTAGTAGAATATCCATGTGAATAAGTAAATGGTATTATTTAATTTTATTTATGCCATACCATGTTGAAATTTCATGTTTGAAAGGCTTTTGTTTTAGTTATACATTGCCTTAAATGTTTATTCTTATTTATGAAAGTTTCCGCTATATTGTTATCCTTACTGGGCATTTGAGCTCACCCCTTTTCTATGTTTTATTTTTCCCAGGAAGTGAAGAAGTAAATTATGAATGACCTGCAGGGATATTATGAGGGGTTAATAGTGTGGACTATGGAGACAATATGTTGTTGTAGTAGTTTTTTTTGATGATGTAATGTAAAACTTATGAATATATCTAGTGTTTCCAAGGCTACTAAACCAATCGGTCTTTCGAGATTTGATCTTTCTTGTGATCATGCCAATGTTATGTAATTAATGCACCGACTCTGGGTAACTGGGGTCGGGGCGTTACAGTTGGTATCAGAGGAAGTTTAGTACAAACCTTGGAAACTAGATTTAGATAAACTCTGATTAGAGCACGTAGACCTAAGATGAACTTTGAGGATTAGTATAGAAGAACTTCCTAGAATTTTGGTATTGTAGAGATTTTGTGAGTTTTCCAAGCAATACATCCCTGTCTGGATACGAGCAGGTAGAGGCGGCTCTGGCATAGATGTACCTAGGGGTAAAACCCGAAAACACCGCTTTGAGATAGACTCGAACGGGAACTGGTGCACGACAACGGGCCTTGCTGCACTCTTGGTTATGACACTCCCGGGGGATATGCTTAGGATAATTCTCATTTTCTTTACAAACCATTATGAAGGGTTTATGAGTATATACATCCTCAAAGGAGACATTTTTATGATTATGGATTATATCCATAAATAGTTCAATTTATGTTAAGTGTTTTATAAGTATGGGATTATGTATTTTGATTCATAAACTGATCTAGTTTATGCCATTGTTTAGAAATGGCGCCTAGTGGAAGAAATAGAAACCGTATCAATGCACGCACTCCATGTAGGGATTTCCCTCCTGCTCAAGATAATTATAGTGGACCTGGTGATGCAACTGGAGCCGATCAGCTAATCACCATACTGGGACAACTTACTCAGGTTATGAATAGTAACCTTACCCGTATGGAGCACCCTGATCCACAGCGTGGAGGATCAATGTTAGATCGATTCATGAGGTAACAACCACCAACGTTCAATGGGAGTACAAATCCCTTAGTAGCTGAGCAATGGATAAATTCCCTAGAGAAAATATTTCAGGCTTTGGGGAGCAGTGAAAGGGAAAAAGTTATCATGGCAGTTTACCGCCTCGCTGGAGATGCTGATTAATGGTGGTCATTGATTCAAAACATGAAGGAAGATGATGAAGTATCAAATATGGAATGGAGGGAGTTCAAAGATCTGTTTTTAGAAAAATACTTCCCTCGCGACCATCGAGCAGATATGGAAAGGCAATTTCTAAGTCTGAGACAGAAGGAGGATGAGAATGTCGCAAAGTATGAGGCTAACTTTACAAGGTTAGCAAGGTACGCTGGTGATTATATACGTAACCAAAGAAGTAATATTGATCATTTCTTTGATGGGTTAAAACCATTTCTCCCTCGAGCATTAGTCTCACAATCCTTTTCATCGTACGAAGACATTGTCTCATGTGTTATCAAGACCAAAAAGGAATTCTCTAAGTCTTATGACTTTAAAGCAAAGCAAGAGAAGAAGAGACCTGCTGATCAATCTGGGAATGGAAATAAGGAGAAGAAAGGAAAGGTTGAATATCCATCTTGTGGTAAATGCGGGAAGAAACGTCCTGGTACTTGCTTGAAGGGAATGGGAGTCTGTTACAAGTGTGGTGAAAAAGGCCACCAAGCTCGTGATTGCAAGGGGAAGAAGGAAGCTACCAACGTTCAGTGCTACAATTGCAGGGAGATGGGGCATTATGCAAATGAATGTCCTAAGCATCAGGAGAACTTACCTCAGAAAAGGCCAAGGGATCAAGGTCAGGCTTATGCTATCACTACGGCTGAGGTAGAAGCTCCGAAAGACGTGGTGGCAGGTAATTTAATGGTTTCCTCAAGTTTAGCAAATGCATTATTTGACTCTGGATCGTCGCATTGTTTCATATCTTCCCAGTTTGCTAAGAAAATTAGATATTTCCAATTTGATTTAATAAGGGAGTTGTCAGTTAAAACTCTTAAGGGAAGTATCATTGCAACAAAGTTTTGTGAATCAGTCCCCATTAGAGCACATAAATTTTCTTTATCTGCTGATCTCATCGTCATACCAATGATTGAGTTTGATATAATCCTCGGTATGGACTGGCTTTCGGACTATGATGCGAAGATTTATTGTAAGAAGAAAGAGGTTACGATTCTTGATGATAATGATAAGGAACACCTTATTTTTAGAGCAGAATCGTCACCACCTAATTCTTATTTAGATCCACCCCCAGTAGCTCAACTTAATTCAATTATTGGGGAGGAAGAGAATGAAATAACTGTCGTTGAGGAAAGGAATGTTCAAATAGAGAATGTACCTGTTGTGAAAGAATTTGTAGATGTATTTACGGAAGATTTACCTGGACATCCTCCAGAACGAGAAGTTGAGTTTTCCATTGATTTGATTCCTGGATCAAGGCCTATATCGAAGACCCCTTATAGAATGGCCACTGTAGAGTTAGTCGAACTAAAGAAACAACTAGAGGAATTGAGTAATAAGGGATTTATTCTCCCTAGTGTTTCTCCATGGGGAGCCCCTGTTCTTTTTGTTAAAAAGAAAGATGGATCTATGAGGTTATGTATCGACTACAGGGAGATCAATGCTATTACGATAAAGAACAAGTATCCCCTACCTCGTATTGATGATTTATTTGACCAACTGCATGGAGCTCAATACTTTTCAAAGATTGACCTTCGATCTGGATACCATCAGTTGTGTGTGAAGAAGGAAGACATTCCGAAGACAGCATTTCGAACCAGGTACGAGCATTACGAGTTTACTGTAATGCCGTTTGGATTGACTAAAGCACCCTCTGTATTCATGGATCTGATGAATAGAGTTTTCAAGGAGTATCTCGATGAATTTGTGGTGGTATTTATTGATGATATCTTGGTATACTCCAAAACCTACGAAGATCATGAAAATCACTTGCGCATTATCTTGTAGACTCTGAGGAGGCATGAATTATATGGGAAGTTTAGCAAGTGTGAATTCTGGCTTCGTGGAATCTCTGTTGATCCTTCTAAGACCAAGGAAATCCAAGAATGGCCAGCACCTATGAGTATAACTGAGGTACGTAGTTTTATTGGTTTGGCAGGTTATTATCGACGTTTCGTCCAGAATTTTGCCCGATTAGCTAACCCATTAACGAAGCTCACACGTAAAGGGGTTAAATTTGTTTGGACAAAAGAGTGTGAAGAATGTTTCGAAGAACTGAAGAGAAGATTAGTCAATGCTCCTATATTGACTCTACCATCAGGGAATGATGGGTTCGTTATTTATAGTGATGCATCAAAGAAAGGACTTGGTTGTGTCCTTATGCAGAATGATAGAGTTATTGCCTATGCATCACGACAGTTGAAAATTCATGAACAAAACTATCCTACTCATGATCTTGAGTTAGCAGCTGTGATCTTTGCTTTGAAGATATGGAGACACTACCTCTATGGTGAAAAATGTGAGATTTATACTGATCACAAGAGTTTGAAGTATACTTTCTCACAAAAATAACTCAACATGAGGCAAAGGATATGGCTTGAATTACTCAAGGATTATGATTGCACGATACACTACCACCCAGGGAAAGAAAACAAATTGGCAGATTCTTTGAGTAGAAAAGACCATGGAGTTTTGAACATGATGACAATTGAAAGGGATACAATTTTCATGGATCTAGTGAAGATGGACATGGGAATAACCAGGGAAGGTGAAACATCAATGCTTTTTCAAATGGTTGCCAAAACATCTTTACTAGAAAGGATTAAGAGTTCTCAGACCGATGATGAAGAATTTTAGAAGAAGATTAAAGCTGTGAATGATGGGAGATTGAGAGACTTTGTGTATGAAGATGGAATTTTGAAATTCGGGAAGAGACTTTGTGTTCCCGATTTACCTGATCTGAAAAGGGAATTGCTGGATGATGCTCATAGTTCCAATTTCTCTATACACCTTGGGAGCACCAAAATGTATAGAGATTTGAAGGAACATTTTTGGTGGGACAACATGAAGAGGGAGATTGCTGATTTTGTGTCAAGATGTATGGTTTGTCAACAAGGGAAAGCTGGAAGGCAACATCCTGGAGGAGTCATGCAACCTCTTCCCATACCGGAGTGGAAATGGGACAATATTACGATGGACTTTGTCATGGGGCTACCAAAGACTCCTAGAAGGAACGATGTAATATGGGTTATTGTTGATCGTCTTACCAAGTCAGCACATTTTCTTGCTATAAGAGAAGATCTACCCCTGGAACATCTAGCAAGACTATGCATTAATGAAGTTGTGAGACTTCATGGAGTACCCCTATCGATTTTTTCTGATCGTGATCCCCGTTTTACTTCAAGATTCTGGAAAAGTCTTCAGAAATCCCTGGATACTGAACTTCATTTGAGCACTGCTTACCACCCTCAGACAGACGGACAATCAGAACGGACTATTCAAACCTTAGGAGACATGTTGAGATCTTGCTCACTTGACTTTCAGGGTATGTGGGATCAATATTTACCTCTGGTAGAATTTTCCTATAACAATAGCTTCTATTCGAGTATTCAGATGGCACCATATGAAGCGTTATACGGAAAGAGATGTCGTACACCAACCTGTTGGGATGACGTCGGTGAAAGAAAACTTGTAAGTCCAGAACTGGTGGAGGAAATGATGGAAAAGGTGAAGGTAATCCAAAATCACATCAAAGCAGCTCAAAGTAGGCAGAAGAGCTATGTCGATAATCGAAGGAAGGATTTGGAATTTCAAGTCGGTGATCATGTTTTCCTGAAGGTATCTCCGTGGAAGGGAGTCATACGTTTTGGTAAGAAAGGTAAATTGATTCCCAGGTACATCGGACCTTTCGAAATTCTAGAACGAATTGGGGTTGTAGCTTACCGATTGGCAATGCCGCCAAGTCTCTCCAAAGTTCACGATGTGTTCCACGTATCTCTGTTGAGAAAATACATGCCTGACCCAACGCATGTACTCACCTATGAAGAATTAGAACTGGAACCTGATCTGTCTTATTGTGAAGAGCCTGTCAGGATTCTTGATACAAGAGAACAAGTACTGAGAAACCGGATGACGCGTCTGGTAAAAGTTTTGTGGAGAAATCATAAGATGGAAGAGGCAACGTGGGAACCCGAGGAACTTATGATGAAGAACCACCCGAGTCTTTTTATGCAGTAATACCCTAGAAATTTTGTGGATGAAATTATTTGAAGGAGGGGAGAATGTAACACCCCAAGCTTCCACGGTATGTTTCCCTTCGAATAATGCGATAGCGTGTGTTGTACGCAACCTCGAGTTCTAACACACACCACAACTAATTAAACTAGCCGTTTTGAATAGTAATACCAACTTTTTGAAATCATATATATTTTATATTTCAAAATGTACTTCATTTTTGGATTCGGAATATCTAATTTAGCCTAAGGTGAAATTTTGGTACTTTTCGGATAACTTTCATATTTTGATGAATAGTGAAAATTACTAAATTTTAAATAAAAACAACTTTTTTAATCAAAATAATTAATAGTGATAAATTATGAATTTTAGTAGTTTTAAAGTATTTTTAGAATATATTTTTACCATTTAATATAATGTTGGTCATTGGACATAATTTTACAATTAAACCGAACATAAACAAGTGTCAATCTTTTGATAGTTATTATCTCTTAAAAACACGCTTTTTGTTTTAACAACGGGAATTAATTTTAAATTAATTTCTGCCACTTCTGTGTTTTGAATTTGAAAAAATGGATTAAATATTTGGAATCAGGATGTCCAAATTATTTAAATAGGTAACTTTTATTTTTGCACATTTTGAATAATTACTGCGGTAAATATTTTATTTACCACGGTTAAAGGGTAAATCCGGTAAATAAGGGTTAAAAAATAATATTATAATAATACAAAATGACCCTAAAACGTGTCCTAACCTTATTGGTGGACACATACCCGACCATAGGCATCCTTGTGTCGATTTTGGGACCCCTTAGAGCCACTTGTATGTGGTAGGGACACATTATATTAATAAAGTTAAAATAAAAATAAAAATGGCATAAGCTTACATCTTTTAGAAGAAAAATTTTTACATAGGGTTATACATGTTGGATTTTTGATTATAAATATTCATTAGAAATCTAAAAGGATTTCCTACATAATTATATTTTATTTATAATTTTTAGACATCAAATAATTTATATTATTAATGACACAATAATGATGCATTGTTTACCTCATTAATAAATCATTTAAATAAATAAGATTATAATGATTAAAATATTATCTAAAACCTGTCCAATTCTTATTGGTTGATGTTATTTAGAAAATTAGTCATCTTATCTTCGACCTCAATGATTTTTGGACCATTATAAACCGATTATAATTATATTAAAAAGTAATACTTTCACTCTTTCCTAAAGAGCCCCTCCTCTCCATTATAAAAGGAGACCACTTCTACTCATTCCTCACACCTCTCAAGCCACTTGGCTCGGCCAAACGTTTCCCAAATACTCTCCCAACTTCCCTCACTACAACCTAGAGGCCTTAGTTTGATCAGAAAGTCAACCTAAGGAGCCCTTTTGATCAAATCAAAAGGAAGAACCCGAAGAAGAGGTAATATTTTCACCACCCCTTTTCAAGTTCCTTTCTTCTTCCACTTCTTCTTTCTTTGTTCTTACCATTCTAAAATAATAACTCCAGTATCTCACATATACTGTGATGTTATTATAAATATGGTACAACCATATTCAGTATTCTATCCACCCTTTGAATAACATGTCACCATACGTTCGTACGTACGGACTACCGTCTCCACGAACACGATGAGATTCATTCTCCATCGTATCCATTCAAGTATAATTATCATTTGATGATTTAAAAATGATGTTTAAGGACTTGATATCATTCTGGATATGAATAATATACAACCTATCCATTACAAACATGTCTTACGTAACAAAACATATAAAATAAATCAAGTAAGTTAACACCCGAAACAACGATAATACTAAGATATTATTATCAAATCAATATTAAAAGATCATATATGATATCATATTAATGTATATGATTCTTTTATAATTTAAAAACAATTATTTCACCATTATACAGGAGGTTAACCTACCCCAAACAAGGAAATGTACAAGGTAAGGGTTATTTCACAATCTCTTCATTATCCGAGGTTGTTTATACGTAGTAATCTACTGGGATCTCTTTATCATCCACATCCATGTTTCTTCAAAATGTATTTCAAAACATTTTTAATATTTAAAAGAATATGGGTTAAAGTTATTTATACCCTTGTTTGACTTTTTATAAGAGGTTTATAAGGGAATCTTTCTGTCGTTTTCCAAACAATGTGCTTTTTAACCTTTTCGACAGAATTAAGATAAGAATTTTTTTTTAACTTATACGGCGGGTGCGGTTATTTTCCACCATTATAAAATCGTCAAAGCTTCCCTTACAAGATTATAAGAATATTTTCAAAGAAAATGTTTTATTTTATAAATATGTGTCTCTTAAATGATTTCAAAATAGAAAGAGATATTTCTTTAAAAAGAGTTTTGATTTCCTCTATGTCAACATCCTTTAATGGATTTTACGATTATTTGAGGATGATATATTATGATACAAAACATTTATATTGTATTGAAGGTTTTGTGATATGTTTGACTGTGGATGTGCTATTTTTATACCATTCATAGTTTATGGTGAAATTATTTTCATTTCGTATGCTAGTTTTAATACGAATGTTTATGTTATGTTTAAACCTTTTCATATGGGAATGCATTGGACTTAGTAAGTGACGGGTGGAGCCCGCTGTAGCTCCTCGATGCATCGGTAGGTCTCATGAGACAAACTAGTGTCTTGGAACAAGGCCTTGACAAAATCTTATTTGTAGTCTTGGCACGAGGCCTTGACTATGTGGTTATGATAGTCTGGCATTATGCATTCCAACATTATGAAAGTGGTTATTGATTTTTGCATGTGATTATTCGATTAGTAGAATATCCATGTGAATAAGTAAATGGAATTATTTCATTTTATTTATGCCATACCATGTTGAAAGTTCATGTTTGAAAGGCTTTTGTTTTAGTTATACATTGCCTTAAATGTTTATTCTTATTTATGAAAGTTTCCTCTATATTGTTATCCTTACTGGGAATTTGAGCTCACCCCTTTTCTATGTTTTATTTTTCCCAGGAAGTGAAGAAGTAAATTATGAATGACCTGCAGGGATATTATGAGGGGTTAATAGTGTGGACTATGGAGACAATATGTTGTTGTAGTAGTTTTTTTTATTTTGATGATGTAATGTAAAACTTATGAATATATCTAGTGTTTACAAGGCTACTAAACCAATCGGTCTTTAGAGATTTGATCTTTCTTGTGATCATGCCAATGTTATGTAATTAATGCACCGACTCTGGGTAACTGGGGTCAGGGCGTTACAAAACATGTCAGTCTTTTGATAGTTTTTACTTCTTAAAAAATAACTTTCTGGTTTTCACAATAAGGATTTAACTTTAAATTAATTAATGAAACTTAAATATCTTTAGTTTGGTACAATATATATCTTTTTTAAATTCAAAATATCAAAATTTTCTTAGGGTGAATTTTTGGTATTTTTCTGAAAACTTTCAATTTTTGATGAATAGTGAAAACACAACGTTATTGTTTAAAATTGACTTTTATTTAAATATTTATTATTATTATTTTAATTTATTTTAAAGTCAAAATTGATACATAATACCTATATTAGTTCAATGTAATTTATTAGAGTAATTTTATAATAAGATTACATGTATAAAATTTTATTTAACATTTTAACGTCTTTTACCCACCTTCTAGGCACATTTTCACATTTGCATAAAACGTAATTTTACCGCTTCTATGAATTGAATTTAAAAAATCCTAGAGACTCGGTTGAAATCAGTAAGTAAAATGTGGATTAATGGGATGAAAATAATTTTTTCTGAATAGTAACTTTTGAATTTTATTTACCATGGTTAAAAGTAAATTGGGTAATTAAAGGTAAAATGATATTATAATTACCCTAAATCATGTCCTACTTCTATTGGATAAGTGTTTTTCAACCTAAATAAACCTTAGGAATAAATTATGATCCTCTATGATCCACTTGGATTGGATTAGGACATTTATTATTATTTTATTTAAAGAGGAGTTAAAAGTGTAAAATTCAAAGTTTAATGACTAAACCATTTTTAATATGGGGATATACAGAAGATAAATTTTACCATAAATATTTATTATAAAGATAAAATGATTTCATACTTCATGGTATTTTATTTATAATTTTTAGACATTAAATAATTAAATTTATTTATGACACAATGATGATGTAGTAATTACCTTATTAATGAAAGATTAAAAAAATCGATAATATTAATATAAAAATAAATATAAATTGAAAATTTTGATGCATTAAACTTATTTTTTAGGATAATATGACATTATAAGGTTGATTTAATATATTCTTTATAAGTAATCATGTTTTTTTGACATTCAAAAAAACAAAATACAAAATAGTTTCAAAATTGACATAAATGAGTTTTAAAAACAAATAGTATATTATTAAATGATATAATATTCCTAAAAATATAAGTTTCTTCCAAAGAACTTATATAATTATATATATGTCATTAATGAACAACTTTAGGTTATCTTTTTATTTTATAGTAAGTCTATTAACCATGTAATATCAAAATACAAGAAGACATGGTAAAAGTTAAAATATTTAACTAAGAATTAAATCTAAAAGATAAGGTTAATATGGTGACTGAAACATGACTAAATCATATTTGTTGAGATTATTTCGACCCATACCCACCTTATCGTAGAAATAAATTCATTTTTGATCTATTATAAATCGAAAATTATTTTATAATAAAATAATATTTCAATCTTTTCCGAAAGAAAACCCTCACCTATCTTATAAAAGGGTACTTCCCCTTATCTTAATTTCACACCTCCAAAGCCATTTATCTCGACCAAACCCTACTAAATTATCCTCCCAACTACCCTAAATCCATCCTAGAGGCCTTAATTTTATCATAATGTCATCCTAATGATCCCTTTTGATCAAATCAAAAAGAAGCACCCGAAGAAGAGGTAATGATTTCATCACCTCTTTCAAAGTTCTTTTCATCTTCCACTTCCTCTTTCTTTGTTGTTTCCATACCAAAATAATAACTCTAGTACCTTATAATATCTTTGATTTTATTAAAAAATATTCATTATTATATCCATCCTATGAATGAAAAAGTCACCATACGCGTGTACGTACGGCTTACCGTCTCCACGTCGTGGTGTAGTTTTTTATTCAACACTTAATTATTTGGATGGGTATAATAATGAGTATAATTGATTTAAATAATAAATATAACATGTTGATAATTATTTATATGTGATATAACATCCAATTATATATGATTTTACTATCAATATAATATTATTGTAGCTCGTGTGGGCGTACGGATTACCGTCTCCACGAACGCGATGAGATTCATTCCCCATCGTAACCATTCAAGAATAATTTTTATTTTATGATAAAAAATAATTTTTAAGAACTTAATATCATTATTGATATTAATAAAATAAATCCTATCCATAACAGACATTACTTATGTAACAAAACATATAAAGTAAAATGAATCAGTTAACATCTGAAATAATGAAACTACTGAAATATTATTAACTAAACAATACTAGAAGATCATATATGATATCAAATTTTAGTATTTGGTCCTTTTATAATTTAATAACAACTATTTAACTATTATATAGGAGTTTAACGTTCTCTCGACTTTGGAAATGTACAACGTAAGGGGTTTTCATCTCAATTTTTATTCTCGTGAGACTCATGCTATATTTGCCATTATTTCCTTTAGTATGGTGTATATACTTCCCATGATTGTATTATTTGTGTAATATACTATAATTTATTTTTATTTTCATATTCATTGTACGATCCTTCTTTCATGGGGTGTATGTTTTTTAATTTACCAATTAGGTAAGGAAATTTTTTATTTCAATTTCCACTCATTGGGTTTTAGGCAAACTTCATTGATTATTTTACTCCAAGATTATGTGTGAAATTACTATTTATTTATTTATGTAGTAATTTACACTCCCCTTTGTGTGGATATAATTTTTATACACATAATAACTCCATTGATAAATTATAAAGTCACCGATATGAACTTGATAAGCTTAATTTTAACTCAATTTCCATTCATTGAGTTAAACATCCAAGTCATTGATGATGTTTTTACAAGAATATGTTTGAATATACTCTGATTAATTTACACTGAATATCCAATAATAATGAGTGTATTTATATTTCTCACACATAATTATGTCATTGATTTATCCTTAACCTAATGGTACAGTCTTTATAAGGTATTTCATCTCAATTTACATTCCATTGAGACTTCTATGTTATTATGCGCCATTTCCCTTTTATATGGTGTATATACTGTACTTTGACATAGTATGTCATAAATCCCTTTATTATCATGATATTATAAAGTTTTTAATACCTCAATTATTTGAATTCAATTGTCTCTCATTTGGTTAGGAATTCTAACTAAAATATCATTTTAAATGTTATAAACATTTATTCTTCTAAATCATTCTCATTAATGTCGATGTTTTAAAATTGGTTTTAAGGATTTATTTATATGGACAAGAATGTTTTAAAATTAAAATTCCTTTTAAATGTTTCAAATTTGTATGGGAAAATTTGATTCTAAAATATATTTTAAACAGCTTCTTAATAAATAGTGAGACTTCTAAATGTTTTCAAGAAAAAGGGGATATTTCTCTCAAATAGTTTTACTGATTATTTTCATCTATATCAATATCCTTCATTATTCTTGATTGAGGTTGATTTATTATAATACAATCTTCCATATTGTATTGAATTAGTTATTCTTGACTGTTGATGTTCTATTTTTATACCATTCATGGTTTGTGGTTATAATATTGACATTTCGTATACTAGTTTTAATACAAATATTTAAATTTTGTTTCAACCTTTCCATATAAGGAATGCATTGGACTTTGTATGTGATGGGTATAGCCCACTATAGCTTCTTTATCCATCAGTAGGTAGCATGAGACAAACAATTTTCTTGGCACAAGGCCTTGACAAAATCTTATTTTTATTCTTGGCACGAGGCGTTGACTATGTGGTTATGATGTCTGGCATTATGCATTACATCATTATTAAATTAGCTATTGATATTACATGTGAGAATTCTACCAGTAGAATGTCTATGGGAATAAGTAAATGGATATATTTTATTTCTATTTACCATATTATGCTAAGGATTATGTTTAAAAGTCTTGTGTTTTATTCTTATAAATTGCCTTAAATGTTTATGCTTATTTATGATAGTTTCCGCTAAATTTTATCCTTACTGAGCATCTAAGTTCACCAATTTCTTTTGTATTCCTTTTCCCAAGATGTGAATAAGTATATTATGATTGACTTTCAAGGATAGGCTAAGGGATATTGGTGTGCTCAAAGCTGAAACATTTTTGTTGTTGTTTTATTTCATGATGTAATGTAAAACGTATGTATGAATCTAGTACTTCAAAGGCTAATAAACTAATCGGTCTTTCGAGACATGATCTCTTGTGATCATGCCAATGTTATGTAATAATGCACCAACTATGGGAAACTAGGTTCAGGGAGTTACAATGGGCCAGGTTTGTACATGGGTTGAAGGAAGGTGGGTGGAAGGGGATAGGTGCAAGCGACAATAGATAAGGGGACTGGGTGTCATAAACCCTAGATTCATGGATTAAATTGATCAGGAAATTACACGACATTTATTTGAAGTACATGAAGTGTAATTTTTTATTTTAATGTCCCTAAGCTATCTTAAGATTACTCTAACCTGATCTTTCCTAAGGTTACCGAACCCAGGTTTCCTTCAAGTCATTTCTTTGTTTAATGTTGATATCTTGACTCTTCAGTGCTCAGTTGAATTTTAAGCTAATGGCACGCCCCATATGGAAGGGTTCTTGATATAGTTTTAATGTTTTTCAAATGACTTTTAATGGTGGTCTTCCCTCTTTTTGAAGCTCAATGGTCTCATGATGAAATGCTTCTATGACCACAAAGGTTATTGAATATTATTATTTCATCTTCCTATAGAATAATTTTAATCTTGAGTCGAACAAAAAGACCTTATTTCCTAGGAAAAATGTGTTTTTCAATGAGTTAATTAGGTCATTTTATTTCCTTTTATTTATAGATCATGGAATTTTCATAAGCATCATTTATGACTTCGTCTATTTCATCCTATTTCAATATCATAGCTGGCCCATATTTTTAAAAATCCATACTGAGTTGTTTAATTTCATAATATGAGTGATTCTTATGTTCTACTGGAAAATGACATGGATTTCTAAATATCAATCAGAATGGTGTGGTACCAATGGGTTTTTTGTACATAGTGCAGTATTCCCATAGTTTATCATCTATCATTATACTCCAATCCCTTCGACTTTTGATTACTATATTTTCATAGATTTATTTGATTTCCCAGTTTCAAAAATCAACTTTCCCTCTTGTTTTTGGGTGGTAGGGAGTTCCTGTGTTATACCTGATTCAATATTTGACCAGTATTTAATTAACATATTGATTTACAAAATGGTTTCCCCGATCACTAATGAGTAATATAAGAAATAAAAATCCTAAAAATACATTACCCTTCAATAAAGTATTGACCACCTATGTTGTGTCATGATCAGTAGATTCAGCTTCTATCCATTTGGAAATGTATTCAATGCCAAGAAGGATATAGGTAATTCCATGTGAATTGGGAAATGGTACCATAAAATATATTACTCAAAAGTAAAATATTTCAACTTACATGGTTGTGTTTTGGGGCATTTCATTCCTTTTTCAAATGGTGACAGTTCGTTGGCACCGATCACAGCTTTGACAATAATACCATTCATCTTGGTGGATTATGGGATAAAAAGGTTCATTCTGTAGATTTTTCCTACTTTTCATTTTTTCCATGATATCCTCTAGTTGGTTATGTATGTAACATGTCTAACACACATGGTATTTCATCCTCTGGGATGAAATGTCGCAATAATCCATCAGAACAACTCTTAAAAAGAAGTTGTTTATCCAAGTGGTAGTGTGAAGATTCAACTAAGAGTATTCTACTATATTGTTAAGAGAGGTATAGGGGTTAAAATATCAAGGTGAGATAGTTTAAAATATCTAAAAACCATAGTTGTGATTCTATGTTGAAGAGAGATTCATCGAGGAAGTTGACTTGAATGTCTAGATCTCCATCATCCTATATAAGTGGCAGTGGAAGTTGGGATAAATGGTTGGCGAAAAAAATTTCAATTCCATTGGTATCATGGATGACGATGTAAAACTCTTATATCAATAGGATCCAAATTATCATTCTTGGTTTGGAATCATTTTAATTAATCAAATATTGTAGGGAATCATGGTTAGTGTACATAATGAGTGTTGAAAAAACCATATTGGAGGGAAATTTCTTGAAAGCAAAGAGAACTACTGAGAGATCCTTCTCTATAGTTCTATAGTTCACCTGCATTTCATTCTATGTTTGAATGGAATAATATATGGGGAAAAATATGTGACAGACTCATTGTCCTAGAATAGTTCCAACAGTGAAATCAAGGGAATCACACATCAATTCAAACTCTTTTCCCAAATCTAGTGAAATGATTATAAGAACATCTACCAAGATTTTCTTTAAACTGTTTATGACCTTCCAACATTCATCAGTGAACTCAAAAATAGTTTCTTCTGATAACAGGTGTTTGAAAGTGTGCGAAATGTTCACAAAATATTTCACGAATCACCAATATATTCCATTATATCCTAGAAGGATCCTTATTTGTGTAACATTGAGGGATTAGGTAAATCATTGATCACTTTTATTGGAATGGGATCCCCCTCCATTACATCCGTGTAAAAAAATTCAATTTACTATGCCTCCATGAACCATAAAGTGGCATTTTCCCAGTTTAAAACCAGGAAATTTTCTTCACAATGTTGTACGAATAACTCGAGATTTGATAGACATACCTCACCATAAACAAAAAATTCATCGATGAAAATTTCTAATAATTCATTTTTCATATTGTGGAATATATGTTTCATGCACCTTTGAATGTTTTATGGTGCATTAAACATACCTAAGGACGTTTTCATATAGGAAAAGATACCAAATGGACATGTGAATGGTTTTTTAGAGTAATCATCTATGTTGAATGCATTAAAATTGTATCCCAAATATCCATCCATGAATTAGTAGAATTCATGTCCTTCTAGTCCCTCAATCATTTGATCCATGAAGGGAAAGGGGAAATGAACTTTCCAGTTTTCTAAAATAGGGTTTCTATAGTGCGCACATATGAGTCATCCAGTGATGGGTCAAGCCGAGATCATTTCTTCATCGTCATTTTTTTAACTATAACACCTCCTTTCATTGGTACAACATGTAGTGGTCTCACCCACTCATGATTAGAGATTAAAAAAATTATTATAACATCTATAATTTTTAGTGATTCTTTCTTAAAAACCCTTTCATTAGTGGGGTGAGTCACCTATGGGGTTGGGGTTTGGGTTTTTCACCATCCTATAATAAGAATTCATGGGTGAAAGAAGAAGTATTGATCCCTTTGATATTATCTACTCCCTAAAAAATTGACTACTAATATATTTACATGACTTCAATCAATATTTCCTCCTGTGACTCTGACAGTTATGAGTTAATGATAACTAGTAATGCATCAGCAGTTTCCAAAAATGGATACTTGAGTGTACTAGGGAGGGGTTTTAGTTCCAATTTCAGTGGTGGAATGACTGAGGTTATATAATGTGGGATGTTTTCACTTATAAGATGTTTTATGTAGTTCACTTCCTAAAGTTCATATTCATCTTCCTCGTTATGGGTCATTTTTTCACTCTCTTCTCCAATTTCAAAGTTGTCATCTCTATCATATGTGAAAAAGATAACTTGGTAGTCAAAAGAATCATAAATAATTTTGGCTTATTTTTCTAGTTCAAACAAAAAAATTTCATCACCTAATTAGAATATGATTATTCCTTGATTTAAATCAATCAGTGCATTCCTAGTGCCAAGGAATGGATAGCTGAGATGATTGGAACATCTCTGTCCTCTTCCATGTTCATAACGAGGAAATCTTATGGAAAATTGAACATTTTGCCTTTGAATAATACATCCTTAAGAAGTAATCAGGGATACATTACCGGTCGGTAGGATAATTAGAGTTCCCCTCTTCTGGGTTTGTGTTCCTTGAGTCCCAGCTTTTGGAATACACTCATTGGCATGAGTTTGATACTTGCTCCTAAATTTCACCACTCTCTTCTAAAGTTACATTCTTCTATTTTTCAAGGGATTGAGATAAATTCAAGATCCCTCATTTTTAGTGTAATTTTTTCCTAAAAATAGCATAACAAAATAAATTTAGTGATATGACTCTTATGTTATCCATTTTTTTAGAGAGAATCGCCTTTATGAAATTTTTCATATTTAGGAATTTGAGATATTTCCTCCATAAAAGGAATGTTGATGTGAAATTTCTTGAACATATCAAAAAATTTCTTTTATTTCCCTTAAATCCTTCTTTACCTCACTCTTTTTGAAAAAAATAGTTGCTTTATAAGGTGTGGGAGCAAGGTAAACATCTTCTTTGGGTTGTTCTTAAATCAGAGATTTTTCAGATTTCAGTTCTTCTTGATGTATATTTTGAGCAGTTTCAGTTGTTTTTTTCATCATTTATTCCATGATAATGGAATTTGGAATTCATAAATGATACTCTATAATAAATAATTAAATGGGTATAAATTTTAATACCCTTGATAGAGAAATGGTCATGGTATTCACTACACAATGACTTTGGCTTGAGATAAAATTGTTGTGCAATTTCGGCAGCATAACGGCATGACATAAGAAATCATAAAAACGTTTGATGAGATAGAAATTGGTGTCTCTTCATATGTACATGAAATAAGGAGTAAGGTGGTCATATAGATACATTCCCCAACAAAGTTAATGGAAATTAAATTCATAATACAAAACAATTTCGTGAATGTGAATGAGAAGAGTGAAATTTATTATAGAATTTCAGCATGGTAACGGGTGTACATGGGAGACATTAATGAGAGAGAAAGAGGCCAATCTTAATTTAAATCATAGGTAGGGGAATATAAGGGAGGTGAAAAATCATACCCCAAAATTTTTAATTGAAATTAAAAGGGTATTAAAACATAAAGTAATTGGGATAAAAATAAGGAAGGAATGAATCCCTTACTAGGAAGTGTGATCCAAAAGGCTTGGGAGAGGCTTGAGAGAGGATTTAATAGGTTGGTAAATCCCCAAAGGCTTTTAGTTAAGAGGAAGTGGGATATTGGGTGTGTTTATATAGGAAAAGAGACGGAATTATTTATTTTTTAGGTTTGGGACACCACACATTAAATTAATCAAAACCACAAAACATCCCATGTTTGTTTCCCATGGTTTTTTTAAAATGGGAGGGGAAAATATTATTTTATAAGGCCAATGGAATAAATTCTTAAAATATTAGGCTTTATTATGTGGAGATGAGTCACACTATCAAGGAAATCAATTTAAAATTTTAAAATTTTTTATAAGTCTTGGAGGTTCCACTAAGGCACCATAAAAAATATCAATTAAATATAAAATCACATTATTTTAAAGATAAAACATATATTGGCCGAACATATAATTTATAATATTTTATTACATCACTATTGGATCACTATTATGTCATAAAACACCTTATATATTTAATGGGTATTTAAGTTTTACCCAAAAATTCTATTGTCTCAGAAAATTATGAAAAATTACCCATTGTATAATTTTGGTGTCTTGATTCAAAACCTAATATTCATTTCATCTAAATAATTTTCTAAATATTTTAATTTTTTCTTTCAAAATCAAAACCGGAATTTATAAAAAATTCATGGGTTTTGGCAAATATAGCTTTCAAACCATAATAAAAATTCCAATTATATTCATAAAAATTATACAAACATTTATATTTAATAAAAAATAATTTGGTGATAATATTTTATTAAAATATTATTTAATTCAAAATTCCATTAATTCATTGAAATAGATTTCTTAATTGAATATTTACTAAAAATGCTATTTTTTCTTTAGAAACTATTTACAAAGTAACAATAATAAAATGAATGTATATTATCTATACAAAAATAATGTACATAATCATAGTACTAGGGTATCATTAAATAACCCCTTATAACACCCACATTAGACCGAAGGGAATGATGTGTGATGGTGACATACTCTTGGGGTGGCTTGGATAACATCATTCATGTGGTAATCACTATAAACATCCACTTCTCTCATAGGTGGTTCTGCTCGAGCTTAACGTGGTGAAGCTCATCTTGGGCTTGGTCAAGAGAAAAGCCCATTGATGTCACCCCCTTTCTAAGCTCCGACAAATGGGGTTTGTAAGTAGAAATACTATGTGATGAGGTCATCGCTTCCTTTATTTGAGTAAATTGGATTTGTTAGATCTCTATATTTATACTAATCATGTGACCATGGTTCAATGGATCCATTAGAAATGGTAATAATACTTAATGGTATTTTGAAATCCAAAAATCATAAAACCAAAGAAGTGTATATGTTATATAACCATATTTCTTAATAATACATTTAATTAGATCAAGATGAATTTTCAATAATAAATGTTCGGGTCATTAAAATCGTCCTCCCTTAATAAATTTTTCCCTTGAAATTTCCTTTTCCCATACTAAAACAGATGTAGGTAAATCTGCTTTATCACTTCCTCGGATTCCCACATTTCCTCTTTAAACTTTTGGTTTCTCCATAACACCTTGACATGGGGAATTGTCTTATTTTGTAGAAAGTTTTCTCTATGATCTAAGATCTACACTGGCTTCTCTTCAAAGGATTGGTCATTCTCCAATGGTACCACCTCTGGATTGAGTACATGCAATGGGTAAGGTATGTATTTCTTCAAGAGTGATACATGGAATAAATCACGTACTTGAGATAGGTTGGTTGGGAGTGTTAGTCAAAAGGCCACTGCTCCAATGTGATCAAGGATCTCTAAAGGGCCAATGGACCTTGGACTAAGCTTTCCCTTCTTCACAAATCTCATTACTCACTTCCACAGTGATATACGGAGTAATACCATGTCTCTGACATCAATCTCTAGCTCTCATCGATGATTATTGGCATAGATCTTTAGTCGACTCTGAGTATCTTTAATGTGTAGTCGGACTGTCTTAACCTTCTCAACTATTTCTTCATCCATTTACGAACCTAGGATTTTTCTCTCTCTGACTTCATCCCTACAAGAAAGTGTTTTGCACCTCTTCCCATATAGGGCTTCATAAGGAGCCATTTATATTATTGAGTGTAAACTATAATTGTAAGAGAACTCAACAAGAGGAATATGTTGATCCCATCCTCCTTTGAAGTCCATTGAGCATGCTCTCAACATGTCCTCAAGTGTTTGGATAGTCCACTCAGATTTTCCATCAGTTTGAGGATGATAAGACGTACTTAAGTTTAGCTCAGTATCTATACCATGTTGAAGACTCTTCCAAAACATAGAGGTGATTATTGGATCTCGATCGGATATAATCTATAGTGGTAATCAATGCAACCTTACCACGTCTCTAGTTTATATCTATTCTAGTTGATCCAATGAGAAATCCTCTTAAATTTCAATGAAGTGTTCCATATTTGTAAGAAGATCCACAACAACCCAAATAACATTGTTTCCTTTGGAGTCTTCGGAAGTCGAGTGAAAATTTATATGGTGATCTTCTCCCATTTCTATACTGGTATTGGTAATTGTTTCATCATCACCTTAGACTTCTACCTCTCAGCCTTCACTTGCTAACATACCAGACATTTTGATGTATACTCAGTTATCTCCTACTTCATGCTATCCCACCAATAATGCTTTCAGATATCTCAATACATTTTTTTGTTTCCTAGGTGAATGGAGAAATTTGAACTATGTGCATCGTCCAAAAGTTTCTTCTTTATCTCTAGATTTGATGGAACATATAGTCTTGACACAAATCTCAAAATTCTGTCTTAATTGACATTGAACTCCAAGGATTCCCTTTTCTGATAGTTTCAACCTTCTTCTGAATTCCATAATCATCATTTTGAGCATCCTTTAACCTTTCCAAAAGAGACGGTTGAGTAATAATTTGTGAAATGATTGATGATATTTACTTCTTTATGATTTCCATGTCCATCTTCATCAAATATAAGAATATTGGATCCTTTTCAATTCTAATAAAAGATAGAATTGTTGGGTCCTTTTTACATAGATCATCTTCCACCTTGTTTACTTTTGCAGGGTGGTAATGGATTGAGAAGTCACAGTATTTGATCATCTCTAACCATATTCGTTGGCGCATGTTCAACTCTTTCTGAGTGAATATATACTTGAGGCTTTTGTGATCCGTGTATATTTCACACTTCTCACCAAAGAGGTCATACCACAAAATTTTCAAATCAAAGATTACTACATCCAACTCAAGATTATGTGTCAGGTATTTTTTTTGATGAACATTATATTGTCTTGAAGCATTGGTAATGAATTTTTCATTTTTCATCAACACACAGCCCAAGTCCTTCTTCAAATCATCTATGGATACCACAAAAAGTTCTCCACTTTTGGGTAAAGTGAGCATGGGCACATTGATAATCCTCTTTTTTAACTCCATGAAGCTCTCTTCACATTCATCACTCCATGAAAACTTCACTCCCTTCCGAGTTAGTTTGGTAAGAGGGTATGAGAATCGTGAGAAATTTCTCACAAATTGGTGATAACATCTAGTTAACCCATGGAATCTATGGATATCTGTTACAGATATTGGCCTCATCCATCTTTCAATTACATCTTTCTTGAAGGTATGCACAGATATCCCATTACATGTGATGATATGACCCAAGAATGAGACTTCCTTCAACCAGAACTCACACATGTTTTACTTTACATAGAGGTTCTCTTTTTGCAAGGTCTCTAGTACAGTGCTTAGATGATCCTCATTCTCCTCCTTGGTTTTGGAGTATATTAGAATATATCTATAAAGACTACAAAATTTTTTTTGAGGTAATATCTAAAGACTCTATTAATAAATTCCATGATTATTTCTAGGAAATCAGTGAGTCTGATTGTCATTACTATGAATTAATAGTGCCCGTACCTTGTACAAAAAAGCAGTTTTGGGGATATCCTCCTTCTTAAACCATACTTGGTAATATCCTGACCTCAAATCCACCTTGGAAAAGTATTTTTCTCCATGTATCTAATCAAACAATTCAACAATTCGTGGCAGATGATACTTTTTCTTTATCGTGATTTTTTTGAGCTCGCGATAATCAATGCAAATGCACATTGACCCATCCTTCTTCTTGATGAAGAGGACTGTTTCACCCTATAGTGAAGCACTTGGGTTTATAAAAAATTTATCTAGATTCTCCTGTAGTTGTTTCTTCATCTCCTCAATCTCCACAACATCCATTATATATGGAGTCTTGGATATTGGAAATGACCTAGGTATAAGGTCATTTGAGAATTCAACATCTCTTCTAGAAGGAAGACCAGGAAATTCCTCTGGAAAAACATAAACAAATTCCCTTAGAAAATTAATGTCTTAAAATATGGTTTCTTCCTTAGACTAAATCATATGATCCAGATACATGTGCTCATAGGGAAGTAATATGGATTCTTGAGATGATGGTTCTAAAGAATATTCATCTTCCTCCATTCCCTTGAATAGAATCAGGGGTCGATTCTGCATATGAAGAGTGATTTCCCTCTCATATAAATTTATGTTGTCTCTATATAACGAAAGCCAATCCATTCTAATAATTGAATTAAATTCCACTATAGTGAGTATGAAGAGGTTTTTTGGGAAGTTCATACCACAAATTGAGATAGGGGATGAGTTATATTCATGGGTTTCAAGGATCTCACCATTTTCTGTAGTCACCTATATCTTTACTTCCATGATTTTTGGTGGTGTTGGGATTGTTTTAATAATCATTAAAGATATAAAAGAATGTGTAGAACCATATATGATAACCCTACCTTTCAATTTTTGATTCTGGTTCAACTCCATATCTTTATCCAAAAAAAACTTATGAATTGTAACTATTAAACATGTAAGTGGGAATCCAATGATAAAAAAGGATGACATATAAAAAACATTGATTTCCTTAACATTTAATTTATAGGATTCAATCTATGTTAACCATGACCTACTTAACAAAATATATTATTAGGGGAATTTTTTTATTCCAATAAAAATGGTTCATACTAGTCTTTTGAATTTACCAATGAATATCCCCTAGGAGTGTCGTAACCAAGAGTGCAGTAAGGCCCATTGTCATGTACTAGGATACCTTGGTTCAAGCTCAAAACTCCTTGTCAGAGTTTTCACTCCTAGGTACATATGTGTCAGAGCCGCCTCTACATGATCGTATCTAGACAGGTATGTATTTTCTTGATAAAGTAATTAATCAATACTCACCAAAACTTAGGGATGATTTTTATTATACATAGTATTAACCCTAAGGATTTAACTAGGGTTTTCTAATCCTAATACCAAAAATAACTAAACTTATTCTCTGATACCAACTATAACAACCCTACTTTTTATTACACACTTAAGCCTGATTTATTAAATTAAACATTCACTTGATAAAACATAGTAGATTGAGATTTCTAGTGTCTTTGGGGAATAGAAACATCACATAATGACTTAAAACATGAAACACAACATCTTTACTGAAAACATCCTTTACATGATCACTGCATTCCCTAGTACTTATCATTGCATGGGATAACCTGAGAACATGCATAAGAAAACGGTGATATATAAAGCCCAGTAAGGGAGTAAACAAGTCATAACATGAATAATAAAATAAATTTTAGTAAATATATATATATATATATATCAATTGAGCATAATAGAGACATGAACATAAAGGAATGGTATAGCATGATTACAATAACATGGAAATGTGGCAACAACACTTAACATGGTATTAGCATGAGCCAAGGCTCATTGCACATGGAGCATGAGTAAACCCTAATTTCACATGAATTAGAAGGAGTAAACCCTCATTTCCCTGGATGTATCATGATAATAATCTTTACCCACTGCATTGGAGTGCTATCAGGGCACACCCTTCTTAAACATTTCATTTCATGCATAAGTTTTCCACATGGATCATACAACATGGTTTCATTAAACATCATCATTTATTATAAAATAAATTAATGTGGAATTCATGAATGAAACTCTATAATAAATAATTAAATGTTCATAATGTTTAGTACCATTGATAGAGAAATGGGCATGGTATTCACTACACAATGACTTTGGCTTGAGAAAAATCACGGTGCAATTTCAGCAGCATAACGACGTGACATAAGAATTCATAAAAAATGTTGATGAGATGGAAAGGGGTGTCTCATAATATGTACATGAAATGGAAAGTATGTTGGTTAATATAGATACACTTCACAACAATTTTAATGGAAATTAGATTCATAATACAAAATAATTACTTGAGTGTGAATGAGAACAGTGAAATTTCTTATGGAATTTCGGCACGGTAACATGTGTACATGGGAGGCATTCATGAGAGAGAAAGATATCTCTAATCATTTATAAAATAGGTAGGTTAATATGAGGGAGGTTATAAATCATACCCCAACATTTTTAATTGAATGTAAAAGGGTATTACAACATAAAGTTACATGGATAAAAATAATAAATTAATCCCTTACTTGGAAGTGTGATCCCAAAGGCTTGGGAGAGGATTAGGAGAGGCTTGAGAGAGGATTATTGGGAGATTGGGGCACCTTGTGTGGATTATTGAGAGATTATTTCATAGTTTGGTCGAGCTCCAAATTCTTTTAGTGAAGAGGAAGTGGGAGCTTGGGTTCGTTTATATAGGAAATGAGAGGGAATTCTTTATTATTTAGGTTTGGGACACCACACCTTAAACCAATGAAAACCCAAAACCATACCATGGTTTTTTCCAATGGTTTCTTCCTAAGGTAAGTGTAAAACAATATTTTATAAGGAAAATAGACTAAATTCTTAAAATATTAGGCTTACTTATGTGGATATGAGTCACACTCTCAAGAAAATCAATTTAAAAAGTTAAAATGTTTTATAAGTCTTGGAGGGTCCACTAAGGAACCATAAAATTAATCAATCAAATATAAAATCACATTATATTAAATATAAAAAATATATTATCCTAAAATATCATTTATAGTATTTTATTACATAAAAATTGGTCACTATGATGTCATAAAACACCTTATATATTTAAACAGTATTTAATTGTTACCCAAAAATTCGACTATCTAAGAAATTTATGAAAAATTAACAATTGGATAATTTTGACATCCTAATTCAAAAAATAATATTCATTTGATCTAAATAATTTTCGATATATTTGAATGTATACTTTTAAAATAAAAACTAGCATTTATTTAAAATTCATGGGTATTGACAAAAATATCTTTCAAACCATAATAAAAATTACAATTGTATTCATAAAAATTATACGATCATATATATTTTATAAAAATTAATTTAGGGATAATATTTTGTAATAATATTATTTAATTCAAAAATCCATTAATTCGTCAAAACAGATTTCTTAATTGAATATTAACTAAAAATACTATTTTTTCATTAAAAACTATTTACAAAGTAACAATAATAAAATGAATGTATATTATCTATACAAAAATAATGTACATAATCATAGTACTAGGGTCACATTACATAAACCCTTATTACACCCACATAAGACTGAAGGTTAAGGTGTGCGAAGGCGACAGACTCTTGGGGTGGCTCAGATAACATTTCTTGGGTGGTAATCTCTATCAACTTTCACTTCTCCCATAGGTGGTTCCACTTGAGCTTAATGTGTTGAAGCTTAGCCTAGGCTTGGTCAAGAGAAAATATTAATGACACATCACTTCATTTTTCTGGGTTAATTGGATTTTTTAAAAACCTGTATTTATACTAATCATGTAACCACTGTTCAACAACTATATTAGAAACGGTAAAAATTCTTAATGGTAATTTGAAATAAAAAATTCATAAATAAAAAATAATTGCATATGTTATATAACTATTTTACATAATAAGACATTTAATTAGATCAAGTGGAATTTTCATTAATAAAAGTTTGGGTCGTTTCATCAACTCTAGTTTAGTTTCATTTATTTTTAATTTTTTTTATTTGATAAATGCATTCTATAATTTAATATAAGTGTGTATGAACTATGTGCGGGGTAGAGGGACCACATGTAATAGGATTTAAATAATTCTATTATTTTATTCTTCATGTTTTAAGTGTATTCAGATATAAATAAAATAAAATCAAACAATAAAAAATGGTCCCAATCTATTTTTTAGAATTTTCAAATAGTCTCTTCATATTTTCGTTTCTATATTTTGGGAGTGTAAATAAATAACATAGTTATTTTTAGATATAGTATGTATGAATTTTTGTAGGTTTTTTTATTCTTTCAAAATTTAATTGATTAAAATTGTTTCTTTCCTAGGAGAACTACCATGCTATAGAGGATGAATATCATTGGTTTTGAAATTGTGAGTGTTAAATTATTGAAGATTGAATTTTTCTCTTCTTTTACATATATTTTTTTAAAAAAGGAAATGGATTTTGAGTGAAATGATATATGAAGAATAATAGTAATAACATGAGGTTTTTATATTTTTTAACATAATCAATGGTAACTTATCCTCTATGAAAAATAATAACATAGGGTGAAAACTCAGAATAAATGGCTATAAGTCCTTTAAAACTGAAGTAATATGGGTATTTGGGATCTCAAAATGAATCTCTGAGACATAAGGAATTGTCTTTGTGTGTGTAAATTAATTTTTTATATATATTTAATTATCTCAATTTCAAAGTTTGTTTTTTAAATTTATGTATAGGGAAAAATTTTAAAAATGAATTTAATATATAGTATAATATTCAACATTGAACCCAAGTATATGAGGAGAATATTGAATCTAGATGAAGAATGGGTAAATTGACATATAACAATTTCAATTGAGTTGTATAAATGAAGTGGAAATCCAAACATTGGTTTATGAAACTCAGTAGAAAGTGATAAATTGAAGTGTTTCTTTTTTGAATTTTGACTCCACTAAAATCTATTTTTTCCACTCCATTAATTGGAAATAATTTATGAATAAAGAAGGCACATAGGCTTAGATTTATAGAGTATGAATGATAAGTCAAAAAATATAGGAACATATGATTTTATTTCTCTTTTTCTTATATATTTAATTATAGGTAGGAAAATTATTTTTTCAATTCATAGTATTTCAATAGAGTGAAATAATTTAAATATGGGGAGTTGTGAAATTATAGTTCATTAAAAACTTCATTTTAATTTAATTTTAAAATATCATCAATCCATTTATTTCTAAAATATCATCAATCCATTTAAAAATTTAGTAAATATTTCAATTTTAGGATCTTTGATAAATCTAGTCTTTTTATTTTTAATGGATGGAAATCATCATTTTTAATTGAATTATTCATTATTTATATTTAATTAAACATGATATTAATTGGGAATTAAACTAGTAACTAGTTTTTGAAGTTGATCTTTCACTATTTAAAACATTTTAAAAGTAATTATATAAATGTTCTTAATCATGAATTTTAATTTTTTTTTCATTTTTAAATTAAATTAAATCCACATATTGATTCAAATTTAGAACATAAAATGTTAATGTAATAATATTCATGATTATTAAATTTCTTATTTTTTTATTAATTTTACAAAAATATTTTATTAAAAACTCATTTTATGATATGTTGGTTGGGGTTAATAATACAAAAAGAAACCCAGAAGGTTGCCTCCTCAAAGTTAGTGTACTGACTACACATCAAAATTTTGTAGTTATAAAGTGACTGCACCATGAAAATCAAATTGACCATGCTCCATAAATTTATTGTGGATAATTAACTGACCATATTTTCAAAGTGATGAAGTTATAATTCTAAAAATCCTGAAAATAGTTGTACCAACCATATGAATACTCACACGGTCTGTGTACAGACCACTTTAAGGAAGAACAGTCAATCAATTGACCACAAATTGTAACTAAAGAAAACCATCACATGTGTATCCTGAATCTAACAAAACCTTTACCCAATCAGCCATGAATGTGACCTACACGTGACAATATGAATAAAATATCATGTGACTACAAGCACTTCCTTCTTATGGTGGGTCAATCAATGATGCCTACCAATCAATCTACATAGTCGATAATATTTTCTAAAATTTGTAATTAATAATGGATTTTATCCAAAAATATCCACGAATTTATTCTATAACCGACAGTAATATTGACCATAAAGAATCTCAAAGCTGAATAAATTGGATCTAACATGATAAACCAGTTATTGAAAGATGACTATCATCTCAGATTCTATAATCAGGGTCTTGATACGAAGTCAACTCATCAACCAAATAGAGGTAAGGATTGATCTTGAACCCAAATCACTCAAGAAGAAAAAACATGATAATTAGATCTGGATGAATCATATTTCCCAAATTCATCACTCATAACCTTGAGTAATCCAAAATGAAAAAAATCCTTATTTAAGCATTGAGTGAGCTATTATGTTTGATGTGGCTAAAGACTTGTATTCACTATTATGTTTTTTTCATATTTGAGATGGTGGGGACCACAAATCATCCTAATGGACCAACTATAATGGAGTGTGGGATTGCACGCAAGTTGCTGGAAAAAATTCACTTCTGATATTTTCCTTCCATAACAGAATGACTTTTGACAAATCTCAATGAACAAGGATTCAGGAATGTGAATTATAGATATATCCATGACCAACCAAAGGAATATAGAGAATATTAAAAATTAGTTTGAATGATTTCAAAATGATATTTTCGAAATATAAATTTATATTTTCTGATCTCATTGAGTTGGATGATTAATTGGTGAAAAGATGTGATTTTGGGACACATAAATGAGAAAAAATCTGGATAGTGTTGATGAACATTATATTTTTTGGAGATGATTTCAAGAATGGATGGTGATGATGACTAATGATTGATCCAAGATTATTATTTTTCATTTTTTATTTTATTACCCGGCATAGGCCCAAATGAAATAGAGACCAAGAAAACTAGACTAGAAGTGTGTGGGAAATGCATGACTCCATCCACCTAGACCCAAGGATAGTTCATTCATAGTTCAATTCCCTAAAAAAGGCACCAATACTTGTTTGGAAATCCATATCAGACATTTTAGGCCCAATTATAACCTAAAATTATGTAACCCAATAATTCAATATCCTAACCATCTCTAACATGTATAGTTCCTCATGTGATCACATTGAATAAATAATTGATTCCACTATACTATGACACCATCACACATAAACATTGGAATATTCTCAATGATATATATCTCAATCGCTTGGAAGGGAATATTTTAGTGGGAATAATTGATCTATGCTGATCATGACCTTATAAATTGACACGTGTCAAAAATATAATGAAGATAAGTGTACTAGGTCTATGTACAAAAATAAATAAATATTCCCAAGGTATGGAATAACCTAAAGGAGTTAATGAAACACATTTTTTACGTGGTAAATTTTGAATCATGTTAAGTATCTCTGGGAATCCTTCTATAAGCTAAAATAAGTCACTATTTAAGGGGTTTTATTGATCAACAAAGTTACTTTAATGGCCACCCAATCAATATTTGGTCTATTATTTACTATTTTCATCCATTTATATTTTCTATAATAACTCTAGTGATAACACATTAAACAATTATTGGCATATCCTAGTAGATTCTTCATACCTAGTGTTAATGAATTTCATGATTTAATTGTGCATTCTCTTTTTTAGCCTCTCTTGATTTAATCAAACTATTTATAAATTAATAAATATCTCTGTTTACCTTCATTTTGAATTTATTTTATCATCTTTACTGGATTTCACACACATTTCACTTAGGCCCTCTCTATCACTTGATATTTTGATTAATCGATTGAAATAAGAGTAATTAGGGATCTTTCGTTATTGGGATATGGGAGATTACTGGTAGCAGTGGTCATATAATCCATCTGATTGAATAAAACATTTATGATATGTCAATAAAGTGATATATCAATTTATTCAAGATAAAAAAAATAGTTGAAAAATATATTAATGATTTAATAAGAAAAATAAGGAGATATATGAGGAAAAGTTATTTTGTTTTAAACTAGTTTCAAAACGAACATAATTGCATTCAATCCAATCCACCGCTATTTTCACTCAAAAAAATAACCCATTTAAAATAGATTATAACCAACATAAATCATTTCTCTCTATAGAGAGAACTCATGTCCCAGTAAAAATTCATTTAAAACATGGGTTCCAAATTTTTATATTTGTGGCCCATGATAGGCCGCATATCATACTCCCCTAATTATGTGGGTGTGGTTCTCCCACAATTTGGGTTGGGTACTCCCATGCCTAATTCTAATGTCCTTGTAAGGTATGAGTATGACTCCATAGAACAGTGATAAGTGAGAGATTATTTTACATGTTATAATTATTTTCTTTCATCATGGATATGTTATGAGTCCTTATAGATGTATTGATTGGATAATTATAGACAATTGGGTTCAATCATTTATGGAGTCATGGGAATGGTATGCTTGGTTCTATGTAACAGATCCATTTATACATGGGATTGATTAAATGAAACCATCTTATTAGTAATGATACAACATTTTCCAATTTACTTGATCCATGAATAAAATGTATAATATTTTAAATGATTTTTTTAGAAATTAATTTTTATGGTCGAGATTTAAGTTATAATTATTTTTCATCATATAATTTTAGATAACAAAACTAAAATAGATCTAGATCAATTAATAGAAATTTATTTACTACCCTATCATTCCATCCAACACTGTATATATAGTTTTATGTTTTGGAAATGAAACCATTAATGTAGATGGATGATGCATTTTTCCTTATAGAAGTCATGATGAGAAACATTGTGGTTCTAAATTTGATTTTTGTTATTCCAATATGAGGTTGGGTAGAGATATTCTCTTGTGATTCCTATTGATGTGTCAAAAAATATTATTTGAGGCATGTTCATCTCAATAGACCATGGGATTATAGATGTATATAATGAATTGAGTAGTTATTCATCTCTACTTGTTACCTTATTGATTTAATATATTGTAAAGTATATGTTTGATAAATGTAAAATAAGTGTCGTATATAGTTTCATAGGTTGTTGTTTTGGTCACACATGTGCTCAATGGTGTTATCCTATAGTTCAATATGAGACTAGTCAGGAAAATATAAATGGTTCAAGAACATTCTCTTTGAATTATAGTTGAATGTGTCATTGGTGATTTTATATTTAGGTTCATGGTAGTTTTTGGACACTAATATATTACATAATTAAATCATCAATAGATTTCTTAAAGGATAGACAATTAACTGATTGAAATATCTATGATAGTATATGAAGACCTAGATAGTTTCGTGTTTTTAATGTGAAGTTCTGATAAGAGTTCTCGAGAAAGAGAAATGGGATGATTGTTGGTGTCTTCATATTATGATTTTGTGGTATTGATACTTGTGAATTTTTTCTTGGTGATTATACACTAGAATGTAAATTCTAAAGGAATACATTACATTGAATATATTATAAGGGAGGTTCAGTATTTCCAATGATATCCTCAATAGTAGGATTTTAAATAATTAAATTTATAATCATGTGAAAGTGTTTCGAGTAACTCATTAGTGTTAGGTTATACAATAATCTATATCGAAAATTCATTTTTTTAGAATACCTTTTTAATATTTATGTTGATGGTTTACTATTTTTCATCATGTTATAAAGATAAATGTCCTAGGGATGGTAAATTTAGATATGAAAACCCCCATTAAATGAGTCATAAAATGTGAGTTTGTGCCTTTGTAAATGCATTTCCTTGAAATTTTTTTGTATGATCATTATTCTTGAAGTAAAAGAATTTCTAGGAAAGGAATTACATATCATATTGATAGAAAAAAGTTTTATTTGAAAACTTTTATTTCAACATAGGTATATAGAAATTTTGGATCATTAGAAGTGAATGAATCATAAGAAAGAGTGTTCCATTTATCACATAGTGTTGTTCTATGATCTCCTTGCTTTATTGGAAGTAGTTGTTTTCTATTAAGGGTGGATAATTATAATGGTAGGGGGAATGTAGTAACATGGTTTTTCCTCTTTTAATATCTAATATTTTTATAGTTTTGGACTATTATTGTCATTCTATTAGACTCATTGGTGTTTTATTTTTCTATAATGAATATTGGGTTTTTTTGGTTGAGATCCAAGAGAGGGTTCAACTACATATCATGGTTTTAGAGTCTTAAATACATTAAAAGGTGAAATTATAAATTTATCATACTTACTGACCTTAGAAAAATATTTTCCTGGGTTTTTTTATCCCAGATTATAATATTTTTATTTAGGAGGAAGTTTCGTGAAGTTTAGAGTTTATTGGATTTTAAGGATTTTGTTAATATTAATTTATAAATTTCAATGAATTAATGGTATTCCATGTTATGTAATGTTATGAAAAATATTTATATCTCCCAAATGGGACCAGAGATTAAAAATCTAGAACTTTGATTTTTCAGAGAATATGGGTTTCTATATAATATCTTTAATCAATAGTATTAATGATTCTAACAAATTATTTAAGTAGAGTAACAATATAACATCAATGGAAACTGAATGGAGGATCCACTTCCCCCCCTAATATTGGAATTTTATTTATTATTTATCACTCTCTATATAAAAATATTCATTTTGAATTTTAAAATTTTGGAATTCCCATTCTATGTTAAAATTATTTTTGAATAATTTACTTTTAATTCAATTTTTTCGATTCATTAATTATAGAAAATAAATAACTGATAAGGGGTTTTTCTAGTCATACGACTCTTTTCCCTCACCACCATCCTAGGATATGCACTGTGAAATAACATTAACATAGAGGCACTGACCCTTGAGTCAGTGCGAGCTCACATAGGGTAGAAAATTTCTCTCAATCTTGTGTAAAAAATCCCCCTCTCCAACATTATTCTTTCTATTTGGTGGTGGATCTAATTAGCATAGCCTCACTGTCATTTATAATGGTCAAAAACAAAAACTGAACTTTTTCATGGTGATAATGAGAGGGAGTATCGGGAATTTTATGGATGGGTATGGATACCTATGATGATTTATTTGGTGTCATATTAGATAAGTAGGCACAATTATTGGGGAATGATGTTTTATTCAAGGATCAGTTGATAGATCGTGAAAATTCAATGGTGGAGAAGTCGATATTAGGGTATCAACAGTTACCATGTCACAAGCGACAACTACAGTTTTTAGAGAAGGGATATGTAACTGCATAGGAGGGTTAACCATAGTATTTATATCAACTAGATAGAGATTGAATACCTTAAAATCACTTGGTTGGTGAATGGAGTGAACTAGATAAAATGATCCTATTGAAGAATTGATTATTATCCCAATATTTTGAACTCACATTGGAAATATAGGATGACTAAAAAAGTTGACCATAGGTTGACCTAGACCTAACCCTAGGGTATAGAAACTTAATTTCATTCAGAATCCCCATCCTAATCTAGTCTAAGTTAAAATTGGTTCGATCTCTCTTTTGGAATCCTGAACTACCATATATCCAGTCAAAATAGGGTGGGTTTACTCCCCTTTAAGAAAATAATGTGGTTTTCCTTGCATGGTTAGAAGAACCTACACTATACCCTATGCATGGGTGGTCACGCAGATGTTGGGGGACTGCCCGCCATCATCAAAGTCTCTACATGGAACACCTAGGGGGTAGAATGTTTCCCAATACACCACACTCTAATGTTTTTCATTAATTTTCTCACCAATGATGAAATTAAGATAATAAATAACATGTTTCATCTGTTTTTAATATGAATCATAGTATTGAGGTCAATATGATCATTAAATTCTATTTACATGGTTTTTTCATCATGTTAAGTCCCTAGAAAATATTTGTGACAATTAAATATAATGATGCACCCTTAGGGATATCAAAGAATTTCATTTTCATGGTATAGCTATGAGAATATCCTAAGGATATCATTAGTATCTGTATATTAATTCATCAATAGAAAAAGGGTCTTGTACATGGAATATTTTGGAAGAGTTTTCTGAATTTTCCTCATAGAGATAGCGAATTTGGAAGGAACTCGTAGACCTATTGTGAGATTCAAGAATATATCCATGAATAGGAAGATGGTGGATTGATAATTCACTCTCTATATATTATAATCATGGATTACTAATTGGGGTGTGATATTATAATTTATATCTCACTTTCCATAGTCATAATATCTTTGTGTGAGTGAGTGAAAATTCCACGAACTAGACTTGTTGACAACATTATCACCTCCTCGTTTTATGATTTATATATCCATAATGTAAAGAAAAGTGTGTTCTTAGATTTAGGTTCTCCCTCAATCATTACATCTTTAATGAGGTGATGGTTCCCTTCATCCTATTATTGTTGGAACTCCCCTAATGATGGGGGGTGGGAGTTCTACTTGTTAGGAATCAGTTTCATACAATCCATTTAATACTACACAATTGATAAGGCATGTATTTTCATTATATATAATATTATAAGTATTTTCCCTATGGTATAGGTATTAGATCCAACAACTATAGGTTCAACCCTCCCTTTACTGATACATGTCCCAATAGTGAGGTGTTATTCCTTTAATATAATCATATATTCAATATGAAATACATTAGGAGTTTTATTCTAATTTCTTCTCATGGATGAGGAAGTTATTTTGGGAATAGTGATATAATTTTAAGTTTATCTCATTGGACCTATTATTTTGGGTAAGAATGATCTTGGTGGGGATCATGTATCATTAAAATCAATGAGATTATGTGTGTGGGTTTCTACCTTATCTATTACACTACGATCAATTTTTTAAATCAAGGTTATTGTTCCATCATGTAATTGGTTTATATTATTACCTTTTATTATCAAGAATTCATAAGGAGGTGTAGTCGTTTTATTTATGGTGTTAAGTTCATGTTCTAGGGTTCAAATTATGATCCGAAAATTCATTTTTATTTTGTTACCTATACAAGGAAAGTATAGGGAAAATATGGAAATAAAAAAGAGGCAAGGGATGCAGAGGAAGGGTAATCTAAGCCATTAGGGGTGTCTAAGTTCAAATTATGACTAGAAATGAATATTTTCATGTTTCTCTCTCTTATTTATGAGAGTTAGTCATTGTGAATTTAGATTGGTGAAGTCATAACACCACTTCATATTTTTCCACCTTATCTATTCTCCAACATTGTTGAGATGTGTGGTTGTTCAGTTTACCTTATTATTTATGGTATTCATATTTTATTTTAACATATATCCCATATATCAGTACATGATACCTCCTATGATTGTGTCCATATAGATGATATATAGGTTGGTTAAGACCACATAATCTGAGGAGTAGAGAAATATGATGTATAGATGTGGTTAACTCTAGCCATTAGAATCTATTTTGGGAGTCCCAAAAATGTGAAGGTTTTTTTCATTTATAGAGATTTTTACAATTCCTTTATACTCTTTATGTCCCCATTCACATTCTTTGAGATATTTATTATGTGTTACTTATGGACTATTGGTGTTTTTTACCAGAATTTATTTTTGAATACCGAGTTATTACATCATGTTATATGATGGGAAATTTGTAGTTTTTGTGGAATTTTGTGATATGTAAGTCCTTATTGGTTTTCATTAGTAAAAATAATCTCATTGAGACAAACCTTATTGTAACTAGCCACCATCCCCAGACCAATTGAATCCATGATTGAGGTAGCACTCCCAACTAATAAATTATCCCATGTTAGGAAATTATGGGTCTGTTCATGCCATGTAATTTACAATTTTTTTTTATTTGGGTTATTTTCTATGTTTCATTACTAAATTTTTATCACATTACACTATGTTAGGATTCACATTATATGTATTTTACTATGGTTTTTTAAAAATATGTCCATAGAAACTAATTCATTAGTTACATCAGAAGCTGTAATATAATCAAGATCTTATATATAATAAATGAACAATGGTTTTAGAGAGATTTTATAGATTATTGCACCACAATTTTCAAAAAAAAACCATAACTGTGCATTTATATTATAATTATATATTTGTAATAAAGATTTTGGTAACATAAAATTACCCGTTATTTATTTCCAATATAAACTAGGAACATAATATTTGTATATATTAAGATCTTAAGGATAGTTTTAACTATTTCCCATTGAAGATCACCAAGAATTTATTTATATCTACCAACCAATATCAAAGAAAAAGAAACATCAATCCCAATATATAGCATGTTATACATGATATTTTTATTTTTTGATGTATAGGGATTGGTCCTAATTCTTCCATTATTATTCCTGGTATAAGGATATTTCTTATTGGGTGGATTTATTCCATGTGACAGAGGTAACAATCAAATATTTTATATCTCCATATTGTACCTTTTCAAAACATTGTAAATATATATTCTTTTACATAGCCCGAGTAGCCTCTTTGATTTACCACCATTGATCTTAAGCCTTGGAACATAGGTTTCATCACCTATAACCTTCAAATTTAATAATTAATTTAACCAAGTCTTAGGTAATTATAATAATTGTATATCATTTCCAATTAATTATGTATAATCAACATATATTATATGAAATATAATGGTACTCCCACTGATATATTTATAAATATATGGATCACATTCATTCTAAATGAGACAAAATACTATTATATCCTCATTAAAATGATCATTTCTAGAAATTCATTAATTTTTCAATTTATAAATGGATTTCTATTTCATTAATAATTTATTGGATTCCTTTTATTTAAATAATCCTTTGAGTTAATCCATATAAACATTTTCAAGAAGTTATCCATCCAGGAAGGTAGTTTTGACTCTCATGTAACAAATTTCATAATCATGGAAGGCTATTAAGGGATGTAAAATTTTATGGGATATTATGAAAGAAACTAATAAAAGGTTTTCATCATAGTATATTCCATGATATTTTTCAAAACATTTAGTATTTAGTTACACTTTATAGATATTAATTTTACCATTCATGAATATTATTTTATTAAATACCCATTTTCACCCAATGGAATTTAATTAAACTGTAGGTCATATAAAAACCCATATATTATTTTGGTAATTTGAATCCACTTATGAATTTTTGGATTCATTCTATTTCAAAATATTTATGTTGAATATTATCTCTTTATAGAAAAAGGTTTTTTATTATATATGAATAATGTTCCACATTCCTTAGTCATAATAAAATCATATATCTCAGCATCTCTAAGTTCCCTTGTTTACCTATTAAATACATATATCTCAGAAATAAATTAATCCATGTGGTCTTAAATATTTCTTCATGGTATAACTCTAATGAATCTTAAACATAAAAATCGGTGACATTATTAAATTTATCATTTCTCTTGATATATAATGTTGATATATTCAAAAATTATAAAAATATTTCTCTTCTTCAAATTATTATACTTTCATTATGAGGGACTGTATAAAAAATATATTTTTATTTCCTTATTATTCCCACATAAATACTTACATTGGGTCATTCGATTCATGTTTTTTGATAGGATTATCTTTAAAAAAATCTTTAAATCCCCTGACATTAATATACAATCGATAAGGTTTCTTCTCATACCATAACCCATATGTTTTTTTCCTACCACCATGGATAGAACATTATTTGGTTAGTGTGTGTGTGTCTGGGGGTGTTATTTTTACCTAAATTCATATAAAAAATTTATGGTAGATGATTTAAATGAATGTTCATTTATCTCATAGTTTCTAAATATTTATTAGTATATATATCACGTAAACAGTTAAACTAAGGTATATATAAAATATTGAGTCATGAAAACATCCCAGACTATTATATATGATTGATGAATTAATTATTAAGATGATCTATACCTTGAAAAAAATTATGTTTTTATATATTATTATCAAGTTTATAGTCAACTTAATTTTTATATTTACAAAATTTTTCATATGAAACTAATGGATACCTCACTAATTAGACATTTCCATATCGATTAATGTAATCTATAAATGTTATAAAGTCTGAGAACCTACATCTAATATCTATAGAAAATAACCTATATACGTCTATGTGAACTAATTAATGAAAAATATCACAAAATGTCACTTTTTCACAAGAATAATCCTTATACATTTTCCTTGTAAAAATAGTGGCATATATCAAGGCGTTTCATCTCAAAAGAGACTAAATACCCTTATTAATGTAACTTGTTCAAACACTTATGGATTAAATGACCATGTAAGAAATACAAAAACTAAGTGTATCATGATCCATGTGAAATATAATTATCAATTATTTCCAATAAAAATTTAATATATATATATATAATTCATTGGTTCATTAGTTTTTAAAATAAAATATTCCATGATTATAAATGAGATAAAATTTATTTTATAACATTAATTAAAAAAATTAAAAACTTAACATCGATATGATGTTGTTGGTAATTCAAAATACATTATAATAATTCTTTAATACTTTAATCATATCACTTGGAAATTTGATAATGTATTATCTTATAGCTAATGTAGTAATCATGGCACTATTAATAGCTCAAAGATAAACCTCACATCTTGAAATCATCAAAAATCTACTTTTTTAATGTATTTAAGGAAAATGAGTGTTTTTATAATTTATATCTAATACCCTAGATATATTAATATAAATATTATATTAAATAAAAAATACTTTATTCTTACCCTTACTTATTTTTCACTACATTACAGTTCCTCTTCATGTGGCCCATCATCGTATATACTAAGTGGACTGCCTCCCAATTTTTACTCTCTTTTTGAATCATTTTATTATTAGAATAGAATTATTATGATTCATTTTTATTTTAACATTACTATATTATTATTTTCTATTACATATTCTTCTCAAAAAATTATTTAAGAATTACTTTTCTTCATATTCTTATCAATATATAAAAATAGCACAGTTTTCTATAGGGTTGTCAGTTCCCTCCCTCATCCTCTAGGGTTTCCAATTTTAGATAGTGAAAAAGTACCCCTCTACCGTACCTCCCCCAGAAAGTCCCCACCCAGGGAGATATGGTTCCTCATTAATTTTTTATCACATTATATCCTTTTAAGTGTTCAACTTTTTGTGTGTTTAATCCTTGTCATTTTTTCCATAGTTTATGGCCTATACTTCACCCATAAATTCTATTTCATTATGTTTGATCATATTAAAAACCAAATTTGGTTTTTTGTGATAGTTATAAAGGTGTATTAGGATTATGAAATTGGAAAAATTCATTTCGGTTCTTTGGAATCTTTTGTTTCTAGTTTGGAGGTTTTAAATTGTAAGATCATTACTCATATTTGATGAGATTTTCAATCCTCTACCTCATTTTTTACTACAAAAACTATAATGTTCAATCCCATTTTTTACAACTTGTTTTTGTCAATCAGGATTTGGGTTTGTGATGGTGGGGGTTCAGTAGTAAATCTACAAAGTGTTAGTCATATTAACTTTTGTTTTTGGTTTTCACTTTTTCCTCATTAAGGGGGAATCCAAGATAGATTTTCACTATAATTAATTTGTGTTGAAGTGTACCTACCTTAATATAGTGTCCTCGAGTATCCATAAAATGTTATCCTCCCATAGAAATATCTCACTACTTTTCCCCTGTTTAATGGTAGTTCCAATCAGGGTTGACAAACAACATTCTCAGGTACTGTGACTTTTGAAGGCCCCCATTTGACAGACTAATCTACAATGAAATTTTTAGTTCCCACTCCTACTATACCACATGTTGTGATCATTTTTTAGTTTGATCTACTAATGTGGTGGTGATTCATTATCCTGCTCATCTAGAATCACTTCCACATGATGATGGTTTTCTCCCTTTTTAGTGCATTAATCTATTTTTCATAAGATTCTTATATCCCATGGCTTTACAGTTTGGATGTGTTCTTTTTTTCTTCTCAGGGGATTCTTATTTTAAAATACTAAAATGGGAATCATAAGAATTATTGAACCATATGCATCAGTAGACTAGTGTGCTAGTGCTGGTGGTTTTAATCGGTGTGATCACATGATATCGAGGTAGCCTTATGACCATCGTGGATCAAAGAAGTGATATTGGTGATGGTTATGAGGTGATTTGTGGTTAGTGAATTAATTAAAACTCCTTTATCCCTACACTATTTTGTTTTTAAATTTTACTACAAATGGATTTAATGGATTTTACACTACCCTAAAGTGGCCTTTTTAAATATATTTATAATGGTTGGGGAGTGAAAATTATAGAAATGATAGGTAAAAGTTATATGAGAAAATTTTCTATACTATTAATGTTTAAATTAATTTTTAATATAGAAAATCTAAGAAATATGGATGTAATTTTGAGTTATATGGATATTTACTTATCTAATTTGAATCAAAGATTCTCTTGACAATCTATAAACCCAATAATTTTGATTAAATGGTGAATAGCTGAGATTATTATTTCTAACATTCACAAAAATATTTTATTAGTGATCACATACTTTTTCAACTCAAATTTGTCTTGGTATAGATCTTAGAGTTTTTATAACATCATATATACATAGTTTACCTCAAACTATGTTTTTAGTCACATGGAAAATATGATAACATAACGCATAAGATATTTAATACAATATTAATCTACCTCTTACAGTTTTCTTTATCAACATTACCTACTCCTTTAGAGGTTCATTGAGATATGGTTACTTTGTAACATATGATTATCCTTCATTTTTTTGTACTCAATGAAAGCATAAATACCACTCCTTAAAAAATTTCAATTGAGGATATTTTCCTTGTATAAGAAAGTAATTTCTGATATTGTAGTCTTGGTTTTACAAGCTATATATAATTTAATTAAAAATTAGACCATCACCTTTTCTTTATTTCTATTTTTAGAAATTACTGATTAATTTATAATTTTTACCTCCAACTTTTCTATTAAATCCTACTAAACATCATCATATGATTCAAAATATTTAGTAACATGGATTTTCCAGTGGGCAACCAAACATATTATCCTTCTCTCTATACATACTATAGCCATACTAATACTCAAAGTCATTTAGGTGGGTTTTACTATTTTTATATATAATAACTCACAAATCATAGATCTATTGAGTGGATTAATAAGTCCAAAAATAGTATACTTGAATTTACACAATGTTTGAATCTAAATTGCACCAAGTTGACTATTTCCTTTATCCTTGGTAACAATTTAGTTAATTTATCCCATTAATATTATTTTATATCCATAATAAATTGAAACACCCACAAAAATGTCCAAACAAGCACCTTGATCTATGGAAGAATTCAAATTCATGTAATAGAATGTGAATATTAGAATTTATAAGTTTATTAATAGAGTTAATTTCAATGAAATAGTCAATTTTTATCTATGAATTCTTATTCGCTTTTCTATGTGATAAATTTAATACATAATCACTCACGCATTGAAAAAAATATTATACATAATTTTTTTATATAGAAATTATTTTTGACTATTTTTAAATATGTGATCTAATAAAAAAATAATTCATCATGTATAGATAAAAAATTGAAATGATAATGTGATCTTTTGATCTACTGATTAGTTAATCTCATGGTGGTAAACCAACCAAGGACCTAGGGAGATTAAATCCTTGAGTTTGATTAGAAATGATTTTTAAAATCCTTTTTTCTACAATAATTCGCCATATTTGGGGTTCTAAAAACCTTTTTCTTAAGCCAATACTCATAGTAACTCTTATTATTATAATGATTCTCAGTTTTCTGTCAGAGGGTCAGAGTCTAAGAGGTTATATAAAAAAGATACTGATATAGAGGAACAAACATCATAAAGGATGGTGGGATAATAAAATTGTCATTACTATTTAATTTAACAGTCATCACAACCAAAAAATCAAAAAATTAAAATAAAATAAATAATAAAAACCAAACATTCAAAAGTCAGTGTCAAACAAATGACTATCTACGATAAAAAATTAATGAAATGAATAAATAAACTCTAAAATTGTATCCATATGGTGTTTCTAAATAATAAAATTAATAATTTAATTTTAAAATTAATTATATATACTTGTAGTCCATTATATTTCCTTTTACAACCACAATTTAATTTGAAATTTATGGGAAACAATTCCATAAATTAAAATTTTATCACTACATATGTTTTCATTCTCATAGAGTGTGTATCTATGTTATAAATTATATCTGTATAATGAAACTCACTAATTTAGGAGAAGAATAGATTCTATATTGTATATAAAATACATGATAGATTGTATGATGGCATTTTGTTTAAAATTCCTGGAGCACAATATCTGTTACAATGAATTTATAATCCTTGAGCACCCTGCATAACATAACATGTAATTTACATGATATAGTGTTTACGAATATAAATAATATATCATTATACATGTGTCACATATCACACATTTTGTATCAATGATGGTGTTAAATGATGTGTCATTTATTCATCACATCACTAGGAACATGATGTGTACTTTTTTGAAAAGCCATGTACTTTATAATGTTGATATATCATTAGGGACAACACAACCTAGAACATGGAATATAGAGAGGAGGCATGCCATATAGTAGGAAAAATGGTAAGAAGTTCATGGACTCTTTTTTTCTCATTTTCTAATTGATACATATTTTGATTGATATTTAGTCTCAACCAAAAAACATATAATAAATTCCTAGTGGTATATTTTAGCAAAATAAATCATAGGATTAAATATAAACCAAGAGAACATATTATGATACCATATAATGGATCCAAGAATAGTTGAGGTCGTGTGTTGGTTATTGATATAAATTTTTTATTATAATCCTTAATATAAAATAAAAGAGTTTAATTAACATAAAACCAATCTATCAACACCTAAATATATATGGTCTATATTTAAATATCTACTTAAAAATTTACCTCATATAACCATTATCAGGTATGGTCCACACATGTTTTAATTACATTAAGGATTGAAACATGAATTTCTATATAAATATCCTTGCATGATCCATGAAGATCAGGTTGTCTCCCTTAATTCATTGAGTGTTTCTGTTATGTAATGAGACTTCTATAACATTCATGCGATTCTTTTGAAAGTAGTTTCTCTTTATTTCTATCAAGGAATTGACGAGATTTAGAGGATTTCCCTCAATTATGTCGACCAAAATTAAATATCTTATTGGATTACACTTATTGAACTATGTTTAATTACATCATTTCTCTAGGTACATGAAATGGGTGATTACAAAAAGGTTTATCCCCTTTTACCAATTCCAAAAATAAACCCCACTCTAATAAATCTATTTAATTTTTCATTAAATGATAATAACTATTATATTTATTTAAAAATTAAATAAATCAAGTTTCAATTACTATTTATTTAAATTATCATATCAAAAATAGATAATTATTTAAGTGATATAATTAAATAAATCATTTATAATAATTAATATAAATAAATAATTACTGTGACTTGTACCAAATACTCAGTTCGATCCCTTAAATATATATCTTCTTTTACTTAGTAGGACTCATTTAAAATATTTTGTTGAATAAATATCCAATTCCATTATATACAATCACAAATAACTTCATATTTAATTATGATAAATATAACTTTAATAGATATTTATCTACTATATAAGATCACTTTTATTATAAAAATACAATTCAACACAATCTAATAAGAATCTGGACATGCTTAATGTACGATCCATTGTATTCCATTCGAAATGGAAGTCGTTCCAACCCATTGTATGATAGTACTATCTTAAAAAAGGGAAAACCTCATAGAGAACCAAAAAAATCTACGAAATGAAAACATTACTACAAATAGTAACTATGATATATAATCTATTTTCCTTCTAAAATCCCATCACAAAACATGCATATTTTTTTCTCATACCTTAATACATGATTTGTCTTTCTTTGACATATAGAAATGAACATATATGTAAATACCATATCCCTTAAATTTTCTAAATCACTTTGATCTCAATAAAATTGATCAAGATATCTTCTATCATAACTAAAAATATAAAATTACATTTCATTAATTTAATTAATATTATATCATTCACCTTATACACAATTCATGTTACTTCAACACTACTATATACGTCATGGTATTCATCATGCATATTATTATTCAATTCATAATACATATTAATTCTGATATAAGGTATATGTAATTACCAGTGATATGTATAATATAAGTAAATCAAATTAATGGTTTGATTCTCATGATATCCTTCTCCTAGATATCACTAAGTGTAAAAATTATTAGAAAATTACATGATTATTTTTGTACCCTACCACCTGATGGAAAAACATAATTTATATCCTATTAGAATAATGTGTATAGACCATAAGAAAATGTGTTATGAATATTGAAATGAAATTTACAGATTATCATTATAGTGTAAATTTCTATAACAAATTGATATGATAAGTAATCAGAACCACCCGTGGGAATCATTACATCCAAAGGATATATGTCAAAGTCAAGAATATCAATTTCACTACCCCTTTCATTAAAATAATAAAATTTATTCAAATAAATAACTATGAGGACAAATAATTGAGATTAGGACACATCAAAAATCCCAATCTTTAACAACAGTTAATTACTCTCCAATTTATAATTAAAATTAAAATATAAAGTAAGCAAACATTATATATGAAAATTTAATTTTCTACAGAAAATATGGATGGAAATTATATTTCAAAGAATAGTTTATTAAAATTTTGTTATCTCATTTACTTATTAATATAATTGAATTAATTAGTTATGAGATTCCAAAGTCAATAAATATCCATTATATCAATTTTATCTAACACTATCCTAACACTTTCTGTTATTTATAACTAAATGTCTCTACTTAATTTTGGATAAATTGTGTTTAATTACAAAATTTAAATGAAGAATCAAAAAAAATATGATAAAAAAATATCCTATATTTTATTGGTTATACTTCCTTCATAAATACTTTCTATGTAGAAGAAATAAAGAATTAGATAAACATTAATCGTAATACAATACAAAATTAAAATAATTAATATACAACAAAAATCATTTTTTTAAATAAATAACTATATTTTTAATCTAAATTCACCATCCCTTAGGATATTAATCATGAATGAATGAATGTAAATATATCACTAATAAATAAATCATATCAATTAATGAAAAATCCAAATATAATAAATTGTAATAAAAATCATACAGGAGAGTCATTAAAAATAAATTATCTTTAAAACATTATCCACATCTTCTATAGTCAAGTTCTTATGTACAAGATCTCTCTAGAATGTTAAAAACATAAAACTATTATTAATTTATTCTAAGATCATTTATTAATTTAAAAATATTTAAAATATATATGAGTGAAAAATCATAGTGTATCACTAGTCATTACATTATTAGACACACATCATTAAAATTAACCCTATTTTTTTCTCCACTAACATTTTTTATTTCCTTTATATATTTAATTTTTATGATGTACTGGTTATAGTTTAATCATAATGTTTATATATCCTTTACTACAACATTAAATATTAAATTATAATGGCATAGATTCCCAAGAATTTCTTCTATGATTTGAGTTTCAACTTTTCTCTTAAAACTAGTTTCAAAAAAACTTATGTTGGGTTTTTAAGTAAGAAATATTGGGAACATAGGTATAATATACTATGAATGTGGTGATATACATTTATTTATAAGGCCAGAATTTTTATTTCAAAAAAAATCTTCACATTTTAATTACATGAAAACTTTGTGATGTAATGGTTGTTTATCATGATGTATACATATACTCTATTGTTCTAAAAGTTTAATCCTGAGAAAAAAATTGAGATGTTAGACCTATATGTTAGGTATTAAGCATATGAATATTTACAACTTAAATTCCTCTCAAAATACTTTCACCATAATAGAATTATTTATGGTGTAATTTTCTCTTATCAATATCAACATCTTCAAAACATCTCTATATTTTTCTAAAAGCTCCATTTTATCTAAAATCAACAAAAACTACTATAATTAAGTATTATAAAGTATAATTGATATTAAAAAATATAATAATTGTTATTATTGTTTTTGAGTCATTATATTTCCCAACAATTGAATGTTTTCTATCCCCATGAAAAATTTCATCATAAAATCGAAAATAATATTTAATATAGTAAGGAAAATAATCAATTTATCAGGATCATGAACTCAAATTCATAACTAAAAAATTCAATTGTACAAAAAACATCTATTTAAGAGTGCTAAAATCAGGCTTCCTATATGGATTCAATTTAAAATTCGTCTCTTCTTCAATTCATATTTTTCATCCTATTATAAGTACCCATGACACTTATATATACATTATCAATCAAGTATATATCTCATCATCCATGTTTATTAAATAATATTTAGTAATAATTTTATGTTTAATAATATGTCCTTATTCTTATAATATATCTAAATATACATATATTAAATCAAGCCAAAACAATAAAGAGGACTTTTGAAAAGATTATTATGAGTATGGAGATTGGTGGTTAAGAATGATAAAATTTAAATCAGGGATGAAAAAGGAGGCTTGATCCATAAAGTAAAATATAGTCACTTTAGTAAATAGAAATGACAATGATATCCTCCACAATTCCACAAACATTATTAATTACCACCTAATTATCAAATTTTATATTATTGGTTCCCAAACCCAGGCATTCAAAATAATGATAAATTCCCATTTTTTCAGAAATTTTTCCCTAATTTTAATTTATTTATTTATTAAAAAACATTCCATGAAATAAGTCTCACATTTCAACAACTACATTTTTTATCTCCATCATAAACTAATTTTAAAATTTTTTAATAATATCATAGGTCGACTGTGGGTGATCATCAAAGCTTCGAATATAATCCTAAAACTTTATTCCAAACAAACACCTCTATCCCCATAATCATTTTAATTCATAAAATATTTTTGACAGTTATAAAAAGATGGTGTAAGGCTGCTATATATATTTCAATCTAAGTTCATTCCATTACTAGTCGTGTTTTTCAATGAAAAATATAGAAACCATTAATGTATAATTAAAAATATATTTTGAATCAATATAATGATAACCAAAAGTTGATTCTACACATTTTTCTCCATTTTTCAATAAAAACATTCTAATATCACCATAAATCAACTCATATACCTATTTTCAGATCATTAAAAATCATTCAATTATATTAAATAATTTATTCTAGAAAGGATGAATCAACTTTTAATTCGTATTCCCAATAAGATAATTGATGGTCTCTATGGGATTAACCATTAATCGGATATATGGTTACTGTGAAATGTTAAGGGTGTTAAGAAACATCGGATATAATGGAATCAATTATTTTAATGTGGTTCAAAATTATTGTATTTTGAAAAATGACTAGAAATCACATTTCCATAGTGATTAATATCTTAATAATCTCTTAATAAAGAGGGAACTTGAAAGAATGTGATAAGGGGTTTAGAGTACCTATCAGGAATGAGAATAAAAGTTATTTATCAATAATTTCCTAGAATGGATAGTAAATAATTTTTTAGGAAAATAAAACTTTTAAGAATGAAAATCAAGAAAATGGATCCTATTATTAATCATATTAAAATTAATCCAAAACTAGAATGATCATAAAACATTAAAAAATTTCTAGCAATGTCTATAAAATTTATGAATATAATGTATAAAAAATTTATAAGAAGGTATAATATATCATTTAAATGATATATATCCTATATTAATGATGGGGTGAATCAAGTTAGCCCATAGATTCCTCCCCCATATTTTAAATAAATATTTTCCCTAATGTTTATCCAATGAGAAATATATACCAATTAATATTCATGAATATGTATCAAAAGAATATCACCAAACAGAGTTAGTCATATTGAATTATATTCCAATTAAATGTAAAATATATATCTTTATAATTGGATAAAATTTATTTTATTCAAATTCCTTGATTTTGTTAGATGTTTGGTTTTTATATTTTTTAGTCCAAGTATTTTCCACTTTCTATTTTAGTAATAAAGGACATATGTATCAATAAAGTATAAATATTTATTATTTCTTCAATATATATGAAATATCATAAATTTAAACATGATACTATAGATAATTGCATATCATAGGTTTTTGAATATGGTGGTATATGAGTGGTTTCCATGTGAGGATTCACATATAATACATTAAGTGATCTATCCATAGTAGGCTCTAATATTAGGGACTGTTTGGATTGTAATGTGTAATTGTGACGTAGGTAAATAATTAGGTATTTATGAAAAAAAATATTAACCTGAGAGGTGAGGAAAGAGACATGATAAAATATGATGTGGACACACAGTTTTGGGCTTATTTGTGTAGGGATGTGGGATGTAAGTGACTACATAAAAAAGCGATAATCAAGGTGAAATTTATTATGGTGAAATACACCATTGGATGAAGGTGGTGCAAGAGAGTCTCTCACATGATGAGTTTAAAATTAAAAAAAACAAAATTTGATGTGGGATCCCATCAAGTGGAACTCAGGAGGTGTATTGTTTCATAGATGTAAAAAGAACTCCTCGGTAGAGTATTGAGCATTAGCAATAAAAAATATTTTAAATATATATATATAATAAATAAACTAATTTCCATATAATTTGATGACCTACCATAAAAATTTATATTAAATAATCTACAAAATTAAATGAAATTTATGGGAATCCAAAAAAGTGAGAAAAATCATCAACAAGGCATCCTAGTATCTCAAAATAGGAAAAGGGGAAGCCTAATACTATTGAGTTTCTATTTCATCAATGTAAAAAACAATATCCACACAATATTCCTTAGGTGATGTTGTAGAACGTGAAATATTCTCAAATGGAGACAACTATAATTAAAAGAGAACCTCATTTTCTCTCTTGGTAAACTATGGATACAATCTTATACTAAAGAAAAATATTTATTGGTAGAATAAAAGGGAGAGTAGTACTACAAATACTAATATAATATCTATATAATTATATCAGGTTCATTGTACTCTATTATTCTGGGCTGGAGGTCATTTAATAGAATCGAGTTTGTAACACCCAAACTTGAATTATAGCAAGTAAACTTTTCATTTTAAACTAACTATAGCATAATATACTTAGAATCATTAAAAATGTGATTAAAATCTAAATCCCAAAATTTTATAATTTTATTTTTATAAAAATAATTTTATTTTTTAATTCAGTATGTCAAAATTATCTTAGTGTGTTTTTTAATTTTTCATAAATAGATGAATTTTCAGTGACTATTAAAAAAATATAGATTTTATGTATACTATAAATGTTTTTACAATATCATGACATATGAATTTCTTTAATGTTTATGATACTATTTTTCTAGAATATATATATATATATATATATATATATATATATATATTATGTAATATAATTCATTTATAAATATTATGTTAAACTTAGAAATCTATTATAAAGATATCTCTAATCAAAGTAATGATATTATTCAAATATAAACTATTTTTGGTTTTCTATGTTATTAATGTATTCACAAAGTAATTATTATTATAATTAGGTTTCAAATAAAAAATCATCCTTATATTTAAAATAATTTAATTAATTTCTATGGTAATCAACATTATACCTAATTTTTTTATAAATTTATTTTTAATCTTAAAAGATGCATCTTTCTAAAAATATTTTTTCTTTGTGTTTGGAAAAATTATGATAAAATTAATTTTAAAAAATTTCAAAAATATAATATTATAAAATTGATTCCATACATTAAATCAAACCAAATAATATTTTTTAATAATGTTGACTTCATTTTTTGTCATAATTAATTATAAACGTAGTAATTATTTATCATCATGGTTAAGTGTGCAATTATTTAAAATGGTTAAAATAATTGAATAATTATTCAAGAAAACACAAAACACATGATCAAATATCATTGGTTGGTTTTATTTAGGGATTAAACTTCTCATATTCAAAACTATGATAATTTGGATCCCCATGGCTTCAGTAATACAAATATTATAAAATAAAATTTCAAGTATTTATAAGTTTTCACCCACCACATCTATAAAAGGGAACCTCAACCCCTCACATATTCATAATTATTGAGACACATATATCAACCAAGAAAAAAATAGTTTCATAGCCCTCTTTTTATTGGCCTATTGGTCTTGATATCACAAATAAACAACTTTAAGAAGGTTTATGGTGTGAGATAAAGGGGATTGTCATTGGAAGTGGTATATGTTATTATTGAGATTTTTCAAGTTCATTTCTTCTTAAAACTCCCCATAATATTAAATAAAAATCAAAGAACAATTTAATCACTATATTACCTATAATTATAATTTTTTAAAATAATGGTACAATAATTTTATGAATTCTTTACATCTGATGGAAAACAAAAACATCACTTGTGTGAATTTACGAACTACCATTTCCACATAGAAATATAATTCAGTATTCTTCACTGACTTACTTGGATAGTCATAAATATGAAATTAATTAATATATATGATATTTATGAAATAATTATTATTCTATAAATATAACATATAATCTACCTTATTACCCTTCCATCCATTGAAAAATGATAACATCGCTCGTGTGACTACCACATTCAAGAAACGATATGTTTTACTTTTAAATTACAATTATTATGATTGATTGTAAGGATAAATTCAATGAATATATAACATATTAATTATGTAGATATTTTTCATCAATGTTTCATTGTTATATAATTTCATTCCGTTCTAACAATTAGGAAAAATAAAACTTCCTCATGTGTATTTGCGGACTACTACCACCATCAATGATAAATTTCATTTTTCTATTACCACCATGCATGGTTTATTATAAAATTTTATAAAATAAAAAAATCATGAAATTAATGAAATTATGATGTTAAAGGAACCATTTCGTAACACCTTTAACTACGGTCGATATTCAAAAGTTATTTTGGAGAAATTAAACGAACAATCTTAAGTAGATGGTGAAAGATAACACTATTCAATGAATGGATATAAAATGATTATATAATGACCCTAAAAATTGAATATAGGTGACAAAATATCCCAATTAAGTATTTATTAAATTTATATTTATTATTTAATAATATATAACTCAACATACCAAGATGGAATCAAAGGTATGTGTTTTCCATCTAAATTCCTCTCTATTGAGATATATTATATATTATCACCTAATTTCATTTATATGGTTTATATAATAATAATTTGACATATTTTATCATGAATTAATATTTATAAATTACATTTAATTATTTTATTACTATTTTAACTTTTATGGGGTTTTATTCAAAAGTTATTAAATCTTGTTTTATTTTACAATATCACTATTATTCAATATTTTCATGTTAAAATTATACTTGGATGAATTATATGCTACTGATATTCTTAAACACCATCTATTTTCATATACTATGGTATTTTATATATTTCTCATGTTGTATTCCAAATTTTAATCTATTTTGTACTCTAAAAGGATAAAAGTGTGTTTATTTTAAAATTTCGCAATATTTCTCTTCTTTTAGTTGGGAATAATTCACAACCACATCCCAATTCTTAAAAAAGTAAATTTGGAATTTTTTATCTACTTTTAAATGATTGGAAATTGTCTTTTTCTAATAACATTTAACTTATATAAAATGTTTTAAATGGAATATATTTTATGTTTTCTAAAATATACTTTTTTGACTTCTTATGAAAGTTTCAAATTAATGTTAATTTAATGTATATACTTCAAATATATTTTCCTACCGCCATGAATTTTATAAACTCTTTAGATTCATATAAAATATTCTATGCTTTTTAATGAATGAAATTTTAAAAAATTTATATGAATTTTCATTTTTAAAATTAAAATAATAAAGAATTATTTTTTTATATTGTTGAAAAGAACCATTGAAATAATTTATAACTAAATTTCTAAAATAATGTTAAAAAATTATTAATGATAGTAAATTATAATGCTTCACATCTATTTTATTCTCTAATTCTCAAGAGACATTCCTTTATTTAAATCATTATTTCCTAATGAATTTATACTCCTATATCATCCCATTATTATTTTTGGATTGTATCTTATTTTGAGATGATTCAATTTCTTGTGATCATTTTCATTATCACTCACCATTATTCACTAGACATTATTTTTATCTATTGTGACCATATTTTCAGTATCATGTGTATAATTAGTACATTTATAATACATGAATATTTTATAAATTATATAACACTTTAATATATGGTGTTGGTTGAGAAAAAATTATCTATAAAGTTATTTCATATAATGGGTAAATATTTATGTTTTGTATTATAGATCAATACATATTTTTATTAATAATTAATATTGATTTTACCATATATTATTGGTTCAATATATGAGGAATCAATTGAAAATTTGTAAGTGATAAGTGGGGAATGGTTATATATAACCCCTCAAAGCATTGACAGGTCTCATGTGATAAATAGTTGGCCAAATTAGATGGTAATTTGGTGCATACCTACCCTTTCATTGTAATTTCATTAAATATCCCCATATTTATATGGTTCATGATGTCATGGAAGGAGGACTTTATCATAAGATCATGAGGGCTAGTTTTATTAATTTACTTCATTAATATTTTAGTTTTTATTCTCCATATGATTGTTCAATTGATACTTTTCCTTGAAATATTTTCAAACTAAAGTTTTTAACAAAGTGTAATATATATTAATTATCTACTCTATTATATTTCTTATTCCCTATATACTCATGATAGGTTCCATTGTATGTTTTCACATATATAACATTTTATCTCACCCCTTATTATGTTTTCTATGCCCAGTGATATGAAAAAATAATATTTGAATGATCTTTAACTATATAAGAATGTTTTTGAAGCTATGTTTAATCATTTCAAATATAATATGGAAATGTTTTATGTATCTTGTCCCAAAATTTTGATTAACTGGTAGATCATTGGTGATATGATCCCTTGTATCTTGAATCAATGTAGTAATATAAACACAGATTATGTGCTACTGGAGTTAGGTTTATTACATTTGGAATAAAATGAAGCTTAGTAGGACCCTTGAGGACTATATTTTAGAATAACATATATAGCATGAGTATTAATATAAACCACTTTCAAATTACATAACATTTTTCAGTTTTTATTTTATGGCTCAATATTCATGTTGTTTTTACCTTGTCATGTGTGTGTCTCATTGTTTAGAGATATCACCTTACAAAAGAATGGGAAATTATTTCAATACACACCGTTAATGTATGGATTTTCCTTATTAGTAGACGAATACAAATGGTGTTAGAGTAGAGTATATCATATCCATATTGGTCTAACTAACCTTGGTTATGATGAACAACCATGATCATATAGAGAAAACTATATTTCCATGGTGTGATGCACGTATGATAGATCACTTTATGGGATAGATTCCTTTATCCTTGAATTGATGTACTAATCTATTGGTTTTTTAGAAATGGATCATTTCCTTAGAAATTATATTCTTATATTTGGGAAGTAATGGTAGGTAAAAAATTATTCTCATAGTATATTTTTTAATGGGAGATGTTGATTGATAGTGGTCATTGACCCTGTATTCTAAAGAGTATGATGAAATTATAATTTTGGATTGGATAACTTTTATTGTGATATTTTTAATAAATATTTTTTTCTAGTCTAATGAGATAAAACAGATAGGATGTTCATTAAACTAAATCAAAAGGAAGAGTATTCTATTTGTAATGTCCCATATTCTCTGTGTATTGTTTTTAAATACTACATGGATTAATTTCGAGACCTGGCCCTGAGATGGCGTGTGATTCCGAGGTTCGGTTTTCCATGAAAAATTGATTGAAAAATATTAAACTTTTAATAACACATGGGCATAGTTTTACTAAAAAAGTAGAATAACTCATAAATGGGTTCCTGTTTTAGAAATATGAAGGTTCCGATGATCTCATAGTAGTGTCTTTACCCTAGTAATGACATAACTTTGGTTGTTGTGGATTATCTGTTGAAAAACATGAAGAGGGTGGAATCTTCATTAAATAATTTAATCAAAAAGTAATTTTGACTTAGGGACCCTTCATCCTTTAAATGTACAGTTATATAATTTCCACATTTTTGGACACTCAAACCCTATAGATTTAAACAATCATTGGAGTTTTTTTTCTAGTGAACAATTAAGGATTCAGGGGATCATGGATCATCATACTAATAGAGTTAGAGGATCTCGTCAATGACAGAAACACAACTATTCTTCGTCAACGGTCCATCCAAACTCTAGGAAAGACTTTTGTTTTATGATTTTTTATCCAATTGTTAATCCAGGAAAAATGAAGATCAATTTGATGAAAAATAATGGATATGTGCATCCTCAGTAGAATTAATACATGGAATTTTTTCGTTATTCATTGTTCATTCTAAAGAGAAACAGATCAAGGATGAAATGAAAAAAAAGGATAATGTGTGTTCCTCAAGTTTTTCTTGGTTCTTTTCTCTCCCCATTCTTGGATTCCTTCACCGTAGGACACTCATGGTCATGGATTGACTTTCCATGAAGATCAGAACGTGATTGGACACCCGGAATTGATGAAAACCTAGAGAAGAGGCTGAATCTATGATGATCCGGACCTAAAGAAACTCGATCTACAACTGTTTCCATTTTCCGGCACTAGAGGAGGAGTTTTGGCACACGTAATGGGAAAATTAACTAACCAAAAGTGGTGGAATGGTGGTGTGGTAGCCACAGTGGCAGTTATAAAGGATGGCGGCGACCATAGAAGAAGACGGAGGAGACGGAGAATCCACATGAGACACAACGGAGAGGGCTTCATACACGACAGGGTGCTACTAAACATGTCAATGATGGTGGCCACATGGAATGAGGAAATTAATTTTGTTGAAAGGGATGGCCCAAGCAGAGCTGGACATGTCAGGTGGAGACAGGCCAGGATAGGTGGAGAAGGGTCGGGAAAGGTAGAGTGTGTCGGACCCAGGCGGAACCGATTGGGTGGAACCAAGTGGGTCGGTTTGGACCCTGTGGGTTAGGTCGAACCTAGTGGACCAGCCTGGACTCGGGTCAAACCTCAGGTCAACCCAAGGTAGTCGAATGGTCGACCGTGGATTGTCGAATGTGGTGGTCGACCATGACAGCAGCCTTAGATACCACAAAACTTCATATGGATTGATCGTGTGGTGTCTGACTAAGGGGTACACTGACTGTGGTCAGTCCACAGCCCAGTTCCCCACCTTTTGTTCTGAATTATCAAATTCCAAAAACATTAAAATGGTATGTTCTATTGATGATTTGTATATGGAATTGGGACCCTAACATTGAGATGTTTTGTTTTAGATCAATCGTGGGTTTTAGCTCAGACATGTTTTCAATGACACGGGTCATTTACACAGGCAGTACATTGGGTCAAGGGACATGGCGGGTGTGACTACTACTCACCTCACACCCCCTTTCTACATGGATTTATTCTCTCATCCATCATATCTTGAATGAGTTTCATTAGGGTTAGTTCTATTTATTGATTCCCTGAAGGTTGGTTAGTATCGTTTCCTACTCATAAGAGTATGATCCCTTCAGTTGGACTTCTTAGATAGAGTTTTTTTAATCCCCCAAGAAGCCCGGTATAGGATCCTCTATTTATCTTAATTACCTAGGTATAGTTCTTGGGTTTGACATGACGAATCTTATTAGAAGTCGACCCTATAATTAGCAGGTTAGTCTAGATGGAGTTTTTGGTATCACCCCATGGCCCTAGCTATGATCATCATCTAATGTATTATATCTCTCTCTTAATATCTATCAATGTATCTCTCTCTCATGATGGTTCTCTATGAAGAATATTTGTTTGACAGACATTATCAATACTATCAGAATCAGGAGTGTTTTCTCCCAGATGAGTTCTTTGTGGAATCTTCAAACTGGATTCCAAGTGTTTTTATGCATTGGTTATGAATTACCCTAGAAGATGTGGTATGTTTTGAGTATATCTGGATGTTTTTGTTATATTTTTGGTAGACATATGTTGTGTAGATGTGACTATACCTTCCTTTGTGTATTGCTTTGTGGTTTTGGTGTGTCCTACTGAGTACTATTATACTCACCCCTAAATGGGATATGCCTGCACAGTTCATTTCTTGTGCAGATTAGAGACCTTTTGAGAGATTCCTAGGTGGACCAAAATTGGATGGAGCTTTGTGAGGTCAGGTAGGCAGATGCATTCCTATGGCTATATACAATAGTCCCAACACCTTTTTTTTATAGGTTGGACTTTTTGGTTTATAGAATATTTTTTTTGGGCTTGTATTCTAGCCAAATTTACCTTTTAGTACATTGACTATTGTACTCTTTTTTTGGGATACAGTGTTTTTACATTTCAGTATTGTGGCTTAGAGATGTGTTTGTGTCTGTACAGATACTTTAGGATATTGCCTCCCACTTGTGTGATATGCCTACCGAGTGCTATTCACTAGCCCCTGGCCTATTTAAGGAGGTCTTGGGTAGTCCCAACATGGGTCCCTCTGGGATGGGTTGTGATTGAGTCTTATCAGAGATGTTGGTTATACATTAGGATTGGTAGTCTGTGAGGTTGGTTTTTGGTAACAGTTTTAAAGGTTTCAAGTTTAGCCTTTTGGCCAGGGACTCCAGAGTTGGTACGACAACAAACATATCCATACACCAGGACACTAATAACCTTCTTTTAAACTCAGTGCATGAGAACACTAGTTGTAGGGAAAATAATGGTACATTCATCATATAGGAAGGGCTAGTGGATTCATTCCCTTCTTGATTCATCTCACCAGATATAATCATTAACATTGGAATGCCTTTTCTGTTACCGGATGACTCTATTACATATACAAGATTGGATTCATAAAATTGATCAAAATGATGACCCCTTAGTGATAAGGCTTCGATAGAGGGATCAGTTTCCCAGATGTTACCTCTAGGTAGTGAGCCAGCCATACCACTACCTATAGAGCAGCACATGGTACCTACAGTACTAGCGTATGAGGAGTGAAGGCTGAGCACGATTCATGAGTTTCAAAATTAGAGGCCATTTAAGTTTTTAGGTGAGCCCGACATACAAGAAATTTGGAGACCGGATTGAGGCGGGGACCCTTTTATTCAATCTAGTGAGGCCACCAGCCAATCAGATGGTGTCCTTCGAAGCTATCCTTCTACATGGAATGGAAAGACGGTGGTGGGGTTTAGTTTCCCGATCTTACGATGAGGTTTCCCTTTTGTGGAAAGATTTTTAGAAGCTTTTAGAAAGTATTTTCTTCCTTATAAGCTAAGGGATGTGTGTATCCAAGAGATTCTATAGCTCTGGTAGGGTGTCATGTCAGTGTGGTAATATTCATTGAGGCATACCAATATTTCCATGTACTCTATGATTATGGTACATGATCATTACTTTAGAGATCAGACCTTTGAGTGAGGTCTTCATAGAGACATATGAGAATGTGTTATCCCTATGATAATTCAGACTTATGATGGGGTTCTTGAGAAAGATTTCATGGTCGAATGTTTCTTGGATAAGAAAATACAGCCATTGGAAGTCAGCAGTGGGTGAGCCAGAATTCATCATCAGTCTCAGAGACCTAGACATAGGAGACATCACAAGAGGAAGACCCATAACATGGGATCCGTAGTTCAGGGCTCACAGGGTGGGTCGAGTCAACTTATAATGCGGTGATGATACTCATGTGAAAAAAAGGGGAATATCGCCTGATATTGTCAAACCCATCATACTACTGATAGGGAGGATATGGATAGACCACTGTGGAAGAGAAATCGAAAATAGAATACAAGTCAACATGGTGGAAGATTTGGCAGAGCAGCTGGAAGAGAAGCAGGAGGTGGTCAACGTTTCGACATGTTATAACCACCACCCCCAGGTGGTCCACCCTAGGCTCGAAAAACTCGAGGACTAGGGAGGGGAAAACTACATATAGTCAAATCTTATGACCTTGGATATCCAGGAATGATTTGAGGTTTAATCTATGTATTTTCCTTTTTAGTTTCTATATTTATTGACACATTTTCTATTCATTCTATTCTTTCCACAACTACTGTTCAAGACTCAGAGATTCCAGTTAAATCATTTACTTGACCCCCAATCTTGGAGACTCTCACTATAGGAGTTCCATCAATCATTCACTAGTGCTGATAGAATTACCAAACTCTTGGAGGTGAGAGTTTTAGTTGGGATATCTTGGTAGTGACATCGAGGCCTTACAACGTCATTCTTGGTATGGATCGGTTATCCACTGTTTATGCCTAGATTGATTGTTTTAAGCAAAGAGTTCAGTATGTCTATAGTGATGGAATGAGGTTTTCCTTTTTCAATGAAAAGGACACCTAGATAGGAAAAAAATGGACTCAGGAATAGGGGGTGCAGATGATTTCTCATTAGTTGGCTAGCCTAACACTCATTGTAGAGGATGTTATGAGTTTCTAGTTCCCGATGGTAGTGGTGGAGAATGAGGGCATCTTTCCTGAATATTTTCTAGGATTACATCCTCACCAGGAGATAGACTTCTACCTAAATTAACACCCTAGGATAGTACTAAAATCTACACTAGCATATCAGATGGATTTTGTAGAGTTCATGAACCGAGTGTGCAGTTGGATGATTTGCAGAGGAATGGGTTCGTGAGACCTAGTGTTTTACCCTGGGTGGCCCTGATTTTGTTTTCCAAAAAGGCGGATGGGATCTTCAGGTTGTGTGTTGATTATCATAACATGAACCAGGAGACCATGTAGAACAAGTATCCACTACATAGTATTTATGAAATCCTCGATCAGTTTATATGAGTACGATGGTTCTCAATGGTTGAACTTCGATTAATCTATCACCAATTACGAGTATGGGATGATGATATATTGATGATGGATTTCAAATTTCATTACATTCACTATGTGTACTTGGTGATTCCCTTTTCTGGAAATAACACCTTAGAAATGATCATGGGACACATCAATCAGATCTTTCAGCGTTACATAGACTGGTTCATGTTGGTCTTCGTCGACAATATCCTGGTGTACTCAGAGTCTTAGGAGGGGCATTTGAGACACATAATGATGGTTTAGGATGTACTCCGAGAACCCTGATTTATAGGAAACTCACTATTTTCTAGTTCTAGATTAAGGCGGTCCACTTTCTAGGACATGTTATCTTACCGGATGTAGTGGCAGCCGACCCCACCATAGTCCAGGAACAGTTATCATGGTAGCCACCTAGGAGTGTGATAGAGGCATGTAGTTTCTATGGAATGGAAATCTATTATTAGATATTCATAACTGATTTCTCTAGGATATCAACATCAATGATAGCTTTTACTCTAAAGGGTCATCCTTTCATGTGTATAGAGAAATGTCATTAGGCATTTCCATAGCTAAGGTAGAGTTTTATGAGTGATGCGATCTTGAGAATGTCGGATGAGGGTGTTGGGAATGTAGTGTTCTATGATGCATCGAGAACAGATCTTTGTTGTATCTTGATGTAGAGTCAAGTGTTGATTTCATATGGTTCACGCTAGTTGATACCACATGAGCAGAACTATGCAACCCACGATCTTGGGTTATTAGCGGTTGTCCTCGCGTGGTAGATTTGGTGACACTACCTAATGGGTGAGTGGTTTATCATCTAATATGATCACTTGAGTCTCAATTATAACTTCTCTTAGAAGGATCCAAACATGATATAGAGTCAATGACTTGAGTACCTCCAATATTATGACTTTTATATTGTCTATACTCATGGGAAGGGGAATGTGGTGGAAGATTCTCTCATCAAGAGATCGATTTCACAGTTGTTGGATGAGGTTTTGGAGCAGTTGTCCTCATTGTAGTTATCCTATTTAGATGGATATGGGAGAGATTACCTCTACTTGATGGTTGTTGACCCTCCACTCTAATAGTAATTTAGGGAGGCACGACTTGGGGATTACAACTACAAGACTCTACATGCTCAATAATTCTGTAGGGCATACTCCTGATGGATATTAGAAATTTGGGGAGAAAGTCATTCTTTTCAAAGGATGCACAATTGTACCAGAGGTGTTCTGTGAAGAGGTTCTTAGGGAGTTTCTTACGTCCCCTTTGGCAGTACATCCAGGTGTGGATAAAATGTTCCAGGACCTCTGACGTCATTTTTGGGGACCATGGATGAAGAAGAAAGTGGTAGAGTTCATTTCTCGATGCCTAACTTGTCAAAAAGTGAAGGATGAGAAATAGTTTTCTATGGTTTTGGCTTAACACATAGATTTTCTAGAATTTAAGTGGGATGGAATACCTATTTACTTCGTGATGGGTTTACCATGTAATTCTAGAAGACACAATGACATCTGGGTGATCATTGATTGAATCACAAATTCATCCCACTTCCTAACTCTCTGTGAACAAATTTCAGTAGAGGGATTGAGACACCTCTATATGCAGGATATAGATCGACTCCATGTATTCACATAGATGGTTGTTTTGGATCATAATGCTTGTTTTACATCCTGGTTGTTGAATGGATTTCAAGAGTCCTTTAGGACCCAGTTACACTTGAGCACAGCGTTTCACACTCAGACGTGTGGCCAAACTAAGCACACCATTCAGGTTTAGAAGGACATGTTATGGGCGATAATGTTGGAATTTGGTCATATTAGGGAGTATCCTACATGGGAAATAAATTACATTAATTCATTCTTTGTTATATCATGAGAATCTATAGGAAATCACATGGGAGCGGGAGGCTCAGATTCATGTTCATTACCATCACCTTTTTTAGAAGCCTTGGTTTTGACTTTATGAGAAGGTAAAGCCCTAAAATGGGTAGAATGTAATGTCCTATATTATTTGTGTATTATTTTTAAATATGACATTGATTAATTTTGAGACCATGCATTGAGACGATATGTGATGTCAAGGCCCGGTTGGCCCGGAACAATTTTTTGATGAATATTAAACGTTTAATAGCGAATGCGTACAGTTTTCTTCAAAAAGTGGAATAACTATTAAATGGTTTCCTTGATCAAAAATCAGAGGGAAGTATTGAGCTCAGAGTAGTGTATTTACCCTAAGTGTGAAATAACATTTTCAGCGTGGGTTATCTATTGAAAACATAAAAAGGGCATAATATTCATTATGTAATAAACATAGAATGTTATTTTGATAAAACAACCATTTTCATTCAAATATAAAGTTATAGAATTTTCTTAGGGTTGGAAACTCAAACCATGGATATTTTGACATCTGTTGGAGAGTTATTTTGAAAAACACAATGGATCAGGTGGATTGTGGGTTATCGTGTCAACGGAGTTAGAGGTTCTCATCAACGATGGAAACACACCCATTTCTCATCAATGGTTGATGTGAAATCCATGAAGGAAGTTTGTATTATGATTTTACCATCATGTTCTTAATTTAGGGTGAACATATATAAATTCAATGAACAAGAATTGTTATGTTCATCATCAATAAAATTAATTGATGGAATTTTTTTTGTTCTTCATTCTTCGCTCTAACAAAAATGGATTGTGGTTGACATGAACAAAAGTCCAAGGTTCGTACTTCAAGTTGTTCTTCATGATTTTTTATCCCTGTTCTTGACGTTCTTCACCGTTGGACCCTCATGGTTATGGCTCAACTTTCTAGAAGGATATGAATGCGATCAGACCCCAATATTGGAGGAAAAAGAAGATCATAGGTTGGGTTTGAGAATATCAAGACTCGAGGAGCCCAGATCTACAACTGTTTTGATTTTCGGGAATCAAAGGAGTATTTGCAGCCTGGGGTAGGGGAGGCACTGACGACCAGTGCCGGTATTGTCTCACGACAGCAGCACAACTATGCGATGACTGGAGGTGGTGGTCATGTAGGCCTCCCCATAGGATGGTTCCGACAATGAAGGGGTTGTGTGGGATGCGACAGAGTGGGCCACAGACGTGGAAGTGGCAGTCAAACATGGTGGTATTGGCAGATTTGTGGAACATAGCCATTGACCATATTGACCGGGCCAACCTGGTGGAGTGGATTGCGCCAGGAAGAGATGGGTTGGGCAATGCAGAGATGGGTCGACCTAGGTTGAGCAGGCCGGGCCCAGGAAGAGTGGATTGGGTTGGACCCTGCATGTCATGTCAGACCCAATAGAGAGGGCTGGATCTTTTTCGAACCTCGGGTCGACCTAGGGTTATCACAAAGTCGATCGTGGTTGTCGACCGCAACGACAGCTTGAGTTGTCGTAGCGCAGTTTCATGGATCAACCATGGGGCAGTCGACCATGGGCTGCACTGACCATGGCGGTCAGCTGCCACAGTCAGTAGACCGACCATCTGGTCATTCCATGACCCAGTTACCTCCATTAGCTTCTTAACTTTCAAACACCCGTAACATTCAAACATTTTGTTTGATTGATGTGATGTCTATGGCTTTGGGACCCTGGTTTTGAGATGGTATTTTTGAGACAAATGGTGAGTTTTATCTCTGACATGTATTCAGTGAAACATTCCATTTACACCGGTATTACCAGGGGTCAAGGGACTTTGCGAGTGTGAATACTACTCACCATCCACCCCACCCCCTATCTACTTGGATTGATTCTCTCATCCACCATATCATGGAAGAGTTTCATAAAGGTTCTCTATCTTAATCGCTTCCCTTATGGTTGACCGGTATCATTTCATACTCATAGGAGTATGATCCCTTTAGTAGTAATTCCTGGATAGAGTTGTCGGAATCTCCATAGAGGCTCGGTGAAGGATCATTTATTCATCTTCATTCCCTTTGTGTAGTTCTTTGTATCGATTATACTAATCCTTTCGGACGTTGATCCTTTACTTATCGTGTTAGTCTACATGGAGTTGTTGGTATCAACCCATTTCCCAAGATATGATCCTCATCTAATGTATCATATCTCTACCTTCATATCTATAAGCATATCTATCTCTAATGATGTTTCCTGGAAAACAATATTTCTTGAACGGACGTCATTTGTGCTATTGGACTCAAGAGGGTGTTCTCCTAGATGAGTTCTTCGTGGAATATTCAGACTGAATTCCTAGCATTGGCACGCAATGGTTTTAACTTTTACTAGACTATGTTTTATTGTTTGAGTATATCTAGATATTATTGTTATATGTGTTATAGAAATATATTTTGTAGACCAAACTGTACCTTCCTTTGTGTATTTCTTCCTGGTTTCGGGGTTTCCTACTTAGTGTTTTTTACTAACCCCTTCACTTTCTTTTCTCGTACGTGTCGTGTCTTCTATAGCTGAGTGAAATTTTTACAGATTCATAGGTTGTCCGGGACCAGATGGAACTTTGTGGTGTCATGCAGTCTGATGCTTTCCTATGACTATAGATATTAGTCCCATTACCTTTGTTTACTGGTTTCACTTGTGGTTTATAAACTCATTTTGGCGGGCTTGTATTCTGGCCCGGTTTACCTTCCAGTACTTTCACAATTGTACTATGGTTGTGGGATATAGTTCATCAGAAAACTCAGGAGTTGGCAAGCCTACTCCTAGAAAATATTTATATATAAAAAATCAAATACAGCAAACGAGGGGAAAACATGGGGTCAACAAAGACGCATGTAAACAGCACCACGTGCATCAGCTTCAACCAGACCACAGCAAAAGGTTTGTGTAACAAAGCACAAAAAAAGAGAAAACCTCCTCAACCGCACGCTTAGATAGAGCATCAGCAACCTGATTCGCCTCTCTGTAAACATGAGTGAAAACCAAACAAATCTGCTCCACAAGCTTGAGACAGTCATCCCATGCAGAAAGCAGCTTCCAAGGAACAATTCTTTACTGCATTCTAAGAATATCAAGTGCCAGAGTTGAGTTATACTCTATCCATACGGTCATCCAACCATGAAAAGAAGCATACCAGACAGCCTTGATCATAGCCCATAACTCCTCCTCGATAGCCAATCCATTTCCTAAGAATTGATAAAAACAGCCTTTAACAAAGCCCCTATAAGTGCCGAAAACACCACCACATCCCGAAGGTCCCAGAGCACCTGAAGCCGCTCCATCCACATTAACGTTTCGACACCAAGAGATTGGAGGAATCCATCAGATATGTTTCATCATAATTGGATTATTACATCTACCAGAAACACCCAATGTGCACAAGATAACCAAATCAGAAACATCATTATGCATGAATCTATTTTGATCACGTGTAGAAGAAAGAACACAAATATGAAGCTCCCGAATACCAAAAAAATTGGAAAAAAATTGTCAAAGATAAGAGCATTCTGAGCACACCAGATAAATGGAAACAACCGCTGAGGTAGTAGAGATGAGCAGTGGTTTCACCTAAGAACTGAAATCAGCTCGATAAATGGAATCCATAGGTTGTACAAAACCCTCCAAGTTTAGATGGAATCCAAAAACACCCTGCAAATAATCCCATAAACCAGATGCATAGCAGCAAGATATAAATAAATGATCAAGAGTCTCATCAGCAGCGAGACAACGAAACAAACATATGCAAGAGAAAGTCCAGCACGCTGCATCATCCTTTGTAGAGGTAATCTACACTTCCAAATTATGATATGGTATCATGTTCCATATAGATAGAGAATTAATTTTCTAGGTATTATATAATTAAGGTAAATAATAAAGATAATAAGTTTTTTGAGCACCACAAAAAACTAAATGAACCAATAATGAAGAAAATAATGATTCGATTTATATAATGTGATAACAATAGAAAGAAAAATCTAACTAAATTATTAAAGTTATTGAGATTTTATTTAATTTTTGGAAATAAGTATCATTTGTCTCATGAATGAAAAGTAAATAAAGAAACTACTTTTATTTAGTGATTAAACATTAGGGATATGGTGCATTATTCAGTCTAATTTCCCTAGTTTCAACAGAACCTACTAAAAAAGAGGCCAAGGGGGAAGGATATGCTTATGTTATTACTATATCTAAAGTTGAAGATTCTAATGATGTGGTGGAAGGTAATTTTAATGTAAATTAAATATTCAAAAATCATTTATTTTATTATAGATCGTCACACTCTTTTAAATATTTCATGTTTTCTAAGAAAATTATATAATTACCCTAACACCATAATATGGGATATTTTAATCAATACTCCATGTGGACGTATTATTACAACAAAGATATGTCATTCAATCCCCATTATTATGCATAGACATACCCCATTTGAAAACATGATTGTTATGACTATGGTAGAATTTGATATAATCCTTGGAATGGATTGGATTTCAGAGTATTATATAAAAATTTATTTCTAATAAAAGAAAATAAAAATTCATGATGGAGATATTAGATCCCTTATATTTATAGGGAAGAATTTATAGTCTAAATCATTTTGGGATCCACCTATAGCTTCTCACATTAATGAAGTTTTGTGAGAAGAAGAAAATATTAAACCTTTAGTTGGTAAATGTTTCATAAGAATAAAAGATATAACAATTTTATGAATACATTGATGTGATTCCAAATAAGTTACCTTGAAAGCCACACGAACATGAAGTGGATTTATTCATTGAAATCAATGTTGATTGAAAACCTATTTACAAGACTCTCTATATGTAGCCACAGTGGGATTACTGGAAGTAAAGAAACAACTGTATGAGTTCTATAATAAGAAATTCATTCACCCTAAAGTATCATCTATTTATGACCCTATTATTTTTATTAAGAAAAATGATCGGTCTATGTGGTTTCGCATTGATTATAAGGAAATCTGTGTCATTTGTATAAAGACAAAATATCATTTGCCTCACATTGATGAATTGTTTTAAAACATTAAAGGAGATTAGTATTTTCAAAAAAATGATCTTAATTTTGTGTATCATAAATTGAAAGTAAGGAAATAATATATTCTAATTACATTATGGAAATTATGAGTTTTTAGTAATACCATTTGAATTTACTGATACACCCTATAATTTTATTGATCGAATGAATAGATTATTCAAAATATATTTTGATATTTTCAATATGGTATTTATTGATTGTTTATTTTAGTATATTCTAAAATATATAAATAGTAAAATACATCTGAGAATCATTCTTGAAACTATCAAAGGATTGGATTTATATAGGAAATTTAGTAAATGGAAATTATCGTTTTAGGGATTTTCTTTTCATTAATGTTTTTTCAAGGATGGAATGTCACTTGATCCCTAAAAGACAAATTCCTATTAAACAATGGCCTTCACCGACAGACATAACCTTGATATATACTTTCATTGGATTAAAAATGTTAATATCTATTATTTTTTTCAATTTTTTTATGATTATCTTACCCATTAACTATGTTAACATGTAAAAGATTAAGTTTATATGGTCAAAGGAATAAAAATAATTGTTTTTATAATTAGATAGAATATTCGTCAATTCACTAATATTGAAACTACCATCAGGAAGGGATGGTTTTGGGATATATATAGTGATTTATTGAATATAGGACTTGGATGTATCCTTATATAGAATGATATGGTTGTTTCTTATGAATTAATTAATTTACAGATCCATGAAAAAGAATTATACAACCCATTATCTTGAGTTTTTGGAAGTCATAACTTCCTTAAAGATATGGATCCATTATCTTATCAGTGAAATATGTGATATATATATATATATCACAAAAGTTTTAAATATATGTATTCAAAAAAGTGCTCAAAATAATTCAAAGGAGTTGGCTAGATATAGTTAATGATTATGATTGATCAATACACTACCACCCAAGGAATGAAAATAAGGTTGTTAATGCATTGAGTGGGAAATACCATAGATTTTAGAAAAAAATGAGGATTCTAAAAGTTCCTATATTCGTAGATTTATTGATGTTGGATATGGTAATCATTATTGAAGGGGAAACATCAGTCCTTTTATAAATGAATTCCAATCCATATTTATTAGAGAAGATAAAAATGTCCAAACTTGATTATAAGAGTTTACTAAACAAAATTAATTTCATTATTGATGGTAATATGATAGAATTTTTCTTCAAAAATACGATAGATAAATTCAAAATGAAGATATGTGTTATTTCAATTCATGTGTTAAAGGGGTAATTACTTGTTGAATCCAACAACAAAAATTTCTCTTTATTTATTATATGTACTATGATATATAATTATTTAAGGAAACATTATTTTGTGGGATAATATGAATTAATAAATTAAAAACTATGTATGAAGATCACATTTTTCCACTAGGTGAAGGATGAGAGAAAAATTCCTAAAGGATTCATACAACCTCTCCACATTCCTATGTAGAATTGGGATGGAATTACTGTGGAATTTATCACTATATTTCTAAATAATCCTAAAAAATTATATCATTTGAATTATTATTGATTTCCTTACAATGTTAGAAAATTTTTAATATATAAATGATAATCTACCAATTGAGATCCTCACAAGACTCAATATCAATTATTTTTTTAGACATGTTGGTAGACCTCTTTCAATTGTATATGATTATAAATCATGATTCACATCCAAATTCTAGAAAATTATTCAAATGGATCTCAGCAATGAGTAACATTTTGATAACTATTTATCATCCTTATATAGATAAATTGGTTGAAAGGACTATTAAAACATTCGAATACATACAATGGTTTCTTACAATTTACTTTCAAGGTATGTGGGATCAGTTTTTACCTTTTTTGGAATTTTTATATAATAATATCTTCCATTCGAGAATTCAAATGGCACTATTTGAAGTTTTCTATGGGAATAGATATTATACACCAAATTTATTTGAAGAAGTTTGTGAAGTTAATATTATAGTGTTATAACATCTTGACGATAAAACATTGAATGTAAGGACTATTCAAAGTCATATCTAGAAAGTGCAATGTTAGAAAAAAGACCAATACCAATAACTAAAGTACAGATCTATACTTTCAAGAATTGGATGATTTTTTTCTTAATGTTGTATCCCTATAAGGGTTCTATAAGCTTTTGGAAACAATGGAAAATTATGTCCTTAGTACATTGTTCCTTTTCATATTTTGGAATGAATTATAATCATGGAAGAAACACCTTCCTAACAATATTTTTCTTATCAATGATATCCTAGACTCAACAAAAGTCTATATTTTGAAGCCATAATGTGTAATCCAAACAATATTACTAAAGAAAGATGTATTTTTTTTACTGAGTTTGTTCAAGTTATTTTCTTCATAAACGACATAAAAATAGTAATTAAATAGTTTAAAATTATTAAATAAAAATATTTAAGATAAAAATAATATTTTAAATGGTTTATCTATTTTCTATATCATTTCTATCCTATGGAAAATGAAAACATTGCTCATGCATATGAATGTAATACCATCCTCACATAGTGGTGTAATTAATTTTCCATCATCACCTCTCATGGTTGGTTATAAGTATGAAATAATGAATAGATATATGGTGTTTTTTTTATAATATGATTCTTGAAATATAATATATCATCTACCTTCTTACCTTCCCATCCATTAGAAAATAATAATATGTAAATATTTAATGAATATATAATATATTTATTATATAAATATGATTATGGAAATAGTATTTAGAATAAAATTTCTTTCTTTTAAACCCATTAGAAAAATGAAAATTTCACCATGTGTATGTGTTGACTACCACCTCCATGAATAATTTATTTCATTTTTTTCATAACCACCCTGAATAAATAGTTTTAAAATTTTATACAATGAATAAATATGATATTACTGAAATTATTAACATTAAATATATACATATATATATATATATATTAATTCTCCATGTAATAACACCTTAAAATATTGTCAATATACGAAGTAATTTTTGAGAAATTGACTGAATAGCCATAAGAGGTCGACATAAGAAAGAACTATTCAACGAATGGATTCCATGTGATTATAAAAGGACCTTAAAATGAGATATAGATGAAAAATGTTCTTAATAAAGTATTTAATAAATTTAATTTTTCTTTTTCAAGAAGATATATTTCATGTAAAAAATAAGAAATCCAAGGTAATGGGTTTTCATTTGAATTCCACTATATTGAGATATACTTTATATTATACACCAAATTATGTTTATATAATGAATATACTGTCCATTTAAAATTTTATATAATTAATTTCTTTTTAGTCATGGAATTAAATGTTTCAATTATTTTCTTCTCTTTCATGGGGTTTCATTCAAAAGATGTTAAATCATTAAAGGATTATTTTCAAATATGACTCTTATTCGGGATTATTCATGTTCAAATTTATATTGAAAAAAATATATTTTATTTATTTTCATAAACCCCATATATTTTCATCTCCTCTAGGTATTTTATGTTTTTCCATTTTTCCTTCCAAATTTTCTTCTCTTTGGTGCTCAAAAAAGAACAAATGGATGTTTTTATTAAAAGCTAACCTTATTTCCCATATTTTGGTTGGTGATATTTATCTTCTATATCCATATTTTTTAAGTTATTTTTATAAATGTTTTATATAAATTTAAATAATTGGTAAATATATTTTTGTAATAACATTTAAATTATTTATAATATTTTAATGTGAATATATTTATTTTATTCCAAATAATTAATTTATAAATTTTTAAAAAAGTGTGAATGTAATGTTCTTTTAATGTATGTGACGTGGATATATTTAGCAACATCCAATTCAATCATACTCTATATTGATTATTATAAAAAAATTGTGATTTTTTAAAAGAAAATTATTTTCTATTATTCAATAAATATTTAGTTAGTATATTATCATAAAAATTCATTATTTTATAAAATTTTGAAAATAAATTTGGAAATAATTTATAACTTTTTTGTAAAAAAAATAGCTATAAAATCCTTAAGGAAAGTTAATTTTATAGACTTTATTCCATTTTACTCTTTTATTATCAAAATAATTATCTTTCTTTCAAACCTTCATTTATGATGAATTGATGGCATTCTATCATTGTTTACTAGTTTATGGATTATACATTATTTTAGATTATTCACTTTCTTAGTATCATGTTCTATATCACTTTTCAATATTCATTGGACAATATTTTTCCCCTTCATATACATTTTTTAGTACCATGGATATATTCAATATAATTTCTACTACTTAGATATTATCTTAACTATAAACATTTCAATATATGGTGTTAGTTGAAGTATGATTATTAAGAATGTCTCTTTATATATTGGGGAAATATTGAAGTTATTATTCTTGATTCAATATAGATATTTATTGAAAAATAATTTTAATTATTGTCAATATTTTCATTCAATATATAAGTAATTCATTATAAATATAATAGTGATAAGTGGATCCCATTTATAGGAAATCCCTTAATGCATTGAGAGGCCTCATGAGACAAAAATTTGGTAAATTGGTATGAAATTTGTTATATACCTACCAATTCATTGAAATTTCATGGCCTATGGAACTAATGGTATGGTTCATGATGTCTTGGAATAAGGTATTAATGGAAATACCATGAATTCTAGAATTATTGATTTCAGTCATTAGTATTTTTTTAATTATTTTCCATGTTCTTATTGTGTTTATATTTTCTTTGGATATATATTAAATCTCATGTTACTAATTAAATGTTATATGTGTTTATTATCCACACTATTATATTATTTATTCCCAATTTACTCATAACATATTCCACAGTACATTTTTCCTTTTTGAGCATCTGATCCCACACTTTATTGTGTTTTTCTTTCCTAAGGATATGAAGTAGGAATATTTGAATTATCTTCAAGGATATAATAATTTTTTTCATTTAAAGTTTTGTTTTTTCCAAGGAAATATTAAATTCATATATGAATATATCCTTCCATGACTAATAATCTAATTAATACATTTTAATAAAATTACTTGTATGTCATATTAATGTAATAAGGTACACAACACCTCTAGGTTTTAAGATAATGTGTTTTTATAAATTCATTGGTCACAATGGTCATTACATGGGATGTTGTTGTCTTTATCCTCAGGAGAACTTGTTATATCTCAGGTTTGATATGCTAGTCACCCTTTAAGTATTTTTAAATTTTATACTATGTTATTAGTGTTCCAATGACGGTTTCATGGTTATAGAATAATTTATGGTAAATAAGAAAATGAACCAATTAGGTCACTTGGGTGAGGCATAAGATTATGCACTGTCTGTGTGCTATTTTGGTGACCATGAAAAGTAATCGCATGACATCGTGTTTTTAGGGATAGGCATCCTCATGATCAGAACATGGTCTTAGTTGACCATGTGTCTCACCCACAAATTTTGGATTTCTTTATGTGATTTAGATTTCAAAAACTTGACTAGACACTCAAAAGAATATTAAAATAAACTAAATCACCTAGGGATGACCCTAGGGTTCCTTTAGAGAAAATTGAGGATCCTCCATTGCAAGATGATACATTTCTCACTATGATCGATCATATCAATATTTTATATATGTTTTTATCTAGATAATATCACATGTTCTTTAATTTTTATCTTATTCTATCATTCTATTTCTTCTTCTATGGATTGATCTATCTCTTAAGATTATATTTAGGATTCAGGGGTGGATTTAAATCTTGAGTAGAAGAATCCTGCTCTTTTATTCCTACTTCTAGGGTTTAAAGGACAATATCATAGTTAGGGAAATTGAATTAATGGTTCGAATATCATCAATAGCTCATCATCTAGGTAGGTGGATCTTATTAAATACTTATAATATTATGATTCCATGATTTATAATTGGTGATTTTTAAATAATTTTCAAGTGTGTGTAATTATTAATTAATATTTTGTAATTGATTTTTTAATCATTGTTGTTTTCTGGATTTAACAATCATAGTTTTTAGATATTTGGATTAAACAATTTTAGTTTGTTTCAGTCGGTTTTATAATTGAACTAGTGGTTTTTTATTTTACATGTTTTTTGGAGAAATAGTTTTTTATGCTTTAAATTTTATAGGTTTAATACAATATTTTATTGAGATGTTTGTGTACAAAAATTAGGATTCAAATATATTTTGTAAAAAGAATTTGTTGAGTATGTGAAATTATTAGGAAGTGTCGATTATGGATTCAAGACCCATGTTTTTTGTATATATGGGGTGTTACATAAATATTTAGAATATAGAAAAATATTTTAAATTCAAAAACAAAATTGGATGGTGATGATCCATAGATGGTGTATATACTATGATAAAATGTATGAATTTATGTTATATCCATAATTATTTCTCATGTATGATTTTCTAAAATTTCTTACTTATTTTTCAAATATTTGTGTCGAACTTGGAATATTTTCCTATGTTTGGAAAATAATTGATTATGTTATTCTATTTTGTTTCATTGGTTTTATCAAGTATTGTGATAAAATCATTTTTCTAAATGTTCTAATAGATTTTCATTGGAATTGGTAGTATAGTTTGGAATAGGACATCTTGGGATAACATGTGTGTAATTTAAAAAATATATTAATGGGTATTCATACTCACCCATACCCATACATCTCATTGATTATATATATGTCTTATATCATGATGTATATAAGGGGAATTTTATGATATTAAAGGTTGATGGATATTATGAGCCAATTTAAAGTGGGATGTGGTTGTGTTTAACTATATATTGGAGGAGTATTTGGACCATTCATGTCTCAATTAGATTGTGTCTATTTTCAGTTTCTACTACATTCTGTTTATTCTTTTGTTTTCCTTAAATGGTATTTTATTTTTTGTTTTATAGTTTATATATAAATATTTCATATATAACTAATTTAATTGGTTTATTATTTAATTTAAAATCATTAACTTGTGATTTTTTATCCTTAATCACCAGTTTCCAGCCTCCTAGATCAAGAAAAAAAATATTTAGGCCTTATGGAGATCCAAACTCGGGTCCTCTGGATCACGTTCTCATGATGTGGTCATCATAAAACTATATAAAAAATAGTTTTTAAAGGAATATGTATTGATAAATTTTTATGTATTATGACTTGTTTTCATAACTCAGTAGGTATCAATAAAACTTCTTTGCTAACTGCATTATATTTTGACTTTATATATAAGGGATTTATGATTTTATAATTTATTAAATGGATACTTTATAATATGTTGGTATATATTATCATATTGGTGTCTAAACCATAGATGGTTTGGATTTGAAGTGAATTCATGCATCAATATAGGCATTAAAAGGGTTGATGTACACAAACATCATATTTTTTAGAAGTGATATTCTAAACTAAAATTTGTATTAAAGGTGATTTGAAAAGGTTTTTATTTTTTTTTTAATGGAATTTGGTTGAAATTTCAGGATTTTACTTATGGAATACCTTTTTATGAAGGAATAAATATTCCTAGATATATAATATATATTTTATGTCTTAGGTTTTGTGGTTTTAACATAGAGAACTTATGTCTAGTTCCTCATGAGATTTTTCATTTTGTAGACTATTCATGTGGAAGAGTCTATGTGTAATACCCCGCCTTCCTAGAACACTCAAAGATGGTCAAACTAGTGGTGTTACTCATGAACTTCAGTGCACCTCCCTATACACAAAAGTTTTTATACTTTAAATGTGGTTATATGTGATGATAATGGGGAGACTATACCCTCTTGAGTTAATAATAATAATAATAATGCAACATGGTGGAATAAAGAAAAATAATAATAATAATAATAATAATAACACCAAATATACATATTTCCATTTTGATATGCACATACCATGTTTTGTAGTAAAAAAAGAAAATATGATATCTCTTTGTCTGATCATATATGTACATTTACAAAATAATCAAAATAATCCACTATCCCTGCATCAAGAAACCACCCAACTTGTTTGAAAAAAAATTTCGACCACCACAAGCACCATGGATGAATCATTATTCTGTAAAAATCTTATTATGGTCTATTTCCCTTACCTATTCCATAAGAAAAAAAATCACGCGTCCTAGAGGGCCCATGAAGGGTCTTAGTGTGAACATAGTAGAAGAAAACTAATGGTATCCCTATCTAATATCCGTACAGAGAGAGTGTATGAAAAAATGAAATAAACAACCATTAATAAATAATTACAACACCTACACCACCCATGATCCTCAAGCCACATTTAGTCTTCATTGGCATCAGTTAATGTTAGAGTCAAACAATACATCCATTATCTATCATACCAAAATAACTGTCATCCATCAAATCAAACCCATGTCACTCATGTTATATATCATTTATAACCAACATGTCCATCATAATCCCTTAATGGTTCCCAACCAGAACATATTCAATTATTTACATAAGTCAGCCCTAATAAATCTCTAAATACTGTGAGCAATACGCTCCCATCCAATTGTCTCTCTCTCTCTCTCTCACTGCCAATTGTGTCCTTTGTATTGTGCACCTCCTCCGTATCGATTGTCAACAACATCAATATATGTTTCTCAATATATGAATTAAACCACCCAAAATGAGTGGACTAAACCACCACATGGAGCTATTTAATTTTGAATATGGCCCCAAAGGGACCATTTTCGAATAACAATCAGAAAAAACACCAGTATCCTTGAACACACCATCAGATAACCTCTGTCATCACCTACAGAAACGATCAAAACCATCCGTACAACTATAGAAAACAAAAAAAACATCACATATCAAAAATACCAAATCCTTAACATATATATACATTCCCATTAACACTAAAACCAAAAAAACAATAAAATAGTATACTAAACCCTCTATCTCCTACATGTGATTACCCCTAGTATCTACTAGGAAAAATGAAAACCCCAAGAAGTTACATTCCTGATCTCACAACCATAACTTGACGGGTGAATATGTGTTCTACGATTCATAAAAAGTATAAATAGTAAATACTTTGGAACTAAATACTTGTATTTTTTAGGTCTCTACTCATTAAAATCATGACCTAGTTTGGAATTAATCGAAATATATAGAAAAATATGACAAGATCCATGATATTATAGTTTCTAGTGAGGGGAAAATAAATAGAAATAAATATAACCATTAGTCACATATAGACTGATTATCCTTACCCATATATCCTTCCTTCATTTAAAGGAACATGATTCGGATAAGAAACACTAGACATATCACTTATTAAAGAATATATGGGTTAAAGGGGTTTCAGAATGATTTCCCCCTTTATAGGTCCTGACCCCCGCCCCCAAATAACTTAAACAAACATTTTTAATCATTTATATAATATTAAGGAAGAGTTTAAAAATACTATTCATATAATAAAAAACTTGAAAACTGAGGAATGAATCTTACTCAGTTCGTATTGGATCATTTCAGACCTCATATAGAGCCATTTTAAACATCATAGTATGACATTATAGACTTAGTAGGGATTAATTTTAGATTTCATAGGGTTTCATTTTATAATTCATAGGGATTTATTTTGTATTTAATTGGGTGTCATTTTATAATTCATAGTGATTCATTTTGGATTTCATAGGATGTTATTTTACACTTTATAGGGACTCATTTCAAATTTCATTGGTTGTCATTCCATGCCTAGCCAATATTTTGGAAACACTTCAATAGCTCATACTCACTACATTGTTACTCATTGTAATCTTAATAAAACATCCAAATGGCTCTTATAAATTCTATATTGGTTCACACTCAACCCAAAATGACCCATACTCAACCAATAATGACTTATAATCAACCCAAAATGACTCATACTCATTTGAGACTTAAGAATTTTTAAAAGAATATATTGTAAGAACAAATAACCTTCCGAAACTCCAAAAAAAATAATTTGGAGTCCTTTCAAATAACTGACACCCCTTAAATTATTGAAAATTAATTCTATACCACTTAAAAATACATTTGTAAAAATTAAACCCTTGATCACATACCGACATCCAAGGATCACTCTCTCTCTAATACCAATGATTTTGATAGCTCTATGGTGATCAAGGCCCCATAATCGACTCGTGACTGGACCTAATTGACAATTCCAAATAATCAGTACCATAAAACCTCATGAAAAAAATAATATTTCATCCCTTAATAATATTTTCCACTTTTCATCCAAATCTTATATAAAACGTATCATCCTACTCTCTTATTCCCAAAATATTGAGATGATGTCAAAGACATTCATTGCCTTCCAAAATACATGGAAAAATCATGTTTCTTGAATCAATATACCAATAATATTCATTGTCACTCACCACTATAACAATTTCACAGCAAGTCTCACAAGACCAAATTAACCAACAAAAAAATAGTATCCTACTTTATTTTTTTCACACATTCTATCCACACATAGAAATAAATCATCATCAATAATTATTCAAAATCATTTCGATTCCCAAGTTTTTCCAACATCATACACTATTCCTATTTGATACATGATTCCAATGAATTCCACATATATAATATACACACATAGTGCACCCCTACCCATCATAAAAACCCATTATCATCATTCTCATGGATTACCTATAAATATAGTAGGATATCCATCTTGTTATGAGTATATAATCATTATCACATGAAGCTAAACTAATTCCAGAATTCTCTATACATATCCTCTTAATGATGATGTAGCTATTTTTGGGGACTACCCCCAATTTTGATTATGTCCTACACTTCTAAAAAATGTGTGTGAGATTTTATCCTACAACCATTACAATGTACCACCCTATTCCTACCTTGGATGAATGCATCACCCTTTATCCATCAATACCATCACTCTACGATGTCCACTTACAAAACCTATATAGTTGCCTCATCTAGGCACATGATTGGTACTCCTTTGGTGGTCTATCACACTGGTACCAAACATATAATTCATATCTAAACTGAAATTATTTCATCAATCATCTACTCTGCAGTGGAAGCATATGTCCTCTATTCTGACTACCCTATTGGGTCACCTCACCGCCATACTTTTAACTATCCAAGGCTCCACCACTTATTTTTCCTAATACCAATATTAATTTTTGTTTATCCCATGTATTAGGATCCTCTCCTATATTGCATCTTGTTTCACTAACTATGAGTATCAATTATACCTAAATATATTTATGAACACCTTGATATCATAACAGTTTACAACCTATGATCTCATATTCAACTAGTGTTAGCTCAAACCATAACAAGAATATGAACCTCATGACATAATACATGAATGAATTATATCCCTATCCCAAGTTCATGAAATATAACTTAGAGTTTACTATACTCATCTTGTCTAATTAATATCGATAATTGATTCCCTAGATAACTCATACAATTATCTCTATAAGCTAATAATTCATCCATTACCTTAACTCCTCTTCCCTCTCTAGATAACTGACCTACCTCCACACAACCATACAAGCTCTTTCTCAATATAGATATAAAAATATAGATATGAAAAATAGGGAATTTCTTAATATCCAACACATCTCATTATCCTTACACTTCACTACTGCACCAAATTCACAGATCCTCTATCTCTGAAGCCCCTGATTACTGATTTTAGGGTTAGGTACCACAAATTCCATACAAGTGATGGATCACATACCTTGTCTAACTGAGTATAAATATTCCATGAATATATTCATGGAAACATTATATTGGTTATTACTGACATTATGAATAGTTAAACCCCGTTTCATTTCTAGATCCACTACCCTTCTCAGGATAGCTGAGTAGAATTCGACTCAGAGACTGTGTAGGAAAACATTGTTTAACCTAATTTTGACACATTAAAATCCTAAACATTTCTTTTTTATTTTATGTTCCAAAAAATCATAATAAATATACATATATAATGGCATAAATGCTTTCTTAACATGATGCATGAGAACAATCTCTTTCCTCTCAAGGCCAATATTCAAAAATAAAAAATTACAAAAAAATAATTCATAACTAATAACCGAACTATGCCTATGAAAACAAAATGAAAAACCCATTATCCCTGGAAACATGGCCTTCATCCCTCACTCATCTTTTCCATACACAAACCACAACATCTATCCCTTGTTCTAACACATTCAAATAATCCAATCAATAATAGCCCATATAATAACCATCTTTTTAATAACCCATCACTAATTCCACATGGAAACAACTAAAATGTGTTTCCAATTTGTGAATAACCTTTTCAAGTACTACCATGTAGAAACCAATCTCTAACACTACATTGTAAGACCCTGCCACTCTTAACCACTCGATAATGTCCAAATTGGTGGTTTGTTATGTCACCTTAGGCATGCCTCTCCATACACAAAAGGACATTGACTATAAATGAGATTATATGGGTGAAAATGGGGAGAATATTTCCACTCGAGTTAATAAAGAAAAATACAAAAAAAACAGTATATGAAAAAATATTAATAATCATTAATTATCCTAAATATACATATATTCAGTTTAATAGAAAATTACCTTGTTATGCATTCATAAAAAGTAAACAATATATCTGATGGGAAAATCATATATGTACATGAAAAAATAGTAGAAATAAACATCCATATCATCACCAAGGAATCACTCAACTAATCTATAAAAACATGCCAACTAGACCATACACCATCGATTCATCATAGTACACTAATATCCTAATAAAGATCACTTTTACTTAATAGAACCATAATTCATACATTTTGCATGTGTCTCAGAGGGCCCATATAGGGTGTGAGTATAAGCTCGGTAGAACGCCACTATTGGTGTACTAATATAATATCCCTAAATATACCAGAGTATTAAAGAAAACCAACAAAAACCCATTAATAATTAATTATAACACCAACACTGCCCTTTCACCTAAATTTAGAATTAGTCATTTCCTACCACAGTAAATGTGATATTGAAATAATATACCTATTCCCAATCATATCATAATCACCCCCATCCTTCTGATTGAACCCATGTAATTCACGATATACATCCTCTACAACCAACTTTCCCGTGATTTTCCCACCATGATGCCCTAATATATCATTCAAAATTCATTTCATAAACGATTCCAAATAAATCTATGATCATGATGATCAACACACTCTGATCCAGTGGTTGATCTCCCACCACCAACCGCAGCCTATATGATATCCACCTCCTCTATACCAATAGTCAACACCATCAATATATATCTATTGATATATAATGGATAAAATCATCAATGAGTGTAATAAAACACATAATAGACATTTTTTAAGTGCACACTACCGCAACAGTCCAATCATTTAACCATAGTGAGTGAATATCACTATCATCCTAGGACACGCCATCGACAAACCATTATCTCTATAAGTGAAAATGGTCAACACTATCCACACAGTACAAGAAAATGGAAACAATATTACATCTCAAAAATATAAAATCGTTAGTATATGGCCTAATTCCCATCATAAAATATAATAAAACAACTAAGCCATACTAGACTAAACCTACCATTTCCCATCTTGGACTACCCCTGGTATCTCTTAGGAACAATAGATAACCCAAGTAGTTCTATTATTAATATCACAAACATGACCTAAACTAGAACTATTTATTATATGATTCATAAAACATGTAAAAACAAGAAATATCTATGTACCAACTACTTGTGGTTTTTCAGACTCTACTCATTAAATATTTTCAACTCGTTCAGCCTTAGTCAGAATATTTAGAAAAATATGAAAAAATAAATGAATTTGGGATTTGTAGATAATGGGAAAATAAAAAATGAAAAATATTAATATTTTACCCATGAGTATGGTTATCCTTACCAATATATTCATCCTACATTAGATGAAACATTATTTAAAAAATAAATAAGATATATCACAATTATGGAAGAAGAATAGGGTGAGAGGGGGTTGTCGATTATTTTCCCTCTATTCGATCCCTGGAACTCCCCCTAAAAACCCCTTAAATAATCATTTTCAATCATTTTATTATTATTTTGGAGGAGTCCGGAATGACAATAAATTCAATCCAAAAATTTACAAATAATTGAATGAATAATAAACACATTACATTGAATCATTCTCGATGATACAGGGAGTCATTTTTGACTTCATAAGGAGTCTTTTTGTATTTTAAAGGGTTTAATTTTAGACATCATGGGGTGTCACTATGGATTTTATTGAGTATGATTTTATACTTCATTGGGTTCATTTCTAAATTCATAAGGTGTAATTTTATACTTCATATGAAATCATTTCATATTTCCTAGGGTTATATTCCAAACATGGCCAAAATTCTGAAAACACTAGAATGATGTATACTCACATCATAGTGAGTCACTCCTTATGGTGGAATGTTTATTAATGTATCACACTCATTCCAAAATGACTTATACTAAATCTATTATAACTCATACTCAACCCAAAATGACTCATAGTCACTCTAGACTTCGCCATTTTTAATTCTATTCCAAGTCACAAAAGTCCCTAAGAATAAAAAAAATCAATTTTTGGGCATTAAAAATATCTAAAACCCCTTAAATAATAAAAAAATTCATTTTAGAACCCTTTAACATGCAATTATAAAAATTAATCCTCTGATCTCGAGCTAACATAAAAAACCTCCATGAACTATAACTACACTTCGAATACTTATATTAGGTCTAAATTCACTTTGTTGACCCAAGAATAAACCCAAATCACTATTCCAAATACCAAATATGTTACATTATTAATGTAGGATGTGAGAATATATGTATGTAATGATCTATGAAAATGAATATTTTTATTGAACTCTTTAACAATCTTGTCTAGGTGATCTAGATACTTAGAATGGGATAGATTAGGAGGGACCTACGAATGTGGATCATACATTGGAGTTCCAAAATTATAATCATATTATCATTATGGGCTTGAGTATATTGTGCTATAATAAGTATTGGATGTATGGGATCAAATAAATATTACGGTTTATATGAACCCCTAAGACAATGAAGGTTGAGTTCTCTACATGCATTCTTGAGGCCGAAGCTCGTCTATGGTGGGAGATGGCTGTGGAGAGAAAATTATATGAGGATATAACATTAATTGTATATAAAATATTGTTAGTTACTAATTCTACATATACACATTAATTTTAAAGAAATATCATGAGTTTTTTGAGTTTGAGTAAGGGAATATAATAGTGTTGGAGCATACTACTCGTTTTGTGTAGTCGGGGGATTTTTCATTAAAATTTATCACCAATGAAATTATCAAGGTGTGAATTTTCAAGATGAATATTTGAACTACTATATAATTTAGGGTGATCCTATTATATTTATCAACTTGTGTGATGGAAGTAAAAAATGTATTGATGACTGAGGTAGACATAATGGATGTGAAAGTTGAAAATAATTTTCTTCCCAAACCTGATGGAGTAATCATTTTTTTGAGGTAAAAAGAGGAATTTAAATTATTCTCATTGATGGAAAAATTAAAGAAATATGTGATATCAGGTTCATCCTAGAGGAGGAGGTATCTTGGGTATTACTTTTGTGGTATCATGGAAAACCTAATGTAATATATTTATAATTATCCTAGTACATGTCCTTTATATGGGAATAATGGGATTCAAAATATGTTTTCTAGTATTATCTCTCAATGACCTATAGTAAAAGAATATAACCAAATTTTATGATTAAGGGTGTCTCTTAAGAAACTGATGTAGGAAATTGCTGGGTTGCAGGAAAAGACAGGTGGATATCCTTTTCAAGGATAGGCTTAGAAGGGTCAATGATAGATGTTTATTGTCAATTATGTGTTAGGGGAGTATATGTGAGGACATGTAATAATGATGGTATTTTGGTTGTTTATTGAACTATGATATATTCTATGTTTGATCTAGATGAATCACATTCATTTATATCTTCTCAAGTACTTCATTTGTAAAATTTTAGTATTACATAAATTTCTTATTTCATGAATATTTAGAGACATATTTTATAAAGGATTGAGTAGTGTTTTAGTTGTCCATCTGGTCCCATTATGATCCATTATGTGTAAATCTTTGGGAAATTATAGAATTTTGAAATGTAAATGATCGATACCATAATTAGGATGGGTTTGATGGTGAAGTTTAAGGCCCATAACAAATTCTATGAGCATAAGGTTTCCTTTACATAACATGATGAATGTTTTTATATATTATGTGGGGAGTGGGACATTTATACTAATCTGGAATGAATTAAAATTAATTACCTCAAGGATTTAACTATTATTAAAATTTCTAAGCACCAAGAAAAGTTGATTCTAGAATGAGGTGATCTAGTTTGGTGGATCACAAAGAGTGTCTTCATCAATGATCTCTTTTTTGTTAATTATTTCCTTTTAATTTGAACCTCTTGGACATGTTGATGTTTCAATACAAATTTACTTTTATATCTTATCCACACTAAGATAATTTGGCAAACAAAGGCATAAGACAATTTTTTTTAGATGGTTTTATCTTCAAGGCCTACTCTTTTTGATGATTGGTTAGACAACCCAATCAGGGATTCTTCAATAATTAATGAACGTGGTTACACATCATAGTATCCCACCATGCTTACATCAAATTCCATCATGTACTATAGAATACTACTAGAGATAACTTATAATAAATTTAACAGTTCTTTATTCCTATTTGTTTTGTACTTCTCACACTTCCCAATCCTCACTGCTATATTGACTACCTTGCATAGTTAGTGAATTTCTCCTTTAGGAAATTGTTGAGTAGGACTTCAGCTACTCTTTCATCATGGATTAGAACAAAATTTCCTTTATAATCTTCTCCTTCAACATTGGAAAAACTAAATTAATAACTTTCCATTATATGGTTGTATCATAGGACATCCTTAACCTTTATTGATAACAGTATTTATTCTTTGTTCTTCAAAAGTATTGGGTTCACCTTCTATAACCAATTTTAATATCATCAGAATACTACATATATAAAGTGTTTATCTTAAAATGTTTCTCATCCTCTTGATACTAAAATAATTATAATCATTGAATAATTAATTAATGTTCATATTCCCATATTGATATACAGAATCCTAAAATTTCATCCCATGTGATCTTATAATAATTCAAACGCATTTAATTTCTTAAAAAATTATCTAAAAAGACTCAGGATAGTTCCCTTCCTGAAAAATCTAAAAAATTTAAACATTTAAATTAATTTGAATTTCTCATTCATGTGTCCATGGATTCATATAGTTTTGATGAGGATGTGTTTCCTGCTATGTGGAAATATTCTAAATTCATTCTTAGGTTCAACTATTATTAATTTAGTTTGATGATGATGTTTAAATCATTTAATATTGATGTATCATCATTTGATTTAATTTCATTAGAAATTTTTTCATTTACAAATCATGGATTTATCCTCAAATCAAACATCTTTAGTATCACCAGTAAACTTATATCCTTTCATATGTATGAAGTAAAAACATTACTAATTTTTTAACTTTTTTTGGACCTTATTATATAGAAGAACCATCATACATATGATAACAATATACATAAGATATACTCTTTTACTATGTCTATGTTTTCCTCTTTGGTAATTTCTTACATACCAACTATATATTATTTCCCTAGGATGATCTTAGATTTCTAGAAAACATATTACATTGGAAATTAAATTATTATGCATCCACAATATTATTATGTTTGAAAAAAAATTCTTACATATCCTCATATAAGATATTTCCCTTTTTTAATTTCTCAATATATTTGGCCAAACATTATCAACTCAAATAAAATATGCCTCAATTGACCAAAAAGTATAATCATCCACTCAAAGCCATATTAAAACAACTCATCAACTTTTTCAAAAATTATCAACACACCAAATACCTATCCAAATATGATCTTAACTAACTTAAAGAAGTTGTATGTTGAAAAATAATTTGGATGGACTTTCTCTCAACTATATCTAGCCTTTTTCTTCTTGATATTGATTCTTCTATCTTCACTTTTTCTACTTTCTCAAATTTTCACTTGAAAACTATAGTAGATTTTAAAACATATAAAAATAAATAAATTTTCATTATCCTTAAATATCATCTCTCCAATAATCATTATATAATGTGCTAGTAATTGAATATATCCATCTAAGGTCATCAAGAAGCAATAAAAGATTCACAATTTCCCGTTATGATAGTTTTCTCTCACTCATCACTTTATAATATCCTAATAGAATTTGATATACCCCCATTAACATATAATCCTTCATTATTGACAATAAATAAAATATTCCCAGGGGATCTTAAATCTCCCTGGATTAAATTTTCTAGTAATTCTATTAAACCTTTGGATTAATATGTGTCCTTCAATGAAATATTTTCTTCTCCCCCTTAATGATAATAAATTAAATGGAAAATAAGTACATGGGTGATAGTCATATTCAATCATTTTCTATTGGTCTTAAAATAACTTCTTCTCCATATTTTATATATAGTTTTATCCTTGTCTAGATTTTGTGAAAATGATGGAACCACACATTTCATAGTAATGAGTGTTTAGTTGGTTAACTCTAATCCCATATGGTCAAGTTCGATGTAGAAAATAAATAGATATTTAACCAATACATAAAGGTTTCCCATAATCCAATTCATGATGAGATAAAATTATCAATTTATCATTTTTAGTATGTTCAAATATAAGTATCATGAAGTATATATCCTGAAATCATCTCAATAAACACATCAAAACAATTTATGTTCCTGATGGAAAACTCCTCGTTTCTCTTATATTTCACATCCACCAACACTCACCCATTAAAAACATTTTTTATAAAAAAAATATTGGAAAATAGTGTTATTGTAATTCCTTAAACCCTATTTTTAATGATCTCCCCATAAATTATATGTTTCATGAATTAATAAACTTCATGGATGCTTTGCACTTTTTTATATCCCCTACAAGGGATGCACTCTTTTCTTAACCGTGGAATTTTTTTTGTTCTATCATGGGTACCTTCATTTTATTGTGTATACATTTATTATATTGTTCTCTATTCATGTAACACCTTGAATTTCCTACATGATAATTCATATTGATATATTTAATAGAATAAGGTTAGTTATTAATCAGTTTATTAGTGGTAGTAATAAGGGTGAGACATTGATCTCAACATGAAACCTTTCATATTTACTAAACTAATTTATTAATAACTCTTCATGCGTACACTACCATTATTTTTAAATCATTGAGGATTTCATTCATCTTATATTTAACTTTTTTTGAAACTCCATTTTTTTAGTTGGGCCATTATGTATAAATTTTTCTTATGATTTAATTTTTATTTTTAAATTTCTCTCTATATCATAGAAGAAATATCAAGTATTTATTGGATATAATTCATTGTAACATGAGCCTTACACAAAATAATTAAATATAATCTATGTTATCATTCATGGGTAGCTTATATAATTTTAATTTAGGGTTTTCTATAACTAAATAAATCTTATTTTTCTTCTCTTAGTAAAATATTACCGTGTGATTTATCTTGCGTTCTTTAGTTATGATACTCTTGTCCGGTTTGAAATGGTTAATTATATGGCCTCTTATTCCATAGTAGAATAATATTTTACTTGTTTATACAAACATTTCAACTTCTTTCTCGATCTTTTTAATAGTTTTTTCTTAATTTTATCATTATATACACTCCATAAGGATAACCTGTATTCTTTTATCACTTGTTTATTTTCCAAATGAGGTACTTTTTTCAAAGTATCTGAAGTGTTATGTTTATTTGGTTTGTAAAAACACACATCTTCACTATGAAAATTTTTATTGTAGTTATCATAGAATTATTCCATGAAACTGAATCGGTTCATGGTAAATATATTAAAACTTTTCTGTCACATATAATTTTTTATAGCAGACATTCCTCTTCCTTTAGTTCGGTTTCCCATTAATTTAGTCCTTCAAATCTCTATATATCTTATGAACGAATGCCAAAACTCTATTCATCTATGCCTGAATTTAAAATAGTTCCAAAAATGGAAATAATTTTCCTTATTTTCCTTATAGATGTAATCCATTAGGAAATATTCACTTGAAATTTTCGGGTAGAAATATCACACTTTTGACTACTCTTTGGGGAGTTGTTCTCATATATACTAAGAACCACCCATGATTTGTTGGTGAAGGTAAAAAAATTATCTACTGAAAATTTCCCAGATATTGAAAAGAAACCTATAGGTTAAATTAAAAAATCATTAGAAAAAACTAAAATAATAATTTTATCAGTTACTATATTCATAGAGCTTGTTCTGGTTTGATTAATGCATTTTACAATGAATTTATTTCCACTAATTGAGATTTAGAACTCACAATATAGGTTTGTGTAGCAGCATAATTCTTCTCCATAGATTGGGAATTTCTATTTTATCCCAATTATATATATTTTTAATTTCACATCCAATCACAGAAATTCATATTGATGGAGTTATTCTCATCCTCAATATATCAATATAATTTTTCTAAATTCCTCTACATCATCTAAATATTTTCCTTACGGTTTCTTCCACTCTCATACAAAAAATATTCAAGATCCATAATCCTTTTTTCTTTTATATCCAATTGGGAATCCATGACACCAATAGTAGTAGTTTATTATTATTATATGGTATGGATTATTTCTTCAAAAGCTTTAATTAACTTTTCTTTATAATAAAATAATTTTATAAATTTTTCTTCAACCACATTGAATGATGATTTATATAATAATATGACATATTATCTATCTTATAAATCTTTGATGAGATACAAGTATTATTTTAAAATTTATCTCTTGGATTTATTTGTGGTTTCATCATCCTACTCCATCTGTGACTTATCATGTTATAATATTTTTTTAAAATCTAGTATATATGAAATAACATTAATAGGAATCGTCTTCAAATAATTTTTAATCACAATGTAAAAAATCATTAAGATATTAACTATTAAGAAAATAATCATAATTAGAATAAATATCATCAGAATAATTATAACTACATAATTTGGATGAATACTTAGCACTCTATATATCCTTAAGATGAGGTGGATTAATATTTTCATTTGACACATTGTTAAATTACTTTTCATCCTTTTTCTCTCTATTCATTACTATTTGGGATGAAACCTCTATATTTTCAACAATAAAAGAAATTTCCTTTCTTTATTCCTAAATATTGTATGATTTATTTAGTGAATATTGTATCTTTTCATAGGAATCCAATATTCATTCTAATACTAATTGAAGTGATCTAGTTTGGTGGATAACATTGGGGGTGAATTACTGATATCTTTTTATAAATTATTTCCTTTAAATTAACCCTCTAAGAATAGTTAAATTATTGATCCTATAATATTTATATAAATTATAATTATTAAGTTAATGTTGTAAAAAATGAATAAGACATAAAAATTTATAAGTTTTAACCTTGAAATCCTATACTTTTTGATGATATGTTAGACACTGTGATGTTCTAAAGGATCGAATAACTATGAGTACCATTGGTTGAATCAATTGTTTCAGTTCTAAAATTTTCATCTTTAATAAATTTATCCCCTTGAACATGTAAGAGTTTCATCCTTATAAAATTTTATAAAACACAATTTCATACATAAATAGAAAAGTAAACATGGAAACATGATGTATAGGGCACATACTTGGTATGAAAACGTACATCCATTCCATAGCCACTCTCATAGATCTACGGAAATTAGATACTATGAATAAGTCAATATAACATGTCTCAAAACTAGTTATACACTTTATATCTCTTGATAATAATGATTATAGTGACTCTTGTTAGTTTAAAAAAATTTCGTACAAAAAATTGAGCAAAAAAATGAACAACAAGATTTTCTTCTCAAGAAATAACTATATGAAATCTCAGTCTAACCTTCCACTATCTAATTTTATAGCATCTGATGGACAATATCCAATAACATCATACCAATAGACCTTTTACAATAAATGGTTTTCAAAAAATCTTATCAAAACTCAAACTCATTTACTCATTCTGATTCATTCTATCCTATCATCTAAACTCTCCTCACTTGAGTCTTCTAATCAGAAAACTGTTTCCAAAAACTATTCTTCAACTCAAAACCAATTTCATTGGAAAACACACTTATGAAACCAATTCATCATAGTTTCATCTATTATGCATGGTTAAACACTATCAAGTACAACTATACATTCCTCCTCTATTTATAGGTACTCCAAAAATAGTATAAAAGGAAAACTAAAATATTTTGTTGTTCAAAAAAATTATAAAACTATAAATTTCACTCTCATTTGAAATTCCCTTTGAAATCTTAAAAATATCCCATACTTTATAGTTTCTTCATAAAATATTGGTTTTTCAAAACTCTTCTCAAATTTCAAATCATAAAAAAACCATTTGAATAAAAAAAATTCTAATCTGAAAATGGTGATCCATGAAACAATTCATTTGTCTGAACATATTAACAGAATTAAAATAGAAAAACCTATTAACCATCATCTTAAAACTTTGAAAATGATCTATCTGGAAATTGAATATCTGGAACATCATAGTCTAGAACTATGTTTACCATCCTAGTTCTATTTATCCAATTGAAATACATAAAATTATTTCTTTATACCCATTCAAAACAAAACAATTAAAATTTATTCCTCTGATTCTCTAAGTTAAATGAAAATGGATGACTACATTATTACAACATTAAGAGGCTTCAGTTGCCTTAAATGATTTTCTATTAACAACTTAATCCATTATAACATTTTATTTTCCTAGATTATTTTAACTATTCTACATATTTCTTCACAATTCATCAAAAACTCACTTAATTATATCAAACTATGTCTGATGGAACTCTGTATCTAAGGAATTGCATATTTAAAATGATCATTCTATGTATTGGTGTCAATTAGTTCATCTTATGGATTGGTTTTATCATCACGTTTTATGAATCAGTTTATAATTCCTTGGATCAAGACTTCTCTTTGAATATACTCAATAAATACATCCATTCAGATAATAAACTAAAAAATTACTACCTTTCAACAATTACTATATCTGATCGACTTTTAAGGTGAATAAATTTCAATCTTCTTTATATTTTTATTTGATAGAAAAGATTATTTCCAACTTTTTGCTTTCTATGATTTATAATACAAATCTATGGAATCATCACATTTCTTCAATTGATCATCTTAAATTTTCGTAACAAATATAGGTCAGAATGATCATTATCTATAAATCATCCTATGGATCATTTTATTCTTCTCAACTATTGGATAGGTATCTTTATCCCATCCAATTAGAAACTTCGTAAATTCCTAAATTTCAAAAAACTCAAATTTCCAATATTTTTTCAACTTCTGTACCAGGGGATTCTCTGTTCGACAATCTGTACCTATGAAAATTTATCTTTGAAGACTCTAGAAATTTGCATTTATCTTTTATTAAATAAAAAATAACTTTTATTAGTACATGTTCATGATGTTTTAGGAACTTGAAATAATATAAAAAATCATTTTACTAGTTTTAGAATGTTTTAAAACATCCCATAAAAAAAATTGAAAAAAAACTTATTTCAAAAACCTCTCAATCTATCAAACTGGGTCTAATTGATTGATTAATCGAGCATATGATTTCCACATTTTAAAACCACTTTCTAGATCTATAGAAACCTCTCAAAAAACAAGTTATAAAATTTCATAAACACATCCTCCACCTAATTTACAAAAACATTCCATTATACAAATTATTTTTCAAAAAAACAAAACATGTTTTTAAAAAAACACAAAGGATCTTTAATATCCCATTTTGAATTTTTTGAAAACTCTCATTAACAACTTCATAAACTAATCATTTTTTCACACTCAGAATTTTATAACTCATTTTTTAAATAACAATTTTTTTTTACATTTACCAAAACACGTCCTTTCTCAAGAGAGAGTGTCATCACACCACACTATTAAAAAGTAATTTTTTACAGTTATGTATCCCTCAGTGATAAGAATATTAGTGGAAAATTAAGATAAACCCCCCTCCATTAGAAAAATTCATCATTCTCAAACAATTGTGAAGTTTTCAATACCAAGTACGTGAAGATTTTTTTAACCCATACAAGTATTTAATTAATATAAAAACCTTTCTTATATCTTCAAAAAGTTGAAACCCACAAGGTTTATCAATGTAAACTCATTTAATTTCACCATTTAGAAATTCCTAACTGTATATTCATCTAATAGACTTCGTAATTTTGATGTGCGGCCACTGATAGAAATATTATAATATTTTATAATCATTCAATGATTGAATTTTTTTTTTAAATGTAAAGCTTCCACCTATGAATTTCCTTTATAAACAAGTCTTTAATTATTTCTTAAAACTTCTCAATTTTAATATAACTTATTTCTATACACCCATATTTTTTAAATAATAATTTTATTTAATAAATGTGTAACAAGTTCTCTAGTACTTTTTTTCTCAATATGATAAAATTATACATTCATTGTATCAACCAATTCATTATTTCCAACTGCTTATGGAACTGATTATTGTTAAATTTCTTAAATGAGTGATGTATGATTTTTTATCTCAACCTTCGTCTTTTATGAACCAAAGATTTTTTATTCCTAACAATGTTTTCAATTTCAAAATGTCTCTGTAATGTTGTAAATTGCAATGTCTTTCTTCCAACTTCACTTTCCTCGTCACATGATTTTGATGAATCTTGATAAGTTTGTTTTGACTCACATTATCTTTCATTGTAAATATTTAGTTCAAATTCCTCATTATTTTCAATATTATTTGTTAAGTAATTCAGATTTTCAATAACATTCACATCATATGAATTCATCAACTTTTTTAAGAACTTTTTACAATATTTATAACCTATTATTTTGGGTGAAAATCCCATGAAAATTCATCATTCATCTTTCTCATAAAATGTTCCAAGATCAGAATTTTTATTTTTTATAAACATGGACATTAAAAAACTGATTTATTTTAATGAATTTTTTTGTTATACCACATTTCATAGGATTTATTTTCGGATTCCATCCTTATAAGACATTTGAATTACTCATCAATATTAGTATTCATAGTTTCACTCCCGAAGATCTTTGAAATTCTATATTATTCTAACAAGTTTCTTCCCATATCCACTAAACTTATATTTTTACTTCTTACAACTCTATTTTGTTGAGGGGTATATCGATCACTTTATTTAAATTTAATTCAATGTTTCTTAAAATATGATTTGATGAAATTCAATTTGTATTCCTTTACATTATCTTTTCTTTAATTCATTATGTAAACACACTTCTCTCTCTCAACTTTCCTTTTAAAAATTTCCAATAGTTCAACAACCTCTAACTTATGTTTCTTAAATAGGATGTTCTTTATCCGGGTAAAATCATCAATAAATGTGTAAATTAAAAAATATCCTTTCCTTGATTGATTTATAATAATCCCACATAAATCAAAATGAATAAGTAAAAGAGGTCTAGTAAATCGAATCTAAACATTCTTAATATTTTTGTTAGTCATTTTCCCTTTTTGAAAATTTATACAAACATCTTTTTCACTTTTTTTCAATTCTGGAAAATTTCAAACAGTGTCATTTTTTTAAAGTTGGTTCATATTTTTCTATCTAATATCTCCTAGTTTATGGTTCCAAAAATCTCTTCCATCTTTAGTACATATGTTTTATGAGTTGTAAATATCTCTTATTTGAATTACATTTCAACTAGTTTTTTATCCTATTGTAACAACTTTTCCATCTTCTTCACTTCTAAGGAAAAATTAACCTTTTGTAAGAATAACTTCTTTAAAATCATAAAAAAGTTGATACACACAAACTATGTTATGTTTTATCCCATAAAAAATAGAACATATTTAGATTTCATCTTTTCTATATCAATCTCATCCATTTCAATTACTCTCATTTTAAATTTACTATCATTCATAAAGGTATCATCTCATTCATCATGATTTCAAAAATATTTTAATATTTCCAAATAACTAATCATGTGTGATCCTTAAAAATTATTCATTATACAAGGATTGTTGTTTTGTTTATATTTCAAATCTATCTAGACAACAAAATCACTTTCCTCATCTTTCTTATTTCTAAATTTCTTTTATTTTCTATCACAAGGACTTTTCCCAGGAAGAGTTGTCATAAATTGTTCAGCATGATTACCAACTTGATCACATCATCCACAAATTTGTACCATACATTTAATGTACCTAAACGTGTTTTCCAATTCCATCAGGATGCGGTCAGATTATATTTATTATTTTCCAAACTACACTGGCTACTAAGATGTAGTATAGTGATAGTGTAGGGTCGATTACATGTGGAATTGGATTGGATGACTGGAACTAAATCTTCCAACCCTCTATGTAGGAGTCCTCACAAGTTGATTGATTTTGTGAATAACTAATGCTAATGGAATTGGAGATTGATATTAGAGAGGGAAGGGATTATGATCAATTTAAAGGTTAAGGTAAAAGGTAATCTCAATCCTAACTCGGTATGGTCCAAAGGTTTAGGTTACGAATCAAGAATAGGTTACTAGTTTACCATGGTCAAACCAACTATATATATCAAATATCAAACTATTCCTCGTCAGGGAGATAGATACAACCTATATTCTTAAATTCTTCCTTCTAAGGATGAAATTATCATAGGGTATTAGTCATAACCTATTCTAATCCAATAAGGTTAGGGTTGTTCATTCAAACATCATGTGGCCATGATTTCTTTAACAAATTAGATAAATAATTGTTGTTTAACTGAATTAATATAATTAGGATTACCATGTTAATAATTAAATATTCATTAAAGTTTGACACCCACACTCTCAACCCCTACCCAAGGTTGTTTAGCCATTCAGGGTAGAATTGATCAAGAATAATTAAAGAATTCAAAACATAATCAACATACTAAAAACAATTGAGATCAAGTTTTGAAAGATCATTAATTAAATATTAATAAATTTAAAATGCAAATCAATCACAACTTATATCAAACACTTACTTTAAACAAGGACATGGAAGAATGCAACAATGGTTTGTTGTTGATTGGTGATTGAAACAAAAAACAAACATAACTCATCTTATAAATTTAAGAGATTGAAGAAATCCTTTAATGTTGAATCCATGGTGTTTGAATATATGTAAAAAAATAAATGGAATTGATTTAGGATTGATTTTAGAGTGAGAGAAGAATAAAGAATGAAAGAAAATATGAGAAAAAATGGGAGATGATTGTAACATTTTGTCTATTGTGAGCCTACTAGAGTACATAATCAGGATATTACACAACATTAATTGTGTCTTCACAATGTTAAATTACAATACCATTTTTCAACTATTAATTTTTATTTTTCATGAACCTCACGTGAATCTCATCCAAGATCTTATAGATTTTGAAGTTGACTCCTTTCAAGACGTGTAACTGAACTGCACGTCATGTATCTTCTTTCTGTCTGGATCCTCAATGAGGGAATTGAAATTCAAACGTTACAGGATGTGTATCAGTGAATCACATAATTTAATATCTTCATGTATTTTAATTCGTTCATGACTTTCTTTATGACTTTTCATATGTTTTGAAATATGATTACATGTCATGTAAGAGAGTTTCATGGCATGTAATGATCATTTTTCCCTTTTCTTCATTTTTCTCTTCAAAACATTGAAACATAATTCTTAAAATAATCGACACATACCTAGTGCATTATTAAGTAAAACATAGATAATCATTATTAAAATGATAGGATAATATATATATGATTTCAACTTTTCAAACTCCCCCACTGTTAAACCATTTCTTGTCCTCAACCAAAAATATCTCAATAGTGATTTCAAAAGGTATGAATTTTTTTAAAAAAAGAGACATTCGTTATATCCAGATAAATGAAACTAAGGGTAAGTATAAAAATTCAGTCTCCATAATCATCTCTGAATAGAAATTTTTCTTTGCCTCATATTACAGCTCTTTTAAAAATTTCTTAGACTTTTAGTTGTAATTTTATATTGGTTGTATATATTTTATACCCATTTTCAATTTACCTCACAATGAATTTTCACCCATCACTCAGGGTGAAATTAAATTGGATTTATGCTCATACCCTGAATAGATGTTCCTAACCAAAATCTTGCATTAGTTATATAATCTCCACTTCATAAACATAAATACAATATCAATCATTAGGGATTTAGAAATAAGGATCAAATATATCTGAAGTAGAGGGAAGTTTGGTAGATAGTGAAAATAACATGCTCAAAAAAGAGGGTATTATCTGATGTATAATGTATAAATATCTTGAATATCACAATGAAATATACTCATCCAATAACAATTGAATTCCATGACCCTAGAAGCTCAAGGTGGATCCATGAATATATCAACTGAGTACAGAACGTATCTTATTCCTTTATATTTATTTTATTGTAATTTTATATTTCAAAATTCATGTCTAGAGAAAATATCACATCCATCCTCTTATTATATAAGATCTTTCAGGGTATTTATCAGTCTAGAAATTTTTATTTTTGACCTTCCTAAAACATATCCCAATCATCTTTTTCTTTTTATTTTCATTTTTTAATGGAATAAGATAGGCGAAAAATTCCAATAATTACACATGGATCAAAATCAAATAGTATGGTAAGAACCAACATACATCTCCTCATAGGAAAACCATTATGTGTCTATTGGCTAAAAAATTCCCCCACACTTGTTCCAAGTAAAGTCACGCATTATACAAAGAGCATGGTAAGAAGGTAATATCGTCTCGAAATATCTGCATCTAACAAAGGTAGTTCATGGAAAATAAGGGCTTAATTAAGGAAAAATGTAAGTTGGGTCTCAAGAATGAGTAACTCAACAAATATTTCCTCAATAATACTGAAATTATATGTATTTATTCATATCCTCAATAAGATCTCATTGCATGTTATGATATATTTAAATGTCCCGGGTTTCACTCAATAAATATGCTCAAAAATGAATATAAAATCATAGGCTCAGAATACTCTGTTGGATGGGAGTTAATATTTAAAACATGAAATCACTAATGGTATAAAATCAACTAATAATTCAATTAAAAGAAATATCAAAAAATTTAATGTGAATCAAATTACAAAATAAATCAGTCATTCTAAAAATATAAATTGGAGAAAAATAGGCAATTCCAATAATTTCTAACATTAGTTTTTATTTTATTTGGATGGGTGTAATGCGTTTTAGGTTTAAATAATTCTTTTGAATTAAAAATGAATCTATGATACATTAAAACAAGAAATAATTCATGTGTATAGAAATTGAAACTCAAGAAATATTCCCCCACACTCCAAAAGATCCAGTGTCCACACTATTAGTGAAAGAACCATTGGAGGGCTATGACAAATAAAGTGTAGATTATGGAAATTGAAATTTTTAAAATTTAATAATATTTAATCTAGAGATCCCTCTAATAATTTGAATGAAATGGGGAAACATTACCCATATGGATTTTTTATTTGGGATTCCTACATAGTTGGTTACAAATACAAATCCTGCATTGGATAAAACATTAGTCCATAGGGTTTAAACATATTTTATACAGAAAAATTGGTAGGTTCCCACAATCAATAGAAATGAAAAACATTTTATATAAATGTATTAATTTTTATACGATAGATTTCAAAGTGACTCACGACTGAACAAATATATAAAAGAAATACTTAGGTAAAATAATAAGTAAAAATACAAAAATATAGATGAAATATTGGTTTCCTGCCATAAAATGCAAACAATGACTTCGTCAGCCAAAATTATGGACCAATGTATTAGTCAGTATCGTTTATCATCTCAGATCTTTAATATCTTGTGCTAATACTGGTGGCATTATCCTCTAGATATCATTGTTGTTTTTTAGTATGGATCACATTAGGAGCATACATACCATGGATCTAGTGTGATAAGAATGGTATTTATGCTTGTGGTTTTGATAGATGATGAGCACATTGTAAGAACACGGTTCTTATTTTGAGGTAAAATTTCCTTCTAATCTTTTTCATTGTGTTTTTTGAGAAAACAAGGGAAACTTGTAAAATTCTTGTTTTAGGAGAACACTCCATGTGATCCTATATACACGTCGTGTAGTATAGCCATGTAGGATAGGGATACATGGTGTGTGAACATGTTGTCCTGGGAGAGAAGAAAAATCTACTACACGATTTTTACTTCCTGATACACGTCGTATAGTCATGTCGGCAGGTCGGTGCGGGGTGTGTAAAGTATGTTGGTGAAATTATGAATAGTAAAATGATATGAAAACTATGTATATGTACTTACATGCCGTGTACTTTTATTTTTTGTCTTAAATAGGTAGTAGCCTCATTTTCTCCTCATTTGGACAGGGGGCTTGCTGGGTTGAAGAACAAGCATCGTCGGAACTTCAACCTTCTCTCAAATCTTCTTCTGAACTCTAGTTTGATCGTCATCAGTTGCATTTGAACCGTATCGGTAAGCTCTCAATTAATCGTGAGTCATTATTCCTAATTCTTATTCTAGAGGAAGTTATTTAAGTTTGACTGATTATCCTTGTTTCATAGATCTATACCATTCTACCTTGAATTGGTAGTTGAATCTAGACGAGGAGAGTCATAATACATTAAGGTAGGTGGTCTCATGCCTTTCGCTAAATATTGATCTGAATATGTGTGCCAAAATTCCATGAGTGCCTTTAGGACTATTTCGTGGTTATTTAATTGGACCTTATTGATACCTAATGATGTTTAGGTAATATATTATTTTAAATTAAAGCATTTTATTTCTGATTAATTGATCTAGGGATGCCCATGGGTGTATTTCCCTTGAAAAGCCACTTGGTCAAGAATGCCTTTGAGGATTGTATTGTTTTTTCCTTTTATGGTTGATAAAAATGTGTGGTTGGTTTTATGGATTTCCCACGTGAGATTATTATGTTAATTCCATGTTATAGTTTAATTCACATGTTTTTCTGTTGAATTGGAATGTTAAATGAGTAAAATAGGTAACTAGTCATGGGCGATCCATAGTCTCAGTTAAAAGACAAGGTCGGGCTCATGTGACTAATTTCACCTTGTTTACCTTGGGTGAACCATTGTCTCAGTTAAAAGACAATGGATAGACTCAAGAGGTTAATTACATAAAGGTAATGAGTATTCCATAGTCTTGGTGGTCAGAGGACTTTTTTATGAAGTGGGGTTGTCCTACTACAGCTTTTTGGGTTAGTTTCCCCAATCTTCCTCTCCTTTTTTAGAATCCCTCTATCATTTGAATGCTAGGTAATTTAGTTGTTGTATTTCAGTTCATGGATAGCAGAACAAGGGTTGTCTTCTACCCATTCTCTCCATGAAAATGCATTGAAGTTGATGTTTCAAAGGGTCCAGTCGATTTTTTGTGGATTGTTGTTGGTGAATAATTTCGGTTTAGGCAACCTATTTCCTTTGAGACATGGGTTGATTTATGCTACTCATGTAACAAACTTGGGCATCAGAAGGTATTGTACTGGCAAGGGTGTGATAATTGTATCCAGTTGAAGGAGGCAGAGGGGCCATTCTCTCTTGATTCGGCTCCCATCCTTGATTCTCAGTGTGACAAGTCATGTAATAAGATCCAGGTCCCAATATTTAATTTCATTTTTTCAAGGTTTCTTAATGATTTAGGTGTAAAAAGTTGACAGAGCAGTCCTTGGGAGGTCCTTGCTCCATTACTGCCCCCTCCTTTAGTGAGACAGTTAAGGGAAAAGGGGTGAATCCTGGCTAGGTAACTGTGCAACACCCAGTCCTGGGTGGTGTGGAAATTATAGCTAAATATAGGGTTCTTGGGGAGATACAAAACATCAATGAAAATGTGGAGGTGTCTCCACACCATCGGGTGTCTGATAATTGCAAACATTCTACGTCAATATTGATACATAAGAGTTTCTTAGCATTAAACTAGGATGGGAAAAAGAATGTGGACTCTGAAGGATAGAAAATTGTCATCCCAATATGGATGCACAAATAGGCCAGTTCGAGACACATATAAGATGAGGAATCCAATGATATAGAAGGGGATTCTCACCCAGACATGGTCAATGATCAAGACTCCCTTGTGGGAATTGGATCAAGGAAAGGGAAACAAGGAAGCATCAAGACTGGGAATTTCCTGGTCTTCAATGGGGATAAAAAATCAAGGACTCATAAGGATTATTCAAAAAACCCCAAAGATAATAGTCACCAGATTGGCAGGGAAGGCAGTGTGCAAGAGTATATGAGTTATACTGCAAGGTCCCCAATCGACGGAACGTTTGGAACTAGCCTCTAGCATGAAGATTAAGAATAATCCCTCAGAATCTTGTTCCACTTATATGGGACATAATGATGGGAAAGAGTTCCCAGGGATGGATAAAGGCCTAGACAGAGAGGGACGACAATGAGAATTAGGGTGGGAGGAAAACCTGGCAGCAGATCTAACTTATGAGGATGTAAAGAAGGGGGTGTTGGGGAATCATGATAAAAGTGGTGGTGCTCCATTGGTGACTGTTGCGGGTTCACAGCATGCATATGGTACAGAGGCCACGGATAAGACTGGGGACCTCCTTATGCATTCTGATGAAGAGATGGTGGATACTACCTTAACTATTCAAGCTTCTAGTGAGGATGTAGAAAGGATGAACAGACATCCAATGCAAGTGGACACAAACTTGGAACAAAGCGGATGGATCGAGAAACAATTAATAATTCTGACGAGAGGATTTAATGAGAAGAAGTTAAGAGTGTAGGAGTTCTTAAAAATAAGGGAAAAACTGGCCTAACATTTTGAAGATATTTTCAATGATGGTCAGAACAAATAGGTAATAGATCAGTCATGGAAACTATATAGGGAGGTCACATCTAATAAGTTTAAGTTATCCTTTATGGGTTTTGTTAGGTGCTACTGCGTTTAATGCTACTAGTTGTACTTGATGGTTTCATACTTTTTCCACAATATTGTTTTAATAAAAAAATTAACTTAGTAGTAGAAGATACCCCACGTATAACGAAATTCAAAATTTCTTCAATTTTACTTGTGATCTTTGGATTTAGAGATATTACAGTTGATTCGATTTCCCCGTTGGGTGACACACTTGATTTCTGTTATTACTATTGATACAATTGTGTGTTCTATTTTTTTCAACCTGGTGAGATTAGGTTATTCTATCTCATTCCTCATATAGTCGGTTCTTAGTATCACATTCTAGGAATTATGCCATTCCATCTAGGATGCATTAGCAATTTCATGTTGTTGTGATAGTTTACATGATAGTTGTGCATGCAGTTGTGTTACTTGGGTGCAGTAAATAATGATGTAACAAAAAATTTCAATCCATAAGGAGTATGGGCCCTTATGAATTCGAAAATGATGCACCAATGGAATTTAGGTGTTAAATGAACTTATCACAGATATGATTCAAATTAGATGAACTTGTTATAGAATTTGTGTGATATGTTATTCTTGGGATCCAAACATTGATTCTAGGGGAGTATGGGCCCTCATGGGTTGGAATTTGGCATCCCACTAGTTAGTTTCTCTGCTGAACAAGGGTTCTCTGGGCAATCTAGAGTTTCTTCCCAGAAAAAACTAGTATTCACGGTGTGTAGTCTAGCCTAACACGCAGTGTGTTCTTCCTGTTTAGGTAAGAATGTGTTCCAAATTTTAAGAAGAGCACGTCATGTACCAGGATTACACATTGTGTAATATCTGACCATGTAACGGGTTGTGCGATAGAAAACACAAGCTGTGGAGTTCAGATTAGAACATTCCGTGTACACTTTTTACACGCCGTGTAGTCTACCCGGGCAGAACCCATGTAGGCCTGTCCATGTGAGAGTACATCACTAGGAGGATGGGCCTCTGTACACGTCGTGTGTTGGTGGAACAAAATGTGTACCTTGGGTTAAAACATGCCCTGGCTGGAAATAGTATAAGACCATGTGATGACATAAAAATACATTCCATGTAGTCTTATTTACATGTCGTGTAGTCCCTTTTTTCCAATTTTCACAGATCTTTTCATGTATCATTCTTGGAACATTTGAATGGAAAACCTAGAAAATAAGTTAGAACTAAGGTGTGTTCTTGACCTTATATATTCATTCCACCGCGATGACCAAGAGATGTATTCCATGAGAGTACGATGATCATACCCCAGAAATGGTAGGCCATGGGCTACCAATGGATCCTACAGTTGTGCCAACTGCAGCACCACCTGTTATATTGGACGCAGGTGAAAATTCACAGATCCTTGAAGGATTTTTGAGGTTCATGTAGACCTTTCAGGGAGCACCACATGATTCAACATCTATAGAACAGCAAACGCGTATATTCTAGCAGCAGCATCCGCCTACTTTCTTAGGGGATGGAGCACTATAGGATGCAGAATCATGGCTGGAATCAGTGTTAACTAACTTCGAGCATCTGGAGACGCCTTTTGAAAGGAGAGTCAAGCTCACGACTTTTATGCTACGTGATTCTTCCAAAATATGGTGGGATGTTATCACTTAGGCAGGGTGTCATCAGTATATTACATGGGAAGAATTTCAAGAATTATTCTATGATTTTTATTTTCCCAAGACACTGAGGGTCGAAAGAGCCCTAGAGTTCATGCACCTGGAGCAGGGTACACTGTCTGTTATGGACTATTCTGCCTGGTTTGCTGAGCTTTAGCGATTCGAACCTATTCTGATGGGTGATGATGTATCGAAGGCTGGACGATTTGAGGATGGTCTCGAGTTTGACATCAGATCAATGTTTAATGTCTTCAGGTTTCCTTTTGTCTCTGTTATTGTGAATCAGGCATTGATTACTGAGTGCAACCTATGTGAATATGGGGGGCGCGAGCTAGGGTGGTTCGGCACTGAGATCTGGTATTGTCTCGATCAGAAGAAAGAAGTTTCCTGTGGATTTTTCTCATGGGGATATGAGTAGTTAGAACCTTTCTTTTGGTAGTCAGGTGAGGTGCTTCCAGTGTGGAAGGATTGGGCATACTAAACCTCAGTGCTTGAAGGACCCTATTGAGTGCTGATCTTGCAGAAAGATGGGCCATCTACATCGCTTCTGTAGGATGATTCCACTGGTGGCTAGTGAAAGAGGTTCGGTATAGACTCCACATATAGGAGTAGGGTCTGAAGCTTCTCACTAGTTAGGGAACTAGAATACATTAGGTCGTTCAGGCCGAGGAGGTGGTTATAGTTGTGGTATCCAGATCCCAGGATCTCAGCAATAGTAGGGCGGGTCAGCTCAGAGTAGCCAAGTAGTGTCTCAGGGCCGTAGTGCAGGTTAGACTTATGCAGTGCGAGCGACCCAGCAGGAGCATGATCCCAGACCATCTACTATAAGGGGTACAATCCTAGTCACCTCTGTTTTATCATCTTCACTTTTTGATACTGGTGAAACACATAGTTTTATATCTGTGGTCGTGGTAGAAAGCCTTAGGCTCTGTGTTTATAATACTTCTTATGTGATGATGCTAGACACTCCATTAGGTATTAGAACAGCAGGTGTACGTCAGTGCAAGGAGTACCCCCTTGATATTGGTGGGTGTCACTTTCTATGGAACCTCTATGTCATAGAGATGACAGGATTTGATGTCATTCTCAGAATGGACTGGTTGGATCCTTTTCAATCATTTGCTGATTTTTATTTCCACAGGATGAGTTTCAAATCACCATAGGCCATAGAGTTTCTATATAAGGAATAATGGGATGTTGAGGCCAGCCGAACTAGACCGGAGCATCATGGGATGGGTGAAATGACAGCCCAAATTACAAGTTTATATCTGGATGATTAGGGAAAATTTCTAGAAACTTTTCCTCCATTGGTTGATTGTTTTAGGGATGTTTTCCTAGATGACTTCTCAGGCTTAGCTTCGGTCATAGAGGTGGATTTCACTATCGATCTAGTGCTAGGAGTTGCACCAGTATCCATTCCTCCTTACTAGATGGCTATGACAGAGTTGAAAGAACTCAAGAGGCTGTTGGAAGATCTGGAAACTACGGTTTTTATCCAACCCTGTACTTATCCTTGGGGTTCACTACTCCTTTCGTGAAAAAGGTAGATATTACCCTTAGGTTATGCGTGGAATATCTAAAACTGAACCAGTTAACGGTTAAAAACTGATATCCCTTTCCACAGATAGATAACATGTTTGAACATATTCGAGAATCCCAGGTGTTTTCAAAGATTCAATTAAGGTCAGGATATCACCAAGTACGTGTTGGATTGGAATACATACCACATACAACCTTTCATATATGGTATGGCCTTAATGAGTACTTGGTTATTCCTTTTGGTCTCAAGAATGCACCAGCAATTTTCATGGCACTGATGAACAGAGTGTTGCATCCTTACCTATATTTTTTGTGGTGGTTTTCATGGAAGATATCTTAGTGTATTATCACAATTGACAGTACCACTCCAAACACCTTAAGATCATTTTGAATACACTGAGAGAGCATCAGTTATATGCTAATCTGACTAAATGCCACATCTGGATGGATCAGATTCACTTCCTAGGTCACTTCATCTTAGAGACTGGAGTATCAATGGACCCCGAGATGGTATGAGAAGTAGTTACCTATGATAATCCTAAGAACATTTTTGACGTATGAATTTTCATGGGGATTTATGGATACTACAGGCATTTTATACAGGACCTATCACACTTAGCAGCACCGATGATGTGTTTGACTTAGAAGGGTGTGAAGTTTGAGTGGATAGATTATTATGGTGTAGATTTTCATGAGTTTAAAGGGAATTTGACTTCAGCATCGATACTGCTATTTCCAAAGTGGGGCAAGAGTTACATTGTGTACTATGATGCATCAGGTATTGGGTTGGGAGTAGTTCTTATGCAGAGGAATCAAGTTGTTGTGTACGGGTCTTGGTAGTTGAAGCCACATGGGAGGGATTACCCAATGCATGATCTCGAGTTGGCTATAGTTGTTCATACTTTGCATTGTAGGGTACAATATTTATTAGGAGAACATTTTGTGGTGTACACGAACCAAAAAAGTATAAAATACATCTTTACTCTGTCTGACTTGAATCTGATATAGTTAAGGTGGGTGGAATACCATCATTCGTTTGATTTTGAGCTTACCTATATGACTGGAAATGGCAATACAGTGGCTAACACACTGGGCAGGAGGACTCAAGTATAGGTAGTGCAGGAGGCCAGTGGTGAGTGGAAGCTTAAGGATTTGTTCTCTGAGATGCATTTGTAGATGCATGAATGTCTGGGACAACATTATCTTACATCCTTGGCTAATAACCCTACCCTACTGGACATATTGAGGATGAGGTAGCTATCATTTTCTGAAGTCCTGGTTCTATGGTAGTGTGTGACAGGTGAGGAATCTCTTCTTGGATGAAAGATAGGAAAGGATTAAGTTTTGTGTTTCCATTAATGTGTGTGGGTTCTAGGGGATATACGCAAGGACCTGATGTGGGAGTTTAATGCTTCAGATTGGGCAGTGCATCCTGTAGTCACTAAGATGTACCATGACTTATGCAGTCAGTACTGGTGGCTGGGTAGAAAGCGAGAAGTAGATGGTTTTGTTACAATGTGTTCCACCTGTCGGCAAGTGAAATCAGAACACCAGCAGCCATCTGGAATTTTACAGAAGCTACCCATTCCTGAGTGGAAGTGGGATGGTGTCATGATGGATTTCATGATGGGGTTACCAAGGTTGCCTACAGGAAATGATACTGTGTGTTCGTATTTTACAGTCTTATGAAGTTCAATCACTTATTTCTGATCTAGGAGACCTATAGTGTTTATGAGCTCAGAAAACTGTATATTCGAGAGGTGGTACGACATCAAAGGGTCCCTCATTCTATTGATTAAGATAGGTACGCCCTCTTTAAATATCATTTCTAGAAAGGTTTTCAGAGGGTGCTTGGTACATAGGTGCTTCTGAGCACATCATACCATCCTCAGACCGATGTCTAGTTAGAGCATATGATACAGGTGCTAGAGGACATGTTGCTTGAATGTGTCCTAGAATTTAGGGGATCCTGGGAGAATCATATACCCCTAGTTGAATTCGCCAATAATAATCACTTCCAGGATACTATTTAGATGGTGTCATATGAGGCTTTGTATGGTAGTCCAAGCCGATCACCCATGTGTTGGCTGGAACCAGGAGAGGAAGCAATGCTGAGACCTCATCTTGTCCATGAGACTACCAAATAGGTTCAGTTGATTCAGAAGTGGATGTCTATTATGCAGTCACATCATAAATCTTATGTCAGTCTTCGTAGAAAACCTTTGGAGTTCAAGGTCGAGGATCAAGTTTTCCTACGTTTCACACCAATATTGGGCCACTAGAGGATCAGGAGACAGGGTAAATATCCACCGAGATATTTCGGACCATTTGAGAATCTGGAGCGATTTGGGTCGGTTGCTTATCGGTTACAATTACATCAGAGGTTTTGAGCCATGCGCGACATCTTCCATGTATCTCAACTATGCTGCTATCATTCAAATATGTCTCATGTTTTTCATCTTGATGTGGTTGAGCTTCAAATTTATGCATCCTTTGAGGATAATCTGATTCGTTTAGCTGACATGAGCATTAAAGTTCTCTGAGGCCAGTCAGTTCCTCTCGTACGGGTGCAATGGCATCACAACCGAGTGCATCATGAGAATGGGGAGAGGGAGGCTGACGTACATGCTTAGTGGACAGATTTATTCTCAGATATTCCTTCACCACCCTTGGAATGGAAATTTAGGGAGGAATTTCTTTAAGGGGGAAGTTTGTAAGAACTCAGTTCTTATTTTCAGGCACAATTTTCTTCTATTGTTTTTCCATGAGTTTTTTCAGAAAACAAGGGAAACTGGGAAAATGGTTATTTTAGGAGAACACATCGTGTAATCCTATATACACACCGTTTAGTATGACTTTTTAGGATAAGGATACATGGCATGTGATCATGTCGTCCTGGGAGAGAAAAAAATCCACTACACGTCGTATACTTCCTGATACACATCATGTAGTCATGTCGGCAATTTGATGCGGGGCGTGTAAAGTAATTTGGTGAAATTATGAACAGTAAAATGATATACATGTCATGTATATGGACTTACACGGTGTTTACTTCTAATTTTTGGCTTAAAATGGGTATTAGCCTCGTTTTCTCCTCATTTTGATTGGGGCCTCACCAGGTTGAAGTACATGAACCACTGGAAATTCAACCTTCTCTCAAATATTCATCTGAACTCCAATTTGATCCCCATTGGTTTCATTTGTACCATATCAGTAAGATCTCAATTAATATTGAGTCATTATTCCTAATTCCTATTATATATGAATTTATTTAAGCTTGAGTGATTATCCTTGTTTTGTAGATATATACCGTTCTACCTTGAATTGGAAGTCGAGGATGGATGAGGAGATTCATACTAGATCGAGGTAGGTGGTCTCATACCATTTTCTAAATGTTGAGCTGAATATAAGGTCCAAAATCCCATGAGTTCATTTGAGACTATTTCTTGGTTGTTGAATTGGACCGTGTTGATGCCTAATGATGTTTAGGTAATAAATTACTTTAAATTGAATCATTTTGTTGCTGATTAATTGATCTAGGGATACCCATCGGTGTGTTTCCCTTGAAAAGCAACTTGGTCAATAATTCCTTTGAAGCTTGTATTGTTTTCCCAGTTGGGGTTGATAAAATGTTTTTGTAGGTTTTATGGATTTCCCTCATTCTATGATTATTTTAATTCCATGTGATAGTTTAATTCAAATTTGTTTCTTTTGAATTGAAATTTTAAATGATTAAAATTGGTAATTAGTAATGGGTGATCTGTAGTCTTGGTTAAAAGACATGGTCGGGCTCATGTTACTAATTACACCTTTCTTACCTTGTGTGAACCATTGTCTCGGTTAAAATACATTGGATGGACTCACGAGGTTAATTACTTAAAGGCCATGAGTGATCCATAGTCATGGTGGTCGGGCTCACTGAATCCTCTTTTTAAATGTCTAGTGAACCTTGTATCCATTGAGGGATACCCAGGACTGGCTCTATTGGAAAATGATTAAATGCTGATATTTCAGGTTTGACCCTGATTGTTTATTTGTGTGTGTGGGTTAGATGTTGAAATGATAATTAATGAATTATGATGTATCTTCCAAGACAAATCACAATATTGGATTTAGTCTTCACTTCTACTTATCTTGATGTCCTACTAAGACATCTTTTGTGTTTACTTCTATACGGGTGATTTCTAGGATATATCTGGATCTCAAGATAGTTGTATGTAAACGAAATTGAACAGCTAATTAACATGAACAAAATAAATGGATACTAAGGCAAGATAGATAGCTTACTGTCGAGTACTTCTTAGTTACTATTTTCCTTTATCTGGTGTTGCATATATTCACTGACAAATAGGCACAGACCTTTGGTGGTTGCCTAATGGGAATCATTTCTCACACCCTAATTGGGACATGATTTTGGGCCCAAATAGACTATATTTTTGCAGGTGTCGATAGAGGAAAGGCTCCCAATACAAGTACTTGATTTTTTCTTAGGAGCATGAGAGAATGGGACCAAGCCAATGCTTATGATGCTGCTGAGTTTCCTTTTCTTTTATCGTACTTTGGAATTGTATTATACTTTACAGTAGTGTATCTCGTTTCACTGTTTTCTTTGAACATGTGACATGTTGCATCATTTTGATATTATATGTCTTCTGGTTAACATATACCTTCAGTCATCAGTTGTTTACTTCAGTTTCATGTTGTTTACTGCTTCCTCCATTTGTTAATATTTGTTCTTCTATGTTACAATCTCCCAATGATGGCATAGTTTCCCCACTATCACACCCTAGGCCCTCACTACTAGTCAGAAGACTCTAGAATTTTTGGAAATGTGCTTGAGGCAATGTGGCCAATTGGGTATGGGGAACTGTTTAGAGGCATCCGGACCCAGTACGTTGCACACAAATCTCTAGTGATAGCTCCTGATGACTCGACATCTTCTATATCCAGAGTTACTTGTAGAAAAAGATTATATGGTGAAGGGAATGTCACGTCGATGACCTTGAAAGAATCAGAGGATCTAAATATGGCTATTATACTATGTAATGAATTAGAATAAAAATAATCAATGTAATTAGAGAAAAAATAGTATCTCATATATTGATGAAGTGTAAAAATTCAACAACAAAAGGTGATACTGATAGAACAAAAAATGTTAACTCTGGTAGCCTAAAAAATGGGGTAAGGGACTGGGGTAGACTAAGAGTAATATATATCATGAATTAGATCATCTAGAGTCTGCCCATGAACAGAGTGTGGCTGCAACTTCCCCGCTTATTCAATGGTTTTAATGGTATAAAGGACAAGTTAATCAGCTATAGAAGGTGGTTCCATGGTTCTAGAAACTATATTATGGGTGGGTGGTGGGGAGCTATCGATCCATAGTGTGGGTATGGATCTGTAATTTGGATCAATGAAGGTAACCTCAGTGGATGGGGTGGCTGCTAGTTCATTTCCCCTCTGAGCCTTCTCTTTGATATACTCTTACTGGGAAGTAGGTGCTATCATATCTGATGGTATATCGGTTAAGGATATGGGTGGGGTAGGGTTGGTAGATGATAAAGGGTGGAAAGGAGCCAGTGGTTTTTGAGAATATTCCTGATGTGATGGTGGTGATGAAGGGTTATTGAGGTAAGAGAACTCTATGAAAGGAATGTGTGGATGCTGAGAGATCTGATGTGAATTCTCAAGGATGCATATGTTCATATCCTAAATATCTATTGGGTGTGATGGGGTCATTGGATCATTAGGGTATGTGGTGGAGGTAGATGTAGGTATATGGGTGGGGTCAGGTGTGAGAATGGAGGCTGTCAGGGCTGGGCTAGAGGTGGTAGTTGGAGCTGGTGCAGGGTCTGTTTCATGATCTCTTGGAACCTAATCCGCAACCTCAAAGACTCCTGGAACCCACCTGTAGGTGTCTTCATCCTTGATCAATAGTTTCATCTTGTACAGTAGCAACAAGTCAATGGACTCCATAGGAACGAAGAAGTTGAGTGGAAGGGTGGAATAAAAGACATTGAGATGTTGAGCTAAATGGTTGATAAAACATCCACCCATCAGTGTTCCTTATGTCTTCTGTGTATCAGCCTGGTAGTAGAAATTGAATTGGGCTTCCATGTTGATGGATGAGCCTCCCATAGCTGCAGTGAGGATGATAACATCCATATGGATAATTCTCATGAGGGACTCTACATGAGCATAACAAGCTTGTGCCAATTCCCTATATAGTATTTGGAGCATTAGACTCAAATCTGGGTGGATTTCATAATCTTGGGATCTTTCTTAGTGTGACCGACCCAGGAAATCATCATACAGTGCCATTTGGAATATGAATTTAAAGGCTTAACCAGCAATGTGGTAAAAACCATGGATATAAATAATTATTTAGTATAAATGTTATGTCCTATAAATATCTCCACAAAATAATGCTCGTGATGTCATAAGCCTAATCTGAAGTGGATTCTATGAATTTTGACCTCAAAGATGGAGAGAAACTCGAGATATATCTCTCAATATGTCTCCTCACACACATCAATGATGTAGGAGATATTCATGTGGTCGAGGAGCAATAGAATCTCCTGGATGGTATCAAGGTGAGAAAGGATGGTCATATCTGGTGTTTTTTTCCTCATTGGTCATACCTATAGCTAATTGAGTGAAAAATGGTTCTTAGTGTATAAGAAGTGTAGGATGGGGTTCATATGTAGGTGGTCAGCCTCATATGACCCTATAGAGTTGGATTATAAGTTCTATTGGAAAGAGGGATCCTTGGGGGATACAATGGAAGTGGATGAAGCAGATGCATGGGGTGATTGAGATTTGGAAACATGGTTCTACTTCATCAGTGGAGGATCATCTCTCTTAGGCATGGGATCAGCAGGTGGAGTTCGCATGTTGTTTTTGCACACCATTTCTTTGGAAAATTTGGATGCATGGAGGTGAATATGAAGTTGGTAGGAAAAGGAAGGGTGTATCACCCCATGATTTCATAGTAAGTTATATCATTAAATTAATTCAATAGCTTATACTGCACGCAACACTGACTTGGCTTACATGGAAGAATGGGTTTATGTGAAGAAAAACTTTAATTATTCAAATGATATATTGAAAACATAAATATTAAATATAGTAATATGAATCGAAACAAACAAATTTTAAATTTCATTTATAATTATATCACATAAATAAACCATATTTATAATGAAATATATAAGTTTCATTAAAATATAAGCACTATTTTGATAAAGGAACTACTTCTTATGTCCTTTGGTGAACAATAATAAAATTAATTTTAGACACTATTATAAATTAAATTTTGTGAAATTGAATTAATTTTTGAAATCAGAATAGAAATATTAGATTAGGGTGAGTGTTCGGTAATTTTATGAGCAGTTTCATTTTTTAATGAATAGTCTAAAATACTGTGTTTTAATTCAAAACAGCCTTTTAACCCAATTTATTTATATTGTTATATTATCCTCTTAATTGGTGTTAGAGTATATATATATTATAGTTTTATCATTTTGTATAATTTTGGTCATTGGAAGTAATTTCATATTTAAATTCGATATAAACACATGTCAGTCTTTTGATGGTTTTTACTTCTTAAAAAACAACTTTCTGGTTTTCAAAATAAGGATTTAATTTTAAATTAATTAATGTAACTTAAATATCTTGAGTTTGGTACAATATACATCTTTTTTAAATTCGAAATATCAAAATTTTCTTAGGGTGAATTTTTGGTATTTTTCTGAAAACTTTCAATTTTTGATGAATAGTGAAAAACACTATGTTATTGTTTAAAATTGACTTTTATTTAAATAATTATTATTATTATTTTAATTTATTTTAAAGTCAAAATAGATACATAATACCTATATTAGTTCAATGTAATTCATTAGAGTAATTTTATAATAAGATTACATGTATAAAATTTTATTTAACATTTTAACATCTTTTACCCACCTTCTAGGAACATTTGCACATTTGTATAAAACATAATTCTACCTCTTCTATGAATTGAATTTCAAAAATCCAAGAGATGCAGTTGAAATCAGTAAGTAAAATTTGGATTAATAGGATGAAAATAATTTTTTCTGAATAGTAACTTCTGAATTTTATTTACCATGGTTAAAAGTAAATTGAGTAATTAAAGGTAAAATGATATTATAATTACCCTAAAACGTGTCCTAATTCTATTGGATAAGTGTTTTTCAACCTAAATCAACCTTAGGAATAAATTATGATCCTCTTTGATCCACTTGGATTGGATTAGGACATTTATTATTATTTTATTTAAAGAGGAGTTAAAAGTGTAAAATTCAAAGTTTAATGACTAAACCATTTTTAATATGGGGATATACACAAGATAAAATTTACTATAAATATTTATTAGAAAGATAAAATTATTTCATACTTCATGGTATTTTATTTATAATTTTTAGACATTAAATAATTAAATTTATTTATGACACAATGATGATGTAGTAATTACCTTATTAATGAAAGATTAAAAAAATTGATATTATAAATATAAAAATAAATATAAATTGAGAATTTTGATGCATTAAACTAATTTTTTAGGATAATATGACATTATAAGGTTGATTTAATGTATTTTTTATAAGTAATCATGTTTTTTTGACATTCAAAAAAAAATACAAAATAGTGTCAAAATTGACATAAATGAGTTTTAAAAACAAATAGTATATTATTAAATGATATAATATTCCTAAAAATATAAGTTTCTTCCAAAGAACTTATATAATTATAGATATGTCATTAATGAACAACTTAAGGGCATCTTTTTATTTTATAGTAAGTCTACTAACCATGTAATATCAAAATACAAGAAGACATGGTAAAAGTTAAAATATTTAACTAAGAATTAAATCTAAAAGATAAGGTTAATATGGTGACCTAAACTTGACTAAAACATATTTATTGAGCTTATTTCGACCCATACCCACCTTATCATAGAAATAAATACATTTTGATCCATTATAAATCGAAAATGATTTTATAATAAAATAATATTTCAATCTTTTCCGAAAGAAAACCTCACCTCTCTTATAAAAGGGTACTTCCCCTTATCTTAATTCCACACCTCCAAAGCCATTTATCTCGACCAAAACCTACTAAATTATCCTCCCAAATACATTAAATCCATCCTAAAGGCCTTAATTTTATCATAAAGTCATCCTAATGAGCCCTTTTGATCAAATCAAAAAGAAGCACCTGAAGAAGAGGTAATGATTTCATCACCTCTTTCAAAGTTCTTTTCATCTTCCACTTCCTCTTTATTTGTTGTTCCCATACCAAAATAATAACTCCAGTACCTTATAATATCATTGATTTTATTATAAATATGTTACAACCATATTCATTATTCTATCCATCCTATGAATGAAAAAGTCACCATACGCGTGTACGTACGGCTTACCGTCTCCACGTCGTGGTGTAGTTTTTTATTCGACACTTAATTATTTGGATGGGTATAATAATGAGTATAATTGATTTAAATAATAATTATAACATGTTTATAATTATTTATATATGATATAAAATCCAATTATATATGATTTTACTATCAATATAATGTTATTGTCGCTCGTGTGTGCGTACGGATTACCGTCTCCACGAACGCGATGAGATTCATTCCCCATCGTAACCATTCAAGAATAATTTTTATTTTATGATAAAAAATAATTTTTAAGAACTTAATATCATTATTGATATGAATAAAATAAATCCTATCCATAACAAACATTACTTATGTAACAAAACATATAAAGGAAAATGAATCAGTTAACATCCGAAATAATGAAACTACTGAAATATTATTAACTAAACAATATTAGAAGATCATATATGATATCAAAATTTAGTATTTGGTTCTTTTATAATTTAATAACAACTATTTAACTATTATATATGAGTTTAACATTCCCTCGACTTTGGAAATGTATAACGTAAGGGGTTTTCATCTCACTTTTTATTCTCGTGAGATTCATGCTATATTTGCCATTATTTTCTTTAGTATGGTGTATATACTTCCCATGATTGTATTATTTGTGTAATATACTTTAATTTATTTTTATTTTCATATTCATTGTATGATCCTTCTTTCATGGGGTGTATGTTTTTTAATTTACCAATTTGGTAAGGAAATTTTTAATTTCAATTTCCACTCATTGGGTTTTAGGAAAACTTCATTGATTATTTTACTCCAAGATTATGTGTGAAATTACTATTTATTTATTTACGTAGTAATTTACTCTCCACTTTGTGTGGATATAATTTTTATACACATAATAACTCCATTGATAAAGTATAAAGTCACTGATATGAACTTGATAAGCATAATCTTAACTCAATTTCCATTCATTGAGTTAAACATCCAAGTCATTGATGTTGTTTTTACAAGAATATGTTTGAATATACTCTGATTAATTTACATTGAATATCCAATCATAATGAGTGTATTTATATTTTTCACACATAATTATGTAATTTATTTATCCTTAACCTAATGGTACAGTCTTTATAAGGTATTTCATCTCAATTTACATTCCATTGAGACTTCTATGTTATTATGCGCCATTTCCCTTTTATATGGTGTATATACTGTACTTTGACATAGTATGTCATAAATCCCTTTATTCTCATGATATTATAATGTTTTTAATACCTCAATTATTTTAATTCAATTGTCTCTCATTTGGTTAGGAATTCTAACTAAAATATCATTTTAAATGTTATAAACATTTATTCTTCTAAATCATTCTCATTAATGTCCATGTGTTAAAATTGGTTTTAAGGATTTATTTATATGGACATGAATGTTTTAAAATTAAAATTCCTTTTAAATGTTTCAATTTTTTATGGGAAAATTTGATTCTAAAATATATTTTAAACATCTTCTTGATAGATAGTGAGACTTCTAAATGTTTTCAATAAAAAGGGGATATTTCTCTCAAATAGTTTTACTGATTATTTTCATCTATATCAATATCTTTCATTATTCTTGATTGAGGTTGATTTATTATAATACAATCTTCCATATTGTATTGAATTAGTTATTCTTGACTGTTGATGTTCTATTTTTATACCATTAATGGTTTGTGGTTATAATATTGACATTTCGTATACTAGTTTTAATACAAATGTTTAAATTTTGTTTCAACCATTTCATATAAGGAATGAATTGGACTTTGTATGTGATGGGTATATCCCACTATAGCTTCTTGATCCATCAGTAGGTATCATGAGACAAACAAGTTTCTTGGCACAAGGCCTTGACAAAATCTTATTTGTATTCTTGGAACGAGGCCTTGACTATGTGGTTATGATGTCTGGCATTATGCATTCCATCATTATGAAATTAGCTATTGATATTACATGTGAGTATTCGACTAGTAGAATGTATATGGGAATAAGTAAATGGCTATATTTTATTTCTCTTTACCATATTATGCTAAGGATTATGTTTAAAAGTCTTGTGTTTTATTCTTATAAATTGCCTTAAATTTTTATGCTTATTTATGATAGTTTTTGGTAAATTTTTATCCTTACTGAGCATCTAAGTTCACCACTTTCTTATGTATTCATTTTCCCAAGATTTGAATAAGTATATTATGATTGACTTTCAAGGATAGGCTAAGGGATATTGGTGTGTTCAAAGCTGAAACATTGTTGTTTTTGTTTTATTTCATGATGTAATGTAAAACGTATGTATGAATCTAGTACTTACAAGGCTACTAAACTAATCGGTCTTTAGAGACATGATCTCTTGTGATTATGCCAATGTTATGTAATAATTCACTAACTATGGGAAACTAGGTTTAGGGAGTTACAATGGGACAGGTTTGTACATGGGTTGAAGGAAGGTGGGTGGAAGGGGATAGGTGCAAGCGATAATATATAAGGGGACTGGGTGTCATAAACCCTAGGTTCATGGATTATATTGATCAGGAAATTACACGACATTTATTTGAAGTACATGAAGTGTAATTTTTTATTTTAATGTCCCTAAGCTATCCTAAGATTACTCTAACCTGATCTTACCAAAGGATATCGAACCCGGGTTTCCTTCAAGTCATTTCATTGTTTAATGTTGATATCTTGACTCTTCAGTGCTCAGTTGAATTTTAAGCTAATGGCACACCCCATATGGAAGGGTTCTTGATATATTTTTAATGTTTTTACAATGAATTTTAATGGTGGTATTCCCTCTTTTTTAAGCTCAATGGTCTCATGATGAAAAGCTTCTATGACCACAAAGGTTATTGAATATTATGATTTCATCTTCCTATGGAATAATTTTAATCTTGAGTCGAACAACAAGACCTTATTTACTAGGAAAAAATGTGTTTTTCAATGAGTTAATTAGGTCATTTTATTTCCTTTTATTTATAGATCATGGAATTTTCATAAGCATCATTTATGACTTCGTCTATTTCATCCTATTTCAATATCATAGCTGACCCATATTTTTAAAAATCCATACTAAGTTGTTTAATTTCATAATATGAGTGATTCTTATGTTCTACTAGAAAATGACATGGATTTCTAAATATCAATCAGAATGGTGTGGTACCAATGGGTTTTTTGTACACAGTGCAGTAATCCCATAGTTTATCATCTATCATTATACTCCAATCCCTTTGACTTTTGTTTACTATATTTTCATATATTTATTTGATTTCACAGTTTCAAAAATCAACTTACCCCCTTGTTTTTGGGTGGTAGGGAGTTCATGTGTTATACCTGATTCAATATTTGACCAGTATTTAATTAACATATTGATTTAAAAAAAAAATCCCCGATCACTAATTAGTAATATAAGAAATAAAAATCATAAAAATACATTACCCTTCAATAAATTCTTGACCACCTTTGTTGTGTCTTGATCAGTACATTCAGATTCTACCCATTTGGAAATGTAGTCAATGCCAAGAAGGATATAGGGCATTCCATGTGAATTGGGAAATGGTACCATGAAATATATTACTCAAAAGTAAAATATTTCAACTTCCATGGTTGGGTTTTGGGGAATTTCATTCCTTTTTCAAATGGTGACAATTCGTTGGCACCGATCACAGCTTTGACAATAATACCATTCATCTTGGTGGATTGTGGGCTAAAAAAGTTCATTCTGTAGATTTTTCATACTGTTCATTTTTTCCATGATATCCTCTATTTGGTTATGTATGAAACATGTCTAACACACATGGTATTTCATCCTCTGGGATGAAATGTCGCAATAATCCATCAGAACAACTCTTAAAAAGAAGTTGTTTATCCAAGTGGTAGTGTGAAGATTCAACTAAGAGTATTCTACTATATTGGTAAGAGAGGTATAGGGGTTAAAATATCAAGGTGAGATAGTTTACAATATCTAAAAACCATATTTGTGATTCTATGTTGAAGAGAGATTCATCGAGGAAGTTGAATTGAATGTCTAGATCTCCATCATCCTTTATAAGTGGCAGTGGAAGTTGGGATAAATCGTTAGCGACAAAATTTTTAATTCCATTGGTATCTTGGATGACAATGTAAAATTCTTAGATCAATAGGATCCAAATTATCATTCTTGGTTTGGAATCATTTTAATTAATCAAATATTGTAGGGAATCATGGTTAGTGTACATAATGAGTGTTGAAAAAACCATATTGGAGGGAAATTTCTTGAAAGAAAAGACAACTACTGAGAGATCCTTCTCTGTAGTTCTATATTTCACCTGCATTTCATTCTATGTTTGAATGGAATAATATATGGGGAAAAATATGCGACAGACTCACTGTCCTAGAATAGTTCCAACAGTGAAGTCAAGGGAATCACACATCAATTCAAACTCTTTCCCAAATCTAGTGAAATTATTATAAGAACATCTACCAAGATTTTCTTTAAACTGTTTATGACCTTCCAACATTCATCAGTGAACTCAAAAATAGTTTCTTTTGATAACAGGTGTTTGAAAGTGTGGGAAATGTTCACAAAATATTTCACGAATCACCAATATATTCCATTATAGCCTAGAAGGATCCTTATATGTTTAACTATTGAGGGATTAGGTAAATAATTGATCCCTTTTATTGGATTGGGATCCCCTTCCATTACATCCTTGTACAAAAATTCAATTTACTATGCCTCCATGAACCATAAAGTGGCATTTTCCCAGTTTAAAACCAGGAAATTTGCTTCACAACGTTGTAGGAATAACTCAAGATTTCATAGACATACCTCACCATAAACTAAAAATTCATCGATGAAAATTTCTAATAATTCATTTTTCATATTGTGGAATATATTTTTCATTCACCTTTGAATGTTTTCTGGTGCATTAAACATACCTAAGGACGCTTTCATATAGGAAAAGATACCAAATGGACATGTGAATGCTTTTTTAGAGTAATCATCTACGTTGAATGCATTAAAATTGTATCCCAAATATCCATCCATGAATTAGTATAATTCATGTCCTTCTAGTCCCTCAATCATTTTATCCATGAAGGGAAAGGGGAAATGATCTTTCCAGTTTTCTAAAATAGGGTTTCTATAGTGCACACATATGAGCCATCCAGTGATGGGTCAAGCCGAGATCATTTCTTCATCATCATTTTTCTGAACTATAATACCTCCTTTCATTGGTACAACATGCAGTGGTCTCACCCACTCATGATTAGAGATTAAAACATTATTATAACATCTATAATTTTTAGTGATTATTTCTTAAAAACCCTTTCATTAGTGGGGTGAGTCTCCTATGGGGTCGGTGTTTGGGTTTTTCACCATCCTATAATAAGAATTCATGGGTGAAAAAAGAAGTATTGATCCCTTTGATATTATCTACTCCCTAAAAAATTGACTACTTATATCTTTACATGACTTCAATCAATATTTCCTCCTGTGACTCTGACAGTTATGAGTTAATGATAACTAGTAATGCATCAGCAGTTTCCAAAAATGGATACTTGAGTGTACTAGGGAGGGGTTTTAGTTCCAATTTCAGTGGTGGAATGACTGAGGTTATAGAATGTGGTATGTTTTCACTTATAATATGTTTTATGTAGTTCACTTCCCCAAGTTCATATTCATCTTCCTCATTATGGGTCATTTTTTCACTCACTTCTTCAATTTCAAAGTTGTCATCTCTATCATATATGACAAAGATAACTTGGTAGTCAAAAGAATCATAAATATTTTTGGCTTATTTTTCTAGTTCAAACAAAAAAAATTCATCACCTAATTATAATATGAGTATTCCTTGATTTAAATCAATCAGTGCATTCCTAGTGCCAAGGAATGGATAGCCTAGATGATTGGAACATCTCTATCCTCTTCCATGTCCAGAACGAGGAAATCTTATGGAAAATTGAACATTTTGCCTTTGAATAATACATCCTTAAGAAGTCATCAGGGATACATTACTGGTCGGTAGTATAATTAGAGTTCCACTCTTCTTGGTTTAAGTTCCTTGAGTCCCAGCTTTTGGAATACACTCATTGGCATGAGTTTGAAACTTGCTCTTAAATTTCACCACTCTCTTCTAAAGTTACATTCTTCTATTTTTCAAGGGATTGAGATAAATTCATGATCCCTCATTTTTAGTGTAATTTTTTACTAAAAAATAGCATAACAAAATAAATTTAGTGATATGACTCTTATGTCATCCATTTTTTAGATAGAATCTCCTTTATGAAATTTTTCATATTTAGGCATTTGAGATATTTCCTCCACAAAAGGAATGTTGATGTGAAATTTCTTGAACATATCAAAAAAATTCTTTTATTTCCCTTAAATCCTTCCTTACCTCACTCTTTTTTGAAAAAAATAGTTTCTTTATAAGGTGTGGGAGCAAGGTAAACATCTTCTTTGGGTTGTTCTTAAATCAGAGATTTTTCAGATTTCGGTTCTTCTTGATGTATCTTTTGAGCAGTTTCAGTTGTTTTTTCATCATTTTATTCTTCTTTTATAGTTATATGATTTTTGGTTTCTTCAACTTTTTTTCTTATCCTCCACATGGTTACTGAAATTCTAGCTCTTTTCCAGTCCTTAGAACCATTTCTTTTACCTCTTCCCTTGGGTATGTCTCTATATTAACAAGTAGAGTGCCTAGAAATCTCTTTGACAACGACATTGAGATCTGGCCCATTTGATGATCAAGGATAAAAAGAGCCACACATTGATTCATCATTTCAATATATTGGTTGGTCATCCTTTTCTCTACCATTTTATCAAAGGTTGAATTTAGATTTTCCTGATTTTTTTGAAGAGAAATGGATAGTTGTAGAGATCATGGTGAAGCTGGTTGAAATTTTTGTTATGCTACAAGAGGGAAGGGTTATTGTGCTTAATGATGTGGGGGTTTATGCAAAGGATTCATTGGAGTATATCATGATATTAATTTTTCATTTAATGGTTCCTAACCACTTTTTTTCTAATAGTACCCTTGATTATTTTTCTCCTCTTATTGTACAGGACTCTGCTGATATTACTACTGCAGTTGCCAAAATTATTTATTTTTATAATTGTAATTAATTTAATTAAAAAATTGGATTTGTTGTTCCTCCAAAACTATTGTTCAGTATTGATATAGATTTGTTCCACCACACATTAATCAATATTGAATTTCCATTATAGGTGTAGGAGGGGGAGGTAGTGTAGCAGGTAGCTGAAAGGATTCAAGCTTCTTGGTTAAGGCACCAACTTGTGTAGCCAGTCAATTATTTTCTTTAACTTGGTGGATGTCGTTTCAGGGTGGTCCAAGATTTATATTCCACATACTATCATTATGATATAATTCATCTATAATTTATCTTCCTTCCTCGACTATTTTAAAAATCATCCCTCCATTAGCAACGGCATCAAAGACTATGCGAGCAGCTAGGTGGAGGCCTTGATAAAAAATTTGGAGTTGAATCCACATATCAAGTCTTTGATGTGGTAACTTACAAGTGAGTTCCTTGAAATTATCCCATTCTTCCCATTCTGAATATCCATCATTTTGAGGGATATTTTTGATTTCATTCAGTAATTTCAAAGTTTTGATATGTAGAAAGAGGTTGTCTATGAATTTCTTTGTTAAATCATCCCATGTTGCGATGGACTCAAGAGCTTGAATTTTGATCCAATCATTAGCTCAGTCTCATAGAAAAAAGTGAAAGACTTTTAGTATTGTTGAATTCGAAGATACTCCCTGGTTGTGAATAGTGATTTATACTTCGAATAATTTTGAGATATGTTCATGCATATCATCACTTTGAAGTCCACAAAATTGTCCCACATTCTAGATCGTATGAATGAGTCTAGGTTTGATCTCAAATGTGTGTGCATGAATAGGAGGTAAAAGCATTTTGGGTGTATCACCATTGATTGATGGAAATCCATAATCCATGATGATTTGTTCTTGATGCACGAGCTTCCCGCCATGTATTTCAGGTTGCATGTTTTGCATGTTTGGTTGGTTTGGACCTGCAAGATTACTATGGTGATCCATTTTTATATGGAGGCATGTAGAGATCTACCTTTAGATTTATGGTTTGAAGGTAAGATATTTTTGTGTTTCAAGGCTATTTGAATGATTCAAAGGTCCATGATTCATATACTAATATGCATGCAGAAGGATGTAGGGGCATCCAAAAAGAAAAGATAAAAGATTTGAAAAGAAAATAGGAAGGGGGAACGAGTGAGGTAATCCTTGTTTCTTACCATGGGTTTCTATGTAAATCCCCGCTTTCAATGTTTTCTATAAATGGGGGAAAAAGTTTACATTCCAAGACATGTCATTTAATTCATGTGGGTTGTGGTCAGCTTAATTTTATTATTTCCCAAACTACACTTGCTACTATGATGTAGTATAGTGATAGTGTTTGGTCAATCCCATGGGGAATTGGACTAGCTGATAGGAACTATGTCTTCGAATCTCATGTACAAGAGTCCACCCATGTTGATTGAGTCTGGGAATAACTAATGCTATGGGATTTGGGGTTTGATATTAGAGATCGAGATGAGATCAAGATCAATATTAGGGTTAAGGTAAAAGGATAATATCAATCCTAACTTAACATGGTGCTATGGTTTAGGTTGCAATTCTAGAAAAGGTATGTTGTTGACCATGGTCAAACCAATTATATCTATCTAAGAGGAATATATTTCTTGGTTTGTAGATAGCTACAACATTGATTCATTAAATCTAACTTCTAAGACAGAAAGTATCATAGGATATTGTTCATAACCTATTATACTCCAATGAAGATAGGGTTTTCATTCAAACATTATGTTGTCAGTTTTTCATAAATTAATTAGATAAATAGATTTTGTTTAACCTAATTACTATCCTTACAATTATCAATTTTATAATGAAATATTAATTAAATTCATACACCCCTACTCTAAACACTATCCCTATTTGGTTTATCCACTCATGGTAGAATTGATCAAGAACACGTGGAGAATTGAAAACATAATCAGCATAGCAATAAAAATTGAGTACAAAAAATTAAAGATCATTCATTCATGATAAATCAATTAAAACTAAAATAAATCACAACATGAAACAAAATACATACTTGAAATAAGAACGGGAAAGAATATAGAAAGGGTTTTTTGTTGATCCACAATTGAAATGGATAATGCACCTAACTCAGCTTAGTGATGTAAAAGAATGAAAAACTATTCACAGGATTATTCCATAGTTCATTAATAGATGTGAAATAATAAAATGAATTTCTATGAGTCTTCTTTGAGAGAGAGAGAATAAGAAATAATAGGAGAAAAATTAGAGAAAACGGGAGGATACTTTAACATTTTTTCTGATGTTTGCCTACTGGAATACATAATTGGGATATTACAGGACATGTATTGTGTCTTCACCATCACATAATTATGATCCAAGATTTCCTCTAAGAATTTTATTTTTTTTAGGAATCTCACGTGAATATTTTCTAGGATCATTGATATTTTGGAAGTTGACTCATTTCACAACATGTAACTAAACTGCACTTCATGTACCATCCTTTGGTCTGGATCTTCAATGTAGGAATTGAAGTTTAAATATTACAAGACATGTATCGATGAATCACATCATTTAATATCTTCATGTCTTGTAATTATTTCATGACTTGATTCATGACTTTTCATATAATTTGAAATATGTCTACACATCGTGTAAGAGGGTTTCACGACATGTAATATTCATTTTTTGTCCTTTTCTTTAGTTTTTATTTCGAAACCTTGCAAACCTAATTCCTGCAAAAATTTACACATACCTGGATAATTCTTTAGTAAAATATAGATAATACTTAATCAAATGAGAGGATAATGTATATATTATTTCACCTTATTAACATTCAATTTTTTCTATTTTAATTTTTATAACATCGTGATATTTCACTTTTTTGAATTTCTGAGTTTTAGGAAAGTTACTCATTCTAGTTCAGTTGTTCCCCCCTTTTCTTCATGCCTATTCCTAGGTAGAAAAATGTTAGGTCCATATTTTTTATATCTATTCCCATAAATAACGCAACACCAATAGAATCCATCAAATATTTTCTTTCTATATAAGTATGATATTTACCTATAATAAGATTTTTGATGTTCATAACCTCTTTAAAATCTAGTTTTATTTAGATGTGTGGAACCCTTCTATTGGGGGAAATTTAATAATTTTGTTGATGTCATAGATTTTTCACATCCCTTCACAACCCCATCTTTCCCAACACATTTTTTCAGACCTAAAATGTTTGAAACATTAGATGAAAATTGTTATTTTAGTGGGTGTATATTTCACCATATTCTTCGAGTGAGGTTTTTATTCATCTTTTGATGTATTAGATTTTACTTTTGAAGCCTTGTAGAAATTTTCATTAAAATTTATCAATGAAATTATGAAGTCAGGAATTTTTCATTGGGACATGCTAACTTCATCTTATTTGGCTTCAAACTTCTCACTAAGGTTTTCAATAATCTATAGAATTTTGAAAATTCACATTTTGTATCTTATAATCTCCAAGATTTATTATTCTTCCTACTTGATAACATCCTTTCTACTATCATTCTTCATCCTTAAGATTTCAATCTTGAGAGTTCTATTTTTTTTAATACATGCAACAATTTTTTATTTGAGTTAATACTTTCTATAATATTCTTCACCACATTCTTCTCACTATTTGATGAATCTTATTTTTCCTTATCTTTTTCAATGAATTTTACAAACTTTTAGGAACATTCATATTCTAAATAATTTTATTTATTTGAGTCTAATTCAGCTTTCTTACTCATAATACTTATTTTGGTTTCTCTAAACTTCTTTTTATGTTTTTTGGTTGAATTTTATTCATTATATCTTCTATTCAAATTCATCTATCAACGGTTTTCAATAAAATCATCCCAATATTATCCAACTTTCTTATTAGGGAAATTCATAGAAAAATGATTGATTCCACCACACTCAAATCATTTAAGAGGAATTTTTCTCAATAATTTCCTCTTCCAATTTGATAAATCTTATTGATAAGGGACAAGATTTCTTTATTCAAATCATTATCCTATTTATCTTCATAATCACAATTATCAACATCTTCTACATATTGGATTTTCATCTTTATCATAGCTTCAAAATCAATTACCATATTCATTTTATTTTTAACCACATTAGATTTTCACATTTATTAAGTAATAATAATGTTATGTCGCTCTATAAGAGATAAATCTTCATTATCTTATAGAGTGGAAATTTTATAACTAACCATGTATAGAAAGTTTCTCCTGATTTTCCTCGCAATTTTATATTCTTCAAGGACATATCTAAAAATTTTGATGTTGAAAGCAACACCATTTAAACTCGTGAAGTACTCATCAATAGTTTCATCATCTCCCATTAATATGTCTTCAAAATGGCTATTCCAGATATGTAGCTTCACTTCATTCACTTTATTATTTCCTTTGAAAATATTATTGAGTTTATCCCATGTAATCTTTTCTATTTTGAGTCACATCACGATCATATAGAAATTTTATGATAGAGTTATAAAAATAGAATTTACAACTTTTCCATCAACTTCAATATTTCCCTTGTCATCAAAATTCATTAGGCCCTCTTTCTCAATGGGTAGAAACCCAATTGTTTCAGCATCAAAAACTTCCAAACCAAGAGAAAAGAGATATGGAATCATAAATTTTTTCCAACCATGATAATTGTTTTCAAAAATTGTATGAATACCTCTAATTTATATAGAATTGATATTTTACATGATGAGGATTTAACAAGGGAACCATCTTTTTATTCTAATTGTGGTTCCAAATAATTGAATAACAACTTAGAGGGGGAGAATCAGTTGTTTCCTTTTTACAAATTTCAACTTTATTATATTTATCACCTAAAACTTTTTAGAGTTTCATCCTTATAAACTTTTTGAAAAAACATGTACATGCATAAATATGAAACTAAACATAGAACTCATGATTTACAAGGTTTTACCTTAGTGTGAGAACATATCTCTTTGTCATAGCCACTCCTATGAGTCTATGGAAGTTCACTATTATGAATATTGAATACAGCTTGCTTTAACATCCATTAAATCCCTTTTATCTCCTGATAGGAATGATTATATTGACTCCAATCAGTTTACAATATTTTCTAAAAAATTGATCCAAAATAAAATTGAACAATAAAACATTCTTCTCTACAAATGTATGTCCAGAATCTCACTTCGATCTACCTCTGTTTGATTTTCCATATTTTGATGGCCTACATCCAATATCCATAGACTTATTCCCCTTATTCAATATACGCAGTTCAAAATTTCTTCTCAAAAATCAGACTGATTTACTCAATCTGATTCTTTATATTAATTAATCTAAACTTTCCATAGTCTGATCATCTAATTTGAAATTCCTTTCGGAAACTTTGCTTTAACTCAAAACAACTTCGATTGGAAAATTCACATTTGATTCCAATTAATCATAGTATCACCTTTTATTCATGGGTCATCAGTTCTATATACCATTGTACTTTCCTCCACTATTTATACGAACTCCAAAAATAGTGAAGGTGGGAAACTAAAATATTTTCCCACTTAACCAAATTCCAAAAACATCAAATCTCACTCACATTTAAACATCACTTTGACCACTTCAAACCTTATCATCTCTTCTCATGTCTTGTCGAGACTTCTTGAATCTTCAAAACCTTCTCAAATTTTAAATCTTTAAATAATATTGGAAACTATTTGAAAGAACACAACTCCAACACAAAAATGGTGATCTAGAAAACTCTTCATTTTTTAGATCCTCTTGAACAATTTGAAATAAAGAAACCCCTAAAACATGAACTCACACTTTGTAAATGCTCTGTATGGGAATTGAAAGACCATAACATCTTATTGTAGAACTCTATTAATCATTACAACTCTCTTTACCCAATTTAAATATAGAATATTTTTTCTCTTGACCCATTGAAACCAAAACAAATAAAATTTATCGCTCTAGTTCTCTGAGTCAAATGAAAATAGTGGACTACATTGTTAAAAATTCTACTTACTTTAGTTTATTACAACGATTTTCTTTTAAAAAATTTATACTTTTTGATATTTTCTTTTCCCAAAGTCTTTGAACTCTTCAACTTTTTTCTTCAAAAGTATTCTAAAACTCTCTTCATCTAATCAAACTATGTTTGATGAAACTCTGCATCTGATGGATTATTGGTCTCACATGTTCATCTAATAGATTGGTGTAAATGGTCACATTTTATGAATTAGTGTCATCATCTCATCCGATGAATGAGGACCTAATTATTTTGATCAATACTTCTCTCTAAATATACATAGACAATACCTAAATATTGATAAAAAACTCAAACTTATCTACCTTTCAGTAACTATTTCATCTGATAAATTTTTATGGGGAAGAAATTTAAAACTTATTCATATTTTTGGTTGATTTAAAGGATTATTTACTCATTTTCCTTTTCTCATATAAATAAAAATAATTTCCTCATTCATTACATTTATTCAAGATGTCATCCTCAATTTTCATAATAGATCTCTACCTATTTGATTGGTATTTGCATCTCTTCTGATGGATTGGTACTTGTTTCTAAATTTTTGGATTAGTATTTACATCCCATATAATAAGAGACTTTTCAAACTTCAAAATTTTAGAAAATTCAAATTTATAGTCTTATGACAACTTATGAAGTCGGTTTTTCTTGATCAGATGATCAAAATCGGGAAAATATCAACTTTTGACACTCTAGAAATTCACATTTCTCTTTTATTAAACAAAATCCAACTTATATCATTACTTATACATGATGTTTTATTAACTTGAAAAATAATAAAATCATCATATGACTAGTTTTTTAATGTTATAGAACAAACCATTAATTACATTCAATCATTATTTATTTTAATAACTTTACAGTTTGATGGACTAGGTCTGATGGATTATTTAATCCAAAATATAATCACAAACTTTGTAAAATAATTTCATCATCTAGAGAAACCTCTTAAGAAAAAAGTTATGAAATTTCAGCAACAAATCATTCACCTAATTTACAAAATAATATTTTAAAAAGTTTTAGTTATCAATATAAATAGAACTCTATTAAAAACATCACAATAGATCTTCACACCCTAAATACATATTCTTAAATTATTAATGGAAGTGGTTATATGTAATGGAATCCCATAATTCTTTCATAACATTAGATATTTCTCCCCATTATGGCACTAGAGATTCATTATATTACATCACACTGTTCAAGATTCCCACTCATTCTTTCTTTCTCACATAGATCGTACCTCATAACTACATTGAATACAATTAATTTTTGATTAATATATCCTTTCATAAACTTCTGAGTATGACTTTTATTGTTGTTTCTTATTAGTGTATAAACTATCATCCTTTCTCTTCTTTTGTGACATCTTTGGCATACCTCGGTTGACCAGCTACTACAATTGTTGGATCGAAATATTTATACAGAATGCACAATACAAGAGGGGTGAATATTATTTTAAAAAAATTCATTTTTATTCTAAAAGGAATATTATTTTAAATGGATTTTAATTCATTCAATTCAAAAAACCACTAGATTTATTAAACATATAAATCAGTGTGGGCCTTGTTTCTGATTTAAAATAGAATTATAATTAGGTAGATTATGATTTGTATACAACAATTTGTATTTAAAACACAATCGTATTCTGATGAATACACTGATTAGAGTAATGTAATACAAGATGATTCTACCATACAATGTTTAGAATTGTAAACACTGAAACAAATTTAATTGAATAAATTGTAATTGAAACAATTTTAATGAAAAAAAAATATGAATACAAAGAAAAACTAAAAGATTTATATTTCTATTACAATTTATGTGGAATTGAAAAGAATACAATTATTTTGACCCAAAGATAAGTGTATACTTTAACCTAGGATAGAGGCCCCTTGATTTATAATTTCAATAAATTCTGTCTTACCCACACCAAGGTAATCCCTCAATTTGAAGATCAGATTCAGTCTATCTGCCTATCCCCAGCAGCGCTTGATTAAGTAGGTAATTAGCACCTTTGTCTTCCATACCTCATAATCCCTTGATCTGAAAATGATCATCACCATTCTGTATAACTATCCCCAGAATCCCTTGATCATATTCACAATTTATCGGTATTACATGAAGCAAAACAAAACTCCTCGAAGATTCTAGTACTAGGAAAAAGTTTTTCAAAACCTATAGAACTCATATTTTTCTCACAAAGATGTATATTGACAGAGCTATCGCATAGTGTATCTAGTTCATCAAGAGTGTTTTTACCTCAGTCCAATGACCAAGTATTTATAGCCTTCTTCCCAATGGTCATATTTTGATTCCAATAGTCCAATTTCTTTTTGACATCTTAGAGGGACTTTGACACCTATAACTCCAACGGTCATATTACAACTTAATACATGACATTATTTTAATTAGAATACATAAAGGATTACACTACAACATTCTAAAATAAATTATTTACTTTAAATATTTCCAGTTATGATGATCATAAATGTATTAGTTAAATTTGATGAGTTCAAAGGAACTCTCATTAGTTGAGTGTGATTCAAATCATTTTAGTAAAGTATAATGGATAAGATTATTAGGATTGAAAGTAAGATATAAAGATATTATTAAAATCAAAACATGTAGTTATGATTGAAAACAATGCATGCAGTTATGATGGAAAAAAATGCATATGGTTATCATAATAAACAAAACATGCATTTATGATTGATATGCAGTTACAATTGATATGTAGTTATGATTGATAACAAAAAACACAATTATGAATGTAAACAAAAATATAGTTATGATTGAAAAGAAAATAAAGTTATGATTGAATTAAATATATAGAAATATTTTGTGATTTCCAAAAATGGAATGGAAAAGTGAAAATAATAGTTTTGAGTCAATAATCTCCCCCATTTTCAAAACCAAAAAACATATATCTTAAGACAAAATAATATGCATAAAAATCATATATCCCCCTGAGATTTATAACTCCTCTGAAAACAATGGTGAATATAACTAACTCCCACTTAGGATAATATTATTCTTAAGGATCATATTCTATTCTTTGTAAAAAAAATCCCCATTTTATTAATGATTCTCCACCTTAATATATAATTCTCCCATTATACTTTTTATGGTAGTTTCTACACCTATTGAAAACATTCTTCCCAATATAAAATATTCTCCCACTTTTGATTTTTAAAAAGGGAAACCTCTAGATAAAACTGTAATGGTTTTGAGGAAAAGGAAACATACAAAACATTAAAGACGAAACAAATAATTCATTTTACTTGATGAAAAAATTGAACAAGAGTTCAAAAAAAATAATTTCTTTGGTTTTTCCTTCACCATAAGATTATACACAGCTAACTTTATCTTCATTAATTCCATTATATCTTCCATAAGTTTATCAAAACACTCATGTTGAGCCCAAAAATTCTCTTCCTGATTTAAAAACAACTTATCATGGTTAGAAATATTCTCTTCTTGAAGCTGATAATTCTCTTCCTAAGCCTCAAGTTTCTCTTCTAGGCCTGAATATTCTCTTCCTGAGCCTGAAGATTTTCATTGACCTTTTCCTCTTGAGCCTAATAATTTTTGGGCATGTACTCTGGTTACCTTATCTAGGATTTAATCTCTTCTGGTTAAAAAAGGATTTTATGTTTTCAAGTCATAAACCTTATCCTTGAGTTCTTTATTCTCTCTAGAGTAAGTATCTTTTGAAGTGCCAGTTTTTCCAATGCCTTCACTTTCACATTAGTTTCACTTATTAGGTTCTTAAAAGCAGTTGGTAGTTCATTTATTAGACTTATTATATCTTCAAACATATCCTTATGGTGCTTTACACTTATAATGATATTATAAGATCATTTAACAACACTGATACAAACCTTGTTATGTTCTATGGCCCGTTCTTCAAAAACATTGAAATCAGCCTCAAGTTTTAGAAATATGTCCAACAACCCTTTGACAGATACCATTCATTCATTGTGACTACTTGAAAGAATATCAATATTCACATCATGTTTTGGAAAATAGGGAATGATATTTTCCAATCTTTTTAATGCATGTTCAATATATCGAACTCCTTTGATTGCAACAGTCTGATTTGAATTAGTGTATTCATTGTAATCTGAAATCTCACCATAGTAAGTTTCCATTTCCATAGCCTCAGAATTATGATTCTATTTTTTATCAGAATCTACCTATTCTTCTTCTTCATCGTGTATTTGAATTAAATTCTTGGGTATTATCTTCTGACAAACTTCTTTTGAAGATTGAACACCTGGAGATGGAAATTTAAATGATGTCGCTTCTGACGATTTTGTGCGGATTTTTTTTGGGGAGAAATTTTTCTAGTAACGGATTTAACTTTATTTTCATTTTCCTACTATTCTTCTTATTCTTCTTCTTCCTTTAGTGTTTCTTGGGTATGATTTTTTTTTGCAAGATATTCTACCAGATCAATTGTGAATTGGGGGTCACCCTATTTCCATTATGATTTCTTCTTTATCCACTCAAATACAACCACTTCATATATGAATTTTTTCTTCTTTTACGTTTTGGGTGGTTCTAACTTGGCATTCCTTCTTTTAGAAACAATCAATTTTGATTTTTTTGCAACTTACATGCTTCTTATAGCAACTTCCTTTCCTTTTTCAGATTTAGAATCTTTTTTAAACTTCTTTATTTCTGAATTCAAATGAAATTTCAACCTTATGATTGTATCTATATTGATAAGAATAACCTTAAACCTTTTTGTCTCTAACTTAATTGTCACATTTCACAACTTTAAACATTCAGAAATAAACTTGATCAGATTCCAAGAAACATGATCAATAGATATTTGAATGCTTCGGACTTCAGTTTCTTGATAGTAAAAAGATAAAACCCATGATATTTCATTTTATCATATTCACCAAGTAATTTAGAACATAAACATCTAAAACTTTTAGGGTCTCCTTGTCTCCCTTTCTCGTCACCAAAAAACCTTGCATCTAGAGGAAATTTAATCAGTTGTCATCTGAAAGATTATTGACATTCCTTTTATCTTCATGAATCTCGAAAAGTGATTCCTAAACCCTTTTCTTATTAAATGTTCCATCAGATTTGTGAAACTTGTGAGAAGGGAAAAGGGTGTTTCCTTCATAGGGTACTCCTACTAAATTAGTGTATTTCTTTATAGAGGTTGTATGTTTATTTATACATGGTCAGAGAAATCTTCATATTTTCATTTATCTCTATAGTGTTATAAAACTCCATCTATTACTCATCATGGACATGATCTAGATAGGATTCATGATTTTCAAAAAAAATATACTTCCAACCTTGAAAATAAATTATTCTCTTCAAATATGAATCATAATTTCCTTAAAACTTTTTACTGACTAACCATTAACATTGAAATTTCATAGATGACAAATCCTTTGAAGGTATTTTTTTCTAAAAACACATTTTACTCAAATTATAGATGTTTTCTTGGGACTCTCAATCCAATGTCCAGACTTTTTTCATTTTGAATTCATTTAGTTCATTTTGCATTGCTTTTATCCAATCATTATTACTTAATGATTCATTGGGTGTTTCATTTTCTAATTGAGAAATAAATGCAAGATTTTCTAATTTATTTATTAAAGAAATTCTATCTATTTTAGGTTGATTTACATCACCAATGATTTTATCACTATGTTGATTCCTAAGTAACAAGTAATTTGGGTTTTTAGAACTTTTTAATCAATATAAGGTAGAATGTCTTCTGGGGTAAATACATCAGAAACAATTTATTGAGTATTTTCCTTACTAGAATATTCTCCAATAAATGGTTGATAACTAGTTTTTAAAACACATCTGAGGATGTAGGTTGAGGTTGTTTAAAAACAAAAGATTCAGTTTCATCAAATTTGTCATGTACTATTTCCTCACAATTACAAGTATTTTTATTAAAAACACTATAAGCCTTATAGGTAGTGTAATATCCTAAGAAAATTCCTTCATTCGATTTAGGTGTGATTTTCTGTAAGTTATATTTGGTATTTAAAATGAATAATTTTCATCCAAATACATTGATGTATGATACTTTTGGTTTTCGGCCAGTCCATAACTCATAAAGTGTTTTATTAAGAAATGTTTTCATTAAAACATGATTTATAGTATAACAAGTTGTACTAATAACTTCAGTCCAAAAATGTTTAGAAATTGAGCATTAACTCAACATGGTTCTTGTTATCTCTTAGATAATAATGTTTCTTCTTTCGACAACATTATTTTGTTGAGGAATTTTAGGAGCAGAGAAGTTATGTGTAATACCTTTCTTACTACAGAAATATTCAAAATCTAAATTTTCGAACTCTCCACCATGATCACTACGAATATTTATCAATGGAAGGTTTTTCTCATTTTTAACATTGGTTGTAAATTTTTTCAAATAATAAATGTATTTAGACTTATTTTCCAGAAAATAGACCCAAGTGTATCTAGTGTATTCATTAACTAAAAAAAATACGTAGTATTTTTTTCTAATACTTACAGTTTGTGTTTGAACAAAAAATTCCATGTGTACAAAATATAATGCATCATAAGTTGAGACTTCACTTATAGATTTAAAGCTAGATTTATGTTTCTTTCTATATTGAAAAGGGTCATAGACTTTTCTATAATCAAATATAAGATCTGGTAGATCCTTAACAAGTCTTTTCTTATACAATTTACATAATTTTATTAGGTTACATTGTCCTAACCTTATATTCCATAACCAAGATTTATCTTCCATTGCACTAAGGAAAGGTAACCATTGGCTCATAAGGTCTTCTATGTTACGTGTGTAAACATTCTCATGCCGATGGGCGGAAAGGATGAATTAGTCCTTGGAATTGTGTACTATGAATTAATAATTTCTAAAATTACAAGGTAACCTTCATTACATAATTGAATTATTCTTATAAGGTTGTGCTCAATACCTTTAACAATTAATAAATTTGAAATCAAGGATTTTATAAGAAGAAAAATATTACATATGCCAATGATATTTCCTTGGGAATTATCTACGAAGGTAACACTTCCACCTTTCATTGCTATGATCTTTGCAAAGAAATATTTGTTTCCTGACATATGATGAGAACACCCACTATCCATGTATGAAATGTTTTTATTTTTTTCTAGTTCTTTCGTTTTCCTGATAACAAAACATTTAGGTTTTTTGAATCCAAACTTTCCTAGGTCCAGAAATGTTAGTAAGAAAAATATTAGGACCCACATTTGTTTTGAAAACTAAGATTTATGGAATCCTAAGGATTTAATTCTATTTAAATAATAGTTTTTATTCTTATTCCCTCCACTCTTACATCTTTGAAAAAAAATCATTTTTAGTAACAAAATAGTTATTTCTAAAAATGGGTTTTGGATGAGAGTAACCAATTCTAGAACTATTCCTAATAATACAAAGTTGTTTGTACATTTTATCAAATTATTTCTCTATATATTTGAAGTTTGATAAAATTTATCTTAATGAAAAAATTCCAGATCTCAGTTTAATGATTAAATTCTAATCCTCAAAGTCATCTGTTCTTTAATTAGGACTTTTTCTAATTTTTTTCCAGAAATTACATTTTCAAGATACTTAGAAATTTTATCCTTTTCAAAATTCTCTACCTTAAGGTTTTTAAAAATGGAATCATAATAAAGATATTTTCTATCACGATATTTTGAAATATATGATATTTATTTTGTTAAAACATCAATTCTAACATTTTCCTTTTAATGTGTCTTAGAAACTTTAAAATTTTTATTTTCAAGTAACATGGAAAAACTAGAGACTTTTCCATATGAAGGTAAAGTATCATTATCATTAACTTATGAATATTTTTCATTTTAGGATTTAGAATACTCTTTATTGGGATAATTTTCATTTAATGAAATATTGGTAAATGAATTAGCATTATATACCTTAGCCATAGAACAATGATTTTCTTTTGGAATTATTTCATAGAGACCAATGTTTCTTTTCCTAACTCTTCTTTATCTAATGATTATTCTGATGAATATCCACCCATATCACTCAAAGTATAATTTTCTTTGAGAATATTCTTTCCATTATATTTCCAAAACATATTTTGGATTATATTATAATGTTTCTCCTTTCTATATTTCTTTTTTAGTTTGGGATAATTTGGTCTTATGTGTCAATATCTATTACACTCATTACAAGTTACTTAAAAATATTTATAATCATTTTTTCTTTGTTTCTCTTATTATATATTTACTAAAAGTAATTTTTCCTAACAATATTTTCATCCTTAAAAAAATATTAGCTAGAACATTATCAAATTGATCTAAATCACTTGAATCTGATTGAGTAACTACACTCTTCTTTGTTTACTTCATGACCTTCTCAGGAGTTTTATTTTTCATTTGATTTGAGGTTGTAGTAAAAGTAACACCTCCATTATTTTTCTTTTCATTCTTAGCATCTCTCTTTAATATGTTCTCATGTTTCAAGAGAGTTCCAAATAACTCATCAATAGTTATAGTTGTGACTTTCCGTGATTCATCAATCAATGTTCTCTTTGATTCCTCTTCATTTGGAATGATATCTATAATGTTGTTCAGAAGAATCTCATAATCTATTCCTATCTATCACATTGACTATAGGCAGTTCACAATAGTCATGAATCTATGTTGGACTTAAAATATAGGTTCTCCATAGGTAAAAACAAAACCCCGGTAATCTTCTCTGAGCATGGATCTTCTTATTTTAATAACTTTAGAAGTACCAAAATTTGTAACCTCCAGTTTCATCCAAATACAATTATCTACTTCACAATAAGATATCTAGATATATATTTTTTAATTCATTGAACACAATAAATTATTTTTCACCACATAATTTAGTTTATATTGTTGTTTCTCCTAGTTGGTAAAAAGTCTGACTTATTTTCCTAGAATCTTGTAGTCACCTGTTAATATAAAAAAAATTTCCACTCTAGTGTTGATGAAAAATATCTTCATTCTATCCTGCAAATATTCATAATAATTTACAATAGATATAGGTGCTCTTGTATGATTTGGGCTGCTAATGGATCTGACATTGATTCCTTCTATGTTTCAAAAAAACCATTCCACTCCACTCGGTAGTAGAGTATGTATTTATAAACAAAGATTTTATAAAAGAAATAAATCTAACATTTAAGAGAGAGAAAAGTAAGATAAACATAGTGAAATCCTACTTTAACACAGATGTATATATTAGTATTATAAAAGCTTTCTTTGATACCCATTGTTGTATCAAAATATGTGTATAGATGGCATAATACAAGTGGGGAGAATTATATTTTAAAAAGATTCCATTTTTATCCTATAAGCAATATTATTTTAAATGAATTTAAAACCATTAAATTCACAAATACTATAGATTTATTAAAACTATAAATTGGTGTGGTCCCTAGTTCCGATTGAAAATAGAATCAAAATTAGGTTGATTATGAATAGGTTACCATAGATCGTATTTAAAAAACAATCGTATTCTGATGAATATGATGATTAGAGTAATGTAATAAAAGATGATTCTAACCTATAATTTATAGAATCATAATCACTAAAAAAATTATATTGAATAAATTTTAATTGAATAAAATTCAATGAAACAAAATATGAATAGAAATAAAAACTAAAAGATTTCTCCTTCTATTACAATTTCAGTTGAATTGAAAAGAATACAATTATTTTGACCTTAAGAGAAGGGTATCCTTTAGCCTATTATAGATGTCCCTTGATTTATACTTTCAATAAAGTTTATCTTACTCACACCATGGTAAGCCCTCGATTTGAAGATCATATTCTATTTTTCTACTTTATCCCCAGCAACCCTTGATAATGTAGTTAATCGACACCTCTATCTTCCTATTCACAGAAGCCTGTGATCCGCAAAAGATAGTCACAAATCTGTCTGCCTTTACTAATACCCCATGATCATATTCACTATTGATAAGTATCACATGAAGAAAAAAAATCTCCTCGAAGTTACAAGTACTATGAACAAACTGTTCATGACATGAATAATTCAGAGTTTTCGCACAAAGAAGTATTTTGATAGAGCTCATGCAGATTGTGTCCAGTTCATCAAGAGTGTTTTGAGCTCAGTATAATGACCTGGTATTTATAGACTTCGTCTCAACATTAATATTTTGATTCCAACAGTCATATTTCTTCCTGAAATCTCAGAGGTAATTGGACACCTAGAACTCCAAAGGTCATATAACAACTGAATACATGACATTTTTCTAATTAGAATACATAACATATTATACGAAATCATTTTAAAATAAATGATTTCCTTTAATAATTTCTAGTTATGATGATCATAAATGTATTAGTTTAATTTGATAAGTTCAAATAAAATCTCATTAGTTTAGTACGATTGGAATCGTATTAGTAAAGTATAATGGAAAAGATGATTATTATATAATGTAAGATATATGGATATGATTAAAAACAAAACATGTGGTAACAACTAAAAATAATAATGTTATTATGATTGAAAATAGTGCATATAGTTATCATAAGAAACAAAACATGTAGTTATGATTGATATGAAGTTAGGATTGATATACAGTTACGATTGATAACATAAAATATAGTTACGACTATAAAAAGAAATACATTTACTATTTTAAACAAAATCTATTTAAAATTGAATTAAATATATTGAAAGATTTTGTGATTTCTAAAACATAAATGAATATAAAATTTAAAACAACTCTTTGACTCCATAACAATATGGTTGTATCATTGGACTGTTTTCTTCTACTCGTTCTTCTTCCTTAGTACCATCAAGTGTTATTCATTTACTTGAAATATAGGATTCCACTTATTCAAAAAAAATAGTGTGTAATAAAAATATATTAGTTTCAATGTGTTTCTATATTAATATTATTTTAATCTTACTATAATATTTATAATCATAAAATATTCTTGAATATTTTTGTTTCTATAATGATTTTTTAAACTCCTAAAATCAGAACACATTTTTTCTTCCCATTATTCAAACTCATTTAATTCCCCATCAATTTTATAAAAAGAATTTTGATATTCCCCTTATTTAAAACTCCCCAAAATCCACATCTTTAAATTCATTTAATTTTCTCATCTACATGTACATGGATTCACACAGTTTTGAAAATCAAGTGTTTTCTATGGGATAGAAATATTCTCAACTCTTTATTATATTTAAATGAAATTATTTTAATTTAATAATGATATATAAATCCTTTGATGATTGATGCAACATTCCCTGATTTATTTTCTTTAAAAGAATTTTAATTTTAAAACTATCATGTTTTACATGATGGAAAATTTCTTATATATCATGTTTGAACTAATTACGTTTTATTTGTAAGAAGTTTCACTTTTCGAAATTTTCAATTTTTTTAGAACCTCCTACATAGATGAAACATCTTACATATGATCATTATCTATTTAAGATGATATCCATTACCTAATTTTCATTTCCCTCAACTAGAATATATTTCATAATATATGTACAATGTTCCCATTTTAAATATCTTCAATTTATTGAAAACATATTTTTCAACTAATATACTTATTACACATCCAAAAATCTTCTTGTGTATACTCCAATCCTATTACATATCCTCAAATGTGATATTTCCCTTTATCAGTTTCTCTTTGAAATGTTTTAGAATTTATCAACTCAAATTAAAACCTATTAAATTAATCTAATGACCTTATCATCCACTAAAAACCATCTCAAAACAACTCAAAAAAAAATTCAACACTTAAAATATCATTCCAAATATACTCTTCACCCACTTAAAGTATATCTAGATTCTAAACATATTTGGATAGAATATATCCAAATAATTGGTTTACTTTTATTTCTTGAGATTTATTATTCATTCCCACCTTCTACTAGATACTCAAACATTTATTTGAAAACTATAGTAGAAAATATTAATCTCACAAATTAGTACTTATAATTTACCTTAATGTTCATCTCACCAAAAAACTTTACGTAAGGTTCTACAAATTGAATCTATCTAGCCAAGGTCTTAAAGTAGTGGCCTCATATTTTCCATTTTATTTTAACATGTTAGTATCTCACTCATCACTTAATGGAATCCAAATACCTATTAGTAGATTTTCGTTAACATAAAATCCTTTAATAATGAAAATAAATATAATCTTGTCTAGGGATAGTCACAAAAAAATAGTAAATGAGAGAAAAATAAAGGAGAATAAGAATTTGAACACAAATATCTAAATTATTAGGGAATAATTCAAATATAAATAGAGATAAAAATCATTTAATTAATTTCTTAGATCATAATTATAGGGAACACACAATATAATAAACCCTATCTTGAAATGAGCTCATAATTCATTGTGGTGCTATAGTAAATTGTGTTGTATGATTACCCAGATCTTTATTATTGGACCATTGTGATATATTGTATATGAAATTAAATTAAAATTACCTATAGAACCCATATTAATAAATTTCATACTGAAATAATACCCATATAAATGTCTACCCTTTTATTTCAACCATAGTTGATGTCTTAAGTTAATTATGTTATAGTATGTCAAATTTTGTGTATCATACAAAACACATTCACTTAGACCATCTTCATCTAATAGATTGAGTTCCAACATTATATAATTAACATCCCAAATAGCTATATTGGCTCTAATATTAGTATAATCCAAAGATTCATTTTATTTTCCAATCCATCCTAGAGATTTAGTAGGTGTTGTTCTGAAATATTTCCCTAGGATTTCACTGAATATAGATATGAATTTTTCTCTCATTTTATATCTAAGATTGAGTATGATCTTCTTTTTTATAAAGCATATTCTATCTACAGAACTATAATAGATGAAGTTTTAGTTGGTGGATTTAGAGGGGGGAAGATTTATTTAATTAAATGCTTCTCCTTGGGGAGTACTAATTCTGTTTTCCAAGAATAATGATGATGACTTCTAGTTTTTCATTTACTACCAAATTTTAATATAGATAATGAGGTATAGTAAATAACATATATCTAAAATAAATTTTTTTAATAGTTGAAGGTTGATGAGTGGTTTTTGAAGATTTATTTTTGATCATTAAATTATCATTTCAGACTGAAGGAGTTATACATTCTGAAGATAAAATTCAGGAGAAAGTACATGTAATATGAAATCATTGTAATTCCATTTTGGGATACAAATAATCAATATATTTTTAAGGACTTGATGAATCATTTATTCTAGTAATACCTTATTTACTTTATTATAGTGTTTATTGGTGAAATTAAATTTTATTATGGATTAAATAAGGGCAATGTTAATCATTTGAATACTATTTTAGATTTTCAATTATAGAATTTTTTTGTATTCGAAGATATCAAAATTCTATTTTTGGAAATAAAAAAGTGAAGATATTATGGAATTTAATTTTTAGGAATGGTTTCTTAATTTTCCTAGAGAAATTAAGTGTTTTTATGTCTTGGGAGTGGCCCTAGAATGTGTTATATCTACGGATTTTACTTATATTAATAGGATACTTCTGACATTTAATTCAATAATTTTCAAATATATCATATATAATGAAAATATTTACAAGGGAAGGAATAATGTTTAAGTTGTAAGATAATTGTCAAGGTTATTTTATTGAGCCGAAGAAGATATAGTCATCTATCTTTGTAATTATATTTCCTAATTCCAATGAATGGTTCTCCTTTTATTTTTATGTATCTACAACCAAACTAGAGTGTGTGATCCTTTAAGTAGAATACATGGTAGAATATGGATCACGGTTCTTATGAACACATGGGAAGAAATAAACCTATACATGATATACTGCTAATAGTGGTTTTCCATGACTTGAAGAGTTTGATACATTATCTGTTTGTTGAGATTCTCATGTTGTATACATATCATAAGAGTTTAAGATAAGTCTTCTCTCAGTGGGATTTGAACTTGACTGAGTAGAGATAGGTGGAGTGTTATAATAAATTTTATTTAGAGATGTCTTATGCATTAGGTAAGTTTAATATTGTGGTGTATTTCTTGATTTATAAATATCAAGTAGCGAATGAATAAATAGAGTTGTTGAAGAAGATGGGATTGATGAAAATTTTTCATCTAGAAGATTACGAAGTGGTATTTTTTGTGATGTTACATTTAATGAACATAAATTTTAGACTTTTATATCTATTAAAGGAATAATAAAAGACAAATTTTTAATTCAATAACACTACTGATGATTAAGTGGTGGGGAATCTATAGAAGGTCATTCACTAGCTATAGAACCAACACATAACTTTTGGGATATAATAGTGATTAATTTGAGTCTGTGGAAGGGTTTTATGTTTTTTTCCTAACTCCAATTCATAAGATAATCCTAAAATGTGGAAAATATTTCATGAAATCATATTGAAGTTCAGGTTTGTAGGTATAAAGAGGGGAATATAAGATTATGACTTTTGGTGCATCAATTTCTAGAATATAATGCAAGGGAAATGGTGACCTATATAACTTTTACAACATTTTCATTTGATGGAATAGAAGTGGGAATATATTGTGAAGGATCTTTTGATTGGTTTCCAAATATTACCAAGTAAGCATGATCAAATATGGGTCATTTTGGATTGACTAAATAAGATATCTCACTTCATGCCAATTTGGGAGAAATTCTCAGTTGAGGATCTAGGTAAGCTATATGGGAATAAAGTTGTTAAAATATATTTAATTCATATATCTATCATGTAAAATAGAGATCCTATGTCTACATTAATATTCAAAATATGGTTTAAAAATGTAATGGGTACTCAACATAAGATGAATAATTTATATCACCCTAAGAAATTATCTTGATAAAACAAACCTTATAAACTTTTGAGGATATGTTTTGAGTTTATGTGAAGAATTTTGGGAGAACATGGGAGGATAATTTACAATTTTTAGAGTTTTATACAATAATAGTTATTAATTATTGATTGGGATTCCTTTATTCAAATCATTACAAATAAGGTTATGTTGTCCACTGTTGTGTTTGTATGATTTGAGAGAGATAATTATTTTGGGACTTAGCCTACTGTAAGATATGATGGATTGGATTCACCTAATCTAGATGGGATTAGTGAAATCATAGAATATATAAAACTCTTATGTTTATCAACATTGATGACCATTGGAATTTTTGGTTGGAGATCCAGTATTTTTACAAGTTTCACCGTGATTAGGAAAAATATGGATTAAGAATAAAAAGATGCTATAATCCTAGTATGTGGGTATCTTTGAGGTTGTTGAGTGTATTAGAGACATTGATTAATTCATATAGTTTCTATTTAGGTATGTTGTAGTGAAAAAAACACCCCATGTATCATAGTTGAGTAAGTACCAACTAATTTCATCACATGATTTCTCCAATAATACATTGTGTTGGTCGGAGTGGACACTCAAGAGGGGGGGTGAATTGAGTTCCAATTAAAATTTCTATTTAAAATTCTTTTACTAAAACCCCCACTTTAAAATATTAATTGAATTGTAGTGAATTTGAACTAAAGAAAACTTTCAGTTAGGTTCTCAAGTGATTGATTAATTCCCAGTTAATCTAATCAGAAGATCAGATTAGCTTTTGAAACTAACCTAATGATTTGCAAATAATGCAAACACTTGCTAATCCAATTATCAGAGTAACTTTGAAAAACAGTTTAAGTTTTAAAGAACTTAGTAGCAGAATAAAATGTTTTAGATAAAAGTAAATAAAGCACAGCAGATATAACCAAGAGGTTCAGTCTCAAGCCGAGACTTAGTCCTCTCAACGATTTATATAAATTTGATCCACACCCTGGATTGGGGTTCACAATAGTTTAAAACTATCCAGGTCAAAGACCTCTACAACAGTTCTTCGTGGGAAACAAAAACAACAACAAATACAGATGTCCAGGTCACACACGACCCCTACCACTATCCACAGTGGGAAATAGAAGATGTAAGGAGTTTGAATGGGGATTTACAGATCCTCCAGTTAAGGTTCAGGAGACAGTGTGTGTGTAAATTAAAACTGATGATACACACTGCTCGTAATGTAAATAATAAATCACTGAGCAAGATATAGAGTTTAGAATGGCTCTAGTGATTGTAGTGTAGCTCTGGACTCCTTATAATTGATCAGAAGTGGTTTTGAGTCCTCTTATGGTTTTTGTTTTAAAAAACAGAGTGTCGTCTTCTTGACATCCAGGTTCAGAGACAGTGAAAATGTAGTCGATGAAGTTATTCAAGGTCCTCGTGAATGTACATAGCTCTTCTTGAGTAAGCGGGAGTGTGTATGAGCTTCTGTGTCTTCTTGGTCGTGCATGTATATCTGTATGAGCGTATGTCACTTGTAGATCACTTCAGTATGTATGTTCTGTCTCTTCTATCTTATCACCTTGCGATCAATAGAGACTTCTTATATTTATGGCACGAGCTCTGGAAAAAGAAATGATTTCTTTTTGCAGGTTCAAGGTATGGTTCCCTGAAATCCAACAACCTTTATTAAATAAATAAAAGAGCATTAAAATATACCTGATATGACCGTTGGTTAGATTAAATAAAGAAAAAGAAATTAAGGCAGCATCGGATTCTCTAGAACGGTAGCTTTGGATATCGGTAGCCTTGTGTATCGGTAAGCTTCATGTCTGTCGGTAGACTTGATCGGTAGCGGTAGAATTAATGTATCGGTGACCTTTCATGTAACAGTAGACCTCATGTACCAGTAGGCTTTCACAAAGGTGACTTTTCTGTATCGGTGACCTTTATGTATCGGTAGACTTGTTGTACCGGTGGACTTGATGTATCGGTGACCTTCACGTATCGGTAGATTTTCATAGCGGTGACTTGTCTGTATCAGTAGGCTTGTTCTGTAACAGTGACTTGTCTGTATGGGTAGGCTTGTTCTGTAAAGGTGACTTTTCTGTATCGGTAGGCTTGTTCTGTAACGGTGACATGTCTATATCGGTAGGATTGTTCTGTAACAGTGACTTGTCTGTATCGGTAGGCTTGTTCTGTAACGGTGACTTGTCCATATCGGTAGGCTTGTTCTATAACGGTGACTTGTCTGTATCGGTAGGCTTGTTCTGTAATAGTGACTACTTGTCTGTTTAATCATTCTATTGGAAGAATGGGTTAAGTTAGAATATATATTCATTCAGTAACCAAATTCTCTGAAGATAATATAAATATTGTAATATATGAATATGTTCATGGTGTACAGAAATACTGAATTAAGTAATTTATCATTAATTAATATAGGAACTATCAAACTATAATTGATAATAACTGGGATTATCATAATATAAGTGAGAATAATTGGGATTATCAAAATATAAGTTCAACTAATTCCCCATAGGGTTCAACAATCTCCCCCCTTTTGATAATCACAAAAGTAGAGAATGTAAGAGTAAATTTCCATTAAATCACAAAAGGTACAAACTGAGAAATTTAGTATTACAAAAGAAAATTCAAGTGATTCACATCAAAAACATCCAGAATCACTCAATCATCCTCTTGAACAGGAGTCTTTCCCTTAGGATCAGAAGAGGGTGTAGGTTCAGATTGAGTAGATGACTTAGGAATAGCTGAAAGAACAACTGGAGGGTCAGCCACTGAAACTGTACCGGCTCTGAAATCTGTGCTCTTTTGTGGGATCATAGGAGTCAAGCTTCGAATATCCTGAACTAGGGTAAACTGAGGTGTACTCCCAGAGGCAAAGGCAGGAAGAGCAGGAGGTACAATCACAGGTCTAGCATCCACATGCAAGAATGGTAGCAACTGGTTCCTAAAATCCATAATAATACTGCCTCCTCTCTCCATTGCTGGCACAAAATCATCTCGATTCTCAATGTATTTATCTAAGGCAGGAGTGAGCTCCCTGAGCTTACTAACCTGTTCTCTGAAAGCTTGAGTCACTGGAGGCAACTTCATATTCTCCATCAAAAGCTTGAAATGATTGGTCATTTTATGCTTGGTATAGACCTTCTCAAAGTAAGAATCAACCTTATTATTAATTGACTCTTGAGAAGCAGTAGCTGTCCATAGGTGATCACGAACAAAACTACTAACTTCTCTAGTGGTATCAAGGATCTGAGTATCTGAGGCACCACTGGTACTGGCCTTAGACAACTCTTCCTGGATAACAGTTCTGATTTGGTCAAGGCTCACAGTGGAGCTGGATGAAGGAAGGGGTTTAACTGAGAATGCTACTGTCTCCATGAAAGATTGTGTCAGATTACTAACTACCTTTCTAACAAGTTCATCTTGACTATTCAAATGTTCTTTGACTGATTTCTTAAAAGCCTCAAAGAAATCCACAAACTGCTTGACTACTTCTTTGATATATATGATATCAGTATGCACTTGGGTTTGAGAGCTGTTCATGGTAGTAAACAAAGTAATAGATTGCCTTAGAGAAACCACAGCTCCTGTCCAACTTTCAATTTGAGTATGGAATACTTTAACTTCATCCATCATTCCCTTCATTGGACTACAAACAGCACATCCCATATATAGCTGCAGGTTTTTCTCCACACTCCTCATCTCTCCAACCAGGCTTTTCTTCAAATCTGCCACTGATTCTCTCAGTGTTTCTGTCATTTCATCCTTTAAGGACTCAAGGTCCTCCTTGGTTTCCAAATTTTCATCCACAGCAGGTAGGATAACTGATTCTCTTTGGGGATGGTCTTCCTCATCAGAATCTTCATAACTAAGTCTGAGAACCATATATCATGGATCTGATGTCCAACCTTCAATGTCATACAACACTGATACTGAACCAAGATGCTCCCCCTCACTTAGAGCATTCACCTGAAGAATCTCCTCCAATTGTTCTGCTCGAGGTAATTCTATAACTTCCACTGCAATTGTAGAAAATTCAATAGCCATTTGCTCTGATGGCTCAAAGACTCTCTCATCAACAGATGCTACTTCTGCTTCCTGATTAGGCACTGTCTTGACTATACTATCTATCAGACGGCTCAAACTGAGCACTTCTTCTTCATTTTCATCATCCTCTGCTTCACCAGCAGCCTCCTTCTCTTCATGAGCAATCTGATTTGACTCGGTTGCCTCATCCTCTTCAGAGGTGTCTTTGACAACAATCTGATATTCTTCTTCTTCTTCTTCTGTAGTCTCAGTGTCATTGTCCTTCAGAATATTTTCTCTCCTTGGTAGTTCTTTTGGAGGGCTAGCTGATCCATAGGAAATATTTTGGGGCATAGGACTAGGAGGTAAATCAAGGTCTCCTCCTTCCTCAACTGATATCTCTTCCTCATCAGCTTCAGCTTCATTATCACTATAAACTGGTTATGGATTATCTGGTCCAAGACTAGGATCCCTCACATCCTTTGGTCTAGAAGGATGGTCCACAGGAGTGTACTTGTCATAGATTTTTCCATCATCATTAACCCATGATTTCTTCCAAGGGTTCCAGCTGACTTTCATAAACTTACAAACAGTCCTGGTGAGGCAAAAGTTATCCTTAACCACAACTGTTTCATCTTGAGGTCCAGCTACCTCCTTTGCCTTCAACATAATAGAAATCAACTTAGAAAAGAAAAGTGCATTAGACTTAGAATTAGGTCTAGTCATCTTCTCAATCAGAATCATTAGTATTCTGCATAAATTCACCTTTACTCCATGCTTTAACAGATACAACAAATAAATATCCTGAAATCTGAGGGTAGAAAAATCCCCTCTCCTTGGACTAATCACATGCTGAATGAACTTGAAAAGTAGTTTATCCTCCCCTGCCATTTCTACAGCAATGACCTTTCTAGGAGTTCTATTTCCTGTAAATTCCAACAAGGAATCCTCATATTCGAAAAAGTCACTAGCAGTAGGTATGGATTTTGAATAAAATCCATAATCACCACTATGAGGAACGTTAAGGTTCTCAGCCCATTCAATTGATGAAAACGAAAACGTTTGACCATTCACAAAGGAAATCATCCTATTCTCCTCTTCTGATGTCTCAAAACAGACAAACTCAAAAAAATATTTTACCAGTGCTGGATAATATGGTCCATTATTGTTCATGAAGCATTCGAGCCATCCTTGTTCTTGTAAAACCTTCATAATCAAGGACTTGCTTTCCAGCAGCCATTCCGCACATAATTCCTTTTACACTACAATTTCTCACTTCGATAAATGTGGATTCACAGGATTCTTTCGAACAGAATCTCTATTGCTTCCACTGGCACCAGCATTGGTTACTTTTTTCTTCTTAGCTTGCGTCTCATCACTACCTTCATCCATTAAGGGTCGCTTCACACAGCCCATTTCAGATTCTGTGGCTTAGGGTTTTGCAAGCTTAAGAGGTCTAGGTAGTAGGGATTCGAACAGACGGGTTTGCAGTGATTGAGTGATGTCTAGAGTCTAGTTTAATATCATTTAGGATTCACATATAAAATAAATCTTATATTAAAAATAAATTCAAAGTCTCGGCCTTAATACGAAAATTTAAAATAGCGCGAGAGATGTCCCGGTGAGGTGTCCTTACATGGTGAGGTCTGATGGTGAGGTTTAGCCTAATGGTGAGGTTCATCCTAATGGTGAGGTTTATCTAAAAGTGAGGTTTATCTAACGATGAAGTTTATCTGTTAGTGAGGTTTATCTAATGGTGAGGTTTATCTAACAGTGAGGTTTATCTAACGTTGAGGTTTATCTAATAGTGAGGTTTATCTAACAGTTAGGTTTATCTAACAGTTTTAAGAGTAAGTTATCATTCCTAATTCGTGTCTAATGAAACTTAATCTTTCTGAACATAATGGCTTAGTGAATATATCAGCTAATTGGAGTTCAGTGCCTATAAATTCAAGAGTTATATCACCTCTTTGATAGTGATCTCTTAGAAAGTGGTGTCTAACATCAATGTGTTTGGTTCTAGAGTGAGACACAGGGTTATTTGAGATCTTAATCACACTAGTGTTATCACAGTTAATTGAAACATGTTTAAAATCAAATCCATAGTCCAATAAAGTGTGTTTCATCCACAGAATCTGTGCACAGCAACTACCAACAGCTATATACTCTGCTTCAGCAGTAGATAATGCAACTGAGTTCTATTTCTTACTACACCATGATACTTGGGACTTTCCAAGTAAATGACATGTTCCAGATGTGATCTTTCTATCTAACTTGAATCCAGAAAAGTCATCATCTGAATAACTTATTAAATAAAATGATTTTTCTTTTGGGTAAAACAGTCTCAAATTGGCAGTATATTTATGATATTTTAAAATCCTTTTAACAGCAAGTAAGTGTGACTCTTTAGGGTTAGCTTGAAATCCATCACACATACATACACTAAACATAATATCAGGTCGACTAGCAGTAAGATAGGGTAAACTCCCAATCATACCTCTATAATTAGTTTGATCCACTGGTTTCCCAGTTTCATCAATATCCAATTTACAGGTGGTACTCATAGGTGTATCACTTCCCTTAATACTATCCAAACCAAAACGTTTTAATAAATCCTTAGTATATTTACTCTGATTCAAAATAATACCATCTTTAGTTTGAAAGATTTGAAATCCAAGAAAGTACTTAAGCTCTCACATTAAGCTCATTTCAAACTCATTTTTCATAACCTTTGAAAAATCAGTACATAAAGAATTTTTAGAAGATCCAAAAATAATATCATCAACATAGATTTGTACTATTAAAACATCTTTTGAAATTATTTTTATAAAAAGAGTGGGATCAGCAATTCCTTTTGTAAATCCTTTTGAAGTAAGAAAACTTGTAAGTCTTTCATACCAAGCTCTTGGAGCTTGTTTTAAACCATATGAAGCTTTAGAAAGTTTAAAAACATGATTTTGAAAGTGAGGATTTGAAAAACCAGGTGGTTGTTCTACAAAAACATCTTCAACAATAAAACCATTTAGAAAAGAACTTTTTACATCCATTTGATATAACTTGAAATTCAGATGTGATGCAAAGGCAAGTAAGATCCTAATTGCCTCTAATCTAGCTACAGGTGAAAAGGTTTCCTCATAGTCAATTCCTTCTTCTTGATTGTAACATTGTGCAACTAGTCTAGCTTTGTTTCTAATGATATTTCCAGATTCATCAACTTTGTTTCGGAACACCCACTTTGTGCCTATGGTTAAAGTGTCCTTAAGTATTTCTACTAATTCCCAGACATTATTTCTTTCAAATTGATTTAGTTCTTCTTGCATATCCATTACCCAAAATTCATCATTGATAGCATCAATGATATTTTTATGTTCTAACTGTGAAATAAAGGCTTGACGTTCAACCTGATTTCTTAGAGAATCTCTAGTCTGTGTTCCTCTATCTAGATTACCTACAACAACATCTAAAGGATGGTTCTTTAGAATCCTAGTTGGTCTAGAAAAGGTAGGGCTAGAGATTTCAGTTTCATCAACAGGTTGGGATTCAATAGAAGCAGGTTCTGGAAAATTTCCAAAACTGGATGTTTTAACTATAGGTCCACTGTCTTTATCATTAAGGTTCAAAACAGAGAGATCATCTTCAGAATTTTCAAGAGAGGTCTTAGGTTCATGTGGATCAGTTTCATCAAATTTGATGTGAACAGATTCCTCCACACATTTGGTTCTTTTATTGAAAACTCTATAGGATTTACTAGAAATAGAGTAACCTAGGAAAATTCCTTCATCACTCTTGGATGCAAACTTGTAAATATTATCTTTGGTATTAAGAATGAATACTTTGTAACCAAAAACTCTGAAGTTGTTAACCTTAGGTTTCCTATGGTTCCACAACTCATAAGGGGTCTTCTTAAGAACAGGTCTGATCAAAACTCTATTAATAATATAACAAGTTGTATTGACATATTCATCCCAAAAATAAAGAGGTAGGTCATACTCATTGATCATGGTTCTGGAAATTTCCTGAAGGTTTTTATTCCTCCTTTATACTATACCATTTTTCTGAGGTGTCTTAGGGGCAGAGAAATTGTGACTATAGCCATTGTGTGAGCAGTGGGATTCAAACTCATGATTTTTAAACTCACGACCATGATCACTTCTCAAGGTTTTAATCTTAAGTCCACTAAGGTTCTCCACAGACTTGGAAAATTTAACAAAGTAAGAACAAGCTTCACTTTTGTGAGCTAGAAAATATACCCAAGTATACCTAGAATAGTCATCTACTAGAACATAGACATAGTGCTTCCCATTAAAACTAGAAAATCTATAAGGTCCAAACAAATCCATGTGAACCAACTCGAGAGGTTGAGAAATTGACACTTCTTTCTTTGATTTAAAAGAAACTTTATGTTGCTTTCCCTTTTGACAGGGATTACAAACTTTATCTACTGGGAATTCAAGTTTTGGTAGGTCTCTAACTAAGTTTTTTCTAGTAAGTTTTCTAAGTAAATTTACATTTCAGTGTCCTAATCTTCTATTCCAAAGACAAGACTCTTTATGAAAATCATTTAAACAAGTAATATTTTTCATAGCTAAAGAATTTAAATCAACAGCATAGACATTTTCATTTCTCAAGGCATAAAATACTAAAGCATTTTTAGAATTAAAAACATTACAAGAATCATTTTCAAATTTAACATAAAAACCATCATTAGATAACTAAGAAATACTTAGTAAATTATACTTAATCCCATCAACAAATATAACTTTAGAAATTAATATTGAGTTAGTGTTACTAATCTGGCCTAAGCCGATGATTTTCCCTTTAGAATTATCTCCAAAAGTGAAAAAACCTCCATCAACTCTGACTAAGCTTTTAAAGCATGATAAGTCTCCTGACATATGTCTTGAACATCCACTGTCCAAGTACCAAGTCTTTCTACAGGAGCTCTTTAATCAGGTTCCCTACAAAATATATTTAGATAGGAAATGATTTTGGTACCCAGATTTTCTTGGGTCTAGACAGGTTAGCTAATAAAACTTTAGGTACCCAAATTTGTCTTATGGGTCTCATAAAATTTGTAGAATCAACAGATTTTGAAAGATAAACTTTATTCGATATGTAACTATGAATATAATTAGTTGAATCATATGGACTTTTAGAACTAGAACTATCTGCATTCTGTCCAGATTTAGAAATAAATCTAGTTTTGGTAATTTTTCTTTGTCCAGGTTGGTATCCTATACCAGTAGTATATCTAGGTGGAATCTGCTTACCTAGCATTTGAGTAAGATTATCTTTTCCATTTGTGAACTTTTCTAAATCCTTCCTAAGTTGCTCATTTTACAATTTCAGTTCAGTGTTTTCTTTAAGAAATTGAGCATTCTTTTCCATTTCTGTGTCAAGATTAGATTTATGTTTAACAGTTAAAGCATACTGTTTCTTTAAACCTTTGTATTTGTCTTTCAGCTCATTGTAGGTTTCTTCCAACATATCACAGTATTCAAATAGTTTGGATTTTGACATATTTTCAGAATCAAGATCATCTATAGAATAATAAGAAATTAAAGGGAGAGTTTCAGATATTACCTCAGAGGTGTTTGTCATAAAACACATGTTTTTCGTATTTCTGTTTTCAGTTTTAGAGGCTTCAGATTCATTGGATCTATCCTCAGAAGCACTCCAAGTATCCTTCATGGAATTCTTATACTTACTGTCCTTATACTCATACTTCTTCTTGTATTTCAGCTTTGGATAGTCTGCTTTTATATGTCCTTTTCTTTTTCATTCATCGCAGACAACTTCATCAGATTTGTCATATTTCTTCCAGTCCTTTTTACAGTGTCCCTTATTTTCATACTTACCTTTGCAATTTGATTTTCTAAAAAAATTCTTTTTCCTATAAAACTTCTTAAATCTTCTGGCAATGTAAGCCATTTCTTCATCACTGTCAGATGCACTTTCACTTTCTTCACAGCTTGAGCTGTCACTTACAGCTTGAATTTTCTCCTTATCCTTATTCTTTGAAGTAGATGTCTTGAAGGCAACTGACTTCCTTTTTGGTTAATCTTCTTCTTATTTGTTTACCATAAGCTCTTCTTCATACATCATTAACTTGCCAATAAGTTCCTTGACCGGCAGTTTACCAATATCATAAGATTCTCTGATTGAAACAGAAGTGCCCCTCCATCTTTCAGGTAGGCATCTCAAAATTCTCATGATCTGCTCCTTTGATGAAACATCCTTTCCCAGTGAGATCATTGTATTGAAAATCTCATTAAACCTGAGATACATATCAAAAATGGGTTCATCAGGATTCATCTTAAAATTATCATATTTAATAGTATAGGTGTTCAATCTCATTTCTTTAACATTATTTGTTCCTTCATGAGAAACACTTAAAGTATCCCAGATTTCATATGCAGTCTTACAAGAAGATATTATATTAAATTCCTCATCTCCTAAAGCACAATACAGAGCATTCATAGCTTTTCAATTATTATTGTGAGTTGTCTTAGAAGCATCATTCCAAGTAGATCTAACAGTAGTAGGAATTTTATATTCTGATTCTATGGCAGTCAAAATATCAAAACACATGATTTCTAAATGAATTTTCATCTTAATCTTCCAGTGAGCATAGTTGTTTCCATTGAAAAATGGCGGTCTGTTAGTAGCAACACCTTCAAGTCTGTTATCCATGATAAATAGGTTGTGAAAAAAAATTTAAAGAGATAAAAATTTAGAAATAACAGAAATTTTAAGAACTTTAAAATACAACTAAAATCACAGTTGAAAAACAGAGTACTTCAGAAAATATTTTAAGCCTCTGATACCAAATGTTGGTCGGAGTGGACACTCAAGAGGGGGGTGAATTGAGTTCCAATTAAAATTTCTGTTTAAAATCCTTTACTAAAACCCCCACTTTAAAATACTAATTGAATTTTAGTGAATTTGAACTAAAGCAAAATTTCAGTTAGGTTCTCAAGGGATTGATTAATTCCCAGTTAATCTAATTAGAATATCAGGTTATCTTTTGAAACTAACCTAATGATTTTCAAATAATGAAAACACTTGCTAATCAAATTATCAGAGTAACTTTGAAAAACAGTTTAAGTTTTAAAGCACTTAGCAGCGGAATAAAAGGTTTTAGATAAAACTAAATAAATCACAGCAGATATAACCAATAGGTTCAGCATCAAGCCAAGACTTAGTCCTCTCAACGATTTATATAAATTTGATCCACACCCTGGATCGGGGTTCACAACAGTTTACAACTGTCCAGGTCAAAGACCTCTACCACAGTTCTTCGTGGGAAACAAAAACAACAGCAAATACAGCTGTCCAGGTCACACACAACCTCTACCACTATCCACAGTGGTAAATAGAAAATGTAAGGAGTTTGAAGGGGGATTTACATATCCTCCAGTTAAGGTTTAGGATACATTGTGTGTGTAAATTAAAACTGATGATACAGACTGCCCGTAATGTAAATAATAAATCACTGAGCAAGATATAGAGTTTAGAATGGCTCTAGTGATTGCAGTGTAGATCTGGACTTTTTCGAATTGATCAGAAGTGGTTCTGAGTCCTCTTATGGTTTTTGTTTTAAAAAACAGAGTGTCGTCTGCTTGACATCCAGGTTCAGAGACAGTGAAAATGTAGTCGATGAAGTTATTCAAGGTCCTCGTGAATGTACACAGCTCTTCTTGAGTAAGCGGGAGTGTGTATGAGATTCTGTGTCTTCTTGGTCATGCATGTATATCTGTATGAGCATATGTCACTTGTAGATCACTTCAGTGTGTATGTTCTGTCTCTTCTATCTTATCACCTTGCGATCAACAGGGACTTCTTATATTTATGGAATGAGCTCCGGCAAAAGAAATGATTTCTTTTGGCAGGTACAAGATATGGTTCCCTGGCATCCAACAACCTTTATTAAATAAATGAAAGAGCATTAAAATATACCTGATATGACCGTTGGTTAGATTAAATAAAGAAAAAGAAATTAAGGCAACGTCGGATTCTCTGGAACGGTAGCTTTGGATATCGGTAGCCTTGTGTATCAGTAAGCTTCATGTCTGTCGGTAGACTTGATCGGTAGCGGAAGACTTAATGTACCAGTGACCTTTCATGTAACGGTAGACCTCATGTACTGGTAGGCTTTAACAAAGGTGACTTCTCTGTATCGGTGACCTTTACGTATCGGTAGACTTGTTGTACCGGTGGACTTGATGTATCGGTGACCTTCACGTATCAGTAGATTTTCATAGCGGTGACTTGTCTGTATCGGTAGGCTTGTTATGTAACAGTGACTTGTCTGTATTGGTAGGCTTGTTCTATAATGGTGACTTGTCAGTATCGGTAGGCTTGTTCTGTAACGGTGACTTGTCTGTATCGGTAGGCTTGTTCTGTAACGGTGACTTGTCTGTATCGGTAGGCTTGTTCTGTAACGGTGACTTGTCTGTATCGGTAGGCTTGTTCTGTAACAGTGACTTGTATGTATCGGTAGGCTTGTTCTGTAATGATGATTACTTGTCTGTTTAAGCATTATATTGGCAGAATGGGTTAAGTTAGAATATATATTCATTCAGTAACCAAATTACTTGAAGATAATATAAATATTGTAATATATGAATATGTGCATGGTGTATAGAAATACTGATTTAAGTAATTTATCATTCATTAATATAGGAACTATCAAACTATAATTGATCATAATTGGGATTATCATAATATAAGTGAGCATAATTGGGATTATCAAAATATAAGTTCAACTAATTCCCCAGAGGGTTCAACACATTGGATTTTAACCCATGCACAACCATTATAGAATTACTACTAAGTATTTCACATAGTTAAGATAATTTTAGGAATGTGTTATGTATTCTACTAGTGAGAGTGTTTGGGAAAAATAGTCCAATTCAAGGGGAGACATGGGAGAGAGGATTATAAATGGAAATAACGGCTATCATTGTATGAGAATATTGAAGACCAGTAACTTTAGGGGGAAAAATTCCTATAGTGGAGTGAATTATTATATCTCATGTTGATATGTTATCCCCCTGTTTTATTTTAGTTATATTTATCTCAATTTCTATATTTTTAAAGGTCTTGTGAAAATGTCATAATTGTGGTGATCATTCCTAGGGACAGTATAGAGGGACCATGCAGGTCACCTAGGTATAGAAGAGGTGAGTGCATGGTCTTAGGTTACTATTTAGAGAAACTATACAGCATTGGGTTTTTGGGTAGAGGTACCTACTTGGGTGGTGTGGAATTGTGGATGCTAACATAAACTAACCATGTAATTAGTTTCACATTACAAAGTTTAAAATTTAAAAACTTCATTTTCCTCTCTTAAGCCTCTTTAAACACAATAATTTTTCTTTGGATAGTCATAGGGTTTCATGGGAGTGAAATTATGAATTTAACATAATCAAATGATTTCATTACCATTAACATCGATAAAGTTGAAAATGGATCTATGGAATGATCTTGATGATCCCATGAGTTAGTGAAACTATCCCTTTTGATCTATTTATATTTCATCTTTCTTAGATAAATCCATATTTGGATAATAGTTCTATGCCTTGACTATTGTATTTCAATCATGACTTTACAAATCATGAAATTGTTTTCTTTCTTCTTGGATTTGGATGATTAGGTCATGATTATTTACATTAGATCTGGGGTTCTTGGATCATCACACAAACATCATCTAAGGTGGGTGTATCGTATTCACTTTTAATGGGATTATAATCCCTTGTTGTGTGATTGTTGGGATTTTAGGATACTCACTTTCATGTATAATTATTAAATATATTTCTTGAAATTAATTGATAATAATTGGCATTTTTTAGATTAAAAAAATTATTTTTTGGTGGATTTGGATTAATCTAATGGATTTAGTTCAGTTGGTTATTAATGAATCTTCCATTTTCACATTTTTAATATTGTAATTTAGTGTTTATAATCACACAACAGTTTTATTTAATGGTAAATTGTCATGTTTTTATATTTTTGATGTATTTTGACCTTAAATGAAAAATGGCCTAATTCTGGAATTTTAACTATTTTTTGTAGCTTCTATATTTTGGGGTGTAGGTAAAACACAATTCACACCCCAAACGATGTGAAGCAGTGAAACACTAGATTTTGTATAATGAATCAGAGCTAGAAAACTATAGTGACACAACTACATGTCATGAAATAGATTTACAAGTATTTACTTCATCAGAAGAAGCAGTGTTCTAAGAAATGTCTTGACATAATTTCATAGTATGAAACACAATTACATGTAGGGTAACTACATTACACGATGTGACATTTTTTAGATGAATTTTGGAGAATATTTCACCGATATTTGTGACACCTAAAAATTGAGAAATTTCACATCATGAAACCCATTTACACATCATGATGATGGTGTCTAGCAGCAAAATAAATGCAAATGCGGTCGAGGTTTGATTGGATTTCCCTAAAAATACACCCCCTTGACCACTAATTTAAGGAGGTACGGACCAGTAAGTGTTATGTTGGAGTAAAAATGCTATAGAAGTGTAGAATTACAGGATGTGATAAAGACATTAAGGGATAACTTCTATGTAGTGCTGGGGATCAACAATCCAAAGGTGTATCCCTTTTGAGTTTGTGAACTATTTTTTCAAATAATCATATAACTTGTTTTCATGAATGAAGGAGGTCTCTTTCTATATTGTTTTCAATTTTTTCTATTTTTTTCCAGATTTCTTATCATCTGAAGAATGTAAAATTATATCCTTGTTGTTTAAATTTCTTTGGGTGAGGTCTCCCAATTGATCATAATAAGGTCAATTAGGATCAGTTGCTCGGAGGTCTTTGGGTAATCGATTCGCATTCATAAGCAGATAAACACCCATATTTGAGGTCTCGATATGGTTCTTGTACAAAATAGGTGCATATATTTAGTTATTTGGATATAAATTGGATAATTTAGTTAGAGTAAATTTTTTGACAACGATAAAGGGAGTTTCTGAAGATCATAGTTTTCCCACCATTTCAAAATTAGCTTATAATTTTCAGCATGGTTTGCTTCAGATTTCCAATCACTAATGTAGATTTACAATTTCATTTTTATTTTCTATAATTTAACTTAGTTTAATTCATTTAAAACCCACCCCCAATCTATATTTTTTTAAGTAGTTTTAAATTAGTTAGTTTAAAAGAGTGACAGTAGAAAATATAGTTTGTGTGGGTGGCCTCATTGTGAGATAGACCCTTAGTGTGAAGAGTTTATTTCATACATAGGTAAATAAAATATTTATTAGGGTAAAATAACTAAAATACCTACCATCTTTGATGAAATAGAAAAATGGGGTTTGGATTTTAAAGGTCTTTTATGAAATATATTTTGAGTGCCCGGAATTGGAAAGGTTTAAGGCTATATTTTAATAGATTTCTTAAGTAAAACAATTATGGAGGAAAACTTTTTTTGTTAAATTAATGTGTTAATTATGAGTAATGAATGAGAATTATTGGTTGCAGATAGAAGGGATAGGTATTTGTTATAGATGGAAAATTAAATAATTGTTTATTGTACAAATGGTATGCTATGTGAAATTTGAGAACCCATTGGGTGGGTGATAATCCACCATGTATTTATATTATGATCAGAAGAATGAATATACATTTTATTATTAATTAGTTCACATGTATAATTTAGTTACATTATTTAATTATTCTTTGTATATTAGTGTGGTTCTAAAAACGGTTACCATTGTTGGGAAAATAGTTTATTATATAATTTTCAACTTCTTCTTTAGTTTTATATGTTATTATGATAAATAAGTTTGTTCTAAATTCACTAACCTATTTTTTAGGGAATAGGTTATGTGGTTAGGAATAGGTATTCCTGAGATTTCATGAGATTTATGTGAGGAAATCCTATAGGATATTCATACTCCCTTATACCTACACATCTAGGTGTGCATGTCGATGTCATGTGTCATGATGTGGGTAACAGATAGACACTGATATTCTTTGGTGATGGATAATAGGATCTATGTTTATTGTGTACGTAGTAGTTTTTAGTCATACATTGGAGTATTATGTATACTCTTCACATTAAATGGTAATTCTAAAATAGGTTTTCATGTCATAACAGGATTGTGTTTATTTTCTATTTTTGAATAACTCTTTTTTAGTTTTTTTTATAATTAAATGATATTTTAGAGTTGGTTTTTGGATTTTAAATGAAAATTATTTATTTATTAATTATATGGATGGTTACTTATTTGAGTGAAAATCAATCCCCAATTATTATATTAATACCTAGGTACTAGATTCCAACATATGGTGATCAGAAAATATGCACAAGGCCTTTTGAAAATCCCTATTTGGGTCTCAAGGTTCAAGCTCCTAGGTCAAGGTTATCCCAAAACCACTATATTATATTCCCCTATGGTGGGTATCACTATGTTGGGGTTAACAAATATGGTAGGGGTCACTGAATTGGGTTTCATATCAAAGGTTATACTCATGTGATACTCATAAGTAGCCTATGTGGTTGGGGTGCCATCCGTTGATAGATTATCTATAATTAATAGGGGTGTGTCAAGAAATCAGTTTCCATAGAGGCATAAATAAATTTCTCCACCCTCTACCTCTACTCAATAATGTTGAAATATCAATGGGCAAGATATACATTGAGGGACATCATCATCAACTAAAAATTATATATTGTAATAGAAAGGGTGGTCCTTATAGAGGCCTTAGGTATTAGGGATATCAGTGGTGTGATATGTGTAGTATATATAGAAGGATGTGTTGGATGAAAATAAGTAATGTAGCACTCCTAGTTTGAGTTATTTTTATGATACTTTATTATTTCATCTTCATTGGTATTTTCTTGGTTTGGGTACGATTTGAAGGGTTATGGGTGGATAATGGGGGGTTTTTCTTTTTGGGGGTGGAAAAAGATCCTTGAAATGCCTATGGTGGTTTGATTTTGTGCTAGGAATTACCCTATGGGAAATGGGTAGTGACAATATACTGTAGTGTTGGTCATGGTGGACATGTGGTATGTCAAGTTGCAGGTGGAAATTTTGTTTTTGGAATCAAACATGGAGAACTCACCACACCATCGTACAATACATGGTGGGTTTAAAATGGTGAAGGATTTCACTATTCTCTATGGTAATTCATTTTGGTGGGTCACTCTAGGTGAGGTTTAATTGGAGGAACCATGGTCTTGGTGGGAATCACCATGTCATGGTGATATTTGATAGGATATTTTTCAAAACATCTAATGCAATAAACAATTCTTTTGGGGATTAGTTCACATAGAATTGTAGATTTGTGAAATATTTAAGGGGATGGTTTAAGATGATGTTGAATCGATCTCTCACTTATTAACTCCCACATTCTTACTCTACTACCTAGGACACTTGACTAGAAAATTCTAGAAGTGATTTCGGTATGGTTCTCATCTAGTTGAATATTGTCTTCATGTCCTTTATTATGTGACTAAACCTTGAGGCTTGTCACTTCAATCTTTATCCCCACATTCTCTATAACATGTAGTCTATTGATTTAAAAAATATATTTCTTATTCTTTTCAATGTAAAACCATTATTTTTTATTGATTTATATTTTGGAATATGGTTGATGGCCACAATGTGTTTGATATAATGATATAAATAATTTTTTTAAGTAAATTTGTGGTGTGGTAACTTGGGATAAACGTTGTTCCACAACCATGTAGAAACTTTAGTCTGTAAGGGTATTTTTTTCCTTTTACTTTATAACTTTTAAATGGAAAATTTTATTGATTACTGTGTGTAAAACTGATTTTGTATTCCATATGGAAATAATCTTTACACTTCTTGTTAAAATGAAATTTTTGAAGAAATATCTTGATATTATTTCATCATATTTGTATATAAAATTGTGATCTAATTTTTTATTTTCTAAGTGGAATGCCTAGGAATTATTGGGGATTTCATGTTTTGTTGATATTTTCATCCCTGCATATACAATATGTTGTGTAGAAATAATCCCTTTATCATGGTACAAGTTAGGGGAAGATCTTATACTTTACTAGGGGAGAATTATGATACTACTGTCATAGTTGGTGGACACAGAGGTTGGGAGTTTTTCAATTCTAGACATATAATGCGGTTCCACCTTGGTACCTTGGTTCTTGAATGTCTTTGGATTTTTTGTTTCATATTTTTTATCCCCTTCTTCTTCCACACTAATATTTTTTTTTGTATATCAAGTTGTATTACTTTACTATTATGAATCATTAAGTATTTACTTCATAATTTTCATTGTAGACTTTTAAAAGATGTGTTGGTATATAAGGTAAAACTATCCCCCCACCCCAATGTTTCATTAATACCTTAAAATTCATTACCAAGCATTAGTTTTTGAAAAATAATAACCTATGTATAATTAAAATTCGTACTTTCCCAAGACAATGGGTTGGGGTCAGAATATTACAAATAGTATCAGTTTGGTTAGTCTTTTGGTCATGATGGTAGGAATGGAGATAGTATGTGTTGAATTATGAAATTTTTAGAATAACATGGAGTATAAAAACTCTTTATAATGATATTTGATATAACATGGTGCTTCATGTATAAATTGTGTTCATAAAAACACTTATTATGCCGTCACTTGCTCATTGTCATGGGTTTATCCAATGAGTGAATTGTATCATTAATTTTTAAGGAGATATAACACTACATATTATTCATTTATATTAACTTTTATCAATACTGTAAATTTTTTATGATGATTTTGTTATGAATTGGAATGTCCTAATCCTTCAGTTAATAGTCATGTAGTAAATAAGCGTAAATTTTATGACGACTATAGAGAGATGGAACAAATAAAAATGGATATAAATTTGAAAGAAGATTCAATTGAGAATATGGTTCAACATAGTCCATATGTGAATCAGTAACTTGAAAAATGAATTAAACATGCATTCTAGGTTGTATAAAGATGGTATCAAACTAGAGAATCATTCCATGTGGATCATTTGTTGTAATTTCAATTATAGAACCCATCTATATTTTAAGGAGATTACGAACTATAATGAGAGGAGGTATAGAATGGTCAAATGAATAAAAAAATTATTTCTTTGATACCTACAAAAATTTTAAGGTTACTCTCATAGTATACATGTTGGAGGATCTCCCCTAGTAGTTGTGGGATTTAGTTGTTCAAACTAAATATGACTGAGGCCATACATGGAAGGAGTTCATGGAATTATTTAACAAACAATTTTATCTATATAACATTAATGTAACCATAAAAAAATATTTATTTAATCTAAATCATGAAAATCCATCAGTGGTGTAATATCTAGATATGTCTATAAAAATAGCTCATTTTTTCCTTGAAGTGGATGTTAGAATGTGACTAAAGGAACTTATATTCAATTCCAAACTACGACCAAAAAATTTCCCGGAGTCATTAATGTTCTATTTTGATAATTATAAAAAATCAATAAATTGATAGTGGGAGAGATGGAAATACTTAGTAATGATAGTGGGAGAAAAAATTTCTATACAGGCACAATTGGGAACTCTAGTGATGGAAACAGGTGAAAGAGGGAGACATACTTCCAGGTAACTAAGGTAATAGAGAATCAATCCATGGGATCAGTTTCCTTTCCTCCGTGAAAGAGTAATAATATAATATGTTTATAATATGGTGTAGTGTAACACATATAGATAAATAGTATGAAAACATCTTAGGACTATCCTAGATGTAGTAAAATGGGACATCTCGAACATTATTGTGTTAATGATCCAAAATCAGTTGGTGGGAATGGATCTAATATACCATAGGCCTATGAATCCTTGATAGGGTGATCACATCAATACATTTACTAACCCCAAAACTAAGGGATTCATGTTTATTCCATAAACACCCAGACACCTCAATTGATGTAACCTAATTTTGAAAGCATGGATTACTTAATAAGAGTTAGTAAGTATATGTGTAGTGTTGAGAATAGTATAATAGAAAATTAATCAGTCCCCTTGATGGTGTGAGGTAAAATAATTATAAAATCTTATATTATATAAATATTTTTTAATACATGAAAACTGAATTTATACATTTCCTCTCATATATTAAATAAAATAGTGTAAAATTTGAAAATGATATCGCATATAATAAAAATTCCTACACCTCTTGGGAAATGAGATTGCAAGGGTTTTATGGGTATATATTGTTTCATAATAATTATTGAAATTTTGGTTGTCAGAGAATTTATATTCTATTAGTGGATATTTTTTATTTAACCCTATTACTATATTTTTTACTATCTTTCAATGATCACATCAATTTTTTCTCATTAAGTGAGTTTTATGACACCTAATGGATTGAAAATCCCTAAAAAGGGGAGTGGGATGTGAATACTAGATGTGAAAGAAATTTAAATCTTGTGATTGGAACTATTTATTATCATTTATTAGTTTTAAATTTGTGTTATATAATTTCAAATAATACTTGAGACTTTCCTACCCTTATAGATAGGTATCCTGATGTGTTTCAAAAAAATGATTCCAATGTACCACTTGAAAGATAATTAGAATTTTTTATTGATATTATAATGGCCCATAGTTTATATGTGATATATATTTATTTAATAAATGTGTTTTATATTATATTTTATAGTGTTATATAGAAATTAAACATAGATAAACTAAAAACAATTTATTTCATTAATAGAGATCGTTACATTAGTCTGCAACTAAACCCATTAAAATTCCAAATATTGAAATGCAAAATATATTAAATAGAAAAATTAGAATGGGAAAAAAATATCACTCCAATGTGCTATAATTATCCACCCCATGAAAAACACTATAGAAAAGAAACTGAAAAATAGTAAAGCAATCAACATCTTAGAAATGGTAAATATAAACCTTTTGGGGAATTATAGTAAATTTTAAATGAATTAATGATGTGGAATTTATAAGAGTTAATAAGACTAATAGAATAGTAATGTGATCATTATAATAGAAACATGGACATAAGGAATTTTAATTAGACATAAAATAATAATAAAATGTAATATAAATAATATTTATCATGATTAATTTTGGAAAATATAAATATTATAATTCCATGAAATAAATGTTAATATTTATAACTCAAAGAAAATATTTTCATATTTTTAATAAAAAATATTTTTAGATATTTCATAAATTTCATAAATTTATATATTAAAATTTAAAATTATAGTTTTTATAATGTATTTTGATAAATTGAATGTACTTTTATAATCATCAACTCAAAATTATCTAAGGGTAGTTTTTTGAATTTTTTTATAAATGCATCAATTTTTAGTTACAATGTAAAAATACAGTTTTTTTCATAACCATTGTATTTGAAATTACATCATTCATCATATAATAATGATCTAATAAATTATAGAAATTATCACTCAACAAAAATTAATTTGATAAATTATTCATTTAAATATAAAAAACATGTTTTCCAAACCTAAAGAGTATTTTACAATTTCTATAGTCTAAATTATTACTTTAAAATAAAAAAATTCATTTTTTCACCTTTACTTTTGATTAATCAAAAAAATTCAAAATGTAAAGTAGGTTGCTATAATAAAATAATTTTTTTAGGAAAATAAATTTTATAATTTCAAAAAATAATAATATTAAGATGTTTATTGTGGATATAAATTTTTTCCAATATTATAACATAGAAATACCCCTCTCCTCAAATATAAATTACCCCTCACACCTCCGTTGGAAATACACTCCCTCATCACTCACCAGAGCCAAATATCTGTCCAAATCCTCTCTCTCTCTATATCACCTTATCATCCTTAGGGATGTTCTTGAGTAACAATATCCTATAATTCAAAGAGTTTAGCTCTATAAAAAGAATTAATAGTCAGAATAGGGTAATTTTCCATCAACTTATCTTTTAATTTTCATCTTATCTTCCTCTTTCTCTATATTCCTTCCAAAACCAACTCCTATCATATTAATTGAGTAGTAAATTAAAATCTTATTAATTATGTTAACCTACTATAATGATTATATTTATTAATTATTTATATTTCATACTTCTCTATCTTCATATTTTGAAAATGTCCCATTAATGGTTGGTTAACTTCACATGAGTGCTTCGGAAACTCTCAAATTATCACAACCATTATGGATGACCATAATAAATTATTTATAATATTATTATTTATCAATATAAGTATTTATATGCTTCGGAAATTAATATTAAAATGTATAAATAAAAATAAAGCAATATAATTAAATTGAAGCAAGATGGTATATTTTAAGGTGAATATCATATCAAAAAAATCACATTTAACTAAGGTAATTATGAAATATAATATAATTATTATAAATTATCAAGAGTGAAAAAAGAAAAAAAATATAATTAACTTTAGGTTACATGTTTTAATAAACCTTTGTTTATTATTCAGGAGGTAGAAAAGTGAAAAAATAAAGATGTATTTAAGGTAAGGGGATTCTAAAACCCAAATTTTCCTTTTGGGTTATCTCAAATTTCACGTTGATTTTAGTATATAAATTCTCCTAATATCATAAAATTTTCATTTAAATATTCATTCCCTTTTATTTTTTTTATATTAATTTTCATACCTTGTCAAAATAATTTAAAATCCAATTGTAATGATTTTCCATATAGGACATTATTTTTGAAAACATCTATTTGACTATAATTGAATTTTTTCTTCTCTAAAGAATAATTATATTTTTTTCCAAATATATGAACTATATATTTAATTTTGGAACCTATAGGTTATTTCATAATGTATTATTGTTCCACCTCTGAGGTGGCGCGTTTTTGGGTGGTGCGGAAATGGTTCGATGAGGATCATCACCCATCCCTTTTTCTATGGGGATGGTTTCTTGTTGAATTTATCATTCCTTTGTTTTGACCCATTGAGCATCATTATCCTTTAAAGAAGGTTGAATTAACCCTGTAGGAACTGTTGGTCCCAGCTGTCTATTGCGTGGGGGTCAAGAACCCGTAAAATTAGTCCTTCTCAGATATAATTTCCTCCGATGGTCTCCAACGGGTTGATTCATGGAGCCAAGAACACCAAACGAACCTAGTATCCATGATACGTAGACCTTCTTTGTAATGGTAGGCGCTTGTTGGCTGACGATTTGGCCAACGACACTTAAGGACTCCATTGGTCGAGAGGATGGTCAGTCAGGCTCACCGCACCCTTCCGGGGGAGGATTGTTGCCTATTCTAGGACTCTATTATAGATTTAATTCATGTTCATAGGTTCATGAATCCTTATTTCATTCCCTAAGAGTGTGTCCATGTGCTAACCTTAGTTTGCATGATTGTTATAGGCATGCATATATTTGATTCTATGGAGGTGATGCTAACTATATCCATATTATAGGGCACTCTGAAGTTTATCACCATCCAGGGGTAAAGGAAGGTGACATGATGTTGGGATAAGGCCCAGAAGGAGCGAATCGTATGTATCCTATGGAGAGGAATCAGAACCCACGTCATTCAGATTATGTAGGGCTTAAACGTGTAATCTGCTCGTTTGAGGGGACATGATTGGGTAGACCCTTTATTGATGGGTACCCTTTTGAGATCAGGCCTTCTTGTAGGCATCTTATGTATCCTATTATGATCAGGAATCATAGTTATCATAGTTCAGAATGTGTGTATGTTATAATCCTCAAAAACCTCTAAGCCCACGTGAGTCATGCTCGGTGTGAGAAACAAGAGGATGTGAAAGATTCAACAATGCACATGCCTCCTCCCCTGTTGGTGGGGGAGGGAGAGCCCGTGGCGGAAGAGGTCGGGGCGACTGTGGGTGAGGATTCGGAGCAATGAACCTTTCAATGTGAAATGACATTGAAGGTCGCGCGGCTATGCCTCAAAAGATTGGGGACTTAACTCAGTGGGAGGGACCCATAGAAAAATATAGGTAGGGGAGGAGTTTCATCCTCATCAAAGGGGGTAGGGAACATAACCCTGTCGACTGATCACTATCCCTCATTGAATGGAAAATCAAGTGATCACCCTTAATCCCTAGAATGGGGAGGTTCAAGTCGGTGACCCAAGGTTTAGATCTAGGTTACCATTGGAATGTAGCCTCACAGGCATTCCAGAAGCCTGCACCTCTGTGGGGAAGGCCTTCGTGACTCCTCTTACCATGGGTATGTAGACTCAATGGGGTGTGCTGACGCACCTGATAGCCTGATCATATGGGTCTTGTGGCTTTGGAGGAGGCTTTAGCCTAATTCCAGAGGACTGGTTAGTAGAGGGATCATGGAGGAATGGACGGTAATGGAGGGGTGAGGTTGGAACCAGATAGAACAATACCCAAAAACACCCCATTCCACGTACTGACTTTTTATGCGGGATGGGGGAGTCTCTGCAAACCATAGCGGTGTGCGGGAAGAAGGGCCATCTGCATACCAATATGGTACGTGGGTACGAGTATCATCCATCGTGTACAAAAGTGGTACGCGGCTCACCATGCCTCTTTGGGTTATATCTGCATACTGATTTCGTATGTGGTTCCAGGTTCAGTCTGCGTAGTGGTATTCTACATGGAGAACCATACTAAAGGAGGGTCTGAGGGATTATCATTCGATGGGAATTCATCTATGAGAAGTCTTTGGTTCGTGGTTCACCAGTTAGGTTCTCGATTCTATTATTATTATTAAATTACCCCATTTTATGGTTCGTGGACGGTTGTACCTATGGAGGGATTGGTTCATAGTTCATGCTTCACCGATGAAACAAGATTGAAGTGGAGTGCAGCCTCTAAGTCTCCCTCAAGCTTTCTTCATCTGTCTGTATCTATGTCTGTCTCCCTCTGTGTGTCTTCCATACTTCTATTGTGCTCTTTTTATTGGGCATTGGAGAAATTGTATCTATTTGGCACTCAGAACAATTTTCGGAGGCCCATTGAAGCAGTACCCTGGCCCGTGGAAGACTCAGACAACTGGGGTTTGTGGAGGCTTCAATTTGTGATAATGGTTCACATATCCCTTACTGTTTTCTTCATCCACAGACTGATGTGTACATGGTATGGTATGTGTACTGACTTCATGTGCACAACTCCTTTGTTGACATGGTTCACAGATGGCCTCGTTCGTTGGCCATCGCCTTGCGGGCTAGCAGTTCGCGGATCGTTCCACGTACTTGGTGGTTCGCGATCCAGTTGGTCCGCATACCTTTCCTGATGATGGAACAGGGTCCACTTAAAATTCCTTGAAAACGTGAATTCCTTCAAGCTTCTTCTGAAATTTACAGCTCAATTTGAATCTCTACACCTTGATAGGCTTGTAGAAGGGCTTGATTCCTTCTACATAGTAATTTTGGGTGTGTTTTCTCCTCTTGGAAGAATTTTCAAGACCTTAAAAATTCCCCCCATCGGAATGGGGTCCGTTCAGAATGAAAAGGGCACTATTCTGATGTAGAAGTGGACCTAAACTAAAATGGTTCACGCTAGAACAGATGGACCCAGTAGGGGGGACCACACCTATATATATAGGGGCCCATGTCATTTGTCTTTTACTATTTCTCACAGAGGAAAGTGCTCTCAATTTTCCTGGCTTCTTCTGCTCTCGCGTACCATGCTCTTTGCTAAAATCTTGATTGTGAACTGCTCTGTACGTTCCGCGAATAAATTTCCTCTCCATTTCTCCATCTGTGTACCACATTTTGGATTGCATGAATGGAACTGTAGAATTTTAAGACTTAAAATCCAGATTTTGCATAGGAGAATGCTACACTGATGGATTGTCCGCATACCTCACATGGATCAGTGAACCAAACTTTTAAGAATATTAACAATATGAACATAGACTTTAATTCGGAACTTCGGAATAGAAATTTAATCAAGGCTCGGGTTCATGGGTCATCTTTCATGAACATGTCTGTTCATCAGCCAATGATCTGCAGGAAAAGGCCTAGAGGATGGTTTGTATACCATGGTTGTACGCTGTAAAACTTTCGTGTATCATGCAGTATACGATATGTGGCTATCGCGTACCATTTCTGAAATCCATTCGCAGAACCTTATGTAGAAATATTTTGAGTCCTTTAACCACTCTTCCATAGCCTTTATCCAACAATTTTTATCGAACTAACTTTTCTTCGGATTCTGGATCTTCCTATATAGGCTACAATGGATGATTCAGAGGCTGCTAGAAAATTGAAGAATACAAGGGAAACCATGGAGAAGAATAGTTATGATCATATTCGAACCCACATAATTCCTCATGATAGCTTCCTGACGGTCTTCTTGATGAAATAGCTCTTGGCTTACTCGTTATCCGTACAGTTTCCACTTTATAGATTTTGTCTTCCTGCCGATATGCCTCTACCGTTTCCTGACGTTGACATCCCTTTCATCCTCTTAAAGGCACCATAAGATCATGATCGTGCCAACATTTCCCCAATTGGAGAAGTCATCATCACTCCTATTCCGGAAAACGTCTTCATACTACAAGGTTTGTCATGGACTCAAGGAAATTGTGGGTCTCGTGATGGTGTCACGAGACTAGATTCCTGAGAATACCCATCCATTATCAGTATCTCCCGATAAAATCCTAGTGGCAGGTGGAGCACCAAGTGGGATTTTCGGGTCGTAGGATGTTTCTCCGATGAGTGGGCCTGGGCATTTTGGGTGCATCAGACCTATCTAGAGTCCCTAGACAAGAAGGAGGTGGTGGGCTTACACGAAGTATTCTAGGATTCTCAGTTTTCAACCTCCTCTGTAGGCTAAATCCTTCCGGAATTGCTGATGCACTAGTGTTTGGGCACCAACACATTCTACCTTTTTTATGGGGATGTGGGAGTCATTCAATGAGATATCTATCATCTTGGAGGTCTCCCCATCCTTAGAGACATGTATGATGAGTTTCTCCTGGCAGTCGCCACATGGAATGATACCTATCACATGTCTCCTTTGACAAGGAGCTTACTGGTCATGGCAGCGGTATCACAAGATCATCCCCTCGAAGCTCATTCCCTCATCCCATTTGAACTGTGGATAAGGTTATTCCTGCATACGCGTGAACCAAAGCTAAAAGATCGCCACAGTCGAACCCATCCCACGCGTTGTTCTTGCCAAACCCCAAGGTCATATTGTGCTACCCTCGAAGTAGGGTGATATACCACATTGGGATATGAGATTTGGCTAGATGTTTCACCTGCGCATAGGCTAGCCAGTTTCTTTTCCATGTTTTTTAGTGGATGGATATTCCCATCCCGTGACTTATACACCAGGGTATGGTTTTTTACCTTGATGATGGAAGCCTTGCTGGCAGATGGTCGACCCATTAATTTTTCCCTTCTTACCCTCTACTGGCTTTATGAATTTTCAAGACAGATTCAGGAAGGCAGGCCTCTGCATCGTCTCAGTGGACCATTCCAATTCTTATATGGGTGGATTATGGAACACATCCCCTATTATGAATATCGGAATACCGCATGGGTTCCCCATTATAACTTTCATCCTGCTCTTCTCATCATTTCTATTGTTCTTCCCAGGACTCTGAGTGTTACCGATGCGGTCGGGTTATTGAACGAGGATTCTCATTTCACTTCTACACTGCATCCTACCCCTCATGGATCATTGAGAGGTGAAAGGGGTGGTTCCTTGGAGTATTTTTCATACCTCATCAATCTTCAGGATGAGATTCTCACTGCTCATGTAGACCGAATAGTTATTTGTGATCCACACCTCACCTACCGGTTTTCCCGGAAATTGGTATTCCTTCAATAGACTGCACTGCTTCTAGATGTTCAACTTAGGGGAGACTCTCATCCTGTGGTTCTCTGCCAATTTTCACCTATAATGATGCATGAAGGTGCTTCTATGGAGATTATCATTCCTAACATGATGAGTCCAACCTTTCTATTGCTGGAGTATGCACAACTGTGTGTAGATTGTTACCCTGGAAGAATGCTGAAAGAACTAGTTCGGCGGGTGCAGAAACCCTTGAGCATTCCCTACCCCATTCTTGCCCCAATGACAAAACCACACATTCCTTTTACCATGAAAATTGAAACATCTATGCCTTATACTTCCATACCTATAGCAACCAAGATGGATACACCTCCTACTCCTGCTCTTGTGGTAAGAAGGCGTTCAGTCCATCGTCAAAAGCGTTTGGGAGGGGTTTCATCAGTACTAACCATTTTGGTGGGAAGTGATTCAGATTACTCCCCTCCTACAGATATTTCCCAAGATCTTAATGAGACTGACACCAGCCGAGTATCATCGATCATCCCGGAGGTCGTGGCTAGTCTTCCGCATCCGGCTCCAGTGGCTGGGCCATCTGAGGGAAAAGTGAGACTCTCGTCTTGGGTGACTTGATATAGGTCCCTCCCCACTTTTACGGTGATGCTTCCTGCTTACAAACATATGGAATCAGGGGAGAATCGAAGTGCTGGTACTGTGGAAAGACATTGGGTAGTGCGAAAAGAGGCATGGCGCCAGTTATGTACTCTCACTACGGAGACAACCATGGCGATTTTTTCTGATGAGGGTGAAAACATTCATCAATTATTTACTTATTTGGGTTTTGGAGGCTTTGATTATCATCACATTCACCTCCTTATTTACCAAATTGTCATTTCCTGAGAATACCTCACCCCCTGCGAGGACAAGCTGGCCAAGTTCAATTCTTCCCATCACCATGTCTCAAACTTCTAAGATATTTTGGAATAATTTGATCATGTAACAGCTGAGGAGGTAAAGGCCCATGATTTGGTGGTGACTCTAGAGGAAGAGTTGTGGGAGTGCAAATCACATGAAGCCAGGTTGAGGAAACAACTGGCCTTCTCACGCGACAACTATGATGGCATCCATAAGAAGGGGTGTGACCTTAAAGTTGTTCTGAAGCGGGTGCATCCGACAGTCAATGTCAAAACAGAGGATAGAGCTTCTTTGTAGAAGACTATTGATGGCCCATGGAAATCACTTTCCATTATTCTGGAAAGGGAGAACTGAGCCTTGTTATAGTCTTTTATCAAATCACGATATGCACTCTATTTTTTTTAATAATCTAGAGAGACTCTAAATTAGGGATGTTCCTCCATTTTTTCTGAACTCAACAGAACAGATTTGGATTTTAAATATCGCTTCTCCATATCTTCCTATCAGCAACATTTCAATCCAGTATTAATTTAAACCATGACATGAAATTAGTAAATTGAAATAATCAAATAGAGCTCTAATTTTTTCCTGAGACAAGGGACTCATCAAGCGTAGTTCAACTATTGCTGAGGTTTTATGGAACACCCCCCACAAACTTTTATGTATTTTTTCATTATTATTACCCAAGTTATTTAATAATCCTGCATTGTACAAGCCTAGCAGGTATAACTTGGATTTTTCTTAGTCCACCCTTTGCAGGTTTTCCACCTAACAAGCTTTACGCCTTTTCTGATGGCTCAATGTTTTCCTTTTTTAATGAACCGTTACTTGAATTTTACTCAGAGGTTCCTTCTACGGATTTTCCCATTGGAAAGTATGGCGCCTTCTTTGTTGACAGTTCACGGTCCTGCAAGTCAAACTTGCTACCGATGTTTTTGGTTGAACATCTTTGACCAGCCTTAATGGGGTAGGGCCCTAATTTTGTACCATCAGTCTAGAATGTTCTAGTATCCTTCATACATTGATTAGGGATTTTTCTTGACCCTTGATTTTTAAATTATGGACATGCACGATTCTCGGGAGCCTATTTATGCATACATAGGTAGGAAAGGACTCTCATAGGGATGAATTTTCCTTTGATTGATGACTATTTTTTTGGGTGACATATGCAGAGCCACCGGGGCATAATGTGCAAAGTCAATCAAAGATGTTCGCAGGGCACCGACCTTTCATTTCTGATGGCCTGGTTGGATTTGAAACATTTTGGACTTATTTAGATGTTGGGAGCCACAATGGGTAGCTTGACTAAGTACTGTTGTCTGATAACATTAGGAACATTAATATCGGCCTTGAGTGTGAAACTATTCCTACACATTTCTTATTTTCATGAGGGATGTCCAGGGAATGGTCAGTTTAGATAAGAGTCTTTTTTATGTCAGGGGAACTTGGAAATAAGGAGGTACACAAGCTGTCATCCGGGATTTTTCTAAATACAAGGGTGTAACAAGACATGAATTCCATTTGAGAGTATGAAATATGGAAAGGAATCTCTTTGGGATGAATTTTACATTGATTGACAACCATTTTTTTGGGTAGTATATGAAGAGCCACCAGGACCTGATATGAATAGTCAATCAAAGGTGTCTGCAGGACGCTGGACTTCCATCTCCGATGGCCATTGAGGTTTTTGTAGATTGATAACTTTATGAATATGGTATGTGACCTTCGATCAAGGGTGATCCTAAACACAAAAAGAGGCATTTTAACTGAACTTCTTCGGGGAAACCCGTAAACGAGTGGGGGAACTCTTCTTCTGTATGCGGATCAACAACACGCATACTAATGGGATATCTTTAGAAACCTCAAAAGTGACCAGAGATGAATCGGGTCCATATGTTCCAATATATCCAGGACTTGTGTAAGTAGTAAAATGTAAAACATGACTTTGAGGGCCCTTTAATTGGGAGGGATAAAATGAGGTTTGAAAGCCACTGGGCGTACTGAGATAGGAGAGGACTCTCCTGGGGACGAATTTTCCTTTGATTGATGGACATTTTTGTCAGAAACATATGTAGAACCATAGGGGCATGATGTGCATAGTCAATCAAAGGTGTTTTCAGGACACCGACCTTCCATCTCAGACGGCCTTGGAGGGATATGCAGATTCGAGATCACTCAAAGAACGGAGTTTGAAATATGGAAGGTGTGTACCCTGACATATTGGGGATATTTGGGCTGCGATTTACTCATGGAATCGAGTGTCCCGTACATAGATCTGACTCATATGGAGGGTGAGGTATTCATTAAATCTTTGGGATACATGGTTATTTAACATCACATGGCCAGGACATGGGGTTCCTCTCGATGGAGGGAATCATGAAATTCCTTTTAGGGTTGTGCTGCTATGAACAAATTCCTAGACTGTGTTGCCATAATTCCATGATGGATCTCTCTCTAAAATCCCAAATCTCATGTGAGAAATGCTCGGTATGAGAAAAAAGGGATTACTAGGATTTTTTTCCATTTCTTAGGAATAGAAAAATTAGCATTAGAGGTCACTTTTGAGATTAAACCATTGTTATGCAGTTTAATGTCGTATAACAAGGACGATTTTGGCCTTACGATTTAACGTATTGTGGTGAGGACGTGATGCTATGCAGTTTAGAGTGCTTCAACGAGGAAAATGATGATATACAGTTTAGATTCATGCAGTGTGGATGTGATGCTATGTAGTTTAGAGTCATTCAGTGAGGATGATGATGCTATATAGTTTAGAGTCATGCAGTGAGGATGTGATGTTATGCATTTTAGAGTCATGCAGTGAGGACATGATGCTATGCAGTTTAGAGTCATGCAGTGAGGAAAATTATACTCTCATAAAGATCTTTAATAGTTTTGGGATTATCGCAATCAGGATGTTCTGGCGTTCCTTATACGTGAGCGATGATAGAAGGTGCAAACCATAACCTCGGGGGAAACTTGAATTGGGAGGGATGACATGGGTCATGGAAGTTGTTGGGCATACTGAGATAGGATATGACTCTCTTGAGGATGATTTTTCATTTTATTGATGGAAATTTTTTGGGAAACATATGCAGAGCCACGAGGGCATGATTTGAATAGTTAAACAATGGTGTCCGCAAGACACTAGCCTCCCATCTCAGATGGCCTTGAATGATTATGGGGAATCATTTTTTCCTGAGTTATGGAGTGTGAAAAACGTGAAATATGTTCCTGGGAATGTGATAATACTTGGACCATGATAAACCATGAACTACTTGTAGCTTCCACATAGGCTTGACCCATATGTATAGGGAGAAGTAGGATATTTTGACTTCTCATGACTGAGAGGCATGTGTGGAATCTCATAATGCTAAGGACTGAGCCACACATAACTTTTTAAGCATTTCATAGTTTTATTATCATTCGATAGGACCTTTCATGGACTCCCCATACAAGTCTATCGAGAAAGGGGCATTTTCTCTGGTGGCTGGGCCAGGATGTTGAATCTGTGCGTCACTACGTATCCTGTGAGGGCAGGAATCAAGCCACACATAGTTCTGAATGTTCCCTACAAGCATTTTCTCGATGTTTTTGGGACACTTGAGGGAATTTTTTGTTTCACTAGGTATGGGTGTCAGGCCTACAATATTACCCTATGATTTATTTGCGTAAGAGAATCCTCACTAATGATCCTAAGCTCGCTTGAGTTATATTCGATGTGAGAAACAAGGAGTGGTCATAGAGTCTCCTTCGCAAGTGCAAGGTGGTAGAGAATATGATGGGGGGATTTTCTTTTTCTCGTATGGTGAGGTTGGGTCAAGATCAAGGATCGAGGCATTACTACGTATCTTGCGAGGGTAGGATTCAAGGCGTACTTAGTTTTGTATGTTCCCTGCAAATTCAGCTCGGTCCAAGGGGTAGGGGAAATTTCATTCAGTCTATCATAGTGGCCAGGTCTATCATGTTACCCTATAGTTGACTTTCATAAGATAATCTTTACCACCAATCCTAAGCTCACATGAGTTATCCTTGATGGGAGAAACAATGAGTGGTAAGGGTTTCCTTTATTAATATGGGTAGATAGGGGGCATGATGGGGGAATTTTTTTCTGGGGTTGGGCTAGGATCATGGATCGAGGCATCTCTACATATCCTGCGAGGGCAGGAATCAAGCCATATATAGTTCAGTGAGATATCATGCAGTTTATTGTCATGCAATTAGGACACTTTATGCTACATAGTTTAACATCTTATGGCGGGGACATGAGTCATAGTTTACTATCATTATTTAGGGATGGGTTCCTTAAAGTTTAACTTCATGTGGAAAGGACGATGACTCATAGTTTAAGGTCTTAAAATTTGGACCATGATATGGGAGAATTTTTAACTCATAGTTTAAGGTATTAGTGTTTGGACCATAGTATGGAGGAATATTATAACTCTCGTCTTAGAGTTTGTACCATAGTATGGAGGCATATTATAACTCACCGTTTAAGGTCTTAGATATTGGACCATAGTATGGAGGCATATTATAACTCACAGTTTAAGGTCTTAGTGTTTGGACCATAACATTGAGGGAATTGTTTTTACTGTCGTGTTGCATGGACTAATACCATACAGTTTAACATCATGTGGTCAAGATGATGACTCATAGTTTATGGTCAGAGAGTTTGGACCGTGGCATTGGAGGCATTCTTTACTCATAGTTTAGGGTCATAGATCTTGAACCATAACATTGGGGTTTATTTTTATGACTCATAGTTTAGTGTCGTAGAGCTCAGACCTTAACTTGGGGGCGATTTCTATGACTCATAGTTTAGTGTTGTAGAGCATGGACCTTAACATGGGAGTTTTATAACTCATAGTTTAGGGTCATAGAGTTTGGACCGTTGGAAATGGAGTCTTATGACTCATATTTTAGGGTCATAGAGTTTGGACCCTTGGAGTTGGAGTTTTATGACTAATAGTTTAGGGTCATAGAGTTCATACCATTTCCATTTGGCTTACATGAAGTATTTCTTCAAGAACATCTCATTTATAGGAGCCATGATGAGCTGTTCATCCATTGATATTAGGGAATATTCTCCATTGGAATAGGCCCTGTGTATGACATACGGTCCTTCCCACTTTGGTTTAAGCTTTGGGGGATTCTTCCAGAGTATCATCAGGGTTCTGAGGACTAACACCATTTCTCCTTTGAGGAAAGATCAAAGGTGAAACTTTTTATGGAAGGCTTGTGCAATCCGATTTCGGTAGATTTTCAAATGGTGGAGGGTGTGCATCCTTTTTTCATCTATCATCTCTAATACATAAAAATGTCTTTGGTATTTCTCATTCATTGAAAGTTGATTACAAATGGCCACATGAATTGATGGATCTTGGATTTTGATAGGTAACACCTCCTATGCCTTGTATACTAGTGAGTGTGGGGTCGCCTGGGTGGTCATGCAGGTCGTGGTCCGAGAAGCCCAAAAAGCATGAAAGAGATTTTCTTACCACGATTTCTTGTCCTTATCGACTATCTTTTAAAGTATGTTGGACATAGTCTTATTGAGAGCCTCTATCTACCCATTGGTCTCCATGTGGTAGTGGGACAACAGGTTTTCTTTGATTCCATACTCCTAGTACAGCTTGTCCAGCTCGGTAGAGTAGAAGTTGGTGTCATTGTCTGTCATGATTGTATGAGGGACATCAAATCTGGTGATGATGTTGGCCTTAACAAATCTGACTATGTTTTTCACCCCAACTTCCTTAAGGGGTATGGCTTCAGGGAATTTGGAAAATATTTGGGTTGCTGTGAGTATGAAAGTGAATTGTCTGGCTGTAGCAGGAGGATATGGTCCCACATCATCTGTCCCCCATGAGATGAATGGCCAAGAGTACATGGCTGTGTGATGTATCTTCGGGCGTCGTTGTATGAAATTAGTATGAACATGGAAGAAATGGGTCTTTGTGAAAATGGAACAATCCTATATCATAGTGGGCCAGTAATACCTCATCCTTCAAATTTGGTGAGAGATCTTAGTTGCTTAATGGTGCTCTCCACAGGCTCCGGCATGCACTTCTTTCATGACAAAAGCAGTCTCTTCTCCATCAATGCACCTGAGAAGGACTCTATCAAGGCCTCATTTGTAAGGAAAATTTTCTTGGTTTACCCCATTGTACAAGGAAAAGTTCACTTCCCATCTTCAGACCTACTCACTTTTAGACCTATCTGGTGGGAGTTCCCCATTCTGAAGGTAATTTGTAATGGGTTTCATCCAACCAGTGGTTTGACCATATGGCTCAGGAGTAAGACTAATTTCACCGATTTCCTCTGTATTACTCTAGATGAATGGAAAGACCATCCGGAGGTGAGCAATGCTAATGACCGTTTCATCCTGGCTGGGATTAGCCAAGGATGTGGCAACATTTTCTAAAGCTTCGTCTTGAGCATTCTGTGACCGGGGGACATGAGTCAACATTGAATCTGATGGGAATTCTTTCATCAGTGCTCAAACATGATTCATCAAGGGAACCAATACTTATTTCTTGATTGCATAGTCATCGTTGACCTGTTTGAGGACTAGCTCCAAATCACCCATTATTTTTAGGTGTTTGGATTTCACGTGGAGTTCCAATTCCAGACCTTCAATGAGGGCCTAATACTTCGCTTCATTGTTCATACACCCTTATGAAAGTAGAAAAGATTAAGGAAATATGGCCTTTTCAGGAGATACAAGTACGACTCCCTGCCCCACTTTGTTGAGTTTGGGATCCCCCATCATTTTCCCTGTCGGGCTTCAGGAAGCACCGTCGAAGTGCATTTCCCACGCCTGGGGGTCCTCCTGGATGGAAAACACTTCTTTATCTAGATGTTTGGCATCCAATAGTGATGTTTCCTCTGAGTGGTTCTCATCCAGGAATTCTGTTAACACCTGGTCTTTGATGGACTTCTAGGGAACGTACTTTATGTCAAAATGTTGTAGGATGACCTACCATCATGATAGGTTCCCATTTAGCATGGTACAGTTGAGGATATATTTGAGTGGGTTGTAGTGGGAGACCAGGTGGACCTCATGGTTCTGTAGGTAATGCTTGAGCTTCTGAATAGCAAAGATTATGGCTAGGAAGTTCTTTTCAATCTTTGAATGCCGATTTTCATCATTGATCATTGTCCGACTGAGGTAGTAGAGGTTGTTCTCACTACCGGTATCATTCTTCTATGAAAGGAATGAACCTGATGACCATTCCAGGGTGGTTACGTATAAAATGAGTGGTCTACCCTCAACTAGAATCATGATCACCAGAAAGATTATGAGATATATGTTAAGATTATCAAACACTTCTATGAAATCATTATCCCACTCATATGTAACTCCTTTCTTCATGATCCTGGTGAAAGGTAAACATTTACCTACTAGGTTGGCTATGAAGCGTTGAATGTAGGTGAGGTTCCCCTGGAGACCACTCAACTCAGTGAGATTGTGAGGTGGTTACATGCCAAATACAACTTTTGTCTGCTGGGTGTCGACTTCCATGTCGCGATGACGTACAATAAAGCCAAGTAATTTTCTTGAGGTAATGCCAAAGGTTCATTTAAAGGGATTCATCCTTAAATTGTGATGTCACAATTTTTTTATGACATTTTCAAGATCATCCAGGTGTTTTGATCATTTTCATGATTTAACCACCAGATCATTGACATGACACTTGATGAACTTTCCCATGAAGGGCTTGAAGATGCGACGCACGGTGCGCTGATATGTGGTGCTACCATTATTTATGCCAAAATGTGTCACTTTATAACAGAACACTCCCTGAGGGGCCCTAAAAGTGGTAGCTTCTTTATCTCCTTTGGCCATTCAGATTTTATTGAATCCAAAATAAATTTCCATGAAATAGAGGGCTTTATATCAGGCTATTTCATCAATCAACAATTCTGTTATCGGGACCAAGAATTCATCTTTTGGGAAATGTCGATTATGGTCTCTGGAGTCGATACAGATTCTAATCTATCCATTCTTCTTTTTGACAGTAACTATGTTCACTAACTAGATTGGATATTGGACCTCCCGTATGAAGTTGGATTTTATCAGTTTGTCGACCTCAGCCTCTATTTTGGAATCATGCATTGGGTGGGTCCTTCTGGCTGTCGATTTATAGCCCTGGTGATCTTCTGATAAGCCCAGATGTTGGGTGGAGACCTCATGATCAAGTCCTTGAATCCCTATGTAATTCCAAGAAAACACGTATTGATTATTCTTTATGAAGGAGGTATATTCCTCCTGCTCCTTGACTAGCATAGCCACACTAACCAGACTGGGCCATGTGTCATCTTTAGTTCCCAGATTTATCTTCTTATGTTCATCGGTTGTGGTGGAGACACCTTCTTCTAATGCAGGAGGGGAATATTTGAGGTCTTCTTGCTCTTATTCTTCTTCTTCGTCTTCATCATCTTCATATTATTCATCTTCTGATTGAAAGAGGATTCTCGAGAAGAGTTATCCAATGTTGGGAGAGAAATCATCGTTTTCCTTTGTGTGTAAGGTAATGGCAGTTTTATGTCCCAAGGACGGTCAGAAAGAATCTTTGATTGGGATTTTCCTCACAACATGGGATTCATCCCGCTCTTCCGGGTCCTTGGACTTGGTGGTTGTAATAGAGAACACACAATCAACTGAGTCTTCATCAGAACTTATAATTACACTTTAACTTAGTTAATGGGTAGTACATACTCTTCCCGAAGATGCTGGAGGTGGCCGGCATGAGCCATCTTCAATCCATTCAGGGCGTTGATTCGATCAACGTTGTCAGCTGAAAGATGTTTTTTTCTGACTCATAGAACCCGACATCAATATAGTGTGACTCAAAGAATTCAAACATGGATTTATCGGCATGAAATGTCTTTTTTCTCATTTTTGAAATATTTGATGCACTGATGGTATGATGACGAAATTGCAGTGTGTTTTTGCAGCCAAGGCCTTCCTTACAAGACGTTTAAATCCGTACTTTTCTGTGCCACTAGGAACTCGGAATCTGATATGAGATCTCCAATCCATGTTTTAAGATTGATTCATCCCAACAGTTTCTTCTCACTTTTTTTGTATCCCCATAGAGTGGTAGTGTAGGGTGTCAAGTTTTCTTCATCATACCCCAATCGACGAAGCATTCTCAGTGGTAAGAGATTAACTCTAGAGGTTTTGTCGATAAAAATCATTCCAACAGCCATTCCATTTATCCTGTCAGACACATATAGGGGTTTGATGTGAACTTTCATGATTGTGTCTCCATCCTTGTCTGTGAAGAAGATGATGGTGTGACATTCTTTTGGACTACTCTCTGTTTGGTAGACTTCAGATGTTGATTCATCAGCCTCAAACTCTTGGGGTCTTAGCAAGGCTTTGACAAGTTCCTCCCTAAGATCTACGAATAGGCTCAACACATCTAGGATTGACAGCTACACTAGTACTGAATCCAACTACTTCAGAATATCATACTTTTTCTCTAAAGGTCGGTGCTTCCCAGCTCGGGGTTTCTCTTTTACAGACACTTTAGTGGTTTGATCTATAGACGTAGATGGTTCGACCTATGTAATAGGGGTCAGTGGTGCTACAATCCTTTCCATGTTTGGTCGAACTAGTCTACCTATATACCTTGGGCAGTTTAGTACTTGTTCATCCCCCGATGGATGGTCCAAGTTAACTTGGATTTTATTTCTTCCAACAGGGGTGAAGGAGCATTCTAGTTCCTGTTGTGTCTTTCAATGGGTCCTTCGGTGAGTTTCCATAGTGTTAGCGGTCTGACTTGTGTCGTGGATGGGTATTTGACTCCTACCATGATCATGCCTTCCAGGAAACCTCTGGACTCTGGGCCTCTTCCTCCAACTCTCCAATTGGGCGTGGGGAATTTGGGTTCGTGGCCATAGTCTTGATCAGATAAGGGGTCCATCAAGTGAATGACACTAATGGAGCCGAAGATCAGTTCTTGATCTAGTACTGTTTTTATCTTACTATCTTTTTATGATGGTGTCATTTGGTGAGGCAGTTCTTGTTTTACCATTGGGTGGGGTGGTTCCCGTTGTACCAAGACTATTTGGCATGAAATCTAAAAGTGTCAACACTGAATTTTTATTTGGTGTCATCTCATCTTCTTGCTTCTTATTTTTACCCTTCTGGCCTTTAGAGGACCATGGGGCCGAGAAGGATGGTTATGCTGTATTAGGAGATTTTGGGGGCACAGTTTGTTGTTTAAACTTTCCCTAGAGGATTAAATGGACTCGATTGATGGTCATCTGAGTCATCCACTTATCAACTTTTTTCTCCTTACTGGTGATTGTTTTCCACTCATCTTCCCCTCTTGAGTCGGAGGTTGAAACATACGCCACATGTGTTGGCGGCGGGCCCAAATTGACTTGCCTGGAATCCACCATATTTTTCACAAGATCCTTGAAAACAAAGAATTCCTAGATGGTGCTTCCTAGTATCTGGGGATATGGAAAATAATTTGGATGGTTGTCGATACCCACTTCATTAGTTCTATTTGGCTCTTACATCCAGAAAAAAAATTTAATTCATGGCGGTTTTTAAATAGTCAAGGACCTGTTCATCTCAGAATGAATAATATTTATTTATCTATTATTCGAACTAATTTCATTTATAACCACATCGATCATCTTGCCGAGGTGGGGTGGATATTGGAATCTAGGGGGTCTTGTACGGTTCAGAGGGAGCCTCGCAACTGGAGCTGGTGTTGGGGGTGGCTTAAGTGTGACAGAAGCCACTTCTTCTTTTCCCGTACATTTCCCATGGGTAGATGGGGCCGCTCGGGACATAAGATTAGTCCTTTTCAATGAGTCTTCTAACCTTTTGGAAATGGAAGAGAAGTCTCTAAACCCACTGGTTTAATTCATCGGGATGAGCGGAGTTCACAATCCTTCCCAAAGGTTATCGATACACATGGAGAGCATCTCATCTTGGGGGAGTGGCCGGTTCAAAAAATATGTCACGCCCTTCCATCTATAAATGAATTTTGAGACTCTTTATTTCACTCCCTACTTGTATATCATTAGATCATTGACCGTTGTCTTGGGAAGCATTGAGCTGAACTGGAAAAGAAACTATTGATGGAGGTCTTCCCAATCTGTGATTGAATTGGCTGGTGGGCTAGTATACTATATGAAAGCCAAGCCCTTCAGGGTTCATACGAAGAACTTGAGTTTTATGGAATCATTCTTATCTGGAGTTCCCATCATGGGGTCACAGTAAGATGCATAGTGAATCAAATGTTGTTCTGGGTCCCCCGAGCCATTGAATATTGGGAATACGAGGTTCTTGAAGTTTGGTGGTGGCAGAACATTGCTAACCCGCTTGGGGTAGGGTTTTCGCTCTAGTTGTATCGGAGGGAACCACCCCTCCTTAACATCTAGTCAATTTTTTAGTTGCTCGATAGTTTTTAAGATCCCTTGATGCATATCCTTTCAGGTTTGAGATTGATCTGGTATGGCAGGGGCCAAGATTGGGCATGTCGATGCAACTGGAATTTGGGGTGGAGACCCAGCCGGGGGCATCATTTTTGGGTTTACCTAGATATATTATGGTTTCCTTACCAGTAGGGGGAAATCTTTATTTCCTTCTAGGGATGGGATGAACGGTCCTCTAAGCTTGGATTCATTCACCAAAATGAGTGTTTGTGGCATGGGCACCTCTTCTGGTAGCACCTGTTGACATTATGTGTAGGGAACACATTCAACGAGATAACTCCCTCGATGTAGCTCGACATTAATTATCCTCACCTCTTTCATTTCTTCCTCCTTCTTGGAGAACCTTTCCTTGAGGGTGATGTCTGCACTCTCATGGGGGGGGAGGTGGATAATAGATGACCTTGAATTTATTTTCCTTATTTTTGCAGTTTCTAGGTGGAGGTAATGACGGATTGACTGAGGGGGCACCCAAATTTAGGACCACCCTCTGGTTCTAGGTATGCATAGTATTAGGTACTGTGTGGGATGCCTTTGGGAGGGAACCGTATTCCTTTATTTCCTCTCCCCCTGTGTCATTTTCTATGGGATCGGTGGGGTTGACGTTTACCACGTTCACTGAGCCATATAGAATTCAGGGTGGTGTGCCTAGTGTCAAGTGGTAGGAAGGATTCATGCACCCTTTATTGGACATTCTCCTTCCATTCTGTGGTATTCTTCAGGTTTATTGATGATGATTGACCTAATGGGATCCCTGGTCTGACCTCGTAACGCGCATTTGTCTCAGAGGGTGTGAACCACATGAAGGGGTAGAACGGGTAACTCCTATGTCCATCATTCCTAATAATCGCTGGAAGACAGACATCCAATGTGTGGGGATTTGATGTAAAAATGTCCCTATCCCTACGGGCTGGGGTTGTTCTCGTTCTCTGGTCAATGCTATACGGCCTGGATTTTTTTGTCTTACGGGGGAATTTTAATTTAAAAATTCCCCCATCCCTATCGGTTGGGGTCGTTCCCATATCGTGGTGGTAGCCACCACTATTTCCACCCTTTCAATTTCACGTACACCCACATAGGTGTAAGAAGAGTATGTTGTTGGTAATACACAGAGTATATGGTCTTTTGAAGACATGATCATTGCTTTCTGGTTGGCTTCCCTTAGGTGGGAAGCATGTTGGATGTTCCTGGTTTCCTGACTCAGCAGCTTTTCAATGGCTTGATCTCTTTGGCCCTGACGCTTTTCAGACTTACTTTGGGCCAATTTTTTTTTAGTATCCCATCATTCCTTATAAAGGGTTTCACTTGACTATTGCATCTGGGTGATGACATTGCAGGATGTCATTTCCATTGGGGCCTAATGGATGGGACATGGGATGAAATGTAGATCTCCATGTTCTCCCCACTCCCGAATGTGAAATTCAATCGGGGCATTTCCAATGAGGTGAAACAATTTATGCTTTGCATGGAGGCAAGCCAGTTCAAGGTTTTTATTTTTCCTTTCTGATTATGGATTCCTTATAGACAGGAGAGCTTCTAGGTTGATTAGACGACGAAGCTCCCCTATCTTGCTGACATGGTCCGTGTACCCTTCGTAGGCTATGAATTTTTTGTTCATCTTTTGAAGAGTTTTCCATATATTGAGTTGAATGTCATGTGTTCATTTCCCAAACAATTATCCTGGTATGTCGAAGTGAGAAGTGGATATTGGTCAATACATCACTAGTATATTATCCCTAGCTAGTTGTCTTCTGACAAGAAACTTATCGTACTATTGTTCTTCCGGAGGCTCCTCTACTTGATATGCCCAGATCGACTGCTTCTTAATAATTTCATTCCAAAAAACTGGGATGGCGGGAGCCTTATTGGTTTACGGATACTATGGGGGTGGCTCATAAGATGAGCATGGCGCCAGGCCATCCTTTAGTTGAGAAATAATATCACTCGTTCTAGACAGAGTGCCCGATATATATGACTCCTTTCTGAGTGCCTCAGTATAGGATGGCTTTCTCATATTCATTCCGGAAATGGAGGACCTTCTTTCCAATATGAATTTTGATTGCGGGGTGGACCTCCACAGTTGGTGCTGCAATGGTGTGGGCTACTATTTCAACTTGATGTCTGAACGGGAGAATTTTCCTAATGGCATATACCTTGAAGAGGACCTTCAAGGTGGGATGTAGCAAGGGGGGACCTTCTTGCTACTTGACGTCACTAGGGGGAGGATATTCACAGCAACTTCCATTGTGGGGAGGTCCTTCGCAATGACTTTCATTAGGGCGAGGACTACCATCATGACTTGATATTTGGATGCAGGGAGAATTTCTGCAGTGCACATCTTGGGGAGGGCCTTCGGGATGTACTGTAATGAGGGGAGGGCCTTCTCATTTATTAGTGCTACCATGGGGAGGAACTTCACAGCAACTACCACTGTAGGGAGAGCCTTCGCGATGACTGTCATCATGGAGAGGACTACCATCATGACTTGATGTCCGACTACAGGGAGAAGCATATCTGTAGTGTATACCCTGGGGAGGACAATCAGGGTGGACAACAGCAAGGGGAGGACCTTCTTGCTGTCTAATATTCAGGTCAAGGGGAGGGATACCCTGATGCACATCCGGAGATAGGATCTCATGATCAATCATTCTTGACCCACAGAGTAAGCCCATGTGGGTGCTCTGTGGAGGACCTTCAGAGGTGATGGTAGCGATATTACAGGGAGGACCTTCGCAACTACTACTGCCTCTTCAATAATTTGGTAATGAAATGAATGGGTCTTGATACTTTATTGATATATGTTTGAGGGCGTCCAGAACCCCAGCTTCCAGCAGAGCAGGATCATGTATGTGCTCTTCATTTTCCAATTGCCTTTGGAACCTATCATTTTTGGGTGCTCTGTTGCGGGTAATCAGGGCCATATGTTATTGGTAATGGCATTCATATTTAGGACCATGTCTTTTTGGGTCCTGTGATGTTGTCGGGATACACCAACAGACATCTTGAGTTTTGGAAGGGACATATTCCTACCCTAGAGCGGCCACCACATCATACTGTCGTCCCCTAGTTGGAACATGTATTTTTCTCGATCTAGTTGTCTGTATATCTCGGGGTATTTCCATCCACCCTCTTGGACTGGAGTAGGGATGCATAACTGCTCCGTAGTAACTAACTTATTTTGCGAGTGAGTTATTATGTTCGAGGGAATCTGGTCATGGGCATGATTTCTCGCCTTTTCTACAAATGTAATGATATCTTGGCATGTTTGGAGGATATGGTCTGGAATCAACATCTGATCTTCCATCATTTCTAGGATGTGTTGAGATACATCTTCAGATGGAACAGGTATGAAGGAACATTCCAATATCAGAGAAAGATTTTGTGCCTACTCCAGTCCTCCATGAGTTTCCAGTAGATACTGGCAGTTCTCCTATGTCGGGACAAAGGAACAAGTCTGTTAGTGGTTTTCATCTCTGGTTGCCACTGTATTTGACTGGTGGTCTTCATATTCACGAGTGGGTATTTTCATCTTCTCGCTTGTTGCTGTATTTGTCTCATGGTCTTTGTATGCGTCTACAGGAATTTGACTCTACTCATATTTTCTTTCCGACCTATTTGGATGGAGGTCTTGATGTGCATAGAAATTTTTTGTGCCTGCGTATAGCCTATTGCTGCCCTATTTAGATGGAAGGGTTGAAATGAATCAGAAGGTTTTTGTTCTTGCGTGTAGTTGAGTGCCGCCCTATTTTAATGGTGGTATTGTTGTGGCTCGGTAGATATATGCATCTGCATGTAGTTTTCAACTCTGTTTGCACGGCTATATTGGCGAGCATTTGCAGGAACATGCATGTGCTCGTATTGTACAACCCTATTTCTGTGGTGGGTTTTAGTGGAGAGAGGAGAGTCATATGTCTGCCTGTAAAATGCGATCGCGTTAGTACTATAGAGATTCTCCTCAGGAACCAGGGTGATAATGCATTCCTGATTATATATTTTCTGCCCTTGGAGGGCATCCCAATGGTCTCGGGTCTCCTAGACATTGGCAGGTTCCCTCGACATAAGGTCCTCCTCAGATGGAGGAGGCCTGGTTGTCCAATTTCAACGGCGATTCTCTCTGGTGGGGGCATGTAGATAGGACCCATGTGCAGTTGAGATGAAGTCATAGACATTGACTTCATCCACATACCTAAGATAAGGGTGTTACTCGTTGTCATGTTCCAGGTGAAGGCTCCTGAAATGATTTGAGACGACCATCGGGGCTGCCTTGCACTAGGGTACTGGCAACGGCTAAAGAGGTGGCTGGAAAACCTTTGATGACCGGAGGACTTATCTTGCAGCCTCCAGTGTGGGGAGAGTACCATTTCAATGGTAATCCTTGATCAGCATATTGGATACCCAGTGTTGAAGAAGCTGGGTAGGCGAGGGGGTCCTCCTCTTCATTAGGGCCCCAGCTGCCTATGGGATCGCTGATGTGTGTGTCTGCATGGGTTGTTGGGATGTAATTTGGATCTAAGGTTGCTATGTAGGATCCTGAAATATAAATATATGACATACATACCACAAAACATCATCAAAGTATCATTCCTTTAAACATATTCATATTTTGCGAATCTGCTTGGCCCCCTTCCCCTTTTCTTTTGTTGTGGGGCGAAGGGGCTTGATTGTGGTAAGACTACCACCTTGGTTGATGATTCACTTCAGGTTCACCATTTTTCTTCCTCCTCCAAGGTGGTGTGTTTCATGCATACCAGGGCGAAAAAAATGGGTCGACGTGTAGTATCCTTTTTTCTTTTATATTTGGGGTAGAACCGCCACCATGGTTAAGGATTCATGTCGGTTCACCATTTTTGTTCCGCCTCTGATGTGGCATGTTTTGTGTACCGGGGTGAACAAAATGGTTTGACGTGTAGTACCCTTTTTTCTTTTATCATTGGTGTAGAACCACCACCTAGGTTAAGGATTCATGTCGGGATCACCATTTGTTTCTGCCTCTGAAGTGGCATGTTTACGTGTACCGGAGTGAAAAAAATGTTCTGACATGCATTATCCTTTTGTCTTCAATCATTAGGGTAAAACTACCACATTGTTTAAGGATTCATGTCAGGTTCACCACTTTTGTTCCGCCTTCGAGGTGGTGCATTTTTAGGCAGTGCAGAAATGGTTTGATGAGGATCATCACCTGTCCCTTTGTCTTTAGGGACAAGTTCTTATCGAATTTTCCATTCCTTTGTTTTGAACCATTCAACGTCATTGTCCTTTAAGGAATGTTGAGCTAACCCTATGGGAATTGTTGGTCCCCGCGGCCGATTGTGTGGGGATCAAGCACTCATGCAATCTGTCCTCAGATATAATTTCCTCAGATGGTCTCCAATAGGTTGATTTTTTGCACCAAGAACTCCCAACAACCCTAGTATCCATGATTCATGGACCAGCTTTCCAAAGGAAGGCGCTCATTGGCTGATGATTTGGCCAATGACACTTAAGGACTCCATTGGTCGAGATGATGTGAGGTCAAGCTCACCGAACCCTTCTGGGGGAGTATTATTGCATTTTCCAGGACTCTCTTATAGATTTAAGTCGTTTTCATAGGTTCGTTAATCCTTAGATAATTACAAAAGAGTGTGTCCACGGGCTACCCTTAGTTTACGGGATCTTCATAGGCATTCATATATTTGATTCTACAGAGGCAATGCTGACTTGAGCCATATTATAGGGAACTCTGGAGTTTATCGCCATCTAGGGGGGATGGAAGGTGACTTGATGTTTGGATTGGGCTCACAAGTAGGGAATCCTACATATCCTCGGGAGAGGAATCATAACCCACGTAGTTCGTATTGTGTGTGGATTGCACGTGGAAGCTGCCCGTTTGAGGGGACACGATTGGGTGGACCCTTTGTGGATGGGCACCCTATTAAGCTCGGGCCTTCTTGTAGGCATCCTACGTAACCTGTTTTGATCAGGAATCAGAGTTCTCATAGTTTAGAATGTGTGGATGTTATAATCATCACAAACATCTAATCCCACGTGAGTTGTGATTGGTGTGAGTAACAAGAAGATGTGAAAGATTCAACAATGCACATGACTCCTCCCCTATTAGAGGGGGAGGGAGAGTCCGCGGTGGAAGAGGTCGGGGCGACCGTGGGCGAGGTCATGAAGCTATGAACCTTTAAATGTTAAATGACATTGAATGTCGTGCGGCCCTGCCTAGGAAGATTGGGGACTTACCTCAGTGGGAGAGCCCCAGAGCATGTTTTAGGAAAGGGAGGATTTTCATCTGTGTCAATGGGGGGGGAAACATAACCCCTTCAACTGATCACTATCCCTCATTGAATGGAGAAGCAATTGATCACCCTTAATCCCTAGAATGGGGAGGTTCACATCAGCATCCCAAGGTTGGGCTCTGGGTTACCATGGGAATGTATCCTCACATGCGCTCTGAAATCCCAGACCTCTGTGGGGAGGGCCTTGGTGACTCTGCTTACCGTGGTTATGTAGACTCAATGGGGTGCACGGATACACCCAATGGCCTGATCATATGAGTCTGGTGGAATTGGAGGAGGCTTTGCACTAATTCTAGAGGACGTTTTAGCGGAGGGATCATGGAGGGATGGATGGTAATGGAGGGGTGAGGTTGGAACTGAACGGAAGGATACCCTAAAACACCCCATTCCATGTACTGAATTTTTATGCGGGATGGGGGAGGCTCTGCATACCATAGAGGTATGCAGGATGAAGGGCCATCCACATGCCCATATGGTACACAGGAATGGGTATCATCCATCGTATACCAAAGTGGTACGTGGATCACCCTTCCGCATTGGGTTAAATCTGTGTACCAATTTGGTACGTGGTGTTGGGTTCAGTCTGCATAGTAGTACGCTACACTGAGCACCACACTTATGTAGGGTTTGGGGGATTATTATTCACGGGAGTTTATCCACGAGAAGTCTTTGGTTCACGATTCAACAGTTAGGTTCACAGTTCCATTATTATTTTACAATTCCCCCATTTTATAGTTCGTGGTCGGATGTACTTTTGAAGGGAGTTGTTCGTTGTTCATGCTTCACTGATGAAACAAGATGGAATCCAGTGTGCAGCCTCTATGTCTCCCTCAAGATTTCGCCACCCTTACTTCTCTCTGTTTGTCTCCCTCTATATGTCTTCCATACCAATACTATTATCCTATTATAGAGCATTGGAGAAATCGTATCTATTGGGCACTCGACACCATTTTTAAAGGCCCATTAAAGTATTATCCTGACCTGCGTAAGGCTCGATCAACCAAGTTTTGCGGAGGATTCGGTTTGTGATAATGGTTTGCAGATCTCTCCCCATTCGCTTCATCCATAGACTGATGAGTTTGCGTTACGATACGCAAACTGACTTCACACACACAACTCCTTTGGAGACACGGTTCGTGGCAGGCCTGGTTCCCTGGCCATCGTGTCATCACCCATCCTAGTGGGGAATGTGTCGTGACTCCCCAAGCATTCCTCCAATAGGCTAGGGGTTGGTGACTAGAACCGAGTAGGAATATCACTAACATGGGAGTCATTGCCTAATTACCTATACACACGCACACATCTCCATGACCACAAATTCTGAAAAGTAAAAACCACCAAGGAACAAAATGCATGCATACAACTAACCCAACCAACTGAGTACAACAAAAGTGAAGTGCAGAAAGTAAACTTGGGCCAAAATAAAAGCCTACAAAAATAAGAGTCTGCAAACTAAAAATTCCAACCTATAAGCACAAAGAGGTACATGGACTGCTTCTCGTATCCGTGGGAACACCTCGGCTAAAGGGAACTCTGAAATCTTGGTCTGGTCCTGGTTTTCCCTGGACTTTGTCAAAAGGTCCTTCGTCTACACAAGACATGACACGTGTGGGAATAGCTCGTGCAGGGGTGAGTATAACAAAAATCAGTAAAGGACCTCGAAAACCAGAAATCAATACACAATGTAATGGTACAGTCATCTCTACACAATATATGTCTACTGAACATATATCAAGAGAAACACAAAGCAGATATACTCAAAACCAAGACTCGTAGTCTAGAGATAAGGCACACAATAGCATACCCCTGCTAGATATTATGTTCTAAGGTTTCATGAAGAACTCATCTGGAAGAAATCACTCCACGAGTCTGATAGCTCTGATAATTGTTCGTCCAAGAGGTATCGTTCTACAGGAAAGTTCATGAGAGATAGATACACTCTTTTTGGGAGAACACACTCCTGAGTTGGAAAATATCACGATACACATATGAGGATCACTTCCAGGGTGTTGCCAGATACCGCGACTTATCCGGATTCACCTACTAAGTAGAGGATTGGCGTCGTGTGGTAATAGTCACATTGATACCTAAATCTACCTAGGGTCAATAATGGATAGTGGATCTTGCACCGGGCCTCTCGGAGGGATACCTGACTCTATCTTGGGAATTCCTGCTGAAGGGATCATACTCATGTAAATGGAAATAATGCATGACCAATATAGGAATAAGAAAAAGGGTCCCTAACTCAAATTAAACATGTCCAAGATACGGTAGACAAGAGGATCAATCCATGTTCTAGTATATACACGATGTGTATGAGGGTCGCATGCTATGTCTCTCGACTCTAGGTACTACCCGTATAAACCGGCACGATACAGAAGAACATGTCGTGTAGAAAAGTAAGTACACGGCATGTAGTATAAACCACATGTCGTGTCTGAGTAACCAAAGTTCCTTTCATGTACACGGTCGTGTGCCCGTACATGGTTTCAAACCGTGTGGTCCATATCGTGTAACTAGTACACGGGGTAACCCACGTAGTCGGCCTGGTCTAGCCAGGTGGTGGAGTACTTGACCATGTACCCACCATGTGTCTGTGTATCTTTTGAGATACAAGCTGAGTCTGTGTAAGGACCTACACGCTGTGTGACAATGGTCACATGTCGTGTTAGTGCTTCCCATCTCCTAGAACTCCAGACGTCATTGGGTGGGGCCCACACGCCATGTCTCCCTGGAGGCACGCTTTTTTCTTCATCGCATACAACACACAAACCCTAGTTTCTGCCGCCGGTACCACACGGCGTGTTCCTCGGGATACACGTCGTGTGTTATGAAAATTTCTAGAATCACATGTTCTTTATCCGGCACTTCATAAATTCAGAAATTTGTCAATCTGGCTGCCCTATCATCACAAAACTCAAAGGTTGAGGTCTCCCCAGCACCATGAAGTTGATTTTGGTGATTACAGGCCTCTGATTGACCCCAAAAACATGATTTGATTCATCCACCTAAAGAACGCTCGAAAAATGATTCCTCTTGATCCGAGATGATTCTTCATCTGAAATCATCATCACCCCTCTTCTAGGTCATCACGGTTCCAGAACTGTGATTTGGGATCGTTGCATTACATAAGAGAAGTGAAATGATCGTTTTTTCATTGCCCCCACGAAGAACTCAAAGAACACGGGGTAAAAGAGGAGGAAGAAATCCAAACCACAAAAAGAGGAACAAACCTATGTCTTCATTCTTCATGGCATTGATCTGCTCCCATTATAAGGACTAAACAGAGCGAATCAAAACATGGATTTTAACATCATGGATTAATCCCCAAAATCAACCCAATAAAAACCCTCCCGCAAGAATGCACGATCCACGGATCAACCTGATTGTGGGTCGATCTGCATTCATCATTTAATTCAAGAATGTGGAGGAGATAAAATAAAAACACAACCCCTACCTTGAGAAAGGTTTGATTGCGGACAAATGCATCACGTTGTTATCACCGCCATTATCCTTCAATTATGTTGGCGCGACAATTTCATGCCTTTGATTCTTTATTGTTTTATGTCGAGGGTTCTCTCCAAGGATCCGAGAATTCTCTAGAGTTCTTCTAAATTTCCTGCCAATGATTAACATTCGATTAACCCATTAAAATGATGGAATGCATTTCAGCGTTCCATCATGTTGCGTCATTAATGAGTCGGTGTTGTTTTTTCTGAGTCATTATGGAGTGACATTAATTGTCAAAATAGTTTCCCCATCGCTACGCTATAGCAAATGTTTCCCAAATAAAATAAACTTTTAGAACTATTTTATTTTATTTTATTTTATTTAACAAAAAACGTCAGAAAATTAACTTTTTCCCTCAACCCGCGTCGGTTGAGGTTAGGCCCATTCTTAGGTAAATTCATCGTCTCGAAAGCAACAGTGCCCTCGGATTTTTAATCTGAGCATCCGTTTGGAAACTACCACGACCACGCACACCCGCCAAGTCACAAAACATAAAAAAAGTTCAAACCACCATTCCAGGATCACTGGGCCTCAGAATGATGTACCGTCTCCATGATTTATCTCATAATAATTCCATACAATATTTAAAAATAATACACAGAAAATCCAAGACATTACATTCTCCCTACCTTGGGGATTTGCCTCCCCGAAAATCCCAAACAAGGCTACTCAAAAAGATGTGGGTACTAGGCACGGATCTGAGCCTCCCACTCCACATTCTCTCCTAAATATTTTCGTTCTTCCACCGGACATGCACCAAGGTAATCAATTTCCCACGAAGGATCCTCTTCTACTGATCCTCAATCTCCTCTAGGTACTCGGCAAGGGTCGCTCCATCCTCAATGTCAATCTCACCCCAGTCTATGACGTGTGATGGGTCATGTGTGTACCTCCTCGGCTGTGACATGTGGAATACATCATGTACTCGGTGCATCTGCAGTGGTAGAGATAAGAGGTACTCCACCTCGCCAACTCTGCGTAGTATCTGGAAAGGTCTGTTGAACCTCATAGATAACATGCCACCCCAGCCAAATCTATATAACCCTCATCGAGGTGGGACCCAAAGGAATACATAGTCTCCCTCCTCAAACTCTAGAGGTCTCCATCTCTTGTCACCATATGACTTATTCCAGCTTTGTGAAGTCTTCATCTACTCCTGGATGATATGCACCTTCTCTGTGCTAGCTCACACCAACTCTGGACCCATCAGCGCTGACTCTCTGGAGGAGGTCCAGCAAAGCAATGATGGGTAGGGTTGCCCGTATAAGGCCTAGAATGGTGTCATGTCAATGGTGTAGTGGTAACTATTATTGTATGAAAACTCCACTTGAGGTAAGTGGTCCTCCCAACCGTGACCAAAGTCTAAGATACAGGCCCACAACATATCCTTCATAACCTGAATGGTCCTCTCCATCTGACTATCGGTCTAGGCATGGAATGTCTTGCTCAAGCGTAGTTGAGTCCCAAACACCTCCTGAAGTCCCCTCCACAAATGGGATGTGAAACGAGAATCGAAATCTGAGACTATTGTTGAAGAGACTCCATGAAGCCGAACTATCTCTTATATGTAGAGGTGCCTTAAGCTCTCTATGGAACTTTGCTCCTTGATAGCTAGCAATTAGGCTGACTTGGTGACTCGGTCAACGATCACCCTTATAGAATCATGACCCTTGGAGGTATGTGGCAAGTATATCATGAAATCCATCGATATTCAATCCCACTTCCACTCTGGCACTTTCAGGGGGTGAGCTAACCCTGCTAGAACATGGTGCTCAGCCTTCACCTGCTAGCATGTAAGGAATTGAGAAACAAACTCTACTACTACCTTATTCATACCTAACCACCAGAACTATCATCGTAGATCCTAGTACATCTTTTCCACACCATGGTGTACCACTAAGGGGGATTTATGAAACTCCCTTAGTAAATCCTCCCACAATGCCACTGGTACAATTGTGTGTCTTCTGAAAAGAACAACGTGCTCCCCACATTGCGAATATACATCAGGAGCATGTTCTGTGGATAACTGAGCACGTAAAGACTCACAGTCAACACCCTAAAATAGTGCCTCCCTAACTCGTTATAAGAGTGGAAGGGTGACAACCATAGACTAAAGGTAAGTTGCATCCTCTATTTCCACGAAGGATAACTATAATAAGGAAAATTGTTTCGTCGCCTCACTCAACAGATGCTAGATCGATCTCCTGCTAAGAAAACCTTCCACCTTGATCCCCTTTCCAGGAGTATAGATGATCTCAAAATCATAGTCCTGGAAGAAATCTAGCCAATTCCTCTGTCTCGGATTTATATCATTCTATGAGAAGATGTACTTGAGGCTATTGTTATTGGAGTAGACGATAAACCTCTCACCCATAAGGAATTGTCACCAAATCTTCAATGCAAAGACAACCACTACCTACTCAAGATCATGGGTCACATAGTTCTGCTCATGCAGCCTAATATGGAACAAAACATAAGCAATCACTGCCTATCTTTACATCGGGACAAAGCCAAGCCTGGTCCCTGATTCATTGCAGAAAACTACGTACTCGACACCCTCCTCCGATAATCTCAAAATTGGGGTGATCTCCAAACTCTATCTAAGCTTCTAGAAATTCTACTAGCACATCTCTATCAACATGAAGGGTTTCCCATTCCTAGTCAAGGTCGTCATCGGTGCTGATATCTGGGAGAAATCAAGAATGAATCTCCAGTATTATCCTGCCAACCCAAGGAAGCTCCGCACTTCTGTCACGCTCTACGGTGGATCCCATGTTAACACTTCTCCACCTTGGTGGGGTCCACATCTATTCCATTTGCTGAGATGACATTTCCCAAAAAGTGGACCTCCTGAATCCATAATTGGAACTTCAAGAGCTTCCCATAAATCTGGTGCTCTCAGAGTATGTCTAGAACCATCTGCAGATGTCTCGTGCTCTCCTCCTCTGAGGCTGAGTACACAAGGATGTCGTCAATGAAGTCTACTAAGAACCGGTCCAAGTATGGCTGGAAGAGCTAGTTCATATGTCCCATGAACACTGCAAGGGATTTCGTCACACCTAAAGGCATCACCAAGTACTTATAGTGAATGTACGTCATCTGAAATCCGTCTTTGGTATATCCTCATCCTATACTCGTAACTGGTGGTAACCTGATCAAAGGTCAACCTTCGAGAACCATTGTTCCCCTCTTATTTTATTGAAGATTTCTTCAATCCTTGGTATTGGATAATTTTTCTTCACTGTTACATGATTCAGGCACCAGTAAACCACGCACAACCTCGAACTCTCATCTTCCTTCTTGGCAAACAAAACTGGGGATGCCCAGGGTGAAACATTGGGTCTTAAGAAACCATTGCTCTACAAATCCTCCAACCGTAACCTCATCTCACGAATCTCTACAGGAGCCATCCAATATGCTGGTGAGGAAATCGATGTCGTCCCAGGGTGTAAGTCGATTCAAAAGTCGATCTCCTATTGGGGAGGTAGTCCTGGAAAATCTTCGAGAAATACATCCTCATACTCTACCACTTATACTAGGAACTGGAAGCTCAAAAAATCTACTACTCTGAGGGTAAGTCTAGCCAACTCATGAGTGATCGGCTACACCCTCCTATGAAAGATCCCATTTTGTGTTGTCTGGGTCTCCTTTTAGCTGACAAATGAAAACCTTGTCCCATCACTGCAGACAAACCGCACTCTTCGCCTAAAGCAGTCAATCTGGTCTTGGATTGAAGATAAGAAATCCATCCCAACAATGAAGTCATAAGGCCTCGACGCTGCCACCAAGAGGTTCCAACCAAAACTCTAGCCTCCAATGGTAATATCACACTATTTACAAAGGTGTGTGATCATCGAGTCTCCTCCCGTAGGTGTCTCCAAGTGTAAGGGTCGAGTCAACGACTCTACCAGAATCTCAAGGTTTCACACAAGACATGTGGAGAGGAAGGAATGACTATAACTTGGCTCTATAAGTATGGAAGATAAGGTAGAAAAGATATAGATTGTATTATGGATCATCCCTAGATTCCTTGGGTCGTATGCCTTGACCACATGCAGATGTCCCCGTTCCTATCCCCCAGTCCTCTGAGCCTGGTGTGGACCTCATTGGGGTAGTGGTGGAAGTAGATCAAAGCACCTTCCACCAACTTCAACTCTCACAGATCCTCTGCCGTGTCCACTGTTGGGCGGGTCTTTCTTCTCCACTCTATGCATCTGCCTCGGTGGTCCATCCACCACCTCTCTATTAGCAACTCGACGGGTCGGATAGTCTCTAGCAAGATGTCCCCCACCATCACATTAGTATCATCGCCTCTCCCTAGGCTAATTGGATACCTCTTGAGAGACCTAGACTATCGATCCCCTATCATGGGTCCTCCTGTGACATCTCCCACATCCTGATCCATGTGTCTGACATCGGCTCCCTACTGTCGAGGTCTCCTCACCTGTCTGATTGCTGCTGACTGCCGTCAGATGTCTCTGCTTTTCCAAGAGGCTCTAGATCACCAAGTCCCACCTGAGCACTCCATCATAAGTCAAAATTCATAGAGGCATGACACTATCTTGGATGTCCCATAATATATCTTGCTCGAAGGTCCGAGATCTGATGTATTAATCCCTAACCATATCCATCAAGTACCTGGCAAGGTTGGTGAACCTCTATGAATAGTCAGCCACCATCAAACATCCCTACTGAAGCTTAATAATTTCTTGGATATGCACTACTCTTTGTATAAACGGATAGAAATCCTCCATAAAGAGTCATTCATACTCCTTCCATGAAAGATTCTCCTCATCGTGAGTCTGTGCAGTCAGACTCTACCATCATCCCATTGAACCCTAAAGAGGGATCTATCCTAGGACCACCATCTGGTCCACTGGTGTCCTAAATATATGAAAACCTCTGGTCACCACCTCAAGACAGTCCCCAGCCACCTGAGGATTGGGCTCACCTCGAAACCTGAGGGGTCACTATCTCTGGAACTCATGGAGCGCGCTCAGCCTGCAGCCCTCATCTGTCGGTACTACAGGTACAACAGGCTGCTTCACTGGTGGTGGTATAGCAGGTGCACCACCTGGAGGCAACGCCTAGGGAACTGGTCCATGTATCAAAGCCTCTTCACTGAGGAGGTCATCATTGTAGCCACACTACTGAATCCTATCAGGTATGCCTCATGGAGGCATCCTGTAAGGAAACAATATGTACCATGGTCAACGAGTATATCTGGATAGCTGACACAAAGGACATGGAAAACACAACCCATTCTTGTATGATGCATGTACCATTCTTTTAATTCCCCTCAATTGTTTTTTTTTTCATGTACCAAGTCGAAAAGAAGGTTATCAGAGTCCTGGTGTATGGATATGTCAGTCGATCGCACCAACACTATCCTAAAAGCCGAGCTCAAAACACTTAACATTGTTTCCCCAAACCAATCTCATAGACTCTCAGTCCTAAGATAGAAACAACCACCTCTGATACCACTCTGTCAGGACCCGTCCCTATGGGGACCATGCCGTAACTCCCCAAGCCCGCATCCAATAGGCCAGGGGATGGTGACTAGGACTGAGTAGGCATATCACTAACATGGGATGCATTGCCTATGTACATGTACACACGAACACATATCCAATCCCACAAATGATGAAATGTAAAAACCACTAAGGAACAAAATCCATGCATACAAATAACCCAACCGATAGAGTACAATAGAAGTAAATTGTAGAAAGTAAAACTGGGCCAAAATACAAGCCCACAAAAACAAGAGTCTTTTAACTACAAAGTACAACCTGTATGCACAAAGGTGTACTGGGTCTATTACTCGTAGCCATGGGAGCACTTAGGCCTAAATGGAAATCATAAATCTTGATCTGGTCATGGTCCACCCTGGACTCCGTCAAAAGGCCAGTTGTCTGCACAAGACACAACATGTGCGGGTGAAGCCCATGTAGGGGTGAGTATAACAATACTCATTAGTGGACCCCAAACACCACAAATAAATACACGACGTAAAGGTATAGTCATCTCTACAGAATATATGCCTACTAATGATATAGCAAGAGAAACACAAATAAGATATACTCAAAACCTTGACCTGTAGTCTAGATACAAGTCACACAACAGAAGAACCCCTCTAGGGATTCAGTTCGAAGGTTCCATGAAGCACTCATCCAAGAGAACTCACTCCATGAGTCTGATAACATTGATAATAGTCCGTCTGAGAAGTGTAATTCATTGGGAAAGTCAAGAGAGATAGATACACTCATTTTGGGAGAACACACTCCTGGGTGGGAAAATATCATGATATAAAGATGAGAATCATTGTCAGGGCCTTGGATGATATCAGAACTCATTCGGATTCACCTGCTATGTAGAGGATCGACACCATGTGGGAATATTCACATCAATACCTAACCCTACCTAGAGTCAATATTGGATAGAGCACCTTGTGTTGGGACTCCTGGATGGATACCTAACTCTATCTTGGGAAGTCTTGTCAAAGGGATCATACTTCTATAAATGGAAAGGATTTCTGGTCTTCAAAGAAATGAGAAAAAGGTGCACCATCCAAAACAAAACATTTCCAAGATAAGATGTACAAGAGGATCAATCCATGTTTCAGTATATACACGGCGTGTATAAGGGTCACACGCTGTGTCTCTAAACTCTGGGTACTAACCGTATAAATAGACCCGAGTTAGAAGAACATGTCGTGTAGAAAAGTAACTACATGGCATGTAGTACAGACTACATGTTGTGTCTGAGTAATCGGGGTTCCCTCCATTTATGTTGTTGTGTGCCCATGAAAGGTTTCAAACCGTGTGGTCCATCCCATGTAACTGGTACATGGGGTAACCCGCGTAGCCGGCCTAGTCCGGCCATGTGGGGGAGTGCATGACTATGTACCCACCCTGTAGAGGCCTGAAACTTGGAGTACATGTACACTACATTACTTTTTCGGAATACTTAATACATAATAAAAACAGACACACAAGGATCATAACAGTTTAGTGTCTTTGGAAACTTGGAATATAATCTTCTAATCGTGGTGAAAGATCTTCAACATCCCCCATAAAGATCTTCCTCTTTTGTTTTCTTGCCTAAAACCTTTCTTTATATCCTATGGAAAAGAAAACATAAAAAGGGTGAGCTCAAATTCTCAGTAAGGGCAAACATAGTGAACATAAAACAATCCATAAGAATTTGAAATCAAAAACTTGAACATGAAATTTAAACATCAAAATCATGATCAAAGACATAAATCGTGGAAGTACGTAAGGCATATATCATAATGGAACATCAATAATGATAAAATATAATGGTAATAAAACATGTAAATGTGGCAACCATTCAGCACATGTTATGATTTCCATAGTAGCCAAGGCATTGCTTCCAAGACCATCTTAGTGGACAAATTCCCCTTCTAAATCGAGTTCACTCCTCGTTTCAGTCTTCTAACACTGAACTGGATTAACTTACCGTTCCAGCCATGTCTATCTCATGAGATATAAATCTTTAACCAACGCATTGGAGGTATATATAGGTCCCACCCATCTCATAATGATACCATTCTTATGTGTGCCACAAAATCATAAATCATACATCATTGCATAGCCCATGTAATAAAAATGGGACTCTTAAACATCGTGAAATCATAAATCAATTCATATAAGACAAAGGAATTCATAAAAATAATTTCATCACAACATAATCAAATCAATTTAATAATAGGGATAGAAACATAACCCTATATTATCTTAGATGTAAAATAATTTTGATAAAACACTTGAACTCCATTCTTGAGGAAAATATCCTTTCTACTTCAAAAACATTTTTCCTTTCTTAACATGTCATACAATTTTAAACATAAAGAAGTTGATTAAAAATAAACTTGAAAACTTGTAAAGTAAGATTCATGGAAATAATGTTATAAAAATCCATTCATGCCATATAAGTTAAAAAAACATTCTTCCTATACTTTGGTTGGAAAAGTCAAAAAGTACCTCGTACGAAAAAACGACAAAAGATTCCTTTCATATCTTTTACTAAAAACTCACCGAAGGGTAAAATTGGATTTAAACAATTTTAGGTGGATGGAAATAATATTAAATATTGAGTAAACATGGATGTGGATGATAAATATTCCCCAGTAAATTCTGAAGTATAAACAATCTTGGATAAAAATGAGATTGTGAGATTTTCCCTTACCTTAGGTCTGATTTGCTTCGTAAGTGTCTGAACCTCCTATATAATGATTTAAATAATTTCATTGACTTATTCCAGAATCATAATTATTTTTATGATATCATATATGGTCATATACTTAGCTTCTTATTAGTAATATTTCATTGTTACTTGTTATTCGGGTGTTTATTGCTTTTTGTTCTTATGCGTGATTTGTCGAATAAATTATTATTATTATTTTTAGGTTATAGATACCGCATTTCCAGAATTTTATTAGTGTAATATATATCATATTCATTCATTCAATTCATTTATATAATTATTATGCAATGAATATCATGTAGAACGAGTCACATCACATCGTGGAGACGGTATTCCGTACGCACACATGAGCGATGATATCATTCCCATGATCGTGGAATTGTATTGGAGTTTATGTATACTATTTAAGAAACAATATAAATTTACAATAATAATATATAGTTATTCTTTACACCATTATACCCATCCATGTAAGGTGGTGGTGGAAAATAGATTACACCACGGCGTGGAGACGGTATTCCGTACGTACGCACGCGCGGTGATTTCATTTTCCGTGGGATGGATAGATAGTGAAATAGGGTTGTTTCATACTTATAATAACATATCAGTATATGAGTGATACTTATGTTATTACTTCATAATTAAACAACTAAATAAGAAGAATTGTAAGAAGAAATAAAGTTGAAAGAATCGGTAACGGACATTACCTCTTCATTGAAGTGCCTCTTTGAGACCTCCTCTTAGGGCACTAAAATTGGTCTTTGAAGAAGACAAGAACCTCTAGGATGTTTCCAGGGAAGTGTAGAAGAGAATTTGGCAGGGTTTGGCCGAGCATGAAGGCTGAAAGTGGTGTGAGGAGGAGAGGAAGGAGGTGCCCTTTTATAAGGGAGGAGAGGGGCACCTTAGGAAAAACTAAAAATATTATTTGATTATAAAGTCACATTAGGTTTTTAATAGCTCCAAATTGATTTATTTCGAATCTAATGTGGGTATGGGTCAAAAGCCTCTCATCCAATAGAATTTATACAAGTTTAGGTCATTATATTAACCTTATAGTTTAGTTTTAACTCTTAATTAATTAGATTGACATTTACCATGTCACTTTGTATTTTTATATTATATAGTTAATAAACATACCATATACATCCAAGATACCCCCAAGTGGTACATTATTGATACACCTATCATTATATAAGTATCTTTGAAGAACCTTATATTTTTAGAAATATAATAACAGATAATAATATAATATTTGTTTTAAAAACTGTTTTATGTCAATTTTGACACTATTTGGTAATTGATTTTTGTCAAAATCATAACAGAATTATTAGTTCGAAAAAAATTAATTAAATCAATACTAACATGTAATATTAACATATAAAATTATTGTAATTCATAAAAAGTCTCAAATTACATTTATTTGGGTATTTATAACATCATTTATGTCAATATTTCATTAATAAGATAATTACTGCATCATCATTGTGTCATAAATAAATTAAATTATTTTAAGTCTAAAAATTACAAATAAAATACCATTATTAAGGAAATCTTTTTAGCTTTCTAATGAATATTTATAGTCGAATTTATATTATGTATAACCCTATATTAAAAAATTATTTATTTATTAAACTTTGATTTTAACTATTTTAGCCCTTCTTTAAATAAATTAATAATAAATGTCCTAATCTAATCCATGTGGGCCTAAATGGTCATAATTTATTTATAAGGTTGTTGTTTTTCGAATTAAACTTATCCAATAGAATTAGGACATGTGTTAGGGTAATAATAATAACATTTTTACCATTAATTACCCTATTTACTTTTAACTGTGGTAAAAAAAAGTAAAAAGTCACTATTCACAAAAAATTATTTTCATCTCATTGAACCACATTTTAGTCCTTAATATTAACCGTGTCTCTGGGATTTTCAAAATTCCACTCACAGAAGCGGTAAAATTAAGTTTTATGTGAATTTGAAAATTTTCCTAGGAGGTGGGTAAAAGAGGGTGAAAAGTTCAATAAACTTTTTATATATCTAAAATTATTATAAAATGACTCCAATGAATTGAATTGAACTTATATAGGTATTATGTATCAATTTTGACCTAAAATAAATTTAAATAAAATAAATAATTATTTAAATAAAAAGTCGGTTTTTAAATAGTAACCCGGTGTTTTCACTATTCATCAAAAATTGAAAGTTTTCAGAAAAATACCAAAATTTCACTCTAGGCTAATTTAGATATTACAAATCCAAAAATGAAGTCCATTTTGAAAAATAAAATTTAAAAAATTTCAAAAAGTGGGTATTACTATTCATAACAGCTAGTTTTAATAATATTTTAATAGCATATCGTTGTTTAGTGAAACTCGGTATTTCGTACGATGCAAGTTATCAAGGAAGGTTTCGATTGCGTGTAAAGAAAGCCAAGATAGTTTTGTGTGTAGTGAAAGATTCCTTTGATGATTTATATAACATAAAAACAAAATATTTCTCATAAAAGTCTCGGGTGTTACATTCTACCCCCCTTAAAATGAATTTCGTCCTCGAAATTCGTCACTTTGTAAAAAACAGATGAGGATACCTCTCCCTCATCATATCCTCAATCCCCCATATAGCTTCTTATAATTGGTGGTTCCTCCATAAAAATTTCACCAAGCGAGTGGTCTTGTTCCGTAGGACTTTTTCACTACGATCGATAATCTCTATCAGCTGTTCTTCATAAGAAAGATCTTGTTCCAGCGGTACAACTTCTGAGCTAAGTACATGTGAAGGATCAGGTATGTACTTTCTCCGGAGAGATACATGGAACACATTGTGAACTTGAGAGAGATTCGGTGGAAGTGCCAATCGTTAAGAAACCTTCCCAATACGATCTAGTATTTCGAAAGGACTGATATACCTAGGGCTCAGCTTTCCCTTCTTTCCAAATCTCATTACTCTCTTCCAAGGAGATATTCGTAAGAACACTTTATCACCCACTTCAAAATATAGGTCTTTTCTTCGGTTATCAGCATAATTTTTTTGTCGACTCTGAGCTGCTCTTTGGTGTTTTTTAATAGATCTGACCTTTTCTGCCATCTCATCAACAAGATCAGGTCCTAATTTTTTTCTTTCCCCAACTTCATCCCAGCAAGTTGGAGTCCTGCATTTCTTTCCATAGAGAGCTTTATAAGGAGCCATCTGAATACTGGAGTGAAAGCTATTATTGTAAGAAAATTCCAACAAAGGTAGGTGTTGATCCCAACCACCTTTGAAATCCATAGATCAAGCTCTCAACATATCTTCTAGAGTTTGAATTGTCCTCTCAGATTGACCGTCTGTCTAAGGATGATAAGAAGTGATGAAACTCAACTCTGTATCTAGAGTATGCTGAAGACTTCTCCAGAACTTTGAGGTAAACCTTGGATCCCGATCAGATATAATAGAAAGTGGTACTCCATGCAATCTTACCACTTCCTTCACATATATCCTGGCAAGCTGATCTAGAGAGAAATCTTCTCCAATAGCAATGAAGTGTGCAGACTTTGTAAGATGATCAACTATGACCCAGATAGCATTATTGCCTTTGGATGTTTTAGGAAGTCTTGTGACAAAGTCCATAGTGATATTTTCCCATTTCCATTCGGGTATGGGTAATGGTTGTAACATCCCCTTAGACTTCTATCTCTCATTTTTAACTTACTGACAAACCAAGCATCGAGAGACATATTCAGCAACATCTCTTTTCATGCCATCTCACCAGAAGTACTCTTTCAGGTCCCTATACATCTTCGTGCATCCATGATGAATAGAAAATGAAGAACTATGAGCCTCATCCAGCATCTCCTTCTTTAATTCTGGGATGGGAGGAACATAAACCTGATTCCTGAACTTTATTATCCCATCACAATCAAGGTTGAATTCAGGAACATTTCTCACCTTCTTTTGTAACTCTACATCTTCTTTCTGTGCCTCTTTAATCTTCACATGTATAGATGGTTGAACATTCATTTGAGAAAGATACAATTTTTCCCCTTCCATTACAATTTCAAGATCCATCCTTTGTAAATCCATAAATATTGGATCTTTTGTGATCCTCATCATGGATAAGTTAGCATGGTCGTGTCGACTTAATGCATCTGCCACCTTGTCTGCTTTCCCAAGGTGGTAATGAATTAAGCAGTCGTAATCCTTAATCAACTCTAACCATATTCTTTGGCGCATATTCAGCTTATTTTGTGTGAAAATATACTTTAAACTTTTATGATCATTATAAATATCACACCTTTCTCCATAAAGATAATGCCTCCAAATCTTTAATGCAGAGATTACCGCAGCTAACTCCATTGGGTCATTTTGCTCATGGATTTTCAACTATCGTGAGGCATAAGCTATCACCATATCATTTTGCATAAGAACACCCCTCAATCCCTTCTTGGATGCATCACTATAGATCACAAACCTTTCTCCACTACAAGGTAGTGTGAGCACAGGTGCACTGGATAACCTTCTTTTTAACTCCTTGAAATTCTCTTCACATTCCTCCGTCCAAATAAACTTAACTCCTTTATGAGTCAACTTGGTGAGTGGATTAGATAATCGTGAAAAATATTTCACAAAACTTCGATAATATACTGCCAAACCAAGAAAACTTCGGATCTCAGTTATTGTTGTTGGTCTCGACCATCTTTCGATAACCTCTGTTTTTGCTAGATCCATAGATATCCCCTCTTTTGAGATTATGTGACCCAAAAATGCAACTTTTTTAAGCCAAAGTTCACACTTGGTAAATTTGGCATAAAGCTTCTCCTTTCTTAGGGTCTTCAATATAATTCTCAAGTGATCTTTATGTTCTTCCTTGCTCTTTGAATAGACAAGAATATTGTCTATAAAGACTACCACAAACTGATCAAGATAGTCTCTAAAGACTCTATTCATCAGATCGATGAAGATAGTAGGGGAATTAGTAAGACCAAATGGAATCACTATAAATTCATAGTGTCCATACCTTGTACAGAAAGCCGTCTTTGGTATATCCTCCCTTTTGACCCTTAATTGATGATACGCTGAATGAAGATCAATCTTGGAAAAGTATTGAGATCTGCGTACTTAGTCAAATAAGTCATCAATGCGCGAGAGAGGATATTTGTTCTTGATAGTGATCTTGTTAAGTTCTCGATAATCAATGTAGATTCTCATTGATCCATCTTTCTTCTTAACAAATAGAATAGGTGCTCCCCAAGGTGACGCACTAGGGCGTATGAATCCCTTATCAAGATTCTCTTGGAGTTGCTTCTTCAATTCCTACAACTCAATTGGGGTCATTCTATAAGGTGTCTTTGAAATAGACAAAGAACCCGGTGCGAGTTCTATTGAAAACTCGACTTTACGATTTGGTGGAAGACCCGGAAATTACTCCAGAAAGACATCATCAAACTCCCGTACAATGGGAATATTCTTAATCTTGATTTTCTCACCAACCATTTGAGATAAATAACCTTCATTTAGTGGAATCAAGACCCATAAGATGGAATAAATTTCCACTGGAAGGTTATGTTCATCCTTGCATCGATAGACAATCATAGATTGATCTGGAATATGAAATGTGACTTCCCATCTTTGTAAATTGATATGATATCTATATAAAGAAATCCAATCTATGCCAAGAATCACATCAAATTCCACTATAGGAATGACCACAAGATTTTCAGGAAGCACTTTCCCACAAACTTCAATCGGAGAAGAATTATAAACTTTTGATGCGACTGTTGTGCCATTAGGGGTTTTCACAGCTAACTCAACATCTAATTGTTGAGGTAATATGGTGATACCCTTAGAAATTTCTTCAGAAATAAAAGAGTGGGTGGATCCAGAATCAAATAAAACATTTGCTACTTTAAATTGGATGGTAAGTGTACCTTTCACCACTTCATTTTCATACTCCACATCGCTGATAGAAATTGCATGTGACTTTCCTTTGTCTTTAGCCTTAAGAGTTTGTTGACGTCGATCATCATCAAAAACCCTTGGATTAGGGCTTTGATTGGCATAATGCCCCATTTCCTTTCACTTGTAACATTGAAGTGTAGGAGGTGCACTCTGTGTAGCCTTTTCTTTGTTTGCATCACTAGAAATCATCTTCCCATCATTGTGGCATTCAAATGCCCGATGACCTTCCTTTCCACATTTGAAACATTTACTTGTCCCTTTAAGACAACTCCCTCCATGTTTCTTTCCACACATTGAGCATAAGGGAAAACTCATCTTCTTTTCACTTTTCTCTTTAGATTTTCCTTTGAATTCAATTTTCCTCTTCTTATCAAACCCATATGACCGATGGGTTACTCCAATCTTCATCTCAACTTTGAGAGCACATCGAACGATTTCCTCGTAGCTATTGAAGTCCCTTATGGCTGACGCCCTTCGAAGACTTGGTTTTAAGACACTAAAGAATCGATCGATCTTACTCTCGGGTTGGATAATAATACCAGAAGCATACCTTGCAAGTCTTGTAAAATTTTCTTCGTAGGTACCAACAAATTCATCATCCTTTTGCTTTAGTTCAAGAAAATCCTTCTCCATCTTTTTTCTGAGAATACGAGGGAAGTACTTATTGAAAAATAAGTTCTTGAACTCATCTCATTCCATGGATTCAATTTTATCCCTTTGCCTCATATTTCTGATAAGATTCCACCATTGATCAGCTTCACCTTCCAAGCGATAAACTGCTAAGATGACTTTATCATGTTCAGAACATTGAAGAACTGAAAATATCTTTTCAGTGGTATTGATCCATTGTTCAGCCACTAATGGATCAGAAGACCCACTGAATGAAGGTGGACGCTGCCTCATGAAGGATTCAACAGAATTTTCCTCCTTCCTTTGCTCATTTGGAAGTCCTGCATGATTCATAGCTTGAGAAAGTTATGTGATCATGGCTACAATATTTTTCATTCTAGCTCCCATAACGTTTGGTTGCTTAGGGGGACAATCATTGCATTGCCCGTCGCATTCCACATTAACACGGTTCCTTCAGGTTCCAGCCATTGACTAAAACCAAGAAGAATAGTGTGAGCAACACTAATTATAATAGGAAAACCACATAATAAAGAATAAAATTTCACACTTAAGGTCTTATCATATGTTGTTCATGGCCATTTTTAAAACACTAAGATTGTTTTCTATGCTTAGACTTATCCTTAGGGTTCTTAATAAGGATTTCACATCATAGTTTCCAAAGGTTGAATATACCTTTCCTCTGATACCAACTGTAGAGGCCTGAAGCTTGACGTACATGTACATTACATTACTTTTGTGGAATACTTAATACATAAAAAAACAGACACACAAGGACCGTAATAGTTTAGTGTCTTTGGAAACTTGGAATATAATCTTCTAATCATGGTGAAAGATCTTCAAAATCCCCCATAAAGATATTCCTCTTTTGTTTTCTTACCTAAAACCTTTCTTTATATCCTGGGGAAAATAAAACATAATGGAAAACATAGTGAACATAAAACAATCCATAAGCATTTGAAAGCAAAAACTTGAACATGAAATTTAAACATCAAAATCTTGAGCAAAGACATAAATCGTGGAAGTACATAAGGCATATATCATAATGTAACATCAATAATGATAAAATATAATGGTAATAAAACATGTAAATGTGGAAACCATTCAGCACATGTTATGATTTCCATATTAGCCAAGGCATTGCTTCCAAGACCATCTTAGTGGACAAAGTCCCTTTCTGAATCGAGTTCACTCCTCGTTTCAGCCCTCTAACACTCATACGGATTAACTTAACATTCCATCCATGTCTATCTCATGAGATATAAATCTTTACCCAATGAATTTTAGGGAGATATAGGTCCCACCGATCTCATAATGATACCATTCTTATGTGTTCCACAAAATCATAAATCATACATCATTGCATAACCCATGTAATAAAAATGGGATTCTTAAACATCGTGACATCATAAATCAATTCATATAAGACAAAGGAACTCATAAAAATAACTCCATCACAACATAATCAAATCAATGTAATAATAGGGACATAAACATAACCATATATTATCTTATATGGAAAATAATTTTGATAAAACACTTGAACTCCATTCTTGAGGAAAATAGCCTTTCTACTTCAATTTTTTTTCCTTTCTTAACATGTCATACAATTTTAAACTAAAAGAAGTTGATTAAAAATAAACATGAAAACTTGTAAAGTAATCTTCATGGAAATAATGTTCTAAAAATCCATTCATGCTGTATAAGTTAAAAAAACATTCTTCCTGTACTTTGGTTGGAAAAGTCAAAAAGTACCTCGTACGAAAAAACGACAAAATATTCCTTTCATATCTTTTACTAAAAACTCACCGAAAGGTAAAATTGGATTTAAAAAATTGTAGGTGGATGGAAATAATATTACATATTTAGGAAACATGGATGTGGATGATAAATATTCCCCAGTAAATTCTGAAGTATAAACAATCTCGGATAAAAATGAGATTGTGAGATTTTCCCTTACCTTAGGTCCGATTTGCTTCGTAAGTGTCCGAACCTCCTGTATAATAATTTAAATAATGTCATTGAATTATTCCAGAATCATAATTATTTTTATGATATCATATATGGTCATATTATTAGCTTCTTATTAGTAATATTTCATTGTTACTTGTTATTCGGGTGTTTATTTCTTTTTGTTCTTATGCGTGTTTTGTCGAATAAATTCTTATTATCCTTTTTAGGTTATAGATACCTCATTTCCAGAATTTTATTAGTGTAATATATATCATATTCATTCATTCAATTCATTTATATAATTATTATGCAATGATGATCATGTAGAACGAGTCGCATCACATCGTGGAGACGGTATTCCGTACGTACGCACGAGCGATGATATCATTACCATGATCGTGGAATTGTATTGGAGTGTATGTATACTATTTAAGAAACAATATCAATTTAAAATAATCATATATAGTTATTCTTTACACCATTATACCCATCCAAGTAAGGTGGTGGTGGAAAATAGATTACACCAAGGCGTGGAGACAGTATTCCGTACGTACGCACGCGCGGTGATTTCGTTTTCCGTAGGATGGATAGATGGTGAAATAGGGTTGTTTCATACTTATAATAACATATCAGTATATGAGTGATACTGATGTTATTACTTCATAATGAAACAACTAAGTAAGAAGAAGTGGAAGATGAAATAAAGTTGAAATAATCGGTAACGGACATTACCTCTTCTTTGAAGTGCCTCTTTGAGACCTCCTCTTAGGGCACTAAAATTTGTCTTTGAAGAAGACCAGGACCTCTAGGATGTTTCTATTGAAGTGGAGAAGATAATTTGGCAGGTTTTGGCCGAGCTTGAAAGCTCAAAGTGGTGTGAGGAGGAGAGGAAGGAGGTGCCCTTTTATAAGGGAGGAGAGGGGCACCTTAGGAAAAACTAAAAATATTATTTTATTATAAAGTCATATTCGGTTGTCAATAGCTCCAAATTGATTTATTTCGAAGATAAGGTAAAGATGGGTCGAAATTATCTCATCTAATAGAATTTATACAAGTTTAGTTCATTATATTAACCTTTTCGTTTAGTTTTAACTCTTAATTAATTAGATTGACATTTACCATGTCACTTTGTATTTTTATATTATATAGTTAATAAACTCACCATATACATCCAAGAGACCCCCAAGTGGTCCATTAATGATACACCTATAATGATATAAGTATCTTGCCCGAACCTTAGATTTTTAGGAATATAATAACAATTAATAATATAATATGTTTTTTAAAAACTATTTTATGTGAATTTTGACACTACTTGGTAATTGATTTTTTTGAAAATCATAACAGAATTATTAGTTAGAAAAAAGTTAATTAAATCAATAATAACATCTCCTATTAACATAGAAAATTATTTCTATTCATAAAAAGTCTCAAATTACATTTATTTGGGTATTTATAACATCAATTATATCAATATTTCATTAATAAGATAATTACTGCATCATCATTGTGTCATAAATAAATTAAATTATTTTAAGTCTAAAAATTACAAAAAAAATACCATTATGATGGAAATCGTTTTATATTTCTAATGAATATTTATAGTCGAATTTATCTTATGTATAACCCTATATTGAAAATGATTTAGTTATTAAACTTTGATTTTAACTATTTTAACCCTTCTTTAAATAAATTAATAATAAATGTCCTAATATAATCCAAGTGGCCCAAAATGGTCATATTTTTTTTTCTAAGGTTGTTTTTGTTCTAATTAAACTTATCCAATAGAATTAGGACATGTTTTAGGGTAATAATAATAACATTTTTACCATTAATTACCCTATTTACTTTTAATCGTGTTAAAAAAAAGTAAAAAGTTACTATTCACCAAAAATTATTTTCATCTCATTGAACCACATTTTAGTCCTTGATATTAACCGTGTCTCTCAGATTTTCAAAATTCTACTCATAGAAGCGGTAAAATTAAGTTTTATGTGAATTTGAAAATTCTCCTAGGAGGTGGGTAAAAGAGGGTGAAAAGTTCAATAAAATTTTTATATATCTAAAATTATTATAAAATGACTTCAATGAATTGCATTGAACTTATATAGGTATTATGTATCAATTTTGACCTAAAATAAATTTAAATAAAATAAATAATTATTTAAATAAAAAGTTGGTTTTTAAATAGTAACCCGATGTTTTCACTATTCATCAAAAATTGAAAGTTTTCAGAAAAATACCAAAATTTCACCCTAGGCTAATTTCGATATTCCGAATCCAAAAATGAAGTCCATTTTGAAAAATAAAATATACAAAATTTTAAAAAGTGGTTATTACTATTCATAACAGCTAGTTTTAATAATATTTTAATAGCATATCGTTGTTTAGTGAAACACGGTATTGCGTACGACGCAAGCTATCGAGGAAGGTTATGATTGCGTGTAAAGAAAGACAATCTAGTGTTGTGTGTAGTGAAATATTCCTTTGATGATTTATATAACATAAAAACAAAATATTTCTCATAAAAGTCTCGGGTGTTATATTCTACCCCCCTTAAAAGGAATTTCGCCCTCGAAATTCGTCACTTTGTAACAAACAGATGAGGATACCTCTCCCTCATCATATCCTCAAGCTCCCTTGTAGCTTCTTCTAATTGGCGGTTCCTCCATAAAACTTTCACCAAGTGAGTGGTCTTGTTCCGTAGGACTTTTTCACTATGATCGAGAATCTCTATCGGCTTTTCTTCATAAGAAAGATCATGTTCCAGCGGTACAAATTCTGAGCTGAGTACATGTGATGGATCAGGTATGTACTTTCTCAGGAGAGATACATGGAACACATCGTGAACTTGAGAGAGATTCGGTGGAAGCGCCAATCGGTAAGCAACCTTCCTAATACGATCCAGTATTTCGAAAGGACCGATATACCTAGGGATCAGCTTTCCCTTCTTTCCAAATCTCATTACTCTCTTCCAATGAGATATTCGTAAGAACACTTTATCACCCACTTCAAACTCTAGGTATTTTCTTCGGTTATCGGCATAATTTTTTTGTCGACTCTGAGCTGCTCTTATGTGTTTTTGAATAGATCTGACCTTTTCTGCCATCTCATCAATAAGATCAGGTCCTAATAGCTTTCTTTCCCCAACTTTATCCCAGCAAGTTGGAGTCCTGCATTTCTTTCCATAGAAAGCTTTATAAGTAGCCATCTGAACACTGGAGTGAAAGCTATTATTATAAGAAAATTTCACCAAAGGTAGGTGTTGATCCCAACCACCATTAAAATCCATAGAGCAAGCTCTCAACATATCTTCTAGAGTTTTAATTGTCCTCTCAGACTGACCGTCTGTCTGAGGATGATAAGTAGTGTTGAAACTCAACTCTCTATCTAGAGTATGCTGAAGACTTCGCCAGAACTTTGAGGTAAACCTTGGATCCCGATCAGATATAATAGAAAGAGGTACTCCATGCAATCATACCACTTCCTTCACATATATCATGGCAAGCTGATCCAGAGAGAAATCTTCTCTAATAACAATGAAGTGTGCAGACTTTGTAAGACGATCAACTATGACCCAAATGGCAGTATTGCCTTTGGATGTTTTAGGAAGTCCGGTGACAAAGTCCATAGTGATGTTTTCCCATTTCCATCTAGGTATGGGTAATGGTTGTAACATCCCCTTAGACTTCTGTCTCTCAGCTTTAACTTGCTGACAAACCAAGCATCGAGAGACATATTCAGCAACATCTCTTTTCATGCCATCCCACCAGAAGTACTCTTTCAGGTCCCTATACATCTTCGTGCTTCCAGGATGAATAGAGAATGAAGAACTATGAGCCTCATCCAGCAGCTCCTTCTTTAATTCTAGGATGGGAGGAACACAAACCCGATTCCAGAACTTTATTATCCCATCAAAATCAAGGTTGAATTCAGGAACATTTCTCACCTTCTTTTGTAACTCTACATCTTCTTTCTGTGACTCTTTAATCTTCACATGTATAGATGGTTGAACATTAATTTGATAAAGATATGATTTTTCCCCTTCCATTATAATTCCAAGATCCATCCTTTGTAAATCCATAAATATTGGATGTTTTGTGATCCTCATCATGTATAAGATAGCATGGTCTTGTCGACTTAATGCATCTTCCACCTTGTTTGCTTTCCCAGGGTGGTAATGAATTGAGCAGTCATAATCCTTAATCAGCTCTAACCATCTTCTTTGGCGCATATTTAGCTCCTTTTGTGTGAAAATATACTTTAAACTTTTATAATCTGTATAAATATCACACCTTTCTCCATAAAGATAATTCCTCCAAATCATTAATGCAAAGATTACCAGAGCTAACTCTAAATCATGAGTTGGGTAATTTTGCTCATGGATTTTTAACTGTCGTGAGGCATAATCTATCACCATATCATTTTTCATAAGAACACACCCCAATCCCTTCTTGGATGCATCACTGTAGATCACAAACCTTTCTCCACTACAAGGCAGTGTGAGCACAGGTGCACTGGATAACCGTCTTTTTAACTCCTTGAAATTATCTTCACATTCCTCCATCCAAAAAAACTTAACTCCTTTCCGAGTCAACTTGGTGAGTGGATTAGATAATTGTGAAAAATATTTCACAAAACTTCGATAATATCCAGCCAAACCAAGAAAACTTCGGATCTCAGTTACTGTTGTTGGTCTCGACCATCTTTCGATAACCTCTGTTTTTGCTGGATCCACGTATATCCCTTCTTTTGAGATTTTGTGACCCAAAAATGCAAATTTTTGAAGACAAAGTTCACACTTTGTAAATTTGGCATAAAGCTTCTCCATTCTCAGGGTCTTCAATATAATTCTCAAGTGATCTTCATGTTCTTCCTTGCTCTTTGAATAGACAAGAATATCATCTATAAAGACTACCACAAACTGATCAAGATAGTCTCTAAAGACTCTATTCATCAGATCCATGAAGATAGAAGGGGCATTAGTAAGACCAAATGGCATCACTATAAATTCATAGTGTCCATACCTTGTATGGAAATCCTTCTTTGGTATATCCTCCCTTTTGACCCTTAATTGATGATACCCTAAACGAAGATCAATCTTGGAAAAGTATTGAGCTCCGTGTAGTCGGTCAAATAAGTCATCAATGCGCGGGAGAGGATATTTGTTCTTGATAGTGATCTTGTTAAGTTCTCGATAATCAATGCAGAGTCTCACGGATCCATCTTTCTTCTTAACAAACAGAACAGGTGCTCCCCAAGGTGACGCACTAGGGCGTATGAATCCCTTATCAATATTCTCTTGGAGTTGATTCTTCAATTCCTACAACTCAATTGGGGTCATTCTATAAGGTGTCTTTGAAATAGGAAAACCACCCGGTACAAGTTCTATTGAAAACTCGACTTCACGATTTGGTGGAAGACCCGGAAATTCCTCTGGAAAGACATCATCAAACACCCACACAATGGGAATATTCTTAATCGTGAGTTTCTCACCAACCATTTGAGATAAATAACCTTCATTTATTGGAATCAAGACCCATAAGATAGAAGAAATTTCCACTGGAAGGTTATGTTCATCCTTGCATCGATAGACGATCATAGATTGATCTGGAATAGGAAATGTGACTTCCCTTCTTTGGGAATTGATATGAGCTCCATATAAAGAAATCCAATTCATGCCAAGAATCACATCAAATTCCACTATAGGAAGGACCACAAGATTTTCAGGAATCACTTTCCCACAAACATCAATCATAGAAGAATTATAAACTTTTGATGTGACTGTTGTGCCATTTGGGGTTGTCACAGCTAACTCAACATCTAATTGTTGAGGTAATATGGTGATACCCTTAGAAAATTCTTCAGAAATAAAAGAGTGGGTGGATCCAGAATCAAATAAAACATTTGCTACTTTAGAGTGGATGGTAAGTTTACCTTTAACCACTTCATTATCGTACTCTAAATCGCTGAAAGAAATCGCATGTGACTTTCCTTTTTCTTTAGCCTTAAGAGTTTGTTGACGTCGATCATCATCAACAACCCTTGGATTAGGTCATTTATTGGCATAATTCCCCATTTCCTTGCACTTGTAACATTGAAGTGTAGGAGGTGCACTCTGTGTAGCCTTTTCTTTGTTCGCATCACTAGACATCTTCTTCCCATCATTGCGGCATTCAAATGCCTGATGACCTTCCTTTCCACATTTGAAAAATTTACTTGTCCCTTTAAGACAAATCCCTCCATGTTTCTTTCCACACTTTGAGCATAAGGGAAAACTCATCTTCTTTTCAGTATGCTCTTTAGATTTTCCTTTGAATTCCATTTTCCACTTCTTATCAAACCCATATGACTGATGGGTTACTCCAATCTCCATCTCAACTTTGAGAGCACATCGAACGATTTCCTCGTAGCTATTGAAGTCCCTTATGGCTAACTCCCTTTGAAGACTTGGTTTTAAGCCACTAAAGAATCGATCGATCTTACCCTTAGGTTGGATAATAATACCAGAAGCATACCTTGCAAGTCTTGTAAAATTTGATTCGTAGGTACCAACAGATTCATCATCCTTTTTCTTTAGTTCAGGAAACTCCTTCTCCATCTTTTTTTGGAGAATACGAGGGAAGTACTTATTGAAAAATAAGTTCTTGAACTCGTCCCATTCCATGGATTCAATTTCATCCCTTTGCCTCATATTTCTGATAAGATTCCACCATTGATCAGCTTCACCTTCCAAGCAATAAACTACTAATATGACTTGATCATGTTCAGAACATTGAAGACTGAAAATATCTTTTCAGTGGTACTGATCCATTGTTCATCCACTAATGGATCAGAAGACCTGCTGAATGAAGGTGGACGCTGCTTCATGAAGGATTCAACAGGATGTTGCTCCTTCCTTTTCTCATTTGGAAGTCCTGCATGATTCATAGCTTGAGAAAGTTGTGTGATCATGGATACAAGATTTTTCATTCCATCTCCCATAACGTTTGGTTGCTCAGGGGGACAATAATTGCATTTCCCGTCGCATTCCGCATTAACACGGTTCCTTTGGGTTCCAGCCATTGACTAAAATCGAGAAGAATAGTGTCAGCAACACTAATTATAATAGGAAAACCACATAATAAAGAATAAAATTTCACACTTAAGGTCTTATCATAGGTTGTTCATGGCCATTTTTAAAACACTAAGATTGTGTTCTATGCTTAGACTTATCCTTAGGGTTCTTACTAAGGCTTTCACATCCTAGTTTCCAAAGGTTGACTATACCTTTCCTCTCATACCAACTGTAGATGCCTGAATCTTGACGTACATGTACATTACATTACTTTTGCGGAATACTTAATACATAACAAAAACAGACACACAAGGACCGTCATAGTTTAGTGTCTTTGGAAACTTGGAATATAATCTTCTAATCGTGGTGAAAGATCTTCAACATCCCCCATAAAGATCTTCCTCTTTTTTTTCTTACCTAAAACCTTTCTTTATATCCTAGGGAAAAGAAAACATAAAAAGGGTGATCTCAAATGCTTAGTAAGGGAAAACATAGTTAACATAAAACAATCCATAAGCATTTGAAAGAAAAAACTTGAACATGAAATTTAAACATCAAAATGTTGAGCAAAGACATAAATCGTGGAAGTATGTAAGGCATATATCATAATGGAACATCAATCATGATAAAATATAATGGTAATAAAACATGTAAATGTGGAAACCATTCAGCACATGTTATGATTTCCATAGTAGCCAAGGCATTGCTTCCAAGACTATCTTAGTGGACAAAGTCCCTTTCTGAATCAAGTTCACTCCTCGTTTCAGTCATCTAACACTGAACCAGATTAAATTATTATTCCAGCCATATCTATATCATGAGATATAAATCTTTACCCAATGCATTGGAGGGAGGTATAGGTCCCACCCATCTCATAATGATACCATTCTTATGTGTGCCACAAAATCATAAATCATACATCATTGCATAACCCATGTAATAAAAATGGGATTCTTAAACATCGTGACATCATAAATCAATTCAAATAAGACCAAGGAATTCATAAAAATAATTCCATCACAACATAATCAAATCAATGTAATAATACGGATAGAAACAGAACCCTATATTATCTTAGTTGGAAAATAATTTTGATAAAACACTTGAACTCCATTCTTGAGGAAAATATCCTTTCTACTTCAAAAACATTTTTCCTTTCTTAACATGTCATAAAATTTTAAATTAAAAGAAGTTGATTAAAAATAAACTTGAAAACTTGTAAAGTATGCTCCATGGAAATAATGTTATAAAAATCCATTCATGTCGTATAAGTTAAAAAAAACATTCTTCATGTACTTTGGTCGGAAAAGTCAAAAAGTACCTCGTACGAAAAAACGACAAAATATTCATTTCATATCTTTTAATAAAAACTCACCGAAGGGTAAAATTACATTTAAAAATTTGTAGGTGGATTTAAATAATATTAAATATTGAAAAAACATGGATGTGGATGATAAATATTCCCCAGTAAATTCTGAAGTATAAACAGTCTCGGATAAAAATGAGATTGTGAGATTTTCCCTTACCTTAGGTCCGATTTTCTTCGTAAGTGTCTGAACCTCCTATATAATGATTTAAATAATGTCATTGAATTATTAAATAATCATAATTATTTTTATGATATCATATATGGTCATATTCTTAGCTTCTTATTAGTAATATTTTATTGTTACTTGTTATTCGGGTGTTTATTTCTTTTTGTTCTTATGCGTGTTTTGTCGAATGAATTCTTATTATTTTTTTTAGGTTATAGATACCTCATTTCAAGAATATTATTAGTGTAATATATATCATATTCATTCATTCAATTCATTTATATAATTATTATGCAATATAGATCATGTAGAACGAGTCGCATCACATCGTGGAGACGGTATTCCGTACGTACGCACGAGCGATGATATCGTTCCCATGATCGTGGAATTGTATTGGAGTGTATGTATACTATTTAAGAAACAATATCACTTTACAATAATCATATATAGTTATTTTTTACACAATTATACCCATCCAAGTAAGGTGGTTGTGAAAATAGATTACCCCACGGCGTGGAGACGGTATTCCGTACGTACGTACGCACGCGCGGTGATTTCGTTTTCTGTAGGATGGATAGATGGTGAAATAGGGTTGTTTCATACTTATAATAAAATATCAGTATATGAGTGATACTGATGTTATTACTTAATAATGAAACAACTAAGTAAGAATAAGTGGAAGAAGAAATAAAGTTGAAATAATCGGTAACGGACATTACCTCTTCTTTGAAGTGCCTCTTTGAGACCTCATATTAGGGCACTAAAATTGGTCTTTGAAGAAGACCAGGACCTCTAGGATGTTTCGAGGGAAGTGGAGAAGAGAATTTGGCATGGTTTGGCCGAGCTTGAAGGCCTAAAGTGGTGTGAGGAGGAGAGGAAGGAGGTGCCCTTTTATAAGGGACGAGAGGGGCACCTTAGGAAAAACTAAAACTATTATTTTATTATAAAGGCATATTCGTTTTTTAATAGCTCAAAATTGATTTATTTCTAAGATAAGGTGGGGATGGGTCGAAATCATCTCATCCAATAGAATTTATACAAGTTTAGGTCATTATATTAACCTTATCTTTTAGTTTTAACTCTTAATTAATTAGATTGACATTAACCATGTCACTTTGTATTTTTATATTATATAGTTAATAAACAAACCATATACAACCAAGAGACCCCCAAGTGATCCATTAATGATACAGCTATCATGATATAAGTATCTTGGCCGAACCATAGATTTTTAGGTATATAATAACAGTTAATAATATAATATTTGTTTTAAAAACTATTTTATGTCAATTTTGACACTATTTGGTAATTGATTTTTGTGAAAATCATAACAGAATTATTAGTTCGAAAAAAGTTAATTAAATAAATACTAACATGTAATATTAACATATAAAATTATTGGAATTCATAAAAAGTCTCAAATTACATTTATTTGGGTATTTATAACATCAATTATGTCAATATTTCATTAATAAGATAATTACTGCATCATCATTGTGTCATAAATAAATTAAATTATTTTAAGTCTAAAAATTACAAATAAAATACCATTATTAAGGAAATCTTTTTATATTTCTAATGAATATTTATAGTCGAATTTATATTATGTATAACCCTATATTAAAAAAATGATTTATTTATTAAACTTTGATTTTAACTATTTTAACCCTTCTTTAAAAAAATTAATAATAAATATCCTAATCTAATCCAAGTGGGCCTAAATGGTAATATTTTATTTCTAAGGTTGTTTTTGTTCGAATTAATCTTATACAATATAATTAGTACATGTGTTAGGGTAATAATAATAACATTTTTAACATTAATTACTCAATTTACTTTTAACCGTTGTAAAAAAAAGTAAAAAGTTACTATTCACCAAAAATTATTTTCATCTCATTGAACCACATTTTAGTCTTTGATATTAACCATGTCTCTCGGATTTTTGAAATTCCACTCACAGAAGTGGTAAAATTAAGTTTTATGTGAATTTGAAAATTCTCCTAGGAGGTGGGTAAAAGAGGGTGAAAAGTTCAATAAAATTTTTATATATCTAAAATTATTATAAAATGACTCCAATGAATTGAATTGAACTTATATAGGTATTATGTATCAATTTTGACCTAAAATAAATTTAAATAAAATAAATAATTATTTAAATAAAAAGTCGGTTTTTAAATAGTAACCCGGTGTTTTCACTATTCATCAAAAATTGAAAGTTTTCAGAAAAATACCAAAATTTCACCCTAGGCTAATTTCGATATTCCGAATCCAAAAATGAAGTCCATTTTGAAAAAAAAATTTACATAATTTCAAAAAGTGGGCATTACTATTCAAAATGGCTAGTTTTAATAATATTTTAATAGCATATCGTTGTTTAGTGAAACTCGGTATTGCGTACAACGCAAGCTATCAAGGAAGGTCGCGATTGCATGTAAAGCAAGCCAAGCTAGTGTTGTGTGTAGTGAAAGATTCCTTTGATGATTTATATAACATAAAAACAAAATATTTCTCATAAAAGTCTCGGGTGTTACACACCCAGTGTCCGTGTATCTTCCGAGATACATGCCAGGTCCAGGAAAGAACCTATAAGCCGTGTGATAATGGTCACACGCCGTGTTAGTGCTTCCCATAACCTAGAACTCCAGTTTCCATTGGGTGGGGCCCACATGTAATGTCTCCCTGGAGGCACGCCGTGTTCTTCATCGCGTGCAGCACACAAAACCTAGCCTCCGCTACCGCTAGTACCAAACGGCGTGTTCTTCTGGATACATGTTGTGTGTTCTGGAAGTTTCCAGAATCACAGGTTCTTCGTCTCACGCTTCGGGAATTAAACAATCTATCGATTCGGACATCTGATCATCATGAAACTCGAAGTTTGTGGTCACCCCAGCACCACGAACTTGATTCCAGTGGTTACAGAGCTACGATCGGCCCCAAAAACAAGATTTGATTCATCCTCATGAAGAACACTCAAAGAACAATTCCTCTCAATCCGAGTCGATTCTCCATCCTCCATCATCATCACACCTCCGCTAGGTCGTCACGGTGCCCGACATGCAATTTGGGACCATTACGTTGTAGAACGGATGCGCAAAGATTCGTTGTTCATCGCCCCACAACGAACGCAAAGAACGTCGGTTAAAAGAGGAGGAAGAAATACAAACCACAAAAGAGGAACAAGCCTCCACCTTCATTCATCACAGCATTGATCTACTCCCATTAGAAGTATTAAACAGAGTGAATCGAAACATGGATTTTAACATCGTTGATTATTCCGCAAAATCAACCTAATTAAAACACTCCTGCAAGAACGCACGATCCGCAGATCAAACTATTCATGGTTTGATCCGCGTTCATCATTTAATTCAAGAACGAAGAGGAAACAAAATTAAAACACAACCCCTACCTCGAGAATTGTTTGATTGCTGACGAAGGAATCATGCTTCCATCACCGTCGTGATCCTTCAATTCCATTGGAGCAGTAATTTCGTGCCATTAATTCATCATAATTTGTTGTCGAGGGTTCTCTCTAAGGCTCCAAGAATTCTCTAGAGTGCCACTCAATTTTCTTCCAATGATCAACATTCGATTAGCCCATTAAAAGGAGGGAATGCGTTTCAGCATTCCATCACACTGCGGCATTAATGAGTCAACATTGTTGTTTCTGAGTCATTATGGTGTGGCCTTAATTATCGTAAAATATTCCCCATCTTTGCACTGCAGCGAATGTTTCGCAAATAAAATAAAATAATATTTTTGAACTATATTATTTTATTTTATTTTATTTTATTTTATATTATTTAACTAAAAACGTCTAAAAATTAACTTTTTCCCTCGACCTGCTCTGATCGATGTTAGGCCTGTTTTTAGGAAAAGTCGTCATCCCGGACACAACGGTGCCCTCATATTTTTAATCTGGACATCCATTTGGAAACTTCGACAACCTCGCACACCCACCAACTCAATTAACTTAAAAACTGTTCAAACCACCATTCCTGGATCACCGGGCCTCGGAATGATGTATCGTATCCACTCTTGGTCTCGTAATAATTCCATATAATCTTTTAAAATAATACACGAAAAATATAAGACAATACACATCGGCCTGCGGGACAGTAGTTTGTGGATCATTTTATGTTCCTGGAAATTCATGATCCGGCTGGTCCGCATACCTTTCCCGGTGATGGTATGTTGGACACTTAAAATGCCCTGAAAACTTGAATTCCTTCACGCTTCTTCTGAAATTTATGGCTCAATTTGAGTACCTTCACCTTTATAGGCTTGTAGAAGTTATTGATTCCTTCTGAAAAGTGATTGTGGGGGTGTTTTCTCCTTTTGGTGGAATTTTTAAGACCCTACAGTGATTTATTAAACCCTAATGAAACCCATTTATTTTTGTTTTTTTATTTCTTGACCATGATTTTTAAATGTTCTCTTTCCATGTGTAATGCATGATTATGTTCATTTTATGATGTTATTGGTGGTACAATAATTATATATCCCTCCAATAAATTTTTTAATGTGATAAATGTCATGAGATTATTTATATTATGAACAGACATTAATTTATATTTGTTCACAATTACGATGTTATGATATACACATATGTTATGTGTGAACATGATGTTTTCTTTTCTCACAACTATGTAAGGTATTTGACCACTATATTATGATGTTTCATTATTATTCATATGCCATATTCTATTCCATTATCAATGGTTCCCTCATGATTATGATGATGATTTTATGCTTATAATATAAAGATGTTGACCATTCTTACTCATGTACTATTGATTCATGTCCCTTTCCCTCCTATGATATTCATCCCCTTACTGGACTTTTAGCTCACCCATTTTTTTGATGTGTATCCTCTAGTGAATACAAGTACTAAGGAGAATATGGGGTATTTTAGGAGGATAAGGAAGAGGGATTAAATAATTTTTATTTTTTATTATGTATAAGTGATGTATGAGCCTAATTTTCCTAAGATACTAAACCTTTAGATCCTGGATTGTATCATTATGTTTTTATATATTCTAAATGATGTAATAGTAATGTTAGAGAAATTTGGGTCATTGTAGTTGATATCTATATAGACCCTCTCTTTTGAAGTATAAAAATTACATTACATTTGGGAAATACTTAAAGAATAATAAAAAAAGATTTCCAAAGACCGTAATTGGTATAGTGCCTTTGGAAACATGGAAATATAAACACTGGTATATAAGTGAGCTACATTATCCTCCCCTAGGTTCTTCAAGACTAGCACCATTCTTAGACACATCATACTTACTACATATTTTCATATCCTCTGTAAGGAAATATAAAAAGGGGTGAGATAAAATTCTTAGCAAGGGTAAACAAGGGAGATATGTAAGCAAAAACATGAGCATATGGGTATGAGAACTTGATCAAAATATTATAAGATCATACCCTACATATCAAAGATCTTAAACGTGAATCATGACATAATTATTCGAAGTTCATAAGACATCATTCATAAATAAATAAAGGACATAATCTATGAAATCATAACATATGAATAATACAATGAATTGTGTAATACACATGAGAAAATAATTATATCAATAGTATCTAATTAATCACTTCCATAACCATCTTATTGGTGATGGTTCGCTCCCATGGCCATCTTAGTAGCATGAGTTCACTCCTCATTCCATCTTAGAAGTCCTAGTTCACTCACATGGACATCTTAGAAGCATGATTTCACTCCTCATTCTATCTTAGTAGTCATGGTTCACTCCCATTTCCATCTTAGTATCAATTTTCACTCCCAAAACCATATTACTAGCATGAGTTCACTTATAATACCATCTTCTCCTATCTCATGAGATATAAATATTTACCTAGTTCATTGGAGGGAGATACAGATCCCACCTGTCACTTAATGAAATCATACATACATGTTCCACAAGATTGTTAAATAATATCATATCTGATCCCATGAAATGAAATGGATGTAATAAACATGTAATTATATCATAACCTATGTAAAAAGATACATGTTTTATAATAATTTCATTATAAACTCAACTCATGAAAATAAACGTATTTCATAAACATATAACCCATGAAGGAGAAATGGGATTCATAAAGACCATGACATTAAGCATAACCCATTCAAAGAAAGGATATGAAAGGAACCTTTAGATCATTTCCTAGAAAGGCATGAGTAGCATCAATAGATTTCATCATAGATGGAAAGTAATTTTGAAATATCTTTTAAAAATAATTCATCAGGAAAATATTGTTTCTTTTTTTAACATGCTTTTTAACACATAAAACCATTTGAGAATCATTTTCTTAGAAAATAACTTCAAAACTTATAAATAAGACATGAATCATTTTGAAAACATTTTTCCTTGAAAACTTATAAATTGATCTTAAAAATATTTTAAAAACCTTTTTCATTGAAATCACTTTGAAAAATTTTAAATAAATCTTGAAATTGTTGGGAAAACTTTTTTACTTGAAAAATAATGAAAGGATCTTGAAAATGTTTTAAAAACAATTTATTTAAATATACTTTGAAAAAAATTCAATAAGACATGAAAACATTTTGAAAACAATTTTTCTTAAAAATTAAATTTAAAAACGATTTCTTAATGATTAACCTATTAAAACAATAGAAGTAAACTTCAATGGAATGACGGTGAGTAAATCCGTACATGTTGTATGAGGTAAAAATAATATTCCTTTTTTACAGTAAGACGGTTAGAAAAATTCAATCTTATAAAAGTGACAAGAATATTCCTTTTAAGATATTGGTAAAATAAAAAAGGGTAAAAATTTCTTCTAATGATTATATTATAATGGTAATATATTCTTGGAAACCCTTTTTATAAAACATTGGTTTAAAGGAACATAGATTTATGATGAAAGAGAGGGTAAAGTTAGGCTTCCATAATAACAATTTCTTAACTATATTATGTAAAAAAGAGTGAAAAATGGTACCAATACATGAATATATCATGAAATAAAAGATTATAAGGAAACTCATGAGTTTTCTTGAGAGATGGATCATAATATTTCATCACAGGAAGCATATATAGAAATAATCTCAAAAAATGATTAGATTGTCTCAATAAACTCTGATAACTTGGTAAATTGGGATTATACTCTAAACAATGATATTAAATTAAACAAAAAATATCATAAAAATATTATATTCATGACATGTAAAATTGAAGTATATATACCTCGAAGAAAGATTTTAGGTGCATAACAAAACATGAGTCTCGAAGAAGGAAAATTGAGACAAAAATGTTTTACCAACTTGGTATGTCACGACCCCCTCCCCACAAAGTGTACCCCTCCTGGGCCAGAAATGTGAGAAGGGAGATAATGACCCCCAATTCCCACCTCCAGTAGGCCCTGGGTTGGCGACTAGCACCAAGGGTATAGTAACACACAAAAATGGGAGGCATTACCCTCTAAGAGAACATATGCAAAAGAGAGAGATAAGATAGACACTGATCAAATCTAACTCAGACTGCAATATAAATGAAAACCCAAGTACACATATGAAATGTCATTCAGAAGTACTACAACTGGAAGGGAAAATTGCAAGTACCCAAAAGAAAGTAAAAACAGCAGCAACCACAAGCCCGAACAGCTCCTACACCCCAAGCTAGTAGAAACCAGCTTGATCTCCAACCTTTTCCAAGTGACCTGAAAAACAGTTATATATACATAGGGTGAGTATAACATTATAATCAGTAGGGTCCTCCATGAATCCTCTCATGCAAAAGTAAAGAAAGCATGTTAAAGCACGGTGAACAACAAGTGAAACTAACTCATCACCTAAATAGATATACTAAGTTCTGAACCTCACCTTGGCTACTCTCACAAATTAATACAGACAAGAATATAGCTTATAGTAAAGAATATCATGGATACCCTACTACTACTTCCCCACTGTTTTGCTGCTTTGCCCCAATATTCCACGCCATGAGCATCTCTCTCCAAAAAGGCTTACCCACAGTCACCTGGGCGAAGCACCACAAAATGAACCTCGTGCAACACAAAGGATTTCCCGCAGACACATGGGTGAAGCACCACACTATCCTCACAACCAAAAGTAACCAAGTAGTTTCCGAGAGCCACCACAGCTCGCATAACATTTATCATACGTCAAGTATTATACCTCAAGCCATTACAGCCTATACACAGAGTAAGGATCCTCAAGTCATCACGGTCTATACACGCTACACCTATAGTAGTCCATAGGATACTATATCCAGAATATATGTGTGTGAATAACCACAAGCCATTACAGCCCTCTACACACATACATGGGGAAAACTAACTGTTGTGCCCACTAGCACAAGTATCTACCAAGAGAAGAGAGTGGGGTCAAAGGGGGTAGTCATCCATTCTTCCTCCCACCAGAATGTTGGGGAAAACACCCCACCCCCCCAGGGCTCAGAATCCCCAGGGTGTCAGTTGCCCTTACTGACAGGGTGGAGTAGCGTATAGAAACATAAAAAGTACAGAATATATTATATCTCACAACCACACTATGGGAATTACCTAGTCTTAGACACAACTGTAGCTAACATCTCTCAGACTCCGGGATGCTACTTCTAAGACTAGGTATCCTATAAGCACACAACCATTTAAATAGCTTTATTATATTACTTCATTCCCTTTTTTATCAGTTCGACTGTACGTTAATTAATTATTTAAACATTAACCCTGAACAGTTCCACATTAAGTTCCATTAGCATCACACCCAAAGTCAACTGTCCCTTTAAAAATTACAACCTCATCATTATGTTCCAGTGAACTCCAACCCCATGAGTTAACACCATTTTTTCAAATATTCATTACAGAATTACTTTCCCATATTCCCAGGCATTCTAGAAAATCATCCTATGCTACTAACACAAGGGGATCAACACGGTGAGTAGATGTACTACCAGTCGAGTCTTTTCCACCTATATCAAGAGCGCAGACCCATCCTCCTTGGAGAATCTAGACACGGAAAGCACGTGGAATACCCCACACGTCTTCGCCTCTTTTGAAAAAAGGGTAAGCAAGACCAGCTACCTTGAGCAGTGGGGAAAAGTAAAGCAGATAAACAACCAAAGAACCATCAAGAATATAACAAACACATTCATCCCATTCCATCATCCTCGGTGTCCTCCCCGACACCCACATACATAAACCGATGCATCTCGACACTCTAGGTGTCATCTGCTGCCACAACCAAAAGTCTCCATGCCTCCACATATCACAACAGCCACCCAGGCTCACATCACAGCACAAGCAGTAGGAAAACAAAACATCACATCAATGGGCTCTTGGCCCTTTAACAATCAAGAGGGTAACTCAAAACCCTTTAAGAAATCATCAAAAAATTAGCTCTTTAATCCATCTAGAATTAACAGGTTTATTATTCATAGGTTCCAAATTTGGGAAACCTAATTAGTAAGCTATCAGAATTAATTAAACATGCTTACTGCGAAAATTTGATTAACATAAAAAAACAACAAGAACTAGATTCATTTTCATGCCTCATTATCTTTATCCAAACAATTATTAATTAAACCCAATTTATGTTCTTTACTGATTTCCATTAATAACAAACAGCTAAGAAAAGCAAGCATGGATATCACACTATCTAGAAAAACAAGAGGCAATAACATATGATCGATATCAATTTACTTATCTGGTGAAAATATTTATTATGTCAATTTCATTGTCATCCAGTGGGATTAAACATGCTAACGATACAGTTGAATGTAAAATAAAGAGAAGCAATGAATCCCCTACCTTGAAGAGTTCTTCATGTTCTTTTTCCACACAACGGGTCACGATCCTCCTCTCATGACAACTGCATCCACCCGAGGATGCCATGGTACGACCGTACCAACCAAACCCAAAGAAAAACCCCATTGGAAGTATGGATATTACATGATATAAGATGAAAAGTAAAAACAGGAGAAGATGTTCCCTGAAGGAACGATGATAAAACATACCTTATATCAAAGATTAATCGATACAGCTTGGTTGCATCAAACAGAGTGGAACCAATCCGAGGAGTAAAGTTTGATTGTGCAACTCCTACGGAAAGGATTGAAAGGTTCTAGCGTCTCATAGTCGAGAACAAAGAGGAAGAACAAGGTAGGATGATATCTCATCCCTTTTTGAAGATTTAATGGGGCGGCAGTTTAATATACGCTTATTTCCCCATTAAAAGCGGATTGCATTAACCCATGCGGTTTGACCAAGTAAAAACATCCCGAGCCATAGAAATAATTAATTTAGGAGTTATGGCCTTTGAATTGTCCTTAGAGTCCTTAAAACAAGGCTTTAAATTCATTTTACGTCAAAGGAAAATGCTAAAGGGGTGAAACTTGTGGGAAGCTGGAAACACTATTCACGAACCCAAAATATGGAAAAGGAAAGAAGAGGTGACAATTAGAAAGTCACCATTATGGAAACACTATTCACAACTCAAAATTTGGAAAAGGAAAGAAAATGTGACACTTAGAAGGTCACCGTTCTGGAAACACTATTCACAAACTCGAAATTTGGCAAAGGAAAGAAAAGGTGAACCTTAGAAGGTCACGGTTCTGGAAACACTGTTCACAGAACTCAAAAATTTGGAAAAGGAAAGAAAAGGTGACACTTGGGGCTCACCGTTCTGGAAACACTGTTCACAGAACTCAAAATTTGGCAAAGGAAAGAAAAGGTCACCGTTAGAGGTTACCGATAGAGGTTTCCATTAGAGGTTACCGATAGAGGTTACCGTTAGAGGTTACCGGTAGAGGTTACCGTTTGAGGTTACCGATAGAGGTTACCGTTAGAGGTTACCGATAGAGGTTACCTTTAGAGGTTACCATTGTACTGTTCACAACTGTCTACCATTGGAACTATTCACTGAACTGAAAATTGGGCAAAGTGTTTGGGATAAGTCACCTTGACCTCCCAGAACACCTCAAAACCCATAATTCAACAAAGGAATGGACCAGAGAGGTCCAGGACATTACATTAGATACCTCTCGAAAAATTCTCGTCCTCATGAATACAAAACCCACCTAAAGAGAAAAAAAATAAAAGGGGTCTGAACTACCACCCATCAGATACCTCTCAAAAGAGAGAAAGCCACAAAAGCAACGAAGAAAAATTCATAAATAAAACATGAAGGGTCTAACCACAAAGGGAACATCATTACATGAAAAGAGTTAAACATCAAACAACTCTGGGTACTGAACACGTATCTATGACTCACATTCCCAGGTACTCTCCTCCATTCCACCATTTCGCCACAAGACACGAACTAAGGGGACAGAATGCCCGCACAACACCTTCTCCTTGTGGTCTTGGATCTCCAAAGGTTGCTCCTCAAACGTTGCATCATCATCAACATCAATCTCTCCACAATTTATGATGTGAGAGTCATCATGAAGATAATGATGGAGCTATGATACATGGAAAACCTCATGTATCTGACTCATCTTTGGGGGAAGTGCTACTTGATACGCCACAGCTCCAACATGAGCTAACACCTCGAAAGGCCCAACAAACCAGGGATAAATCTTACTTCCATTACCAAACCTTCACTTCCCATGATGGGGAGTCACCTTCAAAAACACAAGATCCCCAACATTAAACTCTAAGGGCCTCCTTCTTTGATCAGCATATGATTTTTGATGATCTTGCACTGTCTTCATCCTCTCACGAATCACCTAAACCATCTCTGTTGTATTCTGTACTAGTTATGGTCTGAGAATTTCTGACTCTCCGACCCTAGTCCAGCACAACGGAGAACGGAAAGGCCATCCATACAAGGCTTCAAACAGTGCTATACCGATGGTGGAGTGAAAACTATTATTGTAAGCGAACTCCACCAAGGGTAAGTGCCTTATCCATGAACCTCCAAAATCAAGAACACAAGAGCGTAACATGTCTTCAAGATTCTGGATGGTTCGCTCCGTTTGACCATCCGTTTGAGGATGAAAAGCAGTGCTAAGGCATAGTTGAGAACCGAATGCATGTTAGAGACCTCTCCACACCCTGGAGGTAAAATGAGGATCTCGATCAGAAATGATTGTCCTAGGGACTCCATGAATTCTCACCACTTTCTCTAGATACTTCCTCGACAAAACTTCCACTGAGCTTGACTCCTTGATCGCTATGAAGTGGGCCGATTTTGTTAAACAATACACTACCACCCAAATAGCGTCATTTCCTCTCGGAGCTCGAGGTAAACTAGTAACAAATTCCATTGAGATGACCTAACACTTCCACTGAGGAATCTCTAATGGATGGAGAAGACCACCAGTAACAGGGTGTTCAGCCTTCACCTTCTGGAAGACCAAAAATTGAGACACAAAATCCGCAACCACACACTTCAACCCGGGCCACAAAAACTAGCTCCTCAAGGCTCGGTACATCTTTGTCACACCAGGATGCACCGCTAAAGGTGAACTATGGAACTCTCTAAGAACCGTATCGCGCATCATCAAAGGAACAAAAAGCCTTCCATGATACAAAACTCAGTGTTGTTCATCCCCAGTCCAACCATTAGGGGCCTCGCCACAAACAACTCAGTCTTTCCAAAACTCTACCTGAAGATCCCCCAACTGGGACTCTTAAGCCTTCTACATCAGGGATGAATGTACCATCATCTGAAAAAGACAACCTCTACCCCCAACTTCTCCCATATCAAGATGCAATGCTGACAGTTCTTCCATTACTCTCCAGGAATCACCGGATTCATGCACAGCATCACTACGTGACTTTCGGCTTAGTGCATTAGCTACAACATTCCCTTTTCCAGGTGTATATGATATTTTGAAGTCGTATTCCTATAAGAACTCCATCCACCGACGTTGTTGTAAGTTTAAGTCACACTAGGAGAAAACATACCTCAAAATCTTATGATCAGTGAAAACCAAAAAGAGCTCACTAATGAGGTAATGTCTCCACAACTTCCGAGAAAACACCACGGCTACCAACTCAAGATCATGGGTGGCATAGTTGCGTTCATGGGGACGCAACTGCTGAGACCCATAAGAAACAACTGACCTCTGTTGTATGAGAACACAGCCTAACCTCAGATGTGAAACATCGCAGAAAACATCAAACTGAACTCCCTCAGCTGGAAGACAAAGGACTGGAGCACTTACTAACTTCTCCTTTAGATACTCGAAAGCTTCATGACACTAATTATTCCATATGAATGACTGATACTTCCTATTCAAATCTGTTAGAGGAGTTGAAAATCAGGAGAAATTGGCTACGAACCTCATGTAGTATCCTATGAGACCAAGGAAACTTCACACCTCTCACACTATCTTGGGGGTAGCCCAAGATACAGCTGCTTCTATCTTCGATGGATCCATAGCTACTCCCTGTTGGGACACAACATGCCCCAAGAAACAAACTTCTTGAGCCCAAAACTCACACTTAGACAACTTCCCAAACAGCTGATGTTGACAAAGAACTCCCAAAATGGCTTGTAGATGCTTTGCATGCTCCTCTTCAGATGTGGAGTACACAAGGATGTCGTTAATGAAAACTACTAAGAACTTGTCCAGGAAATCACGGAACACAACATTCATCAATCCCATGAATACATCTTGAGAATTCGTCATGCCAAATGGAATTACAACAAACTCATAATGCCCATGACAACAACGAAAAGTATTCTTTGGGATATCCTCATCCTTCACAAACATCTGATGATATCTTAACCGCAAGTCAATCTTTGAGAACCAACTTGCACCCTTCGGTTGATCGAATAAATCATCAATTCGCGAAAGAGGATAATGATTCTTTATTGTCACTTTGTTTAAGCGATGATAATCGACACACAACCACAAACTGTCACCGGCCTTCTTCACGAACAAGACTAGTGAACCCCATGGTGACACACTTGGTCGAACAAAACCACACTACAACAGACCATCAAGCTGTATACGTAGCTCTCATAACTCAGAAGGGGTCATCCTATATGGAGACCTAGAGATAGAAGATGCTCCTGGATGTAGCTCGATCCCAAACTCGATCTCTCGTCGAGGGGGTAATGCTACAACCTCTTCTGGAAAGACATCAGGTTACTCCTCTACGACCCTAGGAAACTCCAACTGTTGAACCTCTGAAGAACTCAGCATCATCCCAGCCATCATGGATGATAAGGATGGAACATGCCTGTGACCCATCCGAGGATCTCACTCACCAAAAAACACCACTGGCTCTCCATCTGCACTAATGAAGATGACCTTCTTCCTGAATCAATCCATGATAGCCTGCAACAAATACAACCAATACATGCCATGGATAACATCATATGGTTGTATTCGTAAACATAGGAAATATCCCCAAGAGCGGTGTTGCCCCAACACTAGCTCACAGTCTCTACATACTTCAAACAAGTCAGATCAACCTCCAACTGGCGTAGTCAACGCCAAGGGCACTAGAAGCCTCTCTACCTTAAGTCCCAAAGCATGGACAAGGGTAGGTGATATGAAGGAGTGTGTCACTCCTGAATCAAACAAGGCATACACCAAGGTATAAAACAAGCAAATGGTACCTTGAACGACATCCGGATCGCCTGGAGGTGGTAACGCTAGAGCATGAAGCTGACCACGACCTCCTCCACAGCCTCTCTGACCTTGATGACGACCACCACCACGGCCGCGCTCTGCTCTCTGTGGATGGAGAGCATCATGGGGCAGTCCTCTGCCTGCCTCATCTACCCTCTGTAGATCTAAAGCTGGTGCAACTGGCTGATGCTGCCTCAGCTGGAACTGGCTCAACAGAGGAACCTGGAGTGTATCCCCTGGTGCATGATGACCACTCTGAAAGGTCGGGCACTCCCGCTGCTGATGGCCACGACCACCACAATAAAAAAAAGATCTTGATCCCTTGTCATAGGCTTGATAGTTGCTGACTCTGGAGAAATGAGATGTGAAGGGTGGGGACCTACCCTCGGCTGAACAAAAACTCTTCTACCCTGAAAACCAGGAACCCCAGACCACATCTCTGCTTCGTGATTAATCATGCTGATTCCCCTCTTGTGATGATCTGGTCCGAGCCAAAGTCCTCCAACAACCTCCGCCCTCGCCAGTACCTCAAGATATGTTTTCAACATAAATGGGGTGACCTGGTATTGGATCTCTAGATGCAAAGACTCCTCAGAATGCCTCGCCCAGGCCTCCTCATCTGGTAGTAGGTCTGAAGCATATCGTAAAAGGTTCCTGAAACGAATTCCAAACTCTTGAACACTAGAGCTCCCCTATCGAAGGGTAAGAATCTCCTGGCGACTAGACTCCTTCGTAGTCGAAGAAAGAAACTCGACTCTAAACCTCTCTCGGAACTCCTCCCATGAGATCACTAACACCTCACGATCCCCGAGGAATAAGAACCACCACTGCCATGCTGCTCCACGCAGCATCATCACAACCAAGGACACCCAGTGCTCCTTACGATCATGAATCGAACTTAAGTCGATCTCGACCTCCTCTAACCAGTCTTCCATGACTGCATCTGAAATAGAGCCCCCATACTTCTGCAGACTTTGGTGCTGAAACTCTCAGAGTGTCTTCCTCCAAGTGTCGTCGTCGTCAACCTCTACCCGGCGGTGATCTTCTGGCAGAGCATGCTGGACATCTTCTATGAGAGCCTGACGAGGACATCGACCTGGAGCCATACCTTCAAAATAACAAACACTTAGAGCTCCTAAACCTGGAATATGGGAGACTCAACATTAATTAATTATTATTTTCATTATTTTTTTATTCATTTTAGGTTAACCTATCCCAAGGTCTACCCATTCAAACACAGGAACAATGAATAATGATGCATGATCCTTTCCTAGGTCTCTACCCTGCAACTAGTATCACCTTGTTTTGTAGCCATTGTAAACTTAAAGGTCCATACATCAGATCATAGGGGGCCCAAAACGCCTATGTCTCATCTGGTCTCCAGTGTTTACCTCACTTTCTAAACATGAATGACACCATTTCCCTACCAACCCATGCAACCTCACATGTGCCTAACTCCAAACTCTATCATATCCCTCAACTAGAGCCCCGATACCACTCTGTCATGACCCCCTCCCCACAAAGTGTGCCCCTCCTGGGCCATCAATGTGAGAAAGGAGATAATGACCCCTGAGTCTTGCCTCTAGTAGGCCCCGGGTTGGTGACTAGCACCGAGGGTATAGTAACACACAAAAATGGGAGGCATTACCCTCTAAGAGAACACATGCAGAAGAGAGAGATAAGATAGACACCGATCAACTCCAACTCAGACTATAATATAAATAAAAATCCAAGTACACATATGAAATGTCATGCATAAGTACTACAACTGGAAGGGAAAACTGCAAGTACCCAAAAGAATGTAAAAACAGCAGCAACCACAAGCTCGAACAGCTCCTGTACCCCAAGCTAGTAGAAACCAGCTTGATCTCCAACCTGCTCCAAGTGACCTAAAAACAGTTATATATACATAGGGTGAGTATAACAGTATACTTAGTAGGATCCTCCCCGAAGAATCTCATGAAAAAGTAAAAAAATCATGCTAAAGCACAGTAAACAACAAGTGAAACTAACTCACCACCTAAACAGGTATACTAAGTTCCCAACCTCACCTTGGCTACTCTCACAAAGTAATGAATATAAGAATATAGAATATAGTAAAGAATATCATGAGTACCCTGCTACTACTTCCCCACTGGATTACCTCTTTGCCCCAATGTCGCACGTCCTGAGCATCTCTCTCCAAAAAGGCTTTCCCGCAGACACCTGGGTGAAGCACCACAATATACACCTCGTGCAACACAAAGGCTTGCCCGTAGACACCTGGGAGAATCACCACACCATACTCAAAACGAAAAGTAACCAGGTAGTTTCCGAGAGCCACCATATCTCACATAACGTGTATCATACGTCGGGTATTATACGTCAAGCCATTATAGCCCATATACCGAGTAAGGATCCTCAAGCCATCACAGCCTATACACGTTAGACCTATAGTAGTCCATAGGATACTATATCCAGAATATATGTGTGTGAATAACCACAAGCCATTACATCCCTCTAAACACATTCCTGGGGAAAAATAACCGTTGTTCCCACTAGCAGAAGTATCTACCAAGAAAAGAGAGTGGGGTCAAAGGGGGTAGTCAGTCATTCTTCCTCCCACTGGAATGTTGCGGAAAACACCCCCCCCCCCCAGGGCTCAAAATCCTCGGGGTGTCAGTTTCCCTTACTAATAGGGTATAGTAGCGTATGGAAACATAAAAAGTATAGAATATATTATATCTCACAACCACACTATGGGCATTACCTAGTCTTATAGACAACTGCAGTTAACGTCTCTCAGACTCTAGGATGCTACTTCTAAGACTAGGTATCCTATAATCACCCAAACATTTAAAGAGATTTATTAGATTACTTCATTCTCTTTTTTATCAGTTCCATTATACGTTAATTAATTCTTTAAACATTAACCATGAACAGTTCTGCATTAATTTCCATTATCATCCCACCCAAAGTCAACTATCCCTTTAAAAATTACAACATCATCATTATGTTCACGCGAGCTCCAACCCCATGAGTTAACACCATTTATTCAAATATTCATTACAGAATTACTTTACCATATTCCCAGGCATTCTAGAAAAGCATTCTACGCTACTAAATCAAGGGTCTCAACACGGTGAGTAGATGTACTACCCGTCGAGTCTTTGCCGCCTATAGCAAGAGCATAGACCCATCCTCCCTAGAGCTGCTAAACACAGAAATCACGTGGCATACCCCACGCGTCTTCACCTCTTTTAGAAGAAGGGATAGCAAGACCAGGTAGCTTGAGCAGTGGGGAAAAGTAAAGTTGATAAACAACCAAAGAACCAGAAAGCATCAAACAAACACATTCATCCCACTCCATCATCCTTGGTGTCCTCCCTGACTCCCACATACACAAACCGATGCATCTCGCCACTCTAGGCTTCATCTGTTGCCACAACCAAAAGTATCCATGCCTCCACATATCACAACAACCATCCAGGCTCACATCACAGCACAAGCAGTAGGAAAACAAAACATCACATCAATGGGATATTTCCCCTTTAACAATCAAGAGGGTAACTCAGAACACTTAAATAAATTATCAAACAATTAGCTCTTTAATCCATCTTGAATTAACTGGTTTGTTATTCATAGGTTCCAAATTTTGGAAAACTAATCAGTAAGCTATCACAATTAATTATACATCCTTACTGCGCAAATTTTATTAACATCAAAATACAACAAGAACCATATTCTTTTTCATGCCTCTTTATCTTTATCCAAACAATTATTAATTAAACCAAATTTACATTCTTTGCCGATTTCCATCAAGAACAAATAGCTAAGCAAAGCAAGCATAGATATCACACTATCTAGCAAAACAAGAGGAAATAACATATGATTGATATCAATTTACTTATCCGGTTAAAATATTTATTATATTAATTCCATTATCATCCAGTGGGATTAAACATACTAACAATACAGTTGCATATAAAAGAAAGAGAAGAAATGAATCCCCTACCTCGAAGAGTTCTTGACGTTCTTTATCCACACAACGGGTCATGATCCTCCTCTTGTGACAACTGCATCCACCCAAGGATGCCACGATACGACCGTACCAACAAAACCCCAAGAAAAATACCATTATAAGTATGGATATTACATGATATAAGATGAAAAGGAGAAACATGAGAAGATGATCCCTGAAGGAATGATGATAAAACATACCTTATATTGAAGATTGATCGATACAGCTTGGTTGCATCAAACAGAGCGGAACCGATCCGAGGAGTAAAGTTTGATTGTGCAACTCCTATGGGAAGGATTGAAAGGTTCTAGCATCTCATAGCTAAGAACAAAGAGGAAGAACAAGGGAGGATGATATCTTGTCCCTTTTTAAAGATTTAATGGGGCGACGGTTTAAGATACGCTTAATTCCCCGTTAAAAGTGGATCGCATTAACCCATGCGGTTTGACCAAGTAAAAGCATCCCGAGCCATAAGAATAATTAATTTATGAGTTATGGCCTTTGAATTGGCCTTAGAGTCCTTAAAACAAGGCTTTAAATTCATTTTATGTCAAAGGAAAATGCTAAAGGGGCGAAACTTGTGGGAAGCTAGAAACACTATTCACAAACCCAAAATATGGCAAAGGAAAGAAGAGGTGATAGTTAGAAGGTTACCATTCTGGAAAAACTATTCACAACTCGAAATTTGGCAAAGGAAAGAAAAGGTGACACTTAAAAGGTCATAATTCTGGAAACATTGTTCACAGAACTCAAAAATTTGGCAAAGGAAAGAAAAGATGACACTTAGAGCTCACAGTTCTGGAAACACTGTTCACAGAACTCAAAATTTGAAAAAGGAAAGAAAATGTGACACTTAGAGCTCACCATTCGGGAAACACTGTTCACAGAACTCAAAAATTTGGCAAAGGAAAGAGAAGGTGACACTTAGAGCTTACCGTTCTGGAAATAGTGTTCACAGAACTCAAAATTTGGGAAAGGAAAGAAAAGGTGACACTTAGAGGTCAACGTTCTGGAAACACTGTTCACAGAACTCAAAATTTGGAAAAGGAAAGAAAAGGTCACTATTATAGGTTACCTATAGAGGTTACCATTAGAGGTTACTGATAGAGGTTACCGTTAGAGGTTACCGTTGCACTGTTCATAACTGTCTACCGTTGGAACTGTTCATTGAACTGGAAATTTGTCACGAACCGAATCTGGTCACCACCAAACCCGGCACCAAACCCAGCTGGTGACAAGTCCCAAAGGGCGTTCCCAATCCCCATGGGCTATCACAAGTTCCCAGGTATCATTTATCTTGGTTTGGGAACGATTTACCCGAATATTTATACATAAAACACCAAAAATATTTGATAAAATGAATCTAAAAAATTTATACCAACAAGGTTTATACAAAAATCCAGAACTGAATATATAAGTTCAAAAGCAATACAAAAGGTCCAAATACACAATTAAACCGCAACAAAACAGCCCCATGGACTCCACATGACATGGGGTCATCACCCCCAAGTCTCCTCCACAACTCCGCCCCAAGGATGGGGACTAACACCCTGAACCGCCATCACCCTTAGCCTTTCCTTTACCTAAGTCAAACATAACCAAGTCTACTTACACCCAAGGGGTGTAATTAGGGTGTGAGACTAAGCCCAATAGGATACCACCCAATGATTCTAATGAGCATGCAATACAATGTGAAAAGAAAGTAGTTTTAATACGCAAAGAAAAGTAGTGATAAAATCCAAAAAATGAAACTTTCAATTGAAAACATTTCTCAAGATAAAGTTTTCAGAATGTTCACACATTTAAATAGACATGTTATCTACTGTAAAGTACTTCCAAAATCACCCCAATACATAGACAAATACCACTAACACAATGAGCAACAAAATCGGGAACACCCCTAGGCACTAGATAGTCTCGGGCCCCATGTACCTCATACATCAGTGTAAAGTAACCATAGTAAAATCCATTCTCATGCACGAGACACTAGTAGGGAACATAACCATAACCCAGTGGTCCCCAATCATCATCTACATAGTTTAGTTAGAGTTGTTTTTATCCAAATTCTAGATGAAACAGAGAAAAAACCCATCCGGTCCACTAGTCGTACTAGTACGCATCCGCCCCACCTAGGTACCCGGGCTTCCCCCTTTGTGCTCAAACAATTTCAGCATTTAATACATATCCATTTTAATTTAAAACACCACTACTGGTCACATACACCAAATAAAAAATATATCTCATTTTATACCACTTAAAACACGCAACAAACACTTTGATTTTTAATAAAACAATTTCTCAAAATCACGTGTTGTTTTGCACACAAAATCCCTTAAGAACCACACTTGTACACTATGTTCACACTTGTAAGTCACCAAAATATTAAATTCAGTCCAATAAATTTCAATTAAAACAAAAAATCAATTTTAGGGCATCCCCATTTTAAACAAGAAGTGATAACTTTGTAAAACCTTCATTTTCACAGAAAAGTGGAACCAAAACTTCACTTTCTTTACAAACACAATTAAAATCCATTATTTCAAAAACAACCCAAGGGGATAAAAATTTAAAACATTATTTTCAGCCTTATTACAGGTCAATAAAAGAAATTAAGTATTTATAGTGAATCCCCAAATAAACCAATAAAACATTCTTTTGGAAAACCCCCAATTTCCCAACAAATTGGCATTTAAAATTCAATTGCAATAGAAACATCATTAGAACCAATTTTTGCAGAAATAATAAAATTGTATAAACCTAAAAATATGATAAATACATCATTATAATACACAAATATTGTGTCAACATTGGAATCACCTACCAAAGCAAATGAAACCCTTGAATCCTTTGTGCGAAAACACAAACGCACCACCGTCGCACCTCAAGGAGGGTAGATCAAACCTAAAAATAGAAAATTGGACCAAGAAAACCCAAGGTTAAACCTTAGGTTTGACACATTACCCTCTTTAAATTTGGTACTTCATGTATAAGGGAAGAAACCCTAATCACATTCAATGAAACCCTAAGAAAAATGAAAGAGGAATGGAAGAGACACACTTACTTTAGGGATCTAGATGAATCGCCCATAATACACAAGTAGCTGAAATTTAAAACAGTAAAAACATCAAGGAATACTCTAATAAGGATGAGTAGGTTATTTAGGAACTGGAATGGAAGAAAAAGAGTTAGAATTGAGAGAGTTATGATGGAAATAACTTACCTCTTTAAAACTTCCCGATTTTAACAAAACCTAAGAAGATCAGCACTCAATCGCAATGAAGAAGAGATCCAGAGAAGGGAGAGAGATATTGGCCGCGCGTCTGGGTTCAATGGACGTGTGTGAGGCTTGGAATCACTGAAAAAATCCTTAAAATTGAATAAGTTATTAATAAATCAAATTTAATTTTTTTAAAACTGGAATTGGGCTTTCGGGTAGGCCCAATCCCTTAAATAAAAACCCATATACACCTTGGTTATTGATTTATAAAGGCACCAAACTACAATGGGGTGTTAATATGTTAGGGGAGGCATTTTAGGAATTGTAATAGGTGAAAATAATAAGTAATTAAAAAGTTATAAAATAAAAAAAATTATTTTTAAATATGGAATTGGGCTCACATTTTGGCCCAATTCATGAAAACTCACCCCTTCCACCATAAGACTTGAGAAACCCCAAAAACAAAGCATAAATGTAAATTAAAAGAAATTTAACTTTAAAAAAATTCATGTATGTGAAAAAATTGGGTAAAGTGTTGGGGATAAGTCACCTTGACCTCTCAGAACACCTCAAAACCCATAATTCAATATAGGAATGGACCGGAGAGGTCCGGGCCATTACATGGTTACTTTTGAATCATAAACCCCATTAAATAAGGATCGTGAAATAGAAATGTTAATAACCATAAATTTATTTATAATATACATATATTACAATCATGGTAAGTACATACACCACAAAATAAGAAAGAGTGGTGAACATAACATGTATCTCATGGAAATTAAAAGTGAGATGAAATTACCTTACCTTATGTCCTAACTCTCTTTATACTCATACAATAGTTTTGTATAATAAATATAATTTTACTATACATATTTTAATGAAAAATATTCATATATATAATACCATATATTGTTTTATTATTACATTATATTACCCACTTTTTAACGATCCTATGATAAGGTTTCACTTTGGGTAATATTCACTTTGTTCTTTATATGTGCATTAATTTATTATATCTTTGGTACTTAAATTTATATAATGATTTAAATAATAAAATTAATGATATAAATATCATTTATATCTATTATATTTATATTATAACAATTTATATCATAAATAATTATGAAATGGAATACACTGTTCATGGATATGGTAAGTCATACGCACGCATGAATGTTGTTTTTGTTTTAATTTTTGTATTGAAAAAAGAAATAAAAATATGTATAAGTGTATGTGTATATAATATAATTATAGTAGAATTATAACTTTATATATATCATATAATTTTACTAAACTCATCCTTAATACATTCCATGTAGTTTGTGAACGAATCACATCACTTTGAGGGGGCGGTAGCCCACACTTACTCAAACAAATTTATCGTAATTACACCAGATGGAAAGTAAAAAAAGTTTTTTCTTATAAAATGAATATATAAGATTAAATAAATAATAAATATAATATAATACATATATAGATATACTTTCCATCATAATTTCCACCATTATTGGTGGTAAATAAGAAATGAACACTCATCGTTTCGTTAGGTAGTAGTTCTCCGTACACTGAAATAGTTTATTTGATATCCATTAGACATAGGTGTGTGTAAGTGTATGTAGAACCATTAGCATAAAATAATACTAGTATATTAATGATACTATTTTTTTCATTCAATAATGTAATAAAGAGAGTGGAGGGGTGGAGAAGGAAAATAAATTAAAGGATCTTGAGAGAAGACGACGGCTCTTAATTGGGTAACTCCTTTTGGTTTGTGAAAAAAGGTATCCTTGAGAGGATTTATTCACAAATGGAGGCTTAAAGGTCTAGGTTATTTATTTTGGGAGGATACTTGGTTATATATTTTCCAAACCTAAAAGGTTTGAGAGGTGTGAGGAATAGGTAGATTTGGTGGCCCTTTATATGGAAGGAAAAGGACTCACTTGGAATTTTTGGAAACAAGTTGGGTGTGAACATGTTCCTACCCAAAATAAGTAATAAAAACCCAAACCACTCAATAATTGAAGGTTATTGGACGAATAATATCCATAAAATTGGTTTTGGGCATGTTTCTAGGTAATTTTGGGTCCTATATTTAAGGATTAGTACTGCATTGACCTAATTTTTCTCTTAACCGATTTAATTAATTTTAATCAATTTCACAAATATTTTTGTTAAAAATAAATGTGACCTTATTTAAATTAGAAATTAATATAATTACAAATATTTAATTCATTTTTTCCATATTCTAATAACTGATGTTGAAGAAATTAATTTAAATTTAATCTCACTAATAGCACGACACTACGATTTTTTACAGTTAAATGACCAAAAGTTTTCTAAGTTTTTATATCCAATTTCCTTGTAAAATTGGTTACAATGACCTAAATTGGATTATTGTATAAAAAATTTATCTATCTAAATAATTAAACAAATTAAAATTTTAATTTAACCTTATAAATAAATTATATGAAAAGTAGTTATTAAAAAATAGTATTTTTAATTATAAATTAAAAAATGAAACCTTATAGAAAAATGCCAAAAAATTATCCTAACCTAATTTTTGTTTATTTATTATAAATATAATGTTAATTTTTACATATTAAACCAATAAAATTTATAAAAAAAATATTTAAAATGGGTTCTCTGTTAAAGGGCGGTAAAAAATTCCTTAATAAAAATATTGGGTTTTAAGCATAAAATTGGGTTTGTTCTTATCATAGGTATATAGAATCTATTGGATGAATATCAAAAATATTTTATTCAATATATAACATATGTAACAACTTAATATCACTTAAAAATTTTAATTAACTAGGTGAAAATAGATTTCGGTCTATAATAATATTTTCCATTATATTTAATAGGTTTTCATATTCATTTCTAATTATTTGGTAGCCTATGAATTCAACTTATATTTGTGTAAACCAAATATTTTCATAATTTATTTAATACTATTAATATTAATCAACTTAATAGATAGGTTATATTCCATTATATTAATATTTTTATTAATATATTTTATTTACATAACACTCGATCTTGCGTGTAATACAAGCCATCAAGGAAGGTCAATATTGCAAGTAATGTATTCTAACCTTTTTATTTCATGTAATGTATGCTAAGTCGGTGTTCGTGTAACATAAGAAAATCTAGTTCCATGTGAAAGGAATGTTTTACTTGGTGAAAAACTATTTTCACTGTTCTGTGAAATGAAAAACAAAATTATCAAAATATTTAATTAATTCGAAAAAAAATTCACAAAATCATTGGGTGTTACAGTATCAGAGGATGGTTTAGTTAATTTATGAATTAGGATTACAAAAAATTTGTGAAAAACAGAATGATAAGTAGAAATATAGGTAAACATATATCATTTTTGTGAATCATAGTAGTGGATTCTATCCAAAAAATGAAATCATTTTCTAGATACTACATGTGAATGTTTTCAAGAACAATTTTACATGGGGGTAATAATCCCGAAAAGGGTGGATTAGGTATTAACTAGATCATCACCTAGTGAAAAAAAAGTGGCCTTATTGAACACCTTTTGTGACACTCCTAGGGGATATTCTTTGATTAATCATACACTATATAAAAAATGTTATACAAGATATATAGATAAAGTACTTATTTATTTTAATTCTTTAAAAGATTAAGCTACATGATCCTAGAATAATCATTTGAGAAAGAGGAAAAACATATGGATCCCTTAAGATATGACTTTAGAATTAATTTTTACCTAATGATAAATTATTTATTCAAGCTTCATTGATTTATGTTTTTTTCAAAACATATCTATTTTAGAAAATGGTTGGAAACAAGAGAAACCATACCAACAACCTGTGTTAGGGATAATATAATTATTGTCAAACAACATTCCAAATGAAATGGGAGATTGAGTTCAAAAAATCATTGTTATTCCAAAAATAATTTTCTCAGATTATGAACAATAACCTGAATGAAGTTGATCATCTTCCTTAACCCAATAAGTATCCACTATATATATAGTCCTTTATATAGAAACTACCACTAACATTTAGTGGATCTTCCGACCCATTTGTCCTAAAATAGTGGGATAACTCAATGGAAAATTAATTTTCGATTCCCTAATGTTCTAGGAAGGAGAAATTTACCCTTGATGACTATCATTTAGATGGATAGGTAGATATATGGTGTGCCTTGATAAAGAATAAAAATAAAAGGATTAAATGGAATAAATTGAGTGGAAAGTCTTTAAGAATTTATTTATTAACAACTATTTCCCTTAAAATCTTTGAAAAAAGAGAGTTTCCTTGGGCATTATAAAAAGGAAATTGTATCTATCACAACTTATGAGGAAACCATCATAAGGATTTCAATATCTAGCTCAGGTTTTTTTATCAACAATGCTAATGAAATAGAAATATTATTTGGTGGTTTAGAATCACACCTTCAAAAGTATGTATCTAATTAAAAAATTGGGAGTTATGAAGAAGTTGTTTGGTGTGCACTAAAATTAAATATGGAGTTTTGAGAATGGTCACATGGATAATGGGATAAGAATAGAATAATATACATTCAAGCTGGTGAATCAAATGACAATGGAGGAAATAAGATCCAATCACCCACATATCAGAATTGTGGGAAAATTATCATGGGAGTTACCTCAACTATAAATGGAAATTCATCGAGTTTGGTAGATAAGGCCACCAAGATCATGAATATTGAATATACATGAAGAATATACCTAGATGTATGGAGAAAATAAAGGCACCTCCCAATACACCACCCAGGGTAAAATGATTTAACAGTAAGCAGAAAGGGTACTATGTTAGCTACTATAATAAACTATGGTCCATTAAGGGTAATCTATTTCAATAGACACCAAATTCAAAGTAGACTGGTAAATATTATTCCACCACTACTACTAAGGTAGGACTTGAAAATTTATTCATACAATATACACTTCCTATAAACTCAAGAGTGGAAAGAGTTTTATTTGATTACCATTCTATGAATTCCTTCATATCCTTCATGTTTTTTGGAACTGTTGAATCACATCCCCAATACCTTTAAGTATAGATATCTATAAAAACTCATATTGGTGTGATCAACACATCCCATGTGATGAAATCTTCTCATTTTAGAATATATGGGAAGATCCTTCTAGAAAATCTCTTAATCCATCTATTGGTAGAATTTAGATAAATAGTGATCCTGTATTGGATTTAACTATATAGATCTCAAATCAACTATCAATTAAAGTAAATCTCTTTCTATATTATAAAGCATCTCATATTACTTCCAAAATTAAAGGAAGACAATACATAAAATTTGGAAAATCCATCAATATTTTCGGTGTTCATGCCAAGTGAAGAAGAATACCCTTTCCTAAGGGTTTAGTCAAAGGAATGTATTAACCCTTATGAAATACAATTGTAAGGGATATACAAATGTGATTCCTGAAGAGTTACCTAGACTTCCCCAAATCATGAGGTAGATTTATCAATATAGATTTTACTTGGATCCACTCCTATCTCTGAATACCCATAAAGGATGGCCTCAATCAAACTAGATGACTTAAAGAAGCAACTGAATGAGAATTTGAAAAAAAATGTTTTATATTACCTAGTGAAATACCTTAGGGTGAACCAGTTATATTATTCAATAAAAAGTATAGATTTGTGATGTTGTGTATTGATTACTAAGAGCTCGAGAATATCATGATAAATAACAAGTATACCCTTCCACAGATTGATTACTTATTTGATTAATTATGTAGATCTCATTATTTTTCAAAGGTAGATCTTTATTTTGGATATCATCAACTAATGATAAAAAATAATAATATTCATAAGAAATTATTATGAATAAGGAATAGAAACTATGAGCACATTTTGATTCCCATTTGACATACTAATTCCCTTTAAATATTCCTGAATTTGATTAATAGTGTATTTATAGATTTCCACAAAAAAAATTATGGTAGTCTTTATTGATGATATTCTCATTTACTCTAAGATAAAGGAGGAACATGAATAAAATATAAGGTTTTTAATAGAAAAAATAATAAAGGAAAAAATATATGTTAAATTTATCATGTGTGATTTTTGGATACAACATGTCACATTCTAGATGCATGTGATCACAAATGAGGGAATTTCTATGGACCCTTCTAAAATAAAAGTAATTGAGGAATGGCCCAAACCCTCAAGGGTAATGAAAATTCATATGTTTCTTATCTTAGTTGTGTACTAACTTTGTTTTTATGATATTTCTCATGATTATATATCCTATTAACTAATTTAACATTCAAAGAGGTAAATTATGTCTAGATGGAAGAATGTGAGGAAATGTTTATGGAGATTAAGAATAGGCTAATCATTATACATGTACTCACACTACCATCAAGTTGAGATGTTTTTTGTGATATAAAGTAATAATTAAAAGAAATTATTAGATTTTTTACTCATGTTGACTGATAAAGTGATTATATATTACTCTCAAATATTAAAGATCTATGAGAATTACTACCCGGAACATGATATAGAGTTACTTGTTGTGATGTTCACCTCAAATATTTGGCGGCACTACCTATATGGGAATTAGTGTGAAATATTAATAGATTACACGATTTTAATGTATATATTCACATAGAAATATGTTATCTTGTGTTGATGAATATTGTTTAATCTAATTGAGGACTTTTATTTCTCTATTTACTACCATCCTGGAAAGGCGAACAAGGTAGTTGATGCTCTTAGAAGAAAAGAACCTACTACTCTATGTGTCATGATAAGAAGAACCTATCTTCATGGATATACCAAGCATGTATCTTGAAATAATAATGGTAGAGAATAAATCATACCTTTACCAAATTATTTATCAACCATCTATCCAAAGGAAGATCAATGAGGCATATAAGGAATATTTCAAACTTCAAAATGAGGTGGAAGTGGAAAGGAAATGAATATTTATGAATTATACATTGATGAAGATGGTGTAATTCATTCTAGATCAATGATTTAAATTGCAACATAACCTAATATAAAGAAATATCTATTAGATAATGAAAATTTCTCATCTTTATCCATCCATCCATGAAGTTTGAATACGTACAATGATCTTCAAGAGTACTTCTATTAGAACAATATAAAGAAGGATATCACTGAGTACACCTCAAAGTGATTGTTATGTCAGAAAGTAAAATTAAAATAATATAATTATAAGGTGATGATGAAACCATTTCACATACCAAATTTGAAATGGGAGAACATCAATATGGAATTTTTTACTTTTCTCTGGAAGACATCCAAATGGAGTAATATGATACAGGATGTGGTGGATCGACTCACCAAGAATACCCAATTCATCACTATTTGGGAATATTTATTTCTTAAAAAACTTTCTATGATATATGTAAATGATGTGGTGAGGATTTATGGGTCCCCATATTTGATCATATCTGATAGTGATTGATGGTTAAATTCTAAATTTTATATAAGTGTTCAATATGAAATGAATATTTAGTTGAATTCTGGAATATCCTATCTACCCAAAACTAATGTCCAATCTGAAATTACCATTTAGGGAATCGAGTATATATTAAGAGCCTGATCAATTGAATTTAAAGGTTTATAGAATCTATATCTCCCATTAATTGAGTTCTCATTAAATAACATCTTCAACTTGAGTGTTAAAATGAATCCATATGAAGATCAGTATGGGTAGTGATGTAGAACTCATATCTGTTGGGATGAAGTTGGTGAATGAAAGATACTTGGACCTAATCTTTTATAGGAGATTACCGGGAAGGTTTAATCGATCCAAAAACATATAAAAGATAGTTAGATTTGTAAAAAGTAATATTTTTAAAATTATAAAAGGATATTTGAGTTTGATATTAGAGACAAAGTTTTCCTTCAAATATCACCATTGAATGTATTTATGTGGTTTAGAGAGAATGGGAAGCTTATCATCAAGTACATTACCCCTATGAGATCCTTGATCACATAGTATATGTATCTTATTGGCTAGCACTCCCACCAAACATGGCTTCATTTCATGGTGGGTTCTTCATATATCTCTTGAGGAAGTACATACCAGATCCATCACAAGTATAGAATCTATTGTTTTTACAACTAACGCATGACCTCTCTTATGAGGAAAATCTAGTGAAGATATTGTACAATAGAGACAATGTTCTATGAAACAAAAAAAATCACCTTGTCAGAGTTTTGTGGGGGAACCATAAATAAGAAGAGAGGATTTGTGAAGCTATGGAAATAATGAAACAGAAGCACCCTCATCTATTCTCAATCAAGAATTTGAGTTGAAATTTCATGGATGAAATTTTTAAAGGGGGCCAGAATGTAGCAACCCAGATTTTATAAGTTATATATGATTTCTGAATAATGGTTTATTATATTATATTATATATAATTATATATAAAAAACACCTCGAGAAACTAACAAAACATTATTTCATTAATGGATATCTTTTCATTATTAATTAACTAAACCCATGAAAATATAACGTTTTAGAATGGGGGAAAATATTAAATAGAATAAGAAGAATTGGAAAACAAAGATCATTACAACCTATTAAAACTACATCCCCTATGAACAAAATTTTATAAAATAAATGGAATATTAGTAAAATAATCAACATCTTAGATAAAGAAAATATATATCCTCTTGAGGAATTATAGAAAATCTTGAATGAATGAATGCATAGGTATTTATTATAGTTAATATGACTATTCAAATCATAATGTGACCATTATAATATTAACCTAACTGTTAGGATTAGTATTTTAACCACAAAATAATAAAATTTAATAAAAATAACATTTATCATGAGTAATTTAAGAAAAGGTAACTACTATAATTATATGAAATATATATCATGATTAAAAACTCTAAGTAAATATAACAATGTTTTTAATTAACATTATTTTAATATATTTCATAAAAATCATAAGATTTATATTAAAATTTAAAATTACCAATGTTAGAAAATTATTTTGATAAAGTGAATTTTAATTTTAGAAGTATAATGTTGAGATTTTATAAGGGTATTTTTTTGGTAATTTTCTAATATAATTCAATTTTTGGTGAATAGTTAAAAAATATTGTTTTTTTGTAACCAGTGTATTTTAAATTACTTCATTATATAATAATTTCCTAATAAATTCTATAAATTTAAACTCAACTAAATACATATTTAATTTCTTAAAATATTCATTTTAATACAATATACACATTTTATAGACCTAAAAAGTATTTTTTTTTCAAGTTTAAAGTCTAAAGTATTTCATTAAAATAATATTTTTTTCTTTTTCAACCTTTTTTATTAAAATAATAAATTTTGATTTTTAATTATTTTAAAGTCCTAAAATTATTATTTTTATTTATATTTGATAATCTCAAAAATATTACTATTAAATGGTTTTCCTTGTATATAAAATTTTATTCAATATTATAACTCAAAAATAACCCTCTCCTCAATTATAAATTACCCCCCATACCTCCCTTAGAGAAACACTCCTCAGACACTAACCAATACTGAATATATTCCCAAATTACCTCTCTAATGGTCTTTATAATCCTTATGTATATAATGAAGTAACATACTCAAAACATTCAAGGAGTTTAGTACAGTACAAAAGAAGGAAGAGCGGGAAGGGGGGATGTTTTCATCTGCTTGTCTTCTCATATTCCACATCCCTTCCGGTTTTTCACTATTACTTTTATAACATCCCAAGAATTTCATTTATAGTTATTACATACAAATAGATTAATATCTATTACATAACATAAAATAAACATTCTAGAACTGTATAGGTTTAGTGTCTTTGGAAACATGGAAACATAAACAACTAGCACATAAAATATCTACATCATCTCCAACTTATTTTTTCCAAAATAGAACCATTTTTGGAATATCATACTTAATAACTTTCTTCATATCATGTGGAAAATAAACATAAGAAAATGGTGAGATAAAATTCTCAGTGATATTAAAAAAAACATGAGAATAATAGTATAAATACATGAATATAATATATGAAAATTATACAGTGTGTATCAAAGTCATAATCTCAAGTCATGGAATAAATATTTTAAGATCATAAAACATGAGTCGGAAAAGAATCAAAGAACATAAACCATGAAAATTTAACATTAGACATATAATTATGGCATATACATAAGCATAGAAAATCATTTCCATATTAGCCAAGGATAATATACAAGAGTATCATAGCGGAGAAAGTCCCTTACTGGATATAGTTCACTCCTCGTTCCATCCCTAAATTACTAAATATATTTAACACATGTTCCATCCCTGTATTATTGAACTGGTCTCACTCCCGTTCCATCCCTATATTACTAAAGTAAGAACACTCCAGTCCCATCCCTATCTAACTCATGATATGTGAATCATTACCCAATGAATTAGAGAGATATATAGGTCCTCACTATCACATTATGAAAACCATACATATGTGTTCCATAAGATCATAAATCATTATTCACCTAAGAACCCGTAAAAAGAAATGGGTTTCATAAACATTTCATCATAGAATAACCCATGGAAAAGAAATAGGATTCTTAAACATCATTTCATAATAAACATAAACCATACAATGTAATATTAAGGATGGTATCCTTGGATAATATCCTCAGTATATATATCATCAAATAATTTTATCTTATAAGGAAAATATTTTTAAAAGATCACTTGAAATAATTCTTGCTGAAAATGTCATCTCCAATTTCAAATCATTTTTTTAATCCATGTAATTATAAAAGTAAAAATTTTCATTGAAGATAAACATGTATTCCTATAAAGTAAGCATCAAATAATTAATGATTTATAAAAGTGGGATATTATTCTTATTCCTTATAATTTTAAAACACATTCCATTCAAACTTTTGTAACAAAAATCATAAAATACCCTTTTATAAAACTAAAATAAGATTAATTTTAAATAATATTGGAAAAAAATAAAAAAAAAATGGGTAAAAATTAATTTAAAAAATCATTTTAGAATATTAAAAAATGTTGAAAACAATTTTACAAAACATGATCATGGAAGAGAAATATTCCACAACATATAATTAAGTATAGACAATGCTGAATAATGATGAAGTTTTTAAATAAACCCTTGCCACTTTGTAATCAATAAAATCATATGCCCCATGAAAAAATGAAAATTATATGGATATGTGAATCACATAATTTTTAGGATATGAATCATAAAATACATTCATGTTCAGTATATACACCACACAAAATAAACAAGTAGTGTATGAAGCATGTATCCTAAAAAATAAAAGTAAGAAAAAAATCCCTTACCTCAAGTCTCAAACAAACTATAGAATAAATATTGCTTTATTATGAATTTAATACATTACCATATATCTATCATACCATGTATGATTTTTTTTATAACATGTTACCACCCAATTATTAATTATTTTTTATTAAAATCATTGTTATGTGTGATAGCAGCTTTGTTTTCCAAGCATGTTTCAGGTTGGTAGTATTTGTCCTTATACAAAGATCATGGTCCCATAATTTATAGAATAATAATGAAATTATTAACATCATATATATTAATTATATAAATGTATATAATCATTATTATAAATTATATATAGAAAAATTAATTACATTTTTCGTGGAGATGGTAGCTCATACGTATGCATTAACATTGTTTCTATTTATAATATAATGGAATGAAAGAAAGGTAAATAATAATACACATTAATGAACTGTTATTAGTTTATATTCATATCATATATGTTAATAAAAATCATCATCATTACCAACCATGTGAAATATAAATGAATATGAATCACATCACATTGTGTAAATAGTAGTTCATACGTACGCACGAGCGACGTTATCATTTCTCAAAAGATTCGATGATAATAAGGTAGACATAATAATATCATTACATAAGTATAATTATTTCATATATATCATATATAAACATTAAACACATAATAATTCCCATCCATAAAATATGGTGATGATAAATTAATTTTATCACTACTTGGATACGGTAAGTCGTATGTACAAACAAGTAATACATTCACTTCTTGTTTGGTGGGAAAGGGGGTGTATAATTGTGTTTTCATAATCATAATAAATTTTAATAATATTTATTTTACTGAATTTGTTATTTTTTAACAATTATCATGGATTTATAGTAGGTAAATAAGATTATAAAAAGAAATTGATTGGTTAGAGTTATTCCCTCTTATTCGTAACAACACTTTTAGATCTCCTCTAAATGGATCTAGGATTAATATATTGGGAATACAAGAACATATATAATGTGTATATGGAATTTTATAAGATAATTTGGTAGATATTTATAAAGATAGAATACTCAAAGTGGTGAAATAAAGTGTGGGAGGAGGTGTCCTTTTAAAATTGAGGTGAGGGGTACTTTTGGAATTTCTCAAAATATTAATTTATAATAAATTCACTCTCAGTCCAAATACCTATAAACTGTAATAAATTTAAAGATATGTTGTGATAGGATTTTAATCCCATAAACCAATATATTTTTGAAAAGTTTTATTATAATTTTAAACCTTATAATTTTGATTAACCCTTAGTTAAACTATTTTAATATTAACTATGGTAACAAATTTTTAAATTTTAAAAGGTTGTAATTTTTACGGATATGGTATTAATTAGAACATAAATGTAAAGTGCATGAAATTTTTTACCATTTAATAATCACTTATTATTTTTTAAATATGTGTACGATTTCTAAATAATTTGAAAAAAATGTAATTTTCATAAAATACCACTATTGTAGATTTTGACAACAGTCATTAAATTAACATTAAGAAAATCAATAAAACTAGATAAATTCAAAAAAATCATTTAATACACCCCTAATATGTCATATGCATCTTTAAAATTCTTTTATAGCCTAAATTAATTCAAAATACATTTCTTTTAATTTTCTAATTATAATTTATTTGATTTGTTATTATTTAAATATTTATTACATCAATATTGTGTAATTATTTAAGGTAATTATTTGTTCACTAAAAATTAAAAATAAAATTAAATTATATCAATAATTATTTTATATTTCATAATAGTATTTTTAGTCCCATTCATTTTCTATGTAACTATATACTGAAATTTTTATATTTATTTAAAACAACAAAGTTACATCACTGAGTTTTCATTAAATAAAATATCATAAACATCATAATCTCATCCAAATGGCTATAAATGGTCATATAACCTAAAATTTAATTATTATTTATTAAAATAACTCTTAAAAGTATTTGGAAAGTTTTAGTGTTATTTGATTTTTCTTATCATATTATTTCTAACATAAATTACCCAATTTACCATTTACCGTGGTAACAGAAATTATCATGGTTACTATTTATATTGTCCAAAAAATAAAAGGCAAAAATTTAATAAATTTTGAGCCACTAATTATAAATATGAAATATATTATCAAAAATTCAATACACAAAATTTTCAAAATTTAATTCAAATTTAAACCTCCGAAATTCAATGAGAAACGGTTTTTCAGAAAAATACCCTTTAAAATATAAACTTTTTCCCTAATAAATTCATGTATAAAATCCATTTCAAAGACCGTAATTGGAATATTTTAAATAAAAATGAACTCATTAAAATTTAAAATAAATCCAAATATAATTTTACATTGTAAAAACTATAAATGAAAATATAGTTTCCAATTAATATTAGTATTTTTCATTATTCCATGAAAAATAAATATTTTCCGAAAATTATCAAAAACACATTTGAAGTTTGTTTTGAAATAATGAATTAAAAAAAATTCAAAATAAATTTTATTTATCATCTATACATTAATATTCACTCATAAAAATAATAAAAAATAATTTTTGAAGAAAACTTATTTTTGAAGAATAAAATGACTTTACTAAAAATAATATGATTATTTTATAATCACCTTCCAATACATTCATATTTAGTTGTAAATTTATATCAATTTCAAAAATTAGTTAATAATTTATACCCACCAATCTTATGTCTATGAAATAACAGATATAAAAATAGTTTAATAGTGTTATGTGGTTTGATTAAACTCATGGTTGTGTAAAGTGCAAGATACCAATGAAATGAATTTATGTAAAGAGAAATATTTTATAAAAATATCAGGGTGTTATATTCTACCCACCTTAAAATTAATTTCATCCATGAAATTTTTCACATGGATACAAACATATGAGGATTCATCTGCCTCATCACATCCTTAGGTTCCCATGTAGATTCCTTATATTGGTGGTCTTGCCAAAAATCATTAACAAGGTGAGTGGTATTGTTTCTAGAAATTTCTCTATCTGATCTAGAATCTCAACTTGTTTTTCATCATAAGAAATATTATTCTCTAATGGTATGAACTCTGAGTTTAATACATGTGATGAATCAGGTACGTACTTCCACAAAAGAGATATATATAACACATCATTTTCATGAGAGAGGTTCGATAGAAGTACTAGACCATAAGTTACTATACCAATATATCAATTATTTTAATGGGATATATACCTAGGGCTTAGTTTTCCCTTATTTTTGTAAAGACCCGTAAATTTCAAGGGAAATTTTTTCTTAATTTTCTTTGAGATTTTATGAGTATGCAGTTTCTGACGGCACCTGATTCCGAGGCCCGGTGTGCCCGGAATCATTTTCCGAAGCTTAGCTCGGGTATGTTTAGTGAACGAACGAGCGGGTTTTTCTAACTTTTAAACCGGTGCTTGGAATCGAAATCAGAGGACACTGATGGAATCGCAACGCTGGTAATTGCTTAGAAACACCTTTTCTGGAGTTGCGTTTTCTCGGGTGAGGTTATTAAAAAAATGGGTTAACTAAGGAATGAAATAAAAATTTGTGCAAAAAAATTTATTTTCTATTCTAAGTAGTATAACCTATGCATGGTGGTTGGAGTGGGACCCACTAATATACTAACTCCACTAGGTAGGATATTAGTGAAGTGGGGCCCACATGAGCCCCACCCCTTCAAATCCCTTAAAACCTCCCATATGCATTTAATTTTGTATCTCACCCGCAACCCCTTTTTAAATGGAAAGTCAACCCTTGAATTTAATTTGGATTATTAAACGCTCTTCAATTAAGTTAATTAATTGAATGAGTTTCTTTTTAAATTTCAAATTAATGTCATGCGTGTGTGATAATAAAATAAGACATGACTTATTTTATTGGGGGGTTGATTCGTTTTGCAGAAAGAAGGAAAGGACTCTTGTGCTCTTGAGGAATATCTTCATCCTCGTTGAAGAATGCGAAGAACGCCGAGTCTACGATGAAGAACTCCATCACCGCAAGGGAATCATCGTGCTGTCTTCTTAACTCTCCATGGCCGGTGAGAGACACCTTCTTCGAAGAACGAAAACGTGTCGAATCCTTCAACGGGCGAACACCGACAACGCTTACGAAGCATCGATCCGCAACGTCGTCTTCTGTGACGCCGTCTTCTGTGACGTCGTTGTTCCGCGGCGACCATCTTTCGACAACTCCTTGAGGTAGGGGTTTGGAATTTTTTTTGCGAAACATTCTTTTCCATTATTCGTCTTTTATTTTGGGCCCCTTGTTATCAACTTAACGGGAGGAGGTCGGATCGTACGAACACGGCCGACCCTCCTCCCCCTTTGTTGTTATGTTTGTTGCGGCTCGAAAGAAGGCGGCGTGGTGCAACGACACCGCGCGGAAACATGGACGAATTTGGCGAACAAACGCGGCACTGTCGCGCCGCGCCATTGAGGCCAAACAAAGCCGCGGCCGGAGTCGGGCCGCGGCGAAGGGGCGCGGTGCCGTCGCATCGTGCAGGAGAACCACGAAGGGGCCGCAGCCGGAGCGGGGCCGCGGCGGAGGGGCGCGGCGCCGTCGCGCCGCACCGTTCGGAACAAGGCCATGGTCTTTGGCTGTGGCGGAGCCGAGAGTGGTGGCCGGAACCATCGGTTGTCGGCGCCTCGGAGGAGCGGGACCGCGGGGTCCCGCGGTGGCGGCACTGGCTAGCCGGGCCGACCGATCAGAGGAGTCGGGGGTCGTAACCCCCGGCTGGCAAAGGTGCGGCCCCCATGTGGGGGCCGCGGTTTCTAAATCAGGGGGGCAGCGCGCTCCCCCTTTCCACGATAGCTCAGGTGGCCGAGCTTTCTAGCCACGCGGGCCGCGCCCGCGCCAGGCCAACCGGCCGCCCATGCCGGACTGGCCGCACCGAGCCGGGCCGCCCAGGTCGGGTCGGGCCGCGTCGGCTGGGCCGGGTCGCGCCGGTTGGGCTGGGCCGCGCCCACCGGGTCGGGCCGCACCCTAAAGGGCTGGATCCAGACCTAGTTTGGGTCAACCCGGTTCGGGCCGACCCAGGGGTCTTGGGCCGGGTCGGACCAGGCCCAAAACCCCCCTATTTTCGGACAGTTCCGTTCAAACGCTCGTATCTTGGGCTACGAACCTCCGATCGACGCACAGTCAGTTGCGATGCAATCCTTGGATTGAGGTTTCTGTATATTACACTCAAGGTTTTGGAGAACTTTTGGTACGGCCGGGTTGGTTCGAGCACGAAACCAACCAGGCCCTCGGAGCAGAAACGCTTATAACTTGAGCTCTGGACATCCGATTGACGTGTCGTCGACTTTGTTGGATTCCTCTTAGTGAGAAGGACCTTTTGGATTACTCCTCTCGAGGTTTGGACGCAGTTGGAGTGCGGTCGGGTTGGTTTTGACTTAAAAACCAACCGGGCCCCTGGAACGAAAAAATCCAATAACTCTCAGACCGGGCGTCTGATTGACGCGTCGTCTGTCACGTTGAGTTACTTTTGTCGAGACGAAACTTTGGGATACATAAAATCCGGACTACGTGTCATTTGATGTATCGACCCCTTGCCTCGTGGATCAGACCTTCCCGGAATCGATCATGCTGTGTGCGGGAACCCTAGAGCTGGCTGTGACTGCGACGACGATGACGACTGCACTGAAATCCTCCGTGGGTTCGGCAGTGATGACAACTACACTGAAATCCTCCATGGGTTTGGCAGGGATGACGACTGCACTGAAATCCTTCGTGGGTTCGGCAGTGATGACAACTGCACTGAAATCCTCCGTGGGTTCGGCAGTGATGACGACCGTACTGAAATCCTCCGTGGGTTCGATGGTGATGAATACTGTTCTTGTATCCTACGTGGGTCTGGCAGTGTTTGACTCTGTCCTTGTATCCTATGTGCGTCTGGCAGAGTAGCTGGTCTGTATCCTATGTGGGTCCGACAGCTTAGCTGGTTTAGTATCCTACGTGGGTCCCAGCGTAGATGAATCAATGGCTACATCTGATCATCTCTATCACCTTACGAAGAAGTATACCTGTGTGAGATGAGTCTTGACTTTCAATCATTATCTTTGATATGATTGACTTTCTTTCCTATGTGGATTGGGTTGTGTTTTCATGTGTGGATTGGGTTGTACTATCCTGTGTGGACGTGATTAAACTTGGGCTCGGATGTTGGAGCTGAACAGAAATTGATGACTTAGGTATATGCATGGGCATATACCTAAGTAGTGTTGGATGTTACTTCTTGATTGTATCTTTCCTTTGTGTATTTTCCTTTGTGGATTCTGGGAGACCATCGGGGGTCTCTGGGTCCCTACTGAGTAGCGTATACTCACCCCTGCACGGGCTAGGCCTGTACTACGTTGTGTTGGATGAAGACGACGGACATCGTTGATCGTGTTTGAGGCTTTTGGATCAAGTCGGTACCTGGAGGCGTACCACTGGGCGGGACGTACACAGAGCGGATGGTTGGACCCGAGGAGCTGAGGAGGCTATCTGTACCCACCCTTCAGGTGGGACTTCCAGTGGACGGATCGACATTGCTGCTTTAATTTTAGTTACTGTACTTTCTTTCCAGTTGTACTTTACTTTCAGATTGGGTTTGTATTCTGGCCCATTTACTTTCCGCACTTACTATTGTACCAAGTTTTACTTAGTGTTTACTTCTGCTTGCATACTCTGTGGTGTTTGTTTACTTATAAAGGCAATGCCTTCCCATTTTTTCAGGTTTTACGCCTTGGTTCTAGTCACCAGCCCCTGTCCTATGGGAGGCAGGCTTGGGGTTGTCACGGCACGGGTCCCGAGGACGGGTCGTGATAGATTAGTATCAGAGGAGTTCGGTTCTACCGCAGAACTCAGGACTCTGATATTTCTTCTATGTGAAGCAATAGTGTTAAAGGTATTGAGTGTGGTTATCAGTCCAGGGAGTCCAGTGTTGGTGCGGCGGCTGACGTATCCGTACACCAGGATCCTGACTTCTGATTTCTGACTCAATGAACGAAAACATTGATTGCATGTGTGTTTCAAAAGTTTTATTTGTGATTAATTTGTGTCATCTCACCTGGTATACTGTTTGACCATGGCCCACATGTTTCTTTTCAGTATGGCCCCACGACGGCAGCCACCTAGGGTTACGAGCTTTGTGCGAGACGACAGCCCACCGAACAATGAGGCCTCGGTGCAGGGCCCTTTTTCAGCGGAGGCACCGGCGGTACCTCTACCCGCCAATACACTAATGCCACCAGCCCCATCCACTGAGAGTGCACGTCGCCTTAGTGCACTGCATGAGTTTCAGCGTTAGAGACTTCCCAGGTTTCGCGGGGAGATGGACCCTCAGGTAGCCAAGGATTGGCTGGAGGCGGTTGTGCGAGTTTTCAAGTTAGTGGGGACACCATCTAACCTCATGGTGATCCTTTCAGCAAGCCTCTTGCACGCGGCAGTAGACATATGGTGGAGCTTGATGATCCAGGTGCATGACGATGCATCACTCTTCTAGATGGACTTTGAGAGCCTCTTCCGCTTGGAGTTCGTCCCATCCACCCTCCGTGCGGTGCGCATCCAGGAGCTACTACAGCAGCGGCAGGGCGGCATGACGGTCACCTAGTACTCGGTGAGGTTTATCGATCTCTCGTGCTATTCGACAGACATAGTAGGGGACCCATTCTTCCAGGCCCAGACCTTCGAGCAGGGACTGAGTCATGAGATCAGGGCATCTATGATCTCCCTCAGCATTCCGTCACAGGAAGAAGTACTGGAGCGAGCTCTTCTCATAGAGAGCTTTCTTGCTGAGCCTACACCAGCAGTGAGACCTACCGCAGGGCGGCACGTAGCTAAGTCGTCTGCAGCTGGCATTCGATGCACATCACAGGGGTCCAGGTGGACCAGACCATCAGGAGGACGACCTCAGGACACTGGCTCAAAGGTTCGGGGAACACGGTGCAGAGCCAGCCTTCCGAGGAGCAGACAGTTCTACGCTTGCGGTGGGCAGGGCGACCTGGCCCGTGACTGCCCGACCCGCCGTGCAGAGGAGTAGCAGACGGTTGATAGGCCACCTAGGTAGAGGTAGAGGTTTGACCGTGGTGGTCCACCGAGAGCAGGAGGACGAGGAAGTGGAGCTGGCCGAGCAGCAGGTGGCGGGCGACGCTTTGAGGCTTTACCACCACCACCACCGGGAGGTCCACCCTGACCACAGGGAGCTGGCGGGCAGAGGCAGGCTCAGCTTTAGGCAGCGGAGTCCTATGACCACGGCGTGCCAGAGATGATTCGAGGTACTATCTGTGTCTACTCCACCCTTGATGCAGTTCTTATAGACACAGGAGCGAGTCATTATTTTATTTCCGCTGCCCTTGTTCGGAGCTTGGAGATTCTGACGGAGCCGTTGGCTCGATCCTTACGGCTAGAGACTCCTACGGGAGCAGACTCGACGATTACGCGCTGGTGCCGGCAATGTGAGCTTACTCTAGGAGGCGAGAGCTTCGGCTGGGATCTTCTTGTAGTGGCGTCGACGCCTTACGACATCATCTTGGGCATGGATTGGTTATCCACAGTCCATGCTTAGATCGACTGTATTAGGTGCAAGGTGCGGTGTGTTCGCACCGATGGGAGCAGGTTCACCTTCACCGGTGAGAAGGGAGCATTTGCAGTGCAGGATGGACTCACGCAGAGGAGAGGAAATCCCATCACTCATCAGTTGGCTAGCCTCATCCTAGGAGCAGTTGACGTGCGGAGTCTGAGTTTTCTTGTAGTGGTGGATCAGTATGCGGACGTTTTTCCTGACGACGTTCCAGGACTACCTCTTCACAGAGAGGTAGAATTTTATATTGACATGTACCCCGGGATAGCCCCGATATCCACACCAGCATATCGGATGGCTCCCGCAGAGCTTTGAGAGCTACGGGTACAACTGGAGGACTTGCAGGGCAAGGGATTCATCCGACCCAGTGTTTCACCCTGGGATTCCCCGATATTGTTCGCCAAGAAGGCGGACGAGACCTTGAGACTGTGTGTCGACTATCGTCACATGAACCAGGTGAACATGAGGAACAAGTATCTACTACCCAAGATTGACGACCTCTTCGATCAGCTCAATGGAGCACGGTGGTTCTCGAAGATAGACCTCAGGTCAGGCTATCATCAGCTCAGAGTTCGAGACGAGGACGTGCAGAAGACGGCCTTCAGATGTCGGTATGGCCACTATGAGTTCTTGGTTATGCCTTTAGGCGTAACCAATGCTCTATTAGTGTTCATGAGTCTCATGAACAGGATCTTTCAGCCATACCTCGATCAATTTATCGTGGTCTTCATCGACAACATTTTGATATACTCGACCACTGAAGAGGAGAACGCCTACCACTTGCGGGTTTTACTGGACACACTCCGAGAGAACCAGCTTTATGGTGATCTCTCAAAGTGTCAGTTCTGTTTATGTGAGGTTCACTTCTTGGGACACGTCATCTCTGAGGTGGGATTTGCGGTGGATCCTCTGAAGATCGAGGCAGTGCTAGCTTGGGAGCCACCCAGGAGCGTGATGGAGGTGCGGAGTTTCTTGGGTCTAGCTAGGTACTTCCGGATATTTGTGCGAGACTTTTCTAAACTTGAGGCACCACTCTCATCTTTGACGAAGAAGGGTAAACCCTTCGTGTGGTCAGACAGATGTCAGCAGAGCTTCCAGGAGCTGAGATAGAGATTGACTAGTGCACCTATCTTGAGACTACTGGAGGAGGGAGTAGGGTACGTCGTCTACTACGATGCATCCGGGACTGGGCTCGGATGTTTCCTGATGCAGGAGTGGGAAGTGATCGCCTATGGATCACGTTAGTTGAGGTAGCATGAGCAGAACTACGCTACCCATGACCTAGAGTTAGCAGCAGTGGTCTTCGCTCTAAAGATGTGATGACACTATCTGATGGGCGAGCGCTTTATAGTCTACTCTGACCACCAGAGTCTCAGGTACATCTTCTCGCAGAAGGACTTGAACCTGAGACAGCGGCGATGGCTCGAGTTCCTCCAGGACTATGACTTTGAGATAGTCTATACTCCTGGAAAGGGAAACGTAGTAGCTGATGATCTCAGTAGGAGGACGGGCATTCAGATACTTGGGGAGGTGACAGAGCAGCTAGCCACTTTGTAGATATCCTTCATGGATAGAGATGGAGCATCCTTCCTTCAGTCACTCACAGTCACTCCACTTCTACAGCGGTTCAGAGAGGCATAGCGTGGGGACGTTGACTGTGAGACGCGACATGCGTAGATATCCTCAGGACATGCACCTGATGGATTCTCTATAGGAGGAGAGAACGACGTCCTTTTCAGAGGACGTACCATGGTACCAACTGCTTTATAAGAGGAGGTGTTGAGGTAGTTTCACACTTCCCCTTTAGCAGTTTATCCAGGAGTGGAAAAGATGTACCAGGATCTCAGACGACAGCACTGGTGGTCGGGTATGAAGAAGGATGTAGCTGAGTTCGTTTCCCGATGCCTCACCTGTCAGTAGGTGAAGGCAGAGCACCAGGTACCAGGAGGCTTGGTACAACTTTTGGAGGTCCCAGAGTGTAAGTGGGACGGGATATCTATGGACTTCGTGACTGGACTTCCAAGTACTTCCAGAGGTCATGACTCCATTTGGGTGATTGTCAACCGACTCACCAAGTAAGCCCACTTCTTACCCATTATAGAGTAGGGATCAGTGGAGAGCTTGGGACACCTCTATGTTCAGGAGATTGTACGGCTTCATGGAGTTCCATCATCTATCATCTCCGATCATGATGCTCGCTTTACTTCCCGGCTTTGGAAGGGGTTGCAGGAGGCGTTCGGGACGCAGCTACGACTGAGCACCGCCTTTCACCCTCAGACGGATGGTCAGATGGAGAAGACTATTCAGACTCTCGAGGACATGCTCTGTGCATGTGTCCTCGACTTTGGTCACAGTTGGGAGGACCACCTACCCTTGGTGGAGTTCGCGTACAACAACAGCTACCACTCCACCATCGGGATAGCACCATGCGAGGCATTGTACGGACGACCTTGCAGATCACCTTTGTGTTGGACGGACCCTAGGGAGTCAGCACTTGTGGGACCCGAGATGGTCTAGGCCACGACAGAGAAGGTCTAGGTTATCCAGGAGCGGATGAGGACAGCTCAGAGCTGGCAGAAGTCTTATGCTGACAGGAGGCGGAGGCCACTGGAGTTCGAGGATGGCGACCACGTTTTCTTGTGGGTCTCACCTCAACGTGGATTACGAAGATTTGGTCGGGGTGGAAAGTTATATCCATGCTTCATTGGACCATTCCAGGTTCTCAGTAGGATAGGAGAGGTGTCTTATCGCCTGGCTCTACCACCTCAGTTGCATCGGGTGCACGACGTCTTCCACGTATCTCAGCTGAGGAGATACGTGCACGACCTGACTCATATCATCGACCATGGGGAGCTAGACCTTGACGATGGGGCGACCTCTACGGAGGTCCCAGTGGAGATCGAGGATCGACAGGATCGGGTCATACGTGGGCGGTCGATTCCTCTGGTGTGCATTAGATGGCAGCACGGGAACCTCCAGGAGAGCACTTGGAAGTGGGAGGCTCTGATGCGTGCTCAGTACCCTCATTTGGTCCCCTAGTTTGTGATGTATCTTTACGGGGACGTAAACCCCTGAGGTGGGAGTAATGTAAAGACCCGTAAATTTTAAGGGAAATTTTTTCTTAATTTTCTTTGGGATTTTACGAGTATGCAGTTTCTGTCGGCACCTAATTCCGAGGCCCGGTGTGCCCGGAATCATTTTATGAAGTTTAGATCGAGTACGTTCAGTGAACGAACGAGTGGGTTTTTATAACTTTTAAACCAATGCTCGGAATCAAAATCCAAGGACACCAATGGAATCGCAGTGCCGGTAACTACTTAGGAACACCTTTTCTGGAGTTGCGTTTGCTTGGGTGAGGTTATTAAAAAAATAGGTTAACTAAGGAATGAAATAAAAATTTGTGCAACAAATTTTATTTTCTATTCTAAGTAGTATAACCTATGCATGGTGGTTGGAGTGGGACCCACTAATATCCTAACTCCACTAGGTAGGATATTAGTGAAGTGGGGCCCACATTGCCCCGCCCCTTAAAATCCCTTAAAACCTCCCATGTGCATTTAATTTTGTAACTCACCCGCAACCCCTTTTTAAATGGCAAGTCAACCCTCGAATTTAATTTGGATTATTAAATGCTCTTCAATTAAGTGAATTAGTTGAATGAGTTTCTTTTTGAATTTCAAATTAATGGCATGTGTGTGTGATAATAAAATAAGACATGACTTGTTTTATTGGGGGGTTGATTCATTGTGCAGAAAGAAGGAAAGGACTCTTGCACTCTTGAAGAATATCTTCATCCTCATCGAAGAACGTGAAGAACGCTGAGTCTAAGATGAAGAACTCCATCACCGCAAGGGAATCGCCATGCCGTCTTCTTCCCTCTCCGCGGCTGGTGAGAGATGCCTTCTTCGAAGAACGACGACGTGTCGAATCCTTCATCGGGCGAACGCCGACGACGCTTACGAAGCATCGATCCGCAACGCCGTCTTCCGCGACGCCGTCTTTCGCGAAGCCGTTGTTCCGCGACGACCATCGTTCGACAACTCCTTGAGGTAGGGGTTTGGAATTTTGTTCGTGAAACATTCTTTGTCGTTCTTCGTCTTTTATTTTGGGCCGCTTGTTATCAACTTAATGGGAGGAGGTCGGACCGCACGAACACGGCCGAAACTCCTCCCCCTTTGTTATTGTGTTTGTTACGGCTCGAAAAAAGGTGGTGCGGTGCAACGTCACCGCGCAGAAACATGGAGGAATGCGGCAAAGAAGCGCGGTGTCGTCGTGCCGAGCCGTTGAGGCCGAACAAAGCCGCAGCCGGAGTCGGGTCGTGGCAAAGGGGTGCGGCGTCGTCCCGTCGTGCTGGAGAACCAAGAAGGGGCCGTGGCTGGAGCTGGGCTGCAGCGGAGGGGCGCGGCGCCGTCGCGCCGCCCCGGTCAGACCAAGGCTGCGGCAGAGCAGGGAGCGGCAGCCAAAACAGCCGGCCGCCGGCGCCTCGGAGGAGCATGACCGCGGGGTCCCGCGGCGGCGGCACCGGGCCGGCCGATCGGAGGATCTAGGGGTCATAACCCCCGGCTGGAAAAGGTGAGGCCCCCATGTGGGGGCAGCGGTTTCTCAATCAGGGGGGCAGCACCCCCCCCCCCCACCTTTTCGCGACAGCTCGGGTGGCCGAGCTGTCTGGCCACGCGGGCCGCGCCGGCTGGGCCGGGTCGCGCCGGTTGGGCGGGCCGCGCCCACCAGGCCGGGCCGCACCCTAATGGGATGGGCCCGGACCCGGTTCGGGTCGACCCAGTTCGGGCTGACCTAGGGGGTCTTGGGCTGGGTCGGACCGGGCCCAAAACCCCACCTATTTTCGGACAGTTCCGTTCAAATGCCCGTATCTTGGGCTATGGACCTCCGATCGACGAACTGTCAGTTTCGATGTGATACTTGGATCGATATGGTTGTTTTGGTATATTACACTCAAGGTTTTGGAGAACTTTGGGTATGGCCGAGTTGGTTAGAACACGAAACCAACCGGGCCCTCGGAGCGGAAATGCTTATAACTTGAGCTCTGGACGTCCGATTGACGTGCCGCCTACTTTGTTGGATTCCTCTTAGTGAGATGGACCTTTTTGCTTACTCTTCTCGAGGTTTGGACACAGTTGGAGTGTGGTCAGGTTGGTTTTGACTTAAAAACCAACCGGGCCCCTGGAACGAAAAAAGCCAATAACTCTCAGACCGGGCGTCTGATTGACGCGCCGTCTGTCGCGTTGAGTTCCTTTTGTCGAGACGGAACTTTGGGATACATAAACTCCGGACTATGTGTCAGTTGATGTATCGACCCCTTGGCTCATGGAGCGGACCTTCCCGGAATCGAGCATGCTGTGTGCGGGAACCCTAGAGCTGGTTGCGACTGCGACGACGATGACGACTGCACTGAAATCCTCTGTGGGTTTGGAAGCGATGAAGACTACACTGAAATCCTCCGTGGGTTCGGTAGGGATGACGACTACACTGAAATCCTTTGTGGGTTCGGTAGCGATGACTACTGCACTGAAATCCTCCGTGGGTTCGACAGCGATGACGACTGTACTGAAATCCTCCATGGGTTCGATGGAGATGACTATTGTTCTTGTATCCTACGTGGGTCTGGAAGTGTTTGACTCTGTCCTTGTATACTACATGGGTCTGGCAGAGTAGCTGGTTTGTATCCTATGTGGGTCTGACAGCTTAGCTGGTTTAGTATCCTACGTGGGTCCCAGCTTAGATGAATCAGTGGCTACATCTGATCATCTCTATCACCTTACAAATAAGTATACCTGTGTGAGCTGAGTCTTGACTTTCAATCATTATCTTCGATATGATTGACTTGCTTTCCTGTGTGGATTGGTTTGTGTTTTCTTGTGTGGATTTGGTTGTACTATCCTGTGTGGACGTGATTAAACTTGGGCTCGGATGTTGGATCCAAACTGGAATTGATGACATAGGTATATGTATGGGAATATACCTAAGTAGTGTTGTATGTTACTTTGTGATTGTATCTTTCCTTTGTGTATTTTCCTTTGTAGATTCTGGGAGACCTTTGGGGGTCTCGGGGTCCCTACTGAGTAGCGTATACTCACCCTTGCACGGGCTAGGCCCGCACTACATTGTGTTGGATGCAGACGATGGACAACGCTGATCGTGGTTGAGGCTTGTAGAGCAAGTCGGTACCTGGAGGCGGACCACTGGGCGGGACGTACACGGAGCGGATGGCTGGACCCGAGGAGCTGGGGAGGCTATCTGTACCCACCCTTCAGGTGGGACTTCTAGTGTACAGCTCGACGTTGCTGCTTTACTTTCAGTTACTGTACTTTCTTTCCGGTTGTACTTTACTTTCAGATTGGGTTTGTATTCTAGCCCATTTACTTTCCGCACTTAATATTGTACCCAGTTTTACTTAGTGTTTACTTCTGATTGCTTACTCTGTGGTGTTGTTTACTTATAAAGGCAATGCCTTCCAATTTTTGTCGGGTTTTACGCCTTGGTGCTAGTCGCCAGCCCCTGGCCTGTGGGAGGCGGGCTTGGGGTAGTCACAGCACAGGTCCCAAGGACGGGTCATGAAATTTTTTTCCATGGAGAAATTCATAGAAGTACATTCTCACCAAATCCAAATTTTAGATCATTTGGACGATTATTAGCATATCATTTCTTTCAACTTTGTGAAGTCCTTACATGTTGAAAAATGGATCTTACCTTCTCTACCATCTTATTATCTTTCTCAGTTCCCAATAGATTTATTTCTACAACTTCATTCATGTACTTTTGATTTCTACACTTCCTTTCATAAAGGGAATTATAAGGATCCATATGAATTCTCAAGGGAAATCTATCTTTTCAAGAAAACTCAACTTGAAGAAGGTGTTGATCCCAACCACCTTTAATATCCATAGAATAAGATATTAAAATATCCTCTGTGGTTTGAATTATTCTCACTAAATGGTCATCTATCTGAGGATCATATGTGATTTTGAAACTCAACTCTATTTCATGATCTTTCCAAAACATTGATCTAAATGCTAGGTTCTAATAAAATATAATTGAATATGGTATTCCATAAAACCATACCACTTCCTAAATTTATATTCTAGATATTAGATCAAAAGAATAATATTTTCGAACAAAACTGAAGTGTGTTGACTTCATAAATTGATCAACTGAAAATCATAATTATCCCAACATCAAAGGGAATATAAACTCTAAATATTATCAAGACCTTTAATCGTATGTCCAAAAATATTAAAGGTATTCCTCCTTATATAACTTTGTCACTATATAAAAAACCAAAGGGTTCCACTGCAATAAAGTTCTCTCAAAATATCATTAATATTGATAAAATATTGTCACATAAAACCTTAAAATTAGTTTCAAAGACATTAAACTTGTAATCAAATTTAAACTCATCAATCCATGATGGTATTCATAAATAATATGTAATTATTACATGGACACATATATTCTTCAAAATCATTAGATGTTTCAAGATACTTGGAGACATATATGCTTCAAAATACAATTGGTAAAATAAATCAACAATATAATTCTTGAATTTGAATATAAAAATAATGTAATCCTTCCACTTTAACGATTGGAATGGAATAGATCCTTCCTTCGTCTATAGGTTAATTCATGGGTTAGGACATTTAGTTGTATAATTACCATGTTTCCCACACATAATACATAAAACTCCTCAAAAAAATCACTCTATGACTTTATTTTCCACATAGATATCATCATACCATACATTTGATATATTCCTCCATGTTCTTATTCCCACATTCTTGGCAAGTAGTAATCCACATAAACTTTCATTTATGTTCACAACCACATGAAAATTCATAAAATTCCATCTGAATCTTATTTTATGTCTTTTGAATCTCACCAAAGTTCACATTCTTAATCATATATCATGATATCTAATTAGGAATAATCATAATATATTTCTCTCTAACCATCATAAAATTTGGTTTCTCAGAGTCACTAAATTTTCAATTAGATTCAATGTGAACATTATTCTATATCAATAAATCAATATACAAAAATCAAAATGATAATGTGAGAAACACTAATCATAATGGAATACCATATAATCAAAATAACTTATAGGATGTTTAAATTTTGACACCTTAAGTTTATAATAAGTCATTTTTGGTCATCATCTATTTAAATAATTCATTATGGCTCATAAAGAGTTTGTGAATATCTATGGCCTAACCCCCATGAGTCTCAAACCATGTGTGAATCAAGGACTGTTCTCATGAACCCAGTGATGATTGAGTCCATATCAATGCGCCCTTTTCAGAGTTATTACCACTAGGTACCTCTATTTGAGATCCATATCCACCTATAGTTTCCATAATGGGACATAATTTATTTGAACCCACTTTATTTATCATTTACATAAATTATAGGACATTTTCCAATATGTTGACTCATCATTAGACTTATCCTTAGAGACATCCCTAGGCATATACTTATAAATATATCTAGATATCTCACTAAAGTTTTTTCATCATAGTTTCCAAATGTTAACTAAATCTTTTCTCAAATATTAACTATAACATACAAGTATTTTATTACATAGATATTATGTCTAGATAGATTAATATTCATTACATAACATAACAAAAACAATGACAAAACGTATCATTTTTGTGTATTTGGTTACTTTGAATCATAAAAAATGGTTTATATTATATCTACATTATATCTCACTTATTTATTCATAACTAGAATCCATTTTATGATATCATACTCAATACATTTCTTTATATCCTGGGGAAATAAAAATAAGAAAAGGGTGATCTCAGATTCTCATTAAGGGTAAATAAAGGAGATATCTAACTAAAAATGATAATAATAGTCTGAATAAATGTACATAATATTTTAAAATCATAACCTATGTATAAAAATAATAATCTTAAGTCATGGAATAAATCATGGATGTTCATAAAACATGAATTATAAAAGAATCAAATAACATAAACCTTGAAAACATAACATAATACATGAAATTGTGGCATTCATATAAGAATAGAAAATCATTATCATATTTGTAAAGGTTCATTACCAAGACTATCATAGTGAATAGATTCCCTTACTGAACCAATTTCACTCCACGTTATAGCCATGTATTACTAAATCAGGTACACTTCTATTCCATTCTTATATTACTTAATCATGTTAACTCTAGTTCCATCCCAATATTACTGAACCAGGTTCACTCCCATTCTAGCCCAGTCTATCTCATAAGATATATATCATTACCCAATGAATTAGATGGAGGTAAAGGTCCCACATATTACATAATGAAAACCATATATATGTGTTCCACAAGATCATAAATCATTCATCAAATCCAAACCCAGAAAAATAAATGGGTTTCTTAAACATTTCATCATAGAATAACCTGTGGAAAAGAAAAACGTCTCTTAAAAATCATGTCATCATAAACATAAACCATTTTGATAAATAATAATGATGGTATCCTTGGATAATATCCCATGAATAAGTGACATCAAATAATGTTATCTTGGATAGAAAAATATTTTAAAATATCACTTGAAATATTTTTTTTGGAAAATATCTTATCCATTTTTAAATCATTTTTTAAGCTATACAATTATAAAGGAAAACATTTTCTTTGAAAAGAAAATTTTAATATTTTAAATGAAGCTTAAAAAACTTAAATAATCATGAGGGTAGTAAATTTTTTTCAAGTCTTAAAAGTTAAAAAACATTCCTTTCAATCTTTTGTAAGAAAAATCATAAAATACCCTTTTGGAAAATGACATGAATATTCCATTTAAAACATTTTTTGAAAAAATAAAAAATATATTGAAATTAATTTAAAAAAATTGGATAATATTATAAAAATTGAATATATTTTTATAAAATATTGGCATGGAAGAGAGATATTCCACAATAGTGACATAAATATAAACAGTCCTGAATAGTGATGAGATTGTGAAATAAACCCTTAACACTTTATAATCAGTTGAATTGTATGCCCCATAAAAGAAAGGAACTTATATGGATATTTAAATCCCATAATTTTTAGGATAAGAATCATAATTTAAATTCATGGTCATTATATACACCATAAAAATGAGTAGTGTATAAATCACATGTCCCACATAAAAAAATTGAGACAAAAATCCATTACCACTAGTCTCGACTTTCTTTGTTATCTTCGAAAAAACATGTATTATAAATAAGAATTTATTATACACATATCCCATAACCATATATATATAATACCATGTATGATTTTTTTCTAACATCTTATCACTAATTTATTAATATTTTATTATTAAAATCATTGTTCAAGGTGATAATTGGTTCGTTTTCCGAGAATATTTCAGTTTCGTAGCCCCAGTCCATATACTTTGATCATTATCCCATAATTTCCAGATGTTTAAGCATGTTATAAACATAATATATATTCATTATATATATATATATATTTATAATTGTTCATAAAATTTATAGATATAAAGATTAATTAGATCATTCATAGAGATAGTATGTCGTATGTATGCATGAAAGTTGTTTTCCTTTTTAATCTAATAAAATGAAAAAATAATAATAATAATAATAATACATCATTATATAATCAATATTATGTTATATATATTATATATGTTCATAAAAATTGTCATTATTACCATCAATGTGAAATATAATTGAAAACGAATCACATGGCATTGTGGAGATGGTAGTCCATACGTACGAACGAGCAACATTTTCATTTATCAAAAGATTGGATGATTAAGGAATACATGATATTATAATTTTAGAAGTATAAATATGTCATATATATATATACCATATATAAACATCAAACTCATCATAATTATCATCCTTAAATGATGTTGATGAAAAATGAATTGTATCACTACGTAGAAATAGTAAATCATACGTACGCACGAGTGATACTTTCACTTATTTTTTTATGGGAAAGGGGGTGTATAATTTGGTTCTCAAGATAAAAATATATTTTCTGAATATTTACTATTATGAAGTAAAAATTTTATGATATTTATCATGGATTTAGAGTGGGTGAAGTGGAGTAGATAAAGAAAGTGATTGGTAGTGTGATTACCTTTTCTTCACAACGAATCCTTTATATCTCCTCTTAAGGGATATAGGGTTGATATTTTGGGGGAAAAATAACCTATAAAATTTGGATAGGGAAGTGATGAAAAAAAAATCAGATTTTGTTCGAGCTAGAATACTCAATGTGGTCAATTAATTGAGGGAGGAGGTGTCCTTTAATAATGAAGGTGAGGGGAACTTTTGGAATTTCTAAAGATATTAATTTATAATAAATTTTATCTCATTACAAATAACCCCATATGGTAGGAAATTCAAAGAAAAGGTGGTATAGGGTTGTAATTACATCAGCCAATATATTTTTAATATTTTTTTAATGTAATTTTAAACTTTATCATTTCGATTAACCCTTAGTTAACCTATTGTAATTTTAACTACGAAAATAACTTTTCAATATTAATAGGTTCTAATTTTTAATTATATGTTATCAATTGGACCATAAATTGAAAATTTATTACATTATAGACCATATAAAAATCAATTTTTTATATCTTATAATGATTTTTAAATAATTTAATAAAATTTTATTTTCATAAAATATCATTTGTGTCAATTTTGACACTATTCATAACATTGACATTAAAAAATCAATAAAACAAGATAACATCAAAATATATCATTTAATACACCGCTAATATGTTATAAACATCTAGAAAATTCGTGTAGAACCATGATTAAATCAAATTATAGTTATCGTCATGTGTTTAATATCATTTCTTTAATTTTTTTATTAATTAAACAATTACTGCATCAACATTATGTAATTATTTGAGGTAATTATTTATTCAATAAAAATTTAAAAAAATACCATGATGTAGATAAATAATATGTAATCTATAAGAATATTTATATTTGAACATATATCTGGATAACCCTATATAAAAAATGTTATTTTTATTTAAAACATAAATGGGACATCTTAACTTTTCACTAAATAACATTTTCTAAACATCATGATCTCAAAAAAAAATAACCATATTCTATTCATATAACTAAAACTTGAATTATTATAAATAAAAATACACATAAAATAAAATTTTGGAAACATTTAGGGTCAGTTTACTATTCTTATCATATTATTATTAACCTAAATTACCAAATTTACCCTTTATTATGGTAACAAAAATTATATAGTTTACAATTCATATTGGCCAAAAAAATAAAAGGGAATTATTTAATATATTTGGTCTCGTTGATTCTAAATAGGAAATACATTTTCCCGAACTCTAAATATATATGTTTTAGAATTTAATTTAAATTTAAACTGTTAAAACGCAATAAAAAAAGTTATTCGGAAAAATTCTCTTTTACATATAAAACATTTTTATACTAAATTAAATTATAAAATCAATTTAAAAGGAATAATTAGATTATTTTAAATAAAAATTGACTCAATAAAATTTATAGAAACCCAAACCATAATTTTACCGTATAAAAACCTAAAATTAAAATACTGTTTTCAACAAAAATCTGTATTTTTCACTATTCACTAAAAAATAAATATTTTCAAAAAATATGAAAAAATAATTTTATGATAATTTTGAATTGAATAATTTGAAAATTAAATTAATATAGTCGGATATATTTTTAAAACTTCTTGAATTTAATATTCACTCGTACAAATAAGAAAAACTCATTTATGAAGAAAATGTATTTTTGATGAATTAAATGACTTTACTAAAAATTGTGTGATAATTTTCTTAGAACTTATCAATAAATTCATATTGACTTAAACATTATATATATTTCACAAATTATTTAATCATATTCAAAACTTTCAATTAAATGGATAATTAATAATGGACACATAATATTTTAATAATATTACGCGGTTTGTTTTAACTCATGGTTGCATGAAAAGAAAGCTCTCAATGAATTCAAATTTTTTAAACAGAAATATTTCATAAAAATATTGGGGTGTTACACCTATAAAACAAAAAATAATATAATATTAACTAAGTAATATGTTACAATTATATTAAATATGTTACCATACTATAATGAATTAAATTATGATGTATTTATATTTCATACATGCCTTTATTATTATTTTGATAATGTCTAATTAACATTCGGTTAACCACCCATGAGGACATTTCCAACTCCTTAATTATCAGAACTATTATGGATGAACATAATAAATTATTTATAATTTATAAATGTATAAATATAATTATTTCTATGATTTTAAATTTAATATTAATTATGTATAATAAGAAATAAATCAAGATCAATAAATCCAATAAAATGGGATAGGGAAAATATGATATCAAAACATTTCACCATTAACAAAGGGAATTAATAAATACAATACTATGATTATAATTGATCAATATTAAAAAAATGAACATAATTCACTTCTGGTTCCATATTTTAGTAAGCCTATGTTTATTAATACGAAGGAAGAAAAGCTATAAAATAAAGCAGGATTTAATGTAAGAGGATTCTAGAACCCAACTCTTTATTTAGGTTTATCTACTATTTCAAATTTATTTCAGAATAAAAATTCCTCTAATTTCCTAGAAATTTTCTTTCAATATTCTTTCCCTTTTCTTTATTTGGATATACATGTTCCTACATTGTCAAAATGAAATCTAAGATAATTAAAATGATTTTTTGAAAAGTAATTTATTTTTGAAACCATCTCTTTGTCATCTTTTCAATTTTTTATTGTTCAAATAAATATTATTTTTTATCCTAAGATACAATATCCCATATTAATTTTTAAATCCCAATGTTTATTCCCTGAAGTATTATTTATGACACCCTTATGAAATTCATTCATTTCCATGGGTTTATTTCATTACTATGATTGTTATGTACTCTCTTTCCATGTGGCATGCATGATTATGAGTATTTTATGAAGTTGTGGGTTGGCCCAAAAATATATGTTCCATAAATTAATTGGGTAATGGGATATATCTCATGATATTATGTGTTTTATAAATGCACATGATTCTATATTTGTTCAAAACTATGATGCTTTGATTTATGCGCATATGTTATGTGTGAACATGATGCTTTATTTTTTCAAACTTTTTGTGGTATTTGACCACTATGTTATGATATTTAATTGTTATTAATATACCACATTCCATTACATGATCAAATGTTTCTATAATGATTATTATGATGATCCTATGATTATGATATGTGGATGTTTATTATGATCACTCGTATAATACCGATGCATGCCCAATATTCCTCCCATGATATTCCTCCCCTTACTAGTCTTCTAGTACTTCCCTTTATTGGATGTATATCCTCAGGTGATTAAATATACTAAAGAGAAAACATGATCTTTTAGGATGATAAATAAGAAATATTTAAATAGTATTTAAATTCTATTATGTATAACTGATGTATGGGCCTATGTTTCCTTTCATATTTAGCCTTTGGATCCTATATTGTATCACTATTATGTTGTTTATATTAAAAAGTTCGTAATATCCATGTTAAAAAATTATGGTTCACTATATATATCCATTCAGGGGAAAAAATTCCCATGCATCATATAGAAATGTATGAGTGGAGTTGCATGGGTTGAAAATCCAAGTGGAATAATTAGAAAATAAAGGATTCATCAGACCAAGTACATCACTTTGGGCCACTCTAGTGTTATATATAATGATGTAATATGGTTCTCTTCAATTATTATTTGACTATTTTAAACTAAATCAAGATAAAATAATGAATCTTTATCCTCCTCGAATTGATGATCTATGTTATCAATTTAAGGGAGATAATCATTTCTCTATAATTGATCTATGCTCAAGGTAAAACTAACTCTTTTTTAGAAAAGATAATATTATGATGAAATATTTTTTAAGATGAAATATTAACTATAAATACTTGATCATTCCCTTTAGTCTACTGAATGAACCTTCAGTTTTTATTTCATCAATAAACCATATCATCCAAAGGTACCTTGGTTCATTTATCATTGTATTTTTTTATGATATCTTGGTTTATTCTCAAACCATAAATTATTATGATAATAACATAGATATTGTATTGAGTTCATTTCCTGATCACAAACATTATTTTAAATTATCTAATTGTGACTTTTAGCTGCAATAAGTTCATTTCCTAAAGAAATCTAATTTATTATCAGGGAATTTTAGTTAACCCAATAAAAATAGAAGCATTAATTTTGTTTCAGCCACCGAATGATGTATTTTAGAATCATAGCTTTTTGGAACTATAACGTTATTACCATAACATTTTTCTAGATTTATCTAGGTATAATTCTTCAATAATAGCATTGATAAGAGTTGGTATTTTATTCAAATAGAAAGATTAATATTATAAGTCCTTCTAGGAGCTTAAATCTCATCTCACTTTAGTTCATATACTTATCTTACAAAAAAAAGGATATGGGTATGTGATATTTTATGATGCATTTGGATTTAGGTTTTTATATGTTATTATGAAATGAGACCATGATATAGATTTTTGGAATGAGGTAATTGAAAAAACATTAAAAGAAATATCTAATACATGACCTGTTGAGGGCTATAGTATTCCATGGCTTAGTTACATAATATTAATATCTATTCAGTGGAACATTAACTTTTGTCACTGATCATAATATCTTGTAGCATATCTTCTCTCAAAAGGACATGAGCTTTGGGGACTGATGTTTTATAGAGTATATTTAGATGTTTGATTTCAATTTTTTGTGTATGCCTGGAAAAGGAAATTCAATGGATGATTGCTTGATTCAAAATTAATATTACCAAATATTCTTGGATGCTCACAACAAATTGATGTTATTGATAATAGTCACTAATAAGCATCTGAACATTCAAAACGCAATGAGGATGTTGTTTTCTACTCAATATCACTTGCTCCCAACATGACTACCCTAGTCAAGGAGGCTCAATGATCAAATCATGACTGCCTTACCACTAGGTCAAAACCTCAATAGTGAGGATACCATTGAAGGTTGGACAATAGATGAAAACATTGTATTGTAATTTTTATACTGAATTGTCATTATTCTTTAATTGAAAGAATATATCCATTCTTAATATCACCATTTTAAATGGTTCATCGATATATTTCTAAGAAGATGATTAAAGAAATAAAAAGGACAATTTTTAGTGTTCTGTAAAGAAGTGGATAGTAGATAATTAAGTTTGGAAATGTATCACATGATTATAGGTAAATTCTGAACACCAACACCCAACTAGAATTATATATTTGATTCCCAAACATATATATAAATTGGAGTATATTTCCATGGAATTTTTCACCATCCTACAGTGGACACTTTGGAAGAATGATTCTATTTGGGTGATTATGTACTGACTCACCGTTCTATAAAAGATTATTCTAATTCATGAGTCCAATATGGTATAAGATTATTTGAATCACTATATTTGTGAAGTGTTAAAATTACAAGGAGTTTTGGTTTCTACATTCTCTTATTGAGAACCAAGATTCACCTCACAGTTTTGATTCCGTATAACAGGCCCCTGGAACCAAGTTAACCATCAACATAGCATATCATACTCAAACAAATAGAAAATCAGAATGTAGTTTCCAAACATTGGAAATCATTCTCTAAGATTTTTTTGTATATTTTGGTTATTTTTGGGAAGATCATTTTTCCTTGTTACACTTTTATTATAATAAAAATTATCATTCCATGATAGATAAGGATTTTGGAGGCATTGTATGATATCTCATTTCTATCTTCACTTTATTGGGTAGAAACAAGAGAAATATCCCTAATTATACATGGCCTTAGGCAAGATAATTCTAGAATAAGTCTTTTGATATCATCCTCATAGCTTATTATTGAGGGTCTCTCTTAAACTCAAACATATTCATTTCAGAAGGAAAGAAAATTGTCCTCTAGGTACATTAGACTTTTTGGGATACATCATCATATTGAAGATGTGGATTATTGTTTTTATTTAACACCAATATTTTTCTTAATTAATAATATATTTTAGGTATCTAAATTTAAGAAATACCAATATTATTTTATTCACATGATTTTATGGGATAATTTCATAATTGATCCATATGTTGAATTTATCCATGTGCCAATATATATATTAGAATGAAAGGATGATTTATTTTATGTAATATTATTTCCTTTGGTTTAGGTATTGTGGAAAAATGGTGATATTCATGTTGAGACTTGATAATAAGATAAATTCATGTTGGATCAATAGCCAAAACTCTTTCAATGCACATTTATCCTTCGTATTTTCAATAATATAAATCCCAATGATGGGTGAAATTTATCACCTTAAGTTTGAGGTATATTTATGTTATTTTCTATTTTTTTAATCTTTTTACAAATTTTATTTGGGTTCAAGATGGTTTGAAAGGGTGTACAATGTATTAATTGTGTTTTGGGGGTTTTGTGAATCACTACAAGTAGGGAAATGGTTGTGGTATTATTTATTTTCCCCAAGGAGTTCACTTCTAGGAAAAGGGTGGGGAAACATTCCATAGTGTTGGGTGTTGTGGCCCTATGGAATTTTGAGTCACTGGCGGTTCTAGTGTTTTGGGAAATGTCTGGGGAGGCCTCACCATTTCATGGTCTGAGGTAAGGTGGGTAAAAAAAAGTGAAGTATTTACCCCTTCTCCATTGGGGGTCTAACTTGGAGAGGTTAAATTGAATACACTATAGATATGGTGGGAATAACCATATTATGGTGCCATTCAACAGGATTTTATTTGAAATGGTCGAGTTTAGCAGCAATTATTTGGGGGAGTTAGGAACATTGATTGAGAAACGTGTTTGATCCTTATATATATGTTTTATTGTGATTTTTACTTGATCTATCCCTTATTGGCTTCCTCATTGTGCCTATCCTCACTAGGCCTCTTGAATTAGATTATTCTAGAGGGAATTTTAGGATGGTTATCATCATGTTGAATCTCTTCCACTTGGCCTTTGTTCTGTTATTATAAATTGGGGTAGTTAGTTTCTCCCTCTCTTAACTATCTCATGAACATAAATAAATTGATTTTTTTTATCGAAAACTCATGTTGATTCATAAATAAAATTTTTTTAATTGTGAGTGACACTCATAACATGTTTGATATAATGATAAAAAAATTGTGGTTCTCAAAATAAATTTGGGTGTGAGGACATGGAATACACATGGGTACATATCCATGTGAAAACATGATTTTATAAGGATGGGTTTTCTTTTCATAAGTTAGCACTATTGAATGAATGGCTTCATACATGTGTGTGTCAATTGTAGATTGTGTATTCCATATTGAAATAATTATTACACTATTTTTTTAGATTTAATTTGAATAAACTTTATTGATATTATTTCTTTATGTTTTTTTATAAAACTATGAGATAATGTGTCCTAGTCATAATGGAATTCATGGGAAGTGTTAGGGATTTCATACTAAGTTGATATAACCCTGTATATTATATGTACCTTAGTGTATACACAAATGTTGTTTATCAAAATATAGGTAATTTAAAGATCCCATGCTTCACTTGAAGAACTCCATGATGTTGTGGTTGTGTTTTATGGTGACATATCTTGGGAGTTGTTCAGTTCCTAGTGTCTAGAGTTGTTCCTCCATAGTACTATGAGTCCTTCTTGAATTTAGACTTGTGGTTTCCTATTTTATGTCATATTTTTCTACTTCCCTATTGTTGTTCAGTTATTTTTAGATGTCGATTTGTATTGTTTTACATTCATGAACTATTTTTTATATTTTTATCATTTTAACTATTTTCTTTTACATGTTGTATATGTATGTATGGAAAAAATCATCACCCAGCGTTTTATTAATCCCTTTATGTTTGGTACTATACATTGGTGTCTAGGGGAACATCACCTAAGGTCAGTGGCAATTTGGACCCACCTAATCCAATGGTCAGTGGTCATGATACTACAAGGTATCAATATGAAATGGGGAGTGGCAGTCTGGTGTAAGTAGTTGTAAAGGTATTGGGGGTTAGTTGGGGTCGAGGTATGTGGTGGTATGAGTGTGGGTCAAATGGAATCACAAAGCCACTAACAGATACTTTTCTGGATTCCAATGATATAAAATTTGGTTTAATTAAAAAACTAATACATATCTACCTAAGGGATAATTTTATAAGGTTATTTGTTTTGGTAGTTCATGATTATGGTGTGAGAGTGGAATAAGGGTAGGAGGTTTCATGTCTATGGCCCTCATCATCCTCATCCTCTCCTCAGACCAGTCATGTAATTTCCCTTCCTTATTTAGTACCCATATCTTTACTCAATGGTATAAGTCAATAAACTAAATATTTATAACAGTGGAAAGATTCATGGAGGAATAGAATGTAACATGATTTTTTATAAGATATGTAATTAAATTTCCACTCATAATTTCTTCCATAATCTTTTTCCTTTGATCCTTGAAATACTGGTCGAGCTAATTGGCCATGTTTATTGTCAATACCTTAAAAATAATATGAAAATGATAATAAGAAGCTAGAAAAATTCCTTGAAAGTCACTCTCATAAATATAGTATTGTTTGATTTCTCTATAATTGGTCTTAAAATTTTAGATCTCCATTATTATACTTTTCATCTTCGCCATATTATTGGATATGGTAGGGTCATATGCTAGATCAAATCACCTATGAAATTTCAAATCCTTCCTAGGATCCAATATCATCTATGAATATGTCATTATATTCACATGAATTTTTATATAAATTCTCAATCCCATATTTAAATCATTTAGATAAAGGTTTAAACATTGTATACCTAATCAAACTAGAATATCCTTACGGTTTTACTTGAATGTAATAAAGAAATCCAAATTTAGCTCATGGTGCACCTCCACTCATTCCTCAATAATATGTTCCAAATTTGTTACTCATAATTAATCAATGAATTTTCCATCTATTTTGATCTTTTATAAAGTGGTAAAGTAGAGAAAATATGGTTCATATTAATCTTTAACATCATCATCTTTCTCAAATTCTCCCAGTTTGATTTGGTTTTGATCATAAGGCATGTATGGGGTGATTTTGGGCCTCATCGTCAATATAGTAATATTGGGATGGTTGGGTTAAAGATATAAAGGTGTGTGTGTGTGTGTGTGTTATAAAATCTTCGGATAAATAGGGTGGGTCAGTTTAGTGCTTCTTATCATGGAGAAGGTTTAATTTATCAAGTAGTTTGGTTGATTGTTTCCTTCTTTTGGGAGTTGAAACTTCTTTCATGCAGCCCAAGGCCAAAGGGGTGGTATAACGGGGATTAGGGAATAGCTTTAAGGGGTATGGTTTCTTTTGGTTAAAGGTTTTAGTGGATTGGGTGGGAAAAGGGTATATACATGTCAATTGGGAATAGAGGTAATGAATGTTTTTGAATCATCTTGGGGATGGTAGATAATTGACATGGGAATGGAAATAGAAGATTACCTTGATCAAAAAAAGTGATATTATATAAAATTAGTTTTTGGGTCAAAGTAATTTATGATGATCTCAAAAAAGTGTTCATAGTAAAACCTAGGGTTTGGGCCTAGAATCTATAGAGATTTAACATATTATGGAATAATGATTACTTATTGCATTGTGAATGGGATTTCCAACCCATTGGTTTTTAAAAAAATATCGATGACTTTAAATTCATATTGTGAAAGTATTAATTAACATCATAATAATTATAATTGAATTTTGTAATTGAAATTCAAAAATGTTGCAGAATTTTCATAAATCATTATGGTTCAGGTTTTGAACTACATTAGAAATTTAAGGAATTTTTTTTTTGGGGATATTCCTCTTGTACTAGGTATTACAAAATAAATTTACATTATGATTCATCCTTTTTTCTTCCCTTCAATCATTATGGTTTTATATTATACATTGGTAGGGACCCCAGGGAAAAATTTTCCAAAAAATGGCCTTTTCACTAGATAACTATAGAGTCAATTACTGCCATAATTTTATTGTATATTCCTCTAAGAAATTATTGGATCACATTACAACATGATACAAACACCATGAATGTTTTTTCAGATATCCCTTAAAATTTATCATCGATTGAACATTCATACTTTTCAATGTTTTATACAATTATTATTTCTTCATTATAGTGCGACATTTTAGTGTGATATGACCATATGAAAATGTTGGTGTGTCATTGATGCAATACTCTAACCTATAAAAATATCCATCAATACAAACTGGTGATGTTACAAGACCTAAAGAATGTATCTTCATATTCTATAGATTTTTTACTAGTAGAGAGAGTTAATAACAAATGTGGAGATACTATACTCTCAAAACTAAAAAATTCAATAATAGATAAATAATATAGTCATCATATAATATCATAGTATGTGAATGGATTTATAGTTGATGAAAAAACAACAATAATTGATAAACATGACATGTTATAACCATAGTGTTACCCATTCTCATAAAACATGCATATATTAAGGGTCACCCACTCAGCCAACTATGAACATGGTAAACAAAAGACCAAAATAGATGAGTCATTATTACAACTTAGAGACCCTCATTGGAGATGTCACCCAACTTTCCTTATACATAATCCATCCCGATCCCATATAAAACATGTTTTCTAAGAGAAAATATAAGGGTTTTCAAGGGTATCAATGTTCTCATACAAGGTGTGATCATGTAACATAGTTATGTGAAACCAATATGTCCCTTATAAATGACACCATATATAGTGAAATTATGTGTAGTAAAGTAATTAATTTGTTTATAAACTATCATTTCAATTCATTATGTGCTAATTATGAATCAATGATACATAAACACACTTTTTTTAGCTAATTCGGGAAGGTAATGTCACCTCATACAATAGATCCATACTCATACCATATCACTCAATGTAAGGTCTCATAATTGAGTCCAAACCACTATACTATCACTTAGGGTAAGTTTCCACAATTTAGTCACAACCATTACACTATAACTCTAGGAAACATCCCAAAATCAACTACTGACAAATTACCTATTACATGGGGTAAGTTTCCATAATTTAGTCTTGAAGAATAACCAGTAAATCTTGGTAAGGTCCCACAATAGAGTCTCGACCTATACCTTGTCACCCAAGGTAAATGCAAACTATTTAGTCTCAACTAATAACCAATCACTCAGGTTAAGTTCCCAGAATCGGTCCTTGAACAATACACTATCACTCTGGGTAAGGTCCTATAAATGAGTCTCAGCCAATACTTTATCACTCAAGGTAAGGTCTTATGTACATCTTATTCCAGTAATTATATTTAATACATGAATTTTCATAGAGCCTAACCAGACACTCATATCCAACATCTTGATATCGCGCATCCCAACCAACACAAAAGGAAAGACTCGGTCTTAAATCTCTCCTATATCAATAAAGGACATATCCCTAATACTCAATCTACAATTAAAAATATTTCATACCACGAACACCATTAGAGGATACCCCATAGGAAACCTGACAAAATATCCCTATATTGACATCATAATACATATTTAGGGACCCAAATTTATTTTTATAGCCCATACCATATAATTCCAAAGGCCCAAAACCAACAGGGATCATTACCCAAGGCCTAAAAATATATGATCCCCTAACTCACTCATTATGGATCATTATAGGCCTTTTAAAAAATATAAAACAATGCAAGACCACTTTTGGATCCGTTAAACAAAACTAGAGGTCACTCCCAATAGTGGTAAAACCACCGATCATCTCTATAATTTCCAAACTGTGTGTGAAGTATCCAATTCTCTAATAGGTAGATTTAACTATTCAAACTATAAAATTTAGAACTCGCCTAGACCTTCTAAAAATCCCTAAATTAGGACCCTAGGGGAACATGCATGAAATGCATATATATAAACATTAATATTGTTAAATATGAAAGGTATCATCAGCCTTGTGTTTATAAGAGTTAAATCATATGATATCAAATCTTTATTTGACCTTAGTCAACAAAAAAATTATAGATCAAACAAATATACCAAAAAATCATTATATCAAAATAGTAAATGTAACACATGAAGAAAAAAAAGGTATCACGTATTTCCTTATATTTAATGAGATGATCATTATGCTTTACCTTCCCCATATATTAAAGAATAGATATATCATTGGAATCTCATGGAATAGAAGAGGGTGAGGGATACTCCATGTGGAAGGGGGAATGTATCATGTGGTTGAGAAGGGAAAATGTTTGGGGTTTTAATAAAACTTAACCAAAAATTTCCAAAATGCCTCTCCTTAAAATAGAGTGTCATGGATCCAACCATAGCTATTTTGAGAATCCAAAAAACTTATAGTTTCCCATAAGGGTCCTAGATTACCTCCACAAAAACCCCATTAGAAAAAATAGTAACTTCTTTCCAAGACATCATAAATCCATTCTACATCCACTGGGGTTCCAGTGGAATTATTATACCACAAAACACTCTTGACCACACAACTAACTCTAAAAAAATAAATTCCAATCCTCTATGAACATTAATCATACTCAAAAAAATCCTTAAATTTCCTAAATAGGTTCAAATATCCCATATTTCAAAAAATTATTTTATGGTAAAAACTTTCCCCCATTATTCAAATTTATAAAGGCTAAAAGTTTCTCCACATCAAATGACCATTAATAATTTTAGTCATTACAAAATCCCCGCCAAAGGGCTTCCAATCATCAAGAAGGATCGCCAATTACATCTCAATTCTAGATTTTTCCATTAGAATTATATTCTATAGCTCATTCTTAATTCCAAATTGATAAATCTATACTATAGATATTCTTGATCCGAAAGAACAAAATTTTCACTCAAAATTCCCTATCTGATACCCCACATGTAGTAATCATCACTGATATGATGTATCTGATACCAAAAATACCTTACTATACATAAAATTGTGAAAAAAAATTAAAATTAGTTCTATCATCCACAAATGTTTTTAAAACAAGAACCAACCTTCTATGATATCACCCTCTTATGCTTAACATGATACCTCAATCTAGACAACATCATTGGAGAACATGATCTCTACACAACCTATTCACCCAATAATACACCCCAATAGATACCAAAAAATTGATGGTATGCACCATCATATTTTTCTATGTCTGGTATGGTATTATAATTAGATATCATCTATCATACCTTTATCCAACATAAAAATTTAACTTTTTAAAAAAATTGTCTACAAATGTCCTCTGAGAAAATGGTTTTTGTGATTTCCACTATCTAGTACTGTTCTCATATTTCTAGTGAAATTGCATCAAATGTGCCTCACTAAAACATATTCTTGATATTTAATTTGATCACTATCAAATTATCAGAACCACTGCTCCTTTAAACTCTACCCAAAAGTTGTCTCATTCTCTCTTTCTGGTTCATTGCACCAAAAAACTCTATCAAATTTTGTTGTAAGGAAACTATGTCTGGTTCCATTGTAAAAATAACTCTATCTAGTAAAATTATCCTACCAAAAATGATTTTTTTTAGAAAATAATACTAAAAAACATCTTCAATGATTCAATTTTTTGTATATAATAACAGTCTCTTCTACATTGTACATTTCACCCCTTTATACATTTTCTCCTGAATTGGAAAATGCAGGAACACATTTAAATTTCCCACTAACAGAAATTCATTCAACCAAAAATCCCACATTTTTTAAAATTCACTAGACTCTTCTACAGTGTTCTATAATCTTCCTGACCATACATGAAGTTTCAATAATTCTTCATTGATTTCATTATTCCTTGAGTTTCCTTAACTTCATATGTTACAGAACATCAAATAATCTTCCTCAAACATTCTTAAATTCAGCTATACTACAAACTAATTTCATGAACAGGACTAAAATAATAAAATTTGGTACTTTTCAATGTTATGTTATGTTTCTAAAAAATATATTACTAAAAAATATATTTCTAAAAACCTTTAACAACATTTCATATTTCTATAAACAAAAACTTCTCAAAGTTTTTATATACATATGAATTTTTTTTATTACATTATTAGAAAAACTATGTCCCTCTCTACTATTTCCAATGGGCATAATAAATTTTTGTCGAATAGATTAATATTTATCTATCTGGTAACATTTAATTTACACAAACCCTATACACAACACAGATAAATCTTCTAAAAATTTATTTCATGATGAACATTCTTATATGTTTTGTTTATTTCCCATCAATTCTATGAATCATTATCCCATTATCATTCTTTCAAAATAACTTCACAACTTCAAATATTATTAATATGGTAAAAAATATTCTATTCAAACTTTATATAGGCTACTTGTTTAGAAATGCATCTACATCTATTAGTTTTTATTGACCCACTGAAGATTAATGAATTTATGGTTTCAATTTATATATACTTTATTTACATGAACTATTTATGTCCAGTAGAAACATTAGTAGTTATTATGAAATTTCTTCTTGTTCCCTTTTTTATTTTCACAAAACTGAGTGTTTGGAAATTCCTATAAATTATAGGACCAATGTTTGGTTCATTGTGTTTGGTTTCTCATCCAAAACTATGTCCACTTTAATCTATCTGGTTATCTACATCTGGTTTCAAAGTTAAAATTATATCCATTATATAATCTCTTCTATCTACTCACCTTTTTTCCACTAACTCGTCATTGAACATCTTTACAAGTCTCTTTCTAGAATGGTTTTTCTGGAAAAATAAACATTTTTAAATCATTTGTGAGGAATACAATTTTTTTGTAAAAATATTTTCTCCCTATTGTATAAACTTCATCAACCCACTTTTTCTAGAAATGTTAGTCCAAATATATAAATTGTATACATATTCTTTCAATGAAAAAACTTTTTCATAATAATTTTATTCAGATGATAAATTATGATACTCTACCCTAATATATACCTAGAAATATGCATTCTCAAAAATTCATAGAACAATTTATCTACAAATATTTTTTCAAATATTTTTTTGAAAATAAACATATTTTAGTTTGAATTTTATTCTCTATGAAAAATTTAATCTTGTATCATTATTTTTTCATCATGTAAAGATCTTTAAATAAAAACCTATAATTTTCTAACTTAGCTAGAAATTTCACTAATAAAGTTATAGAAACTTTATAATTTTATCTCTTTATGAAATTATTCTTTCCCAATAACTTTATATTATTTTTTTAGAAATTTTAGAAACTTTTAACATCTCTTAACAATGACATTCTAAAAAAAATATTTTTCAAAAAATATAAAAAAAATTAGAAACCATAATAAAGGATCTCTAATCACCCACTTCGGAATAATAACAACTTTTGTTAACAAATCTTATAACTCATCATGTTTATCAAAAACTGTATTTTTCAAAGATGTTACTCGAATCACAACCTTTATCAAAGAGAACTTCAGGACACCACACTATCAGATAATGTAATGTTTTTGAAATAATTTCAGCCATCAATGACAATAAATTTTTTGGTCATGAAAATATAAACTCCTCCTCTTTTTTATCTTGTCCATTTTTCTATAAATTATTCAATCATCTGATTTTTATGTTCTTACTCCATTTTATCATAAATATGTTTTTAGATTCATTTTTGAAATAAGTGCGTAGTCTCTCCCTTTGTAGGAAAAATTTGTATATTACCTCCCCCTTTTTCAACATAATCGAAATAATTGTAGGGTAATCCTTAAGAATTTTAGGAAGTCATTTGTGTAAACTAAACATGATGTTTGAGCCTCAATTCCATAATCGCTATTTTTTAATACATTTGGTGAACACATCATCAATTTTATATTTTTCAAAAATGTACTTAAGTATGACTAATCCACCAACAAATGTTTCTTTTATGAAATGGTAGTTAATAGCAATGTCCTTTGATCAATAATGTTGAGAAGGATTTCTTGAAAGATGAATTCCACTTTTATTATCACAAATAATCTTCAATGTTGTAGAAACTTTATCTTTAAAATATTCTAGTAGTAAATTCATCTAAATATTTTGTGTACAAGAATGGGTGGAGGAATCATATTCTGCTTCCACTATACCCAACTTTTTTGAACTCAGTTTCTTACTATGCCAACTCACATGACATTCTACTAAAAAAAATTCCTCCTATGGTATATTTTATATTATTTCAATCTCGTTCCAAATTATTATAATCTTAAATTTTCATATAACAACATCTTATATACATAAAATCATAAGAAGATGTTCTTTTAACATATCATAGAATTATTTTTATTTCCAACATATGAGATACATTCTGATCACTTTGATATATGGCACAAAAATTAACTGCATAAACAATATATTTTCTTGAATCTATAAGATAGTTAAAACTTCTTATCAATTTTTTTAATTCTTTGTGATTCACACTTTTCCTAGAATTATCTTTACTCGTATTCATGCCAATTGAAATTGGAGTAGAAACTTATTTTGTAATATTCCATGACAAACTTTTGTAACAACTACCTAGAATACTTTTCATGAGACAAGAATATTTAAAATTCCTTTTATTTCACTTGTAAACACTATAATAAGTTCAACTCTCCATGAATTTCAATTTCAATTTCTTCCTTCATTTATTCAAAAAACACTTTAAAATTATTTTCTTTATCCCTTGGAAAAAATATTCCATCAATTTGAGAAATAAAAATAAGCATAACTAAGTTCATATCCTTAAAATATAAGTTTTCACAAAATTTCCTTTAAAAAATCAACATTTTTTTGGAAATTATCATGTTTGGAGTACCAAGATCACCGATATTGTTTAAACAGATACAATCCTTTCTTCAACTTACATACATTGGATTCATATTTATCATATAAAAACCCCAATGGTAGTTTAATAGAAACATCTTTCTTAATCTATCTATTTTGAAATGTCAAATTTACATCCATCTGATAAACTTTACTATAATGATATGCATCCACTTCTAATAACATTATGATAGTTTCCAATCTTGCAATGCAGAACAATGTTTTATAAAAATACCAACCACCAACTGATGAGTAACATTTTAACACAAGTCAAACATTATTTATAGAAACATCTCCATCTTCATTTAATTATATTTCTATATATCCATTTGGTCCAAAAAAAATTCCTACCATAGGTGGAAAATGTTTCCAATTGTTATTTTTCTCTATTTGACCAAACTATTCATTCATTACATCAACCTATTCATTTTTAGCATCTTTTGACACTGATTCCTATTCAACTGGTGAGATAAGAAATCTCTAATTTTCTAATCTCAACATTACATTTGTCCGAACCTAAGCTTTCTAATTTCCAATTATATTTTTAGTTTCAACCTATTATTCTAGGGTGTGAAATTTAAAATTTTTCTTTCCTACTTCACTTTTCACATCATAGGATTATTTTGAATCTTCTGTAACATATTTTGAATCACATTTATATTCAATTTTTTTATTTTCATTGGAAGTCACCAATTTATATTCTAGAACATTCTTAGTTAACATTGTTAAGGAAGTTAGATTTTCAACTACAGTCCCATAATTGGAATCCACCAAATTTTGTAAAATCTTATTCCAAAATTTATAACTTCTTCTTTTATGTGAATATCCCATGAAAACACCTTCTATATTTTTTTATCAAATTTAATAAAATATGGAATTTTTATCATTAGTAAATGTAGACTTCCAAAAACATGAAATGTTTTGCAGAAGCTTTTTTGGGATAAAAATTTTCATAGAAGGTAATGTCATATTCTAGCCTTAACAAACATATATTTTTAACATGTAAAGTAGTTAACATATTCTCTCAAAAAAATGAAATTTTATACTCCATATGTATACTTCTTCCCATTTAAACTAAGCATATATTCTTTATTTCTTCCACTCCATTTTGTTGAGGAATGTATGGGTCACTTTACTGATGTTTGATTCCATGCTTCTTTATATAATATTTGAAATAATTTCATATGTACTATTTTCCATTATCATTTCTCTACTTTAGAATATAAAAAACCATTCTTATCTCAACTTTCCTTCTAAAAAATATGAACATTTATACATCCACTAATCTATTATTCATAAGAATAATTTGGTTCATAAAAGTGAAATCATAAATAAATGTGATAATGTATAAATATCATTTCATTTATTGGTGTATCATTGTCCCATAATGATCTGAGTGAATAATATCAAGGGGTTTGGTAGATTGAATCTAAACATTCTTATATCTTTTAATAATAATACACTACAAAAAAAGTGACGTTTACCAACAGAAAATTTCTGACAGATAATATATCTGTTGGTAAATATGATTAATTCCAACAGGTATTAAATCCGGTTGATATTGGCTATAGGTGTCAATAATTATTTTTACCAACAAAAATATATGTTTATATTATTTGTTCAATACCAATAAATCTTTTACCAACAATTTATTTACCGATAAATGAATCTGTTCTTATTAGTTATTATTACCAATAAATAGTTTTCCCCTAAAAAAATCTATTACCACTAAATTATTCAATAACATTAAATATTTTACAAAAAATTGAATATATAGATATATATGACACATTACGAGCATATCATTTTGATAATAAAAATATATAATTAATTAAAATATCCACAATTTAGTAATATTTATTGGTAATATATACATATATATATATATTAATACATACATATATAATCCTTATACAATATAATTTTTATCTAAATTTCTAACCTTTTTCATTATTTATATATGAATAAATAAATAAATTATGAAATATGAAAAAAAACCCTTATATTACACAAAAGAACACCCCCTCCCACCGCCCCACCCCCACCCTTTGTCGATCCCCGTGACCTCCCTCCCCCAAACCTACCTATCTATTCCCCAGAGCCAGCGTTCCCCACTGTCGGCGTTCCTCGTTGTCGGCGTTCCCCACTGTCGGCGTGGCCAGTTTTTCCCATGCCTGGAGTTTCCCACACCTGGCATTCCTCGTGGACAACGTTCCCTGTAGACTGAATTTCTCACTGAGCTTGGAAGAATCCCTTTGCTGTTCCCAGCCAACATCACCCATGGACATCATCACACATGAACCCCCTCCATGTTCCCGACCGGCTTCCTCGTGCGGAATCCATGATCTGCAGTTGGATTTTTGGTGATTCAGAGTGGCGACGAAGCTGGTCTAGAAACAATGGATCCTAGTTTGGTAAATGGTTATGGACGGAGTTCGGCAGCACCTGATGGCAATGGTGATGATGGCGGTCTTCGATCAATGTTTCATCCATGGAGTTGGATTGACGACTTGTTTGGTGGATTTTAATTTGAAGTTGCAGGTTCAATTTTCACTCACATGTATGTTATATCTATATTTTTGTTCCAGTGAATCTGTTTTTGGAATTGAATCATTGTTTGAGCTTCGTGAATCAATGGCAGTGGAACACTTCTTGATTGAAAATTCACATCCAAATACTATTTTAGTGGCGCAATTAGTTAATGCGAAACGAAATAGTGGTAATTTTTCACCAATATCAATGTTTTATTTATTAGCAGTAATATTATACACCTTAATAATTATTCAATTATATTTTTTCATGTATTTCCTTGGAGATCCTGTAATTATTACTACAAACCTAAATGCTACAAAATTTATGTTCAATCCCTACACTCCATTTTTGAAATGTTCAAATCCAGGTGATTTATTCTATACAAATTTCACACTTGTATACATTATAGATACCATCTATTTCATTATTCATGTTCTTCAGCTTTAGTTTAATGACAGAATACAATTTACATAATCAATGTTATTATATTTTTTTATTAGTTATCTTATGATTCAGTTCAAATCCTATGTTTTCTTCCCAACTTATCAAACTGACATCTACATCAATTTTGAGCGCTTATTCAACTCTACTAATATATCATATGAAACAACAAAACTCCAATTCCTATCAATGAATGTTTAGAGGTAACTACAATCTTCGTGCAATTTTAAATTCTTATAGAAAATTAACATTCTTCTATTATTTATATTTCTATTTTATTACATAAATTAGTTTCCTATGATTACTTCCAAACTACTTCTCAGAAGTGTTCATGGATACAATAGTAATTTGAATTAAATCTATGATTTTATGAAGAAATATATAGTTCTGGAGTTGATGCTGAAAAATGGCCATGTGTTGACACCGTAAGAGTCATACTGACTAAAGATATCGAAATTTGACAAATGATGGGATTCAAAAGGGTAACACAGGAATTTAGAAGAGTAAACTAGCACTTTGTAAGAGTAATCATCGTAAGAACCACCCTCCCTATTACCAACCAATGTCCCCCTCCAGCATCATTGTGGGAACCCCCTCCCTGTTCTCGGCCATCATCCATGTGAAAAACCATCAACGGACCTTGTCATCCCTGTTTATCCAAGCCATCATCCCCGCTCTCGACTGTTGTTGTCCACATCTTTTTAGGCCAGTCAAATTAGATGGAATTTTTAGTGATTTGGGATTGTAAGATGTAGCTGTTCATAGGCAGTTGGTTTTCTTCTATGATTTCCTCTTCCTAGTTTCTTATTGGTTCTTGGCCAAGCTCTGTATGTTGTGGCTATTTTTAATTCAATAACATATTTCTCTCAGATAATTGGATATGGCTTTCCAAACTACTTATAGGGTAGTTTTATACCAAGTTTAATCAAAGGTTATTCTCTGGGGAGGTAACACATCAATCTTGATGGCACTCGCTTATAGTGTAAATGTTGAGCACGGTGTAGCTGGGAGGAAAATAGAAGGCGAGTTGTTCTTCTGGTTAGGTTTGGTTTGGTTCAATGTTTTTTTTAGTTCTTTTACATATCTTGTATATTTTTGTTTTTGGGTGTTTCTTCTACATCAATGTAAAGTTTTTTGGTTTATGTACTATATTGGTGGTTGTCTCTGAGTTTTAAAGATGATGGTGATATTCTATTGCTTTCTAAAGCTTCAACTTGTTGGTGATCTAGTCCCAATGGTTAGGGAGTTAATGTTTTCATAGTGTGGTTCTAGTTAGGTTGGAATTCCATATATATCCTATTAGTGTGATATTTTCTCTCATGACAATGGTATCAGTGATGATGATGATGAGAAGACTTTGGGTAATGCAACTAGAAAATCGATTTCTTTTACTCAATTTACTTATTTTAGGAATATAACATTTGATATTTCAAGTTTATATTAATGTAAATATTTTATTTTGAGGCCACATTTTTTATCATTAAATAGTAATAATTTTAAATGTCAGTTCCAAACATAGGACCCATCAACGATATGAGTTTATTGGGGGTTGAGTAAGTGTTTTATTTTATACATGTTCAATGATGCCAAATATATGTTATTTCAGTTTATTATTATTTTTATTTGATTCTAGGATAGTTATTAATCCAATATAAAAGTCTACAAATACCACAAAGTACCATTGTTTAAAATTTCTATTAATTTGGATTTGAAATTCATGCCAAGACAAAATACTAACATTTTTTGTTTTATTTTTTTTAGTTTTTGTTTCACATGAGTTATTAAAATGATATTGTTTTATCATGCTTCTGATTTATGAATTATTATTAATATTATCTTTGGTTTTGTGTTTTATGTAATTTGATATGACATATGAAGGTTTCTCAAGTTATTATTTCACTTCGGCATTGAGCATACTTCCAAGAGACATAATGTATTTCTATGTTTTGCTAATTATTTATTATTTTTTATGTGTAGTTTTAAAATTCATTTAATGTTTTTCAAGTAGGTGTGTTTTAAGTAAATTTTTATGTAGTTGTGTTTAAGTGATTAAACTAGTTAGAAGGTGTTAAAAATTAATATGTGAAGGTGGGTGTCCATCTTATGTGGGTTTTTTTTTTGCTTATGATTTTTGGATATAAACATGTAATATATGTTTACAAAAATAGCCAAAGTTAAACTCTAAGCTTATATGGGTGTTCTATTTATGATTTTAGGAAATATCCATATTATATATGTTTTTTATAGAGACCTTTAGAAAATGGGTTGATGTGATGGAGAAAATATTTTTTCATTGCGGGGATCATTGAATCCACAAATCAACAATGCACTAACAGTCACATGAAAAAGTGAATTGGTTATTTAATATTTTTTCACTCAATTGGTTTGATCATTAAATCTGCACATGAAAAATGAACAAACTATCATCATTATTTTCTTCTCCATATCAAATTTATTTGTGGTATGGTCTTTTCATCTCTGTCCATTTAGTTTGTTCTCATGAGTCCCCAAGGAATTGTTAAATTATGATTTTCCATGGGATGTGGGTTTATTAATTTCAAATTTACTTGGAATTGTTATTTCCACGGTGATTTCATGACCTAAACGGTATGTTTCAGTCACTTGGAAACAACTATAGATTTTTTCTAATCATTTATTAGATTTATATAAAATATGGTTGGTAAATTAGAGGTTATTTTTGAGTTATTATGGTTTTTAATCTCGACACTAACTAGTTGGTAAACACTCAAAGGGTTAATTTTCTTCCTCAAATCATAATGTTTCAATGATTTCCGACTTCACCTTGAAATTTTTTTCCTTGATGACCACCTTGTAGTTTGTTGTTTTTTATTTTGGTCTCAATGGATTACAATGGACTTTGGCTGGTCAAATAGTGCTTGGATCCTCAACTGTTGAAGAGTGGACTCCTCTGAAGGATTTTTGTATTTGAGACTTTGCAGAGAGGACTTGAGACAATGATGATATTGATTGGGCCTTACATTTGAGTCTATTTTTTATTTAAGATATGATGTGTGGCTGTTATTGTTTCTATTTCAGGTATTATGGGAGATATTTATTGTCTAAAGGAGCAGATGTTAATCTCCAGTTCTAGTAAAGAATACATTGCTTTATATTTAATTTAGGCAACAGGCGCTTGGTTTTTAATAGGTATCCACTTTTGATTTGGTTATTATGCCCACAGTTTTCCTTGAGTATTGACTATAATTTTTTTCTTGACTCTAGTTATGGATGCTTTGTTGAAAAGTGGGGATCATAGTGTTATTTTTTGTAGATTGTGTGTTTCTTGTTCTCTTCATTTGATGTATTTGAATGGTTTTCTATTGATATTTTATCGGGAGACTCTGATGTTAATGCTACACTTGTTATGCTCCTAAAGGATTTTCTATTGCCCACAGAATTTGATTTGAGGACTTGGTTTGCTCTATTTCGGCTTATGTATTGTAAGGTTCCATGATCACTCTTCTTTTGTGTTTGTTTTCTTTATGGGTTCTCAGGGGACACTAATGTTTCAACTAGACTAAGACGGTTCAATGCATGGAGCTGATGAAATATGTGTTGATGTGAACCTCCTTTGCTTTTTTTTCTCTCTTTAAAGTTATTCTTGACTCTCAGCACATTAGTATCTTATACATGGGGGGTTTTCACAATGTTTTTCTCCTTGATGTTATTTACATGCTGGTGGATGTAATTTGGATTTCTTGGTGACATGAATATGTGTGGCGGCAGGTCCATGCATATGAGGGGTTTTATTCCACATGGAGACTCTATAATTTTTAATTTTGGTGACTTTTAAGAAGGATTCATGCCATTTTGGGCAGGTCTCTTACAATATGTGTTTTTTATGTGTTTTTTATGTCTCTAAAATAACATATTTCATCACACATTTTTCATGTATACTAAATAAACTATTAAAAATACTATTGTTTGTCTTTTCCATTGCTATTTAAATGTACTTATTAAGCCAAACATTGCCTAATAATTTCTGGGTTTGTTAACATTGGAACTATTATGGTTCATGTTAATATTTTTCACTGGTTTGAGTTGGAGTTTGGCTCGCTTGTCTCAGGGCATGGATGGGTTACTGATGCTTGCTTGTCCCTGGGGTGGCATGGAAGTATTAGAGCTGGCTCGCTGGTCCTGGGGAATGGATGGGCTGTTGTTGGCTTGCTGGTCCCGGGGTGCTTGCTGGTCCTTGGTGTGGCATCGATGGGCAGCTTCTGGCTCGCTGACATGGGGGGGAGCTATTGTGGGTTGGTCGGGTGTGTGATGGATCCTTTGAGTGGATGGATTTTGTATTGTGTATTAATTCATTTTGTATTAAATTTCAATATTAATATAATTATTATTTTTCAAATTTTGATCATGTTTGAAAATCTCATATATGAGAAATTAATAAATATAATACAAAATTTAACTAGAAATTAAAATTTATAATTTTTATTCAAATGTAATTTATAAATAGAAATTATATATTGGTAATATTATTACCAATAGAAAATTTTGTTATTAGAACTTGTTGCTAAATAGTTTAACCAACATATATATTATATGTTGGTATTATTGTAATTGTAACAGAATGATTTTATCTGTCGCAAAAACATTTAGCGACAAAGTTTTTACCGACAGTTTAGTGACAGAGACATATATGGTGGTAAAACGTTTTACCAACAGAAAATGTACTTTTACTAACAGATATTCCCCCATTAGAGAAAGTGAACTATTTTTTAGTGATATTTATATTTTGGGATGTAATATAATCATCATATTCTATCCTTTATAATGTTGGTATGTTTCTTAAAATATCCAATTTTCAAGGTTTTTTCATACTTTTCTGAACATGGTTCCCAAGTCATTGATTCAATGATTTGTTTACATCTTTAGCACTAAAATAACATGGGTACAAATTTATCCTATCTAGAACAGATTTACACTAGTTTATTCTCCCATAGTAACACATTTTTCATCTTTTATACTTCTGATGACACAATAATCTTCCATAAATATCAGTTCTTTCCCATCATTACGATGTTTTCTCACACAAAGTGAGTTATGTTTGTTCCCATCAACATATAGAACATCCTTAAATTCCTATTTTTTGGCTTCAATCTCAATTATTCCAATTCATCTAATTTATAGGGAACTATCATTTCCAAAATTTACTACTCCTGCATCATGATTTTCAATATATTTCAATATATTTAAGTCACCTTCCATATGTGAATAACATCCACTCTCAAGATCCATGAATTTTTCTTTATTTTAGTGTTGTCTAAAAAAAATATTTATTCAAATTTCATATTTCCATCCACTTTATCCATTATAGAAAAATAACATTATCTGGGTAGAGTAGTCATACATTCTTTATTAAAGTTTCCTGGTTGGTCACATAATCCTCTAACTTCCTCCAAGAATCAAATTTATTTTTTTCATTGGAGACATTCTAACATCTTTTTACTTAGGAAAGATACATACATTTCTTCTCTTGTTTCTCCTCCTCAATTCAATATGCTATATGGTAGAGACTTGTTGTTCCATAAATTATAATATGTGTTCCCGAACATACCATAGTACCACCAAAAAACATTGAATCTCAGTCTTCTATAGAACTAGGATCTTCCTCTATAAACTTTTTATTGATATTCATAATTTATTTTTATTTTTATTTCCACCTGTAAAGGGGAAACGTTATTATGAATGTTGTTTTCAAATTTTTTAGATGTGATATATTAATCACATCATATTTCAATCCCTGATTTTTCAAAAAAAATATTACTATATCATTATTATAAAAATCAAACAAACTTTTATATTTAGTGGGTGAATATTTCGCCATATACATGGAATTATCTTTCTCTCTAACTTGAGAAAATATAGATTTTATCTATGAAGACTTTTTGAAATTATTTTTAATCATTGTAATGGAAAATTAATCATCAATAGGATTATATTGAGTGTTAAAAACCTTATATTACTTAGCTATAAGCTTTTAACTAAGACATTCCACCATCATTCCCTATTCGGAAACTTTTTATTTAATGTTAATAATCTTCTAAATATACACATTTTTTATTTAAGGAAATATTTCCTTCCTTTAATGACCTCCCCACTTTATTTATTCATCATTATAATTTCTCCCTAATGTTTTTTTAAATATATGCTAATAGTTAAAATATGTGTTTATATTCTCCATAATATTCTTCACCTCCTTATTCATCTTCACTATTTAATGAATATTCCTCCTTCTCAACATTTTCAAAGAAGGTTCTAAACATTTTTAAACTTTTTCCTTCTGAAGATTTTTTATCATTAGAATCATATTTTACATTCTTTCTCAATATACTTCATCTATTTAAAATGAATTTTTTCTTTACACCATTGTACATCTTAACTTCCCTATAAGTTTTTATAATAAATTTCCAGTGAGATTTTTCTACAAAATCATCCTCATATTCACTAACTTTCTTATTTAGATAATTTATAGAAAATTCCAATACCATTAGTCTCAAAAAATTGATTTTAAGTTTTCCTTCATACATTCATCAACACCTTCAATATTTTTTGAGATAGGATGCATGATATTTTTATTCATTTAATTATATTATTTTTCTTTCAAGTCACTTAGATCAGTATTCTCAGTATCATGGATTTCCAAATATCACAACTATTCAAAATAAATTTGATCCTTGAACATCTTTTTGAATGTTGTATCTCTTCCCATATCATAGGAAACAATAATGTTATGCAATTCATCAAGAGATAAATCATTTTAATCTTTTAAAGATGAAATGTTGGAGTCAAAACTATTAGAGAAGTTTCTCATGAGTTTCTTAAAAATTCTTGAATCATCAAAGATATCCCAAAAACCACTAGTATTTAACATGACCTTATTTACTCTAGTGAAGTATTCATTAATATTTTCTTCATCCCTTATTTTTATATCTTAAAATATTCTTCGCTAGATTTGTATCTTTTCTTCATTCGCTTTTGTGTTTCCATTGAAGATACTTTCAAGCTTGTACCAAATATCTTTAGCTATTTTGGGACCAATTTCCTTCATTAAAACATTTTTTGAAAGAGATATAATAAGAATGTTTCTATATTTTCCATCAACTTTAATACATATCATGCCAATAAAACTAAAAGGAAAATTTTTCTCTATTGGTAGAAACCCAATTTTGTTTCATCTAAACCCTCTAGATTGAGTTATAGAAGATAGGGTATCAATATATTTTTTCAACCATGATAATTGTTCCATATAATTTATAAATTAATCTAATGTGGAAGGAATTGTGATTTTCCATGATGAAGATTTAATATGGGTACCTAATCTTTGATATCAATTGATGTTCATATAGATTATTGAACCACTGAGTAGGGGGGTTGAATCAATGGTAAAATTTTATAAATTTTCAACTTTATGAAATTTTGCCTAATGAACTTGTCAAATTTATTTTACTTATTAATTATTTTAATAATCTCACAAGAATGAAAATATAATAATGTAAACAAGGCATGCAATATTTAAAAGGTTTGGCCTCGGTGTGAGATCCTACATACTTATCATGGCCACTCCCATGTGTCTATAGAAATTATCTATTATAAATAAGTGAATATAAATTTTGATATAACTCTCATTATAATACTTATATCTCCTAATAGGTATGATTATACTGAGCCCTATTATTTAACTTTTTTTCTTACAAAATTGCTCAAACATAAAAAAAATGTGAATTTGAAAAAAAAACTCCACAAAATTTCATCTAGAAAATGGTTCGCCTAATTTACTCAATATGGTGTACTCTTCATACATCCAGTGAATTTTTATCAAATTCAACATAATAAAAACTATCCCTAATATATTATTTTATATATATTTGATTATCAAAACCACTAAACCTCAAAAATATACAGGAAACTATATCATATTCTCTCTATCTAGTTCTCTACACTAAAAAATATAATTGATTCCTCTATAATAAACTCTATCTAATTCATCTATAAGGAAACTCTTTTTGGTACCTTTATTTAACCAAAAATAGAATTTAGTTGGAAACTCAGACTGACACAACTTCTATAGTGTTTCATATTTTTATACAAATAAATATTTTCTTGTACATTGTACTATTTATACCTTTATATAGGTTCTCCAGAACTGCAAACAGCGGGAAACACATTTTACTTTCAATGTCACTGAATTTCAATTAATTGAAAAACTTCATTTTTTGAAATTCATTGGACCCTTCTATAGTGTTGTATCGTCTTCATAATCATTCATGAAGAATCAAGAGTTTTTCAGGGATTTCATCATTCCTCGAATGACCTTAACTTCATATGTTAAGGAAATATAGAAATGCTACCAGAAACTTTCTTAAACTCAAATAAATTACAAACCAATTGAAAGAGAAAAACTAGTATTTTCACATTTGGTATATTATATAGTTATGTAATGTTTCTCAAAAATATTTATTCAAGAAATTATTTTCCAAAAATCATTATGAGGTTTTCAACCCACCACAAACCTAAACTTCTAAACTTTTCTTCATCTAGATGAAATGTTTTTTGATTACTTCATTAGAAAAAACAAATTGGGTCATCTTTGTACTGTATAAATAATAAATGATTTTATTATTGATCAATATGTATCTATTTAGTGAAATTTCCTCTTCTAATACTTTATACACCACATGGATCAATCTTCTCTAAAAATATCATTCAGTGAACTTTCTTACAAGTTTCTTTCTGATTCTCATCCATCTGATGAATATTCTTCTAGTTATAATTTTTTTAGTATCAATTCACAAATTTACTTTTTAGAACATTATTAAGCCTATAATAAACTCTTCTATTCAAACATCATACAGACTATTTTTCTAAGAACTCACATTCCTCTATGTCTTTTTATTGACCAACTGATGATGGTTGACTTAATTATTGGATCATATGAAGACACCAGTCACATGAACAATCTCTTTCTAAGATAAGATCTATCACTTCTTGTGTCATTCCTTTTTCTTAATTTTTGTTTTAAAAAACTCATCAATTGGAAATTCCAAAAAAATCGTGGGCCACTGTTTTCATGTCTGTTTTAGGTTTCTCATGAAAAGTTGTGTCCAATTTAATCTATACGGTTATCTATGTCAGGTTACAATGTTGAACTTATCTCTCTTTTAGAAACCTCTTCATCTACTCAACTTTTTTCCCTGAAAAATTTTGTTACTTCTTCACATGTCTCTATCCAAAAAATTTTGTCTTGAAATATCAGCATTCCAAAAAAAATTTGTCCATAAGTCTATATTTCATGAAAAACAACATCAACACCTTTTAACAATCTTTCACACCATTATTTGTCTATAACATTTTATTCCGTGATATATATTTTGTATGTTATGTTGTAATGTAAAAACATTCTCATAATAAATTTTATCTGATGAACAACTTTTCTTTTCTCCCCTTTATAGACTCAGAAACATGTAACCTCAAAATTTATTAAAACAAAATATCCTTAAAGTTTTTTTTTGAAAAGTTAATTCATAAATAAAAAAAGAATAGTTGAACTTTTCTTCACTTCAACAAACTTCAGATTTTATCATGAGTTTTTATTGATTTCATGAATTGGAACAAATAGCATAGAATCATATAACTTAGATAAAAATTTCATTAATAATGTAATTGAAAATTTATGACTTTCAGAGTTCCTAAAATTATTATTTTCTCCCATCTTTATAAAACATTGTTTTAAGTTCTTTTAGAAACTTTCACACTTGTAAAAAACATTCTCAACAAAATATAGTTATTAATAAATAAAAAGATTGTTTAGAAACCATCACAAATAATCTTTAGGTATGATTATCCACACTATTAGATAACCCATAACATCACCTTGCTAACACCATCTTAATTTAAAACTAGAATTTTAAAAAATCACAACACCTAATCCCTACTCATCAAAACCACTTAATATGAACCCATTTTTTCTTATTATGAGTCTTATAATTCCAAAATTGACTAAAAATAGCTACATAATCTAGATTATCCTTTTTCATCACTTATAATCATTGACACACTCAATCCCTTAAGGTAATGTCAAACTTATTCCATTGCAACTAAATTAAACTTATCCCAACACCCCTAGTTGTTATCCTACATTTCTCAAGAACACTAAGTGTTACACCACATTTTACTTATGGAGATCCTAGATAGCTCTACCAAAGTCCCATATTCCCCCAATAAATATATTCCATTCATATATTATAATATTTTATCATCCCATGCATGAAAAATTTACTTCCCAATTTCAAACAACACCCACTATAATTTCATCTCAACCGAATCAATCTACCCCTATAAGGATTTACCTACAACAAATCATGAACATCCTATAACCCTCCCATTAATTTGAAGGATTTCCATGAGAACCCGAAAAATACACTAGGATATCCCTTTTTATGAACCCATTATTAGTAACACTACAGATTAATTACATACATGTTTCCAAGGTAGTCTTAGCAGAGAATTATCCATGGGAGATGTTCCCTGACCTCACTTAACAGTCCTATAGAAACTACCAATAAATAATTTCTCATTGATTCCATGTTAATCAATTGATGTACATTTCCAATTACCCAACAATTTATCCTTAAAAAATTAACAATTTAATATCTTGTGGTTCCTCAAACCCTAGTAATAAAACTCAATGGTGTTCCAAATAATGTACATTCAAGAATGTTACATATTCACATTCATCAACCAACCATGTCTTACATGGTGTCACATACTCAATGCTATAACAATAATTTCCAACTCAACTTTTATTTTTAAACTCAAACTAAAATCGAACACCAAACTCGACCCATTCCGGAGAGGAAAAATTCCTCTCACAAATCACCCAAGGTTCCTTTACTCCCAAAATAACATAAAAGAAATCCCATACATAAAATAACACTTGATCCTGAAATTTCCACGCATTGTCACAATATATAAAGAATCATTACAATCCCCTCTCAGTGTAGTTCACAATATTATATGAACCAAGTACCACACATAATAGCTACTTGACATCCCTTAAGACAAGAAGTAACAACCAACTTGTTCACCCCCTCGAGCATGTGATCTCTATCTATCCCACTCCCCAATGGCCCATAGACGACCATCTAATCATAAATAAATTAAAATCACCCCTTATATCAACCTAACTCAAACCACAAGGGTTACACCTCCTCATCCCATGGAAACACCAAAAATATCTCAACCCATTCAATTGACTCTATCCAAAATAAATCTTTTATATTATGAAAACAACATAAAAAGGAACTCAACTCTTGAGACAAATATAAGACTCTTCATGCACAGACCTACCCACTATAAGGTTTTCATATACCAATGGTAGTGTACAATCAAAAATCCCCCCAACAATACATGAAACAAATGAAAACTGTTTTATTTAATTAATGTTCCACCAATAAGGTATTTATGAAATTATTCAATGACTTATTATTAATGTTTTGATTATTCAAAATATTTTTCTAAAAAAAATCCCATTTTTAAAACCATTTCACATCCAAAAGTAGACATATAAATTTATAGATTTAATCAGTGTCTAAAATAATGTATGCACATGCATACTCTTGGAACTCCAATTCAAGACTAAAACCATTAATTAATAACCAAATCATCACACATTTCACAAAAAAAAGTTATAACAGTTAAAAAAATTGAATGATAATCCCATCCCTAGAAACATGGACTTTCCCTATACATTGGTTTGTTATACTCAATCATATGGTCCATCCAAATATTTAAAAATATCTTACCTCTAACTACCATACCCAAATAGTAACTCAAAAACATTTTATGATATCATTTTATAGTTCCCTAACTCAAAAAACCATCTATTGGCCTAGATCAGTTATTCTACAAAACAATAGTTGTGACTTCCTTTACACAATTGGCTTATTACTAGAAGTGAGATAATATAGCCAATGTGGGGAGATTATACTCCTAACGCAACAATATATTATAAAAAATAAATAATTGATTCATTATATAATATCATTGTAAGTAAAATTATTATATCTAATGGATAATCATAAATAAAAAATAAACACAGAATGATATAACAATAATTGAACCCATGGTCTTTATATGTGAATACATTAAGAGTTTCCAACTATGTGGACCTAGTTCATGGTAATCGAAATACCAAAACAATGTATATATCATAAAAACTCAAAGTCCCTCCTCATATTTATCTCTCAATCATCCATGAAGTTTCTTCTATCCAGATCCATTGTACATCCTATTACCTAAAATATAACATAAGGGCCTAAACATACCCCAAAGTAATCATAAAGGGTGTGATAAAATAACTCAGTATGGATACACCAAACATATCCATTATATCAGTCATAAAAATAGTGCATTTATATACAAAAAGTAAATAAGTATCATATAAGAAATCATATCAGGTCATTGTGTACAACCATGCCACCACGATACTTGAATTTTCTTATTTTAACTAATAAAAGTTGGAAAGATTTCCTCATGCCATAGATCTAGACTTATTTCTAATCATTCATGATAAAAATCCAATAATTGAGTCCCAATTGACACTCAATCACTTAGGGTAATGTACCCCAACTAAATCTTTATAATTAGTATATCACTCAGAGTGAAATTTCATAACCAAGTATCAACCAATACATTATCACTTAGGGTGAAATCCTATAAACACAACTTTTCCAAAAAAAAATATCACATATTCTAATGTCTTACAATGGAGCCATGAGTAATACCCTATAACATAGGGAAAGGTCCCAAAATTGATTCTATACCAATAACCTATCACTCGTGGAAAAAAACAATCTTTATTAGAACCCAATACAGTCATATATTTATTTTAAATCATTTCTGATAAAATAAACTTTAAAAACCATGAATCATATCACAATCACAAGAATTGATGGATTATTTTCAATGAGGACTAGATATATAATCAAATTATTCTAGAATTTTTTTTAGAATTCCACTATAATAGATCCACACAAAAGTACCTTATAGACTTATCATAAGTTATAATAATATTCATAACCAAGGGAATGTAAATATAATGAAGGGGTGAGATCAAAAATTGTATAAGGGAAAACATATCAACATTTCATAAAGGTTGAGATCATAAGGATATGAGAAAACATTATTTGGGGAGAAATTCGTTATTAAAAAACATTAAACAATGATATTTATTCAAAAGTTATGATATAAGGACATATAATCTCAAAGAAACAAATATATTCCATGGTAATAGAGTCTGAGACAATAAACATGATACATAGATCTTAATCAAAGGAATAATGATCTGGAATTACAACTAATTATGGAAAAAACATAATCATATGGTAAATTATAACATTTAAAATGAATAAAATGTCCATGACTCATTGTTTTGAACAAAAAAATGCTCATGCTTTGTGTTGGGGAAAAATGTTACTTTTCTATATTGTAAAAAAATGTTCACACACCATTTTGTGACCAAAAAAAACATCCATGATTAAAATTATTATCTAATGAGGTATAAATCTTTAACCAATTAATTGTAGGGATACATAGGATCCCACACATCAATAATATATACATATTTGTGCCTCTTTAAATAAATCATTAATCATATCAGAAAGATCTCATGGAAGGGAAATGGGTTTCATATCCTTTTCAAATGGATTGACATAAGTAAATCATTCATAATTCCATCAATAATCATAATATTATATACCCATGGAAGATAAATGTAGGACCCTGGGACACCCTAAGAGGGGAGGGGTGAATTAGGTTTTTGACTTTTTCTTTTAATGTTAGGGATCTTGTTACCACGTCGGTAGGAACTTGTTAAACCAATAGGATGAAAATGATCAGAAACCAAACATTCACATGCAAAGAGGTAGAACACAATAATCTTACTTGGTTCATCACTAAGGTCTATTTCCAAGGATCATATGCTGATAGTTTGTCAGTCATACCAAAAACCACTAATATTCACTGGTTTTGGAATACAATAGTTCAGACACAATCACTCTATGCCAGGCACGCTGCCTTTACAATATTTCAGGGATAACTCATTCAGTCCCTTAGAACACTTCTGTTGAATCCCCCTTTATCACTACTATAGGTTTATTCTTAATCAGTTTATTGACATGAAGGTATATTTAATATATTGGCGTTGAATTCCTTATTTATGTCCAACATGAGACTTTACTTGCATCAAAGTCCTTAGATTAAGCACTTCGAATCATTGATCACAGAAACTGGATATCAAAAGACTGATACAAGTTCCACACATCACTTATGTGCAACACCTGATCTTGCACACAAGATTTGTGATTTTTCATGCAAGATGAATTTTGTGCAACCCTTGTTTTTTGTGCAACCCATATCTTTCACGTAACTACACCAAGATGTTCACTTGGTATTTTTGGACTAAATAAGCATATTACGTGCAAGATTAAATCTCTGAAAATATTTCATGTGGAGATATTTCATGCAGAAGAGAACCTAAATCTTTGTTGAAAATTCTTAAGTTTTCCAAGGGGTAGCTATCTATTTATATGCCTCGATGACCCTGCATGCAAGATTCGGATGTGTCTTTTCCAGTGCACGCAAGACTCTCTTTGATCACGCAAAACCCCTTTTAACATCTCCTTTGGCACATAAGTATCATCAGCACAACCTCATCTTTATCACACATTGTTAGATCTTTCACACACATTTTTCCTTTTCCATCTTTTGAAGATAAGTTACCAAAACAAGTCTTGTGTGAAAAATTTACCCAAGCACGCAAAACCATATTTCTGGCGCATTGGGTGCATAAGATTATTCCACACAGAACTCCATCTTTCGCACAGACTCAATTATTTTGTGTGGATATTTGCTTTTCCATATTTTTATGAGATGATCCCAGTACATAACTTGCGTGAAACATTAAAATCCTCCTTTATCCTTGCAAGCAAATCACTTTTCCAAAAATACTTTTCTTCAATCTGCAATTTTTGGACCCAAAAATTTGGAAAACACTGGGAAATGACACCACCTTCAATATTGTTTCCTACTTGAACTGTAAGATCTCTTTCCTTGCAAACACTCTGACCTTCCATATAGGGATTAACAAAAACATATACAAACCTTGATCAACCAACTATGTGTTGTCAACAAAAAAAAATTGAACTCCATTTTTTTTAATGAAAATCCTTGGTTCCAACAATCTACCCCTTTGGGTTTGTTGGAAATATTCAGATAAATTCGACAAAGATCACTAGCCACTATCAAAACCTGATACGCAAGATTAAAATCAAGAAACACTCTAAGTCTACGTGAACAATTCTCAATGTACATAACAAGAGGGAAGACGTGAATTGTGTTCTCATGTGTTCTAATAAAAGATCTGACTGTTTCCTCATAATGCTGGATTGATTTTTCCATTCACATTTTCCCCTTTGCATCTCATTGACTTTCTCTATTAACCACCTTTCTTATAACCAAAAAAACATTTCATTATCCTCCTTTTCAACTCATTGACATTCTCTTTTCTTCCCCACTGTAGCATTTTTTGACTTTCTCCATTGATTCATTGAATTTACCCATTCTCCCCCATTGGAAATAAACCCAAAGAATGATATTTATACATTTTAGAGCTCAGAACATACTCCCCATGGATCATATCTACCCCCTAAACCTACATCATTTCTAGAAACATATTAAAATGGAACAAAACTGGTGCGAGGGTAACTTCAGGACCTCATGCACTGGGAGGTGGATGAACACCGAGGTTCAACCAATATTTCACAAACACAGCCAATTCCAATGGATTGGTCATAATATCATCCACTTCCACATCAGTTCCCACATGATCGAGTTTAACAATGCCTTGTTCAACCTTTCTCTTGATGAAGTGATATCTGATTTCAATATGCTTTACATGATAATTATAAAAAGGATTATTTGTGAGATCGATCATGCTCTTATTAACATAGTGAATCACCATTGGTTGTTTCACCTCATCGCCAATATCCATCAATAGTTGCTTCAACCATAGTAGCTGAGTGCATGCCTTCATAGTGGATATATACTCATCTTTAGCAGTATTGAGAGAAGTGTTTTCCTATTTCTTACTCAACCATCCAACACCTTTCTTACCGGTAAATAATGCTCCACCACTTGTGGAATTTTTATCAATAATGTCTCTAGCCCAGTCAGCATTAAAAAATGTTGATAGTTCACTATCTCTCCTTGCAATAAATAATAAGCAATAATTTTGAGTACCTTGAATGTACCTCATGATTCTTTTCACTTCCACCATATGTTATTCCTTTAGATTACTTAGGAAGAGGGCCACTAAGCATGTTGCAAATACAATATCTAGTCGTGTCGATGTTAGGTATAATAAGCTACCAATCATTCTCTTATACATTGTGGGATCTACATATGTCCCATCCTCAGGCTTCCCAGGTTTTTTCCAACCACAATCAGAGTCAAAATTGGTTTGGAGTCATGCATATTGAATTTATTTAGTAACTCTCTTACTTACATTTCTTGAGAGATAAAAGTATAATTTTGAATCTGAATCGCTTATATTTCTATGAAATATGTGAGTTCACCAATCATGGACATGTCAAATTCTGATTTCATGTGATTGTAAAATTCCTCTATTGATCACTACCTCCTTCCGCCAAAAATAAAATCATCAACATACACTAATTTCATGAACTGATCAATATGAGAATTATTCACATAGAGATTGTGATCCACTCCTCCTCATTCAAATTCATGCTTTTTCAGATAATAATATATCCAAGAGTACCACGCTCGTGGTGCTTGCATCAGACTATAGAGTTCCTTCTTCAATCTAAAAACCTTCATTTCATCATTTCCAAGAAGGAAACCCACAGGTAGTTCAATATAGACTAATTATTTGAGAAATCCATTTAAGAATGTTGTCTTCACATCCATTTGATACACTTTATGTCCTCTTTGTGTCACAATGGAAAGAAATAGCCTGATTGACTCCAATATAGCCACCAGAGTAAATGTTTCTTCAACATCAACACCTTCAATATGTGAATATCCTTTACACACCAATTGTGCTTTATTTATGATCACATTACCATGCTTGGTGAATTTATTCTTAAAGATCCACATTGTACCATTCACATTGTAATTTTTGGGTCTCTTAACTAGATCCCATTTTTTGGTTCTTGTTGATATGGTCCAACTCTTCATTCATGGATTTAACCCATGATTCATCCATTGCAGCCTCTTCAAATTAAGATGGTTCAACAACTGATAGGAGTGAAGATTGTGCATTATTCCTTATTCTCCTTATTTTCATGGGTGAAGTACAATCCCCAATGATGTTATACTAATCAATTTATGATCTTCAATTTATTCTGGGAGGTTCGGATGAATTTTCTTCCTCTGTAGTTTCCTCTTCTGATCCGTCCTCTAAATCCACATTGTGTGGTGACCACTGAATATCTTACACTCATTCATCTACTTTATCATTTTAATCTATTCCTTGTCCACTATATTTTACATCTTCAATCAAATTATCATATGATCCCCTTAGGGTATTTTTTCTCTTGCCTTCAATTATCTTAACATCACTGCTTTCCACAATTTTTCCAAGATGCTTATTGAAACATTTGTAGGATTTGTTGTTCATTGAATATCTGAGGAATATTCCTTCATGTTCCACATCACCATACTTTCCTTGATTTCCTTCATTGTTTTAGATAAAGCATTTACTTCCAAAAACATGAAAGTACTTCAAAGACAGTTTCCTTACATGACATAACTCATACGGTGTCTTGGTTTCACCCATATAAATCCATATTTGATTTTGAATATACACTATAGCTTGAACATACTCTTTCCAATAATTTTGAGGGATATGTTTATCAATCATCATCATTCTAGCCAAATTTTTCACATGTCAATCCCTACACTCCATAACTCCATTCTGCTCTGGGGTTCACACAGCAGCCATCTCATGTTGTATTCCATGCTTCTCTAAGTAATTTTGAAAATAAATAGTTGTGTATTGCCCTCCATTATCAGACTGTAGTAATTTGATTATCCATCCAGTATCATTCACAGAAATTTAGATATATTCTTTCATGCAATTGATCACTTTTCGTTTCCTCTGTATAACCATCACACATTCTATTCTACTACAATAATCTTTGAAAAGGATGAAGTAACTTTCCCCATGAGTTTTGGAAACATTTATCAAGACACATACATTTGTATGGATGAGATCAAGAATATTTGATGCCCTTTTCTTCTTTGGCCAATATGAACTGCAGACCAACTTCCCCTATATGAAAGAATTGTAGGTCTTTTTCTGTTCATGCTTTATATTGGGGATATCCATGACTATCTTCAGCATAGATATCTTTTCTATTTGTTATTGATTAATGTTCCCCAACCTTCGATGCCACAAGTCTGTTATGTAGAAAATGTTTTCTATACTATCAATTTGATAGAGGTTTCCCTCTATTCTACAACCTTTCATAATATAATTTCCAGTATTTTCTTTTATAGCACGACCTTTTGATTGAATTTCACTATAAGTCTTGAGTAAGAGAGTTGACTCACATTAAGGAGATTGTTTCAAAAACCATCCACATAAACAAATTCATTTTAGTTCAGCATGCTATTATCTACATTAGTAATTCCACTGCCATTGATCTTCAATACACCATCATTACCAAATCTTATTGTTCCATCATCCCTTTTCTTAACATTCTTCTATAATTCAGCATTACTCTTCATGTGGGATGAACATATACTATCAATAATCTAGGTGATGTTTCTCTTTGTAGCTTTTAAAGAAACTTCTAAAAAGAATGGATTTCTCAATTTGTTTCTTTTATTTCCATGATATATTAGATTTAAGTGTAGGACATTGATGGACTTTCAATTCTATCTTTCACATAATCAGTTTCTTTATACCCATACTCTTATTCAATTGGATTAATCCTTTTTTTAAGAGAAATAAAGTCTTGTTAATGAGGACTGACGTGTCTCTGAGTTCTTAGTGTACTGTTCATGTATATCCTATGCCTACAATAAACATCTTTATGTCCAAAGTTAGATCAACAGAAACAATATCCATAGAAATTATTTCTTCTATAAGATGTATGATCTAAATTTGTTCTCTTTTGTTAACTTCCTAGATCTTACCCATTCAAATAGATTTTTTCCTATTCATAATATGACATGGTATGGAATAGATAGCAACATAATTGACATTTTGTACATGTAAATTCATTCTCAATACTATTTAGCCTCATGTCTCCATCCTTAGGAATATATCTTTATGGTCTATAATATATTCTTTCCTAAGGATAGTTTTAAGTTCTCCTTTCAGTTTGAATGGAGGGTTTCCTGTTCAATGAATCAGGTGACTTTTCAACATGTCCAACTTTCATCATTCCTTTATTCTTGGCCAAATTATTTGCAGCATTTGATATTTTAGCATCACAACAAATTCCATTGTTTCCCATGCTTTTGGGTCTTTGAACATTCAAAATATTTTCAACTCCATCTGAATCATGTTTTTTTCTCTCTAGTAGCATAGCATCTGAGAACCTTCCAAACTGTATTTTCTTCTTTGCTTCTTTTGAAATTTATTCACATTCAAGAATAATCCTAAGAGTAATAACTTCTTCTTCAATACCCTCTATAGTCTTGGACTTCTCTTCAAGACGATCAACATATTCTAATGCTTCTTCTACAATTTCTCTCCATTTTTTACATTTGTTACTTTTATTTTCAATCATACCAAGATAATACTTAAGTTACAACTTTAGATCATCATCATTATTCAATTGATGATCTCTGGCATTGTCTTTTGATGGTTTTAACTTCTCAATGGTAGCCATCATAGATGCTTGGTTTCCAGATTTAAACTTTAGTTCTTATTCATCAAATAATTCATTATCATCTTCTTCTTCGTCACAAAAAAAACTCGTTTTCTATATTTTCTTTCTAGATTTGATGTTTCCTTTTTAAAAAACCTTTTCTGAGGCTTCTGCGAATTTATAGCTTCACCTTCATCATCTTTTAACTTCCTTGTGCAATGAGAAGAAATGTTACCAACTCTACTAGAAGGAAAATATGCCAAGTGTTGCTTTCTTTAAGATATTCCTTTTCCTGTCTTGAATTTATTGGAAAGGATTGACACAAGTTATCCTTCCTAATTAACTTCATTCACCATGTCTCTTGAAATATCATGTATTTTAATGCCTTTGATTGTCATTTCCTTTTTGACACATGTCGTCGCATATTATGGAATATCTCTAATTTCATATGCCACCAGACTGCTCAACAGATCATCCAGATAATGTTTATAAATATCCCTTTCCTCAAGAGATAACACCTTTTCATTAAAAGTAGGTGGAAGTCTTCTCAAAATTTTCTTTAAAATATTAATTTATTTGATCTCTTCGCCAAGCCCTCAAATTGCTCCTACAACTTCAGTAATTATATTGAAGAAGGAATCTAATTTTCCATTAGTGTATATCTTCAGATCAATAAACATGTTGTGAAAAACATGGATTTTTTCCTCCTTTACTTTAAAGTTTCCTTCATAAATATTTTCACCTTTTTTCTGCAAAGACTTCACTGAGGTAAAACTCATCATCTTCAGATAGATCTGATCAGAAAGAGATGTAGTGAAGGTACTCTGCGCTTTAGCATCTGCTTCAAGCTTTTTTTATATTTGTATTAGTCATAGATAGACATGTTGGATTAGTGACTTATATTACTTGTGCAATAGAAAAAAGGACTTCCATTACAGTATATCTTATATGATATCCTATCATGTTCTTAAAAATATAAAAGTTACATTCATCTAAGAGAGAGACTCCCCGAACATTGAATGAATTCTCCATGGAATCCAAGGATAGATATAACACTAGTAACCTACCTCTAATACCACTTGTAGGACCCTGGGACACACTAATAGGGGAGGGGTAAATTAGGATGTCAACTTTTTCTTTCAATGTTATGGATCTTGTTCCCACATTGGTAGGAACTTGTTAATCTTATAGGATGAAAATGATCAGCAACCAAACATTCACATGCGAAGAGAAAACACATAATAATTTTACTTGGTTCACCACTAAGGGATACGTCCAAAGAGCATACACCGAAAATGTGATGGTCATACCAAAAACCACTAATCTTCACTATTTTTGGAATATAAGATTTCAGACACAATCACTCTATTCCAGGAAAACTTCCATTACAATATTTCAGGGATAGCTCACTATATCCCTCAGAACACTTCCATCGACTCTACCTTGTTAACTACTATAGGTGAATTCTTAATTAGTTTATTGACATGAAGGTCTCCTCAATAGATTGGAATTTAATTCTTTGTCTATATCCATTATAAGACTCTTCTTGCATCAGAGTCCTGAGATGATGCACTTGGAAGCATTGATCACACAAACCGGATATCAAAAGATCAATACAAGTTCCGCATAGCACTTGCACACAATTACTGCTCTTGAACGCAAGATTTGGTATTTTTAATGAAAGATGAATTTCACACAACCCTTGTTTTCCAGGCAACCCAGATCTTTTCTGCAAGTACACCAAGATGTTCACTTGGTCTTTTTAGACTAAAGGAACATATTTTGTGCAAGATTTACTCCCTGCAAATATTTCATGTGGAAATATTTCATGTGGATGAGCACCTGGATATTCATTGAATGTTCTTAATTCTTCCATGGGGTATCCACCTATTTATAGGCCTTGAAGACTATGTGGAAAAAATTCAGACGTGTCTCCATCGGTGTGTGAAAGATTCTCTTCGAGCATACAAAACCCCTTTTTGACGTCACCTTTTGTGCATAAGTCTCTTCCGCAAAGCCTCATATTTCACGCACATTGTTATATATTTCATGAACATTTTTCCTTTTCCATATTTTAAATAGAAATTCACAAAAAAAATTCTTGCGTGCAACATTTCCCCTGATCGTGTAAAAGCATATTTCCGGTGCATTGGGTGCGTAACATTTTTCCACGCAGAACTCCAACTTTTACACAGAATAAATTCTTTCAAAAGGCTCTTTTCTTTTCCATATTTTGAAGAGATGATCCTGGTACATAACTTGTGTGAAACATTCAAATACACCTTTATCCTTGTGCACAAATCACTTATCCAAAAACATTTTTCTTCAATCTATGATTTTTGGACCCAAAAATTTGGAAAACGGTGGGAAATGATGCCTCCTTCAATATTCTTTCCTTGTTGAACTATAATATCCATTTACTTGAAAACTCAAAGATCTTATATATAAGGATAAACAATATAAAATTAAAAACTTTATCAAACCAGTGATTATTGAAAACAAACACAAACCGAACTCCATTTTCAGCAACAAAATTCCCTGGCTCTATCAATAAATGCATATCTGAAAATATTTATAAACATTATATGTAAATAGTATTGAATCTAGATAATAAAGAATATGTTTTTTAAACCATATGGATAAAGGTATCTTATTGATATAATAGTCACCATAATTAATTTGTGTATGAATTCTAGGTGAACACCCTTAAATAAAAGGATGTAAATATAGAGTATTCATAAAGGAAATACATTGGAAGAAATATCATAAACATTCAACAACTAGGAAAGAAAAAGGCAGTAATGGAGTTCAATGAGTTCAATCCCCCAAATTTTTATAAGTGAATTTAGAGGGAAATTAAAGTAGAAATTTCCATGGAAATAATTTTTTTTAAACAAATTGGAAAATGGAAGTGAAATAGTAAAAAAATTTGGAAAACCATTTTACATTATCATAAATAAAGAAGATTCATATCACTTAAAAATAATTTTCTTGTAAATTTGATTTCAATGATTTTGAAAACATTTTTCATTAAAAATAATCCTAAAAAATGGCCCCTCAAAAGTAGATAAAGGTAATTTCTAAGATATATTTAGTGTAAAATAAAACAAATGTTCATGGAAGGAAAACAATTTAAAAAATATAATTCTAGAAACATCATAAAACGGGATCATAAAGCCTCCGTCTGAAATGAGGAAAAGATAAATGTGAAGGATGAAATAAAAACACATAATCGAGTTTCAAAAAATAAATGAAAACATTTATAGAAATGAGAATATAAAAAAGGAGGGTAAACCACCATTAAAGAGGATGGTTATTATTCTCAATAAAGATATGCTTTTCTGAAAAATAAATTTATCCAAGTTAAAAAAAATATTAGAAGGTAATTTTCAACAAGATAGTAAGATAAAATTCAATGAAATAAAATCTTATTTTGGAATAAACCAATAATGTAAGAAATAATTTCAATAAGAATCATTATAACTCAATTAATGGAGTTTAATTAACAAAAACCCTTACAACTTTTCTATATTTTGAATCAAAATAAATTTAAATAGATAGCATAATAGGGCTCTTCAAACCCCATAAATTATATGAATATAGTAAAAAAAATTCATTATATTGTAATCAGACTATATTAAAGATATCATGGCTAACAATAATAATTATTACTCAAGAAATTAAATTTGATACAAAGAGCCCTTTACCATATTTTTTGAATTCCACTAAGTGTTGAATCTCATGCATAAAAAATAACTATAATAATAACCTATTTCAAAATGTTATTCATATCTATAACCTTCTATAAACATTATTAAAATTATTCTCTCTCTCTCTCTATATATATATATATATTAGTTTTTATCTATTTTCAATATGATATGTGATTAAACATGATCATTTGGAACCAGTATCCTAATAGTGGTGTTGTTCTACATTATTATCCAAAATTTCAGAATTCCCATATCATAAAGGGTATTAGAATGGATAATTAATAATTACATAAAATTTTATAATTTATTTCAATGGGATTTTTCATAATGATCCTTAAATATGAAATTAATGATGAGCATATTTCATTGATTTTAAATGAATAGATTTTAGTATCTTAATTTACAAGATTAATGTTAGTGTTTCCATTCCATAAAAAATCATTTTTTATTTATTTATTTATTTATATCATATATTATTATTAATTAATTTCTCATATTCTTCCATTAAACGATTTTATATTATTCTTCAAGTATGTGGTTATACTGACCCAAACATGAACATACCATAATTAATGGATTGGTATAGTTATCAAGGTTGTTTATTTTTACATTATATCATTATTAAAAACCATAATGATTTTATTTAGATATTTTTAAGTTTTTTAATTTCATTTTATGTGATTTTAATAAAAAATAAAGATATGTGATGAAAAATTAAATATGTTACTTGTTGAGGTGGTGGTCCCCACAAACACACGAATGATGTTTTTGTTTTTATTAATGGAAAAGGGGAAAGGTGGTTAATGGTTATTAAAAAAATATTAAAAAATTAATTTAACTATAAATTATTAATTTATCATAAAATATTGGGAAAATAGGTTCAAAATGGAATGATAGAAAAGAAACTGTGTGATGGTAAAGTTATCACTTGCATTGAAAATTGTAAGTTCCCCTTGGAGGATTCATTGGAAAGGTATCACTTAGGCCAAATAAATTAAAATAGGAGCTATAAAAAGTGGAAAATAATTATAGGGTAATTAAAAAAAGATTTAGAGTTTCAAGTGTATACCAAAATTTAGAGTTGTCTTGAAAGGGTAGTGAAAATCAACTTTTATAAGTGGTGAGAATGGAATTCTTATAAATATTTCATCTTAATATAAGGAGAGAACATATTTCACGTGTCAAGAACACTCCAAAATGGAAAATAACTTATTTTTGATAAGGTCTTGTAGTTCTACACCTCAAATACTCAATTAGAATCATATTTTTAACATGTCAGGCCCTTTACCCCTTTGGTTAACCCATTTTACCCTTTTGGCTTTTAATCGTGAAAACTAGTTATTACCTAAGTAATTCATTTATTATACATAAAAATAAAATTTTACTCATCATATAATATATCCCATTATAATTCAAAAATAAAAATCAATTTTATTAGATTAACTTTATAAAAGTGATAAAATAATTTCTAAAATTATAAATGTATAATTTATTTAAAAAAATTATATGATGGTCTAACTTATGTTCTAAAATATTATATATTAGTTTGTAAAATAAAATCAATATTTTAAATTTAAATAAATATTTCATCATGAAATGGGTTTCATAAATTTAAAACACATACTTATATACAAATAATGTTATAAAAATTACAAATTTTATAAAAAAAAGTATTTTTCACTATTTACATAAAAATTAATTTTTTAGAAAAATCCAAAAAATTCATCCTAAGATAATATTTTTAATATTTGTTACAAAATTATGTTCATTTTCTTATATTAAAATTCTAAAATTTTATATTCTATATTTTAAATAAAATCTTAATATATAATGAAAATATTGTTTTTTTAGAAAAATGACTTTTTAGAATATTCTCTGTTTTTATTCATATTTTTTATCACTAGTTAAATTGGTGTTAATATATAAATCTATATATATATATATATATATCAAAAATATATTTAATAATATCGTTACCTCTATTTATTCCCTCCAATTTTAGGGCTACTTTATGATGGTAATATTTAAAAGGTGGTGTGGTTTTTTAGGTTCAGTGTTGCATGTGAGACACATTATTTGACACAATATCTATTTATGAGTTAATATACACTAAAATCATGGGTCATTAAATTATTCCCCCTTAAAAGGATTCAATTCTCAAAAAATGTTTTGAAAAAAAGTGAAGGTAATTTTATCTCATTGTATCCTCATGTTCCCACATAGCTCCCTCAGATATATGGTTCGACCATAAATCTTTGACATGAAGGGTGGCCATTTTAAATTTACCTTTATCTCTATAATTGATGATTTCCACTATTTTTATATCATAAGAGACACCATGCTCCAATTTCACAACATTTGAACTAAGTCCATGTGATTGATCTGGTATGTACTTTCTCAAAATTGATACATGAAACACAACATGAACCTGTGAGTAATCATGAGGATGTGAAAAGAGACAAACTAAAACCCTCATAATATCAATTATATTTAGGGGACCAATATACCTTGGTATAATCTTTACTTTCTTCTATATATCATAACCTTCTTCTAAGAAGATATCTGGAGAAACACCTTGTCACCAACTTCAAACTCTATATCTCATAAAGGATTATCTGCATAAACCAACTAATAAAATTGTGACTCTTTCATATGTCATAGAATGGAATGAATATTATCTTTCATCTCTTGTAAAATTTCAATACATGTCATCTTTATCTCTCCAAATTCATCCCAGTATCTTGGAGACCATATTCCCATTAAGTGCCTCATATTGTGTCATCCGAATGCTAGAATAGAAATTATTATTATATGATAACTCTAAAAAGCATAACTGTTGACCTTAACATCATTAAAAATACCTTATACAATATATCATCATATCTTAAATAGTTTTATTGCTTTCCTTATACTAGCTATTTGTCTAGGGATGATAACTAGTGTTGAAACTCAACTCTATCTTCAATGTTTTCTGAAGACTTCTTCAAAAACTATAGATAAACCATAGAACTCAATCAGAAAAATATAGAGTGGAACTACATGTATCCTTACCACTTATCATATGTATATAATGGCCATTTTATAATGATATAAATCTTAATTGATGGAAATAAAATACATAAATTTTGTAATATGATTTCTACAACCCAAATGGTGTTATGCCCTTTACATGTATTGGGGGTTCCTATAATGAAATATGTGGTTATGTTTTTCTAATTTCCTACTGTTATGGTTAATGTTTGAAACATAACCTTATAAATTTATCATTCTACCTTAAATTTTTATTGTATTAAGCTTCAAGATACACATTATATAATTTCAATATTTATATTTTCCAATCTGATGTTTTGTTTTATATCATTATAAATCTCCATACATTCTGGGTGAATAGAGATGGATTACTTACGTGTATTATCTAATATTTCATTATTAAACTCTAGTTTTTATGGTATATAAATCTAATTTCCAAACCATATAAACCTATATTTATAAAAGTTGAAATCTGGAATATTAACTTGATTTTGTAGCTCTACGTCATTTTTTTGAGATTATTTCATCTTCATGTGGATGGAATATCATGAACCAAATCTGGTATCCCTCAAAACCCGCACCAAACCCGGCCCTTGAAAATTCCCAAAGGGAATTTATGATCCCCATGGGTTGGAACAAGTTCCCGTGTATCATAAAATAATAGTTGGGAACGATTTACCCAAGTTTGGATACATAAAGCATCAAAAACATTCGATAAACTAGATCTGAAAAATTCATACCAAACAAGGTTTATAAAAAATCCAGAACTTAATACATAGGTATAAACATGATAAAATAGGTCCAAATACACATATAAAAAGTATAAAAACAGCCCCAAGGACTCCATGTGATAAGGGTTCATCACCCACAAGTCGTCTGCACAACTCTGCACCATGGATGGGAACCAACACCCCGAACCGCCATCACCCAAAACCTTTCCTTTTTCTGTGTCAAACATGACCAAATATACTTACACCCAAGGGGTTTAAGTAGGTATTTATACTAATTCAAATAGTATACAACACAAATATTCCAAATATAATGCAATACAAGTGGAAAAAGTACGCAGCTTTAATATGTAAGGAAAATTGGTGATAAATTCCAAGAAATGCAACTTTCAATTGTAAACAGTTTTCAAAATAAAATGTCATGATGTTACAAATTTTGAATAATATATGTTATATACTGTAATTTACATCCAAAGACACCCAAATAAAAGGTTAAATACCACAAATCCAATGATCACCAAAACCGGGAACACCCCTAGGCACTAGATAGTCTTGGGCCCGATGTACAGCATACCTTAGTGTAATATAACCATAGAAAAATCATCTCTCATGAATGATCCACTAGTAGGGAACATACCCATAACATAGGGTTCCCTAATCACAATCAATTTAGTTTTTTTACTATTGTCTTCATCCATTTTTCTCAGTGAAATAGGGACAAAACCCATCTGGATCACTAGCGTACTAGTACATATCTGCCATCCTAGGTACCCAGGCTTCCCCCTTTGTGATAAAACCATTATCTCGTGATACCAAAAGATATTATCAAATTAAAACATCATTTATGGTCATAATCAACTCAACACAGTAGATATACACACTTTAAACCACTTAAACACACATTAAAACATTATGATTTTCAATAAAACAACTTCTCAAAATCTTGCATTGTTTTGCACCCAAAACTCCTTGAAATACCCTCTTTGCACACTATGTGAACACTTATAAATCTCAAAAAAATTACATCCCAATTCCTTTCAATGAAACCGACAAATCAGTTATAGGGAAGCCCCATATGATCCAGGAAGTGATATCTTTGTAAAACCTTCATTTTCACACAAACATGGAACTTAAAGTTCATATGCTTCACAAACACCATTAAAAAAAATTTCTCAAAAAAATAAAAAGGAGATAAAAATTCAAAACATGATTTTTAGGACTAATAAATTTCAATAAAATCAACTAAGTAGTTATAGGGAATCCCCAAATGAACCAATAAAATATTTCTATGAAAAACCCCAATTTTACAAAAAAATGGCACTTAAACTTGATTTTCTTTACAAATACCACTGAAGCCAATTTTTTCACCAATAATAAAGTGATATAAACATGAAAATATTTTAAACATATCAAGATAAGTCACAATTATTTCATAATCATGGAATCACCTACCAAAATTGTTAAAACTTTGAATCTTTTTTGTGAAAATTCAATCGCACCATCGTCGCACATAAAAGAAGGTAGATAGAGCCTAAAATCAAAATATTGGACCAAGAAAACCCAAAGCTAAACCCTATGTTAGAAACCCTACCCTATGGTAATTTGGTACTTTAAGGAAATTGGATGAAACTTCATGAAAAGGTGAGGAACTAAGAGGGAGAAACACTTACTTGAGACTGTTTAAAGTTCCTCCACCAAATCCCCCATCAAAAAGGAGTTCCAATGAGGGTTTGAGAGGCTTTGAGGGATTACATGGATGAAATGGTCACATGGGGGAAGAAAGGGGTGAGTTCGGATAAATCACGGGAGGGAAAACAAGGAATTTTAAAAATATTTTTAAGGACCTGGACACCTTGCACGATTTGGCTACACAGTTTAGTAAACCCTACATTCAAACCGTGTAGCCTGTTTTGGCCACCCCAAATGTGATTTTTTCCTCCAATTTCATAGGTTTCAAGGTAAAAATCAAGGGGAAAATATAGTCCAAGGATAGAGGGAAATATTACCCAAAATAAAACCACCCTTTCACCCCAAGACTAATCCAACCCAAGGGTATAAACCACCCCAACAAAATACCCCACAATATGTGCCACTAGGAGTGTCACAAATCCAACTTCAAACCACCTCAACCTCATACCTTGACTTTAAGAAAATACAAGTACAAATACCATACAAAACTTCCAAGAATAATTACATAGATCAAGAACACCCACGACACCAAATATAATCCTGGAACACTCGGATACCAAGAGAAAACTAAGAACCAAAAGTGGATTTGAAACAAAGGATAGAATTTGAAAATCTGGTTGTGACATGGAAAGTTGAGAAAATTTGTGTGCATATAGGATTTATATCATCCCATTATGAATTAAATATTTATCTTCTAAAAACCCATGATTATTGGGTCTTTATTGATCCTCGTCAAGGATAGGGTATCATGATCTTCCCTACCCAGAGCATCATCCACCATATATTCCTTCCCCATTGGGAAATGTATTGAGTAGTCGTAATATTTTATAAATTAAAAACATATACTTTATAATATATTCAACTCCATATAGATTAATATATATATATATATATATATATTAACATGTTTTAATCAGTATATATGTCAAACTTTTCTCTATAGAGATAATTCCACCAAATCTTTAATTTAAAGATCACCATAGCCATATCCAAATGATTTTTCGGTTAATTTTTTCCATTAGAAAATAATTAGAATAAGTAATAAGAAATTAAAACGTCATTATTCCTAAGGACACAACCAAATCCTTATTTTTATGCATTACTTTTTATTAAAATCCCTTCCCCACTACTACAAGGAATTGTGTTTTTTCAGAGTGGAAATTTCAGTCGAATTTTAATTTTTTGCTTCATAATGCTCATGAAGGGTAAAATAGTCCTTTTACCCTAAAATTTTAATTCATGTAATTTTTTACCACTATATTGGTTTTATAATATATTTTTTACCATATTACTAGATATTGGTGGATTTTAGAACTGTTTGAATTTTCATTGAATAATTTATTATTTAATATTTAATTAAGTAAATAAATATTAATTTATTCACACACATTCATTAATCTATATATTTTTAATAGCACATATTATTGATATTATGTATCTTTTTTTGAGTCTAGAATAGTTTTTTCATTCTAGGTGAGGCACAAACTCATGTAGGATGCTGGGGGAGGTTTGGGCCACTTTTTCTTTTTTCCTTTCGTATCTTCCTTTTCTTTTTCCACTTTTCTTTATTCTCCTCCCCCTGTCTTCTGAAATACACCCCCTTGGGCCACTATTGTCACATTAATGAGAGATAAAATGAATATGAATAGATATTTATGTATATGTAGATGGGTATAGAGAGAATAATGGAGGTGTGACTGTGGAGCTTGAGATGATCTGGATCGTTGTGTGGTGGTGGTGGAACGTGAACACGGGAAATACTTCGGAGGATTTCACCCAAAGATAGTCCATTTTTAGTTTTATTCCATAAATCCCTTTAGATATAATATTTTCTAGTTTAAAGGTCCTATTGTAATTTCTAATTTTCCCTTTAGGGTTCATCTATATCATTTTATATAAAAAATGAGGATTTGTACTATTTTCCAAAGTTTCCCATTTGCAAATCCTGATCACTTGTTGTGTAGTTCCGGAGAACATGACATGTGTTCTTTCCATTAGGGGAAGATGAATTTTGAAAATTACATATTATGTACTGGGATTACACATTGTGTACTACTTCTTGGCCATGTAGCCAATCACCTAGCCAGACATCCCATGTTGGGGCACATGGTCGTATAGGGTAGACGACCAGACACCCATGTGGGGTGCACACCGTTTATAAGTAAATGGTTAGGAAAATTTACATGGATGTACCATGTGAGGTACATGAGAATGTACCTCATGTATTTTACACACTTTGTATATTTTATATAAACTATGTACTTAGGTTTTTCACATGATGTCAGGCTAGAGTACACACCTAGGTGGGGCTTTGAGAGTACACATCATGTACTTCTCCCTAGCTACCATTTTTAGGGAATTAATGATTTTACACCATGTAATCTTAATTGGATGTATGATTATTATAGTTTTAATGTTTTTTACATAAATTTTGATGTTTGTACCCATGGGGTGATTTAAGTAGACCTAAAAGGTGGTTTGGGGGGGGAATATATAATCTAGAGGTGTTTCCTCCAATAAATAGATTTAGTTATCTCCTGAGAGTGAGACATTAATCTAAGATAGGTCATGAGTCATCTTCCATGATCTATTCTTACATAAGTTTCCCCTTTTGGACATCTCCCTTGTGAGATGGTCCCTTCTTGCCTAGAAGTCTGTGAGATTAGTTACCTCCAAGGATCCACTATAGAATGCCATTGTGTATTCTTTGACCTTGAGGATCCTATGTAAGATGACTCTACTTACTCATTTTTATGATCCCATATAGTATGCCTCTGTTTATAGTTACTCTTTTCAAGGATCCATAGAAGGATTCCCCTGCTTACTTTTACACCTCTATAGGATCCTGAGTAGAATGACTCTCTAGTGTTATGACTTGAGGGACTAGTGGGTTCCTTGGTGCTTGACTAACCCTAAGATAGTATGTCATGTTTGGGTAGAGATAGTAGAAGATTTCATCTTATAACTCATATTGAACATGTAAACTCATTATGTTTTGGTAGTAGTGGTGGGTTTATGCATTCAGCCACACTCACTCTTTTATTTATGCATTCACTTGTTCACTATTGATGGAGTTATGAGTATCATATGTGATTCCTAGTTTGTGGTTGATGTTCTATAAATGAAGTGATATTTGATCAGGGATTCCCACAGGTACATCATAGGTTCCATATTCTAAGCCATTTTTTATTGGCCTGTTATTTGGATTCTTGGATTCTCCTCCTATGATCTATTTTTTCAACCTATTTATCATTCAGGATGCCCATACATACTTCTAGGGATCTGATTATTGGGCCAACTTATTTAACGGGATTCTCATATGATCTTATATGGATCTATGTCATGATCCTTACATGACTATGTTGTTATAAATGAAACTCCTCATTGTTTATTTGAGATACTTGTGGGAATAATTACACTCTCCTCGAGAAACACCTAATATGAAACCAAGGGTCATATGGATGAACCATTACAGAATTTTCAAGACCTTTATGGAGTGGTTTTTTGATCAGTTTATTTGAATAGATGTCCATTATGTACTAGGATCTAAAGTTCATTCCTTTTACATATCACCCAAGGGTTATCCCCTTATGGATTATCTAAGTCGTAATATCATCACTACTGGAAAATGGACCTATCCCCACGGTTTTCCTCAAAACCGTGGGGATAGGTACCCCCTATACCCACGGTTTTGGAAAACCGTGGGTATAGGTCAATTTTCGAGACCTGTACCAACGGTTTTCAAAAACCGTGGGCATAGGGGGGTCTATCCCCACGGTTTTCCAAAACCGTGGGGATAAGTCTTGAAAATTGACCTATACCCACGGTTTTCAAGAACCGTGGGTATAGGGGTACCTATACCCACGGTTTTGAGGAGAACCATGGGGATAGGTATAGGATAAAAAACCTATACCCACGGTTTTGAAAAACCGTGGGTATAGGTTTCCCATGTGTGCGCGGGAAATTTTTTTTTTCCGCGGGAAAGATTTTTTTTTTGGCGGGAGTCCTATACCTACGGTTCTTCCCTCTATACCCACAGTTTATATAACTATATTTAACTAAATATATATATATATACACACATAATTGATAGTAGGGTAGTGGTAGACGCGGTACTTTGCAGCGAGGAGGTCGTGGGATCGAAACCCGCCTGCGGCTTTATTTTAGGATCTATACCCACGGTTTTGAAACCGTGGGTAAAAGCCATTGACACCGTGGCAATTGGGAATGTTTTGTTGACACGGTGAAAGAACACCTATACCCACGGTTTTGGAAAACCGTGGGTATAGGCCTTTTTTCCAGTAGTGCATGATTGTCTATAGATTGGGACATAAGATTCATACATTGAACTGGATTTACATGGGTTGAGTGACATGAAGTATAGATCAATTCAATATTTATATGATGTTCATTTATTACCTAGAATCCTTTGTTGGAGTGATTGGAGGCATGAATGAGTGAACCCAGGGTTAGGACATGTATCCCCCCATTTTGAAGTAGCTTACTCAGAGACATTTCTAGCACCAGTCAGAGTAGGAATTGTCTATTGGAATTACAGAACTAGGGATCAACTTAATTATACATTGATTGAGTGTTATGACATCCATCTCAATCCTTTATTCATAACATAACTAGATGATCAGGATTACAGACCCATGGATCAGTTGTGGAATTATTTCTAATCATGTTATTTTTCTCCTTAATTATATATATATATATATATATATTCATACATATATAATTATTTTATGACACTTTGTTTTGATAATTGGGATCACGGACCCAATAATCAGTGGGGGACTTACTTCTTTTATGATATTTCTTGCCTTTATTTTACTTCAGTTGTGCCTCGATTGGGCTGAGCATATTTTAAGAGAATAAAATTATGGAAACATTTTATAAGTACATAGTTGGTGTGGATACTAATATTTATTTCTCGTCCCCTATATTTGAACCCAAATATGTATGAAAATATTACATCTAATTCTTAGGTTAGGCATTGATACACGATTGATATGGCTGAGGACCTGGGTTTTGTGACCCATCGAAGTCACTCTTGTGGATTCTTATGATTGATTTGGAATAGTTCACAATGTCATCGATACTGTTTATGTGGTTCAACTAAATGTTTTCAATATATACACGTGATTTTATTTTAGTTTCTATTATGTACTCCTCTATATGTATGGTTTTCCCATTGGGAAATCGATGTTGTATGTATGAAATATTTATTTGGAACTTTACTGCATTTCATTTTTTATTACAATCTTGTTTATATTTACTTATTATTCACTCTATTTTTTACTTCTATTGGTTTTATCTGGTTATTTATGATATTTTTTACTCTCATATGAGGTCATTTCCTCTCCACAGACACACCTCAGGATATCACTACTAGTTTTTAGTCTGTAAGATATAGAGAAGCATGATTGAGGCATTGTGGTGAACAATCTCAGGAAACTAATTTAATGGAATCTGGGTCAGGATGTTACAAAGTTGTATCATAGATATTTTTTAGTTTTATTACTATTTTGGATATGGTAGACCAAATTATTAGGAATATTTCATAAACTGTGATGGATATTAGATTGTGCATTGGGAACACATGTTCCATAATTAAGTCATGATTTTTAGCGGTATGGGACCGTTGTTCTTGACATGCGATGTTATAATAGTTTATGATTTTTACTTTGGGAAAAAAAATTGTGGAGTTTGTGAAAAAATATGCATTTATGATTCTTAGACCATAATAAAGTGTCCATATATGGATTTCAATATCTTTTACCATTGGAAAGAGATCTGTGATTTATTTTTACTCTTTTATGACAATGGAAAGATGCATCTCATGCATCATATGTGGCATGAAGGATCCATATTTTGTCGGCCCTCTAGTGGGTGATTTTACTGATGATAGAGGGAAATTTTTTAAAGTTTCTTCAATAACAAAAATGGTGTTCCCCATATAGTTTCTTAGTGGAATTATACTCAATTTATCCCAATCATATATATTTCCTTCTAATGACAGACAATGTGGATCTATGGTGATGCATTTGATGGTGTGGCTAATGACTCAATCCTCATACATGGGAGGTTTAGTGGCACTATTAGGTCAATGGGCCACATGATTTCCAAATTTTGAACCCCTATTGGGTGTTATTTTTTATGTAACTATATTTAATGTTTCAGTAACAATGTATACAATTTTTTCAAACATAATATGGAATGAATGTATACTAATCTGAACTATGTGCATATCGGTGACCATTTTTGGTAAAATTCAATAGTTGAAACCTCTATTTGAGGTGATATTCTCATATCTCTTTATATGATGTCGATATGTACCTAAATGTTTATAGTATACTGAAACCTCAAGGGGGTAATACTGTTTACATATTCTAGGTGAGGATAGGTTTATTATCTTTTTACTTAACATCATGAAATCCAGGGAGAAATACCTTGTAAGGATTCTCATAGAGGATCTGGCCCCAGGATTCTTGATTCTATATATTTTTTACTATGGTACATTTATTTTTTCTTTACCTCTTTTAGATAGAGTCTATAGACACATTAGATTCCTTATGTTGAGATGGGTGTGGGGATGATCCCATGTGAGATGTGACCTTGGAGATGTTTGACTTGAGGTATAGGTGGTAGGACCTAGTGACTCTAATATAATCCTTTATTGATAGGGTAACTAAGACCCTTGTATGCCTATGTTTTGTTTTCTTAAGGGAAACATGTGAGAGGGTTTTTTTTAGGTTTATAGATACCTTCTCAGGTAGACCTCTTTGTAATATTCTTGTGTTGTGATCGATTAGTGAGAGGTGCTTAGGTATTTAGATATAATCATGATGATGCATTCAATTTTTAAGGAAGCACCTTGGGTGATTTTGTATTGAGATTGAGTTAAATGAGTAGGGCTATACAAGTGCCTAACCCTATTGACCTACCATTGTACAATTTCTAATGTATTCAGAGCACAATTATATTCATGTGACTGGAATGATTCTATGTGATGGATGGTCATGGAATAAATCATCACACAGGATAGGTTCTTGCTTTTTGAGAGGAGTTGAAAGGGTTTTTATGGATTAATGATACTAAAATGTTGTGTAGAAAATTCATCTTAGCCATGTGATGGATGACTCACTGAAGCGTGATTCGAGTGATAATGATAGGTGTCTGTTATGAGTGGTACCATTCAAATCATAAATCTATCGATGGTTGTGTGTGAGAAAATTAACAGTGATTATAAGGAAATTTTTTATTCATGGATCTCCAGGATTTGTGATATAGTTATGAATGTCCATATATGGTAGAGGAGATAATAAGAACAAATATAGAGTTATGGAATTAACAAATTATCTAAATCATGGTCAGTTATAGACAGGATTGTTAGCAAGACTCAGAAAGATCTATAAATGCATATCGATAGACTCTTAGTGTACTCCTAGTTTAGATATTATAATGTTGTAAATATTGACATTTTCTTGAGTATGTTGAGGGAGTTTCAACTATACATAGATCTTTTTCAGAATCTTTTTTGGGTTGATTAATGAACCTATTAAGGTTTCCTTCAAGGAGTGGTAAAAGGCAATCCATGTGGTGGGGAGTTCACCATTGTCTTTTATTGGTGGTAACCCTTGTTTTTAGTTTAAATTTCTCTTTTTTCCATGGAAACCATTCTTGAGAAGTGGGTACAGGTGATGTTTTGATGCTTTCATTCTAGTTCATGGGAATGATTGATTTCTAGAAACTCTAGTCATTTTTTTCTGTGATGGATGAAGGATGAACCATTGAGCTTGGAGATAATTTTTGAAGCACTAATAATGGTATTTATATGGTGTGGAGTACCAAATCAGTTGTGCTTAAACATCTTCAATGATGGAAGAGTCATTAACATTGTGAGAGAAGATGTTGGATGGTCAAGATACCATAGTTGAGTAGATGATCAGGATAAGAGCATAGTTGTGTTTGACCACCAAGGCTTCTCAGGCATGATAAGGGTTATGGTGGGGATATTTTAAGGTCATGTGTTTTTTGTACTAGAAATTTTATTTGAAATAAAAAAAATTGTATTTCATATGCTCATGATGGGTAAAATGTTCATTTTCCCCTCACATATGACCTCAAATAATTTGTATAACCACCCAATTGGTCAGAGAATATGGTTTTTACTCTAGTACATAAATTTGATGGAATTTTGAACCATTATAATTTTCATGCATTTATTAATATTTAATATTTATTTAAATAAATAAATAATAATTTATTCAAACAAGTCTGTTTGGATATGTCTTTTAAATGAATGTTAATATTGAGATTCAACCTCTTTCATTCATTCCATAATGGGGGGTTTTCCTTGGAGTGATATAAACTCATGTCAGGCATCAGGGCTAGGACCAGACCCCTTTTTCATTTTCATTTTCCTTTATTTTCTTCTTTTTCTTATTCCTCTTTTTATTCTTCTCCTCCCCCTAGATTCTCAGGTATTCCCCATTTGGACTCCTATGTCACGCAACCAAGAGAGAAAAAGGGATATGGATATAGATAGATCTATATATATAGAGTGTGTGTGGGGGTGGGGATAGGAGAGGTGTCACCATGAAGCTTGGGAGGAGTTTGATCGTCATGTGACATTAGTGGAGCGTGAATATGGGAGAACCTTCATCGGATTCTGTCCAAAGGAAAGATTTTTTATATTTATTACATAAATTCTTGTAGATTTACCTATTTATAGTATTAATTCCCTATTATTAATACTTATGACCCCTTAAGGGTTAATGTATAACTTTTTTGGAATAAAATGGTGTTTCGGGCAGTTCTCAAGGGTTTCCCATTCGGAAATCCTCATCACACAGTGTGTATTTTAGGAACACATTTTGTTTGTTCTTCTGATTCTGTGACGATAAGTTTTTATAAGTATATTACATGTACTGGGAAAACACATTGTGTACTAGTGATTGTCTATGTAGTTGGTCCCTAACAAGATATACCATGTAGGGACACTTGGTCATATAGGGTATTGGACTAGACCCATGTGTAGGATGCACATTGTGTATATGTACACGGCTAGATTTTCCCTTGAGGATGTCTCCCTTATGATGTGTACCTTTATATCCCAGGATATTTTAAGATTATTTTTCTCTATGGATCCCCTATATGATACCTCCTTGCATGCTTTAACCTAGAAGATCCCATGTAGGATGACTCAACTTACTCCTTTTGAGGATCCTGTGTATGATGCCTCTATTTAATCTTAATCTTTTATAGTATCCCGAGAAGGATACTTATTCTTACTTTTAATCATCCATATGATCCTAAGTATGTTTCCCCTCTAGTGTTATGACCTGAGGGAGCCAATGGTTTCCCTAGTGTTTGACAAACCCTAAGCTGGTACATTGGGTTTGGGTAAAGATGGTAGTAGGCGTCACCATAGAACTCATACCAAACAAGTAATCCTTTGAGGTTGTGGAATCAGTGAGGGATTTATACATTCGTCAACCCTCACACTTTTATTTATGCATTCACTTATTTACTGTGGATATAGCTAAAATTTCTAGAGTTTTTTTTAGGTTTGAGGTCGAAGTGCCACACATGGTGAAATATTATATCATGGATGCAAATAGATACTTCTTGGTATCAAAATTTTGATCCATTTTATTTCATTGAATTTTTATTGGGATTACCAAACATGACACCTAGGATCCAACTATTGATCCTATTTATTATTTGGGATAACCAGTGTCACAAACCAACCTGGGTCGACCCTGAAGCGGTCACCTGAGTCGATCTGCAGCAAGGCCTGAGAGGCGTTTTCGATCCTCCTGAGCTGGCGACAAGTTCCTGGGCATCGACAGAGTTATGATGGGAATGATTTCCCCGAAAGTATATAAATAAAAAAAATGGAAATAATAAAGATAATCTCAAAATAAATAAACTAAAAAACAACTAACCAAGAACTAAAGAAGATAAAACTAAAATAACTCAACGACCGAACTAACTCTGTGTGACCACGCAGGTCACTCTCCGACTCAATCATCAAACGTCACCCAAGGTGAACGTACCTAAGCTAGAACCTTCACAATAACTAAATAAAAAAGAACTATAGTCATGAGTATTAAAACTCATCAGGCTAGGCCGATATCTATTTCCCAAAGCACTACCTTTAAAATAAAAGAACCACTACTTCCAGTTTGAACTACATTTTACAAAAGTAATTTTTTCTAAATATTTTACATAAAAACTAAGTACGAACCATTTCCCTTAACCATTTTCAAATCTATATTCTTTTCATTTCTGTCAATGAAATATTCAAAGGGAAAGTGATGTTTACATTTTCATATTTGTACAAAGAGGATAAAACACTTTCATTTGAAACCCATTTTTTGAAACCATATCAAAACCATCTCACCACTTTCCAAGAAATACAAAATACAATAAGGTACAATAGGAATCACACAACAAGGGAAATGAAGGTATACATACAAGCATCATAATCACTACTACAAACAACAACATCCAAATAGACATGGGTGAACCTAGGAGATCATGAATAATACAGAAGACACCAATATATGGGACCTCAACCTCATTGACATGTCACAAAAAATGAAATCAAAATGCTCAAAATGCTCAGCCATCCTTTCTCAGGTAGGCTGAGGGAAAATACCATAGTAATAAACCCAATACGTCTACCTACTATGGGCCACTGGTCAGTACCATAACCTACCAGTGCGGAAATCATTCTCATAATATTTTCTCAATATTCTAGATTCCCATATCTCGTGTATTTAAAAAGGGGGTGGGCCAACCAATTCCAGTCGAGCATCCAATCATAGTATATATAATAATAATGCACAATAGGCACCACCTGACTCACTCCAAGGACCAATCTCATGTCATTAATCGAAAGAACATAAAGAGTCCAACCCTGGGCACGCTCATAATGGATCAAAAGGATTCCTTAGTAATGATGTACCATCCATTATATACATACAAGTATGGCTTGAGAAACATCCACGAGAGGTTTTCATAACAAATATTTCCACCAATTTTTCACAAGTCTTCCACATGGACCTTTGAACGTTTTTCAAACCTAAAATTTTCCAAAGGCACAAATTTTACTTTATTAAAAAGTGGTGTATACACCCCATTGACAACACCAAACCACTTTCACCAAGGTACTGAACGGGCCTTAATTTATATTCACAAAAACATCATTTTTAAGAGAAATAAACTATCTTTCAGAAAGAGTGTAAATAGATCGCTTTATATTTCATGACCATTTAAAAAATCCATTTAAATCCTCCATACAACATTTACACACCAACTCCATTCTTATTAAAATGCTAAATGGTCCACAGTCCATCATCACATGTCAACCCACATTCAAATCCAAATACACGCATGAAACCACTTGAAACACTTTCAAGAAACCCAATATTTCCATTTTACAAGAAAAATATATATTAAAATTTACAAATCATTCTTTACATTCCACAAATCACTCACAAAATCCAACCAGGCATTTCATAAAAGGCATTGGGTTTAATATTTAACAAGGCAATTCTATTTATCACATAATAAATCCCAAAACACCATTTTTCATACTAAACAACGAAACCAATAATCATACATCAATATTTATTAATAAAACATAGTGTGAAAAGCATGAAATATATGAATCTTGAAATAAAAAGGATGTGAAAAAGGAAATCCTACCTCGGAACCAAGATGAATCAGAATGACCCATGTCTGAAACCATGTGGTAAGGTCCAACTCACTACAGATTATATATCAAGGACTCAAAACACATACAAAACCCGCAATTAGATTTTGTGAAACCAAGCCGTGGGGAGAAAACTTTCACCTTGAATGGCGGTGCAACCTGGGATGATTTTAAAAGTCGCACCTTCGATGGAGAACACTGACCCACACCTCAAGTGGTCCTGAGAGACAAGTCACACACCCCCGAAAGAGGGTGGTCGGAGGCATACCACTGGCCGGATAGGTTGCTTGAATCAATTGGGGGTGGTCGCGACTGAAGGCAGGGTCGCTGGACGGAGTCTACACAGCTGGAGGTAGGTCTCACCAGAAGAGGCTGGGGGGGTCGTGTGCCTGTGAGGTGAAGAGGCAGGGAGTTTGTGCACTATCCGGGAGAGGTGAGGTCAGTTGGAAAGGGCTCCTCCAGCTAGGGGTGGCGCCGGTGCAGTGCGCTAGTCGGGAGTGGGGTCGCAAGGCCGGAGAGTAGCTGGGACAGGGTCGGCTGAGGGGGGGCTTCGTCGCCGACAGTAGAAGGTTGTCGCGCCAGCTAGCTAGGGTCGCGCTGGGGGGTGTCGTACTGGGACAAGTGTCATGTTGGGGGTGTCCCTCTAGGAAACTGGGGCCACACCGGGCAACTAGCACAGAGAACAAAGGCGATGGGGAGGCAAAGGGTCGTTGTGACTAAAGGGGGCATCTAGGCATCTGCGCACTGATACAAAAGCAACGAGGTTGTTGCATTGGGAGAAACGGGAGAGGATAAGGTCTAGGAGGAAGAGGAGGCAGGTCTTCCTACACCGCACACAGGGAAGAGGCCCTAGGGGGCACTAATTGGAGAGAGAGAGAGGGGGGGGTTTTGGAAACCCTAAAATATAAAGCCAACCTAAAAAATAAAATATAGTTGAAATTTTAATGATTTAATAATAATACTTATAATAATAATAATTATAATAATAATAAAAGGAATAGTAATAATAACAACAATAATAACAAGAATTAAAATAATAAAAGTATTCATTCATTTTAATTATAATAAATTCTTTAACCACAATAATAATTTTAAATGAAAAAACAAAGAATGATTATTTTAATTATAAAATTTATTTATTTTCATTTTCTAAGAATGATCGGTCGTGCAATTTCCAGGGATAAGCCGCATAGCTTCCAAATTCACACTCCGCCCATGCGCCCGACGACGTCAATACCAAAGAAAAAAAGAGACACACTTTTCAATATAACCCGAATAAATTAATCAGGGACTGAACCCGAACCCCAAAAAAATATTTGAAAAAAGAAAAATAATAAAATGAAAGAGTCGCATGGGTTGGGATGTGACAATTCTCCCCACCATAATACTATCCGCCCCCAGAAAGCCACAACACCATTTAGCCAATAGATCAACACCTATGGATTCCACATATACACGATCCAACCTCTTAACCCAAGGACATTCTACTGACCACCAACGAGACTCAACCTCATTGACCAAAATAGACCACCAGTAAAGGGTAGGCCCGAACGAACTCCCCACCATAAGAATCCAACAAGCACCCGATAATGACTTAAGAGAAAACCCAAAGAGATGGTGGGTCTCCCCACTATAAAGAACTAATATATACATGGCCAAACAAAAAAATGACTTAGACATGAACTGATACTTACTCAAGATAAAATAAATATAGAAAGAACACGTAAACCACTCACTCTTATCCAAAAGGGATAAGATATTAACTAAAAACACTACACGAACCAAAAACCCTCACCCCATGGGCAGGGAGGGAGGGCCCAAGGATTAGATCAATGAAACTACAATAGAAAACTACTCACGACTCACCACTTCGGGATGGACACAAACCAAAGTTGTAACTGATTCACATGGGTGGTCCATGCAAGGCCACTAATATGAAACTCGTATCCAAAAGGCACAATTACTGAAATTGTGTGAGGGATAAGTCCATCGTGCTCTTTGTGGCTAGCAGAAATCTACAACAATAGAGAAACCACAATAGAAATGCTAAAACTATCTCGCTGCATGATAGAGGCACAACCCTAACCAAGTTCCTTAAAACTCCCCCAGGGTTCCTGAATACGTGCCCGCTTCACTCCAAGGCCTTTTGGCTGAAGCTCTGATGCATGAAGCATCTCATGCCTCGCAGTGAATTTATGATAATCCTAATAAGAAACATATATATTTTGATCTAACAGATGAATGGAAAGAATTTTGAAATAAAAACCATGCTAGTATTGAAAAGTGGAGTTCATCAAAAGACCCACGACATTCCCATACATTTCAAAACCCAAAACACGATCAGTAAAATTGAAATGATAATATATCTCTTACATTTGAAGGAAAAATACACAAGAAACTTTAAACAAAAACCCAACAACACATCACTTATGAGAACATCCTCCATTATGGTTTTTAGAGATGCCTCGACAGAATCATTGTAAGTGACCCAAATGTCCACAAGCATGATAGGGCTTAGGAGCACTTGGGCATGACGGCCTCTTGTGACCTGACTTGACACACGGATAACACACGTGGATCTCTTACTATGAAAAAGTTGAAGAAAGATCCCAAGGCATTTTGACTCCACAACCTACTCCATCAACTTTCGATCGCTTACTCATCTTCTTGTTGGAAGTCACCCCACCGCTCCTAGGATTTGAAGGAGGTAGGACTGCCTCATGCACTCCTTCCAACGTGGCTTCAATATTAAGGGCTTGCCTCACCACATCGGAAAACGAAGTTAGGTTGGATGTTGACACATTCGATTGCAGATCAGTATGGAGGACCACCTCGAAACGCTGACCCTTGATAGAGTCGTTTGTGGCATACCATGAATCATAAGGGACTAGCTTCACAAAGCACTGGAAATACTCCAACATTGATCAATCACCCAGCTGCAGACAACACATATTCATCCCCTTTATCACCCTTTCCTTCTCAGATAAATACTGAAAAATGAAAAAAGCCTTGAAAAACTCACATGGAAGCTCTTGACGGGACTTATTTTGAGACACTGACTTCCACCACATCCACGGTGAACCTTCAAGCATGAAGGTTGAAAACTTGAACATCAATGACTTAGGAAACTCAACAAGGTTAAATTCCCTTTCAATCTTCTGCATCCACTCCTCCGCAACGGAAGGGACTGATTGACCATAAAAGAGAGGTGGATCTAGCTTCCGAAACTCCAGCATAATATCCTTAGATTGATCAACCGCACTATGATCACCCATTGAGGCTTCAAAGGGGGAAACTGATGGACAATAAAATTCAAGAACCCAATCAAGGCAAACATAATTACTAAAATCCTAAAAATAAAACACCGAAAAGGTGAAAATCTCTAAAACCAAGAAAACAATCTATTATAACATCAAAACATTACTTTTCAAAACATCTTTAATTTAAAACAAAATTGATGGGTTAAACCCTCACCATTGGTATTATTTAGAGTCTCACCCACATGAAAGTTTTTGTGCCACCCTGGGCATCCATCCACCATACCAGATACCCGTTCATATTCCAACATACCACTATGCATGTGAGAACTCATAGGAACACTAAGGACAAAATGAAACAACTTCATTTTCCAAAAACAAATCATTCGACCAATTTCTTTTAAAACAATCCCCAAATTAAACTTGTCATTTCAAAAAAACCATTTTTCAAAACCAATTTTTTTCTGATTCAAACAATTTTCAGAAGTTAGAGGATACCCAAAACAACTCAAATAGGGAACTAGTGTTGGTGGGTGACTTGACCATATGGTTGGCGGCCATATGCCAAACATGTCACCGACACGTAAAGCCCTTTAGGACCATTCCCCTAGCTCCACATGGTATTCCAGGCCATGCGGGATCATGAGGACTATTAGCCCAACTCCCCTTCTCATATCCCAATCACAAAAAATTCAATAAAAACCCAAAGAAAGTAATTAAGCTAGACTTCCTATGGAAACCCAAGGATCAGAACGAGCATGAGTTCGCAATGTTATTCCCTCACCTACCCCTCGAGTCCCAACAATCCTACTCCTTCTACCTTGACATTCCCAAATAAAAAATGGCACTCTAAAAAGAAAGGTCCGCTAAGAGCCAACCTACTATGATACTATTTTATCATGAACCAACCCAGGTCGACCCTGAACTGGTCACCCGAGATGATCCATGACAAGGCTCGAGAGGCATTACTGATCCTCCAGGGCTAGCGACAAGTGCATGGGCATCGACAGAGTGACGATGGGAACAAATTCTCCCAATATAAATAAATAAAAATAATGGAAATAAAAAAGATAATCAAAAAATAAATAAACCAAATAAACAACTAAAAAATAACTAAAGATGATAAAACTAACCGAACTCGACGATCGAAATAACTCCATGGGACCCCGTGGATCGCTCTCTGACTCAAAAATAAAACGTCACCCAAGGTGAACGCACCCAAGATGGAACCTTCACAAGAACTAAAATAGAAAAGAACTATAGGAGTGTGTATAAAAACTCAGTAGGCTTTCCCGATATCTATTTCCCAAATCACAAACTTTAAAATAAAATAATCCCTATTTCAAGTTTGGACTATAATTTATAAAAGTAATTTTTTCTAAATATTTTACTTAAAAACAAATTATGAACCATTTCCCTTAACCATTTTCAAAGATAGATTATTTTCATTAGTGTTAGTGGAATTTTCAAAGGGAAAGTGATGTTTACATTTTCATATTTTTACAAAGAGGATAAAACACATTCATTTGAAAACAATTTTTAGAAACCTAATCAAAACCAACTCACCACTTTCCAAGAAAAACAAAATAGAATAAGGTACAATAGGAATAACATGGAAAGGGAAATGTAGGTATACATACAAGCATCATAATCACTACTGTAAGTAATAAAATCCAAATAGACATGGGTGAACCTAGGAGATCAAGAATAATCCAGAAGACACCAAGACATGAGACCTCATCTTTTTTGACATGTCACACATGATGAAATCAAAATGCTAAAAATGCCCGGCCATCCTTTCTCATGAAGGATGAGGGAAAATCCCATAGAAATAAACCCAATAAATCCACCTACTATGGGCCACTGGTCAGTACCATAACCCACCGGTATGGAAATAATTCTAAGAATATTCTCTCAATATGTCAGATTACCATGTCTCAAGTATTTAAAAGGGGGGTGGTCCAACTAATGCTATCCGAGCATCCAATCACAGTATATATAATAGTAATTCACAACAGGCACCACCTTGAGTCACTCCAAGGACCAATCTCATGCCATTAATCGAAAGAACATAAAGATTCTAACCCAAGGCACTCTCATAATGGATCACAAGTATTCCTTATCAAGGATGTACCATCCATTATATACATACAAGTATGGAATGAGTTACATCTACAAGAGGTTTTCATAATAAATAATTTCACCAATATTCCACAAGGTTTCCACATAGACCATTGAATTTTTTTTCAAACCTAACATTTTTCAAAGGAAAAAATTAGAATTTCTTAAAAAGAGGTGTATACACACCATTGACAACACCAAACCACTTTCACCAAGATGCCAAACGGCCCTTAAGTTCTATTCACAAAAACATCATTTTTAAGATAAATAAACTATCTTTTAGAAAGAGTGTAAGCACACCGCTTTACATTTCATGACTATTTTAAAAAAATAATCCATTTAAATCCTTAATACAACGTTTACACACTAACTCCATTCTTATTAAAATGCCAAACGGTCCACAGTCCATCATCACATGTCAAACTACTTTCAAAGAAAAATACACACTTCTTTTAAACATGAAACCTCTTGAAACACTTTCAAGAAACCCAAGATCGACATTTTACAAGTAAAATATTTATTAACAAGTCCAAATCATTATTTATATACCAAAAATTACTCAAAAAATCCAACCAAACATTTCATAAAACGCATTGTGTGCATTATTTGACAAGGATATTTTATTTATCACATAAGAAAGCCTAAAACACAATTTTTCATGTTAAAAAACGAAACCAAGAATCATAATTCAATATTTATTCATCAAACAAAGTGAGGAAAGCATGAAATAAATGAATCTTGAATTAAAAAAGGATGTGCAAAGGGAAATCCTACCTCAGAACCAACAAGAAGCGGAATGACGTACATTCAAAACCACGTGGTAAGGTCCAAATCCCTAAAGATTAAATATAAAGGACTCGAATAACATACAAAAAAAAAAGAAATTAGTGTATGTGAAACCAAGCAGCGTGGAGAAAACCTTCACCTTGAATGGCAGCGCAACCCGGGATGATTCAAAATGTCTCTCCTTCGACGGCGAACACTGAAACACACCTCAAGTAGTCCCAAGAGACAAGTCGCACACCCCTAGAAGAGGGTGGTCAGGGGCGAAACACTTTCCAGATAGGTTTCTGGCAACAAGCGGGGGTGGTCGTGACTGAATGCAGGGTCTCCGAAGGGAGTCTGCATGGCCGGAGGGAGGTCTCACCGAAAGAGGGGGGTTGCACGCCGGTGAGGTGTGGAGGTAGGGAGGTTGTGCGCTAGCTAGGATAGATGAGGTCGGATGGAAAGGGAACTGCCTGCTGGGGGTGGTGCCAATGCAGGGAACTGGCCGAGAGAGGGATCGCACAGCCGGAGAGTAGCCGTGACAAGGTCAGTCGAGGGGGGGCTTTGACGCCGGTAGCAGGAGGTTGTCGCACCGGCCAACAAGGGCTGCGTGGGGGTGTCACTCGAAGACATGGGCCATGCTAGGGGTGTTTTGTAGTGAAACTAGGGTCGCACCGAGTTGTTGCATTTTGAGAAAAAAGAATATGGGGAGGCCAGGGGTTGTCGCGAATGAAGGGGGAATCCAGGCTATTGCATTCTGAGAAGAAGGCAATGGGGTTTCTGCACTGGGAGAAACAATAGAGGTTGAGGTCTGGGGGGAAGAGGGGGCAGGTTTTCCCATGTTGTACATAGGGAAGAGGCGCTAGGGATGTTAATTAGAGAGAGAGAGTTTGGTTTCAGAAACCATAAAAAATAAATCCATCCTAAAAACAGAAAATCTAGTTAAAATTGTAATTACTTAAAAATTTTAAGAATAATAATAATAATAATAATAATAAAAGTGATAGTAATAATAATAATAATAACAAGAATGAAAATAATAAAATTATTCATTCATTTTAATAATAATAAATTCTCAATCCACAATAAAAATTTTAAATGACAAAACAGTTAATGATTGTTTTAATTACAAAATTTATTTATTTTCATTTTTCGAGAACAGGCGGTAACGCAGTTGTCAGGGCGAATCCATGTGGCTTCCCAATTCGCGCTCTGCCCATGCACCTGACGGTGTTAACACCAAAGAAAAAAAGATCCACTTTTAAATATAACTCAAAGAAATTAATTTGGGACTGAACCTGAACCCCAACAAAAATTATTTAAAGACAGGAAAATAATAAAATGAAAGAGTCGCACTGGTTGGGGTGTGACACCCAGATAAATTTACTAGGATCTTGCTATTGAGCCTACAACTTTATCAGGATTCTCATATGTACTTTTTGGGATTTATCTTACGAACCATACTTGACCACAGTGTTTGACATGGAACTTCTCATCATTGATTTGAGATACCCATGAGGATGATTAATCTCTCTGGGTCACGATGTCATGATTTCCAATGGACTGAGACCTAGGATTTACACATTTGATAGGATTTCAATAGTTTGAGCAGAATAAAATCCATCTCACTACCATATGTAAAGGATGTCAGGTTATTACCTATAATCCTTCATTATAGTAATTGGAGGTGAGTATGGGTGAACCAAAGGTTAGGACATGTAACCCCCTATGGTGATTTAGCTAGCTCAGAGACGTTTCCAAATCTAGATAAATTATGTATCATCAATAGGGATTATGTACCTAGGGATCAACATAATTATACACAGCATGGGTGTTATGAAATATAGCTGAATTGCTTATTCACAGGATTTTAAAATGATCAAGATTATGAACCCCAAGGATCAGCTATGGAATTATTTATAAACATGTTTTTTATCACCTTACTTATATATATATTGGGATATATATATATATATACTTATATAATTATATGATGATACATTGTCCATATGATCAGGATAATGAACCCAATGATTTCATGTGGGATTAATTATATTAAGATACTTTTGTCATTATTTTTACTCTAGTTGTGTCTCAGCAAGATAGAGAATGAACTTATGGGAGTAGTTTATGGGTTCACCATTGGAGATGGCAAACTGAGATTTATTTCTCACCCCTATACATGCACTTTAGTGTGTGTGAATGCAATATGTTTTCCTTTTAAGCTGATCATAGATTCATGATGGATAAAAATGAATCCCAAGGTAGTAAGATCGATCAAATTCACTCATATGGATTCTTATGAATATGCTGGAGTAGCTCCCAATGTCCTAGAGATCGATTTTTTTGGATTGAGTCAGAGTTAGTAATAGATTCATGTACATTTATTTCAGTTTCATTTATGTAATCTTGTATATATGTGGTTAGATCCATGTGAAATCAGTTATGTGTTTTTGATAAGTCTATTTGGGCCTTTACTTCATTTCATGATTTGTTATAGTCTTGTTTATATTTACTTCTTCCGTACATTTTAGTTTACTACTATGGAAGTTATCTGGTTATTTTTTGTTTTTTACTATGATATGAGGGAATTGCCTCTAGATGAACAAGCTATAGGACCTCACTTCTAATTGGTAGCCTTTGGAGAATGGATATGTGTGCTTAAGGCCCTATGGTAAACTAGCTAGGGGAACCAGTTTAGTTGAATCTAGTCCTGAATGTTACAGCTACTATGTAATGAATATACAAGAGCAGTGAAAACCCTCCTTTTTAGTTCCTTGATACTTTCTTAACAATCAACCATCAAAGTAACTTCACTCCATTCTTTGTTAACTTGGTTATTGTATTTTATAATCATAATAAATTTCTCAAAAAGGTTCGATAACCTAATAAAACTACATATCTTAGTTATAGTTCACTACTGGAAAACTAACCTTTACCAACGGTTTGGAACCATTGGTATAGGCCTCCAAACCGTTGGTATATCCTATACCAATGGTTTGGAGAACCGTAGCCAAGTAAGTCGTTGGGATAGGTCTATACCAATGGTTTTCCAAAAACCGTTGGTATAGGTAATATGAAATATATACCAACGGTAATGGAACCGTTGGTATATAAATTCCAAAAATAAAACATCCGCTGGGATTTGATCCCAGGACCCCTCATTTATAACATCACTTTTGTAAAAATAATTTCATAAATATATATATGTATTATCATAATTATTTAAAATTTTGATTTATATAATGTTCTCGGTTAGTAGATCTGGGAAAAAATTAAAGAACATATCCCAACGGTTTTCAAAACCATTGGGATAGCCCTTTCCCAACGGTTTTCAAAACCGTTGGGATAGGTTAGGGTGGGTTGAATTTATTTAGGCCGAAGGTTGAAATTTTGGGTGGTTTTTCCCAACGGTTTTGGTGAACCGTTGGGAAAGAGACTCAAAACATACCCTTTCCCAATGGTTTGGCATAAACCGTTGGGAAAGAGTGACCCTTTCCCAACGGTTTTCCAAACCGTTGGGAAAGGTGGGGAAATCTATGGCTTTCCCAACGGTTTTGGTGAACCGTTGGGAAATGGTAGCTATACCAACGGTTTTTACAAACCGTTGGTATAGAAGTGTTTGGAAAGATCATCTTTCCAGTAGTGGTTTTTGGTCTAGTTCATTGACCAATAACTTCTTTCTTTGAAGGATCTAATGATATTTCTTTGATTGTGATTACATGACCCAAGAATGATAGTTTCTATGATAAAATTTACAATTTGATAAGTTGAAATAAAATTTATCACTTATTAATGTTTTTAACACAATCCTGAAATGATATTTATGATTTTACTTTCTCTTGGAAGATATGAGAATATCATCTTTAAAGAAAACCCTTAATTCATCAAGGTAGTCTCTAAAGACTATATTCTATAGATATACAAAGAAAGTTGGATTATTCATGAGTCCAAATGTAATCACTCTATATTCATTGTTTCTATAACTCATACAGAGATATATATTTGAAATATCTTCCCTTTTAACCCTTAACTGATGAAATTTAAATCAAAGTTCAATCTTTGAGAAGTATTGAGATACTTTGAGTTGATCAAATGGATCATCAATATGGGGTATTGGATACTTTTTCTAGATCATTATATTTTTAAGATAAAAATTATCAACTAATATTTTCCTTGATCCGTCGTTATTTTTTGACAAAGAGGATCGGTGAACCCCACTTTGATGCATTAGTGAAAATAAAACCCTTATATAAATTTTCTTATAAAATCTTATATAATTCTTACAAATTAAAATGAGTTATTAAATATGGAAAATTTGAGATTGGAATAGATCCGGGTGGGATTTCAATCAAAAAATAAACCTCACTCTATAGTGTTAAAATATGAATTTCATTTTAAAATAAATTAGTATATTCCAATACATTAAATGTGTCTCCAATGGTGTCTCCCTCATAGATCATTTAAGCTAAATGTCCCTCGTTACTGTGTATCATAACCTATATTACTGAATTTTTATCAAAAGGAAGGTCCTGATTATCCTTACAATGATATTTAACAAAATGGATGATTTGGTATATTAAATGGTATTTTTTTATCCTGGTAATTAATATCTGCTTTATGCAGGAAAAACAAACAATACCAAATATTAGGTCAAATTCAACCAAGGGAAGAAGATATATATCTTCAGCAAGTATCTTCCATAAAAATTATTTTGTATAAGATTTATATATCTTAGGTGAGATCATTTTTCCACTAAGTGTTTCCATCGATCATTCAATATCCAATTATCGAGGGGTGAATCAATATTCCAAGAAAACGTTCACTATATGAAAGAATGAAAAGAGCTAGAATCAAATATTGTATTCACTATTCTAGGGTGGAATAACAGTGTACCTTGCATCACTTCCTTATTTCAATCCCCCTCAATAGTGGTGATAGCATAGACAATTTCGTTCTATATTGGTTTATGAGGTATTGGTTCCTATTATCTTCATTAACTATAGGGTTAGGGGATTTATTTTTGGTAATTTCCAAACTCTGTACATTTTAAGTATAGATGTGTGAGTACTACATTGATTAGGAAATTCAATTCTTCTATTGAATTGATAATCCTCTTAATCCCTGTAATATATGAATTGTCTTTATGACGAATCCTCCTACACTTTAATTAATTCCTTATTAATTGTAGTCAATTACCCGAACATTTCCTCGCATATTTTTGACATGCAAGTTGTTGGAAATTATTTCCCCAATATAACTTATCATCATATATTCCATGGTATTCTACTATCCTTCTTATATCTCAAGAATAATGTGGGTCCCTAGTTTCCATCTCCACCTTTAGAGAACATCAAAAAAATTATTCATGGCTTTTAAATTCTATTATTCCTAGTACCTTTCATAAAATTGGATTTAAGACACTAAACAAATGGTTGGTTTTATTCTATTTATGAAAGATGAAAACTAAAGTGTACATTATGAGCATCATGAATTTTTATTCATAATTACCAGCTGATTCAGCCTATTTTTTATTTCAACTCTAAGAATTCTCATACTATCAGTCAGTAAAGAGTTATAGGAAAATACTTAGTGAAGAATAATTTATTAAGTTACTCCCATCCCATAGATTATACTTCATCTTAATCTTTCATTTTTTTAAAGGATGTTCCACCATTGGGTGACCTCACCTTCAAAATAAAAAATGAAAAATACAGGCTTCTCATGTTCTAAGAACTAGATATTGGAAAATAAATTTTCCACTATATTCATCAATATATCAATGATAAGTGGATTTGAAGATCCCCTTAAGGAGGGTGGACGTTGTTTCATGAAATAATTGATTGTAAGATATTTCTTCCTCTATGTATTTGGGATCTCAACATGGTTTGTGTTATTATTCCTATCTTGGTATATTTGAGTGATAATTGAAATAAGATTTTTTACTCATTATCCCATTCCATTTGGTTTCTCACTATTATAATCATCACATTTCCCATCACAACCATTAATGACCTAGTTCTTCCTTCCTCTAGTCTTTTAGGAAAACATAAATATAATATACTTTCCCTAAAAAAGTATACCTATTAACATAAAATGAATAAATTATGAATGAAATATGTTCCCTAACTTAAATATTTTTTAGTTTCAATCTATGTTATTCATTGTTTATCACATATTGGTTTCTCTACTCATACAGTAAAAGGTTCTAAAATACATAATAATGGTTCCAAAAGAGTTAGTGAATTTCTAATATATATCCAATGGTATTATCTATCCAAGTCTGTATTATTTGTCCCACTCAACATGCAATAATTAAATATTGATTCAATTATCAACAATACTTTTTCAAGATGATTTACCCTAGGTTCATCTAGCCACAACTACATCCACTTTCTATTATCTAAAAAGTGATTTAATTTCTTGCAAAACCACATGCTCTAATATTATCCAATATTTCAAGATGTTATCCTATACATGAAATTATCCATTAGACTTATCCATCTTGTTTTCACTAAATTTATCTGATCTATTCTATAAAAAATTATCTAATCCTTAAAAATAACTAAACCTTACTCTGATACCAACTATAAAAACTCAAGAAAAACATATTTTTATTTTACATCATTTAAAAAAGATAATCATTAAAACTAAAAATTCATCTCACAATACTAAGAATATATGTTTTAGTTTCTTTGAGGACTAGAAACATAATAATATTATTCTACAACACTTGTAAACATTCTCCAATAATTTAGACACACTATACACCCTTCTAGACTTACTATAAATTATAATCATCTTCATAACCTATGTAATGGAAGAAAATCAAATAGGTGTCATAAATTTCTCATTAATAGAAAAAATATCTACTTTTATTCATTGGTTAGAACATAAGCATATGATAAAACATGATCATGGGAGAAATTTATTATTAAAAAATGGACCAATAATAGTTTTTCACAAGTCATGATTGAAGGAAATTTGATCTCAAATAAACAAACATAATCCATGTTAAAATATTGTGAGACAATAAACATGATCCATAGATCTTAAATATAAGAAAAAACACCTCAAAGGGTAAGGAATTATGGAACAGACATAACAATAGGTGAAATTTTAACATTGTGAACAAACAAAATTTCCTTCATTCAAGTTGTGAAAAAAAATGTTCCCACTTTTTATTGTGAACAAACAAAATATTCCCAATTAATGTTGGAAAAAAACAAAATTTATATGCCTAATTTTGTAAAAAAAATTCCACAGATAACATCCTTATCTCATGAGATATAAACCCTTAACCAATGAATTGGATGGCTATATATGATCCCACCCATCAATCATCTATAAATATTTATTCTACATAAAATAAATCATTTATATTATCATAAATAACCCATGAAATTAAAATGGGTGTCATATACTTTTAAAATGTATTCACTTCATAAAATCATTCAAAATTACATCAAGAATTATAACATGATATCCATGGAAAATAAACATGAATCTAAAGTTTTTCAATAACTTTCTAGGTAAATAAACTTCAATAAAGATAGTATATAATATGGTAATTACCCTAAATGGATGAAATGTATATGGTTAAGTCGATAATTTCACTAATAAATTAGTCTATGGTATCTAGATGAACACCCTTAAATCAATAGAAGAAAATAGAGTGTTTAGAAATAAAAAACCTTGGAAGAAAAATCATAAACATTCAATGACAAGGTAAGACAAAGGTAATAATGATTTACATGACTTTAATTGCACAAAATATTACAATTTAATTTAAATTTTACTTTATGAAATGAAATTTCCAAAGGAAAAAATGTTTTTGGGATAAATAAATGAGTTTTTAGAAGAAAAAAATTAACATTTTCATAAAAGAATAAATTACGTGTCAATTTCAAAAGAATTTTTTTTTGAAAACATTATGTGAAAAATTATGAAAAATTATTCCATCAAAAATAATCCAAAATAATTTATCCTTGAAATTTCATAAAGTTTACTTCAAATAAATATTGATTTGAAAATAAGAGAACTGATCATGGATGAAAAACTGTTTAAAATATCATTACTAAAACCCATATCATAAAAATAAATAATAAAGATTTTGTTTAAAAATATTAAAATATAAATGTGAAGTTCACATGAAATAACACATAATTGGGTTTCAAAAAATATAGTAGAAAGTTTTAGGATGGGAAAAATGGATAGGAGGGGAAACCGCTATTAAAGAGGATGGTAATTATTCTAAAAAATGATATACTTTTTAGAAAGAATTTGTATCAAGTTAAAATATTTGAATTAAAAGGAAATTTTCTACCAAATATGAATTTAAATTATCCTGAAATAAAATCTTAGAGTGTAAGAAATCAATATTATAAGAAAGAAGTTCACAAAGAAGCATTATAACTCAATGAAGTGAGTTGAGCTAACATGAATCCTTAAAACATTGGTATCTTTTTAATTGAAATCCATTTAAAGATAGAGAATGATATGTCTCCTCAATTCCAATAAAATACATGAAATTAGAAAAATATATCCATTAGGTAGTAATCACACCATATTAAAGATATTGTGTTGCACAATAATAATTATGTCTAAATAAATAAAATTTGATAGAAATAACCCTTTACCTTAGTTCCTGACTTCCACTTAAGTGATTGAATATCTTGTATTAAAAAATGACTACATTAATTAAAAAATTAATAACCTTATTTTTATATATAAAAATTTATAAAAATAATTATAATTATTCTGTACATGTATATTTGTTAGTTATTATATATTTTCTATTTTGGGTGTGCATGATCATGATCATTTTGTACTAGTTTCAAAATAACAGTGTTTTTCTCCATTCCTCTCCCAAATTTCATCATTTCGAGATAAAATGGGGTACTATAATTGATTATTTATAATTATTTATAATTATTTATAATTTTATAATTTCAATATCTAGTATTTTTTGTTATGATCCTTAAAGATGAAATCAGAGATGTACATGTTTCGGTGATTTTTAACGAACGAACATTGGTATCATAATTAAGAAATTTTATATTAATTTTTCTATTAAAAATAATTTTTGAATTATTTATATCATATATTATTAGTAATTAAGTTATCATAGTCATATATGATATTATTTTATTTAATTATTCATTTTTATGGTTAGAGCGACTGAAACATGAACAAACCATATTTAATGGACGAGTATGGTTATAAAAGTGGTTTAATTTGTAATAATGACATTAATATAATAAAATAATGAAATTATTTGTATATTTTATAGTTTTGAATTTTATTTGAAGATATTTTAATAGATAATTAAGAGAGTATATAAAAAATTAGATATTTTACTTTATGGAAGTTTCAATCTACACAACAACACGAATGATGTTTTAAATTTTCATAATGGATATGGGGAAAGTTTTTTAGTGGTTATTCCCATAATATAAAAAAGTTTATAATAATATTAATAATTAATTAATAATATAATAAATTTAAAATAGGTCTAAAATGTAATTATAAAAAAGAAACATTATTATTGAACTATTAGTACATATGTATAGAACTCTGATCTTTCGTAGGTGATTCTTTGGAAAGGGAGGAATTAATCCAAAATCTTGTGACCCGAAGCTAAAGTAAGTGGAAGATATTCTAAGGGAGGTAAAAATTGGTATATATTCAGAAGTAGACCAAAATTTTTATTGGTATTTAAGGGGTAGGGGAAATCCCCATTTATAAACGGTGAGAATGTAATTCTAGTAAATATTTTATATTAATATAAAGTGAGAACATGTTTCACATGTCAATGAGGAACAAAAATAGATAATAATGGAGTGGGGATAATTTTTTGTTGATTTTTACCTCAGATACTAAATTATAAACATATTTTTAACATGTTATGACTTTTACCCCCTTGGTTAAACAATTTTAACAATTTGGATTTTAATCATGGTAACTAGTTTTTACCTAAGTAATACAATTTTTATGCCAAAAAATAAATTTGTTTTTTCTACAAAATATGGACCTCATAATTAATATTTTGAAATAAATTTTATTAGAATCACATTATGTAACGACCCAAGAATTTATGAATAAAATTGCCTTTCTTTTTATTTAATTAAATTTCTTCTTTTGTTTTATTATATATGATTGGATTTAAATAATCATTAATTATCCTTACCATTAATAATATAGTCATTGAACAGTTATCACATGACTAGTATAAATATAGGGTGTTAAATAATCCTTTTGTCATAGACAAAGGAAGTTATGGCTTCGAATAGTAGGATCATACCCTATGAAGCCCATTTATCGGAGCTTCTAAGGGAGATAGAATTTTTGGGCTTTCCCTGATACCAATCCAAAGCTGATATCCAATAACTTAATCATGACCAAAACTGTTTATGGGATAAGTTCAAACTCATCGAGATCAAGGCCCAAACCATGTTCAACAAACGACCCAATGAAAGCCCCACCATCACACACCTTACTCTTAAGGCATATGCTGGTGTAATAAAGGGATGTGTATCAATACCCTATCCTTAGGAATATGGACATTATTTTTTATAGAAAAATGAATATATTCCCTTCCAATTATTTATACTTTGTAAATGATTTTTAACACACAAATAGTATTTTTGGTTAATTAAGAAATTTATTTTAATGAATTAATTGATTTTTAAAATAAATAATATTTTAATAAAATATTTTTATTTAATTAATTTTATCAAATATAAATTATCATATAATATTTAGGAAGTCAAAACCAATTTTCATTATGGTTTGAAAACTGTTTTTGTCAAAACCTGCCAATTATCAATAAATGATAGTTTTTATTTTAAAACATAAAATTCACATATTAAGAAAATTATCTAGATAAAATTAATAATATTTTTGGAATCATGACATTGAAATTATCCAATGATGAATTTTTCATAATTTTCTGAGAGAGTCGAATTTTTGGGTAAAAATTAAATACCATATAAATATATAGTATGTTTTATGACATCGTAATGGACCAATAGTGATGTAATAAATATTATAAAAAGGTTTAATCGGAGAAATATATGTTTTACCATTAAAATAATTTGATTTTATATTTATTTGATTTAATTTTTAAAGCCTCAGTGAATCCTCCAAGACTTATAAAATATTTTATAATTTTAAAATAATTTCCTTGAAAGTGTGACTCATATCCACATAAGAAAGATAAATATTTTAATATCTTCATCCCTTGGCCTTATAAAATAATTTATACCACTCCCCTTTTCTAGAGAACATGGGAAAAACCATGGGATGGTTTTTTGTTTTGAATATTTTATTATATAGTGTCCAAAACCAAAATAATAAAGAAATCCCCCCCCCTCTTTTCCTATATAAACCCACCCATCCTCCCATTACTATTCCCTATAACTCCTTTAATATTGACCAATATCTGACATCTACACCCTATTTTCCTCCTAAGGCACCCCAAGCTCTCAATAAGCCTCTCCCAAGCCTTTCGATTCACACATCCAAGTAAGGGATCTTGACCTTCCTCTCCTCCCTTAAATGCAAGAACCTTGATTTAAATTAGTATTTTTAATTTCAATTTGTTATATTTTCATCATTTTATAATGAATTCCATACTTTCCATTTGATTTTATTTCACTTATGGATCATTTATCCTCTCCCATTTGGACCCTTACCTAAGACGTTACTATGCAGAAATTCTGTAAGGGATTTCTCTCTCTCCTCTTTTTATTAGGCACCTCATTTAAGATATGCCATTTAATTTCAAATTTATTGAGTAGGGATACATTTTTAACAATACCCCTTACTTTCCATTTCATATATAAATTATTATAGACCCATTTCACTATCATTAACCCATTTTATGAATTTCTATTTGACGTCGTTATGCTGTCAAAATTGCACAAGGATGTTCCATCGTATAATGAATACCATACCCATTTCTATATCAAGGGGTATTCACCATTATGCTCACATACATATTGATTGGGGACTTACATTTTTGTATTCCAAATCCCATGTTCTTGGAATAAATTATTATTTTTAATGAATCCATGTTTTATGATCTATGTAGCACACTTAAGTATAAAAATGAAATGATTATGAAGGGTGTGCCTCGATAGCACTCTAATTCATTGGGTAATGTTTAGTATCATGATACGTCATGTGAAATTGGTTTTGACTCATTCTAGTTCGTGTTAAATGGGTTTTGTATCATGCTACTTTATTTTCAATGGGTGTTGACTCATGCTACTTCATGTGCAATGGGTGTTGACTCATTCTACTTCATGTGCAATGAGCTTTGAATAATGATCCTCCATGTAAAATAACCCTTTACTCATTCTAATATCATGTTATATATTTATTCCATGTTTCCATGTTATGATCATCATGTTATTTCATTCCTTTATATTCATTGCCTTTTATGATCTGTTGATATTTATATTATCTAACATGTATTTCCTTCTTCATGTTATACCTTTTTTACTCCCTTACTGGGAATTATATATCACCCCTTTCCTTATGCCTTTCCCCCAGATATCCCATGCAGTTTTAAGTTTGAAGTAAAATTATTAACATTTTATGGAGGTTTTCAATAAAGATGTTGTATTTCATGTTTTACGTTTTTATGTAATATACCTAATTCCCAAAGACACAATACTTCTAGGTCTTTTGGGGTTGTATTATGTGTTATCTCATGTAATAAATCATCTATTAATGTGTAATAAATATTAGGGTTGTTATTGTTGGTATCAGAGCAAGGTATAGTTACTGTTGGTATTAGGATTACAAAACCCATGTGAAAACCTTAGGAATAAGACTAAGTTTAAAAAAACATCCTTAAATTTTGGTAAGTATAGAGTGTGTGGTTCATCAAGAAAATGTAGCCCTTTATAGATACTACAAGTGTACATAGTTCTTGTACAGATGTACACTGGAGTAAAAACTCGTACAACGTGTTCTAGTCTTGACTCGGGGTAACCTAGTACATGACAATTAGACTTACTGCTCACCTGGTTTGACACTCTAGGGGATATTCATTGGTAAATTCATAATCTCATTATGACCCATAATTAAAGGAATAAAAAAATCCCATAAGAATATACATTAGGATATAGATCATGGATAACATAGAATGAATCCTAGAAACTCATAAGTCAAGGAGATAAATGTAATTTATAAGTTATCCCTTTAAAGTCATTGGATTCCCCTTTATTTGATCTATGGTTTATAAGTACTCATCCCTAAGTATATATCATATAAAGTAGAACCAGAATCAAAAATTGAAAGTTTGGGTTATCATCCATTGTTATATGCATTCTTTTATTTGATGAAAGTTAATTAGAAAAATCCAAACACCACCTCAAAGCATGGAAGTAGAGGTGTCAGTGGAAAAAATGAGGAAATGATTACATCCCATGTATATAACTCCTCCCCTGTCAATGTTTGTGGGATGAAATTCCTATAGAATCTCCTAATACTCCCTTTGGTGAAATTTGATGTAATTTTTGGCATGGATTATCTTTCTCTACATAGATCCAACAAAAATTTCCATGAAAATTAATTCACTCTCTATATGGAAAATCAACCTCTGATTCTATACAAGTGCAAGGAGGAGGAGAAATTTCTTCAGCACAATCATCCAAAACATGGATATTATTTCCATATGAGCATGTGTATCTTGCGCAAATGATTGAGTCTATGAAAATAACCATCCTCAAAGGAATACCTATTGTGAGGGAATTTGGTGAAGTGTTTCCTGAGGAATTTCCAAGTCTTCCTCCTACTATAGAGGTTTAATTTTACATCAATCTTATACTTGGAGAATTTTTAGTATCAAAGACTCCGTATAGAATAGATATTGTGGAACTTGAGGAACTGAAAAAATAACTACATAATAATTTTGATAAAGGGTTTATATTCCCAAGTGCTTCACCATGGGTTGAACCAGTCCTCTTCTTCAAGAAGAAGGATGGGTCAATGCGTCTTTGCATCGATTATCATGAGCTCAACAAGATCATGATAAAGAAAAAGTATCATTTTCCACAAATTGATGAATTTTTCTGTCAGCTATATGGAGAACAATACTTCACCAAAGTGGATATATGGTCAGGATATTACCATGTTAGGGTGAAGAAGTAGGATATCCCCAAGTCTGCATTTCATACAAGTTACGGGCATTGTGAGTTCATAGTGATTCCATTCAGACTCACTAATGCTCCATAAATCTTCATAGAATTGATGAATATAGTCTTTATAGATTACCTAGAAAAATTTGGGGTAGTCTTTATAGATTATATTCTAATATAATACAAAACCAATTAGGATCATGATGGGAATCTAAGCACCTTGCTAAAGACTTTGAAAAAGGAAAGTCTCTATGAAAAGTACAGTAAGTGTGAGTTCTGGTTGAAAGAAGTATCATTATTAGGGAATATCATCACAAGAAATGGGATATCTATGGATCCTTCAAAGACAACAGAAATTGAAGGATGGAAGAGGTCAACATCTATAACAAATATCCTTAGCTTCTTTTGGTTAGCTGGATAATATCGCTGATTTGTGAAAAAAAATTCACAGTTATCAAACCCTCTTACCAAGATAACTTAGAAGGAGTCAATTTTTTTGGAATGATGAATGTGAAGAAAGCTTCATGGAGTTGAAAAATAGTATTATCAATGTCCATGTTCTCACACTACCCACATGTTAGGATCTTTTCATAACTTTCAGTGATGCTTCAAAGAAGGGATTGGGATGTGTGTTGATGAAAAATTACAAAGTCATTAAATACACCTCAAGGCACTTTTAATTCATGAGAAAAACTATCCCATGCATGATTTGGAGTTGGCATCTATGATCATTGCATTGAAAATATGATAGTATTTTCTCTTTGGTGAGAAGTGTGAAATATAGACAGATCACAAAAGTCTCAAATATATATTCACATAGAAAGAGATGAATATGTTCCAACGAAGATGGTTAGATCTCATCAATGATTATGATTGCTCAATCCACTACCATCTTGGGAAATCGAATAAGGTGGTGGATGATCTATTTATAAAGAACCCAATAATTCTATCATTGATGATAATTTAGAAGGATTTGATCTTTTTATATTTGATTAAGATGGACATGGGAAACATAAATTAAGAAACATCATCAATCCTTTCACAAATTTTTTCTCAACCGTCTCTTTTGTAAAGGTAAAAGGATGCTCAAAAAGAAGATGTGGGAATTCAAAAGAAATTGGAAACTATAAGAAAAGGGAAATACTCAGAGTTTAATGTTAATGAAGAGGGGATTATGAGATGTGGGTCAAGACTATGTGTTCCATCAAATCCTGATTTAAAGAAATATCTTTGGGATGATGTACATAGTTTGAATTTCTCCATTCACCTATGAAACACAAAGATCTATCGAGATCCTTGAGAGCACTATTGGTGAGATAAATGAAGAAGGATATCGTATAATATACATCAATATGTCTGTTATGTCATCATATGAAGAATGAAAGGGAGATATCTAAGGGGATGATGAAACCATTACCTATACCAACATGGAAATGGGAAAACATCACCATAGACTCTTTCACCGTAGTTTCTAATACAAAAAAATGAAACAATGTCATCTTTATTTTTGTGGATCATCTTACAAAGACTGCACATTTAATTTTTATTTGAGAGGATTTCTTACTAGATCAACTAGCACTGATATAAATCATAGAAATGGTATGGATGCATGGAATACCACTATTGATTTTGTTAGGTCGAGATCCAAGATTCACCTCTATGTTTTTAAAAAGTCTCCAGCATGCTCTAAAAACTGATCTGAACTTCAGAAAGGCTTATCACCCTCAAACTGATAGCTAATCTGAGTGGACTATCCAAAAAATTAAGGAAATTTTGATAGAATTCTCAATGGAATTCAAATGTGGATGGGACCAACATCTTCCTTTGGGGGAGTTCTCTTACAACAACAGTTTCCAATTGAGCATCCAAATGGCTCCCTATGAATCCCTTTATGGGAAGAGGTGAAGAACACCAACATGTTAGGTTAAAGTTGGGTAGATAAATCTTCTTGGTCCTAAAATGGTTGAAGAAATTGTGGAGAAGGTTAAGACCATCTAAAAGCACATAAAAGCTACCCAGAGTCGACAAAAGATCTATACTGAAAATCATCGATGATACCTAGAGTTTGATGTTGTAGACATGGTATTCCTCCTCATATCTCCATGTAAGATAGTCTTGGAGGATTCACAAAGGATTTTAATATTTTATTTTGTAGTGTCCAAAACCAAAATAATAAATAAATCCCCCTCTTTTCCTATATAAACCCACACAAGATCTCATTTCTATTCACTCGAACTCCTTGAAGCTCGACCACACTCTGACCTAAACTCCTTAGTATCCTCCCAAGTCACCCCCAATCTCCCAATAATCCTCTATCAAGCCTTTGTAGTTACACATCCATGTAATAGATCCTTACCTTCCTTTCCTCCTTTAAATTTAAGAACATTGTTTGAAATTAGTCTTTTTAATTTCAATTGGTTATATTTTAATTATTGTATAACAAATTACCTACTATCCATGTAAAGACCTGGAATTTCCATGAATTTTTTTTAAATAAATGGGAATTTTATGAGTCTGTGAAATCTGACGGCGTGCGATTCTGAGACCCGGAGTGCCCGAAATGATCCGTCGAAGTTTTGTTAAACTTAAGTTAACGCATCTAAGCAGTTTTCCTGAAAAAGTAGAATAACACTTAAATAGTTACTCGGATCAGAAATATGAGGGCACCGTTTCACTTAGGATGGCGGGTTTACCCTAGGCACGACTTAAGATTAGTCGGCGTGGGCCTCCTGTGAGGAAACCCAAAATGGCATAATCGTAAATAAAATAATTAAAATAATTATTTTATTTTTCAAATGCATATAACTCAAAAACGGTAACTTGGATTAAAAATCTGAAACCACCACTGAACTCATGAGTGTATTCTTTATTTAAGCAGATACTAACTTTGGCCGGCATGGGCCACCAGTGAAAGTTAGTTTTTGGCCGCAAATAAAATAATTAAGTTACAATTATTTTATTGTAAAATTCATAACTTCTAAACGGTAACTCGGATTGAAAATCCGAGAGTATCGTTGGGTTTTTTTGGGGTGTGTTTCACCTAGGAAGAGTATAACCTCAACCGGCGCGGGTCGAGGGTGTCTGATAATAATTTTCCAAACTTTTTTTCGGGTATATTCAGTGAACGCGCAAGCGGCGTTCTGTAACTTTTGAACCGGTTCTTGGAATTGAAATCTGAGGGCACCATTGAACTCGAAGCACCGGTATTCTCTTAGGGAGACTTTCACCTTGACGGAAATTGGTTGAGGGTGAAAGTTAGTTTTTGGGTTTTTCGTGGAATTAAAAAAAAATAAACTTCATTTTATTTTATTTTGAGCTTCCATGTGGATATTTCAGGTAGGTTCCACCGAAACTAAACCTCCAGGTGGAAGTTGTAAGTGGGGACCACCAGACCTTAACCTCCCATGAGAGCTTAAGGTGGTGGGGACCACCCGAACTATAACCTCCCATGAGCAGTTATGGTGGTGGGGACCACCCGAGATGAAACCCCCTTTAATTGGGAGAAACCTCCAACTCCCACAATTAATGAGGGAGAGCCTCTTGACCTACTCTTCCATTAATCTTGCCAGTGCACCGCATCATTGTTCCAGCATAAATTAATTTCCTTGCCCCTTTTTAAATTATTTAACAGCATCGTTGGAATTTAGGAAGGTTCCTAATAAATGAACTGTCATAAATTCCATCGATCGTTACCTACCTATCATCTATCCAATATATAGGGAGCTTGGGAGGAGGATTTGGGATGACTTCACCAAGCGACGAAGCACTGGTAAACTGACGCGACGCCCAACACTTGGAGGATTACGCTCTCCAACGAAGAATGCTTCCTCCACGAAGAACGCTGGGGAGGAACGTCTTCGACTTCTTCCACGGAAGCGCCTTGCAGAGGCAACCGACGTGGGACATCTTAGGCGACTGACCTTCCCTCCTCATCTTCGTCAACAAACAATATAAGGTAGGGGTTTGTTTTCTTTTAAGTTCCATGTTCTTCTTTTCTTTCGAAACGAAGAACGAGAATATGATTCCTTTTGTGGGTGAGTTGTTGTGATTCGTTCTTAAGAACCGATTTGTATCACCCTAAACACGGAGGGTGCGGGCCAATCTAACATGGCCTGACTCCCTCCATCGATCTATTTTGTGTTTTCCTTCGACATGGCGACGTAACGACGAAGAGGCGTTGAAGGCAACAAAGGAAACAGTCAAAGGTCGCACTTCCCGCGGCCTCAGCAAACCGCGCTGCCCCCGCGGCATTCCGGTGCCCCGGAAAAACCGGCTCCGCTAGCCGAACCACCCCAGGTCGTGCTGTGCCCCGGCTGTGCTGAACTCTGGGCTGAACCATAGCCCTCCGGCCGAGCCGCAATGAGCGCGTCGTCCATCGGCCGAGCCACCCCGGCCCGCACCACCATCGGCTCCCAACCGCACTAGCCTTCTGAGCCGCCCTGCGCATCCCGGCTCCCGGCCGCCCGCGCCTCCCAGTTGCCCACGCCTCCCATGTGCCTCGGTCGAACCGCGCTGGCCCGCGAGCCATGTGTACCCCACGCCGTCGCTGGTCGAACCGGCCTCGGCCATCCGGGCCGAGCCACCGAGCCGCGCCCCACGTGCGCCTGGTCAAGCCGGTCTTCCACGCCCCTCGTGGCGCCCTGGCTGAACCGGCTTGGCCACACCCTCCGGGCCGCGCCCTCGCGACGCTCTGGGCCGAACTGGCCCCGAGCCTGGGCCGAACCGCCCACGCGGCCTGCTGGACTGGGCCCAGCGGGCCGGGCCGAACCTAACAGGTTGGCCCGCCCAATCGGTTGGGCCAGACCCAACAGATCTGCCGGTTTGACCCAGACCGGGTCGGCCCAAACTGGGTTGGGCCGAGTCGGTCCGACCAGGTCGGACTGGACTCGGGCCCACTACTGGCCCCTTTACTTTCTTTGGCCATATCTTTGGCACCGGACGACCATTTGACGAACCGTCAGTGGCGCTGGTTTTCATGGAGCACGAAGGTTCCTTTGAGTATACCCCACTAGAGTTCGGGGTAATGTTGAGATACGGTCAGGTTGGATTGTACACAAATCCAACTGGTCCCCCTGGACTAAAAAGCTAATAACTCACAGACCGGGCGTCCGATTGATGCGCCGTTTGTTGCGTTGAGACCCCTATGATGAGACGGACCTTTGAGATACTTCTTCTTGGGACTTGGTGTCAGTTGATGTGTCGAAACTTTGCTTGAGAAGCGTACCCTCCCATAATCAAGCGTGCTTTTTGAAAACCCTGTGGGTGGCTGTGCACTGACGACTGTTCTTGGATCATGTGTTGGTCTGACAGTTATAACTTCTGTTCTTGGATCATGTGATGGTCCGAAAAAATAGCTGGTCTTGGATCATGTGTTTGTCCGACAGCTCTAACGACTGTTCCTGGATCATGTGTTGGTCTGACATTTCTAACTTTTGTTCTTGGATCATGTGTTGGTCTGACAGAATAGCTGGTTCTGGATCATGTGTTGGTCTGACAACTCTGACGACTATTCCTGGATCATGTGTTGGTCCGATAATTCTGACTTTTGCTCCTGGATCATGTGTTGGTCCGACAGAATAGTTGGTCATGGATTGTGTGTTGCTCCAACAGCTTTGATGATTCAGTGGCTATATCTTATCATCTCTATCTCTCTACATAAGTTATATACCTATGTGAGCTGAGTCAGTAACTCTTGTGTCTCCTCATGATTGGGATGGATTACTTGATAACTTAGGTATATGTATGGGCATATACATAAGTAGGGTTATCTGTTGATTTGATACTTTGTGGTTATCCTTGTTGGATTTTATGAGACCTTGAGGGTCTCGGGGTCCCTACTGAGTATTGTTATACTCACACCTGCATGGGCTATGCCCGCACCACGTTGTGTTGGATGCAGACGATGGACAGCGCTAACTAAGGTTAAGTAGTAGGACTAGACGGTACCTAGAGGTGGACCATATGATGAGTCAGTGCACGGAGGAGACTGACGGACTTGGAGTGATGAGTAGGCCATCTATACCTACCCTTCAGGTAGGAACCTCGGAGGACAACCTTGTGTTTGCTTTACTTTTATTCAGTTGTACTTGTACTTTCCTGTTGGGATTGTATTTCTGGACCCCTTTACCTTTTAGCACTCTTTTTTATACATTTTTACTTAGTGTATTGCGTCCAACTACTCTGTTGTGTGTGATTATAATTTGTAAATCCAATTCCTTCCCAGTTTTAGGGATTTACGCCATTGGTGCTAGTCGCCAGCCCCTGGCCTATGGAAGGTGGGCTTGGGGTAGTCATGGCACGGGCCCCGGGGGACGGGTCGTGACAAATTGGTATCAGAGGAGTCGGTTCTATCATAGAACTTAAGACTCTGATATTTTCTGTGAAGCAATAGTGTTAAGTATAGTGAGTGCAGTTTTCAGTTCAGGGAGTCCGGTGTTGGTGCGGTGGCCGACGTATCCAAACACCAGGACCCTGACTTCTGATTTCCGACTCAGTGCATGAAAACACTGATTACGTGTGTGTTTTCTTTGTGATTTCATAAGTCAACTCACCAGGTATAATCTTTTTACCGTGTCACATCTGTTTCTTTTAGGATTCCTCCACACAGACAGCCAGTTAGAGTTCCAAGAGTTGTTTGCACTGATATCCCACCAAGTGACGAGGCTCTAGTGCAGGGCCCTCTTACTATGTAGGCACCTTCGGGTGGTGTACCAACAGCACCACCAAAATTTGGGCAGCAGATACCACCAGCCACACTAGTGAACGGTGCACGCCAACTGAGCGCGTTTCATGTGTACCAGCAGCATAGGCCTCTGAATTTTCGAGGTGAAATAGATTCCCACGCAGTTGAGGGCTGGATGGAGGTGGTTACTAGAGTTTTCCACCTATTTGAGATACCATTAGAGCATATGGTGATCTTAGATACTAGTCTTTTTTACTGAGTGACCATGAGGATGGTCTGCATAGTGATGAGGCTTCGGTACGTGGATTGTTGCCCGAGATAGTACCTTCGGGTAGTCTTCCAGCTATATCACTACTCGTTGGTCAGTAGTTGCAACTAGCAGTACCAGTAGAGGACACATGTAGGATTATTTCCTTACACGTGTTTTAGCATTAGATACCCCTTAGGTTCAGAGGTGAGCCCGACTCACAGGCAGCTGAGGACTGGCTCGAGGAGGTGGCTGAGAGTTCTCTAGAACTTCTACAGCTTTGGCAAGACGACATGATTGTAGCTGAGTATTCATCGAGGCGTACCGATCTTTCCTGGTACTTGATGAATACGATACGATCAGTTCTTCGGGGCTCGGACTCCCGAGAAATGTGTGTTTAAGGACATCTAAGCTAGCACTATTCCTCTATGCATTCCTACCTATGTTAGGGTGCTAGAGATAACCTTTTTGGTTGAATGTTCTTTGGCTGAACGGATACAGCCAGTGAATATTAGCAGTGGAAAAGTAGGAAACTAGCGCCAGTCTCAGAGACTTGGGCATGTAAAATGTTTCAAGAAGAGGGTGTGTTAGGGACAGATGAATCTTCATGGCAGTAGATGTGGAAGCAGATCTAGGAGAGCAGCATGTGGTGGTGTACTTTTCGACATGTTACAACCACCCCCTTTTTTGTGGACCCCGTTAGGCTCAGGGAGCTAGAGGACAGGGGAAGAGAGTAGTTGCATGAGGTCAAGAAGTGCGACCTAAGGGCTCTAGGAATGATTTGAGGTACAGTATATGTCTACTACTAGATTTATTATCAATAGATATAGGTACCAATCATTCATTCCTTCCATGAATCTTTTCCATTACCTAGAGTTTCCGATTAAACCGTTGACTTGACCCTCACGTCTGGAGATACCTTTGGGAGGAGACTCGATAATCACACTAACGCTGATGGTGTGATATGACCCTTGAGGTGAGAGTTTAGGTTGTAACCTCTTGGTGGAAGCATCGAGGCCTTACGACGTTAGTTTGGGTATGGACTGGGCATCCACAGTTCATACTCAGATTGACTATATTAGGCAAAGAGTTTGTGGTTTATCTACAATGTTGGGATGGGGTTTTCCTTGGTCGGCGAAAAAGGAAACCTAGGAAGCACAGGATAAACTCATGCATAGTAGGGTGCATCAAATAACTCATGAGTCGTCCAACCTCACCCTCATGGCAGCATAAGTTGACTTTGATATAGTCTACACTCCTGGGAAGGGGAAACATAGTAGCAGACGCACTCAGTAGGAGGTATGGCCTGCATCTGCTAAGTGAGGCAACAGATCAGCTAGCCGATTTTTAGATATCCTTTGTGGATCGATAAGGAGAAACTTTTATTCAGTCTCTTACAGTCAATCCCCCACTCATTCAGCGGGTCAGGGAGGCGCATCACAGAGACGCTGACTGCGAGACACGACGTGCTCAGATATCCACAGGACAGGAACCTGATGGATTTTCTTATGGTGGGGAGCACATAATTATCTTCATGGGATGTACCATGGTACTAGTGTCACTTCAGGAGGAATTGTTGAGGGAGTTCCACAAATCCACTCTAGAGGTACATCTAGGAGTGGCGAAGATGTACCAGGACCTCTGACGACAGTACTGGTGGCCGGGAATGAAGAAATTAGTTGCAGAGTTTGTCTCTCAGTGCCTCACTTGTCAGCAAGTGAAGGTGGATCATCAGGTAACAGCAGGCTTGGTTCATCTTTTAGAGGTCTCGGAGTGGAAGTGGGATGGGATATCTATGGACTTCATGATAGGACTTCCACGTACATCCAGGGGTCTTGACTCGATTTGGATGATCGTCGACCAACTCACCAAGTTGGTCCACTTCCTACTGGTCAAATAATATGGTTCAGAAGAGAGCATGGGACACCTCTATGTGCAGAAGATTGTGTAGTTACATGAAGTACCCTCAACTATCGTTTCCAATCGTGATTCATGTTTTACTTTCCGGTTATGAAATAGGTTGCAGGAGGCTTTCGGGACGCAGCTTTGTTTGAGCACCACCTTCCATCCTCAAACGGATGGTCAGACTGAGTGGACCATTCAGACCCTCGAGGACATGTTGCATGCTTGTGTCCTCAACTTCAGTTTCAGCTGGGAGGATCAATTACCTTTGTTGGAGTTTTCATACAACAACATCTATCACTCCACCATAGGGATGGAACCTTTTGAGGCGTTGTACAGGCGACCTTGCAGATCACCTTTGTGCTGGACTGACCCAGGGGAGTCAGCACTTGTGGGACCAAAGATGGTATGGGCTACCACAGATAAAGTACAGATCAACCAGGAGAGAATGAAGACTGCACAGAGCAGGAAGAAGTCGTATGCCGATAGGAGACAGAGACCTCTGGAGTTCGAGGATGGAGACCACATCTTCTTACGGCTCTCACCCCGATGAGGTCTAAGGAGATTTGGCCGAGGCGGTAAGTTATCTACAAGATTCATCAGACCATTTAAAATCCTCAAAAGATTTGGCAAGGTGTCTTACTGCTTATCTCTTCCACCTCAGTTTCACCGGGTGCACGACATCTTCCACATATCCCAGCTAAAGAGATACGTGCACGACCCTTCTCACATCATCGACCACAGAGAGCTAGACGTCGACGATGGGGAGACATTTACGGAGGTTCTATTAGAGATTGAGGATCAACATGAGCGGGTCCTTCGTGGATTGTTTATACCTCTGGTACACATTCATTGGCAGCACGGGAACCTCCAGGAGAGCACATGGGAGAGGGAGGCTCAGATTTGTGCTCAGTACCCCCACTTTTTTCCTAGATGAGTTGTGGCTTATGGGGAAATAGAGCCCTGAGGTGGGGAGAATGTAAAGACCCAGAATTTCCATGAATATGGGAATTTTTCAAGTCTTCAAAATCCGACGGCGCGCGATTCTGAGGCCTGGAGTGCCCGGAATGATCTGTCGAAGTTTTGTTAAGCTTATGTTAACGTGTGTAACCAGTTTTCCTGAAAAAGTGGAATAACACTTAAACGGTTACTTGGATCATAAATCTGAGGGCACTGTTGCACTCAGGATGGTGGGTTTACTCTAGGTGCGACTTAAGATTAGTCAGTGTGAGCCTCCTATGAGAAAACCCAAAAATGGCATAATAGTAAATAAAATAATTAAATAAATTATTTTATTTTTCAAAGGATTATAACTCACAAATGGTAACTGGTATTAAAAATCTGAGACCACCGCTGAACTCGTGAGGGTATGCTTTCTTTAAGAAGATACTAAGTTTGGCCGGCACGGGCCACCAGTGAATGCTAGTTTTTGGCCGCAAATAAAATAATTAAGTGAAAATTATTTTATTGTAAAATTCATAACTTCTAAATGGTAACTCGGATTGAAAATCTGAGAGTACCTTTGGGTTCTTTGGGGTGTTTTTCACCGATAAAGAGCCTAACCTCAATCGGGGAGGGTCGAGGGTGTCTGATAATAATTTTCCGAACTTTTTTTTGGGTACGTTCAGTGAACGTGCAAGCGGCATTCTGTAACTTTTGAACTGGTGCTCGGAATTGAAATATGAGGGCACCGTTGAACTCACAACACCGTTATTCGCTTAGGGATACTTTCACCTCGATGGAAGTTGGTCGAGGGTGAAGGTTAGTTTTTGGGTTTTTTTTGGAATTAATAAAATAAAATAAACATTATTTTATTTTATTTTGAGCTTCCATGTGGATATTTCAGGTGGGGTCCACCGTAACTAAACCTCCATGTGGAAGTTGAAAGTGGGGACCACCAGACCTTAACCTCCCATGAGAGGTTAAGGTGGTGGGGACCACCCGAACCATAACTTCCCATGAGCAGTTATGGTGGTGGGGACCACCCAGGATGAAACCCCCCTTTAATTGGGAGAAACCCCCAACTACCACAATTAATGAGGGAGAGCCTCTTGACCTCCTCTCCCATTAATCTTTCCAACTCACTGCATCATTACGCCAGCGTAAATTAATTGCCTTGCCCCTTTTTAAATTATGTAACAGCGTCATTGGAATTTAGGAAGGTTCCAAATAAATGAACCGTCATAAATTCCAACGTTCGTTACCTACCTCTCCCTTATCCTATATATATGGAGCTTGGGAAGAGGATTTGGGATGGCTTCACCAAGCGATGAAGCGCTGGTAAAGTGATGGGATGCCCAACACTTGGTGGATTAACCTCTCCAACGAAGAATGCTTCCTCCACAAAGAACGCTGGTGAGGAACGACTTTGACTTCTTCTTCAGAAGCGCCTTGCGGAGGCAACCGATGTGGGACGTATTTGGTGACTGGCCTTCCCTCTTCATCATCGTCAATGAACAATACAAGGTAGGGGGTTTTTTTCTTTTAATTTCCATGTTCTTCTTTTCTTTCGAAACGAAGAACGAGAATATGTTTTCTTTTGCGGGTGAGTTGTGGTGATTCTTTCTTAAGAACTGATTGCTATAACCCTAAACGTGGAGGGTGCGGGCCCAGATAACATGGTCTGACTCCCTCCATCGATCTCTTTTGTGTTTTCCTTCGACATATAAATATAACGACGAAGCGGCGTTGAAGGCGACGAAGGCAACAGGCAAAGGCCGCGCTTCCCACAGCCTCCGCAAACTGTGCCGCCCTCGCGGCATTCCGGTGCCCCGGCCGAACCGGCTCCGCCGGTCGAACCACCCCAAGCCATGTCGCTCCCCAACCGTGCTGCACTCTGGGTCAAACTGCGGCCCTCCGGCCGAGCCTCCATGGTCGCGTCGTCCGTTGGCCGAACCGGTTGAGCCACACTGGCCCGCACTGCCGCTGGCTCCCCCGAGCCACTCGGCTCCTGGCCGCGCTGGCCTTCCGAGCCTCCTCGCTCACCCCGCGCCTCCCGGCTCCCAACTGCCCGCGCCTCCCAGCCTCCCACGCCTCCTGTTCACCTCGGCCGAACCAATATGCCCGCGCCTCCCATGCGCCCCGGCCAAACCGTGCCGGCCCGCGCGCCCCGCGCGCCCCATGCCACCGCTGGCAGAACCGGTCTCTGCCATCCGGGTCGAGCCGCTGAGCCGCACCCCATGCACGTGTGGTCGAGCCGGTTTTCCGCGCCTTTCACGACGCCTTGGCTGAACCAGCTCGGCCGCGCCCTCTGGGTCGAGCTGCGTTGGGCCATGCCCTCGCGACGCTCTGGGCTGAACCGTCCCCAAGCCCAGGCCGAACCGCCCATGCGGCCTGCTGGGCTGGGCCCACCGGTCTGGGCCAAACCTAACAGGATGGCCCACCTAATGGGTTGAGCCTGACCCAATAGGTCTAAACGGGTCGGCCCAGACCGGGTTGGCCCAGACTAGTTTGGGCTGAGTCGATCTGACCGGGTCAAACCGGACCCGGGCCCACTACTGACCCCTTTACTTTCTTTGGCCAAATCATTGGCACCAGACGACCATTTGATGAACCGTCAGTGGCACTGGTTTTATTAGAGCACGATGGTCCCTTTTATTATACCCCACTGGAGTTCGGGGTAATGTTGAGATATGGTCTGGTTGGATCGTACACGAATCCAATTGGGCCCCCGGGACTAAAAAACTAATAACTCACAGACCGAGCATTCGATTGACATGATGTTTGTTGTGTTGAGACCCCTATGACGAGATGGACCTTTGAGATACTTCTTCATGGGACTTGGTGGTAGTTGACATGTTGACACTTGGCTTGAGGAGCGAACCCTCTCGGAATCAAGCATGCTTTGTGAAAACCCTGTGGCTGGCTGTGCACTGACGACTGTTCCTGGATCATGTGTTAGTCTGACAGTTCTAACTTATGTTCCTGAATCATGTGATGGTCTAACAGAATAGTTGGTCCTGGATCATGTGTTGTTCCGAAAGCTCTGACGATTGTTCCTGGATCATGTGTTTGTCCAACATTTCTAACTTATGTTCCTGGATCATGTGTTGGTCCAACAGTTCTGACTTCTGTTCCTAGATCATGGGTTGGTCTGACAGAATAGCTGGTCCGGGATCAAGTGTTGGTCTGAAATCTCTGATGATTCAGTGGCTATATCTGATCATCTCTATCTATCTACATAAGTTATATACCTGTGTGAGCTGAGTCAGTAACTCTTGTGTCTCCTCATGATTGGGATGGATTACTTGATAACTTAGGTATATGTATGGGCATATACCTAAGTGGGGTTATCTTTTGATTTCATACTTTGTGCTTATCCTTGTTGGATTTTGTGAGACCTTGAGGGTATCGGGGTCCCTAATGAGTATTGTTATACTCACCCGTGCACGGGCAATGCTCGCACCACATTGTGTTGGATGCAGACGACGGACATCCCAGACTAAGGCTAGGTAGCAGGACTGTACGGTACCCGGAGGTGGACCATATGACGAGTCGGTGCACGGAGGAGACTGATGGACGTGGAGTGATGAGCAGGCCATTTGTACCTACCCTTCAGGTAGGAACCCCGGAGGACGACCCTGTGGCTTCTTTACTTTTCTTCAGTTGTAATTTCTTTTCAGTTGTACTTGTACTTTCCTGTTGGGCTTGTATTTCCAGCCCCCTTTACCTTTCAGCACTCTTTTGTATACAGTTTTACTTAGTTTATTTCTCCCAGCTACTTTGTTTTGTGTGATTATAATTTGTATGGGAAATGTCTTCCCAGTTTTAGGGATTTACGCCTTTGGTGCTAGTCTCCATCCCCTGGCCTATGGAAGGCGGACTTAGGGTAGTCACGGCACGGGCCCCAGGGGACAGGTCGTGACAATCCATTTGATTTTATTTAAATGATGTATCATTTACCCTCCCCCATTTGGACCCTTAACAAAGTCTTTACTATACCAAAATTCTGTAATTGATTTCTCACTTTCCTCTTTTTATCAAGCACCTCATTTAAGATATGACCTTTAATTTCCAATTTATTGAGTACAGATACATTCTTACCTATCCCCATTAGATTCCATTTCATGTATAAATGATTAGAGATCCCTTTATCTCTCATCAACCCATTTTATGAATTTCTATTTCACGTATTTATGCTGCCGGAATTACACTACAATTTTCCATCATATAATGAATACCATACCCATTTCTCTATCAATGGGTATTCACATTTATGGTCATATACTTATTGATTGGGGAATTAAATGTATGTATTTATCATCCCTTATTTGTGTAATAAATAATTGTGTTTAATGAATCAATGTTGTACGATCTATGTCGCACACTTAATCATGAAAATGAAATTATTATGAAGGGTGAGCCCTGATAGAGCTCAAATGCATTGGGTAATGGTTAGTATCATGATACATTATTTGAAATGGGTTTTGACTCATTATACTTCATGTTCAATGGGTGTTGAATCATGCTACTTCATGTGTAATGGGTGTTCACTCATGATACTTCATGTTCAATGGGTGTTGACTCATGCTACTTCATGTGCAATGACATTTGACTCATGCTCCTCTATGTGCAATGAGCCTTGGATCATGCTAATATCAGGTTGTATGTTGTTTCCACATTTCCATGTTATGATTATCATGCCTTTATATTCATGTTCCTTTTATGCTCCATTGATATCCTTATTGTCTAACATGTATTGTCTTCTTCATGTTATGACTTTTTTACTCCCTTACTAGGATTTATAATTCACCCCTTTTCATATGTATTTCCCTAGGATATCCCATGAATTTTTAATTATGAAGTAAAATTATGAACCTGTTAAGGAGGTTTTCAATAAATATGTTTTATTTCATGTTTTAAGTTGTTATGTAATGTACCTAACTCCCAAAGACACTATACTTCTTGATATTTTGGGATTTTATTAAGTGTGATATCATGTAATAAATCATGTATTAATGTGCAATAAATATCTAGGTTGTTATACATTATAAAATTAATAAAAATTAATTTTAAAATAATAAATGTATAATGTAATAAAAACAGTTTAAGAGAATACTATAACTTAAATTCTAAAATATCAAACAATGTGTGTAAGATAAAAAATATTAGAAATTTAAAATAAATATTTTGTATATAATATTATTCCATAAATTTCCATGTCATAAATATGTACTAATAATTTCATAAAATTCATGGTTTTAATAAAAAATTTATTTTTCACTATTCGCCTAAAAACATTCTTCTTAGAAAAATTGAAAAAAAAAATTATCCTAAGATAGAATTGTAATGATAATTCCAAAAATGAATTTTATTTTGTTAAATTAAATTTCAAAAATTTGGTAATTTATCTCTTACATAGAATCATAAAATAAAATGAAAACATTGTTTTGTAGGAAAATGAATTTTTATAATATCAAGTGTTTTTATTCTTATTTCATATCATTTAATAGTTAAATTGGTGCCAATATATATATCAAAAATATATTTAATTATATGTATAGATCTATTTGTTCCCTATAATTCCATGGATAATTTATAATGATTATATTTAAAAAAACATTTATGGTTCGTTTAGGTTTTATATTGGGTTTGAAACACTCTATTTAACACAATGTTTATTTGAGAGAAAATATATACTAAAATTAGGCGTTGTTATAAAGTCTAAACCAATACCCTATAAATCAAGGTACATCTAATAATTGATTCTTGACCAATACCATATAACTTAGGCAAGGTCCCATGGTTAACTCATGTTAACCATCACATCTGATACATGATTCTTCATAGGGTATGGACATACATGAAAAAATTATATATTGAAATCTCGCATCCTAACTAACATAAGAGTAAAATATAATGTCCAAACCTTTCAACTATTAATGATGGAAAAAACTCAAACCCTAGATATCATTTACCAATCATGTAGTTCCTTTTAAACAATTAAATAATATCCCAAATGAAACCTTACATATTCCTCCCTGATCAACCTCACTCAACATAGATATAAATTATATTTGTGTAACACACACATTTTTTCAAGGACCCTAGAAAATACTCAAACCATATGCCTAAATATTAGGATATATTGGGCAATAATAACTCACTATTCCACTTTTTTCTATGAATTTCCCTGTAGGACCTTAAAAGCACATGGAAATATCTATCTATATCACCACCAGGTCATTGGTATCCAAAAATTACATTAATATCCTTACATAGTTTCTCATAACCCCTCACAATTAATTCCCATACACCTAGTCAAAATATAGTCTAAATGATCCCCAACTCTGGACAACCTCTAGGAATCACACCCCCAAAACTAATATAACAACCCAAATTCATCACCTTTTCTAACCAATACTAGCTTTACAAGGATTATTTCTAGAGTTACATGCCCATATTTTACTCTAATATCTCTTCCAATAATATACATGATCCAGAGATCCCATTCCCCCTCTTCACTATCACTAATTGAAACTAAGAATGATTTAAGAGGGAGATTACTCTCTCATACCTTCTGAAAACATAAGTGACACAATAAAAGGTCTTACTATGGTTCATTATTCCCATTCCTAAAACTCTACTCCCTATACTCTATAATTTTAAAGGTTCTAAGTCCATTACCATATCCTTTTCCATATAATTTCATAGTGTTGACACTAATGGGAATGTTAAACAAGGTCTAACCACTTGGAATCCATTATACCTCTCACTAGTGATCACTCTAGGCCATTCACAATGTATTACACAATCCAAGAACATTATAGGGTTAGTTGAACATAACTAAAGGTCACACTCCTTATAAATGTTTACATAGATCATCTCTATAAATCCAAAACAATTCATAAAATACCCAATTCACTCCTAGTAGGATTTACCCAAGCCTACTAAGAAATTAAAAACCCACCTGAACCATTCATAGAATCCTTAACCCAAACCCCAATGGTACACACATCTAATGTTATTAAATATATATGAATATCATTAGGTATTAAAGGTATAACATATACCATTCATATAGGAATTAACTCCTCATATATCATAGATTGATTTGGCCCCATTTAACTAAAATATTAAAATATTAAAAATAGGCCCAAAATTAAGCTTTACACACACAAAATTGTAGAGAACACAATGAGATGAATTACTATGATAATATAAGTTAAGGGCAATAGATAAGAGGAAAATAAATTATCAACACCATGCCATATAAAATAAACCAAGATAAATTGAAATAAATACAACAATTCATGTCATGTTATAAAGAAAGAAACTCCAAGAATAAAAATACAACCCACTCTAAAAAATAAACTCCAAATATTAACTTTGCATCCAAGTAATCTTGGCCTAGCTCTGTCATCAAAACCCACCCCACCTACACACCTGAAAAACAATTTATGTTTACATAGGTTAATCATTTAAAAGACCATGATCCCAATATCCTAGATCTGGTATATCGACTCAAGATTTTCATACATGTACATTACATCATTTTAGATGAATATTCAATACATTACAAAAATAAATGCCTAAGGACCATAATAGTTTAGTATCATTGGATACTAGTTACACAATATTCTAATTTAGTGGAATATCTTCAACCTCTCCCATAAAGATATTATCATTTAATACTCTTCACAAACATACCCTACTTAAAACCTTTCTTCATAACCTAGGGAATGGAAATATAAGAAAGTGTGAGTTTAAATGCTAAATAATGGTAAACAAGGGAGATACATAAAAATATATTGAACATAATGGTACTACAACGAGATCATAGCATACAAAATGTAACATCCTGAACCTACATGCCACTCAATAGTTCCCTAAGCTCGGTGGGTCACATGGACTCAAGCGCATCTCCCCAAATGTAGGAGGCTACCGACTAGTAGCAAGGGCCTAGGTGTGTTGGTGGGGAAAATATGCCCTCATCACCAGAGTATACACAGAGGAATATCAATAACATATCAACAGAGGAAGTAGATAAAACAACCATAAAATGGATAAATGATTATGGAATGAATGTATAACATCACCAAAAAGTATCTCATATACAATTGTGGAGAAGATACATGTATCTAGAAATCCTACCAAACATGTACATGGAAATACAGTACATTCAAAGTATCCAAAAATCCAAAAATACCAAAAATGTTTCCTAGAAACATCACAAGTCTCCGCATGGTCCAATGCTCACCTACTTCTAGGAAATAATCAAGTACATGTGGAAGGGTTCTTTCACCTATTCATACATGAAACCATATAATCTATTTGGGTACCCAAGGGTGGCCCAAATAGGTTGTGAGATAACATCCTAGTAATCAACCACCCAAAGGTCTATACAATCCAGGATGTGCAATGAAATAAACTAAACAAGATGAAAGTAAAATAGGTAAGTGATAAAAGAATGCAAAGTGATCATGGTATTGACCACTACTAACAAGTAATACTAAAGTAGCCTCTCGAGGATCCCTGTAAAATATGGTCATAATCCTCTATGAAGGCAGCTATAAGAAATGTATAAACAACTAACATGGCATTCTCATTCATCCACACATGTCACGTAAAACAATGTGTTTTCATATATCCCAAAGATTCAAAACAACCATTTTTGAGTTGTATAATCGAGTACATAACATTTTTATAGCTAGGTCATACATCAAAGAGTTGGACCATAAAGGGACAGATATAAGGTGTCAAATACCAAGGAATCATCATCTATTCATAGGATCATCTCAATGGAAACATGGTTAGGAACTGTTTGGAGTCCTATGATCATTTCATACAAAACATTTCCTACACTAGTCAAAGAAATCCAAATCCAAGGGTTAACAAGATCCAAGGAATCCCACAGAATCAATACCCATGGAGAATCTCTATCCAAGGATTCCACTGCTGCATTATAGATCCAAGGAACTTATCCAATGAATCTTTTCATACATTTATTATTTCAACCCATTTATCATTTCAAGATATGTGACTATACACACTCACAACATCCATTTCACAATCAATTTACCTCATTATTATACCCACTCATCTTTCAAAAAACAAATCCAAGGAAAAAAATGAGTATACCACTCATTATTTACAATTCACATTCCAAAATCTATAAAATGAGTTTACCAACTCATTTCCACTTTTCCCAATTTAACCCTTTAACAAAAAAATCAACCAAATGAGTATTACCACTCATTTAACCATTTAAAATTATGCCATTCAACAAATTCAAGCATGGCATATCAACATGGAATTAGGTAAGGAGACAGGACAACTCCCTAGAAACCAAGTCTATTCCATTTAATTGTGATTGGGATTCCAATATCTATGAAATCATGATATCTCACCTCTTGGGTGGTTCAACAAATTTATAATAAAGATATTCAATAAGGAACACCCCATGGGTGGCCTTGAGTTGGGGAAGGCTACCAAATCATCACAATAGAACCTAAGGGCATCCCTAATAGGCCTAATTACATCTAATTCAATTAACCGTTTCAAATTCGGGTTCAGGCCAAAAAATTTGATGGGTGGGATAACAGTAGGTAGCCTAATAAAGAACCAAGACTCAAGGAATATTTATAGACCACCTACCTTAGCTCGATATTTGAGTGATCATCTAGTATCAGGTCTTAATTTAGCTCACATCGGGAGAAATTTGAAAAATAGAGGAGAACCTAAAAAGAGAGAAAATCAACTTGCACCCAAATAGCATAGCTGATATCCAGAATAATGGAGAATAGATAAAAAATTGAGGTCTTACCATTATAGACCCAATGAGATGAATGACCTTTAATTCAGAGCTTCGATGGAAGATTTGTCCTCATTCTTGGAATAGTCACAATGAATGGCTATAAAAAGGGAATGGAGGATGTTTTCCATTGAAAGAAACCTATAAATAGGTTTATAATATATTTCTAATTTAAATTAAAAACATTAAATTTTCCAAAATTAAGGGTCTTCATGGTTTAGGAACATAGTTTTACAAACCTTGCACCAAACCGCATAGTTACCTATAGGAGGAGGGGAGGCCATATGGTTTCCTCATACGGTTTGACTAACTGTGCAGAAACAGTGTGAAACCCCTCTTTCCAAATCTACTGAAATTGAAGACATAGAGACATGGTCATGCAGCTTATTTCTACTCATTTTCCACTTATCCCTTGGTTTGTTAAACTATGTGTCTTGCCCCACACAGTTTACACTAACTGTGCTCCGAGATTAAATCACCCCCAAACCTACATTCTGAGCTCTAAAAAAGTCCAAAAAACCCCTAAGACCTCTATTACCTCAAATTGAATTCACATTACTCCATATTTAATCATTAAAACTGAAAAAATGGATCCATACTACATATGAAAACCTATGTTCTTATAATATTACCCCTTAAAGCAATTCATCCCCGAAATCCCCTCTGAAGGGAGTTCAAGATTCATCTAAAGACAACTTTTTCCACAGAGCATGTACAACACCCTTCTCCTCGCAAGTCTTCTCATATAAATGTTCTTTCTACCATAGCACTCGTACTAGAGTAACTGACCAGCATTGGACATCCTTCATGCTCGAGTCAGCTATATGAATCAGATTCTCCTCGAAGGACGCAACGACCTATAGCTCAACCTTTTTAGGATGAAAAGCATGAGATAGGTTTGAATGATAGTAGTGTAGATGAGATACATAGAATATGTCATGTGTGTCTCAGTACCTCTAAGGTAACTACAACTGATAGGCTACTGACCCGACTCTCTCCAAAATCTCAAAAAACCAGACATATATCAGTGAAAGATTACCCTCTCTCATGATCCATCTATGTCACAGACATTGTGAAACATTTAAAAAGATATAGTCCCTAACCTATAACTCTAGAGGTCATCTGTGATGATCATCATAAGAATTCAATCGAGATTGTTCATTACCTCACCTACCTCTAACCAGCACAGGGGAAATCGGCATGCCCATTCATGCAAAGCCTCATAAGTTGTCATCTTTATAGTCACCTAATAAACTCAACTAGGGGTATATGCTTCTCCCAAGAGCCCCCAAAATCCTGAACACATCCTCACAGCATGCCCTCAAGCACATATATCATACACTCTGACTAGCCATCAGTCTGAGGGTGGTATAATGTGCTTAGAATCACCTATTTTCCTAGCGCCATCTGAAAACTATGCAAGAAATGAGATATAAACCGAGAATACCTATATGAAACGATAGTGTGTGGGAATCATAGAGTCATACTATCTCAAAGATATACAACTCCCAATATTATAAACACTAAAGTTCTCCTTAATCATGAATAAAAAGAGAAACCATTGTGATATTGTTAACAAAACCCCACATAGCATTGTTACCTTTAGGTGACCTCAGAAAACTAGTAATTAGATCCATCACAACATCATACCATTTCCACTTGGGAATAGGTAATTGTTGTAAAATTATTTCTGGTCTCTCATATTCCACCTTCTCATGTTGATAGGTAGAACAACTCATGAAAATCCCAGCAACACCTCTTTTCATTCCTGGCCACCAGTAATGGTGAGCCTATTTATATAGAGACACGACTGTGACATAGTCTCTTTAAACATCGAGTTGATAATTTTTTCCACCATGGATTTGTATCACAAAAAGTGTGACCATTCTAAACCACGGTACCTCCACCATCAGAATTTACTTACAAAGCATGTCTCTGGACATTCTAGGGATGCTCCTGGCATGACTTCTTAAACTTGGTGAACCCAATTACTTCTGAGGTCAAATTATGGATCTCAACATAAAGGAATGGTCAAATCCAGATTGACCAAACTAAAATAGGCCACACTAGTGCAGAAAATGTTATTTACGTCACCATTTTTATGTTGGTTATATATAACCGATGTGATAATCTGTGAAACGTGGTTTTTTACATCGGTTATTTTATAACCGACGTAAAAAATGTGGTGATTAAATTTTTAACGTCAGTTATTTTAATAACCGACGTTACAAATCGCGTGTGTTCATTTTTTACATCGGTTATAAATTAACCGATGTAAAAAACCAAAGAGCGGTGTTTTTTACGTCAGTTATTTGATAACCGATGTAAAAAACAAGATATCTACAAGTTTTTTACATCGGTTATAAAATAACTGATGTAAGAAACGTAGCTTCTGAGGCCTTTTTGACGTCGGTTATTTGATAACTGGCGTAACAAAACAACCCGCAGAAGTTTTTTATGTCAGTTATACAATAACCGACTTAAAAAACTATGATTTATGATGTATTTTTTACATCGGTTATTCTATAACCGACGTAAAAAACCAACACATGGATTTTTTTAGGTTGGTTATAAAATAACTGACGTAAAAAAAGCCATATCTGATACATTTATAACGTCAGTTATTATAATAACCGGCATTATAAATGTTAAAAAACAGTTTATAATGTCGGTTATTAAATAATAGACATTATAAAACATTTAAAAAATTAACAAGCCTCGTGGATTGTCATTTACGATTTTTCGATCGACAGTATGGCGGCTCGTCTCTCTCATGCGGTAAACCCTAATTGGCTCATCGATCTCGCTGTGTTAAACTTGTTTTTCCTTCATCGTTTATCATCTTTACTCTCCTCGGATCTATCATCTCAACTCGCAACACTCAAGTAATTCTTTCACAAATTTATTTTGTTCGTTTTTTTTTCTGGATAGTCTATATTTATGTTTTGCAATTTTTGTGTTTAAACTAGGTAAGATTCTTCGATTTTGAACCCTCTTACCTCTTTTTGCCATCATCATCTTATTTATCATCCCCAGATCTATTAGATCGACTCGCAATATTCACGTAAGCCTCAACTACTTCTATTTAGTTTATTTTTGTTTCACGGATGCCCGACATTGATGGTAATTTTTGTTGTCATTGACAACTAATGATATCATTCACCTATATTACTACATAGAATGGTTATTGATTAAATGTACAAATTCAGAAATGATATTTCATGTGTTTTTGTTGCTTATGTTTATCCTCTTTTATATGAGAATCTATTAGACATATAATGTAATGGTTGTTGACCTCTATGGCCCTTCGATGCATCGCTATGTCTCATGATTCCAACTAAAAATGGGTTCTGCTGAGGGCTTACCCTAGTATTTTTTGAGGCCTTGGCCAAGGCCTTGACAATATGTTTAATATTTCTAGAATTATCCATTACCTAATTATTATATTAGTTATCGAGAAAACTTGTGATCATTTGACTAGTTGAATATCAATAGTTATTTTTAATTATCATACGATCATTTAAGTAGCCATATTTAATAATATTTAATTCCATCTATTTCATGCTGAAGTATATATTAAATGCATGTTTTTTTAGTTGTTCACCATGCCTAGTTTTTATATGTAAAGCATTGTTTGGGGGGTTGTCCGAGGGTGGGGGATATCCAGAGGGTTGGGGTGTCCAGGGGGTGTCCAAGGGGGTGGGTGGGTGTGGGGGGCTGTCCAAGGGGGTGGAGGCCTGTCCAGAGGGTTTTGGGGTTTGTCCAGGGGTGGGGGCTATCCAGAGGGTTGGGGTGTCTAGGGGGTGTCCAAGGGGGTCGGGGTGGGGGGGTGGTGTCCAGGAGGGGTGGGGGGTGCTGTCTGGAGGGGTGGGGTGTTGTCCAGGGGGTGGGGGTTGTCCAAAGGGTTGGGGGGTGTCCAGCGGGGTGTCCAAGGGGGTGGGGGTGGGGGTGGTGTCCAGGAGGGGTGGGGTGCTGTCTAGAGGGGTGGGGGCTGTCCAGGGGGTGGGGGGGGTTGTCCAGAGGGTTGGGGTGTCCAGGGGGTGTCCAAGGGGGTGGGTGGGTGTGGGGGGTTATCCAAGGGGGTGGGGGCCTGTCCAGAGGTTTTTGTGGGTTGTTCAGGGGTGGGGGATATCCAGAGGGTTGGGGGTGTCCAGGGGGTGTCCAATGGGGTAGGGGGTGGGGGTGGTGTCCAGGAGGGGTGGGGGTGCTGTCTAGAGGGGTGGGGGCTGTCCAGGGGGTGGGGGATGTCCAGAGGGTTGGGGGGTGTCCAGGGGGGTGTCCAAGGGGGTGGGTGGGTGTGGGGGGGGGGGGGGTTGTCCAAGGGGGTGGGGGGCTGTCCAGAGGGTTTTGGGGGTTGTCCGAGGAGTGGGGGCTGTCCAGAGGGTTGGGGGTGTCCAGGGGGTGTCCAAGGGGGTAGGGGTGGGGGTGGTGTTCAGGAGGGGTGGGGGTGTTGTCTAGAGAGGTGGGGGCTGTCCAGGGGGTGGGGGTTGTCCAGAGGGTTTGGGGTGTCCGGGGGGGGTTTCCAAGGTGGTGGGTGGGTGTGGGTGGCTGTCCATGGCGGTGGGGGCCTGTCCAGAGGGTTTGGGGGGTTGTCCGGGGGTGGGGGGCTGTTCAGAGGGTAGGGGTGGAGGTGGTGTTCAGGAGGGGTGGGGGTGTTGTCTAGAGGGGTAGGGGGCTGTCCAGGGGGTGGGGGGGGCTTTCCAGAGGGTTGGGGTGTTCAGGGAGTGTCCAAGGGGGTGGGTGGGTGTGGGGGGCTGTCCAAGGGGGTGGGGGCCTGTCCAGAGGGTTTTGGGGGTTGTTCGGGGGGTGGGGGTTGTCCAGAGGGTTGGGAGTTTCCAAGGGGTGTCCAAGGGGGTATGGGTTTGGGGTGGTGTCCAGGAGGGGTGGGGGTGCTTTCTAGAGGGGTGGGGGTTGTCCATGGGGTGGGGGGGCTTTACAGAAGGTTGGGGGTGTCTGAGGGGTGTCCAAGGGGGTGGGTGGGTGTGGGTGGATGTCCACGGGGGTGGGGGCCTATCCAGAGGGTTTGGGGGGTTTTCCGGGGAGTGGGGGGCTGTCCAGAGGGTTTGGGGGTGTCCAGGGGGATTGACTACTGCATCGTGGTTTCTGAGATTATGACATGATGATTGTTCCGTGATGATTGGCTTTACATTGTGATTTTCTCCATCTGAATTTTTATTTTAAATGTGATTTGATTCTCAGGTTTACTCCATTTTCTCCAATTTTCTATCAACCATGTAGGCGCCATGGTTTTCTTTGATTCAATGGAATTTAAAATTATTATATCTAACTATATTTTGTTTTAAAAATAATATTCAAGCATATTTTTTTAAATATTCATAGATTTGTTTTATATTTCAAAATTTTTTTACATTCAAATTATGATTTTTTACATATAAAAATATATTTGTCTTATCTTAAAAATTATATATATTTTTGATATTTGTTATAGGTAATAATGAGTCGAAGTTGGATTATGGCACATTGAATGAGCAATGAATATGAGGAAGGTGTTGATACCTTTTTGGAATTTTCTAAACGAAATGTTCCAAGTAGTGACATTTTTTGTCCATTCCTGAAATGTTTGAATATGAAGAAGTTGAAAAGTAGAGAGATAAAAGATCATCTAATTTTTCATGATTTTAATCCAAGTTACAGCTCTTGGATTTGGCATGGTAAAACTGGACAGAATTTCACTGATAATGATGATTCATAAGATGGTAACTCCAATGTAATTGAAGAAATGATTCATGATATTGTAGCAGAACAGATTGAGATAGAACCGACATTTGCGCGTATATATGGTGATGCTGAAAAACCATTATATCCTGGTTGTACAGATTTTATGGTTTTTCGGTGGTGTTAAGATTGATTAACTTGAAGGCGAAACATGGATGGAGTGATAGAAGTTTTATAGAGCTGCTACAATTTATGAAATACATTCTTCCAAAAGATTATGATCTTCCAGATTCACATTACAAGGCCAAGAAAATATTATGCCCGATGGGATTGGGATACAAGAAAATACATGCTTGTCTGAATGACTGCATTATATATAGGAAGGAATATTAATTTCTGTCAGAGTTTCCTAAATGTGGGACATCACGGTATATGGTGAAAGAAAAATTACAGGCTGATGTAGAGATTACAAAGCTCCCTTCAAAGGTATTTTGGTATCTTCCTATAATTCATCATTTCAAACATTTATTTTCTAATTCACATGATGCAAAAAGGTTAAGATGGCATGCTGATGAGTGGGTATGTGATGGAAAAATATCTCATCCAGCTGATTGTCCACAATGGAAGAAAATTTATGTGAAGTATTCTACATTTGGAAATGAAATTAGAAATCTCAGACTAGGGTTGTGCATAGATGGAATGAATCCATACCGAACCCTCAGTATCACACATAGTTCATGGCCTGTTTTATTGGTAATTTACAACCTCTCTCCTTAAGTTTGTATGAAGTGCAAATATTTCATGTTGAGTATAATGATCTCTTGTCCAAAGCAACCCGGTAATGATATTGATGTTTACTTGTTACCGTTGATTGATGATTTGAACTGTTATGGGCTGATGGTATTAGGGTGTATTATTCTTATAAAATGGAATATTTTTAACTGCATGCAGTGCTTCTGTTCACTATAAATGACTTCCCAACGTATGGAAATTTGTCTGGATACAATGTTAAAGGGAATAAAGAATGTCCAATTTGTGAACAACAGACGTCATATTGTCAATTGCATCATGGGAGGAAAACAGTGTACATGGGTCATCGAAAGTTTTTTCCTATGGATCACCCTTATAGAAGACTAAAAAAGTCATTCAATGGATCACAAGAATTTGATACTACTCCAAAACCTTTATCCCCTGATCTGTATTTTGAGAGGGTGAAAAACCTTGATGTGACATTGGGAAAGACACAGAAATTTGTTAATGATAGATATATTTGGAAGAAAAGGTCAATATTTTTTGAGCTACCATATTGGAGGTATCATGAAGTTAAACATAATATTGATGTCATGCACGTGGAGAAGAATATTTGTGATTGTTTGATTGGAACATTGTTAGATATTAAAGGAAAGACAAAAGATGGGTTGAATGAAAGATTAGACTTACTATCAATGGGAATACGTTTGGAGTTAGCTCCCACTCCTAAAGGAAGATGAACATTTCTTCCCCCAGCTTGTCATACATTATCAAAGAGGGAGAAAATTATCTTTTTTCAGTGTCTTCATGATATCAAAGTGCCTCAAGGTTATTCTTCAAATGTAAAAAAAATTGTCTCATTGAAGGACTTGAAGTTGATAGGTATGAAATAACATGATTGTCACATCATGATGCAACAAATTCTACCAATTGCATTGTGCGGAATATTTCCCATTCGTGTCAGAAAGACTATAATGAAGTTGTGTTATTTTTTCAATTAAATTTGTAACAAGGAGATTGATGTGAATGCTTTGAACATTTTGGAAAAGGATGCAATTTTTATACTTTTTCAATTGGAAATGTATTTTCCTCCAACTTTTTTTCATATAATGGTGCATTTAATGATTCATTTGGTTTGAGAAATAAAGCTTTGTGGATTTTTATATCTTCGTTGGATGTATCCTTTTGAAAGGTATATGAAAATATTAAAGGGGTATGTTAAAAATCCATATCGACCTGAAGCCTCCATTATTGAAAAGTATATTTCTGAGGAGGTAGCAGAGTTTTGTATGAGCTACTTGGCTACGGATCAACACATAGGTTTGCCTCCATCTCGCCATGAACGAGTTAATAATGAGGGAAAGGGGATTCGTGGCTTGAAAGTCAAATCATTGTCAGCTGAACAGATGAAGAAGTTCGAATCATACATCTTGAATAACATAGCTAATGATCAACCGTATATCACATTGCATATTAATGAGTTGAAACAATGTCATCCAAAGAAGAAAGAAATGTGGATTTTGAATGATCACAACAAAAATTTTTTGTCATGGATTAAAAAGATGTTTCTTGGTAGATCAGATGTATCAGAGACATTAAAATGGATAGTGGGTGGTCCATGTTTAAATTTGATAACATGGTCCGGTTATGACATTAATGGCTATACATTTCATACGAAAGCTCAGGATAATAGAAGTGCAGTTCAAAATAGTGGTGTATTGGTGTTTTCAAAAGCAATACATTTTTCGATTGCTAAGGACGAAAACCCAATTTCTACATCAAGTGAAAATTATGGAGTGATTGAAGACATATGGGAGGTTGATTACTTTAAAATTAAAGTTCCTATTTTTAACTATAAATGGTTTATCGGTAACAACAGTGTTAGACACGATGAATTTGGAATGACACTTGTTAATCTGAATAGAGTGGAAGACACAGTTGATTCTTTTATAATGGCAACACATGAAAAAAAAAATCTATGTAGTAGATCAATCAGATATGTAGTGGGCTGTTGTTTTACAAGGGAAAAAACAATATGTTGTTGAGGATGAACTTGATGAAGATACTGATATATGTGATATCCCTACTTCCATGGAAATATTAATAGAACATAATGATGAGCAAGTTGAATACATGGTTTGTACCATAAGGAATGATCACGACGAAGGAATTTGGGAAAACAATCCATTTTTATATTCCTAAAATTACAGGTAACATATGTTTATTTCTTGTTTACATTTATTTTTTTCAAAAATGTTAGATATTGTAAGTTTTTTATTTATTAAAACATGTTTTAAAACAAAATAAGTATAAGTTTTTGTTTGTTTTAAGTTTTTTTAGTTTTCTTTATCATGTTTACCATTACATGAATTATATATCTATTATTTTTGTTCAGTGAAAATTACTTTACCATGTTTACCAGGTTTACCATGTTTACCATGTTTACCATCTTTACCATCTTTACCATCTTTACCATTGTTTAACATGCTTACCATATTACCAATGTTTACTATTACGTAACTTAGTACACTTTTCTATTTTCTGATTACAGTAGTATTAAAATATTTGAATTTGTATATTTGTGAACTAACGTTTGTTTTTTTGATTTGAAGGATAATGACAGATCATTCAGTTGATCAACCAAATGATTCTAGAGATGAGCATATTGGTCATACCTCTGGGGAGGAACATTCACATGCTCCTATTACGACAAAGAGTTCAAAGGTTGGTAAACGTGGGTGCACACGTTTACCAAAATTATCACTTGCCCGTACGCAGGATCAGAGGATAGTCGTTGAGTTTGATGATGATGATATTCCTAGAGGTCCAAATGCAAAATATTTTAAGAGTTTTGTAGCAACTCATGCTAAGAGAAAAGTAATAATTCTGTATGATGACTGGAGAAGTGTGGATAAAGTGATAATATCTCAGTTGTGGGAGATGATTTTGGTAAGATATTTTACTATTGTTTGACTATTCTTTAAATGTTTCTAGTATATATAATATATTTAACCTCTTCTTTATCAGATAAAATTTGATATTCCTGACACTGGAGGAGTCAGGAAGAAATGCTTATCGTTGGCTGCCAGGAGATGGAGGGATTTCAAATCAACCCTCTCATCTGATTTCATTTATGGTCATAGGAGTCATGAAAATCCATCTCGTATATATCCTTTTATAGATGAAGACACATGGAGACAGTTTTTTGAAAGTAGAAGAAAAGAGTCATTTTTGGTAAGGGCAATGTAAACTTTTATAATCTTTCTTATACAAATGATCTTATTAATGTTTTGTTAATGATTTCTTATTCTTGATTTATAGTAAACAAGGAAAGATCATCAGGAGATCCAATCTAAAAATGTATACCCTCATAGTTTATCTCGTGGAGGGTATGCATTTTTTGAAGAAAAAATGATGGCGGAAAAATTTCAACAACTAAGAGCAGAGTCTTCAAGCTCTGGAGAGGTGGCCCCTCCATCCCCTCCATCTAGACATGAAAAATGGAAGAGATCTCTAAAGGTAAAAAAAGGGAAATATCTTTCGGAAGAATCGAGAATCGTAGCTGAGAGGATTATAAGATATCTATTTTATTTATTTAAGTTAACTATTTTCTTCATATAATTTCAATCATTACAGAAATGTTCAATTAATTAATACAAGACTCTCTTGAGGTTCAGAGTTCACAGGGGACATTTATAGCTACTGGGAGGGAAGATATTTTATCTATAGCATTGGGAAAGCCCGAAAATCCTGGTCGTGTAAGAGGATATCTGGCAGGTGTATCGGTAAGAAAAGTGTTGCCACGTTATTCAACTTCTAACATTGAGGGGGTTTATAAAAAATAGAATCCTTGGAGGCTGAAGTTCATAATATTAATGCGACGATGGAGGACAAGATTAGAGCGTCGGTGCAGTCTATATTTGCAGACATGCAAAGACAATTTCAGACTGCAGCTCCCACTCCTCCACCTCCCCCTGTAGACCCCATTATTTATCCTCCACCTCCGCCAGTATCTCCCACTCACCCACCTCATCCTGCGGACCCCATTTTTTATCCTACTCCTCTGTCGTAGCTTCCTACTTATTACGAGTTGTATGTTGATGATTCTCAACATCATATAGTAGCATATGGGTTGGTATATTGTATAGGAGATACAGTTCATCATCAACAATTAGAGGTATAGAATCAGAGGGTCACTGTACAAGATATTATAGATAGATCAGCTCGGTTACCATTACCTACAGATGAGGTGGACACAGTTGGACATAGTATCGGCCATTTTTTAATTTGGCCATCCATACTTCTTCGACTCATTACTATAGAGGTATGAATGTTCTATCTTTTATTTAATTTTTTTATTAAAGTTGTTTTATCATTTGAAAACTAATATATTTTTCAATTTATTTTTACAGGAATACTTCAAAGGTAAAGAAATACTATATAGACAACAACAAAGACAAATGGATATGACATCAGATACAGATTCTAGTAGTCTTGACAGATTGTCAAGATATTCAAATTTTTTGGTGGGTCATTATGATTTTCCAATGGAAGCTCATGTTTGTGGACGTGAAATAAGTGTGGGGATTATGAAAACTGATATCATGGATCTTGTTACTGGAGATAAGTTAGGCATCAACGTGGTGCAAGTTTTTTCCATGTGAGTCTTAACACCTTTTCCCTGTGTTATATTTATTAAAAATGTATACTTATGTCTGTTTTGTATTAGGTATCTTTATAAAATTTGTGAGAGGAATGAGCTGACAGATGTATATGGATTCATGGACCTGCACTTGATTTCCCCTGAAGCATGTGCATTGGATGAGGAACAAAGAATGATTTATATTGCTGAAAGACTTGAAAAGAATATAGTCACACAATGTTGGATGATTCCTTTTTGTTAGAGGTATGAAACTTATCTCTCTCAAAGATTTAATTATATTTCAACATAAAAAACCACTAACATTAAATTTCCTTTTATCAGTGATCATTGGATGTTAGGGGTTTTTTGCCCAAGGGAGAAAGCACTTTATTGGATATGCTCTGTCCATGATGATGTGCGGGAAAGTTTTAAGAATATATTGGAAAAGAAAGTTTCAATTTCTCAATAGTTTTATATATTATAATGAATTTTAAATTTACCCCATTCGTATTATTTTCTAATAGGGCATGGGCCTACTTTAGAAAAAACACAAAGAAAAGGAGTGCAAAGATCAAATATGTAAATGTGAAGGTAAATATCCATTTATAATTTGTACTTTTTGATTTATTACATAAAAATAATATATTTAATTTACACTCATTCAAACATAATTGTCATGAACAACTAGGCATCATCGAATGCGGATATTATATGTTAAGATTTATGTATGAAATAATAATAACTGGGACAGTTGTGAATTTTGACCTGGTAAGATTTCCTCTTAAACTTTTCCATAATATTTCAATTTTATTTATTCATTATACACGTTAACTACTATCCTTTTCATTTGTAGCTTTTTGATGACCCTCAACCCTATACTGCTGAAGACATCAAACTCTTACAAGTGGAGTGGTCAAATTATTTTATAGGTTTGATTGAATTTTAGTTGTTTGTAATGTAAAATGTAATTTTGAATATTGTCGTTGTAATTGTGTATTTGGTAGTCGTTTAGGTTGGATTTAGTTTTTTTTGAAGTTGACAGTGTAAGTTTTGAATGTTATATATGTGAATGTTTAATTTTTCTCTACTTCTTATTTTGGTCTACTTATGATGGTTTTTATGGTATGGATTCTGGTCTGGGGGGAGGGGTTTCAAGGGTGTGGGGGTGTTCAGTGGGGTTGGGGGTGTCCATGGGTCTGGGAGGGCTGTCCGGTGGGGTGGGGGGTAGTCCAGGGGGTGGGAGGGCTGTCCAGGGGTGTGGGAGGGCTGTCCAGGGGTGTGGAAGTGTTGTCCAGGGGGTGGGGGGTATACATGAGGGTGGGGGGTTGTCCAGGGGTGTTTGGGGCTGTCCAGGGGGTCAGGGGCAGTCCAGGGGTGTGGTGGGGGCTCCAATGGGGTGGGGGAGGGCTGTCTAGGGTGTGGGGGTATACATGAGGGTGGGGGTTCTCCCGGGGTGTTTGGAGCTATCCAGGGGGTCGGGGGCAGTCCAGGGGTGTGGTAGGGGCTGTCAAGTGGGGTGAGGGGGTGTTGTTCAGGAGGGTGGGGGGTTGTCGAGGGGTGTTTGGGGCTGTCCAAGGGGTCGGGGGGCAGTCCAGGGGTGTGGTGGGGGCTCTAATGGGGTGGGGGCTATCAAGTGGGGTGAGGGGGTGTTGTTCAGGAGTGGGGGTTTTAGAGGGGTGTTTGGGGCTATCCAGGGGGTCGGGGGCAGTCCAAGGGTGTGATGGGGGCTCCAATGGGGTGGGGGAGGACTGTCTAGGGGGTATACATGAGGGTGGGGGTTGTCAAGTGGGGTAAGTTTTATATGTTATCAATGTAAATTCTTAAATTTTCTTTAGTTCTTGTTTTGATCTCCTTCTGTTTTTGTGGAACGAATTCTTGATTTGGTTTCTGGTTGATTCTGGGGGAGAGAAGAGGACTGCATTCGATTTTTTAAAAAAAAATTGTCTTCCATGTCGGTTATTTTATAACCGACATGATAAAGAAATCCGTAAGGGTTTATCACGCCGGTTTTTTTAATAACTGACATGATAAACACCTGTGGCATGGTTTATCACGTCGGTTATTTAATAACTGACGTGATAAAAGACCTAGGAAATGCTTTATCACGTCGGTTATTAAATAATTGACCTGATAAAAGGCCTGGTAAATGGTTTATCACATCAGTTATTTGATAACCAACGTGACAAACCATTTCCCAGGCCTTTTATAACGTCGGTTATTTATTAACCGACGTGATAACCCCCCCCCCCCCCCCCCCGGGACTGGTTTAGCACGTCGGTTATATAATAACCGACGTGATAAACCATCTCCCAGGAGTTTATCATGTCGGTTATTTAATAACCAACGTGATAAACTCCCCCGCACGTGTTTATAACGTCGGTTATTATATAACCGACGTGATAACCCCCCCTCCCCCCCCGGTTTATCACAGCAGTTATATAATAATCGACGTTATAAACCCCCCCCCCCCCCCGGTTTTTTCACATCGGTTATTAATTAACCGACATGATAAACATCGCGATGTTATGTTTTTTACGTCGGTTTTTAAATAACCGACGTAAAAAAGTTATTTATAACGTCATCCGTATTAACGTCGGCTAAAAACCGGCGTAAAAAATAAAAAATAACCGACGTAAATAACATTTTCTGCACTAGTACCAGACATTCTTTCCTAAAAGACATTGTCAACCTTTTTACAACACCTTTCTTAACCTGGAGATGAGTTTAAACAGATTAATTATGACGGTAAACATCAAACTACAAATATAACAAGTCGATCCACCCCAACTGACTATTCTTAAAATGATTGGTTTATGTGGCCATCATATTAAAAACTGAATTGCAACACATTATTCCAATTCATCTTTTATTTACCATTAACATGTCCACTGAAGTCCATACACAACTCCCGGTGATGTTCCTTGGTCAAACCATCATCCTATCATTTAAAATAGTCGTGCCTCAACAAGAACAGGGGTAACCCAGATCCGTCTCATTAGAATCATCATCCTTTTTAAATATACCCTCTGAGATCGACACAAGTCCAAGGTAACCTTGGATTCATTTAAGAATATCCTAGGGAACTAACCCCATGTAGTACATACTCCATGTTTATAGGTGACAATTCGGTATTGGGCCAAGATGCATGCTTTAAAACATTGATTGGACCTAGATTGGAATCCACCTAGGGGTCAAGTCAGAATAAAATGGCTGGTCTACAAGAGTCCATCCATGGAATTCCAACTTTGGAACCCAAGTATCACTCAGGACTATCCAATCCTCGATAAGAACTATGCATCAGCGTAAAATACTGAGTAAACTACCCATACAATCCCAACAACTTTTAAAACTTTAGCATGGCGTAAGACCAACACTCTCTTAGTCCATCAAACATGATGTTAAGTTAGGGGACATGCTCATATCTCAAGGAAGAGTAAACTTAGTGGATTTTAACGGTTTCCAACCAACCAAGAAAACTAAACGAAGGTTGCTGAAACACTATCGGTCGACTTCTTAAAAGAATATTGACATCACCTACCAATGAATCACTATTAACCAAACCATGATTCCTTCACCAAACCATCAATCACAAGATCATTCATGATTTACCACTGAAGCTCATCTAAGACCAATGGTGTTTCTCAATTGTTTCATGCATAGAAAACCACCAATAGATTCGTGCTACCAAACAAGAACTGAAACATACAACAAAAATGATGTGTCTCTCCCCGCGTTAAGAGTTCCCTAATCATTGAAAAAAATATAGACCATCTACTCACAAGTTCACTAGGTCATATTCACCATATACACACACATGACACTCCTCTGATCCATGCTCACATATATCGTAGCATAGGAAAAGAAAGCTAGAACCAAACTAATCGGCCTATCAAAACACACGATCCTCTTGGATTTATTCCAAATAATTGGGATGAATTGGATTCCTATAACTACCTTGTCAGTATAATATAAGGATGGCCTAAGAATTTACTCAACAGCACTATGTTCAATTATTTCCACCAAACTAAACTGTTTTGTTACAACATTTGACACTCGACGGGCACTGCGTAAGAAAATGCATACTACCTAGAGGTTTCAAAAGAAAGAGGATAGATTCTCAATACTTTCCAAAGGATTTTCTCCTTATGAATACAATTATCAGGTTTTATATAAAAGAGATTTAGTCCATATTCATATTACCTCATATGACCATTAACCTGGATGATTACATACCAAGAAGTCTGTTACTATAGAAATGAAGAGTGTTATGAGATCCACTAAGTGGTTGGACAATCCCTAGGCATGTCTGACCTACTGAAACCAAGTATTACCCAATGTTCATGCTTGTAACAAGGGTCAAGAATACCATGACCACCCATCCAAGTAGGGGTTTCATTAAAAAGATAAGAGTCCTAATAGGTAAAATGGCACCTGAATGGAACCAAATGATAGAAAATCAGAGCATTTAATATGTCTCATAAGCTCTGAGGGTGATACCTACCACGAGTCATCCCCTTACAAAACATAAAGTGTTTACCCCAATTTTAAGGTCATTACACATATTCACATTCAACATTTTATCATTAAAAATATTCATGAAAAACCTCAAGTGCCAATTCTAAACAAAATAACTTGGTACCTGATTTGAATAATGCTTCAAGGCATAACAGGAAAGTCTTATAAAACTTCATTTTTTGAACATTCAGCATTTATTAACACCATGTTGTAAATTATGAATTTTATCAATTAAATTCTATTTTTATATTATAAGAGATATGGTGACCTATGAGGTTTTTTTAAACCAACCCGACTCCTTCAAAAATCAACCCAAATAATTTTTTTTAATTATAAAGGTTATAAACATCCATAATGGGTTGTCTCAAATGAAGCACGCCCCAACATACTTGCATGGTCTAGTTGTGAATTTTTTAATCCAACCACATGCCTATAAAAAAATATAAATTTCTGTAGTTCAAAGAATATCTTAGGTCAAAAACCTCCTAATAGTAGGACATATCACACAGCCTACTCCTAAAGCTAACACTGTAAAACTAACAGTCACCAACAACCACTACAGACGTTTCCTCTTGCCCACTCAGAAGATGGTTCTAGGTTGAGCCTTTATTTTCAAGTTTGTTGTCCCATTTCATTTCATTTATTATCCATTTCTATTTAATCTCTATTATTAATTCATTAAAAATGGTTTTAACCAAAGTTTCACCACATTCCAATCCATGAGGTCCCATAACACCTCAGGAACCAAATATTTTTTTCCATGTCATTCATGTCATAGAAAATTAATTTAAAATAAATAAGCCATAAGATGCATCACTCTCTATTCCATAAGGGACCATGAACCTTATGAACTGAAAAATGGCATCACTTCCTCTATTCACTGCACAAAATCTATCAAAATAGTAGATATAGCTCTCACAACACCTATCACAACAGCATGCTAGAGTAATGTGTCCTAAATGACATGGCATAATGTATGGAATGGGATTTATAACAAGTTCCTATATGATGCATGATATGGAAAATCCACAACTCATCAGGTTGAAAAAAATAGAACCCCTAAATCACATCAATATTAACATCAGAATGCAATTTTTTCACCCAATGGTGGAATAAAATCAACTGTAATAGCTAGAATCAAGAAAATAGTAATTTCATTTGAGGTAATTTGGATTTTCCCTATATGTGGGGTAGCTAATCCTATGAATAGTTCATTAACAAACTCCTATTACATCCTATCCCTTTCTATTATAGAAAAAAAGATAAAACAAACTAGAAAAGTATGCTATGATACTAATTTGTAACATCCCAAACCTGGATTCCACTCAATAGTTCCCCAAGACCAGTGGGTCACAAGGCCTCAAGCGCATCTCCCCAAATTCCAGAGGCTTTCAAATAGCAGTTAGGGAATAGGTTCATTGGTGGGGATATTATTCCATCATCACTAGAGTATACTCAGTAGAATATCAATAACATATAAAAAGAGGAAGTAGATACAACAAGAATACAGTGGATAAATAATCAGGACAGGAATATATAATAATTCCAGAAGTGTCTCATATACAATGATGAATATTATACATTTATTTAGAAAGTATCCAAAATAGGTACATGGTAATATAGTACAATGAATGTATCTAAAAATATAAAAAGAGAAAAAAGGTATCGCAGTAGCATCAAAAACCTCATCTTCATCCAATGCTCTCTTGCTCCTATGCTGAAATCAAGTACCTATGGAAGGGCACTTGTCTGTACATGAAACCATATATTTTTTTGGGTCCCTAAGGGTGGCCCAAACTGAGTGTTACATAACATACCAGTAGGAAAAAACCCAAAGGTCTATACATTCCAGGCTATGCAATGAAATAAACTAAACAAGATGCAAGTAAAATAGGTAAGTGATGATAGAATGTAAATTTCTCATGGCATGACCACTACTAAAAAGTAATATTGAATTAGCATCTCGAGGATCCCTGAAAAATATGATAAAGATCCTATATTAATAAATCTATAAGCAATGAATAATCATCTAACATGGACATTCTATTCATCCACACATGTCATGTCAAACCTGACCACACCATACATCCCAAAGAGACAAAACAACCAAGGCCCAACCATATAATAGTGTACATCACATTTCCATGGTGGTTCCATATATTAAAGAGTCAAACTGCAAAGGGCCTGATCCAAGGTGTCGAAGACCAAGACATCACCATCGAGTCCTAAGAGCATCAAAATGGAAACTTGGTTAGGCACTGGTTGGATTCCTAGGAGCAAGTCATATCAGACATCTCCTATGCAAGTCCAAGAAATCCAGATCCAAGGGTTACTAATTCGCCCAAGGAATCCCACAAAATCATGACCCAAGGAGAATCTCAATCCATGGTCTCCACTACCACATTCCATATCCAAGGATAATATCCAAGGCATATATTCATACATATATCATTTCATTACATTTATCATTTCAAGCTATGCGATTATACCCACTCACAATATCCATTTCACATTCAATTTACCTCATGAGTATACCCACTCATTATTTATAATTCTTATTCAAAAATATATAACATGAGTTCACCCACTCATTTCCACTTCTTTTATGTTAACCCTTTAAGCACAAAAAATCAAACAAATGAGTATTCCTACTCATTTTACCATTTAACATTAACCCATTAAACCAATTTAACCATGGAATATCAATATAAAATTTTAAAATGAGGAAATACATCTCCTTGGAAACCAATTCAATTCCATTTAGATATTATTGGGCTTCCTACATCTAAGAAAGCATGAGAACTCACCTCTTTGGTGGTTCAACCAAGACATTATAAGTAATTTCAATAAGGCACACCCCATGGGTGGAAATGATTTTGGAAAAATATACCAAAGCATCATAATGAAACCTAAGGGTATCCCTAATAGGTATGATTGCGTCTAATTCAAATAACCAATTAAAAATCGGAGCTGTGGCGAAAATTGCAGCGGTCGGCCTAATGGTAAGTCACATAATAAAGCACAAAAACTTGAGGAAGTTATATTTAACACCTACCTTATCTCAATAATAGAGTGCTCATCCAATATCAGTTCTTGATTCGACTCAGATGTTGAGAAAACTGAAGAATGGATGAAGAATTTGAAAAAGGGGAAATCATATTGCACCCCAATACTGAAGTTGATATCTAAAAGAATAGAGAATGGATAAAAAATAATCATGGTCTTACCATTATAGATCCAATGAGATGAACGGCCTTCGATTCGGTGCTCGGACAAAAGATTTGTCTTGATTGTTGGAATTGTCACCGAGAATGTTTTTAAAAAGGGATAGGTGGCTACTGTCTATTGAAAGAAACCTATAATATGTTTATAAAAGATTTCTAATTTAATTTAAAAACATTAAATTTTCCAAAATTAAGGGGGTTCATAGTTACCTATAGTTGGAGGGGAGCCTGCATTGTTTCCTCACACAGTTTGACTAACCATGCAGAAACCATGAGAAAACCCTATATCCAAATCTACTATAATTATAGACCTAGTCGTACATCTATACGAACCATTTCACATGGTTTGGCCTAACTGTGTGGCCTATTTTTGTTCACTATACAGCTATTTCATGGTTTGTTAAACTATACAGCCTGCCTCGCATGGTTTACACTTATTGTGCATTGGGCTTAAATCACCCCAAAACATGGGTTCTAGGATTTGAATAAGCCCCAGACACCCCCAATACCTCCATAACCTCAAAGTTAATTCACATTAGGCTATATTTAAGCATTAAAACTAAAAAAATGGATCCATACCTCATAAGAAAACTTGGGTTCTTACATGAAAAATATCCCCTGTATATCAAATATCATAATATTTATTCATAGAATAATGATTTCAAGTTCATAAGACATGAATCATAAGGAACTCAAATAAAATGGTACATGAGAGAATAACATTAGAATTTTCCTTGGAATTGTAAAATACAAATAAGTATAGAAAATCATTTCCATATAAGTCATGGATAACTTCTGAGGCTATCACAGTGGAATGGGTTCACTCCCCCAAACTATCATAGTAGTCAAGGTTCCCTCCCAAGACCATCATAGAGGAAAAAGTACCTTACTAAACTGGGTTTACACCCAATTACAGTATTGTCTATCTCATGAGATATAAATCAATACCCAACTCATTGAAGGGAGATATATATCCCACCCATATTTGGTTACTACGTAACCATTGTCCTTGCTTATAACATAACCATAGTCACATAAATAAAATCATGCCTAGGTGTCCTAAAATATCATAAAAAAATCATCTTATCATAAACCAAGAAATTAAATTGGTTTTATAAACATTTCATCATATCATAACATGTGGAAAAGAAATAGGTTTCAAAATAATTTCATCGTTTCATCATAGCATATCCTGTGGAAAAAATAAACAGGTTTCATAAGAATTTTATGAGGTAATAACCCATATATGATAAGTTTCTTTCATAAACATCTTGTAACATTAAACATAAACAATTAATAGAAAAAATTAGAATGGTATCCTTGGATCATATCTCCTATAAAGAAAAATTTTACGTTAAAGGATTTCATCTTGGATAGAAAATTATTTTGAATGATAAATCACTTGGAAATTTTTTGGATGAAAATAAATTTTATTTTAAAATACCATTTTAAAATTAAAAAATATATAAAACTATTTTAGAATCATTTCCCTTGAAATTAGCCTTGAAAACATATAATGGAAATTTAAAAAAAACATTTAAAATATTTCTTGAGGAAATCATCCTTTCCATATTAAAAACACATTTTAAAACCTAATACATTTTGAAAATAATTTAATATAAAAATGACCATGAAAAATTATAAATTATTCTTCAAATAAAATAATTTTCATGATGTTGGTAAATTATATTCATATCGTACAGTCAAAAATTAAGATTCATTTCTCATTTTCAGTAAAATAAAAATGGGAATTGATTCGAAAATGAAATGATTATTTATTTCAAAACATTTTTTAAAAAGTAAAACATGGATAAAAATATATTTAATAAATAATTTTTAGATTTTTAAAATCATTGTTGAATACATTTTTAAAAAACATGGTTTTAGAATAAAAAGTTTTTTTGATTGAAGAGAGAGATGAAGATGATTTTTCATAAAAATATTTTCAACACTTGATTATATAAAGAGAGGAAAATGAAGGTAAAAAGGTATTATCATGAAATAACTATAATATAAGAATATTAATGAGTTTATTGGTATAAAAAAATTATATTTCATCCTTGTAATCATAATTATAAACAATCCTGATAAACGATGAGATTGTTTCATAAAACTCTTACCACTTTGGTAAATTTGAATCATAAGTCTCATGAAAGAATAACATAAAATAAAACATATAATATCATGATAATAAATAAATTATGGATATTACGTGTCAAAAGGGATATATATACACCACGTAAGTAAGATAGGTTCATAACATAACATATTTTTCAATCAAAGGAAATTGAAACAAAAATCTCTTATCGATTTGGTAACTTTTGAACTGTAAACCACATAAAAGATATATCCTAAAATGGATATTTAAATACTTATAACATTAATAGTATGTAATATAATATAAATTTATGGTAATTATATACACCACACAAAATAAATAGACGGTGAATATGTCATGTGTCTCACCTAAAATAAAAGTGAGACTGAAATCCCATACCCCTTTAGTAATCTTTTGAATCGCAATCCCAAATAAATAATAACTTTTAATTAAACATTAAATATCATGAAAATGATTATAAAAAAAATATTAAATTTAAAATAGGTAGTATATACACTAAACAAAATAAACTATTGGTTAATTTTCATATGTCTCACAACAATAAAAGAGAGACTAAAAATCCCTTACCTTAAGTCTCAACATCCTTTATAAACACTCAAACCTCCTATATAATAAATATAAGTTTATTATACATATATTATAGAACCATAATTTTATATATTATACCATATCTTATTTACTTATGATCATTTATTAAGCATTTATTAACAACTCCTTAAAATCACATTTTGCGTAATAACTGCATTATTTTTGTATATGTTTTGATTTGTTATTTCCATTCCCCTTACTTTGATCTTGGTTCCATCATATATAGAATTAAAATAATGAAATAATTATCATATAAGTACATAAATTATATTTTTAATACTAATCATTAAATATGGTTTTGAAAAATGAAGTATGTTACGATCATAGAGATGGTGGGTCATACGTATGCATGGGTAATGTTTCAATTATTTCAGCGATCATTATGAAAAGTAGGTAGGTAATATGTTTTCCTTAAATAATTATTATAATATAATAAATAAAATGTTATTTCTTTAAATATAATTATACATATCATCCATTTGGTATGGTGATTAAAATATAGTCACATCACTACATGAAGGCGGTAGTCCACACGTACACGAACAATGTTATCATCTTCCAAAGAGTGAAGAGGTAATAAATAAAATGATATAATATCTTTTAAGAATGATAAATTTCAAATTAATATCATAATTATGAAATTTATATCACGTATATTCATTAAATATTTCCTCATTATCTTCCATGCGAAGCATTATTGAAAAAATGAATCACATCGCTTCGCGAGGCGGTAGTCCTCCATACACAAAAGTGATGTTATCATATTCTATATGTAATGGAAATTAAAATGTTATATATGATACAATTAATCCATACGTATAATTAAATTATAAATATCAAATATATACTTTAGATTCATCATCATAATGAACCTTGAGAGGTAGTAATGATAAAAAATGAATGACATCAGTTCCTGAGGTCATAGTCTTCCTTAGGCACGAATGATGATTTCATAACCCATTTAATGATAGTGGAGATGGTTTTAGTACATGAACTTAAAATAAAAACATCTCATTAAATGTATGATACTTATTTTATATATTATCATGTTTTAATAATAATTTAAGTAGGTGTGGGAGGAAATCAATTAGAAATTCTTGTTGAAGAATATTACCTCTTCTTTGGGTATCGTCCTTAGGTTTTCTCCAGAATCCTTATTAATTTAGATTTATACCCAAAATATGGATTCTACGATATGATGATGGAATTTTTGAAGAGTTTTTTCAGGTATTTTCCAAACCAAAAGGTTTTTAATGTGTGAATTAGAGAGTATATAGGGTGGCCTTTTATAAGTGAGGTGAGTGCCACAATTGAAATTGTTTGAAAAAAAATGTGTACCCACGTTTTTCTCATGAACCAAGGATCCATGATGAAGTATTATTGAACCATAGACATCATAGGGTCTAATTATGTATATAAAATAGATTTTATACAATATTTGAGGTCATTTTAAGCATTATCCTTTTATTTCAGCCCCCCCCCCCACCTCGGTAAACCCATTTTTACCTTAACCAAGGTAATTACTTTTTTTCTTATTTTCACAATTCATTTTGGTCAACCAAATAATTTAAAATTACTAAATAATATAAATTATTATTATTCTAAATATTTAATCCTTTTTTACTAATGTAACTCACATAAGTGGAAATTTTTGAATTAAAAAGTTCATGGTGAAAATGATTTCAACGACCTAAATTTTCTTAATAGATATATAATTTAACTCCTTTAAATTTAAAACAAATTTAAAATATAATTTTACTTTATAAATAATTTAAACAAAAAATGTAGTTTTCAATTAATATTTAGTCTTTTTAATTATTCATCAAACATTAATCTTTTTATAAAATCTCAAAAAATCTCCACAAGATAATTTTGATATTTTGATTTAAAAAATGAATCTTATTTTTTCAAATAAATATTCATGATTTCTAAAAAATTAGTATTTAAAAATAAGTGTGAAAATGGTGATAAAACTATTTTTTAGAAAAAATCATTTTCAAGCATAAAATTTGATTTATTTTTTTCTCTTATCTTGAAAACTTATAAGATGAATGTTAAATATTTGATTGAATATATACTGTATACATTTCATTAAAATAATTTACCAAAATTTTTTTGTTTATTTTATTGAGGTAAAATGTGTTTTTTTGCATAAAAATAGTTTTTCAGAAGAAAAAATCATTTATTTTAATTTTTAATCAAATGGTCAAAAAATAATTAATTTTATATACATGTTTAAAACATATGTTTTCATAATTTAGATAATATTATTCATACCCCCCCCCCTTCCAATGACAAGTTCATATTTATCATATAATAATATTTTATTAATATGTTATGTTTAGTTTAAAATCAATGTTGTATGTAACACAAGCTAAAATCAGTGTTACATGTAATGAAAAATATCAAAAAGATTAAATTAATTGGAAAAATATATATATCACACAAAATATCATCCATAGAAGGTTTTACATTTGAAAATTCATTCATCAAAATCCACATCATAAAAAGGGTAAATAAAACATCCACTTGAAAAAGAGAAAGGGATGTGCGAAATTCATATAGAATAAAAAATACTAGGTTTCTAAATAGGACATCATCGGTGGGATGTGAAGATATGGTCATGGAAAAAAAGAATAAATAATTATAGATAGTGATAGAGATCACTGATAATAATAAAGTGGGTGATCTATAGAAGGTTTAGGATCATAAAACCATAAACCAAAGAGGCGTGAAAAAGTCATTCATATCATTAAAAATAATGATAGCATGAGAACATTTATTTCAAGATCCATTTACTAATTTTGGGGAATTACTTTTCTATCTATATTGAGAACATATGAAAATTTACATGATATATTTTTATTTCATAAGCATAATTTCTTCCTTTGGCTATGACTTGATCAATTTCTACTTCATATCTTACTCCAAGAGATAAAATTTTTCATGTCTAAAAAACATAATAAAATTTATAAATTAATGATAAGTCATTCCCCATATATCTAGTTAAAAAATGTTAACACGGGTTATCCAATATGTATAAATATTCACATGGTTAAGTAATACATTAATCTCTAAAACCTCATCCAAAGTTTATCTTAAACCATTCCACATATGGTTAACCTTTTTAGCCTTCAAAAATTCAAAAATTATAAATAAATTTAATAAATTTCCCAATATCAACTTAAATTTAATCCTCCAAATATCATTAAGTAACTCATAATGTTAACATAAAAAATATCTGAATACCTTGGTCATATATGTCCCTAAATCTTGGTAATAACCATAATTATCATAAAAACGCAATTTAAACATGCATGTTTCCTCATTCCTTTAATAAAACCATAGATTATTAAACATATTCCATAGATCCAATAAGGTTTTAAACTCCATAAATGATAACATGAACCATTTTTTCAAAAAATCCTTTATCGGTTCTGAGTTCATTAGTATTATCCAATTTACATTATCCATATAAATCATCTCTTTATCCAAACTAAACACAATTTTTTCAACCTCTGTAACATACTAATGGTTATCATCTCTTAATCATGTGTTATCCATAAATTATTACATTTCCATTAAATAAATTTAATTGGTAAATAATATTATTCAACATATACTTTTATATCCTTAATGAAAAAACTTATACTAAACAATCCGTATATATTTCATGATTCATATAACATAATTCTTTAATTCTAATACCTAAACAATTCAATCATTACACCTCTTTCTCAAACCATTAATTACGCTCCATCATCTTATTCCTTAACACTTCTTCCATTTCATATGTTATTTGTACTCTCTTCATCAATAGCAATATAACTATTACTTATGAAACCCTTATGATTCTTTTCATGAGCCTTCCACTTAGGAAATTGATTTTCTTAATGCCTATAATTTACACATTTAAAACATTCAATAGTCAAAGATAAATTTGGAATACCATTATTCTCATTCATTGTGTTAACAAAAAATTTCATTTTTACTTTCTAGTTACTTACTTTGTGTCCTTTTCCACGCCTAAAACAACTTCTCATCCCTCATATAAATTCCCTTGAGTGCTTCTTTATATATTCTAGACATATAGGAAATTGAATATTCTTTCATATATGGTCTCCACTACCAAAAATCTTAGTGAACTATATCCTTCTCTTCTTTGGTGATTCTGAGAGTTGGTTAAGGTGCACATTGTTAACCATGTTCCATGTTAAATGATTAGGAATAATCATAATATTATTCACTCTAGTTATCATCCCATTTTTATAATTATTACAAAATTTCCTAACATATTCAATATTAACATAGTTTATTTAGGTCCCTACAATTGACTGAAACCAAACATCATAGTGTGAGAAATTATAATCATAATGGGAAACCAAATAATCATGAAAATCAATTATAGGATTTCTAAATCATGACACTTTATTTTTATTCTATGAAAATTTATTTTTACCCTAGTTCATTCATAAACATCATCTATATAAATCCATCATGATTGTTTGTAAAGAGTTTGGGAATTCCTAAAGCATATCTCACATGAGTTTCAACCTATGTGTGCATCAAGGCTCGTTGTCATGCACTAGGTGATGATCGAGTCTAGTTCAATGAGCCCTTTACAATTTTATTACCCCTAAGTACCTCTGTTCCATAGAAAAATCCATAATTAGTATCCAGAGAGGGATGTAATTTCATGGAAACCACTTTCTCTATACTTTACCCAAATTCTAAGACATTTTCCTATACATTGAATCATCCATAGACTTATCTTCAAAGACATCCTTAGACATATCCTTTGAATTGTCCCTAGGGATATCACTAAATTTTTATTCTCCATGTTTCCAAAGTTTAACTAAACCTTTCCTCTAATACCAAGTATAGAGACCTAGTATTTTCATACATTGATATTATATATTTTTATTTGAATATTCAATACATTACACAAGAACATGCCTAAGTACCGTAATAGTATAGTGTCTTTGGATACTAGGTACACAATATTATTATTTGGTTAATTATATTCAACATATCTCATAAAGATATTATCCTTTAGTATTATTACACATATACCCTACTTATAACATTTCTTTATGGCCCATAAAAAGTAAACAAAAGAAAGGGTGAGATTATATGCATAGTAAGGGTAAACAATGGGGATATATAATCATAACATGAATATATATGGTTATGATAGTAAGATCATAACATATAAAAACCATACCTTGAATTTAAAATATCAGAATCATGATTCATGGAAAAAAGATTAGTAATTTATAAGACATGAATCATAAAAAATTAAAGTATCATTATCCCTGAGAGAATAACATTGGCATAAGATATGAAATCATGGCATAAAAAAAAGCATAGAAAATCATATCTATGTTAGTTAAGGCTCGCTGATAAGGATATCATAGTGGAATGGGTTCACCCCCCAAAACCATCATTGTAGTCAAGGTTCACTCACAAGATGAACATAGTAAACAAAGTCCCTTACTGTATATGGTTCACCCCATGTTCCAATCCTTTCTATCTCATGAGATATAAATATTTACCCAATTCATTTGAAGAAGATATAGGTCTCACCCATATTTGTTTATAATATAACCACCATCCTTTGTTATAATTTAACCACTATCACATAATGAAAATCAAACATATGTCTTCCATAAGATCATAAATCATTCATATTATCATAACACTTGAAATGAAATGGGTTTCATGAATATTTCATCATATCATAACTTGTGGAAATGAGACAGGTTTCATAATCTTTTCATCTTTTCATATTATCATAACCCATGGAAAAAGAATCAGGTTTTATAATAATTTTATCATGTTATAACTTAGGGAAGAGAAATAAATTTCATAAAAATATTTTCATAATAAACATAAAACATCTATATAAATAATAAGAATGGTATCCTGGGATCGTATCCCTAGTAAAGAAAAAGTTACATCATAGGATTTCATCTTAGATGGAAAATAGTTTTTAAAGATAAATCACTTGGAACATTTCTTGAGGAAAATAATTTTTCTTTAAAAATACCTTTTTAAAACTAAAAAAAATAATAAAATCATTTATAAAATCATTTCATTTAAAAATCATGGAAATATATAAACAAATCTTTAAAAATAATTTAAAACACTCCATGAGAAAAAAACCTTTATTCTTTCAAAAAAACATTTTAAAAAATAATAAATTTTAAAAATAATTTTATTCTAAAATAAAACTATAAAAATATAAATGAAGATTCAAACCAAATAATGTTCTTTATGGCAAGAAATTGTGTTTATATCACACACATTAAAAAAATATTCCTTTCACATTTTCAGTAAAAAATGACCATTATTTAGAAAATGACATGAATATTACTTTGGGAAAAAAATTAAAATGTAAAACATGAGAAAATTTTCATTAATAAATCATATTAATAATTTTAAAAAAATTGAAAATATTTTTATTAAATATAGTTTTAGAAGATAATGGGTTTTCAAACAAAGAGAGAGATACAGATGATTTTTCTTAAAAGAATTTTTTTAACTCTAGAGTACATAAACAAGGGAAAATGGAGGGAACGCACATATTCACATGACATAAATAGATGAGAAGAAGATTCATGACTTTCATTAGAGATATATAATAATATTTCATCATTGTAATCATAATCATAAACAATCCAGATAAATGATGAGATTGTGATATAAAACTCTTACCACTTCGGTAACATTGAATCATAATATCCATGATAGAAGAAAATTAAATTAAACTAATAATATCATGAGAATAAATAAATTCATGATATTACATTTCAAATGGGAATTTTATACACCTCATAAAATAAGATAGGTACATAACATAATATATGTATCAAAAAAGGAAAATTGAGACAAAATCCCTTACCTATTTTGTAACTTTTGAACCATAAACCCCATGAAATATAGTTCCTAAAATGGATATTTAAATGAAAATAATTTTCAGTAGAATCATCATAAAATAAATTCATGGTAAGAATACACACCACATAAAATAAATAGGTGGTGAATATGACATCTATCTCATAGAAAATAAAAGTGAGACAGAAATCCCTTACTACTTCTGTATTCTACTGAATCAAAATCCACAATAAATAATAACATCAAAATAAACAATAAATATAATTAAAATAAGGATATAAAGGATATAAAATTTCAAATTTTAATTATATACAATGCCCAAAATAAATGCGTGGTTAATTTTCATATTCCTCCAAAAAAAATAAAACATAGACTAAAAATCAGTTACCTTAAGTCTCGATATCTTCCATACACGTTTGAACATATTATATAATAAATATAATTTTATTATAAATCTATTATAGAACCATAATTATAAATATTATAACATATATAATTCACTTATGACAATTTATTACCCATTTATTTACAATTTTTGTTGAAATAATGTTTCAGATAATAACTGCTTTGTTTTTCATATATGTTTTGATTTGATATTTTTGGTCCTCTTACTTTGATCATGATTATGTCATCTAATAAATAATAATAATAATGAAATAATTACCATTTTTTACATTAATTATACTTTTAATACAAATCTTGAAATATCTTTTTGTGAAATGAATAACGTTATGATCCTGGAGATGGTGGGTCATATGTACGCATGAGTAACGTTTCAATTTTTTCAACGATTGTTATAGAAAGGAGGTAAGTAATATTTTATCATTAAATAATTATTATAATATAATAAATACCATATTATTTATTTAAATATAATTATACATATGAACCATGTGTTTTGGCGATGATAAGAGAGTTGCATCGCTACGTGAAGGCAATGGTCCGCACATACATGAACATCGTTATCATCTTTATGGGAGTGAAAAGGTAAGAAATAAAATGATATAATATCTTTTAAGACTGATATATATGCCATTAATATAATAATTATGTAATTTTTATGACATATATTCTTTAAACATATCCTTTTTATCTTCCATGTAAAGTATTATTGAAAAAATAATGACATTGCTTCCCCAGGTGGTAGTTCGCCATACACATGAGCGACATTATCATATCACCATTGTAATGGAAAGTAAAAAGTTATATATGAAATAATGAATCAATAGGTATAATTATTTTATATATATCATGTATATACTTTATATATCTCATAATAACCAACCTTGAGAGGTGGTAATGGAAAAACGAATTATATCGGGTCACGAGGTGGTAGTCTGTCGTACACATGAATGATGATTCCATAGCTCATTTGTTGAAATTAATGATTTTTTTAGGTCATGAACATAAAATTAAAACATATTATTGTATTTAATATACTTAGTTTATTATATTATCATGTTTTAATTATAAATGAAGGAGATGGAGCAAGAAATAAAATGAAAAATCTTATTGAAGATTGTTACCACTTCTTCGAGTATCCTCCTTAGGTTTGCAATAAAGGAATTCCTAGGTTGTATTTATTTCCAAAATAAGGCTTCTAAGATGTGATTAGGGATTATTTTAATGGATTTGGGTAGATCTTGTCTGAACCAAAATGGTTTTAAGGTGTAAATAATAGAGGAGAGGGTGTGACCTTTTATAAGTTAAGTGAGTGGAACACTTGTAATATTTTGTAAAGAAAATGGTGTAACCACGTTTTTATCATAAAAAAGAATAAAAAATGGATTATTTAAGATCTTAAAACAATATTGGGTCAAAATATGTCCATAAAAAAATTATACAAGTTTCTTGGTCATTTTATCCCTAATATGTTTAGTTTAACCCTTGATAAACTCATTTTTACCTAAACCACAACAATTAATTTTTATCTATTTTCACTTTTAATTTTAGTAAAAAAATAATTTTAACTTATAATATAATATATATTATTATGATTACAAATATTAAATCCTTTTCTAAAAAATTAAATTCATCAAAGAGTAAGATTTTAATATAAAATTAATCTTTTAGAAGTGATGAAAAAGTGGGTTTTCAAAGAGAAAACGTTCAAAAGTTTATAAAGTTTTTATATCAAATTTCAATATTAAAATGATTCAAATGACCTAAAATGGATTAATATATATACAATTGAACTATTTTTACTTTAATACTTATTTTAATTATAATTTATCTTTATAAATAATTTAAACAAAAAGATAGTTTTTAATTAAAATGCAGTATTATTCACTATTCATCAAAAAAATTATCATTTTAAAAAATTATAAAAAAATCACCCTAATGTAATCTTGATATTATGCTTTAAATAATGATTTTTATTTTTTAGAATAAATTTTATAAAAGTTTCAAAAATTATTTTTTAAAAATTAGTGTGTAAAAATGCAACAAAACTACATTTTAGAAAAATACAGTTTTTAAGCATAAAATTGGATTAATGATTATATCTTGTCTATAAAACACATAATATGAATTTAAAATATTTTATTGTATATAATATATATATATATAATTAAAATAATTCACCAAAATTATTTTTTTAATTTATAGTGGTAAACCGTGTTTATTTTCATAAAAGAAATTGAAAAATATTTCCTTTATTTTTATTTTTATTGAAATTGTATGTACAGAATTAATTTTTATTACATGTGTAAACCATATATTTTCATAATTTAGTTAATATTATTCATATCCAACATTCTAATTTCTATAATATATCTATCATATGATAATATTTTAATAATATGTCGCATTTTTTATAAACTCAGTGTTGTGTGTAACGCAATATAAACACAATGTTACATGTAATGAAAAATATCAAAAACATTAAATTAATTTGAAAAAAATATATCTCACAAAAACCATGGTGTTATAGATGGTGTAAAATTTATTACATTCATACTATATAAATGTGATCATTTACCAAATGATCGAATAGTATATTATTCTTTGAAAACTTGATACATACTTGAATTTAACATTATATTTAAATATGTAAAATACATTATATTGTTTTATTTGAGAAGACCATTACTCCCTAGATAATTTCCTTGAATTTCAATCATAATACACTTCTTCTCATTCTTGGTAAAGGAAAAATAATAAAGGGGGAGATTAGATGCTCAGTAAGGGTATTCATACTACAGAAGCAAATAAGGCATGAATAATATGGAAGGAATAAATGATAATAAAATAATGAAATATAAATAATCACATGAGCTTGAAAATTATCCATGGATGTAATGCCTCTAACCTAGTTACCCAGAGTCAGTGCATTATTACATAACATTGGCATGATACATGGAAATCATGTCCCGAAAGACCGATCATATTAGTAGCCCTGTAAATACTAGATACATTCATTAGTTTTACATTGCAATATAAAATGAAAAACTAAAAAAACATTGTTTCCATAGACCACACTCATATCCCCTTAGAATATCCCTACAGGTCAGTCATAAAATACTTCTTCGCATCCTGGGAAAAATAAAACATAGAAAGGGGTGAGCTCAGATGCTCAGTAAGGATAACAATATAGCAGAAAATTTCATAAATAAGCATAAAAATTTAAGGAAATGTATAAAACTAAAAAAATCCTATTAAACTTGAACTTCAGAATAATATGGCAATGATAAAATCAAATAATTCCATTTACTTGTTCACATGGATATTCTACTAGTCGAATAATCACATGCAATATCAATAGCCACATTCATAATGATAGAATTCATAATACTAGACTTCATAACCACATAGTCAAGGCCTTGTGCGAAGACTACAAATAAGATTTTTTTCAAGGCCTTATTCCAAGACACTAGATATTGGAAACTTTCATAAATAAGCAACATAATCTCCATAGTGAAAAACTAAAACAACATAATCCCCACAGTCCACACTCATAACCCCTCAGACTATCCTTGTAGGTCAGTCATAAAATACTTCTTCACATCCTGGGAAAAATAAAACATAGAAAGGGGTGAGCTCAGATGCTCAGTAAGGATAACAATATAGTGGAAACTTTCATAAATAAGCATAAACATTTAAGGCAATGTATAACTAAAACAAAATACTTTTGAACTTGAACTTTATCATAATATGGCAAAAATAAAATGAAATAATTACATTTACTTATTCACATGGATATTCTATTAGTAAAATAATCACATGCAATATCAATAACCACTTTCATAATGATGGAATTCATAATGCCATACTATCATAACCACATAGTCAAGGCCTTGTGCCAAGACTACAAATAAGATTTTGTCAAGGCCGTGTTCCAAGACATTAGTTTGTCTCATGAGACCTACCGATGCATCGAGGAGCTATAGCGGGCTCCACCCGTCACTTACTAAGTCCAATGCATTCCTCATATGAACAGGTTTAAACATAACATAAACATTCGTATTAAATCTAGCATACGAAATGTCAATACTTTATCCATAAACCATGAATGTGTAGGATCGAATATGTAAAATTGAGATGCTCAATATACAAGAGGGGGGTGAATTGTATACTTTAAAAAATTCCTTTAGAACCTTTAAAGTTAAGTTTAACAAGGTTAAACAAACATTCACAAGACCTCTTAAGGAAACCTTTTCTATTTTCTTAAAAGAAAGATTCTACCTTAAAGCGTATAGAATCTGTAATATAATCAGAGTAATGAAATTACAAAGTATAATAAAATTATACTTTCTAACTTTAACAAATTTGAGATACAGCAGTGGAATTAAAACAACTTGTAAAAGAAAACAAGTAACAATAGGATTCTTTTAACACAAAGATAAGGGTATCCAACAACCTTGGATAAAGGTTCCTTGATTTATATTTTCAAGAAAGTTTTTCTTACCCAAACCCAGGTAAGAGCTAGATCCAAAGATCGGTATCTATCTTCTTATCCCCACAATCCCTTGATTTAGAAGGAAATCAGAACCTTTGTCTTCCAAACCCGGAAGCTCACGATCAGTATGATCGGAGACTGCACTAAGAAAGTCTGAAAAAAAAATCACACCTGAACAAGTTTTTCACAACATCTGCATGAAGCACTGAGAGTTGTAAGAGCCTCTCTCTCTAGAAATCACTTCACATCTTTTTCACATGCATTAAGTTCATCCACTCTCTACATTGTCATTTTGCTCGTTCAAATGAGCTTGTATTTATAGGAAAAGCTTCCCAACGGTCTGCTCCTCTCTAACGGCCATATTTTCCTTAAATTTCAGAGTGACCTGGACACGTGGAAAACATACAATGATTAGTTTTTAACAGATTGTACGACATTATTTCAAGTAACAGAAACGATAGATAAATGTTAGGTATAAGAAATATTGGAATATGATATCATTGGAATGATACATTGGGAAACTCTAACATTTATCTCTTTTGTTCCGCAATTGGAATCATAAAATCGGTATCACATATACACCGGATTCGGTATCATGTAGATCAGCATCATATATACACCGAATTTGGTATTGAAGATCGGCATCATATATACACCGGATTCGGTATTGAAGATCGGAATCATATATACACCAGATTCGGTATCATAAAGATCGGCATCATATATACACCAGAATCAGGATTGAAGATCGGCATCATATATACACCAGATTCGGTATCATAAAGATCAGCATCATATATACACCGAAATCGGTATTGAAGATCGGCATCATATATACACTATATTCGGTATTGAATATTGGCATCATATATACACAGGAATTGGTATTGGATATCGGCATCATATATACACCGGAATCGGAATCATAAAAACTGAATGAAAAATCGTAATGACAGATTTGTAAGTATAACAGAATGGTAAAATGTAATGATATATCTGTAAGTATAACAGAATGACAATTCCGGAATGAAAAATTCGGAACTTAAAGATGGAACTTAAGAAAAGGAGTTTGTGATTTTCAAAACATAAAACCTTAAGGAATGGAGAATTCATAAGATAACCTTATTGACTCAACAATCTCCCCCTTTTTGGAAAGCACAAACAACTTTGCTAAGAAAGAATATATTGACATAGATAAACAGGTAAGAAAAACTTATCTCCCCCTTTGAATGATATTATAGATTAATACAACTAACTTCCCATTAGGTCATGTTTCCCAAGGATCGTATTCTTGATCATTAAAGTCATGTTTTCTTAAGGGAATATCTCCCCCTTAGATAAACATTTCTTCTTTAAAGAAAACTCCCCCTTAATTTGATATTATCCTTTCTTTCTATACTCCCCCTTACTAGATTCTCCTTCTCGGAGATTAAATTCTTCCTTTAAATAAATTCTCCCCCTTTGTTTTTTTCAAAAAGAGGGAACGGAATGGAGAATTATAAGATGTACCTGTAAGGTTAAGCAAGCATACATTCGAAAGGAAAAGAAATATATGAAAGAAATTTCTTAAGAAAATTTTAGAAATAAGGTTTATGTTACATCAAAACATCGGAATGTAAAGAAAATTTATCCATTCTTATTCTGCTCGGACAAGATCTTCTTTATCAGGGCTTTGAGCTTCTTGACTTCCTTATGATCTTCTTGAAACTTATTCAGAAAGATCTCCTGATCCTGGTTCTTTTTTTCTAAAGCCAAAATCCTTTATTCTTGAGCAGCAACCATTTTCTCTAATTCAGCTCTGACTCCCTTCTCACTGCTAACAGATCAAGCAACAGAATTTAGTTGAGTATCCTTCTCAGATATTGAATACTTAACCTTGTTGATCTCGGTTTCACAAGTATTAAAAGCTCCCTTTTTTAAATCCATGAAATCACCAAACTTCCTAAGCTCTTCATTGAAGGTTTTGGTATGGTTAAAGACTTTCTTACAAGTCACCTTCTGATCCTTGTAATCAATCAAAAGATTACTGAAGTCTGCTTCTTTCTTGAAAACCATGTCCATAAGCATATTGGTGGATTCCATCTTTTGATTCAGGGTTTCTTGCATCATTTGACTGTAGTCATCTATTTTTATAAGAACCGGAATGGTGCTAACCAACTTTCTTAAAGATAGTTTGACAAATTCATTTTCAACAGATGAAGAGGACTCAGTTCCTGAAACATATTTTCCTTTCTCAAATCCTCTTGGAGTTAAGTAATCTGGTCTTTCTAATGGAATAGAAGGAACTAGTGCTGGAAATCTTGGTTATTCATGTTTCCTTTTATTGGAAACTAGGTTTGAAGATTCTGGAACATCACCCTTGTTCTAGACAACCATTTCTACAATGCTTTTGGATTCTGGGATAAACTTCACTTTCATCCTCCTTAGATTGTCGTCACTAAGCAACAAAATCTTGAAAGGCTTTAAGACTGATCGGCATGGAACATTCAGTTCTTGAAGTCACATAACAATTATCCTGGAAATAGTTGATGGGTATATAAGGATCTGAGATCTGGTAGATCCGGCTTTTATTGCCTGAATGGTAAGAAAGATATACTTCACCAAGTTGATCTTCCTTTAGTTGACAAAAAATTCTAAAATAAAGATATCACATATCTTTAGAGAATCATTATCTCCCTTTCTTGGAATAAGAAATCCTTGCATCCAGGGAGACACCATCTTGTGATTCATTGAAAGATTTTTAATCTTCGGATTCTTAACATACTTGAGACCAAGATAATCAAGATCTTTAACCTTCTCAAAAGAACCTTCCTTCTTAGGAAGTTTTTGAGAACATAGAATAGCTTCCCCTTCATACGGTATGTTAATAAAATTTGATGCCTTCTTGTAGGGGATTGAATATGTATTATCATAGAATTTTAACTTAAACAGATCCTTACCATCCTTTTTGAAGAAAGAAATTGATTCATAGAATTGAACAAGCATGTCAGGATATACCAGATCCTGAGATTTCTCCTTATCCACACAAATGCTTTCCCATCCATTAGATCTTATCACATTAGAAATAAGGGAATCATATTTAGAAAAGAAGTTAGGGCATACCAACCTTTCTCTAAATATTGACCAATCCTTTATCTCCTTGGAAACTAGAATCTTATCTGCTAAGTATTCAGGAGTCATTCAGGGTGATAGAGAACTTTGGAACAAGAGCTTTGACGGCAACAGAACTTCGGCACTGAGATCAGTAAGGATGGTGCAATACTTAAAAACGAGGCACCTCTTATATAGACATGGCTATGACTTTTCAAATTCCCTAAGATAATCAAATGGCTGATAAAAACCTGATCTGATCTGACGGTTGAGAATGGATATAGAAAATATGGATTCTGATCTTTTGAAGTAATGTAAACCGGAATATAAGAAATTCTGAAATACCAAAATCTAAAACTTATGATAAAGAGTAAGAATGATTACCTTTTGGAGCACTCTGAGATTGGATTTGGGTGCAAAATTATGTAAGTTATCCTTGGTATTCAAGATAAATACTTTTCAACCAAAAACATTGAAGTAAGAAACTTTTGGTTTTCGGCCAGTCCACAACTCATAAGGTGTTTTATTAAGAAACAGTCTTATTAAAACTCGATTTATAGTATAACAAGCAGTACTTATAGCTTCATACCAAAAAATGTTTAGCTATATAATATTCACTCAACATGGTTATAGTCATCTCTTGAATAATTTGATTTCTTCTTTCGACAACACCATTTTGTTGAGGTGTTCTTGGAGCTGAGATGTTGTGAGTAATAAATTTCTTACTACAAAAAGTTTCGAAATCAGAATTTTCAAATTCTCCACCATGATCACTATGAATAGTTATCAATGGTAGGTTTTTCTGATTTTTAACTTGAGCTATAAAGATTTTGAAATAAGAAAAATCTTTATATTTCTTTGAAAGAAAATAGACCCAAGTAAATCTAGTGTAGTCATCAACTAGGAAAAACATGTAGTATTTTCCTCCAATACTTCTAGTTTGTGTTGGACCAAATAAATCCATGTGCACTAACTATAAGGTATTAGAATTTGTAACTTCACTTATATATTTAAATCTAGATTTATTTTTCTTTTCATATTGACAAGGATCACATACTTTTGAATAATCAAACTTAAGTTCTGGTAGATCCTGAACAAGTTCTTTCCTAGAAAGCTTACTTAGATTCCTTAAGTTATAGTGTTTTAATCTCCTATTCCAAAGCCATGATTGATCTTCAAATACACTAAGTCAAGGTAGATCTTGACTTCTAAGGTCTTCTAGTTTTAAGGTGTACACATTATCATTCCAAAGGGCAGAGAAAATAAAATCATCCTTGGAATTTTGAACTAAACATTTATCATTCCTAAAATTCACAAGGTAACATTCATCAAATAATTGGCTTATGCTTATGAGGTTGTGCCTAAGGCCTTTTACAAAAATAAAATTTGAAATAATAGCTTTTCCGAGAAGAATAATGTTACATATACCGTCAATTTCTCCTTGAGAGTTATCACCAAAAGTTACCTTTTCACCCTTAGTCTTTAAAATCTTCTTGAAATAGTATTTATTACCAGTCATATACCAGGAACATCCACTATCCATGTACCATATGTTGTTGGTACTTCCTTCATTTTCCTAAAAAATAAAGAGTTTGGATTTCAGAATCCAAACTTGCTTGGATCCGGAACTATTAGATAACAAAGACTTGGGTAACCATATTTGTTTGGAAAAATAAGCTTTATGAAACCCAAGGGATTGAACTTTATTTAAAGAATAGATTTTCTTTTAATTCCCACCACTTTGGAATTTAGTACAAACAGGGGCTCTAGAAGGAACAAAATAATTATTTTTAAAAATAGGTTTTTCATGAGAATAACCTAAATCCTGATTATTACCGTGAGGTCGGATCTGAGAATACATCTTGTCAAAATTTTCCTTACCAGAAGTAAATTTTGCAAGAAGTTTCTTCAAAGAAAATATTTCAGATTTTAGTCTCAGGACTAAATTCTTATCCTCAATAACAATAGATTTAGAGTTAATTTTATCCTCTAAAACATCTTTTTATAAAAACAGATTCTTAAGATCCTCAGAAAGTTTATCCTTCTCAGAATTAACTTCCTCAAGTTTCTTAGAAAGATTTTTTAAAACGTCATTTTTCTCATCAAGATATTTGGAAAGATCTAAAATTTATTTTGTTAAAATAGATTCTCTAGAATTTTCTTTATCAAGTTTCTTAGAAACTTTACAATTTCTCTTTTCAAGCAACTTAGAAAATCTAGAAAATTCCTCATATGAAGGAAAATAATTATCATTATCTGATGAAGAAAACTCTTCATTTGAATAAAAACCTCTATCTGGAAAATTTTCACTTAAAGACATATTGGTTAAGGATTTAGCAGTTCGTACCTTAGCCATAAGAAAATGATTTTGAAATAGAGCTCTGGATATTAGACCAATATTCTTTTTCCCAGAAGATTCATATTCTGAAAAATCATCAGAAGAATCTCCACCACTAGCACTCCAAGTGTCATTGGCTTTCAAGACTTTCTTATGATTTGATCTGTAAAAATTCTTCTTGTTTCTTTCAGAATTATTGTCTTTCTTGTCTCTATTCTTAAGCAAGGGACAATCAGGTCTGATATAACTAGTTCATCTATATTCATAGCAAGTCACTTCTCCATCTTTCTTATCTTTTACATCTTTATTATTGTATCTATATTGAAAGTTCTTATGCCCGAAAATCTTGTTCATACTCCGAGCAAGATTTTCTAACTCATTTTCTGAAGCTTCACTTTCACTGGATTCATATTGAATACTGACCTTCTTAGATTTTGATCCTGCAATTCTCTCAGGAGTCTTGGATCTCATATGATTTGAAGTAGTTGTAAAATCAAAACCTCTATTTACATTCTTCTTCTTGATATTATCAGTATCTCTCTTCATTCTGGTTTCATGTTGAAGAAGAGTTCCAAATAGTTCATCAAGATAAATTTGAGTAACTTTCCTATTCTTATCTATAGTAGTCCTCTTGGATTCCCCCTCATTAGGCATGATGTCAATAATATTGTCTACAAGAGATTCATCATCTAAACCTTTCTCACCCATGGATTGTAGGATGTTTACAATAGTCATAAATCTTTATTGTACCTTACATATAGGTTCTCCATAAAGAAAGAAAAAACCATGATATTCATCCCTGAGCATTGATCTTCTAGTTTCAATAAATTTGGAAGTTCCAAAGTGAGTTACTTCAAGCTTCTTCCAAATACTATTTGCAGCTTCACAGGATAAAATATGGCTATATATGTTTCTATTCATGGAACATAGCAAAGTATTTCATACCTTAAAGTTCAGCTAGTATTCCACCTTTTCTAGATTAGTAAAGGTTCTAAGTTCCTTATCAGGAATCTTATAATCTCCAGTTAACATAATGTAGTTGTCAACACCAATGTTTATCACAAAGGTATTCATTATGTCTCTCCAGTACTCATAGTTATTACCATCAAAGATCGGTGGTCTAGTAAGATTGAGATTATCTAGAGATCCAACATGAATGCCTGCTATACTAAAAAGATATTTCTTTCCACAAAAATTATTAGTAGTAAAAGTTAAAAAATATATGAAGAACTTAAGAAAAGGAAAACTTGAGCAAGAAAACTTATATGTGAATATAAGTATTTCAGAAACCTCCTCTGATGCCAATTGTAGGATCGAATTTGTAAAAGTGAGATGCTCAATATACAAGAGGGGGTGAATTGTATACTTTAAAAAATTCCTTTGGAACCTTTAAAGTTAAGTTTAACAAGGTTAAACAAACATTCACAAGACCTCTTAAGGAAACCTTTTCTATTTTCTTAAAATAAATATTCTACCATAAAGCACATAGAATCTGTAATATAATCAGAGTAACAGAATTACAAAGTATAAGAAAATTATACTTTATAACTTTAACAAAGTTAAGATATAGCAGCGGAATTAAAACAACTTGTAAAAGAAAACAAGTAACAATAGGATTATTTTAACCCAAAGAGATGGGTATCCAACAACCTTGGATAAAGGTTCCTTGATTTATAGTTTCAAGAAATTTTGTCTTACCCAAACCCAGGAAAGCCCTCAATCTGAAGATCGGTATCTGTCTTGCTATCCCCGCAAGCCCTCGATTTAGAAGTAAATCGGAACCTTTGTCTTCCAAACCTGGAATCCCACGATCAGCATGATCGGAGTCTGTACTAAGTAAGTTTGAACAAGTTGTTCACAACCAAACAAGTTGTTCACAACATCTTCATAAAGCACTGAGAGTTGTAAGAGCCTCTCTCTCTCTCTAGAAATCACTTCACAGCTTTTTCACATACATCAAGTTCATCCACTCTCTATATTGTCATTTGGCTCGTTTAAATGAGCTTGTATTTATAGGAAAAGCTTCCCAACGGTCGGCTCCTCTCTAACGGTCATATTTTCCTTAAATTTCGGAGGGACCTGGACATGTGGAAAACATACAATGGTTAGTTTGTAACAGATTGTACGACATCGTTTCAAGTAACAGAAACAATAGATAAATGTTAGGTATAATAAATATAGGAATCTAATATCATTGGAATGATACATTGGGAAACTCTAACATTATCAAGAAAATGGAATCTTAAGAAATCAATAAAATGGATTCTTAGTAAAAACATTATTAAGAACACGGAATCATAAGGACAAGTAAATCGGATTGAAAAATAGGTATCTCTTTTGTTCCAAAATCAGAATCATAAAATCGATATCACATATACACCAGATTTGGTATCATGTAGATCGGCATCATATATACACCAGATTCGGTATTGAAGATCAGCATTATATATACAATAGATTTGATGTTGAAGATTGGCATCATATATACACCGGATTCAGTATCATAAAGATCGGCATCATATATACACCGGAATTGGTATTGAAGATCGGCATCATATATACACTGGATTCAGTATCATAAAGATTGGAATCATATATACACCAGAATCAGTATTGAAGATCGACATCATATATACACCAGATTCAGTATTGAAGATCGGGATCATATATACACCGGAATCAGTATTGGAGATTGGCATCATATATACACCGGAATCGGAATCATAAAAACTGAATGACAAATCGTAATGATAGATTTGTAAGTATAACAGAATGGTAAAACATAATGATATATCTGTAAGTATAATGGAATGACAATTCCAGAATGACAAATTCGGAACTTAAAGATGGAACTTAAGAAAAGGAGTTTGTTATTTTCAAAACAAAAAACCTTAAGGAATGGAGAAGTCATAAGATAACCTTATTGACTCAACAGAATGGTATAAAAATAACACATCCATAGTAAAACATATCATAAAACCTTCAATACAATATGGAATATTTTTATCACAATAAATCAACTTCAAATAAGCTCACAATCCATCAAAGGATGTTGACATAGATGAAATGAAACTATTTGAAAGAAATATGTCTTTCTATTTTGAAACCATTTAAAAGAAAACATCTGTTTTGTAAATATTCTTATAATCTTGTAAGGGAAGCTTCTAAGTTTTTATAATGGCATAAAATATCTGCACCCGTTGTATAAGTTAAAAAAACATTCTCACCTTAATTTTGTCGAAATGGTCATAAGGTAACTTGTTTGGAAAACGAAGAAAAGATTCCTTACAAACCATTTTATAAAAAGTCAAAAAATGGTATAAATGACTTTAAATCATAGTCTAGTAAATATTAAAAGTGTTTTGGAATACATTTTTAAGAAACATGGACGTGTATGATAAAGAGGTCCCAGTATATACTTACATAAAAACAACCTCAGATAATAAAGAGATTGTGAAATTAACCCTTACCTTGTTCTTGTCCTTGGTCGAGGGTAGTTTAACCTCCTGTATAATGGTGAAATCATTGTTATTAAATTATAAAATAACCATATACATTAATATGATATCATATATGATCTTCTAATATTGCTTTGTTAATGATATTTTAGTAGTATCATCGTTTTGGGTGTTAACTGATTTGTTTTCCTTTATATGCTTTGTTATGTAAGTAATGTTTGTTGTGGATATGATGTATATTATTCATATTCCAAATTATATTAAGTCTTTAAACATTATTTTTAATCATAAAATTAAAATTAGTCTTGAATGGATACGATGGGAAATGAATCTCATCGCGTTCATGGAGACGGTAATCCGTACGTACGCAAGAGCAACAATATCATTCTTTTGATATTAAAATCATATATAATAGGATGTTATATCATATATAAAGAATAATTATCATGTTATATTTATTATTTAAATCATTTATACTCATTATTATACCCATCCAAATGATTAAGTGTTTGAATATCAAACTACACCACGACCTAGAGACGGTAAGTCGTACGTACGAACGTATGGTGACATGTCATTCATAGGACAGATAAAATAATGAATATGGTTATACCATTTTTATAATAACATAATAGTATGTAGAAGATAATGGAGTTATTATTTTAAAATGTAAAAAACAAATAAAGAGGTAGTGGAAGAAGAAAAGAACTTGAAAGAGGTGATGAAATATTTACCTCTTCTTCGGGTTCTTCCTTTTGATTTGATCAAAAGGGCTCCTTAGGTTCGCTTTCTAACTAAAGGAATGACTCTAGTATGAAGTGAGGATAGTTTAGAGAACATTTGGGCTGGGTTTGGCCGATCCAAATGGCTTTGAAGGTGTGTATTTGAGAGAAGGGGAAGTTCCCTTTTATAAGAGAGGTGATGGTCACTTTAGGAAAAGCTTGAAATATTATTTTATAATAAAATCATTATCGGTTTCTAATGGCTAAAAAATAAATTATTTAAAGTATAATGTGGGTATAGGTCTAAAAACACTCACCCAATATGTTTTATATAGTTTTGGGTCACCATATTAACCTTATCTTTTAGATTTAACTCTTAGTAAATTAGTTTGACATTTACCATGTCTCTTTGTGTTTTTATATTATATGGTTAATAAACTTACTATAAACTTCCAAGAGAACCTTAAGTGGTTCATTAATGACATATATAATAATATTTAATCCCTTTGGACAAACCATAGATTTTTAGGAATAGAATATTAATTAATAATATCATATTTGTTTTAAAAACTCTTTTATGTCAATTTTGACACTATTTTCTATTTTGTTTTTGTTAAATTCATAATAGCATTATTAATTCAAAAAAAAATTAATCAATCCTAAAATGTCACATTAACCTATAAAATTCTTTTATGGCATCCAAACTTTCAAATTATATTTATTTTAACATCTATAATACCATTTATTTGATTCTTTCATTAATAAGGAAAATACTGCATCATCATTATGTCATAAATAAATTTAATTATTCAATGTCTAAAAAATATAAATAAAATACCATTATGTAGGAAATATTTTTAGATTTCTAATTAAAATTTATAGTTGAAGAGATAACATATATAACCCTATGTAAAAATTGTTTTACTAAAAGATATATGCTTATGTCATTTTTGTATTTACTTTAACTTAACTAATATAAAGTGTCATTATCACTTACAAGTGCCTCTATGGGGTCCCAAAATCAACCCAAGTATGCCCATGGTTAGACATGTATCATCCAATAGGGTTATAACACATGTTAGGATAATTTAATATTATTATAATATTATTATTTTTACCCTTATTTACCGGATTTACCCTTTAACCACGGTAAATAAAATATTTACAGAAATAATTATTCAAAATGTCTAAAAATAAAAGTTACCTATTTACACAATTTTTACCTCCTAATTATAAATATAGAATCCATTTTTATAAATTCAAAACACATAAGTGGAATAAATTAATTTAAAATTAATTCCCGTTGTCAAAACAAAAAGTGTGTTTTTAAGAAATATTAACTATCAAAAGATTGACACTTGTTTATATCCAGTTTAAATGTGAAATTAAATCCAATGACCAACATTGGATTAAATGGTAAAAATATAATCTAATTATACTTAAAAACCACACAATAGTATAATTTAGCACTATAAATTATTCTGATTAAAAAAGTTATTTTTAATTAAAATTTAGTATTTTTAACTATTCATCAAAAACTGAATGTTTTCAGAAAAATACCAAAAAATCAACCAAAGCTAATTTCGATATTCTGAACCCAAAAATGAATTCTATTTTAAAATATAAAATTGATAAAATTTCAAAAAGTGGTTATTACTATTCATAAAGGCTAGTTTGATTGGTCGCGATGTGTTAGAATCTCGAAGTTGCGTACAACGCAAGCTATTGCATTATTAAAAGGGAAACGTACCGTGGAAGATTGGGGTGTTACATTCTCCCCTCCTTCAAATAATTTCGTCCTCGAAATTTCTAGAATATTACTTCATAAAATTATTAGGGTGTTTCTTCATCATAAGTTCCTCGGGTTCCCACGTTGCCTCTTCCATCTTATAGTTTCTCCATAGAACTTTTACTAGACGAGTCATCCGGTTTCTCAACACTTGTTCTATTATATCAAGAACCTTGAGAGGCTCTTCACAATAAGAAATATCAGGTTCCAGTTCTAATTCTTCATAGGTAATTACATGTGTTGGGTGAGGCATGTATTTGCTCAATAGTGATACGTGGAACACATCATGAACTTTGGAGAGACATAGCGGCATTTCCAAACAGTAAGCTACAGCCCTAATTTGTTCTAGGAGTTCGAAAGGTCCGACGTACCTGGGACTCAATTTACCCTTCTTACCGAAACGTATAACACCCTTCCATGGAGATACCTTCAAGAAAACATGATTTTTTACCTGAAATTCCAAATCCTTCCTTCAGTTATCGGCATAGCTCTTCTGCCTACATTGAGCTGCTTTGATGTGGGTTTGGATTACCTTTACCTTTTCCATTGTTTCCTCAACAAGTTCTGGGACTACGAGTTTTCTTTCACTAACATCATCCCAACAAGTTGGTGTACGGCATCTCTTTCCGTATAATGCTTCATATGGTGCCATCTGAATACTTGAATGGAAGTTATTGTTAAAGGAAAATTCTACTAGAGGTAAATATTGATCCCACATACCTTGAAAGTCAAGTGAGCAAGATCTCAACATGTCTTCTAAGGTTTGAATAGTTCGTTTTGATTGTCCATCAGTTTGAGGGTGGTAGAAAGTGCTCAAACAAAGTTCAGTATCCAGGGATTTCTAAAGAATTTTCCAGAATCTTGATGTAAAATTGGGATCACGATCAAAAAAAATAGATAGGGGTACTCCATGAAGTCTTAAAACTTCATTAATATATAGTCTTTCTAAATTTTCAAGTGTTAAATCTTCTATTATAGCAAGAAAATGTGCTGACTTGGTAAGACGATCAATAATGACCCATATTTCATTGTTCCTTCTAGGAGTCTTTAGTAGTCCCGTGACAAATTCCATCGTAATATTATCCCATTTCCACTCAAATATGGGAAGAGGTTGCATAGCTCCCCCAGGCTATTTCCTTCCAGCTTTCACTTGTTGAAAAACCATACATCTTGACACAAAATCAGCAATCTCCCTCTTCATGTTGTCCCACCAAAAATGTTCCTTCAAATATCTATACATTTTGGTGCTCCTAGGGTGTATAGAGAAATTAGAGCTATGAGAATCATCCAATAATTCTCTTTTTAGATCAGGTATATTGAGAACACAAAGTCTCTTTACAATTTTTAAAATTACATCTTCGCATACGAATTCACTCAATCTCTCGTTATTCACGGCTTTAATATTCTTTTGAAACTCCTCATCATCAGCCTGAGAACTTTTTATCATTTCTAGTAAAGATGGTTTGGAAACCATTTGAAAAGGCATTGATGTTTCACCTTCCATGGTTATTCCCATATCCATCTTTACTAGATCCATGTATATAGGATCCTTTTTAACTCTCATATTGTTAAAAACTACATGATCCTTTCTAATCAAAGCATCGTCCACCTTATTTTCCTTCCTCGGGTGGTAGTGTATAGTTCAATCATAATCCTTGAGTTGTTCAAGCCATCTCCTTTGCCTCATGTTGAGTTCTTTTTGTGATAAAATATACTTCAAAATCTTTTGATCAGTATAAATCTCACATTTTTCACCATATAGATAGTGTCTCTATATCTTCAAAGAAAATATTACAGTTTCTAACTCAAGATCATGAGTAGGATAGTTTTGTTCATGAATTTTTAGCTGCCATGATGCATAGGCAATAACCCTATCAGTTTTCATAAGGACAAAACCAAGTCCTTTCTTTGAAGCATCACTATAAATAACAAATTCGTCATTCCCCAATGGTATATTCAATATAGAAGCATTGACTAGTATTCTCTTCAATTCTTCAAAACATTTTTCACACTCTTTTGTCCAAACAAATTTAACCCCTTTACATGTGATCTTGGTTAATGGTTTTTCCAATTAGCCAAATTCTAGACGAAACGTCAATAATAACCTGCTAAACCAATAAAACTGCATACCTCAGTTATACTCGTCGGTGCTGGCCATTATTGGATTTCCTTGGTCTTTGAAGGATCAACAGATATTCCATCCTTAGAGACAATATGGACAAGAAAAGAAATCTCTTGAATCCAGAATTCACACTTTCTAAACTTCCCATATAATTCATTCCTTTTAAGAGTATTCAGGATAATGCGCAAGTGATTTTCATGATCTTTATAGCTTTTGGAGTATATCAAGGTATCATCAATAAATACCACTACAAAGTCATCAAGATATTCCTTGAAAAACATATTCATTAGATCTATGAAGACAGAGGGTAAATTAGTCAATCCAAAAGGCATTACTGTAAACTCGTAATGCTCGTACTGGTTTGAAATGTTATCTTCAGAATGTCTTCCTTTTTCACGCACAACTGATGGCATTCAGATTGAAGGTCAATATTTGAAAAATATTGAGCTTCGTGAAGTTGGTCAAATAAATCATCAATGCGAGGTAAGGGACACTTGTTCTTTATTGTTATAGCATTAATCTCCCTGTAGTCAATACACAACCTCATAGATCCACCTTTCTTCTTAACAAAAAGGACAAGGGATCCCCGTGGAGAAACACTTGGGAGAATAAATCCCTTATTACTCAATTACTCTAGTTGTTTATTTAGTTCCATTAATTCCACAGTGGCCATTCTATAAGGGGTCTTCGATATGGGCCTTGAACCAGGAGTTAAATCAATGGAAAACTCAATTTCTCATTCTGGAGGATGTCCAGGTAAATATTCTAGAAACACATCAACATATTCTTACACAATAGGTACATCTTCTATTTAAACATTCTTTTCCTCACCCATAGTTATTTCATTATCTTCCTCCCCAATAATTGAATTTATTTGAGCTACTAGGGGTGGATCTAGATAAGAATTAGGTGGTTATGATTCTGCTCTAAAGATAAGGTGTTCTTTATCATCATCATCAAAAATAGTAACCTCCTTTTTCTTACAATAAATTTTTGAATAATGGTCTGAAAGACAATCCATACCGAGGATTATATCAAATTCAATCATGGGTATGATGATGAGATCAGTAGATAAAGAACATTTATATGACCTAATGGGGACTGATTCACAAAACTTTGTTGCAATGATACTTCCCTTAGGAGTTTTGACTGAAAAATCCCTTGTTAAATCAAATTGTAAATATCTAATTTTCTTAGAAAACTTGGAATATATGAAACAATGCGATGATCCAGAATCAAATAAATCATTTTCTAAACTTGAGGAAACCATTAAATTACATGCCACCACGTCTTTCAGAGCTTAAACCTCACCAGTAGTGATAGCCTAATCTTGGCCTTGATCCCTTGGCCTTTTCTGAGGTAAGTTTCCTTGGCACTTAGGACATTCAATTTCATAATGCCCCCTTTATCTACAATTTTATCATTTAACATTGACAGCCTCTTTCTTCCCCTTACAATCACGAGCTTGGTGGCCTTTTTCACCACACATGTAACAGACTCTCATTCCCTTCAGGAAAGTACTGGAGTGTTTCTTCCCACATTTAGTGCAGGATGTATATTCAACTTTTCCCTTCTTCCCCTTATTTCCATTTCCAGAGTGTTCGGCAGATCTCTTCTTCTCTTGCTTTTCTTTAAAGTCGTAAGACTTAGAGAATTCCTTTTCTGTCTTGATAGCACAAGAGACAATGTCTTTGTATGATGAGAAGGATTGTGAGACTAATGCTCGACAGAGAAACGGTTTTAACCCATCAAAGAAACGATCAGTCTTACTTCTTGGGTTATGTATATAATCTACAGCATGCCTCACTAACCTTGTAAAGTTAGCTTCATACTTTGCGACATTCTCATCCTTTTTTTTCCTTAGAAACAAAATTTTCCTTTCCATATATGATTGATGGTCACGAGGAAAGTATTTTTCTAAGAAAAGCACTTTAAACTCCATATATTCCATATTTTATACTTCATCATCTTCCTTTTTGTTTTAAATTAATGACCACCATTGATCAGCATCTCCAGTGTGGCGGTAAACTGCCATGACAACTTTTCCCTTTCAATACTCCCCAAGGCATGGAATATTTTCTCAAATGAATGTATCCATTGCTCAACTACTAATGGATTTGTACTCCCATTTAATTTTGGTGGTTTTTGCCTCATGAAGCGATCTAACATTGATCCTCCACGTTGTGGATCAGGGTGATCCATATGAGTAAGGTTATTATTCATAACCTGAGTGAGTTGTCCCAGTATGGTGATAAGATGATCAGCACCAGTTGCTTCACTAGCTCCACTATAATTATCTTTAGTAGGAGTTCAATCCCTACATAGATTATGTGTGTTGATATGGTTTCCATTCCTTCCACTATGTGCCATTTCTAAACAATGGCATAAACTATATTAGTTTATGAATCGAAATACATAATTCCAAACTTGTAAAACACTTAACATAAATTGAACACTTTATGGATATAATTCATAATCATAAAAATGTTTTCTTTGAGGAATTATATACTCATAAACCATTCATAATGGTTTGTAAAGAAAATGAGAATTATCCTAAGCATATCCTCCATGAGTTTCATAACCAAGAGTGCAGCAAGGCCCATTATCGTGCACCAGTTCCTGTTTGAGTCTAGCTCAAAGTGGTGTTTTCGGGTTTTACCCCTAGGTACATCTGTTCTAGAGTTGCCTCTACCTTCTCGTATCCAAACAGGTATGTATTTCTTGGAAAACTCCCAAAATATCTACAATACCAAAATTCTTGGAAGTTCTTATATACTAATTCTCAAAGTCTATCTTAGGGTAATGTGCTCTAATCAGAGTTTATCTAAATCTAGATTCCATGGTTTATAATAAACTTCCTCTGATACCAACTGTAATGCCCCAACCCCAGTTACCCAGAGTTGGTGCATTATTACATAACATTGGTATGATACAAGGAAATCATGTCCCGAAAGACCAATCAGTTTAGTAGCCTTTGAAATACTAGATACATTCATAAGTTTTACATTACAATATAAAATGAAAAACTACAACAACATAGTTTCCATAGACCAGACTCATATCCCCTCAGACTATCCCTATAAGTCATTCATAAAATACTTCTTCGCATCCTCAGAAAAATAAAACATAGAAAGGGGTGAGCTCAGATGCTCAGTAAGGATAACAATATAGCAGAAACTTTCATAAATAAGCATAAAAATTTAAGGCAGTGTATAAGACTAAAACAAAAGCCTTTTAAACTTGAACTTTAGCATAATATGGAAAATATAAAATAAAATAATTTCATTTACTTATTCACATGGATATTCTACTAGTTGAATAATCACATGCAATATCAATATCCACTTTCATAATGATGGAATGCATAATTCCAGACTTCATAACCACATAGTCAAGGCCTAATGCCAAGACTACAAATTAGATTTTGTTGAGGCCTTGTACCAAGACACTAGTTTGTCTCATGAGACCTATCAATGCATCGAGGAGCTATAGAGGGCTTCATCCGTCACTTACTAAGTCCAATGCATTCCTCATATGAAAAGGCTTAAACATAACATAAAAATTCGTATTAAAAATAGCATACTAAATGTCAATACTTTATCCATAAACTATGAATGGTATAAAAATAACACATTCACAGTCAAACATATCACAAAACCTTCAATACAATATGGAAGATTTGTATCATGATAAATCAACTTCAAATAAGCTCACAATCCGTCAAAGGATGTTGACATAGATGAAATTATTCTATTTGAAAGAAAATCCTCTTTCTATTTTGAAACCTTTTAAAAGAAAACATTTATTTTGGAAATATTCTTATAAGTTTGTAAGGGAAGCTTCAAAGGTGTTATAGTGGCAGAAAATAGTCGCACCCACCATATAAGTTAAAAAAACATTCTCACCTTAATTTTGTCCAAAAGGTCATCAGGTACCTTGTTTGGAAAATGACGGAAAGATTCCTTTCAAACCGTTTTATAAAAATTAAAACAAGGGTATAAATGACTTTAACCCATATTCTAGTAAATAGTAAAAATGTTTTGGAATACATTTTTAAGAAACATGGATGTGGATGCTAAAGAGGTCTCAGTAGATACTTACGTAAAAACAACCTCGGATAGTAAAGAGATTGTGAAATTAACCCTTACCTTATTCAATTACTTGGTCAAGGGTAGTTTAACCTCCTGTATAATGGATAAATTATTGTTATTAGATTATACAAGAACCATATACATTAATATGATATCATATATGATCTTCTAATATTTATTTGTTAATGATATTTCAGTAGTATCATCGTTTCAGGTGTTAACCGATTCGTTTTCCTTTATATGATTTGTTACATAAGTAATGTTTGTTGTGGATATGATGTATCTTATTCATATTCAGAATTATATTAAGTCTTTAAAAAAAATTTAATCATTAAATGAAAATTAGTCTTGAATGGATATGATGGGGAATGAATCTCATCGCGTTCATGGAGACGGTAATCCGTACGTACGCATGAGCGACAATATCATTCTTTTGATATTAAAATCGTATATAATTGGATGGTATATCATATATATAGAGTAATTATCATGTTATATTTATTATTTACATCATTTATACTCATTAATATACCCATAAAAATGATGAAGTGTTTCAATAACAAGCTACACCACGACGTGGAGACGGTAAGTCGTACGTACGCACGTTTGGTGACCTATCATTCATAGGATGGATAAAATAATGAATATGGTTGTACTGTTTTTATAATAACATCACATTATATAAAAGATACTGGATTTATTATTTTATAATGGAAACAACAAATAAAGAGGTAGTGGAAGAAGAAAAGAACTTGAAAGAGGTGATGAAATAATTACCTCTTCTTCGGGTTCTTCCCTTTGATTTGATCAAAAGGGATCCTTAGGTTGGATTTCTGACTAAAGGAATGCCTCTAGGATGAAGTTAGGATGGTTGATAGGATATTTTGGTAGGGTTTGGCCGATCCAAATGGCTTTGAAGGTGTGGATTTGAGAGAAAGGTAAGTGCTCTTTTATAAGAGAGGTGAGGGTCACTTTAGGAAAAGCATGAAATATTATTTTATAATAAAATCATTTTCAGTTTCTAATGGCTCCAAAATAAATTATTTAAATTATAATTTGGGATAGGTCAAAAACCACTCAACCAATATGTTTTAGAAAGGTTTGGGTCACCATATTAACCTTATCTTTTAGATTTAACTCTTAGTTAATTAGTTTGACATTTACCATGTCTCTTTGTATTTTTATATTATATGGTTAATAAACTTACTATAAACTTCTAAGAGAACCTCAAGTGGTTCATTAATGACATATATAATAATATTTAAGCCCTTTTTCTGAACCTTAGATTTTTAGGAATAGAATATCAATTAATAATATAATATTTGTTTTAAAAACTCTTTTATGTCAATTTTGAAACTATTTGCTATTTTGTTTTTGTTAAATTCATAACAGCATTATCACTTCGACAAAAAATCATTTAATAAATCATAAAATTTCACATTAACCTATAAAATTCGTGTCTGTCATCAAAACTTTCAAAATATATATATTTTAACATTTATAATACAATTTATTTGATTCCTTCATTAATAAGGAAAATACTACATCATCATTGTGTCTTAAATTAATTTAATTATTAAATTCCTAAAAATTATAAATAAAATACCATTATTTAGTAAATTTTTTTATATTTCTAATTAATATTTATAGTCTAATAGATAACATATATAACCCTATGTAAAAATTTTTTTACTAAAAGATATATGCTTATGTCATTTTTGTATTTACTTTAACTTAATTAATATAAAGTGTCACTATCACTTACAAGGGGCTCCATGGGGTCCCAAAATCAAACCAAGGATGCCCATGGTCAGACATGTATCATCCAATAGGGTTAGAACATGTGTTAGGATAATTTAATATTATTATAATATTATTTTGTTTACCCTTATTTACCGGATTTACCCTTTAACCATGGTAAATAAAATATTTACCGAAGTAGTTATTCCAAATGTCTAAAAATAAAAGTTACCTATTTAAACAATTTGGACCTCATGATTATAAATATGGAATCCATTTTTCTAAATTCAAAACACATAAGTGGCAGAAATTAATTTAAAATTAATTCTCATTGTCAAAACAAAAAGCGTATTTTTAAGAAATAATAACTATCAAAATATTGACACTTGCTTATGTCCAATTTAAATGTGAAATTACGTCCAATGACCAACATTGGATTAAATGATAAAAATATAATATAATTATACTTAAAAACCACTCAATATTATAATTTATCACTATAAATTATTTTGATTAAAAAAGTTGTTTTTAATTAAAATTTTGTATTTTTCACTATTCATCAAAAACTGAATGTTTTCAGAAAAATTCCAAAAATTCACCCTAATATAATTTTGATATTCCAAACCCAAAAATGAAGTCCATTTTGAAAGATAAAATTTCAAAAATTGGGTATTACTATTCATAACGGCTAGTTTGATTGGTCGTGATGTGTTAGAATCTCGAAGTTGCGTACAACGCAAGCTATTGCATTATTAAAAGGGAAACGTACCATGGAAGCTTGGGGTGTTAAAATGGATATCAAAAAAATTCAAATAATCACATGTACATTAATAATTAATTTCATAATGATGTAATTCATAATTTTGAATATCTTAAATATATCGTTGAGGCCTCATGACATGACATCTATATAAATGGGTAAGGAATATACCAAATTCTCAAATTGTTTTGTATCATGATACCTACATATAAATCTAGGGGATATATAGTTTTAATCCCCACCTGTCTCTAAATATTTATAATTCTTTTATTATATTAATAAACAATACAACATAATTGACATACCTTAAAAATTAATTACTATCTGTATTAGGAGAACTGTTATATTGAATATAAATAATTTCCCTAGTGAAAATGATCATAATCAATCTATAGAAAAATTTTGGATTTTTCCATTAGAATATATCCTTATTAAAGTATAATATTTATCAAAGAATGGTGACATAGATGAAAATACTTTAAAAATATCACCAGAAATTTTATTAAGGAAAATATCTTTCTCATTTTCAAATAACTTATTTAAAGAAACAAATTACAAAATATTTAGGAAAATATTTTCACTGAAATTAAACTTTGAAAAATTTAAAGGAAGACACAAATTATAGGTTAATAAAGATGGAATAAAATTATGTTAATTTCATTTATTTTAAAACAATGATTCCCTTCACATTTTCGATAAAAAAGTTAAAAGAACCTCGTTCAGAAAATGAGAAGAACATTCCTTTTAAACCATTTAATTTAAAGTAAAACATTTTTAAAAATTTATTTATTAAATATTTGGAGATTATTAAAAAAAATCTTTAAAAAATTTTTGAAAAAAATGGAGATGGAATAAAAGATTACTCACCAAGTAGAAAAACAAAGTCGGTTTTCCGTAAAACCATTATTTCATATTATTGAGTACTTAAAGCGAGAAAAATGAAAGAAAAAAATATAATTTATATAAATATAAATAGGGTAATAAAATATATTATGTTTAATATATAAAGATCAAAAATTCCCTCGGTGGGGACTTAAACATAAACAATCCCAAATAATTAAGATATTGGGAAATAAATCCTCGCCTTAGGTACGAATTCCATCATATTTGTTCAAACATCCTATATAATAAATATATATTTATTATTCATATATTGTATAACCATAATTGTATATATTATACCATATATATTTTTCTTATAACTTGTTACCACATGTTTATTAATAATTATTTATTAGAGTCACTATTCTAGATGATAACTACATTATTTTTTATGTATGTTCTAGTTCGGTGGTTTTGGTCCTTGTAATTTGATCATGATTCGATGATATACCTAATTTTAATCATGTTATAAATATCATATTATATATATATTCTTCAATAAAAGGTAGTTATTGAATTAATGAATTACATCGTTCATGGAGATGGTAGGTTGTACGTACACGTGAAAGTTTTTTTCACTTTTCGATGAATGGATTGAAATAAATGTAAATAACAATTCACCTTTATAGAATCATTATTATATCTATATATAATATATATTTATTAAATAAATCCTTATAAACATCCTTTTAATGCATAAATAAAAAATAATCATGTCACTTCATGGATGTGGTAGTCCACATGTATGCACGAGCGACATTATCTTTATTCATTTGATAGAAAAAGGTAGGATAAAAAAGATTTCATAATTAAAATAACATTTAATTATATTGAGTATATTGTATTTTTTATTTTAGTATAAATACCACATATTTAGAAAAGTTAAAACCAGAAGTAAAAAAATAAAGTGATCGGTTAAGGCGATTACCTCTTCTTTGAAAGAACTCCTTTAAATATTCTCTTAAGGAAAGTTGTTTTGGTATTTTGGGAATATTATAACCCATTTATCATGGATGAAGATTTTGGATAGGGATTTTGGGAGGCTTTGGTTAGACAATGTGGCTCAAATTGGTGTAAATAAAAGGAAGAAGGTGTTCTATTTAATAAGGAGGGTAAAGGACACACTTAGAATTATAAAAAATATTAAAATATAACTAAGTCAGTCTCAAGAAAAATTCTTAAAAATATATATATTTTTTTTAATAAAATGATTCTATGTTATAAATATCCCTGTCCATTGAAATTTAGGTAGGTTTGTTATTATTTCAAACCATATCATTTAATTTAACCTCATGGTTAACAAATTTTAATCTTAACTATACTAATTAATTTTCAATATTATAAGGTTATAATTTTACTTATAATGTAAAAATTTAATCATAAATGGTTAAGGGATGAAAATATATAAAATTTATCATCCTACTTGTCTTTTGAAATATTTTTATCATATTAAAATAATTTAATAAAAAAAAATTAACATAAAATATCATTAGTGTCATTTTGGGACTATTCATTAAATTTGACATTAAACACAACATGATAGAAAAAAATTGAATATAAACATTTCAATCATTAATAATATGTTATATTTATCTATAAAAAAATTAATATAACAATTTAGCTAAATATTTTTTCTTTAAATATTTTTAGAATCATTCGTTTTATTTTCCTACTAAATGAATAAATAATAAATAGGCATTGTGTAAGAATTTAAATTAATTGTTTAATCACTAAAATTTATAAATAAATTACCATCATAAAAAATTAATTTATAATTAAAATAAATGTTTTTAACTGAACTAATTCTCTTTTCAATCTTATGTAAAAAAAATTGTAGATTTTAAATTCAAGCGAGTGACATTTTTTATTTATTCTATAATTAAATTAATATAAATTTCAAAATCAAATAAAATTGGAACCATGTGGACCTATATTAATGAATTTGATGAATTGGGAAAAATACACCAATCCAAAAGGATAAATTCAAGTTTTGTGTTGATTTTAAGACCTTATCTGATGGTTTTAACCCTATTTTACCCTTACTGGGTTGAAAAATGTTTACCAAGGTTGTTATTCATAAAGACCAAAAATAAAAGGGAACTATTTACCAAGTTTTAACCTCTTGATTTCAAATATGTTATCCATTTTTGAATATTCAATCTCTAAGAGTTTATGATATAAATTTAAATAAAAAATCATATAACATACTGAAAAATAGTTTTTAGACAAATGTGTTTTTAAGAAGAAAAATAGATTTATTCTCATCTCATTCCTGGTAAAAATATTAGATGAATATTAAAAAATTTGACTGAATATATAATATATAAATTCTATTAAAATAATTCACCAATAATTATTAATTTAATTTATTAAGAAAAAAACACATTGTGTCTATAAAAATAGGTTTTTCAAAAAAAAACTTTTTTAATTTTCAATCTTTTTTTCATTTATAATCAATTGATAACCAATTATTGCATTTTATACTTGTTTAAACCATACATTTTTCATAATTTAGTTAGTTTTATTCATACCCCCCAATCTAATTTCATGGTGATAACTATCACATTAAATAAAAATATTTCAATAGTATATCTTGGTTTCTTTAAACTCAGTGTTTCATGTTAAGTAAGTTATAAAAGGAACATAATTTATTTATAAGCAGCTATATCATAAAATCTAAGGGTGATACATTTTACACCCCTTAAAATGAATTTCTCCCTTGAAATTTCATCACTCATATACAAACAACCTATGGTAAATCTGTCTCATTACATCCTCAGGTTCCCACGTAGCTTCTTTAAATTTTGGGTTTCACCACAAAACATTGACCTGTTGAGTGGTCTTATTTCATATCACTTTCTACCTATGATCCAGAATATTCATTGGTTATTCCTCAAAAGAAATAACTTACTCTAGTGGTATGATCTCTGAGTTTATTACATGTGAATGATCAGGTATTTACTTCCACATGAGCGATACATGGAACACATTGTGAACTTGAGATATATTTTTTGGAAGTACAAAATGTTAATATATCATCCTAACATGATCAAGAATATCAAAGGGGATAATATACCTAAATATTGGCTTTCCATTATATTTGAATCTCAATACCTTATTCTAGGGAGATATTCATAGCAATACCTTATCACCAACTTCAAACTCTAGATCTCATTGATGATTTCCAGTATAATTTTATATCAACTTTGAGTTACCCTTATGTGTTTTTGAGTTGATCTATGGAAAGCCTTATATTTAATACACCTTAATTCATGATTTTTTACATATATATAGATGTAATATAATCCCATAGTATTATGAGGTCTAGTGTATTTGTAAATTTGGTATATAACCCAAAAACATGTAACATGGGTACAACAATATTATTTCAAAACCATAAAACATTCCCTTATATTCCATCATTCTTTTAATATAGCATGATATAACATATAGATGTGCATAATAAAAGAGTGAACTATAAATCTTAGTAAGGGAATAATCAAATAATAACATGATTAAATTAAGACATGTTAGTCCAGAGTCATATCCTGGTGACATAAATGGGGTGATAATCATTAACATGATCATCTATGAATGATATGAGATGATAACATCAAGGAAAATTAGAATGTGGAAACAACATAAAACATGATATCATAAGAATAATCCAAGGATAACCGAAAAGACATCATAATATATTGCACTTATTATATCCTACAATGAACCATACATGGCATATCATGAGATGAAAACATTACCAATGTATTAGATGGATCTATAATTTACGGTCCACACGTCACATCCTTATCATGTACATGAATTTGTATTCCACATAAATCATACAACATAAGAACACCTTTCATCACTTTTAATCCCATGATTAGGGAGTGAGGGTTACATGCATCGAATTACCTAATAAATAATAGATAGGTATAACTATTCTAAAACTATTTAGTTAAAAAGAGATAGATATTCACTACACAAATGTTTAGCATAGAAAATCACATGATAATTTTGGTAGCATAATGAGTTTACATAAAGGTTTATGGAGGGGGTAAATGAGATAGATAGGTGGTCTCTTAGTACATGTTCATCATTAAAAAAAGTAAATAGATGTGTAAAAAGATATTAAAAAATGGATAATTCTAAATCAAAATGGATTAATTCAAAAGTGGTAAATTAAATAAAAATAATAGAGAGTTCTTTACCTTGAGTGGAAGCTTATAAAAACTTGGGAGGATCTTTTTATGTAATAAAATTGACCCTAGTATCTGAGATTTTGTGGTTACTATATTACATTGTCATAATATTCAAGTAATCACATCCCGAAGGACTGAATAGTTTAGTAATATTGGTAATGTAGATACATACATTTAATTCAAAAATATTTGGAAATATAAAATAAAAAAAATTATTTTATTTGAGATCATCTATATTCCCACAATAATATCACTATATATCAATAATTAAACACTTCCTATCATCCCAAGGAAAGGAAACATAAGAAAGGGGTGATCTCTAATGCTCAGTAAGGTTATGCATTCAACGAAATATATCGTGAATAAATGGTACATAATTAATATGTCAAGTTAAATAACTGAAACACATTCTATTTAATCAATAACATGAACATGAATAATAATAGGGCCAGAATAAATAATGATCAAATAATGCTATATAAATAATCACATGAGTAGGAAACATAACCATAGATATTATAATTAATAAAATAATCACATGTAATATCACTAACTAATATCATAATCGGGAAATTCATAATGATAGACATCTAAAACATATTATTAATCCCTTTCACAAGATAGTTTATATCTATGGGGAAACCCCATTTAATTTTTCAAAATTATTTATCTCATGAAACCTAATAATGCATTGAGGGGATATGTAATTTTGGGCCCCACCCATCACATAATAATTCCAATGCATTACTAATATGAAATGGGTTAAACATAATCAACAAAAACATTTATATTTAAAAACAAACCTACAAAATTTCAAAACAAACCCTAATCAATACACATAATCATAAACCATCCCAACTTGAATGGTGAATTGTAATAAAATATTTATCATTAGTCAAAATGATAATAAACCATCCATAAAAATAATAATGATTGTATAAATATAATATATCCTAAATGGATCAAAATTACAATAAATTTTTTATGTCATTGATGAATAGAAATACCATAAAAATGATCTTCTAAAATATTCTTGAGAAAAATAATATTTACGCCTTTAAAATTACATTTTAAGAATAAAATTTCATAAAAAATATGAAAATACTACTATTATAAAATTACCTTTTAAACATGCAAATTAATCTTTAAAACATTGAGTGGTCTTTATGTTTATAAATTTCATATATTTCGTAAACGTTAAATATTCTTTTTAGAACTTCAGTAAAAGGAAAATGTTCCTTCATTGGAAAACGACATGATGATTCCTTTAAAAAAAATTTAAAAATCCAAAAATGGGTAAAAATGTATTTAATAAACCATTTTGAGAATGTTAAAAACATTTTTCAGACATTTTTTTAGAAAAATGGTTTTGGATGAAAATGGATTTTCAACCAAATAGAGAAATGAAGTCAGATTTTCTTATAAACATTTTCTCAATAATTTTAACCACCAAATATAGGATAAATTGTAATATTCCATAATAAATTTAATGAATAACATTATAATATATATATATATTAAGTTATAAATATCAAATAATTATCACAAGGAATAACTAAACATAAACAACCCCGAATAATGATGAGATTCTGAAATAAACCCTTACCACTTTGTTAACGATTGAATCATAATCCCCATGAAAGAAATAACTTATAATTAAGATTTAAATACTATAAAGATAAATATATTCATGATATAAAATATCAAAATGTGCATTATATAAACCATAAAAAGGAGTAAGTGGTGAATATGGAATATGTCTCATAGAAGTAAAAGTGAGACGAGAAACCCTAACTCTGCTTTGACTTCCTTCATATGTGTCTGGAAGTCTTATAAAATAAATATTGGTTTATTATACATAAATTTAATAACTACACCCATATATTTTCATATCATATACAATTTACTTATAGATTATTATGACATGTTTATTATGAATTCTTTGTTAAAATCACTATTTTGGGTGATAATTGCTTCATTTTTCATATATGTTTCTCTTTAATAATTTAGGTAATTTTATGTTGATCATAGTTAAATCTTCTCCATAATTTAAAAAATTATATAAATATAAAATATATTCATTATATATGTAATTTAACTAATCTATAAAATTTAGAGATAGAAAATGGATTGCACTGTTCATGGAGATGGTAAGTCGTATGTACACATGAATGTTGTTTCCATTTTTCATTTATGGATGGAACGAAAGGAAAATAAACATTAATTAACCATTAAAAAATTATTATTATTTCATATATATCAATTATATTAATTAAATACATTATTATTATCATCCATGTAAAACTAAAAAGAAAAACATTTCACATCACTATGTGGAAGGGGTAGTCCACATGTACACACGAGCGACATCATTTTTTTCCAAAGGATTAGAATTTAAGATGTTATTTGTGAAATTATAATATATATCAAATATATTCAATAATTTTAACATTAATAACATCCATTTTATGCGTAAGTGAAAAATGAATCACATCGATTTGCGAGGTGGTGGTCCACCGTACACACGAGTGATGTTATCGTATCCCCAACAGAATGTAAGGTGAGTAGGTATATGTGATATCATAATTAAATAATTATAATAATCTCATAAATATCATGTAAATATTTTAAATCCATAATTATATCCATCCTTGAATAGTGGTGATGTAAAACGAATTACATTGGCTCGTGATGTGGTAGCATGTTGTACACACGATCGACAATTTCATTTCACATTTGATGGAAGTGGAGATGAAAATGGGTTTTAAAATTAACTTAATAATATTTAATTCTATACAGTATACTGTTTTTTTATATTATCATAGTTTAAGATGATTTTAAGGAGGTGTAGGAAAAAAACAAATATGCACGTTTAATAATTTTACCTCCACTTCGGAGAGCCTCTTTAGGTTTATACATAAATCCATCTTAGGGGTGATTAATAATGAAAATGAGGCCTCTAGGATGTGGGTATGGAATTAAGGAACATAGTTTGTTAGTTATTCTCCCCAAAATTTGGTTTTAAAAGTTTTAAGAGGAGAGGATAGGGGTGGCCTTTTAAAAGTGGGCGAGAGAACACACATGGGATATTTTAAAAGATAGAGTGATAACCACATTTGTATCATGAAATAAGCCTAAAAATAATTAATTATTAAATATTAGAGGTTATAAGGTCTAAATATTTCCATAAAATGGGTTATGGATATGTTTTAGGTCATTTTTAACCCTTATCTTATTACATTAACCCCTATAAACCCACTTTTACCTTAACCACAATAATTAATTTTTATTGTTTTCACTATTAATTATGGAAAAAATTAATTCCAAACTATTAGATAATTTAAATTATGATTATTACATATATGGAATCTGTTTTTTTCATATTCAATTCACAAAATTATCATAATTAAATTTAAAATTAAACATGTAGACATGTCAAAAAAATAGCTTTTCCAATGAGAAACTTTCAAAAGTTCAAAATATTTTTATATCATAATTGAATATATTGTTGATTTAAATTACCCAAACTAGTTAAATTTTAATATAATTGAACTAATTTATATTTAAAACTAATTTAAAATCAAATTTAACTTTATAATTAATTTAAATGTATAGTTAGTTTTCAATAAAGAGTCGGTAGTTTTCACTATTCATCAAAAAATAATCTTTTTAGAAAAATCTAAAATAATCACCCAAAGAAAATTTTTACATGTAGAATTCAAAAATGAATTTTATTTTTTCAAATAAATTTTCAAAAATTGGTGAAAAATAATTTTAATTTATTCTTGCAAAGCCCGACTAAACTACTTTTGGATAATACCGTTTTTAAGAAAACATGTGTTTTTCTTTTAAATGGTTATTATTTTATTACTAATAAATAGATATCCATTGAATTTTATACATGTGCAAACAATTCAATTTTCATAATTTACTTATTACTATTCATAACCACTAACTTAACCTCAAGTTTATAATAATAATATATTAATATAGTATTGTGGTTCATTCAAACTCGGTGTTGCGTGTATTGAAAGCTATTGAAGAGATTGAATTTATTTAAAAAGAAATATATCATAAAGTATTATAGTGAAATATTCTCTTATAAATTGTGTCTGCATAATTTATTCTTGATCTCAATAATCAATAGTTTGACATTTTAAAATACCACTATTGGAAATCCATATTTTAAAAAAGGTTAATAAAAATTAAGCTTCATAAGAAAGAAGTGGAATTAAAAAGTTTATCTATAATAACAAATTGCTATGATTCTAAGTCAGAGAACATTGGTGGGAAGTGAAGATATAGACATGGAATAAACGTGTAAATAATTATAGAGAGTGATATAGATCCTTGATCACAAGAAATTGAACGATATATGGAAATTTTGAAATAAAAAATAAATAAATATATGATGTGAATGAAGGTAATAGGATACCATTTTCATTTCAATATCATTTTCCAAAATTTTAGGGATTATTTTTCTATCCAGACTATGAACATGAAGAAATATACTTTATATATTTCTATTTCATAGACACAATTTTAATAGTTGGTTGTGATTTGATCATTTTACACTTCTTTTCTTACCCTAAGTAATAAATATATAAAATGAATTTTGTATGATTGAAGCACCAATGGATCATAAGCTACGTAAAAGAGTGTAAATTGCTTCTATATGTTTAGAATTATTTACCAAAAAATAGTTAAAAAGGGTCATACATATAATACATTAATCTCTAAACCTCAATAGTAACACCTAGAGTTTAACTTAATTCATTTCATAAATAGTTACTCTTCCATAATAAGTCTAACCAAATTCAATGTCCAAAAAATTTAGAATTAAGGTCAATAAATTGACATAATATTACCTAGATAATATAAAGTGTATTTTAATGTCACATTCCAAATATGTGAATACCTTGATTACCATAAAACCTTAATGAAAACATGAATGATTCAAAAAATAAAATCTCATGTTGTCGAATATATTTCATAAATCCAAACAAGTTGTAAACTCTAGAAAATATAAAATAAACCATCAAATTACTAACCTATTTCAAGGTCTCCAATATTATCCCATAAAAATCCCTTTATCATTATTCTCTCAACATATATCATATATTAAGGTTCATCTTCCCCAATTATTTGTTTTACAAGAATTACAACATACCACTAAATTACTTTTAATGGTCACAAATACCATTTAACATATTCTCTAAAATACATAAAGAAAAAGTACCTCAATAAAATACTTATACATTTCATGATTCTTATAACCATAATAACATTGATAAAATAATTTTACAACATAATTCTAAAATCCAATTACATAGTAACTTTAATAATTCTACTTCTTCTATAGAAATAGAATAATATTGACCTTGATATCCAAGATTATTATGATGTATATTCCCTTGATGATTGGGGAATTCATTTTCATAGTTCCCCATATTATTATAGTTGAATAATTTCAGATTTTAGGATTATTTATTTCCCTTGAAATCATGAGAATTGTGGTCATTCTCTCAACACTGGTAGAAAACTCTCATTCCCTTCAAGAATGTACCAGAGTATTTCATTCCTCAATTATCACATGGGGAAATCCTACTTTCATTTCTTCCCTTTATCCACATTTTTTCTTCCATGATCTTCTTCTCTTAATTATCATTAAATCCATAATATTTATAGAATTATTTCTCTATATTAATACTATATGATGATATGTCCTCATATGATGAGAAATTTTGTGAGATTAGTTTCCTTTGAAGAATTTTATTAATACCAAATTTTTTTTAATATTTAACCTTGTATTACAAACATATTATGTAGCATTCCTTTATAACCTTGTAATGTTGGATTCATATATAGCAACATTTTTATCTTCCTTTTTTCTTAGAATCTAAAATTGTCTCTCCATATCTTCTTGTTTCTCATGAGGAGAATAATTTTCCAAGAATAGTACCTTAGAATCCTTCCATTCCATGTTTACAATATCTTCTTAATCATTAGTTTTTTGAATCTATGACCTCCATTGATCTGAATCAATTGAGAGATGACAAAATTCTATAAAAAAATCTCCCTTTTATTACTTCATAGAGAGAGAAATTTATTATCTAAAGAATTTATCCATTGGTCAGGTATAAATGGATTTCTAGTCCCATTTAATGATGGAGGTTTTTGACACATAAATTGGTATAAAATTGGTACATTTCATGGTGGATCAGAATATTTCTCCATACAAGAATGTTTATTTCATATAACATGAGTCAGTTATCCCAATATGGTTATAATTTATTCAGTTCCATCTATAGATCCAACTCAAGATTCATTGTCTTTCCTATGAGTTAAATCCCTACATGGGGTATGTGAATAGATATGATACACATTCCTTCCACTAGGCATAATTTCTAAATAATGGAATACACTATATAATATCATAACATTGTAAAACCATAATGCATAATCCCAAAACTAGTGAGACACTTAACATAAATTTAAAAATGTATGCATGGATTATCCCATATTCATAAACATGTTTTTGATGGGAATGTTTTGAAATCATAAAAATATTTTCAAATCCTTCTCAATGGTTTGTAAATAAAATGTGAATTATCCTAAGAATATCCCCCATGAGTGTCAAATCAAGTATGCAGTGAGGCCTATTTTCATGTACCAATTAACACTCGAATCAATCCTGATATGCCTTTTTTAGAGTTATTACCCCTAAGTATATGTTTTCCAAAATCAGATCTACTTTTAGTATCCAAGTAGGAATGTATTTCTAGGTAAACCACCTAATATATACCTTAATAATACTTTAGGATGTTCTTCTATGCATATAATCATTTTATAACATAGGTTTATGTTACCTAATCTATGTTTCCCTAAATCTAGTTCCTAAGGTTTCAACTAAACTTCCTTTGATACCAACTATAAAGACCTCAACCCCAGTAGCCTAGATTCTATGGTTACTTTATTAAATTGTCATAATATACAAGGAATCACATCTTGAAGGACCAAATATTTTGGTAGTCTTGGTAAACTAGATGCATAATTTTATTTCACTTGCATTTGAAAACATAATATAAAACAGAATACTTTCTTTTATATAATATTTATCCCCTCTAGAATATACTTGCATATCATTAATAAAACACTTCCTAACTTCCTGGGGAAATGACACATAAGAAAGGGTTTAGCTCTAATGCAAGTAAGGGTATGCATACAGTTGAACCTATCATGAATACATAATACATAATCAATATGGAAAAGGTAAATAAATAAAACACATTTCATTTAATCATTTATTTGAACATGAAGAATAATATGGTAGGAATAAATGATGATCAAATAATTCCATATAAATGATCACATGAGATTAAAACTTGACCATGGATATTCTAAATAATTTAATAGTCACATAGAACATCAATATATAATCTCAGATTGTGGGAATTCATAATGATGGACATCTGAAACATATTTTCAAAACCTTTCACAAAAAATTTTAAATCTGTGGGTAAATGCCAATTTAATTTGAAAAACAGGTTTTTCTCATGAGACCTAATGATGTATCGAGGGGCTATGTAATTTTGATCCCCACCCATCACATAATAAGTTCAATTCATTCATCATATGAAATGGGTGAAACATAAACAACATAAACATTTATTTTAAAAACCCAACCTACAAAATTATAATACTTACACCAATCAATAAACATAATCATAAACTATCCAGAGTAATATGGTGAATGGTAATAAAATTCTATATCTCCAGTCAAACTGATCAAAATACATGAAGAGAAATAATAAGGATGGTATCAATACAACATATCCCCAGTGGATCATAGGTACAATAAATGGTTTATATCATTAATTAATATATATACTATAAAATTAAATATAATAACCTCTTCACATTAAAAATAACCATTTAAGAATAAATGTTCACAAAAAAATTAATATTCTTCTATTTCAAAATGACATTAGGAATTTATAAAGGGTTATTTAAAACATTGAGTGTTCATGATGATGGGAAATTTCAGACATTCCGTTCACATTAAAGAAATATTCCTTTCATAATTTCAGTAAAATCCAAATGGGCTAGAAGATTCTAACTATATGTTACCATGATCGGGTAAGTTTTTACCTCTCTCTAAGTTCCATTTTGGTTCAAAGTCCTTAGAAGTGTTTTTATGGGTTTTTCTGCAGTCTATAGAGAGGGTAAACATTGTGTACCTAAGGTACACATCGTGTACCTATGGTAAACATTATGACTAGGAATTACATGATATGACATGGAAAAATGTTAGTTTTTTACCCGAGGCGATGGGTTTTTCAGTGGAACTTATCTAGCATGGATTACACATCATGACCTGGCCTGTTCCCAGGATTATGCCACGCGTTTGGAAGATTTTCTCAGTCTTTTCTTTCCAAACCTATTGGCTCTTGAACCATTACTATCACGAACCAGACTGGGTACCCTGGTAACCCAATAACTGAGTTAGCCCTGACATGCCCCGAAGGTCGTTCCTAATCCCCACAGGTTAGAAACTATAACAAGGCATCATAAAACATACAAGTGGGAATGATTTTTTTCCACAAAACATAGTGGAAGTAAAAGATATCAAGACAGTATTCATATCGAATGAAAACTCCACAAGGAGTATTGCACTAAAATACAACAAGGTACAACAACCCAAAATACTGAAACCCAAGTACTAAAACAGGAATAAATGGCCCCATGGTCCCTAAGGACACAACTCACCAAGACCATGGTTTAGTATCTGAATCCACCTCCAAGATATCCCTTCCCTTTTCTCAAACTTGGAGGAAGAAAGTCTACAAACATTTGAAGGAAAAAAGTAGGGTGTGAGCCAAATCCCAGAAGTATACCACTAAATATTCCCTAATAGATGCCAAATATATATTATCCTAATAAATCCTATCAATTTTCAAGGTAAACGGGTTTGGAAAATCAAATCATATTTAAACCAAACATGCTAAAAATTTTCAAAATGTTGTAAATATACTTCTAAAGCATAGGATTTTATTTAAAAAAGATAGAACATTTCTAAAACAATGGCTTAAGTAAAAATTTATATAAAATATTTTATATAAATTCAGTAGGCATGTAAATTTGTTAAAACAACATTGGCATACATTTAAATCTCAAATATAAATAAACAAGTGAGCAATATGGTCATCAACCAAAAGGTATGATATTATTAAGCAGATATAGGATTCCACACTCTCTTAGTGGTCTTGGAAAAATGAGTATGCCCACATCCACCTAAAAATGGAAATAAGAGACTCTTTACCCTTCGATCAGGGATGTTACCCACCAAATGTATGTTTTAGAACGTTTTGATAGCGTAGAGTTTGTCCAAATAACTAACCAACTACATAAGGCTTTCATGTTCTCTTACATGATGGGCAATTTATTTTAAGACTCCATAAAATAAAATAAATCCCATTATTCCTTTTCAAAAATTCCAATTTCTTTCCATTTATAACCAAAATAGGTTTTATTCAAAAACATGCCTTTTTCATAAGATAAAACCACTGGGTTTCTATCAAATCATTTTAAGCCATTTTCATGAGTTTTAAATCCATTCAAAACCAATTCCATCCTTTTAAAAAATCATTTTCACAATTAAATTCAACTATTTAATTGAAAAAATTTCCATCGAATCCACATTTAAATTTAAAATTTTAAATCATCCAATTTCTATAAACCCACCCAAATTCAATGGAATTGGGTGTTTTCCAAATTTCCATGCCAAAACCATTCAAATCTCCCAATTCATTAGAATTGGGTTTTCTCAAAGAAATTGAAAACAAGTTTAAGAAATTTAATTTAAATAATTAATTGAAATAAATCAAGCAATACAATAGTAATCAATTTGGAAAATTGAGATTGAACCACCTTCCTCTTATCAAAACAAAAAACTCACAACAACACCCTCCAATGAGAATGAAGGTGTAGAAGACCTTGAAACTCAACCTAGAAGAAAGATCCAACACCACAGGGAATAGATCCATCAATTCCTAGATGATCCATTAAACCCCCAATAGAGGAGAAAGAGAGAAACTTAAAGAACTAGGGAGAACCCTTAACCAGGAATCACACCACCAGAGACATGATGATCCAAAACTGATCAGATCGATCCAGAAGGAGGGGTGCCTCTAAAAAATTCCTATGAAGGGTTTTGGTTTGAGATACAAGAGGTATGTAAAGAAAAGACTGAGTGAAACTACCAAACACGTGACTTAAACCATGGAATGGGTCGGTTCATGACATGTACCCAAGGGTCATGACGTGTAGTCCACATAGGATAAGTTATGCCAAAAAAAACATTCCCTTGAGTTAAAAACTTACATTTTCACCTACATGATTTGTACCCACCATTCACAACATGTACCAGTTCACAACGTGATCTCCCCTTTCACAACTTGAACACAATAGCCAGTACACGATGTGTACCTCAGGTACACGACGTGTTCTTGTTCTGCAGCCTACAAAAAACCAAAAAAACACTTCTAAGGACTTTGAATAAAAAGGGAACTTAGAGAGAGTGAAAAACTTACCCGATCAAGGTAATGGGATATTACAACATCCCCACCATAAAAACATTTTTCCCCCAGAAAGCCTATGGATAAGCATTCATTCCAAAGAGATGAGGCCACTGCTCTCTCATCAGTGCCTCACATTCCCACATCTCATGACTATCAGAGTCATGCTGGTATAGTATGTGAACCAAAGGTATTGTCCTCCCATGAAGTACCTTGGCCTCAGAATCAACTATCCTGACTGGTCGCTCAGTCAAAGATAAATCAAGCTCAATCTCAAGATCACTCCATCTCAAAACGTGAGATGGATCAGATAGATACATTATCAGTTGCAATACATTGAACACGATATGTGTCAACATCAGTTGTGATGGAAGTAAAAAATGGTATGAAAACTTCCCCACCTTCTCCACAACCTTGAAAGGTCCCACAAGGCAAGGAGAAAGCTTCCCTTTCCTCCTAAACCATTGATAACCCAACTGGGATGAAACCTTTAGAAACACCTAATCACCAACTGAAAACTCCAAGGTCTATATTGTCGATTAGAATAAGACTTATATTGAATTTTTGTTGGCAAAATCCTCTGACAAATCAATTAAATCTTAGTTATCATCTCTTTCAACAATCTTGGTCCAACAAAGGAACATTCACTAACCTCCAACCAACACAATGAAGATTTACAAGGCTTCCCATACAAGGCCTAAAATGGTTTCATTCTGATCGTGAACTGGTAACTGTTATTGTAAGAAAACTCAACTAGACCTAGGTGATCATACCAATCCCCACCAAAGTCTATAAGAGAGGCGTGAAGCATATCTTCAAGATTTTGTATAGCTTTTTCTTTCTAGCCATCCGTCTGCAGATGGTGGGCTATGCTCAAATGGACATGAGATCCTAGTGCCTCCCAAAGGCCTCTCAAAAGGCGAGATGCAAGCTGAGGATCCCTATCATATATTATAGTAGATGGAACTCCATGAAAACAAACAATCTATTTCACATAGATATTTCCCAACTCCTCAACTTTGGTCATATCATAAATGGGTATAAAGTGAGCTGAAATGGTTAGAATGTCAATCATAACCCATATAGAATTATTATTTCTCACGGTACATGGTAACCCAACCACATGGTATATAGAGATATCATCCCACTTCCAGGTTAGGACTGTAAGTGGATGAAGTAAACTCGAAGGTTTTTTATGCTCATCCTTAACCTGATGGCATGTATAGTAATGGGAGAAAAACTCAGCAATGTCCCATCATATTCTCAGCCACCAGAACTACTGCCACACATCATAGATCATTTTTTTGTTCTTAGATTCATATCCCACTGGGAGTTATGGAAATCTCCCATTATAGCCTTTCTTGATTCTAACATCACAACGAAGTGATTCTGATAGAAAAGAACACCCTCTTTGGAGAACAACCATAGGGAATATATCTCCCCACTATAAAGATAGTCTCCAATGGTACGGAACTAATCATCGAGTTGTTGATCTTGAAGAATCATCTTAATAATAGCATATGTCAACTGAACACTAGACAAGGAAACCACATCCCCTTCCTCCTAAACTCTGATAATAAATTGTGCAAAGAGATCCATCAAACTCTACTCTTCCAAATATTCTCACTACCTAGGTTAGAAGTTTCCTACTCAAAGCATCAACAATGACATTCCCTTTCCCTGGATTATAGGTGGTGTTAATGTTGAAAGACTGTAGTTACTGTAACGTCCCGACCCCAGTTACCCAGAGTCAGTGCATTATTACATAACATTAGCATGATCATAAAATATCAAGTCTCGAAAGACCGATTAGTTTAGTAGCCTTGGAAACACTAGATACATTCATAAGTCTTACATTACATCATAAAGTGAAAAACTAAAACAACATAATCTCCATATTCCAAACTCATAACCCCTCAGACTATCCCTGTAGGTCAGTCATAAAATACTTCTTCACATCCTGGGAAAAATAAAACATAGAAAGGGGTGAGCTCAGATGCTCAGTAAGGATAACAATATAGTGTAAACTTTCATAAATAGGCATGAACATTTAAGGCAATGTATAACTAAAAAAAATACTTTTGAACTTGAACTTCAGCATAATATGACAAAAATAGAATGAAATAATTCCATTTACTTATTCACATGGATATTCTATTAGTCAAATAATCACATGCAATATCAATAACCACTTTCATAATGATGGAATTCATAATGCCAGACTATCATAACCACATAGTCAAGGCCTTGTGCCAAGACTACAAATAAGATTTTTTCAAGGCCTTGTGCCAAGACACTAGTTTGTCTCATGAGACCTACCGATGCATCGAGGAGCTATAGCGGGCTCCACCCATCACTTACTAAGTCCAATGCATTCCTCATATGAATAGGTTTAAACATAACATAAACATTCGTATTAAAACTAGCATACAAAATGTCAATACTTTCTCCATAAACCATGAATGGTATAAAAATAACACATCCACAGTCAAAAATATCAAAAAATCTTCAATAATATATAGCAGTTTTGTATCATAATAAATCAACTTCAAATAAGCTTAAAATTCATCAAAGGATGTTAACATAGATGAAATCAAATCTATTTGAGAGAAATATCTCTCTTTTTTAAAATCATTTAAAAGTCGCATAATTATAAAAGAAAACATTTACTTTGAAAATATTCTTATAAGATTTTAAGGGAAGCTTCAACAATTTTATAACGGTGGAAAATAGTCTCACCTGCCGTATAAGTTAAAAAGACATTCTTACCTTAATTCTGTCGAAAATGTTAAAAAGGACCTTGTTGGGAAAACGATAGAAAGATTCCTTTATAAACATATTATAAAAATTAAAACAAGGGTATACATGAATTTAACCCATATTCTATAAAATAGTAAGAATGGTTTAAAATACATTTTTAAGAAGGATGTGGATGATAAAGAGGTCTCAGTAGATACTTACGTAAAAACAACCTCAGATAATAAAGAGATTGTGAAATTAACCCTTACCATGTACTTTTCCTTGGTCGAGGGTAGGTTAAACTCCGGTATAATGGTGAAATAATTGTTATTAAATTATAAAAGAATCATATACATTAATATGATATCATATATGATCTTTTAACATTGCTTTGTTAATAATATCTTTGTATTATCGTTGTTTCGGGTGTTAGTGGATTCGTTTTCCTTTATATTATTTGTTATGTGAGTCATATTTGTTATGGATGGGATGTATATTATTCATATCCAGAATGATATCAAGTCTTTAAACATTATTTTTAATCATCTACTGAAAATTAGTCTTGAATGGATACGATGGGGAATGAATCTCATCACGTTCGTGGAGACGGCAATCCGTACGTACGCACGAGCGAAAATATCATTATTTTGATATTAAAATAATATATAATTGGATGTTATACCATATATAAATAATCATTATCATGTTATATTTATTATTTACATGAATTACACATCATTATTATACCCATCCAAATAATAATGTATTGAATGACAATTACACCATGACGTGGAGACGGTAATCCGTACATACGCACATATGGTGACATGTCATTCAAAGGATGGATAGAATAATGAATTTGGTTGTACCATATTTATAATAACATCACAGTATATAAAAGATACTGGAGTTATTATTTTATAATGTAAACAACAACAAAAATGAAGTGGAAGAAGAAAGGAACTTGAAAGTGGTGGTGAGATATTTACCTCTTCTTCGGGTTCTTCCTTTTGATTTGATCAAATGGGCTCCTTAGGTTGGATTTCTTACTAAAGTAAGGCCTATAGGATTAATGGAGAACAGTTGAGAGGGTATTTGGGTAGATTTTGGCCGATCCAAATGGCTTTGAAGGTGTGAATTAGAGAGAAGGGGGAGTGCCCTTTTATTAGAGGGGTGAGGGGCACCTTAGGAAAAGCTAGAAATATTATTTTATAATAAAATAATTTTTGGTTTATAATGGATCCAAAATGGATTATTTAAAGAATAAGGTGGGGATGGGTCAAAAACCACTCAAACAATAGGTTTTAGACAGGTTTGGGTCACTATATTAACATTTTCCTTTAGATTTTACTCTTAGTTAAATAGTTTGACATTTACCATGTCACTTTGTATTTTTATATTATATGGTTAATAAACTTACTATATACTTCTAAGAAAATCCCAAGTGGTTCATTAATGATACACCTATCATTATATAAGTCCTTTGGCCTAACCTTAGATATTTAGGGGTAGAATATCAATTAATAATATAATATTTGTTTTAAAAACTCTTTTATGTCAATTTTGACACTATTTGGTATTTTGTTTTTTCTAAATTCATAACAGCATTATTGCTTCGAAAAAAATTAATCTAACCAACCCTAATATGACATATTAACCTATAAAATTAGTGGAATTCATAAAAATTCTCAAATTATATTTATTTGGATATTTATAATATCAATTATTTTAATATTTCATTAATTAGGTAATTACTGCATCATCATTGTGTCATAAATAAATTAAATTATTTAATGTCTAAAAAATATAAATAAAATAAAATTACGTAGGAAAAATTTTTATCTTTATAATGAGTATTTATAATCTAATTTATCTTATGTATAACCCTATATTAAAAATGTTTTAGTTATTAAACTTTGATTTTAAATCTTTTAACTCTTCTTTGAATTAAATAATAATAAATGTCCTAATCTAATCCAAGTGGACCAAAGAGGTTCATATTTTATTGATAAGGTTGTTTTTTGTCGAATTATTCTTATCCAATAGAATTAGTACATGTGTTAGGGTAATAATAATATCATTTTTACCCTTAATTACCCTATTTAATTTAAACTGTGGTAAAAAAAAGTTAAAAGTTACTATTCACCAAAAAATATTTTTATCTTATTAAACCATATTTTACTCCTTAATATTAATTATTTCTCTCGGATTTTCGAAATTCCACTCACATAAGCAGTAAAATTAAGTTTTATGTGAATTTGCAAATTCTCCTAGGAGATGGGTAAAAGACGGTGAAAAGTTCAATAAAATTTTTATATATCTAAAATTATTATAAACTGACTTCAATGAATTACATTGAACTTATATAGGCATTATGTATCTATTTTGACCTAAAATAAATAATTATTTAAACAAAAATTCGGTTTTAAACTATAACTCAGTGTTTTTTCACTATTCATCAAAAATTGAACGTTTTCAGAAAAATACCAAAAATTCACCCTAGGCTAATTTAGACATTCTGAATCCAAAAATGAAGTCCATTTTGAAAGATAAAATTTATAAAATTTCAAAAATTGGGTATTACAATTAATAACGTCTAGTTTGATTGGTTGTGGTGTGTGTTAGAACTCGAAGTTGCATACAACACACGCTATTGTATTAATCAAAGAGAAGCGTATCATGGAATATTGGGGTGTTACATTCTCTCCTCCCTCAAATAATTTCGTCCTCAAAATTTCTAGAATATTACTACATAAAAATACTTGGGTGGTTCTTCATCATAAGTTCTTCAGGTTCCCACGTTGCCTCTTCCATCTTATGGGTTTCTCAGCACTTGTTCTCTTGTATCAAGAATCTTGACAGGCTCTTCGCAATAAGACAGATCGGGTTCCAGTTCTAATTCCTCATAGGTGATTAAATGTGTTGGTTCAGACATGTATTTTCTCAACAGTGATACGTGGAACATATCATGAATTTTGGAGAGATTTGGCGGCATTTCCAAACGATAAGCTACAGCCCCAATTCGTTCTAGAATTTCGAAAGGTCCTATGTACCTGGGACTCAATTTACCTTTCTTACTGAAATGTATAACTCCCTTCCATGGAGATACCTTCAAGAAAACATGATCTCCTACCTGAAATCCCAAATCCTTCCTTCGGTTATCGGCATATCTCTTCTTCCTACTTTGAGCTGCTTTGATATGGGTTTGGATTACCTTCACCTTTTCCATCCTTTCCTCAAAAAGTTTTGGGCCTACAAGTTTTATTTCACCAACATCATCCCAACAAGTTGGTGTGCGACATCTCTTTCCATATAATGTTTTATATAGTGCCATCTGAATACTTGAATGGAAGCTATTATTATAGGAAAATTCTACCAAAGATAAATATTGATCCCACATACCCTGAAAGTCAATTGAGCAGGATCTCAACATGTCTTCTAAGGTTTTAATAGTTCGTTCTGATTGTCCATCTGTTTGAGGGTGGTAGGCGGTGCTCAAATGAAGTTCAGTATCCAGGGATTTCTGAAGAATTTTCCAGAATCTTGAAGTAAAACGTGGATCACGATCAGAAACAATCGATAGGGGTACTCCATGAAGTCTCACAACTTCATTAATATATAGTCTTGCTAGACATTCAAGTGGTATATCTTCTCTTATAGCAAGAAAATGTGCTGACTAGGTAAGATGATCAACAATGATCCATATTTCATCGTTCCTTCTAGGATTATTTGGTAGTCCCATGACAAATTCCATCGTAATATTATCCCATTTCCACTTAGGTATGGGAATAGGTTGCATGACTCCTCCTGGATGTTGCCTTCTAGCTTTCACTTGTTGACAAACCATACATCTTGACACAAAATCAGCAATATCCCTATTCATGTTTTCCCACCAAAAATTTTCCTTCAAATCTCTATAAATTTTGGTGCTCCCATGGTGTATAGATAAATTGGAACTATGAGCATCGTCCAATAATTCCCTTTTTAGATCAGGTATACCGGGAACACAAAGTCTCTTCCCGAATTTCAAAATCCTGTCTTCATATACGAATTCAATCAATCTCTCATCATTTACAGCTTTAATCTTCTTTTGAAACTCTTCATCACTGGTCTGAGAACTCTTTATCCTTTCTAGTAAAGATGGTTTGGAAACCATTTGAAAAAGAATTGATGTTTCACCTTCCATGGTGATTCCCATATCCATCTTTACTAGATCCATAAAAATAGGATCCCTTTCAACTCTCATCTTGTTCAAAACTCCATGATCCTTTTTTCTCAAAGAATCTTCCACCTTATTTGTCTTCCCCGGGTGGTAGTGTATTGTGCAATCGTAATCCTTGAGTAGTTCAAGCCATTGCCTTTGCCTCATGTTGAGTTCTTTCTGTGAGAAAATATACTTCAAACTCTTATGATCGGTATATATCTCACATTTTTCACCATAGAGATAATGTCTCCATATCTTCAAAGCAAAGATTACAGCTGCTAACACAAGATCATGAGTAGGATTGTTTTGGTCATGAATTTTTAACTGTCGTGATGCATAGGCAATAACCCTATCATTCTGCATAAGGACACAACCAAGTCCTTTCTTTGAAGAATCACTATAAATAACAAACCCATAATTCACCAATAGTATAGTCAATATAGGAGCATTGATAAATCTTCTCTTAAGTTCTTTAAAACATTCTTCACACTCTTTTGTCCAAACAAATTTAACCCCTTTACATGTGATATTTGTTAATGGGTTAGACAATCGGGCAAAATTCTGGATGAAACGTCGATAATAACCTTCTAAACCAATAAAACTGTGTACCTTAGTTATACTCATTGGTGCTGGCCATTATTGGATTGCTCTTGTCTTAGAATGATCAACAGAGATTTCATCCTTAGAGACAATATGGCCAAGAAAAGAAATCTCTTGAAGACAGAATTCACACTTGCTAAACTTCCCATATAATTCATGTCTTCTTAGAGTCTTCAGGATAATGCACAAGTGATTTTCATGATCTTCGTAGCTTTTGAGGTATACCAAGATATCATCAATAAATACCACTACAAAGTCATCATGATATTCCTTGAAAACTCTATTCATTAGATCAGTGAAAATAGAGGGTGCATTAGGCATCCCAAAAGGCATTACTATAAACTCATAATTCTCGTACCTGGTTCGAAATGCTGTTTTCGGAATGTCTTCCTTCTTTACACACAACTGATGATATCCAGATCGAAGGTCAATCTTTGAAAAATATTGAGCTCCATGAAGTTGGTCGAATAAATCATCAATGCGAGGTAGGGGATACTTGTTCTTTATTGTTATAGCATTGATCTCCATGTAGTCAATGCACAACCTCATAGATCCATCTTTATTCTTAACAAAAAGAACATGGGCTCCCCATGGAGAAACACTAGGGAGAATAAATCCCTTATTATTCAATTTCTCTAGTTGTTTCTTTAGTTCCACTAATTCCACAGTGGCAATTCTATAAGGGGTCTTCGATATGGGCCTTGAACCAGGAATTAAATCAATGGAAAACTCAATTTCTCATTCTGGAGGATTTCCAAGTAAATCTTCTGGAAACACATCAACATATTCTCTCACAATAGGTACATCCTCTATTTGAACAATCTTTTCCTCACCCACAGTCATTTCATTCTCTTCCTCCCCAATAATTTAATTTAGTTGAGCTACTGGGGGTGGATCTAGATAAGAATTGGGTGGTGATGATTATACTCTAAAGATTAGGTGTTCTTTATCATCATCATCAAAAATAGTAACCTCCTTCTTCTTACAATAAATTTTTGCATCATGGTCCGAAAGCCAATCCATACCGAGGATTATATCAAATTCTATCATGGGTATGACAATGAGATCAGCAGATAAAGAACATTTATATACCCTAATGGGAACTGATTCACAGAACTTTGTAGCAATGATACTTCCCTTAGGAGTTTTGACTGACAAATCCCTTGTTAAATCAAATTGGAAATATCTAATTTTCTTAGAAAACTGGGAAGATATGAAACAATGCGATGATCCAGAATCAAATAAATCATTGGCTAAACTTGAGGAAACCATTAAATTACCTTCCACCACGTCTTTCCGAGCTTCAACCTCAGTAATAGTGATCGCATAAGCTTGGCCTTGATCCCTTGGCCTTTTCTGAGGTAAGTTTCCCTGATGATTAGGACATTAATTTGCATAATGTCCCATCTCTATTCAATTTTAGCATTGAACATCGGTAGCTTCATTCTTCCCCTTGCAATCATGAGCTTGGTGGCCTTTTTCACCACACTTGTAACAGACTCCCATTCCCTTCAAGCAAGTACCAGGGTGTTTCTTCCCACATTCACTCCAGGATGGATATTCAACTTTTCCCTTCTTCCCCTTATTTCCATTTCTATAGTGATCAGTAGATCTCTTCTTCTCTTGTTTTTCTTTAAATTTGTAAGACTTAGAGAATTCCTTTTCTGTCTTGATAGCACATGAGACAATATCTCTGTACGAAGAGAAGGATTGTGAGACTAATGCTCTATGGAGAAATGTTTTTAACCTATCACAGAAACAATCAATCTTACTTCTTGGGTTACATATATAATCTGCAGCATGCCTTGATAACCTTGTAATGTTAGACTCATACTTTGCAACATTCTCGTCCTCCTTTTGCCTCAGACTCAGAAATTGTCTTTCCATATCCGCTCGATGGTCATGAGGAAAGTATTTTTCTAAGAAAATATCTTTAAACTCCCTCCATTCCATATATGATACTTCATCATCTTCCTTCATGTTTTTAATCAATGACCACCATTGATCAGCATCTCCAGTGAGGCGGTAAACTGCCATGACAACTTTTTCTCTTTCGCTGTTCCCCAAGGCCTGGAATATTTTCTCTAAGGAATTTATCCATTGCTTAGATATTATTGGATTTTTACCCCCATTTAATGTTGGTGGTTGTTGCCTCATGAAAATATCTAACATTGATCCTCCACGATGCGGATCAGGGTGCTCCGTACGGGTAAGGTTATTATTCATAACCTGAGTGAGTTTTCCCAGTATGGTGATAAGATGATCAACACTAGTTGTATCACCAGCTCCACTATAATTATCTTGATTAGGAGGGAAATCCATACATGGAGTGTGTGCATTGATACAGTTTCCATTCCTTCCACTAGGATCCATTTCTAAACAATGGCATACACTAGATTAGTTTATGAATCGCAATACATAGATCCAAACTTGTAAAACACTTAACATAAATTGAACAGTTTATGGATACAATCCATAATCATAAAAATGTTTTCTTTGAGAAATTATATACTCATAAACCCTTTATAATGGTTTGTAAAGAAAATGAGAATTATCTTAAGCATATCCCCTGGGAGTGTTGTAACCAAGAGTGAAGTAAGACCCGTTGTCGTGCACCAGTTCCTGTTCGAGTCTAGCTCAAAGCGGTGTTTTTGGGTTTTACCCCTAGTTACACCTGTGCCTGAGCTGCCTCTACCTGCTCGTATCCAGACAGTGATGTATTGCTTGGAAAACTCACAAAATCTCTACAATACCAAAATTCTAGGAAGTTCTTCTATACTAATCCCCAAAGTCCATCTTAGGTCTATGTGCTCTAATCAGACTTTATCTAAATATAACTTTTAAGGTTTGTACTAAACTTCCTCTGATACCAACTATAACTCCCCAACCCCAGTTACCCAGAGTCGGTGCATTGTTACATAACATTGGCATGATCACAAAATATCAAGTCTCGAATTACCTATTAGTTTAGTAGCCTTGGAAACACAAGATACGTTCATAAGTCTTAAATTACATGATAAAGTGAAAAACTACAACAACATAGTCTCCATAGTCCACACTCATAACCCCTCATACTATCCCTCTAGGTCATTCATAAAATACTTCTTCAAATCTTTGGAAAAATAAAACATAGAAAGGGGTGATCTCAGATGCTCAGTAAGGATAACAATATAGGGGAAACTTTCATAAATAAGCATAAACATTTAAGGCAATGTATAACTAAAACAAAAGCCTTTTGAACTTGAACTTCAGCATAATATGGAAAAAATAAAATTAAATAATTTCATTTACTTATTCACATGGATATTCTACTAGTCGAATAATCACATGCAATATCAATAAACACTTTCATAATGATGGAACACATAATGCTAGACTATCATAACCACATAGTCAAGGCCTTGTGCCAAGACTACAAATAAGATTTTTTCAAGGCCTTGTTCCAAGACACTAGTTTGTCTCATGAGACCTACCAATGCATTGAGGAGCTATAGCGGGCTCCACCAGTCACTTACTAAGTCCAATGCATTCCTCATATGAACAGGTTTAAACATAACATAAACATTCGTATTAAAACTAGCATATGAAATGTCAATACTTTCTCCATAAACCATGAAAGGTATAAAAATAACACATCCACAGTCGAACATATCACAAAATATTCAATACTATATAGAAGTTTTGTATCATAATAAATCAACTTCAAATAAGCTTAAAATTTATCAAAGGATGTTGACATAGATAAAATCAAAACTATTTGACAGAAATATCTATTTTTTTAAATCATTTAAAAGTCACATAATTATAAAAGAAAACATTTACTTTGAAAATATTCTTATAAGATTTTAAGGGAAGCTTAGATGATTTTATAATGGTGTAAAATATCCGCACCCGCCGTATAAGTTAAAAAAGACATTCTTACCTTAATTCTGTCGAAAAGGTTAAAAAGGACCTTGTTTGGAAAACGACAGAATGATTCCTTTATAAACATCTTATAAAAAGTCAAACAAGGGTATAAATTACTTTAACCCGTATTCTATAAAATATTAAGAATGTTTTAAAATACATTTTTAAGAAACATGGATGTGGATGATAAAGAGGTCACAGTAGATACTTACGTAAAAACAGCCTCAGATAATAAAGAGATTGTGAAATCAACCCTTACCTTGTACTTTTCCTTGGTTGAGGGTAGGTTAACCTCCTCTATAATGGTGAAATAATTTTTATTAAATTATACAAGAATCATATACATTAATATGATATCATATATGATCTTTTAACATTTCTTTGTTAATAATATCTTTGTATTATCGTTGTTTCGGGTGTTAACGGATTCGTTTTCCTTTATATTCTTTGTTATGTGAGTCATATTTGTTATGGATGGGATGTATCTTATTCATATTCATAATGATATCAAGTCTTTAAACATTATTTTTAATCATCTACTGAAAATTAGTCTTGAATGGATACGATGGGGAATGAATCTCATCGCGTTTTTGGAGACGGTAATCTGTACGTACGCACGAGCGACAATATCATTCTTTGGATATTAAAATAATATATAATTGGATGTTATATCATATATACAGAATCATTAAAATTTTATATTTATTATTTACATGAATTACACATCATTATTATACCCATCCAAATAATAATGTGTTGAATGACAATTACACCACGACGTGGAGACGATAATCTGTACGTACGCACGTATGGTGACATTTCATTCAAAGGATGGATAGAATAATGAATTCAATTGTACCATATTTATAATAACATCATAGTATATAAAAGATATTGGATTTATTATTTTATAATGGAAACAACAAATGAAAAGGAAGTGGAAGAAGAAAGGAACTTGAAAGAGGTGGTGAGATATTTACCTCTTCTTTGGGTTCTTCCTTTTGATTTGATCAAAAGAGATCCTTAGGTTGGATTTCTGACTAAAGTAATACCTATATGATTAAGGTAGGATAGTTTATAGGGTATTTGGTCAGAGTTTTTCCGAGCCAAATGGCTTTGAAGGTGTGAATTAAAGAGAAGGGGGAGTACCCTTTTATAAGAGGGGTGAGGGGCACCTTAGGAAAAGCTAGAAATATTACATTATAATAAAATCATTTTCGGATTCTAATGGATCCAAAATGGATTATTTAAAGTTTATGGTGGGTATGGGTCAAAAACCACTCAACCAATAGGTTTTAGACATGTTTGGGTCACTATATTAACTTTATCTTTTAGATTTTACTCTTAGTTAAATAGTTTGACATTTACCATGTCACTTTGTATTTTTATATTATATGGTTAATAAACTTACTATATACTTACAAGCGAACCCCAGGTGGTTCATTAATGATACACCTATCATTATATAAGTCCTTTGGCCGAACCTTAGATTTTTAGGAATATAATATCAATTAATAATATAATATTTTTTTTAAAAAACTCTTTTATGTCAATTTTGACACTATTTGGTATTTTGTTTTCGCTAAATTCATAACAGCATTATTGCTTCGAAAAAAATTAATATAACCAACCCTAATATGTCATATTAACCTAGAAAATTAGTGTAATTCATAAAAAGTCTCAAATTACATTTATTTGGATATTTATAATATTAATTATTTTAATATTTCATTAAGTAGGTAATTACTACATCATCATTGTGTCATAAATAATTTAAATTATTTAATGTCTAAAAATTATAAATAAAATAACATTATGTAGGAAATATTTTTAGATTTCTAATGAATATTTATAATCGAATTTATCTTATGTATAACCCTATATTAAAAAAAATTAGTTATTAAACTTTGATTTTAACTCTTTTAACTCTTCTTTGAATTAAATAATAATAAATGTCCTAATCTAATCCAAGTGGACCAAAGAGGTTCATATTTTATTCCTAAGGTTGTTTTTGTTCGAATTATACTTATAAAATAGAATTAGGACATGTGTTAGTGTAATAATAATATCATTTTTATCCTTAATTGTCCTATTTAATTTTAACTATGGTAAATAAAAGTAAAAGTTACTATTCACCAAAAAATATTTTTATCTTATTGAACCAAATTTTACTCCTTAATATTAACCGTGTCTCTCGTATTTTCTAAATTCCACTCACAGAAGTGGTAAAATTAAGTTTTATGTGAATTTGAAAATTCTCCTAGGAGATGGGTAAAAGACGGTGAAAAGTTCAATACAATTTTTATATATCTAAAATTATTATAAACTGAACCCAATGAATTAAATTGAACTTATATAGATATTATGTATCTATTTTTACCTAAAATAAATTTAAATAAAATAAATAATTATTTAAATAAAAATTCGGTTTTAAACTATAACTCAGTGTTTTTTCACTATTTATCAAAAATTGAACGTTTTCAGAAAAATACCAAAAAATCACCCTAGGATAATTTCGATATTATGAATCCAAAAATGAATTCCATTTTGAAAGATAAAATTTATAAAATTTAAAAAAGTGGGTATTACAATTCATAACGGCTAGTTTGATTGGTTGTGGTGTGTGTTAGAACTTGAAGTTGCGTACAACACATGTTATTGTATTAATCAAAGAGAAGCGTACCGTGGAAGCTTGGGGTGTTACAGTTACTCCACCCAACACCTCTACCGAAGATTAAAATCTTTACGGGAGATGATATAACTCAAGATTTTGCGGTCTGAATACATCATAAACCTTTCATCAAAAAGGTAGTGCCGCCAACTCTTAAGCATGTGCATCACAGCTGCAAATTCTAGGTCGTGGGTAGGATAATTCATTTCATGTGGCCTAAGTTGACGAGATCTATATGCCACTACATGATCACTCTGCATAATAACACAACCCAAGATAGAACTTGATGCATCACAAAAGACCACATAGCCCTACCTAGCTTCTGGAAGACTCAACACCAGTGTAGTAGTAAAAAATATGTTTCATCTAAACAAAAGAACTATCACATTTATCATTCCCACATACTTCACCCCCTTCCAAGTCAAATCAGTCATCGAAGAATCCATCTATGAGAATTCTTTCACAAACCTACAGTAATATCCATCTAAGCCCAAGAATCTTTTAATCTCTAAGACATTTCATGGTTGCTTCAAAGTCATAACAGCCTTCACCATCTTAGGATCAATTGATACACCCTATTCAGACACCATGTGTCCCAAGAATTTCACTTCCCAAATCCAGAAATCACTCTTTGAAATCTTGGAATAATGGAGTTGATTTCTTAGCAGACTCAGAGCTATTCTTAGATGTTTCACATGATACTCCTCAGACATGGAGTAGACTAGAATGTCATCTAGAAAGAATACCAACAAAGGTATATAGATACTCCTAAAAATCTTGTTCATTAACTCCATGAAAACTATTGGAGAATTTTTCAAACCAAAGGGAATAAAAATTTACTTATAGCAGTCATACCTACTCTGAAAGGTAGTTTTCTGAATGTTGGATTCATTTATCCTCAACTGATGGTAACCAGATCAGAGGTCGATCTTCGAAAACCACCTCTCCCCTTTTAGCTGATCAAAATGATCATCAATCCATGGAAACTTATATTTATTATTTATTGTAACTCGATTGAGATTTCGATAATCGACACATAATTGAAGAGATCTATCATTTTTCTTAGAAAATAGAACTAGCACTACCCAAGGTGACACACTTAGAAAGATAAATCCATTCCCAAGAAGATCATCTAGATGGGACTTCAGCTCTTTCAGTTCATCTCAATCCATTTGGTTAGAGGGAATGGAGACTGTTTGTGTAACACCCCAAGCTTTCACGATACGCTTCTCTTTCAATAATGCAATAGCTTGCATTGTACGCAACCACGAGTTCTAACACACCGCGACCAATAAAAGTAGCAGTTATGAATAGTAATACACACTTTTTGAAATTATATAAATTTCATATTTCAAAATGGACTTCATTTTTGGGTTCGTAATATCGAAATTAGCCTATGTTGAATTTTTGGTATTTTTCTGAGAACTTCCAATTTTTGATAAATAGTGAAAAATACTTAAAAACAACTTTTTTAATCAAAATAATTTATAGTGATAAATTATAAAATTGAGTGGTTATAAAGTGTAATTATAATATATTTTTACCATTTTATCCAATGGTGGTTATTAGAATTAATTTCATTTTGAAATTAGTCATAAACAATTGTCAATCTTTTAATTGATATTCTTTTTTAAAAACACGCTATTTGTTGTGACAGTGGGAATTAATTATTAAATTAATTAATTCAACTTATATGTTTTGAATTTTCTAAAATAGACATCATTTTTGAATTAGGAATATCAAATATAGCTTAGGGTTAATTTTTGGTGTTGTTCTGAAAAACTTCGATTTTTGATGAATAGTGAAACCACTAAGTGGTAGTTAAAAAACTGATTTTTCGTTTAAATGAAATTTTACCACCTCTGTGATTTGAATTTCCAAAATCCAAAATAAATCATTTTCATTAGGAAGTAAAATGTGGTTCAATGGTATTAAAATAATTATTGGTGAATAGTAACTTTTAAGTTCTATTAATCGTGATTAAAGGTAATTAGTGTTACTTAAGGTAAATATAATGTTATAATAAAATGAAATTACCTTTACACTTGTCCTACCCTTATTAGATGACTCATGTCCGACCAATACAATCCATGGGTCAACTTGGGGACCCCATGGATCCACTTGGGTAAGAAAATGACATAAATAACTTTTTATTTAAAGTAAAAATAAAATCGACACAAACATGTGTTTTTTTACTAAAACAATTATTACATGGGGTTATGTAAGTTAAAATTTAGACTATAAATATTCATTGGAAAGATAAAAATATTTCCTACATCATGGTAATTTTTTTATAATTTTTTGGAATTAAATAAATAAATAAATTTATCACACCATGATGATGCAGTGATTACCTCATTAATGAACTTTTTAAATAAAATGAAAAGATAATGTAAACTATAAGACATAAACTTGTAAAAAAAATATTTTATGGGTATATTTAGAACCCTTATCACCTTATCCTAGAAATATATAATTTTGGGACCTTTGAAATCCGAAAAGTACTTCATAATAATGTAACATTTCATTACTTTCCAAGAGTGCCCCTCTTCCCCTCTTATAAAAGGCCCCCACCACTACCACCTTATTCACACCTTCAAGCCATTTGGATCGGCCAACCTCTACCCAAATACTCTTTAAACTTCCCTATATTACTCCTATAAGCCTCAATTTGGGAATAATTCTTCCCAAGGAAGCCTTTGGATCAAATCAATAAAGAGTTACCTGATTTTAAGGTAATGTCTTCTTTTATGTTATTTTGTTTTATTTTGCTTCTCCAACCCCTTAAACTCTTTTTATTCCTTTATTTTGTAATAACACCAGTATATTCAATATAATAGGATGTGTTTATGATAATTATTTGATTTACACTTACACACACCTTCGCCTAATGGTTAAAGAACATATTGTTTCTGTGGTTGGCGAATTTCTGCCTCATGAAACGATGATTGTTCAATCTTCTTTTAACACCTCTCATGGTGGACATTAAGATGTCACTATATTTATATATGATATATATTATGTTTATTTTTTCCTTATTATTCTTTATTTCTCATTTATGGCATACCTTTATGATTTCCATTATGGGTAAACGCGATAATTTCATTTTAGGAAGTGTGGACTACCGCCCCCTCAAAGTGATTTGAATCGTTAATGCCATATTTGGGATGTATAATGGATGGAGTAAATGATATTATATATTATATTATACTGTAATTATAATATAACTTTATATAATTATGATTTCATTCCATTAAATATGAAATAGAAATGAAAGTAGCATTCATGCGTACGTACGGCTTACCGTCTCCATGAACGGTGCATTTCATTTCTTACCTCTAAATGTTACGTAATATTATGAATGAATGTATATACTGGATATATATGATATATATGATATCTAAATCATGAATATAATTCTGGAGATAATGGATATTCTACCACATAAACAACTTGTAATTATAAGAAGTTTATTGTTGACTCAAGTACCAATGATCGACAAAATGACCGTTATTAACTTAAATGACTACAGAATTTTCGTAACATTGTAATAAGTGATATAAAAGGGATAATGAACTTGAAAAAGGTTCTTAATAAAGTAGATATTAACTCTAGTTTATTATTCAGGAGGTTAAAGAATGGTCGAGTGAAGTCGGACACGAGGTAAGGGAACTTCTTAACCCAATTTCCATTCTTTGGGTAAATCTCCTACTTTCAAATTATATCATGATATTATTATGTCCTATATTGTATTTGTACTTTCTTTATTTGTACGTATAGTGAATACACATAATAGATCTATTTTATTTAAAAAATGATCTTTGTAAGGGACTTCGTCTCAATATCATTTCATTGAGGCATACTTTGTTTTATACACAACTTTCCTTTATACAGTGTATAAACCCCTTTGACTTTTATGTTTATTCAAAAGGAATCTTTTTATACGAAGCGTTTTACTAAACGACAAAAAGGAATGTTTTTTTTGTCGTACATATGCGGCGACAAGGACTTCTCCGCCGCCGTGACCATTATTTGAGTTTCGGCTTCCTCTACAAGCCATAACTTTTTTTAAAATGAAAAATAAATACCATGTTTTACTTTTCTTTAATATTGGTATTGAAAATGGTTTTGATAATATCTTGTGATTGAAATGTGGAAATGTTATGTTTCCTTTATACATGTTTTATGTGATACGATTATGTTATGGTTTATGATATGTTTAAACCTTTTCATATAAGTAATGCATTGGACTTAATAAGTGACGGGTGGAGCCCGCTATAGCTCCTCGATGCATCGGTAGGTCTCATGAGACAAACTAGTGTCTTGACATGAGGCCTTGACAAAATCTTATTTTTAGTCTTGGCACGAGGCCTTGGCTATGTGGTTATGATAGTCTGGCATTATGCATTCCATCATTATGAAATTGGTTATTGATATTGCATGTGATTATTCGACTAGTAGATTATCCATGTGAATAAGTAAATGGCATTATTTCATTTTAATTTTTCCATATTACGCTAAAGTTCAAGTTTAAAAGGCTTTTGTTTTAGTTATACATTGCCTTAAATGTTTATGTTTATTTATGAAATCTTACGCAATATTATTATCCTTACTGAGCATCTGAGATCACCCCTTTCAATGTTTTAATATTTTCCAGGATGTGAAGAAGTATTTTATGAATGACCTGCAGGGATAGTTAGAAGGGGATATGAGTGTGTACTATGGAGACCATGTTATTGTAGTTTTTCACTTTATGATGTAATGTAACTTTTATGAATGTATCTAGTGTTTCCAAGGCTACTAAAATAATCGGTCTTTTGAGACTTGATCTTTTGTGATCATGCCAATGTTACGTAATAATGCACCAACTCTGGGTAACTGGGGTCAGGGTGTTACAGTTGGTATCAGAGGCAGTTTAGTACTAACCTTGGAAGGTAGATTTAGAAAAACTATGATTAGAGAACATAGCCATAATATAGACTTTGAGGATTAGTATAGAAGAACTTCCTAGAATTTTGTTGTTGTAGAGATTTTGTGAGTTTTCCGAGCAATACATCCTTGTCTGGATACGAGAAGGTAGAGGCGGCTCTGGCACAGATGTACCTAGGGGTAAAACCCTAAAACACCGCTTTGAGCTAGACTCGAATGGGAACTGGTGCACGACAACGGACCTTGCTTCACTCTTGGTTACGGCACTCCCGGGGGATATTCTTAGGATAATTCTCATTTTCTTTACAAACAACTATGAAGGTTTTATGAGTATATACTTCCTCAAAGAAATTTTTTTTATAATTATAGTTTAATTTATGTGAAGTGTTTTACAAGTATGGAATTATGTATTTTGATTCATAAACTAAACTAGTTTATGCCATTGTTTAGAAATGGCACCTAGTGGGAGGAATGGAAACCGTATCAATGCACGCACTCCATGTAGGGATTTCCCTCCTACTCAAGATAATTATAGTGGAGCTGGAGATACAACTAGTGCTGATCAACTTATCACCATACTGGGGAAACTCACTCAGGTTATGAATAATAACCTTACTCATATGGAGCACCCTGATCCGCAACGTGGTGGATCAATGTTAGACCGCTTCATGAGGCAACAACCGCCAACATTTAATGGGGGTACAAATCCATTAGTAGCTGAGCAATGGATAAACTCCTTAGAGAAAATATTCCACGCCTTGGGGAGTAGTGAAAGGGAGAAAGTTGTCATGGTAGTTTACCGCCTCAATGGAGATGTCGATTAATGGTGGTTGATGATTCAAAACACAAAGGAAGATGAAGAAGTATCAAGTATGGAATGAAGGGAGTTTAAGGAAATTTTCTTAGAAAAATACTTTCCACATGACCATCAAGCAGATATGGAAAGGAAATTTATGAGTCTGAGGTATAAGGATGACGAGAATGTCGCAAAGTATGAGGCCAACTTTACAAGGTTAGCAAGACATGCTACAGATTATATACGTAACCCAAGAAGTAATATTGATCATTTCTTTGATGGGTTAAAACCATTTCTCCGTCGAGCTTTAGTATCACAATCTTTCTCAACATACGAAGATATAGTCTCGTGTGCTATCAAGACATAAAAGGAATTCTCAAAGTCTTATGACAACAAAGTAAAGCTAGAGAAGAAGAGAACGGTGGAACAAAAGACAGATAAAGGGAAAAAGGGAAAGAAGGATTTTCCATTATGCGATAATTGTGGGAAGAATCACCCTAGTACTTGCCTAAAAGGAATGGGAGTTTGTTATAAATGTGGAGAAAAAGGTCACCAAGCTTGTGATTGCAAGGGAAAGAAAGAGGCTATCAATGTTGAATGCTACAATTTTAGGGAAATGGGTCATTATACAAATTAATTTCCTAATCGTCAGGGAAAATTACCTCAGAAAAGGCCAAGGGATCAAGGAAAATCATATGTTGTTACTACAGTTGAAGTGGAATAATTAATGTATTGGTGCTTTTGGACTCAAGGATTATATTATGGTTATAAGAATAATGTGATATATATAAGGATTGTACTACAGTACTTGTTTTTTTTTCATTAAGGTTTTAATTTGATGAAGGTAATCATATTTTTATATGTGACAATAAGAGAAACTTTACTTTGTTTGAGGAATCTGATGATACAATTGATTTTGGAATTTAGAGACCTTTTAGAGAAAGTCTGGACGGAGGTATTTTGGATAACTATAAAGGTTGGAATGGATTAAGTTGAACTTTGGATAGTATTGTTTAAGGTTAAAACATTTATTACAATACTATAGTTTTAGGAAAAGGACAACCTGCAGGATGGGGGATAACCCGTCGCGTCGGACAAAGCTATAGGAATCGAACCCACAACCATAGTGTGACAAGCCTTTATTACCTACCACTAGCCTACAGGAAGTCCCTGGTTATTACAAAAATGTTTTCCTAATCTAAATGGTATGTGATAAAATTATGATAAATAGAATATTTTTGAGTTCTATTACCTTTTGGAGTGAAAGATGGGTTTGTGGTAAAAGTTTATTAAAGAGTGAAAGTCTACATGACAAGTAAGTATATTTCCTTATGTTCTTAGTAAATCTCCTAAATAAATTCCTCAACTTTATGAAAGGTAACTTAAAACAAAAATGTTGTCGGTTAACTTTTCCAATTGGGGAATCAATAACTGTTTAACCAATCACAAGTTTGTGATTTTCTTGTAGTTAACTTTCTCCTAATCCTATTTTATACAACTCTCCATCAGACATTGATGGTTTGTTTTTCCTCCATATCCATATTTTCATAGAATCCTAGTATGGTCTATCTCGGGTGACCTTTGTACTTCTCTTTCTTTCTTTTAAATTTATATTTTTATTAACCTTATTTCCGATGTGGGTTTTCCACAAAGGTATTTTCTATTTTCAACCTTTTATTTTTAAAGAAAAATTTTAAATTGCGAGGACGCAATTTATTGAAGGAGGGGAGAATGTAACACCCCAATCTTTCACGATACGCTTCTCTTTCAATAATGTAATAGCTTGCATTGTACGCAACCTCGAATTCTAACACACCGCGACCAATAAAAGTAGCAGTTATGAATAGTAATACCCACTTTTTAAAATTATATAAATTTTATATTTCAAAATAGACTTCATTTTTCGGTTCGGAATATCGAAATTAGCCTATGTTGAATTTTTGGTATTTTTCTGAGAACTTCCAATTTTTGATGAATAGTGAAAAATACTTAAAAACAACTTTTTTAATAAAAATAATTTATGGTGATAAATTATAAAATTGAGTGGTTATAAAGTGTAATTAGAATATATTTTTACCATTTTATCCAATGGTGGTCATTAGAATTAATTTCACTTTGAAATTGGACATAAACAATTGTCAATCTTTTGATTGATATTCTTTCTTAAAAACACGCTATTTGTTGTGACAGCGGGAATTAATTATTAAATTAATTAATTCAACTTATATGTTTTGAATTTTCTAAAATAGACATCATTTTTGAATTAGGAATATCAAATATAGCTTAGGGTTAATTTTTGGTGTTGTTCTGAAAAACTTCGATTTTTGATGAATAGTGAAACCACTAAGTGGTAGTTAAAAAACTGATTTTTCGTTTAAATGAAATTTTACCACCTCTGTGATTTGAATTTCTGAAATCCTAAATACATCATTTTCATTAGGAAGTAAAATGTGGTTCAATGGTATTAAAATAATTTTTGGTGAATAGTAACTTTTAAGTTCTATTAATCATGATTAAAGGTAATTAGTGTTACTTAAGGTAAATATAATGTTATAATAATATGAAATTACCTTTACACTTGTCCTAACCTTATTATATGACTCATGGACGACCAAGACAATCCATGGGTAAACTTGGGGACCCCATGGATCTACTTGGGTAAGAAAATGACATTAATAACTTTTTATTTAAAGTAAAAATAAAATCGACACAAACATGTGTTGTTTTATTAAAACAATTATTACATGGGGTTATATAAGTTAACTTTTAGACTATAAATATTTATTGGAAAGATAAATATATTTCCTAAATCATGGTAATTTTTTTATAATTTTTTGTAATTAAATAAATAAATTTATTTATCACACCATGATGATGCAGCGATTACCTCATTAATGAACTTTTTAAATAAAATGAAAAGATAATATAAAATCTAAGACATACACTTGTCAAAAACCTATTTTATGGGTAGATTTAGAACCCTTATCACCTTATCCTCGAAATATATAATTTTGGTACCTTTGAAATCCGAAAAGTACTTCATAATAATGTAACATTTCATTACTTTCCAAGAGTGCCCCTCTTCCCCTCTTATAAAAGGCCCCCACCACTACCACCTTATTCACACCTTCAATCCATTTGGCTTGGACAAACTCTGCCCAAATACTCTCTAAACTTCCCTATATTACTCCTAGAAGCCTCACTTTGGTAATAATTATTCCCAAGGAAGCCTTTGGCTCAAATCAAAAAAGATTTACTCGATTTTAAGGTAATGTCTTCTCTTATGTTATTTTGTTTTATTTTGCTTCTCCAACCCCTTAAACTCTTTTTATTCATTTATTTTGTAACAACACCAGTATCTTCAATATAATAGGATGTTTTTATGAGAGTTATTTTATTTACACTTACACACATCTTCGTCTAATGGTTAAATAACATATTGTTTCTGTGGTTGGCGAATTTCTGCCTCACGAAACGATGATTGTTCAATATTCTTTTAACACCTATCATGGTGGCCATTAAGATGTAACTATATTTATATATGATATATATTATCTTTATGTTTTCTTTATGATTCTTTATTTCTCATTTATGTCATACCTTTATGATTTCCATTATGGGTAAACGCGATAATTTCATTTTAGGAAGTGCGGACTACCGCCCCCCTCAAAGTGATTTGAATCGTTAATGCCATATGTGGGATGTATAATGGATGGAGTAAATGATATTATATATGATATTATACTGGAATTATAATATACCTTTATATCATTATGATTTCATTCCATTAAATACGAAATAGAAATGAAAGTAGCGTTCATGCGTACGTACGGCTTACCGTCTCCATGAATGGTGCATTTCATTTCTTACCTCTAAATGTTACGTAATATTATGAATGAATGTATATACTGGATATATATGATATATATGATATCTAAATCATGAATATAATTCTGTAGATAATGGATATTCTACCACATAAACAACTTGTAATTATAAGAAGTTTATTGTTGACTCAAGTACCAAAGATCGACAAAACGAACGTTATTAACTTAAATGACTACAGAATTTTCGTAACATTGTAATAAGTAATATAAAAGGGATAATGAACTTGAAAAGGTTCTTAATCAAGTAGATATTAACTCTAGTTTATTATTCAGGAGGTTAAAGAACGGTAGAGTGAAGTCGGACATGAGGTAAAGGAACTTCTTAACCCAATTTCCATTCTTTGGGTTAATCTCCTACTTTCAAATTATATCATGATATTATTATGTCCTATATTGTATTTTTACTTTCTTTATGTGTACGTATAGTGAATACACATAATAGATCTATTTTATTTAAAAAATTATCTTTGTAAGGGACTTCATCTCAATATCCTTTCATTGAGGCATACTTTGTTTTATACACAACTTTCCTTTATACAGTGTATAAACCCCTTTGACTTTCACGTTTATTCAAAAGGAATTTTTTTATACGAAGCGTTTTACTAAATGAAAAAAAAGGAATGTTTTTTTTGTCGTACATATGCGGCGACAAGGACTTCTCCGCCGCCGTGACCATTATTTGAGTTTCGGCTTCCTCTACAAGCCATAACTTTTTTTTAAATGAAAAATAAAAACCATGTTTTACTTTTATTTTATTTTGGTATTGAAAATGGTTTTGATAATATCTTGTGATTGAAATGTGGAAATGTTATGTTTCCTTTATGTATGTTTTATGTGATACGATTATGTTATGGTTTATGATATGTTTAAACCTTTTCATATAAGGAATGAATTGGACTTAATAAGTGATGGGTGGAGCCTGCTATAGCTCCTTGATGCATCGGTAGGTCTCATGAGACAAACTAGTGTCTTGGAACGAGGCCTTGACAAAATATTATTTGTAGTCTTGGCACGAGGCCTTGGATACGTGGTTATGATAGTCTGGCATTATGCATTCCATCATTATGAAAGTGGTTATTGATATTGCATGTGATTATTCGACTAGTAGAATATCCATGTGATTAAGTAAATGGAATTATTTCATTTTACTTTTTCCATATTATGCTAAAGTTCAAGTTTAAAAGGCTTTTGTTTTAGTTATACATTGCCTTAAATGTTTGTGTTTATTTATGAAAGCTTCCGCAATATTGTTATCCTTACTGAGCATCTGAGCTCACCCCTTTAAATGTTTTAATATTTTCCAGGATGTGAAGAATTATTTTATGAATGAACTGCAGGGATAGTCAGAAGGGGATATGAGTGTGGACTATGGAGACCATGTTATTGTATTTTTTCACTTTATGATGTAATGTAACTTTTATGAATGTATCTATTGTTTCCAAGGCTACTAAACTAATCGGTCTTTCGAGACTTGATCTTTTGTGATCATGCCAATGTTACGTAATAATGCACCGACTCTGGGTAACTGGGGTCAGGGCGTTACAGTTTGAGTTCCATGCATTAAGTCAAAAGAAAAATCAACCTATCTCACTGGTTGTAGACTGAAGGAATCTGAATGAAACACATCCAGAAACTCAACGATGATTTGGGGAGGATCACCAACCACTGAATCTCACTCCAGGTCAAAAGAAAACACTGATATCAATTTCCCCAACTTTGGATAAGAAGGTCTGGATCTACTCAACCTTGGGTCATATTCTCCTTGAAAGAAAATATAAACACCAATGGGTGTATTGAGGTGTACCAATTAAAGATAAAAATCAATTCAGGATTTATTAGCAATGATCCAATCCATCCAAAATATGATGTCAAGATATTTTATATCAAGAACCAGAAAACTCCAAGATAGCTCGGCATATGATAGATAGAAGACGCAAGTAGGACTACGTAGACCCGGCTCTCTCTTTGTAGAAATGGGTGTAGTTATATCCATTTCAAAATATGGTTTCTCCATAAGAAGATTAAGTAGGTTAATGATATGGGAGGAAATAAAAGAGTGAGATGAACCAGTGTCAAAAAGAGGAGTCACTAATGATGAAGCAATGGTAATGGTACCTCTCACAGTCACTAAACCCATATTTGCTTCTTGTAGAGACTCTTCCACTATGTGAAGAAGCTTCATTCTAGATGCCTATGTTTGGAACCCATTTGAATGTGAAGAATTTTATTTCCCCTTAGTTTTAGGAGGATATTAGGATCTTGTCCCAATACGCAGAGTAGATAAGTGATGCTAGAACTGCTGTAAGTGTCCTGAACATCCGCAGGAACTATAGTCATTGGGTTCCTCAGTGCAAACCCACTTAGAATTCCCGGGATTGACGCACTGATAGAAAACTAAAGAACTTCCTCCTGGAGCTTTGGGAGGTCTGAAATGATTCTGTCATCGAGAACTACCATGAGAATCATCGCGTTTCCATTTTCCTTTGAAGAAACCAATGTTTCCAATCTGAGGAAAAGGAAATCCCATCAACCCAGACATCCCAACCAGGTCCATCTCAACCATCATCTCCTTATCCATCATATAATCATAAAAGGGTAGCTTCAGTAAGAATAACTGAGAATAGATATCTAATCAAAGTCCCAACTCGAACCGTCGAGCCTTCATCCTCTCATTAGAAACAATCTCAGGAGAAAACTGAACTAGATCAGGAAAGAAATTTCAATAATCAGTCATGGTTCTGTCATCCCACTCATGCTTGAAAAACTCCACAACCATAGCCAATGCTATTTACTCTAGATAGAAAAGGTTGGTTAAAAGAACCTTGAAGTATTTCCACTATAAGCCCCCATGTTTCTATGCCACCACTATTGTGTCCCACCATCTCCTACTCTGTCTTTCCATCACAAAGGTGTAACACTTTACCTTGATCCCATCAGGTGTCTCCAAGAACTCAAACAGATGTTCAATCCTGCTCAACCATTCCTCATCATGTTGAGGGTTAGTGGATCCCTTAAAAATTGGTGGCTTCTAGAAAAGGAATTCTTGAGAATTATTCTGAAGAACATCCCCCTGAGGATCCATATCTAGAGACTGAGTAGGAACTAGAGGTGGTTCCTATCTCAGAGCTTGGACAGTGCGCACAATAACCTCAACTAGATTCGGATCAAAAATAGGATTTTATTTCTGAGGTTCAGAATCTACCTCTTCTTGTATCTGATTTGCACGTCTTCTCAAATTCATGATCCTACATGACATTAGTATATAAAAAGAAGAAATTATATTAACACTCAAACTAAGTGATAATAGAAAAAATTCTCTACAAATGTCACAACAAGATTTAGATTTCACTATATCCAAAACTCAATAGGGAAAAGACTAGAACTAATCCACAAGAAACCTTTCCCTAACCACCACTAGTGAATTAAGATTCATTGTGGTGTTAGCTAGCTAGGAACTCAATATTAACTACCTCCAAAGTCCCAACAAGAATATTCAAATACATTTTTTCATCAAGGAAAGAGCTGAATATCCTCCTCTGATACCAATTTTCATGAACCAGCCCGTTTACCCTAGTAACACGATAACCGATCCAACCCTGACATGACACGATGGGTGTTCTCGATCCCCACGGGTTGGTGACTAGCACTTGGAATAATACAACATACAAGTGGGAACGATTTTTTTCACAAAAAATAGAGGAAGAAAAAGATAACAAGACAGTGTGAATTTCGAAAGAAAACTCCACTGAGAGTAAAGTACCAGAATATAAAAAGGAACAATAGGCCGAAGTAATAAAACCCAAGTACTAAAATAGGAAGAAATAGCCCTAAGTTTCCTAAGGAAAATACTCACCAATACCATGGTTCAGCAGCTCAATCCACCACTAATAGATCCCTTCCCTTTGCTCAAATCTAGAATAAGAAAGTCTAAAAACACCCAAAAAAAATTAGGGTGTGAGCCTTAGATCAGTAGGATACCACCAAAGATTCCATAACAGATTCCAAATATAGATTATCTAAAGAAAAAAAATTCAATTTTAAAGGTAAAAAAGTTTGGAAAATTAAAAGTATATTTAAACAAAACATTCTAAACATTTTCAAAATGATACAAAGATACTTTTAAAGAATATGATTTTCTTCACAATAGATGGAACATTTCCGAAACAATGGCTTAAGTAAAACATTTATATAAAAAAATTATATAAATTCAGTAGTTATATAAACAAGTTCAAACAAAATTAGAATACATTTATATCTCAAACATAAATACAAAAGTTAACAACATGGTAATCTTCCAAAAGGTATGGTGGTATTAACCAGCTATAGGATTTTGCACTTTCTTAGTGGCCTCAGAAAAATGATTATACCCATGTCTCCCTAACACAAGCAAGAGGAAACTTCTCACCCTCCCATTGGGGATGTGTCCAACCACATGTATCTTTTAAAACATTACGATAGCATAGAATGTATCCAAATAACTCAACAACTACCTATGGCTTGCATGTGTTCTTACATAATGGGATGTTTATTTTAAGACTACTAAAAATGAAATAAATCCCAATATTCTATTTCAAAAATGCTAATTTATTTCCATTTAAAACCAAAATATATTTTATTAAAAAACATTCCACTTCCAAAAGATAAAACAAATAGATTTCTATCAAATAATTTTAAGGAATTTTCATGAGTTTAAAATCCATTCAAAACCAATTCTATCCTTTTCACAATTAATTTTTACAATTTAATTGAAAACTTTTCCATCAAATCCATAATTTAAATTCAATAATTTAAATCATCTAATTTTAATAAACCCATCCCAATTTAATGGATTGGGGGTTTTCCAAATTTTTGTGCCAAACCCATTTCAAATCTCCCAATTAACTAGAATTGGGTTTTATCAAAGCAATTGAAATCAAGTTTAAGAAATTGAATTTAAATCCGCAATTGAAATAAATCAAGCAATACGATGGTGATCAATCTGTAAAATCGGGACACAACCACCTATCTCTTCTCAAAACAAAAAACTCGCAACGACACTCACCAACGAGAATGAAGGTGTAGAATACATTGAAACTCAACCTAGAGGTAAGATCCAACACCATGGGGCATAGATCCACCAATTCCTAGATGATCCATCAAAAACCCAATAGAGGAGAAAGAGAGAAACTTGAAGATTGAGGGAGAAAACTAACTCAAGAATCACACCCCAAGAGATATAATGATCCAAATCTGATCAAATTGGTCTAAAAAGTGGGGTGCCTTTGAAAAATTCCTAGGAAGGGTTCTAGTTTGATATTCAAGAGGTCCGGAAAGAAAATAGGGAGAAAACTACCAAACATGTGACTTAAACCTGGGTGTTGGTTGAGTCATGACTTATACCCAAGGGTCACCATATGTAGTCCACGCTGGATACGTTATGCCAAAAAAACCCATCGCCTCAGGTTAAAAACTGACATTTTCACCATACACGATGTATACCCACCATTCACAATGTTTAACAATTCACAACGTGATCTCCCCTTTCATGAATTGAACACAGTAGTCATTACACGATGTGTACCAATTCTGTAGCCTGCATAAAAAAACAAAAAAACACTTCTAAGGACTTTGAACCAAAAAAACATAGAGAGAGGGAAAAACATACTTGATAAAGGTAACGGGATGTTATAAGAACCATTCCTAGGCATTTTTTAGTGGTGCCCCTCCTTTCAGATCAACCTGATCTGTTTGGATATTCATTATGTCTATGGTGTGTCGCTTTGGGTAAGTGTTATTTCCATTTCTTCATTGTGGTGGATCACGGTATTGCACTAGCCTTGCAATTCCAGATCCATTTACCTATGTTGGATGTTTATTCTTGGTTTCTTCTACATCTGTTGTGAGATCTCATTTTGAAGTCCTTTTCCTTAATTGGTTGTGGTGTGGCTAGCGTTCTTCCTCGAGTTATGTGGGTTTCCTCTCATCTACCAACCTCTAGTATTTAGATTTCGATCAATACTAATATGTGTGGATTTTATTTTAGGGCATTCATTATAATTGTGGGATTTTTTTATTGGTGAATTCTATTGCGGGCGTGTGAGACCCAAGCTTTGAGGTAGGTGGTTCCATCCCAATTTTCCAAATTTATCAACTTTGAATTGCTTGGTTTATTTCAATTGTTGATTTAAATTCAATTTCATAAACTTTTTTTCAATTTATTTGATAAAACCCATTTCTGTTGAATTGGGATATTTGAAATGGTTTTGGCACCGAAATTTGGAAAAACCCCAATTCTATTAAATTAGGGTGGGTTTATGGAAAGTTAGCTGATTTAAATTGTTGAATTGAAATTATGGATTTGGTGGAAATTTTTTCAATTAAATTGTTTAATTTAATTTTGGAAATGAATTTTGAGAAGGACAGAAGTGGTTTTGAATGGATTTCAAACTCATGAAAATGTCATAAAATGGTTTGATATAAACCCTGTGGTTTTATCTTGTGAAAGAGGCATGTTTTTGAATAAAACATATTTTTTTAAATGTAAAAAATTTGGAATTTTTAAAATGGAAGATTGGGATTTATTTTATTTTATACAGTCTTCAAATAAATTTCCCATCATGTAAGAGTACAAGAAAGCCTTAGGTAGTTGGTGAGTTATTTGTATACACTCTATGCTATGACAACATTCCAAAACATACCTATGTTGAGTCACATCCCCAATAGAAGGGTGATGAGTCTCCTCTAGCCGGTGTCAGGGGGATGTGAGTATACTCATTTTTCTATGTTCACTTAGAGAGTGTGGAATCCTATAGATTAATAATACTGTGAATCTTTTGGAAGATGACCATGTTTATAACTTGTTTATTTATATTTGAGATATAAATGTGTGCCAATGTTGTTTGAAATTATTTACATACCTTATGAAATTATATAAACTCATTTATATAAATGTTTTACTTAATCCATTGTTTTATAAATGTTCCATCTTTTATAAAGAAAATAATGTTCTTTAAAAGTATCTTTCTATCATTTTAAAAATGTATAGCATGTTTGGTATAAATAATATTTTGATTTTCCAAACCTTTTTACCTTGAAAATTAAAATATTTTCTTTGGATAATCTATATTTGGCATCTATCATGGAATATTTGGGGGTACCCTACTGGGATTTGGCTCACACCCCAATTTTTCCTTTGGATGTTTGTATACTTTCTTCATCTGGGTTTGAGAAAAGGGAAGGGATCTCTTAGAGGTGGATCCTGTAACTGAACTGTGGTATTGGTGAGTTGTTTCATTAGAGGACTTGGGTATTTTTTACCATTTTAGTATTTGTGTTATATTAATTTGGGATTTTGTGCCTTGTTGTATTCGATAACTTTACTCCCATTGGAGATTCCTTTTGTTATGAAAATTGTCATATCCTTTTTTCTTCTGCATTCTTGAAATCATTCCCACTTGTATGTTGTATGATGCCAGGTGCTAGCCGCTGACCTATGGGGATCTGGAATTCCCTTTGAGATATTTCAGGTCTAGATCGGTTGTTAGGTTACCAGGGTACTCGGGCTAGTTCATGACAAATTGGAATCAGAGTAGGTTGTTCAGATTTTTTCTTGAAGTCAGTATGATTTTTAGAATTCTTTTCAGGACTTGGGAGGTAGTTGTGATTGATTGATTGGAAAACTCTCACTGCAATGAACCTTAAGTCCCTAGGGGTGGTTAGGGAAATTTTATTGTGGATTAGTTCTATTATTTTCCCTATTGAGATTTGGATATAGTGAAATCCAAATATGGTTTGCTACATCTGTAGAGAATACTTGCTCTTATTACTCAGTTTGATTATTAATATAATGTCTTCCTCTTATCTATTGATGTTTTGTAGCATCATACCTTTGATGATATTTTAGAATCGGATACAGGAAGAGGCGATTGATGAACCTTCTCAAGAAAATTATGTTTTTGATCCAAATCTAGTTGAGGTGATTGTGCATATTGTCCAAGCTATGGGACAAGCACCACCTTCAGTTCCTACTTAGGCTCTAGCTATGGATCCTCAAGGGGATGTTTTTCTGAATCATTCTCAAGAGTTCCTTCAGTATAATCCACCAGTATTTAAGGGCTCTACTAACCCTCATCATGTTGATGAATGGTTGAGAAAGATAGAACGTCTGTTTGAGTTCTTGGAGACACTTGACATGATCAAGGTATAGTGTTCCACCTTTGTGATGGAAGGATCAAGTAGGAGTTAGTGGTACATGATGGTGACGGTAGGGAAACATGAGGGTTTAGAGTGGAAATAATTCAAGGTTATTTTCACTAACTAGTTATATCTAGAGTCAATGTTATTTTCTAAGGCTGTAGAGTTCTTCAAGCTTGAGAAATCTGACAAAACAGTGACCGATTATTCGAATCACTTTGCTGATCTAGTGTAGTTTACTCCTGAGAGTTTATCTAATGAGAGGGTGAAGGCTTGATGGTTTGAGTTGGTACTTTTATCATATATAAATTCTTAGGTATTCTTACTGAAGCTACCCACTTATGATGATGTGATGGATAGGGAGATGATGGTTGAGATAGACCTGGCTAGAAAGTCAGGGTTGTCAGGAGTTCCTTTTGGTCTGAGTGGTAGCATTGGTTACTTCAAAGGAAAGTGAAAGTGTGATGATTCTAGTGGTGGTTCTCGACAACATAGTCATTATAGACCTCATACATCTCCAAGAGGAAGTTCTTTGGTTTTCTATCAATGGGGAAATCTAGGACATTCTAATACGGTTTTCACTGAGGCACCCAAGGATTGTAAATCCTGCAGATGTTCAGGATTCTTATAAAGGTTTTTCCATCATTTCTCTACTCTTCATAGTGGGACAATATCATCATGTACTCCTAAAAATGTAGGGAAATCAAATTATTTACTTACAAATGGGTTCCATCCACATGCATTCAGAATGAAGATTCTTCTTGCATTGGAAGAGTCTCCAGAGGAAGCAGACATGGGTCCAGTGACTGTGAGAGGTACCATTACCATTGCTTCATCATTAGTGACTACTATTTCTGAAACGAGTGTATATCACTCTTTTATTTGAACCCTTATTGTAAATATTATTAATCTTCATATGGAGAAACTATCTTGTGCAGTGGATATTACTACACCCCTTGGTACGAAGAGAGTGCAGGTCTCTGTAGTCCCGCTTGTGTCTTCTCACTATCAAATGTCGAGCTAGCTTGGAGTTTTTTGGTTCTTTATATGAAATATCTTGACATTATATTTTGGATGGAATGGATCATTTCCAAAAAATCCTGAATTGATTTTTATCTTTGATGTTTCAACTTTACTACATCCAGGGGTGTGTATCTTTCCTTTCAAGGAGAATGGGGCCCAAGGTCGAGCAGAGCCATAACTTCTTATCCAAAATTGGGGAAAGTGATACCAGTTTTTTATTTTGACCTAGATATCAATGGGTGTTTATCTAACTCTAGTCATCATTTATTTTCCCGAAGTGTTTACTTTGGATTTCTCTTGTCTACCACTAGTGAGAGATGTTGAGTTTTCAATTACCTTAACTCCTGGAAATCAAGCAGTCTTTATTCCTCTCTTACTAAATGGATCCAGCTAGACTGAAAGAGATAAAGTCCCTGATAGATGATCTTATTGATAAAGGCTTTATCCACCCAAGTGTGTCAACTTGGGAAGTGCGGGTTCCCTTTTCCAAGAAATATGATGGCTCTCTTCGCTTATGTGTCAATTATCGAAATCTCAATCAATTTTTGATAAATAACAAATATTTGTTGCCATGGATTGATGATCTTTTTTATTAGATGAAAGGGGAGAAGTGGTTTTCAAAGATCGACCTTCAACCTAGTTTCCATCAGTTAAGGATAAAAGAATACTACATTCATAAAGATGCCTTTGGGAGTAGTTACGGCCACTTTGAGTGCCTTTTTGTGCCCTTTCATTTAACAAATGCTCCTGTAGTTTTCATGGTTTTAATGAACAAGATTTTCCATGAGTATCTGGATAAATTTTTGGTAGTCTTTTTGGATGAAATTCTTGTCTACTTCATGTCTAAAGAGGGTCATGTGAAACATCTGAGAATAGTTTTGAGTATGTTGAGAAACCACCTCCTTTTCCCAAGCTTTCAAAGTGTGATTTTTTGGATTTGGGAAGTGAAATTCATGGGACACATGGTGTCTGAACAGGTTATATCAGTTTATCCTGATAAGGTTAAGGCTATTATGGATTTGAAAAAAACATGAAATGTCTTCGAGGTTTGGAGCTTCTTGGTCTTAGCTGGATATTACCACAGGTTTGTGAAAGAAGTTTCAAAGTTGGCTTCTTCGATGACTTCTCTAACCTGGAAGGGGGTGAATTTTGTGTGGAATTAAAAGTTTCAGAGTTCTTTTGTTGAGATTAAGTATCTTTTGGCTACTACACCGGTTTTGACTCTCCCAAAGGTTGGGTAAGGCTATGTGGTCTTCTGCGATGCATCAGTTTCAGGATTGGGTTTTGTTCTTATGCAAATCGGCCATGTTGTTTCGTATGGATCTTACCATACCTACAACTATGATGAATATGCTTAAGAGTTGGTGGAACTACATTTTTTGTGAAAGGTTTACCGTGTATTCAGACCACAAAAGCCTGAGTTATATCTTCTCTCAAAAATAATTGAATCTTCGGCAGAGGTGTTGGGTGGAGTACCTACAGTCATTTGAATTTGACATTGCCTATACCTGGTGGAATTTGAATGTCATTGCTGATTATTTTAGTAGGAAACTTCCAACCTAGGTATTGAAATAATATTTGTAAGAGTAGAGTTTGATGGCTCTATTTTCACAGTTGCATATTGGAGTTCAAGGGGAAGGGGATAAAGTTTAGTTAGCTAGTATTCAGCTGAAATATGCTATTCTCGAGAAGATTCTTCAAGACCAAAAACTTGATGATGAGTTTTGTAGAATTAGAGACTCTATTTATAGTAGGGAGACATTTTCATATGGTTGTTCTCCAAAGAAGGTGTTCTGTGCTATCTAATTTCTTCGTTGTGCCACTGGAAACTAGAAAGGCTGTAATGGGGGATTACCATAATTCCTAGTAGGCAGTGAACCCAGGGACCACTATGTTTTTCTATAATATATGGAGGAAATTATGGTGGATGGGTATGAGTCAAGGCATTTTTGAGTTTGTATCACATTTATATATGTGCTAGTAAGTGAAAGCTAAGCACCAGAAACTTCAGGTTTACTTTAACCACTTACAATACCTACAAGAAAGTGGGATGATATCTCTATGGAATTTTTGGTTGGGTTTCCATATACCTTGAGAAAGAATAATTCTATATGGGTTGTGATCAACAAGCTGACCAAGTCAACTAACTTTATACACATTCATGATATGTCCAAAGTTGAGGAGTTGGGAAATCTATATATAAAAGATATTGTTTTTTTGCATGGTGTTTTATATACTATAGTCTCTGATAGAGATACTTGGTTTAGTTCTCGCTTTGGGAGAGGCATTCAGGAGGCATCAGGATCTTAGGTCCTTTTGATCAGGTCCTACCATCCAAAAATGGATGTCCAAACAGAAAGAGATATACAGATTCTATACGATATTCTTCATGTCTGTGTTCTTGATTTTAGTAGGGATTGGGATGATCACTTAAGGCTGGTTGAGTTTTCATCCAACAATAGTTACCAGATCTCAATTAGAATGGAACCATTCAAGGCCTTGTATAGTTAGCCTTATAAATATATATTGCGTTGGTCGGAGGTTGGTGAACGTTCCTTGGTTAGACCAAGCTTGGTGAAGGAGACGATAGCTAAGATTCAGCTGATTCATTAGAGAATGTTGACAGCACAAAGACAATATAAGTATTGTGATGATCAATGTTTCATACCTTTGGAGTTTTCATTTGGTGATTAATTTCTTTTAAAGGTTTCACCCCGGTTGGGTCATTGATGGATTGGGAGACAAGGGAATATTTCTCTTCACTTTGTGGGACCTTTTTATGTTGTTGAGATGGTGGGGAAGGTTTTGTATCATCTGAAACTACCACAGTAGTTGACAATGATACATAACATGTTCCATATATCATAGCTGAGAAAGTATCTATCTATTCCATCTCACATTTTGATCTCGTGTGATCTTGAGATCAAGCTTTATTTATCTTTAACTGAGCGACCAGTCAGGATAGTCGATTCTGAGGCCAAGGTACTTCATGGGAGTATGATACCTTTGGTACGTGTATTATGGAAGCATGGATCTAATATTCACGAGATGTGGGAATGAGAGGCACTGATGAGAGAGCAATGGCCTCATTTTTTGGCATGGAAGATTATTGATAGGCTTTATGGGGGCAGAAATTTTATATGGTGGGGAGGTTGTAACATCTCGTTACCTTCATCGGGTAATTTTTTCCCTATATTTGAGTTCCCTTTTGGTTTAAATCCCTTAAAAGAGGTTATATGGTTTTTCTATAGGCTACAGAGTAGGTACACATCATGTACATGTGGTACACATTGTGACCAGGGATTACATGATGTGACTGGAAAAAATATCAGTTTTTAACTTGAGGTGATGAGTTTTTTAGCATAACTTATCCAGTGTAAACTACACTTCATGACCCAGCCTGCGCCCAGGTTTATGTCATGAATTTGGAATATTTTCTTGAAATTTTCTTTCTAGACCACTTGGTCCTTGAACCAAAACCCTTCCTAGTCATTTTTCAGAGGTGCCCCTCCTTTCGGATCGACCCGATCGGATTTGGATCTTCATTGCGTCTTCAGAGCGTCTCTCTAGGTAAGTGTTCTTTCTAGTTCTTCATTACGGTTAATCACGGTAGCACCCTAGAATTTTGGTGCTAGTTCCATTGACCTAAGTTGGATGCTTATTCTTTGTTTATTCTAGATCTTTTTTGATATCTCATTCCAAAGTCATTTTCCTTCATTGATATTAGTGCAGCGGGCATTTGTCCTCGTGGTATGTGGGATTCCTCTCTTCTTCTGACCTCTTGTATTTAGATTTGGATCATCCTAAGATGTGGGGATTTGATTCTTGGGCCTTCGTTGGAATTTTGGGTTTTTTTTGTTAGGGAATTCTGTTTTGGGCATGTGTGACCCAAGCTTTGAGATAGGTGGTTCCGTCCCAGTTTTCCAAATTAATTAACTTTGAACTGCTTTGTTTATTTCAATTGCTAATTTCAATTCAATTACTTAAACTTGTTTTAATTTCTTTGATAAAACCCATTTCTAGTGAATTGGGAAATTTGAGATGGTTTTGAAATAGAAATTTGGAAAACCTAGAATTCCATTGAATTGGTGTGGGTTTATGGAAAGTTTTCCAATTTAAATTCTTGAATTAAAATTATGGATTTGATAGAAATGGTTTTAATTAAATTATTGAATTTAATTGTGGAAATTAATTGTGAAAAGGATGGAATTTTTTTGAATGGATTTAAAACTCATAGAAATGGCTTAAAATGATTTGATAGAAACCCGATGGTTTTATCTTATAAAAGAGACATGTTTTTTAATAAAACTTTTTTTTTGTTTTAAATGGAAATAAATTGGCAGTTTTGAAATGGAAGAATGGGATTTATTATATTTTAAGCAGTCTTAAAATAAATTTCCCATCATGTAAGAGCACATGAAAGCCTTTGGTAGTTGGTGAGTTATTTGGATACACTCTATGCTATGAAAACATTCTAAAACATACCTATGGTGGGTCACATCCCTGATGGGAAGGTGACGAGTCACCTCTAGCCAGTTTCAGGGGGACGTGAGTATAATCATTTTGATGTGTTCACTTAGAGAGTACAGAATCCTATAGCTGGTTAATACTATCGTACCTTTTGGTAGATGACCATGTTTCTCAATTTTTTATTTATATTTAATATATAAATGTATACCAATATTGTTTGAACTTCTTTACATTCTTGGTGAATTTATATAAAGTATTTTATTTAAATGTTTTAATTAATCCATTGTTTTAAAAATGTTCCATCTTTTTTAAAGAAAATCATGAGATTTGGAAGTATCTTTCCATCATTTTGAAAATGTATATAATGTTTTTTTAAATATTATTTTGATTTTCCAATGCTATTTACCTTGAAAATTGAAATATTTTCTTTGGATAATCTATATTTGGCATTTTTTATGGAATCTTTGGTGGTATCCTACTAGGCTTAGGCTAACACCATAATTTTTCTTTCCTATGTTTATAGACTTTCTTCATCTAGGTTAAAGAAAAGGGAATGGATCTCTTGGTTGTGGATCCATCTACTGAACCGTGGTCTTGGTGATTTGTGTCCTTAGGTACCTTGGGGTTGTTTTTTCTATTTTAGTACTTAGGTTTCAGTACTATGGAATTTTATGCCTTGTTATATTCTTGTAATTTATTCCCAGTGGTGCTTCCTTTTGTTATGAATACTATATTATCCCGTTTTCATCCACATTATGGTGGAAAAAATTATTCCCACTTATATTTTTTATGATGACAGGTTCTAGTCGTCGACTCGTGGGGATTGGGAACGCCCTTTGGGATATGTTAGGGTCGGCTCAGTTATTTGGTTACTAGGGTACCCTTGCTGGTTCATGACAAACTTTCCTCAGAAAACATTTTCTAAGAAGTAAAAAGTTGATAAAAAAATTTAATATGTCATTTTGTTAATGTTGAAAACATTTATAAAAAATTATAATACATGGTTTTGGAAGAGAAAGGATTTTCGACCGAAGAGAGAAATGAATTTGGATTTTCTTAAAAGCATTTTCTCAACATTTTAAGTACCAAAGAGAAGTAAAATGGTACTATTACATGAAAAATATCATTAATAACCAAATTATAATAAAATATATTGAGTTAAATATATATATATTAACTAATTCCCCCAATTTAGACTTAAACATAGACAAACCTGAATAATGATGAGATTTTGAAATAAACCCTTACTAATTTGGTAAAGTTTGAATTATAAGCCCCATGAAATAAATAACATCAAATGAAGCATTAAATATATTTAACAAGAATAGGTTCATGAATGAAAATATCAAAACTTACTATATATACACCACACAAAGGATTAAGCGGTGAATATGGAATATGTCTCGTGATGGTAAAAGTGAGATGAGAAACCCTTACCTCGGTTTTGACTTCCTTCGTATGTGTATGAACCTCCTATATAATAATTATAGGTTTATTATAAATAAATTATATAAACATAATTATATATTTCATACCATATATTATTTACTTATAGTCTTTTATGACCTATTTATTAACAATTATTTATTAAAATCACTCTTTCATATGATAATTGTTTTGTTTTTCATGTATATTTTGGTTCGGTAAATTTAGTCCTTTTATATTTATCATGGATAACTAATCTATAAAAATTTTAACATGATATAAATATAATATAAATTCATTACATATGCAATTATATTAGACTATAAAAGTTAGAAATAAAAAATAGATTACACTGTTCATGGAGATAGTAATTCGTGCATAGGCATGAACGTTGTTTACATTTTTTATTGATGGAGGGAACGAAAGGGAAAAAATTAATTCACCTTTAAAGAATCATTTTTATTTTATATATATCATTTATATTAATCAAATACATCCTTATTACCATCCATGTAAAAAATAAATTGGAAAACATTTTGCATCGATATATGGAGGCGTTAGTCCCCACGTACACACGGGCAATGTTATTATTTTTCAATGGATTGGAAGGTAAGAAGTTAGATGAGATATTATATTTCCAAAAGTATGGTTAGGTCATAAATATCACATATATTCATTAAATTTAACCTCACTACCCTCCATATAAAGTTTCAAAGAAAAACTAATTGCATCGCTTCGTGAGGCTTTAATCCGCCATACACACAAGCAATGTTATCGCATCCCCTACAAAATGGAATGTAAGAGGGTATATGTGATATCATAATTCCATAATTATAATAATTTAACAGATATAATATAAATAATTAATATCCATGATTATATCCATCCATTAATGGTGGTGATGGAAAATGAATTACATCGATTCATGAGGTGGTAGTCCTCCGTACACAAGATTGACTATTTTGTTTCCCATTTAATGGAAGAGGATGTATATATGAGTTTTAAAATTAATGTAATAACATATTATTATATATTATATATCAGTATTATTATATTATCATAGTTAAAGATAGTTTTAATAAGGTGTAATACTAAATAAAACAAATATGGAAGTTTAATAATTTTACCTCTTCTTTAGAGAGCCTCTTTAGGATTATACCTAAAACCTTCTTAGGAGGACTTCATAATAAAAATAATAGCTATATTATTTGTATAGGTAAGTAAGAAATGTATTTTTCTATATATTTTCTTAAAAATGGTTTTTTAAGTGTAAATAGGGGAGGAGAAGGGGTGTCTCTTTATAAGTGGGGGAGAGGACACACATGGAAGTTTTGAAGAGATAAAGTGATATCCATATTTTCCCAATTAAAAAGACTCCAAAATGGATCATTATCAAAACATAGATGTGATATAGTCTATATATTTCCAATAAATTGTTTTTTGATATTTTTTAAGTCATTTTAACCCTTATCTTCTTACATTAACCCTTGTTAACCCCATTTTTACCTTAACCAAGGTAATTAATTTTTACTATTTTCACTATTCATTATGGTCAAAGATTAATTTGAAATTATTTTCTAACATAAATTATTCATATTGATAATATTTAATCCATTTTTAAAAAATAAATTCACATAATAGATAGAATTTAAATTTAAATTAAACCAGAAGGCGCGACGAAAAATGGTTTTTCAAAAGAAAAACATTCAGAATTTCAAAATATTTTTATAGAATAATACAATATGAAATTGATTAAAATTACCTAAATTAGTTAAATTATAATATAATTTATCTAATTTCACTTTAAAACCAATTTAAAATATAATTTAACATTCTAAATAATTTGAAATAAACTCAATTTTCAACAGAAAGTCGTTATTTCTCACTATTCATCAAAAATTTATTCTTTTCAAAACATTATTTAAAATTCACCCAATGATAATTTAAAAATTTATATTTCAAAAATGAATTTTTATTTTTTCAAAAAAAATCTATAAATTTGGTAAAATTTAATTTTTAATTACGTACACAAAGCGTGACTAAACCACCTTTTTGAAAAATGTATTTTTCCAAAAAACATTTATTTTTCCTTAAAATGGTTCTTATTTTATTTATAATCAATATATGTGCATTTAATTTATTTTAAACATGTGTAAACCATATATTTTACATAATTTTGATATTACAATTCATGTCCACCAACGTAACGACTATGTTATAATAATAATATTTTAATAGTGTATAGTGTTTCGTTCAAACCCGATGTTGAATGCATTGAAAGCCTTTGAATAGATTGAATTTATTTATAATTAAATATATCATAAAGTCTTAGTGTGTTACATTCTCCTCTAATATTGGTGTTTCATTTCAAATATGTTATCGAATATGATGTTACTCTTTTATAATCTCATGGGGTTATATCCTAAGATCCTAGAAACACCTTAGGAGGGATTTAGAGAGTGAGAGAGAGAGTAACTTCATGATAAATGGGTTTTGAGTGAAGAGGAGTGGGAGGATGGGTGAGTATTTATAGAAGAAGTGGGTATTTCTTTATTAATTTCTAAACATAGGTTTTGGACTCTATATTATAAAATAATTAGAAACACAACCTTACTGTGGTTTTTTTTCATGATTTTTACCAATGAGAGGTGGTTTAAAATATTTTATAAGGTCAGGAATCGAATTCCTTAAAACAATGCCCTTGATGATGTTGAATTTAATCATGTTGGGGTGCAAGGGGGGTTTGTCCAGGGTGCAAGTGGGGTCTGTCCAGGGTGCAAGGGGGTCTGTCCAGGGTGCAAGGGGGTCTGTAGGGGCGCAGGGGGGGTCTGTCCAGGGTGCAATGGGGTCTATCCAGGGTGCAAGGGGGTCTGTCCAGGGTGCAAGGGGGTCTGTCCAGGGGTGCAAGGGGGTCTGTTCAAGTGTGCAAGGGGGTCTGTCCAGGGGTACAAGGGGGTTGAAGGGGTTCAAGGGGGTCTGTCCAGGGGTGCAGAGGGGTCTGTCCTGGGTGTAGGGGGTAGGGGGGGTCTGTCCAGGGAGGGGGGCAGTGGAGCTATCCAGGGTGCAAGGGGGGTCTGTCCAGGGGTGGGGTGGGGTTGGGTTTTTTTATGAAATGAGAAAGGATTTAGCCACGATTTCAAACTGTGGATAAATCCCTATAGCCACGGTTCATTCAACCCTGGTTGGTATTGGTGTGTCTATAGGTCTAACCCTATATCCACAGTTTCAAACCGTGGCTATAGGGTTCGGCCTATAGCCATGCCAATACCAGCCACGGTTCATTGAACTATGGATATAACCTATAACCATGGTTTTGGGGCTTATAGACATGGTTTTTGGGCGTATATCCACATTTCCAAACTGTGGCTATAGCCTAAATTTCTAGTTGTGTGACAAAGTCACCATACGTGTGTACGTACGGCTTACCATCTCCACGTCGCGGTGTAGTTTATTATTCAACACTTCATTATTTATATGGGTATAATAATGAGTATAACTGATTTAAATATTAAATATAACATGTTAATGGTAGTGTATATATAATATAACATCCAATTACATACTATTCCACCATCAATATAATGATATTGTTGCTCGTGCATATGTATGGATTACCGTCTCCACGAACGCGATGAGATTCATTTCCCATCATAACCATTAAAGAATAATTTTCATTTTATGACTAAAAATAATGTTTAAGAACATAATATCATTCTTTATATGAATCAAATACATCCTATCCATAACAAACATGACTTACGTAACAAAACATATAAAGTAAAACAAATCGGTTGACACTAGAAACAATGATACTACTGAAATATTATTAACAAATCAATATTATAAGATCCTATATGATATCATTTTTAGGTATGTGGTTCTTTTATAATTTAATAACAATTATTTAACTATTATAAAGGAGGTTAACATACCCTCGACTAAGGAAAAGTACAAGGTAAGAGGTTTTCATATCACTTTTTATTCTCGTGAGATTCATGTTATATTTTCCACTATTTTCTTTAGTGTGGTGTATGTACTATCCATTATTGTATTCTTTGTGTAATATACTTTAATTTATGGGTATTTAAATCTTTATTGTATGATCCTTCTTTCATGGGGTGTATGTTTCGTAATTTACCAAATAGGTAAGGGATTTTCAATTTTCAATTTCCACTCATTGGGTTTTATGAAAAATTCATTGATTATTTTACTCCAAGATTATGTGTGAAATAACTATTTATTTATTTATGTATTAATTTACACTCCCCTTTGTGTGGATATACTTTTTATAAACATAATCACTCCATTTATAAATTCTCAAGTCATCAATATGAACTTGATAAGATTAATCTTAACTCAATTTTCATTCATTGAGTTAAACATCCAAGTCATTGGTGTTGTTTTACAAGAATATGTGTGAACGTGCTCTGATTTATTTACACTTAATATCCAATAATATTGAGTGTATTTATATTTTTCAAACATAATTATGTCATTGATTTATCCTTAACCTAAGGATATGGTCTTTATAAGGTATTTCATCTCAATTTACATTCCATTGAGACTTCTTTGTTGTTATGTGTCAATTCACTTTTATATGGTGTATATATTGTACTTTGACATGGTATATCATGAATACCTTTATTATCATGATATTATAAATTTTTTATTACCTCAATTATTTGAATTCAAGCGTCTCTCATTTAGTTAGGGACTCTATCTAAAATATCATTTTAAATTTTTTAAATATTTATTCTTTTAAATCTTTCTCATTAATGTCCGTGTTTTAAAAATGGTTTTAAGTATTTATTTATATGGAAATGAATGTTTTAAAATTAAAATTACTTTTAAAATTTTCAATGTGGTATGGGACACTTTGATTCAAATATATATTTTAAACGGCTTCTTGATAAATAGTGAGACTTTTAAATGTTTTCAAGAAAAATGGGATATTTCTCTCAAATAGTTTTACTAATTATTTTCATCTATATCAATATCCTTCATTATTCTTGATTGAGGATGATTATTATAATAAAATCTTCCATGTTGTATTGAATGAGTTATGTTTGACTGTGGATGTTCTATTTTTATACCATTCATTGTTTGTGGTTAAAATATTGACATTTCGTATGATGGGTTTAATACGAATGTTTAAATTACGTTTCAACCTTTTCATATAAGGAATCAATTGGACTTAGTAAGTGACAGGTGGATCTCGCTATATCTCCTCAATGCATCAGTAGGTCTCATGAGACAAACTAGTGTCTTGGCATAAGGCCTTGACAAAATCTTATTTGTAGTCTTGGCACGAGGCCTTGACTACATGGTTATGATGTCCGGCATTATGCATTCCATCATTATGAAATTAGATATTGATATTAAATGTGATTATTCGACTAGTAGAATATCCATGTGAATAAGTAAATGGAAATATATTATTTATCTTTTCCATATTAGGATGAAGTTTAAGTTTAAAATGATTGTGTTTTAGTCTTATATATTGCATTAAATATTTATGCTTATTTATGATAGTTTCCGCTATATTATTATCCTTACTGAGAATCTGAGCTCACCCCTTTCTTATGTATTCTTTTACCTAGGAAGTGAAGAAGTATATTATGATTGACCTAAAGGGATAGGCTAAGGGATATGAGTGTGTTCAAAGGGGACACATTGTTTTTGTTGTTTTATTTCATGATGTAATGTAAAACTTATGTATGTATCTAGTACTTCAAAGGCTACTAAACTAATCGGTCTTTCAAGACTTTATCTATTGTGATCATGCCAATGCTATTTAATAATGCACCGACACTAGGTAACTAGGGTCGAGGTGTTACAGTTGGTATCAAAGGAAGTTTAGTACAAACCTTGGAAACTATATTTAGATAAACTCTGATTAGAGAACATTACACTAAGATAGATTTTGAGGATTAGTATAGAAGAACATCCAAAAAATTTGGTAGTGTAAATATTATGTGGATTTTACAAGAAAATACATCCGTGTCTGGATACAAATAGGTAGATGTGGCTTTGTCACAGATGAACCTAGGAGTGAAAACTCTGACAAGGAGTTTCAGGCATGACCTGGGGTATCATGGTACATGACAATGGTCCTTTTTAAACTCTTGGTATTGACACTCCAGGGGGATATGCTTATCATAATTCAAATTTTTTTTACAAACTGATTGAAAGGATTTTAATATAATATCAGAATAAATAACCTTGGTTATTTCTAAGCTGTTTTTTATTGAAAATAAGGTGCCATGATATTCTCTAAATGACTTTATGACTATTGTTACTCACACTCTGCTTTCTAGTTTTAGTCAATGGTTGGATTCAAAGGAAGTCATAGTAACATTGAACATAATATATAGGGTGGGAATGGTGGTGGAAATGATCAAAAAAATGGAATGTTGACAGTCATAAAAGATATCGTGTTCATGTCAAATCAATTTTCAAAAAATATTATCAACAACATATACATTAACTAAATCCAAAACTCAACAAAGAAGAGAAAGGCGGATAATGATAAGAGCTCCAGCAGTGGATACCATGGAGAAAAGGAAGCTCATTTTCTATCATGTAGAAAATGTGGAAGGAGACACCTAGGAAAGTGTCTCAATGGAACAAAGAAATGATTTATGTGTGGGAAAGAAGGACATAAAGTAAAGAATTGTTGAGGAAAAATAAAGAGTATTATGGAAGAAAATAAAAATGATCCTAATAATCCATTAATAGTCATTTTCCGTAAATGTAGGGGACCTGGGCATTACCCAAGTCAATTTCCTATTATATAGGATAACCTCTAAGTCAAGGAAGAACTTATGTGGAAATAAATGGATGGCGAAATGTTTAAAAGTATTAATGCTCTTTGTTGATGGGATTACTTTGGAATACTTTTCTCTTGTATGTGTAACCCTACAGTTTGTTATGTGAAAATGGTATTTGAGGAAGAATTATCTTTTCTTTATTGGATATAGTTATAAAGAACCAATTGGGTTTATATGATCCTTGAATTTGATTCAATTATTGGTTATAATATTTGAGAAAAATTCAAGGGATGAAATAAAATTTGTGATTAAAATGTGTTATGGTTATTTTTGAGTAATTTATCTCATTTTTGGTAATTTTATAAAATTATATAGTTTTTGAAAAAGGAAAACACGCAGAGTGTGTGACAACCTGTCGCGTCAGACAAAGTGGCGGGAATTGAACCCACAACCAAAGTGTGAATGGGATTTATCACCTACCACTGGACTACGTGAAGTCTCTGGTTAGTATGACTAATTATTTTAAGTTAAATGGTTTTATGGATCAAGAATATGTTGATTTTGGGAACTTATGATTTGTCCTTAGTATAGGAAAATAATTTGGTGATTAAGTGATAAATGTTATTTTGGAAGGCGTCTGCTCTTTTGGGAACACTATATGCCTAAGGAAAATAGAATATTATGGGATTTCATTTGAGGAGTAGTGGTGGATTTTTATTTTGGAAGAATGTATGTTTCTATAGTGTAATTATAGAGATTTGGGTTATTTATGGAAATTATTAACCTATCATAGAGAATCTGTGATTAAGCTAATTACTTTTAAGTATGTGACTTTATGAGTAGTCGAAGTTATTTAGAGATAAATGTTAAGATTTATCATAGAAGACTATGTGATAAAATCCTTCTGAATTTTGGGTTTCAAACTTAGTTTGGATTATTTTGAAGAATTTTATGGACAATTGTTTTTTTAATGGTCTTTGTTGAAATTTGGGTATTGTTTGTTTAATTTTGGAGATTAAGAGTAGTATTTATTTCAATAAATGATTATCCTATTTGGGGATCATCTGATATTGTACTTACCATTTTGTTTTTGGTTAATCTCTAAAGACAAGGGGAATATATAGTTCATCTTTTGTGTATTATGTGATTCTCTAAAAGTTTATTCTAGCGCTTCAGGTGTGACCAATTCATCTTGAATACTCATCATTTGGAGAAAAGATTAGTTTATGGTGGAAATTTATTAAAGGATGAAACTCTACTTGAAAATTAAGTATATCTCCTTATGTTCTTAGTCAATATCATAAATAAATTCCAAAACATTATTAAAAGGAACTTAAAACAAAAACTTTGTCTGTTTACTCTTCCTACTGGGTAATCAAAGACCGTTTAACCCACCACAAGTTTATGGTTTTTTGGTAGTTAACTTTCTCCGGATCATGTTTTCTATCACTATCCATCAGAACTTGATGGTTTGTTTTCACTTCCATATCCATGTTTTCCTACATGGAACCCTAGTATGGGTTATCTCTGGTGACCTTTGTAATTCTCTTTCTTTACTTTAAAGTGATAATTTTATTGACTCTTTTTCCGATGTGGGATTTCAACAAAGATGTTTTGAAATTTAAAACCCCTAGTTTTTGTTTCTAAGTTTAAATTTCAAGGAATAAATTATTTTAAGGAGGGGAGAATATAACACACCAATATTTCATAGTAATTTATATCATTAAAGTAATTCAATAGCTTATAATGCACGCAACACTGACTTGGCTTACATGGAACATTGAGTTTCTACGAAACAACACTTTAATTATTCAAATGATATATTTATAACATAAATATTAAATATATTAATGAATAGAAACAAATAAAGTTTCGATTTCATTTATAATTATATCACATAAATAATCCATATTTATAAGGAAATGTATAAGTTTCATTGAAATATAAGTACTATTTTGATAAAGAAACTACTTCTTTTATCCTTTTGTAAACAATAATAAAATTAATTTTAGACACAATAATAAATTCAATTTCTTGAAATTGAATTAATTTTTTAATTCAGAATACCACTATTATATTAGGGTGAAAGTTTGGTAATTTTATGAGAAGTTTCATTTTTTTATGAATAGTGAAAATACTTCATTTTAATTCAAAACTGTCTTTTCACCCAATTTATTTATATTGTTAGATTATCCTATTAATTAGTTTTAGAGTATATATAGATTATATTTTTATCAATTTATACAATGTTGGTCATTGGAAGTAATTTCACATTTAAATTGGATATAATCACATGTTAATATTTTGATAGTTTTTACTTCTAAAAAACCCGCTTTCTGGTTTTCACAACGGGAATTAATTTTAAATTGATTAATGAAACTTACATGTCTTGAATTTGGTAAAATATACATCTTTTTAAATTCTAAATATCAAAATTATCTTAGGGTGAATTTTTGGTATTTTTTTGAAAACTTTCAATTTTTGATGAATAGTGAAAAACAATATGTTATTGTTTAAAACCGAATTTTATTTAAATAATTATTATTTTTATTTAACTTTATTTTAAAGTAAAAAAAGATACATGATACCTATATTATTTCAATTTAATTCATTGGTTTTATTTTATAATAAGATTAGATTTATAAATTTTTATTGAACTTTTTAACGTATTTTACCCACCTTGTAGCCCCATTTACAAATTTGCATAAAATGTAATTTTACCGCTTCTGTGAATTGAATTTCAAAAATCTGAAAGACACTTTTGATATCAGTAAGTAAAATTTGGTTCAATAGGATGAAAATAATTTATTCTGAATAGTAACTTTTGGATTTTATTTACCACAGTTAAAAGTAAATGGGGTAATTAAAGGTAAATTTGATATTATAATTACCCTAACACATTTCCTAATTCTATTGGATAAGTGTTTTTCGACCAAAATAAACCTTAGGAATAAATTATTGTCCTCTTTGATCCAATTTTATTAGATTAGGACATTTATTATTATTTTATTTAAAGAAGAGTTAAAAGTGTAAAATTCAAAGTTTAATTACTAAAGCATTTTTAATATAGGGATATAGATAATTTAAATTTGACTATAAATATTAATTAGAAATATAAAAATATTTCCTAAATCATGGTATTTTATTTATAATTTTTAGACATTAAATAATTAAATTTATTTATGACACAAGGATGATGTAGTAATTACTTTATTAATGAAAGATTAAAATAATCGATATTATAAATATCAAAATAAATGTAAATTGAGACTTTTGATACATTCCAATAATTTTATACGTTAATATGTCATGATAGGGTTGATTTAATGTATTTTTTTCGAAGTAATCAGGTTTTTTTGACTTTCACAAAAACCAAATACTAAATAGTATCAAAATTGACATAAATGAGTTTTTAAAACAAATACTATATTATTAAATGATATAATATTCTTAAAAATATAAGGTCAGGAAAAATGACTTATATAATTATATATATATCATTAATTAACCACTTGAGGTTATATTGGTATTTTATAGTATGTTTATTAACCATGTAATATAAAAATACAATAAGACATGGTAAAAGTTAAACTATTTAACTAAGAATTAAATCTATAAGATAAGGTTAATATGGTGACCTAAACTTGTCTAAAACCTATTGGTTGAGAATATTTAGACCCAACCCCACCTTATCCTATAAATAAATCCATTTTGAGCCATTATAAACTGAAAATTATTTTATAATAAAATAATATTTCAAGCTTTTCCTAAAGTAACCCCCACCTCTCTTATAAAAGGGTACTTCCCCTTCTCTTAATTTCACACCTCCAAAGCCATTTGTCTCAGCCAAAACCTTCTCAAATATCCTCCAAACTAACCTCACTTAAACCTATAGGTCTTGATTTGATCAGAAAGACAACCTAAGTATCCCTTTTGATCAAATCAAAAGGAACCACCCAAAGAAGAGGTAATGATTTCATCACCTCTTTCAAAGTTCTTTTCTTCTTCCACTTCCACTTTATTTGTTGTTTCCATACCAAAAATAATAACTCTAGTACCTTCTATATACTTTTATGTTGTTATAAATATTTTAAAACCATATTCATTATTTTATCCATCCTATGAATGACAAATTCACCATACGTGTGTACGTACGTCTTACCGTCTCCACGTCGTGGTCTAGTTTGTTATTAAACACTTAATTATTTGAATGGGTATAATAATGAGTATAATTAATTTAAATAATAAATATAACAAGTTAATGATTTTTTATATTTGATATACGATCCAATTAAATTCTATTTCACCATCAATAGAATGATATTGTCGCTCGGGCATACGTACGGATTACCGTCTCCACGAATGTGATGAGATTCATTCCCCATCGTAACCATTCAAGAATAATTTTCATTTTATGATTAAAAATATTTTTTAAGAACTTAATATCATTCTGGATATGAATCAAATACATCCTATCCATAACAAACATGACTTACGTAACAAAACATATAAGGGAAAACGAATCAGTTAACACCCGAAACAATGATTCTACTAAAATATTATTAACAAAGAAATATTAGAAGATCATATATGGTATCATATTTAGGTATGTGGTGCTTGTATAATTTAATAACAATTATTTAACTATTATACATTATGTTAACGTACCCTCTACTAAGGAAAAGTACAACGTGAGGGGTTTTCATCTCAATTTTTATTCCCATGAGATTCATGTTATATTTGCCACTATTTCATTTAGTGTGGTGTATGTACTGCCAATGATTGTATTATTTGTGTAATATACATTAATTTATGGGTATTTACATATTCATTTTATGATCCTTCTTTTATGGGGTTTATGTTTCGTAATTTACCAAATAGGTAAGGGAATTTCTAATTTCAATTTCCACTCATTGGGTTTTATGAAAACTTCATTGATTATTTTACTCCAAGAATAAGTGTGAAATCACTATTTATTTATTTATGTATTAATTTCCACATCCCTCTGTGTGGATATACTTTTGATACACATAATCACTCCATTTATAAATTCTCAAGTCGTGGATATAAACTTGATAAGAGTAATCTTAGCTCAATTTTCATTCATTTAGTTAAACATCCAAGTCATTGGTGTTGTTTTTACAAGAATATGTGTAAATGTACGCTGATTTATTTACACTGAATATCCAATAATATTGAGTGTATTTATATTTTTCACACATAATTATGTCATTGATTTATCCTTAACCTAAGGATACGGTCTTTATAAGGTATTTCATCTCAATTTACATTACATTGAGACTTCTTTGTTGTTATGCACCAATTCACATTTATATGATGTATATACTGTAATTTGACATAGTATATCATGAATCACTTTATAATAATAATATTATAATGTTTTGATTACCTCAATTGTTTGAATTCAAGCGTCTCTCATTTGGTTAAGAACTCTAACTAAAATATCATTTTAAATGTTTTAAACATTTATTTTTCTAAATCTTTCTCATTAATGTCCATGTTTTAAAAATGGTTTTAAGTATTTATTTATATAGACATGAATATTTTAAAATTAAAATTCATTTTAAAAGTTTCAAATTGGTATGGGACAATTTGATTCAAAAATCTCTTTTAAACGGCTTCTTGATAAATAGTGAGACTTTTAAATTTTTTCTAGAAAAAGGGGATATTTATCTCAAATAGTTTTACTGATTACTTTCATCTATGTCAATATCCTTCATTATTCTTGATTGAGGTTGATTTATTATAATAAAATCTTCTATATTGTATTGAATGAGTTGTGTTTGACTGTGTATGTTCTATTTTTATACTATTCATGGTTTGTGGTTAAAAATTGACAATTTGTATTCTAGTTTTAATATGAATGTTTAAATTATGTTTCAACCTTTTCGTATGAGGAATTCATTGGACTTAGTAAGTGATGGGTGGAGCCTTCTATAGCTCATCGATGCATCAGTAGGTCTCATAAGACAAACTAGTGTCTTGGCATAAGGCCATGACAAAATCTTATTTGTAGTCTTGGCACAAGGCCTTGAATATGTGGTTATGATGTCTGGTGTTATTCATTCCATCATTTTGAAATTAGTTATTGATATTACATGTAATTATTTGACTAGTAGAATATCCATGTGAATAATTAAATGGAAATATTTTATTTATCTTTGCCATATTATGTTGAAGTTTAAGTTTAAAAGGCTTGTGTTTTATTCTTATACAATGCCTTAAATGTTGATGTTCATTTATGATAGTTTCTACTATATTGTTATCCTTACTGAGCATCTGATCTCACCCCTTTCTTATGTTTTATTTTTCCTAGGATGTGAAGAAGTATATTATTATTGGAATGTAAGGATAGGCTAAGGTATATGAGTGTGTTCAAAGGGGACACGTTGTTGTTGTTTTTATATTTCATGATGTAATTTAAAACTTATATATGTATTTAGTACTTCAAAGGCTACTAAACTAATCGGTCTTTCAAGACTTGATCTCTAGTGATAATGCAAATGCTATGTAATAATTCACCGACTCTGGGTAACTAGGGTTGGGTTGTTACAGTTGTTGTCAAAGGAAGTTTAGTACAAACCTTGGAAACTAGATTCAGATAAACTCTGATTAGAGAACATTACCCTAAGATAGACTTTGAGGATTAGTATAGAAGAACATCCAAAAAGTTTGGTTGAGTAAATTTTATGTGGATTTTCCAAGAAAATACATCCCTATCTGGATACAAATAGGTAGATGTGGCTTTGGCACAGATGTACCTAGAAGTGAAAACTCTGACAAGGAGTTTCAAGCTTGACTTGGGGTATCCCGGTACACGAAAATGGGCCTTTTTCACTCTTGGTATTGACACTCCTGGGGGATATGCTTAGCATAATTCAAATTTTTTTACAAACCGATTTAAATTATTTTAAAATAATATCATAATAAATAACCTTGGTTAATCCTAATCTATTTTAGATTGAAAATTAGGTGTCATGATGTTCTCTAAATGATTTTATAACTATTGTTACTCACACTCTACTTTCTAGTTTTAGTCAATGGCTCGATTCCAAGGAAGTCATAGTAACATTAAACATAATGTACAAGGTGGTCATGGTGGTGGAAATGAGAAATGAAATGGAATGTTTATACGTGTAAAATATATCATGTTCATGCCAAATAAATTTCAAAAAATATTGTCAACAACATATACATTAACCAAATCCCAAACTCTACAAAGAAGAGAAAGGCGAATAATGATAAGAGCTCCAGTAGTGGAGACCATGGAGAAAAGAAAGCTCATTTTCTATCATATAGGAAATGTGGAAGGAGAAACCCAGGAAAGTGTCTCAATGGATCAAAGAAATGCTTTATGTGTGGGAAAGAAGGACATAAAGTAAAGAATTGTCGAGGAAATTTGAAGAGTATTGTGGAATAAAATAAAAAAGATCCTAAGAATCCATTTATAGTCATTTTCCATAAATGTAGGGGACCTAGGAATTTACTGAGTCAATTTTCTATTCTATAGGATAACCTCTAAGTCAAGGAAGAACCTATGTGGAAATAAATAGATGGTGAAATTTTTAAAAGTATTAATGCTCTTTGTTGATGGGATTACTGTGGAATACTTTTCTATTGTATGTGTAACCCTATAGTTTGTTATGTGAAAATTGTATTTGAGGAATAATTATCTTTTCTTTTTTGGATATAGATATAACGAACCATTTGGGTTTATATGATCCTTGAATTTGATTCAATTACAGGTTATTAATTTTTTGGAAGAAAATTCAAGGGATGAATTAAAATTTTTGATTAAAAATGTTATGGTTATTTTTTAGTAATTTATCTCAATTTTGGGAATGTTATGAAAATATATAGTTTTTGAAGAAGGAAAACACACAGACAATGTGACAACCTGTTGCTTTGGACAAATCTGCAGGAATCGAACCCATAACCAAAGTGTGATAGGGATTTATCACCTACCACTGGACTATGTGAAGTCCCTAGTTAGTATGACTAATTATTTTAAGTTAAATGATTTTATGGATCAAGAATATGTTGATTTTGGGAATATATGATTTATCCTTAGTGTAGGAAAATGATATGGTGATTAAGTGATAAACGTTATTTGGGAAGACGATCGCTCTTTTGGGAACACTATATACCTAAGGAAAATAGAATACTATGGGATTTCATTTTAGGAGTATTGGTGGATTTTTATTTTGGAATAATGTAAGTTTTTATTGTGGAGTTATAGATATTTGGGTTATTTATGGAAATTATAAAACTATCATAGATAATATGTGATTAGGTTAATTACTTTTAAGTATGTGACTTTAAGAGTAGTCTGTATTATTTGGAGATAAATGTTAATATTTATCATAGAAGACTATGTGATCAAATCCTTCTGAATTTTGGGTTTCAAACATAGTTTGGATTATTTTGAATAATTTTATGGACAATTTTTTTTTAATGGTATTTGTTGAAATTTGGGTATTGTTTGTTTAATTTTGGAGATTAAGAGTAGTATTTCTTTCTATGAAGGATTATCCTTTTTGGGGATCATCTGATATTTTACATACCATTTTGGTTTTGGTTAATGTATAATGACAAGGGGAAGATATATTTAATCTTTTGTGGATTATGTTATTCTCTAGAAGTTGATTCTAGCGCTTCAGGTGTGACCAGGTCATCTTGAATACTCATCATTTGGAGAAAAGATGAGTTTGTGGTAGAAATTTATTAAAGGGTGAAACTCTACTTGAAAATTAAGTATATCTCCTTATTTTATTAGTCAATCTCATAAATAAATTCCAAAACATTATTAAAAGTAACTTAAAACAAAAACTTTGTCCGTTTACTCTTCCTACTGTGTAATCAAAGACTGTTTAACCCATCACAATTTTATGGTTTTCTGGTAGTTAACTTTCTTGTGATCATGTTTTCTATCACTCTCCATCATAACATGATGGTTTGTTTTCACTTCCATATCCATGTTTTCCAACATGTAACCCTAGTATGGGTTATCTCTGATGACCTTTTTAATTCTCTTTCTTTACTTTAAAGTGAAATTTTTATTAACTCTTTTTCCGATGTGGGATTTCAACAAAGATGTTTTAAAATGTCAAACCCCTAGTTTTTATTTCTAAATTTAAATTTCAAGGAAGAAATTATTTGAAGGATGGTATAATTTAACACCCCAATATTTCATTGTAATTTATATCATTATAGTAATTTAATAGCTTATATTGCACGCGACACTGACTTGGCTTACATGGAACATTGAGTTTCTATGAAACAACACTTTAATTATTCAAATGATATATTTATAACATAAATATTAAATATATAAATGAATATAAAAAAATAAATTTTCAATTTCATTTATAATTATATCACATAAATAAACCATATTTATAAGGAAATGTATAAGTTTCATTGAAATATAAGTACTATTTTGATAAAGGAACTACTTCTTTTATCCTTTTGTGAACAATAATAAAATTAATTTTAGACACTATTATAAATTCAATTTGGTGAAATTGAATTACTTTTTTAATTCAAAATACCACTATTATATTAGGGTGAAAGTTTGGTAATTTTAGGAGAAGATTCATTTTTAATGAATAGTGAAAAATACTGCATTTTAATTCAAAACTGTCTTTTCTCCCAATTTATTTATATTTTCATATTATCCTATTAATTGGTTTTATATTATATATAGATTATATTTTTATCAATTTATATAATTTTGATCATTGGAAGTAATTTCACATTTAAATTGGATATAATCACATGTTAATCTTTTGATAGTTTTTACTTCTTAAAAACCCGCTTTCTAGTTTTCACAATGAGAATTAATTTTAAATTGATTAATGAAAATTACATGTCTTGAATTTGGTAAAATAGAAATATTTTATAAATTCAAAATATCAAAATTATATTAGGGTGAAGTTTTGGTATTTTTCTAAAAATATTCAATTTTTGATGAATAGTGAAAAACATTGTTACTGTTTAAAACCGAATTTTATTTAAATAATTATTATTTTTATTTAAATTTATTTTAAAGTAAAAATAGATACATAATACTTATATTAGTTCAATTTAATTCATTTATTTAATTTTACAATAAGATTATATGTATAAATTTTTATTGAACTTTTTAACGTATTTTACCCACCTTGTAGGCACATTTACAAATTTGCATAAAATGTAATTTTACTGCTTCTATGAATTGAATTTTAAAAATTTGAGAGACACAGTGGAATCAGTAAGTAAAATGTGGTTCAATAGGATGAAAATAATTTTTGTGAATAGTAACTTTTGGATTTTATTTACCACAGTTAAAAGTAAATGGGGTAATTAAAGGTAAAAATGATATTATAATTACCCTAAAACATGTCCTAATTCTATTGGATAAGTATTTTTTGACAAAAATAAACCATAGGAATAAATTATGATCCTCTTTGATCCAATTGGATTAGATTAGGACATTTATTATTATTTTATTTAAAGAAGAGTTAAAAGTGTAAAATTCAAAGTTTAATAACTAAACCAATTTTAATATAGGGATATACATAATTTAAATTTGACTATAAATATTAATTAGAAATATAAAAATATTTTATACATCATGGTATTTTATTTATAATTTTTAGACATTAAATAATTAAATTTATTTATGACAGAAATATGATGCAGAAATTACCTTATTAATGAAAGATTAAAATAATTTATATTATAAATATCAAAATAAATGTAAATTGAGACTTTTGATACATTACAATAATTTTATAGGTTAATATGACATGATAGGGTTTATTTAATGTATTTTTTTCTAAGTAATCAGGTTTTTTTGACTTTCACAAAAACCAAATACTAAATAGTATCAAAATTGACATAAATGAGTTTTTAAAACAAATACTATATTATTAAATGATATAATATTCCTAAAAATATAAGGTCCAGCCAAATGACTTATATAATTATAGATATATCATTAATTAACCACTTGAGGTTCTCTTGGTATGTTATAGTATGTTTATTAACCATGTAATATAAAAATACAAGAAGACATGGTAAAAGTTAAACTATTTAACTAAGAATTAAATATAAAAGATAAGGTTAATATGGAGACCTAAACTTGTCTAAAACCTATTGGTTGAGAATATTTCGACCCATCCCCACCTTATCCTAGAAATAAATCTATTTGGATCCATTATAAACTGAAAATGATTTTATAATAAAACAATATTTCAAGCTTTTCCTAAAGTAACCCTCACCTCTCTTATAAAAGGGTACTTCCCCTTCTCTTAATTTTGACCCATCCCCTTCTCGTCAATGTTGATGTTTCCTGGTGGGATAGCTGGAAATACATAAATGTCTCTTTAGAGGTTCGGGGTCGGTGTCCCCCAATTGGGCATGGGTCTTGTCCTGCGTTCCCAGAGCCCCCGAATGACATGCCTAGTAACTGTGTAATCAAAGATCGTTTAATCCATCACAAGTTTGTGGTTTTCTGGTAGTTAACTTTCTCCAGATCATATTTTCTATCACTATCCATCAGAACATTATGGTTTGTTTTCACTTCCATATCCATGCTTTCCTACATGGAACCCTAGTATGGGTTGGTGACCTTTGTAATTCTCTTTCTTTACTTTAAAGTGATAATTTTATTAACTCTTTTTTCGATGTGGGATTTCAACAAAGATGTTTTGAAATGTCAAACCCATAGTTTTTGTTTCTGAGTTTAAATTTCAAGGAAGAAATTATTTTAATGATGGGATAATGAAACACCCCAAGATTTCATAGTAATTTATATCATTAAATTAATTCAATAGTTATACTACACGCAACACTGACTTGGCTTACATGAAACATTGAGTTTATATGAAACAACACTTTAATTATTCAAATGATATATTTATAACATAAATATTAAATATAGTAATGAATAGAAACAAATATATTTTCAATTTCATTTATAATTTTATCACATAAATATACCATATTTATAAGGAAATGTATAAGTTTCATTGAAATATAAGTACTATTTTGATAAAGGAACTACTTCTTTTATCCTTTTGTGAACATTAATAAAATTAATTTTAGGCACTATTATAAATTAAATTTGGTGAAATTGAATTAATTTTTTAATTCAGAATAACACTATTAGATTAGGGTGAAATTTTGGTAATTTTATAAGAAGTTTCAGTTTTTTAATGAATAGTGAAAAATACTGCATTTTAATTCAAAATTGTCTTTTCACCCAATTTATTTATATTGTTATATTATCCTATTAATTGCTTTTAGAGTATATATATATTATATTTTTATCAATTTATATAATTTTGTTCATTTTAAGTAATTTTACATTTAAATTGGATATAATCACATGTTAATCTTTTGATAGTTTTTACTTCTTAAAAACCCGCTTTCTAGTTTTCACAATGGAAATTAATTTTAAATTGATTAATGAAACTTAAATGTCTTGAATTTGGTAAAATAGACATATTTTTTAAATTGAGATATCAAAATTATCTTAGGGTGAATTTTTGGTATTTTTCTGAAAACATTCAATTTTTGATGAATAGTGAAAAACATTGTGTTATTGTTTAAAACTGAATTTTATTTAAATAATTAATATTATTATTTAAATTTATTTTAAATTAAAAATAGATACATAATACCTATATTAGTTTAATTTAATTCATTGGTGTCATTTTATAATAATATTAGATGTATAAATTTTTATTGAACTTTTTAACGTATTTTACCCACCTTGTAGGCACATTTAAAAATTTGCATAAAATGTAATTTTACCACTTCTATGAATTGAATTTAAAAAATATGAGAGATATGGTTGATATCAGTAAGTAAAATTTGGTTCAATAGGATGAAAATAATTTTTTGTGAATAGTAACTTTTGGATTTTATTTACCACAATTAAAAGTAAATGGGGTAATTAAAGGTAAAAATGATATTATAATTTTCCTAACACATGTCCTAATTCTATTGGATAAGTGTTTATTGACCAAAATAAACCTTAGGAATAAATTATGATCCTATTTGATCCAATTGTATTAGATTAGGATATTTATTATTATTTTATTTAAAGAAGAGTTAAAAGTGTAAAATTCAAAGTTTAATGACTAAACCATTTTTAATATCAGGATATACATAATTTAAATTTGACTGTAAATATTAATTAGAAATCTAAAAATATTTCCTACATAATGGTATTTTATTTATAATTTTTAGACATTAAATAATTAAATTTATTTATGACACAATGATGATGTAGTAATTACCTTATTAATGAAAGATTAAAATAATTGATATTATAAATATCAAAATAAATGTAAATTGAGAATTTTGATACATTAAAATAATTTTATAGGTTAATATGACATGATAGGGTTTATTTAATTTATTTTTTTTAAGTAATCAGGTTTTTTTGACTTTCAAAAAAACCAAATACTAAATAGTTTCAAAATTGACATAAATGAGTTTTTAAAACAAATACTATATTATTAAATGATATAATATTCCTATAAATATAAGGTCCAGCCAAAGGACTTATATAATTATATATATATCATTAATTAACCACTTTAGGTTCTCTTGGTATTTTATAGTATGTTTATTAACTATGTAATATAAAAATACAAGAAGACATGGTAAAAGTTAAACTATTTAACTAAGAATTAAATCTCAAAGATAAGGTTAATATGGTGACCTAAACTTGTCTAAAACCTATTGGTTGAGAATATTTAGACCCATACCCACCTTATCCTTGAAATAAATCCATTTGGATCCATTATAAACTGAAAATGATTTTATAATAAAATAATATTTCTAGCTTTTCCTAAAGTAACCCTCACCTCTCTTATAAAAGGGTACTTCCCCTTATCTTAATTTCACACCGCCAAAGCCATTTTTCTCAGCCAACCCCTACTCAAATATCCTCCCAACTACCCTAATTTAAACCTATAGGTCTTACTTTGATCATAAAGCCAACCTAAGGATCCCTTTTGATCAAATCAAAAGGAACCACCTGAAGAAGAGGTAATGATTTCATCACCTCTTTCAATGTTCTTTTCTTCTTCCACTTCCTCTTTCTTTGTTGTTTCCATACCAAAAATAATAACTCCAGTACCTTCTGCATATTGTGATGTTATTATAAATATGGTACAACCATATTCATTATTCTATCCATCCTATGAATGACAAAGTCACCATACGTGCGTACGTACGGCTTACCGTCTCCACGTCGTGGTGTAGTTTCTTATTCAACACTTCATTTTTTAAATGGGTATAATAATGAGTATAATTGATTTAAATAATAAATATAAAAATTTAATGATTCTTTATATATGATATACCATCAAATTACATGTTATTTCACCATCAAAAGAATGATATTGTCGCTCGTGTGTACGTACGGATTACCGTCTCCACGAACGCGATGAGATTCATTCCCCATCCTAACCATTCAAGAATAATTTTCATTTTATGATTAAAAATATTTTTTCAGAACTTAATATCATTCTGGATATGAATCAAATACATCCTATCCATAACACGTATGACTTAAGTAACAAAACATATAAAGGAAAATGAATCAGTTAACACCCGAAACAATGATACTACTGAAATATTATTAACAAAGCAATATTAGAAGTTCATAAATGATATCATATTTAGGTATGTGGTTCTTGTAAAAATTAATAACAATGATTTAACTATTATACAGGATGTTAATGTACCCTCAACTAAGGAAAAGAACAAGGTAAGGGGTTTTCATCTCACATTTTATTCCCGTGAGATTCATGCTATATTTGCCACTATTTTATTTAGTGTGGTGTATGTACTTCCCATGATTGTATTCTTTATGTAATATAAATTAATTTATGGGTATTTACATCTTCATTGTATGATCCTTCTTTCATGGGGTGTATGTTTCGTAATTTACCAAATAGGTAAGGTAATTTCTAATTTCAATTTCCACTCATTGGGTTTTACGAAAACTTCATTGATTATTTTACTCCACGATTAAGTGTGAAATCACTATTTATTTATTTATGCAGTAATTTACACTCCCCTTTGTGTGGATATAATTTTGATACACATAATCACTCCATTTATAAATTTTCAAGTCCTCGATATGAACTTGATAAGAGTAATCTTAACTCGATTTCCATTCATTGAGTTAAACATCCAAGTCATTGGTGTTGTTTTTACAAGAATATGTGTGAATGTACGCTGATTTATTTACACTAAATATCCTATCATATTAAGTGTATTTATATTTTTCACACATAATTATGTCATTTATTTATCCTTAACCTAAGGATACGGTCTTTATAAGGTATTTCATCTCAATTTACATTCCATTGAGACTTCTTTGTTGTTATGCGCCAATTCACATTTATATGGTGTATATAATGTAATTTGACATAGTATATCATGAATCACTTTATACTCATAATATTATAATATTTTTATTACCTCAATTTTTTGAATTCAAGCATCTCTCATTTGTTTTGGAACTCTAACTAAAATATCATTTTAAATGTTTTAAACATTTATTTTTCTAAATCTTTCTCATTAATGTCCATGTTTTAAAAATGATTTTAAGGATTTATTTATATGGACATGAATATTTTAAAATTAAATTTCATTTTAAAAGTTTCAAAGTGGTATGGGACAATTTGATTCAAAAATCTCTTTTAAACGGATTCTTGATAAATAGTGATACTTTTAAATGTTTTCAAGAAAAAGGGGATATTTATCTAAAATAGTTTTACTGATTACTTTCATCTATGTCAATATCCTTCATTATTCTTGATTGAGGTTGATTTATTATAATAAAATCTTTTATATTGTATTGAATGAGTTATGTTAGACTGTGGATGCTCTATTTTTATAAAATTCATGGTTTATGGTTAAAATATTGACAATTTGTATTCTAGTTTTAATATGAATGTTTAAATTATGTTTCAACCTTTTCATATGAGGAATGAATTGGACTTAGTAAGTGACTGGTGGAGCCCGTTATAGCTCATCGATGCATCGATAGGTCTCATGAGACAAACTAGTGTCTTGGCACAAGGCCTTGACAAAATCTTATTTGTAGTCTTGGCACAAGGCCTTGACTATGTGGTCATGATGTCCGGCGTTATGCATTCCATCATTTTGAAATTGGCTGTTGATATTACATATGATTATTTGACTAGTAGAATATCCATGTGTATAATTAAATGGAAATATTTTATTTATCTTTTCCATATTATGCTGAATTTTAAGTTTAAAAGGCTTGTGTTTTGGTCTTATACATTGCCTTAAATGTTTATGCTCATGTATGATAGTTTTCGCTATATTGTTATCATTACTGAGCATCTGATCCCACCCCTTTCTTATGTATTCTTTTTCCCAGGATGTGAAGAAGTATATTATGATTGTCCTATAGGGATAGGCTTAGGTATATGAGTGTGTTCAAAGGGGACACATTATTTTTGTTTTTTTATTTCATGATGTAATGTAAAAATTATGTATGTATCTAGTACTTCAAAGGCTACTAAACTAATTGGTCTTTTGAGACTTGATCTCTTGTGATCGTGAAAATTCTATGTAATAATGCTCCGACTCTGGGTAACTAGGGTCAGGTTGTTATGGTTGGTATCAAATGAAGTTTAGTACAAACCTTGGAAACTAGATTTAGATAAACTCTGATTAGAGAACATTACCCTAAGATAGACTTTGAGGATTAGAATAGAAGAACATCCAAAAATTTCAGTAGTGCAAATATTATGTGTATTTTACAAGAAAATACGTCCCTATATGGATACAAATAGGTAGATGCGACTTTGGAACAGATGTACCTAAGAGTGAAAACTCTGACAAGGAGTTTTGGGATTCACTTGCGGTATCCTGGTACACAACAACGGGCCTTTTTTCACTCTTGGTATTGACACTCCTGGGGGATATGCTTAGAATAATTCACATTTTTTTTACAAACCGATTTAAAGGATTTTAATATAATATCAGAATAAATAAACTTGGTTAATCCTAAGCTGTTTTAGATTGAAAATAAGTTGTCATGATATTCTCTAAATGATTTTATGACTATTGTTACTCACGCTCTACTTTTTTGTTTTAGTCAATGGTCGGATTCCAAGGAAGTCATAGTAACATTAAACATAATGTACAAGGTGGGCATGGTGGTGGAAATGAGCAACAAAATGGAATGTTGATAGGCGTAAAATATATCATGTTCATGACAAATCAATTTTCAAAAAATATTATCAACAACATATACATTAACCAAATCCCAAACTCAACAAAGAAGAGAAAGGTGGATAATGATAAGAGCTCCAGCAGTGGAGACCATGGAGAAAAGAAAGCTCATTTTCTATCATGTAGGAAATGTGGAAGGAGACACCCAGTAAAGTGTCTCAATGGATCAAAGAAATGCTTTATGTGTGGGAAATAAGGACATAAAGTAAAGAATTGTCTAGGAAAAATGAAGAGTATTATGAAAGAAAAAAAATGATCCTAAGAATCCATTTGCATTCATTTGTCATAAATGTAGGGGACGTGGGCATTTACCGAGTTGATCTCCTATTCTATAGGATATCCTCTAAGTCAATGAAGAACCTATGTGGAAATAAATGGATGGAAAAATGTTTATTAATGCTCTTTATTGATGGGATTACTTTGGAATAATTTTCTCTTGTATGTGTAACCCTACAGTTTGTTATGTGAAAAAGCTATTTGAGGAAGAATTATCTTTTCTTTTGTAGATATAGTTATAAAGAACCATTTGGTTTTATATGATCCTTGAATTTTATTCAATTACAGGTTATTAATTTTTGGGAAGAAAATTCAAGGGATGAGATAACATTTGTGATTAAAATATGTTGTGGTTATTTTTGAGTAATTTATCTCATTTTTGGGAATATTATAAAATTATATAGTTTTTGAAAAAGGACAGCGCATAGACTATGTGACAACCTGTCACGCGGACAAATTTGCGGGAATCGAACCCACAACCAAAGAGTGACAGGGATTTATCACCTACCACTGGACAACGTGAAGTCCCCGGTTAGTATGACTAATTCTTTTAAGTTAAATGATTTTATGGATCAAGAATATGTTGATTTTGGGAACTTATGATTTATCCTTAGTATAGTAAAATGATTTAGTGATTAAGTGATAAATGTTATTTTGGAAGACGATCGCTCTTTTGGGAACACTATATGCCTATAGAAAATTGAATACTATGGGATTTCATTTGAGGAGTAATGGTGGATTTTTATTTTGGAAGAATTTGTGTTTTTATTGTGGACTTATAGAGATTTGGGTTATTTATGTAAATTATTAACCTATCATAGATAATATGTGATTAGGTTAATTACTTTTAATTATGTGACTTTAAGAGTAGTCTATGTTATTTGGAGATAAATGTTAAGATTTATCATAGAAGACTATGTGATCAAATCCTTCTGAATTTTGGGTTTCAAACTTAGTTTGGATTATTTTGAATAATTTTATGGAAAATTGTTTTTTGAATGGTCTTTGTTGAAATTTGGGTATTGTTTGTTTAATTTTGGAGATTAAAGGCAGTAGTAAGGAGTTATGTTCTTTAACTAAAACATTAGGGGAAACATTTTGGTATTCAATTATGTTCTGTCTAGTTTCATTTAGAGTAACAATAGGTTTCTTAGGACTACATAGGGCATCAATTAAGCCTAACTGAAATAGCAAGGTTCTCATCTTAACTCGAAAAGGTTAAAGTCATTATCACCATCAAATTTATCGATTTCAAATCTAGTTGTTGAAATGTTTACCCAAAGAGTAGATGTTGAGTTCTTGTGGACAATATTCAGTGTATGCCCCTAACAACCAGCCAATATCTAGGGTAAAAAATATTTATCCAAAGGGATTCAAAATAAAAATTAATTATGGATGGGACAGTGGATTTAAGAAAATGCAGTAAGTAAAGAGAGGTGATTTAAGAAGCAATCACAATGTGGAATTAAAAAAAATAGTTGTTGAAACAAAGAAACGGGTTCGACAACAAAAAAGAACCAGCAAGGCTCTAATATCACTTTGTGAGGGGTAAGTGTGAACTGAACAGTAGCAGAAAACCAAACCCAAATAGGATCGAACTAGGGTTTTTCTTCCAAAATTTGAAAGTTATAGAACCATTCAAACAAGATGCAAGAAACAAAATAAAGGGCAGGAAAACAAGTATTTACGTGCTTCAGTCCCTTTGGGACCTACGTGCATGTCTAGAATACCACCTAGACTCATGTGTTTTATTAAGCTCAAGAAAGAAGAAGATTACAACATACATGTTGAATGAATATAGAAACAGCAATATATGATTTTAACTAATAAAGCTGAGAACAAGTGAAACAGGAGGTAAAGAAACTTACAACGTCGGACGGTATGGTTTTTCTATCCTGATCTCTTGATGTTGGATGAGAAGACAATGCAATGCTCAATCTTCACAGAGGTACTTAAACACACATGAACTAGATGTCGGAGGTGCTCCACTTCGTATCTTCACCACAATTCTTCTAAGGGAAGGACGTTGTCAAGAACTCCATTGGAACCTATACACCAGCGGTGCAGATAGAGTATGGAAGGCTGAATATCTACTCTCAAAGAGGATAAAGAACACTCTAGGAATAGTGAACCATAACTAAGTCGAGAGCACCACAGAAGTAGTCAAGAAAAAACAAAACCAAAAATGAATCTGGGATAGTCGAATGGACACCAGTGTAGGGGTCATAAATTCCCCTAGCACTGATTATCCCTTAAGATTCCATGACTAATCAGGAGACGCCATGAAGATACATCAAAACAAAAGCCGAGTGGCGCAATCAAATGCAACATGCAGGTGGACTATGTAGATCAAAGTGGCGGTACAGCTGATCAACACTCAAAAACTCATCCCGCGTGGATCGCCAAGTTGGCATGAAAGGATAAGGTGGTCCAGGAGATAAGCAGTCCAAGAAAGCAGTCTAGCAAAGCATGCCCACATGGTAAGGGATAAAGGCCCAATGTGCATAAAGGAGCCCAGCAGAGTTAAACTGAGCAAAAAAAATACAAAAAAATTGCATGCATGAGAATAAACAAATAAATTGGCAGAATAAAAATGAACATAGTATTTTAATATGAAAACATGAATGAATTCCATAATTCACATTCTATCAATAACAAGAGCTGAAATTTTCACAAACCAACCCGAGTACCCCTGTAACCCGATAACTGAGTCATTCCTGACATAGCCCGAAGGGCATTCCCAATCCCCACGGGTTGTTGACTAGCACCTGACATCATACAAAATAAAAGTGGGAACAGTTTTTCCTCAAACATTATGGAAGTAAAAGAGACAAGGTAGTATGAAAATAAAAAGAATCTCCACTGGGAGTAATGTACCAAAAGTCAAACAGACATTTAATCTCAAGTACTACAACCAAAGTACCATGGAAATCATCCTAAGCCCCAATGTACAAAACTCAGAAAGTCCAAAGTTCAATATTTGGATCCACCTCCAAGATATCCTTTCCCCTTGCTCGAACCTGAAAGGAGATAATCTACAAACACCCGAATGCACAAGTAGGGTGTGATCCAAATCTTAGCAGGATCTCACCAAAGATTTCATAACAAGATACCAATATCAAATTAACCAAGAATATAATTTCAATTTTAAGACAAACAGGTTTGGCATTTAATTAAAATCATATTTAAACAAATCATGCTTTATAATTTAAAATATGGAAATACATTTAGCAATTCATGATTCATATTTCAAATGATGAAAATATATTTCAAAAAGGGAATTTACCTTTAATCAAAGGGTTCTTTACACAAATAGAACTTTTCACAAAATGGTCTAAATAAACAAATTTATATAAAACAGTTTATATAAATTCTCAAGGCATGTAAAATAGTTTATAACAATGGAATATACATTTGAAATACAAAAAAGTGAGCAATACGGTCATGTGCCAAATATGTATGATAGTTCCAGGCTATAGGGACCCAACACTGTGAAACGACAAATATGTACATACTCCCCTTTGGGCCTAAGGAAAAGGGGACCCATCACCATCACCTAAGGAATGATGATGTGATGATATGAGATTTAGAACATCGTAAGTCCTAAAGTGTTGTCCAATATAACAAACTAACTACCTAAGGCTTGCATGTTCTCAAGTACAAACAATTATGATAAATTTATTTCAAGACTGCTCAAAATACAATTAAGTCTCATCCCCTGTTTCAAATATACCAATTTTTCTCTTTAAAAACCATAATAATTTTTAATCAAAAACATTCCTTTTCAAAAATATGAAACCACTGGGTTTCCATCAAAACCATTTTCTTTAAGCCATTTTCACAAACAGGAATTTGAAACTAATTCATTCAATTTCATCACAAGCCCCTAATTCACTGGAATCAGGTTTTTTCATAAATTTTCCATCAAATCATTTTCTATAATTAAATTCAACAATTTAATTGATTTAATTTCCATCAAAACCATAATTGAAATTAAACAATTTCAATCTCACCAATTTCCAATTTCATGCCAAAAAATCCATTTTTCTCAAAAACCCCATTTCACTAGAATCGGGTTTTTCCAAAAACCAATTGAAATCCATATAATCCAAATCTAAACAACTGCATTTAAATTCAAACAAATTAATTTAAAAAAAAAGTAATTTCAGGTTAATATAAATTGTGCATCAAGACAGAATCACCTACCTTCCTCATAGAAACACAATGCCCGTAATGAAACCCACCAACATGAACAAAGGCGCAGAAGATATAGGAACTCAACCTAAAAATGAGATTCAACATCATGGTGATTAGATCCATAAAACTCAAGATGATCTATCAAACTCCAAGGAAGGAAAAGAGAGAGAGAGAAAGAGGAATAAATATTGCTTACCTGGAAAGACACATCGTGATCACCACAACAATAAATCGTCAAACGAAATGTTCCGAATAGGTTAAAGGTTGCCAAAATTGCTTGGGTAAGGATCTAGGTTGAGAGAAATTAAGTATGGAGGGATAAAAAAGGAGAAATCAGTCAGAATTTCTATTTAAAAACAAATCTCAGGGTTTTACATGATGTGTAACCCAATTACACGTCGTGAAATTGATAATTTTCATATCCATCTAAAAACCCATCACCTCCTGCTTAAAATGAATTTAGTTTCATTTATGGTTTACACGTTGTGTAACCATATTACATGGCATGTAAATCTCCAACAGGCTGTAGAACTCACAGATTTCATATTGTAAATCTTCAACAAAAACCTAACTTCACCATTATAGGTATCCTCCCAATTCCTTCTCGGCCCTACCCAAACAATGCAAAAGGAAAACCACGACAAGGTTATAAATTTTCCGATCTAAAGAGTAACAAGATGTTACAACCTCTCAACTATATAAACTTTCTGTCCCCAGAAAGACTACGAAGAAGCTTCTATGCCAAAAAGATGGGGCCACTCCTCTCGCATTTGTGCCTCCCTCTCCCACGTCTCATGAGAATCAGAACCGTGCTACCATAGAAAACAAACTAAAGGTAATTTACTCCCATGAAGTGCCTTAGTTTCATAATCAACTATCCTGATTGGTCATTCCGTCATAGATAAATCAGGTTCAACTTCAAGTTCACTCCAACTCTAACCATGAGATGGATCAGATATATACTTTCGGAGCTTAGATACATGGAATAAGTTATGTATTAATGTCATCTCTGGTGAAAGTTCCAAATGATAAGTAACTTTCCCCACCTACTCAACAACCTCAAAAGGTCCAAAAAAATGAGGAGTAAGCTTCCCTTACCTTCCAAGTTGTCGATGACCCAATTGGGGTAAAACTTTCAAGAACACCTGGTCACCAACTAATAATTACAAAGTTCTACGGTGATGATCAACATAAGACTTATACCGGCTCCATGCTATCAACATCCTCTGACAAATCAACTGAATCTTCAATGTTGTCTCTTCGACCAAGATCGGTCCAACCAAAGAACTTTTACCAATCTCAGACCAACACAATGGAGATTTACAAGGCCATCCATACAAGGCCTCAAAAAGAGCCATTCTGATCATGGAATGGTAACTATTGTTATAAGAAAACTCAACCAATCCCAAATGGTCATCTCATGATCCACCAAAGTTGAGAAGACAAGTGCGGAGTATATCTTCAAGAATCTGAATAACTCTTTCTGTCTAGCCATATGACCATAGATGGTATGCCATACTCAAACAAACATGAGATCCCAGTGCATCTTGAAGTTCTCTCCAAAAATGAGAAGTGAACTGAGGATCCATATCAAAGATTATAGTAGATGTAACTCTATGTAAATTAATAATATCTTTCTCATAGATATTTTCCATTCCTCAACTCTGGTTGTATCATGGATGGGTAAGAAGTGAGTCAATTTTGTCTGCCTATTGATCACAACCTATATCGCATTATTCTTTCTCTGGGTATGTGGAAACCCAACCACAAAGTCCATAGAGATTTCATCCCACTTCTAAGTAGGTACTAGAAGTTTTTGAAGCAAACTCAAAGGTTTCTGGTGCTCGGACTTAACCTGGTGGCACATATAGCAACGAGAGACAAATTCAGCAATATCCCTTCTCATACCTATCCATCAAAACTTTCGTCGCATATCATAGAACATCTTAGTGGTTTCTGGGTGCATGGCCCACTGGGAGTTATGGAAATATCCCATCATAGCTTTCCTTACTAAAGACGGTACCAAAAATCGATTTTAATATCATAGAATGCCCTCTTTGGAGAACGACCACTGGGAAACTATCTCCCCACCATAAAGAGAGTCCTTAATGCTACCGAACTCATCATAAAGCTATTTATCTTGCAGAATCATTTTGAGAAGAGAGGATTTCAACTGAACGCTGGCCAAAGAAACTTTGTCCCCTTTCTCCTGAACTCCAATATGAAACTATTCAAAGAGAGCCATCAAATTCTACTCTTCTGAAGATTCTTTCACTGCCTGGGTCAGAAGTTTCCTGCTCAAAGCATCTACAACAACATTCCCTTTCCCCATGGTATAAGCGATGTTGAAATTGAAAGATTTTTGGTATTCCACCCAATGACTCTAACATAGATTTAAATATTTTTGAGAGAATATATAACTCAAGCTCTTGTGGTCTAAAAACATGGTAAACCTTTCTCCATAAAGGTAATGTTGTCAACACTTAAGTGTGTGCATCACGGCTTCAAGTTCAAGGTCATGGGTCAGATAATTACTCTCATGTGGACTAAGATGATGATAGTCATAAGAAACCACATGACTAACTTGCATAAGAATGCAACCCAAACCTAAACCCAGTGCATCATAAAAGACCACATAGCCTTGACCGGCCTCTAGAAGATTCAACATTGGTGCATCATTCAAAATAAATTTCATCTTAACAAAATAATTCTGATATTTCTCATCCCAATAAAACCTTACTCCCTTTAGAGTTAGTGTAGTCATCAAGAAAGACAACTTTGATAAGTCCTTCATGAACTGACGATAATATCCGGCTAATCCCAAGAAGCTTCGAATATCGAAAACATTACGTGGTTGATCCCATGTCATAACAGCCTTCACCTTCTTAGGATCAACTGATATACCTTGTTCCAACACTACATGTCCTAATAACTTCACTTCCTAGATCCATAAATCACATTTCAAAAGATTAGTGTAAAGTCGGTGATTTCTTAGTAGACTCATAATTGTTCTTAGATGATGAACATGATCCTCCTCAGACTTATAGTGAACGAGGATGTCATCCACAAAGACTACCACAAAGGTATCTAGATACTAATGGAAAATCATGTTCATCAAAGCCATAGAAATTTTAGGATCATTGGTTAGACCAAAGGGCATGAAAAGGTACTCATAATGTTCGTACCTGCTCTGAAAGGAAGCTTTCTAAATGCCATATTCTTTTATCCTCAATTGATGGTAACTTGATCGAAGATCGAACTTTGAAAATCACTTTTCCCCCTTTCAACTGATCAAATAGATTATCAATTCATAGCAATAGATACTTGTTCTTTACCATCACTCCATTGAGCTTTCGGTAATCAACACAAAGGCAATGTGAACCATCAGCTTTATTATCAAGGAAAACTGGCATCGCCTAAGGTGACACTCTCAAATGTATAAAGTATTTCCCAAAAAAATCGCCCAACTGGGACTTCAAATATTTCATTTCAACTGGTGACATGTGGTAAGAGGGAATTGAAACTGGTTGAGTGCCAGAAATTAATTCAATGGTTAACTCAACCTATCTTACCGATGGCAAACCAGATAATTCATAAAGAAACACGTCGAGAAACTCGATGACAATTGGAGGAAGATCTATGATCAAAGATTCCCACTCCAAATCAAAGGAAAAAACCGATATTAATTTCCCCAACTCTGGATAAGAAGTTCTGTCTTTGCTTGACCTTGGGTCTCATTCTCCTTAGAAGACATGGTACACACCACTAGGTGTAGTAAATGAGACTCGACGAAGATAAAAATCAATCCAGTATTTATTAGCAATGAGACAGTCTATTCCGAATATGATGTCAAGAGGTTTCATGTTTAGAACCAGAAAACTCCAAGCAAGCTCGACACCTGATAGAGAGAAGACACAAGCAGGACTACGGAGGCCATTCTCTCTCTTCGTACTAAGGGGTGTAGTAATATCCATTGCACAAGATAAAATCTCTATAGGAAGATTTATCACATTAACAATACGGGTTGAAATAAATGAGTGAGATACACCAATATCAAATAGATCAGTCACTAATGACGAAGCTATAGTAATGGTGCCTCTCACAGACACTGGACCCGTGTTCGCTTCCTCTAGAGACTCTTCCATTGTGTGAAGTAGCTTTGTTCTGGATGCCTGTAGTTGGAACACTTTTGAATGTGAAGCATTTGATTGCCCCATAGTTTTAGGATGAGATGATGATATCGTTCCACTATGCAGAGTAGAATCGATATTGTAAAATCTCTGTAAGTGCCCTGAATGTCTGCAGGATCCGCAGTTCTTGGGTGCCTCAGTGTAAACTCTCTTTGAATCTCATGGCTTTCCACATTAGTAACAAACCAAAGGACCTTTTTTAGGCACTAAAGGAGGTATATAATGAACCTATTGTCGAGAACCATCATGATAATCATCACTCTTACGCTTCCCCTTGAAAGAGTTCACTCTACCACTGGGAGAGAATGAAACTCTCGATAACCCTGACTTGCTAGCCAAGTCCATCTCGACCATCAGCACTCTATCCAATACATCATAATAAGAAGATAGCTTCAGTAAGAAAACTTGATAATGAATATCCTAATAAAGTCCCAACTTGAACCTTCGATCCTTTATCTTATCATTTGATATTATCTCAGGTGTGAAATGAACGAGCTCAGCAAAATGGTTTGCATATTCTGTCACAATCCTATTAGCTTGCTCAGGTTTGAAAAACTTCATAGACTGGGCCAACAACATTGAATATGGATAGAACCAATCAGTGAAAAGAAATTTGAATTCATTCCACTGTAATCCCTCATGTTTCTTCACTATTACCATCATGTATCACCATCTCCTTCTCGGTCCTTCCAACACAAATGTGGAACACTTCACTTTGATTTCATCGGGTGTGTCCAAGAACCCAAAAAAAGTGCTCCATACTACTAAACCATTGCTCTGCCTCATGAGGATCATTTGAGCCTTTGAACGGCATTAGCTTCTGGCGAAGGAATTCTTGAGAACTAATTTTGAGAGCATCCCTATGAGGTTCCATAGCTAGAGCCCGAATAGGAATTGGAGGTGGTGCACATCCCAGAGCTTGGACGGTGCACACAATCACCTCAACCAGATTCGAATCTACAACAGGATTTTCTCTCTGAGGTTTAGCAGTATCCTCCTCCTGGATCTGATTTGCACGTCTTCTCAGAGGCATGATGCTACACAACATCATCAAACAACAAAGAAGACGTTAGGTTACACTCAAACATAGCAACAAGGGAAATTAATCCCAACAGATAGAAAAAACAAGATTTGGATTTCACTCTATCCAAATATAAATAGGGGAAATACTAAAACTAATCCACAATACTTCTTTCCCTAACCACTCATGGTGACTTAAGGTTCATTACGGTAAGATCTAGTCAGCCAGTCAATCACAACTACCTCCTAAGTCCCAACAAAGTTTCACAAATGCATACTGACTTCAAGACAAAATCTCTACCTTGAGCTCTGATAGCACTTTTTCACGAACCAACCCAGGTACTCTAGTAACCCGATAATTGAGTTGATCCTAACATAGCTTGAAGGGTGTTCCTGGTCCCCACGATTTGATGACTAGCACTTGGCATCATAAAAACTGAAAGTGGGAACAGTTTTTCCTCAAATGTTGTGGAAGTAAAAGAGACAAGGAATTATGCATATCAAAATAAAATCCACTGAGGGTAATGTACCAAAATTCAAACAGAGCCCAAGTACTACAACCAAAGTACTAAAACAGGGAAAACAGCCCAAGCCCCAAAGGACACAACTCGCCAAGTCTAAGGTTCAACAACTAGATCTGACTCCAAGAGATCATTTCCCCTTACTCAGACCTAGAAGAAGATAATCTAAAAACACCCAAAGGCACATGTATGGTGTGAGCCAAATCCCAGGATATAGGGAACCAACACTATGGAACGTCAAATATGTACATACGCCCCTTTGGGCCTAAGGAAAAGGGGATCCATCACCATCGCCTAAGGAATGATGATGTGATGATATGATATTTTAGAATGTTGTAAGTTATAAATTGTTGTCCAATATAACACACTAATTACCTAAGGCTTTCATGTGCTCAAGTACAAACAATGATGGACAATTTATTTCAAGACTGCTCAAAATACAATTAAGTCTCATCCCCCATTTCAAATATGCCAATTTTTCTCTTTAAAAACCATAACAGTTTTTTAATCAAAATCATGCCTTTTAAAAAATATGAAACCACTACGTTTCCATCAAAAAAAATTTCTTTAAACCATTTTCACAAACATAAATTTGAAACCAATTCATTCAATTTTATCACAAACCCCCAATTCACTGGAATCGGGGTTTTTCATAAGTTTTTCATCAAATCAATTTCTAAAATTAAATTCAACAATTTAATTGATTCAATTTCCATCAAAACCAGAATTAAAATTAAATAATTTAAATCTCACCAATTTCCAATTTCATGCCAAAAAACCCATTTTTTCTCAAAAACTCCAATCCGCCGGAATTGGATTTTTCCAAAAACCAATTGAAATCCATATAATCAAAATCCAAACAATAACATTTAAATTCAAACAATTGAAATTTAAACAAAGAAATTTTAGGTTAATATAAATTGTGCATCAATACGGAATCACCTACCTTCATTATGGAAACACAACGCCCGCAACGAAACTCGCCAACAAGAACGAAGGCGCAGAAGATCTAGGAACTCAACCTAGAAATGAGATTCAGCATCATGGGGCTTAGATCCATCAAACTCAAGATGATCCATCAAACTCCAAGGAAGGAAAAAAAGAGACGGAGAGGCATGAAGAACACTTACCCGAACAGACGCATCGTGATCGCCACAAAGATAAATCACTAAACAAAAAAGACTGAAGGGGTTAAAGGCTCCCAAAATCGCATGGGGAAGGCTCTATATCGAGATCAAGGAAGTTTGGAGGGAAAACAAAAGAGAAATCAGTTGGGTTGCCTGTTTAAAAACAAATCTTGGAGTTTTACATGGCATGTAACCTAATTACACGTCATTAAATTGATAATTTTCATATCTGCCGAAAAATCTGTCACCTCCTGTTTAAAACGAATTTATTTTCATTTATGATTAACATGTCATGTAACCATATTACACAACATGTAAATCTCCAACAAGTTACAGAACCCGCATATTTTGTGTTGGAAATCTCCAACAAAAACTTGACTTTACCATTATATGTATCCTCCCAATTCCTTCTCGAACCTACTGTCACGACCTGTCCTCAGGGCCCATGTCGTGACTATCCCAAGCCCGTCTTCCATAGGCCAGGGGCTAGCGACTAGCACCAAAGGTGAATCCCTGATAAAAAGGGAAGGCATTTCCTTTAAATCTGTAACACACACAGTCTGAATACAAGCAGTAGAAGCAATAAGTACTAATATAGAAAAGAAAAGTGTGTTGAAAGTAAGTGGGCCAGTATACAAACCCAACTGAACAACAAGTACAAGTATAAGTAAAAAAGGGAAAATTGCTCCTGGATCATCCATCGGGGAATCCTACCTGAAGGGTAGGTATAGATCTCGAACAACTCGTCTCTAAGGTATGTCCCGTCTAGTCTAACTCCGAGCAGCCTCCCATCTGTCTCCCTCAGCCTCGATCACTGCTGACCGTCGTTTGCATAGAACACAACAAGGTTCGGGCAAAGCCAGTGCAGGGGTGAGTATAACGATACTCAGTAGAGACCCCGAGACCCCCAAAGGTCTCCCAAAATCCACCAAGGATAAAACACAATAGAAAGATACAAACACAGAGTATCAACCATCCCTACTTAGGTATATGCCCATACATATACCTAAGTTACCAATCACAACCGGCTCCATCTCTCGAGCCCAAGCACATCTTGTTCCACATAGGAAGAAAGTCAATCATCTTGATGATAACACCACATAGTCAAGACACAGCTCACATAGGTATACAACTCATGTAGAGGGGTAGAGATGATTAGATGTATCCACTGAATCATCTCCTCTATCAAACCCACATAGGATCCTTGAACAGTAATCATCGCTGTTGAACCCATGTAGGATCCCGGTATAGAAGTCATCACTGTCGAACCCATGGAGGATCCTAGTCCAGTATCGTTGTTGTCGAAACCACGGAGGATCCTAGTCCAGTATCGTCACTGTCAAACCCACAGAGGATCCTGGTATAGTATTAGGTCCACATAGGATCTTATCATCTCAGTCGCAGCCAGCCATAGGGTTCTCGTACACAGCACGCTTGATTCTGGGAGGGTCCACTCCTCAAGCCAAGTGTTGATACATCAAATACCATGAATTATCGATTTGATGTATCTTGTAGTTCCGTCACATCATAAGGAACCCAACACAACTAACGACGCATCAATCGGATGCCGGGTCTGTGACTTATTGGCGTTTCCGCTCCGAGGGCCCGGTTGGATTTAGGTTCAATCCAACCCGGCCATACCCCAACCGCGTCCAAACCTAGAGTGCGGTATTCCAAAAGAACCGTTTCGTTCCAAGCTTTTCATCGGTGTAGATGGTTCGTCAATCGGACACCCATAGCCCAAGATATGGGCAAAAATGTGAAATGGGTCAAAACTGGGTCCGGGTCCGTTCCGGCCCAGCCGAGCCGACCCGACCCGACCCAGGTCCAGATCTAGACCGGGGTCTGACCCGGTCCACGGGTCCGACCCAGCCCGCCGGAACCGGCTCGACCTAGCGGCAGCCGCCTGGCCCAGCGGCGGCGGCCCGACCCAGCGGCGGCGGCGGCCCGACCCAGCGTGGTAGCCCAGTCCATGGGTGGTGCGGCGAGCGTGGCTGGGAGGCGGTCCGCCAGCCAAAGCCAGCGGGTGGCCGCGCCCTACGGGGCCCGCCCTGACTGAGCGAAGGGTGGGGTTCAGCACCCCCCCCCCCCCCCATCTCCCTGTAATAGAACCGGCGTTTGGCGTCAGTTTTTTCACCACAGGACCCCCAGGGTCCCGCCTGGTGTGCTCCTCGTCGGACGTCCGGCACAGCCGGCCGTCCGCCACGGCCCGCCTGGTCGTGGCTTTGTGCGGCGCGACGGCATCGCGCCCCTCCGGCGTCTGTCTGGCCACCTTGCTCTGCTACGACCCGGTTCTCCACGCGGCGCGACGGCGCCGCGCCCCTCCAGCGGCCCGATGGCCCTTGCGTCGCCGGCTTCTTCCATGGCCAGCTCGTTGTCGGTCGATGTGTGTACCGCCGAGGCCCGTCGGCTGCGGCCCTTTCCTCCGGCGGCGCCGTTGCGCTGCCGCTGCCATCAATGAATGAGAACCAACGGAGGGTTTTTAGGCCATGTTTGTTCGGACCGCACCCTCCGTGTTAGGGTGATAGAAAATGACTATTATTGAAGCTCAAGAACGTCGAAGAACGAAGATTGAAATCAATAAAAACGACCCCTACCACGTTTTTTGTTCGTTGACGATGGAAGATGGCGTCGTTGTTGGCTACGTTCTACCCGAGCGGCTTCTCCTCCTTTGATGCAGGAGAATATCGTACGTCGTCGGTGATGGATGTTCTTCCCTCCAAAGGTGGTGCCTCTCACTTCTCCAGCAAGTTGGAAGAAGAAGGTGGAAGGTGGTGAAGAAAGGAGAAGGAGATCTTTCTCCAGCGGATCCTCCTCTCCAACTAAGAACGCTCCTCCCTTAATTAATTAAGAGAGGATTTAATTGAATTAATGTCAGGTTGTGAACCCCGCATTAATTCAAATAAATTTGAATAAAAATAAAATACTTGTCATGTATTTTATTTTTATTTTACTTCTTCATTTTTTTTTAAAAAAACAACCGCGCAGGTGAAAACTCAACCAACTCTCTAGACCGAACGCAGCTAAGGTGAAGGTCTCACTAAGAAATCATTGGCGCTGCGAGTTCAACGGTGCCCTCGGAATTCGATTCCACGCACTGGTTTAGAATTTACCAAAACCCGTTAAAAACACACTGAACGCACTTAGAAAGTTTGGAAAAACATTCCGAGCACTCCGGGCCTCAGAATCACGCGCCGTCAGAAACTGCGGACTTGGAACAATTCCATATAATTTAAAAAAAATTACATGGGATTTTCCGGGTCTTTAAATTCTCCCCACCTCAGGGCTTTGCATCCCCGAAATCCAAAACTCAAAACTAGGGAAACAAATGGGGGTACTAAGCACAGATCTGAGCCTCCCGCTCCCATGTGCTCTCCTGGAGGTTCTCATGCTGCCACTATACATGCATAAGAGGTATCGACCACCCACTAAGGACTCTCTCCTGTCAATCCTCGATCTCCACTGGAACCTCTGAGAAATTTGCCCCGTCATCGATGTCGAGCTCGCCCCAGTCTATGATGTGAGTCGGGTCATGCACGTCTCTCCTCAGTTGTGAAACGTGGAAAACGTCATGAACCCGATGTAACTAAGGTGGAAGAGCCAGGCGGTAAGCCACCTCACCTACTCTGCTGAGGACCTAGAAGGGTCCGATGAACCTCATAGATAAATTGCCACCCCGACCAAATCTCTGTAAACCTCGTCGAGGTGAGACCCATAGGAAGACGTGATCGCCATCCTCAAACTTCAGAGTCCTCCGTCTCCTGTCGGAATACAACTTCTGTCTACTCTTTGCAGTGTTCATTCATTCCTGGATGATCTGCACCTTCTCCGTGGTATCCTATACCATCTCTGGTCCCACTAGTGATGACTCCCCTGGGTCTGTCCAGTATAGTGGCGATCTGGAAGGTCGACCATACAAGGCCTCAAAAGGTGTCATACCGATGGTGGAGTGATAGATGTTGTTGTAGGATAACTCTACCAATGGTAAGTGATCCTCCCAACTGTGACCAAAGTCGAGGACACAAGCACGGAACATGTCCTCGAGGGTCTTAATGGTCCTCTCTGTATGGTCATCCATCTGATGATGGAAGGCGGTGCTCAAGTGAAGCTGCATCCCAAAAGCCTCCTGTAACCCCTTCCATAGCCGGGAAGTGAAATGAGCATCTCGATCGGAGACGATCGTCGATGGAACACCATGAAGCTGTATGATCTTCTGTACCTAGAGGCATCCCAAGCTCTCTACTGAACCTTGCTCTCTGATCGGTAGGAAGTGGGCCGACTTGGTGAGTCGGTCGACAATCACCTAGATAGAGTCGTGACCTTTGGATGTACGTGGAATTCCTATCACGAAATCCATGGATATCCCATCCCACTTCCACTCTGGGACCTCTAAGGGTTGAACTAAACCTGCTGGAACCTGGTGCTCCGCCTTTACTTGCTGACAAGTGAGGCATCATGAGACAAAATCTGCTACTCCCTTCTTTATACCTGGCCACCAGTGTTATCGTCGGAGGTCCTGGTACATCTTTGTCACACCTGTATGTACTTCTAGAGGCGACGTGTGAAACTCCCTCAACACTTACTCCCTAAGCGACACTGGTACCTTGGTACGTCCCCTGAAGAGAATGGCGTGCTCCCACCTACAGAAAATCCATCAGGTGTCTACCCTATGGATATCTATGCACGTCGAGCCTCATAGTCAACATCCCCACGTTGCACCTCCCTGACTCTCTGAAGAAGTGGAGGTGTGATTGTAAGAGACTGCAGAAAGGCTACTCCATCTCGATCCACAGAGGATATCTGCAATGCTGCCAGCTGCTTTGTCACCTCTCCTAGCAATTGAATGCCTAATCTCCTGCTGAGAGAATCTGCTACAACGTTCCCCTTCCCAAGAGTATAGACTATCTCGAATTCATAGTCCTGAAGGAACTCAAGCCAACGCCATTGTCTCAGGTTCAGGAACTACTGGAAATTGCACCTATACCCACGGTTTCAAACCGTGGGTATAGCCCTTGAAACCGTGGGTATAGGGTATACCCACGGTTTCGCCAACCGTGGGCTGGAATGTCGTCGCAATAGCCCTATACCCACGGTTTTTAAAAAACCGTGGGTATAGACCCAGAAATTTTTATATTACCCACGGTTCATTGAACCGTAGGTATATATGTATACCCACGGTTTTATAACCGTGGGTATAGTTTTTTTGCAGCTCCGGTATATATGTATACCCACGGTTGTATAACCGTGGGTACAGTTTTTTGCAGCTCCAGAATATACCCACGGTTCACTTAAACCGTGGGTATATATGTATTCCCACGGTTCTATAACCGTGGGTACAGTTTTTTGCATCTCCAGAATATACCCACGGTTCACTTGAACCGTGGGTATATATGTTTCCAGCGCCAGAATATTTCCACGGTTCAAATGAACCGTGGGTATTTGCAATGTCCCCCGCATCAACGCAGGCCTGGCAGCAGGCTCTGCAATTCTACCTGAAGACAAAATATAAGAACAAAATATAAGAACAAAAAGTATGCAGCTTGCAATTGAGAAAGTTCCGCCAAGTTCTGTTTTCCGCTTAACAAATTTCTGATCATCCTACATGGAACAATGTGCAAGTTAAAAATAAGTCTAATTATAGGCATTGAAAACATTACATGGCTATAGCTTGAAACCGCAGGGAAAAAATGAAGCAATACAGATACTACCAGCACAATGGGAATAGTGATTTGGAGACAGGAATTTCATAATAAAAGAAACTTGCAAGCTGCACAGCATAAATTAAAACGCATTAAAACATCAATAAAAGCCATGGAAATGAAAACATCTAGCAAAAATTTGTGCCAGCCCCCCCCCCTGCTAGCCCCCCCCCCCCCCCCCCCGCCAGCTCCCCCCCCCCTGCCCACTGCTTGTCCCCCTGCCAGCCCCCCCTGCCCCTGCCAGCCCCCCCCCTCCCCCCTGCTTGTCCCCCTGCCAGCCCCCCCTGCTTGTCCCCCTGCCATCCCCCCCCCCCCTGCCACCTGCTTGTCCCCCTGCCAGCCCCCCCCCCTGCTTGTCCCCCTGCCAGCCCCCCCCCCCCCCCGCCCCCTGCTTGTCCCCCCACCCAGCCCCCCCTGCCCCCTGCCAGCCCCCCCACCCTGCCCCCTGCTTGTCCCCCCCCCCCCTGCCAGCCCCCCCCCCCCCCACCCTGCCCCCTGCTTGTCCCCCTGCCAGCCCCCCCCCCCCCCCTGCTTGTCCCCCTGCCCCCCCTGCCCCCTGCTAGGCCCCCTGTCAGTCCCCTGCTAGGCCCCCTGTCAGTCCCCTGCTAGGCCCCCTGTCAGTCCCCTGCTAGTCCCCCTGCCCCCTGATCTGATAACCAAGTTTATCTGATCTGATAACCACAACATCTTCAGCACTGCCAGATTCAGGTTTAACAGGTACCAATTCACCAATTCTGACATGTTTAGCAGCATGAGATAAGACAGGAACAGACTGAACCACATTAGATTTACAGACCATGTTTAGCACCCCTTCCCCCTGCTGGACACCCCCCTGCTGGACACCCCCTCCCTCTGCTGGACAACCCCCCCTGCTGGACACCCCCCCTGTCGGTCAGCATTTCTACAGTTGCGGGCCACAAGCATTCGGCCCAACCGGATCGGGCAACACCAATCCAACAAAATCCTCATCCGCGACAGTTGCAGGCTACAAGCATTCAGTAGGGATTAATGGAAGAAATCAACATTAATGGAAGCATGAGAAAAACTCACATGATCCTAAAACTAGAAGGATTCATGTGAAAGGGGTGCCCCAAGGCAAGGTATGTACTGGAAATGCTTGCAGGGACAGTCCAAGCAGCAAGGTGATTTGGAGAAAGAAAAATCAACCTATAGTGAAAAGAAAAATCCTTGGTGGTAAAGCTGTCCAAGGAAAAACAGGTTGTGTTTTGGGTTGTGAAGAAGAGAACAAACCTAAAGAAGTGGAGACACAATCCATGGGGTAAGTGTGCTCACAAAGCATATATTTTAGAGCTGAAAACAGATCTGGTTTAGAGCTGGAAGTTGCATGCAGCAATGGTATCAATTCATGCTAAAAGTGGACACCCCAGGACAGACCCCCCCCAAACCCAGACCCCCCAGGACAGACCCCCCCCAGACCCTGGACACCCCAGGACAAACGCCCCCCCCCCTCACTGGACCCCCTAGACACCCCATGGACAGACCCCCCCCCAAACCCAAACCCAAACCCACTCCCCACCCTTGACACCCCCCTGCACCCCCAGTACCACCTGCACCCAGCCCCCCCCCCCAGGATATTATTTGACATTACATCTAAAATTGGCATTCCCATCAAAATGGATAGAGCAAATGAGGAGGCACATTATGGGTATTTTGCTAGAATAATGTGCATTTTTCTAGAGTTCTTCTAGAAGTGGACCTTAATTCCACCCTCATTGATCGGGTTGTGTTATCCACAAATGAAGATGACTTGTTTTTGAAAATTGAGTATGAACAACTACCTCCCCCCCCTGCCCCCTGCTAGCCCCCCCCCCCCCCCCCCGCCACCCCCCCCCCCCCCCCCGCCAGCCCCCCCCCCCCTGCCCCCTACCAGTCCCCCCTGCCTGGACACCCCCCCCCCCCTGCCCCCTGCTAGCCCCCCCTGCCCCCTGCTAGCCCCCCCTGCCAGCCCCCCCTGTCCCCCAGCCAGCACCCCCCCCCCTGTCCCCATGCCAGCCCCCCCCCCCGCCCTGCCCCCTGCTTGTCCCCCTGCCAGCCCCCCCCCCCCCCCCCCGCCCCCTGCTAGTCCCCCCGCCAGCCCCCCCCCCCCTGCCCCCTACCAGTCCCCCCTGCCTGGACACCCCTCCCCCCTGCCTGGACACCCCTCCCCCCTGCTTGTCCCCCCTTGCCACCCCCCTGCTAGTCCCCCCTGCCCCCTGCTGGTCCCCCCCTGCCCCCTGCTAGTCCCCCCCCCCTGCCACCCCCTGCATGTCTCCCTGCCAGCCCCCCCCCCCCTGCCACCCCCTGCTTGTCCCCCTGCCAGCCCCCCCCCCCCTGCCCCTGCCAGCCCCCCCAGCCCCCTGCTTGCCCCCACCCCCTGGCCCCCTGCTTGCCCCCCTGCCAGCCCCCCCCCCCCATGCCCCCTGCTTGTCCCCCTGCCAGCCCCCCCATGCCCCCTGCTTGTCCCCCTGCCAGCCCCCCCTGCCCCCTGCTTGTCCCCCTGCCTGCCCCCCTGCCCCCTGCTTGTCCCCCGGCCAGCCCCCCCCTGCCCCCTGCCAGCCCCCCCCCCCACCCTGCCCCCTGCTTGTCCCCCTGCCAGAGTTCTTCTTTATTGGTTCATTTCTTGAAGCATTCTTAATTGAGTTTGTAATGTTCATGTTATATAGCATCAACGAAATGGTATTTTGGTTAGATAACAGGGATACAGGCTGTTCATAATAGTTCATATTATCTACAGATTTAGCACCAACAAAAGTTAAATTAATAGAATGAAGAGTAGGTGTACCTGGGTCCTTTGAATCATCTATATTCTGCATCTTGATAGCGTCCAGATATAATGGAAGGGGCCTCTGCCCGATGGGTTCAAAATGTGCCTGCATTAGCGTGGGGTCTTGTACAGAGGTTGTGCTTCCTTTTGTATGTTTTATAGGTTCCAGTGTCAAGGTACCTTGTTTATCAATGTTAGTGTGTTTTGTTTGTGCCTTAGCCTAAAGAGACTTTAGAATAATATGAGGATTCCTATTTTTTATAGGACAACCAGTGGTATGAATGACGTTTAGATTAGTGGAGAGTTTTCTGGTTTTTATAGCAGTGCCAGTGGCATCCAGAGTTTTAGAGTCATAGGTGTAGTGAGCAGAGGAAAAAGAACCTAATCTGAATTGAGCTTTTGTACCACCTGCTATGCACGTTTTGTGGAAAGATGGATGAGAGGTAGCGCTGAGAGGAGATATAGTTTAGGAATGAGGAAATACGAAAAATTATAGAGCTAACCATTCAATGTTTCTCTAAGGAGGAGTAACCGCCGCAGGGTGTCGTCCTGGAGCAGAACCAAATCACGGCGTGACCGCGGCGTGACCGCGGCGTGACCGCGGCGTGACCGCGGCGTGACCGCGGCGTGACCGCGGCGTGACCGCGGCGTGACCGCGGCGTGACCGCGGCGTGACCGCGGCGTGACCGCGGCGTGACCGCGTCCTGACCGCGGCGTGACCGCGGCGTGACCGCGGCGTGACCGCGGCGTGACCGCGACGTGACCGCGGCGTGACCGCGGCGTGACCGCGGCGTGACCGCGGCGTGACCGCGTCCTGACCGCGGCGTGACCGCGGCGTGACCGCGTCCTGACCGCGGCGTGACCGCGGCGTGACCGCGGCGTGACCGCGGCGTGACCGCGGCGTGACCGCAGCGTGACCGCAGCGTGTTGGCCCGGTCCAGCGACATCCGCGGGGCAACATCTTCCAGTTAGTTTCAAATAGGATGATATGGATGGCATGAGAGGATGTTTTCTCAGAAGATTTAAAGAAATGAATGCTAATCTGTGATGAATAGAGGATTGGATGACCCCTGATATACCTAATTCGGTGAGGTTTGGAGATCTAGAAATGTGTAGGAATACTTAGAGGAATAAAATATGCCAGACAATTCCAAACCAATGTTTTCAGTTGAATTGAGCTTTTGTACCACCTGCTATGCACGTTTTGTGGAAAGATGTATGAGAGGCAGCGCTGAGAGGATATATAGTTTAGGAATGAGGAAATACGAAAAATTATAGAGCTAACCATTCAATGTTTCTCTAAGGAGGAGTAACCGCTGCAGGGCGTCGTCCTGGAGCAGGGCCAAATCACGGCGTGACCGCAGCGTGACCGCGGCGTGACCGCGGCGTGACCGCGGCGTGACCGCAGCGTGACCGCAGCGTGTTGGCCCGGTCCAGCGACATCTGCGGGGCAACATCTTCCACTTAGTTTCAAATAGGATGATATGGATGGCATGAGAGGATGTTTTCTCAGAAGATTTAAAGAAATTAATGCTAATCTGTGATGAATAGAGGATTGGATGACCCCTGATATACCTAATTCGGTGAGGTTTGGAGATCTAGAAATGTGTAGGAATACCTAGAGGAATAAAATATGCCAGACAATTCCAAACCAATGTTTTCAGTTGAATTGAGCTTTTGTACCACCTGCTATGCACGTTTTGTGGAAAGATGGATGAGAGGCAGCACTGAGAGGAGATATAGTTTAGGAATGAGGAAATACGAAAAATTATAGAGCTAACCATTCAATGTTTCTCTAAGGAGGAGTAACCGCCGCAAGGTGTCGTCCTGCTTGTCCCCCTACCAGCAACAGATGGAAAACATATTCAGCACAAAAGTGATCGGAAATGCCAACCAAATGAAAGAAGCTAGATTAAAACCAATAACCAACGAGCAGGAAAAAAAAATTGGACATTCAGAATGCATGTGTGTTCAATGATTCCAATATCTAAAGTGTGTTTCAGCTAGACTCTTAACTCAAAGAAGAATTCACATAGATGAGTCATGCATGAATAAGCTCAAATGACGTGTTAGATTGGCACATAGATTTGTCAGCTCACCTTGATAAAGATCGAATGGCAAACCACTGATTGGTAATCATACTTTAATTTGCTACAGTCTGTACATGAAACAAATAAAACCATGAATTATTATTAATGAATATATAAGACTCATAAGCAATGAAATGTCATATAGAAATTTTGTTATTACTACATGACAATAAAATACTAAAGTGCAGATTAAAATGCAGAATAAAAAGCCTGAATATGATGATAAGAAATACCAGTCAGTTTCTTCTCCATGCTTGTAAATTGAAGGCATTCATTCCATCAGCCCATGCACATTCACCAATATTTTGGTTCATCGCTATGCTGGGATGAGAACAATCAAAGTATGTCTAGCAACTCTTAGACATGACCCACAAAAATCAATATACAGTGGAGTCAATAGTTAAAACATATCACCTGCATTCATATGTTGGATGAAAAGGGGGTCAACTCCATGATTTTACGACCAATAACCTGCATTCATATAGTGTGTAAATGCAAATGAAAAATGATGCATGGTAGGGAGGTTTATTCCACAATTTTAGGAAAACATACCTGTTGTAGAGATCTCGCACTTATTAGTGCAGGATTCCCACTGCCCAGCCCCTCCCCCCCCCCTCCCTACTGCCCGCCCCACTGCCCAGCCCCCCCCCACTGCCCACCCCCCCCCCACTGCCCAGCCCCCCCCCCACTGCCCAGCCCCCCCCCACTGCCCAGCCACCCCCCCCACTGCCCAGCCACCCCCTCCCCCCCTGCCCAGCCCCCCCCCCCTCCCCCCTTGTCCAGCCACCCCCCTCCCCTCCCCACTGCCCAGCACCCCCCCCCCTCCCCCCCCCCTGCCCAGCCACCCCCTCCCCCCTCCCCCTCCCCCTCCCCCTCCTGCCCAGCCCTCCCCCCCACTGCCCAGCCCCCCACTGCCCAGCCCCCCACTGCCCCTCCCCCCTCCCCCTCCCCCTCCCCTCCCCCCCTGCCCAGCCCTCCCACTGCCCAGCCCCCCTCCCCCTCCCCCCCTGCCCACCCCCCCCCCCCCACCTCCCCCTGCAGAAAGTTCATGAAAAAACAAGGAGTAAACAGAATGGCATGTGAAAATTACCTAAATAACTGACAAATAACACCCCTGATGAAAACATAATCCAAAATGCATTTCATTGCATAAAGAAATTCACATACAAGCAGTCCACCAATACAAAAAAAAACATTAAACTCCAACACACGTCTCTCTGCTAAGTCAAAAATGGAGGGGATTAATATCCCCCCCATCGCCATCACTGTCATCCTCATGTCCAGCATCATCATCATCAGCAGCAACATCGACAGCAACATCATCACCAACCGCACCGTCAGCATCATCATCAGCAATCTCATCACCAACAACATCATCAGCAACATCCTCGTCAGCTCTATCGCCACCACCGTTATCGCCACTAGGACCCTCATGGGAATCACCCGAGGCATTATTTAAAGAGCGCATTGATGTCATACATGAATGAAAAGTGGCAGCAACCTCTGATGGTAGTGACTGACTCAAAACTGACAGAGCTTTCATGAAATGTTCATTCATCAGCTTACTTTTTTCACGCTCCTCTAATACTATTTTCTTTGTCGCAGCTAATTCAGCACGCGCACTTTCCAACTCAGAGGCCTTAGAGGAGTCTGATGATGACCAATACCTAGAGGGGACAATGTTTTTGCCTGGTCTACAACGGACTCTTCCTGGATGCTCCACACCTAACACCTGACTGAAATGATCATTTGGCCCTAAGTTGTCAGCTTCCTTCTCATCCATGGCCTCCAAGGCAGACTGTTGAAATTATAAACATATTAAATTATGAATTTCGTATAAATGTTTGAAATATAAATAAACAAAGTTACAATTTTATCTTGTGTTTGTGAATTAACTGCAGTTCCATCTTTTTTTTTTCCTACTGAAGCAGAATAATTTGGCACGAGGTACAGGACCTTCAATGCCCAAATCAGCTTGCTGCATATAAGAAGTGCACAAATTTGAATTACAACCATATATGATAAATGAAAAATATTGGATTGAAGTGAGTTGCAACAAAGACCCACAAACATTGAGGTAAAGACATGGACTAACCAAGGGAAAACATGAATAAGTTATGATGACATGTTATAAATAAGGACATTATTTTAATTCAGATGAACGTACCAGCCGCTTCTCTTTATCGGGCATTGTAGTGCGCCCCAATGTGTGTAGATATGTCATTTCATCTTTGTTTTTTTTGTTTTTCACTGACACTTCCTAAGAAACAAAAAAACAATACAAGTAATAAAAATTAAATTTTATATAAAAAACAGTAAAGATGGGTAGTACCTTATACTGTTCAGTATTCCAATGTGCGGTCATTTTTTGATATTGACTTTTTGGATAGTCAGGGTTTGTGGGTACACCCTCTAACTCAGTACCCACTCTGCTCCTCCAACCAATATGTAACTCATACTTGTATGACCGCTAATACTCTCCAAGATCACTCAACCTAGCAGCTTTGGCAGCTTCACCGTTAGGAAAGTTAAATCGACTCTACAACAAACATGTTAAGTCATATAAATACATTACTAATATCAATATAAATTTATAAAATTTTCGTACCCATATCTGCGCCCATGCCCTATCCTTGATGTCGGCACTGATATGTCTCCATGAGACCGGTTCCACCGGAACGATATCATGATATTTGGCTAAAGTAGCCATGAAACTTCTACACTCCTTAGCATTTTTACCTACCATTTGATTTTGAGAATTGTAATCCACCATAATCTGAGTTTCACGATTCCAAGCATCCCTCATTCGAGTGCGCCCACGTCGCCTACTAGAAGATCCCACTAAATAAGATAAGAGGTGACAAGAGAAGAGTTAGGTGACAATACAATAGAAAAAAAGTGAAATGCTATAATTTGAAACATTTATAATAAAAAAACCTGATGCAGGCTCCTGAATAGGCTGTGAGGCATCCGTAGACTGTGCTGGATCAGCATCCTCCGAAGGAAGTATCTGTTCCACAGCATGCTCCGGCTGATCTTCATGAACAGGAGTGGAAACTGAAGGAACAGACTCAATATGTGTAGGATGGATGGTAGGAAAAGGATGTGGCGTAGACATGTCAGAATATGCATAGTAGGTCTGGGGATACATGAATGGATATGAAAACTGTGAAGGTGAGAACATCGGTCGAGTCGGCGTGGACATGGAATGGGAAAAAGAGGGTAAACGGGATGATGATGGCGGCATGTATGGGAACATCCCAGGGGTCTCAAGCGGAGGGCGGACATGTGTGGTAGATGGGATGTCCACTAATGGGTCAGTGTGGGGAGTGGTAAGACGGGAGCTCCGCCTAGGTCTAGGAGGATCCCTACTCGGTCCCATACTGGGAAGAGGATTCTCTGGAGTTACATGTCCCTAAATAATTGGATCAAAAATATGAACTTGATATTATTTGTAATGCAGAAGATAAATATTTAAATTAATATACTCACTGAAGACAACTCGCGCTCACGTCTAACAGGATCAGCATCAAATAATCTCTTCCTGCGAGCTTCTGTAGTTTTCTTCATAATCTGCATAAGAATGAAATAAATATTTTTTAGCAACAATTTTTACAAATCATAGATACTACTTAAAAAATGTCATAACATCTTTCAGTAATGATAATTTACAACCAAGTTATACAATTTTTAAAACCACATTTTAAAACCACTTATCTGAATTGAAAGAAATAGAATTAAATGAAACGAAACCAAACATTAATAAAATAGACATATCATTTCAAACTAAAAGTAAATTAAAGTAATTAAATTAGTACCAACCTGAGAAACTCACGTCAAGGTAAACTGAATGAACTCTGAATATATATGGTTGCTTTTATATATTACCCTCCACTACCTCAGGTTCAACATCATCCCTCACAATGGGACAATTTGTGTCATCAAATGCAATATTTTGGCTATCACCGATGGGGGCGTCAATGGTGACAATTTCATCCCCAGCATCATGAAAAATATGTCTTGGGATTACTTCATTAATGACACCGTAATCAGGTTTCAGATGATCTTTCACATAAAACACTTGTTTTGCCATTGATGCCAAAATGTATGGTTCATCGGTATGCAGGAATCGACTCATGTCAATAACTCTAAATCCGCAATCATCAATAAATGTACCATGGCGCGTCATTGAATCAAACCATTTACATTGCATCATAGTGACTCGACCTCGAGAGTAGTAATCCAATAACAATATTTTCTCAACCAGTCCATAATAATACACATCTTCATATCGAGGTCGACTATCAGATGCACTGGCATAACAATCCGTTCTAGCAATTAACATAACGCCATCATGCTGTGTTCTCATTTTCACCACTTTATCAGTTGTAACAAATTTGTATCCATTGATTATTAAAGATTTGCAGTCACGAACCAAAGAATTGGGACCAAAAGCCAACGCTCTTAATTCTTGAGAAATGAAGTCAGCAGGTAAACTCAATACCTGGAATACATGAGTAATATAATTAAATATATATCTATATTTTAAGGTATTTAATGTAATGGTCATACCTTTGATTTCAACCAAGCTGGGAACTCTTGGCTATGCATAGCCTCTCTCCTTCTCAATGGCAAAGACCGATGAACTCTACTTATAATTTGTTTATGTTCTCTACATAAAATGACAATAAAAGTATAAGGTATATGTGATATGATATCATATGAGATAACATATATATATTCAAATTACTTACTTGATATAGGCATCGAACAAACCACAATTAAACAAGACTGTACGATGTGCCATATTCCGCTCTTCAGAGCTCAATGTAACCAATGTATATGACCCGAAAATTCCACCTGTTTGGGGAAGAGATGGAAACGAGGGTTGAATTTCCTCATACTGATCATCTTCATTTCTCATTGGTTGATTATGTCTTGTGCTCACATCAGACAAATACATTGAACAAAAATCCATACATTCTTGGGCCAGATAACTCCTCACAATGGAACCTTCAGGATAATTCATATTTCGGACATATGATTTCATTGTGCACATATTTCTTTCAGTGGGATACATCCACCGAAAAGCAACTGGTCCCCCAAGAAGTGTCTCAGTTGGAAGATGAACTGTTAAATGCAGCATGCAAGTGAAAAAGGATGGAGGAAAAAAATTTTCCAACTCACACAGAATTAATGGTGCCTCTTGCTGCATTTTTATCAACAATGATTTGGATAACCTTTTAGCACAAAGGTCTCTAAAAAAATGACACAACCGAATCACTGCCACCCTTACATTATTGGATAGCAAATGTCGAATTGCTATTGGAATCAATTCATGAAGAAGGATGTGGTAATCATGAGTTTTTAGGGATTTCAATTTCAAATGTCTTCTGTTGACTCATTTAGATATGTTGCTGGAATAGCCGTCTGGAACCTTAATATTCTCCAATACGGCCAGAAATTGATCTTTCTCTGCCTGTGTCATCACATAAGAAGCACAGGGAACTTTCCATTTGTTTTCACCGATACAAACAGGATGTAGTTCTGGTCGAATACCCCAATCCAATAAATCCCGACGAGATCGGAAGTCATCTTTGGTCTTCCCCTTAATATTCAAAAGAATTGCAAGCAACATTTCACATATATTTTTCTCAATATGCATTACGTCTAAACAATGACGTAACAAATTAGTAGACCAATATGGCAACACAAAAAAAATACTTCTCTTTTTCCAATTGTAAATGACTTCAGTATCAGCATTCTTCCTCTTTCGAGATGTCAAATGACCTTTTCCTAATGAAAAGCTGAAATCTTTCAATTCATCAAGCACATCACTTCCTGACATACGTTGAGGTGGTTCTTCAGTGTCAACATTATTATCAAACCTCCGACGATTCTTCCTGTATTGATGATCCATTGGAAAGAATCGGCGATGCCCCATGAAACTGAAACTACGACGATATTTAAGCCTTCTCGATCGTGTATTCTTCATACAAACGGGACATGAAAGTTTTCCCTTCGTGCTCCACCCAGACATCATTGCATAGGCAGGGAAATCATTTATGGTCCATAGAAGGGCAGCACGCATCTGAAACGTATTCTTTGAAGAAGCATCAAATGTCTGCACACCTAAATCCCAAAGTTGTTTCAACTCTTTTATTAAAGGCTGCAAGTATACATCTATGTCATTACCAGGATCCGAAGGTCCAGATATCAGTATACTCAAGAAAGTGAAAGGTTTTTTCATACACATCCACGGAGGAAGATTATAAACATGAATAAAAACTGGCCACGTGCTATGAGCAGTAAGCATCTGACCAAACGGATTAAAACCATCACATGATAGGCCCAATCTGACATTACGCACCTCAGCTGAAAAATCAGGATGTTGTGCATCAAATGTCCGCCATGCTAATCCATCTGCTGGATGGACCAGCTCATCATTTCCTTTAATTCTCTCAACATCGTGCCATTTCATATTGGCTGAGATTTCTGGAGATATGAATAGATTTTGAAGTCTGGGAATCAATGGAAAGTGCCACATGACTTTATGTGGCACACGAGACGGTGTTCCATCTGCATTTGTCTTCCATCGAGATGTACCACAGTCTTTACAGTCATTACGGTCAGCTGTTTCCTCCAAAAATAAACTGCAATCTTTTGGACAAGCATGGACTTTATTAGTAGCAAATCCAAGCTGCTTAATTAACTTCCATGCCATGTAATGATTTGAGGGAATATCTGCACCATCAGGAAGCAAGTCCTTCAAAAATGTAAGAATATAATCAATGGCAGTATTAGAAATCCCATACATAGTTTTCCCATGATATAACCGCATTAAAAATTCCAACTTGGTCATTCTAGTACATTCTTGATATACTGGAGTTCTGGCATCATCCAATAAATTTTTCACTATGTCAACATCATCATTTTCAGCATTTTCCTCATGTGTACTGATATCATTGTCTTCTTGCACCGGCATGCTATCTCTCTCGGAATGATGCACATATGGAAACCGATCAAATATCAAATTCTCCATGTCACTTCGTTCATTTCGTTTATGAACAGTCGAAGATTGACTCGTCTCTCCATGGTGAAACCAAACATTATAGTTTGCTTGAAATCCAAATTTCGTTAAATGGTAACTAACTTCTTCTCGTCTTAACCATGGTCTTCCAACACAATTATAGCAGGGACACTGTATACAACCTCCATCTGACGCATTGCTAAATGCAAAATCTAAAAAATTCTCCAAATTATTTTGAAACTCGGTTGAAATCCGATCGGTACGATACATCCAGCTTCTATCCATTCTATAACAAGAAAAAAAATTATCATTCAATCAACAATGTAAATCATATTTAAAAAAATCATTACAATCAATTTTATTATTAAATCAATCAAAGCATATTAGTAGCTAGCAAAACATATTTAATGACAAGTATTTAATGACAAGAGGAGTTCATGATTGAATAAGTAGGGAAAAAGAGAAAAAGGTCTTCCTTGAGATGTAAACTAAAGAAAAAAGTTAAAAAAGACACTCCACATGGAAAGTAGTGCAGGGGGGAGGGAGAGGGTTGGTTGGTGCAGCAGGGAAAGGGGGAGGGGCCAGTGCAGCAGGGAAATTGGGAGGGGGAGGGGCTGGTGGTGGGGCTGGGGAAGCATGGGGTAAGGGGCTGGTGGGGGTGCAGTGTGGGGGGGGGAGGGGCTGATGTAAGGGAAGGGGGGGAGGGGGAGGGGCTGGCTGGTGTAGTGGGGGGGGGTAGGGGCTGGTGGGGGGGATGGGCTGGTGCATGGTAGGGGGAGGGGCTGGTGCAAGAGGGGGGAGGGGAGGGGCTGGTGCAGGGGGAGGGGATGTTGCAGCAGGGGGTTAAGGGAGGGGCTGGTGCAAGGGAAGGGGGAGGGGGAGGGACTGGTGCAGTAGAGGGAGGGGGAGAGGTTGTGTAGGGCAGGGGGGCTGGTGAGTCTCCCCATACGTTAGAGGTTTTTGACTTGTAGTGAGGGTCTCGAGAGGTGATAGTGGGGACTATACCCTCTTATCACATATACACAGTGGTAAAATTGAATAAATAACAATCAACAATGAAAGAGGTAGTAAATAAATGACAAAGCAGCATAAGATAAATATTATTATAACTGAATTAAAGTGGTCAATGGTAGTTTAAACAACAGATGAATGCATGACATGGTAATGATACATATCTAAAAGTAGTAAACATTACATCATTATTTTCAATAAAATAAAAAAATAATAAAGTCACATCAAAACCCCATGGGCGATCTCCTTGAGCATCCCGAGATCCAACTCAGTCCTTTTCTCCTAACTCTAGTTACAAGCATACATTGAAAAGCAAGGTCCAAGGTCCTGAGAAAATGAAAGTATACTCGAGTATCCCAATGTAATAGCGGCCTGAGTAGGGTGTGAGATATAAATAATAATAGGATGGAACCACTGATGTCCAGCCCAATCTAGATAGTGCAGTATAAAATATATAGTTCACTGGTATATAGAATAATAATAGAGAGATAAATAAACATCACCCGTACAGGTTCCTATGGGACACATAGCAGTTATACCTTCTTTAGCCTTTGACTGGTGTCAGAATGTGTAACCATTTCATTAATCAATTTTATCCAGTTTAAATATAATTTATATGAGAAAGATATTGAGGTTCTAAGATGTGAGAAGAAAACATGTAATGATATTTAATAATGAAGTTCCAAGGTTATAACCAAGGAAACATAGACCTCAAGTGTCAACAACTTAGTAATAACTATAGCCTCACATGGGGTAAGAGTGTAATCCAAGGATAACAGTCCAACTAATTCCACAATAAGAGGACTATCTAGTCTAAGAAGTTCATCCAAGGTAAAATGGGTCTAAGAAAATATTGGGCTAGGATTTAACCATGGCACCTACTTGTCAATTCTGGAACCAAGGAGTGTATCTAAGGAATCTTGTTGTAATACATGAGGGATTATATGGTGTCATACCAGGCATCTAAAGTTAGACAAGGATCAGGTTCTATGTAGGTCTCAACCTAAGAAAGTTGTATCCTTGAATTCGGAATAGGGTCCTTGAGTGCTCAAGGCTTTCTCTCAAGTATCCAAGGTGAGCTTGAGTCAGGCCACACCTACTTTGATATTGAATTCATATAATATTCCATTTGGTTCAAGCCTTTCCTTTGATTAGTGTGACAAGGCCAAGTAGCATGAAACCCTTTAATCAAGTAATAATTAATCAATAAGTCAATTTTGTTCAACCCTAGCCTTTCATTAGTGTGACAAGGCCATGTAGCTTGAAACCACTCATTTAATCCATTTAAGGCATTTTCAATAATCAAGGTTCACTCTGGTACCTTCCATTAACATGGTAAGGGGTTCTATGAATACGCAACATATTTTTCAATTACATCTAATACGGCTAATTCATGTACTTAGTATACTTTACAATTTCTATTTCACAGTTTATTATTACATTGAAGCACTTACATTAGGCGGGTTAAATGTTGTGCATACAGGGTAATTTCCATTCTGAAATTCAAAAGATAATTCAAGCCATTTAATATAGAAAATCATACCCTTAGAAATTTAAATCTAAGGCTCACCGAATGGTGGCTCAAACATGTCAACATACTAAAATGAAAATTATGGGAAACAATTCTACATGGGTAATTCCAATATAAAAACCGGTCAAAGAACTTAAACGGTTCCTTGGTTATTTAATCATTTAAAAGGGAAAACTTAGTTTTTTTAATTCCATTAGGGGTTATATATGACATAATTCAAACATAACATCAATTCATAAAGAAATATCAGTACAACAAGACAATAAATCCTAAAAGTCTAATAATTGTTTTTTAACTTGAAGACAGCGCACCTCCGTTGGAGGGGTTTTAATATATAAACATGATATTTCTTATGAAACAATCATTTATTACCTTTAACTCTTAAATCATGAAACATACTAAATTCAAGATTAAGAGGAATTTAATCTAATGTATTCACTGCATTAACTAAAAACAAAGAAAACGTGTAGTAAGAAACTAATTAATGCATTAATAAATTTGAGGAATTGGAAGGGTACCCTTCCTCAAAGAGGAACCAAGCCAACACCTGAAACTTGATAGATTTATAAACAACCACCCGGAACTGCTCAACATGTGTATGTACATACCTTCATATATACTATTTTAAGGCCAAAATAGTGCATCTTAGGATTATCAATGCTAAATTAATTTGGGGAAATATTCTCACTGGGTTTGATAATCAGGATATTTATATCATTCATCTTTTAGTATTCCATCATAAAAAAATGAAATTGCTTAAAAAAATTTAGAATCAAACCACTCCATTAACCTATGAATGCATCAACTGCTACCTTTGACTACAACACTAATTGATTATCAAGAGGTAATATGATGAAATTATGGGAAATCAACCAAGACTAAGAAATTACCAGGAAATCTGGGACTCCAGCATAAAAAAAATCACTACTGAGAAGGCCGGGAGGTCCAGGTCGTGAGTCGGGAGGCCGAGCCGGGAGTCGGGAGCCGGGAGTCGGGAGCAGGGAGCCGCGAATCGGGAGCTGCGAGTCGGGAGCCGCGAGTCGGGAGCCGCGAGTCGGGAGCCGCGAGTCGGGAGCCGGGAGGTGGAGCCGGGAGTCGGAGCCCGGGGTTGGAGGCCGGGGAGGGGAGTCGGAGGCCGGGGAGGGGAGTCGGAGAGGAGAGGGGAGGGTCGGGAGTCAGTGGTCGGGGAGCGGCGTCGCGACTTGGGGAGGTAGGGTAGAGCGATGCGTCGCGGATTTGAGGAGAGAATGAGGAGGAGCCCGATTCAAGGGCTCGAAAAAAAATTAATACCCACGGTTTTAATAAAATCGTGGGTATAAACATCAAAAAAACATACTATCCCCACGGTTTAAAGAACCGTGGGAATAGGTGCGTGGGGATAGACCCCATTTCCAGTAGTGAGGACCTTCTGCAGGAAGATGTACCTGAAACTCTGGTGGTCAGAGTAGACTATAAAACACTCACCCATCAGATAGTGTCGCCACATCTTCAAGGTGAAGACCACTACTGCTAACTCTAGGTCATGAGTGGCATAGTTCTACTCATGTTGTATCAGATGACGAGAAACATAAGCTATCACTGCTCGCTCCTGCATCAGGATGCATCCGAGCCTGGTCCCTGATGCATCGCAATAGACTACGTACCCAACTCCCTCCTCCGGTAGCCTCATGATGGAATCACTATTCAGCCTCTTCCTCAGCTCTTGGAAACTCCATTGTCATCTCTCTGACCACACGAAGGGTTCCCCCTTCTTCATCAATGCTGGAAGTGGTGCTGCAAATCTAGAGAAGTCTAGCACAAATCTCTGATAGTACCCAGCCAGACCTAGGAAACTTCATACCTCCATCACACTTATGGGTGGCTCCTAGGCAAGTACTGCCTCGATCTTCACTGGATCCACTGCAACTCCAGCCTTTGAGATGACATGTCCCAGAAAGTGTACTTCTCGGATCGAGAACTGGCACTTCTAGAGCTTACTATAAAGCTGGTGCTCTCGGAGTGTGTTCAGTACTACCTGCAAATGGTAGGCGTGCTCCTCCTCGGTATCTGAGTAGATCATAATGTCATCAATGAACACTACTACAAAGTGATCAAGGTATGGCTGGAAGATCTTGTTCATGAGTCCCATGAACACAGCCGGTGCGTTGGTTATGCCGAATGGCATAACCAAGAACTTTTAGTGGCCATACCAGTATCTGAATGTCGTCTTCTGCATATCCTCATCCGGTACTCTGAGCTAGTGATACCCTAGTCAAATATCTATCTTCAAGAACCAACACACTCCCTTCAGCTGATCAAAGAGGTCTGTTTCGGTGCGTATGTGCGTCGGGTTACGCTGTTCCGCCAGGACGCGTTCGCGCGTGCACCCGTCAACCCGAGGGGATGGGCGCGCGGCTTGTGGTCCCGCAGTCCCGCTTTCCAAGGGCGGGCGGCATCCGTCCCTTATTCAGGGGCGTCTGCTCCTTGATCGAAACCGGGATGATGGGATGTTGGCTCCTCCTTCCTTGGACGTCTCCTCGGAACTCGTCGCCTAATCCGGGTCTCCCTCATAGACTTAAGAATGTTCGTGAATCTCATTCCCGGCGCCATATCTTCATGGACACCGGTTAATTACGCTGCTTCCGCCCGGACGTTCCAAGGAGTCTGGGCGGGGCAGCAACCTGCGGTGAGAAGGCCGGGTGGCTCTGGGTGCTGGGGGCGTGTTGTAACACTGCGGCTCTGCACATCTGTCTTCCGTCCCTAATGGGGCTTCTCGAAGGCATGATGGCCTGAGGCATCCCGTACTAGGTGCGGGGAACTGTGTCACCTGAGGTTTTCCTCAGCTTCCCATGTTTGACACGGGGTATGCCGCGAGTTTAACGTCCAGCGGGGACGGCATCGGACCGATCAACACGAAAAGCGGATCAGATGACAGAACCCCTTGCGGGGAACCTCCGACGCTGGGGCCAGCACATGGGCGGCTTCCCAAGTAACGTGGAGTGGAGTGAAGTGGCATGACCCCACCGGGATGTGGCGGCCCGGGTAAGGATCAGGATGGATGATGAAGTGAAGAGCTTGGACCCCAGAGGGGCTTCCTACGTACCGCGCGTTAACACGGATCAAAGTCAACGTAGTTCGGGCATACAGTTTAACGTCATGCTGGACGTCGGCAAGCCGACTCACGGAGAGGTCTAGGCCGCCGGGCGGAGGATTGAACCGAACCACCTCGCACAGAGGGGGATGGAACGGCCGGGTGGATCACAGTTTCACGTCATGCTGGACGATAAAAGGGGAAATGGAAAAGGGGGGCTGTGGGGAGGCACCGTGGAGATACACACGGGCAGTCTTCCACAGGGGCGGATTCATAGGTGAATCAACGCAAGCGTGAACCCTGTAGGGGTCCACTGATGGACGAACCGACGTAAATACGACCGGGACGACCAGGTGGTGGGCTTGGACCTCAGGGAGGCTTCCTACGTACCCTGTATAGGAGACAGGGATCAAAGTCCACGTAGTTCATTCTGTCAGGACTTACGCACTTGGGGCAGCCCGGATGCTGCAAAACTCAGTTGGAAGGGACTTGGACCGAAAGCAGAAGACACCTCGATCCCAGTCTGACCCTCTACTGGCTTCGGCAGTGGGGAGGCGCAATGGAGATACACATGTGCAGCCTCCCACGAGAAATTAGGGGCTTGTAATACCCTGCCCCCGTAGGGAAAAGCCACTCCCATTAAATCGCCCCGAAAGCGGGACAATCCCGACATCCCTACAGAGACGAGCGGGTGGGGGCCACATCCAAACCGGGGGAGATCCTGCGTGCAGAGCACGGGATCGGATGAAGCGGACGGTTTAACGTCTTGCCGGACGAAGTACAGTTTAACGTCGTGTGTTGAGGACGAAGCGGACGGTTTAACGTCTTGCCGGACGAAGTACAGTTTAACGTCATGTGTTGAGGACGAAGCACTTGGCAGTTTAACGTCTTGCAGCGCGGACGATGGGGGCTAGGCAGTTTAACGTCGTGCAGCTTGGACGGATGTGCAGTTTAACGTCATGCTGGACGCATATGCAGTTTAACGTCATGCTGGACGTATGCGCAGTTTAACGTCATGCGGGACGAATGCTGAACAGTTTAACGTCTTGTAGCTCGGACGTATGTGCAGTTTAACGTCATGCAGGGCAGAGGTTGCCGGACGATGGGTGTATGTCACTTCGCACGAACCTGGAGGGCCGCACGGGAAGACAACGCACGGTGCGGGCACCCAGGATGAGGAGCATCGGGCGCCACGCAGGCAGGTGCCCTCAGGAGGTCAACGGGGACGACCCTGGCAGATTGCGCGCAAAAAGGAAGCTTTGCGCGCAATACTGCGGGCCGGCGCGCAATCGGGGCGGCTGGCGCGCAATTGGGCCAGCGCCTTGCGCGCGGATGTTTGAGATTGCTCACACCGGGCTTCGGATAGCGCGCGGGGGCAACGGCTCATTCTCTAATGAATGGCCACTTGAAAGAAGGGGGGGTGCGCGTAATCAGGCCGGATTACGCGCACCCCGGGGGCAATTGCGCGCAAGCGGGTTCTTTTGCGCGCAACGGCCTTAGGGTGAGTTTTTATTCAAATGAAAGGAGCCAGCGGGGATTGCGCGCGAAGGCGGACCCCGAGGCTTTCTTGTGCGAAAGAAAGGAGGTTACCTGAAGTTCGTCATTGCGCGCGGAAGGGGTTGAATTGCGCGCACGAGAGACGTTTCGACTTCCAGCAACCTTTGAAACGTTGGGGGTCGCCTTATATTTATAGGCACCCCGGGCGCGGAATCCAAGGCGCGAGCGCGAAATTCTTCTCGCGGGTGCGGAATCGGGCGCGGCGCGTAAGGGAGTCGCGCGGACCCGCGGCGCGCAAAATTGTGCGCCGGATCGGCGCATTGCGCGCATCCCGGGGGGTTTGCGCGCGGAACATCACCTTTGCGCGCGGGCCTCTGAAATTCCGCGCAAGGCCTCCGGGCCCTCCGAAACGTTCTTCCGACTCCAAATATCACTTCGCTTTCCGCATCCGGAGTTTCGTTTGGGAACAACGGACTTTTCCGGCGTCTACAAAAGCCCCCCCTCGGAATCTGATCGGCGAGAGGTCGCAACGATCGGGTTCCGAGGGAGACGCCGGAATGCCGAAGTCCTGGGCGGCGCGGGACTTAGGCGCGCAAAAAGGGGCGCCGGTCGCGAAATTCGCCGCTGCGGTCGCGCAAAGCGCTTTCCGCGCAGCGCGGACCCGGCCTCGCCTATAAATAGGGGCGCTGGGTTTCTGGAGAAAAGAGGGAGGTCATTCCTAGGAAAGGAGACCTCAGACCTAACCAATGTATCATCCCCCAACTTGTTCTAACACACGAGCGGGACAACGCTAGGGGCGTTGAGATTTTATCCGAACATAGGGAAATGAAAAAGGGTGAATCGCGTGTCCCGGATCCAGACATCCACAACGGTCGGCCTTCCAGGAAATGCCCAAGACGGTAGGCGGACAGTGGATCGACCATAACAACTGCAATAGACGGACCGAAAAAGGCCATCATTCATATTGCAGGAGGCGGACCACATGTCATCATGAATACCGCTTGGGGGTTCCTTCAGACACAAGGGTGGAAAATCCAGATCAACAGGGCATGCGAAGCGTGGGGCGAAGTGACGATTTGTTCGGACAGAATCCAACGCTCTCAAAATTGCGCCACCGTGGGGAAAACGTACTAGGCGGATGCACTAATTTGGCCGTGAGTCACCTCAATTCTCAGACAGCACCTCTCTGACGAGGAAACCGTCGCTTCCCATCCTTGCGATGGGGCATCCCGAGCTGAATCGAGGAGAATATTACGACTGCACCACTCTACCCGATGTCAGGCCAGACGGCCGACGGCGAGGAGGGGCGGGACTTAACGATCCCTGAGGCTGGACCCGAGTCGAAATGCCCGGGCGTTCCTACGTACTCCATCAGGCTGGAGATCAAGCCACACGTAGTTCTGTGAGTGCAGTTTAACGTCATGCAGGACGTAGAATCCCGTTTAGGGTAGATCTTAGTTTAGGGTCTTAGAGCTCGGACCATAAGGGCTGGATCTTAGTTTAAGGTCTTAGAGCTCGGACCATAAAGGTGGAGGATCTTAGTTTAAGGTCTTAGAGCTCGGACCATAGGGCTAGAGGATCTTAGTTTAAGGTCTTAGAGCTCGGACCATAAGGGCTAGATCTTAGTTTAAGGTCTTAGAACTCGGACCATAAGGAGAGATCTTAGTTTAAGGTCTTAGAGCTCGGACCATAAGGAGGGATCTTAGTTTAAGGTCTTAGAGCTCGGACCATAAGGGGGGATCTTAGTTTAAGGTCTTAGAGCTCGGACCATAAGGGCTAGATCTTAGTTTAAGGTCTTAGAGCTCGGACCATAAGGGGAGATCTTAGTTTAAGGTCTTAGAGCTCGGACCATAAGGAGAGATCTTAGTTTAAGGTCTTAGAGCTCGGACCATAAGGGGAGATCTTAGTTTAAGGTCTTAGAGCTCGGACCATAAGGGGAGATCTTAGTTTAAGGTCTTAGAGCTCGGACCATAAGGGGAGATCTTAGTTTAAGGTCTTAGAGCTCGGACCATAAAGACCTCAAAGTACGCCGCATCTGGTCATATCCCCTGGATATGCGAAGATGCACTGAGGGATAGCGTCAGGAGTGTCGAGTTTTCGCCTGGTCAGAATGGGAGGTGGGAAATGTGAATCATGCGGCCATTCACTCGAGGACCGGGAGCACCGGCGTGACGATATGAGAGTACTGCCGACCGTGGCGGAAAAGCAGCATCAATATCGCACTAACCGTTGATGGAATGAGGCAGCAAACGAGCATCGACCGCTCAATCGCAGGATTCATATCGATTTGCTGCCCGAGGCCATTGGGGGTACCGGCCCGAGTCGGTGGGAGAGCACTGAGGCATTGTGTCCGAACCGTTCACGGGGGCTCCACCCAGGGCATAGACGATGGGTCCGAATGAAAGGGAGCACGAAGCCTGAAAAGTGGAGGAAACCTGACCAAGCGGATCCTGACCCTCCTGGCAATAAACCAGAGTACTCTTGACACCGGTGGACCACGGCAAGGGGTCGGGGAACACGCCTTGAGGGTGACCTGAAGGCGGCGGATTCCCCAGAGAAGGGGGAATCTCTAAGAGGTGGGGGGCTGGACCCGAAGTTTCAAACATCCGGGCGTTCCTACGTATCCCATAAGGATGGGAATCAAGCCGCACGTAGTTCTTGAAGCGCGGTGCAACACAATCGGGCACCAGCGCGGGGAAGAGTGCGGGTCTGACCCTCGCACACAAAAGGAGCGGCATTTGATATTTCTTGTTTGCCCTTAAAGATGAATGGTTTTTCTTTGTGCGGCGACATGCCTGTGATTGAGAAATCTCTGGCGTCGCCACAATAATCAAGCCACGGAAGGCATTGATGAATGGCGTGGTTATTAACCAGCGCCCAACGTGAGTGTCCCCTGAGGGGAACATCACGATGCAGTGCCGTTTCTCGTCGGGCGGCCAAGACGATCACAGTTTACGGTCGTGTGGTAGGACCAGACAACACAGTTTAAGGTCGTGTGGTTCGGACCATGGAGGAATCCGCTTATTGCGGTACGGCGGACACGGCGGAGGTGGGAACATACCCAGCCCTGCGGTCACGCACGATTCCAGGAGAAGAGTCTTGGGATAGGGGTCTGCACATGTCCATCACCCGAGGGGCAGAGATGCTAGCCTCCAGATATACTGGGCCCAGAACGCAATTGTTCGGGCGATTCCCTCCTCCTTATGGGGACGAGGGTCCAGCTACGCATGGCCCTTAGGGAGGATATCTGCATACATCCTTGGTGCTCAGATCATGGGAGCCTCGAACGACATCATTACCCTGGTTGGTCTGCCTAACGTGTAGAGGCGTACCGGAGGTCAGTATGAAGAGAGTGTCAAGATCCCACTACAACGCACAAAGGCGGAGTGTGATGAGGACTGCGCAACCGATGTTCAGAGCCTGAGAGAGCTGACATGGCGATCAAGGACGTTGCTGACGCATTCGCAACACAACATCCGATCGCGTCAGCCTAAGACGGGGCAAGCAAAACGAGCATCAACCGCTCAATCGCAGGATTCATATCGAATTGCGGCCCAAAACCCGCCGGTAAATCGACCCGGAGCGGTGGGAGAGCACTGAGGCATCGTACCCAAACCGCTAACGAGGATCCCTTTGAGTGAAGGCTCGAACAAGAGGAAGCGCGGGGCCTGACAAGCAACACAGGACTTGTCGGGATTGAATCTGACACTACGAGTCATAGACCGAAGCACCCAAAACATGTTAACAGATCTCCGGAAAGGGTCGGAGGACTCACCCTGAGAGCAACCGAAGGGGGGCAGATCCCCGTGATCAACCAAGAGACGGGGCTGGACCTGAGACACAAGCGTCCAGGCGGTCCTACGTATCCCATAAGGATGGGAATCAAGCCATACGTAGTTCTGGAAAGGCAGTTTAACGTCATGCAGGACGATGAGGGGTGTGAGGTAGTCCCACACACGGGGGAGGCGTACGGCGCGGCCAGTAGACCGACGCGAATGAGGACATAATCCCCCGCTCACGCGATACGCCTCACACAAAAAGGAGGGGAACTGGGGCCAGAGGCCCAACGCGGGATAGAGATTCCCGGGAAATGGGGCTGGGCCTGAAACATGAATGTCCAGGCGGTCCTACGTATCCCATAAGGATGGGAATCAAGCCATACGTAGTTCTTGAAGTGCGGTTTAACGTCATGCAGGACGATGAGGAAAAAAGAAGGGGGGAGCAGAAGGCATCCCCAAACGTGGGGGGGCGTACAGCGTGACGAGCAAACCGACGTGAATGAGGGCATAGCCCCGCACTCACACCATACGCCGCACACCCGGGGGCAACTGGGCCAAGGGCCCAAGATGGGATGGAAATTCCCGAAGGATGGGGCTAGGCCTGAAACGTGAATGTTCAGGCGGTCCTACGTATCCCATAAGGATGGGAATCAAGCCATACGTAGTTCTGGAGAGGCAGTTTAACGTCATGCAGGACGAATGCTGAACAGTTTAACGTCTTGTAGCTCGGACGTAGTGCAGTTTAGCGTCATGCAGGACGAAGCACTTGGCAGTTTAACGTCTTGCAGCGCGGACGAATGCTGAACAGTTTAACGTCTTGTAGCCTGGACGAATGCTGAACAGTTTAACGTCTTGTAGCCTGGACGAATGCAGTTTAACGTCGTGCAGGACGTCGGCACACTCAGACAAAGTACTGCTTGAGGAACCTAGCGTTGGTGGGAGGAGTGACACGCTCACCATCCATAGTCGCTAGGGAGTACGCGCCATTGGGATAGACCTTGTGGACAACAAAAGGTCCCTCCCACTTGGGCTCCAACTTGGGCGGCTTCCTGCCGGGGATCATTGGCGCTCTTAGGGCTAGCACTAGATCACCCTGCAGGAAGGAGCGGAGGCGAACCTTCTTATTGAAAGCTCGAGCCATTCTGCTTTGATGCCTCTCCAAGTTGTGCAAAGCGCAAAGTCTATTCTCATCCAGTGCTTCCAACTCGACTAGACGGGCTTCAGCAACTCTGTCCGGCGCTTGCTGGTCGTAGACCGCAGTGCGCAAGGATGGTAACTGTATCTCGATGGGCAGGACGGCCTCAGCTCCATACACCAGGGAATAAGGGGTCATCTGGGTGGAATTGCGAGTCGTCGTCCGATAAGCCCAGAGGGCGTTGGGGAGCTTGTCCGGCCAACTCTTCTTGTTCTGACCAACCATCTTTTGCAGAATGTTAGAGAGGGTTTTGTTAAACGCCTCGATCTGTCCATTCGCCTGCGCATGATAGCGAGATGTATGGTTCGAGCGGATGTTATACTTGGCGTACAACTTCTTCAACTCGGCTGCTCGGAAATTGGTTCCGTTATCCGTGAGGATAGCATGAGGCACTCCAAATCGATAGATGATGTTGGAGGTCACGAAGTCAGCGATCGAACAGGATTTGACCTCTCTGAGCGGAATCGCTTCTGCCCATTTGGAGAAGAAGTCCGTGGCGGTCAGAATGAACCGGCACTGGCGAGCTGTCGCCGGCGGGTAAGGTCCCACAACGTCCAGTCCCCAGACTGCAAAGGGCCAGGAATACCTTGTGGTATGGAGAGGCTCCGGCGGCCGATGCACAAAGTTCGCATGAACCTGGCACGCATGGCACCTCCGGGCATACTCGATGCAGTCATGGATCATAGAGGGCCAGAAGTATCCCAACCTCCGAATCTGGTGGGACAGCTTCGGCCCAGTCTGGTGGGCGCCGCATGAACCAGCATGAACCTCTTGCATGACTCGTGGGATCTCAACTCCCTGAAGGCAACGGAGGAGAACACCATCAAATCCGCGTTTGTAGAGGATCTGCTCCAGGCCGGGACTGCTCTGGAGGACGAACTGCGATGCGCGGCGTCGAACTCGCTCGCGCTCGGCCCGATCTGACGGAAGAATGACATGTTGGAGGTACTCAACCAAAGGCGCCCTCCAATCACGGGCTGATTCGACTGCTATATCTGGGGTACTCGGGGCTCCGGGCATAGGGGAAACCGTGGTGAGGTTACTTACCAACGGGCCGCGATCTTCTTCCGGGATAACGGGAGCGATGAGCCTGCGGCGCGTCACGCGGACGATCAGGTTGTCCTGTTCAGGTTCCGCAAGTGACGCAGCCAGGCTGGCCAAAGCATCTGCTCGACCGTTCTGCGACCGGGGAACATGGACAATTTCCGGCCGAGAAGGGAACCGGGCCATCAGAAGAAGGGTGCACTCCAACAATGGCACAAGTTCCGGCTTCCTGACAACGTAGTCGCCATTGATCTGCTTAACGACCAGCTCGGAGTCCCCTTTCACGCACAGACGGGGCACGTCGATCTCGAGAGCCAACTCGAGGCCGGTGATGAGGGCATGGTATTCCGCCTCATTGTTGGTACAGCCCTCTGACAATAGGAAAGAGTATGGCAGCACGGCTCGCTCCGGGGTAATGAAGACGATGCCCAAGCCCACTCTATTGAGCTTAGGATTATCGAGTCTTCTACCGGTGGGGCTCCGGGAGGCACCGTCAAAGTGCATCTGCCAGCATGGATCGGCTCGATCAACCGAGAGAATGGTCTCATCAGGAAAGCCTAGATCCAGCGGCTGATCCGCGGAGGTCGGGTGAGCGGCCAGAAAGTCTGCCAACGCTTGCCCTTTGATGGCCTTCTGAGACACATACCTGATGTCGAACTGCTGGAGAATCACAGCCCACCGCGCTAGACGGCCAGTCAACATAGGTCGGCTCAGGATATATTTCAACGGGTCTACCCGAGAAACCAACTGTACCTCATGGTGCTGCAAGTAGTGCCGTAATTTCTGTACGGCAAATACGAGCGCCAGGCAGCTCTTCTCGATGGGGGAATACCTAACCTCCGCATCGAGGAGCATGCGACTGAGGTAATAGAGGCTATTCTCTGTTCCCTCGTTGTTCTTCTGGGCGAGAAGGGCACCCAGGGACCGTTCCAGGGCTGTCACATAAAGGACCAGCGGCTTTCCGGATACGGGCGGCATCAGGACCGGAGGTTGAAGCAGGTACTGCTTGATTTCCTCGAAAGCGGTCTGACACTCTTTATCCCATACATAGGTGGCACCTTTCTTCATAAGCCGAGAAAAGGGCTTACACTTGCCGGCCAGATTCGCGATGAATCGGCGTATATAGGCTAAGTGGCCTTGGAACCCTTGCAGTTCCCGGACGGTACCCGGGGGAGGCATCTGGCTAATCGCCCTGATTTTCTCTGGGTCGATCTCAATACCCCGGTATCTTACCACAAATCCAAGGAACTTTCCGGAGGTGACCCCAAAGGCACACTTCAACGGGTTCATCTTCAGGCAGCGAGACCGGAGGAAGCTGAACACTTTCTCAAGATCTTTGAGATGGTCCTGACGCTGGCGCGATTTGACAACCAAGTCGTCGACGTAGCATTCCACCAGTGTGCCGAGGATTGGCTTGAATATGCGGTGCATCGCCCGTTGGTAGGTGGCACCTGCATTCTTCAGGCCGAAGGGCATGACCCGGTAGCAAAAGGTACCTTGGGGGGCCCTGAAGGCAGTGAACTCCTCATCCTCAGGGGCCATCCGAATTTGGTTGTATCCGGAGTATCCATCCATGAAGGAGAGGGCTTGGAACCCTGCCGTGGCATCAATCAACAGCTCTGTCACTGGAAGGGGAAAATCATCCTTCGGACAGTGGCGGTTGAGATCGCGGAAGTCGATGCAGACTCTAATCTGCCCGTTCTTCTTCCTGACCGGCACAATGTTGGCCAGCCATTTGGGGTACTGAACTTCCCTCACGAAGTTGGCTTTGATAAGCTTGTCAACTTCGGCCTCAACCATGGCACCATGGGATGGGTGCATCTTCCTGGGAGGCTGCTTGAACCCGCGATGGTTCGCCGGGAGACCAAGGCGGTGGACGGCTACCTGAGGATCTAGCCCCGGCATCTCGTCATAGCCCCAAGCGAACACATCACGGTGCTGCCTGAGAAAGTCCACGTACTGCTGCCGCTCCTCAGAGGGCATGGCGGCACTAACCAACGTGGGTCTTGGATCGGCCTCGGTTCCAAGGTTCACCTGTATTAACTCATCGACCGTGGCGGGGACGCCCTCCTCAAAGGCTGGGGGTGCGTCTTCCATATCCTCTCCACTCGGGGAGGGATCGTCCACGGGAGAGACTGCGTTGGCAACTGCATTGGGGCTACCAGATCCTGCTGGGCCACTGGTGCTGGCGCGGGCGGTCGCGGCCGTCTCATCAGGAGACTCGTGGACCGTCAAGACCATGGCGACGTCCAACCGGTGAATCGGGAGGACGTAAGCGTCATCCAGACCTGCCCAGGGATCGCTCGCAACAGCGACAGGCTCAACCTCACCTGCCAGGATCTGCTTATCCTTGCTCTTGTAATAGTCCGCGTCCAGATAACGGGCTTCACATGAGGCAAAAGGAGAGGCATCTCCTTGGAGCACGCCTACTCGACCATTAAGGGAGTATTTGAGGCATTGGTGGTATGACGAGGGAACCGCCGCGTGAAGGTGAAGCCATGGCCTGCCCATCAATGCGTTATACGCAGTGTCCTGAGAGACTACCATGAATTCGGTGTTGGCAACCAAGTCACCGAACTGGGTCTTCAAACGTATCTTGCCGACCGGGGTTTGCTCGGTGCGGTCGTACCCCTGGATCCTGAGGTCGGAGGGAATCAAGTCATCCTCAGACAACCCCAATCTCCGGAGCGTCCGAGTTGGAATCAGGTTAATCCCGGACCCCGTGTCGACAAGACAACGCCGGACTTCAAGGCCATTGAACTGGCCAGTGACATACAGCGGACGAATGTGTCCCTGTATAGGAGGGTCTTCATCCTTACCAGAGAACGAGATAACTGCCTGACATTCGGCGTCCTCGATCGTTTCGGCGTGAAAGGCCTCTGCAGCCGCAACCTCTGTCTCAAACTGGAGGGGGCTCTTCAGGGCTTCAGCGAGTGCCTCACGCATCTCAGATGACATGCGCAGAGCCTCAAGGATGGAGAGCCTTGCTGGGATGTCGGCCAAGTGCTTCAGGACATCATACTTTTTGGCCAAGCGCGAGCTCCTGGTTACAGGAGGTTGCTCTGCGGTTGGTGGCATGACGGGCCTTACCGGTTGGATCGGCGGCCGACTGGTACTTGGCGCATCTCGCTGTTCACTGGTCGCAGTCCGGGAAATGGTCACCGTACTGGAGTCAGGAGGCCGGGATGGACTTGTGGCAGGGCGGAGCTGGTCGCGACGCGGCTGAGGCGGTTCTGCCTGGTCCCACACCACAAACAGTGGCGGAGGCGAATCCGTCATCCCCGAATGGGGGGCCTGCGCACGCTGAGCTCGATCTTGAGCCTGCTGCCTAGTCTCAGTGGCGTGCACGGCCTGGCCGGAGGTACCGACGGCTGTGCCCCGGCGACTCCTGCTGCTGCGGTTCTTCCGACGGTGGCGACGACCGGGGACACTAGGGAGGTCCACCTGGTGTTCTTCAACGTCGGGAACCGAAAAGGGATTTACCAGCTCGACGGTATTAACCGAAGCGTACCCAATACTTTCATCGGACGAATCATCCACCACCGGGCGGATCCGAGGAGGGACCCCCATCTCCGGGGGCATGAAATCGCCGAGAGTACGGGATAGTGGCGGAACTGGCGGGGCGCGCTCTTCCTTCTTGCGCTGCCGCCGTTTGCTCCTCTTGGAAGAGGCAGGCTGGGACGACGATGCCGAAGCAGCACCCGCGGGTTCTGGGGGCTCAGGCTGATTCAAGCGCGCACGGATGATTCCATGGGCGCGAATGGTCGTCTTGCGGGCCATCTAGTTATTATACTTCTGGGATCCGCGGTTGGAGACCAGCTGCCATTCGTCCTCGTTGCCACTATCGTCATCTGATCCCACGAACACGCCCGCCACTTGCGCTGGAGCTGGGCCCAACCTGATTACATTGTTGTTAATCTGTTCTTGGAGCCAGTCCTTGAACACATAGCACCGCTGGATGGTGTGTCCCAGGGCTCGATGGTAAGGGCAGTAGCGGGGGTTATCTGTGAGATGTGCCTCCTCTGGCTTCCAACACTCAGGCAGTCGCACAATCCTCTGCTCCAGGGCGCTCCGGAAATAACCGGGGACCTGATCCTCATGGAATGAGTACGTCAGGTGTCGCGGGCCCCTGGGAGCGCGGTCTTGACGAGGGGATGGAGGGGCCTGCCGAGGAGGTGGACCCTGATTATCTCGCCTAGGTTGTGGCGGTACATTACGCGGAGGGGCCGGCCGGTTCTGAGGCTGCCGTTGCTGGGCCGGGAACTGAGCCCGTGGAGGCGGATTCCTGTGAGGCTGCGGAGCTGGCCTCACCGGCAGCAGCTCCAACGGCCTGGGAGCCTCTATCTGGGCCACAGCAGCGGGCTCAGCCCTGCTGGCTCTCCTTGCAGGAATCATAGGAGGCAGCGGGTGTGCCTGGCTGGCCTGTTGCAGGGCTTCCTCAAGACGTTGAGCTTTGTCTGAGAAGTCCCTGAACCCTCCGGGGTAATTTTGAGTGATCAGGGAAGGGACCAGCTCGGTCTTGACGTTCCCGACGCACATTGTCAGCAACTGCTCCTGAGTCAATGGCATGTCAAGGGAATACGTGAGACCCTTCCATCGGGCGACGAAGTCCGCGACTCGCTCATCAGGCCTCTGCTTGCACTTGAAGAGGTCTGCGATACTCGTCTTCCGGGTCGTGGAACTGAACTGGTAGAGGAATTGTCTACGAAGGTCCTCCCAGCTAGTTATCGACCCGACGGGAAGCTGGCTGTACCAGACAAATGCTGGCCCTTCCAGTGTCTGGACAAAGCAGCGAAGCTTAGCGGCCTCTTGCTGCGCCGGAGTCCCCAACATAGGCCCGCACCTCGAGTTGAAATGGGCCAAATGATGTGGCGGATCTCCGGTCCCGTTGAAGGGGGAGAAAGTGGGATTCCCGAATCCCGGAGGCGCCGGCATGTCATCCACCCATGCTGGGTAGGGCTTGCCGTCCGGTGGGATCGCCACCTGCCGAGTCTCCAAGGCTTCCAAGCGGGCAATGAGCGCCGCCATCGGATCGTCCGGACATGGGTTCCAGTCCTGGCGAGGATCTCTAACCACGAGCGCATTGCATGGCCCTTCAATCGGGTCGTCGACCGGGTCGTCGAACTCGGCAGCTCGTGGGATGGCGGGCGGAGCGGCCCTTGGGGCAGCGGGAGGAATCCGAGCGGGGTCCCTCAAGTAGTCCCGCCGCTCGGGAGGGTGTGGCGAAACATACCGCGCCCTCTTGCCATAGGCAATGGCCTCTCTCCTGTCGGCGAACACGGCGTAATCACGGTTGCCCGGGAGAGTCTCGTCGAGGAGCGGTTGTTCCGATCCCTGTTGTCCTGGCCTAGGATCACCGTAGTCAGGCCGCCGTTCTGCAGCGCGCTCGGCGAGGAGCTGGTCAACCAGCTTCTTCTGTTCGGCGAGCTGCTGACGTAGCGTAGCCTTCTCGGGATCCTCCTCTGCCCTCTGCATGGAGGCAGATGGGTCGGCGGGCTTTATAGCCTCGCTGTGCTCTTTTCCTTTGCTGACGTTTCGGCTTAACGTCAGTGCTTCAGTGGGCGCGAGGAGCCCCAGGAGGTTCCTCTGATGACGAGTAACTCTCACCGATGGATCTGACGACGGCTTGTCTTCGGGGGGGAAGCCCCCGTCGAGAAGTTCCAAGTCGTTCCCCTCTCCCGACAGGTCAGCCATATTGACTGTTCCTGTCCCTGGGGATATACCCTCAGGGCCACCCAGCGAATCGGGCTGTCGGCGGATCACACTGAAGCGTAGGGCAGCGTACTGCCCCCATCCACGGATATACACGTGGGGAGTGGCTTCCTCGATAACTTTGCGGAGTACTTGAAAACACTCAACGCATCGTTGTTGGAGGGCCTCGTGGTGCCCAAATGACCCGGGGTGCCGAACCGCGGGGAGCATGGCCAGGTCAATTTGACGGCACTGCTCACCAATATCCTCCAGGTGCGCTTGACTCCCGGGGTATGGAATTTGTAGGCAATGAAGACGGGAGTGAGTCTCCCGGAGAGTTCGGCGGAAGCACTCGAACTCATCCGGGGTGAGCGATTCGGGTGCATCAAAGCCCAGTCCTGCGACTGGCCAAAACTTCTCAGGGAAGTGGCCCTCTGCAAGGACGGTCCAGAAGCTCCACGACTCAAACTCGGGACTCAGATCTCCTTGGTCCTCTTCCATGGCTGGGAACGGACGGGGAACTGGTAGTGGTGCCGAGGCGGGCCGTCGGGCCGACGGGCTGGCCGGCGGTGAATACGGCGAGCAGGCCGATTGGCCTCCATATCCCGGACCTCCCCCTGAGGGTGGCGGTGGCCTGGCTACCACATCACGATAGGACGGGCCGGCGAGCGAACATCCTGTCGTAGCATCGGTGCTCGCCGAGGGCGCACCAGATCGTGGTTCGACCGTCGGTCCCCAGAAAAAGTCTCCGGCTTCTCTGATCGAGACGGAAGGCACTTCCGGAGGGGCCGGTACCAACCGCAAGTTTGATCCTTGGGGGTCTACCAGGCCCTCGTTACTCCGGATATACCTTCGGAGAGACGCGGGGATCACATCGATCTCGCTCTCGGGGAGCACGAGGCTGACGTGCCGCATTCCTACCCCTGCCCTTGACTGGCGGGATTGGGGAGAGGGCTCTGTCGCCGAATCGTACTCCGCCTCTGAGTCAGAGAAGCAAACCGGTCGGATCTCTGTCCGGAATTCCGCAACATTCTTCCCTCGGCGTCGACACCTTGCCTTCCTGCCCCTGGGTGGTTCTTCGGGGCAGGGCTGATCTCTGTCCTGGCGTCCTCCGGCCGCACTGGTGCTGGGGCCAAGAGGACTGGGAACCAAGGTGCGAGGGGCACCGGGACAGATATCGAAGGGGACGCGGGGAGAGATGATTCCGGGCAGGACTCCGGGCCGGGATCGGAAGGTGGGATGACCCATGCCTCCTGGATCGGCCACACAGAGTAGATCCTGCCGGTGAATAGCGCTACCGCGAGGTGGTCCGCGGTGGCTACTGCCAGTGCCAGCAACCGGGAGAGTCGACCCAACCTGCCTTTGGGGCGGTCGGGGCCTCGATCCAGGTCGGGCATAGGAGTTCCCCCGCTCAGGATGCGCAGAGGCCTGGCGACTGGAGCCAGCAGTGGCTTGGGCCAATGCGGCCGCTGTTGCCAGAGCCCCAAGGTGGGCATCCTCTTCCGCTCGTGCCCGACGTTGGCGTCGAGACAGACGAGCCGGGATGAGCGGCGCGGGCAGGTGGAGAGCCCGCTCTTCGACTGGAGAGGCCTGGCGGCGGTGTCGTCGTGGCCTGGCGGGAGTCCTTACCGAAGATCCCTGGAGCGAATCCCGGATAGGGTGATCCCGGGCCTCTTCCACCTCATCCGCGTAGGGAAGGGAACTGTCAGAGCGCTCCGGGGATAAGCTCCCGAAGCGGTTGGACGTTGAGGTAGGCAGCGGTGCCTCCCTGCGCGGCCCTCGGGGGCGGCGGTGGTGGCGAGGCGCAGCCTCCTCAAGGTCTAGGCGAGCCATTTCCCTAGTGGGGATGACTCCCTCTTCCTCGTATCTCCGCACCAGGGTGTTGATCACCCTTCTCTGGATGACCTCCGAGGGGGAGAGAGGGCGTGGTCGTCCCGCAATTGCAGCTGCTGGGACGGCTGCGGAACGGGCGGGACCGCGCGGAGTAGCCGCGTCGGTGTTTCCCCTGTCCCTGCGCCAGTGGGCGGGTGGCGATCGGGCACTGGATCGGGCGACCTGATTTCTGAAAGCAGGGAGAATGACCCATTAACACTGACAGGAAAAAGGAATCGACAACCAACCATTAGCGCCACGACGCCTTCCGTGGGGGGAACCCAGGCCCTCGACGTTGCGAGACGGAGTGCCCGATTTCACTTCCCCAGCCCCTGGCGGGTAAGACTGAATGCTTGGCCGGGCAACACGCCGGTCTTCCAACACCTCTGAAAGCCATCGGTCTTCGTATTGAGGAGAAGAGATTCACGTCGGGTTCACCATTTTTCTGTTTCGGTGCGGATGTGCGTCGGGTTACGCTGTTCCGCCAGGACGCGTTCGCGCGTGCACCCGTCAACCCGAGGGGATGGGCGCGCGGCTTGTGGTCCCGCAGTCCCGCTTTCCAAGGGCGGGCGGCATCCGTCCCTTATTCAGGGGCGTCTGCTCCTTGATCGAAACCAGGATGATGGGATGTCGGCTCCTCCTTCCTTGGACGTCTCCTCGGAACTCGTCGCCTAATCCGGGTCTCCCTCATAGACTTAAGAATGTTCGTGAATCTCATTCCCGGCGCCATATCTTCATGGACACCGGTTAATTACGCTGCTTCCGCCCGGACGTTCCAAGGAGTCTGGGCGGGGCAGCAACCTGCGGTGAGAAGGCCGGGTGGCTCTGGGTGCTGGGGGCGTGTCGTAACACTGCGGCTCTGCACATCTGTCTTCCGTCCCTAATGGGGCTTCTCGAAGGCATGATGGCCTGAGGCATCCCGTACTAGGTGCGGGGAACTGTGTCACCTGAGGTTTTCCTCAGCTTCCCATGTTTGACACGGGGTATGCCGCGAGTTTAACGTCCAGCGGGGACGGCATCGGACCGATCAACACGAAAAGCGGATCAGATGACAGAACCCCTTGCGGGGAACCTCCGACGCTGGGGCCAGCACATGGGCGGCTTCCCAAGTAACGTGGAGTGGAGTGAAGTGGCATGACCCCACCGGGATGTGGCGGCCCGGGTAAGGATCAGGATGGATGATGAAGTGAAGAGCTTGGACCCCAGAGGGGCTTCCTACGTACCGCGCGTTAACACGGATCAAAGTCAACGTAGTTCGGGCATACAGTTTAACGTCATGCTGGACGTCAGCAAGCCGACTCACGGAGAGGTCTAGGCCGCCGGGCGGAGGATTGAACCGAACCACCTCGCACAGAGGGGGATGGAACGGCCGGGTGGATCACAGTTTCACGTCATGCTGGACGATAAAAGGGGAAATGGAAAAGGGGGGCTGTGGGGAGGCACCGTGGAGATACACACGGGCAGTCTTCCACAGGGGCGGATTCATAGGTGAATCAACGCAAGCGTGAACCCTGGAGGGGTCCACTGATGGACGAACCGACGTAAATACGACCGGGACGACCAGGTGGTGGGCTTGGACCTCAGGGAGGCTTCCTACGTACCCTGTATAGGAGACAGGGATCAAAGTCCACGTAGTTCATTCTGTCAGGACTTACGCACTTGGGGCAGCCCGGATGCTGCAAAACTCAGTTGGAAGGGACTTGGACCGAAAGCAGAAGACACCTCGATCCCAGTCTGACCCTCTACTGGCTTCGGCAGTGGGGAGGCGCAATGGAGATACACATGTGCAGCCTCCCACGAGAAATTAGGGGCTTGTAATACCCTGCCCCCGTAGGGAAAAGCCACTCCCATTAAATCGCCCCGAAAGCGGGACAATCCCGACATCCCTGCAGAGACGAGCGGGTGGGGGCCACATCCAAACCGGGGGAGATCCTGCGTGCAGAGCACGGGATCGGATGAAGCGGACGGTTTAACGTCTTGCCGGACGAAGTACAGTTTAACGTCGTGTGTTGAGGACGAAGCGGACGGTTTAACGTCTTGCCGGACGAAGTACAGTTTAACGTCATGTGTTGAGGACGAAGCACTTGGCAGTTTAACGTCTTGCAGCGCGGACGATGTGGGCTAGGCAGTTTAACGTCGTGCAGCTTGGACGGATGTGCAGTTTAACGTCATGCTGGACGCATATGCAGTTTAACGTCATGCTGGACGTATGCGCAGTTTAACGTCATGCGGGACGAATGCTGAACAGTTTAACGTCTTGTAGCTCGGACGTATGTGCAGTTTAACGTCATGCAGGGCAGAGGTTGCCGGACGATGGGTGTATGTCACTTCGCACGAACCTGGAGGGCCGCACGGGAAGACAACGCACGGTGCGGGCACCCAGGATGAGGAGCATCGGGCGCCACGCAGGCAGGTGCCCTCAGGAGGTCAACGGGGACGACCCTGGCAGATTGCGCGCAAAAAGGAAGCTTTGCGCGCAATACTGCGGGCCGGCGCGCAATCGGGGCGGCTGGCGCGCAATTGGGCCAGCGCCTTGCGCGCGGATGTTTGAGATTGCTCACACCGGGCTTCGGATAGCGCGCGGGGGCAACGGCTCATTCTCTAATGAATGGCCACTTGAAAGAAGGGGGGGTGCGCGTAATCAGGCCGGATTACGCGCACCCCGGGGGCAATTGCGCGCAAGCGGGTTCTTTTGCGCGCAACGGCCTTAGGGTGAGTTTTTATTCAAATGAAAGGAGCCAGCGGGGATTGCGCGCGAAGGCGGACCCCGAGGCTTTCTTGCGCGAAAGAAAGGAGGTTACCTGAAGTTCGTCATTGCGCGCGGAAGGGGTTGAATTGCGCGCACGAGAGACGTTTCGACTTCCAGCAACCTTTGAAACGTTGGGGGTCGCCTTATATTTATAGGCACCCCGGGCGCGGAATCCAAGGCGCGAGCGCGAAATTCTTCTCGCGGGCGCGGAATCGGGCGCGGCGCGTAAGGGAGTCGCGCGGACCCGCGGCGCGCAAAATTGCGCGCCGGATCGGCGCATTGCGCGCATCCCGGGGGGTTTGCGCGCGGAACATCACCTTTGCGCGCGGGCCTCTGAAATTCCGCGCAAGGCCTCCGGGCCCTCCGAAACGTTCTTCCGACTCCAAATATCACTTCGCTTTCCGCATCCGGAGTTTCGTTTGGGAACAACGGACTTTTCCGGCGTCTACAAGGTCATCAATCCTTGGGAGTGGGTACTTGTTCTTCACGGTCACCTGGTTCAGGCACTGATAATCAACACACAGTCGCAATCTCTTATCTTCCTTCTTGGAGAACAAAATCGGGGATGCCCAGGGTGAAACACTGGGTCAGATAAATCCCTTCCCCTGCAAGTCCTCCAACTGTACCCGCAGCTCACGAAGCTCCACGGGAGCCATCCGATATGATGGTGTGGATATCGGTGTCGTCCCGGGGTACAAGTCAATTTAAAATTCTACCTCTCTATGAGGAGGTAGTCCTAGAACATCATCAGGGAAGATATCCATGTACTGATCCACCACAACAGGAAAACTCGGACTCCGCACATCAACCGCTCCAATAATGAGGCTAGCCAACTAATGTGTGATCGGCCGCCCCCTCCTCTAGGTAAGTCCATCCTGTGCTGGAAAGGCTCCCTTCTCGCCGGTGAAGGTAAACCTCATCCCATACTCATGGACACACCACACTTTCCCCATAATGCAGCCAATCTAAGCATGACTGTGGATAACCAATCCATACCCAAGATGACGTCGTAAGGCCTCGACGCCACTACTAGAAGATCTCAGCCGAATCTCTCACCTCCTAGAGTGAGCTCACACTGCCGACACCATTGTGTAATCATCAAATCTTCTCATGTAGGAGTCTCTAGCCGTAAGGATCGAGCCAACAGCTCCACCGGAATCTCCGAGCTCCGCACGAGGGCAGCGGTAATAAAATAATGACTCGCATCTGTGTCTATAAGTACTACAGTAAGGGTGGAGTAGACACAGATAGTACCTTGAATCATCTCAGGTGCGCCATGGTCGTAGGTCTCGACTGCCTGGAGCTGAGCCCACCCCTGTCTGCCAGCTCCCTGTGGTCGGGGTGGACCTCCTGGTGGTGGTGGTTGTAGGACCTCGAAACGTCGTCCACCACCTGCTGCTCGGCCAGCTCTTATGCCACGTCCACCTGCTCCCGGCGGACCACCATGGTCGAACCTCTGCCTCTGCCTGGGAGGTCCCTCTACTGTCTTCTGCTCATCTACATGGTGGGTCGGGCAGTCATGCGCCATGTGACCCTGCCCGCTGCATGCATAGCACTGCCTGCTCCTCATATGGCTGGCTCTGTCTCGTGTGCCCCGCACAACCGAACCTGTATCCTGAGGTCACCGACCTGATGGCCTGGTCCACTTAGACCTTTGTGACATCTTTCTAATGCCGGATGTAGAAGACTCTGCTACGTGTCGCCCAGTGGTGGGTCTCGCTGCTAGTGACTGCTCAGCAAGAAAACTCTCTACAAGAAGAGCTCGCTCCAGCACCCCCGCTTGCGTCGGGATGCTGAGGGAGATCATCGAAGCCCTGATCTCACGCCTGAGTCCCTAGTCGAAGGTTTGGGCCCTGAAGAATGGGTCTCACACCATATCTGTGGAGTAGCACGAGAGGTCGGTGAACCTCGCTGAGTAATGTGCCACCGACATGTTACCTTTCTGTAGATGAAGTAGCTCCTGAATCCGCACCGCACGAAAGGTGGCTGGAACAAACTCTGACCGAAAGAGGTTCTTGAAGTCTGCCTAGATAAGTGATGCTTCTTCATGCACCTGGAGCATCTGGCTCCACCATCTGCCTGCTGCTTCCTATAGGAGACTCATGGCAAGGATCACCATAAGTTCGGATGGTGTCCCTACCAATCTGAAAACTCTCACAACAACCTCCATCCAATCCTCAGCTTCCTGTGGGTCCGTCTCTCCCATGAACCCGAGTGGCCTCTGGCACTGGAACTCGTGCAACACACTCAGACGGTGTGCACTCTCTACTGCTAGATCTGGTGGTATCGGTGGCCCAGTGGGTAGTGGTACCGCTTGTACCTCTGCTATGATGGGGCCCTACACCGAGGCATCATCGCTCGGTGGGCTACCATCTCATACAAAACTTGGAACTCTGGCTCGCTGCCTGTGTGGGGCCATCCTGAAAAGAAACATGTGTTCCATGGTCAAAAAGATATACCTGGTGAGCTGACTCAAAGTAATCACAAAGAAAACTTTTTAAAGGAAACACACACGCAATCAGTGTTTTCGTGCACTGAATCAGAAATCAAAAGTCAGAGTCCTAGTGTATGGATACGTTGGTCGCCGCACCAACACCGGTTTCCCTAAACTATTAACCACACCCAAAACACTTAACACTATTGATGTTAAAAGAATCAAAGTCCAAGTTCTATGGTAGAACCGACTCCTCTGATACCAATTTGTCACGACCCCTCCTCGGGACCCATACCGTGACTACCCCAAGCCCGCCTTCCATAGGCCAGGGGCTCATGACTAGCACCAAAGGCGAATACCTAATAAAAAAGGAAGGCATTTCCTTTAAACCTATAATAAACACAGTCTGAACACAATAAATAGAATCAATAAGTACTAATATAGAAAAGAAAAGTGTGTTGAAAGTAAGTGGACCAGTATACAAACCCAACTGAACAACAAGTACAAGTACTAGTAAAAAGGGAAAACAGCTCTTGGATCGTCCACCGGGGAATCCTACCTGAAGGGTAGGTACAGATCTCGAACAACTCACCCCTGAGGTATGTCTTGTCTAGTCCAGCTCCGAGCAGCCTCCATTCCGTCTCCTTCAGCCTCGATTACTACTAACCGTCATCTGCACAGAACACAACAAGGTGAGGGCGAAGCCCGTGCAGGGGTGAGTATAACAATACTCAGTAGAGACCCCGAGACCCCCAAAGGTCTCCCAAAATCCACCAAGGATAATCCACAATATCAAGATACAGACAAAAAGTATCAACCATCCCTACTTAGGTATATGCCCATACATATACCTAAGTTACCAATCACAACCGGCTCCATCTCTCGAGCCGAAGCACATCCATTTCCACATAGGAAGAAATTCAATCATATTGATGATAACATCACATAGTCAAGACACAACTCACACAGGTATACAACTCATGTAGAGGGGTAGAGATGATTAGATGTAGCCACTGAATCATCTCCTCTGTCAAACCCACGTAGGATCCTGGAATAGTAATCATCGTTGTCGAACACACGTAGGATCCCGGTACAGAAGTCGTCGCTGTCGAACCCACGGAGGATCTCGGTCCAGTATCATCGCTATATAACCCACGGAGGATCCTGGTCTAGTATCATCATTATTGAACCCACGAAGGATCCTGGTAGAGCAGTAGGTCCACGTGGGATCTTATCATCTCAGTCGCAGCCAGCCATAGGGTTCCCGCACACAGCACGCTCGATTTCGGGAGGGTCCTCTCCTCAATCCAAGTGTCGATACATCAACTACCACAAGGTCTCGAGTTAATGTATCTCTTAGTTCTGTCACATCATAAGGAACCCAACGTGACAGACGGCGTGTCAATCGGATGCCCGGTCTGTGAGTTATTAGTGTTTTCTCTCCAAGGGACCTGTTGGATTTAGGTTCAATCCAACCCAGTCGTACCCCAACTACGTCCAAACCTCGAGTGGAGTATGCCAAAAGAACTGTCTCATTCCAAGATTTCCATCAGTGCATACGGTTCTTCAATCGGACACTCGTAGCCCAAACCTCGAGTGGTTTGTGCCAAAAGAACCGTCTTGTTCCAAGCTTTTCGTCGCCGCGTGTACCGCCGCAGCCCATCAGCCGCGGCCCGTTCCTCCGGCGGCGCCATTGCGCCGCCACTGCCATCAATGAACAAGAATCAACGAAAGGTTTTCGGATGTATTTGTTTGGCTTGCGCCCTCTGCGTTAAGGTGATAGAAAACGGCTATTATCAAATCTCAAGAACGATGAAGAATGAAGATCGAAATCAATCAAAACGACCCCTACCTCGTTTGTCGTTCATTGACGATGGAAGTGGAATCGTCGTTGGCGGAGTTCTAACTGGGTGGATTCTCCTCCTTTGATATGGAATAAGATCATACATCGTTGGTGGTGGATGTTCTTCCCTCCAAAGGTGGTGCCTCTCACTTCTCCAGCAAGATGGAAGAAGAAGGTGGAAGGTGGTGGAGAAAGGAGAAGGAAGGAGATCTTTCTCCAGCGGATCCTCCTCTCCAACTAAGAAGGATCATCCCTTAATTAATTAAGGGAGTAGTTACTTGAATTGATGTAGGGTTGTGGACCCCCCATTAATTCAAATAAATTTGAATAAAAATAAAATACTTATCATGTATTTTATTTTTATTTTACTTCTTCTTTTTAAAAAAAACTACACGGGTGAAAACTTAACCATTGCTCTACCCAAATGCAGCTAAGGTGAAGGTCTCACTAATAATTCATCGGCGCTGCGAGTTCAATGGTTCCCTCATAATTTGATTCCGAGAAACGGTTCAGAAGTTACCAAAACCCTCTCAAAAACACTGAACGCACTTAGAAACTTCGGAAAAACATTTCGAGCACTCCGGGCCTCAGAATCATGCGCTGTCAGAAACTGCGGACTCGGAACAATTCTATATAATTTAAAAAAAATTACATGGGATTTTCTAGGTCTTCACATTCTCCCCACATCAGGGATTTGCGTCCTCAAAATCCAAAAGTCAAAATTAGGGAAACAAATGGGGGTACTGAGCACAGATTTGAGCCTCCCGCTCCCATGTGCTCTCTTAGAGGTTCCCGTGCTACTATCGTACACGCACAAGAGGTATCGACCACCCACAAATGACTCTCTCCTATCGATTCTCGATCTCCACTGGAACCTCCGAGAAAGTCACCCCATCGTCGATGTCGATCTCACCCCAGTCTATGATGTGATTCGGGTCATGCACGTATCTCCTCAGCTGTGAAACGTGGAAAACATCATGCACCCGGTGTAACTGCGGTGGAAGAGCCAGGAGGTAAGCCACCTCACCTACTCTGTTGAGGACCTAGAAGGGTCTGATGAACCTTGGAGATAACTTACTGACCCAGCTAAATCTCTATAAACCTCGTCGAGGTGAGACCCGTAGGAAGATGTGGTCGCCATCCTCGAACTCCAGAGGCCTCTGTCTCCTGTCGGCATACAACTTATGCCTAATCTGTGCAGTCTTCATCCGTTATTGATGATCTACACCTTCTTCGTGGTAACCCGTACCATCTCTGGTCCCACTAGTGTTGACTCCCCTGGGTCTGTCCAGTACAGTGGCGATCTGCAAGGTCAACCATACAAGGCCTAAAAAGGTGTCATACCAATGGTGGAGTGACAGCTATTGTTGTAGGAAAACTCTAACAATGGTAAGTGATCCTCCCAGCTGCGACCAAAGTCGAGGACACAAGCACAGATCATGTCCTCAAGGGTTTGAATGGTCCTCTTAGTCTGGCCATCCGTCTGAGGATGGAAGGCGGTGTTTAAGTGAAGTTGTGTCTCGAAAGCCTCCTGTAACCCCTTCTATAGTCAGGAAGTGAAAAGATAATATTGATCAGAGACGATCGTCGATAGAACACCATGAATCCGTACGATCTTCTGTATGTAGAGGCATCCCAAGATCTCTAATGAACCCTGCTCTTTGATCGGTAGGAAGTGGGAAGACTGGTGAGTCGGTCGACAATCACCCAGATAGAGTCGTGACCTCTAGATGTACATGGAATTCCCATCAGGAAATCCATGGATATCCCATCCCACTTCCACTCTGGGACCTCTAAGGGCTGAACTAAACCTGCTGGAACCTGGTGCTCTGCCTTCACTTGCTGACAAGTGAGGCATCGTGAGACAAACTTTGCTACTGCCTTCTTCATACCTGGCCACCAGTGTTGTCGTCGGAGGTCCTTGTACATATTTTCCACACTTGGATGTACTTCTAGAGGCAACATGTGAAACTCCCTCAACACTTCCTCCAAAATTGAAACTGGTACCTTGGTACGTCCCCTGAAGAGAATGATGTGCTCCCGACCTACAGAAAATCCATCAGGTGTCTGCCCTATGGATATCTATGCACGTCGATTCTCGCAGTCAACATCCCCACGTTGTGCCTCCCTAACTATCTGTAGAAGTGGAGGTGTGACTGTAAGAGACTGCAGAAAGTCTGCTCCATCTCGATCCACAAAGGATATCTGCAACATGGACAGTTACTCGGTCACCTCTCATAGCAGCTGAATGTCTGATCTCCTACTGAGAGCATCTGCTACAATGTTCCCCTTCCCGGGAGTATAGACTATATCGAAGTCATAGTCCTAGAGGAACTCAAGACAACGCCGTTGTCTCAGGTTCAGGTTCTTCTGCAAGAAGATGTACCTGAGACTCTGGTGGTTAGAGTATACTGTAAAACTCTCGTCCATCAGATAATGCTTCCACATCTTCAAGGCGAAGACCACTACTGCTAACTAAAGGTCATGAGTGGCATAGTTCTTCTCATGTTGTCTCAGTTTATGAGAACCATAAGCTATCAATTCTAGCTCTTGCATCATGACACATCTGAGACTGGTCCCTGATGCATCGCAATAGACTACGTACCCAATGCCCTCCTCTGGTAGCCTCATGATGGCCACACTAGTCAGCCTCTACCTCAGCTCCTGGAAACTCCACTAGCATCTCTCTGACCACATGAAGGGTTGCCCCTTCTTCATCAACGCTGAAAGTGGTGCTGCAACTCTGGAGAAGTCTGGCACAAATCTCTAATAGTACCCAGCCAGACCCAGGAAACTTCGTACCTCCATCACACTTCTGGGTGGCTCCCAGGAAAGTACTGCCTCGATCTTCGCTGGATCCACTGCAACTCCAGCCTCTTAGATGACATGTCCCAGAAATTGTACCTCTCAGATCTAGAACTGGCACTTAGAGATCTTACCATAAAGATGGTGCTCTCAGAGTGTGTCTAGTACTACCCGCAAATGGTAGGCGTGCTCCTCCTCGGTAGCTGAGTAGATCAGAATGTCATCGATGAAGACTACCACAAAGTGATCAAGGTATGGTTGGAAGATCCTGTTCATGAGTCCCATAAACACAGCTAGTGCGTTGATTACGCCGAATGGAATAACCAAGATCTCATAGTGGCCATACCGGCATCTGAAGGTCGTCTTCTGCACATCCTCATCCCATAATCTAAGCTAGCGATAGCCCGATCGAAGATCTATCTTTGAGAACCAACGCGCTCCCTTCAGCTGATCAAAGAGGTCATAAATCCTCGGGAGTGGGTACTTGTTCTTCACGGTCACCTGGTTCAGGCACCGATAATCAACACACAGTCGCAAGCTCCCATCCGCCTTCTTGGAGAACAAAATTGGGGATGCCCAGGGTGAAACACTCGGTCGGATAAATCTCTTCCCCTGCAAGTCCTCCAGTTGTACCCGCAGCTCACGAAGCTCTGCGGGAGCCATCCGATATGCTGGTGTGGATATAGGTGTCATTCCGGGGTACAAGTCAATATAAAAGTAAACCTCTCTATGAGGAGGTAGTCTTGGAATGTCATCAGGGAAGATATTCACGTACTGATCCACCATAATAGGAAAACTCAGACTCCGCACATCAACCACTCCGAGAATGAGGCTAGACAACTGATGTGTGATCGGCTGCCCCCTCCTCTGGGTAAGTCCATCCTGTGCTGCAAAGGCTCTCTTCTCACTGATGAAGGTAAACCTCATCCCATCCCCGTGGGCACACTGCACTTTCTGCCTAATACAGTCAATCTGAGCATGAACTGTGGATAACCAGTCCATACCCAAGATTACATCGTAAGGCCTTGACGCCGCTATTAGAAGATCTCAGCCGAATGTCTCACCCCTTGAGTGAGCTCACACTGCCAACACCAGTGTGTAATCATTGAATCCTCTCCTGTAGGAGTCTCTAGCCGTAAGGATCGAGCCAACAGCTCCACCAGAATCTCCAAGCTCCACACAAGGGCAGCGGCAATAAAAGAATGACTCGCACCTGTGTTTATAAGTACTGCAGCAAGATTGGAGTAGACACGGATAGTACCTCTAATTATCTCAGGTGCGCTATGGTCGTAGGCCTCAACTGCCTGGAGCTGAGCCCACCCCTGTCCTCCAGCTCCCTGTGGTCAAGGTGGACCTCCTGGTGGTGGTAGTTGTAGGACCTCAAAATGTCATCTACCACCTACTGCTTGGCCAGCTCCTCTTCCACGTCCACCTACTCTCGACGGACCACCATGGTCAAACCTCTGCCTCTGCCTGGGAGGTCCCTCTATTGTCTGTTGCTCGTCTTCATGGCGGGTCGAGTAGTCACGAGCCATGTGACCCTTCCCGCCGCATGCATAGCACTGCCTGCTCCACGTATGGATGGATTTGTCTCATGTGCCCCGCACAACCGAACCTGTATCCTGAGGTCACCCACCTGACAGCCTGGTCCACTTGGACCTCTATGATATCTGTCTATTGTCAGCTTTAAAAGACTCCCTACGTGTCTCCCAATGGTGGGTCTTGCTGCTGGTGAATGCTCAGCAAGAAAACTCTCTACAAGAAGGGCTTGCTCTAGCACCCTCGCCTACGTCGGGGTGCTGAGGGAGATCATAGAAGCCCTGATATCACACTTGAGTCCATGATCGAAGGTCTGGGACCTGAAGAACAGGTCTCGCACCATATCTGTGGAGTAGCGTGAGAGGTCGTTGAACCTCGCTGAGTACTGCGCCACCGACAGGCTACCCTTCTGTAGATGAAGCAGCTCCTGAATCCGCACCGCATGAAGGGTGGCTGGAACAAACTCTGACCAGAAGAGGATCTCAAAGTCTTCCCAGAGAATTGATGCCTCATCATGCACCTGGGGCATCAGGCTTCACCATATGCCTGTCGCTGCCTGCAGGAGACTCACGGTAAGGATCACCATAAGGTCGGCTGGTGTCCCTACCAATCTGAAAACTCTCACAATAGCCTCCAGCCAATCCTCAGCTGCCTGTGGGTCCATCTCTCCCCTGAACCTGGGTGGCCTCTGGCGCTGGAACTCGTGCAATGCACTCAGACGGCATGAAATATCTACTACTAGAACTGGTGGTATTGGTGGCCCAGCAGGTAGTGGTATCGCTGGTACCTCCACTGTGATGGGGCCCTGCACCAAGGCCTCGTCGCTCGGTGGGCTACCATATCGTACAAAACTCGGAACCCTGGTTGGCTGCCTGCGTGGGGCCATCCTGAAAAGAAATAGGTGTTCCACGGTCAAAAAGATATACCTGGTGAGCTGACTCAAAGTAATCACGAAGAAAACTTTTCAAAGGAAACACACACGCAATCAGTGTTTTCAGGCACTGAGTCGGAAATCAGAAGTCAAAGTCCTAGTGTATGGATACGTCGGTCACCGTACCAACACCGGTTTCCCTAAACTGTTAACCACACCCAAAACACTTAACATTATTGCTGTTAAAAGAATCAGAGTCCAAGTTCTACGGTAGAACTGACTCTTATGATACCAATTTGTCATGACCTGTCCTCAAGGCCCGTGCCGTGACTACCCCATGCCCGCCTTCCATAGGCCAGGGGCTCGCGACTAGCACCAAAGGCAAATCCCTGATAAAAAGGGAAGGAATTTCCTTTAAACCTGTAACACACACGGTCTGAACACAAGCAGTAAAAGCAACAAGTACTAATATAGAAAAGAAAAGTGTGCTGAAAGTAAGTGGTCTGGTATGCAAACCCAACTGAACAACAAGTACAAGTACAAGTAAAAAGGGAAAAAAGCTCCTGGATCATCCACCAGGGAATCCTACCTGAAGGGTAGGTACAAATCTCGAACAACTTTTCCCTGAGGTAAGTCTCATCTAGTCCAGCTCTGAGCAGCCTCTCGGCCGTCTCCCTCAGCCTTGATCACTGCTGATCTTCGTCTGCACACAACACAACAAGGTGCGGGCGAAACCCGTGCAGGGGTGAGTATAACGATACTCAGTAGAGACCCCGAGACCCCCAAAGGTCTCCCAAAATCCACCAAGGATAAACCACAATAGCAAGATACAAACACAGCGTATCAACCATCCCTACTTAGGTATATGCCCATACATATACCTAAGTAAACAATCACAACCGACTCCATCTCTTGAGCCCAAGCACATCCCGTTCCACATAGGAAGAAAGTAAATCATCTTGATGATAACATCACATAGTCAAGACATATCTCACACAGGTATACAACTCATGTAGAGGGGTAGAGATGATTAGATGTAGCCACTGAATCATCTCCTCTGTCGAACCCACGTTGGATCCTGGAACAGTAATCATTGTTGTCGAACCCACGTAGGATCCCAGTACAGAAGTCATCGCTGTCGAACCCACGGAGGATCCCGGTACAGTATCATCGCTCTCGAAACCACGGAGGATCCTGGTCCAGTATCGTCACTATCGAACCCATGGAGGATCCTGGTACAGTAGTAGGTCCACATAGGATCTTATCATCTTAGTCACAGCCATCCATAGGGTTCCCGTACACAGCACGCTCGATTCCAGGAGGGTCCACTCCTCAAACCAAGTTTCAATACATAAACTATCACAAAGTCTTGATTTTATGTATCTCTTAGTTCTGTCACATCATAAGGAACCCAACGTGACAGACGGCGCGTCAATCGAACGCCCGGTCTGTGAGTTATTGGCATTTCCGCTCCGAGGGCCTGGTTGGATTTAGGTTCAATCCAACCCGTCCGTACCCCAACTGCATCCAAACCTTGATTGGGGTATTCCAAAATAACTGTCTCGTTCCAATCTTTCTGTTGGCGCAGAAGGTTCGTCAATCGGACACCCGTAGCCCAAGATATGGGTAAAATTGTGAAATGGGTCAGAATTAGGTCTGGGTCCGGTTTGGCCCAGTTGGACCGACCCGACCTGACCTGGCCTGGGCCGACCCGACCTGGTTCTAGATCCGAAACGGGGTTCGAACTGATCCGCGGGTACGACACGACCCGCTAGAACCGGCCTGACCCAGTGGCGGCGGCCCGGCCCACGTGGCTGGGAGGCGGTCCGCCAGCCAAAGCCAGCGGGTGGTTGTGCCCTATGGGCCCCGACCTAACTGAGCAACGGGTGGGGTCAGCCCCCCCCCCCCCCCCATCTCCTTGTAACGGAACCAGCGCGTGGTGCTGGTTCGTTCTCCGCGGGACCCCCAAGGTCCCACCTGGTGCGCTCCCTGCCGGACAGTCGGCACAGACGGTCGTCCCCGACTGTCCGCTACAGCCCGCCTAGTCGCGGCTTTGCATAGTGTGATGGCGTCGTGCCCCTCCAGCGACCCGACGGCCCTTGCGCCGCTGGCTTCTTCCGCGGCTGGCTTGTTGCCGGTCGCCGCGTGTACCATCGCGGCCCATCGGCCGCAGCCCGTTCCTCCGGCGCACTAGTGCATAAAACATTTTTTACGGCGGTTATTTTTAATTTTTAACGTCGACTTTTGGCCGACGTTATTACAGGAGACGTTATAAACAGATTTTTTTACGTCGGTTATTCTACAACCGACGTAAAAGACACAAATCCGAGGCGTTTTTCACGTCGGTTGATAAAAACCGACGTGGAAAACACTTCGGAGGAGTTCTTTATTACGTCGGTTACTTAGTAACTGACATGATATATACCCTTTCACATCGGTTATATAATAACCGATGTCATAAAGCACTCTTTCGAAGCATTTATCACGTCGGTTATAAAAATAACAGACGTGATAAACCTGTCTGCCAAGCGGTTTTCACGTCAGTTGATAAAAAATCGACGTGGAAAACGCTTCGGAGGAGTGCTTTATTATGTTAGTTATTTAATAACCGATGTGATATATACCCTTTCATGTCGGTTATATAATAACTGACATCATAAAGCACTCTTCTGAAGTGTTTATCACGTCGGTTATAAAAATAACCAATGTGATAAACCTGTCTTCCAAGTGGTTTTCAACGTCGGTTATTATATAACCGACGTAAAAAACATATTTACAATGTCAGTTATAAAATAACCGACGTAAAAACCATCTCCAATGAAGTTTTTACGTTGGTTTCCAAATAACCGACGTTATAACTCATACCAATGCATTTTTTACGTCGGTTATTTCATAACCGACGTAAAAAACAATTTTTTTTTAATGAATCTGAACCACTGCTATGCCCAGCCAAATCACCTGAAACAGAGCAAAAACTTACCAAAAACATACCAGAACCCCCCCCCCCCCCCACCCCTGGACATCCCCACCACCCTCCGGACAGTCCCCCACACCCTTGGACATCCCCACCACCCCCTGGACATCCCCCCACACCCCTGGACAACCCCCCAACCCTCCTGTATGCCCCCCACCCCCTGGACAGCACTCCCACACCCCTGGACAGCTCTCCCACACCCCTGAAACAGACCAAAAAGTTACCAAAAACAGACCAAAACCCCCCTCACCCCCACTGGACAGCCCCCACCACACACCCTTGGACAACCCCCCCCCCCCACCCCACCCCTGGACTGCCCCCCCCCCCCCCACCCCCCGGATAGCCCCCAACACCCCCTAGACATCCCCCACCACACCCCTGGACACCCCCCACACCCCTGGACTGCCCCCCACCCCACCCCCTGGATAGCCCCCAACACCCCTGACAACCCCCCCCCCCCCAACCTCCTGGACTGCCCCACCACCCCTTGGACAACCCCCCTCACCCCACTGGACAGCCTCCACCACACCTCTGGACTGCCTCCCACACCCCTGGACTGCCCCCCACCCCCTAGATAGCCCCCCACACCCCTGGACATCCCCACCACCCCTTGGACAACCCCCCACCCCCTGGACAACCCCCAACCCTCTTGTATACCCCCCACCCCCTGGAAAACACTCTCACACCCCTGGACAGCCCTCCCACACCCCTGAAACAGACAAAAAAGTTACCAAAACCCCTCACCCCACTGGACAGTCCCCACCACACCCCTGGACACCCCCCCCCCCCCGCACCCCTGGACTGCCCCCACCCCCTGGACAACCCCCAACACCCCTGGACAACCCCCCCCCCCCCCACCCACCCACCCTCCTGGACTGCCCCACCTTCCCCTGGACATCCCCCCTCATCCCACTAGACAACCCCCACCACACCCCTAGACACCCCCCCCCCACACACACACACCTGTACGACCCCCCCCCCTCCACCCCCTGGACAGCCCCCAACACCCCTGGACAACCCCCCCCCCCCACCCCCACCCTCCTTGACTGCCCCACCACCCCCTGGACAGCCCCCCTCAACCCACTTGATAGCCCCCACCACGCCCCTGGACACCCCCCCCCCCCACCCCTGGACTGCCCCCCGACCCCTTGGACAGCCCCCCACACCCCTGGACATCCCCACCACCCCTTGGACGTCCCCCCCACACTCCTAGACAACCCCCCCACCCCACCCTCCTATATACTCCCCACCCCTGGACAGCACTCCCACGCCCCTGGACAGCCCTCCCACACCCCTGAAACAAACCAAAAAATTACCAAAAACAGACTAAAAACCCCTCACCCCACTAGACTTCCCCCACCACACTCTTGGACACCCCCCCCCCACCCCCTAGACTTCCCCACCACCCCCTGGACATCCCCCCACACCCCTGGACACCCCCCACACCCCTGGACTGCCACCCACCCCACCCCCGGGACTGCCCCCCACACTCCTAGAATGCCCCCCCCCCCCCACCCCTGGCATCCTCCACACCCTTGTACAACCCCCCACCCTCTTGGACACCCCCCCCCCCCCACACACACACACCCCTGGACTGCCCCCCCCCCTGGGATTTCCCCCCCACCCTCCTGGACACCCCCTCGGGGGGCACGCCACTATAAGGTACTCATCACTCCCACATGTGAAGTTTGAGCTCTCAAAATGTTTCACATGTGGGAGTGATGAGTAACTTCTAGCAGCGTTCAGCCCCCCGAGGGATGGTGGAGCCTCCTCTCCCACCCCCCTGGACTGCCCCCCCCCCCCCACCCCACCCCACTAGACAGCCCTCCCACACCCCTGGAAACCACCCTCACCCCACAGGACACCCCCACACCCCTGGACACCCCCTAGACAGCCTCCCACTCCCCTGGACAGCCCTTCCACCCTCCTGGAAACGCTCCCACCCCCCTAGACTGCCCCCCCCCCCCACTCTCATGGACACCCAGGACCCCCCCCCCCCCCCAACCCACTGGACAGCCCTCCCACACCCCTGGACACCCCCCCCCCCCCACTGAACACCCCCCCCCACACACACACACACACCCATGGAACCCCTCCCCCCAGACCAGAATCCATACTAGAAAAACCATCATAAGTAGACCAAAACAAGAAGTAGAGAAAAAATAAACATTCACATATATAACATTCAAAACTTACACTATCAATTTCAAAAAAAACTAAATCCAACCTAAAAAACTACCAAATACACAATTACAATGACAATATTCAAAATTACATTTTACACTACAAAGAACTAAAATTTAATCAAACTTGTAAAATAATTTGACCATTCCACTTGTAAGTGTTTAATGTCTTGAGTAGTATAGGGTTGAGGGTCATCAAATAGATAAAAATTAAAATGATAGTAGTTAACGTGTGTAATGAATAAATCGAATTGAAATATTGTGGAAAAGTTTAAAAGGAAATCTTACCAGGTCAAAGTTCACAACTGTCCCAGTTGTTATTATTTCATACATAAATCTTAACATATAATATCCGCATTCTATGATGCCTTGTTGTTCATGACAATTCTGTTTGAATGAGTGTAAATTAAATATATTATTTTTATGTAATAAATCAAAAAGTACAAATTATAAATGGATATTTACCTTCACATTTACATATTTGATCTTCGCACTCCTTTTCTTTGTGTTTTTTTCGAAAGTAGACCCATCCCTTGTTAGAAAATAATATGAATGGGGTAAATTTAAAATTCATTATAATATGTAAAACTATTGAGAAATTGAAACTTACTTTTCCAAAATTTTCTTAAAACTTTCCTGCACATCACCATGGACAGAGCATATCCAATAAAGTGTTTTCACCCTTGGGAAAAAAACCCCTAACATCCAATGATCACTGATAAAAGAAAATTTAAGGTTAGTGGTTTTTTATGTTAAAAGATAATGAACTCTTTGAGAGAGATTTGTTTCATACCTCTCACAAAAAGGCATCATCCAACATTGTGTGACTATATTTTGTTCAAGTCTTTCAGCAATATAAAGCATTCTTTGTTCCTCATCCAATCCACATGCTTTAGGGGAAATCAATTGCGGGTCCATGAATCCATATACATATGTACGATCATTATTCTCACAAATGTTATAAAGATACCTAATACAAAACAGACATAAGTATACATTTTTAATAAATATAACGCAGGAAAAAGGTGTTAAGATTTACAAGGAAAAAATTTTCACCACATTGATGCCCAACTTATCTCCAGTAACAAGCTCCATGATATCAGTTTTCACAATCCCCACAGTTATTGCACATTCACAAACATTAGCTTCCATTGGAAACTCATAATGACCCACCAACAAATTTGAATATCTTGACAATCTGTCAAGACTACTAGAATCTGTATCTGATGTCATAGTCATTTGTCTTTGTTGTTGTTTATACAGTATTTCTTTACCTTTGAGGTATTCCTATAAAAATAAATAGAAAAATATATTAGTTTTCAAATGATAAAACAACTTTAATAAAAAAAAATAGAAGATATAACATATATACCTCTATGGTAATGAGTCGAAGAATTCTGGATGGACAAATTAAAAAATGGTCGATACTATGTCCAATTATCGTCACCTCATCTGTAGGTAATGGTACTCGAGCTGATCTATCTATAATATCTTGTACAGTGACCCTCTGATTCTCTACCTCTAATTGTTGATGATGAACTGTATTTCCTATACAATATACCAACTCATATGCAACTATATGATGTTTAGGATCATCAAAATACAACTCCCAATAAGTAAGAAGCTGTAGCGAAGGAGTAGGATAAAAAATGGGGTCCGCGGGCTGAGGTGGGGGAGTGGGAGCTACTGGTGGAGGTGGAGGATAAATAATGGGGTCTGCAGGGGGAGGTGGAGGAGTGGGAGCTGCAGTCTGAAATTGTCTTTGCATGTCTGCAAACATAGACTGTATCAACGCTCTAATATTTTCCTCCATCGTCGCATTAATATTATGAACTTCAGCATCCAATGATTCTATTTTTTTATAAACACCCTCAACATTAGAAGTTGAAGAACGTGGAAACACTTTTCTTATCGTTACACCTGCCAGATATCCTCGTACACAACCAGGATGTTCGGGCTTTCCCAATGCTGCAGATAAAATATCTTACCTCCCAGCAGCTGTAAATACCCCCTGTGAGCTCTGCTTCTCATGAGAGTCCTGTATTAATTAATTGAACATTTCTATTATGATTGAAATTATATGAAGAAAATAGTTAACTTAAATAAATAAAATAGATATCTTACAATCCTCTCAGCTACGATTCTCGATTTTTTCGAAAGATATTGCCCTTTTTTTTCCATTCAAGCTCTCTTCCATTTTTCATGTCTAGATAGAGGGAATGGAGAGGCCACCTCTCCAGAGCTTAAAGACTCAGCTCTTAGTTTTTGTAATTTTTTCGCTATCATTTTTTCTTCCAAAAATGCATACCCTCCCCGAGATAAACTATGAGGGTATACATTTTTAGATTGGGTCTCCTAATGAGCTTTCCTTGTTTGTTGTAAATTAAGAATGAGAAATCATTAACAAAACATTAATAAGATCATTTATATAAAAAAGCTTATAAAAGTTTACATTTCCCTTACCAAAAATGACTCTTTTCTTCTACTTTCAACAAACTGTCTCTATGTGTCTTCATCTATAAAAGGATATATACGACATGGATTGTCATGACTCCTATGACCAAAAATGAAATCAGATGAGAAGGTTGATTTGAAATCCCTCCATCTCCTGGCATCCATCGATAAGAATTTCTTCCTGACTCCTCCAGTGTCAGGAATATCAAATGTCATCTGATAAAGAAGAGGTTAAACATATTATATATACTATAAACATTTAAAAAATAGGCAAACAATGGAAAAATATCTTACCAAAATCATCTCCCACAACTGAGAGATTATCGCTTTATCTACACTTCTCCAATCATCATACAAAATGCTTACTTTTCTCTTACCCTGAGTTGATACAAAACTCTTAAAATCTTTTGCATTTGAACCTCTAGGAATATCATCCTCATCAAACTCAACGAGTATCCTCTGATCCTACATACGGGCAAGTGATAATTTTGGTAAATGTGTGTACCCACGTTTACCAACTCTTGAACTCTTTTTTGTAATAGGAGCACATGAGGAAGATTGTGGAACATCAAGAGGAGCATGTGAATGTTCCTCCCCAGAGGTATGACCAATATGCTCATCTCCAGAATCATGTGGTTCATCAACTGATTGATCTTTCATTATACTTCAAATCAAAAAAACAAACATTAGTTCACAAATATACAAATTCAAATATTTTAATACTACTGTAATCGGAAAATAGAAAATTGTACTAAGTTGTGTAATAGTAAACATGGTTAATATGGTAAGCATGTTAAACAATGGTAAAGATGGTAAAGATGGTCAAGATGGTAAACATGGTAAACATGGTAAACCTGGTAAACCTGGAAAACTTGGTAAAGTAATTGTCACTAAACAAAAATAATAGATATATAATTTATGTAATGGTAAACATGATAAATTAAACTAAATAAACTTAAAACAAACAAAAACTTATACTTATTTTGTTTTAATACATGTTTTAATAAAGAAAAAACTTACAATATCTAACATTTTATGAAAAAAATAAATGTAAACAAGAAATAAACAAATGTTACCTGTAATTTTAGGAATGTATAAATGGATTGTTTTCCCAAATTCTTTCATCGTGATCGTTCCTTATGGAACAAACCATGTCTTCAACATGCTCATCATTATGTTCTGTTAATCTTTCCATGGAAGTAGGTATCTCACATAAATCACTATCTTCATCAAGTTCATCCTCACCAACATATTGTTTTTTCCCTTGTAAAACAACAGCCCACTACATATCTGATTGATCTACTACATAGAAAATTTGTTTTGCATGTGTTGCCATTATAAAAGAATCAGTTGTGTCTTCCAATCTATTCAGATTAACAAGTGTCATTCCAAATTCATCGTGTCTGACACTGTTGTTACCGATAAACCATTTATAGTTAAAAATAGGAACTTTAATTTTAAAGTAATCAACCCCCCATATGTCTTCAATCACTCCATAATATGCACTTGATGCAGAAATTGGGTTTTTTTCCTTAGCACTCGAAAAATGCATTGCTTCTACAAACACAAATACACCACTATTCTGAACTGCACTTCTGTTTTCCTGAGATTTCATATGAAATGTATAGCCATTGATGTCATAACTGGACCATGTTATCACATTTAAACATGGATCACCAACTATCCATTTTAATGTCTTTGATACATCTGATCTACCAAGCAAGGTCTTTTTAAACCATGACAAAAATGTTTTGTTGTGATCATTCAAAATCCACATTTCTTTTTTCTTTGGATGACATTGTTTCAACTCATTAATATGAAATGTGATATAAGGTTGAGCATCAGCTATGTTATTCAAGATGTATGATTCTAACTTCTTCATTTTTTCAGCTGACAAAGATTTGACTTTCAAGCCACGAATCCCCTTTCCCTCATTATTAACTCGTTCATGGTGAGATGGAGGCAAACCTATGTGTTGCGTCACAGCCAAGTAGCTCGTACAAAACTCTGCAACCTCCTCAGAAATATAATTTTCAATAATGGAGGCTTCAGGTCGATATGGATTCTTAACATACCCCTTCAATATTTTCATATACCTTTCAAAAGGATACATCCAACGAAGATATAAAGGTCCAAAAAGATTTATTTCTCGAACCAGATGAATCATTAAATGCACCATTATATCAAAAAAAGTTGGAGGAAAATAAATTTCCAATTGACAAAGTATAAAAATTGCATCCTTTTCCAAAATGTTCAAAGCATTCACATCAATATCCTTATTGAAAATTGAATTGAAAAAATAACACAACTTCATTATAGTCTTTCTGACAAGGATGGGAAATATTCCACACAATGCAACTGGTAGAAGTTGTTACATCATGATGTGACAATCATGAGATTTCATACCTATCAACTTCAAGTCCTTCAATGAGACAAAATTTTTTACATTTGAAGAATAACCTTGAGGCACTTTGATATCATGAATACACTGACAAAAGCTAATTTTCTCCCTCTGTGATAATGTATGACAATCTGGGGGAAGAAATGTTCATCTTCCATTAGGAGTGGGAGCTAACTCCAAACGTATTCGCATTGATAGTAAGTCTAATCTTGCATTCAACCCATGTTTTGCCTTTCCTTTAATATCTAACAATGTTCCAATCAAACAATCACATATATTCTTCTCCAAGTGCATGACATCAATATTATGTTTAACTTCATGATATCTCCAATATGGTAGCTTAAAAAATATTGACCTTTTCTTCCAAATATGTCTATCATTACCATATTTCTGTGTCTTTCCCAATGTCAAATCAAGGTTTTTCACCCTCTCAAAATACAGATCAGGGGATAAAGGTTTTGGAGCAATATCAAATTCTTGTGAGCCATTGAATGCCTTTTTTAGTCTTTTATAAGAGTGATCCATGGGCAAAAACTTTCGATGACCCATGTACATTGCTTTCCTCCCATTATGCAATTGACAATATGACGTCTGTTGTTCAAAAATTGGACATGTTTTATGCCCTTTAACACTGTATCTAGAAAAATTTCCATATGTTGGGAAGTCATTCATAGTGAACAAAAGCATTGCATGCAGTTGAAAATATTCCATTTTATAAGAATCATACACCCTAATACCATCCACCCATAAAAGTGTCAAATCATCAATCAATGGTGACAAGTAAACATCAATATCATTGCCAGGTTGCTTCGGACCAGTGATCATTATACTCAACATGACATATTTGCGCTTCATACAAACTTTGGGAGAGAGGTTGTAAATTACCAATAAAATAGGCCATGAACTATGTGTGCTACTGAGGGTTTGGTATGGATTCATTCCATCTATGCACAACCCTAGTCTGAGATTTCTAATTTCATTTCCAAATGTAGAATATTGCTCATCAATTTTCTTCCATTGTGGAAAATCAGCTGGATGACGTATTTTTCATCACATAACCACTCATCAGCATGCCATCTTAACCTTTTTGCATCATGTGAATTAGAAAATAAATGTTTGAAACAATGAATTATAGGAAGATACCAAAATACCTTTGAAGGGATCTTTGTAATCTCTACATCAGCCTGTGATTTTTATTTCACCTTATACCGTGATGTCCCACATTTAGGACACTCTGACAGAAATTCATATTTCTTCCTATATATCATATAGTCATTTGGATAGGCATGTATTTTCTTGTATCCCAATCCCATCGGGCATAATATTTTCTTGGCCTTATAATGTGAATCTGGAAGATCGTTATCTTCTGGAAGAATGTCTTTCATCAATTGTAGCAGCTCTGTAAAACTTCTGTCACTCCATCCATGTTTCGCCTTCAGATTAATCAATCTTAATACCGCCGACAAAATCGTAAAATCTGTACAACCAAGATATAATGGTTTTTCAGAATCACCATATAGACGTGCAATTTTCGGTTCTATCTCAATTTGTTCTATTGCAATATCGCAAATCATTTCTTCAATTCCATTGGAGTTACCATCTTGCGAATCATCATCATCAGTGACATTTCGTCCAGTTTCACCATGCCAAATCCAAGGTTTGTAACTCGGATTAAAACCATGACAAATCAGATGATCTTTTATCTCTCTACTTTTCAACTTCTTCATATTCAAACATTTCAAGCATGGATAGAAAAAAATGTCACTACTTGGAACATTTCGTTTAGCAAATTTCAAAAAGGCATCAACACCTTCCTCATATTCATTGCTCATTTGATGTGTCGTAATCCAACTTCGACTCATTATTACCTATAACAAATATCAAAATTATACATCTTTTTAAGATAAGACAAATATATGTTTATATGAAAAAAATCATAATTTGAATGTAAAACAATTTTGAAATATAAAACAAATCTATGCGTATTTAAACAAATATGCTTGACTGTGATTTTAAAAAGAAAATATAGTTAGATATAACAGTTTTAAATTCCATGGAATTAAAGAAAACCATGGGGCCTCCAATGGTTGATAGAAAATTGGAGAAAATGAAGTAAACTTAATAATCAAATCAAATTTAAAATAAAAACTCGGATGGAGAAAATCACAATGTAAAGCCAATCATCACGGCACAATTGGGTCAGGATAACTACGCATATTTGAAAACCACGACATGGTCTCCCCCATAACCCATAATTTTCTCATAGTCGATGACTGGTCAAAATATATATAACCAAATAGAATCATATTGCAACACTAATATCCATGAAACAATACAATCATCATGTCATAATCTCACAAACCACGATGCAATAATCAATCCCAACTGACACTTATCCCCTACCCCCTTGGAAACCCCCTGGACACCACCACCCCCTTGGACAGCACCCCCACCCCCCACCCCCTTGGACACCCCCTGGACACCACCCCCACCCCCTTGGACAGCACCCCCACCCCCTGGACACCACCCCCACCCCCTTGGACACCCCCTAGAAACCACCACCCCCTTAGACAGCCCCCCACCCCTGGACACCACCACCTACCCCCTTGGACACCCCCTGGACACCACCAAACCCTTGGATAGCCCTCCCACCCCTCAGGACACCACCCCCACCCCCTGGACAGCCCCCCCCCCCCCCCCCACCCCCTTGGACACCCCCACCCCTCCTGGACACCACCACCCGCCTCCTACCCCCTTGGACACCCCCCTAGACACCCCCCCCCCCCCGAACAACCCCCGAACAACCCCCAAACCCTCTGGACAGGCCCTCACCCCCTTGGACAGCCCCCCCCCCCCCACCCCCTTAGACACCCCCCACCCCCTTGGACCCCCCCCCCCCACACACACCCTTGGACTACCCCCCCCCCCACCTCCATGGACACCCTGGACACCCTCAACCCTCTGGATAGCCCCTCGAACCCTTTGGACACCACCCCCCACCACCACCCCCTTGGACACCCCCTGGACACCACCACCCCCTTGGACAACCCCCACCCCTCTGGACAGGCCCCCCACCCCCTGGACAGCCCCCTACCCCTCTAGACAGCACCCCCCACCCCTCCTGGACACCACCCCCACCCCATACCCCCTTGGACACCCCCCTGGACACCCACAACCCTCTGGACAGCCCCCCACCCCCTCGGACAACCCCCCAAACCCTCTGGACAGGCCCCCACCACCTTGGACAGCCCCCCCCCCCCCCACACACACCCCTAGACTGCCCCCCCCCCCCCCCACCTCTATGGACACCCTGGACAGCCCCCAACCCTCTGGACAGTCCCCCGAACCCTCTGGACAGCCCCCAACCCTCTGGATAGCCCCCAACCCCCTGGACAGCCCCACAGAACCATGGGATTTTAACCTCAAGCTACTAGTTTTGGCATATCTAGGGATTTTAACCTCAAGCTACTAGTTTTGGTATCATGTTATTATTCAAAATGAGAACCGTGAAATGTATCTCCTACTAGTCTAAAATGCTCTATTGTTCAATGAATCGGGTTTTAATAGCATATGAAGACTTATAATAGCCCATGAAAATAAGCGACGTAAATAGTTTATGGAACAACAAAAAGTGATACCCAAAATAGAAACAACCAAGGATCCAAAACAAACATTCCACCATGAAAACCATATATACTTATAAAATAAATCACACTGGTACATGGAATGGGTGTATCACAATGGTTTAGATATAAATTGCAATAATATAGGTGAATGCGATCATTAGTTGTCAATGACAACAAATATTACCATAAATGTAGGGCATCCGTGAAACAAAAACAAATGAAATAGAAGTAGGTGAGGCTTACTTGAATATTGCGAGTCGATCTAATAGATCTGGTGATAATAAATAAGATGATGATGGAAAAACGAGGTAAGAGTGTTCGAAATCGAAGAATCTTACCTAGTTTAAACAAAAAAATCACAAAACGTAAATATAGACTATCCGGGGGAAAAACGAACGAAATAAAGTCGTGGGAGGCTTACCTGATTGTTGCGAGTGGAGATAATAGGTCTGAGGAGAGTAAAGATGATAAACGATGATGGAAAAACGAGTTTAACGAAACGAGATCGAAGAGTCAATTCTAGGTTTTCCGCGCGAGAGAGACGAGTCGCAGGTCTGTCGATCGAAAAATCAGAAATGACGATCCACGGGGCATGATAAATTTTTTAAATGTTTTATAACGTCGGTTATTTAATAACCGACGTTATAAACTATTTTTTATTACATTTATAACGTCGGTTATTATAATAATCGGCGTTATAAATGTATCAGATACCGCATTTTTTACATCGGTTATTTTATAACCGGCGTAAAAAAAGCCACGTGTTGGTTTTTTACGTCGGTTATTCTATAACCGACGTAAAAAACACATCAGAAACCACAGTTTCTACGTCGGTTATTTTATAACTGACGTAAAAACTGCTGTGTGTTGGTTTTTTACGTCGATTATACTATAACCGACGTCAAAAATTCTGCGGGTTGGGTTTTTACGTCGGTTATAAAATAACCGACGTAAAAAACCACATATCACAGATTTTCATATCGGTTATATATAACCGACATAAAAAATGGTGACGTTAAAAACGTTTTCTACACTAGGGGTGGCGCTATTGCGCCGCCACCTCCATCAATGAACGAGAACCAACGGAGGGTTTTCAGACCATGTTTGTTCGGCCCGCACCCTCCGCGTTAGGGTGATAGCAAATGGCTATTATCGAAGCTCAAGAACGACGAAGAACGAAGATCGAAATCAATCAAAACAACCCCTACGTCGTTTGTCGTTCATTGACGATGGAAGATGGTGTCGTCGTTGGTGGCATTCTACCCGGGCGGCTTCTCCTCCTTTGATGCGGAAGAAGATCGTACGTCGTCGGCAGTGGAAGTTCTTCCCTCCAAAGGTGGTGCCTCTCACTTCTCCAATAAGATGGAAGAAGAAGGTGGAAGGTGGTGGAGAAAGGAGAAGGAGATCTTTCTCCAGCGGATCCTTCTCTCCAACTAAGAAGGCTCCTCCTTTAATTAATTAAGGGAGGAGTTACTTGAATTAATGTAGGGTTGTGGACCCCACATTAATTCAAATAATTTTGAATAAAAATAAAATACTTGTCATGTATTTTATTTTTATTTTACTTCTTAAAAAAAACAACCGCGCGGGTGAAAACTCAACCAACGCTCTAGCCCGAACGCAGTTAAGGTGAAGGTTTCACTAAGCAATTATCGACGCTGCGAGTTCAACGGTGCCCTCAGAATTCAATTCCGAGCACCGGTTCAGAATTTACCAAAACCCGCTCAAAAACACACTGAACGCACTTAGAAACTTTGGAAAAACATTCCGAGCACTCCGGGCCTAGGAATCACGCGTCGTTAGAAACTGCGGACTCAGAACAATTCCATATAATTTAAAAAAAAATTACATGGGATTTTCTAGGTCTTTACACCTACCCAGACAACTAAAAAGGAAAACCATGAAAAGGTAGAAACGTACCTATCTAAAGAGTAATGAGATATACAAAAATGCTCATTTCGCATAATGCCTAGATGACTCATTTTCTAGTTTTCTCATTTATTCAAAGATCAATCCAAATGTTGATATAAACTGATTTGATACACTAAAGGAGCAGGCGATGGATTCCTCCCTCCTAGGGTATCCACATATTGTGTAAATTATTTTTCTAAATTAAGGCCTTCCAATATAAACATTTTATATTCTCATTTATGAACAATTCACAAATAAATATAAACACTTATATTTTCCTCAACTTATAATTTATACACTTTATAAATTATTTAACCATGTAAATCCGTTAACTATACTAAAGTGCATCCCCTCCCCTTCCACGTGTCTCCACCACGTTATTTCTACCACCGTGGCCGACTCCCCGCATCTTCCGATACCCACTGAAATCGTGCCCCCTCTCCCTACAATTGTCCTCCTTCTCCTCCTCCATCACACCGTATCGGCTTCCTCCTCCGCATCAACTCGGCCTCCACCTCGACTCCTCATCTGGCTCAGCCTCAACCCCCGCCTCCGCCTCGGCATCGTCTGCCTCCACCTCCGCCTCTGCCCCAACCTCCGCCTTGGCCTCCGCCTCGGCCTCAACCTTTGCCTTGGCCTCCGCCTCGGCCTTGGGCTCCGCAACATCTCGTCTCCCCAGCATCGGCTTCCCTGCATCTTCTTCCTCCTCTGCATCGTCTTCCTCCTCCGCATCAGCTTCCGCCTCGGCCTCCTCCTCGGCTCCTCATCCACCTCAGTCTCTGCCTCGACCCAGCTCCCCCTACTCCCCTGACTCAATCCCCGTCTCCCATTCTCCCCGTCATTGTCTCCCCATCACCGTCTCCCCGTTGTCGTCTCCCCGTTGTCGTCTCCCCATCGCCTCCATATCCTCCGCCTTCATCGAATTAGGGTTTTAAACAAGTTTCTTCATTATGCAGGTTCGTTGGCTACTGGAAACTACAGCAACAGCCGTATCTCACAAAAGACTTCGGGCTCTCTTCGATTTCAGCTGCGGCATTTGTCTTCAATTTCATTTGGCATTTGTCTTTGATTTCATTCACCATCATATGCATACTCCTGTTTAGTTTTATATTCCTCCCAATTGCACCTGTGAAACCATACCCTATTCCCTTATTGCAGCTTTTATCAGCTTCCATCTTCTCACATAAAGGATGCCTACTTCTGAAGGCGATCTTCATGGATGCTGAATTGAAACTTCGCTACCTTCAGCATCACTGGCCATTAAGGATGGTTAACTATACCCACCACATTTGATGGTATGATTTCTGTATATTAAATGTTTATTCGCAGTCCATATACAATAAATTAATTCCCTAAATTATTTCTATTCCTTTCAGTCACAGACTATACAGAATTTGATGTTTTCCAACTTCATACAGTCTCACGGTCCGCAACAGTGATAAAAAACTAAAAGGTTGATTTTATCTTCACCCTATAAGGTTCAATTATTTTCAATCATATTTCTTTTACTTCCATTAACTCTTATTGCATAAATTTTTTCATATTTCTGAAATTAGCCCACATGAACAAGTCATATCCTTAATGCCATTCTTGAAATGTAATTGATTTTATACAGCACATGCTTTTGCATTCATTGTTTGATTTTTTAATCATGGATTTTCAAATTTTGTTAAATATGGGTGTGCTGATGTTGTTCAGATGTATTGGATGATTCTCCTTTTCCAATTAGTTTTCTCTCACCCTGTCTTTGGAACTTTCAGATCCAAAGTAGATATTTGTTGTGTTGAAAAACCGAGTCTTCTTGTGTATAAAATACAGATTATACAAGTACTTTCTATTTGATATGTACCTGTAATTTCAGTATGTATTGGCCAATTCTTCCCTCAAATTATATGATCCTCATATTTTTATTGACAACCACTGATGTGGAGAGTGGACTCCTCTACCATGTTGTAATATACCAAGGCATGGCTATCCTCAACAAGGTTCAATTATTTTCAATCATATTTCTTTTACTTCCATTAACTCTTATTGCATAAATTTTTTCATATTTCTGAAATTAGCACACATGAACAATTCATATCAGCAATTCCATTCTTTAAATATAATTAATTTTATACAGAACAAGCTTTTTCTTTCATTTTTTTATTTTTTATTCATGGTTTTTTAAATTTTTTTAAATATGGGTGTGTGGATGTTGTTCAAATGTATTGGATGATTCTCCTTTTCCAATTAGTTTTCTCTCTCCCTATCTTAGGATCTTTCATATCCAAAGTAGATATTCGTTGTGTTAAAAAACTGAGTTTTCTGGTGTTTTCTTCTCCAACTCCTTTGGTTGTTCTGGATATGCAGGGTACTGTACTACAAGAGCATTTTTTTATCAACCATATCTTTCAGCCCCTCTCCATTATTCAAGCATTGCATCTCCCTATCGCATCGCCCTCCGATTCACTCAATTCCTCTTTCTGTTCATCGTAGGTTTCCTCCCACCTCTTAGGCCCCCCTTCCTTCGTCGATAATCTCGGGTTTGTGGTTCGGTCTTACTTTGCAATCATGAGCTCTTTTAGCTATGTTCTATTCATGTTGTGGTAATCTCCTTTTCGTCTTCAACCTCACAATTGCTTAATGCATGTGTTCTTCCTAAATTTCATTCCACAATAATAGTTATTATTTATTCTATTTAACTTTTAAAAGAATGATTTCTTTTAAAATTTTACTGTGAAATGATCTTTTAGAGATCTAAATACACATTTGGTATATTGTAGCATTAGATCATTGATCTTCAATTCCTGTTAAATTCTCTTTAATTTTTATTTTTTGACTGACATCCTTTAGTTGGTTTGTTATCAGAGGCATCAACAAGTATTGACGGAGCGCCAAGGTTAACAAATCTTAAGGCCCGGTTTGGTAGAGAAAGGGGAAGGGAGAGGTTTCTTCCCAAATGATCAAATTTTTATTCCAGGTAAATTAAAAATGATGCATATCATGAATATTTCTTTTTTGAATTCAGTTCTGTATTTGTTACTCAATTGGTGGATGAAGATATGTTCATGTTTTGTTTACTTAATGTGATGTGATTAAAATATTCTTTCTCTATTATGTTATGTTCTTTATCCATTCATATAATTATTTGTGTTTTTAATGAGATTCATTCATGATCAACATTTGTTTCTCTTTGTTCAAGTACATTCAATGCATCATAGTACATTTGGTTTATAGACTTTTTTTAAGAAACTATAATTTCTGTTTATACAGTTGATTAACTGTAATTTCTGTGTATACAATATAGAGCAATTGTAATTTCTGCATACAGTTGATTAACAGTAATTTCTATGTATACAATACAGTTGATTAATTGTAATTTTTGTGTATAATATAGTTAGTTTAAACATTTTTTTTAAAAACTGAAATTTCTGTGTATTCAATACAGATTGTACAAGTACTTTTTGTTTGATAAGTACCTATAATTTTAGTATGTATCGACAAATTCATCCCTCAAATTCTATGATCCTCGTATTTCTATTGACGACCAGCTTACTTCTGTGGAGAGTGGACTCCTCTACCATGTCGTATTTTGCCAAGGCCATCCTCAAGCAACATGATGTTTTAAATCAGCCTCTGCTCCTGTATCGACCAATTCTTCCCTCAAATTATATGAACTAGTATGGCCACACTTCTGTTTGACAATGAAATTTAATAGTGGTAATGAACTTTATTTTCATTGTGAAAATGAAAGAAACTGTATTTTCATTTTATTGACAGTTTGTTTCAATAATTTAGGAAAACGATGTTGAGGGAATGAACAGATAACTCAAAATTTCAAAGAAGCAGATACCAATACTCTTGAGTAGAATATTGAGGGCGTGAATATACCAGTTCAAAAACATTGATGGTGTGAACATACAGTTACTATGAACTGGTATGTTCTTATTTTATATTTTTGAGGAAAACTGTATTGTTATTTAGAGGTAGCTGTATTTTCTGTTTTACAATGAAATACTCCAGCAATGTGACCATACCAGTTCATAGTAACAATGTGACCATACCAAAACATCAATTTTTTGAGGAAAACTGTATTTTTTTTAAAGCAGGGTGTGAAAAGATACCTAAAAAACATACAGTTTTTGAAACTAACTGTCAATAAAACATGAATAATGAAAACTGTAAAATAGAAAATACAGTTTTTAAAATTAATAAAATGAAAGATTCATTGAAATTTTCAATAAACATTGAACTTTTTGCACCCTCAATTGAGTTATTAACTATTTGACAAATACTAGAAAATCCATATTTCAACTCCTAGAAAACTGAGGTAGCTGTTATGGAATATTTAGGGTGTGAAAAGCTGTGATTTTGAGGTACCTATATTTTTAGGTAACTTTATTTTGAGGGCATGAACAGATACCTCAAAAAATACAGTTCACACCCTAAACTGTATTTTTAGGTAGCTGTATTTTGAGGTGGTTGTATTTACATCACCAGTATATTTTTGAGGTAACTGTATTTTGAGGTATCTGTTCACGCCCTAAATATTTTGGTGATGTAATTGGTCAACTACTAGAAAATACAGTTTTCAAAAAGTTGTTTACGCCCTCTATATTCAGTTAGGAGTATTGGTTGTGGGCATTTTATTGACAGTTTGTTTCTAATACATGTTTTTTTAAAAGAAAGGTGTGAAAGAAACTCTATTTTCAAAGAGATGTATTTTTATTTTATTGGCAGTTTGTTTTAATAGGTGGGGATGGAGGAGTTTTGACCTCAATGTTTTGAGGAAAATTGTATTGTTAATATGAACTTGTATGTTCATATTTAATTTCTCATGCCATAAAATCTCCAATAGTATAATCTGATACTATATTATTTTGTTATAAAAAGTTATCGATGAAGTCCTCCACCCATATTAGGTTCATGAACTACTGTTAGATCTTTATATTCTAATAACCAGTTACACAATGTTGAGGTCACAACTCCTACATCCTTCAATTTTATCATTGAATGGATTGAAAGTCAACTCTCACCAATAGAATTGACAGAAAATAGTATGAACAATGTTCTTATATATCTTTATCTATCAATATGTTTTGTATGTTTTCCTAGAACCGCTGAAAAAAATTTGATTCTAGATATCCAATTATAGGTGCGTCGCTGGAATATGATCAACCTCAATCCAAGTTAACATTTACTCGACATCCGTTGGTTTCATTTCTTCACTGCATTTTCCCATGACCTCTACTCATTTTCCCACCATAGCAACCTTTTGTCCCTCCATACGTCTTTCCATCCCCAATTCTTTTGGGTTCAGCTCTCTTTATCTCAACCTGTTTTCCTCCCAGTTTGTGGTTCCAGCCATCATAAATGACCTTCCAAACACTTTCTTCATTCTCAAAAGTGATGAAACCAAAGCCTATGGATTGTCCAGATTGGTGGTTGAGAAGAATTTGGTGTTCAACAATGTCATTGTAGGAAGAGAAGTAGTCACTTAATTCATCTTCTGTAAAATATGGTGGTATACCACAAATGAATACTTTTTTTTGTTTTAGAAACCCCTATGGGGACCTGCTACTGCATATCTTCCCATGGGACTGTTCTCTTCACCAATACAGATCGACCATCTATAATATGGTTGTCCACCAAAACCGCATAAAAAACTGCTGGGTTGGCAATTTTCAAAAACCTGATACTGCGTGGCCTTCCAGAATGCTTGTCTATCATAATCGTAGAATCCGTCATTTCTCCATTCTTTCTGAAATAACTGGTAAGTGTTTCTTCTGTAGTCTCCCATGAAGTTCCTCTTCAATGAATAGTTTTTTTAAAGATGATTTACAGCTATCCAAAGAATACTTTAACTCGTTATTAGCACTATCTATGTTATCAAACTATTCCACACGGTTTGAAGAGAGTTTATGCTTTTGTTCCAGAACAGACTCCAAAGAATGATTTAACTCATTGTAGGATGAGTTACACCTTTTTTCTTTACCTAGACCTGTAGACATTCAATTGGAGTGCCTTCCTTTCTAGGATTTTGAGTCAAGTAAGAAACTGCAAGTTCTTTACCGTATGACACACCAAGTACTGTTCTTATCCTGTTCAAAATTATCCTCAATTTAAAGATCAATTATAGCTATCATTAGTTGATATATCTTGAATATTTGATGTATTACCACCTTTGAAAAGACTGTAAATGACCTAAAAAAATGGGTTGTGAACATGCATAAAACCATCCTTGGAACTATACAAGTTTTGGAGGCTTCAATTTTTCAAAGTCCTTGTCCCCCCTATCTTTTAGTTCACTTCTCTCTCTTTTCTATTTTCAAACCTATGCATACATTGCTAAGCTTTCTGTTCTGATTTTAATTTCTTTAGTTATTTCTCTCTGCTAAAGAGCACAATATCTACAACATCTGTCCATGATTCCCCTTTAGTGTAGTAAAACATAGTTGGGGTTTCCTTTCATTTTTTCATTTTATATAATTTTTAACTTCAATGACCAAAATTCTTTTCAGAAAATCAACCAAATTCAAATTTTCAAAACAGTAGCCAAACAGCCTGTGAATGCACGGGAAAGCCTAGCCGAACAACAATGCTAAGGTGGAGAGTTGATTTCACGATGAAGATGATGGGGAGGAGCAGTTCCAAGCAGTTAGTTTGGGTTGTATGTAATGTTTGAAGCCTACGAGCAATGAATTCCTCTAAGGCCTACGGGCCATGTAATACTTACACATACGGGCCTTGTAAAGGTTCCACCTCACCCCTTAAAAGGTGGATTATCAAAAATCAATAAAAAATGAAGGCCTTCAGGCCATTGGATTGAGTCAAAACAGTAGCCAAACCATTAGTTCGTCTATTTCATTAGAAACAATGATTACAAGCATGTCAGAATATGTTTCTGCAACCTGTATGTATCCTGATGTTTTTTGAGTTATTTAATTTTCATTACCATAAATTTTTACACTACTAAAATATAGTCTATTTTTTCCATGTTCAACTATTTTGTGTAATGAGAATATCATTACATAAAGAAGAATCTGTCATGGGTTATTTCAGATACTTAAATTCCTACTATTATTCTCTCTTGATGCATCGATTCTTTTCCTCGTCCCTTCTCTCCATAAGAACTTAGTTTTTCTTGAATACCATGAATTTCATAGCTTTTGAGTGATTCTAAAAGACATAAAGGTATGTTCTTGATAATTCCTTACTGTATTTTATTTTTGCACAAAACTACTTATTTTCTTTATTACTGTCATTTTGGCCAGCAATTCGATGGTTCAAAGATACTAAAATGTGGTCGGTCGGTCTTTCAGAGCCTCGATTATCAGTGTAATGCAAATATTCATCCATTTGTTCTTCCTTGATTTTCAGAAGATGGGCATTTGCTTTTCCAAAGGTGGTTATTTTCTGTTTATCTCAATATTGTTGAGTTTTCATGTAGACAAGGATGTTAAGTTTGTGGTTGACAGGGAGGAATGCTTCTCTCACAATGTTAAATAAGATGGAGATATGGTTCATGGTTCGTTCGTGGTGATAAAGGACGATTCATCCTGGCATTATAGTGAAAATGGTGTTGATCTTTTGGTGGAGGGACCTTCTGGTGAGCAGATTCATGATTCTCGTGGAAAGACAAGTGTCATTTTTGAGTTTGTGGTTTGTGAGAAAGGACTCCATAGATTATGCTTCACTAATAAGTCTGCTTATCATGAAACCATTGACTTTGATGTACGGTCTGCACATTCCTCATATTATGATGAGCATGTCAAAGACGAGCATCTCAAGCCTGTGGTTGAACAAATATCGAAACTAGAGGAGACTCTTTACAACATTCAATTCGAACAGCACTGGTTGCGGAAAGCAGTAGTGAATGAGGGGATGGGAAAGAGGGCAATGTACAAGGCGATTTTTGAGGTATTGGCGCTGGTTGGGGTTAGCATTCTGCAGGTTATTCTTTTTCATCGCCTCTTCGAACAAAACCTTGGGATGTCCAGAGTTTAGCTTTGGAATGTTTTTTTAATTATTAATTATCCATAAACAACAATAGTTTTGTAACATTACTCATATGAATTATAATGAGCTATTTTCTCAAAGATGCTGAAATGTTGTTCATTCATGTAATTGTATGACTTCCTCATGCCATTTAAACAATGTTTAATAAATCAATTTGAACATCAATGAAATGGATATTGTTACATTGTTGAAATTTTTTATTGAATATGTTTGAGTGATATAAGTGCTATAACTGGTGGAAATTGTAAAAAGTAAATTTCTATGCCAATTTATTTTCAATTCATGTCTTCATTTTAGATTTGTAGTCTTCAATTCTAATCACTTAGTAGCTTATTTTAAACTAATCAGTGTGATCTGTTGTACAAATGAAATAATGTACTATAAATATATTATGCTTGATTGTATTTGTTATTTTCAAGATTTCTTTACATATTTTATGTTTTCACTTATGTTATATCTAGCTTAGTTATTAAACATGTTTTGTATAATATTTTATATTTGTTTTTCCATTCTCTTTAAATTTTGGACGTACAATTTGAAGACTAATCATTCAATTACCCTTTTTTGCATGTTTGATGTGTAATATTAAAGATTAATAACTGAGTAACTAAATTCTAATCCTATCAGATGCATTAATTTCATTTCTATATCTATGTAGCTATACATATGTGTGCATGTTTATAAATGTGTAAGTTAATGGTTGAGTTATTAGTTTGTAAAATTAGAATTGTCACATATTTCCATTTCAACATTAACTTCAACCAATACATTGTATAGTATTTTATTTTCAGTTTGTACTCTTCATGTTCATTTATGTCATCCCACTTGAAATTGTTCGTTTATGTCAGCCCATTTGAAATTATCGATACCCTCTTCAGGTTTTATGTCATGAGCATGAACTGGAATTGCATTTTATATTACATTGTATTGCCATTTATATTGCATTTTATATTGCAATTTATATTGTAGTTTGTACTGTACTGAAATTAAAGTTTACATTTTAGTTTTTATAGCTGTTTAAATAGAACTTTATATTATAGTTTATATTGATGTTTATATTGCATTATCATGTTCCGAGATTAAATTTCCCTTACAATTTATATTGCAGTTTATATTAACATGCATGGTGTTTCCTTGTGCAGAATACAATTCCATTCATTAAGAAGTGATATGATATCAACAAAAAAAAAGAATCTCGTCCTTGTTGATCCAACTATTGGTCAGTTTGCTTATATGGTGCGGAAGAGGATCAAGATGAGTTCTGAGAAGTCCATTTTCATCTTTGTGAAGAACATTTTACCGCCCATCATTTCCATGACATCTACGATGAATGAGGAAAACAAGGATGGAAATGGTTTCCTACATGACATACAATGGTGATAATACATTTGGGTTTGAATAGATGCAATGCATGCATAAGGTTTATTAAAAAATGATGGGTTTGTACAAATTCTTGGGTGAAACTATAGCTTTTGGCATGAATTTGGTAGTATTATTTATGGCCTTTGTTCGATGTTTTTTTTTTAATTTGGATCTAAAATGTGCTTATGCAATCTCCATTTTAGATTCCCATAAAGTACCAATTATTATTTACTCTTTTTTTCTTTTTCTATATTGCATTTATCTATGTTTTTAGTAAATAAAATTATGCGAGTGTGTATGAATTTGTAATTAAAATGATCATGTCGTGCAAATGCATGGGTTGAGTACTAGTTCACATTAAACAAAGATCACATCTACCAAAATGTTTTTAATTTAGTGTAATGCCCCCCAGGCATTGGTGTGGGCCTAGGTTTTTGGGAATTTTAACAAAAATATAATTTTATTTAAAAATCTACTCAAAACTCCATAACGCATGACATTTTATTTTTATAATCAGTCCATTTTAGGATGTCATTTCGAGTGAGATCAGTTTTGGTCAAACCGTTTTGCTTATAGGTTGTTCTGGCAATGCTCTTTTGGCCAAGTGGTTTTACCAAACCGTTTTGGTCTTGTTGATTCAAAAGGACTTGAGAAGTTGCAAAATGGCTTGGAAGATATCAATTGTGGCATGGTCCAGACCGTTTTGGACCAATTAACCAGGGCATGGAGGCATTATCCCATAATGCTTTGTTTTTCATAAATTTCATTCAATGCATGAAACGATTGTTTAGCTTGCACTACATTATGTCAACAACAAGAACTGAAATGCTCGTTTCGCATAATGCCTAGATGACTCATTTTCTAGTTTCCTCATTCATTCAAAGATCAATCCAAATGTTGATAGAAACTGCTCGGATACACTAAAGGAGCAACCAATGGATTCCTCCCTCTTAGGGTATCCACAAATTGTGTAAATAATTTTTCCAAATTAAGGTCTTTCAATATAAATATTTTATATTCTCATTTATGAACAATTCACAAATAAATATAAACAGTTATATTTTCCTTAACTTATAATTTATAAACACTTTATAAATTATTGAACCTTGTAAATTCACTTTAAACGAAGATGACTTTATAAATTCTCCTAACATCGATTGCCCCTCGAGATGCCGCAACCAATCGGCAGCTGCCATGATGATACACCGAAAAGAAACCAAGCGGCTTAATCAAATGCAACACACAGGTGGACGGTGCAGATCAAAGTGACAGCACAACAGATCAACGCTCCGAAACTCATCCCGCGTGGATTGTCAAGCCGGCACGCAAGGACAAGGCGGCCGGGAGATAAGCAAACTAAACGAGCAGCCCAACAAAGTAGGCCCACACGGGAAGGGATAAATGCTTGGCGCACATAAAGGAGCCCAACAGAGTTAAATTGAGCAAAATAAAAAAAACACAAATTTTGCATGCATGAGAATAAACAAATAAATTGGCAAAATAAAATTAAACGTAGAATTTCAATATTAAAACAAGAATGAATACCATAATTTACATTCTGTCAACAATAAAAAATAAAATGCTTGTTTCACATAATGCCTAGATGACTCATTTTCTAGTTTCCTCATCCTAAGGTATCAACAGATTGTGTAAATAATTTTTCCAAATTAAGGACTTTCAATATAAACATTTTATATTCTCATTTATAAACAATTCACAAATAATTTTTTTAATTTAGTTTAACGCCACCCCCCCCCCCTCATCAGCGTGGGCCTAAGTTTTTGATAAATTTAACAAAAATATAATTTTCTTTAGGATGTTGTTTCGAGTAAGATCAGTTTTGGAAAAACCGTTTTACTTAGAAGTCATTCTGGCAATGCTATTTTGGCCAAATCGTTATATCAACCCATTTTGGTCTTGTTGATTCAGGACTTAAGAAGTCACAAAATGGCCTGGACGACATCGACTATGGCATGGTCCAAACCATTTTGGACCAGTCAACCAGGGCATAGAGGCATCATCCCATGATGCTTTGTTTTTCATAAATTTCTTTCAACACATGAAGCGACTGTTTCACTTACCTATATCATGTTAGGTCAATAACAATAACTAAAATGCTCGTTTCACATAATGTGTAAGTTGTGGTCCTTCGATTTGAATAAGCCAAATGAGTGTCGTCCATATCGTGGTCATCTACTATATATTCTAAACCTGGGTTGCTCTCAGCTGACGTGTCACCTCCTAAGCAATCCACGTCTCCAATTTTTTTTTCTTTCCATGTATTGCCCCTCTCGAATCGCGCTGCTCATCCATTCAATCCGTCGCCCGATTAATATTCCTCTTCCAGCCACGATTCCCCTCCATCCTTCGATAGGGTTACATCGTCTTCGCGATTTACCTCTTACCTCTGTTAGGGTTACATCGTCTTCCATTCCCTCTGGTTGTTCACCTTATTTCGTATCCACCTACAGCACATCCACCATCATCATCGACCTTACCATCCCCAACCTGCAATACCTCCTGGTATTTCCCAGCTTCGACATCGAACGCCTCGTCGCCTCAACGCCTCGACGACCATTCCATCGACGACCATTCCATCGATGACCAGCGAAAAACTCCCGACTACGGTTTCAGTCATTTCCGGATAACAATACCTCAGGTTAGGCGCTGATTTTATAATCGCTGAACAAATTGTACTCCCATGTGCGAAGTATGTCATTTCAACTGCTCCTTCCTCGTCTTCCTGTCCGTTGGTTTTTTCATTCACTGCTATTGATAGTGGATTCAGGAATCGGTTGCTTGAAATGAATTTGTCCAAAAAAAAATTAGAAACCCGGCATTACGGACATCCGTTGACTATAGTCTGGTTTATTTCTCATCTTTCACGGTCTCACATAAGGGCTCGACGCAACAACTCACCACAGAACGTTGACGGCTATCTATGTAATGTTTTCTCTGTCACCTCACGCTGCATCTATTACATGTTTACTGCAACTGTACTAACGCAAAATCTGTAACAACCCTTCATCATACATGATGTTCTTCCTCCAGCATTTAGGTGCTTTCATTAGGTCTCTATTTTGTAACCCCTATTTTGACATTATTGCAACCTAAATAGTGGCAGGCCTCTCCTTTCTGTAATATATAACACCACATACCAACATCTTACATATTGATACTGATATGGCAGTAACTATAACATTGTTCCTTATTCTCTTATCCAGTCACCATTTATTGTGTACTTCATTTCATTTCAAGTATATTGAAATGTCAATTCTTCGCGACATTGACAGTTACATTCATTAGAACTACTATATGCTTTCAATGTACCATTTCCTAATAGTTCTTTGTTGTAGGCTTTCTTTGGATACGTGACATATTTCATTGCTCCATTCCATCGTTGAAACTCACCACATATAGCTGAATTCTTCTCAGTGATAATATACTACTGCTTTGACAACAAACTTCTGCATCTTTCATCTGAAGGGCATCAAATTGTGTCACACAGGTATCGCTTCATAAATGTGCTTTGAAACAACTCATTGTACATTATGTTTTCTGTTACATATTAATTGTATCTATTATTTGTATTTTAATGTATCTTGGCTCCATCAATCATTTACCTGTCTACTGTGTTAATATTATACTTTTAATCACGAGCTTCAGTAAGTATGTTGTTTGCCTACTGATAAGCATTTTATATTCAATTATCAACTATTCATAAAATATTTATCAAGTCACCTTGAAAATTATATACAAATAAAACCAACAAAACCATGCATACCCCTTCAAACTCTAGAGACTCAAGGATCCACATAAGACTACTCATGCAGCAACGTCAACAAAATTGTGAGTACTCTATTTTTTTATAATAAATTAATTACTAACTCTACTTCTATCATTATATGATTGTCATGTTAATTTTTAAAATAACAATGTTTTCATGTACTGTAGGTACTCCAATGCCTTCTACCGTGTGCACCGGTTCTCCAATTATTCAGCCACTATCAGCAAATTCCATCGGACATACTGTCCGACGATTACCACTATCACCTCTATCTGTTAATGGTATTTCCATTTTAGAAAATGTAGACACACATTACTGTTTCCATCAAAGTTAAACTACTCATCATTTGTTACTTATTTGTTCATAGTACCAACTGCAAGTCGTGCCGAGTCAACTCTGTCTGCCGGAAAAAACAAACGAAAACAAATACATCAAACACTCTCCCCTGTATCTTATTGTAAGTCTGATGTCTGTCAACTTTTATGACCATAATATGGGTCACCCACTTAATTAGCGGTCATCTAACACTTATGTCACTTTTTACTTCAGGTCTACTGAATGCAGACAACAATCTCACTGAATCTGTAGTAGTCAACCCGACATAGTATGCATTAGTTATACACTTAAATATGTCTTAACATGTCAATTAATTTTCAATTCTTACTCTATCCTCTCTGTACAGCTTTTGTCTTCCCAATAGTAGTGCACCAACGTACAATACTCCATCATTGACAGGTATGTTATAAGTTTGTTCTGCATTAATATAGATTTCTTCGTTTTTTTATTATAACTACTTAGAGTTTCTTGACGGTTATATTCTATCCAACATGATTTCTCCTAACAATTTTCAGCAATGTCTTCAAACAATACTGATTTCGTCAGCAAAACTACAAACTGCATCGGTTTGTTGCCTAACAACTTCATCTTTAATTAGTATTACATTCTATACAAGTTAGGACACACCATATTTACATTTCAATGACTTCTACAGGAAACTCATTACAACTAGACATGGCGGAGAACATAGGTTATTGTTTTTAGTAATCCTACATTATTAATATCATAAATCGAATGCTATTCATTGACAGACTATGCAAATTGAATATCTTTTTTTATACATTCTTTCCCATCGTTCAGTATACATAGATATTGGAGACCCCACTTATATCTTCCAATACTGTAACTCTACTATGTGGTATGATGAGAGAAATAGGAAATGCAGCAATCAACATATCCAATGTTTTGCTCTATGCTGCTTGATGGGAAAGATTGCTTTGGATTTACTCCCGTCACCTCCTCCATACCTACGGATGTTAGTTTTGAATATAACTTCATCCCAAGCACGAGCTTTCCAAGAACATATGCATCTTTATAATTCTATGTTTTCATTCATGTCTATGGGTGGGAAGGTTGATAGGTCTTTGAACAACGGTCGAGCCCCAACTATATTCAGACTAAATGGACAAAACTATCGCATAGGTAGTTTGTGTCCGGTAGAAGGACAACTCCCAAGGTTTTCCCAACTATATGTGTATGACACAGAACATGAGTGCCAAAATAGAGTTAGTAGTATGAGGTATTTATCAAATTCAATGCTATGAATATCAATCTCATGCTTTTTATTATAGTTTCCTGACACAAAAATGTCTTCCATCTTTGATGGAAAAAATCTTCACTCAATTATTAACTTCATTATTGTTGAGAATTTGCAACATATGCTACATGAGATCAATGCTTTAGCTCAACAGTTCATATCAGCAAAAGATGTCCTCAATCGTGAAGATGTTCCAAACTTAAAGCTTCGCCTGCTTAAAAAAAGACAAACAAATGATGCGACACATAACTTGCCGATAACATCTAAAATTGCCATGCTTATTGTGGGTGATATTGAAGATCTAAACGAAGAGCGTGACATCATAATTCAAAACAAATGTGGTGCATTGCAACGAATTGATGAGCTTCACCCTTTATATCTGCCATTACAGTATCCATTGATTTTCCCTGGTTGCCAGGATGGATATGTTGACAACGTAATGCATCGCTCTACTCCATTCACAACCAGTGCAAAGCTAAGAAAGGTTACAATGAGAGAATACTTCTCTTTCCACTTGGAGTTCCATGACATTGAATCATCCACTTTTCTGCATTCCAGACGATTACTGCAACAATTTTTCGTCGATGCTTACACAATGATTGAGTCAAAGAGACTATCGTTTATTCGTTTCAACCAGAAGCGACTGCGGGTCGAACTATACAATGGTTTGCAAGATGCATTCCTTCGAGGTGACCGAGAAGGATCCTCTTGCGGAAAGCGCATCATTTTGCCCTCATCTTTTACTGGTGGTCCAATATATATGATTCAAAATTATCAAGACGCAATGTCAATTTGTAATTGGGCAGGGTATCCAGATTTGTTCCTAACGTTTACATGTAACCCAATGTGGCCTAAAATCAGTCGATTTATTAGACAAAAGAATCTTCATCCAACTGACTGTCCATAATCATTATCTCGATTATTCAATATAAAGGTTTAACATCTTCTAAAAGATTTAAGAGAACATTGTATCTTCAGAAAATCTAGGGCATGTAAGATCATTTTATATAGTTTCATATGTTTACCTTATAATATCAATTTTTATAGTACAGTATGTTTACCTTAATCTTTATTATTACATCACCTAATACTAACTCGACGTAATCTATTCTATTTCCATTACAGTTGTTCGAACCATTGAATTCCAGAAACATGGTTTGCCGCATATCCACATTTTATTATTTCTTTGTCATGAAAAAAAAATTATCACTCCATCTGATGTTAACAAAGTGGTGTCCACTGAGATTCCAGATAAAGTTTCCTACCCAAGACTACATGAAACTATTAAAAACTATATTCTCCACAACCCATGTGGTGATGCCAGACGTTCTTCTCCTTGTATGAAAAATGGAAAATGCTCTAAGTTCTTTCCTAAAAGATTTTTTGGAGACACAACAGTAGATGATGACGGTTATGTCATATATCGTAGAAGGGATGATGGAAGAAAAATCCATAAAAATGGTGTTGATTTGGATAATCGTTTTGTGGTACCATACAATCCAGTTTTGCTACTCAAATATCAAGCCCATATCAATATTGAAGTGTGCAACCAGTCATCTTCTATCAAGTATCTCTTTAAATATATAAGCAAAGGAAATGATCGTGTAACGACAACACTATATGAAAGCAACAACAAAGACTTATTAGACAACATTGTTGATGAGATAAAGATGTATTACGACTGTTGCTACATATCACCTTGTGAGGCTTCCTAGCGGATCTTCTCTTACGATATCCATTACAGATATCCACCTGTCGATAAGCTACATTATCATTTACCGGGGAAAAATTCTGTGACATACAGAGACGATGATAAAATTGAAGATGTCCTAACTGACTTAAATGTTGTTGAAACAATGTTCACGTCTTGGTTTAAATCAAATGCGTCATTCCCAGAAGGTAGAAGTTTAACTTTCGCAGAATACCCAACTAGGTATGTATTCCGTAGTCAAGATAAAAAGTGGCATCCCAGAAAACAAGGTTTCAGTATTGGTCGACTCTATTATGTGCCGCCTACCACTAGAGAGCTATACTATCTGCGAATTCTTCTGACAAAAATCCGAGGTGCAACATCATATGAGGATTTGAGAACTGTCAACAACATTACTTATGGCACTTTTAGGGAGGCATGTCCTGCTATGGGATTATTAGCTAATGACCAAGAATTCATTGACGCTCTTAAAGAGGTCTCAGCATGAGGAATGGGCCACTGTCTATGTAGACTATTTTCATGCATGCTAATCTCAAATAACATGTCTCGCCCTGATTTAGTTTGGAAAGAAACCTACAATATTCTCTCGGAAGATATCTTATATTATCAGAGACAAAGGCTTCAAATGCAAGGTACACATTGAAATTTATCAACTACCACTTCTTACTACATCATTACTTTAATGTTTTATTTATGTATTTGCTACACATCTATTGATTTTTCTGTGAACCAATAAACATCACTAGCGCTATCATTGCATCTGCGAGCTGTTAGTTTAAAGATTCCATGTAGCTATTGCTGTAACACTTTATATATTGTTAACCAGGTGATTCTATTAAATTTTTGTCTCAAATGAACACATATCAAATGGTTTCCACTTCTGTATACTCATAAATGAAATTTATATTGCTGGATTATATCATTATAGTCAACTTTTCTGTGTAGTACCTGTAATTTTTAATTACTTCATTGTATATTGCATCTGTAACCCTTTGTTATATTAATACTTTACCGTTTTCATATGATTCTATAAAGATTTCAATATAGTCTATGACATACATTCTTATACATTACAAGAACTCCATGTATTTTTAGAATTTTAAATGACATGGTTCTACCTACATGTTTCTGCACACTTCATATAATTTTCCATTAGTCCATGTTATGTTCTGTACATGTTTCTGCACAGTTCTATGAAAAAACCGCATGTCTATCATGCATTTTTTATTATGATGTCTATAATGTAAATGCACATTCATATGTTTCTGTCGAATGTGCTATACTTTCAGTTTTTCAATGATTTAGTAGTCCCTGTAATGTACTGACAATGTTTCTGTGTATTTCGATGATACAAGTGAAGGCTTCTACTGCTTTCGTAATTAAATTGTTCTCTAAATCTATGCACGATTAACTAATTGATTGAAACGTTCTGTTTTCTGTATGTCATGAATTTTGAAATTATGTCGATATATTTACTCCAAAAATTTAATTATACTATCAGTCATAATATATGTTAGTTCTCTCTTTAATACTTTTGTGGAACCATCCTGCTTTCTAATTCTGAGCAATATATTGACATATTTCTAAGATACTATACATATTTTCTCCAAAGCGGTTTTACTTTTTCATTTCATGCTATTCCATACTACTATTTACTTACTCTACATTTTGTAATTCAATACTTACCATTCTATCCATCCACCCCTTTAAATATGTTTCAATTTTTATATAGATTTCACACTCACTGATGAAGAGAAGCACATGTTTGCTCTGCAAGAAATAGATGACATTTTATGAAGCAACGATAGATCTCTTCAGTGTTTTCCCCCTATGCCTGTTCCTGAATTTGTAATTGACACTCATACAAATAGTTCTGTTGTGGAAGAACTAAACTACAACAAAGAATATCTTAAAAATGATTACATAACTTTACAGGGTATGCTTACCATTGAACAGAAAAATGTGATCAATGTCATTTTGTCTTCAATATCAACTGTGTGTGGGGGTTTCTTCTTCTTGCATGGATATGGAGGGACTGATAAAACATTTATCTGGAGAGTACTCACATCTTTGCTGCGCTCATAGGGCAGTATTGTTCTGGCAGTAGCTTCAAGTGGAATAGCATCACTACTTCTTCCTGGTGGATGGATGACACATTCTAAATTTCGTATTCCAATCTCTGTTAATGAGCAATCTGTTTGCAATATTCAACAAGGGAGTGAGTTAGCACAGCTATTACATGTTAAAAAGCTGATTATTTGGGATGAGGCATCCATGGTTCACAAGTACTGCTTTGAGGATCTTGACCGTACCCTGAGAGATATAATGACAACAAAAAATGTCAAGGATGCATCTTTACCGTATGGAGGTATCACCGTTGTATTGGGAGGAGATTTCCGTCAAATATTACCAGTTATACCAGGTGGTAACCGAAATGATATTGTTTTTGCAAGTATTAAGTCATCATATCTTTGGCAATGATGTACAGTCTTAACTCTAACAAAAAATATGCGATTGCATTCTGGGACTGCCAATAATGATTCAGATGACTTACAAACATTTTCAAAGTGGGTTTTAGATATTGGTGATGGTAACACTGGACAACCTGATGACGGTGAATCAATAATTCATATTCCATCAAATTATCTTTTAAAATCATCTGATAATGCATTGGCATCAATTGTTGACTTTACATATCCTGCTTTCATAGATCATTACAATGATGTATGATTTCTAAAGGACAAAGCGATTCTAGCTCCAACACATGATGATGTTCAAGAAATCAATGACTACATGCTATCTCTCACAAATTCTGAAAGCAGAGACTACTTCAGCTCAGACAGTGTTTTCAATGCGAGTTTCGATTCTGATAGGCCAGAGAATATATACACCTCTAAGAATTTAAATGGTATTAATATCTCTGGATTGGCAGCGCACAAAATTAGCCTGAAAATTGGAGTTCATGTCATGTTGTTAAGAAATGTGGATCAATCAGTTGGTCTGTGTAATGGCACTCGCATGATTGTTACACACTTGGGAGACCATGTCATTGGAGCAAAAATTTTAACTGGCTGTCATTCGGGGTACTGTGCATTCATTCCAAGATTAACTATGACACAATCTGATGATAGATGGCCTTTCAAATTACAAAGAAGGCAATATCCTTTGATAGTATGTTATGCTATGACTATTAATAAGAGTCAAGGGAAATCTTTCTCTTCAGTTGGGTTATTTCTACGCAGCCCTGTGTTCTCGCATGGTCAATTATATGTGGCTGTTTCTAAGGTCACCTCACCGAATGGTTTGAAAATAATAGTTGCAGATAGCCATAACATAGCTGATGATTGCACACACAATATTGTCTATAAAGAATTATTTGATAACCTGTCATAGGTATCAATTAAATTTAACTATTCATCTTTTAATTTTTTTATATAATGCAGTCTATGTAACTCTAATGCTTCTTTATGTTATGATTTAGTTATCTTTCTAAAGTAATTGTAAATGTATAGAATAAAACAATTATGTCCATATCAATAACCCCATTGTCTAAGATTTCTCCTGAGTCAAATGAAACTCTAAAGATACATGTTCGTGTGTTGAACATTTGGTGCAATTCTTCATCAAAAAACTCCAATAATGTCGTTGCTATCGATTTCGTACTTGGAGATATAGAGGTATGTGTTTCTAAAAACACCTTATTTTTAAAAACATACTGTATAGAAATATGTTCAATTACATCCATGTCTTCTGTCAAATATTATATCTCCATTACAACCACTATTATATTTACTGTTTTCAGAGAACAAAGGTACAATGTTCAATTACGAACCGTCAGCTTATCTCTAAGTTCAAAGATCTTCTGCGTGAAGGATTATGCTATTATATTCAAACCTTTCAAATTGCTCCGAATCAAGGATGTTACTTGGCAACTAGACATGCATGCCGATTGTTGTTCACATCAACAACATTTCTTTGTCCTTCTGATGCACAACTCCCACTATTCAGTTTTAATTTCACTTCATTTAATGACATTGCTCAAAGGAATGTACCTGAAGATAACCTAATAGGTATACTACCATTACAGTGCATTTATATACTTCTGTATTCAATATTTATAGAGTCATCAATATAGTGTTTTCCAAATCAATCTAAATCCTCTTCACTGTTATTCTTTCTGTGTTCTATGGTTTAGAAATCATTGGGCTTCTGCGATACTCCCAACCACTACAATCAATGGGCAATTCAAACCTTAGGATGCAGATTCTTCTTGAGGATGAGATGTGCTTTAAATTTTGTATTACTGTGACATTGCAACTTTATATGACATTAACAACCAGTGCTAATTTTTCCCTTACAGAGGTCTACAGATTCAATGCAGCTTATGGGGAATTTATGCTACTGAAATGTCAGCTTATTTGGATCAACGGAAAGACTCACCTAACATTTTGATCTTACAACTCGTCCGGGTTAAAAAAAATTAAGCAGTATAGTATCTGTCCACAATTTACAAATTTTCTGTTTGTAGATCACTTGTTTTTATATGTATCTTCAACATTAGGTTGACTAAAATTGTTCACATATACTGTACAGGAACTATTATTGTGACAACTACTATTCAAGCAACAAATATTTTGTACAACCTGGACATTGCAGAAGTTGACAGTTTTAGAAACAGGTTTACTGTGTACTGTTAATATGTCATAGATTTAGTTCTCTGTTATTCGTTCTTCATAGCTATAGAAAATTATATGATGACTGTTTATTTTTTTCCTATAACGAATGTCTCTAGGTTTGGGTTCATATTGCCATCCCAGTTACAGAGTCCACCATCAACTATTCCAGACCCCACTATAGAAGTACTATATTGGAGTAATAAACAATACATTTCTGATGTCAAAAACATTCAACAGGTAATAACTAAGTATTTACTTTTAATATGTCAATTTTCAGTTACTATTACTTTAAACTTATTATTTGTTTTATTAAAAATTCTGCATTGTACACCTTCTATTGTAGCCTACAAGATGCTTAATTTCAGCAACAGTACAAAAGATTCAAAGCACCCACAGCTGGTTTTATGAGTCCTGTGACTCTTGCATGAAAAAGGTTCATAGTTTAGATGGAAGATTATGGTGCCAAAAATGCAAGTTATCTCCTAATACTACCACTGCCAGGTCAACAACTCTTTGATTTGTAAACTGTTTGACAATTCAACTCGGTGGTACTGATGGAATACACTTTCTTCCGCTGATTTTGCTTTCTTAAAAACACAATGAACAGATTTAGGGTACAACTCATGGTTGCAGATAATACAGCCTCATTTTCAGTTGTTATGTTCGACAAACAAGTTATGCAGTTCATACATGAAACAACTGAAAAGTTAAGAGCTGATTTGATACAGGTAGGAGCATCTTTTTATAACATCTAACCTTATTTCTGCTATATGGCAACTAACAGCTGTTATCATTTTTAAATTAGGATGATGATGAGTTTGGTTTCCCTCCTCAGTTGGAAGTATTCAAGTCAAAGAATTTCTTATTCTCAATTGATGTAACTACTTTCAATATTCAAAACCATTATCGTTCATTTGAAAAAAATAGCTACAAAGTTCTTTCTATCAGTGATAATGAAATGTTCATTCGTAGCTTCAGTGACACCTTAGACCAAAAAGAGGTAATAAATTTCAGCACTCTCAACATACTATACCACTATTTATATCAAACTTATTTGTTCTCTTTCTGAGAACACAGACACATCAAAACAGTGGGTCTTCAAAGTTGGGTAGTGGGATTGTAAATATGTCGGTGCGTAACATTTAGAATATTTCAATTACTGTAAACCAAAACATGATACACTATGGTCTAATACTCTTTTCTGCTTTCCCTTATAGCTACATCATGATGCTGGGGGTTCTACTTCTTACAGTAGCTCAGGAGTAGCTGTATCGGTCTCAGATGTCTCATCTACTCAGGTAAAATAATCTTTCCTAGATTAACTATTATAATATTTCCAGATTTATCGACTGACAGTCATTCTTATTATAAACTATTTTATTCTGTTTCACCAATTACACATCTCTTTGGTGGTTACCTACATATTAATGTGCCATCTTTTCATCATGTAGAAAAACCTCCTATCTGATTTTGAAATTGAAGAATAGATTCAACATAATCTACAGAAATGTGAGGAAACCCTGGGATCATCAAGTCATTGTACTCACCTCGACGTGCCAACAATGAAAAAATTCAACAGGGGGACTGACTGCAGCAACTAACTGCTTATCGTTGGTTATATCGAGGATGAATAATGCGCATTTTCCGGACACCATCTAAAGTCTACAGGCCTTGGATTCTGATATTGACAATCTGGATCCCTGTGTCTACTGTGAAACTTTTCTGTAGTACTAAAACAATATTTCATTTTTCATGCTCTGATTCTGGAAACGACAGACTATCTGTTTGTTTGATGACATTGAAACTTTGTTATGTTACCCTTTCATTGCTCATTCGCTATATCTGTGTTTTAATCTTTCTTTTACTTCAACTGTATATAAATTATTTTTCTATATTCTTTCATATTAAGACAATGTTAAAATCCGCATATGTCGTTTAACTTTTACTGTAAAACAGACATAGAAAAATATTTGTGCTTTTAAAGGTGTAGTTGATCATTAGACAATGTTCATTAGTCAACCAGACTAATCTCATACAGGTATAGCTTACATTATTCATTTTCCCTCATCCATGTATCTGTGTATTTCTATTTATGTTTAAGCAGATTTAAGTTGCAGACACTCTTACTAATCTCATACATGTATACTTATCCTGGCTCTATTCATACAGGTACATCTAACGTTTTATAATATCCTATATCCATCTATGTGTGTATTTCATTTTATGGTGAAACATTTTTCAGTTGCAGTTGGTCTTACTACCAAATGATGCATTCAATTTTATTACATCATTCCTACCAAAATTCATGCAGGTATACCGAAGATTTGTCATTTCCCCATATCAATGTATGTGTGTATTTCTGTTTAGGCACTCTTACTGCCTCTAAATGTGTTCAACTTCATTACAGTGTTCTTGAATCTAATCATGCTTCTATAGGTTACTTATTTCATTTTACCACATCCATGTATGTGGGTATATCTGTTTATGTTGAATCAGAATTAGTAGCAGGTATTCTTACTGTCTCTATAATTTTGAATATTTAAATGATTTTTTTCATTTTCTGAATATACTTTTCAATTAACATTTTCAATTATAAAACAAAACATGCTAAACAAGTTTGGGAAGCCCAGTCTTTCCATTTTTTAATCTATTTCATGAAATTGTATTTCTTTATGATTTGATAAAACAGACAACATTATTTTCATATTCATTTTATCATTGCATGGCATGAACATGAAACCTGTGTACCTTTAGGAGTATATTGGAACACTGATGCTGGGTATGTTAAAACAACTACAAATATTTCTTCTACTCAGGTCACAATGAAGATGATATTCAGACTGGATTTGTTATTTTCGATTTTCCTCTTTCTTTTAGGTACCAATTGTAGTCTTTGACTGCTTTGCCTCTTTCTTTGACTGTTTCATTGTTTTTTTTATCTTTCTATGCACAACTTTGAAGACCTGCATCAGCTGTTTGGTAATCTGGACCTTGATGCTTCATCGTACCTGTATTACCCTCATTCTGCTCTGATTTTCTGGACTTAATCTGTTCTGTATATTGCTTTTGATATGTCTATGTTTTTAAGTAGTAGTGTGTGATCAGATGTTGAGGGACTGCCTGCCTTTTATTTGATCCATACTTGGATATTTGACAAACACGCTACCTGATTGGTGATCTTGGTGTTTCCTTGTACTACTTTTGGATTGGAGAAGATTTCTCATGATGATTTGAACAGGTCCGATCACTTATGTACTACTTTTTAGTATGTTGTGCGGGTTTCAACATCATTTTGTGAAGCTATGTTGGGTTTTTGACTCCTGTTTTGCTATGTACTGCTTGCTATTCTATTTGAGTTTTCTTGAAGCAGTTTTAGGCATATGTTTTCCTACTCTATGTAGATGCCAGTTCTGTTGTTATAAAACCCCTGAAGCAGTTTTTATCTCTTAAGGATGGATCATCCTCTACAACGAAGGCTGGCAGTTTTTATCTCTCAAGGATGGATCATCCTTTCAAGGTTAGTTTCAGAATCTATAAGCACTGATGAGGAGATGTCAGTGTTAAATTATATTTAATCATGGGTCTGTTTCTTAAAACATCAAATCCAGTAAGATGTTTTTTTCAATTGTTTCTTTATTATCAGTATGTGATATTCCGTGTTGTTGCTGGAGTTTTACATTTAGGTAACATTGAATTTCTGAAAGTGGAGGAAATGGACTCATCAAATACAAAAGATTAAATGTTTATGTTTCATCTAAATACAGCTGCAGAGCTTTTCATGTAAGTTGTTGGTTTAGTATGCATACCACATGTTGTCACCACCATTGATTTATTGATGGAAATTTGACTTTGTAATTAAATTTCTTCAGGTGTTACCCACAGGCTCTTCCAGATTCACTCTGCAACCATATAATTGTAACTCAAGATGAAACCATCACAATATGTTAGCATCTAAATACTGCAGTTGTAAGCAGAGATGCATTGGCAGAAGTAGTTTACTCAAGGATATTTCATTGCTAAGCTTGGTCTTTATTCATTGTCAATTTGTTTTTTAATGATCGTTATTTACAGTTTATGTTTTCATTCTTCATTGTGTTCCGTTCTATGGCATCAAATTGTTATAAAGTTATAAATTGAAAACTGTTTGCAGGATTGTGAATAGTGCTTTTATTGCTCATCACCCAGATGCAAAGTCGGTAATTAGGGTACTTGATATATATGGGTTTGAACGTTTCAAGACAAATAGGTGATTAACTGGTTTGCTTTTTGTTTGAATATGATATAAATGAGTCCACTGGGGGAAAAATATGTCACAGTACTGTTAAAATTTTTCCCCATGCATTTGTTATTGACTGTTTGGAGTGAAATTGTATAAAATGGAATGAAAATAGGAGAAGTTATAGAAAAATACCATCTTCTATGCACTTACTGACAGTTGCAAATTAAAATATCATGATTACGTTTCTCTAGACAATGGTCATTTTGAGCATATTTCCTCTTATTCACAAAATTTCCATGTTTACATGCATATATAGAGATACCTGCCTATCATCATTACGATGAAGATTTTACATTGGCTTTTTAGGATTGTTGTTATGTAGTTATGTTGTTACTGATAATTCAGTATATTTCTATGGGTGGTGCCTTTAATCTACTTTTGGAGTTGGACCTTTGTCTTATTAAGGGTTTCTTATAAAATTCATGATACATTTTACTTACAGTTCTTAATTTTTTTATTACCATGCAGTTTTGAACAATTTTGAATCAATTTTATGAATGAGAAACTCCGACAACATTTTAATCAGGTTTGTTGGAAAATTAATTTAATACTCATTTGTGCTGGGTGGGTGGTTTTTGTACAATATCTATATTTTAATCTTTTTTTTATGAGCTATGTTGAACTGTTGCAGGAAACAAGTTTGCAATCATTCAACATCCAAAAGTGCTGGACCATCGCATCAGTTTTTTGATTTCTCTACAGTAAAAATAATGTTTCATTCCATTAATATAAAATTTATGACACATCATATTTTTTTTATCTTTAAATCATGTTTTTTTTCCTTTTCATTCCTCTTCATATATCTGTCCAGACTGTTTTTTCTCCCAACTATTTGATGTTTCACTGTTTCAGTGTTTAAATTGCTTTGTCTTCAATCTGTTTTCGGTTTTTTGGTTTCTATGTCCACACAATTATTTTAGATGTAGAACCATATGATTTAAAAGAAAAATTAATATTCCCGTGCTTGTGCACCGGCGGAGTACTAGTTTTCTACAAACTACTATGAAACGTTAAAGGGTTTCATAGGGTCATTTGCAGCGGAAGACAACTTCAAAACATTATTAAACCAAGAATAATGAAACATACACACCCATTCCAAGATTCAGAGGGATGTCTCATATGTTGGTTTCCATATCTAAACCACTACTCTCATCCACACAAAGGCATCAGCGTTTTGTCATTAAGAAACTCCTCTAAATCTGGGATTTTAATAAGATAAATCATCTTGAAGGGAGAGAGATAATGTTAAAAAAAATGAAGTTATTGGAAAAAACAAACTTTCTATGAGAAATCTCATAATGTTTTTTTCCAAGAGCAAATTCAGGAGGTGAATAGTGAGTGGATTGTGACATTGTACCACCAATGAGGAAAACTACAAACATAAAACCCATAAGCACGCTTGACATTCCAACTAAAGATTGGAATGTGACATTGTACCAGTAATGAGGAAAACTACAAACATAAAACCTATAAACACTTGACATTCCAACTAAAGATTAGTCTTGTCAAGACCATCAAAGTATGGATGCACCGTAGATCGATGCCATGGCTGTCCAGATTAGGAACAACTGATGACAAACTCTGTGGACTCCACTGAGGATACACGAAGTCTGCTCACTCCAGGCCACAACTCATCATTTGGGGTGCCCAGTAGCTTGCAAGAATAAGTAGTTGGCGATTTAGCACTACACGCAGGGAAACAAAACTGAAGTTTCTGTCTCAATGAACCTGAAGATGTACAGAAGTAGCTGCAGCTCTGAATCTCCAGGAAAGAGTTCTTGCTTTGTGACCAGTTCAGCTGTAGTTCAGATGGAGGAAAATGAACACAGATCTATCAGCACCAGGGTAAATGATAAGCAGGTGGCCAGTGAGGAAATTGAAGAGAACAAACCAAATATACAGCCCACCGACCACATGTCTACTGCAGTTGAGTAATGCGTGGCGCCCAAAAGAACTTCAGGTGCCCGGTACGGCAGTGTCAGTATCTAAAATGTAACAAGTGCTTTATGTCACCACACACCAAGTTAATCTGAAGTTAACAAGCATATAAACTAGTACCCTAATTAAGTTAATCCATCAAGTCACTGCACAAAGATTTACCCATTGATTTATGATCTTAATTGTATTTGGAGGTTAATGTATGATTTCTGTACCGATAATTAAAATTTACATGCCCAATTGCATCATCAGCGCTCACCTCATGCGTGAATTTCTTGATTGGAACGGTGAATGCTCTAGCCAGTCCAAACTCTGCTATTTTTAGCGCCATTGTCTTCCCGTCCATCAGAAGGTTGCAAGGCTTGAGGTCTCTGATATGATTACAATAGGATAATAGACAGAAAAACAAGTACCCAGATTCAGTGGAAGGTCTGACAAAAAGATCCAATAGGAAGACCTGTGCAACACCCCATGACCGTGGCAGAAAGCAACACCTTTGCAAAGTTGGTACATCAGGCACTGCAAATGTCTCCCATTTTAGAACTGCAAATAAAGAACAAGACGACTGCCGAGAATGAATTGTTAGTCCATACCTAATAGTTTAAGCAGGAATTGGCTCCACAGTTTGACGAGAGGTTCTGATGAATTTCTTGAGATCAGTGTCCATGTACTCAAACACCAGGTAGAGAACAGTCTTTCCATCCTTGTTCTGACCTTGCTTGACATCCATTAACCTGAAATTTAATTCAACAAGAAGATGCAGAGATCAGTACCAGGCCAACAAAGAGGCTCACGGGAATCCATAATCACAATTTGGGTTGCAGGGAAAGAATGAACATACATAAATGGATCGTAACTCACATAACTTTCCCATTAGAAATCTTGTGGGCTAAGAACCCTTTCAAGAAACGATCTCCAATAAAATCAATACACATTAATGAACGGGGAAAAAATACTGAGATCGTCTTTATAATGCCGATAAAATATCAGCGGAGGACAAGAAGATTAGAAGAGTGCTTGCAATGCCTTAAAAAGAATTGATGGAACAAGAGGAAAATGAAAAAACTATGTACAGGGTATCTAAACCCTAGACTGAACACAAATAAAGAACCAGGGAAATCTACCGAATGAAGTTGGAATTGAAGCATTACCTAACGATATGCGGATCCCTGGATAACATCCTCAACAAGGAAACCTCGCGAAGAGTGGTGGGGGGAACTCCCTCGTCGTCTTCACGGAGTCGGGTCTTCTTCAATGCCACGACCTTTCCCGTGGTCTTCTCCCTTGCTCTATAAACCTTGCCGTAAGCTCCTTCCCCTACCTTTTCCAACTTCTCGAATGCATCCATCGCAGATCTCTCAATCCACTCTCTCGCTGTCTCTCCCCTGGATATCAAGCTGGGACTCTCAAGCCTAGGGTTGCTTAGGGAAGTGGAGGCCGTTTATACATCGTTGGTGGATCCAACGGGTACATTTTAAACGAGAGAACAAATTTTAGAAATTTTAAAATTTCATTAGTTTTCAGTGTTGATAAAATTTATTTATCCATGTATGTCACCCACGATTTTATACCAAACACTTATTGATTTTATTTATTTTAAAATAATAATTGGATTTTAGCCAAAATCTTGTTAAAAACATTAATTTGTGTAATTGAATTTCTTTTGAGTAATATTCAAGTTTAATGAATCTTTTGTTGATTTTTTTAATGATTTAATGAAAATGGTTGAGAGAAGTACAAAATAAACGAGAAAATATGGAATGAAGAAAAATTTAGATATCTTAACAAATATTTAAATATCTCACATTTATACCCCATAACATGTATAACACATGAATAAGTGTAACAAATGTATTCATCTCATTAAAAACTAATCAAATATCTCATTTAATCGGTCACTAATATGTCACATCATAAATGTTTATTAATTAAATAAAACTCAATCCATAATCAAAACTCTATTTGTGCTCACTTGATACATTGATTCCAAGTCATACGGAATCAATTCTTTCACCCAATTAATTTATATTCATAACTTTACATGAAACCTTCTCAACCTGTACAATTGCAAAGGCATGTATAATTAATGTCTTGGAGTTTATGAAATTTGTATGGATATTTTGATCATTTTTCACTCCAGTGAAAAAATGATCGTTTTTAACTAGTTAATGAAATGATCTCACATGGGATTTTTGAACAAATCACTGATCTGAGGATTAGATGTTTACTTAAACATGTAATCTTGAGTCTTTTTTAGCCAATTGGTTTGTAGGTTTCCTTAGTGGACAAATGTAATGACCCGCCAATTCTCGTTGGCTTGAGAATGCAATGAGTCATTACTAGGCCTTAAGTGACATCCCCAAGACGCCAAAAGCTGACAATAAATGCCGAAGGGTTTTCAAACACAAGTGGGGGGCGATTTACCCTTTAAGAAATAAACCAATAAACCAACCAACCAACCATAACCAAACATTCACTATATGATGCATGAACGAATGAAAGACAACTCAACAACTTCATGTATCTCAAAACCACATCAAAGTAAGCAACAACAGAAGAATAACCAAGTATCAAAGCACACAGCGGATAAACTACACAAGACTCTCAAAAGACCTCAAGACTCCATGATCCACAAGCTCCAAGCTCCACAATCTTTGAACAACCCAAACATCACGAGGTAGTGCTAAACACGCATGAAACATTACCTTTGCCCTTGTCCCGAAAGATAGCATCTGCAAAAGCACCAAAGTGCCAAAGCAGGGGTGAGTATAAAACTCAGTAGGTTTTCCCCAATGACTTCCCTACTCACGCCACTAGGGTAGAAGAGTTAACAACAATTATACAAAACAGTTTATATAAAACAATTTCTCAAAAACAGTTTATAACTAAATATAAACAAGTTTCCAAAACCATTCATTACCAAAAGCATACAAGTGTAATTGAAACCAATTTTCCCAGCAAGATATTTTTCCAGAAAAATAACTAAACAATCTTTACAACCATTTCATAATATCCCTTTATCAGCATACCCAACCATTCCTCAAACCCATGCAACCAACCATACATTCTACGTCATGACATTTCCATACTCATGAGCGGTTTCTCGTCGATCCACCATGTCGTCACAAAGTAATTGTTTCTCATGTGCCATTAACCCTTTAGAACCGAGCACAAGGTCATATTTCAATCAAACCCCGTATATGAAATTCCCATGTTCCATTAACCCTTTGGCACCGAGCACAAGGTCATATTTCAACCAAACCCAGTATATGAAATATGAACACACACCACATATGTTCAACGATCAAGCCAAAACAAACCTTTCAATAAAAACACCTTTTTATTGAAAACCATTTCTGTCAAAACCATTTCAATGCCAAACCATTTCAATTCCAAACTATTTCAATAAAACTCCATTTTTATTGAAAACCATTTCTATTGAAAACCCCTTTTTCATCAACCATCTAGAAATTCTAGAAAATCCATAATTTAGAATCATCATTTTAAATTTATGAAACTAAACCCCCTTTGCACAACTATTCACCAAGATCACGCAATTTCACAAAAACCATAAATCATCACAAATGAAGATTTTTCCATGCATTTCACAATCAATAAACCAATTTGAATATAAGACAATCAATTCTGGCAAGAGGAGTCGAGAGAGAAGCCTCCTACCTCGAAGGTTTTGACGAAACTTTGACAACAGACGAAGAACGCACAAGAAAGTGGGTCGATTCTCCAAGAACGACCTTAGTTCTCTTATCCTAGCAAGATCATGACTCAACATTGAATTATTTCGCATCCAAAAATGTAGATCTACCCACTATTGGTTCAGATCTGAGAAAGAATGGATATAAGAGAAGTAGATCTAATCAGATCTAAGAAAACGTGACAAATCAGGACAGAATGGTGACATACCTCAAGAATCAGACTTGAAATCACAAAGGGGAGGCTCTAGGTTGGCTCCAACTTGTGTGGGAAGGGTTCTCCAGCCTTCTAGGGAGAGTAATCTCAAAATAGGGTCGTTTTGAAGCCAAAACAAAATATATAGAGCAAAAACGAGTAAGCTCTTAGAAAATAGGATCTAGATTTGACCTCTGCACAAGGTTTGACCACACGGTTTGGGCCAACCATGTATGGATCATGCAACCTTTATTTTGGTCCCAACACACCTTATAAAACCCCCAAACTCTCCCATCCTTCACCTTTACCTTTTTTTATGGAAACACATTTTTTTTATGGAAACATCCTCCTCTATGGAAACACCTCACTTTATGGAAACACCCTACTTTATAGAAACACCCCACTTTATGGAAACACCCCACTTTATGAAAACAATCCACTTTATGGAAACACTCCACTTTATGGAAACGACCCATTTTATGGAAACACCCCATTTTATGGAAACAACCCATTTTATGGAAACAACCCACTTTGTGGAAACAACCAACATTATGGAAACACCTAACTTTATGGAAACTCTCAATATTATGGAAACTCTCTATTTTATGGAAACTCTCTATTTTATGGAGACTCTCTATTTTATGGATACTCCCTATTTTATGGAAACCCAATCAAAGACACACCATTTAAAAAAACATGAGGAAAGGGTTATGTACTCGAAACCGGGGGTACTACATTCTCCCCACCATTGGTCTTTCCATCCTCAGAAAGTAGAAAACCCTCACTGGCCAAAAAGAGTTCTGAACACTGATCTTTCATTTCCTTCTCATGTTCCCAAGTCTCTTCTTGAATCTGACCATGTTGCCATAAAACCCGCACTAGGCCGATGCTTTTCTCACGCAAGACTTTCTCTTGTCTATCCATGATACGCACTGGGATATGTACCAATGATGCATCCGGTTCTAGGTCAACGTGATCCTATCTGATCACATGGTCAGGATCAGGGTGATACTTTTTCAACTGGGATACATGGAACATATTATGCACCGAACTATACTGTGGTGGTAATGCCAAACGATATGCCGCCTCTCCCACCCGTTCCAATATCTCAAAAGGGCCAATGTATCTAGTAAATAACTTGCCCTACTTCCCGAAACGATGATGTCCAAGACTTGGAGATATTCTCAAGAAGACATGATCACCCACAGTGAACGACAACAGTCTTCGATGGTGATCTGCATAAGATTTCTAACGAATCTGAGCCGTCTCCATCCTCTTTCTAATCAACTGGATATTCTCCATTGTTTCTTGGACAAGTCTTGGCCTGACTAGTGAACTTTCACTCGTTTCCACCCAACAAAGTGGAGAATGACAAGGACGCCCATACAATACTTCAAACGGAGCCATGTGTATCGAGGCTTGATAGATTTTATTGTATGAGAACTCCACTAAGGGTATATGCTCCTCCCATGAGCCACCAAAATCTATTACACAAGAATGCAACATGTCTTCCAATGTTTGTATCGTCTGTTTGGATTGTCAATCCGTATGAGGATTATACGCTGAGCTCATAGTCAACTGAGTCCCAAGGGATTGCTGTAAGGATTTTTAGAAACGAGACGTAAACCTCGAATCTCTATCTGAGACTATTGACACTGGTACACCATGCCTCTTTACCACTTCTCGGATATAGATTTTTGAAAGATCCTTCACCGTATGAGTTTCACGAATAGGGATTAAATGGGATGACTTGGTTAGAAGATCCACTATCACTCAAATGGCATCGTGTTTCTGGACCGTTCTTGGAAGACATGTAACAAAATCCATTGCTGTCTGATCCCATTTCCACACTAGGATAGGCAAAGATTGTAACATATCAGTTGGTCTCTGATGCTCTGCTTTAACCTGCTGACATGTTAAGCACCGCGAGACGAACTCGGCCACCTTCCTTTTCATGCCACTCCACCAAAAATGTGCCTTCAACGCCTTATACATCTTCTGTGTACCTGGATGTACAACCCATCTCAAATGGTGGTAAGCATGAAGCATTTATTCCTAACAAACCATAGGTACAACCCTCTGATCTCTGAAACACAAAAATGAACCCCCATCAAGTTTACATCCCTCAATGGTCTCCCCACCATTGAGTTTTAAACTTACAACCAGACATTCTGCATCAGATGTTTGTACCTCTTTGATCATTTTTACTAAATCAGGAACAAGTGTAGCTGAAAAGAAAACCACAACATCACCCCGGTCTTCACATTCCACATGCATGTTGGATAAGACCGACATCAACTGCCATTCATCTGAAGCTTCTTTCACCAACTGGGCATATGAATATCTACTCAATGCATCTGCCATTGAATTTCCTTTCCCTGGTGTGTACATCAAGTCAAAGTCAAACATTTGGAGATACTCCATCGATCTCCTTTGCCTCATATTCAAATATCGTTGTGAGAAAATGTGTTTCAAGCTTTTGTGATCCGTAAACAAAGTAAATTTCTCACCAAAGAGATAATGTCTCCATGTTTTCAAAGCATGGATGACTACAGCTAACTCCAAATCATGTGTTGGGTAATTCTTCTCATGAACCCTCAACTGCCTTGAACCATAAGCAACCACATGATCTCTTTGCATGAGAACACAACCCAACCCTGATCCTGAATCATCACAATACACCACATACCCCTGTCCTGATTCTGGAAAGATCAAGATAGGTGCTGATGTAAGCCGAAATTTCAGTTCCTGGAAAGACTTATGACATTCCTATGTCCATTATAATGGAGCATTATTATTTTTCAGAGCTTTCATTGGTGAAGATAGTTGTGAGAAATCACGCACAAAGCGTCGGTAGTAACTAGCTAGACCAAGAAAACTTCGTATCTCGAAAACATTCTTCGGTGGTTGCCAAGAGATAACGGCTTCTATCTTTTCAGGTTCAACAGAAACGCCTTTCTCAAAAATGACATGGCCAATAAAACATACTTCTTGTATCCAAAAATCACACTTTGATCATTTGGCATACAAACGACAATGTCTCAAGATTTGTAACACTGTTTCCAGGTGAACCTCATGATCAGCCCTTGTCTTTGAATAGACCAAAATGTCATCCAAAAAAACAAAACAAAAGAATCTAGATATTGTTGAAATATCTGATTCATCATTTCCAGGAAGACTGCTAGTGCATTAATTAGACTGAAAGGCATGACTACATATTCATAGTGGCCATATCTACTTCTGAAAGCTATCTTTGGAATATCCTCTTTCCAAACTCGCAATTAATGATATCCTGATCGCAATTCAATCTTGGAGAACCACTGATCTCCCCTTAATTTATCGAACAGATCATCAATGTGTTTAAGTGGATATATGTTCTTTATCGTAACTTGGTTAAGCTTACGATAATCAACACACAACTGAAGAGTTCCATATGCCTTCTTCACGAACAAAACTAGTGCTGCCCACAGAGATGTACTTGGTCGAATGAAACCCTTTCTTTCTAGATCCTCTAAATGAACTTCAAAATCTCATAACTCTATTGGCCCCATCCTATAAGACAGAAGGGAAATAGGACTGATCCCTGGAAGAAGATCAATCGTAAATTCCACTTCCCTTAGAGGTGGTAACCCTGAGAAGTTCTTGGGAAAGACATCTAGAAATTGATCCACAACAGCTGGAAAACTATTTTCCTCGATCTCTTCCATTGATTACAAAGTCAATGCTTCTAATTGGTAAGAGATCGTTCCCACCATTGGTGCCAACAAGCTCTTTTCACCTTTCTTTGCAATCCTCTCTTCTCTGAAGAGATGCTCGATGTCGTCCTCAGTCATGAAACTAGTTGTTCTCCTATAACAGTCGATTTAAGCCTTGAACATTGTCAACCAATCCATACCTAGGATTACGTCATAGACATCCATATCCAACATTGAGAAGTCCCATTTCACCTCAACTCTATCAATAGTTATAACACAATCTCTACACACGAAGGCTCGACATTCTCTTTCATCGAGAGGAGTTTGAAGTTTTATCATAGAAGGCATAATTTCAAGTTTTAAACATAGAAAATAGGTGCCCCACTTCCTCTTCATCTTAGTGCTAGAGTTCTCAGCCCCTCCGGTGAATACAATTGTACTTCCTCCACTTGGATTTTCAGTAGTGACATATATCATAAACAGAGTATCCAACTGTAGTCCCAACTCAATGGTTTGAATAGACTGAGTGGCGCTTTTGAACAACTATTGGTTCACCTATGGCTTGGGTGCAACCAAATTCTCAACAACCTCTTTTAACTAGTTTTTATGACGCCTATCAGGTGCCATTTTATAAACCAACAACAAACTCTATAAGTCTCACTCTCTTGCAACTAATGGATTAGCATTTCAAATTCTATCACATCAACTATCACATCATTGTTTTCTAAAAACAACCTTTTTCCATGTTTAAAAATTTTTGAAAACATTCAACATGATTTTTAAAAATTAAACCATTTTCAAAATACCAAATGCATCCCCTTTTTCAAAATCATTCATTTGAAAAACAATTCCATTCTTTTTAAAAAATCAACACATTTTCACAACATGAATCATTCCTCAAAATGATGTATGCACTCCTAGTGGGAATTCATTCCTCTACAATGCATGTCATGCTCATCTCATTGGCTAAATCCATGACAATGAGATTTCAAAATCCTATAAGTGTCTCCAAACACTTATTTACCCAACTCCCTGGTAACTTGAAGTTCAACATAAAAGGGTTAGCTACGTCCTTTTATGCTATACATTTCAAGTTCCGACAATCCTACTCTTTTCTAAGATTCTGAACCAAGTAATAGAAAAGAAGGGATTTCAACTCCAAGACCAAGAACATTGATGACTACTTGTTAGGCAAGGACCAAACAAGATAATATCATTTGTACCACCAAGGAAGGATAAGAATGATACCATTTGTAATGACCCGCCAATTCTCATTGGCTTGAGAGTGAAACAAGTCATTACTAGGCCTTAAAAGACATCCCCAAGATTCCAAAGGCTGGCAATAAATGCTGAAGGGTTTCAAACACAAGTGGGGGATGATTTAACCTCTAAGAAATAAACCAATAAACCAACCAACCATAACCAAACATTCACTATATGATGCATGAACGAATGAAAGACAACTCAACAACTTCATGTATCTCAAAACCACATCAAAGTAAGCAACAACGGAAGAATAACCAAGTATCAAAGCACACAGCAGATAAACTACACAAGACTATCAGAAGACCTCAAGACTCTATGATCCACAAGCTCCAAGCTCCACAATCTCTGAACAGCCCAAACATCACGAGGTAGTCCTAAACACGTGTGAAACATTACCTTTGCCCTTGTCCCAGAAGATAACATCTGCAAAAGCACCAAAGTGCCAAAGCAGGGGTGAGTATAAAACTCAGTAGGTTTTCCCCAATGACTTCCCTACCCACACCACTAGGATAGAAGAGTTAGCAACAATTATATAAAACAGTTTATATAAAACAATTTCTCAAAAAAAGTTTATAACTAAATTTAAACAAGTTTCAAAAACCATTCATTACCAAAAGCATACAAGTGCAATTGAAACCAATTTTCCCAACAAGACATTTTTCCAGAAAAATAACTAAACAATAATTACAACTATTTCACAATATCCCTTTATCAGCATAACCAACCATTCCTCAAACCCATGCAACCAACCATGCATGCTAAGTTATGACAGTTCCATACTCATGAGCGGTTTCTCTTCGATCTACCATGTCGTCACAAGGTAATTGTTTCCCATGTGCCATTAACCCTTTAGCACCGAGCACAAGGTCATATTTCAACCAAGCCCCGTATATGAAATTCCCATGTTCCATTAACCCTTTGGAACCAAGCACAAGGTCATATTTCAACCAAGCCCCATATATGAAATATGAACACACACCACATATATCCAACGATCAAGCCAAAACAAACCTTTCAATAAAAACACCTTTTTATTGAAAACCATTTCTGTCAAAACCATTTCAATGCCAAACCATTTCAATTCCAAACCATTTCAATAAAACTCCATTTTTATTGAAAACCATTTCTATTGGAAACCTCTTTTTCATCAATCATCTATAAATTCCAAAAAATCCATAATTTAAAATCATCATTTTAAATTCATGAAACTAAACCCCCTTTGCACAACTATTCACTAAGATCACGCAATTTCACAAAAACCATAAATCATCACAAATGAAGATTTTTCCATGCATTTCACAATCAATAAACCAATTTGAATATAAGACAATCAATTCTAGAAAGAGTAGTCAAGAGAGAAGCCTCCTACCTCGAAGGTTTTGACTAAACTTTGACAATAGACGAAGAACGCACAAGAAAGCGGGTTGATTCTCCAAGAACGACCTTAGTTCTCTTATCCTAGCAAGATCACGATTCAACATTGAATTGTTTTACACCCAAAAACATAGATCTACCCACTATAGGTTCAGATATGAGAAAGAATGGATATAGGAGAAGTAGATCTAAGCAGATCTAAGAAAACGTGACAAATCAGGACAGAATGGTGACATACCTCAAGAATCGGACTTGAAATCACAAAGGGAAGGCTCTAGGCTGGCTCCAATTCGTGTGGGGAGGGTTCTCTAGCCTTCTAGGGAGAGTAATCTCAAAATAGGGGCGTTTTAAAGCCAAAACAAAATATATAGAGCAAAAACGAGTAAGCTCCTAGAAAATAGGATATAGATTTGACCACTGCACAAGGTTTGACCACACATTTTGGGCCAACCTTGTATGAATCATGAGACCTTAATTTTGGTCCCAAAACACCTTATAAAACTCCAAAACTCTCACATACTTCACCTTTACCGTTTTTTATGGAAACACATTTTTTTATAGAAACACCCTCCTCTATGGAAACACCTCACTTTATGAAAACACCCCACTTTATAGAAACACCCCACTTTATGGAAACACCCCACTTTATGGAAACAACCCACTTTATGGAAACACCCCACTTTATGGAAACAACCTATTTTATGGAAACACCCCATTTTATGGAAACGACCCATTTTATGGAAACAACCCACTTTATGGAAACACCTAACATTATGGAAACACCCAACTTTATGGAAACTCTCAATATTATTGAAACTCTCTATTTTATGGAAACTCTCTATTTTATGTAAACTCTCTATTTTATGGAGACTCTATTTTATGGAAACTCCCTATTTTATGGAAACCCAATCAAAGACACACCATTTAAAAAAACATGAGGAAAGGGTTATATACCCGAAACTTGGGGTACTACAACAAAGATGGTTAAGGAGGTAGTTTTTTTGTTTTCTTTTTTAGGGGGGGTGAAATATAAATAGGGGTCTTGGGGACCATTTTCATACCACCTCTTTCTTTATCTCTTATCTCTCTTCTCTCGATTGAGGTGATTTTTGGTGAGTTCTTTAATGAAAAATTTATCCTACTAGAGTTTGAAAGGTGATGACAACATTTGTCCAATTATATTTGAAGTTCATATGGTGACAATGAGAGGCATTATTCCTTAAGTTCAAACATATAGGTAAGTGACTTTTAACTTCTTATTTTCATTCTTTGTGAATAAAAAATGTCTTTATATTTTAGTAAGTGTAGGGTTATACTATAATATAAGGTAGATTGTTATTTATAGTGTATTTTGTTTTGATTGAAGAGTTCTTCATTCTATTTTACCTTGTTTCATTTTCCTTTATACCATTATGGGTGGTTGATTATTCAAGGTGATGTGGTAGATGATGTGTGGAAGGCTGATGATCATTAGATTGTTGTGCATCTTAGCACTCATCCCATTTTTTCCAGGCTACGTTGTTCTGGAGTTTTTTTTTGAAACATTCTTTTCAGAGTTTTCCCTTATCATAGTCCAATAATTTCATTGAAATGTTTTTTTCCAAAATTTAGAGTTCTAGACTTTTTCCATGATACTCTGGATGGTTGTTCACTCCAAATTAGTGTTTCCTTGTTAGTTTGAGAGGATATTTTCCCTCCTAATGTTGCTTGGTTATGGAAAAATATTTCTAAGGATAGAATACGTAAGGGAACCTTCCCTTAAAAACCCAATTGTTATTCAAGAAGGTTGATTCCGTTAGATGAATCTAGGTAGTTTATCATACTCAAAGGCCTAAAAGGTCTCCCTTATTCATTTAAAAAAATGTGTCCCAAAGGGTGGTATTTATTCTGAACACGTCCTTCATCGTTTTTTTACTTCCCTTCCCTGTGAATTGTAGATATTTCTTAGATGGTTGAGTCTTAGAGTGAATCTTGTGAAAGGTTGAAGACTAATGATTTTGTGCAAAATATAGAGTTTCAGAAGGTCATATGTGGATGGTGAAGTCTATAGGGTTTGTGGAAGGTTATTTTTAGAGGGTTCATACCCCTTTTTATTCTTTTATTTCTGGAAGGTCTATTAATCTTATGGTTCCAATGGGCTGATGCCTTTGTTTTGAATTCCCTTCTCAAGATCCAAAATGTAAAGTTATGGTAGGCGGTGTTTTTCATGTATGTTTTTTTATATTTCGGTGGATGGTATTGGTTTCCTGGTTTGGTGTGTTAGCCTTCTTAGTAGTGTTGAATTTGGTGTTTTACCAGTATGGGTTGCGATGACTGATACTCATAGTCCAATAATTTCATTGAAATGTTTTTTTTTCAAAATTAAGAGTTTCATACTTTTTCCATGATACTATGGATGGATGTTCTCTCCAAATTAGTGTTGCCTTATTAGTTCAGGAGGATATTTGTAATACCCCGTTACGCTTTTCAAGTACTCCATTATTTGTGCTTTATTTATCGTCCTTATTTTGGTGCATTTACGGGCTTCTCGGGGATGAAGAGCCTTTTCTGGGGGAAATGACCTAAAGTTCAGGGATGTATGTTTGTTTTAATTAATGGAGTCCGGGTATAAACATGTTAAAGACTTAGTGGGGTCCTTACCAAATTTGGAGAATGCTCAGAGGGGGGTTTTGAGTTTCTCTTCTTAAACATGCAATTTCTACAATCTACTGGGTGATTACATGTTGTTTAAGGGTTTACACACCATGTAATGTTTTCTAGGAATATGCCATGAAATAGGTTCAGGGCATGAAGGGTTTACATGCCATGTACTGGGTTCACATCGTGTACTGTCAAAAATCAAAGTTTTAATAAAAAGGCGCTGGGTTTTTCTACGTACTTGAGTTTATGGATTACACGATGTGTAATGGGATTACACACTATGTAATCATCACGAGTTGGGATTTTAGGGTGTCAGATGGGTGATTTTTCATTTAATTCATTGGCATCCATTCTCCCTCTCAACCTAGAAGCTATCAGGGGCAATTTTGGATGATTCTTTCCCTTTCGGATCACTTCGTTTGGCAATCAATCACCATAGTTGTTGTAGTGTGCCTCTCCGGGTAAGCGTTCCTTTTGGTTCTTATTTCCTTTAGTTGTGGCTATTTCTTTGGCTGTAATTAGGTTTCATATTCGTGATTGGATCGTGTTTTCTATCGATCCATTTCAGTTTCTTGGAGAGCCTTGTCTTTCAAAGGTCATTCTCATGGTTTTCAATCACTTTTGTCGAAGACAATTAGGTTTATACCATTTTAAGGCAGATGTTTCTATACGATGGGTTAATGTGATGAATTGCTTATTGTTCTTAGTAAATTCATTTGGGTTGTTCATTGCTTTGAAGTGATATGTGGTGTAGTGTCCCCAACCCGAATAGCCACACGAACAGTGCTATCGGGTTGGGTGTCACTAGCCTTAGGCGCATCTCCCTGAACAACAAAGGTCATCAACTAGTAGTGAGGTTGTAAACAGGTATAGTGGAGAGGCTATACCCTCTGAGAATAGATAATGGTACTGGTACGAGCATAATAGCATAACATGCAGCGGAAATAAATGAATCAGAAGACTCAAACCAGACCCACAAAGAGGAAGCACATGTAATAGCAATAAATATCGGAATAAATATAGAGACAACTGTAGCATAAAGTAAATAAAACAACATGCCAACACACCACATGTAGCCACAACAAAACAAGTATGCGTCCATAGCAGGTCATACATGTCAATATACAAAAAGGGAACCCATGGATAACCACTGTAGCTACATAAAAAAATAAGCATGATGATACATGAATGAAAGCTAAACAAAAATAAAACTCCATCTTGGCATGACCTCAAGGTCCATGCCAATCTACATGCCAAACTACACTATGATCTAGCTCTCGAAGCTGATCCTTTACATGTACGTAAAGCCATAAAGTTTACATGCGTCCCAAAGGTCCGGTGTAGGGTGTGAGATGAATCTTAGTAGGATACCACCCAATGGTGCATACCTAGTATATGTCTTTAAGCAGACTTGTATCTCTAAGTAAAATAAACAGTACGCTACATAAATAAACACAACCTCCATTGGTGCTCAATAACCACCAGAGAGTGTCACATGCTTCGACCAATGCCAAAATCTCATAAGAAAATAAGATTCCTTGGCCCATGGCCCAAAGTACCCCTATAGTTACAAAGTCCCTGTGAACCCTCAAGTTCCACCTCAATCACGTAGTCTGACACCACGTGCCTCCTAACACCTCGTGTCTCAAAGTACCGATGTCCTGAAGGCATGCCCAAAAAATAGTATCCCAGTCTCAAGGACCCCTGCTCAAAAGCTCACGTTGGCCCATGGAATGACAACCAGAGGAACAATGATGTCTATCCTCAAATAAATATCTCGGCTCATGGCCTCAATCATGGCGAGCCTCAGCCCCCAACCAGATAGCCTCATCGCTATCAACCAAAGGCTTCTCACCTTCCTTGTGGCTTTATATGGCAAGCACCCCAAACCATAAATACCTAATCCACAACTATCAGGGGCCTCTACCCACACAAGTGGTCAAAACCACCTCATCATAGAGTCAACCTGTGTGCACATGACTCAATCGGTGCTTTGGCCATCACATGTGAGCGGAAATCACCAAATAAGAACCTAAGCCACACCATCCCTAGAAACTTGTGCCCCTGCGACCATGTCTCTCAAATCCGATGGTCTTTCAATCCAAGTATCACGAGTCTTGCCCAACCTGACAGTCACACTGCCTCAAACCAACATCCACGATGCCCAATCCTGTGGTTAAAAACACTCAATCAAATCCGGGCCAATCCCAACCAGTGATCAGCATCACTCAATCCCGATGGTCATGCCATCCCAACCTCGAGCCAAGCCCATCACAACCACAAGGGTCTCATCATATGTAATCTAAAACATTACATAAATATAAAACACATTTAAGCACTTTTAAAAAGCAATTCAACTTAAAGAGATTGAATTGCTATAACTGGCAACTATTTCACATTAGCATGAAGGTCTTGAATGCCTCTAATAAGCTTAAAAAAAATTAAACATAGCAGTTTAAATCAAAAAAAATCAACAAAAACCAATTTGGAACCTCTATCCAAAATATCCCAATGAGCAATGACCTCTCGCTCGGCCTCGCTCAAGCGTAATAGGTATAGGGAATTCCTACAACATTCCACATGGTCTAACGGTCAAGTTAATATGCTATAACAGGGTTCTTCTCAAAAAACCATCAGCATTCTAAAAATTTTCACCCCCCAAATGTCTGTGAAAACTCAAAATAAGGTATGCACCACCTACCTTAGACTCATATACATAGGCACATCCGATATCAAAGTCTAGTTCGAAGCGGATCGATGTAGATCTAAGTTTCTATCTTAAACCTGAAATTGGTTCAGATGGAAACAACAGTCCGAAAGATGAAAGATCAAGAACAAATAAGGGTGCATGGGGTTATCCTTACTGAGGCGATCCTGCAACTTCTAGCAGATCAAAGAATGGACGATCGACAGAGAAGATGGATCAAAGGAGGAGAAAGGGAGAAAGTGTCACAAACCGAATCTGGTTTCCATCAAAACAGCACCCGTCCCAGCTCGTGGCAAGGCCCAAAGGGTGTTCCCGATCCCCACAGGATGACACAAGTTCCTGGATATAATAAAATGAAATTTGTGAACGATTTACCCGAGTTTATAAACATAAAACAACTAGTGAATCCCATAAAAAATCTAGATTTTTCAAACCAAAACATCTTTTACTAAATTTCAGAATTGAATTACACAATTTAAAACAATGTTTAAAGACTATTACAAAGAAAAAAAACCAAAAAGGATAGCCTAAGAACCTCCTCATGAAAAAAGGCACTGCCCTCAATCCATCTACACAACACTGCACCAATTGAAGGACCGATAGAAACCCGAACCATTGGTACTAAAAGCTTTACCCAAACCTACGACAAAATAACCAAGTCTTCTTACACCAAAGGTGTAAGTAGGGTGTGAGCCAAAACCCGATATGACCCCACCACTAAAATATTCCATTTTATAAACATTCAGAGATGAAAAGCTTGCAAGTTTTCATAAACATAAAATGCTAATAAGAATTTTAAAGAGATGCATCTTTAAATAAAAACAGTTTTCAAGTGGGCTACTTTAAAGAAGCAACACTTTTAAATAGAATGAAAAAGATACTGAATTTTTCTAGCCAAACATACCATATTCCGACGGTAAGTTTAAAATATCCAATGAGCACTAGCAACGGGAAACAACCCTAGGCACTAGCTCGCAGTGGGTCCCAGGTACCTCGTACTCAATGAAAGTAACCATACAAATATTCATTCTCATGCACACGAGCCACTAGTAGGGAGAATACCAATAACCTAGTGGTTCCCCATCATCATCATTATCATCATAATCATCATCATAATTTAGTTAGTGTTGTCATCGTCAAACTTGCTACGTGAAATATGGGCCAAACCCCACAGGATCACTAGGATACTAGTACACGTCCACCCACCTAGATACTTGGGTTTTCCCTCTTGTGATCAAACAAGTTCCACAAGCCATGAAATAAAATTTTCACATGAAAATACCACTTCCAAGTCATACACGCACCAAAAAACCCACACACATGTCAAATGATCCCCTTTTGCATTCAAATTCATTTTGGAAATCATACTCACACCAAAACATCCCACAACACGTTTCATCTCTCTTTCACACTTTAACAAATCCTTTAAACAAATTTACAAAACCTTTCCAAGATAGTACACATCACATAACAAACCATTCACATTAAAATAGATCATTTCAAAATTACACTCCTACCAAAACAGTTTGGCAACATAGTTGCACCTCTTACATAAATCAAGAAACCATTTTAAACCTTCACAAAACAATTACAAGGAGTGTAACCATGTTTTGCACATAAAATCCTTCTAAAAACCCTCTTTTAAGACCAAAATAATACCAATATCACATCAAACCAGAATTTTCAGCCATAACATCATTTAATAAAACTATTATATGAATCATAAAATGACCCCAATGAACACAACATGAAATACACACAAAAAATATTCATTTTTGCACAAAAATGCCACTTAAAAACCAACCTCTTAAAAAATGCTACCAAATATATTTTTTTCACCAAAAATAATGGAATAGAATCATGATAAAAATATAAATCAATCAAAACTAACTTATCCAATAATTCTTACACATGGAATCACCTACCATTTGTGCTAAAAATTCCAAACCGTTGTGTGAAATTTCAATCGCACCACCGCCACACCACAAGGAAGTGAAATCATGCCCTAATCCATAATATTTTACCAAAATGACACAAAATCAAACCCTATGTATGAACCCTAGCTTCTGGAAATTTTATAACCTCAAGAAAAGTGGAAGAAACCTTAAGCAAAAGGGAGGAACATGAGATGAAACTCACTTAATTGAGAGATCTTGAATAAATCGCCCTAAATCCACTAAAATATGAATATCCAAGTAACCAAAACTGGTAGGGAGGCTATAATAAGTCTTATTAGGTCAATTGGGGACTATAATAAGGGAAAAAGAGTGAAAATTGAAGGAGTTATGAAAGAAACATTTTACCTCTTCAAATCTGGGCGATTTGAGAAACCCTAAGAAGTTTTACCCTAATCCGCAATGAAAATGAGCTCCAAAGAGGAAAAAATATAATGGGGGTGATACTAGGGTTTTTTGGATTCAGGTGGGAGGTGTAATCACTGAAAAGGAGTAAAAAATGAATAAGATGTGAAAGAATTAAAATAAAATTTTAAAATAGAAATTGGGATCACGGGTTGGCCCAATGCCTAAATAAATCACCCAAATCCAAAATGATATTGAGTTCCTAAGGGGTCCAAATGGCTATGATGATTTGAATAGGTCAGGGGAGGACAAGTGGGAAGTGTAATGGGTAAAAAAATGTTAAAAAATGAAGGATTTATAAAAGAAACAAATTTTGTTTTTAAAATTGGAAATGAGTTCACGGTTTGGCCCAAATCTTGGAAACTCATCCTTTCCTCCAAAAATACATGAGAAACCCCCGCAATAAAGAAAGAATTGAAATTAAATGAAAAATACCTTTAAAATAAGTCATGTATGTGATAATTATCCTCACCATAAAGCTTTCCGCCCTTGGAAAGCCACAACAAGGCCAAAAGCAAAAACCAAACCCAACCGATAAACCAAGATGTACTCCTTCGCCAAGTTTCACCCCCAAAGGACAAAACACCTCCAGTGATCAATTAAGGAAGGAATACTCTCACAAAACAAAACTTACACCAATTTACTGAAACTATCAAGCACATTCAGACTTCATTCCAAAAGAAAACTCCTCAAACACTATCCAAACAAGACTCAAACAATTTACCTGACATCACAAGGCATCACCGAACATGACCATTGCGACTGATAGAAACAATACATGGAAAGGGACCTTATTCCAAGTCCCCAAACAACACACAATCCCAGCAAGTGTCCATAACATCCTCTCATGACCATATTTCCTACACTGGTGGTTTGACATGAACCCCTCCTTTGAAGAGACTACAAAGGACCCTGTGGCTCTCTTAGACACCATCCACACTAACAACCCCAGACTACTTTCACCTTCAACGAATCAGGTAACTTAAGAAAATAAGGTCTCTTTCAACCTTCCACGAGCACTATCCCACTACAAGAGGATCCGAAAAACCAAGAAAGGAAATGGTGTAGACTAAGTCTTCAAAGCGCGAGAAAAAGATTCCTTATATTGATCAACTGTAGGATCTTCCAATGACGAAACAATCTGGGCTGCACTTTAGTCGTGCATTAAATCTTAATGGGGGAATACCTTATCCAACGAGAGAACCCAAGGACCCAACCAAGCTGTTCCACTGGTCAAAATGTGCAAGAAACTAGAACCGAATACATTAGGGGAACCACCGTAAAGGCTTCCCAAAATTTTCTTAGAAGAGACCACTAACCAGCCCTTCAACCCAACTTACCAAAGAAACACAAACCCAAAACTCTGTTCAAACAAGAGGGGTTCTTGGAATCAAAAAATCCCACAACAACAAAATTTCTAAAATCACATAAGACACACCACCCCAAAAAATTTATCAAGACATCAAGTTTTACTTTAAAATCATCTCTTTGAAAATAAACGGTTCAGCGGTTAGCATATCCACCAATGGTACTGTAAAGACCCAGATTTTTCCATTTAATTTTTTTTAAAATTATATGGAAATATTACGAGTCTGGTAAAATTAACAGTGCGTGATTCCAAGGCCCGGAGTTCCTGGAATGAATTTCTGAACTTTTTTTAGGTACGTTCAGTAAACGCGTGAGCGGTGTTTTGTAACTTTTGAACAGGTGCTCAGAATTGAAATCTGAATGCACCGTTGAACTTGCAGCACCGATATTCGCTTAAGGAGACCTTCACCTTGACCTCAATAGGTTGAGGGTGAAAGTTAGTTTTCATGTTTTTCGTGGGAGAGTTAAAAGAATAAAAATAAAATAAAACAACTTTTATTTTATTTGAAACCTCTTTTTTTTGGAATTTTGGTGATGGGGACCACCCTAACTCTCTTCTTTAATGTGGGAGACCCTTGGAAACCTCCCAATTGAATTCATGGTGGTGGGGACCACCCAAGCCTCTCTTTTAATGGGAGGTGACTCTTGGTTTCTTCCTCAATTTAATGTGTCAACTCTATTTGTTTAATTAATAAACTTAATCTTATTAAGTTGGCACCACACCTTTCATGGGAGAAATCATTGGAAAAGGAAAGGAGAACCTTTAGAGAAATATCATCCGACGAAGAATGACTTCTGAACGAAGAATGAGGAACCAACTTCAGAAGCGTCTTGCGGGAGCAACGAACGCTGACGTCCCATTCATCGACTTCATCTTCTTCCTCACACCATCTCTAAGGAACGAGGTAGGGATTTTAATTTGAAACATGATTGAATTTATATGTTGATTCTTCATATTCTAGATTCACAATGACGATGGCTAAACAAACATGGTCATTGTCCCGCACATATACCTTTCTCCCTTTTCTTTTGTTCTTTGCGCGTTCTTCGTGGGTTCATCGACGCCAAATATTTAATAGTGCTGAAAACACAATGTTTTGTTGAGCGCAATGTATGGACGTGGAGCCCTCAACCTGAGGATCATGAATATGCAGTCGTTTTATTTTTCTGGCTTAGAACGGAGATACGGTGAACCGCAGAAGAGGAGGGCGGCCGACATACCGGCCAGCTGTGTGGAGATAGGGCAGCACGCGTCCGCGCCGCCGGATGAGCAGGAGGTCGCGACACGTTAGCCGCGGTGGAGTAGATTTGCGGCCGGTACGCCGGTCGGCCACGTGGCGGAGCGGCGGTGTGCGTCCGCGCCGCTGATCGTACCACGATTCACTGTTTTATTCCACCCTTACACCGCAGTTTTAAACTAGTTTTGTAATGAATATTCCAAATATAATAATAAATTGCACTTCATGTTTTAATAAATCAATTAATGTTAATCAATATTATAATGGAAAATGTTACTTGTTTTTATTGTTTCAATGTAGGTGGAGGTGATTTGGAGGGCCTTTGATGAAGTGGAAGAAAAATGGGCCAAAATTGCATGGATCCATGGACATATGTCCACTGTTTTGCATAGTACACAAAATCCGTGCATCCAAATGGGATGAAATTTTGTGGGCCTGTCCAAAATTTAATATGCTACATTTCATATTAATGAACCCAATGCTGATTCGGCTTCTATAGGGCCCATCCGAACTGATCTGTCCAAGCCACCGAATTTGGACCAAGTCAAATGCGGTGTTCTGTATTTTATCAATATCTTGAGCTATAGTTGTCCAAACGGTGCCAACCTTTCGGTGGAGACAGTCAAGAGGCAGGGCTACAACTTTTCTATTTTCTCCAAAGCGAGACAAGACTGTCTGAAGGCCGAAACACATCGTTCAAGTGGATTGATGAAATCTGTGTGCCTAAAACCACCTTCCAATTTTCCTATAAAATGGCACCTTGGGCTCCCCATTTGTAAGTTCGGCCAAGAGGCAAGGTGCTGCCATTTTGGAGTCCCCAAGGAGTCTTCTCAGAATCCCTAGCACTTCTGGAGGCTATGGGAAATGCTACTTCAACATCTTCTTCTTCTTCCTCTCCCATGGGTTTCTAAACCCCTTGTGATCACCCGGGGAGGAACGTGATGTACATCCCGAGCTTCATGTTTGTAATATTTGAATGATATTTTAAATTCCAGATTGTTGTGTTGTTTTTCATCATCTTCTATTCTTATTTTATTGAGTTATGTACCGGTATGTCATGCTCAACTCATATGATCATGTTTGGGGGTACCCATTCATGTGATGTTTCACACCCCGTTCACCACTTTCTTTCCCCCTTTCAATTGCGGTGTTTGTGTGGTTTATATTGGTCAATTGAACTCACACAAGAACTTTCAAGGCTATGTACATTTATGTCATGGTATCACAAAGAAATAACATACAAATCTGGACAGCGTATCGAGTTTTTCGTGTGTTTCCTTGGTGAGTTTTGGTTATGAAGTCAAACACAATTCACCCAATCATCGGTGGTGTCCGGTGAATCGTTATGTGTTTTCGACTGAACCCTAGGAGGTATCCTAGTACAAACTCAGTAACATTCTGGTTCTAGGTGTTACAAACCAGGGATTAAAAGATCATAACCCCATCCCTTGAAGCGATGAAGGATGAGCATCACGAGAATTCCCCGGGTTGATCACGCTTAATCAATCTTGTTCATTTCTACTTTGTTTTATCGCTTTCATTTTCTATTTTCATCATTAATCATAAAACCCCAAAGTTTCACAAAACCTAATTCACCTTCTACTTTCATAATAAGATCCCTCTTTTTAAATTAATGATCTAAGGCTCCGTCGAGAGACGACCTAGGGTTGCTGCTATACTGCAGAAATTCTAGTTAAAAATAAACATCTAATTTGACGCGCTCGACAACGCGGTCAAATTTTGGCGCCGTTGCCAGGGAGCCAAGATCATTTTTTTTCTTTATTTATTTTTATTGGGTCATTTTACTTCTTGATTAGTACTCCTCTAAATACCCCACCCCCATTTGATTGTTTTTGTTTTGGGTTTTGTCTTTATTTTTTGTTGTTTTTGGTGTGTTCTTTCTCTCTCTCTCTCTCTCTCTCTTCTTCTCAATCTCCCTCTCTAATTTTATAGTATAACATTATATTCTTCTTTCACCCTTCTTAAGTTTTTTTTATCCATCTCAAATAAAAAAACACAACAAACAATCAATCAATCAAACTGGACATCATTGTTGCATGACAAGATCTGGTAAAGGAACACTACTTGAATTTGATCCTGAAATTAAAAAGTCACTTCACACACAAATCAAGGCATCTAGAGAAGGTCAATCAAGTAACATTGTGGAACCTCATTTAGAACCTCAAGTGGTTCTAAACCAACCCAAAATTGAACTCAATCAAACCCAAGAAAACATGACTGCAAATAATCGAACTTTAAAAGAACTTACTACCCCTGATGTGGAGTACCAACCTGCGTACATCCAATATCCCGAGGAAGCAGCCAACTTTGAGCTTAGATCAGGTCTCATCCACCTTCTTCCAAAATTCCATGGTCTTCCCGGAGAGGACCCTCACAAACATCTAAAAGAGTTTCACATAGTGTGCTCCACCATGAAACCCCAAAATGTGTCTGAGGACCTCATTAAGTTTAGGGCATTCCCTTTCTCCCTTGATGGTGTAGCCAAAGATTGGCTATACTATTTGCCTTCCACAATTGGGGGCTGGAATGACCTAAAAAGACTTTTTCTAGAGAAGTTCTTCCCTGCCTCCCGAACTGCATCAATTAGGAAAGAAATCTGTGGAATTAGGCAATCACAAGGAGAGACCCTTCATGAATACTGGGAGAGATTTAAGAGACTTTGCTCAAGCTGCCCCCACCACCAGATTAGTGAACAACTATTAATCCAATACTTCTATGAGGGACTTATCCCCATGGATCGTGGAATGATTGATGCTGCAGCTGGTGGTGCCCTAGTTGACAAAACTCCTTCTGCCGCTCGTGACTTAATAGCCAACATGGCTCAAAATGCACAACAATTTGGTACACGAGCTATTGCACCAACCCGAGAAGTTCATGAGGTAAGTCATTCAGCCCTAGAACAAAATGTAGATACTAAACTTGATGAGATGCATACCCTTCTAAGGCAATTAGCTCAAGCACAAGGTAACTCACAATCTACTTCTATTCCATTGCATTGTGGTATTTGTTCTGATAACACTCATTTTTCTGACCAGTGCCCACAACTTCAAGATTCATCTGAGTCCTGTGTAGTTGTGTTCCCAGGGCGTCCATTCCAACAAGTGCCTCCCTTCAAGCAAGAACCATTCAGGCCAAATCCAAACCCCGGGTGGCAAGCACAACCACAATACCGACAAGGAGGAAACTCAAGCTATCCGAAGCAGAATTAGTATCAACAAGGCCAAGGTATGAAACCTTCTTATCCTTCAACTACGCAAAACAATCATCCTCCTCCTCCCAAATCTGAACCAAGCCTCGAGGACATGGTGAAACAAATGGCAACCCAGAACCTTCAGTTCCAACAGACCACACAATCGGCAATTCAAGACCTACGAACTCAAGTGGGACAATTGGTGAACACCATCGGTGAGCTTAAGATGCAAGGTTCTGGACAACTACCATCCCAACCCATTGCCAATCCGAAGGATAAAAGTAATGTATGTGCAATTACACTTCGTAGTGGTAAAGAAGCTTCTCCTTCTACTGATCCTATGAAACAGGTATGTCCCCCTCTTGAAAACACTCCTTCCCAACCCTAAAAAATTTCATGTAATGAAAAACAAAACAAAAAGGGCAATCAAATTATCATTGATGATTCAAATGAACAATCAATTCCTCTTCCTTTCCCTCAAAGACTCACTAAATCTAAGAAAAAAATTTGATAATGAGATTGACAATGAAATAATGGATACATTTAAAAAAGTTCAAGTTAATATTCCATTGTTGGATACAGTCAAGCAAATTCCCCGTTATGCCAAATTTCTTAAAGAGCTTTGCACCCATAGAAGGAGGTTGAAGGGGAATGAGAGAGTCAACCTGGGGAGGAATGTATCGGCCTTGATTAAACTAGCAATGCCAACCAAATGCAAGGATCCCGGCACATTCACCATACCTTGTACCATAGGGGAGACCTTCTTTTCTGATGTTATGCTAGATTTAGGTGCTTCCATTAATGTAATGCCTCACTCCGTATATACTTCTCTACAAGTTGGAGAGCTTCAACCAACAGGAATTATCGTGCAACTTGCCAACCGGAGTACAACACATCCAAAAGGAGTGATTGAGGATGTCCTTGTTAGAGTAAAGAATCTCATCTTCCCCGCTGATTTCTACATTCTTGAGATGGAAAATACCCGAACCCAAGGACATGCCCCTCTCATACTTGGGAGGCCATTCCTCAAAACAGCAAAGACGATCATCAATGTTCACAATAGTACATTGTCCATGGAATTCGGAGGAGAAAAGGTAAGTTTTAACATCCTTGAGGCTATGAAACACCCCGTTGAAGAGCACTCCACTCTTCCTGTCTATTCGATGGAAGTGCTCTCAAATGATGCACACACACACAATTCTCTCCTCAACCCAAACTCTGATTCTTTTTTGTTTTCTTCACCCTTGGATGATTTGAGTTTTGGTTCTTCATTTGAATGTTGTGTGGGTTCAGAAAAATGTAAATTTTGTACTTTAATTGATGAGTGTGTTTATTCTGAGGTACCCATGACTATCGATGATTCTGCAAATCTCATTTCAATAGATTCTCTTTCCTTTGAGAATAAACATGAGCAGATAGATAGTTTCATGGACCTCACTCCCCATAAATCCCCTCCCTCAATCCAGAAACAACCGGTGTTTGAACTTAAACAACTTCCTTCTAATTTAAAATATGCATATCTTGAGGGTATTGACCAATTGCCCGTCATTATTGCCAATAACCTCTCTCCACAACAGGAATTGAAACTTCTCAAACTTTTGAGAGAGTGTAAAAAGGCAATAGGATGGACATTGGCTGATATTCCCGGGATTATCCCATCTATTTGTATGCACCATATACTTTTGGATGATGAGGCTAAACCCGTAAGACAATCTCAACGCCGGTTGAATCCCACTCTCCTTGAAGTGGTAAAATTGGAAGTCAGTAAATTACTTACTACATGGATCATTTATCCTATATCTTATAGTAAATGGGTCAGCCCAGTGCAAATTGTGCCTAAAAAAACAGGAGTAACAATTGTGTCAAATGAAAGGAATGAATTGGTTCCAACACGTGTGCAAAACAGTTGGCGAGTCTGTATTGACTACCGTCGACTGAATCAAGCCACACAGAAGGACCACTTTCCTTTACCTTTCATTGACCAAATGTTAGAACGATTGGCTAGTAAGTCTCATTATTGTTTCCTTGATGGCTATTCGGGTTATTTCCAAATCCATATAGCCCCTGAGGATCAAGAAAAGACAACATTTACCTGTCCATTTGGCACATTTGCATACAGAAGGATGCCATTCGGTCTATGTAATGCTCCTGGTACTTTCCAGCGATGTATGTTGAGTATTTTTTCTGAGTACCTTGAGAGTTGTATGGAAGTATTTATGGATGATTTCACGGTTTATGGTTCTTCTTTTGATGATTGTTTGGAAAACCTAGGTTCTGTCCTCCACCGCTGCATTGAAAAAGATCTTGTTTTGAATTATGAAAAATGTCATTTCATGGTTGAGCGGGGGATAGTTCTTGGGCATATCATTTCAAATAAGGGAATTCAGGTTGATAAATCTAAAATTGAATTAATTTCATCCCTTCCATTTCCAAAATGTGTTCGTGAGGTGCGGTCTTTCTTGGGTCATGCTGGTTTTTACCGACGATTCATTAAAGACTTTAGTAAGATCACACTTCCCTTATCTCGGTTGTTACAAAAGGATTCTGAATTTGTTTTTGATAAAAATTGTGAGGATGCATTCAATTCACTAAAAAAGAGTCTCACATCACCTCCCATAATCCAACCACCTAGGTGGGATCTCCCCTTCGAGCTTATGTGTGATGCCTCTAACTTTGCAGTTGAGGCAGTTTTATCAGAAAGGGTTGAAAAGGCTCCTCATGTCATTGTGTATGCCTCGCGTACCCTTGAACATGCCCAGGTAAACTACACAACCACAGAAAAAGAACTCCTTTCTATTGTGTTTGCCTTGGAAAAATTCCGTTCATATCTTCTTGGGTCAAAAGTGATTGTGTTTTCTGACCATGCTGCCCTTCGTTTCCTCCTAAAGTAACCTGAAGCCAAGCCCCGCCTCATTCGGTGGATGCTCCTCCTCCAAGAGTTTGACCTTGAGATTAGAGATAAGAGAGGGGTGGAGAATGTTGTAGCTGACCACATTAGTAGGATTTCCCCAACATTGGACCATCATGTTGACTCACCCCTACCCATTGGAGAATTCTTCCCTCATGAGAACCTTTGTGATGTTGTGGACCTTACCCCCTGGTATGCGGACATTGTGAATTTTCTAGCAACATCTAGGTTCCCCCCTGATTTTATCACTTCACAATTCCATAGACTTAAGCATGATTCTCGTTGGTACATTTGGGATGACCCATACTTGTGGAGAATCTGTAGTGACCAAGTAGTTCGTCGGTGTGTCCCTGACCATGAGTTCACCTCTGTTTTGACCTTCGACCACACTTTGGCCTGTGGGGGCCACTTCGGCTCTCAATGTACAGCTCGAAAGGTCTTTGACTCAGGATTATATTGGCCAACATTGTATAGAGATGCCCATAGGTTTTGTAAATCATGTACTCGATGTCAATTCACAGGGAATATCTCCAAGAGGAATGAAATGCCCCAACAACCCATGTTATTTTGTGAGATCTTCGATGCATGGGGCATTGACTTCATGGGGCCTTTTCCAAATTCATTTGGCTTTGTGTACATCTTATTGGATGTTGACTATGTATCTAAATGGGTGGAAGCAAAGGCCACCAGGACCGATGACTCTCGAGTGGTTGTTGATTTTGTGAGGTCCCAGATTTTCAGTAGGTTTGGTCTACCAAGATTCATCATTAGTGATCAGGGTTCACATTTTTGCAATCGTAACATGAAAAACTTGCTTCGTAAGTATGGGGTTGTTCACAAAGTCTCCACTTCATATCATCCCCAAACTAACGGACAAGCAGAAATTTCAAATCGGGAAGTTAAGCGAATCTTGGAGAAAACTGTACAACCCAATAGGAAAGATTGGAGTTTGCGCTTGGATGATGCACTTTGGGCGTACCGTACTGCTTTTAAAACACCGATCGGAATGTCACCATATAGGATTGTGTTTGGGAAATCTTGTCACCTCCCGGTGGAGGTAGAACACCGTGCATATTGGGCTGTTAAACAATGTAATATGAACCTTTCAGATGTAGGTGGGGAAAGAAAGTTGCAGATTCAAGAGTTGGAAGAAATTCGACGTGATGCATATGAAAACTCCCGAATCTATAAAGAGAAGACAAAGGCTATTCATGATAGCATGATTCACCAACGGAAGTTCCATATTGGTGAGAAGGTCCTCATGTACAATTCCAGGCTTAAGCTCCACCCAGGTAAGCTTCGTTCCCGATGGCTCGGTCCTTATACTGTTACTAATGTTTACCCTTTTGGTGCAATACAGGTTTTGCATGAGCAGAGTGGACGAAGTCTTACCGTCAATGGGCAACGACTTAAACACTTCTATGAGGATTTTCCAAAGAATCCGGTGGAGGAAATCCACCTTCTCGACGCATCATACCAATAAAACACACCAAGTTTTATCCTTCCTTCTCACATTTTCAATTATTTCAGTGAGCACACTGCACATTCTAGGTGTGGGGGGGGGGGTGGATACATTCCTGGGTTAGTTAGGATTTTTCATCATTTTCTCCTTTTGTTTTCTCTTTCTGGCCTTCTTTATGGTATTTTTATTTTTCCCCATCAACAATTTCAAAATTCCATGATGTGCGACCATAAAATGGAGAAAGTAAAAATACCATAACGAAGGCTAAAAAGAGATTGTGTATGAGTTTACCATCAAGGAGTGATTTTTAGTGAATTGGTTTTCTGTCAATGATATAAATGGTTGTATCTATGTGAAACCTTTGAGATGATTGATGCCCTTTGTGTGAGTAGTTTTTTTTGGAAAACTGTGTCACTAATATCTCCACAATTTTTTGCACCAAACCAGAAAGTGTGATTATTTATCACTTAATATAAGGTAAATATATGTTGGGTTAATATTTTTCAGCTTTAAATGATATTTCCATATGTTCGTTCCTTATCCGATCTGTTTCATTACTGTACCAAATTGACCTATGTGTGTGTACCTAATGTCCGACTGTTGTACGCCCTCAAAAAAAATTGTTCTGTCTTTGGTAGGTCAAAAACCACTCTTCCTCAACCTTTGATCTTGTTATAACTATTTCAATTAGTGTCGTGAGGAGATCAAACAAGGGTTGAGAGATGAGTGTGAGATTTGTTCCAACTGCAACTTCAAAAAAAATATAATAAATGAGGGGAGTGATGAAATGTGCAACATATGGGGATATCTAGGTCAGGAGCTTATGGTTTGACTTCTGGGAATACTTAAATGAGTGGGTCTTGAAATATGATTGCAAAGGATGTAGGACAGGTTCAGTGACAAAATCATTTAAGCTGAAAAATGTTAAAATAACATATATTTATTGGATATCAAGTGAAAAGAATAGCATGGAATGATTTTCACACACACACATGGAGATTTAGTGTCATGGTTTACTTCTGAATTCCTTTCTCAATTGGGTATCATGAATCTTTTTGAATTTCACTATGATATGATTTATGAGACATCTTTTTCTATTTTCACTAGGAAGAACTCCTTGGTGTGGTTCGTGCATTGATCACTTTACTTTAAATAAAATTTCCTCAAATGATAAATCTTTAGGATGTTGGAAATATATATATATATATATATATATATATGAATCATTGTATTTGGATATGCGACTTTGCCCAGGAGTGCAAATGTTTAGGTGTGGGGGTGTGATCGTACCACGATTCACTGTTTTATTCCACCCTTACACCGCAGTTTTAAACTAGTTTTGTAATGAATATTCCAAATATAATAATAAATTGCACTTCATGTTTTAATAAATCAATTAATGTTAATCAATATTATAATGGACAATGTTACTTGTTTTTATTGTTTCAATGTAGGTGGAGGTGATTTGGAGGGCCTTTGATGAAGTGGAAGAAAAATGGGCCAAAATTTCATGGATCCATGGACATATGTCCACTGTTTTGCATAGTACACAAAATCCGTGCATCTAAATGGGCTGAAATTTTGTGGACCTGTCCAAAATTTAATATGCTACATTTCATATTAAGGAACCCAATGCTGATTCGGCTTCTATAGGGCCCATCCGAACTGATCTGTCCAAGCCACCGAATTTGGACCAAGTCAAATGCGGTGTTCTGTATTTTATCAATATATTGAGCTATAGTTGTCCAAACGGTGCCAACCTTTCGGTGGAGATAGTCAAGAGGCAGGGCTACAACTTTTCTATTTTCTCCAAAGCGAGATAAGACTGTTTGAAGGCCGAAACGCGTCGTTCAAGTGGATTGATGAAATCTGTGTGCCTAAAACCACCTTCCAATTTTCCTATAAAATGGCACCTTGGGCTCCCCATTTGTATGTTCGGCCAAGAGGCAAGGTGCTGCCATTTTGGAGTCCCCAAGGAGTCTTCTCAGAATCCCTAGCAGTTCTGGAGGCTATGGGAAGTGCTACTTCAACATCTTCTTCTTCTTCCTCTCCCATGAGTTTCTAAACCCCTTGTGATCACCCGGGGAGGAACGTGATGTACATCCCGAGCTTCATGTTTGTAATATTTGAATGATCTTTTAAATTCCAGATTGTTGTGTTGTTTTTCATCATCTTCTATTCTTATTTTATTGAGTTATGTACTGGTATGTCATGCTCAACTCATATGATCATGTTTGGGGGTACCCATTCATGTGATGTTTCACACCCCGTTCACCACTTTCTTTCCCCCTTTCAATTGCGGTGTTTGTGTGGTTTATATTGGTCAATTGAACTCACACAAGAACTTTCAAGGCTATGTACATTTATGTCATGGTATCACAAAGAAATAACATACAAATCTGGACAGCGTATCGAGTTTTTCGTGTGTTGCCTTGGTGAGTTTTGGTTATGAAGTCAAACACAATTCACCCAATCATCGGCGGTGTCCGGTGAATCGTTATGTGTTTTCGACTGAACCCTATGAGGTATCCTAGTACAAACTCAGTAACATTCTGGTTCTAGGTGTTACAAACCAGGGATTAAAAGATCATAACCCCATCCCTTGAAGCGATGAAGGATGAGCATCACGAGAATTCCCCGGGTTGATCACGCTTAATCAATCTTGTTCATTTCTACTTTGTTTTATCGCTTTCATTTTCTATTTTCATCATTAATAATAAAACCCCCAAGTTTCACAAAACCTAATTCACCTTCTACTTTCATAATAAGATCCCTCTTTTTAAATTAATGATCTAAGGCTCCGTCGAGAGACGACCTAGGGTTGCTGCTATACTGTAGAAATTCTAGTTAAAAATAAACATCTAATTTGACGCGCTCGACAACGCGGTCAGCCGCCGGTGGAGTAGGAGGCTACGAACGCTTTGTCACGACGGAGGCTGAAGGGTGGCTGACACCCGGCCGGCCACGAAGGGCAGTGGTGTCGTCGCGCCGCTGGGAGGAGGATCGGCCGACGATCCGGCCGGCCGTGGCGCACTGAGCAGGACCCGCTCCGGTGGGTCCCGCTTCCAAAAACCGAACGTCCCTTTGGCCATTTGGGTGACCTGGGTGGTGCCTCCCTCCCGAGCGTTGGCTAGGGCGGACCCCTCCACGGCGGTCCCCCCGACCGCGGGCCACACCCAGTGGGCCATGCCACCGGGCCAGGCCGGGCCGGACCATGGCCTAGAGGGTTAGTCCTGCTGAGGCCCAGGCCAACCGGGCCGGACTCGGGTCGGGCTAGGTCGGACAGGACCCGGGCCCATCGGGACCCAGTTTCGCCTTTTTGGCCATAACTTGCGAACCGAGCATCCGTTTGACAAACCGTCTACGGCACCAGAATCCTTGGATCGTGATGGTCCTTGGGGTATACCCCACTTGAGTTTTGGATAAATTTGGAGTATGGCTGGGTTGGATCGAACCCGAATCCAACCGGGCCCTTGGAACAGAAACGCTAATAACTTACTGATCGGGCGTCTGATTGACGCGTCGTCAGTCGCGTTGGGTCCCTTTTAACGTGAAAGACCTTTGGGATGCTCCTTCGTGGGACTTTGTGGCAGTTGAAGCATCGACCGATGGCTTGAGGAGTGGAACCTTCCGGAATCAAGCATGCTTAGTGCGGGAACCCAGTGGCTGACAGTGAAGCAGAGGTTGGAGACAGATCATACGGAGGTTAGTACCGAGCTATCCTGTGTGGGTCAGTACCGATCCTATGTGGTTCAAATCCTATATGGGTTAGCGTTCAACGATCCTGTGTGGGTCAACGTATACCAATCCTTTGTGGGTCAGATCCTGTGTGGGTCAGCGTTCAACGATCATGTGTGGGTCAGCACATACCGATCCTGTGTGGGTCAGATCCTGTGTGGGTCAGTGGGGGTTAGTGCCTATCGATCCTATGTGGGTCAAACTTTGTATAGTCAACAGCAATGCCTCTCGACAGAATAAGATGATCTAGCTTCTCAACTAATCATCTGTACTTCTGTGCCTTACTTATATACCTGGTGTGAGTTGAGTCTGTTACCTTCAAGGTGTTACCTGTGTGGTACTTCTACCTTTGTGGTGTTACCTAAGTGGTACATCTACCTTCGTGGTGTTACCTGAGTGGTACTTCTACCTTCGTGGTGTTACCTGTGTGGTACTTCTACCTTCATGGTGTTACCTGTGTGGTACCTCTACCTTCGTGGTGTTGCCTTTGTGGTATTCTTTATCCTTGTGTGAGATGAGTATATCTTGATAACTTAGGTATATGTATGGGCATATAACTAAGTATAGTTGATGTCTATTGCTACGTTCTTTTTGGTTTTTCCTTCCTGGAACTCTAGGAGACCTTAGGGGGGTCTCGGTGTCCCTACTGAGTATCGTTATACTCACTCCTGCATGGGCTATGCCCGCACCTTGTTGTGTCTTGTGTAGATGACAGACAACACTGACTAAGGATGAGGGTACTAGAAATGGAGGTCGCTCGGAGGTGGACCTTAGATGAGGCCCGCAGTGACAACCATTTGAGAGCTGTACCTACCCTTCAGGTAGGATCCTTGACGGGTGTTCACAAGACCTTTTTTTAGTTTTACTTGTACTTTCCTGTTTAACTTGTATCTTTCAGTTGGGCTTGTATTCTCGCCCTTTTACTTACTGTACTTACTTTGTTTACTATACAGTTTACTTTGTACTCGTATCTTGTTGTGTGCTTGGTTGTGTAAGTTTACAGGTTATAAAGGCAATGCCTTCCCGGTTTTGGGGATATGCCTTTCTGGTGCTAGTCGCCAGCCCCTGGCCTATGGAAGGCGGGCTTGGGGTAGTCACGACATGGGCCCCGAGGGACGGTCCATGAAAAATTGGTATCAGAGGAGTTCGGTTCTATCAAAGAACTATAACTATGATATTTTCTATGTGGCAATAGTGTTAAGTGTGATGAGTGTGGTTTTTAGTTCAGGGAGTCCAGTGTTGGTGCGGCGGCCGACGTATCCATACACCAGGACCCTGACTTCTGATTTCTGACTCAGTGTGTAAAAATACTAATTGCGTGTGTGTTTTTGAAAAGTTTTCTTTGTGATCTCTTTTAGTCAGCTCACCAGGTATAACTTATAACCATGGAGCACCTGTTTCTTTCATGATGCCTCCACACAGACAGCTAGTCAGGGTTCCAGGTAGAGTACATGATAACAACCCACCGAGCGATGGGGCTTCGGTGTAGGGCCCCCTTACAACATTTGTACCATCGGGTGGTGTACCAGCAGCACCACTACCCATTGGGCAGCCGATGCCACCATCCCCAACAGTAGAGGGTGCACGCCTCTTGAGCCCGTTGCACAAGTTCCAGTACCAGAGGCCACCGAGGTTCCGAGGCGAGATAGATCCACAGGTGGCTGAGGACTGGCTGGAGGCCGTGGTTAGAGTTTTTCGACTGGTAGGGACACCAGCTGATCTCATGGAGATCCTTGCCGCCAGCCTTCTTCAGGCAGCAGCGGGCAGATGGTGGAGTTTGATGCTCCAGGTTCACGACGAGGTCACTCTCATCTAGGTAGACTTCGAGAGCCTTTTCAGGTTAGAGTTTGTCCCAGCGACCTTATGCTCAGTGCGTATACAGGAGCTTCTCCACTTGCAGTAGGGTAGCATGACTATGGCTCAGTATTCAGTGAGGTTCACCGAACTCCCGCGCTACTCCACTGACATGGTGCATGACCCATTCTTCAGGGCATGAACCTTCAAGCAGGAGCTCTGACGAGAGATTAGAGCTTTGATGGTTTCTCTCAGCATCCCGACGCACGATGAGGTGTTAGAGAGAGCACTCTTAGTGGAGAGATTCCTTGCTGAGCAGTCACCGGTAGCGAGACCCACCACCGGACGACACGTAGTAGAGTCATCGACAGCTAGCAGCATACAGATGACGCAGAGGTCCAAGAGGACCAGACCTATAGGTGGATGACCACAGGATACAGGGTCGGTGGTGCAGGGCTCTCGAGACAGAACATGACTGGCAAGGATCAAGCAATGTTACTCGTGCGGTGGATAGGGTCACATGGCTCGCGACTGCCCGACCCGTCGTACGAATGACCAGAAGACGGTCGAAGGACCGCCTGGGCAGAGGTGAAGATTTGATTGAGGAGGTCCGTAGGTAGGAGACGGACATGGCAGAGGAGCTGGCCATGCAGCAGGCGGTGGGCAGCGATTCGAGGTTTTACCGCCACCACCTCCAGGTGGTCCACCCCGACCGCAGGGAGCAGGTGGATAGGGACGAGCTCAGATTCAGGCAGCTAAGGCCTACAACCATGAAGCTCCAGAGATGATACAAGGTATGATATGTGTCTGCTCCACCTTAGCTTCAATACTTATTGACATAGGTTCCAGTCATTCTTTTATTTCCACAGCCCTCCTTTGGAGCTTGGAGATTCCGGTGGAGCCGTTGGCTCGATCCTTACGGCTAGATACCCCTAAGGGAGTAGATTCGATGATTACACACTAGTGCCGGCAGTGTGAGATTACTCTAGGAGGCGAGAGATTTGACTGGGATCTTCTAGTAGCAGCGTCGAGGCCTTATGATGTCATCTTGGGTATGGACTGGTTATCCACAGTCCATGCTCAGATCAACTATATTAGGCGAAAAGTGTGGTGTGTCTGCACGGATGGGACCAGGTTTTCCTTCATCGGCGAGAAGAGAACCTTTGCAGCACAGGATGGACTTACCTGGAGGAGGGTTCAACCGATCACACATCAGTTGGCTAGCCTTACCCTCGGAGCGGTTGATGTTGAGAGTCTGAGCTATCCTATAGTGGTGGACTAGTATGCTGATGTTTTCCCTGATGATGTTTCGGGTCTACCTCCTCGTAGATAGGTGGAATTTTACATCGACTTGTAACCTGGGACGACACCGATATCTACACCAACATATCGGATGGCTCTTGTGGAGCTTCGAGAGCTGCGAGTATAGCTAGAGGACTTGCAGGGAAAGAGGTTCGTTAGGCCCAATGTTTCTCCTTGGGCAACCCCAATTTTGTTCACCAAGAAGGCAGATGGGAGTTTGAGACTCTATGTGGACTATCGGTGCCTGAACCAGGTGACCGTGAAGAACAAGTACCCACTCCCGAGGATTGACGATCTTTTTGATCAGCTGAAGGGAGCATGATGGTTTTCGAATATAGACCTCAGATTAGGCTATCACCAGCTCAGGGTACAAGATGAAAATGTGCAGAAGACGACCTTCAGATGTCGGTATGGCCATTATGAGTTCTTGGTTATGTCATTCGGCATGACCAATGACCCAAAAATGTTTATGGGACTCATGAACAGGATATTCCATCCATACCTCGATCACTTTGTGGTAGTCTTCATCGATGACATACTGATATACTTAGCCACAGAGGAGGAGCACGCCTATCATCTACAGATAGTTCTAGACACACTCTAAGAGCACCAACTTTATGGTAAGCTCTTGAAGTGCCAGTTCTGGATCTAAGAGGTCCACTTCTTGGGACATGTCATTTCGAAGGTTGGAGTTGTGGTGGATCCAGCGAAGATTGAGGTTTTGCTTGCTTGGGAGCCACCCAGGAGTGTGACGGAGGTGCAAAGTTTTCTGGGTCTGGCTGGTTACTACTGGAGGTTTGTGCCTTACTTTTCCAGAGTTGTGGCAACCTTATCAGCATTGACGAAGAAGGACAACCCTTCGTGTGGTCAGAGAGATGACAACAGAGTTTCCAGGAGCTGAGGCAAATACTGATGAGTGCCCCCATCTTGAGGCTACCAACGGAGGGCGTTGGGTACATAGTCTACTGCGACGCATCAGGAACCGGGCTAGGATGTGTCCTGATACAGGAGCGAGTAGTGATCGCATATGGCTCTCGACAGCTGAGACAACATGATCAGAACTATGCTACCCATGACTTGGAGTTAACAACATTGGTTTTCTCCTCAAAGATGTGGCGACATTACTTGATGGGTGAACATTTTACTGTTTACTCTGATTACATGAGTCTTAGGTATATCTTCTCTCAGAAGGACTTGAACCCGAGACAACGGTATTGGCTTGAGTTCCTCAAGGACTATGACTTTGAGATAGTCTATACTCCTGGGAAGGGGAAAGTTGTAGCAGATGCACTCAACAGGAGATCTGGTACACAGTTGCTGAGTGAGGCGATGGAGTATCTAACCGCTTTGCAGATATCCTACGTGGATCAAGATAGAGCATCTTATCTTCAGTATCTGACAGTCACTCCCCCACTCCTTCAGTGAGTCAGGGAGGCACAACTTGGGGACACTGACTGCGAGGCTCGACGTGCTCAGATATCCACAGGACAAGCACCTGATGGATTTTCTGAAGGTGTGGAGCACGTCATCATCTTCAGAGGGCGTACCATGGTACCGGTGATGCTATGAGAGGAAGTGTTGAGGGAGTTCCATACGAACCCTCTAGCGGTACATCCAAGAGTGGCGAAGATGTACCAGGACCTTCAGTGTCAGCACTGGTGGCTGGGAATGAAGAAAGCAGTGGCAGAGTTTGTCTCTTGGTGCCTCACTTGTTAGCAAGTGAAGGCAGAGCATCGGTTTCCAGTAGGCTTAGTACAACCACTAGAGGTTCTAGAGTGGAAGTGGGATGGAATTTTCATGGACTTCGTGATAGGACTTTCATGCATGTCTAGGAGTCATGATTCTATCTGGGTGATCGTTGATCAACTCACCAAGTCGTCCCACTTCCTACCTATCAGAGAGTAGGGATCAGTAGAGAGCTTGGGACGCCTCTACGTAAATGAGTTTGTGAGGCTTCATGGAGTTCCATCTATGATTGTCTTCGATTGTGATGCACATTTTACTTCCCAACTATGGAAGGGGTTGCAGGAGGCGTTCGGGACACAGCTTCGGTTGAGCACCGCCTTCTATCCTCAGACATATGGTCAGATATAGAGGATCATTCAGACCCTTGAGGACATGCTGCGTGCTTGCGTCCTTGATTTCAGCCATAGCTGGGAGGATTGCTTGCCTTTGGTGGAGTTCACATACAACAACAGTTATCACTCCACTATCGGTATGACACCATTGGAGGCACTGTACGGACAACCTTGTAGATCACCTTTGTGCTGGACTGATCCAGGGGAGTCAACACTCATGGGACCGGAGATGGTACGGACTACCACAAAGAAGGTGCAGATCATCCAGGCGCGGATGAAGACTGCACAGAGCAGGTAGAAGTCTTATGCTAACAGGAGATGGAGACCTCTGGAGTTCGAGGATGGTGACCATGTCTTTCTATGAGTTTCACCTCGACAAGGTTTGCAGAGATTTGGTCGGGGTGGGAAGTTATCTCCAAGGTTCATCGGACCCTTTCAGGTCCTCAGTAGAGTTGGCGAGGTGGATTACCGCTTAGCTCTTCCCCCTTAGTTGCACCGGGTGAATGATGTTTTCCACATATCCCAGCTGAGGATATACGTACATGATCCTTCGCACATCATTGACTGGGGCGAGCTAAACATTGAAGATGGGACGATGTTTTCATAGGTTCCAGTAGAGATTGAGGATCGATAGGAGAGAGTCCTACATGGGTGGTTGATACCTCTGGTGTGCTTACGTTGGCAGCACATGAACCACCAGGAGAGCACATGGGAGTGGGAGACTTAGATTCATGCTTAGTACCCCCACCTGTTTCCCTAGTTTGTGTTGTAGCTTTTGAGGATTCAAATCCCTGAGGTGGGGAGAATGTAAAGACTCATATTTTTCCATGTAATTTTTTTAATTATATGGAAATGTTACGAGTCCGTGAAAATTGAAGGAACATGATTCCGAGGCCTAGAGTGCCCAGAATGAATTTCTGAACTTTTTTTAGGTAAGTTCAGTAAATGCGCGAGCGGTGTTTTGTAACTTTTGAACTGGTGCTCAGAATTGAAATCTGAGGGCATTGTTGAACTCGCAGCGCCGATATTCTCTTAAGGAGACATTCACCTTGACCACAGTAGGTCGAGGGTGAAAGTTAGTTTTCATGTTTTTCATGGGAGAGTTAAAAGAATAAAAATAAAATAAAAAAACTTTTATTTTATTTGGAACCTCTTTTTTTTGAATTTTGGTGATGGGGACCACCTGAACTCTCTTCTTTAATGTGGGAGACCCTTGGAAACCTCCCAATTGAATTCATGGTGGTGGGGACCACCCAATCCTCTCTTTTAATGGGAGGTGACTCTTGCTTTCTTCCTCAATTTAATGTGCCAACTCTATTTGTTTAATTAATAAACTTAATCTTATTAATTTTGCACCACAACTTTCATGGGAGAAATCGTTGGAAAAGGAAAGGATAACCTTTGGAGAAATATCCTCCGACGAAGAACGACTTCCGAATGAAGAACAAGGAACCGACTTCGGAAGCGTCTTGTGGGAGCGACGAATGTCGACGTCCCCTTCATCGACTTTGTCTTCTTCCTCACACCATCTCCAAGGAATGAGGTAGGGATTTTAATTTGAAACATGATTGAATTTATATGTTGATTCTTCATATTCTAGACTCACAATGACGATGGCCAAACAAACATGGCCATCATCTCTCACATATACCTTGCCCCGTTTTCTTTTGTTCATTGCACGTTCTTTATGCGTTCATCAACGCCAAATATTTAATAGCACTGAAAACACAATGTTTTGTTGAGTACGACGTATGGAAGCGGAACCCTCGACCCAAGGATCACGAATATTCAATCGTTTTATTTTTCGGGTCTAGAATGGAGATGTGGTGAACCACAGAAGAGGAGGGAGGCCGACACACCGGCTGACCGCATGGAGATAGGGTGGTGCACGTCCGCGCCGCCGGATGAGCAGGAGGCCACGACCCATCGGCCACGGCGGAGCAGGTTCACGACTGGCACGCCGGTCGGCCGCGGAGGGTAGCGGCGCCACTGGGAGGAGGACTGGCCGGTGGTACGGCTGACTGTGGTGTACCGAGAAGGACCCACTCTAGTGGGTCCCACTTCCAAAAACTGAACGGCCCTTTGGCCATTTGGGTGACCTGGGAGGCGCCTCCCTCCAGGGTGTCGGCTAGGGCAGACCTCACCACGAAGATCCACCCGACCGCAAGTCGCGCCACCGAGTCGTCCCAGCGGGCTAGGCCCACCGAGGCCCAGGACAACCGGGCCAAACTCAGGTCGGCCCAGGTCGGGTCGGGCCGGGTCGCACCGGACCTAGGCCCATCCGGACGGAATTTCGCCTTTTTGGCCATAACTTGAGAACCGAGCATCCGTTTGCCGAACCGTCTATGGCACCAGAATCCTTGGATCGAGATGGTCCTTGGGGTATACTCTAATTGAGTTTTGGATAAATTTGGAGTATGGATGGGTTGGATCGAACCCGAATCCAACTGGGCCCTCAGAACAGAAACACTAATAACTTACTGACCGGGCGTCCGATTAACGCGTCGTCAGTCGCGTTGTGTGACTTTTAATGTGACGAACCTTTGGGATGATCCTTAGTGGGACTTCGTGACAGTTGAAGTATCGAACGATGGCTTGAGGAGCGGAACCTCCTGGAATCAAGCATGCTTAGTGCGGGAACCCAGTGATTGGCAGTGAGGCAGAGGTTGGAGACACAACATACGGAGGTTAGTATTGAGCGATCTTGTGTGGGTCAGCACCGATCCTGTGTGGGTCAGCGCTCAGCGATCCTGTGTGGGTCAGCGCATATCGATCATGTGTGGGTCAGATCCTGTGTGGGTCAACGGGGGTTAGTACCTATCGATCCTGTGTGGGTCAGACTCCGTATAGTCAGCAGTAGTGCCTCTCGAAAAAATAAGATGATCTAGCTTCTCGATTAATCATCTGTACTTTGGTGACTTACTTATATACCTGGTGTGAGCTGAGTCTGTTACCTTCGATGTGTTACATGTGTGGCACTTCTACCTTTGTGGTGTTACCTGAGTGGTACTCCTACCTTCTTGGTGTTACCTAAGTGGTACTTATACCTTCATGGTGTTACATATGCGGTACTTCTACCTTCGTGGTGTTACCTGTGTGGTACCTCTACCTTTGTGGTGTTGCCTTTGTGGTATTCTTCCCTCTTGTGTGAGATGAGTATATCTTGATAACTTAGGTATATGTATGGGAATATACCTATGTAGAGTTGATGTCTATTGCTACGTAATTTGTGGGTTTTCCTTTGTGGAACTCTAGGAGACCTTAGGGGGGTCTCGGGGTCCCTACTGAGTATTGTTATACTCTGCCCTACACGGGCTACACCCGCACCTTGTTGTTTCTTGTGCAGACGACGGACAACGCTGACTGAGGAAGAGGGTACCGGAACTAAAGGCTGCTCGGAGGTGGACCTTAGACGAGGCATACCGCAGTGACAACCATTTGAGAGCTGTACCTACCCTTTAGGTAGGATCCTTGGCGGGTGTTCACAGGAGTTGTTTTCAGTTTTACTTGTACTTTCCAGTTTTACTTGTATCTTTCAGTTGGGCTTGTATTCTGACCCTTTTACTTACTGTACTTACTATGTTTTCTATACAGTTTACTTTGTAATCGTATCTTGTTGTGTGCTTGGTTGTGTGAGTTTACAGGTTATAAAGGCAATGCCTTCCCGGTTTTGGGGATATGCCTTTCCGGTGCTAGTCACCAGCCCCTGGCCTATGGAAGGCGGGCTTGGGGTAGTCACGACACGGGCCCCGAGAGACAGGTCGTGACAGGTACCCCATGGGCCTCACACATGCATGTTTTCATGCCACACCGGGTACCCTCCTCATATCCATCCCGACACTCATCCAATCATTTCTTTAACCATCCATCACCCCATATAACCACATGCATGTGGTTTCTCGTGGAAATACCAAAGGTTAAAACAAAAATTCTTTCCACTTTTCAGAACCAAAACATTCAACCGACACTCCCTTTTTCTCAAACCCGTTAACCACAAAATCAATCCCAATTTAAAGCTTGCAAAACTTTTCAGAAAGGCACGATCATTCAAATAAAAACTCACTTTCAAGCCATACATTAATTTCAAAACATTTCATCCCATTTCAAAACACTACCAGTTTTATGACAAACACCATTTGATCAACACCCATTCATTGAAAAACTCATGTCCTCTTATTTAAAACAAGGTTCCAATGATTCGTAAAACTTTTAAAATTCTCACTAGTTACCAAATCAAAAATCCATTTCTAAATTCCACACACAAATTCAAAAAACACTTTATTCCATTCAAAACACTTTTTCAATAATTCAAAAAGTTCCATTTGAAACAGATTTTCAAACTCCACTTTGATGTAATTTATACTTTCAAAAGAGTTTAAATACACCATTACCATTTCAAAACAATTCTGAAAATTCAGTTCCACCATTTCAAAAATCAAACCATTCACTCTTTATTAGAAAATTATTTCACAAAAACTTTATGCTTCTTAAAACCAAGTCATTTTTGCTTTAAAACCAAAATTCCAAGATTCCAAAACTAAAGGACACAAGACAATGCGAGAGGAAAATAGTTTCGGTGGGTGACTTGGACATATGGTTGGTGGGCATACAAAAATAACTTCACCATCACAGAGAGTGTTCTAGGGAAATATCCTTGGCTCGACATGGCTTTTCAAACCCTACGAGCTCACTGAGACCATTAACCCAACTCTCTTTTCATTTCCCATAATCATCATCAAACCAAGAAAAACAAAGGACTCAGATAAAACCTGACTTCCCCTGGTGACTTGAATCACGTCATGAGGTGTGCTGGCTAGGAACCCTACTTGTAATCGAAATGTCAAGCCCCAACAATCCTAACTTCAGACTATCCTAACTCTTCCCCAAATAACATGACCCAAAGAGTGAACCTGGTCCCCCTCTGATACCATTTTTTCACGAACCGAATCTGGTCTCCATCAAAACGGAATCCGACCCAGTTTTTGGAAAGGCCCGAAGGGCATTCCCGATCCCTATGGGCTGACACAAGTTCCCGAGTAGCATAAAATGAAATTTGGTAATGATTTACCCGAGTTTATAAACATAAAACAACTAGTGAATCCCATAAAAAAATCTGTATTTTTCAAACCAAAACATCTTTTACTAAATTTCAGAATTGAATTACACAATTTAAAACAATTTTTAAAGACTATTAAAAAGGAATAAAACCAAAAAGGACAGACCAATAACCTTCTCATGGAAAGAGGCACCACCCTCAAGCCATCTCCACGACACTGCACCAAGAAGGATCGATAGAAACTCGAACCATTGGCACTAAAAGCTTTACCCAAACATGCAACAAAATAACAAAGTCTACTTACACCCAAAGGTGTAAGTAGGGTGTGAGCCAAATACCAATAGGATGCCACCACTAAAATATTCTATGTGATAAACATTCAAAGATGAAAATATTGCAAGTTTTCATAAACATGAAATGCTAATAAGAATTTTAAAGAGATGAATCTTTAAATAAAAATAGTTTTCAAGTGGGTTACTTTAAAGAATCAACACTTTTAAATAGAATGAAAAAGATACTGAATTTTTTCAGCCAAACATACCGTATGCCGATGGTAAGTTTAAAATATCCAATGAGCACTAGCAACAGGAAACAACCCTAGGCACTAGCTCATTGTGGGTCTCAGGTACCTCGTACTCGGTGAAAGTAACATTACAAATATTTGTTCTCATGCACACGAGCCACTAGTAGTGAGCATACCCATAACCTAGTGGTTCCTCCTCCTCCTCATCATCATAATCATCATCATAGTTTAGTCAGTGTTTTCATCGTCAAACTTGCTACATGAAACAGGAGCCAAACCCCCATGGGATCACTAGCATACCAGTACACATCCACCCACCTGGATACCCGGGTTTTCCCTATTGTGCTCAAACAAGTTCCACAAGCCATGGAATACAATTTGAAAATTAAAATACCACTTCCAAGTCACACACACACTAAAAAAACCCACACACATGTCACATGATCCCCTTTTTCATTCAAATTCATTTTTGGAAATCATACTCACACCAAAACAGCCCACAACACGTTTCACCTCTCTTTCACACTTCAACAAATCCTTTAAAAAAATTTACAAAAACTTTCCAAGATAGTATACATAACATAACATCCCTTTCAAATTAAAATAGACCATTTAAAAAGTACACTCCTACCAAAACAATTTGTCAACATAGTTTCACCTCTTACATAAATCAAGAAACCATTTAAAACCTTCACAAAACAATTCCAAGGAGTGTAACCATGTTTTTCACATAAAAATCCTTCTAAAAACCTCTTTTAAGACCAAAAGCATAAAAATATCACATCAAACCAGAATTGGAATCCATAACATCATTTAATAAAACTATTCCATGAATCATAAAACAACCCCAATGAACACAACATGGAACACGCACAAAAAATATTCATTTTTTCACAAAAATTCCACTTAAAAACCAAACGCTTAACAAATGATACCAAATATAAATTTTCACCAAAAAAAATGGAATATAATCATGATAAAAATATAAATCAAGAAAAACTAACTCATCCAATAATAATTATACATGGAATCGCCTACCATTTGTGCTAAAAAATCCAAACCGTTGTGTGAAACTTCAATCACACCACCTCCGCACCATAAGGAAGTGAAATCAAGCCCTAATCCAAAATATTTTACCAAAATGACACAAAATAAAACCCTAGGTATGAACCCTAGATGCTGGACATTTTATAACCTCAAGAAAAGTGGAAGAAACCCTAAGAAATGGGAGGAACATGAGAGTAAACTCACTTAATTGAGATATCTTGAAGAAATCGCCCCAAATCCACCAAAAGATGAATCTACAAGTAACCAAAACTGGTAGGGAGGCTCGAATAAGTCTTAGTAGTTCATGTGGGTATTGGAATGTGGGAAAAGAGTGAAAATTGAAGGAGTTATGAAAGAAACATTTTACCTCTTCAAATCCCGGTGATTTGAGAAACCCTGAGAAGTTTCGCCCTAATCCGCGATGAAAATGAGTTCCAAAGTGGTGAAATATATAATTGGGGTGAGCCTTGGGTTTTTGGATTCGGTTGGGAGGTGGAATCACCAAAAAAGAGTAAAAAATGAATAATATATGAAAGAATTAAAATAAAATTTTAAAACAGGAATTGGGCTCACAGGTTGGCCCAATGCCTAAATAAATCACCCAGATCCAAAATGATAATGAGTTCCTAAGGGGTCCAAATGGCTATGGTAGTTTTAATAGGTTAGGGGAGGACAATTGTAAAGTGGAATGGGTGAAAAATGTTAGAAAATGAAGGAGTTATAAAAGAAACAAATTTTGTTTTTTTAAAACTGAAAATGGGCTCACGGTTTGACCAAAATCTTGAAAACCCATCCTTTCCTCCAAAAATGCATGGGAAACCCCTGCGATAAAGAAAGAATTGAAATTAAATGAAATATACCTTTAAAATAATTCATGGATGTAACAGAAAGGGTTGGATCCCCTATTGTGTGTAACCAAGAAGGTGAGGAAAAGAGGAAGAAAGAAGAAAAAGGGAGTAAGGGAAAAATGGTAATTTTGCCTTCTTTACTGGGCCACACGGTTTACCCGCATGGTTTACCAAACCATGTGACAACCATGAGGAATCCACTACCTAAGAACTCCATACCCACATGGCCTCCCCACATGGTTTTCCATACCGTGCACAAACCATGTGGTAAGCCTTTGCAATTCTGCAGACGCATCTGCACGGTCGTGCGCCCTGACTCGCACGGGTTCCCTAAACTGTGCGCCCTGTTCTGCAACTTCAAATCAGGCCATTCATCCCCCAATGCTCTCAAAACTAACCTGAAACACCCAGGGCACTCTTCAAACCCCTATAACAACCCAAAAACACCATTTAAGTCCAATGGAACTCTCATAATTGAGTTCCGATCAACGAATCAAATAGTAGCATAGCCACTAATTGAAAAAATTCAAACCAGGTGTGGATTTTGACCCATTCCAAAAATCAGGGTCGTCAAAATCATCCCACCATAACATAGCTCATCCTTAAGCTATAAAAAACACTAAGATGGTACCAAACATACACATCCTGTCTAGCAACCTGGACTACCCCAGTCTCAATAGGTCAACTTTCTCAAGGAGGGATCCCCACCTTAGGAATTGCATAACTCGGTTAATCCTGACCCAAATCTCAAATAAATCAAGGTCCAATGACCTATTTCCAGACCCATGGTCCCCCCATGACCCATCATCACCCCTACACCTCATTAGGTGTTCCTATTTCACTTCGACACCCAATCACATCCCGCACCGCATCGGTGCTCACCTCGAGCCCATGGCACCCATGGCACAACGAGGTACCACATCCCATGGATGCTCAAAACAAACCTGATGCCTTACACCTCAATCACAAACCACATACTAGATGCCCTGATTCCCAAGGCACCTCATGTAACCTACATCCCTCAGATGCCCCAATGCCTAAGCACCTCAAAACATGCATCGAACGATGTTCCTGATGCCAAGCACCTCATATATATATTCACACACCTAAGATGGTTCCAACCTACTGACCAGCGTCTAGTCAGTCCATATACATCTTGTGCACCTCATTCACTCAAAATGGACATGCCTAAATAGGCCATGCCAAAAGAAAACAAAACAATCATGGTCATGCCCGCGGTGTACCTCTGACCGTCATCGGCTCACCAGTCTGCTCAGTCCCTGGCAGATCCACGGTGTGCACCTGTCCTAACACACAACTGCCTGAATCCTAACCTCCATGTCGTGCTGCACCAGCCATCGACCACAAACCCCACAGTCGGGTCCCACTATATATGCCACATCCTCCACGTGTAGCTGAACCTCAGCAACCCTCACCTGGTACCGGTCCTGATCCAACCCCAGACAACATAGTCTGTCCTAGTCTCTGACTGTCAGCTATCTGAGAAGGCTTCCTGTAGAAAATCTTAAGATTCCCAACCTAAACACAAGCCTGACACTCCTTTGGAGGCCTATCACAATGAGTCTGGACATTCCCTGGCTTCCCACACTGAAAGAAGACCACTGTAGAGCTACCATGAGGTGGTCTAGCTAAGTCTTTGGCCTGACCACCCTACTGGAACTCATCCCAACCTCATTTCCTACCATCTAAACCATCACCTGAAGCCCCCACCTGACCCAAGTGAGACCTGTCCATCAGGTTACCCTCAACTATGAGCACCTGATTCACTGCCTCTGAGAACGAGGTCAGCATAAAGATGTTTACTTTCACCTGAATGGTGTGTTATAATCCATCTTCGAAGGGCCTCACCCTCGAGGTGTCATCGCTTACCATACCTGGTGCAAAGTGAGATAGCTCAGTGAAACTATATGCATAGTCCATGATAGACATGTCACCCTGCTAAAGGCTCAAGAACTCTTGAGTTCTCTCCACCCTCAATGTCTCTGAGAAAAAGTGCTCAAAGAATCTGCCTTCAAAGTCCTTCTAGGACAGTCCCTCATGTCTGCGAGCCTGAACCTGCACATCCCACCAGCACTTCGATAGTCCTCTGAGCATGTACATCACCAGCTTGACCCTCCACCCTAGAGGCATCTCAAGCTGCTCAAAGATCATATGCACGCTTTCTATCCAGTTCTTAGCTGCCTACGAACCACCCTCACCCTAAAGAAGTGTCGGGTGCTGTGACTAGAACTCCCAAGTCATATATGCCATTGATGGATCTGCTCCCTAAGAACCTCTATCGATCCCCTGCAAGAAACGTACCGGACTTGTTCGAAGTTGCTTGTTAAGCCACGGCCCGAACGCTATTAAAATCAGCAGCTGCCCTGCTGACACTGGATCCTAAACCTGAGCCAGCCCCTAAGCCTGCACCTGCAGCTTATGCTCTGCCTGACCCTCAGGGGTATAAACCTGATCGTGCTCCTGTGTAACTATACCATTACCTACCTGACGCTCCATCGATCCGTTTGAGAGGAACCTGTTGAATACCATAAAATGGTCAGATAACTCATATATATATATATATATATACATATTCAACACAGATAGGGAAAGTAGTAAAAAGGAAGCGTATTACAACTACCCTTACTCTCCCCCATCACAACCATGCCCATGACATCTAAGCCTCACAAACTCCTTACCCACCCTCAACAGATCCAAGTATCATAATTTACTTGGGCCACACCCATCTTGACAACCAACATTACCTCAATCCGACAACCAAGTCACCCAATCCTGGTGATCAAAATCACTTCAACCAAAATCCTTTCCTGGTCCTATAAGATCCAGGCCCAATTCCCATGCCACATGCAATTTTTTCATAAATTTAAATCATGGCATATGACATTGCATAAAATAAGAAATTATATCAGTCATTTCACCTTTTTCACATGGTAATTGACATATATCACATGGTATTATCACTTCGCAAAGCATATGTGCATATATAAAATTGAAATACCCTAAAAATGTGCCTATCAAAAGCCAAGCAACCACACCTTGCCTTACCGGGCCAAGGTCTCATTTTCCCTTACCACATTGGGTCAAGGGTCACATATCACAACCAATAATCATAACAAACCAAGTGAGCCACCAAGGTGGAAACCATATAAACTGTAATCTGAGAAAAAGAAAAACAACAATTTCCCACCCAAGGCAACTTGGTCTGTCCCTCATACCTGGGGCTGCAGGCACCCAAGCACAAGATCTAAACCCAATTCCAATCACAACCTATCTCAAGTATACCATATCCCAAATAGTAAACCAGTAGAAAAGAAAGGCAGTATCGATATCATTAGTATCCAGCAAATCACTACTACTAAATTCCAATCAAGAACTCCCCTGATACCACTTGTAGTATCCTCGACCTGAACATCCACCCGAATAGTGCTATCGGGCTGGGTGCCACTGGCCTTAGGCACACCTCCCCGAATTACAAAGGCTTCCTACTAGTAGTTAGGGTGTAAACAGGTATAGTGGGGAGACTATACCCTCTAGGAATAGATAATGGTACTGGTCCGAGCATAATAGCATACCATGCAGTGGAAATAAATGACTCAATAGACTCGAACCGGACCCGCAAAGTGGAAGCACATGCAATAGAAATAAACAATGGAAGCAATATAAAGACAACTACAGTAGAAAGTAAACAGAACAACATGTCATCACACCACATGTAGCTACAAAAAAACAAGCATGCGTCCATAACAGGTCATACATGTCAATATAAAAAAGGGCACCCATGGATAACCATTGTAGCTACATACAAAAATAAGTATGTTGATATAGGAATGAAATATAAACAAAAGTAAAACTCTAGTTTGGCATGACCTCAAGGTCCATTCCAATCTCCATGCCAAATTGCACTACGATCCATCTCCTGAAGCTAATCCTTTACTTGTACATAAATCTATAAAGTCTACACACATCCTGAAGGGACTGTGTAGGGTGTGAGATGAATCTTAGTAGGATACCACCCAATGGTACGTACCTAGTATATGTGTTTAAGCATACTTTCATCTCGAAGTAAAATAAACAGTACAATGCATAAATAAACACAACCTCCACTGGTGCTCAGCAGCCACCAGAGAGTGTCACCTGCTTTGACCAACACCGAAATATCAAAAGAAAACAAGAGTCCTTGACCCATGGACCAAGGTACCCATATAGTTACAAAGTCTTGGTGAACCATAAGGTTCCACCTATATCACATATCTCGGCACCACGTGCCTCCTGACACCTCATGTCTCAAAGTACCGACGTCCCGAAGGCATGCCCAAACAGTAGTATCGCGATCCCAAGGACCCCTGTTCAAAAGCTCACATCGGCCCATGGCACGAAAAATGGAGGAACAACAATGTCTGTCCTCAAATAAATATCTTGGTCCATGACCTCAATCATGGTGAGCCTCAGCCCCCAACCTGATAGCCTCATCGCTATCAACCCAAAGGCTCCTCAACTTCCTCGCGACTTTCTATGGCAAGCACCTCCAAACCATAAATACCTAATCCATAACTATCAGGGGACTCTACCCACACAAGTGGTCAAAACCACCTCATCACAGAGTCAACCTATGTGCACATGACTCAATCGATACTTTTTCCATCATGGGTGAGCGACAATCACCAAAATAAGAACCTAAGACACACCATCCATGGCACCTCATGCCCCTGTGACTATGTCCCTCAAATCCGATGGCCTTGTCATCCAAGTATCTCAGGCCTTACCCAACCTGATAGTCACACTGCCTCAAACTGATGTCCATGATGCCCAATCCTGTGGTCAAAACCACTCAATCAAATCTGGGCTAAGCCCAACCAGTGATCGGCATCACTCAATCCTGATGGCCATGTCATCCCAACCTCAGGTCAAGCCCGTCACAACCCCAAGGGTCACAACATATGCAATCTTAAGCATTACATAAATATAAAACATATTTAATCACTTTTAATAGGAAATTCAATTTAAACAGATTGAATTACTATATCTAGCAGCTATTTCACATTAGTATGGAGGTCTTGAATGCCTCTAACAAGCTTAATCAAGTTTAAAAAAAATTCTTGGTCGGAGTGGATACTCAAGAGGGGGGTGAATTGAGTTCCAATTAAAATTTTGGTTAAAAACTTTATGATTAAAATCCCCCAAATTAAATAAAAATTAAACTGTAGTGAATTTATAAAGATTGTAAGTTTTCAATTAGTTTCTCAAGAGATTGATTATTTCTCAGTTAACTCAATCTGAAGATTGATTAACTTTTGAAACTAACTTACTGGCTAACAAAAGTTATAAACACTTGCTAGTTTAACTATCAGAGTTACTTTAAAATAGATTTATATTTAAAGTAATTAGCAGCGGAATATTCAAAATAGTGTTAAGAAAAACAAACAAGCGCAACAGTTTTAACCAAGAGGTTCAGTCTCAAGCTGAGACTTAGTCCTCTCAAACAGTTTATATAAACTTTGATCCACACCATGGATCAGGGTTACCAACAGTACAAAGACTATCTAGGTACTAAGACCTCTACCACAGTTCTACATGGGAAAACAAAAACAATATCAAACATGCTATCCAGGTCACACTTGACCTCTACCACTATCCACAGTGGGATATAAGAGTATAGGGAAAGATTGAGTGAGGATTTATAAATCCTCCAGTTTAGAATAGAAGATAGTGTGTGTCTAAAAATACAGAGCACACACACTTCTCAAAATGTAAATAACTGAAACACAATAGAGATAAACAGATAGAGATGAGTTTATAATGATCTATGTGTTTTGATTGAAGCTCTGGACTCCTCAGATTGATGTAGACGAAGCTTTGGGTCTTTCTTTGGTTTTTGTCAAGAAACAGAGTGTCGTTTTTGTATTTGACTTCCAGTGTAAGTGTTCAGCTTGAGTAAGAGAGTATTCATTGTAACACTTGAGATTCTTCTTTGAAACTTCTTCTTGATGTGTATGAACGTTCTTTGAGTTCTTCTCGTGTTCTTATTTTTGAATTTTAGTTCAGGTGTCACGCACTTGCATGTGTATTCCTCTGTCTTTCTTCATTAGCTTGATCTTCCTTTTATACCTTGAGCTCCAGCAATGTGAATGATTACCTTTTTACAGGTACGAGGTATGGTTCTGGAAATGCCAACAACTATCATTAATTAATAGCAGGTGCATTAAAAACATCAAATATGACTGTTGGTAAATAAACAAATAGAAATAGAGTTTAGATATATAGTGACTGGTTTCCATCGGTAGCTCTTAGTATCAGTGAGCTTGTATCGGTAGCTCTTCTGTATCGGTAGTTGTTATCCTTTATAACGGTAGCTCTCTTGAATCAGTCTCTCTTCTATCGGTAACTCCTTTTATCAGAAGCTCTTCTTATTGGTAACTCCTCTTATTGGTATCTCTCTTGTATTGGTGGCATTCTTGTATCGGTAGACTTTGTAGCAGTAGTTGTCTGTCTGTATCAGCAGACTTGTATTGGTAGTTGTTATTCTGCATCAGTCGACTTGTGCATACCGGTAGACTTATTCTATCGGTAGCTCAGGTGTAATGGTAACTGTCTGTATACCGGTGACCTTATCCATATTGGTAGACTTCTGTACCAGTGTACTTAGCCTTATCGGTAGCTGTGTACCTGAGACCTTTGTATCAATAGTTGTTTGTATCGGTGGACTTTGTATTTGTATTGATGGACTTCATATCGGTAGATGTCTGTCTGTCTGTTTGTATCGGTAGCTATGTATCGATTAACTATGTACCAGTGACCTTTAATTATCAGTAGACTATGTACTGGTAGGTCTGTATCAGTAACTATTGTGCATACCGGTGGACTTACGCATACCAGTGGACTTCCTCTATCGGTAGGTCTGTATCAGTGACTCAACACTTAATATTTATCTGTTCTATGAAAAACATGTCCAGATTGAGTTAGTAACATTTCTAAACAAGTATAAACATTATTTGGGATAATCAAAGCATATTGAAACATAATTGAGATTATCAAAACATATTAAAACATGATTGGGATTATCAAAACATGTGAGGTCAACAATCTCCCCCTCTTTGATAATCACAAATTATGGTAACATGATCCCAAAATAATCATTAAGATAGCAGTATAAAATACAATGAGTCTCACTTCTCAGTGTGAGTAATGACATTTTCAAATGTATCAGAGAATAGAGTATTACATGTAAATGTATCAGAGGTAAAATTATAAAGTAAATGTACTAGAGGTATGAAAAAACTGTATCAGAGATATAAAACAAATGTACCATATGTAGAATCATATTATGGGAAAATTAAATTATGCTCACATTTCTCATATATATTATGCTCGTATTTCTCATATATATTATGCTCATATTTCTCATATATATTATGCTCATATTTCTCCCCTTATCTTAGATTTCTCCCCCTGTCTTAGATTTCTCCCCCTGTCTTAGATTTCTCCCCTTTTCTTATATTTCTCCCCCTTTGTGATTAGAAAAAAGTAGGAAACAAAGGATGAGAGAAGTAATAGAAGGTAAAAGAAAGTAAGATCATATATATTTAGTGGGGAAAAAAGATACAGAGAAATAAAAAATGAATACAAGTGACTCCTATCAAATGTCCTAGACACTATTCAATCCACCTCCTCAGTATGTGATTTTCCCTTGGGATCAGAAGAGGATTCAGGTTTGGTGGATGTAGGTGGAGGCTTAGAAACACCAAAGATGATCAAAGGAGGCTGAGCTACTGATATAGTGCTTGGCCTATACTGTGTAGCTCGCTGGGTGATCATAGGAGTGAGGCTCTGGATTTCTTGAGTTGGAGACATCTGAGGAATAGAGGCAGACTGAGCAAAGGCAGGCAGAGCTAGAGGTACAATGATTGGAGTACTGTCTACATGCAGAAATGACAGCAACAGATTCCTAAAGTCCATTATGATTCCTCCTCCTCCCTCCATAGCTGAGATAAAGTCATCCTTGTTCTCTATAAATTTATCTAGAGTAGGAGTCAATTCCCTCAGCTTGCTTACTTGTTCTCTGAAATCATGATTGACTGGAGGAAGTTTCAGGTTTTCTAACAGAAGATTGAAATGATTGTTCAACTGATTCTTAGTGTAGATCCTTTGGAAATAGAAATCCAATTTGTCTTTGATCTCTTTTTTAGAATAAGTGGCCTCTCTCAAAAAGTTCTGAACAATTTGCCCTATATCCCTAGTGGTAGTCACCACTTGGGTCAAAGCAGTAGAGTCTACAGAGCCACTGGTAGAAGACTCTCCAATCTCTTCTCTCATCACAGCTCGGATCTGATCAATATCCAAAGACAGCTTGGTAGAACTCAGAGGTTCAATAGTAAAGGCAACTGTTTCCTTAAAAGATTTAGTCAGCCCACTTATGAGATTTTTCACAAGAGTCCTGGGTGCTGACATGTTGTTCCATGGATTTCTTAAATTTCTCAAAAACTAATACCATCTAGCCAACTACACTCTTCACAAAAGCCAAGTCTTTGTCTGCTTGAGATTTAGAGCTCATATAAGACTCTATAGAGACAATTGATTTCTTTAGAGATTCAACATCCTCTGCCAAGCTTGAAACTTGATTCTGATAGGTCTTGACTTCATCCAAAACACCAGATACCGATTCAGTCATCACAGAATGAATAGAAGATACTAAAGAGGTTTCTATTCTTTTCATTTCTTCCACAAAACTAGCCTGGAGATCAGAATTCAACTGGTTTAAATCGTATTTTCTTACTATGTCCTCAAGGAAAGTTTCAAAAAGAAGATTATAAGTGATAGGAGGTCTATTGATGGGTGTCTCATCTTCTGAATCAGGATAGTCCAACCCAAACACTACAAACCTGGGTCTTCAGCCCAGTCTTCAATCTCATGAGCAACTAAAACATTGCCAAGTATGGTAGGTTGCTCCCCCTCAATCTGTGCATTATCTTGTATAAGTACATTAAGAGAAGCCTCAGCAGGTAGGTCTTCCTCAAAATAACTTTCCACAACCATTTCCAATTCAACAACAGGAGGCTCCTCAGGAATAGGTGTAGGTCTGTCTAATTCAACAACTTCCTCAGTAGGCATTGAGGAGTGCCCAATCAGTGGACTGAGACTCAAGCAGGCAGAAATAGATGCTTCAGTTTCATATTCTTCTTCTTTATTCGCTGGAGCAGGCTGGTCTTCCTCATCAACAGGTGCTTCTTCATTTCTCTCTTCCAAGACTGTTTCCTTTCCAGATGATACAACTTCAGCAACAGGACTTGGAGGCAAGTCTGAATCCCTTCCATCAGCTACAGAGGTATCCTCCTCATCACTATCATCACTATACTGAGGTTCCTCTTCATCAGCTCCTAGACCTGGATCCCTAACATCCTTAGGCCTAGAAGGATGAACCGCATGATTAAACTTATCATACAACTTCTCATCATCACTGACCCATTATCTTCTCCACAGATTCTAATTGATCTTCATGTATTTACAGATAGTTTTGGTAACACAAAAGTTGTCTTTCATAACCATCGTCTCATCCTGAGACTTAGCTACACATCTTACCTTGATCATCATAGAGATCATCTTTGCAAAGAATAAGGCATTAGTTTTTGACTTTGGCCTAGTCATATCTTCAATTTGAATCATTAACAATCTACACAGATTCACCTTAACACCATGTCTTAACAGATACAACAAATAAATATCTTGATATTTCAGATTTGCAAAGTCCCCTCTTCTTGGACTTAACACATGTTGGATGAACTTGGACAGTAACCGGTTCTCTCTATCCATTTCTGTAGAAACTACCTTTCTTGGTGTGCCATCTCCTGTTAATTCTTCCAAAGAAGCTTCATATTCAAAGATGTCACTGGTAGGAGGTACTGATTTCGAGAAATACCCAAATTATCCTTCATGTGGAACTTTCAGGCACTCATCCCACTCAACAGAGGAAAAAAATATTGTCCTGCCATTCACTACTGATACCATACTACTCTTAAATTCTGATTTCTCAAAATGAACAAACTCATAGAATTCTTTTACCAGCTTTGGATAATAAGGGCCATTGTTATTCAAGAAGCATTCTACCCATTTCTGGTCCTCCAACACCTCTAGAACTAAAGACTTACTGGTCATCAACCATTCCACGCATAGCTATTTCTCAACTACTATCTCCCTTTGAACGAGATGTGGATTTGTAGGTTTATTCACTTCACTTCCACCACTAGACTCTCCTTTGAGTCTCTTTGCATTCGGCTCATCATCCTTTTCACTGACTGATGGTCTCTTCACTCTTGCCATTTTGCGAATCGTGAGGCTTAGGGTTCAAAGATTTGGGAGCTAAGTCTTGAAGGTAAACGGTTTGAGGTGGATCGAGATGGGATCAAGACTTATGTTTTATCATTTAGGAATCACAAAATAAATAAATAAAACATAATAAGTATAGTATAAATGATATAGATTCTGGCGGCTAAAGATACAGAAGTTTAAAAACAGCGCAATCCTAACGGTAACACATACCAGTGAGGATTCCTAACGGTGAGGTATATCGGTGAGGTTCATACTAGTGAGGTATAGCGGTGAGGTTCATACTAGTGAGGTATAGCGGTGGTATAACAGTGAGGTTCATACCAGTGAGGTATAATAGTGGGGTTTATACCGGTGAGGTTTTGCTAACAGTGAGGTTTGGCTAACGGTGAGGTTTCTAACAGTGAGGTTTCTAACTTACAAAGTCTATCATTCCTAACTCATGTCTAATGTAACTTAACCTATCCAAACTTAAAGTCTTGGTGAAAATGTCAACTAATTGATGTTCAGTACCTATAAATTCAATAGTAATATCACCTTTTTGATAATGATATCTCAAAAAGTGGTGCCTTACATCAATATGTTTGGTCCTAGAGTGAGACACGAGATTCTTAGAGATGTTAATCGCACTAGTGTTATCACAGTTTATAGATACATGTCTAAACTGATATCCATAGTCCAGTAAAGTATGTTTCATCCACAGAATTTGTGCACAACAACTACCAGCAGAAATATATTCTGCTTCAGCAGTAGACAATGCAACAGAGTTCTACTTTTTACTACACCATGATACTGAGGACTTACCTAGAATATGACATGTTCCAAAAGTTCTCTTTCTATCTAACTTTCAACCAGAAAAGTCAGCATCTAAATAACTTATTAAATCGAATGATTGTCCTTTTGGATAGAATAATCCTAAGTTAGTAGTATGTTTAAGATATTTGAAAATTCTTTTAATAGAAAGCAAGTGTAACACTTTTGGATTAGCTTGAAATCTTGCACACATACACACACTAAACATAATATCTTGTTGACTAGCAGTAAGGTGGAGTAGGCTCCCTATCATACCTCTATAGTTGGTTTGATCCACTGGTTTTTCAGTTTCATCAGCATCCAACTTACAAGTGGTACTCATAGGTATATCACTTTCCTTTATACTATCTAAACCAAAAAAATTTAAAAGATCCTTTGTATATTTACTTTGATTTAAAATAATACCATTGTCATTTTGAAAAACTTGAAATCCAAGAAAATATTTGAGTTCTCCCATTAAACTCATTTCAAATTTATTTTGCATACTCTTTGAAAAATCAATATACAAAGAATTTTTAGAAGATCAAAAAATAATATCATCAACATAGATTTGCACTATCAAAACATCTTTGGAAATTCTTTTAATAAAGACAGTTGGATCAACAATCCCTTTAGAAAAACCTTTTGAAATAAGAAACTTACTAAGTCTATCATACCAAGCTTGTGTAGATTGTTTTATACCATATAAAGCTTTAGAAAGCTTAAAAACTTGATTTGGAAAATGAGGATTAATAAATCCAGGTGGTTGTTAAAAAAACATCTTCAATTGTAAAACCATTTAGAAAAGCACTTTTAACATCCATTTGATATAACTTGAAATTCAGATGAGCAACATAGGAAAGTAGAATCCTAATAGCTTCTAATCTAGCTACAGGTGCAAAGGTTTCCTCATAGTCTATTCCTTCCTCTTGACTATACCCTTGTGCAACTAGCCTTGCTTTGTTTCTAACTATGTTTCCAGACTCATCAACTTTATTTCTAAAAACCCATTTAGTGCCTATGGTCAAAGTGCCCTTAGGTCTGTCAACTAATTCCCAGAATTTGTTTCTTTCAAATTGATTTAATTATTCTTGCATAGCCATTACCCAAAATTCATCAATGATTGCATCATTGATATTTTTAGGTTCTAACTATGAAAGAAAGGGTTGATGTTCAACCTGGTTTCTTAGAGAAGCTCTAGTCTGTGTGTCCCTCTACCAAGATTACCAACAACAACATCTAAAGGATGATTCTTCAGAATCCTAGTTGATCTAGTAAAGGTAGGACTAGAAATTTCAGGTTCTGGAAAATTTCCAGAACTAGTTGTCTTTACAACAGGTTCATTGATTTTATCTTTAAGGTCCATAATAGACAGATATTCTTCAATATTTTCAAAAGAAGACTTAGGTTCATATGGATCAGTTTCATCAAATTTGATGTGAACAGATTCTTCCACAAATTTGGTTCTTTTGTTAAAGACTCTATAAGACTTACTGGTTATAGAGTAACCTAGAAATATTCCATCATCACTTTTAGAAGCAAACTCGTCAAGATTATCCTTAGTATTAAGAATAAATACTTTGCAACCAAAAATTCTGAAGTAACTAACTTTAGGTTTCCTATTATTCCACAGTTCATAAGGGGTCTTCTTAAGAACAGGTCTAATCAAGACTATTGATAATATAACAAGTTGTATTCACAGCTTCAGCCCAGAAGTAAACAGGTAGGTCATATTCATTGAGCATAGTTCTTGAAATTTCCTGAAGGGTTCTATTTCTTCTTTCTACTACACCATTCTGTTGAGGTGTCCTAAGGGTAGAGAAATTGTGATCATATCCATTGTGTGAGCAGTAAGATTCAAACTCATGATTTTCAAACTCACGGCCATGATCACTTCTCAAGGTCTCAATCTTAAGTCCACTTAGGTTCTCTACAGACTTGGAATATTTCATAAAATAAGAACAAGCTTCACTTTTGTGAGCAAGGAATTATACCCAAGTGTATCTAGAAAAGTCATCTACTAAGACATAGACATAGTGCTTCCCATTTAAACTAGAAAATCTAGAAGGTTCAAACAAGTCCATGTGAACCAACTCGAGAGGTTGAGAAGTTGAAAATTATTTCTTTTATTTAAAAGAAACTTTATGTTGCTTTCCCTTTTGATAGGGAGTACAAACTTTGTATGATGGGAATTTTAGTTGAGGTAGATCTCTAACTAAATTTTTCTTAGTCAGTTTCCTAAGTGAGTGAACATTGTAGTGTCCTAATATTCTGTGGCATAGCCAGGATTCTCTATGAAAAGCATTTAAACAGGTAACATTTTGTTTGGATAAAGAATTTAAATCTACAATATATACATTTTCATTTCTCAAGGGAAAAAATACTAAAACATTTTTAGAATCAAATACATGGAAAACATCATTTTCAAATTTAACATTGAAACCATCATCACACAGTTGAGAAATGATTAACAGGTTGTATTTTAATCCATCAAAAAATAAAAAATTAGAAATTAAAACTGAATCAGTGTTACCAATCTGGCCTAAGCCGATGATTTTTCCTTTTGAATTATCACCAAAGGTGACATGTCCTCCATCAACTTTGATTAAACTTTTTAAACATGAGTAATCTCCAGTCATATGCCTTGAACATCCATTGTCCAAGTACCATATCTTCTTATGGGAACTCTTCAAGAAAGTCTCCTACAAAACAGGTTTAAACATAAAATGATTTTGGTACCCAGATTTTCTTGGGTCCGACAGGTTAGCAAACAAAACTTTTGGTACCCAGATTTGTCTAATGGGTCTCATACAATCAATAGATTCAAAATATTTTGAAAGATAAACTTTTTTTGATCTATAACTATGTGAATAGCTAGTTGAGTCATAGGAATTTCCAAAACTGGAACTAGCATCATACTTTCCAGATTTAGGAATAAATTTATTTTTTGCAATATGTCTCTATACAGGTTGATAACCTAAACCAGTAATGTATTTTGGTGCCACTTGTTTTCCTAGAATTTGTGTAAGAGTATTCTTTCCATTGGTTAACTTTTCTAAATCTATTCTAAGTTTCTCATTGGATAATTTAAGTTCAGTATTTTCCTTTAACAGTTGAGAATTCTTTTCCTTTTCTACTTCTAATGCAGATTGTACAGTGTTAGTTAAAGCATGCTGTTTCTTTAAGGTTTTATACTTATCCTTCAGATCATTGCAGGTATTTTCTAACATATTATAGTATTCAAATAACTCTTCACTAGACATGTTTTCAGAATCAGAATCATCTCCAGAATAATAAGAATTTGAAGCGGGAGTATTCAATGTTACCTCAGATGTGTTTGTCATGAAACACATATTAGATTTTTGAGATTTTCATCCTGAGTGGAGTTAAATCACTTGAACTGTCTTCTGAAGCACTCAAGATTGCTTTCATAGCTTTCTTATATTTTTTGTCCTTATATTCATATTTCTTCTTGAACTTCAATTTTGGATAGTGAGCTTTAATGTGACCTTTCCTTTTGCATTCATAACACAATATCTCATCATCCTTATCAGCTTTCTTACAATCTTTCTTCCAATTACCTCATTGGTCATACTTACCCTTATAATTTGGTTTTCTGAAAAATTTCTTCTTCCTGTAGAATTTCTTAAATCATCTGGCTATCTGAGCCATCTCTTCATCACTATCAGAATCTAAACTTTCACTTGTTGAGCTTTCAGTAGGTATGTGAACTTTCTCCTTGTCCTTGCTCTTTGAGGCAGTAGACTTAAATGCCACTGACTTTCTCTTTGGTTCATCATCTTCTTCCTTATTTACCTTTAGCTCTTCTTCATACATCATTAACTTACCAATCATCTCTTTAACAGGCAGTGAACTTATGTCACATGATTCTCTTATTGAAATTGATGTGCCTCTCCATCTTTCTGGCAGACATCTTAGTATTCTCATAATCTGCTCCTTTGCCGGAACAGCCTTTCCAAGTGAGCTCATTGTATTCACAATTTCTTTGAACCTGAGATACATGATATAAATAGGTTCATCAGGTTTCATTTTAAAATTGTCATAATTAATAGTGTAGGTATTCAATCTCATTTCCTTAACATTAGTTGTTCCCTCATGAGAAATAGTCAAAGTATCCCAAATTTCATAAGCAGTTTTACAAGCAACTTCTTCATCTCCTAAAGCACAATACAGAGCATTCATTGCTTTACAATTATTATTGTAAGCTGTTTTAGTAAGTTCATCCCAAGTAGTTATTTCAGTTTCTGGAATCTTATACTGAGTCTCTATAGCAATCTAGATATCAAATCTCATACTTTCTAAGTGAATTTTCATTTTTAGTTTCCATTGGGCATAATTAACACCATTAAAGAAAGGTGGCATGTTGGTAGCAACACCTTCTAGTCTATTATCCATAATTAGATTTTAGAAAATATATTTAAAGAGATAAAATTTAGAACTAACAGAAATTTAAGATCTTTAAGATACAACTAAAATCACAGTTGAAAAACAGAGTGTTTGGAAATCCTTTATAAATAACAACCTTTGATACCAAATGTTGGTTAGAGTGGATACTCAAGAGGGGGGTGAATTGAGTTCCAATTAAAATTTCTGTTAAAAACTTTATGATTAAAATCCCCCAAATTAAATAAAAATTAAACTGTAGTGAATTTATAAAGATTGTAAGTTTTCAATTAGTTTCTCAAGAGATTGATTATTTCTCAATTAACTCAATCTAAAGATTGATTAACTTTTGAAACTAACTTACTGGCTAACAAAATTTATAAACACTTGCTAGTTTAACTATCAGAGTTACTTTAAAATAGATTTATATTTAAAGTAATTAGCAGCGGAATATTCAAAATAGTGTTAAGAAAAAAAACAAGCACAACAGTTTTAACCAAGAGGTTCAGTCTCAAGTTGAGACTCAATCCTCTCAAAAAATTTATATAAACTTTGATCCACACCTTGGATCATGGTTACAAACAGTACAAAGACTATCCAGGTACTAAGACCTCTACCACAGTTCTACGTGGGAAAACAAAAACAATAGCACACAGGCTATCCAGGTCACACTTGACCTCTACCACAATCCACAGTGGGATATAAGAGTATAGGGAAAGATTGAGTGAGGATTTATAAATCCTCCAGTTTAGAACAGGAGATAGTGTGTGTCTGAAAATACAGAGCACACACACTACTCAAAATGTAAATAACTGAAACACAATAGAGCTAAACAGATAGAGATGAGTTTAGAATGCTCTATGTGTTTTGAGTGAAGTTATGGACTCCTCAGATTGATGTAGATGAAGCTTTGAGTCCTTCTCTGGTTTTTATCAAGAAACAGAGTGTCGTTTTTGTATTTGACTTCCAGTGTAAGTGTTCAGCTTGAGTAAGAGAGTATTCGTTGTAACACTCACTACCACAAAAACAGTTTTTCGCAGCGCTCCCCCTTTATCAGCGCTAACGAAAAAGCGCTGATAAAAGCACTTATTTATCAGCGCTAACGAAAAAGCGCTGATAAAAGCACCCCTTTATCAGCACTTGTTTAGTAGCGCTGATAAAGGGTTGACTTAAAAAAAATTAAAAAAATTATATTAATATATTAATATATAAATATAGTTATATTGATATAAATATAATATATAATTTTTAAATATATTTTAGATAAGTATAAATGTACATTTACACTTAATATACTTAATATATAATATATTTAGTGAAAATGACTTTTTAAAAAATTTAAAAAATATTTTTAATTAATAATTTGCTAATTATTATGGAGTAATAGTCATTTAATAACAATTTGAAGACTAAAAAAATCAAATAAATTAAAAAAAGATCCAAAATATGTTGAAAACGCAACTCGAACTTCAAACGGCTATAACTTTTGATCCGGGTGCCCGTTTGAGCTCTACCACATATCAAATCGAAGCCTGTGACGAGCTCTACATCTCTATGATTAGGGAAACCCTGGTCAAGGGTTTTTCGAGGCCAAAAGAGGCCCAGAAGGCCTCCAAAACTGAGTTTTTAGTCGGGGTACCCTAATTTTTTAACATTTTGTGGATTTTCAGCCTCGTTTAAGGGGGTATTATTGACTTTTTTTGGTAGGGACTGAATTTATTCCAAGGTATTACATTCATATTGATATTATGTCTTTGAAATTTCATCGTTTTTTATAATGCACTGCTATTCATAATCAAATATATAACTACATGTACATATTTTTTATATATTCACACCTAAAAATTTAATTATAAATATAAATAATAAAATATATTTACATATAAAATATATTAGCTTTATCTAAATAATAACTAACATCCATTTTATTTAAAATAAAAATATATGAATATTTATATACCTATATATTAATCTAACTATATATATATATTAATCTAACTATATATATATTAATCTAATAACTATATATATATTAATATAACTACATATATATATATATATTAGTATTACTATAAATATATATATTAATATCACTATAAATATATATATTAATATCACTATAAATATATATATTAATATCACTATAAATATATATATTAATATAACTATATATATATTAATATAACTATATATATATTAATATAACTATATATATATTAATATAACTATATATATATTAATATAACTATATATATGTTAATATAACTATATATATATATTAATATAAATATATATTACTATACGAATAAATATAACTAAATATATATATATATAGAGATATATATTAATATAACTATATATATATTAATATAACTATATATATATATTAATATAACTATATATATATATATTATAATATAACTATATATATATATTAATATAAATATATATTACTATATAAATAAATATAACTAAATATATAAATATATATATAGAGAGAGATATCATGAATTGGAAGACAAATCAAAATAGAGTAGTGCTAAAGGCTTAGGCGCGCAGGGGGGGAGGTCTCGAGTTCAAATCCTGGTGGAGGCAGGGGCGCGCGCGCATGAGGGAATATGGGAGCAAGTGCTGTTAAAGGGTGAAGGGGGTGCATGGGACGCTGTACAGGGGCAGAAAAGCGCTGTAAAAGGGGGGGGGGGGGGGGCTCAAGCGCTATAAAAGCCCCCCCAATTGGCAGTATTTTTTAAATTTTTAATTTTTTTTTTTAATTTTTTTTTAATTTTTTACCTTTTATCAGCGCTTTTAAAAAAGCACTGATAAAGGAAGCGCTAATATAGGAGTCTTTTATCAGCGCTAAAACAAAGTGCTGATAAAGGACCCTTTTATCAGCGCTTTTTGGAGCGTTGATAAAGGGGACCCCCCCCTTTATCTTCACCGGCTTTATCAGCGCTTTTTCTAGCGCTGATAAAGGCCATTTTTAGCGCTAATAAAAGCCGTATTTGTAGTAGTGACTTGAGATTCTTTTAAACTTCTGCTTGATGTGTATGACTGTTCTTTGAGTTCTTCTTGTGTTCTTTTTGAATTTCAATTCAGGTGTCACACACTTTCACGTGTATTCCTCTCTTTCTTCATTAGCTTGATCTTCCTATTATACCTTGAGCTCCGGCAATGGGAATGATTAACTTTTTACTGGTACGAGGTACGGTTCTTGAAATGCCAACAACTATCATTAATTAATAGCAGGTGCATTAAAAACATCAAATATGATCGTTTCTAAATAAACAAATAGAAATAGAGTTTAGAGATATAGTGACTGGTTTCCATTGGTAGCTATTAGTATCAGTGAGCTTGTATCGGTAGCGCTTCTGTATCGGTAGTTGTTATCCTTTATAACAGTAGCTCCCTTGAATCAGTCGCTCTTCTATCGGTAGCTCCTTTTATCAGTAGCTCTTCTTATCGGTAGCTCTTCTTATCGGTAGCTCTCTTGTACTGGTGGAATTCTTGTATCGGTAGACTTTGTAGTGGTAGATGTCTGTCTGTATCAGCAGACTTGTATTGGTAGCTGTTATTCTGTATCAGTCGACTTGTGCATACCGATAGACTTATTCTATCGGTAGCTCAGGTGTAACGGTAACTGTCTGTATACCGGTGACCTTATCCATATCGGTAGACTTCTGTACCGGTGTACTTAGCCTTATCAGTAGTTGTGTACCTGAGACCTTTGTATCAGTAGCTGTTTGTATCGGTGGACTTTGTATTTTGTATCGGTGGACTTCATATCAGTAGCTGTCTGTCTGTCTGTTTGTATCGGTAGCTATGTATCGGTTAACTATGTACTAGTGAACTTTACTTATTGGTAGACTATGTACCCATAGGTCTGTATCAGTAACTATTGTGCATACCGGTGGACTTACGCATACCAGTAAACTTCCTCTATCGGTAGGTCAGTATCAGTGACTCAACACTTAATACTTATCTGTTCTATGCAAAACATATCCAGATTGAGTTAGTAACATTTCTAAACAAGTATATACATTATTTGGGATAATCAAAGCATATTGAAACATAATTGAGATTATCAAAACATATTAAAACATGATTGGGATTATCAAAACAGGTGAGGTCAACAAAATTAAACATATCAGTTTAAATTGAAACGATTCAATAAAAACCAATTTGCACCCCCGACCAAAATATCCCAATGAGTAACGACCTCTCACTCATCCTTGCTCAAGCATAATAGGTATAGGGAATGTCCACAACATACCACATGGTCTAATATTCAAGTCAATATTCTATAATACGGTTTCGATCAAAACCCATCAGTGCGCTAAAAATATGCACCCCCTGAATGTTTGTGAAAACTCAAAATAAGGTATACACCACCTACCTTAGACTCATAGATGTAGGCACGTCCGATATCAAAGTCCAGTTCAAAGAAGATCGATGTAGATATGAGTTTCCATCTTAAACTTGAAATTGGTTTGACAGAAATAGCGGTCCATAAGATGAAAGATAAAGAACGAAGAAGGGTGCATGGGGTTAGCCTTAACAAGGCGATCCTTTGGCTTCTGACGGATCGAAGAATGGATGAATGATAGAGAAGATGGATCAAAAGATGTGAAAGGGAGAAAGGGGTGTCTCCCCTACTGTGCACGACCCAGAAGGCAAGGAAAAGAGGAAGAAAGAAGAAAAAGGGAGTAAGGGAAAATGGTAATTTTTCCTTATTTATTGGGCCACACAGTTTAGCTGCACGGTTTACTAAACCGTGTGGCAACTGTGCGGAAGCCACTACCTAAGAAATACAGGCCCGCATAGCCTTCATGCACGGTTTTCCATACCATTCTCAAACCATGAGGTAAGCCTCTGCAATTTTTCAGATGCATCTGCACGACCGTGCGCCCTGACTCACACGGTTTATCTAAACTATTTGCCATGTTCTGCAACTTCAAATCAGGCTATTCAGCCCCCAACGCTCCCCAAACCAACCCAAAACACTCGGGCCACTCTTCAAGCCCCTAGACCAACCCAAAAACACCATTTAAGGCCAACAGAACTCTCAAAATTGAGTTTCGATCATTGAATCGAAAAGTAGCATAGCCACTAATTAAAAAATTCAAACCGAGTGTGAATTTTGACCCATTCCAAAAACCCGGGTCGTTACATGTGGTTACAAAGGCTTTTCTTGGAAATGAAAATGTTTTCAAAAAGAAGTTTTATTTTGAAAACGGTTTTTCTTGATTTGGAAATGGATTTTCAAACACTGAAGTGGATTGTCTTGGCTTTGAAAATGTTTTATAAAAGTGTGAGCATGGTTTTGAAAATTTATTTTTGACAATTGGCACATTCGGAACCTTGGGTGCATAGGGAAAGAGACACGAGTATCCTTAGTGTGTGTGGAACCACTAGGAGGTAACCTTTTTTATATAGATGGACTGTGACAGGACTCGATATTGGTTAGATCCAACGTTATTCATGTTTAGTCTCTTAAGTGTATAGTACATATTTTCCCATAGGCTAGAGCCCAATATGATCTGATTTGTCATTTATGGTTATTTATCGCATGTTTTTTTATCATGGATTTTTAAATGAGGTTGTATCACATAGCTTTGAATGATAGGTTATTTCATGGATATGTATTTACTTTCTTACCTCTTGATGCATGGATATGCTTTCCTGTTTATATCACTTCGACTTGTCATATTTCTAGTTTGGGAATATGAAAGGATTTTATGGAAAACCAAAGGAAAGATGATTTACAAATGAATTGGTTTTATGAAAATTATTTGTAAAACTATTTTTATTTTAAAAACTAGAACTGTTGCATTCTTTTTATTAGACCTTATATAGTCACAGTTGTAGTATCCTACTGGGTGTTGTGATCACATCCTACTTTTTCTCTTGGGGTGATTGTAGATGTTGTATTGCAAGATACAACTAAAGGGAAGGGAATCATGTAGCATGTAAACTTCTTCTTTGGTCTTTACCTTCATACTAGGGTGGTTTGGAGGTGACTATTGGTCACATGGAGACTTGTTGGTCTTGATTTATTCATACTTTCAAGTTTAGCTGATTTGGATTGGATTGTATGGATATGGTTGTATATTTTTCTTCCGTACAATACTCTAGTCGTATGTGTTGTTTTATTAAATACAATAACTTGTTCTATTTTCTTGATCACCTCACCATGTGACTGCTGGCTTGGGTGTATGGTTTGGTTGACTCGGGTTGGTCTATTATAATTTGGTATCAGAGGGAAGGCTCAGTCTGAAGTGTGTTAACACTGTCTGAGTTTGATTTTGTGTCTTGAGTAGACATAAGTTAAGATCGTCGGAATTCAAATAGTAGTTGCAGAAAAGGGGTCTGACCAGCTCACTTCCTTGACTGAACTCGAGTTACCATGGGTAGTCGGGGACTTTTACCAGGTTTGATAATTGGGGTTTGGGGTTATTTGAATGAACCATATGAGAAGTTTATTTAAATTGACCTATTCCTTTTTGGCGATGTCTTTCATTGATAAAATTATTATTATTTTTAAATTCTTATTGTTTTAAAGCATTGATTTGAATTCTAGAAGTAATCCTAAGATTTTTAAAATGTGTTTGTGATCTAATTGGTTATTGTCTTGTGTTTATTAGACAATTCCTCTGAGAAGATATCTTCTAAATCTGAGAGAGGATGCCATGAACCAACCCGGGTCAACCCTAAACCGATCACCCAAGCCAGACCACAACAAGGCTCGAAGGGAATTCCCAATCACTATGGGATGTAAACTAGTGTCAGACATAAAAATAAATCTATTGGGAACGATTTGGCTAATAAAATACAAGCAAATAAACCAGAATAAATAGAACAATAAAAATAAACTCTAGTAGTGGAAAGAGAATAAAACTGAATGGCTAAACATACCTCTATATGACCTCATGGGTCACCACTAACCACGGAACCAGACTCACTCCTAGAGCGATCCAAAACTGTGAGAACCTCAAACTAAAATATGGAGTAGGCATGAGCACCAAGATGCTCGGTAGGAATTCCAAAATAAACCACACCCGATTCCTCACCTCTAAAATGAAATCCTTTCTTTCTAGTTTGAAAATATGATATATAAAAGTATGGTTTTCCGCTCTTTTATCGAAATACGTAACAAGATATTACTTTTAAGAAAACCCCCTTTTTTGTTCCATTTTTTTCAAATAAATTACCAAAGCATATAAGTCATTACGATGAGTTCTTTTAAAATCCAACTAGTACCAAAATAGGTCTTTTAATAGAAAAAGCAAAGTAAAAATGTCATGAGATCAAATAACCAAAAGTTACACAAAATAAAGTAGGAAAATACAAGTATGAAACTATGAGAATTTCCTAAACATCCCTAGAGTGATCCCCATACGTACTCGGTTCGGAACCACCTGTCGACATATGGTGAAGCCCCTAAGTCTATAACCAACTGGTTTCCCTCAACTAGCCAATCCAGTGGAACAACCTTCCTAACCTAACAAAAAATCTAGGGGGTACCAACCCATCTAATTGGGGTTGATCAGAAACCATCACTCAATCCTCTAAAAGATGCCGAGAAAACCCATGGTAATAATATACTATGTAAGTAGGAGGCTCTAGCACGTGTGACTCACCTTACATGTCGTCACCACACTTGCCTACCCCAAACACAGACAAAACCTATACGGTAACCCATAAAAAGAAATCCTAAATAGGGGTGCCCATCATAAAACTGACCAATCACAAGTGTCAACCAGGTTGTCACATCACATGAAATTTTAAACCATTTCACAAAGCACTTTAAGTTGCCAATCGGGCGTTCACACTTTCAAAACCAAATTTCACTTCCAAAATAAAGTAAGGTTCCAACAAGGATTTTAATACTATCATTCCAAAATACCATAAAAATATTCCAAACCATTTCTAAAACAATGAGAAACACCGTTTTCACAAACACTTTTCCATACGGGCCTTTACATTTTCAAATCCAACTCCATTTTTAATATTTTTCTCAAAACCAAAAATGAAAATTCACTAAACAACCCAAGATGCCCTACAGGATTTCATAACATTTAGAAATCAACCACCCTATCTGAAGTACCAAATGGGGTGAGTTTTTAGGAACATACTCAGAATCATTTTCAAGTTACCCAATGCACCAACATTCCATTTAGACATCAAAGAACCATTTTTTCAAAGTGCCATATTCATTTGAAGGCGCACCCATGTGTACACTTTGTGCACCCATGGATGCACCAACATTTAATGGCACCTCCTAAACTTTGAAGAAACACCCAAAACCTTCAAGGTGCCAAAAAAACCACGTATTACATAACACAATTAACCAAAGACTTTTAGTTTCACAAAATACACTTCACAACTAGGAAAATTTTAGTCAACTATTCTAAAACACTTAGGATACTTCATATTTAAAAGAAACTTGTAAGCAGACTTTAACAAGTTATATAAATAAATGGGAAACCAAATCCAAGAGGTGCAATCAATTTTACCAAACATCTAGGTATGCATATAAATATATATAAATACCACATAAATATAAGAACACATTTTTGAAATGCTAAGAAATCAATAAATTCAAATTAAAGGTGGGAGCATAGAGAACCTACCTCAAAAATGGATCGGACCAAGCTGAGACACTTCGATGCTTGAAAAACTAGGCGGCGACCACTCGTGACCAGCCGAAACTCGCATGCACATACCTATACCTATACCTATATATATATATATATCCATAATCCAATGCATGTATTCCCCATGCCATGAGGGAATATGTACATGGAGGACATATATATATTATATATATACAAACCTTAAGTATATTCGTGCGCACCCTCTATCATTGACCAAAACTCACTATAACATCAAAAGGTATCCAAAATTAAGGTGTTAAAGACCAACACACCTCCAATTAATTTACAAGGAACTAATATACACCATAAGACTCTAAATAAAATAAAATTAAACAAAGTAGTAGAATAAATCTCACCTCAATCAGTGACCAACGAATTGAAATGGACTGAATCCGCTTTGCCTTTCGCATAGAACATCGAAACGCGAACCAAAACACCCCAGGAAGCCCTTACACAACCCTAGATCAGAAGAATCCAAGAAAAATGAATCAATCCTAACCATAGGGTTTTCAGTCGAATAGATAGGGTGATAGAGAGACCTCAAATCAGCTGGAAACTGAGAGGAGAGGGAGGAGAAACCCATAACTTGAAGGATCAGACCAAAATCCGATGGAAAACCAGTTGAAATCAAAGCCGAAGAGGGATGCTGGAGGAGGGTGTGTTGCGCCTCAAAGGGGAGTCATGGAGACGGGGTTGTGCGCCTAAGGAAGGTTGCACAGAGGGAGGTTTCCATGGAGGGCGCCGCGCTGCAGGGGTCACAGCTAGGGGGTGCACTGCAGGAGGTTGCGCGCTGAAGGTAGAAGGAGGGGGCTAGTTTGTCGCACATCGAAGGAGAAGGGGAGGAGTATCACAATGCAGGGAGAAGGGGAGAAAGAAAAGAGAGAAAGAAAGAAAAAAAGAAAAGAAAATAAAAATAAAGAAAAAGAAAAAATAAATTAAAAACCAAACTTAATAATAATAATAATATAAATAATAATAATAATCATCATCATCATCATTATTAATATTAAAACTCTTTCTTAAATTTTATTTTATTTCAATATTTTATTTTCATTTTATTTTATTTTATTTTTGAACATAGGCAACCCGCACGGTTTACCAACAGGCAGATGCACGGTTGAGCAAACTGTGCTCCAACCATGCCAAATGGCATCGACTGATGATAGACCCTCATGCACGGTTGTTGCATGGTTACTCTTAACCATGTGCAACCCATGCACTAGACCCCACTTAGCTATAAAATTTTAAAATTCAACCCACATCGGCACGAAAACAAATGTGAGGATATAAATAATTAAAATAATTAAAATAATTAAAATAATTAATTTTTTTGAGGTCGGGGTGTGACAATTCTCCCCACCACAAAAACTTTCTACCCCTAGAAAGTCACCCAGTCAAACGAGGAATCAAACTGAAGCTCGAAATTGAACAAGGTAAACAAAACCACGAACTCGGTGTGACCTTTCATTCTACCAATCACACCCGACCAATCAAGAAGAAGCCACAACATAAGAATGAGGGGAGAACGTGAGGGGGGTTCTCCCCACCACAAGAAATCATCTAGTACCAACCAAGGCAAAAAAAACCACAAAGAGTCCCATGGTGGGTCTCTACACTATTCAAGAACCAACTAGCTTAGACAAACTCTGGGAACTTCCAGCACCAACCAACTCTAGAACTACCAACGTGAACCGAAGTGAGAACCCATGACACTGACCAACCCTGGAACTCTCACACGGACCAAACATCACCCCAAAGGGCCCCAGCAAAAAGAAAACCCCAAAGGGAGAATCGAGCCAAACTATGATTTTCACCTCCACATGACGCAAGCATCTCCAAAACAAGCACAACTGAAAGCTAAAACCTAATCTATAAAGAGACCACTTTTCAAGGGTTCACAACCATAAGGCACGATTACGACTACAGAGGTTAACAAGGACACAATTCCACCAAAACTTTCATATCCAAAAGGGAACATTCAAAAACAAATATCACAAGGAAACGAGGAATTTAAGACTTTTACAACAAAACAGAACCTTCAAAGATTGAAGACACTACAATGGAGACTTAAATTGTCCCATTCCAGCACTGGAGACAAAAGTCAGACCAAGACCTGTGGTTGGAGCTCTGATGTCTTAAAGCATATGTTACCCCGCAGTCAGAAGATGACATCCCCCAGTCAGGACTTCCTCCTTTAAATGATGCCATTTTCATAACTTCCCCAAGTGACCCGAATGACCACATCATCGGAAATAATCCGAAGGATTTTCACAAGATGACATTCGAGTGCCCAAACCGGATACACTAATGGAAAACCGCCGAACAACCTGAAGAACCGAGGACCAAACCCAATGAAGGAGACCTTTCCTAAATAGGATCCTATGGCACACTCCTCTTTCTAGATAGGGAACCATCATGGGAAAAAATAGACACTGGATTGCCAACTGCCTGTGCTCTGGAAACTAACTCAGCTGAAAATGCTTCATCCACCAACTTTACAAGCTGATCTTTTGACGCTAACTCCAAAGAAATGGAAACCAACTCCTCAATCTGGTCAACAAGAGCCTTCATCATCCACTAACCTTTCTGAACACTCATGAGCCTTGTCACATTCCTCGCATTTACCTCCTCAGGCACACATCACTAGATGAAAGTGATCTTAAACACTCCCTATGAAACCCCAACTTGCTACGATACTGGAATGACCACCCTCCACTGGTCGAAAGTCGGACCTCCAAACAAACTCAAAATAGCTTGAACCCTCATCGCTTCGGGAGTTCCTGAAAACTCTTTTGACTTCCTCAATCCACTCCGTGTAAGAACCCATTTATTCTTTTGAGGTATGGATATTTCCTTTTCAGTTGATACTTAAGAAATTGGGGGAAAGGAGTTTTAGGGGAATTTTGTAGGCCTATTACACGACGTGACTGGGAACTACACACTGTGTAATTATAAGTACGTGTCGTGTATAAAAGGATACACTCCATGTAATCCTGGTACACGGCCACGTAAAGGTCAGGCCAAGAAAGTGTACAAACACGGTGTGTAATCTCAAGTACACGCCGTGTACATTTTTTAATGATTAAATCGGGTAGTAGAATAATTTTTCATCAGATGGATATAAGGCTCGTTTGGGATCACGAACAGCAGCGTCGAGAGCCGTTTTCCTTCCTAATTGATCACATGAACCCCGATTCCTTCACCACCAGTTGTGTTCGAACCCGATCAGTGAGCTCTCGATTCCTCTTGAGCCTTTATTCCTAATTTATTTTCTTGATATAATTATTTAAGGTCAAGCGTGTATGCCCGTTTTGTAGATATAATTCATTATAGGGTGAAATAAAGCCCGTCGTTGTACGAGGAGAGTCGTACTATGACGAGGTAGGTGGTCTTGTGCCTTTCGCAAATTTTCTTGATGTTTATATATGTCGGAGTGTCGTACGCCCACTTTTGGGGTGTCGCATGATTGAATAATGAACCTTGTTATTGTCTATTGATGATTAGGTAATTGATTAGATGATTTGAAAGCATGTTTAGGGTTGCGAACCTTGATTTAGGGTCACCCCATGGGTACGTTTCCCTTGGATGGACATGTGGATGAGAATGCCTATGAAGGTTGACTTGAACTCCCATTATTAGGTTGTTGAAAATGTATTGCTAATTATATGAATTTACCATGTGAGATACTTGTTGTTTTAATCCTTGTAATTGCTTAAAATTGCATAATTGGATTGTTATATGTTTTTCCCATGTTAGTTATCCTTGTTTAACCATGTAATAGTTTAATTTACATGTATTGGTTATTATGTATACTGAGACCATGTGAGTTGATTATGTGAAGGCCATGTGATAGTTTAATTCACATGTGTTTCTTTTGAGATGGAATGTGTAATTGAATTAAATGATAAAAATAGGTAATTAGTAATGGGCGAGCCATAGTCTCAGTTAAAAGACAAGGTCAGGCTCATGTGACTAATTGAACCTTATATATATTGGATGAACCATTGTCCCAGTTAAAAGATAATGGACGGGCTTAAGTGGTTAACTATGTAAAGGATGCGAGTGAGCCACATATATGGTGGTCGGGCTTATTGAGTCCTATTTTTTTTAAATGCTGAGCGAACCTAGGATCCATTGAGGGATACCCAAGCCAGACTCTATTGGAAAATGATTAAATGATCACTGTGTCACGAGTTGATAGTTGATTTTAATAGGGGGTTGTCAGGCCTAGGTCGGACCTCGAGATTTTATATAATTCATAGAACTTGAATAATGAAATGGATGACTTATGATGCGTCTGCTAAGCCAAATCACAAGCTTGGATTCGGTCTTCACTTATACCCGTTTACCATTGTCTTCAGAGACATCTATTGTGCTTACTTTCGAATACCTATTGTTTACTGCTTTCACTATTGTACACTGCCTATTATATATATTCACTGACATATTGGCATAGACCTTTGGCGGTTGCCTACTAGGATTTAATCTCACATCCTATTTAGTTCATTATTTGGTCCCAAACAGGTTATATGATTTCAGGTATTGATTAGGGCAAGTGCCCGAATACAGGTACTTGATGTGATGCTTAGGAGTAGGAGGGAATGGGACCAAGCTGAGGCTTACGATGCTTTTTAGTCTCTTTTTGTTTCTCTTGTGCTTTTGAGACTTATATTGTGTATTACTTCAGTGTGCTTGTTTGGATGATTTTCTAGAACATGTGACATGTTGCATCATATTTGGTATTGAATGATGCTTGGTTATTTATCTTATCAGTCTTTTGCTATTTATTTCAATTATATGTTATTTACTGCTTCCTTAGTTTATTATTATTCTGTTATTTCACACTCTGTTAATAAGGGAATAGTTTCCCCACTATCACATCATAGGTCATTGTTGTTAGTCGGTAGCCTCTGGCGTTTGGAGAAATGCGCTTGAGGCCATGTGGCCAACCAGGTATGAGGAACCAGTTGAGTGGCAACTGAATCTGGGATGTTACAAAGTGGTATCATAGGTTTCTTTCCTGGTTTTCTTTACTATTTGGCGATGATATAAAGGAAATGGGATTTGGTAATTAGTTTTGTATGGGAGTAGCTACCCTCTAATGACCCAATGTTTTATTGATGGAAATTTTCTTCTTATAATTATATCATATAATCACATGAAATTACAACATAATGAACTACTAAGTACTTTGTGACCTTTAATCATAATTTTGTCACTTCTATGATTTGAATTTCGAAAATATGACATACACGGTTGCGATCAGTAAGATGTTTGGAGTCCGATGGAACAAACTTAATTTTTGGTGAATAGTAACTTATCCTTATGAATAGTAACCTATGCTTATGAATAGTAATATGACCATTATGAATTATAAATCATTCAAAAGAAAATGTATAAATAAAATGTAGGCATTTTATAAGTGATAATATGACAATAGTAAAACTATTGGTATTTTTGTAAGTCATAAATAATTAGTTATAATTAATTAATTAATTTAAAATAAAATATATTTTCCTAAAATGTGTTCATAAATTAATAATTTTATGTCTTCTGGTTAGATAATTTTATAAGACCTTATTTAATTTTTGAAAGCAATATAAAATCAGTTATAGTTTTAAAATATGTATTTTTAAGTAAATCGTGATTTTAATTAAAAATTAAATTAATCATATTTAGAAAATTATTTTTGAAAAATGGAGTTAATTTTTGGATTCTACACGTCTAAAAATTGTTAGGGGAATTTTTGGGATTTTTCTAAAATACATGAATTTTTTATGAATAGTAAGATACGATAATTCACAATAAATGCTAAAACCTGAATTTCTGCATCATGCTTGAGTCATGGATGATGTAAATGGCCATTGATTTGAACTAACATACACATATTAATATTTTTGGTCACAATAATCATTACTATTTCTTTTCTTATGAAAAAATAATAAACTAATGATTAAAATATTAAGAAAACCCTCCTCCTCGCAACTATAAAAACCACCCACACTCTCCTATTCTCTTCACTCCTCTCAAGCCTTGTGACTTACCTAAATTCTGCCCAAATATCTCCCCAATATCCTCCCCCACTTCCAGCGGCCCTTGGTCTCCTCAAAATACCAAATCCTTTCCCCTTAAGAGTTTCTCAAAGGAGATAAACTCAAGAGGTAAATTCATATTTCCAATTCTTTTATTTTCTTTTAAGTTCTTTTCTTTTCTTTTTCTTTCATCACCTCCCTTCACACAAATGGTATGATAAATCCAGTAACATACATGTACCAGAATGTTTTTATGCTAATTAGATAATTCATTATCATCTCTTCTTTCCCATTCTTTTATACGAAAGAAACAAAGACACCATCCGAGATGTGTTAGTTTACCACATTCAAGGACGATGGGTTTTCAATTTCCGTTACCATCTTCAATTTTGGTCATGAAACCATTTATATGGTTGAACCAGACCATAAAATATGTATTATGTATAATCTATGGTTCTGGAATATATTTTTACACATGGTTTTGATTTATAAAACAAAACGTGTTCATTGTGGTAAAAAATCACTAATTAACCCAAAAGGTTGTCACTAAAGTTTTATATAATGATCCAACTTCACTCCAAGTAACAAAATTAAATTTACAACCATTTAACCTTATGGATGTTCAATAATAAAATATAAATCCAATTCTGGACAACCACTCTCATCATACATGTGTGTCTGAACATGAATAAGTGAATCAATCATTAAAACCAAGGAAGCAAACAGACCCGAACAATGAAATTGAACCTCATAACCAATCAAAAGGTCATGAATTAACTTAAAATGTTATAATAAATCTTTTACATATATAATAGGTTATTTAAGTATTAATTAATGAACCTAATTTGATTATTCGGGTCATTAATATCAGATGGATAACACCATCGTACTTAAGGTAAGAGATCCTCTCTATTTCACTTTTATTCAATAATGTCCTCTATGTTATGTCCTTTTATGTGTAATACCTAATTATAGGGTATAATTTCAAACCTCCCCCATAATTTCCTCATGATTTATAAATTATTAGAAACCACTTTCTCTCTCATTAATCCCTCTTAAGTACACCCGATACCATGCTGATAATCCGTAAGGGATTCTACCCGAACCTCCTTTATTCCTTCGGGTTACTTCAACTTTCTTATTACCAAAATGAATTAATCTTATATTTTTATTTGCATCTTCTAAATGATTTTTACATGTACCAAATTCATTTATCAATACCCTTAATTATTATCTTTTGGGGATATAGATGTTTTTAAGTGATTCCCTCCTCAATACTTCTCGATAAGTAAACTTGTTTTAAGGGAACTTCCCAAATTCTTACCCAATTTCAAGTGCACTCTATCTTATACTTTAATCCACCATTTTATTTATAAAATAAGTCTTTTTATTATGAATTTTTTTTGTTTCAATTCTTTTTTTATATAAAATATTGTTCAATTTTCTATTTTAAACGCTCTATAGTATTTTCCTTAAAACCGCAAAAAAAATGTTTTAATGCTAAAATTTCTTAAATACTCTTATTTCATGTTGTCAATTATTTTTGACATAAATTACCATGAAATGTGATTATTTTACCTTATTAATTTCCACGTATGTTTTAATTCCTTTCTTTAATGGACACTTGTATGATACACTCATTCATTATGTTTTATGACATGATTATGATACCCATTTCTTTCCATGGGTACCCTTATGCTTATGTATGATTGATTATATATGATTCTTAATGTGGAAAATATATTATTGAAAAGTTAATACGGGTTAACCCAAATAGAGCTCCAATTCATTGGGTAAATTTGAGTCTCATGAGATGTTATGTGTGATGGTCTTGGCGGTTAGCCTTGGCTTGTGCTACCATGTGCGACGGTCTTGGCGGTTAGCCTTGGCTTGTGCTACCATGTGCAATGGTCTTGGCGATTAGCCTTGAATCGTACTAAAGTAATGTTTTATGTTGCTTCCACATTACTATGAATCCATGTTTATATGATTCCATATTTATATGTTATGATTCCATATGTTACATGCCTTTTTATGTCATCATGGTATGCCTTCTAACCTATGTGCTAAAGATTTATTCTTATGATTATTAACTTGATAGGATTTTCAGCTCATCCCTTTGTTCATGTTATCCTCAGGTTATCCTATGAAGATTTATGAGCACAATGGAAGTTAGGGGCTCTTTTTAAAGATTAAATAGGAAGTGTTTTTTTAGTCCAATGTTTTTAGTTTTATATACCTGGTCTTCAAAGACACTAGAATTCACGATCCTTAGCTTGTACTCTGATGTATAATATGCTTAAAATCATATAATGTTATGTGTAAAAGGATAGGGTCACTATAGTTGGTACCATAGGATGATCTAGTTATTTTTGGAGATTAGGAATAGAACACTTTAGTAATAACCTTAAGGTTGAGACTAAGTATAAGAAAACATCTCTATATTTTAGTAAGTATAGAGTAAGTGGTCTATCAAGAAAATACATCCCTGTCTGGATACAAATAGGTAGAGGTGGCTCTGGTACAGATGTATCTAGGGGTAAAACCTGAAAACACCGCTTTGAGCTAGACTCGAACAAGAATGGGTGCACGACAACGGGCCTTGCTGCACTCTTGATTTGACACTCTTGGGGGATATTCTTTGGTAAATTCATGATCTTAGTACAAACCATTATTAAGGGAATAAAAAAATACCATAAGAATATAAGTTAAGAAATAAATCGAGGATAACCTAGATTGAAACATAGGGAATCACAAGTTAGGATATACTTCTCCTTTACAAGTTTATCATGTTATGTTCAAAGTTTCCTTTTTATGCTCAATAGATAAGTATTAAAGCCCCCTAATTGGACATTATTTTTCTTAGATAATGATAGGAAATAGAAGAACATGTTACAACAATCAATGTGATAGGGAATGTGAAGATTGCCCTAATTATATGCCAGATATGATGGGAACGAGTGATCAAAACTTCATGAAAGTACTTGATCAGCTGGCTCAAGTTATGAATAATAACTTGAATCATTTGGAACACCCTCCTCATCCAAGGAAAGAGCAAGTTTCCATTGAATACTTCATGTGGAAAAGGCCTCCCATGTTTAGTGGATCTTCTAATCCCCTCCTCACGGAATAGTGGATTAACTCCATTGAAAAGATATTCTCTGTCCTCCAGTGATCAGAAGAAGAGAAAATTGTGCTGGCGGTCTATCGTTTTGATGGGTAAATTGATCAGTAGTGGACACTGATCAAGAATATGAAGCCCTGGGATGAAATTGATTCCATGGTTTGGGAGGAATTTAAGATAATGTTTTTCAATAAATATTTTCCCTGAACCCTCCGTCTCAAGATGGAAATAGAGTTCCTCAGACTCAGGAAGAAGGAAGATGAGTCAATCGGGGTGTATGAAGAAAACTTCACAAGGCTTGCAAGGTATTCCTCTGGATTTTTCTTGAACACTGAAAGCAAGGTGGATCACTTCTTTAGTAGACTAAATCCGAGTTTATGAAAAGCATTGGTGATTCGAGACTTTGACAGTTATGAGGAGATTTTCAGTTGTGCCATCAAGGTTTAAATGGAGATCGGAGACTCTCAGTGGTATCGTGGGACCAATGATAAAAATAGAAAAATGGAATCTAATGTGGGTGGTCCTACAAATAAATTCCATGATGGAAAGAAGATCGATCATCCTACGTGTAAAAATTGTGGGAAGAAGCATCCTGGGAACTATCTAAAGGGAACTAGGAATTGCTTCAAATGTGGAAAGCTGGGACATCTAGCTAAAAACTGCCAACAGGATATGAAGAATACCGCTAATGTGGAAGAAGAAAGGAAGGTTCAGATCAACACTCAGCCTATAGTGAAATGTTACAACTGCAAGGAGCATAGGCATTATGCGAACAATTGTCTTAAGCTAAGGGTTGTCGGAGGAAATCAACAACAACCTCCCTGGAAACAAGGAAGGGATTATGCTATCACTACTGCTGAAGTGGATTCAGACAACGATGTGGTGACATGTATGCTGGTTATTCATTCTAGAATAGAGAATTTACTATTTGATTATGTTTCTACACATTCTTTAATATCTTGCAATTTTAGTAGAACTATTCAAACATCACCTCAAAATTTAGAAGAAAAGTTATCTGTGAGAATAGTGAATGGGGAAATTATTGCATCCATGATTTATAACTCCTCCGTGGTAAATGTTTGTGGATTGAACCTCCCAGAAAATCTCTTCATACTTCCTTTAGTGGAGTTCGACACTATCTTGGTCATGGATTGGCTATCTTTATACAAATCCAACATCAACTGTTGGGAAAGGAATATCAGTCTTTACATCCCGAAGCATCCTCCAATTCTTTACAAGTGTAAGGAGGAAGATGAATCTCCTTTAGAATCATTATCTCAAGTGTGGATATTAATTCCTTATGAGCAAGCATGTCTATCTCAAATGATTGATACAAAGGACAGAATCATGCTTGAAGACATGCCCATTGTGAGGGATTACACTGATGTATTTCCCAAAGAGTTGTATCATCTTTCTCCTTAACGAGAGATTGAGTTCTCAATTGAACTTATTCCTGGATCTCTGCCTATATCAAAGACACCTTATAGAATGGACACCATAGAGCTAGAAGAGATGAAGAAGTAGCTATAGGAGAATATGGAGAAGGGTTTTATACGCCCGAGTGCTTCACTATGGGGTGTGTCAGTCCTCTTTGTTAAGAAGAAGGATGGATCAATGCACCTCTGCATTGATTATCATGAGCTCAATAAAATCATGATAAAGAACAAGTATCCCCTTCCATGGATAGATGAATTGTTCGACCAGTTTCATGGGGTCAGTTATTTCTCTAAGGTGGACCTTCGGTCAGGATATCACCAATTAAAGGTGAGGAAGGAAGATATTCCCAAGACTGCCTTTAGAACGAGGTATGGACACTATGATTTCATAGTGATTCCCTTAGGACTCACTAATTCTTCATCAATTTTCATGGATTTAATGAATAGAGTCTTTAAAGATTACCTCGACAAATTTGTGGTAGTCTTTATCGATGATATTTTGATATACTTCAAGAGAAAGGAGGAAATGAGGATCATTTGAATACAGTGTTAAAGACTTTGTGAAGGGAGAAAATGTAAGAAAAGTATAGTAAATGTGAGTTCTGGATGGAGGAAGTATCATTATTGGGGAATGTTATCACCAGAAAAGGGATATCTATGGACCCTTCTAAGATAAAGGCAATTGAAGAGTGACCCATGCTAATATCTGTAACAGAGAACCGCAGCTTTCTGGGTCTAGCCGGGTATTATCGACGATTTGTGAAGAACTTATCATGATTTTCAAACCCAATGACCAAGCTGACATGGAAGGGAGTAAAGTTTTTCTGGACTCAAGAATGTGAAGATTGTTTTAAGGGGTTGAAAAAGAGGCTAATCACTGCGCCAGTACTCACACTCCCAACAAGTGTAGAATTCTTTGTGGTGTAAAATGATGCTTAAAAGAAGGTATTAGGATGTTTGATGATTCAAAATGATAAAGTGATAGCCTACACCTCAAGACAACTAAAAATCCATGAGCAAAACTATCCTACACATGATCTGGAGTTGGCGGCTGCGATCTTTTCATTAAAAATCTGGTTGTATTATATCTATGGGTAGAAGTGTGATATATAAACTAATCATAAGAGTCTAAAATATATATTCACATAGGAGATTAATATGATCCAACGAAGATGGATAGAGCTCATCAAGGATTATGACTGCTCAATCCACTATCATCCTGATAAGGCAAACAAGATGGTTGATGCTCTAAGTAGAAAGTATCCTACATCTTTATCGATGATGAGAATTGAAAAGGATCCAATCTTCTTAGATTTGAAGAGGGTGTATATGGGAATCATTAAGGGAGGAACATCATCAATCCTTTCTCAAATGATTGTTTAACCATCCCTTATGGAGAAAATAAAGGATGCTCAAGGAAAAGATGTGGAAATTCTGAAAAGGGTGTAAGCTGTTAAAAATAGAAAATCCTCAGAGTTCAAGATTGATGAGGAAGGAGTTGTAAGATTTGGGTCATGATTATGTGTACCATCTGATCCAGAGATAAAGAAGGAGATTTTGAATGGTGCACATAGCTCAACCTTTTTTATTCACCCAGGGAGAACAAAGATGTATCGAGATCTCCGAGAGAACTTTTAGTGGGACAATATGAAGAAGGAGATTGTTGAGTATACATCAAAGTGCCTCGTATTTCAACAAGTGAAGGATGAAATATAGAAGTCTAAGGGGATGATGCAACCACTACCCATACCTGTAAGGGTTGGTGTCCTGAGAACCAACTGTTTTGTACTTTGATTACATGAATGTTAACTTATTATATATTGTTCATTATTCTGCATGACTATAATATAATAATGTCCTGGAATATTTTTTGCATTAATAAGGTCATGGCAGATCCCCGCTATGATGAGAACCTTGAAATGCTATAACAATATTCTTAAAATAAAGTTCTACGGTTGGATAACATACTATTATAGGACACATAGTATACAGATCGTCATGTGCAAGTACTCGTAAGAAGACGAGACTCTCTCTCATAGAGTTCGCACTTGGTAATCTCTAAGATGGGAGATTATGAGAACAGACCCGCCAGTAGTAATTCTGCATGTCTTGGTGTCATCAGATATTACTATCTACGAGCGTGTGTAATGGTCCTTAGACTGGAAGATTATCATTGACTCATGTCATGACTCGCGCACTTAGATTTACTGATGAAAACCGTCACGCAGATAGTTGGCGGGAAGTAGGGTACATTGGGTGCGTCACGAGTGACATGTTGTTAATGAATAAGTCAAGGAAGGATTTGTCCCTTCCATTTATGGAAGTTGATATCTCGACCCTTTGATTGAAATAGAACTGTCACATTAAATTCCATGTCCATGGTGTGAACGTCGAGTTTATTTTAGGTAGTCAAAGAACGACGGATCAAGCATATAGGTTTATGACACTGCTATGAAACCTGCTTGATGAGATATCGAGACAAAGGGATTAAATTACACAGTAAGAGTTCGTATGAGGTGATATGTCAATGCGGTGTAAACTTCTTTCTCTTGGGTGCCTTGACCCGTTGCTAGACAGTAATCTTGGACTTTAGGTAAGCCCGCCTAATGCCAACGAGAAAGAGGCCTAGAGGGTCACACACTAAGTGTATTCAAGTATCTCAAGTAGAATAAAGATTATTCCCATATGTGGTTTAATAATTATTCAAGGAAGACTAAATCATTTTAATGTTGGAGGAAGAATAAAATGAAAACAAGTACACGCCGTGTATTAATTATTACACGCCGTGTAGTTTTTATTTTGAAAAGGAAATGAATAAATGAAAACAAGATATACACGCCGTGTACATTTAATGTACACGCCGTGTAGTTTTCAATGAAAAACAAGTACACGCCGTGTATTTATTATTACATGTCGTGTAGTTTTTCCAGTCAGGATTTTGAGGATATAATATTGTTTTATTAAAAGATATTTATTATAATCAGCGTGAGCGCATGTTAAGGAATTCATTATTCGGCATGGGGTTTTCAATAAGAGTTAATGAAATAAATGAAACGCGTAACACGTTTATTTATTGTCATAACTCTACAACCTCAAACTCGATTATAAATATCCTCACAATCCCAACTCATTTCCTACACAAGAGAATCATTGTGCACAACAATTCTGGAGAATTCTTTCAAGGCCGAAAGAACCTCTTCCTCCAAGAACGCTCTCAAGACTGAGAGAGATCCTCTTCCATCGGATCAGGACGATCTAATGTGGATAACGCAAGCAAGGGTTTCTCCACGCTAGCACCCAGAGACTCCTTTGGCGATGTCTCGAGATACGAGGTACACGTGTGGATCACCGCTAGAGGAAGTCTACACTTGGCTTCTGCGACGCAATGATGAATCACATCGGAACGTGATCAAGAACATCAACGAAGAAAGAACACCCAAAAGGTATTTCTTTTCAATTGATTAAATTAATTATAATCAACCTGTAACGATCCTACTTTGAGGTTCCAGGACTTTCCTTTTCTTTGTCCATTTCTGTGATTCAATCCGTGGAGACTGGCGTTTATCATCGTATTGATCCCGGATTGATCATTGTTAATGACAAAAAGCCAAGTGGGCACATCCACCCATGCGCTTTCGCTGCGCCCGGAACCTTCAAATGGTATCAAAGGGAGGTTTACAACGTTGATTATAGTTATTTAATTTCCGTTGACAATTTACGCATTTATATTTGATTCAATTCGAAATAAATCATTCTATAAATCTGAATAAACGAGATCTATTCTTCCTCCTTCGTTTCTCGATTCATATCACAGAAACGGCCTTTTAATTTTAATTTTTTTTATTAAAATAAAAACGAGGAATTCATCTGGATGAGCCGCTCTTTCTGTCTGTACAACACGGGATTACACGGCGTGTAATTAAAACTACACACCGTGTACTTAGGTTCAACGAACCGGCACTGGTCTACCAAACCACGTCGTGTGAATTGAATATGCCTAAGTATTAATCACGCCATGTTGACCAGAATTGAATGGTGCGTGGAAACCGGAATACACGGCGTGTATGTTTGAGCAACACGTTGTGTAGTCCGTTTCGGCCTAGGTGAAACCGTGTACAAGGATAAGCCGCGTACACGGGGTTTCCAGGCTGGTTACCGCGTAACAAGGTAGTACACGCCATGTATGATTTATCTACATGCCATGTACTCCAAAATTTCCAAAGTACAGAAAACACGCCAAATCCCCCGGTGTGTACTTTGGATAAAGGGTGAAAAGAAATACACGCCGTGTAATTATAAACTACACGTCGTGTACTTTCCAGAAATGGAATTTCACTAGGTTTCCTCCAATGTACAAAGACCCGTACAAGGAATATGGATGATAAGAATCTCAAGGAAATTCAGAAAGGAATTTAAGATAAAGAATTGATTAATTATAAGATCATAATTAATTGAATTCGAGCGCGACTTATCTTAAATGAAAGAACGATTAAAAGAATTTGAATTCTAAATTTGCGTAAATGTCATTGCATGCTATGGATGATCATGAGCTAGACCAAATACCCTTTGTATGTGTATGGTTTCATTTAAATTTATTTAATTTAAATTTGTTGGTCTGTGAGCCTTCTTCCAATAAAATGTAGGGCATGCGTGCCCATGGTTTCTTTAATGTAAACCCATGTAATGGAGGATCTCCCAAGCCAGAGGAGACGGTTCAAATCCCGAAGCCGAAGCGAAACCGACGCAAGAAGATACAAAGGTGGACATGTGGGAGCTGCAAAACATGAACCACCGGGTTCAAGGTGTTTTTCCCTAGGTTAGGGTTAGCTTATCAAAACCGCTAGATAAGCTAACCAATAGAATCTCATGATCATGACATCTTATTTTATTTCTGTATAAATTGCATGGTTTATTTATTATGTATGTGTTGTCTCGATCACATAGTTAATAAAATGAACAAGCATGCAAAGATGGAATAAAATAAAAAACCGGACTATGCGTAAACATTATCGGAACATGGTCAATCACTTAAGAAAGCATCACTTAATATTAACAAGCATGTGATAATTTGAAACTACGCATAAAATATTAAAATCCCTCAATACCATATTAAGTCAGACCAAGCCTTCCGTTACTTGATTAAGGGAAAGACTCAATAAAACTATGTGTTTGACCAACCCTTGTTGGGACACTTACTTTTATAAAGGAAGCCCTTATGAAAGGTTTCAGGTTGACTTAACCATATTACATCAAGAGGAGTAGCCCTTGCTAGACTTGATGTAATGTTGGAGGCAAGAGTTGAGGAAATCCAAGTCAGGATTTCAGGATTGGGGAGTCCACTCAACAGATCAAGAAACTGTAAGCTCACAGTTGGCAAAGACCTACCTACCTAAATACCTTCAAATAGATTACCCAACCCTTGTTGGGGTTATGCGAAGGGGAATCTGGATCCTTGCCACTAGAATGTCAAAGCAATTGGACATTCCGATTTCAATGGTGAGGTCCATTTGGGACTTGATAAAATAGTGGGAGAATTAATAAATTCATTTTCATAAAATGTAATTAAGAAAGTACTAATAAATCTGCTCTTTTAAATTGTAGAATCAAGATGACAAATTCATCAGCCACATTTTCTCTGCGATCAATTCAGGACAAAGACAATATCCTCACCGGCAGTAACTTTCAGGAATGGTTTAGGCGCCTTCGGGTTGTCCTACGCCATGAACGAAAGTATTACGTGCTGGAGTTCTCACTTCCTGATCCTCCTGCCCAAGGGGCAAGTGATGAAGATTTCCTAGTCTATGATCAACATTTGAGCGATGCACTCGACTTTCAATGTTTGATGCTATCATCAATGTCAAGTGAGATCATGAAGTCTCATGAGGACATGGATGCCTATAGCATGCTCGAGCACCTCCGTGGTATATACCAAGAGAGAGCAAGGCAGGAAAGGTTTGAGATCTCCAAGGCTCTATTCCAGAGCAAGCTTGGAGATGGTGCCCCAGTTGGGCCTCATGTAGTCAAGCTCATTGGATACATTGAGCGCTTGGAGGTTCTAGGGTTTAAACTCCTCAAAGAACTGGGTACCGATCTCATTCTCGCATCACTTCCCCAGAGCTTCTCAAACTTTGTTGTGAACTTCAGCATGAACAACATTGAGAAGTCTCTGTCTGATCTTCTTATCCTTATTCGCCAAGTGGACAATGACATGAAGCGTGAAAAGCCTTCTATCCTCATGGTGAATAAAAGGAAAGGGAAGGTGAAGAGCTTTAAACCCAAAGCTTCTTCAAGGTCTTCCAAGAAAAGGAAGATCAAATGGGAGGCAAGGGAACAGGATGGTGTTTGTTTCGCATGCGGTAAGAAGGGTCACTGGAAGAAAAACTGCACCCAGCCAAGGAAGAAAGGGGAAGCTTCAGGTGCTTTTTTTTATCGAATGCAATCTATCTATTTCTACTAATTTGGTATTAGATACTGCTTGTGGTGCTCACATCTGTATCCAAATACATGAACCAAGTAGATTCAGAAAGATTGACCGAGGTGAGGTGGATCTACGAGCAGCCAACGGAGCCAGACTCGCTGTTGTAGCTGTCGGAGACTACCATCTCACATTTCCTACTGGGATGATCTTGGTGTTAAAGGGTTGTTATTATGTGCCTTATGTTACTAAAAACATTATTTCAGTATCTAGATTAGATACTGATGGATTCATATTCAAGTTTGGAAATTAATGTTGCTACTTTTATAAAGATAGCATTTGTTTTGGTAGGGAACATTTATATAACGAACTTTATGTGTTATACTACACAAACCAAGTAATGGAAATCGATGAAAAATTAAATTCACATGACTCATACCACACCCAACTTTGGCATCACCGACTTGGTCATGTCAATGAGAAACGTTTGACAAAATTGCATCAAGATGGGTATTTAGATTCTTTCTAACTAAAATCACTTGGTGTATGTCATGCGTGTCTACAACGCAAAATGACCAAAGCCCCATTTAGTGGGAAAGGTGAATGGGCTAAAGAGATTCTAGAATTAGTTCACACAGATGTGTGTGGACCATTTCCAGTTGAAGCAAGGGGTGAGTTCTCGTACTTCATAACTTTTACTGATGATTTTAGTAGATATGGATATATCTACTTAATGAGGTATAAGTCAGATTCTTTTTACCGATTCAAAGAATATAATAATGAAGTTGAGAACCAGCTTAGTAAGAAGATTAAGAAACTCCGCTCAGACAGAGGAGGAGAATATCTTAATCAAGACTTCATTGATTTCTTACGGGAGTTTGAGATTTTATCTCAACTCACTCCTCCATACACGCCTCAGTGGAATGGTGTAAGTGAAAGGAGGAACCGCACCCTTTTGGACATGGTGAGATCAATGACGAGTCATACGAGTCTTCCATTATCCTTTTGGAGATATGCATTAAAAACAGCAGCACACATACTAAACCAAGTACCAACTAAATCGATAAATGGTATTCCATATGAGTTATGGAGTGGACGCAAAGCCATGTTATCGAATTTACATGTGTGGGGTAGCGAAGCATTTGTTAAGGCCTCTTCAGGTAACAAATTTGCGCCCCAAGACAAAAAGTGTATCTTTATAGGATATCCCAAGGAAAAAAGGGGATATTACCTATACAACCCCTCAGACAAAAAGGTTACAGTGGCAAGACACGTCATATTCCTTGAGAGGGAGCACATCTCCAAAAGAGATAGTGGGAGCGAGATAGACTTCGATGAAGTCGAGGCTCAAGATACACAGGAGTTGGTACAAGAACAGATTCCACAAAGCCCCATGGAAGAACAATCTGTTCCAGAGACACAAGAACTGTGTAGGAACGCGAGAGAGGTGAGAGAACCAGAACGATATGGTTTTCTTGTCACCGAGGATGGTGACTCATTATTGGTTGACAATGATGATCCTCTTACCTACAAGGAAGTAGTTGAAGGAACAGACGTTGCCAAGTGGAAAGAAGTCATGAATTCTGAAATGGATTCCATGTACCAAAACCAAGTCTGGATTTTGGTAGATCCTCCAGTTGATGTAAAGCCTATTGGTAATAAATGGGTATTCAAGAAGAAACTGGACGTGGAAAGGCAAGTCAGCACCTATAAGGCACGACTGGTTGCAAAAGGTTTTAGACAACGTCAATGAATTGACTATGATGGAACTTTTTCACTGGTTGCGATGCTTAAATCCATCAGAATCCTATTGGCCATTACCGCTTACCATGACTATGAAATTTGGCAAATGGATGTCAAAACAGCTTTCCTTAATGAGAACCTCTAGGAAGATGTCTACATGACACAACCTGAAGGGTTTGTGACTCCAAAGGATGCCAACAAGGTACGCAAGTTGCAGAAATCCATTTATGGATTAAAGCAAACATCAAGGTCATGGAACATTTGTTTTGATGAAGCTATAACAGAATTTGTCTTTATTAAAAATGAATGTGAGCCTTGTGTCTACAAGAGGTTTAGTGGGAGTGCAGTCATTTTCCTAATAGTATATGTTGATGACATATTACTAATTGGAAATGAAGTACCTGTCTTACAGTCAGTTAAGGAATGGTTGCATAAATGCTTCTCCATGAAAGACTTGGGCGAGGCAGCATATATTCTTGGGATCAAGATCCATTGTGATAGATCCAAGAGAATGTTGGGCATGAGTCAAAGTACATACATTGACAAGATACTGAAGAGATTCAGTATGGAACAATCCAAGAGGGGATTGTTGCCAGTGTCACATGGCATTCATCTTTCCAAGAAAATGTGTCCTCAGACACATGAGGAAAGAAAGAGAATGGAAAGGATTCCTTACGCATCCGCGATTGGGTTAGTCATGTATGATATGCTATGTACGAGGCAAGATGTTGCTTACGCATTAAGTGTGGTAGGCAGATATCAAGCTGATCTAGGAGACCACCATTGGATGGCAGTCAAGACTATCCTTAAGTATCTGAGGCGTACTAAGGATATGTTCCTAGTTTATGGAGGAGATGAGGAACTAGTCATCATAGGACATGTATATGCTAGTTTCCAGACTGATCAAGATGACATGAAGTCGTAGACTGGATACATCTTCAGTTTGAATGGAGGTGCAGTGAGCTGGAAGAGCTCAAAGCAGAGTGTGGTGGCAGATTCTACAGCAGAGTCCAAGTATATCACAACTTTTGAGGCAGCTAAAGAAGTAGTATGGATGTGAAGCTTCGTCCAAGATCTGGATGTAGTACCGAGCAGTAAAGATCCTATCACACTCTATTATGATAATACTGTAGCGGTGACACTTGCAAAAGAGCCAAGGTCACATCAGCGAACAAAGCACATACTTCGGAAGTATCATCTCTTGAGAGATTTTTCTCAGAGAGTTGAAGTTGCAGTGAGTAGTATTTCCACGGAAGACAACGTGGCGGACCCCTTGACTAAAGTCTTGACTCAGCAGAAACATGATCATCATGTGAGGTCTAGCGGACTAAAAGTCGTAGGCAGATGGCTCTAGTCCAAGTGGGAGTTTGTAAGGGTTGGTGTTTTGAGAACCAACTGTTTTGTACTTTGATTACATGAATGTTAACTTATTATATATTGTTCATTGTTCTGCATGACTATAATATAATAATGTCCTGGAATATTTGTTGCATTAATAAGGTCATGACAGATCCCCGCTATGATGAGAACCTTGAAATGATATAACAATATTCTTAAAATAAAGTTTTACGGTTGAATAACATACTATTATAGGACACATAGTATACAGACCGTCATGTGCGAGTACTCGTAAGAAGACGAGACTCTCTCTCATAGAGTTCGCACTTGGTAATCTCCAAGATGGGAGATTATGAGAACAGACCCGCCAGTAGTAATTCCTTATGTCTTGGTGTCATCGGACATTACTATCTACGAGCGTGTGTAATGGTCCTTAGATCGGAAGATTATCATTGACTCATGTCATGACTCGCGCACTTAGATTTACTGATGAAAACCGTCACGCAGACAGTTGGCGGTAAGTAGGGTACGTTGGGTGCGTCACGAGTGACATGTTGTTAATGGATAAGTCAAGGAAGGATTTGTCCCTTCCATCTATGGAATTTGATATCTCGGCCCTTTGATTGAAATAGAACTGTCGCATTAAATTTCATGGTCATGGTGTGAACAACGAGTTTATTTCAGGTAGTCAAAGAACGACGGATCAAGCATATAGGTTTATGACACTGCCATGAAACCTGCTTGATGAGATATCGAGACAAAGGGATTAAATTACACAATAAGCGTTCGTATGAGGTGATACGTCAATGCGGCGTCAAATTCTTTCTCTTTGGTGCCTTGACCCGTTGCTAGACAGTAATCTTGGACTTTAGGCAAGCCCACCTAATGCCAACGAGAAAGAGGCCTAGAGGGTCACACACTAAGTGTATTCAAGTATCTCAAGTAGAATAAAGATTATTCTCGTATGTGGTTTAATAATTATTCAAGGAAGCCTAAATCGTTTTAATGTTGGAGGAAGAATAAAATCAAAAACAAGTACACGCCGTGTATTAATTATTACACGCCGTGTAGTTTTTATTTTGAAAAGGAAATGAATAAATGAAAACAAGATATACACGCCGTGTACATTTAATGTACACGCCGTGTAGTTTTCAATGAAAAACAAGTACACACCGTGTATTTATTATTACACGCTGTGTAGTTTTTCCAATCAGGATTTTGAGGATATAATATTGTTTTATTAAATGATATTTATTATAATCAGCGTGAGCGCATGTCAACGAATTAATTATTTGACATTGGGTTTTCAATAAGAGTCAATGAAATAAATGAAACGTGTAACGTGTTTATTTATTGTCATAACTCTACAACCTCAAACTCGATTATAAATATCCTCACAATCCCAACTCATTTCCTACACAAGAGAATCGGTGTGCACAACAATTCTGGAAAATTCTTTCAAGGCCGAAAGAACCTCTTCCTCCAAGAACGCTCACAAGACTGAGAGAGATCCTCTTCCATCGGATCAAGACGATCTAAGGCGGACAATGCAAGCAAAGGTTTCTCCACGCTAGCACCCGGAGACTCCTTTGGCGACGTCTCGAGATACGAGGTACACGTGTGGATCACCGCTAGAGGAAGTCTACACTTGGCTTCTGCGACGCAACGACGAATCACATCGGAACGTGATCAAGAACATCAACGAAGAAAGAACACCCAAAAGGTATTTCTTTTCAATTGATTAAATTAATTATAATCAACCTGTAACGATCCTACTTTGAGGTTCTGGGAATTTTCTTTTCTTTGTCCATTTCTGTGATTCAATCCGTGGAGACTGGCGTTTATCATCGTATTGATCCCGGATTGATCATTGTTAATGACAAAAAGCCAAGTGGGCACATCCACCCACGTGCTTCCACTGCGCCCGGAACCTTCAATACCAACATGGAAGTGGGAGAACATCACCATGGACTTTATCACTAGAATTCCAAGTACAACCAGAGGAAAAAACGCTATATGGGTCATTGTGGATCATCTTAAAAAGATAGCTCACTTTATTGAAATTCGAGAGGACTTCTCATTGGATCAACTTTCATGGATATATATCAAAGAAGTGGTAAGGATTCATGGAGTGCCAATATCTATTGTATCCTATAGAGATATGAGATTCACCTCAAAGTTCTGGAAAAGTCTCCAACATTCTCTAAGCACTGAACTGAACTTCAATACGACCTATCATCCCCAAACTGATGGAAAATCTGAGTGAACTATTCAGACACTATAAGATATGTTGAGATCATGTTCTATGGACTTCAAAGGAGGATGGGACCAACATCTTCCAATGGTCGAATTCTCCTACAACAACAGTTTCCACTTGAACATCTGAATGGCACTATATGAAGCCCTTTATGAGAAAAGGTGTAGAACAATGGTGTGTTGGGATGAAGTCAGTGAGTGTAAGCTGCTAGGACTTGAAATGGTTGAAGAAATGGTGGAGAAGGTGAAACCCATTCAACAACACATCAAGGAAGCCCAAAGTCTACAGAAGATTTATGTAGACAATCTTCGATGAGATCTTGAGTTCAAAGTTGTAGAAATGGTATTTCTCCGCATATCTCCATGGAAGAAGGTCGTGAGGTTTGGAAAGAAATGAAAGTTAAGTCTTAGGTACATCGGCCCCTCCGAGATTCTCAATCGTGTCAGGGTTGTGGCCTATCGACTAGCACTTCCACCTACCATGACCAAAGTACAAGATGTCTTCCATGTATCCCTCCTAAGAAAGTACATACCAGATCCTTTAGATGCACTCTCTTTAGAGGTGGTACAGTTAGAGGATGATCTATCTTACGAGGAGTAGCCAGTGAAGATCTTGTATCATAAAGATAAAGTGTTATGTAACAAGACTACTCACCTGGTCAAAGTAATATGGCAGAACCATAAGTATGAAGAGGAAACATGAGAACTGGAGGAGGCAATGAACGAAAAGTACCCGCACCTGATTATGTCCTAGAATGTAAAATGAAATTTCAAGGGAGAAATTTCATAAGGGGGGAATAATGTAACGACCCAATGTTTTATCGATGGAAATTTTCTTCTTATAATTATGTCATATGATCACATGAAATTACACCACAATAAACTACTAATTACTATGTGACCTTTAATCATAATTTTGTCACTTTTATGATTTGAATTTCAAAAATCTAACATACACAGTTCTGATCAGTAAGATGTTTGGTGTCCGATAGAACAAACTTAATTTTTGGTGAATAGTAACCTACCCTTATGAATAGTAACCTACGTTTATGAATAGTAATATGAACCTTATGAATAATAAATCATCCAAAATAATAGTAACCTCACCCATGAATGTATAAATAAAATGTAGGCATTTTATAAGTGATAATATGATCATAGTAAAAGTATTGGTATTTTTGTAAGTCATAAATAATTAGTTACAATTAATTAATTAATTTAAAATAAAATTTATTTTCTTAAAAGGTGTTCATAAATTTAAAATTTTATGTCTTCTGGTTTTAAGATAATTTTATAATACCTTATGTAATTTTTGAAATCATTATAAAATCAGTTATAGTTTTAAAATCTGTATTTTTCAAGTAATTATGATTTTAATTAAAAATTAAATTAATCATATTTAGAATATTATTTTTGAAAAATGGAGTTCATTTTTGGATTCTATACATCCAAAAATGGTTAGGGTGAATTTTTGGGATTTTTCTAAAATACTTGAATTTTTTATGAATAGTAAAATATGATAATTCACAATAAATGCTAACACCAGAATTTCTGCATCATTTTTGAGTCGTGGATGATGTAAATGGTCATTGTTTCGAACTCATATGCACATATTACTATTTTTGGTCATAATAATCATTAATATTTCTTGTCTTGTGAAAAAATAATAAACTAATGATTAAAATATTAAGAAAACCCTCCTCCCTGCCACTATAAAAACCACTCACACTCCCCTCTTCTCTTCACTCCTCTAAATCCTTGTGCCTTCCCTAAATTCTGCCCAAATATCTCTCCAAGATCCTACCCCACGTCCAAAATTACTTGGTCTCCTCAAAATACCAAATTCTCTCCACTTAAGAGGTTCTCAAAGGAGATAAACTCAAGAGGTAAATTCCTCTTTCCGATTCTTTTATTTTCTAGTAAGTTCTTTTCTTTTATTTTTCTTTCCTCACCTCCATTCACCCAAATGGTATGATAAATCTAGTAACATAAATGTACCGGAATGTTTTTATGATAATGGGATAATTCATCATCATCACTCTTTTCCCTTCTTTTATATGAAAGAAACGAAGACATCATCTGAGATGTGTTAATTTACCACATTCAAGGATGATGGGTTTTCAATTTCTGTTACCAACTTCAATTCTGATCATGAAACCATTTACATGGTTGAACCAGACCATAATATATGTATTATGTCTCATCTATGGTTATGGAATATTTTTTTACACATGGTTTTGATTTATAAAACAAAACGTGTTCATTGTGGTCAAAAACTGTCAATTAACCCAAAAGGTTGTCACTAAAGTTTTATATAATGATTTAACTTCACTCCAAGTAACCAAATTAAATTTACAACCATGTAACCTTATGTATGCTTAATAATAAAATATAACTCCAATTCTGGACAACCACTCTCATTATACATGTGTGACTGAACATGAATAAGTGAACTGATCATTAAAACCAAGGAAGCAAACGGACTCGAACAATGAAATTAAACCTCATAACCAATCAAAAAGGTCATGAATGAACTTAAAAAAGTTATAATAAATATTTTAAATATATAATAGGTTCTGGAATTATTAATTAATTAACTTAATTTGGTTATTCAGGTCATTAATATCAAGTGGAGTACACCATCAGACTTAAGGTAAGGGATCTTATCCTCCAATGGCCCGAAAGCCTTCATTTTTTACTAATTTTGATAATCCACATTTTAAGGGGCGAGGTAGAACCCTTACAAGGCCCGTAGGGGTAAGTATTACATGGCCTTTAGGCCTTAGAGGAATTCATTGTCCATAGGCTTCAAACATTACATACAACCTAGACTAACTACTTGGAACTGCTCCTCCCCAGCATCTTCATCATGAAATTAGCTCTCCACCTTTGCATGGTTGTTTGACTAGGCTTTCCCATGCATGCACAGGCTTGTCCCGATGGCAGGTGTCATACCCTCTCATTCTTGCAATCCGTTTAGCTTTTGCTATGGTGAAAGCTCTTTGCTCCTCCTCCTTTTGAAGCTTGTTCCTTGTAGGTTGTCTAGTTTGCATCTACACTTAAGGTGGCCCGAAGGGCTTGAGGTGGCCCGAAGGCCTTACTGGCCCAAAGGCCTGGGTGGCCCGAAGGCCTTAAAGGACTCGGGGACCAAATCAGTGGCCCGAATGCCCAAACGGGGGAATATTCTCAGCTGTTACAGTGTCAAACAGTGTCTGCTACAGTTCCCGCTACAGTGCCTACTACAGTACCCGGAAATTAGCCTCTGTCTGGATTTGATCCTAGGTCTCCTGGATGCACTTAAGGAGTCCTCACCAACTGGGTTGAGGCTCATGTGCGGTAAGGGATCCTATCTATTTCACGTTTATTCAAGAATGCCCTCTATGTTATGTCCTTTTATGTGTAATCTATAATGATGGGGTACGATTTCAAACCTCCCCCATACTTCCCTCATGATGTATAAATGATGATAAACCCATTTCTCTCTCATTAATCCCTCTTAAGTACACCCTATACCATACCGATAATCCGTAAGGGATTCTACCAGAACCTCCTTTATTCCTTCGGGTTGCTTCATCTTTCTTATTACCAAAATGAAGTAATATTATCTTTTTATGTGAAGATTGTAAATGATGTGTACATATACCAAATTTATTTATCAAGACCCTTCATCATTCTCTTTCGGGGATATACATGTTTTTTTAAGTGATTCTCTCCTCAATACTTCCCGATAAGCAAACTTGTTTTAAGGGAACTTCCCGAATTCTTACCCAATTTCAAGTGCACTCTATATTATGGTTTTAAGTCTCCATTGTCTTTATAAAATTACTATTTTTATTATGAAAAACTTCTTGGTTCACTTCTGGTTTTATATAAAATATTTTTCTATTTTCTATTTTAAACGCTTTATAGTATTTTCATTAAAACCGCACAAAAATGTTTTAATTCTAAAATTTATTAAATACTCTTCTTTCATGTTGCCAATTCTGTTTAAAATCACTTACCATGATATATTCTTATTTTACCTTATTAATTTTCATGTATGTTTTAATTCCTTTCTTTCATGGACACTTGTATGATACACCCATTCATTATTCTTTATGACATGATTATGATACTCATTTCTTTCCATGGGTACCTTTATGTTTATGTATGATTGATTATGTATGATTCTTAATGTGGAAAACATATTCATGAAAAGTTAAGATGGGTGTGGCCAGATAAAGCTCCAATGCATTGGGTAAAGTTGAGTCTCATGAGACGTTATGTGCGACGGTCTTGGCGGTTAGCCTTGGCTTGTGCTACCATGTGCGACGGTTTTGGCGGTTAGCCTTGACTTGTGCTACCATGTGCAACGGTCTTGGCAGTTAGCTTTGAATCGTGCTAAAGTCATGTTTTATTTTATAGTCACACTAGTATGACTCCATGTTTATATGTTATGATTCCATATGTTACATGCCTTTTTATGTCATCATGTTATGCTTTCTAACCCACACAATCCATTTTTTATTTTATTGAAAAAACACTTTGAGGGTAAGTGGGAACCAATAGAAACATTCTTCCAATAGCAAAACACACCCTCCCAAAACACCCATTACAGAGTTTAAATTTCAAAAAACAAAACAGAACCAAACATCGCGCTAAGACTGCCACAACATCCTAATTCAAAATTCATGAATAACTAATCACAGAAAAACCAGATGCCACCACCAAAGTTACCATTTCAAAAATTGAAATCCAAAAAGTAGTCATACCATCATCACACCTTAGTCACCGTTGCCTCGAGATGCGCACACTAACACCAAACCATCATATCACAATCTCCACTGCAGACCCCCGTTGTCGTCGAGATCAAAGGCGCCGTCACCGTAGAGCACCACTAGAATCGCTATTGAGAGACACCATGGGAGACCCTCATCGCTATAAGATAAGTCGTAATCGTCGCTATTGAGAACAGAAACTCGTCGTCGTAGACAATGTCGTCGAGCCACTGAAGACGTTGGAAGCAGAAGCACGGAGGAGACACCACGGCTAGAACACCCTAAAGCACCAGTTGACTCAGCACCAAACCAACAAAATACCTTTGACATCCGCCACTGGAACCCACCAATACAGTCATGAATCAGCCAAAAACTAGTGAACCGCCCGAGGAACCCATCACCGCAGACTTCAACCTCACGCCACCAATGACTACCAAGAAACACTGACACAGCGCCGAAGAAAAAGAGGGGAAAACTAGGGGATGAAACCCTAAAATCATACAAACCAATAAAGAACCCAAAACTGGAAGAAACCAGAACAGGGTCGAAATAGAATTTAAACCCTAAATAGAACAACCGAAAAGCACCCCTGTGAGGGGATGAAACCCTAGATAGATACTGGGAGATGAAACCCTAAATGAAGAAGAAAATGGACTCCGAGAGGACCCTCAACCGCCAAACCGCTATCCCAAAGCCTCGGTGCGCCCATCACTCCAGATCCGACCTAGATAGGAGTGGTGGAACTCAAGGCCAGAGCACAGTAAGGCGGCCCAAAAAGGCCTTTGCTGGAGAGAGTGAAGCCTTGCAAAACAAGCGGAGAGAAGAGAAAACTAGGGAAATCGAAGAGGAAGATCCAACCCTGCCGGGGAGAAACCCTAGGAGGAGGAAGATGGCGAGCCGAGCCGAGAGCCTGAGAGCAACCCTGGAGAGTGTGGCACCATTGAAAGTCCTATTTATGCTTTCTAACCCATTTGCTAAAGCTTTATTCTTATGCTTATTCCCTTGATGGGATTTTTAGCTCATCCATTTGTTCATGTTATCTCCAGGTTATCCTATGAAGATGTATGAGCACAATGCAAGTTAGGGGCTCTTTTTGAATATTAAATAAAGAAGTGTTTTTTTAGTCCCATGTTTTTAGTTTTATGTACCTGGTCTTCAAAGGAACTAGACTTCAAGATCCTTGGCTTGTACTCTGATTTATAATATGATTAAAATCATGTAATGTTATGTGTAAAAGGATAGGGTCTCTATATACCCTGTGTATAGGGAAAATCCAAATCTCCTCGAATTGACTTGTGATTTTTGGATTTTTGTGTTGTTACAATTGATACGATTTCACTGTTGGGTGACACACTTGTTTTGTGTTGTTAGTATTGATATCATTGTGGTTATATTTGTTTTTAACCTAATAATATGAGGGTATGACATCACATGCATCATATAAGCACTTGTTAGAAATCACATGTCATGTATTCTTGTCATGCCATTTATAGAGCATTAGTGATTTCATGCTGTTGTGATAGATGTCGTGCTAGATATGCATGTTGTTGTGATAGATACCATGATAGATACCGTGATAGTTATGCCTACTGTTGTGATAGGTGTATCGGTATGTGTTATTGTTGAATAGTATGGATGTCAAACTTTGATTTCTAAGGAGTATGGCCCCTCTTTGATCGGAAATTGGTGGATCATGTTTCGACCATGGGATATAAATTGTGTTGTTATGTGTTATATGTGGATGCCAAGATTTGATTCACGGGGAGTATAAGCCCCCACAGATCGGAATTTGGCACACCGTTGCTTTATTTTGCAAAAACAGGGGTTCTGGGGGAGTTTATGAGGCTTATTGTCTGGAAACCCAGACAACACGGTGTGTGGTCCTATGAACACATGGCATGTGTTCTTCTGTTTGGGAAGAAAGAACTTTTCCAAGTACACGTCGTGTACTCTGAGTACACACCGTGTGGTAGATGATCGTGTCACCAGCCGTGTGAGAGAAAACACGGGTTAATAAGTTTTGATCCGAACATGTCGTGTATCTTATGTACACTCTGTGTAGTTTTACATAGGCATACGTGTGTCTCTGGCCATGTAAAATTACATGGCCAGGAGAGAAGACCTGAGTACACGCCGTGTGTAGCCCTGACATGTCATGCACCTAGGACCTTTACATAATGAAAAGGGTGGAGTTACATGCCCATGTGATAGTCTAAAGGGACATCGTGTTTCGGGATGACACGCTATGTACCTAGGGTGGTTACACGCCTAGGCCAGCAGGAGTACATGACCATGTAAGGGCTTAAATATACACATCGTGTATGGTTCCTACATGCCGTGTACTCATCTTTTGTTAATTTTTGAGGCTTTTCTTCCCCTGTTTAGTTATTACGATCTTGAACTGCGTACCTTGATAAATAATCTTATACTAAGGTGAATGTGCTGGACTTCACAGAGAAATTCCACCATGACGACCTCCAGTAGTACGCCAGGAGGGTGGCGATGATAATATCCCAAAAGTGGTAGGCCATGGGCTACCAGTGGGCCCTCTAGACATGCGAGTTATGGAACTAGATGTTATACTAGATGCAGGTGATGATGCACTTTTCTGTGAAGGCTTTATGTGGTTTATGAAAACCTTTTAGGGAGAACCATAGCCTGCCACGTCTATGGAAGAACTAACCCAAGTGTTCTGGAAGTAGCATCCGCCCATGTTTTCTGGGGAAGGAAGGTCACAGGCTATAGAGTCATGGATAGAGGCCATGTTATCGATCTTCAAGCATCTGGGGGTGCCTCCGGAGAGGGGCATTAAGATCATGACTTATATGATGTGTGATTCGTCCAAGAGGTGGTGGGATGTTATCACTCAGACAGAGTGTCATCGGGACATGGCATGGGGTGATTTTCAGACAGTATTCTATGACTACTTATATCCCGAGACACTGAGGGCCGAAAAATCCCGTGAGTTTATGCTTATAGAGCAGGGCACTCTATTAGTTATAGATTACCCCACCCACTTTACTGAGCTCCAGCGCTTCACACCTATTCTGATGGGAGAGAATTTGTCAAAGGATAGGTTATTCATGGATGGTCTCAGGTGATACATCCGCTCATAGGTGAATATCGTACGGCTAACTGATGTATCTGCTATAGTGAACTGGGTGCTAGTTACCAAGCAGAATCAGAGGGAATATGGAGGTGTGAGCCAGGGTGGTTCGACACCGAGATCTGGTATTGTTTCGACCGGTAGTAGGAAGCATCATCTGGAGCTTACATGTGGCGAATCTAGTACTCATAACATATCTTTCGGTTTCCAGGTGAGGTGCTTCCAATGAGGAATAATTGGGCATACTAGACCTCAGTTCCTGATAGACACAGTCGAGTGCCGAGCTTGTGGAAATATGGGCCACTTACAACATTTCTGTAGGACGTTTCCACCAGCACCTAGTGAGAGAGGGTTTGCACCAACTCCACACTCAGGAGTAGGGTCTGTAGCTTCTCGCTAGTCAGGGAACTGGAATGCGTCAGGCTATTCAGGTCGAGGTAGCGTTCGTGGCCATGGTATCCAGACCCCAGGATATCAGCGAAAACATGGAGGGTCAACTTAGAGTAGTAAAGCAGCGTCTCGAGGCCGCATTACAGGCCATACTTATGCAGTGCAATAGACCTGACAGGAGCAGGATCACGAGCCTTCTACTGTCAGAGGTACTATTCTAGTCACCTCTATTTTAGCTTATACACTCTTTGATACAGGGGATTCACATAGTTTCATATCTATTCCCATTGTAGAGATTCTAGGGAGCCTTGGTTTTACTTCTGACGACATTATGAAACTAAACACTCTATTAGGGATTAGAACGGTAGGTGTGCGATAGACTGATAGTGCAAGGAGTTCCCCCTTGAAATTAGTGGGTGTCACTTCATTTGGGATCTCTATGTCTTAGAAATGATAATCATTAATTTCATACTCAGAATGGACCGGTTAGTCTCCTTTCAAGCCTTCATCGATTTCTATCATCGCAGGGTGAGTTTTACATCACTAGAAGGCAGATTGTTTCTACACAAGGGAGAGCATTTTTTGGTACACACGGACCACAAAAATCTCAAGTACATCTTTCCTCAGCGTGATCTAAATATGAGGCAGCGAAGGTGGGTGGAATACCTTCAGTATTTCGACTTAGAGCTTGACTACACACCTAGATTAGGCAATGCAGTGGTTGATACACTGAGCAGGAGGACTCGGATGTAGGCAGTGAAGGAGGCCAATAGTGAGTGGAATCTTATGGAGTTGTTCTCTGAGATGCACTTGGAGGTGCATGAAAATCAGGGAAAGACTTTACCTTATTCTTTAGCTATAACTTATACCCTTCTGAATAGAGTGAGGATGAGACAACTATCAAATTCAGAAGGTCTAGTCCTACAGGAGGGTGTAGTAGGTGAGGATCCACCTCTTGGTTAGATGGTAGGTGATGATGAGACCTTGTGAATCGATGGACATGTTTGGGTTCGAGTGGACATATGTGAGGATTTGATGTGGGAGTTTCATGCTTCAGCTTGGGTAGTGCATCTTAGAGTTACCAAGATGTACCATGACTTGCGTTGTCAGTACTAGTGGTCGGGTATGAAGAGAGAGGTGACTGGTTTTGTTACGAGGTGTTTCACCTTTCATCAGGTGAAGGCGGAACATCAGCGGTCAGTCGAGATTTTACAACATTTACCTATTCTAGAGTGGAAATGGGATGATGTTGTGATAGATTTTGTGATGGATTTACCAAGGTCGCCCCAAGGTAATGATGCGGTGTGGGTGGTGGTTGAAAGACTTATGAAGGTCACTCACTTCTTGTTGATCAAGGAGACCTTTGGTGTTGATGAGCTTGGGAAGATTTATATTCGTGAGGTGGTACGACTTTATGGGGTCCCTTGTTCTATCATTTCAGAGAGGGACGCCCACTTTATGTCTCTTTTATAGTAGAGTTTTTAGATAGCGCTGGGTACACAGGTGCTTCTGAGCACAACATACCACCCTTAGACTGATGGTCAGTCAGAGCGTACGATATAGGTGTTGGAGGACATGTTGCGAGCATGCGTCCTAGACTTTGGGGGCTCTTGGGAGAAGCGTATTCCCCTGGTTGAATTTTCCTACAATAATAGTTTCTAGGTGACTATAGAGATGGCACCTTATGAGGCTTTGTACGGTAGGCCATGTCAATCACCCCTATGCTGGCTGGAGGCAGGTGAGGCTGCTTTACTGGGACCACGTCTCATTTAGGAGACTTCTAAGCATGTCCAGTTGATTCAGAAGCGGATGAATACTGCCTAGTCTCATAAAAAATCTTATGTTGATCACCTTAGATGACCTCTAGAGTTCTAGGTTGGGGATCTAGTTTTCTTGCGTGTTGCACCGAAGTTGGGATACAAGAGAATCAGGAGACATGGTAAACTTTCGCCGATATACGTCGGTTCGTTTGAGATTTTAGAGAGGGTTGGGTTGGTTGCCTATCAATTACAGTTACCTTAGAGGTACAGGGCTATGCATGACGTCTTCCACATTTCTCAATTGCGGCATTACTTTTCAGACTCATCTCACACCTTTCATCCCGAGGAAGTGAAGTTGCAGGAAGATGCGTCCTTTGAAGAGCATCTCATTCATATTGTGGATCGTAGAACAAAGGTTCTCCATGATCGATTTGTTCCTTTAGTATGGGTGTTATGGTAGCACGACCGAGTGCAGGATGAGACTTGGAAGAGGGAGGCTGACGTACAATCACAGTGGCCGGAGTTGTTCTCAGATATTTCTTCATCACCTTTGGAAGGGAAATTTGGGGATGAATTGGTTTAAGGGGGAATTTTGTAAGAACCTGATTCTTATTTTGAGGTATGGATCTTTTATTTTTAGTAGAAACTTAAGAAATTAAGGGGAAATAGGTCAAGGGGCTAGTTGTGTGCCTATTACATGACGTGACTAGGAACTACACGCCGTGTATAAATGGATACACGCCATGTAATCCTGGTACACGACCACGTAAAGGTCGGGCCAAGAAACTGTACGGACACGACGTGTAATCTCAAGTACACTCAGTGTACTTTTTTAATGATTAAATCGGGCAATAGCATCATTTTTCATCAAATGGATAGAAGGCTTGTCCGAGGTCGCGAACTGCAGCGCCAAGAGCCGTTTTCCTTCCCGATTGATCATCTGAACCCCGATTCCTTCATCGTCGGTTGCGTTCGAACCCAATCGGTGAGCTCTCAATTCCTCTTGATCCTTTCTTACTAATTTCTTCTCTCGATCTAATTATTTACGGTCGATAATTTATGCCCATTTTTTTGATCTACTCTATTCTAGGGAGAATCAAAGCCCGATGCTGGACAAGGAGAGTCGTATTACGACGAGGTAGGTGGTCTTGTGCCTTTCACAAATTATCTTGATGTTTATATATGATGGAGTGTCGTGTGTCCACTTTTGGGGTGTCGCTTGATTGAATAATGAACCTTGTTATTTCCTATTGATGATTATGTAATTGATTAGATGATTTGAAATCATGTTTAGGGTTGCAAACATTGATTTAGGGTCACCCCATGGGTGTGTTTCCCTTGGATGGTCGTATGGCTGAGAATGCCTATGAAGTTTGAATTGAACTCCCATTCTTGGGTTGTTGAAAACGTATTTCTCATTATATGAATTTACCACATGAGATACTTGTTGTGTTAAGCCTTGTAATTGTTTAAAATTGCATAATAGGCTTGTTATATGTTTTTCCCATGTGAGTTATCCTTGTTTGACCATGTAATAGTTTAATTTACATGTGTTGGTTATTATGTATACTGATCCCACATGAGTTGATTTTGTTAAGGCCATGTGATAGTTTAATTCACATGTGTTTCTTTTAAGATGGAATGTGTAGTTGAATTAAATGATAAAAGGAGGTAATTAGAAATGGGCAAGCCACAGTATCAGTTAAAAGACAAGGTCAGTATCATGTGACTAATTGCACCTTATATACCTTGGGTGAACCATTGTCTCAGTTAAAATATAATGGATAGGCTCAGGTGGCTAACTATGTAAAGGTTGTGAGCGAGCCACATATATGGTGGTCGGGCTTATTGAGTCCTATTTTTTTTAAATGTCGAGTGAACCTAGGATCCATTGAGGGATATCCAGGCTGGTCTCTATTAGAAAATGATTAAATGATTATTGTTTCACAAGTTGATAGTTACTTTTATACGGGGGGGGGGTCGTCAAGCCTAGGCCAAACCTCGAGACTTTATATAATTCACGGAACTTGAATAATGAAATGGATGAATTATGACACATCTTCCAAGACAAATCACAAGCTTGGATTTGGTCTTCACTTATACCTGTTTACCATTATCTTCTGAGACATCTGTGGTTCTTACTTTTGAGTACCTATTATTTACTACTTTCACTATTGTACACTGCCTATTATATATATTCACTGACAGATTGACATAGACCTTTGGTGGTTACCTACTAGGATTTAGTCTCACACCCTGTTTGGATCATGCTTTGGGCCCAAAAAAATTATATTATTGTAGGAATTGATCAGGGAAAGCGCCCTGCTATAGGTACTTTATGTGCTGCTTAGGAGTCGGAGGGCATGGGACTGAGCCGAGGCTTGCGATGCTTCCTAGTCTCTTTTTGTTTCTCTTGTTCTTTTGAGACTTATATTGTGTATTAATACAGTGTACTTGTTTGGTTGATTTTCTAGAACATGTGACATGATGCTTCATCTTTGGTATTGAATGATGCTTGGTTATTTATCTTACAAGTCTTCCACTATTTATTTTAGTTATATGTTGTTTACTACTTCCGCTATTTTTTTATTATTCTGTTGTGTTACACTCTACCAATGAGGGAATAGTTTCCCCACTATCACACCCTAGGCTCTTGCTGCTAGTTGGAAGCCTTTGGCATTTGGGGAAATGCGCTTGAGGCCATGTGACCAACCGGGTACGGGGCACCAGTTGAGTGGAATCCAGATCTGGGACGTTACACTCCGTTACCTCTAACAAACCTCGGTCACCATAGAAAATGGGAAACAATAAAAACAAACTCGATCCCACCACTCCACTAGGAGTATGGGCATGGCCAAAGACCGAAATTCACAAGAAACATTCGGGACCTTTCTGGGTAGCATACTCCGAAAAGGATACAAAACCGAATCAACACCCAACCAAAGCTCATCAAAAAGGGACATCACCAACCAAAAACCAAACTCATAGACCAACACATCACAAACCAAATCGAAGTTAGATCAAATATCAACCAAAATAAAACCACAACAACATCACAAAACAAGCCAAGAATCCTCTTTTAAAATCACCATTTTCCAAATTCACGCACTTTCAAATTTAACCCCCTTTTGAAATCAAAAATCATTTTCTGTTTCAAATATCATTCCAGTACATCCACTTAAAAATTCAAAACACCATCACATTTTTCTCTTTAAAACCACAAATCTCTTTATAAAAGAAACCTCTTTTTATCAGAAACCATTTTCCTTTTCAAAAACAACTTTGGAAAACCAGATCAATCTTTGATTTTCAAATACCCACCCATGGTATCCTATGAACCGTCACATATTTGTTGCCCCCACTTCCGCTTACATCATCCACACATACATGACAACATGCACTTTCCCTACACACACGCACGTATGTGAACGTCCATAAGGAACACCAAGGGTCACACATACCCTTTCTCCATCAAAACCAAGCATTCCCAACTTAACTCTCATTTCACATTTTATAAAACTTTTCAAAATTCAAAACAGTTTCCCTTCCATTCTCAAAACAACCCAAGGTTTTCATTTTTGGAATCAAACCTTTGCAAATCAAGCCTCATTTTATAACTCAAATAAGCACCCTAAATCCAATTTAAATTCACAACAACCAAAAACAACACTCGCACTGAAGCACCTGGATGGGGAACTAGTGGTCATGCTGTAACGACCCAAAGTTTCATTAATGGAAAATCCCTCTTGATCCAGTTAAATGTTTCTTTATGAAAAAAATGTTTTTATAAGATGTCAACTTCTTTAGTTTTATGTTAAGATTTGTGACCGTTACTTTTATAGTCGTTGAACAGTGATCATCTGAGTAGTATAAATATAAGGCTTTAACGAAACCATTTCTACTCAGACAAAGGAAGCGATGGCCTCATCCAGTAGAATTGCCCCTTACGAAGCCCATTTGTCGGAGCTCGGAAAAGAAGTGGCGTCTTTGGGCTTTGCCCTTGACCAAGCCCAAGCTGAGCTTCATCAGGTCAAGCTCGAACGTGATCGTCTACGGGAAAAATGGAAGTTGATAGAGATTACCACTCGAGCGATGTTATCCGAGCAACCCCAAGAGTCTGTCACCATCGCACACCTTACCCTTAGGTCTTATGTGGCTATTTTAAGGGGTTATGTAACAAATAAGTAGCACCATGTTCATGTACATTATTTTTGTATATAATAATGAATATAATTTCTAGTCATTTTTGATACATTGTAATTAGTTTTTAAAGTACAAATGGTGTTTTTAGTTATTATTTAATTAAGAATTATATTTTATTAAATTAAAGGATTTTTTGAATTAAATAATATTTTAATAAAATATTATTATTAATATTAAATTAATTTTTTATTAAATATAAATGATCTTATAATTTTATGAATGCAATTAAAATTTTTATTAAGCTTTGAAAGCCGTTTCTGTCAAAACCCATAAATTTTTTATAAATGTCGGTTTTTATTTTAAAAATGAAAATTCACATATTTAGAAAATTATTTATATAAAATAAATATTATTTTTGGAATCAAGATGTCGAAATTATCCAACGGTGAATTTTTCATAATTTTCTGAGAGTCAAATTTTTGGGTAAAAATTAAATATCATTTAAATATATAATGTGTTTTATGACATCATAATGACCCAATGGTGATGTAATAAAATAACATAATCCTTATGTTCGGCCAATATGTGTTTTATCATTAAAATAATGAGGTTTTGGGTTTGTTTGACTTACTTTTCAAAGCATTAATGGAGCCCTCAAGACTTATTCAACACTTTGCCTTTTTAAATTAATTTCCATGGGAGTGTGACTCACCTCCACATAAGCAACCCTATTTTTTTAATAAGTTCGGACCTTGGCCTTGTAAAATATTGTTTTCCTCTTTCCTTTTCCAGAAACTATGGGCAAATACCATGGGATGGTTTGTGGTTTGGATTTTTTTATTATAAGGGGTCCCAAACCTAAATAATAAAGAATTCTCTCACCTTTCCTATATAAACTCACCCAAGCTCCCACTTCCTCCTCACTCAAAGCCCTTGAAGTTCGTCCAACCTCTGCCCTACTCTCTCTAGAATCCTCTCAAGGTGCCCCAAGCTCCCAAGAAGCCTCTCACAAGCCTCTCTCTAGCCTTTAGAAGCACACTTCCAAGTAAGGGTTTTTTTTCTTCCTTTCCCATTTTTGTCAATTTTCTTTAAGTTGTATTGCCCTTTTAATTTCAATTATGAATGTTGGGGTATAGTTTCGCACCTCCCCCATACTGCCCTATTATTGTTTGAATGATGGGAGAACCCTTTCTCTCTCATTAAAAGCCTCCCATGTACACCCGTTACTATGCCGAAATTCCGAAAGGAACTTCTCTCTCTTCTTTTACATTCAAGCAATACTTTTGTATCATGAATCTAAATTCCATTTCTATTGTTGAGACATGTATATATATGATCTCCTTACTGTCCATTACATGTAAATATGATGAGGAACCCCTTTCTCTCTCATCAACCTTTTTTATGAATTCTTATGTCACGCCGTTACGCTGCCGAAATCGCACCGATTTTCTAAGCCAATGTCTTTGTGTAGTGAATACCATGCCCATTTCTCCATCAAGGGTATTCACCTTTATGCACATTTACATATTGATTATAAAGTTTCATGTATGAATTCCACATTCCTTTATCGTGGAAGAAATGATTATGTTTTATGAATCCATGTTTTATGATCCATGTGGCACACTTATGCATGAAATGAAATGTTTAAGAAGGGTGCGCCCTTTATAGCGCTCCAATGCATTGGGTAAAGTATAGTATCATGATACGTCATGTGCAATGAGTGTTTACTCATGCTAATTCAAGTGCAACGAGGGTTTACTCGTGCTTCAAGTGCAATGAGGGTTTACTCATGCTCCATGTGCAATGAGCCTTGGCTCATGCTAATTCAATGTTAAGTGTTGTTGCCACATTTCCATGTTATGATTATCATGCTTTATCATGCCTTTATGTTCATGTTTCTCTTATGCTCTATTGATATGCCTATTTCCTAACATGTATTGTACTCCTCATGTTATTCATTGTGTACTCCCTTACTGGGCTTTATAGCTCACCCTTTTTTTATGCATGTCCTCAGGTTATCCCATGCAATGCTAAGTACGAAGGAATGTAGTGGTCATGTAAAGGAAGTTTTCAATAAAGATGTTGTATTTCAAGTTTAATGTTTTTATGTAATGATCCTAAGCCCCAAAGACACTAAACCTCTCGATCTTCTTTGTTGTATCAAGTGAAGTTTTATGTAATAAAGCATGCTTAAGTTGTAATAAAAAGCAGGGTTGTCATAGTTGGTATCAGATGATAGGTTTAGTTATTTTTGGGATTAGGAAACCCTAGTAAAGCCTTAGATACAAGACTAAGCATAATAAAAACATCCCTAAGTTTTGGTAAATACTAAGTAAGTGGTTTATCAAACAAATACATCCCTGTCTGGATACGAGCAGGTAGAGGCGGCTCTGGCACAGATGTATCCTAGGGGTAAAACCCGAAAACACCGCTTTGAGCTAAACTCGAACGAGAACCGGTGCACGACAACGGGCCTTGCTGCACTCTTGGTTACGACACTCCCGGGGGATATGTTTTGATAAATTCACAATCTTAGTATGAACCCTTATTAAGGGAAAAATGCTCCTAAGAATATATGTTAGAAGGAAGATCATGAAAAGCCTGGATTGAATCCTATAGACTCATGAGTTAAAGAGATTAAAGTTTATTTATAAGTCATCAACTTTTGTCTTTGGATTACCCTTTATGTGTTACCCCTAACTTTCCTTTTATTCCAGCCAATGGCCGGTAATAGGAGAACTCGGGCTAACAACCGTTGTGAAGATCAGTGTGATGATTGTACTTATGAGATGCCCAATCCAATGGGAGCGGGAATCGCGAACTTTGTCACGCTTCTATCTCAGCTAACTCATGTTTTGAATAGAAACACTGGTCAAGAGGAACGTTCAACCCCCCCTAAGAAAGAACAAGTCGCTATTGAAAGCTTCATGAGACAAAGGCCTCCTACTTTTAGTGGATCATCCGATCCCACGATCGCTGAATAATGGATCAACTCCATTGAAAAGATATTCTCCATCCTCCAATGCTCTGAAAAAGAGAAGGTTCTCCTGGCGGCTTATCGTATGGAGGGTGAAGCTGATCAATGGTGGACGTTGATCAAAAATACGAAGCCTGAGGAGGAGATCGAGGCTTTGGAATGGAAGGTATTCCGGAAGATGTTTTTCGATAAATATTTTCCACGCACCCTCCGTCTTAAGATGGAAAGGGACTTCTTTTCCCTCAAACAGAAAGATGAAGAATCTGTGGGAGCGTACGAGGCAAACTTCACAAGGCTTGCACGATACGCTTCCGGCTTTGTCGTTACCCCCGAATGCAAGGTTGACCGCTTCTTTGGTGGGCTGAAGCCTAGCTTGCGGAAAGCATTAGCGATCCGTGACTTCGACAGCTATGAGGAAATTGTCCGATGTGCCCTCAAGGTTGAAATGGAGATCGGAGAATCACAGGGGTATCATGGGGACAAGAAGCGTAAGGTGGACCTCAATGCTGGTGGTCCGATGGATAAATCCAACGGCGCTAAGAAATTCCAGCACCCCACTTGCCAAAAGTGTGGAAAGAAGCACCCTGGAAATTGTCTTAGGGGGACAAGAAAATGCTTCAAGTGTGGAAGAGAAGGGCACCTAGCTGTTAACTGTCAGCAAGAAGGACTCGCGGCTGCGACAGAGGAGAGGAACGCTCCGTTCGAACCTCAACGCGTTGTTCAATGCTTCAAATGCAAAGAACCGGGTCATTTTGCGAATCAGTGCCCTAATCCAAGGGTTATCGGAGGCAATCAACAACCTCCAAGACAACAAGGAAGAGCTTTTGCCATCACTTCTACCGAAGTGAACCCCGACAACGAAGTGGTGACAGGTACGCTAGTTATTCATTCAAGAATAGCGAACGTACTTTTTGATTCAGGTTCTACGCATTCTTTTATATCTCAAAAGTTTAGTAGAACAATCCCTGCACCGCCACAAATCATGGAAGTAAAGATGTCGGTGAGTACGGCAAATGGGGCAATCATTGCATCCCATGAGTATAAGTCCTCCCCTGTTATAATATGTGGATTGAATTTCCCAGCGAACCTCGTCATACTCCCTTTGGTGGAATTTGATGCAATTCTTGGCATGGATTGGCTTTCCTTATATAGAGCCAACATAAATTGTCGGGAGAGGGAAATCACACTCCATATGGAGAATCGACCCCCGATTCTTTACAAGTGTCAGGAGGAAGATGAATCTCCTTTAGCTCCATCATCTCAAGCATGGATATTACTGCCTTATGAGCACGCATATCTGGCTCAGATGATTAAGTCCAAGGAAGAAACCACCCTTGAAGAAATGCCTATTGTGAGGGAATTCGCTGAAGTATTTCCCGAGGAACTTCCTGGTCTTCCTCCAAGAAGAGATGTTGAGTTCTCAATTGAACTTATACCTGGGGCGCTACCAATATCCAAGACTCCATATAGAATGACTGTTGTTGAGCTTGAAGAGCTGAAGAAACAACTACAGGAGAATCTGGATAAAGGGTTTATACGCCCAAGTGCATCACCATGGGGTGCACCAGTCCTCTTCGTCAAGAAGAAGGATGGGTCAATGCGGCTTTGCATCGATTATCGTGAACTTAACAAAATCACGATAAAGAACAAGTATCCTCTCCCAAGAATCGATGACTTGTTTGATCAGCTGCGTGGAGCACAATACTTCTCCAAGGTCGACTTGCGGTCGGGATATTATCAAGTAAGGGTGAAGAAGGAAGATATCCCCAAGACTCCTTTTCGTACAAGGTACGGGCACTATGAATTCATAGTAATGCCTTTCGGACTCACCAATGCTCCAGCAATATTCATGGACTTGATGAATAGAGTCTTTAGAGATTACCTAGACAAATTTGTGGTAGTCTTTATAGATGATATTCTAATATACTCCAAAACCAAGGAGGACCATGAGGAGCATTTAAAAACTGTACTAGAGACTTTGCGCAAGGAGAATCTCTATGCAAAGTACAGCAAGTGTGAGTTTTGGTTGAAGGAAGTCTCATTCTTGGGTCATATCATCACAAGCAATGAGATATCTGTGGACCCCTCCAAAACAGATGCAATTGAGGGATGGCCGAGGCCAACATCGGTAACTGATATCCGTAGCTTCTTGGGGTTAGCTGGATATTATCGACGATTTGTGAGAAATTTCTCACGATTGTCCAACCCTCTTACCAAGCTAACTCGAAAGGGAGTAAAGTTTGCTTGGAGTGATGAATGCGAAGAAAGCTTCAAGGAGTTGAAAAGGAGGCTTATCACTGCACCCGTGCTCACTTTACCCACAAGTGGGGAGCTTTTTGTGGTATTCAGTGATGCTTCGAAGAAGGGCTTAGGATGTGTGCTGATGCAGAATGATAAAGTGATATCCTATGCCTCAAGGCAGCTGAAAATCCATGAGCGAAACTATCCAACGCATGATCTGGAGTTGGCGGCGGTGATCTTTGCCTTGAAAATCTGGCGGCATTATCTCTATGGAGAGAAATGTGAGATATATACTGACCACAAGAGTCTTAAATATATATTCACACAGAAAGAGTTTAATATGCGACAGAGAAGATGGATAGAGCTCATCAAGGATTATGACTGTTCAATACATTACCACCCTGGGAAGGCGAACAAGGTGGCGGATGCCCTAAGTAGAAAGGATCCAGCAATTCTATAAATGATGAGAATTGAGAAGGATCCAATCTTCTTAGACTTGATGAAGATGGACGTGGGAATCATAAAGAAGGGAACATCATCAATCCTTTTACAAATGATTGCTCAACCATCTCTTTTGGAAAGGTTAAAGGATGCTCAAAAGGATGATGCGGGAATCCAAGAAAAAGTGGAAGCTGTCAAAAAGGGAAAATCCTCAGAGTTTAATGTTAATGAAGAAGGAATTGTGCGGTTTGGGAAAAGACTATGTGTTCCATCAAGTTCGGAGCTGAAGAAGGAACTTTTGGATGATGCACATAGTTCAAATTTCTCTATTCACCCAGGGAGCACAAAGATGTATCGAGATCTCCGAGAAAACTTTTGGTGGGATAATATGAAGAAAGAGATCGCTGAATATACATCGAAGTGTCTGGTGTGTCAGCAAGTGAAGGCAGAGAGGCAGAAGTCTAAGGGGATGATGCAACCATTGCCCATACCAAAATGGAAATGGGAGAACATCACCATGGACTTTGTCACCGGACTTCCAAGGACATCCAAAGGCAACAATGCAATCTGGGTTGTTGTGGATCGTCTTACAAAGACTGCACACTTCATTGCTATTCGAGAGGATTTCTCTTTGGATCAACTGGCACGGATATATATCAGGGAAGTGGTACGGTTGCATGGAGTACCACTATCTATTGTGTCTGACCGAGATCCAAGATTTACCTCTAAGTTTTGGAAGAGTCTCCATGTAACGCCCCGACCCCAGCTACCCAGAGTCGGTGCGTTACTTCGTAACATTGGCATGATCACAAAAGATCAAGTCTCGAAAGACCGATTAGTTTAGTAGCCTTGGAAACACTAGATACATTCGTAAACGTTACATTACATCATAAAGTGAAAAACTACAATAACAAAGTCTCCATAGTCCACACTCATATCCTCTTCTGACTATCCCTGCAGGTCATTCATAAAATACTTCTTCACATCCTGGAAAAATATTAAAACATTGAAAGGTGTGAGCTCAGATGCTCAGTAAGGTTAACAATATAGCGGAAGCTTTCATAAATAAACATTAACATTTAAGGCAATGTATAACTAAAAAAAAGCCTTTTAAACTTGAACTTCAACATAATATGGCAAAAGTAAAATGAGATAATGTCATTCACTTCTTCACATGGATATTCTACTAGTCGAATAATCACATGCAATATCAATAACCACTTTCATAACGAGGGAATGTATAATGCCGGACATTCTGAAACATTTTGTCAAGGCCTCGGCCAAGACGTCTAAAATGATTAAGGCCTCGACCAAAACCATAAATCAAATTGGGAAAGGGACTCGGTCAATTCCATGTCTAGTTGTCTCATGAGACCTACCGATGCATCGAGGAGCTATAGCGGGCTCCACCCGTCACTTATTAAGTCCAATACATTCCTCATATGAATAGGTTTAAACATATCATAAACCATAACATAATCGTATCACATAAAACATGCATAAAGGAAACATAAAATTTCCACATTCCAATCACAAGATATCAATACAACACATTGATATAATAAAAATGCTTTCAAAACCATTTTCAATACCAAAATAAAAGAAAGTTAAAACTTTGTATTTATTTTTCATTAAAAAAATGATGGCTTGTAGAGGAAGCCGAAACTCAAATAATGGTCACGGCGGCGGAGAAGTCATTGTCGCCGCATAAGTACGGAAAGAAAAACATTCCTTTTTTTCGTTTAGCAAAACGCTTCGTATAAAAAAGATTCCTTTTGAATAAACGTAAAAGTCAAAGGGGTTTATACACCGTATAAAAGAAAGTTGTGTATAAAACCAAATATGCCTCAATGAAAGGAGATTGAGACGAAGTCCTTAAAAGATCATTTTTAAAATAAAATAGATCTATTATGTGTATTCACTATAGGTACACATAAAGAAAGTAAAAATACAAAATAGGACATAATAATATCATGACAATTTGAAAGTAGGAGATTAACCCAAAGAATGGAAGTTGGGTTAAGAAATTCTCTTACCTCGTGTCTGACTTGACTCAACCGTTCTTTAACCTCCTGAATAATAAACTAGAGTTAATATATACCTTATTAAGAACCATTTTCAATTTCATTATCATTATTATATCACTTATTACAATGATATGAACATTATGTAATTATTTAAGTTAATAACGGTCGTTTTGTCGATCTTTGGTACTTGAGTCAACAATAAACTTCTTATAATTACAAGTTGTTTATGTGGTAGAATATCCATTATCTCCAGAATTATATTCATGATTTAGATGTCATATATATCTTATATATCCAGTATATACATTCATTTATAATATTACGTAACATTTAGATGTAAGAAATGAAATGCACCGTTCATGGAGACGGTAAGCCGTACGTACGCATGAACGCTACTTTCATTTCAATTTCATATTTAATGGAACGAACTAATAATGATATAAATGTATAATATAATTCCAGTATAATATAGTGTATAATACCATTTACTTCATCATTTATACATCCCACATATGGCATTAACGATTCAAATCACTTTGAGGGGGCGGTAGTCCGCACTTCCTAAAATGAAATTATCGCGTTTTACCCATAATGGAAATCATAAAGTATGCCATAAATGAGAAATACAGAAGCATAAGTAAAACATAAACATATTATATATCATATATAAAAATAGTGACATCTTAATGGCCACCTTTGAAGGTGTTATATGAGTGTTGAACAATCATCGTTTCGTGAGGCAGAAATTCGCCATCCACAGAAACCGTATGTTCTTTAACCATTAGATGTAGGTGTGTGTAAGTGTAGCTCGAATCCTTCTTATAACAACATCCTAGTATATTGAGTATACTGGTGTTGTTACAAAAGAAATAAATAAAAAGAGTTTAGGGGGTTGGAGAAGAAAAATAAAACAAAACAACATTAGAAAAGACATTACCTCAAAATCGGGTAACTCTTTTTGATTTGAGCCAAAGGCTTCCTTGGGAAGAGTTCTGCCCAAAGTGAGGCTTCTAAGAGTAAGAGGGGAATGTTGGGAGAGTATTTGGGCAGAGGTTGGCCGAGCCAAATGGCTTGAAAGTGTAAATGAGGTGGGAGAGGTGGGGGCCTTTTATAAGTGGAGAGGAGGGGCACTCTTGGAAAGTAAAGAAAAGTCACTTTATTATAAAATGAGTTTCGGATTTTAGAGGTCTCACACTTATATAATTCGAGAATAAGATGATAAGGGTTCGAAATCTACTCATCCAATAGGTTTTTGACAAGTGTATGCTTTGGATTTTACATTATCTTTCCATTTTATTTAAATCGTTAAATAATGAGGTCATCGCTGCATCATCATGATGTCATAATTAATTTAATTTATTTAATGTCTAAAAATTATAAAAAAAAATACTATGATGTAGGAAATCTTTTTAGCTTTCTAATGAATATTTATAATCAAAATTTGGACTTGTGTAACCCCACTTAAAAACTGTTTTAGTAAAACAACTCATGTTTGTGTCAATTTAATTTTAACATTAAATAAATATATATTAATGTCATTTTCCAACTAAAGTGGCTCCATGGGGTCCTCAAGTTGACCCATGGGTTGTCTTGGTCGGCCATGACTCATCCAATAGGAGTAGGACAAGTGTCATGCTCATCTCATATTATTATAACAGTATTTGTACCTTAAACTACACTAATTACCTCTAATCGCGATTAAGAACTTAAAAGTTACTATTCACCAAAAAATTATTTTAATCTCATTGAACCACATTTTACTTCTTAATGACAACCATGTATGTCGGATTTTTGAAAATCAAATCACAGAAGTGGTAATATTTCATTTAAACGAAAAATCAGTTATTTAAGTACCACTTAGTGGTTTCACTATTCATCAAAAATTGAAGTTTTTCAGAACAATGCCAAAATTTCACCCTAAGCTATAATTGATATTCCGAATTCAAAAATGATGTCTATTTTACAAAATTCCAAACATATAAGTTGCATTAATTAATTTTATAATTAATTCCCGCTGTCACAACAAATAGCGTGTTTTTAAGAAACAATTTATATCAAAAGATTGACAATTGTTTATGTCCAATTTCAATGTTAAATTAATTCTAATGACCACCATTGGATAAAATGGTAAAAATATATTCTAATTATACTTTAAAACCACTAAATAGTATAATTTATCACTATAAATTATTTTGATTAAAAAAGTTGTTTTTAAGTAATTTTCACTATTCATAAAAAATTAGAAGTTCTCAGAAAAATACCAAAATTTCAACATAGGCTAATTTCGATATTCCGAATCCAAAAATGAAGTCCATTTTGAAATATAAAATTTCTATAATTTTAAAAAGTGGTTATTACTATTCATAACGGCTACTTTGATTAGTCGCGGTGTTTTAGAACTCGAAGTTGCGTACAATGCAAGCTATTGCATTATTGAATGAGAAGCGTATCATGGAAGCTCGGGGTGTTACACTTCAACATGCTCTGAATACTGAACTGAACTTCAGTACGGCCTATCATCCTCAAACTGATGGCCAATCCGAGCGGACTATCCAAACACTTGAGGATATGTTGAGAGCGTGCTCAATGGACTTTAAAGGAGGATGGGATCAACATCTTCCTCTAGTTGAGTTCTCTTATAATAATAGTTTCCACTCGAGCATCCAAATGACACCATATGAAGCCCTGTATGGGAAAAGGTGTAGAACACCGGCATGTTGGGATGAGGTCGGTGAACGTAAGCTGCTTGGACCAGAAATGGTCGAAAAAATGGTGGAGAAGGTGAAAACCATTCAGCAGCATATCAAGGCAGCCCAAAGTCGACAGAAGAGTTATGCAGATAATCGTCGACGAGACCTTGAGTTTAAAGTTGGAGACATGGTGTTTTTACGCATATCTCCGTGGAAGAAGGTCATGAGGTTTGGAAAGAAATGGAAGTTAAGTCCAAGGTACATCGGCCCATTCGAGATTCTTGATCGTGTTGGGGCTGTGGCCTATCGACTAGCACTTCCACCTACTATGGCCAAGGTGCATGATGTCTTCCATGTATCCCTCTTAAGGAAGTACATACCAGACCCTTCACATGTACTCTCTTCCGAGGTGGTACAATTAGAAGACGATCTTTCTTATGAGGAGCAACCAGTGAAGATCTTAGATCGTAGAGAAAAAGTTCTACGAAATAAGACAATGCCCCTCGTCAAGGTGTTGTGGAGAAACCACAAGTTTGAAGAAGCAACTTGGGAGTCGGGGGATATGATGAAGCTAAGTTACCCACATTTGTTTTAGTGTGGGAAAAGGAAAATTTCGAGGGCGAAATTTCTTAAGGGGGGAATGTTGCAACGACCCAAAGTTTCATTAATGGAAAATCCCTCTTGATCCAGTTAAATGTTTCTTTATGAAAAAAAATGTTTTTATAAGATGTCAACTTCTTTAGTTTTATGTTAAGATTTGTGATCATTACTTTTATAGCCGTTGAACAGTGATCATCTGAGTAGTATAAATATAAGGCTTTAACGAAACCATTTCTACTCAGACAAAGGAAGCGATGGCCTCATCCAGTAGAATTGCCCCTTACGAAACCCATTTGTCGGAGCTCGGAAAAGAGGTGGCGTCTTTGGGCTTTGCCCTTGACCAAGCCCAAGCTGAGCTTCATCAGGTCAAGCTCGAACGTGATCGTCTACGGGAAAAATGGAAGTTGATAGAGATTATCACTCGAGCGATGTTATCCGAGCAACCCCAAGAGTCTGTCACCATCGCACACCTTACCCTTAGGTCTTATGCGGCTATTTTAAGGGGTTATGTAACAAATAAGTAGCACCATGTTCATGTACATTATTTTTGTATATAATAATGAATATAATTTCTAGTCATTTTTGATACATTGTAATTAGTTTTTAAAGTACAAATGGTGTTTTTAGTTATTATTTAATTAAGAATTATATTTTATTAAATTAAAGGATTTTTTGAATTAAATAATATTCTAATAAAATATTATTATTAATATTAAATTAATTTTTTATTAAATATAAATGATCTTATAATTTTATGAATGCAATTAAAATTTTTATTAAGCTTTGAAAGCCGTTTCTGTCAAAACCCGTAAATTTTTTTATAAATGTCGGTTTTTATTTTAAAAGTGAAAATTCACATATTTAGAAAATTATTTATATAAAATAAATATTATTTTTGGAATCAGGATGTCGAAATTATCCAACGGTGAATTTTTCATAATTTTCTGAGACAGTCAAATTTTTGGGTAAAAATTAAATACCATTTAAATATATAATGTGTTTTATGACATCATAATGACCCAATGGTGATGTAATAAAATAACATAATCCTTATGTTCGGCCAATATGTGTTTTATCATTAAAATAATGAGGTTTTGGGTTTGTTTGACTTACTTTTCAAAGCATTAATGGAGCCCTCAAGACTTATTCAACACTTTGCCTTTTTAAATTAATTTTCATGGGAGTGTGACTCACCTCCACATAAGCAACCCTATTTTTTTAATAAGTTCGGACCTTGGCCTTGTAAAATATTGTTTTTCTCTTTCCTTTTCCAGAAACTATGGGCAAATACCATGGGATGGTTTGTGGTTTGGATTTTTTTATTATAAGGGGTCTCAAACCTAAATAATAAAGAATTCTCTCACCTTTCCTACATAAACTCACCCAAGCTCCCACTTCCTCCTCACTCAAAGCCCTTGAAGTTCGTCCAACCTCTGCCCTACTCTCTCTAGAATCCTCTCAAGGTGCCCCAAGCTCCCAAGAAGCCTCTCACAAGCCTCTCTCTAGCCTTTAGAAGCACACTTCCAAGTAAGGGTTTTTTTTCTTCCTTTCTCATTTTTGTCAATTTTCTTTAAGTTGTATTGCCCTTTTAATTTCAATTATGAATGTTGGGGTATGGTTTCGCACCTCCCCCATACTGCCCTATTATTGTTTGAATGATGGGAGAACCCTTTCTCTCTCATTAAAAGTCTCCCATGTACACCTGTTACTATGCCGAAATTCCGAAAGGAACTTCTCTCTCTTCTTTTACATTCAAGCAATACTTTTGTATCATGAATCTAAATTCCATTTCTATTGTTGGGACATGTATATATATGATCTCCTTATTGTCCATTACATGTAAATATGATGAGGAACCACTTTCTCTCTCATCAACCTTTTTTATGAATTCTTATGTCACGCCGTTACGCTGCCGAAATCACACCGATTTTCTAAGCCAATGTCTTTGTGTAGTGAATACCATGCCCATTTCTCCATCAAGGGTATTCACCTTTATGCACATTTACATATTGATTATAAAGTTTCATGTATGAATTCCACATTCCTTTATCGTGGAAGAAATGATTATGTTTTATGAATCCATGTTTTATGATCCATGTGGCACACTTATGCATGAAATGAAATGTTTAAGAAGGGTGCGCCCTTTATAGCGCTCCAATGCATTGGGTAAAGTATAGTATCATGATACGTCATGTGCAATGAGTGTTTACTCGTGCTAATTCAAGTGCAACGAGGGTTTACTCGTGCTTCAAGTGCAATGAGGGTTTACTCATGCTCCATGTGCAATGAGCCTTGGCTCATGCTAATTCAATGTTAAGTGGTGTTGCCACATTTCCATGTTATGATTATCATGCTTTATCATGCCTTTATGTTCATGTTTCTCTTATGCTCTATTGATATGCCTATTTCCTAACATGTATTGTACTCCTCATGTTATTCATTGTGTACTCCCTTACTGGGCTTTATAGCTCACCCTTTTTTTATGCATGTCCTCAGGTTATCTCATGCAATGCTAAGTACGAAGGAATGTAGTGGTCATGTAAAGGAAGTTTTCAATAAAGATGTTGTATTTCAAGTTTAATGTTTTTATGTAATGATCCTAAGCCCCAAAGACACTAAACCTCTCGATCTTCTTTGTTGTATCAAGTGAAGTTTTATGTAATAAAGCATGCTTAAGTTGTAATAAAAAGCAGGGTTGTCATACATGCCTAACCCGACAACATGGTTTAACAGACCATGCTCCAAGCAAGCACCAACCACTAGGAGTGTCTCAAACCATACCCTCAGGCTCCACATGGGTCACTACTCCATTTAAGTCCACAGTGAAACATCGGATCACTCCCTTGGTCATCCCCCATCAACACAAATCAAAACCAATCTCAAACTACCCCAGGAAACTCGAGGATCAGAACAAGCAAGAGTTCGTGGTGCTCTTCCTGTACCTACCTCCTAAGTCCCGACAGTCCTAGTCAACTACCTAACACCCCAAATAATAAGGGCATCCTTTGATACCATTTTTTCATGAACCAACCCGGGTCAACCCTGAATCGGCCACCCGAGCAGGTCTGCCACAAGGCCCGGAGGGCGTCCCGATCCCCACGGGCTGACAACTAGTGTTGGGCATCAAAATAAAGCTATTGGGAATGATTTGGCCCCTAAAAGACAAGTAAACAAACAAGAATAAATAGAATAATAAAAATAAACCCTAATAGCAGAAAGAGAATAAAACTGAACGGCTAAACATACCTCCAGATGACCTCGTGGGTCACCACCAACCATGGAACCACACTCGCTCCTAGAGCAATCCAGAACTGGGAGAACCTGAAACTGAAAGATACGGTAGGCGTGAGCACCAAGATGCTCAGTAGGAATGCCAAAAAAACCCACGCCTGATGCCCCACCTCTAAAACGAAATCCTTTCTTGATAATTTGAAAATAGGATATATAAAAGTATGGTTTTCCACTCTTTTATCAAAACAGATAACAAGATTTTACTTTTAAGAAAAACCCCTTTTTTATTCCATTTTTCTCAAATCAATTTCCAAAGCATATAAGTCATTGCAATGAGTTCTTTTAAAATCCAAATAGTACCAAAATAGGTCTTTTAATAGAAAAATCAAAGTAAAAATGTCATGAGATCAAATAACCAAAACTGCCACAAAAGAAATCTGGAACATACAAGTATGAAACCATGGGAATTTTCTAAACATCCCTAGAGTGATCCCTGGACGTACTTGGTTTGGAACCACCTGCTGGCATATGGTGAAGCCTCTATGTTTATAACCAACTAGCCGCCCTCAACTAGTCAATCTAGTGGCACAACCCACCTGGCCTAACAACAAATCCAGGGGGTACCAACCCGTCTAATCAGGGTTGATCAGCAACCGTCACTCGACCCTCTAAAAGACACCAAGGAAGCCCATGGTAAAAATATATTGTGTAAGTAGGAGGCCCTTGCATGTGTGACTCACCTTACATTCCGTCACCGCACTTGACTGCCCCAAACACGGACAACACCTATACGATAACTCATAAAGGGAAATCTTAGATAGCGGTGTCCATCATAAAAAAACAATCACAAGTGCCAATCAGGTCGTCACATCACATAAATTTTTAAATCATTTCACAAAGCACTTTAAGTTGTCAATCGGGCGTTCACACTTTCAAAACCAAATTTCACTTCCAAAATAAAGGTGTCAGTCAGGCTTTTAATACTATCATTCCAATATACCATAAAAATATACCAAACCATTTCTAAAACAATGTGAAACACCACTTTCACAAACACCTTTCCATACAGGCCTTTACATTTTCAAATCCAATTCCATATTTAATATTTTTCTCAAAACCAAAAATAAAAATTCACCAAACAACCCAATATGCCAAACTGACTTTCGTAACATTTAGAAATCAACCATCCTTTCTAAAGTACCAAACATGCTGAGTATTTAGAAACATACTCAGAACCATTTTCAAGTTACCCAATGCACCAACATGCCATTTAGAGATCAAAGAACCATTGTTTCAAAGTGTAATATTCATTTGAAGGCGGACCCATGTGTACACTTTGTGCACCCATGGATGCACCAACATCTAATGGCACATCCTAAACTTCAAAGAAACACCCAAAACCCTTCAAGGTGCCAAAAAACCATGTATTACATAACACAATTAACCAAATCCTTTTAGTTTCACAAAATACACTTTACAACTAGGAAACTTTTAGTCAACTATTCTAAAACACTTAGGGTACTTCATATTTAAAAGAAACTTGTAAGAAGACTTTAACAAGTTATATAAATAAATGGGAAACCAAATCCAAGAGGCACAACCAATTTTACCAAACATCTAGGTATGCATATAAATATATATAAATACCACATAAATATAAAAACACATTTTTGAAATTCTAAGCAATAAAGAAATTCAAATTAAAGGCGCTGGCATAGAGAACCTACCTCAACAAGGGAGCGGACCAAGCCAAGACACTTCGGCACTTGCTAAACTAGGCGATAACCACTCGCAACCAGCCCACACTCGCACACACATAACTATATATATATATATATATCCATAATCCAATGCACGTATTCTACGCGTCATGAGGGAATACGTACATGGAGGACATATATATATATTATATATATACATACCTTAAATATATGTGTGCCCTCTATCGTTGACCAAAACTCACTATAACATCAAAAAGTATCCAAAATTAAGGCACCAAAGACCAACACACCTCCAATTAATTTACCAAGGACTCATATACACCATAGGATTCTAAATAAAATTAAATTAAACAAAGAAGTAGAAGAAATATCACCTCAATCAATGACCAACAAATTGAAACGGACCAAATCCGCTTTGCCTTCAACAGAGAACATCGAAATGCGGACCAACACACCTCGGGAGGCCCTTGCACAACCCTAGATCAGAATAATCAAAGAAAAACGAATCAATCCTAACCGTAGGGTTTTCAGTCGAACGGATAGGGCGACATAGAGACCTCAAATCGGCCGAAAACTGAGAGGAGAGGGAGGAGAAACCCATACCTTAAAGGATCATACCAAAATCCGATGGAAAATCGGTTGAAATCCGAGCCTGAGAGGGATGGAGAAGGAGGGTGCGTCGCGCTTCAAAGGGGAGCCGCGGAGAGGGGATCACGCGCCTAAGGAAGGCCGCACGGAGGGAGGTCGCCATGGAGGGCGTCGCGCTGCAAGAAAAATAATAATAAAGAAAAAGAAAAAAAAAATTAAAAACCAAACTTAATAATAATAATAATATCAATAATAATAATAATAATCATCATTATTATTATTATTAAAACTCTTTCTTAAATTTTATTTTATTTCCATATTTTATTTTCATTTTATTTTATTTTATTTTTGAACATAGGCAGCCCGCACGGTTTACCTGCAGGTAGACGCACGGTTGAGAAAACTGTGCTCCAACCGTGCCAAATGGCACTGACCAACGACAGACCCACATGCACGGTTGTCACACGATTATTCTTAACCGTGCACAACCCATGTACAGGACCCCACTTCACATGAATTTTTTAAAATTCAACCCAAACCGGCCCGAAAACAAAGGCTAGGATAGAAATAAATAAAATAATTTTTTTTTGAGGTCGGGGTGTGACAGAGGAAACCGCGAGAGAGGTTTTGCAGGTGAATCCTCTAGTGGACCCTTCTTTGGTGGAAGCAGTAATCTGCACCATTCAGACTCTAGGTCAAGTGGGTGTTGGGAACCCAAGACCTATAGTGGATCGTGGCGCTAGTTTACTAAGTAGCATCCACCCGTCCTCCATGCTGACAAAGAACCGTAGGAATTTGAGGAATGGATTGAGCAAATTGAGAGGATCTTTAATTTCTTGAAGACTCTTGAAGACTCGAATGTGGGTTTTTCCACGTACGTGCTTGAGGGACCGAGAAAGATATGGTTGGACTATATTGTGCAAGTTAAGTTTCACAAGGACCTTACTAGCTCGGATCCATGAAAGTTGTTGTGTCGATGTTTTAGCTTTACTTTGGATGTTTACTTTGGAGACTTTCACTTGTATCAGTTTTATTTATACATGCATGTTGGACGATTTGGGTTTCTCTTTTATATTATGTATTGAAGTTATTTGTAGATGATTAATTATATCTCTCGATCTTGTTTCTTTATAAAGGTTAATGTCTCCAAAATTGTGAGATTTTTACACCCTTGGTGGTAGTCGCCAACTCAGGGCCCACTGGAGGCGGGACTCGGAGGTCATTATCTCCCTTTCTTCATTGTCAACCCATGAGCGATATCTTTAGAGGGAGGGGGTCATGACATGAGCAGTGTACATAGAGGACGACAAGTGGAAGATCTCATCTCAAAGAGGATGATGAACACTCCAGGAACATCGAATCAGAACTAAGCCGAGAGCACCATAGGAGCAGCCGAGAAAAACCAAAACCAAAAATGAATCCGGGATAGTTGAATGGACACCGGTGCAGGGGTCATCAATTCCTTTAACACCGACTGTCCCTTGAGATGCCACAACTAATTAGGAGACGCCATAAAGATACACTGAAACAGAAACCGAGTGGTGTAATCAAATGCAACACACTGGTTGATGGCGTAGATCAAAGTGGTAGCACAGCAGACCAACACTCAAAAACTCATCCCGCGCGAATCACCAAGCTGACACGCAAGGACAAGGCGGGCCAGGAGATAAGCAGACTGAGCAAGCAACCCAACAAAGCAGGCCCACACGAGAAGGGACAAAGGGTCAACACACGTAAAGGAGCCCAACAGAGTTAAATTGAGCAAAAAAATACAAAATTTGCATGAATGAGAATAAACAAATAAATTGGCAGAATAAAATCGAACATGGTATTTCAATATGAAAACCTGAATGAATACCATAATTCACATTATGTCAACAATAAGAACTGAATTGCTCATTTCGCATAATGCCTAGATGACCCGTTTTCTAGTTTTCTCATTCATTCAAAAATCAATCCAAATGTTGATAGGAATTGCTTTGATACACTAAAGGAGCAGGCGATGGATTCCTCCCTCCTAGGGTATCCACAGACCGTGTAAATAATTTTTCCAAATTAACGCCTTTCAATATAAACATTTTACATTCTAATTTATGAACAATTCACAAATAAATATAAACACTTATATTTTCCTTATAATTTAAACACTTTATAAATTATTTAACCATGTTAATTCACTTTAAAAAAATATCACATCTACCAAAATGTTTTTAATTTAGTTTAACGCCCCAAGCATCAGCGTGGGCCCTGGTTTTTGAGAATTTTAGCAAAAATATAATTTTTAAAAAAAATCTACTCAAAACACCTTGCACAACAGCATAACACATTGACATTTTAGTTTTATGATCAGTCAGTTTTAGGATGTCGTTTCAGGTGAGATCAGTTTTTGCCAAACCGTTTTGCTTAGAAGTCGTTCTAACAATGCTGTTTTGACCAAGTTGTTTTATAAAACCGTTTTGGTCTTGTTGATTCAAGACTTAGAGAAGTCACAGTACGGTTTGGACGATATCAACTATGGCATGGTCAAAACCATTCTCGACTAGTTAACTAGGGCATAGAGGCATCATCCCATGAAGCTTTGTTTTTCATAAATTTCTTTGTTTTTCATAAATTTCTTTCTAACACATGAAACGATCGTTTCTTTTACCTATATCATGTTGTGTCAACAATAAGAACTGAAATGCTCGTTTCACATAATGCATAATTTGTGGTCCTTCGATTTGAATAAGCCAAATGAGTGTCGTCCATGTCGTGGTCATTTTCTATAAACTACTATGATACATTAAAGGGTTTCAGATGGATGTCACTCATCCGCAGCGGAAGACAACTTCAAAACTTCATTGAACCAAGAATAATGAAACACACACACCCATTCCAAGATTAAGAGGGATGTCTCTCATATGTTGGTTTCCATATCTAAACCACTACTCTCATCCACACAAAGGCATCGACGTTTTGTCATTAAGAAACTCCTCTAAATATGGGATTTGAATAAGATAAAACATCTTGAAGGGAGAGAGATTGAAAAATGTTAAAAAATAAATGAAGTTGTTGAAAAAAAACGAGTTTTTTTAAAAATACATTTTTTTAAAAAAAATTGAAAAACCGCTTAGGTTAATTTTTTTTTTTAAAAACACGCTACAAAGGCGGCATCGCAGATGCCGCCTTTATGTTGGTGCGCAAAGGCGGCATCGACAATGCCATCTTTTCTCCCCCGCGCCGCCTTTGGGCCAGATCGATGACATGGCAAAGGCGGCCCCGACCGCCTTTCGCCTCTGGGTAAGGCGAAAGGCGGCTTCCGCGATGTCGCATTGGCCTGAACTCCCTATAAAAGGGCGGCCACCCCCCCCCCCCTCCTCACTTAATCCTTGCCTTCATCTCTCCTAAATTCTCTCTGTCTCTCTCTAAAAAATTCATTTGTTGTGCGGGTTTTTACAAAGCTTCATTTAGAGGTATGTTTCTTTATTTAATTTAATATTTTTATTTAATTAATTTAATTTTTTTTAGTTTTAAATATTTCATTTTTTAAGTAGTTTAGGTTGTTCTTAATATTTGGTTATTTAGTTTCTGTAATTAGTTATATATAGTTTGAAATAATTATTGTTAGGTAGTATAGATTAAGTATAGATTAACTTAGGATTAAGTATTTTGAAATTTTGGTAGCTTAAGGATTGTGTGGTTATCTAAGCAATTAAATTTCTGTCTGGATACAAACAAGTGGATGTGGCTCTGGCACAGATGTACATAGGGGTAAAACCCGAAAATACTGTTTTGAGCTAGACTCAAACGGGAACTGGTGCACAATAACGGACCTTACTGCATCCTGGTTTGACACTCCCGGGGAATATGCTTAAGATGATCCATATTTTCTTTATAAACTAATAAAATATCTAAGAGAAAAAAAATCAAATCAGTATATTTATCAATGATAAAATGATAAATATATTGTTATAGAATCAAATAAGGACATAAGCATTAACGAATTAAAGTTATCATTAGTTAATTACAATTAACTAATGAATATAATATGATTAATGATTAAAGAATAAATAATTAAAGAATAAATTAATAATGATTAAATAGTGATTAAAGAATGATTGATTAGTTAAAAACTGTATTAAGAAAATCAGTTTAAAATGACAATTATATTTATTTAAAATGAAATGGAGAAGAAAATGTTTTAAAATGTAAAGATTATATCGTTTAGAAATAATAGTTACTATTAGACATAATTAATTATAGAATAATTAATAAATAACATAGGATTAAAACATGGATCCATATAATGATTAGCTAACGATACTGATGAACATATAAAGTGAAATGAAGAAGAAAAAACACATTAAATAAAAAGGCATCCTAAAATTACATTCTAATAAACATCATATGGTCAAACATAATTGTTAATATTTGTTACACTATCATAATTTTGATGAAAGAAACATTTTTGACGTAGAGAGTCATGTTTGCCTGTGTGTACTGCTATGAGGAGATTATTCAAACTGAGCAAGGAGCTTCTTACAGTACACAACCAATTACGGTGGTTAGTACAGCTGATTGTGTAACCATAAGTGACCTTCAAGAGAGAATTCGTGGTTCCTTAAATCTGGGACCCAATCAAGAGATCATATCTATGAGCTATAGACATTTGCAATTTCCGACAACACTGTGGCATCTAGCTTGTCCATTGGTTGCTGATGCGCAGTGGGTCTAAGCAATTAATTTATTTTCTCAACGGTCAGATGGTACCATGATGGAGTTATATGTTGATGTTGCTATTGTACAACAACAACGTCCACTTGTACGAAGACGTAGAATTACAAGAGTGATTGAAGACAGTCCACCCCATGAAATTGAGCCTATTCCAAATGATGCAGCAGAAGAGAACAACCTAGATGATCTCCTGGATATACATGTCAATCCGACTTCCGATGAGGAGTTTCGTAATGATGGATCAGATGGTGACAATAGTGCTGATGAGGAGGGACCAACAGAAGATAGAGAGGAGATTTTGAGAAATGCATTAGTTGTACATCATCCTTGACCTACAATAAACCATCCACCACTCTTTTCATCTTGGTCAGAAGCAATGACACGTGTGCCTAAATTCGACAATACTGTTCTCACACCGACAATTGAGTTCCCTGGAGTTGTACCAGATAGGTTTAGTGAGGTTGACAAATCCTTATATATTGGAAGGAATTTTCCTAGTAAAGATGCTTTAAAAATCACGCTAAAGAGATTTCATATTGAGAGACACTTCAACTATGTAGTTCACGAATCGTGTCGTAGTAAATATGTTATACGGTGTGAGAAGTATGAGGATGATTGTAGATTTCGCTCAAGGGCGATTCCAGACATTACATTTGGAGGTTGGAGAATCTCAAGGATTGAGGCGGCTCATACTTGCGTTCAGCCAAGCCTCACACAAGATCATACCTCATTGGATGCAGAATTTGTGTCATCTATTGTTGTTGGGATGATTAAGACATGTCAAGATGTTCCAATAGCCCTTGTGCAAGAGAGGATTCAACAGACATTCGGTTATAAGATTTCCTATAATAAGGCATGGATGGCGAAACAGAAGACAATTGTGAAGGTATATGGTGATTGGGATGACTCATATCAGGTGTTGCCGCAATTGCTAGCCATACTGAGGCATCATAACCAAGTTTTCTTCCATCTGGATACAAACGAACATGTGCCTCACGATAACCGACTTGATCCATCTCGTGTTCAATTTCATCGGTTGTTCTGAGCATTCCATCCATGTATCTCCGCAATTCGTTTCTGCAAACAGTTTATTCAGATTGATGAAACATTTCTATATGAAAAATACAAGGGCGTATTGTTGATTGTGGCAACCCAAGATGGAAATTGTTCACCTCTTTCGCTTGTCTTTGCCATTATAGAGAAAGAAAACTATGAATCATGGAGTTGGATTCTGGCATGTATCAGCAACCATTTCACCAACATTCGTGGTATTTGTTTGATATTTGATCGTCATCAAGCAATTAATGAGGCAATCAATGCAGATCCTGATACATGGAGATACCCAAATGCACATCATCGGTTCTGCATTAGACACATTGCTACAATGTGTATAAAAAAATCCACAACGAACCGATGAAGAAGGCAATCACGAGGCTTGGTACGCATTCTATTCATTCTGTTTTACTATTTCAATATAAAGATAAAATCAATTTATGTGAAATATCATCTATGTTTTGTAGCATATGAGTCGAACCAACGGCGGTTTGAAGAACGTTTTGAACAAATTCGTCAGGCTAATCAAGAAGTTTATGATTATATGATGCAGATTCCAAAAGAGAAATGAACATTGGAATACGATGGGGGGAAGAGGTACGAACACATGACGACAAACATTGTGGAGTGCATCAATGGTATCTTCAAAGGGCTTCGCAAGCTACCTATAACCGCCTTAGTTCAGGAGATATTATATCGATGCGTGAAGTACTTTGTGGATAGACAAAAACTAGCATCAGACGGAATACAACAGGGGCTAAGATACAAAAGACACTTTCAACGAGAGATTAAAAAGAATATCGAAGAAGCTTCTGGTTATCACGTCTGTCTCTTTCGAAGAGAAGACTCCCGATTTGAAGTTCAAGAGCGTTTAGACCCCATCACAAATCGCGTCAGTGAAAAAATGGTGGTATTACTGGAAAGAAGGCAATGCCAATGTGGAAACTTTCAAGCCTTACGGTTTCCATGTACACACATCATCGCAGCATGTGTCACTGTGAACATCTCATGGGAAGCATATGTTGATCCAGTGTACCGGATGGATATCATTGCTAACTGTTATGTTGCACCATGGACACCTATTGGGGAGTGTCGTTATTTCTCAATGCCTGAATATCAGCCGATAGTGATACCTGACATGAATCAGTTACGTCCTCGTGGGAGACCAAAGGTGAGTAGGATGCGTAATGAGGTGGACTGACCTCAAGAACAAGGACAGAGTTTGCGATGCACGATATGTCATAAAGAAGGTCATAATCAGAAACGATGCTCTAACGTTGTTGGGTCGAGTTCACAGTCTCATCCATAATGATGTATTGTCTTCATTGTGACATTCACATATTTTTAACTAAATGTTGTTATCTCTTCTTTTTTCCTCGGTTTTCTAAACCCCAAACATCTGAGATAACTTTTCATAATAATATTCTTGCTTTCAAGAAATAACTTTAAATATGAGATAATAGAATTTATTTCATAAATCCGAAAGCGGAACACTTAACCCATATTGTAAAGTAAATGTTATTAACTCATAAACATGTTTCCTGAACATTAATATTAAAAAATTTAACCCTAAACCCTCAAACCTAAACCCAAACCTAAACATGTAGGATATTTTAGTAAACTATTCTATAACGAAATTATAGTATCATAATGATTAGCATAAGTTATTGAATACATACAATTAGTTAAATTCTAAAAACATCATTACTAATTGACATGGTTTATCTTAATCCAATCCATAAGTAATTAATCATAAAGCTCCCCCAAAATATGTGTAACCAAATTCAAGACTCAATATTTTAGATAATATAACTTATTTCATATTAATATTCTTGCTTTCAAGAAATAACTTTAAATCTGAGATAATAGAATTTATTTCATAAATCTGAAAGCGGAACACTTAACCCATATTGTAAAGTAAATGTTATTAACCCATAAACATGTTTCCTGAACATTAATATTAAAATTTTTAACCCTAAACCCTCAAACCTAAACTCCAACCTAAACATGTAGGATATTTTAGTAAACTATTCTATAACTAAATTATAGTATCATAATGATTAGCATAAGTTATTGAATACAAACAATTAGATAAATTCTAAAAACATCATTACTAATTGACATGGTTTATCTTAATCCAATCCATAAGTAGTTAATCATAAAGCTCCCTCAAAATATGTGTAACCAAATTCAAGACACAATATTTTAGATAATAGAACTTATTTCATATTAATATTCTTGCTTTCAAGAAATAACTTTAAATCTGAGACAATAGAATTTATTTCATAAATCTGAAAGCGGAACACTTAACCCATATTGTAAAGTAAATGTTATTAACCTAGAAACATGTTTCCTGAATGTTAATATTAAAAATTTTAACCATAAACCCTCAAACCTAAACCCCAACCTAAACATGTAGGATATTTTAGTAAACTATTCTATAACGAAATTATAGTATCATAATGATTAGCATAAATTATTGAATACAAACAATTAGATAAATTCTAAAAACATCATTACTAATTGACATGGTTTAACTTAATCCAATCCATAAGTAGTTAATCATAAAGCTCCCCCAAAATATGTGTAACCAAATTCAAGACTCAATATTTTAGATAATAGAACTTATTTCATATTAATATTCTTGCTTTCAAAAAATAACTTTAAATCTGAGATAATAGAATTTATTTCATAAATCCGAAAGCGGAACACTTAACCCATATTGTAAAGTAAATGTTATTAACTTAGAAACATGTTTCCAGAATGTTAATATTAAAATTTTTAACCTTAACCCTCAAACCTAAACCCAACTTAAACATGTAGGATATTTTAGTAAACTATTCTATAACGAAATTATAGTATCATAATGATTAGCATAAGTTATTGAATACATACAATTAGATAAATTCTAAAAACATCATTACTAATTGGCATGGTTTATCTTAATCCAATCCATAACGTTATATTTACATTTTACACTTACGACTCATTTCATTTGTTTATATGCAAATGGATGATATCATACTACTCACTCAGCAGCCTACCCATATTTCGTAGGTCGTGTTAGAGGGTCGTCCAGATCGATTGGTGAAGGTGCGTCGAGCGCACCATTTTCATCACATGGAGCCTCCACATGTCATTAGACCTTACTTGTGTCGTGCTGGCTTCTATGGCCTTGCCCTATCCAGGGGAGACCCGTTATTGGACTCACTCGTGCAGCTTGGTCAGACCATGCTCAGCGCTTATTAGGCGTTGATATTTTGTCCGACCGTAGGGCTACAGATGGATCATCCATATTTATGCCTTGGTTGGAGTCGCAAATTCCACATTTACAGGATGATGACGATGAGCAGACCATCATGCGTTACGCCCGTGCATATATCTTACGGCTCATTGACGAGACCATGTGTACTGATCACTCAGGGATGCACGTGCATATGATGTATCTACCCCTACTAGAGGACTTTGATCGGGCTGGGACGTACAACTGAGGATCAGCCTGCTTGACATACACATACAGATCATTATGCAGGCTATCCCACAGGGACCGCACATGTCTCGGAGGATGCGTCATCCTTATTCAGATGTGGGCATGGGAGTGCATCCTAGCATTCCGCTCTAACCTTGCTGGTCCGTCGGTCGAGATGGAGGTGTTGCATGACGCTCCGCGTGGACGCTGGTATGATATGTTATTTCTATTGGTTTCTGATTCTATTATGAGTTATTGACTATAATTTCTCATTATTTGTCACTATCGTTGATGTATTTTACAGGTGGTGTCAGCGCCACAATTTTGACGTGGTTCCGAGACAGCATTTGGGCGTATATCGGCTACAGTTGAACTGTCTCTTACCTGATCAGGTATGTATATACAATCTATCACTATCTAACATATTTAATAATAGCATCAATTTTGGTTTTTAGTTAGGTGTTTTTTTGACAAAATCACTTGTCATTTCAAATTTCATGGCTTCCATACTGGAGTATTATGGACCAGTTGCAAGCATACTGCACTGTTGGGCTTGAGGATGCTATGACTGTAGTACCCCTCATTCACTTCCATATTATTGAGTGGCAGCAGCCTGACAGGGTCATGCGCCAGTTTTTCCGTACTCAGCCGATTCCATTACCTTCGAGACAGACAGACCGACTTCATGAGATGAAACTGACAGGGAGGCAGGATGATGACTGGTCCCAAGTACATGCCAGTTTTATCAACTGCTGGCACAGACGTGCAAAGTTACGTATTCAGGATGTTCCTACGAATCGATTCTCTCTTTCAGAGCAGGTTGATTATGCACCATGGTATAGACTGAAGTCTATACTGTATTTTACCCAAGCCGGCATAGAGATGCAGAAGATGATAAGTCAATAAATTTCCATTAGTTTGTTTATTGAATTATTTTCTAATTCCATTTGAATCCATTTACAGGGAAGTCACACAAAGCAACTTGTTCGCATGAGTGATGAAGATGAGGAGGGAGTCTTTAACCGGGCAGTCGTCCATGCTACAGTGCTGGAGGCGAGGGCATCATTTCGTGCGCTTTCCAGGAGCATCTTCGCGCGTCCGGCTCGAAGAGAGGAGGTTCCTGCCCCAGAGGCACATCCTGCAACTGCTGCTGGTACTGAGGAGCCACGACCACGACGGCGTAGACAACGTTGTGCTGCACGTGAGGCATCACCTGTTCCACAGGCAGAGGTCGGCCCTCTAGTAGTCCAGGATCAGCCGATTCAGGATGTGCCTCAGGTGGCATGAGATCCGTCTTTCCTAACAGGATATCTGCAGTTCTCTCTATCTTGGATTCCAGATTCTTCACAGCCTTGGATTCTAGAGTCATCGTCGTCTTGGGATATAGCTTCATCGCAAGCTTCGTTCCCCACTGCGATGAAGACAAGTCCTTCTACCACCCTAGTGAGAGAAAGATCTGGATGGCTGTACGAGATGCAGTTGACAGCTCATCTCACTGACACACAGATGGAGGATGCGACAGTCGACGTTCCAGTGCCCGAGGATCAACCTTCTCTAGGTCATCAGACTCCACTGCGCACTCGACGCGGACGTCCTATTCGTAGACTACCATGTGAGACAAAATCCCCTCGCCACAGACATAGACATTGATTGTACATTATTGTTTACATGTTTTATGTCTACTGAAATCAAAATACTACCATTACTTTGTGGTCGAAGTGAAATCTCAAGATGAAAGTGAATTGAGTTCCAATTTAAGCAATGTTTAAAATTTCATTCATATCGGTCTTATAGTTTATATTATATAAGCCAACAAAGTCACGTAATTGAATAAAAGATAAATCATGTTGAAACATTAAGTTTTATTTATATATATTTATATAACCATACGAACATAATAATAAAACATTAAAATTTTAAATATATAAAAAATATAAATAAAAAAAATACTGTTTTAGGGCAAAGGCGGCATCGCCGATGCCGCCTTTGTAGCGTATTTTTTTTTTAAAAATTAACCTATACCGTTTTTCAGATTTTTTTTTCAAAAAACACATTAAAAAAATCCTGGAAAAAACATAATTGACATTCCAACTAAAGATTAGTCTTGTCGAGACCATCAAAGTATGGATGCACCAAAGATTTTTTTCGCTGAGATTCTGGTGGACGGCTCATATCGCATCATTTTTTAGAGTAGATCGACCCCATGGCTATCCAAATTAGGAACAACTGATGACAAACTCTGTGGACTACACTGAGGATACACGTGCCAATTAGGAAGTCTGCTCACTCCAGGCCACAACTCGTCATTTGGGGTGCCCACTAGCCTGCAAAAATAAGTAGTTGGTGATTTAGCACTACAAGCAGGGAAACAAAACTGAAGTTTCTGTCTCAATGAACCTGAAGATGTTCAGAAGTAACTGCAGCTCTGAATCTGCAGGAAAGTGTTCTTGCTTTGTGACCAGTTCAGCTGTAGTTCAGATGGAGGAAAATGAACACAGATCAATTAGCGCCAGGTAAATGAAAAACAACGATGGTGGCCGGTGAGGAAATTGAAGAGAACATACCAAATATACAGCCCACCGACCACATGTCTACTGTAGTTGAGTAATGCGTGGCGCCCAAAAGAACTTCAGGTGCCCCGTACGGCAGTGTCAGTATCTAAAATGTAACAAGTGCTTTATGTTACCTCACACTAAGTTAATCTAAGTTAACAAGCATATGAACTAGTACCCTAATTAAGTTAATCCATCAAGTCACTGCACAAAGATTTACCCATTGATTTATGATCTTAATTGTGTTTGGAGGTTAATGTACGATTTCTGTACTGATAATTGAAACGTAGTTATGAAAATTTACATGCCCAATTGCATCATCAGTGCTCACCTCACCCGTGTATTTCTTGGTTGGAACAGTGAATGGTCTAGCCAGTCCAAGATCTGCTATTTTTAGCGCCATTGTCTTCCGGTCCATCAGAAGGTTGTCAGGCTTGAGGTCTCTGATATGATTACAATAGGATTAGATTAATAGACAGAAAAACAAGTACCCAGATTCAGTGGAAGGTCTGACAAAAAGACCCAATAGGAAGAACTGTGCAACACTCCATGACCGTGGCAGAAAGCAACACCTTTGCAAAGTTGGTACATCAGGCACTGCAAATGTCTCCCATTTTAGAACAGCAGATAAAGAACGAGATAACTGCCGAGAATGAATTGTTGGCCTGGCCAATACCTTAACAGTTTGAGCAGGAATCGGCTCCACAGTTTGACGAGAGGTTCTGATGAATTTCTTGAGATCAGTGTCCATGTACTCAAACACCAGGTAGAGAACAGTCTTTCCATCCTTGTTCTGACCTTGCTTGACATCCATTAACCTGAAATTTAATTCAACAAGAAGATGCAGAGATCAGTACCAGGCCAACAAAGAGGCTCACGGGAATCCATAATCACAATTTGGGTTGCAGGGAAAGAATGAACATACATAAATGGATCGTAACTCGCATAACTTTACCATTAGAAATCTTGTGGGCGAAGAACCCTTTCAAGAAACGATCTCCAATAAAATCAATACGCATTAATGAACGGGGAAAAAACACTGAGATCGTCTTTATAATGCCGATAAAATATCAGCGGAGGACAAGAAGATTAGAAGAGTGCTTGCAATGCCTTAAAAAGAATTGATGGAACAAGAGGAAAATGAAAAAACTATGTACAGGGTATCTAAACCCTAGACTGAACACAAATAAAGAACCAGGGAAATCTACCGAATGATCAGCAGATCTGCATAGTATAAAATGGAATGAAGTTGGAAATGAAGCATTGCCTAACGATATGCGGATCCCTGGATAACATCCTCAACAGGGAAACCTCGCGAAGAGTGGTGCAGGTAGCCTGGTCATCTTCACCGCCACGATATTTCCCGTGGTCTTCTCCCTTGCTCTGTAAACTTTACCGTATGTTCCTTCCCCCAACTTTTCCAACTTCACGAATGCATCCATCGCAGATCTCTCAATCCACTCTCTCGCTGTCTCTCCCCTGGATATCAAGCTGGGACTCTCTCAAGCCTAGGGCTGCTTCGGGAAATGGAGGCCGTTTATACCATCGTTGGTGGATCCAACGGGTACATTTTAAACGAGAGAACAAATTTTAGAAATTTTAAAATTTATATGTTTTCATTGTTGATAAAATTTATTTATCCATGTGTGTCACCCACGATTTTATACCAAAAACTTGCTGATTTTATTTATTTTAAAATAATAATTTGAATTTAGCCAAAATCTTGTTAAAAACATTAATTTGTGTAATTTGATTTCTTTTGAGTAATATTCACGTTTAATGGGTCTTTTGTTGATTTTTTTAATGATTTAATGAAAATGGTTGAGAGAGTACAAAATAAAGGAGAAAATATGGGATGAAGAAAAATTTAGATATCATGACAAATATTTAAATATCTCACATTTATACCTCACAACATGTATAACACTTGAATAAGTGTAACAAGTGTATTCATCTCATTAAAAACTAAAAAAATATCTCATTTAATCGGCCACTAATATGTCACATCATAAATGTTTATTAATTAAATAAAACTCAATCCATAATCAAAACTCTATTTGCGCGCACTTGATACATTGATTCCAAGTCATACAAAATCAATTCTTTCGCCTAAATTTATATTCATATAACTTTGCACGATACCTTCTCAGCATGTACAATTTCAAAGGTATGTATAATTAATGTCTTGGAGTTTATGAAATCTGTGTGGATATTTTGATCATTTTTCACTCCAGTGAAAAAATGATCATTTTTAACTAGTTAATGATCTCAAATGGATATTTTTGAGTAAATCACTGATCATGGCATGAGTTTACTAAGTAACATCCACCCATCCTCCGTGGTGACAAAGGACTGTAGGAATCCGAGGAGTGGCTTGAGCGGATTGAGAGGATCTTCAATTTCTTGAAGATCCCTGAAGACTCGAATGTAGGTTTTTCCACATTCGTACTTGAGGGACTAGGAAAGATATGGTGGGACTCTATTGTGCAAGATAAGTTTTAAAAGGATCTTACCTAGGTTTCTTTCAATAAAATCATTAATCGACAGTTTTACCTTGAGACGTTACGTGTGACAAAGACCCAAAAGTTTTTGACCTTGGAGCTGGGGGGAGCGTACCATTTTGGAGTATTCTACTTGTTTTTCTGACTCAGTGCATCTGGCACTGGAGCTTGCCGCTAATGAATACCTAAAGGCTCAGAGGTTTGAGTTAGGACTGAGGCCTAATATTAGGTCGATGTTGATTCTCATGTTCCTTCTGACCTTTGTGGAGGTAGTTGACACAACAACATTGGTCGACATAGACATAGTTGGGAAGATAAGTTTGGGCGGAGCTTCAGTTGGTGCAGTTGTTAGCCAGAGTGTATCTTCTATCTAGAAAAGGAAGCGCAAAGGTGCTCAATTTTCTTCAGGACCAATTTTAGGGGCTTCGTCAGGACAAAAACAGATTGTTTGTTATTAGTGTGGGTGATCTGGTCATACCAGGCCTAACTGTATGGAGGCTCTAAGGAATTGTCATCATTGTGGATTATTAAGCCATCTAAAGCATTTTTGTGAAAGGATGTCCCTGGGAAGTAAGGAAGGATCCACTCTCACCAAGGGTTTGCAAGTTCGTATTGATGCTTATGAGGATGGTGGGTCAAATCCTTAGGCCAAGGGGGATGTTTATGTGGCTAAGACTGGATGTCTTTATGCAACTGAGTGTTCACAAGAGGAATATGAAGCAGATCCATCTATTGTTAGAGGTACGATGTTTATTTCATCTTCTACGGTACTAGATTTTTTATACAGGTGTTACTCATTCTTTTATATCCTCAAAGTTAGTCGACATTTTGGGATTGCGTTTAGAACATATGCCATAATTATTGGATCTTTCCATGCCTTTGGGAAAGTGGTTCGAACAAGGTTTCAAGTGTCCCGTATGTTGGGTGTTGATAGCCGACTTTGAGGTAGAATGAGACTTCTTGGTTCTTGATCTTGACATCTTTGACTTGATTATCGGTATAGATTGGATGATCAGTGTTAAGGCCAAGATAGACTGTTATTACCATCGAGTATAGGTCTTATCTGCGAATAAGGTCACTCATGTCTTTTAGGGTGAGTCTGACTCTAGTTTGGGAAGGGCAGGGCATGTTGTTCCTTATGTCGGGGTAATCTCGTGTCAGTTGGTAGAGATGTTTCTTGATGCAGTTAACCCATGTTTGGGTGGGCGACTTCCTGCAGTAGTGAGTGCGTACCCCAAGGTCTTTCCGGATGATTTTTTTTGGTTTACCACCACATATAGAGGTTGAGTTTACTATTGACCTTCTCCTTGGTATGATGCCCATTTCTATGCCATCTGGTCAAATGGAACCTATTGAGTTGGTGGAACTTAAGGTCCAACTTGAGGACCTAGAATCTAAAAGATCTATTCGTCCTAGTATGTCACTATGGGATTTTCCCATTCTCTTTGCTAAGAAGGAAGATGAGAGCCTCAGACTTTGTATTGACTATTAGAAGTTAAACCGTGTGACCGTTAAGAACAAATATCCTTTGCCTAGGATTGATGACCTTTTCAACCAACTTAGCGGGGCATGCTGATTTTCAAATATCGATTCGCGGTCAGGGTACCACCAGTTGAGGGTCTAAGAAGAGGATATACCTAAGATAATATTTATGATATGGTAATGGTAATTTTGAGTTTCTGGTTATTCCATTCAGTTTAACTAATTCTCCTACATTTTTTATGGATTTGATGAATCAGGTATTTCATTGGTTATTGGACTTTTTTATTTTTGTGTTCATTGATGATATATTGGTGTACTCCAAGTCAGAGGAGGAGTACACATACCATTTGGATATCATTCTTCGAACCTTGAAGGAACACCGTCCTTATGATAAGCTTTCAAAACACGAGTTCTGGATCCATAGAGTGAAATTTCCAGGGCATGTGATATCTAATAGGTTTGTCTTAGTGGATCTTGAAAAGATACTGGTGGTGATGTCCTGGGAGCAGCTGATGCACCCAATTTGTGTATACATTTCCATATATATAATTGAAGATAAAAACATGTTTTCAACAAATATCTGTTGTTTATGAACATATTCTTTGATTTTGGTGATTCTGTTGACTTTCAGGAGCTTTCTGGCTAAATACACGAATCAAGGGAAGTCTGTCAAAATTTTGAAACTACACGACGTGTACTTTTATACACGCTGTGTACATCCAGACAAGGACACAGACCGAAGGTGGGAGTACACGCCCATGTCACCAGGCAGAAGATACACACCGTGTGCGGTGGCGCTACACGCCGTGTGCGGCGGCGCTACACGTCATGTACAAGTTTCTAGAAGTGGTGGTTGCTAAGAAAAGTCCACACACCCATGTGACCGTTGAAGAGGACACGACGTGTGTCATTGCTACACGCCATGTCTGCTATTCTAGAAGGGGATGGCGACCAAAACTTATGATAATACACGCCATGTATGGAGGCGCTACACGCCGTGTATACTCAACTTTCAGGCGGCGCCGTGTTCAAAAGTCAAAGACGACGTGTTAGGCCGCCCACCCGTGGAGAAATTGGCGCCAAAACGCGTTGACAAAAAGTACATGGCGTGTACTTTCTATACACGCCATGTACTTTATTTTTCTATAAAAAGAGACGTTGGACTACGGATTTGGGAGTTCGAAACCATTGGAGGAGAGAAGAAGCTCTGTTGCTACCATTCTTGAGCCACCGTGGTGCCATAGTTCCACTTTTCCACCTTCCGACACCCTACCTCAACACTTACACAGTGAATCCGTCAGGTATCACATGTGTCGTTTCTCCTCCACTTTCTATGTGTAACTAAACTCCTCGTGTTGGGGCTGTGGATGAAGGGATCGTAATTTGTATGTTGTTTTATATAGTTGTGTTTTATCGTTGTAATTCATCTTACTCTTCTTAATCTACTGTTAAATATAACTGAGAATTCTAAGCCGGACCAAGGGAAGAATTCTCAGCGATACAAAAGAAAAAGTAACGGTGAAAAAATCCATGACCATTGGAAGGATTTCACCGATTCAAATAATGGACTGAACTTAATAAAGAATTAAGAACACTGACTACCGGACCAAGGAGTCAACTGCTCTACTTCCAAACAAGAGGAATCAGACCAAGGAAATCTTGTAACTAAATGAAATCCAGAATGATTGAATTATTGTGAACAACACAACCATTTAAACAATCTACATAAGAACTCCTTAACAACCACAGCCCCAACACATCTTTTCTTCCTGTTTTAAAAAACTCTTTAAATTTACGTGTTGTTTTCTTTCAAACTGTATCCATTTATTCAAAGTAAATCAATTTAGTTTCAATAAAAACCCAAAATCAACCCAATCGATTCTAAATTCTGCATACTTCACCTAATTAAGTAGTAACTCAATTGAATTCACACACGCCATAGTTCCCTGTGGATCGACCCTGATCTTATGCTATACTAAAGTTCTAAGAACAGGTAATTAATTTGGGACGTATATAACTTCAATCAACGACAAGCGAGACCAGCAGCCTATAAATGTGTTCGAGATCTGAAGCTTCTTGGGTTTGGATGGTTATTATAGACGGTTTGTTAAGGATTTATCCAAGATTACATCTTTGATTAATGATTTAACTCATAAGGGTATAAAGTTTGAATGGAATGACAACTGTTAGAGATCTTTTGAGGAGCTGAAGATGAGGTTGACTTCACCACCGGTTTTGATTCTTACAGATCCAGGTTTGAGTTATGATGTTTTCTGCAATGCTTCTGGTATGGGTTTGAGATGTTTCATGATGCAAGGGAAACATGTGGTGGCCTATGGATCATGCTAGTTATTACCTCGTGAGAAGAACCACCATACCCACAATATTGAGTTGGCATCGATTATGCATGCCCTCAAAATGTAGCGTCACTATCTCTTTGGGGATCAATTTATAGTGTATTCAGATCATAAGAGCCTGAAATATATTTTTACTCAGAGGGATCTGAACTTGCAATAGAAATGTTGGGTAAAGTATCTTTAGACTTTTGATTTTGATATTGCATACACCCCCAAGGGAGGAGGCCAATGCTATCATGCTCCGGAGTGGAAAAGAGCTCCAACAGAACCAATCCGCACAGCAAGGTGCATCCACACCCACTATTGACGAAAAAGGTACCAATACCGACCCCTCCTCATCCAAAATCTCGTAGAAGGAGGATTTACAAAATAAAGAAAAGGAGGTAGTCCAACCATTCAAACCCGCGTTACCCTTTCCGGAAAGATTGAAGCAGAGGAAGCTGGACCACCAGTTCAGCACATTCATGGATGTGTTTAGGAAGCTACATATCAACATCCCATTTGCAGAGACCCTGACCCAGATGCCCACCTACTCCAAATTCATGAAGGAAATCCTCTCGAATAAGAGGAAGATGGAAGATTTGGGCATTATTGCATTAACAAAGGAGTGCTCCGCGGTGGTTCAACATTCCATTCCTCCCAAACTCCAAGATCCAGGTAGTTTCACCATTCCTTGTACTATTGGATCCTGTGAGTTTGGGAAGACCCTCTGTGACTTAGGGGCCAGCGTGAACCTCATGCCCCTCGGAGTTTTCAAGAAGCTGGGACTCAATGAGCTCAAGCCTACCCGTGTAGCCCTTCAACTTGCTGATCGATCCATCAAACACCCGAAGGGACTACTAGAGGATGTACTAGTCAAGGTGGGTAGGCTGATTCTCCCTGCTGATTTCATCATCCTCGACATGGGGGATGACCAGGAAGCACCTCTTATACTTGGAAGACCTTTCTTGGAAACTAGGAAGGTACTGATCGATGTGCACCAAGGGGAGATTATTTTTCGAGTAGGTGATGAAAGAGTTTCCTATAACATCCTCAAAGCCGTCAAACATGCTTCCTTATCAGAGCATAAGGACTGTTATGCAGTGTCCACCATGGTTAATCATTTTAGCGAACAAGGGGATGATCTGGTATGTTCTTTTACTTCAAATAATTTAACTATTCCAGATATTCTATTAGAAGAAGCGCCAGAAGACTTGAAATTCATAGAAGGCCAGGTGGTCTCGCTTGTCATTGATTGAAGTTATATGCATCCCAAATTAATTACCCGTTCTTAGAACTTTAGTATAGCATAAGATTGGGGTCGATCCACAGGGAACTATGGCATGCGTGAATTCAATTGAGTTAATACTTAATTAGGTGAAGTATGCAGAATTTAGAATCGATTGGGTTGATTTTGGGTTTTGATTGAAACTAAATTGATTTACTTTGAAGAAATTGATACAGTTTGAAAGAAAACAACGGGTAAATTTAAAGATTTTTTAAAACGGGAAGAAAAGACGTGTTGGGGTTGTGGTTATTAAGGAGTTCTTATGAAGATTGTTTAAATGGTTGTGTTGTTCACAATAATTCAATCATTATGGATTTCATTTAGTTACAAAATTTCCTTGGTCCGGTTCCTCTTGTTTGGAATTAGAGCAGTTGACTCCTTGGTCCGGTAGTCAGTGTTCTTAATTCTTTATTAAGTTCAGTCCATTATTTGAATCGGTGAAATACTTCCAATGGTAATGGAAGTTTTCACCGTTACTTTTTCTTTTGTATCGCTAATAATTCTTCCCTTTGTTCGGCTCAGAATTCTTAGTTATATTTAACAGTAGATTAAGAAGAGTAAGATGAATTACAACGATAAAATACAACTATATAAAACAACATACAAATTACGATCCCTTCATCCACAACCCCAACAAGAGGAGTTTAGTTACACATAGAATGTGGAGGAGAAACGACACACGTGATACCTGACGGATTCATCGTGCAAGCATTGAGGTAGGGTGTCGGAAGGTGGAATAATGGAACTATGGCACCACGGTGGCTCGGGAATGGTAGCAACAGAGCTTCTTCTCTCCTCCAATGGTTTCAAACTCCCAAATCCGTAGGCCAATGTCTCTTTTTATAGAAAAATAAAGTACATGGAATGTATATAAAGTACACACCATGTACTTTTCATCAACGTGCTTTGGCGCCAATTTCTCCACGGGTAGGCGGCCTAACATGCCGTCTTTGACTTTTGAACACGGCGCCGCCTGAAAGTTGAGTATACACGGAATGTAGCGCCGCCATACACGGCATGTAGTATCATAAGTTTTGGCCACCATCCCTCTCTAGAATAACAGACACGACATGTAGAAATGACACACGCCGTGTCCCCTTCAACGGTCACATGGGCGTGTGGACTTTTCTTAGCAACCACCGCTTCTAGAAAGTAGTACATGGCGTGTAACGCCGCCACACACGGCGTGTATCTTCTTCCTGGTGACATGGGCGTGTACTCCCACCTTCGGTCCGTGTCCTTGTCTGGATGTACACGGCGTGTATAAAAGTAGACGCCATGTAGTTTCAAAATTTTCACAGGCTTCCCTTGATTCGTGTATTTAGTCAAAAAGCTCCTAAAAGTAAACAGAATCACCAAAATCAAAGAACATGTTCATGAAACAACAAATATTTGTTGAAAACATGTTTTTATCTTCAATTATATATATGGAAATGTATACACAAATTGGGTGCATCACCAGGGCGACCACTATTGGTAGTGTGCAGTTGTTCCTGATAGTTTGGAACGGGACGAGGTGCAGCCACTTGTGCCTTCGATTTTAAAGGCGCCTGAACTCAAACTGAATCCTCTTCCATCTTCTCTCAATTATGGGTATTTAGGAACCAATCAAACTTTTCCTATTATACTTAATGCAGAACTATCACAGGAGCAGGAAGATGCACTTCTGCAGGTTCTCAAACAGCGGAAGCATGCTATTGGGTGGACAGTCGCTGATCTGAAGGGCATCAGCCCTACCATTTGCACTCACAAGGTGCTACTTAAAGAAGGTGCCAAGAAATCTCGGCAACCACAACAGTGCTTGAATCCTCCCATGAAGGAAGTTGTAAAAAAGGAGGTGGTCAAATTATTGGATGTAGGTATCATCTATCCCATATCAGATAGTCCATGGGTGAGTCCTCTCCAAATGGTACCCAAAAGGGGGGTATCATTGTGATTTCAAATGAAAAGAACGAGCTCATCCCTACACGCACTATCATGGGCTGGTGAGTCTATGTGGATTACAGAAAGCTAAACAATGCCACAAGAAAGGATCACTTCCCCTTGCCATTCATGGATTAAATGCTAGAGATACTAGCAGGGAAAAACTTCTATTGCTTCCTCGACGGTTTTTCCGGTTACAACCAAATATCCATTGCTCCAGAGGATCAGGAAAAGAGCACATTCACTTGCCCCTACGACACATTTGCTTATCGAAGGATGTCTTTCGGCATGTGAAAATCCCCCGCCACCTTCCGGCGTTGTATGCTGGCCATATTCCATGACATGGCGGAACGAATCCTGGAGGTATTCATGGATGATTTTTCCTTTTACAGAAAATCATTCACCATTTGTTTACGACACCTAGAACTAGTTTTGGAACGATGTGAGCACACTAACCTAGTCTTGAATTGGGAAAAGTGTCATTTCATAGTGCAAAGTGGCATAGTCCTTGGCCACATAATTTCAGCGAAGGGGATAGAGGTGGACCCGGTGAAGATTGAAGTCATTTCACGACTACCTATACCGACTTCCGTCCGATCCATCCGCAGTTTCCTGGGGCATGCAGGTTTTTACAGGCGGTTTGTCTGCGACTTCTCCAAAATAGCCCAGCCCCTCACCAATCTTCTAACTAAGGATGCCATATCTGAGTTCGATGATACATGTGTCAGATCTTTTGAGTATCTAAAGCAGCGCCTGGTGGAAGCTCCAGTTATGATTTCTCCCAACTGGGAGAAACAATTTGAGGTGATGTGCAATGCGAGCGACTACGCAGTGGGAGCAGTCTTGGGCCAGTGACTTGAACAGATTTTACGACCTATCTATTATGCCACCAGGATGCTCAACGAGGCACAGATCAACTACACCACCACAGAAAAGGAGATTCTTGCAGTGGTTTTCGCATTTGAAAGGTTTAATTCTTACTTAGTGTTGTCTAAAGTTATTGTTTATACTGACCATGCAGCACTAAAGTACCTACTCAACCAGAAAGACGTGAAGCCTTGATTGATCCACCAGGTACTCCTCCTAAAAGAATTAAATCTTGAGATCCGAGATAAGAAAGGGAGTGAGAACTTCATTGCTGACCATCTCTCCCGCCTCGAGCTGCATCACTTGGAGAAGGAAGAAGATCGGGAGATCAGAGAGGATTTTCCTGATGAGAACCTCTTTTCAATCAACGAAACACCTCGACCATGGTATGCTGATATCTCTAATTTTCTGGTTACATGTGTCGTTCACCCCGACCTCTCCTTCTAGCAAAGGAAAATATTTTTCTCTGATGTGAAAAATTACTTCTGGGAGGATCCTCTGCTATTCCGATCCTGTGCAGATGGAGTGATCCACCGTTGCATCCCAGAGAATGAAGTTCACAGTGTCCTGGAGTTCTATCACACCTCACCAGTAGGAGGACATCATGGGCCGGACCGTACCATAGATAAGATCACACAGTTTGAATTTTTCTGTCCCACCATGCATAGAGATGCCCGGGCCTTTGTTTCCTGTTGCGATCGGTGCCAGAGGACAGGTAATGTGGGACGTAGAGCCGAGATGCCTCAGCTCCCCATCCCGGAGATTGAGATTTTCGACGTCTGGGGCATAGATTTCATGGGTCGCTTTCCCCCATCTTTTGGGAACACTTACATCCTGGTCTACGTCAACTACGTATCCAAATGGGTGGAAGCTACTGCTACAACTCACGACACAACCAAGGTAGTCATAAATTTCTTAATGAAAAATATTTTTAGCAGGTTTGGAGTTCCATGAGTACTGATCAGCGATAGAGGTACCCACTTCGACAACACACTGATGAGAGGAATATTGTCGAAGTATGGAGTAAAGCATCAGATGGGGACACCATATCATCCCCAGTCCAGTGGACATGTAGAGCTCTCCAACCGTGAGCTCAAGCAGATCTTGGAGAAAACAGTGAACACTTTGCGAAAGGACCAGTCCAAGAAGTTAGATGATGCATTGTGGGCATATCGGACTACTTTCAAAACACCAATGGGAATGTACCCATTCCGCCTCGTCTATGGAAAGCCCTACCATTTGCTAGTAGAATTGGAACACAAAGCCTACTGGGCCATCAAAGCCCTAAATTTTGATCTAAAGGCAGCTGAAGAGAAACAGAAGTTCCAACTATCAGAACTAGATGAGATCCGATTAGAGGCATACGAGAACAGAAAGTTGTACAAAGAGAAGACAAGAGCCATTCACGACTGGATGATATCACGAAAATCTTTCCAACCCGGTGATCAGGTACTTCTCTTTAATTCTCATCTTCGCTTATTTCCAGGGAAGTTAAAGTCACGCTGGTCGTGACCATTCCACGTTGTCCGCGTATTCCATCATGGAGCGGTAGAAATTTCTGGAGAAGATGGTCAACCATTCAAGGTAAACGGGCAGCAGTTGAAAGCTTACCATCCTACAGAAAACATGGTGGGAATGTTTTCCACCATACACCTCAGGTAAGCAAGGTAAGTAGGTCGAGCCAACGACCTAAAACAAAGGCGCTTCCTGGGAGGCAACCCAGAGGTTACACGCCGTGTCCCACTTATATACACGGCATGTACTTATCTTTTTAATTTATAATCTTAATAGTATAAATCTCTAGAATAACAAATAAATAACCAGGGATGATGCCAGTGCCGATGGCAAAGTCACTGGAGTTTATTCGAGCCGTCCTCGGTTCGAATCTTCCTGACCTACCTTCGGCATGGGGTTCCTCCTTTTATTTACATGGCATGTGTGGTATTTTACATACATATATATATAAATGTGTTTAATAAAACCCATGGTAAGGATGGACCGGTTGGCTAGAATCGTAATCCGGTTTCAAAAGACTCGGGTTCGAATCCAGACAACTGTCCCATTTCCATCATTTGTTCTTTTAATAAAACCACACGACGTGTACTCCGATATACGCCGTGTGCGCCATGATTTTTCAAATATAAATTAAAAACATTTTTAAAATAAGAAATTACATGCGGGTGAAGTTGGCGGATTGGAAAAGTCTCGGCACCAGGTTCAAAAGACCCGGTTTTGAATCGCGCTAATCTCCCCGCTTCACCCCCATCCTTTCCTAAATAAAAACCACACGTCGTGATTTTCTTTCTTTCTATGTGTATAGGTCGTATAGAATAAATATATATATAAAATAAATATGGACAGAAGAACAACCTTTTCTCCAGTGGGTGAGGGCGTCCGTTCGTATCGGCCGATCGCCGGTTCGAATCCCGCCCCATGCACCGGACCAAAGGTTGTACTACTCTTTTTCTCATTTTAAAATACACGGCTTGTATTTCCCGATATAAGTCGTGTATAGGTTTATGTATAATAGAATTTTTAGATATATCTATTTTATTTTAATTATTAATAATAATTATTATATAGTTTACTATAATAATTATATTTATTTATATAATTCAAAAAAAAAAAAATCGGGATACACGGCGTGTACCAAACATACACGCTGTGTACCTCGGCTATATAAGCCGCGGTCCACCCGGCTTGAGGCCATGTCGCACGGCCGCCCCATTTTTCTCCTTTCTTCCCATTTCTTCTCCCGAACACCACCCGAACCCCCTTTGCCAGATCCATCGATTTGGGGCGTTTCAAGTTCCGATTCTTCTCACATTGCGATCCTCGGTCCAGGTACGCCGTTCTGCACCCTCTATTTCAAGTTTTTAGAATCATTTAGGGTATTTATAGGATCGGCCGACCGTTCGGCTTCCGCCTGTACACGGCCACGAAATGAAGAACACACGTTGTGTACTTCTGTACATGGCCACACACAAAATATTTTGAAATTTTCATATACACGGTGTGTATGTTCGGTACACACCGTGTCCTTTTTTTTCATCATGCCCGAGTACTTCTTTGCACACGGCCTCACACACCATGTTTTCATACACGGCGTGTATGTTCGGTACACACCATGTAGACCATTTCCCTTGGCCCCTCAGTGTGTGGCACATAACACGGCCTGTCACCCCATGTTCCAGAACACGACGTGTATGTTCGGTACATGTCGTGTCCTTTATATCTGTAGCCGACCCGTGTCTCCCCTCTACACGGCCTCTAACCCCATGTTCCTATACACGACGTGTGTGTTTGGTATACGCTGTGTCTGTTAGATGTTTAGCTGGCCTGTGTCTCACCCTCTACAAGGCCATGTTCTTCATGTGCAGTACACGCCGTGTCCTGTACCTACACAGTGTGTATTGTTTTCTTTGAACTGATAACAACATGGCCGTGTCATTTATATTACACAACCACCTGCACTTTGAGTGAACACAGCGTGTATGTTCGGTACACGCCGTGTACTGTTACATGGTCTATTTCCACCCTCGACGTGTCTATCCAGAGAACACGGGATACTCTATATTCTGACTACATGCCGTATACTCTGGAGTACACGCCGTGTACTTTTATTTTCCAGTTTTCTCACATTTTCTTTGTTTTATTTTCTTCCTTTTCCTTTTTCTTTTGTTTTGTTTTCTTTTTCTTTCTATTTCAGGATATGGCAGACCATGATCCTTCCCGTGGGAAGCGGCCAGCCTCCACCACTGAGGGCGATATGCCCAGCTATCGTCGGATCCGACTCCGACCACCTACGCAGCCATACCCCGATGCTCCGGTCTTTGAGCTCCCTCCATTGGCCATTCTGCCACCACTCACTCCCTCAGATGAGGCCGAGCCTACTTCTGCTGCACCAGCTGCCACTTTCCCTGTACTATCATCCTCAGCAGCTGGTCCCTCTTCGAGCACACCTTCCACGGAGCCACCTTCTACTTCGGTAGATCCACCTCCAGAGCCAGATGTTGCTGCTGCACCGACACCTGGGCCAGGACCTGCAGGTTCTCCCTATCCCTACACGATATTCCCGGTCACCGACCTCGCATACGACAGGTTCTGACGCTTCTCTCGTCGGCCGATACCATTGAGTGGCTGGTACCTCGACAACAACATTCCGTAGCGGCTCGGTATTTGGGAGGAGTTGGAGGTGCTTCTTGGGCACACCTCGCTCCTCGATATTTTTCAGGTCAGCACTCCTGTTTTCCGTGATTTATTTTTGGAGTTTTTGGCCTCCTTTGAGTTCGATGGAGCGGAGTACCGGGAGACACCTGGCGATGCGGTACCTGTAGTCCGATTTTGGCTAGGCGGCCGACGTTTCTCTCTTACCATGACTGAGTTTGGCCGAGGGTGCAGCTTTTACCCCCATCCTATCACACCACCCCCTGTTTCTGACTTGACCCAGCCCGAGCGCTCTGACCTTATTGCCATGTGGTGGGAGATCGCTGGGCCTGCCCACCAGTACTCCCCCACTTCCTAGAAGAGCACTCTTATAGCCGACCCCGTCCTTCGCTTCACCCACCGGTGCTTCAGCACCATCCTTTTTCCCCGCTATGAGGATATGGGGGTCGTGACCAGCCGTGACATGGATCTTCTTACCCGTGTCATCCGGCATGACTACCCAGACCTCCCCTATCTTTCCGCCTCCTATTTCCACTCCATGTTTACCGTCCGTCAGGGAAACCTGAACGGCGGGTTTTACACCACCCGTATTGCCCCCCACTTGGGGGTATTCAAGCCCTCTTTATCTCATGAATTGTTAGGTTCACCCCAGCGGATGGACTTTCTCATGATCATTCACATGGGATTGTTCCGGAAGCAGGGGGTGCCTACATCCTTGCTCAGGCTCGAGCCCCACCACCTGCTGACCCCCCTGCCCCAACTGCTGACCCTGATCCTCCTTCCCCACCCCATCCAACTTCTCCACCTCACCCACCTCCTACTGACCCCACTTCTTCTTCCCTTCCTTCTTCTGTCCCATCCCCCATCCCACCTACCCCTGCACCCTCGGTTGATCCGACCCTTTCCCTCCGCCTCGCCACAATGGAGCAGAAGTTAGTTCGTATCATCAGCCGCCGGGACACCATTGCACGCCATTTGATTCGTCTGGACGGTCGCCAGGACCGGATGGAGCATCTGTTGGTGCATATTTCTCAGCATCTTGGTGTTCCACTACCTCAACCACTAGCCTCTGCCTCCGTTCCTGGCCCTTCTGCTGCTGCTCCACCGCCATCTCCTGCGCATGCCACAGATTCTGTTCTGATGACTACGGTGAGCTCTGCTGCTGCCACTTCTGCCGGGCCAGGGCCTGTTGCTGAGCTTTTGATCCCGAGTCTAGCACCTGCGGCTCCTACATCTTCAGCTTCCCTTCCCGATGCAGAGTCAGAGCCTCGCACTTCCACACCTCCTTCGCCGTCTCTACCGGCTGATTTTGTACAGGATGATGCCTCCCCTGAGGCAACCCCATGATAGTGACATTTTTCTTTATCTTATATATCTCTTTTGTCACTTTCTGTGCTGTGATGTTATGCATGTTTGCAGTTTTCCTTTTTCTCGATAGTCACAGGTACGATCATGGAACTCCTTGGGCATCACTTTTCATGAGGGGAGTATTTTTCCATTTTTATTTTCTTTCTTTTTGGATTTACTTCTTCCACTGCTTGCCCACATTTTGTCCCCCATATCACCCCCCTTGACCACCCTTTACCTTAGTATTGCACTTGGTGGACCATGTGCCTTATTCCGTGTGGGGGTGCATCTATCTTTTTCACCTTCTTCTTTACCCTTTAACTACTCTAGGAGAAATCATTATTAGATTCTATATTTGAAAATATAAAGAAATTTTGGTTAATCATTCTTATAAATGCTAGAGTTATCAGTAGAAACTTTTGGAAAGGTTACATGCTTATTTTAGTTTTTAAGTATTTTAAAATGATTGCTGATATAGTTTCAATTGCAACTTTTCATCCTTGATTAAATTACATTGATTAAGCTAATCATTTATATGCATGTCATGACCTGATTGTCCCTTTATTATTTTTCCACTCCTGAGAGGTATTCTAAACCCTTTTTCGTATTTCTTTTCTAATACCCTCTTTCTTGAGAGATTCTTAGGATATGCATCACTACCAGAATTTGCAAGTTTTTCTTTTCGAATCATGAAGAAATTTTTGAATTACATTAAAATGATTGAGGCGTTGGATTGTTTCAACCCCTTTATCTTGAGACCTACCCTACATTTAATCTTCGTTAATCCCATAGAATCCATGACCAGCCTTTATAGGAAGCCACATTACAAGCCTATTTCCCTTCCTACCCTATTTCTTTTTAAACTTTGCATGACTATTCATTTGATCTTTAAAGAGGGAGATGACAATACATGGCATATTTTTTATGTACATCCATGAAATAAAGTGTGGGGGAGTGCCTCTTGATTATTTGAGGCATAATGGGTTCCAAACATCTACTCATTGTATTCATAAGTGTTTCCCTTGTGTTTTGTTGTAATTGAAAAAAAAACAAACAAGGGGACCTTATGCTTATTTGCCCATGAACCCTACTTGCCTAAGGAAGATGGTGATGATTACAAAGGCATTTGACTGAGCTTGTGAAGGATGAATTTTCAGTGAGTTTTACTTTGAATATCATGCAATGTTGTTTAAAGGAATTAGCCTTCCTTTTTCAATCCTTAGAATTTATTTTCACATCTGAACCTACCAACCCTTATCCACAGATACATCTGAACCTTTTTGATTAAGCCCTCAAGATTTTTGTAATTCAATTTTTCTGAAGTAAAGAACAAGATATCTTGCAAACCTATGGATAGAGTGTATATAACTTAGATTGAGCATACCTTTGATTAAAAACATCTTGAGTGTGGAGTGTGATTTTAACTGGTAAGGTAAATCATCAAGTGGCGTGCTTATTTTTGAAAGGTTGAAAAATGTGTTGAATGAGGACGAGAGTAGTTAATTGCATTATATATGAGGCATGATTTTAATATCTTATGAATTGAATTTGTTTGTGCCTTTTAGAATTTTTCCTCAAGTAAATTTATCAGTTATACATTTGATTAATTAAATGCCTTCCTTTTAAAGTATAAGCTCTCTTAATTAGATGTTGAGATTTTGCTTGAGGGCAAGAAAACGATTAAGTGTGGGGGAATTTGATGCACCCAATTTGTGTATACATTTCCATATATATAATTGAAGATAAAAACATGTTTTCAACAAATATATGTTGTTTATGAACATATTCTTTGATTTTGTTGATTCTGTTTACTTTCAGGAGATTTCTGGCTAAATACACGAATCAAGGGAAGTCTGTAAAAATTTTGAAACTACACGGCGTGTAATTTTATACACGCCGTGTACATCCAGAAAAGGACACGGACCGAAGGTGGGAGTACACGACCATGTCACCAGGCAAAAGATACACGCCGTGTGTGGCGGCGTTACATGCTGTGTACGACTTTCTAGAAGTGGTGGTTGCTAAGAAAAGTCCACACGCCCATGTGACCATTGAAGAGGACACGACGTGTGTCATTGCTACACGCCATGTATGCTATTCTAGAAGGGGCTGGCGGCCAAAACTTATGATACTACACGCCGTGTATGGAGGCGCTACACGTCGTGTATACTCAACTTTCAGGTGGCACCGTGTTCAAAAGTCAAAGACGGCGTGTTAGGCCGCCCACCCGTGGAGAAATTGGTGCCAAAACACGTTGACAAAAAGTACATGGCATGTACTTTCTATACACGCCGTGTACTTTATTTTTCTATAAAAAGAGACGTTGGCCTACGGATTTGGGAGTTCAAAACCATTGGAGGAGAGAAGAAGCTATGTTGCTACCATTCTTGAGCCACTATGGTGCCATAGTTCCACTTTTCCACCTTCCGACACCCTACCTCAACGCTTACACAATGAACCCATCAGGTATCACGTGTGTCATTTATCCTCCACTTTCTATGTGTAACTAAACTCCTCGTGTTAGGGCTGTGGATGAAGGGATCGTAATTTGTATTTTGTTTTATATAGTTGTGTTTTATCATTGTAATTCATCTTACTCTTCTTAATCCACTGTTAAATATAACTGAGAATTCTGAGCCGGACCAAGGGAAGAATTCTCAGCGATACAAAAGAAAAAGTAACGGTGAAAACATCCATGACCATTGGAAGGATTTCACCGATTCAAATAATGGATTGAACTTAATAAAGAATTAAGAACACTGACTACCAGACCAAGGAGTCAACTGCTCTACTTCCAAACAAGAGGAACCAGACCAAGGAAATATTGTAACTAAATGAAATCCAGAATGATTGAATTATTCTAAACAACACAACCATTTAAACAATCTGCATAAGAACTCCTTAACAACCACATCCCCGACACATCTTTTCTTCCCGTTTTAAAAAACTCTTTAAATTTACCCGTTGTTTTCTTTCAAACTGTATCCATTTCTTCAAAGTAAATCAATTTAGTTTCAATCAAAACCCAAAATCAACCCAACCGATTCTAAATTCTGCATACTTCACCTAATTAAGTAGTAACTCAATTGAATTCACGCATGCCATAGTTCCCTATGGATCGACCCTGATCTTATGCTATACTAAAGTTCTAAGAATGAGTAATTAATTTGGGACGCATATAACTTCAATCAACGACAAGCGAGACCAACCGCCTATAAATGTGTTCGAGATCCGAAGCTTCTTGGGTCTGACTGGTTATTATAGATGGTTTGTTAAGGATTTATCCAAGATTACATCTTAGATTAATGATTTAACTCATAAGGGTATAAAGTTTGAATGGAATGAAAATTGTTAGAGATCTTTTGAGGAGCTGAATATGAGGTTGACTTCACCACCGGTTTTGATTCTTACGGATCCAGGTTTGAGTTATGATGTTTTCTATGATGCTTCTGGTATGGGTTTGAGATGTGTCATGATGCAAGGGAAACATGTGGTGGCATATGGCTCATGCCAGTTATTCCCTCGTGAGAAGAACCACCATACCCACAATATTGAGTTGGCAGCGATTATGCATGCCCTCAAAATGTAGCGTCACTATCTCTTTAGGGATCAATTTATAGTGTATTCAGATCATAAGAGCCTGAAATATATTTTTACTCAAAGGGATCTGAAATTGCAATAGAAATGTTGGGTAAAGTATCTTTAGACTTTTGATTTTGATATTGTATACACCCCCAGGGAAGGGAAATGTGGTTGTCGATGCTTTGAGTAGAAAACTATCAACGAAAGCTTTGATGGAATTGGTTGAGCAGTGGTCAATGATGAGTTTTTTTGATGAGATGAGCTTGGGAGTGGAAGACGTTGGTCAACAGGTGTTCTTAGCTTCAATGAAAGGCGATTCATATTTTTATGAGTGAGTTCAGGTCGAGCAGGTGGAGGACACCGAGTTCCAATGATTTATTGAAAGCCTTTATGGCGGGGAGACCTCAGGTGAGTGGTCTCGGTCCCCCAATGGTGATTTGTGCTTCCATAGTAGGTTGGTTGTTCCATTTTCCCTTAGGAAAGAGCTGTTAGACAGTGGACACCAGTATTTTTGGTCCATGCATCATGGGGCTACCAAGATGTATCATAACTTGAGACATCGGTATTGGTGGCAGGGGATGAGGTGATCAATTGCAGATTTTGTATCGCAGTGTCTTACTTATCAGAGAATTAAGGCGAAACACCATAGATCTGTGGTTTTGTTGCAATACTTACCCATTTTAGTATATAAGGGGATAATATTTCCATAAATTTCATTATTAGTTTTCCATGGACTCCTAGTGGGAAGGATGCGATTTGGGTGATCATTGATCAAATCATGAAATTGGAGCATTTCCTCCCTATCAAGGATACGATAAAGGTGGAACAACTTAGGGACTTATATGTCCAAGAGATTGTGATACTTCATGGGGTTCCCTCTTTGGTTGTTATCGAAAGGGACTTGAGGTTCACATTCAGGTTTTGGAAAGGTTTGTAGGTGGTGATGGGTTCCCAGATTATATTTAGCACAACTTATCATCCACAGACTAATGAACAGATAAATAGGACTATTCAGGTTCTTGATGAAATGCTATAGGATTGTGTTCTTGATTTTGAAGGATATCGGGGAAAACATTTTCCTCTAGTTGAGTCTACCTATAACAATAGTTATCAGGACTTGATTAATATGGATCCCTTTAAGGCTTTGTATGAGTGGCCTTGTAGATCTCCCATGTGCTGGTTAGAGTTAGGAGAGTGGTCCTTGGTTGGACCGAGTCTTGTTTAGGATATTTCGAAGATAGTGTAGTTGATCTAGAGGAGATTGATCATGACACATAGTCATCATAAATCTTATGCGGACCATTGTTGTCAGCCGCTAGAGTTTGAGGTTGGTGATCAGGTTTTTCTCAGAGTTTCACCTCGCTTAGGACATCATTGGTTGGGTAAGCAAGGAAAGTCGACACTAAGTTTTGTGGGCCCCTTTTAGATCATTGGACTACTGGGGAAGGTGGCATATCGGTTGGACATGCCGCCTGGTTTGACATCTATCCACGACATGTTTCATGTCTCCCAACTGAGGAGGTATATAATCGATCCTTTCCATGTGATTGGATGGGAGGATGTTGATCTGAAGACTGACACCACATTGGTTGAGCAACCAGTTCAGATTATTGATCACCAAGAGAAGGTACTACACGGTAAAATGAGTCCTCTGGTTCAGGTATTGTGGTAGTTCAGACCAGATAACTATGAGATGTGGGAGATGGAATTGTTGATGAGTCAATAGTGGCCTTCGCTTTTTGTAATTCTAGGAATATGAGGTCTTTCTATAGACATAAATCATTTACAGTGGGGAGATTGTAACACCCCATTATGCTTTTCAAGCACCCCCTTATTTATCCTTTATTTATTGTCCTTGTTTGGGTGTGTTTTCGGGCTTCTAGAGGATGGAGAGCCTTTACTGGGGAAAATGACCTAAATTCCAGAGATGTATGTTTGTTTGAATTAATGGAGTCTGGGTATAGACATGTCAAAGACTTAGTAGAGTTCTTCCCAAGTTTGAAGAATGCTCGAAGTGGGGTCTTTGAGTTTTTCTGCTTAAACCTGCAATTTCTACAGCCTACTAAGTGATTACATGCTGTGTAAGGGTATTACACGCTATGTAATGTTTTCTAGGCTGATTCCGTGAAAAAGGTTCAGGGTGGGAAGGGTTTACATTCCATGTACTGGGTTTACGTCGTGTACTATCAAAAATTGGGGTTTTTAATAAAAAGGTGATGGGTTTAATTAAAGGTATGTTTTCTAATTTAATTTATTTATCTAGTTGTTTAATTTCTATTTTATTTTAATTTTTTATTTACTTAGTTGTCTAATTAATTAGATTTAATTTTTTAATAATAGTTAATATTAGTATGTAATTAATTATTATTTAATGACTACTAATTGGTAATTAATTAATAATTGGTTTTAGTTAGTAATATAATAATTATTATGAATTAATTACTTTTTAATATCACTTAACAGTTAACAATAATTACTAGTTAGTGTTAATTATTATTAATTAATTACTAATTAATTAATAATTATGAATAATTATTATTTAACAATCACCTATTCATATTTAAAATTATTAATTAGTTACCAACTAGAAATTGTTTAATAATAATACATAATTATTAATTAGTAGTAATCATTAATTTATTACTAATAACATTAAACCATTATTATTATGTAATTTATTAATATATAATTAATTAATATCTAGTGATAATTAGGTATTGATAAATAATAATTATTAATAATTAATAATAACTAGTAATCATTCATAATAATTAATTATTATTAGGGTAATTAAAAAATATTATTACTATTGTAATTAATAATAATTAGTCTTAATCATAAAATTATTAATTATTTGAAATTAATTAGTAATTAATATCAAATATTAGTTAATAATAATTATAACTTATTGTTAATATTTATTAATTATTTATCTGTAAGAACCCGGTTTTTATCTTAGTTATGGATCATTTTTATTTCTACTTTAACCTCTTGTAAAGTTATTTTTTGGCTTAGACCCTAAAGTCGGACAGTGGACCGATTGGATTGTTTTTAGAAAGGAAGAGGCAGGGGGGCTATAGGTTGGCTGCAATCCAATTACATGTTGTTCAATTGGAATACACGAAGTGTATCAATTACACGAAGTGTATCAATTACATGACATGTAATGGTCTATAAAGAACTCATCACGTCATGTAAAGGTTTTTTCTTGGGGGAAGACCCTGAGCTTTACTCGACATGTAAATAATTTACACATTGTGTAAATGTTTAGCGTGTTTTTTAAAAAGGTGTAAAGGCCCCCTATTTTTCAGACATAACCTCAACCCTCCCCTCTCTCTCACACAGGATCACCCAAGGATGCCCTAAGTTAGACTTTGGTGCCATTTCACCATCTGACCTCCAATTCCAGATCTGTCTATCACGTTGGAAGTGCACCAGTAAGTGCTTTAGTCCTTTATCTCATTTCATCATTCTTCTTCCTATCGGCTACACTATTTTGGTACAGGCTCATATGTCATATTTTCAGGGCATTGATCCATTATTTAGATTTCTTCTAATCTAGGTCAAACTAAAGGCTTGTACCGAGCGAGGAGAGTTGTATGAGATTAAGGTAGGTGGTCTATGACTCATCTCTGAAGTCTCTCTATTTTATAAAATGTCACCGTTGTGTGCACACTGATTTCATTGGTCATTTCCTATTTAGTTCACATGCCTTGCTTATAATCATTGAGCTCATATTCTAGACCCCTTTACATAGTTGTTCTTCACATCATTGGAGGTTATGACCTCAACGTCGACCACCCCAAGTAGGGTGTTTCCTTAGTTACGACTTTAGTGGTCTGTTATGTTTATCTGCACCTCCGTTTGAGTGTGCTTCCACTTGACCCACCTAAGGTAAGTGTTATAAATAAATTTATGAATTATAAAAAGGCAAGTATACTATAGATATCACTTTTCCTTGACTTATATAAATGGAATTGGTTGCTTGTCCCGATTTTTCTTATTATACCTAATAAAAGGAAATTGAAAGAACCTATTAAATGTTTATAAATTGAAATGGTAATTGGTTTCACATCCATATAACACCTTACCATGCTTAATGGAAGGTAGTAGAGTGAACCTTATGAATGATTAAGTAATTTAAGTAATAAATGGTTTCATTTACTTGATATACCTTGTCATACTAATGTAAGGTATGGAACAAACCAAATGAATTAATAAGAAGCATGAGTATTACATGGGATTATTTATATAACGAATTATGTATATGGTACCAATTGCATATAGACCTTATCATATTTACAGAAGTGGTCAAACTCGAGCCAGACTTGGATTCCCAAGGTAATTCCTTGAGCACTTGGAGGACGCCATTCTGATTCAGGTATGACAGTTACCAAGGGAGATACCCACCTTAGAACCTGGTCATTGTATATTAGTGGATGCCTGGCATGACACTATAGGATCCATCCTTTATCTTTCAGATATTAAAATGCCTTAGATACACTCCTTGTATCCAGCTTGACATCTATAGACATGTGGCACCATGGATAAAACCATTGGGCCCAGTCATTTCTTATCCCTTTTTTCCTTGGATGAGATACTTGGAATTAGTTATAATCATATTATGGTGGAATTCCTTAGGTGATGCTCTTTGGATTACACTCAGAACCCTTATAGATAGGCTGCAGGTTATTACCGAGTTGGTTTAACCCCTGAGGTCAAGGATGTCTTGGTTATTACCCTGGATCCTCATCATCATCATCACAAGATGCCATGTTATATCATGAATACTTTATTGTTATTATCATGACATGATGTCAGTGTTGGTTAACCTCACATGACTTATCTATATAAACTGAACTGAAATGAATTAATTAAATGATCTCATGTTTAGAAAAATTACCATCTATGACTGAAGCAGGTATTAAAGTATTTAAATTACTGCATTACATTATATATACTTGTACACTATCAGTTTATATTCACAGATTGGATGGTATGGACATCGTTGGTGGTGGCCTACTATGATTTATCGTACACCCCTATTTGGGCCGTCATTGGTACCTGAGTAGATTACATGTATGAAAGTGTTGACAAGGGGAAGCATCCCAGTTTGGACACCTAATATTGCTTTCTTTCTTAGGATAGAGCTTGGTAGTAGATGACCAGGCCAGGGCTCGGGATGTTGGATAGTTTTTGGTTTATTTTTTCTTCTTTTTTATAGCATGTATTTCCTGCTACTGTGTATCCTTGTTTTCCAGTTTTCTATAGAAATGACATAAATTATCATCATTTTTCATATGATCCAGCTTTCAATTATAGTTTATTATTATTGCTTGGATGTTTATTCCTTATCTTCCACTTATAGTTGTTTACTTATTCATTATACTGATTCCATTATTTATCTGTTGTTATTTATATATATATCCACTATGATACACTCTGGTAATGAGGGAATAATCTCCCCATAAACACACCCTAGACCCTCACTGCTAGTCAAAAGCCTCTGGAATATAGGGAGGTACACTTGAGGCCATGTGGCCAACTAGGCTCGGGGCACCTTTGAGTGGCACTCGGGTTCGGGATGTCACAAAGTGGTATAAGAGGGTTTTTTTTCCCACATTACTATTTTGAGACAATAGAAAGGATATTAGGAACACTTTAGAAAATGATTATAATCTATGTTTGGGAGTAGCTAACCCATGTTCGGGGTAAATACCAAGTTGCCTGAAATAAGAATTGTTGTTCCATTTTCTCTTATTATAGTTGATATAATTTCACCATTGGGTGGTTCACATGCGTCGTGATATTTGATATGCATTATTTACATTTATCCATGGACCAATGAGATGAGGGAAAGGAAGCATTGTTACATGTATCATTATAGGAACCTAATATTCACATCCCATGTATATTCCATGCCATGTTGGTGTATTTCATTGCTTGCATTACATGTGTTTCATATGATTATTCAGTGAGCCATGGTTGTTTATATATATGACTGTACTACTAATATCTTTTACAAGGTAAGGATTTGGTTATTTAAAGTTTCAGAATCAACCTAAATAGTTTTTTCCTATATAGGTTGATGGTGACATCTTAAATTTCTAGTTTCTACCCATGTCAGTTATGTACCTCTATTTACATGATCTGCTCTTTGGATGTGATTGAGTGATTGATAGTTTCAATTCATGAGGTGTATAAGACCTTGTGGGTTAGAATGGGCAATTTACTAAGTCAAGCCATCGTAATCTACCCATTACACTCTAAGACTGAATGTAGATGGGGTTAAATAGAAAATTGAATGAGTTTTGATTTTAGTGATAAGGTGAACGTGCCATTATTCACTAGGAATGGTGATCCATTTAATCAAATAAGTTATAAGTAAATAAGAAAATTCAAACTTAAAATAAAATGGTTTCCAGTAAATGAAGAAGCAATGTGTGACTAACCCTTTCACTCATTAGAACCCCTGTAAACAAGATGTAAACAATTACCGATACCTTAGCCTTCTAAGTAGGTATTTGGGGTAGTATACCTTGGGTAGTGATCCCTATTATTATGATCTTATTTTAATAGTAGTTATATCTTCTCTTAAATCTTATTCTGAGGCATGTTCTTGTCATTCGTAGAGCTATGCTGCCGCAATATCCTCATGTTGTGTGCCAAGAGGGTGGTAATAACCATGATCTAGATGTGGTGGGCCCTGAACCGATAGTCTTACCACCAGGATTTCCACTTGAGGCATCACCTACCCAAACTGGGCACCGATGCTCATCTTCATGAGATTTTTCTACGTCTAATACAGTCCATACAGGGTGCTCCATGACTTTCACCTACTATGGATGATCTGACTCATGAGTTCCAATAGCAACATCCTCCCATATTTTCAGGGGATGGTGGTCCACAGGCTACTGAGTCTTGGCTAGAGTCCACCCTATATATATTTGATCATATAGATACGCCTCCAGATAGGAGGCTCAAGCTTTCTACCTACAAAATGCGTGATTGGGCCAAGTGTCGGTGGGATGTGATTACACAGGCTGGTTTTCATCAGGGCATGATCTAGGATGACTTCTAGACTACCTTTTATGATCACTTATATCCTCAAATGTTGAGAACTTACATATCTAGAGAGTTCATGCATATGAAGTAGGTTTCTATGTTAGTCATGGATTATTTAGTGAATTTTACTGAGTTACTATGCTTTGCACCAATTTTACCCGTTGATGAGCGGTCGTGAGTGTGATGTTTTGAGGATGGGCTTCAGTATGCCATCCATACTCACATGAATGTCTTTCGCTTACCAACCTTTTCTGAGATATTAAATATGACTCTTATCATTGAGAACAAACTGAGGGAAGGTGATAGTACCAGGCACATGGGATCAATGCCGAGACAGTCTAGTAGTTCTTTCGGTTGCAGTAAGTATTCCCTCGAGATATCTTATTAGAGTAGCGGAGGTCGGTCATCTGAAGCCTCAGTGTGATAAAGACCCTATGGAGTGTTGTTCTTGTGGCTGTATGGGGAATATCCATAGATTCTATTGTACCTTTTCATCTACTTCTAGTGGAAGAGGTTTCGCACCAGCTCTACCTTTAGGGGTAAGATATTTTATGCCGCGTCGGGAGGGTAGTGATGAAGCTCATGTTTTAACATATTTTATATGGTAATTAAATTTTTATGAACCCACCATAGTGTTATTTAATAGGAAATTGTTAGATATTTAGGTTTTTGTGTTATTTTTAGCCTAAATACAAAAATGGCCTAATTCTGCAATTTTAACTAATTTTTATCACAGGGGTATTTTGGTCATTTATCATAAAATATATTTCCAAATTTTGTGATTAATTTTTTTTAGAATACTTATTTTATTTTCTTCATTTTTTTCTTCTGGAGCAGGGGATGAATCGATCATCTAGTGGCCTAAACAAATCAATGAAGATGCAGATTTTTACGGGCGGACTGCGTGGACCCCACCTCCGCAAAGGAAATCCAATTCGGTCTAAACACCTCCAAATGAAGTAATTACACTTGGAAATGAATGAGGACTCAATTGAGCATTCAAAAATTAAATTTCATAGAGTTTGGAAGCCATTATGGGGGACATTGAATGACATATTTCTGGAAGAACCTTCCTGGAACCTGCATCCAGAAAAAGAAACCACTAATAATAAATTCATACCTCCTTTTAGGTGTGTCCAATGAAGCTAAAAGTTTTATAGAAAATAGAGGATACATTATGGAAGAACATTTATGAAGACACCTATTACAAATTCGGTTATTTAATGGCATATCCACATGGAAACTTTCAGATTAAATGTTTTGAGTGTGAATTCTTCACCCCTTCTCCCTATAAATATGTGTCCCTTCTCCCAGTTTATGATATAGAAATTTCAAGGGGATAAGGTGGAGTTTTGTTTCTGAAATTTTTCTTCATATTTATAATATATATTAGGATATATTTCTTCTTCCTCCTTTCATTTCTACTTTTCTTCCATCTCTTTTATTTTATGTGTTTCTCCCACCGTGCTTCTTTCTAACTCCATGCTCGTGGAGAGCTAACCCTCACTATTGTTCTAGGGGGGAAGTGGTGGTATTTGAGTTTTATGTACTTTATTGATTTATCATGTTTTTATAAGTATTCAGTAGTGGTTAAATGATTGTGGTGAGCGGTCTCCCCACTTTCTCTACTATTGTCTTCTTCCTCGTCATTTAATAATTTCCTTTCTCATCGATATATAATTAATTCAAACGGAGGAGTTTGGATTGGGTATTTATGTGGAAGAGATTACTCCTACATGAAGAGGTCTCGGTGTTGGGTAATACCATTCAAATGAGAGTGTGTGAAGTGACAGGTCTTGATCTCCACATTGAATAACGCATTGATATATATTTTGAATAACAATGATAATTCCACCATGAAACCCCAAGAAAAATTGCCTCCTTTCTTTCTTATAACACCATTTTTTGTTTTCATTGCATTATTATATATAATATTTATATTTCATGCGCAATTTCAAATCCCCTCATATATATTATATAATTTAGTTTTATATTAGTTAAATAATAATAGTGACTACAGAAAATATAGTGCGTGTAAGTGGCCTCCTTGTGATCAACCCTAGGTTGTGCCACTATGGTACATTCATAGGATAATAAGAAATTAATTGAATAGGGAAAAGTTACTGAAATACCTACCATCAATTTGGTACTGTTTTCATGGAGGCCAAGTGCTTACACACGTTGTTTTTCATAAAAAAAAATCAAAACAAAAAAAAAACAAAAAAAAAGAGCTTTGTTGCATATTTTTCATTATATCAGCCAATTTGTATTTTTATTGAAATTATTATAATTATTGGCCTATTGATAACTTTTATGGTGATCCAATCAGGTAAGATACATTGAAGATTCAAATGCATGAAAATGCACACAAATTGGAAGAAAATTCCTTGATAATTGAAGAGAATTGCAAAATGATTGAAAAAGCAAGCAAGATGATAACATCCCTGGATGCCCAAGTTAAAAAAGTTAAAGTCTTATGGATGGAACAAAAATAAAGAAAATATGAGAAGAATGAAAATATTGTTCCACCTATATTTCATTAAGAAATTAGCGTGGTTGAATAAATTCTTGGAGATTCAATTCCCTCTCCATCAAATGAGTTCCCAGCTACCTTGCATGAAGAAAAGAAGTCTGAAGCTGAAATTTATGAGGGAGATTTAATTTCTGAGCCTCATTTTTATTCAAATTTATTTGATTATTAATTAAAACTAATCTACCTTGTGAATATATTGTATATTAATCATCACTACTGTAGGCTCTGGATGAAGAAGAAGAAGATCATCATGTTGAGGAGAGAATGGAGGTGTCTGTCAAGTTGTGCATTGATGCATTTGAGGATGATAGAAAAAAAGAATAAATCTTTGAAGAACCAATTTATGAACCCGAACCAGAAGAGAATCCACTTACAATTATTCTACCTTCATCACCAATGGACATCACTCCTCCATATGAACAAACCAAGGAGCACCCCTTTATCCTTTTCCCTCCCATCTACAACTCAAATTCATTCCTTCATCTCTTCTAGGGGTTAGGGCCATTTTTATTTTCATTGGGGGTACTTGCTCTTAGCATCTACTGATGGATGTTGGGAGAAATAATTTTTGGCGGTTTCTAAGAAAGAAACCCCATCCACATTCAGATTAGAGTTAACCCTCTACAACTGTTTGACTAGGGGCAGCAAAAACCTAGAACCCACTTGTGGGTCAAACCAAGCATTATCCCTCCCATTTTCCCTTTCTATTTATTTTTATTTATTTTTCTAATTCATTTCTTTATTTATTGATTTGTAGGAATAGATGGTAGCATCTGAGAGCTTATCTCAATGGTGCCACTGAAAAATAAAGTCAGGTTTTGTCTTTCCTTCTCTTTAGTTTTTTTACCTTATTTATATTTTTTCAAGATAAAGTGAAGGGTAGTGAAATTTAAGTGTGGGGAGATTGTCGACTTTCTTAGTTGTTTTTGTGTGCTTTTATTCTTTTTTGTTTTCATTTTTTAGGAACCTTGAGCTTTAATGATAATTCTGATCACTTTTCACACATTAATTAATTTTGAAAAAAAGTTGAAATGATTTTTGAAAAAAATGGATTTTAAATGATTGTTGATGTGATTTTTACCCTTGATTTGGATTTTCAATCATTTTTATGACTTTAAATGATTTTTGAAATCCATGCCCATGAAACACTGAATCAAAATATTTTTCTCATTCTGTAAGGTATTCTAAACCACTTTTACATATTCTTTATAATACCCACCCCTTCTTGAAGGAAACATCGATTATGTGTGATAACTAGAACTTGTGATTTTTTCTCTTTCAAAGCTTTGGATTCATGGAATGTTTTTAATATGATTGAGGCACTACTTTGGCTAGACACATTTTATCATGATACCTACCTTTACATCTATCCTTCCTTATCCCTTAGATACCATTAATTTCCTTATAGGTTTAAGCTACATTACAAGCCGATTTATCCTTACCTAACCATTCTCTCGGTATTATTGCATGGATATTTCAAGTTTGAGTATGGGGGAAGGGACTTTCATGTGCGTTTATGGGGATGTGTTTCATTGATGGGTGTTCTGAGGTGTGCGTCAACATTTTGGACAATAGAGAATGAAATAATTGGGCATGATTCATCATTTCATTATTCTTCCTTTGTTTTATTCAATTATCCTTAAAAAAAAGAAAATAAAAGTTGTGCCTTTATGGAGATTAAAAAATATAAAAAAAGGAAAATAAAGATGTGCCTTTCTGGAGATTTATAAAAAAAATGGGGAGAAATTGGATGATATAATACCTTGAAATCATTGATTGGTGCATCTCCCATGTCAAAAAAATGGGGGTGGTATTGTGTTTCAAATTTTTAAGGAGGATTGAGTAAGGAAATTACTGTGTTTTCACTTGATCATTCATGCATTGTACCTAAGATTCAAACCTTCTCTTTATAGCCTTGAATTTTTAAATCATTTACCCACCAACCCAAAGCCACAGAGTCATTTGAACCATTAATGAAAGCCCTCATGATTGAATTAATTTTTATGTTTCACGCTGTGGAGAAATGAGACTTTTCGCAATCCTATAGTGATATATGCAACTTTCAGGTATGAGCATAACTCCAGAATTAATTTCTATTGAGTGAAGAGTGACATAAAATTCAATGTGAGGGAGGTTGTGATTGGGACATGGATGGATTTATGTGGTTGAAAAAATTTAAATTTGTGGAATGAAAATGAAAGGAAATTGTTTTTCATAGAAGCGACATGATGAAATTCTGTTTTTGATAAGATCATGGATGTTTTCTCATTTTTGATTGTCGTGTGAATTTTGATTAGAATATTTGATAATTGCTCAGGAGTGAAATGCTTAAGTGTGGGGGATTGATGAATCTCATTTTTTTAAAATATTTTATACTATAATTCAATGTTTATGAACCCACCATAGTGTTATTTAATGAGAAATTGATACATATTTAGGTTTTTGTGTTATTTTGAGCCTAAATGCAAAAATGGCCTAATTCTGCAATTTTAATAGATTTTTATCACAGGGGTATTTTGGTTATTCTCATAAAATATATTTCCAAAATTTGTGATTAATTTTTTTAGAATCCTTATTTTATTTTATTCATTTTTGCCTTCTGAAGGAGGGGCTGAATTGATCATCTAGTGGCCTAAGAAAATCAACGAAGATGAAGATTTTTCCAGGCGGACTACATGGACCCCACCTCCGTAACGGAAACCCAATTCGGTCTACACACCTAAAAATGAAGTAATTATACTTTGAAATACACAAGGACTCAATGGAACGTTTTCACATTAAATTTCATGGAGTTTGGAAGCCTTTATGGGGGCCATTGAACGACATATTCATGAAGGAACCTTCATAGAACCTGCGTCCAGAAAAAGAAACCGCCAATAATAAATTCATAACTCCTTCTAGGAACATCCAATGAATCTGAAATTGTTAGAGAAAATGGAGGAGATAATATGGAACAATATTTATGAATACATTTATTAAAAATTCGGTCATTTAATGGCATATCCATGTGGAAACTATTGGATTAAATGTTTTGAGTGTGAATTCTTCACCCCTTCTCCCTATAAATATGTGTCCCTTCTCCCAGTTTATGATATAGACATTTCAAGGGGATAAGGTGGAGTTTTTTTTCTTGTAATTTTACTTCATATTTATAATATATATTAGGATATATTTCTTCTTCTTCCTTTCATTTCTACTTTTCTTCCATCTCTTTTATTTTATGTGTTTCTCCCACCATGCTTCTTTCTAACTCCATGCTTGTGGAGAGATAACCCTCACTATTGTTCTAGGGGGAAGTGGTGGTATTTTAGTTTTATGTACTTTATTGATTTATCATGTTTTTCTCTAAGGATTCAGTAGTAGTTAAATGATTGTGGTGAGCGGTCGCCCCACTTTCTCTACCAATGTCTTCTTTCCTCCTTGTTTAATAATTTCCTTTCTCATCGATATCTAATTCATTCAAAAAGTGGAGTTTTGATTGGGTATTTATGTGGAAGAGATTACTCATACATGAAGAGGTCTTAGTGTTGGGTAATAACATTCAAATGAGAGAGTGTGGAGTGACAGGTCTTGATCTCCACATTGAATAACGCATTGATAGATATTTTGAATAACAATGATAATTCCACCATGAAACCCCAAGAACAATTGCCTCTTTTCTTTCTTATAACATCATTTTGTGTTTACATTGCATTATTATATAGAATATTTATATTTCATTCGTAATTTCAAATCCCCCCATATATATTATATAATTTTGTTTTATTTTAGTTAAATAATAATAGTGATAATAGAAAATATAGTGCCTGTAAGTGGCCTCCTTTTGATCGACCCTAGGTTGTGCCAGTATGGTACATTCATAGGATAATAAGAAATTAATTGAATAGGGAAAATCAACTGCAATACCTACCATCAATTTAGCGTCATTGCCGAGGAGGCCAAGTTCTTACACATGCTGTTTTTCATAAAAAAATCAAAACAAAAAAAGAGCATTGTTTCATATCTTTCATTCTATCAGCCAATATGGATTTTTATGGAAATTATTATAATTATTGGCATTTTGGTAACTTTTATGATGAGCCAATCAGGGAAGATACATTGAATATTCAAATGCTTTAAAATGCACATGAATTGGAAGAAAATTCCTTGATAATTCTCGGGAATTGCAGAATGATTGAAAAAGAAAGAAAGATGATAACATCGCTGGCTTCCCAAGTTGAAGAAGTTAAAGTCTTATAGATGGAACAACGAAAAAGAAAATATGAGGAGAATGAAAATATTGTTCCACCTATATTTCAAGAAGAAATTAGCGAGATTGAAGAAATTCTTGGAGATCCAATTCCCTCTCCAGCAAATGAGTTCCCAGCTACCTTGCATGAAGAAAATGAGCATGAAGCTGAAATTTATGTGGGAGATTTAATTTACGAGCCTTCTTTTTAATCAAATTTAGTTGATTATGAATTGAAAACTAATCTACCTTGTGAATATATTGTAGATTCAACATCATTTCTGTAGGCTCTGGATGAAGAAGAAGAAGGTTCTCTTGTTGAGGAGAGAATGGAGGTGCCTGTTGAGTTGTGCATTGGTGAATTTGAGGATGATGGCACAAAAGAAGAAATATTTGAAGAACCAATTTATGAACCCAAACCAGAAGAGAATCCACTTCCTATTCTTCTACCTTCATCACCAGTGGACACCAATCCTCCAGGTGAACAATCCAGGAAGCACCCCTTTATCCTTTTTCCCTCCTGCTCTACAACTCAAATTCTTTCCTTCATCTCTTCTGGGGGGGGGGTACTCGCTCTTGGAATATACTGATGGATGTAGAGAGAAATAATTTGTGGTGTTTTCTAAACAAGAAACCCCATCCACCTTTGTATTGGGGTTAACCCTCTACAATTTCCTGACTAGGGGCAGTAAAAACCTAGCACCTTCTTGGGGGTCAAACCAAGCATTATCCCTCCCCTTTACCCTTTATATTTATTTTTATTTATTTTTATAATGAATTTATTTATTTATTTATTTGTAGGAAGAGGTGGTAGCATCTAGGAGCTTAACTAAATGGTGCCACTGAAAAATAAATCCAGGTTGTGTCTTTCCTTATCTTTAGTTTTTCTGCCCTTATTTATATTTTTTCAAGCTAAAATGAAGGGTAGTGAAATTTAAGTGTGGGGGGATTGTCGACCTTATTAGTTGTTTTTGTGTGCTTTCATTCTTTTTTGTTTCCATTTTTTAGGAACCTTGATATTTAATTATAATTCTGATCACTTTTCGCACATTAATTGATTTTGAAAAAAAATTGAAATGATTTTTGAAAAAAAAAGGATTTTAAATGATTGTTGATGTGAATTTTTTTCCTTGATTTGGATTTTCAATAAATTATATGAGTTTAACTAATTTTTGAAATCCATGCCCATAAAACACTGACTCAAAATATTTTTCTCATCTTGTGAGGTATTTTAAACCACTTTTACACATTCTTTCTAATACCCACACCTTCTTGAGGGAAACATCGATTTTGTGTGAGAACCAGAACTTGTGATTTTTTCTCTTTCAAAGCTTTGTATTCATGGAATTTTTTTAATATGATTGAGGCACTAATTTGTCTAGATACATTTTATTTGGAGATATACCTTTACATCTATCCTTCATTAGACCTTAGATACCATGAATTTCCTTATAGGTTTAAGCTACATTACAAGTAGATTTATCCTTACCTATCCATTCTCTTGGTATTATTGCATGGATATTTCAAGTTTGAGTATGGGGGAAGGGCCTTTTGTGTGCATTTATTGGGATGTGTTTCATTGATGGGTGTTGTGAGGTGTGTGTCAACATTTTGGGAAATAGATAATGAAATAATTTGGCATGATTCACCATTTCATTATTCTTCCTTTGTTTTATTTGGTTCTCCTTCAAAAAAAAAAGAAAATAAAATCTTTGCCTTTCTCGAGCTTAAAAAAATATAAAAAAAGGAAAATAAAGCTGTGCCTTTCTAGAGCTTTATAAAAAAAATGGGGAGAACTTGGATGATATAACACCTTGAAATAATTGATTGGCTCATGTCCCATGTCAAAAAAATGGGGTGGTATTGTGTTTCAAATTTTCAAGGAGGATTGAGTGAGAAAATTCTTGTGTTTTCACTTGATCATTCCTGCATTGTTTCTAAGAGTCAAACCTTCTCTTTCTAGCCTTGAAATTTTAAATCATTTACCCACCAACACAAATCCAGAGAGTCATTTGAACCTTAAATGAAATCCCTCATGATTGAATTCATTTATATGTTTCTCTCTTTGGAGAAATGAGAATTGTCACAAGCCTATAGTGATACATGCAACTTTCAGGTATGAGCATAACTTCAGAATTAATTTCTCTTGAGTAAAGAGTGACATAAAATTCAATGTGAGGTAGGTTGTGATTGGGACATGGATGGATTTATGAGGTTGAAAAAAATTTAAATTTGTGGAATGAAAATAAAAGGAAAATGTTTTTCATAGAAGAGACATGAAAAAATTCTGTTTTTGATAAGATCATGGATGTTTTCTCATTTTTGATTGTCGTGTGAATTTTGATTAGAATATTTGATAATTGCTCAAGAGTGAAATGATTAAGTGTGAGGGATTGATCAAGCTCATGTTTTAACATATTTTATACTGTAATTCAATGTTTATGAACCCACCATAGTGTTATTTAATGGGAAATTGTTATATATTTAGGTTTTTGTGTTATTTTAAGCCTAAATGAAAAAATGGCCTAATTCTGAAATTTCAACAGATTTTTATCACAGAGGCATTTTGGTCATTTATCATAAAATATATCTCCAAATTTTGTGATTAAATTGTTTTTATAATCCTTATTTTATTTTCTTCATTTTTTCCTTCTGAAGCTGGGGCTGAGTTGATCATCTAGTGGCCTAAAAAAATCAATGAAGATGAAGATTTTTCCGAGCAGACTGCGTGGACCCCACCTCCGTAACGGAAACCCAATTCGGTCTACACATCTCCAAATGAAGTAATTACACTTGGAAATGCACGAGTACTCAATGACGCGTTCACAAATTAAATTTCATGGAGTTTTGAATCCATTATGGGGGCCATTGAACGACATATTGCTGAAGGAACCTTCCTGGAACCTGCGTCTAGAAAAAAAACCCGCCAATAATAAATTCATAACTCCAAGGAGCGTCCAATGAAGCTGAAATTGTTGGAGAAAATGGAGGATACATTATGGAACAATATTTATAAAGACACCTATTAAAAATTCGGTCATTTAATGGCATATCCACGCGGAAACTTTTGGATTAAATGTTTTGAGTGTGAATTATTCACCCCTTCTCCCTATAAATATGCGTCCCTTCTCCCAGTTTATGATATAGACATTTCAAGGGGCTAAGGTGGAGTTTTTTTTTTTAACTGTTATTTATATTTATAATATATATTATGATATATTTCTTCTTATACATTTCATTTCTACTTTTATTCCATCTCTTTTATTTTATGTGTTTCTCTCACCATGCTTCTTTCTAACTCCATGCTTGTGGAGAGCTAACCCTCACTATTGATCTAGTGGGTAAGTGGTGGTATTTAAGTTTTATGTACTTTATTTATTTATCATGTTTTGTTCTAAGGATTCAATAGTGGTTAAATGATTGTGGTGAGCGGTCGCCCCACTTTCTATACTATTTTCTTCTTCCTCCTCGTTTAATAATTTCCTTTCTCATCGATAAACAGTGGAGTTTGGATTGGGTATTTATGTGAAAGAGATTACTCCTACATGTAGAGGTCTCGGTGTTGGTTAATACCATTTAAATGAGAGGGTTTGGAGTGACAAGTCTTGATCTCCACATTGATTAACACATTGATAGATATTTTGAATAACAATGATAATTCCACCATGAAACCCCAAGAACAATTTCCTCCTTTCTTTATTATAACATCATTTTGTGTTTACATTGCATTATTATATATAATATTTATATTTCATGCATAATTTCAAATCCCCCCCAGATATATTATATAAGTTAATTTTATTTTAGTTAAATAATAATAGTGACAATAGAAAATATAGTGTGTGTAAGTGGCCTCCTTGTGATCGACCCTAGGTTGTGCCACTATGGTACATTCATAGGATAATAAGAAATTAATTGAATAAGGAGAATCAACTGAAATACCTACCATCAATTTAGCGCCATTTCCAGGGAGGCCAAGTTCTTACACACACTGTTTTTCATAAAAAAAAATTCAAAACTAAAAAAAACAAACAAAAAAGTGCTTTGTTGCATATCTTTCATTCCATCAGCCAATATGGATTTTTAGGGAAATTTTTATAATTATTGGAATGTTGATAACTTTTATGGTGACCCAATCAGGGAAGATACAATGAAGATTCAAATGCTTGAAAATTCACATTAATTTGAAGAAAATTCCTTGATAATTCAAGAGAATTGCAGAATGATTGAAAAACCAAGCAAGATGATAACATCGCTGGCTGCTCAAGTTGAAGAAGTTAAAGTCTTATGGATGGAACAACAACAAATACAAGATGAGGAGAATGAAAATCTTGTTCCACCTATATTTCAAGAAGAAATTAGTGAGGTTTAATAAATTCATGTAGATCCAATTCCCTCTCCAGTAAATGAGTTCCCAGCTACCTTGCATGAAGAAAAGGAGCTTGAAGCTGAAATTTATGAGGGAGATTTAATTTCTGAGCCTTCTTTTTATTAAAATTTAGTTGATTATGAATTGAAAACTAATATAGCTTGTGAATATATTGTATATTCAGCATCACTACTACAGGCTCTAGATGAAGAAGAAGAAGGTCCTCATGTTGAGGAGAGAATGGAGGTGCCTGTCAAGTTGTGCATTGGTGAATTTAAGGATGATGGCACAAAAGAAGAAATATTTGAAGAACCAATTTATGAACCTGAGATAGAAGAGAATCCAATTACTATTCTTCTACCTTCATCACTAGTGGACACCACTCCTCCAGATGAAAAAACTAGGGAGCACCCCTTTATCCTTCCCCCCCCTCTACAACTCAAATTCTTTCCTTCATCTCTTCTGGGGGTTAGGGCCATTTTTATTTTCATTGGGGGTACTCGCTCTTGGCATCTACTGATGGATGTAAGTAGAAATAATTTTTGGTGGTTTCTAAGAAAGAAACCCCATCCACCTTTAGATTGGGGTTAACCCTCTATAACTGCCTGACTAGGGGAAGTAAAAACCTAGCACCCACTTTGGGGTCAAACCAAGCATTATACCTCCCCTTTCCCCTTTATATTTATTTTTATTTATTTTTATTGCATTTATTTATTTATTTCTTCTTAGGAAGAGGTGGTAGCATCTAGGAGCTTAACTCAATGGTGCCACTGAAAAATAAAGTTAAGTTTTGTCTTTCCTTATCTTTAATTTTTCTACCCTTATTTACATTTTGTCAAGCTAAAATGAAGGGTAGTGAAATTTAAGTGTGGGGGGATTATCGACCTTCTTAGTTGTTTTTGTTTGCTTTCATTCTTTTTTGTTTTCATTTTTTAGGAACCTTGAGCTTTAATGATAATTCTGATCACTTTTCACACATTAATTGATTTTGAAAAAAAATTGAAATGATTTTTGAAAAAAAAATGGATTTTAAATTATTATTGATGTGAATTTCTTTTCCTTGATTTATATTTTCAATCATTTTTATGAGTTTAACTGATTTTGGAAATCCATTCCCATGAAACACTAACTCAAAATATTTTTCTCGTCCTGTGAGGTATTCTAAACCACTTTTACACATTCTTTCTAATACCCACACCTTCTTGAGGGAAACATCTATTTTGTGTGAGAACTAGAACTTGTGATTTTTTCTCTTTCAAATCTTTGGATTCATGGAATGTTTTTAATATGATTGAGGAACTACTTTGGCTCACCACATTTTGTCTTGAGACATTCCTTTACATCTATCCTTCATTATCCCTTAGATACCATGAATTGACTTTTAGGTTTAAGCTACATTACAAGCCGATTTATCCTTACCTACCCATTCTATCAGTATTATTTCATGGATATTTCAAGTTTTAGCATGGGGGAAGGGCCTTTCGTGTGAATTTATTGGGATGTATTTCATTGATGGGTGTTGTGAGGTGTGCGTTAACATTTTGGGCAATAGAGAATGAAATAATTGGGCATGATTCATCATTTCATTATTCTTCCTTTGTTTTATTCAGTTCTCCTTCAAAAAAAAAGAAAATAAAATCTGTGCCATTCTGGAGCTTGAAAAAATATAAGAAAAGGAAAATAAAGTTGTGCCTTTATGGAGCTTTATAAAAAAATGGGGAGAACTTGGATGATATAATACCTTGAAATCATTTATTGGCTCATGTCCCATGTCAAAAAAATGGGGGTGGTATTGTTTTTTAAAATTTCAAGGAGGATTGAGTGAGGAAATTCCTATGTTTTCACTTGATCATTCATGCATTGTACCTAAGAGTCAAACCTTCTCTTTCTAGCCTTGAATTTTTAAATCATTTACCCACCAACCTAAAGACATAGAGTCATTTGAACCTTTAATGAAAGCCCTAATGATTGAATTAATTTTTATGTTTCACACTGTGGATAAATGAGAATTGTCACAAGCCTATAGCAATACATGCAACTTTCAGGTATGAGCATAACTCCAGAATTAATTTCTCTTGAGTGAAGAGTGACATAAAATTCAATGTGAGGCAGGTTGTGATTGGTCCATGGATGGATTTATGAGGTTGAAAAAATTTAAATTTTTGGAATGAAAATGAAAGGAAATTATTTTTCATATAAGAGACATAACAAAATTCTGTTTTTTATAAGATCATGGATGTTTTCTCATTTTTGATTGTCATGTGAATTTTTATGAGAATATTTGATAATTGCTCAGGAGTGCAATTCTTAAGTGTGGGGGATTGATGTAGCTCATTTTTAACCTATTTTATATTGTAATTCAATGTTTATGAACCCACCATAGTGTTATTTAATGGGAAATTGTTATATATTTAGGTTTTTGTGTTATTTTGAGCCTAAATGCAAAAATGGCCTAATTCTGCAATTTTAACAGATTTTTATCATAGGGGTATTTTGGTCATTTACCATAAAATATATTTCCAAATTTTGTGATTAAAATTTTGTTATAATCCTTATTTTATTTTCTTCATTTTTATCTGCTGGATAAGGGGATGAATCGATCATCTAGTGGCCTAAAAAAATCAATAAATATGGATATTTTTCCGAGCGGACTACGTGGGCCTCACCTCCGTAACAAAAACCCAATTCGGCCTAAACACCTCCAAATGAAGTAATTCCACTTGGAAATGCACTAGAACTCAATGTGGCGTTCACAAATTAAATTTCATGGAGTTTTGGAAGCCATTATGGGGGCCATTGAATGACATATTTATGAAGGAACCATCCTGGAACCTGCGTCCAGAAAAACAAAACCGCCAATAATAAATTCATAACTCCTTATAGGCGCGTCCAATGAAGCTAAAATTTTTAGAGAAAACGGAGGAGACATTATTGAACAACATTTTTTAAGACACCTATTACAAATTCTGTCATTTAATGGCATATCCACGTGGAAACTTTAGGATTAAATGTTTTGAGTGTGAATTCTTCACCCCTTCTCCCAATAAATATGTGTCCCTTCTCCCAGTTTATGATATAGCCATTTCAAGGGGCTAAGGTGGAGTTTTGTTTCTGTAATTTTTCTTCATATTTATAATATATATTAGGATATATTTCTTCTTCTTCCTTTCATTTATACTTTTCTTCCATCTCTTTTATTTTATATGTTTCTCCCACCGCGCTTCTTTCTAACTCCATGCTTGTGGAGAGATAACCCTCACTATTGTTCTAGGGGGGAAGTGGTGGTATTTTAGTTTTATGTACTTTATTGATTTATCATGTTTTTTTCTAAGGATTCAGTAGTGGTTAAATGATTTTGGTGAGTGGTCACCCCACTTTCACTACTATTGTCTTCTTCATCATCGTTTAATAATTTCCTTTCTCATCGATATCTAATTCATTCAAATGGTGGAGTTTGGATTGGGTATTTATGTTGAAGAGATTACTCCTACATGCAGAGGTCTCGGTGTTGGGTAATACCATTCAAACGAGTGGGTGTGGAGTGACAGGTCTTGATCTCCACATTGAATAACACATTGATAGACATTTTGAATAACAATGATAATTCCACCATGAAACCCCAAGAACAATTGCATCCTTTATTTATTATTACATCATTTTGTGTTTTCATTGCATTATTATATATAATATTTATATTTCATGCCTAATTTAAAATCCCCCCCATATATATTATATAAGTTAGTTTTATATTAGTTAAATAATAATAGTGACAATAGAAAATATAGTGTGTGTAAGTGGAATCCTTGTGATCGACCCTAGGTTGTGACACTATGGTACATTCATAGGATAATAAGAAATTAATTGAATAGGGAAAAGTGACTGAAATACCTACCATCAGGGAGTTGGAGTAACATTGACAGGACTGGACGAGGAGGAGGTTGTGGCCATATTAGACAGACTACTGATCATCAGTTCCAATAGAGAAGACCTGATCAGGTTAGTCTAGATATAGAACAAGGTCATGGATTAGGTCATTTGAATGCTTTAAAGTTGATACCCAAGGACCATAGTGCATGACCATCTACAGTTTGAGGTACTATTCTAGCAGAATCCACTATTATATCTGCCTTATTTGATATGGGTGCTTCACAATCTTGTATCTCCTTATTGACCATGGAAAGTCTTAGGTTGGAGATTCAGTATTACCGTGGTGTGATGACCTTGGAAACACTATTGGGAGTGCTGTCTGAGGTCATACGCCAATGTAGGGAATGCCCCTTGAGGTAGGAAATTACTCTTTCTTATGGAACCTATTTATTCTTGAGACGATGGTATTCGATTTCATTACTGGGATGAATTGGTTGGTTCCATATCACACCTATTTGGATTGCTATCACCATAGGGTGTTGTTTACATCAATAGAGGGTGGAAATTATCTCTAAAATGGTGAGTGGGATGTTTGGGCTGATAGATCTAGACTAGAGAATCATGTGATAGGTGGAGTGACCGCCCAGATTGTTAGTATCTTCATGGAGGATCATGGTTTAAATCAGGTTGAATTCCCTATGGTAGTAGATCATTTTAGGGATGTCTTTCCTGTCTATTTTTCTAGATTACCTTTTAATAGAGAGGCAGAGTTTACCATTTATCTCTTTCCATAAGTAGCTCTAGTGTTAATTCCTCCATACATGATGGAACCTATTGATCTCTAGGAGCTCAAGAGACAGTTATAGGACTTAGAGGACAAAGGTTTTATACGACTAATACTTCCTCTTGTGGTTCACCCATGCTTTTTTCTAAGAAGGCAGATGGAATCCTCAGGATTTACATGGATTACCAATGGTTGAACCATATTATGTTTAATAATCGATATCCATTATCTCTAATAGATGATCACTTTGACCATCTCCAAGGAGCTAGGGTATTCTTGAAGATTAGTTTGAGATCAGGCTATCATTAGGTGCGAGCCAGGCCTTCAAAAATACATCGTACATCTTTTCATAGAAGGTATGGTATATATGAGTATCTCATTATGTTGTTCATCCTTATAAATGCACCTATTGTTTTCATGGATTTGATGAATATGTTTTTCCACCCCTATCCATATTCCTTTATCATAGTCTTTATAGATGAAATCTTGTTATATTCTCATACTATTAATGACCATGCTCAACATCTTAAGATCATTTTGAATACACTAAAAGAGCATCATCTTTATGATAAGCTTGCTAAGTTCGACTTTTGGATTGAAAAATTTCACTTCATGGATCATATCATCTCAGAATTAAGAGTATCAATTGACCCATATAAGGTGAGTGCTATTGTGTCCTGGGAGAATCCCAAGAATGTGTTTGACATAAAAATTTTCTTAGGGATGTATGAATACTATAGACGTTTCATACAAGACTTCTCATGCCTATCTTTACCTATTACTATTCTTACAAAGAAGGGTGTTAAGTTCCCATGGTAAGAAGCGTGTGAGAAATCCTTTCAAGAGTTGGAAGGCTTGTTTCGGCACTGATTTTGAATCTTCCTGAGCTTGGAAGAGGTTATACAGTGTTATTTGATAAATAATGCATCATATTGGGTGTAGTATTAATGTAGGATGATAGATTAATTCCATAATAGTCTCAATAGTTGATGCCTCATGAGGGAAACTACCCAACACACGATCTCAAGCTATCAACAATTGTTCATGCCTTACATTGTTGGAGACACTATCTGATGAGTGAGTGATTTGTGGTGTATAAGAACCAAAATATCCTCAAATATATCTTTACATACTATAACTTGAATCTCATAGAGTGAAGATGAGTCAAATATATTCAGTACTTCGACTTTGAGCTTGCCTACACACCTGTAAAAGGAAATGTGGTAGCAGATGCACTAAGTCAAAAAACTCAAGCAAATGCCCTCTTTTCTGAGCTGCATTTGGAGTTTCATGAGAGTAAAAATAAGTCTTATCTCTCATCCTTGATAGTTACCACTACACTCATTGATAGGGTGAAGAGTAGGCGGTTTTCAGATCCTAAGGGGTTGGTTCTCTAAGAGAGTATTGCTGGTGAGGTACCACCTCCAGATTAGTCCATGGATGGAGCTGATATTCTCCATATACATGGATGTATCTGGGTTCCTATATAAATGAGATAGGAACTAATATGTGAGTCCCACACTTCTCAATGGGTAGTTCATCCCATTATCTCCAAGATGTATTGAGATATGCGATGCCAGTATTGATGGACTGAGATGAAACATCATATAACAGGCTTTATCACTATGTGTTCCACCCGTTAGCAGGTGAAGGTGGAGCACTAGTGACCTGTTGTCTTGTTACAACCGATTTTAGTCTCATAATGGGAATGTGAAGACACTACTACAAATATGGATTTTATCAGCGCTAAAAATGCCTATTAACAGCACTAGAAAAAACGCTATTAATGCCGGTAAAGATAGGGGGGTCCCCTTTATTAGTGCTCCAAAAAGCACTGATAAAGACCCCTTTTATCAGTGCTTTTTTTTAGCGCTGATAAAAAAAAATACTGCCAATCTCGGGGGGGGGGGGCTTTTTACAGCGCTTGATCCCCCCTTTATCAGCGCTTTCCTGCACCTCCAGCGCCCGCCCGCACCACCTACACCCTTTATCAGCACTATCCCTTTAAATCACCCTTGCGTGCGCGCCCTTTCCTCCACCCGGATTTGATCTCGAGACCTCCCCCCTGCGCACCTAAAGCCTTTGCCACTACCCTATATTGATTTGTTCTCTTATTTATGATATATCTATTTATTTATATATATATTTCGTTATATTTATTCGTATAGTAATATATATATATTAATATATATAGTTATATCAATATATATATATAGTTATATTAATATATATATAGTTATATTAATATATATATAGTTATATTAATATATATATAGTTATATTAATATATAGTAGTTATATAAATATTCATATATTGGTATTTTAAATAAAACGGATATTAGTTATTATTTAGATAAAGCTAATATATTTATATGTAATTTTTTTTAATTATTTATTTAAAAAATTTAATTTTTAGGTGTGAATATATTAAAAAATATGTACATATAGTTATATATTTGATTATAAATAGCAGTTCATTATAAAAAATGATAAAATTTCAAAGACATAATATCAATATGAATGTAATACCTTGGAATAAATTCAGTCCCTGTCACGACCCGCCCTCGGGGCCGCGCCGCCGCGCCGCCGGCCGGGCCGGGCCGGGTCGGACCCGGGTTGGGTCGACCCGGTTCGGGCCGACCCGGGGGGGGGGGGGGGGGTCGGGCCGGGTCGACCCGAACCCGGACCCCCCGTTTCGAATCAGATTCGGTCTTTTGGCCATAACTTGAGCCTCGGACCTCCGATTGATGAACCGTCTACGGAAACGCGATCCTTGGATCGAGACGGTCGTTTCGGTATATTGCACTCAAGGTTTCGGATTACTTTGAGTTCGGCCGGGTCGGTTCGTTCACGAAACCAACCGGGCCTTCGGAGCGGAAACGCTCATATCTTGAGCTACGGACGTCCGATTGACGTGCCGTCAGCTGTGTTGTGTTCCTCTTAGTGAGACGGATCTTTTGGCATACTCCGCCCGAGGTTTGGACGCAGGTGGAGTACGGTCGGGTTGGTTTTGCCTTAAAAACCAACCGGGCCCCGGGGACGAAAATGCCAATAACTCTCAGACCGGGCGTCCGATCGACGCGCCGTCTGTTGCGTTGAGTTCCTGTTGACGATACAGAACTTTTGGATACATCAACTCTGGACTTTGTGACAGTTGATGTATCAGCCTCTCGGCTCGTGGAGCGGACCCTCCGAACGAGCTTGCTGTGTGCGGGAACCCTAGTGCTGGCTGCGACTGTTACTGTGACTACTACTGCTACTACTGCTACTGTGACTGCGACGACGACAGTACAGAGATCCTGTGTGGATTCGACGACGACGACTACAGCACTCAGCGATCCTACGTGGATCAGTGCTACAGGTCCTGTGTGGGCCCGATCCTGTGTGGGTCTGATCCTGTGTGGGTCCTTGCGCTCAGCGGTCCTGTGTGAACCAGCGCCTACAGGTCCTGTGTGGGCCCGATCCTGTGTGGGTCTTTGCGGGGGTTAGTTACCTATCGATCCTTCGTGGGTCCGATGACTTAGATGGATCAGAGATCATCTTTATCGTCCTTTGAAGAAGTATTCCTGTGTGAGCTGAATCCTGTTGCTTTCCTGTGTGGATTGTGTTGTGCAATCCTGTGTGGATTACGCTTTGCTTTCTTGTGTGGAATACGTTTACTTTCCTGTGTGGACTGAGTTGTACTTGGGCTCAGAGGTTGGAGCGTATTTGAAATTGATGACTTAGGTATATGTATGGGCATATACCTAAGCAGTGTCGGTTGTTACTTCGTGATTGTACCTTTCTTCGTGGTTTATCCTTTGTGGATTTGAGAGACCTTCAAGGGTCTCGGGGTCCCTACTGAGTAGCTTATACTCACCCCTGCATGGGCTTTGCCCGCACTACGTTGTGTTGGTTGTAGACGACGGACAGCGTTGACCTTAGCTGAGGCTTGCAGAGCGGGACGGTACCCGGAGGTGGACCACTGGGCGGGACGTGCTCGGAGCGGACGGCGGGACCCGTGGAGCAGAGGAGCTATCTGTACCCACCCTTCAGGTGAGATTTCCAGTGGACAGCTCGGAGTAGCGGCTTTTACTTTTCAGTTGCTGTTTTCCCTTTCAGTTGTACTCTGCTTTTGTTTAGTGTTTACTTTCCGCTTGCTTACTCTGTGGTGTTTGTTTACTTTACAAAGGCAATGCCTTCCCTTTTTACCGGGATTTACGCCTTGGTGCTAGTCGCCAGCCCCTGGCCTATGGAAGGCGGGCTTGGGGTAGTCACGGCACGGACCCCGAGGGCGGGTCGTGACAGTCCCCACCAAAAAAAGCCAATAATACCCCCTTAAACGAGGCTGAAAATCCACAAAATGTTAAAAAATCTGGGTACCCCGACTAAAAAATCAGTTTTGGAGGCCTTTTGGGCCTCTTTTGGCCTCTAAAAACACTTGACCGAGGATTCCTCGGTCATAAAGACGTAGAGCTTGTCGCAGTATTCGATTTGATATGTGGTAGAGCTCAAACGGACACCCGGATCAAAAGTTATGGCCGTTTGAAGTTTGAGTTGCATTTTCAACATATTTTGGATCTTTTTTTAATTTTTTTTTAATTTTTTTAGTCTTCAAATTGTTATTAAATGACTATTACTCCATAATAATTAGCAAATTATTAATTAAAAATATTTTTTTTAATTTTTTAAGAATCCATTTTCACTAAATATCTTATATATTAAGTATATTAAGTGTAAATGTACATTTATACTTATCTAAAATATATTTAAAAATTATATATTATATTTATATCAATATAACTATATAACTATATTTATATATTAATATATTTTTTTAATTTTTTTTGAAGTCGACCCTTTATCAGCGCTTTTAATAAAAGCGCTAATAAAGGCCCCCCTTTATCAGCGCTTTTTCGTCAGCACTAATAAAGGGGTGGCGCTGGACTTGCCTAGTTTTGTGGTAGTGAGATGCTTTCATGGAATTTGTAGTCAGCTTACTGAGGTTTCCTCGAGGTAGCGATGAAATTTGGGTAGTCTTGGATCGACTAATGAAAGTAGCCCGCTTCCTTCCTATCTGGGAGAATTTCTCAATTGATGAGATAAGGAGACTATATGTATGTGAGATCATAATGATACATTGGGTCCATTATACTATCATTTAAGATAGGGACACTCATTTTACGTCAGGGTTATAGTAGGGTTTACAAAGAGTTATGGGTATACTGGTGCTTTTGAGCACAACTTTTCACCCTCAGATCGATAGCCAGTTGGAACAAATGATATAGGTTATAGAGGACATACTCCAGGCACGATTAATTGATTTTGTTGGTTCATGGGAGAAGTGTATCCCACTCATTGACTTTTCCTATAATAATAGATTTTTGGCGATGATTCAGATGGATCCTTTTGAGGCCTTATATGGTAGACTGTACCGTTCACCCCTCTCCTAGTTAAAGGTAGGAGATGCAATGCTACTAGGTCCTCATATAATTCAAGAGACTTTGAATTAGGTTTATATGATTATAAATTGTATGTCTACTTATCATTCTAGATAGAAATATTATGCAGTTCGTCGTTGATGACCTATAGAGCTCGCGTTTGGGGATCGTGTTTTCCTATGGGTATCACCCAGGCTTGGGTATAAATGGATATAGAGGAAAGGGAAGCTATCAAAATTCTTTGACAAGCCATTTGAGATCTTGGAGAGAGTTGGGTTAGTATAATATTGGTTTCTATTACCTCATAAGTACCATGTCATGCACGACACCTTTTACGTTTCACAGCTTCACCGTTATCATGCTAACCCATCTCATACTTTTTATCTCGAGGAAGTTGAGTTAGATTCTGATGATTCTTTTGAGGAGTATCCTATATGCATAGTTTAATGGATTATAAAGACTCTCCAAGGCTGGTATGTCCCTTTAGTATGGTTTCTATGACAATACGACCTGGTACACGATGAGACTTGGGAGTGGGAGGCTGACGTTTGTACTTAGTGTCCAGAGTTATTCTCAGTCAATGTTTCTCTGCCCTTGGAAAGTGAACTCGAGGATGAGTTCCTTTAAGTGGGAAGAGTGTAAGAACCTGATTTTTATCTCAAGTATGAATTATTTTTATTTATTCTTTAATATTTTGTAAAGTTCTTTTTTAGTTTAACCCTAAAGCTAGGTCGTGGGCTAGTTGGGTTGTTTTTGGAAAGGAAGAGGCATGAGGGTTGTAGGTTAGATGCAAGCCAATTACATGCTGTGCAATTAGAATTCACAATGTGTATAAATTACCTGATGTGTAATAGTTTGGGTAGAACCCATCACTCCATGTAAAGGGTTTTTCTAGGGGGAAAACCCCGAGCTTTACACGATGTGTAAATAATTTACATGTCGTGTAAATGTTCAACGTGTTTTTTAAAAAAGAAGTTATGACCTCCTATTTTTTAGACTGAACCTAAACCATCCCCTCTTTCTTGCATAGGAGTACCCAAGGAATCCCTAATCTAGGATTTGGTACCATTTCATCATCTGAACTCTGATTCCAGATCCGTCCATCATGTTGTAAGGGCACTGGTAAGTGATTCAGTCCTTTAGCTCCATTCATCGTTTTTCTTCCTATCAGCTGTGCTATTTTGGGGTAGGATCATATGCCCTATTTTTAGAGCATTGATATGTTCTTTAGATTTCTCCAGATCCAGGACAAAATAAAGGCTAATACTATACAAGGAGAGTTGTATGAACTTAAGGTAGGTGGTCTATGACTCATCCCTAAAGTCTCACCATTTTATAAACTTCTATCATTGTGCACACACCAATTTCATTAAGAGTTGCCTATTTAGTTATTATTTCTTTCTTATAATCATTGAGCTCGTATTATATATCCCTTTATATAGTTTTCCTTCATATCATTGGAGGTTATGACCTTAATGCCAACCAACCCAAGTAGGGTGTTTCCTTAGTTATGCCTTTAGTGGCCTGTTATGTTTATCTGTGCCACTATTCAGGTGTGATTCCACTTGAACCACCTAAGGTAAGTGTTATAAATAAATTTATTAATTATAAAAAGGCAGGTATACTATAGATATCACTTTTCCTTGAATTATATAAATGGAATTGGTTACTTGTCCTGATTTCCTTATTATTTCTAATAAAAGGAAATGGAAATAACCTATTAAATGTTTATAAATTGAAATGGTAATTAGTTTCATGTCCGTATCACACCTTTAAATTCTTAATGGAAGGTAAAGGAGTGAATCTAATTAATGATTAAGTAATTTAAGTAATAAATGGTTTCATGTCCTTGATATACCTTTTCACACTAATTAAAGGTATGGAATGAACCAAATGACTTAATAAGAGGCATGAATATTACATAGCCTAATTTATATAATGAATTATGTATATGGTTTCTATTTCATATAGACCTTGTCATATTTAGAGGAGTGTTTATACTCGAACCATCCTTGGATTCCCAAGGTAATTCCTTGAGCACTCAGCAGATGCCAATCCAATTCAGGGATACCAGTTGCTAAGGGAGATACCCACCTTGGAACCTAGTCCTTGTCTAAAAGTGGATGCCCAACATGATGACATAGGATCCCTCCTTTATCTTTCAAATATTAGGATTCCTTGGATACACTCATTGGATCTATCTTGATGTCTAAGAACATGTGGTTCCATGGATAGACCCATTGGGCCCAATCATTGTTTATCCCCTTTTACATTGGACACGATCCTTAGACTCAGTTAGAATCATATTACATTAAAATACTGACGCACGCCTGTCGTAGGGTGTGGAAAAACAATTTTTAAATTTCCTAAGTGTAGTCTAGTGATTAACCCTAGTAAGTATCCTGAAGAGGAGTGCACACAAAATCATTTTGTTACTTTTAAATGAGGGTAAAAATGTTGTGTTTTTGAAAGGAAATTTGAAATTCAAATGATTGAAAAACTATGATATTAAAAAGGGTGATTAGGTCCGGGTCGGTTTCCTAATTGCAATTCTATCCTTTTTAAATTTAATTTAAAACTCTTCTTCTTATTTGATTAAATTTAGTTTCCACAATTGTTTCCTCTCACTTCCGTGGTGAAATTATGATGGTGAGAGAAAACCTTACCAAGATCTCAGTTTGGTCAACTCTCCTTCCATGTGAAAAATAATTGTATTGAATATCATTAATTGACATGGGAAATACCCGATCGGGTCTTGTTTATCCCAAACAATCAAGAACATTCACTACACCTTTTACACATACTGATGATCATCGAGTACTTCACCACTAATCCCCGGTTTATTCTATCATATATAAACTAGAAATTAGTGGAGGGAGATAATGATTATTTTACCAAGGAAAAAATCAATAACGAAATTAAAATTCAAGAACGATCGTACTTGATAATAAAATCCGCTATATGAAATTGAAAACAACTTTGAAGAAGAAATAAATTTCATTCAATTACGTCCAAGAACTCAAGCATTACAACATAGAAAACCAACCCTTTCCCAATCACTCAAAATGTTTACCCCACCATGGTAAGGGTAATCGAGATGAATGGGAAGAAGAAGACATTACAAAACTATGAAAAAGAAAATAAATAAAATAGAAATTTGAAAAGTTCTCCTCCATGGTGTCCCAGAAGGAATGAGATGGAATGAGAGATGCTTTGAGAGGGAGGACCTCTCCTCCTTTTATATCCAGAATTCATCCCCCGAATGTTGATGCGTTTTATCCCCATTAGATTACATCTTCACGCGTTTAACCCTTCTTTAATGATGTTCATAATTAACTTGGGTGCGTCCCCTAAAAATCTCATCATATTTGGACTATTATTTTGAGAGTTATGCTCGTTTTACACTGACCGTTTATTATGTCCAGTCAGACTCTCCAAAACGCCAACCCCTGGATTAGAGAGCTTTAATGGCCCCTTAAAAGGCCAATTAACGTGGAATTGCATTTATGAAAGATATTCCCCAACTCCTTACGCATCCATCCAACTAATTCCACAACAATTGTGCCCACTAAGAATGAGTTATGGACCCCACACCAAAAATCAGCAGAACTGTAAACAGTTTTCTTGAGACACTTTGTGAGCTTCCTTTGAGCTTCCATATGTTCTATTAAGATTTTGGTATGAAAATATTAAATTAATCCCTAGATGTGTATAATATGAAAAATAAATAATTTTTTATTTTTGATTAGTGTAGAAGTTTTTATGGAAAAACTACAGAAATAATTTAAAACAGTTAAAAATCCAAAATGGGCCATTTTTACTGTTCAGCTCAAAATAACACCAATATCATAAAAATGAAGCAATTCATCATAGAGTAACATTTTTTTGGGTTTAAAACAATTAAATTAAATGTAAATTTAATTTAAAATATTTTCTCAATCAAATAACTTGGGATATGCCCCTTGGATTACACTCAGATACCTTATAGCCATGATACTGGTTATTACTAAGTTGGCTCGACCCTTGAGTTCAAGTATGCCTTAGTTATTACATTGGATCCTATTTATTTTTATCATCATAATAGGATGCATTTTTTATACCTTTTATCCTTTATTATTATTATCATGACATGATGTCAGTGTTGGTTATACCTCATGTGACTTATCTATATAAAATGAACTTAAATAAATTAATTAAAATATATCATGTTCAGAGACATTACCAGCTGAAGCTGAAGCAGGTATTAGGGTATTTACATTACTGTACTGATTTAAATTATATATAACTGCACACTATCAGTTTATATTCATAGACCATATGGTATAGATTCCATTGGTAGTGGCCTATTGAGATTTATCTCGAACCCTATATGGGACTCCATTGGTACACGAGAAGATTACATGTATATAGGTGTTGATAAGGGGAATCATCTCACTTTAGAAACTTGTTTTTTCTTGCTTTCTTAGGATGGATCTTGGTAGTAGATGTTCGGGCTAGGGATTGAGATGCATGATAGTTTTTGGTTTCTTTTTGATTCTTTTGTACAACATATATTTCCTACTTCCATGTATCCCAATTTTCCAGTTTTTTAGAGACATGATATACATTATCATCATTATGTATATGGTCCATCTTCTAATTATAATTGTTTATTATTACTTGGATGTTTATTCCTTTTATTCCACTACCATTTGTTTACTTATTCATTATACTTCTTCTGATATTTATCTATCTATATATATATATATCCTCTATGCTACACTCTAGTAATGAGGTAATAGTCTCCCCACAGACACACCCTAGGACCTCACTGCTAGTCGGAAACCTCTAACATATAGGGAGGTGTGTTTGAGGCCATTTGGATAACCGAGCATGAGGCACCTTTTAGCGGCACCTAGGTTCAGGATACCACATTATCAATCAATTAATAAAGTAATAGTTTTGTGGTTTTTAAATAAATGAAATCCTAGTTTGGATACTAAAAAGCAGACTCAAAATCTGACACAAATTCAACTAGGGGTAATAACCCTAAAAAAGGCTAATTGGGTATTAACTCGATCTTCACTTAATGCAAGACAAAGAGGTCCAAAGACACACTTAGTTTCACACTCTTAGGGGATATGTTTTGGATAATTCACATGATATTTATGAAATAAATGATTATTTTCTAATTATATCATTTTACTATGAAATAACATTACATAATTATTCCACTGTGAACCCTACATGATTATTCCCTATAGGGAATATTGTATAAACTCTTGGAATCATGATCGTAAACAATTTTTGTAGGTATACAATCATGTGTACCTATGTATATTGCTATGGTGAAGTTATTCAATCTAATCAAGGGTATTTATATAGTATACTTCCAACATGAGTGGTTATCATAAGAGATTATGTTACCCTAGGATAAATTCATGCAAGAATTCATATTTGGTCAAATTTAAAACCTGATCAAGAGATCCAATTTATTATCTATAGACATTTGTAATACCAGGATCTGATATGAAAACTAGATTATCCATTACTTGATGATGGGGACTTGTTGATAACAACAACGTTATTTAACCAATGGTGTGGTAATCATTTTATGGAGTTATACATGGAGGTTTCTACTGTCTAGTAGAAGACTACTATTGTACAATGAAATAGACTTACAAGAGTCATCAAAGAAGGCTCATCCTAATATTATATGACCGTTTCGTATTATATAAAAGGGGATAACCAAGTTGATAACCCAAATATAATGCAAGATCAATTTGACTTTTTTCCCTAAATTTGATTGAAATACTATCACACATGAAACTAAATTTCCTAGAGTTGTAGAGGATATATTCGGTTCAATTTATAAAAATTTATATGTTGGAAGATATTTTTCAAGAAAATATGCCCTAAAAAGTGCATTGAAACAATTTCATATAGAGTGACACTTTGGATATTTAGTTGAGGAGTAAAAATATATAAAATATTTCATACAACGTGACAAATATATTGATTATTGTAAATTTTTCTTAAGTGAGTTCCAAACATTTCTCTTAGAGGGTGAAATATTTATAAGATTGAGACATATCATACTTGAATATAACTTAACCTACTATAGAATCATACATCAATGGACACTAAATTTGTGAAAAATATTGTTTTTGAGATGTTCTGGACCTACCATGATGTTCCTGTAGACCTTGTTCATGAGAGGATACAACAAACTTGTGGCTATAAGATTTCATATAGAAAGGCATGGAGGGTGAAACAAAAGGCAATTGTTAATGTGTACGATGACTTGGATGAATCTTATCAAGTGTTTTCGTAAGTGATATTAATACCGAGTCAAAAAAACCGATTTTTATTCTACCTAGGCATAAATGAACACATGTCTCAAGAAAACTGATTTGATCCTTCTCATATAAAATTTCATCAGTTATTTTGGGAACTCATTCAGTGTATTTCCACATTTCATTTCTACAAAAAGTTTTTATAGATTTGTTGAATATTTCTGTATAGAAATTATACTAGCATACTTTTAATTTTGAAAAATCAATATGGTAACTACACACCATTTACACTTGCATTCTCCACAGTGGAGAAAGAAAATTATGACAATTGGAGTTAGTTTTTGGTATGTATTAGCAACCATTTCACCCACATTCAAGGTTCATATTTTATATATGATTATCACCAAGAGATCAAGGATGAAATCAATACATATTGTGTTATGAAGAGATCCTCGAATGCATATCATTGCTATTTCATTAGGCACATTGCTAGAAATGTGTTAAAGACTTTTCATGATGAAGTTATGGAGAAGGACATCAAGAAGATTGGTATGTAATATGATTCTTATATTCTATTGTTTCAATGTAATGATAATATTAATTTATAAATAATATGGTTACTTTGGTCTAGCATATGATCCGAACCATCAAAGGTTTGAGTAGTGATTGGAAGTAATTTTTCAGGATAATCAAGGTGTTTATGACTACATTATGTGGATTAAAAAAGTGAAATTAACATTGGCATATGATGGGGGGAAGAGGTATGTACACATGGACACAAAATTTATGGATTGAATCAATGGAGTCTTTAAGAGGCATCGTAAGTTACCTATAACTGTCCTAGTTCATGAGACATTTTATCATTGAGTAAAATACTTCTTAGAAAGAGGAAGACAAACTACTGATAGGATTCCTTAGGGATTGTGGTACAGATGAAACTTTTAATGAGGGATTGATATGAAAATTAAAGAAGATTATGCTTTTTTGAGTGTGGTTATTCAACTGAGAATGTCACGACCCGACCCATGCCCAGGCACAAGTCGCAACTACCCCAAGCCCGCCTCCATAGGCCAGGGGTGGCAACTAGTGTCGAAGGCACGAAAAACTCAGGGAGGCCTTTGCATAAGAACCCAGAAACACACACACAGAGAAAAATCAATGCAAAAGTGTATAGAGAGAGAAAAAAATAGATGCAACACTGCTATGAATAACTCAAACATGCATGAACCACTAAATAGTGCAAGTACGGTATAGTAAACTGAAAGGAAAAGGGAAAAAACACGCCCAACTAGAAAAGTTCTACAACCTGGCAGTAACTGAAAAGTAAAATAGCCAAGGGATCCCCAATCCTAGATCCCAAAAAACGATCATCGTACGTAGTCTAAGCACTAATATCCCTATACTCCTATAAAGTCACGATCAACCTATTCATCGTCTGCATAAGGCACAACACGTGCGAGCAAAGCCCATGCAGGGGTGAGTATAAAAATAATTAGCAGGATTCCCTAAAAAGGCAAAGGGGGATCCATAAGAGATACTCTGAAAAGGAAATAAGAATATAGGACAAGGTACAATAAAATAAGTGTAGCACAACCCAAAAAGAGAGTGAAGTAATCTTATCCAAACATAAGAAGCTAGAAATGGTGAGAAGATGAACTTCTCTCAGAGTCTATGATACCTATATTAGGAGAGTAGACTCATCCAACCACGAGAAGCTAGACACAGAAAGCATGTGGCATAACCCACACGTCTTTGCCTCTCTTGGAAGGAAAGTAACCAAAAAACTGAGGAGCAGGTACTGAAATAGGATATATATATATGATCAGTCAAAGAAACCAAAATGAGAGAGTAAGGGGATCTCCATCTCACAGCTCAACCCAAGAAAATAGTATCCAATAGTCATAGAAGTAACCACCATCGATGCTCGACATCCCACTCGTCTTCCCTGAACTACAAATCAAAGGGACTCAATCACTGCACATTGATACTATCCACTTTGGGCAACACTATCTCGCCCTCATGGTTTTAAGTCACATCGTAAGGACACATCTTGGTAAAAAAATAATCCCTCTTTCTTGTGAGTCCAAAGGTATGTCAAAACACATCTCGCCACTGATCCATATAGTCAAGAGGTAGTGTCCCAAGGTTGAGGACCCATGCCCAACCCGATTGGAGGGTGCCACTCTAGTGTCATCTAGGACCCATGCCCAACCTGGATGGAGGGTTCCACTTAGAATAGGTTGAGGAACCATGCCTATCTCATCTAGAGGGTGCCACTCTAGTGTCCTCGAGGACCCATGCCCAACCCGGCTGGAAGGTGCCACTTGGAATATCATAGAGGACCCATGACTAGTCCGATTGGAGGGTTCCAATCGGAAGACATTGAGGAACTACACTGGAAATACCTGCTGGATGTTACCTCTTGAAAAGATCATTGGGAATTCCATAGCCCAGTCCCACTGGAGGGTAAGCTCGGTACTGCTTTGGTGATTCCATCTGATCACAATCATCTTTGAGAGTCACCTCAGATAGGTGTCACACCTGGAACATTGAGCATCACCTCAGATAGGCGTCTTTCTCGGAACATCTTGCATAATATCTCAAAATCCACTATATAAGGAATCATCACATTCTACGCAGAAAAACACTCAGGATAGGCTACTTGCAGGCCAAAATACAAGTTCAGAAGAAGGAGATATAAGAGATAGAAGATTCATAAAGTGGTACATGGCATGTGTGGGCCCCACACAACATGAGACCCTGCCTCATCACATGTCCATGTACCTAGCCATACTTGGGTACTAAACCGTGATCAAGTACCCGCAAGGAATTCCAGTGTACTCCCAGAGTACATGACACATCTGTCCCAAAAGGTTGACGAGCGTGTGATGCTCTTTATTTTCCTAAAGGGTAAAAATATAATTATAATGACATGACATGTTGAGCACACAAGGTACAACAAATAGGGTAGGTGAGTAAAATCATCCAGTCACAGGAATCTAGACACAGAAATCACGTGGCATACCCTGCGTGTCTTTTCTCTCCATGGAAGGAGATTAGTCCCCAAAATAGATACTCTACTATAACCACTAGAGACATCCTGGGAAAAAAGTATGAAGCAGGAAAAACTATGGCAATGCTAGGACCTGCTCTGACACTCCATTGTACAACCTCACCTGGAATGCACAATTCAAAGTGACTCATTGAACACACCTTGATACTATCCGATTTGGGTGGCACTGACTCACCATCACAATTTTTATCACATCAGAAAAACAAATCTCAGTGGGGGAAGTACCTCTCTTCCTTGTGCATTTGTATCTATGTCGAACAACACCAACATAGGGTTACACCGACACCCCACATCACCCTAGTAAAACCTCAAGCAAGGATTAGGGAGAAAAGATTACTTCACACATTTTCTAACAAGTTCTACTATAAAAGGTAGAAAAGAAACTAAGAATACCTCTTATCATCTTGCAAACTACAATATTGTAGACATCCATAGCATGCTGTTGCTCGCGGCCCCAGCCGCCAGCTCTCTAAGTCTAATGTGGGCCACCTGGTGGTGGTGGAAGGACCTCGTAGCATCTTCCACCAACCAAAGTTCATCATAATCCCCTTCCAACACCACCTCTTTGGAGACCACCTTGTCCCCACTTGGTAGATCCCTGATCACGACGCTGCCTATGCCGTGGTAGTGTATCTACCAACTACCTAGAAAGTTTAACATGTCTGGTTAGGTAGTCTCATGTCATGTGACCTAGCCTGTCACAAGCATTGCATTCTACCTCCCTGGGCTACCCTGTTTCTCTACGTTGCCCTTGACCATGTGCTTGAGACTGATCATGGGGTGGCCTCCTGTGTCGGGGCCATGACAACTGATGTATGCTAACTGTGGTAGATGTCTCAGCACCATTGTGCCCACTTATAGCCTCGAATTAATTGGAATTCTTCTAGAAGAAAGATCTCTATCACCAGTGCCGACTCTAGAACCCCAAAATAGGTGGGGATGCATAAGGGCGCTACACTAGCATGAATCTCCATATAGAGACCCTACTAAAACTTACGAGCTCGGAAGTTACCATCATGTACCATATCCAAAGAGTACTGAGTAAGGTCTGTGAACCTAGTCGTGTACTCATCCACCATCATCCCTCCCTACTAAAGCTCCAGAACCTCTTGAATCTGAATGGATTATAAGCATGAGGGGTAGTAATCCTCACGAAACAACTGCTAGAAATTATCCCATGAGAGCATTGTCTCATTAAGTATCTGAATAACCAAACTCCACCAACTCCCAACTACTCTGTAGAAAATACTGGTTTCCAAATCCACCATCTAATCTACCGGTGTTCAAAAAATCCTGAAGAGGCAGACCACTGGCTCTAGCCAAACCTCTACTGCATGAGGATATGGTTCACCGCAGAACCTCAATAGTCTCTGATGTAGGAAATCATGGAGTGCGCTCAACCTACGCATGTCCTCAACCTGATCTACTAGGAATAACTGCTTCTTAATAGGTGGTGGTGCTACTACATTCCCACCTGGAGGAAGGGGATCACATAATGGGTCCTAAATTGAGGCCTCATCACTCACAGGGTCTTCGTCATGAACCAGAGATAGTATCCTGGCTGACTATCATTGCAGAGACATCCTAAATGTTATCAAGGAGTACCGTGGTTAGATGATCATATATATATATATATATATATCAACAATGATGGGAAGATGACTCAAGAAGGACAGTCAAAGAATCAATCCTATATGATGCATGTACCATTGTTCCCTGCAACAAGTGTCTCTGGGTACCAATTCGACAAGCAGGTAATCAGGGTCCTGGTGAATGGATACATCATCCACCCATACCATCACTAGACTCCCTGGCTTGAGATTCAGTCTTGAGACACTTCGAAACTGTTGCCATAAACCCAACCAATACTTTTATGGGAAAACGTCTGAACAATATCCCAAGGAATGAACTTGCTCTGATACCACTTTTTCATAATCTAACCCATGACGGGCCTCAAGCCACAACTACCCCAAGCCCACCTCCATAGGCTAGGGGTGGCGACTAGCATCGAAGGATTGAAAAACTTAGGGAGTCCTTTGCCTATGAACTTGTACACACACACACATATCCAACTCAATGAAAAAGTGAAGAGGGAGAGAAAAAATAGATGCAACACTTCAATAAATAACCCAAACATGCATGAACCACTAAACAATACAAGTACGATACAATAAACTGAAAGTAAAAGGGAAAAAATACACACCCAACTAGAAAAGTGCCACAACTTGGCAGTAACTAAAAAATAAAATTGCCGAGGGATCCCCGCTCCAAGATCCCAAGCAACAACCACCGTACGCGGTCCAAGAACCCATATCCCTAAGCTCCTCTAAAGTCACAATCAACCTGTCCATCATTTGCATAAGGTGAGACACATGAGGGAAAATCCCATGCAGGGATGAGTATAAAAATACTCAGTAGGATGGCCCAAAAAGGCGAAGGGGGATCCATAAGAGATACTCTAAAAAGGAAAGGAGAATATAGGAAAAGGTACAATAAAAGGAGTGCAACTCAACCCAACAATAGAGTAAAGTATTCTTATCCAAACACAAGGAGCTAGAAACGGTGAGAAGATAAACTTCTCATCAAGTATTCACTACCTATAGTAGGAGAGTAGACTCATTTAACCATGATAATCTAAATGAATAAAGCATGTGGCATACCCCTCACGTCTTCGCCTCTCCTGGAAGGAGAGGCGCCAAAAACCCAAGGAGTGAGTACTGCTGGATACTCTTTGGGTTTTTGGATACTCTCCTTCTAGGAGAGGTGAAGACGTGAGGGGTATGCCACATGCTTTTTTCTCATCAAGTCTTCACTAACTATGGTTTTAGGTCATGTTGCAAGGATGTGTCTTAGTGGGAAAATAGTACCTCTTTCTCATTAGTCCAAAGGTATGTTAAAACATGTCTCTCCACTGATTCATATAGCTGAGAGGTAGTGTCTCGAGGTTAAGGACCCATGTCCAACCTGACTGGAGGGTGCCACTCAGAATAGGTTGAGAACCCATGCCCATCCCGACTAGAGGGTGTCACTCTAGTGTCATCAAGGACCCATGCCCAGACTGACTAGAGGGTGCCACTCAGAAGATCATCGAGGACCAATTCCCAGCCTGACTAGAGGGTTCAACTTAGAAGGCATCGAGGAACTATACTGGCCATCCCTGCTGGATGGTACCTCTCAAAAAGATCATCGGGAATTCCACAACCCAGTCCCATTGGAGGGTAAGCCCGATACTACTCTGGAGATTCTACCTGATCACAACCATCATAATTGGATGTTTTGTGCCACCATGACTTTATCATGAGAGATAAAATCCTCAAACCAGCCTTAAAAGGCCTGTCTTGATGATATGAACAAGTGGCCATGGATAGCACGTCAATAGGACATTCAGTTTTCAAGCTACGGATGTTTGAAGATTCAACGGCCCACCTCTGTCTGTTCTGGATGGACCGGCCCGCTTTGGCTGGTTAGCCCTACTTGGGCTGGTATGGTCCACTCCGCTACCCCGTGGCCCATTCGTGTGACCTGGCCCACATCTCCAGCCCTCGGCCCAGCCGCATTGGCCCACCGGCCTCCACACCTAGCCTGCCCCACGTGCACTGACTCCTGACCATAGCAGCCTGCATCGGGCGCGACCCTCCTCTACGACGTCGCCGCTGTTGCCAGCCTCCTACGGCCACTGATGCTGTGTGTCCTGTTGCCACTGCAAAACTTCTACGAACCACTGACGGTGCCTCGGTGTTCAGAAAAACATTCTGAGACCAGATCTGTAATCCTTAGGACGTGATCTTGACAGACTTGGTCTTTGCTCAAAGATCCGTCACCGTTTTGACACAATGAAAATTTGGAGGATCTTCTGCTCACTGCTACACCTCCACCAATGCCCGAAACTCGAAACCTTCGTAGATCCCCAATCCCTAGATCACGACCTTCACAGATCCATGCTCTGCTTGATGTTTGGATGTCATTTAATCATATCAAAAAGTTAACGATGAAGAATGGCAAAGAATGGATGGAGAACACGAAGAACAAGCAATCAAAAACTCAAACGGATGATGAATGTTGTTAGTTTGGCCATCGAAAAAGATAAATAGGGAAAAAGAAATGAAAACAAATCAAATTCAATGACAAAACCTCAATTGGGGAAAAGAAGAATCTGAAAGAAGGATCCTACCTTGATTTTGGATCCACTGTTGTGTTCACTGCACTCTAATGGATCTGAATTTTCATCGCGATCCGTCAAAGATTCTGCATCAATCCACCGATTGGGAGGAGAGGAGGAGCTCTCGTCGGTATCCATGGGAGAAACGATCCCACCTTTTCTCATTTATCTTAAACACATATTTATAGAAAACTGATGAAATGTATAACAACAGTCGCACGGTCCAAACCTCCCACATCCTCTCATTTTATGTCGCGCTTAGGTAAAACACCCCACTACTAACTCAAAGGTAGTATCATATTTCCAATCCGAGTCCCCATTCAAAAGTTATTTGATTCGGCGTTCGAGATAAAATAGTTAAATTTAATTATTTTATTTATGAAAATTCTATCTGTGGATTTTTCTACATAAGTCCCACACCAACAAAGTTTATGTCCCAACTAGGGTAAAGGCTATACTACGGACTCAACCATGTCCTTGGATTTCTGATCCGATCAATAGTTTGAGAGATATCCCATTTTCGTCATGTGAATAGTATAAAAATACATAATATTTTTATAAAATTAATTCTAGGAACACCAAGCCTCGTAATTTCATGCCATCTCAGCACCTAGCTCTGAAATATTCTTAGAAATATTTCAATGTCTTACAAGGTAAAACCCGAGTCTCTACATAGAAGTAAGTTGACTTCAATATATAGAGTGTTATGGCCTCAACACAAGTAGAAATGATCGAGTGTTAGTAGTATTACTTGAACAGAGGCATTTTGATCATGGAAATATTCAGGCATTGTGGTTTCCATGCATGCATGCCATTATAACTATGCCTCTATGAACATATCATGAGAACCATATATTTATCTAGTGTACATGATCAACACCATTGCTAAATTCTATAGTTCACCATGGATGCCTATTGGGGAGTTTCATATTTTCTCAATACCCAAAGAAAATCCTATACTGATAATTGGTTTCAGTAGGTTGAGATAACGAGGCAAAATGATGTCCAATAGGATTCAGAATGAGATGGACTAGCCATAAGAATAAGGCCAACATCTAAGATGCATTATATATCATGGGGAAGGTCATAACATGAAGTGATTCCCAAACATTTCAAGAATTAGTTCTCATTCTCAGCGATGATATTGTATTGCAGGAAAAAATGTAAGGTCTTGAGTAATTAGAAATTTGATTATGGTCACACATTAGGTTGTCCTTTTTTGTGTTTTTGTAAATGTTTCAACTTTTCAAAAAAAAAAAGTTAAGTATCGAGATATATATATGTATATTACATATTGTAATGGAGGAAAACAAATATATTACATATGAATTTGAAAATCATCTTTCTAAAAATAGTCAAATTAGAATATATCAAGTACTTCACTATCATAATACTTCCATCTTCAACTCAATAAATTCAAACCTTCTTCAATATGATTTTAAGTTCCCCTTGGAATTGTTGATTGGTGTTTTATTTATTTTCCAACATATTTTGGTTATTTATGAACATCATTCCAGATTGTGTAAGCATGATTAATTTTCATAAACATCATTATGCTATATGTAAGCATGATATGAATATGTGTAAGAATCAATGTGAACTACATAAGTGTCATTATAAACATAGTGAATATTTTTTGAAATTTGAACACAGAAGATTTTTAGAATGAAATATTATGAAGAGAAATTAAACTATAATATACAAGAGTTATTCCCCAAGGATTTTAAATTTCACAAAGACCAAGAAGTGTTTTTGATTCAATCCTGAGATATTGAGAGATATAGATCCTTTTATTTCAGAAGAAGTTCAATGGAAAATGATGAAACTATGTTTTCATGAATAATGTAGATGTAATTATATCAACTCTCAATTTTTTCTTCACCAATTCCTATATCAAAAAACACTTTGTGATTCTATATGAGTTCTTCAATATTAATCTCTTCTCTTTGATGAAAAAAGATCAATCCATGTGATTTGATGTATAAGGGAGTCATGTGATACAATTGAACCTACTGAATGAGAATCTATAGAAAATGGATGCAATATTTTTATGATGAGCTAAGATGATATAAAGTTCCAATAATTATATGAAAATAATTATCAAGTGATTACAAATGAGTTTTCATGTAACTGAATGATCAATATATTGTATACTCAAGTAATTATTCGTGATAATTAGTGAAATGCTGCAAGAAGGTTGAAGAAGAGAGTTGTAATTAATAGAAGATGAGATATAATTTAACTTGATGATTTGCTAGAATATTTTTTTATCATATTAATAAAGAGAAAAGGGTATTTTTGTAAAATTTCATGGAGTCACAGGAGACTGGACCACATGCTGAGTATATAAATAAAATGATCTTCTTCTTTTATCTTTGATAAAAGTTTCATAATTAACATAACTGTTATATCCTACATTCTACTAACCTAAACATTACATTTACATTTTATAATTATTTAATAGTTCTTTTATTTTTATGCATAGAGATGGATGATATTACTCTACTCATTGAGTTGTATAGACATGTTTCACATGACGTGCTAGTGGGTTTTGAGGTTCAATGGTTCAGGGTGTATATGGAACACCACTATCATCACATTCCACCTCTATGTACTATTATATCATACCTATGACGTGCTAGTTTTATGGAATCACTATATCAAATTTTACATTTATTGATCTTCAACTTCTTATTTTTATCAATGATAAATGAAGACATGTGACTCACAGTTTACACTTTCCCATGGAAGAGATGCCATAACCCTAGAAGTTGTGGCCATTATGCTTAGTCATCCTATCCAATGTGATGTATTTATAGGACCCACATATAAAGATGGGATTGAGTACATACATCAATTTTTAGGACTAAACATTAAGGGAGATAATACTACTATAGATGGAATTTCTATATCCATGAGTTGTCTTTTCTTGCAATTCACACATTTACCTGATGACGCTGATGAGAATACATTCATGTTTCATGCATGTGCATATATCTTACGGCTGGTTGGAGGTATAATGTGTGTCGATCACTCAAGTATGCATACCCACATGATGTATTTAGGGATACATGAGGAATTTGATCAGACCGAGAGATATAGATGGGCATCGATGTTCTTGATATATATATATATATACACCATTATTTAGTATATACTAATAAAATCCTAGTGATATTGGGAGATCTTTCATCCTCATTTAGATGTGGTCATGAGAGCACATCCCTATCCTGGACCCTATTGTTATTGGTCTACAACTTTCCATGCATGTGATGCATGATGCTCCATGTGGAAACTAGTATGATCACTCATCATTAATTTTTTTTCTAATTTTTATTTGAGTTATTATAATTAATTGATTATTATTAATCACTTTATATGTTTTAAGTTACAGGTGGAGTCATACACATCATTTTTTTCAGGACACAGAGACATTATTCTTTTTATACCATCTCATGTTGGATAGTCTACTAACTAGTGATGTAAGTAAATACATTCTTCTATTGAGAAATAAATTTCAAAATATTATAGTTTTTGGAAATTAGTAATAAAATATTTTACCAAATGTCACATGTCATTTCAGATTTCATGCCAACCATATTGGGGTTTCTTTGACCAGCTTCCTGTATATTGTACTACTAGGATTGATGATGTTAGGGCTGTAGTGTCTCTATTACATTTTGATATTCTTGAGTGACACCAAACTGATATAGTTATGCATCAGTTTGGATGAGTTTAGTGTATTCCATCGACACCTATATATCCAATGACACTCATTACCTAATGCTGACATGGAGGTAGGATGTCAAATGGAGATGGCATCATGCACAATATGTCAACATATGGGATAGACATGCATTGTTTCATATTGAGGGCATGTCTATGATGAAACTCCATCTATCACAACAAATCGAGTATTCACTATGGTATAAACTAAATTCCATTCTTTATCTTACAACACATGATAGAGGGATACAAGATCTAGCAAGTCAATAACATTACAAAAGCTTTTTTGTGTATATATATTTTGGTTTAGTTTGAATTTTTTTTATATCATTATCAGCTACATCATATTATCCATATATCAGATCCTGGGGAGGGAAATATATTTAATTAGGTTTTAACACCCCTAAATTTAATAATATAGTTCAATTTAAATAAATTTAACTTTTTTGATAGCTTGCGTTACACATAAGAATGAGTTTAAACGAACCACGATGAAATATTAAAATATTATAAACTAGTCATTGAATTAACATGTATGAATGGGATTAATTATTTTATGAAATATATAATAAATTCCTACTTAATAAAATTTATTGATAAATTCTTAGTAAATAATCACTCAATTTTTATTAAGTCAATTTATTCTTCAAAAATACGTTTTCTTCAAAAATGATTATTACTACCTTTCGTGAGAAATTAATATAATTAATTTTTTTACACTTTAAAATTATGTATTTGATAAAATGAAATTAATTTTTGAATTCATCATATGAAAATTATCTCTAGGTTAATTTTTTGGATTTTTCTAAAATTTTTTATTTTACAATGAATAGTGAAAAATACCGTTTTTATTAAAAACTATTTTTTGATGCATAATGTCTTTCCATTTTAATTAATTAAAATAATATTTAATAATGAATATTTTAAATTAAATTTATAGATTTTAAATATAAATATATGAATTTAAATATATATAATGATGATCATGAGTCATATAGTTAATGTAAGAACATCTTATTCTTGAAAAATATATTCCTTTAAAAATCATTTTTCGACATGTTTTTTGAGTTCATTTTTAAATTAAATTATGGAACTTATATGAATTGAATTTGATAAACTGGATTCAATATTTTGAATTGGAATAATTGATATCATATAATAAGGTAAAATTAAATTTTTATCATAATTAATTGTAAAAACAATAGAAATTTGTTACCACGATTAAGGGTAAAAGAAGTTTATAGGGGATTAAACTAAAGAGACAAGGACTTTAATGACCTAAAAATTATCCAATTTCTATTTTATAGATATATTTAGACCCTATATCATCTAATTTCTGTATATTTCCCATTTTGGATCCAAATGACCATGATTATGGCCTTTATATTACTTTAAGTAAAGAAAAGGCCAAAATGACACTCTCTTTTAGAAATTTCTTATGTGTTCACATATGGATAAAAAGAATGCATGATCAGTTATAAATATTCATTTTAAGGATAAATAATTTTTATTTATAATAATAATTTATTTCTAATTTTTAATGATGAAATAATAAACCTTAAATACTTACGCGACACCGATGTAGTAATTATTTAAATAAAAGGAAAATAAAATAAATCATTTTAAAAATATTAAAATTAATATAATTTGAAACAATTATTGTTTTAAACAATTTTTTTTAGAAACTTATAACGATTTAAGGATGTTTGAAATGTATATATTTTAATTCCATCTTTTTATTGATGTTTTTAAAGTCAAATTAATTGAATAGTTTTAAAATTGGCATTAATGATTCTTTATAATAAATAATATTTTATTAAATGATTTAAAATTCCTAAAAATATTATATTTGACCAAGTAAATGGTAATGGTTTATAATATCAACCATGGTCCATTTATGGACCTTTTTTTATTTTATAATAACTTTATTAACCCTTAAAGAGTTAAAAAATTAATTACCATGATTAAGGTTAAAACAATGTTTTTATTTTTACATGTGCATGTGTTAAAATTAATTTTCCATACATATAGGTTTTTTATTTGATAAATTAGATTCATATTTAGAATTATTGTTTTAAAATTATCTAAGAAGTCCCATTTTATTTTTAATCTTGAAGGATAAATTATCTAGGTAAAAATACTAGTTACCATGGTGAAATCTAAAATGGAAAAAGTTAGTAACCTTAGAGGTTAAGGGAATAACATGTTTAAAACATGTTTATTTTTTTGGAGTAGGTTTGGATTGAACTTATTTTTCATCCAATTAATTATTTATTAGTTTTTGAGGCACTTGGTTTGATATTGACTTCCCATTATTGAATAGTTTTGGGTATTTATAGAAATGTCACTCCACCTCATTTATAGAAGGACAACCCTCTACGCTCCTATCTACACTTCAATAGCCATTTTTTTCTGCCAATACATTCTCAAATACCTTCTTCACTTCCCATAAAATGTACTAAAGGCCTTTGATTGATCATAAATCCCTCCTAGGAAGGATTTTGGTGCAAAATAAAGAGGGTTTCTGAAGAAGAGGTATATTTCTCAACCTTTCATTTTCATTTTATTTCTTCTTATACCTCATTAAAATATTATTAAAACATGATAAAATAATAACAATAGTATCCTCCATACACTTATATGTTATTATATTGGCCCTCTCTTTTCATACATAGACATTACATTACATTTGCAGAATACTTAAACATTATACAAACAGACGCCCAAAGACCGTAATTGGTATAGTGCCTTTGGAAACTTAGAAACGTAAAAAATATTACATAAGTGAGTAAAATTATCTCCCACTAGGTTCTTCATGACTAGAATCATTCTCAGACACATCATACTTACTACATATCTTCATAACTTGGGGAAGGAAACATATAAAGGGGTGAGATCAAATGCCCAGTAAGGATAAACAAGGGAGATATGTAAGCATAAAAATGAGAATAGGGGTATGAGAACATGATCAAAACATTATAAGATCATACACTTCATATCAAATATCTTAAACATGAATCATGGAATAAATCTTGGTAGTTCATAAGACATGAATCATAAAGAAATAAAGGACATAAGCCATGAAAGCATAACATAGGAATAAAACATGGAATTATGGAAAACACATAAGCATATAATGATTTCCATAGTAGACAAGGCATCATTTCCAATACCATTTTAGTAGAAAAAGTCCTTTACTGAACTGGGTAAACCCCCATTCTAGCCATGTATTACTGAGCTAAGTAAACCCTCCTTCTATCCCTGTATTACTGAACTGAGTAAACCCTCATTACATCCATGTATTACTGAACTGAGTAAACCCTCATTCCATCCCTGTATTACTGAAACAAGTAAACCCTCATTCCAGCCCTGTATTACTGAACCAAGTAAAGCCTCATTCCAGCCCTATTAGTCTCATGATATATAAATATTTACCCAATGCATTGGAGGGTGATATAGGTCCTACCCATCTCATAATGAAATCATACATACATGTTCCACAAGATCATAAATAATCATATCATAACCCATGAAATGAAATGGGTATCATAAACATGTAAAAATATCATAACTAGTGGAAAGAGACAAGTTTCATTATCATTTCATTAAAATCACAACCTATGAAAGAGAAACAGATTTCATAAACATATAACCCATGAAGTAGAAATGAGTTTCATAAATCCCAATACATTAAGCTTAACCCATTCATTGAAAGGATATGAATGGAACTTTTATATCATTTTCTAGAAAGGCACGAGTAGCATCAATATATGTCATATTAGATGGAAAATAATTTTAAAATATATTTTAAAAACATTTCTTGAGAAAAATATCCTTTATTATTTGAAAAATGTTTTTTAATACATAAAACCATTTTAAAATCATTTTCTTAGAAAATACTTTGAAAACTTATAAAGAATACATGAAATAATTTTGAAAAACTTTTTCCTTGAAAACTTATAAAATAAGATTCAAAAGATTTTAAAAACATTTTTCATTGAAAACACTTTGAAAAATTTTAAAGAAAGATTTAAAATGTTTTGAAAACCTTTTTACTTTAAAACATATAAAAGAAGCTTGAAAATGTTTTAAAACCCATTTCTTTGAAAATGATTTGAAATATTTTAAATAATGATTGAAAACATTTTGAAAAAATTTTGCTTTAAAACTCATAAAAGAAGCTTGAAAACATTTTGAAAACAATCTTCCTTTAAAATTACTTTTAAAAACATTTTCTTAAAGATTAACCTTTAAAAAAAATGAAAAGGAAGCTTCAAATAAATGATGGCAGGTAAATCTGTACATGTCGTATGAGGTAAAAAGAACATTCCTTTTGCACGGTAAAAAGGTTATAAAAATGCCTTGTTTGGAAAGAAAAAAAAATATTCCTTTGTAGAGATCAATAAAAGAAAAAAGGGTAAAAATTTCTTTTAAATATTATAGGATAATGTTATAATATTCCTGGAAACCCTTTTTAGAAAACATGGTTTTGATGGAACATAGATTTCCAACCGAAGAGAGGGTAAAGTCGGGCTTCCTTAAAAACACTTTCTTTACTATATTATGTACCAAAGAGTATAAAATGGTACAAATACATGGATATATCATGAAATAACAGAGGATAAGGAAACTCATGAGTGTTCTTGAGAGATGGATCATAAGGTTTCATCAAAGGAATCATAAACATAAACAATCTCGAAAAGCGATGAGATTGTCTCAATAAACTCTTATAACTTGGTAACTTGTGATAATACTCTCCAAAAATGAAATTATATGAGGCTTATAATATCATGAAAATATTTATATTCATGATATGTAAAATGGAGGTATATACACCTCTAATAAAGAGTTTAGGTGCATAACAAAACATGAGTCTCAAAGAAGCCAAATTGAGACAAAACTATTTTACCAATTTGGTAACTTTTGAAACTTAAACCCCATGAAATAAGGATCATAAAATGGACGTGTTAATACCCATAAATTTAATTATAATATAAATATATTACAATCATGGTCATTACATACTCCACACAAAAGGAAATAGCGTCGAACATAACATGTATCTCAAGGAAATTAAAAGTGAGATGAAATCCTATTACCTTGTGTCCTGAGTCTCGTTGTACTAGTTAAAACCACCTATATAATAAATATAAATTTATTATAAATATTTTATAGAACCATATTATTATATATAATACCATATATGGTTTTATTATGACCTTATATTACCTGCTTGTTAATGATCCTATGTTAAGGTTTCACTTTGGGTAATATTCGCTTTGTTCTTCGCATGTGTCTTAATTTGTTATATCGTTGGTCCTTATACTTATAACATGATTCCAAAATTTAAATAATGATATAAATATCATGAATATCTAGTATATGTATATTATAATAATCTATAACATAAATAAGTATGAAATGGAATACACAATTCATGGAGATGGTATACTGTATGTACGCATGAACGCCGTTTCTGTTTTTATTGTCGTACTAAAAGAAAGCATATAAATGACATATATATATATATATCATTATTAAAATATCATTATTATATCATATAATTTAACTAAACCCATCATTAATACATTACATGCAGTGTGTGAAAGAATAACATCGCTTTAAGGTGGCGATAATCCACACTTCCTCAAACAAAATTATCATAATTACACCAAATGGAAAGTAAAAAGATGTGTTTTGTAAAAGGAATAAATAATATTAAAGAAATAATAAATATAATATACAACATATATAAATATAGGGTCTATCATAATGTCCACCATGATTGGTGATAAAGGAGAAATGAACCTCATTGTTTTGTGAGGTTGTAATTCACCGTACATAGAAATAATATGTTCGATATCCACTAGATGGAGGTGTTTGTAAGTGTAGGTAAAAAACTTAGCATAAAAAATACTAGTATATTAATTATACTATTTTTTCATACAATAATTTAATAAATATAGTGGAGGGGGTGGATAAGGAAAATAAAGGAAAGGAGCTTGAGATAAGATGTTACCTCTTAATCGGGCAAGTCCTTTTGGTTTGTTCCAAAAGGCTTCCTTGAGAGGATTTATTAAAAAATCGAGTCTTAAATGTATAGGGGATAAATAAATTAGCATAAAAAATGGAGGTGTTTGTAAGTGTAGGTAAAAAACTTAGCATAAAAAATACTAGTATATTAATTATACTGTTTTTTCATACAATAATTTAATAAATATAGTGGAGGGGGTGGATAAGGAAAATAAAGGAAAGGAGCTTGAGATAAGATGTTACCTCTTAATCGGGCAAGTCCTTTTGGTTTGTTCCAAAAGGCTTCCTTGAGAGGATTTATTAAAAAATCGAGTCTTAAATGTATAGGGGATAAATTATGTGAGGATAATAGGGAATATATTATCCTAACCTAAAAGTTTTGAGAGGTGTGAGAAATTGGTAGAGGTAGTGGCCTTTTATAGGGAAGGAAAATGACTCACTTGGATTTTTTGGAAACAAGTTGGGTGTGCACATGTTCCTACCTAAAAAAGTCATACTAAACCAACAAAACTCAATAATAGAAGGTTAATTTTTGAATAATGGACATAAAATGGGTGTTAAATATTTTTATAGGTTGTTTTGGGTCTTATATTTAAGGTTTAATACTTTATTAACCGAATTTTTCTCTTAACTGATGTAATTAATTTTAACTACTTTCACTAATGTTTTTGGTAAAATTAAAATTTTAAATTTTTAAACATTATAAATTATGATTATTATAAATATTTAATCCATTTTTACAAATTATAATCACATAAGTGATATAAATTAATTTAAAATTAATCCCGCTGATGGGACAACAATGCGGATTTTTAAAGTAAAAATGATAAAAAAATTTCTAAGTTTTTATATCACTTTCAATGTAAAATTGGTTCCAATGACAAAAATTGGATTAATTTATAAAAATATTATCTAAATAAACTATTAAATCAATTGAAAATATAATTTAACCTTATAAATAAATTATATGAAAAAGGAGTTTTGAATTAAAATATAGTATTTTTAACTACTCATTAAAAGATGAAACCTTACATAAAAATATCAAAACTTTATCCTAACATATTTTTTATGTTTCAATTAAAAATTTAATGTTTATTTTTAAATTTTAATTCTATAAAAGTTATAAAATTTTTATTTAAAATGGGTTCTTTATTGAAAGGCAGTAAAAAATGACTTAATAAAAATATAGTCTTTTTAAGCATAAAATTGGGTTTGTTCTTATCTTATGTCTATAGAATCTATTAGATGAATATAAAAAATATTTTATTGAATATATAACATATGTATTAAATTAATATCACTTACCAATTTTAATTAATTTAATTTACTAGGTTAAAATAACTTTGTTACTATAATAATATTTTCCTTTATATTCAATCAGTTTTCATATTCATTAATTGGTAACCTATGAATTCATTTTGTATTTGTGTACACCACATATTTTCATAATTTAGTTAATACTAATAATATCTGTAAACTTAATGGCATCATTATATTCCGTTATAATAATATTTCGAATAATATATTATAGTTAGGTAACACTCGGTCTTGCGTGTTACGTAGGCCATTGAGGAAGGTCAATCTTGCATGTAATTTACACTAACCTTGTTTTTCCATGTATCGTACACCATGTTGGGGTTGTTTGTAACATATTCCAAGCCGGTTTTGTGTGAATGAAATGTTTTAATTAGTGAAAAACTATTTTGAGTGCTGTGTGAAGTGAAAAATATGAAAAGATTAAATTAATTTGAAAAAAATTCCACAAAATCTTGGGGTGTTACATTATACCCCCCTTAAAATGAATTTCTCCCTCTAAATTAATATGAGTTATCATAGGTTTAATAATTGAATGTTTCATTCATAGAAACCCACATCATAAAAATGGATACTAAAACTTCCCTTAAAAAGGGAAATTTGGAACCATAACGGTTACCCAAAGTAACATATAAATGGGTTTCCACATTGGAGAAAATTAGTTCAAAGTGAAGATTGGACATGGAGGAAAAGAATATATATTTATAGGGAGTGATTGAGTTCATAAATCACAAAAAATTGAATCATCAAAGGAAATTTTAGGGCCTCAAAGTCATAAATCTGTGATGATTCCAGAAGCCGTGGGTTCAAAAAAAATTAAGGTATTAGGACAACATTTTTATTGTATCACTTTTAAATCATTGAGTAAATTTTGATAAATTTATTTAAACAAAATTAAATTCTTTGTTTGTGATTTTAAAATTTTATAATACACCCATTACCTCATGGAATGAATTTCCAGAAATTAACTTTGATTCATAAAGAACTAAAATACACTTTTAACGGATCTTAAGGCCCATAAAAGAATGAAAATTCTAACTATTTTTCTCTTAAAAATCAACATGCATTAATATATAAACATAAAAAGTAACACTACTGATTCATCATTAATATTTATTCATAAAAAATAAATATACGTTAACTAGGACATCATGTAGACTAGTGGTAGGTGTGAAACCTTTATCCTCCTTTAGTCATGGGTTCAAGACCTATGACATTTATGGACTTTATTGGTTATTACCCAAAATACATGATGTACTTTTAAAAAACACTAATATAATTTACAAAATATATAATATATACATCCTTGAAATAAGTTTAATCACTAAATAGACTTTTAACCAAGGGTTTCAATACAAAAATCAGTGCATAAATACTTTCTCCAAAGTTTAACTTAAAATTTTCATGAATGGTTAACCTTATAACCCTTTTAAAGATGAAAATCTAAAACTTTATAAAGAGAGTCATGAAATTAGCTTAACATTTATTCCCCTATATATATATATATAAAATTAGCATTTGTTTTTCACATTCCAAATAGGTGAATACCCTTCTTGTATATTCCCTTGAAACATGGTAATGACCTAAATTACCATAAATACTTTTGGAAAACATGAATGCTTCCTCATTAAAAAGGTTAATGAATATATTACGTAGATCTAAGAAGTTGTAAACTTCATCCATGATGACATAGACTATTTTTTCAACCAATCAATAATCAGATCTAGGGTAATCTGTGATATCTAATTTACTTTATCCCAATCAATCATCTCTTTATCCAAGTGAAATACAATTTTCTCAAAATCTTGATCACATTAAGGGTTACATTCACTTAATAAAAATATAACTTTTATAAGTCTTAATCACCATTAAACATATCATTTACAATACTTAATTAAAAATTATACTAAAAATACTTATATATTTCATGATTCATATAACATAATCTTTGAATTCCAAAACATAATTACTTCATTAGTCAAACCTATTCTTATACCATTACTCAAGATTCATAAACTTATTCCTTAATCCTTCTTTCCTAGAATCTAAAATATAAACCATGTCTTAAGATTACTCAACCTAAATCTAATCATGATTTTTATTTTTAATGTAAACAATATTGTAATAACATCACATACATTTATTATGTTGTTTGGAGTCTCTTCATTATCAGGATAAAATCAATCACTTGTACCACCTTGCTGATTCTCTTCATGAGCCTTCCACACAGGACATTGATTTTCATAATTACCATAATTTCCACATTTAAATTAGTCATCAACTGATGATAACTTAGGGAGGCCAATATTCCTTTCCATTCCGTTAACCAAAATCTTCATTTTACCCATGTAGTTAGTTTCTTTGCGTCCTTATTTTCCACAGTCAAAACATCTTCTTGTTCCTCTAAGACATTCACGTAAGTGATTCTTTACAAATTTTTTACACAAAAGAAATTGAATCTTCTTTCCTCCATGGTATCCATTACCCAAACTCTCAGAGAACTCCTTATTTATCTTCCTTGGTGAGTTCGAGAGTTAGTTAAGGTAAACATTGTTAATCATGTTCTATGAAAACTAATTAGGAATGATCACAAAATCTTTCAATCCAGTGATTACCCCACTTGAATACTCATCATAAAATCATCCATCACATCCAACATTAATCCAGTTCCTTTGGTTCCCTACCTTTGACTAAAACTAGAAAGAATTGAGTAAGAAATGATCATCATATTGAGGAATTGCATAATCAGGGAAACAACTTATATGATGTCTAAATTATAACACCTTTCTTAAACTATGACAACTCAGGTTTATCCTAGGTCATTCATAGCCAACTTGTATTTAAATCCTTCATGATGGTTTGTGAAGAGTGTGAATTTCCAAAGAATATACCTTGGGAGTGTCAAACCAGGTGTGCAACAAGGCCTGCTGTTGTGTACCAGATTACCCCGAGTCAGTCCCAGAACATCTTTTCAGAGTTGTTACCCCTAGTTTCATCTATTTCAGATCCACATCCACTTGTAGTATCCATATGAGGATATATTTCTTGGAAACCATTCACTGTATCCTTTACCAAAATTCTAGGACATTTTCCTAAACGTTAACTCATCCTTATACTTATACTTAGAGACAAACCTATAAATATCCTTAGAAATATACCTAGGGATCTCACTAAAGTTTTCTCATCCTAGTTTCCAATGGTTAACTATACCTTTTCTCTCATACCAACTATAACAACCCTCAATTTTCATATATTGACATTACATTACATTTGAGGAATACTTAAACATTATATAAATAGATGCTCAAATACTATAATGTAAAGTCCCAGAAATTACATGTATTTTTTTTAATATATGGGAATTTTAAAAGACCGTGAAAATTGACGGTGCGTGATTCTGAGGCCCGGAGTGCTCGGAATGAATTTCTGAACTTTTTTTCAGGTACGTTCAGTAAACATGCGAGCGGGTTTTTGTAACTTTTAAATCGGTGCTTGGAATTGAAATCCAAAGACACCGTTGAACTCGCAGTGCCAGTATTCGCTTAAGGAGACCTTCACCTCGACCGTAGTTGGTCGAGGGTGAAAGTTAGTTTTTGTGATTTTCATGGAAGAAGAAAAATAAAATATTTTACATTTTATTTTATTTTTTATTGAAACCTCTCTACATGGGTTATGGAGTTGGGGACCACCCAAACTAAAAACCCCCAAATTGAATTCTAGTGATGGGGACCACCTGAACCCCCTTTAATGGGAGAAAACCTCTAAACTACCCTACTTTAATTATTCCAACTTGACTTAATTAAATGAGACAACTTTAAATGTTAATTTAATAAAATTACACATTACGTTGGCTCCTTTTTCTTTTGGGGGTGGAAATCGTTGGCAAAGGAGGATTTGGGGTGAGCCTTGGAGAATGGGGAAGAACTCTTCAACTTCGATGAACTTCTCTCCAACGAAGAATGCGCCATCTTCTCCAACGAAGAATGCACCATCTTCTCCAACGAAGAACATCATCTCCATCGAAGAATGTTCTTCGGAATCAAGAAAGAGGATGACGCACGAGCCTGACTTTGGAAGCGGGTTGCAAAAGAAATGATTGTTGGCACCCTCTTCTCCTTCACTGATTTCATCTCGCGACACATCAACGAACCTTCGAGGTAGGGGTGTGATTTCAATTAATCATCGTTAATCTTCCTTCACGTTGAATCTCCTCCCATGAGCCACTTGCTACCGCACTAACACGGAGGGTACATGCCAAATGAACATGGTCCGACCTCTCTGAAAATCATTGTGGTTATTTATGTGTTCTTCAAGATGGAATAGGATGGAGACAGACACTAGTGGGGCTCAGGAACGGCGGCCGACACCACGACCGACCGCAAAGAAGACGGCGGCGCGTGTTCGCGCCGCCCGACGAGCAAGGGCTGCAACTTTGTGCCACGGTGGCGAAGGGAGGACGACCGGAGTTTGGCCGACCGTGGAGGGGCGGCGAACGACGTGCAACTAGGAGGCGAAAGGGGCTGGCCATTTTGGCTGGCTGAGCTTTACCGATCGGGACCCACGGTGGGTCCTGCGTACTGCCTGGTGACCGAACAGCTTCGGCTATTCAGTGATGGAGGGCGGGGGGTGCGTGACACCTCCCCACATGCGGCCAGGCTGGGCCACCCAGTGCCGGATGGGCCACCCAATGTGGGCCGAGCCACGCAGAGTGGGCCGGGTCAGATCTCACGGGCCGGGTCTGACCAGGGCCAGACCTGGATTGGGCCAGGTTGACCCGAACCGGACCCGGGCCAGTTTCGACCCTATACGTTCTTTCAGCCATATCTTGAGTTACATGCATCCGTTTGACGAAACGTCTATGGTGCCGGAAACCTTGGAGTGAGTTAGTCCTTTTGGTATACCCCAATTGATATTTGGATAAATTTGGGGTATGGTTGGGTTGTATCAAGCACGAATCCAACCGGGACTTCGGGACTAAAAGGCTAATAACTTACAGACTGAGCGTCCGATTGATGCACCGTTTGTTGAATTGAGACCCCTATGACATGGAAGTCCTTTGAGATACTTCTTTGTAGGAATTCGTGGTAGTTGGAGTATCGAACAGTGGATTGAGGAGTAGACCCCCCCAGAGACAAGCAAGTTTAGTGTGGGAACCCAGTAGCTGGCTGTAACATGAGAAAGAGATCATTTGTGGGTCTGTGTTCGAGAGTCTCACTTGGATCCACTCTAGGAATCCACGTGGGACTACTCTAGGATCCTACGTGGGTCTGTTTTACTAGGATCCTATGTGGGTCTGATGATGTACTAGGATCCTGTCTGGGTCTGATGTTGTACTAGGATCCTGTGTGGGTCTGATGATGTACTAGGATCCTGTGTGGGTCTGATGATTTAGGATCCTATGTGGGTCTGCCTCTTAACAGAGTAAGATGATTCAGTAGTTACGTCTAATCATCTCTACTACTGTACCTAAGATATACCTGGTATGAGCTGATTCCTTACCTTTATGGTGATACCTTTGTAGTATTCTTCTGTGTGGCGTACCCTTGTGGTACTTACCTTCATGGTGGCACCTTTGTGGTATTCTTCTATGTAGCATACTTTTTTTGGTACTTACCTTCGTGGTATTCCTTCCTTTGTGGAACATTTGAGCTTCGGGATAATGAGTTGGGCCTTGTGTTTCCTCATGATTGAGATGGGTTTACTTGATAACTTAGATATATGTATGGGCATATACCTAAGTAGGGTTGTCAATTATTTTCATGCTTTGTGGTTTATCCTTTATGGATTTTGTGATACCTTGAGGGTCTCGGGGTCCCTACTGAGTATCGTTACACTCACCCCTACATGGGCTATGCCCGCACCTTATTGTGTTTGGTGCAGACGATGGACGACACTGACTGAGGACGAGGGTACCATGATTGGAGGTAGCTCAGAGGTGGACCTTAGATGAAGCATACCGCAGAGACGACCGTTTGAGAGCTGTACCTACCCTTCAGGTAGGATCTTTGGCAGGTGTTCACAGGAGTTGCTCAGTTTACTTATAATTTTCAGTTTTCTTGTACTTTCCAGTTGGGCTTGTATTCTGGCCCCTTTTACTTACTGTACACATTATTTTTACTATTCAGTTTACTCATGTTCGTATCTTGTTGTGTGCTTGGTTGCATGAGTTTATAGGTTATAAAGGCAATGCCTTCCCAGTTTTAGGGAATAAACCTTTGGTGCTAGTCGCCAGCCCCTGGACTATGGAAGGCGGGCTTGGGTAGTCACGACACAGGCCCTGGGGGACGGGTGATGAAAAATTGGTATCAGAGGAGTCGGTTCTACCATAGAACATTGGAATCTTCTTTTTTAATGACAATAGTATTAAGTTTTATGAGTGTGGTCTTTAGTTCGGGGAGTCCAGTGTTGGTGTGGCAGCCTACATATCCATACACCAGGACCATGACTTCTGATTTCCGAATCAGTGCACAAAAACAATGATTGTGTGTGTTTTTAGAAGAGTTCTTATTTGTGATCTCTTTGATTCTGCTCACCAGGTATAACTTATTGACCTTGGTGCACCTTTTTCTTTTTAGGATGCCTCCACACAGACAACCAGCTAGGGTTATGGGTATAGTACGCACTGATAGCCCACCGATCAACGAGGCCTTGGTGCAGGGCCCTTTTCCAGTAGAGGCACCAGTGGAGGCACCAGCGGTACCATTACCCGTTGGGCCACCGATGCCACCAGCCCCATCAGTAGAGGGTGCATGCCGCTGGAGCGCGTTGCATGAGTTCCAGAGCCAGAGGACACCCAGGTTCAGGGGAGAGACGTACCCACCGGAGGCTGAGGATTGACTGGAGGCCGTGGTGAGAGTCTTCTGATTAGTAGGGACACCAGCTGATCTCATGGTGATCCTTGCCTCCAGTATTCTACAGGTAGTAGAAGGTAGATGGTGGAGCTTGATGCTCCAGGTTCACGACAAGGTGATGCTTCTCTAGGCAGAATTCGAGATCCTGTTTTAGGAAGAGTTTGTCCCAGCAACTCTTCATGCAGTATGCATACATGAGTTTCTTCATCTGCAGTAGGGATGCATGACTATGGCTTAGTACTCAACGAGGTTAACTGACCTCTCATGCTACTCCACTGATATGGTGCGGGACCCATTCTTCAGGGCTCAGACCTTTGAGCAGGGACTCAAGCTGGAGATCAGGGATTCGATGATTTCTATCAGCATCCCGACACAGACGGGGGTGTTAGAGAGATCCCTCTTAGTGGAGAGTTTTCTTGCTGAGCAGCCACCAACAGTGAGACCCACCACCGGACGTCACGTAGCAGAGTCTTCTACAGCCGGCAGCAGACAGATGTCTCAAAGGTCCAATAGGACTAGACCTACAAGTGGATGACCGCTTGACTCAGGATTAGTTGTGCGGGGTACCAGAGATAGATCCAGTCATGCGAGGAGCAAGTAATGTTTCACATGCGGCGGGCAGGGTCACATGGCTCGTGACTGCCCAACCTTCCGTATGGATGATCAGCAGGTGGTCAAGGGACCACCCAGGCAGAGACAGAGGTTTGAACGAGGAGGTCCTTAGGGAGCAGGCGGACATGGCAGAGGAGTTGGCCGTGCATCTGGTGGTGGACAATGATTCGATGTGTTACCGCCACCACCACCAGGTGGTCCACCCCGACCACAAGGAGCAGGTGGATAGGGGCAAGCACAGTTCTAGGTAGCTGAGGCCTACGACCACGTTGCTTCGAAGATGATACGAGGTACGATCTGTGTCTACTCCACCTTAGCTGCAGTACTTATAGACACAGGTTCCAGTCATTCTTTTATTGCCACTACCCTCATTCGGAGTTTAGATATTCCGATAGAGCCGTTGGCTCGATCCTTATGGCTAGAGACTCCTACGGGAGAAGATTCGATGATTACACACTAGTTATGGCAGTGTGATCTTATTCTAGGAGGCGATAGCTTCGGCTGGGATCTCCTAGTAGCAGTGCTGAGGATTTACGACGTCATATTGGGTGTGGATTGGTTATCTACAGTCCATGATTAGATTGACTGTATTAGGCACAAATTGCAGTGTGTCTGCACGGATGGGACCAGATTTACCTTCACCGGTGAAAAGGGAGCCTTTACAGCACATGATGGACTTACCCAGAGGAGAGTGAAACCGATCACTCATCAGTTAGCTAGCCTTACCCTAGGAGCGGTTGATTTGGAGAGTCCGAGTTATCCTATAGTGGTGGACCAGTACGCGGATTTCTTCCCTGATGATGTTCTCGGTCTACCTCCTCGTAGAGAGGTGGACTTTTACATTGACTTGTACCCCGAGATGACACCGATATCTATACTAGCATATCGGATGGCTCCTACGGAGCTTCGTGAGCTGTGAGTATAGCTAGAGGACTTACAGGGGAAGGGGTTCATCCGGACCAGTGTTTCTCCTTGGGCAGGCCCAATTTTGTTCTCCAAAAAGGTGTATGGGAGCTTGAGACTTTGTGTTGAATATCAGGACCTGAACCAAGTGACCGTGAAGAACAAGTACCCATTTCTGAGGATTGACGACCTCTTTGATCAGCTGAAGGGAGCATGGTGGTTCTCGAAGATAGTCCTCAAATCAGGCTATCACTAGCTCAGAGTACGAGACCAGGATGTGCAGAAGACAACTTTTAGATGTCGGTACGGCTACTACGAGTTCTTGGTTATACCGTTCAGCATGAACAATAATCCAGCAGTGTTCATGGGACTCATGAACAAGATCTTTCAGCCATACCTTGATCTATTTATAGTAGTTTTCATCGACGACATTCTGATCTACTCGGCTACTGAGGAGGAGTATTCTTATCATTTGCAGATAGTTCTGGACACACTCCGAGAGCACCAGCTTTATGGTAAGCTCTCGAAGTGCAAGTTCTGGATCCTAGAGGTTCACTTTTTGGGACATGTAATCTCAAAGGCTTGAGTTGTGGTGGATCCAGCGAAGATTGAGGCGTTACTTGCTTGAGATCCACCTAGGAGTGTGATTGAGGTATAGAGTTTCCTGGGTTTGGCCGGATACTACCGGAGATTTGTACCATATTTCTCCAGAGTTGCAACACCTTAATTAGCATTGACGAAGAAGGGGCAACCCTTCATGTGGTCGGAGAGATGCCAGTGGAGTTTTTAGGAGCTAAGGCAGAGGCTGACTAGTGCCCCCATCTTGAGGCTACCAGAGGAGGGAGTAGGGTACGTAGTATACTGCGACACATCAGGGACCAGGCTCAGATGTGTCCTGATGCAGGAGCGAGCAGTGATCACATATGGTTCTCGACATCTGAGACAACATGAGAAGAACTACGCTACCCATGACCTGGAGTTAGCAGTAGTGGTCTTCGCCTTGAATATGTGGCGACATTACTTGATGGGCGAACATTTTACAGTCTACTCTGATCACAAGAGTCTCAGGTATATCTTCTCTCAGAAGGACCTAAACCTGAGATAATGACGTTGGATTGAGTTCCTCGAGGACTATGACTTCAAGATATTCTATACTTATGGTAAGGGGAACATTGTAGCAGATGAACTCAGCAGGAGATCTGGTATACAACTACTAGGTGAGGCGATGGAGTAGCTGGCCGCTTTGCAGATATCCTTTATGGACCGAGATGGAGCACTTTTTCTTAAGTCTCTTACAGTCACTCCCCCACTTATTCAGTGACTTAGGGAGGCACAATGCAGGGACACTAACTGCAAGGCTCAACGTGCTCAGATACCCACATGACATGCACCTGATGGATTTTCTAAAGGTGGTGAGCACGTCATCCTCTATAGAGGATGTACCATAGTACCAGTGTCACTTCAGGAGGAAGTATTGAGGGAGTTCAACACGTCCCCTCTAGTGGTTCATCCAGTAGTGGAAAAGATGTACCAGGACCTCTGATGACAACACTGGTGGCCGAGAATGAAGAAAGCAGTAGCAGAGTGTGTCTCTCAGTGCCTCACTTGTTAGAAAGTGAAGGTGGAGCATCAGGTATCAGCAAACTTAGTTCAGCCTTTAGAGGTCCTAGAGTGGAAGTGGGATGGGATATACATGGATTCGTGATGGAATTCCATGTACATCTATGGGTCATGATTCTATTTGGGTGATCTTCGACTGACTCACCAAGTCAGCCCACTTCCTACCGATCAGAGAGCAGGGTTTTGTAGAGATCTTGGGATGCCTCTATGTGCAGGAGATTGTGAGGTTACATGGAGTACCCTCAACGATTGTCTCCGATCAAGATGCACGTTTCACTTCCCTGCTATGGAAGGGGTTGCAGGAGGCTTTCAGGACGTAGCTTCGTTTGAGCACCACCTTCTATCCTTAGACGGATGGCTAGACTGAGTGGACCATTTAGAACCTTGAGGACATGCTGTGTGCTTGCATCCTCGACTTCGGTTGCAGTTGGGAGGATCACTTTCCTTTGGTGGAGTTTTCATATAACAAAATCTATCACTCCACCATTGGGATGACACCTTTTGAGGTGTTGTACAGACGACCTTGCAGATCACCTTTGTGATGGACTGACCTAGGGGAGTCTGCACTCGTGGGACTAGAGATGGCACGAGCTACCATAGAGAAGATGTAGATAATCCAAGAGTGGATGAAGACTACATAGATTAGGCATAAGTCTTATGCTGATAGGAGACAGATACCTCTGGAGTTCAAGGATGGTGACCACGTCTTTCTACGGGTCTCACCTCGACGAGGTTTTTGGAGATTTGGTCAGGGCGGTAAGCTATCTCCGAGGTTCATCAGACCCTTTCAGGTCCTCAGCAGAGTTAGTGAGGTGGCTTACTGCTTAGCTCTTCCACCTCAGTTGCACCGGGTGCACAACTTCTTTCACGTATCCCAGATGAGGAGATATGTTCATGACCCATCTCACATCATCGACAACGGTGAGATGGACATTGACGATGGGGACTCGTTTACAGAGGTTCCAGTGGAGATTGAGGATTGGCAGGAGTGGGTCCTTCATGGGTGGTTGATACCTCTGATGCGCATTCACTGGCAGCACGGGAAACCTCTAGGAGATCACATGGGAGCGGGAGGCTCATGTTTGTGCTCAGTACCCCCAATTTGTTTCCTAGCTTGTGATGTGGCTTTAGGGGACGCAAATCCCTGAGGTGGGGAGAATGTAAAGACCTAGAAATTCCACATATTTTTTTTAATTTATGGGAATTTTACGAGGCCGTGAAAATTGATGGCACGTGATTCCGAGGTCTGGAGTGCCCAGAATGAATTTATGAACTTTTTTTTTCTGGTACGTTCAGTAAAAATGCGAGCGAGTTTTTGCAACTTTTAAACCGGTGCTTGGAATTGAAATATGAGGACACCATTGAACTCACAACACCGGTATTCGCTTAAAGAGACCTTCACCTCAACCGCAGTTGGTCGAGGGTGAAAGTTAGTTTTCGTGATTTTTGTGGAAGAAGAAAAATAAAATATTTTACATTTTATTTTATTTTTTATTGAAACATCTCTACATGGGTTATGGAGGTGGAGACCACCCAAACTAAAAACCCCCAAATTGAATTCTAGTGGTGGGGACCACCCGAACCCCTTTAATGGGAGAAAACCTCTCAACTCCCCTACTTTAATTATGACAACTTGACTTAATTAAACGAGACAACATTAAATGTTAATTTAATAAACTTAACACATTATGTTGGATCATTTTTATTTTGGGGGTGAAAATTGTTGGCAAAGGAGGATTTGGAAAGATCCTTGGAGATTGAGGAAGAACTCTTCGACATCGACGAACTTCTCTCAAACGAAGAATGCTCCATATTCTCCAACGAAGAATGCTCCATCTTCTCCAATGAAGAATGTCATCTCCATTGAAGAACGTTCTTCAAAATCAAGAAAGAGGACTATGGATGAGCCCGAATTCAGAAGTGGGTTGTGGAAGAAATGACCATTGGAACCCTCTTCTCCTTCACCGATTTCATCTCACGACACATAAACGAACCTTTGAGGTAGGGGTGTGATTTCGATTAATCATAGTTAATCTTCTTTCACGTTGAATCTCCTCCCATGAGCCACTTGCTACCGCACTAACACAGAGGGTATGAGCCAAATGAACATGTCCCTACCTCTTTGCAAATATTTGTGGTTCTTGATGTATTCTTCGCGATGGAGGAGGACAATGACCGACACTGGTGGGGATCGGGAACGGCGGCCGACACCACAGCCGGCCGGAAAGAAGACGGCGGTGCGCGTCCGCGCCGCCCGACGAGCAAGGGCCGCGGCAGCGAAGGGGGGATGGCCGGTGTTTGACCAGCTTCAGAGGTGCGGCACACGACGCCCCTCCAGGAGGTGAAAGTGGCCGGCCGTTTCGGCCGACCGATCTGTATCGAGCGGGACTCGCGGCGGGTCCCACATGCTGCCTCGTGACCGAATGGCTTCGGCCGTTCGGTGATGGAGGGCGGGGGGCGCACGACTCCCCCTACATGCATCTAGGCCAGGCTGCCTAGTGCAGGTTGGGCCGCCCAGTGCGGGCCGGGTCGGATCACGCGGGTCGGTCCGACTGGGTCGGACCGGACCCGGGCAAGTTTGGACCCTATACATTCTTTAGGCCATATCTTGAGATACATGCATCCATTTGAGAAAATGTTTGCGGTGCCAGAAACCTTGGAGCGAGATGGTCCTTTTGGTATATGCCACTTGAGATTTGGATAAAGTTGGGGTACGGTTGGGTTGGATCGAGCACAAATCCAACCGGGCCCTCGGGACTAAAAGGCCAATAACTTACAGACCGGGCGTCTAATTGGCGCACCGTCTGTTGCGTTGATACCCCTATGACGTGGAGGTACTTTGGGATACTTATTCATGGGATTTCGTGGCAGTTGGAGTATCGATCAGTGGATTGAGGAGCGGACCCTCCCGGAGACAAGCGAGCTTAGTGCGGGAACCCAATAGCTGGCTGTAACATGAGAAAGGGATCCTTTGTGCGTCTATGTTTGAGAGTCTCACTTGGATCCACTCTAGGAATCCATTTGGGACTACTCTAGGATCCTATGTGGGTCTTATGTACTAGGATCCTGTGTGGGTCTGATGATGTACTAGGATCCTGTGTGGGTCTGATGCTGTACTAGGATCCTGTGTGGGTCTGATGATGTACTAGGATCCTGTGCGGGTCTGATGATTTAGGATCCTACATGGGTCTACCTCTTAACATAGTAAGATGATTCAGTAGTTACGTCTAATCATCTATACTACTGTACCTAAGATATACTTGGTATGAGTTGAGTCCTTACCTTCGTGGTGATACCTTTGTGGTATTCTTATGTGTGGCATACCCTTGTGGTACTTACCTTCATGGTGATACCTTTGTGGTATTCTTCTGTGTGGCGTACTTTTGTGGTACTTACCTTCATGGTATTCCTTACTTTTTGGAACAGTTGAGCTTCAGGCTAATGAGTTGGACCTTGTGTTTCCTCATGATTGAGATGAGTTTACTTGATAACTTAGGTATATGTATGAGCATATACCTAAGTAGGGTTGTCAATTGTTTTCATGCTTTTTGGTTTATCCTTTATGGATTTTGTGAGACCTTGAGGGTCTCGGGGTCCCTACTGAGTATCGTTATACTCACCCCTACATGGGATACGCCCGCACCTTGTTGTGTTTGGTGGAGATGACGAACATCGCTGACTAAGGATGAGGGTACCAGGACTGGAGGTATCTCGGAGGCGGACCTTAGACAAGGCATACTGCAGAGATGACCGTTTGAGAGAAGTACCTACCCTTCAAGTAGAATCCTTGGTGGGTGTTCACAGGAGCTACTCAGTTTACTTGTACTTTCCAATTTTCCTATACTTTCCAGTTGGGCTTGTATTTTGGCCCCTTTTACTTACTGTACACACTCTTTTTACTGTTTATTTTACTCGTGTTCTTATCTTGTTGTGTGATTGGTTGCATGAGTTTACAGGTTATAAAGGCAATGCCTTCCCACTTTTAGGGAATACGCCTTCGGTGCTAGTCTCCAGCCCCTGGCCTATAGAAGGCAGGCTTGGGGTAGTCACAGCATGGGCCCCGAGGGATGGGTCGTGACATGAAATTGGTATAGTGCCTTTGGGAACTTGGTAACATAAACACTGGTACATAAGTGAGCTACATTATCTCCCACTAGGTTCTTCACAACTATCACCCTTCTCAAAAACATTATACTTACTACATATCTTCATAACCTGGGGAAAGAAATATAAAAAGGGGTGAGCTCAAATACCCAGTAAGGGTAAACAAGGGAGATATGTAAGCATAAACATGATCATAGGGGTATGGGAACATGATCAAAACATTAGAAGATCATACCCTACATATCAAAGATCTTAAACATGAATCATGGAATAAAGCTTGGCAGTTCATAAGACATGAATCATAAAGAAATAAAGGACATAAGACATGAAAGAAAAACATAGGAATAAAACATAGAATTGTGGAAAACACATAAGCATATAATGATTTCCATAGTTTCCAAGGAATCAATGCCAAGACCATCTTAGTAAACAAAGTCCTTTACTGAATTGAGTAAACCCCCATTCCAGCCATATATTACTGAAATGAGTAAGCCCTCATTCCATCCCTATATTACTGAACTGAGTAAGCCCTCTTTCCATCTTTTTATTACTGAATCGAGTAAAATCTCATTCCAACCCTTTATTACTGAACCAAGTAAAACCTCATTCTAGCCCTGTATTACTGAATCGAGTAAATCCTCATTCCAACCGTGTCTATCTCATGAGATATAAATCTTTACCAAATTCATTGGAGGGAGATATAGGTTCCAACCATCACATAATTAAATCATACATATATGTTCCACTAGATCATAAATAATCATATCATATCCAATGAAATGAAATGGGTATCATAAACATGTAAACACATCATAGCATGTGGAAAGAGATAGGTTTCACAATCATTTTATTAAAAACATAACCCATGAAAGAGAAACATATTCCATAAACATATAATCCATGAAGGATAAATAGGTTTCATAAAGACCATGACATTAATCATAACCCATTCATAGAAAGGATACAAATTGAACTTTTAGATCATTTCCTACAAAGGCATGAGTAACATCAATAGATGTCATCTTAGATGGAAAATAATTTTAAAATATCTTTTAAAACGTTTCTTGTGGAAAATATCCTTTCTTGTTTGAAAAATAATTTTTAATACATAAAACCATTTGAAAATAATTTTATTATAAAATACATTGAAAACTTATAAAGAAGACATGAAATCATTTTGAAAACCTTTTTACTTGAAAAATTATAAAATAAGCTTCAAAAGATTTTAAAAAACTTTTTCTTTGAAAAAACTTTGAAAAATTATAAATAAAGATTGAAAATGTTTTTAAAACCTTTTTACTTGAAAACATATAAAAGAAGCTTGAAAATGTTTTAAAGCCATTTCTTTGAAAATGCATTGAAATATTTTAAATAAGGCTTGAAAACATTTTGACAACAATTTTACTTGAAAACTTATAAAAGAAGCTTAAAAACATTTTTAAAAAAAATTTCCTCGAAAATTAATTTTAAAAACATTTTATTAAAGATTAACCTTTAAAAAAAATTCAAAGGAAGCTTCAAATAAATGACGATGGGTAAATCTATACATGCCGTACTAGGTAAAAAGAACATTCCTTTTGTACAATGAAAAGGTTAAAAAAATGAATTATTTAGAAAGTGATAAGAAGATTCCTTTGAAGGGATAGGTAAAAGAAAAAAGGTTAAATGTCTTTTAAATATTATATTAAAATGGTATAATATTCTTGGAAACCCTTTTTCGAAAACATGGTTTTGAAGGAACATATATTTCCGACCGAAGAGATGGTAAAGTCATGCTTCTTTAAAAACACTTTATTAACTATCTTATGTACCAAAGAGTATAAAATGGTACCAATACATGGATATATCATGAAATAATAGAGGATAAGTAAACTCACGAGTGTTCATGAAATATGGATCAAAATGTTTCATCAAAGGAATCATAAACACAAACAATCTCGAAAAGCGATGAGATTGTCTCAATAAACTCTTATAACTTGGTAACTTGGGATCATGCTCTCCAAAAATGAAATTACATGAATCTTATAATATCATGAAAATATTTAGATTCATTATATGTAAAATTTAATAATATACACCTCGAATAAATAGTTTAGGTGCATAAAAAAACATGAGTCTCAAAGAAGGAAAATTAAGACAAAATAATTTTACTGATTTGGTAACTTTTGAAACTTAAACCACATAAAATAAGGATCATAAAATGGAAATGTTAATAACCATAAATTTAAGTATAATATTCATAGAATAAAATATTGTTCAGTACATACACCACATAAAATGAAAGAGTGTAGAACATAACATGTATCTCATAGAAATTAAAAGTGAGATGAAATCCCCTTACCTTGTCTCTTGAATCTCATCGTACTCGTTCAAAAAACCTATATAATAAATATAAATTTATTATAAATATTTTACAGAACCATATTATTATATATAATACTATATATGGTTTTATTATGACCTTATATTACCCGCTTGTTAATGATCATATGTTAAGGTTTCACTTTGGGTAATATTCGCTTTGTTCTTCGCATGTGCCTTAATTTGTTATATCATTGGTCATTATAATTATAAAATGATTAAATAATGTAAATAATTATATAAATATCATTAATATCCAGTATATTTATATTATAATAATCTATAATATAAATAAGTATGAAATAGAATACACCATTCATGGAGACGGTAAGCCGTACGTACGCATGAACGATGTTTTCATTTTTATTATCATATTGAAAGAAAGCATGTAAATGATATATATATCTATGTATGTATATATATAATTATTAAATTATCATGATTATATCATATAATTTCAATAAACCCATCCTTAATACATTCCATGTGGTGTGTGAATGAATCACATCGCTTTGAGGGGGTGATAGTCCACATTTCCTCAAACGAAATTATCATAATTACACCAAATGGAAAGTAAAAATATGTGCATTGTAAAAGGAATAAATAAGATTAAATACATAATAAATATAATATATTATATATATAAATATATTTTACATCATAATGGCCACCATGATTGGTGGTAAAGGATAAATGAATAATCATCGTTTCGTGAGGTAGTAGTTTGTTGTACACAGAAACGATATGTTTGATATCCATTATATAGAGGTGTGTGCAAGTGTAGGTATAACCATTAGAATAAAAACATACTAGTATATTTATGATAATGTTTTTTTCATAAAATAATATAATAAATATATTTTAGGGGGTGGATAAGGAAAATAAAGGAAAGGAACTTAAGAGAAGATGCTACCTCTTAATTGGTTAACCCCTTTTGGTTTGTGACAAAAGGTTTCCTTGAGAGGATTTATGAACAAAGGGAGGATTAAAGGTATATGGGAGGGATTTTTTGGAGTCTAATTGTTCAGATATTGGCCCAACCTAAAAGTTTTTAGAGGTGTGAGGAATGGGTAGAGGTGGTGGCCTTTTATAGGGAAGGAAAAAGACTCACTTGGAATTTTTGGAAACAAGTTGAGTGCGCACATGTTCTTGCCTAAAAAAAGTCATACCAAACCAAAAAAACTAAATAATGGAAGGTTAATTTCCTAATAATTTCTATAAAATGGGTTTTGGACACGTTTATAGGTCATTTTGGGTCTTATATTTAAGGTTTAGTACTTTATTAACATAATTTTTCTCTTAACCGGTGTAATTAATTTTAATCTCTTTCACTAATATTTTTGGTAAAAATAAAAGTTGAAATTATTAGACATTATAAATTATTCTTATTCAAAGTATTGAATCCATTTTTTCAAATTCTAATCACATAAGCGGCAGAAATTAATTTAAAATTAATCCCACAGATGGGATGACACTGTGGGTTTTTAAAGTAAAAAAGATCAAAAGTTTGCTAAGTTTTTATATCTAATTTCATTTTGAAATTGGCTCCAATGACTAAAATTGGATTAATTTATAAAAATATTATATAAATAAACTATTAAATCAATTAATAATATAATTTAACCTTATAAATAAATTATATGAAAAAACAGTTTTGAATTAAAATCCAGTATTTTAAACTATTCATTAAAAGTTGAAACCTTACATAAAAATACCAAAAATTTATTCCAACCTAATTTTTATGTTTCGTTTCAAAATATAATGTTTATTTTTTCATATTAAATTTATAAAAGTTATAAAAATTTTATTTAAAATGGGTTCACCATTAAAAGGTGGTAAAAAACGTCTTAATAAAAATATAGGTTTTTAAGCATAAAATTGGATTTGTTCTTATCTTATGTCTATATAATCTATTGGATGAATATAAAAAATATTTTATTGAATATATAACATATTTATTACATTAATATAACTTACCAATTGTAATTATTTTAATTTACTAGGTTAAAATAAAATTTTTACTATAATAATATTTTCCTTTATATTTAATCGGTTTTCATATTCATTAATTGGTAACCTATAAATTCATCTTATATTTGTGCACAACATATATTTTCACAATTTATTTGATACTATTTATATATATCAACTTAAAGACTATGTTATATTCTATTACAATATCATTTTTAATAATATATTATAGTTAGGTAACACTCAGTCTTGCGTGTTACGTAATCCATTGAGGAAGGTCAATCTTGCATGTAATTTACTCTAAAATTATTGTTCCACATAATGTATGCCAATTTGGGGTTACATATAACATATTTCAAGCCAGTTCCGTGTGAACCGAATGTTTGACTTAGTGAAAAACTATTTTTAGCGTTATGTGAATTGAAAAATAGGAAAAGATTAATTTAATTCGATTTTTTTCACAAAATCTCAGGGTGTTACAGTTATTATATTAATGGAATAACTTATATCCTTCTCATATTAAATCAAATGGGAAATTAAACCACTGATCATGTGTATGGTGGACTACCACCTCGCGAACTGATGTAATTTATTTTCTATCAACACCCATAATAGATGGATATAATGGTGTATTTAAATTATATATATGATATTTATTAAATAATTATATGTATGGAATTATAATATCACATCTAACTTCTTACCTTTATATCCTTTTAAAAATGATAACGTCGCTCATGCGTACTTGTCGACTACTGCCTCAACGAAGTGATGTGATAAAATTTTCATTTTATTTTTATATGGATGGTAACAAGGATAAATTTAATGAATATATATGATATAAAAATTATCTTGGAAATTTTAATGATTATTTTACTTTATTATATTCCATCGGTCAAAAAAATGGAAACATATTTCATGCGTATGTATGACCTACCTTCTCCATGAACGGTATAATTCATTTATTTATATCTAACTTTTATAGATGACTCTAAATATATATAATATTTATATCATTATAAAAATTCTTGATATTATGTAATCATGATCACATTACAAGGAATAAAACTACCAAACCAAAACATACCTGAAAAATGAAGTAGTTATCACTCAAACCAATGATTTTAATAAAGAAGTATTAATCAATGAGTGATAAAAGGATATAAATCAATCATATATGGTATGATATATTTGATTATGATTCATTAATAGATATATAATAATTATATATTTATTATATAGTAGGTTTTAATGTGTATGAAGGAATTCAATACTTGAGGTAAGTGATTTTTAGTCTCTCTTTTATTTCTAGGAGACACATGCCTTATTCACCACTTGTTTCTTTTATGTGGTGTAAATACTAACACTATGACATGTTATATCATGAATATCATAATTTTAATAATATTTAAAGTTTCATTTGGTGTTATTATTTAATTTTTCTTATGATTCAATAGTTACCAAAGTGGTAAGTGTTTTACGTTACAATCTCATTTTTTACCAGGATTGTTTATGATTAAGTTCTTGATGATGAAATATTATGATCTACCTATCAAGAACCTCATGAACTTTATTCTACTATGGTTATTTCTTGAGAATAAATGTTTTCCATTAATTTTACTCTTTTTAATAATTCAAGAGTCTGAAATAATGTTTTAAAAGAAAACCATCTTTATTTCTATCTTCGGTCAAAAACCCATTTTCTTCCATGTCCATGTTTTCTTTGAAAAATTTTCAATAATGTTTTAATATTATACTATGATTTTTAAATTAATTATCACCCATGAATTAATTTTTAAAAAATGGGTTTAAAACAAATATTCTTATCATTTTTTGAATGAGGTACTTTTGAATTTTTACTAAAAATGTGAAAGGAATCTGTGACATATCATGTACAGCATGAAAAAAATTTCTTTTTCATCAAGATCGATCAGTATTTTGAATCTTATTTTACAGGTTTCCATAGTTATTTTAAAAGAATTTTTTTCCATAATATTTTGTAATTTTTTTATTTTAAATATTTTATATTCAAAATTGAAAGGGTATTTTCCTTAAGAATGTTTTCAATGACATTTTTATGGTATTTCTATTCATCCACGACAAAAGCCTTCAGTGTTTCTTATGTTTTATTGGGGAAATGATCGAATTATACCATCTTTATTCTTTATATGGATGTTTTATGATTATGATGATGAGATTTTTAGGAAACCCATTTATTTTACATGGTTTATTCCATTATGTACTGATGAAATGTTTATGAAACCCAATCTCTTTGCATGGGTTGTGATATAATGATATGAGGAATGTTTTGTGATATTATCACACACACATATAAGGTTTTCATTATTTAATGGGTCGGTCCAGAATTATATATCCCTCCAATGAATTGGGTAAAGTATTATTTCTCATAAGATAATAATAGGAAATAAGTCGATGTTCTTGATCCGCTATGGGGAAAAAGTTGATGTAATTTATCCGTTATGGGGAACAAGTTTATGTGCTTGATCCACGATTGGGAATAAATGTTTATACCCAATCTGTTATGATTTTATGGTCTCAATAGTTAAACTTGGCATATGAAATGGTTTCTATACTTATTATGATTCCAAAATTTTATAACATGAACTTATGGTTCATGATTGTTTTATGATTATTTCTCACTCTTATGAATCATGTCATTTGAAATGATAAATATTTATGCCATGACCCATGTTTATGATATTTGACAGATTATGTATGAAAATTTTAAGTTATGTTCATGATCTCATACCATTTTTTATATTATTATTTCATATTGTTGTTGATTTATATCTCTCATATTTACCCTTACTGAGTATCTGATCTCACCCTTTCTTATGTTTCCTTTCCCCAGGTTATGAAGAAATATTTTAAGTAGGGATTTTCTATGAATAATACTAAATGAGAAGATCTTTTTGGGATATGTTAAAGATGTTTCATTAAATAATAAGATTATATATCTAGTATCCAAAGACACTAAACCTTTATAGTCACTAGGAATGTATTTCTGAAATTTATTGAATATTAATCTAAAAATATGTAATATTTATGTATGAAAAGTCTGAGTTGTTATAGTTGGTATCAGAGTATAGGTTTAGTTAAACATTGGAGATTAGGATTAGAGAACTTTGGTGAAAATCTTAGGGATAAATATAAGTATAGGATAATATCTTAAAGATTTGTTAAGGAATATATTATGTGGTTTTCCTAATAATACATCAATATTTGGATAATACAAGTGGATGTGGTTTTGGAATAGATGAATCTAGGAGTTACAACCCTAAAAAGAGTTGGATGAGTATATCTTGTCTATAATTCTGGTGTACAATGAGATTTCCCTTACTATTAATCTAGTTTGACACTTCTAGGGGTTATGTTTAGGTTAATTAAAATTTTCTTTATGAACCATCATAAAGTATTTGAATAGATAATTTTCATGAATGACCTTGGTTAAATGTAAAGTGTCATTGAGTGAAAAGTATATGTCATGATTTAGATATCCTATAATTTATTTTTCAAGATTGTGTGGTTTTACACTAAGATTATTGTTTCTCACACTCTACCTTTTGTTTTTAGTCAATGGATGGAACAATGAGGAATTTCATTAATGCTAAATGTGATGGACAATGGAATAATTTTCATTATAAGAAACCAAATGAAGTGGGAGCTGGAATGGAGAACCTTTTCATTATTCCTAGTCATATATCTTGATTTATGATTAACAATATCAACTTGGGTATGTTTTTTAATAAATATAATAATATAAAGTTGGAGTTTTATGAAGACCATGGAGGAAAGAAAATTCAGTTTCCTACATGTCAGTAATGTGAGAAGAAGCACCCAGGAGAATGTCTCAAAGGAATGGAAAGATGTTATATATGTGAAAACAAAGGCCATAGAGCAATGAATTTTTAAGTAATTTAATGTATTATATGTAGGGAATATGGGAATTATCTGGGTGAATTCCATAATCCAAGGATTAAATCCTAGACCAAGGAAGGACCTATGATATAAAAATTGTTGAAGAGAAAGGATTGAAATATTTATGAATTTGAATTTTAAGAATGATGTTGTAAAAGTATTTTTATCAATGGTATTTTGGTTATAATAATTATGAAACATATAAATATTGTTCCTCCTAATTTTGATTTAAGTATTTAAAAGTATATATTTAATATTACTGATTACCAATAAAAGTTATTTAGTGATAAGGTGATGTTTTATAGAAACACATGATCGAGGGAAAGATAAAAATTAATATGTATGATGTAGTCACTGGCTCTCTTCAGGCGATGAACACCTAGGGTATCTACACGCTGTATTCTTCTCAGTCAGGGGTTCTCCATCATTGAGTGCTCCCGACCAGGACTTCTTCCAGCCCTGTGGCACCTTCGACTCACTTCGGGAGGGTGGATTGCACTGTGGCGACTGGCTCTCTTCGGGAAACAACGATGGTGGAAAGGTACTGGTGTCGATGTTCTGCTTCTCTCGAAGGTTCTCATCTCCGGCATGGCTCGACGTCGGATGCTCTATCCCAGTTCTGATCTATCTAAGCAAGATCAGGATGAAGCTTTTGAGAGAGTCTTGATTTCAAGTGGAATTGAGAAGGAATAGCTTCGGTTTTGTGGATTTATTCTATGATTTCATGGTTTCTTGGCGTCACGGCGTCGGTGTGGACCTTACCTTGTCCCCTGTTGGTTTTCCCCTCTGCCAATTCAAAGCTAGCTCGATTCAGCCTTCGGTGCGTCTTCCCAGTTCTTTGGCATAGATATGCAGCTGTGGTTTCAGAGGGCGGAGCGTGGGATCGTTGTGGCGGGGCTCCGGCGATATCTAACATCTTATTTGTAGTCAATGTCAATGAGGTTGTTTATTCAGTTTCTTTGTGTTGCAGTGGCGGCATGGATGAGATGCAATGAGATCCTCATGATATCGGTGAAGTTTTTGTGTGTTATTTTGCGGTGAGGTGAACTGATGTGCGTGATTCAGTTTTTGCGATGATGATCCTGTGGTGTTCTGTTTTTCTGTTCATGGATGTGAGGCTATTCGTGTTTTGGTTTTGGGTGATTTTCATTTTTTGGATTTGGATCTGCTGTTCATGATGGATCTTTTTATTTTGAGTGAATTTTCGGTTTATGGATTGAATGTTGGGGATCTTGTAGTTTCCGATGATCTGTTGGTATGCGATATTAATGTCACTGGTTCGGATCTATCCCTCCTTACTGGTCCTCTGACTTCCTATTGCTTGGTCATCTAGGACTCCGGTGTGGGTGCATCTGTGGTTTTTTTCTGAGTGAATCCTTTCCTAGAGAGGCGTTTTTGTTTCAGGGAGGCCCAGATTCCCTCATCGACAATGTTCTCTTGGTGTGGTGTTGGGCCATCCAGTCCTAGGTGATGATGGCTCAGCTCCGCATTACTTGGATCATCTTCTGGTTGATTCTGCGGCTACGGTGGTGGTGAGAGTCATGCAGAGTGAGGTAGATCTGTCTGGGATGTCTTCTATTAAGGGGAAAATGACTCGTGTGAAGGTTTTTGGTGATTTTTGTGTGATAGTTATTGCTTTGTGGTCCTTCGGTTTGCTGTTTGAGGGTCTTGAAACCAGTTCTTCTACAAAGGGATGCTCTAGATGGGGTTTAGAGCTGTATTTTTTCATCTGGTCATTACTATCCATATTTGTAAGTTTGAGAGGGTATGACATTTCCATTGGTATCAGGCCCATGCATTCATGCACGAGACAACTAGCCGAGTAGTGGTGAGAAGGTGGAAGCTGGTCTTATTGTTTTTAATGCTGGTTCAGGGCTCTTCTTTGTAGTCTTGAATGTTTTGTTTTTTCCTTGAACATTGGAACATAGAGGCATGATTGTTTTAAGTCTTTGATGTCATGTTGGGTTCCCCTTTAGCCCTTAAAAGGGGGTTTATGAGAATAAAAATTAATTTTCAGTCATATGTATTATGTAGAGATAATGATGTTTATTTGGGGTAAAGAGATGATTGATATTTATAAAGTAAATTGGATAGTATTTATGACCTTGGAATTGGTTAGTGATTTGATGAAAAAGTGATTTAGGTCATCTTTGATGAAGTTTATTACATTTTTCAATTTATGGAATATATTCAATAGTCTGTGTTTCTATTTGAGGAATAAGTATAATGTTAATTTTTGGAATCATTCATGTTTAAGGTTTTATTTCAATTCAGGTTATTACCATGTTTCAGAAGAATATATGACCATGGTATTCACATATTTGGTATCTGACATTAAGAGATACTTTTTATGGATTAATGTTAAGTTGATTTTTGGAATCTTAGTGAAATTATTTATAAAGTTTGGGGTTTTGAATTTGGTTAGACATATTTTGGAGAAGTTTTAAGGTTTACTACTTATGAAATGGATTAAGTTGAATTTTGGGCATTATTGATGAAGTTTTTGAAATTAATGTATTTCATTTATCTATATTGGATGCCTTATGCTAGCCATTTTTGTTTTGGTAAATATTTATAGGCAGAAGGAATTACTTATAGATCTTATGATTCATTAAAATTAAAATTTATTTCTTAAGGATTGAAAAATTCATCTAGAACATCCATTTCTTAGAGTAAGTGATGAGATATAAGTGTAATTAATCAAAGTACAACCAAAGGATGGAATTGTGATTATAAAATGGAAATAAATAAAGTATATATATTTTATCATGTTCTCTATCTTGGTAGTAAATGAATCAATAATATTTAGGAAAATTATCTTAAGACAAAAATATTGTCCTATTGTCTTTATTTATGATGAATTAATGGTCTTTTTCTCACCTCTTTGGTTTAAGATCTTGTGGTAGTTAACTTTATCATGATAATTCACTTGTGATAAATGATCTATGAACATTACTTTTCTTACAAATATATATATTTAAATCCCACTAATGTTCTAATATTTGGAAACTTAGTTATGTGTTATTACAGATGACCTTTTTATTTTCATTTCCCTTTTTAAGAGGAAGTTTTATTAACCCTTTTTATGATATGAGTTTTCTACACAGGGATTTTCAAATGTCAAACCCTAAATTTCCAAGAAAAAGTTCAAATTGTGTGGATGAAATTTATTTAAGGGGGGAGAATATAACACCCTAATATTTTATAATATAATCCTCTTTAAATAAATTTAATTTCATTGATATCTTGCATTACATACAAGACCTAGTTTAAATGAACCGTGATGTACTATTAAAATATTACAAACTAGTTGTTGAATTTGTGGGTATGAATATGATTAAATTATTTATGAAATATATATAAAAGTAATACTCAATGAAAATTTATCTACAAATTCTTATAAAATAATCACTTAATTTTTAGTAAATTCAATTTATTATTCAAAAATATGTTTTCTTAAAAAATGATTTTTACTACCATTTTTGAGAAAATAATATAATTAATTTTTTCCACTTATATAAAATTTATTTGATAAAATTAAATTCATTTTTAATTCATAATACGAAATAGGTTGAATTTTAGGAATTTTTCTAAAAAATTGTATTTTTCAATGAATACTAAAAAATACTACTTCTTATTGAAATCTATTTTTTAATACATAATGTATTTCCATTTTAATTAATTAAAATAATATTTAATAATGAATAATTTAACTAAAATTTATATATTATATATCTAAATATATTAATTTAAATATATTTAATGATGATCAATATTCATATAGTTAATGTAATATCATTTTATACTTTAAAAATGCATTCCTTTAAAAACCATTTTCAACACATTTTACAAGTTTATTTTTAAATTGAATTCAATCACTTAAATGAATTTAATTTGATAAAATTGATTCTATATTTATAATTTGAATAATTAATATTAGATAACAAGGTCAACTTAATTTTTGGTCATAATGAATAGTAAAAAAGTAAGAATCTGTTTCCATGATTATTGGTAAAACAGATTTTCTGGGTGTTAAACTAAAGAGAAGGAATATAATAACCTAAAAACATGTCTAATTTATATTGGATGACCATATTTAGATCTTATATCACTTAATTTATATAAATATACCCTTTTTAAGCTATATGACCATGATTGTGACCTTTATAATACTTTTAGTAAAGAAAAGGACAAAAATGCCACTCTTTTATTTTTAAAATTCTCTAATGTGATCACATATCGATAAAAATGTGGTATGTTTGGTTATAAAATTTATTTTTAGGATAAATACTTTTTATTTATAATGACAATTTATTTCTTGTTTTTAGTGATGAAATAATTACCTTAAATTCTTATGCAACACCAATGTAGTAATTATTTAATTAAAATAAAAATAAAATAAATGTTTTTAACAATGTTAAAAGTAATATAATTTGAAAAAATTATTTCATTACAAATTTTTTAGATAATTATAACATTTTAAGAATTTTTGAAAGGTATATATTCTAATTCTATCTTTTCTTTATGTTTTTAAAGTCAAATTAAATGAATAGTGTCAAAATTGACATTAATGATACTTTATAATAAATAATGTTTTATTAAATGATCTAAAATTACTAAAAATACTATAATTATCCTAGTGAATGGGAAATTGTTTATAATATTAACTATGGTACATTTATGATCCTTTTTTCATTTTATATTAAATATCTTAACCCCTAAATAGTAAAAACTTAAATTACTGCTGTTAAGGTTAAAATGAGGTTTTGCAGGTGACATGCGCATTTGTTAAAATTAATTTTATACACACATAGGTTATTTATTTAAAAAATTATATTTTATATTTATAATTTTTTATTCCAAATTATCTAATAAGTTCCATTTATTTATAGTCTTAAAGTATAAATTTTCAAGGTAAAAGGACTAGTTACCGTGGTGAAAATTAAAATGGTAAAAGTGAGTGACCTTAGAGGTTAACGGAAAAAAATGTTTAAAAAACGTTTATTTATTTTGCGGTGGGGTTTTTTTATCAAACTTATATTCCATATAATTCATTATTTATCAATTTTTTAGTCACTTGGTTTTAGATTGACTTCCCATTGTTGAATAGTTTTGGGTATTTACAAAAATGCCTCTCCACCTCAATTATAAAAGGCTACCACTCTCCTATCCTCTACACACTTAAAAATACATTTGGTTTATAAAATACCTACCCAAATACCTTTATTAATTCATTTTACATGTCTTAGAGTCCTTGGTTTGATTATAAAACCCTCATAGGAAGGCTTTTGGTGAAAACCTAAAGATGTATGAAGAAGTGGTATAGTTCTTAACATTTATTTTTTCATTTTATTTCTTCTTTTAACTCCCTTAAATATTCTTCAACCATGATAAAATAACACCAAAATTATAATCCATATAATTATATTTTATTATGTCAATGTAATTACCTATATCCATCTCATTTTCCATCAAATGGGAAACAAAACAATCGATCATGTGTATGGAGGACTATCACCTTGCGAACTGATGTAATTCATTTTCCATCACCACCTCTCATAGATGGATACAATAGAACATTTAAAGTATATATAAAATATTTATGACATAATTATAATTATATAATTATAATATCACATAAACCTTCTTACATTCCAATCATTTGGAAAATAATAACATCTCTTGTGCGTATGTGTTGAATACCGCCTCCCCAAAGCGATGTGATACATTTTTAATTTTATTTTGAAATGGATGATAATAAGGATATATTTAATGAATATATATGATATAAAAACTTTTTTTTTAAATATTAATTATTATTTACCTTTCTTTCATTCTATCCGTCGAAAAAATGAAAACAATGTTTATGCATACGTATGGCCTACTATCTCCATGAACGATGTAATTCATTTTTTATCTCTAAATTTTATGGATGACTATAAATATTTATATAATTAATATATATGATATTTATATCATGATAAAAATTATTTATGTTATTTAATGATGATCAATTCATGAGGACTAAAACAATCAAACCAAAACATACATGAAAAACGAAGCAGCTATCACTCAGTATAATGATTTTAATAAAGAATTATTAATCAATGAGGGATAAAAGGTTATAAATGAATCACATATGGTAAGATATATATGATTATGGTTATGGAATATATATATATAACAAACCTATATTTATTATATTGGAGTTTCTAATGCGTATGAAGAAATTCAAGACTTGAGATAGGGGATTTCTAGTCTCTCTTTTATTTCTGGGAGACACATGTCATATTCAACACTCATTTATTTTGTGTGGTGTATATAATTCCATATTAACATGTTATATCATGAATCTAATTATTTTTATGATATTTAAAATTCTATTTTATTTTATTATTTAATGGGGCTTACGATTCAAAAGTTACCAAAGTGGTAGGGGTTTTATTTTACAATCTCATTGTTTAGTGGGATTGTTTATGATTAAATTATCGATGATAAAATATTATGATATAAATCTCAAGAAAATAAATAATTTTATTATCATATATTTATTTATTTATAATAATTATTTTCATTTAATTTTCATCTCTTTATTAATTCAAGATACGGAAATAATTCTTTTAAATAAAGCTGTCTTTATTTATCTCTTTAGTCAAAACTCATTTTTCTTACATGTCATTTTTTTATTTAAAATATTTTCAATAATGTTTTAATATTATACTATTATTGTTTTAATCAATTTTTATCCATGATTTAATTTTTAAAAAATAGTTTTAAAATTAATCTTCTTTTTATTTTCTAAATGAGGTACTTCTGACTTGTTACAAAAAATGTGAAAGGAATATTTATTTTAATGTGTACAACATGAACAAAATTTCCCACTATCATGAACAATAAATTCATTGAATATTATTTTACAATTTTCCATATTTATTTTCAAAGAAAAAATTTTCCATAATATTTTTTAAGTTTTTAGATTTTAAATATTGGATTTCAAAATTGAAATGTCATTTTCCACAATAATGTTTTCAATGAACTTTTTATGTTATTTATATTCACTAAAAATAAAAACCTTTGGTGTTACTTATGTTTTACTGGGGACATGATTCAATAGATCCATCCTTATTCTTTCTCTGGATGGTTTAAGGTTATGATGATGACATGTTTATGAAACTCCTTTATTTTACATGTATTATGATATAATGGATTGATGAAATGTTTATGAAACCTATTTTATTTTCATGAGTTATGATATGATGATATTATGAATGTTTTGTGACATTGTGACACAAATTGGAATAGTTTTCATTTTGTGATGGGTGGTACCATAATTATATATCCCTCCAATTCATTAGATAAAGTATTATATCTCATGAGATAATTATGGGAAAGAAGACAATGTTCTTGATCCGCTATGGGAACCAAGTTGATGTGCTCAATCCACTATGAGAAATAAGTCTATGTGCTTGATCCACTATGGGAAACATGTGTTCATTCCTGATCCATTATGATTTTTTGGTATCAGTAGTTAACCTTTACATATGAAATGGTTTATATCATTATGATAGTGCCACACTTTTATAACAAGAACTTATGGTTCATGATTGATTTATGATGATTTATCACTCTTATGAATCATGTATTTTGAAATGATAAAGATTTATACCATGAATCATGTTTATAATCTTTGAAATATCTAGTATGAACTTTGTAAGTTATGGTCATGATCTCATACCCTTATTCTTATCTTATTCTTTAATATGACCATCGATTGATATCTCCCATATTTACCCTTACTAAGCATCTAAGCTCACCCTTTCTTATGTTTCCTTTCCCCAAGTTATGAAGAAAGGAATTAACAAGGGTTTTTCTATAAGGATTACTAAATGGGAATATATTTTTGGGATACATTGAAGATATTTTATGAAATAAGAAGATTTTGTATCTAGTCTCAAAAACACCAAATATTTGTGGTCCTTGGGCACGTGTTTGTAAAATGTGTTGAATATTCATATAAAAGGTTATAATATTTATGCATGAAAATTCTAGTCCATTATACAGGTATCATACCATGATGCAGTATAGAACATGTTACCATTGTTTCATTTTGTGAACAATAATTAATTCTATCATCCAACTAAGAGAGAGAGGATGTTCCTATGTAGGAACCTCCTTCAATAGATACTGAGGTTGATGATCCACAATGATGATGATGTAGACTATGTCAGGCTGCACATGAGGCCCCACATGTTCCACAAGAATAGAAAGAATGCCCATAAGATGAGCCTCAATAGATTATTGATGCGTATCTGCAACCATGAGATCCCTTTAATTTATTAGCATACCCCCAGTTTTTTACCGGTATAATGGATCTGATCTCATATCAGACGTCATTTTTTATGTCTTCATCTTTCATCATTGAGCCTTCACAGACCCAGTGGGTTCCTTTTTAGATGTCAAGTCATTCCACTTATACTATGGGAGAATGATCAAGTGTATATCTTGATATCCCACTGACACCTTCTCTCAATGAATCATAGACATAGGATCATCACATATATCAAGATAGTGTACATGAGGAAGATACATCTCTAGTTCAACATACCCCACCATAGCACAAAGGTCAAAAGTCTCAATATGAGCACCTCATTCATACTCCAAACTATGGGAAAAGAATTTATCAAATACATAGATGAAAATTAATTGTACTCATTTATTTTATATTCTTTCGATGACATAAATTATTTGACGTTACATTGAGTTCCTACATTAACGAGAATGTTCAAATTAGTCTAAAAACATTAATCAACTAATGAAATGTCATAAATATATTTCAAAAAAATACACTTCTATAGAATATTGAAATTTTAATTGTACTCATTGATTTCATATGATTTCTATGATTTAAATTATTTGAGATTACATTGAGTAATCTATATTAATGATAATTTTCAAATTATTTTACAAATATTAGTCAACTAATTAAATGAAATAAATATATTTCAAATAAATTCACTTCTATAGAATATTGAAATTATAATTAATAATATTAATTTATATCTATATAATTTCCTTATTACTATACCTTTTTATTCAAATCATTTATTTATAAAGAACATTTAAAATACATGTAAATAAAATTATTTTTTTTATAATTACTGTAATTATTTTTAAGTTAGGTTTTTTAAACTTCAAATACTTTTACACATGTAGATTTTCTTCCTAAAGAAATGTGTCAATCAGAGAAACACACCACACAACTAAAAATATTTACAACCTAATCCCATTTACGTTTTTTAAAAACCAACGTGTAAGAACTATTAATAACTATATATATATTTTGGGTGAAATAATTCATAAGTTATAGTTATTAATTAATAAAAATTAAAAATAATTGGTAATTAATTAAATATAAATAATTTTTATAAGGCAATCATTAATAATAATTAGTAAATATATTAGAAATAATTAATAAGTAGTAATAATTATTAAATAAATAAAACTAATTTTTAATAATTAGTAATAATAAAATAATTATTCATTATTAATAAAGTCAATAAAAATATTTATTAAGTATTTATTGATGGTGTTCGGGGTGGATCTATCACAATAGCTCCATGGTGTTCCACAGGTCTAGGGATTTGAAGCCTCCATAGCCTTCCCTCAAGAACTTGAGATTGAGTTGCTGGCAGGTGGAATCCTCACTGGCTTGGTTTTGAAGGCAGATTCCTCAAGGGGGATGAAGGCCGATGCTTATTCTCTGAAGGAGGTTGTGATTAAGGGAAATGGAAATCAAATATTTTTCTCTCTCTAAGAAGGGGTCTCGAATTAAATCATCAGAAGAGGTTTGAGGACTCACATCCTTTCTAATCAAGATGCAATTGATGACATGCTCAAGATTTGTAAGTTTTCAATCATTTTAGGGTTATTTTTTCCTTTAAGATCTAAAACATAGAGGGTTGTTGACCTTATCTAGTGACTTTTGAAGAGGTGGGGTTTTGATTATTGGAAAATTATTCCACTCGATCAAGGATTATTTCATGTTATATTCCAATTTGATGATCTGAAGGGGTGAGCTTGGGGGTTTGGCTCAATAGCGTTGCGGCCAGGTATACTCGGTATTTAATAATGGGATACCAAATTCAATCCATTTTCTATCATAAATTATAGAGCTCAAGTTTGGATTCACATCTTTGTCTTTAACTGGATTCTATGACATCCACAGATCCTGTTTGACATCACCTCAACAGTTTGTGTTCCCATCAAGATGGAAAATCCACAGAGGAATCTCAGTTCGATCAATTTGAAAGGATACTCATTGTGGTTTATTTTTCTTATAATATTACTGAAAAGGTCATTCTCTCGACTCATAAGGATGATTTTAATCTCAAGTTCATTTATGAGAGGCTATTAGAATATTGCGTTGGATACAAGATGGACAAGAATTTGAAGGAGAAGTGTCGTAGAGATCTACTCTACTCGTTATGATCTTTGAGGGGGTATACTATGGATAGTTTTAAAAAGAGGGACAAGGGTAAAAGATCTATTGAGGAATTAGTTTGCTGGAGTAGTGGCAATGGAATTGCTAGAGAAAATTTTGCCTGTGATGGTCCCTCCCTTTATAATGTAATGGCACTACAAGGAGAAAGAGATGGTGTTCCTCTGAGTTACTTGAACCAACATGGATCTCCATTTGATTATGGTCAGTAGGATGGTAGTTCTACTTTTAGTGTCAAGAATTACCTTGGATAGGATGAGAAACACATAGGTGAGGCTGGACAGTCTGAGAATGAGGTTTTTGCCCAATGTGTTGTTCCGATGTACACTCCTTCACTGCCTATTGAGCAAGGTTGTATTATGAAACCATTGGCTGTGGACTTCTCAGGACATGTTCTATAGGAAGATGGGTCCATAAAATCTGATGTTCAATAGAGCATGGATTATTATCAACAAATTCAAAATCTATTCAGTTCTTGAGGACTGCTTGGTAAATGGGGTAACGTCTTTAATGATGGAAGTGACAAAGAGCATCATATGGTTTTATTAGAAACCACTCATCTCTGATATATGGGAAATGATGATCCTATTTATTTTAAGAATATTGTTTTAAATGGAAAGGGGAAGATGGCCAACAATGAAGGGTTGACTCTGACTCCTCCAAAAAGAAGGCTGTGAGAGGATTATTCCAATCTGCCAAGGAATATGTCTACCAAATCAACTTCCAAGGCATTAAAGATCAAGCTCACTCAGGAGCAAGAAAGGTCCAAGACTATGATCCTTGGGATCCTCAACCAAGGTAATTCATAGTCGGAGTGAGAAACTTCTGATGATGCTGATGAATCTGACTACGATTATGGGAATGATCCTATTTTTTTATCAGTAATCTGCTTTTCTGGACAAGGGAATGTCACTTTGTGTGATCCCATCTGCTTTCTTTCTTGCATGCCTTCTTTTTCTTTCACCTTTAATAAAAGGTCAGGAGCTTTGGCTTCTAGCTAGACATTTTCATATTATTTATTAAGTATTTATAATAATTATTAAATAATTTTATTAATTTAATAATAATAATAATTATTTTAATTATTTAATAATACAAATTAATAAATAGAAATTATGTAATTTATAATTAACAAAAAAATTATTAATAAATTTTTAAAAAGTAATAATTATTAATAATTATTATAAATAATAATTAATTAATTAATTATAATTAATGATTAGTAATTAATAAATTACCAAATAATATTTATTATTAATAATTAGTAACTAAATAATAAATTTAAATATATATATTTAAATTATTTAATAATAATTATTACAATTTATTAATGAAAAATTAAAATTATATATTAATATTTATTATTTAGTTATCAATTATTATTATTAATCATTACTATTTATTAATATTATTTATTAAATGATAATTATTATTACAACATAATATCTAATATATTTAAATTTAATATATTTAAATTTTTTATTTAGTTACTAATGATAATTACTAATTAAAATTACTATTTAATAATATATATTTACGATTAATATAAATTACAATTAATACATATTACTATTTTAAAATCATTATTTATTATTACGAATGTATAAAACTACTATTATCATTACTTATTTATAAATTATTAATAATAATTTTTTTCTAAATAATTATTTCTCATGGTATATATATATATTAGATATTTGGGTGTACAATTACATATAAACACACACACACACACACACCTCCACAGGCCAAATGAGTAGGTCATAGCCCCCCCAACGGGTAAACTACCCTACCCATCCGTTATTTATTATTATATATATATCCCTTATAGACCCTTATTATTACAAGGCCTACAATCCCTCATAATATGGCCCAAAGGTCCATAGTAAGCATCCCTTAGAGACTTGATTTCCATCATAACATACCCTTCAGCTGTAGCCCCCATCATGACCAAATTCCAATGTTAGGGCATCGGCTCCTCATCATAACTAAGGTGGTCCTACATTTCACAAGTTAGTCCCTCAATGGATCATACCGATGGATGATAGCTGCATAAGAATCCTTTCGAAGCCTGATGAAGGAACACAACCCAAGGTTGCGTCATGCCTCCACCGTTGTCGACACCATTGGTCCACTCCCTATACCACCCACTACTTGGTCTCTGTGCTAGAAAACACCCCTCATATGGACAACCCAGAGGCCACCCTAAAGGCCTACACCACCAAATCCTAAAGGCACACATCAATCAAACCAAATACCTTGAAATCACACCGACCCTGTTGACTTTCCAACATAGCGTGCCGCCAATGGATATAGTTGTTGACTTGAGAAGGTGAAGTCACCACCCCTCAAACAGCGATCGTAGCATCATGTCACGTTCTAAGATCCCCATCAGCATATTTCCTGTGCCCGCTGCACATCAGTGCCCATGCCCATCGCCTTCCTAGGACCCAGTTTTAAAAAAATTTAAAACACAACCACATTTTTATGATTTTTTTGAAATACATAACAAGATACCTCCTTATATATTTTTCCTTTATTAAATGAAGGAGACTCCAAGAGTTTCATTGCTAAATAATATATCAAATGCTTGAATAATAATAATAATGCATTTTAACTTTTATAATGATCACTGTTATTATGATCCAAGCCAAAAAATTCTAAATGATTTATACTTTTTTATTCACATTTAAACTATCATTAAACACATCATCAGATGATGTGTTGACCAAACTATGATAGTCCATGTTGAAGAAGCAATATAGTAATTGAAAAATTGGCTATTACCATGATCTAAAATCATGAAAATAGATTTTAAAACCATTGTGGTATCCAACTTCCATAGTTTTAACTCCCATGAGTAATATTATCATTTCAAAAGATCTATGCCCATGGTTGGAGACAAACATAGGCATAACTACTTATTTCTATGGTCGGTGACCATGATAATAGATATAAATAAAACAATAATAACCAAATATTTTATAGGAATTGACATATAATAAGAATGTTATAAATTTTATTTAACTTATTTTATAAACATAAAACATTATTCAAATAAATAAAAAGTAAAACAATACATTTCGAAGTAATTAATAATTATAAGTAATTATTAATAATAAATAAATAAATAATTGTTATTAATTATTAATTAATAATTTATACTAATTGATAACTAATAATTAATTTATAATAATTAATTTATAATAACTAATAACTAATAACTAATAACTAGTAGCTAATAGATAATAATAAAAAATTAATAATTTGTTAGAAGTAATTGTTAAATAATAAATAATAAATAACGAATAATAATTTTTTATTTTTAATTAATTAATAATAAATAATAAATAATAATTAACATTTTTAAATAAAAAAATAAATAAAATTTATTATTAGGAAATAATAGTTAATCAGTAATTGATAATTTTTAATTATTTAACAATTAATAATTTAAATTAATAATTCATAAATAATAAATGATGGTTAATTATTATTAATAAATAAAAAATAAAAAAATAATTAGTATTTAATATTTAATAGTTAATAATAAATAATAAATAATCGATAATTAATAATAAATAAGTTATAATTAAAAAATTAACAATTACTCATTAATAATTCATAATTAAAAATTAATAAGTAATAACTAATAATTGATAATTGATATTGATAATTAAATAATCTATTCAAATAAAAAATAAGTTGAAATCATTGCAATAATCGATCGTGACCACGACAATTGATCCAACCCATTTCTATGGTCTTAATTAAACGTGGAAATTATGACCGAAATCTTTTACACTTGTGGTAAAAAACCATGGTGGTAGCATGATTTTGTAGTAATGAGGTAAAGTAAGGTAATGTGATATATTATATATCACAACCTTATGAAGTATATCACACCAAGAGTTATATATATCCCTATAACATAATTCACCATACAATATGATCTTTTGAGAATATCCCTTTTAATATATTACTTTTACTAAATCCTTATAGACTTTATGCATTCTTAAAACTACATTACATCATATGTAACAAATTTTTGAAACCATACCCAAAACTATTTTGGAAAAAATATTCAAAATCCTTTTAATAAAACATCATATAAACTCTCTTAAATTTTTAGAAAAAATTTTGTACCAATTTAAATCAACATTTACATAGTATAATGTGTGACCTAGTTAGTATTAATAGCATTGAAAATGATCATCAATTCTCAATGTATACCTATAAGCAAAGAGTGGTCTCTAGGAAAACATTATTGTTACTCAAGATACAAAAGGATCTGGAATGATCTCCATCAAACACATGTATCTTTATACATCATATACATTCATATAATCACTTTATCATATACATCAAGAATAGGAAAAAGAAATTATATATGTCAATCATGTATAGGCCATATAATCCCTTCTTGATTATACTAGTTATACTAACATAGATAAATCAATACATCACATATCATTAATCCAAGTATATGAGAACATCACATGACACTCAACTAGATATGGCCACAAACTTCCTAATTCTTACTCAAAGAGGTCTTAAAAGTTATACCCATCATACATGAGAAATATTACTATATTGGTTAATTAAAACTCACTTCATGATCAAAAACATACTCAACTACCCCTGATTATTTTATTCTCAAGGTTGATGTAAGAAATGTATCAATGTATTGAAGTTCACATGTAGGGTATCTTGTGAAATGACCCATATACATTGAGATATGAATTCAATGTTTTTTTGGGTAAATTTATGTTCACCTTTCCATTTATAAATGTTTAAATGGGCATTGGAGGCCTGAAATCAAAAAACAAGCAAAGAGAAGAGGAGGAAGAAATCTAACCATAAAGTAGATTCCCACTAGGAGCTCAATGGGGGGGGGGACACCAAACTTTAGATGGCCTTTATAGGGGCTATAAAACCCACTACCAAGGGATTGGTGGTTATCACAAGGAACCTAATGGCTAATCAGAAGCCCAAAAGTTTCTATTAGGACTCTTTTGGGACCACCAAACATCTATTTAATGGGTAGAGTATTTTGGTATTTTTTTACTTCAAAATTATTTTAAAATCTCTTCCATTTTCCTCAAATTTGGATGAAAATATAATAGATACATAATTATTGATACTCTACACTATTTTTTATTCATCTCCTTTGATTCTTGATAGATTCAAGTTTTATCAATTGTGTTTAGCTCAAATTAGTAAGTCTAACACCATATGACATCAAATCCCTAGTTTCTCCTATTGTATTCTTGTTACTTCTTTGGGTTTTTTGTTATATTTAGGTATATTTCTCAATAAAGTTTAATTTATACAATGGTATCATATTGGAAGGATTTTTTTATTATTATGTAAGTGGTCCCTAGATTATCCCTTGGTTTTATATTTTTTATACACCACATGATATGCCAGTGTAGCTGGATGAGTGAAAATGACCCAAAATAGAAAAAAACTTGGTTTCCTTGAATATTGAGTGGTGATTATAGAATATCTAGCCCATAATATGTACTTTTTAATTTATGACTTGAACTCATGGTCATCAATGGACATGTGTCTTTGAGAATGTTATAGACCACATCGTTATGGGTTGAGAAAATCTGAGGAAATTTGAATTTCTTTCCCAGGTGTTTTAGAGGGAAAAATAGTAATTTTACTTAGCATATGATCTTGGAATAATTTTATGAACACACCATTGGTCTTAGAATGAGTTTTTTACCATAGGGAATGATTTTGGAGGAATTCCTAACCATTCATATTTTTATAGAATATTTTATATTTAATTAATTAAATTTTATTTATTAACACAAGTGCGTTTGGTGATATATTTTGGATGGATTATTAGATTTGAATTCTAACTTTACAGCTAATTATGGAACATGAGGTTTTTCTTAGGTGATATTTAAACTTGATTCAGGTTATAAGACTCAGGTCGGTCTGTTTAAGCGGGTGTTTTCTTTTATTTTTATTTTTCTTTTCTTTCTTTTCTTTCCTACACCTTGTTTATTAATTCATACATAAATTGGGGTTTCTACCTTGTTTCAACCAATTAATAAGAGTGTTATAAAAGGTATAGGGTTATGGGATCACCACTTTCTTCATCCGAGGAGGTAGATCAGGGTGTAGTGGCCGCGTGTCGTAGATATGACCTCGAAGCTTCGATATTTTCACCCTAAGGTAGGAAGTTTGATTTTTTCCATCTATCTCCCCATAGATTTATTTTTTTATTTGTTTTATGAGTTTATGGGTTCCCCTTAAGGTCATTTTTGGATCATTTTTTTGGAGAATTGGGTGTTTTAGGTGATCACAAGAGTATTTTTGTTTTGGAAAACCCAATTACATTGTGTGTAGTTCAATAACACAAGTAATCTATTATTTATTTGTGTGAAGGGTAGAATAAGGTGACTAAATGTTGTGTGTGTTAGGGAAATGGTAATATATAGTGAATTAGGGAATGACTGGGTTCTTGGCTAGACACCCCATGTTGGGGCACATGGTCATGTATGGTACATGACCAAACCCAGTGTGCACTGCATGACTAGAAGTTGTGTTGGGTATTTGGATAGAGTCAATGAAGGGTATATGAATAGGTACCACATGTAAATCACACAACATGTAGGGATAGTTCACACTATGTACTTTTGGAAGTACATTCCATGTTAGGCTGTGTTATATATCCAGAGAGGATTATTTGTGGTACATGCCATGTACATGAGGTACTCGCCCTGTACACCCCTCCCATGGTTGTGTTTTAATTTTTATTCTCACCCCAAAGTCAGAATTGAACTTGTGGGTAGTCTATTCTGAGTATTTTTCTACATAGTACATGATTATAAATACTATGGGGTGATATGAGGACATTAGTGATATGTTTTTGAGATTTTTTGGGTTGTTTTGAGGTTTGGTAGGAGGATTTATATAAGGTTGTTATTTTAAAATTCTCCCAAGGGATGAGTTATAATGTGAGGATCAAGTGAGGGTTATGATATTTTTGGTCCACTTGGATTGTGAATGCAAAGGGTTTTAGTTTGAGGCTCTTTTAGATGGTTCCTGGAAGGTGGGATTGAGTAGTTCCATGGATGAGTTTCATTAATTAGTTTCTTGAGGTTTTATTCTCTTAGAGCCTTTGGGATGTGGTGACACCATGGGGTGTCGAGTGTGGATGGGTATCATTGAGTTGTGTTTGAGATGGTTTTGATGGACCCATTTAGGATTACCTTGTGGGTATGGTGTTTGTAACATCCCGCCCCGTCCCATTGGCTTGAGAGGGAAGATGAATGATACTTGACCTTAGACGATATTCCCAAGGTGAAAAAGTCTAGTAATAAATTATGAGGGATTCAAGAAAAATTGGGAATGATTTTAACTTATAAGTAAACCAACCAACCACACTACATGATGCATGTCAATAAAGTGCACCCAAACAATGCATTACTGAAGTACAACCAAACTATTTCATAACAAATCCCATAAACTGATACAACCAACATAAAACCCAATATCTGAGTACCAAGTGGAAGAATCAGAAACAAAACCCAAAGGAAAACATGACACGCTCCATGAACCCACACCAATATCTATGCTCCAAGCATCACAAGACCTCCCAAGTATCAAGATGAACCGCTAGCAAAATGAGAAGCCTTACTCTTACCTGTGTCCTGGAAAACGACATCTGCAAAATCACCAAAGTTACAAGTGGGGAGTGAGTACAAATAATCAGTAGTTTTTTCCCAAATTACTTCCCTAAACATTCCACTAGGATATAAAAAATATCACAATTATATAAAATAGTTTATATAAAACATCAAATAGTGAAACAATTACCAACAAGACAAAACATCCCCTTACCAAGCCATTTTCCACCCAAAACCATGCCATACAAGGGAAATCCAAACAACCATTCCATAAAACATTTCCACCACATGTTATAATAATAATTCAAACCTTGAATAACACACACAAAAATCATAACTATAGAGTTACACATACCCAAACCGCTAACCAAATATGGTGGAACTTCTTGTCCAAACCTGTTTACTTCCTTTCCAATCTAGTAGTACTTCCCACCCACATATACTTAATGGTGGATCTTCCATTTAATATCCATAATATTTTTATAGTGATACTCCCTTCCCACTTCTCATCATTACCAAACAAGCATAAAATTCTCAAGCAAATAAACAAGTGCATAGAACACCAAAGCCACAACATTGTGAAAACCATCAATTCCAAACCAACCAATACCTTATGACATTATACATGAAATATTTACATCAATAAAATAATACCTTTTTATTTAAAATCATTTTCACACACCATTTTCATAAATTAACCCAAGAAACCTATTTTTAAATCTCCATTTAAAAATCCAACAATAAGAACATATCACCGCAATATCCCATTTTCCCCCAAATTCCACAAATCATCACAACATGGATTTCTAACATACTTTTCACATCATAAAAAAAATTAATCTCTAGAAAACCCAATTAATTGGAAACAAGGATTCTAGTTCTATTAAAATTGAGTCGAGATAGAAGCCACCTACCTTAGGGTTTCGATGAAATCGACCCACCGCACAACCACACACCGAATCCGAATGAAATCCCCACCCAATCACTCTAAAACTCTTTGCCTAACATCCACAAGCCCAAATATCATCATATTAGGAAAGAAAAACCCTAGATCTACATGTGATGGATGTAGATCTATAAAAACAAGAGAGAGAGAAAATTAGATCTAGAGAAAACCACAAAACACCAAGAGATGGGAATTATCGGAGAAGAATCACCTCAACCGCACCAAGAAAACCCTTCAATTTGATTCCAAAATGAGTGGGAGAGCTCCTAAAACCCTTGAGAACCTAGAATACCAAGTGGGGTTCATATGGTAGAAGAAATGATAGAGTTAGGGAAAATATTGAGTGAGACCGTATTAAAAATCTCAATTTTTATTTCCACGCACAGTTAGGAAAACCATGAGCTAACTGTGTGCATGATACTACCTCAAAGGGAACTTTAAACGACCTCCTCACATGGTTATACAAACTGTTCAAAAACTGTGCGAAGGCTCCCTATCTCATGTTTCCCGGTTTCTTGGAGATCCTGCATGGTTTCCCCTAACCGTTATCAAACTGCGCTCCTTTAAAAAGCCTCTAAAACCTTCTTAAAACCCTTCCAAAGTCTCCCAAACCCTACCAAACTCCACCCAATAAATTTATAAATAAATAAAAATAAAAAAGGGTTATATACCTCAATATGGGGGTGATACATTTTCCCCAACATTGTAATTTATATCCTCTGAAAGTAGAGAGCCATTGCTTTGCCAAAATAGGTCGGTGCATTGCTCAGCCATATCTTTCTCCCGCTCCCAAGTCTCCTCCTGAATCTGAACATGCTGCTACAAAACCTGAACTAGACCAATGATTTTACCATTCAATAATTTCTCTTGCCTATCCACAATCTGCACTGGCACATGCACCAACAAAGCATCCATCTTTAGCTCAACTTGATCTCATCAAATGACATGGTCAGGATCTGGTTGATACTTTTTCAACTGAGAAACATGAAACACATTGTGAACTGCACTAAACCATGGTGAAAAATCCAAATAATAAGCCACCTCTCCAACCCGCTAAAGTATCTCAGAAGGCATTATATACATTGGAGATAACTTTCCCTTCTTTCCAAACCGACGATTCCCAAGCCTAGGAGAGATTCTCAAGAACACATGATCACCTACCTCGAATGACAACGACCTTCAACGATGGTCCGCATACAATTTATGATAACTATGAGCCATCTCCATTCTCTTCCTGATAAACTTGATGTTCACCATAGTCTCTTAGACAAGGCTTGGTCCAACCATCGAGGTCTCACCCGTTTCCACCCAACAAAGTGGATAATGACACAGATTCCCATACAATGCTTTAAACAGAGCCATCTGTATTGAGGCCTGATAACTGTTATTATACGAGAACTCCACCAAAAGCAAGTGATCATACCACGAGACACCAAAATCCATCACACAAGACCGTAACATATCTTCCAAATTTTGTATCATCCTCTCAAATTTACCATCCGTATGAGGATGATACGCTGTGCTCATCATCAACTGTGTCCCTAGGGCTTGCTGCAATGATTTACAAAATTGAGATATAAACCTTGGATCTCTATCTGATACAATTGAAACTGGAACACCATGACTCTTTACCACCTCACAAATATATATTTTGGACTGATCCTCCACTGTATGAGATTCATGAATAGGGATGAAATGGACCGACTTTGTGATCTGATCCACTATCACCCATATGACATTGTGATTTCTAACCATTCTTGGGAGACCTGTAAAAAAATCCATCACAATCTGTTCCCATTTCCATATAGGGATAGGTAAATATTGCAACATACCTACTGGTCGCTGATTATCTCCCTTGACTTACCGATAAGTCAAGAATCTTGAAACAAACTCTACCACTTTCCTTTTCATACCGGCCCACCAAAACTATACTTTCAACACCTTATACATTTCCTAGATTCTAGGACGGACAACCCATCTAGAATGATGAGAAGCTCAGATAATTTCATCCTGACAATCCACTGGTACCACCATCAGATTCTAAAAACAAAAAATAAATTCCCATCCAGTTCCCAGCCCTCAATGGTCTCCCCACCATTTATTTTCAACCTCATTTCCAAACACTCAAAATCAGACATCTATGCCTCTGTAACCAACCCAACCAAGTCAAGAACTAATGATACTAGAAAGAAAACCACTATATCACCCTGATCCTCACATTTCAACAGCATGTCAGCTATGACCACCATAAACTAGCACCGATCCGATGTATATTTCACCACCTAAGCATACTACTTACTAATTAATGAATATGCCACCGAATTTCCATTACCCGATTTTTACATTAAGTAAAAATTGAACATCTGGAGATACTCCATCCATATCATTTTCCCCAAGTTCAAATATCTTTGTGAGAAAATATGATTCAAAATCTTATGATCGGTATACCCCATGATTTTATCACCGAAGAGATAATGATGCCACATTTTCAAAGCATGAACCACCACTTCCAACTCCAAATCATGCATTGGGTAGTTATTCTCATACAAAATGAAATGCCATGATCCATAAAAATCCACATGATCCCCTTTCATGAAAACACACACCAACCCTAATCCTGATGCGTCACAATATACCACATACCCTTTCCCTGGTTTTGGAAAAACTAATGTTGATGTTAATGTAAGGAGACCCTTAATCTCTTCAAAAGATTTTTGAAACTGCTCATTTCCTTGAAATGAAACATTATTCCTTGTCAAATCTGTCATCGATGAGGCCAATCATGAGAAATCATGAACTAAACGTTGATAATATCCAGCTAGATGAAGTAAGCTTCATATCTCAAAAACATTCATTAGTAGTTGCCACAAAATAACATCCTCTATCATTTCTAGATCAACTGAAACACCCTTTTCATAAATTACATGGCCAAGGAAATGAACCTCTTGTATCCAGAAATCACACTTTGAAAATTTGGCATATAGTCGATGGTCTCTCAATATCCCCAACACTACTGCCAAGTGTTTCTCATGCTCTACCCTTGTCTTGGAATAAACCAATATATCAACAAAAAATAACACTATGAAAACATACAAATATCCTTGAAATATCTGATTCATCAATTCCAGAAAAACTGTAGGAGCATTCTTCAGAACAAAGGGCATAACCACATACTCATAATGACCATATATACTTCTAAAAGCTGTTTTAGGAATGTCTTCTTTTTGAACTCACAATTGATGATATCCCGAAAACAAGTCAATCTTGGAGAACTACTGGGATCCCCTTTATTGGTCAAAAAATCATCAATGCATGAAAGTGGATATCTATTCTTTATCATAGCTTGATTTAGCCTACGATAATCATCACAAAACCATAAGGTTTCATCCTCCTTTTTAACAAACAAAACCAGCGTTGCCCACAGAGATGAGCTAGGATGGATGAAATGTTTGTTTTTTAATTCCTCTAACTGCACTTTCAATTCCCTCAGTTCTGTTGGTTCCATCTGGTAATATGGAAGTGGGATAGTACTGGTCCCCGGAAGGAGATCAATCGTAAAATCCACTTCTATCATGGGTGGAAAGCCTGATAAATCATCAGAAAAAACATATAGAAACTGATCAATAACCACTAGAAAAAAAACTCTATTCAACTTCTTCCATTTATGGAAATGACAACCCCAATAACTGATATGATATTGTGCCAACTGCTAGTTCTAAAAAACCAGTTGTACCTGATTTTTCATCCTTATCCCCTCTAAAGAGATGTTCGATGCCATCATTCATCATAAAACTAACTGTCTGTGCATAGCAGTCAATGTGGGACTTAAACATCGCCAAAAAATCCATACCCAAGATTACATCATACACATCCATCTCAAGTACTGAGAATTCCCACATCAACTCAACCTCATCCACAACTATACAACATGCTCTACATAGGAATGCTCAACACTTTCTTTGACCTAGAGGAGTTTGAAGTTTTAAAATAGAAGATATTATTTCCATAGTTAAACCTAGAAAATAAACGATATGAGAAGAAATAAAAGAATTTAAATCACCCATATTAGACAACACTTGCATCAAGGTATAATTTAAAAGAATCATACCTCGCACCGTAGATGGTCCTGACTGGTCATCCATGATGACCTGCTCAGCTCCAAACAACTTCTTGTTTCCCACACTATGTTCTTTATTACCCTGTTTAGGAGTCATAGTATTCCTGGAATTACCATGACTAAGTTTACTCTGCTGATGAGGGGTATGTTGTTTCCCCCATCCCGTCAAGGCATACAACCCCTGAGGAGTGTCACAGACACCCGACCTCAGAGAATTTAGACAATAACACTAAAGATGACCCATATACTTATTAATATGATATGTTCGAGGTTGTGTCATACAATCCCACTTGATGTGACCCATAATCCACACTGAAAACATCCCAACTTACTCTAAGTCTTCGGAGGAAGATTCACTGATCCTGTTGTCAGATTCTAAGACATACTCCCACCATGGAAATAAGTGTCCCTCTTCTGCCTGAAACTAGCATTAGAGTTCCCACTATTACCCGTGCATACCAACATAGTTCCCCCGCCTATAGCCCAAAAGATATCCCATTCATCCACCATTTCTCTATTCACCATTTCCGTGTAATCATCTATGAATAACACCACTATCTTAGAATGAATGTCCTACCTCAAACCATCCTCAAAGATACATGCCTTCAATGCTGTACTACCAGCCACCTCGGGTGAAAACCACACTAAGTTCATAAACTTAGTTATGTATTCTATTACTAAGAGTTTATATTACTTCATCTTGAAGAAATCCATTGTGTATTGAATTATAAACGTATGAGGGTAGAATTGTTTATTAAACAATTCCTCAAAACCCTCCCATGTCATACCTTGGTCCGTTCCAGCTTGGACCACCAAATCCCACCATAGAAGGGAAAGATACTCCAACATATAAGTTTCTAGATTCATTTTCAACTCTATCAGTGTTCCCAAGAATTCAAAGATCCTATTCATTTTGTTCAACCACACTTCTACCCTTTCTGGCTCCGAATCACCCTTTAAGATGGGTGGATTCTGCTTTTGAAAATGAACCACATGATCCACATGATTTGGTTAATCCGCTTTATTCCCACTTTACACAGCTTGGAAAGCTTGCACTATACTATGCACTAGCTGCTGGTTCACTTGAGGCTCAGGTATAACCACATTTTCAGTAGCCTCCTCCGGTTGGTCTCTACAACGCCTACCTAGTTCCATTTCTATCAATACAAAAATAACCATAAGTCTCACTCCTTTAACATGGAAGTATTACAATTCTCAAATGCAACAAAATTTCAACTATAACAACCAGACTTTCAACAAGTTTACAATTCCCATGCTGCACCATATTTTTGAAAAAAAACCCACCAGTTTTTGAAAATTCACCCATTTTGAAAATACCACAACTATCCATGTTTCAAATCCAGCCATTTGAAAACAAATTTCTAGATTACCAAAAAATCAAAATAATCATAACACAAAATAAATAATTATGCACAATGAAATATGAATCCTAGTGGGAATTCATTTCTACCATGCATGTCATGCTCATCTCATTGGCTATACCCATGACAATGAGATTTCCAATGCCTAATAGTGTCTCCAAAACAATTATGTACCCAACACCCTAGTAACTTGAAGTATAACATAAAAGGGTTATATACATCCTTTTATGATACACATTTAATGTTCCGACAATCCTACACCTTACTACCATCCCAACTGGAGGAATAAACAAGAAAGAATTCCAACACCAAGACCAACAATCAACTCCAAGGAACCAACCAAACTTGGATGTCAAGGACCGAGAAACTGATACCACTTGTAACATCCCACCCCATCCTATTGGATTGAGAGGGAGGAGGAATGATACATGGCCTTAGGAAACATTCCCAAGGTGCCAAAGGCTGGAAATAAATGCGGAGGGCTTCAAGAACAATTGGGGAATTATTTTAACTTATAAGTAAACCAACTAACCACACTACATGATGCATGTCAACAAAGTACACCCAAAAAATGCCTTACCAAAAGAAAACCAAAATATTTCATAACAAATCCCATAAAACGATACAACCAACATCAAACCCAATATTCGAGTACCAAGAGGAAGACTCAACAAAAAAACCAAAGGAAACAATGACACACTACATGGCTCCACACCAAGATCCATCCTCCAAGAATCACAAGACTTCCCAAGCATCAAGATGAACCACAAGCAAAATGAGAAGCCTTACTCTTAACTGGGTCCCAGAAAATGACATCTGCAAAAGCACCAAAGTGCCGAGTAGGGTATAAGGCCCGAGCCTTAAACATTATATAATTTTGAATTAAGTTAATTATTTACATTGAGGATATTTTTAGGTTTAAATTTTTAGATAATTAGGCCATAACTATTACATTACATCTCAAATATTAAAAATTAGACACTTCTACTCAGTATCCATTTTTTTCATAAAATAAAAACTCTTAAAAGAAAACAAGAATTATTTTCTGGATATAAATCTTCTTGAATTCTTCCTTTCTCTTACCCCTACTTATACCCTATGAAAAACATTTAAAAAACTTGGGATGAGCATAAAAATCTCAGTAAGGGTTATAAAATAAAGAAACAAATAATTAGTCCATCAATACATACAAAAAATAATCTCTTTAATACACCTCATGAAATCATAATATTTATGAATAACACATAGAAATCATAAATCATAAAGGTGACTTGTGGCATCCACAACATACTTACGTTGTAGCTTTCACAGCTACGTAGGGAGTTATGTTTGGAATACCCATCACAGTATATTACCTAAATCTATTAGGAGAAATATTAATGTTTACCTACGTCATGTTAACCAATTCATTGGAGAGATATCTTAGGCTCACCCACCCTAGGTTTATCATGGAACCACCTACATGCATTAACAATTCCCAATAACCATAACATAATCATAACACATGAACAAGCATAAAGGAAAGATAACATTTACATATTACAATCACAATATAATATTTAAATATATTTACATAATAAATCCATTATAAAAACATTTTTCAATACCGAAATATTTAAAAATATTATATGGTATCTATTTTCCTTTTTAAAAAAACTACGACTTGTTAAGGAAGCCAAATATCAAATAATGCTCACGGCGGCGGAAAGGTCGTTGTCACCGCGTACGTTAAAAAGAAACCATTCCTTTTTTTGTTTAGTAAAATTATATATAGAAAAAGATTACATTTGAATGAAATGAAAATTAAAAGGTTTTTATACACCGCATAAAAGAAAAGTCATGTATAAATCAAAATATGCCTCAATGAAAGGAGATTGAGACGAAATCCCTTACCTCATGTCCGACTTGACTTGTTCGTTTTTTAATCTCCTGAATAATAAACTAAAGTTATTTTCTACTTGATTCAGAAACCTTTTCAAGTTTATTATTCCTTTTATATCACTTATTACCATGTTATAAACATTACATAATCATTTGAGTTAATAACGGTCGTTTTGTTGATATTTGGTACTTGAGTCAAAAATGAACTTCTTATAATTACAAGTTATCCATGTGGTCAAAAGTACATTATCTATAAAATTATATTCATGATTTAGATATCATATATATCATATATATCCAGTATATATATGTATTTATAATAGTACATAACATTTGGATATAATAAATGAAATACACTATACATGGAGACGATAAGCCGTACGTACGCATGAACACTACTTTCATTTCTATTTCGTATTTAATGGAATTAAAACTTAATGATACATAGGTATATTATAATTCCAGTATAATATCATATATAATTTCAGTAACTCCATCTTTTATATGTTCCACGTATGGAATGATTGAGTCATATCACTTTGAGGGGGCGGTAATCTGCACTTCCTCAAATGAAATTATCGTATTTACCCATTATGAAAACCATAAAAGTATGATATAATTGAAAAATACAGAAGCATAGAGACAATATAAATATAATATATATCACATATAAATATTTTTTCATCTTAAAGGCCACCATAAGAGGAGGTAGGAGATAATTGAACAATCATCGTTTCGTGAGGCAGTAGTTCTCTGTCCACAGAAACAGTATGTTCGTATCCATTAGATGGAGGTGTGTGGAACTGTAGTTAGAATAATTCTCATAAAAACATCATAGTATATTGATTATACTATTTTAATTATAAAATAATGGAATAAAGAGAGTTTAGGGGGTTGGAGAAGGAAAATAAAAGAAAAGAACTTGAGAGAATATGTTACTTTTAAATTGGGTAACTCCCTTTGGTTTGAACCAAAAGGATTTCTTGAAGTGCCTTGTGCCTAAGTTAAGGATTATAGGTGGAAGAGAGGAATATTGGTAGATTATTTGGGAAGAGTTTGGATGATCCAAGGGTCTTGAGAGGTTTGAGTAATGGGTTAGAGGTGATGACCTTTTATAAGGGGGAGGAGGGGCTCTTTAGGAAAGTTTGAAAATATTATTTTATTATAAACTGAATTTCGATTTAAAAAGGTCCCAAACTCAATAAATTAGAATTTAAGATGACTATTATTCGAAATAATCTCAAAAAATAGGTTTTATACAAGTTTTGGTTTCATTTTTAACCTTATCATTTAGCTTTAACCCTTAGTTAACCAATTTAAGTCTTACCATGTCTTCTTGTATATTCATACTATAAGGTTAATATAGTTAATATAAAATTCCAAGAAAACAAAAATGAATCATTAATGAAATTTTTAACATCATATATGTCATTTGGACTAATATTATATTTTTAGTACTATTTTATCATTTAATAAAATATTTATTGATTTAAAAACTCATTTATGTCAATTTTTATACTATTCATATCACGACTTTAAAAAAAAAAATCCAAACCAACTTTATTATTTCGAAAAACCTTCATTATTTCAAAGATAAAAAGTCATCATCATCTCTAAAATTCTTGTATGTAATAAAAAGTTTCAAAATAAATTTATTCTAATATTTATAAACTCATTTATTTAAAACATTCATTAACGAGGTAATTATTACATCATCATTATGTCATAAATAAATTTATTTATATGATGTATAAAAATTATAAATAAAATAACGTGATGTAGGAAATATTTTTATATTTATAATGACTATTTATAGTCAAATATATAAATTATATACCCCACATTAAATTTTTTTTAGCAAAACAATACATGTTTATGATATTTTTTATTTTTACTTTAAATAAAAATTTATTAATGTAATTATCTTACCCAAGTGGCTTCCAAAGGCCAAAAGCCTCACCCAAGGATTTTATTGGTCGGACATGACTCATAAAATAAGGTCAGGACAAGTCTTAAGGTAATTTTATATTATTATAATATTATTTTTACCTTGAATTACCCTATTTACATTTAACCGCGGTAAATAAAAATCCAAAGTTACTATTCACCAAAAAATATTTTCATCTTATTGAACCAAATTTTACTTACTAATGACAAAAATGTATGTAGTATTTTCTAAATTCAATTTACAAAAGCGTTAAAATTTAATTTAAATGAAAAAGTCAGTTTTTTAACTTTTATGCAGTGTTTTTCACTATTCATAAAAAATTGAACGTTTTCAGAAAAATACCAAAAATTTACCCAAAGATAATTTTGATATTATGAATTCAAAAATGATGTATATTTTACCAAATTAAAAACATATAAGTTTTATTAATCAATTTAAAATTAATTTTCGTTGTGAAAACTAGAAAGCATGTTTTTGAGAAGTAAAAACTACAAAAGATTGACATGTGTTTATGTCCAATTACAAAATAAAATTACTTTCAATGACCAAAATTGGATTAAATGGTAAAAATATAATCCAATTAACTTTAAAACCATTTAAAAAGATAATCTAACCATTTAAATAAATCACATGAAAAGATAATTTTGACTTAAAATGCAGTATTTTTCACTATTCATTAAAAAATGAACTTTATCAGAAAAATACCAAAATTTCATCCAAAGTAAATTTTGATGTCCCAATTCTAAATAAGAATATTATTTTTTCAAATAGAACACATAAAAGTGACAAAACTATATTTAAAAAGGGTACGCCATCAAAAGGCGGTAAATTGACCTTTTGAAGAATATTAGAGTATTTATGCTTAAAATCAGATTCATTCACATTTTAAGCCTCTAACTTTTATTGGATAAATGTAAAAACATTTAACAAACATCTGTAATCATATTGTAGTTAGTTCTATTCATTCCCTCTAATACAATGACTATACATTAACTACTATTTAAGCTAATAATATTATTATATTATTTTTCGGTATAACTCAACATTGTGTACAATGTAATATTTCAAAGAAACCCGTTGTTTCATATCAGGTACATTATCAAACATAGAATCCCCTATAAAGTAAAATTAATATTTAATTCAAAAATATTAATAAATATGAAAATGTCATATTCTTTATTTACCTGAGATGTTACATCCTTCCCCCATTTTGGAAATTGTTTCCTCAAAATTATATTCACTTATCAAATAAATGGGGGAATTTATCTCTCATAGAATTTTCAGATTCCCACATTGCCTCTTCAACCATATGGTTTTTCACAAAACCTTTAACTGATGAATTACCTTATTCCGCAACACTTGATCTCTTTGGTCAAGAATCTGGACTGGTTGTTCCTCATTAGAAAGATTGTATTCCAACTCAACTACCTCTGGACTCAAAACATGAGATAGATTCGACATATACTTTCTCAACATTGAAACATGAAAAACATTGTGTACCTGGGATAAAATTGGAGGTAAAGCCACTTTGTAGGCAACTGATCTAAATTTCTCCAGGATTTCATAGGGTCCAATGAACCTTAGACTCAACTTTCATTTCTTACCAAAACACATCACACTTTTCCATGGAGAAACTTTGAGAAAGACATGATCACCTACCTCAAAAGAAAGATCCTTCCTTCGGTTATCTGCATAACTTTTATGCCTGCTCTGAACTGTTCTCATGTGCTTCTGAATCAATTAAACTTTTTCTGCCATCTCTTCTACCAATTCTGTTCCCATCAACTTCCTTTCACCTACTTCATCACAAAAACCTGGAGTTCGACACCTCTTTCCATATAATGCCTCAAACTGAGCCATCTGTATACTGGAATGAAAACTGTTATTATAAGAAAATCCAACCAAGGAAAGATGTTGGTCCCAACTTCCCTGGTAATCCATTGAGAAAGAACGCAACATATCTTCCAATGTCTAAATTGTTCTTTCTGACTACCCATATGATTGTGGATGAAAATCTGTACTAAAATTTAATTCAGTACCCAACAACTTCTAAAGGCCTTTCTAAAAGTTAAAAGTAAACGTAGGATCATGATTAAATAAAATGGAGTGGGGAACTCCATGCAAACTGACTATCTATTCAATATACAACCAAGAAAGTTGATCTAGAGACAAAGTATCTCGAATAGGAAGGAAATGAGCAGATTTAGTTAATTGATCAACAATAACCCAGATTTCATTATTACCTCAAGATGTCTTTAGAAATCCCATAACGAAGTCCATGGATACATTTTCCCATTTCCACTTTGGCATCGGTAAAGGTTGAAGCATCCCTTTCGGTAACTACCACTCTACTTTAACCTGTTGACAAGTCAAACACTTTATAGTAAATTCAACAATATCTCTTTTCATTCCATCCCACCAGTAATACTCCCGAAGATCTCCGTACATCTTAGTACTGCCGGGATGAACTGAAAATAGAGAACTATGAGCTTCACATAACAACTCATTCTTCAACTATGAATCACAATGCACACATAATCTCTTCCAAAATACAAAAATACAATCATTATCAATATTAAACTCAGGTAACTTACCCTTCAGAACCAATTATACCCTTTTCTACAACTCAAAATCTTCCTTCCGCGCTTGCTTAATTCTGTCTGATAGAGATGATTTCACTGCCACCTGAAACAAAATAGTGGAATTTTCTTCACCAACAACTTCTATTCAAAATTTCATCAAATCATTAATCAAAGGATCATGTTCCAAACATAACATAGTTAATGTAAAATTACTCTTTCGAATCAAAGCATCAACCACTTTATTTGCCTTTCCTGGATGGTAATGAATTGTGCAATCATAATCCTTGATTAATTCCAACCATCTCCTCTGTCTCATGTTTAATTCTTTCTGAGTGAATATATACTTCAAACTTTTTTGATGAGTATATATTTCAAACTTTACGCCATACAAATTATGCCTCCAAATTTTTAAAGAATAAACAAAAGAAGCTAATTCCAAATTATGTGTAGGGTAATTTAACTAATGAGGTTTCAACTGACGTGAAACATAAGCAATTACTTGATCATTCTGCATTAGGACACAACTAAGTCCTTTCAACGAAGCATCAATATACATAACAAACTCACCATTTCTAGAAGGCAGTGCCAAAACTAGAGCATTCACCAATCTTATTTTCAATTCCTAAAAACAATCATCACATTCTTTTTTCTAAATGAACTTAATAACTTTTCAAGTTAACTTAGTCAGTGGGCTAGGTAACTGTGCAAAATTCTCAACAAACCTTCTGTAATAGCCTTCCAAACCAAGAAAACTACAAATCTTGGTTATATTTGTTGGTATTGGCCATTCTTCAACAACTTTTGTTTTAGCAGGATCTCCAGTTATTCCATTTTTTGAAACAATGTGACCAAGGAATGAATTTTTTTATAACCAAAACTCACACTTTCTGAATTTCCCATACAATTTCTTTTCTTTTAAAGTTTGAAAGACAACCCTTAAATGAATTTCATGTCCCTCTTTACTTTTGGAATAAACCAAAATATCATCAATAAACACAACCACAAACTTATCCAAGAACTCATGGAAAATTCTATTTATAAGATCCATGAATAAAGTAGGTGTATTGTTTAAACCAAAAGGCATAACTAAAAATTAATAATGGTCATATCTAGTACGAAACGCGGTCTTCAGAATGTTTTCTTCCTTTACTTTCAACTAATGGTACCCTGACCTCAAGTCAATCTTTGAAAAATGCTGAGCTCTCTAGATCTAATCAAACAAATAATTGATATGAGCCAAAGGATAATTGTTCTTAATAGTGATGTTATTCAATGCTCTATAATCAATGAAAAGTATCATTGAACCATATTTATTTTTAACAAAAAATACAGGAGAACCCCATGGTGATGTGGTATATCGAATGAAAACTTTATCTAATAACTCATGAAATTGCTTCTTTAACTCTAAAAGTTCAATTTGAGACATTCAATAAGGGGGTTTTGAAATTGGATTAGCATCAAGAACTAAGTCAATAGTAAATCCAACTTCCCAATCGGGTATGATACCAGGAAAGTCATCAAAAAAACATCAAGGTACTCATTTACTACTGTCACATCATTAATCTGAACAGTTCCTTTATTTTCAATAATATGTGTAAGGTAACATTCATTTTCATCTTTTACTAGTTTCTCATCTTCTTGATATGTTATCAAAAGTAAGGGTTCATTCTTGTACACAAATTGAAATTCTTTCTAAAAAGAAACCTCTTTAGCTCTGCAGTCAATCTTAGCATGATAAATGGAAATCTAATCCATACCCAAAATAACATAAAACTCTATTAGAGGCAAAAAAATTAGGTTTTCTGTAACACCCCAAGCATCCATGGTACGTTTCCCTTTGAATAATACAATAGCTTGCATTATACGCAACTTCGAGATTCTAACACACCGCGACCAATCAAACTAGCCGTTATGAATAGAAATACCCACTTTTTAAAATTCTATAAATTTCATATTTAAAAATGGACTTCATTTTTGGATTCAAAATATCGAAATTAGCTTAGGGTTAATTTTTGGTATTTTTCTGAAAACTTTCAATTTTTTATGAATAGTGAAAAACACTACGTAATTGTTTAAAACCGACTTTTTATTTAAATAATTTTTTATTTTATTTAAATTTATTTTAAGTCAAAATAGATACATAATAAAAATATTAGTTCAATGTAATTCATTTGAGTCATGTTTATAATAAAATTAGATCTATAAAATTTTATTCAACTTTTTGCCGTCTTTTACCCACCTCCTAGGAGTATTTGCAAATTTGCATAAAACATAATTTTACCACTTCTGTGAGTTGAATTTCAAAAATCCGAGAGACATGGTTGATATCAGTAAGTAAAATTTGGTTCAACAAGATGAAAATAATTTTTGGTGAATAGTAACTTTTGACTTTTATTTACCACGGTTAAAAGTAAATAGGGTAATTAAAGGTAAAAATGATATTATTATTACCCTAACACAAGTCTTAATTCTATTGGATAAGTGTATTTCCACAAGAAACAACCTTACGAATAAAATATGATCCTTTAAGTCCACTTGGATTAGATTAGGACATTTATTATTATTTAATTTAAAGAAGAGTTAAAAGTGTTAAATTCAAAGTTTAATAAATAAAACATTTTTAATATAGAGTTATACATAAGATAAATTCGAATATAAATATTAATTAGAAATATAAAATTATTTCCTACATAATGGTATTTTATTTATAATTTTTAGACATTAAATAATTAAATTTATTTATGACACAATGATGATGCATTAATTACCTTATTAATGAAAGATTAAAACAATTGATATTATAAATATACAAATAAATATAATTTGAGACTTTTAATGAATTAAATTGTTTTTCTAGGTTAATATTACATGTTAGGATTGATTAAATTAATTTTTTTGAAGTAATAATACTTTTATAAATTTAACAAAAACAAAACACCAAATAGTGTCAAAATTGACATAAAAGGGTTTTTAAAACAAATATTATATTATTAATTGTCATTCTGTTCCTAAAAATCTAAGGTTCAGACAAAGGGCTTAAATAATATTATATATGTTATTAATCAACCACTTGAGGTTCTCTTGAAAGTTTATAGTAAGTTTATTAACCATATAATATAAAAATACAAAGAGACATGGTAATTGTCAAACTATTTAACTAAGAGTTAAATCTAAAAGATAAGGTTAATATAGTGACCCAAACCTATCTAAAACCTATTGATTGAGTGGTTTTATACCAATAACCACCTTATCCTAGAAATAAATCATTTTTGAGCCATTAGAAACAGAAAATTATTTTATTATAAAATAATATTTCAAGTTTTTCCTAAAGTGACCCTCACCTCTCTTATAAAAATGAACTTCCCCTTCTCTCAAATTAACACCTTAAAAGCCATTTGGCTCATACAAACCCTACCCAAATATCCTCTAAACTGTCATAAATTCATCCTAGATACCTTCCTTTTTTCAAAAAGCCACCCTAAGGATCCATTTTGATCAAATCAAAAAGAAGAACCCAAAGAAGAGGTAAATATTTCATCACCTCTTTCAAGTTCATTTCTTCTTCCACTTCCTCTTTCTTTGTTTTTTCAATTCTAAAATAATAACTCCAGTATATTATATATACTATGATGTTATTATAAAAATGGTACAACCATATTCATTATTCTATCCATCACATGAATGACAAAGTCACCATACGTGCGTACGTACGACATACCGTCTCCACGTCGTGGTGTAGTTGTTATTCAATACATTATTTTGGATGGGTATAATAATGAGTATAATTGATGTAAATAATAAATATAACATGTTAATGATTCTGTATATATGATATAACATCTATTTAGATACAATTTTAAATCAAAATATTGATATTGTCGCTCGTGCGTACGTACAGATTACCGTCTCCACGAATGCGATGAGATTCAATTCCTCATCGTAACCATTTAAGAATAATTTTCATTTGATGATTAAAAATACTGTATAAATACTTGATATCATTCTGGATATGAATAATATACATCCTATCCATAAAAAACATGGCTTATGTTACAAAACATATAAAGGAAAACGAATCAGTTAACACCCGAAACGATGATAATACTAAATTATTATTAACAAAGCAATATTAAAAGATCATATATGATATCATATTTATGTATATGGTTCTTGAATAATTTAATAACAGTGATTTAACTATTATATAGGAGGTTAATGTACCCTCGACCAAGGAAAAGTACAAGGTAAAGGTTAATTTCACAATCTCTTTATTATCCGAGGTTGTTTTTACGTAAGTATCTATTGGGACCTCTTTATCATCCACATTTGTGTTTCTTAAAAATGTATTTAAAAACATTTTTACTATTTAATAGACAATGGGTTAAAGTAATTTATACCATTATTTGACCTTATATGTTTTTGAAAGGAATCTTTCCGTCGTTTTCCAAACACGGTACTTTATGACCTTTTCGACAAAATTAAGGTAAGAATGTTTTTTTAACTTATTTGGCGGGTGGGTCTATTTTCCGCCATTATAACATCATCGAAGATTCCCTTACAATCTTATAAGAATATTTTCAAAATAAATATTTTCTTTTATAATTATGTGGATTTTAAATGATTCAAAATAGAAAGAGGTATTTATTTCAAATAGTTTTCATTTAATTTATGTCAACATCCTTTAATTGATTTTAAAAATTGTTTGAAGTTGATTTATTATGATACAAATATTCCATATTGTATTGAAGGTTTTGTAATATGTTTGATTGTGGATGTGTTATTTTACACCATTCATGGTTTATGGATAAAGTATTGACATTTTTATGCCAGTTTTAATACGAATTTTTATGTTATGTTTAAACCTTTTCATATGAGGAATGCATTGGACTTAGTAAGTGACGGGTGGAGACTGTTATAGCTCCTAGATGAATCGGTAAATCTCATGAGACAAACTAGTGTCTTGGCATAAGGCCTTGAGAAAATCTTATTGTAGTCTTGGCACAAGGCCTTGACTATGTGGTTATGAAGTCTGGCATTATGCATTCCATCATTATGAAAGTGGTTATTGATATTGCATGTGATTATTCGACTAGTAGAATATCCATATGAATAAGTAAATGGAATTAATTGATTTTATCTTTGACATATTATGCTGAAGTTTAAGTTTAAAATGATTTTGTTTTAGTCTTATACATTTCCTTAAATGTTTATGCTTATTTACGAAAGTTTCCGCTATATTGTTATCCTTACCGAGTATCTGAGCTCACCCCTTTCTATGTTTTATTTTTCCCAGGATGTGAAGAAGTATTTTGTGGTTGACCTACAGGGATAGTATAAGTATATAAGTGTGTTAAAAAGAGGAAAAAATGTTGTTGATGTTTTTATTTCATGATGTGATGTAAAAATTATGAATGTATCTAGTACTTCCAAGGCTTCTAAACTAATCAGTCTTTCGGGACATGATTCCTTGTATCATGCCAATGTTATATAATAATGCACCGAATCTGGGTAACTTGGGTCAGGGTGTTATAGTTGGTATCAGAGGAAGTTTAGTACAAACCTTGGAAACAAGATTTAGATAAACTCTGATTAGAGCACATTACCCTAAGATAGACTTTGAGGATTAGTATAGAAGAACTTCCTAGAATTTTGGTAATTTATAGATTTTTGTGTATTTTTACAAGCAATACATCCCTATCTAGATACGTGCAGGTAGAGGTGGCTCTAGCATAGATTTACCTAGTGGTAAAACCCGAAAACACCGCTTTGATATAGACTCGAACAGGAACTGGTGTACGACAACGAGCCTTGCTGCACTCTTGGTTACGACACTCCTAGGGGATATGCTTAGGATAATTCTAATTTTCTTTACAAACCATTATGAAAGGTTTATGAGTATATACTTCCTCAAAGAAAACATTTTTACGATTATGGATTATATCCATAAACTATTCAATTGATGTTAAGTGTTTTAAAATTTTGGAATTATGTATTGCGATTCATAAACTAATCTAGTGTATGCCATTGTTTAGATTTGACACCTAGTGGAAGGAATGAAAACCGTATCAATGCATGTAATCCATATAGGGATTTCCCTCCTACTCAAGATAATTATAGTGGAGCTGGTGATGTAACTAGTGTTGATCAAATTATCACCATATTGGGAAAACTCACTCAGGTTATGAATAATAACCTCACCTGTATGGAGCACCCTGATCCACAACGCGGAAGATCAATGTTAGATCACTTCATGAGGAAGCAACCACCAACATTCAATGGGACTATAAATCCATTGGTAGCTGAGCAATGGATAAGTTCCTTAGAGAAAATATTTCATTCTTTGGGGAGTATTGAAAGGGAAAAAGTTTTCATGGCAGTTTATCGCCTCACAGGAGATGCAGATCAATGATGGTTATTGATTCAAAACACAAAGTAGGATGAAGAAGTATCATGTATGGAATAGAGGGAGTTTAAAGAACTTTTCTTAGAAAAATACTTTCCTCATAACCATTAAGAAGATATGGAAATACAATTTCTGAGTCTGAGGAAAAAGGAGGATGAGAATGTCGCAAAGTATCAAGCTAACTTTACAAGGTTAGTGAGGAATGCTGCAGATTATATACATAACCCAAGAAGTAATATTGATCGTTTCTTTGATTGGTTAAAACTATTTCTCCATCGAGCATTAGTATCACAATCTTTCTCATCATACGAAGATATTTTCTCATGTGCTATCAAGACAGAAAATGAATTCTCTAAGTCTTACGACTTTAAAGAAAAGAAATAGAAGAAGAGATCTGCTGAACACTCTGGAAATGGAAATAAGGGGAAGAAGGGAAAAGTTGAATATTCATCCTATAGTAAATTTGGGAAGAAACACCCCGGTACTTTCCTGAAGGGAATGTGAATCTATTACAAGTTTTGTGAAAAAGTCCACCAAGCTTGTGATTGCAAGGGGAAGAAAGAGGCTATCAATGTTGAATGATACAATTGTAGAGAAAGGGGAAATTATGAAAATGAATATCCTAAGCACCAAGGAAACTTACCTCAGAAAAGGCCAAGGGATCAAGGCCAAGATTATGCTATCACTACTACTGAGGTTGAAGCTCCAAAAGGCGTGGTGACATGTAATTTAATGGTTTCCTCAGGTTTAGAAAATGCTTTATTTGATTCTGGATCATCTCATTGTTTCATATCTTCCCATTTTGCTAAGAAAATTAGATATTTCCAATTTGATTTAACAAGGAATTTGCCAGTCAAAACTCCTAAGGGAAGTATCATTGCAACAAAGTTTTGTAAATCAGTTTCCATTAAGGTATATAAACGTTATTTATTTGATGATCTCATCATCATACCCATGATTTAATTTGATATAATCCTCGGTATGGATTGGCCTTTGGACCATGGTGTGAAAATTTATTGTAAGAAGAAGGAGGTTACAATTTTTGATGATGATAAGGAGTACCTTATCTTTAGAGCAGAAACGTCACCATCTGATTCTTATCTAGATCCACCCTTAGTAGATCAATTAAATTCAATTATTGGCTAGGAAGAGAATTAAATAACTATGGGTGAGGAAAGGAATGTTCAAACTGAGGAAGTACCTATTGTATAAGAATATGTTGATGTGTTTCCAGAAGATTTTACTAGACATCCTCTAGAATGAGAAATTGGGTTTTCCATTGATTTAATTCCTGGTTCAAGGCCCATATCGAAGACCCCTTATAGAATGGCCATTGTGGAATTAGTAGAACTAAAGAAACAACTAGAGGAATTGAGTAATAAGGGATTTATTCGCCCTAGTGTTTCTCCATGGGGAGACCCTGTCCTTTTTGTTAAGAAAAAAGATAGATCTATGAGGTTGTGCATTGAATACATGGAGATCAATGCTATAACAATAAAGAACAAGTATCACCTACCTCTCATTAATGATTTATTTGATCAAATTCATGGAGATCAATATTTTTCAAAGATTAAACTACAATTTGGATATCATCAGTTGTGTGTGAAGAAGGAAGACATTCCAAAGACAACATTTCGAACTAGGTATGGGCATTACGAGTTTACAATGATTCCTTTTGGGCTGACTAATGCACCCTCTATTTTAATAGATCTAATGAACATAGTTTTCAAGGAATATCTTGATGAATTTTTATTGGTATTTATTGATGATATATTGGTATACTCCAAAATCTATGAAGATCATGAAAATCACTTGCACATTATCCTAAAGACTCTTAGAAGAAATGAATTATATGGTAAGTTTATCAAGTGTGAATTTTGGCTTCAGACGATTTCTTTTCTTATACATATTGTCTCTAAGGATGGAATCTATATTGATCCTTATAAGACAAAGGCAATCCAAGAATGTCCAACACCGACAAGTATAACTGAGGCACACAATTTTATTGGTTTAGCAGGTTATTATCGACATTTCATCCAGAATTTTGCCCGATTGGCTAACCCATTAACCAAGCTCACATGTAAAGGGGTTAAATTTGTATGGACAAAATAGTGTGAAGAATGTTTTGAAGAATTGAAGAGAATATTAGTCAATGATCCTATCTTGACTCTACCATCAGGGATTGATGGGTTTGTTATTTATAGTGATGCTTCAAAGAATGGACTTGGTTGTGTCGTTATGCAGAATGATAGAGTTATTGCCTATGCATCACAATAGCTAAAAAATCATGAACAAAACTATCCTACTCATGATCTTGAGTTAGCGGCTATAATCTTTGCTCAGAAAATATGGAGACACTATCTCTATGGTGAAAAATTTGAGATATATACCGATCACAAGAGTTTAAAGTATATTTTCTCACATAAGGAACTAAACATGAGGCAAAGGAGATGGCTTGAACTACTCAAGGATTATGATTGCACTATACACTACCACCCGGGGAAGGAATATAAAGTGGAAGATTCTTTGATCAAAAAGGATTATGGAGTTTTGAATAAGGTGAGAGTTGAAAGAAATACTCTATACATGGATCTAGTAAAGATGGATATGGGAATAACCATGGAAGGTGAAACATCAATACTTTTTCAAATGGTTGCAAAACCATCTTTACTAGAAAGGATAACAAGTTCTCAGGCTGATGATGAGGAGTTTCAAAAGAAAATTAAAGCTGTAAACAATGGGATATTGATCAACTTCATATATGAAGATGGGATTTTGAAATTTGGGAAGAGACTTTGTGTTCCCGATTTACCTGATCTAAAAAGGGAATTGTTGGATGATTCCCATAGCTCCAATTTTTTAATACACCATGGTAGAACTAAGATGTATAGAGATTTGAAGGAAAATTTTTGGTGGGACAACATGAAGAGAGAGATTGCTAATTTTGTGTCAAGATGTATGGTTTACCAACAAGTGAAAGATGGAAGGCAACAATATGGAGGAGTCATGCAACCTATTCCCATACCTGAGTGGAAATGGGATGATATTACAATGAACTTTGTCATGGGGCTACCAAAGACTCCTAGAATGAACGATTCAATATGGTTCATTGTTGATCGTCTTACTAAGTCGGCACATTTTTTTTGCTATAAGAGAATATTTACCACTTGAGCGCCTAACAACACTATATATTAATGAAGTTGTAAGACTTCATGGAATACCCCTATCAATTGTTTCTGATCGTGATCCCCATTTAAATCAAGATTCTGGAAAAGTCTTCAGAAAGCCCTGGATACTGAACTTTGTTTGAGCACTGCCTACCACCCTCAAACTGATGGACAATCATAACGGACTATTCACACCTTAGAAGACATGTTGAGATCCTGATCACTTGACTTTCAAGGAATGTGGGATCAATATTTACCTCTGGTAGAATTTTCCTATAACAATAGATTCCATTCAAGTATTCAGATGGAACCATATGAAGCGTTAAATGGAAAGAGATGTCGCACACCAACCTATTGGGATGATGTTGGTGAAAGAAAACTTATAGGCCCAAAACTTGTTGAGGAAATGATGGAAAAGGTGAAGGTTATCCAAACACACATCAAAGTATCTCAAAGTAGGTAGAAGAGCTATGCTGATAACCGAAGGAAGGATTTGGAATTTCAGGTAGGAGATCATGTTTTCTTGAAGATATCTCCATGGAAGGGAATTATACGATTCAGTAAGAAGGTTCAATTGAGTCCCAGGTACATCAGACCTTTCGAAATTCTAGAACGAATTGGGGTTGTAGATTACCGTTTTGCAATTCCGCCAAGTCTCTCCAAAGTTCATGATGTGTTCCACGTATCACTATTGAGAAAATACATGCCTGACCCAACGCATGTACTCACCTATGAGGAATTAGAACTCGAACTCGATCTTTCTTATTACGAAGATCCTGTCAAGATTCTTGATACAAGAGAACAAGTGTTGAGAAACCAGACGACTCGTCTGGTAAAAGTTCTATGAAAAAACCATAAGATGGAAGATGCAACGTGAGAACCTGAGGAACTTATGATGAAGAACCACCCGAATCTTTTTATGCGGTAATATTATATAAATTTTGAGGACAAAATTATTTTAAGGAGGGGAGAATGTAACACCCCAAGCTTCCACAGTATGTTTCCCTTTAAATAATGCAATATCTTGTATTGTACGCAACTTCGAGATTCTAACACACCACGACCAATCAAACTAGCCGTTATGAATAGTAATACCCACTTTTTAAAATTTTATAAGTTTTATCTTTCAAAATGGAATTCATTTTTGGATTTGGAATATCGAAATTAGCTTAGGGTGAATTTTTGGTATTTTTCTAAAAATTTTCAGTTTTTGATGAATAGTGAAAAACACTGCGTAATTGTTTAAAACCGACTTTTTATTTAAATAATTATTTATTTTATTTAAATTTATTTTAAATAAAAATAGATACATAATACCAATTTTAGTTCAATGTAATTCATTGGAGTCATTTTTATAATAAAATTAGATATATAAAATTTTATTGAACTTTTTACCGTCTTTAACCCACCTCCTAGGAGTATTTGTAAATTTGCATAAAACTTAATTTGACTGCTTCTGTGAGTTGAATTTCGAAAATACTAGAGACACAGTTGATATAAGTAAGTAAAATGTGGTTCAACGAGATGAAAATAATTTTTGGTGAATAGTAACTTTTGACTTTTATTTACCACAGTTAAAAGTAAATAGGGTAATTAAAAGTAAAAATGATATTATTATTACCCTAAGACATGTCCTAATTCTATTGGATAAGTGTATTTCGACCAAAAAAAACCTTAGGAATAAAATATGATCCTTTAGGTCTACTTGGATTAGATTAGGACATTTATTATTATTTAATTTAAAGAAGAGTTAATAGTGTTAAATTTAAAGTTTAATAACTAATTTTTTTTAATATAGTGTTATACATAAGATAAATTAGACTATAAATATTCATTATAAATATAAAAAGATTTCCTATATAATTATATTTTATTTTAAACTTTTAGACATTAAATACTTAAATTAATTTATGACACAATGATGATGCAGTAATTACTTTATTAATGAAAGATTAAAACAATTGATATTATAAATATCCAAATAAATATAATTTGAGACTTTTAATGAATTAAATTAATTTTATAGGTTAATATGACATGTTAGGTTTGATTAAATTAATTTTTTTCGAAGTAATAATGCTGTTATGAATTTAACAAACACAAAACACCAAATAATGTCAAAATTGACATAAAAGAGTTTTTAAAACAAATATTATATTATTAATTGATTTTCTATTCCTAAAAATATAAGGTTCGGAAAAAGGGCTTAAATAATATTATATATGTCATTATTGAACCACTTGATGTTCTCTTGTAAGTTTATAGTAAGTTTGTTAACCATATAATATAAAAATACACAGAGACATGGTAAATGTCAAACTATTTAACTAAGAGTTAAATCTAAAAGATAAGGTTAATATAGTGACCCAAACCTGTCTAAAACCTATTGGTTGAGTGGTTTTCGACCCATAACCACCTTAGCCTATAAATAAATCATTTTGGATCCATTAGAAACCGAAAATTATTTTATTATAAAATAATATTTCAAGCTTTTCCTAAAGTGACCCTCACCTCTCTTATAAAAGGGAACTTCCCCTTCTCTCAAATCCACACCTTCAAAGCCATTTGGCTTAGCCAAAACCTACCCAAATATCCTATAAAATTTCCTCCCATCATCCTAGATTCCTTAATTTAGTCATAAAGCCAACCTTATGAGCCATTTTGATCAAATAAAAATGAAGAACCCGAAGAAGAGGTAAATATTTCATCACCTCTTTCAAGTTCTTTTCTTCTTCCACTTCCTATTTCATTATTGTTTCCATTATAAAATAATAACTACAATATATTATATATATTGTGATGTTATTATAAATATGTTACAACCATATTCATTATTCTAACCATCACATGAATGACAAAGTCACCATACGTGCGTACGTACGACATACCATCTCCACGTCGTGGTGTAGTTGTTATTCAATACATTATTTTGGATGGGTATAATAATGAGTATAATTGATGTAAATAATAAATATAAAATGTTAATGATTCTGTATATATGATATACCATCTATTTAGATACAATTTTAAATCAAAATAATGATATTGTCGCTCATGCGTACGTACGGATTGCCGTCTCCATGAACACGATGAGATTCAATTCCTCATCGTTACCATTTAAGAATAATTTTCAATTGATGATTAAAAATAATGTCTAAAGACTTTATATAATTCTAGATATGAATAAGATACATCCTATCCATAAAAAACAAGGCTTATGTAACAAAACATATAAAGGAAAAGGAATCAGTTAACACCCAAAACGACGATAATACTAAAATATTATTAACAAATAAATATTAAAAGATCATATATGAAATCATATTTATGTATATGGTTCTTGTATAATTTAATAACAATGATTTAAATATTATATAGGATGTTAACTTACCCTCGACCAAGGAAAAGTACAAGGTAAGGGTTAATTTTACAATCTCTTTATTATCCGAGGTTGTTTTTACATAAGTATCTACTGGGACATCTTTATCATCCACATCCTTGTTTCTTAAAAATGTATTTCAAAACATTTTTACTATTTAATATACCATGGTTTAAAGTCATTTATACCATTATTTTACCTTATATGTTTTTGAAAGGAATCTTTCTATCATTTTCCAAACAAGGTACTTTATGACCTTTTCGACAAAATTAAGGTAAGAATGTTTTTTAACTTATACGGCGGGTGCTGCTATTTTCTGCTGTTATAATATTGTCGAAGCTTCCCTTACAAGCTTATAAAAATATTTTCAAAATAAATATTTTCTTTTTTAATTATGTGTATTTTAAATGATTCAAAATAGAAAGAGTTATTTCTTTCAAATAGTTTTCATTTCATATATGTCAACATCCATTGATAGATTTGAAAAATTGTTTGAAGTTGATTTATTATGATACAAATCTTCCATATTTTATTGAAGGTTTTTAAATATGTTTGACCGTGGATGTAACAACCCAGAAATTTAAAAATTAGTTTTATTTAAAAAATGGATTTATTTATTATTTAAACAAACTAATAATATTTTTACACCGATTTTCATTGAAAATAATAATTAAAATTAAGTGTTTTAATCAATTTAATGTAAATTATAACTTTTATTAATTATAATTTTAAATTTATGTTAAATTTATATTGTTATTTTGTTTAAAATTATTTATCAAAATAACTATTTGTATATAATTGTTTTTGGAAAATAAATTTTTTGTTATTAGAATGTTTTAAATGAAATTATTTATGAATATACTAAATTTGTTACTTATATGTATACAAAATATTATTATTATTACTATCTTTATAATAAAGGAATATGTATATATATATATATATATTATAAAACACACTTTATATATATGTGTCTTAAAAAAAGAATTTTATAAATCTATATATATACATTTAAAAAAAATGCCACATGTGTTGTAAAAAAATGATTTTCATATATATATATATATATTTTGGAATAAAATATAATAAACACAATCATTACATGATATGGAAAAAGAAAAAAAAGTAAGATACATGATATAACGTGTTGACTTTTAAAAAAAAGATGTAAACTATTTAAAACATATATAATATAATAATATATTATTATTAATGACTAACCATTTAATATAATAATATGTTCATATAAATGATTATGGATATAAGAGATAAAAAAATGACATGGTAGAAAAAAAGTGGTATTGACTACAAAATGGAAAAAAACATGATTTAAAAAAATATGTATATGTTTATGCTTTTAGATATCTAATATTATCATTTTCTTTTAATTATATATACATGTTTTGTTTCCTTTTTATTATATATATATATATATAGTTATATGTTCTAAATATATATACATATTGTCTTTCGTTTTTTTATCATATATATGTGTGTTGCAAAATAAAAAGAAAATTTTAAAACGTTTAATAAATATATAATGTTTTTGTTTATAACATTTAATATATATATATATACATATATATTGTAAAATGTTTAATACATATATAATATTATTATATATATATATATATATTATTTTATTTACTTTTTTAATATATATATATATATATATATATAACGTTTTTTTTAAACGTGATGATTGTAAAAAAAACCAAATTTGAGAATACAAAAATGAGGAAGAAGTCAAAAAAACGTTAGGTGGGAAAAAGTAAGAAAACTTTAAATTATTTAAAAAAAAATGAAATGTGATTTCAAATATAATAATATAATAGTAAAATGAAAATGTGGAAAAGTGAGTTGATTCAAAATAATTGATAAATATAATATTATAATTATTTAATAGATTTGCATAAAACAATAAATCAATATAGACCCGTGGGTTTTGGTCTTTGGTTAGTTGTGTTTAGATAAAAATAATAATATTAAAAAAAACACTCATCTTCTTTGAAAATATTAAACCACCAGTTTTTTATATAAATATAAGCCATGGAGAACTCCTCTTCCATGGATATAAGGCATGAAGAAAAAAAAGCTATATTTGGTTCATGTTCATGAGTATGCAGATGCCTTCCATCACCCTTCATGTTTCTCTAAAAGGTAAGGGGATTTTATTTATTTATTTCAAGATATACTCTCTATTTTCTGGATTTTAAGATATAATCTCTTTCTTATGGTTTTGTGTTAAGGGAAATTTATTTATTTATTTCAAGTTATACTCTATTTTCTGGTTTTGTGGAAGGGTGGAAATTAATTGGATTTATTTATTTATCTCAAGTTATACTCTATTTTCTGGTTTTGTGGAAGGGTGGAAATTATATTTTTCAATTATGGGTTTTCGTTTAAAATGAGTTCAATTTTTTTCAAAGTTGAGTTTTGCACTGTATATGCCCACAACTCTGATTTCTATTGCATTTTCTGTTTGATACTATGCATTCTATCAATGTTTTTAATACAATTTCATATTAATTCTTCCAATCAATAATATCATTTATCAGTGTCCTGCAACACCATATGTAATAAATCTGCAGGGATAGTGATGTAAATTCAACGCCGATAAGCATGTATATATATATATATATTTATGTATATATTATATTCATATGGATGAAATGGTTATTCTCATGTTTATAATTTTATTGATATTTTATCATCATGTTTCTAAAAAATGTGCATAGCATATCATCACGTTTTGTTAACATTATGGATGTCGCACCTGCATATAAACATGGTCATGTGATTATGCACATCATCGACACTCGTTGCATTATAATAAACTCATGGTTTCAATTTTATGATTTAATTCCAAAATAACAAGTACATGTATATTATTGAGAGTATATTATTTAATATCTTCCCTTTTCCAATTTGTAATATTAAAAAGTTTGATAGTCCATGCAAAGCCTATGTGGTAGAAGTTTTGGTTGTAACCAAACATGAAAGTGATGCAATGGATGTTCATGAATTTTATGTATAGAGATATACATATATATATGTATATATATATATATAAATCATTATGAAAGTTAATTTTAAAGCAACGACATGTTTTCAAAATAGAAAACTCCAGTGAAAATATATACGTAAGTAAAGCAAGATTAAAATGTTTTGGAAAACTCGGCGGTTGACCAATGTAAACAGGAAGGAATTGGGGAGTGAACCCATCCTTCGCTAAGTGGGTAGGCCCAGATATGATTCAACGATTCAAGCGACCTCAGCATGATGTTTTGTTTTTAGAAGCTTGTATATTGCTTTCACAAAAATAATGGATTATTTTCATGCAATTTTGAACGTAATTATTTTATAAAATGATATAGTAAGTAATTTAAAACTATGTTTTAAAAATGATATTTCTTGAACGTATTATAAAAAATAATGTTTTAGAAAGGATTTATCGAAGGTTTTAAAACCCCTTACTGAGCATATTTTGTGCTCACCCCTCATTTTAAATATTTTTACAGGTCTAGCAGATTTTTCTAAAGGTGGTCGCTTCGCTTACAGAGTTAGCACATGTCGTGTCTTTTGTTTGCTTTGTTTTTATATTATTTAAACTCTGATAAATTGTAAGTTTGTATCTATTCTATAGAACCTAGACCGGTAAAAGGTCCTCTGCTATGTAATGATAAGGCCGAGTCCTTATAGTGGATGCGTTATTTTATACCATTCATGGTTTATAGATAAATTATTGACATTTCATATGCTAGTTTTAATATGAATTCTTATGTTATGTTTAAACCTTTTCATATGAGGAATGCATTGGAGTTAATAAGTGACGGGTGTAGCCTGCTATAGATCTTTAATGCATCGGTAGGTCTCATGAGACAAACTAGTGTCTTAGCACAAGGCCTTGACAAAATCTTATTTGTAGCCTTGGGACAAGGCCTTGATTATGTGGTTATGAAGTCTGGAATTATGCATTCCATCATTATGAAAGTGGTTATTGATATTGCATGTGATTATTTGACTAGTAGAATATCCATGTGAATAATTAAATGAAATTATTTGATTTTATCTTTTTCATATTATGCTGAAGTTTAAGTTTAAAAGGCTTTTGTTTTAGTCTTATACATTGCCTTAAATGTTTATGTTTATTTACGAAAGTTTTCGCTATATTTTTATCCTTACTAATCATCTGAGATCACCCCTTTCTATGTTTTATTTTTCCCAGGATGTGAAGAAGTATTTTATGGTTGACCTTCAGGGATAGGCTAAGGATATAAGTGTGTTCAAAAGGGGACAAAATGTTGTTGATGTTTTTATTTCTTGATGTAATGTAAAACTTATAAATGTATCTAGTACTTCCAAGGCTACTAAACTGATCGGTCTTTCAGGACATTATTACTTATATCATGCCAATGTTATGTAATAATGCACCGACTCTAGGTAACTAGGGTTAGGGTGTTATATTTGCAGGTAGATTATTTCCGCACACAAGGACAGAAAGGTTCTTATAATTTCTTTTTTTCTCAAAATTTCCTCCCAGTGTTTTTACCATAAGTTCAGAATTCATATTTTAAGATGAAATTCCCAATTTACTAGAAAATTTATCAGAAATGAAAGAACGTGTAGACCCTGAATCAAACAACACATTGGCATAATATGAATAAACAAACTGTGTACCTGATACTACTTCATTCTATGACCCAAAATCTGCTGAAGTAGTTGCAAAGGATTTCACCACCCCTTTCTGCTTGTAGTCCGACTACTTTCCCTTAGTTGAGTTCTTTACTGGACACTCATTTTCACAATGAACCATTTAATCGCACTTAAAATATTTTACTAACTGTAAATCGGATTTTGTCTTACCATTACCCTGATCTTTTTTAGTGCAATTACGAGACTTATGCCCCATTTTACCACATCGGTAGCACTTACAAGAATTCAAAAGACATTCCCCCACATGATTTTTACCAAAATGTTCACAAATTGTAAAATTAAGTTTCTTACCATCAGACTTTTTTGAAGAGTTCTTACCTTTCATCTGCCACCTCAACCTCTTATTCTATTGTTTATCAAAGAACACATGGTCATCATCAAACTCCATTTCCACCTTCTCCGCACATCAGATAAGTTTTTCATAACTTTTAAACTCATTAGAAGCTAAATCCCTTTGATAGTTTGGATTTAAACCTGAGTAAAAATGATTGATTTTACTATAGATATCTCATATGAGATTTGGAGATTACCTTTCCAGTCGAGTGAATTTTTCTTTATAAGCAGCCACTGAGTCATCCTCCTGCCTCAATTCTAAGAATTTTTTTACATCCTAAGATGAACCTCCTTAGGAAAATATTTCTCAAGAAACATACATTTGAATTCATACCAATCAAGAGCATCAATCTCCTCACTATCCCTGATATTTTTCACCATCAACCACCATTGATCGACTTCACCTTTAAAACGGTAAACAGAAAGACTAACCTTTTGATGTTCTGAACACCCCATGACATCAAAAATCTTCTCCAATGCTTTAATCCACCCTTCAGCTAGAACATGGTCAGATGATCCTCTGAATTATGGGGGATGTTGCCTCATGAAATGCTCCACTACTGACATGTTCCTCTGTGGTTGATCGGGATGATCTTGTGCATGGTTACCACCACCATTTATTGCCTGAGTCAACTATGCCATCACTTCAAGAAACTACTCAGTTCCAATTCTGACCATCTCAGGTTGCTGATTTGGAATATTGTTTTCCTCTTGATGTCTTCCCATCACAGCTGCTCTATTTCCTCTACGGAAAACCATTCTGAACACAGAAATATATTAGGTGAAGAAACATGGTAATCTGTAAATTCTATATCATTTAAATATTAACATAAATTAATTTATGGATATTAATTTAACAATACCCTAACTGTTAAAGTTTTCTAAACTGAACTTTGATACCAACTATAAGGCTCCAGCCTTAAACATTAAATAATCTTGAATTAAGTTAATAATTCACATTGATGATCTTTTCAGGTTTATATTTTTAGAGAATTAGGCCATAAATATTACATTACATCTCAAATATTACAAAGTAGACACTTCTACTCAGTATCCATTTTTTTTTCATAAAATAAAAACTCTTAAAAGAAAATAAGAATTCTTTTCTTGATATAAATATTCTTGAATTCCTCCTTTCTCTTACCCTTCCTTATACCCCGTGAAAAACATTTCAAAAATTTGGGATGAGCATAAAAAGCTCAGTAAGGGTTATAAAATAAAGAAAGAAATCATTATTCCATCAATACATAAACAACATAATCTCTTTAACACACCTCATGAAATCATAAGATTTATGAATAACAAATAGAAATCATAAATCATAAAGGTAACTTGTGGAATCCATAACATACTTACATTGTAGCTTTTATAGCTGCATATGGAGTTACGTTTGGAATACCCATCACAGTATATTCCCTAAATCTCTTAAGAGAAACATTAACATTTACCTCTTTCATGTTACTCAATGAATTAAAGAGCTATCTCGGGCACACCCACCCTAGGTTTATCACAGAACCACCCATATGCGTAAACAATGCCCAATAACCATAACATAATCATAACACATGAACAAGAATAAATGAAAGATAACATTTCCATATTGCAATCACAATATAAAATTTAAATATATTGACATAATCAATCCATTATCAAAATTATTTTCAATACCAAAATACGTAAAAAGAGTATATGGTATTTATTTTCCTTTAAAAAAAACTACAACTTATTAAGGAAGCCAAATATCAAATAATGCTTACAGCGGCGGAAAGGTCATTGTCACCGCATACGTTAAAAAGAAAACATTACCTTTTTCATTTAGTAAAAAGATATGTAGAAAACTATTCCATTTGAATGAAATGAAAAGTCAAAGGTTTTTATACACCATATAAAATAAAATTAATGTATAAATCAAAATATGCCTCAATGAAAGGAGACTGAGACGAAGTCCCTTACTTCATGTCCGACTTGACTCGTTTGTTATTAAATCTCCTGAATAATAAACTAAATTTAATTTATACTTTATTAAAAACATTTTTCAAGTGTATTCTTCCTTTTATATCAATTATTACCACGTTATAAACATTACATAATCATTTTAGTTAATAACGGTCGTTTTGTCGATATTTGGTACTTGAGTCAAAAATGAACTTCTTATAATTACAATTTGTATATGTGTTCAAAATTCCTTTATCTAAAGAATTATATTAATTATTTAGATATAATATATATCATATATATCCACTATATATATGTATTTATAATATTACATAACATTTGGAGATAATAAATGAAATGCACCGTTCATGGAGACAGTAAGTCGTACGTACGCATGAACGCTAATTTCATTTCTATTTAATATTTAATAGAATGAAAACTTAATTATACATAGGTATATTATAATTCTAGTGTAATATCATATATAATTTCATTAACGCAATCTTTTATATGTTCCATGTATGGCATGAATGAGTCATATCACTTCGAGGGGGTGGTAGTCCGCACTTCTTCAAATGAAATTATCGTATTTACCCATTATGGAAACCATAAAGGTATGATATAAATGAAAAATACATAAGAATAGAGACAATATAAATATAATATATATCACATATAAATACATTTTCATCTTAATGACCACCATAAGAGGAGGTAGGAGATAATTGAACAATAATCATTTCGTGAGGCAATAGTTCGCCGTCCATAGAAATAATATGTTCGTATGCATTAGATGGAGGTGTGCGGAAGTGTAGTTAAAATACTTCTTATAAAAACATACTAGTATATTTATTATACTGGTGTTGTTATAAAATAATGGAATAAAGAAATTTTATGGGGTTGGAGAAGGAAAATAAAAGAAAATAACCTGAGATAAGATGTTACCTTTAAATTGGGCAACTCCCTTTAGTTTGAACCAAAAGGATTTCTTGAAGCACCTTATGCCTAAGTTAAGGATTCTAGGTGGAAGAGAGAGATGTTGGTAGATTATTTGGGTAGAGTTTTGATGATCCAAGAGTCTTGAGAGGTGTGAGTAATGGGTTAGAGGTGATGGCCTTTTATAAGGGGGAGGAGGGGCTCTTTAGGAAAGTTAGAAAATATTATTTTATTATAACCTGAATTTCGATTTAAAAAGGTCCCAAACTAATTAAATTCTAAGATAAGATGAATATTATTCGACATAATCTCAACCAATAGGTTTTATACAAGTTTTGGTTTCATTTTTAACCTTATCATTTAGCTTTAACCCTTAGTTAACTAATTTATCTCTTATCATGTCTTCTTGTATATTCATACTATAAGGTTAATATAGTTACTATAAAATGACAAGAGACAAAAAATGGATCATTAATGAAATTTTTAACATTATATATGTTATTTTGATGAATATTATATTTTTAGGAATATTTTATCATTTAATAAAATATCGATTGATTTAAAAACTCATTTATGTCAATTTTTATACTATTCATATCATGACTTTATAAAAAAATAAAAACCAACTTTATTCTTTCTAAAAACCTTCATTAATTCAAATATAAAAAGTCATAATAATCTCTAAAATTCTTGGTTGGCATAAAAAGTTTCAAAATAAATTTATTTTAATATTTATAATCTCATTCTTTTAAAACATTCATTAATGAGGTAAACATTACATCATCATTGTGTCATAAATAAAGTTATTTATATGATTTTTAAAAATTATATATAAAATACCATGATTTATGAAATAGTTTTATATTTATAATGACTATTTATAGTCAAATATATCAATTATATAACTTCACATTAAAATTGTTTTAGGAAAACAATACATGTTTATGATATTTTTTATTTTTACTTTAAATAAAAAGTTATTAATGTAATTATCTTACCCAAGTGGATTCCAAAGGCCAAAAGTATTACCCAAGGATTGTATTGGTTTTCCATGACTCATTAAATAAGGTTAGGACAATTTTTAAGGTAATTTTATATTATTATAATATTATTTTTACCTTGAATTACCCTATTTATTTTGAACTTCGGTAAATAAAAATCAAAAGTTACTATTCACCAAAAATTAATTTCATGTTATTGAACCACATTTCACTTAATGATGACAACCATGTATATAGAATTTTTGAAATTCACTTCACATAAGTGGTTAAATTTCATTTAAATGAAAAATACGATTTTTTAACTACTATGCAGTGTTTTTCACTTTTCATCAAAAATTGAACGTTTTCATAAAAATACCAAAAATTCACCTGAAGATAATTTTGATATTATAAATTCAAAAATGATGTCTATTTTACAAAATTAAAAACATAGAATTTTCATTAATTAATTTAAAATTAATTTCCGTTGTGAAAACTAAAAAGCGTGTTTTTGAGAAGTTAAAACTACAAAAAGGGTTTGCCATCAAAAGGTAGTAAATCGACCTTTTAAATAATATTTGAGTATTTATGCTTAAAATTTGATTCATTCACATTTTAAGCCTCTAAATTTTATTGGATAAATGTAAAAACATTTAACAATCATGTGTAATCATATTATAGTTAGTTCTATTTATTTCCGCCAATACAACGACTATGCGTTAACAACCATTTAAACTAATAATATTATTATATTATTTTTTGGTATAACTCAACATTGTGTGCAATGTAAGATTTCAAAAAAACCCGTTGTTGCATATCGGGTATGCCATCGAACATAGAATCCCCTTTAAAGTAAAATTAATATTAAATTCACAAATATTAATAAATATGAAAATTCATATTCTTTATTTACTTGGGATGTTACACAGATGGTGAGTATAGATACTCAGCAGGTTTTCCCCAAACTACTTCCCTACACACATCACTAGAATAGAACCATTAATACAATTATATAAAATAATTTATATAAAACATAAAATAGTGAAACAATTACCAATAAACCAAAACATCCCCTTACCAAGCCATTTTTCACCCAAAACCATGTCATACAAGGGAAATCCAAAAAACCATTCCATAAACCATTTTCTATCACATGTTAGAACAATAATTCACACCTTTAATAACACACACAACAAGAATAACTATAGAGTTCCACATATCCAAACTGGTAACCAAACACTGTGTCACTTCCTGTCCAAACCTGTTTAATTCCTTTCCAATCCAGTGGTACTTCTCACCCAATTATAATTAATGTCGGATATTACATTAACTATCCATACCATTGTTATATTTTTACTGCCCTCCCACTTCTCATCATTTCCACAAAAGCATAAAATGCACAAGAAAATAAACAAGCACATAGCACACCAAAGCCACAACATTGTGAAAACCATCAATTCCAAACCAAAAAATCCATTAGGAAATTATCCATGACACATTACCATCAATAAAATAATCCATTTTTATTGAAAACCATTTTCTCACACTATTTTCATAAATTAACTCAAGAAACCGATTTTAAAATCTCCATTTTAAAATCCAACAACCAGAACATATCACCGCAATATCCCATTTTCCCCCAAATTCCACAAATCATCACAACATGGATTTACAATGAACGTATCACAACATAAACACAATTAATCTCAAGAAAAAACAATTAATTAGAAACATGGATTCTAGTTCTATCAAAATGGAGTCGAGAGAGAAGCCACTTACCTTAGGGTTTTAGTGAAATCGACCCACCACACAACCGAACACCAAATCTAGATGAAATCCCCACTCGATCAATATCAAACTATTTTAATAACATTAAAAATCCAAAATCTCATAATATTAGACAAGAACAAACCTATATCTACCTATGATGGATGTAGATCTAGAAAACCGAGAGAGAGAGAAAAGTAGATCTAGAGAAAACCACAAAACACTAAGAGAGAAGTCTTACCGGAGAAGAATTGCCTCAACATCACTATGAAAACCCTTAAATTTACTTCCAAAATGAGTGGGAGAGATCCTCAAACACTTTTTAACCAAGAATCTTGAGTGGGGTTTGTATGGGAGAATAAATGACAGCATTAGGGAAAATCCCGAGTGAGCCCGTATTAAAAATCATAATTTTTATTATCGTGCATGATTAGCTTGCACGGTTAGGAAAATGTGTATTAACCATACACATGATACTACATCAAAGGGTAATTTTCATAGTCTCCTCACATGGTTAGAAAAACCATGCACAAACCATGTGAAGGATCCCTATCTCATATTGCACGGTTTCCTAGAGATCCTGCACAGTTTCCCCTAACCACGCTCCTTTAAAAATTCTCCAAAACCTTATTAAAACTCTTAAAAAATCTCCCAAAATCTACCAAAATCCACCCAAATATTTTATATTAAAAAAACATAAAAAGGGTTACATACCTCAAACTGGGGGTATTGCAGTCTTTCTCAAAGTTGTGTTGTGTTCCAGAAAGGCTGACTATGGTTTATTATGTTGATCTTGATCCGAGGGTTTTAGTTGTTCTAGATGAGCCCATTTTAGGGTGTCTTTATATTGTTGAAATTTAGAGGAATAGTGAGGATTACACATGTTATGTTAACCTTGATAGGGTTGGTGTTGAGTTTTTAGCCTTGATGGTGGGTTCAAGCATTGATCGACCCTTGTTTTTATGCCCGATGGATTGGATTCTAAAGGTAGTTCTTTTATGAGGTTTTAGAGGTGAGAGTAGATATATGGATGGTTATTGTTGAGGAATAGTACTTAATAATAAAAAGGATATTCTCCTACATTTGTTTCTTTTAGGAGGTTCTAGGGAGTTAATGGATGATCTGGATGTGCACAACCCCTCAAGTTAGGATTACACTTTGACTAGGGTTTTGGTTTCCATGGTCCCAAATGTCAGTAGGGCACAAGGTTACTGTTGATATCCCTAATTATTATGTAGTCTGATTAGTTATATAGCACTACCAGGATATGGATAGGTTCTCTCAGTGTCGACATATAGTTCTTATCACTAGATCAAATTATGTTATCAGATTCCAAGAGGCTGATGGTGACATGAGTTGTTGTTTTAGATTCCTATAGAGATCATAGGGTCCAACATACTTTCCCATTAGTTCTAGACATCTAGGACCTTCCTTAAGATCTATCAGATGTTACTGATGTGTTGTGGAATGATGGGCCACACATTTAGAGATTTCTGGTATTGGATGAAGTAGGTTTGGTCAATCTCTGGTGGCTCAATTTTCCCTAATGATCGACATTTGTTTTTATTTCATTAATTTATTTTTTATTCTAGTTATTATTCAACTAGGTTGGGTATATCACATGTGCATGAAATTTTTATGAAAATAGATGTTAGGTACCACCATTATGGGTGGCCAATTGAGATTTATTTATTACCCTATATGTGGTCACTTTTGTGTATATAAAAACCCCTATGTCTTCTTTCAGGTTGAGTACATGATGCATAGTGGATGAGGTTGAGGCCTGGTGTTGCATGATCAAGTGGGGTCACTCATATAGAGTTTGAAAATATAATTGGATTAGTTTGATAGTTTTTGGATATCAAGTTTGAGTTACATCTTGGGGATAGAATTATATCCTTGTGCATTTTATTTACACTATATATGTGGTTGACCTAGTGGGTGATCAATTGTTGTGTTCTAGTATATCCACGAGTCTGTTTGTCAAATTTAATTTATTATAGCTTGTTTTTTTTATTTTCTATTCATACTTTGATATTATAGATGTGTATGAGTTTGGTTATCTTCTACTATTATTTCGCTTTGATATGAGGGTATATTCTCCTGATGGTATCTCTTCAGACCCTCACCACTGGTCAATAACCCCTAGAATATGGTGAGACACTCTTGAGGCCTTATCACATACTGTATTGGGTGATGTGTTAGGTCAACCTTAGGATGGTTCATGAAAAAATGGTATCAGATCCATCCGTTTTTCTTATATAATAATTTTAGAGTTAGTAGAAATGTGGTATAGAAACGTTTCATAGCTTGTGATTAACCTCAAACAGGTGTGTCAAGAACATATTTTCCAATGGAACATCCAAGATACCTGATCATGGGATTGCTATTATTGGTTTTTGATGTTATAGTTGTATGATATCACCTTCTTTGACACACTTAAATTTTGGGATTTATGATTTATTATGGTTTTTATCTCTTGGAACATTATTAAGAGGCCTATGTACATGAATCATTCTAGGAACAAAGGATTCACATGACATGCACATGTGTGTGTTTTTTATTGATGATATAGTATGAACTATTTAAAGTTTCAACAAAAACCTATATGGAATTATCCCATATAGATTTTTCATGGAATTATAATAAACTAAACCACATATATTTACTTTTTATGATAGGTTATGTGGATCTCGTAGTGATATATTATCTGGTGATAGAAATATAGTCCCTTTATCGAGGGATGTGCGGAGACCCAAGTGGATTGGTGTGGGATTTGGGTGCCCAGGTGGTGGCTCAATGAGGGGAGGGATGCCTGAAAGGTGTTTGGATTGGGATTGAATTCCATTGAGGTTGTCATTTACCTGAGACGTTTTATGGTTAGGCATGTGTATTCCTTAGGCTTATAAGGTGGAGCGCTAGGATTTATATTTGTTTTGAGGTTGGGTTGATAAGGAAGGTTTGGTTTGATTCCTGAACTTGTTTGTTTTGGTTGCGCTTCTAGTGGTGTAGTGGGAGCATGGTTAGATACTCATGTTTTTTTGGAACGATGCACAGGTGGTGGGTGGTCATGTGGTTAGTCATGGAATGAGTGAGATACCTCAATTTCAAAGATAAAAACCAAGGGTGCTTCATCTAGTTATAAATGAAATGAAAGATTAGTATGGTTTTTGGTTTAGGTCCCTTATCATAGGTTCAATGAGGTGCCTCTTATGTGAGTATGAGTTTGGTTATGTGATTGGGTTTTAGGAGAACATGAAACTGTTGTGTTCTGGTGATTCTGTATAGGGTGGTTTGAGATTCTGCGCGAGGTACTTAGAGTGTAATTCTTCCTTGAGAAGGTGAGTGGTGGTTGGTATGGTTTTTTAGAAAAAAATCCTTGGTGTGTAAAGGAATTTGGTCTCTGGTTATGCATAGCACTAGTTGGTTCATGGGTCACTGGTGTAGCCACAATGGACCTATTGAGGTTGGAACTTGAGTAGCAGTGCGAGGGAATCCTTATTGTGGGGAGATCACCATTGGTTGTTGAAGCTTTTGATTCTCATTATGAGTGGTTTGTTGAGCATAGGGGATGTTATTCTTAGAGATTTAGGAATGGGCGATATTTGGTGTTTTGAATTGGTGCTCAAGTGTGAGCGAGTCAGTCACATCCAGTCATTACATTCGGTAATGAATGGAGCATGTGCTATGCAGTTTGGTGTTTTGGTTCCAGGAAGATGATAAAGATACTCCTATGTTGGGGAGCATCATTTTAGCCAAGGATAAACGACCTTCATATTGTAAGAGCCATGGGTGTAGTAAGACTGGTTTGCGGAAAATCGAGGTAGTGTGGGATACACTGATGTTCATGGTGAAGGCTTAGTTTCTAGCTATCTACTAGGCTTCTCTTGGGTTAGAAGTGTTTGATGGGTAGTTTGTAATGAACCACATTTTTATGTGTTAAAAAAATCAGGGGAAATTTTAATTTTTATTCCCTCGTAGTTTTGAGAGGAAAAATTGTAATTTTCCCTAGTGTATGATCTTAGAATAATTTTCTAACTGCTACATAGGTCTTAGAATGGGGTTTTTACCCTAGGGCATGAGTTTGGTGGAATTTTAAGCCATTCATGTTTCCACAGAATATTTAATATTTAATTAATTAAATATTAATTAATTCTATAGGTGTATTCAGTGATATATTTTGAACAAAGTCTCAGATTGTAATTCCAACTTAGCAGTTGAGTCTATAATGGTGGGTTTTTCCTAGGCGAGGTGTAAACTCACTTAGGGTTTTGCGACTCAGGTCTAACAATTTAAGTAGGTGTTTTCTTTTATTTTTTATATTTACTTTTCTCTCCTTCCCATTATTTATTCATGTGTATACCTAGAGGGGATACTCCACAATTTCACACAAAAAATAAGAGAGATAAGATACAAAGGTAGATGAGATCGCCACAGTCTTTGTCCATGGAGGTAGATGAGGGTGTGGTGGCTACATGGTGCGAATCCAGGCTTGAAGCTTTAGCGTTTTCATCTTGAGGTTCGAAATTTAATATCTTTTCCCTTAACCTCCCCATATATTAGTCATTTTTAAGTTTTAATTTATTTTATGAGTTGATGGGTTCCCCTTTAGGGCTGTTGTGGAGTGTTTTTGGGAGAATTGGGGGTTTCAGGTGATCATAATGGGTTTTCTGTTCGGGAATGCTGGATCACCCGATGTGTAATTCAAGATCATATGCCATGTGTTCTTATTTTTTTCCAAGGGTAGAATAATGTGACTAAAAATTGTGTATGTTCGGGTCATGTTTGTGTAGGGTGACTCAGGGTGTGGCCGAGTGCTCAGCTAGACTCCCCTTGTAGGGGCGCATGGCCATGTAGGGTACATGACTATACCTCATCACTACGGGAAAAACTGTTTTTTGCGATGAGTTATTTGTAACGGGAATAAATCCCGCCGCAAATAGTCCGTCAAAGAGGTTATTTACGACGTGAGAAACAACTCGTCGCACATATCTAATTATTTGCGACGGGACTAGGGGTCCCATCACAAAAACTTACGCACGGTTTGGCACAGTTTGCGCGCCAAACTGCGAGAAAGGGTATTTACAACGGGTAGACACCTCCCGTCGCAAATACCGGGAGGCGGTAAAAACTATTTGCGACGGGGAATTCCCCATCGCAACAAGTGTGCCCGCCGGAGGGTATTTGCGACGGGTCCCGTCGCAAATACCCGATAGTGGTAAATACTATTTGCTACGGGATGTTGTCCCGTCGCAAACAGTGTTTCGACATGTCACTTTTTGCGACGGGACCCGCCGCAAATAACCTTTTAACCGCCGACAGTAATCAATGCGGTTGAAGGTATTTGCGACTGGTCCCGTCACAACTAATCTAACCTATATATACCCCCATCCGTTTTTTCCTTCCCCTCAATTCCTACTTTCTCTCTGCTTCTCTAAACTCTAATTTTAGAGTGAAATTTTTTCAGAGTTAGCTTTTTTTTACGAAGAAGTTGTGAAACCATCTACAATTATAAGATATCAAGTTTGAAGGTATTTATGTTTTATTTAATTTAGTATTTATTTCATTTTTTTATATTAATTTTAATTATTGTTGATTAGTTGTAATTAAGTTAGATTTAAATTGTTTCGTCATCAGTATTTATTTGTAATAATAAATTGAAATTATTAGTACTAATTCTTAGTAATTTGTAATAATTAATACTTATTAACGATAATTAGTAATGTATATAAATAATTAGCGGCAATTAATAATTAGTAGCTATATTTTGCAGTAATTAATAGTAATTAACGCTAATTAGTAATAATTAGGAAAAATAGTAATAATTAGAAAAAATAGTAATAAATATTTACAATTAGTAATAAATACTAATAATTAGTAATAAATACTAATATTTTGTAATAAATACTAATAATTAGTAATAAATACTAATAATTAGTAATAAATACTAATAATTTGAAATAAATACTAATAATTAGTAATAAATACTAATAATTAGTAATAAATATTAAAAATTAGTAATAAATAATAACAATTAGTAATAATTAGTAATAATTAGTAAAAATTAGTAAAAATTAGTAATAAATACTAATAAATAGTAATAAATACTAATAAATAGTAATAAATTATAATAAATAGTAATAAATAGTAATAATTAGTAATAATTAGTAATAAATAGTAAAAAATTGTAAAAAATAGTAAAAAATAGTAAAAAATAGTAAAAAATAGTAAAAAATAGTAATAAATAGTAATAAATAGTAATAAATATTAATAAATATAAATAAATAGTAATAATTTGGAATAAATACTAATAATTAGTAATAAATACTAATAATTAGTAATAAATACTAATAAATAGTAATAATTAGTAATAATTAGTAATAATTAGTAATAAATAGTAATAAATAGTAACAATTAGTAATAATTAGTAATAAATAGTAATAAATAGTAATAAATAGTAATAAATAGTAATAAATAGTAATAAATAGTAATAAATAGTAATAAATAGTAATAAATAGTAATAAATAGTAATAAATAGTAACAATTAGTAATAAATACTAATAATTAGTAATAAATACTAACAATTAGTAATAAATACTAATAATTAGTAATAAATAATAATAATTAGTAATAAATAATAATAATTAGTAAAAATTAGTAATAAATAGTAATAAAAAGTAATAAATAGTTATAAATAGTAATACATACTAATAATTAGTAATAAATAATAATAAATAGTAATAAATAACAATAAATTGTAATAAATAGTAATAAATAATAACAAATAGTAAGAAATAGTAATAATTAGTAATAATTAGTAATAATTAGTAATAAATAGTAAAAAATAGTAAAAAATAGTAAAAAATAGTAATAAATAGTAATAAATAGTAATAAATAGTAATAAATAGTAATAAATAGTAATAAATAGTAATAAATAGTAATAAATAGTAATAAATAGTAATAATTAGTAATAAATACTAATAATTAATAATAAATACTAATAAATAGTAATAAATAGTAATAAATAGTAATAATTAGTAACAATTAGTAATAATTAGTAATAAATAGTAATAAATAGTAATAAATAGTCATAAATTGTAATAAATAGTAATAAATATTAATAAATAGTAATAATTAGTAGTAATTACTAATAATTAGTAATAATTAGTAATAGATAGCAATACTTAGTAATAGATAGTAATAGATAGTAATAGATAGTAATAGATAGTAATATATAGTAGTAATAAATAGTAATAAATAGTAATAAATATAATAAATAGTAATAAATAGTAATAGATAGTAATAAATAGTAATACATAGTTATAAATAGTAATAAATAGTAATAATTAGTGATAATTAGTAATAAATAGTAATAAATAGTAATAAATTATAATAAATAGAAATAAATAGAAATAAATAGAAATAATTAGCAATAATTAGCAATAATTAGCAATAATTAGCAATAATTAACTATAATTAGCAATAATTAGCAATAAATAGGAATAATTAGCAATAATTAGAAATAATTAGAAATAATTAGAAATAATTAGCAATAATTAGCAATAATTAGCAATAATTACTAATAATTAGCAATAATTAGCAATAATTAGCAATAATTAAGAATAATTAGGAATAAATAGGAATAATTAGCAATAATTAAGAATAATTAGGAATAAATAGGAATAATTAGGAATAATTAGGAATAATTAGGAATAATTAGGAATAATTAGGAATAATTAGGAATAATTAGGAATAATTAGCAATAATTATAAATAATTAGCAATAATTAGGATTAATTATGATTAATTAGGAATAATTAGGAATAATTAGGAATAATTCAGAATAATTAGGATTAATTAGTAATAATTACGAATAATCAGGAATAATTAAGAAAAAATCATTTGTAATAAATTGTAATAACTTGGCACAATTTCCAATGGATTGGCGACACTTCTTTTGCTCGATAACACTTCTCCTTTCAACTCTCACCAACTCAAAGAATTATGAAAAGTATGCTTCTATGTATGCATATCCAATCTCGTATGCATGAGTTTGAATATGCATTCGTAGGACCACATTTTTCATAGTGTTTTCAGGCAGTGACAGTTGCAAGAAGACGATTCATCGATGAAAAGGGGGCTCTTTTGTCCAACGTCTCATTTACTTGCATCTTTCTCACACTAAAATCACAATGAAGAATATGCTCGGAGGTACGCTTATACATTCTCGCATGCACGAGAATGGATACGCGTACCTCTGAGAAGATTCTTCATTGTGATTTCAGTGTGAGAAAGTTGGAAGTAAATGAGACGTCAATCCACTAGAAATTATGTCACCCATAATTAATGTTAATTATTAATAAGTAGTTGAAATTATTTATCTTTTTTTTGGATATTGTTTTTCTAATTTAAAATTATTCAAAAACAGTAATGATTTTATATTTTGTAGAAAAATATGGAACATGGAAGTCAACAACAATCATTATTAGATGACCGCACTTGGATAAATCAGTATAGAAATCCAAATAGTTTTTCTTTAAATCCTGTATATATTGAGGGTGTTGAAGCTTTCTTATCATTTACATCATCAAAACTAGAATTTGTTTCAGAAGGCACTATTAAGCGTCCTTGTAAAAAATATGATCTGAGAACGTTTGACATATTTGAAAAGGTTAGGGGACATCTCTTTCATTTTGGTTTTTAACCAAATTATGTTTTTTGGTATCAACAAGGTAAACGCAGTTCCAGAGAAGATACTAATAACTTGATTCTAGATCCATCACGGTTTCAAAATTTAGTACATGATGTTGCCGGTCCATCTGTTCAACAAACTGAAACTTAGGATGATATTGATTTAACTTCTATGTTGGCACCATCTAAATTTTATGAGTTGTTGAGGTCTACTGAGGATTCATTATTTGCTGGTCGCAAGATAAGAAAATTAGAAGTGGTTGAAAAATCTATGGCTATTAAATCAAATAATGAAATGTCAAAAAAATATTTTGATCAGATATTTTCTTTGGTTAAAACACTGTTACCTAAAGGAAATGTGTTGCCTAGAAATTATTATGAGAGCAAGAGGATGGTTTGTAATCTGGGCCTTAGTTATCAGAAGATTCATGCATGTTCAAATGATTGCATCTTATATTCTGGTGAAAATGATTGATTGGATAGTTGTCCCACATGTGGACAATCGAGGTATAAAGAAGCTCAACCGAGGAAGTCTAGATCGATTCCTATAAAATAGTTGAGATATTTCCCCCTTACACCTAGGTTGCAGCATTTATTTATGTATCAAAACATAGTGTCAATGATGTTATGGCACTAAAAACCAAGATTTCAACCAGTAAAACCTTTAATCATCCATATGATGATGATTCATGGAAACATTTTGACCGACTACATCTATCTTTTTCTTTAGAAGTCCAGAACATGCAATTGGGTCTTTCTACAAATGGTTTCTGTCTGTTTGGTTCTTATGGTAGTTAGTATTCATGTTGTCCTACCTTTATAACTCTATACAATTTACCTCCATGGATGTTGATGAAGGAGCCCTATATCTTTTTGACCTTATTAATCCTAGGACATCCGAAAAAGAATATTGATGTTTATTTGAAACCATTGATTGATGAGTTAAATTTATTGTGGAGTAATGGTGTTAGTACATATGATGTTGCTGCGAAACAAAATTTCATATTAAAAGATGCATTGATGTGGATGATTAGTGACTTCCCGGCATATGGCGTGTTATTTGGCCGGAGTACACATGGTCTGAAATCATGTCCTTATTGTATAAAAGACAACAAAGCTTTTATGATTGTCAATGCAAAAAAAACTTTCTATTTTGATTGTCATCGCATATTTCTTCCAACCGATCATCCTTTTCAGAGGAAAAAAAAATCTCATTTCAGAAAAGGCACAATCGAAAGGGATGAACCTCCAAAAATTATCTCAGGTACATGGTTAAAATCATTTGTATTTTCATTACCTCCCATCACATTTGGGCCAACAGTAAACCAACTGAAAATTCATGTCTTTGGGAAGGGACATAATTAGATAAAACAGAGCATTTTTTGGGATCTTCCACATTGGTCTGATTTGTTGGTTCACCACATGTTGGATGTCGTGCATATTGAGAAGAAATATTTTGATAATTTATTTCATACAGTTTTGGATACACCAGTTAAGACCAAAGATAATGTAAATGCACGATTAGATCTTTCCCAAATTTACAGATGACCGGAACTTGAACTGTTTCAAAATGTCAGATTGTATTTTTTAATGAAGCCAAAAGCAGTTTATACACTGTCCAAAGAGAGTCACTTATTATGTTGTCAGTGGATTTTATATTTGAGACTTCCAGATGGATATGCTTCCAATTTGGGCAGATGTGTTAAGAATGGTCATATTACCAGATTAAAAGTCAGGATTGTCATGTTATAAAGGAAAGAATTATGCCGATTATATTCATATGTTTATTGAATTCTATGATTTGGGATTAGATAACAGACATATCATATTTTTTTTGAGACATTTGTGCGGTGACAATTGACTACGATACACTAAGAAAACTGGAAGAATATATTGTTGTAATTATATGTAAACTGGAATAAATCTTCCCACTAACTTTATTTAACTCAATGGAACATATGATATTACTTCTAAATGAAGATAAATGTAGAGGTTTGGTACAATTTTGATGGATGTACCCATTCGATAGATTCAAGAAAAAATTGAAGAAAAAATTATGTAACAAAGCATCAGTTGAAGGTTCAATTGCTAAAGATTATTTGCAAGAGGAAATTGCTTTTTTTTTGCTCTCATTATTTTGAATATAAATATCCATAAAAACACAACCACATGGGATGGAATGAGGGGAATGTTGATGATTAAATGGAAAATCAATTATCAGTTTTTAATTAGCCAGAGCTTGGCTTTGGTGGAGTTCATGAACGATGGATTTCAGATGATAAATATCATAGAGATCATACATATGTTTTGCTAAACTGTGAAGAAATGAAATCATTTGTACTATGAGTGCTTCTATAAATTATTCTATAATTTATGTTACAGTAAGTAAACTTATTTTATTAGTAGGTTATATGATAATCACATCAAGAAATATCTTCCACAAATTACAACAGCTGCTCTTGAAGAACGATGACAAAAAAAAATTTCTCAATGGCTTCAAAAACGGGTAACATAAATTATTGATGGTTTAACATATCAATTCAATTTATTATTTATTATATTGATAATTTTTTCAAAAATTTTTAGGTGTCTCAACATGATGATAAAATTGATAAGCCACTATGTATATTGAGTAACCCACCATCAAAAATGGTTAAATCTTATAATGCATATGCGGTGAATGGTTTTCAATTTCATAAATGTGCATATGGGGAATAAAAAAACAATGAAAAGTGGAGTTTTCTTGTGAGGATCGAATCATAGAGAAACTGAAGTTGACTTTTACGACATGCTGGATGAAATTATTAAACTGTGTTATCTAGGAAAAAATTATATAACAATGTTTCAATGTTGGTGGTTGGATACTGAGAGAGGCTTGCGTGTTCATATGATTCATTGAATCATCTATATTAAATATAAAAGTCTTCTTGTAGTAAATGAACCATTTTTATTGGCCGAATAGACACATCAAATATATTACGCAAAGTATTGTGCTACTTTAAGATACCTGAGTGATTGGTGGAGCATAATAAAAATGAAATCTTTTGAAAATCAGTTTAGTCAAAGTCGATGTGGTTCTGATGAAGTAAAAGGAATTGAAAATTTTCAAGAGACTACTCAAAATACATATTTTTCACAAAGAGACATGAATATCAATGATAACACCCCACAATTAAGGTTCGATGGTGATTATGATGTTAATGATGTTAAAAATGAATATGAAATGGTAAGAGATGATGAAACCAAAACTCATATGGATATTGATGATGCCGATGATAAATATGAAGACATTGACATCTTCATATATGAGGATGATGATAAAGATGAACATTGACATAGTTAAATGCTGGTTATAATCATAACTAATATATATCTATATATAATAGTTATTTTCAACTATTTTCTAACAACAATCATTTTGTGTTTCAGATGGACCCTGATCTACTTCGTGAGTTGTAGGAGGCTGAGATACCTTTGGATGAGGATGATTTGGGATCATATGACCCTCAACCTACTAGCGGTTCAAGGGGTACGTGTAGGGGGCATGGTCTTGTGCAATTGATGATTCCTAACCCTATCCTCGAGCGACGTCTACGTCTTGGCTTCGATCCACGCACACAGAGGTATGGTAACCTGTGTATTTTAGTTAGCTTTCATTAATTTATTTATATACTAATTGTTTGATTATTTATTACTTTTTTATAGTTTTTCACATGTAGATATTGGACATGGGAGCACTATCTTGCACAATTATTTTTCTCAGCCATAGATCACGTGGGAATAGATTCTCATTGATGTGCAGCTTGGAATGTTCAATAATTGGATGGTACGTAAATAAATAATATTTATTTTGAAATTTATTTCATTAATAACTTGATATTATAAATTATTTGTAGGGTTTATGGTATCCCATTGATGATATCATGCGTGACGCTATCCACACGGCATGAGAGGTGTCTATGCATGAGTGTTTCCGTCAGTTTTTGCACAATTTGAGAAGGACAACTATTAAGAATGTTGGAGTGACAATATTTGATGAGTCATGTAGTGCCCACTGACCATAGTACATTTCATCTCACATTTGGGATGGATTATGTTCACACTGGTTGAGTGGTGGATTTCAGAGGAGATCTTCATTGGGCCGACATAACCAGGGGAGACAGGAGGTGACAAATAAATCTGGTAGCCATACATTCAGTACGTATAGAGAGAATCTGGTAAGTATATTTTTTAAATATTTTATATAACATTAAAGATAAAAAGTTTATTTTATATTCATATAGGTAGTTAATCATCCCAATATTACGGAGTAAGACATTTATTAGAGGATGTATAGTGATCCAGCCACTGGAGAGATTAGAGGTGATTGCCAGCGTCATATTATGGTCAATATTATTTCTTTTTCAGTTTTAAAATTAACTGCATATAATATTTCACTATTTTAATTTCAAATTGGAACTGAATGAGTCATATGAGGCCAAGACCTCTCAGACACAGGCTGAGAGTCAGGCTGAGAAATATGATCAGACTAGTGCCCACCATTTTAATGAGGCGGTATAGATGCAGGTGACCCTGTATGCCTTCGAGAAGGGCCGAGTAGTTGGTATCAGCTCTCATTTGACTCCTGGGACTTATTATGGTACTGCTGCGATCTTGGAGTCCAGCTTGAGAGGAGCTCGTGGAGAGGTATCATATTTTGGCACACAATATCAGGAGCAGTTTGAATCGCAGACTGAGCATATAGAGAGTTTGCAGAAGCAGTAGGAAGAGATGCGTCAGCAGTAGCAGGAAGAGATGCGTCAGCAGCAGCAGCAACAACAGCAGTACGAGGAGAATATACATCGATGGCAACAGCAGCAGTAGTAGCACGAGGAAGAGATGCGTCGATGATAGCAGTAACAATACGAGTAGATGGAGTACATGCACCATCTGACTCGTAGTTTAGGGATGGAGTTTCCTCCACCATCTCCTCTAGCTCCTCTAGCTCCTCCACATCCTCTAGAAGACTATCCCCCAGTGATTTTTTTGTTATGTTAAAAACATTTGAATTCAACATTTATTGTAATATGAACTATTTATAGTTTTTTCTTTTATATTGGTGTGAATATTGCATAATTTAATTTTTTTTATTTTTTTTAATATTTTATTATTTAATTATTTATTATTAGTATTATATTTTTTAATGTTTGTTTTATTTTACTAATAATAATAATAATAATAATATTTTATGATTTTTTATATATTTTTTTTCAAATATTGGGAATTTTTTTTATTTTAATAATATTAATATTATTTTTTCATTAATCATAATTTTATTAGATATTTCTTTTATTTTATTCAGTATTTGTGATGGGGCCTTTTGCGATGAGACCCCATCACAAATAGTTTATATATATATTTTTTAAAACTTGTTTGTGACGGTAAAAGGACTTGTTGCAAATAAGTTTTTGTGATGGGCCTGTCGCAAAAGGTTTAGGTATATATAACATATATAAACGGAGAAATATTTGCGATGGGCCAACGAGCCCATCGCAACAGGTTTATATATATAATGTATTTAATCGGAGATCTATTTGCGACACCATTTTCTACAACGGGCTATTTGTGACTGGAACCCATCGTAAAATATCTTTTGCGACAGGATCCCGTTGCAAATAGCCCTTCACAAATAGCCCAAATTTCAGTAGTTCAAGTGCAATATAGAGCTAGAATCCATGTGGGGTATTTAGATAGATCCCGTGTGGGATAAATGGCTAGGTACCACATGTAAATCATACACCGTGTAGGAATAGTGAACATCATGTACTTGATAAGAACATGCAGGGTTGAGATGTGGTACATGGCTAGGAAGGACTGTTTGAGTTACACTCTATGTACATGAGGTACATGCTATATACACCCTTCCTTTATTGTATTTCACTTTTTTTATCATACCTAATCCATAATTGGACTTATGGGTAGTCAATTCTAGGTGTTTTTTTCATGTAAGTCATGATGGTTAGGAGCATGGGGTGATCTAATGTGGCTAGTGAGATCTTTTGTAGATAGTTTGGTTTAGTTTGAGGTTTTTCATGAGGATTCCTTTGAGGTTTTTATTTCAGAATCCTCATGAGGGTTGAGTTGTGGTGGGAGGCCCGAGTGAGGGTCTTGATCTTTTTTTTATAATTGGATTGAGAATGTTAAGGGGATTGGTTTGAGGTTCTTTTAAATGGTTCCCAAAAGGCGGGATCAAGTATTTTCTTGAATGGGTTTTATTAGTCAGTTTTTCAAGTTTTAGTTTGTATATAGACTTTGGGATGGGGTGACTCCATGGGGTGATGAGTATGGATGGGTTCTATTGAGTGGTTGTTGATATGAGTGTGAATCACCCATTGAGGATGTACTTAAAGGCATGATGTTGCTTGAGGTTGGGTTGTGTGCTAGAGAAGATGGTTGAAGTTTCTTATGCTAGGTTTAGCACAAGGGTCTTGTTTGTTCAAGGGGAGCCCCTTGTAGGGTGTCTTGTTCTTATTGTGGTTTAGAGGATCAGTGAGGGTGCCTCATGTTAAGATGAACCTTAGTGGGTTAGTGATGTGGTTTCACTATTGATGGTGGGTTCTAGAATTGACTAAACCTAGTTTTTTATGTCAGAGTTCTTGGATGTTAAAGGATTTTCCATGCTGAGGTTTTGGATGTGAGAGAAGATATATTGATGATTATGGGTTGTGGAATTGGCCCTAGGTTTTAGTGTATTCTCTCTTTCATTAGTCTCTGTTAGGAGGGTCTAGGGAGATAATGGACTATATGGATGAATACAACTATAACACTCTATGATTTTAATATATTATTACCTTTAAATAAGTTAATGTGTTTGATAGTTTTCTCTTCATGTAACACTGAACATAAACAAAAGTATTATATATTTAGATAAAATATAAATATTTAAGTATGGATGTTAAAACCTAGTCGTTGGATTAGTGGGAATGATTAGGAGTAATTGTTTTATAATATATATATATATATATATATATATAAAGAAACTATAGGTTACTTTTAATATGGATTAAATTCAATTAGTTTACCTAAAATGAAAAATAAGATCATTTATTGTTTAGAAATTTATTTTTCATAAAATTGCCTTTTTATGCGATATTTATTTCTATTTTAACAAACATATCACCAATGATGATAAATTATTTTCAATATTAATAATTTGATAACATCATTTTAGTTGTTAAATGATATGAAATAATAATAATAACATTTAATATTTGAAAATTCTATTTTCCAATAAAAACGAGTTTTCATTATATTTATGATTTTATTCAAAAATTGAATTTATAAATTTTAGAATTTGAATTAAAAAATATGAACAAAATTATTGTAATTAGAATAAAAATATTATCCTAATATGAGCTTTTGTATTTTTTTATAAATATTTTTTTTAGTTGAAAAATATGGGTTTTGTGAAAATTATAATATTTATGATTTTATCATTATGAAAGCATATCTTAGAAGTTTACACAAACTTTTAAGTAATAAAATACATATTTATGTAATAATAATATTCATTTTAATACATTATTTTGTATTATAAATCATATTCCCAACATTTTTAGAACTAAATTAAAATATTAATTTAATAAAAATTGTGTTCAATTTTTCATCGAATCAATTATTTTCAAGTATAGATTCGGTTTTTTATTTAAATAAAATCCTCATAAATTTTATTTTTTTATAATAAAACAATTTATTTCTTGGGAATTAATAATTTTAATAACCATGGATTACACATAACTTTTAATCTTAAAAATGTACTTTTCCTAAAAACTATTTTTACGCATTATGTGCGCTAATCTTAGAATTAAATTTCTAAACCATTATAAATTTTATTTGATAAAATAATTTCTAAATTTTAAAATAAATTTTTTCAAATTAAGTAAATAGGGAAATATTAATTTTTTCATTAAAATTAATTACTAAGGTTGAAAATTAATTACCAATGTAAAACTAAATTAGGGTAAAAGCCCTAAAATACTCAAGGTTGTCTCCAAAATGAGTGGTCACGGTGAGTTTCAACTTCTTTAACCTCCAATTTTTTCTATTTTGGTTCCATTGAAATTCAAATAGTAACATTAAATTATTGAAAATGTAATGGTTACTTCCAAAACTACCCTTCTCTTCACTTATAAAAAGGTAACACTTCAACCACATCAATACTCACCTATCCTTCAAATTTATTGTAGAAAATATATCAATTTTATCCTCCTATAATCCTATACCACTTACATAATATTTTTTTCACCTTTAGTTTTCTTAAAGACTTCATTTCAAAGAAGTTTTCTAAGTGAAAACTCAAGCTTCCAACGTGAGTATTACTTTCACTTACAATTTTATTTTACTACACCCCTTCATAAATTACCTACAACCTTATTAATATAATAAAATAGGTATCATTAGTATACTTAAATTTCATTATATTAATTAAAAAAAATATTTCATTACTTTCCATCCACTAAGATAGAAAAAACATCAACCGTTCGTACATGCAGACTACTGTCTCCACAACATGATGTGGTTCATTTTTTATCACTGCCTCTCAAGTCTGGTATCAAGGATGGATTTTATGAATAAATATATTATCTATGTAACAAATAAAATTATGAAATTATAAATTTTCATATACCATTATTTTATTCATTCATTTATAAATGAGATCATTAATCATGTGTACATGCAGACTACCACCCCCATGAATGAAGAATTTAATTTTTCATCACCACCCATCATTAATGGTTCCTATAATATATTTAATGAGGACATATTACAATTATGATTTTTTAAATATTTTTTATATATCACATCATCTTTATCTAAATACACACACATACTCATTAAATCATTATAACACATTAACATTTGGGTTAATTTAACCACCTAGGTAAATGATGTTTTAATGATTATCTTATAAATGATTATGCGATTTAATATAATGGTAATATCATATAATAATGATACATTTGATATATTTTAATTTTTTTATTCTTAAAGTTGAGGCCAAAGCCTCTTTTTGTTAAAAAAATGGATAAAACCCTTTCTTTTTGGGTACGGGGAAACCTATTACATATCCCGTAGGCCCAAAGGCAAAAATGCCTTAAAGACTTGGCCCATAGGCACTTAAATGGTATAAAGTATCCATGGACCATAGGATATGAATACTCTGGCTCATTGGCCTACCAATGACCATGTGCCAACCTGATGGTGTGCCCTGTCTGTATTTCCCAACACATACCCACTTGAACCAACATCCTGCCTCACATCATCATCAGTATCAACCACCATTCCTAATGTTCCCAATGTGTTCTAGCTTCTACAGCCTGTGTCAGTTTCCCACTATCATCGCTTGTGATAGTCAATGAGCCCCAGCTATCGAGAAAGGTTACCACCACCCTATGATCTCGATTAGACATCAATGGACATCACTGATCCCTATGCACCTCGTGCTCACATTGAGACAACTGACATAATACCAATGATCCCATCCTTCATCATCTAACTATCATTGCCTTTGAAATTATCTCCCCAAATTGAGGGCTATTGGGAATTGAAAACTTGAACTCATGCAGTCTGATGGGGCTTCCTTACTACTCATCCAATACCCCAGATATGTTTTAATATGTTTTAATGATTCTATAAAGGTTTTTTTAATATTTAAAATAGTTATTAATATATCACCTTTCAATCATTAAACATGTTGAGAAAACAAGTTCATAATGTTTTATATTTTCACAAGCTGTATTCATGTCTTTCACCTAATAAAAGTGGGACTTAAGTTATAAATGAAAAAATTATTATTATATATTCAATGATCTTGGAATTATAAAATTTAAACTACTTAGTGAGAACTAATACCATCTTGATGAAGTTTATACGAAACCAACAAAAAAAAGTTCTAATACCCGATAATGATAATAAACTAAAACATATTAATGTATTTATAATATATAGTTATAAAATAATTATAAAAAGGGATATTATGGCTATGAGATAAGTTATTAATATAGTTATGTTAATTATACAGTAGGTTAGAGAATAATTGAATAAGCAAGAATTGAAGGTAAGGGTTTTCATCTCAAATTCATCTCTCTAAGACATGTTTGATATTATGAACCTAATTTCATTTATGTGTTGTATACACTACCCTATTTTAGATATCATATTATGAAATATATTTTAATCATGGTCAGCTGGAGGGAATCGAACTTTGCAATGGACTCTCTAGCACGTAGGGGAAATCAGGGGGAAGCCTTGATGGTTTATGATAATCTAGGTTCTCTTCCAGATGAATGTAAGTAAATCATTCAAAGAGACGCCTAGGGTCTTCACTACTTTTGGCCCCCTTAAGGGATCATTTTTTTTGTTCATTTGTTTGATCCCACTTCTATCCTTAATAAAATAAAAATAATAATTTGGACATTGGCATGTATTGGGTAATATGGATGGTGTATCATGACCATGGAATGAGGAATGTATATTTTAATCATGGTATTTTATGTTCAATTACAATCCCTATATTTCAAGGGATTTTTATTTAAATGATACTTAATCTATAAGGGTTCTTTTTCTCAAACTTTAAATCCTTGGTACTTGTTTATATTGCATCGTGTTTTATTTGTATAGTGTATTTAATACCCATTGATGTATTTTTATCATAATACTTATAAATCATGGAATTTAATAGACAAATTATTATCCCTTATTCAAGTGGCTATTGATCCCATTGTTTCCCCAATAGTAAGTATTTTTGGTAATTTAAATTTCATCTATTGAGTTATGATCATTATCTTAAACTTATTTCATATATGTTGGGTGCATTATACTATTTGATTGTTTTATATGTTATTCTCTCATTTTTTGGGGATATACATTCTTAAAATATAAAAAATTTGAAAAATATCTCTCACTTCTCGGGTTATATTCTTTTGAAACCATCCACCTTCCTTCTCTAGATGGCTTATGATTATGTTATTCTAGTATTGACTTATCCATATACTCATTTCCCTATATGGTGTTAACATCGCATTTTATATAATTCATATTGGATGATGTTCACCTAGAAATAATGTTATTCAATTGACATGGGGAAAATTATTGATATTATGTATGATGTTATTCCAATACAGAGGACTATTATCAAGTTGACTACATATTGTTTAACTATTCAACTTATTTCTCTTCAAGGGTTATGATCATGTTATCCCTTTTATTTAAATGGGGAAAAGTATTGGAATTCATTATGTTTTTATTACACTATATATGATTATTTACATGTTGACTACGTATTGTTTTACTATCAAAATTCTTTCTCCGGATGTGTTATGATCATGTTAACTATTTTATTGACATAGGGAAAAGTACAAGAATTCTGCATGCTGTTATTCCAATATGAATGACTATCGAAAAATTTGATTATGTATTATTTACTCAATATATCATATGATGAATTCATTGGGAATAAACAAGTGATGAGTATGGAATGACATTATATTACCCCTTAATGCATCAGTAGGTATCATGCAATAAACATGTTTTAGAATTTTGGTGTATACTTATCTAGAATAAGATATTTTCTTAATGGTAGGATCATAATGTCTAATATCATGATGTCTTGGATTATAGTATGGAATTAGCTATATAAAATTATACATTTCATCATTATGTAATTAGTTATAATTATCCATGTGATCTATTTATTTTCATTTATCTCCATGGAAATATCATTCTCTTAGTTTCAATTGATTATAAAATTATGATGATTACATTTTCCTGACATAATATTTATTTCATGATTGCCTTAGATGAATGTTTTCCCTTATTAAGTGTTTGAGATAACACCTTCTTATGTTTCAATTTCCCCAAGTTATGAAGAAAATTATTACAAATAATATGTCTAATAGGATGGTTGTATTGTGAATATGTGGGAGATGTTGAAGAATTATTATAGATTAAGTAGTTTCTTATTTAGTGTAAAAAATATCCATTAGTTGAGAAAGACATGAGTTTTTTTAGTTCATGTTTTTTCATAATTCTATAAATATATAAATAAAAAAGGTATTAGGAATATATATAATGAAGTTTTTACTTTAAGTCACATATTTATGGGATATTTATGTCTGAGAATCTACATTTGGCATCAAATCTAGTATGTAATGTATGTGTTTATGGTATTGGGTATAAGAGTGAAAGTTTAGGGTGTAATAGTTATATTAGAGTAAGATTTAAATAAATTTGGAGATTATTATGTTTTTTAGTATAATTTAAGGGTTGATAAGTTAAGGTTTATCATAATAGATAACCCTTTTGAATAGTATATGATTTAAAGCTAAAGTAATAATGCACATTTTATTTAGGGATTAAGATGATAGAACTTCAGTGAAAATCCTAGGAATGAGTCTATGTATAGGATGATATCCTGAAGTTTTGGTAAATTCTTGAGTATGAGGTTGTCTCAGAAATCAATTCCTAGTATGGATATAAATAAGTGGATGCAGCTATAGAACAAATTCATATAGTGGCGTTGATATGATTACTACTCTAATGCATGATGAGTGGGACTAAGACTTCATACCTTGGTTTAACACTCCTGATGGATATTCTTTGGTTGATCATATTCTATTTATGAACAACTATGAAGGATTGATTTCTTATTTATTTTAATGGGTTAGATTAAATAGTATAATATAACCTAACTTAAAGAAATGTAGATTGAATAGAAGGATGAAATAAAGTTAGAATACATACTAGGATTGAATTTTTATATTCATTTGATCATTTAATCTGATTTTATGGACAACCAGTTTGGGTTTTAGTATTTGGTTGAAACAGGATCATGAAAATGAAGCTGATAAAGGTATGTATCTAGAAACCACTATGTATTATAACATAATAAGGGAGAATAATTAAAGGGTAAAGGACTTGTTATATGCCTATTATGATGGAAAATGAGAGTTTCTTAGTATTAGATAAGGTAGTGAGATTTATGTTTTAATATAAATCAAATATTAAATATCTTATCTATTATCATTAGTATGTGGTATTTATTAATGATATTCTAGTATATTCTAAAATTTGTAAGGGTTATGTGAAAAATTTAAGGATTTTTCTTCAATAGTTCCACTGAAACTTTGGAAACATATATTAAATGGAATCAATAACCTTGAAAAGTGATTTTATGACAAGGAAATTGTTTAAGGATAACTTTTATAGAACACATGATAGAGTTATGAACAAATCTTAGGTTTAATAAATTCTTTATATTAAGGTAATAAAGGGTTGATTGATTTTGAGAAAAGTGATTATGATAGCGTTGATAGATTTAGAATTGATTATTGATTTAAATAAAATTTAATCCATTATATTTTGGATATTTTCTATCTAATTTTTGAGATTATGATATATATATATATATACACTAGTATGTGGCTTTATGAACTAATGGTTGAAGATACGAGTTAATTTTGGAAGGAATATGTGATCTCATTGTGGTTTAGTGTCTTGGAGATTAAAATGGGTTTGGGAAAGGTATGTTATTTATAATATATTATTAGGGTATATAAATACTTGGCTATATGATTTTATGAATGATTAATATTGTGTGAGGAAATATAAGTAACTTAATATTCCCAAATAGAGTAAGGTAGATGTCACATTAATGGATATATCCATAATGATGAATATATTAAGAATACCCTTACCTACTTTCATTAGTGATTAATAATTAAAATTTTTAGGCTGTAATTTATTTAAAGGGGATAATTTAACAAAACCTAATTTAAATATATTATTACCTTTAAATAAGTCAATGTTTTTGATAACTTACTCTGCACACAACACTGAACTTAAATGAAACCGTGATATATTTAGATAAAATATAAATATTTAAGTATGACCATAAAAAAATATCCATTAAATTAGAAGGAATGAATAAGAGTAATATATTTATGAAATATATGTATAAATAAAATAAAGTCTACACTTAATATGAATTAAATTCAATTATTTTACCTAAAATGACTAATAAGATCATTTATTTTTTAGAAAAGTTTTTTTTTCTTATAACTACCTTTTTTATGTAATATGATTTTTTTAAGAAACATATTATTAATTATGATAAATTATGTTTGATATTAATAATTCGTTAAAACCAATTTAGTTGGTAAATAATATGAAATAAGAATAATAACAGTTAATATTTGAAAATGTCATTTTCCAATAAAAATGAGTTTCATTATATTTGATGATTTTATTCAAAAATTGAATTTATAAATTTTTGAATTAGAATTTGGAATTATGAATTTTTTTTACTTATAATAACAATATTATTTGAATTTGAAATTTTAGGGTTTTCCAAAATTATTGATGTTTTTGTAAAAAAATACGGTTTTTGTTAAAATTATAATTTGTATGATTTTATTATTTTATAATCATATTATAGAGGCTTAAAAAACCTTTTAATTAATAAAATATTTATTTAAGGAATAATTTTTTTCATTTTAATTTTTTCTTTAAGCTTATAAATCACATGTCCAACATTTTTAGAACTAAATTAAAATGTTAGTTTAGTAAAAACTACTTTCAGTCTTTTCACTGAATCAGGTATTTTCAAGGTGAGATTTGGTTTTGGATATAAATTATAGTATCATAACTATTATTTGTTTTATAATAAACCAATTTATTTCATGGTAATTTATAATTTTAATAACTATAGTTTACACATAAATTTTAAGCTTAAAAATACACTTTTTATAAACTGTTTTTTATGCGTTGTGTGAGATAATCTTAAAATCAACTTTTCAAACACTTAGAAATTTTATTTAATAAATTTATTTTCAAATTTTAAAATCAAAATGTTCAAATTAGGTTAAATTTTTAACAATATTTTTTTCATTAAAATTAATTACAAAGGTTATAAATTAATTACTAAGGTAAAAATAAATTAGGGTAACAGTTAAAATGTTAAAATAAAAAGCCCCAAAACACTCATGGTTTTATATGAAATGAGTGGTTGAGTTTAGTTTCGACCTAAACTCACTTTAACATCAACTGTTTCCCATTTTTTATCCATTGACTATTGAATTGTAACATTACATTTCTGAAAATGTAATGGTTACTTCCAAAACTACCCTTCTCTTTACTTATAAAAATGCAACACATAAACCACCTCAAGATTAAACTATCCTTTGAATTTATTATTTATAATATTAAATTATTATACTCCTTGAACCCTCTCCCAATTAAATAATATTATTTTTACCTTTAGATCTTCTATGACCTTCATTTTCAAGGAGTTTTCAAAGAGAAAACTCAAGCTTCCAACGTGAGTATTACTTCCACTTAATCTTTTATTTTACTATAATCCTTTCTAAATCACATATTACCTCAATAAAATATAATTAAATAATTATAATTAAATTTCATTATATTAATTTAACAACAAATATTTCATTATTGTTCATCCACTAAGAGAGACCAAAACATCGATCTTGTGTACGTGTGAACTACCACCTCCACGACATCCAGTGGTTGGTTTTTCATCACCACCTATAAAAGATAGAATAAAGGATAGATTTATTGAATAAATATGTTTTCTAGGTCACAAATAAAATTAAAAAATGATCATTTTTCATATACCATCCATTCATTGAGAATGGGATTGTTAATCATGTGTATGTGCGGACCACTGCCCCCGCAAACAACAAATTTCATATTTCATCACCACCCATCATTGACGGTTAATAGAATTTATTTAATAAGGATATATTATGTTTATTACATTTTAATATTCTGTATATGTCACATTATCATTATCTAAATACACCCCTTACTCATTAAATCATTATAACACATTACTATTTGGGTCGATTTAACTGCCAATGTAAATGATGTTATAATGATTATGTAACAAATGATTATGTGATGTTATATAATGGTAATATCATGTAATATTATTATATTTAATTTATTTTAATTATTCTGGATTTTTTTGTTAATATTTAGAATATTTTTTAAAATATATGACCTTTTGATAGTTAAACACATCGAAAACTAGTTTATCCCGATTTACATTTTCACAAGCGTGAATGGTCTGAAGGCCTTAATTTTTTATTTATTTTTGAATAATAATATTTTTAACTAGGTTGATATGGAACCCTTACATGACTCATAGGCTTATTAGAATAAGGACTAGTACACGAAATGAAAGCCCAGAGGTAAAATGCCCAATAAATGACCCGAAGGCCCAACCAAACTACATTACAACTGCCCCTCCGCAGCATCTGCATCATTAAAGGTGGATAGATCCCCAACTCTCATTAAGTAATAATTGAAAAAATGATTATTATATATTTAATTATCTATTAATAATTAACTTTAACCCACTTAGTTAGAATCAATCCCATCTTCATGAAGTTTGTATTAAACAAACAACAAAAAGTTATAATACCCGATAATGAAAATAAACTATAATAGGTTAATATATTTGTAATATATAGTTATAAAATAATTTAAAAAATAGAATTACACTAATATCATAGTTCTTATACAAGTTATTAAGATATTTCTGTTCATTATTTAGGATGTTATAACATGATCGAGTAGGTGTATATAATACCTATATTAGATATCACTTATGTGAATTGTTTGGTATTTTGCACATAATTTCACTTATGTGGTGTATATAATACCTATATTATATATAATATCATGAATAAAATTTTCATCATTGTATTTTAAGTTCAATTACAATTCATATCTTTCAAGGGGTTTTTATTTAAATGATACTCAAGCTATAAGGATTCTCTATCTCAAAATTTAAATTCTTGAGACTTATTCATGCTGTACACCATGTTTCCTTTATATGGTGTATTAATTTCCCATAGATGTATTTTTATCACGATCCTTTAATTTTATGGTATTCACTAGCTAAATCATGTTCCCTTATTCAAGTGTCTATTGATTCAGTTGTTTCCCTAGTATTAAGGATTTTTGGTAACTCAACTTTCATTCATTGAGCTATGATTGTTCTCTTGAACTTATTTCCTATAAATTGGGTATATTAAAATATTTGATTATATTATGTGGTATTATATAATTTTTTTTCTATGGATATATATTTATACCACATAAAACCTTTGATAAATATTTCTTACTTCTTGGGTTATGTTCTTTTACAACCATCCACTTTCTTTCTCTAGATGGTTCATGATCATGTTATTCCTGTATTGACATAGCCATATAATCATTTCCCCATATGGTGTGAACATCAAATTTTATATAATTTATATTGTATGATGATCACCTAGAAATAATATCATCTTATTGACATGGGGAAAATTATTGGAATTCCATATGATGTTATTCCAATATAGCAGATTATTGGAATTTGACTATGTGTTGTTTGACCATCCAAATTCTTTCTCTAGATAGGTTATGATCATGTTATCAATTTTATTTAAATGGGGAAAATTATTGGTATTCTATATATTATTATTCCAATACATATGATTATTTTCATGTTGATGATGTATTTTTTGACCATCCACCTTCTTTCTCCAGATGGTTTATGATAACATTATCCCTTTTATTGACATGGATAAAAGTATTGGAATTCTGTATGTTATTATTAAAATATATATGACTATTAAAAAGTTTATTATGTATTTTTTACTCAATATCTCATATTATTAATTAATTATACTTAAAAAAGTTATGGGAGGGGCCCAATATTATATAAACCCTCTATGCATCATTAAGTCTCATGAGAAAAATATGTTTAGGAATTTTGGTGTATACTTTCCCATAAGAAGATATTGCCTTGATGGTAAGATCATGATGTATTGAATTATGGTATGGAAAAATCTATTTAGTATTATAAATTTCACCATTAAGGAACCAATTATTACTATACATGTGATGCATTTATTTTTATTTATATCCATGTATATATTATGTTTGAAGTTTCAGTTGATTATGGAATTATGATGGTTACTTATTCCTGATAAAATATTTATTCTATTCTTATGACATGATTTCCTCAGATGTATGTTTTCCCTTATTATGTTTTTGATCTCACCCCTTCTTATATTTCTATTTTACTAGGTTATAAATAAAAATATTTCACATGAAATTTATAATAGGATAGCTGTATGGGGAATTTTTGGGAGATATTGAGGTCTTATCATGGATTAAATAGTTTCTTATTTAGTGGAAGAAAATATCCATTAATTAAGAAATATATTGCTTTTTTAGTTTATGTTTTTCCTAAATTCTCTAAATCTCTAAAACTAAAAGGAATTGGAAATGTATGTGATGGAATGTTTTCTTTAAGTCATATAATTATGGGATATTTATGTATGAGAATATACAGTTGGTATCCAAGTTAGTAAGTAAATTATGTGTTTGTGGAACTAGATCTAGGATTGTGAGTTTGAGTCTTATAACAACCACTCTAGTTAATATTACACTATGAGTAATGGTTAGGTTTCCATGGTCTTAGATTTTGGTATGACCTAAGGTTTCTATTGAGATCCCTAATGGTTATGGTTCCTAGTTAGTTCGGCAGGTCTTCTAGGATATGGATAGTTTCTCTCAGTTTTGACATAGAGTTCCTTTAGATCATGATATTAGAGTCCTATATCACTCTAGTGGTACATGTTATTATTTTGGATTCCTATAGAGATACTAGGGTCCACCATCCATGCTTGTTATTTCTAAACATTTGAGTGATTCCTTAAGATTTTGTAGATGAACAATATATTTTATGGCATGGTGAACCACAATTTAAGAGATTTTTGGCATTGTATGAAACAAGTTTCTTCGATCTTGGGTGTATTGTTATAACCCTAGGATCAAAGGTTGTTTTATTTTAGGTATTTAATTTTTTAATTCTAGTTATTATTTGAATTTGATGGGCATATCAAGTGTGCATAAAATTGTTATGAAAGTAAATGTTTGGTACAAATATGGTGGGTTAACTACTGAGATTTTTTCTAACCCCTTGTGTGGGAACTTTGGTGTACGTGCATGACCTTATGTCTAATTTCATGTTGAGAACATGATTAACAATGATTGGGGATCTATCCTTGTGATGAATGATCGAGAAGGGACCCTCATGTGGAGTCTGAGGATCATGATAGAGTAACTCAATAGTTGTTGGAGATCAGGTTTGAGGCATTGATTAGGGATAATAGTAGAACCTTTTGAATTTTATTTATTTTATATATGTGGTCATCCCGGTGGGTAATCAATTATTTTGTTCTAGCATGACCATGAGTCTATATGTTTCATTTCATTTATTATAGCATGTTTCTATTTTATTTACCATGCATACTATGATGTTATGGATGTGTATGAGTTCGGTTATTTTCTACTACTGTTGTACTCTGATACGTGGGTATAATATCCCCATGGTATCTCTTCATACCCTATCCACTAGTTGTAAGCCTTTAGATTATGAAGATTCATTTTTGAGAGCATTTAATGAACTAAATTAGGTGATGTGTTAGGTCAGACCCATGCCAGTTCATAATAGGTAAATTAGAGAGTTACCTAGAGAATTAAACTTGAGAGGGGTTTCCATTTCGATGAATTGAGTTAATTACCCTAGTGAGGTATCCTTAAGAAATATTTCTTAGTAGGAAGCTTATGTATGGGTTAGGAAAGTGGTGAATTAGTCACATTATGGGACTTTGGAATCATTAATGGATGATATGACATAACCATTTTGAGATGGGTGGATGTATAGAATCTAAATCCTTTCCAATAGTGACTGGGTGTGATGATTTATAACTATGTGTAAGAAACTTAGGAAATATATAGTATAATGGGTTATCTTAGTCCAATGTGTCCGAGTATGGAGTGTAAGTGTCTTCCATGAGAGTTATTAGTGGTAACTCTTTCAGATACACTTTTTTGATAACCCATGTTTTATTTGTTATTGGTGATATATGTTTCAACTTGAATATTATATATTTTTTTATATCATCCACACCCTTATATAATAATTTGGTGATACATCTATCAACATTATTATCATTATAGTGATACATAATTCAATATTTTCTATTTGTTTAGTGATTCTTCACTCACCATTATTATTAGTGTGGTTATATATCATTCAACCTTGTTATTACTATTGAAAAGAATCCTTCATCTCATTTAGTATTTTGGTGATACATTTGTTCAACCTTGTTTATTATTTTGGTGATATATAATTCACCCTTATAATGTGTATGGTGACATATCATTCACCCATGAATTATCTAGTTTGTAATGTATTATTCACCCAAACTTGTTATTATGGAGATACCTCATTCACCATGTTAGTTTTAAGGTGATACCTCCTTCACCCAGGTTATCAAGATTGAGATGCTTCATTCACCTAGGCTTGGTATTTAGTGATAAATCATTCACCCTTGTTGTATCTTATGGTGATAACTTATTCACCCTGGATTATTATTAAATATCATTACATCATTTACTCATTCATTATTTTTATGACCATGAATCTTTTACCTAGGATATTATTATGAGTAGTGATAAATCATTCAAACTATTGTCATGATTAGACAATGGGAGCATCATCCCATTCTAGAACTGATCTAAGTAGGTATGACCAGTCATTTGGGTGTCTTCTTAACACTCTATGATGTGATGATGGTTATGTTATGTTTTTTACTACCATATGATATTATGAATACAACAATATATGTGGGATTTATTTAGGTTCACCATTGTAAATTACTTAATAAGTATAATTTTCACACGCTCCACATACACCTAGGTGGGTTTGTAGACTTTGTGGTAAGGGACTCAAGTATAGATAAGGGCCTTATAATCATTTTAATACCTGAGTATGGGTAGATGAGATTAGAATATGCGATATGTTATAAACATATACTATTTTTTATGTATCCATTAATTTTATATATTTTATGTTATGTTTCATATATGATCAACACAATGTATGATATTGTATTTTATGCATGTATTGTATGGTATTACAATAGGTACAAATTTTATTATAACATGTGTTATTTTTTTATGGTTGAATTATCACTATAATATCTATATTAAGATTTAATATTGTGGATAATGATTTATTATTATTGATATTTTATTTATGGTTATCTGATTGAGGGTATATTCTCCCTACATTATTGATAGAACCTCTCCATTAGTCAGTATCCTCTAGTGTATAAGGAGGCATGTTCGAGAGAATGTGATGATTTTACTCAATGGTATTCAGTTTAACCAAGTCAGTGACACAAAAAATTATTATTAGAGCCCTTTTTGATTAATTTTACTACTTAGGAAATGGTAGATAAATATAGGATTTGTTGAGACTTAGTATTGAACCTATTCTTGTACCTAGATAGAACCTGTATGGGGAATTCCAAGTTACTCAAGAGTGGGGATTTGTTATTTGGTTTTCGATTATTAGATTTTTTTTTATTTCAAGGAATATAGTTATAAGGACCCGACCTTATTACATTACATAATCTTGAATTTAGTCAAGAAATAAATTCCTTTCACATTGAGGATATTTTCAATTTTAGATCTTTAGAGAAATGGGACGTAACATATTCATGACATTACACATTAATACAGAGTGGATACCATAAAAACAATACTCATTTCTTCCAAAATATAAAAAATTTCAAATAAAACATGATTTCATTGAAATTTATTCAAACATTTAACTTGGATTCCTTATTTTTCTTGCACATCCTTATAACCTATGAAAATCATTTAAAAACCTGGGATGAGAATAAAAAGCTCAGTAAGGGATATAAAAAGAAGGAAAGAACACATTAGTCCACGAATATTTATAACATATGAAATCATTAACAAAAGACATACTTGTTACCCATATATAATTACTTTTTGAAACATGATATTTCCAAAAGATACCCAAAAAACATAAGAAATTAAATATAACCATAAAGGTATCTTGGGAATTTACTTACATAATCTTGTAACCCTCTCGGCTACCTTATAATTTGTAACCCTCACGGCTGCCTTACAATTTGTGTAACCATCACTGTTACACTTGGAGTAACCATACATCCGAAATCCAACTTACACATAACAAATGAATTGGAGGGAAATATAGGTCCCACCCTTAATCATAAACAATTCAAAATAACCAAAACATAATCATACAACATGAATAATTCCATAAAAAACATTGCTTTTGAATTTCGTAAAACAAAATTTTAAAAGAGGATTTTTAAAAGAAAAGTCCCTTACAAAAATCATACAATTGAAGAGAGACTTAATAGAGTGGATGGAATATGTATATAAACTGTAAATACACATAATTAATCATAATATAAACAAATATGATCACACAGACAATTTTAATACCACATAAATAATGAAGTAGAAGGTTAACCCAAAGAATGGAAATGGGGTTAAGAATTCCCTTACCTCGGGTTTGTATTACTTCAAAATTATTTTAAACCAACTGTATAATAGTTAAAATAGTGTTATTAATATCTTACAGAAACATATTCATGTTTATAATACCTTATATGATCATTTCATTACATCATTTCTCCCTTTAATTGTTAGTATTTTGTTCCTTCCATTGTTTTGGGTGCGTTCTTTACATGATTTCCATGATCGGTTCATGATGGATATTATTTTCGATTGAAAGTGAAACTATAGAATTGGAATGGAATGGTATTTAAATATTTATAGAACCACAAATTATACCATTTATCATTTTTAATTCTTACATGAGGACGATTCATAAGTTAAAACATTATTGATATTTGTTTAGGCCATTTTGGCGATTCTTCGATTGCAATGAGCTCATTTTGTTTTATAAATTAATAACATGTGTACAAAATGATTAAAGAAAATTATATAATATATAATACATAAATTATAATTTTTTTCAATCATAAAAATGGTTTCATGACCAGTCTTTAAGGAAGTAAAATAAATTGAAATCACATCATCGACGATGTCGGCAAATCAACACATCACAGATGGTGTTTTAATTTCTTGAATAAGGGGAAGAGAAGAAGGAATATAATGGTTATTATTACATAAACATGATGAAATAAATAATATTTAAGATACTGGATCATTAATTTCTCTTGGATAAGGTGAGGTGGGGAAATAAAAATAAAATAAATTAATCTCGAAATAAAAGAAAACATGAATAATTCCATAAAAAAACATTTCTTTTGAATTTCGTAAAACAAAATTTTAAAAGAGGTTTTTTAAAACAAAAGTCCCTTACAAACATCATATAATTGAATAGAGACTTAATAGAGTGGATGGAATATGTATATAAATTGTAAATACACATAATTCATTATAATATAAACAAATTTGATCACACAGACAATTTTAATACCACATATATAATGAAGTAGAAGGTTAACCCGAAGAATGGAAATGGGGTTAAGAATTCCCTTACCTCGGGTTTGTATTACTTCAAAATTATTTTAAAACTACTGTATAATGGTTAAAATAGTGTTATTAATATCTTACAGAAACATATTAATGTTTATAATACCTTATATGATCATTTCATTACATCATTTATCCCTTTAATTGTTAGTATTTTGTTCCTTCCATTGTTTTGGGTGCGTTCTTTACATGATTTCCATGATTGGTTCATGATGGATATTATTGTCGATTGAAAGTGAAACTCTAGAATTGGAATGGAATGGTATTTAAATATTTCTAGAACCATAAATTATACCATTTATCATTTTTAATTCTAACATGAGGATGATTCATAAGTTAAAACATTATTGATATTTTTTAGGTCATTTTGGCAATTCTTCGATCGTAATGAGCTCATTTTGTTTTATAAATTAATAACTTGTGTAAAAAATGATTAAAGAAAATTATATAATATATAATAAATAAATTATAATTTTTTTCAATCATAAAAATGGTTTCATGACCAGTCTTGAAGGAAGTAAAAGAAATTGAAATCACATCGTCGACGATGTCGGTAAATCGACACATCACAGATAGTGTTTTAATTTATTGAATAAGTGGAAGAGGAGAAGGAATATAATGGTTATTATTACATAAAAATGATGAAATAAATAATATTTAAGATAATGGATCATTAATTTCTCTTGGATAAGGGGAGGTGGGGAAAGAAAAATAAAATAAATGAATCTCGAAATAAAATAAAAGTTGAGAAATCCCTTACGAAAATTTGGCAGCTTAACAGTGTCGCTTAAAATTTCATAAAATATTTTGATGAAAGAAAAGGGGTCTATCATAATTAATACATAATATTGGAAATAATGGGGATATGTAATGAAATATCTCAATATAATCTAATGGAAAATAAAAGTAATAACATAAAATGAAAGCTTGAAAAAGAGAAGAGTGGTGGATTCCCTTACCTTGTAGAGTAACTCCTAAAACATGAAGGTTGGGACCTTAGGGGCTTGAGTAAACCTTTGGAGGAATACTAGGGAGGTAAGAATACTGGATCTTCATTTAAGAGGAATTTGGAATGAATATAATTAAGTAATGGGTTGGTGTTTATAGCAAAAGTGGGGGAATATTTTATTAATTTCCAAGGGACACCTCATTAGTGGTATTTGAAAAACGATGGGCTTTACCATGGTATTTTCCCATGGTATTGGCCATTTTTTTACTATACTAAAGTATACCTAAATTATTACATCATTATTACATCATTAATGAAGTCATTAAACACATCGAAACTCAAACTGCATTTTTACTTTTCATTGAAAATTCAACTATTTCAGAAAAATCCAAGAAATTCACCCTAACCATATTTCAATGTGTAGAATTCAAAAATGAACTCCATTTAATGAAAATAATTTTCTAAATATTATTAATTTATTTTTTATATAAAATCATAATTTATTAAAAAATAATAGTTTTAAATATATAACTCTTTTTTTAACACCCTGAAAAATTAATCAACATCTCATTATCTTATATGATTAAGAAAATAAAATAATAATTTTATTTACTATTCATAAGGGGAATATTACTATTCATAAGTGTATGTTACTATTCACCAAAAAAACAAGTTGGTTCTTGCAGACTCAAAATAACTTACTGATCACAATTGTAGATGACCGTTTCTTGAAATTCAAAATAGAGAAGTGGAAAATTATGTTTAAAGGATAGTTATAAATATCTACTTAAAAAAAGTTTCATGCATTTCAATTTGTGTTTAGAAAACCTTAGGGTGTTACATTATCCCCACCTTCTAGAAATTGTGTCCTCACAATTTTATTTAATTATTAAACAAGTGAGGGTACCTTTCCCTCATAGAATTTTCAGACTCCGATGTTTCTTCTTCAACCATGCGGGTTCTCCACAAAACCTTTACCTGATGGATTACCTTATTCCAAAATACCTATTCCCTTCAATCAATAATTTGAAACGGTTTCTCTTCATAAGAAAGGTTCTCTTCCAGCTGAACTACTTCTGAGCTCAAGACATAAGTTGACTCTAGCACATATTTTCTCAACATTGAAACATGAAAAAAATTGTGTACCTGAGACAAACTTAGAGGAAAAGCTACTCAATATGCAACTGGTACAACTTTCTCCAGGATTTCAAAAGGACCGATGAACTACAGACTTAGATTTCCTTTCCTACCAAAATGCATCACACTTTTCTAAGGAGATATTTTAAGGAAAACATGGCCACCTACCTCAAAAGAGAAGTCTTTTATTATGTTATCTACATAACTTTTCTGCCTGCTTTGAGCTGTCCTCATGTGTTTCTGGATCATCTTCACTTTTTAGCCACTTCCTCTACTAATTCCAGTTCCATCAACTTCCTTTCCCTGACTTCATCCCAAAAAGCTGGAGTTTGACCCCACTTCCAATACAATGCCTCAAAAGGTTCCATATATATATTGGAATGAAAACTATTATTATAAGAAAACTCAACTAAAGAAAGATATTGATCCGAACTTCCCTGGTAGTCCATTGAACAAGCTCGAAGCATATCCTCCAAAGTTTGAATCGTTCGTTCTGACTACCCATCTGATTGAGGATGAAAATATGTATTGAAATTTAATTCTATCCCAATGACTTCTAAAGTCACTTCTAAAAATTAGAAGTGAACCTGGGATCCCGATCAGATACAATTGAAATAGGAACTCCATGTAACCTGAAAATCTCTTTGAGTTACATTCGAGAAATCTGATCCAATGACATTATATCTCGAATAGAAAAGAAATGTGCAGATTTTGTTAGTCGATCAATAATAACCCAAAATCACATTGTTACCTCGAGAAGTCTTAGGTAGCCCCACCCTGAAGTCCATGGATATATTCTCCCATTTCCACTTTGGCATTGGAAAATGCTGAAGCATCCACTTTTCTAACTACAGCTCTACTTTAACCTGTTGACATGTCAAAAATTTCACAGTAAATTTTTCAATATCCGTTTTCATTCCATCCCACTAGTAATACTCCCAAAGGTATCTTTACATCTTAGTACTTATAGGATGAACCAAAAATGGAGAACTATGAGCTTCACACCACAAATATTTCTTCAACTAGGAATCACAAGGACCACACAAACTTTTACCAAATATTAAAACACAATCTTTATCAAGGTTAAATTCTAGAAACTTACCCATTTTAACCAATTCTACCTTTTTCTGTAGCTCACGGTCTTCCTTATGTGCTTGATTAATTCTGTCTGATAATAATGACTGCACTAAAACCTGAAACAAAACAGAGGTATTTCCTACACCAACAACTTCTAAGACAGAATTCATCAAATCATTAATCAAGGGATCATGTTCCAAATGTAACATGGTTAATGATGTACGATGTTTTCAACTCAAGGCATCCGCCACTTTTTTTGCTTTCCCCGGATGGTAATTGACCGTGAAATCATAATCCTTTATCAATTTAAGCCATATTATCTACCTCATGTTCAATTCCTTCTAAGTGAATATGTACTTCAGACTTTTATGGTCAGTATATATTTGACATTTGGATCCATATAAATGATGCCACCAAATTTACAAAGAAAAAACCACAACTACCAATTCCAAATCATGTTTGGGATAATTTAACCCATGATGTTTTAGTTGTCTTGAAGAATAAGAAATTACTTGATCATTTTGCATCATAATACAACCAAGTCCCTTTAATGAAGCATCACTGTAGATTACAAACTCACCATTTCTGGAAGGCAAGGCCAAAACTGAAGCATTCACCAATCTCTTCTTCAGTTCTTGAAAACAAACATCACATTCTTCTATCCAAATAAATTTAACCCCTTTTTGTGTTAACTTGGTTAGTGGGATAGATAACCGTGTAAAGTTTTTAACAAACCATTGTTAATAACCTACTAATCCAATAAAACTACGAATCTTTGTAACATTTCAGGGTCTTTTCCATTCATCAACCACTCTTGTTTTGATAGGATCAACTGTTATTCCATTCTTATTTACAATGTGCCCAAGAAAAGAAATATGTTGTAACCAAAAATCACACTTTCTGAATTTTCCATACAGATTATTTTCCTTTAAGGTTTTTAAAATAACCCTTATATGTTTTTCATGCTCTTCTTTACTCTTAGAAAATACCAGAATTTCCTCAATAAACACAACCACAAACTTATAGAAGAACTCACAAAATATTCTATTCATAAGATCCATGAATACAAAAGGTTCATTAGTTAACCCAAACGGCATAACAATAAATTCATAATTCCCATATCTAGTATGAAAAGCTAATTTTGGGATGTCATCCTCCTTCACCTTCAGCTGATGGTATCCGAATCTCAAGTCAATCTTGGAAAAGTATTGAGATCCCTAGAGCTGATCAAACAAGTCATGGAAATGAGGCAAAAGATACTTGTTTTTAATAGTGATTTTATTCAAATCTTTATAATCAATGAAAAGTCTCATGGAAACATCTTTCTTTTTAACAAACAAAATAGGAGTGCCCCATGGTGAAGTGCTAGACGAATGAAGCCTTTATTAAGAAAATCATGAAACTGATTTTTCAATTCAAGAAGTTCCATTAGAGCCATACGATATGGGGTTTTTGAAATTGGATTAACATTATGAACTAGTTCAATAGTAAACTCAACCTCTTGATTAGGAATAACACCAAAAAATCATCAGGAAAAACATCCAGGTATTCATTTACCACTGGTACATCATTAATGTGAATAATTCCATTATTTTCAACAATATGAGCAAGATAAGTTCCATTTCCATATTTATACAGTTTCTCATCTTCCTAACATGTTATCAATTGTATGGGTTTGTTTTTGTATACAAACTGAAAATCTTCTGGAAAAATAACTTCTTTAGATCTACAATCAATCTTTTCATGATAAACAGAAAGCCAATCCATTCTCAGAATGACATCAAATGCTACTAAGGAAAAAACCACAAGGTTTGTAGGTAAAGTTTTTCCACATACCAAAATAGAAATATTCTTATAATTCATATTTCTATAATATTTCCCCATGGTGTTTTAATAATGAGTTTTGGTCTCATTTGTTGAGGTGACATTTCCATTTGTTGAGGTGACATATCCAATTTACCAAAAAAGTTCTCAAAAATAAAGGAATGTGTAGACACCATATCAAAAAAAACTTTAGAAATATCTGAGTAAACACAAAAAGTACATGATACAACTTTATTGGATGTCCCAAAGTCTACTAACATAGTCACAAAGGATCTCACTACACCTTTATTCTTATCGTCTGGATTCTTTGAATCATTTAGATCTCTCTTTGGGAAGAAATTTTCATAATGACCCATCTCACTACATTTAATACACTTTATAGTTTTCTTATCAGGATTATTCTTAGGATCATTTTCATTACAATCTCTATCCATATGTCCAAGCTTACCACATCTAAAACACTTTCCAATTTTGGTAAGGCATTCCCCAGGTTTCTTCTTGCCACACTTTTCACAAACTGGAAACTGGATTTTCTTACCATCAGATTTATTTGGTTGATTCTTACCCATAACTTGCTATATGGACCTATTATTATCCTTGTTTTCAAAATAAATTTTATCATCAGAAAACTCCATCTCTACCCCCTCAACACATCAAACAAGTTTCTCATAACTTTTGAATTCACGGGAGGCCAACGCTCTTTGATACCTTGTCTTTAATCCTGAGTAAAAGCGGTTGATTTTTATATCAAGATCCAAAATAATATTTAGAGCATACCTCGCTAGTCAAGTGAAGTTCTCTTCATACATGGTCACTGAATCTTCCCCCCTTTTCTTCAATTCAAGTAATTTATTTTCCATCCTAAGTCAAACCACATTTGGAAAATATTTTTCAAGTAAAAGACTTTTAATTTCATCCCACTCTAAGGAATAAAAATCCTCTCTATCCCTGATATTCTTGACCATTGACCACCACTTATCAGCTTCACCTTCAAAACAATAAATGGAAAGACTTAACTTTTTATTATCTAAAAATCCCATAACATCAAATATCTTTTTAATGGATTTAATCCATCCTTCAGTCACTACTGGGTCAAAAGATCCATTGAAAACATGAGGGTGTTATCTCATAAAATTTTCCACTATTGTCATGTTCTAATTTTGTACCTCTGGTTGTTCTATTTCATGGATACCACTACCATTTATTTATTACGTTTACTGCACCATTACTGTCATAAACAGCTCTGTTACAATCCCTACCATTCCGGGCTCCAGATTCGAAAGGATATCATTCCATCGGTGCCTCTCCTCTTTAGATTCCCTGTTTCTTTTTTGGACAACCATTCTTAACAAAAATATCTTAGTCGAAGAAACATGTTAATATTTAAATGCTAAAACATTTCAAATTAATCATATAGTAAAAATCATTTATGGTTTTCTATTAACATCACCCTAACCCCTAAAGTTATCTAATCCATCCTCTAATACCAACTATAAGGACCCGAACATATTACATTACATAATATTGAATTTAGTCAAGAAATCACTTATTTTTATATTGAGTATCTTTTCAAGTTTATAGATTTAGAGAAATGGTACATAACACATTAATATAGAGTGGATACCATAAAAATAGTACTCATTTCTTCCAAAATTTAAAACTTTTCAAATAAAACATTATTTCATTGAAAATTATTCAAACATTTAACTTGGATTCGTTATTTGACTTACACATTCTTATAAACTATGAAAATAATTTAAAAACTTGGGATGAGCACACAAATCTCAGTAAGGGATATAAAAATAAGGAAATAACACATTAGTCCATGAATACTTGTAACGTATGAAATCATTTTCAAAAGACATACCTATCACCCATTATAAATAATTTTTGAAAAATGAGATTTCTAAAAGATCCCCACAAAACATAATAACATAAATAGAACCATAAAGTTATCTTGGGGATTTACTTACATAATCTTATAACCCTCTTAGGTACCTTATAATTTGTAACCCTCACGGCTACCTTACAAAATCTGTAACCATCATAGTTACACTTGATGTAAACATACGTCCGACCTCCAACTTAAACATACATAATTCATTGGAGGGAAATATATGTCCCACCATTCATTATAAAAAATTCCCAAGAACTAAAACATAATTATACAACATGAATAATTCTATAAAAAATATTGCTCTTGAATTTCGTAAAACAAAATTTTAAAAGAGGATTTTTAAATGAAAACTCCCTTAAAAACATCATATAATTGAAGGAAAACTTAATAGAGTGTATGGAATACATATATACACTTTAAATACACATAATTAATCACAATATAAACAAAATTGATCGCACATACAATTTTAATACCACATAAATAATGAAGTTGAAGGTTAACCCAAAGAATGGAAATCGGGTTAAGAATTCCCTTACCTCGGGTTTTTCTTACTTCAAATTTGTTTTAAACCTCATGTATAATAAATAAAAGAGTGTTATTAATATCTTAAATAAAAATATTCATGTTTATAATACCTTATATGATCATTTCATTACATCATTTCTCCCTTTAATTGTTAGTATTTTGTTCCTTCCATTGTTTTGGGTGCGTTCTTTACATGATTTCCATGATCAGTTCATGATGGATATTCTTGTCGATTGGAAGTGAAACTATAGAATTGTAATGGAATGGAATTTATATATTTCCAAAACCATAAATTATACCACTTATTATTTTGAAATCTTACATGAGGTTGATTCATAAGTTAAAAAATTATTGACATTTGTTTAGGTCATTTTGGCGATTCTTCGATCATAATGACCTAATTTTGTTTTATAAAATAATCACTTGTGTTAAAAATGATTCCAGAAAATTTTATAAGATATAATACATAAATTAAAATCTGGTTCAACCATAAAAATGGGTTCATGATCAGTATTTAAGGAAGTAAAATAAATTGAAATCACAGCATCCATGATGTCGGTAAATCGACACATCACGGACGTTGTTTTAATTTCTTGAATAAGTGGAAGAGGATAAGGAATATAATGGAGAGTCTTCCATAAACATGATGAAATAAAGAATATGTAAGATACTGTATCAATCATTTATCTTGGATAAGGGGAGGTGAGTAAATAAAAATAAAATAAAGGAATCTTGAAATAAAAGAAAAGTTGAGAAATCCCTTACGAAAATTTGGCAACCTAACGACGTCGCTAAAAATTTCATAAAATATTTTGATGAGATAAAAGAGGTATCTAATAATTCTTAAATAATATGTGCATTAATGGGGATATGTAATGAAATATCCCAACATAATCCAATGGAAAATAAAAAGAATAACATAAAATAAAATCTTGAAAAAGAGAAGGGTGGTGAATTCACTTACCTGGTAGAGTAACTCCTAAAACATGAAGGTTGGGACCTTGGGGGATTGAGGACACCTTGGGAGGACTAATAGGGAGGTAAAAAGACCAGATATTCATTGAGGATAAATTTTTAATGAATGTAATGAAGTAATGGGTTTATATTTATAGAAAAAGTAGAGGAATATTTTATTAATTTCTAAGGGACACCTCATTAGTGGTCTTTTCAAAACCATGGGCTTGCCCATGGTATTTTACCATGGAATTGGCCACATGGGAAACCACATAAATTTTTTTACTATAAAAAAGTCTACCAAAATTATGACATCATTATTATATCATTAATTATGTCATTAAACACACTAAAACTCATACTGTATTTTGGCTATTCAACGAAAATTCAACTATTTAATAAAAATCCCAAAAATTAACCCTAATAATTTTTTATGAGTATAATTAAAAAAACGAACTCCATTTTTTGAAAATAATTTTCTAAATAATATTAATTTAATTTTTAAATAAATCACAATTTATTCAAAAATAACAGTTTTAAATCTATAACTCTTTTTTTAACACCCTGAAAAATTAATCGACATCTAATTATCTTATATCCTTAAGAAAATAAAATAATAATGTGATTTAATATTCATAAGGGTCATATTATTATTCATAAGGGTATGTTACTATTCCCCAAAAAAACAAGTTGGTTCTTTCAGACTCAAAATAACTTACTGATCACAATTGTAGATGATCGTTTCTCGAAATTCAAAACATAGAAGTGGAAAAATTATGTTTAAAGGATTTTTATAAATATCTAATTAAAACAAAGTTTCATTCATTTCAATTTATTTTTATAAAACCTTGGGGTGTTACAATAGTATTTGAGTTACTATTTATTTATTTTCTCTTATCTTAGTGCAACAAGAGGGTGTGTGTTTATGCATCATAAACCCCACATGGGATTCAAATGACATTCATTTGCTAGTGTGTGATTTATAACCTATTTATAAAATAGGGGTTTGTTATTTAATGTGTTAGAAATAAGTTTTACATTGTTTTTCTAGAAAATTTACTTATGGAACTTACTTGAATGAAACCATGGTTATCGGTTTTTCCTGTTACTACTTCCCAATAACTATTTTTTTAGATCAAATGTTTATTATGTACTGAACCCTAAAAGTGGGTAGGCTATTCTAGGGGATACCTAATTAGTAGTAGACCCTTATGCGATTAGGGTGTATATTTAATAGTGATATGATTTTATTGTTATAACGTTTCCTAACCACGATTATCAAAAACTCTGATACAATTTTCTGAGCCATGTGTTTAGAATTTTAGGGATATTCCACCTTAACGACCTCTAGTAAAGTTATAGGAGGGTAAGGAAAATAATGTCCCACTAGATATGGGGTTAAAAAATCTTATGGATTAGCTGTTTTGAGAGAGGATACTTCAAGTTATGCAGTCTATGGAATATAGGGATCTAATTGTCGATCTTATAAGGGCATTATAGATACAACACTGACCCATATTATAGGATGATGGTATTTATTAGAATCAGGGTTATCTATCCAATTTTTTTTACAAATTTTTTGTCTTTTTCAGGATAATATCAAAAAGAATAGGATAAGTCTACATGTTTGGTAAATATAATAAGTATGTTTTGTTTTTTGTCAACTTATAATTTGGTTATAATTTCTAGTTGAATGACAAGTTAAGGAGATAGAGTGAGATTCTTAAACTATAGTTTCATTTGAAAAGGAGGTTTTAGTAGTTGAATCATATAGATAGTACTAGTTTTGAGAAAAATATTTTTCATAAGTCAATGTTCTATAAGTTCTTATAGTCTGGGAGAAAGGGGAGTCTCTTCAAGAAGCTTGAAATTTTTTTTGAATCAAATGAAGGATTCTTGTGAAATCTAGGAACAATTTCATGGAAGTGAAAATTTCATATTATTTTGAAGTAATGTAAGTATTCTCATGAAAGTTAGGAATACTCTCATGGATGTGAAGTTGTGAAAACATGATATGAGGGTAGAGTTGTGCAAACATGTTGCGAGGTTGGTGTTTTGTGTGGATTGAGACAATAAATGTAAAGACCTGGAAATTCCATGTTAATTTTTTTTGAATATAGGGGAATTTTACGAGTCAATGAAAATTTACGGTGCGTGATTCTGTGGTCCAGTGTACCTAGAATGAATTTCTGAATTTTTTTTAGGTACGTTCAGTAAACGTACGAGTGGGTTTTTGTAACTTTTAAACCAGTGCTCGGAATCAAAATCTGAGGAAACCGTTGAACTCGCAGTGTCGATATTCGCTTAAGGAGACTTTCACCTCGACCGTAGTAGGTTGAGGGTGAAAGATAGTTTTTCACTTTTTCGTGGAAATAGAAATAAAATAAAATAAATTTCTATTTTATTTTTTTTAAAACCTACCATGTGAATGTTATGGATGTGGGGTCCACCGAGCCTAAAACCTCCCATGTGAATGTTATGGAGGTGAGGACCACCTGAACTAAAACCCACAATTTTGAATTCAAAGGTGGGGACCACCCAACCCTTAAAACTCCCCCTTTAATGGGAGGCAACTCTTGAATTTCCTCCCATTAATTAATTATGCCAACATGGTACAATTAATTGTGCCAAAAATTAAATTGAAATACTTAATTTAAATAATATTGGCACATCATTCCATTGGGAGGAATTGATTGGAAAAGGAGAAGGGGAGATATTGTGGAGGAACATTCTCTCCAACGAAGAACATATCCCAACGAAGAACGCGCCACCTCCAACATGGGACGTCTTCAACAACGACGAACCGACGTCCATCCTTCCCTCCTAATTGAAGTCAAAAAACCTCTGAGGTAGGGTCATTGTTTTAATTTTTCCCCTTACCTATTCTTGATGTTCTTCGTGATTCAATAAATAATTGAGCTGCTTGTTACCACTCTAACACGGAGGTTGCAGACCAAACAAACATGGCCTGACCACTCCATAAAATCTTTGTGTAATTTTGTTGCATTCATCACAATAGAGGAGGATGGTGGCGCGCGTCCGTGCCGCCTGACGAGGAAGGGGCTATGACTTGTGCCGTGGTGGTGAAGGGAGGACGACCGACTGAGCCGACCACTAGCAAAGGCACGGCGTGTGACCGCGCCATGCGGAAAGGACGGCTGGCCATCCAGCCAGTGGTGGAAGACCGCTGCACCGCAGCTACCCCACACCGCGGGCTGCCCAGGCCAGGCCGCCCAGCACGGGACGGACCACCCAGCACGGGTCGAGCCACCCAGCATGGGCTGGGACGGACCCAGCGGGCTGGGTCGCGCCGCGAGCCGGGCTGGACCCCGACCGACTTCGACCCATTTTCTCTCTTTCAGCCATATCATGAGCTACGAGCATCCATTTGATGAACCGTCTACATCTCCAGAAACCTTGGAGCAATAAGGTCCTTTTGGTATACCTCACTTGAGATTTGGATAAAGTTGGGGTACAGTCGGGTTGGATTGAGCACAAATCCAACCGGGCCCTCGGGACTAAAATGCTAATAACTTGCAGACCGAACGTCTGATTGACGCACTGTCTATTACGTTGATACCCCTATTACGTGGAGGTCCTTTGGGATACTTCTTCGTGGGACTTCATGGCAGTTGGAGTATTGACCAGTGGCTTGAGTAATGGACCCTCCCGGAGACGAGCAAGCTTAGTGCGGGAACCCTATAGATGGTTGTAACTTGAGAAAGGGATCCTTTGTGGGTTTGTATTTGAGGATCCCACATGGATCCGCTCTAGGAATCCATGTAGGAATACTCTAGGATCTTGTGTGGGTTTTCACTACTAGGATCCTGTGTGGGTCTAACGATGTACTAGGATCCTATGTGGGTCTGATGATTTACTAGGATCCTGTGTGGGTCTGATGATGTACTAGGATCCTGTGTGGGTCTGTGATTTAGGATCCTTCATGGGTCTACCTCTTAATAGAGTAAGATTATTTAGTAGTTAAATCTAATCATCTCTACTACTATACCTAAGTTATACCTGGTATAAGTTGATTCCTTACCTTCGTGGTGATACCTTTGTGGTATTCTTCTGTGTGGCGTACCAGTGTGGTACTTTCCTTCGTGGTGATACCTTGGTGGTATTCTTCTGTGTGGCGTACCTATGTGGTACTTACCTTTGTGGTATTCCTTCCTTTGTGGAACAATTGACCTTTGGGATTTTGAGTTGGACCCTGTGATTCCTCATGAATGAGATGGGTATACTTGATAACTTAGGTATATGTATGGGCATATACCTAATTAGGTTTGTCAGTTGATTTCATGATTTTTGGTTTATCCTTTGTGAATTTTGTGAGACCTTGAGGGTCTTAGGGTCCCTACTGAGTATCGTTATACTCACCCCTGCACAGGCTTTTCCCGCACGTTGTTGTGTTTGGTGCAGACGATGGACATCGCTGACTGCGGATGAGGGTACCAGGACTACAGGAAACTCGGAGGTGGACATTAGACGAGGCGTACCGCAAAGACGGACGTTCGAGAACTGTACTTACCCTTCAGGTAGGATCCTTGGTGGGTGTTCACAGGAGCTATTCCAGTTTACTTGTACTTTCAGTTTTCCTGTACTTTCTAGTTGGGCTTGTATTCTGGCCCCTTTTGCATACTGTACTCACACTTTTAATATATAGTTTACTCGTGTTTGTATCTTGTTGTGTGCTTGGTTTTGTGTGTTTATAGGATATAAAGGAAATGACTTCCCGGTTCTGGGGAATACGCCTTTTGGTGCTAGTCGCCAGCCCCTGGCATATGGAAGGCGGGCTTGGGGTAGTCACGGCATGGGCCCTAGGGGATGGGTCATGACAAATTGGTATCAGAGGAGTTAGTTCTACTGTAGAACATAGGAATATAATCTTTTTAACGGCAATAGTGTTAATTTTAGTGAGTGTGGTTATCAGTTTAGGGAATCCAGTTTTGGTACAACGACCGATGTATCCATACACCAGGACCCTAACTTCTGATTTCCAACTCAGTGCACGAAAACACTAATTGCATGTGTGTTATCAAGAGTTTTCTTTGTGATATCTTTGAGTTATCTCACCAGGTATAAATTTTTGACCATGCCGCACCTATTTATTTTTAGGATGACTCCACGCAGACAGCTAGCTAGGGTTCCAGGTATAGTAGGCACTAATAGCCCACCGAGTGACGAGGCCTCGGTGCAGGTCCCTTTTCCAGTAGAAGAACCAGCGTAGGAGCCAGTGGTACAATTACTCATTGGTCCACTGATGCCACCATCCCCAATAGCAGAGGGTGCATGCCACTTGAGAATGTTTCACGAGTTCCAGTGCCAGAGGCCACCCAGGTTCAAGGGAGAGACGGACCCAATGGCGGCTGAGGATTGGCTGGAGGCTGTGGTGAGAGTCTTCTGACTGGTAGGGACACCGACTGATCTCATGGAAATCCTTGACGCCAGTATTCTATAGGAAGCAGCAGGAAGATGGTGGAGCTTGATGCTCCAGGTTCACGACGAGGTGACACTTCTTTGGGCAGACTTCGAGAGCCTGTTTCGGGCAGAGTTTGTCCCAGCGGCCCTTTGTGCAGTGCACATTCAGGAGCTTTTTCATCTGTAGTAGGGAAGAATGACTGTGGCTCAGTACTCATCAAGGTTCACTGACCTCTCACGCTACTCCACATATATAGTGTGAGACCCATTCTTCGGGGCTTGAACCTTTGAGTAGGGACTCAGGCGAGAGATCAGGGTTTCGATGATTTCTCACAGCATCCCGACATAGGCGGGGGTGTAAGAGAGAGCCCTCTTAGTGGAGAGTTTTCTTGCTGATCAGTCACCAGCAGCGAGACCCACCACCGAGAATCACGTAGAGGAGTCTTCTGTAGCTGGAAGCAGACATATGTCGTAGATGTCCAAGAGGACCAGACCTACAGGTGGATGACCGCATGACCTAGGATCGGTTATGCATGGTACCAGAGACAGAGCCAGTCATGCGAGGAACATGCAGTGTTACACATGTGGTGGGTAGGGTCACATGGATTGTGACTGTCTAACCTACCGTACGAATGATCAGTAGACGGTCGAGGGACCTCCCAGGCAGAGACATAGGTTTAACCGAGGAGGTCCACAGGGAGCAGGCAGACGTGGCAGAGGAGCTAGCCATGCAGCTGGCAGTGGACGACGATTTGAGATGCTACCGACACCACCACCAGGTGGTCCACCCCGACCATAGGGAGCAGGTGGACAGGGGAGAGCTCAGCTCCAGGCAGCTGAGGCCTATAACCATGGCATTTCGGAGATGATACGAGGTACGATTTGTGTCTATTCCACCTTAGCTGCAACACTTATAGACATAGGTTCTAGTCATTCTTTTATTGCTACTGCCCTCATTTGGAGCTCAAAGATTCCAAAGGATCAATTGGCTCGATCCTTACGGCTAGAGACTCCTATGGGAGTGGATTCGACAATTATGCACTTGTGCCGGTAGTGTGAACTTACTCTAGGAGTCTAGAGCTTTGGCTAGGATCTCCTAGTAGCAACGTCGAGGCCTTACGACGTCATCTTGGGTATGGTTTGGTTATCTACAGTCTATGTTCAGATTGACTGTATTAGGAACAAAGTGCGGTGTGTCTACATGGATGGGACTAGGTTTACCTTCACCAGTGAGAAGGGAGCATTTGTAGCGCAGGATGGACTTACCCAGTGGAGAGTGTAGCCGATCACTCCTTAGTTGGCTAGCCTTACCCTTAGATTGGTTGATGTAGGAAGTCCGAGCTATCTTGTAGTGGTGGACCAGTATGTGGATGTCTTCCTTAATGATGTTCTGGGTTTATCTCCTCACATAGAGGTGGAATTTTACATTGACTTGTACCCCAGGATGACACTGATATCTACACCAGTGTATCAGATGGATCCTATAGAGCTTCGTGAGATGCGGGTACAACTGGAGGACTTGCAGAGCAATGGGTTCATTAGTCCCAGTGTTTCTCCTTTGGCAGCTCCGATTTCGTTCGCCAAGAAGGAGGATGGGAGCTTGAGACTTTGTGTTGACTATCGGCGCCTAAACCAGGTGACTGTGAAGAACAAGTACCCACTTCTGAGGATTGACGACCACTTTGACCAGCTGAAGGGAGCACGGTGGTTCTTGAAGATAGACCTCAGAGCAGGCTCTTACCAGCTCAGATTACGAGACGAGGATGTGTAGAAGACAACTTTCAGATGTCAGTATGGCCCCTATGAGTTCTTGGTTATGCCATTTGGCGTGACCAACGCTCCAACAGTGTTCATGGGACTCATGAACATGATCTTCCAGCCATACCTTGATCGCTTTGTAGTAGTCTTCATCGACGACATTCTAATCTACTCAGCTACTAAGGAGGATCATGATTATCATTTGCAGATAGTTCTGGACACACTCCGAGAGCACCAGCTTTATGGTATGCTCTCTAAGTGCTAGTTCTGGATCCAAGAGGTTCACTTTCTGGGACATGTCGTATCGGAGGCTGGAGTTGCAGTGGATCCAGCAAATATTGAGGAGGTACTTTCTTGGGAGCCACCCAGGAGTGTGACGGAGGTACGAAGTTTCCTGGGTTTGATTGGATCCTACCGGAGGTTTGTGCCATATTTCTCTAGAGTTTCAGCACCTTTAACAACATTGAAAAAGAAGGGGTAACCCTTCGTTTGGTCGGAGAGATGGCATCAGAGTGTTCAGGAGCTGAGTCAGAGGCTGAATAGTGACCCCATCTTGAGGCTTCCAGAGGAGGGCGTTGGGTATGTAGTCTACTGCGATGCATCAGGGACCGAGCTCGGATGTGTCCTGATATAGGAGTGAGTAGTTATCGCATATGGTTCTTGACAGTTGATACATTATGAGAAAAACTACACTACCCATGACTTGGAGTTAGCAGCAGTGGTCTTCGCCTTGAAGATGTGGAAACATTACTTGATGGGAGAACTCTTTACAGTCTACTCTGATCACAAGAGTCTCAGGTATATATTCTCTCAGAAGGACCTGAACTTGAGACAATGGTGTTGGATTGAGTTTTTCCTGAACTATGAATTCAAGATAGTCTATACCTCTGGGAAGGGGAACGTTGTAGCAGATGAACTCAGCAGGAGGTCTGGTATACAACTGCTAGGTGAGGAGACAGAGTAGCTTGCCACTTTGAAGATATCATTTGTGGATCGAGATGGAGAATATTTTCTATAGTCTCTTACAATCACTCCCACACTCCTTCAACGAGTTAGGGAAGCGCAGTGTAGGGAAACTAACTACGAGGCTCGACATGCTCAGATATCCACAGGATAGGAACCTGATGGATTTTATGAAGGTGGGGACCACGCCATCCTTTTCAGAGGATGTACCATGGTACCAGTGTCGCTTCAGGAGGAAGTGTTGAGGGAGTTACACACATCCCCTCTAGCGGTACATCTAGGAGTGGTGAATATGTACCAGAATCTCCGATGACAGCACTGGTGGTCGAGAATGAAGAAAGTAGTAGCAGAGTTTGTCTCTCGGCGCCTCACTTGTTAGCAAGTGAAGATAGAGAATCAGGTACCAGCAAGCTTGGTACAACCTTTATAGGTCCCATAGTGGAAATGGGATGGGATATCCGTGGACTTCGTGACATAACTTCCACGTACATCTAGAGGTCTTGAAACTATCTGGGTGATCATTGACCGACTCACCGATTCATCCCACTTTCTACCAATCAAAGAGCAGGGTTCATTAAAGAGATTATGATGACTCTATGTGCAGGAGATTGTGCGGCTACATGGAGTACCCTTGATGATTGTATCCAATCGTGATGCATGTTTCACTTCCCAGCTATGGAAGGGATTGCAGGAGGCTTTCGGGACGTAGCTTCGTTTGAGCACCGCCTTCCATCCTCAGACAGATGTCCAAACTGAGTGGACCATTCAAACCCTCGAGGACATGCTACATGCTTGTTTCATCGACTTCAGCCACAGTTAGGAGGATCACTTGACCTTGGTGGAGTTTTCATACAACAACAACTATCACTCCACCATTGGGATGACACCTTTTAGGGCTTTGTACGGCCGACCTTACAGGTCGCCTTTGTGCTGGACTGACCCAGGGGAGTCAGCACTCATGGGACCAGAGATGGTATGAGTTACCATAGAGAATTTGAAGATTTTCCAGGAGCAGATGAAGACTGCACAGAGTAGGAAGAAGTCTTACGCTAACAGGAGATGAATACCTTTGGAGTGTGAGGATGGCGACCACGTTTTTCTACGGGGCTCACCTCGACGAGGTTTGCGGAGATATGGCTGGGGTGACAAGTTATCTCTGAGGATCATTGGACCATTTCAGGTCCTTAGCAAAGTTGGCGAGGTGGCTTACTGCTTAGCTCTTCCACCTCAGTTGCACCGGGTGCACGACATCTTCTATATATCCCAGATGAGGAGATACGTGCATGACCCATCTCACATCATCAACCATGGCGAGCTGGAAATCGATGATGGGGTGACGTTTTCGGAGGTTCCAGTGGAGATTGAGGATTGACAGGACCAGATCCTTCGTGGGCGGTTGATACCTCTGGTGCGCATTTGCTGGCAGCACAGGAACCTCCAGGAGAGCACATGGGAGCGGGAGGCTCAGATTCGTGCTCATTGACCCCACTTATTTTCCTTAGTTTGAGTTATGGATTACATGGATGCAAAGCCCTGAGGTGGGGAGAATGTAAATACCCATAAATTCTACGTTATTTTTTTTGAACATATGGGAATTTTACAAGTCCTCGAAAATTTACGGCGTGCGATTCCGAGGCCCGGTGTTCCCGAAATGAATTTATGAACTTTTTTTAGGTACGTTCAGTAAATGTACGAGCGGGTTTTTGTAACTTCTAAACCAGTGCTCAGAATTGAAATCCAAGGACACCGTTGAACTTGCAGCGCTGGTATTCACTTAAGGAGACTTTCACCTCGACCATAGTAGGTCGGGGTGAAAGACAATTTTTCACTTTTTCATGGAAATAGAAATAAAATAAAATAAACTTCTATTTTATTTTTGTTAAAACCTCCCATGTGAATGTTATAGAGGTGGGGACCACTGAGACTAAAACCTCACATGTGAATGTTATGGAGGTGGGGACCACCTGAACTAAAACCCCCAATTTTGAATTCAAAGGTGGGGACCGCCCAACCCTTAAAACTCTCCCTTTAATGGGAGGTAACTCTTGAAGTTCCTCCAATTAATTAATTAGGCCAACATGATACAATTAATTGTTCCAAAAATTAAATTTAAAGACTTAATTTAAATAATATTGGCACCTCATTCCTTTGGGAGTATTTGGTTGACAAAGGAGAAGGGGAGAGCTTGTGGAGGAACATTCTCTTCAACGAAGAACATCTCCCAATGAAGAACGCGCCACCTCCAACATGGGACGTCTTCAAAGATGAAGAAACAACATCCGCCCTTCCCTACTCATTGACGTCAAAAAACCTCCGAGGTAGGGTTTCTGTTTGAATTTTCCCCCTTACCCATTCCTGATGTTCTTCTTGATTCAAGAAATAATTGATCCGCTTGCTACCACTCTAACGCGGAGGGTGCGGACCAAACAAACATGGCCCTACCACTTCGTAAAATCTTTGTGTAATTTTGTTTCATTCATCACGATGGAGGAGGATAGCTGTGCGTGTCCGTGCCGCCCAGTGAGGAAGGGGCCATGACTTATTCCGCAAGAGTGAAGGGAGGACGGCCGGCCGAGCCGACCGCCAGCGAAGGTGCGTTGCTCAACCGCACCGCGCAGAGAGGACGGCCGACCATCTGGCCAACTACGGAGGACCACCACACCGCGGCCTCTCCGCCGCACCACAGGCCGCCCAACATGGGCCGGGTTGGTCCAACCAGGTCGGACCATACCCAGACCGACTTCGACCCATTTTCTCCCTTTTAGCCATATCATGAGCTACAAGCGTACATTTGACGATCGTCTACGGTGCCAGAAACCTTGAAGTGAGATGGTCCTTTTGGTATACCCCACTTAATATTTGGATAATGTTGGGGTACAATCGGGTTGGATCGAGCATGAATCCAACTGGGCCCTCGGGACTAAAAGAATAATAACTTACAGACCGAGCATCTGATTGATGCACTGTCTATTACGTTGAGACCCCTATTACATGGCGGTCCTTTGGGATACTCCTTAGTGGGACTTCGTGGAAGTTAGAGTATTGACCAGTGGCCTGAGGAGCGGACCCTCTTGGAGACAAGCAAGCTTAGTGCGGGAACCCTATAACTGGATGTAAATTGAGAAAGGGATCCTTCGTGGGTCTGTATTTGAGGATCCCACATGGATCCGCTATAGGAATCCATGTGGGACTACTCTATCATCCTATTTGGGTCTACTATACTAGGATAATATGTGGGTCTGATGATGTACTAGAATCCTGTGTGGGTCTGACGATGTACTAGGATCCGGTGTGGGTCTGTAATTTAGGATCCTTCATGGGTCTGCCTCTTAACAGAGTAAGATGATTTAGTAGTTACATATAATCATCTCTACTACTATACCTAAGTTATACCTAGTATGAGATGAGTCCTTAACTTCATGGTGATACCTTTGTGGTATTCTTCTGTGTGGTGTACCAGTGTGGTACTTTCCTTCGTGGTGATACCTTGGTGGTAGTCTTCTGTGTGGCGTACCTGTGTGGTACTTACACTTAGTGTGCGACCCTCTAGCCCTCTTTCTTAGTGGAAATAGAAGGATATGACTAAATTTCAAGGTTAGTATGTAGAAACATACCAAGACACTCATAGAGAAATAAGTTAATATGATATAAAACCTCCTACGAATTCTCACTGTGTAATATAACCCCTTTTTCATGATATATCTAATCAAGAAGGTTATATATTCATGTCATCAACCTATGTGATCGATGTCAAATTTTTTGACTTTACAGAAATAAATATTCCCATAGAATACCATGGACATGGATTTATCTAGGTAGTTTCCTTCCTATAAAAGGCTCTGAGATATCAAATTCTATAAAGGGATAGAAGGGATAAATCCTTCCTCACATTATTTATTAATGCAATATCAACTATGAAACACCCAACATATCATAACTCTCTGTGAGAATATGTCATCACAGTTTTTGTTATAAATTAAAGTACATAAATTATGATATTCATTAATGATTATTTTAACATCTAATAATCAATACACATGTTTGTAAATATGAACATCCATTGACACATATAAATGTCGATTTCCTATTGGAGGGTCTTGTTCTCATAATCTACTTCTCTAGAAATTACCAAGGGATCACTACATGAGAGGGTGTCACAAAGTCCTACAAGTATCCACCCCTGATATCCCATATCATTTTTGTCATGTCAAATGATATCATTTGACTACTGAGCATATATATTCAACAATTTTATTGTGGCACCTCTAGGTTCTCATCATAGTAGGTAACTTCTACGACCTTTAAATGTAATGAATATTCTTAGGACATTATCATATACTATTTCATGCATAGTAATAATAATGATGTGATAATAAACTTAATTGATATTCAGTATAATGAATACTTATAATCATAAAGTACATAGAAATTGGTTCTAGGGAACAAACTCTAATAGTCTCCCACTTTCACTAGAGCTAAATGTTAATAACCTTCAGTATAGAGACCTTGGCTTCTCGTACATGGATATTACATATTTTTATATGAATATTAATTACATTATATAAACACACGCCTGAGGACCATAATAGTTTAGTGCCTTTGGAAACTTAGACCACATTCTTCTAATTTGGTGAAAGATCTTCAACATCTACCATAAAGATCTTATGCTTTAGTACTCCTACTTAGAAACTTTATTTATAACTTGGGGAAAGGAAACATTAGAAATGGTGATTTTAGATGCTCAGTAAGGGTAAAAAAGGAATATTCATAATAATAACATGAGCATAAGGGTATGAGAACAAAAACATAACATTTGAAAAGTATACCCTGCATATCAAAGATCATAATTTAGAATCATTGAATAAAGTTTGGCAGTTCATAAGACATGAATCATATGATAATCAAAGAACATGAGACATGAGAGTATAAAAATGGAATAAGACATCGAATTTATGGCATAAACATAATATTAGAAAATATTATGTTAAGGATAACTACTAATTTTTTCATAACATGTTAGGCTTGGGCTAATCACCCGTGTACTTGCTTCGGGCTTGGTATGACCTCCTGTTTACCCTCTTGTTTCAGGATTAGGATGACCTCCTGTATACCCCCTTATTGCGGTCTTGGGATGACCTCCTATGTACCCTCTTATTATGGGATTTATATGACCTCCCATGTACCCTCTTGTAGCGAGCTTGGGCTTACCACCTATATACCCTTTGAGCACATAAAAAATTTATCATTACCCAATGCATTGGAGAGAGATATAGGTCCCACCTATCACATAATGAAATCATTCATATATGTGCCACAATATCATAAAAATTCATCATATCATAACCCATGAAATTAAATGGGTATCATAAACATGTCATCATATCATAACTTTTATAAAAGATATATGTTTCATAATCATTTCATCATAGCATAACCCGTGAAAATAAGTGGGTTTCATAAGCATTTTATCATGTTATAACCCATGGAAGATAAATTGGTTTCATAAAAAACTTTTCATCTTAAACATAAACCATTCAAATAAGAATAATAATGGAATCCTTGGATCATATCCCTAGTAAAGAATAAACTATGTCAAATGATTTCATCTTATGTTGAGAATAATTTTGAAATATAATTTAAATTATATCTTGAGAAAAATATCCTTTCTGTTTTGAAAATTCTTTTTAAAACATAATACATATTTGAAAACATTTTTATTTAAAAACTAATTTAAAAAACAATTTAAAAACAATGAATTTCTAGAATATTAGAGAAAAAAATTTATTTTAAAAAACAACCTTTTCAACCTGCAAAGGAAGTTTCAAAGAAATTATGATTATGATAGTGGGTAAATCCATACATGCTTTACATGTTAAAGAAACATTCTTTTACATAGTAAAAAAGCTTATAAAAGTTCCATAATCTAAAAATGATAAAAATATTCAATTGAATTAAAAAAATACAAAATGGGTAGAAATTTATTTAATAAATCACTTTTAAAATGTTAAATATACTTTTGATTTTTTTAGAAAACATGGTTTTGAAAGAAAACATATTTCCGACCGAATAGAGAAGTAAAGTCCTATTTTATTAAAAACATTTTTTAATTATATTAAGTATAAAAGAGTGAAAAAATGGTACCATTAATTTAATATATCATGAATAACCATAGGATAGGAAAATTCATGATAATTCTTGAGATATTTCATTAATGGAATCATAATTATAAACAATCTTGATAAATGATAAGATTATAAAAATAAAATATTACCACTTTGGTAACATTGAAGCATAATAAACATGAGAGAATAACATTACATGAATCTTAAAATATAATAAAAATAATGATATTCATGATATAAAATGTCAAATGGGAAATATATAGACCTCATAAAAGAGAATAGGTGCATAACAAAACCTGTGTCTCAAAGAAGGAAAATTAAGGGAAAATTCCCTTACTATTTTGGTATAATTTTAACTGTAAACCCCATGAAAGATAGATCCTAAAATAGATATATAAATAAAAATAATTCTAATTATAATAATCATAAAATACATCCATGGGTATTATACATGCAACATATAATAAATAAGCGGTGAACATGGCTTGTGTCTCATAGAAAATAAAAGTGAGATGAAAATACCTAACCTTAAGTCTTGAATTCCACAACACTCATTCAATCATCATGTATAGTAAATATAATTTTATTATACATATAATAAATAAAAATATTAATATATATCATACCATGTATTATTTTATTATTACCTTTTATTACCCATTTATTAACAATTCCATGTTAAAGTTACATTTCGGGTAATAACCACTTTGTTTTTTTTGTATATGTTTTGATTTTTTATATTTTTGGTTATCCTTATTTAATAAAAATTTAATCATATCTATAATGATAAAAATTATATGAATATAATATATATTTACTTTATATTTATTTATAATAATCAATAAAAATTGAAATTGGAAGTGAAATATACTGTTAATGGAGATGGTAGGTCATACGTACACATGAACACTGTTTGCATTTTCTTATCAAATTGAAAGAAATAAAAGTATATGATATATTATTATTAAAGAATATTTTATGTCATATTTATCTCATATTTTTATTAAAACCATCCTTAATACATCCCATATAAATTGCAAATGAATTACATCGCTTTACGAGGCGGTAGTCCACCACACACACGAACGACATTATCCTATTCCCACAAAATGGAAGACATGAAGTAATATTTAATATAAAAATTAAAGAATCATAATAAAATCATAAAAATCATATATAAAATATATAAAATTATTTAAATTGTTATTCCCAACCCTGAAATGTGGTAATAGAAAAACGAACGACATCAGTTCGTGAGGCGGGAGTCCGCTGTACACATGAACGATGATTTCATAACCCATTTTATGGAAGTGTGTGTGTTTTTAGGTATTAAACTTAACATAAAAACATATAATTATATTTAATATAATGAGGTTATTATATAATCATGATATAAAAATATATTAAGTGTTTTTAGGAAGAAATAAAACAAAAATGTTCGTCGATGAACGTTACCTCTTCTTCGGGTATCTCCTTTTAGTTTGCACCAAAATAATTCCTTGGTTGGATTTATTCCAAAATTAAGAATTATAGGATGATAATATGGAATTTTTGAAGTTATTTGGTGCGTTATTGTTTGAAAAAATTTGTTTTGAAGGTGTGAAGAGAGGGAAAGAGTGGGTGGCCATTTTTAAGGGAGGTGAGTGGTATAAATGTAAATTTTTGAAATAGAGAATTAAAATCACGTTTTTTCCATGTCAAGTGGCTACTCTAAGGTAAAAATATCAATAATAGAAGGTATAATGTTTAAATATAGCCATAAAATGTGTTTTGGACATGTATTGGATCATTTTTACACCTTATATTCTATGTTTAACCACTAAGTAATCTTGTATAATCGCGGTAATTAATTTTAATTTCTTTCACTAATAAATTTGGTAAAAAATTAATTTATAATTATTATAAATTATAAATTATTATGATTCCAAATATGTAATCCATTTTTCCAAATTCAAATCACATAAGTGGACGAAATTAATTTAAAATAAATTCATCAAAACTGCCGAGGAAATGAGTTTTTAAAGCGAAAAAGACCAAAAGTTTACAAAGGTTTTATATTAAATATCAATATTAAATTGATTAAAATGACCTAAATTGGATTAGTATATGTATAATTTAACTATCTTTACATTAAAACGAATTCAAAATATAGTTTATGATTATAAATTATTTAGAAAAAATTTATCAAAAAATGAAACTCCTTAGAAAAATACCAAAAATTTACCCTAAGATATTTTTGATATTCCAATTTCAAAAATAATGTTTATTTTATAAAATTAATTTTTTAAAATTGTTCAAATTTAGATTTAAAATAAGATTTCTATAAAAAGTAAACAAAACTATTTTTTAGAAAATATAGTTTTTAAATGTGCAATTGGATTTATTCTTATCTCTTATACAAAAAACATATAAGATGAATGTTAAACATTTTATTGAATTTATAATATATAAATTACATTAAATTAATTACCAAAATTTTATTTGGTTATTTTTTGATATAAAACACACTTGTGCACATAAATTATTATTTTTTCATAAAAATATATTATTTATCCTAATTTTTTTTATATTTTCATTTCTAATTAATTTGTGACCAAATAATTATATAAACATGTGTAAAAAATATTTTCCTAATTTATTTAATCCTTTTAATACCTTTCATTCAAATGGATAGTTATAACTATCATATTAAATAATAATAATAGTATATTTTAGTTTAGTAAAACTCAGTAGAGCATGTAACACAAGCTATAGAAGGAATTTAGTATTGTGTGTAACACAAGTCAAATTAGTATTGCATGTACTGAAAGCTAATATCAATGTTTCATGTAGCACGAGAATAACTTGGAATTTCATATAAATAAATCTTAACTTTTTTTAGCGTGCAACATGAGACATAAAATAAATTTAATTTATTCTAAAAAATTAATTCATAAAAACTCAGGGTGTTACATTAGACCCCCCTTAAAATAAATTTCTCCCTCTAAATTCATCTGGGCCATCAAAGGCTTAATACTTTAATGTTACTTTCATAGAAACCCACATCATAAAAATTAATAATAAAACTTCCTTTAAAAAAGGAAAGTTAGAAACATAAACTTTACTCAATGTAACTCATAGATAGGTTTCCACATAGGAGAACATAGGTGGAAAGTTAAAACATGGACATAAAAGAGAAAAATAAAACCCAAATTCTAATGGAGAGTGATATAGAACATGTTCAAGAGAATGTTTATGATCAAAAAGCTATAAACCAAAGAGTCTTGGAAAAGGTCATCGATATCATCAAAATTATGATAACATGATAACATTTTATTTCCAGACCCTTTTCAAAAACATGTATACTAATTTTATAAGTGCAATCTCACCCTTTGGTTATGCCTTAATCAATTTCCACATCATATCTTACTCCAAGAAATTATGGTGATTTTGTTATTCCTAAATTACCAATGGATCATAAGATCCATAAATATAATGATAAGTCATTTCATCTATCTTTAGTTATCATCCCTACAAAATAGTTATCACAAGTCATGCATAAATATTCATATAATGAAATAATAAATTAATCTCTAAAGCTTCATCCAAAGTTCAACATAAACCTTTTCATAAATGGTTATCCTTTTGACCCTTCCAAAAGATGAAAATTCAAAACTCTATAAAGAAGGTCCCTAAATTTCTCAAAATCAACTTAACATTAATCCCCCATATATCATAAAGTAGGTCTTGATTGTCACATACCCAACATGTTAATACCTTTATCATGTATTCTATTCAAACTTGGTAATAAATTGAATTACCATAGAACCTTAGTGAAAAAAATAATTCTTCCTCTTTCCACAAATAAGACCATATATTATTGAATATATTCCATATATCCAATAATTTTCCAAAATCCATAAATGATAACATGCACTACTTTATAAACAAATCCCTTATCATTTTTGAGGTCATCGATACTATACAATTTACTTTATCCATATTAAACATATTTTTATCAGAATTTTAAACATAATAAGGGGTACCTTCTCATAACAAAAATATCACCTTGACATTAAATCACTTTTCCAGTCCATCAGTACAATTCAATATATTAATTCAAATCCTTAATGAAAACTTATAATAAACAACCCTTATATATTTCAAAATTCATAATTCTTGAATCCAAATACATAAATAATTAAATAATCCCACTTAATTCTCAAACCATTAACTAGGATTCAAAATCTTATTAATTAATACCCCTTTCCTAAAATTTGAAATACAAATCATGTGTTAACATTAATCAAACTCAATTTAATCATTCTTATAAAAAAACTATTAGAGAAACACATACCTTTCATATGTCGTATGTGGTCTCTTCATCATCAGTAGTAAAACTATTACTCATAAAACCTTTATGATTTCCTTCATGAAATTTCCCCTAATACATAGATTTTCATAATTCCAATAATTTCCACATTTAAAACATTCAACAATCGATGATATCTTAGGGAGACCAATATTTCCTTCTATTTAGTTAATTTAATTTTTCATTTTCCCTTTGAATTTACTTGGAATGTTTCATTTTCAATAGTCAAAACATATTCTTATTCCTCCAATACATTTAATTGGGTGTTTCTTACCACATTCTTTACACATAAGAAACTGAATCTTCTTTCCTCAATGATCAATACTACCCGAACTCTTAGTTAAATCTTTCCTCATATTCTTTGGTGAGTTTCTGAGTTGGTTATGGTAAACATTGTTAATCATGTTCTATAAAAACTAATTAATCATAATCAAAACATCCTCCACTCCAGTCATCATCCCATTTGACTTATCATCATAAAAATTTTCATCAAATTAATTGTTAACCCAGTTCCTTCTAGTTCCCGCCATTAAATAAAACCAAAAATAATAGATCTAGTAACACTTATCATAGTGGAAAAAAATATAATAATGAAAAATCACTTATAGGATGTCTAAATCATGACACATTATTTTAAATCTGTGATACCTTATCCTTATCAAAGGTTATCCATGATCATCATTTATTTAAATCCTTCATGAAGATTTCATGAATTTCCAAAGAATATCGCCTAGGAGTGTCAAACTAGGTGTGCAGTAAGGTCCATTATCATGCACCAGTCCCCGATTGAGTATAGATAAATATAGTGTTTTTAGGGTTGTTACACCTAGGTACATATATTCTATATCTACATCTACTTGTTGTATCAATATAGAGATTTATTTCTAGTAAACCACTTTCTATATCCATTACCAAAATTATAGGAAATTTTCCTAAACCTTGAAACATCCTTAGACTCATCCTTAGAGACATTCATATAATATCCATAGAAATATCCCTAGGTACATCACTAAATGTTTCTCATCCTTATTTCCAAAGGTTGACTAATACTTTCCTTTGATACCAAATATAGTGAAATATGATTCTAATACATGGGTATTACATCTTTTTAGATGAATATTCATTACATTATACAAAAAAATACCTGAGGACTATAATTGTTTAGTGCCTTTGGAAACATGGAACGCATTATTCTAATTTGGTTCAAGACCTTAAACATCTCCCATAAAGATCTTCCCCTTTAGTACTCCTACTTAAAACCAATCTTCATAACCTAGGAAAAGGAAACATAAGAAAGGGTGAGCTCAGATTTCCAGTAAGGGTAAAGGAGGGAGATACATAAGCATAACATGAGAATAAGGGTATGAGAACATGAACATAACATTTGAAAAAGCATACCCCACATATCAAATATCATAATCTTGTATCATGAAATAAAGATTGGTAGTTCATAAGATATGAATCATAAGATAATCAAAGAACATGTTCCATGAGAGTATAAAAATGGAATAAGAAATGTAATTTATGGTGTACACATAATCATCGAAAATATTATGTCAAGGATACATACCAATACATTCATAACATGTTAGGTTTAGGATAATCACCCATGTACCTTATTTGATCTTGGGATGAACTCCTGTGTAACCTCTTATTTTGGGATTAGGATGACCTCTTATGTACCTTATTATTGTGAGCTTGGGATGGCCTCTTGTTCACCCTCTTGTTGCGGGATTGGGATGACCTCCTATGTACCCTATTGTTACAAGCTTGGGATAACCTTCCATTTACCCTCTTGTTTTTGGCTTGTCCTGACCACCCATTTACCCTTTTAGGTCATAGAACATTTATTATTACCTAATACATTGGAGGGAAATATAGGTCCCACCCTTTACATAATGAAATCATATATATGTGTTCCATAAGATCATAAACATTCATCATATCATAACCCAAGAAATGAAATGGGTATCATAAACATGTCATCATATCAAAACTTGTGTAAAATATAAAGGTTTCATAATAATTTCATCACAGTATAACCCATAAAAATAAGTGGGTTTCATAAGTGTTTTATCATGGTATAACCCATAGAATAGAAACAAGTTTTATAAACAACTTCTCATCTTAAATATAAACCATTAAAATAAGAATAAGAATGGTTTCCATAGATCTTATCCCAAGTAAATCATAAACTATATCAAAGGATGTCATCTTATATGGATAATAATTTTGAAATATCATTTAAGACATTTCTTATGTAAAATATCCTTTCCACTTTGAAAAATAATTTTAAAAAATAAAACATTTTTGAAAATATTTTTCTTTGAAAAACACATTATTTTTTTTCCAAAATATTAGGAAAAAAATTTTCTTTAAAAAACAACCTTGTAAAATTTCAAAGGAATATTAAAATAAATTATAGTCATGATGGTGGGTTAATTTATACATGTTGTACATGTTAAACGAACAATCCTTTTTCACAGTAAAAAGTTTATAAAAGTACCTTGATTTAAAAATTACAAGAAGATTAATTTTAAAACATTAAAAAAAAGAAAAAATGGTTAGAAATTTCTTTAATAAATCATTTAAAAAATGATAATAAAACTTTTTATATTTATAGAAAACATGGTTTTGAAAGAAAACAGATTTCCAATCGAAGAGAGAAATAAAATAGGATTTTCTTAAAAAAATTCATAATTATATTAAGTACCAATGATTGAAAAAATGGAACCATTACTTGAAGATATCATGAATAACTATATTAGAATAAAATTCATTAGAATTCTTGAGATATTTCATTAATGGAAGTATAATCATAAGGAATCTCGATAAACGATGAGATTGTGGAAATAAAATCTTACCACTTTGGTAACATTGAATCATAATCCCCATGAAATAATAACATAAAATGATTCTTAAAATATTATGAAAATAAGGATATTCATGATATAATATTTCAAAGGGGTATTATATTCACCTCATAATAGAGTATAGTAGCATAACATAACATGTGTCTCAAAGAAGGCAAATTGAGGAAACATTTCCACATTGCTTTGCTAACATTTTAACCGTAAACCTCATGAAATATTGATCCTAAGATGGATATTTAATTCCAATAATTATCAGTATAAAAATCATAAAATACATCCATCATCCACATACACACCACATATAATAAATAAACGGTGAACATGGATTATGTCTCACTGAAAATAAAAGTGAGACAAAAATCCCTTACCTTAAGTCCTGACTTCTATTGTGCTAATTAAATCATAATTTATAATAAATATAATTTATTATACATATAATACATAACCATATTCATTTATATAATACCATATATTATTTTATTATGACCTTTTATTACTTTGTTATTAACAATTTTATGTTTTAGTTACGTTTCAGGTAATAACCACTTTGTTTTTCAAATATGTTTTGATTTGTTATATTTTTGGTTATCAAAATTTAATTATGATTTAATAATCTATATAATTATAACCATGATATAAGTATCATATATATTCAGTATATATGTTTTTATAATAATATATAATAGGTTGAAATTGGAAATGTAATATACTATTCATGGATTTGGTAGGCCGTATGTACGCATGAACGCTATTTATATTTTCTTATTGGGTTTAAAAAAAGAAAATTATATAAAATATTATCATTAAAAAATAATTTTTATATAATATTTATCACATATTTTTATTAAATCTATCCTTAATACATTCCATGTAAAGTGTGAATGAATCACATCACTTCGCGAGGCGGTAGTTTTCCGTACACACGAACGACGTTATGGTATTCCCAAAAAAAAAGAAAATATGAAGGAATGTGTGATATAACAATTAATTAATAATAATAACTTCATAAAATCATAAATATAATATATTAACATTATTTAAATCATTATTCACAACTTTGAAAGGTGGTAATGGAAAAATGAACGACATCGGTTCGGGAGGCGGTAGTCTGCCGTACACACGAATGATGATTTAAAAACCCATTTGATGGAAGTGTGTGTGTATTTTTAGGTCATTAAATTAAAATAAAAAACATATAGGTATATTTAATATACTTATGTTATTATATAAGAATTATATACAAATAAATTAAGGGGTTTGAGGAAGAAATAAAACAAAAACCTTCGTTGATGAACGTTACCTCTTCTTTGGGCATCTCCTGTTGGTTTGCACCAAAGGACTTAATTGGTTGGATTTATAAAAAAATTAAGGATTATATTATGATATTATTAAATTTTATAATTTATTTGTGTTTGTATCTTACTAACCAATTGTTTTTGAAGGTGTGAAGAGAGGGGAAGAGGGGGTGGCCTTTTATAAGGGAGGTGAGTGGCACAATTGTAAATTTTTGAAAGAGAGAATTACACCCACATATTTTCCAATTAAAGTGGATCAAATAATATAAAAATCAAGATAATAGAAGGTATAAGGTCTAAATATGTCCATAAAATGGGTTTTGGAAAAGTTTTGTTCATTTTTACACCTTATATTCCAGGTTTTACCTCTATGTAATCTTGTATTCACCTTAATCGCTGTAAGTAATTTTAATTTATTTCACTAATAACTTTGGTCAAAAATTAATTTGGACTTATTATATATTATAAATTATTATTATTACAAATATGAAATCCATTTTTTCAAAATCAAATCACATAATTGGTATAAATTAATTTAAAATTAACCCTGGAGATGTGTTGAGAAAATGAGTTTTGAAAATGAAAAAGATCAAAGGTTTATAATGTTTCTTATTGAATTTTAATATGAAATTTATTAAAATGACATAAATTATATTAATAGATGTATAATTTAAATATTTTGACTTTTATATCAATTCAAAATATGGTTTAACATTATAAATTATTTAGACGAAAAGGCAGTTTTCAATTAAAATCCAGTATTTTTCACTATTCATCAAAAAATGAAACTTCTCAAAAAAAAAACCAAAAAATCACCCTAAGTTTTTTTGATCTTACAATTTCAAAAATTATTTTTATTTTATTAATTTAATTTTATAAAATTGGAAAAATTTAGTTTTAAAATAAGTATGCCATAAAAATGTGATAAAACTGTGTTTTAGAAAAATACAGTTTTAAGAATACAGTTGAATTTATTCCTATCTCTTGTATAGAAAACATATAACATGGGTGTAATTTTTTTTATTGAATATATAATATATAAATTTCATTAAAATAATTAAACAAAAGTTATTTTGTTAATTTATTTAATATAAAACATACTTGTGCGTATAAAATAGTTTTTTTTTTCAGAAAAATATTTCCTTTTATATTAAAAATGTTTTTATTTTAATTTATAATTAATTAGTTACAAAAGAATTATATAAAAAATTATAATTTTTTAAATAATTTTTTTAATCTTTTTAATATCTTCCATTCCAACTACTAGTCGATAACCACCATATTAAATAATAATATTAATTATATATTATAGTTTAGTAAAACTCGGTCTTGCGTGTAACACAAGCTATCAAAGGAACTCAGTATTGTATATAACACAAGAAAAATTAGTGTTATGTTTATAGAAAGATAATATGAATGTTTCATGTAGTGAAATGTTTACTCGGTCTTGCATATAAATAAATCTTAACTTGGTGTAGCGTTTAATGAAATCCATCAAAGAAATTTAATTTTTTCGAAAAAGATTAGTTCATAAAAATGAGGGGTGTTACACTCAATACACTATATCTAACATGAGACTCATGTATATTCCAATACAGAACCTTCATCAAGGGATCCACCACATTTTACTCTATGGATAATTTATTCTCTATAACTTCACCTCATTAAAAAAATCCCTCAATAGATGAAACTTCCAAAGTATATTCTTTGTACCTTGATGTGACCATGACTCTTTAGAAAGAGCCACTGCTATAGTGTTATCATAGTAAATTGTGACTGGTCCTTGAATTACTGGAACCACATTAATCTCTTAGAGAAATTTTAGAATTTTAACCACTTCCATAACTATATCAAAAGATGAAATATTCTTGGACTTTGCTGTAGAATCAACAAAAAATGGTGGCTTGGAACTCTTCCAGCTCCTAGATCCTCCATTGAGACTAAAGATATATACTAACCATGATTTCATAAAATTTTAATGTATCTAAAATATATAATCTATATAACCTTTGATGACTAGCTATTCATCTCCTCCATATAGCTGGAACATTTCCTTAGTTCACCTCATATACTTAAGGATATCCTTAATAGTAGTCTGGTACTGTTCACCTAGATCAACATGGTATTTACTTACCATGATAAAAGTATAGGTAAAATCAATACTTATATATAACATGACATACATTATATGTACTATCATATATTAATATATGATACTATTCATTATCTCTCTTTCCAACTACATTTAAGGACACATCTTCTTGGAAATATGTATACCATGTGATAATGAAACCAATCCCCTCATATATTGTTCCAAACTGAACCTATTTAGTATTTGGTGAATGTATATGATTTGACTTAGTCCATGTAGCCTCTTTGATCTATCATGCATGATCTTTATCTCTAGAATGTAGGATTATTCACCCAAGTCCTTTATGGAGAAGCACTTTCTCAACCATGCTTTAATAACTTGTAAAGATGGTATCTCATTTACAATTAGTAAAATTTCATCAACATATATTACTATAAAAATGATCATACTACCACTAAACCAGTTTTAAACACATGGTTCACATTCATTCTTAATGAAACCAAATTCTATTATATATTCATTGAACTAAATATTCCATGACCAAGATGCTTACTTTAATCCATAAATAAATCTCTATAAATTGCTTACCTTTTTGGAATGATTGTAGTAAAAAACCCTTCTAGTTGTATCATATACATATCTTTATAAAGGTTCACATTAAGGAAATTAGTTTTGACATCCATCTACCAAATCTCATAGTCATGGAAATCTACCATGGAAAGAAAATTTCTGATGGGTTTATGCATGGAAACTGGAGAAAAGTCTTTATTATAGTCCATGCAATGATGTTATCTAAAACCATTAGCCACTAGTTGTACTTTTTACATATTAACCCGACCTTCTATGTACAAAATTCTATTAAATAACCATTTTACCCAATTTAATTATATATATATTAGAATATTAACCATGACCCACACACAATTTTTATACATGGAATCCATATCATAATTCATGGATTATTTCCATTTTACAGCTTCTAATCTCTCTACTGACTCCTTTTAGTATAGAGGTTCATTATTTAAAAAAAATAATGAGTTACCATATTCTGTTACAAGAAAAAAATATCTTTTTGAATCTATAACTTATTTATTTCTCTTATGTGTATCTAGGAACTAAATATTCCACATCTCTTGTGGAGTCTGTTCCCATACGAACTCTTATGTATCAAGTAAATAATCTTCCTAGAATCTGATTTTTCTCCCACTATCCTTCTTGAGAATGTTTTAACACTCAAGGAATATAGAATTCCTAGAAACAATAACATTTTTATTTGAGGGATCATATAGATAGTATCCTCTAATATCCTTAGGGTGACCTATAAAGATACATGTCATTTCCTAAGTATTTAGTTTGTTTATTGAGCTTACATTAACAAACACTTTTCACCACATGGATGAATATATGAAAAAATGGGTTTCTTTACACGCCATGGCTCAAATGTAATATTATTTTCCTCCTTAGTTTGTACTAGGTTTTGTATGTATGATTCCATGTGTAATGCATATCCCAAAATGGATAATGGAAGGATTTTTATGAATCATCATCAACCTCACCATGTCCAACAATTTATGGTTCCTACTTTAACTAACACCATTCCATTATGGTGTATAATGTGGAATTAGTTGAGATAAAATCACATAATCTCATATAATGTTGATAAAATCATGGTTAAGATATTAACTTTATCAATCTGATCAATGTTTCTTTATCTTATTACCAAGTTGATTCTCAAATTAATTCTTGAACTCCTTGAACTGATCAAAATATTCATACTTATACCAAATCAAGAATATGTAACCTATTATACTCAAGTAATTGATGAAATTCATAAAGTTTGAGAATCCACCTCAATATTCTACTTGAAAAGGTCCAAACCCATCAGTGTGTACCAATTGCAGAAGCACTATGAAACTTTCACCTTGAAAACCAAATGAAGATTTTTTCATCTTGCCGTGTAAACAAGCATAAAATATTTTAATAGGTTTAAGATCAAAAGATTCAAAGTAACCATATTGATAGAGATTTTTTAAACACTTCTCATTTATGTGACCAAGATGGTGATGGAACAACTAGGTTTGAAATTATTCATGTGAATTTGATTCATTATCAATTTCCAAGATTTTTTTTGTAATTTAATACATAAAGTCTTTTATTAAACTGTTATGTACCATATCATATGCTATATTTATAAAAGTAACGAATCTTATTTCCAAATTTGAAAAAAATCCATCCATGTATGAACAAGAAACTAAGATGACATTATTAGTAATATTACACACATAATAATAGTCCTTTATAACAAAAATATTTCATGTTAGAAATGTGAGGTGGTAGTCTCCAATGGCTAGATGAGCCATCCTTACCCCACTGGCAGCCCTTGGATCTACCTCACCTTTGAAAAAATTTAAAAATCTACTTGGTTCATTTATTTAGATACAAATGTGAGCACCACATGTAGTATCTAATACAGAAAATATATATGGAAATATTACACTTGATAACCAACACACCCATAACTTCCCCTTGTTTCTTTGACTATGTGAAATTCCTCTTCTAGTGGGCTTGCTTTCCACATGAAAAACACATTACATTATTCTCCTTTTCATACTTCTAGATGTTCTTCTTCTTGGAAGAACAGTGATATAGAGCCTTAGGCTTGGAATGGGTCTTCATACAATTTTCCTTATTCTTAATTTTTTTTATTTACCATATAAATTATAGGTTTTTCTTTACCCATGTATTTATCAACTTGGAGAATAAGATTAAGATGTATCAAAAGAGTCTTCTTGATAGTTCACATATTATAATTCATAATGAAACTCAAGAATGTTTTAGGTAGTGAGGATAGAATGAGATCTATGCACAACTCATCATGAATATTAAACCCTAAGATATAAAATCATTCTATTTAGCTAATCATATTTAATATATGTGGACCAAATGGCACATAATCTCTATGCTTGCACGTGAACAATGTGTTGGGTATCTCATATCTCTCTTATATTTCATTCTCCTTATAGATAACATGAAGGTGAGATATAATTCTATATGCATCAATATCCTCATATTACTTTATAATATCATTGAACATGAATAATTACTTAAAAAATTGGGCATCCATTATTCCATCCATATGTTTCAAGTAGAGAGGAATTTATTCCTCATTAGCCTATTTCAAAAGCAACTTGGGAATTGGGGTTTCCAACATAAATAATTTCTGTTTATGGTATAGTATAACAGAAAATTACTTATACCATTACTATAAATTTGATATGGTGATAAGGTTTTCCTTCTCCAATATACATCATAGTGATATGGTTGAAGACCTATGGTTTTCCACTTCAACAAAATTAAGAGTTGATTATTTATACTGCATTGATACAAAATTAGATTAAAAAACTTAAATTTTATTAATATCATTCTATTTTTTAAAAACATAATAGCTTTGACCATTAGTTTTGTATTATCCCATTTCATATATATTCTAGTTGTAAGAACCCATTTCCCCTTTCTCATAACCCAAACATGGGCCTCACAAGTTTTTTGAGCATTTTTAGGTAGGAATAACTTTCCAACTAGCTTAAAATGTAGTTCCTTGATCTATTGAGTGGAATCCCCAATCATAAAATCATAGATAAAGATTTCCTAAACCCTTTACTCATAATTACATGAAGTCCGATTTGGGTAGTAAAGCCATGATGTGAACTAACTTAATTTAACCCAAAACATCAAGCTAAAAGTTCCCCAATAATTGAAAGCACCTAAACTTGGGATCATCGAGAAATTGTAACTATGGGTTTGACTATGGATTAAGTAATGGAAGGCTATACATACTTATTATTTTAGTTTAGTGATTTTTATTCTTATTTGACAAACCCAATTTTATCTCATCATAAACCTTGTTAATATTAAATGGATTTTACTTAAGTGATTAACCATGTCTGATAAAATTTACATATAATCTGATTTTATTTTATTCTATATTACATTCTTTTTAATTAATTTATTAAGTGATCACGTATCATCCAAAAACATAAATAATCACACATAAAATTGATATAAATAAAATATAATTGGTATGATCATGAGATTCCCCTAGGGGAAAACACCTTTAACCATAGATTGGTTCATGTTACAGTATTCCTCCTTGTATACCATGTATAAAATTGATTGGTTTCTCCTTGTTTCCAGGACTTGGACCGCTTCCTCTCATCTAGGAGTTACATCTTTACATAATCTTTTACTCACATACATGTGAGGGGATGCAATGGATTAGATAGGGGGTTTACATAAACAGAACTATGGGCACACATTCCCTTACATGATAAGGATAATGGGATGAATCATATACAATCATTTTATTTTAATAATAATAAATTAAATGGAAACCAATTATATACATAGGTCTAGTCTAAGTTCATGATCATCCACATAATATGCAACAAACATACATTTGTAATCTAGTTATCAATTACTCCTAATTATTCTTTAATTAAGATAAAATTCCCTGAATTAATCCAATTAATTCAAGTTATCTTAATTCTACCCAAGAATCCTTGAAATTTCATCATCCTTAATTTTAAACAAATTAAAAAATTAATTTTATTTAAAATTATAAAAGTACACAAATAAACTTGGATGAAATGACATGTACTCATTAAAACTACCTGAACAAATATTTTTTCTTGTGAATTACCTTGGAATCCAATATACATTGCATGGTAAGTAATTACATAGAGTGTATTATCAAACAAATGACACATATAACCCATGTGAATTACACTATATGTGATTCTCTTGATGCACAAGAAGTACGCTATAAGAAAAGACCACACACGACTTATAGATTTATAATTTAACAAAAAAATTTAATTAATATATAATCAATAATCCTATGACATGATATATAATATCAAATAAATTACACATATAAGACATGTGGATATGTTTAATTATATAATTAGTTTATCTCTCTATATTAAATTAAGAAAAATGGATGCATTAGGCTAGACGATGTGTATTGGGTTACACAATGTGTGATGTCTTCTACCCATGTTTGTGACACATGCCTAGAGATTGGTCATGTTTTTATTCCACTGACATGTAATAGGTATAAAAAATGTAATCTTTCTACATGATGTGTGGCCTTTAAGTTGCACAGTTTATTAGTCCCTATGTCATGTAGAAGATATATGAAATGCTTATACCCCTCGCATTTTCCATCACAATAAAATGAGGACTACATATCATGTAAGTGATTTAAAAGACATGTAATAATTTAATCTTAATTCCTTATTGTTTAGATATATGTAGATTCGATTTTATCACCTTTCACATAATATTATCAGACTGATCTGATAATCATGTGAGATAAATTCTAGATACACGACTCCACGACATGTAGTTTAGTACATGATGTGTAGTTCTGTATTATCTAGATAAAATTATTAGTATCTTTATATGGAGTTTTAAGATGTTTCTTTATTTTGATTTAAACCGTTTATTGGTTATGCAAGAAAAAAATGAAGAAATGGATGAGAAAATGATTTTTTAATTCCTATAATGAATAGATATAAATTAAAAGAAATTAAAAATATATACCATTCAATCAATGATTAATAAATAGTAATAAATTAACCATGTAACCACTCTGATACTACTTGAAGGTTCCAGGTGTAGGGAAAGCACTTTTTGGGCAAAACTAACTCATTTTTTCATAATCATTGAATAATCCGAGATGTACACAATGAAAATGTCATGACTAATGAAATTATATCAAGGATTAATTGACATGAACACCATAACTAGAAGAGGAGGATCATGACATGTAATTTATAATTAATTTATAAATAGATCTAGAATTACCTAAACTTGTAATTCTTTCTTTTTTGATAATTCAATTGACTCAATTTTGTTATACTATCATTTTGTTTTGGGATCAAAGTATAGAATCCCTCTAACAGTGATCCACACATGCAATAGAATCTATGAACATCACTATATAATATTGGTGTTCTAGTATGGCTGATCTTGATTTCTTGAGTCATTTGGGTTTTATCACAATAGAATTCTCTTTGAGGACTAATAATTATTGTCTTTCTCTCTATGTATTGAGACAAGAGGAGGAGAGAGAACACTTTTATATCTATAGAACTCCCTCTAGGGTTTATGTGAGCTTATGTTTATCCATTATGCACAACCAATCTATCTTTGGAAAGAGATATAACTGGATATATATTAATTAAAGTTTAGGGATACCTATTTTAATATAAGGCCCCTTATCAATTACATAATTCTTATTGAACCCCATATGTTAATAATAATATAATTATTATTCACATGACATGTGAATCACCTAAGAATAAATAAGTATCATTTATATCATATCTAATTAAACCATTAAACTTATTCCGTTTATCCTCCCCGACATTTATTAAACCTTGAAGAATGACTATTTATTTAATAAATAAATATCACTTCATTGTTAATTAATAAATATAATAAATATTATATTATGAAAAACTTGAAAATAAATATTTATTATTATTTAAATAAATTAGAATTTTAAATAAATAATGATTAAATCTCGGTGATTAACCAAACCTGAATAATTATTAATCCAAAAAGTTAGAATTATATTTATTATAACTTTTTAAATTAAAAATTGAATCTAATTGATATTCTAAATACAATTAGTGTGTGATCCTCTAGGCCTCTTTCTCAGTATCAATAAGAGGATACACCTAAATTCCAAGGTTAAAATTTAGGAAACTTACCAAGACATCTATAGAGAAAGAAGTTAATGCCACAAAAACCTATAACCTCTTACAGACACCTTATGTGCAATATAATCCCCTTATCAAGATATCTATAACCAATCATGTTTTATACTAATGTTATCAACCTATGTGCTAGATGTCAAATTCTTTGAATTTCTAGAAATGAACAAGACCATAGAACACCATGGCCATAGATTTATATAGGAAGTTCCATTAACCTCAAATGACATGAGATATAAACTTATGTCTAGGAATAGAAGTAATAAATCCTTTCTCACATTATCCATTAATGTAATATCACTTTTAACACACCTAATTCATCCTAATTCTACACAATCATACATCATCATGGTTTTTTTCAATACGTTAAAGTATGTGACTTATTATATTCATTAATGATAATAATAAAGTATAAGGATCAATACACACATCCATAAATAAGAACATCCAATGACACATATAAATATAAACTTATTGTTGGTGAGTCTCATTAACATAATCTCATACTCTAAAAATTACCAAGGGTCACACCGTAAGAGGGTGCCTCAATGTACTATGCATCTTCCCCCCTAATAGCCTATATCACATGTGTCCTATCAAATGATATCATCAATCTAAAAAATATATATTTAATAATACTATCATGGAACATCTAGGTTATAATAATAAAAGGCAACTGCTATGAGTTTTCAATGTTACATATATTCTTAGGAAATTATCACATACTCTTTTACGCAGAGGAACAATCATGATGTGATAAGAAACTTTATTTTACTTAGAAGTTGGTTATATGGAACCAACTCCAAAAATATTTTCATGATAGAATACATAAATATTTTTACATAGTTTCTTTATTTTTTATGAATGTTGGATGGTGATGAGATGACCTAAGTTAGGTGTTTTGAGGATAGAGTTAGGTATTCTAGATGGGTTTATGTGAACAAAGTTCTCTTTTTGTCTTTTTTAGAGGTAGTGAAGTTGGTCATTATATATAGGAGGAACCATGTAGAGGGTGGTGCTTTAAAATATTCTTCTTATTTTTTTGGGTACTGGAGGAGTTACTTAGCATGCTTAAAATAGATATTTAATGATTCTTATTATAGTGGTGATAGGCAGGGTGGGAAGGTTCATGGTTCATCTCTTTCCCCTCATGGGAGAACCACCCTTGAGTGCTTTATGTGTAGTTAATTAGATAGATAATATTATTTATGATCACGATTTACCATTAAAGTGGTGACAATTGTGTGGGATGATGTGATATTTATAATAATTCTACAAAAAAGTGTCTTAGAATGTTTATAATTACGGTTTTAGTTTGACTCAGGAATCAGTAGTAGGGCCAGAAGATTCACCTAAGAGTGGAAGTTGGAGTTCTTTTTGTCAGCCCGGAAATAATAAAAGATATGGTTTATAGGGGTAACCATGATTGTAGAGTGGTACACCATGGGGTAACCAGGGTTAGGAGGCCAAGATTGTGGTACAGGTTCATAAAGACATTTATTTATGGATTATACTCCATTTGACCCTAAATAAGGACTTAAAAAAATATGTGGTATGATCATAATGGAATTATACATGTTCTTAGTATTATTTAATATGGACGTGACACACTCTTTCCTTTCTTTCTAGTTAGTTAGAGATTTGGGTTGGTATTAAAGTGTTTAATAAGAATGTTAACCCTTGACACTAATTTGGGAAAGGGATCCAATAATATTCAGAGATATATAGGATGTTTCATTAGAGTAACTCGGTATGGTAATACATGAGATTTTATATTTATTGAAATAAGTAGTTTTTATGTTATTCTTATAATATATATTTTGACTCATTATAGAGAACATAATGATTATTATCATAGGTGAGTATCCTTTACTTCTCCTATAAGTGATCCCTATAATTTTATCAAGGAGTGGGGCCAAGAAGTAGGTTATTCAGGAGTTGACCATCAACAACTAGGATTGATTGTATACTAATTTTTAATTATTACATTGGTGGATGAGAACATGAGAGAACTAGTCTTTTCTATTGTTGGAAATTTTGTATTATAATACCTTTCTTGAGGACTTCATAGAATTTATTCTTGAGAGACATGATGATTTAATGATTAATCAAGTGTTGGTTATAGAGAAAATATCCATTCCACTATAAAACTTGGAACCAACATAGGTTTAATATCTAAAGGACCAACTATAATATCTAGAGGTGAAGGAATTTACACACTTTTGAAATTCATCTTTGGGTAATCTTGTTTGCTTCACCAAGAAGGGAAATATTAGTTTAGAATTTTATGTGGATTACTAATGTTCAATATACGTAATGATAAATAAAAACATCCAATTCCTCACATTGATATCCTATTAAATTAGTTTAGGAGATAAATGTAGTTCTCCAATATTTATTTGATGATAGGATATCATTAGCTACGTGCGAGAGTGGAGGATATTACATAGACTGATTTATATAGCAGGCATGGTCTGTAAAATTTTTTTTGATGACATTCGGTATAAAAAACATATCAATAATATTTATATCCTTTGTGAAAAGGAGATTCCACCCATAACTTGATTGTTTTTTGGTCATATTCATTGATAAAATTTTAGAATAATCCCAAATATGAGAAAACTGTTTATAAAAATGAAAAAAATTTGAGAGAGCGAGGAAAATGGTCATCATTTATAGGAGGTATTGGGAACATAAAAAAGAGTATTTAATTTGTTAAAATATCTTAAAGTGACATTTCTAGACCATGTAAGTGTTTTTCTTAGGTAAGATGATATAAGAGGTTGGTATATAAATAGAACTTAGGAAGGTAGATATTATAGTTTCTTAGGAATAGCCTAGGAACACATTTTAGATCTATAACTTTATAAGATTAGTTAGAAATTAAAATATATTATTTTAATACTTTTACTAATTTTAATTTTTTATGATGTACATGAACCAATATGGGGTTATTTTTGAATGTATTGACTAGTGTAAGTCTTAGTGGAGCTGAAAGGGAGATTAGAGACTGCACCAATCTCAACTTGACATGAACCAGGTATAGAGTATATATTATAATTCAATGCAATGGGAGTTAGGATAAAACATGTATTGATGTATAATATGCGAGTAGTCATTTATAGGTCTAGACTATGTAACCAATGAAATATGAGGGGAACTACCTGACTCATAATCTATAGTTGGTGACAGTTGTGCATACTTAGAAGTATTGGTGATATTATCTACTGGGCTAGAAATTATGGTATACTCTTACCATAAGATCTTGATATATATATATATTATCACAATATGACCCAAACCTTAAAAAAGTGGGTTAATTATCACTATTTATTCAAAATTGATATGGGGTATACCCCTATGAAGGGATATACTGATCAGAAGAACTTTTTCTTAGGTGGTGTGAGAGTCTAGTAGTGAGTGGAAGTTGATTAACATTTTTTTGAGTTACACCTTGGTATCTGAGAGTACCATGAAAGGATATACTAATATCTCTAAAAATCACCTCATCACTTCTTGATAGATTCTTTAATAGTTTCATATTGTTCTCTAATTTTTACTTAATTAGGGACAACATATATAGTGGGGATTTTCCCCAAGATTAGAATTAGGATGATCTTGGAATTTTATATGTTTGAGGTTGTAAGGAATAGGCGTTAAATTGCACATATTCTAGGGATTGTAAACTATAATCAACAATATTACATTCCCAAGAATCTTTTCAGTTTAGAGTTTTATAGAATTAGGATTAAACCTTAAAAATAAACCCATTCATTATAAGTGGACACTTATACTTAGTATCCATTTCTTCCATAAATAAAAAGTATTAAAAATAAAATCATGGTTTATTTTCATGATCAAAACTTCAAAATTTCCCCTGATCTCATACCTATATCTATACACCCTTAAATCTTGCGAAAAACATTTTAATTTTTTTTTCTGAACACAAAATCTCAATAAGGGACATAAAAGAAGAAAATCGTTAGTCCAGTGAAAATATGAAAACCCATAAAAAAATTTCTTAAAAACTCATTAGAAAGTATGGAAAAATCGCATAGGTTCCTTGGGACATCATTACCAAATCACTCTTACATTCACCCTTACAGATGGAATAACCAAACAACTAACTTCTATCTTCAGAGTACCTAATGCATTGGAGTGCTATAATGGGGATCACCCATCATATCTTGAGCTATAATTGGGATCAAATTTTCTTATATTGAGAAATAATGGGGATAAAACCTTCATATATTGAGATATAATGGGATTAAACCATAATAAACAATGTCCAAGAACTATACCATAAATATAAATCATGAAATATTGCATCATTAAAATAATCTTTGAAGGAAATGAACTTTTCATTTTGAAATCACTCATTTTGAAAAACTATGATCGTACAATGGAAATAATTTCCTTTGAAAGTTACCATATAAAATTTTAAGGTAAGATTAAAAATATTAATGCGACATTATGGAATAAAAATCTGCTCATTTTGTACAAGTTTAAAAAACATTCCTTTTGTATTTTTGTTGGAAAAGTCATAAAGAACCTCTTTTAGAAAATAGAAAAACAAATACTTTAAAAACATTTTGTAAAAAGTAAAACATGATTATAAATGAATCTAAATAATAATTTTATAATAGTAAAAAAAGTTTTGGGAATAATTTTTGAAAACATGGACATGGAGGAAAAAGAGAGTTTTTAGGGTAACTTTAAAAGATAGTTTTTTTAAATAATTTCCCTTATAAATATTACATGATTGAAGTGGAAATTAATAAAATGAATAAAATATTATTATAATATATAAATAAACATAAAAAAGTATAATAAAACATAATATATTCAAAATTAATTTCACAAATAATATTATCATGACATAATCAAGTAGTAGAAGTTTAACCCAATGAATGGAAATTGAGTTAATAAATCCATTACCTCATGCTTCCCTTTAGTGTTGTCTACTTTAAACTCATATGTAATGGTTTAAATAATGTTATTAAATTATTATAGAAATATATTCATATTTATAATAACTTATGTTATTATTTTATAACATCTTATGACCCATTAATTAATAATATTTCATTATTTTCATGGTTTCAGATGCGTTTGTTTCACGGTTTAATGATCAGTTCATTTGTGTAAAAATATAGATGTTCTTGTAAAATGGGATAAAAACTATAGAAATTGAATGGAATATTATTAATTAACTTCAATAATTATTATTGGTCCCATATATCATTTTTTATTTCTTACATGAGGATGATTCATTAGATAAAACGTTAATGATAAATGATTAGTTTATTTTTGCGGTTTTCCTGAACACCATGAACTAGTATCATTTTATTTAATATTATGAGTATATACTAATTAAAAAATATAAAATAGGATATAATATAATTACTAAAATAATATTTAACCATAATAATATTTTTATGACCAACCATGAAGGCGGTAATGGAAAACGAGCAAAAACGTTATTCATGGAGGAGATTTACCGACATAACTTGAACAATGGTTTTGTTTCTTTGAATAAGAGGAGGTAAAAAAGGTATGGATATAATATATTTTAATATAAACATAAAATTAAATTATGTAAATTATTTTGAAATTATTATTCCTTGATGTATGAAAGATATTCGAAGAAAGTAGAAGAAGAAAAGAAATTAATAAAGGTGTTTTGAGAAAATTACTTCTTGAATATCACCTCCTCAAGAGACCATTGAGGACCTTGGATTTGGTATTTTGGTGATACTAGAAGAGATTTTTTTGTGGGGAGAGTGAGTATGATAGGTTTGGGAAGATATTTTAGGATCTTTATGGCTTTTTTAATCGAAATGGGGTGGTATTTATACTTGAGGATAGGTGGGTTTAAGTGATTAAAATAATGATTATTTAACATTTAAAGCCAACCACATTGAGGTGAAATTAAATTACATGACTTTTTATTAAAATTAATATTTTATAGGATGGTTAGGGTCGATCCAAACCTCAAAAAACCATTAAATGTTGTAATTTTTAGGTATATTAAGATTTTACCTTTTAACTTTAACCCTTATCACTATTTTAATTATACTACGGTAAATAATTTTTTTATAAAAAAAAATAAATTGACATTAAAACCTAATTTGGAAATTTTTATTCCTATTATTTAATCCATTTTACCTAATTAAATTAAAAGAATTGGCAAAATTAGATTTAAAATTAATCCCCCAGAAAAAAAAGGAAAAGCAGGTTTTTAAAGTGAAACGTTCAAAAGTTTAAAATGTTTTTATATCTAATTTAAATTTGAAATTGATACCAATATCTTGAATTAGTTTTATTGATTCATAATTTAACTAATTATAATTTAAAACTAATTTAAATATAATTTAACCATATAAATTATTCATATGAAAAAATTGTTTTCAATTAAAAAGTAGTATTTTCATTATTCATTAAAAAATTAAACTTGTTAGAAAAATACCAAAAATCCACCTTAAGATAATTTAATTATCCTGATTTAATAGATGAAGTTTATTTTTTCAAATAAAATTTATAAAAGTTTCAAAATTTAGATATAAAATAGGTGTGACATCAAAAGGCGACAAAATTGACTTTTAGAAAAATATAGTTTTTTATAATCAAAATTTAATTTATTCTTATCTCAGGCCTATAAAACCTATTGGATGAATTTAAATTTTTTATTGGATATAAAACATATAAATTTCATTAACATATTTCACTAATAGATATTAATTTAATTTATTAAGATAAAATGTCATTATGGTCATAAAAAATAGTTTTTTAATAAAAACACATCCTTTATATTAAATTAGTTTCTATTTTCATTTATAATTAATTAGTAACCAATGAATTAATTTGATAAAAAGTTGTAAACTATATTTTCATAATTTAATTAATCTAATTAATTCTCTCCATTCCAATAGCTAGGCGATAAATATCACATTTAAATAATAATGTTTATTCATTTGATTAAGTTTGATGTGGCGTATCATGTACGCTATCGAACATACTCAAGATGTTACAAAGGTAGATTATAGTCATGAATAGTATTCAAGTGGATATGTTGTCAGATTTTCATGCCTAAAAAATAGTGGTTCACATGGAAGTTTTCTTGGAGGTATCATGATATCCATAACAAGTATTTTTGGCTCACAGTGAAGAAGGACATAGTGGGATTCATATTAAGAACCCTCGCCTATCAGTAGGTAAACAATGACCAGTAAAGGCCCAATGATATTATTTAGTAAATACCCAATCATATTTAGAAATATAATTAGGCCACTATAGAATTTGTTATGAAAATACCATGGTCACTTTAATATAGTTCTTTGGTATGATTCATTGTGGACTAGTTGAATAAGATGGCACACTTCCTAAAGATTTGAGAGACCTAGTCAATTGCTGATATGGGTATATTATACATAAAAGAGGTGATATGATTGCATTGTGATATTTGTATTATTATATTATATTTTTATTCTTGATTCATATCTCATTTATAGAAGGGGATGCAGGGATTTCTCTACACCCATGTGAAATTGAGTGCAAATTACTATCATTATAATAATGGATAGTTTGATCATACCATTTGGATTTAAGAGGACATTATTTGATCATGAATCATAGAATTTAATTGATAATGGGAGATTCATATTTCACTAAAAGTTTATACATATAATAATAATAATTATTAATTGTTTATTTATATAAACTATTTCAGGAAATGTATAGTTGGTTGTACTAATAGTCTCTATATTGGCTAGAGTAAGGAGAGTTATCTATTATTAGACTGAGTATTATATAGGATACCTCTGAGCATATTTATTGTATAAAAATTCCATTGGAAACCATGTAGAGTAGATAATGGAGTTATGAAGACCGATGATGCTGACCTGTGAAATTTGATGTAGGCGATCAAGTATTATTTAAGGTGTCACCATGGTTGGGGAATCAGTGGTCACTATTGAAAAAACCACCTATACCCACGGTTTAAAATTGTTGGTATAGCCCCTAAAACTGTGGGTATAGGCTATTCCCATGGTTTTCAAAACCTTGTCCTATTAAAGTATTGATATAGATCTCAACTATACCCATGGTTTGAAAAATGCTATACCCACAGTTATGAACCATGGGAATAGCTACATTCCATTGTGTCATTAACCCTATACCCATGGTTTTGAAACTATTTCTATAGGATTTAAAAAATTTCTAGCCACATTTTTCGATCCTTGGACCAACTGTATGCAATTGATGCACTTAACCACTACACCACATTGGCTTATAGGTATATATATATATATATAGTTATATATATTTATCTAAACTGTGGCTATAGGTGGAAAACTATGGCAATAGGTGCTCCCGTAGAATTTTTTTTGTCCCGTGGAATTTTTTTTTCCTGCCTTAAAATGGGAAAGATATACCCACTTTTTTCCAAAACCATGGCTATAGGCATGACCTATACCCACAGTTTTTGGAGAACCTTGGGTATAGGTTTTTTGAAAAAATCCTGTACCCACGTTTTTTCAAAAATCATGGGTATAGGTGGGAATTTCCAACCTATACCCATAATTTTACAAAACTGTGGGTATAGGTTCCCATCGAATACCTATTCCCACAATTTTTGGAAGAACGCAGGTATAAGGGTGACCTATAACCATGGTGTTTTCCAAAACCATGGGTATATGGTCATTTTCCTACAGTGGGTTGTAGATGAAGGGAAAATTATCACAATATTTCATGAGTCTATTTGATATAATTAATAGAATCAATATAGTGGAATATTTCCTAGATCATCATTATAAATACAGTGCAATGCATGATTTATTCCATGTATCTTAACTTTAAAGATAACAGTTTGACCCTTTTTAGGTTACCTATGTCGATGATGTGAAATTGGAGGCTGATGCATTGCTTGATGAATGAATAGTGTGTATAGTTTACCAATGTTCTAATGTACTCTATGTAAATCATGTACTCTTGGTACATGTATAGTGGCGACATAGGCATGCCCTAGAAGATAATTGGGAATATAAGGTGGATATGTGAGCATAATGGCTAGATATTTTTAACGTTGAGGCACAATGATGAATCTTGAGGATGATAAATTGAATGGTGGTTTATTTTTATTGACCCACATACATTGAGGTATGAATTTAAGGTATTTTTAGTTAATTCATGTGTATTTTGACCAATTATAAATTCTAAGGGGTTGAATGGGGCCTATAATTAAAAAATGAGAAAAGGGGTGTAGTGGAAAAAATATTCCCAATGAGAAGATTCCCACTAAAATCCTGATGTGGGGACACTAAAATTATGGTGGATAGGGTAGGGACCATGAGCTCACTAATAGGGTTGGTGGTTAGCATCGAGAAATAGATGTACCACTAGATGTAAAGTGGGAACCACCAGAGTTCTAGTGGGACCCCAAACCTCCATTTAATTGGAGGGTTTTTATGGTCTTTATTCTTAAAATTTATTTTAAAATCCTCATTTTCTCTATTTTTTCTATAAATCAAATATTTATATCCTTTTTAAATCTCATTTATAAATTGAAAAATTCTAGTGTCACAAGTTTCATTAATTTCTAATTTTTTATTCTAACACCATATGATTTTGAATCACCATTTTCTCTTGCTTTCTTCTTATGAGTCATTCCTGTAGATCCCCAATCTATTTGACAACTAGTGGGGGGAGGGGGGGATGTGAATAAATAGTTTATTTTACAAAATATATTTCTTTTAATTTAACTTTTTTAACATGTTAAGGTCCTTGATCCACTAAATAGAATATCAAAACCTCACCTTGTGAGTAGTAGCTATGAGAGAAAGATCAACACACAATGTTTACAAGGTTTAGCACTAGTAACTACTCCTTGGCATGTTAGTTAGACACCCAAACATGGATTATTCACTTTAATCATATTTAGTATTACAAATACACATGAAAAAATATTTTTACACTCCATTAATCAATCCTCAAGTTAACCCTGGTTCTACACCCCATCCACCAACTCTTTTTCCATAGTTGGTTATACACTGAAACTACCCTTCTCCCCATTCTCTTACTTGACTGGTTATACAACCCATCCCTCCATCCACTTTAGTAACTTTTTAAAAACCCTAGTTACACTATCCGCTTTCTTCTTGGTGTTGATCTAGTAATAATAAGATCTTCTTCTATAGATGATACTCCTCCACGTGCCTATAGGATTAGAATTTATCATGTACAACTTGAAGATCATCAATAGCTACATGGAACATAACAACTAGTCTTGAAACTTATTCTATATCTAGTGTGATATGGATTTTTATCATACTTCTAATACTTAGGTAAATCTCCTTCAAGGATTCCTAGATTCAGCTCGACTTCTCTCCTCAATACTTTGGTGTATCGATTTCTCTTAATTGATGTCAATGTATGCACAAACTCATTCAAATTATTATCACCTATAATTTCCATTTATATTAAAAAGAATAATATCATGACTAATATACTTATAATTATCATAGTAATTATTAAATGAATATGAAAACAACACGATCATTTCTAGAAGGCAACTTTTTTCCGTTAATTTGATAAATGGGTCATGAATTAACTCCTCATTTATTTTTGATATTCTTTACTATTTAAAATCCAAAAATAATACCTCAATTAAATTCTATATGAATCAAGATTAATGTATCATGATATTATTCATTTAAAGCTCAATACATATGCATGTTAACATTTAATACCCAAAAGACTCAAGTATTCCTATTTATTTATATGGTTAATGAATAACAAAAATCATGGATTGTATACATGTTTCATGAAATGAAACACTCCTCTCTAAAGAATAATTGTATTAATTTATTCTTTATTTCTTTATACATCATTAAACTTTACACGACTTATTAATTTACATATCACATCAATATTATGTTGCATGAATCCTTATTTTCATGCATGGAATCATGTATTTCACATGAAACTTCTCTGTTAAATGCAACAACTTCTTTGAATTCCATAACATACAATTATGCTACCTCATAACTTATTTATGACCGATTCATCATGTAATCTTATTTAAACCTCATTTTTATCATGTGTTCATAAAGTATGTTCATACATGGTAGTTGTATGCATAATATTTATCTCAATGTGTGTGATTGTATCTTTCATGGGGAAACATATGCTCGACACAACTTGATGTCATATATTCCCATTTACAAATTTAATCACATGTATGCATATGAAACTTCATTCATGAATAAATCCTCTAGAATTCATACATATCTAATCATACTCTCTCACGCATGCATAACATAACCCTCTCCTACATTATTTTACATGAAAGACTTATTTTAATATTCATCTTGATCATAGGTGGTGTGTCACGAGAACCACAAATTCTACATGTCCTAATTTTGGATAATTTTTTTTCATGTAAATATCAACCTTGAAATCAAGAATAGGAAATCCATCTCACGGTAGGTTGAGCTACCATAATGTCTTGTGGGTGATCAACCATTCCTCACACGGGTGATCCATTGACTATATAAATTCTTAAAGTAGATTTATGTTCTTGGTGTGGTATATTTCCATATACAGTCAGTCAAGTGACCATGGACTATCTCTTCATATGGTAGCTTAAATCACAGAACTTCATTTTTTTCATGAGGTATATCTTCTAACACCCTAAGAAATTCAAATAGTACTTTTATTTTAATTAAGTATTTATTCTGTTTATAATTTAAAAGAACGATTTTTAATAAAAACTTTTATGAAACTAAAGTATTTTGTGTAATCAAAATAATTTTTTATCATAATTATAAAATATTACTTTGTATATTAAGAGATAATATTTTATTATCTTAAATTTAGATAAACTAATATATTCCTTAAATAAATTTATTTTTAAAATAATCAAAACATTTTTATTTAAAATTATGTATTAATATTAAATGTTTTGGATATATTAATATTTTTTAAAAAACTACTTTTATATAAAGTATATTATGTTTATAGATGCCCTTATATTTAAAATTATAGTTATAAGTTGATAATTTGATTAATTTTATTTTCTTTCTAAAATGTTAATATTAGAAATAACATGAGCATTAAATATTATTACTTTATATTAATTTTTTTAATAAATAATTTGTTTTATTTATTTAATTTTATTACTTGACATGTTTTAAAATAATATATTTTCATAAATTATTGAATTATTTTTGTTTATACAACCTTTGTTTTAATAAATAAATTATAGAAATTTTAATTTAAATAAAAGAATGATTTATAATTTTAAACTTTTAAAATTAGGATAAATTAATTTTAGGAAATTAAAGGTAATAATAATAATAATAATAATAATAATAATAATTAAGGGTAAAACATATTTTTTTTTAAAATCATTATTAATATTTTTAAGATAATATATTTTATAAATAGATTAAATTATATTATATTTTTTATAAAATTTGGTAATTATAAATATATATAATTATATTAAAATAAAAAAATGAATTCTATATATATATATGAAATTTATTTGATAATCAAATGTTTTGTTTTCTAAAAATAAATAATGATAAAAATGGCAAAGAAAACATGAGGTAAAAAAAGAGAATAATGATTAAATTTCCAAAAAAATGACATATGAATGTTTAAAAAAATTCTATTAATAATGAATTAAAAAATTCAAAAAAGTAAAACAAAAAAAAACACGTATCAATAAAAATATAAAACAAATAAAATAGAGAATAGAGAATAATTTTTTTTGGTGACTCATGTTTTTGTGAGTTTATCAAAAGAAACCCACCTTTTTGAAAGTTTTTTATCACCTATATAATGTAGGAATCATAATATAATCATATAATATATTAAAAGGAAGAAAATAAATTATATGAATTGAATCCCTATTCCACTTTGAGCTTCCACTGAAAGCTTCAAAATTAATATATATGTGACTCTCACCTGAACTATTTATACATGTAATACTCTCTTTCTTTCTTACTTTATGTCCCACAACCAACAAACCTCTGATTTATTTAAGTTAAGTGATTGTTTTTTATTTTTGGTTTTAAATCAATCAATTTAAGTTTTAATTTATGGTTTTGTAAGGGTTGTATTTTTTTGATTTACAAATACACACACACATATATGTATGAATATATATATATATATTCAGATTCTAAAACTTTTTACCAAGGTTATGATTTAGAAATTAAAGATTCTATTTTGTTATCAAACCTTAGTTCGAATTAAATCTCTTTCAAGAAATCCAACCAACTATTTATTTTCAAGAATTATATATATATGTATATATATATGTATATATATATATGTATATATATATATAATACCATGATTCATTGAAAGAAGATTAGTCTATATTAGTAATTTTATTTTCTGATCTACAAAGTAAAACAATAACAAAACCCCATTTTGTTATTGATTGAATTAAAATTTTAAAGGGGTATTTAATATTATTTCGATGCTATAGTTATTATTTCATGTGTATAGTAGTTATCATTTTATGTATACTTTCTATTTAAAATAATTTTAAATCAATGTTATCATTTTAAATCCTAAATCTAAATAAAAGTTATCATTTCCTGTGAAAAAATAACCCTACACATCCTTGTATGTCACTCATAATTTAGATATACCCATCATCTAAGTTATCATTGAAATTCCACGAATTTTTATTCAAGTATTCATTGAATTTAATAAATCATTTATATGTATGACTTTTAAAAAATAAATTTTTTATAACCATGGATTTCTCCTAAGTTATGGTTTTAGAAAATTCTCAATCATGATTATGCCATGTAAATATGTATGTAATATTATTTTCTTCTAAAGGAAATAATTTACATATGTATTATTTTGAAATGTTTTTGGGTTGTGATTGAGAAAGGAAGGACCATTAAAATGTTTTCTTAAAATTGGTACTAGAGTATCGAATGTTATGTTATGATATAGGGAGTAAACCCATGGCCTTAATGGGACAATATCATATATGATATATGATAAGTGGCCTTATGATTTTCTTATAGCATGCTGAGTATCATAATTAATCCCCCAAAATTATTATTTTCAAATGGATAAATCCAAATAATCATTTGAAAATATCATTACTTTGGAAATTTATGGTTTTTAAAATTGTATGAAAATTATTATATTTAAATGTTTTGAAAACCTATTTTATGTATTTATTTTATCAAAATAATTATTTTAAAAGTACGTACCAATGATTTTAAAACCCTCTTAATTAGAAAAATAATTGTTCACCCTATGTAAAAATTTATTTTTTCCAAGTGTAATATAATTTTTCGAAGGGATTCTCTTCGCATATGGAGTTAGCACACAAAAATAAATTTAGATATTTTTTTTACAACTTTGATAATTTGTAAAGTAATTGTCTATTCTCTAAAACCTAGATCAAAAAAGTTCCTTGTATGTAAAATGCTCTATGTATTTTTTAGTTATCTTTAATAAAAAAATACATAGCATGTTAATGTGTTGAACCTAGAAGTGTGGGTTCTGGGCTTCATAGTTAGTATCAGAGAAACAGTCTAGACAAATTTGGAGATTAGATGTTGTATTTTGAAGAAAATCTATGTGGTAGAGTATACAAGTTTAGGAGTTCTATTTTTTTTTTTAATTTTGAAGATGAAAATTCACTTTCTTTTTAGAGTCTGACGAATGAATAGTGAGGGAACATTTTTTTAAGAGGGGAAGAATGTAACACCCTAAGAAATTAAAATATTACGTTTTTTTTAATTAACTCTTTTTTTATGTTTATAATTTAATAGAAATATTTTTAATAAAAAATATTATGAAACTAATGTATTTTGTGTAATCAAAATAAGTTTTTACCTCAATTATAAAATATTACTTGGTATTTTAACAGATAGTATTTTCATATCTTAAATGAAAACAAACTAATATATTCCTTAAATAAATGTATTTTTAAAATAATCCAAAATTATTTATTTAGAATTATATTTTAATATTAAATATTTTGAATATATTAATATTTTTTTAAAAAAATATTTTTATATAAAGTATATTATATTTATAGATTCTATTTTATTTAAAATTATAATTTTTGGTAGATAATTTTATTAATTTTATTTTCTTTCTAAAATTTTAATATTAGAAATAATATTAATAATAAATATTATTACTTTATGTTAATTTTTTTTAATAAATAATTTATTTTATTTATTTAATTTTATTACTTTAGATGTTTTAATAAATTTTATTCTCATAAATTATTGAATTATTTTTGATTATACAACCTTTGTTTTAATAAATAAATAATAGAAATTTTAATTTAAATAAAATAATGATTTATAATTTTAAACTTTTAAAATTTGGATAAATTAATTTTATGAAATTAAAGGTAATAATAATAATAGTAATAATAATAATAATAATAATTAATGGTAAATTTTTTTTAAGAAAATTATTATTAATATTTTGAAAATAATATATTTTATAAATATATTAAATTATATTATGTTTTTGTTTTATAAAATCTTTAAATTATAAATATATATAATTATATTAAAATAATAAAAAACTAATTATATATATAAAAACAAAATTTATATGATAATTAAATATTTTTTTATAAAAATTAATAATGATAAGAATGGAGAAGAAAATGTGAGGTAAAAAAAGTGAGAATAAATATTAAACATAAAAAAAGACATATGAATGTTTTAAAACAAATGCTAAAAAATGAATAAAAAATTAGAAAAAATCAAACACAAAAACATGAACCAACAAAAAGATAAAAAAAAAGAGAATAATTTTTTTTGGCGACTCACATTTTTGTGAGTGTGTCAAAAGAAACCCACCTTTTAGAAGGTTTTCTAACACCTATATAATGTAGGAATCTTAATATAATTATATAATATACAAAAAGGAATATGATGAATTATATTGATCAAACCCCTATTCCACTTTGAGCTGCCACTACAAGCTTCAAAACTAATATATATGTGACTCTCACCCGAACTATTTATCTAAGAAATAATCTCTTTCATTCTTGCTTTATGTCTAGTATCCAACAAACGTCTGATTTATTTCAGGCAAGGGATTGTATTATTTTTGGTTTTAAATCAATAAATTTGAGTTTTAATTTATGGTTGTGTAAGGGTTGTATTTTTTAATTTAGAAATACACACACACACACACATATGTATGAATATATATATATATATATATATATAATTCTAGATTCTAAAACCTTTTTACCAAGGTTATGTTTTAGAAATTAAAGATTATATTTTGTTATCAAACCTCAGTTTGAATTAAAGCTCTTACAAGAAATCCAACCAACAATATATTTTCAAGAAATATATATATATATATATATATATATATAATACCATGATTCATTGAAAGAATATTGGTCTATATTAGTAATTTTATTTTCTGATATAAAACATAAAACAATAACAAAACCCTTTTTGTTATTGTTTGAATTAAAATTTTAAAGGGGTATTTAATTTTATTCCGATGTTATAGTTATTTTTTCATGTGTATAGTAGTTACCATTTAATGTATAATTTCTATTTATAATAATTTTAAAATAATGTTATCATTTTATGTGCTAAATATAAATAAAAGTTATCATTTCATGTGAAAAAATAACCCTACACATCCTATTATATCACTCATAATTTAGATATGGACATCACCTAAGTTATCATAGACATTCCATGCATTTTTATTCAAGTATTCATTTAATTTAATTAATCATTTATATGCATGTATTTTAAAAAAGAATAGTTTTTTATAAGCATGGATTTCTCCTAAGTCATGCTTTTAGAAAATTATCAAACTTGATTATTCCTTATAGAGTAGTATTTAAGATTATTTTCTTCAGAAGGAAATAATTTACATATGTATTATTTTGAAACATTTTCGGGTTATTATTGAGAAATGTAGGACTATTAAAATGTTTTATTAAAATTGGAATTAGATTATCGAATGTTATGTTATGGTAGGGGGAGTAAACCCATGACCTTAATGGGATGTTGTCCCATATGTGATATGGCTATGTGTCCTTATAGTTTTCTTATTCCCTACTCAGTATCATAATTAATCCCTCAAAATTATTATTTTCAAATGGTGAAATCCAAAGAATCATTTCAAAATATTATTACTTTGGGAATTTAAGGTTTTCAAAATTGTATGAAAATTATTATATTTCAAAGTTTTGAAAACCTATTTTAAGTATTTATTTATTCAAATAATTATTTTAAAAGTAATTGATAATGATTTTAAAACCCATTTACTGGAAAAAATAAATGCTCACCCTATGTTGAGAATTTATTTTTCACAAGTTAGTATAATTTCTCAATTGTGTTCGTTTCACTTACGGAGTTAGAAAACATGAATAAATTTAGTTATTTTATTTTATTTTTGTACAAAATTTATAATTTTAAATTAATTGTCTATTCTCCAAAACCTATGTCACGAACCATCCTAGTGGGGTCTGTGCCGCGACTCCCCAAGCCCGCCTCTAATAGGCCAGGGGCTTGTGACTAGCATTGAGTAGGCATATCACTGACATGAGAGGCCTTAAAATAAGTACATGTACACACAACCACATCTCTATGCCCATAAAAATGTTGAAATGTAAAAACAAATCACAACTATACATGCATATATCTAAATCCCATAACAAAAGTATGACAGGAAGTTAAGAAAAGTAAACATGGCTAAATACAAGACCACCACAAAGAGTCTGCAACATAAGTTCAACAGGAAGGAAAATGTATTGGGACTGCTTTATGGAAGCCACAGAAAAACACCTCGGAAAAGGTTGATCGTTTTCACAAGACATGACACATTTGGGAAAATCCCATGTATGGGTGAGGATAACAATACTCAGTAGGGCACCCCAAAACCACAAAACATATAACAATGTAAATATAGTTAAATCTATATAGGTATATGTCTGCAGCACATATAATAATAATATATTGATATAATAAATCCAAGACACACAATCTAGAGGTAAGACACAACCATAGTATACTGACATAGGATTTTAGTTCAAATATTCCTTGAATCACTAATCTGACAGAACACACTCTTGAGTTTGATAGTACTGATGACATCTATCAAAGAGGTACTGCTCATCGGGTCTCATCATGAGAAAGAATACACTGATAGATCTGAAGATAATATGATACACAGATGAGGATAAAATCCAATAACATGGGGTGACACCAAAAATTCCATTTGGATTAACCAGCTAAGTAGAGGATCGACGCCTAGTAGGATTGGTCATGTCAATACCAAGAACTCCACCTAGGGCACGAAGATGAATATATGATCCCACTCTGGGCCTCTCGGTGGGATTCCGAAAACTCTATCCAGAAATTCCTACTAAAGGGATCATAGTCCTAGGATTAAGAAATGATCCATACAAACCTTCAAGGAAACAATAAGGGGAAATAATCCTAATGAAACTTGTTGAAGACATAGAGTAAAAGAGATCTAATCCATGTATAAAAGAGTACATGACATGTAGAAGGTTTACACGTTGTGGCCCTTAATCTCAGGTTCTTCCCATGTAAACAGATCATGTCATTAAACCATGTCTGTGTAGTATAGAAGACTAAAAAAAGTGTAGAGGGGTTACACGCCATGTGTCTATACACTGGGTCCCATCTATGTACTCCAACTGTGTGCCTGTACATGGCTTCAGACTATGTACCCATGCCCGTGAACTAGTACACGGTGTAGCCCATGTACATGATCCATGCCTTTTTGTGTGGGGGAGTATATTCCATGTAGGAAACCTATGTACTCCACCCCATCTACATTTACTTTCCCAAGTACATGCCGAGTAATCCCAAGGGGGATACATACCATGTATCTAAGGACTACACATCATGTAGCCAAGAACTACACACTGTTTAGCCAAGGACTACATTCTGTGTGTATTGAGTTTTTACAGAAACCCTTCTTCATCCTTGTGCTCGTGTCTATACTTCCATCTCCTATATATCCATATCCAATCATGTCAGTATCCTAAGAAATTTCGATTGAGTATTTCCGTTTCTTAAACAATCAATTCTAGTGTCTAATCCATTCAAAAAACTGATCTATTGTTCGTTCTTTGTTCCACACCAAAGAACGTTGAAGAATGAAAAATCAGGAATCCACCATCATCTGAATCAATTTATCTTCATCATCTCAACTCCATCATGTCATGCCAATATCAGATCTATGATATTAGATAGTTGTGCTAAGAAATGGGTGCGCAATGATCGATTGATCAAGATTTGTTAAGCAGTGGGCCACACGAAGAATTACCACAATGAATGATGGATATGGGGAGAAAAGTAAAAATCAATCAATATGAATAGATCTCAATCGATGCTCATGTAAATATTGATTTATTTACATTAGAAAAAAATCAAAAAAATCAATAATCACAAAGATAAAAAATCTCCTATCGAAACTCCACAAATATAATCCCATCCCACAATATGCGTGATCTATGAATCAATATATTCATTGATTGATTCCTATTCATCATAGAAATAAATAATGGGGAATAAAAAAATCTAAATACATTCCCTACCTCGATTCAGTTTGATTATTGATGAAGAATGATGTGTCGTCGTCATCATTGGAAAGATCCATCGAATTCGAGGTGCGCCAATCTTTGATTTTCAACTTCATAATCTTTCTCCTGAGAGGATTTTTCAAAGCTCTATCCAATGATCCTACAAAGTCTCTAGGGTTATGCGACTAACCATGATATTTTTGCATAATAGTCTATTTAAAGACTAACCAGTCACTGTGTCAAACATTTCTACACCTACAACGAATTATCCAAAAATAACCCACGTCAACTAATGTTAAGTTTCACCTAGGATAAAAATAATGTTCTGAGTTCAATGATGACCTCATATTTATTATTCAAGCACCTATTTAGAAGTTATTCCACTTTTTTAGATAAAACTTGCGTGCATTCTATTTAATATATTTAATATATATCAAAAATTTATTCCGGGCACAACTAGCCTCAAAATCCCACACCTTCTTAGCACCTAGTCTTGAAAATAATCCATATAATATTTAAAAATAATACAAGGAAAATAAACGAAATTAAACTCTCCCAACCTTGGGGGTTTACTTCCCTAAAAATCCAGAAAAGGGCTACTCAAAAAGATGTGGGTACTAAACATGAATATAATCCTCCTAATCTCTTGTGCTCTCCTGGAGATTCTCAGGGATAGCCACCAGACATGCACTGAAGGAATTGATTTCCCCTAAAGGATCCTACCTTGTCGATCCTCAATCTCTACTAGTTACTCATCAAAGGTCACTCCATCCTTGATGTCCAGCTCTCCCAAAGCGATAACATGCGATGGGTCATGCACGTACCTCCTCAACTGCAATATGTAGAAGATTTCATGTAACCAGAAAGGGCCAATGAATCTCACCAACTATACAAAATATCTAGAAAGGGCCAATGAATCTCATAGATAGCTTTCTGCCTTGGCCAAATCTCCATAATCCACATTGAGTTGAAACCCGTACGAACACATGGTCTCCTTCCTCAAACTCTAAAGTCCTTCATCACCTATTAGTACAATACTTATGATGGATATGTGTAGTATTCATCCACTCTTAGGTGAATTTAACCTTCTCTATTATAGCTCGCACTAACTCCGAGTCCATAAGGGATGACTCTCCCGAGTCATCCCAACAAAGAGGTGACCTACAGGGTCATCTGTATAAATCCTTGAATGGAGCCATACCAATGATGGAATGGTAATATTTGTTTTATGTAAACTACACCAGTGGTAGGTGATCTTCCCATCTACAAAAAAAATCTAACATGAAAGCTCAAAAAATTTCCTCCAGAATATGAATGGTCTGCTCAGTCTGGCCATAAATTTGGGGGTGAAACACTATGCTCAATTGTAACTGGGTCCTAAATGCCTCCTATATTCACTTCCACAGCTAGGATGTAAAGTGAGCATTACGATTAGAAATAATCATCGATGGATCTCCATGGGTTTGAAATATCTCCTACCTATAGAGGCATCCCAAGTTCTCTACTGAACTCTGCTCTTGTATAGATTGGAAATGGGTTATTGGGAAAAAATCCCTCAAGGTAACATTGCAACATTTTTGGGTTGATTGTGTTTGTTGACAAAGCATGTTTCCATGGTGAATTGTCATGTTCCTGAAATTTTGTTGACAACACATGTTGACAAAGAACCATGACAAAGGAATAGACGATCTGGAGGCGGTACAAAAAGAGGAGTACAAGGTGGCGCCATTTTCTAGTGTTTGAAAAATTTTTGGGGTCCAAAATTTGGAGTTTGGTGAGCATCGTGAAAATAGGATTTCCTTGAAGATCTAATTTAAATATGGAAAAGGTATGAGTTTTGCGAAGATAGGCTTCATGGATTGGATTTTGCAAAAGACTAGAATAATGTTGACGGTGATGCTTCGGGATTATGACGAGCTTCGCGAATGACAGAGTCGAAGAGAATTACGGCGGGGAAGGGCATTGCAAGTGGATCTTCACGACGAAGTTGCGAAGGAATTGACGGGATGCTCCGCAATTACGACGAGCTCCGTGATTGGAAAATTTATGTGGTGCTTCTCGATTTTGAGAGATTTTCAGCGGGAACTTCAGAGCTTCACGATTTGAGATGACGTGGCGTTGACTTCGCATGGAAAGTTCGAGGGTTGGTGGAAATGCCTATAAATATACCTCAACCTCCTTGAGTGAAGTAGAAGAAAAAGAGAGAGTTTTCGAAGAAAATATTTTGCTCTCGGTTCATGAAGGTGGTTCACAAAGGCAGTGTGCTTTGCGAAATAAGAGCTTCATGGTGGCTAATCTAGCTCCACGTTGGCTCAGTGAGATTTGTGAAGGAAGTCACTCTGCGATGACTTGAGCTTCGAGAGAGTGCTGCACTAGAGTGATTCGCAAAAAGGCAAGAGCTTCGTGAAGGGTTGTTTGAGCTTCACGAAATTGGGAGCCTCACGAAGTAGGGTTTTTGCGAAGGTATTTCCAAAGGAATTTCCCAGTGTTTAGGGGAAAAGGGGTATTCATCAGTGGATGGAAGTTGGACTTTAACAGAGCATCTATCAATAGTTTAGGATGCATGTATTCATGCAAATGAAGAGAACTACATGTTTATAAACTGTGAGTGGATCCCTTCCAAGTGCAGTGAGCAAAGGCAGAGGAAGAAGGTTATCCTTTCTACCGGTAATGAGCCTGAGAGAGAGAAACAAGGAGTGACTCTTGGGAAAGTAGTGAGCTAAACCTAAACATTGTAAAGGTAGTGAGCCCGGGCATAGAAGTGATCTAGCCCAAACATTATTGGCAGTGAGCTTTAGTGGGTTTGGTACAACAACACATTGCCGTTGTATGCTCCTTGGACATAGCCCAGTGAGGGTGAACCAAGTAAAAATCTCTATGTCTGCCTGCTTGCTTCCCTGCATTTCATTCAAATCATCATCATCAGATAAAGAAGAAAATAAGTGATCATAATAAACACAAAAGTGAAAAAAGTGACCCTTGTAATAAAGAGGTCAAGATCCAGTGGGGCAATAAGAATTTAGAAAAAAATATCCATACCCTGGTTCACCCCCCTCTCAGGGTATATAGGCCCCTATTACCTTCCACAGCTGGGATGTAAAGTGAGCATTGTGATCAGAAATAATCATCGATGGAACTCCATGGGTTCGAAATATATCCTACATGTAGAGGCATCCCAAGTTCTCTACTGAACTCTACTCTCGTATAGATTGGAAGTGGGTCGAATTAATGATCTAGTCTATGATCATCCATATGGCATCATGTCTCCTAGAAATATGTGGCAATCCCATCATGATGTCCATATATACCCAATCCCACTTCCATTATGGAACCTCAATGGGTTGATCCAGACCCACTGGAACTTTTTTCTCAACATTAACTTGCTGAAAAGTAATTGAGAGGCAAACTATGAAACTCTTTTCTTCATCTTTGGCCACTAAAATTGATGTTGGAGTCCTGGTACATCTTTTCAACACCTGGATATACCACCAAAGGAGATGTGTGAAATTGTCTTAGAACCTATTCTCACAATTTCACTGGTACCATCGTGTGTCCTTTGAAAATAAAAACACACTCCCCATGTTTTTAAAATCCATTAGAAGCATGCCCTATAGATATATGAGAATATAGGGTCTCGCAGTCAGTATCCCCAAGCTTTGCCTCCCTAACTCACTATAATATTGGAGGGGTGACAACCATCGACTAGAGGTAATATTACCCATCTCCATCCACAAAGGATAACTGCAATGAGGCCAACTGATCCGATGTCTCATTCAGAAACTACAAATAAGATCTCATGCTGAGAGCATATGCTACTGAATTTACCTTCCTAGGAGTATAGAAAATTTCAAAGTCATAATCTCGGAGGAACTCTATCCATCAAATTTATCTCAAGTTGAGTTCCTTTTGAGAGAATATATACTTGAGACTCTTGTGATCGGAGTAGAAAATAAACCGCTTTACCATCAAGTAGTGTCACCACATATTCAAAGAAAATATTACCTCTACTAGCCCAAGATCATGGGTTAGATAGTTTTTCTTATGTGGTATCAAATAGAATGGACCACAGATAATCACTTCTTTCCTCTACATTAGAACAAAACCAAGCCCGATTCTTGATGCATCACGGAACACTACATACTCGATACCATCCTCCGGTAATCTTAAGATGGGAGCGCTTGTCAAACTATACCTTAACTACTAAAAAGCCTGCTGGAACCTCTCTATCCACATGAATGGACTCCCCTTTCAAGTCATAGCTACCATGGGTGTTGATATTATAGATAAATTAAGTATGAATATATGGTAATAGCCTTCCAACCCAAGGAAGCATCGCACCTCCATCACAATCTAAGGTGGATCCCATGCTAATACTGCCTCGAAATTGGTTGGGTCCACTGCCACTCTATCCACAATGATAACGTGTCCGGGGAAGTGGAACACCTAAATATTAAACTGACACTTTGAGAGATTTATGTAAATCTAGTGCTCTTGGAGTATGTCTGGAACTATCATTAAGTGTCTCGCGTGATCCTGCTCGGACATTGAGTACATAAGGATATCATCGATGAAGACTACCACAAACCAGTCTAAGTAAAGTTGAAAGATCTGGTTCATGAGTCCCATGAATACTGATAGGGAGTTCATCACACCAAAGGGAATTACCATATACTCATAGTGACTATAGAGAAATATTAACTCCATATTCAGTATATCCTCATCCCATACTCACAACTGGTGAGAGGATGTTTTGAGGTCAACCTTTGAGAACCCTCACAGACCATTCAAATGAATAAAGAGGTCATCAATCTTTGGTAGTGGATACTTGTTCTTCATGGTCACCTAGTTCATGAATCAGTAGTCCACACATAACCTCAAGATTCTATTTTCCTTCATGGGAAACAAAACTGGGGTTGTCTAGGGTGACACACTATGTCTCACAAAGCCCTTCCTCTATAAGTCCTCCCACTGCGTCCTCAGCTCATGAAGCTCTATGGGAGCCATCTGATATGCTGGAGTAGATATCAGTTCCATCCTATGGTGTAGATCATTACAGAAATTTATCTCTCAGTGGGAAGGTAAACCTAGAATATCTTCAGGAAAGACGTCCTCATACTCTTCCACCACTACAGGTAATTAGGAACTGATAACATCCACTACACCAAGCATTAGGCTATCCAACTGATGATTACTTATCTACACCCTCCTATGTATGAGTGCATCCTACTCTATGTGGGTTTTATTTTCAACAAAAAAGGAAAACCTGGTTTTTTCACTGTAGACACGCCACACCCTTCACCTAAAATAGTCAATCTGAACATTAACTGTAGATAACCAATAAACACCAAGAATGATGTTGTAAGGCCTCGATGCTACTACCAAGAGATTACAACAAAAAATATCACCTACAAGAGTCATGTCACATTGTTGGCATAAATGTGTAATATATAAGTCTTCTCCATTAGGAGTCTCCAAGCGTAAGGGTTGAGTCAAAGGTTCAAACAAAATATCTAATTATCATACAAGGTATGTGGTAAGAAAGGAATGAATAGAACACCTGTCTATTAGTACTAAAGATAAAGTAGAAGGACACAGATCATACCTTGAATAATTCATGGAGCCCCTAGGTCGTAAGCCTCACCTACCTATAATTTTCTCTGTCCCTATCCTCTAACTCCCTGAGCCTGGTGCGGAACACCTGGGGGTGGTGGTGGTAACAAGTCTAAATGTTGACCACAACCTACTACTCTCCTAACTCCTCTACCACATCCGCCACCATGAGAACATGCTTGCTCCTACTTCTGTCCCTACCTTGGTGGACCATCCACATTTTCTATGTCATTTGTATGGTGGTTCAGACAATCTCTGTCAAGATGTCCCTGATAGTCACATGAGTAGCACCACCTCTCTCTAGACCCACCCCGTGAGCCCTGAACTGCATGTCCTCTATCCTGAGTTCTCCTACTAAAATGTCTCCCTCATCCAGGTCTTTGAGGCTAACATTTTATCCTTGAAGCTAAGGTTTCTACTCCTAATTTCCCTGTTATGAACCAGATCGGGATTCCATCCAACCCGACACTCAACCCGGTCGGAGACATGACCCGAATAGAATTCCCGATCCCCATGGGATAGAAACTAGTTTCGGGCATCAAATGAAATCTATGTGGGAACGATTTCAGCACAAATAATAACCATGATCAAATAATTAAACTAAATAAACTGATCATGAAACAACAACTAACAACTGAGTCTCAATAAAATATTCAAACAAATCTGGATATAAGATAAAGCTAGACAATCTAAAAACTAAATACAAAACCAAACTAAATTACCACTTACATGATCTCCTTGTAATGTTATGGTCACCACCATCAACTAACTCACCATCCACATGGCCAACCTGCTCTAAAAACGAGCACTTGGGTCAGGAAACCTGAAAAAGAACTGAACCTGCAAAACAAATCAGGTCTACTGACAATGAGTGGTACAAGTTGTGTGTGAGCTAGAAAGCTCAGTAGGAAATCATCAAAGAATCCATGTGTTTCCTTTACCAAAACAATCCATTAACACTAGTTTGAAAATGTAGTTATAAAAATAAGGTTTTTCAAATTTTACTAAACAATACCATCATACCATTTTAAAATCCAACTCATGCCACATACCATTTCCAAAACTGATTACCATTTTATAACTAAAGCCAAAAACAAGGGATACCAAGGTTATGCTGAAAAATAGATAAGCAGTGTAAGATTAAAACTAATACAGTAGAAAGTAAACAAGAAATATAGATAATAACTAGGGGTGGTCCTAAAAATCCCCAAAATACCCCTGGACATACTCAGTTTAGAACCACCCACCAACATATGGTGAAGCTCCTAGGCCTATAACCAACTGGATGCCATCAACTAGCCAATCCAGTGGCACAACCCTCCTGGACTGACAACAAATCTAAGAGGGTACCAACCTGTCTAATCAGGGATGGAAAGTTACCATCACTCGATCATCAAAAAGGCACCTAGGAACCCATGGTAATAGTAAACTATGTAAGGGGGAGGCCCTCGCACACGTGACTCACCTTACCTGCCACCACCACACTTGCCTACCCCAAACACAGACACCACTATGTGATAAACCATAAAGGGAAATCACATCAATAGAGGTGAACCACACACACACACACACACACACACACACACACACACACACACACACACACACATATATATATATATCACATCATACAAAGTTCCAACCAATCCATCACATCATAAAAATATCCAAACCATTTCATAAAACACTTTAAATCGCCAACCAGGCGCTCAAATTTACCGAACCACATTTTTTTCTAAAATCAACACAAAACATCACTTTTAAAAGTACAAAGACAAATGGAAATTTAAGTTTACACACCAAAATACATTTAATAAAACATTTCCAAGTCATTTCTAAAACCATGAGGAAGACCAATTTCCCATGAACTTTCCAAAAAAGCCTTTCCACACTTTAGAAAAAACATGAAACTTTATAAAACATTCCAAATGGGCCCTTATGTAAAACATTTTCCAACAAACACTCCAATTTAAAAATGGAATACCTATTTAAGATTACATTTTAAGCCATCTTTAGAAATCACACAGGGTAACCAATATCATTTAGAAACCAAAACTCATTTAAAGAACCAAGGTTTAAGGAGGAACACCATTTTCAAGTGCCTTATTCATTTAAGGGCACATCCATGTGTTCACCTTATGCACTCATGGATGTGATGACATCCAATGGAACACCTTGACCAACCAAGGAAGCATGAAAAACCATTTTCATAAATTCACTATTTTCATTCACCCAAACCCAACAAAATCATTTTTGTTAAAATGAAAAACAACCCATTTTTAAAAACTAAGAGAATCCTTTCAAAACATAACTACCCCAATTATCAATCCATAAATTGTGTTTAAATCACACATTCATTAAAGACTGCACATTAAATCTAATTTACCAAAACATAACAAAGGCCAAATATCACAAAAAGGATTTATATCATTTTGAGAAACAATAAGTATTGAATCAAACACCTTAAAGGCACAAACACATAGTAATAAGTGAAGAATCATTATAAAGGCTATTTTTAACAATGTATACCTACATAAAAACACAAAAATAAGATAAATATGTGCCTTATAGAGGTGAAAATCATATTTAAAAATTAATTAAAATCAAGCAAGCATCCATGGTTTGTGTCAGAAAGGAAAGGCATGGAAATACCTACCCTAGTGGTGTATGAACGTAGAGAAACCTTTGGAGAAGAGAGATCTAAGCCCCAAAAACTATTCACACACCCTATATCCAAAGGAAAAAGAAACAAACATAAACCCTAGCCATTAGGTTTTGTCTATGGGAAGAACCCCAAAGAAAACCAAGAATTAGAGAGAGGGAAGAGAGGAGAAGAGGAAATGGAAGGATTTGATGAAGAAATCATGAAGAATCACTAACCTTTGGTGAGAAATATCCCAAAAAATGGCCCAAAATGAAGGGGAATGAGGGGGAGGGGAACCCTCTGGTCAATACCCAATAGGAAGGGCTTCAAATGAGAGGTGGAATCAATTAAATAATATTTTTATATTAAAATATATTTAGCTTGTAATGGGTTGCACAGTTTTGTAAATCATGCGTAAGCTGTGAGAATGGTGTAGGAAAATGCTGTAACTTTTCATGTTTAAGTTGAATGGTTTGATCAAACCATGCTAAAACTGTGTAACCTAAAAAATTGTTCAAAAACCATCAAATGAAACCCCAAACACTAGGGATTCCCACCCAAAGATCCTTAAATTATTTAAACACAATATAGTGACACCGTGGGTGTCACAAACTCTCCACCATGAAACTTTCTCCCAATAACATTAAAAATTACCATGAGTTGGGTTAGAAGAAAATAGAAACCTTTTAAATAGAAATTTTTTTGTTGGTCACTCAAGACGAACCTCAACCAAAATATCCCACATTAATAAATAATTAAAAACAAATGAAAACCATGGTTAGGGTGTGAAAATTCTCCCCACCACAAACATTTTCTACCCTGAAAAAGTCACCCAACCGGAAGTTAACCAAAACTCAAATCCATGCCTGATCAAAACATAGAGAAACCATGAAACCTGGGGTGACTATTCACTCCACAAGTCACACCTTACCGATCAAGATGAAACCACAACATAAGAATGAGGATGAGGGGTGAACATGAGAGGGTTCTCCCCACCACAAGAACTTAACTAATATGAGTAACATTTAAACCACAAACAACACCCTCTCTATAATTAGGAACTAAGGAACACTCAACAAGAACACATAAAACTTATTTATCATGTGAGAAAAAACACCGCTACTAGATCTCAAAATTTCCCCCATAGGATGAACCCCCAACACTAGGAGAAAATCACGAAAAAAAGTCAAACCAAATCTGAAAACTCCATCCATTAATTCCAAAGAACATAAAAATCTCCAAATAAGAACAACTAAAACCAAAACCAACCCAAAAAAGGGCCAAGCACACATAAAGAAGAAACAAATGATTCTAGGATCCACGTTCAGATGAATACAATTACTCAAATTATGATAAAACAAGTCCATTAGACTCTTACAATGAAATGATGAACATATATCAATAGTAATAATACAAGAATGAGGAAAATTTATAGATTTACTTCCCTACATGGAAAACAAGAACTAGACCGTGGTTCCACACACCCTCGGAAACTCCTGACTGTGCGCGCGCTTCACCTTGGTACCTATGGCTGGGGATCTGATGAGTGAAGTATCTCCCACCTAACACTCAGGCACTAGAATCCTATGATCATAACGTCTTCTTCAGGCAATGAATCCTAAAAAGCTTCTCCAGATGAACCAAATAGCCACAATGGTGGTAGGACTTTGGAGGGATGTGGCAAGACAAAATTGAATGCCTAGACAGACCACACTGATGGCACACCAAAAAGTGATATAAAAAACTAGAATCCGGGACCAATAAAGAAAACTCCTTAGAGATAGGTTCCTCCCGCATGCACTCCTCTCCACATGGGGAACCTTCACGAACAACAAGAGGCATCAACTTTCCAACCGCCTACACATTCAAAATCAAATCAGTTAGAAATGATTCATCCACTAGCTTCTCAAAATGATGGTACTTCAAAGAGAGGAATCACTCCTTGTTCTCTATAAGAAGACCCCAATGAAGAGAGAGGCCTTAAATATGTCTTGTAATTCCACCTCTAGAGAAAAGTAAACCAGATTCTTGAAATGGAAAACATAGGCCTTCACCATCCACTGGCCCTGTTGAATACTCATGAGCTCTTATATTTTCTTCATATTTAACTCTTTAGGTATAAACCATCAGATGAAGATGTAATTAAACACTTCCCACATCATCCCAACTTGCAATGATGGTGGGGCGAACAACTCCCATTCATCTAGAGCTAGACCCTCAAACAACCCTAGGACAACATAAACCCTAATAGCCTCTGGAGTTCCCAACAACCTGAAGATGTGCTCTACCTCTTCAAGCCACTCCACTACCTGTAACAGACCTTTATCACCATGAAGGACATGAAACATTCAAGAAGAATAAAAAAATGTTCATGAATCCTTGGAAACTTTGGAAACCTATTTGGGTGTCATTCTTTGAAGAATATGATAAATACAAAACCAAAACTAGCATCAAACCAAAGCATGACTGAAAGGATAATCTTGAGCCAAAACATCCGGCCTAGAAGTCAAACACACATGATAACAAACTAAAAAAATTCCATTAAAAAGCCACCATTTTCATTTAAATTTCAAAACTGCCTTATTCCAAGGCCAATTTTCAAAGATAAATCCAATTTTCACAAAACTAAACCCATAGTATAACTAAAAAACCAACTTCTAGAATCATTTTCCTCTTTCAAAATCACTTAGAAAAATGAGGCCAAACCTTCTCAAACACACACCCATGGAATCCCATGAACCATTGCACATGTGTTCATCCACTTACACTCACACGTTCCCATATGAAATTTCCACACACATACTCTCACATGTGAAAATGTTCATAAGAAATACCAAGGGTCACTCAAATCCACTTATGTACCTTAAAAATTTCAAAACAACTTGAAAGAAATCATTTTCCATCTCTAAACCAATTTCTTTTCAAAAAACACTACCAATTTGAAACCATTTGTAAGAAATTAATTTCATTTCAATACCATTTTCATTTTCAAAATACACTTTCACCAACTAGAACCAAAATGGAACACAACATACAATGGACTACCCGAATTAGGAACTAGTGCCTATTCCAAACTCGGTGACATGGTAGTGGGCCATGCCCTAAGTAAGCCATAACACTAAGAGGAACCTGAGACATGCAATTAGAAATTACATGGGTCACTAGTCCATGTGAGATCACAACATAACACCATATTTACTCCATTATCATCCCTCAATCCAAAAAAAGAAGAAGACTCAAATCTCGGAATACCCTTGGAAACTCGAGGTTCAAAACAAGCAAGGGTTCGTGATGCCCTTTATACACCTACCTCATGAGTCCCGAAAGTCCTATTATCCACCTTCCTAAAACCCCAAATAAAAAATCCTGTTATGATACCATTTTTTCATGAACCAGGCTAGGATTCCATCCAACTTGACACCCAACCCGGTCTAATACATGTCCTGAAGGGTGTTCCCAGTCCCCATGGGATGGAAACTATTTTCGAACGTCAAATAAAATCAAAGTTGGAATGATTTCATCCCATATAATAACCAGGATAAAATAAATAAACTAAAAAAACTAAGCATGCAACAATAACCAACAACTGAGTCTCAATAAAATATTCAAATAGATCCATATACAAGATACAACTAGACAAGCCTGCAAATAAATACAAAACCAAACTAAACTACCACTAACACGATCTCTATGTGACCTCATGGCTAACAACATCCACTAACTAACCATCCACACGACCAACCTATTCCAACAATGAGCACGCGAGCCAGGAAAACTGAACAAAACCTGAACCTACAAAATATCTCAGGTTTACCAACACCGAGTGTTACAAGTAGGGTGTAATCTATAAATCTCAGTAAGAAATCACCAAAGAATCCATGTGTTTCCTTTCCCAAAACAATCCATTAACACAAGTTTGAAAATAAAGTTATAAAAATAAGGTTTTTCATATTTTACTGAACAATAACATCTTTCTATTTTAAAATACAACACACCCCACATACCATTTCCAAAATTGATTACCATTTTATAACCAAAACCCAAAACAAGGGATACTGGGGTTGTGGTGGAAAATAAAGAAGCAGTGCAAGATGGAAACTAATGTAACAAAAAGTAAAAAATCATTATAGATAATAACCATGGGTGATACTAAACATACCTAGAAGTCCACTCTATGTAATTGGTTCAGAACCACCCGCCGGGATATGGTGATGCCCCTAAGTCTATAACTAACTAGTCACCCTAAACTTTCCAATCCAGTGGCACAACCCTCCTAGCCTTACAAAAAATCCAGGAGGGTACCAAATGTCTAATTGGGGATGGAAAGCTACCATCACTCAATCATCTAAAAGACACCCAGGAACCCATGGTAATAGTAAACTGTGTAAGGGGGAGGCCCTCGCACATGTGACTCACCTTACCTGCCTCCAACTCACTTGCCTACCCCAAAAACGGACACCACTATGTGATAACCCACAACAGGAAATAAAATCAATAGAGGTTCCACACATATATATCTCACATCAACACAAGTGATAACTGGGACATCACATCATATAAATATCCAAACCATTTAGTAAAACACTTTAAATAGCCAACCGAGCGATCACATTTACTGAACCACAGTCTTTTCCAAAATCAATACAAAACACAACTTTTAAAAGTACAAAACCAAACATGCCTTTTAAGTTTACACACCAAAATAAATTTACCAAAACATTTCCAAGTCATTTCTAAAACTATGAGGAACACCGCTATCCAAATAACTTTTTAAATAAGCTTTTCCACACTTTATTAAAAACATGAAACTTTATTAAAGATACCAAACATTCCCTTATGTCAAAAATTTACTAACACACACTCCAAATTCTAAATGGAATACCTTTTTAAGATTAAATTTTAAGCAATCTTTAGAAATCACACATGGGAACCAATATCATTTAGAAAACAAAAGTCATTTAATGAACCAAGGTTTAAGTAGGAACACCATTTTCAAGTTCCATATTCATTTGAGGGCACATCCATTTGTGCACCTTGTGTACTCATGGATGTGCCATCATCCAATGGAACCCCTATACCAACCATAGAAGCATGAAAAACCATTTTCAAAAATTCAACATTTACATTCACCCAAACCCAAAAAGTTCATTTTATTTCAAAATAAAAACAACCTCTTTTAAAAAAAAAATGAGAATCCTTTCAAAACATAACTACCGCAATTCTCAAGCCATAATTTGTGTTCAAATCACAAATTCATTAAATACCGCACATAAAATCTAATTTAGAAAAACATAACAAGGGAAAAATATCACAACAAGGCTTTATATCATTTTTAGAAACAATAGGAATCGAATCAAACACCTCAATGGCACCAACACATATGCATAATTGAAGAATCATTATAAAGGATATTTTTAACAATTTCTACCAATATAAAAACACAATAATAATCTAACTATATTCCTTATAGAGGTTAAAATAACATTTAAAAATTAATTTAAATCATGAAAGTATCCATGGTTTGTGCTAGAAAGGAAAGGCATGGAAACACCTACCTCGGTGGTGTGAGAACGTAGCGAAACCTTCGGAGAAGAAATATCTAAGCCCCATGGACCGTTCTCATAGCCTAGATCCAAAGGGAAATGAACCAAACATAAACCCTAGACATTAGGGTTCGGTCATGGGAGTAAACCCAAATTAAAACCAAGAATTATAGATAGGGAAAAGAGGAGAAGAGGAAAGGGAAGGATTTGATGAAGAAATCATGGAGAATCACTAACCTTTGGTGAGAAATCGCCCAGAAAATGGCCCAAAATGAAGGAGAACGAAGTGGTGGCACCCTATGGTCTATACCCAACAAGTATGGCTTCAAATGAGATGTAGAATCACTTAAATAATATTTTTAGATTAAATTATATTTAGCCCATAATGGGATGCATGGTTTTTCTACATGGTTTTGTAAACCATTTACTAACCATGCGAATACTACTAGAAAATTCTGAAACTTTGTAGATTTAAGTTTCATGGTTTTGGAAAACCATTATTAAACTGTGTGACCTGAATTTTTTTTCCAAAAAATATTAAATGACACCCCAAACACTAGGGAATCCCACCCGAAGATCCTCGAACGATTTAAACACAATATAGTGACACCGTGGGTATCACAAAATCTCCACATGAAACTTTCTCCCAATAACATTCACAATAACCATGAGATGGGTTATAAGAAAATAGAAAACACCAAAACACAAAGATTTTTTTAGATACTCAAGCTGAAACTCAACCAAAAGACACAACAATAAGAATAAAATAAAAACAAATGAAAACCATGATCGGGGTGTGACATGCCCACTGCTGACAACCACTGACTGTATATACTCATCCAATAAAAGGTTGACCACCAAATATCTCTCTAGAACCCCATTATATGTAGGAATCCATATAGGGATAAAACTATCTCATATAACTCTACATATACCTCAGTCGAAGGTATGAGCCCTCAAGAACTGATCTCAAACTATTTCCATTGAGTACCTGGAGAGGTTGGTAAACCTCAATGAGTACTCAGATACTTACATATTATTCTACCAGTGATATAGAATCTCTGGGATATGAATATCCCTCAGTGTATAATGTGATAGATACTCTTTAAAAAGGTTTTCAAACTCGATCCATGAAAGAGTCGCCTCATCGTAAGACCGAGTAACTAAACCCCACCATCACCCTGCTGAGCCGTAAAGAAGGCTTACTGCCAGGACCACCATCTAATCTACCGGTGTCTTGACTTGTCAAGACATGAGTTATTTAAGATGAGGGAAGGTATAACAAGATGTCTAGGCCTTCTTTCCTCAAGATAAAGGAGATATAATGACCCTCGAGTCCCACCTCCAATAGGCCCTGAGGTGGCGACCAACACCAAGGGAGTAGAAATCTCACAAAAATGGGAGGCAATACCCTTTTCATAGTAACCAAGATCAGGAGATAAGATGTACCAACCTCAAACAACTCCAAGATAGATATATAGAAAGAAACCAAAACCTATCCCACATACATTCTTAAAGAAAAACTACTAAAAAAATAAAAATAAAACTCCAAGGTAAGTACCAAATTAAAACTAAGCAACGAAACAACAACTGTCCCCAATGTCTGAGGTAGTAAGGTCCAACAAAATCCATGTAATCTCCCTGGAAACATGAAAACAACTTTATATACATTGGGTGAGAATACAAGTATACTCAATAGGGAAAAAACCAAAGTCCCTTGTGCACAAGTGGGAGAAGCATACTAATGCCCCAATGAGAAAATAATTCAAACTCAAAAGAACATAAAAAAGTATACTATCCACCCCAAACTCACCAAGGAACACTCACCAAATAATTCAAGTCAGGTAATGAAATATAATAATCAAATCGATATTTGGGTACCCCACACCACTTCCCACTGGTTAACTGCTCATCCCTAATGGAAAACTTCCTAAAACAACCATGCTATTCCGCATACCCCACTGTCACAACCTTCTCACACATACCTAGTCGACAACCACATAATATCATACCTGCAGACACCTAGAACATAACCACCACACGTATCACTCGAAAACACCTAAGCCTCATCCCGAAGACACCTGGGAAATAAACCACCTCTCACACAGATAATAACATAACTATGGTATTAAATCTCAATCCATTATAGACTTCCCAATTAACCTTGGGTGATAAATTCCCAGAAGAGGGACCAGAGTAAAGTCAGTAACCATCCATCCATCCTTCCACCAGGATGTTGGGAAAGACACCCTCTCCCATAACAATGGGGGTGTTTGGAACATAGTTCTCAACATGGGTGGGGTGTGTATAGAAAAAATAAGGAACTAAAATTTTATATATATAGGTAAAAAAACACTCATCCCATCCTATGGAATTCCAAACATACAATTAGTCCCTTCAAAACCACACTTTCCCCTTCCCCTACGTGCATGTACCACCACGAACAATGGTCACTTGAACACCATTTCACTACAAGCCCCGATTTGAAACATACCCCCAGTCGATTCATTTAACAAATTATCATTATGAATCATCAAATAATTCATTTATTTATTCCATCCCTACCTGGGAAACTAAAAATAACAACATCTACAACCATTCATAGAAGGCTGAAAACCACTAAACCCTCCCCGTAACAAAACACACAACAAAAAACCACTTCATTATTCCTCCCCATTTAACACCCATTCATATTTCTACATTACCAACTTCATTATTAAAAGTTTTATCGCCTAATTCACCCCATTACAACCAAACCTGGTAGCCCCACTGCACAACAACACCACACCCAACACACCCATAAACACGAAATCATGACACAACCCAAATCTATAGCCCCGCTGCCAAACCACTTCCCAAAAGCAGTCCCACTGCACAACAAGTCTATCCATTCCACAATCAATCAATCTCTCAAACTAAGATACCATCACACTGATAGTACCACCCCGTACACAAAGTCACACATATAAAATAGGGTTAATTTATATTTGGATAACTATTCTTTAAATTCTACTTTGATAAGTAGGGGTGATCACACTAGGGTTTTCATCCTGGGGAATCCATTCCATTTAACTGGGTATACATGATTAATTAGACTAATATTTACCTCAATTATTCAAAAAGAAACAACAATTGTTATAAAGCATCACCCATGCGTAGTAAAATACCACCAATGACCATGATTTTCAGAAACCATACGGTCACAACAAATCACATAATCAACGAAAGATAACAAATAAAATAGGTGATCAACATCAATATCTCCCCCTTCCCCCATTTATTAATTGTCATTATCTTTGCTAAATTTGTAGTCAACCATTCTCACGAGGAGGCATCATTACATCCACCCCACATGATACACAATTAAAATAGAGATAAAGTAAAATCCCTACTTAGAACAACATGCAACCAACAATTCTTCCTTGAAAAAATAGGGGGGGTGTGTGAGTAGTAGGAAAACTCAAAAGAAAACTAGATAGGGGGCCACAAAACAGGCACAAAGCTCATCTATGAATAAAAGTTCTCCATGCACTAGGAGAAAAGATAAGAGAGGACCTAGGCCTTAGAAAATGTCAGATCCTATATCAACAGAACGAAAAATGGTTTCAAGGCCATTAAAGTCAGATCATGGCCAATACCACATGGTTGGATTATTTCAAATCCTCTGGATCATTAGGATATTAAGATATAATTAATATTTTTTGAAACTCCTTTAGAAACACCCAAACAATGATTTAAACTCAATTCACATCAAATAAAATGTGAAAGAAGTGAAGCTGGAAAAACTGGAAGAAACTAGGGAAAAAATAGAAATTTGGAAAACTTTCAGAAGTGACTCACTATTGGGTGAGTCACCGGTGTCACTATTCGGTGAGACACCACTCGGTAAGACACTATTTGGTGAGCCACTGTTTGGTGTTACCATTCTATGATCCACTGTTCGCTGTCACCGTTTGGTGATCCACCATTCGGTGTCACCATTCGGTGAGCCACCATTCGGTGTCACCATTCGGTGAGACACTATTCAGTGTCACCATTCGGTGTCACTGTTTGGTGTCACCGTTTAGTGTTACCGTTTGGTGATCCACTGTTCAGTGTCACCATTCAATGATCCATCATTTTGTGTCACCATTCGGTGAGCCATCGTTCAATGTCACTATTCAGTGAGCCACTATTCTGTGAGCTACTATTCGATGGCTTATCATCGAATGAATCACCACTGGGTGACTCATCGGTGAGAGGAATCATTAGCGAGTCACCGGTCCTAACTCACCATTGCAAAAACTAGATGTTTTGAAAACTCTCGAATTGAGCCACCGTTACCTCCCATAACACACAAAAAACTGGATTTTCACAAAGTAATGGATCGAAGGGGTCTAGGCCATTACATCAGATACCTTTGAAACTATTCTCATCCTCGAGAATCAAAAACTAAACCCAGAAGGATAAGGGGTCCGAACGACCACCCCATAAGATACCTCTTAAGGATAAACCATCTTGCATTTTTTGAAAGATGGAGTGAAAACCTTTACATCCAAGAACACATCCCTGACATCTACTGCCCCAAACAACCACACCACACCAAAAGCCACACCGTCCAGACACATGGAATAGTTAATTCCTTCCTCCAATCCAAGATACTATCTGTATTGGGTGGCACCAACTCACCCGCATGGGTTTAATCACATCCACATTAATGCATCTCGATTAGGGATCAAGTACTCCCCTTCCCACGTGTCAAGACTCTTCACACATTAGAGAACAAGGAAACAACTCATATCATAGAAAATAAGGTATAATATCATATCAAAACAAGGCACACAATCAAAAACTCAAAACAACTCTGGGTACTGGGATTGAATATGTGCCTCTCACTCCCAAGTACTCTCCTCCAGGTCACCATGCCTCCACAACACATAAACCAAGGGAATGGTCTGCCCACACAGCACCTTCTCCCAACAGTCCTGGATATCCACTGGCCTCTCCACAAACATTGCATATTCCTCGATATCCAACACCACCCAATCAATGACATGGGAGTCATAATGAAGATACCGATGATGCTGTGATACATGAAAGATGTCATGGATCCTCCCCAACTGTGGTGGAAATGATAGCTAATATGAACCTCACCAACTTTTCCCAATACTTCAAAAGGTCTGATGAAACTAGGATAAATCTTACTCCCTCTTCCAAACCTCTTCTTCCCACATTGAGTGGAAACCTTCAAGAATACATGGTCCCCAAATTAGAACTCCAAGGGAATTCTCCTACGATTAGTATACAACTTCTGACAGTCCTGTGCTGCCTTCATCCTCTCACAGACAAGCCACACCTTATCTGTCGTACTCTACACCATGTATGGACTATGAAAAACTGCCTCCCCAACATCTGTCTAGCACAAGGGTGAATGACATGGTCTTCCATATAAAGCTTCAAATAGAGCCATGCCAATGGAAGAGTGATATCTGTTGTTGTAAGTGAACTCTACCACATGAAAATGTCGCACCCAGGACCCACTAAGGTCCAGAACACATGCCCGCAACATGTCCTCCAATGGATGGTCCTCTTTGTTTTTCCATCCATATGAGGGTGGAAAGTAGTGCTGATGCATAACTGAGTGCCATAGGCATGTTGCAATCCCCTCCAGACTCGCATCTTAAAACATGTGTCCCTATAAGAGACAATAGATATCTGAACTCTATGTATCCACACTATCTCATCCACATACCTCTGCACTAAGGCATCCACTGTTATTAACTCCTTGATCGCTAAGAAGTGAGCTGACTTAGTCAATCGATCCAATACTACCCAGATTGCATCGCATCCTACCCGAGCCTTGGGTAATCCTGTGACGAAATCCATTGAGATGTCATCCCACTTCCACTCAGGGACATCTAAGGGCTACAACAGACCACCGAGAACACATTGATCATCCTCCACTTGCTGGAACACCAATAACTTTTCCACAAACTCCATCACTGCCTGCTTCATCTCGGGCCACCAGAACTATTTCCTCAAGCCTCGGTACAACTTGAAAACTCCTGGGTGTACTACCAGGGGTGATCTATGGAACTCACAGAGAACTCCCTCATGAATCACCATTGGGATGAACAACTTCCCATGGAACAACATATAATTCTGACCATCCTCCGGCCATACCTCCAAATCATTTCCTTGGTCAACACGATCTCGCATCACTTCAACCTTTGAGTCTCCACACTGAGACTCCTCCACCTACCATGTCATAGATGACTACACCATCATTTGAAATAGAAAACCTCTTCCACCATCCATTCCTACATCTAAGTTAAAGTAAACCAACTCCTCAATTTCTCTCCAAGCATTCGAAAATTCAAAAACTACTTCCTTTTGCGACTTCCTGCTCAAAGAATCGGCCACAACATTCCCATTTCATAAGGTGTAGGAAATCTAAAAATCGTAATCCTAGATAAACTCCATCCACCTCCACTATCAAAAGTTTACATCTCTATGGGAAACGATATACCTCAAGCTATTGTGATCTATAAACACCACAAATCTCTCCCCAATGAGGTAATTTTGCCACAAATTCAGTGCAAACATGACCGCTACAAGTTCCAGATCATGGGTGGCATAGTTATGTTCATGGGGACATAACTTCCGAGACCCATAGGATATCAATCCCCAATGCTACGTCAACACACAACCCAAGACCAAATGGGAAGCTTCACAGAACACCTCGAACATCACCCCTTCCTCTGGAAACCTTAGCACTGAGGCAATGACCAACTTTCCCTTAAAATAGGTGAAAGATACCCCACAATGCTCACTCCACACAAAGTCCTGTTCCTTTCTTGTTAGAGCCATTAACGGGGATGCTACCTAGGAGAAATCAGGTATGAATCTCCCATAGTAGCCTACAAAATTGAGAAAACTGCGAACCTATACCACATTCTTGGGTGCTACCCAAGAAATAACTACCTCGAACTTTGATGGGTCCACTGCTATGCCCTGATGAGATACCACATGCCCAAGGAAGTGGACCTCCCATGTCCAAAACTTTCACTTGGTTCACTTTTTGTAGAGATGGTGGTGTCGAAGGATCTCTACGATAGTCCTGAGATGATCAATATGCTCCTACTATAACCTTGAGTAGATCATAATTTCAATAATGAATACAAATATGAAATAGTTTAGGAACTCACAAAATATAGATTTCATGATCCCCATGAACTCTCTGGGTGCATTCGTAACACCAAATGGCATAACTATGAACTCGAAGTGCCCATACTCACACCTAAAAGTAGTCTTCAGGATGTCACACTCATTCACCCTCAATCAGTGATATCTAGACCACAAATCGATCTTTGAAAAACAACTCGCTCCCCTTATTTAGTTGAAAAGATCATATATCCTCAGGAGAGGGTAATAGTTCTTGAACATTACCTGATTCAACCTCCAGTAGTCTATACCCAGCCTCAGAACACCATCCAAATTCTTTGAAAACAAGACTAGATCACCCCACAGTGACACACTGGGCCAAATAAAGCCCTTCCTCATTATATCTTCAATCTATATCCGGAACTACCATAGATTATAAGGTTCCATTCGATAAGGATCCATCAAAATCACAAAAGCACCCAGCTGCAAGTCTATCCCAAATTCAATGTCACATCTAGGGGGTAGAGTCACAAACTCCTCAGGAAAAACATACAAGAACTCTCCAATGACCATGGGAGTCCCCTCCATCTCCATGTCCATCGATCCCACTAACATCTCAGCTAATAAGGAAAGAAGAGGCTCCATGCACCGGCTACCCACCCGACAGCTCCACTCACCAACGAAAGCTACACGTTGGCCTTTCACATCTGAAAACACAAATCTTATCTAGAATAAGTTGATAATAGCATGGGCCAAAAACAACTAGTTGATGCTAAGGATGACATCATACAACTTCATATATAACAGGAAGAGATCCCCACTAGACTGATGCAACCCCAACATCAATATACATCCCTAGAAAACATAAAAAAAATATGGTCTAACCTATGACTAGTGTACTCAACACCAAGGGCACAAAAAGTATCTCTATGTCCAGTACCAAGTCAGGGGATATAGTAGGTGTAACAAAAAATTGTGATTCTATTGAATCAAACAAAGAACAAGAAATATTATGAACAAACTGATCGTACCTTGAACGATCTCTGGCCCCACTGGAACTGCAGCCTTCGTGGCATGCGATTGACCATGCTCGAAACCTCTTACCCTCTTATATCAACCACCTCCTAGACCATGAAATGGTCTAGGTCCATGAGGATCACCCTGAGTTTTGCCTCCTCCTGCACCATCCACCCTCGGTAGAGCAGGGGCCTGCTATCCCTGCTACTGGAAAGGCTTGGATGGAAACTACTACTAAGGTAGGTGATGAACCTGCCAACCTACACCATACTGATATCAAGTCAGGAAAAATCCATGGAGGTGCCCATGAACTCCACAATCAAAACACCGTGGCCCTAGGGCCGTGGGAAAAGGGAAAGGACCAAAGGGTCAGAACTGAAACTACTGGGGTCAGCTCCCCGCTGGCCGAAACCTGGAAGGCCCTGACGCCGAAGACATTTTACTCATGACCTTCCCCTTTGAATAACTCAGAAAAATTCCCTATTTTGGCATACCTCCTCATAGGTGCATCCTTTTTACCACCTCAACCTTCTTCTAAACCTCTATGTATGCCAGTAGGGTGAAGGGAGTAACCAAATATTGAAGGAAAGGGAGGAGTGCCTCCTCTATGTTCCTCGCTCGAGACTCCTCATCTAGAAAGAGATCCAGAGAAAAATGTAGGAGATCCTTGAACTTGATACACAACTACATCACTGAAATACTCCCTTACTATAGGGAGAGTAGATCCTGCCTCTTATGGGCCTTCATCTGAGAAGAAAGGTATTCCGCCCAGAACTCATTCTCAATGTCATCCCATGAAACATCAATCTCATTTCTCTCCCTGAGGTAAATCATCCACCACTGACGCACTACTCTACTTTACCTAGCTCACCTCTAGAGAAACCCAGTACTATGTCGGAGCCCAGATCAAGCTGAAAGAGATCCCCAACTCCTCGAGTCAAATCTCCATCTCTTTGTCTGAGACACTGCCCCCATACTTTCCTAGATTCTTCCGCTAGAAGGCACGAAGCGTCTTCTACCACTGGTTATCCTCCTCCACTAGATCAAACCTATGCCGATCAGATAGATTGTCCTGCTATGCCTCCACTTCTTGAGCCATTCATGGACGACAACCAAGTTCCATAGCCGAAAGATAAACAAAGAACTCCTAAGCCCGAGTTTTATGGAATTTATTTAGGGTTAATTTTAACTAATTTATTATTTAAATTTCCTTAAAATACCCAAGATAAACAAGAACATAAGTCATCATGATGCATGTACCATTACTAGGGTCTCTACCCCACAATCAGTGTAGCCTCACTTGGTCGTTCTGTAAGCTAAGAGTCCTTACATTGGATCAGAGGCCCCCTAAAATCCCATGTCCTAGCTGGTCTCCCATGGCCTGTGTCATGCACCAAGGTCACCTAACACTGTTTCCCTACAAACCCATGAAATTATAAATGTTCCTAACTCCAAGCTCCATCATATCTCTCAACCATCACCTCTGATACCATTCTGTCATTGCCTGCCTTCTTTAAGATGAGGGAAGGGATAACAAGATGCCTAGGCCTTCCTTCCTCAAGATGAAGGAGAGATAATGACCCCTGATTCCCACCTCCAATAGGCCCTGAGGTGGTGATCAACACCAAGGGTTTATAAATCTCACAAAAAATGGGAGGCATTACCCTTTTCATAGTAACCAAGGTCGGAAGATTTGATGTACCAACCTTAAAAAACTCCAAGATAGGTATATATAAAGAAACCAAAATCCATCCCATATGCATTCTTAAAGTAAAATTGCTAAAAAAATAAAAAGAAAACTCCAAGGTAAGTACCAAAATAAGACTAAGAAATGACACAAAAACCATCCCCGATGTCTAAGATAGTAAGTTCCAACATGGTTTGTGTAATCTCCTTGGAAACCAGAATTTTTTTATGTACGTAGGTTGAGCATACAAGTATACTCAATAGGGAAAAAACCAAAGTCACTCATGCACAAGTGGGAGAAGCATACTAATGCCCCTGTAAGAAAACAATAGAAACTCAAATGCACCTAAAAAAGTATACTATCCACCCCAACATCACCAAGGCATGCTCACCAAATAACACAATTCAAGTAATGTAATATGATAAGCACATCAATATTTGGGTACCCTACTCCACTTCCCACTGGTTAACTACTCATCCTTAATGGTGAACATCTTGACACTACCACACTCTTCCGCAAGCCCCACTGTCACAAACTTCTCGTACACACCTAGGCCACAACCACATCATATCCTTTCCACAAACACCTGGGATACAACCACCACACGTCCCACCCGAAAACACATGGGCCTCATCCCGAAGAAACCTAGGAAATAAACCACCTCTCACATAGCCAATACCATAAATCCGTTATTAAACTTCAATACATTACATCCTTCCCAAAGAACCTTTGTTGATAAATTCCTAGAAGAGGGAGCAGGGAAAAGTGAGTAACCAGCCATCCATCCTCCTATCGGTATGTTGGGAAATACTCCCTCCCCTATAATAATGGGGGTGTTCGGTACATAGTGCTCAATACAGGTGGGGTGCATATAGAAAATAGAAGGAAATAAAATTTTATATATATAGGTAACAAAAACTCAGCCTATCCTATATAATTCCAAACATAAAATCAGTCCGCTCAAAACTACCCTTGCTGCTACCCCTATATGTTCATATTTCTTTTAATAATGGTCACTTAAACACTGCTTTACTACAAGACCCAATTCAAAACATACCCCCAACCGATTCATTTAACCAATTATCATTCTGTATTATCAAATCATTCATTTATTTATTCCATCCCTACTTAGACAAATGACAAGCACAACATCTGCATCTATTCTCAGAAGGCTACAAGCCACTAAACACTCCCCATAACAAACCACACAACAAACAAACCACTTCATTCTTCCTCCCCATTTGACACCCATTCATATTTCGAAATTACCAACATCATTCTTCAAAATTATCCCACCTAATTCATACCCTCACAACCAAACCCTATAGCCCCGCTGCAGAATAACACCACACATAACACACCCATAAACACAAAATCATGACATAACCTAAACCTACAGACCCGTTGACCAATCGCTTCCCAGAATAAGTCCCACTACATAACAAGTCCATCAATTCCTCAATCAATAAATCTCTAAAATTGAGATACCATTACACCACCATTACTTCCCCATACACACATGCACACCTATCAAACAGGGTGAATTCAGATTTGGCCAACTGTTCTTTAAATTCCACTTTGATAAGAAGGGGTGATCACACAAGGGTTTTCATCCTAGGGAATCCATTCCATTTAACCAGGTATACGTGATTAATTAGGTTGATAATTACCACAATTATTCACAAGGATACAACAACAATTATAAATCATCACCCATGTGTAGGAAAATACCACCAACGACCATGATTTTCAGAAACCACATAGTCACAACAGATCACCTCATCAACCAAAGATAAAAAATAAAAAAAGCGATAAAAATCAACATCTCCCGCATCCCCGTTTATTACTTCTCATTATCTCTATTAAATTTGGATTCAGTCGTTCTCAAAAGGAGGAACCATTAAACCCACCCCACATAATACATAATTAAGATAGAGATAAAGGAAAATCCATACTTGGAACATCAGGTGACAAATGATTATTCCTTTATAAAATAGGGGGATGCATGAGTAATAAGAAAACTCAAAGGAAAACTAGATAGGGTGGGCCAAAACCTAGGCACACAGCCCGTTTGGGAATAAATGTTCTCTACGCACCAATAGAAAAGAGAATACAAGACCTCAGCCTTATAAAAATCCAGATCCTATATCAATGGAACAGAAAACAGTTTCATGTCCATTAAAGTCGGATCATGGTCAAGACCACGTGGTTGGATTATTTCAAATCTGTTGGAGCATTAGGATATTAATATATAATTAATATCCATTGAAACACAATTAGAAACACTCAAAAAATTCTTTAAACTTGATTCACATCAAATAAAACATAAAAGGAGCGGAACTAGAAAAACTAGGAGAAATAGGGAAAAATTAGAAATTTGGAAAACATTCGGAAGTGAATCACTTTTAGGTGTGTCACCAGTGTCACTGTTTGGTGAGACACTACTCGGTGAACCACCATTCAGTGTCACCATTCAGTGAGCCACCATTCAGTGTTACGTTCGGTGAGCCACCGTTTGGTGTCACCATTCGGTGAGGCACCGTTCGGCGAGCCACCATTCGGTGATCCACTGTTTAGTGAATTACCATCGAAAAACTCACCACTGGGTATCTCACTGGTGTGATGCACCATTAGTGAGTCTTCGGGTCTGACTCACCATTGAAAAAATTGGATTTTTGGAAAAATCCAGAATTGAGCCACTGTTACCTCCCAGAAAACCCCAAGCACTGGATTTTCACAAAGTAATGGGCCAGAGGGGTCTGGGTCATTACATGAATAGATGAAAAAATCAGGTCACCGCCTCAAGCCAGTCCTCATCTGCCTATAGGCCAGGCTCTCTTCAGAAAATGATGGGTATCTTTCACTGAAACTCATGAAGCGTGATCAACCTATGCACCTAATCCGTAGGTACTACAGATACCATGTGCTACTCTATAGGTGGTGGTATGGATGGTGCACCACCTGAAGGTAACATCTCAGTACATGGTCTCTATATTGAAGCCTCGTCACTAAGGGGATCATCCTCATGATCAAGCTGCTAAATCCTAACTTTCATACATCATAGAGAAATCCTAAAAGTAAACAATATTTACCATAGTCAATGACTATATCTGGAGAGCTGACTTAAGAAGGACATGGAAACCTCAACCCATTATTACATGATGCATGTACCATTATTTTACATGCAACCAGTGATCTCATGTATTAAGTTTAAAATTAGGTGATCAGAGTCGTGATGTATGGATATGTAGGACTCTACACTAACATTAGAGTCTCTGGCCTAAAATATGAACTCAAAACACTTAACACTGTTCCCTCAAACAAATCACATAGACTCCTAGTCCTAAAGTATAACCGACCACTCTGATAAGATTCTATCATGAGCCATCCTAGTGGGGACCATGATGCAACTCCCCAATCCCACCTTCAATAGGCTAGGGGATAAAGACTAGTGCCGAGCAGGTATATCACTAACATGGGAGGCCTTAGCCTAAGTACCTATAAACAAAACCACATATTTAATCCCATATAATTATTGAAATGTAAAAACAACTGACATATATGCATGCATACATCTAAATCTCGTAACCAGAGTATCATAGGAAGTAAAGAAAAGTAAAAAGGGACAAATACAAGCCCACCACAAAGATTTTGTAACACATGTCTAACCCGAAGTAAAAGGTACTTAAATTGATGTCTGAAAGCCATAAGAACACACCTCGGTCTATCTGGTCTCACTAAGAACCGTTTGGTCCTGGTCTACCTAGGAATCTTTCAAAAGGTTGACCATCTTCAAAAGAAACGATGTGTGCGGGAAAAGATCATATAAGGCTGAGTATAATAATACTCAGTAGGACACCCCAAGACCACAAATCATAAAATAAGGAAATACAGTCAGCTCTACATATGTATATTTATACATCACATATAACAAGAATATCTAGATATACTCAATCCAATACACATATTCTAAAGGTAATCCATAACCATATCATACTAACCTAGGATTTATGTTCAATGATTCCATGAAGCAGTCATTCAAGATAACACACTCTTGAGTATGATGATACTAATGATGTACGTTCGAGAGGTACTTCTCATCGGGTCTCATCATGAGAAAGAATACACTGATAGATCTAAAGAGAATATGATACACATATGAGGATCATAGCTAGAGAAATGGGGTAATATCCACAACTCCTTATCGATTAACCCTCTAAGTAGAGGATCGGTGCCTAGTAGGATTGGTCACATTGATACAAAGAACTCCACCTAGAGCAAGAAGATGAATAGAGGATCCCACTCCGGGCCTCTCGGGGGGATTCCAACAACTCTATTCAGGAAGTCCTACTGAATGGATTGTAGTCCTAAGAGTAGGAAACGATTCATACCAACCTTTAAGGAAATGATAAGGGGAACAAAACCTAACAAAACATGTACTATCCATAGAGGATAAGAGATATAAGACATGTTTAAAAGAGTACACGATGTTTAGAAGGGTTACACATCATGTCCATTAACCCTGATTTCTACCCATGCAAACGATCTGTGTCATTAAACCATGTCCATGTAGTATAGAAGAGTACAAACCGTGTAGAGGGGTTACACACTATGTCCTTGTACATTGGGTCCTATATTTATACTCCAGTCGTGTGCCAGTACAGTCCTTCAGACCGTGTACCCATGATCGTATACAAGTACATGAAGTATCTTGAGTACGAGATCTATAACTTGTCTTGTTGGGGAGACACACTGTGTAGGCAACCCATGTACTCCACCCTATGTCCATGCAATCTCCCAAGTACAAGCCGAGTCATCGCACGGGGGATATACGCCATGTATCCCAGGGCTAGATGCCGTGTGTATCATGGTTTTCCAAAAACCCTTCTTCTTTATGTCACTCTATTCCATTTTGCCTTCACCTCAGAATATATATCCAATAACACCGGTATCCTAGGACCATCTCAGGTGATCCTCACTATCACTGAAATAACTGATTACAGTGTCTAATCTATTTGAAAAATGGATCTATTGATCGTTCTTTGTTCTGCATAGAAGAACACCTAAGAACGCAAAATCGGGAAATCCAAAATCGTCTAAATCCCTCCATCTATATCATCACACCTCCGTCATGTTGTGCCAATCCCAAATATATGATATCCGATCGTTGTGCCAAGAAATGGGTACACAAAAAATTGATTGATCAGGATTTATTGAGTCATGGTACAAACAAAGAACACCTACGATGAATGATGAATGAGGAGAGAAAAGCACATATCAATCAAGAGGAATGTACCTTGATTAATGTTCATGTTGACCTTGGTTCATTTTAATTAGAATGAAAATTAAAGAAATCAATAATCTCAAAGATAAGAAATTATCTCATCAAAACCCCACAAATATAATCCCATCCCGCAATACACACGACCTGTGAGTCAATTCGTTCATCAATTGATTCATGTTTGTCATAGAAATAAAGAACAAGGAATTAAAAAAATTGAAATACACACCGTACATTGATTCAGTTAGATTACTGAGGAAGAATGATGAGTTATCATCGTTGTTGTCAAGATCCATAAAATCTGAGGTGTGCCGATCTTTGATTTGAAATTTTTTCATCATTCGCCTAAGAGGATTTTCCAAGGCTCTCTCTAATTATCCTCTAAAGGATCTAGGGTTATGAGGCTAACCCTTGTATTTTTTCATAATATTCTATTTAAATACTAACTGATCGCTGCATAAAACATTTGAAATAAAATAATTTTTTCAAACAATTTTATTCATTTCTTCCCCCACAATGAATTTTCCACAAATGAACCATAATAACTAATGTTAACTCACACCTAGGTTAAAACTTACGTTCTAAGTTCAATGGTGCACTCAGATTTTTGATCTCAGAACACATTAAGATGTTATTCCAATTTTCCAGGAAAACCATGCAAACATGGTATTTAATATATTTAATATATTTCAAACATTTATTATAGGAACAATTGAACTCGAAATCGCACACCATCTCTGTTCCTAGTCTTGAAAATAATTCTTATAATTTTTAAAAATAATACACTAAAAATATTATACATTAAAACCTAGACCAAAAAAGTTCCTAGAATGTAAAATACTTTGTGTATTTTCATTTTTCTTTTATAAAAAAAATACACAACATTTTTATGTACTGAACCCAGAAGTGTAGGTTTGGGGAATCATATATCTTTAATATTTCCATGTGGTAGCTTGAACTTCATCATGCCATAGCTCATAAATCCATCATATGTAAGCTCTACTCATATAGTAAGTCAAAAATACTCAAGGTAGGTCATATTAAATTATTGCCAGCTGTAGAAATGTACTTGCAGTTGACCTTCATATCATATGGTAGGTCATGGAATAGTCACTTTAAACACATCATACTTTCAATTCATCGATCGTTCACTGCTATATCTTGAGTTACTAATGATGTTGGTTGGGAGTTCATCATATGGTAGTTCCTCATTTGTACATACGGTAGTTTGGAAAAGTTTTCCACACAAATACCCTCAGAATCCAAAGGTAGATAATGATGTTGTGGAGGAATTTTCAACATCATATCATCTTTGATCATATGGATTTAGTATAAGAGTATCCTTTTTAATTCTTCAATAGTTCCCATAGTAATCGAGTCCCACATCGGAATCCCAAATATTCTACCTCTGCTTAATAATTTTGAGCACTTCCTTAGCCCCTCATCCATGGAACTAATGTTGAATCCTGAACACACTACACACACTTTTTTTATAAATTGACCCAATAAAAACATAACTTAATAATATATTAATCACCTGATTTAAATAATACATCTCACAAGATAGCCGCACAACCCAAGAAAGAAAGGTTTCATGGATTGGAGATTAGCTACATGAACATATTATTTTAAAACACTGGAAAAAATTTATCGATAAAAATAATCCTCTATACCCTTTTCTAGATACCTCACATGAAATAATCATCATCATAACGTGGGTATTGGAAACATAATAAATGTGTGAGCTCAAATTATCATTAAGGAAAAAATATATCATAGAGTAATAGATCACAAACATGGAGGATAACATGAGAAAGTGGATAAATATATTATTAATATATCATAAGACCATAAATGATAATCATAAAACATGTTAGAGTATCATAATATCATAATAGGATCATTAAGAAAGCATAAAATATAAAACATATAACATGTGAATATGATAGAAAAGTATGTAATACTTAAAAGGGATAATTATAAAAATGTGTAATTTTATGGAAATGTAGATCATATTTAATTTTTTTCATAACTTGATAAAAAACATGGAAATGTGGAACAACCATAATCACAAGAAAACCTATTTGATAAAACTCATTATTCCCATGCTTTTGTGAAAAAACTCATTATGTATAGGCTTGAAAATGTGACCAAACCCATCATGCCCAAATCTGTGTGAAAAACTCATTAGGCCCATGCATAACTATCTAATGAGATATAAACCTTAACCAATGCATTGGATGGCTATATAGGACCCCACATTTTATTATCCATGCATTTGTGTGACACTTAAAATTTATCATAAACATATCTTAATGAATCCATGGAAAATGAATGAGTTTCTTAAACATTTAAATGGAAGTCATTCAATTTTAATAATGAACCCATATAAATAAAATGGGGTTTATAAATCATCCAAATATAAATAATTCACTTTTCATAAATAACCCATGGAAATAAAAATGGTTTTCATAACATTAAATAACAACAAGAAATAAATCGATTGACATCAAAAACTTTATCACCTAAAAATAACCACTTATTAATAGAATAATGGAGGGTAAAACATGAAACACAACTTCATTGGAGATATATATTTTTGAATATAGAGAGTATAATGAAAACCAAATAAAAAAAATATATTTCTTGAAAACATTTTGAAATCATCAATGTAAAAGTCATAGTTTTGAGTCTCTTTTCAAAATGAAACCTTTGTTTTCTTAAAAAAATCAAAAATAAAATAATTCATGAATCTGGATTCGATTTAAAAAATATTATTACATAGAAATAAAAATACTGTATCATTTGAAAATAAATACTTGGATAACGTAGTCCAATAATAAGTCTTATAACTCAAAGAAAGGACTTTGAGTTACCATATCCCATACCATTACCCTTGATTTCCAAGAAAATTATTTAAAATACTATATCATAAAGATAAAAATATTAATTACCTATTTTGGAACCTTATTATTATATATTTATATTTATACTCTTCATTAATAATAATTATCTTCATGTATAATATTTTTGTGATCTCTTTTCAATATCAGGTGATAATAATCATAACCATTTTGAACTAGATTCGTAAAAGTGGATTTGATGTTCCTTTTCATACCAAATATAATAATTCAAAAACAATTAAAGGTTTTGAAATTTATGTTTTATAAATAATTATAATTTTATAATTCAATTACATGGGAGTTGTAGTAATGTTTCATGATAACGAAGATGGTGATGAATTAGATTTGGGCTATTTATCGTTATCGATGGATTATCTTATAATGATAATTAATTTTTTATGTTATTCAAAATGGGAAATGTTAATTATATAGATTAATTATACATATCCTATATATTTATCAAATATAAACCAAAACCATCCATGCTTGTATGTGAAGGAAAATATAACACATTTATTCCTGGAGGCAGTAGTCTGCACAACACAAGATTCACATTTTTATTTTTCTTAATAGAAAAGGGTAGGATAGTTAATCATTGTAAAATAATTATAATAAAAGACCAAAATAATAATTATACTGATGTTATCATTTTATTATGGTGAAATTAAATTTTAGTAAGAAAAAAAATATATAAAGAAATTTAAAAAGAAAGAGTAGTTTAGGAACTTATACCCCACTTCTTGGATTATCTCCTTAACAAGGGGATTAAACCATTGAGGGATTGTGTTTTAAGAAGACTAAATCCTAATTATGGATTATAGGAGTTTGTAGGATAGGTTCTGGTAGTTTTATATCTGATCTTAAGAGGTTTTGGTGTGAGGGGAAGTGATGAGAGGAGTGCCCCTTTTATATGTGAAAAGGAGTTACTTTTTTGTAATTACACAAAATATTTTCAATAATGGAAAGTCAATCATAAGGAAAGTGGATCAGAAATTGATAAATAATGTATTGGATAGTATATAAGGTCTATCCACATATTTACCATTCAAATAGAAGCATGTTTTAAACATTTTAGACCCTTTACATCTAAAGATACTCACTTTTACCATTTTAGTTTTCAAAACAACAAATAGTTTTACCTACATAATATATCATTTAAGACAAAAAATAAAATTATTCTTATTATAGAATTTGGATCTAATAACCCAAAATTTAAAATCAAATTTATTTTATTCAATTTTTAAATGTAATAAAAATTAATTTTAAAATACTAAATGTATAATATATTAATTATATTTGAAAAATATAACATAAATTCTAAAATGTAAAATATGGGTTTATAAATTTAAACCAATATTTTTTAAATTATAAATTAACTTATAAAATACATATTTTTTCTTGTAAAAAGTTTCCATAAATTTAAAATTAATAATTATATACTAATAAATTCATAAATTCATGTTGTTTTTAAAAATGGTATTTTAAAGTATTCACATAAAATAAATAATCTTTTTAGAAAAATTAGAATAATTCATCTTAAGATAATATGGACAAAAAAATATAAAAATAATGTATTTTTTTTTCAAATTCACATCTTAAAATTTATAATTTTTTAATTAAAAATATAAAATGTAGTGAAAATAGGTTTTTATAGGAAAGTGACTTTTCATATATTATATATTCTTCTTCTGATTTCCTATATATTACTATTTAAACTAATTTTAACCCTTTATTCACATAAAAATATATTATTTATGAAAATAAGTAAAGTTTAGAAAAGATATTTCATTAGTTTCTTAGTTTTACTAGTCGGTTCGATATTTAAAGTGAACTTTATTTTGTTTTTATATATATTTTTTCATAATTCTATTACCACTATTTATACCTACCAATTATATGGATAATTTAAATTGGTCCATATTTTTTTGGGTTTCAATGTTGTGTGTGGAGAAATCCATAAAATCTAGTTTTTATTGAAGGAGGAAAATTAGGGTCATTACATTATAACCCTTTAAAAATATTGTTTTCAATGAAATTTCATTACATGGAAGAAAAAAGTGTGGGTATTTTTATCTCATCACAACCCCAGGTTACCACATATCCTTTTGAAAGTAATTATTTCACTATAGAACTTTGACAAGATGAGTTGCCTTGTTCCAAAATACATTATCTTTTTGATCAAAAATCTTCACTGGTTGTTCCTAAAATGGGAGACTGTGTTCCAATTGCACAACTTCCGAGATGAGAACATGTGATGGGTCTGGTATATAATTTCTAAAAAGTGATACATGTAACACATTTGTTTCATGGAATATGTTTGGAGGCAGTTATAATCAATAAACTACAACCCCAATATGATCATGTATCACGAAGGGTTGGATGTATCAAGGGTTCAACTTCCCTTTCTTACAAAATCTTATAAATTATTTACATGGAGATATTCAAAGGGATACATTGTCACCAAATTTAAACACTAAATCTCATTAATGATAATATATATAAATCTTACATTGAATATTTTTTGCTTTTATATATTATATAATGGTTTGAACCTTATTCTTCATTTCTTGGACAAAGTCAGGACCAATCCACTTCCTCTCTATGACTTCAACCCAACATGTTGGAGTCATACTTCTCTTCCTATACAAAGCCTCATATATTTTCATTTTAATTCATGAATACTGTTGTTATATGAGAACTCTACTAGGGGGAGGTGTTGATCCAAACATTCTTTGAAATCCATCGAACAAGATCTAAAAAATATCCTCTAGAATTTTAGTTGTCCTATAATACTGACCTTATTCCTAAGGATGATACACAGTGCAAAAGCTCAACTCTACCTCCAAATATTTTTGAAGACTTCTCTATAACCTTGAGGTAAAAATCAGATCCTATTCATATATAATGGATAGTAGTACTCCATGAAACCTCACCACTTCCCTGAGGTATAATTTAGTGAGTTGTTAAAGGGACAAGTATTCATTTATGGAAATAAAATGTGATAAATTTGTAAGGCGATCAACTAAAACCAAATATAATTATGGACTTTATATTTTTTGGGGAGTCCTTTGATGAATCCCATAATGAATTTTTCCCATTTCCATACTGGTATGGGTAATTTTTTCAACATAACCTTATACTTTTATCATCCATCCTTATCTGGATGGGATAATAAGATTTGAGATATGTATTCTACAATCTCTCTCTTCATAATATCCCACTAGAAGTTTTATTTTAGATATCTATAGAACTTTATACTTCCTGGATGTATAGATAAATATGATCTATGTGAATCATCCAAAAGTACCTTCTTTAATTCTAACTTTGAGGGGACACATATCCAGGTTCCAAATCTTATAAGTCCATATTTATCAATGTTGAAATCCATAATATTTTATACCTTTTTTATATAGATATACATAATCTTTTTGGAATTTTTTGATCTTTACATGAGTGAATGGATGTGAAGTCAGTTTTAGAATATAGGATTTATCTCACCCAGTTATGAATTCAAGATTCATCCTATACAAATCCCTGACAATACGGTCCTTTTTAATTCACATCACGGAGAGAGTAACATCATCATTCTTATTCAGAGTAACATCCACCTTATTTTCCTTCCCTAGGTGGTAATGTATAAAGTAGTCATAACATTTAATGAAATCCAACCCCATCCTTTGGTTCATTTTCAATTACTTTTGTGTGAATATATATTTCAAGCTCTTGTGATCAACATATATATATATATATATATATATATATCACACCTTTCTACATAGAGATAATTCCGCTAAATATTCAATACAAAGATCACTACTACCAACTCTAAATCATGCGTTAGATAATTTTGTTCATGATTTTTTAACTGGAATGATCCATAAGTAATTACTTTATTATTCTGTGTGAGCACACAACCCAAAACACTTTTCAAAGCATCACTGTATATTAAAATCCCTTCCCCACTATTGGGTAATGTAATTATTGGAGCAGTGACCAACCTTTACATCAATTCCTTAATACTTTATTCACATTTTTCTGTCTAAAGGAACTTTACTCTCTTCTGTGTTAACATGGTTAGTGTATTTTATAGCTCTGAGAAATTTCTCACAAAGTTTCTATAATTTTCTTCTAACCTAAGAAAACTACGAATCTCAATTATTGTGGTTGGACTAGTCCATTTCTTGATAACATCCTCTTTTTATGGATTTACTGACATGTTCTTTCTTGTGGTTTCATGATCTAATAATGACACCTTTTGTAGCTATAATTCACATTTTATAATTTTTTCATGCAACTTTTCCTATCTCAAGGTATTTAATACAATTTTGAAATGATCTTCATGATCTTCCTTTTTCATTGAATATAAAAGAATATTATCTATAATGAAAATGAAAAAATGATAAATTTGGTCTTGAAAGAATCTATTCATTTGATCCATGATGATAATAGGGGAATTAGTAAGTTAAAAATACATCACTATAAACTCATAGTGACCATAAATCATATAGAAATATGTCTTATAAATATCATCTCATTTGACTCTTAATGGATGGTATCTAGATCGAAGGTAAACCTTTGAGAATTATTGATCTCCTCAGAGTTGAATAAATATATTATCAATTTTTGGGTAGATGTTACTTTTTTGATTTTTATTTTATTAGTATCATGAAAATCAATACAAATATTCATCGATGCATCCTTTTTGAAAAAGTGGACTAGTATACCCCATGGTGAAGCATGGAGGTGTATAAAACCATTTTCAAATTTTTCTTGTAGTTACTTATTTAACTACACTAGTTTAATTGGATCCATTCTATATGTACTTGTTGATATATGCATAGATCCAAGAATTAATTTTATTGAAAACTCTAACTCACCCACTTGGGGAAGAACATGCATCTAATCCAAAAATACATCAGTTTATTCCCATAAAATAGGCATGTAATAAATGTTTATTTACTCCCTAATCATCTTATCCAAGAGTCCCTCATTGTTGGGTACCATAAACCACATTATATATTTTGATTCAATAGGGAGTTCATAATTATCCTCGCATCAATTTAAAATAATAATATGGGTTGGGATATGAAATAAGACTTCTTTATCATAATAGTTGATAGGTAATTTCTATAGGGAAATCCAATCTACACCAAATATTATGTCAAATTCAACCTAGGAAATAATAATTAGATCCGTAGGAAGTATCCTCCCATAAATCTCAATCAGATTATATTTTTAAAACTTAGACACAATCATTGCACCACCATAGGTTTTCACGAATAGTTCAATATGAATTGTTTGGGATGGTGATTCCACATTCATATAAAAAATATATGATATAAAATAATGTGATGAATGAGAATCAAATAAGGAATTAACAGGTCAATAAAATAGATCAATTCTACCTCACATCACTTCATTTTCATGATCTACCTTAGCGATAATAATCATCAATTCCCTTAATTATTCCCTTGGTTTGTGAGGTTTCTGGGGAATTTTTATTCATTGAAAAAAGGGTTGTGTCACTGATTCACATAATTTATAAACTCCTTACACTTGTAGCTTGTTTCTGTGAGCATATAATTTTCATGGAACTTATTCTATTCTATTTCATTAATCATCCTCTTAGCCTTGTTTTGATATTTGTGGGCCTGGTGTACAACTTTACCACATTTAAAATAATTCCCTAATCCCTTTATATAATTACCCAAGTGATTTATCCCTTATTTATTGCTTGTAGAAATTTTTTACATTTTCCCACTTTTTTTCTTATCATCAGTGCTTACATGATACTTTATATTCAATTTATTTTCCCTATAATATTGAGTAGTTCCATTTTCCATCTCAATCTTAAGATCAAATTAAAAAATATCTTCATTTATTTTGAAGTCTCTTATGGATAACTCCCTTAGAAGACTATGATTTAAGCTAGTAAATAACCAAATTTTCTCTTGGTATCATAGATAAAACTAGAGCCATACCTCACACGTCTTGTGAAATTTTCTTCATATATTCCAATAGTTTCATCATAATTTTCCTAAATTCCATGAATTACTACTCCATTTTTGTGTGAAAATTACATGGGAAATACTTAGTGAAAAATATATTCTTGAACTCTTCCCATTCCATAGAGTTTATTTCCTCCTTTTTCTTTGTATTCTTAATGAGACTCCACCACTGGTCAATATCCCATTCTAAATTATAGACTACCCAAGCAAAATTCTTTTGGATCAAAGAAAATATATTTTCTATTGCATTGACCCATTTCTCAATAACCAGTGGATTAGAAGACCAATTAAAAGAGGGAAGATGTTACCTCATAAATGACCTGATAGTGAGTCAATCCCTCCTTGGTGTGTTTGAGATCTCAACATGATTTGGGTTGTTTCGCATAGCTTGATATAGTTGGGTGAGAATTTCCATGATATTTTTCATTCTATAACTAATCTCATTAGGTTGACCATTGGGAAAATATCTACATTATCCATTTCACCCATTATTAACTCTATTATTTTGGGTTCCCACTATCAGCTGGACTAAAGGAACAGTTTGAATGAGTATACTTAAATTAATGATTTTACATAAAAGGAAATAATAAAATTAGAAGAAGTATGTCATAAATGATGTGAATATGTTATCTTACAAACCTCAATGTTTCAATATAGGTTATACATGGTTGGAATTATAGCTGAAACAATTATATATATTCAAATCATTCATAATGGTTGTAATGATAATGTGATCCCCAAAGTATATCCCCTTGGAGTATCAAATCAGGTGTGTAGCAAGGGCCCATTCATCATGCACTAGAATGATGGTCAAGATATACTTGACCATCTATTTTGGAAGTTATTACCCCTAGATGAATCTATTATAAAACTACATCCACTTGTAGTATGTAGGAAAAAATGAAATTATAGAAAAACCATAAAATAAATACTTTACCAAAAATATAAAGATGTTATATTAAACTTATTATTATAGTTTTTTCTAATGTTTTGTAAATTAATCTCCAAAAAATAACTAAACCATCACCTGGAACAAACTAAAGAAGACCAAGCAAAACATAACATAACTAATAAATTAATCACATGTTTTATAACGAACCATACTTTACATACATGGTTATTACTTCAGAATTAAAGAACACTTATTACAATATATAACAAAACCATGGTAGGACTGTATAGGTATAGTGTCATTAGAAACTGAGAAACATAAACAACTGGTTCATAAATCATCTAAATTGTCTCCCGTTTATTTCATCATATCTAGAGACCCTTTTGGCATATCCTACTTAATACCCATCTTACTGAATTGGGGAAAAGAAAACATACAAAAGGGTGAGCTCAAATGCTCAGTAAGGGTAAACAAAGAAATATCAATCATATCATATTCATATGAACATAACATTTTGAAAATCTTAACCTGCAAAAGAGATCATAATATCATAACATGGGATAAATCATAGTAGTGAAATGTAATACCAATAATCATAACTTAAAACATGAAACTTTTTGGCATACACACATAATCATAGAAAATCATTTCATTTTAGTCAAGATTCACTGCCAAGACTATCATAGCAGACAAAGTCCATTACTGAACCGAGTTCACTCCTCGTTCCAGTCCTGTATCACTGAACCGGATTAACCTGCCATTCCAGCCATGTCTATCTCATGAGATATAAATCTTTACCCAATCCATTGGAGGGAGATATAGTTCCCACCCATCTCATAATGAAACCTTTCTTATGTGTGCCACAAAATCATAAATCATAAATAATAGCATAATCTATGTAATAAAAATGGGATTCTTAAACATCGTGACATCATAAAACAATTCATATAAGATAAAGGACTTCATAAAAATAATTCCATCACAACATAATCAAATCAATGTAATAATAGGGATAAAAAATAACTCTATATTATCTTTGATGGAAAATAATTTTGATAAAACACTTGAACTCCATTCTTGAGGAAAATATCCTTTCTACTTCAAAAAAAACATTTTTACTTTCTTAACATGTCATACAATTTTAAACTAAAAGAATTTGATTAAAAATAAACTTGAAAACTTGTAAAGGAATATTCATGGAAATAATGTTCTATGAAATCATAAAAAACCATTGATGTTGTATAAGTTAAAAAAAACACTCTTCTCGTACTTTGGCCGGAAAAGTCAAAAAGTATCTGTTACTGAAAACGACAAAAGATTCCTTTCATATCTTTTACTAAAAATTTACCAATAGGAAAAATTGGATTTAAAAAATTGTAGGAGGATAGAAATAATATTAGATATTGAGGAAACATGGATGTGGATGATAAACATGCCCCAGTAAATTCTGAAGTATAAACACTCTCAGATAAAAATGATATTGTGATATTTTTCTCTTACCTTAGGTACGATATGATTTGTACGTATCCGAACCTCCTGTATAATGATTTAAATAATATCATTGACTTATTAAAGAATCATATTCATTGTTATGATATCATATATGGTCATATTATTATGTTCTTATTAGTAATATTTCATTGCAACTTGTTATTCGGGTGTTCATTGCTTTATGTTCTTATGCATGTTTTGTCGAATAAATTCGTATTATTATTTTTAGGTTATAGATAAATAATTTACAGAATGGTATTAGTGTAATATATATCATATTTATTCATTTAATTCATTTATGTAATCATTATTCAATGAAGATCATATAGAATGAGTTACATCACATTGTGGAGATGGTAGGCCGTACGTATGAACGAGCGATGATATCGTTCCCATGATCGTGGAATTGTATTGAAGTGTATGTATACTATTTTATAATCAATATAAATTTACAATAATCATATATATTTATTCTTTACACCATTATACCCATCCAAGTAAGGTGGTGGTGGAAAACAGATTACACCATGGTGTGGAGACGGTATTCCGTACGTACACACGCACGATGATTTCATTTTTCGTTGGATGGATAAAAGGTAAAATATGGTTGTTTCATATTTATAATAAAATATCAGTATATTAGTGATACTTATGTTCTTAATTTATTATGAAACAACAAAAGAAGAGGAAGTAGAAGAAGAAATGAATTTGAAAGAATCGGTAAAGGATATTACCTCTTCTTCGACATGACTCTTTGAAACCTCCTCTTAGGATACTAAAATTGGTCTTTGAAGAATACCAGGACCTCTAGTATGTTTCTAGGGAAGTTTAGAAGGGAAATGGGCAGGGGTTGGATGATATTGAATGCTCAAATTTTTGTAAAGAGGAGAGGGAGGAGGTTCCCTTTTATAAGGGAGGAGAGGGGCACCTTAGAAAAAATTAAAATATTATTTTATAATAAAGTCATATTTGGTTTATAATAGCTCCAAATTGATTTATTTCAAAGATAAAGTGGGTATGGGTTGTAATAATATCAAACAATAGGTTTTATACAAGTTTAGGTTACTATTTTAACCTTATCATTTAGATTTAACTCTAAGTTAAATAATTTAACTTTTACCGTGTCTTCTTGTTTTCATACACTATATGGTTAATAAACTTACTATAACAAGACAAAAGAACCCCAAGTGGTTCATTATTAATATATATAACCATATCTAAGTCATTTGGGAGATCCTTAGATTTTTAGGAATAGAATAATTATTAATAATATAATATTTGTTTTAAACACTATTTTATGTCAATTTTGAAACTATTTGGTAATTGATTTTTGTGAAAATCATAACAGAAATATTAGTTAAAAAAAGTTAATTAAATCAATACTAACATGTCATATTAACCTAGAAAATTAGTGTAATTCATAAAAAGTCTCAAATTACATTTATTTGGGTATTTATAACATCAATTATGTTAATATTTCATTAAAAAGGTAATTACTGCATCATCATTGTGTCATAAATTAAAATATTTAATGTCTAAAAATTATAAATAAAAAACAATTATATAGGAAATCCTTTTAGATTTCTAACGAATATTTATAGTCGAATTTATCTTTTGTATAACCCTATATTAAAAATGTTTTACTTATTAACCTTTGATTTTAACTCTTTTAACTCTTCTTTAAATAAAATAATAATAAGTGTCTTAATCTAATAAAAGTGGACCTAAAGGGTAATATTTTATTCCTAAGGTTGTTTTTGTTCTAATTAAAAATATCCTATAGAATTATGACATGTGTTAGGGTAATAATAATAATATCATTTTTACCCTTAATTACCCTATTTACTTTTAACCGTGGTAAATAAAAGTAAAAAGTCACTATTCACCAAAAATTATTTTTATCTTATTGAACTACATTTTACTCCTTGATATTAACCGTGTCTCTCGGATTTTCAAAATTCAACACTTAGAAGCAGTAAAATTATGTTTTATGTACAATTGCAAATGCTCCTAGGAGGTGGGTAAAAGACGGTGAAAAGTTCAATAAAAGTTTTATATATCTAAAATTATTATAAAATGACTCCAATAAATTACATTGAACTTATATAATTATTATGAGTCTATTTTGACCTAAAATAAATTTAAATAAAATAAATGATTATTTAAATAAAAAGTCGGTTTTAACCAATAACTCAGTGTTTTCACTATTCATCAAAAATTGAAAGTTTTCAGAAAAATACCAAAATTTCACCCTAGGATAATTTTGATATTCCAAATCCAAAAATGAATTCCATTTTGAAATATAAAATTTATAAAATTTCAAAAAGTGGGTATTACTATTCATAACGGCTAGTTTATATAATATTTTTATAGCATATCAGTGTTTAGTGAAACTCGCTATTGCGTACAACACCCGCTATCGTGGAAGGCCATGATTGCGTGTAAAGCAAGAAAAGCTAGTGTTGTGTGTATTAGAAGATTCCTTTGATGTTGCGTATAACACAATACATAAAAAAAATACTTCTCATAAACTATCAGGGTGTGACATTCTACACCCCTTAAAATGAATTTCGCCCTCGAAATTTATTACTTCATAACAAATAGATGAGGATACCTCTCCCTCATAATATCCTCAAGATCCCATGTAGCTTATTATAATTGGTGGTTCCTCCATAAAACTTTCACCAAGCGAGTGGTCTTGTTCCATAGAACGTTTTCGCTACGATCCAAAATCTATATCGGTTGTTCTCCATAAGAAAGATCTTGCTCCGGCGGTACAACTTCTGAGCTTAGTACATGTGAAGGATCATGTATGTACTTTCTCAAGAGAGATACATGGAACACATCGTGAACTTGAGAGAGATTCGGTGGAAGCGCCAATCGGTAAGCTACCTTCCCAACACGATCTAGTATTTCGAAAGGACCGATATACCTAGGACTCAACTTTCCCTTCTTTCCAAATCTCATTACTCTCTTCCAAGGAGATATTCGTAAAAACACTTTATCACCCACTTCAAACTCTAGGTCTTTTTTTCGGTTATCGGCATAACTTTTTTGTCGAATCTGAGCTTCTCTTATGTGTTGTTGAGTAGATTAGACCTTTTCTGCCATCTCATCAACAAGATTAGGTCCTAATAGCTTTCTTTTCCCAAATTCATCCCAGCAAATTGGAGTTCGGCATTTCTTCCCATAGAGAGCTTCATAAGGAGCCATCTGGATACTGAAGTGAAAGCTATTATTATAAGAAAATTCTACCAAAGGTAGGTGTTGATCCCAACCACCTTTGAAATCCATAGAGTAAGGTCTCAACATGTCTTCTAGAGTTTGAATTGTCCTCTCAGACTGACCGTCTATTTGAGGATGATAAGCAGTGCTGAAACTCAACTCTATATCTAGAGTATGCTGAAGATTTCACCAAAACTTCGAGGTAAACCTCGGATCCCGATCAGATATAATGGAAAGTGGTACTCCATGCAATCTTACCACTTCCTTCACATATATCCTGGAAAGATGATCAGAGAGAAATCTTCTCTAATAGAAATGAAGTGTGCTGACTTCGTAAGACGATCAACTATAACCCAGATAACATTATTACCTTTGTATGTTTTAGGAAGTCCAATGACAAAGTCCATGGTGATGTTTTCCCATTTCCATTCTGGTATGTGTAATGGTTGTAACATCCCCTTATACTTCTTTCTCTCAGCTTTAACTTGCTGACAAACCAAGCATCAAGAGACATATTCACAACATCTCTTTTCATTCCATCCCACCAAAAGTACTATTTCAGGTCCCTATACATCTTCATGCTTCCAGGATGAATAGAGAATGAAGAACTATGAGCCTCATCCAGTAGCTCCTTCTTTAATTCTGGGATGGGAGGAACACAAACCCAATTCCTGAACCTTATTATCCCATCACAATCAGGGTTGAATTCAGGAACATTTCTCGCCTTCTTTTGTAACTATACATCTTCTTTCTACGCCTCTTTAATCTTCACATGCAAAGATGGTTGAACATTCATTTAAAAAAGATAATATTTTTCCCCTTCCATTATAATTCCAAGATCCATCCTTTGTAAATCCATAAATATTGTATCTTTTGAGATCCTCATCATGGATAAGCTAGCATGGTCTTGTCAATTTAATGAATTTTCCACCTTGTTTGCTTTCCTAGGGTGATAATGAATTGAGCAGTCGTAGTCCTTAATCAACTCCAACCATCTTATTTGGCGCATATTCAGCTCATTTTGTGTGAAAATATACTTTAAACTTTTATGATCAGTATAAATATCACACCTTTCCCCATAAAGATAATGCCTCCATATTTTTAATGCAAAGATTACCGCAGCTAACTACAAATCATGAGTTGGGTAATTTTGCTCAGGGATTTTCAACTGTCATGAGGCATAATCAATCACCATATAATTTTGTATGAGAACACACCCCAGTCCCTTCTTGGATGCATCACTGTAGATTACAAACCTTTCTCCACTACACGGTAGTGTGAGCACAGGTGCACTAGATAACCTTCATTTTAACTCTTTGAAATTCTCTTCACACTCCTCCGTCCAAACAAACTTAACTCCTTTTCGAGTCAACCTGGTGAGTGGATTAGATAACCTTGAAAAATCTTTCACAAAACGTCGATAATATCCAGCCAGACCAAGAAAACTTCGGATCTCAGTTATTGTTGTTGGTCTCGACCATCTTTCGATAACCTCTGTTTTTGCTAGATCCACAGATATCCCCTCTTTTTAGAACATGTGACCCAAAAATGAAACCTTTTAAAGACAAAATTCAAACTTGGTAAATTTGTCATAAAGTTTATCCTTTCTCAGGGTCTTTAATACAATTATCAAGTGATCTTCATGTTCTTCCTTGCTCTTTGAATAGACAAGAATATCGTCTATTAAGACTACCGCAACCTGATCAAGATAGTCTCTAAATACTCTATTCATCAGATCTATAAAGATATCAGGGGAATTAGTAAGAACAAATGGCATCACTATAAATTCATAGTGTCCATAACTTGTACGGAAAGCCGTATTTGGTATATCCTCCCTTTTGACCCTTAATTGATGATAACCTGAATGAAAGTCAATCTTCGAAAAGTATTGAGCTCCACGTAGTTGGTCAAATAAGTCATCAATGCGTGGGAGAGGATATTTTTTCTTGATAGTGATATTGTTAAGTTCTCGATAATCAATGCAGAGTCTCATTGATCCATATTTCTTCTTAACAAACAGAACAGGTTCTCCCCAAGGTGACACACTAGGGTGTATGAATCCTTTATCAAGATTCTCTTGGAGTTGCTTCTTCAATTCATGCAACTCAATTGGGTCCATTCTATAAGGTATCTTTAAAATAGGCATAGCACCCATTATGAGTTCTATTGAAAAATCAACTTCACAATTTGGTGGAAGACCTGGAAATTCCTTCATAAAGACATCATCAAACTCCCATACAATGGGTGTATTATTAATCGTGAGTTTCTTGACAACCATTTGAGATAAATAACCTTCATTTAGTGGAATCACAACCCATAAGATGGAAGAAATTTCCACTGTAAGGTCATGTTCATCCTTGCATCGATAGATGATCATAGATTGATTTGGAATATGAAATGTGACTTCCCTTATTTGGAAATTGATATGAGATCCATATAAAGAAAGCCAATCCATGCCAAGAATCACATCAAATTCTACTATAGGAAGGATCACAAGATTTGCAGGAAGCACTTTCCCACAAACTTCAATCGGAGAAGAATTGTAAACTTTTGATGTGACCATTGTGCCATTAGGAGTTGTCATAGCTAACTCAATATATAATTGTTGAGGTAATAAGGCGATACCCTTAGACAATTCTTCATAAATAAAATAGTGGGTGGATCTAGAATCAAATAAAACATTTTCTACTTCAGAGTGGATGGTAAGTGTACCTTCCACCACTTCGTTATTGTACTCCACATCGCCGATGGTAATTGCATGTGACTTTCCTTTGCCTTTGGCCTTAAGAGTTTGTTGACATCAATCATCATCAACAACCATTGGATTTTGGCATTTATTGGAACAATTCCCCATCTACTTGCACTTGAAACATTGAAGCGTTGGAGGTTCATTATGTGTATCCCTTTATTTGTTCGCATCATTAGACATCTTCTTCCCATTATTTCGGCATTCAATTGCCTGATGAACTTCTTTTCCACACTTAAAACATTTTCTTGTCCCTTTAAGACAATTCCCTCCATGTTTCTTTCCACAATTTGATCATAAATTAATACTCATCTTCTTTTCAGTGTGGTCTTGAGATTTTCCTTTGAATTCCATTTTCCTCTTCTTATCAAACCCATATGACTGATGGGTTACTCCAATCTCTATTTCAACCTTGAGAGCACATCGAAAAATTTCCTCATAGCTATTGAAGTCCTTTATGGATAATGCCCTTCGAATACTTGGTTTTAAGCCACTAAAGAATTGATCAATTTTACTCTCAGGTTGGATAAAAATTCTGAAAGCATACCTTGAAAGTCTTGTAAAATTTGCTTCGTAGGTACCAACAGATTCACCATCCTTTTGCTTCATTTCAAGAAACTCTTTCTCCATCTTTGTTTGAAGAATACGAGGGAAGTACTTATTGAAGAATAAGTTCTTGAACTCATCACATTCCATGGACTCAATTTCGTCTCTTTGCCTCATATTCTTGATAAGATTCCACCATTGATTAGCTTCACCTTCCAAACAATATACTGATAAGATGACTTTATGATGCTCAGAACATTGAAGGACTGAGAATATCTTTTCAGTGGTACTGATCCATTGTTCAGCCACTAATGGATCAGAAGACCCGATGAATGAAGGTGGATGTTGCCTCATGAAGGATTCAACAGAATGTTGCTCCTTCCTTTGCTCATTTGGAAGTCCTGCATGATTCATAGATTGAGAAAGTTGTGTGATCATGGCTACAAGATTGTGCATTTAGTCTCCCATAATATTTGGTTGCTCAGGCAGACAATCATTTCATTGTCCATCACATTCAGCATTAACACAGTTCCTTCGGGTTCCAATCAATGACTAAAACCAAGAAGCACAGTGTGAGAACCACTAATTACAAAAGGAAAACCACATAATCAGTAATAACATTTCACACTTTAGGTCTTATCATAGGTTATTCATGGCCATTTCAAAAACACTAAGATTATGTTCTATTCTTAGACATATCCTTAGAGTTCTTACTAAGGTTTTCACATCCTAGTTTCCAAAGGTTGACTAAAACTTTCCTCTGATACCAACTATAACGACCCATACTTTACATAAATGGTTATTAATTCAGAATTGAAGCACACTTATTACAACATATAACGAAACCATGGTAGGACCGTATAGGTATAATGTCTTTAGAAACTGGGAAACATAAAAAAATGGTTCATAAATCATCTATATTGTCTCCCATTTATTTCATCATATCTAGAGTCCCTTTTGGCATATCCTACTTAATACCCTTCTTCATGACCTGGGGAAAATAAAACATAGAAAATGGTGAGCTCAAATGCTCAGTAAGGGTAAACAAAGAAATACAAATCATATCATATTCATATGAACATAACATTTTGAAAATCTTATCCTGCAAAAGAGATCATAATATCATAACATGGGATAAATCATAGTAGTGAAATGTAATCCCAATAATCACAACTTAAAACATGAAACTTTGTGGCATACACACATAATCATAGAAAATCATTTCATTTTAGTCAAGATTCATTTCCATGACTATCATAGCAGACAAAGTCCATTACTGAACTGAGTTCACTCCTCGTTCCAGTCCTGTATAACTGAACCAGATTAACCTGCCGTTCCAGCCATGTCTATATCATGAGATATAAATCTTTACACAATGTATTGGAGGGAGATATAGGTCCCACCCATCTCACAATGAAACCATTCTTTTGTGTTCCACAAAATCATAAATCATACATCATAGCATAATCCATGTAATAAAAATGGGATTCTTAAACATCATGACATCATAAAACAATTAATATAAGATAATGGACTTCATAAAAATAATTCCATCACAACATAATCAAATCAATTTAATAATAGGGATTGAAACAGAACCCTATATTATCTTATACGGAAAAATAATTTTGATAAAACATTTGAACTCCATTCTTGAGGAAAATATCCTTTCTACTTCAAAAAAAAACATTTTTCCTTTCTTAACATGTCATACAATTTTAAACTAAAATAAGTTGATTAAAAATAAACTTGAAAACTTGTAAAGGAAGCTTCATGGAAATAATGTTCTATGAAATCATAAAAATCCATTCATACCGTATAAGTTAAAAAAACATTCTTCTCGTACTTTGGCCGGAAAAGTCAAAAAGTATCTCGTACTGAAAATGACAAAAGATTCCTTTCATATCTTTTACTAAAAATTTTCCAATAGTTAAAATTGGATTTAAAAAATTTTAGGAGGATAGAAATCTTATTACATATTGAGGAAACATTTATGTGGATGATAAACATGCCCCTGTAAATTCTGAAGTATAAACAATCTCGGATAAAAATGAGATTGTGAGATTTTCCCCTTACCTTAGGTCTGATATGCTTTGTACGTATCCGAACCTCCTGTATAATGATTTAAATAATGCCATTGACTTATTACAGAATCATATTAATTTTTATGATATCATATATGGTCATATTCTTATATTCTTATTAGTAATATTTCATTGCAACTTGTTATTCTGGTGTTCATTGCTTTATGTTCTTATGCATGTTTTGTCGAATAAATTCTTATTATTCTTTTTTAGGTTATAGATAACTCATTTCCAGAATGTTATTAGTGTAATATATATCATATTTATTCATTCAATTCATTTATATAATCATTATTCAATGAAGATCATGTAGAATGAGTCGCATCACATTGTGAAGACGGTAGGCCGTACGTACGCACGAGCGATGATATCATTCCCATGATCGTGGAATTGTATTGAAGTGTATGTATACTATTTCAGAATCAATATCACTTTATAATAATCATATATAGTTATTATTTACACCATTATACCCATCCAAGTAAGGTGGTGGTGGAAAATAGATTACACCACGGCGTGGAGACGGTATTCCGTACGTACGCACGCGCGATGATTTTGTTTTCCATGGGATGGATCAAATGTGAAAAATGGTTGTTTCATATTTATAATAACATATCAGTATATGAGTGATACTTATGTTATTACTTTATTATGAAACAACAAAAGAAGAGGAATTAGAAGAATAAATGAATTTGAAAGAATCGGTAAAGGATATTACCTCTTCTACGACACGCCTCTTTGAAACCTCCTCTTAGGATACTAAAATTGGTCTTTAAAGAATACCAGGACCTCTAGTTTATTTATAGGAAAGTTGAGAAGGGAAATGGGCAGGGGTTGGCTGAGATTTAATGCTCAAAGTTGTGTAAAGAGGAGAGGGAGGAGGTTCCCTTTTATAAGGGAGGAGAGGGGCACCTTAGAAAAAACTTAAAATATTATTTTATAATAAAGTAATATTCGATTTATAATAGCTCAAAATTGATTTGTTTCGAAGATAAAGTAGTTATGGGGAGAAATAATCTCAACCAATATGTTTGAGACAAGTTTAGGTTACTATTTTAACCTTATCATTTAGATTTAACTCTAAGTTAAATAATTTAACTTTTACCGTGTCTTCTTGTTTTCTTACACTATATGGTTAATAAACTTCCTATAACAAGCCAAACGAACCCCAATTGGTTCATTATTAATATATATTACATTATCTAATTCATTTGTCCGAACCTTATATTTTTAAGAATAGAATAACAATTAATTATTTAATATTTTTTTTAAACACTATTTTCTGTCAATTTTGAAACTATTTGGTAATTTATTTTTGTGAAAATAATAACAACATGATTAGTTTGAAAAAAGTTAATTAAATCAATACTAACATGTCATATTAACCTATAAAATTAGTTTAATTCATAAAAAGTCTCAAATTACGTTTATTTGGGTATTTATAACATCAATTATGTTAATATTTCATTAATAAGGTAATTACTGCATCATCATTGTGTCATAAATAAATTAAATTATTTAATGTCTAAAAATTATAAATAAAAAACAATTATGTGGGAAATATTTTTATCTTTCTAATTAATATTTATAGTCTAATTTATCTTATGTATAACTATATATTAACCATGTTTTACTTATTAAACTTTGATTTTAACTCTTTTAACTCTTCTTTAAATAAAATAATAATAAGTGTCCTAATCTAATTCAAGTGGACCTAAAGGGTAATTTTTTATTCCTAATGTTGTTTTTGGTCGAATTACACTTATCTAATAGAATTAGGACATGTGTTAGGGTAATAATAATATCATTTTTACCCTCAATTACCTTATTTACTTTTAACCGTGGCAAATAAAAGTAAAAAGTTACTATTCACCAAAAATTATTTTTATCTTATTAAAGCAAATTTTACTCCTTGATATTAACCGTGTCTCTCAGATTTTCGAAATTCAACTCACAGAAGCGGTAAAATTAAGTTTTATGTACAATTGCAAATGCTCCTAGGAGGTGGGTAAAAGACGGTGAAAAGTTCAATAAAAGTTTTATATATCTAAAATTATTATAAAATGACTCCAATGAATTACATTGAACTTATATAAGTATTATGTGTCTATTTTGACCTAAAATAAATTTAAATAAAATAAATGATTATTTAAATAAAAATTCGGTTTTAACCAATAACTCAGTGTTTTCACTATTCATCAAAAATTGAAAGTTTTCAGAAATATACCAAAATTTCACCCTAGGATAATTTCGATATTCCGAATCCAAAAATGAAGTCCATTTTGAAAGATAAAATTTATAAAATTTCAAAAATTTGGTATTACTATTCATAATGGTTAGTTTATATAATATGTTAATAGCACATCGTTGTTTAGTGAAACTCGTTATTGCGTACAACACACGGTATCGTGGAAGGTCGCGATTGCATGTAAAGCAAGCCAAGCTAGTGTTGTGTGTAGTGAAATATTCCTTTTATGTTGCGTATAACATAAGACATAAAAAATATAATTCTCATAAACTTTCAGGGTGTTGCATGTTTTAAATAATAAATCTCACAAAATAACTTCACAACCCAATGATTTAATGGTTTAGTGTCATAGACATTAACGAAATGAACATATTATTTTACAAAACTTGCAAAAATTTGTGTATAAACATAATTATTTAGACCCTTTTCTTGATAACTCACATGAAATAATCATATTTATAACATAGGGATTGGAAACATAAGAAAAGGGTGATCTCAAATGCTTATTAATGAAAAAACATTTCATAGAGTAATAGATCATAAATATGTAAGATATCACGAGGAAGAGGATAAATATATTATTAAAAGATCATAAAACCATATAAGATAATCATAAAACATGTTAGAGAATATAATATCATAAAAGAATTTTTAAATAATCATAAAATATAAATCATATAACATGTGTAGATGGAATAAATATTACAAAACACTTAAAAGGATTAATCATGGAAACATAGAATTTCATGGAAGTGAATTGCATATTGAAAATTTGTAATAACCTAATAGAAAACATGGAAATGTGTCGGAACAAAACTCATTTTCACCTGCTATAAAATTCAGAGGAAATTTGAATTTTTGGCCTATTAAGTGATTATTTGATGAATTTAGAACCTGTTATAATTTTTGATGGTTGGGGCCACTTTATGGATGTGTTATGAGTGTGGTTTTAGGATACATGGTAATTGGGGTTCTTGAGGAAGGCTAAAAAGATTCAGGTGTGAGTCTAAGTTCTTAAGATGTTTTTTTGGCTTGGAACATGATTTTGTGTGCACATTTTTGTAAAAACTATGTGTCCCTATCGGGATCAAGGAATTTTAGCTCCTTTTTTAATGCGAATGGTTTAGGTTCATTACTTGAGAATGGTTTAGTGGAAACTATGAGAGTTCTATAGGAAATTGTTTAAGGTTAGATGAGACTAGGTCTAGGTCACATGGATTACACATAGTAATAGAAAAACTATGTGCGGTGTTTCAGAGGGGTCTAGAACTCTTTCAGATGGTGGACACATGATTAGTAAACCATGAGACCAAACCATATGGGGTGGTTTTTTAGACATTTTCTTTTTAATAGTTAGTGAATGGTTTTTAAAACTATTCATATAAACTGTATGGCTTTATAGGTTGGGTTAAAATGTAGGAAAATACCAAAATTACCACTTGGGTTTGTAGCCTTTCTCCATCCATATTCCTCTATTGTGTGCGCATGGACTAGAACCTCTATCTAACTCTTTATTCATTTAATCACCTATATATTGGGTGGATTATTGAGAGTTTTTTTTAATTTTTGAGGTTAGTTTCTCCCTTTAATATCACTACTAAAAAATTGGGTCTATCCAACATTAGCTAAAAGCGATGCTAAAGACCCCCTTTTTTAGCACCAAAAAATGCGTTGTTAAAGGGGGTCTTTAACAAATCTTTTTTAGTGTTGTTAAAGTGGGTCTTTAACAGTGCTAAAATAAATCACTGTTAAAGGGGGAACTTTATCAGTGCTTGTAAAAAAGTGTTGATAAAGGTCCCCTTTATCAGTTCTATTAAAAAAGTACTGATAAAGGGGGTCCCTTTATTAGTGCTAGTAAAAAAGAGCTGATAATGGGGGGAATTTATCATGATTTTTTACTAGCACAAATAAAGGGTATATTTCAAAAAAAATTATTTCATTCAAAATAATATATAAATATAAAAATATATTTATATTGATATAAATATATTATATATTTTTTAAATATGTTTTAGATAAGGATAAATAGGAAGTTACACTTAATATATATGATATTTAGTGAAAATAGATTATAAAATAATTTAAAAAATATTTTTAATTAATAATTTTATAATTATTATCATGTAATAGTAATTTAATAAAAATTTTAAGATAAAAAAATAAAAAATTTAATAAAAGATTTAAAATAAGTTGAAAACGTAACTCAAACTTCAAACGACCATAACTTTTGATCCAGGTATCTGTTTGGGCTCTACCATATAACATATCGAAGTCTGTGTTGAGTTATACATAGTATTGACCTGAGGGTAACCTAATGAATATTTTTTCAAGGTCAAAAGATCCCTATACGTCCTCCAAAACTGAGTTTTTAATATGGGTACCCCATCCATCCAACGGCCCGAAGGCCTTCAAATTTTTTTATTATATGATAAATCCCCCTTTTAAGGGATGAAGGGGGTGGAGACTGTAACGACCCAAAATATTATTAATGAAAATTACTCTTGATCTGATTAAATGTCTTATTATGTAAAATAGTTATATAAAACATATTCACTTCCATAGTTTTATATTTTTGGATTTTAAAATACTGTTAGGAATTGTTACCGTTTCTAATATAGCCTTTGAACATTGATCACATGATTAGTATAAATACAGGGCTTTAACAAATCCAATTTACTCAGAAAAAGGAAGTGATGGACTCAAAAAGTATAATTGCTCCATAAGAAGCCCATTTTTCAGAGCTCAGAAAGGAGGTAACATCACTGGGCTTCTCTCTTGACCAAGCCCAAGCTGAGCTTCAACACGTAAAGCTTGAATGGAACCACCTATAGGAGATGTGGAAGTTAATAGAGATTACCACCCGAGCAATGTTATCCGAGACTCCGAAGAGTCTCTCACTATGACATAACTTACCCTTAGGTATTATGCGGGTGTTATATAGGGTTATGTAACAAGAACCTATTACTATGATTATGTACATTATTTTTTTATAAAGAGTATACATTCATTTTATTATTGTTACTTTGTAAATAGTTTGTAAAGCACAAATAGTATTTTTAGTTAATATTTAATTAAGAAATATATTTTAAGGAATTAATGGATTTTTGAATTAAATAATATTTTAATAAAATATTATTACTATATTATTTTTTATTAAATATAAATGATCATATAATTTTTATGAATACAATTGAAATTTTTATTAAGGTTTGAAAACTGTTTTTGTCAAAAACCCATGAATTTACAATAAATATCGGTTTTTATTTTAAAATTTTAAATTCACATAATTTGAAAATTATTTTGACAAAATTAATATCATTTTTGGATTCAGGACATCAAAATTATCTAACGGTGAATTTTTCATAATTTTCTAAGACATTGGAATTTTTGGGTAAAAACTAAATATCGTTTAAATATATAATGTGTTTTATGACATCATAATGAACCAATAGGGATGTAATAAAACACTATAAAAGGGATTTTATGCCAACATATGTTTTATCTTTAAAATAATGTGATTCTATATTTTTTTGATTATTTTTATGGGGCCTTAGTGGACCCTCCAAGACTTATAAAACATGTTAACTTTTTAAAATGATTTCCTTGAGAGTGTGACTCACCTCCACATAAGAAAGCATAATATTTTAAGAAGTTATGCCATTGGACTTATAAAATAATTTTTTCCACTCCCCTTTTGCAGAAACCATGTTAAAAAACTATGGGTTGGTTTGTGGTTTTAAATATTTAATTTTATAGATTCCAAAACCTAAGTTTGTGAAATATTAAAGAATTCCCCTCTCTTTTCCTATATAAACCAACCCAATATACCACTTCTCTTAACTAAAAACCCTTTTATCACGTCCCTATTATGACCTCCTCTCTCTAGAATCCTCCCAAGGTTCCCCAAGCTCCCAATAAGCCTCTCTCAAGCCTCTCCCAATCCTCTGGGATCACACTTCCAAGTAAGGGATTTTTTCCTTTCTCATTTTTGTCCAAATTTATTTATCTTGTTATACCATTTTTTTTTCAATTAAAAAAGTTGGGGTAAGATTAATATCCTCCCTAATACTTTCCTACTTCTGTTTTATTGATGAGATTACTCTTTCTATCCCATTAATTCCTCCCATGTACACCCGTTACCTTGCCAAAATTCCGTAAGAAATTTCTCTCTTCTCATTTACATTCAAGAAAGTTTGTTATATTACACATCTAATTTACATTACATATGTTGGGATATTATGTTACATGACCCCATTAATTTCCATTTCATGTATAAATGATGAGATTCCCCTTTCTCTCACATCAAAAAATTTTACGATTTCTATTTGACGTCGTTATGCTGCCGAAGTTACACAAAAATTTCCAATGCCAAAATCATCGTGTAAGTGAATACCATACCCATTTTTCTATCAAGGGTATTCAACTTTATGAACATGTACTTTTTTATTGAGGACTTAAATTTATGTATTCTACATATCTTATTCATGGAATAAATTATGATGTTTAATGAATCCGTGTTTTATGATCCATGTGGAATACTTATGCATGAAATGAAATGTTTATAAAGGGTGCGCCTGGATAGCACTACAATGCATTTGGTAAAGATTAGTATCATGATAATTCAAGTGAAATGTGAGTTTAATCATGATAATTAAAGTGAAATGAGGGTTTACTTATGCTAACTCAAGTGTAGTGAGGGTTTACTCATTCTCCATGTGTAATGATCCTTGGCTCATGCTAATATCATGTTAAGTGTTGTTGCCACATTTCCATGTTATGATAATCATGTTATATCATGCCTTTATGTTCATGTTTCTCTTGTGCTACATTGATATTCCTATTTCCTAACATGTACTCTATTCTTCATGTTATGCCTTGTTTACTCCCTTACTGGGATTTATAGCTCACCTTTTTCTTATGCATGTCCTCAGGTTATCCCATGCAATGATAAGTATGAAGGAATATTGTGGTCATGTAAAAGATGTTTTCGATAAATATGTTGTGTTTTATGTTCTAAGTTATTATTTAATGTTCCTAATTTTCCCAATACACTAGACCTATTAATCCTTAGAGTTTTCTTAAGTTCAAGTTTATTTAATAAATAAAGTTTAAGTGTGTAATAAAGAGGAGGGTTGTTATAGTTGGTATCAAAGGATAGGTTTAGTAATTTTTGGGATTAAGATTAGAAAGCCCTAGTGAAAGACTTAGGGATAAGAATAAGTACAATAAAAACATCCCTAAATTTTTGTGAGTATAGAGTAAGTTGTTTATCAAGCAAATACATCCCTGTTTGGATATGAACAAGTAGATGAAACTCTATCACAAATGAATCTAGGGAAAAAACCTGAAAACACTGCTTTGTGATAGACTTGAACAAGAACTAGTGCACGATAATGGATCTTTTTTCACTCTTGGTTACGACACTTCCGAGGGATATGGTTTGGTAAATTCATAAGCTTAGTATGAACCATTATCAAGGGAATACATAAAATTACCCTAAGAATATATGTTGGGAAGTAGAACATGGATAACATAGATTGAAGCCTATGAATTCATAAGTTAATGAAATAAATGTAATTTATAAGTTATCCCTTTTTTCATTGGATTATCATTTATGTGTTACCCCTAACATTCCTTTTATTCTATCCATTAGCCAGAAATAGGAGGACACGGGCTAACAACCGATGCAAAGATCAATGTGATGACTGTTATAATGAGATGCTCAATCTAATGGGAGAGGGAATCACCAACATTTTCATGATACTCTCTTAGTTAACTCATGTTTTGTATAGAAACATGGGTCAAGAGTAACGTTCAACACCCCCTAAGAAAGAAAAATATGTAATCGAGAGATTCATGCGACAAAGGCCTCATACTTTTTAATGGATCATCCGATCCCTCAATCGTCAAACAATGGATCAACTCCATTGAAAATATATTCCCCATCCTTCAATGTTCCGAACAAGAGAAGGTTGTTATAGATTCTTATCATATGAAGGGTGAAGCTGATCAATGGTGGGAATTGATAAAAAATACAAAGCATGAGGAAGAGATCGAGGCGTTGGAATGGAAGGATTTTCGGAAAATGTTTTTTGATAAATATTTTCCATGCACCCTCCGACTTAAGATGGAAAGGGCCTTCCTTTCCCTCAAGATTAAAGACGAAGAATCAATCAGAATGTTGAAAGAAAACTTCACAAGGATTACACAATACACCAATGGCTTTGTCGTTACCCCCAAATTCAAGGTTTACCACTTATTTTGTGGTCTAAAACCTAGTCTACGGAAAGACCCAACAATCCGTGACTTTGATAATTATGAGGAAATTGTCTAATGTAACCTCAAAGTTGAAATGGAGATCATAAAATCTCACAAGTTTCATGGGGATAAGAAGAAAAAGGTGGAATTTAATTCTGTAGGTCCTATGGATAAATCCAACGGTGTTAAGAAATTCCAACACCCCACTTACCAAAGGTGCAGAAAGAAGCACCCTAGAAATTTCCTGAAGGGCATGAAGAAATGCTTTAGGTGTGAAAGAGAATGGAACTTGGCTATTAATTGCCGACAAGAAAAACCCATTTCTGTAAAATAGGAGAGGAACCCTCCACTCGACCCTCAATGCATTGTTCATTGCTTCAACTATAAAGAACTAGGGCACTTTGCAAACTAGTGTCCTAAGCCAAGGGTTTTAGGAGGTAACCAACAACCTCTAAGGAAATAAGGGTGAGATTTTACCGTCACTACCATTGAATTGAACCTCGACAATGAAGTGGAGATAGGTAAGCTATATATTCATTCAAGAATAACGAAAATACTTTTTGATTCTGGTTCTACGCATTCTTTTATATCCCGAAATTTTATTATAATAATCCCAACACCACCATAAATCATGGAAGTAAAGATATCGGTGAGAACGAAAAATGGGGAAATCATTGCATCCCATGAATATAACTCCTCCCTTGTCACAATTTGTGGATTGAACTTCCTGGTTAACCTCTTCATACTCCCTTTGGTGGAATTTGATGCAATTCTTGGCATGAATTGGATTTCTCTCTATAGATCCAACATAAATTTCCATTAGAGGGAAAACACTCTTCATATGGAGAATCAACCCCCTATTCTGTACAAGTGCAAGGAGGAGGATGAATCTTTTTTAGCACCATCATCTCAAGAACAGATATTACTACCCTATGAGCATGTGTATCTTGCTCATATGATTGAGTATAAGTAAGAAACCATCCTTGAAGACATACCTATTATTAGGGAATTCACTAAAGTGTTTCTCGAGGAATTTTCTGGTCTTCCTCTTAGAAGAGATGTTGAATTCTCAATTGATCTTATACCTGGGGCATTGCCAATATCCAAGAATCCATATAAAATAGATGTTGTAGAGCTTGAGGATATAAAGAAACAACTACAGGAGAATCTGGATAAAGGGTTTAAATGCCCAAGTGCTTCACCATGGGGTGCACCAGTCGTCTTCTTCAAGAAAAAGGATGGGTCAATGCACCTTTAAATTGATTATCGTGAGCTGAAAAAAATCACGATAGAGAAAAAGTATCATCTTCCCTGAATTGATGACTTATTCGATCAGATACATGGAGCAAAATACTTCTCCAAGGTGGATATGCGGTTGGGATATTACCACGTAAGGGTAAAGAAAAAGGATATCCCCCAGACTACTTTTCGTATAAGGTACAAGCACTATGAATTCATAGTAATGCCTTTCGGACTCACCAATGCTCCATCAATCTTCATGGACTTGATGAATAGAGTCTTTATATATTACCTCGACAAATTTGTGGTAGTCTTTATAGATGATATTATAATATACTCCAAAACCATGAAGAAGCATGAGGAGTATCTAAGCATTGTATTAGAGACCTCACGAAAGGAGAATCTCTATGAAAATTACAAAAAGTGTGAGTTCTGGTTGAAGAAAGTCTAATTCTTGGGACATATCATCACAATCAATGGGATATCTGTGGATCCCTCCAAGATAGCTGCAATTTAGGGATGATCGATTCCAACATCAGTGAAGAATATCCGTATCTTCCTTGGGTTAGCTGGATATTATCGACAATTTGTTAGAAATTTCTCCTGATTTTCAAACCCTCTTACCATGATAACTCAGAAGGGAGTCAAGGTTTCCTAGAGTGATGAATGCGAAGATAGATTTAAGGAGTTGAAAACGAGTATTATCACTGCACCCGTGCTCACACAACCCACAATTGGAGGACTTTTTTTGTTCTTCAGTGATGATTTGAAGAAGGGCATGAGCTGTGTGTTGATGAAAAATGAGAAATTCATTGCTTATGCTTCAAGGAAATTTAAACTTCATGAGAAAAACTATCCAACACATGATATAGAGTTGGATGTAGTAATATTCACTTTAAAAATTTGGTGACAATATCTCTTTGGGGAGAAGTGTGAAATATATACGGATCACAAAATCCTCAAGTATATATTCATACAGAAAGATATGAATATGAACCAATGAAGATGGTTAGAGGTGATCAAATAATATGAATTCTCAATTAACTACCATCTAGGGAAAGCGAACAAGGTGGAAGATGATATAATTAGAAAAGATCTAATAACTATTTCATTTATCAGAATTGAAAAGGATCCAATATTCTTAGATTTGATGAAGATGGACACGAGAATCATAAATAATGGAATATCATCAATCCTTTCACAAATTATTGCTCAACCGTCTATTTTGGAAAGGTTAAAGGATGATCAAAAGGATGATGTGGGAATTTAGAAGAAAGTGGAAAATATCAGAAAGGGAAATCCTTGAAGTTCAATGTTAATGAAGAAGGAATTGTGAGATTTGGGACAAGACTATGTATTCCATGAAATCAAGAGTAAAAGAATGAACTTTTGGTTGATGCACATAGTTCAAATTTCTCCATTCACTGAGGAAACACAAATCTGTATCGTGATCTTCAGGAGAATTATTGGTGGGATAACAGGAAGAAGGAGATCGCTAAGTATACATCAAAGTGCCTGGCATGTCAGCAAGTGAAGGCTAAGAGGTAGAAGTCTAAGGGGATGATGCAACCATTACCCATACCGACATGGAAATGAGATAACATAACCATGGAATTTGTTACCAGCCTTCTGAAGAAATCCAAAAAGAAACAATGTTATGTGGGTTGTTGTGGATCATAATACAAAGACTACACACTTCCTTACAATTCGAGAGGATTCCTCATTGGATCAACTGGAACAGATATAAATCAGAGAAGTGGTAAGGCTGTATGGAGTACCACTATCTATTGTATCTGATCGAGATCCAAGATTAACCTGTAAGTTCTGTAAGAGCCTCAAACATGATTTGAATACTGAGCTGAACATTAGTACGTCTTATCATCCTCAAACTGATGGCCAATATTAGTGGACTATCCAGACACTTGAGGAAATGTTGAGAGAATGCTCAATGGACTTCAAAGAAGGATTGGAGAAACATCTTCCTCTGGTTGAGTTCTCTTACAATAACAATTTCCACTCAAGCATCCAAATGGATCCTTATGAAGCCCCTTATGGGAAGAGGTGTAGAACACCGACATGTTGGAATGAATTTGGGGAGAGAAAACTCCTAGGTCTAGAAATGGTCAAATAAATGGTGGATAAGGTTAGACCATCCGGCAACACATTAAAACTTCTCAGAGTTGAGAAAATACCTATGCTGATAATCATCGACAAGACCCAGAGTTTGATTTTGGAGAAATGTTATTCCTTTTCATTTCACCATGTAAGAGAGTTATGAGATTTGGGAAGAAGGGAAAGCTTAGTCCAAGGTACATCGGCCCTTTTGAGATCCTTGATTGCATTGAAGCAGTGACCTATCAATTATCACCCCTAACAAACCTATCTCAAGTACACGATGTATTTCATGTATCACTCTTGAGGAATTACATACCTAACCCATCACATGTACTCAATCCAGAGGTGGTACCATTATATAATTGCCTCTCATATAAATAGAACCTGGTGAAGATATTAGATCATAAAGAAAAAGTTCTAAAAAATAAGACAATGCCCCTCGTCAAGGTGTTATGGAGAAACCACAAGTTTAAAGAAGAAATGTGGGAATTAGAGGAAGTGATGAAGCAGAGTTACCCTCATCTATTTTAGTGTGGGAAAAGGAAATTTCTAGGGAGAAATTTCTTAAGGGAGAAAGATTGTAACGACCCAAACTTGTATTAATGAAAATTCATCTTGATCTAATTAAATGTCTTATTATATAAAATGGTTTTATAAAACATATTCAATTCATTGGTTTTATTTTTTTGGATTTTAAAATAACTTTAGGAATTTTTACCATTGCCAATATAGCCATTTAACAATGATCACATGATTAGTATGAATATAGGGCTTCAACAAATCCAATTTACTCAGACAAAGGAAGTGATGACCTAATCCAGTAGAATTTCTCTACACAAAGCTCATTTGCCGGAGCTCAGAAAAGAGGTAGCATCACTAGGATTCTCTCTTGAAAAATCCCAAGCTAAGCTTCAACACGTAAATCTTTAACAGAACCACCAATGGGAGAAGTGGAAGTTAATAGAGATTACCACCTGAGCGATGTTATTTGAGCCACCCCAAGAGACTGTCACCATCGCACATCTTACCCTTAGGTCTTATACAGGTGTTATAAGGGGTTGTGAAACAATATCCTAGAACTATTATTATGTGCATTATTTTTGTATAAATAGTATACATTAATTTTATTATTGTTATTTGTAAATAGTTTTTGAAGCACAAATAGTATTTTTAGTTAATATTCAATTAAGAAATATTTTTTAGGGAATTAATAGATTTTTGAATTAAATAATATTTTAATAAAATATTATCACTAAATTAATTTTTATTAAATATAACTGATTATAAAATTTTTAGGAATACATTGAAATTTTTATTAAGGTTTGAAAACTGTTTTTTCCAAAAACCCATGAATTTTCAATAAATATAGGTTTTTATTTCAAAATTTAAAATTAAAATATTTAAAAAAATTATTTAGATAAAATGAATATCATTTTTGGATTCAGGATGTCAAAATTATCTAATAGTGAATTTTTCATAATTTTCCGTGACAATCAATTTTTTTGGGTAAAAATTAAATATCGTTTATATATATAATGTGTTTTATGACATCATAATGAACCAATAGTGATTTAATAAAATACTATAAAATATATTTTCGTTCAAAATATGTTTTAAATTTAAAATAATTTGATTTTATATTTTTTTTATTAATTTTATGGTGCCTTAGTGGACCCTCCATGTATTATAAAACATTTTAACTTTTTAAAATGATTTCCTCAAGAGTGTGACTCACCTCCACATAAGAAAGACTAATATTTTAAGAAGTTATTTCATTGGCATTATAAAATAATTTTTTCCACTCCCTTTTTGAAAAAATGGGAAAAAACAATGGGTTGGTTTGTGGTTTTAAATATTCAATTATATAGATTCCAAAACCTAAGTTTGTGAAATATTAAAGAATTCCCCTCTCTTTTCCTATATAAATATACCCGATATCCCACTTATATTCCCTCAAAACCCTTGTATCACGTCCCTAATCTTCCCTATTATCTCTATAATCCCCCCCAAGGTGCTCTAATCTCCCAAAAATACTCTCTCAAGACTCTCCCAATCCTTTCGGATCACATTTCCAAGTAAGGGATTTCTTCCTTTCTCATTTTTTTTCCAAATTTCATTCTTTTGTTATACCATTTTGTTTCAATTAAAAATGTTGGGGTATGATTTATCACCTCCCCCATACTTACCTACTTATTTTTGAATGATGAGATACCTCTTTCTCTCTCATTAATTCCTCCCATGTACTCCCGTTACCATGCTGAAATTCCATAAGGAATTTGTCTCTTTTCAATTACATTCAAGAAAGTATTTTATATTATGCATCTAAATTCAATTACATATGTTGAGATATTATGTTACATGAACCCCTTAATGTAAATTTAATGTATAAATTATTATATACCCCTTTCTATTACATCAACCGATTTTACAATTTCTATTTGACATCGTTAGGCTGTCGAAGTTACAACAAAACTTTCCATGCAAAAATTGTCATGTAAGTGAATACCATACCCATTTATCTATCAAGGGTATTCAACATTATGAACATGTAATTTTTTTATCAAGGACTTAAATTTATGTATTCCACATCTCTTATTAGTTAAATAAATTATGATGTTTAATGAATCCATGTTGTATGATCCATGTGGAACACTTACGCATGAAATGAAATGTTTATAAAGGGTGTGCCATGATGGCGCTCCAATGCATTGGGTAAAGATTAGTATCATGATACGTCAAGTGTAATGAGAGTTTACTCATGCTAATTCAAGTGAAATGAGGGTTTAATCATGCAAAATCAAGTGTAATGATGGTTTACTCATGCTCCAAGTGCAATGATCCTTGGATCATGCTAATATCATGTTAAGTTTTGTTGCCACATTTCCATGTTATGATAATCATGCTATATCATGCCTTTATGTTCATGTTTATCTTGTTCTCCATTGATATGCCTATTTCCTAACATGTATTTTATTTTTGATTTTATTCATTTTTTACTCCCTTACTGGGATTTGTTGCTCACCCTTTTCTTATGCATGTCCTAAGGTTATTCCATGCAATGATAAGTGAGAAGGAATGTTGTGGTCATGTAAAAGAAGTTTTCAATAAAGATGTTGTGTTTTATGTTCTAAGTTGTTATGTAATGTTTCTAATTTTTCCAATACACCATAACTCTCGATCCTCAGAGTTGTATTAAGTGCACGTTTATGTAATAAATCATGTTTAAGTGTGTAATAAAGAGCATGGTTATTATAGAAACCCAAGCAGAAATCATAGACATAGAACAATCACACTCGAAGGATAGGAAAAGTAAAACCATAATGTCACCACTTAACTTCTCCTCCACACCATTTTATCATGATAAAGCACTCCACCTTTGCAAGGCGGTTCGACAAGCAATTATTCTGTGTTAAATCATAGGCTCAATCCGATGGTTGGCCCCATACCCTATCAAACAACCAAATCCAAAAAAAATTGCAATGATGAAATTCCAGATCTGGAACCTCCTTTGGAGACTATTTCATGAAGTCTAGTCTAGGATCATAAGATTCCCACCTTTTAAAAACAAACTATCCAAACATACAACTTCCACTATTCCAAATCAACCAACACAAACCAAGAGATTCAACACTGAAAAAACATCCACAACAAGAAACTTGCAACTCCACCATACATCCATCATGAAAAGTCCCCATCACTTCCATTAAACCTTCACACAGAGACCACAACAGTCCAACCAAGGTATCCCCTTCCAGAGCATGACACATGTGACGGATCACGACCCCTTTTAAGGGAGTATAATTATCTTTCTTCCAGTGGGGAATGAATTTATTTCCAGGGATTACATTCATATTGATATTATGGTTTTGAATTTTTATCATTTTTCACAATGTACTATTATTTATAATCAAATATTTAACAATATATACATATGTTTTATATATTCACACATATACAAAAAAACATATTTTATATATGTATTTAATAATATATATATATATAAATATATAAATATATGGATTAAAAAATGTAATAAAAAATATTTTAAAATATTTATATATCATAAAATGGAAGACAAAACAACACAAGGGAGTGGAATAGGTGCTGGGATTTGAGCCAGAGGTCCTGAGTCTGAAACTGGATAGAGGTTGGGGCGTGCAAGGGAAGGTGGAATTATCTTAAGTGATAATAAAGGGGGATGGGAAGCACTGATAAAGGGGGTGGGAAGTGCTTATAAAAGGATGAGTGGGAAGAGGTCCGAATAAAAAAAACAATCCCTCTTTATTAGTTGGGCCTTTAACAACGCTTTTTTGTGCACTGTTACTGAAAACCCTTTAACATCACTCACATTATCAGTGATTCTAAAGTGATGATAACACCCTTTTACTAGCATAGTTAAAGGACATATTTTTAGTTTTGTATCTCCTCCTTCTTCCTCACCCTTCATTATGGTTAACTTTTGTTGTCTCTACTTAGGGTTTTGAATCCAATTCCACCAGAGCATGGTGGAATCGACAAGGATAATGGGGATTTTCCATGGTTTCATGAGAGGGTATGCCAATATAGTGTCTAAATTCTATATCTCATTTTTTAGTAAAGGTATGATGAATGATGAATTTTTCCTTGGATTTGTAATAAATCGAATCGATTTTTCATATAATTGGGTGTTTTGCATTAGCGATTTCACCCATTTTGGTGTATTAGTGCCTTGTTGAACTTACACCATTTTTTAGACATGGTTTTGGAGAGATTTTTCACCTTAGTGAGTTTTAAATTTTTACAACTCTATAGAATTAAATTGATCAATTCATTTTAATTTTTATAATTAATTTAATTGCCTTTCCTGTCATGAGTTAGATGATTCAGTTGTTGGAAAAGAATGGGATTGGGCCTGAAGTTTTAGTAGTTATTCTATGAGGTTGGTTGGGGATTTAGTTTTGTATTTTTTCCCTTTTTATTTTAATTTAATGACTTTATTTGTATTTGAGAACCCCTTTGAGTGGTTTTTTCTTGGTTTGGGAAAGGCTTGGGGTTTGAATGCCTCAATGAGGGTTCTTATTTAGAGGAACCTCATTCTTAGATCGGTTATAAGGACATGAATTGTATGTCCCATAGTCATGTGCAAAACCAGTGACGATGGAGTTCTTGAGTGCCTTCCTTGTCCTTGAACTGACCATAGACTTGTTCATAGTTCCTTATTGTGTCACCTCCCAAGTGAGATGTAGCGGTGAGGCTTGCAGAAGATTAGGGGATGCAGGGAGTTCCTTTGAGTGAGGAAAGTGTAGATAGGGGATTTCTCTCATGGATTTTTTAGAACCTCTGGGTGAGAGGTGTGATATGCTACCCTAAGGGTATTGTGAGCTAGATGGTATATTGGACTTAGAGTTCCAATGGGTTTTTTTTCTTTGGGACTCTCTAGATAGTTCCCAAAATCTAGGAACAAGTTATGTATAATGACCCAGGTTTCTCATACATAGATATTACATCATTTTTTATGATTATTCATTACATTACACAAACACATGCCTAGAAGAGGTAATAGTTTAGTTTATTTGGAAACTCAGAAACACAAAAAGCTAGTACATAGGTAAAACATATCATATCCCACTATGATATTCATAAATATCACCCTTTTTAAACATATCATATGTGATACATTTCTTCATTACACAGGGAAAGGAAGCATAATAAAGTGCGAGACTAGATGATCAATAAAGGTAAAAAGGGAGATACATAAGCATAACATGAACATAAGGGTATAAGAGCATGATCATAACATTTGAAAACCATACCCTGAATATTAAAGATCATAATATTTTGTCATGGAATAAATATTTCCAATTCATATGACCTGAATCATAATGTAATCAAAGAACATGATCCATGAGAGCATAACATCATAATAAGACATAGATTTTTGGAATACACATAAGCATAGAAAATATTAGATCAAGGATACCTTCTAATACATTCATAACATGTTAGTCTTGGGATAACCACCCATGTGTCTAATTCAGTCTTGGGATGAACTCTCATGTACCCACTTTTGGTCTTGGTATAACCACCCTTATACCCTCTGATATCATAAAATAGTTATCATTACCCAATGCATTGGAGGGAGATATAGGCACCAACCACCACATAGTAAAAATCATGCATATGCGAGCCACGAGATCATAAAACATTCATCATATTATAAACCATTAAGTGAAATGGGTTTCATTAACATTTCATCATATTATAACTTTTGTATAAGATACAAGTCTGGTTCTAATTTCATCATTTCGTAAGAGCATAACCCATGGGAAAACAAGCGGTTTTCATAAATTTTTTATAACAGTATAACTTTTGGAAGAGAAATATATTTCTTAAACATTTTTTCATGAAAAACCTTTCAAATAAAGAATAATAATGGTATACTTGGTCTATATCACAAGAAAAGTCTATGTTACATCAAATTATGTCATCTTAGATAAAGAAGGATTTTGAAAGATCACCTGAAAATTTTCTTAGGGAAATTAAATTTTATTTAAAAATCAATTTTTAAAACTAAAAATTCATAAAAAATTTTGAAAAAATTTTTATTTAAAAATAAACTCGAAACTTTTTAAAGGCTGATTCAAGAATAATTTAAAATACTTCTTAAGGAAAATATCCATTCCACTTTGAAAAACATTTTCTAAAACATTTTCAAAATACCCTTTTTACTTTAAAAAAACTTATCTAAAAATTTCCAAAATTTTATGGAAAGAATATTCTTTGAAAATAATTTTGAAGACTTGTAAGGGAAGCTTAAAATATTTGAACAATCATAACAACATGCAATATTTTTCATTCTATGTTTGTTGAAAACAAATATTCTTTTCACATTTTCATTTAATATACAAATGGTCATTGTTTAGAAAAAATGAACATTCCTTTCAATTTTTTTTGTAAAATTTCAAACACTAGTAAGAATGTCTTTAGTAAAACATTTGAATAATTTTTAAAAAAATTATGAAAATATTTTTTGAAAACATTTTTTTGGAAGAAAAATAGGTTTTTGATCAAGGAGAGAAACAAATATAATTTTTCTTAAAAACATTATTTTAATTTGATGAGTTAATAAATAGAGGAAAATGAAGGAAAAATAAGAACATCATGACATAAATAGAGTAGAATAAATTTATTGAGTTTCTTGAGAGGTGTATCATAATATTTTATCGTCGAAAACATAATCATAAACAATCTTGATAAATGATGAGATTGTAACGTAAAATCTTTATCAGTTTGGTAAGTTTAAAAAATAAGACACATGAAATAGAGATCCTAAAATGAATATTTAAATACTGATAAATATCAAGATAAAAATCATAAAATAAATTCATGGGTAGTATATAAACACTATAAAAGAAATAAGTGATGAATTTAGCATGTGTCTCATATAAGTATTAAGTGAGATGAAAATTCATTACCCCTTTAGTAATCTTTTGAATCATAAGCCCCAATAAAGCATAGAATGAAATGAAGTATTAAATATCAAGAAAAGTAGGATATTCATGATATAACATGTCAAATGGGAATTATATACACTATGATAAAAAAATGAGTGGTGAATTTCCATGTCTCCCAGAAATAAAAGAGAGACTAGAAATCCCTTAACATCCATCATAAATTTTCAAAAATCATTTATAATAAATATGATTTTATTATACATCTATTAAATAAAAATATTTATATATATCATACCACATATTATTTTCTTATGACCTTTTATTACCCATTTATTAATAATTTCATGTTAAAGTTACATTTCAAGTAACAACCACTTTGTTTTTTGTACATGTTTTGATTTATTATTTTTATTTATCTTACTTTGATCATGATTTAATCATATCCATAATGTTAATAATGATATAAATATCATATATATTCAGTATATATGTATTTATAGTAATCCATGAAATTTAGTGATAGAAAATTAAATATAATGTTAATGTAGATGGTTGACCATACGTATGCATGAATCCTATTTCAATTTTATTTTCAGATTGAAAGAAAGAAAGGTAAATGATATATTATAATTTTATAATTATTTTTATGTCATATATATCACATTTTTTCCTTAAACACATAATAATTACCTTCACCACTACAAAATTGGCCTTTAACGGTGCTAGAAATTACCTTTATTAGTGCTAGAAAAGCACTGACTACCTAAGCGAGATTAAAAGCCTTGGTCTTTTATCAGTGCTAAAAAAGTGCTAATAAAGGGACTTTTATCGGTGCTTATAAAAGCACTAATATAGTGTACCTTTATCAGCACTTTTAAAATCACTGAAAAATGTTTCTTTTATCAGTGCTTTAAAAAGCGCTGATAAATGTTACCGTTATTAGCAATGATAAATGTGCCCTTTATTAGTGCTTTTAAAAGTGCTGATAAAGGGCCATACTGCTGTGTGCTACAACAGCCCACTACAACACCACTACAATGCGCTGAAACAACACACCACAACACTAGAAGCCTAACATATCTCCAAAAAAACATGTCACAATATATAATTTAAATGAAATTAAATTTACAACACAAATACAAGCAAAAACACTATATCATAGACATTTGAAATATTGGCTTGTAAAATTAAATAAATAGAAATTATTACATACATTCAAAAACATCATAATTACTTTGTATTTTAATCCTAACCCTGAATCATGCTATTTCTGGACAAACAAATCCTACTCAAGAAAAAGAATGCACCTATATAAGCAAAAATTCTTATGTTAGTAATAATATGGAGAATTAAATTAACATAAAGTGTTAATTTAAGAATTTTTTTGTTAATTTTATTAAAATTGATGTCAATTTTAAATAAATATGCTCTTAGAGTCATACTTATCACAAAGTGCATTGGATTGAGGTGCGTATGAATCCAACATGTCTTAAATGGTTTTTGGACCATTGTTCTAAAGTATCAAAACAATCTGAAAATGTTTGCACGGTTTTGAGTACGTCAGTTATATTTTTTACTAAAATGTCATTTTAAATTGGAAAAACTCACTTTTGACTCATTCTGATCACATAGTGTATTAGTTTGACATGAAACAGATTCCTAGATGTCAAAAATTACTTATGAATCATTTTAATAAATTATCAATAAAATCTGAGTGCACTTGATTGGTTTTCGGTAAGTGACATTTTTTGAACTAAAATGTTAATTTTAAACTGATAACGGACACTTTAAGTCATATTAGTAACATCATGTATTATATTAAGGTTCTTCTAATTACTACACATCAAAAATGATTTATGGATATTTTTCATAAATTATTAAAACAATATTATTGTTTTTTCTCGGTTTTGAGTAGGCCAGTTGTCCATTTTACTAAAACTGATGTCAATTTTAAATAAAAATACACACTTAGAGTTATAAAGGTCCCACAATTCATCAAATTTAGGTTAAAATGATTCATATATGTCTCAAATGACTTATGGATCATTTTAATAAAGTATCAAAACAATTTTAAAGCATTTTTTCATTTTTGAGTATGTTAGTTGTATTTTTTACTAAAATGTAATTTTAAACTAGGAACACACACTTTGACTCATTTTGATCACATCATGTATCGGTTTGATGTAAGAATAATTACTACACATCAAAAATGACTTATGAACTGTTTTAGTAAATTATCAAGAAAACCTGAGTGCATTTGATTAGTTTTCTGTGAGTGACACTTTTTGAACTAAAATGTTGATTTTAAACTGATAAAGGAGACTTTGAGTCATACCAGGAAGATCGTGTATCATATTTATGTGAGAATGATTCCTAAATGTTAAAAATGACTTATGGATCATTTTAGTATAGTAACAAAACAATCTAAATGAGTTTGATCAGTTTTGAGTAGGTTAGTTATCCATTTTACTAAAATTGATGTCAATTTTAAATAAAAATATGCACTTTGAGTCATACCAATCACACCATGTGTCAGATTGAGGTGAGGTTGTTTCCTACACCTCTCAAATGACTTTTGGATAATTTTCCTAAAGTATAAAAACAATCTAAATGCATTTTCTTGGTTTTGAACAAAATGTCATTTTAAATTGGAAACACACACTTTTGACTCATTTCGATAACATCATGTATCATTTTGATGTGAAAATGTTTTCTACATTCCAAAAATGACTTATGAATCATTTTTCTAAATCATATAGAAAAATCAATTTTATTTGATCAGTTTTCAGTGAGTGGCACTTTTTGAACTAAATTGTTGATTTAAAAAAGATAACAGACACATTGAGTCATATCGGGAACATCGTGTATCAGATTGTGGTGTGACTGATTCCTACACATCAAAAATGACTTATAGATCTATGTATTAAATTATCAAAACAATATGAATTTGTTTTATTGGTTTTGAGTATGTTGTTTTTATATTTTCCTAAAATTAATGTCAATTTTAAAAAGAAATAAGTACTTGGAGTTATATCAGTCACACTGTTTGTCAGATTGAGGTGCAGTTTATTCCTACACCTCATAAAGTCTAAAAATAATAATAACTATCAATTTTTCCATGATATTCATTGAATTTATTTGTTGAACTATCAACATTGCATGATAATATTCAAACAAACCACCCCTGCTCAAAAAAAAAGAATTCAAATGTATAAAAAACCATTATTATATGAGGAATACTAAAAATAAATAAATTAAACATACATATGAAAAAATAAATTTATTCTATAGAAAATGATTTTACTGTGGAAACTTCAATATTACCTCTGTGATTGAGAAATGAAGAGAATTTCAAGGAAAGTGATAAATTTCAATATTGCGGGGGTGAAAGGTTTTGAGGGAGAATAAGTCTGTGGAAGTTTTAGTGCACAAATGCATGAAAGATGGACAGATCACCCAAAATCAAACAAAATAACCCATCTACATAAGAAAAAAATTATTATGTGAGTAATACTAAAAAGGAATAAATTAAACATAAATATGAAACAATACATTAATCCTGTGGAAAATGATTTTACTTTTTAAACATCAAGATTACCTTTGTGATTGAGTAGAGGCAACGTCGTTTCTCATCCTACAAAGGAATTTGAGGGAACTTGAAGGAAAGTGATAAATTTCAAAATTGTAGGGGTGAAAGGTTTTTAGGGAGAAGAAGTTTGTGGAAGTTTTGGTGCACAAAGTCATGAAATATAGACATATCACCCTAACTCAAACAAAAGAATACACCTGTATAAGAAAACAATTATTATGTGAGTAATACTAAAAATAAATAAATTAAACATAAATATGAAATAATACATTAACTCTATGTACAATTCTTTTACTATGAAAACATCAATATTACCTCTCTGATTGAGCAGAGGTAGCATCATTTCACTTCCTACAAAGGCAGCATAGGGAACTTGAAGGAAATTGATAAATGTCAACACTGCATGGGTGAAAGGTTTTGAGGGAGAAGAAGTCTATAAAAGTTTTAGTGCACAAAGTAATGAAATATGTACAGATCACCCCAACTTGAAAAAAAATAATCCACCTATATAAGAAAATAATTATTATATGAGTAATACTAAAAAGAAATAAATTAAACATAAATATGAAACAATACATTAATTTTATGGACAATGATTTTACTGTGAAAGCATAGAGATTACCTGTGTGATTGAGCAGAGACAACATCATTACTCTTCCTACAATGGCATAAAAATGGATCGTAATCTTATAAAATAAATGAACTTTTCAATGAATAATGAATTTTAAATCAATGTTCCATTATATAATTTTTTGGTAAAATAGAGAAAGTATATCATATCATTACCTTTACATTTTTCCAAAGGGTTTCCTTTATTATAGTTTGTTCTTTAGAGGGATTGGTAACATCATCATGTGAAGAATAAATTGTTTTCATGAGTATTAAAACATTTAATTCAGATTATGTTAATGTATTAGAGAACATATAATATTAGGAAAAAAACAAAGTATATTAAAAAACACTTTTACCTTCTCATTGAACTATATTTTTTCAAAAGTTTTAGGGATTTGGTTCCACAATTTATTATCCAAATCCCCTCTTTTTGGTCCCCTCTAATGTACAAGACATTGTCAATATTGGGAATGACATGAAGTGATTGTGATCTCCCAATAAAAGGGTTTTCCTTGACTGAATTTTCATATGAACCAATATTTGTTTTAGTCGCTAGCCAGAAAATCGACAAATTCTTGTTTGTTGGACCAGAGACATAAAATATTTGCACTAATTGTGATGCCATTATGAATGGATCTCCTTTTCACCATCTATGCTGAAATTCATCTTCATAAATCCCATTTCATTAAATTTCACTACATTGATATTGTCATCCCATTTGCAACAGAAAATCAGGACTTGAAATTTTGTATAATCCAACTTGTATATCTGTTCAATAATGCCAAAATATGACATATTTGTATAAATTGTATTTATATCCTTAGAATCAGATATGTGAATCACTTCAGCCACAAGCATAACTACAATTTTTTTCATCATATTGTAGTCATCGTGTTATTTGGTATAGAACATATAACCATTGATTAAAAAACTAGTGTATGATATAACATTTGTATTCGGTCCTATGGATAGCCATTGAATTAATTCGGTAATTGAATTCATATTTTTAGATAAATCCATATAAATTTGATCTCAGAACTATCCTATAAACTATTGATTATGTGTATTTGATATCCATCCTTCAACTCTTAATGGATTCAAATCACTACAAATTTTTTATGGGATTCAATGTATGGATCAACATCTTCACTATTATGTAAAATGTAATGGCGCACTTCCTCTTACTTAGTAAAGGTAATTGTAACAACATCTCTTCTAAAAATCCCTTTTCCCATAAGGCATTCTCTGTGACGAGACTTTGGGAGACTGATGTTATCAACATATGATAGGTAATTAGTACAAAACTCAATAGCTTCTTTAACAATATATCATTATAAAATACAACCTTCTAGCCAACTTCAATTCTTGACATACCCTTTTAAAATCTTTATATACCATTCAATGGGGTACGTCCATCTGTAAGGGACTTGACCACATAATTGAACCTCTCTAACTAAGTAAACCATTAGGTGGATCATTATATCAAGTAATGATAGTGGGAAGAACATCTATAATTCACATAATATGACAGAAACTTTTTTATTCATGATGGGAAGCTTTTCCAGGTCTATAACATTACTGCATATGGCTTTGAAAAATAAGCAGAGTCTAGTTAATGTATGTTATACATTTTAAGGTAGAATGCAATGGAAAACAACTTACATTAAATCCTACATCAAAACATGATAGTCATGTGATTTTAGTCCTTGTAACTTCAAATTAGTCATTGACATGACATTCTTGATATTTGATGAATACCCCTGTGGAACTTTTACACTATTAAGGAAAAGGAAAAATTGTAATTTTTCCTATCTGGATAGAGTGTAAGCTGCTGGAAGAAGAAAATTCCTCTTTTTACCCTTCATCAGTGCCAACTCTTCCCTTATCCCCATTTTAATCAAGTCCAACCTAGAATTGATGTCATCATTCATTTTTCCTGGAACATTTTGTAATGTGACAATAACACTATCAAATATTTTTTTTCTACATGAATGAAATCAAGAATATTTTTTTTATATAAACAATTCCAATACGATAATACAAAGAAAATTTATCTCTCCTTATAACTTGATTTTGTATGGTTTTTCAGAAACAGTTTACTAAAAATAGTGTCAATATCTTTTACTTTATTTTATAATTGATTTCCCATTATTAGAGATGGTGTTTTTCCTTGTTCAATATTCCCATCAAATTATACAGTCCATGATCAGAATTTATGTTTTTGAGGTAAAAATTTCCAATGTTCTAAAAACACAGTATTAGTGGAATGTTTCAACCAAATTGAGTATGTGCATTTTTCAAAAATGGGGCACCCCACCTTTTCTTTAATGCTATAGCATGATAAATTTCTATAAGTGAGGAAGTCATTTATTATTCACAACAACATGGACCTCAATCTGAATTATTCATTTCTATGAGAATCATACATTGTAACACCTGTATACCACATCAATTTTAGATCTTTGATCAATGGAGCCAAATAGACATTAATATCATTACCGAGTTGCTTCGGTCCAAATATAAGTAGAGACAACATAATGCATTCATGATTCATGCATAACCATGATAGAAAGTTATAATTTACCAACATGACATGACATGTACTATGAGTACTAATATGTACACCAAAAGGATTTATTCCATCTGTAGATAAGGAAAGAAAAAAGTTTCTCGAATCATTTCCAAATTCAAGATACTTGTAATCAATTTTCTTCCATTGAGGAGAATTTGCTAGATGACATAGGTTCCCATATTTATTTATTGTATCTTCATGCCATGTAAATTGTCTCACAATTTCATGACATCTATATAGTCTTCTAACCCATCAAATGATAATAAAGTACCATACAAATTTCGAAGTACTTGATTCATTTTTATTGTATTGATCTATGCCACACATAGGGAATTTTATGATTGATTCATGGTCCTTGAGAAATAATATGAAATAATTTGGAAAAGAATGATTTTTATAGATCATTCCCATTGAATATAACATTTATCTAGTATCATATGTTCATCTTGGTAGTTCATTTTCTTATCATAGCATATCATTCAAGATACCAAGTAGTTCTGTAAAGCCGGTGTCACTCAATCTACTACAAACTTTCAAATTATATAACTTCAATACATCTGAAAATGTTTTGTATTTAGTAAAACCGATATACAATGGTTTCTTGGCACAACTATTTAACTCCTCAAACAACTTTGGACAGTCACAAAGGTCATCTTAAATTTCCATTTTCATTTCTTCCATGCGATCTCCATCATCATTTACACTGGTATTCATATCAAATGACCCATAAACTGTAGTATCATCCCAATCGGTGTCCACATTTAGTTTTCCACCATGTTTAGTCTAACATTTATAGATATGATCTATTCTGTGACAAATCAAATGTTCTTACAACTCTTCCAAACTAATTTTTCTTGAATAAAAATAATGTAAACATGGAAAGAGGATTTGAGAAGGGTTGTATACATGCTCCCTTGCAAACTTGATGAACTCTTTAACTCCATATTCAAACACTTTTGTCAAAAAATTATAGTGCAACCATTTTTGATTAATATCCATCCTGTTGGATTCATAAAAGATTAATTTTATACAATAAATAAATAAGTACACATAAGATATTCCTTATAAAAGGTGAAAGTTATGGATAATTATAATAAGGGAAACTCAAAATTTAATTATTTCAAATAATTTTAGTATGTTGAAGAAAATGGGAAATTGAATTTAAGAAAAGAATTAATCCACTATGGAAGGTGTTATCCTATGAATTCATTCAAAGGTAAAAGTTGTAGACAACTCATCCTAATCACCTCATCTCCTAGACATTTATCATTGTATTTTGTTTGACACATTATTCTTCTCTTGTGGACATGAACCTATGTTTCTTGAAATAATCTAAGAAGTATTCATTTATAGGACGGATATTGATCATAGTAGTATAAGAAACATAAAAGATATAGGGAATGAGTTTCAAGAAAAAAATTTCAATAATGACTACTCGAGAGATGAAGGTGATGAGGATGATAGTTGTCTATAAATTAGATGGGGGGATGAGTCTCAGGAATCAAATTTCAATAATAACTATTTTTTTAACACAAATTAAGTCTTTCTTAAATCCCCCAAAATTAATGAAAATATAATATAGGAAATTAAAGAGTAATAAGAAACCCAAATATGATAAATAAAAATAATAAACTCTCATTCAATCAACTATAAGATATAAAAATGTATTGATAAAATATTTTAATAAATAAAGTGTAATTTCGTATACATGGATAGTAATTAGAGATTCATAGGGTTGGAACCAATACATATAGAACTAAAATTATGAATACCTAAATATAAGTTCTAATATATAGAATTTGATAACTTCCATTTTATTTTTTGGAAAAAGTGATGTAGAAACCTAAGGAATTATTACATTTAAAATTAATGGTATATCAATTATTTGAAAACTTCTCAAGACTCTTGGAATGTCATATCACCACATCAAACCATCACAAGGATTCTAGGGAGGTCATTACATCAGATCTACCCATCTGAAGGATTCTAGGGAGTCCATCTAGTACACATTGAACCATCCTTGTGATTTTAGGGAGGTATATAAAGAAGTTGGAATAAATCAATAATACACACCAACAAGATATATCACAAACAATTAAAAATAACACACCAACCCTAGCAACGTCCACCCCATACACATTTAAACACACACACATAGACACACACACCATAGAATTTATAATACACATAATTGTAAAAAAAGCACATTTAAACATAATTTTTAATGAAAATAAATATAATATCGTATTAATTTGGAAATCTAGAACCATAATTTGTGAATAAATAATTATAAAATAACCCTTACATTATAATTTTTAAAAACTCATATAAATATATAGAAATATATATATTTAGATATATATATATATATGTATGTATATATATATATATCTATATATTTATAAAATAAAATAAATTGATAAAAATATATGTTACCCTTACTACAGAATATCACAACATAGTAAAATAAATAAAACCCCATAATAATTTTTAAAATAGAGAGCCATTGGAAATAAATAAATGTGGTATCAACTTTACTAATATTTATTTTAAAATAAAACAACATAATTTTGAGAAAATAATTTTTAAGTAAAAACCCTTACACCAGAATATTAAAAAAGAATTTAAATAAATAAATTCTCTTAAATGAATTGAATAAAACCAGCTTCCGTTGCTGCTTCGCACCATCTCGAGATTGAGAACTGGTTTGCTAAATCAATTTTCTTATTTGTTTAAGGTTTTTAAATCCAAAACCTCCATTGTTTATACAGTGGTGTAAATATTTATTTAATTGGTTTATCTTTGGACCAGATGTGATTCTCTAAGATTTCAAAAATAGAAAATAAATTAAGATTGTGGAGAAATCTAGGGTATAGATGTAGACAGTGAATAAAATTGATTCAAAATAACAATTTAGAAAGTCCAAAATAGGATATTGTAATCAGTAGTCAAGAAAACAACGAATCATAAACAAAATAAAAACAACCGGAGCATAAATAACTGATGACATCATTGAAGAAGAAATAAAAAAATGAAAGAACAAATACAAAAATATAATCAAAATATATAAAGGAAATCACAATACTACCTCCCTAGGTTGAATAATATCAAAGACCCTCAGATCTAGATCTTGATGTTTTCTTTAGAAACCCTAATTACAAGAGAACACCAGATGGTAGAAGATGTTCGAGAAACTGGAGGGAGTGGGCTTGTGTGATTCGAGTGGGTTTTTTGTGATTTTAGCTTCAATTCACTGAGGAGGAGCGCCAACAGTGTGTGGATTCCACAGAAATATTATGATATCGTGATAGGTTCACAACTTGTTAGGTTTTTTAAATAGATCGGGACAATTTTATCATCGCTTTCAAAAAAGAACCAATAAAGAGTTTGTTTATCAACACTTAAGTAATAAGAAATGATAAAAGGCATATTTATCAATGCTTTTTCAGCCTCGATAAAGGTAGGTATTTATCAGTGCTAAAAAAGAAGTGATAAATATTCCTTTGTTCAGTGCTAAAGTTTTAGCACTGATAAAAGAAACCATTATGAGTGCTTTTTTAGCGTTGATAAAGCCTCATTTTTATGAGTTCTAAAAAAGTGCGGATAAAGATTTCTTTTATGAGCACTTATTACTTAAGCACTGATAAAAGATTTATAATTATAATTATAAATATTTTTCTTGTAAATATATATATACTTAATAAATATATATAAATATAAATTTTGTAAATATATTCCTTATGTAAATATATTTACTATTATTTTATAATTACTTAAATATATAAATATTTATTTATAATTATTAAATATATAACTATTTATTTATTAATATAAAATTATTTTTAATAAATAATATTTATATCATTATATATATATTTATGAAATATATATAAATATAAATATATTAACTATATTCATTATTTAAGTAAATTTAATATTAATTTAATAATTATTTAAGTATATATAGTTATTTATTTATAATTATATAAATAATTTTAAAAAAATATTTATTTATTTATAATTATAAATATATAGTTTTAGAAATATCATATGTACATTTATAAATATATTTATTTATAAATATTTTTTTTACAAATATGTTTTTAACTTTATTAATGAATATCTAATTTTAAGTGCACTCATGTTAAAAAGCAGTTAAATTAAATAAATTAAAAATAAATACACTTAACAATATTAAAAAATGGATAAGTTTTGTGTGTCTGAATTGTATATAAAAATGCATTAATTACATATATGTGAAATCAATATAACACAAATTTGATCTATGTTAAATTGAAAAATCAAACGACATTCAATTATATGTCCATTACTTATGCAATTTGTCAATATCTTTAAATCATATTAATTTTTAATTATAAACCATTATTCACTAAGTATATAACTATTTAATGTAACGCAGATTAATATTTTGTAATATATAAATCAAATTTATCTACATTAATAAATATCTATATATTTAATATACACTATTTATCAACATTATCAATAATCATCAAATTAATAAAATGTTTAATATTTTTCTCAATTTTCTTATTTTTATTTTTAATTTGTTTAATTTTCATTTTTCATATATCTATATATTTAACACATACTATTTATTAGTATTTATAATTTATATATAGTATAATCAATTTATTCATTTTTATGAATAATTATTTAATTAATAAATTATTTAATATCTTTTTTTAATAAGATCATTTTTTATTTTTTATTTATTCAAACCTTTATTAGTGATAAAATAGTGCTGATAAAGGATTTCTTTATGATGGCTAAAAATATTGCGCTGAGAAATGGCACTTTTTATCAGTGCTAAAAATAAATCAATAAAAAAGGGTACCCTTTATCAACACTAAAAATAAAGTGCTGATAAAGGGTACCCTTTATCAGTGCTAAAAATAAAGTGATGATAAAGGGACCATTTATCAATACTAAAAAAGAGATGACAAAGGGTTAAATTTTTCAACGCTTTCTTTAGCATTAATAAATATGACATTTATTAACATTTCTTTCTAGAACTAAAAAATACCAATGCTTTTAAATTCTAGTTTTTTAGTAGTGCTTCCATGTAAAGCGTGAACAAATCACAGTGCTTCGCAATGTGGTAATCCTCCATACACATGAACAACATTATCTTATTCCTCCAAAATGAAGATTTTGAAGGTATGTGTGATATAATAATTTAGAAAATATAATAATATCATAAATATCATATATAAAAAATAAATGCATCATTATTTGCAGCCTTCGGAGGTGGTAATTTATAAATGAATGACATCGGTTTGTGAGGCGGTAGTCCAACGTACACACGGACAATGATTTCGTAACCCATTTTATAGAAGTGTAGATTGTTGTAGGTCATTCCATTTACATAAAAACATATTAATATATGGAATATATTGATGTTATTATATTATCATGTTATAATAATAATTTAAGGAGGTGGAGGAAGAAATAAAACAAAAACACTCATTGATGAACATTACCCCTTATTCGGGTAACCTTCTTAGGTTTTCACCAAAAGCCTTCCTATATTGGAATTATGTACAAACTAAGGATTATAAGATGAGAGGATGGAAGTTATTTTGGAATATATTGGCTAAATCAAAAGGGTTTTGAGGTGTGAAGAGGAGATGAGAAGGGATACCCTTTTATAAGTGAGGTGAGTTTCACACTTGTAATGTTTTGAGATGAAAAGGTGTACACACGTTTTTATCATGAAAAATAAATGGACCATTATGGATAATAGAAGAGATAAGTTCCACATATGGCCAGAAAATGTGTGTTGGAAAAGTTTTGGGTTATTTTTAACCCTTATATTTTTATTTTAACCCCCTTGTAAATCCATTTTTACCTTAACCACAGTAAATATTTGTTTTACTATTTTTACTATTAATTTTTTACTCTTAGTGTGTAATGAAAGATAACCCAATGTTGTGTGTAGAAAAATATTAAATTGGTGTTGCATGTAATATAATCTATCAAAGAAGTTTAATTTATTTTTTAAAAAATAATTCAGAAAAATGATTGGTGGTACATTCTACCCCCCTAAAATGATTTTTCTCTCAAAATTCATCACTATGGTATAAAAAAATGAGGATATTTATACCTCAAAATATCCTCAAGTTCCCACATGGATTCCTCAAAGAGGTGGTTTCACCACAAAACATTGACCAAGTGAGTGGTCTTGTTTCATAGAACTTTCTCACCACAATCTAGAATCTCTATTGATTGTTCCTCATAATAAAGATCATGCTCTAGTGGTTTAACCTCTAGATTTAGTACATATAAAGGATTAGGTATGTACTTACACAAGATAGAAATATGGAACACCTCATGAACTTGAGAGAGGTTTTGTGGAATTTTCAACTGATATGATAAAATCCCAATACAATTAATAATTTTAAAGGGACCAATATACCTAGGTAATAGTTTCCATTTTTTCTCAAATCTCATAACCTTCTTTCATGGAGAAATTCATAGAAACACTTTTTAACCAACTTCAAATTCTAGATTACACCAGTGATTATGAGTATAAATTTTCTATTGATTTTGATCTTCCTTGAGTGTTTTTGAATTTCTCTAATATTCTCTACCATTTCTTCATTTATCTCAAGTTCTAATAGCTTTCTTTCCCCAACTTCATTCCATAACATTGGATCTCTACACTTATTTTCATATTGGGATTCATAAGGACCCGTCTAAAATATTGAGTAGAAACTACTGTAAGAAAACTAAAATAGAGTAAGGTGTTGATCTTAAACATCTTTGAAATCAAAATAACAAGATCTCAGCATATCCTCTAGGATTTGAACTGTTCTTTTAGACTAACCATTTGTTTTAGAATGATATGTAGTGCTGAAACTCAACTATGGATCAAGAGTTTTCTGATGACTTAGCCAAAACTTTGAGGTAAACCTTAGATCCCAATGAAACATAATGGAATGTGGTACTCCATGAAGCCTTACCACAAACTTAATGTATATCCTATAAATATAGTTCATAGAGAAGTCTTCTCTGATAGTGATGAAGTGTGTTGACTTAGTAAGGTGATTGACTACAACTAATATAACATTATTACCTTTGGACGTATTAGGGAGTCCAACTATAAAATCCATGGAGATGTTTTCCAATTTCCATTCTGGTATGGGTAAGGATGTAAAATCCCCCTATAATTTTGTATTTCATCCTTAAGTTTCTGACATACCAAGCACTGAGATAAAAACTCTATGATATATCTCCTCATCCAATCCCACCATAAGTTCTCTTTCAAATCTTTATACACCTTCATAATTCTCAAAAGAATAGATAATTAAGAACTATGAGATTCCTCTAATTACTCCTTCTTCAAATATGGTATGGATAGAACACATACATGGTTTTTTAACCTTATCATTCCATTATGATAAAGGTTAAACTCAAGGACATTTCTATCATTCTTTTGCAGCTCCATATCTTCCTTATGAACCTATTTAATCTCCACTTAGATAAAATATTCAATTGATCAAGATAATATTTCTACCATTTATTTAGGACTTCTAGATCCATCCTTTTCAATTATAGAAATATTGGATCTTTTTTTATCCTCATCATAGATAAGCTAGCATGATCTTTTCAACTCGAAGCATTGACCACCTTTTTCACTTTCCCAAGGTGGTAATGTACTGAGCATTAATATTATTTAATAATCTCTAACCATCTTTTCTAGTGCATATTAAACTCCTTCTGTGTGAATATATATTTCAAACATTTATAATAGGTATATATCTAACACTTTTCTCCATAAAGATACTGCCTCTATATATTTAATGAAAAAATTACCACAGCTAAATCCAACTCGTGAGTTGGGTAATTTTGCTCATGAATATTCAATTATCATGAGGAATAATCTATAATCATGTTATTATATATAAGAACACATACCAATCCCTTCTTGGACCCATCATTGTATATAAAAAAACCCTTCTCTACTACAGGGTAATGTAGGATCATGTGCGCTGACTAATCTTCTCTTCAGTTCCATTAAATTTTCCTCACATTCATCTATCCAGAGAAACATGGATCCTTTAAAAGTTAACTTGGCAGAGGATTATAAATTCCTATGAAATTATCCACAAACCGTCAATAATATCTATCTAAACCAATAAAACTATGGATCTCAGTCACTGTAGTTGTTCTGGAACAACATTTAATAGCCTTTGTCTTTGATGGATCTATTGATATACCCTCTCTTGAGATTATATGACCCAAAAATTAAACCTTTTGTATCCAAAATTCACACATTATAAAATTTTCATATAGTTTCTCATCCCTTAGGTTCTTTAGTAAAATTATCATGTGATCTTAATTCTCTTCCATGATCATTGAATATATAAGAGTATCATCTATAAATACTACCATGAATTGATAAATTTAATATCTAAAGACTCTACTCATTAAATCCATGAAGACAGTAGAGGCATTAGTAAGACTGAATGGAATCACTATATATTCATAGTTTCCATTACTCATACGGAATGTTGTCTTGGGTATATCCTCCTTAAATCCAATAGGTTGTATTACTGTTATGTCTCTCAAAATATCTTTAATCTTGATAAACTCCCAACACATAAATTCTCAAAAGGGGTTTCTAAGACTTTGAACTAATGATCAACCTTAAAATCATAAACCCATGATAGAATCCATAACTCTTATGTTAATCATAAATAGAGACATATATAGTTATAAAAATAATTAAATTCATAGATGTTTCATGATTCTTGTAATAAAAATACCATTTATAAAATACTTCTACAACATAATTCTTGAATCTAAATATATAAACACATAAATAAATCCACTTCAATGATTTCCATGAAATTGGTCATCCCTTTGTCTGGAAGTTAATTCTTGGGTCATGTTATTGAGTTGGATAATTCTCATGTTCCCCACATAAAAGACATTGAATTCCTCAAAATTATTTCACTCTATGAATTTCTTTTCAAGATAGATAACATCTTCCCCTCCATTTGATATAATTATCCATGTTCTTCTTCCCGCCTTCTTAACATGTAGGAATCTGAATCCTCTTTCCTCTATATTCATTAACACATGAACTTTTATAAAAGTCCATCTTCCTATTACTACATGTGTTTGGAATATCACAAAAGTTCATGTTGTTAATCAAATATCGTGATAATTGATTAGAAATAATCGTAATATATTTCTCTCTAGTCATCATCCAATTTGGTTTCTCATAATCATTGAATTTTCCATCAGATTTAGTGTTAACATGATTCATTCTAGTTCAACCACTGACTAAAACAAAAAAGCATTGTTTGAGAAACTATATTCATTGTGGGGAACAACATAACCATGAAAAATAATTTATTAGATGTATAAATCATGACAACTTATTTTTAACATAAGACGCCTTTGGTTTATCCTAGGTCATTCATTATCATCATTTATTTAAATCCTTCATGATGGTTCATAAAGATTTTATGAATTTCCAAATAATATCCTCTGAGAGTGGAAGACTAGTTGTGCAGCAAGGGCCATTGTCATGAACTCGGTGATGATCGAGTCCATCTCAATGTGCCCTTTTAAGAGTTATTACCCCTATGTACCTCTATTCCAGAGCCACATCCACTTGTAGTTTCCAGGAAAGGATGTAATTTATTGGAAACCACTCACTCAATCCTTCACCAAAATTATAGGACATTTTCTTATACTTTGACTCATCCTTAGACATATCCTTAGAGACATCCCTAGAAATATACTTAGAAATATCCCTAGGGATATCACAAAAATTTCCACATCCCAGTTTCCAAAGGTTAACTAAACCCTTCGTATGATACCAACTACAGTAACCCATGATTCTCATATATAGATATTCTATCATTTTTTATAAATATTCAATACATTATATAAACATTCACCTAAGTACTATAATATATTAGTGTCTTTGGAAACATGGAAACACAAACAACTGGTTTATAGGTAAACTACATCATCTCCCACTATGATCTTCATAACTAGAACCCTTCTTTGACATATCATACAAAATACATTTCATCATAACTAATGGAAAGGAAATATAAGAAAGGGTGTTCTCAGATGCTTAGTATGGGTAAAAAAGGGAGATAAATAAGTATAACATGAACATAAGGGTATGATAACATGAGCATAACACTTGAAAACCGTACCCTACTTATCAAATATCATAATCTTGAGTCATGGAATAAATTTTGGTAGTTCATAAGACATGAATAATAATGGAATCAAAGAACATGAGCTCTAATATCATAACATTTGAATAAGAAATAGATTTTTTTCATACACATAAGAAAATAAAATCTTATGTCAAGGCTACCCATTGAGACATTCATAACATTTTTGTATTGGACTAACCACTTGTGTACCTTCTTTGGGCTTGGGATGAACTCTTGTGCACCCTATTTTAGGCCTGGTATAAACACCCATGTACCCTCTAAGTGCATAGAATACTTATCATTACCCAATGCATTAGAGGGAGATATAGGAACCACCTATAACATAATTAAAGTCATACATATTTGTTCCAAAATATCATAAAAATTCTATCATCTTATAAACCATGAAATGAAATGGGTTTCATAAATATTTAATCATATTATAACCTATGGTAAAATGAAAGGTTTCATAATCATTTCATCATTTTGTCATAGCATAAACCACGGGAAGAGAAGCTGGTTTCATAAGAATTTTATCATGATATTACCCATGGAACATAAATTGGTTTCATCAACATATTATCACGATAAACCATTTAGATAAATAATAATAATGGTATCCTTGGGGGATTCATGACCCTTCCATCTCTTCCCCTATAGTGATGACCTAGCTAGATTATGGAAGCCCCAACCCTACCCCCGCCAAAAGGTAGAGGGAGGGATTTTTTCTATGCCCTCATATGCTAATCATACTTCTTCTTCTTCCCCTATACTAGATTATATTCTGCCATTCCCATCGATCTCAATTTTTCCGAAGATTCCATCACCTTTTGATGGCTCTCTAATGCTTCCAATTTCATCTGTGGAGTTCTCAGAGGCTTCAAGTCTCCTGGAACTAACTTTTGTGGCCTGTTTTAGGTCTCATAGGCCTTTAGATATGATCCTTGACAAGTTCGTACGCGATTCATGGGGTTTGTATGGACTTATGACTGTGGGTCTTCTCAACAACCATCACTTTGAGATACGATTTACTTATTCGAAGGATATGTCTCATGCCTGGTCCAGTACCCCACACTCCTGTAATTGTATCCATTTATGGATTTTCTAGTGGTTGTATGAATTTTATATGCATTAATATTGTCCTACTATATATCTATGGGTATATTTATTTGAACTTCCACTTCCCTTCCAAATTCAGGTTATCACTCAGATTCTTGGAAATCTAGTTGGGTGATTCCTTTACTCAGAAAGAAGAACTAAAACAATTTTTAATCTAATTTATCCTCAAATATGTGTTGAATTAAATTTCTCTAAGCCACCGGTGGAGTAGATCTAGTTCGAAGTTTGTAAAGAATTTTGTTGTAAGAATACTATGTTGTTTAAATCTTGGTATGATTACTGTATCTCTTTATAACATAAGGGTAATCTCCCTTAGACCTGCCTTCAAGGTGGTAAGGAGGGTCTTGGGGAACCTGCTTCGACCACTGAACAACTACCAAAAAATGAGAAGGTCTTTGAATATGCTACATATAAGGAGGAAATTCTTGATCATGTTATGGCCAACACCTCACATTTTGACTCAAGATCAAGTCGGGATAATCTGAAGGTGGAAAAAATCTTTAACCGTTTTAGTGATGACTTGGGTGTTTTCAAGATAGTTGTGCAAGGCCCTCTAGGGACATATGAAGAGGTGGGCATTGCACTTATTTTGGAAACCAACCCCTCCGCGGTGAAGGCTATCTCTTATGCAGGAGATGTGAAAGATATAATTGGTATTTATCAGATAGTGGTGGTTCCGTCATTAAACCAAAGATATTTTATGGTCTTCAAGGGGCATAAGAATTCTATGAAAGTTACTACGGGAAGCCCAATGGTTAAGGGACTCACTAAAAGAAGTCACTCAACCATTTTTAATCCAAGAAATCGATTCCATGGTCTAGGGGAGATAATTCCAAACCAAGGTGATTTAGTTCAGGTTGTTAATCCCAATGAGGGGAAATGTCTACTTGAATCTGAATCCTAAAAGAATGTGTATGGAATGTTTTTGGGTGACAATGATGAAATATTCCATGACAGAGGGCTTCATAGCCTTAGTAGGAGGACGGGGGGGGGGGAATAAGGACTTGGAGGGCTGCATTCTACTCAAGGGGAAAAATAAAAGGGTGAAAATATTATTATCATCTTCCCAAACCTATGAAGATGTGATCTACCATGAATTTGAGGTCTAAAGAGATGTATAGTGTCTCCTCAAAGGAGCATGAACCTAACAGTAGAGCTTATAAGGACTAAAAGTTCACTAAAGGTGTGTTGGGAGTTCTTAATCAGAGACATGATGAATCAGTAGCGATGGATCATGGGAACTATTTAGGGATAGATGATTATAACCATGAGGTAGATAATGAAGTTGTGTATAAGGGGAAAATATGGAAGCATATCAATCACTCAGGGGAAGAAATGCTTGATGAGGCTTTTGGAATTAAGGCCCCTATTGAGGTTGCTGACCGAATATAGGAGATATTTCTGCAAGTGGAAACAAATAAAGAGTGGTGCAATTAGATCAATAAATAGGATCTCATCTTTATAGGAGGATATAGTGGGATGAGGACAAATGTAGAGGAGTATATGAAAAAATGGGATAAGATGACCTATTATTTTGAAGATATGATTAAGGACGACTCAGAAATAAAGGTTACTGATCTTCATTAGAAATTATTTCGGGATAATGATTCGAATATGATCAATATTAAAAATGGTATCCTTGGTCGACATCCCTAAAATAACACAAGTTACATCAAAAGGATGTCATCTTTTATGGGGAATGATTTTTAAAGATCACTTGGAATATTTCTTGATAAAAATAGTTTTTCCTTGAATATCATTTTTTAAAACTAAATATTCAAAAAATAATTAAAAAATAATTTTATTTTAAAATAACCATGAAAAAATATAAAGGAATCTTTAAAAATAATTTAAAACATTTCTAGAGGAAAATATCCTTTCTACTACTAAAAACACTTTTTAAAACATCTTCAAAAATCCATTTTTTTACTTTGAAATCATTTATTTAATTTTTTTCCAAATATTATGGAAATTTTTTTCTTTAAAATAACTTCAAAAATTGATAATTTAATCTTGAAATCTTTTAGTTTTCATGAAAGGTAGAAATACTATCCATTCCATGTATGTTAAAAAATATTTTGTCACATTTTCAGTAAAAACTAAACGAGCACTGTTTGGAAAACAACATGAAGATTCCTTTCAAAGAATTTTTTAAAATTCAAAAATGGGTAAAAATTTATTTAATAAATCATTTTAATATTGTTAAAAACATTTCGGAATTTTTTTAGAAAACAAAGTTTCAAAAGAAAAACAGGGTTTTGACCGAGGAGAAAAATAAATATGATGTTTGGTAAAAACATTATTTTGAAATATAGAGTACATAAAGAGAAAAAAATTAAGTGAAAACATATATTATCATGAAATAAACATAGGATAATAAAATTCTTGAGTTGATTGAGATGTGGATCATAATATTTTGTCATTGAAAACATAATCATAAACAATCCTGATAAATGATGAGATTGTAACATAAAATCTTTACCACTTTGGTAACATTAAAACATAATCCCCATAAAAGAGAGATACTCAAATGGATATTTAAATAAAAATAATTATGAGGTGAGTCATGATAAAATATATTCATGTGTAGTATAAATACCACATAAAATAAATTTGTGGTGAATATGACATGTGTCTCACAGAAGTAAAAAGTGAGATGAAAACTCCTTACTGCTTTAATAATATTTTGAATCGTAAGCCCTAATAAATAATAACATCAAATGAAACTTTAAATATCAATAAAATGAGTATATTAATGATATATCATGTTAAATTGGTAGTATATACACTAATCAAAAGAAACAAGTGATGAACTTTCACATTTCTCCCATAAATAAAAGAGAGACTAGAAATACCTTACCTTAAGTCTTGACTTCCATAGTACATGTTCAAAGTTCATGTATAACAAAAATAAGTTTATTATAAATATATTATATAAAAATATTTATTTATATCATACCATATATGATTTTATTATGACTTTTTATTACCTGTTTATTAACAATTCCATATTAAAGTTACATTTCGGGTAATAACCGCTTTGTTTTTCATACATGTTTTTATTTTTTATTTTTTGTCCTCTTAATTTGATCCTGATTTCATCATATAAAAAATATTAATGATGATATAAATACCATATATATTTATTATATATTTATTTATAGTAATCCTTAAAATTTAATGATAGAAAATGAAGTACACAGTTCATGGAGACAATAGGCAATACGTACACATGAACGCTGCTCCCATTTTCTTTTCAGATTGAAAGAAAGAAAGTTAAATGATATATTATTATTAAAGAATTATTTTTTTATTTCATATATATCACATATTTTAATTAAAACCATCCTTATTAACTTCTATGTAAAGCGTGAATGAATCACATCACTTCACGAGGTGGTAGTTCGCCGTACACACGAATGATGTTATCATATTCCAAAAAATAGAGAATATTATGTTATGTATAAAATAATAATTAAGTAATTATAAGAATATCATAAATAAAATATATATATATATATACTAAATACATAATTATTACTATTATGGAGAGGTGGTAATGGAAAAATGAATGATATCGGTTCACGAGGCGATAATCCGCTGTATACAAGAACGATGATTTCATAACCCATATGATAGAAGTAGAGATGGTTGTAGGTCATGCACTTAACATAAGAATATATGAGTATATTTTGGATACTAAGATTATCGTATCATTATGGTATAATAAAAATATAATGATGTGGAGTAAGGAAGAAAACAAAAATGCTCGTTGATGAACGTCACCTATTCTTCAGGTATCCTCCTTAGGTTTGCACCAAAATCCTTCCTACATTGGTTTTATATCCAAAAAAAATCTTCTAAGAAGATATGATGAATGTTTGGAATGGATTTTTTAGGTATGGGATAAAACATAAGGGTTTTAATGTGTTAATAGGATAGGAGAAGCAGTGACCTTTTATAAGGGAGGTGATGGGCACACTTGTAATTGTTTGAAAACAAATAGGTGTACCCACATTTTTATCTTGCGAAAAAGTTCCAAAATGGAAAATTATTTATAAAAAAATATATAAGGTATAAATATGGACATAAAATCTGGGTTTAATAAGTTTTGGGTTATTTTTAACCCTTATATATTTATTTTAACCCCTAGTAAACCCATTTTTACCTTAACCATTAGAAATAATTTTTATCATTTTTACTATTCATTTCAGTAAAAAATTAATTTAAACTTATTAGAAAATATAAATTATTATGATTAAAAATATTTAATCCATTTTTAAAAATTAAATTCATATAAATGGAAAATTTTAACTTAAAATTAATCCCACAAATGTGATGGGAAATTAGGTTTTTAAAGAGGAAATGTTTAAGAGTTTATAAAGTTTGTATATCAAAATTATATATGAAATTGATTAAAATGACATAAATTGAATTAATAGATGTCTAAGTGAAATAATTTAACTTTAAAACCAATTTAAAATATAATTTAACTTATACATTAATTAAATAAAAAACAATTTTCAGTTAAAATTCTGCATTTTCACTATTCATCAAAAAATGAAACTATTTTGAAAAATCCGAAAAATTCACCCTAAGATAATTTTGAAATGATTATTTCACAATTGATTTTTATTTTATCAAATTAATTTTCTAAATTTTTAGAAAATTAATTTTATTAATGTTCATAAAAATAAATAAAAATCATTTTTTAAAGAAAATATTATTTTCAAAACATATTAAGACTTTACCAAAAATTAAGTCCTTTTTTTATAAACATGTTTCCATTGAAAAGTAATTTTTACTATTCACATAATTATGTTTAACTACTAGATTATAAAAGTCACATTTAGATAACTATATCAATAATATATCATGGTTTTGTTAAAACTCAGTGACGTGTGTAATGAATGATATCCCAGTGTTGCATGTAACGTAATATTAACTTAGTGTTACATGTAACACAAGCTATCAAATAATTTAAATTTATTCAAAAAAATTCATAAAAACTCTAGGTATTAAAATATGTCTCTAAATTATTTATAATCCTTATTGCATTACCTTTGAGTGGTCAAGGTTTTAGACCACTCGCTTGAGGTTTTGGATATATTGTTTGAGGATTTTTCTAGTTAGATCATTCAGGATGGGTTGACATAGTGGGATGGAGGTTATGGCTAGGATATTGATATGGGTATAGGGACCCATTATGGATTCCCTTATGTGTGAGACATTACCCAAGGATGGGTTATTTACCAGTGAGGCAAGTATAGGTTTTCTTATAATGGGAAGTTCTCCAATGTTTCTATTATATTGATAAGATATTTTGGGTTTCCTAAATTTTAGTTGGTCATAATGATGATTTAAGACTACCTTTTAGTCATTATAAAGCATTTGGATTCCCTTGTGGGTTTATTATTGATCGAGGATCGGTTAGAGGCTTTAGAGGAATTTTTGAGGATGTTTCTCATGTTGGGCTTGGATCGAGGTCTGAATGAGATATTGGAACCTCTCATAGTGTTTCCTTCTCTTAATATTGAATTTTTTCCATTTTAGGATCATTTTATGGGTGTGGATTGAGAGTTTTGGTGTATAAGTGGAGTATCTTGTGGTACATCACTTTATGCTATGACCCCAGGGACCATGGGATCCACGAGTTTGGTGAGTTGAGAGTTGATTGACACTGCTAGTTTAGATTGTTGGATGATGCATTTGATCATTGGATAAAAACACATCCTGGATATCCTTTAGACTAGACTCTATTAGAGTTTTTATTTTATCCTTTTGGAAGATTGATTTGAGATTTGGATCGACCCACGTTCTGGTGGCCTTTGGATGAGATGCTCGAGCTAGTTTTAGCAAAATAATTAGTTTGAGGAGGATAACCCTAGGATATATTGGACCAGGTGCTATCCCTGAATTTTGATCTGGTTCCATCATCCATTGTATTGCTATATTTATATGCGATTAGAGAGCTAATGGATGATTTGTATGAGTTCACCCATACAGTAGAGAGTTACATACTCGCTAGAGGTTAACTTTCGTGGATTTTGATTGCTCTTAACTACTTTTGTGGGACCCTTGAGATAGTGTATATAGATACGAAATACTTTAACATATATAATTATAAGATTTTTGACATAAAAATACATTAATAAAACTCATTGATCATAAAGGCCTAGTTTATTTGGAAGACTAGGTTCATAAAACATCAGAGTGAGGCAAAAACCAAAAAAAAATTATTTTATTCTCAATAATGAGATCTTAAATACTTTCTATCTCCTAAACTACATGGGATAACTAGAGGAATACATAAAAAATGGTTGAGATAAAAATACCAAAAAAGTAATAAAAATTATAAGGAAACATAACATATGAGTCAAAAGTATAACATGATATCATAAAGAGAAGGATCATGAGTAAACTCATGGAAGATAACATAAATAAAATGGTATAATAAGATCATGGTAGCATGGGAAATGTGGAAACAACCCAAAACATGAAATAAATATGAGTCAAGGATAACCTCTAGAAAAAATCACAAAATCAAAAAAGTCCCATAATGGATTATGTTTACTCCCTCATCCCATACATGATATCTCATGAGACAAAAGATTTACCCAATGCATTAGAGCACAATATGGACGCACCCATCATAACATGTTCATGATCTATGTGTTCCACATAAAGTAAGTCAACCAAAATGAATAATATAAAAATTAAATATATAAATAAAATGGTTTGTATAATCTTTCTTCATATAATATTTCAAAATGAAGGCATTTGAGAAATGATCATAATTCATGTATTACACGATCAAAGGATAGAAGAATAAACTAAGTACATATATAGGAGACAAATATACAAAATTTAGAAGTAATAAATAACATCAAAGTTTATTTTCATTGATTAAAACAATTTTAAAAATATTATAAACATTATTCAGGGAAATATCCTTTTCATTTTGAGTAACATCAAAGGATGCCATATTAGATGGAAAAATGATTTTTAAAGATCACTTCGAACATTTCTTGAGGAAAATACCCTTTCTATTTTGAAAAAACCTATTTAAAATCTAAAAAAATCCCAAAACATTAATGATTTTTTGAAAATAACCTTTTAAACTTAAAAAGTAATATTTAAAGCATTGATTGGTAATGACGGTAGAAGAGCTCTATTCTTGCTAAATACTTTAGAAAAACAAAGAATCCTTTAATATTTTTTAATGAAAATCCAAAAAGTATATTGTTCAGAAAATTATGGGAAGATTACTTTCAATTTTTTTTAAAAATAAAATGAAGGGTAAAAATTACATTAAAAAATCATAGTAAAACATTTTGGAAAATATTTTTAGATGACATGGATTTGGATGAAAAAGATTTTTAACCAAAGAGAGAAATGAAGTCGAATTTTCTTAGAAAAAATTTCTCAATAATTTTAAGTAACAAAGAGAATAAAATAGTAAAATTAATTTTAATATTATTTAATAAATATAGGATAATAAAATGTAAGGGTTTTATTTGGAAATGATCAAATATTTTCCAGCAATGTAAATTCAATCATAGACAATCCCGATTAAAATGAGATTGAAACATAAACCCTTACCGCTTTGGTAACTTTGGAATCGTATATTACCATGAATGAAGTAGATTTATTATTAATTAAAATATCATGAATTATTAACGATTCATTATATAGTATGTAAATTGGAATTATATAAACCATTTAAAAGAGATTAGGTGTGTAAAAGAATATATGTCTCAAAGATGGATGTTTGAGAAGAAACTTTTACAAAGTTCGTATCATTTAAGTGAGAGTAAATAAATGAATTTATTATGAGTAAAAAATGAAAATTAACACAACTAAAATTTCAAATAAAATAATTAAGTAATAAAATGTCATTTCACCCATAATCATGGTATAATATAATCAAAGAAGTAGTCATATAACCCCATGAATGGAAACCGAGTCAACAAACCCCTTACCCCGTGATTTATTTTAGTTGAAAACTCTTTAAACTCTTATATAGTGGGTTTGAACATGTTATTAAATTATAATATAGTCATATTTTTATATATAATATCATATATTATTGTTTTATAACATCTTATTACCCATTCGTTAATAATATTACATATCACTATCGTTTTGGTTGTTAATTTCCTTATTTTATCCTATACATCTCACCATGGGAGTTCCATATCATCGACATAGGTTAGAGTTACATCATATCTAGAATTATATTAATGTTATAAATATCCCTTTTTTCATTATATATAGATTTATAATCATTATATAATTTTAAACATGGAGAATAAATCACATCGCTTCATGGAGACAGTATGCCATATGTACGTACAAGAGATGTTATCATTTCATTAACGGGTGAAGTTTTAAGGAAGTATATTATGTATTAGTATTAAATAATCAATATAATTTAATATATATCACATATTTTTTTTAAATTTATCCTTTTTTACCTTCCATGTAAAGCCCTAGTGAAAAACGAATTACATAACTTTGCGAGGCGGTAGTCCACCGTACAGAGGAACGACCTCATCATTATTCAATGGATGTTAAGGTAAGAAAGTATATGATATATTTATTTTACATAATTATTAATATTTCATGAATATCATATATCAATATAAAATTAATCATTTTAAAGCATATGTAAAAAACAAATCACATCGCTTCGTGAGGCGGTAGTCCACCGTACGCATGAGAGACTTTATCTTATTCTCTACAGAATGGAAAGTAAGAAGGTATATGTGATATTATAATTAAAAAGGTATAATTATAATATAAATATTATAAATTAACATTAAATATATCATTATATACTTCTATGAAAATCAATGATGGAAAAAAAATTATGTGGGTTCGTGAGGTGGTAGTCCAATGTACACACGATCAACAATTTCATTTCCCATTTAAGGAAGGAGGAGATGGTTGTAGGTAATTAAATTATCATAAAAAATATAATTATATGAAATATAATTAATTTATTATATCATAATGGTTTAATAATATTTTAATGAGGTAGAGGAAGACCTAAAATAAAATTTGGTTAAGGATATTACCTCTTCTTCAGAAAACTTCTTTTGGTTTGCAATAAAATCCTTCATAGGATGGATTTATAAAAAAAATTAATTATAGAGTAAGGGGATGTAATTAGGGGTATTATTTGGGAAGGTATTATTAGAACCAATTGGTTTTTTAAAAGTGTAAAGGAGAGGATAGGGGGTGGCCTTTTATAAGTTAGGGAGAGGATACACTGGGAGTTTTTTGAAAAGGAAGAATTACAGACAATTATTTCTTAGAGAAAAAGTATAAAAATAAAATATATTTTATAACCTTATAATATATATGGTAGAAATATGACAAGTAAATAGTAATTAGACAAGTTTTGGGTCATTTTAAACCCTTATCTTTTGAGTTTAACCCCCTTATAAACCTATTTTCCCCTTACCTGTGATAAATAATTTTTACTATTTTCACTATCCATTATGGTAAAAAATGATTTTACCCATATTATATAGTATATATTATTCATATTAAAAATATATAATCAATTTTTACAAATTGAACTCACAAAATTGGTAGAATTTAAATTAAAATTAAACCCGAAGAAGTGTCAAAAAATGGGATTTCAAGAAATACATTTTTTAAAGAAAAGATGATATCATATTAAGTATATGAAAATTAATAATAATAATATGAATTTAAATTAATATTAATAGATATTAAATCTATAAATTTCATTTAAATAATTCCTGATTAGGGTTATTTTAATTATTTAAAATTAATAAACATTATACACTTTAAAACAATTTTCAGAAAAATGTGTTTTAAAGCCTAAAAAAACTTATACTAAAAAATAGTTTAAATAATATTTAAATGTAATTAATTAGATTTAACAAAATTTAACAATAATTATTCTAAATTTAAATCAAATTAAATTAATTATCAATTTTATAAAAATCGGTATTCTCACTATTCAGTAAAAAATTAATATTTTCCAAAAAAAATCCCAAAATTTCCCCATAAGTTGATATCAATATGATGATTTCAAAAAATGATTTTTTGTGAAATAAATTTTATAAAAGTGGTGAAAATTAATTTCAAATTATTTGCACAAATCATGACTATATAGAATTTCAGAAAAGTATTATTTTTCAGAAAAAAGTTCTTTTTATTTCAAATGGTTCCTATTTTATTTATAATCAATAAATGACTATTGAATTTATTTTATACATGTGAAAACCAAATAATTTTCGTAATTTAGTTATTCCTATTCTTACCCACCTACTTAACTTCTAGGTTATAATGGTCATGTTTTAATAATAATATTTTAATAGAGTATCACATTTCATTTAAACCTAGTGTTGCGTGCATCACAAACTACTAAAGAGATTAGATTTATTTAGATAGAAATATATCATAAATTCTTAGAGTGTTACATTCTATTATAATATCAATGTTTCATATCATATATTCTATCCAACATTATGTTCTTCTTTCAAAATATTGGGTTGTTACATTCTACCCCTATAAATAAATTATGTCCTCACATTTTAATATTGATCTCAGTAATCAAGGGTTTCACATTTGAAAATACATTTTCTAGAAACCCATGTTTTAAAAAGGGTTAATAAAACTTTCTCAAGAATAGGGAGAAAGGTATGTAGGAAGTTTATCTAGAATAACTCATTATTACGTTTCCATATAGGATAACATTGGTGGAAAGTGAAGATATGGAAATAAAAGAAAATAATAAATAATTACAGAGAGTGATAGAGATCATTGATCACAATAAATTGAATGATTAATTGAATGTTAAGGACCATAAAACCATAAATATATGATGATTTAAAGATCATTTTATTCTTCGGATATGATGGTAATATGATAATTTTTTATTTCAAGATCCTTTTCCTAAATTTTAGGAGTTCTATTACTATATATTAATATAAGGTAACATACTTACTTGATACATTTCTATTTTATAATAATAATTTACTCCTTTGGTTATGCTTCGATAGATTTTCACTTTATCTTGTACTCTAAGAAATGAATATCCAGAAATGAAATTTTTATTCATGAATAACTAAAATTAACATTTAACGGATCGTAATATCTATAAAATATTAATAAACCATTCCTCCTATATTTTTTAAAACCTAAATGGTTAGAAAAAATTAAGATAATATCCAATATGAATATGAATCTATTAATCTCAAAAATTAAACAATGAATTCAAAGGTTTAGCATAGATCACTCTTTAAAATAAATGACCCTATATCCCAAATAACCTCAATAACCACAACATGAAAGAAGTTTCTTATCCTGAAATTTCATATCATACCATTTCAACTTACATCTAAAAAATATAAAATAATTCTTCTGAAATAATATTTTTTGTTAAACTAGAAGGTTATATATACTTCAACCCAATAAAATATCTCTTAAAATATCATTAGTCACCTCAAAATCCAATTACTTAAAACCTAAAAAGTCATTTTTAATAATTAGAACTTATGATTAACCTTAAAATCATAAACCAATTATGGTATCCACAAGTCTTAAGTTAATCGAACTTAAGACATATAAGCTTCCAAAATCAACACAATTCTTAGATGTATCATGATTCCTATATCCAAAATACAATTGATAAAAATAATTTTATGACATAATTATTGAATCCCAATACATAATACTTCAACCTATTTACTTTAATGATTTGGTATAATATGGTTCATTCCTTGGTTTAGGGGATAAACCATAGTTTAGGGCATTGAATTGAATATTTCCCAAGTTGACCACATATTAGACATTAAATTACATAGAAATTCATGGAATTATGATCTCAATATCCACATAGAAAACATCATTCCTTCAATTTGATATAATCCAATATGTGATTATTTCCACCTTCCTAACATGTTGGAAGCTAAATATTATTTCTTTTATATTCGTTTCCATGTGAAATTTCATAAAAGTCCATCCTCATATTATTTAACATGTTACGAATATCACTAAAGTTCATGTTTTTAATCATATATCGCGATAGCTGATTAGGAATAATCCTAATATATTTCTCTCTTGTAATCATCCAATTTGGTTGCTCATAATCACTGAAGTGTCCATCACATTCAATGTTAACATAATTCCTCCTTGTTCCAGTAATTGACTAAAACCACAAAGCAGAGTATGAGAAATAATAATCATAGTGGGAAACCAGGTAATCATGAAAAATAAATTATAATATGTCTAAATTATTATACCCACTTTTCAATATATGACACCATACGTTTATCCTAGTTCATTCATGGTCATTAGCTATTCAAATCCTTCATAATGGTTTATAAAGAGTTTATGAATTTCAAAAGAATATTCCATGGGAGTGTCAAACTAGGTGCACAGTAAGAACCATTGTTGTGTACTAAGTAATGTTTGAGTCAAGACCAACATTCCTTTTTCTGAGTTATTACCCCTACATACATTTGTGAGAGATCCACATCCACTTGTAGTATCCAGAAAGAGATGTAATTTCTCAAAAAACCCTCCATCTATACTTCACAAAGATTCCAAAACATTTTTATATACATATTCTTATCCTTATACTTATCCTTATACTTATCCTCAAACTTACCCCAAGGGTTCTGACTAAGGTTTTCTCTCCCTAATTTATAAATCATAACTGGACCTTTCCTTTAGTACCAAATATAGAGAACCAAGAATTTTACACATATTATTACATGATTTTTTATATAAACATCTATTAATACAACAAAATTATTGTAAACACCTAGTGTCTTTGGAATACTAGGTTCATAAAACATCAAAGTGAGACTTGAAATAGTGCTTAAAATATTATTTTTCATAATGAGATCCTAAATAATTTCAATATACTAAATTGTATGGGATAACTTGGGTAATACATAGACAAAATGGGTGAGCTAAAAATCCCAGTAAGTGAATAAACATGATGATGAAACATAATGCATGAGACAAAAGTATAAAATGATATCATAAAGAGAAGGATCATGAGAAAACACATGGAATTATAACATAAAGAACATGTATCATAATACCATTGAAGCATATGAAATGTGGAATCAACATAAAAGAATATATGAACATGATTCTAGGAAAACCAACTAGACAAAATCACATGCTGGACAAAGTCCCATAATGGATTAGGTTCACTCCCTAATCCCATTAATGATTTCTCATGAGACTAATTATTTACACAATTCATTGGAACACTCTCTAGGTGCACCCATCATAACATGTTCATGATCTATATGTTCCACATAAGGGAAATCAATCAGAATGCATAAAATAAAAATTACCCCTGTAATGAAAATGGGTTTCATAATCTCGGTTCATATCATATTTTATAATGAAGGAATTTCAGAAATGATCATAAGGCATGTATAACCTCATAAAAGGAAGGGAGAATAGAATTGGTTTATATGTGGGAGACATATGTAAATAATTTATAAGAAACCCATAACATCAAAGGGTTTTCATTGATTAAAATACTTTTAAAAATATTATAAATATTATTGAGGAATATACCCTTTTTATTTTGGGTAATATCAAAGGATGTCATCTTAGAAGGAAAAATGTTTTTGAAAGATCACTTTAAAAATATATTGAGGAAAATATGCTTTCCATTTTCAAAAGACATATTTTACATTGAAAACTTTCTAAAACACTAAATTAAATATTTTTTTTAAAAATAAAATTTGTAACATAAAAAATAATCCTTGAAAAATTAAATATTCATGATGGTATAAGAGTTCCATTCATGCATACTATGTTAAAACAAACAAAGATTCCTTTCACATTTTTTTAAGAAAATTAAAAAACACATTTTTTAGAAAAAAATGGAAGATTAATTTTAATTTTTTTAAAAATCCAATTAAGGGTAAAAATTAATTTAAACAACAATATTAATTTTTTTTATTTTTTCTATGGAACATGGACTGGGACGAAAAAGGATTTTTGATTGAATAGAGAAATAAATCCAAATTTTATTAAAAAAACTTTATCACAAATTTTAAGTAAAAATAATAATAAAATATTTCTATTACATGAAATATTCACGAATAAAAATAGTAGAATAAAATGGATGGGTTTTATTAGACAATTATGAAATAATTTCTATCAATCGAAATTCAAGCATAAAGAATATTGATTAAAATGCGATAGAAATATAAACCCTTACCACTTCAGTAACTTTTGAATCATAAATTCCTCTGAATGAAGTAGATAAATTGTAACATAAAATATCATTAATTAGGAATGATTAATGATATATTATGTAAAGGGGTATTATATACACCATTTAAAACTGATTAGGTGCATAAAAGAACATGTGTCTCAAAGAAAATGTTTTGAAATGAAACCTTTAAAAATTTAATATCATTGAAGAGAGAGTTAATCAATGAAGTGATTATGTGTAACACATGTAAATAGACAAAAATACTTGTGTAAATACATCCATAAAGAAATAAAAGGTCATTTCATTTATAATCTTGGTTTAATATAATCAATGAAGTAGACATATAACCCAGTGAATGGAAATTGAATCAAGAAACCCCTTACTTCAATGTTAAATTTAGTTTAGAACTATTTATACTACTTTTTAGTGGTTTTAAACATGTTATTATCATATAATATAATAATAATATTATTTATAATATCATATATGATCCTTTTAAAACATCTTATTAGTTATTCATTAATAATATTACATTACCACGATCAATCGGGTGTTAATTGCCATGTTTATCCTAAAGGTTTCATTTTGAAAGTTTTGGATCTTGAAAATAGGTTATAGTTCAATTATATCTAGAATGAAATTAATGTTATAAATATAATTTTTTATTAGATACATCTTTAGATTCATTATTGAATTTTGAACATGGAGAATGAATCACATCGCTTTGTGGAGATGGTAGGACGTATGTACGCACGAGTGATGTTATAATTTACCTAATGGGAGAAAATTTAAGGAATTATATTGTGTATTAATTTTATATAATCAATATCAAGTAATACATAAAACATATATTTATTAAATTTATCCTTTTTTACCTTCCACATTTGCTATAGACACAAAAGACATTATGATTTTTTAAATGTATGGTAAGGTAAAAAAGAATATGATATATTTATTTTATATAATTATTAATATGTAATTAATATCTTATATAAAAATATATTTAATCCTTTTTACCTTCCATGTGAAATGTTTTTGAAAAACAAATCACATCGCTTCATGAGGCGGTAGTCCGCCGTACACCTGAGCATCATTATCTTATTCTCTATAGAATGGAAAGTTATAAGGTATATGTGATATTATAATTATAGAGGTATAATTATATCATAAATATCATATATAAATATTAAATAAATTATTATATCCTTTTTTAGAAGTTGTTATGGAAAATTAATTACGTAGGTTCGTGAGGAAGTAATCTGACATACACACGATCAACGATGTCATTTCCTATTTGAGGGAGAAGGAGATCATTGAAGGTCATGACCCTCTCATAATAAAATATAAGTATATATAGTATACTTATGTTATTATATAATCATGGTTTAATAATATTCTAATAAGGTGGAGAAAGATATAAAATAAAATGCTCGGTTAAGGACACCACCTCTTCTTCGGACATCATCTTTTTTTGCCACCTAAATCCTTCCTAGGTTGGATTTATGAACAAAAAAAGGATTATAGGATTATGTTAAGGATTAATGGAAGTTATTTGGGTAGGTATTGGGAAAAATAATTGATTTTTAAGTGTGTAATTATAACGACCCAAATCTTGACGTACATGGACATTACATTTTTTTTGTGGAATACTTAATACATAACCAAAACCAACACTCAAGGATCGCAATAGTTTAGTGTCTTTGGAAACTCGGAACATAATCTTCTAATCATGGTGAAAGATCTTCAACATCTCCCATAAAGATATTCCCCTTTTGTTTTCTTACCTAAAACATTTCTTTATATCCTGGGGAAAAGAAAACATAAAAAGGGTGAGCTCAAATGCCTAGTAAGGGTAAACATAGAGAACATAAAACAATCCATAAACATTTGAATGCACAAACTTGAACATAAAATCTAAACATCAAAATCTTAAGAAAAGACATAAATCTTGGAAGTATGTAAGGTATATATCATAAAGGAACATCAATCATGATAAAATAGAATGGGAATAAAACATGTAATTGTGGAAAACCATTAAGCACTTGATATGATTTCCATAGTAGCCAAGGAATTGCTTCCAAGACCATCTTAGTAGACAAAGTCCCTTTCTGAATCGAGTTCACTCCTCATTCCAGTCCTGTATCACTGAACCAGATTAACTTACCATTCCATCCATGTATATCTCATGAGATATAAATCTTTACCCAATGCATTAGAGGGAGATATAGGTTCCACCCATCTCATAATTAAATCATTATTACGTGTGCCACAACATAAACATAAATCATTCTTCATTACCGAAATAATAAAATGGGTTTCATAAACATCATCCCATCATAACATAATCCATATAAAACAAATGGATATCATTTCATAATAAGAGAAGTGAAACCATGTAAATCATAGATACATTATACTTGAAACATACACATATGAAATAATGTCATCTTATATGGAAAATGGTTTTGATAAAACACTTGAGATAAATTCTTGGGGAAAATATCCTTTCTTATTCAAAATAATTTTCTTTTCACAAAATGCCATGCAATTTTAAAAGAAAAGGATTTTTTTGAAAATAGTCATAAAATCTTGTAGAGTAAGCTTCATGAAGATAAGGTGTTATGAAACCGTAAAAATATGTTCATGCCGTAGAAGTTTAACAACAATTCTCCTCATACTTTTAACAGAAAAGTCAAATAGTATCTCGTACTGAAAATGATAAAAGATTCCTTTCATATATTTTACTAAAAATTTACCAATAGGTAAAATTGGATTTAAACAATTTTAGTAGGATAGAAATAATATTACATATTGAGGAAACATGGATGTGGATGATAAACATGCCCCAGTAAATTCTGAAGTATAAACAATCTCAGATAAAAATGAGATTGTGAGATTTTTCCATTACGTTAGGTCCGATATACTTTGTACATATCCTAACATCCTGTATAATGATTTAAATAATGTCATTGACTTATTACATAATCATATTCATTGTTATGATATCATATATGGTCATATTCTTATATTCTTATTAGTAATATTTCATTGCAACTTGTTATTCGGGTGTTCATTGCTTTATGTTCTTATGCATGTTTTGTCGAATAAATTCTTATTCTTATTTTTATGTTATAGATAAATCATTTCTAGAATGGTATTAGTGTAATATATATCATATTTATTTATTCAATTCATTTATGTAATCATTATTCAATGAAGATCATGTAGAACGAGTCACATCACATCGTGGAGACAGTAGGCCGTACGTACGCACGAGCGATGATATCGTTCCCATGATCGTGGAATTGTATTGAAGTGTATGTATACTATTTCAGAATCAATATAACTTTATAATAATCATATATAGTTATTCTTTACACCATTATACCCATCCAAGTAAGGTGGTGGTGGAAAACAGATTACACCACGGCGTGGAGACGGTATTCCGTACGTACGCACGCACAATGATTTCATTTTCCATAGGATGGATCAAAGGTTAAATATGGTTGTTTCATATTTATAATAACATATCTATATATGAGTGATACTGATTTTATTACTTTATTATGAAACAACAAAATAAGATGAAGTAGAAGAAGAAATGAATTTGAAAGAATCGGTAAAGGATATTACCTCTTCTTCGACACGCCTCTTTGAAACCTCCTCTTAGGATACTAAGATTGGTATTTGAATAATACCATGACCTCTAGTATGTTTCTAGTGAAGTTGATAAGTGAAATGGTCAGGGGTTGGCCGAGCTTTAATGCTCAAAGTTGTGTAAAGAGGAGAGGGAGGAGGTGCCCTTTTATAATGGAGGAGAGGGGTACCTTAGAAAAAACTTAAAATATTATTTTATAATAAAGTCATATTCGGTTTATAATAGCTCAAAATTGATTTTTTTAGAAGCTAAAGTTGTTATGGGTATAAATACTCTCAACCAATTGGTTTGAGACAAGTTTAGGTTACTATTTTAACCTTATCATTTAGATTTAACTCTAAGTTAAATAATTTAAATTTTACTGTGTCTTCTTGTTTTCTTACACTATATCATTAATAAACTTAATATAACAAGCCAAAAGAGCCCCAAGTGGCTCATTATTAATATATATAACCTTATATAAGTCATTTGGCCGAACCTTATATTTTTAGGAATAGAATAAAAATTAATAATATAATATTTGTTTTAAACACTATTTTATGTCAATTTTGAAACTATTTGGTAATTGATTTTTGTGAAAATTATAACAACATGATTAGTTATAAAAGAGTTAATTAAATCAATACTAACATGTCTTATTAACCTATAAAATTAGTGTAATTCATAAAAAGTCTCAAATTACATTTATTTGGGTATTTATAACATCAATTATGTTAATATTTCATTAATAAGGTAATTACTGCATCATCATTGCATCATAAATAAATTAAATTATTTAATGTCTAAAAATTATAAATAAAAAACCATTATGTGTGAAATATTTTTATCTTTCTAATGAATATTTATAGTCAAATTTATCTTATGTATAACCCTATATTGAAAATGTTTTACTTATTAAACTTTGATTTTAACTCTTTTAACTGTTCTTTAAATAAAATAATAATAAGTGTCCTAATCTAATCAAAGTGGACCTAAAGGGTAATATTTTATTACTAAGGTTGTTTTTGGTATAATTAAACTTATCCAATAGAATTAGGACATGTTTTAGGGTAATAATAATATCATTTTTACCCTTAATTACCATATTTACTTTTAACCGTGGTAAATAAAAGTAAAACGTTACTATTCACCAAAAATCATTTTTGTCTTATTGAACCACATTTTACTCCATGATATTAACCATGTCTCTCAGATTTTTGAAATTAAACTCATAGAAGCAATAAAATTAAGTTTTATGTACAATTGCAAATGCTCCTAGGAGGTGGGTAAAAGACGATGAAAAGTTCAATAAAAGTTTTATACATCTAAAATTATTATAAAATGACTCCAATGAATTACATTGAACTTATATAAGTATTATGTGTATATTTTGATGTGAAATAAATTTAAATAAAATAAATTATTATTTAAATAAAAAGTCGGTTTTAACCAATAACCCAGTGTTTTCACTATTCGTCAAAAATTGAAAGTTTTCAGAAAAATACCAAAATTTCACCCTAGGCTAATTTCGATTTTCGGAATCCAAAAATGAAGTCCATTTTGAAAGATAAAATTTATAAAATTTCAAAAAGTGCGTATTACTATTCATAACGGCTAGTTTATATAATATTTTAATATCATATCGTTGTTTAGTGAAACTCATTATTGCGTACAACACACGCTATTGTGGAAGGTTGTGATTGCGTGTAAAGCAAGACAAGCTAGTGTTGTGTGTAGTGAATGATTCCTTTGATGTTGTGTATAACATAAGACATAAAAAAAATACTTCTCATAAACTATTAGGGAGTTACAGTAATGGAGAACATTGGGGGTAAAATTTATATGCGGGGGAGAGGACACACTTGGAATTTCTTAAAATGAATGAATTACACTAATTTTTCTCATTAAAAAAATATTAAAAAATAAACCAATGTTGAACATTAGGATATATAAGGTCAAAATATGACCATAAAATAGTAATTAGAAAAGTTTTGTGTCATTTTTAGGCCATGTCTTCTGAGTTTAATCCCAGATAAACTCATTTTTACCTTAACATCCGTAAATAATTTTTACTATTTTAACTATTCATTTTGGTTAAAAATAAAATTGAACTTATTGTATAGTATAAATTATGATTATTAAAAGTATGAAATCTGTTTTTCAAAGTTAAACTCATAGAATTGGAAAATTTTAGATTAAAATTACACTCGCAACCATGACGAAAAATGGGTTTTCAAGAAATGCATTTTTTTACGAAAAAGAAGATATCAAATTAACTATATGAAAATAAATATAGATATAGAATATTTAAATTTAATTTAAATTATTCCTCAAAAGGTTTTATTTTAATTATTTAAAATTTAAAAACATTATATACTTTAAAACATTTTTCATAAAAAGGTGTTTTAAAGCCTAAAAATAAACTTATACTAAAATATAGTATAAAGATGATTTGAATGTAATTAATTGAATTTAATGTAATTAAATAAAACTTATATTAATTTTAAATAAAATTAAAATAATAATGAGACTTAATTTATTAAAAATATATGATAATTTTATAAAAATTGTTATTTACACTCTTCACTAAAAAAGTAATATTTTCTAAAAAATAGAAAATTTCACCATAATTTAATATTAATATGATGATTCAAAAAATGAATTTAATCTTCAAATAAATTTTATAAAGGTGTTAAAAATTAATTTTAAATTTTGTGCGCAAAGAGAGACCAAATTTCCTTTTAGAAAAATAAATTTTTTAGAAAACATTTCTTTCTATTTTAAATGGTGATTATTTTATTTCTAATCAATAGATAACCATTGAATTTATTTTATAAAAGTGTAAACCACATAATTTCCATAATTTATTTAGTCCTATTAATACCCATAAACTTAATGGCTAGTTTATAATGTCTATGTTTAAATAATAATATTTTAAGAGAGTTTCATGTTTCATTTAAACCTATTGTTTCATGCATCACAAGATATCAAAGAGATTGAATTTATTTAAAAGGAAACATATCATAGAGTCTTAGGGTTTGGAATTATATTCTAATCTTGGTGTTTCATGTCATATAAATAATCTAACAAGATGTTCCACTTTTAAAATATCATGGTTTTATAGTATATATGTCAGTCCCATGGATGTATGAGACCCCGAGCATAGTATATCTATCAGTCCCATGGATGGAGGGACCTATGAGCTGGTGTAAAATTATGATACCTTTTTTGGAGACTAATTTGTTTTAAAAGAAATTTGATGCATGAAAATTTATATAGGGTATGGGGTAATGTTCAGTCACTAGTTCAGATTGTTCTATTGGAGTCTTAGAGCTCAGTAGTTGTGTGTTGTTATGTGGATTCCTATATTTATGCCTTGGGGACTGAAATTCATGCTTATGTAATTAGATGTCCTGTATAACCTATGTAGATCTAGAATACATGCTTTATGTCATGTGGTGGAGTGAGACACGTGCTATAAATCTTCTTGTGTGGGCTAGAGCGGTGGTCGATTTACCTCGGGTGTCAGGATAGAACCTGTGGTTAGATGTTTTATTTATTTTTGTTTAAACCTATTTATTTTTATGATGTTTTTTATTTTTTTTCTAGTTTTTATTAGTTTTTTTATGGGATGATCATATTATGTGTGAATAAACATGTATATGAGATTATATTATAGGTTCACCATTCATGGAAGCCTATTGGGATTTATTTCTCACCCCCTATACATGCACCTAGATGTGCATGTGGAACTTATGTTTACTTTCATATGGAGCACATGTTGTGTAGTGGATTAAGTCAAGGCCTAGCGTGCCTTGATCAATAGGGGATTCTTTTTTGGACTCTCATTATTGGGATAGTGTATCTCAAGAGTCACAAAGATCATTTATGTGGTTTATATCAGAGTTGGTAGTAGAGAATGATGTATTTATTTTCATTTTGTTTATCTTTTGTATGTGGTCGGTCAAATGGGTCTCCGAATGATTTTTATTTATCATGCTTTGATTTTTTATAACTATAATCTATATTTCATTTATTATAACATTTTATTATTTATATTTATTTATTATGCTTACTTTGATGTTTATCTTAATGGATGTTTTGGTTATTTTTGCTTTTATTTTACTCTGAACATTGGGTATGGTCTCCCCACTATATCTGTTTGAACATCTCCATTGACCAACATCCTCTAGTGTATGGGGATATGTTCTTGAGGCTTTATAGTGGGATAGATTAGGTTACATGTTATGTCGACCCAGGATGGATCACTACAAAATGGTTTCAGAGGCAGGTTGGTTTTATGATTTTGGGAGTTGGTAGAAATCTTGTCTAGGAATGTGTCGGAAATTTTGATAGATATTTGACTAGTGTATCATAAACACTATTACTAATCATAATTCCAAGTTTATAGGGCATGCGATTTATGTTTATGTTTTTTTGTTTTTATGGTTGTGTGATTTCACCATATGTGATGCACTTGGGTTGGCATATTGATGGTTTATTTTGATTTTGACTCATAGAGCATAGGTAAGAGGCTAGTGTTCATGCATTATTCTAGGAAAATAAGATTCAAATTACATATTTCTATCTGTGTGTGATTTCATAGATGATGGAGGTTCATTTTTTTAAATTGTCTAGAATGACCTATATTATGTGTGTCATAAAGATCCTCAGTGGAATTTTACTCAACTAAACTACATTTACATATTTTATTTTCATGTTAGTCCATGTGGATATTGTGGTGATATGTTCTATGGTGATGGAGATGTAGTCCCATCATTGGGGGATTCATAGAGACCCTTATAGGTCTGTTTGGGACCTGAGTGCCCTTTTGGTGGATCAATGAGGTAAAAGACATCTGATAGTTTTTTGGATTGGGATTGTGTTTCCCTGAGGTTGTGATTCCCCTAAAGTCCCACGTTTGAGATTCTTGGGAGAGAGCTATTATTTCCACATGTTGTTTGGAAAGTCTTGGGGCATGGCCCATGTTCTTTATATCACTAATGTCTTGGGTGGGAATGGTTGTTATTCCTTGGTGGGGTTAATGAGGCCTACTATTTATAGAGTGTGGTCAGTCTTGAGGATTCTTGGTGTTTAAGAAGTGAATCACTGGGAGTGCTCTCAGTCTCATCACTGGATTTAGAGGCTAGGTTTGTTTAGAAACTTTGCCTAGTCTGTTTTGGTTCTACTTTGGGTAGCACAATTAGATTGTGTTTTGAAACTTATCGATTTTGATCAATGCTTGAGTAGAGGGTTCTCATGTGGTTATTCTTGGAATGAGGAATATTCCTCAATTTTTAATAGGAGTGTTGAGGGTGATCTATTTTTTTGGAACTGACATGCATGAGGAGCATGGTTAGAAGTTTTAGGTGTGTTAGCCTAGATTTTTTAGGACATGGACTGTGTGATCATGAGTCATATTATGCATTCAGGAGTGGTTTAAGGAAAGTCTTACGGTGTAGAGTGAACTATAAGACATTTGTTGTCATGATCCAAACCGGGTCGACCCTGAACCGGTCACCAGAGCCGGCCCGCAACATGGCCTGAGGGGTGTTTCGGATCCCCACGAGCTGACAACTAGTGTTGGGAATCAAAACTAAACAAGTGGGAATGATTTGGCCCATAAATTAAAGTCAAATAAATAAAAAAAACTGAATAGTGAAAACAAAAAACTAAGGACAATGAGAAAATAAAGTCGTACATACCTCCATGTGACCATATGGGTCACCACCAACCACAAACCAACGTTGCGCTATGGAGATTGAATCCAAGCAAGGCGTAGCAACCGAAGCAAATAAAACAAGGTGAAACTATAGGCGTGAGTACTAAAACTCAGTAGGCATACCCAAAAAATCTATTCTCATATGAATTTCCTTTAAATAAAATATCCATCAATTTCAAGTTTGAAATACAATGTATAGAACTATGTTTTTACATATTTTCTTCTTTAAAATCAAAGCACGATCCATTTCCCTTCATATTTTTAACTAAGTTCTTTTCCAAGGATGGAGCTTTAACCTTTTTAGAGAAATAGGCTTAGTGAAATGTAAAACATTTTAAAAACATTTTCCCACAAACTTTTGAAGATCATTTTATCTCCTTTAGCAAAGAGACACATCATACACGAAGGCCAAAGCAACAACCACACGAGGGCAATGTAATATAGCAAACAAGAGTAACCAACCAAGAAAAGCACCTCAATCATCTTCCACAGATAACTAAGTGCCGATATACATGGGAAAGCATAGGAGATCGTGAAAAATCCAGAACGTACTATACATGTGACTCATCCCGAAGGCATTAATACTCTTTATGACGTCATAAATCCCAAACGCTCGTTATCGCCCTACCTGGCCTAACCGAGGGGCCCAATCCCCTGGAAAAGTATAATCCATACTAAGGGCCACTAGCCAGTGCGTAGTCTAAACTATTGTAGCAATCGTTCCCTGAAAATTTGCTCGCTATGCTAGGTTATGATGTTCAGACTAAAAAGGGGGTGAGCCAACATCGTCAAACAAGTATGCAGTGACAAGTAAATTCATCGCACATAGTCAACACACACAATAAAGTCACCCCCCCGAGTCACCCCAAGGAATACGTCCCTCACCTTTCAACCATTTGATCATAGGAGAGTCCTATTTGGCAGACATCCTATAACATATAACTCAACTAAAGCAAGGGGACCACATCCAAGAGAGTTTTCGTAAGATAACTGGTTTTAAAAAAGTGCCAAAAAGGCCACACATAAATTTGGCATGCCAAACCATTTCTCAAGAATCACACACACACCACATTTTAGTAATGTATATATTATGTAGTTTACAAGAAATTACATCATTTTCTGGATATTACAAGTGGAAGTGGATCTGGTACATATGTACATAAATGTAAAACCCAAAAACACCGTATTGTGATAGACTTGATCGGGAACTGGTACACAACAATGTGCCTTTCTATAGATCTAATTTGACATTCCTAGGAGATCTATGTTGGTAAATTCACAAGCTCATTATGAACTATTATTAAGGGAACAAAATTCCCATAAGTTTTTATGTTAGAAAATAGATCATTGATAACATAGACTGAATCCTAGAAATTCACAAGTTAAACAATTAATGTCATTTATAAGTTATAACTTTAATGTCATTGGATCCCTATTTATGTATTTAATAGTTTAAAAGTACTCATCCTTAATTTACCCGTTCTTTTATCTAATTGCTATAAATATGAGGAACTGAGTAAAAAAAAATATGAAGGGAAATGTGATGAATCACTAATTGAGATGCCCAACCTAATGGAAGCAAGAATAAAAAAAATTGTGACTATACTCTCTCACCTGACTCAGGTTCTGAGTAGAAACCTAGATTAAGAGGAGTTACCAAACCCCCTATGAAATAACAAGCTATAATTGAGACCTTTTTGTGACAAAGGCCTTTGAATTTCAATGGATTATCCGATCCCTTAATCACAGAACAATGAATCAACTCCATTGAGAAGATCTTATCCATCCTTCAATGTACCGAGAAATAGAGGGTTATACTAGCTATTTATCATATAGGGGGATAATATGATAAGTGGTGGACATTGATCAATAATATGAAGCCTAAGGAAGTGATCAAAGTGATGGGGTCGATGGAATTCCAGAAAATGTTTTAAGAAAAATATTTTCCTTACACTCTTTGACTTAAAATAGAAAGATATTTCATTTCCCTTAGGAAAAAATATGACGAATCCATCAAAGAATATGAGGAAAACATCACAATACTTTCACGATATTACCCCAACATTATAGTTACCCCAAATGAAATTTTTACCATTTATTTGGTGGTATAAAACATAGTCTACAAAAATCCTCGACGATTCTTGACTTTGATAGCTGTGAAGAAATTATCTGATGTTCCCTCAAAGAAGAAATGGAGATCATCGAATATCAAGGGTATCAAGGGGATAGAAAGTGGAAAGTAGAGTTTAATTATATTGGTATATTGGAGAAATATAATGGTGATAATAAACCCTTATCTTTTGAGTTTAACCCCCTTATAAACCTATTTTTCCCTTACCTGTGATAAATAATTTTTACTATTTTCACTATCAATTATGGTAAAAAATGATTTTAACCATATTATATAGTATATATTATTCATATTAAAAATATATAATCAATTTTTACAAATTGAACTCACAAAATTGGTAGAATTTAAATTAAAATTAAACCCGTAGATGTGTCAAAAAATGGGATTTTAAGAAATACATTTTTTAAAGAAAAAATGATATCATATTAAGTATATGAAAATTAATAATAATAATATGAATTTAAATTAATATTAATAGATATTAAATCTATAAATTTCATTTAAATAATTCCTGATTAGGGTTATTTTAATTATTTAAAATTAATAAACATTATACACTTTAAAACAATTTTCAGAAAAATGTGTTTTAAAGCCTAAAAATACTTATACTAAAAAATAGTTTAAATAATATTTAAATGTAATTAATTAGATTTAACAAAATTTAACAATAATTATTCTAAATTTAAATCAAATTAAATTAATTATCAATTTTATAAAAATCGGTATTCTCACTATTCACTAAAAAATTAATATTTTCCAAAAAAATCCCAAAATTTCCCCATAAGTTGATATCAATATGATGATTTCAAAAAATGATTTTTTGTGAAATAAATTTTATAAAAGTGGTGAAAATTAATTTCAAATTATTTGCACAAATCATGACTATATAGAATTTTAGAAAAGTATTATTTTTCAGAAAAAAAATTCTTTTTATTTCAAATGGTTCCTATTTTATTTATAATCAATAAATGACTATTGAATTTATTTTATACATGTGAAAACCAAATAATTTTCATAATTTAGTTATTCCTGTTCTTACCCACCTACTTAACTTCTAGGTTATAATGGTCATGTTTTAATAATAATATTTTAATAGAGTATCACATTTCATTTAAACCTAGTGTTGTGTGCATCACAAACTACTAAAGAGATTAGATTTATTTAGATAGAAATATATCATAAATTCTTAGAGTGTTACATTCTATTATAATATCAGTGTTTCATATCATATATTCTATCCAACATTATGTTCTTCTTTCAAAATATTGGGTTGTTACATTCTACCACTATAAATAAATTATGTCCTCACATTTTAATATTGATCTCAGTAATCAAGGGTTTCACATTTGAAAATACATTTTCTAGAAACCCATGTTTTAAAAAGGGTTAATAAAACTTTCTCAAGAATAGGGAGAAAGGTATGTAGGAAGGTTATCTAGAATAACTCATTATTACGTTTCCATATAGGATAACATTGGTGGAAAGTGAAGATATGGAAATAAAAGAAAATAATAAATAATTACAGAGAGTGATAGAGATCATTGATCACAATAAATTGAATGATTAATTGAATGTTAAGGACCATAAAACCATAAATATATGATGATTTAAAGATCATTTTATTCTTCGGATATGATGGTAATATGATAATTTTTTATTTCAAGATCCTTTTCCTAAATTTTAGGAGTTCTATTACTATATATTAATATAAGGTAACATACTTACTTGATACATTTCTATTTTATAATAATAATTTACTCCTTTGGTTATGCTTCGATAGATTTTCACTTTATCTTGTACTCTAAGAAATGAATATCCAGAAATGAAATTTTTATTCATGAATAACTAAAATTAACATTTAACGGATCGTAATATCTATAAAATATTAATAAACCATTCCTCCTATATTTATTAAAACCTAAATGGTTAGAAAAAATTAAGATAATATCCAATATGAATATGAATCTATTAATCTCAAAAATTAAACAATGAATTCAAAGGTTTAGCATAGATCACTCTTTAAAATAAATGACCCTATATCCCAAATAACCTCAATAACCACAACATGAAAGAAGTTTCTTATCCTGAAATTTTATATCATACCATTTCAACTTACATCTAAAAAATATAAAAGAATTCTTCTGAAATAATATTTTATGTTAAACTAGAAGGTTATATATACTTCAACCCAATAAAATATATCTTAAAATATCATTAGTCACCTCAAAATCCAATTACTTAAAACCTAAAAAGTCATTTTTAATAATTAGAACTTATGATTAACCTTAAAATCATAAACCAATTATGGTATCCACAAGTCTTAAGTTAATCGAACTTAAGACATATAAGCTTCCAAAATCAACACAATTCTTAGATGTATCATGATTACTATATCCAAAATACAATTGATAAAAATAATTTTATGACATAATTATTGAATCCCAATACATAATACTTCAACCTATTTACTTTAATGATTTGGTATAATATGGTTCATTCCTTGGTTTAGGGGATAACCCATAGTTTAGGGCATTGAATTGAATAATTCCCAAGTTGACCACATATTAGACATTAAATTCCATAGAAATTCATGGAATTATGATCTCAATATCCACATAGAAAACATCATTCCTTCAATTTGATATAATCCAATATGTGATTCTTTCCACCTTCCTAACATGTTGGAAGCTAAATATTATTTCTTTTATATTCGTTTCCATGTGAAATTTCATAAAAGTCCATCCTCATATTATTTAACATGTTACGAATCTCACTAAAGTTCATGTTTTTAATCATATATCGCGATAGCTGATTAGGAATAATCCTAATATATTTCTCTCTTGTAATCATCCAATTTGGTTGCTCATAATCACTGAAGTGTCCATCACATTCAATGTTAACATAATTCCTCCTTGTTCCAGTAATTGACTAAAACCACAAAGCAGAGTATGAGAAATAATAATCATAGTGGGAAACCAGGTAATCATGAAAAATAAATTATAATATGTCTAAATTATTATACCCACTTTTCAATATATGACACCATACGTTTATCCTAGTTCATTCATGGTCATCAGCTATTCAAATCCTTCATAATGGTTTATAAAGAGTTTATGAATTTCAAAAGAATATTCCATGGGAGTGTCAAACTAGGTGCACAGTAAGAACCATTGTTGTGTACTAAGTAATGTTTGAGTCAAGACCAACATTCCTTTTTCTGAGTTATTACCCCTACATACATTTGTGAGAGATCCACATCCACTTGTAGTATCCAGAAAGAGATGTAATTTCTCAAAAAACCCTCCATCTATACTTCACAAAGATTCCAAAACATTTTTATATACATATTCTTATCCTTATACTTATCCTTATACTTATCCTCAAACTTACCCCAAGGGTTCTGACTAAGGTTTTCTCTCCCTAGTTTATAAATCATAACTGGACCTTTCCTTTAGTACCAAATATAGAGAACCAAGAATTTTACACATATTATTACATGATTTTTTATATAAACATCTATTAATACAACAAAATTATTGTAAACACCTAGTGTCTTTGGAATACTAGGTTCATAAAACATCAAAGTGAGACTTGAAATAGTGATTAAAATATTATTTTTCATAATGAGATCCTAAATAATTTCAATATACTAAATTGTATGGGATAACTTGGGTAATACATAGACAAAATGGGTGAGCTAAAAATCCCAGTAAGTGAATAAACATGATGATGAAACATAATGCATGAGACAAAAGTATAAAATGATATCATAAAGAGAAGGATCATGAGAAAACACATGGAAGTATGACATAAAGAACATGTATCATAATACCATTGAAGCATATGAAATGTGGAATCAACATAAAAGAATATATAAACATGATTCTAGGAAAACCAACCAGACAAAATCACATGTTGGACAAAGTCCCATAATGGATTAGGTTCACTCCCTAATCCCATACATGATTTCTCATGAGACTAATTATTTACACAATTCATTGGAACACTCTCTAGGTGCACCCATCATAACATGTTCATGATCTATATGTTCCACATAAGGGAAATCAATCAGAATGCATAAAATAAAAATTACCCCTGTAATGAAAATGGGTTTCATAATCTCGGTTGATATCATATTTTATAATGAAGGAATTTCAGAAATGATCATAAGGCATGTATAACCTCATAAAAGGAAGGATAATAGAATTGGTTTATATGTGGGAGACATATGTAAATAATTTATAAGAAACCCATAACATCAAAGGGTTTTCATTGATTAAAATACTTTTAAAAATATTATAAATATTATTGAGGAATATACCCTTTTTATTTTGGGTAATATCAAAGGATGTCATCTTATAAGGAAAAATGTTTTTGAAAGATCACTTTAAAAATATATTGAGGAAAATATGCTTTCCATTTTCAAAAGACATATTTTACATTGAAAACTTTCTAAAACACTAAATTAAATATTTTTTTAAAAAATAAAATTTGAAACATAAAAAGGAATACTTGAAAAATTAAATATTCATGATGGTATAAGAGTTCCATTCATGCATACTATGTTAAAACAAACAAAGATTCCTTTCACATTTTTGTAAGAAAATTAAAAAACACATTTTTTAGAAAAAAATGGAAGATTAATTTTAATTTTTTTAAAAATCCAATTAAGGGTAAAAATTAATTTAAACAACAATATTAAATTTTTTTTTATTTTTTCTATGGAACATGGACTGGGACGAAAAAGGATTTTTTATTGAATAGAGAAATAAATCCAAATTTTATTAAAAAACATTATCACAAATTTTAAGTAAAAATAATAATAAAATATTTCTATTACATGAAATATTCACGAATAAAAATAGTAGAATAAAATGGATGGGTTTTATTAGACAATTATGAAATAATTTCTAGCAATCGAAATTCAAGCATAAAGAATATTGATTAAAATGCGATAGAAATATAAACCCTTACCACTTCAGTAACTTTTGAATCATAAATTCCTCTGAATGACGTAGATAAATTGTAACATAAAATATCATTAATTAGGAAGGATTAATGATATATTATGTAAAGGGGTATTATATACACCATTTAAAAGTGATTAGGTGCATAAAAGAACATGTGTCTCAAAGAAAATGTTTTGAAATGAAACCTTTAAAAATTTAATATCATTGAAGAGAGAGTTAATCAATGAAGTGATTATGTGTAACACATGTAAATAGACAAAAATACTTGTGTAAATACATCCATAAAGAAATAAAAGGTCATTTCATTTATAATCTTGGTTTAATATAATCAATGAAGTAGACATATAACCCAATGAATGGAAATTGAATCAAGAAACCCCTTACTTCAATGTTAAATTTAGTTTAGAACTATTTATACTACTTTTTAGTGGTTTTAAACATGTTATTATCATATAATATAATAATAATATTATTTATAATATCATATATGATCCTTTTAAAACATCTTATTAGTTATTCATTAATAATATTACATTACCACGATCAATCGGGTGTTAATTGCCATGTTTATCCTAAAGGTTTCATTTTGAAAGTTTTGGATCTTGAAAATAGGTTATAGTTCAATTATATCTAGAATGAAATTAATGTTATAAATATAATTTTTTTATTAGATACATATTTAGATTCATTATTGAATTTTGAACATGGAGAATGAATCACATCGCTTTGTGGAGATGGTAGGACGTATGTACGCACGAGTGATGTTATAATTTACCTAATGGGAGAAAATTTAAGGAATTATATTGTGTATTATATAATCAATATCAAGTAATACATAAAACATATATTTATTAAATTTATCCTTTTTTACCTTCCACATTTGCTATAGACACAAAAGACATTATGATTTTTTAAATGTATGGTAAGGTAAAAAATAATATGATATATTTATTTTCTATAATTATTAATATGTAATTAATATCTTATATAAAAATATATTTAATCCTTTTTACCTTCCATGTGAAATGTTTTTGAAAAACAAATCACATCGCTTCATGAGGCGGTAGTCCGCCGTACACCTGAGCATCATTATCTTATTCTCTACAGAATGGAAAGTTATAAGGTATATGTGATATTATAATTATAGAGGTATAATTATATCATAAATATCATATATAAATATTAAATAAATTATTATATCCTTTTTTAGAAGTTGTTATGGAAAATTAATTACGTAGGTTTGTGAGGAAGTAATCTGACATACACACGATCAACGATGTCATTTCCTATTTGAGGGAGAAAGAGATCATTGAAGGTCATGACCCTCTCATAATAAAATATAAGTATATATAGTATAATTATGTTATTATATAATCATGGTTTAATAATATTCTAATAAGGTGGAGAAAGATATAAAATAAAATGCTCGGTTAAGGACACCACCTCTTCTTCGGACATCATCTTTTTTTCCCACCTAAATCCTTCCTAGGTTGGATTTATGAACAAAAAAAGGATTATAGGATTATGTTAAGGATTAATGGAAGTTATTTGGGTAGGTATTGGGAAAAATAATTGATTTTTTAAGTGTGTAATTATAATGACCCAAATCTTGACGTACATGGACATTACATTTTTTTTGTGGAATACTTAATACATAACCAAAACCAACACTCAAGGATCGCAATAGTTTAGTGTCTTTGGAAACTTGGAACATAATCTTCTAATCATGGTGAAAGATCTTCAACATCTCCCATAAAGATATTCCCCTTTTTTTTCTTACCTAAAACATTTCGTTATATCCTGGGGAAAAGAAAACATAAAAAGGGTGAGCTCAAATGCCTAGTAAGGGTAAACATGGAGAACATAAAACAATCCATAAACATTTGAATGCACAAACTTGAACATAAAATCTAAACATCAAAATCTTAAGAAAAGACATAAATCTTGGAAGTATGTAAGGTATATATCATAAAGGAACATCAATCATGATAAAATAGAATGGGAATAAAACATGTAATTGTGGAAAAACATTAAGCACTTGATATGATTTCCATAGTAGCCAAGGAATTGCTGCCAAGACCATCTTAGTAGACAAAGTCCCTTTCTGAATCGAGTTCACTCCTCATTCCAGTCCTGTATCACTGAACCAGATTAACTTACCATTCCATCCATGTCTATCTCATGAGATATAAATATTTACCCAATTCATTGGAGGGAGATATAGGTTCCACCCATCTCATAATTAAATCATTCTTACGTGTGCCACAACATAAGCATAAATCATTCTTCATTACCGAAATAATAAAATGGGTTTCATAAACATCATCCCATCATAACATAATCCATATAAAACAAATGGATATCATTTCATAATAAGAGAAGTGAAACCATGTAAATCATAGATACATTATACTTGAAACATACACATATGAAATAATGTCATCGTATATGGAAAATGGTTTTGATAAAACACTTGAGATAAATTCTTGGGGAAAATATCCTTTCTTATTCAAAATAATTTTCTTTTCACAAAATGCCATGCAATTTTAAAAGAAAAAGATTTTTTTGAAAATAGTCATAAAATCTTGTAGAGTAAGCTTCATGAAGATAAGGTGTTATGAAACCGTAAAAATATGTTCATGCCGTAGAAGTTTAAAAAAAATTATCCTCATACTTTTAACAGAAAAATCAAATAGTATCTCGTACTGAAAATGATAAAAGATTCCTTTCATATATTTTACTAAAAATTTACCAATAGGTAAAATTGGATTTAAACAATTTTAGTAGGATATAAATAATATTACATATTGAGGAAACATGGATGTGGATGATAAACATGCCCCAGTAAATTCTGAAGTATAAACAATCTCAGATAAAAATGAGATTGTGAGATTTTTCCATTACGTTAGGTCCGATATACTTTGTACATATCCTAACATCCTGTATAATGATTTAAATAATGTCATTGACTTATTACATAATCATATTCATTGTTATGATATCATATATGGTCATATTCTTATATTCTTATTAGTAATATTTCATTGCAACTTGTTATTCGGGTGTTCATTGCTTTATGTTCTTATAGATGTTTTGTCGAATAAATTCTTATTCTTATTTTTATGTTATAGATAACTCATTTCTAGAATGGTATTAGTGTAATATATATCATATTTATTTATTCAATTCATTTATATAATCATTATTCAATGAAGATCATGTAGAACGAGTCACATCACATCGTGGAGACAGTAGGCCGTACGTACGCACGAGCGATGATATCGTTCCCATGATCGTGGAATTGTATTGAAGTGTATGTATACTATTTCAGAATCAATATAACTTTACAATAATCATATATAGTTATTCTTTACACCATTATACCCATCCAAGTAAGGTGGTGGTGGAAAACAGATTACACCACGGCGTGGAGACGGTATTCCGTACGTACGCACGCGCAATGATTTCATTTTCCATAGGATGGATCAAAGGTTAAATATGGTTGTTTCATATTTATAATAACATATCTATATATGAGTGATACTGATTTTATTACTTTATTATGAAACAACAAAATAAGATGAAGTAGAAGAAGAAATGAATTTGAAAGAATCGGTAAAGGATATTACCTCTTCTTCGACACGCCTCTTTGAAACCTACTCTTAGGATAATAAGATTGGTATTTGAATAATACCATGACCTCTAGTATGTTTCTAGTGAAGTTGATAAGTGAAATGGTCAGGGTTTGGCCGAGCTTTAATGCTCAAAGTTGTGTAAAGAGGAGAGGGAGGAGGTGCCCTTTTATAAGGGAGGAGAGGGGTACCTTAGAAAAAACTTAAAATATTTTTTTATAATAAAGTCATATTAGGTTTATAATATCTCAAAATTGATTTATTTAGAATCTAAAGTTTTTATGGGTATAAATACTCTCAACCAATTGGTTTGAGACAAGTTTAGGTTACTATTTTAACCTTATCATTTAGATTTAACTCTAAGTTAAATAATTTAAATTTTACTATGTCTTCTTGTTTTCTTACACTATATCATTAATAAAATTAATATAACAAGCCAAAAGAGCCCCAAGTGGTTCATTATTAATATATATAACCTTATATAAGTCATTTTGCCGAACCTTATATTTTTAGGAATAGAATAAAAATTAATAATATAATATTTGTTTTAAACACTATTTTATGTCAATTTTGAAACTATTTGGTAATTGATTTTTTTGAAAATTATAACAGCATTATTAGTTATAAAAGAGTTAATTAAATCAATACTAACATGTCATATTAACCTATAAAATTAGTGGAATTCATAAAAAGTCTCAAATTACATTTATTTGGGTATTTATAACATCAATTATGTTAATATTTCATTAATAAGGTAATTGCTGCATCATCATTGCATCATAAATAAATTAAATTATTTAATGTCTAAAAATTATAAATAAAAAACCATTATGTGTGAAATATTTTTATCTTTATAATGAATATTTATAGTCAAATTTATCTTATGTATAACCCTATATTGAAAATGTTTTACTTATTAAACTTTGATTTTAACTCTTTTAACTCTTCTTTAAATAAAATAATAATAAGTGTCCTAATCTAATCAAAGTGGACCTAAAGGGTAATATTTTATTCCTAAGGTTGTTTTTGGTAGAATTAAACTTATACAATAGAATTAGGACATGTTTTAGGGTAATAATAATATCATTTTTACCCTTAATTACCATATTTACTTTTAACCGTGGTAAATAAAAGTAAAACATTACTATTCACCAAAAATCATTTTTGTCTTATTGAACCACATTTTACTCCATGATATTAACCATGTCTCTCAGATTTTTGAAATTAAACTCACAGAAGCAATAAAATTAAGTTTTATGTACAATTACAAATGCTCCTAGGAGGTGGGTAAAAGACGATGAAAAGTTCAATAAAAGTTTTATACATCTAAAATTATTATAAAATGACTCCAATGAATTACATTGAACTTATATAAGTATTATGTGTATATTTTGATGTAAAATAAATTTAAATAAAATAAATTATTATTTAAATAAAAAGTCGGTTTTAACCAATAACCCAGTGTTTTGACTATTCGTCAAAAATTGAAAGTTTTCAGAAAAATACCAAAATTTCACCCTAGGCTAATTTCGATATTCGGAATCCAAAAATGAAGTCCATTTTGAAAGATAAAATTTATAAAATTTCAAAAAGTGCGTATTACTATTCATAACGGCTAGTTTATATAATATTTTAATATCATATCGTTGTTTAGTGAAACTCATTATTGCGTACAACACACGCTATTGTGGAAGGTTGTGATTGCGTGTAAAGCAAGACAAGCTAGTGTTGTGTGTAGTGAAAGATTCCTTTGATGTTGTGTATAACATAAGACATAAAAAAAATACTTCTCATAAACTATTAGGGAGTTACAGTAATGGAGAACATTGGGGGTAAAATTTATATGTGGGGGAGAGGACACACTTGGAATTTCTTAAAATGAACGAATTACACTAATTTTTCTCATGAAAAAATATTAAAAAATAAACCAATGTTGAACATTAGGATATATAAGGTCAAAATATGACCATAAAATAGTAATTAGAAAAGTTTTGTGTCATTTTTAGGCCATATCTTCTGAGTTTAATCCCAGATAAAATCATTTTTACCTTAACATCCGTAAATAATTTTTACTATTTTAACTATTCATTTTGGTCAAAAATAAAATTGAACTTATTGTATAGTATAAATTATGATTATTAAAAGTATGAAATCTGTTTTTCAAAGTTAAACTCATAGAATTGGAAAAATTTAGATTAAAATTACACTCGCAACCATGACGAAAAACGGGTTTTCAAGAAATGCATTTTTTTTACGAAAAAGAAGATATCATATTAACTATATGAAAATAAATATAGATATAGAATATTTAAATTTAATTTAAATTATTCCTAAAAAGGTTTTATTTTAATTATTTAAAATTGAAAAACATTATATACTTTAAAACATTTTTCATAAAAAGGTGTTTTAAATCCTAAAAATAAACTTATACTAAAATATATTATAAAGATGATTTGAATGTAATTAATTGAATTTAATGTAATTAAATAATACTTATATTAATTTTAAATAAAATTAAAATAATAATGAGACTTAATTTATTAAAAATATATGATAATTTTATAAAAATTGTTATTTACATTGTTCACTAAAAAAGTAATATTTTCTAAAAAATAGAAAATTTCACCATAATTTAATATTAATATGATGATTCAAAAAATGAATTTAATATTCAAATAAATTTTATAAAGGTGTTAAAAATTAATTTTAAATTTTGTGCGCAAAGAGAGACCAAATTTCCTTTTAGAAAAATAATTTTTTTAGAAAACATTTCTTTCTATTTTAAATGGTGATTATTTTATTTCTAATCAATAGATAACAATTGAATTTATTTTATACAAGTGTAAACCACATAATTTCCATAATTTATTTAGTCCTATTAATACCCATAAACTTAATGGCTAGTTTATAATGTCCATGTTTAAATAATAATATTTTAAGAGAGTTTCATGTTTCATTTAAACCTATTGTTTCATGCATCACAAGATATCAAAGAGATTGAATTTATTTAAAAGGAAACATATCATAGAGTCTTAGGGTTTGGAATTATATTCTAATATTGGTGTTTCAGGTCATATAAATAATCTAACAAGATGTTCCACTTTTAAAATATCATGGTTTTATAGTATATATGTTAGTCCCATGGATGTATGAGACCCCTAGCATAGTATATCTATCAGTCCCATGGATGGAGGGACCTATGAGCTGGTGTAAAATTATGATACCTTTTTTGGAGACTAATTTGTTTTAAAAGAAATTTGATGCATGAATAGTTATATAGGGTATGGGGTAATGTTCAGTCACTAGTTCAGATTGTTCTATTGGAGTCTTAGAGCTCAGTAGTTGTGTGTTGTTATGTGGATTCCTATATTTATGCCTTGGGGTCTGAAATTCATGCTTATGTAATTAGATGTCCTGTATAACCTATGTAGATCTAGAATACATGCTTTATGTCATGTGGTGGAGTGAGACACATGCTATAAATCTTCTTGTGTGGGCTAGAGCGGTGGTCGATTTACCACGGGTGTCAGGATAGAACCTGTGGTTAGATGTTTTATTTATTTTTGTTTAAACCTATTTATTTTTATGATGTTTTTTATTTTTTTTTTCTAGTTTTTATTAGTTTTTTTATGGGATGATCATATTATGTGTGAATAAACATGTATATGAGATTATATTATAGGTTCACCATTCATGGAAGCCTATTGGGATTTATTTCTCACCCCCTATACATGCACCTAGATGTGCACGTGGAACTTATGTTTACTTTCATATGGAGCACATGTTGTGTAGTGGATTAAGTTAAGGCCTAGCATGCCTTGATCAATAGGGGATTCTTTTTTGGACTCTCATTATTGGGATAGTGTATCTCAAGAGTCACAAAGATCATTTATGTGGTTTATATCAGAGTTGGTAGCAGAGAATGATGTATTTATTTTCATTTTGTTTATATTTTGTATGTGGTCGGTCAAATGGGTCTCCGAATGATTTTTATTTCTCATGCTTTGATTTTGTATAACTATAATCTATATTTCATTTATTATAACATTTTATTATTTATATTTATTTATTATACATACTTTGATGTTTATCTTAATGGATGTTTTGGTTATTTTTTCTTTTATTTTACTCTGAACATTGGGTATGGTCTCCCCACTATATCTGTTTGAACATCTCCATTGACCAACATCCTCTAGTGTATGGGGATATGTTCTTGAGGCTTTATAGTGGGATAGATTAGGTGACATGTTAGGTCGACCCAGGATGGATCACTACAAAATGGTTTCAGAGGCAGGTTGGTTTTATGATTTTGGGAGTTGGTAGAAATCTTGTCTAGGAATGTGTCGGAAATTTTGATAGATATTTGACTAGTGTATCATAAACACTATTAGTAATCATAATTACAAGTTTATAGGGCATGCGATTTATGTTTATGTTTTTTTGTTTTTATGGTTGTGTGATTTCACCATATGTGATGCACTTGGGTTGGCATATTGATGGTTTATTTTGATTTTGACTCATAGAGCATAGGTAAGAGGCTAGTGTTCATGCATTATTCTAGGAAAATAAGATTCAAATTACATATTTCTATCTGTGTGTGATTTCACAGATGATGGAGGTTCATTTTTTTAAATTGTCTGGAATGACCTATATTATGTGTGTCATAAAGATCCTCAGTGGAATTTTACTCAACTAAACTACATTTACATATTTTATTTTCATGTTAGTCCATGTGGATATTGTGGTGATATGTTCTATGGTGATGGAGATGTAGTCCCATCATTGGGGGATTCATAGAGACCCTTATAGGTCTGTTTGGGACCTGAGTGCCCTGTTGGTGGATCAATGAGGTAAAAGACATCTGATAGTTTTTTGGATTGGGATTGTGTTTCCCTGAGGTTGTGATTCCCCTAAAGTCCCATGTTTGAGTTTCTTGGGAGAGAGCTATTATTTCCACATGTTGTTTGGAAAGTCTTGGGGCATGGACCATGTTCTTTATATCACTAATGTCTTGGGTGGGAATGGTTGTTATTCCTTGGTGGGGTTAATGAGGCCTACTATTTATAGAGTGTGGTCAGTCATGAGGATTCTTGGTGTTTAAGAAGTGAATCACTGGGAGTGCTCTCAGTCTCATCACTGGATTTAGAGGCTAGGTTTGTTTAGAAACTTTACCTAGTTTGTTTTGGTTCTACTTTGGGTAGCACAATTAGATTGTGTTTTGAAACTTATCGATTTTGATCAATGCTTGAGTAGAGGGTTCTCATGTGGTTAATCTTGGAATGAGGAATATTCCTCAATTTTTAATAGGAGTGTTGAGGGTGATCTATTTTTTTGGAACTGACATGCATGAGGAGCATGGTTAGAAGTTTTAGGTGTGTTAGCCTAGATTTTTTAGGACATGGACTGTGTGATCATGAGTCATATTATGCATTCAGGAGTGGTTTAAGGAAAGTCTTACGGTGTAGAGTGAACTATAAGACATTTGTTGTCACGATCCAAACCGGGTCGACCCTGAACCGGTCACCAGAGCCGGCCCGCAACATGGCCTGAGGGGCGTTTCGGATCCCCACGAGCTGACAACTAGTGTTGGGAATCAAAACTAAACAAGTGGGAATGATTTGGCCCATAAATTAAAGTCAAATAAATAAAAAAAACTGAATAGTGAAAACAAAAAACTAAGGACAATGAGAAAATAAAGTCGTACATACCTCCATGTGACCATATGGGTCACCACCAACCACAAACCAACGTTGCACTATGGAGATTGAATCCAAGCAAGGCGTAGCAACCGAAGCTAATAAAACAAGGTGAAACTATAGGCGTGAGTACTAAAACTCAGTAGGCATACCCAAAAAATCTATTCTCATATGAATTTCCTTTAAATAAAATATCCATCAATTTAAAGTTTGAAATACAATGTATAGAACTATGTTTTTACATATTTTCTTCTTTAAAATCAAAGCACGATCCATTTCCCTTCATATTTTTAACTAAGTTCTTTTCCAAGGATGGAGCTTTAACCTTTTTAGAGAAATAGGCTTAGTGAAATGTAAAACATTTTAAAAACATTTTCCCACAAACTTTTGAAGATCATTTTATCTCCTTTAGCAAAGAGACACATCATACACGAAGGCCAAAGCAACAACCACACGAGGGCAATGTAATATAGAAAACAAGAGTAACCAACCAAGAAAAGCACCTCAATCATCTTCCATAGATAACTAAGTGCCGATATACATGGGAAAGCCTAGGAGCTCGTGAAAAATCCAGAACGTACTATACATGTGACTCATCCCGAAGGCATTAATACTCTTGATGACGTCATAAATCCCAAACGCTCGTTATCGCCCTACCTGGCCTAACCGAGGGGCCCAATCCCCTGGCAAAGTTTAATCCATACTAAGGGCCACTAGCCAGTGCGTAGTCTAAACTAGTGTAGCAATCGTTCCCTGAAAATTTGCTCGCTATGCTAGGTTATGATGTTCAGACTAAAAAGGGGGTGAGCCAACATCGTCAAACAAGTATGTAGTGACAAGTAAATTCATCGTACATAGTCAACACACACAATAAAGTCACCCCCAAGTCACCCCAAGGAATACGTCCCTCACCTTTCAACCATTTGATCATAGGAGAGTCCTATCTGGCAGACATCCTATAACATATAACTCAACTAAAGCAAGGGGACCACATCCAAGAGAGTTTTCGTAAGATAACTGGTTTTAAAAAAGTGCCAAAAAGGCCACACATAAATTTGGCATGCCAAACCATTTCTTAAGAATCACACACACACCACATTAAAAACCAGAAATACAATTTGAAACCCATTTAAGAAACCCAAACCAGAATTTTTAAATCTAAAGCACACTCACAAAGGCCAAAGGGGAATTTCCTCAGGAAATTGATGTGAAAACACAATTAAAACACTTATTGAAACACATTACAAGAAATAAAGCACTCCAATTCAAGATAAAAAATTCTACTAACAGTTCTATATCAATAATTATTATTAAAACTAGGTGTGAAAAGAAAGAAATAAATGATTCTTAAATTTAAAGGTTAATGCATAGAGATCCTACCTCAGAGAATGAAGTTGACCAAGCCGAGACACTTCATCTCTTGAAGCATTCGACGAAAAACTCTCACACGGGTACACACATACATTCTCTCAAACGCACAAATATATATATATATATACCCTTAATCCATTGAACATATTTCCCACTCCATGAGGGAATATGTGCAAGGAAGATATATATTTATATACATATACACATACGTACCTATGTATGTGTGCGTGCGCACCACCAAGAAGTCACCCAAGCTCTAATTAATTAACCTAGAGAAACCAACATCATTTGAAAAAAAGTAACCATTTAGGAAAACAAGTTTTCAAGGAAACACTAATTTAAAGCATCACCTTCCTTTGATGACACCCCATGTGTGCACTTAGTGCACCCATGGGTGTGTCAACATCTAGTGACACACCAAGCATTACAAGACACACCAAAACCACTTTTCAAATACTTTTACTGTTAATTAGTCATTTCATGAAACACCTTTTTAAAAACCCATTATCAATGCATTATCATCTCAAGTTCCTTTGAAAACACATTTCATACATTTTTCATAGTCCTAAAAACACTTCCAAGAATTACCCTAATGAAGAAAACATGAAAATATAACCATATCATTTAGAAAAAAATCCTTTTTCACCATATACTCATGTCAAAACACTTCTAAAAAATATTTTTCACAACATAAAACATATAATTTCACTGTTAAAATCCAAACAACATTTAACCAAACACAACTGGTAAAAACAAACATAGACATCATAAAAAAACAACCTCAAAAGTTATTTTTGCAAATTCTACTAACATGAAAATACCATAATTGAGATAACTATGAGTATAAAAAAGGTGCGCAACACATTTTCAAATTATTTGAAGATATATAAGAAAAAATGGCTAGCACTGAAAAGAAAGGGGATGGAAACACTTACCTCAATGGCATGAGTTTGTGGTGAAACTCCTGGAGGAGAATGAATAAGCCTCTGCGAATAAACCACAAACCCTAGACCTAAGGGGAACTGAACCAAACATTAATCCTACCATCTAGGGTTCGAACAATGTGAAGAAAACTCCAAAATATGGAAGAAAAGAAAACACATAAGGGATTCATTATCGCTGCAAGCCGATGGGGAAGAGGGTCGACGAGGGTCGGGTGGTCGGAACACGGAAAGGGCGATGGAGTTTAGCTGGATGGAAGAAGGGGTCATCGCGTGAGGGTGGTTTTCTGAAGGGAGAGGGTGTTCTAGAGAAGGCGTGGTCTAGGGTGCAGAGGGAAGTGGCAGTCAAGTGCAGGGAGATCAGCTGGAGCCGGCGCAAGGAGGCGGCTCGGGGTGGAGGGTCTCGCTGCATGCCGGGGAGTGGAGCAGCCGGGACGGGAGGCCGACTTGGATCCGCGGGGTGAGGTGAGGCCGGAAGAGCAAGAGACGAGGTGGCTGGGCGAATGTGGAGGTCGGAATCCAGGAGCGGGGAAGCAAGGGCAGTGGGAGAAAGTGCCGGAGGCAAGGTCAAGTGCGAAGGGGGCTGGGGTTCAGGTGTAGCGCTGCTGCACAGAGGGAAAGTAGGGGGATGGGTGACAGGATGAGTCGGGCAAGGGGTAGGGTTTGTTTTTTATATTAATAATAATAATAATAATATTAAATTAATAATAATAATAATAATAATAAAACCAAAATTAAAAATCAAAATAATAATAACAATCTTAATATTAATAATAATAGTAATAATAATAACAAAAATAACAAAAGTAATGATATTATTATTCTTAAAACTATAATAATATTATTATTTTATGATTCAACATTCTTTTATCAAACTCAATTTTATTAATTTTTTTTTATTTTACTTCATTTGATTTCACTTTTCCTTTAATTAATTAATTTACTTATTTCGGATGTTGGGAAATCACACGGCTCACATGCCGTCAAGTGCGCGGTCGAGCAGGCTGCACTCAAACTCTTCCACCCGGCACTAACCGCCCACAAAGTCAAAAAGCATGCTGTTGCATAGTTTTATTAGTCGTATGCAAGTCACGTGTCAAACCCAATCGGGGTGTGACAATTCTCCCCTCCACAAACACTTTCTGCCCCCAGAAAGTCGCCAACTCAAAAGATAACCAAAGCATGAGTCCGTGCCCGAACAAAGACAAAAAGTAAAATCAAGAACCTTGGGTTTCTGATTCACTCCACATGTCACATTGGACCAGTCACGAAGAAACCATGACATAAAACGAGATGACAACACGAGAGGGTTCTCCCCACCATAAGAAATCGACTAAAACAGAAACTTTAGAACCCAAACAACTCCACCAAGACTTAAAGAAGAAACCTACTACAGAGAAACCCTGAAAACCCAAGTCCCAAAAACCATCTTGACCTCTCTACATTATCCAAACAACACCCTCGCCACAACCAGGAACTAGGGAACCCCCAACATGAACCTACCGACTTCTCCACCCGAGTTGAGAGGGACCATTGAGACTTAAACGGAAGACCACTACAAGGCCACCTGGCATATTGGGGCACCAAAACAATAAACTCCCTATAAAAACACTGCTGGAACTAAGAATTACCCAAACCGATTTAAAACTCCCAACACATCCAACTCCCTTAGTACGGGCGAGACAACGCTTCCACTAAAACTTGAAAATCTCGGCACAAGACAAAAACCCCCAACACTCACATCTCCAAACCATCACTAATGAAATCAAGACCAACCCACACAAGTCCAAAAACCCTTTTAAGAAAAACAAATGATTCTAGAGGCCACACTCAGAAGAACGCAACTACTACGATCATGAAAGAATAAGTTTATCGCACTATTACTGCAAAAGATGAAATTACTACAATGGGAAAACAAGGACAAGGAAATCCTGAATGTCTCCATTCTAAGAGGAAAGATAAAGAACCAAGTGAAGGTCTCACATGCCTCTGACACCCTGACTGTGCGTGAGATTCACCCTGAGACCTGAGGCTGGGGATCTAATGGAAGAAGCATCTTATGGCTCATAGTCAGACACGATCATCCCTCGATCAGGACTCCTTCTTTGAATGATACTTATTTCGGAACCTTTCCCAGTGACCCGAACAGTCACACAATAGCAGGACTTCAGAGGGATGAGACAATATGTCTTAGGATGCTCGAACCAGAAACACTGATGGCACATTAGAAAGTAGTATGACGAACAAGAGGTAGACACCGACCAAAGGGATTTCTTCAGAGGCAGGTTCCTCTCGTACACCCCACTCGCAAAATGGGGAACCATTATGAATGATGAAAGGCACCAAATTTTCCAAACACTCGCACTCCAGATGTCGAATCCTTAAAGTGGCCAACATAGGCATTTTCTAACCACTGGCCTTGTTAACTACAAACAGGCTCGCACCTATTTTTGCCTTCACCACCTCAGGTATGATCCATTAGATGAAGACAAACAGTAACACCTCACACATCATCCCAACTCCATGTATGATGAGACATCCACCCCCATTGGTCCAAGGCTGGACCATCCACTAAACCCAAGACAATATGAACTCTAACAAACTTGGTAATCCCCAACCACGCGAAGACATGCTCTACTCCCCTCAAACCGCTTCACTGCCTCTAATGAACCCCGAATGCCTCGAAAGACAAGCAACACTCGATAGAAACTAGAATTGGTCATGACTCATTAACATGTTTTGAGGAAATTTCTGGGTGGCATATTCTGAAAAACATGAAAAACAAAATCACAACTGGCGTCAAGACAAAATCAATCAAAATAAACACCCCAAACCGAGACAACCAGACTGAAATCCTGAACAAGATTAAACACAACCAAAGCAACACCACAAGCCAAGGGTAACATACTCCTAAATCAAACATACAGAAACACAAGCAAAATCAACTTTTGAAAATACCAAAACCCACTTTTCAAGAAAAACAAAGTCCCAAAATCATTCTTTTTTTTTCATTCAAGTCCATTTTAGAAAAATCAAGCCAAGCCTTAAATTCCAAAACCCCACCCAAGGAATCCTATGAACCGCCACATAATCCTTCATCCCTTTCCACTCAAATCACACGTACATATGGGTCTATGTGCACTTCACGTATCTACCCACACATATGCGGACGATCCTAAGGAATACCAAGGGTTTCACTTTCTATTCCATTACCAAATCCAAACATAAGCCAAAATTTTCCAAATTAAAACACTTACCCTTTAAAAACCCACTTCACCAATTTCAAAACAACATGAAAGAAATCCCCTTTTAAGCAGTTTTAAAACCATTAGAGAAAAACCCTTTCAATTCAAAACCGCCTTCACTTCCAAAAACACACTAAAACCAACCAAAATTAAGACAAAACACAGCCACAAATGGACAATCGGAATGAGGAACTAGTGGTTATGCCCAACCCAATGACATGGTAGTGAGCCATGCCCCAAGTAAGACATAACACCAGAGAAACTTGAACCGGGAACATGGGCTCCACATGGGTCACTACTCCATGTGGGGTCACAACGTGAAACCGAGTCACCTCTATTGTCATCCCTTAATCCAAAACAAAGACAAAAGACCCAAATCCCAAACTACCCCTGGAAGCTCAAGTTTCTTCACGAGCAGTGGTGGTCAGGCACCGACCCGCAACCTACCTCCTAAGCCCCGACAGTCCTAATCTCCATCTACCAGACATCCCAAATCAAAAGAACCTCCCTCTTATAACATTTTATCACGAACCAAACTGGGTCAACGCTGAACCGGTCACCCGAGATGGCCCGCTACATGGCCTTAGGGGCATTCCCGATCCCCATGGGCTGGAAACTAGTGTGGGGCATCAAAACTAAAAAAGTGGGAACGATTTGGAACATAAATGAAAGACATATAAATAAACAAAAACTGAATATTGAATACAAAAACTATGGACAACGAGAAAATAAAGTCGTACATACCTCTATGTTACCCTATGGGTCACCACCAACATCAAACTAATGACGCGCTATGGCCACAGAATCCAAGCAAGGAAAAATAACCGAAGCTAAAAAAACAAGGTGAAACTATAGGCGTGAGTACTAAAACTCAGTAGGCATGCCCAAACAATCTATTCTCAAATGCATTTCCTTTAAATAAAAGATCCATCAATTTCAGGTTTGAAATAAAATGTATAGAACTAGGTTTTTACACATTTTATTCTTTAAATGAAAATCACGATCCATTTCCCTTCATATTATAAACTAAGTTCTTTTCCAAGGATGGAGCTTTAACCTTTTAAGAGAAATAGGCACAGTGAAATGTAAAAAAATTTAAAAACCTTTTTCTACCAACATTTGATGATCGTTTTTATCTCCTTCATTAAATAGACACATCATACACGAAGGCAAAAGCAATAATCACACTAGGGCAATGGAAAATAACAAACAAGAGTAACCAACCAAGTAAAGAACCTCAATCATCCACTGTAGATAACTAAGTGCCAATATACATGGGAAAGCCTAGGAGCTCATGAATAATCAAGAATGTACTAGACATGTGACTCATCCCGAAGGCATGCCTACTCTCGATGATGTCATAACACCCAAATGCTCGGTATCTCCCTACCTAGCCTAACCGAGGGGCCCAATCCCCGAGTAGAGTGTAATCCGTACTAAGGGCCACTAGCCAGTGTGTAGTCTAAACTAGTGTAGTAATCGTTCACTAAAAATTCGCTCGCTCTGCTAGGTTCTCATGTTCAAACCAAAAAGGGGGTGAGCCAACAACGTCGAACAAGTATGCAGTCACAAGTACATTCCTCACACACAATCTACACACACAACAAAGTCACCACCGAGTCACCCCAATGAATACGTCCCCCACCTTTCAATCATTTGATCATAGGAGAGTTCTACCCGGTGGACCTCCCATAACATATAACTCAACCAAAGTAAGGGGAAAACATCTAAGGAGAGTTTTCTTAAGATAACTGGTTTTAAAAAAGTGCCAACCGGGCCTCACATAAATTTCACATGCCAAACCATTTCTTAAGAATCACACGCACGCCACTTTGAAAACCATAAATACACTTTGAAACCAATTTAAGAAACCCAAACCAAAATTTTTAAATCTAAAGGACACTCACAAATTCCAATGGGGAATTTCATTAGGAAATTGATGTGAAAACACAATCAAACAACTTATTGGAACACATTACAAGAAATAAATCACTCAAATTCAAGATAGAAAATTTAACTAATAGTTCTATATCAATAATTAATATTAAAACTAGGTGTGAAATGCAAGAAATAAAAGATTCTTAAATTTAAAGGTTAATGCATAGAGATCCTACCTTAGATAAGGATGTAGACCAAGCCGAGACACTTCGACTCTTGAAGCATCCGATGAAAAACGCTCACACTGGAACACACATTCATTCTCATACACAGATATATATATATACCCTTAATCCATTGAACATATTCCCTATGCCATGATGGAATATGTTCAAGGAAGATATATATTTATATACATATACACATACATACCTATGTTTGTGTGTATGCGTACCCCCAAGAAGTCACCCAAGATCTAATTAATTAACCTAGAGAAACCAACATCATTTGAAAAAAAAGGAACCATTCAGGAAAACAAGTTTTCAAGGAAACACCAATTTAAAGAAACACCTTCCTTTGATGACACCCCATGTGTGCACCTAGTGCACCCATGGGTGTGTCAACATCTAGTGGCACACCATGCATTACAAGACACACAAAAACCACTTTTCAAATACTTATACCATTAATTAGTAATTTCATGAAACCCCTTTGTAAAAACCCACTATCAATGCATTCTCATCTCAAGTGCCTTTGAAAACACATTTCACACATTTTTCATAGTCCTAAAAACACTTCTAAGAATTACCCAAAAGAAGCACACATGAAAACATAACCAAATCATTTAGAAAAAAAATCCGTTTTCACCATATACTCATGTCAAAAAACTTCCAAAAAATATTTCACACAACATAAAACATCTAATTTCACTATTAAAATCTAAACAAAATTTAACCAAACACAACTAGTAAAAACAAACATAGATATAATAAAAAAACAACATCAAAAGTTATTTTAGAAAATTCTAGTAACATGAAAATACAATATTTGAGAAAACTATGAGTATAAAAAAGTTGCGCAACAAATTTTCAAATTAGTTGAAGATATCTAAGAACCAATGGTTTTCACTGGAAATAAAAGGGAAGGGAAACACTTACCTCAATGGCGTGCGTTTGTGGTGAAACTCTTGGAGGAGAATGAATAAGCCTCTAAGAACAAACTGCAAACCCTAGAATTAAGAGAAACCGAACCAAAAATCAATCCTATCGTATAGTGTTAGACCAATGTGAAGAAAAATCCAAAATATAAAGGAAAAGAAAACACCTGAGAGAGTGATTGCCACTGCAAGCCGCCGGGGAAGAGGGCCGGCGAGGGTCGGGTGGTCGGAACGCGGAAAGGGCGATGGAGTTTAGATGGAAAGAAGAAGGGGTCATCGCGTGAGGTTGGTTGTTGAAGGGAGAGGGTGTGCTAGAGGATGCGTGGCCTAGGGTGTAGTGGGAAATGGAAGTTGGGTATAGGGAGATCTGCTGGAGCCGATGCAAGGAGGTGGCTCGAGTTGGCGGGTCGTGCCACATCTCGGGGAGTGGAGCGGCCGGGACGGGAGGCCAGCTTAGATCCGCGGGTGGAGGCGAGGCCGGCGGAGTGGGCGACGAGGTGGCTAGGCGAACCCAGAGGGTGTAATCCTGGAGCGGGGAAGCAAGGGTGGAGGGCGAAAGCGCCAGAGGCAAGGTCAATCATGAAGGGGGCTAGGGTTCGGGTGTAGTGCCACTGCACAGAGGGAAAGTCGGGGGAGGGGCGACGAGATGATTCGGGAAAGGGGTAGGGTTTTTTTTCTATTAATAATAATAATATTATTATTACAATAATAATAATATTAATAACAATAACAATAATAAAACCAAAATTAAAAATCAAAATAATATTAATAATCTTAATAATAATAATAATAATAATAGTAATAATAATAAAAAAACAACCAAAATAATGATATTATTATTATTAAAACTATAATACTATTATTATTTTATGCTTAAACAATCTTTTATTAAACAGTATTTTATTAATTTTTTTTATTTTACTTTATTTCATTTCACTTTTCCTATAATTAATTTATTTATTATTTCAGATGTTGGGAAGTCACACGGCTCGCATGCCATAAAGTGTGTGGTCGAGCAGGCTACACTCGAACTGTGACACCCGACACTAACTGCCCACAATGTCAAACAGCATGCTGTCACACAGTTTTATAAGTTGCATGCAAGTCGCGCGTCAAACCCAGTCGGGGTGTGGAAATTCTCACCACCACAGACACTTGTTGCCCCCAAAACATCGCCAACTCAAAAGATAACCAAATCTTGAGTCCGTGCTCGAACAGAGACAAAAGGTAAAATCAAGAAACATTGGGTTGAAGATTCGCTCCACATGTCACACCCGACCGGTCATGAAGAAACCATGACATAAAACGAGTGGAGAACATGAGAGGGTTCTCCCCACCACAAGAACTCGACTAACACAAAAACTTTAGAACCAAAAAAACTCCACCAATACTTAAACGAGAAACCTACTACAAAGCAACCCGGAAAACCCGGGTCCCAAAAACCATCTTGACCTCTCTAATTATCCAAACGACACCCTCGCCAAAACCATTAACAAGGTAACCCCCAACATGAACCTACCGACTTCTCCACCTGAGTTGAGCGGGACCACCGAGACTTAAACAGAACACCACTACAATTCCACCCGACATATCGGGTCTCCAAAACAATGAACTCCCTAAAATAACACTGCTAGAACTAAGAATTACCCAAAATGATTTAAAACTCCCAACACATCCAACTCCCTTAGTACGAGCGAGACAACGTTTCCACTAAAACCCGAAACTCTCGACAGAAGAAAAAAACCCCCAACACTCACATCTCCAAACCATCACTAATGAAATCAGGACCAACCCACACAAGTCCAAATAGCCTTAAAAAAACAAACGATTTTAGAGGCCACACTCAGAAGAACGCAACTACTATGATCCTGAAAAAATAAGTTCATCGCACTATTACTGCAAAAGATGAACTTACAACAACCGGAAAACAAGGACAAGGAAATCATGAATGTCTCTATTCCAGGAGGAAAGATAAAGAACCAAGTGAAGGTCTCACATGCCTCTGATGCCCTTACTATGCGCGAGCTTCACCCCGAGACCTGAGGCTGGGGCTCTGATGGCAGAAGCATCTTATGCCTCATAGTCAGACACGAGCATCCCCTGTTCAGGACTCCTTATTCGAATGACACTTATTTCGGAACCTTTCCCAGGTACTTGAACTGTCACACAATAGCAGGACTTTGGAGGGATGAGACAAGATGGATTATGATGCTCGAACCGGCAACACTGATGGCACATTAGAAATTAGTTTGATGAACAAGAAGTCGACACTGAAAAAAGGGATTTCTTCAGAGGAAGGTTCTTCTCATAAACCCTGCTCGCAAAATGGGGAACCCTTACGAATGATGAAAGGCACATGATTTTCCAAGCACTTCCACTCTAGATGTCGACTCCTTAAATTGGCCAACATAGGACTTCGCCAACCACATGCCTTGTTAACTACAAACAGGCTCTCACCTCTTTTCACCTTCACCTCCTCATGTATAATCCATTGGATGAAGATGGACACTAACACCTCACACATCATCCCAACTCCATGTATGATGAGACATACACCCCCATTGGTCCAAGGCTAGACCATACACTAACCCCAAGACAATATGAACTCTAACAAACTTGAGAGTCCCCAACTATCCGAAGGCATGCTCTACTCCCCTCAAACCTCTTCACTGCCCCTAACGAACCCCGAATGCCTCGAAAGACAAGAAACACTTGATAGAAACTAGAATTGGGCATGACTCATTAACATGTTTTGAGGACATTTTTGGGTGGCTTATTCAGAACAACATGGAAAACAAAATTGCAACTGGCATCAAGCCAAACTCAATCAATAGAAACACCTCAAATCGAGACAACCAACCCGAAGTCCCAAACAAGCTTAAACAAAACCAAAGAAACACCACAAGCCAAGGGTAATAGACTCATAAATAAAACATACACAAACACAGGAAAAATCAACTTTTCAAAATACCAAAACCCACATTTCATGAAAAACAATGTACCTAAATCATTTCTTTTAATTCAAGTCAATTTTAGACAAATCAAGCCAAGCCTTAAATTCCAAAACCCCACCCATGACATCCTATGAACTGCCGCATAATCCTTCATCCATTTCCACTCAAATCACCCATACATATGTGTTGATGTGAACTTAACATATCTACCCACACATATGCAGATGATCCTAAGGAATACCAAGGTTTTCACTTTCTGTTCCATTACCAAATCCAAACATAAGCCAAAATTTTCCAAATTAAAACATTTATTCTTTAAAAACCCACTTCGCCAATTTCAAAACAACTCGAAAGAAATCCCCTTTTTTCCAGTTTTAAAACCATTAGATAAAGAACCCTTTCAATTAAAAACCACATTCACTTCCAAACACACTTTAAAACCAACCAAAATCAAGACAAAACACAACCAAAAATGGAAAACCGGAATTAGGAACTAGTGCTTATGCCCAACCCGGTGACATGGTTGTGAACCATGCCCCAAGTAAGACATAACACCAGAGAACCTTGAACCAGGCACATGGGATCCACATGGGTCACTACTCCATGTGGGGTCATAGCGTGACACTGAGTCACCTCTATTGTCATACCTTAATCCAAAACAAAGACAAAAGACCGAAAACCTAGACTACCCCTGGTAGCTCAGGTTTCGTCATGAGTAGTGGTGATCAGGCACTGACCCACAACCTACCTCCTAATCCCCGAGAGCCCAAATCAACATCTATCAGACATCCCAAATCACAAGAACCACCCTATAATACCTTTTTTTCATGAACCAAACTGGGTCAACCTTGAACCGGTCACTAGATCCGACCCGCGACCTAGCCTGAGGGGCGTTCCCGATCCGCACTAGCTGGCCACTAGTGCCGGGCATCAAAACTAAACAAGTGGGAATGATTTGGCCCATAAATGAAAGACAAATAAATAAACAAAAACTGGATAGTGAAAACAAAAACTAAGGACAATGAGAAAATAAAGTCGTACATACATCCATGTGACCCAATGGGTCACCACAAACCTCAAACCAACGTCACGCTATAGCGACTGAATCCAAGAAAGGCACAATAGCCAAAGATAAAAAAACAAGGTGAAACTATAGGCTTGAGTACTAAAACTCAGTAGTCATGCCCAAACAATCTATTCTCATATTCATTTACATTAAATAAAAGATCCATAAATTTTATGTTTGAATTACAATGTATAGAACTAGGTGTTTACACATTTTCTTCTTTAAAACAAATCACGATCCATTTCCATTCATATTTTAAACTCAGTTCTTTTCCAAGAATGGAGCTTTAACCATTTTAGAGAAATATGCATAGTAAAATGTAAAACATTTTAAAAACCTTTTCCAACAAAATTTTGATGATCATTTTTATCTCCATTAACAAAGAGACACATCATACATGAAGGCAAAAGCAATAATCACACAAGGGGAATAGAAAATAACAAACAAGAGTAACCAACCAAGCAAAGCACCTCAATCATCTGTCACAGATAACTAAGTGCCGATATACATGGGAAATCCTAGGAGCTCGTGAACAATATAGAACGTACTATACTTGTGAATCATCCCGAAGTCATGCCTACTCTCAGTGATGTCATAACGCCCAAACGCTTGGTATCACCCTACCTGGCGTAACCGAGGGGATCAATCCCCTAGCAGAGTATAATCCGTACTAAGGGCCACTAGCTAGTGCATAGTCTAAAATAGTGCAACAATCATTCACTGAAAATTTGTTCGCTATGCTAGGTTCCCATGTTCAGACTAAAAAGTGGGTGAGCCAACAATGTCAAAAAAGTATGCAGTCACAAGTACATTCCTCACACATAGCCAACACACACAACAAAGTCACCCCCGAGTCACCCCAAGGAATACGTCCCTCACCTTTCAACCATTTGATCACATGAGAGTCCTACCCGGCAGACCTCCCATAACATATAACTCAACCAAAGAAATGGGACCCATCAAAGGAGAGTTTTCATAAGATAAATGGTTTTACAAAAGTTTCAACCGGGCCTCACATAAATTTCGCATGCCAAACCATTTCTTAAGAATCACACGTACACCAATTTGAAAACCCGAAATACACTTTGAAACCCATTTAAGAAACCCAAACCAGCATTTTTAAATCTAAAGCACACTCACAAAGGGCAAAGGGGAATTTAATTAGGCAATTTATGTGAAAAACAATCAAATAACTTATTGGAACACATTACAAGAAATAAATCACTCCAATTCAAGACAAAATTTTTTACTAACCGTTCTATATAAATAATTAATATTAAAACTAGGTGTGAAATGCAAGAAATAAATGATTCTTAAATTTAAATGTTAATGCATAGAGATCCTACCTCAGAGAAGGAAGTAGACCAAGCCGAGACACTTCATCTCTTGAAGCATCCGACGAAAAACGCTCACATTGGAAAACACATAAATTCTCATACACACACACATATATATATATATATATATACACCCTTAATACATTGAACATATTCCCCACACCATGAGGGAATAGGTGCAAGGAAGATATATATTTATATACATATAGACATACGTACCTATGTATGTGTATGTGCGCACCACCAAGAAGTCACCCAAGCTCAAATTAATTATCCTAGAGAAACCAACATCATTTGAAAAAAGGAACCATTTAGAAAAACAAGTTTTCAAGGAAACACCAATTTAAAGCATCACCTTCCTTTGATGACACCCCATGCGTGCACCTAGTGTACCCATGGGCGTGTCAACATCTAGTGACACACCAAGCATTAAAAGACACACAAAAACTACTTTTCAAATACTTTTACTGTTAATTAGTCATTTCATGAAACCACTTTGTAAAAACCCACTATCAATGCATTCTCATCTCAAGTGCCTTTGAAAACACATTTCACACATTTTTCATAGTCTTAAAAACATTTCCAAGAATTACCCTAATGAAGCATACATGAAAACATAACCATATAATTTAGAAAAAAAATCCATTTTCACCATATACTCATGTCAAAACACTTCCAAAAAATATTTTTCACAACATAAAACATCTAATTTCACTATTAAAATCCAAACTACATTTAACCAAACACAACTGGTAAAAAAAATATAGACATAATAAAAAAACAAAATCAAAAGTTATTTTAGAAAATTATACTAACATGAAAATACCATAATTGAGAAAACTATGAGTATAAACAAGATGAACACAAAATTTTAAAATTAGTTGAAGATATCTAAGAACCAATGGTTTTCACCGGATAGAAAGGGGATGGAAATGCTTACCTCAATGTCATGTGTTTGAGGTAAAACTTCTGGAGGAGAATGAATAATCCTCTGCGAACAAACCACAAACCCTAGACCTTAGGTAAATCAAACAAATCCTTAATCCTACTATCTATGGTTTGGCCAATGTGAAGAAAACTCCAAAATATGGAAGAAAAGAAAACACCTGAGGGAGTCATTGCCACTGCAGTCCACCGGTGAAGAGGGCCGGAGAGGGTTGTGTGGTCGTAACGCGGAAAGGGCGATGGACTTCAGTTGGACGGAAGAAGGGGTCGTCACATGAGGGTGGTTTCTGAAGGGAGAGGGTGTGCCAAAGGAGGTGTGGCATAGGGTGTGGAGGGCAGTGGCAGTTGGGTGCAGGGAGATCTGCTAGAGCCAGTGTAAGGAGGCGACTCGGGGTGGCGGGTCGCGCCGCATGCCGGGGAGTGGAGCAGTCGGGACATGAGGCTGGCTTGGATCCGCGGGTGGAGGCGAGGCGGGTGGAGCTGGCGATGAGGTGGATGGGTGAACGCGGAGGACGGAATCCATGAGCAGGGAAGTGAGGGCAGCAGGAGAAAGCATCTGAGGCAAGGTCAAGCGTGAAGGGGGCTGGGGTTCGGGTGTAGCGCTGCTGCGCAGAGGGAAAGCAGGGAGAGGGGTGACGGGATGAGTCGGGCAAGGGGTAGGGTTTGTTTTTTTTTCTAATAATAATAATAGTAATAATAAAACCAAAATTAAAAATCAAAATAATAATAATAATCTTAATAATAATAATAATAATACTACTAATAATAATAAAAACAACCAAAATAATGATATTATTATTATTAAAACTATAAGACTATTATTATTTTATGATTAAGCAATATTTTATCAAACTCTATTTTATTAATTTTTTTTATTTTAATTCATTTCATTTCACTTTTCCATTAATTTATTTATTTACTTATTCCAGATGTTGGAAAATCACATGACTCGCATGCCGTCAAGTGCATGGTTGAGCAGGCTGTACTCGAACTGTGCCACCTGACACCAACCACCCACAAAGTCAAACAACGTGCTATCACATAGTTTTATAATTCACGCGCATGTCGCGCATCAAACCCAGTTGGGGTGTGATATTTGTGGTCATGAACTTTATTTAAGTGGTTAGTTGAGAGTATAGGTTTCTTCTCTTGGTGATCCAATCATGAGAATTAGTTGTTAAAATTTCCATACTAGAACTCATGTGTGAGAATTATGGTAACTTCTAGCGATTACATTAGGTGATTGATAGAGCGTAGGGCATGCGACTTTCCTTTTAGGATGTGTGGATAAGATAAGGATACTCTTATGGTGGGGAGAACCAAATCAGTATTGATTGAGTGTCTCTCATGTGGGGGGGGGGGGGGTGGAAAATGTAAAAATGGTTAATGGAAAATAAATATAACATCAGTTGCACTGATTCTTGAATTGAGATATTGGCTGTTGGCTGACCATTGAGTCTTCTCGGGGGTGAGAAGTATTTATGGTGGGGAGTTCGTAATGAAACCCAATGTTATAGGTTATAAAATTTAGAGGATCCTAAATTTTTTTCCCATTAATAAGTCATTTAGTGAATTTGGAATCAGTTATGAATAATTAGGGTTAGGTACTTCTTTCATAAGTGAACTAGGTGTAATTTGAGTTCCCAAGGTAGTTCAGGTCCTCATGTAAAGCTTGTAAGCTTCATGTGCTAGTCTGAGTTCTTAGGATATTTTTTTTGGCTTGACACATGGTTTGGTGTTTATGGTGCGATCCTATAAGGCTCAAGGTGATTTAATTTATTTTTCTAAAGTGCAAGGTATAGGTGGAAAACATGAGTATAGATTATAGGAAACTGTGTGAGTTCTAAAGGAAACCATGTAGGGTTTTCTTAGCCAAGGTCCAGGGGCATGCGAATTGATTATAGTTTTTTTGAAAAACTCACCGAGGAGTTGTAGAGGGGTCTTGAACCATTTGGAATGGCTGGCACATGGTTAGTAAATAATGTCTCCATATTGTGAAGGGAGGTTTTATTTAGATAGTTACTTATACATGGTTAGCACATGATTTGGATAATCGTGTAGACAAACTGTGCATCTTTCTCAGTTGGGTTATTTTTTTTGAAAATTCCAAAAATTCCATCTTGGTATTTTAAACTTTCTCCACCCCTATTCCCCCCTTGTGCATGCGCAAACCAACCTCTCTCCCTCTCCCTTTCTCCCCTTAATTTACCTTGATCTTGGTTGGATTTTGGAGGCGTTCTTCAATGTTTTGTAGTTATTTTTTCCATATCCTCTCTCCATATTCTTATTCACCCTTCCTTGTAGTTGATTTTTTATTGTCTCTACTTAAGGTTTCAATTCCAATTCAACCAGATAATGGTATAATTGGCCAAGGATGACGGGGATTAACCCTGTTTAGAGATAGGGAATCCCAAGAGGTTGTTTTAATGTAATTACTCAGTATTTTGGTGAAGGTATGACACCTGAGGGATTTTTACTTGAATTTAAATTAAATTGAATAGAATTTCTATATAATTGGGTGTCCTGTATTAGGGATTTAACCTATCTTAGTGTTATAGGTGTGTTTTATCCCTTCTTTAATTGGTTGGTCATGATTCTTAATAGAGGTTTCCCCTCTATAAATTTTAATGCTTTATAGCTCTATTGAATTAAACTAATTAACTCATTTAAATTATTTCAATGAATTTAATTTCCTTTTTTAGCATCAGTTAGATGCTTTGGTTGTTGGTGGAGCTTTGGATCAGGCTTAAAGATTTAGCAGATACATCAAGAGGTATTATGATGGTTTTATTTTGTGTTGTTTCCCTTTTTTACATTCATTTAAATTAAATTAAATGATTTTATTGGTTTTTGAGAACCAGTTGAGTGTTTTTTGGACTTAGTTTGGGAAAATGTTGGGTTTCAAAAGCCTTAAAGAGGGTTATTGTTCAGATCTCCCTCATTATTGGATCAGTTCTAAGGTTATGGCATGTTTTTCTTGTGGCGATATGTAGTGGCGGTGATAAAGGGGTGGTTGGGTGCCTTGATAAAATATGCACCAATCATGGACTTCTTCATAGTTCCTCGGAGTGTCTCACTCCTATATAGGATGTGATAGTGAGGCTTTCAGGTGATTATGGGATGTGGTGAGTTCCTTTAGGTGAGATGAGGATAGACAGGGATTTCTCTCCTAGATTTGGTTTTAGAACCACTAGGTGAGAGGTGTGAGATGTGACCCTAAGGGGGGTTGTGAGTGAAATGGGGCATTATCCTTAGAATGCGAGGAGTTTCTTTGGGAATCTTTGGGAAGTTACAAAAATTCAAGAAAAAGAGATATCTTGGATTGAATCTTTTTATATTTATTTCTTGAGGTTTGAGTGGTTGAGGTTCTAGATGTCTCACATGGGGATTTATATCTAGTGTTCAAGGATCAGTCATATTGGAGACTTTAGGAAGGTTTGATGCTGTGAGATGGCAGTTACAACTAGGTTCCATTGTGATGTTAATATGGGTCTAAGGAACCTATTATGGATTCCCTTTTTGGAGGGTTAGTATGTAAGGGTGATTTATTTGTTTATGATGACGGGTTAGGTTTTCTTACAATGGGATTTTCCATAATTTTTAACTTGTGATGAGGGGCCCTTGTAGGGGTTCCTTATTTTGATGCGATCACAAGGACCATTTAGAACACCCTTGTAGGAATTATAATGCTTTTAGATTCCCTTATAGGCATGTTATTGATCAAGGATTAGTTGGAGGTCTCTGAGGGCTGCTTGAGGATGTTTCTAATGCTAGTCTTGGATCGAGGTTTGGATGAGATATAGAAACCCCTTATAGGGTGTCCTTCTCTTACTATGGACTTTTGGAAATTTGAGGATAATTTCACAGATGTGACTTAAGAGATCAGTTTTAGTAAAGGAGTCCCTACAAGGACTTCACTTTATGCCGTAACCCTGAGGATTGCGGGAGCCCTAACTTTTTTTGAAAAGAGAGTTGATTGACGCGACTAGTTAAACTTTTTGGATGATGGGTTTGAGAGTTGGATTGAAAAAAACACCGGATGACCTTTATTTGTGAGAGGATCATTTCTACTAGTTGATCTTTTCAGATGATGTGTAGGAGAGTTGTATTGAAACACATTTGGGTGGAATTTGGAAATGATATTTGAGACCATTTCATCTCAGGACTTGGTTTATGGAGGAGACCCTTGGGAAATCTTGAAATAGGAATTATCCATGAGTTTGATCTATTTATCTCCTATATTTTATGGTTTTGGTTAGAATGTATTAGGGAGATAATGTATGATATGGACGAGTGCACCTATTTAGTTGAGATTTATACACTACATAGAGGTTACAATCCATGGACGCTAAGTACTCTTGAATACTTAAATGGGACCCATGGGATAGTGTACATGTCAGGCCCATGGATGGATGGGACCCCTGGGGATGTATATCTATTAGGCCTTAGGATGGAGGGGCCCTTGGGGTGGTGTACAATTCTAGTCTCTCATTTAGATCATGATTTGTTCATTAAGACTTTTGGGACATGATTTATTCTCTAGGTTCTATTGTAGAGTCCTATTATAAGTTTGGATTTTCCATTAGTCTTAAAGACTAGTATTTTCACGTTTTCATGTGGATTACTATAGTTACACCCTAGGGTATGACATCCGTTCCTCTATGTTTAGATGAATTTGACTTTTATTTTGATCTAGAGGAAGTGCCTGATCTCATGCGGTGGGTTGATCCATGTTTAATAAATCCTCTAGTGTGGGCCAGATTAGGAGTAGATTTAACTCGAGTGTTAGGATAGAACTCACATTTGGATGTTTTATTTGTTTTGTTCTTTATCACCCTTTATTTATATATATATTTTTATTTTATGATAGCTATTAGTAGTTTTCAACTAGGCTAGGAATATCATGTGTGTGTGCACTTGTATATAACAATATATTATAGGTTCACCATTGGAGGTGGATGACTGAGATACACTTCTAAACACCTTTATGTACACATCAGTGTGTGTTAAGACCTTATGTTAACTTATAGATGGAGAATATGTTGTTTAGTTGATTTTTTGGAGGCCAAGTGTTGCTTGATTAAGTGGGACTACTCATGTGGAGTCTCAAGATTAGGCTGGTGCAGCTTGAGAGCTGTGCATACTGGGTATGTGGTTTAACTCGGAGATGAAAGCAGATCCATGTGTATTTATTTTATGTTTTTAATTTTGTATATGTGGCAAAAATAGTTGGTGATTGACTATTTTTTGTATTTCATTTTTTGAGTTAGTATGAATGTATTCCTCATTTCATTTATTATAACATATTGTTGTTTCTGTTTATTTATCAAGCGTACTTTGATTTTTATCCTTGTGGATATTTTAGATATTTATGCTCTTATTTTAATCTAATTAGAGGGTATATTCTCCCCATGGTTTCTATTTGACTCTCACTACTTTTTGGTATCCTCTAGCATAAGAGGAAGCACTCTTGAGTCCTTGTGGTGGGTTGAATCAAGTGACATGTTAGGTTTACCCGGGCGAACTCGCTGCTTGTGCCACAAAAATATGTAAAGGAAAACCTATGTGACAAAACTCATTATTCCCATGCTTATGTAAATAAACTCATTATGTCCATTACAAACTATCTCATGAGATATAAAGTTAAACCAATACATTGGAGGGTGATATAGGACCCCAACCATCATCATCTATACATATGTGTTCCACTTAAAATACACCATAAACATATCTTAATGAACCCATAGAAAAAGAATGAGTTTCTTAAAAATACAAATGGAAGTGATTAAATTTTCATAAAGAACCCATGGTTATAAAATGGATATCATAAAACATACAAACATATGTCATTCACTTTTCATAAAGAACCCATGGAAATAAAAATGGGTTACATAACACTAAATAACAACAAGAAATAAATAGATTTACATCGAAATCTTGATTACCCAAAAAATAAGCACTTATTAATAGAATAATGGAGGGTAAAAATGAAACACAGCTTCATTGGAGATATATATTTTTGATTATTGAGGGTAAAATGAAAACCAAATCACAAAAGAGCTTTCTTGATTTTTTTTGAAATCATCAATGTGAAGGTCATAGTTATGAGTTTCTTTTTAAAATGTCACCTTTTTTTCTTCTTAAAAACAAGTGAAAAGATAATAATTGATGAAAGTGAATTTCAATTAAAAATAATTTCCACCATAAATAAATTTATGAAATTATTTGAATCAAATAAATTGAAAAATATAGTTTAATAATAAATTTTATAACTCAAAGAAATGTGTTTGAGTTACCATGTGCCTTAACTTTACACTTTATTTCTAAGGAAATGGTATAAACTCTTGTATAATAAATATAAATATATTAATTAACTATTTTAAAAACCTTATTATTATATATTTATATTTATAATTTTCATTAATAACAATTCTCCTCATATATAAGATAGTTGTGATCTCTTTTCAACATCGGGTGTTAATAATCTTAACTATTTTGAACTAGGTATATAAAAGTGGTGCTGATATTTATTTTTATCCCAAATATCATCATTTAAAAATAGTTAATGGTTCTATAATTTATTTTCTATAAATACCTGAATTGTTATAACTCCATTTCATGGGAGTTTTAGTCATGTATCATGAAGATAAAGATGATGATAAATTAGTTTTGGGTTATTTTTTATTATCAATGGATTATCCTATAATGATCAATACAGTTTTTGATATTAAAAAAAGACCATATTAATCATTAATATTAATTATACATCTCTTATATACTTATCAAATTTAAACTAAACCAGCCCTGTTTGTAAGTGAATGAAAAAAATGTTTATTCAAGGAGGCGGTAGTCTACACAACACAGAATTCACATTTTCATATGAAAAAGGGGAGGGTGGTTAATTATTTTACCATCATTATAATAACATAACAGTATAATAATGTTATTGATGTTATCATTTTATAATGGTCAAATTAAATTTGAGTAAGAATAAAAACATATAAAGTAATTGAAAAAGAAATAGAGGTTTAGGAACTTATAGGACACTTCTTGGATTATATCCATTGAAAAGGGATTAAAACATTTATGTTTATATGAGTTTAGAGGAAAGGATTGGGTAGAGTTTGAGATGATATTAATAGGTTTTTCTGTGATGCGAATTTATGAGATAAGTGTACCTTTTATAAGTGAAAATAAGTATCATTTTCTGTAAATACCCAAAAATTTTCAATAACGGTATGTCATTCTCATTAAAAGTGGATCGAAAATTTATAAATAATGGAGTGGAGAAGATAAGGTAAATCTGCACATCCAATATTATAATAGAAACATGTTTTAAACATGGTAGTCCATTTACCCCTAAGGTTACACACTTTTACCATTTTAGTTTTCACCCTAGTAACTAGTTTTTACAAAGGTAATTTATTATTTTGGACAAAAAATAAAATGGTCCTTATTATATAATTTATACCAAATGATTATAAATTTAAAATCCAATTTTTTTGATTCAATTTTTAAACGTGAAAAAAATTTAGTTTCAAAATAATAAATGTATAATGTACTAAAAACATTTTTTTTAAAAAATATAACTTAAATTCAAAAACATTAAATATGGGTTTATAAATTAAAAAAAACATTTTTAAATTTATAAATTCACACTTAAAATAAATAATTGTTCTTAGAAAAAGTTTTAATAAATTTCAAAATTAATAATTATTTACTAATAATGTCATAAAGTCGTGTTATTTTTAAAAATGGTATTTTACAATATTCACTGAAAAATCAATATTTTAAGAAAAATCCAAAAAATTTATCTTAAGATAATATGAACATGATAAATCTAAATATGATGTTAATTTTTTTTTCAAATTCACATCCTAAAAGTTAAATATTTTATTTAAAAATAAAAAATAGAGTGAAAAACTTTTTTTATTATAGGAATGAGTCTTTTCAAATATTATATATTCTTATTCACATTTCCTATAAATTTTTAATTAAACAAGTGTTAATAGTTTATTAATATCAAATTATATTATGATTAAAAAGATTTAAATTTAAGAAAAGTGATTTCATTAGTTTCTTAGCTGCATTAGTTGAGTGGATATTTAAAGTGAACTTTATTTAGTTTATATATATATATATTCATAATTCTTTTTCCACTATTTATAACTTCCAATTATAGGGATACATAACAATGGTTCATTGTTTTTTTTGGTTTTGGTGTTGTGTGTGGAGAAAACCATTAAACATAGTATTTATTTAATGTGGAAAAACTCAGTTCCTTACACACCTCATGGGTCACACCTCCCTGTAATGACCTACAAGAACCCCTACACACCTAACATGGAAATTTATTTTCATGTTCATTATTCATGAACAAAGTATATTGGATTTTATCATCTATATATGATTATTGTTCATGCAATGGACTTTTATTTTCCAAGTTTCAACTTTAAGATGACTGGTTGGATTGGGCTGTTGGCCTTACCTTGTCCCAATTTTTTACTAACTTAAATACACATAGTAAAAATATTATTTTTAATACACTATAAAAAATCCTTAGTATACTATTATTATTATTCTTTTTATCTCAAGTCTTCTAAAATCACTTCATGGAATAATTAAATAATTCATGGACTTCTCTCAATATTTCCACTAGTTGTAAACATATTGATTTCCTCAAAAATCAATAGCACATGTATTTGATCATTTTCTAATTGAAATATTCAAGTAAGAAGCCACAAATTTCATTAAATTTCATTTTACATAGAACATGGAAGTACCTAAAACATATTATGGACTAATATGGAACTTTATCAAACATGAAGTTACATTACCTTACTTCAAAACATTTTGATGTATTATTCATCATCATGGGAACCTTTCCAATTTAAAATAAATGCAACCAAGGCATGGGTAATTAAATCTCCCCCTTTGGGTTTATTTTAAATAATAATACAAATCTACCTGAATATGTGTGTCACAATGAATTCTATCTTCTCCCCCTTATTTAAAATCAAATAGAAAGATCAATGTGAGGGAAATATCATTTATTTTCATTTCAAGGAACACATAAACTATTCTCCATTTTTATGATATGATGGAAGGATGGTACCATATGGTTCTCCATACAAAGAGCCATTAGTTGTTATAATATAACTCATAAAGGGATGGAAAAGTATAGAAAACAATAGAGATACAACCAATGTTGTCTATGTTATTTATACACTACTATAAATGTGATACCATGATAAAAAATTTCTCATTTCTAAAATAAGGGATGTATAAAAAAAATTATCAATAAATATGTTGTATCCTATACTTATCTCAAAAAAACTTTAAAAAGATCTAATAAATGTTAATAAACTCCCACTTTGGTTCACCTTTTCATCAACCAACAATCCCCATTAACAAGTGATTTTAAAATAATCAAAATAAAGTGATGTATGTGTGATTATGTACCTCATTCTTCAGGCTTTCCAAGCTATCAAAAAATTATTAATTTACTAGGAATAAAAAATTGCATATTCCTTCTCAGTATTCTTCCCTTAAGAGATATACCTATTTCATTTTTATTATGGATAATTTTATTTATAATAAATCTAAAGAGAACACATCTTATTTTCTGCGAAGAGTGACAACCTAAACTCTTTTCTTTTGATTCCTTTCATGTTCTAAAAAATGAACAACAATAATAATGGGATAAGGATGAATCTACAATTTCTTTAGATGAAAACTTTATTGGGATTATTTCCTCTCATCCTTTCTTATTATTTAAAAGATTATATTGGAATGTTCTATATTCATTTTTTATAACCTTCATAGATCATACACATATTTTCATCCCACGAATTGACTCCTTATGTGGAGTTATTTTCTCTATCTCAGATTTCAAGGAAACTTTTATGGATGAATCCTCATGAAATTCAGCCACCTATTTTCTTATATTCTTATCATTGACAGGTGTATCATCAATTTTTTTATTATTAGACAATGGTTTAGGAATAAAAAATCTTTGTTTCTTTGATTTCCCATATTCATTGGTCTTATCACATATCTTTTTAGCCTCTCCATTTTTCATGACTATTTTCTAATTTTAGTCTAATTTTTGTTCCCTTTCATACTATAATGAACTTCCAATGGTATAATTTTCATGAAAAACTCAATGTTTTGACCTTATTGATCATATCACCCACACACTTCATTCAATTTCCAATTTTTTTTTCAGGATGGATAGATTTAATATAGTTCAGGTCATTGATGATTTTTTATAAGTTCCTTATTTTCTCACCATAACTCCACCTTATTTATTTCTTCTTTCACATAAAAGAGAAATTGGACTAATAATGATAGTATTTTTTTCCATAATTACCACAACACTAGAAAAACATTTTAAATTATGATAATCTATATTTGGGTTGCTGCTATGAATTTGAAAATAAATTATTCTTTTTTCTGGGGGAATATAATTTATTTGGTTTAATATCCTCTCCCATTTATGGGGAAGAATTTTTCATATCTTTCTTAGCCCAAACATATTATAATTTTTTTAATATCTGCAAAGTTAGAAACAAAGGATTTACCTTGTTGTATTAGACCATTATTCTCAGCATCTTAAGAGGGCTCAAATTTTTTTGAAAAGATAAAATATTATCTGGAATTATTTATCTCAATTTTAACTTGAATACGTATTGATTTTATCTTAAAAATTTCTTCTTTGCTTACAAATATATTTTCCTTGAAATCTATCATTTTACTCTCATGGTTGTCCACCTTCATTCTATTATTCGTTCTCTCATTCTCACAAAAGTCAAGGAGATTGATTTCATCACTAGAATGGAAGATTAGAAACGATGAATCAATTTTATTCTTTTTTACACATTATATTATTCATTGGGAAATTTATAGAAAGTTATTTATTTCCATTATAATTAATATTATTTGGTAATTATTGTAATTTATTTTCTCTTTACCCATATTGAAATTTCATGTAGTAAAATCAATGATCTCATTGGAATCCTTATCTTCCACATTAGAAGTTTGTAAACTCCATCTGGTTACATATATCATTCTTTTACAAAATTTATTTCTTTTTATTTAAATTATTATACTTGATAAGATTTTTGATCCACTTAATAGATTCTCAAAACATCACGTCATGTGTATAATTAATAAGATAAAGATCAATAAAAAGTGTTTACAGGGTTCAATACTAAGATATTCACTTTTTCATGTTGGTTAGACACCCCAATAAGGATTCTCTTTGTTAATATTCTTCAGGATTACAAAGGCAAATGAAACAAAATTTTATACACCCCATTAATTGATCCTCAAATTAAAGTTGGTTGTATACCCAAACCACAAAATCTTCTACTATAGTTGGTTATACACCCTAAATTTTGTTCTCCTCCTCCTCTTCCTTGAAAGGTTGTACACCCCAGCCCTCAAGCCTCTTTAAGAACTGATTAAGAAACCTAGTTACAAGCTCCTTATTCTTCTTGGTTTTGATCAAAACGTAGTAAGATATTCTTCTACATATGATCCTCCATCATGATCTTATAGGATCAGACTTTATCATGTATAAATTAAAGATCTTTTACAACTTATTTGAATAAAACCAATGGAATTGAATTATATTCTAGATTTATTTCAATCTTGATTCACCTCACTCTTAAAAGACTCAGGTAGATATCCTTTAGAGACTCATGGCTTCATCTCAACTTCTCTCCACATTACATTAGTGTATCATGTTCTCTTAGATTAATCTCAATTTATCCATAAACTTATTCAAATTATTATCACCTATAAATTCCAATTATATTCACAATAATAATGTCACAAATTTTATCCTCATAATTATCATAGTAATTATTATATGAATATGAAAACACCATGATCATTTACAATAGGTAAATTCTCATCTTAAATTAGGCCAATCCAACCTGAATTGACGCTCCATTTATTCTAGATATTATTTATTATTTAATATCCCATAATAATAACTGAATTAATTATTGTATGAATTATGATTCATGTATCATGATATTATTCATTGATTATAGGTATATAATCATCACCACATTTAATACCTAAAAGACTCAAGTCTTCCTCTTTTGTTTACATGCCTAATGAATAACCAAAATCATGTGTGGGATGAAGGTACCATGCAATGTATAAATCCTCTCTAAACAATAACAACATTAATTTATTATTTATTTCTTATGGTATCATTAATCTTTACAAGATATCTTAATTTATATACCACATCAACAATACTTGAAATACATCCTCATATTCAAGCTTTCAATCATGTATTTCACATATAGATTCCCTATTAAATGTCATGGATTCCTTCAATTACACAACATATGATTACACTTCCTCATAAATCATATATGGAAAAGTTATCGTAAGATCTCATTTAAACCTCATTTGTATCCTTTTTTCATCAAATACATTCATGTATGGAATTTTAATGATTTGTATTTATATCATGGTGCCTACTTACAACTTTCATGGAGAAATATAAGCTCTACACAATTGGATGTCATATCTTCCCATTTACCACTTGAATAAAATGCATGCATGTGAAACTGAATGTATGTGTCAATCTTTTGAAATTAATACATTCGTTATCATAATCTCTCATGCATTTATATCAATACCAGAGTCTACTACATTTTCCTAAAATCCCCATTTGAATATTAATCTTGACTAGACTCAAACATTGTGCATATTATACATAGGGCGATTCAAATCCATTTGCCTAGCTGGGGAACATGCGGTGTGGTCTGTGAATGGCGAGCCCCCTAGTAGGAGTCGAGTGTTAACCTCACACATGTTTTGATCAAAGTTAGGAACTTTTTTCGGCCTCTGAGCAGCAACGCTTCACCCTCCTCATGGTGCTAGGGTTTTAGCCTCTGGTTTCCCCCCCTCCTCTCCTCCTCTTATCCCTCGACCATGTGGTTTGGTGTCAGCGCCCCTCTTCTTGGTGTAGGCGTGTCAGTGTGCGAGGCTTTCAGTGCTTATGGTTCGGTGTCGGTTACCCTCATCTCGACGTAGGTGGGTTTTAGTTCTTCTAAATTCGTTTTATCTGGCAAGGCATGGGGTCCTTTTGCCTCTCAGTGGCCGAAGGCTTCCCCATGGCAGGCATTGGATTTGGATTTGGAGGGTGAAGGCATCTCCGCAGGCGAAGGTAGCTCGGCGTTTGATACTAGTTTGGCGTCGGCAGGCGAAGGTGCACCGATCATTTTTGTTGTTGCTTGGCACCAGCCCCGGAATGAAACGAAGGGGAGGGGGACTTCTTAGTTCTGGCTTCTTGTGGTCCTGCTCTCTTTCTAAAGGTTTTAACCTAGTGATTTTCACCTTTCTATTGATTGCGTTTATGTTGTGAATCTTTTTATGGGTGGATGGAACATTTCTTCTATTGATTGCGTTGATGTTTTGGATCTGCTGATGGGTGGCTGGATCATTTCTCTACCAGTTGTCTCCCATTTCTAGTGGTTTTCTTACACTGGAATCTGGTAAGAGTGTACCTCTGGCCCCATTCTGTGCGGATCCATGCTTAGAGTGACATTTATGCTCAGAGAAGCCCAAACCCTTTCATCAACGACATCCTATTGATGTGGTGATAGTAAATCTAGTCCTATGTGACGATGGTCTGGCGCTTTATTCTTTAGATCATCTTCCGGTTGTTCTGGCGACTGCAGTGGTGGGTGGGAGTCTTCTGGAGCGCAGCAAGGTTCGTCCTGGTTGCTGTCTTGGTGGAGGCTATCTCATGAAGTTATTTGTGGTGATGATTTTGTTTTCTATCGTGTTATCTCTTTGTGGACATGTGGTTCATAGTTTGAGTAATTTGAAGTGTTCTCTTACAAGGGGTTGCTCCAGATGGGGTTCAGAGTTGAGAGTTTTCTTCAGTTCATTTCTATATGGATTTAGATGTTTGAGAGGGTATGGATTTTCCATTGGTACTAGGGTCATGCATTCATGTACGAGACAACTTTCTGAACAGCGATGAATAGAAGGGAACTATTTTTAATGTTTTCAATGCTGGGTACGGGATCTTCCATGTAGGCTTGAATGTGTTATTTTTTTATTGAACTCTTGTACTATGGTGGTTTGGTTGTTTTAAGTCATTGATGTAATGTCAGGTTCCCTTTAAACCCATAAAGGGGGGTTTATGATTTAATAAAAAAAATTAATTTTCAGTCAATATTCAGCTTGATCACTAGAAGTGTGTCATAAGATCCTAGAATTTTTAATGTCTTAATTTTGGATACTCTGTTTTCATGAAAATCTCATTATTAACATCAATAATTGAAAATACATCTCATGGTAGGTCGAGGTAACATAATGTATTACTATCGACCAACCTTTCTTCATACATTTTATCCATAGACCGTGTGAACACTTATAATAGCTTCAAGTAGTTCATGAATTATCCTTACACTTATAGTTAGTTGAGTGAGTCTAGATCATCTATTTATGTGGTAGATCATCTCATAAATGAACTTCATTTTTCTCATGCTGTAGATCCAGAATATATTTATGTGGTAGCTTGGAAATACTTTATATGGTAGCACAACTCATGTGGTAGGATAGAAATACTCATTGTAGGTTATTTACACATACAATTGGTTAAAGAAATATGTTTTTGGTTGATCTTCATGTGTTATAGTAGTTTATTGAACTATCAATTTAGAAACCTCATACAATCGATTTATCTACCATTCACCATTGTATATTGAGTTACTCATGAAGTTAGTTAGGATTTCATCATTTAGTAGGTCCATATTTGTACGTGCAGTAGATCAGAAAGTTTGATATAAAAATACTCATAGAATTCGTATGTATAAGACAACATTTTTGAGGATTATGAAACATAAGATCATCTTTTATCAGTTAAATGTAATATAATAATATCCTTTTTAACACAATTAAACCGCACAAGGTAATCGAGTCCCACATTAGAATCCTAGAAATCCTACCTCCACTAAATAATGCTAATAACTTCCTAATCCCCTTAACCATGGTATCAAGGTTGGCTCCCAGACGAACTATACACACATGCCTCAAGGTTTGTGCCTCATTATGCTGAACCACTGACACTCCTACATGCTTAGAGTGAAACCTTCCCTTCATGTGTTCCATCTGTACACTCCTTTCTCCAGTTATGATAATCTAAATATAGGAATTGGTCATGCATTATCCTTTAATTTATCTGGATGAAACATTGAAATGGTTAGATATCTTTGGATTCTAATCTTTAATTGGACTAATTTTTGACTAATTTAAATAAACATCATACAAATACTATGTTTAATGCACTATGAAGCAACCATATTATACCATTAATATTCTTGTTTTCTATTAACTATTCTCAAATATCATTATGAAATAATAAAATAATGAAATAAATTCTCTAAATATTTCTTTATTTTTTAAACATAGTGTTTTCATCAAACATCACTAACACATGTATTTGGAAATTATACAATTAAATTACTTAATCTATAAGCTTCAAATTTATTCAAATTTCCTTTTCCCTAGAACATGACAGTTCCTAAAACATCTTAAGAACTCACATGGATTCTTTATCAAGCATGACATCCAATTACCTTTCTTCAATAAATACTTATAGCTTGTTTATAATAATTAAAAACTTTACAATATATAATAAATTAAACCAACACATGAAAACTTCAATTCTAAATCCCTAAATTAATATTTCTCCCTTTTTAGGTATTTTCATGGATCAAGGTCAATTCATCCAATGGTATTGGAAGGGAAGGATACTATAAAAATTATGTATATGGTTCCTAGATTCTTACTTTTCTTTATATGAGTTTATGTGTTGTTTTAATACAAGTGTATGTAGGTCGGTGTGAATAACCTAGAATGGTACCAAATTTGATTTCCTTTAATTTTGAGTGGTGATTATGGATAATATAGATCGTTATAGGTATTATGCACCTTATTATTTGAACTTACTATTTCCAATGGACATGTAACCTTATGAAAGTGGTTAGTTACCTATAAAATAAAACCTATGGGGGGGGGGTCTTTAATAATAACTTTAATTAATAAAACTTATAAGGCATCCTTGATCATTTATTTTCGATTAGAATCTTGTGTATATGTTATTTTAGCTATTAATTATCCTTGATATGGGACTTTGATATAATTAGTGGTAGATATGACATGATCCTAGTGAGATGGGTGGTTGTATAGGGTTTGAATCCTTACTAAGAGAAATTGGGTGTGACTAGGCATAACTTGGTGTAGAATACTTAAGGTGTGTGTAGAATAGTATGCACACTTGGTCTAGTGAGTTCGGTTATAGAGTGTAATTTTCATTTATGTGGGTTGATAATGATAACTGATTCACTTATTCTTTTTAAATGTTGATTCCTTAATCACCCATTATCTATTTTATTATTATCAATATATCATTCACCTTACTTATTATATTAGTGGTTTATCATAAAACCTTTTCTAATAAATTACTGATATGTAGTTCACCCATGTAATAATTATAGTGATTCATTATCCACTCTTATATATTGTTTGGTGACACACCATTTACCTTTTCTGTTAGCATGGTAATATTTCTTTCACCATTTTTATGATTACAGTGATGCATCATTCACCTCATTTATTATATTGGTGATACATCATTCATAATTATTTAGTAGTTTTATGATAAAAAATTCACCATTATGGTGTATATGGTGATATATCACTGACCCATACCATATCTAGTTGGTGATGTATCATTCACCCAAGATTGTAACTATGGTGATAACTTGTTCACCAAATGAGTTTTAAGGAGTTATCTTTGTCACCCAAGTTATCTAGATGGGGATACATTGTTCACTTAGTCTTTTTATTTTAAGATAAACCATTCACCTTTTTTTATCTTATGGTGTTAAATCATTCAACTTTTATTATTATTATATGGTGATTCCTCACTTAATCATACATTATTTTATAAGTGATAACTCATTCACCTAGGTTATTATTATGAATAATAAAAAATATTTCACCCTTTTAACATGATTAGATAATAGGTCCATCATTACATTCCGAAAAAAGAAAAATAAGGTATGGTATCTCATTTGGGTGGATTATTACCACTCTATGATGTGGAGATTATTATATTACATTTATCTTGCAGCCATATCATATTCTAAATGCATCTATATATGCCAAATTTATTTACAAACATCATTGGCAGTGGATACTATGTATACTTCTCCAAACCGACACGTACACCATGGTGGGATTGAAAAATTCATGTTCAAGGTTGTATGTAAGGGTAAGGTCCCTATAATCAATGAATAATCCATATATGATAGATGGGATTAAGATATGGGTCTGAGAAAATCCTCTAACCCATATTTTGTTTATGTATCCATTTTATGTATATCTTTGATTATGTTTTGTATATAGTTGACCCATTTAGTTTGTATGCACTTAATGCATGACTTTTATGATATTATGATGGGTTCAAATTTTATTATAACATGTGATATTTTAGTATGGTTGTCATATTAATAAAATGTCCATATTATGATGTTATATTGTGATGATGGTTTGTTATTATATTTTTACTATTTATGGTCATCTGATAAAGGGTATAGTATCCCTATATTATTTATATACCATTAACAATATTAAAAAAACTCTTGAATAAGGGGAAGATAATTTATGGTCACGTGACACTCCATCTCAATGTTTTTTGGGCTTACTAGGTCACGAATTCTAACAACATGAACTTTTATAAATAAAATTCTCTATGTGGTTTAATTAAATGTCTCATTATGTTTTATGGTTATAGAAATAACATGCAATTAATTGGTTTTATTATATCCTATCATGTTTAAAATAATATTAAGCATTATAACTGTTGATAATATAGCCGTCAGACAATGATCATATGATGACTATAAATATATGTTTTTTGAAAAATCTGATTGAAAAAGATAAAGGAAGTGATGGTCTCAACTAATAGAATTATACACTATGAATCCAATTTATCAGAGCTTCCAAGGAAGATAACATCTTTGGGATTTTACCTTAACCAACTTCAACTTGAGATCTAATAACTGAAGCCTGAGCAAAATCGTTTACGGGATAAGTTCAAGTTCATAAAGATCACGAACCAAACTATGTATGCCAAACCACCCCATGAAAGTTTCAAAATCACACACCTTACCCATATGAATTTTTCTAGTGTAATAAAAGGATATGTATTAATACCCTAATAATATTAATATGTATATTGTATGTAATAATTAACACATTTTCATATTATTATTTTTAAATTATAAATGATTTTTATTTTGATACAATAAAACAATTTTTTTGGGTAATATGTAATTTCAATTAAGAAATTTATTTTGATTAATTAATTTATTTTTGAAATAATTAAAATTTTAATAATATATTTTTATTAAATAATTTTTATTAAATATAAATGATCATATAATTTTTATGAAATAAAATGAAATTTTTATAAGGGTTTGAAAACTGTTATTTCCATAAACCAAGTGTTTCTCAATAAATGTCGATTCTTGTTTTAAAAGTGAAAATTATAATATTAAGAAAATTATTTGGATAAAATAAATATTATGATTTTTAATAAGAACATCAATATTATCCAATAGTTAATTTTTTAAATTTTTTTGACACAGTTGAATTTTCAGGTAAAATTTAAATACGGTATAAATATATAGTGTGTAATATGACATCATAATGACCATGAAATGATATAATAAATAATATAAATGGTATCCATGACTGAATATATGTTTCCCTTTTAAAATAATGTGATTTTAATTTAATTTCATTAATTTTATAAAGCCTTTATGAATCCTCCAAACCCTGTAATATATTTTGAGGTTTTAAAATAATTTCTTTAAGGACATGACTCACTTCCACACCACCGAGGGTAATATTTTAAAAATTTCGGCCCTTTTAATTATAAAATAATTAAAACCACTCCCATTTTTTATAAACCATGGGAAAGAACCATGGAAAGGTTTGTGGTTTTTATTACTTTATTATATAGAGTCCAAAACTTAATTTTGTGAAATAATTAATAATTCCCCACTCATTTCCTATATAAACCCAGCCAAGATCCTATTTCAATTTACCCAAAAACCTTGTAGAATGTCCTTAATCTATCATACCCTCCATATATTCCCCAATAGGTGAACCAATATCTCATGAATATCCTCCCAATAATTTAGAATCACACTCTCAAGGTAAGGGATCTCCCACTCTCCTTTTTTTGAAGCACCTCTTTTACGTTATGCCTATTAATTTATAATTTTTCATGTTGGGATATGTTATTAAATAACCCATTACTGTACATTTTATTTATAAATAATGATATTCCCCATTTTACTCTCATTAATCCCTCCCACGAACCCTTATTTACACCCGTGACCATTCCAAAATTTAGTAAGAGATCCTCTTTTTTTTTCTCCTTATTGAATCATATTCTTTATCTTATTCCTTTTAACTCCATATAATGTTGGGATATCTTATCACATATCCCACTTACTTACCTTATGATTTCTAAATTATTATACACCCATTTCAATCTCATCAATCCCTCTGCTAAATATTTATGTTCCCCTGTTATGCTACCAAAATTTCACCACGGTTTTCCATGCCAAACAATTGTACAGTGAATACCCATACCCATTTCTTATCATGTGTCTTCAACTTTATGGACCTATAGTTATTTTATTGGGTAATTACATGTATGTATTCCAAAATACATGATTTTTGAATAAAATTTGATCATAAATTATTCCATTTTTTTATCTATGTAGCACACTTATGCATGTGAATGAAATGAAAGTGATAGATGCATCTAAAATTATATAGCACTCCAATGAATTTGGTATTGTTTTAGTCTCATGATATTTCATGAAATAGATTAGGGAGTGAACCTAATACATCATGGTAATTATTAAATCATGATGTCTTGGTGGTTAGCCTTGACCTATGTTTATGATTCCAGGTTTAAAGTTGTCGCCACATTTTCCCATGTTGCCTTTATATTATCACGTTATATCCCACCTCATTGTTCATGTTTATGATTTTAACCTATTTTATGTATCATTGATATTCCTATTATCTGACATGTTATAATTTCTTCATGTTATTCCATTTTTATTACCTTAATGGGATTTATATCTAACCCATTTCTTATGTATGTCCCCAGGTTATCCCATGTAGTTTTAAGTACGATGGAATAATATGAGCATGTTAAGGAAGTTTTTAATAATGGAGATGTATTCCTAGTTTATAAGTTGTTATATAATGTACCAAATTCCCAAATAAACTATACTTATCAATCATACATGTTGTATTCTATGTGATATTATGTAATAAATCCCGAATTAATGTGTAACAAAGAAAAGGGTTGTCACAGTTGGTATCAATGAAATGTTTAGTTATTTTTGGGATTATCATTAGACAACTATAGAGAAATCCTTAGGGATAAGAATAATAATAAGAATACATACAAAAATTTTAGTAATGTATATATTATGTAGTTTACAAGAAATTACATCATTTTCTGGATATTACAAGTGGAAGTGGCTCTGGTACATATGTACATAAATGTAAAACCCAAAAACACCGTATTGTGATAGACTTGATCGGGAACTGGTACACAACAATGTGCCTTTCTATAGATCTAATTTGACATTCCTAGGAGATCTATGTTGGTAAATTCACAAGCTCATTATGAACTATTATTAAGGGAACAAAATTCCCATAAGTTTTTATGTTAGAAAATAGATCATTGATAACATAGACTGAATCCTAGAAATTCACAAGTTAAACAATTAATGTCATTTATAAGTTATAACTTTAATGTCATTGGATCCCTATTTATGTATTTAATAGTTTAAAATTACTCATCCTTAATTTACCCGTTCTTCTATCTAATTGCTATAAATATGAGGAACTGAGTAAACAAAAAATATGAAGGGAAATGTGATGAATCACTAATTGAGATGCCCAACCTAATGGAAGCAAGAATAAAAAAAATTGTGACTATACTCTCTCACCTGACTCAGGTTCTGAGTAGAAACCTAGATTAAGAGGAGTTACCAAACCCCCTATGAAATAAAAAGCTATAATTGAGACCTTTTTGTGACAAAGGCCTTTGAATTTCAATGGATTATCCGATCCCTTAATCACAGAACAATGAATCAACTCCATTGAGAAGATCTTATCCATCCTTCAATGTACCGAGAAATAGAGGGTTATACTAGCTATTTATCATATAGGGGGATAATATGATAAGTGGTGGACATTGATCAAGAATATGAAGCCTAAGGAAGTGATCAAAGTGATGGGGTCGATGGAATTCCAGAAAATGTTTTAAGAAAAATATTTTCCTTACACTCTTTGACTTAAAATAGAAAGATATTTCATTTCCCTTAGGAAAAAATATGACGAATCCATCAAAGAATATGAGGAAAACATCACAATACTTTCACGATATTACCCCAACATTATAGTTACCCCAAATGAAATTTTTACCATTTATTTGGTGGTATAAAACATAGTCTACAAAAATCCTCGACGATTCTTGACTTTGATAGCTGTGAAGAAATTATCTGATGTTCCCTCAAAGAAGAAATGGAGATCATCGAATATCAAGGGTATCAAGGGGATAGAAAGTGGAAAGTAGAGTTTAATTATATTGGTATATTGGAGAAATATAATGGTGATAATAATTTTCAACATCCCACTTGTCAAAAGTGTGGAAAGAAGAAACCTTGAAATCTCCTAAGGGGGATGAGGAAATGATTTAGGTGTGGGAAGGAAGGACACCTAGCTAGTGATTTCCGATGGTAAGAAACACACTAATGTGATGGATTAAAAGAATTATCTAGTAAAACATTAGAGATTTTTTAATTATTTCAACTATAAGGAACAATGAAACTTTCCAAACCAACTTAGAAACGGTTTTTTAGAGACAACCAAAAACCTCTGAGGCAGCAAGGGCGAGCATATACCATGAAAACCACTAAGGTGGATCCTAAAAAAAGTGGTGAGGTGTATTATTATTAGTCATTCAATAATAGTGAACACAATTTTTGATTATGTTTCTATGCATTCCTTCATATCTCACAAGTTTAGTAGAACTATTTAAACACCACTAAAAAGCATGTAACTAGAGCTATTAGTGAAAACAATAAATGGGGAAATTATTTCATCCCATGTATTTAACTCCTCCCCAATCAAAATTTGTGTGATGAACTTCCTAGAAAACCTTGTGATACTTCCTTTAGTGGAATTTGATTAAATTATGGATATGGGTTGTATTTCCCTATATAGAGACAACCAAAATTTACATGATAAGGAAGTAAATATCTGTAGGTCGAATCATCCTCCGATTCTGTACAAGTGCAAGGAGGAGGATGAATTTTATTGAGCACCAAAATCTATAGTATGGATATTATTTCCCTACGAGAAAGCGTATCTAGCTCAAATGATTGAGTCTAAGGAAAACATTATCCCCAAAGACATGTCCATTATGAGGGAATACACTGATATTTTTATAGAATAATTTCCTAGCCTTCCTCTTAACTGAGAGGTTGAATTTTAAATTGATCTTATACTTAGGGAATTTAATTATCCAAGACTCCATATATAATATATGTTGTGTGACTTGGGGAGCTAAAGAAACAACTACATGAGAATCTTGATAAAGGGCTCATTTGCCCAAGTGGTTCACCATGGGGTGAAATAGTCCTCTTCACCAAGAAGAAATATGGGCCAATGTTCCTTTACATTGATTATTATGAGATCAAAAAGATCACGATAAAGAAAAATTATCCTTTACCATAGATTTGTTACTTTTTCAATTAGATATATGGAGAACAATACTTCTCTAAGTTGGATATTTGGTTGAAGTATATCAAGTAAGGGTGAAGAAAGATGATATCCAGAAGACCACTTTACGCACAAGGTACGAGTGCTATGAGTTCATTGTAATTCCATTATAACTCATGAATTCTATAACAATATTCAAGGAATTGATGAATAGAGTCTTTTGAGATCACGTTGAATTTTTTTTAGTGTTTATAAATGATATTATAATGTATTCTAAATTTAAAGAGTACATTAAAGAGCATATGAACATTGTGGTAAAGATCTTATGAAAGGAGAAGATTTATGAAAAGTACAATAATTGTGATTTAAGGTTGAAGGAAGTATCATTCAAATGGAATATTATCACAAGAAATGGGATATCTATGGAACCATAAAAAACCAATGCAATTTAAGGATGGGCGTGGCCAACATCTGTTATATAAATCAGTAGTTTCCTTAGATTAGCTGATTTTTATCATTGGTTTATGATATATTTCTCATGATTGTCATAACCTCTAAAAAAGATAACTAGGATGGGATCCAAGTTAGTTTCGAACAATGAATGTGAAGAGAGATTCAAGAAGTTAAAAAAGTGGCTTATCACTATACCTATAGTTACACTTTCCACAAGTGGAGAATTTTTCATGGTATACATAGATGCTTCCAACAAGGTCTTGGGATATGTGTTAATTCCAAATGAAAAATAGATAGCCCCAACGAAATTCAAAGTTCAAAAGAAAAACTACCCAATGCATGATATAGAGTTGGATTCAGTGATCTCCACATTGAAAATTTAGTGACATTATCTCTTTGTGGATAAGTTTAATATATATATAGATCAAAAGATCCAGAATATTATATTCACACATAAAGAGATGAATATGCTCTACAAAATATGGTTAGAGATGATTAAGGATTATAATAGCTCAATACACTACTATCCTGGGAAATAAAATCAAGTTACAAATGCTTTAAGTAAAAATGATCCAAAAATTTTATCATTGATGACAATTGAGAAGGGTCTGATCTTATTAGACATGATAAGGATAGACATGAGAATCATAAAGGAATGAACATCATCAATCCATTTACAAATGATTTCTCAACTATACCTCATTTATAGGATAAAGGATTCTCAAAGAGATTATTTGGGAATTTAGAAGAAAGTGGATGCTATAAGAAAATGGAAATCCTAAAAGGTCAATGTTGATGAAGAAGGATTTGTAATATTTGGGTCAAGACCATGTATACAATCAAATCCTGAGTTAAAGAAGTAGCTGTTGGATGATGCATAGAACTCGACCTTCTACATCCATCCATGGAGCACAAATATATATAAATATCTTCAAGAGAACTATGAGTGGGATAATTTGAAGAAGGAGACTATTGAATATACATCATGATGTGTTGTATGATAGAAAGTGAAGGCGGAAGGGAGCAATCCAATGGTATGGTGCAACCATTACCCATACCTACATGGAAATGGGAAAACACAACCGTGGTCTTTATCACTATTCTTCCGAAGACATAAAGATGAAATAATTCTATACGAGTTTTGGTGGATAGTCTCACAAATACTACTAACTTAAATTCCATTTTATATGACTTATCACTTGATCAACTTGCAAGGATATGCATTAGAGAAGTGGTGAGGTTGCATGGAACACCAATATCGATTATATCTGATTGAGATCTAAAATTTACCTCCAAGATCTAGAAGAGTCTCTACCACACTCTAAATTGTGAGTTGAACTTCAACAAGACCTATGAACCTCAAAATGATATACAATCTAAGAAGACTATCTAGACACCTAAAGACATGTTGAGACCACACATAATTGACTTCAAAGGAGGATGAGACTAACATCTTCCTATGGTCGATTTCTCATACAATAATAGTTTCCCCTCAAGAATTCAAATTACTCTCTAATAATACATTTATAGGAAGATATGTAGAACTACATTCTAGGATTAAGTTGGCAAACACAAGCCACTAGGTTCTGAAATGGTCAAGGAAATGGTGGAAAAGGGAAAGACCATTCATCTATATATCAAGAATTTTTAAAGTTGGAAAAAGAGATATGATGAAAATCGTTGATAAGACCTAGTTTTTATGGTTATATATAAGGTATTCCTATATATATATCCATGGAATAAAGTCATGATTTTTTAGAATAAGGGAAAACTTTTTCCAATATACATCGGTCCATTTGAGATCCTTGATAGCATCGGAATGGTGGCCTATCAACTAGCACTGCCACCAATCCTATATTAATTATATGATTTGTTACTTGTATCACTATTGAGGAAGTACATACCAGACCTCTCACATGTTCTCAATCTAGAGGTAGTTCCATTAGAGAATGATATTTCCTTCAAGGAGTAGCTGATGAAGATATTAGATCATAGAGACAAAGATTTATGAACTAAGACAATGGACCTAGTCAAAGTGAAATAGAGAAACAAAAAATTTGAAGAAGTAATGTGGGAAATGGGTAAGGTGATGAGACAAAGTTAACCTCATCTATTTTAGTGAATGAAATGAAAATTTCAAGGGAATTTTTTTTTAATGGGGGAAGATTGTAACAACCGTAATTTTTATAAATAAAATTACCTTTGTGGTTGAATTAAACATCTTATTATGTATTATGGTTATAGAAAACATATGAACTTCATTGGTTTTATTATATCTTATTAGATTTAAAATACCATTAATCACCATAACCATTTATAATATAGTCATTGAACATTTACCATATTATTAGTATAAATATATGGTTTTGAAAAATCCTATTGACATAGAAAAAGGAAGTGATGAACTCAACCAATAGAATCATACACTATGAAGACCATTTATCCAAGATTACATGGGAAATATAATCACTGGTATTTTCCCTTAACCAAGCCCAAGTTGAGATCCAACAACTTAAGCATGAGTAAAACCATTTAAAAGAGAAGTTCAATATCATCAGGATCATGACCCAAACCATGTACGATGAACCACACCAAGAAAGGCCCACCATCACACACCTTACCCTTAGAGTGTTTACTAGTATAATAAAGGGATTTGAATCAATACCCTAATAATATGAATATGTATATTTTATATAATACTGAATATATTTTCATATTATTATTGTTACTTTATAAATGATTTTTATTTTGATACATTGAAACATAAATTGTATTTTTGGGTAATATGTAATTTCAATTAAGGCATTTACTTTGATGAATTAATGGATTTTTGAAAGAAATAATATTTTAATAAAATAATATTATAAAATAATTTTTATTAAATATAAATTATCATATAATTTTTATGAAGTCAAATGTAATTTTTATAAGGGTTTTAAAACTGTTATTGTCAAAAAACCCAGTATTTCTCAATAAATATCGATTATTGCTTTTAAATTTAAAATTAACATATTTAGAAAATTATTTGGATAAAATAAATATTATTTTAGTAATAATAATGTCAAAATTATGCAATAGTGATTTTTTCAAAATTTTCTGAGATAGTTGAAATTTTGGGTAAAATTTAAATATGGTATAAATATACGGTGTGTATTATGACATCATAAAGACCCAAAAATGATGTAAGAAATACTATAAATGGTATAAAAGACCAAATATATGTTTCCCCTTGAAAAAAAATTCAATTTTAAGTTTATTTTATAAATTTTATAAATCCTTTACGAATCCTCCAAAACATATAATATATTTTAGGGTTTTAAAATCATTTGTTTAAGGAAATTACTCACTTCCACATTAACAAGGGTAATATTTTAATAATTTTATACCTTTTAATTATAAAATAATTTTAACCAATCCCCTTTTTTATAAAACATAAGAAAAAATCAGGTAAAGGTTTGTCATTTTGATTAATTTATTATATAGAGTCCAAAACCTATATTTGGAAAATAATAAAGAACTCCCCACTCATTCCCTATATAAACCCACACAAGCTCCAATTTATCTTTACTAAAAAACCTTGGAGGACATCCTTACTCTTCCTTAACCTCTCTATAGTCCTCCAAAAGTTCCCCCAATATCTCAAGAATCCCCTCCCAAGCATTTGGATCACACTCTCAAGGTAAGGGATCTCCCACTCTCATTTTTATTCAAGCACCACTTTTATGTTATGCCTCTTAATTTCAATTTGTTCATATTGGGATATGTTCTTACATATCACCCTTACTATCCATTTTATGTATAAATGATGATATACCCCTTTCACCCTCATTAATTCCTCCCATGAACCCTTATTTACTCCCGTTACTATGCCCAAATTTAGTAAGGGGTCCTCTCTTTTTCCTCCTTATTCAAGTATCTTCACTATCTTATACCCTTTATCTAAATTTTCTAATGTTAGGATATGATATATCATATACTCTTACTAACCATATGACTTATAAATTATGATACACCCCTTTAACTCTCATCAATACCTCCCATTAATATTAATGTTCCCCCATTAGGCCACCGAAATTTCACTGCAATTTTCCATGCTAAAAAATTATTTTGTGAATACCTGTATGCATTTAATATCAAGGGTGTTCAAATTTATTCACTTATACTTATTTTATTTGGTACTTACTTGTATTAATTCCACAATAACTAATCATTTAATAAAATTTTATGATAAATTATTCCTTATTGTATGATCTATGTGGTGCACTTATGCATGTGAATGAAACGAATATGATGGGTGCACCCAGAATTATATAGCGCTCAAATGCATTGGGTAAGGTTTTAGTATAATGATACATATTTAAAGGTATTATTGAGTGAACCTAATCAATAATGATATATATTACATAATTATTTCTTGGTATTTATCCTTGACCTATGTTTATGATGCCATGTTTTAAGTTTTTGCCACATTTTCCCATGTTTCCTTTATGTTATCATGTTATATCATCCCTCATTGCTCATGTTTATGATTATCACCCCCTTTATGTCACATTTATATATGTTTTATTAAAATTTAATACATTCTTCATGTTATAACATGTTTATTCCCTTTCTGGTCTTTATAGATCACCACTATTTAATGCATGTCCTTAGGTTATCCCATGCAGGTTTAAGTGCAATGGAATAATATGATCATGTTAAGGAAGATTTCAATAATGGATATGTATTCTGGGTTTTAAGTGGTAATGTAATTTACCTAATTCCAAAATACACTATACTTCTTAATATTTTGGGTTGTATTATGTGCAATATTATGTAATAGATTATGAATTAATGTGTAATAAAAACAAGGGTTGTCATAAGTATGCTATATCTTTTTAACCTAAAATAATGGGGAATAATATAATATATATACCCTGAGTATAGTAATGGAATTATCTATGAAATTCTAAGTGATATACTCATTTATGATTTTCTAGAAAATAATTCAAACTTGTGTATCATGAGTGGACTATATATCTTCAAACTCTAATTTCAACTTGTTGTCAACAAACATACCATTAAATGAATATATTTGTTATGTAAAACTCAATGATTTATCTCTATGGTGTTATTTATCATTAAAATCTCATGTAATAAATTAAACATACTTGAATAAATTATAATAAAGTTTTTTTTGTAAAAAAATTATATATTTGACAATTCATAAAACATTCCATCATATGAATTAGATTTTGGATACCATTACAAAACCATATAAATTAAAACTAGTCCTAACATATATTTATATGTAAAAAATTAGACATCTCATATGTTTTTTATAATTTAGTGTTCTTTTCAAATAACATGCTACATCAACATGTATGACCTATTATATCATCATGTAAACACCTAAAATATCCTTAAATAAACTCTTATGACCAAATAATATTATAATATGGTATCTTTAAAGGATATATTTAAATTTAATAGTGATAATATTATTTATTAATACATTAAGAAGAACCTTTAGTTCAAAATAACTTATAAATAAAAATAAAAACATTTATCCATATAATATTGTGATATATATAAATTCTATAGTAGAAATAATAAATACTTATAACTGTTAAAAAATATATTTTCATTAAATAATTGAAACATAAAATTTATTTCAAATAGTTTAGTACCAATGTATCTCCTTTTAAAAATCATTAATTTATTATATAGACGTATCTTTAATCCAGAGACTCTCTCCATAATTTGATTGATATCATACTCTGGAAAAGTATCCTTTTCCATATCTTTATTTATAGATATTCATATATAACATGTTACCCCAATGTATCTTATTAAATAATCATTCACATATAACTTACCGAATACATTTTTTCATCCTATGATAAATTCCCCTAAAAATGAACAAAGTTATTGTAGCACAAAACTAGTGAGTTCTAGGAATTCTTCCTATATATAGGATGTTCATTAGTTGCCTTGGTTTATTTTTACTGTTTAAAATAGAAAATATAGTGGGTATGAGAAATGTGAATGACATAGGTGGGAGAATAGTGAAGTTAAAGATTGCCTATGAATCAATTACTAATGATTTGACATCAATTGAACTGGTTTTCACTTATAAGGGAAGTTAATCCAACTAAATCACACTATAATATCTACTTATTATGAAAATTCAATGATAAACCATAAATAATATCTTAAGAAAGATTTCACTAGTCATTACCTAAGGATAGTTGATGATCTTGTCATTTCCCATAGGATTCCCTAACACATCTCAACCAAGAGCATTTAGTTCTCTCCCTGTGATGTGTGTGCTTCCACCTCCCCAATAGGTAGGGTGGTATGATAGGTTTATCAATCCCAAATTGGATAGTTTTCAATCACTATGTGTGTAGGATATCACACTACCCCTTAGTCCAATGTCATAACCTTAGTTATTAGGTTGAATTTTATCACCTTCTTCTTCACTAAATACCCTATGTTCATCTACCAAAAATAAGTGTTGTAAAATAAATATGTTTAAAGGAAAGAATAATAATATATGAATTAAAAAAAGAAATAAATATAATAAACCATTTAGTGACACATTCATCCAATTATATATATATATATATGCGCAACTTGAGCTGAAAAACAATAAGATATTGAAATAAAAAGTAGAGATGACAATGGATCAGTAGAAATTTATTCTCTGTCCAACTCCTTTGGATCACATATGCACTCTTATATATTTTTATTCCTCTTAGATATCTACCACTTTGGTGATCTACATATCCATTTCTCCTATATTCTCTTCAATCCTTAGGGGGAGATGATATGATTGTGTTATATATGATACTTTTATTTAGGAATTTAATTTTCACCAATTGTGTGATCAAGTCATGTGGAAATGGAAGCATAGATCACTACCACGTGGGATTCTCAATTTATTACTATAAAATCTTGAAGTTAGTTCTTGATTCCATTATATATAAAATTAAAATATCTCTTAGATATTCCTATACATGGAATTAATTTTAAATAAATTTCTAATTTGGTCTGGTTGTTTGGTATGAGAGAATATATGTAGTCCCCTTGGTATCTATGTGATCCATGAGAGTTAAGATAATATCAATGGACTTCTCATGGTCTTATTTTCATTTTATTGATATCCCATGCATGCGACGATTCATTTTCTATTAAATGGTGTTTCATGGGAACCTGAAGTATAAAATTAGTTTGATAAACTATGAAGGTTACATTGACGATAAAATGTACTTTTAGGATTAGCTGTGAGGCAATGTTGAGGTAGTGGAGTCTTCTCAGGTTCTGTCTTGATACATAATTGGTATGATAATTAATTATATATTGAGGCTCTATTGGTGTTGGTATAATTTTAGGGGTTGATGTGGGGAAACATTAGTCCTCTATCAAACTATATTTCCAGGGCATTTCAAATTCCCAAATTTCTAAGCATCCTAATGTGGATAACATTACCTTTATATTGTATATTACATTGGGTCTTGAGGTAAATTATTGTGTAAATGATAGTTACATTTTATTTTAAGTGATATATTAGTGAGGAATGGAATGTGAGGTTCTCCCATGAGACAGTGTTGGTGCACTAACAATTTCCCAAGATTCTCTTCCATGCTCTACTAGCATGAAAATACCTTATAAATATCTTCTGCTAACCACTTTTGAGTATTAGATGGAATCTTGGGAGTTAGGGTGGCTACTATTTTCATTGGAATTCCATCTCATGTTATGTATGCGAGTGCATGTTTATGAGGTGGCATAGTACCAACCTCTAATGCAGATTACATTAGCCTCCCAATATAATCTCAAATATTCTAATTCAATTTTATAGTAGCCATTAATTTCATCCTTTATTCTTCCATAGCAAGATTCCATTGATTATTTAACACCAAAATAAGGAAAAATTCATCACCATAAAAATTATTTTAATAAATCAAGAATTCAATTAAATTAACAATTTTAGGGAAATTTTCAAGATTATGATAAATATTTCCTAAAAACTTTAAAAATGTATACAAACAACTAAAATTATCAAAAAATAAAAAAAATATTAAAAACCAATGAAAAAATGAAAAATTTATACAAATCACATTCCCTGATAATTGAGTGATTACTTATCCTCATTTAATTACTCTCAATAAAAATTCTCACCCCTTTTATGTTCTATTAAAATTGTTTCTTTGGTTAATGAGGTTAAATGGAATGATATTAGTTTAATCAAGATATTTTTTTTGTCATTGAAAAATGTGTTTCATAATCTTTACCCCAAAAGCCATAACATGATCCTCACTAAGATAACCCAAGTTACATGTGGGTAGAAAAGTTTCCCAATCCCAAAATAATTCAAAAATGGGATCTCCATGTGATGTATTATTTCTCACTCATCAAGGAATATAGATTCTTTAAAATCATTCTCTAGTATGGTGATGTGGTGGTGAGAACATACTACTAATATTAGACCATATATTTCATCCATTACTAATAAAAAATGTATTGTAACTGTGAAACCAATTTTGAGGGCCTTATAGAAATATTTTTACTCATAAACGACCTTTTATATGGAAACCTATAGCCGGGGGTGTAATTCATTTCATAGGTATTTATTTGACTATCATCGATACACAAAAAACCTACAGATCAAAAGTTATAGTAATTTTAAGTTTAAAGGGGGTTTCTTAAATTCTGGATTGTTTTTCATTGAGGTGAGCTCCTGGTGCACACCCTGATCTATTCATACCCAACTAATCACTTAGATATTTTTCATGTTAAGGCCTCCTACACACCACTCTTAAACCCACTAACGATTCCTTTCTGGAAATGGTATTACATGTCTGGATTCTGTGCATAGATCCTACACCTAAGCCCCCATTTATAAAGCCTTTTTATGCCCATATGGAACACTCAAGTACACCTATGCGAGTAACATAACATCTATGATGTTGTTATCCCTTATTTCCATGCCCATATCTCTTGTAGTCTATAAATAGACCTGATGGTCACTATTTGGAGGAATTTTTCTGTAAGAGAAAATAACACACAAGATCCATACACTTGAGCCTTCCTTCTCCCTCTTTAGGAGACTCTTAAGTGAAAACCTAATGGAAACAATAACTCTAGATCTATGATGCAAAGTAAGGTGACCAATTATGGAAGTAATTAACACTGATGGGGGGGGGGGGGTGAATCAAAATTAGTGACTTTTATACAAATTTAAATCTTATATCTATTTACCTGTTTTTATCTCTCTAACTTGTTAAGGTGAATAGTTCTCTTACTCTCTCTTCTTATATTTTGTTTGTATACAACACACTCATACACACACACACATAAGAGTAATGATATATTTTTACATGGTTCACCTCTCTATATGAGAAGGCTAGTCCTTGGTTTGATATTGAATCCTCCAAGATCACACTACCAATTGGAATTAATTTGTGAGTAAAAAGAGAAATTTTTATCCTTTAGCTCATATTTCACTATACTCTCCTAATAGTGCTTGTTTTATCTAACACTCTTTTAGTATCCTTCTGGTTCATTATACTACAATATAAAAAGAATACAATATATTTTGGTAGCAATAAAAACTCCTTCACTAACATTGACTCTACCTTGTCATTGATGTGATACCTTATTCTTCTTCCTATTCTTTAACTTGCACAATATCATTCAAGTACTCTTATTTTTTATTATTCAAACATCAATGCACATAACTTATTATTCCTCTTCATAGTAGAAAGTTTAAAATTCCACTCTTTCCTCTCTTTCACTAGTTATAAGACACTTCTTATTTCAATATAAATTTGTAATGCATAGAATTTCAATATTATTCCCTCTTCTAATATTCTTTTTATAATTTATTACATAGAAAAAATGAATTGTTTCTTTATCTTCTCTTCATAGATTCAACACAAAAAAATCATCATGTTTGGATGGTTTGTTAAATCTACCATTCCCGTTTTAACATCCCGACCAGAATTCCACAATACCAGTGCTTTGAACTAGTTTTACATAAGGACTCAACTGTACCTATCCATATTCCAAGAGCTAATGACTATTAGTGAGGGCCTAAGGTGTGTTTTTGGAGAGACTATTCCGTCATATCATAACAAATAACAACAAAAATTACCATATATCACCCAAAATAACAAATAAATAGAGTGAGGAATTATTTTATAAACTGAAATAAAATCATGGAATAATAATAAATGAAATATAGTAAAGGGAAAAATGGCCATGTAATATATAAAACACTAATTCCCCACTGATCCAATCACATTTACTAGATTACATAAAACAAACTGAAATAAAAGAACATGGATCCACATCTAACTCTAAGATAGAGCACTTACCCAGTCTCCAGACACTTTCAAACTACTCTATCCCGATCTGACAAAAAATTAATTTTTTATTATCAAAACACTTTAAGGGAATAGTGAGAACCAAAAATTAAATCATACAACTAGAAATACAAAATATAAAACGTCCAAACACCAACCGAATTTGCCTCTCCTAACATTAACCTCATGACAACAAACCCCACTAATGCATGACAACGCAGCTAGCTGTCCCATGAAAAGACGGGCCTGAAACCGATACCGTAGCCATACCCTATAAATATCCAAGTCCAAATGGCATGCATAGTTGAAGGCTGCGTGCTCTAAACCCCATATGAACCATATCCGAGAAATTCTTGACAAATCACCCCAAACAAAGAAAAGAACACGAAAAACCAAGCCAAAAGCTGACAGCTAGAATAAGTTCAACCCAAACAACCACTTTCCCCACTTTAACCATAGTAATTGAAGAGAAATTTGATATTACTTGACTCATTTTCCTTAAGAAATTTCCATGCGGTAGAAGTTTCCAGGGTTTTTGGAGCCTGCTGTTGGAACCACTCTGTGTATAAGGTTGTATTTGTTGTCAATAGTTGTCAATGCAGATCAAAATGAAGGTGATCATGAAATAATCCGATGAAGTAGAGGAGTGGTGATTCAGATGATTGTTGTACTGTTCGTAAGTTCAAAGAACATGTATCAAAGGTGATACATTGTTTACAACAATGAATATTGTGAGGAGTAATCCATCCAAGGATGATTAAGGCAGGATGGTGTTTTTGGATGAAGACCATGGGCTTTGATGAAGACCATGCAATTCCTCATTATTGCATGAGAACAATGGGTTTTGATGAAGACCATGCAATTACTCATGATTGCGTGAGAACCATGCTAGAGACTTCTATGACGGTTGATGAAGGAGACAATGTGCCAATGCGTTGACTTATGAAGTGGCCATGCACATCACACTGTCATAGAAGATGATGGTACTAAAGTTGTTCCTTCAAAGAATGCATATCACAATGGTGGAGTTTGTGATAAAAGCAAAAGAGTTGATGAAGGATACAGATCACCAAGAAGAAGTGTTGTTGAGGTGATCGTCCTTGTCGACAAAGCAAACAAACGACATAAAAATTTGTTGGCAAAAGAGTTTCTATGGAGACAGGTCGAGTTCGAGGGATGTGGTTAATGATCCATGTTTTGTCAGAGAACGTCGACAAAGGAATGGATGATCTGGAGGCGGTACAAAAAGAGCAGATACAAGGTGGCGCTGTTTCCCAGTGTTTGCCAATTTTTTAGGCCTCAAAATCGGAAAATGAAGACATGGATGGTCTACAAAAGAAGGTGCGCGCTAGGAGGAAGGCTTGCGCGAAAAATAAGAGGCTTGCGCGAAATACTTAAGTTGGGCGCGGAAAACAGCGGGATGCGCGAAATAGTTTTCCGCGCAAACAGTGTTTCAGAATCAGAACGTTGTAAAATGGTAAAGGCATGGGCTGCGCGAAAAACTAGAGCTGTGCGCGAAAAACTAGAAATGTGCGCGAAAAATGTTGTGCGCAGAAAAGCTGGGTGAATTTTTCGCGCAATCAGCGTATCGAATCAGAAATACAGAAAATCGGCAAAGGCAAGAGGCGCGCGAAAAATCAGAGATGTTCGCACCATGTGCGCGGAAAATCGAACTGGTGCGCGTAAAGTTAGCTGTGCGCAAGAAGGGGGGTTTTACGCGCAGGATCAAAAACGTCTATAAATATGAGGTGAACCCCTCTCATTCAGTGAGGCTCGACACTTAGACAAATCCTGAGCTCCGGTGCGCGTAAAAATTAAGGTACAGAGGGTTGCGCGAAAAAGAAGGCGTTGCGCGAAAAAGGGAAGTTTTGCGCGAAAAAGAAGAGTAGCGCGAAAAGCCTTTTACGCGACAAAAGTTATTTTTACGCGCAAGGTTTGAATTTTACGCGCAAGCCCCCGGGAAGGGTGCGCGGAAAATTTGGGGGTCCCGCAGGCTTTTTGACAGGTGCTTAGCACTCTCAAATCTGCTTTGCGAAGAGAAGAAGAACGATCGTGCAACCAAAATCTGATCTGCACAGAGAGAGAAATATATCGATACACTCAGGTGTCAGAACTGGGAATTGAAGGAAGAGAAGAAGATTTAGTGCATTCAGGTATTGCACTGAAGTAGAATATTGATTTCAAAAGAGCATAAACTCAGGACTCTGATGCAAGCAAAGTCTCATGCTGAACAGGAGACAAAGACTTCAATGCATATCTATTGAAGAGACCTTCACGTCTATAAACTGAGTGAGACTTCACCAACGGCAGTGAGCCAGGGGGAGTCAACGGGAGTGACCCGAGGGACGCAGTGAGCTATCCCTGAACAATTGTAAAGGCAGTGAGCCTGGGACAGAGTGTCTGTACCCGAACATTTGTATCCGCAGCTAGTAAAGCATAGTGGATTTAGGTACGACCGGCAACCTGTCGGCGTATACTCCTTGGACGTAGCCCTCAGTGGTGAACCAAGTAAAAATAGCTGTGTCATCTGTCTCTGCATGTGAATGTTTAATTGATGATCATATCCATCATACAGGTTTAAGTAGTTCCTACCAACGTGGGAACAAGATCCACAACTTTAAGAAGAAAAAGTTGCCACCCTGATTCACCCCTCCCCTCTCAGGGTGTCCCGGGGTCCTACACCTGCATCACCAGATTTTCAAATGCTGAGGCAAGATGGTCCCATGATTCTATATACTCCTCGATTCTAATCTTCCCACTGTTTTATCCCCTAACAAGAATGAGGTCCTGTTAGTCCAACCAAGTGTATTTATCCTCATTTAGGGTCACCCATAAAGACCTCCCCATCATTTTGGCTACTTCCTCTTCCAAAGAATTAAGATGCAGGACCTGCTCAACCACTTCATCCTCTGATCTTAACAATAAGTCCGAAGTTTGCTCGCGCTATGTTCTACATGTTCCTATTGGATTGTATCATACTTGTAAACATTTTCGAAGTTTTCCTTCCTTGATGAATGAGTCTTAAGAAGAGGTGGCAAGGAGGAGTAATCACTCCGCCCTTTCCTCCTCTTATTACTCCGGTTCCTCTTCGGTCTTGATGCTTCACCTGCAGAATGTTTGTGATCTCTATTGCAGTCATGCCAGCATCCCCGGTCTATCTATGAAGAATTACCCTAGCCAGAGCTCAAGCCTGCCATGTCAAGCACTTAAAATTTGTTTCTCATATGAATTGAGGACTGGTACTTGGATTCCAAACCCCCTTCTTTGCCACCTCTGGTTTTATCAGCCACCTCAATAGAAGGTTTCTGGTTCCCCTTCCTCAACACCCCACCATCCGAATCATAAAACTCACCAAGGACATTCTACTCTCTATCCTCCACTTGCACCACCACACTCTTATTCCCAGAATCCTGACTTCCCGTTTGAGACACCTTCTGCTGATCCAGACAGTCCTCCATCACCCTATCTATGAGAGGAATCATAATAGGCATGTCCTGCCTCATCCTGCCCGACCCTACCTCAAGTGCCGTATCACTGGCCACTGCTACAACAAGATTGATATCCTCCACTCTCCTACTACCGAAGGCATCTACCTTCCACTTGATCTTCCACCACAGTGAGACCCTGCACCAAGATATCTCCCTCTCCGTGCACCTCAGGTTCCTACTCTCTCATATTGCACCTCCTCATGGTAACCCGGTCTCCCCTACGACAAGCGTCCAGTGAATGACCCAGACTCCTGGAGCCGGAGAAAAAATCAGTCCAATATTCATACATGACACACTGCTTGCATTGGTGATATTTTCCTATAGTGATCCCCAAAAAATCAAATTGTATTTTAGACACATCTAGTTCGACACAAACGCGAGTATTGATAGGATTAATCAAGGCTTCTATTTGAATATCCGAACACTTATACCTACCAATCATTTTCCCTAGCAAACGCATAACTAATGGATTATGAAACAGATAGGGAAGATTGGGAAAACATACCCACATTTCCATAGCCGGAGGGTCGTGATTCATATGAAACTCAAAGGACCACTAGAAAAGGAAGAATCTGAAGCTGTTGAATCAGCAATGGGACCTTTCACATGCCTTGTTGAAATCATCCTTTGAGGAAAATCATATCATCATGTGTCAATTGTCCAACAACCCCACAGTCGCCCTATCCTGCAAGCCCCAAGAGTTGAAGATGTGCCGATCGAACGAATCCACAAAAGGATGTCTTTGATGAAACCTAGCCACTAAGGTGTGCCTCATAATATTTTAGGATTCCAAGAATTCTTCCAAAGATTATTGATGGTTTGGACACCCATCGAGCAACTTCGGAGCTTTCAGACCTAACAAAATTTGAGGAAAAGGAGGGAGAAGATTCGAATTTGAGAAGGGAATGAAAGAAGGGGAAGTTATTTTAGAGGATGCTAAGGGTCCCCCCCACATGAAAATATCCACTCAATTATGAAATCTCAGGCCTTAACTCTACCATCATGTATCCATGCTCAAATTGAAACCAGATATAACGTCAGAATACACACCGATGTTCTTGTACATGGGGTGAGAAATAAATCTCAGTAGGACACCCCCAACGGTGAACCTATAATCAGCTTTCATAATTGAATTCACATACAATATGATTAGCCTAGTCAAGAAACAATTAGAAATGTTAAATTTAATAAATAAAGTGAAACCGCATTCAATCCCTAGGACCGCGATCCCAATTAACTGGACAATGTACAATCATGTATATATATATTTATATATGTATATATATATATATATTCCCATATATATATATATATGAGTATGGTGAATAATATCAGGAACCATAATGTAGCCGATCCTTGGGTCCATAATCCTGATCGACTAGGCATATTGTGAATAAGGCATTGAGTTTGATGTCATGCCACTGAAGCCGTGTATAATTATTTGATCCTTTATTTCATAATATCAATAGAAAATACCTTCTTTTCCTAGTTCCATAAATGTCTCAGATAAATCTACGTCACTAAAGGAGGATACATGTCTGAACCCTAGGCTCACCCGTACTTGCCTCCAATCACTATAAATGAAAATTCCAGGTAGAAACTGGGCATCCTTCATATACGACACTTTTAATTATATAAATAAAATTATGGCTTGAGGTATTTAATCAAGGGGTCTATGGATAATGATAGTCAATCATTAAATAATTTATTTTCCCTATGAGTATATCCAAGGAATTCCTATATGAGAATACAATTATCACTAAAGGAATATATATTCTATTATTCCTATGTGTTAATATAAGAAATTCCTATATGGGAAACCCAAGTTTAACTCATGGAATATATAATCCATTTAAAAAATGAGTCTATCCAAGGTAATCCATATGAGGAACCTAGGTATCACCCATGGCTAATGTAGTTTATGCAACCCATGAGCTCGTCCAAGGCATTCCATGTAAGGAACCCAAGTGTTACTCATGGTATATATAATACCAATCATCCTATGAGACCATCCAAGGAATTAAATGTAAGGAACTTGAGTATAATTTAATGCATACATATAATATCATTCAGAGTCTGGTTAATGTTTATCATACATTTTTAGGCTGAATGCAATGTAAATACATGAGCATCAAGTCTTGCATCAAAACATGGAAGTAATGTTATTTTCGCCCCTATAACTTCAATTTTTTCACTGAAATGACATTCTTGATATTTGATGAATACCCCTATGGAACTTTTACACCATTAAAGAAAATGAAAAATTTCAATTTTTCTTGTCTTGATAGAGTGTAACGTGCTATAGGAATAAAATTATGCCATTTACCCTTCACTCGTGCAAACTCTTCCCTTATCCCTTTGTCAATCATGTCCAACCCAGCCTTGATTCTATATTTTTTTTCCAGGAAAATTTAGTATCTTTCCATTAACACTATAAAATATATTTTTTCTATATGCATTAACTCCAGAAAGTGTATGACATACAAAAAATTCCAATATTGAAATTAAAATAAACTTGATCAATTTTTTCCAAAATGATACCATATGGTTTTTTAAAAATGGTTTACTGAAAACAGTGTTAAGATATTTTACATTATCGAATAGTTGATTTCATGTTAGTGGACAAGGTTGTGTACCTTGATTGATATTTTCATAAAATGTTGTTATCTAGGATCAGTTTTTATGTCATCAAGGTAAATAAAATTATGTCTTAAAAACAAAGTCTTTGAGGAATGTTTCAATCAGACCAAGGGTGTGAATTATTCAAAAATAGGACGCCACAACATTCCATTAATTATATAGGTTGAAAAGATTCCTTAAGTAGGAAAGTCATTTATTATCTCATTAAAAATGCGATAATATAAAACATGCATTTTGGTTGAATCAGCCTTTATCAATGTTAGAAAAGTGATGATAACTATAGTGTGGTTAAAAGTACATGGATTTTATCAGCGCTAAAAAAGTGCTGATAAATGGTAGATTTATCAGCACAAATAAAAGAATTGATAAAGGCACTATTTATCAGTGCTTTTAAAAGTCCTAATAAAAGACCCCATTTATCAGCGCTTTTATTTAGCATTGATAAAGAGTGCCTTTATCAGCACTTTAAAAATAACTGATAAAAGTATGATTTATTAGTGCTAATAAAAGTATGATTTATCAATGCTTTTATTTGCACCAACAAAAGTATGTTTTATCAGCGCTTTTTTAATGTGATGATATTGATAGAATTTATCACAACCTTTATAAGTGCTAATAAATGAGTCCATTATCAATTCTTCTAAAAGATCTAAGAAAGGAAATATTTATCTATGCTGTTAGTAGTGCTGATAAAGGTGAGAATTGTAGTGTGATACTGCAACACACTACATCACCAGAAATAGGTGCAGTGTGCTATAACAACACACTTCATCATCAAAAACAACAAAAAAAACCAAAATAAGATAAAAATACTTAATTTAAATGAAATAAACTTTCTAACAAAAAATAAAAGAAAATGAAAACACTATTATAGAGTATGTAAGTTGTTTTTTATTAAAATTAATGTTAATTTTGAATAAAAAAGACACACTTGGTGTCCTTTTGGTCAGACTATGCATCAAATTGAGGTGCGACTGAATTTTACATGCCGAAATGACCCATGAATCGTATTACCAAAGTATCAAAACAATAAGAAAGTTTTTTCTCAGTTATGAGTATGTTAATTGTTTTTTTGTTTAAAATTATTGTCATTTTTGAATAGAAAGACACACTTGGAGTCATACCTATCACAATGTTTGTTGGATTCAGGTGTGGCTAATCCCTACATGCCACAAATGACATATGTATCATTTTTCTAAAGTATCAAAACAATATAAATGCAATTTATCAATTTTTTAGTATTTTATTTATTTTTTTGATTAACAGTAATTTCAATTTTGAATAAAAAAGTTGCACTTGGAGTGATACTGGTCACGCCGTGTGTCGGATAGAGGTCCAACTGATCCCTACCTATAAAAAATGATGTATGTATCATTTAACTAAAGTAACAAAACAATCCCAATGCATTTTATTGGTTTTGAATATGTCAGTTGTTTCTTTACTAAAATAAATGTCACTTTTGAATAAAAAAGATGAACTTGGAGTTATACCGGTCACACTGTGCATTAGATTGAGGTGTGGATGAATGATACATGTCCCAATGTCTCATGGACCATTTTACTAAAGTATAAAAATAATTGGAATGTGTTTTCTCCATTTTGAGTATGTCAACTATTTTTTGATTAAAATTAATGTTAGTTTTGAATAAAAAGACACATTTGGAGTCATAACAGTCACACTGTGCGTCATATTGAGGCATGACTAATCCCTACACATCAAAAATTATGTATGGATAATTTTCCAAAAGTAATAAAATAATCTGAATGTGTTTGGTCAGTTTTGAGTATGTTAGTTTTTTTGTTTAACATTAATATCACTTTTGAATAAAAAAGACACTCTTGGAGTCGTATCGGTCACACTATATGCCATATTGAGGTACATATAATCCCTACATGTCACAAATGTCTTATGGATCATTTTCTTAATGTACCAAAACAATCCAAATGCGTTTACTCGGTTTAGAGTATGCCTGTTGTTTTTTTATGAAAATTAATATCAAATTTGAATAAAAAAATGCACTTGGGGTCATACCATTCATAGAGTGCATCATATTTAGGAACAACTGAATGATACACATCTTCGATGACTCATATATTTTTTTACTAAAGTATCAAAACAATCGTAATGTGTTTTCTCAATTTTGAGTATGTTAGTTTTTTTGTTGATTAAAATTAATGTCAGTTTTGAATAAAAAGACGCACTTGGAGTCATACTAGTCACACCGTACATCATATTGAGGCATGAATGAATTATACACATCCAAAATGACTCATGGATCATTTTAATAAAGTATCAAAATGATCATAATGTGTTTTCTCAGATTTGAGTATGTCAGTTTTTTTGATTAAGATTAATGTCAGTTTTGAATAAGAAGATACACTTAGAGTTATACCGGTCACACCATGTATAGTATTGAGGTGAAGATAATACATATATGTCACAAATTATGTATGGATAATTGTCCTAAATTAATAAAACAATCTGAATTAATTTTCTTGGTTTTGAGTACGACATGTGTGTTTTTTACTAAAATGTCATTTTAAACTGGAAATACGCACAATGGATCTTATCTTAAGTGACAAGTGTTTTTTTCACTTTTAAACAGTTGTTATCAAACACAATCATGATATGAACCTTATTCTAGTTAATTTACAAACAATTTTATTGTTTGTAAGCTAGTTCTTCTTTTCCTCCTCCGCCTCAGTCTCCACATCGGTCTTCACCTCTGCCTCCTCCTCCACATTCGCCTCTGACTCCAAATCTTTCTCCACCTCCGCCTCTACCTTCACATCTGCCTCAACCTACGACTTCACATTTTCCCAACAATTATATTGTTTTAAGGACAATGCTTATAAATGAATTTATTTCCTCCCATAATCTTCTCCTTGAGAAAGAGATAAAAAATAATATAAAATCATTCTGACACTAATGCTTTAAATTCCAAATATATTTTAAAGTTCATAACTCATACTAGATAAAACAATAGCCTGTAATCACCTAAATTTGTTTTCGGCATACATTATGAAAAAATTTACTCTACCCACTTGTCTCTAAACAAATTTATTTCTTATTTTGAATAACTCTTTTGTCAAAAATCTTGATAGTACTGAGAAAATATAAACAAACAAATGATTATGAAATATATTTAATGAAATTATAATTACCTTCAGAAATTACCTGTAAGGGGATGCTGATATTTTCATGCTGTATGATTTCTCTAATAAATTTTCAAACATAATATCGACAATCGATTGAATTATATTGTTTTGGACAATACATAATCCTTGAAAAAAGTAATTAAATTATTTTGAAATGTTTTTATAGTTAAATCTTTTTAAATATACATTAATTTTTTTTTCATTTTTAGTAATCCTCAGGCTTTATCTTTTCAGATTCCGACCTCATGCCATGTTTTTTTTGTATTTAGAGACTTCCCTATCACAACAAAATTCTTATTAAAACATATAATGAACATATAATTCCAAGTTTATCTATAAGATATTGATTGTAGTGTATTAAATATTCACAATACACATCATGTGTGGTCGGTTGGTAGGAATTACATGCATTGAATCCAAATAAATAAATATTTGGGGTGTCTATGTTGACTGTTATCAGCATCCAGTGCTTCCTAAAAAAACAAAAAATTAATTATTGAAAAAATTAAAAATATATTTTATGTGATTAGAGTATAGAGTTTTACCCTTGTATTGTAGGCACCAAAAAGAGTATATCGCCTAATGTTTTTCTATTAAAATCTTGGAGTAACTCATATATTTTCTTATCTATTTGTTTATTATAAAAAGTAATTTATATTGAAGAAATGATACTGGGATTAATGAATCCAAATCATGCTTTGTGAGATCTTCCCTTTATATAGTTGTAATATAAATGCATGCAAAAAATATGAATATTTATGAACTTTAATAAAACTATTTATCTCACTATTTGAAAAAATGTATTATGAAAATGTACCTTATGTGTGTATTCACAACTAAGATGGCTAACCATTCATGATTGAGAATATCATTTAGAGTCTTGAGACCAGTTTCGTCTGTAATGGAAACTCCATATATTTATTCATCATAGTGAATGTAAGACATAGATTTTCTTTAAATGTGGTCTCTAAATGAAGTTTTATTGTTAATAAATGTTTCTCTAGAATGGGTAGAGATAAGGTACTCTCTAAAGATCGTTTTGTTTTTTTGGATGATTCATTAGATTTTATTGATTCAACCTTTCATTTCTCCACCGCTTTATCAATCTATAATATCATACCTCACTTCAAACCTTTTATCATCAACTGTTACAAGTTTTTCATATGAATTTTTTTTAAAGACGTACCTCATATATATCTATAAGATTAGATGACCATGCTATGAAAGATCCAACAAAAGCTTCAAACATTGTAATATCTCTATCATCAAGTGGAACAGGTAACTCAGCAGTCAACTCATAAGATACCTCAATCCCAACTCTCATGTGATCTTTTGGGAGGGGTGGATTGTGTAGTTGGTCTCCCAAGATATTATACACAGTACCCACTGGAACATGGTGGTACGTGGGTGTTGAAAGATAAAAATAACATTCAACTACAACCTATATAATTTTAGTAATATAAAGTTATTAGAAGTGTTTTGATTCACATTTAGTAGAAATGGTAATGAAAAAATTGATTACCCCGGGTAAAGTTTGGTGGGAATGAATAGCCTCAAATCTAGTGGGATCATTTGGATCATGTTTAGTTCTTTACTCGACCTCCAGTTCACTTTGATCTTTTCTTATACATTGGTCTGCCAAACTAGATCGCAAAATAATATCTTGTAGTGAGCCTATTAGTGTCTACATTCATCTCATTATATTATATGTATATTCATGTGATTTTATGTTCTTGAAATAAGTTCAAGGAGAAACTCTAAAACCTAATACTCTAATGAAACTATATTTTTTAGGCCTCTTCAAAGCTACCGAAAGCTTCTTTTCTTCTAGTATGGCCATTTCTGATTCTTATTTCTAAATGATATAAAAAATATTAACATATTTATTTTATGTAATATTGTTATAAATCATAACTAATTACAATTATGTAATACTTAAAAATGCTTCTATATTGATTTTGTGTTTTCATCAACTAATATACCATTATTATTTACAGGAGCCTCCTTCCATAGCACCTAATTTGGTATGGAAGTGGATTTATATTTTGATTCATTAATCTGCATATAAAAAAAAGGAACATATGTTGTTTCATATCACATAATTAAACTTTTATTTTTGATTTAAAATACATACCAATTTATTCTCTAATGAAGCATACACCATCCTTCCATTGCTATTGGGGTATGCTGGTTTTGATGCACAATCTTTATTTTTGTACTCTTTTTTTTATTCATAAATTAAAAATTTTGAATCAAGTTGGATAAAATAAATAATGTCAAATAATATATTATTGATTGTAATGCAACTAAAATGATTTCTCATTACGACGATTGCTAATAGGAGTCCATGTTTCCTTCTTTATAATGTATGCATAACAATGTGGTGGGTGGGGCTTTATTTTCCCCTCAACATCTCTAAGATATAACTTTATCAAAAGAGTCCGGAAGCCTCTATGAGCTTCATCAGCGGCTATTAAGACAAATTTCATAAAAAAATATTCTAAAATAAACAAATTTTAAAGGAATTTTGAAAACTAAATCAACATTACATTATATACTTTTTCAATAAAATAGATAAAGTATATTGTAACACTACTGTTTTATATTTCGAAAGGATTTACTTCATTATAGGTTAGACATGAAGCCATGAGTTAATATAAATCAAAAAATTAATCCTCATTGTGACCCTAAGACAATTAATGAATGTTGACTTATTGGGGTCAATATGTTTGCCACATTGATTCTAACCAACCTCAAATTTTATACCTAGAATTCTTGCCTTGATAATTTTATTCAAAACTGTGATGCAGTTTCATTCTTTTTTTTTATTTTTTTCATCATAATGTTGTTGATCCCCTAATAATTCTATAGTTCCATCATCAACAGTCTATTCTTGTTCGGGATTGGAAACATCATCATGTTTAGAAGACATTGTCATCATGATTAGTCAAACATTTAATTTGTCTTGAATAATAACAACGCAATACCCTCCATGCATAAAAGTCCAAAATTGCATCAATATTGCATGAAAATTGTTATTATCTTGAACAAAGATATAATAATTCAATACTACAGTACAAATGACCATCACAACCTTTATTTAATATGTTCTCAGATTCTTGATTGCCTTCCATATCTTGATAATGGGAGGAAGGATAGTTTGAAAGAGGGAGTCCAACCAATCATCAAGAGATGGAAGAGAATCAAGAATCCAAGGATTAAAGTGTCCTAAGAACCTACAATAATGGAATAACTCAAAAATTCTCCACAATTGAAGAGGAATTGGAATACCTCCACTCTAATGGTCTTGAAGAAATGAATCTCACCCCACCTACATTGGATATCACTTCTGTCTACTCAAGGATTCTTCACCTTCAAATTTTGGATATTTTTTTAATCTACCATAAGATCCCTCCAGTAACATAAATCCATTTAAAGGGTGAATTTTTCAACTTATACTCAATATTGATCTAGAATATTTAACTCTTATAAATGAAATGAATTTGTTCAATGTAGTCTGAAATTTATTATTATGATATATTACCATTAAATCTTAAAGGAACCATAGATACTTACTGTGATTGAAAATAATACCATATAACTTTAATTAGATCTATAATTACATCTATTAATGTCATAATTTACGACTGATAATGATATTATCAGTCTATACATCTTATATGAAAGGAACTCTGGATGGGGGCCTCGGAGCGGCGGCAGGCCCTCTCTCTCGAGCATTAGGGTTTCAACCAGGGTTTCTCTCCATTACCTCCTCCAGCCTCGGTCGGCTCGGCTTCCGTGTCCCCTCATCCGCGATCCTCGGTGGCTCGATTTTCGTCATAGCCTCATCTCAGTGGGATAAGGCTTCGGGAGGTGCCTTGATGGAAGATTTGGGCTTGGTGGCTGCGAATGATGGATTCAGTCCTGAGTGGCTCGACATCGGTTCCGATATGGAATGGAGGGGAGAGGGTCTTTGATGGTTTCGTTTTTCTAGGTTTTTTGAAATTTTCTTGGTGTGACGGTTTGCTAGAGTTCTTGCATTGGTTTCATTTTCGGTGTATCCTTCTACATCATCTGTTCCTCTTTCTTTCCATGGATTTTCATTGAGGAATCCATTGAGGTTTCTTCTTTGGTATCGATTTGTCTGGCTTCAGCCCAGAGAGGCGTCGTTGGCTCTGATCTACTCATATTCCTTCAATGGAGACTTTCCATCAAGGTGATGTTGGTTCTCCCAGTCCTAGGTGACGAAGACCCGACTTATTTCTCCTTGGACCGTCTTCTTTATCAGGTTTCTGCGGATGTGGATAGAAGAGATCGTGGTTGCGGTGGGGTGCTGCCCGATTTGGCTCTGGGGATTAGGTGGTGTGCTTTGATGGCTTTCTTTTTTGAGCTCGTGAAGGCTCGGTTTTTGGATTAGAAGGATGTTGTTTTTCTTTTGGATTCATTGATAGTGGATGGTTTGCATCTGATTTTGAAGGCAGCGGATAGTTCACTTTGGTTTTGAAGACAGAGGAGGAAGTTTGTGCAGTGTTAAGTTTCAAGGTTGGTCGTGGCTCGAGGCGGCGCAGAAATTGAGAGGACCCGTGCTTCAAGGCCGTCGGTTCGTGGCTCAAGGTGTGAGGTTGATTTATTTTTGAAGGTTTGAATTTTGAAATTAAGATGTGGTGGATTTTTAATGTGGGATGATTTGGATTTATATATAGTTACCACTTTCCAAAAAGTGGCTTTTATAAAATACCCAAAAAAGTTTGCTAGAAATGATATTATTGGTTGTAAAGTATAATATTGGAGAGATGTATCCCTATAACTCAATCATATTCTATGATGAAACTTTAATCATACAACAAGACGAGTCTCACCAAATATGATAGGAGATATCATATTTCTTTTATCATATTTAACAATTGTGGTGATATTGTATTTGTGCTTTGATCCTCTATTTTCACCCAAACCATGTATAGAGTTATATTTTATGATATTATAAATTGTATGGTAAAACATAATTCAAATAATTATATTTTCTTTGTTTCATACCATATGATATATAATAGCCATATGCTATAGCCGAACAAAGAAATCCTTCATATTATAATATATGATATTGACACAATACAATATTACATTTATTTATTTGAAAAACAAATAGATTAATACATTGTTTCCTTGAAGAACAAGTCTCTGATACCTATGAGTTTTAGGGTATCATCCTATGATCATTAGATTGATAAAAAACCTAAACAAGGGACGATTTATCTCAAGGATAAATGTGAATGTAAATAAATAAAAAAAATCTATGGCATACTTGTATTATAGTATCAGTGGAATCCATCTTTAAGATTCAATGGAATATGTGTGTCTTATAACACTGAAGCAGCAAAACAAGTATTCTACCCTTTGATAAGATTACACAAGCCTTCAATCTCAGAAATATTTTTGAGGACCCTCGATCACCAAATGAGTTCTAGTGCCTTAACCAAGTGATAAACAATGATCAAAGAAGAAGAGAGGTTTGGCTATGGAATGCAACAAAGGGTTAATTATAGTAGGGATATCATATCTCTATTTTGTGAATTTTGGACATGGATAAAAAACTACATGACTTATAGGACATAAATATTCAAATAATAAATATTTTTTTGAACTCAATAAAAAATTATTCATCAAAATCATAAATCTAAATAACCAATTTCACAGTTTAAAAATATACATGAATAACCAAAATCCACAAAACATGTTTTAATGATTTTTACACTTATCTTGATCCCTATATGTTCATCTCCCCTAAATGAGGGCCACAACTTGGTATCCCCTAATCCTTAAAAACCCACATAATTAATCCATTCGAATATATAATCTAGTACATAGGATGAATTAAATTTGAGAAACTACCTTGATTTTAGAACCCTATATTATTCCAATGAAGAGAAAACCGAGGGGGGATGGACTTCTACTTGTTAATGTCGAGAGTACAGTAAACCATCTATGTTGGATGGACACTCAAATACACATGAAAGGAGAAGAAGAAATAGAACCTTAATTGTTGTATTTCAGTAGCGATGAGAAGAGATATAGGGGTTTTCATGTTTAAGAATAGTACAAAAACACAAAATGTGGAACCCAAAACATCAAACAATGATAGAAGAAGAGTAGAAAATAACATATATTGGATTATAGCCTTGATTAATCCAAGGGAACATAGAGGAGTTACCCTGGCAACAGAGAAGTTCCGTGATAGTTTGAGAACTACGAGCGACTGAGTCACGATCAGGATTTTTTTCGATAGATCGACAATACTTTTAAAATCACTTTCAGAAAAGCGTTGATAAAGATCTCTTTAACCATTTCTAAATTTATAAGAGCTGATAAAAGGAGTATTTATTAGTGTCTTTTGAACTCTGATAAATCTCGATCTTTATTAGCACTAAAAAATCACTGGTAAAAGTCATATTTATTAGTACTAACATTTTAGCACTGATAAATATATCTTTTAAATTGTTTTATTAGCTCAGATAAAGATGTATCTTTATCAGTGCTACAAAAGTGCTGTTAAAAGTTTAATAATTATAATTATTTAAATAAATTTATTATAATTTTATACTTATTTAAATATATATAATTATTTATTTATAATTATATAAATACTTATTTAAATAATAATAATAATTTATTTATAATAATTATTTACTTATAATAATAATTTATTTATTTATAATAATTATAAATATAGTGAATATACATTTATAGATATATTTATTTCTAAATATTTATTTACAAATTTATTTTTAACATTATTAATGGATATATAATCTTAAATACATGCATTTTAAAAATGAGTGAAATTGAATAATTCACAATGAGTACACTTTAAAAATATTAAAAAATTGATAAGTTTTATTAATTAAATATAAGATATTAAATAAATATGGATATATATATATATATATATATTGAATTGAATGAATACACATTGAAAATACTAAAACAAAGTATATAAATAAATATAAATAAATAATAAAAAATGATCAAATTCAAGAATAAAAAAATAAAAAATTAATACCCTAATTGTAGTATTAGAAAAAATAAATTAAATTGGATGTTTAGAAACATAAAATATAATAAATGTATCATTTTATAATGAAATTATAAAATATACTAAAATTTGAATAAATTATATAAATATTAGGTGTGTATGTTTCTATTTATTGCGTAAATATATTTGTGTGTGTGTTAGTGTATACAAATGGATTAACACACATAGACACTGACATAGACACGGACACACACACATATGTATGTGAAAGAAATTTAATGAATGATGTTTAATATAGGTTAAATTGAAAATCAAACAACATTAAAAATGAATAAGACAATAATATGTATTTAATTAACATTTTATATATATTATACTTATTCATTTTATATATCTATATTTAATATATACAATTTATTAATATTTACAATAATATATATATGTATATAAAATTTATTCATTTTTATCAATAATTATTAAATTAATAAAATGTTTCATATTTTTCTTAATTTATTCATTTTATTTTTATTTGTTTAATTTTTAATTTTATCCTGGACCTTTATTAGTGCCAAAAAGCATTGATGAATGGAAACTTTTATTAGTGCTAAAAAATCACTATAAAGGACACCTTTTATCAGTGATATAAATAAAGCGCTGATACATGTTTCCATTATCAGCACAAAAATAAATAATTGATAAAGGTTACCTTTTATTAGTGCTAAAAATAAGCGCTGATAAAGGTAGACATTATCTATGAATTCATAGAGCAATAATAAATTCCAGCACTATTATAGGTGGGTTTTGTAGTAGTGATGGCCCTTAATGTGAATTCATTACTTATATGAGAATCATACATTGTAACACCTATATCCCACATAAATTTCAGATCTTCGATCAATTGAGCTATATAGACATCAATATCATTAAGGGGCTGTTTTGTTGTATATATAAGAAGAAACAACATAATGTATTTGTGCTTTAAGTATAACCATGGTGGCAGGTTATAATTTTCCAATATGATGGGACATATAATATGATTACTACTCTGTACACCAATAGCATTTATTCCATCTATACACAACACAAGATGGAATTTTCTTAGCTCATTTCCAAATTAAGGGTAATAATAATCAATTTTATTCCACTCAGGAGAGAGTGCAAGATGACATAGGTTCCCATATATAATTCTTGTATCTACATGCCATGTTAATTGTCTCTATATTTATTGACATCCATATAGTCTTCTAAACTATGGAATGATAGGAAAGTATCATAAAACCTTTTAAGGTCTTGATTCATCTTTCTTATATCAATTCGTGCCACACTTAGGGAATTTTATGAGTGATTCATGGTCCTTGAAAAAACAATATGCAATCATTTGGACAAACATGTATTTTTTTAGAAATCATTCCCATTAAATGTATATTTCATTTAGTATCAAATTTTTGATAAGGAATTTCATTTTATTTTTGTATCATATCATTTAAGAGACCAAGTAGTTCTATAAAGCTGTTGCTGCACCATCCACAACTATCTTTCAAATTATATAACTTCAATACTATTGAGAATGCTATGTATTTAGTACAACCGATATACAATGGTCTCTTAGAACATATATTTAAATTCTCAAACAAATTTGGAAAATCATGACGGTCATATTCAATATATATTTCCATTTATTCCATGTGATATCCATCATCATTTAAATAGGTATTCATATCAAATGATCCATAAACCATATTATCATCCCAATTGGTGTGAACGTTCAATTTTCCACATGTTTAGTCGAACATTTATATCTCTGATATATTCTGTAAAAAATCAAATATTCATCAAAATCTTCTAGACTAATTTTTCCTAAATAAAAAAATGTAAACATGGAAATAGGATTTGAGAAGTGTCGTATGCATGCTCTATCCTCTGTGCAAGCTGTGACATGACTTACCAAGACCTATCATCTTCGGAGGAGATTTCAATGAGATTATGTTCCATAAAAAAAGAGGGGCAGAATCATTCAACCCTCAGCTTCGATGTCAAACTTCAAGGACGCGGTCTCTAGGGTGGACCTAGTTGATCTGGGGTACACAAGTAATCCTTTTACTTGGTTTCGTGGAAATACTGAAGGAACCCGCATCGCTGAGCGTCTTGATAGATTTCTATGCTCTTCTGATTGGATTAATCACTTCAGCATGTTTCATATCGGCCAGATGGCCCTTAATTGCTCGGACCACTGTCCAATTCTCATTGATTACATGCATGGAGATTGAAATAGACAACTGAGCAGACCCTTCAGATTTGAGCGATTTTGGTCAAAAGATCAGGAATGCGAAGAGATGATCCGATCAAGTTGGAAAAACACTCAATTGGATGTTTTCCTCAATCTCCAATAGGTCGCATCTGCTCTGAGGTCTTGGAGAAATAAGAAATTCCTCCACCCCGACCGGCACTGTAGTGTCCTTGAAAAGATACTGAACATCCTCCTCAAACAAACCATTTCTACCTGCATTCTCTTCAAGATTGGAGCCACGGAAAGAGAGCTGGACACAACCCTATGTGTCAAGGAAATCTTCTAAGCTATGTGGGCACGGGATAAACACATTAAATAGGGGGACGCTAAGACCCGTTTTTTTCACTAGAAATATTCATCCAGGCATAGGAAAAACTCTATTACTTGCATCTTACAATCTGATGGTAGCAAAGTTTCTAACACCAATGGTATCCATGAGGCCTTCACATTCTATTTCCAGAAAGTTTTTGCTACAGGAACCCCTTTTATATCTGATGAGGTCGAAGACTGTATCAGACTTGTGATCACCGATGAGATCAATAGACAACTCACCAAAGATGTGACAGATGAAGAGATACGCCTGGCTCTAAAGCATCTTCATCCCACTAAGGCCCCGGGACCAGATGGGTTCCACGCCCTTTTCTTTAAAAAATACTAGCACATTATCGGTCCTGACATCTATAACATGTTAAAAAATATCTGGGCGGGGAATAGTATCATTGCTTCCATCAATGAAATTGTCCTTGTCCTCATCCCAAAAATCAAGAAACCTCTGGTGATCCCAGATTTTAGACCTATCGGCCTCTACAATGTCTCTTACAAGATCTTCTCTAAGATCCTTGTTAATCAGCCGTGACCTTGGCTTGCTAATATTATCTCTGAGAATTAGAGCGCCTTTGTGGCTAAGAGACTGATCACTAATAATGTGATTATGGCCCATGAAGTGTTCCCTTCTATGAAATCACGCTCTACCGTGAAAAGAGGAACCATGGAATGGAAATTGGACATGACCAAGGAATACGATAGAGTGGAATGGAACTTCATTTGTGTTGTCATGCTGAAAATGGGTTTTTGTGCTAAATGGACAGATATGGTCATGGATTGAATCTCGACCGTCTCCTTCAAAATCAAGGTCAATGGGGAGATCACCAGAGGGTTCTCCCCATCTCAAGGCCTTCACCAGGGAGATCCCCTCTCCACTTTTCTCTTCGTAATGGTGGCTGATGTGTTTTCTAATCTTATTTCCAAGGCTGCAACCTCTAAATCAATTCATGGGGAAAAGTCCTGCCGTGTTATCCCACCAGTGTCGCATCTTTTCTTCGCCAACGACTGCCTCCTATTTTCCAGAGCAACAACTAATGAATGCCAACTGATCAGCCAAACAATCCAACAGTATGAGAGGGCGTCTAGCCAATCAATCAATCATGGAAAATCTGAAATTTATTTCAGTGATGGGGTGCCTCTTTCTAAGAGGGATGAGCTATGCACATCAGCTGGTATCCACACAGTTGTGAAAAAACAGAAGTATCTTGGGATTACCATGATGATTGGCCAATACAAAAAAGAAATCATCGCATCTCTTGTGGACATGATCAAGAAGAAAATTCTAGACTGGTCCCCTAAAGGAATTTCTAAAGCTAGAAAAGTGACTCTCATCAAAGATGTCATCCTGTCCATCCCTAGTTACTTTATGTCCCTGTTTAAGTTCCCGACAATCATTGTTGACCAGATCCACACACGCACCAACAATTTCTATTGAGAGAAGAATGATGGAAGGAATCGACCCCACTGGATGGCCTGGGAGAAACTCTGCAAACCCAAATCAGAGGGAGGGATGGGATTATGGAATCAACGTATCTTTAATGATGCACTGTTGTCCAAGAAAGGATGGTGCCTTCTTAACCTTCCATCATCTCTTTGTGACCGGGTTCTCCAGGCTAAGTACTTTCCCCACACGGACTTTCAGGCTACCTCTCTTGGTCCCCATCCTAGCTTACTCTAGAGAAGCGTCTGGGGGGGGGGGGGGTGAGCTCTTGGAAAAAGGACTAGGCTAGAGGATTGGGTCTGGCTCATTGATCAATATCTGGACTGATCCTTGGCTTATCGATAAGGAGGGTATGCAGGCTACACCCCCCATCCAACCAGGTCTTGATGACGCCACTATCAGCTGCCTCCTTTCCGACCAGGGACATGGGTGGTGTCTAGAAAAAAATCCTTGATTGGTTTAATGAAAGGGATCATAGAATTATCCTTAGCATTCCCTAGGTCCTTGATGTAGGCCCTGACCAGCTTTTCTGGATCAATGGTATCTCAGGTGATTACACGGTGAGGTCCGACTACAAACTGGCTCATGGAATCCACTCAGTTGGCCAGTATGAGAGACCATGGAATTTGATTTGGAAGCTCAACGTTCCCCCAAAAGTAAGACAATTTTGGTGGAAGATCTACACGAGTACTTTCCCAACCATGAGCCTCCTCACATAATGAAATATGGCCAGTACTTCCTTTTGCACTTTCTTCTCGAACATTCCAGAAACTCCTTTGGACTCCATCATTCATTGCCCGGGAGCTAAGAAAATTTGGGATAAATGGGGCCCGACTTCGGCCACTTTAATGGAATTGGACTCTGACCTTCCCGATCTTCTAACACGTTGGTGATCCTCTCTTTCCTTGGATTCTTCAGGTTCTCTTCATACACTGGCATAGATTATTTGGGTCCGACGCAATGATGTTGTTTTTCATCATGATAAAAAACCCTCCAAATTCTGGATTGAACGGGCGACCTCTTGAATTGTGGGCTGGAAAGACCACAATGGAAATTCTATGACAGGTCTTTCCCTCTCCTTCCCCCCTCATTATAATCCCCCCATGGAAGGGACTCTTAAGATTAACATGGACAGATCTCTTCCAAAGGATGGGCCTGTTGCCCTCAACCTCCTGGCCCGAAATCATTGGTGGAAAATCTGTGCTGCAAAATATGAACCACATCAGGCTTTCTAGGAACCTGCAGTTGCTGAGGCTATGACCATCCTTGCCGGTATGTTGCTTACCTTAGACTGTGGATAGAGTGATATCATTGTTGAGTCCGACTACCTTACCGTAATTGATGATATTAACCACAACGATGGTGGGCTCCTGTCATTTGGCATTATCATCAGGAGAATTCTCTCACTTTGCCAACTCTTCTCCTTTTGCACTTTCTCCTTTACCAAAAGGGAAGGTAACAACGTGGCCCATCAGCTAGTGGCCTCAGGCCCATTCGACTCCAACCAGATCTGTCTGAAAAATTTCCCTTCATGGATTTGCACATGTACCTCTACTGATTTTAGTCATTAATGTTACCGTTTTAATAAAAAAACTCCATCTTCATACTCTTTTATCGTAAAATTAGCTTGCATCCATTTTAGATTCATGTCCATATTATTTAGTTTATAAGATATTCATTTTTTGAAAAAAATAAATAAATACACATAATAAATTCATAATAAAAGGTGAAAGTTATTGATAATTATAATAATGGGAACCCAAAAATGTTCATTGGTACCCAATATGGGTTGAATACTGCTCAAAGTAGTTAAAGAAACATAGGTGAATGTCTATAAGAGATGAGGGATGAGTATCAAGAAAAAAATTCAATACTAACTGTTTGGGAGATGAAGCTGATGAGGATGATATTTGTCTCCTTAAATATAAATTTTCCTAACCTAGGGGTTGGAGAAGAACTGGAAAACATTACTTAGTTTGTTTCCTAAAGCTAAAAGGTTTCTTAGCCACGCAATGGTTTGACATATAATATGATCATATAATACAAGTTTTCAATTCCATTACTCTTTTATACCCCTATCCCCATTCCTAATAGGTTTAGATACATGATAACCTTGGCTCAAGTATACATGAACCACTATCCATTGAATAGAAAAAGTATTACACCAAGACTACAATATGATCTCCTAGTGGAAACAAATGCATGACTTCCTAGTCCTGCTTATTTTAGACACCATGGAGAGGATCCTAGTTGGTATAAAAGGAATAAAAAACCATGTTATTTGGAGTGATTCATGATTTATATCTCTATCTGATTTAGTACTTGTATTCTTACTATATTTCATGTTATTTATTTCAAGGGGTTTTGATTTGAAAATTATCAAAGCCTAAACGGTTTTCCATATATTCTAGAGAATCAAGTGAAGGATGATACATTTTCAAATTTACGCCATTCAACTTAGATAAAATATATTTCCATTCCATTGATGGACTAAGATGAATTCACATTACTCTAGTACATGGAAATTAGAGTAACTTTTAGTCTATAAAACAAATAGAAACTAAGCTTGGGATTTGGGAGAAAGAGTACCCAACATCATATCAACACATCAAAACAAACCACCTTCTTCTAAATTAATTTTCTAGTTCCATTTATGAAATTAATCACCAATTTTTTTTAACACAATCCCATTTTTAAAAATCATTTTCCAAATTTCATCTTAAAACCAAATACTTTACAAAACACTTTGAAACATTCCAAAACTTTTTAAATTACCACATCTTAATTTAAAATCCTAAATATAATCTCAAAACTACTTTCACAATTAAAAATTATTATTTATTGATTTTTTAAAATACTACTTGATTAAGTGGGAAGGAATAATATTTTATGATAACTTATCAATCATCATAAAATTATTTGACTTTTAAAACTAAACTAAAATCTTTTTAAGAAATAAATGTGTATTATTTAGAAAATAATTATATATAGATTTGATTATATATAAATACCTTAAATAAATAGTTTATTTTCAAGAAACTACAACATTAAGTATTTTCATTCTTTAAATTTTTTACTAAATCCTAATTTTACATTACTAACTGGACATGTTATTTATTTATTTTAAGTATAAAAATGGTTAAACTTAATTTTCATAAAATATGAGTTATAAATGTTCATATAAAATTTAAATAAACTCTTTTATATAGAAAAGGTTGTTACTAAATATGGGTTCAAAAGTAGAAAATTTATTTAAATGATAAAATTTCATTTTTTCTGTTAGAACATCTTAATTGGTGCTTGAGTCACACCTTATGCCTTCTTTGGGTTATTATGACTAAGCAATGGTTATAGATAATTAAATGTTTAATACTTATCCTAGTTATTACGGGGATGAATTATTTATTTCATATTCTAGGTTTAGTACCTTGTTTGGATTGAAATGATTGAAATTTAAACTACACATACACCACAACTTATGCCTTGTGTGGCTTAACTTAAGGATATTTGAAAAGTAATGATTATGCCTCATTTGGATTTCTATTTATATTATCAATTATTTTCTATATTGTAACCCACAAATTCAATCATAATTAAATATTTTTATTATTATAAAAACCACTTTAAAGTTTTAGTGGGAACCCTCATAGAAATCACCACACAAAAATGCACCAAGATAAACAAAGCATTATCCCAAGTGAGAATATAATAACAACCAAAAAACCAAATCAACCAAAAGATAGAAAGCCCACTAGACTCAAGAACATACATGATGAGTAGTAAAATGAAAAAAAATACACAATGTATAACAAATTAGTTCTAACCAGATACCACCTTTCATGACATATGTTTTATGGCATAATAACCCTGGCAGTGAAGTAATATGATATTCAATAAGAGAAAATGACTTTAGGTCAACCTTAATGATCCAACCTATCTCACTAGTCCCATTGAACTAGCTAAGACCTAAAATATCCTAGGATTGTGAATCAAACATGGGGGACCACTTGAGCGCACTCAATAACCCAGTAGCACTCTAGTTAGACCAAAGCTAAACTATATTTTTCACTCATCCAAGATACCATTTAGTTAACTAGTATTCCCATGACCAAGAAACCAAGTGAGGAGATATAAAGAAATGGAAATAAAAACATATGGTAAGAAAAGAAATATCCTACACCACACCTTGAAAAAAATTTCAAAGAAGAAACCCTTTCACATCATACATACATTATAAATTGATAAACACCCCATAATAGGCACATAAAATACAATTTTTTTACCAATAAGGGTATCCCGATCTATAAACACATTTTAATGTGGAAAATGGGATATTAAACAAAATATAACTCAAGGTGCCATGTTATTTCCCTTTTATTTGAAATTAAATAATTTCAATACATTGGAAATATTTAGAAAAACACCCTATTTATATTTCAAACATTTCTTTAAAAATTTGTTTCATCCTTTAAAACCCAAAACATGGTCTATGCCATAAAATTTTCAATAAAAGTGACTTGAAATTCCTTATAATAATTTTATCAAACACTTGGAATGATAAAACATTTAATTAAAAATAATTCAATCAAAATACATGGAAAACCATTTATGCCAAGCATGCAATTCAACCAAAATGTTTTAAAAATACATTATAAACTTTACACATAAGAATAATTTAAATATAAATGAATTTAAAAAGACTAAAGTATTCCATGATGTGTAAAATGAAAGATTAGAAGAGAATAAAATACCTCAATAAATCAAAATAGAGGGAAAATACACCTAAATTTTAAATAAAAAAAATATGACAGTTACACCGAAATACACCTAAAAATTGAGGGAGGAGATGACTAAATTGAAGTATATGGTGGAAATACTCTTAGAGATACAAGGAGGTTTGAATGATCATGAGGGAGAAGATATGAGACAAGCCAGGAAAACACTGTAATAATGAAAAGCATGGAAACCAAACAAGAATCCAATGAGAGAGGAGCGGAAATAAATAAAAAACATTGTATTCAAGGATTTATTTTTCTGATATAAAGTCGAGAAGGAGTACTGGAATCTATTTACTTCCATGAGATCTTGATAATAATGATTGAAATCAGCGTGGTTAGGGTTTTTTAAATAGATCAGAGAGGGTTTTATCAACTCTTCAAAAAAGTAATGATAAAAGGTGTAACATATTGACTTTTCATGAGGGTATTGATTATTATTTTTGGGTTTAAATTCATTAAAAATACTCTTATTATGTTACCTAAAGGATTAACTGAGGTCACAAGTATGTTTGGGGCTTTTTCAATGCCCGGAACCCCAATAATTTGGAAAAAAGATTGGGACACATGATTTGTAGAAACTATGTATCCCATCCTACACAGTCATTCCTAATAGTGAGGGGTGAAATAGAGGAGAATTGGGGGTTTCATGGTTTTTATATAACCATGAAACCCCAAGAACACACCCATGAAAAAAATTATGGAGGTTTGAAAGAGGTTTTTTCATGATTTGTGCACCGTTAGGGATATAATGAACCTTAACTGTGTAGGCTCTTCAATTGAACAATAAGAGGAGCATGGTTTGGAAAAATCTTGTGGCTAAACCTTGTTCCCCATGTTTTGAGGGTGAAATTTCTAGGATACAATTAATTAAATAATAAATCTAATTTCTCCTTTCTCCTCTTTAATCCAATGGATGAGCCCTCCCATTTCTCCCCAATGATCTCACTTCACCTCCCATCTAGGTTCTTCAATATATCTTCAATCCAGATTCCAATTCAATCAGCATTAGAAGCATGAGATTCATCTTGGTAAGATCTATATTCCTCTTGCATCATATTTTTGTTTATCTTTGGATTTTTGTGCTATTTAGGTGTAATCCGCCTTCCCCAATTTTTAGGGCATTGGGCAATTTCCTTGATTTATACCAATTTACTTTGAATATGAGGCCATTATAGGATGAGGATTCTCCAATAAACCTAATGTAGGTGGTCAAGTTATTTTCATTGAAAAGAGATTTGTTTTCATATCCACACCATTTTTCTACACACCGAACTTTTCCACACGTCACCTTAAAATGAATTTATTCATTATAAATTGTTATATGAACCTTATTATGCTCATGATGATTGTTTTAATCAAATAGAGGATGCGAAACTCAATCTGGGAAACCGCTTGGGTGCACTGGCTTGAAATTCCTTTTTTTAATCAATTTATTAATTTCTCAGAACGCCTCTTAAGTGTTCAACATGGGTTCTAATTTAAATCAACCACTTCTTTATAAATGTTTAATGAACCCAAGAACCTCCTATGTGCTTGGATTGTATTACAAATGGAATTCCCCTTGTAGGTAGTTTCCCAATTTCCAATAACAACTTCTAAGTGCTTCATTTATCCTTATAAATTGAATATCCATGTTTTACTGAATTAAATGGATTGATTATATGGAATGGATTTATTCATGATGGTTTTATTACATAAAAAAACAAATGGATTAATTGAAATTGTTTATAAAATCTGGAAAGGCCACACCAATTATTTCATGCATTATTAAATGTTTAATTGAATTTTTATGCCTTTGTTATAATGTTCTTGGTAAATATAATTCATGAGAGGTAATGCATCATGGATATTATTATTATTATGATTAAACCACTGATATTGGACGTGGTATGATGGTTAAAATACTTGTTGGGAATGGTGTTTCACTATCCCTTACAATGACTGTTGATCATGATGTCTCACACCACTGACACTATTTCGATGGTGTGCATGACGCACCACTTCACTGGTTTCAGGTGTTGAAATGATGTCACAACCACCATCTAGAGTGTCAAGCATTAATTCTCTCACTCATTATGATATGTAGGGCATGTATCATTTTGATTTAGCTTATAGGATCATTAAGACTGGTTATTGATAACTGTGTTAAGCCCTGATCCAGCTAGTACCTAGTATTCTAGGTATATGGACACTTATATCTGTACTTACTTTTTTCATATAGGTGGATGCAATATATAACTATACTATATATATATATAATATTACTATATACATATATATTTACTAATCATACACTCATTCCGGCAATGAGTCGAAGCATGTAGAGCCGCAATGTGCCCTTGAGGAACCTGAGTAGGCTAGTTATCTATTCAGCATTGTTTATTATTATTATCCATGCATAATACTATTTCTATTTACACTATTTGGATTAATTCTAGACATTGTTGGTGGTGGCATAATGGGATTTTATCTCTCTCCCTACTCAGGCCACCTTTCGTACTTGAGTATATTATTTATCTACAGGTATGGATAAAGGAAAGTTCCATGGTATAGATATTTGGTATGCTTTAAAAATAGATGGATCATAGGAGTAGAAGGGAAAAAATATTCTCAAGATTATAGTGGAACAAACTTTTTTTAATAATTTTGTATATTATATTTCATATGTGTATCCCCTATTCCCCTTTTCTATATCAGCATGCCATGAATTCATGTACATGAAACTTCCCAGTGGATTTTTATTGTTATTTAGATTCTCAATTATGTACACTTCAGTAGTTTATTATTATATCTGTTATATTATACTTTACACTATAATGGTTATTGGTCCATTTATTTTAGTTTCTGATTATATTATACTCCATCTATTGTATGTTTATTATTGTTATCCACTATGACTCTTTGATATGAAGGTATAATATCCCCACTATACCACATTTACACCATCACTGCTAGTCGGAAACCTCTAACATACGAGGAGGAGTGCTTGAGGCCATGTGAACCACCATCTCGGGGCCTCAGTTAAGTGGATTCCAGGTCGGGATGTTACAAAGTGGTGCCAGAGCTTATCTCTTCTTTGAATTACTGTTTGGGTATTATATAAGAGACTAAGAGTTAAAGGAATATGGAAATGTACCTATGCCTGGATGAAGCTGACCCATGTATAGGGTAAACCCAAATTACCTATGATGGGTAATGGCTATTATTGATTATGCCTGTTATGGTTAATAAAACTTCACCATTGGGTGACACACATTCCTCGTGATTCTATTGATATTGGTATTATTGAAATGAGATTTCTATTACTTTATCCTAATGAAATGAAGGTGATGCATTTCATGTATCATTAGAGGAACAATAAGATCAATATGCCATGAATTATTTTCATGCCACATATATTTTCATCATGAATTTTCCTGCTAAATATTACCAGTGCCTTGATTATATCTATGGAATTGTGCTGACTTTCCTTATAGGGGATTGGAAAATATAATCGAAGCTTAAAGTGCCTGACTTAACCTAACATTGTTTTCCTAAAATCATTAAAGAAGTCACCTTCAGAAATCAGATATGGAACATTGATCAATGGACCATTTGTCACTTTTAATGGAATCTGCTATGGTATGGATTAAGTGGACATTATATTTCGGTTCATGAGGACATTGAGCCATTATGGTTTGGGAATGGTGATATATTAAATTCAACCATTTAAAGAGTATAAAGTTAAAAATTTAATATCACTCTTTGAATTAAATTCTTATCTTATACATGTTAAATAAATACCTAGACCCTAACCCTTTCATATTATTTGGTAGTGGGGTATCTTTTATGTTCTTATGTCCATTATGGTCTCTTCTAAAATCGAGACCTGGTTTTGGAGTAGGAAGAGAGGTGTGATCATTTCTATATTAAGGATTATACCCATCCTAGTTATCTTTATATAATTATTTAAACTTTTAAGACCTATTCTGAGTCATGTGTTTGTTGTTGTATCATCTTTCCTCCACGACATCTTCCAGTAATATTCCCTGAAAGCGGTGAAAACCATGCACTAGAGGTGGTGTGCCCTGAGACGCCAGTGATTCCTCTGGTAGTGCCACCTATGGAACCTATTCCTATCCCTGATATGGGAACCGACACCCAGTTCCAATAGGGATTTATACGTATAGTTTAGTCTATGAAAGGTGTTACTTGACCTTCCCGGAGTATGGGAGAGTTGACTCAGGAGTTCTAGTAGCATCATCTTCCAACCTTTTCATGGGATGATGGACCACATGCTGCTGAGTCTTGGCTTGAATATATTCCTTCTATATTATAGAATCTGGAGATGACTCCAGAGCAGAGGTTCAAGATTTCTACCTATATTCTATGTGATTCTTCCAAGAGACGGTGAGATGTTATTACCTTGGCCGATTGACAATGCAATATGTTCTGGGAAGATTTCCAGACTATCTTTTATAAGTATTTCATTCAATAGAATCTGAGGGATGATCGAGCTAGAAATTTTATGAACCGGTAGAAAGGATCTATGCATATCATGGAGTATTATTCTCTCTTTACAAATCAAAAACATTTCACATTGACTCTGGAGGGTGATGATCTTATGATGTCTAAGAAATTCGTGGTTGGGATGGTATATTCCATATAGTCATAGGTCAATTACTTTTGGTTGAAAACCATATCTGATATAGTCAACCAAGCCCTTATTATAGAGAATAATCTTAGGTACAAATATAGTGAGAGTCAGGGTGGTTTAGAACCTAAATATATCAGTGTTTTTTCAAGTAGACATAAGAATCTCTTTGAGGTTTCTCATGGGGGAAACAATAGTTAGGCTCCTCATGTAAACAATTTTTTGATATATCGCCAGTGCTGGAAGCCAGGACATATGAAACCTCAGTGTTTACATGATTCAGTGGAATGAAAAGGTTGTGGTAGGATAGGTAATATCCAACAATTCCATAGGACTTTCCCCCTAGAACCTAGTGAGTGATGATCTGCACCTACTCAATGATCCAGAGGAGGGTTAGTAGCATCACACTAGGAAGGAATCTGGAATACCACTGACCGCACTAACTAAGGTGATGGTTGAGTAAGAGGTAATTAGAATCATGATTCTCATTGCCAGTAGAGCGGGCATGCTCAGGGTAGTCAGGCAGTGAATTAGGGCTGCAGTATGGTCCAATTACATGTAGTCCATCCTATGCCGAAGGAGAAGAGTGTCGTACCATCTACATTTTAAGGTACTATTCTAGTAACCTCCACTTTAGTGTCTACATTATTTGATGTTGGAGAATCTCAATATTTTATATATGAGGAAATCATGAAGTGTATAGGCCTCAATAGCAAACACTTATTTAGATGTATGATGCTTGATACCATGTTAGGTACCCAATTAGAGGGCGTTCACCATTGTAAGGAATATCCCACTTCTATAAAAAAAACTCTTATGTAACATGAGTCAATTCTCATTTTACAACATCTAATGAAACTAACTCATAATTTTTATTAATGATATTTCATATTTCTAGTATTTTACTTTAAAAAATTCCTCAAACTCATTCCATGAAATAAATAATTATTATCGAGGAAAACATTAGGATAAGCCAAAAAATAATTTCTATTCAACAGTTTATTTAAATAATAACCACCATTCCATTGGGATAATGATAAAATACATATTTATTAGATTTATGGACAAATTTTCCAAATTAAATTCGACACATTCACATAAAAATTATAAATATTTATAAAAGACAAACCTATTCACTCCCAAACTATATCTTATATTGTATAATTTTAATATCTTAAGATGAAAGAAGTTTTAGTTTGAATTCATAATATTAGAGAAAATAATAACATCTCATTGAATAGAATATGAAACAATTTCATACTTTAATATGATCATAAAAGATATTTGTTTTATATATTCCCCACCATGATAGTATCAAAGATTATTAATACCCTTACTAATTTGATTCTACACATATATTTTATCACATTGATCATTTTAAAACATTTTAACATTTAACAATCACTTTCTTATATTTTAAATAAAATAGAAATATCAACACAAATTATGTTAAATATCGCAATATTTTTATAGAACGTAAAATTTAATCTTGTTTCCCAATAAAAATGGATTTTTTTTATCAAATAACTTATAATCAAATAATACCAACAATCTATCATATGAAAATTTATGATGAATTTATTATATTTATATCTAATTGGTTTTAGAATAAACCACCTTAATCATGTTATGTTTTATGATAATGGACAAATTTTCATGATCTTATACGTTAAAACTATTTATCATATTCCCTTTTACATTTTATTCATTAATATAGAAAAATGAATGTTTTTAAACTAAAAAACATCATTTCTTATAAAAAATAAACATAAACATAATTTCATTTTATGAAAGACATATAAAAATATTTGTTTAATTCTATAATTAATCCACTATGTGGACATGAATTGTGTTTTCCCACATTGAATACAAAAACCCTTGTCTATTGAAATCATGTAAATTTATATATACCTTATTCTAGTATCTTATTTCTAGTTTTGAGTACTTGTATATCCACACATATTATTGATTCATAGTCATTATATTGTACCTATAAATCCAAAATAGATAAATTAACTTAAATTAAATAAATTTATCAATTCCCATAATGATTCTCTATATGATCAATAACTTTTCTCAAGTTATAATGAAAATATACAATTTTATTTTTAATAAAAATATCTATGTTAATGATATATACTATTAAAAATATATAAGTTTATATTGAATTATATTATAATGAATATATTTTTCAATAGAGTATGTTAGAACCAAATCCATTTTAGTGGATAATATTAGGACTTAAGAAGAGAATGTTGGTTTGAAGGAGTTTATTGTAAAATCACGGTTTATAGATGTTGTGTATGTTTTCAATATATGGATTTAAATTAATGTTTAAGGATGATATATGACATATCTTATAGATTGGATAAGGCTTAAAATTTGTAAGAAGTTTTTTGTTAAAGGGTAGAAAACTATGTTGTAGTGATTGGTATCATGCCATGGTTTGTAAATATTTTAAAGATATTAAAGGTCCGGTACAATTTAAATTCATATTTAGATATAAATTTTCACAGGGTATTTAATTAATCTATATTTGATAGATTTTTGAGTCAATTAGGTGATTAAAAATTGAATTTAATCAGGGAAATGTTTGGAAGATCCAATCAAAGCTACTATAAGAGGAAATTAAAGTAATTTTAGGGGAATATATGTTTTCAAATATAGAGAGAATTGATGAATATATAGAGTTTTTGTTATGAGTTTGATGAAGTTTTTATCATCATTAAATATATGGAATTGATCAAGATATCTATAGATGATGGAAAATACCCTTACAATTATATTGTGTTTGAATTTTCTTAGAGTTCATTGAGAGAAACCTGCGTGTAAATTATTATTTGATTCTTTTATCTGAATAAGTGAAAGGATGGGAATATAGTGGTAGTGGAAATTGTTTTAGTAGTGAACCTTACATAAATCATTTAATCACATATAGTTTTTAGTGTTTTCTAGTACACCTTTACATTGATGTGTATATGGTCCTTGAATGTAGCCCTTTATGGTGAACCAAGTTAAATCCTTATATTTCTAAATTTACTTTCCATATTTTGAATAATATAGATATGTGATTGTCTTTGATAGGTTAAATATGTTCTTAATGATATGGGAACAAGATATATTTGAGGCTGAGAAGAAAATTGATACCCTAATTCCCCTCTCTTATGTTGTATCTGGGTTTATGGTTGAAAAAAGTGATATTATATACATAAGGTTAAATTTTGGTGAACCTATATTTAAAAGAGTTGTGTAATAGTGAATACTATAAATTGAAAATAAGTTTATCTCTTTGTTGGGTGAAATTAATATATTTTTAAAAATGATTGAGAAAATATATATGGTGTTCCAGGCTTGATTTTATTTCTATTAGAGTGCATCAAATTCACATTAGTTATGTTATGAGTTTTACTTTAAAAATGTTGGCAAGAAGTTACTCAAAACTGATTCAGAGTCACAAAATTCCCTATAATAAGGCCCATGTGACAGTAGACCACCATTGGGAGTGACATGTGGATCCATTGTCACCAAAACACCAAATCCCAATTTCACTTTCATATAAATGGTTATTATGAGTATATATTGAACATGATGATGTGATAATTAGAGATAGAGTGAGAAAAAGAACACACACCTCAAGGGGTTTTTACTTTATTCACTCATCCTTATTATCATGTGGATAATCATTGGTGTTCATAAATTGGGATCCCTATACTGACATTATTTTCTTATCATCAATAAGGTAAATTATTGGAGAAGTATTATAGTCTTGAAATACTAATACAATAAAAAAATAAAAGAAAAAAAATATGACCAATCTTCACTTACAAACCCCAAGTGCCTTTCGAATTTGAAGTATGTGCGAACCCTTGGACTTCTACCCAGTCCTTGAAAATATCCTCTTAAAATGGTGACATGAACAATTAGATGGCTATCTTATTTATAGACATCTCTTTTAATCATATATTGGTTTTGGAAATACTTATCATATTTATAGCCTCTTCATACACTATGACATAATGATAAAGGTTGAAACATGACAGTTAGATACAAAATATATTAAAAATATATCTTTTAAAATTTGTGATAAAATCCAAAAAATCCACACACTCATTATGATACAGTTGTTAAGATTGCATCATGATTAGCTTTCAAATCCTTAATCAATTCCAATTCAAATTTACACATCTATGAAATTTGGGTGCGATATAATCATCTACTTCATGCAATTTATCATTTCAACATGTGGTCCTCCTAGATTCTTAGATTGTTACACACTAATATTTCATAGGTTTTCTCCATGGAATAGATCTTTCCCAAAAACTCTTTAGGAAGAATGTTAAGATGAAACAATATCTATTTATGGTGTGATTTATCTATTTCTGAGTGCATATATCATATGTAATCAATAAATCATGACATAATACATGAGACTACAATGATTTTTTTTAAATAGTAAAAAATTCCCCCCATACATAACTGATCATAGTGAAATGATTATTCATACACCATGGTGTTCACTATCTCAGAGAATCCTTCATTCATTTTCATATAATATAAATCTAATCAGCCTATCATTCATCCATGAACATGTATCCAACAAATACAAGATGAAATAACCTTCACAACTCATGAAATAATTTCCTCAAGAAATATGTTATATTATGCCTCCAATGTGAAGGTTATCTAATCATGAAATCCATTGATAAAATGATATTTTTGAGAGTTCTCAAACCACTATGTTTAAACACCAATACTATATTTACTATATCTAATATTAGAATAACTCACATCTACCTCTTTATCAATTCACTTCATAAGGGTATTTTATTCAATCTCCCCAAGGGATATTCAATCCCCCCTTTAGATTTTTTGGAATATATGAAACAATATATAAGAACTTATTAGCTACAAACTCCTAATTTATCCTATTATCCCAATTAATTATCAACTAAAAATATAAATATATTCCATCCCCCATTTAAATATGTTATCCTTTTTATTCCCCCCATTTATCAATAAATTTAAAGTAATGTTAGATGGAAAATAAAGCTGAAAACTTATAGGGATTTTGAGAGATAATACACTCCAAATAACACTATTAAGTGATGCAAGACATCATTTGATTGGGTATTTATTATGATATCTAAAAAATGATCCTTGGTTGAAACATATTCCAATTAAATATCTCCACTTTCCACCTTCTCTTTGATTAAGTGATACATTATATTAGTATAATTGAACCTTGAACATAGTACTATGTTCTTTTAAAAGTTTACTATACTTTGATTATCACTCCCAATTACCAATGGGATGGATCAATAGTCTCTCAGTGAGACCATTCTATCACATCCCCCTCTTCCCTTAGGGTTTTATATGTTATTTCCTAGAGGTGATGGATCCTTCACATTATTCAGACTCGATGTTTCTCTACCCTTCTTAGCCTCATCTTTACCTCACTTTCTTGGTCCCACTCGATCCCACCTATGCTCTTCATACCAGTCCTTAATCATGGGACCCCAATATTGGTCTAGGGAGTTGGTTATCACAATGGTTTGGGATAGTGATGGTGGTATCATAAGGTTTCTTACTTCTTCTGTTGGGTTCCTTTTAGGTGGATCTCAAGTTTCCTAGTACTGGTCTTACTTGTCAGCACTCCTCCTTTTCTCTTATTTCCATACCCATTGTGCAAGACCCCATTTTTGGTCAACATGATGATGTTTTAAGAACGCTTGGGATGTTTATGGTGGTGGGGATGAAGGTGATTTCTCTCTGGTTTACTCTATCATATATTTTTATTTCTATGCTTTGTGCCTCTATTTTGTTTTTTAGCATATTTTAAGTGATTTGCTTCCATTATGTGGTTATTAGTTTCAGCTTCTGGTTTTTGGTTGTGTGACCAATGTTTGGTGGTGGAGATGATTCTTATTTTGTAAGGCGTTGGAGGTGTTCTGGTGGTGGATAGTTTCGTTTTGACTCAAGAAAACGTTTTTTGATGATGATGAATCATATAATTCTTGTTATGTATACATTTTTCATTCTAGATAGTGGTGGTGGTATGGTTTCTATTCAGTTGGTGGTGATTCCAAAGGTAGGGTTTGGTTTTGATTTTATTGTGCTTTCCATTGAGTCCTTAGACTTCTCCATACCCTATCATTTCTCCAGGATTCCACCTCTCTTCCCCTATTCGAACTTGTACGGTTTTTTTGAAGGTGTTTTGGGAATATATTTAGAGCATTCAAAGAAATTATAGGAGGCATCTCTCATGGTGAATTACTCTCTGTCTTTGGGTCCCTGGAGGGTATGTCCTTTGTAATGGTTGTTGAGATACTTTGTTATGTGGTGTTCTACTATGGTATATTTTCGATGATGATGTTGGTTTCTAGAGGATGATTCTTGCCAACGAATTGGTGGGGATGATGTGTATGGTTGGGCCAGGGTGTAAAAATGAGGTCATTCATCACTTGGGGTGGGGATTATGGTTTGAATTTTTAATTTTAAAATTTTAAATTTGAATTTTTTTTGTTGTGGGTATGCGTGAATCATGTGTTGCATTTATGTAGGTTCCCACTTAAACATAAAGTGGCTTATCAAAAATCAAAAAAAAAATGAATTTTAAGGAAGGAAGTTCAATTAATAATGTATATAATATATCCACCCTCATGTCTTTGAGTTGTGTGTTTATACAAATCATTTGTATCATGTCTCATGATTACATAATATACTTCGCTTCCATTTATCCATGGGTGACTAGATTTGTCTTCTTGAAGTTCTATAAAATATACCTTTATTTAATAAATAATGCAGCTCTAGAAGTGGAATTTAGATCACCAACATATCCTAACCAATAAAAATTGGTATATACATAATGTTTAAATTATTTTCCTTTCTCATACCTTAATCCATAATCAAAATTCCCTTTGATATAATTATGGATCTTTTTCTCTACTAACAAATGATATTTCTTAGGATTGATTTGGAATCATGCCCTTAATGTGATTAAAAGAATGATGTATGGTATATATTATTTCAAATAATTTTGTCTACTAATAATATTTTATAACTTTTTTTGACACACACTCCTTCCTTCTTCATTAGTTTAAATCTTGGTCTCATATACTATATAATTAGAGACCAATTTTGATTTTTCTATTTCAAACTTCTTCAATAACTTATGGGCACACTTATTTTTTGATAGAATGTTATAACCTAATGTATTTGTGAATATAAATCACAAAAATAATGTCATATCACCAAACATATACATATCAAATTAATTCCTCTTTTTGACTAAAAATTCCTCACAAGTTTCTTGAAAAAATAATGTCATCAACATAAAAAATAATAATGATTGAGTTTTTTTCAACTCCCTTGATATATATATTAGAATATACCTTACCATTCTTAAATTAAATAATCCTTAAGATACTATCATCTTTTTAATACAATGCTGTGGTGATTTTTTAATCCCACATAAATTCTTATTTAGCTTACAAACTCTTGAGCTATCCCTATTAATTATAAAAACATCAATTTGTTCAATATAGACTTGTTCATGATGTTATCCATTCCAAATGATGAATTAATTTCTATTTATAAAACATCTTAGTTTATTTGTGCACATGTCAAAACAATTATTCAAATAGTTTTAATACATGATATTAAATAAAAATATCATCAAAATCTATCCCTCAAGTTGATAATACCCCTTACATACAAGAAAACTTTATTCTTTGATATTTCAACTTTCCCATTGAGAATATTTCTATAATCTGATTTCGTCCCTAAAAAATTATTATCTTTAAAAAATGACACTAATTCCAAAGTTTCATTTTTTTCAATCTAATTATGTTATTATTCTCACATTTTTATCCAATCCTTATGCTTCAATTCCTCTTAAACACTTTTTAGTTCAACTTGTAAGAGAATGTTGCTATGATTGGAAATCCTCAGACTCTATATATTTTTACACCCTTACAACTATCTCTATGTATGTTTTATATATCAGATTTTTTTAATACTTTAAAATTAAATATTTATTACCACAATCCTTCCCCATTTCTAGATATTATAAAATCATCATGAGAGTTGTTAAAATCTATTTGTGAAACTTTCTCACTCCCATCTTGTACAATAATATATATACGAATTTTTCAATATCATCATCAATAGTTAATGAAATTTTTAGGGAATTTTTATTTTACAAGATAATTACATCATAGTTATCAATTATATTTTTCATGTTATTATTGAAATATAGATAATTTCTTACACTGGGGGTATATCCAAGGAATATCCCCTCATCAGCTCTCTCATGAAATTTTTCAAAATATATTTATTTGATCTTAATATAATATGGACTTCAATTTTTTTAATATATTCAAGATTGGATGTTTTTCCAAGAAACATATCATAAGTTGTGTTTACCATATTTAGTAAATGTAAACATCATTGGGGATGAGGATAACCATATTCTTGTCACTCCCCCTCAAAATGAGGAAATCAAAGTGGCTCTTCTTTCTTTAAATATTGACAGTGCCCCTGGTCTAGATGGGTTTACCAACAAATTTTTTGTGTCATTCTGGGATGTTGTACATGATGATCTTACAATGGCTATCAAGGACTTATTTACTCATTATTACTTGCCACATGGGATGAAATCCTGTTTTATTTCCCTTTTACCTAAGAAGGATAATGCTCTTGACATAAAAGACTTCAAGCTAGTGGCTCTGGGTAATACTATCCCTAAGCTAATCAGCAAGATACTGATGAACAGGCTTGGCCGGGTAGTTGGTGATAGCATTACTGCCAACCAGTTTGGCTTTTTTCCTGGAAGGAATATTCAGGAGTTTCTTTTCATTGCCTCCGAAAGTGTCAATCTTATGAGGAAGAAGGTGAAAGTAGGAAACTTTGCATTTAAAATTGATATTTCAAAGGCATTTTACACTCTATAATGGAGCTTTCTTTTGGAGGTCCTAAGAAGATATGGTTTCTCCAATGAGTTCATAAAATTCATCACCACCATACTATGTTCATCAAGGCTTCCAATTCTGGTTAATGGTACACCTAGAGGTTTTTTCCGCTGTACCAGAGGTGTAAGACAAGGAGACCCACTCTCTGGCCTGTTGTTCTCCATTGCTGAGGATTATCTTAGCAGATGTATTAATGAACTTGCACACATGGGCATTTATAAGAGAATTCGGGCTGGGATAAATGATTTTGCTCCATATCATTTACTGTATGCGGATGATATCATGCTCTTTGGGCAAGCCTCTAGGAAAACTGTTGCCTCGATTAAGGCCCTCTTTCATCATTATGAGGAGGTGGCTGGTCAAGGGATAAGCTGGGATAAATCATCTATTGTCTTTGGTAATGGTGTCATGGTTGGAAAGCAGAACAGGATCATTAGCTCCCTTGAGGTTAAAAAAGGGCCATTGCCCTTTCAATATCTTGGTGTTCCCTTATTCTGGGGAAAGGTGAAACAACAATATTTGGAGGGGATTTCTTATGTAATTATCAATCAACTTGCTAGTTGGAAAGGGAAGGTAATGTCCATGGATGGAAGGATACATCTTGTCAACTCAGTGATCACATCTAAGTTTGTGTATTCCTTCTCTCTGTATCAGCGGCCTAGGGGACTCATTAAGGAGCTGCAAAGTTTGATTAGAAACTTTATCTGGACAGGCTCAATTCATGAGCGCAAGCTCATTTCTATTGCTTGGAAGGACTGTATCAAGCCTGTTGAACGCGGGGGTCTTGGGGTCAAGGATCTAAGGATTTTTAATGATGGACTCATTGGGAAGTTCACTTGGGGTCTTATCTCCGAAGATAATTCGCATGAGTTTTTGGTTAACCGATTCAAAGGCAGGATAATGAATGGTTACATGTACTACCTTGCTTCATCTGTGTGGGATGCTCTCAAGTGCGGCTTCACACAGATTATGAATGATTCAAAGTGGTTAGTCTGTCGCGAATCTAAACTGAATTGCTGGCACACGAACTGGCTTGATCGGCAAATTCAATACATTATTGAAATCCCTCCTGGTGTGGGGCATCTCTCCATTGCTGATTTTTCGTCTCATAGGGATTTATTTGACAGCATAATACCTTCCCAGGTTGAGCTGGAAATTTAGGCTTATGAGTTTATGGATTGCGACACATTAATATGGAAGCATAACAGGAATGGTCAATTTAATAGTATGGATCATTATCAGGTAGCTTGTGGGGGATCCTGTAACTCACCTTCATGGATCAATAAATATAGATCCTTCTTCATTCAGCCTTCTCGCTTCATTCTTATATGGCACATTTGGAAAAACAGGGTTCCTACGCATGACCAGCTTAAGTGGTCCGGTGTCATTTTTGCATCTGCCTTCCATCTCTGCATGTCTACTGAAGGGGATGTCCAACATTTATTCATGGAATGTGCATATGATTGGAGGATTTGGGGTTATCTGGGTGACCTGTTTGAGCTGCAAGTGAAGCGCTTGCCTCTGATGGAAATGCTGGCAAAGCTGTCCGAGATCTGCTGTAGTGAACAGGTACAGAATTTCCATTTGGTGGCTACTCCGGCTGTAATTGCAGCCATCTGGAATGCTCGGAACGATGCAGCTTTTGAAGGAATAATTTCTCCCATACGGGCTGCTATGACGGCGATTCATCAGGAGGTGTTTTCTGCCTTGAAGGTTCAATCGGGTGCGATGTCTAACACTGTTTCGGACTTGCAGATTTCGTGATCTCTTGGGGTCTCCGGGCAGCCCCGGAAGCCGAAAATGACCAGGTTTATCCGTTGGATTCCTCCGATCAGTCCATGGCTCAAAGTTAATGTGGATGGAGCCGCTTCTAGCGCACTTGGTCTATCGGGGTGTGGTGGTGTGTTTCGTACGTACCGTGGCATTGTGAAAGGGTGTTTCTATCATTTCACTGGCACTGGTATTTCTTTTGAAGCTGAGTTATGGGAGGTTGTTCATGCGATCATGTATGATACCCTTTATAATTGGAATATGATATGGATTGAATAGGACTCCCAACTTGCAGTTCAAGCCTTACAAACAAGAACGCGGAATGTACCTTGGCGGATACTTCCAAAGTGGGTTGAATGTATCAATCAGGTTAGTCACATGAATATGTTTATCTCGCATGCCTTTAGAGAGGTCAATCAGGTGGCATACGCTTTGTCCAAGAAGGAAATCATGACAATGGATATGGGATGGTCTCTTATGACCCCCGTCTATTTCTCTCCACTTGTGGAGGCAGATATGTATGGTGCTTTGCGCTCTCGGTCTTGTAATAATCCTGTTGCTGTCTAACTCTATTTTATTTTGTTTAAATTTTTTTTTCTTGTGACCAGTTTTGAGCGGCCCCTGAACTTCTCTGGTAATAACATATTTATTCCTATGTCAACCAAATTCTAATTATTATGATGAACTAATCAATTTTGTAATTCATGTTTGGATCAATATATTCATTCCTCACACCATGATTCTGAATATATTACTCAATTTATCCATTCTTGTATTCAGATACATTATCAGATTAAAATATTTTGATAACACATCCCATTTTATTTTCATCACTACCATGAAAATTCTTAAACATATCAAGAGTTTTATATTTAATTGATATAATTTAAATATAATTCATATGAGTAAAATGAATAGAAAAAGTTATGAATTCATTATTTCCATTGGAGAACTTCAAACTCATTATACTACATACATTAGAGTGTACCAACCCCTGAGGTTTATTAATTTTTATCTCAACCACCTTATGACTATTTTTCACCATCATCCCTTTGTGAAAAATTTCACAATTTTTTAGTATTAGGATTATTCATTGATATTATCCTCACATATTTATACTTGATTATCTTATCTATGTTATTTTGACCCAAATTCCCATATATCCAATTCCAATGATGATTTTTCTCATTTATGCATATGAAACATGATCTTTGATTCTTAGAAATCAAAAATAGGCTACCATTGGTTTCCCATCCCTTAATAATGATAACGATATACTTCAAAATCCTTATGAAACACTAATTCATGCAAAAAATTAAATCATTCTTATTTTTTCAAAGTTGAGTGACATTGAAGATATTATTTCAAAACCAATAAATAAAGAGAATACCACTAGATTCAAGTCTATTCTCACCAATTTTGGAACTTCCATATCCTTAGACATATAGTGATCCATCATTTACAAATGTGACAACTCCTATATAATAATTTTGGATCAAATTTAATATTTTTTTTTGTTTCTATTCATGTGTGGTGAGAAACCACTATCATGTATCAAATAATTTCCACCTTTTTTTCTTTGTAATCCACACAAACTACCAATTCCTTTTCAAGATCACTAACACACTTGATATATTTGGAATTCTTAATAATCATCAATTTTTATATTATCACTATGAGGCACTTTTTATTAGTGTTTTTGTGTTGATCATACCTCCCACATGTTACCTCATGAGAATTATAAAATAGTTATTCAATCCTACCTAAAATTTTGGTTATTGTCTTGGATGACCATAAGGAACATTAGGTTGAATACCAATAAATTCATAAGCTCTATTAATTTGAGGGAGTGATAAATTTTACTAGAAAAAATAGGATTTATTTTCATATAAACCATATCAACAACAATTTACTTTAAATAAAAATCTCATAGTGTTGTGAATAGATTTGTCAAAATCTACTCTTTGATTTTCCTTACAATTCAATCTATGATCCTATTTCTCAATATTATTATGATTAATATCTCTTTCCTTCACCTTGCATTTGAAATTAATCTTTTCATATGTATTATACTTCTTATACACCTCACATCCTTTAGAAAATTCAGTATCACCATTTAGTTTAGTAATGGGGGTTTTCTCCTTTTAGGGGGAAGTAATCAACCAATTCCATTCCTTATCACTAAATACATCATTTTTGTTGAAACCTTGATCATACACCATGTTAGTTTAAGTAAAATTAGGATTATATACACGTTTATTGAAGGAATTAATATATTTCATAGTTGATTTTAAATTTTTACCAACTTCCTTCATAATGTTTATAAATTCAACAACATAGAAATTTCTCAAGTAATTTTTAGCTTTAACTAGATTTACCTCAAGATACTTAACTTCATAATTCTATTCAATAATAATTTATATAGTAATCACAAATATCATATTCCATTTTTCCAGAATTTAATTGAGAACTACTATTATACATGTGAAATCCACTTGCATCGTATAAATGTATTTTTCATTTAATTATATAGAAATTTTTGTAATGAATCATTATCCATATATAAAGAATTGATTTAATTATAATGTTTTTTGATTTTTAAGACTTACCAAAATCTCTATACATAATTGGAATTATTTTGGTGTCTCCCCATTAGTACATTTTTCTTCACTACTTCCATATTATTCTTAAATAAAAGGATATATAGGTTGATTTTATTGATCCATAAAGGTATTTTTCAATTATACTTCCATGTATTATTAATCTATTTCACTTTTTTCATATCAAGATGTGGAATTTTATTTTAAGATAATGTTTCTTTTACTTTATGTGTTGTATGTTACCGTAACTTTATAAGAATTTACTTCATTGTGACAACTTTACAAATTATTTATCTATAATGAAATTTAAGATTGATTATCCTCTTCACCCTAATTATTTATCTTAGGACAAGTATTAAAAAATATACAATCATTCCAAAATTTAAAATCTTTAAAGGAAGTTTTACTTTTTAAATTCATTTTTCTTATTTCATGGATTTTGATAATAGTGATCTGATTTTATCAAAATTTGTAGAACCATTTTTAGTATTATTTTACTCCTTATAAGAATTTATAGGATTGAGTTGTTTTCTAATTTTTGAATCCATGGATGTTGTCTCCTTATTAGATTTGACTTATCCCCTTATGTAAGGTCCTCTACTCATCTCATAGGAAATCATGAAATTATTATGCTTTTCGATAGACTACTCATCCAATTCTTTTTTCTTTAGGGAAGAAATATTTTCACTAAATATCCAAGAGATTCCTCATTAATTTCTTCACTGATGTTAAATCCCATGGAATTTTAAAATATCCTAAAATCAAGATTAAAATTTTATTCACTTGAATAATGAATTCACCCACAAACTAATATACCCCCATGAGGGTATCCTGAAATTGGCCTTGACATATTTGTTACCATGAATCTTTAACTTTATTTTCTCCCTCATGAATGTCATCAGTTTTAACCTATATTCTTTTTACTTTATTTGATCCCATAACTCCTGTAAACCCATTATCTAAGAGGAATGACTATAATGCATTATGAACTCTCCCATCAGCTTTAATATTATTTTTGTACAAAAAAATGTATATCATTCCAATTTTGAAAATATATACTCTATTATTAGTGTTTTCAATAATTTAGAATCTAAGATAAAGGAAAAAATGGAACCATGATTTCCTTTAATAGTTTGATTCCATTTAAATTTAACTTAGGAAATATTTTAGTGTTTATAGTATTCATATAATACATAGATCTCATTAATCAAAATTATATTAGAAATAAATAAATAAATCAGATATTAGGGAAGGATAACTAGATCATCTTCTTGAATTCAATAATACTAAGTGTAATTATTATTTGAGAGTAGACCACCAAAAAGTGGGGGAGAATCGATGGTCACAAAAATAAAAACATTCGAAATTTATTTCCCTTCACTAGTTATTGGGATTGGATATCAAACATAATGATGTGATGATGAGAGATAGAGTGAGAAAGAACACACATGACTCAAGGGTTTTTATGAGGACCACTCACCCTTATTATCAGGTGACTAATCATTGGTGTGATGAAATGGTTCTCCCACTACCCACATTCTTAAAATATTATCAATCTGAACAAGGATAAATTAGAAATATGGTTTTGAAATTTAATTACACAAAAGAAATAAAGGAATAAAATATCAATCGATCATCACTTACTAACCTCAAGTACCTCTAGAATTATTATTTCTCGTTCACAATTTCCCTCTCATCAATCCTAGTGAAAATCATCCAATAATTCTCCATGGTGTAGAATGTCAGTTAGATTAGAGTTTCATTTATCTTTTCATCACACATAGGTTTGTGTGAAAATCCTAATATTTATATCCTCCTCATCCATTAGGATTTGATTCCCAATGATGATGTGTGGTGGTTAGATATGAAAGTTATGGGAAATTTTCATTTTAGAATATGTGATAATATCTAAAAAAATTCACAAAACCATTTATGAATTTCTCTAATATTTCTAAGTGAATACCTTTTTATCTCTTAACTAGTTCTGATTAAAATTTTCATAGATAAGAAATTTTATTGTGACATCCTACTCTATGGAATAGAATATAAAATTGTGATGTGAGGTCTTTATAGATCTTTAGAAAGTGACCCAACAAGATTTATGGGGTCATTATACAAAAAACATCTTTCCACAAAACTCCTCTTGAACAATGTCATGATGCCATGTTTTCTGGAAGAGGTGTGATGCATCTATAAAATTGTATATTTTCATGCTATCCTCAAGTAATCAAGGATAAATACCTTTGAATATGATTTTATCTTTATCATAAGAGTAAACAATTTTCCTCATTCTGTATTGATAATAGAATTTTTTTTATGACTATACCATTATCTTCTTTAACTTTGATAATATTTTATTCTTTTTCATCCTAATTAGCTCTAATTTTTTGAAAAAAATCTTACTTAGCTATAATTATCCCCTCATTCATCTGTGGGAATGTTTTCTGAAAAAAAACATGAAATTTGTTTCATAACCCATGAATGAATTTCCTCAAGAAATGAGTCATACTATACCTCAAATGTTAAGGTTATCTAATCACCACATCAAAAGATATTTTGATGTCATTTATAGTTCACAAAACTTTTCATGTAAAAAAATAATATATTGACTATGTATAATTGGAAAAAAACCACAACTATACCTTTATCAATTAACTTCATGGAGGAGTTTCATTTAATATCACGAAGGGATCTTCAGCTATCCATATATTTTTCAAAGTGAATTTATATAAAATTTAGGAGTTTCACATCTACTAATTCCATATGAGATAAACTATTTGATATAAAAAATAGATTTTAGTTTTGAATAGTTTTCAATCATATTTTGTTTTATTTTCTATTAAAATCATTATTTATGTAGTAGGTTGTTTTGTTTTCGTAGTTTTGGGAATAATAATAAAAAATTGAATTTTTATGCAATGATTTTCATTACCTTTTTCTATAATTTTTATTTGAAATTAATTAAATTTTGTTTTGAGGTGATTTGATGCAAAGAATAAGGGCTGTGAAAGGTTAAATGTAAAATTCAAAGGGATGTGTAATGTTTCACTAAGAAACACAAGATATGAAAAAATTACATTCTATATGAATTAGATTTCATAATTCAATATTGGAGACTCAATATATGGGGGTATCAGATCCTAATTCAATATTATCAATCCAACTGAATCGGTACCCATACCTAAGAGTATGATAAAGTATATTTTGTTTCTTATTAGAAAATGATATATCATAATAATATCAATGATATCTTATAGCCATCATATTTTGAATACATCCATATATCAAAGGATCCTATATCAACTTTCTAGGACAACGTTAGTGGAGGTACGATGTGGTAAAAATCCTTAAAATAACATTATATACCATTATGATATAAATTATAGCATAATAATTTATTTACTAATAAATACCTTCTTGGACATACACATTAAATATATAATTAAAGGTAATTTAATAGGCATTTAAATGCTCTGTTTTTATAAAATTTAAAAATTTATACACTTAAGGATATATTCTGCCTGTCAGCACTGAATCATCATATCTTAAGGTAGCTTCAGAACCTATATAGTGAGATCCACACATATTATGAATATTCCCCAACATAGTATTAGGATTTAAGCCTTAATGATACATCACCACTTTAATATATTTTATAGATTCAATGTAGACTATGTCAACACCAACTGAGGCATAGAGCTCAATCTGTAGAATATTGTCAGTTCATTCATTATGATACAATAATTGTTTCAAAAGATTTTATGTGAAAAATAAACACAAAATAATGGCATTTAATACTTAATTTAGTATAAAATATGGTAAAATTATCAAATTGAACCGTTGATGATGTTTTCAAGACATATGGACTCTGTGCACAACTTGAGGGGACTAAGGGAATCCTGTTATATTGATGTCTAATCAAATGGGTAATTCAATTATGAGTTGTATTGATGGAAACAAAATCCTTGATAGAGAGATAATAATCCTATGTGGTAAGGTTAATGGAGATTTTGGGATGAAAATTGACAATATTTTGTATATACAATACACATTGATTGATCCCATCAAACACTACCAATGTCGATTGATGAAAGAAAGAAGAAAAAATAAAAAATGGAAAGATAATGGTTCAGAGGGGGAATATGGGTAAATTTAAGGAGGAAACTAGATATAAGATAGATTTGTATAGAAGAGACTTAACCATTAAAGAGAAAATGACATCTCTTTTTATTTTTTATTTTTTTTATGATTAGGCTTGTTTAGTTTCATTAAGAGGTTTGGGTAAAGTGATGATTGGATTACTATCAATGCATGAATGAATTAATTTCTTTATATATTATTATACTGTTCCTGATCACCTAGTTTATTATTAGAGAGGTTAGGGTGATGTAACAAAAGTAGAAATCCTACTTATTAACTAGAGGTGGAACATAGTTATTTAAAGAAAAGTAGCGTCATAAAAGGAAAAGGAATTGTCAAATCACTAACTATTAATTGAAATCCCTTAGTATACCTAGAAAAAGAAAACTTATGAGGATATACAGAGTGTATCAAGAGATCACATGAAATTTTATGTGGTGTTACTAGTGTAGAACTGTAGAATTCAGGAGTAGCCAATATGAATCAATGAAACTGATTTCAACACACCACTATAAATTAATTTTTTAGTTAACTCAAATGTATTTCTTTCGTTCTCATATTAATTTATCACTTATTAAATTATTATTTCTATGACTTCAATTATTTTAAATAATTCCAAATGAACATACACCCTACTTGTTTTTATATTCTTACCATATGTAAACTAAATTATGTTAATGCTAATCCTATCAATAAGTAATAGATTTAAGGTACTCCCAGTTAATTTTCTATAACACCCTATATAATTGTAGTGGAGTTGTGAAGTAGAACTAAAAATTCATAATCCAAGAATTTTTTACACTATTTATAGGGATATTCATGGTTTCATTTAACATTTAAAATACATTTCATATATAAGAAAAAATTAATATATAAATTCAATATATTATTCGTTGATTTAATAGATTTATCATTACTATATACTTACTGATACCTTTGTTATATTTTAAGGTGCATACACAATAAAATATCCCTTTGTGTAGGCCTAATATCTCTAATAATTGAGATATAAATTCATTTTAATAGAATTAGGGATATGAATATATAGGATATGGAAGGAGTTTATCGAGTTAGGGTACCACATGCAAGAGTAGAGCTGCGGTTTCATAAGGTAATTATGAAAAATAATAAAATCAAACTAAGGATAAGTGGAATTCAAGTTCAAGGGTTTTTTGAAACCCTTATTTCATTAAAATGACTCCAAATATAATAAATTGAATGTTAAATAACCACCTCTTATTTTATCTACCAACATTCAATAGAATTCCATCCAAAGATTTAGTGAAATTTATTAATAATTTCTTAACAGCTATCTAGTATATTCCAGTCAACAGAGCGATAAAGGATAAAATTAGATTAAGTTGTTTTAAATAATATATAAAGAGAAAAGCAAGGAAATTAACACTATAATTAGAGGATAATTAATTTAATATATGATAGGATATTTATAATTCATTTTTAAAAACATTTTTCCCACACATAGAAAAATTGATCCATGAACCTGAATTTCCATGTTTGTTTAGAATGAACTAGAAATATTTCGGGGTTACTACCAAAATTTACCCTAAAATCAATTTGAACACACTCTATTGATGTAGATTTTCTATGAAGGCATGAAATTAATGGGAAAAACATTTGTATATTCTAGAGAAAGGGTCACTATGGTGATAAGATACCATAGGAACTTAATCATAATTAGAATATGATTTATAAGAGCTCACAATATAAGAAAATATTAGGAAGAATATATAATGAAAGTGAATTAACATTGAAGTATGATGTGAATTGAAAGATTAAAAATTTTTACAAGTAGCTACATAACCTTGTTTGAAGGACATGATAAAAAAAGAATAATTGAATTTCTATGGAATTGTTTTGTCTCAGTTCCTTTCATTTTCCAAATTTTAATATTTCAGTACATTTCAACTCATCAACTCTAGTTGAGGAAGTGATATATATGAATAAATATGATATATAACCTATAATAAACATTTTATTCTCCAATACATATAATTTAGGTTGGAATAGCATCCCAACCCTCTCATGTAAAGAACAATGAAACTTTAAAAAAGACAGCCTGCCATATTTTTAGGTAAAATTCCAATCAGGTTATCATAAATAAAAAACTGAGGATATTATAGGGATTAACCATTAATATTAAAGAAATATGATTCTAGGTTTTTGAGAAATATATAGGAACTTAATGATATTAATGAAATTCATCTCAAGATAATTGACCTTATCAATAATAAAACTTAAAAAATTTAAAGATTTAAATACTGATTTCAATGATATTTTGTTAAAAATCATAATATATAATTAAAAGTGGGATAAAATACCCGAAAATACCATGATAATCATTGGAAAGTTTCCAAAAACTACATAAATTAACCCAAGAGAAGGTTTAATGACCATTACCACCAGAGGATGGAAAATACATAATGTAAAACATGAAGAAAAACATGCACAAGATGAATTATAAGTTGAAACGGGTAAGGAACATAACTTTAAATAAGATAGAAATGATAGTGATAAGGATAAAGGATACAAAAAAGTTTAATTTTCAAATAAAAATGAAGAGGAAATAAATTGAATATGGGAGGGTAGTGATCAAAATAATTGATAATGATATCAAAGAATATGAACCACTTCTTCCATTTCTATAAAGTGATAGAGAGTTTGAAAAAAATAGGGTCAAATAATTCAATAGGTTAATCCAGATGTTCTAGAAGATATGATTTGACTTGTATTTTGTAGAAGAATATGAAAAAATTACAACATATACTAATTGTTTTTTGAAAAAATAATATTTAATAAGAGGAGGGTTGAGGAGTTTATAATAATTCCATTAACTAAAGAATAAAGTGTTTTAATTTGGAGAATTATTCCATCGAATATAAAGGATCCAAGCTATATGAACATTTCCTATCAATTTGAATAAAAGACAACATTTACATGCCATATAGATTTGTGAGAATGTATAAACTTGTTACCATTGAAAAATTATAGGGTGTTATCTGTTGGAGAGGTAAATATCTATATAGTGGCTTTAAAATTTGCAGATTGACCTATAACCTACCTCTATGGAGTTATATACCCATAAGATTTTAAAAGATAATATTTCTAGTATATTTCTTGGTTTTTTAAATGGAGAGTTATAAAGAAGTTCTAGTAATCCTAAGAATACCATTTTTATCCATTCAGAGAGATTTGATTGATTTTCTATAAGGAAACATAATTTTAATGTTTGTGAAGACAAAGAGATTTTAAATGTATTTCAAGAATTAAAACATCTTCTAGGATTGGATGGCTACTTTTCTACTGATATAATTGGAAAAAAATTTAAAAGGAATTATCATTAGAATTGAGTATTGGTATGGTTGAGAGAAATGAAACACATGATCTTATGAATGATCCACTCCAATATTTAGAAGATCATGGGAATCATAGTGTAGAAAGCTATCATAGGTATCTAGATGGATAATTCAAATTGGAATTATATAAAAAATAGAATGATTATTAAAGCATTTTTAAAAAATACATCAACCCTATAACCAAATACACTACTACCTATGTTGATATAAAAATATTCAGGTGAACAAAATAATTTCAAATTAATCATGTCAACTGATTTGGAAAGGGATTAGAAGGTTATATTTATTGAATTTTTATGGAAACATAATACTACAATTTCATGGATCATTTTTTTATATCAATGTTATGAGTCAATAAATGTTAATTCATAAGATAATCAGGGAAGATGAGGTGAATCCCACTATAGAATATCAAAGAATACTCAACCAAAATATGAAAGAGATTATGAATGTTGTTATCCTTATGATACTTGATGCATGAATAATTTACCCTATATTAGATAGTTAATGGGTGATTCCTATACATGTGGTTTATAAGAAAGGTAGAATGATATTGGTGAAAAATGAGATAGGTGAATTGATCCAAACAAGGGTAGTAACATTATAGAGAATCTGTATTGATTATAGAAATATAAATAGGGAAATAAGAAAACACCATTTCCACTACATTTCATTTATTAGATTTTGGAATAGAAATCAAGACACACTCACTTTTTTATGGCTATTCAAGATAAATTAATGTCCCAATCTATCTAATTGATCAAGAGAAAACAACTTTCAAAAGTACTTAGGGAACATTTTCATATAGAAGAATGTCCCTGGGATTGTGTGGTGATTCTACCAAAATTCAAAGATGCATAATGAATATTATAATATATAGTGTATAATATTATTAAAGTATTCATGGATGTATTTTAGTTATTTGGATGCAATTTGGAGATATATTATTGAAACTTTAAAGAGTTCCTGATAGATGTGAGGAAACTAATTTAGTGATTAATTGAGAAGATGATAAATCTTAGAAAGAGAATGAATCATGCTTAGCCACAAGATATATAAGTATTATATTAAGTTTTTAAAGGCCAAAATTGATGTAATTTTCATAAAGGTAGTGATAAATTCCGTAGGAATTGATAAATTTTTTAAAGATTTATATGGGATTTCTCAAAAATTTCTAACCCATTATATTGAAATCTTATAAAGGGTACCAAACTAAATTTTGGAAAATATAATTTATAAGACTTTAACTAACTCAATAAGGAGTTGATTTTAACTCCCATCATCACTACACTGTATTCTAACATATCTTTTTAGATCACGATAAATTCTGGTGATTTTACTGTAGGAGAAGTTCGTAGTTAGAGAAAATAAAGGAAAATAATGTAATTTATTAGGCTTTGAAACTACTAAATAGATCAAAAAATATATTATAATACAATAGATAATGAGATTTTGGAAGTTTTTTATACCATGGATAAGATTATAAATTATCTAATTGAGAGTAAGGTGATAATGTAAACTAACCACTCAGCTTTGAGATAATTATTGTCTAAGAAAAAAGCCAAGACGAGGGTAATTAGATAAAAAATTCTATTAAAATAGAATATAAATAAATTAAAGACAAAAAAGAGTTGATAAGTAAGTTGTAGATCACTTATTAATACTATGTAATTTATTGGGTGATCAAACTTATCCTATCAAGGGATAGGTTTTAGATGAAAAATTTTATACTATTAAAACCAGAGGCATGACTTTGTATTATAAAATTGTTAATTAAATTATCATAAGGAAAATCTCATAAGGAGTGACGTAAAAGTAAATTAAAATATTTATAACTTATTTTAGATTCTAAATTTTAGAATAACTATACTTTTAAAAATATTGAGAAAATATATCAATCCAGATATATGTACCTAAAAAAGAAATTTTTTTCCATTTTGAACCACTATCATGCTATAAATTATAATGGAAAATCTATATGTTTAAATATTATTTATAAAATTTTAAAATATGGGTTTTAATATTCTATAATTTTTAAGGATGTTAGAGAATTTTATAAAATTTATGAAAACTTTTTGAGAACATAAATCACTGGAAGATTAAATGAAATGCACTAAAATAGGAATCTAGAAGTAGATATTTTTAATGACTGGGGATTAAAAATCATAAGTGAAATTTTAAATTCATATAGAAATGAATATATTATTATGGTAGATATTTATGATTCAAAATGTGTTGAATACATTCAATTTTCATACAAAATGTGATCAATTTTGTCTATGTTTTTTAATTTTTTTTACTGATATAGAGTTCTAAGGAAAATAATCAGTCTTAATGGTGTTACTTTTTTGAACAATATTTTTTGAGATTTTGTGGATAAATATATAAGTAATAATAAGAATATAATTATCTAGTATTCACAAACTTTTGTATAAGTGGATGTTTCAAATAGGGATTATAAAGGGATACTAGAAAGCACAGTCTATAAATAGATAAAAGACTGGAATTAAAATTTAGAGTGTAGATTTTGAGCATATAAAACCACATAAAAAACACTAATTTGTATATCCCCTTACAATCTGGGGTTTATAAAGGAGATACATCTTACAATTTATATTTAGGATATATTTTTTTGGGCTATTAAGGTTACAAAAATGGATTACATGGGTATACTTGAAAATAGGAAGTTTAATCAAAAGGAGAAAGATGAAATTAGAAAAGATTCATATGATAATGTTGAATTATAATGGAAAGATCCAAAATATTTCATGATAAGTTGATACAACAAAAGGAATTAAATTTAGGATAATTGGTCATTATGTTCAATTAAAAAATCAATCTATTTCCATGGAAATTTTAGTCGAGGTAGTCTGAACCATTTAAAGTGTTGGGGGTTAGTATGAATGGAGCAATGGTGATTACCTTAGATGGAGGAGAACCATTCATTATTAATATATAGAGACTGAATACTTACATTTAAGGTACATATTTGGTGAAATCTAACATGTTGTGGATAAAAGGATAAAGAGTTATAGAAATCAGGATGACGACTATAAGAGAAGTTCCCTTAGACGGTATCCCAATCACATGAATTTTCTTTTAGTTAATTCATTTTTAATAATTATTAATACAACCCACTGAGTGTGTTTCATATAATTTATAGGATGAAACATAAGAATAAGATAGATTAAAGGTCAATCAATAAAACACACAACATAAAACAAGAGCTTACCAAAAAGGGGAATACTCTACTTACCCTAATTTTAAATCAATTAATTCAACATAAATATGATTTTACCCAATAACTATGACTAAAAATATTGGATCAGAGAGAAAATCAATTTTGTGGGATATAGTGGTGTTTATGTTCCATTTTTTTTGAAAACATGATAATTCAATCAACAAACTCTTAGAGACAGGCTACTTATAAAACATGGAATCTCTTTTTTGTGAACCTAGTCATCAAAATTTCAATGAAATGATTTAGGAGAATCATATTTAACTTTTATATACTATTTTTTTGAACTTTAACATCGTTGAATAGTTAACTATAAGGAAACACCACCTTAGAGTGAAAAATGTAACAACAATTCTATAATTTGTATGAATTTGAGTAAAATGGGCAGTTGGGAACACACATGAAGTTTTCAAATATTATTAAGAACATGGTGTGTGTGTGAGGAAAAGAAAAAAAATGAATATTTTTTAAATGAAAATATTTTATATGACTCCCCAATCATGCTAATATTCCTTAACTGTCAAAAATATTCTTTAATGGTGTTTTTTGTTGGGATAATTTCGTTCAAGTTTAGTCATGCTTACAGAATAAGTGCACTGCATAAGTAATGGTTTAAAAAAACAAAAACTAATATTGTGTATTGTGATAAAGGGAAATTAAAACAATGGAGAATACTAAAATAAGATTAAAAAGTGACACATGAGTTATTAGAATATTGTATAATTTGAATTAAGGATGTGATAAACTAAACTATAGATGAGAAAATTTAAGGAGATGAATTTTTGAAAGTGTTACATGTTAGAATCATGGTGTAGTGGTCTAAAATATCCAAACCTATTAATTTTTACATTTTTGGTATTGGAGTTGTTGGGAGGAGTTTAGAGGAGGAATGGTTCTGATCAGAGTAGGGATTTTAGATCTGAATGTGTTGTTGCAACATGTATGTTAAGGTCACATCATGAAGTGTTCACTATAGTAGAGGGAGACTCTATAGTATTGTATATAATGGTTTTTAAGTATGGTTTGTGGTAGGAAGTCACCCTTCTTTACAGATGGGGTTCACAATGTGGACATGAATACAATGTTATGAAGATAAGTGGTCAAATATGGAGAGTATTTTATGGTGTGATTCATGGTGTGTCTTTACCTATCATGGTTTGAAGACCACAAGGACGGTTTCTAGGTGCCTATATCACAAGTGATGTTGCGGCGTGATGGTACAACTCACGACAAGACCTTTATTCATTTTGACGCGGTTAGTTATTTTGACCAGGATTAGAAAGGGTGATATTTGGAAGTCTTAATACCTAAATTTAAAATATTTGGTGTATATTAACCCATCAAAATGTGAAAATAATTCATCACAACACATGTTAGAGTTTTAGAGATGGTTCTGGTGTAAATATGACCCATTGCTCCATGATCCTGTGCTTTTTCTATCTAGATATAAATTTGGAAACTCTAAAAATTTCTCTTATATCCAATTTTTTCTCTCAAACTATTATAGTCCCGAGGTGTATTTTTGGATTATAATATTCCAAATTTGATAAATTTTAATCCTTTTCTATTTGAGATCTAGAATTATTCCATCTGAGGTGTTTTATTCACCTTTCTCTTGGTTTCTATTATGTTAATTCCCAAAGAAAGGAATAATAGTGGAATTAGTTCATTATAGTGATTTTTTGGTGAGTATATTACAATTATTTTTGTGTTCTAGAATATTAAGGTTTCATTTATGTTATTAAGGCCTCGAGATCATCTCTTATCCAAGTTGTTATTTAATAATGATCACCTAAAAAATGGCCAGGGTATGGGATTTAAGAAATCTCCTTTATTCTATATAAATTATGGGACTAACATGTTTATGTTTAATTTAGGCAAGGTGTATAGATTAAAAAAATAAATATAATGAACCAAACCTAATAAAATTGATATTAAATGGGTGAGTAACATTTTGTTACTTGTTTTCATGATATTGTTCATGGGTTTATACCTTTATACTACTAATGTTGAAAATCAGTGTTTTTGTCAGGCCTTGAGTGTTGATGCTATGAGTTGTTTGTTGGTGTATGGCCTAGTGTTTCATTTGATGTTAATGATGTGTCAATATTTTCATAGTGATATTTGGATATAGTGGTGATTCCTGGAGAATTGTTATGGATTTCTCTAAAGGAATTGGATTTCATGCTTGGAAAATTATCCTCAGAAAACACACAATAGTTTGATGCGATATTAAATGATTAATCAATGTGATTAAGGGGGTTTCATATTGCTACAACAAGTAGTAGTAAAATATTTATATTCAAAAATGAAGTTATTAATTCACAGGTAATTCATTTTCAAAAATGAGTTTATTAATGTTTGATGAATATTGAGAAAGGATGGGTGTTTTGATGTTTGAGGATATGACTTTGTGGAATTTTATTTCTACACATATATATTTATAAGTATTTTTAAGGTGGCCTCTTATTAAAAAAGTGGTCCTCCTACCGATCATCCATGGCCAAGGCTCAACCATAGGCTCATGTGGGACCAAGGTCAAGCACACTTATTGTCAGCCAACTTGTGCCAGCCAAAGGGTGGAATGGGGAATAATAACCACAATGTGTAGACAGCCCTGTGTGTTAGGCCCATGGGGTGTCTGCACCTATATGCGTGCATAGAGTGGCCTAAATATCAGAGGGATAAAGCCCAAGTGGTGGGTCTATGTAGGTTGAATGGGTTCCAAACCACGTATCCATCTTGAGCAAGCGATGGTCACGAATTAGATAATATTATGAAGGCAATCCACCTCAAAGTTTCGATGTGGGATGAAAGGTTCTCAGGTACTATTCCTACATCATTTAAATGTCACAAATAATGTGGACCAATATATGAGTTGATCTTCTCCATCTATTAAAATACTACATATAATAAGATTAGAAATATGCAGCCATCCAATCTCCCACACAAAGAAAATTTGAGTTGGCTTCATCGTATTCTTCCTCTTGATAAAGTGTTGGTCTATGCGATCTCTAGACAACTAGAAATCTCTACTCGATATATCAATAACTCAATACAAGGAATAACGAACCAAATAAAGCATGTAACTTCATTGTGAATTAGAATTATTATCATGAAGTCATCACATGAATCCCATTCTAAGAACCAATTACAATGAAAAGAATGAGTAGTAATGTGTTAAGTCATCAGATGTTGATATTTTGATCACGTGATCAAGTGAAGATGAACACTGAATCCATCACATGAATGTCTAGGACCATGAGAGATTATATATTTCTCATGAATTATCATTTTGATTTTTTTTGATTTTTTGAGAAGATATTGACTAAGGTAACAGATGATCAATATAGTGATCATGAGAAGAAGAAGTATCGATCTCATGAATCCCATGATCATTCAAATGGTGAATGAAAAAACATAAAATACTTGACATTCATGATCTCCTAATATCTTCGGGGAATTTTAAGAAGTAATCAACATGGAATGAAAAGTGGATTCTCACATCTATAAACACAGAGGCTCAGTTGAGAGAATATTTCTAATACAATATTGAATGAATGTGGAGTGATATCTCATGAAAATAGAGAGCAGACACTTGTTTTATTCACATGAAGAAGAAGGGTTCACATGATACTATCACATGATGGATACTCCACAGACAACCATTTTATCTTGAAAGAGAAACTCACTGGATAATAAGGGCTTGTGAAGCAATAGAGGAGACAACCTGCATACACCTCTTGTCTCGTGAATGCATCTATAGGAAAACAACGTTTCTCATGAGGGAAAACAAAAACAACAACACCTGTGCAGAAAATATATTTGATAAGGATCCCATAAACAATATCTCTTTTATCATTAAGATCTTAATATAGTATTATAGACACAACTAGTGTCTTGTGAATTCCATCTTGTAAATCACTGAGGGGATACCTGGAGACATATTGGTCATGTGAAGATAGTGAAACATAAACCCACAAACAACATTTGAGTCTTGTAAAGCATAGGATGGGACATACATGGACACTCTTCTTATAACACGAGGTTTTTATGTGTAGAGCATTACGATTGTGTAAAACACATACATGGAGGTAGTATGACTAAGGGAGAATAGTTGACATGAATATTATGTGATTATGCGAAGGGATCATTGAGGTCATGAGATCTATTCTTGCAAAGGAAGGAGGAGAACCCATTAGTTTTACTGGGGTGTTACGAAGGTAGTAAATAGATAACATAACCTTGGCTAGATCCTACACTTTTCATCATAAAGTGAATAAGAGAGGAAGGCAAAGGTTTCATGCTACCCATGCAATCCATTTAAGCATAATTGAGATACCCGAAACAATTTGGATGCCATGAAATCCATATATAAAGTATACTTTATTAAAAGGAGTTGATAAATCAAGAAGAATTAGTTTGAGTTTGTGAAAGTTGTGTCATTCATAAAATATTGAATAATATTTCATTCACCTCTTGCTCACATTTTAGTGAGGTTGAGACTTCATTCCGAAAAAATCATAGCTTGCACATTGTTACACTGAAACAACTTGTAATTAAAGGTGAAAAGAATTTATTATGAAAGACCAAAATAACACTTTAGTGGATATCAAAGATACTTATAGTCTACATGAGAAATTAATATCCTACAAGAATGTGGAGGAATATTAAAGATCATCCTATAGTGGATCAAGACTTCATCAAAGGTGATGTCTTCCAATTGGTGTCAGGCATAGTTGAGGTCTTTTGGTTAGAGCCTGGAGCAATAGAAGTCTCTCTACTAGAGCTAGAGAATATGTCTTTCTGTTTGATCAATATGGAAATAGAGTCTCTCAGTTGGATCCAAAGCATTTTGATCACCTATTTTATAGTTAAGAATCAATGTTGGGGGTCGAACATGGAAATGAGAATGTATTTTTATCGATCCTTGTAAATACTATGTATGTCCCTCTCTATTACTACCACTACACATGAAGTGGTATTAAGGGAAAATATAGAGTGAATCTAGAACCTTAACAGGTTTGAGAGGTTGAATTTTAAAGGAAATGGATTTATAAAAAGAAATCACCGATTCACCCATCTCCACTCAGTGGTAAACTCATCTTAGGGAACTATAAGTGGTATTAGAGCATTAGGTTACCTCTAAATATTGAAGAAGAAGTCTAACATATGGGGAATATTAATTCTATAAATAAAATATGTTTTGTAACATTAGATGGGAATAATTATCACAGTTGTAAGAATATGATGCTACCCTATCTCCTATCACTTGACCTATAAGTGAGATGCTACAAAAAATCGGGTTTCCACCAATTTATGATTATGATTCCATGAAACAAGTTTATAAGATAAATATAGAGTTAGATGGAATGGCTCAAAATTCCATCTTGATGTCTCTAACTGAAACGTTTTTCACAAAGGTCATGGGTCTCCAGACTTCCAAGTGGATTTGGGATAAACTCAGAAGAAGCTATGATGGAAATGTAGGAGTCAAGGAATCCAAACTACAAGTTCGGAGGAGTAAGTTTGAGGATATTAAAATGAATGATGAAGAAAATATTAATGACTATTTCATGAGAGTAAATAAGATAGTAAGAAACATTATAGGATTTGGTGAGAAACTGGATAACTCTATCAATGTCAAAAAAATGATCAGGAATTTCCCAAATCAATTTGATTAAAAGGTATCATTCCTAGAAGAAAGATCTCTTGATGAACTAAAAAAAATTAACATAGATTATGAGATGTGGAAAATTCCTGATTTCAAGAAGAAAGGTAGAATTGAAATGGCCTTTGAATCCATGAGAATGGGAATAGTAAGAGAAGAATAAGCTGAAGAATATAAAGATTCATATAGTGATAAAGATGACGATAACTTCAATCAGACATCTTCCCTTATATAAAAAGTGTTTAGGATGGGAAAATGGAAGTAAAAGAATAAAAAATACCTAAATGCTTCAACTATAGTATCATTGGTCATTTTTCCAAGATGTGTCCAAAGAATAAGGTAGAAGAATCATAATTAGAAATAGAATCAGACAATGATATATCTGATAAATACAAACGGGAGAAGAAGAAGAAGAAATACTATAGTAGAAATAATATAAATCTTATGAGAAAGCATTAGAAATATTCATCATCAAGTTTTTCTTCAGATAGTGAAGTTAGTTTCTTTTTCCAATCAAAGAAAAGACAAGACTCATCTAGAAGTAGTGATGATGGAGAGTAATGAACCAAAGTTGAGTGGAAGATGAATGAATATTCAGAATTATTCATGGAACATATCAAATATCTCAAGAAGGAAATGAATAATCTTGAGAAAGAAAATATAAAATTATCTTCTAAAAAATAAGTAAGAAACATTTTATGTTGATGAAGAAAATGAGTTGTTTTAGAAAGACGTATCTTTTATCAGTGAGATCAAGATACATATATTCGAAATCACTGAACAAGATAAAATGATATGTGATCTTAAAAAAAAATTATTACTGGAGAAAAATATTTGGTTGAGACACAATCCATATGTGTCATAGTTGAACATGAGTTGAATATATCCAAATAATATTTCAATAAATCTATTGAGATAATGAGAGAAACTTCTCAAGCTGATGAGAGTAATGTTAAAAGTGAAATTAACCATTTTTGATGGATATGTTACATATAATAGTGTAGGTATGAAATCCAAAGATAATAATGAGATGAAATCTTCAAAATCTGGGGAAGAAATTTTTTTCAAGAAGGAAACAAACCTCATGAAAATACAACAAAAGTTTAGATTTAGATTCATCCTGAGTCAATCTGGGAGAATAATGTTTCATGTTTTTTTTGGTTTTGTGGTAGGCATGGTCATAAAGCCTACTCTTTACTATTCAAAATGAATTTTCCAGAAATGAGGCAAGAATCAAGGAGGAGTTTCGATGATCATTGGAAGAAAAAATTTTAATACAAAGAACATGTGAATAGATATGAACAAAAAATATCTAAATAAAAAAATTATATTCTCGAAGAAGTTTTTAGTAGATGCAGTTACGAAGGTCACAAGGGTGAGGTATACATGACAAGGTTGAAAGGATATGTTACATAGGATAAAAAAGGCGGGAGGTTTCAAAATAAAACCAATGACATGTCATGTAATGTTTTTGAGAAATATAAGAATGTCAATAGAGACTTATTAGTTTTTTGGACACATATCTTGGAACTGGCTAAACAATTAGAGGAAGCTGAAAAAATTGATAAATCTAAAGGAAAACAAGTGTTCTAAAAAAACAAGAAGGAATTTAATTAGAAGTTATCCACAATTTGAAACATGAAGATCCAGAAAACTAAGGTTAAAATAGTTATTCAACATTAAGATGATGTTCAAGGGAATAAATAAGAATGTCTAACTGATGAGACTCAAAAGAAAATAAGGTTTCTAATGAATTTTTCCATGATGATATTGGTAGAAAAGGATGGACCAGATTGAGAAGAATCTATTAGTCTGATTTTTTTGAGAATACAAGAGGTCACTATTTATTCTCTATTATTTTATATATTTTGAACTAATAATATAGGGAATTTAAGGAGATGTTTGAGGATATTATTCCTAGAAAACATAATGAGATTGTTCTTCAGGGATTTTACTAACTTCTATGAAATGGAAGAAAAGTATACATCCCTTAAGGGGGAAGATTTATCTTTTTCACCTGAACAATTTAATGTGTTTGTTGATGTATTTATAGGATTTAGAATTTCATTGATAAATATTATTATTTAAATCACCTTGAATGAGAATTAAGATATTTGAGCATGATTTTACATGCATGGTATTTATGGATTTCATTTGATCCTTGGTTTTATCTTAATTGTTTTATACACTAGGTTATCCCACATATACATAGAGTTTATTAACTAAAATCTATTTACTAAAAGAACCATGTGAGATCATTACTATCCTAAAAGTGATCTTGGTATTTTCATATAAAGTAGATAGTCAAATTTTTTGAAGAAATAATAGATGAGATAAATTCATCACTTATCATTTGAATTTGATTTTAAAAGGGGAAGAAAGTGTTTTGAGAACACATATTGAATTTTGAAAAGGATATTAACAAAAAATACAAAGGGGGTTATTGGGCCCAATATTGCATTTATAGTCATGATATGTGGATGATGTGGTGATGCCTAGAGAATTTTCATGGATTTCTCTAATAGAATTTGTTGTCACACTTGGAAAATTATCATAAAAAAGAAGACGATTGTTTAAGGTGATCTTAAATGATTGAAAAATGTTCTTAAGGAGTTTTCACAATACTACAACAAGTAGAAGTGAAATGTGGAAATAAAAAAATAAATTTATTAATGTATGGGGAATTAATATGAAAAAATGAATTTATTAATGGCTGAGGAATGTTGAGAAGTGTTGGGTGTTTTTGTTTTTGAGGAGATGTATTTTTGAAATTTTATATCTACACAAATATATTTATAAGTATTTTTAAGTTACATATTTTTAAAATAGTTTATAGCCTATTGATTAGCCAATACCAAGGATCAACCATAGGCTCACATGGTACCATGGTCAATCACATCCCGTGGGAGATAACCCTATTTATCCAGAGGGCAGTAGGAGTCATAGTTCCAGAAAATTGAATACATAACTATGTGTAAAACCCATGGAGTATCTGTGCTTGTAGGTATGCATAGAGAGGGCCTGAATCCTACAAGGACAAATCTTGTGTGGTGTGTGTGTATGTGTAATGGGTTCCAAACCTTGTAGATATATTGAGAAAGTAGTAGTCATGACTTATTTGATATACTAAAGGCAAGCCACTTCAGAGTTTTGATGTGGGATGCAAGGTAGAAGAGTAATGTTCTTGCATCATTTAAATATCAAGCATAATGTGGGATGTCGAATGAGTTGATCTATATCATCTGTTCAAATCCCACACATCGCATGATTTGAAATATTCAACCATCCAATCTCCCACATAGTGAGATTTTAAGTTGTCATTTTCATCTTCTTCCACTTGAAAAATCATCTATCTTCACGAGGTTGGTAAAACTAGGCATCTCCACTCAAAATATCAAATGCTTGACACAAGGAAGAATGAACAAGAAAAATTATGAAAATTTTTCTTACATGCAAATGATTTTCATAAAGTCGCCTCATGAATAATTTCCTAAAAACCAGTGGTTGGTACATGAACATGTAGTAGTGCGTTAATTCATTATATGTTTCTATTTTGATCACATTATCGAGTGAATACAACTAATGAATCCATATTATGAAGATCTATGACTGTGAGAGCATCCTTCTTTCACATAAATTATCATTTAGATAATTCTGATTCTTTGATATGATTTTAGATAAAGAACCACATAATCAATACAATGTTCATGCAAAGAATACGTAGTGATCTCAAGAATCATATGATTTTTCCTGGAGTGAATGAAAAATCTAAAAGACTTGTAATTCATGATCTTTTGAGATCTTTGGTACATTTTAAGAAGTCCTCAGAATGGTATGAAAAATGGAGGAACTATCCTATATAAATACCAATTCTAAGTCAAATGAATATTATTACTGTAACATTTAATGAATTAGAAAGACAGTTCTCATGAAAATATATATTAGTCTCATGATTTACTCTCATGAAGGATAAGATTTCAAGTGATCCTTTCATGCAAAGGAGACTCCATGAATAAGCATTGTCTCAGGAAGGAGAAACCTGTGAGACAAAATTTTCTTAAAAAGAAAAAAAGGAGACAACATTTAGACACCTCTCGTCTCATGAGTTAATATAAGGATAAGATACCAATCTCGTGAAGGAATCCTCATATAACATATCCTATCATATAAAGATGTTTGAGAAGGAATCCATGGAAAAATATCTTATCTCATGAAGATATTAATATAGACCTATAAAAGCCCCACTTTATTACAATGGTTATCTTGAGAAGAACTTGATGAGATATTCATGAGATATCTAGTTATTGAAAATATAGTGAAACTTTAACCCACATGAAATGCTTGAATCTTGTGAATCATAGGAAGTGACAAATGAGGACATTCAACTTGTGATGTGAGTTTTTTTATTATCAAATAATTTTTATATTGTGAAACAAATACATAGAGGCATTATTATTACGGTAGAATAGTTTATGTGAATATTTTATGATTATGTGAAGGAATCATTGAGGTCATGATATATTTTCTTATAAAGGAATGAGGAGAACCCATGAGTTGAATCAGGGTCTTATGAAGGTAGTAAAAAGATAAAATAACCTTGTTTAGATCATACACTTCACATGATAGAGTAAAGATGAGAAGAAGAAAAATGTTGCATGCTATCCATGCAATCCATGGAAGTGTAATTGAGATACCCAAAACAATTCAGTTTCCATGAAATCCTTGCATGAAGTATACCTGATTGATCTGAGTTGACAATTCAAGAAGAAGTAGTTTGAGTTTATGCATATTATTTATTGAATAAAATATTAAACATTATTATGTGCACCTCTTTCACACATTTTAGTGAGTCCAAGACTTCATTCAGAAGGAAGCATAGCCCGAGTATTATTTCACTCAGGCAACTACTCATTACAGTTGATTAGAATATACTGTGAAAGGATGACACACATCTTCAGTGGATGTCGAAGATACTTGAAGTGTACATGATAAAGCCACATCATATAAGATCTGGATAGAATATTAAATACTATAATATAGTGGATCAATCCTTCATTATAGGTGAAACCTTTAAATTGATTCTAGGAATAGTTAAAGTCTTTGGGTTAGAGCTAGGAGTAGAAGGAGTCACTCAGTTGGAGCTAGAGTACAAGTCTTTCAGTTGGATATGTAAGAAAAATGAGTCTCTTGGTTGGATCTAGAGGATTTCAATCTCTTTTTATTGTAAATAATAAATGTTGGGGGACCAACATGGAAAGTAGTAGGTCTTTGTACTGAACCTTCTAAATACTGTGTACTGGACTCTCTACTACTACCACTTCCCACGAAGTGAGATTGAGAGATGATGTTGAGTGGATCTAGAACCTTGACATGTTTGAGAGGATGGATTTGAAAGAAAAGGGATTTATAAAAATAAACCACCAATTCACCCAAATACTCTATGTGGTCTTCCTAGGAATATATAGTTGGAATCACCTCTCATAAAAGGATAATCACTTATGGATGGTGAATTATCTAGTTGCGTGGAAATATAAAAATTAAAGGACATTTCATGGAAAGAAAATAAGAAATAGTAGTGGTTATTTCTATAATTTTATGTTTTGTGATTTTTTTGGTTGTGTGCCCTTATTGGACCTTCATTGTGGTTGTGTTTGTGTGGTTATATGGGGGTTGTTATGTGGTGATTTTTGTGGTTGGGTTTAGATGCATTTTATGGAATTTGTGTGTCACTAGGTCCGAATTGGTTAGCCAACATAGAGCAGAAGGGCCTTGTTGGATAATATTATTTGGGTAGTAGGGGTGTGTTGGTTAGCATGAGATATATTGTGGGAAATTTTATGATGGTTTTCATGGTTTGGGAAGCGGGATTTTAATTATGGGGTATTGTGTTAGATGTAGTGGTTTTTGGTCAAGATGAGTATGGGGCTTCATTACAGTGGATCGGTAGTATAAAAATATAACTAATAATGATAAACTTGGTAATGTGTGTGGATGAAATTGAATTTAATGAAGGTAGTCAATGAAATAATGATATGTGGAAGGAGATATGTAATTAATAGAATAAATGTGAGTGTTGGATTGAAATGGTTTATCATTGAATATGGAATTGAAAGGATTAATTAATATAAACTGGACAGTAAATTGTATATATTGGAATGATATAATAGTAACACTAAACATGATATTATGAATGTTTTTTTGGATATTTAATAAGGGAAGTTGGATGGTTGTGGTCTGATAGGTAGTCATGGTTGCTGTGTGTGTCTGTGGCAGTGTAGTGATGATGTTTAGTAGTGATGGTGTTTTTCTAGTGTAATATTCCAGGTTGAGCTTGTGTGTGTGTATATATATTATATGAATTTTCCTTGTGATTTTTATACACAGCCCATTTTACTTGGATATCTTTATCGATTAAAATTTTTTTTGGGTTTCATTTGTTTTACCTTATATCTAGGTTGGTGAGGCTAGATGGCCAATGATATGGATTAGATTCAGCCCAAGGAGAATAATTTTGGGCCTGATAAAAATTTCAAGCCCAATAGTTGTTCAAATTGGACAAGCCAGCACTTTTTGATGTCCAACGATATGGTGGTCCACAAAACACTTATTTGGGGCACAAAATCACTTATCCACATTGAAATGGGTTTAAATTCATAGTAGCACATTAATGAGGAGAGAGAAGGTGGAGAAAAGTATCATTAAGAGAGAATCCTGCTACTCTAGCTAGTGGGGTCATTAAATGACTTGGGAAAGAACTGTTTTATGATTTGTATGTTCCTTTTGGGTTCCCCATGCCTTGTAACTCGAATTGGGGAATTTTCCTTTCTTAATTTTGTCTTTATAATGTATTTTCACCCCTTTGTAATGGAAGTTTTTGAATTGGACGAATTTGTGATGTTTGCAGTGCATTCTTCTAGTTTTAGCCTCTTTCCTTTGCCCGGAATTGGTGGTGCATCTCCATTACTGGTGACGTGGTCTTTAAGTGTGGAGAAACCTTGGAAGGTGGCATTTCCTTTAAGACTTGGTGGATTCAGCTACATTACACCAATCCTGTTCTCTTACTCGTTTTGAACTTTCTGGCGACGCATCAGTTGGTATTAGAGCCGCGATTCCAATGAGTAAGTTCTATCACATCCTTCTTGTTACTCTCAATCATGTCTCGCAAGAGTGGATCTTCTACTCCTCCTACTCCATGGGAAATAGCAAACTCACAGCTACAATCGCAAATTACTCAAATCAGTGAGAAACTTTCTCAACTATTGAGAGCGCGATGACCTAACTCCCCTCCACTACAGTAACATCCCCGACATTCATCACCACATAATAGGCGCAATCCAACACCATTTTATGAGTATCATGAAAATGGTGATGAATCCAGTGATTCAGAGGTGGATATGCCGAGAAAAAGAGATGATGAAGATATTGAAAGAGGGTTTAAGATTGAAATTCTAGATTTTTATGGGAGTATGAATCTGGATGATTTTCTGGATTGGATGTGGGAAATCGAGCAGTTCTTTGAATTTAGGAATTGTTCTGATGAGAAGAAGTGCAAAGTAGCCATTCTGAAATTTAAAGACTATGCATCTCTTTGGTGGGAAAATCTGATGAAATAGCGGGAATGTGATGACAAAGTCAAAATACGCTCATGGGAGAAGTTGAAAAATCTATTGAGGAGATGATTTCTACCTGATAATTATAAGCAAGAGCTTTATTTCTGAATGCATAGCATGTGACAAGGAGATAAATTCGTTGAAGAGTATATTCGATAGTTTGATCGTTTATTGATGCGAAGTGATATTCTGGAATATAAAGAGAAAACAATTGCAAGATTTTTGGGTGGATTAAATGAATAAATTTCACATTCCGTGGAGTTATAACCATTCTGCTCACTTGATGATGTTTGCAAGCTATATAACAAGGTGGAAAAGCAAAAGCGGACCTCAAAGGCACAACGCTCAAAAACTACAATAGAGGTACAACTTTTTATAAAGGTATATATTCTAATAAATCCGGTGTTGGTGGGAAGGAATTTGGAAGGAACAAGATGCTGGATAAAGGGAAAGAGAATGCTATGGAACAACCAAAAGGGAACTCCAACTCCTTTGAACGTCGGAATCAAAAGTGTTTCAAATACCATGGGTAAGGTCATTTTCTGGACAATTCCCCTAACAATCAAATTATTACTATTAAAGGTATTGAAGAGATTGAAGAGGAAATCAAAGAGGATGAACATGATGGTGAAGAATATGAAAATGAGGAACATGTTGTGGAAGAAGCTGACGTGGGAAACATGCTGGTGCTACGAAGTGTTTTCCAAGATAAAATCTACTCAGAAGAAGATCAAAGAGAAACTTGTTCCAAACTCACTACACCATTAATCAGTGGGTATTCATGATGATTATTGATAGTGGGAGCTATACAAATGTGGCTTCAACAAAACTAGTGGAGAAATTGAAGCTTCAAACTCAGAATCACCCTCACTCGTATAAATTGCAATGGTTGAACAACGGGAGCACACTCCAAGTCAATAAACAGGTTCTTATTTCATTATCCATCGATAAGAACTATGCTGATGAACTATTGTGAGATGTTATTACTATGGATTCTTGTCAATTTTTGTTGGGAAGGCCTTGGCATTTTGACTGGGAAGTGAAATATGATGGAAGGAAGAACCCATATTCTTTTCGATCTATGGAAAATAACATCACACTTGCTCCATTGAAGCCATCCCAAACTCTTTATGAAAAATCTATACCAGAAGTGCCCAAAGATAGTCTCTTTATTGACAAAGCTCAAGTGGAGAAAGCCATAAATAAGAAAAATGTAGTTTTTTCTTTATTGATGATGGAAAAGTCGTGCCATGAGGAGAAGAGTCATCAACATCTGTTAGCTCATTCCTTAATTGGGGAATATGATGACGTTTTTCCTAATGATATTCCAGCAAGATTACCAACATTTAGAGGCATTGAACACCAAATTGATCTTGTACTGGGAGCAAAATTTCCAAATAAACCATCATATCAGTTTAATTCTGAAGAATCAAGGGAATTGAAGAATCAAGTAGACGAGTTGATGGATCGAGGCTTTATAAGGCCAAGCATGAGCCTGTGTTCTGTTCCAACTTATTGGTGCCGAAGAAAGATGGTATGTATCTCATGTTCATTAATAATAGAGATATCAATAATATTACCATCAAATACTGGTATCCCAATCCATGACTCGATGATATTTTTGATGAATTAAATGGTTCATCAATATTTTTGAAGGTTTATATTCGTAGTGGATACCACCAGATTCGAATGAAGGAAGGGGATGAGTGGAAAACGACCCTCAAAACTAAAGGTGGATTTTTTGAGTGGCTGGTCATGCCATTCAGCCTCTCAAATTCTCCTAGCACATTCATGAAACTCATGAATGAAGTTCTGAAACCATTCATTGGTAAATTTTTAGTTGTTTGTTTGGGTGATATTTTGATTTACAACAAGGATGTGGAGATCCATGTGGATCATCTTCGGTGGGTATTTGACGTTCTACGGAAACAAAAGCTGTATGGAAAGATGTACAAATGCGAGTTCTTTCCAATTAAAGTGGTGTTTCTGGGATATGTGGTAACCAAAGAAGGCATCATAGTGGATGAATAAAAAGTGGAAGAAATCATGTCCTGGCCACAACCAGAATCCATCACCGAAGTAAGAAGTCTTAATGTTTTGACATCTTTTTATCTTCGCTTTGTTTCCAATTTCAGCACTATCATGGCACCTATTAATGAAATCATGAAAAGGGGTAAATTTGAGTGGTCCAATTCTACAAATGAATCATTTTAAATCATTATGAAAAAGATGTGTGAAGCACCGGTTTTGGAATTGCCTAATTTTGATCAAGTCTTTGAAGCAGAATGTGATGCAAGTGGATTTAGGATAGGCACTATTGTCATCCAAAGCAAGCATCCTATTTCATATTTCAGTGAGAAAATGAATGATTCAATGAGTAATTACAACACCTATGATAAGGAATTTTATTTAGTTTTAAGAGCCCTAGATCATTGGTCTCATTATTTGAGACTAAAGCGATTTGTTCTTCATTCTGACCATCATATATTGAGGTTTATCAATGGTCAACACAAGATGAGTTCGAGGCATGCAAAGTGGGTGGAATTATTACAATCATTATCATTTGTGTCAAAATACAAGAAGGGGCAGGATAATCTTGTGGCAGATGCTTTATCTCGAAGGTATGCATTACTTACCATTCTAGATGCTCGAATTCATGGATTTCAGCTTATGAGAGAAGATTATCAACAAGATATGGAGTTTAATTCTATTTTAATGCAATGTTAAGATGGATTTGTAGAGGATTATTCTGTACATGATGGTTTTATCTTTAAGAGAAACAAGTTGTGTGTTCCAAAGTGTAATTACAGGGTCTTTCTCATTCGGGAAACACATGAAGGGGGACTTGCTAGTCATTTTGAAATCTATAAAACCATGGAGATACTAAAGGATAATTTCTAGTAGTCTAAGATGCAATCGGATGTCAAAGAAATTCTTTTGAGATGAGGATCATGTCAAAGAGAAAAGATTCATTTCAAGCCTGGTTTATACACTATGTTACCTATTCCGGAGTTGCCATGGGAAGATCTCAACATGGTTTTCATTATGGCTTTACCAAAGTCTCATCGATGTAAATATTTAATAATGGTTGTTGTTGATCAATTTTCTAAGATGGCACATTTCATACCTTTTAATACGACTGAAGATGCGACAAAAGTGGAAGAATTGCTTTTCAAAGAGATTGTTCGCCATCATGGAATTCCTCGTAGCATCATTTCAGATTGAGACATAAAATTTCTCAGCCATTTTTGGAGGACATTATGGGGGAAATTCGGTACAAAACTTCTTTTCAGCACATCCCATCACCCTCAAACGGATGGGAAAATAGAATTTACCAATTGTACATTGGGCACTATTCTGAGAACACTGGTGAATAAGAGCACGAGAGATTGGGATTTCCATCTTGCCCAAGCTGAATTTTCATATAATAGATCTCCCAGTGCTACCACTAGGCATTCTCCATTATAAGTGGTTTATGGCCTGAATCCAATCACTCCTATAGAATTATGCTCTTTGGCTCTTGATTTTCAGGTAAATATTGATGCGGAGGAGAAGAAAAAGTAGATGAAGAAGCTCCATGAATCTATTCATGCTCAATTAGATAAGTCAAATGAAGCATACAAGAGGCGAGAAAACAAGCATTGGAAGCATACTATTTTCCAACTTGGATAGAAAGTGTGGATTCACCTTCACATGGTGAGATTTCCATCCAAAAGGAAGAGAAAGTTGGCCCCACAAGGAGAAGGTCCATTCAAAGTGCTTGAATGAGTGGGAAAAAATGCCTAAATATTGATTTACCAGATGATTTTTGTGGCATTTCTGCAACATTCAACATTTGGGACTTATCTAATAACATTTAAGAAGATGATGACATGGATTTGAGGGAAAATCCTCTTCAACCAGGGGTAATGATATGGATTAGATTTAGCCCAAGGAGAATAATTTTGTGCTTGATAAAAATTTGAAGCCCAATTGTTGTTCGAATTAGACCATCCCTCACTTCTTGATGTCCAACACTATGGTGGGCCACAACACACTTATTTGGGGCCCAAAATCACTTATCCACATGTAAATGGGTTCAAATTCATAGCAGCACATTAATGAGGATAGAGAAGGTGGATAAAAGTATCATTAAAAGAGAATCCCACAAATTTATCTAGTGGGCCATTAAATGGGTTGGTAAAGTGATGTTTTATTCTTTTTATGTGCCTTTTGGGTTCTCCATGACTTGTAACACGAAATGGGGCATTTTCCTTGCTTAATTTTTTCTTTATAATGTATTTTCATCCCTTTGTAATGGAAGTTTTTGAATTGGACGAATTTGTGAAGCTTGCTGTGCATTCTTATAGTTTTAGCCTCTTTCCTTTTCCTGAAATTGGTTGTGCATCTCCATTGCTAGTGAAGTGGTCCTTAAGCGTGGATAAACCTTGGTAGGTGGCATTGACTTTAAGCCTTGGTCGATTCGGCCATATTATGCTAGTCCTCTTTGCTTACTCGTTTTGAGCTTTCCGGCGACGCATCATAAAACTAAACCCTCTTTCCTTCTCTCCCATTGGGAGTAGTACATGGTAGTGTTGATTTATGGTGGGGTTCATTGATAGAAGGAGGAGGGAATGTGGTTAATTTCCATTTGGTTTATGATACCCTACACTGATGGATACAAATGTGATGATGAAGGGGTATGTATAATGGGGGTCATGCATTGTAGGAGGAAGGCATGAGGATGATATATTTCATGTACAAAGTACCTTACTATTATTTTTAGATATGTACAAATGATATATGGATATGTGTTTGTGGATATGGACCTAGAGACATGGTTGTTGACAGATTCCAATATAAGATATTGGAACTTTCATATGTTGGGGTAGGTACAGTTACACCCTAATGCAAATCAGATCCATATAGAATGTATTGATCTCAAGAGGTTCAATGTTTGTGTGTGAGAGGGGAAAATCAGTGGGTAAGTGTTTTCTTGGAACTTATTTGTATATATTCTTGATATTATATTATTACACTTGAATTTTATACTTTGTGAGTGATACTTAGTGAGGCTGGATGATAGTTGAACTAATAGGTTTTAGTTTATTTTTCTATTTATTTAGTGGTGCATTGGTACGATTCTTCCACAATTTCATGATAGGTCTTGAGTATGATCCTATTGAGTATTCATTCTATACTCACCCCTATATATTAAAATTGTTTTTTAGTTTTTGAAAGTGATTTTTCTTACCAAGAATGGTAATACTAGTTTGGAGATTGGTTTTGGAAATGGAGTCATTGCCTTTGTATTTATTTTGTATTTTATCTTAGAATTGTATTTTTATGGCATATTAATTCTCTATGGGATTATTTTTTATATTGGTTTAGTTATATTTTAGTGTTGATCAATTTTTTTATTTATTCCCAGGTTATATGATAGTGATGCCTCTCATTTCCACATATCATATCCTCAAAGCTAGTCCTTAAGCTGGGTATAATTGGAGGTGGGCCTTATTGGTCATACACTTCATTACATGCCTAAGAGAGGTTCCTAGTGGGAGATTATTATGATAAAGTGGTATAAGAGTTTATTATTAAGAGGTTGGGTGGAGATTGGAGTTAGGTACCGGTGAGGATTGAATTAGTTGTTAGGGAAGTGGTACCAGTAGATCTCAGGGACTAATGTTGGTAGGGAGACTGACTAGGGAATATTATTTTAGGTCCACTCATGATCTAGTTAAAGGAATATAAGTTGTATTAATGACCAAAATAAATGGTGTTACTTTTTTGGGTCGATACTTTTAATAGGTACATGCATCAAGCTTGTGTTAGCATGTGTTTAAAATGGGGTGATTTTGGGGAACAAAATGAATTTAAATAAATAAATCTAAATGGATTTCATCATACCAATCTTATGGGTTTGTTTGATTCTAGTTTACTATGTTCAGGTTTTAGGGATGTGAAGGAAGGGCTATTGAGGCCCTTATTGTTGTTGTTTTACTGTCTCAAGGAGTTACCGATGTAGTAATGTATTATATCATTTATTTATTCTTTTAAAACTTTATTTTTATGTTTTAATCTATAAATGATGACTTGTATGAAAATTTATGTTCTTATATTGTTTAAATATTTATAAATTCGGTATAGACTCCGTGCCCTAATAAATAATTAATTTCATTTGAGGTAAATGGTAAATGGAAAACATATAAGTGTTAAAAAACCCTTTGTTTTTTTAGATCCTCAGAATTTACCTTTTCTTATTCTTAATTATTTATAATGTTCTAGTAACTTGAATTACCATTGTACCAGGTAAAATGAATTTTTATTACCTCACCATTGTTTAAAATCTTTTATGTGTTAATATGGATTTCCTATTTAAGATTTTAGTATGATAATTTTGATTCAACAAAGGGAATGATAGAGCTATATTAGTTAGACAAAAATAATATAATGTAAGCATAAATGTTTTCCTAATTCAATACATAGAAGTTATTAATAAGATCATGTTTAACATAAAGTGTTGGTCATCATGTTTAGTATAATATTGTATTTCTTAGGGTTATTTATTGGAAAAATATAATGTTACTATTTTAATGTGGTACTAGGTGAACTGTTAATGTACTATTAGGAATGATAAGTTTAATTGGACAAATATTGTATAGTTAGATTTAACTATATTGGTAATGATATGTTTCTATAAAACTTATTTAAATTTTAGTATTTTGTTTTTTATATTTTTTTCAATGATATTTATTGATATCTAAAGTTGTGTAATGTGTTGTATGATTCAATTTATAGAATGGTAATGTTATTGTTGATATTGTGTTTTCCTATATATATGGAATGTTTTATTTTTTAATAAATGTTGAATTAAATTTAAAAGTGTTTTTTCTGAATGGGTTGAGGGTGTCTTACAAATAAGGGGGTTTGTTTAAACAATGGAATCTTTTGAATGGTTTTCCAAAATTTAAAAAGATTTTATAGGTTTGAAAGTTTTAATTGTGTGGGTTTCAAGGAAAGGTTTTCATGTATTAAATGAATATTTTTTAAATAATAATTTAATTATTATAAAAGTTTTTTGAATTTATGCTATATGATTGATCGAGTCTTTGAAGGGTTTCATTATATATTGTCCCTAGATTTGAGTTTTTTGTTCTTGTTTTATATTAAAAATGATTGGTGTGAAGTAAAAAATGGTATGTTTGATTAGTTTATTGGTGGATAGGTTGTGACCTAGGGTTATGTGGTTTTTGTGTTGTTTAAGATTAGGATAGTAATTATTTCCTAGGAAGATCATATTTTTTCATGGAAAATGAGTGCTTTTGTGGTTTAGGAATGTAGGGATATATGTGATTCTTATAATATTGTTCAACTCCCTATTCAATTGGCATGCAATTTAATTATTTAGATTCATATTTTTTATTTTTTATGTTTAGACATGTCATTGGATCCTTTTTAGGGAAATGTGATCAAGGAGAAGAAGTAGTCACAGAATAAGGTACTGACCAGATTTTAGTAGCAGGAGGTCTTGGAGTTAGATGGTGGTGTATTGGGTCTTATAGTTAGGGAGTTTTTAGAAGAGGTTGAGGTTGAATTTGTGTTGATAAGGACTCCAGATAAATTTTGAGTTTCCTTATTAATGGGATCGCTTCTAGGACTGGCTTGAGCATAGTGGGAAGCATATCACTGTCAACCAAAAGAGGTTTCTTAGGAAGTGTTTGTCATGTCGATCAAGTAGGAGTTTGTTACCTAGGTCTAGATGGATGAGAATATAAGGGTGATATTGGAATTATATAAAGGGGAGTCCAATCCTTGTTCCCATGATATTCACTTCAAAACTGTGATGGTCTGATTTTAGGACCCCTTAACCAGTGAAGATACATGAGCATGACAATTTGAGTCTTCATCGTGGATAATGAATCAACTGAGGAAGGAGTGATTGTGGTTGAAGTCCTGGGTAGGGGTGATATATCATGCTTAGGAGTTCAAGAGTTATTTTCTCCAGGATACTAATAATTATTGGGGTAATTCTTTGAGTTGTAGGGATTGTAGTAAGTGGAGAATGGGAGTGAGGTGTCCTCTAAAGTTTAAGGGGTAGATTTCATCCTTTGGTATATGAAATTCTAGGAATTATTTGAGGGGAAAAATTATTTTTTCCGTCTTAATGGTCTAGGGAATCAATGGTTTCAGTTCTCCATGGTCTATAGTGTTCGTAGGTTCAGGTAAAGAGGTTTATTTGATTGGTAGGATGTATAAGTCTTTGTAGGTATTTAATTAAGATGAAGTAAGTTCGGTTTGAGAGTCTGATGTGTTATTTTGAGTTAGTACTATTATTCCTTTAATAAGAAAATCATCTTTATCATCTTTAGGATTTTACTTTAATTTTTTTTTCATAAAATAATTTCTATCTTCTCATCTTAACATGTTTTTTTAAATTTAAATGGATTTGTTAGATTCATGTGTTAACTGAAAAAAATATAAATGATTTCATTAATAGGGATAAAATCCATTTTCTATTTTATTTAAATATATAAATGTTTCTAAAAATGAAATTTCTAATTTATTTAGTGAATTTTCACATAAATTTAATTTCATAAACACGTTTCTCCACTATGAAAGGATCAACTGTTAGTAAAAGGGAGGTTGAGATTTGGGCTAGAATGGATTGTGTAATTTTTTCTTGATGTATTAAGACTTTTATGATGGTGAGGATTCTGATTAATAACTATTCCATAAGTGTGTAAAATTTCTCCAAGTTATCATATTTGAAGTAAGTTAGGGTTATATATTTACCCTTTCTTTAGTTGGCGATGATAGTGCATTCATTTTTTTGAGAGGTATCTTGTGTGCATGGTGGGTTTCAAAGTTTTCCCTACTATGGTGGGGCTAGTTAAATGGTGTAATTCTTATATTGTGGGTGGGGAGTGTGTGGTAGGTGTGTTCCCTTAGTTATAGTAGTCCTTGGGGGATAGAACATGGGTTATTTTAGCCACATATTCTTTATATGGGTTATGGATTAGTTTCCTCGAGTGGAGTTGGTCTTATAAGGAAGGTGTCAACCTTAGAGGTTATGTTTTAGGAGGTTATTTACCATGGATTTAGTAACACTGGAATGATTGGTCCCATGATGCAATGGTCGTTGATTTCATTCCTTGTGTTGTGTTCATTCTTGTTAATGAAACAGCTTCTATTTGAGGGGTATCTCATAGGGAGTGCTTGGTTGGTGGTGTATGTGGTTTTCCTTCTAGTTTAGTTTTGATTCTCAAGGATTATAATTGGTTGAGAGGTATGTAATGTAACAATATAGAAAATTAACACATGTTAATTTTCATGTTTTTGATGTTAGGAGGAGTAATGGTTTTAATTAGAGCTTGGATTTTAGCAAGGAATAAGAGGGCGCGACTTGTATATTTAGGCCAAGGTGTGAAGTGTTCACTGCAGTAGAGGGTCAATATGTAGTTCATTAATTTGGGACATGTAAGGATGATTTTTGGTGTGAAGGTGTCCTATTTAGATCTATTGATTCTCTTTGGATGAGGTTCATGGTGTGGGCATGGACACTACAATGTGAAGATTATTTGTAAAATCAAGGCAGTTTTTGATGGTGTGATCCATGATGCACCACTAATTGGTGTGATGTGAATACCTGAAAGCTATTTTCTAGGTTCTTATACTTCAATTTATACAACAACATAATGGAATAGTCCATAGTGTAACTTTTCTTCAGTTGTATCAGGGGTGATTTTCTGATGGGATTTGAAAGGGTGATATTTGGGGTTTTTTTGTGAAACTTTTGGATATTCAATGGTGATTGTCCAGTCCCAAAATAATTACAATTTATTGTTCCATGAGTTAGAGTTTTTGGTATGGTCATGGAATGAATATTACCTATCATAATTTGAACACGTGCTTTTCCAGAATGTTATAAATCTAGTGATTGCCTAAAACATTCCCAAAAACCGTCATTTTCTTTTGAGTTATGAGTTGAATTTTTTGAGTATATTGATCAACCTTTAACAAATACTAATTCATGGATTTTTGAGATCAAAAATTAATATATATGAGGTGATTTATTCCCTATCTTCCTTTTGGTTTCTTTTATTATTTAACTTAGATAAGTATGTGTCTATGGAAGTAGTGTGTTTGGGTGATGTTGTGGTGAATAGATGATGGTTATTATTATGTTCTTGATTTTTGAGATTTCCTTCAGGTAATCTGGGCCTTGAGATCATCTATTCTATACTTTTTTCTTTTTTAGTGTATATTGAAGCATAAATTTAGGTAATTAATTCAATAAATCTCCATTATTCTATGTACATTGTGTGATTAAAAATATTTTAATTTCTTTAGGTGAGGATTTTGGATTTTACTAATAAAGATAATGATATGGACCTAATAAAATTGATAGGAAAGGGTTGAATTTCATGTTTTTGCTTGTTTCTATGATATATCTCATGAGATTAATTTATTTTTACTATAGTTATTGAAAATCATTATTTTTGTTAAGATTCTTTTTCGTTTCTTTGAGTTTTTTCTTGGAAAAACATCTTATAAAACAATAATCACAAAAATATGTTAAATGAACTAGTTGTATAGGAATTTGTTAATGAGATAATTTTTCTTGAAAAAGAAAATGGGCTATAGTTGTGGTTATTTTGTTATTTTTATGGTTTTATGGACTTGTTGAGACTTTTTTGTGGCTATATTTTTGTGGTTAGGTGAGTGATGTTATGATGTGATTTCTATGATTGGGTTATGATGAGTTATATGGATTATGTGGGGAATCAAGGATGTGTTGGTGGGTATTTTTATTTAAGTGAGGATATATTGGTTATCACAAGATTCACTGTGGGTTGGTTCTATGATGGTCAACATGGGTTGAGGAGTGTTGCTATGATTAAAGGGAATTATGTTATATGTGGTGGTTGTTGGTCGTTATGAGTTTGGGTTTGATTTTTAGTGGCCCAATAGTAGTAGAATGTATCATGTAATGATTAACTTGGAAATGAGTGTGGCAGAAATTGAATTAAAATATGGTAATAAATAAAATAATGATACATGGAAGGAAACATGTAATGAAAGGAATTAATATGGGTATTTTATAGAAACAATTTTCATTAATAATTTAATTGAAGGCCTTAATGAACATAAATTGGTTTATAAATGGAAAATATGGGAACAACATAGATGTTAGAGTAAACTAGAGCTTGTGAATGTTATTAAGGCTTTTTAGTGCGAGAAGTGGGCTAGTTGTGGCGTGATAGATGGCAGTGATGTCAGTGTGTGGTGATGGTAGTGTAGTAATGACAATGGGAATATATAGTGTTGTTTTTGTGTGAAAATATTTGGTTTTTATATTTTTATATATATATACATTCATATTTTCATTATGATTTTCATATGAAACCCACCTGATTTCGATATCCGTACCAATACCCATATGTTTTTTTGTTCCAGGTGTTTTACACAACATCCAGGTTAGTGAGGGAAGATTTCTAGCTACCCATCTTCACTAACTTACCTTTATGCATAATAAATGATAGTGTTGATACATGGAAGGGGTCATGTATGGAAGGTGGATGGAACAATTTTGATATCCTTCATGTTCCTCATAACCTACTATGTTGGATGGATAAGTAATGATGAGGTTGTATGTATAGTAGGGGTTGTCCATAATTTGAGGAGGGAAGGAGGTTGATGTCCTTCATGTTCATGATACCTTACTATTATGGTCAATTATGTGAAAATGGGATATAGATATATGGTTGTGAATATAGATTTAGTGGTGTGGTTGTCAAATTATTCAAACAAAAAATATCAGACCCTATATCAGTTGGGTTAGGAAGGGTCATGACCCGACCCACAATAGATCTATATAAAAGGGATTGAGATACGTAAGTTTGATATTAGGGTATGAGAGTGGAACATTTATGGGTACTTGTTTATGGGAAACATCTCTTTTTTATATTCATCATATTATGTTATTACACTAAGATGAAATACTCGGTAAGGCTAGGAAGTAGTTGACCTAATAGGTGTTGGTTGATTCTTTTATTTGTTCACTGGAGCATTAGTGTGATTCTTCAACACATTCATGAGAGGTCTTGAATATGATCCTAAAAAGTATACATTTTATTCTATAATATCTATATATAAACCATTTTAGGTTATTAGGTTGAGTTTGGTGAAAGAGCATGATAGTACTAGCTTGGAGCTTGATTTCGCCTATAGGGTCCCTACCTAGGACTTTATTGGTATTTTATTTGGGGATTTTAATTATTTTACATATTATTACATTATGGGATTATTCTGGATATTGGTTTATTTATATTATAATGTTAATCCGTGATTTATTTATTTATTCCTAGTTTATATGAGGGTAATGCTTCCCATTTTCATGTTTTATACCCTTGGTGACAGTCGCCAATGTAGGGCCTATTGGCGGCCGGCCTCAAGGGTCACCCTTATCTTCAATGTAGGCCTAATTGGGGTTCCCAGTGCGGGTGGGTTTTAAAACATGATCAAATTAATATAAATTCATTTTAACTTCAATGACCTAGTAATCTATAATGAGAGAAAAAGTGATCTTTATAAACCTTACTAAGAGTAATTACTTGAGGATAAATAATCTCTCACGTGTGGTGTAATTTTATTTACAAAACTCAATCGATGTTTATGTACATCCTTTTATTATCATTCACAATGTTTTTTTATTAAAATATATAGTTATATAATTATTCTATAGAATTTTTGTAGTTTTTGAAATAAAAATATAGAAACAAAATATTCATTAAAATCTTTTCATTCCTTTGATCTATAAATTTTAATTAGAATCATATTGAATTAGTTCACTTTTGTTTTGAAGTAATTTGATACAAGGATGATGGTTTGTAGAAGATTAAATGGAAAAATCAAAGACCTTTATATGGTTTTACTGAGAAAAAAATGATACATCAACATTGGATGTTGCCTACATTATAATTCATGTGATAGTATTATAGACTCAATGATGGGTTCATCTGATCCTAAGGTAGTTTCCTTGAACCAACATTACCTTACCCCATCCTAAAGTCTACAGAAGATCTAATGTTGTCCTAAATTTTTATCATGATGTAGTATCAAAATCTCATCATTTTCTGACAACCATCATCTTATGAATAAATTAGTTTAATAATGGATCTCGTGCCAGCTTTTTAGGGCATCATTAGTGTCAGTTCTGCAGGGAAAGAATTCCTAATAAAATTTCAACTCCCAACTAGAGATTCATTGTGTTCTTTGAATATATTCTCCACTCAATTCAAGATTATCAATAAACGTAAAACAACATACTCAAGAAAAAATAATAGGTGTTTCAATGCTCTATTTTATTATAATTTAAATTGTCAGACAATTAGGGATACTTTACCCCAACCAATACTAAAGCTTCACATATTAATCTAGTTCTATCCCCAACATAGTGTGCACCACCAATGAAAGTTATGAAAATAACCTAAAATATTATAATAAAGTAAGTATTAACTCTACATCACCACTCCAATGTATTCTATACACCCAACATGGACTACTTCAACACCAATGGAGGTATAGTACTCACTCTATAAAACTATGTTAGTTGATTATTATGATACCAATTTTTTCCAGAAGAGTCCATATGAAAAATAAACAATCGAGAATGATATGAAATGCTTAATTTAGAAGAAAATAGGGTATAATTAGAATTGAGATCCATTTATGAAGTTTCCAAGTCATGTAGAGGACATGGGAATCCCCATACATACCCATTTATTAAATCATGTACTTAGATTACTTTTTTATAGATGGAAACCAATCTTTGATAGAGAGATAATGGTAGATATGGTTATGGGAAGTGGCGCATAAAAGATGATAATTCATGTTTTTTATATAGAAAATTCACATAGAATGATCCTATAATAGGCTACCTATACAATTTTAACTATAAAAAGGTAGATGATGTAAAAAAAAAGATCGATATTTAGAGACGGAATATGGGGAAATTCAAGGAGGTGATTCGAGAGGATCTATATTAGTAGAGACAATCCCCCACCATATGAGACTATTTTTAAAATTTATTCTTTTTTAATTAAAATTTGAGTTAGGTCAACTAGTATCATTATGGGTTTTTTATAAAGTGTAGTTCTGTATTACTAATAATTATTTAATGAATCAATCTCATTCTATATTCTTATTTTTTCACATGAATTCACTTTTCTGATCACTTTGTGTATAATTAGAGAGTTCAAGTGTTGGAGTGAATGTTTAAATCTTACTTGTGCACTAGAGGTGGAGCTTAGTTCTCTAAATAAAAATAGTCTTTGAAGAGGCCAAGGAACTACTAAATCATAGAATATTAATTGAAATACATTAGTATAGCTGGAACATACAAACTTCTTATGGATCGTAGTTATACTAAGTACCTGGAAATTTTTTTGAGAGAAAAATTTAATGATTTATTGGTGGTGTTATTTAAGAATTTAAGAATTTTACAGTAGACAGTATGAAACAATGAACCTAATATAAATTCCATCACTATCCATCAATAGATTAATTAACCCAAATTCATTACCCATGTTATCATTTTATTTTTTTAATTACTTATTTTTTATTTCTATTACGGTAGTTATATTCAATTATACCATTTTAACAAACATGAAAATTATTTTACCATCGTTACCAGAAATAAAAATAATTATACGAATACTCAGATTATCTATTTGGAGATGTCCTAAGAAAATTTTGGTTGATTTTCTATAAACCACTATGCACTTGAATGAGAGATGTGTAGTTTCACGACATAATCAATATCCAATTAATGTCCAATATTTATGAATAAGACAATAAAGTGAATGAAGAAAAGTTACAAGTTCATAAAAACTTGTTTGTTGATCTAAATATGTTTTCCACTGAAATCATTTATGGTTTATTCAACCCAATCATTGATGTTATTATATTTATACATGATCTTAGGTATGATACAATGGATTTAGAGATTATTATGAAAATTATATAGATATTTCCACCCTTTTAGCATCTAATGGTGTTGAAACTTGAATAATGGAATTTATAGGAGCTCTCATTGAATGAATTATAATGAATTTTAATTATTTATGATATGTTAGGGAAACTAAAAGTAATTATGGGATATTTAACTTAGTATAAATCATTCAATAATAATCATAAAATTTACATCCAAGAATATAAACATAAAGGATAAGATATAGGTGAAGAATTTATATCACTTATGGAAAGTAAATTAAAATAAGGTGAAGGAATTTTTGAGGGAAAATTACCATTGGATTGTTTTAATTTTGGAATGTTTGGGAACATTACTATAAGGTTTATAATGAAGTTTGATTGTGATTTTTGGGTAATTTCTGAATGGAATGATAAAATAAATTTCCTAATAAATGAAATCTCAAATATGGAATTCTATTTAAAAAGATGTTTTAAGATAAAATCTAGGTTTTAAAAGGGGATATTTATTATGAGTTTTACTTTGAATAAGAAAAAACATAGTTTAAATTAGATTCAGATGATTTATTAAAATAATGACTGATAAATCACAATCACAAATTAGAGAGGAAAATCCACTATATATAAATTTTTTGATCAAAATTTTGAACTCGAAGGTGAACTTGAGTAGTTGGAAATACTAATTATAAATAATAGGAAAATTGGTTGATTATTTAAGGAGTATTCATAGTATGGTAACTAAATCAATGTAAAAAACTTTATTTGATAAGGTCTTGGAAGATCAAATCTCTATTCAAGAAATGATATAAACAATTATGGATTTTAAGATAAAATAAATGATCAATAGAATGTAATTAATGACCATAATACTTGTATTTAGGAGTAAGAAAAGAAGATTGAACCCTTTATGAAGAGGTTACGACATCGAGGAAGATTCCGTAGGATGAAATGAAAATAAATATATTCAATAAGAATCTAAAATTTTGAAAGTTATTTTACAAAGAATTAAATAAAAGTCTAATAATGGAAAAAAGAGTGTGAATAATGTTTCAATTGATTGAAGAACCCATAAAATAGTAAAAAATGGACATATATTTTAAGTAGATTCATCTAAATCCAAGATTATAAGAATCTAGGAGAAATGGAATAAAATTGTTATAGGTAACTCTCAATCACTTATGGATTATAAAGAACCAAAAAATTATTCAAATATTTCAAACATGTGAATAGAAAGTGAAAAAATATTCACCATAAACTAATTTTGTGGCTACATAGGTCACACCATGACCTATTGTGAGGAGGAAGAAAGGTACCTGAATGGAGTAGCATGTAGAAGCCAATAAAGGAAAATGATAATAGATCATACATTTTAAAAATGGATTTATTTGATGGATTTTGTTTTTATTAATCAAAATTTAGTGATAAAACTTTCAATTATAGGAAAATATGTAATATAAGTAACATTTAATGAAGTTTAAGGAGAATGGATACAAGACTAATGAAATTTTTTTTTGTAAAATAAACTCCCCCCCAATGGAAGAAGAGAATGGATTCAATGATACTTGTTCTAGAAATAATAAGGAGATACCCATACCTCCCTCCAATAAATAAAGAGTACCTTAAGAGGAAAATAAGGAGAAGAAGAAGAATATCTATACAGATATTTCTCTTAAGTGAAAAAAACAACACGTGGATTCTTGATTGTGAATGATCATCCGACATGATCATTAAAATGAAAATTATGAAGAATGTAATATAATAGTATATGGAACTATTTAATTCAGATATAATATAGCATTTAAAATCAAAGAAAGTGTTAAGGAAATATTTAAAAGAGATTAGCTAAAAACATGGAAGTGGTTTATGTGGATAGTTTTTACATAATCTCTAAATCGTAAGTCAATTATATGAGTTGTTACTTGAATTAACATTCAATCAAAAGGGATTCATAAGTAAAAGAAAATATATAAAATATCTACTGACATGGTAGATAAAAAATGTAAATTTATATCAATTAAATAGAAAGTAAAACACTTGTTTTATCATAGTGGATGAGGAGAATCGATTGCAGAAATGAAGTCTTGTCTATATACATCCACAAAGAAGATAAAATCTATCAAATCATAAAGAAATGATATATATTCATAATATAAATTGGGATATAGAAAATACTTATGATAATTTTAAGAGAGTGAGGATGAAGATAAATCCATGCAATCAAAAGGATAAATGGTTATCAGGTTTACACAAATTGTTTCATAAAAAAATTAATGGAATACATCAAATAGTTTTGAAAGTGAGATAAAATTGAAATAGAAAGGTCAATAAAAATTCTTCAGTTAGACAATTTCACAAAGTACACTTCTATTGATATTTAAATATACTTATAAAAACATGTAATCAAACATGAGTTATCATTAGATATAACTCTAAAAGAAAACAAAGTTATTGAATGAGGACATCAAATATTGAAAGAGATTGATAAAACATCACTCATAGAATGTGGCATTTCATAGCACTATAAGAAAAAGGTAGAAAATGTAGTATTTTATACTCAAAATAGTGATTTTATAAGTACCACAAAATAAAATACACCATATAAAATGTTTCATAGATGGAATTTTATTTTGAAACACATTAGAGTGTTTGAATGTAAATTCTATTCCCAAGATAAGGAATAAAATAATGGAAAATATGGCGAAATAGCTGATAAAGGAGTCTTTTTAGGAAAATAAACCAAGAGTAAAACCTATAAATACATCAAATAGAGGATGAATGAAATCATGTAAATAATGATGATATTGAGATTCAAGAGAAATATATTAGAAAAAATTGAAATTTAGATTTTTATTAATGTTGTGTATAAAAAGATAAAGTTAGTAATGTTTTTAAAGGCTTATAAAATCTAACATATAATGGGGATTTGAAGGTTTAATTTGATGAAAAATTTACAGGTGAGGAGAATAAATCAATATCTCAATGGAGAAGGATAAGATCTAATATTGATGAATCTAAAATAATTGAAGACAAAATAATGTAAATACAAACTTTGAACATGAGGAATATTAAACAAACTAATCTTTTATCATAGGTGGAGGAGAATGTTTTTGAAATGGTGAGAATATATGAATAATGGGATTAGTACGTGAATAAATAATTAAACCAAATAGAGAAAAATTAGAATTGGGAATTGGTGAAAAGTATTAATGATCCCAATGTAATTGTAATAAATTGGGTGTTTAAGAATAAATATTATGGGAAGGGGAATGTGACCTGGAACAAATCTAGTTTTGTTCGAAAAGGATATGCTCAAATTGAATTTATAGATATGGAAGAAGGTTTTTCACTAGTGGTGATATTTTTGTCCATTTTAATTTTCTTTGAAATTTTTATTTAAAGAGGATTCAAAATCTATCAAATGTATATTAAGACAATATTATTTAATTGAGTTCTTAAGGTTGATGTATAAATTGAACAACCAGTGGGATTTCAAACAGGTGATGAGGATAAAAGGTGTATTGATAAAATAAAGCTTTGTGTATCTTTAATCAATCACCACTAGCTTGGTATGATTATTTGAAATATGAATTGAGGAAACTATAATTTATGAGAAGTTATTTTGATTATAAATTCTATGTGAAATTATTAAAGGAATAAAAGTTCATGGAACTCTTCTTTATTGATGATATCATATTTATAGGAAGAAATTTGTAATCAAAGGAGGAATTTTTTAGAAAATGTGATCAAATGTTTGTTTTATATTTCATTGATCTTGCATACTTTATCATGTTTTAAGTGAATAAAAATTAAGAGTATAAATTTAGAAATAAAGCTAAATATATTTTGGGGTTGAAAAAAATATTTTATATGCATTATTTCAAAATAGTCTTCACAACAATATATTTAATATATATGAATGGTTAAAAAAGATGAATATTGGTAGAAAAATCACTATAAGGTATAAAAATGATACATGTAACTATGGTTATAGTCATCATTAGGATAGTTATATATTCACAAGTAAAAAAACAAAAATATAGACTAGATTTAGTTACAGTTTAATATAATGGTATCTAGAGGTTTCCAAAAAATATTTATTCACAGTTAATAAAACTATGGCTATTAGTGGACCAAAATTATAATTTTAAAAAATCCCTGACTATATACAGAATATTTTAATGATAACTTAAATATTGAATATTGGATTAGGTTTTTTATTAAAAAAATAGAGTTTCCAAAGAAACCCCTTAACTCACTAGAGTAGAAAAACAACAACCACTATCAATTAGACTAGAAAACAATAAAATCTATAAATTAAAATATAAATCAAATTTAAAATAGATAAAACTGTACTTTAATAAAAAAATTATTTGTGTAAAAACGTGAATTAGTTAGACCAACCCAAATACTCATAATCTACCTTAGTATGGAATAACAATCATTTGAAAAAAAATATTAAAAATAAAAATTTGATATATTATAACTTGATAAATTAGGATAAAAGACATATCCAAAACCAAATTCTATTATAGAAAATCTAGAAATAATATTACATGAAATAATTGATCCTTAACATAATTAAATATATTAAAATAAACCAACATAACAACCATCTTTATAACATACAAAAAACATACAATTCCCTATCATATTAGTTTTCTCATGTAGAATCAACTTTTATAATAGGAATCTAACAAAATTAATTATCCAAGATAAATAAAATTGTCATATTTCAAGAACACCAATGATGTTAAAAATTATATCACACCCATATCTTAAAATTAATGTCAATATATCAATAAATTTCTCTAAATATTATTTTAAGATATAAGAACACATTCTTCTTGAAATTATTTACATGAAAATTATGCACCATTATTTATATAAATGTCATAAAATTATATAATATACAAAAAAATAAAAAATAAAATGATACCATTACACAAAAATTTAATTAAAACCCTTATACTTTAGACTTATTAAAAAACTTTATATAAAAAACAAATACATTTATATTATTTTATCAAACCCATCAACATTGACTATACCTTTCACAAAATATAAAACTATAATAGTTGTCTTTCAAAATATACCAGTTAGAACCTTTTTATTTTTGAAATATTATCTTTCCTAGTTATTGGGAAGCACATTTATAGAAATCAATCATAATAAATTCCCTCACAAACACATTTCAACATTTTTCTATAGAAGAAAACTCAATATTATAGTTAATTCAACTGAAATAAATAAGAATGGTTGAAATTTATAGGGAATGTAATGAATATATTTACCTATTAGATTGTAAAAAGGGTAAATTATGTTTTTCAGAGTTAACTATATATTATATTATTTAATTGGAAACAATAAAAAAATAATTAATTTAATGTATAAATTTAATTTCAAATCAATTTTTATAAATTCATACTCCAAATTTTATTTTAGTATAAAACCATTTCAATTATAAATATATATTCCAAGCCATATTCGTTCCATTGGTATGATTCAATCTATAGGAGGTCTTGTAGAACTCATAATTGATATTAATATAATGATAAATAAAATAAAATAAGTTAACTTATAAATTTAATTTTAAAATTTATTATATTGGAAATTCGAGGATAATAAATATAATTTTCCATTTACAAATATACTTCTCCAACAATCAAGTTTATATTGATCATATAAATATATATTATACTTGTGACACAATAATAAAAAACTAATAAAATAAATCATTTAGAACATGTGACTTCCATACAATTATACATTAAACAAAACAAAACAAAATATAAAAAGTAGTTTTTTTAAGTCGAACTATTTAGTAACTATCATAGACCTCAAATAGTATACAACCCTACTATAATAAAAGTGGATCTAAGAAAATTTATCCTTATTAAAACCAAAAATTACGAATGAATCAATAGATAACTTCATAATTAAAACAATTTAAAAATTTTATAATATAAATTACACATCCAATTTAATAATATTTCTAAAATTTAGCTTCCTAGTGCAAAGCAGTACATGTAGAGAAATGTCAAGCATGGTCATATCCTCCTCCAACTCTACAATATTTACTAATAGTTTCTTCTATTTATATAACACCAACATCCAAATTTACAATAGAGAGACCTTAATAATAATAATAATAATAATAATAATAATAATAATAATAATAATAATAATCATTATCATCCTCACCAGTATATGGGTTAGTGGAAATTTGAAAACATTTAGGAATAAATGATGCCCTAACAATGCCATTATAGTATTGAAATGTGATGAAATATATATTAGAATCATGAATAATATAAACTAGAGTCCATAGTGAATTTACTAACACATAAGATCTATTCATTTCTCTTATTTAACCAAGAGTTTTTTTTAAAATATATATCGGAAGAACTATAGATTCTCAAGGATGTATAATACATTATTTGTGTAATTGTCTTCCAAGGAATACATAAAACCCATCCGAGGTGGTCAAAACTAGAAACCTGACTGAAATGATAATTAGGACCTAAATGATTATGTAACACTTTATTAAGATCCTATAAAGAAACTCTAACACCCTAAAAATTCCAAAAGAACAACATTTTATTCGATAACATGTATGACTTGTTACACGAAGCATAGAGAAGAATTTAACATCCCTATACTTTATGATATATTTATATTTTAAATAAATTCAATCTATTCTATATCTTTCAATTCATACAATACAGACTTAGCTTGCGTTGCATGGAACAATGATTTCCTTCGATAGCTTGCGTTACACGCAAGACTGAGTTTTACCAAATTCTAGTAATATTATTATTTAATATGATGTTTTTCTCATAGATATTAAATTGATGGTTATAAATAGGGTATTTATATTTTGGTAATATATGGTTGAATTCATTGGTTACTAATTAATTATAAAGGAATATAAAAACCAACTGAATATAGAGGAATTTTTTAAAAAAAACAATTTTTATGAACCAAAGGCATTTCATCTTAATAAATTAAATTAATTACAATTATTGGATGATAATAATGAAATCTATATATTATATATTAAAAAAATTATTTTATATTCATATAGTATATTCTATAGGCATAAGATAAGAACAAATCCAATTTTATGTATAAAAATCTATATTTTTTAAAGGATATTTTCCACCGTTTAAAGGTGCACTTATTTTAAAACTAAATTTTTACATGTTTATAAATTTTATTCGAAAAAATCATCATTTTTAAAATTTTAATGTCAAAATTATCTTAGGTTGATTTTTTCGTTTTTTTAGAAGTTTCATTTTTTGATGAATACTGAAAAATACTGAATCTTAACTGAAAACTGAATTTTCATATAAATTATTTATAATATTGAATTATTTTTTTGAATTAGTTTTAAAGTAAAAATAGTTCAATTATAAATATATTAATCCAATTTTAGTTGTTAGAATCAATTTCATATTGAAATTGAAAATAAAATCTTTGGGGACTTTTGAACAATTTTACTTTAAAAACCTGCTTTCTTGGCACATTTACGAGATTAATTTTAAATAAATTTCTAAAAATTATGTTATTTTAATTTTGAAAAATTTATTCCATATTTGGAATAACTATAATTTCTAATTTCTAATGTGGAAAAATTAATTTTTGACCAAAGTGATTAGTGAATAGAGTTAAAATTAACTAAAACGACTAAGGAGAAAACAAGTTTACAACACCCAGTAGCTGGACATATTTAAACTCCTATATCTTTAGGATCTAAATTTTTGAGTTTTTGGAATACAATTCCTTGATATTTACCCACATAATAAATTATGTAAAGAAAAAGACAAAAATATTATTTTCTTACTTTTAATTTCTATAATGCTTTGGGAAGTGATGAAAAACTACATAGGTTCAGTTATAAATATTATTTTGAAAGATAGATAAGTTTTTTCACATCATAATAATTTATCTTTAATTTTTAGAGATGAAATAATTTATTAATATTATTATTAAATTACAACATAATAGTTATTTAGTTAATAATGAAATAAAATAAATGATACTAATAACATTACAAGTGAAGTACATTGAATCATTATTATGTTACATTATATTTTTCGATGAATATATAATTTTAAACAAATGTGAAATTATTATATTTTAATTCAATCATTGAATCGATATTTTTTAAAATCAAATTAAAATAATATTGTCAAAATTGACATTTATTCTATCTGGTAATAAATGATATTTTATTAATTGATTTAAAAATACTATTTTTTTTGTTTTTTGCAAGTGATTTTAATATTTTAATAAATATAAAATATGGTCCATTCATGGACTAATTTTTATATTATAATAAATATATTGATCATTAAATAGTAAAAATATCAGTTATCGTAGTTATAGTTTAAGCGGTGTTTTTGCACGTTACTTGGGCTTGTGTTAAAATAAAATTTCAACAAAAAAATGATTTTTATTATATAAATTAGCTATCATATTTAGAATCATTGGTTCAACAAATATAACAAGTATAATTTTATTTTTTTTATTAATGGATAAAATACTTTGGTTAGAAAACTATTCACCATAATGAAAAACCAAAATGATAAAATAAGAAAACATAGAAGCTAAGGTTTTAAAAAAATGTTATATATTATGTGTTTCAGGTGTTTCTAGACCAAATAATCCATAAAACCTATAAATTATAAATATTTGAGCCACTTGAGGTAATATTTAGCTCCCGATAGTGAATTTTTTTTAGTATTTGCAAGAGCACCACTCCTCCTCAACTATAAAAAGGAAATCACCCCCACCCCCACTTCTTCAAACCTCTAACTACATTTTTATTGACCATTATCTACAAAAATAACTCCCTAAAATCTCTCCCCTCATCCTATAATCCTTAGTTTGGGAATAAATCTAGTATAGGAATGGTTTTGTGAAAACCTAAGGAGGATACCCGAAGAAGAGGAAACGATCTTCTAAAAGAGTTATTATTTTATTTACTTCTCCAAATATTTAAATTCCTATTATAATAGTCTCATATAATAACCTAAGTATCTTAATTATACTTACATTTTGTTATGAAATGGTATGAATTACAACTTCACACACTTCCATCAAATGGGTTGCGAAATCATCACTAGTGTGTACGACGGACTACAGCTTCATGAACTGATGTCATTATTTTTTCCATTAAAACTATTCAAGGTTGGGAATAATGATGTATTTATAGTTTATATATGATATATATTATATATATGATGTTATTATTTTATATCACATCCCTTCATATTTTCAATTTTATGGGAATACGATTACATTGTTCGTGTATATGGCAGACTACCATGTCGCGAAGCGATGTGATTCGTTATTACTTTACATGGAATGTATTAAGGATGGTTTTCATAAAAATATTTATTATATATGGAATAAATATGATACTAGGGTGATAATATAAATGTATATAATTTTATTTTATTTCTTTAATATGATAAGAAAATTGATATAGTGTTCATGCATACGTACGACCCACCGTCTCCATGAAATGTGATTTTAATTTTCGATTAATAAATTTTATTGATTACTCTAAATACATAAATAATGAATATAAATGATATTTATATCATTATTTACATTCTGTAAATGAGAAAATCATGATCTATATAAGAGGAACAAAAAATAAAAAGTTAAAACCTACTAAAAACACATGGTAATTAACACAAAAAAAAAAGAAAAAAAGAAGATTATTAATGAATATATAATAATATATTATAAAAGGATAATATATGATATCAGAAATGTTACTATGGCTCTTGAATGTAAGGGCCCATGCCTTCTTGGTCTGTTACTTTGTAGGTTTTGGTGGTTGGAAGAGTTTAGAGGAGGCTCAAAAATATTGTGTAACTATCTTACATGATGTGAAATGTTGTTTCAGGACTTTTATATGGAGTCTCACAGTGTCTAATATTTCATAATTTTAAAAAGAAAATAAATTGAGAGGTGATTCATTTTTCATGGGAAACCGAAGCTCGGGTACTACATGATGTGAAAGGGTATTACACATCATTTAATACCCTGATCTAGTTCTGTTTCAAAATTATTTTCGTCATAACTTTAATTCATTATGCTGTGCTCTCTAATTCCTCTCATTTCAGATGAACCATAGGCACCCTGAGGATCCCTTCATGCCCTATTCCTCCCTTTTTAATCTGTTGATCTTGAAGGTTGTTTTTTGGCGATCCATGGTGATCCAAGGTACGTTCTCCCTTTATTTTCTAGAAATTTATCCCGGTTTGATCTCTCTTGATTCTATATCTTCTCAACATGCTATGAAGTTTTCTTTCCCATGTTTCTAATAGGGGTTATCTTCATTTTTTGTTGATATGGTGGTGTCACGACATCCTCATATGGATGGAGATATTGTGGGTAAGGTGATTAGAGGTCCGTTATGTGATCTGTTATTATCTGAAGAATATCAACACCCATTCGAGGTAGGGATTCCCTTGTTTCTCTTTATCTGTGCATCCTACAAGAGAGGTTTTTCTTCTATTTATCTGTAGGTCATAGTTTTTCCAGCTTAAATCATTGATGAACAACTGGTTAATTGAATTGAAAGGGAGAAATGGGGTTTTATTCTCATGTTTTTATTGTTTTTATGTTTATTGTGATAATGTGATTGTATGAGATGATCACTCCACTAAAAATGGTGTCCATTGGTGGATTTGTTTTCACTGATTTTATTTATTATGTTTGATTCTTTAGTTGTAAATACTTTGGTATCATCCTAAATAAAAAATGTTTAATTAAATATATACATATACTGAATGAATTCCCCAGGATCATGTTGTTTCTATGATAAACCATGAATTTTGAAGTCGAATTAAATAAGGGATGTCTTATTAAACTTAGATTTGTGTTTTTCCTTGGTATGTGTGGTGATTTGATATGTGTGTGGGTTGTTCTGGTTTGTGTGGCAGTCTAGTTTTGAGCATGGTTGTGTGCTGCAGAATAGCTTGGGTGGTGTAATGGAATCTTATATTATGATTTTGATTGATTGTGGGATGGCTGAGAAGTGTTGTGAAGTAGGGATGTGAATCTAGTTGTGATGTAATGTGTTTCCAGATGTGGTTGTGAGTAGGTGGTTTGTTTCGACTAGAAAGATGGATTATGAGTGATTAATTTTAAGAATGATAGTGTTTCTTTATACAGGAAGCTTACCCTTGTATATAGAGATTGGTAAAAGATATATCATGAATGGGTGTTAAATAGAGAATAAATGTGAAGTGGGTTAATTTTACCCTGGTTCTTTTCTTTGTATGACTTTTCTTTGTTGCCTTTCGTGTGTCGTGGTTACTAGTTTCCTGAGTAGTGATGGAATGGATAAATGAATTGTTTGATAAATAATGAAAATTGGTTAAATAAATTGGTTGGGAATATGGAACGGGTTTTTTGGCTTGTTGTGTGGTGTTTTACATTTAGAGGTAGCAACATAAGTGGCAGTGTTGTGACTTGGTTGTTTGTTTGAGAACCCATAGGTTGGGCATGAGTATTTCATATCATATATATATATACTTGAATATTCATTGTGGTTTCTATGCACTGCACCAGAGATGAGCACTATGTTCCAAACACCCCCATCGTCACTGGGGAGGGTGTCTTTCCCAAATATCCCGGTGGGAGGATGGATGGCTGGCCACCCGATCTTCCTTGCTCTCTCCTCTAGGTGGTGATATGCCAAGATTCTTTGGGCATGTTGTGGTTTGTGATGCCTAAGTGTGTGCGGGAATGTTGTGATTTCCCAGGTGTCTTCAGGATGAGATGTGTTGTGCTTTCCCAGGTGTCTTTATGATAAGATGTTTTGTGCTTTCCCAATGTCTTTAGGATGATGTGCAGTTTGGGGCCCAGGTGTCTGCGGGTGGGATGTGATATGGTTTGTTTCCCAGGTGTCTTTGGGTGGGATGTGATGTTGTTGTGGCCTAGGTGTCTGTGAGTGGTATGTGATATAGTTTATGCAACCTAGTTTTGTGAAAGAAGGTTGTGATGTGGTGGATTCAGAAGAGGTTGAAGTGCCAAGATATTTTCCATTAGAGTGTGAGAGTGGCTAATCAGTGGTAAAGTTGTGCGGGGTACCCTATTATTTATGTGATTTATACTATATTACATGACTTTCAGTATTTAGTGAACGTGCCGTAGTGAAGATGGGGTGGTTATTTTACCTACTTAGGTGCTGTTTTGGTTCTACTATTTTCTCATAGGAGAATTAGCATGCTTCTTTCAAATGTGCACACGAGACTTTGGTTTTTCCTACTGAGTATACTTTTATTCTCACCCTACATATATAAACATTTTTTATGTTTTCATTAGGATTACATAGACCGTGATAGACCTTAATATTTTGGATTTTAACTATTTTTGTGTCTCTTATTAGAATTACTTTTGGTATTTTAATTTGGAGGCATTTGTATTTTCATCAGTTCCATTTTACACATGAAAGTGGTATGGTTTTGGACTTCTTTTATATATGTCTTGGAGTTTCTTTATTTCTGATCCATCATATCTACTGATCTTTTTTCTTAGAAAATGGAAATTCCTCCCATATTGTGATATTTGTATACCCTTGGTGCTAGTTGGAAACCTAGGGCCTACTGGAGGTGGGACTCAGGGTTCCTGATTTCCCTTTCTTATTTTACAACCTAGGGGGTATGTTTGGGGAAGGTTAGTGGTGATAGAGTTATATCAGAGTTGATGTTTGTGAGATAAGATGGTGTTTGGAGTTAGGAACAATGAGGATTACCTGGGATGGTATGGAAATAGTTCCAGTTGACCTTTGTGTGTGAAATAGGATAGGGAGACCAGAAAGGACATGGGATTTTAGGTCCCTCCATGATCCAGTGCACAGACTCTGAGCTGGTATAACAACCAAGTAAGATAGAATTTCTTATAGGTTAGAGACCTAGGGAAGGTAAAGACGTGTGTTATTATTTTAATTGGTTTGTTTTGTGAAGGTTAAAATGGTTAAAATGAATGAAATGGAATAAAAATTTTGAAATGAATCTTGATTCCATACTACTCAGGATTAAAAAATCTCTGTTTACTGTTTCAGTTATAGCTCCAAGTCGTCATCCGTGTGTGGCTTATGCAGTAGAGGTTCAACAGACCAATCTGGTTGATGGCTGTAGGGTTGATCCAACTAAGGAATCTGATCAGTGGTAGAAGACACAACATGCATTCCAATGGCAGTGTTTGGGAATATATGAGAAAAGCATTTTAGATGTGGATACATAGGGCTGTTTGGAGGAGATTGAGACCACCTTTAGTTTTATCTGGACGAAATGGGGTACTAGGTCCCTTTAGTGGTCAGTTAGATGGGGGGAGCAACATGTCAGTGGTGGATGCTGTATTTGGGGGAGTGGAAGGAGGTAGATGTGTTGTGTAACAGCCCAAGATTTTATAAAAAAATATTCTTTTTAATTTTATTAATGTCTTGTGTTGTACGCTACACCAAAAGGATCTTGCACAACACGCATCCTTGTCTTGCCTTGCATTACACGCAATCGCGACCTTCCTCGATAGCGTGTGTAATACGCAATACCGAGTTTCACTAAACAACGATGTGCTATTAAAATATTATTAAAACTAGCCGTTATGAATAGTAATAACCACTTTTTAAAATTCTGTAAATCTTATTTTTCAAAATGAACTTCATTCTTGGATTCGGAGTATCGAATTTAGCCTAAGGTGAAATTTTGGTACTTTTCGGATAACTTTCATATTCTGATGAATAGTGAAAATTACTAAATTATAATTAAAAACAACTTTTTTAATCGAAATAATTAATAGTGATAAATCATTAATTTGAGTGGTTTTAAAGTATATTTAGAATATATTTTTAAAATTTAATACAATGTTGGTCATTGGTTGTAATTTCACATTTAAACCAGACATAATCAAGTGTCAATCTTTTGATATATATTGTTTCCTAAAAACACGCTATTTATTTTAACAGCGGGATTTAATTATAAAATTAATTAATGCAACTTCTATGTTATGAATTTGGTAAAATAGATTTCATTTTTGAATTCGGAATATGAAATATAGCTTAGGATGAAATTTTGGCATTGTTCTGAAAAACATCAATTTTTGATGAATAGTGAAACTACTAAGTGGTAGTTAAAAAAACTGAATTTTTCATAAAACTTAATTTTGCCGCTTCTGTGAATGGAATTTCGAAAATCCGAGAGACACGGTTAATATCAAGGACAAAAATGTGGTTCAATGAGATGAAAATAATTTTTTGGTGAATAGTAACTTTTTACTTTTTTACCGCGGTTAATAGTAAATAGGGTAACTAAGGGTAAATATGATATTACTATTACCCTAACACATGTCCTAATTCTATTGGACAAGTGTAATTCGACCAAAAACAAACTTAGGAACAAAATATGTCCATTTAGGCCCACTTAGATTAGATTAGGACATTTATTATTAATTTATTTAAAGAAAGGTTAAAATAGTTAAAATCAAAGTTTAATAAGTAAATCATTTTTAATATGGGGTTATACATAAGATAAATTAGACTATAAATATTCATTAGAAATCTAAAAAGATTTCCTACATGATGGTATTTTATTTGTAATTTTTAGACATAAAATAATTTAATTTATTTATGACACAACGATGATGTAGTAATTATCTTATTAATGAAATATTGACATAATTGATGTTATAAACACCAAAATAAATGTAATTTGAGATTTTTTATGAATTCCACTAATTTTCTAGGTTACTATGATATATTAATGTTGATTTAATCAACTTGGTTCGAACATTTAATTCTGTTATGACTTTCACAAAAATCATATATCAAATAGTGTCAAAATTGACACAAAATAGTTTTTAAATCAAATATTATATTATTAATTGTTATTGTATTCCTAAAAATCTAAGGTTCGGCCAAATGACTTAGATAAGGATATATATATTAATAATAAACAATTTGGGGTTCGTTTGGCATGTTATAGTAAGTTTATTAACCATATAGTGAAAGAAAACAAAAAGACATGGTAAAAGTTAAATTATTTAACTTAGAGTTAAATCTAATTGATAAGGTTAAAATAATATCCTAAACTTGTCTAACTTCTATTGGTTGATAGGATTTCGACCCATCCCCACTTTAGCTTCGAAATAAGACCCTTTGGAACCATTATAAACCGATTTTGACTTTAATATAAAATAATATTTTGAGATATTCCTAAGGTGCCCCTCTCCTCCCCTATAAAAGGACACCTCCTCCCCCTCCTCCTCACACCAATTTTGAGCACTCAAGCTCGGCCAACCCCTGCCATTTTCTCCTCTCCACTTTCCTAGAATAATCCTAGAGGTTCTGGTCTTCTCCAAAGACCAATCTTAGTTCCTTAAGTGGAGGATTCAAAGAGGCGTTCCAAAGAAGAGGTAATATCCATTACCGATCTTTTCAATTTCTTTCTTCTTCAACTTCTTCTTCTTTAGTTGTTTCATGATAAAGTAATAACATCAGTATTACTTACATACTGATATGTTATTATAAATATGAAACAACCCTAATTCACCTTCTATCCATCCTACGGAAAAATGAAATCACCGCGCGTGCGTACGTACGGAATACCGTCTCCACGCCGTGGTGTAATCTATTTTCCACCATCACCTTACAAGGATGGGTATAATGGTGTAATCAGTAACTATGTATGATTATTATTAAGTAATATTGATACTTAAATAATATATATATATACTCCAATACAATTCCACGATCATAGGAACGATATCATCACTCGTGCGTACGTACGGAATACCGTCTCCACGATGTGATGCGACTCGTTCTACATGATCTTCATTTCATAATGATTATATAAATGAATTGAATGAATGAATATGGTATATAATACACTAATACCATTCTGGAAATGAATTATCTATAACCTAAAGATAAGAATAAGAATTTATTCGACAAAACACGCATAAGAACAAAAAGTTATAAAGACCCGAGTAACAAGTAACAATGAAATATTACTAACAAGAAGCTAATAATATGACCATATATGATCTCATATCAATATGTATGATTCTGGAATAAGTCAATAACATTATTTAAACCATTATACAGGAGCTTCGGACACGTACAAAGCTAATCGGACCTAAGGTAAGGGAAATATCACAATCTCATTTTTATCCGAGATTGTTTATTCGTAAGTATTTACTGGGGTGTATTTTATCATCCACATCCATGTTTACTCAATATGTAATATTATTTCCATCCACCTAAAATTGTTTAAATCCATTTTTACCCTTCGGTGAGTTTTTAGTAATACGTATGAAAGGAATCTTTTGTCGTTTTTCGTACGAGGTACTTTTTGACTTTTCCGACAAAAGTACGAAGAATGTTTTTTTTAACTTATACGGAACGAACGGATTTATACTGTTTTATAAAGCCTTATTTTCATGAAGATTCCTCTAAAATATTTCATGACTATTTTCAATAAAATCTCTTTCTTTTAAAATTGCATGATGTTTTGTGAAAAGAAATTGATTTTGAAGAAGAAAGGATATTTTCCTCAAGAATTCAATTCAAGTGTTTTATCAAAATTATTTTCCATATAAGATAATAAAGGGTTCTGTTTCTATCCATATTTTTACATTGATTTGACTATGTTGTGATTAAATTATGTTTATGAATTCCTTTATCTTATATGAATGGTTTTATGATGTCATGTTGTTTAAGAATCCCATTTTTATTACATGGGTTATGCAATGATGTATGATTTATGATTTTGTGGCACACATAAGAAAGGATTCATTAAGAGATGGGTGGGACCTATATCTCCCTCCAATGCATTGGGTAAAGATTTTATATCTCATGAGATAGACATGGCTGGAACGGAAGGTTATTTCGGTTCAGTGATACAGGACTGAAACGAGGAGTGAACTCGGTTCAGAAAGGGACTTTTTCCACTAAGATAGTCTTGGCAATGAGTCATGACTAACAAGAAATGATTTTCCATGATTATGTGTGCATGCCACAAAGTTTCAAGTTTCATGTTATGATTATGGGGATCTCATTTTCACTTCTATGATTTGTTCCATGTTAAGATATTATGATCTCTTTTGCAGGTTGTGATTTTCGAAAAGATATGATATGATTTTTATTTCTTTTGTATACCCTTACTGAGCATTTGAGCTCACCCTTTTATGTTTTCTTTTCCCCAGGATATAAAGAAAGGTTTTAGGTAAAAAAAAATGGAAGATCTTTATGGGAGATATTGAAGAACTTTCACCACGATTAGAAGATTACGTTCCGAGTTTCCAAAGACACTAAACTATTACGATCCTTTAGTGTGTGTTTTTGTTATGTACTAAGTATTCCGCAAATGTAATGTAATGTCCATGTACGTCAAGATACGGGTCTCTACAGTTGGTATCAGAGGAAACGTTTAGTCAACCTTTGGAAACTAGGATGCGAAAACGTTAGTGAGATCCCTAGAGATATTTCTAAGGTATGTCTAGGGATGTCCCTAGGGATAAGTATACGTATAGGTTATAGTAATAGAATTACGCTAACGATCATAGAATTAAACCTAAGATGTTGGATATTGAAGGTACTCCCCCTTTATTATGTTGTTTTCCCTAGCATGATTTTTGCCTCTCACACTATTCTTTTTGGGTTTTAGACGATGGCTGGAACCCGAAGGAACCGTGTTGATCAATGCAATGGACAATGCAATGATTGCCCTCCTGAACAAACAAATGTTATGGGAGATGGAGTGCAAAATCTTATTGCTATACTTACACAAGCTATGAATCATTCTGGACTTCCAAATGAGCAGAGAAGGGAACCATATTCTATTGAGTCCTTCATGAGGCAACGTCCACCTTCTTTCAGTGGGTCTTCTGATCCACTTGTGGCTGAACAATGGATCAGTACTACTGAAAAGATATTTTCAGTTCTTCAATGTTATGAACATGATAAAGTCATCTTAGCAGTATATCGTTTGGAAGGTGAAGCTGATCAATGGTGGAATCTTATCAAGAATACGAGGCCAAGAGATGAAATTGAGTCCATGGAATGGGACGAGTTCAAGAACTTGTTTTTCAGTAAGTACTTCCCTCGTATTCTTCGAACAAAGATGGAGAAAGAATTTCCTGAACTGAAGCAAAGGGACGATGAATCTGTTGGTACCTATGAAGCAAATTTTACAAGACTTGCAAGGTATGCTTCTGGAATTATCATCCAACCTGAAAGTAAAGTTGATCGATTTTTCTGTGGCTTAAAACCAAGTCTTCGAAGGGCATTAGCTATAAGAGACTTCAGTAGCTATGAAGAAATTGTGCGTTGTGCTATCAAGGTAGAAATGGAAGTTGGTGTTACATATCCATCTCATGGTTTTGACAAGAAACGAAAGATGGAGTTCAAGGAGAAATCTCATAATAATGGTGAAAAGAAGATGAATGTTTCCTTATGCACAAAGTGTGGAAAGAAGCATGGTGGAGATTGTCTTAAAGGAACTAGAAAATGTTTTAAGTGTGGAAAAGAAGGTCATAGAGCAGCTGAGTGTCGAAGTAATGGAAAAAGGGTTTCTAATGATGTGAATAAAGCAAACACTGCAGAGAACGCACCGCCAACACTTCAATGCTTCAAGTGCAAAGAAATGGGGCATTATGCTAATAATTGCCCTAATCCAAGGGTTAGTGATGATCAACATGAGCAACCACTTAAGGCAAAGGACAAAGGGAAGTCACATGCGATCACTATTGGCGATGTTGAATATGACAATGATGTGGTGGAATGATTAAGTGTTTATGTAATGGGATTCCAAAATAATGTTTTATCATGGAGTATTGGAATATTTATGTATTGGTTTAATGTGGTATTCAAAGTGATTGAGATATTTTTGGAAATAAGATGATATGCGCATAATGAAGGGAAAATAAGAAAATGAAATGTTTAACAATATTCATGAGCTCATGATTGATATAAGGACTAAGTGATATCATGGATTGAGTATATAGAATTTTGAGGATTTTGGTATGTGGAAAGTGTTAACTTTTAACTGCATTCATGTTTTCACTAAGGTATTCAAGAGAATACATGATTAAAGACTTTGAATGTTTAGAATGTGACCAACAAAACATATCTTATGATATGTGGGGATCAACGACAGTATTAAATCTCTGGTAATCGTTGTCACTATATTATGAGAGTGGACTGCAGTATTATAAGCCTAAAGATTAGACTGGATTATGTTGGACATAAGTTAGTATTGTTTAAGGATAGAAGATTTTCGATATTATTGATGGGATGTTATAGTAACGTAGTTTTAGAAAAAGGGACAACCTGCAGGACGGGCGACAGCCCATCGCTTCGGACAAGGCTGTAGGAATCGAACCCACAACCGAAGTGCGACTGGCCTTTATCGCCTACCACTGACCTACAGGAAGTCCCTGTTTAGTAGAAACTAGTTTTATTATATTGAGCAGTATGATATATGAAGTATAAGTCCATTTAGGAACTATATATAATTAATCTTACTATAGAATGACTTATGTATATTTAATAACTTTTGATTACCTTTTGTTTGAGACAGATGGAATGACCCATCATTCTATCACATGATCTTCTAACACTTCACGAATAACAAATTCAACTTCATTTATTTAAGAGATGAAGTGGAAATTGTTCAAGGCATGAACAACAGTGAGATTGTACCAAAATAAAGTAAGTATTTATTCTAATTCAAATTTTCAACTTTAGGGAAATGATCTTAAAAACCAAAAATGTTGTCCTAGTGATCTTATACCTGATGAATCAGATGGTACCTTAGATCGTCACAAATTTATGGATTTGTGATTACTGGATTTTCCATAGCCATGTTCTCTACCACTCTTCATCAGAACATGATGGTTAGATTTCTCTTCCATATCCATATTTTCACCTATGTGGAAACCCAGTGATTAGTTTATTTGGGTAATCGTTACATTTCATACTTTAGTTTTTAAAGCCAAGTTTTGGTATTCCCTTTTACGATGTGGGTTTCTATTAAAGAAACTTTCAAATAGTAAACCATTTATAACCCCGACGAATTTCGAGGGCGAAATTCATTTTAAGGGGGGTAGAATGTAACAGCCCAAGATTTTATAAAAAAATATTCTTTTTAATTTTATTAATGTCTTGTGTTGTACGCTACACCAAAAGGATCTTGCACAACACGCATCCTTGTCTTGCCTTGCATTACACGCAATCACGACCTTCCTCGATAGCGTGTGTAATACGCAATACCGAGTTTCACTAAACAACGATGTGCTATTAAAATATTATTAAAACTAGCCGTTATGAATAGTAATAACCACTTTTTAAAATTCTGTAAATTTTATTTTTCAAAATGAACTTCATTCTTGGATTCGGAGTATCGAATTTAGCCTAAGGTGAAATTTTGGTACTTTTCGGATAACTTTCATATTCTGATGAATAGTGAAAATTACTAAATTATAATTAAAAACAACTTTTTTAATCGAAATAATTAATAGTGATAAATCATTAATTTGAGTGGTTTTAAAGTATATTTAGAATATATTTTTAAAATTTAATACAATGTTGGTCATTGGTTGTAATTTCACATTTAAACCAGACATAATCAAGTGTCAATCTTTTGATATATATTGTTTCCTAAAAACACGCTATTTATTTTAACAGCGGGATTTAATTATAAAATTAATTAATGCAACTTCTATGTTATGAATTTGGTAAAATAGATTTCATTTTTGAATTCGGAATATGAAATATAGCTTAGGATGAAATTTTGGCATTGTTCTGAAAAACATCAATTTTTGATGAATAGTGAAACTACTAAGTGGTAGTTAAAAAAACTGAATTTTTCATAAAACTTAATTTTGCCGCTTCTGTGAATGGAATTTCGAAAATCCGAGAGACACGGTTAATATCAAGGACAAAAATGTGGTTCAATGAGATGAAAATAATTTTTTGGTGAATAGTAACTTTTTACTTTTTTACCGCGGTTAATAGTAAATAGGGTAACTAAGGGTAAATATGATATTACTATTACCCTAACACATGTCCTAATTCTATTGGACAAGTGTAATTCGACCAAAAACAAACTTAGGAATAAAATATGACCATTTAGGCCCACTTAGATTAGATTAGGACATTTATTATTAATTTATTTAAAGAAAGGTTAAAATAGTTAAAATCAAAGTTTAATAAGTAAATCATTTTTAATATGGGGTTATACATAAGATAAATTAGACTATAAATATTCATTAGAAAGCTAAAAATATTTCCTACATGATGGTATTTTATTTGTAATTTTTAGACATAAAATAATTTAATTTATTTATGACACAACGATGATGTAGTAATTATCTTATTAATGAAATATTGACATAATTGATGTTATAAACACCAAAATAAATGTAATTTGAGATTTTTTATTAATTCCACTAATTTTATAGGTTACTATGATATATTAATGTTTATTTAATCAACTTGGTTCGAACATTTAATTCTGTTATGACTTTCACAAAAATCATATATCAAATAGTGTCAAAATTGACACAAAATAGTTTTTAAATCAAATATTATATTATTAATTGTTATTGTATTCCTAAAAATCTAAGGTTCGGCCAAATGACTTAGATAAGGATATATATATTAATAATAAACAATTTGGGGTTCGTTTGGCATGTTATAGTAAGTTTATTAACCATATAGTGAAAGAAAACAAAAAGACATGGTAAAAGTTAAATTATTTAACTTAGAGTTAAATCTAATTGATAAGGTTAAAATAATATCCTAAACTTGTCTAACTTCTATTGGTTGATAGGATTTCGACCCATCCCCACTTTAGCTTCGAAATAAGACCCTTTGGAACCATTATAAACCGATTTTGACTTTAATATAAAATAATATTTTGAGATATTCCTAAGGTGCCCCTCTCCTCCCCTATAAAAGGACACCTCATCCCCCTCCTCCTCACACCAATTTTGAGCACTCAAGCTCGGCCAACCCCTGCCATTTTCTCCTCTCCACTTTCCTAGAATAATCCTAGAGGTTCTGGTCTTCTCCAAAGACCAATCTTAGTTCCTTAAGTGGAGGATTCAAAGAGGCGTTCCAAAGAAGAGGTAATATCCATTACCGATCTTTTCAATTTCTTTCTTCTTCAACTTCTTCTTCTTTAGTTGTTTCATGATAAAGTAATAACATAAGTATTACTTACATACTGATATGTTATTATAAATATGAAACAACCCTAATTCACCTTCTATCCATCCTACGGAAAAATGAAATCACCGCGCGTGCGTACGTACGGAATACCGTCTCCACGCCGTGGTGTAATCTATTTTCCACCATCACCTTACAAGGATGGGTATAATGGTGTAATCAGTAACTATGTATGATTATTATTAAGTAATATTGATACTGAAATAATATATATATATACTCCAATACAATTCCACGATCATAGGAACGATATCATCACTCGTGCGTACGTACGGAATACCGTCTCCACGATGTGATGCGACTCGTTCTACATGATCTTCATTTCATAATGATTATATAAATGAATTGAATGAATGAATATGGTATATAATACACTAATACCATTCTGGAAATGAATTATCTATAACCTAAAGATAAGAATAAGAATTTATTCGACAAAACACGCATAAGAACAAAAAGTTATAAAGACCCGAGTAACAAGTAACAATGAAATATTACTAACAAGAAGCTAATAATATGACCATATATGATCTCATATCAATATGTATGATTCTGGAATAAGTCAATAACATTATTTAAACCATTATACAGGAGCTTCGGACACGTACAAAGCTAATCGGACCTAAGGTAAGGGAAATATCACAATCTCATTTTTATCCGAGATTGTTTATTCGTAAGTATTTACTGGGGTGTATTTTATCATCCACATCCATGTTTACTCAATATGTAATATTATTTCCATCCACCTAAAATTGTTTAAATCCATTTTTACCCTTCGGTGAGTTTTTAGTAATACGTATGAAAGGAATCTTTTGTCGTTTTTCGTACGAGGTACTTTTTGACTTTTCCGACAAAAGTACGAAGAATGTTTTTTTTAACTTATACGGAACGAACGGATTTATAATGTTTTATAAAGCCTTATTTTCATGAAGATTCCTCTAAAAGATTTCATGACTATTTTCAATAAAATCTCTTTCTTTTAAAATTGCATGATGTTTTGTGAAAAGAAATTGATTTTGAAGAAGAAAGGATATTTTCCTCAAGAATTCAATTCAAGTGTTTTATCAAAATTATTTTCCATATAAGATAATAAAGGGTTCTGTTTCTATCCATATTTTTACATTGATTTGACTATGTTGTGATTAAATTATGTTTATGAATTCCTTTATCTTATATGAATGGTTTTATGATGTCATGTTGTTTAAGAATCCCATTTCTATTACATGGGTTATGCAATGATGTATGATTTATGATTTTGTGGCACACATAAGAAAGGATTCATTAAGAGATGGGTGGGACCTATATCTCCCTCCAATGCATTGGGTAAAGATTTTATATCTCATGAGATAGACATGGCTGGAACGGAAGGTTATTTCGGTTCAGTGATACAGGACTGAAACGAGGAGTGAACTCGGTTCAGAAAGGGACTTTTTCCACTAAGATAGTCTTGGCAATGAGTCATGACTAACAAGAAATGATTTTCCATGATTATGTGTGCATGCCACAAAGTTTCAAGTTTCATGTTATGATTATGGGGATCTCATTTTCACTTCTATGATTTGTTCCATGTTAAGATATTATGATCTCTTTTGCAGGTTGTGATTTTCGAAAAGATATGATATGATTTTTATTTCTTTTGTATACCCTTACTGAGCATTTGAGCTCACCCTTTTATGTTTTCTTTTCCCCAGGATATAAAGAAAGGTTTTAGGTAAAAAAAAATGGAAGATCTTTATGGGAGATATTGAAGAACTTTCACCACGATTAGAAGATTACGTTCCGAGTTTCCAAAGACACTAAACTATTACGATCCTTTAGTGTGTGTTTTTGTTATGTACTAAGTATTCCGCAAATGTAATGTAATGTCCATGTACGTCAAGATACGGGTCTCTACAGTTGGTATCAGAGGAAACGTTTAGTCAACCTTTGGAAACTAGGATGCGAAAACGTTAGTGAGATCCCTAGAGATATTTCTAAGGTATGTCTAGGGATGTCCCTAGGGATAAGTATACGTATAGGTTATAGTAATAGAATTACGCTAACGATCATAGAATTAAACCTAAGATGTTGGATATTGAAGGTACTCCCCCTTTATTATGTTGTTTTCCCTAGCATGATTTTTGCCTCTCACACTATTCTTTTTGGGTTTTAGACGATGGCTGGAACCCGAAGGAACCGTGTTGATCAATGCAATGGACAATGCAATGATTGCCCTCCTGAACAAACAAATGTTATGGGAGATGGAGTGCAAAATCTTATTGCTATACTTACACAAGCTATGAATCATTCTGGACTTCCAAATGAGCAGAGAAGGGAACCATATTCTATTGAGTCCTTCATGAGGCAACGTCCACCTTCTTTCAGTGGGTCTTCTGATCCACTTGTGGCTGAACAATGGATCAGTACTACTGAAAAGATATTTTCAGTTCTTCAATGTTCTGAACATGATAAAGTCATCTTAGCAGTATATCGTTTGGAAGGTGAAGCTGATCAATGGTGGAATCTTATCAAGAATACGAGGCCAAGAGATGAAATTGAGTCCATGGAATGGGACGAGTTCAAGAACTTGTTTTTCAGTAAGTACTTCCCTCGTATTCTTCGAACAAAGATGGAGAAAGAATTTCTTGAACTGAAGCAAAGGGACGATGAATCTGTTGGTACCTATGAAGCAAATTTTACAAGACTTGCAAGGTATGCTTCTGGAATTATCATCCAACCTGAAAGTAAAGTTGATCGATTTTTCTGTGGCTTAAAACCAAGTCTTCGAAGGGCATTAGCTATAAGAGACTTCAGTAGCTATGAAGAAATTGTGCGTTGTGCTATCAAGGTAGAAATGGAAGTTGGTGTTACATATCCATCTCATGGTTTTGACAAGAAACGAAAGATGGAGTTCAAGGAGAAATCTCATAATAATGGTGAAAAGAAGATGAATGTTTCCTTATGCACAAAGTGTGGAAAGAAGCATGGTGGAGATTGTCTTAAAGGAACTAGAAAATGTTTTAAGTGTGGAAAAGAAGGTCATCGAGCAGCTGAGTGTCGAAGTAATGGAAAAAGGGTTTCTAATGATGTGAATAAAGCAAACACTGCAGAGAACGCACCGCCAACACTTCAATGCTTCAAGTGCAAAGAAATGGGGCATTATGCTAATAATTGCCCTAATCCAAGGGTTAGTGATGATCAACATGAGCAACCACTTAAGGCAAAGGACAAAGGGAAGTCACATGCGATCACTATTGGCGATGTTGAATATGACAATGATGTGGTGGAATGATTAAGTGTTTATGTAATGGGATTCCAAAATAATGTTTTATCATGGAGTATTGGAATATTTATGTATTGGTTTAATGTGGTATTCAAAGTGATTGAGATATTTTTGGAAATAAGATGATATGCGCATAATGAAGGGAAAATAAGAAAATGAAATGTTTAACAATATTCATGAGCTCATGATTGATATAAGGACTAAGTGATATCATGGATTGAGTATATAGAATTTTGAGGATTTTGGTATGTGGAAAGTGTTAACTTTTAACTGCATTCATGTTTTCACTAAGGTATTCAAGAGAATACATGATTAAAGACTTTGAATGTTTAGAATGTGACCAACAAAACATATCTTATGATATGTGGGGATCAACGACAGTATTAAATCTCTGGTAATCGTTGTCACTATATTATGAGAGTGGACTGCAGTATTATAAGCCTAAAGATTAGACTGGATTATGTTGGACATAAGTTAGTATTGTTTAAGGATAGAAGATTTTCGATATTATTGATGGGATGTTATAGTAACGTAGTTTTAGAAAAAGGGACAACCTGCAGGACGGGCGACAGCCCATCGCTTCGGACAAGGCTGTAGGAATCGAACCCACAACCGAAGTGCGACTGGCCTTTATCGCCTACCACTGACCTACAGGAAGTCCCTGTTTAGTAGAAACTAGTTTTATTATATTGAGCAGTATGATATATGAAGTATAAGTCCATTTAGGAACTATATATAATTAATATTACTATAGAATGACTTATGTATATTTAATAACTTTTGATTACCTTTTGTTTGAGACAGATGGAATGACCCATCATTCTATCACATGATCTTCTAACACTTCACGAATAACAAATTCAACTTCATTTATTTAAGAGATGAAGTGGAAATTGTTCAAGGCATGAACAACAGTGAGATTGTACCAAAATAAAGTAAGTATTTATTCTAATTCAAATTTTCAACTTTAGGGAAATGATCTTGAAAACCAAAAATGTTGTCCTAGTGATCTTATACCTGATGAATCAGATGGTACCTTAGATCGTCACAAATTTATGGATTTGTGATTACTGGATTTTCCATAGCCATGTTCTCTACCACTCTTCATCAGAACATGATGGTTAGATTTCTCTTCCATATCCATATTTTCACCTATGTGGAAACCCAGTGATTAGTTTATTTGGGTAATCGTTACATTTCATACTTTAGTTTTTAAAGCCAAGTTTTGGTATTCCCTTTTACGATGTGGGTTTCTATTAAAGAAACTTTCAAATAGTAAACCATTTATAACCCCGACGAATTTCGAGGGCGAAATTCATTTTAAGGGGGGTAGAATGTAACAGCCCAAGATTTTATAAAAAAATATTCTTTTTAATTTTATTAATGTCTTGTGTTGTACGCTACACCAAAAGGATCTTGCACAACACGCATCCTTGTCTTGCCTTGCATTACACGCAATCGCGACCTTCCTCGATAGCGTGTGTAATACGCAATACCGAGTTTCACTAAACAACGATGTGCTATTAAAATATTATTAAAACTAGCCGTTATGAATAGTAATAACCACTTTTTAAAATTCTGTAAATTTTATTTTTCAAAATGAACTTCATTCTTGGATTCGGAGTATCGAATTTAGCCTAAGGTGAAATTTTGGTACTTTTCGGATAACTTTCATATTCTGATGAATAGTGAAAATTACTAAATTATAATTAAAAACAACTTTTTTAATCGAAATAATTAATAGTGATAAATCATTAATTTGAGTGGTTTTAAAGTATATTTAGAATATATTTTTAAAATTTAATACAATGTTGGTCATTGGTTGTAATTTCACATTTAAACCAGACATAATCAAGTGTCAATCTTTTGATATATATTGTTTCCTAAAAACACGCTATTTATTTTAACAGCGGGATTTAATTATAAAATTAATTAATGCAACTTCTATGTTATGAATTTGGTAAAATAGATTTCATTTTTGAATTCGGAATATGAAATATAGCTTATGATGAAATTTTGGCATTGTTCTGAAAAACATCAATTTTTGATGAATAGTGAAACTACTAAGTGGTAGTTAAAAAAACTGAATTTTTCATAAAACTTAATTTTGCCGCTTCTGTGAATGGAATTTCGAAAATCCGAGAGACACGGTTAATATCAAGGACAAAAATGTGGTTCAATGAGATGAAAATAATTTTTTGGTGAATAGTAACTTTTTACTTTTTTACCGCGGTTAATAGTAAATAGGGTAACTAAGGGTAAATATGATATTACTATTACCCTAACACATGTCCTAATTCTATTGGACAAGTGTAATTCGACCAAAAACAAACTTAGGAATAAAATATGACCATTTAGGCCCACTTAGATTAGATTAGGACATTTATTATTAATTTATTTAAAGAAAGGTTAAAATAGTTAAAATCAAAGTTTAATAAGTAAATCATTTTTAATATGGGGTTATACATAAGATAAATTAGACTATAAATATTCATTAGAAAGCTAAAAATATTTCCTACATGATGGTATTTTATTTGTAATTTTTAGACATAAAATAATTTAATTTATTTATGACACAACGATGATGTAGTAATTATCTTATTAATGAAATATTGACATAATTGATGTTATAAACACCAAAATAAATGTAATTTGAGATTTTTTATTAATTCCACTAATTTTCTAGGTTACTATGATATATTAATGTTGATTTAATCAACTTGGTTCGAACATTTAATTCTGTTATGACTTTCACAAAAATCATATATCAAATAGTGTCAAAATTGACACAAAATAGTTTTTAAATCAAATATTATATTATTAATTGTTATTGTATTCCTAAAAATCTAAGGTTCGGCCAAATGACTTAGATAAGGATATATATATTAATAATAAACAATTTGGGGTTCGTTTGGCATGTTATAGTAAGTTTATTAACCATATAGTGAAAGAAAACAAAAAGACATGGTAAAAGTTAAATTATTTAACTTAGAGTTAAATCTAATTGATAAGGTTAAAATAATATCCTAAACTTGTCTAACTTCTATTGGTTGATAGGATTTCGACCCATCCCCACTTTAGCTTCGAAATAAGACCCTTTGGAACCATTATAAACCGATTTTGACTTTAATATAAAATAATATTTTGAGATATTCCTAAGGTGCCCCTCTCCTCCCCTATAAAAGGACACCTCCTCCCCCTCCTCCTCACACCAATTTTGAGCACTCAAGCTCGGCCAACCCCTGCCATTTTCTCCTCTCCACTTTCCTAGAATAATCCTAGAGGTTCTGGTCTTCTCCAAAGACCAATCTTAGTTCCTTAAGTGGAGGATTCAAAGAGGCGTTCCAAAGAAGAGGTAATATCCATTACCGATCTTTTCAATTTCTTTCTTCTTCAACTTCTTCTTCTTTAGTTGTTTCATGATAAAGTAATAACATCAGTATTACTTACATACTGATATGTTATTATAAATATGAAACAACCCTAATTCACCTTCTATCCATCCTACGAAAAAATGAAATCACCGCGCGTGCGTACGTACGGAATACCGTCTCCACGCCGTGGTGTAATCTATTTTCCACCATCACCTTACAAGGATGGGTATAATGGTGTAATCAGTAACTATGTATGATTATTATTAAGTAATATTGATACTGAAATAATATATATATATACTCCAATACAATTCCACGATCATAGGAACGATATCATCACTCGTGCGTACGTACGGAATACCGTCTCCACGATGTGATGCGACTCGTTCTACATGATCTTCATTTCATAATGATTATATAAATGAATTGAATGAATGAATATGGTATATAATACACTAATACCATTCTGGAAATGAATTATCTATAACCTAAAGATAAGAATAAGAATTTATTCGACAAAACACGCATAAGAACAAAAAGTTATAAAGACCCGAGTAACAAGTAACAATGAAATATTACTAACAAGAAGCTAATAATATGACCATATATGATCTCATATCAATATGTATGATTCTGGAATAAGTCAATAACATTATTTAAACCATTATACAGGAGCTTCGGACACGTACAAAGCTAATCGGACCTAAGGTAAGGGAAATATCACAATCTCATTTTTATCCGAGATTGTTTATTCGTAAGTATTTACTGGGGTGTATTTTATCATCCACATCCATGTTTACTCAATATGTAATATTATTTCCATCCACCTAAAATTGTTTAAATCCATTTTTACCCTTCGGTGAGTTTTTAGTAATACGTATGAAAGGAATCTTTTGTCGTTTTTCGTACGAGGTACTTTTTGACTTTTCCGACAAAAGTACGAAGAATGTTTTTTTTAACTTATACGGAACGAACGGATTTATACTGTTTTATAAAGCCTTATTTTCATGAAGATTCCTCTAAAAGATTTCATGACTATTTTCAATAAAATCTCTTTCTTTTAAAATTGCATGATGTTTTGTGAAAAGAAATTGATTTTGAAGAAGAAAGGATATTTTCCTCAAGAATTCAATTCAAGTGTTTTATCAAAATTATTTTCCATATAAGATAATAAAGGGTTCTGTTTCTATCCATATTTTTACATTGATTTGACTATGTTGTGATTAAATTATGTTTATGAATTCCTTTATCTTATATGAATGGTTTTATGATGTCATGTTGTTTAAGAATCCCATTTTTATTACATGGGTTATGCAATGATGTATGATTTATGATTTTGTGGCACACATAAGAAAGGATTCATTAAGAGATGGGTGGGACCTATATCTCCCTCCAATGCATTGGGTAAAGATTTTATATCTCATGAGATAGACATGGCTGGAACGGAAGGTTATTTCGGTTCAGTGATACAGGACTGAAACGAGGAGTGAACTCGGTTCAGAAAGGGACTTTTTCCACTAAGATAGTCTTGGCAATGAGTCATGACTAACAAGAAATGATTTTCCATGATTATGTGTGCATGCCACAAAGTTTCAAGTTTCATGTTATGATTATGGGGATCTCATTTTCACTTCTATGATTTGTTCCATGTTAAGATATTATGATCTCTTTTGCAGGTTGTGATTTTCAAAAAGATATGATATGATTTTTATTTCTTTTGTATACCCTTACTGAGCATTTGAGCTCACCCTTTTATGTTTTCTTTTCCCCAGGATATAAAGAAAGGTTTTAGGTAAAAAAAAATGGAAGATCTTTATGGGAGATATTGAAGAACTTTCACCACGATTAGAAGATTACGTTCCGAGTTTCCAAAGACACTAAACTATTACGATCCTTTAGTGTGTGTTTTTGTTATGTACTAAGTATTCCGCAAATGTAATGTAATGTCCATGTACGTCAAGATACGGGTCTCTACATGTTGTGGGTTGACTTCCTTAAGGAGTTCTGGGAGGATTTTCTTTTCATCAACAATGAAGGTATAGAAGTGGCAGGAGTTACTCTCCCTTTAGTAGGGGAGTATGTTAGTGTGGGATTTGGGGATCAAGTACATGTATCTTGTACTTTTTCCCCATATCTCTTTTTGGATGAGGAGCCTTGTGTGGGATGTCTTAAGGATGCCCTCCACCCTTCTATCAAGTATACTGTTACTCATTTTATGTCACCAGTGTATATGGAGGTTTAGAATAAGGAAGAGGTGATTGAGTGGATGCACTCTCTTGGAGTTCTATCACAAGAGGGGAGCCAACAGAGTTCTTAGATAGGTAGAGTTATTAGTGGTAGATCTCAGGTTGTAGGACCTTTTTGGTTTTGATCGGTTGGGGAGACGACCTCCACAACTTCCTTTATGAACTTATGGTTCCAGTGGTCCCCATTAATTTCCTATGGGATTGGGGATGATGTGTGTCCTCTATAGGGTTTGATATCACCTTCAAAATTAGTTCCTAGCGGCTACCTGAGCTCAGTTTGGTAGAAGTGTATAGGTTTAGTGCCAAACTCAGCAGCAATTACTAGTACGGAAATTTCACTAGCAAGGACAACATGATTTTTCTCTGTTGAGGAGAGATATAGAAAGTAGAGGACAACCTCAGGATGTCCCTCATACTCAAGAACAATACTCGAGCATGGTTGTGAAGGTGGTTGTCATCAGACAAGCATAAGATCTGGGCATGGTCAGTTGCAAGTAGAAGATGCAGTAGTTCTAGAGAGGTCAGAGGTCATTAGAGGTGTTATCATTTTGTTTAGTACCCTTTCTTGATCCTTGTTTTATTCAAGAGTTTTTCACTCCTTTATTGAACCCACTCTATCCCATTCTCTGGGAGTAGACGTAGAGAGGCTTCTCATTCCCCTAGTGTTGAGTACACTAGTTGTAGGTAATACCATCTTGTTTGACATGTGTTGAGGGTGTAGAATGATGATGTGATGACATCTGTCCTAAGGGGATATCTTCTTACTATATATGCAGCCATATGATGTCATCCTTGGCATCGAATGGTTTTATTTTGTGCATGCTGTTATCAACTACTTCTAGAGGCGAGTTGTGTTTTTAGATGTGGGTTGTTGACGTGTGTCATTCATTGGTGAACATGGTTTTTAGGTGGGTAGTCGGTGTGTGGAGCCTCCTATTTCCTTGTTGGTTGAGTTGTTATTGGAATTAGTGGACACTGTAATGGCAAGAGTTCCCCAAGTCATTGGGGAGTCCCTGGATGTTTTCCTTGAAGATGTTGTGATGCTACCCCCTCAATGTGATGTTGAGTTTGGGAGGGACATAAAGCATGGTGCTTCTCTGATTTTGATAGATCCTTATCTAATGGAAGCTTCTCAGTTGTGGGAGTTGATAATTAAAATAGATGATCCGATGAAAACAGGATTTATCCGGACCATTTTATCATCATAGGGTGCTCCAGTGTTATTTGAAATTAAGGAAGATGGTGGTATGAGGTTGTGTATAGACTATCAGAGGTTGAATCAGGCGATGGTAAAAATCTGTTACCTTCTTATAAGGATATAAAATCCTTTATACTAGATGATATGGGACTATTGGTTTTCTATGATTGATCTATAGTCTGGATATCACCTGTTGTGAGTTAAGGAGGGAGATATCCTAAATAATTCTTTCAGATAAAGGTATGGGCACTTCATGTCTTCAGTAATGTCGTTCGGTATTACAAACACACCATCTATGTTTAGAGGAAATATGAACTCAATTTTACCTGATTTCCTAGATCGATACATAATCATATTCATTAATTATATCTTGATGTACTCGAAGACAGAGGATTAGAATGTTGGGCATCTCAGAACTATCTTGCAGGTTATTCGATGCCACCCGCTCTTTGGAAGGTTGTCCATGTGTAAGTTTTGGACCTGAGTGGTGCACTTCCTCCGGCATGTGGTGTCTCATAAGGGCATAGAAGTAGACCCATTGAAGGTTGAAGAAGTTGTTTCTTGGAAAACACCTAGAAAAATACTATAAGTTCACAGGTTTCATAGTATCATAGGCTATTATTTGATGTTTGTGACCGATTTATCTTGAGTTGCAGCACCATTGAAAACCATGAATAGGAAAGACCAAGGTTTTTTGTGGAGTGAGTAGTGCCAGAAAAAGTTTAGTTACTTGAATGGGAAGTTTGTTAGTGATCCAGTTCTTTGGTTTTCGGAGGAAGGGGTTATATTTGAAGTGTTTTTTGATGATTTCTACCTGGGTTTGGGATGAGTGTTGATGCAGTAGTGAGAAATGATATTTTATGGGTCTAGGTAGTGACATCCCCATAAATATAACTATTCCACCCATGATCTGGAGTTACCAGTGGTTGTATTCACACTGAATTTGTGGCGGAATTTCCTCATCAGGAAGTGATTTTTGGTCTTTACAAATCACAAGAGCTTGATCTATATATTTCTCCATTTCAATATGAATATGAGATATCGAAGGTGGATGGAGTTTCCTCAGGACTTCGATTTTGAGATCTTCTATACCTTAGGGAAGGAAAATGTTGTGACTGATTCCATGAGTATAAAGTCACATAAGGACATTATTCGGGAGTTTTTAGATGCTTGGTGAGTGATGGAGAATTTGGAATCCTTAATCCTAGACGTAAGAGTGGATGGTGGTAAAGGATACTAGTTTCAGATAATGGTATAGTATTGTATGATGTGGAAGGTGGAGGAGTCTCAGTGGGGGGACTAAGAGGTATAGGTTATGCATGATCGTGTTGTCCATGGTGATGTTTTGGAAGGATGGTCAGAGGGTGGTTGAAATCAGATGTTGCTTCAGGGGAAGTTCTTTTCCCTGTGGAGATGCATGATAGATTCCTTTATAAGTTTCATAGCTCACCCTTGGAGCTACATACAAGAGTAAACAAGATTTATTGTTTCCTGAGGATACAGTTTTGGTGGCCCGAGAGGAAATGGGTAGTGGCATAGTATGTGGAAAATTGATTGTTTTTCTAGTAGGTAAAGAATGATCATAGTGTTCTTTGTGGCATGTTTCTACTCATGGATGTTCCCAAGTGGAAATGGGATGGAATATTAATGAATTTATTCACAGGGATACCTATATCTCATGTAGGTTGTGATGCTATCTATGTGATAGTGGACCAATTGAAGAAATTGACCCAATTCTTAGCAATCAGGGAGTTGGGCATGGTGGATGCCTTGGCTAAGAGGAATGTGGATGAGGTAGTGTATTTTCAAAGAGTTATGAGGACCATTGTCTCAAATCAGGATGCGTGGTTTACCTCACCAGTCTGGAGGGGACTATAGCATGCCTTTGGCACCCAGTTACACCATCGAACTACTTTCCGCCCTCATATAAATGGGTAGATGGAAAAGACTATCTTGAAATTTGATGATATGTTGTGGGCGTGTTTCTTGGACTTTGGTGGATCTTGGGTACAATATCTTCCCTTTTTGGTGTTCTCTTATAATAATAGCTACCACCCTTCCATTGGAATGACACCATTTGAGGCATTTTATTGAAGGCAATTTCATTCTACGTTGTGTTGGATTGAGGTTGTGGAGGCATCTATTCTTGGTTCGGATGAGGTGTAGAGCATGACAAAGAATTTTCAGATTATTCATAAAACAATGGTAGCATAAAAAAATAAAAAGACATCTTATACTGATCGTAGGAGGAGGCCCTTGGTGTTTGAGGTTGGGGACCACATACTGTTGATGGTTTCCCCTTGACGTGGGCATCAGAGGTTTGGAAGAGGGAGTAAGATTTATCTCAGTTTTTTTGACCCTTTGAGGTCTTGGGGCGGGTTGGTGAGGTGGTATACCATTTGGCATTGCCACCAAAGTTGGAGAGGATCCACGATGTCTTCATCATCTCCCAGCTTCATCAGTATCTTCATGATGACTCCCATGTCATTTACTGGGGAGAATTTGATATCAAGGATGACACAACATTTGGGGAGTGATCAATGGAGATCCATGATTAATGAGGGATTATTCATCATGAAATGACTATTAATTTGTTTCGTGTACTTTGGAGGAAGGGTATTCTAGAGGAGAGTACTTGGTTGCAAGAGAGGCAGATGTGTACCTAGTACCCAGAGTAGTTTTGTGTTTTGTTTTTATCTATGTGTCTCCTTGTAATGTGATGTTTGAACATTTTTAATTATGATATGAGATTTTTATTTGCTTCATGATTCATGATAATGTCCTAACACCTGAAGAGGGGGGGGGGTATTTATAACCGAGATGCATTAACTGTGAAGTGATTAAAGCCATAAAGTTGAGTAAGTTCTAGCCATAGTGGATAAAATATTGACATAGAGGATGGAATTACATGATTCAAATGTTTGGAAAGTGTGGTTTTTATGCTTGTGTGGTGTTTCTTGTGGTTGTTTGGGTTAAAAAATGTCATAGGATGTGTTCCTGGATGTTGAGGTTTCCATTCAAAATTTTAAATAACACAATATGCATTATCATTGAACATTACCGTGTTTAGTCAGTGGTGGTGTTCCATGTGTGGTGAGATTAATGAGAGTTATCTCATAGGGTGGTGGTTTTGGACCCCTCATTCTTCTAGGCTTGGTTCTAGATTGTTGATTATGATAATCTTTTGAGAGTTATCTAATGTATTGCCACGTGGCTTCCCAATCTAATACATTGTGGGTTTTGGTGGTTGGGCATGTTCAGAGGAGGTTCAGATGGAGTTTGGGGAATCTTGGTTTTTAAATAATTGGAAAACGGAGTTTACACATCATGTAACTATATTACATGACATGAAACTATATTTCATGGATTTAATTGGGAGTCTCATAGTATGTAATACTATAGGGTTTGAAAAATAATATAAATCGTTAGGCGGCATGTTTTTTAGGTGCAAACTAAACCTTGGTTACTACATGATTTGAAAGGGTATTACATGTTGTTTAATACCTCAATCCATATTTTTTTGAAAATTATTTTTGTTTTAAATTTCATTCATTTGGATGTTCTATATTTTCCTATCATTTTAGATGAACCCTAGGCACCCTGAGGAGCCCTTTGAGACCACTTTCTCCCTCTTCGATCCGTTGATCTTGGTGGTTGTTTATTGGTGATCCAAGGTATGGTATGCCTTCAATATATAGTAATTTATTTTGATTTGATCTTGTTTTCTTCCATATATTTGCACCATGATATGGTGCTTGCTTTCTCATGTTCTTAATGGGGCTCCCTTTGGTTGTTGTTGTTGCGATGGTGTTGTGATATTCTCAGATAGTTGCAGATCTTACTTGTAAAGTGATTGAAGGTCCATTATGTTATCCATTCTCATGTGAAGAACATTGAAACCCCTTATAGTTTGGGATTCCCTCATTTATCTTTATTTATGCATCATGCAAGATGGGTTTTTCTTATTTTTAAATTTGGGTCACAGTTTTTCTGGCTTAAATCAAAGATAAAAAACTGGTTAATTGAATTAAAATGGGTAATGGGGTTTGATGCACATTTTTATACCGTTTCAATGTTTATTGTGATATTATAATTGTACGGGCTGAATACCCCACTTAAAATGGTAGATTTTGGTTGCTTTGTTTGCATTGGCTGTATCTACTGGATTTTCTCCTTCAGCTATGGTTATTGTGGTATCACCCTGAATAGAAACTGGTTAGTTACATATATTTTTCTAATAAATTAACTCCCTAGTATTTTGCTACTTCTTTAATAACCCCTGAATTAACAACTGGAATTAAATAAGGGATGCCTTATTAAACTTGGAATTGTGTTTTTCCTCAGTATGTGTGGTTATGTCATGTGTGTGGGGTTATTTTGGTTTGTGTAGTAGTGTGGTTGTGAGAACATTTTTGTGTAGAATAATGGATTGAGTGGTGTAATGGAATCACAAGTTGAGAGTTTGATTGATTGTAGGATGGGTGATAAGTGTTGTGCATTAAAGATGTGAATCTGGTTGTGATGTATTGTGTTGTCGGATGTGGTTGTGAGTTTGCAGTTTGTTTCAGCTCAAAGTATGGATTATGAGGGATGAATTTAAAGAAGGATTTTGTTTCTTCATGTTGGAATCTTCACCCCGTTTCTAGAGATAAGTATATGATATATCATCTATGGGTGTTAAACATAAAGGAAATGTGATGTGGGTTAATTTTACCATGGTTCTTTTCATGGTTGGACTTTTCTTTGTGGCTTATTGTGTGTTGTGATTAGTAGTTTCCCAAGAAGTGATGGAATGTATAAATGAATTGTTTAATAAATAATGGAAATTTGTTAAATAAATTGGTTGGGGAAGTGGAGTGAGTTTTTTGTTGTTGTTTGGTTTTGTGGATTTAGAGGTAGTATAATAGGTTCTAGTGTTGTGACTTGGTGGTTTGTTTGAGAACCTATATGTTGGGAATGGCTACTTGGCATCACACATATATATATACTTGTACTTTCATTTTGGTTTCTATATGCACCCCACCCAAGTTGAGCACTATGTGCTGAACACCCCAATCGTCATGGGGGAGGGTGTCTTTACCAAACATCCTAGTGGGAGGATGGCTGGTTGGCCACCTGCTCTTCCCTGCTCCCTCTTCTTGGTGGTGATTTCTCAAGAATCTTTTAGAAATTTGTGGTTTGTTATGCATAGGTGTGTATGGGTGAGACGTGATTTCCCAGTTTTCCTTAGGATGAGATTTGTTTTCCTTTCCCAAGTGTCTTTAGTATAAGATATGTTGTGCTTTCCTAGGTTTCTTCGGGATGAGGTGAATTTTTTGGCCTAGGTGTCTATGGTTGGGATGTGATGTGGTTTGAGGGCCAGGTGTCTTTAGGTGGGATGTGACATTTTTATGGCCCAAGTATCCGCGAACATGATGTGATGTGGTTTGTGGGCCCAATTGTGTGTGGGTGGGTGGTGACACGGTGAATTCGGAAGTGGTTCGAGCGCCAGGATGTTTATCGTTGTGGTGTGAGAGTGGATACTCAGTAGGAAAGTGGTGCAAGTACCATATCATGAATGTTATTTATAATATATTAATTGACATTCACATGTGCATGAGAGACTTTGTTTTTTCCTACTATGTATACTGGTATGGTCACCCTACCTATATAAACTGTTTATAGGTTTCTAGGAGGATTACATAGATCAAGATGGACCTTACTAGCCTAGATCTTGAAAGTTGTTGTGTCACTGCGTAGCTTTACTTTTGGTATTTTACTTACGAGACTTTTGTGTTTGCATCAGTTATATTTTTCACTTGCATGTGGGATGGTTTTGGATTTGTTTTATATATTTATTATAGTTTCATTGTGGATGATGCATCATATCTCTAGATCTTGTTTATATGAAAAGGGTATTGCATCCCATATTGTGAGATTTGTACACCCTTGGTGCTAGTCTCCAACCTAGGGCCAACCGGAGGTGGAAATCAGGGGTCATTATATCTCTTTATTCTTTTCCATCTTAGGAGGGGTATCATTGGGGGGGGGGCGTGACTTGGAATAAGTTAATAACATGTTCAAAACCATTATATAGGAGGTTAAAGATTGTTCCACCAAAAGGAAGTGTAAGGTAAGGGATTTTGTCTAAATTTCATTTCATTATTCACATATTGTAATTTTATACACCTAATATGTGTATATAATTCCCATTGACATGTAATATCATGAATAATTCATTAAAAATTTTATTTTAAGTTTCAATTTTATTAATTTCCTCTACGTGGATTTAAATTAAAACTTACCAAGTTTCAAAAAATTTCATAACTTAATTTCTTTTCATTTGGTTACATTACACCCTCAATATCATTAATATTCTAATATTATGTTTATATTTTATTTTGATTATTTTATTTTGATTATTTTATTTTGAATTTCCACTTTTTTATGTTGATTTACAACTAATACACATAATTGATTCATTGATTAATTCGCACTTCAACATTACAATCAATTTAAGGGATTATTTCACAATCTCATTCTAATCAAGCTTGTTTATTCTTGAATTTAAATCAAAGTAAATTGTGTGATAATTGTTTAATAAGCCCTTAAAATTTCCTCTCCTCTAGTTATTCATGATATTTTTCAAGTGATGTTTCCATTTTCCCACACTTTGTTACTCAAAATTACTAAGATAATGTTTTAATAAAATCCAACTCCATTTCTCTCTTTGGTCGGAAATCCATTTTCATAAAAAACCATATTTTCTAAAAATGTTTTTCAAAATTTTTCTTTATCCATTTAAAAATAATATATGAAAAGAAATTTTTACCCATTTTTTCTTTTCTAATTTTTTTTCAATGGAATATTCTTTGGGCTTTCCGAACAAGGCACATTTTTAACATTTTTACAATGAAAAATGAATACACTTTTTACCTTATATAGAATTACCCGTCAACATTTCATTTTATAATCCCTTTAAATTTTATAAATATATTTTTTTATAAAATTTTTCTATGTTATTTTCAAATAAATTTATTTTAAAAAATGATTTTCAAAATGAAAATCATATTTTTATCAAGAATGTTATTTAAATAACTTTTATTATAATACTATTCATCAGTGAAATCAAACCTTATTCATACTATATGTATATAGGTTGTATTGATACCATCGGTAATCATCTTATGGATTTTTTATGATCATTTTTACTAAGGAAAATATTTCCAATCATTTCCTTGAATCACTTTCATTTTCATTAAATTCCCCATGAGTTATTCACTTTCTATTGAACATTTAAAATTAAATTTTCCCTAAATATCCATGTTATTTATTATTTATATTATTATATCCAAAACCATATAACTTTTTTACATACTATATAAGTACTGTGGAGGTACTGTAGCAGTTGTGACTATTCATTTGTTTGGGCCTTCGGGCCACCAGTTTGGGCCTATGGGCCATAAAGACCATGGATCATCCCAGATTCCATAAAGAGAAGGCCCAGAAGAGGATTCAGAGAAAAGTAGTAGCCACTGGAGTAGAGTTAACCAAATTCAAATAACGAGAGGGTAAGACAATCGCCATTGGGACCAGGCACCGTATAACTTTTCACAGGGCAATACTAGCCAATTAGAAATACGAGGTAGGGGCTAAGTGCCTTTGAGTCATATATTTTGAATTGTGACTCTAGGCCTTCAATTCATGTACTGGGCCTTGTGCCACTAGGACTATGGGTCATGTAAGGGTTCCCTCTCAACCCAATTAAAAAGGGTTTTATCCCAAAAATCTATAAAAAAGAAGGATTTTGGGCTATTTGGGGTAAGGAATATTGTTTATTAATTGATTTGATAATTTGATATATGAGGAATTCTTCAACCATGTATGACATAGGTTGGGGAGAATTTAAAGTAAACCCCTTAATGTATGAGTACTCTCATGAGATGATGTTAGTTGGAAACAAACCCTTCACATTTGTAATGAAGATGTTTAAACTATATGGAGGATATATATTGAAAGTAGTATCTTATGAATCTTCTTGACCCAAATATGATGGGTTTTACCTAGCATTTTTTACACCATATTGAGGATATGTCTTGATGGTATAGGTATCATGTTCTTGGGAAACATGATGTCCAATATTTAAACACTTTCTATATTCATAATTCAGTTATTATTATCCATGATATTTTCACTTTTCAAAAATCTATAGATGGATTTCATTCTCAGTTTATTGATTAAAATACATTTGTTTTTAGTTATTTACCTTTACATATTATTTACACATTTCCTTATCATTTATTTACTACATGATATGTGTTATCTGTAATTTACCTTTACATATTGATGATTCTCATTGATTTATTATTACTTTCGCAGTACTTAACCCTTTCTGATCATTTTAGCTCACCCTTATTTTGTTTCATTTCCCCTATATTCCATGAAGTTTACTATGAAATATATGAAATGATGTTATAGATGGAATACAGTTATTATCAAAGAATATTAAGTTATAATTTATGTATTCATTTGTATTAAAATACTCATGTATGTATCAAGTTTACAAAGACTACAAAACTGATCGGTGCTTTGGGATCTAAATCCTGTATCTATTCCAATTTAATTGTAGTAGGAACTGACTTTGGGATACTAGGGTCGGGGTCAGCATAGTTGGTATTAGATCTAGTTTAGTAGAAACCTTGGGAACTATATTTATAAAAACCAAGAATAGGGAACATAAACCTATGACAGTGTTTTAGGATATGTATAGAAGAACAACCTAAAGTTCTAGTAAGGTAGATATTTTGTGGGTTTTCAATGAAACCCAACCCTTTATAGAAACTAAAAGTAGATTTGGATCTGGAACAGATGTACCTAGGTATGAATACTATAAAAACCACGCATTGGTATTGACCTAATCATCACCTGGTTCATGAAAATGTGCCTTATTGTGCACTTGGTTTGAATAGATAATGATAATGAATGAACTAAGATAAACCCTATACCAAGAAGGAACTATGTGAAAATAAAATGGATGAAATATTTATGTATTTGTCTTCAAGAATTAAATTGTAAAAGTATTTTACCAATAGAATTTTGGTTATAAGAGTTATGAAACATACAAGGATTGTGTTAAATTTTATAATCTCATGTGTATTAATTAACATAATCGTTATGGATACCATCATGGTTAATGACTTTAAGATTGGTCATATTTTCAAAGTCTTACACACTACTTTTTCATTTTTATGTGATGTCAGTATACTATGATTTAGAATGTTTTGGGAGAAATTTTTGGAAATAAAATTATTTAGTGGAAATTTTATATGAGTAATAATACCTTTACACTTTATAGATATAATTTTGAAGGTATTTATAGCCTTTAGGTTTGATATGATAATTTATGAAATTGTAATAATAATCAAATAAAATTATTAGACATTGTGAAAATATATATAGTAAGTTATATTGAAAACCATAGTAAAAATGTTATTTAATTATTAACATTATTTCATGGTTGATAATCATATTTTTACAAAATTTATATGAATTATATTAATATATTTTATAAAAAGGAAAACTCATATGCAGTGTGACAACCCGTCATCTCTAGTAAGGCAGTGGGTCTTGAACCCATGACCGAAGGATGATAAGGTTTTCACACCTACCACAAGCATTAATAATGTCCTGGTTAATATGTCATTGTTTTTAGGTAAACTATTTGAAAAATAAATATCAATAATGAATTAGTAGTATTACTTTTGAGATTTATAGCTTAATTTATTAAACATTGGGTTTGGAAAATAGTTAGAGACATATATAAAGACATTTTATACGGATCTTAAGATCCATTGAAATTAAATTTTAGTAATTTAGGCATAAAAAAAATCATTTTTTGTATATTCATTACTTTAAGAAAGGGATGGACTAGAAATTTATAAAATGACAACAAAATTATGAATTTTTTATATATAAATATATCAATTAAGTATATTTACTTATATTTTTTATGCAGTAAAAGAATTAATCAACAATAGGAAAATGATCTTGAAATAAAAATGTTATCCTAAGACCATCATTTATGTTGAACCGATGGCCGTAAAGATCATCATAGATTTATGTATTTAATCCCCTCAACTTTCCATTGATCATTCACATGTTTGTGATCAATGACCTCAATCAGTCCATATAAATATTTACACTTTCCTCCATGTCCATATCTTCACTTTCCACCCATGATCTTCTACATAGAAACCCAGTTATATGTAATTACATGTGTCCTTTGTAATTAAAGTTTTCTCATACTAAGAGGATGTTTTAAAAACCCTTATAAGGATGTGGGTTTCTCAAAAATTTTATTTCCAAACTTTAAACCATGTAATGATGAGATAATATTTAAATTGTGATGATGCAATTTATTTAAGTTGAGGAGAATATAACACCCCACAAATTCTAAAAGACTAACATTTTATTCGATAACATGTATAAAATGTTGCACCAAGAGTAAAAAGGAATATAACATCCTGATACATTATGATATGTTTTATATTTTGAATAAATTCATTCTATTATATTGTTTGTAGTGTACGCAATACTTAGTTAGCATGCTTTTCACGCAATGATGAGTTCCTTCGATATCATGCATTACACGCAAGACGATGTTTTACCGAATACTATTAATATTACTATTTAATATGATAATTATATCCTAGCCATTAAATTTATAGTTATAAATATGGTTTATTAAATTATTAAAATACATGGTTGAATTCATTGGTTGCCAATTAATTATAAATGAATATAAAAATCAATTGAATATATTGGAAATACTTTTATAATAAACAATTTTCATTCCCCAAAGACGTGTTATATTAATAAATCAAATTAATTAATATTATTGGATGATATTAATGAAATTTATTTATAATATATTTATTTTTTTAACATTAATCGTACACATTTTATGGACATAAGATAAGAACAAATCCAATTTTACGCATATAGAGTTTTATTTTTCTAAAGGCTATTTTTCCGTCTTTTAATGGCGCACTTGTTTTAAAACAAAATTTGAACATATTTTAAAAAATTATTTGGAAAAAAAATTCATTTTTGGAATCATAATTTCAAAAATATATTAGGGTAAATTTTTGGTATTTTTGTGAGAAGTTTCATTTTTTAATGAACAATGAAAAATACTGAATTTTAATTGAAAATGTCTTTTCATGTAAATTATTTATAATGTTAAATTATATTTTGAATTGATTTTAAAGTCATAATAGTTGAGTTATACATATATTAATCCAATTTATGTCATTGGAATAAATTTAATATTGGAATTGAATGTTTTTTTTGAACTTTTGAACAATTTCACTTTAAAAACTCGCTTTCTCGACACGAATATAGGATTATTTAAAAATTAATTTCTTCCACTTATAAGATTTGAATTTGGAAAAATGGATTCCATATTTTGAATAGTAATAAATTATAATTTCTGATAATTATATCTTATTTTTTTACCAAATCGATAAGTGAAATCATTTTAAATTAATTATGATGATTACGGAGAAAACGAGTTAACTTAGTGATAAAACATAGATTATAAGGTGTAAAAACGAACCAGAACATGAAAAACTCATACTATATGGAAATATTTAGACTATTATTACTTTATTAACGAAATATATGAGTTTTTGGAATAATGTTTCATGAAAGTTTCCATTGTAATAAGTGAAGTAAAGAAAAAGGCAAAAAAGATTATTTTCTTACTTTAAATTTATATATTGCTTTGGAAAAGGGAGAAAAACTAAATTGGTTATATTATAAACATTATTTTGAAAAATAAATAATTTATTTCCGTCATAATAATTTATATTTAATTTTTATAGATGAATTAGTTACCTAAAATGCTTAGGAAATGCCAACATATTAGTGATTTAGTTAACAATTAAATAAATAAATGATACTAAAAACATTAAAAGTGAAGTAAATTGAATGAATTATTATGTTAAATTATTTTTTAGATGAATATATCATGTTAAAAATATTTTAAATTAATATATTTTAATTAAATAATTGTATTTATATTTTTTAAATTCAAATTAAATTAATGATATCCAAATTGACATAATACTATTTTATAATAAATGATATTTTTTTAATTGATTTAAAATTAAAAAATCCTATATTTTGTAAATTGATTTTTAAATATTAATATATTTAAAATATAGTCTATTAATAGACCAATGGTTTTATTATAATAAATATATTTATAGTTAAATAGTAAAAATCTTAGTTTTCAAAGTAACGGGTTAAGAGGTGTTTTTGCATGTTACTTCCACTTTTGTTAAAATCAATTTCTAACACACATATTTTTTATTATAAAAAGTATATATAATTTTAGGAATTATTTTTTCTAAATTATATATAAGTATCATTTTATTGTAGCCTTAATAGATAAAATATGTTGGTTAGAAAACTAGTTACCATAATGAAAAACCAAAATGATAAAGTAAGGAAACATAGGAGTTAAAAAAAATGTTTAAAAAATGTATTATATTGTGTGTTTGAGGTCTTTATAAACCAAATAATCCCTAAAACTCATTAATTAACAATATTTGAGCCATTTTAGGTAATATTAATCTCTCAATATTGAAAATGTTTGAGTATATACAAGAATGGCACTCCTCAACTATAAAAAGGCACTCACTCTGCCCACTTATTCAAACATATCAAGACATTTAGAAGGAAAATATCTACCCAAATAACTCCCAAAAATCCATGAAATCATCATGGAATCATTATTTTGGGCCTAAATCCAACATAGGGAGGGATTAGTGTAAACCTATGGTGGATACTCGAAGAATATGTAATCATCTTTTAAAAGCATTTTTAGTTTATTTCCATCTCCACCTTCTTCAATTCAAATATACCATGATTATATAATAAACTCAGTATATTCAATATCATGATTTGTTTTTATGAAAATTTTATGACCTACTACTTCATACAATTCCATCAAATGGGTTATGAAATCATCATTTGTGTGTATGATAAACTTTCACCCCCCAAACTGATGTCATTCATTTTTCCATTACCACATTTCATAGTTGGGAATAATGATGTATTTATAGTTTATATATTATATATATGAGATATATTATGTTTTTATTATATAAAAACATCTTTATACTTTCCATTTTCTTGAAATACGATAATGTCATCCATGTGTACGGCGGACTATCGCCTTGAGAAGTGATCTGATTCGCTAACACTATATATGGAATGTATTAAGGATGGTATTAATAAACATATTTAGTTTATATGAAATAAATATGATATTATAATGATAATATACATATAAATCACTTAATTTTATTTCTTTAATATGATATAGAAATGGAAACAGTGTCCATGCGTACGTACGACCTAACATCTCCATGAACAGTGCATTTGATTTCCTATCACTAAATTTTATGGATTAATATAAAAACATATATAATGAATATATATGATATTTATATAATTATTTATATTCTTTAAATTATGAAGTCATGATTTACATAATAGGAAAAAAATGTCAAATCATACTCGAAAAACAAGGCAATTAACACCTGAAATAATGAAAATAATGAATGATTAATAATGAATGGGTAATAATATATTATAAAAGGATCATATATGATATTATAAATATTAAAATTTGTTTTTAATAAGTTTATATCACTTTTAAAACCATTATATTAGAGTTTAAATATCATTCAACCAAAAGGAAGTAGAAAGAAAGATATTTTATCTCAATTTCATTTCATTTAGAAATATTGAAATGTTATTCACCTAATCACTTCTATATGGTGTATATACTGCCCATTTATATGAACATTCATGAATAATTCATTATTCATGGTATTTTATGTTTTAATTTTAATTATTTTATCTATGAGGGTTTTAATTAAGAGTTACCAAGTGTTAAGGAATTACACAGCTCAATTTGTTTTATTAGGTTATATTACTTCTTAGTTGTCATTAATATTATAATATTATGTATATAATGTATTTTTATTGTATTATGTTTTATTTCCACTTGTTTTATGTTGATTTATGACTGATAAAAATAATCAATTCATTGAATTATTCTCACTTAAATATTATGATCATTTAAGGGATTAGTTCACAATATAATTCTAATTGAGCTTATTTATTCTTTAATTTACATTATTAGAAGTTAAATGATAATTTTTTAATAAAATATATAATTTTATTATCCCTTTTTATTGATTATTTTTCAAGTCATAATACCATTTCCACTATTTTGAACTTAAAATTATTGAGAAAATGTTTCAATAAATTCAGACTTCATTTATCTCTTCGGTCAGAAATCCATTTTCTTATAAAACCGTGTTTCCTAAAAATGTTTTCAAAATGTTTTCTTTATGTTTTTCAAAAATATTTCTTTAAATAAATTTTTTTCATTTTTCAATTTTTTTTCAAAGCAATCTAATAATTATTTTTTGAACAAGGCACTTTTCTAACCTTTTTACAATCCAAAAGGAATGTTCTTTTTTACATTGCATGGAATTACCCAGCATATTTCCTTTGAAGATTACTTTGAAATTTTGAAAATATATTTTTAAATAAAATGTTTTGAAAATTTATTTTAAAATAAAATGAACTTAAAAAATGTTTTTTCAAAATGAAAATGATGTATTCCCCAATATTTTTAATGATCTTTTTATGGTAATTCTATTCATAAGTCACATCAACACTTATTCCTACTCCGGTGGGTATATATTGTATTAATACCATCGTTAATCATCCTATGGATGGTTTATGACCATTTTGAATAAGGAAATTATTGAAATTTACTTCATTGAATAATTTTCATAGTCATTTACTTCCCCTTGAGTTATTAACTTCCAGTGAGCATTAAACATTAAATTTACCCTAAATATACACATTATTTATCATGGATATGATTATTTCATAAACCATGTACCATTTTTACATAAGTTGTTTACTTTTAATTTTACTTGAATAAATAGGGAAATATTGATAAATACATATCCACTACTTAATAAAGATATTTGATAAGGCATTTCGTTCATTAATTAAATTGGTTATTCTATATATGAGTAATGCTTTGGATAAGTATGAAATGGGTTAGGGAATATTTTAAGTAAGCCCCTTATTGAATCGGTAGTATCATGAGATGAAATTAGTTGGAAACAAACCCTTCACATTTGTAAAAAATAATTTGAAACTCTCAGGAGGATAGATCTTGATAGTAGTGTCTTATGAAAGGTCTTGAAATGAATCAAATGGTTTTTACACAATTTTTTTTAAACATTGTTGAGGATATATCTTGATGGAAAAGGTATCATGTTCCTGGGAAACATAAAGTCCAATATTTAAGTATTTCTTGAATTTAAAATTCATTAATTATTATCAATGATATTTTCTCTATGAAAAACCTATAGATGAATTTCATTCATATTTTGTTGATGAAATGGAATATGTTTTAATTTATTTACCTTTCAATATTATTTACTCATTCACTTCTTAGTTATTGACTACATGGAATGTTTCATTAGTTGTTTAAATTTCCATATTGATTAGTCTCATTGATTCATTATTTCTTCTGTTGAACTTAACCCTTTACAAGAATTTGAGATTAGCCTTATTTTTTTTCCTTTCTATAGGATTCCATGATGTTTATTAAAAATGATATGAAAAGATATTCTAGTTGAGATAAAATTATTATAAAAAAATATATTGTAATTTGTGTATTCAATTTCAATACAAGACTTATGTATGTATCTATTTTACCAAAACTACTAGACTGATCAGTCCTTTGGGATCTAAATCATCTATTTATTCTAATATAATGGTAGTAGGAATGGGATCTGGGATACTGGGGTCACAGTTTCTATAGAAACATTTTAAATTAATTATAAAATAAAAAATAAATACATTCAATAATTTCTTATGTATACTGAAAATATAAAAATTCTTAAAAAAAATTCTCCCTCAACATCATTGACTGGATTGTCATCTATATTATTATGGAATGAGAAAAATAGTTGGGAATTTGATACTCAACCATTTATATTTAATTATTATTTTTTGTAAATTAATTTTAAATTAATAAGAAAATAAATATAAATATTGGATAGATATGTTTGTGTGTGTGTATCTGAAACAAACTAAAAAAATTCTTAATTTTTCTCATGGTCAGTTATACTATTACACCTAAGAGTTTTAAAATAATATAGTGTTGATTTAGTTTTTATTATTTTGTGATTAATCTTTAATAAATTATAAATTAATGAAATAAATTTAAAACACCAAATTAACTATTTCATAAAATAACAGATAAATAATAAGTCACTACCATAAATATTGAATCAGACTAGAAGGTAATCATCAAAAAATATTTTCTTATAAAACCATCACTATAATAAGAAACACATTTTAGGAGGGTTCCAATTATATCCATCTATCCTTAATCAAATCATATTTATAGGACCTCCTTAGTTTACATACCATTATAATGTGACCCACCCTCACATTATCACTATCATGAAAATTGTATTGCCACTTCATAAATTAAATAACTTATTTTATATTTGAAGGTTTATTATTATAATAGAAAAATAAATAAATAAGGTTATACTAAACTCTTTAAACACTCTATATTTTATCATAGAATCAACTTTACACCACGGAACAAGATTTATGTTTATAATGACGTTATATCTAACTAGTGTGCCCATAAATATTTTTTATTCTTCTATATGTTTCCCAATTTTTTTAAATATTTATTACAGTCCACTATGACCTATATTTTTTTATTCCAAATAGTATATATCCATATACAACCATGATCTTTGATACTAAAATAATCATTAGAACCACCATTAAATAAGAATAAGTTAGTAATAAAATAATCAAATAACACTATTATTAATATTAATAATATAAATTACTATTTACCTGAAGCATTAGGGTATGCCATATCTCTATCAGTAGGAGAATAAATATCCTCTATGACCTCTACCTTAGAGGGATCCAAAATACCCTCAATAATAATAGCAGGATAAAGCATGGGAGGAGTGGTATAAGTGTAACATTCCAAGATTTTAGAAGAACATTTTTTTCAATAACTTGTATGACACAAATAAAAAATATTAGAGGAAAATATAACACTAAAGAATCTATGAAATATTTTGTTTTTAATAAATTTAATCAATTTGATATCTTGAAGAACACAAAAATACAAGTAAAAAAGAAGCACAATATAGTACAACATTATAACAAAGTAATTATGTTAGAGGTTTGAAAAATACTAAAAAAAATCCAAATCATTGTTATTTGTTTATTAAAAATTAAATAATAATAATTTAAAAGAAAAATAATTTTGTTCTAATAAACAGTATAACTTCAAAAGGACATTTTAGTCTTGTTTTGCACACATAATTTAAAATTATTTTTTACCATTTTTCAAAATTTTATTTGAAAAAATGAAATTAATTTTTTAAATTAGAATATCAATATATTAGGGTGAATTTTTGTGATATTTATAAAATGTTTTTTATGAATAGTGAATGTTCTGAATTTTAATTTCAAGAATTGATCGGATGCTTTATTTTTACTAATTTTTGGATAATCCCTCTTTTATGGGTTGAGAGGGAACCCTTACATGATCAGTAGGCTCAGTTGCAGAAGGCCCAATAAATGACCCGAAGTCCCAGAGGAATAATGTTTAATACATGAATGAAAGGCCCAACCCACTATAAATATCCCTCCCCAACATTTGCATCATTGAAGGAACCTTTCTCCCACCTCACAATGCGAATCAGTTATCATTTCCCCATGCAAAGCTACACGGTGCATATTCCCAATGGTGATTTCCATACCCTCTTGTTCTTCCAATATGGTTAGATATGCAGTTGTGGCTACTAATTTTCTCTGAATCCTATTCTAGGCCTGTTTTGTGTGGAATTTGGGCTACTTCAAGATTTTTGTGGCCCAAAGGACCTGTGGCCCGAAGACATATGGGTGACACAAAGGCACTGTGGCTCGTAGGCGCAAACGAGTGGCCCAAAGGACCAAACAAATAAATAGATATGGATGGTATAGTACCGGCTAAAATACCTACTACAGTACTGCTGCAATACTGCTATAGTAACCAAGAAATATGCACCCACTAGGATTTGATCACGGGATTAATGCAGGCTGACGGGGTGTGTTAACCATTTGACTACCACCGCAAATACTGAATTTTAATAAAAAACTGCCTTTTCATTTAAATAATTTACAAAGTTAAATTATATTTTAAATTGGTTTTAAGGAAAAATTAGATCTATTATATATATATATATTAACTTAATTTTTGGTCTTCGGAAGAATTTTCAAATTTAATTTTTATATAAATGTTTTTTAAACTTTTGAACATTTTCTCTTTGAAAACGACATTCTTGTCACTTCTGTTGGATTAATTATAAATAAAATTTTTTACATTATTTGAATGTAATTTCAAAAAATGGATTATATATTTCTAATTAGAATAATTTATTTTATATAATAATTTATACTTAATTTTTGAAAAAAATTAATTATGAAAATAGTAAAAATTAGTTACTGTGATTAAGGTAAAAATAGATTTTCCAGGGGTGAGAAAAAAATAAGGGTCAAAATGACCAAAAAATTCATATAAAATCTATATTCAAGAAATATTTATAACTTTAAATGACTGTTTTTTTATAATAATTTATTTTTTACCCTTTTGTAATGTTAAAAATATGGGTGCACATTTTTTTTCAAAAATTAAAAATGTGCCACTCACATCACATATAAAAGGCCACCCTCTCCTCTCTTCTTCACACCATAAAAACCTTTTGATTCAGAAAATAAATAAATAAAAATTCCAAATTTTCCACTTATAATCATAGAATCCATAATTTGGAAATAAATTAAATCTACAAAGGGTTTTGGTTCAAAACTAAGTTGGTTACCTGAAGAATATGTGACATTTTCCAAGAGCATTTTTATTTTATTTATTCCTCCACCTCATTTAATTATTATTAAAACATGATGATATAATAAAATACATATATTAAAGATAGTGAGTTATTTTTATATTAATGTATGACCCAAAACCATTCCTACTTCCATCAAATGGGTCAGGAAATCATCATTCGTGTGTACGAAGGACTACCGCCTTAAAAACCGATGACATTTGTTTTTCCATTACCACCACTCACAGTTGGGTATGATGATGGATATAAGGTATATATATGATATTAATAACATAATTATATATTTGGAGTCATTATATCATATAAAACTTTTTTACTTTCCATTATTTATGGTATATGATAACATCACTTGTGTATACGACGAACTACTGCCTCACGAAGCGATGTGATTTGTTTTCCCCAACACTTTACATGTAAGGTAATAAGGATAATTGTAATGAATATATGTGACATAAATAAAATAATTTTGATATTAATTAAATATTTATCATTACAAAAAGATAATATATAATTTTATACTTACCTTTTAACTCACTTAAAGATGAAAATATCCTTCATGGACGTGTGGACTATCAACTTCATAAAACGATGTGACTCTATTTTCATCAACAAAAAAATACCACATGGATGATATATATAAGTATATTTAAATAAATAATATGGTATTTATAATATTATTATCATTATATAATGATAAAATATTTCTTACCTCCTTTCCATAATGAACGTTGAAAAATGGAAACGCTATCCATGCGTACATTCGAACCACCATCTCCATGATCGTAAGATACATCATTTCTCAAAACCATATTTCATGATTGGTGTTAAAATAATAATTTTTATATAAATACTATAATTATTTTATGATTATTATTCTATATTTTATGAAACTATATAATATTATAATGAACTATAACTTTTATAACAAAATATACATGAGAAAATGATGCAATTAATACCCGAAACAATGAAAATAATGATAGATAATTAACGAATGGGTGATAATATGTTGTAAAAGGATCAAATAAGATATTATAAATATTAATATGGTTATGTTATAAGTTATTAACATGTTTAAAACAAGTATACATGAGTTTAAAGGATGATCAACAAAAAGAAGGTAAGGGACTTTGTCTTAATTTTTGTTCATTGTAGCATATTTTAATGTTACACACCTAATTTATTCTATATGGAATATATACATCTCATTTGATATGAAAAATAATTAATACTTAATTATTCATGGTATTTTAAGTTTCAATTTTAATTATATCATCTAAGGGTATTTGACATGAAAATTAACAAGTTGTAATGAATTTCATAACTCAATTTCATCCATTGGATTATATTACTTCTTCGTTGTCTTTTATATTCTACAATTATGTGTATATTGAATTTTAAATAAATTATTATATTTCTCAACCTATTTTACATGGATTAACATTTGATACACGTAATTGATTCGTTGGTTAATTATCACTTCAACATTATGATATATAAAAGGGTTTATTTCACAATATCATTTTAATCAGGATTGTTTATACGTGAATTTACATTGAAGGAAATTATTTGATTGATTTTTAATAAAAATATCATTTTATTATCCTCTATTTATTCAAAAAAAATTAAATAATAGATCAAATTTTCCACTCTTTGGTTGTAAGGACCCAACCTTAAACATTACATAATAGAGTAAATTCATTTAGAATTTACATTCTTACATTCCAAAAGATATTTTAGGTTTAGATTTTTAGATAATTATGTCATAAATAATACTTGAAAACACATAAGAGTACAAAGTGTATACTACTAAAGTTGTATCCATTTCATCTATAATATAAAAGTTTTTAAAAAAACATGTATTAATTTCATAAAAATTCTTCACACCATTTAGCATGGCTTCTCCTTTTTTCTTACACATCCTTAATACTTTGGAAAAAATTTTAAAACTTGGGAGGAGAATAAAAATATTAGTAAGGGATATAAAAAAAATAAAGGAACCATTATTACATGAATAATTATAAACATATGAAATCATTTTCACAAATACATATTTCTCATGCATAAAGTATCATATACGTACTTTCTGGAAACAAGAGATTTCCATAAAATGAAGAAAAAATAAATAAAACATTTAAGTAACATGAGTAATTGATTTATTTATATTTTAACCCTCACATATACAATATTATTTGTAACCCTCATGGCTACCTAACAATTTAACCCTCATGGATACCATATTATGTAACCCTCACAACTAGTTTATGGTGTAACCATCACCGTTACACTTGGAAAAACCATTACGGTCAAATTACAACATAAAAATACCATATGAATTGAAGGGAGATATAGGTACAACATTTCATCATAAATAATTCGTAAGAACCCGATCATAAATATAAAACATGAATACTTGAATCCTAAAAACATTCATTGAGGAAAATCACTTATTTTAAGAGAATACATAATAAATACAAAGGAAAAAATTTTCATTGAAAATAACCATGATTTTTTTAAATAAGGAATAAAAAAATAAGGTTTCATGATAATGGGATAATCATCTCATGCGTTATATGTTAATAATTGGTTTAAAAAGATACATTAAATAGGATTTTAATGGAAAGTCCCTTACCTTGGGTTTTAATTCCTTAAATTGTGTTCAAACAAACTATATAATGTTTTAAAGAGTGTTATTAATTAATTAAAAAACAATATTATTATTTACAGTACCTTATATTATCCATTTTATAACAACTTTACACCCATTTATAGGTAATACTTTGTTATTTTTGTTGTTTCACGTGTGTATATTTCTTGGTTTCCATGGTCGTCTCGTTATGGATTTTATCATTGAATGGTAGAAAAACTACATAAGTAGAAAGAAATGGTATCTAAATGTTTAAATAATTTTAAATTATTCCATATATAATTTTTTTTCTATCATGTGGATGATTCAATAGATAAAACACTAATGAAAATGACTAAATTTATTTTGGTGGTTTTTACAACCATCACGAAATTATATAATTTTATTTAATATCATGTTTGTATATTGGTTCCAAAAAATTATTTAAAATATAATATTTACAATAAAATCTTATTTAACCATAAAAAAGGTTTTATGACCATCCATGAAGGTTTGAAAAGAAAATGAAAACACATCGTCCACGATGATGATAAATTGACACATCACATACAATGTTTTCATTTTTTTTGAAAAAGATGAGAATATGTGAGGTTTGATGATGGATATTAAATTAACAAAATAAAATTATTGAATATTTAAGATATTGGAGTTATCATGTCACTTGGATAATGGTAGGCGAGGAGAGAGTAAGAAAATAAAAGAAATTGAAAAGAAAATAAATGAAAATGAAAGAGGATTTTACCTCTTGAATTATTCCTCTTGAGAACCTCCTTATAGATATTGGATTTTTTATTCTATTGAGACCAAATACTAATGGACACAGGGGAGAGTCTTGGGAAGAGTATTTGGTAGAATTTGGAAATCATTCAAGTATTTGGAGGTGTGAGGAGAAGAGGTGGTGAGAGGTGGTATTTATAGTGGAGGAGAGGGGTGTTTTTATTATCATATTCATTAGTTTATTATATTGCCTCAATAATATAAATAGATTTGATTTCCATGACTAAATATAGTAAAGGGAGTATGATTATTTCAGATTATGGTGCTTACATCATCCCTGCATCTTATAGGAATAAAAAAATCTTGTATTTGTTAAACACCATAAATTAGCGCATTTCACTATTCACAAAAATTTATCTATTTTAGAAAAATCCCAAAAATTAACCCTAAAAGTTTTTCAATGTGTATAATTCAAAAATGAAATCCATTTTATGAAAATAGTTTTCAAAATATGATAAATTTAATTTTTAATTAAAATCCTCATTTATTAAAAAAATACGGATTTTAAAATTACTACTGATTTTAGGAATCTTTGAAAAATTAACTGAAGTCTCATAAATGTTGGATCACAATGTATATAAAGATGGATAAATTTGTGTGTGTGTGGGGGGGTTAATTATAGGTTAAAAAATCTTCATTTTTAACCTTTAATGAAAATTTGTTTAAAAATGTTAAACAAATCGTATTAACAAATCCTATTAAGTATTTATATAACGATCAGACTTGGCCCTTGGGTCTGACGATAAAAATATCGTAATCAGGTAGATTCTGATTTATAATCTACAGTTCATAATGAGAAATTTATTCTAAATTTATAGTGTATAAAATCATAACCAGTAAGTGGTGGTAATATAATCAAATTTTAATCATATTCATAGTATAAAATGAATAGAAAAAGAATCATAATGACAATAGTTACGATATATCCATGTAATACAAAAAGCATTGATTCTACCTTAAAGTGTATAGAATCTTAATTAGAGTAATGATGTGTTCAAAAAGTAATAAAATGTAGAATAATTTTACCACAATCAAAGCTATTATGATAAACAATATGCAAGTAGAAATATGAATATAAAAGGATCACTTTATATTATATGCAGTGGAAATAAAAGACATGTAATAAAACAAGTAATACAAATAAATAAACTTCATTTATCCCAAAGCGTAGGGTATCCAATTGACAAGGATAAAGGTCCATTGTTTTACACTTAAAATAAAGTTCATATTTCCCTTACCAAAGAAATCCCTGGATATGATGATTAGTCTATCTCACTATCCTAGTGATCCCTCAATACGAGGATCGAATTCACTATCTACCTATCCACAACAGCCTTTGATATGATGATCGGATTTTCAATCTTTTTATACCTATGAGCCCTTTATCATATTCACATTATCGGTCATTGTGATTACAAATATCAACTCAAAAAGTATAGAATTACAATGAACAAGTAGTTCACTCTAGTAAGCTTCAGAGCTCTTACACACTGATATTTTTTAAATGGAATTGGTTAGCACTTAACTTGAAAATCTTTGAATCATGATATATTTATAGCTATATCCTCAACAATAAACTTGATTAGTCTAATAATCATTTTTCCAAGATTTTTTCATGATTACTTGGACACCAAGAAATTCAAAAACTGTATTATAACAGAATTTCTGACATTGTTTTCATGTACACCATTTGAAGTGTAAACCATGATTCTTATATTAGAAATATGATTTTTGGAGTGTGTTAGTAATCTTAAAATAGTTTGACAGAAAACAAAGGAAAATTCATTACGGTAAATTCTTTGAGTCTGAGTATGATTTTAATTGAAAACTTTATGAGTCTGGATATTAATATTTTTTCAGTACAAATGAAAAAACAGAAGATCTTATATTTGATCTGATAAAGTTGAGTTTTATAATTATTGTATCTAGTCCCATTATGATAACTATAATTAAAAAATATATTTTAATAACTCTTTAAATATTTTTCTAATTAAGATAAGTAGATTATGTTTTCTTATAAAAACATTACAAACATATTGAAAAATCAAGTTAATAAAGAAATACAATGATTGTTATTTCCAAAACAAAAGGTATGAAAAAGGCCATAAGAGAAACTTTTGACTCAATAGTAAAATTATAGTATAATCACAGGACATCAAAATATTAATTTGTGAATATATTTTATGAAAATATATTTTATTTTAAATCATTATATTAATTATACAATTTTAATTAAATATTTATGACTTAAAAAATACCAACACATAATTTGTTATTTTTAAAAAATTTATTTTCTTACACCATAATATAAACACCTCATATTTTCATTCACAAGATACCTAAATTTTATTTATAATTTCGTAGGTGAGGTTTCAATTCTATTAGTATATATTCCTTAATTTCTATAAATACCACTTATTTCAATATACATTTATATTGAATTTAACTATTTAATTTTAGAATGAAAACAAAATATTTTATAAGTACCTGGGTTGTTACATTCTCCCCCTTCTGGAAATTACATTCTAGTAATTTTTATTCACTTATTACAAAATTGAGGGTACCTTTCCCTCATATCATTTACATATTCTCATGTAAATTCTTCCACCATGCAGTTTGTCCACAGAAAATTAACCTAATGAATTACCTTGTTCCATAATACATTCTCTCTATGATCGAGAATATGAATAGGTTTATCTTTATAAGAATGGTTCTCTTCTAGCTGAAATACTTCTGGGATCAAAAAATGAGATGAATTTAGAACACACTCTATTAACATTGAAACATGAAAAAAATTATGTACCTGGGACAAACACAGATGAAAAGCTACTCAGTAGGAAATTGATACAACTTTTTACAGGATTGCATAGGGTCCAATAAATCACAAACATAGCATTACTTTCTTAGCAAATGAATAGAACTTTTATGTGGAGATATTTTAAGGAAAACCTAATCACCTACCTTGAAATAAAATTGCTTCCTCCTGTTATCTGCATAAATTTGTTTCCTGCTCTGAGCTATCCTCATGTGTTGCTGGATCATCTTCACATTATTAGCTACTTTCACTAATAATTATGCTCCCATAAACTTCCTATCCCCATATTCATCCCAAAATTCTAGTGTTATACACTAGTTTCTATATATTTCTTAAAAAGGGTTCAAATGTATACTATAATAATAAAATGTTATTATACGAAAACTCAACTAAATAAAGACGTTAATCCCAACTTCCCTAGTCATCCATTGAACACACATGTAGAATGTATTCTATTTAACCAAAAAAAGAGACTAATATTCATTGTTAATATTTTTATATTCTTTGGTTTCAATGTCCATAAACATCAATTTTAGTGAATTTTATAAATTGAACTTAATTTCTCATCTCATGTACAATTCATGTTTAATGTGCAAATTTGGGCCAAATCATTAATCTATCTGTGGAAACAATTATTTTAATTATTTTAATTTTATAATTTGGGATATTATGGATCAATTTTATTGGAACATTTTTTTTATTTTAGGTTCAATGCACGAATCATAAGGGAAGATGAGGATTTTTGGCAATGAATGCAGAAATTTATGGACAAAAAATAACGGGCCTTAGATCCATCAAAAAAATGTGGAGTCCACAATTCAAGCCCAATGAAGCTAAAATTTTAGATTTAGAAATATAAAATTTTGGGGATCATTTAATTAAACCATTAATAGAGATAATTATGATGTTTCTAAGGAGACACAGGAATCCCATGATGACATTTAATTTGTGGGTCAGATTTGAAGGCCCATAAAATCAGTCTACCATTTCAAGCATAACATTAGAATAAATGATTCAATTGTCATAAAATATTGATATATATTATAGTAAACCTGTAATAATATATTTTTCTTCTAAAACCATCAAATATTTTTCCATATTCAATTCCATATTTACACACCAATAAGGGGGATGATTCTGGTACGAATTTTCTGGTCAACTCTAAAAAGTCCAATTTCTATTGATTTCTTACCCTCTTTTTGACTCTCAAAACTAATGGGGAAGGAATTTCTTAATGGGGGATCAATACAAGGATTATAATTTGACTATATAAGGAGCTTTTGGATAAGGTATTGGTGTTCTATGTTTTTCATTAAATTGTAATTTTACGCTTTCATCTTGTAATTACATCATCAATTTCCCTCATGTACGTTTTTTATTCATGTTTATTTCTTAATAAAATTTCATCACCTTCTAATTATTATATTTTTTCGTTTACATTAACTCTTTGATACCATTTAATCGTTGTTTGAATTTATTCACACTAACAATAGTGAAATTACTCACACAGTGGTTGATTGTTCATTATTTCCTTGTTTTCACTTCTTCAATCCCACTTCTTTAAGTTGACTTCCCACTTACATTGATAGAATAACATCAATGAAGGGATAATATTTTATGGTTAATCCTATAGAGTTTCATGGGGGTTTATTGAATGTTATTTCAAGTTCTCTAATATCAATTTATTATTTTAATAGTTCAATTAAATGAGATATTTTCTCTTTCATCTTCGCTAACTTTAAAGTTGACACATTCTATGTACTATTATGATCAAATTACATGGAGTGGTCATGAAAGTGATCCTCTATGTACATTAGTGATCAAGATTTGAATTTTTTAGGGATTTAATTTTTGAATGAGGTTGTGGAATTATCTTGTTTTGTGGATACATCATGAATTAGTGATCTCAAAACTTCTAAGAAAACAATTACATCCAATCCACCCCATGTGATAACATAGGATTGAATCATCTTAATTAATAATTTCAATTCAAAATATTAGGGTTTTCATTCAAAAATAAAAACCAATCTAATAGATATAACAGTATTTTAGTGTAAAATGTTTAATCAACGATAAAGTTTTCAACTTCATAGAAGATTTCTCCATAGAATGTGTCTCTAGGTTTATTCTTCAGTCCCTTTGGATTTAATCCCTAATTTTATTTAAATTAATGCTTCTACAAGTAGGGTAAATTTTCATGAAACCAATTTTTTGTTTCATTGATGGGTACCCAAGTAAGTTATCTTCGATACTCAAATTCATTTCTCTCCCCAAATTTTCTATTATCACCCCCATTTCTTTTATCTTTTCCCATTTCTATATCTGTGTGTCCTAAAAATAAGAAATCCTAATTTATATCTACTCTAATAGAGTATCTTCAATATTAACCCAAAATAATCCCAGGATTAAAACAAATTGGAAACCAATATTGGGAATGACATCAAATGGGAAATTTCATTGACCAAACTTTGACTGAATACACCACATCTGATGAGACATACAATTAGTTGGATGATGAATGTTTAATGGTAAAATTCCCAACCCTCATAGGGATGGTTAATGAGATCAATCTTAGGGAAGAGCATGATTTTCAAGCTCCTATACTGCCTAATAACCAAAAAATTCTTGAACAATTGTGCGATCAAATGGTTAAAATTAATTCAAAAGTTTCATCATTGAGATTATAACTACATAACATTGAAAAATTATTGAACCCATTCCCACTCAGGTTAACGTTTCCTCAATATTGATAGAAGAATATTGTTATACACAAACCTCTCATGAAAAATTCCATCCTAAGAATATTTCCATGAGTGGAGAGAATAATGTAAAAAATGAAGTACTTATTCCCAAACCATCAGAAGCTACAAAATAAGATAAGAATCCCAAAGAACCAACTTCAAAATAAACAAAATTCGATCTAGAAAATGAGGTGAATTTTCTAGGGAATATTGAATGTCAACTTAAGGAATCAAAGTGAATTATTTAAGGGTGTCTAAACCATGAAGGAATTTATTTTATGTATTCACATGAGGGAAACATATATCCATGGCTTGAATCTCTTTTAGATGGATCAAATAATGATTTTTAGTGTCTCCATTGAATTAAACATTTGGTGAAATGAAAAAAATAGAGTCCATACCCACTCCTGAAATTCAAATTTCCAATTTTGGGATGAATAATACTTTTTGGAGGAACTAATTATGTTGAGAAATTTTGAAAATGAAAGGAAGTTCATTTTTAAGTCCCAACCCATGTCAAAAAGTTTTAGCCAAACGAAGCTTGAATTAACTGTCCATACATCCCCTATAAAGTATTACATCAAAGTAGAAAACCAAGACCTATCAATTTTTATTGCATCCTATCTCAAGTAATATAATGAGAAAATAACCCATGATTTTTTATTCAATATTAGGAAAGAAATTGGATAGACCAGTTTCGATAATCAAGGGATTAATCTTTTCACTAGGACCTATATTATGTTTCCTAAATAAATTTCAAAACATTAATGTGAATCCATTTTTAGATTCAATATAAATATTGTATAAGTGTTGAAAAATGAAAACTTTAAAATGATAAATGTTATAATTGGCTATATTGGGGGGGGGGGGGTCCATGTCGATCTAACCACATTAAACTATGTTTTTTTGTGCGAGGCAACATAGAATCTATATTGATTTTTGTGTGTGTTTTTTTTGTTTCTTTTATTAAGGGAACCCCCTTGGGGTTTCCAATGTTATCTAATTTCTATTGTGTGTAAAATTTATCAGCTGAATCATTTTATTATTTCCAAATAAAAAACACACATTATTGAATTTAAACCCAACTTTAACAAATCATGAGGATTCTATATGTGACATGAAGATAAAGTGATGAATTTATTATTTATGGGTTATCAACTTCTAACCAGGTGATTTTGTTAAATGATTTCATTTAAAATTACCATCCCCCCTATTTCTTTCAAATTTTGATATCTCTATTCTCTTCTCTTTATAACACTAAGGGATATTACATTCTATGTTTTGGGGAGTATAAATCTCATATTAAAATAATGTAATACAATGAAAAAAATTCAATTCATTATCCTTTCATGAATTAATTTACATTGTGAAATAAGAAATTTTAATTTCAAATGATTTTGAATTCCTTGATTATGATTTTAATTCACATTTACTTTCATGATCATATATTTTAGATAGTGGAGTTGTTCGATCTAATTTTTTGCATTTACATTTTCATCCACCTAATCAAAATGCTACCATGAATATATATTTTATTTTGGGTGTAAGTTTGAGTTGTTGAGCCACTTTGTTTATATCATAGGGTTTGGGAAAACTTTTATTTAAATATTACTATCCAATAAAAAAATGAAAATAATTGTATAATAGAGCATTGTTGTTTGAAAATGCATGGAATTCAACACTTGGGTATCGTGACTACATAGTTTTATTTCCCAGAGTTAGGCTTTACATCTATATTTTAGAGCATGGAATTAAAAAAATGTGCAGTGCCCGACACTTTGTGATCATGACTCTATAGTTTTCTTTCCCAGATTTAATCTTTTAATCTCTATTATGGTTTAAAAAAACCAAAAAAATAAAGAAAAGAAAAAAAGTTAAATTTGGATACTCATCTTAAGGTTTAATGTGATTCCCACCTAGAACTTCCATTTGTTTCCCCATGAACAAAAAAATGGGCCCAATGTCTTTTCAGACACACAAAACTTCATCATGCTTAATTAAAATTGGATGAAATGGGGTGATGAATTTGAACAAAGGAATGGTCTTGGGATTGAGATATTCTTGTGAACATAGATTTTAAGAAATTATTTTTATGAGATTCATAACTAATCAGCATGATGTCTTTTGATGATCATTGTATATTAAAATGTTTTTGAAAAATGGAATTCAATTTCATATTTTTTGAGATAATTTATGCTCAGGACTAGAATAAATCAATTTTTTGGTCTAATTAGAAATTGAAATAGGATAATATTCATTGTTAATATTTTTATATTAATTGGTTTTCAGGTACATAAACACAAATATTATTTTATTATATAAATTGAACTTTATTTCTAATCCCATGTGAAATTCATTTTTAAAACGAAAATTTGGGCCCAATTAATTATCTATTTGTGAAAAATGTTACATTCATTATATTAATTTAATATTTTCAGATATTATTGATCACTTTGATCAACATTTTTTGTCTTTTAGGTTCAATGCATTAATCTGAAGGGAATATAGTTATTTTTGGAAATGAATGAATAAATATTTGGACAAAGCATATTGGGCCTTAGGCCCATAAAATAAAAGTGGGGCCCACAATTCAAGACCAATGAAAATTAATGTTTTTGATGTAGAAATATAAAATTATGGGGATCATTTCATTCAACTGTGGACAGAGATGATTCTGAATTTTTTAAGGAGATCAAGGGAGCCCAAGTTGACATTTAATTTGTGAGCCATATTTGAAGGCCCATTAAATCATCCCACCATTTGAAGCATAACATCATAATGTCTAATACAATTTTAATGAAATTTTGACTGATATTATAGAACACATTTACTAAGAGATTTTTCTTCTAGTACTATCAAATATTAGGCCACATTCAATGCAATATTTTCACACAAAAAATGGAGTTGAATATGGTCTGAATTTTATGATCAACTTTGAAAAGACTAATTTCCGTTAATTTACCACCCTCATTTTTAATCTCCCAATTAATAGTGAAGGAATTGATTAATGGGGGATAGTCTATAGGCTCTTAATATGACTATATAAGGAGCTGGTGGTGAAGGGAATGGGGAAGAAAGTTTTTCTATCAATTGTAATTTCAAGCATCCATTTTGTAATTTCATAATCAATTTCGCTCATGCAAGTTTTTCGTTCATGTTCATTTCTTAATAATATTTATTATAATTATAATTATTAATTTTTTTTCTTTAAATTAACTAGTTGATACCATTAAGTCATGTTTTGAATTTACTAACACCAACAATTGTGAAATTCCTCACACAATGGTGGTGTGTTCGTTATTTAATTGTTTTTTCTTATTCCATACCGCTTCCATTGATAGAGTAACATCATTGGAGGGATAAAATTTTATGGTTTAATCCTAGGGAGTTTCTTGGGGGTGGATTTAATGTTATTTCATGTTATTTAATAATAATTCATTATTTTAGGATGTCTATTCAATGATTTATTTTCTTCATCATCTTCACCAACTTTAGCAACCACACATTAGGAGTGCTAGTATGATCCAATTACTTGAAGTGAACATGAATGTGATCCTTTAAGTTCATTGGTCATTATCCTTGGACTTTTTGAGTTATTATGTTAGTTAATAAGGTTATCAAATTTTCTAATTTTGTGGATATATCATGAATTAGTGGTCTCAAAAATTCTATGACAAAAATACATCCAATACACCACAAGTGATAACCTAGGATCAACTCATATTAATTAATTGTTTCCATTAAAAAAAACAGAGTTTTAATTTTTAAATCGAAGACATTCTATTAGGTATATTACTGTTTTAGTATCTAAATTTAAATCAACATCAATGTTTGCAACTACATAGATGATTCCTCCATATAATATATGTGTCACTGGGTTTCTTCTTCGGTCCATGTGGATTTGATACTTACTTGTACTTCAACATCAACTTCTACTAGTAGGGTAAATTTGGGTAAAACTAAATGCTGGAACCATTTTTAGGGACCCATGTATGTTATCTTAGATAATAAAACTCTTTTCTCACACAAAATTCTCTTTTCTCACCCATATTTCTCTTATCTTCCCCCCTTTACATATTTGTGTGTCCTAAAAATATCAAATCCTAATTTCTATCTACTCCCATGGAGTAAATTCAACAGTATACCAACATAAACTCAGGATCAAAGAAAATTCAAAATCAATATTGGGAATCACCTCACACGAGGAATTTCATTGACCAAATATAGAATGAATACACCACACCAAATGAGATGTACAATCAATGGGACGATGAATGTTTGAAGGATAATTTCCAGCCCTCACGAGGATGGTTTAAAAGATAAATCATTGGGAAATACAAAATGTTCATTCTCATTTCTAGGTTAATCCCCAAGAAATTCTTGAAAAATTATGTGTTCAAATTGTTATAATGAATTTGGAAATTTCATCATTGAGATTATAACTACAAATCATTGAAACAATTATTGAACCCATTCCCACTAAGGTTGTCCCTTCCTCAACATTGATAGAAGTATTTTAACACACAAACCTCTTATGAACAAATCCAACCTCTAAATATTTCCATGAGTGGGTAGAATAATTAAAAATTTGAAGTAATTATTCCCAAAACATCATAGGATAGAAAATATGATGAAAATCTTGTACAAAATTCATGATGGAAAATGATGTGAATTTGTTATGGAATATTGAATGTCAATCTGAGGAACCAAAGAGAATTGTTGAAGGGTGTCTAAACCATTATGAAATTTATTCTCTATAATCACATGAGGGAAACTTATATCCATGTCTTGAATCCCTTTTATATGGCTCCAAAAGTGATTTTTTGGATCACACTTGAATGAAAAATTGGGAGAAATCACAAAATTCGAGCCCATACCCACTATAGACATTCAAATGGAAAATTTTGGGGATGAATAAGATTTTTAAAAGGAACCAATTAAGTTGAGAAATTTTTAAAATAAAATAGAGTACAATTATAAGTCCTAACCTATGTCAAAAAGTGCTATCAAACCTGAGCTCGAATTCATAGTCCATATATACCCTCTCAAGTCTTTCATCATAGTAGATAACCAAGACCTATATATTTTAATTTCATACTCTATCAAGTAAAATGATGAAAAATTGATCTTTGATTTATTATGGAAGATTAGGAAATGAATTGGATGGATCCATTTCAATAATCAAGGGATCAGAAATTTCACTGGGACCTATATGATATTTCTTAAATGAATTTCAAAACCTTCCTGCCAATCCCTTTGCAGACATAAACTCAATCTTTTAAAAGTGGTAAAAAATTAAATCATTGATATATTAAACATTGTAACTTGATAAGTTGGGGGGGGGGTCCAAGTCAAGATAGACACTTTAAACTAAGAACTTTATAAGAGGAAACTCAGCTTCTGCAATGATTTTTTGTTTTTTTTGTTCTTTTATGTTTCTTTTGTTAAGAGAACCCACTTGGGGTTTTCAATGTGATATAATGTCTCCTGTGTGTGAAATTTAGTATCTGAATCATTATATAATTTACAAATAATAACCATGCTTTCTAGTATTTAGTTCAACCTTCAACCATCCCCGAGGAGTCTACTTATGACATGAATACAGAGTGATTAATTGCTTATTAAAGGTTCATAAGCTTAAAAATAGGTGATATTTTAATGATTTCATTTAAAATTACCATCCCACCTATTTATTAAAAATTATGAAATCTAAATTATCTGATCTTATCTTTAAAAAATTAAGGTAAATTCCATTCTAACTTTGGGGGAGTGAAAATCTATGATTTTGAAAAAAATTCCATTCAATAAAAAAATTCAATTCATTATCCTTTCATGAAAACAATTACATTTTAAAACATGAAAAATTAATTCCAAAATGATTTTGAATGCATTTATTATTATTTTAATGCACATTTATTTAATGAGAATATATTTTGGAAATTAAGGTACTCTAATTTTATTTTCATAATTTACATTTTCATCCACTTAATCAAAATGCCACAATGAACATGTATTGGTTTTGGGATATAAGTTTGAGTTCTTAGGTTACTTTAATTATAGCATAGGGTTTGGGGCCAATTTATTTTTAATTTTTGTATCCAAAAAAATAAAATAAAATAATTACCATATAGAGAAATGTTTTTCCAAATTTGTGGAATTTGTCAAATGTGGATCATGAATCTATAGTTTTCTTTCCCAGATTTAAAATTTACATCCCTATTTTAGAGTATGGAATTGAAAAAATGCATGGAATTTGGACTTTGGGGATCATGACTCCATAGTTGTATTTCCAAGAGTTAGTATTTTAATCTGTATTTTGCATTCAAATAAACAAACCAAAAAAATGTGAAGAAAAAATAAAAAAGAAAAAAAGAAAAAAATCAGATACTCATCTTAGGGTTTATTGTGATTCCAACCTAGCTCTTCCATTTTTCCCCATGAACAAAACATGGCCCGCATATCTTTTGAGATAAAAAATACATCATCATGTGTAATTGAATTTGGATGAAATTTGGTAATGAATTGGAAAAAGGAATGGGAATGATATTGTGATATTCCAATGAACATTTCTTCTGAGAAACAATTTTTATGGGATACATGATTTTTCATCATGATTTATTTTGGGGAGCAGGGTATGTTAATGTTTCTGAAAAATGGAATTCAATTTCAAATTTTTGAGATACAATTTTCTCACGACAAGAAAAAATCAAGTTGGGGTGTGATTAGACAATGAAATAGGATAATATTTATTTTTAATATTTTTATATTATTTTGTTTCAAAGTCCATAAAATCCAATTATATTTCATTTTATAAAATTAACTTCATTTATCATCATAGTGTAATTCATGTTTAATGTGAAAATTTGGGACCAATAAATAATCTCTTTTTGAAAAACAATATATTAGGTATTTTAATTTGATATTTTGTGATATTATTGATCCATTTTATAGGAAAATTTTGTCTTTTAGATTCAGTGAATGAATCATAATGGAATATGGGGATTTTTTTTGAAATGAATGAAAAAATTTCTGGACAAAGCGTAATGGGCCTTGGGCCCATCAAATAAAAATGGATCCCACAATTCAAGACAAATAAAGAAAAAAAATTATATTTAGAAAGAGAAAATTATGGGGATAATTTCATTCAATTGTTTCCATACCTAATTCTGTAGTCTTTATGGAGATCTAGGGAGCCAAATTTGACATTTAATTTGTCGGCCAAATTTTAAAGCCCTTAAAATCATCCCACCATTTAGAGCTTAACATCCGAATGGATGATCCAATTTTCATGAATTTTTTAATGATATTAGGGGACACAAGGAAGAGGATATATTTATTATATGACCATCAATGATTATTCTATATTCAATTCTATATTTTCATTCCAAAAAGGGGTTTAATATGGTCTAAATTTATTAGTCGAATTTGAAAATTCCAATTTCCAACGATTTCTAAACCACCTTTTATCTATTCTAATTAATGTGGAATAAATTTATTGATGGGTGATTGAACCTATTTTCATAGTATTAATATATAAGTAGATGGTGGTTAAGGGATTGGGGATTCAATTTTTCATTTAATTGTAATTTCAAGCTATCATTTTTTAGTTGTATTGCCAATTTCTCTCATGTAAGTTTTTCATTGACCTTCATTTATTAATAAAATTTATTATTCATATTCTTCTTCATTAAGTTTTTTAATTTACATTAACATGTTGATACCATTGAATCATGGTGTGAATTTATTCACAAAAAAAATTGTGGAATTACTCAGAAAATGGTGGAGTGTTCATTATTTCATTGTTTTGACTTCTTCAATCCCACTTCTTTAAGTTGAATTCCTTCTTCCATTGATATAATAACATCAATGGAGGGATAAAATTTTATCAGTTAATACTAGGGAGTTGAATGGGGGTGTATTTAATGTTATTTCATGTGCATTAATATCAATTCATTATTTTAAGACTTCCATTCAATGAGTTATTTTGTTCTTCATCTTCGCCAACTTTAATGATGACCTATTCTGAGTAATAATAAGATATAATTCCTAAGAGTGATTATGAAAGTGATACTATAAGTTCATTGTTATTTATAATTTCAATTTTCTAGGGATTAATTTTGTTAATGAGGTTATGGAATTATCTCATTTTGTAAATACATATTGAATTAGTGATATCAAAATTTCTAAGAAAACAAATTCATATAATCCACCCAAGTGCCAACCCAGGATAAAATTATCTTAACCAATTGTTTCCATTAAAAAAATTTGGTTTTCACTTTTAAATAAAAATCATTTTCTTAGGTATATTAATATTTTGGATTCAAAATTGAAATCATAAACAATGTTGGAAACTTCATAGATGATTCCTCCATAGAATGTACATGTCTCTAGGTTTATTCTTCGATGCCTATGGATTCAATCCCTACTTGTACTTCAATGAACGCTTCTAACAGATGGGTAAATTTTGCACAAACCATATTCCAATGTCTACATTGTTCACTTGGTCTGTCCATCAGATTGGGGATGAAATGTTGTCATGAAATTTAATTCTGTGCTGAATGACTTCTGATGGCCTTTCCAAAAGATAAAAGTGAATATGAGATTATGTTCAGATACAATGGATAGAGGAACTCCATGTAACCTTACTATCTCATTGAATCATAGTCCAATTAACTGATTTAAGATAGAGTATATCAAATAGGATGAAAATGTCCATATTTATTCTGTCGATCAATAATAACCCAAATCACATTGTTACCTCAAGAAGTCTTTATTCGCCCCATTATGAAATATACTGATATATTTTTTCATTTCCACTTTGGAACTGAAAAAGGATGAATCATCATTATTGGTAATTGTCTTTATGCTTTAACCTATTGATAAGTCAAACATTTCATGTTATAATTAGTAATCTATCTTTTCATTCCATCCCACCGGTAATACTCCCAAAGGTCTCTAAACATCTTATTACTAAATGGATGAACTGAAAACAAAGAACTATATGCTTCACATAATAAATATTTCTTCAACTGTGAATCACAAGGAACACATAATCTATTTACAAACATCAAAAAATAATCTTTATGAATGTTAAATTCTAGAAACATACCTTTTTTAACCAATTCTACATTTTTCTATAACTCACAGTCTTCCATTTTCACTGGATTAATTATTTATGAAATTGATGACTACACTAACACATGAAATAAAATATAGGAATTTACTGAACCAACAACTTCCAAGCCAAAATTCATCAAATAATTGATCAAGGATTCATGTTTCAAATGTAACATGGTTAATATAGCATGATGTTTTAGACTCAAGGAATCAACCGATTTATTTTCTTTTCTAGGATAGTAATGGATCCTGAAATTATAATCCTTTATTAGCTTAAGACATCTTCTCTACTTCACGTTCAATTCTATCTAAGTGAATATATACTTCAAACCTTTATGTTCAATATATATTTCACATTTGGATGCATATAAATTATGTCTCCTTGTTTTTAAAGCGAAAACCAAATATGATAATTATAAATAATTTTTGGTATAATTCAAATCTAGAGGGTTCAGTTGTGTTGAAGCATAAATAATTACCTAGTCATTCTGCATTAGAACGCAATCAATTCCATTCAATGAAACATTACTATAGATGAGAAAATCACAATTTCTAGAATGCAGATCCAAAACTAGAGCATTCACTAATCTTATTTTAAGTTGTTGAAAAAATATCACAGTGTTTTATCCAAATAAATTTAGCCACTTTTCGAGTTAACTTAGTTAGCAGACTAGGTAATTGTATAATAATTTTAATAAACCACTGAAAATATCCTGATAATCCAAGAAAAATAAGAATCATTGTAACATTTTTAGGTTTCTTCCATTCATCAACCAATTTTGTTTTTATGGGATCAAATGTTATTCCGACCTTATTTACAATGTTCCCATGAAAATAAATTAGTTTCAACCAAAAAAAACATATGCTAAATTTTCTATATAACTTGTTTTATTTGAGATTTTGTAGAAAAATCATTAAATATCTGTCATAATCTTCATAAATTTTCTATAAAACCAAATTATCATCAAGAAAAACAACTAAAAACTTATCCAAATATCCAAATAATATTCTATTCATAATATTGATAAATAAAATAGGGGAATTTTTCAAACCAAAGAGAACCAAAACAAACTCATAATGCCCATATCTAGTTCTGAATACTATTTTTGGAATTTCATCCTCCTTCACCTTCAACTTATGGTACTCTGATCTCAATTCAATATTAGAAAAATATTGACCTCCTTGGAGATGATCAAGCAAGTCATTTATTTGATTCAATGGAAACTTATTCTTTACAGTAATGTTATTCAAATATCTATGATCAATGAAAAGTCTCAGAGAACCATATTTATTTTTAATAAACAAAATAGGAACACACCAGAGTGAAGTTCTTGGATGAATGAAACCTTTATCAATAAAATCATAAAATAACTTGTTCAATTATAGAAGTTCCACCTGAGCCATTCGATAAGGGGGTTTTGAGATTGTATTAGAATCAAGACTTAAGTCAATTGCAAATTCAACATCCCAATCAGTTACAACATCATGAAAATCATTAGGAAAAATATCCAGGTATTCTTTTACCATTGTCACATAATTAATTTGAATAGTTCCCTTAGTTTCAACAATATTTTCAAGATAACTTGCATTTTCATCTTTTTCCAGTTTCTCAACATCCTGATATGTTATCAATGGTATGGGTTCATTCTTCTATATGAACTGAATTTTTTTCAAAAAGAACTTCTTTAGAACTACAATCAATCTTAGAATGATAAATAGAAATCCATTCTATAACCAGAATGAAATAAAACTCTTCTATGTGGAAAGGAAAAAGGTTTCCAGGTAATTCCTTTCCCTAGACAAAAACATGAAGATTAATATAATGACTTTTTGCCTTAATATTTCCCTCTAGTTTTTTAACATAAGTTATGATTTCATTTATTGAGGTGAAATTTCTATTTTACTAGAAACATTCTCAGAAATAAAGTAATGTGTAGAACCCATATCAAACAAAACATTAGAAAACTCTGAGTAAACAAACAAATTACACAATACCACTTCATTATATGGTCCAAAATCTATTAAATTTCTCACAAAGGATTTCACTACATGTTTCTTCTTACAATATAACTACTTTCTATCATTCTGATCTTTCTTTGGGAAGGTATTTTCATAATTCACAATCTAACCACATTTTAAAAAATTTACACGTTTCTTATTAGAATTAAACTTAAGATTGTTTTCATTACAATCTCAAGCCATATTTCCAAACTTACCACATCAGAAACACTTCCTAGATTTGTTATGTAATTTACCCATGGTTCTTTTTACCAAAATTTTGAAAAACTGGAAACTATATTTTCTTACCTTCTAAATTATTTGATTGATTCTTACCCATGTCTTTCCAAATGTACCTTTTATTTTTTTTCAATGCCCACATGATCATACGAAAACTCAATTTATACCCTCTCATCAAATCAAAAAAGTTTCTAATAACTTTTAAATTCAGGGGAATCTAATACCCATTGATATCTTAGCTTCACTCCTATGCATTAACAATCGATTTTACTATCAATATCCTGAGTAATATTTGTAGTGTACCATTACAATTGAGTGAAGTTTCCTTTATACAATGTCATAGAATCTCCCTCATTTTATTTCAATTCAAGAAACTAATTTTCTATCCTAATTCCAAACTCTTTAGGAAAATTTTTTTTCAGGGAAAATATTTTTAAATAATACCATTCCAAGGCATAAATATCTTATATTTCCTTGATATTCTTAACCATTGACCTCCACTGGTCAACTTCACCTTTAAAAATATAAACATAAAGACTAACCTTTTGATTTTCTGAACACCCCATGACATAAAATATATTTTCAATGGATTTAATCCACCCTTTAGCCACCATTAGGTTAGAAGATCCACTAAAAGTAGGAGGGTGTGGCCTCATAAAATGTTCTACTATTATTATTTTCTTTTGAGGTATCTCTTGATGTTTTCTTGCATAGATTCTATACCCCATTTATAGATTGAATAAACTAATCCATTACTATCCCAAACTACTCAGTTTTAATTCCCACCATTCTATGTTATAGATTTGGAATGATACCATCCTCCCGATACTATCCTACTTCAGCTTCCATGTTTCTTTTATGAAAACAATTCTGAACATAAATATATTAGATGAAGTAACATGATAATATTTAAATTCAATATCATTTAAACTTAACCATAAGGTAAAATTCATTTATGGAATTATATTAACATAATCCCAACCCTTAAAGATATATAAACCATGTTCTCATACCAACTATAAGGACCCAATATTAATCATTATATAATAGAGTATATTTGTTTAGAATTCACATTATTACATTCCCAAATATCTTGTAGATTTTGAGTTCTAGAGAATTAGGTCATAAATAATACATGAAAAACCATAATCATATATAGTATATACAACTAAAATAGTATCCATTTCCTCCATAATAATAATTTCTTTAAGAAAACATAAATTATTTTCAGGAAAAATATTCAAAACATTCATCTTGGCTTCTTCTTTTCTATTACTCATCCTTAATCACTGTGAAAGACATTTAAATTTTTTTATGAGCATCAAAAGCATATAAAGGGACATAAAAGAAGAAAGGAACCATTAGTCCATGAATATTTATAGACATATGAAATCATTTTCACGAAGATATACCTCTTACCCATAAAGTATCATATGCTTACTTTATGAAGAGATTTACACAAAACATAAAAAACATAAACAAACCATTTAGGTATCTTGCAGAATTACTTAATTTATATTCTAACCCTCATGGATACCATATGATTTTTAACCCTAATGGATACCTTACAATGTAACCCTCATGACTACTTTATGATGTAACCCTCATGACTACCTTTTGGTATAACCACCGCACTTAAACGTGGAACAACCATTAAGGTCAACTTCCAACATAAATATACCCAATGAATTTTGGGGAGATATAGGACCCACCCATCAACCTAAACAATTTCCATGAACTAGAAAATAAATATAAAACATGAATACTTGCACCATAAAAACATTTATTTAGGAAAATCACTTATTTAAAGAAAATACATCGCACATACAAAGAAAAAAATATATTTGAAAATAACCTTGAAATTTTGAAAATAAGGATTCAAAACAATAATTATTGATGAAAATTTTATAATTATATCATTCCATATATGTTAAGAAAAAATATTCTTTTTGAATTTTGTAAGAAGATACACTAAAGATTATTTTAAAGGAATGTCCCTTACCTTGGGTTTGACTTCCTTAAATCATATTCAAACGTCATGTATAATGATTTAAATGGTGTTATTAATTTTTTAAAAAAGTATATTAATATTTATAATACTTTATAATATGATTTTATAAAAACTTTCTACCCATTTATTGTCAATATTTTGTTATTTTCACTGTTTTAGGTGCGTTTATTTCATGGTTTCCATGATCGGTTCATTTTGTATTTTCTTTTATAATGGAATAAATACTATAGAAGTAGAAATAAATGGTATTAATAGGTTTCCAGAATTTTAAATGATGCCATATATCAATTAATTTTTCTTATATGAGGATTATTCAATATATAAAACCTTAATGAAAAATAATTAATTTATTTTCGCAGTTTTAACGACCATGATGAACGTATATCATTTTATTTAACATTATGTTTATATATTGGCTCTAGAAAATTATATAAAATAAAATATGTGTAATAAAATATCTTTTGACCATAAAAATGGTTTTATGACCAGCCTTGAAGGCATTAATGGAAAATTAAATCACATCATTCAGGATAACGGTAAATCGACACATCACAGATGATGTTTTAATTTTTTAGAATAAGATTAGAAGAGGTGAGGTTAAATGTTGGATATTACATTAACACAATAAAAATACAGTATATTTAAGATAATATACTTATAATTTTATTTGGATGAGGTTTTTTTGAGGATATAATATGAAAAGAAAAGAAATTGAAAATAAAATAAATGAAAATGAAAGATGATTTTACCTCTTGAATTTTTCTCCTTGAGAACCTCCTTATGAAAATTGGATTTGGTCTTCTGTTGAGAGAAAAATACTCCAAGACATGTGGGATAGTGTTGGGAAGTGTATTGTGAAAATTTTGAAATCTTAAATGATTTGGAGGGGTGAGGAGAAGAGGCAGTGAGGGGTGGTATTTATAGTGGAGGGGAGGGGTGTTTCTTTGACTATTATATACTTTAGTTTATTATTTATCTCAATACTATAAATAGTTTTGATTCCTATGACTAAATAGAGAAAAGAGATAAGTGTTTTAGTAATTATGTTTCTTAAATCATCCTTACATCTGACATGACACAAAAAATCATGTATTTGTTAAATATCTTAAATTACTGTATTTCCCAATTCATAAAAAATTCATCTATTTTAGATAAATAAAAAAAATTAAAATCGACCATTTTTTGATGTTTAGAATTAAAGAATGAACTAAATTTTATGAAAATAAATTTCTAAATATGAGAAATTTAATTTTTAATTAAAATCACCATTTATTCAAAAATTACCAATTTTAAAATTGTAACTGATTTTATGAAACACTGAAATATTAATTTAGGTCTCCTAAAACTATCTTATAATCATAAGAAATGAAAATGTTAATTTATGAATCTATTTAATGAAAATATGTTTTATTTTAAATCATTATATTAAAAATAAAATTTTAATTATGTATGTATAACTTACGAAAAATACCAACACTAAATTTATTATTTTTAAAAAATTTGTTTACTTATACTATGATATAAATATATATTGTTTTCATTCAAAGGATACTAAAATTTTATTTATAATTTCATAGGTTAGGATACTAATCTATTAGTATAGATTCCATAATTTCTATAAATAAAACTTATTTCATTATACATTTATAATGAATTTAACTATTTAATCTTAGAATAAAAGAAAATTATTTTATATGTACTTGGGGTTTTACATTGCTTCTTAAAATAATTAAGAAAATGTTTCAAATAAAATCCAGCTTCATTTCAATCTTCTGTCGGAAATCTGTTTTCTTCGAAAACCATGTTTCCAAAAATTATTTTAAAAAATGTTTTTAACATTTTAAAAATGATTTATTAAGGAATATTTTACCCATTTTTACTTTTTAAATTTCTTAAATGAATATTCATGTCGTTTTCAAAACAATTACCGCATGGATCTTACCAAAAAAGTGCAGGAATACTTTTTTAATGAGTAAAAATTGAATGAAATTTCCATCCATCCAAAACACTCAACTGTTTTAAAACTTCTTTTATAATTTTTAAAGGTTATTTTAAAAGAAAATTATTTTCAAATGTTTTAGGAAAATTTAGTTTAAAAATAGTTATTTTAAATATAAATACTGTATTTTCTTAAAGATTGTTTTTAGAGATATTTTTATGGTATATCTATTCATCAGTGACAACAACCCCTTATTTTTACTCTAATGGGTATACATATTAATTTTTTTCTAATGTAATATGGGCATCATGTATGTGTATACTTTACTAAAACTAATAAACTATTTATTCCTTCTCGATGCGATTCCCAGCATCTTATGCCAATGAAAAAAAGTAAGACATTGAATCATGATTATAGGGGTTAGGGTCATTATAGTTCGTATCAGAGGAAGTTCAGTAGAAATTTTGGGAACTATATTAGGGAAAAAATATATTAGGGAACATAAATCTATGATATACTTTTAGGATAATTATAAAAGATAATAGTTATGTATTAGTAAGGTAAATATCTTTTGTTTTTTCCATGAAATATGTCCCTGTCTGGACACTATAAGTGGACGTGGTTGTAACATAGTCTTACCAAGGTGTAGTAACTATGAAAAGGGCACAATGGTCTTGAATCTATTATCACCTGTTGCATGAAAACATACCTTACTATGCACATGGATTGACACTCTTGGAGGATATTCTTTATATAATTCACAATTTCACTACAAACCATTATAAAGGACTTAAATATATGATGATAATCAATTCACTTGATTAAAACTAGGGTGTAATATATTGAAAATAACATGTCTCAAAGGAATGATAAAATTATTTAAGTGTGGGAAATAAGGTAACAAAGAAAATAATATCCTAAAAAATGGAGATATTGATGAATGGAAATAAATCTCATCCTAGGGATCCATTTATAGTTTTTATTCTTTAATGTGGAGAACCTGGAAAATATCTTAGTCAGTTTAATATTTTAAAGTTAAACCCTCAACCGAGGATAAAACTATGATGAAATAAAATGGTCAAAATATTTATGTAATGGGAATACAGAATTAAATTTTTGAAGTATTTTTACCAATGGTATTTTAGTTATAAGAATCAAGAAATATATGGGGATTGAGTTAAATTTTAGAATCATAGATTCACTAATTTTCTTAAGAGTTATGGATACCATAATGTGTTTATGTGTTTAAGTTTTATCATTTTTTTAAATTCTTCAACATCCCTTTTGAAATTTTTTGTTAGGAATATAACATGATTAAGTTTATTTTTTGAAAAAATTTATGGGAATACAAACCATTCATTTAATAAATGAAATAGTTGCTTGAGGAAGAGTTCATTCAATTTTTAGACTTAGGATTAAAGTTATTGGTTACCTTTATGGGTTTTATTATATTTTATGTTGTATTAAATATGGTTCATCAAAATTTTGGAAATTTATATGAATTATATTAAAATAGTTTTAGAAAAATGACAACCTGCATGATGGGTGACAACTTGTCATGTCCGACAAGGCCATGGGGATTGAATCCACAATCGTATGATGGTGAGGGTTTAATTTCTACCACTGGCCTATGTGATTTCCTGGTTAATATTTTTCAATTTTTTGTTAAAAAATTTGATGAATAAATATTAATGATGAACGAGAGGTGTTACTATTGAGGTTGATATATTAATGTATTTCATTGGATAAATTGTTCCCACCATATCTATTTTCGAAAATAGTTATAGAAAATAGGGAAAAACTTGTCACTAATTTATTGATATTATAATATGTTAAAAGTTAATTGTAGTGCTTCTGGAATAAAAAAATAATTTATAGATATTCATTTCATGGATTAAGATATGAATTGAAAATTCATTGAAGAACAACCAAACAATGAAATTGTGATTTTTAAATAATAATGTATCAACTAAGTATATTTCATTGTAAAATTAAATAGTAAAATATGTTCTCAAATTTAGGAGAAGGAAATTGATTAAAAAATGATATTATATTTCCTTAATATCCAAGGAATCAAATATCCTTCTTGATCATCACAAATTTATGGATTTTAAGTCCTTAACATTCCATTGAACACTCACTTTCTAGTGATCAGTGACCTCTATCACTCTCTATAATTATTAATGATTTTATTTTTTATCAATATATTCAATTGCTTCAAATGTTCTCCTAAATGGGAACCTAGAAATGTGTTATTATAGATGACCTTTATACTTCATTTTCTATCTAATTAAGAGGATATTTTATTTACCATTTTATGATACGGCTTTTTCAATAATGGTATTTCCAAATTTCAAAACCTTGATTACCTAGATCAAGTTTAAGTTATTAGGATGAAATTTATTAACAATGGGGAGATTATAAAACATTGAGATTTTAAAATAATAAAAATGTTTTTGATAGTTTTTAGGACTTGAAACAATAGTCTTAGAAGAAAATATAACACCCGAGGCTTTAAGAAATATTTCTTTTAAAATGAATCGAATCTCTTTGATAGCTTGCGGAACACGCAACCCCGAGTTGAAATGAACTATAAGATAATATAATATTCTAACCTAGCCATTATGTTGGTGAGTATGAATAGTGAAAACTAAATCATTAAAATCATTAATATAAATTTAATTTAAATAAAATAAGAATCATTTAAAAGAAAAATAAATGTTTTCTGAAAAAAAATATTTTTTCTAAAGGAAGTTATAGTCATGATTTACACATACAATTTAAAATAATTTTTTACCACATTTAGAAAATTTATTAAATAAAATGTTCTTAGTTTTTTAAATTAGAGATTAAAATTAGATTATGGGTTTCTTATTATTTTTCTAAAATGTTTTATTTTTTGATGAAAGTGAATATACTAATATTTAATTGAAAACTACCATTTTGTTTAAATTATTCACATGGTTAAATTATATTTTCAATTGGGTCTGAAGTAAAAAAATTTCAATTATATATCTATTTATCAAATTTAGTTCACTGGTATAATTTTCATATTGATTTTTTAAATAAAAACTTTGTAAACATTTGATCATTTTCCCTTTGAAAACCCATTTTATTATCGTATCTACTGGATAAATTTTGAAATAATATTTTACAATTGTATGAATCGAAATTTAAAAAATGGATTAAATGTTCAGAATAATCATAATTTATATTATATAATAATTTCAACTAAATTTTTGACCAAACTTAATAGGAAAAACAGAATGAATTATTTACCACGGTTAAGGTAATAATGGATTTATCGGGTGGTTAAAATAAAAAGATAACGGTTAAAATTTCCTAAAAACTTTTATAAAAGGTATTTTACGGATATATTTATTACTTATAGTGAATATTTATATATAATAATCCTTTTTGGACCCTTTTGGAAAGTTAACAATATGGTTACACATTTTTCTTTTCAAAAATTACATGTGGGACACTCACCTCTCTTATAAAAGGCCACCCAATATCCTATCTTATTCAGAACTTCAACCCATTTTGGATCTTCCAATACCTACCCAAATCACATTAAAAATTCAATCCTGTAATCTTAGAAGCACAAAATTCTGAATAAAGTCATCCTAGGAAGTAATTTAGTGCCAACCTTAGGAGGTTACCCGAATAAGTTGTAACGTTCTTCAACGCGTGTTTTTATTTTATTTATTTCTCCACATCATTATATTCTTATTAAACCATGATTATATAATAAAATATGTATCCTTTATAAAATGATATCATTTATGTTATTTTATTCTATAAAACCATCCCTACTTCCATAAAATGGGTTATGAAATCATCATTTGTGTGTGCAATGGACTACTGCCTCACAAACCGATCTCATTATTTTTTCCATTACCTACTTTCATTGTTGGATAAGATAATGGATCAAAAGTATATATATTATATTTATAAAATATCTATACCTATGGAGTAATTATATCATATACAAATTTTTTTACCTTCCATTCCATAGGGGAGACGATAGTGATGCTTGTGTGTATGACAGACTACCACTTCACAAATCTATGTGATTCCTTTTCAATAACACTTTACATGGGAGGTAATAAGGATAAATTTAATGAATATATGTTATAAAAATTAAATTATTATTATATTCATGAATTATTTATCATTATTAAAATATAATATAACATTTATTCTTAAGTTTTTACTAAGTTAAAGATGATAACATCATTCGTGAACGTGTGGACTACCACCTTCATAAAGTGAAGTGTATCTCCCACTTTCCAAAACCGATGGAGACAAGGTCAGCCAAGAAGGGTACAAAAAAGTTAAGCAAAGACCTACAGAGTGGGAAAAGTGAATAATCAAGGAGAAATACAAGAGATAGGGAAGAAGGGGATGGGTAGTGTTTGAAACTTATCATGCACTCCAAGGAAGAAATGCTAGAAAAAGCTATCTGACCCAATGTCTCAGAAGAGAAGATTAAAAGAATTTATGAAAGAAGGTTGCAAGTTGATGCAAGCTAGGAGCAAGAAGTGTGGATAGATAAACAAGATCGAATTCTGGCACGAGGCTTCAATTAGAGCATAATCACCATGGAGGAATTTATTCAGACAATGGACAAGATGATTACTCACTTTGAAGAGCTTATCAGAGAGGATCCTGATATCCAGGTTAGTTCGTTGCAATGGGATACAGAGTAGCAGATTCAAGTAATCTTAGTCTTGTGTTTCATCATTTTTTGAGCTCTTTCAGCATGTAGTAGTATCTTGTTTGCGAACTATGGTTTCCCATTTGTCCTTAAAATGGCTTAATAAAATATTTAAATTTGGAAGTGAAGTGTATCTCTTTTCATAACCACATCACATGGATGATATATATAAGTTTATTTGAAGAAATTATATCATATTTATGATATTATTATCATTTTTTAAAGAAAAAATATTAATTATCTCCTTTTCATAATGATATTTGGAAAATGGATTCATTACCCTTGTGTATGTATGGCCAACCATCACCAAGATCGCAACATACTTCATTGCTCAAAACTATCATTCAAGATTTTTATTAAAAGTACAATTGATATATAAGTATTATATTTATTTCATGATTATTATACTGGAGATTATAAATCTATATAATGTGTGTAATAATGAGATCTTTCATAACAAAATACGCATTTGAAAACAAGGCACTTAACACCCAAAACAATGGAAATAATGAAAGATAATTAATTAACCGATGATATTTTTTTATAAAAGGATCATATATGAAGTTCAAAATATTATTATATTTTTATTATAGGTTAATAAAAAGTTTAAAACAACTATACATGAGGTTAAATCTTGTTCAACAAATATGAAGCGTGAGGTGAGGGACTTTATCTCAATTTCTATTCATTGAGACATGTTTTAATGTTATGCATGTTAATTAATTTATATGGATTATATAAATACATTTTGACCAGTAATATGATTAATACTTCATTATACATTTTATTTTATTTTTCTATTTGAATTTATTCATCAAAGGGGATTTGACATGAAAATTAATAAGTGGTAATGAAGTTCATGACTCAATTTATTTAATATATTATATTACTTCTTTATTGTCTTTGATATTATATGATTATGTGTATATTGAATTTTGAATACATTATTATATATACACACTTGTTTTATGTATCTTTAAATTTTATTTTACTTCTTAGTTCAACGTTATGATCTTTCAAAGGGTTTATTTCACAATCTCATTTTAACAAATACTATTTGTACATGAGTTTCCATTGAAGGAAATTTTCTGATTCTTATTTAATAAATCCTTTAATTTTATTATAATATGGTTATTTATGAATTTTTCACGTAATAATACCATTTTAACAATCTTTTTAACTTAAAATAACTGATAAAATGTTTAAAAAAAAATCCGACTTCATTTATCTCTTCAGTTAGAAATTCATTTTATTCCAAAATAATTTTTTATAAAAATGTTTTCCAAATTTATTTTAACCACATAAAAATTATTTATTAAATAATTTTTTACCAATTTTTACTTTTAAAAAATTTCTTTGAAATTATTTTTCATGTTGTTTTGAAAATAGTTCCCATTTTACTTTTATTGAAAAAGTGAAAGGAATATTTTTTTAACATGCATGACATGAACATAATTTCCAATCCTCCTGAAAAATAGTTTTTTTATTATCCTTTATAATATTCAAAGGTTATTTTCAAATATATTTTTTCAAATTTTTTTGTAAACTTTTAGTTAAAGAAAGTGATTTTCAAAATGAAATGTATATTTTTCTTAAGAATATTTTAATAGATATTTTTATGGTACTTTTATCCATCAATGAAAAAACCATTTATTATTATTCGAATGGGTATATTTTGTATTGATACCATCTTTATTATTTTTATGGATTTATTCTGATCATTTGACAAAGGATATTATTGATATTCACATTGTTGATTCATTTTTTTAGTCATTAACTTTCCCCTGAAATATTTACTTTCCTATGATCATTAGACATTAAATTTCCCCTATGTATCCATATTATTTTTCATGGATATTATTATTTCATAAATCATATATCATTTATACATATGATGTTTTAATTTGAATGTTTATTGGATTGACTGGGGAAATTTTATCATCCTTATTCATTCTTCAATATGGATATTTAATGGTAAGGCATATTGATCTATGAATTAAATCGATAATTTGATAGTTCAAGAATGATTTGAACCTAAAATGATGGATGGGCCCCAGTATTATATAGCACCATGATTCATCAGTAGTTCCGATAAGATAAATCAATAAGCCAGTAATAAATTGGATTTTACCTGTATTTTTAAACCATCTTGTGAATGGTCTTGAGGGTAGAGGTATCATGTGCCTGAGACGCGACATCTAAAAATTTTGAAATTCCATAATTTATAATTAAATTATTATTATCTATGATATTTTCACAATGATATTGTCTCTTGATGCATTTATTTCTCAATTTATTTATTAAATGACACGTGTTTTCAGTTATTTAATTTACCATATTGATTATTCATTATATTATTTTTTATGATATTTTTGAAATAATATTATCTCTGGAAGCATTACATTCTCAGTTTATTGATTAAATGGAATTTTCCTTCAATTATCTACCTTTCCATATTCCTTATTTCTTATCTTATCATCACAGTTAAGTTATGTAAATGGCATGAAAGATAAGTTATTTACCGTTCCATGTTGATTATGGTTATTTATTCATTATATATTCTAATATACATAATTCTTACAGAGAATTTTAACTCACCCTTTTTTTATTTTCAGAAAAATCCATGAAGTGTACTTTGAATGAGATGTAAGGATATTCTAGAGGGAATAATTTAATTCTCTAAAAAATTATTTTGTAATTTTTGTTTTCCAATATAATATTTGAATCATGTATGTTTCTAGTTTACCAAGACTACTAAACTATTCAGTAAATTGGGATGTGATTCATTGTATCATATTAAAATGTAATAAATTAAGACATCGACATTGAGTTACTGGGGTCAGGGTCACTACAATAAGTAATAGGTACAAATAACACAATTAATTTGAAAAGATATATGATGAGGTAGCTATTATTAGTAATGGTCACTAGGGAAATTAAGAACTTAGTTGAAGAAAAGTCTCAATTGAGAAATACGTTGGATATAGAACCAAAATATCCAATTTAGGTTGAATTGTTAACGGTTCATATGTAGTAGACCTACCTATTATGTAACACCCCAATATTTTTTTAATTTCCTTTGAAATAAAACTAGAAGTATTTGATAGCTTGACTTACATATAACCCTAAGTCTATATGTTCTATAATATAGTAAACTGTTATAATGTAGCCATTAAATTATTAGGTAAAAATATTAATAAACACTACATAAAAAAATATTTTTTATTAATTCAAATTTATTTATTAATTTATAATAAAGAAATACAAAATTGTCCATAAAGTCATTTTACACTTCAAAAATATGTTTTCTTAAAATTTCATTTTATTAAATTTTTTCATGTGAAATTTATAATCAATTTATTCCATATTTATAAATATTATTTTATGAAATGAATATATTTTTTAAAAAAATCATTTAAATAGTATATTAGGTTTATTTTTTATGATTTTTCAAAAAATAGTTTTTTAATGGATAGTGAAAAATATTGATTTTCAAAAATAATTTGACATTTATTTTCAAGTAAATGTTAAATTTTTATTTTAATTTGATATAAAATTAACATATGTATCATTTATTTATAAATAATATAATTAATTATATAGTTAAAATTATTATAAATTATTTAGGTAAAAGCTAATTTTTGGACTAAAAAACACATTTTTCTAAAAAAACTATTTTCATGTGCGCAATGTGTTTATATCTTAGTATATTAATCTAATATTTATTAATTAATGGTTTTAAAGAATTATATATATATATATATATTATATTGAATTTAATATTTTAAAATTCATTTAATTATTTTTACAAGGAAGGGAATGGCTGTAAATTAAGTTTTATGATTAAAAATCATTTTTTAAAACGGGTTTTGGTTGCATTTTTCCTGCTCAATTAAAATTAAATTCTATCCCTTATATAAATTTAATATGGTAATATTTTTTCTATATTTTGAATAATAATATATATTACAATCTAAAATTTTCAAAATAATTTTTTGGTTACAGTAAATAATAAAAACAGTAAAATTTTATCACCATGGTTAAGGTTAAAAGAAGTTTACTAGGAAGAGGGTCTTAAACTATGATATAATGTTATGGTTTCCAACCAAACATGTAAAATTATTATTTATAAATATATTTAAACCTTATCATATCCAAAATTTAAATTACGGGCCATTTGGAGCCACATTACCCTGAAAGTGACCTTAAATCATTGAAATATTGTAAGAAATTCTATGTGTGTCGCTCCACTCACTTATAAAATGACACCTCTTATCCTCCATTGGTCACACAATTTTATCCTTCTATATTGGAAAATAACTAATATAATACCTTATTATCATAATTACCTTGATTCTAGAGGTTATTTTATTCTCGTAATACAAATTCTTCAAGTCTTAAAGAGTAATCCAACAAAGGTCTCTCAAAGAAGATGTATATATCTTAAACAATCTATTACAATCTTATTTATTATTATTCATCATATAAAATTGTTTTATTTTTAAAAAATTACTAATATAGTATCATAAATATACAAATATGTTATTATAATGATGTAACAACCATTTATAACCTATTCTCAATCTAATGGGAGATGAAAGTATTGCTCTTCTGTACGTGTGGACTTCCACCTCTATATAATGATAGACTTATTTTTTACCACCATCATTCATGGATGGTTATTATGATAGATTTTAAGATTATATATTATACTCATGTTATAATAATGATAATATAAAAATTAATTTATATTTATATTTCTTTCATTCCATCAATTAATAATGGAAATATCCGTAATGCTTACGTACGAACTACCGTCACCATGTAGTGATGTAATTCAATTTTCATCACGGAATTGTATGAATTTTTATAAATATTTATATAATGAATATTTTTTATATTTATATCATTATTAAAATTATGGATATTTATTAACCATGATAAAATTTCAAGGTCTATTACCGCCGAACCAAAACTTATGGAAAAAAGAAAGATATTAACACTAGAAATGATGGTTATAATGAAAGATTATGAATTAACATGTGGTAATATGTTATAAATAAACTATATATGGAATTATAGTTACGCTTCTAGTTATTTTATAGAATTATAATAAAATTTAAAATTTACTATTATGGATTTTAGATCACTTATTAAGAAATATGGAATTGAGGTAAAGGTTTTATGTTATAATATCTTTTTTACTCGGATTGTTTATGTTTAAATTTTCTGATGATGAGATTAAATGATCTATTTCTAAAAAAAATTATTTATTTTCTAATACTGTTTTTATTTCTAGATTATTCATATTTTACTTTCATTTTTCTCCCTTTAATTACTCATGAGACTGGATGAATATTTTTAAGGAAAGCCATCATTGTTTTTTGACTTCAGTTAGGAATATTTTCTTCAGTGCCCAAATTATCTTTAAAATTTTTCCAGGAATTATTTTAGTATTCTCAAAATATTATTTAAATTCCTTGTTTCTTTTCAGTTAAAATATTTTCCTTAATATTTTATAAATTTTTAGATTTTAAATACCTGATTTCAAATAAAAAGTGGTATTTCCCCAAGAATTATTCCAGTGATACATGAAAGGTATTTTTATATATATCAAAATCCATTGATGTTTATTATGATTTACTAAGGATATTATCCAATCTTACTAGCTTTATTCCTTATCTAGATGGATTATGATAATGATGATAATATTTTTTATAAAACTTATATCCTTTCCATGAGCTATGATTTGATGATATGACGAATGTTTTATGATCTTACGTCACACATATGTATGGTTTTAATTATGTGATGGATTAGCCTGGAATTACATAGACCACTAATGAGTTGGGTATATAAGGATATATCATGTAATAATTAGGAATATAATGGGGAGTTAACCCTGTTAAATAAGGGAATTTTTCCAATAAGATAACCTCGGGAGAGAACCTTTATTAAGGAAGTGTGGGAATGAGGATTGGACCCAATCCACTATAATAGTCTTAGCAGTGATCCTTGACTAAGAAAGTGATTTTCTCTGCTTATGTTTATTCCAAAAAATTATATTTTATTCTTAGGACATACTTTCTTGGATCATGATTGATTATTGATGATTTCTTACTCTTATGTATATGTATTTTTATTAATAAAAATGATTGAAAATTATCTTTTTATAATTTACACACACTTTTAACGAGAAAAGTGAGAAAAAAAATAGTCAACACAAAAAAATTTCATGCACCTAATGAAATATCGGAAATATTAAAATCAATATTGATTTTATTTTAAGCATTATCCCTAAATAATTTACATTGGAGATCACTTACCTTTGTATCTGGGTCATCCTTGATCAAATATTCAATCCATTAGGCTATATTGTCCCACAATTATGATATATGAATTAATGGGTATGATTTTTTAATGTTTACATCATGTACCCTTTTTGTTATCTTGTTCTCACTTATGATAATTTATTGACATCTATTATATTTAACCTTACTGATCATCTGAGTTTACACTTTCTTATGTTTCCCCTACCAAGATTATGAAGAAGGGTTTTAAATATGTTATGTATATGATGGTTTCTAGTTGTGAAGAACTAAAAGTGAAATGATTAAGATATTTTATGAACTAGTTGTTTACATTTCCATGTTTCTGAACACACTAAACTTATATGGCCCATAGGAATGTATTACTAAGAAATGTATTGAATATTTATATAAAATTATTTAATATATGTTTATGAAAATTATGATCCACTATAGTTTCCATTAGAGGCAAGGTTAAGTAAATTCTATAAGATCAGATAGGGAAACTTTAGTAATAACCCTTAATATAGGACCGAGTATAAGTAAATATAACATGTTATAGTAATGAAAAGAGTGTTGTTTTCCTATGAAAATATATCCCTCTATGTATACTAAAAATTGAGGTGGTTTTTCCATAGTTGTGGTAATATCCTTGAAAATAGTTGTTGGAGTATATCTTATCTATTATTCAGGAGCATGGTGAATGATCCCTTACTACGCACCTAGTTTGAAACTCCATGGGGATATTATTAGGTTAATGATCCATTATAAAGGATTTTAATAGATAATGACCATGGATCACCATGGTTAAACCTCAGTATTCATATATTTAAATGAATATGTCATGATTTAAATATATTATAAATTATTTTCATGATTATATGATTTTCCACTATGAATATTAATGCAAATACAATGATTTTTGGTTTCTATCAATTGCTAGAACCATAACCAACTGTGTTAAGGTTGAATGTTATGTACAATGCAATGATTGTGCCCCTAAAAATGAAATATTATGGGAGTTGGAAGGAATAATATAATTTATATTATTATAAAACATTCTCAATCCATGAATAATGTTGAGATTTTGAATGAGTAATGGAAGGAACAATATACTATTGATTCTATCATGAGAAGACATCAACCTAATTTTGTGGGTCCAATGATCATCCAATTTCTGAGTAACAAATCAGTAAAAATGAAAATATATCTCTATTCCGTAGTTCTTGGAATATTAAAAGGTTATGTTAGCAATTTATTATTTTGATGGTTAAACATACCAATGGTGGACCATTTTCAAGAATATGATGCCAAAATAAAAAATTGACTCCATTGAGTGTGATGAGTTTAATAGAAAATTTTTCAATAATTAATTTCCCGTATTATTCATATAATGATGGATAATGAATACTCTGAGCTTAAGATAAAGGATGATGAATATATTGGCATATATAAGTCAAATTTTCAAGGACTTGTGATGTACACTCCTAGTGATATTATTGAACAAAAAAATAAGATTGATCATTGCTATTGTGGCTTAAAACCAAGTCACCAAATAGTGTTATCCAAAATAGATATTACTAACTATAAAGAGATCATTCAATGCGTTGTCATGGTGGAAATGGAAATTAGAGTGACCCATTTTGTTTTGAAAATATACATATAATTCACATGAAATTCTAATAACAAAAACCATGGCGGGAAGAAGATGAGTTTTCCTTTATGCTAGAATTTTTGAAGGATGCATGGAGGAAATTGTCTTTAACGGGATTGTTAAATATTTTAATTGTAGGAAAAAATTCCATTGGAAAATCAAATGATGAGGTAATGAGATGAACTTAGGGAATGATTCAAGTGGAGAGAATTATCTAAATAATGAACCAACCACACTTAAATTATATAATTACATAGATTATGTAAATTATGGTAACCTGTGATTGAATCCGAGGGTTAATGATGATGATCAACATTAGAAACATATTAATCCTAAAGAAAAAGAGAAATATCATTTTCTCACTATTGCTGATGTGGTGTGTGATAATGAAGTGGTGAAAGGTACACATACCATCTACTCTAGATCTAAAAATTTATTTTTTGGTTTTGGATTTACCCATTGTTTTATATCTAAATAATGTATTTATAGTATCAAATTACCAATTTAATGATTAGATAATGATATAATTATAAAAAATAATAATGGTATGATGATCAAATCTCAAGTCTATAAATCTTCCATAATTGAAGTTTATGGGAATTTTATTCCTATAAATATTTTTATTATTTATATAGTTTAACTTGATGTTATTCAGGGAATGGATTAGACTTATTTATATAAATGCATTATCAATTTACATGGAAGGGAAGCCACATTTGATTTTCTGAAGCAAACTATGATTTTGTATTAGTCTGAGGATAAATGTGAACTTCCAATGGAAATTAAATCCTTTTCTTGTATCCTTTTTCATATTTAAAGTGGGTATTTATCTCAAATGGTTAGGGGAAACTCTGTATAAATGATATGCCTATTGTATTGGATTTTGTGATGTATTTAAAGAAGATATTCTTAGTCTTCTAGTAGATTGTGATTTCGAGTTTTCAATAGAACTCATAATAGGTTATACACTTGTTTCAAAGACTCAATATAAGACTACTAAAATATTGGCTTCTAACAGAACTAAAATGTTCCATTTTCCGTGGAAAAAATGATGACTATCGGCATATGATTAAAATTTCTAAGATTTTATGAGTTATAGAAAATAACTGACAAGGGATCCTATATTAGTTCTAAAAAATAATTGATAAAGGGTGATTTTATCATCAATTTTAGTATCTTTGATAAAGGACCCTATTTATCAACACTTTTATTTATCACTGATAAAGGGGGTCCATTATGAACACTAAAAAAAGAACTGATAAAGGGACCATTAAAAACTACTTTTTTTAAAAGATAAATGATTACTTTATCAGATCTTTCAGTTGATCTAATAAGGGATACCTTTATCTTCACCTTTAGTAGCGCTCATACAGGGGCTTACTGTAGTGTGAAATTAAATTTACAATTCAATACAGTAGCATAAACAATAAGAAAAGGTTTTTTAAAAAATATATTTTAAATGAAATAAAATTTACATCACAAATACAAGAAAAAACCACTACATTATAGACATTTCAAACATTGGTTTGTACAATTCCATGTGTAACTAAAAATTATCAGAGGCATTTAAAAACCTCAATGTTTCTTTGTCTTTGGACCTCGACCCCCATTCATTATATTTCTGAGCAAACCATCCCAGGTAGTGAAAAATAATGAAACTATATAATAAAACAATTATTATGTTAGTAATACAATAAGAAATAAATCCAACAAAAATTTCCAATTATAAACTAAATATTTATTTATACTAGGAACACATGTATCAAATTTAGTTGTTCTTGATTCTTACATGTCAGACCATTTTTTTCATCTTAAAGAATTATCAGTATGAAAATTTAAAAAATAAGTGTATGATAAAAATGATAAGGAAATAATTTAAGTAATAGTATAAAAAATTATGAGAAAAAAATATTATCTCGTTTTCTCTTTTTGGCATGCGATGTGTTTTTGAAACTAAAATGTACCTTATATATTTAAAACATGAACTTTGAGACATATCAGTAACACCATGCATTGGATTGACTTGTATATGATTCCTACATGTCAAAAATAATTTATGGATCACTTTCCTAATATATGAAAACAATCTGAATGTGTTTTATTTGTTTTGAGTATGTCACTTTTGATTTTTTTACTAAAAATATATTTAAAACTGGAACCAAGAACTTTGAGTCATACTAGTAACATAGTGGGTTCTTTTTGACAAGACACAGATTCCTACATGTCAAAAATGACTTATGAATCATTTTTGTATATTATCAAGACAATCTAAGTGTGGTTTCTTGGTTTTTAGTGAGTGAAAATTTTTGAACTAAAATTTCAATTTGAAAATGATAATAAGAAAATTTGAGTCATATCAGTCACATCAAGTATCATATTGAGGTTTGGATGATTCCTACAATTAAAAAATGACTTATGGATCATTTTTTCTAAAGTATAAAAATAATATGAACGAGATTTCTTAGATTAATGTATGTCACTTGTCTTTTTTCTAAAAGTAATACCAATTTTAAATAAAAATAAACACATGGATTCCTACAGGTCACACCATGCATCAAATTTAATTGAGGCTAATTCCAACACATAAATTATGACATATGTATTGTCTTTATAATGTATCAAAATTATCTAAATAATTTTTCTTAGTTTTGAGTATGTCACTTGTCTTCATTACAAAAAATCCATTTTAAACTGGAAACACAGACTTTAAATCATACCGATTACATAGTGTGTCAGTTTCACATGAGACGCATTCATTCATGTCAAAAATTAATTAAAAATAATTTTCCTAAATTATTGAGGCAATATGACTATGTTTTCTTAGTTTATCATGAGTGAAACATTTTTTGAATTAAAATGTCAGTTTTAAACTAATAACATACACTTTGAGTTATAATGGGAACATGGAGCTCAGAGTATGGGGAAGTTAATTCATATATGTCAAAAATGACTTATGGATAATTTTCATAAAGTATCAAAACGAAAAAAATTCATTGTCACAGTTTTTAGAATGTCACATTTCTTTTTTACTAAAATTAATGTCAATTTTAAACAAAGTCATACCAATCACACAATGCATTATATTGAGGTGTGACTGATTCCTAAATATAAAAATGACTTATAGTTCATTTTACTAAAGTGTAAAAATAATCCAAATATGTTTTATCGGTTTTGAGTATGTCACATGTCCTTTTTACTAAAATTAATGTCAATTTTAAATTTTAAATACACACTTGGAGTCATGTCAGTCACAATATTCATCAGATTGAGGTAGAGTTGAATCCTACACATTGAAAATGAATTATGGATCATTTTTTAAAGTATAAAAATTAAGATATTTTGTTTTATTATTTTTGAGTATATCACTTCTCTTTTTTACTAAAATTTAAATTTAAATCAGAGACACGCACTTTGAGTCATACCGGTCACATCATGTTTAAATTTGATGTGAAACTATTTACTTTGAATCACAAATCGCTTATAAATCATTGTAATAAACTATCGAGACAATATGTTTGTTTTTTCTCAGTTTGTGAGTGACACACTTTTTGACCTAAAATGCCAATTTTAAAATAATAACAGACACTTTGGGTTATACTGGGAACAATTGGCATAAAATTGAGGTTTATCTGATTCCAACAAATAAAAATTACTTATAGATAGTTTTCCTAAATTATCAAAACAATTTGAAAGCGTTTTATTAGTTTTGAGTATATCTCTTTTTCTTTTTTACTAAAATTTATGTCAATTTTAAATAAAAGACCCCATTTGAGAAATATCGGGCACACCGTGTTTCCAATTGAGGTGAGGCTAATTCATACACATCAAAAATAACATATGTATAATTTTACAAAAGTATCAAAACAATAAAAATGTGTTTTATCTATTTTGAGTATGCCCCTTCTCTTTTTTACTAATATTATTGTCAATTTTAAAAAAAATACACAATTGGAGTTATACATGGAAAAAAGTGCATCAGATTATGGTGAGGATGATTCTTACATGTTAAAAATTACATATGGATCATTTTACTCATATATAAAAACAATAAAAATGAGTTTTCTTCATTTTGATTATGTCACTTGTATTTTTGAGTTAAAGTAATTTCAATTTTAAATTAGATGACAGATTTAGATTCATACTAGTCACATCATGCATCAGATTGAGGTGCGACTGATACCTACACATCAAAAATGAATTATGTCTTGCCTTACTAAAGTACCAAAACAATCCAAATGAATTTTCTTAATTTTAAGTATGTCACATTTCATTTTTACTAAAATTAATGTAAATGTTTTATAAAAATACAAACATTGAGTCATACCAGTCACACTGTGCATTAGATTGGGGTGAGTTTTATTCATATACATCAAAAAGGACATATGAATCATTTTTATAAATTATCAATATAATCTGAATTTGTTTTATATGTTTCGAGTAAGTAACTTTCTTTTTTACAAAAAATGTCATTTTAAACTTGAGACTCACACTTTGAGTCATACCGGTCACATCATGTGTTGGTTTGGCATGAGAAGAATTCATACAAAAACAAATTATGAATTATTTTAAACAATTATCAATTCAATTTGAGAATGTTTTCTTAGTTTTTAGTGGGTGAAACACTTTTTGAACTAAAATTTCAATTTTAAATGGTTAATGGACACTTGGAGTGATACCAAGAGTATTGTACTTCATATTGAGGTTTGTAAGATTCTTTAATGTAAAAAATGTCTTATGGATCATTTTATTAAAGTATCAAAATAATCCAAATGTGTTTTCTCAGTTATGAGTATGTCTCTTATTTTTTATTCAAATTAATATCAATTTTAAATAAAAAGACACACTAGGAGTCATACCGGGCATTCCATACATTGGATTGTGGTGAGGAAAATACTTACATGTTAAAAATGACTTACGAATTGTTTTCATGAAGTATAAAAAAAATCAAATGTGTTTTGTTTGTTTTTGACTATGAAACGTGTCTTTTTTACTAAAATTAATGTAAATTTTAAATGAAAAGACACACTTGGAGTCATACTAGTAACACCATGAATCATATTATGATATTAATCATTATTACACATACAAATTAACTTATGGATCATTATACTAAAGTATAAAAACAATCTAAATGAATTTTCATGGTTTTGAGTATATCACTTTTCTTTTTTACTAAAATTAATGACCATTTTAAATAGAAAGAAACACATGGAGTCATACCAGTAACCCTATGTGTCAGATTGAGGTGTGGTTGATTCATATATTTCACATAGGACTCATGGATCCTTTTCCTAAAGTATCAAACCAATATGATTATTTTTTCCTAGTTTTGAGTATGTCACTTTTATTTTTTAGTAAAATTTCATTTTAAACTAGAAACATGTACATTGAGTCATATTAGTCACATTGTGTGTTGGTTTGACATGAGACTAATCATTACACATAAAAAACGACTTATGAATTATTTTACTAAATTTTTGAGACAATCAAAGTGCATTTTCATAATTTTTAATGAGTGACACAGTTTTTTAACTAAAATGTAATTTTTTAACTCATAACAGATAATTTGAGCTATAACAGGCACATAGTGAATCGTATTTAGGTGTGTCTAATTCCCACATGTCAAAAAATGGCTTATATATCGTTTTATTAATTTATTAAATCAATATGAATGCATTTGATCAGTTTTTATTATGTCTTTTGTGTTTTTTTAGTAAAATTTATTTCAATCATAAATAAAAAGTCACTCTTGTACTTGTATCAGATTGAGGTTTGGGTAATTCTTAAACATTATAAATTTCTTTTAGAGCATTTTATTAATGTTTTAATACAATCTAAAGGATTTTGATCAGTTTTGAGTACGTCACTTGTTTGTTTTACTAAAATTAATGTCAATTATATGAAAAAGGCACACTTAGAGTCCAACTGGTGACAACATGTGTCCAATTGAGGTGTGGTTGATTCATACATATATCAAATGACTTATGTATTGTTATCCTAAGGTATCAATATATCTTAATTTTGTTTTCTCAATTTTGAGTACGTGATGTGTGTTTTGAACTAAAATGAAAATTATATGCTAAAAACATTCAATTTGAGTCATACCGAGCATAATATATATTGTATTGAGGTACCAATGATTGAGTATGTGATGTGTGTTTTTATTTTAATTGTATTAACCAATATAGAAAAGAGCGAGCTTATCCATTTGTAAGGAAGAGGAAATCTCATTCTGGCTGAAACACCTCATCCAAAAGAAATATGTTCTCTCTTTTCTGGATTGATGCAGATAGTTGAATAAAAAATACGAATTCCGAAAATATACCTAAAAAATGAAATAATTATTCTATTAAAATGATATGAAAATTAACATAAATATAGTAGATAAAATGGTGACAAAATTAACTAAACAATTAGTATTAATTCAGCTTTCCATGATGTCTGTATACATTCATAACCCATTTATTTGCTTTCATTATCCCAGTTTCATCCTTGAAGTCGAATCTCTCATGAGCATGAGAAGCATCAAAAAAACCACCCCAACTCTGAAAAAGAATCCACCAGTATAATAAAACAATTATTATGTTAGTAGTACTATAATGACATAAATTAAACATAAATATGAAACAATACATTAATAAAATGTTAATTTTAAACTAATACCACAAATTTGAGTTATACATCATACACTATGTATTATATTAATGTATTATTGATTCATACATGTCAAAATGACTAAGAGATAATTTTTATAGACATATGTTTTTTCTTGTAAGACTTCAAAATATTTTTACATATATTTTCTGAACCATGCGTTGAGACGATGTACAATTATGAGGCCCGGTGTGTCAAGAATTAACTATATAAAAATAATAAATTAATAATATATTAATTGTGTGAGGTTTCTTAAGTAAAACAAGATAACTCTTAAAACTATTCTTGATTCATAAATCCTAGACCATGGTTGTGTTCGGAAGACATATTTTAGCCTAGGTGTGACCAAAAATAGGTTAGTGCAGGGATTACAGATATCACAACCACTAGCCAGTGTGTTCAGTTAAAATAAAAAATTAAATTTATTTATTTTGAATATGTAACCTAATCATGTGTCGTATATAAAAAAAATATTACGGAAATAATATATTATTAGTCTCATAAATCATGTGAGTATTGAGAGACGTTCTTCCTCTCATTCGTTGGAGAATCAACATCCGAAGACGACGAGACATTAGATCCTAGTAGATCGAGGTGTAGTGAACACAATGACCCCACTAAATCATTGGGGAGTGAATTTTTCTTGTAATAAATATCCAATATCTAGGTATAACCCATTAATTCTTGGATTATTACTATATTTATTAAATTTATTGAGAATAATTTTCCATTTCATTGATCTGTGCCAATTGTAAGTCGTTGCATGCACCCATGTGTAGATTTAATTGATTAATCATTTGTTTATCACCCTGAATATCACAATTGTATTTGTTTTAAAGGAAAAAATTATAAAATGATTGTTAAACCCCTTTTATTTTTTTACTTTATCCCTTAAATCCTTGGAATTACTCATTGTTTGACCACAGGGTCATGATTCGATATTATCGAGTGGGACAGAGCCTGATCAGACCCCAAGATTCACGACTCCTTTGTGTATGATGAACGTATAAAAAATGAAGGATGGATTTTTTGGTAAATCATGGTAATAAATATTTATCTCATAGATTTTGAGGATCTGAAACTGTGTGGCATGAACATAGTCACATAGGTGTGAGATGGATTGTACGACCTTTGTACGAATTAGTAGAGTCAATTATATGACCACCAGAACGAAAAAAAACAGAGAGTGAATATGAGATACACCAATTTGGGGTCACAAAAAATGGATATGAAGGCATAGATACCAGATCTACACTACAACGAACAGATCTATCTTTCTGAAAAAATCCTAACTACATGCCATGTAGTGTGAAGAAGACACGATGCGTAGGGCCTTGGCTACAATGACTAGGATTTCGTAGATTTATAAGTATAAAACAACATGTGGGACACCACACGTCTTTTTACACTTGTGATGGAGAATCTATGGGTAATGAGGGAGTACCTGGACACATGAATGGATAGGTAAATGTTGTGTGCTAAAGTACATTGACACAAATTGGATAAAAGGACACGGTTAGGGATCACTCACATGACCCTGATTAGCTCGGACACACTGTTTAGTCCCCCTACAGGTCATGTAGGGATAAATGAGTAATGAGAGATATTCTAGAAGGTACATCCACATGGGATATAAGGGGAAGACACATAGTGTGGGTCACTCTACATTCCATGTACCCTAACCTTCTTTATGAGGAAACATCAACCTCTCATATCTTCTTCATTTAGACTTGGATTTTAGCTCACGACTAGACTATCCTGAGTTTTTTCTACATAGAACATAATAGTATCCTATTTAGTGGAATTTGATATATAATTCAAGATCTCATGGGAATGAAACTTATTTAGGTGATGTTGTATGATGACAGTGATCAGACATGGTCATTAGAGTAGAACCCCCATAACAAACTAGAGTGTGGGTCTTCTATCTATTTACTGTGCAGTACCCCATACTAGGTAGGGTGTGGGTCCTCCTTACACTAAGTAGTATCCCTATATAAAATTAGGGTGTGGGTCCTCTATCCAGTAATTGGTACCCCTATCGCATTAGGTTGGTGAGTCCTCTATCTACTGAGAGGTACCCAATATGGCATTAGGGTTGCGAGCCCTATATCTACTGAGCTATACCACCTATGTAATTAGGGTGGAGGTCCTCATTCTTCTTAGTGGTACCCCATATAGAATTAGGGTGTTGGTCCCTTATCTATTGAGTGGTTCCCCTGTATGAAATTAGGGTGCAAATATTCTATTCATTGAGTGGTAACCCTATAGAATTAGGGTGTCGTCCTCTATATACTGAATGGTACCCCCCCTGAAAAAACTAGGGTGTAGGTCCTCTATCTATTGAGTGGTACCCTCTATGGAATTAGGGTAAAGGTCCTCTACCGACTAATTTTTACTTCATATTGGAGAGGGTGCATAACCTCCTTACTTTGAGTGGTACGCCCTAACATACCAAGGAATGGGTCCTCTAACAACCGAGTTGTCCCCTAATCAGATAAGGTACAAGTCCTCCCTACACTTAGTAGCACCCCCTGAAGGACCAGGGTGTAGGTCCTCTTCTTGGTGATTATTCCCCTTGACTGTGAAACATAGTAGTGAGGCACGAACCCTCTACACAGTTAGTTATTTAGAATAAAATGTGATATACTGGGAATCGTTGATGGGCCTTTGGAACTAATGACACACTTTTCTTGGGCTAGGCTATGAGATGGAGATCCCATTCTATATATTATAGGTTTATTTAGTTTGATAATATATATACATATATATGTATATATATATATATTATTAGTTTTTGTACCCTCTTTCTATGGGTGGTAGAGAAGCGACATGTAGTCCACCTAAATGATGTGTTGAGCTCCATGTGGTTGGATGAGGTTAATTTCATACATTGGGATGTGATGTCTATCTATATATTTTGATCATGTATCTTAGTACTCTTGCTTCATCTTTTTTGGATCCCTACTAGGTATGCATATACTCACCCATGCATGGGATTTGCCTGCACGTGTCATGTATTATGCATAAAATAGATAGTTTGACAACAACTACAGATAAGAATAGGGATATCTGGTGAATTGGACCACATATAGTGGTCAGATCTTGAGATCAGAAGCTGGGATCTCTCGTCATTTTACTTTCCTAGTTTTTTCAGTTAGGAAATCTTTCTAGTTGGAAATGTATTTTTCCCCTTTACTTTTCAGTTTACACTATCTTACTCTTGTACACCCTAGAGGTATTTGCATACTTGGATTTCATTATAGATGTTTCATATTATTCTTCATTATTCCTATTTACTTTTATATTTAGATGACCGGGTTTGTGTATATAGGTACATTATGAAAAGTCCTCCCAAACCTTTTATGCCTTTTGACACTTGTATCCATCCCCTAACATATAGAGCGGGCCAGTGGTAGTTGCTGGAGGAGCCCTATTGGGTCGGGTAGTGATAGATTAGTATTAGAGAAGTTCATTCCGTGGGATGGTGTTTGGTGTAGTCCTCTTTTGAGTAATTGGTGGGGACTAAGGGAAATAGTTTCAAAGGGTTTCAAGTGTGGATTTCAGGAGAGGGAACCTAGTGATTGTAGGGGAAGCCAATGTATCCATTCACCAGGACCTTGACTAACTACTTTTTGACTCAGCATTCTAAGACATTATTTTAGGGATCAATGGTACATTAATTATATAGTATTGAGTTTTTTACTTCTCTTATTTAGCCGTCCCACCATTGTATATATATATATTCTTAAATGACTATGGTAATTCTTTATTTAATTTTAAGGATTCCTCCATGATGAAAGCCAACTAGGTTACCATAAGAAAATAATAATGATGATCCGATGAGTGATGAGGACTTAGTTCAGGGTTCATCCCATGAGATCTTTCCTCTTGCTGGATAGGTAGAAGCACCCACATCTGTTGATCAATAGATCATACTAGCAGGGAAGGCTGAGGATGGACACAAGCTTTGAGCATTCCAAGAGTTCTTGCATCAGAGTCCATTAAGGTTACATAGTGATCCAGATCCCTCGACAGTGGATTATTGGATAGAGTACATGGTCCGTGTTTTTAGACTTATACAGATACCAACAGATCAGGTGATTGCATTATAATATATCCTTTTCCACAGAGTAGCTAGGTGCTGGGGGATTCTTGTTACCCAAATGCATGATGAGTCAAAACTCTCATGGTTTGACTTCCAGAAGATGTTTTGTTAGGTTTACTAACCCTATTTCTTGCACTAATTCTAGATTCATGAGATTTTAGAGCTATACCATGGAGGTATGATAGTGGATGAGTACAAAAAAAGGTTCACAAACCTTACGTGGTACTCCCTAGAGATGATTTGGGATGGCTACTTACGAGCACCGAAGTTTGAGAAGGTACATCATAGATATATACATTCATGTTTCATACCCTTGAGTATCCACACCTATTCTAGGGTGTTGGATCTGGAACTGATGACAGATAGTTTCATCCTAAAGTTACTCCAGGTAGCTAGAGCTGGCACTAGGTGTTACACGGATGAGTCGTCTATAATAGTCAGTAGGAATTGGTCAACAGGATCTTGGTGCATGAGACCTCTACATGATTACACTCAGGCATGTGGTCATACAACATAGGGACAACATAGAGGACTATGGAAGCTTGGAGAGGGTTGGTGCTATGCATGTGACTGATGAGGTCACATGTTGTTTTATCGACTGACCGACATGTTGTGGAGGATATGAATATAATTGATGTACATCCATAGATAAGTTGCCACCATGATCGGGGATCTCCCATGATAGGGCATGGTGTCCCCTAGGGAGGAAGGTCTGGAAGAGAAGTAGGTGGAGCTCTAGGAGGAGGATCTATGGGTGTTAGACAACGTATGAGATCCATCCACCACCACCAGCAGGAGACCCTTGTTAGGATCAGGGAGCTAGCAGTCTCGGTTGTAGATATGTGTAGGCTATGGAGGCTTATGACCCTATGAAACACGATATGAGTAGAGGTATTATATGTTCTTTTTCTACTTTTGGTTCAATATTAGTAGAAAAAAGTTTGAGCCATACCTTCATTTCTTTACTCCTAGTGTAAGAGATGGAGCTCCCTATTGAGGTGCTAGCCCAACAAATTTATCTTTAGGATCCTACTGTGAATACCTATTCTATATATTTTGTCTTCCGATAGTGAGAGAAATAACTTGGTAGAGATAGGTTCCTTTGGGACCTTCAGGTCATTATGATAGAACCCTATGAAGTCATATTGGGTATGTATTGGTTGTCCACAGTCTGAGCCTAGATTGACTATCACCGTAGATGAGTAAAATTCATTCACATAGATGGGACTAGATTATACTTTCTGGAAAAGATATATATCATTGTGGGATGAGTTATTTTTGTGAGAAGGTGGTGTATCTTATCACCCATCAGTTGGTGAGTGTATCCCCTGGGGAAGTAGGCTCTTCAAGCATCTGAATTTCTTATGTTGTAGAGTATTTTATGGACGTCTTTTCTGAGGATGATCCAAGACTACCTCTTAGATAGGAGAAGGGGTTTATCATTGACCTACATTCTGATCCTTCTTTGATATTTTCTAAGGTATATTAAATAGACACTATAGAACTCCAGGAGCTATGGTTGTAGTTGGAGGACCATTGAGATAATGGTTTTATCAGAACCCGTGAATCCCAATGGGAAGCTCCTATGTTGTTCATGAAAAAGGTCGATGGGAACCTATAGATTTTCATGGATTATCATCACCTAAACTATATACACCTAGTTTTTTCTCTATAAGACATTGGAATATTTCTACATATATTTCCAGAACTAGTCACAGAGACATAGTGCAATTCTGAGGCCCGGTGTTCCCGGAAAAAATGCTATAATAATATTAAGTGTTTCTGTACTATTTATGCAATGAAAACCTAATATCTCTTAAATAGTTGATTAGAACGGAAATCTGATACCACAGTTGGGTTCAAAACATGGTTTTTACCCTATTCACGATATAAAATATGTCAGTGTAGGATGTTCGGACCCTCGCTTGTTAACGGTACGTTAAATGGATGAATTAATTTATTAACTCATTCACTTAATAGCTCAAACCCAAATAACACTCAGAACGATAACTCAGATCAGAAATATGAGGCTATAGTTGAGTCTAGAGCATGTCGTTTACCCTATGGTGGGTATAAGTTTTTTCGGCGCAATCCTCCTATAAAAAAAGTCCTCGATGGAAAAATCAAAAATAAAATAATTAAATTAAATTGCTTTATTTGAAATGATACTTTTAATAATTTCAAAACAGGGAATTGGATTGGAAATCCAATACCTTCATTCAGTTCATAGGGTGGTGTTTACCCTCAGGGTGACCTCAGTTGAGAGGGTGAATGAGATTCAGATTTCACATCCGCGAGCAGTTTCCTATAAATTGGAGGTTAGAGGAATTAGCCAGGGATGGCTCATTTCTCTCTTGGATGATAGAGCTCTAAATGAAGGTGATTCGATATCCTAATGTCGTCTGATTGCAACGAAAATTCAGAAACTGATAGATCAGAGCACATAGAATGCAATGACAGAACCGTATTCTAGGTAGTATTATTTTTTCTAGTTCTGCAGCCCCGGTTGAATATTTTATCATCATTTTGACTTGTGTTCATTTTCTCTATTATGGAATCCTTTAACAATGGACAGAAAAACCATGGCCATTGTTTGTTTCAATTTTTTATTTTCCATTCTTCACATCTTTCATACAAAACCATTCTATCCTGCACAAACAACCTCTGATCGTGGAGTTGGACTCATATCTATGAAGCCCTCAATCCGAGGAGTCCTGATCTGTGCTTGGGTTCGAGTTTTGGGTGCCAGAGGAAGCACAATGGTGATCAGAAGTGGTGGTTACTTTACTCCATGATAAAATGTTTATGTATCATCAAGAGGAGTCTGGAATTGTGATGTTCTCATCCTGAGGAGTCCTGATCTGGTCCCGAATCGTGATTTGGAGCACCGGAGTGACCGTGGTAGTCCACGGATGTTTTCCTGCACAGGTTCCAGTGAGGGCGGCTCCAGTGTACAACATAGTGAGGTAGTGGCATGGAGGGGACGATAGAGCATGGAGGATGGAAGTATATCTATAATGGCATGGCATAGGCTGGCGGTTTGGCCCGGTTCGGGCTGTTTCAGGCCGGTTCAGAACTCGGTTTTTAATAAAAACCTCGTATCTTTCAATCTGGGGGTCCAATTTGCATGTCGTTTGCGACTATGTGATCCTTGTTTTACAGTGGACCTATGGAAGCCATTTTGAGATATTTTTGTCGTAGGATTGAATCTCGGTGATATGAAAAATATATTTTTAATAATAATATAATTATTTTTATTCGACGATTCTCGTACCAGAAAAAATTTCTGCATCCGACGTCTGATTGATATACCTTTAGAGGCATTGTGACCCTAGAGTTCAGGTGGAATTCTCATGGATGATTTTAGGTTCTTAAACTAAAATAGTGGTGTAGACCCCATGAGGCCCTTTTCAAATGTTTTTAGTGAAATGTGACTTTTTTATCGGGTATCTATTTTGAATGATCGAGTAGTCGATCTTGTCTGTTTCCCCGTGAGGATCGCAATGGCGGGATCTACCCGAATAAATGTGGGGCTGAGGTGTGGGCCCCACAAGACATATTTTGACTGTAATGCAGTGTTTTATGACTTCTATATTAGAAGTTCGTTTGGGGAATGTGAATTGTCTACCTTGTGTGTTTTTTCATAAGGATCGCAATGGTGTGATATGTGTGGATGTGCTGAGCATTTTCGTGATCTATAGTGATCGATCAATGATCGGGCATTTGTGGTGAAAATCACACTTTTCACTAGTTTTCCATTTTAGATGAATGAATAGCCAATCCCATGTGTTTTGGGATCAAGGCATGGGACCTACGAGCCACTATTTGTGCACAGCACGGTGGAATGAAACTCCTTCACCGGGATTTCATTTCAAGCTAATGAATAGTCAACCCTATGTTCTTTTTTTCAAGTATTGAAATAGTGGGATAAATTTGGTTATTCGAGGACATTTTCAAGAGGCATGTTAGTAAATTTACGTTTTCTGCCTTGAGATCAGTATTGAAAAATGTGCGCTTGTGAGCCTTCTAGCTAGATGTGGCATGTACTCTGGGAGTACATTCACATGGCTTGTGGGTACCTGATCACAGTTTAGTACCCAATTATGGTGAGTTACATGGCTAGATGATGATGTGGGGTCACACATTGTGTGGTCCCCACATGTTTTGTGTACCACTTTACAAATCTTCTACCTCTCGTACCTCTTTCTCATGTACTCGAATTTTTCCCTGAGAGTAGCCTATACTAAGTGTTTTTATACATAGAATCTGATGGTTACCTCCTTAGTGGATTTCAAGGTATGTTGTAGCATTTTCTGAGTGTGACACCTATCTAAGTGGACGCTCGATGTTCTGGGCACCACGCCTATTCGAGGCAGCAGTCAATGATGACAATGATGGAAGTGATGTTTTTAAAATCACTATAGAAATACCGTCTTACCCTGCATCATGGATGGGAAGTTAGGTTCTCCATTATCTCTTCAGTACTTACCCTTTAGTGGGGCTGGGTAGTGAGGTTCATCATTTAATCTTCTGGGTTTACCCTCCATCACGGCTGGGCAGTGAGGTTCGTCGTTCTCTCTTCCAGGCCTACCCTCCAGTGCGGTTGGGCAGTGAGGTTCACTAGTAACTCTTTTAGGACTTCGCCTCCAACATGGTTGGGCAGTGAGGTTCTCCGTTTACTCTTTGGAGCTTACCCTCCAACAGGCCTGGGTAGTGGGTTCGCCAATGAATCTTCTATGAATACCCTCCAGCGGGGCTGGGTAGTGGGTTTAAGACTTTGTGAAACAATCTCTCGACTGTGAGGCATAGTGACGAGACATTCTTGACATGAATTTGGAATCTCAAGAAAGAGGGGTTCTTTTCACACCATGACGCATCCTTGTAATGTGACCAAAGACAGTTTGGGTGAGAAAGACCCACCCAAAGCGGATAGTATCAAGGTGCAGTGATTGAACTCCTTTGACTTCAAATTCAAGACAGACGTGTGGGATGCTGGACATTGATGGTGGTTACCTCTAGGGTGGTTGACGACTCTTTCCCTGGGTAGATCTAGTGATATATAGATCCCCTTACTCTCTCATTTGGGCTCCTTTGGTTGAGCACACACACACACACAGATATATATATATATATATATATATATATATATATATCATATTTGTAGTACCCACTCCTTGGGTTTTGGTTACTCTCCTTCCAGGAGAGGCAAAGACATGTGGGGTATGCAACTTGATTTCTATTTCTATATTATCATGGTTGGATGAGTCTAGTCTCCTAATATAGGTGGAAAGACATGGAAAGAAGTTCACCTTATCACCGTTTCTAGCTCCTCGTGTTTGGTAGAGCTTAGTTCACTTATTTGTTGGGTTGATCTATACTCTTTTACTGTGCCTAGTTCTATATACTAATTCCCTCTTTAGTACATCACTTTATTCTCCCTTGAGCCTTCGGGGAATCCTACTGAGTATTTTTATACTTACCCCTTCTTGGTCTTTTCCCACACTCTATGTGCCCATGGAGATGATGTATATGTTGATCATGAATTCATAGGAGCATAGCGATATAGGGTGCTTAGACTGCGTGTGGTGGTCGAAGCTTGGGATCTTGGAGTGGGGATCTCTCCTATGTTTTACTTTTCCACCTATTTCCAGACTGGGAACTTTTCTGGTTGGGTGCATATTTTTCCCCTTTCCATTTCATTTTACTTTTCTATACTTGTTCTGTTTAGAGGTCGATGCAAATTTTTGGTTTATATATATAGTAGTTTTGTATCTTTTTTTCCCTTTCCCTCTTCACTTTTGTATCAAGTTATCTACATATTTGTGTACAAGTAATTAAGAAAAGGCCTCCCTGAGTTTTTTATGCCTTCAATGCTGGTTGCCAACCCCTGGCCTATGGAGGTGGGCTTGGGGTAATTGTGGCTTCAGCCCCGGTATAGGTCATGTCATGACCTAAAAAAGGAAAAATAAATAATAAGTACCCCTTTCCTAGGATTAATGACCACTTTGATCATCTGTGAGGTTCAAGATGGTTCTTAAAGATTTCTCTCTAGTCCAACTACCACTAGTTGAGGGTTGATGAGTTTGATATTCTGAATCAAGCATTCTAATGTTGCAATAAATACTATGATTTCCTAGTGACACCATTTGGTGTGATGAATTCCCCCACAATGTTTATAGCTTTGAAAAACTAGATTTTATAGCTGTACTTGGAACAGTTTGTGTTTGACTTTATTGAAGAAATACACATATACTATTCATCATAGGAGGAGCTTGAATATGACTTGAGGATGCTATTAGATTTTCTTAGGGAGCACCAATATTATTGTATGATCTCAATGTTCTAGTTCTAGATTCATAAGGTTCAATTCCTAAAGAATTTCATTTCTATGAATGGTTTAGTGATGGAACCAGCAAATATCGATGCAGTGTTATCTTGGGAGCCACCCAAGAGTGTGCTAGAGGTGTATAGTTTTCATATCTTAGTGGGGTAATATATGAGGTTTTTTGAATACTTCTCCATGTTTGAATCCCCTTTAATGACCCTTACATGGAAAGAGAATCCTTTTACCAAGAATGAGCAGTACCAAAGGGCCTTTGAGGATTTGAGGATAAGTCTGACGAGTAATCATGTTTTCAGACTACTGGATGAGGGAGTGGATTAAGTAGTGTATTGTGATGCCTCAGGATCTATGATCGACTTCATGTTTATGAAGTGGTAGAGAGTTATTGCATATGGGTTGAGGCAGTTGAGATCCCATGAGTAAAACTACATGACTCATGACCTAGATATAGAAATAGTAGTCTTTGAACTGATCATGTGGAGGCACTATATTACTGGAGAATGCTTTGTGGTTTACTCATACCATTAGAGTCTTAGGTACGTCTTCATGCATAGTGAATTGATCTTTAGACATAGGTGTTTGTTGGAGTTCCTACGGGACTATCACTTTGAGATAGTCTATACTCCAAGGAATGGAAATGTGGTAGTATATTCCATTATTAGGAAGTACAATGTTTATTTAGTGTAGGAGGATATTAAGAAGTTGGTTTCCTTGAATATGACCCTTATTGAAGAGGATGGTGTGTATTTTCTTCATGAGTGGTGTTGAATACTCCACTACTTCAGCATGTGAGAGAGTCCTAGATGGGAGCCAATGAATGTGAGGTATTTTGTGACCATATATCCACATAATATTCACTCTATGTATATTTTGAAGGAGGGAATCTCATCATCCTCTTCTAGGGATGTATGGTGGTCCCAATCATGACGTGGGATGGGGTGATCGGAGAGTTCTGCACATCTCTTTTAGTTATACATAGAAGTGTGGGGAATATGTACATAGACCATCAGTAGTAATTTTGGTGGGATGACATGAAGCATCACATGGATTTGTTTATCTAACAATTCCTCACCTTTTAGTAGGTGAATGCTGAGCACCTGGTTATGGAAGGTTTGTTACAGGCCCTTGATATCCTAGATTGGAAATGAGACAACTTATCCATGGATTTGTGACAGGGATTTTTCGGAAAATGGGAGGGCATGAAACCATATAGGTTATAGTTGACTGACTTATAAAGTCGATACACTTCCTTTCTATCAGAATTTTTTTCGATAGAGAGTTTGGGGGAAGTTTTACATAGGGTAGCTTATTCACCCTCATGGGGTGCCCATGACTATTGTCTCCCATCATGATGCACAATTCATGTCATGATTGTGGAGAGGCCTATGGGAGGAATTTGGAACCTAAATTAGGATGAGTACAATCTTTCACCCCCAGATAGATGGGTAAACCTAGCACACTATCCAGGTGTTGAAGGATATGGTGAAAGATTTTGTGTTAGAAGTTGGACGGAGCTAGTAGGATCACTTTCTCTTTGTAAAGTTTGTGTACAATAATAGCGAACAATCTACTATCAATATTAAACCTCTTGAATCCTTGTATAGGATACCCTGCATGTCACCCTTATTCTATAAAGAGATCATAGAGGCATATCTTATGGGTCCAAAGTTGGTATATGTGACAATAGAGAAGGTACAAGTCATCTATGAGTAGATAAGGATAGCCTAGAGAAGGCAGAAATCTTACGTATATCAACATCATAGGCCCTTGGAGTATGACTAGGGAGACCAAATTTTATTGAGATTATCCCCATGATGGGGATTGAAGAGGTTCATCTAAGGAGGCAATCTATCACCAAGGTTCATTGGGTCATTCAAGATCTCCTAGAGTTTTGGCGAAGTTTCTTATTGTCGTGCCTTACCCACACAATTTGAGTGGGTTCAATACATCTTCTATGTGTCATAGTTGAGGAGATATACACATGACCCTATGCACGCTATTGACTAGAGTGAGATGGACATCCAGGATAGAGTCAGTTTTATGGAGCACCCACTAGTGATCGAGGATCGGTAGAAGAGGAACCTATATGGACAGACCATCCCTTTGGTTTGTGTGTTGTGGTACCACTGGAGCTTATATGAGAGTTCTTAGGAGAAGTAGCACTAGATGCAGACTCAGTATCCTGAGATTTTTTCATATTTTTTCTTTTAGAGGATGAAAATATTGAAGGAGGGAATGATGTAGAGACCTAATTTTTTCATTGAAATACTTTTAAATATTTATAAATATATTTTCAGAACTAGGATCTGAGACGTCGTGCGATTCTGAGGCCTGGTGTGCATGGAATTATTTTTATATAAAATATAAAATATCCATTATATTATTCAAATGATTTTTCTTAAAGAAAATGAGATAAATATTAAATGGAATCTTAAATAAAAATCCAAGACCATGTTTGATTATGGAATGCAATGATTACCCAAGTCACGACCTAAAAATAGGTCATCTTAGGGTGTTTAGATATTGAGACCATTGGTGAGTGCATCCAGTTAAAATAAATAATGTAATTTAGTTTATTTTAATTAATTAACATAATACTATTTAATTAATAAAACCCCTATTATGAAAAATCCTCTAGGATTATCCAAATAAACCCTAGGAGGATCAAGATATGTTTTCTCTCTCCTTCATTAAAGAATTGATATCGAACGACGGTGCGACTCTAGATCCAGGTAGATCAAGGCACAATGAATGAAACTAAACCTATAAATAATTGGTGAGTGTGTTATTAGATGATTAATGATCTAATATCTAGTAAGAACTCATCAATTCATTTATCATGACCTTATTGATTAAAATTATTGACCAAGATCATTCGTTTCATTTATATTTTCTAATTGTAAGGAATTCCATGAACCCATGTAAAAATTTAGTTAATTATTCATCTGTTTCTCACCATGGATATCCAAGTTGTTTTTATTGGAAAAAAAATAATGGACAATGATTTTAAACCCTTTTTTATGCCTTTAGCCCTCAAATTCATAAATTTATTCGTTGTTGGATCACATGGTCATTGTAACGACCCAAAGTTTCATTAATGGAAATCCCTCTTGATCTAATTAAATGTCTCTTTATGTTTATATAAAATGTCAACTTCATTGGTTTTATGTTATGAATTTTGACCGTTTCTAATATATTCGTTGAACAGTGATCACATGATTAGTATAAATATAGGGCTTTATCAAATCCAAATTTACTCAGACAAAAGAAGCGATGGCCTCATCCAGTAGAATTGCCCCATACGAAGCCCATTTGTCGGAGCTTGGAAAAGAGGTAGCGTCCTTGGGATTTTCTCTTGACCAAGCCCAAGATGAGCTTCACCATGTTAAGATCGAACGGGACCATCTACGGGAAAAATGGAAGTTGATAGTGATTACCACTCGAGCAATGTTAGCTGAGCCACCCCAAGAGTCTGTCACCATCGCACACCTTACCCTTAGTTCTTATACGACTGTTTTAAGGGTTTATGTAACGAATCTCTAGTACTATGTTCATGTATATTATTTTTGTATATAATAATGAATATACCTCCTTGTCATTTTTGAGACATTGTAAGTAGTTTTTAAAGTACAAATAGTGTTTTTAATTATTATTTAATTAAGAAATCTATTTTATTAAATTAATGGATTTTTGAATTAAATAATATTTTAATAAAATAATATTTTTATTATTAAATTAATTTTAATTAAATATAAATGATCTTATTATTTTATAAATGCAATAATAATTTTTATTAAGGTTTGAAAGCCATTTCTGTCAAAACCCGTGAATTTTTGATAAATAACGGTTTTTATTTTAAATGTGAAAATTAACATATTTAGAAAATTATTTAGATAAAATAAATGTTATTTCTGGAATCAGGATGTCGAAATTATCCAACGGTGAATTTTTCATAATTTTCTGAGACAGTCAAAATTTTGGGTAAAAATTAAATATCGTTTAAATATATAATGTGTTTTATGACATCATAATGACCCAATAGTGATGTAATAAAATACTATAATCCTTATGTTCTGCCAATATATGTTTAAAAATTTAAATAATGTGATTTTGGGTTTGTTTGACTTACTTTTCAAAGCATTAATGGACCCCTCAAGACTTATTAAACACCTTGTCTTTTTAAATTAATTTCCATGGGAGTGTGACTCACCTCCACATAAGCAACCCTATTATTTTAAGAAGTTAGAACTTTGGCCTTATAAAATATTGTTTTCCTATTCCCTTTTCCAAAAACCATGGGAAAAAACCATGGGATGGTTTGTGGTTTGGATTAATTTAATATAAGGGGTCCCAAACCTAAATAATAACGAATTCCATCACCTTTCCTATATAAACCCACCCAAGATCCCACTTACTCCTCACTAAAAGCCCTTTAAGTTCGTCCAACCTCTTCCATACTCTCTCTAGAGTCCTCCCAAGGTTCCCCAATCTCCCAAGAAGCCTCTCTCAAGACTTTGGAAGCACACTTCCTAGTAAGGGTTTTTCTTCCTTTCTCATTTTTGTCCAATTTTATTTAAGTTGTTTTTCCATTTTAATTTCAATTATGATTGTTGGGGTATGGTTTCTCACCTCCATAATAATTCCGTATTTATGTTTGAATGATGGGAGACCCCTTTATCTCTCATTAAATGCCTCCCATGTACACCCGTTACTATACCGAAATTCCGAAAGGAACTTCTCTCTCCTCATTTACATTCAAGAGATACTTTTGTATCATGAATCTAAATTCCATTAAAATTATTGGTAAATGTATCTATATGACCTCCTTACTTTCCATTACATGTAAATATGATGAGTAACCCCTTTATCTCTCATCAACCATTTTTATGAATTCTTATGTCACGTCGTTACGCTGCCGAAATCGCACCGATTTTCTAAGCCAATGCCATTGTGTAGTGAATACCATACCCATTTCTCCATCAAGGGTATTCACATTTATACACATTTACTTATTGATTATAATGTTTCATGTATGAATTCCACATTCCTTTATCATGGAATAAATGATTATGTTTTATGAATCCATGTTTTATGATCAATGTGGCACACTTATGCATGAAATGAAATGTTTAAGAAGGGTGTGCCCTTATAGCGCTCCAATGCATTGGGTAAAGTATAGTATCATGATACGTCATGTGAAATGAGTGTTGAATCATGCTAATTCAAGTGCAATTAGGGTTTACTCGTGCTTTATGTGCAATGAGGATTTACTCATGCTCTATGTGCAATGAGCCTTGGCTCATGCTAATTCCATGTTAAGTGTTGTTGCCACATTTCCATGTTATTATTATCACGTTTTATCATGACTTTATGTTCATGTTTCTCTTATGCTCTATTGATATGCCTATTGGATAACATGTATTGTACTCCTCATGTTATTCCATTTGTACTCCCTTACTGGGCTTTCTTACTCACCCTTTTCTTATGCATGTCCTCAGGTTATCCCATGCAATGCTAAGTATGAGGGAATGTAGTGGTCATATAAAGGAAGTTTTCAATAAAGATGTTGTATTTCATGTTTCAAGTTTTTATGTAATGATCCTAAGCCCAAAAGACACTAAACCTCTCGATCTTATTTGTTGTATCAAGTGAAGTTTTATGTAATAAATCATGTTTAAGTTTGTATTAAAAATCAGGGTTGTCATAGTCATGATTGAACATTACCGGGCAGGATCGAGCGTGATTGGACCCCTAGATTCATGATGGTTTCATGTGCGATGAACGGATCAGAAAAAAATTATGGATTTTTGGGTGAATTGTGGTAACAATTGTTGATAATTTCTATTTTAGGGATCCAAGAATGAGTAGCCTGATCTGAGGTGTGGCAGTGCAAAGGGGATCATTTGGAATATATACAAATTAATAGAATCGATTCTCCAGCCACAAGATGGTTGAAAAAGGTGAGTGAAAATGAGATCCTATAATATCAGTTGGCCAAACAAAAAATCTGAAGGTGGTTATATAAGTCATGGAGTATGAAGACTAGATCTGAATTTCTGGAAAAATCATGGTTTCACATAGCTTAGTTTAAAGAACATATGGTGTATAGGGCCTTCGCTGATATGGATTGTGTTTCACAGAATAACAAGTATCACATGCCCTATGGTACCCCACACACCATTTGAACATTGTGCAGGAGACTCGGTGTGTACTCTTGGAGTACATGGACATGGGAACACCCAGGAACACATTGGTTACCAAAGTACATGGGAACATATTGGATATATAGACATGGATAGGGAGTATGTGAAGGACCCTGAGTGGTGGTCAGAGTCTGGATATTATGAGTTGGGCTCTCTCAAAATTTTACTTTTCTAGTTTTTTTAGTTGGGATATATTTTTTATTGGGAATTCATTTTTCACCTTTACTTTTTAGTTTACACACTCACACTATTATATAACCGAGAGGTATTTTCTTACTTAGTTATCATTCTAACTGTTACACCTTTTTGTTTATTATTCCTCCACACTTCTTAATTGAGATGATTGGGTGTGTGTGTGTGTGTGTATATATATATATATGTACATTAGGTAGAGGAATCCCATAATAGTTATTCCTTTCACCACTTATCGTTGACCCCTAGCCTGTGGACTCAGGCTCGGGGTAGTTACAGTTCGAGCCCCATTAGGCTGGGTTGTGACATCATTGTCATAATATATAAAAAATATGAATGTTTTTTCTAGTTTTTGAGTGTTTCACTTTTCTTTTTTAATAAAATTAATGTTAATTTTAAACTCAAACCACAAATTTTGAGGAATAACAGTAAAAGTAAGCATGAAATTGATGTGTAGTTAATTTTTACACCTGAAAAATGAATCATTTATCATTTTCCTAAAGCTTGAAAACAATCCAAGCCCATTTTCATTATTTTGTATATTTTACCTTCTTTCTAAACTAAAATGGAATATTTCTATTGAAAAAACATAATTCAGGTAATATCAACATCATTATGTCTCATATTGATGTGCGGTCAATTGCTATATGTGAAAAATGAATTATTGATCATTTTTATAACGTTTAGACACAATACAACATGTTTTTCTTGGTTTTAACTATTTGATGTATAGTTTAAACTAAAATTACACTTTTATATTAAAAACATATACTTAGAGTCATATAAAACAAATCATGTTCTAGATTAACATTTGGTCAAATCTTATATGTGAAAAATGACTTATGGACTATCTCCCTAATGTTTGAAGATAATTCGAGCTCATTTTCTCAGTTTTGAGTTTGTGACATGTGTTTTGAAATAATTTTTAAATTTAATAAAATAAGTGTCAGATAAAATTGATATGGAAATAAACATAATTTTTTTTAAATTATGAGAAATACTAATTAGTATAAATTCACATCTTCATGATTCTTATATAAATTCTGACATTATGTATTCAGTGTATTTTCTATTAAAATAATTGATTTCCTCCATTATACTTCTCCTTCAAAAAAAAGATCAATAATAAAATATAGGCATTTTGATACTATTGATTAAAACCCCAAATATATTTATAAGGTAATATCCTATACTATATCACAAACATAGTAGGTAATAACATAAATTTGATGTCGGTAAACATTCTGACACCATGTATGCTGCCCACTAATTTCTAAAAAAATTTACTTCTTCTATTGAGTACGAAGGTTGTCATAAATCTTGGTTGTAATGAGAAAATATAGATGAAAAATGATTAATAATTTTTTAAATGAAATTGTAATTACCATTGGAAATTACCTGTTAAAAGATTATTTTTATTTATTTATGATCTCTCTCATAAATTTTCAAACAAAATATACACATTTGTTTCCATTATCTTTCTTTGAACACTATAGAAACATGGACCAAAATAAGTAAATTGTTTTAAATTTGTTTTGATAGTTAAATATATATATACCATAATATTAATCCACATTTAGTAATCCACATACTTTTTATGTCCAGTCATCGACTTCATGCCCTGATTTGGCCTATATTTAGTGATCGCTCTATCATAAAAAAATTCTTGTTAAAAAAAGAAAAAAAAATATAATTCAAATTTTATCTATAAAATGTTGATTTTAGTGTATTAAAAATTCACAATAAACATCATGTGTAGTGGGTTTGTTTTGATATCCATGGATTGGATCCTAAAAATAAATATTTGGGGTATCTAGATTAAGTACGATCAGTAACAAATGCTTCATAAAAAAATAGGTAATGGGAAAAATAAAGATATATTTTATGTGATTAGATAGTAGAGTTTTACCCCATTATTTTAGGAATAAAAAAGCGTATTTCATCTACCATTTTTTATCAAAAAAAAATTTACCTCTTTTTTTCTTATCAATTAATTCCTTCTCAAAATAATTTTCTTGCACAAAAATGACACAGGGATTAATGAATCAAAATTTTTGTTCAAACAATTTTCCCTTTATATGGTACTAACATAAACATCGATAGAAAATTTGAATACCTATTTACTTTAATGAACTTTTTATATCATTTTTTTTAAAGTTGTATTATGAAAATGTACCTTATGTATTTACTCACAACTAAGACTCTTATCCATTCAAACATGAGAATATAATTTATACTCTTGAGACCAGCTACAACTATAATAAATGTTCAACATATTTATTCTTCATATGAAATTTAAGACATATTTACCTTTTTAAATGAATTCTCTTCATGAAGTTGTATTGATAATAATTTTTTATGTTGAACTGGTGGGGAGAAGGTACTCCAGGAAGGTCCTTTTAATTTCTTGGCCGATTCACTAGATTGTCTTGATCCAACCTTCCATTTCCTTATCGCTTTATCTTTTTGTAATACCATATATCACTTTAGAACTTTTTTCTTCAACTTTTATGGTTTTTCATATGAAATATTTTGTTAAATACATACCTTCTGTAGCTTTATAATACCACAAGACCATACTATGAAAGTTACAATAGCATCATTAGCCGTTTAAATATATGGATCATAATGTGGAACAAGAAACTCATTGGTCGACTCCTTATCTACCTCAATCACCACTCCCATGTGTTATTTTGGAAGTTATTTATTGTGTAGCTTGTCTCCCATGATATTATACACCATACCCCTTTCAACAAGGTGGCTCATGGGTGTTGATAGATATAAATCACATAAAACGTTACCCTGTAGAATTTTAGTATTTTAAAGTTATGAGAAGTTTATTGATTCAAATTTAGGAGAAAGAGTACTAAAAAAATTTATTACCTTGGTGAAGATATGTATTTGAGTGGAATGACTGGCCTCAAATCTATAAGGGTCATCTGGTTCTTCATCTATGGATTTTTGTACCACCACTAGTTCACTTTGATATTTTCTCATATATTGGTCTACCAAAAAAGAATAGACAATAATATATTGCAAATATTATTTCTTTCCTACAAAAATTTCATCATCTTATATGAATTTTTGTATGGGTTATCTTCTAGAAATATTTTATAGGAGACAATCCAAAACCAACTCCACTAATGTAAAAATATTCTTCTGGCCACTTCAATGCGATTGAAAGTAGTTTTTCTTCTAGTATGATCACTAGAAATTATTTTGTCTAAAACTCATAAAAATATATAAAAATAAATAGATATTTTGTGTAATACTCTTATAAATAATAATGAATTACTGTTAGGTTATACTTATACTTGTTTCCCATAGTGCTTTTTGGTTTTCATTAACTAGTTTACCCTTCTAATTTATGCGAGCCTCATTCCATTGCACATGACATGGGATGGAAGTGGATTCAGATTTTGATTCATCATTCTTAAAAAAATGGAAAATATGTTGTTTCATATCACATAAAACTTTTATTTTTGATTCAAAATAAATAACAATTCCTTCTCTAGTGAAGTGTACCCCATCCTTGATTTTCAATAGGCGTACATTGGTTATTTTGTACATTCATTATTTTCGAAACTCTTTTTCTATTTTATAAATTAATAATTTTGAATCAAATTGAATAAAATAAATAATTTCAAATAATTCATTATGAAGTACAATGTACCTAAAATGATTTCTTATCTTGATGATTGATGAAAGCATTCCATGTTTCCTGATTTATAATGTGTTCAAAACTAACTGGTGAGTGGGGATTTACATTCCCATCAACATCTCTATGATGTAACTTTGTAAGAAGAGTATAGAAGCCTCTATTGTATTTTTGTGCATCCATTAAGACATATTTATTATGGAAATATTCTAAAATAAAAGAACAATTCAAGGAATAATGAAAATAAAATCAACATTTTTTTAAAGGTTGTGGCTGAAGCCTCAATTTTATTATTAAATTAAAGGAAAGACCTTTTTTTAACTGGGTAGAGGGAGACCCATTACATACCCCAAAGGCCCAGTGGACATGTATCCCATTGGCCCAATTTTTTTCCCCAAGGACTATTCTATGAATAGTAATTCTACAATACGCTCCTACTACTGTACCCGCACAGTTTCTGCCACTACTAGAGTGCCGTACCGCTGCTACAGTACCATCATTACTACAGTATCACTGCTGCTACAGTACCACCATTTCTACAGTATCACCGCTGCTACAGTACCTACACCTAATGAGTTTTGAACCCCCATTTTTCATATAGTGTTACAGGGTGCTTACCACTAAACCAAATCCCAATTACAAATCAGAATTTCATTATATAATTTCTCAGTAAAATCGATAAAGTATATCATAACATTACCTCTACATCTTTCCAAGGGGTTTCCTTTATTATAGTATAGAAATGGAAACATGAATCTATATCAATAGGAACATTCATCCACATTGTGACCCAAACATAATTAATGAACATTTACATGTTGGGGTCAACATGTTTTCTGTATTGATTCTAATCAAACTCAAATTTTATAACCTTACTTATTTCTTGGATAATTTTATTAAACACAATGAAGATGCATCATTGTTGTTTTTTTCATCAATATGTTTTTGATCACCTAATAGTTTTTTAGTTTTTTATCAACAGTTTTTTCATCCTCAGGATTGGTAACATCATCATGTATAGAAGATATTATCCACATGAGTAGTCAATCATTTAATATAGATTATATTAATGCAGTAGAGATCATATATTATTATGAGGGAATGAATTGTATATTAAAAAACACTTTAACCTACTCATTAGACTCTCTTTATTTTATAAAATGTTGATGGGAGTTGGATATTCTATTGAGAATCCAAATCCCCTCTTTGTGATCCCCTCTAATGTACAAGAAATTGTTGACATTGGGACCACTATGAACTGATTGTTATATCCCAATAAAAGTTTCACCCTCGGTTTAATTTTCATCTGACCCTACAATTGTTTTATTTTCTATAAATATAATCAACTAATTCTTGTTTTCTGGATATACTACATTAAATAATTGGACTAATTTTGATGCAATTATGAATAAATCATCTTTTCCCCCTACAAAACTGAAATTCACCTTCATGAAGCCCATTTTATGAACATTCATTGCACTCCAATTGTTAACACATTTGTAATGGAAAATCAGTGCTTGAAATGTTGTATAATACAACTTATATATACATTTGGTAATGTCGAAATATGGAATATTCATATAAATTGGATTTCCATCCCTGGAGCCAGATACATGCATAACTTCTACAACAAGTGTAACTCCACTATTATGCATCATTCTACGATCATCATGTTATTTTGTATAGAACATATAAACATTAGTTACAAAACTAGTATAAGATGTAACATTTTCATTTGATCTTCTAGGTAGCCATCAAATTCATTCAACAATTTAATTAATATTTATAGATAAATACTTGTAAATATGATATCAGAACTATCCTATAAATAATTGATTATTTTTATTTGATATATATCCTTCAACCCATTATGGATTCAAAAATATATTAATTGATTTATGGGACTCAACAAAATGATAAACATATTCACTATTACATAAAATGTAAAGTTGTACTTACTCCCACTCTATGATGGTAACTATAAAAAAATATCTTATGAAAATTCCTTTGCCAATATGAATTTGGAAAAAAAGAATAGTTTGGTTAATATATTTTATAAATTTTTATCCATAATGAAATGTAATGTAATAGACATCATAAATTTAATCAAAATATGAACGTCATGTGATTTTAGTCCCTATAACATCAAAGTACTCATTGACAATATATTCTTGATATTTTATGAATATCCATCTGAAACTTTTACACCATTAAGGAAAAGAAAAAATCACAATTTTTCCAATATAGATATAGTGTAAGATACTAGTAGAAGAAAATTCCACCCACTACCCGTCATCGATGCCTACTCTTCCCATATCCCCATGTTAAGCATATCCAAACTAGCCTTGTATCCCTATTTTTTCAATGATCATTTTGTAATGTGAAAATAATTGTTTCAAATGTATTTTTTTCTATATGCATGTCATCAAAACATATTTATAACCTACTAATTTTTCAAATACAGTAATTCAAGGAAAATTGATCTCGTTTTGCAACCTGATTTCTTATGGTTTTTTGAAAATTGTTTACCAAAAATAGTGTTATATATTTTACCTTATCAAATAGTTAATCACCCATTAGTTGAGACAATGTTGTACCTTGTTTGTTATTCCCATAGAATATTGTCATCGATGATGAATAATTATGTCATCGAGGTAAAAATTCATGATGACTTAAAAATGCAGTCTTGGAGGAATATTTCAACTGAACCGAGTGTGTTCATTCTTCACAAATGGGACACACCAACATTCCTTTTATTATAGACTAAAAAAATCCCATAATTAGGAAAATCATTTATCACCCCATAAAACGGGGCACTCAATATGAATTCGTCACTTCTATGAGAATGATACATTGTAACACCGGTATCCCACATCCGTTTCTAATCATAGATCGTTGAATCCGAATAGACCTCAATTTAATTAACTATTTTATTTGGTCTAGATATAAGAAGAGAAAACATAATATATTTTTGTTTTATGAATAACCATGGTAGAAAGTTATAATTTACCAACATGATGGAACATGAACTCTGAGTATTACTCTATACACCAAAAGGATTTATTGTATCTATAGATAATGTAGGACAAAATTTTCTCTATTCATTTACAAATTCAGGATAGACATAATCAATTTTCTTTAACTAAGTATAATATGATGTATTATGCATCTTCACATATTTAATTATTTTATATACATTAAATTTCAATTGTATCATAGTTTCCTGACATCTATATAGTCTTCTAGACTATGGAATAATAGGAATGTAAAATACAAATTTCGAAGTACATGATTCATTTTTTTTGTATCGATATGTGCCACACATAGGGTATTTTATGAGTGATTCATGGCCCTTGAAAAATAATATGATATCACCTGGATGTGCGCATATTTTTTTTAAGATCATTTCCATGGAACATAGAATTGTTTTAGATTCATATGTTCAACATGGAAGTTTATTTTCTTCTGTTAGCATATCATTCAGGAGACCAAGTAGTTCTATAAAGTTGGTGTCTCTCCATCCACTACTATATTTAAAATTATTTAATGTAAATATAGTGTCCAATTTTGTGTACTTTGTACAATAAGTATATAACGGTCTCTTAGAACAACTATTTGACTTCTCAAATAACTTTTGACAATCATGATGGCCATATTAAATTCCCATTTTCATTTATTCTAGGCAATCTCCATCATCATTTACACTAGTATTCTTATGAAATGATCCATTAACCATAGTATCATCCCAATCCATGTTCATGTTTAGTTTTTACCCTATTTTGTCCTATATTTAAATATATGATCTATTCCATGACAAATTAAATGTTCTTCTACCTATTTTAGACTAATTTGTTTTTAATTACAACATCGTTAACATTAAAAAACGATTTGAGAATGGTAGTATGGATTCTTTATTGAAAACATGATGAAATATTTTATTCTCTATTCATACTCTTTTGTTATATGATTAACATGCATCCATTTTCAATTCATATCGATCCTATTAGGTTCATAAAATATTAATTTTATAAAAAATAAATAAATACACATAAGATATTCATTACCAAGGGTGAAAGTTATAGATAATTCTAATAAGGGTAACCCACATTTGAATGTTTCAAATAATTTTAGTATTATTTAATGAAAATGTGTAATTGAAAAAAGTGATTGCATATGAGTCTCATGAAAAAAAACAATAACTATTCTAGATATGAAGCTGATGAGGATGACATTTTTCTGCTCAAGTCTAAATGTTCTCGGGTTAGGAGTTAGCGAGGCATTATACAAGATATCTTAGTTTGTTTCCTAAACCTGAAAAGTTTCTCAAGCACACAATGGTTTAATAGATGAGTTGAACATATAATACATATTCGTAGTGACCTTACTCCTTTATACCCATTTCCCCATTCCTAATGGGTTTAGACACATGATCACATTTTCATGATTATACATAAACCACTATATCTTTAATGGAAAAATTATTTCTCTGAGAATACAATATGCTCTTTTATTGGAAATAGATTCTTGATTTCCTAGTCCTGCTTATTTCAGACACTACAATGAGGATCCTAGTTTGTATAAATGGAACAAAACATAGAAATAATTTTAACTATAATGAATGAAAGAATAATTAGATAACATACAAAAAAAATTGGTTTAGGAAAAGATATTAATAAATAAGAAATTAATGTTCTTATGACTATGAACATTTTCCAAATTCCATATTCAAACCAATTTCTTTAAAAAACACTTTGTAAGAGGATAAAACATTATAAATTACCACATATTAATATAAAATTCCATATATCATCTCAAAACCACTTTCAAAATTTAAAAGGTGGAATTTTTAATTTTTAAAACCCCTCTTGAAATCCATTCTTTATAATTTTATATGAAAATTGACCATTTTTTTTCAAAACACATAGTGGGATACATACCACATTTTCTATAAAAACTGTTAGCATCAAGTGAATTTTTTTAAAATCATATTCAAAAACCATCAAAAATAAATTAAATGTTTAAAACCATTTCTATTTGAAATATTTACACATTGAACTATTTTAAAATTTATATGTTCACTTTGAATTTACTTTACGAGTTTCAAAATGCTGAATCATTTTTAGATCATTTTAAGGGAAAAACTTGTTTTTTCATTTGAAATCCCACTTTAACATTTACAAAAAGTTTCCTTTTTAAAATTGAAATTTAAAATAAGCACGACCATAAAATTTTTTAGTAGGACACCACATAGTTTAAATAAAATATTGATTGATAAACATTTTTTAAACATTTTATAAAGATGACAAGAAAAAAATATTTATATAAGACATGAGTTAATTAACAATTTAAATATTAACATGATTGTATTGGACTACCCTCATAAATACCAAGGTTCCTATGTGATTTTGTCAAAATTTAATCATGGGACTATTAATTTATCAAAAACCTATTTCATGAAATATCAAACAATAAGTTACAAATCCAAGATTTCAGATGACAAAAATTTTATTCAATAATTAACATCAATAAGGCTTTAAAAATACCCATGATATTGAAAATTATTTTCTAAAATATCATGAGGTTTTTTAAGGAGTCTGTGAGTGATATCGAGCTTATGTTTGATTTGAATTTAGCTTAATTTGAGTTAAATTGGAGGTTCTCTAGTACTCAGGGTAAGATAATGATAACATATTTTTTGTTTAACAAGGAACCAAACATGAAGTTACAACGAGTTTCAAGTTTGTACATTATTGGGGGTGTTTATAAGATAGTGGGATGATTTGGGTAGTTTAATATTTATGATAGAGTTATGGTACATCACATCGATGAGTGAAACTGAGAATTTTCAATGAAAATTTAGATAGAGGAGGACTACATAATGTTTTTTCATGAGATTGGGTGTGGTGAGATAGAAACCACATCACGCATGTTGATCAAAAATATATATATATTCTTGGGTTATTGTGTAAAGCCTATTAAAAATGATTACTTGTTTTAAAATTATTTATTATATAAAATTAGATTTTCGATTAGTGTTCCTTAATTATTTAAATTATTTAATTTATATAATTTCATGATAAAAAATTATATGATCTCCAAATCATTTTATGATCCATAATGGAATATAGCTATAAGATGTATGGGTTATAGTACATCACATTATTTTGATAAAGTAAACTAAATATTCACATGTCTTAGACCTTAGTTTAGGAAATGAAATTACTATTTAGTACATATTTATGTTTTTATATCTTGTGTGGTTTTAGTAAACCTGAATTTAGTTTTAAATCACGAGTTTAGATGTTATGAATATACTATTTTAAGTATTCCCTTTTATACCTTGTCTTGTATTACAAAGAAATTCATTTCTATTCACTATAAAGTAATTGAATTATAAGTCAATGAAAAATAATTAAACCTGATATAGTGGTTGCATCAGTGATGATATAATGGTTGTGTTGATTAAGTTTGAAGAAATTATTTGTTATGGTAACATATTAAGTATCACCAACTTGTTTGATTTTTGAAACTAAACTAAAAACTTTTTAAGTAATAAATGTGGTTGTTTTCTTAAAGAATTTTGTTCGGATTTTGTTTTATATAAATTTATTAAATAAGTAGTCTGTTTTCATGATACAAAAAACCTTATTAATTTTTATTCTTTAAAAAGTTTTACTAAATAATAATTTTATATTACTAAGAGGACACATTATTTTTATATTTTAAATATCAAAAGTGAAAAACATAAATTTCATAAAATATGAGTTATAAATTTGTATATTAACATTAAATGAACTCTTTTACTTAACAAAGGTTGTTACTACATTTTATTTTAAATGCATAAAATTTATTTAAATGAGAATATTTTATTTTTTCTATTAGAACATCTTAATTGGTGCTTGAGTCACACCTTATGCCTTCTTTGGGTTATGACTAAGCATTGGTTATAGCTAATTCTATGTTTAATAATTTAACCAGTTTAATACTAGGATGCACTATTTATTTCCTATTCAATGTTTAGTACCATTTTTAGCTTGAAATTAGTGAAATTTAAACAATACATACACCAAAACTTATACCATGGTAAATTAAAATAAGGGTATTTGAAAAGTATTGATTATGCCTCATTTGGATTGATATTTATATGCTCAATTATTTTCTATATTTTAACCCACTCATCCAATATAAATTTATTAGTTTTACTATTAAGAAAACCACTTTAATGGTTTAGTGGGAACCCTCACAAAAATCACAACACAAAAAAGTATAAAGAAAAAAAAGCAACTTCCCAAGTGAGAATGAAATAACAACCAACATACAAGATCAAAAAAAATATACAAAACCCACCAGACTCAAGTGCATAAATGAAGAGTAGTACAATGAAAATATAAAATGCACAATGAATGAAAAATTAGGACTAACCAGATCCCACCCAATAACATGCATACAATTTTGGACATTAGTAATGTACATATTTCACAACTTGTTGTACAGGGACAGGAAAAAGAAGAGAAAGAAACCAATTTCAAGCCTAAAATTCTTATAACAATCTCCAACCCACAATGAAAAAATGTAGAAATATCTGCTTTAAAATAGAAAAGTTAAAATGAATTGATCTCAAAATAGAATTTCATTATTTATGATATAATTTTCATATTAAAAAAATAAATATCAATTTTAACTGAAGAAGGATAAAAGAAAAAATAAAATAAAAAATAAGATAACATTGCTACAGTGTTGTGCCAAAGATGGCACTTCCCTGTACTTAGACTTTAAAATAGTGCTAGGAATGATGCCTATTTGGAGAATAATACTTGCTTATTTTGAGTGATTTCATGCTCAAAAAGTGGGTTGGAGATGGTCTATAGACGGAAACCAAACCAATTGCAAGGGGCTCATTGAACATGAAGGGGGACGTTTTGATCATCTAGGCTTGTTAAATCAATAAGATTCAAATGAGAGAGGAGGAGAAAACGACATGCCAAGAAAAACCTGAGTTAAGAAAACACCACAATAACTCATGTAAGAACCCAAATCTTCATTTCAGGTATGGATCTTGATTTCATGATGTTTTTGTGGAAAAAGGAAGAAATGTAAATTTTCTAAGTCCACACTGTGTACTTATGAGTGCACACCATGTACCCAGGTGCCTGATACAACTGCATACTAGACATGTAATGACCAAGTACATGGCTGTGTGTTGACCTGGAAAACCTTTTAAGGTGGGGTACAGTTAAGGATATTACACATTGTGTACCTTTAATGAACAGTGAATGTAGTTTTATTTTTATTTAATAAATCGGAGTGGGGTCACGTCTTACATTTAGAAACACCTTCTTCTTCACGTGGTTAATACGTGAGAGTGACAGAGGGGACGAAGAACTAGGAGCCCCTCCAGATTTTCTGTCCAATCTCTGATTGAGATTCCATTGGGCGAATTTTAATCCCACCAGTGAGTTATCAATTTACCTATAGCCTTTCTTCCAGATTCCTCATCTCACTTAAGTTATTCAAGGTTGGGAGTTTTGTATCTTTTATAGATATACACTGATCTAGTCCGATTAATGGGTTTCCATCCAATTATATCGATCGTACGACATCGAAGTAGGTGGTTTGTGCTTTTCATTGTTCGTCTTTGGATTATATTTGCTAAAAGTTCCGCATAACCATGTTTGGGGTATTTCTTTTTTTGGAATTTAACACTGTTTAATACCTACTATGGTTTTCTTGATTGGAAATGGGTTTTTGATTATGTTTAAGGCTAGGTACCTTGTTTTCCATTCCTTGTTTGAATAGGATAGTGTTTTATTGATTATATGAAATTCATGTGGTATTCCTTGTGAATGCTTATCCATGTAGTAGTTTAGATTACATTTTTTGCTTTGATATGATATGCACACTATTTTTCCAATAGAATCTAAGAGCCTTGTACTAGAGAAACTGTCGGGGTTTCCAGGTCTATTTACATAGGACAGTGAGTGCCTTGGTGTAGAAATTTACCCAGGCGTATTGACCATGGGAGCTACCCAAGAGGTCATTTATGAATTGTTTATGCTATGTTGACCTAGGGGTATTGGCCATGAGAGCCACCCAGGAGGTCATTTATTAGTTTTTGATTCCACGTTGACCCTTCTATAATGACTATGAGATATGACAAGTGGTTTTTATTTAATGAAATGTTGCTATTTTAAAATAAAGGGGTTAGACCGTGAGAGACTTCCCAGAGGGTTGTTTATGAATGATTGAATGATTCTGACGAGCCTGCCAAGCCAAGAACAAGCTCAAACTCGGTCTTACTCGATTGTTTATATGGTCTTCTAAGATATCTATTTTTTACTATTACACATGGGGATATATAGCATAGTATTGATCCTGAGATTTCATAGTTTAGTGGATCAATAATAAATGTAAATGAATGTAATTGAAAACTGTAGGATTGATTAATTTTGAGTACTTACTAGTTTATTGCTTCATTTCTGCATACTACCTGCTATATATATTCACTGATAGTTATGAATCTAAATTTTGGTGGTTTCCTACTGGGATTCATCTTACACCCTGTCTGGTTCTTGATTTTGGACCCAAAAAGACTATATGGTTTCAGGTATAGACAAGGGAAATCACCCATCTTCATCTGGTACTTTACTGCTATTGGAGTTGGAGAGCATGGGACCAAGATAAGGCTTGAGATACTGTGGGAGTTAACTATTTTCCTATAATTTGGTTTTCTTATTTTATTTCCATCATTATGACTTGTTTGGTTTCTTTTCTAGGCACATGTGACATGCATCATATATTTATTTTTCTCCTATTGTTTTATTACAATCAGTCTTCTGCTGTTTACTTCAGTTGTATGGTATTATTGTTCCTGATATTGTTTACTATCTAATTACCACTATGTATACTATTACAATGAGGTCATAGTTTCCCCTTTAACACACTGTTTCCCTCACTTCTGGTAGGAAACCTCTAGCATTTGAAAAAATGAGCTTGAGGTTATGTGACCAACCGGGTTCGGGGAACCTATGGGCGACACCCGTATCTGGGACATTACAAAGTGGTATCAAAGTAGTTTCTTTTCTTCTTTTCCTTACTATTTGGTTCCTATATACTTGGATAATAAAGAATGAGTAGTGTGTAAGAAGTTGTTCTCAGGATTAGCTACCCCGTGTACAGGGAAAATCAAAGTGACCTCAAATATTGCAATTTTTCTGGTTTTTCAATTATTATAGTTGATTTGATTTCACCATTGAGTGATTCACTTGTTTCTTGTTGTTACAATTGATATCATTATGGATCTATTTCTATTGAAACCTAAGGAGATGAGGGTATTCCATCTCATGCATCATATAGGAACTTTCTAGAGATCACATGTTATACATTCTTGTCATGCCATTCAGGGGGCATTACCGATTGCATGTTGTTGTGATAGATGTAGTGCTAGATATTCATGTTGTTGTGATATATTCCATGATAGAATACATGGTATTTTGATAGTGTTTTGATATATGTAAAGTTTCATTTTCATGGATTCCAAGATTTGGTCCATAAGGTGTTATGGGCCCTGTTGGATCAGAATTTGGTGGATCATGTTTGAACTTTAATTGATTTATCTTAATATGACGAGAATGAGGATGTCAAACTTTGATTCACATGGAGTATGGGATCTCACAGATCAGAACTTTTCTTTCCTTGGACAAATTTTTTATGTTTTTAAGGGTTTTAGAGAAGTTTTAGAGGCTTATTGTCTTGAAACCCAGACAACACGACGTGTGATGTTATGAGAACACACCATATTTTCTTCTATTTAGTAAGAACTGACTTTTCCTAAGTATACACCGTGTGCCATATGTACACATCATGTAGTTTTTGACCGTGTGACTGAATGTGTGAGTAGAGACATGAGGTTGATGAACATATGGTAGAATATGCCATGTACTAGGAGTACACACCCAACTATAAAGACAATGTATTCGGCCGTGTGACTAAGGACACAGGTGGATGAATATTAGGTTTTACACACCGTGTCTCTCCTATACATGGCGTGTTGTGATTGATCATGTATCTGGTTGTGTGACTGACGACACAGGTGGAAGGAGCGTTAGTAGTACATGTCGTGTCTATAGTGTTCATGCCATGTAGTGTCACACCAAAAGAACTGTGTTGTTCTAGAAGTGTAAGAGCACTTGGTCAGGAGGGAGTATTCAAGTAGACGCCATGTCTTAGGGGGAACACGTCATGTGTATTGCTTAAGGGAGGACACTGTTTTGTGGTTCTACACGCCGTGTAAACCTATTTTGAAAAACATGAATTATTTCCTTACATGTTCCATATTTTCACTTATAAGTTGTTGTCCTTGATGATCTTTAAATGAGGTGTGCGCTTGACCTTACGGAGTCATTCCACCAAGATATCCTCCATTTTTATGACAGATACATGGTGATGAATAGTCAATGGAAATAGTAGATCAGGGACTACCAGAAGTTTCTCCTTTCATGCCCGTCTTGGAACAAGAGGTTATACCAGACGTAGGTGCTGATGCATAGTTTCGATAAGCCTTTTTAGGATGATGAAAACTTTTTAGGGGGAACCACATCCTTCCCTGACTATGGATGAGCTGACAAGGGTGTTTCAGCAGCAGTATCATCCCACTTTTTATGAGGATGGAGGACCACAGGCTGTAGAGTCATGGTTAAAGGCCATGCTTTCTATCTTTGAGCCTCTGAAGATGCCTCCTAAGATAAGGGTGAAGCTCGCAATGTACATGCTATGTGATTCCTCCAAGAGATGGTGGGATGTTATCTTATAGGTAGTTCATCTTCAGCATATGTATTGGTAAGAGTTTTAGAGGACCTTTTATGAATACTTCTACCCCGAGATGTTGAGGGCCCACCGAGCCTCGAAGTTATTGCATTTGGATTAGGGCTCTCTTTCAGTGATGGATTACTCTTCTCTCTTTACAGAGCCTCAGCGCTTCGCACCTATTTTGGGAGGAGATGAGTTATCACTGGCTAGGAGATTTGAGGATGATCTCTGGTATGACATCTGATCATAGGTGGATGTTTTTAGACTGACATCGCTAACTTCTATAGTGAACCAAGCACTGATTACCGACTACAATCTGAGGGAGTTTGGAGCTACGAGCTAGAGAAGTTCAACATCTAGGGATGATACTCCTTAGACTGATAGTATGAAGCTCCATATAATGTTTACACATGGTGGTACTTCCAATAGAAGGGAAGTTTATTTAGGTAGCCAAGCTGTATACTACCAGTGTTGGAGGAATGGGCATACGAGACGACATTGCCTGAGGGACCCAGTCGAGTGTCAATCTCACAGCTGGATGGGCCATCTTCAGCGCTTTTGTAGGAAGTTCTCAACATCAGTGACTGAGAGGGGATCTATTATGACTACACATTCAGGAGTAGGACTGCCTACTTCTCATCAGTCAGGAAACTAGAGTTCATCAGGTCATTCAAGATTAGGAGGTGGTCGAGGCCGTGGTAGCAAGATGATAGGTTTTCTGTGACAATAGGGTGGATCAACTCAGGGTAGTCAGGCTGGGTCGCAGGACCGCAATACAGGTTAGACTTTTGTGGTAGAGCACACCTACCAGGACCAGGATCCCAAACCCTCTATTGTTAGAGGTACAATTCTAGTTTCCTTAGTTTTATATTCTGTTCTTTTCGATATTGGGGCTTCCCACAGTTTTATATTTACTGCCGTTGTGGAGAGCCTTGAGCTCTGTATATTTATGTATGATGATGTTATGACTCTAGACACTCCATTGGGAATTAAGACCGCTAGTGTACGTCATTTCAAGTAGTTAACTCTTGAGGTTGGTGGGTGTCACTTCTTATGGGACCTATATGTCTTAGAGAAGACAAGTTTCTATGTCATTCTCAGAATGGACTGGTTGGTCACCTTTCATGCATTTTTTACTTCTATCACCACATGGTGAGTTTTATGTCACTAGAGGGTGGGTCTTCTCTACAAAAGGGTAAATGGGATGTCCAGGTGAGAAAAGTGGGACTTGAGCATCATGGGTTGGGAAGAATTACTGCCCATATTTCTTGTTTATATCTAGATGACCAGGGGACTTCACAGATGGAATTTCATCCAACGGTGGATTGTTTTAGAGATGTCTTTCTAGATGGATTTTCAGGTTTACCCCCAGTGAGATAGGTATATTTATCTATTGAGATTATGCTAGGATCAGCACTGGTGCCCATTATTCCATATAGGATGGCTACACCAGAGTTACAGGACCTCAAGAAGAAGTTAGAGGAGTTGCATGAAAATGGTTTCATCTGACATAGTACTTCTCCTTGGGGTTTTCCTTTTATTTTTGCGAAGAAGGAAAACAGTACCCTCAGACTTTGTGTGGATTATCGGAAACTGAACCCGTTGATGGTCAAGAACTGATATCCCTTGTCTAGGATTGATGATCTCTTTGATTAGCTCCGGGTATCCCAGGTATTCTTGAAGATTTAAATGAGATTCAGTTATCATAAATTGCATGTTAGACCATCAGATATACCTCTTAAAGCCTTTTAGAGTAGGTATGGTATATACAAGTATTTGGTTATTCCGTTTGGTATCACAAACACACCGACAGTTTTTATGGAACTGATGAACTGAGTGTTCTAGACTTACTTGGATTATTTTGTGGTAGTCATCATGGATGATATCTTGGTGTAATCACACACTCAACAAACCATTCCACCCATCTTGATATCATATTGAGTAAACTGATAGAGAATAAGTTTTACGATAAGAATAAAAGTTACACTTTTGGATGAACCAGATTCATTTCTTAGGTGATGTTATCTCAGAGAAACAAGTATCAGTAGACCTAGATAAAGTGAGATCAATAGTTTCCTTGGAGAAAAAAAGAACATCTTTGTGGTCTAAAGTTTTCTATGGATGGATGGTTACTAAAGACACTTTATTCATGACTTTTCATGCTTAGAAGTATCACTGATGGGCCTAAATAATATTGGTGAGAAGTACTTATGGACAGATTCTTGTTATTTATCCTTTTAGGAGCTGAAAGGGAGATTGACTTTAGCACCGATATTGATTTTTCCAGAGCTGGGAAAGAGTTACACCATTTACTACGATGCATCAGGTATCGGGCTGGGGGCAGTTCTTATGTAGGGGGAAGGAGTTGTTGCATATGGGTCTCGGCAGGTGATGCCACATGAAAGGAATTACCTGATGCATGGTCTTGAGTTATTTTTAGTTGTGTGTCATTTTCAATGTTGGAGACATTATCTTTTGGGTGATAATTTTTTGGTACACACTGACCAAAAAAACCTCAAGTATATCTTTACTTAGTGTGATCTGAATTTGAGCCAGTGAAGGTGGGTTGAGTACCTTCAGTCTTTTGACTTTGATCTTACCTAAACACCTAGGAAAGGAAATGCAGTGGCTAATGTATTGAGAATGAGGACTTAGATATAGGCAGTTCAGGAGGCCAACATTGAGTGGAAGCTCATGGATCTATTCCTTAAGATACATTTGGAGGTGAACCAAAAACAAGGGAAGATGTTTATTTCCTCTATAGCGGTTACATCTTCTATACTGGATCATGTGTGAATGAGGAAGCTATCAGAATCTGAAGGCCTGGTCTTATGGGAGAGTGTGTTAGGGAAGGACCCTACACTTAGGTGAACCATAGGCTATGATGAGGTCTTGCATTTCCATGGACACTTATGATTGTCAGAATACATACATGAGGAGTTGATTTGATATTTTAATTCCGCTATTTGGGAAGTTCATCATGGTTTTACCAATATGTATTGAGATTTACATCGCCAGTATTTGTGTCCTGGTACAAGGATGGATGTAGCTGGTTTTGTTATGAGATTTTTCAACAGTCATCAGGTGATGACAAAGCATCAACGACCGACATGGATTTTACAGTAGCCACCCATTCCCAAGTGGAAGTGGAATGCTGCTGCGATGGATTTTGTGATGATTTTACAAATATCACCCAGTGAAATGATGATGTATGGATTGTTGTTGATAGACTCACAATGGTTTCAAATTTCTTACTGATCAAGGAATTCTTTAGTGTTGATGATCTTGGAAAGTGTACATCCAAGAGATTATACGTTTTCTTGGAGTTCCACAATCTATTATTTCGGACAGCGACACCCAATTAAATTCTTGTGTCTGGCAAGGAATACTGAGGATTTTTGGTACACAAGTACTTCTGAGTACGGATTACCATCCCCAGACAGATGGCTAGTCCGAGCGCACAATCCAAGTTTTAGAGGACATTCTTCGAGCAAGCGTCCTAGATTTTGGGGGCTCTTGGGGGAGACACATACCCTTGGTGTATTTTTCCTACAAAAAATAGTTTTCAGAAAATGATTCAGATGGCACCTTATGAGGCATCATATGGGTGGCCATGCCAATAACCCCTATGTTGGCTGGAGGTAGAAGAGGTTGCTATATTGGGACCTCATCTTGTCCAATAGACCACTAAGTAGGTAGAGATGATTCAAAAGAGTATGAATACTGCACTGTCTTGGCATAAGTCTTATGCTGATCGATAGAGATAACCTATAGAGTTCGTGGTCAGAGATCAGGTGTTCTTACATGTCACAACATGGTTGGGACACAAGAAGGATTAGGAGAGAGGGGAAGATTTCACCGAGATACATCAGGATGTTTGAGGTTTTGGAGAGAATCAGGATGGTTGCCTATCAGTTGTAGTTACCTTAGAGGTACTAATCTATGAACGATTTCATTCATGTTTCTCAGCTACGAAGTTACTCTTCGGACTCATCTCATGTTTTTCAACCCAAGGAGGTTGAGTTGGATGTGGATGCATCCTTATAGGAGAACCCTATTTGGATTGTGGATCACGACATGAAGGTTCTATGTGGCCAGTTTGTTCCCTTGGTATGGGTGCTATGGAAGCATGGGAGAGTACACGATGAGACTTGGGAGAGGGAGGACGTCATACAATCACAGTGGTTGGAGTTGTTCATAGATCCTTCTTCACCACCCTTGGAAGGGAAATTTGGGGATGAATTGATTTAAGGAGGAAGTTTTTAAGAACCTAGATCTTCATTTCTTGTAAGGATCTTGATTTAAGGATATTTTTGAGGAAAACGAATAAATGAAAATTTTCTAAGTATATTCCATGTACTTATGGGTACATGCTATGTACTTGGGCGTCACATACAGCTGTGCATTAGCCCTATAATGGCTGATTACATGGCAGTGTGTTGACCAGGAAGACTTCATAATGTGGGGGCCGATTAAGGATACTACACAAAATGTACCTTTAATGAATATTTCATGTAGTTTTCTTTTTATTTGATAAATCGGTGTGGGGTCACGTCTTACCTTCAGAAACACCTTATTCTTTGCGTGGTTCATATAGGAGAGCGATGGTAGGGCCGACGAACTTTGAACCCCTCCAGATTCTCCGTCTGAGCACCAATTGAGATACTGTTGGGTGCGTTGGAATCCCACTGACGAGTTCTCAATTTGCACAGATCCCTTCTTCCTGATTCTTATTCCCTTGTAAGTTATTCAAGTTTGGTCGTTTTTCATATTTTTTTATATCTACTCTAACATAGGCCGATTCAAGTGCCAATGTTCAAGTACATCGACCTTACGACATCGAGGTAGGTGGTTTGTTCCTTTAATTGTCTATCATGGGATTATATATGCTATAAGTTCCGCATACCCACATTTGGGGTATTTCTTGTTTTGGAATTTAACCCTATTTAATACTAGCAATGGTTTTCTTGATTGGAAAGGGGTTGTTGCTTATGCGCAAGGATAGGAACCTTTTTTCCATGCCTTGTTTGATTAAGATTGAGTTAGATTTATTATATGAAATGAATGTGGTATGATTTTTGAATTCTTATCCATGTAATTGTTTAGATTACATGTGCATCTTTGATATGATATGGTCCATATTTTTCTAATGGACCGTGAGAGACTTGGACCAGGAAAACTATAGGGGTTTCCATGTTTATTTACATAGGACTGTGAGAACCTTGGTGTAGATATTGACCCTAGGGTATTGACCGTGAGAGCTACCCAGGAGGTCGTTTACGATTTGTTTATGCTATGCTAACCTAGGGGTATTGACTGTGAGAGCTACCCAAGAGGGTTTTATAAGTTATTGATGGAATGTTGACCTAGGTGTTTTGACCATGATAGATTCCCAAGGGGTTGTTATTAAATAAAATGGTGCTATGACAAACCAAATGGGTTAGACCATGAGAGCCGTCCCAGAGGGTTGTTATTGAATGATTGAATGATTGTGAAGAGTCTACCAAGTCAAAGCACAAGTTGGGACTTAGTCTGAATTCATGATTTATATGGTATTATAGGACATCAATTTTGTTACTATTACATAGGAGATATAGAGCTTATTCTAGATCCTAAGAGGAGGAATAATAAAAGTAATTGAATGTAATTGAAAGCTGTAGGATTGTTTACTTTTGAGTACTTCCTAGTTTATTGCTTCATTTCTGCATACTACCTTCTATATATATTCACTAATTGTTAGGCATAGATCTTTTGGTGGTTGCGAAATGGGATTCATCCCACACCCTATTTGGGTCATGCTTTTAGACCAAAATAGACTATACAGTAGTAGTTATAGACAAGGGAAATCACCCTTCTTCATCAGGTTCTTGATTGCTATTGGAGCTGGAGAGCATGAGACCAAGATAAGGCTTGCGATGCTGTTGGAGTTTACTATTTTTTTATACTTTCATTTTCGTATTTTTTTCTATCATTGTGACTTGTTTGGCTGCTTTCCTAGACACATGTGACATGCATCATATATTTATTTTCTCCAGTTGTTTTATTACAATCAGTCTTCTCTTTTATACTTCTATTGTATTATATTACTATTTCTGATATTGTTTAATATCTTCTTTCTGTTGTGTATAATCTTCCAATGAGTGAATAGTTTCCCCATTATCACACCTTGGCCCTCACCGCTAGTCAACAACCTCTAAAATTTAGGGAAATTCATTTGAGGTTATGTGACCAACCGGGTTCGGGACACCTGTTGGAAGCACCCGAATCTGGGACGTTACAACCCATAATTGCACCAATCCAAGAAAACACCACAATAATTCAATCCACAAAACCTGAACAAGTACGCAATGTGAGAGGATGATAAAAAAATAACAATCCATGGATTCAAGGATTGATTCATCTAAGAGAATGTATACGAGGAGAACAGATACCTAGGGACTTCTGCAAAAGATTGAGAACCGTGACTGAAATTACTATTGATAGGGTTCTTTTAAATAGATTGGGTAATGTTTTATCAGTGCTTCCTAAAAAGATCTAATAAAGGGCCCATTAATCAATGTTAAATTAATAAGCAATGATAATGATAGAGCTTTATTATAACAAAAAAAAGCATTTACAAAAGCCATCATTTTCAGCACTAATGAAGCACTGATAAAAAACTTATTTATCAGTGCTATAAAATAACACTAATAAAGGATTAATAATTATAATTATAAATAAAATTATTTGTAAAAATATTTAAAAATATTTATATATGATTTTAAATGTATTTATGTCATTATATATATTTATATAATTTTATATTTATATATATTAAATATAGTCATTATTTAAATATATTTATTATAATTTTCAAATTATTTAAATATGTAATTAATTATTTATAATAATATAAATACTTTTTCTAAATTATATTTATTTATTTATAATTATAATTTTATAAATTTATAAATATATAAAATAAACATTTTTAAATATATTTATAAATTAATATACTTGTAAATATTTTATAAATAATTATTTATTATTATACATATATATATCACTATATATATTTATATAATTGTATAAAAATTCAATAAATATATATTAATATTAATATAAATACAGAAAATATATTCATTATTTAAGAATACTTATTATAAATATACCAGGAAAGTTTCGGACCGAGCGTACTCAATCCTAGAAAATTTATTGAAAATAAAAATGCATAAGTTACAAATAGAGTTGTGGTACAAAATTACCACCAAAACAGGGAAATGACAAATTATAGTCATCCAAATAGCACATGGTCCAAAGAACTACACAAAATAAAGACATAAAATATCACCTTTCAGCCCATCCATCACGATCCACTTGCACCACCCATGGAAAACGCCGCCTCCCTTAGTCGACCGCCCTACAATTAGGCAGCTGGACATCGCCGAAATTAAAGAATAATAGGCTGTTAACCCGCATTCCGAGGTCGAAACACCTTCCACGACGCCTCCGATAAAGATGCATCCCAAAGTCACCACCCTCATCCCGAGGTGGTCAACAAAGACCTGCGCATGATCAACATCCTGTCGCCGCCATGCTCGCATAAGGCTTGCACCGCCATCACCGCCGGGCCGGAATAGTTCTAACACCAGCGCACTGCACACCCACTGCATCCAAAACGTCACACCGACCAAAGATAACAGTCTACTCAACGTCGTCAAGTGAAAATAATACCAAATCCCACAACCTGCTGTCCAGGTCCATCTATCGAAATCACCTCGGCCCGCACCAAATGGTCGCCGGAAAATCTCACCCACCAGCCGGAACCCCTCGCTGCTGAGAACAGTTCCATCAGCGAACCATCCCCCCACAATTAGAGATGAAGATCGGCCACCGGGATCCCAGAACAGTCGCACCCCACCAGCCCTATCCATCGCCAACCACCAGGAAAGAACCGATGATCGCTTCCAGTTAAACGCATAACCACCATATGCCATCTCCAAACAGCACATCATCTCTCTCAAAACCTGTCGTCGCCGGTACTTCGGTCGACCTGCACTGCTCAAAGGTCCCTGACTGCGTTTTAATAACGCACACCACTGAGGAAATTCAATCAAAACACTGGGAGTACACACAAATTCCATCGCTGGCTGAAGAAGATCATCACCACCATTCGGGGTACAAACCAACATGTCAGAGTCCCTAATCTCAGAAACATTACTTAGAAAATCTATTTTCTTGCTCGAGGAGCAAAGAGAAAATAGATCATTATGCCCCACCACATCATCTGATCTATGATCATCATATAAGCAATTTTCATAGAAATTGCCATAAATTGACAGAGAGAGAAGCTCTCCTCTTGAGAGAGAAGCCATCCTTATTATAAATATATTTATAGCATAATATATGTTTATGTAAATATATTTATATTTATTTGGAAAAGAAACATAAATATAAATACAAGTATAGAAAATATATTCATCATTTAAATATATTTATTATAATGTTATAATTAATTAAATATTTAATTATTTATTTATAATAATAAAATTAATTTTTAAAAAATAATATTTATATATTTATATCATTATAAATATTTATTTAATTATATATATATATATAATAATAATTTTTTTTAAATATATGCTTTATTAAAATACATTTATTATAAATTTATTATTATTTAAATATATATATATTTATTTATAATTATATATATACTTTTTAAAAAACTAATTGTTATTTATTTATAATTATAAATATACAAATTTAAAAATTTAGTAAATATAAATTTATAAATATATTTATTTAAAAATATATTTTTAACATTACTAATGAATATATAATCTTAAATATATGCATCATAAAAATGAGTGAAATTCAATAATTGAAAATAAGTACACTATAAAAATAATGAAAAAATGGATAAGTTTTATTAATTAAAAATAAATTATTAAAAAACATGGATATATTTTGAAATAAAGATGACTACATATTGAAAATATTAAAACAGAGTAAATAAATATATATAAATAAATATTATAAAATGATAATTTTAAAAAAAATAAAAAAAATAAAAAACATTAAATAATGCATAACTAAAATAATACAAAAAATAATTACAAAAATTATAGATTAAAAATATAATATATTACATGGAACATGTTACAGAATGAAATTCTAAAGTTAATACTAAAACTTGAATAAATTACATAAATATTAGTTGTATGTGTTTCCATATAAGATTTCATTAATTACGTAATGTGTGTGTTGTATATAAAAATGAATTAATTATGTATATGTATTTATGAAATCAATGTAACACGCGTTTAATATATTTTAAATGGAAATATCAAATGACATTCAATTCGTGTCCATTACTCAATAAAATTAGTGTGTATTTTTAATTAATATTGATTTTTAATTATAAACCATTTTTCACTAAATATATGACTTATTTAATCTAAGCATAAATATTTTGTGTTATATAAATAATATTTTAGTAAATAATATATATATATATATATATATATAGAAATATATATGAATATATTTATATATTAAATGTATTAATGAATAATTATTATTTAAAACCAATAAAATGAATTAGAAATTAGCATGTTTTTATTTATTACATTTTATTTAGTTTCTATTTTTATATTTAATATATATAATTTGTTACCATTTTTAATATATATATATATATGTATATAAATTAAACTTATTGATTTTTATTAATAATTGTTTCATTAATATTTTTTTAATAATTTTGTAATTTTTTTTGAATTTCTTATTTAGTTATTATAATTGATTCATTATATATATATATTCTAATTATTAATATTTATATTCTTTATATATGTATATTAAAATTATTCATTTTTATCAAGAATTATTTAATTAATATTTTTTTAATATTTTTCTCAACTGACTAATTTTAAATTTTTATTTTTTTAATTATTTAGTTTTATTAAATTTATCTAACTATATTTAATATATAAAATTTATTAATTTATATAATATATATATATGTATATTAAATTTATTCATTTTTATCAATAATGTATTCATTTATAAAAATTTTAACATTTTTTTTAATTTTCTCTTTTTTAATTTTAATTTCTATAATTATTTCATTTTATTCATTTTATATATCTATATTTAATACATACTATTTATTTATATTTTAAAATATATTAGTTTATATTAAATTAATTAATAATTAATTTTTTAATATTTTTTAATATTTTTTTCAAATTTATTCATTTTTCAAATTTATTTGTTTAATTATTTCAAATTTTTAGTATTTTTAATACTTCTATATTTTATTATTTGGTTTAAAAAATATTTAAATTTAGCGGGATGGGTCCTATAGGGCCCAAATATGAAGGAGGGTGAAGGAACAAATTATGTATAGGGTGGCCAAAGGCCTGTGTGGGTCTGTGGAAGACCCATATAAGTGTGTCCAGTGTATGCAGGAGCCCATTCCTATAGAAGGATTTTGAGCCACGGATACAACATAATGATATATAATAGAGCGCACTCCTAGGTGCTATTTTGATGTGGGACTCACCCGATGATTGATACCTTTATCAGCGCTAAATATAAGGTTCTAATAAAGGGAAACTTTATCAAATATTTTTTCTTGTGTTGATAAAGGCCAGTGCTGTTAAAGGATTATTTTATAGTAGTGTAGAATGGATAAGATTCAGTTGTAGTAATTGAAGTATTAAACAAATTAGGATTATTGATAGGAGATTTATTCATAAAATTTCATCCCCATAGGGTGAACCAATAATTTTTGTTGGAAATAAAGACAAGTCAATGAGACTATGTATTGATTATCTTGAAATTAATAAGATAACGATCAAGAAGAAGTATCATCTACCCCATATTGATGATTTGTTTGATCAATTATGAGTAGCTCAGTATTTTTTCAAGATTGATATTCGATATTGATACTATCAGTTGGGGGTAAAAAATTAATACTTTCTCTAGAAAGATTTCCATTTGATGTATGAACACTATGAATTTATAGTGATGCCATTTGGTATTAATAATTCCCTCTATATCTTCATGGATTTAATGGATAAATTCATTAGAGATTACCTTGATCAGTTTGAGGTAGTCTTTATAGATGATACTCTTATATATTCCAAGAGGAATGAGGAGCATGAATATCACTTGAGGGTTATAATTAAGACCCTATGGAAGGACAATGTTTGTAAGAAATTTACAAAGTTTGAATTTTTTCCGCAAAAAGATGAAATTTTGGGTCATATAATCTCAAGAGAGGGTATATCAGTGGATCCATGAAAGATCGAAGTTTTTGAACATTTTCCCAAACCCACTAAAGTGAGTGAAATACTTAGTTTTATTATATTTCATAGATATTATCAATGTTTTGTGATGGATTTATCATGATTACCTTATCCAGTCACTATGTTATCTTTGATGGGAGTTAAGTTCCATTGGACTCATGCATGTGAATAAAAATTCAAGGAATTGAAGAGAAAGTTTGTTAGTGGACTTGTGCTCATACTATGATGTAGTGGAGAATGGTTTTTGATTTACAGTGATTTATTAAATAAAGGGATATTATTTTTTCTCGTAAATAATGATATGGTGATATCTTATTCCTCATGCCAAAGGAAGATTCATGTGAAAAATTATCAGACAATTATTTTGGATTTAGTAGTGGAAATATTTTTACTACTGATTTTGAGACATTATCATTATATAGAATGGTGTGACATATATACTAATCACAAAAGTTTAATTTATATAGTCACCCAAAAGGAGTTTAACAATTTCCAAATAAGATACATAGATTTGATAAAAGATTATGACTGGTCAATACACAACTACCTTGGGATAGTGAACAAGGTGGATGATTATAAATAAAAAGGATTGTGCTAGCTTATCTATTTTGGGGATCAAAAAAGATCCAATATTTAATTATTTTAAAATTATGGACCTTGAAATCATGATGTATGGGGATAAATATTATCTTTCTCAAATGAGTGTTCACTTATCAATCCATGTAAAGATTAATGTGGTGAAAATGGATGATGTGGAGATATAAAAATAGGTGAGAAATATTCATGAGTTTAACCTCGATTATGATGGAATGATAATGTTCATTATATGAGTATGTGTCTCATCAATACCAATCATAAATAAGGAACTATTGGAAGAATATCATTGATCATCATTCTCTATTGATCATGGAAGTATGAAGATGTATAAAGATCTAAAAGGGAATTTCTAGTGGGACAACATGAAGAGAGATATTACAAAGTATGTATCTTCATGCTTTGTATGTTATCATGTCAAGGATGAGATACAATGGTGTATGGGAATGTTGCAACCATTACCAATACCTAATTGGAAATGGGAAAAAATCTCTATATATTTCAACATTGGACACCCAAAAAATCTAAATTCCATAATAATATTATGGTTGTATTCAATCCACTTATGAAGTCAGTGAACTTCATTTATATCAGAGAATATTTATATCTTGATCCAATATATTGGATATACATTAATTAAGTGGTAAGGTTACACATGGTACCACAATCTATTGTATCTGATCGGGATCCATTGTTTTCGTCAAATATTTGAAGAAGTATTTAGAAATATCTAGATATATAGTTGTGTTCCAGAAATTTTTATCATCCTAAAACAGTTGACCAGCCTGATAGGACCATTCAAATACCAGAGGATATGTTAAGATCCTATTATCTATATTTCAATGGTGGTTGGGATCAACACATTCCTCCTATTGAGCTTTCATAAAACAATATATTTCAATGGAGTACTCAAATGGATCCTTATGAATCACTCTATAGAATGAGGTATTGAAATCAATAATACTAGGATATATATGGATAAGGAAAGCTATTGGGGCCTATGTTAGATAAGGAAATTGCAGAGAATGTTAGAGTAATTCAACAACACATCAAGGTACCTTAGATTCTACAAAAGGTTTATAATGAAAATTATTGATGAGGTATGGAATTTAATGTTTATGAGAAGGTTTTATAATAATTTCCTCCATGGAATAAGGTTTCTTGATTAAAAAAGAATGGAAATTTGATACCAAGGTATATTGTTCCCTTAGATATTCCTAATCTACCTTGGATTATTTCCTATCTCCTGTCAGTCCTACCAAACATTTCTTAAGTTCTCAATATATTCCATGTGACTTTCCTAAGGAAGTACATACCTGATCCTTCACATGTTCTGAACATAAGTGTTATTCCACTAGAGAATAATCTATCATATGAATAATAAATGTTATAAATATGGGATTATAGCGATATAGTTCAACAGAACAAGACTAATCACATGGTTAAAGTTCAATGGTGGAATAAAAAATTTAGAGAAGCTAAATGGGAACCTGAGGATGTGATGAAGCAGAGATATCCTCTTTTTTTATTAGAGTGATGGAATTTGAAGTGTCAAATTCATTCTATGGTGGGTATAATGTAACACCCAATGAATTTATATGTATTTCCTTTTAAATAAAATATAACATATTCGATAGGTTTTATTATACGCAACCCCAAATCTATATGAACCATGATATAGTAAACCACTATAACCTATCAATTAAATTTGAATGAATGAATAAAAATAAAAAATTTATGAAAAATTTGTATAACAATTTTTATTACTGAAAATTTATTGATTGACGAATAATAAATAAGTAATCACTTTTTAGTAAAGTCATTTTATTCTTCAAAAATATTTATTCTTAAAAATAATTTTTATCATATTTTGACATGAAAAAAAAAATTTATAAATTTTTTAGAAATTTTATTTTATGAAATGAATTTAAATTTTAATAGCATTATTTTCATATTATCTTTTGTTGATTTTTTTTGGTGTTTTTAAAAATATTTATTTTTCAGTGAATAGAGAAAAATACAATTTTTTGGAAGATTTTTCATTTATTTTCATGTAAATTTCCCTTTATATTTTCAATTATATATTAAATTAATATAATTATCCTTTAATTTTAAATAATCTAATTAATTTCATATTAATAATTAGTTAGCTTGATTTTGGTATAAGTTATTTTTTAGGCTAAAAACACATTTGTCTAAAAAACATTTTTTATGAAAAATGTGTTTTTATAATAATAAATTAGTTTAATATCTATTTATTAAATATTTTAATAAATTTATACATTTTAGTTTCAATATAATATTTTAGAAATCATTTTATCAAATTTACAAGGCAAGTAATGGATGTAAATTATGTTTTTTCCTTAATCATTTTTCGAAAACGGGATTTTGTTGCGGTTTTCATGCTTTATTAAAATTAATTTTTTCAGATTATAGAAATTGAATATAGAAAAATTTGTTACATATATTTAATCATCATAATTTATATAATTTAAAAGGTTCCACTTAGGGTTTTTGGTTTTAGTTAATAATAAAAAAAGTAAAATTTTATTACTATGGTTATGGTTAAAATGGGTTTTCCAGGAGGGTTAAATCGTTAGATGAGGGTAGGATTGCCACCCAAACAAGTAAAATTATTATTTTATAAATATATTTCAACCTTATATTATCCTATATTCCAATACCTATCCATTTTTATCCAATTTATTATGAAATTGACTTTAAACCATTGAAATCTTTTAAGAAGTTCCATGTGTATCCCTCCCCTCACTTATAGAAGGGAATGTTTTATCCTCCCTTATTCACACAATTTTATCCATATATATTGGAAAATACATAATAAAAATAATTCCTATAATTATTTAATTCACACTAGAGCTTCTTTTTTCTAATAATATCAATCATTCAAGACATAATGTGTAATCCAAATGAGCACTCTCAAATAAGAGGTATAAATCTTTACCAATCTCCTTCAATTTTATTTATTACTCTACTTCATATAAACTTGTTTTATGAATTAAAAATTATGAGTCTAGTTTCATAAATAAACTTATATTTTATTATGATAATGTAGAAATAATTTACCACCTCTTTTCAATTTATGGGAGATTAAAGTATCACTCGTGCATATGTGTGGACTATCACCTTGATGTAGTGATATGACTCAATTTCTACCCCCATAATCCATGATTGGTTATCATGATAGATTTAATATTTATATATTATATTTATTCAATAATAATTATTCTGTAAATATGTATTAATAATTACCTTTCATTCATTCCTTTCATCCAAAAATGGAAACATAACTTGTGTGTACATATGGACTACCGTCTCCATGTAGTGATGCAATTAATTTTTAATAAAATATTTATATTAATAATTATAAATATATATATGATGAATATATATGAAAATAATATTATGATTAAAATTATGGTGATTAATTAACCATGATAAAAGTTGAAGGACCATATCCTCTGAACCAAAATATACCTAAAAAATGACCTTGTTTTTATCTTCAGTCAGGAATATTTTCTTCTATTTATATATTTTATTTAAAATGATTGAAACAATATTTTTAATATTATCAAAATATTATATAATTTCATTTTCAATATACTTTACTTTCATTACCAAGGATTAAAGGTAACCTTTTTATCACTTTCCTAATGTGGTGTTTTTGATTTTTTTTAAAAAATTTGAATGATTTTTTTGAAAAATAAGCCGCATTAATGGATTTTACCAACATCATGAGTAAAACATTAATTAAATATTAGATTTAATTTTTCGTTTTTTATATATAATAATAATATTTTCCTTAATATTATAGAAATTTTTAGGTTCTATATAATTGATTTCAAATAAAATAGTTTTTTCTCAAGAAATTTTCTAGTGATCTTTTAAAGGTATTTTTATCTATAAAAACATGTTTTTATTGGGTATATGATTCAATGTTACATCTTATTTTTTCTTTATATTCTTTATAAATATGATGATGTAATTTTTATGAAACATACTTCCCTTTTATGGGTTATGATTTGATGATATGACGAATGTTTTATGATCTTGTGGAACACATATGTATATTATTTATTATGTGATAGGTGGCCCTGGAATTATATATCCTTTTAATGAGTTGGTTATAGAAGTATTTACTTATAGATGATAAGGATTGGAATGGGTTTAGAACCCAATTTAGTATGGGAATTTTTCCAATAATATAATATTGAGAGTGAATATTGACTAAGGAAATGTTGGAATGCTGAGTGAACCCAATAAACTATGGTAGTATTGGTAGTTACCCTTGTCTAAGGATATGGTTTTACATTATTATTTCTATTCCAAAAACATATATCTTATTCTTATGATATTATTTTATTTCTCCTGATTTATTATTGATTATTTCAAAATCTTTTGTCTTATGACTTTTGGTTGAAAAAACCTTATACCATGTTTTGTGATTTGATATATGAATTGATGGGTATGATTTTATAATGCTTAGCTTATGTACTCATACACTTATTATTATCTTATTCTCACTTATTATTATTTACTGATATCTCTTAAGTATACCCTTTCTAGTTATTTTAGATCACCCTTTCATATGTTTCCCTTCACCATGTCTTGGATAATGATATTACGTTTGTTATGTCTAAGAGGGGTTCTAGTCATGAAGAACTAAATATGGAATGATGTCGATATTTTATGTACAAATTCTTTATGTATCCATATTTCTGATGAAACTAAACCTATATGACACTCGAGCATGTATTATTGTTAAATTTATTGAATATTCATATAAAATAATGTAATATTTATGTATGAAAATCATGGTTCTATATAGGGAAAATTTGTAGAAGTAGGAAGGGTAGAAGGAGGCCCCTATATCTCTAAGCCAAAAAAAATATTATTTATGATATATAAGTTTATTTACAGGGGAAAAATACTATAAATATATAAAATGTATATTCACATGGGTGATCATTGGTACCATCTTATATCTTTAATGCATTGAACATTCTAAGAAATTTTCTTCTCTATAGTTTATTCATAATCTATCATAATTTAAGAAAAATATGTATTTTAAATAACATAGAGTAAATTATATGAAAATCCATTAAATTATAAAATTAAAGATATTTTCATGAAATTGATCATATTTTTTTCCAAAAATACTTCAAGTTCATAAAATTCTTCAACAATTGAAATGTCTTGATCATCATATTGATGACTAGGATGATTACATATAGGCACATTATGAGGGAAAATATCAACAATACTATCACTAAAAACATATTAATTTATTAATTAAAAACACTAATAAAATTATTTAACAACTATTTTACATTGAATTCTTATATGGAATGAGATTCCAAAATTTATGATTCATCAATTTTAGTATAACAATCCTTGTAAACTTTGTAAAGCCATATATGTTAATATGCATTTATCCCCAAATAAATGGATCAAAGCACATAGATTTTAATATTACAACTCTAATATGATATTAATAGTCTAACATAATTATTCTCCCCACTACTCCATTATATGATATATCAATTGAATGTTGATTCCTTTCACAATAAATTTCGTAATAGTCTGCTTCAACACTTAACATCACCCCATCATTTTGAGTTCTTATATTTACTAAATGAAAATTTATGAAAAACTTGTATATATTAACCACAATTGAGTTTTCCCACACATCATTATATTAGGACCAAATGTTAGTTCTCTAATCCTATGAGACATTTCATTACCAGGTAAACTCTTAACCCGATATATAAAAAAAGTATCATTAATATTATTAAACATAAGTGAAATATTGTTTTTTTACTAATTAATAGTCTTATATAAGATATAAATCATGATGAAAACTTCTAGACAGTAATATATGTCCCCCTTTAAGTGGTAAAGAATAATGAATTATATTTATAATTTTCTTATTCTACGTATTATTTTTTTGAATAACACATTAGTATTTGAGATATAATACCAAATTAATATAACACAACATATTATTGATCTTAATTGATGTTTTCATCAATGAAATGTAAATTAAATAGAACGATATGATTTTATATATCCATCTCCTCAAGTATTAAATTAATTAATATAGATCACCATATAACCCCCTTGCTTATAACATATTGAAATGTTTTCTCAATATAATTATATTTCATATATTCATTTCTCATTTGTTGACTATAACTCATATCAACATTATTTAATTATATAGAATATAAATCAATCTACACATGGGCCAAATATCCTTTCAAAATGGATTTGTTAGGATAATTATTATTTCCAATATAATACTTCATGATGTATATCTTTTTTTCAATGGGATTCATCCAATGGAAATAAATGGGACAACTAAGAAGAACTTATATGGGACGGTCCATAGTAATTTGTGGCATTCATGTGAAGAAGGATAGTAAATACCTTTTCTATTTTAAAAATAATCATCAATTTAACTTGTTTCATTTCAATCACATCATTTTTAATTAATAATTGAGAACTTATAAATCTATATAATTTGGAAAAATGAATAGCAATAACCCATACATTTTTTGTCAGTATGTGTGTAATGATTTTTGTATGAAACTAATATAAGAGTATTTTTTATTCAATAAATTTAAATGATTTCAACTTCACTACTCTAGTATTATCTCACTTTAATATGTTTTAGTAATAATTAGGTTGATCTATGATATTCACTAATACATGAAAAAATTATTTACTCACTACTGCTATAATAACATAACTTGTATGAGGAACCAAATATATATTTATACTTATTAGATTGAGATAATGTTGTTTCTTAACACCCTCATTCTAAAAGTATCAATATGTCTTTATGTAATCTTTAATTTTACATTGATATTTACATTTATTTTAGATAATAATCTATATACATTTTTTTCCAATATAAATCTTATATAAACAATTATATAATAGAATCAATGAATAATATGTTATATTAAATAATAATAATATTATTTTCTCCAATTGATGTGTGTATATTTACTTGTACTCAGTATCTTTATTTCAAGAAGGGGATACTTTAAAAAAAATATTCCATCAAGCTAAAACCCATTTGATGTTTCATTCTAATTGATCATGTATTTATATGACATTTTAAACTAGTTATATTCCCTTCATACTCAAAAAAGTCACCATTTCATAAGTAGGGATATAAATTTTGGTTCACACAATAGTAACACACATTAAAAATGACTAATTATTGGATGAATTATATATAATCACACCCTTAGCCTGAAATTGATATATCTCTACTATCATTGGTTGTATATAATCATCTATATAATTAATTGGATTATTCAACTCATGAATAAATATTTCTCTAAAAATAAATGGATTTTTATGGTCATCCAAGGAAAAAATATTATATATATGAATGAATATAGGTCATGTGAAATGAACTATATAATCCAATACAAATGTATGAAAACTATCAAATGATAAGAAAATTTTGATGTTACATATCTTAGATAAAAATTGAGATATATTTTAGTAAAATACTGAAATGGTAATCCACATGTTGGTGTAACAAATTCCTACTAGTTTCCATTATTTCCAAATGTCATCTCATATATTTTACCATTTTTTCGATTATACAAAATTATTATAGCATCCATGTTACAAGAAAGTACCACATAACATTATAGGGAACTCTAGATAATGTTCCATCTTTATTTGACTTCAATATACATGTACCACACTAATTACCATCATTTAATGATTCATTTTAATTCTAATGTTTCATCCAATATTCAACAATTGTGCCTCACAGTCACCCCAGTTTCCTCGTAGTGTTGTCACCTCCTTGGGGCCAACCAACATGATTGATTAGGTCATCAGACTAATGAATATCACCATAGGTTTAGACATGAAATTTCATTGTGTTTTTTCCTCACTCGCACACACCCTTGGAATCAACCCAGGAGGTCACCCATTATGATCCCTACTTCAGGACAAAACTCTTCAATTATGGTGTTATACTCTAGTGGGCTCCTTAAAAATAATGGTGTACCTTTTTGACATGAGTAGAAACATTTAGCCTTTTAACCATTTAACATTACAGAGTGTTACATTTAACCCCCTTTAGAGAACAAAATATTCATTGTGGATCCTACATCTCAACCCAGGTAGCACCACCAAACATCCAGTTAGGTTCATCCTATTATACAAATTTATCCTTGTAGGCACCCCAGTTGTCCCATAGACACAATTTTTTCCTTACCTTGGTCCCACCCATGTTCCTGAACGGGTCATCAAACTAATGAATATCCCCACATGACAAAAAATGATCTTTTAGTTTGTTTTCCACACCTAGACACACCCTGCAAAACTTCCTAAGATGTAACCCATCCCGATCACTACTCCTAGAAAAATATAATTAACTATGTAGTTATAATCAGGCTGGCTGTAAAAAATAATGTTGATCCTTTTTGACATGGGTAGCAACATTTATCCTTTTAACCCTTTAACATTCTGGGTTGTTACACAATCATTAGGCAAAATATGTATTTCATTATAATAAAACCCAATTTGGTCAATTAAAATTGATTCCCCATAATCATTGTTAGGAATATGTGATCTGTTAAAAAGAAAACCCTTTTAATATTCATAAAGATAGTCAGCACATATTTTACTAAACCCTTACATGTTTTTTCCACGAAATAAATGAATCATAAATTAGTGTTTATTAAACATGATATAAATAGGATGCAGTTTTGTCTTAGTATTATCAAACTCTTTCTTAATTTACTATTGTATTCATTTTGGATGTTATTGACTAAATTGGATATTAAATTTATACTCATTAGATCTGATTTAATCATGTGTGTATTCTTATGTTGGTAATGTAAATAAAACAAAAAAAATTATATCATACAAAACACACCAATTATACCTTTCCTAATTGTCTTCTCGTGGACTTATATATTTATTATAATACCATACCTCATATTTGTTTTGAAATAAAACTATATATTTGACAACTTCTTCATGAGTTAACCATGGTCTAGTGATTAAATTATAAAAATTTCATCAAATAAGATCCCCCTTAAAGAATCAATGAAAGTGAAATCCAATAATATTTCAAGCTTATTCCGAAACATAGTTGATACTTGATTAATAGCATACATACAACCTACATCAATTATAAAATAAAAAATATAATAATCCACATAATAAATTAATTATTATTATTCAATTGAAATTATTTAAAAAATAATAATCACATTTAAAAAGTATATGTGTTTTTAATTTACATAATTATATATTAAATAATTCATAAAGTTAATGAAAATTTTATAATATATAGTTAACCATATGTAATTTAAAAAATTATAAAAGTATATGATATATAATTTTAAAATTTATCTAAAAGAATAAAAAGTTTATAAAAAAGTTTTTACAATATATATATGTATAAATAATTCCTGAAAGTAAATAAATTTATAAAAGTATAAAAGTATAATTTACCAAATTATAAAAGTTTATATAATTTATAAAAGTATGGTAATATATAGTATATAATTTAAAAAATTATACAAAAGCATATCTAAAATTATTAAATTATTTTTCCAAAATATTTAAATTTTCATTGATTAATATTTACAAAGTCACAAAAGTACAGATTAATATTTATAATTTTTTATTAATATTGATAATTATTTATAAATTTATAAAATTATTGATTAATTTTGGTAAATTTATAAAGTATAAAAATATAAAATTGTAGTTTATAAAAATTTATAAAATTTTAATTTATAAATATTTATAAATTTATAAATTTATTAATATATTATTAATTTACAAAATTATAAAATTATATATAATTTATGAATGTACATAGTTAAAATATATAGGATTTATAAAAGTATAAAAGTATATATAAATAAAGAAAATTTTAATTTATAATTTAGTTGAAAATATATACAAAAGTATACAATACATATTTTTTTTACAATTGAATATAATTATATTTAAATCATTGAATCCCTATGAATGTGAATCCCAAAACCCTAATTAATGCCCCAAAATACTACCCAATTTTATAAAAACATATAGTAAATATGGGTGATATTAGTGGAACCCTAATAAACACTTAAAATACTAAAAATAAATGTGAAAAAATTTAAAACAACTCAATAACCATATACCATTAATATAAAATCAGACCCGATGAGGTGGGAGTTATGTGTGCAACTAATATTTCTAAAGGTAGGGGTGAAAAAGGGATGTATTTTAATCATTGAAATGTGGGGAGAAGGTACAATAAAAGTGGAAAAACCTTGTGATGGAATGCGAGAAGATTAACAATAACTAGGCAAGGGGATGAGACCAGGTATTAGATAACACCAAACGAATGCGATTGGGCTAGGGTTTTTAGCATCAATTTTTAAATCTATTAGGGTGGTTTCACAACCATATCAATAGAATATATAATATTATAGTTCAAATAAATTTTTAATAATAGTAAACCTAATACATCTATCACACACTTTAATAATAGGTTGTCTAATAGTATATATTTTTTACAAAAAAATAAAATAAAATTCTAATATCACTGTTTTATAAATAGTGATGACAGATATATGGGTATAGATAAAAAAATATAGTAATGTTGAACCCCAATAATGGTTGGAACCAAAATTTTAAATCAAGAATAAATAAATGAAGCAGATCATACTTTATAGTATATAATTATTTGAAGCTTATGTTATTTTGAAAATAATAAGGCTAGATGTTTTTATACTATATGTTTGGAAATAATATTATAGAGTAATCCAAAGGGAGAACACACAACTCTAGTGAAAGAAATCATGAGATATGTACAAGGTATACTTGATTGTGTTTCTTTTTGGAATTGGAAGAGAATGTGATTTATTGGAATATTAAAATGCATATTGTATTGGAGATATTGTGGATAGAAAATATACTATTCGATGATATTTATTTTTTGAAACAAATAAAATTTGTTGGATTAAAAAGAATCATGAAATTAATGAGCCGATTGGGGTTACCCTAAAAATTGGCACTTGACTCGATCTAATGCATACTTTAAGGTGATTCTAGATCCCCATGGGCAGATGTCTAGCACCAGGGCCTCTAACAATAAACAGAGGGAATAATTTTTCCCAACCTAAAATGAGATACATAGCAAAAATACTCAATAGAGTTAAATAGAGGAAGAAAACCAAAAGGAATATATGCCATAACCCAAGAGAAATAATAATTGTGATAAAAATCCAAAGCTATAGAAAGAAAAAAGTAAAGGTCTAAAAAACTAGAATGGATAACTAAAACTGAAAATCCCTACTCAATATGATATGTGTGAAATCTCCCACCATCTCAGCACTATCTACTTATTCCCAACTAACATAAACCTCACCACCTTACTATGGTTCTTTTCCATTTCCTACATCTAAAGATAATAATAGGTTTAAAAAAATATGAAGGGGTGTTTAGGGTATGAGATAAAGAGTATTAATAGGATTCCACCTATGTTTTTCATATCAATTCTCTATGATACAATTCGTGTATAGGATAGTTCACCACATACCTTAGAGAACTCACACATTTCACTACAACAATCATAAGGGTCGGCCTTTGGGGGACAAGAACATGAAATATTTAGAAAGGGTAGACAAATCATTAAGATCCCGTGATATTTTATCCACATGTGAAACCAAAAATTCTACCAAAGACCCATTGAAATGAAACCAATTAGAAGAGAGGAAAAAATTTCTGAAGTTTGAGCAATGAAACCAATATAAAGATCGAGCGCACCAATGAAAGTAGGCCATATGGACTAAAATACCCAAAAGACATTAGAAAAGAGATAGGGTTTGAGGGAGATCACTAAAAAATGAAGGAATTAATGGAATTGTTAGAGGGTCACATAAAAACTTCTGGAAAAGAGTAATTTACGTCACAAATAAGTGATTCAAGGCATAAAATCCCCATGGAGCATATCCTCTGAAAAACACATATCCTCAGGAAAAATTGTCCCAATTGATGATCTTATGATGTAAAAGTGGGTATTATTCCCTCAAAGATTTTATGTTATAAAATATTTTGAATACATGTCATAAATGGAGAATATACATGATAAATTTGGAATTTACAATGTAAATTCCCTCTGTACCCAACACTCAACACCAAGATCTATAGAAAATCCTAGAACAACCCCTCTGCCCTTCTAATAAGAGAGAAATGATCTTAAACAATAAAACGAGTGCACCTTTCTATCCTAGATGTTTAAATATCCCTACTATTGGAAATTATATCCTTGGGATGTCATGTGGAAGGAGGATTCTCAAGAGAGTAGGGAGGAAATTTCTCCCTCACTAATGAATCATGCTCCTAATTATTATGAGAATCTGATACATGTCTCCATAACACATTGATTAACAGAATAGTCTACCATGAAATAAATTTACCTCAGAATCAATGATATCCATTGGTTGCTAAACTACTATAACATCTATCTAAAACTCAATTTCTTTCCAACTCATAATGTGAGAGGGATTTGGATGGTACTTCCGAAGAAAAGATATGTAGAAAACATCATGAATTCCTATCAACTGAGATGAAAATGACAAAAAAATATGTAATATTCCGATGATGATGATTGACCTCAAATAGTCCAAAATTTATTAGATCCACCTTTACCTATTTCTGAAGTGTAAGGTGACCCAACAAAGGATAAAATTTCAAGAAAAATTAGTCACCAATGGAAAAAAACCCCATGGATAAAGTCAATAATCCATATATGATTTCTGATAACTCATATTTGTAACCATAAACCAATGTATATCCTGAATCTGCAAGAAAATAAATTGAAAGAGGCTTGGCCCTAAGAGAGAGGCCTAAAAAACCTCTTCCTAATAAATAGGTTACCTTAATGAGGGACCATAAAAAGACTCGAAGGGTTCCAATCTGATTAATGACTGGTAATTAATGTTATAAGAAATCTCAAATTTTCCTACATAGCTATCTAATGATCTGGTGAAATCCTATACAAAATCAAGGAGAATATCCTATTTGATATGAATTTAATTTTCTATCTGGATATACATATATGAATGATAATATAGACTGAACCTGACCTAAGTCTCCATCACCTCTTGGAGAATCATCTAGAATTGAGAGGTAAACCTAAGATCCCTATCGAAAATAATGGCAGAGGTAACCTTATTTAACTTCATGATCTCCTACATGTATATCACAACCAGATATTCAACATTAGTGGTGTCCCTGATTGGAATAAAATGGGACGATTTCATCAAATGATCAAATAGCACAAAAATAAAATTCATCACTTAGGTTGTCTATGGAAATAAAAAAAAGTACATGGACACATTATCCCATTTCCCAATAGGCACTAGAAGAAGATGTAAAAAAACCCTAATGATTTATGTGCTATGCCTTTATCTAATAGATAGTTTAAAAATTTGACACATAATCAATTATTCTATGTTTCATACCTAGAAAACATACACACCATCTCATGTCATAATACATCTTTGTAGTGCTCAAATGAATGAACCATAACGATTTATAAGAATCAAACAACACTAAATTTCTCCCATATTCCGAGATGAAAATCTAACCCATAAAGTGAAAAATACCATTAGAAAGATATACCAACCAGATATAGTCTCCCCACTATAATTGGGTTCTTTGATTCCCTTTAACTCATCATCCAGTTTATGACCCTACAAAACTGACTCAAGGAGAGATGATGATAGCTGAAATCTAGTTATATCCATACAAAAACCATCCTCATGTGTGTCTATATACATCTGAGTGAAGAGTACCATAATTTTCTACTCTTCCTTTGATTCTAGAATTTCCCATGGTAGAACTTTCATAATAAGAACATAGAATACGACATTCCCCTTCCTCAAGTTATAGGAATTATAAAAATCAAATGTATTGAGGTATTCCACCAATTATCTCTACCTGAGATCCGATTCTTTCTGAGAAAAAATATTACTCAAAAATATTATAATAGAAAATTATAATTAATGCCTACCAAAAAAGATAGTGCCACCAACACTTAAGTGAATTCATAACTCTAGAACACTCTAAATAATTAATTGTTAAATTTTCTCATGAGGCTAAAGTAGAAAAGAGCCATAATACACCACATTATTTTTCAAATAATTATGCAAACCAGACCAACACTTGAAGCATCACTATATAACACATACCCCTCACTAGTCATAGTAAATATCAAAATAGACCCTGATGTTAGAATCCATTTCAACTCATAAAATGAAGTATGATATTTTGAATACCATTTGAACTTCACTGTTTTTTTGGTAAGAAGAGTCAAAGGTGATGAAAAAATAAATAAAGCATTGAATAACTACCTATAGTATTAAATAAGGCATAAGAATATCATATTCATGAAGTTGTTATATGGATCCTACCGTGACAATAAAACATTCACAATCTCATAATAGACTGATAATCTGTGTTTATAAATCAAATTCCCTATGAATATTACTTCTTGGATTTAGAATTTACATTATGATAGATTTCCATAAAGTCAGTGGTTTCTCAAGATTTCAAAAACCATATTATGAGGGGGCTCATGCATATGTTCATATCTCGAATAAACAAGGATATCATCTCTAAACATAATAATAAAAGTGGAATGATACTGATGGAATATCAAATTTATAAAATCCATGAAAACTATAGGAGTGTTATTCTGGACAAAATACATCACAAGATATTAATAATGGTTGTACCTTCACCTAAAGATTTCTTTTGAATGTGAGGCTGCTAAAATTTGAGTTAGAGATAACCTGACTAAAGATCAATTTTTGAAAACCTTGTTCCCCCCTTTGTATGATCAAATAAAGTATCAATATGGGGAAAAGGGTAAATATTTTTAACCATCAATTATTTCACATTGCGATAGTATATACACAATCAAATTGAACTATCATCTTTTTGTGAAAAGAGAACCAGAGCTGTCCAAGATGATACACTAGGGTGAACACATGCTTTTTCTATTAGATCATCCAAATAGATCATGAGCTACTTGAGTGTAGCTAGTTCCATGTGAATAGAGGGTATCAAAATCAATTGTGATACCTTCATAAAATAAACCATTAACTCTTCCTCCATTTCTAAAGTATGCCCATTAAAATGAACTTGTAAAACGTCAAGTAAGACCCCAAGAAAGAAGTGAAGATTGAAAATATAAGAACTAACATCAGGATCAACTATAAATATAGAAAAAAAAGATTTGATCTTGTAGTAAGAAGGTCCTACATGATGAGACATCAGATCCCACTCTCCCTAGGAAACATGATAGCTCCCATAAGCAACAATTAACAAGACACACTGATAATAACAATCCATATCATAATGATGAGTGGAAATTGAATCCATAAAATGAATAACATCAAATAGATCTATATTGAGCACTAAAAAATCCCAGAATAACTACGTGTCACCTACCAATAGAGAATAAGATAGAAATCAAAACCCTTTATCCTTCCTATTTCCAAGATTCCTCTCTAGATCTATAATAAAGTTCATGATATCCATTCTAAGTTTCAAAACATCAAAAAAATGTATAGATACAAATGAGTGCAAGGAATCAATATTAAATAAAGTTGTTTCTATAAAAAATTCAATAATGATTGTACCTTCCCTTTTTCTCTAGAACTCCATAAACCTATCCTAGAGACTCATCCACTACATGATTGTGTTTCACTCCTAAGTCCTTTGGCTGACAAGTTCATGATAGATCTAGAAAGGATAGAAGAAACATCAATATCACTTGATCATTGATCCATATACATGGAAAACACTATTTCCAAAGGCTAAGGGAAATGAAACCAATGATAAGAGAAGAAATGATTTCTAAAGAGAGATTATTAATACCAATTTGGAGATCAAGAACACCAAAAAAAGTTTACTGGAGGGACTGTAACACCCAAATGCTACTAGAATAGATATATGGTTCACGATAGACCACTTCATAAAGAAGGAACAAGATGAGTGACATGAATATCAAAACAAACATTTCAGGTAGGAGGAATTTACAACATAGATAAGATATTCATGGTATAACCTCCCCATAAAGATTATCCTCTAAAAAACATTTCATGGTTTATTAAATTATCCCGAGTGATGATTTATAATGTAAAATTGGGTCATACAAAATAAAAGATTTTACATTGTATACCCTTTTCACTACTTGTGACAAGTGGATAACTTATATCATAAATAAGGAATTTATGATGTAAATTACCTCTATAACTATCATCTAACAACAGGTTCTACAAAAAAATCCCAGAAAAATCCCTACATACCCAAAACACATGAGAAAATGTCTGAAACACATAAAAGAGTGTATCTTATTATTTAGGATGTTACATGAAAACACATTTATTTGTACAACATAAATAGAATAGGTTTAACTAAAATAAAAGAACATTATTTATAAAGTTAAAAAAATAGATGGAATATATTATAGAGGAGGTGAAAGTTCATATAGTGATTTATTATTATAATAACAGATCTATTTAGTTAGAAAATAACCCAGTGAAACATTCTCATACAAAAAAATTTGAAATTTTATATCATTATATTATAGAGAAAGTTTATGAATAAATTATCAAGGGGGATCAAATTAGTATAAATCAATAAGTAGGGGATATAATCACTAAAACAATATCTATAATGACCTTTTAGAAGCATCAATTGAATCTGAGTGTTCAATCACCTTCCACATCCTGAAGAGGTTTGGAAAATCCACTCCTCCTATATTTTTATATTGGATTACTTGGACATTCATATTTGATATGATATTTTATATTTTGGTTTGTTATCATTTGGGGAAAAGATTATGAATTTAGAGAAGTTATGAAATCTATCATTGTTGTTTTATAATTCAATTGAAATATTCAGGTTCAACAAGTGGAATCATATCATGATTAGTTCAATAATTTCAATAAGAGTATAACTTTCAAATAACAGTGGATAAACCTATCATTGAGGGGATTAATTTGTATAAAAGAGAGGGGAGATATATATTATAGTGAATAACATCAAGGAGAGAATGAATTCATGGGGAATTTTGAGAATTCCTTGATAAATATGTGGTTGAAAAGATTTAAGGGTTAATGTTATGAAATGATTTAAATTTTTTGCCCTCGAATACTGGGATTCCCTATATCGACTCTCTCGATTCTAGTGATGAAAACAATTTCTTTAAACACTATCTTTGACAAAATGTTAAATGAACTTGATTTTATTTTAATAAATTATAATATGATATGAATTATAACTCATCATCTCACAATTCCAAGAATAAAAGGATTAGTTTCTTTGAGGATCATATATATAAGCAACTTATTTTACAATACTAGTGAAAATTTCTCTACATTAGAACCGTACATGCTACAGTTTTAATCGTTTCCAATGTTACACTCATCTTTATAACCTTGGGGATATAAACTTATAAATTGGGTAAGGTCTGATTCTCAGTATGGGAATACCTAATGGACAATTATCAAATATCATATGAGAGAATTAGATGAGAATTAGGTGTAATCAAGATATATAAAGAAATAAAATCCAATAAAGAATAGATCAAAAGTCTAGAGTCGTGTAACATGGAATTACATAACATAATAATGGAATCAAAAGTGTATATAAACATTAGTCAACAAACATGATCCATGAGAGTCATATCATATGAATATGTCTTAGAAAGGTAACATATCCTTGAAACCTAGAATAATATTAAAAAATGGTACAAAAAATAATATATGGAAATTATAATCTGGTGAAAAAAAATAATTTCCATACATTATGTTATGAAAATAAAAAATTCCAATTCTTCATGTCGCAAGTGAAAAAAATGATCACGATTTTTGTTGTGAATAAAAAAATTCTGAAACTTCTTTTTTTGAACATAAAAAATTCCAACAATTCATGTTTTGATTAAAAAAATTGCCATGCTCCATCTTCAAAAATAAAAATGACCATGATTCATGTAGTGAACAAAAAAATTCCCATGCTTCCTATTATGAACAAAAAATTTCCATTCTAAACATCCTTGTTTTATGATATATAAAACCCTAACCCATGAATTTTAGGGTGATATAGGACCCCACTCATCATCATCCAAAAATAGGTGTTCAATAAAACATAAATCTATCTATGGATAATTAAAACCAATTAGAAAGAATATTAGTTTCAATCATTGCATGATAAATAACCCATGGAAAGGAAAATGGGTCTCACAAAACTCTATGCTGATATCACAAAAAATTGACCTTAATAATGTATACAGTTGATACTAAAAAATCAATCACATAAAAAAATATTTCATAAGAACATTTATATGGTGAATGATGAAAAAAATCTTCCTAAGAAATTAAACCTTTAAAGATAAACATGAAAGTGGTGGTTATATCATGAAAGTGTTTTCAAATAATTTCTTTACTTTTGTAATAAAATAAAAAGTCTCAATTACTTTGAAAAGTCATTTTTTTAAAGGTGAATTGAAAACCTTTGAATAATAATTTATTTTTTTTATAAAAATTAACTTTCAATAGTTGACCCTTAAAAAGAAAACAATGGTTTCGAAAAATTGAAGTGAAAAAACATTGAAATATTTTCCTTTTAAGAGAAATCATCAATAATAGAACCTTGAAAATGAGCCAATGATTTCAAAAATAAGTGAAGTGGAAAACACATTCAAAAAATTTACTTTTAAATTAATAATTTATATTTGGTATACTTAAAAACACATAAAGTTTTCAACAATAGGTTAAGTTAAAACACATTAAAAACTTTTAATTCTAAAATAATATTTAATAAGGGAGACTTGAAAAATATATAAAGGTTTCAAAAATAGGTGAAGTAAAAACAATTTGAAAACATCTACTTTTAGAAATAAATTTAATAATGGAGAAATAAAAAGATAGAATGTTTTCAAAAATGTGATTTCAATTTTTTTAAAACATTTAATTTTTAAAAATATTAGGGTGGAAGAATCCAATCATGGAAGAAAGATGTTCCAAAAGAATCAATTTAACTCAAATAAAGGATTTGAGTTAACAAAAAACCTTATAACTATGGTATCCTTTGAATAAGAATCCATTTAAATAATGAAAATAAAAATGGATCTTCAAACACCTTTAATTAACTAAATATGGTAAAATACACTAATTTTTAAGCAATCAAACTATTTTAATGATGTCATGGTGCATAATAATAATTATATCTCAATAAATAAAACTGGAGACATAGAATCCTTATGATATCCGATGCTTTGGAATTAGAACCTCCTTGAAGAATTTGATTTCAAATGAAATAATAAAATTCATGAAAAAATAGGATCATAATAGAAAATATTATAAGGGAAATAGATACACCATTCCAAAGAAATCATGGTTTGTAAAAAGTAATCTGTCTCATGTAGTGAAAATTTGAGACAAGAAATACCTACCTTATATTCCATGCCATATTCAAACATGACATAAGATCCTGTATAATGAAAATAAATATATTAATAAATTACTTTATAATTTATAAATAAATGAATTACCCTTTTAATACTTATTTATAATCATCCATTATAAATATATTACCCAGATGTAACTATTTTTTGATTATTAGGTGTTGTAATGTTTGAATATTTGATTCATATAAACATCATGGGGATAAGATAGATTACCACTAGGTGGTTCAAGATTAATCATTCCCAGATTAATCAATATAGAAAAATATTTTTTTTTAATTATTTCTTATGTCTCATTTTTACAAGGTGAAGTACATGAATATGGATTGTGGAAAATAGATATTGTAGTGAACTAGTATCAATGTGTCTAATGATCGAAATGTGTAATATTAATAATGATTTTAAATAACAATGTAACACTTATATAACAATTAATATATAATAATTACATCATTATCATATTATATTACTATTAAATGAAATTCCTCAACCATTCATTATATGAACAGTATGACAACGTTCATGTAGGTCGTAAAACTAACCCAAAAATGAGCATGTTAAAATGGTTTAATGATTAAGGAATTGTATTTATATAATTATAATAAAACTTTTAAACAATATTAACGATATCATATATATATATATCATATATAACCTTTAAATCAATTCTTGGAACCATAAATGATGGGTGGTGATGACAAATGAAATTCATCGTTCGTGGAGGCGGTTGTGCACCGTACGGATGATTAACAATCCCATTTCTCAATGATTGGATTGAATGATGGGATATGAAGATTTATAATTTTAGAATATTATTTTGTACATATAGAACATATTTATTCATCAAATCATACCTTTATACCATCCTTGATAGGCAGTGATGAAAAATGAACAACATAACAACACGGAGGCAGTTGTCTACACATATGCCCGATCAATGTTAATTTTTTTTCATAGTGGATGGTAGTTATTTAATAAATATTTTACAATTAATATAATCATATTTTATAATAATAATGATAATTATTTCATTATATTAATAATTTTATAGATTATTTATGAAGGAGAAGATTAAAAAAAGTGTAAGTGAATGTAATACTAACATTGGAAGCTTAAATTTTTATTCAAAAGACTTCTTAGAAATGATGGTAATAAGAAAAATAATGGAAACAATAATTTTATGTAAGTGGTAGAGGGAAATATTATTGGAAACCTAGTCTATTAAAGAGAATAAATTCAAAGGATAGGTGAGTATTTTTGTGGTGAAAATGTTAACCTTTTATAAGTGAAGGTAAGGGTAGTTTTGGAACTAACCATTCCATTTTGAATAATGTAATTTTACAATTAAAAATTTAGTTGCTCCAAAATGGGAAAATTGGAGGGGAAGTGTTTTTGGGTCAATATTATCATTATACAATAATTTTTTCAAAAACCCAATATTTTTTATAAAGTTTTTCATTAATATTTTTAACATTTACCCTAATTTAATTTTATCATGGTAATTAATTGTAAACTTTCAGAGTTAATATTAATGGAAAAATATAATATTATAAATTTACCTAATTTTAACCTAATTATTTTATGATTTTAAATAAATTTACTGAATAAAATTATTAGTGTTTTTAAATTTATGTTTCAAAATAAACATACTAAACGCTTATTTTTTAAGGAAAAGTGCATTATTATGTTTAAAAATTTAAGCACATGACAAGATTATCATAGATGCACCATTTTATGAAATAAATTGATTTATTATAAAAAAATAAATATTCGGTGGCTCTCAAATCAACACAAAACCAAATATCACAATCAATGCACATAAATAGAATAAAGTATCAAAAATAGATTTTATTAATGTAAAATTTCAATTTAGTTCCCAAAATATTACACATATGATTTATAAGTTGAAAGAATATTATAAAATGAATAATTTCAATAACTAAATAAATATTTTATTACTTAAAATATTTTTTAATTCTCTAGGATACACTCACATTATTATAAAATCATATAAATTATATTCTTCAAAAAAACCATATGTTTTGTTAAAAAAATCAACATTTTATAGAAAAAGCTAAAAAATCCATTCAAAGTCAGTTATAATATGAATAATTCAAGAAATTAATTTTATCATAGAGAATATAAATTATAGAATTTATAAATTTATTTTAAAAAAAATACATAATATAAATAAAATGATTTTTTTTAAAAATAAAATTTTTCCATATTCATTCATATAAATTTTTTATATTTCAAAAATAATAAATTTTAACGGTATACCATCTCAGTGATTATTATATATTTATTAATAATGTTCATAAAATATGTTTTGGTTTGTTTATGATGGGTGTTTCTTGTAACAAAAGTTACCAAACATTTCATCTATTTTTATAAGGTTTAGAATTTTGGGTAATTACAGTCCACCCATAAAATAAATAATGTCCTCACAATTACAATTATTTATTACTAATGAAGATAGCTAGTTATATTATCAATCATGATATAAATTACAATGAAAATTAATTTTACTATCTTATGATACATTATTATACTTATCTTTTTCCCAAACAACATTATATAATCATTTCTCATGTATATACTTGTACTAATAATATATTATAAAGAACATTGCATTGCCAAAATTTCCTACATATCCAAGGTATAAAACTAAAAAAAATCATATCCTATTAAAAATATATTCTATCTTCAATATATAATGGTATTCACCACCTGTTAAAAAAATCACATAGTAACCTATATATACAATAATTTGAAAATACTATTAACCACAATAATATAATGAATAAAATATAAATAAAATAGTTATAGAAACTGTCAGAATTACATTGTAAAAAATCACTCTATAATTTTTTACTCAAAATAATATATATTTCTATCCTAAGAGTTATTTATTCTCAACCATGTGTTTTCAATAGTTATATCCAAAATCATTTCATTGACATTAACTCACACTTTAGGGTACCCATAATATTTATCAATCGTATACAATGCTTTAAAGTAAAATTATTAAATATAAATCATTATGTTTTTCATAATTCTTAATGAAATTGTGAATGCACCAAAATATCACTCATTAATGAAAATATCTAAAAGAATCAAGATTTAATCTCTATTATTATATTATCATCAGTAACATAGGTAAGACTAGGGGAATCAATTTTCAACCATATATTAATATTTAATCATTTATGTCTACTCCCTTATTTGTCTATATAACATTGTATGAAGACCTCCTCCCCACAAAGGTACCACTTATAGATAGATAATAAGAGTAGAGAGATAATAACACCCAAATCCTACCTCCATTTGGCTATGTGTTGGAGACAAGCACTGAGGGTGTATCATACACATAGATGGGAGGAAATACCATCCAAGAAGAACATTATGAATGTGTTATAAGATAAAATAATAAATAACTCATACTAATAATAATAAAAGATCCCAAAACATGTGTGTAATGTCACAAAAACTGAAAAACTACAAATGAAACTACATGTTCCAAAAAAATATCTGGTAGTGAACAAGAATCCAAAACATCTCCTTAATAACTGCATGAGCTAGTAATTTCCTTCATGATACCAGCTCCCACAGTCCTAAAAAATAGTTTTTATGCATAGGGTGAGCATAATAGTATACTTTTTAGGATCATCCTCGGAGAATTTCATGAAATTAATAAAGAATCCATACTAAATCATAGTGAATAAACAAGTAAAGTTAACACATCACCTAAGAAGGTACACTAAGTTCCTAGAATCACCAAGGATCTATCAACAGGTATCTCATACAAGTATTAATATAATATCCAATATAATATCAAATTAAGGTACCTAACTTCCACTTACCCACTGGTTACCACTCTACACTAACGTCACATAACCTATTCCATATCTCCCTAATAAATGATCCCACCTGAAAACTCATGGGAAAAATTAACATATCTTGTAATTAATTCATAAAATCATCTCTTCATCAAAATCATCATCAACACATACCCATATAGTAACCATGTAGTTCTCGGGATCCCCTATAGCTTATGCATCATGTATTATACCACAATCTATCACAACAGATTCACAACCAACTTATAATAATCCTTATATTACTATATTCAGAGATACATATATTTTAAATAACCACAATCCATTACATCTCTATACATAGAAATATTGTAATGATATCCACTATTTATAACAACACGTTATACTATTATGAGAAGAGAGAAGAGAAAGATGGGGTAGTAAGATATCCATTCCTCATAAACATGGATGTCGGGGAAAACGACCTCCTAAAGTACACTAAGTGTCAGTCTCCCCACCAATATTGGTGAGGTATTTTATGAAATCATATAACATACAGACAGATATACCACACAACCCTAATATGTTTGAACACCTAACCTAGAACTCAACTACAGTTATCATCTCTTGGACACCTGATTTTCATTAATAAGGAATAGATTACCTATAAAGATTGAAATATTTTGAGAGGTTTGAGCTAATTATTTATTTTAATAATCACATAATATATTAATTGTCAACCATTTACTATGCCCTCTAGAAATATAACAATCTGATTCCATGTACTCCTGGCATAAACCAACCTATTACATGGTTCCTCAATAATTATCATTAATCATATTATTCCAATACTATAACACAATGGGTTAAACCATTTAATATTGTTCACTATTATGAAATTCAAGGTACTCTAAGAATCACCCAAGGACATTATAAAAACATGAATCCACCATGCACAACAAAAAGCATTAATAATTAGGAAAGGAATGAAGAAAATCAGAAACCCATCCATCTAGCCTTTATAGATAATTTATTATCACAAAATCATCCCAATGTTAAACACACCAATAAAAGGAAAATCCCACCTTTAGCTCATTCCGTTTTTCTCAATTCCATCCCAGACACCACCATGTATATCCTTATGCATACCACCATCACAGGTGCCAAATTCTTCCACAAACTAAGAATCCTCTCCCATTTCATCAAACTATTTGCCATTACATGATGAAATCATGTTGTATATTGATTCTACTCATCTAGATTAATCACACATGGAAGAAATAAAACAAAAAATAGGCAATTGGTAATCTATGCCCTAAAAAAGGCAACTAACATTCCTAATAAAACTGGATCACTCTCCCCAAACAAAATTCAATGTGAAACAACCAATTATTTATCACATTGAATTAACTAATTAATTTATCACATTTTAAAACCATTGGAATCCTAAAGCATTAGTTATAAATAGATATTAATTATTTAAACGTTCTTATAGCATAAAATCTAGTATTACCATACTATAAAAGAAGAATGGTTTAATTTAAACATGCCTTATTGTTATTTCACTAACAAGAATATCCAACATTACATTATTTATCTAATTACAAACATAACCATCATGATAATAAATAGTATAAACATATATATCAAACTATATTGAACAACTAGAGGCAAAACATTACCATGATATAAACACAAGCAATCACAAAAACCCAAAAATCCATGCTTTTCTCCTTTTCTAGTTTCATATTCATTAATGTTAGTTCCACCATTAACCTAGGAGATAATACATAGTAAATATCCAATTGAAATTAAAAAAAGGTGCTATAATAAATCCCCTACATCAATTTGAATGTTAAATATTCTCTAAAGAAGAATGAATGATTGAGGATCAAGCACCACACAAAGAAACACTACCAAGATGAATGGATTTCCAAAAATGACATCCATCAATAGAAAACAAACAAGCTCAGACATCAGACACAAAAACTATTGGATGTATATAATGAACAATCAAGATATATAATATCAAAGGGAAATATAATAGGTATGATCATACCTTAAACCAAGAGAGATCGATCCTTTTTGATCCTGGGTTAGATCGTAATGGAGTCAATAACTTGGTTCAATTGGGGGGGGGGGTATAACTAACACTTATGTAAGATCTTGGGTTTTTTTCTTGATGTATGAATCCATTTGTTTTTATTAAACTCTTGTTTATATTCAATTTTTTTATTAGACCCTAAAGTATCAACCTTCGGCCAGTTGGGTAGTGTTGGGATAAAATGGGAAGGTGGTTGGAGGTTAGTTGCATGTCAAATACACGATTTGTGTTTATAATACACGATATGTATTAAATACCTCATGTGTATTAAACACATGATATTTATTGGGTTGGAAATACATTTTTTATGGCATGTAATGGTTTTTCCCCACAGGGGAGAAACTTGAACACTACGTGGAATGTAAAGGTTACATACTGTGTAATATTTAGGGTTTAGTTTTCTTATAAAGATACATGGACTCTTATTTTGGATAGAACCGTCATCCCTCTTGTCTCATGCATAAGAGGTCCACTGAGTAATAATATCATGGATCCCTAAGCTAGGTTCTTGGTTTTATTCACTATTTAGACTCTGATTTGAGTTCTAATCATCTCATTAGATAGTCACAAGTCATTTGTCTATTCATCTTTCACCTTTCACCATTTCTATTCTCCTAAATAGAGTTATTTTGGTTTAGACTATTATTCGTTATTTTTAAGGAATTCATTCGTTCATCCATTTTATTTTGATTCAGGTCGAATTAGGAGAAGATAATGGATGTGTGTTCTACCGTGGGATTAAGATAAGTGTTCTATAACATTTCCTTTAATGTGTAGTTGTTTTATAGACAGTTTACATTATGCCACACACCATAATTTCTAGGTGATTATCATAAATTAAATAAGATCCATGATTAAATTGTTAGAACCTGGTTAGGTCACCCACATAGTACCATTTGATGGTTGGAGGTTTTCAACCCCAACCCGAAATACCATTGTGGTGTGTTTATGTATTTTCCCCAAGACTTACCACCTTGTTGAGTGCCAGTGAGCTTACAATATTAGTGGGATAATTAATTAATGTAAATTTGATATATAGAGAGGCTTTATTCCTCATTTATAAGTGATTTAATGTTATTAAAATGTTTAAATGGATTAAATGAGAAATGAGGAATGATTTGGAGGAATTCATGCATTATTTTTTCATTTTGAATTGATTATGAGATGATAAATGTTTTATATGCCAAGGATATTTCCAATCCATGGATCCGACCGATGTGGGTATGATACTTGATTTATTTGGATGAAAATGAAATATTATCAATGGATTTGGAATATTAGGTTTGATATTAGATTCCATTGACATTTATACTCTATGGATCTGGATTAATTTGGATTCCAAGGACATTTATATTCCTTGGATATGGATTTCTTAGACCACCTTGGACATATTCTATTGACATTCTCCTTGGTCTTCTCCGAAGTCATTACCGATTATTCTATGGAGATGATCCAGGGACTCAAGGGGATAAATCGTTCATTTTATACCTTGGATCTAGACCATGTAGGTCTGGCACTTGGTTACACGGCAGAAGCTGTTGAGAATTCCTTGAATATTTCTACTCCTTGGATCTGTCCCTTGGGGTCAAACACGTGATTAATCAGTATTGGATGCAGGGGATGTTTTAAAATTCTTTATAGATGAACCGTTTTATGGGTTCATGATTATATATGATAGGAATGATAGTATTAATCCAGATTAAGTTTCATATACATGTTATATATTTCACACCACTTTAGCTTATATACACTAACTTGACTTGTTATAAACACCATTGGTGGTTGACTACTGAGTGATATCTCACACCCCGTTTGGGCCACCGTTGGGTACTCTGACATAATTCATGGATGCAAGTATGGACTAGGTCAAGTGTCTGCATTATGATTCTTGATTGACTGTGAGTAAGAGTATGGTATAAAATGACCGTGATATGGCTCATGATGCAACCAGAAGATAGTTTTTTTGGTCTTATGTATTTTTAACACATGTATTTTACCTAATTATTATTTCTATGTATTTCTTTCCATTTTTATAGAGACATGACATCCATAATTTGTATATGATACTGCCTTGGCTTGATTATTTTTATTATATTCTTATGGATTTTTATCTTCTATCATTGATTTATATTACACTTCCTCTATTGATTGATGTCATTTCACCTCAATGACAATCTTATTTTGGGGGTATAGTCTCCCTATTGTACCCCCTTGGACCCTTACAGCTAGTCAGCAGCCTTTGGAATATAGGGATGTGCACTTGAGTCTATGTGACCCACCAGACTGGGGAACCATATAGTGGCTCTCAGGTTGTGACATTACAATGTAATATCAAAGATGTTTCTTTTATTTCCATACTATTTTGAGACAATATAAATGAGATTAGGAAAAAATTGGAACTTTTTTATAAGACGTTCCTAGGAGTAGATAACCCGTGTTTAGGGTAATTACCAAGTTTCATAGAGTAAGGAATTGTTGTTCTATACATTTCCTATAATATTTGATTTGATTCCACCATTGGGTGATGCACTTGGTATGTGGTGTTTTTATTTCAAAGATTGGGGAATTCCATTTTATCCTTGGTTTGATATGGAATGAAATCATTTATCATGCATCATTTTAGGCACCTTATAGGATCCACATGTCACATATATTCCATTCTATATAGGATGCATCGCTTGACTTAATGGAATTTATTACGTGCGCCTTGTGTTATATAATTGTTATCTATTAACGTTTCATATAAAATATTGAGAAACAGAATAGGTACTTAATGTAACTTTAGTAGCCTAAAAAGTTTTTTCATACATAGGCTAGATAATACACCTTATGTTTTCAATTATGGAATGTTTATTCATGGACCATTGGTCCAATAGGATGGAAGATGTTTTGATCTATGTTAAATGGATGCCACACTTCTGTTTATAAGGTGTATGGGACCTTATAAATTGGAAACCATGATATATATAATTCAACCATTTAAAATAATTATTATATGAATACAAATGGACATAAAATAAATTGTAATAAAATGGAAAGGTCACAGTTAAATAGATGTTCCAATTGCAATTGATAGTCCATATATCGGGACTTGTGTTGTGAAACAGAGAGCTAGACCCAAACCCAAAATTAGTAGTGGGTATTAGGAAGTGTCTCTGGTGTTCTTTTTGAATGTTACTATTACCCAATACTGAATTTAGAATCATTAATAGGGGTGTATATTTTTTATAGGAAGGATTGTACCCATCCTAGGTTTATACCTATCGCTTTTCCGATACTGAAACTTTTCAAAGGCGTGTGTTTGACATTTTAAGATATATTCCACCATGGAGACCTAAAATCGAATGCCAAGTGGGTGGTGATGACCAAGCTATAGTGGTGGGGGGATCATGGATTCCAATAGTACCTAGAGTATTCCCACTTGTGGAACCACCCATTGTTCCTGATATGGGTGTTGATGCATCTGAGAGAGTTTCTTGGGCTTTATATAGACAATTCCGAGTGATCTGGAGCATACCTTATATATGGAAGAGAAGAAGTGTGTGTTCTAGTAGTATAATTGACCAACATTTTTAGGGGAAAACGATCTACATGATTTTGAGCTATGGATTAAGTTTCTTTTTTAATCCTGGAGAACTATGAGACTCTTCCAAATCATAGAGTCAAGATCAGGACATATATGATTTGGGGATATGTCAAGAATTGTTGGTATGTTCTTAATAAGGATGATTTGATTTGATATATGGTTTAGATGTATTTCCATTCATGATTTTATAATTAATTATTTCTTAATACTCTAAGATATGAACATGACAATGAGTTTATGTATATGGAAGAGGGTTCTATGATAGTTATGGAATATTCAACAATATTTACAAGGAATCAATGTTTTTCTCATATTTATCTTATTGATGAGTTTTTGAGGGAGAGGTTATTCAAGGATAATCTTAGGCATTCTGTTAGATCACAAGTAAATGTGGTTCAATTGAATACTATTACTGATATAGTGAACCAGGTACTTATTACTAAGTAGAATTTGAGAAAATTTGGGGGCCTAGAGCTGGGCAGTGCAGCTTCTCAACCCCGTGGTTCTGTGAAATCTAGAAGGAATTGACATATTGAGATTTCTCATGAGGGTAATAATAGCCAGAGTGTGAGTTTTAGCAGTGAAATCATCTCTCACGAGTGTGGGAGGTAGGGACACTTGGGGAACCGGTGTGATAGAGACCTAGTCGAGTGTCGATCCTATGGAAGGATGGTCCATATACAATAGTTCTACAAGACCATTCCTCCAAAATTTATTGATACAGTTTCTAAAATGACTCTAGGTATAAGAGAATGATTCACATATCCACATCAGGCTAGGTGCCGGAGTACTATCAGCCATTTAGGCTGAGGAGGTGGTTTTGGCCGAGAGATCCATACACCAATTTCACCAAGATAATTGAGTGGGACTACTCTGGGTATTCAAGATATTTCTCAGGGCTATAGTCCAGGCTAGATATATCCAGTATAGCCAATACCTAATGAAAAATCCCCAATATTTATATAGTTGTAGGTACAATCTGATTATCCTCCACTTTGGTATTTTCCATTTCTGACACATGTGCTTCACATTCATTTATATTTGTGCCTGTTTTGGAGAGAATTTGGTTCAATGGTAAGTTTTATGATGGAATGATAACACTCAGTAATCCATTTGGAATTAGATCGATGATTTTACTTCATTTTAGAGAGTCCCCCTTTGATATTGGTGGGTATCACTTTTTTGGGAATCATTTTATCCTCAAGATGATTTGGTTTTATGTCATGTTGGGTATAGACGTGTTGTTTTCTTATTATGATTTTTTCCATTGATATTCCTAGATTGTATCCTTCACATCACCATAGGGTGGTAGGTATATCCATATGTATAAGTGTGATGACCAAGATGGTAGAGATAGACCAGAGCATCATGGGTTGCGTGGCGTGACAACCTTGATTCCTAGCCTCTTTGTGGATGATCAGAGAATATGATATGATGAATTTCCTACAATAATTGATATTTTTTGGGATTTCGTCCTAGATGGATTTTTTGATTTTTTTTCCCAAGAGAGAGGTATAGTTATCTACTAAGATAGTTAAAAGAGCTTCACTAATATACATTCGTCCTTATAGGATGTGCACTACTGATTTGTAAGACTTCAATAGACAACTAGAGGACATGGAAGTGAAGGAATTTATATGACATAATACTTCCCTTTTGGGTTGGAAAATCCCTTTTTCCAAGAAGGGGGACCGAAACCCCATGAAATGTGTGGATTAATAGAAATTGAATCAGTTGATGATTAAGAATCAATATCCTTTACCCCAGATGAAAAACTGCTTTGATCATCTCTGAGGAGCTAGGGTTTTCTCGAAAAATGATTTTAGCTTGGATTATCATTAGTTGTGTTTCTGACCTGATGATATACCTCATAAAACTTTTTGTAGTAGGTATGGTCTATATGAGTATCTAGTTATTTTATTCGGTTTCAAGAATTCATTGATAGTTTTCATGGCCTTGATGAATTGGTTTTAATATCCATATCTAGATTCGTTTGTGGTGATATTTGTAAATGATATCTTGGTGCATTCACACAATTGAAAAAACCATAAAAACATATTGAGATCATATTGGATACACTGAGAGAGAATATATTATATGATAAGATCACAAATGGTTAGTTCTGGTTGGATAAGATTCACTTCATATGTCATATTAACTCTTAGATAGGAGTATCAGTTGACCGAGATAAGGTGGGAGTTGTAGTTTCCTAAAATAATCAAAATAAAGTCTTTGATATATTGAGTTTCATTGGGATAGGTAGTTATTATAGGTGTTTCATACAAGACTTCTAACACTTAGAAGCATCTATTACATGCTTGACTAAGAAGGTTGTGATGTTTGTATGGTTTGATACATGCGAGACAAAATTTTCAAGAGATAAAAGGGAGACTGACTTCAGAACTGATTTGGATTTTTCCAGATCCTAGAAGAAGATATACTATATATTATGATGCCTCGAGTATTGTGATAAGAGAAGTTATAATTCAATAGGAGTGATTTGTTGTGTATGGGTCTCGTTAGTTGAAGCCACAAAGGAGGAATTACTTAATGCATGATATCGAGTTAACCACTATTGTTCATTCCTTCTGTTGTTGGATGAATTATTTATTTATATATTTTTATTGTGTAAATAGACCAGAAACTCCTCACGTACATATTTACATAGTGTAAATTGAATTTGAGGCAATGAAGGTGGGTTGAATACCTATAGTATTTTGACTTCAAGCTTTCTTAAACGTATATAAAGGTAAATTTAGTTTCCGATTCACTAAGAAGGATCAGAAAAATAAAGGTAGTTTAGGAGGATTGTAGTGATTGGATGTTTAGGGACTTGTCCTCTGAGATGCACTTATACATGAAAGATAATCATGGGAATATTTTTCTTTCGTCATTAGTAGTAACTTAATATTTTTGGGATTGGGTGAGGGTAAGAAAACTATTGTATTATGAGGGCCTATTCCTATGGTAGATCATAGATAGTGATGAACCACATCATGGATGGACCATTGGTGGGGATTAGATTCTATGAGTATGTGGTCGCTTTTGGGTTCCAGTAAACATATGTGAGATGCTGATGTGGGAGTTTCAGGCCTTCACTTGGACATCACATTCTGGAGTAACACAGATGTGTTGGGATTTACAACGCCAATATTAGTGGCAAGGTATGGAGTGAGAGGTAGCTAGTTTTTTCATGTAGTGTTCCATATGTGGGTAGGTGAGGTAAAAATACAATGACCAAAAGGTATTTTACAACAGTTTCTCATTCTTGAGTTGAAATGGGATGATGTTGCAATGGAGTTTATGATAGGGTTGTTCAGGTAACCCTGATGTAGTGATTCCATATGGGTTATTGTGAACAAGCTATGGAAGGTAACCCATTTTTTCCTATAAAGGAGTCCTTCTCAGTAGATGATCTTGGGAGGATTTATGTTCATGATATTTTGTGTCTTCATTGGGTTCGTCATACCATTGTATCAAATAGGGACAACTGGTTTACATATTGGTTTTGGGAAGGCTTGTAGTGGGCATTGGGTACAATGGTTCTTCTGATAATAGTATACCACCCTCAGACTGATGTCCAGTTAGAGTTCCATGTATAGTTTTTAGTGGAAATTCATAGAGAATATGTCCATGATTTTAGGGGTTAATAGTGGAAGAATATACTTGTGGATGAATTCACCTACAATAATAGCTATTAGGTGAATGTACAGTGAGGACCTTTTGAGTCTATGTAAGATATTCCATGCTGATCACATCTATGCTAGTTATAGGTAGGAGAAGAAATTCTTCTCAGACCACCACTCGTGCATGAGACTATGGAGTTGGTCCCATTGACCAGAAAGCGGATGAATATGAGACAGTTTAGATAGAAATCCTACACCAATTTTTGTTGACAACCTGTGGATTTAGAGCTTATGGATTGGGTCTTTTTACATATCTCTCTAAGGATGGGGCATAAACATATTTAGAGATATGTTAAGATTTTACCAAAATATGGGAGGCATTATATGATTTTGGATAGAGTCTAGCTAGTAGCCAATCAGTGTCAGTTACCTTTGAGGTACCGATCCACACACAAAATCTTCCATGTATCTCATCTATGTTATTATCCTCCAACCCAGTCTCATAATCTTCAACTAGATGAGGTTGAGCTATAGGAAGATTAATCCTTTTAGGATCATCCTATATGTATCATTGATCAGATCATGAAGGTTCTATAAAGTTGTTTTTTCCCTCTAGTATGGGAACAATGGCAGCATGGTTGTGTACAAGATATGAAATAGGAGAGAGAGATAGATGTATGTGATCATTGGATAGAAATATTTCTAGATGCTTCACCGCCCTCAGAAGAGAAACTCAAGGATGGTTTTTCTTAAGTGGGGGAGACGGTAAGATCCCAGGTTTCTTCATGAGGTATAGAAATGCTTTTTTTTTCATATTAAACACTTTCTCATGTTCTATTTTTGTCTTAGACCCTAAATTCGGCCTTGTAGGGTGGTTGGGTTTTATTGGGATGAAAGGAGAAGGGGATAAAGGTTGGCTGCATGCCAAATACACGACATGTAATTGGAATACATTACATTTATTAAATACATGTCATGTATGGTTATGGCCAGAACCTTTTCATGGTGTGTAATGATTTTTCCCTTGATGGGGAAACACGAACATTGCAAGAATTTAAAGGGTATATTACATTTAATATTTTTAGGTAAGATTTTTTAAAAGGAGGAAGGGATACTTAGTTTGGATAGATCGCTCACCCTCTCCTCTCATGCATAAAAGGTCCACCAAGGAACACTACCATGGAGTTATAAGTTATATTGTTGGATTTCTTCACCATACAGACCCCAATTTGAATATCGATCATCTCATTGGATATATATCGGTGATTGATATATTCCTCTTGTTCCTTTTTACATTTTGACTTATACTTGCTAAATTTATTTCATGAGGATTTTTTCCCTATTTTATGGGCATTCATCCATTATTTTATCTTTATCCAATCCAAGATGAGTTTGGAGCTGATACTAGACATGTTTTCTACATAGGTATTATGGTATGTGGTTTATAACTTTTCCTAAAAATTATTTATGTTTTTTAGATATTTTATATTGTAACACTTTTTGACCTTTATTGGAATTTTATATAAATTACACTAATTCATTGATTAAATATTTGTACCATTGTTAGGTTTCCTGCATAGTACCATGTGATGGTTGGATTTTGTTAAAGTCAACCCGGAAGACTATATAGGTGTATTTATGTATCTTTCCCATGATTTACCACCCATCTGTGTGCATGTGAGCTAGTCATCTTAGTGGGAGCCTTAATGAATTTTAATGAGATATTAGTAGAGTTTTTATGGTTCCTTTCCAAGTGATGACATGTTTTTAAAATTGTTATTTGAATTAAATGAAAAATGAAGAATGAGTTAGATGAAATCATGGTTTAATAAATAGTTTTGAATTTATTATGGTATCATAAATATTTTGGATTCCAGGGATATTTCTACTCCTTGGATTCATCCAGTGTTGGACTAACAATTGACTACATTGGATGAAAAGTATATTTCTACTCTATGGTTCTAGAAAATTGGGTTTGAAATTGGATTCCATGAACATCTATACTCCAGGGATAAAAATTACTTTGTATGCTAAGGAAATTTCTGCTCCCTAGACCAAACTTACTTGTAATTCCTTGTACTTGCTCATTGGGGTCCTCCAAAGGCATTAGAATTTTTTCTAAAGATAATATCCATGGAGTTGAGGGGATTCCTTGGTCATTTTATACCTTGGATTTGACCCATGTCAGAAAGACACTTGATTACATAGAATTTACCATTGAGTATTCCTTGTAAATTTTTACTACTTATATCTAGAACATGGGTTCTAACATGTGATTACTCAGAATAGGCTATAGTGTATGTTTTACTATTCTTTAAAGATGACCCCTATTATGGGTGATTTATTATAGTTGATAGAATAGAAAGTGTTAATCATGCTTAATTTTCATATTCCTGTTATATATTTCCCATATCATTAGATTACATACATAGAATGGACTTGTAATAGACATTGTAGGTGGTGACCTACAGAGTGTTGTCTCACACCCTATTGGGGACACCATTGGATAATCAGACATACTTCATAGATGAAAATATGGACCAAAAAAGTACCCTCTTTATGATTCTTGATTGACTCTACATAGGAGCAAGGGATCGCATGAATGAGAAGGATTGTGGTGCTATCAAGAGATTGTTCTTTTTGTTATTTTTTATTTTTGATAAATGTATTGTACTTGATGTTTGTTTCCATGTATTTTCTACTGTTTTGTATAGATACATGACATATGGTTGAGGTATCTACACACAAGAGGTGCTCTTCCTCTTCAAGAGAAACCTAGTCAGGATTCTCTCCTCTCCATGATGGAGGCAACCTCTATGCCAGTCTCTCCCCCACTAATTGAGGGGGGGTTATTGTCCATTAAATGAGCAGATTCATCCTTCACCCTATTTTTGAACCCTGATTCACTTCATTCATTTCCTCAATTCCCACTCGGAATGATAGTTTAGGAGTTTCTCCATAGAGCCCCTAACCTACAGTTATCATCTATAGAGTTCTAAGAATCATCGAATATTCTAAATCATACATTAGTTTCTAGGTTTTATTAGTGATGGCTTTCAGTGGAAACATTCGTTAGACACATCTTCGGAGCTTGGGATTTACATGATAGTGAGACAATGTGTCTTTTGGATAATTTCCACATTAAGATACTCTTTTCCTTGGAGGTAGATATCATCAAGGCCTGGTCATGTTCACCTCACAGCTTCAACGCTTACAGATTTTTCCTATTTCGGTGGTCCTTCAATTTTAATATGAAGCGTGATCCCCCAAATATGGTGACTTGGGTATGATTTCCCAATCTCCCCCTTCCATATCAACATCCTTCAGTTATGCCTATCCTAGGGAATCAGATTGGTAGGTATATATGTTCAGATAGTCGAATTGAAGCACTTTTCCGTCCTATCAATCTATGTGTCTATGTTGAATTATATGGTTAAAGAGTTCCATTTGAATATGTTTGGATCACTACGGGCGAGGAGTACCACTGCAATCAACGTGTGATCTATGAAACATTAACTGATTTCTGTTCTGGATGCATGGACCCGGGACACTCGCTGGACTTCTATCATAGGTGGGCTCTATCTTCTTTGTGGGGGGTAAATGGTAGTTGAAAAGAGCTTGAGGTGAATGGCGAGGTCGAGATATTGGAGGACATGTCTTATATGGTGGAAGATAAGGTGGGAGGGGGGATTCCTCTAGTAGTTTGACAATGGGGGAGATGAATTTTTTTAGTCCAGTGGTTCATGATGTGGAAATTGAGGCAGGTTCTGGCCAGTCATCCTGATCTCAGTCGCCAATAAGGAAGGCCTTGATGCCTCAAGACAATATTATAGTTGATCATTTTTAGTAGGTAGAGGCTGGACCTGGAAAAACCTACCACTTTGATCCTCCTCAATGATAGTGTGAGGGAGGATAGTTTGGTTCTGCAATATGTGGCTCAAGTGAGAAGTCAGATGATTAGGCGTAAATATATTGTGGTGTAGATGGCAGATGATAAGGAGAATGGTTCTGTTGAGGTACTAGGGTCGGGTTGTATTGTTTTGCGGAAGGAGTTTCAAGGGCCTACTACAGAGGTAGATTATCAAACCAATTAAGGGAATGAAGGGGGTTTTGATTCATGGTACCAGAACTCAACTCATTTGAGAAAAAAATATGAAGGGATTGGAAAAGAATGCTTGAGTTCTGACCTTACTAACTCATCAGAGGTAGTCCGAGGAAGTGTGAATGATTGCAATGGAGATTTACACAACCATTCGGTAGGCAAAACATCAATCTTGAAGAGTAATAGGCGTAATATGAGGAAGAAGGTTAGGAAGTATTACTCTTCCTTACCACCTCTGCTAGAGGCCCAATATTATAGGAAGGTTATCACCAAAAATTTTGACACTGAGGATGTGAGTCATCAGAGAGCAGAGGTCTAGTGTGAACAACCCTTTGAATTACTATTATGCTCTGAGGAAGAATTGGTAGAACATGTATTTATTCTTAATTCTTCTGAGGAGGAGGTATCTAAAATTATGTGGAGGTCTTTAAGGGTGAACCCTAATAAGGAGAAATATGATTGGGTGAAAAAATAGGACCTAATTCTTGTTGGGGGATTCAACAAAGGGAAAATTCATATTGAGGAGTATATAAAGTCCCAGGACCATCTTCCCTCAAAGTTTGAAAATCTGGTGATGGAGGAACCAAAAATCCTGGTAATATCTATCTCATTGAAATTCTTTAGGGAAAAGGACTCTGGTAATCTTAAATTATTCTTCAATTACCTAGTTTAAGTTGGTGGAGGTTGTTTCTTAGTATGGAATGTTTTATAGTTCAGTTTTAGTTTACTCTTGGATCTATTATACGTGAGTGTTTTGAAGTGAAGTTTGGTTTGATGCACCTAGCCCTTTACATGGATCTGCTTCAGATGGGGTTCAAAGAATGAATCCCTCATCGATTCATTCAATTTGGATTTGGATGTTTGAGAGGGTATGGATATTCCATCGTTTCTGGGACTGTGCACCCTTAAGTGGGAAAGTTATCAGAGTTTTCATGCATTGGTGAGGCTTTTCTGACACGTGGTAGTTGATGGGGAGTGGCAGATCCAATTTTTTTTCTTCGAGTTTTATTATGTTATGGTTACTTTTGGATGTAATGTCGGACTTTTTGGTTTCTCACTTTTCCCTTAAAAGAGTTTTGATAATGAAAAAGTTAATTTTTAGTTAGTATAGATACATGACATAAAAAATTTGTATATGTTATTTCCTTTTCATGATTATTATTATTATAGTATTATAGATGTTTTTCTTCTATCGGTGATTTATATTATGCTCTCCCTATTTTTTGATGTGATTAAACCACTAGGAAACACTAATTATGATGGTATAGTCTCCCTATTGTACCACCTTAGAAACTCACTGGTAGTCTATAGCCTCTGGTGTAAGGGGAGGCACACTTGAAGCCATGTGACCCACTAGATCAAAGAACCATATAGTGGATCAACGATTTGGACTTTACAACATACTAAGGGATAACATCCATCAAAATAGACCCCAAAAATGTCCCAAAAACACCCTACGTTTTCTAGAGAATCTTGAAATCGAATAAATTTAAGAGGAGAAGCGCATACCGATTAATAAGGGGAAATAATCAAATTAAAACACATTTAAGACCCTTCCTTTAAGATTAATATATTTTTCACTTGAAATGGATTAGATCGATGAATATGGAGTGTTATTTAGTCCATTTAAATCAATATTAACCACCTCCATGACATCCACTATGAACTCCACCATGACTGGCGTGTTCATTAGCATTATATAATGAAATTTTTTTCTAGGGCATGTTTCCCATACTCATTTCATTTTCCCCTCACCAAAACCTCCAAAATTGTAGGAATAAATGATTCCCTATCCCCAGTACATACACGAGATCCTCTAAGTCCCCGTGACAGGCCCCATTCACTTTGAAGGTTTTTTCCTGAAAGATTTTCCAAACAAGAGGGAAGCATAGCCAAAATAGCCTGAAAAATAGATTGATAAGTCATGTTGTTGGTTTTAGTGCACCAAGAACCACAAGACTATACCAAAATGGATTTTCCAAGCCCTCGACTCCAATAAATCCTTCCCCACACCCACCACCAGAGCACAGTGGCCCCCATGTTGGCTAAGAGCACTCCTATTTCTTCTGAAACACTTCTAAACTCCCTCTCAACACCATCGAGCCTGGAAAAAAAATAAAGGAAAGGTCCTGAATGTTTATATCATTACACTTCATACATCCAATACGATTTACATTCTCATGAATTAAAACTAAACCGAAAGAGAAGAAAAGAGAAAGGTCATCCTAATAGCCACCCCATAAAAGACCTCTTAATAATTTAACCATTATTGGTGAACTACAACCTCATTTACTGAAACTAGGTACAAAAATATGTAACATTAACAAATAGCTCTTAAAAAATCTCCCTGTGGAGATACCCCTCATGTAATTGAAATTCCATAATCAATTAATTGAAAAATATAAAACCATGTCATAAGATAGATAAAAATTAAAAACTAGAAAACATTTATACAAAGAAGAGGTCAGAATCAAATAATTTAGGATATTGAAGGAATATATTTGAATTTCATTCCTAGCTACCCTGCAACATACCACCATGTTTCCATAGGAGACAAACCAAGGGATTAACATTCTATTGTAACACCTACTTCTGGTGGTACTATATCTCCATATGTTAATCCTCAATGGTTGAATCATTATCAACATCAATCACACTCTAGAAGATGCATGAGAGTCATAATGAAGACAGTTTTGATGCTGTAACACATGAAAGAAATAATGAATCCATCTTATCTGTATGGGAATTTATATGTAGGGTGAAATGACATCGATTCTAGGTAATACATCAAAAGGGAAAAAATGGGTAATGCTTACTCCCATGACCAAACATTCACATCCCATGATGAGGAGTCCCATTTAGGAATATACTATCTTTATTTTCAAACTCCATAGGTTTACTCCAATGGGAAACAATGGACTGCTGTAGATTCTATGCTCCCATCATCTTCAAGAAAATATACTAAACAATCTCTGTTGTTCCCTATAATAATTATAGGCATAGAATGTATTACTCTCCGACCCCAATGTAGCACAATAGAGTATGTAATGGACGTCCAACCACTACTTCAAATGGTTTCATAAAAATGTTTGAGTGAAAACTAGAGTTTTAGTAAAATACGAACACAGGTAGGTGCTTCATCAACAACCCTCCAAAATATAGGACACAATCATGAAACACATCATCAAGAGTTCGGATGGTATCTTTGTTTTAACATCCATTTATGGATTGAAAGCAATGCTAAGGAAGAACTGAGAGCCAAAATAATACAGAAGATTTCACCACAATCTAGAGATGAAATGATAATCATGATCAGAGATGATCATCCTTGGGACTTCATGAATCCTCAAGAGTTCCTCCTTGTACTTCCATGAAACAAATTCTACTGAGCTTGATTCCTTGATCACAAAGAAGTACATTTGATTTTTTATTGTCCAATATCACCCATATAGAATAAAAAACTACTTGAGATTGAGGTAAACCGATGAAAAAGTCCCTAGAAATTTCCTCCCACTTCCTTTGAGGAACATCTAACAACTGAATAAAACCATTTGGAACCCAATGTTCAATCTTCACCTCTTGGTAGACCAAACATCGAGACCTGAACCCTATAACAAAACACTTCAATGAAGGCGACCAAAACTAACCTCTTAGATAATGGAACATATTTGTCACACCAGAATGTAAGGCTAATGTTGGGATATGAAACTATTAAATAACCACCTCACACATCATCGAAGTAAAAAAAATCTCCCATAGAACATAACCCAATGCTGATCATCCTTCGACCATCCATCCGCGGAATCACCATAGAAAACATGATCTACCTTAAAAACCACCTTAAAATCCAATAGCTAGGACTGATTTCCCAGCTTCACCAAATATGACTATATTATCGACTAAAAATGGAATCATCTATATTCAAACTCCCCTATATCAAGGTGCATCATGGAGATAACTTTTGTCACTCTTCAAAAGTCTCCAGAATCATGAATGACATTACTTCATGACTTCTAGGTCAGTGCATCAGATACAACATTAACCTTCCCCATGATATAAGGAATCTTGAACTAATAATTCTGTAAGAATTACATCCACCATTACTATCAAAAGTTTAGGTTAAACTAGTAGAATATATACCTCAGACACTTGTGATCGATGAAAACCACAAGGTGTTTTTTGATAAGGTAGTGTCACCCAAATTTCATGGAAAAAACTACCACCACTAAAAAAATATCATGGGTAGTATATTCATAATGATGGTGTTATAATTTTTAAGGCCCATAATAAATAGTTTTTCTCTATTGAATCAGGACACTAACCAATATAAGATGTGGTGAATCACAGAAAACCTCAAACTAAACTCCCTATTCTATAAAATAAATAACTTGTGTGTAGACCAAATTCTCTTTTAGGTACTCAAAGGCTGTCTAACACTGATTCATCAACAAGAATGCCTAATATTTCTTTGTCAATGATCTTAGTGGAGCCACAATCCAAGAGAAGTAGGGTATGAAACTCCTATAATAGCTTCCCATACTGAGGAAACTTCACACCTCTAAAAAATTCATGGGGGGATTCCAAAGAAACAATCATTTCAATCTTTGAAGGACCCATGGATAATCCAAACCAAGACATACCATGACATAAGAAATGATCTTCACAAGATGAAAATTCACATGTTGAATGTTTTTTAAATAACTAGTGATGATGAAGAACTGCCAAAACTGCATGTTGATTCTATGTATACTCCTCTTTATATGAAGAGTACATGATTATTTCATAAAATAAAACCATCATGAATCATTCTTGGAAATCTAAAAATTATATATTCATCACCCCCTAAAAATTTCTAGATAGTTTTATACAGCCAACAACATTATAATGAACTCATGATTCCCAAACCAATAGTGGGAATCATTCTTTAGAATATCCTCATTATTTTCTTTAATAAGATGATATATTAATCATAGATCAATCATCAAGAACTAAATTGATCATTTATGTACTCGAATAATCAATAAATCCAAGGAAGTGGGAAGAAATTATTCACTATCAACTAATTTAACTAATAATAATTGATACATAAACATAGACTTCAATTAGCTTTCTTAGTGAAACAAACCAGGACACCCAAAGGTGACATGCTCGAAAAATGAAAACCATCATACAAGAGATCATCTATCTATATCTATTTATCTGGAATATTTTCGGTTATATCCTATATGGATAAATTGATGTCAAATAATATATTATCTATATAACTTTCCCAAACTCGATCTCCCATTAAAGGTGATGTGCTAAAAACTCTTTAAGAATGTCCTCAGGGTACTCTTCCTTTACTATGAGAAAAACTGATAGCTTAATGCATGATGAACTAAATGTAACACCCCAAGATTTCATAGTGTGTTATTTCTTCAAAATAATTCAATAACTTGCACTACACGCAACACCGAGTTCAATCACACCTTGACTTGCAAAAAAAAATCCATTAAAAGAGGTCATGAATAGCATTAACTACATTTTAAACTTTATATAATCCTTATAATTTTAGAATCCATATTATGAGTTTCTTAGTCATAATGCAAGAACAGATTCATTTTCAGTATTGCACTTTTATCAACTTCTAATAGTGAAACCTTTTTAAATACAATATTTTAAACTTTTTGACTAAATGGGGACATCAAAAATTTAAAATGAAACATCCCAAGCTTCCACGGTACGCTTTCTTTGAATAATACAGTAGCGTGTGTTGTACGCAACCTTGAGTTTTAACACACACCACAACTAATCAAACTAGCCGTTATGAATAGTAATACCTAATTTTTGAAATTATATATATTTTTTATTTAAAAATGGACTTCATTTTTGGATTCGGAATATCGAAATTAGCCTAGGGTGAAATTTTGGTACTTTTCGGATAACTTTTATATTTTGATGAATAGTGAAAATTACTAAATTTTAATTAAAAACAACTTTTTTAATCAAAATAATTAATATTGATAAATTATGAATTTGAGTGGTTTTAAAGTATATTTAGAATATATTTTTACCATTTAATATAATGTTGGTCATTGGACATAATTTTACAATTAAACCGAACATAAACAAGTGTCAATCTTTTGATAGTTATTATCTCTTAAAAACACGCTTTTTGTTTTGACAGCGGGAATTAATTTTAAATTAATTTCTGCCACTTCTGTGTTTTGAATTTAGGAAAATGGATTCCATATTTGGAATCAGGATGTTCAAATTGTGTAAATAGGTAACTTTTATTTTTATACATTTTGAATAATTACTGCGGTAAATATTTTATTTACCATGGTTAAGGGTAAATCCGGTAAATAAGGGTTAAAAAATAATATTATAATAATACTAAATTACCCTAAAACGTGTCTTAACCCTATTGGTTGATACATGGTCGACCATGGGCATCTTTTTGTCAATTTTGGGACCCCATGGATCCACTTGTAAGTGATAATGACACTTTATTTTAATTAAGTTAAAATGAATACAAAAATGACACAAGCATATATCTTTTATCAAAACAATTGTTACATAGGGTTATATATGTTGTATTTTAGATTATAAATATTCATTAGAACTATAAAACGATTTCCTACATAATGATATTTTATTTATAATTTTTAGACATTAAATAATGTATTTTATTTATGACACAATGATGATGCAGTAATTACTATAATAGTGAAAAATCAAAATAATTAATATTAAAAATACCCAAATAAATATAATATGAAACTATTAATGCATTAAACTAATTTTCTAGGATAATATGATATATTAGGAGTGATTTAATTGACTTTTTTCGAAGTAATCAATATGTTATGAGTTTCACAAAAATCAACTATTGAATAGTGTCAAAATTGACATAAAAGAGTTCTTAAAAAAAATATTATATTATTAATTGATATTAAATTCCTAAAAATCTAAGGTTCGGCCAAGAGACTTATATCATGATAGGTTCATCATTAATGGACCACTTGGGGGTCTATTGTATGTATATGGTAAGTTTATTAACCATATAATAAAAAAATACAAAGAGACATTGTAAAAGTGAAACTAATTAACTTAGAGTTAATACTTAAAGATAAGGTTAATATAAGTACCCAAACCTGTCTAAATTCTATTGGTTGAGTTGTTTTCGACCCATCACCACCTTAACCTTTGAATAATCAACTTTGGAGCCATTAGAAACCGAATATTAATTTATTATAAATTAATATTTCTAGCTTTTCCAAAGGTGCCCCTCACCCCTCTTATAAAAGGGCACTCGTCCTTCTCATTTCTTCACACCTTCAAAGCCTTTTGGCTCGGCCAAACTCTGCCCAAATACTCTCCCAACTTCCCTCACTACATCCTAGAGGCCTTAGTTTGATCAGAAAGCCAACCTAAGGAGCCCTTTTGATCAAATCAAAAGGAAGAGCCCGAAGAAGAGGTAATGATTTCACCACCCTTTTCTATGTTCATTTCTTCTTCCACTTCTTCTTACTTTGTTGTTACCATTATAAAATAATAAATCTAGTGTCATATATATACAGTGATGTTATTATAAATATGGTACAACTATATTCAGTATTCTATCCACCCTTTGAATGACATGTCACCATACGTGCGTACGTACGGCTTACCGTCTCCACGTCGTGGTGTAATTGTTATTCAATATAATATTATTTGGATGGGTATAATAATGATGTGTAACTCATGTAAATAATAAATATAACATGTTAATTATTCTGTATACATTATATACAATCTATTTATATATTATTTTAATATCAAAAGAATGATATTGTCGCTCGTGCGTACGTACGGACTACCGTCTCCACGAACGCGATGAGATTCATTCTCCATCGTATCCATTCAAGTATAATTATAATTTGATGATTTAAAAATGATGTTTATGGACTTGATATCATTCTGGATATGAATAAGATACAACAAACATGTCTTATGTAACAAAACATATAAAAGAAAATGAGTAAGTTAACACCCGAAACGACGATAATTCTAAGATATTATTAACAAAACAATGTTAAAAGATCATATATGATATCATATTAATATATATGATTCTTGTATAATTTAATAACAATTATTTCACCATTATACAGGAGGTTAACCTACCCCAACCAAAGAAAATTACAAGGTAAGGGTTATTTCACAATCTCTTCATTATCCGAGGTTGTTTATATGTAATAATCTACTGGGATCTCTTTATCATCCACATCCATGTTTCTTAAAAATGTATTTCAAAACATTTTTACTATTTACTAGAGTATGGGTTAAAGTCATTTATACCCTTTTTGACTTTTATAAGTGGTTTATAAAGGAATCTTTCCGTCGTTTTCAAAACAAGGTCCTTTTTAACCTTTTCGACAGAATTAAGGTAAGAATGTTTTTTTTAACTTATACGGCGGGTGCGGCTATTTTCCGCCGTTATAAAATCTTCAAAGCTTCCCTTACAAGCTTATGAGAATATTTTCAAAGAAAATGTTTTATTTTATATGGATCTTAAATGAATTCAAAATAAAAGAGATATTTCTTTAAAAAGAATTTTGATTTCATCTATGTCAACATCCTTTGATGGATTTTACGCTTATTTGAAGTTGATTTATTGTGATACAAAACTTCTATATTGTATTGAAGGTTTTGTGATATGTTTGACTGTGGATGTTCCATTTATATTTCATTCATGGTTTATGAGTAAAGTATTGACATTTCGTATGCTAGTTCCAATAAGAATGTTTATGTTATATTTCAACCTTTACTTCATATGAATGTCTTGGAGAAGTATGTTCCAGGTTGGGGACTGGTTAAAGTAAGCCCTCCAGGTTGGGGACTGGTAAAAGTAAGCCCTCTAGGTTAGGGACTGGTAAAAGTAAGCCCACCGGTTTTGTCTCCCGTTATTAGAGGAACTCCGGGTTGGTGTCCGGTTATTAGAGGCACTCCGGGTTGGTGTCCGGTTATTAGAGGCACTCCGAGTTGGGTTCCGGTTACAGTTAGCCCCAAGGTCTTGGGACGAGGCCTTGACAAAGAAATTAATGTTCAGCATTATGCATTCCAACATTATGAAAGTGGTTATTGATTTTTTCATGTGATTATTCGATTAGTAGAATATCCATGTGAATAAGTAAATGGCATTATTTAATTTTATTTATGCCATACCATGTTGAAAGTTCATGTTTGAAAGGCTTCTGTTTTAGTTATACATTTCCTTAAAAATTTATTCTTATTTATGAAAGTTTCCGCTATATTGTTATCCTTACTGGGCATTTGAGCTCACCCCTTTTCTATGTTTTATTTTTCCCAGGAAGTGAAGAAGTAAATTATGAATGACCTGCTGGGATATTATGTGGGGATATGAGTGTGGATTATGAATACATTATGTTGTTGTAGTAGTTTTTCATTTTATGATGTAATGTAAAACTTATGAATATATCTAGTGTTTCCAAGGCTACTAAACCAATCGGTCTTTCGAGATTTGATCTTTCTTGTGATCATGCCAATGTTATGTAATAATGCACCGACTCTGGGTAACTAGGGTCGGGGCGTTACAGTTGGTATCAGAGGAAGTTTAGTACAAACCTTGGAAGCTAGATTTAGATAAACTCTGATTAGAGCACGTAGACCTAAGATGAACTTTGAGGATTAGTATAGAAGAACTTCCTAGAATTTTGGTATTGTAGAGATTTTGTGAGTTTTCCGAGCAATACATCCCTGTCTGGATACGAGCAGGTAGAGGCGGCTCTGGCACAGATGTACCTAGGGGTAAAACCCAAAAACACCGCTTTGAGCTAGACTCGAACGGGAACTGGTGCACGACAACGGGCCTTGCTGCACTCTTGGTTACGACACTCCCGGAGGATATGCTTAGGATAACTCTCATTTTCTTTACAAATCATTATGAAGGGTTTATGAGTATATACTTCCTCAAAGAAAACATTTTTATGATTATGGATTATATCCATAAATAGTTCAATTTATGTTAAGAGTTTTATAAGTATGGGATTATGTATTTTGATTCATAAACTGATCTAGTGTATGCCATTGTTTAGAAATGGCACCCAGTAGAAGGAATGAGAACTCCAGAAATGCACATGATCCAAAGAGAAGGAAGGATCATATCTTTCATGGTCTTAAGCTAGAATTTATAAGAGAAATAGTCTCCCATGTATTATCATCATATGAAGAAACAATATCATGTGTTGATAAGATAAGTAAAGATTTTACTGAGTCCTATGGCTTTGAAGGGAAGCAAGAGAAGAAAAGGATGGAAGAGAGAAAGATGGATAAAGGGAAGAGGGAAAAGAAGAATTTTCCCATATGTGGTAACTGTGGAAAGAAACACCCTAGAACTTTCCTGAAAGGAATGGGAGTTTGTTATAAGTGTGGAGGAAAAGGGCACAAAGTACGTGACTGCAAGGGTAAGAAAATGGTTTCAAATGTACAATGCTTCATTTGCAAGGAGTTTGGACACTACGCGAACCTATGTCCCAGTCATCAGACTATGCCGCAAATGATGTTATTGGATAATAATCAAGTTATGATACTACTACAGATGAAGAGGAATGATTAGAGTTCTTATATTGATTATGTCAATTGAGTGTTGTATCAACAATGTACTTGTTATAATAATTATGGAGTATATAAGGATTGTACTGCAGTACTATTTCATTAAGGACTTGAGATTGTGTAGAACAAAGAAAAGTGACTCAATAGCAGGATAAATTTTTGGAAAATATATGGTTGAGAGAATGATAAACCATAATATAGTTTTGATACCGAGGTAGTGATTTTTGGAATAATACATGATTGCTTTGGATAAATTATATTGGATATTCATGACTACCTTGGAACTAATTAATGATTTGTATATTCCATCATTGTTGGGGTTTAAAACATTTTTTGGATTAATGAAGTATATCCAGCATTCTATATGGAATAAGGGAGCATGAATGTAATCAATAAGGAATATGGTAATACATGATGAAGGTATTCATATGCTATTACGGGGTAAAAAGGATCTATATTATGTTTACCTTCCTTATAAATGTTGGACTGTGAGTTTGGATAGAATTATTTTGGATAGTTCTTGTTTGGATTATTTTGGATTGCCATAAAAGGACAACCCGGAGGTCGGGCGGCAACCTGTCACGTCCGGCAAGACTGCGAGACTTGAACCCGCAACCGAAGGGCGACAAGGGTGTATCACCTACCACTGGCCCACGAGATGTCCTGGATTAAATAATGTAGTTTTTATTAAGAGATCTTGTAGATGAATTATAAATTCGTTTATTTTGGAACCCTATACAAATAGTGTAAATAGAATTTTTTACATTCTATTATCTTTTAGAGTGAAAGATGAGTTTGTGGTAGAAATTTATTAATGGATAAAACTCTAATTATAAAGTAACTATATCTCCTTATGATCTTAGCCAATCTCATAAATAAATTCCTCAACATTAAGAAAAGAAACTTAGAATAAAAATGTTTTCCTAGATGGTACCTTAAATCATCACTAATTTATGGCTTTGGGATTGTTGGCATTTTCATAGCCATTAGATAATTGATGGTTAGATTTTTCTTCCATATCCATATTTTCCTACATGAAACCCTAGTATGTGTTATTTTCGGTAATCTTCTTACTTTCGACTCTTTATTTTAAATAGAGGCCTCACTAATTCATTTTTCGATATGGGATTTCAACTAAGATATTTTGAAACATCAAAAATGTGTTATCCTAATACCCTATGTTTTGTTGAACCGATGGTATTTCAAATCATCATAGATTGATGAATTTAAGGACCTCAATTTTACACTTGTTTGTGATTGATGACCTCAATCACTACCTATAAATATTTACTTTTTTTCTCCAATTATATGTCTCTAATTGCCACCAATGTTCTCCTAATCGAGATCATAATTTGGTGGTGACCCTTTGATTTCTCTTTTCCTCATATTAAGACTAAATTTTAGTAACCCAATTTCCGATGTGGGTTTTCCCACAAATATATTTTCTACTTTCAACCTTTTATTTTCAAAGAACAATTTCAAATTGCGAGGACGCAATTTATTGAAGGAGGGGAGAATGTAACACCCCAAGATTTCATAGTGTGTTATTTCTTCAAAATAATTCAATAACTTGCACTACACGCAACACCGAGTTCAATCACACCTTGAATTACAAAAAAAAATCCATTAAAAGAGGTCATGAATAGCATTAACTTCATTTTAAACTTTATATAATCCTTATAATTTTAGAATCCATATTATGAGTTTCTTAGTCATAATGCAAGAACAGATTCATTTTCAGTATTGCACTTTTATCAACTTCTAATAGTGAAACCTTTTTAAATACAATATTTTAAACTTTTTGACTAAATGGGGACATCAAAAATTTAAAATGAAACATCCCAAGCTTCCACGGTACGCTTTCTTTGAATAATACAGTAGCGTGTGTTGTACGCAACCTTGAGTTTTAACACACACCACAACCAATCAAACTAGCCGTTATGAATAGTAATACCTAATTTTTGAAATTATATATATTTTATATTTAAAAATGGACTTCATTTTTGGATTCGGAATATCGAAATTAGCCTAGGGTGAAATTTTGGTACTTTTCGGATAACTTTTATATTTTGATGCATAGTGAAAATTACTAAATTTTAATTACAAACAACTTTTTTAATCAAAATAATTAATATTGATAAATTATGAATTTGAGTGGTTTTAAAGTATATTTAGAATATATTTTTACCATTTAATATAATGTTGGTCATTGGACATAATTTTACAATTAAACCAAACATAAACAAGTGTCAATCTTTTGATAGTTATTATCTCTTAAAAACACGCTTTTTGTTTTGACAGCGGGAATTAATTTTAAATTAATTTCTGCCACTTCTGTGTTTTGAATTTAGGAAAATGGATTCCATATTTGGAATCAGGATGTTCAAATTGTGTAAATAGGTAACTTTTATTTTTAGACATTTTGAATAATTACTGCGGTAAATATTTTATTTACCATGGTTAAGGGTAAATCCGGTAAATAAGGGTTAAACAATAATATTATAATAATACTAAATTACCCTAAAACGTGTCTTAACCCTATTGGTTGATACATGGTCTACCATGGGAATCTTTTTGTCAATTTTGGGACCCCATGGATCCACTTGTAAGTGATAATGACACTTTATTTTAATTAAGTTAAAATGAATACAAAAATGACACAAGCATATATCATTTATCAAAACAATTGTTACATAGGGTTATATATGTTGGATTTTAGATTATAAATATTCATTAGAAAGACAAAAAGCGTTCCTACATAATGATATTTTATTTATAATTTTTAGACATTAAATAAAGTATTTTATTTATGACACAATGATGATGCAGTAATTACTATAATAGTGAAAAATCAAAATAATTAATATTAAAAATACCCAAATAAATATAATATGAAACTTTTAATGCATTAAAATAATTTTCTAGGATAATATGATATATTAGGAGTGATTTAATTGACTTTGTTCGAAGTAATCAATCTGTTATTAGTTTCACAAAAATAAACTATTGAATAGTGTCAAAATTGACATAAAAGAGTTCTTAAAACAAATATTATATTATTAATTGATATTAAATTCCTAAAAATCTAAGGTTCGGCCAAGAGACTTATATCATGATAGGTTCATCATTAATGGACCACTTGGGGGTCGCTTGTATGTATATGGTAAGTTTATTAACCATATAATATAAAAATACAAAGAGACATTGTAAAAGTGAAACTAATTAACTTAGAGTTAATACTTAAAGATAAGGTTAATATAAGTACCCAAACCTGTCTAAATTCTATTGGTTGAATTTTTTTCGACCTATCCCCACCTTAACCTTTGAAGAATCAACTTTGGAGCCATTAGAAACCGAATATGAATTTATTATAAATTAATATTTCTAGCTTTTCCAAAGGTGCCCCTCACCCCTCTTATAAAAGGGAACTCCTCCTTCTCATTTCTTCACACCTTCAAAGCCTTTTGGTTCGGCCAAAATCTTCCCAAATACTCTCCCAACTTCCCTCACTACATCCTAGAGGACTTATTTTGATCAGAAATCCAACCTAAGGAGCCCTTTTGATCAAATCAAAAGGAAGAGCCCGAAGAAGAGGTAATGATTTCACCACCCTTTTCTATATTCATTTCTTCTTCCACTTCTTCTTCCTTTGTTGTTACCATTCTAAAATAATAAATCCAGTATCATATATATACAGTGATGTTATTATAAATATGGTACAACTATATTCAGTATTCTATCCACCCTTTGAATGACATGTCACCATACGTGCGTACGTACGGCTTACCGTCTCCACGTCGTGGTGTAATTGTTATTCAATATAATATTATTTGGATGGGTATAATAATGATGTGTAACTCATGTAAATAATAAATATAACATGTTAATTATTCTGTATAAATTATATACAATCCATTTATATATTATTTGAATATCAAAAGAATGATATTGTCGCTCGTGCGTACGTACGGACTACCGTCTCCACGAACGCGATGAGATTCATTCTCCATCGTATCCATTCAAGTATAATTATCATTTGATGATTTAAAAATGATGTTTATGGACTTGATATCATTCTGGATATGAATAAGATACAACAAACATGGCTTATGTAACAAAACATATAAAAGAAAATGAGTAAGTTAACACCCGAAACGACGATAATTCTAAGATATTATTAACAAATCAATGTTAAAAGATCATATATGATATCATATTAATATATATGATTATTGTATAATTTAATAACAATTATTTCACCATTATACAGGAGGTTAACCTACCCCAACCAAAGAAAATTACAAGGTAAGGGTTATTTCACAATCTCTTCATTATCCGAGGTTGTTTATATGTAATAATCTACTGGGATCTCTTTATCATCCACATCCATGTTTCTTAAAAATGTATTTCAAAACATTTTTACTATTTACTAGAGTATGAGTTAAAGTCATTTATACCCTTTTTGACTTTTATAAGTGGTTTATAAAGGAATCTTTCCGTCGTTTTCAAAACAAGGTCCTTTTTAACCTTTTCGACAGAATTAAGGTAAGAATGTTTTTTTAACTTATACGGCGGGTGCGACTATTTTCCGCCGTTATAAAATCTTCAAAGCTTCCCTTACAAGCTTATGAGAATATTTTCAAAGAAAATGTTTTATTTTATATGGATCTTAAATGAATTCAAAATAAAAGAGATATTTCTTTAAAAAGAATTTTGATTTCATCTATGTCAACATCCTTTGATGGATTTTACGCTTATTTGAAGTTGATTTATTGTGATACAAAACTTCTATATTGTATTGAAGGTTTTGTGATATGTTTGACTGTGGATGTTCCATTTATATTTCATTCATGGTTTATGAGTAAAGTATTGACATTTCGTATGCTAGTTCCAATAAGAATGTTTATGTTATATTTCAACCTTTACTTCATATGAATGTCTTGGACAAGTATGTTCCAGGTTGGGGACTGGTTACAGTAAGCCCTCCAGGTTGGGGACTGGTAAAAGTAAGCCCTCCAGGTTAGGGACTGGTAAAATTAAGCCCTCCGGTTTGGTCTCCGGTTATTAGAGGAACTCCGGGTTGGTGTCCGGTTATTAGAGGCACTCCGGGTTGGTGTCCGGTTATTAGAGGCACTCCAGGTTGGGTTCCGGTTACAGTTAGCCCCAAGGTCTTGGGACGAGGTCTTGACAAAGAAATTAAAGTTCAGCATTATGCATTCCAACATTATGAAAGTGGTTATTGATTTTTTCATGTGATTATTCGATTAGTAGAATATCCATGTGAATAAGTAAATGGCATTATTTAATTTTATTTATGACATACCATGTTGAAAGTTCATGTTTGAAAGGCTTCTGTTTTAGTTATACATTGCCTTAAAAGTTTATTCTTATTTATGAAAGATTCCGCTATATTGTTATCCTTACTGGGCATTTGAGCTCACCCCTTTTCTATGTTTTATTTTTCCCAGGAAGTGAAGAAGTAAATTATGAATGACCTGCAGGGATATTATGTGGGGATATGAGTGTGGATTATGAATACATTATGTTGTAGTAGTAGTTTTTCATTTTATGATGTAATGTAAAACTTATGAATATATCTAGTGTTTCCAAGGCTACTAAACCAATCGGTCTTTCGAGATTTGATCTTTCTTGTGATCATGCCAATGTTATGTAATAATGCACCGACTCTGGGTAACTAGGGTCGGGGCGTTACACTAATAGTGAAATCTGATGTTAAATAAGAAAAGGATAAAACATTCACCTAACCCATATTGGGGTTCCAATCACCAATGATGAAGGAAAACTCTCTATTTAGACCAAGGAGAATAATCTACCTCCTTATGCAATCCATAATAGATTGGACTAAATATATCCCCTCCATGCTAATGAAGATTTCATATGGATTTATACATAATCATAGAAAGTATCCCAATAGAATTGATTCCGTAGAAATAGATCACAGTCTCTACAGAAATTATAGATAAGCTCAACCTCTAATTGGTGTAGTCAATGATAAGGGAATTATAATCTTCTCCACCACAAGTCCCAGAGCATGGAGCATGTTAAGTGATATGAAGAAGTGAATAGCTCCTAAATCAAACAAGAAAATTACCCAATTAGATAATAAGAAAATGGTATCTTGAAATAAGTTTGCATCACCTAGTGATGGAAACTCCAAATAATGAAACTATCCATGACCTGCTTAATCAACTCTCAGACCCTAATGATGACCACCACCATGGTTTCACATTACTCTTGGATGATGAGGAGCATCACAGAGATATCCTATGATTTCTCTACCACCCCCTTAGGATCAAAGGCTAGAGCACCCTACTACTACAGACTCATATAGTATTGTTACAAATAGGTGGTAACTGTAGTGTAACACCTTCCATATACTGCCTACTTATAATTTTTGGACACTACCACGACTGATAACCATGGGATCACAAGAAAAAGTTTCTAAACCCATGTAAAGGAACTGAGAGCCACTATCACATTAGAAAAAAGATGAAGAGGGTTGGGACCAACCTCTAACTATCTAAAAACCTTCTATATAGGAAACTGAGTCTCCCCGACCAAATATCAACTATGTATAGATTTATAATAACACCCATCTCATGAAAATCTATTCCTTACCAGCATACTCTCCACAATATCTTCTCCTATAAATACCTCATGATATATTGGAATCATAAATAGGGTAACTTGGGGATGGAACTCTTGATAAAAAGCCTCATCTAAATGCCTCACTCTGACCCCCCCCCCCCATTTGGAAATAGTACCGAATCATTTTAGATAAGGGACTTGAAATAGATCCCAAAATCATATATATTATCAATGAGTAATAGCTAGACACATTCATGGTTTAATAAATAATGTTGGCTGAAAAATGACATAGGAACTTAATTCACAATCCCTATGGAATAAGAACCACCCCCACTTGGACACCCCATGCATTATTATCACCACCAAAGAAACGCAGTGATCCTTCTAGGCATGGATCGTACTGAAAGCTATTTCCAACTCCTATAACCAGTATTTTTACACTAAGTTTAAAATATACCCTTCATAATTATTCAGGATCAATAATTGATACACTCAAAATTTCCTCCTCTAAGTGTCCTCGTTGTTAGTCTCAACTCTTCGATAATATACCAGCACATACCACTAAACAGCTTTAATGAAAACTTGATGAAGATGTAGAACTAGATCTATAAATAAAAAATAAAAAATTTACAGGGAAACCTAAACCTAGAATAGGTAACATAAAAATTAATATAATTAAGGATCAACCTAATCCCAAGGAATATACATTTTAAATACAGTCTCAAAACATGATGATGCATGATCCTTTCCAAGGTGTTTACCCCAAAATCAGAACCACTTTTCTTAGTAGGCTTAGTAAACACAACAGTCCTCACATCAGATCATAGGGGGATCTAAACAACAATGTCTTAGCTGGCCCCCTTGTTTACATCGCACAATAAGCTCAGTTGACACCACTTCCATAACAAACCATGTAGTCCTCACGAATACCAATATCCTAAATCTATTCTATCCCTTATTATAACCATTGATACTACTTTTTCATGACCCTTACCCACAACAATACCCCTCTTAGATGACAATAAAATAAGGGGAGTAATGAATCCTAAATCCCATCTCTAATGGGCCACAGGTTGGAGATATGAAATAAGAGTATACCGAACACATAAACGGGAGGAATTAACCTCTAAGAAGAACATGTGGAATGAGAGAAAATATGAGAATAAATCCTATTAATAATAATAAATGTTACAAAAAATTCATGTAATGTCATACAAACTAAACAACTTCAAAAGAAACTGCATGTTCTTAAATAAAATCCTCAGTAGTGATCATGGAGCCTAAATATCAATGGAACAACTCTACAAGCTAGTAATGTAAAACCCAATCAATAATGAACACTTCGGGGCATAGAAATTTTTTTATACATGTAGGAAAATAAAAATAGTTATACTCTGTAGGATCCTCTATGGAGCCACTAGTGCAAAAGGTAATGAAATCATACTACAACACAAAGTATAAACATGTGAAGCTATATCCTCACCAAAAGTGGTATACTATGTTTCCAGCCAGACTAAGGATCTCTAACCTAGTATCACATAAATTTAATCATAAAATATCCGAAATAATGTTAAATAAGGATATACCACTACCACATCCCCAATAGTTTTCCACTCTTCCCCAATATTGCACGCCATGAGATATCTGTTTCTAATAAATTAACCTACATGAGAACACAATGGAAACTATTGCATATATTAAACCTCATTCATCACATCATATCATCATCAAAAAAATCCTCACAACATCTCTAGATAGTAAGAATGTAGTATCCAGAAGCCACTACATCATGTATGACATTTATTATACCTCAATCCATCACAACCTATAAATAACCTTTATAAAATAATGCTTAGGATACCATATACTGAGATACATGTGTGTGAACTAAGTACAATACATTACATACATATATAGAAAAATCTGGGAAAGGTGACCACTATCCATAAAAACACATAATAATACCAAGATAAGAGAGTGGGGAAAGAGGGGGTATTACACCATATATTCCACATCAATTCAGATATTGGGGAAAACACCCTCTAAGATTCCACTGGGTGTCGATCACCAAATAGAAATGGGTGAGTTAGTTTATGAAATCACATAACAAAAGGGTAAATATATATCAAAACTACACTATGTGAAAAGACCTATCCTTAAACTCAACTACAACTATCATATCTGGGATAGCTAACTTCTATTTATAAGGATTAGATAGCATATAAGTACACAAACATTTCAATTGGTTTTGTCTAATTCATTCCATTAAAAACATGACATTACCATACCTTTATCATCCCCTCTAGTAATAAACCAAATGAATTAGATGCCCTCAAGTTATAAACCAACTTCTTCTAAGGCTCCTAAAATATTAACATCATTTATCATTCCGTTAATCCTCTAAAGCCATGTTTTAAACTAATTAACATTTATTACAACACTATAATTATATGTACTATAGAAAATATCATATTCTTCTATAAAATGATGCATCAAGAATGCACACCCAACCGCATTATGTAGTGTGGAATGGAAAGAATAAAATAAGAAACTGAACCATATATACTTTAAATAAGATTTATTATCAAGTAATACTATTATATTTCAGCGCAAAAAATTGTAGGAAATAAGAACTTCAGACCATTCCATCATCCTTGATGCAATACCAAACACCACATTTCACATCCCCATACACCCCACCATCAAAGACACCTACTGAAACTATAACCCCTGAATCCCAACCCTTTTCACCAAACCATTAGCTATCCAAAGTTCAAATCATGTTGGATAGTAAGGCTCCTCATCCAGAACAATCACATAAGGCAGAAAGAAAATCAAGAATATTAAACTAGGAAACAAGAACATAAAAAATGTATCTATCATTCATAAGAAAACATGACCACTTAGCCCCAAACAATTTTTTTATCAAACTAAAAATTGTTTGACTTCATGAATTAACTGAATAATTTATCATAGGTTAGAACCACATGCAATTTAAGGAATCAGATATCAACATTTATTAACTATATAAACATGCTTCATACATAAATTCAATTTTTATCAAAATATATTGATAAACAATTTCATTTAAATGTGAACCCTTTTTAAAGAACCCAAAAATATATATATGAATTTAAATTCATTATCTTATTATAAACATAACCATCATGCTAAACCATAAGATAACTATAAAAAGCATAATATCTAGAAAAAACAGGTAAAAACATATCATGACATAGACACATTTGATCTCTATAACCCAAAATACATTAATTTATTTATTTCTTGTTTCAACTTCATTAAGGTTAATTCCATCATTACCCAACGGGATAAATCATGGTATCATTATTCTTTCTCTTTGAAATAAGGATAATCCATGAATCTCCTACGTTGATTTAGATGTTCAACTTTATCCACATAATAATGGACGAATGAGTATTAACCATCACCAGAAGAAACCCAATTAATATAAAAGACATGTTGGAACCTAACACTCCAAATCAATCAAAAAATAATTCATAGATATCATCCCCAAAACATAGGATATTTTCATACAGAATACCCTATAAAAAATATGAACGACTAGTGAAATAATAGGGATGGTCATGAATTTAAGAAATGGTTCTCAATCCTCTACAATCAAAGGGTAGAATCGCTAATGAGTTTATCATTAGGTTCCAAGGGGGTAGAACTAAAACATACCCAATGAGAACATCCATCAATAGATCCCCAATACAAGAAAAAAAGTCTCAACTACACCCCTAGTTTTACGAAGAATCTCAAAATCGAGGGAATTCAAGAGGAGAATCATGGATCAATTAATAGAGGGAATGAATGAAATTAAAATGATTATAAGAACCTTAATTTATGATGCACAAATTTCTCCTTTTAATCAAGTTAGATCCATGAAGAATGAAAATTATTTTGGTAGTTTCAAAAAATGTTCAACCACCACCATATCATCCACCTCCGCCTCCACCACTACCTTGGTGTTCTTAAACATGTCATCTAAAAAATACTTTCACCAAGATGTGTTTCTCACACCCACTCTATTTTACCCTTTCTATAGACTCTTTAAAAGTTAGAAAAGATGGTCCCCTATCCTCATTTGGGATATGAGATCCCCCAAGGCACCATTCTTGGTTACACACCATTTCTAGGACTTTCCGTGCAATCTGTTTTATACAGTAGTGATCCATGTCCAAAATATCCTAAAAAAGGGATTTAATAGCCATATTTCTAGAGATAGTGCACCAAAAACCATAATGCCATCCCAAAATAGGTTTTCCACACCCTTGGATCTATCATGGCTTTACCCACACCCATTACTGTGAAATGGTGTATCGAAAAATGTCCAAGATCACTCCCATAGACCATGGAATTCTATAAAACTCCATATAAGTACCCCAAAGACTTAGGAAAACATAAATTAAAGGTCGATAAGGTTTGAACATTTACACATAGGGTTATTTAGTTACATACCTCCTTCAGATTCATTTTTTTATCATTTATAAAAAACGAAAACATAAATGGTTATGGAAATAGATAAAATATTAATATTCAAACCTCAATCTAATGATGTATTCTCCAACGAAATCATTTTATTAGCATATGATACTTTTGGTTCTATTTATGACTCTCTTCATTAAATTTTTTTGTTCTATTGAAATCTTCCTATTAGGTTCTCATCATTAAATTTCCTAATAATATGTTCAAATCCTACATAATGGTTCATAAAGAATATGTGAGTTATCTAAACAATATCATTCAGGAGTGTCTATCCAGGTATGTAATAAGGCCTCTTTGTCATGAACCATGTCATGGTTGAGTTAATACCCAACAAACCCACTTTAGGGTCATTAATCCAAGGTACATCTATCCTAGAACCACATCTACTTTTCAGTAACCAGATATAGATTTCATTTCTAAGACCACCACACAATTAATACTTTACCAAAACATAAGGATATTTTCCTAAGATTTAGATTATACCTAGGGTTTTCAAAAGGTTTTTTCTTAACATAATCTAAAGTTAACTAAACCAATCATTAAAAATAACTAAACTACTCCCGTAAAATAACTAAATACTTCTATGATACAATTGAGACATCCTAGACCCACAATCCCGAGTTCGGTGCTAAAAAAACATAATTTAAATACTATATTAAAGACAATGTGAGATTAACATATGTTTATTTTACAATATTAACATAATATGTGAATTAAAACTCCTAAAAAATCAAATAAATCCAAGAAAAGAGGTTTTAGTTTCTTTGGGGATCAAGTTCATAACAAACACATTTTATGATAATGGGGAACATTTCTCCACATTCGAACCACACTCAATCCACTTCTATACACCTTATAGGCTAAAATATTCTTAATAACATGTGGGATGGAAACATAAGAAAATAGTGAGATCAAATTCTCAGTAAGTTCAAACATAATGGATAAATATTAATGATCATAGGTGACTATAAGATGTACATATGTTCATAATCAAGAAAATTAATTAAAATATACACAACAAAGAATAGATCAAAAGAAAAGAGTAATGACCTAGGTATTTTCATAATATATAACTTGAAAAAAAATTGTAGTAAAATTAGTTAATAAAAATGATACATGAGAGTGTAATCATAGAAATATGTCTTGGAAATATAACATTCCCTTAAAACCTAACATAATAAAGAAATTTGGCACAAAAATATAATATGGAAATTATAACGTGGTGAATAAACAAAACTTCCAAGCTTCATGTTGAGAACTAAACTAATTCCCATGCTTCATTTTGTGAACAAAAAATTCCCATCCATTATATTTTGAATAAAAAAAATTCCAATGATTTATGTTGGGAGAAACAAATTGTCTATACTTAAAATTGTCATCTTATGAGAAATAAAACCTTAACTAAGGCATTGGATGGGGATATATGACCTCACCAAATATCATCCATACATATCTATTCCATAGGATAGAAATCATTATTTGTATCATGAAATTCCATGGGAATGAAAATGGGTTTTATTCATCAAATCATACATAAAACATGGAATGGAAAACCAATTTCATAACACTTCAATATGGTATATACAAAATTTACCTAAATCATGTAAGTGTTTGACACTGAAAATTCATCCACCTCAAGAAGTGATTTTATTAGAAAATTTAGAGGGTGATTCCTGAAAAAAAACATCCAACAAAATTAAGAAATTGTATATAAATTGGAAACTAGTGGTCAAATCATAAAAGAGTATTTAAATAACTCTATTGTGATTGGCATAACAGAATCAATTTATTGTAACTTTGAAAAGTCATTTCTTTAAATGTGATGTGATTTTTTTTAAATGATTTCTTAAAAAATGTAACTTCCAATAGATGATCCTTTAAAATACATAATGGATTAAAAAAGATAAAGGGAAAAAAATTTGGAAACATTTTTTTTAAAAACAATCTTTAATAATGGAGCCTTGAAAATGACATAAAGACTTTAGAAATAGGTGAAGTTAAAACACTTTGAAAATTTTAATTTTAAAATAATAAATAATAATATATACTTCAAAAATAATTAGAGGTTTCAAAAGTTGGAAACATGAAAATTGAAAATATTTACTTTTAAAAGAATATTTAATAACGAAGACTTGAAAATGACATAAAGTTTTAAAAAATAAGTGAATTGAAAACATTTTGAAATTTTTTTGTTTAAAAAAATTATTAATAATGGATAATCTAAATGAGATAATGTTTTTAGAAAAGAAATTTTAAAAATTAGGAAAAAAATTACTTTAAAAAAAATTTATTGTGGAAGAAAACAATCTTGGAAGAATTAAGTTCAATAAGAATCATTTTAACTGAATGAAGGGAGTTGAGTTAATAAAGAAACTAATGAAATTGATTTCATTTGAATAAAAATACTTTTAAATAAAGAACTTGATATAGACCTTCCAACCCCTAGGATTAAATGAATATATTAAAATAATGTCATTATATATTAATCACACCGTATCAAATATTTCATGGTGTATAATAAGAATATATCTCAAGAAATATAATTTGTGACATGAAACCATTAAAAAATTTGAATATTTAGTATCAAAAACACCCTTGGAGGTTATGATTTCAAATTAAATTTTAAATATAATGAAAAATTAAAGGATCGGGATAAAAAATATTAAAAAATTTAGTGTATACAATATTAAAAAAAAATACGGTGTACAATTATAATTATGTCTCAAGGATTGAAAACATGGGGCACGACAGTTTATCCTGTCTTATTAAAACGCACTCTAAAATCCTATATAATGAACATAAATATATTATTAAATTATTTAATAACTTAATTATAAAAACATTACATTTTTTATACTTAATTTATGATAGTCTATTATAAATATATTTCATGTTTATAATTAAATTTCCATTATCGAGTGTTAGAACATTAGATTATTTGTTTTATAACAACAGGAAAGGGGATGGGAGAAAATAAAACTAAATGGTTTAAAATTCAAAATCATTTGATTATTAAATATATAACAAAAATATTTTCAATGATTTATTAAGTCACATTTTTACAAGGTTATGGAAATGAATATATCTTGTGAAAAACTGAGATTTCTATGAAGTAGTTTATATGTGTTTAATGATCGAACAGTGTAAAATGAATAATTTTTTTAAATACTAATTTCACAAATAAAAATGATTTAATAAATCATAAATACATAATTATCATACTACATTACAATTACATGATATTCCTCAATCATTGATGTAAAAAAAATTAAGACATCGTTCACATAGGTGGTAAAATCCACACAAACAGAAGCATATTATAGTGATTTAGTTCATAAGGAATTGTCTTTATATAATGATAATATCAAATTTATTAAATATTTTTCAGGTTATACATATCACATAACTCCATAAAATTTATTCTTGGAACAAAAAATTATGGGTGATGATGGAAAATGAAATTCATTGTTTGTGGAGGCGGTAGTCCACCATAGTATGATCAATGGTCCCATTTTTCAATGCATAGAAGGAACGACGGTATATGAAAAATAGTCATTTAATGTTTTTTCCTTTAAATATAAAATATATTTATTCATAAAATCCATCATTTATACCATCATTGATAGGTTTTAATGAAAAATGAAAAACATCGCTTCGTGGAGGGGGTAGTCTGCACTTACAAATGATCGATGTTATTTTATTGTTTTAGGGAAATGGGAGGATTGAAAGGTAGTTTATCAATTAGTATAATTAAATTTTTGTATAATAATTATAAAAATTTAGTTTTATGAATAAATTTACATATTATTTATGAAGGATCATAGTAAAAGAAAAGAGTAAGTGAAAATAATACTAACATTGGAAGCTTGTATTTTCTCTAGGAAAACTAATTGGAAAGGATGGTATTAAAAAACTAATGGTGAACATAATCTTATGGATGTGATATTTGGTAATATTAGATTTATATTATCATATTTTAAAGTATAAATGAGAAGGATAGTGGATTCTTGATGTGGTCGAAGTGTTACCCATTTATAAGTGAAGGGAAGGGTAGTCTTATAAGTAACCAATACATTTTAAATAATATAGTGTTAATATTAAAATTTTAATTGATAGAAAATGGAAAAACGAGTATGGAAATTGTGATTTCATTGATATTATCCTCATCTACTCATTTTTGAGGAAACATAGAGTGTTTTTATTCTATTTTTCTTATATCCTTTTCACTTTTAAGCTAAATTAATTTTATATTAGTAATTATTTTTTGACCATAGTAATAAATTAAAATGACAAAAATTATGATTAAAAATTTTCCTAATTTTATCGTTCATATTTTTAAAATCATTAGAAAAAATAATTTTTGTAGTGGTTTAAATGTTATTTTTAAATTAAATGTTCATAATTTATAAGTTTTTTTAGAAAAATTGTGTTGTTAAATATAAAAATTTATGTACAATATAAGATTATGATTGATACAAATTTTTATGACATAAAATGGTTTAATATAAAAAATTAAAATATAGGTGTATTTAAAATGAATTAAAAAATAAATTTCACGATGAAATCTCTTAATTAGAAGAAAATAGAAAAAATAGTTTTTATTAATGTAATATTTTAATTTAGTTCAACAAAAATATTAGATATAGGAATTATAATTTCAAAAAAAAATTTAATATGAATAATGGTATTCCAAAAATTTATATATTTTTCAATTTATATTTTTATTCTTATAGAGCATTCTTACATAATCATAAAAGTTTAAAAATTATAATTTTCACAAAAAAAATTTTCCAACTAAAAATAATCCTTTTTAGAAAAATATCAAACATTTATACTAATATAATTATAATATCATGATTTCAAAAAATAAATTTTAATTTATAAAATTTAAATTATATAATTTTTAATTTTTTTAAAATAAAATAAAATATATAAATGAAAGAACCTCTATTAAAAATAAACATTTTCAATATTAACTCTTATTAATTATTTTTCTACAAAAGGTAATAAATTTTAGTGGTTTTCCATATTAGTGTTTATTAAAAGTTTTTCAAATAATTTTCTTCTGATATATTGTTGTTTTTTTGTGGGGTGTAGCATGCAATGCACGTTTTCAAACATAACCTCAGTTTTTACAAGGTTTTGAAATTTACGTTGTTACAAACCATAATTTTCTACACTAATAGTCACTCAAATAGGCATAGAGTAATAGTTGAGTAACTCTGTTTCTATTTTTTAGTATAAATAATTTTATGTTTTTAATTTCACTTAGGATTTATAAAAAAATAAAAGGAGTGTATTATAAGAACCTATGTTTCTTGAGTGGATAATATTGGGACTTAATAGGATAATATTGGATTGACAGAGTTCATTAATCAACCTTGGATGTGAAATGTTTTTTAATCTATAATTGGAAGTTGAGGTTTATAGATGAATAATGATATGGACTAATGTTTGGAAAATAAATTTTTTGATTTGAAGAATACTTTTATTGAAGGTTAAAAAATAATTCTATAGTGGTTACCACTATTCCATGGTTTTAGGTACCATGAAGAATGTTAGAATTTATGACACGGTAGATGATTTTTTTCATAAAGATAATCTATAGAGGCATTAGATATATAACAAAATCATAGTTTAGATCACAGAACATAGTACATGGGATAGGCATGGGGGATATGTATTAAAAGAAAAATTTGGAGTTTAATTTAACTGTATTATAGTTGTAGTAGTTTAAAAAAGATAAGAATTATGTGTTGAGTATTTTTATAGAAATGTGATTATAATATTTTTGGAATAAAGAAAAAATTAACCAAATTGTTTTCAATTGAGACCCATGTCATGGAGGGTTATGATATATATATTTCAAGGGGTAAATGAAAGAATACATTGGGAATTTGGATATTTCAAAGGTATGGTTTCATATTCAATGTATTGAACAAATATAACAATTTCATACTTTATGATGTTATTAAAGATATAAAAGATTCAATCAATATTAAATTGTTATGAAGATATTTATTTTCATAGAGAATTTAATTCATCCATCATGTATGTATTTTTGATATAGTGAGGCTCTTACATGTGGAATTTTTATAGGATATTCTTTGAAGGAAATATGAAATATAAGTGAAAAAATAGTTAAATTTGAGTGAGAAGAATTTTTTTATTGATATAGAGAATTTTTACAAATATCGTGATATTTTTATGAGTTTTTTTAGAATTTTATCATCATAAATTAAATGTTGGTGATAAGGAAGGAAAAAGTTAATGAAATGAACCATTCTTGTTTTGTAATATTTAAATGATATCTATATTCACTAAGAGAGATATGAGCACAGAAAATTGCTTAGTTATCTTATTTATGTTGATATGCATGTATTTAAATACAGATGTAGTAGTCCAAGATTTTTAAGTGATCCTTATCTAAATTTTTTAATCACATACAATTCATACTGGATTTTATAACTTCAAAACATCATCATGTTTATTATCCTTGGATGAAGTCCTTTGTGGTGAACTAAGTAAAATCGTTGTCTTGTAGTATTTAATTTATGTACTTTTATTATTTTTGATATCTGATTTTCTTATAAAAGTCAGTAATTCTATTTTGAATGTGTGAATGATATCTATTTTAGGTTGGTATGAAACACAAATCTATAATCCACCTCATCTCATTAGTTTTTTTGGGTATATGGGCATAATTACATATCATGTCTTGTAAGAATGAATATTATTACATAGAAATGGTGATCCTTTATATCATATCAATTAGTGGGAAGAGACCTATATTTCAAAAATATATTCACTAAAATTATTCTTCATAAAACTTTATGACATACAAGTCAATGAACTCCCTAAAGCCATGTCCACTAGATCAGATGCTAGCGAAAAGTGTTAATACGTCTATAAGGACATGAGAGCAATTTACTTAAAAAAATATCACAAATACTTCCAAATGGGTAATTAACTGAGCAATTCATAATAAAAAAACATTCAACTATATGAAATCATAGTTATGAAATATATGTTCCAAAAGTCACCCATAAAATTCCTCTAATAAGAATCCCCATCCAAATAAAATAATGTAAATAAAAAGGTAATGTTACCCCAAGTCCCCAAGAAGGAAGATAACTATATATAAGCTCAAACATCTCTAACCTATTATTTTACCCATGTCCCTCCAAAGTCCCCTAGTTGACCTACATTGATATAGGAAAAAGAGAAAATGTGTGTATATAGGGGTGACTAATAATACTCTATATGTTCATCACAACCAATGGGATTACATGTAAATAATTATCAACTATTCATAAATCAATAATTTGTAATGTGCTGAAAAGGATATGGATAAACAGAACATCTAATTCTATCATATGGACAATATTGATTTCTTTTAAATTTACATTGGTTTATTTTATAGAACTCATAGAATAAAAATAGAAGAATACCAACATGATATCTTATTTCCCATTGATGTTTACCATATTTACAAATAAAAAATAAATTTTAAATTTTTTTATATTGATATAAATACGTTTCTCCACCTATCGATGAGTTGCTATAAGAAATATACATATCCAAATCTATAGCTATATATCTAAACATTGTAGGAAAAACACATCTTCAGGTTTTAAACTGTATATATGAATTCTATAGGATATAAACATCAATAAATTCATATCTATATAAATAATTATATCAATCCCAGTGTTGTAGAATTGTGGGAGTTAGAAATAGTGAATCTCTATAGGCATTAGTCCTAGAGTAGCGGGAGAGAATTTGTGTAAACTCATAGGGTGAAGGAACCTAATCTCAATGTTATAATAAGTAATTGTGATTAACATCCATAACAACATTATTTAACTTCATCCCAAATTAATCGTGGGGGGAGAAGAATATGAGCTTGGATTTCATCATCCAACTGCACCTCAACCTAGTAGTTGAGTATTGAGTGGTCACTACTACTACTGTCATCGATATACGCTGGTCAAATATATCAAACATAAAGCGATATAATATACACATAGTATTTTATAGAGAAAAATTTTGATTCCAAATAATAACCATATAATCAATTGTTATACTATATCTATATTTTCTCAAAAATCGATAAGCTATCCATTGACCCAAATATTTGTTTTCCATATGTTGATCAATTTCTCAAAATTAGTATTATTTATCTGTTTGGTCAATCATTCTAGAGAAAAAAATTATAGACTAAATATTTTGTTAATATATAAAGAATTATATATGTTTCTAACATCATTTCTGATGTTAATCAATGTACACTCTATAACTATCAATATCACTAAAGGTGTGCCACCTCAAATGTTGGTACTAAATTGACCCTGCTTTATATATTAAATACACTCTTTTCTTGCTAATTTATCCATTTTATCTTTATGAAATCTATAAATGTATTTAAATATTATAAAACTAGTTTAGGGTATCAATATGAGTTTAATGAAATTTTGAAATCTAGAATTGGCCTTAATGTGTTCCACCAGTTCCCTATAGAGAATTGAATAACTAGGGTGTTCCATATAGAACCCCCAAATTTTTTGAACATATTCCTACTCACTCTACGATATGATAATTTTGTAGATTAATACATTATATATAATAATTTGTTGTTTGATTGAGATAAATAATTTTTTCTTATGTTGAGCCACCTCTAATTAGCAGACATGACCACACCACATGCCATTAGATCAAGACGATTAGATGGGCCTATCATTGTGGGCACATTGTTCTTAATAGGATAAAGTGTACATGTTTATTTCCATTTTATCATTTTGATTATATGTATATAATAAATTAAATTTGGTACTCCATCATCCCCATGGTAGGGCTATCTTGGAATAATTTGAGTGGTTCGAACGATTTTCTTAAAAAGTCTTATTCCATAAAGTGTATTTTTATACACATTACTCACTATAATTTATGTAGGTGTGATGTGTTTCATACTTTTTATTTTGATAAATTAATAGAACATTGTGATTCCACCACTAGAAACAACCACCACCACCTCACTAAGATAAAACATCCTACATTTCTCATGAATGTTCTCCAGATAGAGAACATTCTCATTCATCTCTAAATTTTCACAGGATCTTCTCATCAAAAGAAACAAATAAAAATTAAAATTATCTAATAAATCAATCATAAATGTACAGAAATTTTATATAGAATTAAAAAACATATAAAATTTATCTCTAAGGTAATTTCCAAACCATTAATTAGATTAATTCTAATTTAGTATATTGGGATTTAATTTATCTATACATATTTAAAATGGTATAAATATTTCATTTCAATTATTTGTAAATCATAATAGATATTGAAAAATTCATAATATATTACAAAATATTATCTCTATGAAATAGGTAAACAAACACACACACACACACACAGATATGATTTAAATAAAATTTATTCCATCAGTTTCATTAAGAGACAAATTTTAACAAATGTGATGCGAACTTTTCTGAATTTTTTGTTTGAGCCTACAAAATCTAAAGAGATGTTTTATGGAGCCAAAGATATCATTAGTTTATCAAAAAAATATATTCATTGGATTTAGACAAACAAAATTAAATTTTTAATGTTTCTATTTTTAGATTAATGACCTAATGTCACATTTTCAAAGGTTTTATCTATAATTAATAATTTTATCCCCTCAAAAACTCAAAAATTCATCTATTAATTAGTTTTTTCTGTTAAAATAAATTTTTTTTGATACACAAAATTTTGTGTTAATCAATTATTTTTTAAAAAACAATGAAACATAAATTTGGAATTTTACTGTGTTTTTGGAAACTGAACTATAATTTTTTATTGTGCTGAATTGGATTTAAATTAAAATTATACATGTGAAGTGAGGATGAATATGAAATTGATACATTGTAATGATTATTTATATTTCCCTACATAAATGTGTATTTTAATGAATATTGAATCCAAAAACCCATTGCAAAACCTCCTCCTACTTTTTCATCACCGCCTATTGAATACCAGGCTAACTGAATACTTGATCAGTCTAAGTTTAACCACTCTAACTCAATCTTCCACAATCATCCTCTCAACCAACGAACCTCTCCAATAGCTCTACATTTAGAAAACATCTCTCCCATGAACCTATTTTGCACTCCCTACCACATGAATTGTTATTTTGACTCCCAAACCAACCGTTAGTGTTGGTCACAACGTACCACATGAATCATGTAGAAAATTAACCACGGAAACTCATCCATCCATTCCCAAACAAGTTATCATTAAGATCCAACTTGCTGAGACATGTATGGAATCTTCAATCAACCATTAGTCACTACATCAGTTCAACTGACCCCATGTGAATTAGCCCATAAAATACTCAATTGAAGATAGAACGAACTTAATACGTGCAAGGAATATTGACTATACTAGGATCTGAGTAACCTGAAATAAAATATGTTAGAACATAAGCTAATTAAATATAAATAAAATAGATAATGAAGAAGATGACTTTAATAGAGATAAAAAAGTTGGAGGAAAAATATTTCTAGAGTGATTATGGATCTTGTGTATTCCTTATAAAGGTCCATGAATGGAGTGGGACATAGCCCTTACCATTACATTGACTATGGGATTGAAGAATATAAAATTATATGTGTTTGATGGAATAACTAAACTAATTAAACTGAAAAATCATTGATCCAATATCCCATTTCACACTCACTAGAATCTAGATTACTATAGAACGAACCTAACCCTTGATGAACCATCCTAGTACAACTCAGAAACTTAATTAGTATGATGATCCCATCTTCACCACCACACACCAACCCTCACTACTGAATACAAACTAGAATTACTCACATATATACCCATTCAATCAATATTATTAATCCCATCACAAAAATATTTTACCCTATTGTGTTCCCTCAAATATAAATCTCATATTTCAATTCCAAGATGCCACCATGTAGAACATATTGAATTAGTATTGCACTAGTGTATATGAAGCTCTCATATTATACTTAAGACCAGTAAACAATAACCTTATAGACTAGGAAACTAAATATCTGAACCAACATCACATCACATTACAGTATTACAGCCACATTTTCGTACTCATTTGATACTTGAAAACTATAGCCACCCTATATATTATCTTAAACCATGACAACCTGATCTAAAATTTAATTCATCTAGAATAAATAAATGTAGTGTGAAAATGTGTAAAAAACACACACTTGACCACATAAAGGTAGATATGGGGCTTCTGGAAGGGTTCACCTATGTTGTTATTACATATGGAAAGGTAATTTGAAGCTACACTCCCTCAATAACCTATGTTACATTCACCTCATCCAATAAACCTTTATCAAGGAACCCTCAGGCCTCATCTCACAAAATTTTTATCATGTCCATGATTAAAAAATCCAATACACACATTATAAAAAAGCAATTATATCTTTGATCTGATCTCTCATGTCCCAATTGTTGACTTGTCCCACCAATATCGAAGCCCATATCAAGTTCTAGTTTTGAAACCCACCAATACAAGTAGTTTTTATATTGAGTTTTTCAATCCCACCAAGCACATTTTGAATCAACATCATCATGTTCATCATCATCCTCACATGAACATACAGAGAAACACTCATCTTCCACTATACCCATGACACATTAAAGTAAATCCACTTTAATTCTTCTAGAAAAATTATAGATGTTGATCATGGGGTTATTCTTTTAGTTGAATAAGACTATTCTATCTTTCAATTATACAAGGAAAAAGTGAAATAATGTTGTATATAAAGCTATTATGGATATTTAGGAAGAATAATCCCCCCTTCATGGGAGGAATACTATTTACATTTTTTCAACTTCTAGTAATAATCAATCAAATTATATTCATGTTATGTCCTATGAAATTTTATTCTATATTTCTTATTCTTTTTATTCATATTGTGACATTATTTCATGATATAATTTGATATCATCAAAATACATGATATTAGGGCATTTAATTGGGGTAAATACCCAAGGGAGGGTTCATGGTCCTCTACTATTCTTCAAATTTTATTTTTTTACAATTTCAATTTTGTTTTAATGAATCCATGGAATTTCCTATAAATTATTTAGTAATTCCTCGAATTATCTTGTTAATTATCACAACCCCATTCCAATATCATTCAAATATATTACCATCCATTATAATGGTATATAAATCTTAAAATTTGAGAAATTTGGATCATGAGATGAACAATATATGATTATAGTTGGGTGGTGGGACATTAGAAACCTTGGTTGAGTGTGTTCATTAGTCTAATAATATGAATGAGAGATAATGATGTGCCTATTAGATTTATAAAAGTGTAGTAAGCATAAAAAATAAAGTTTATAATGGAGATTTAGGAATATTATTGAGTGAATTATCAACAAATATTTATAAATTCACCAGCATAATGAAGGAATCAAATGTTCCTAGCCATAGACTGATCCCTTTCTCAAATAATAGTTATTAGAATTTTTTACTACCTTTTTTTTATTTTCATATATGCACAAAAAAAACTACAATGATACCATACATTTTTTTAATATTAATTAATAAAACAACCAAAAATATTAATAATATTCTCTGATTAGTGAATAGGTGACCCCATGACTATTTGAGAACTACCACAGTCAATCCCAGTTGACTGTATTCTAGGTTATAATTTTTTTTATGAGAGTACCATGATAAAATCTGTAACACTATCACTATTTTTTTGGATCTTGGTTGAAAACTCATTTATTATGTTTCACTTTTTAAAAAACATTATTTTTTCAACTAAAGTTGAAAATCGAAAATAATGATTTTTAATTTTAACTCAACCCCATACCATCCTAGTGAAGATGATCCCTAACTAAAGGAAATTCAATGTTTCATAAAAAACCAATTACTATGGACCAATAATTGGAGGATAAATGACCATAATTGGGAGATTTGAAGGTAATGAAGTATAAAATAACAACCACCCTCTATGAACACAAAGTGAAAATAAAAAACCCAAAAAAGAGGAGTTAAGACATATATAAAGTGCGAGAACTAGTAGAAGACCCTTCTCTACCACATATTTCTATGACTAACCTATGGAAATCAAGGTGTAAAAATTACTTATAATTTAGAAACATGATGGGGATGAAAAAATATGATCTCTCTTGCATTAAATTTTTCTCAAATTCAATTAAATACTGAACTATTTTTCTATAAAGATACAGATTTAGAATTAATGAAGCATACCTCTGTTGGAGAAGAGAAGGGGATTATATGATTTAAATAACACTTGATACATAAACTTACCACTCCTAATGAAAATAATAGGGAGTACTTCCTTTATGATCATGAGGTCGAGCCACTCAGGAGAGTTAATCTTCCTTTGAACCCACTCACAATTAATTTTTCACTTCTTGAATTGACATTTAATCCATTCTTTCTCATTTTTTAGATTATTTGAAGAATAAGTTGGCCATATATATTAAATATGATATTATTTATTCCACTATAAAAGATCATATAGAGCTTGAAATTGAAGACAAATCTACCTAAAATTAAGAAGATATTGATAAATCTTACAAAAAATATAATTTCTTGGGAAATGGGAATTCCCCTGTGTGGCCTTTTAGAACCCTCCACACAAGGGAACCCCCCTCCCCAAGAAGGGGTCACTCCGGAGAGAGCCCCATCCTGGAAGGAGCCATTGCTAGCCGAGATGACAGAGCGTCCTGGAGGGTGACGACCCAACATCGATGGTCCGTCTAGCGATCCGTCAATAATTGGGCCGCGCCTCATTTTGCCCGCCTAAATGTGCACAGGCAACCCAGCAAGGTGGGTGGATCTTGGGGGAGAGGCTCACCCTGAAAGCAGACTCCCAGGATTTGAACCCTGAACCTCCCAAAGAATAGCATGGATGTTCTAGTCACCTTCAACACCACACCACCACCAAAGTGGCGAAAGTGTTTAACGGTTAACGCGTGTATAAGTGTGGCCTTACACAACCTACGCGCCACACCTCCCCAGCTAGGCCCAAGGTGGCCAACCCTTGGGCTTAGGCCAGTTCCCGCGGAGTCGAGGGGACGAGAGGATCACTGGAAAATGTTGCACATTGCCTTTTTGAGGACTCAAACCCGGAACGTCGACGACGAGACGCCACCGCCTTGAACCAACTCACCCAGCCCCTGCGGGTAGTACGAAAAATATAATTCAATATAATAAAATATCATTTAAATATGAAGTTAAAACAGTGCCTAGGAAAACTAAAATAGACCTAAATATTGACTATTGTTAAATAAAATTCATACAACGATCCTTATAAATTGAACACACGACCATCAAAGGAGTGTATTAAATGGACAAGGAAGTGGAAAGCATCATACCCATAGTAGATACTAATGTAAAATAAACATCTTACTTATATCCCACTCCAATAAGCGATAAATTAAATAAAAAAGAGGACAGAAAACAAAGAATTTCAATAACAAAACCTCTATGAGAAGAAGAAAATAGAGAAGAGTTGAGGAAAATGATGAATTTGGTGGTTCTTACCAAAGATGCTCCACCTACAAAAAAACATGGAGAAAATCAAAAAAAAATCACCTATAGACATGAAACACTATAACACCTCTAGGGGGTGGTGGTTGTTAAATAAGAATATTCCAAATATTTATTTAAATTCATTTATTTCTAGTCATGAGATTCAATTTTTAATTAACAGTGAATTTATTCATATGCTTATATGCATGGAAGAAATAGAAAACATCTTGAAGACCTTATTAAATAATATTAAAAGAAAAATAATATGAGAATCAATTCACCCTAGGGATTTTCACATCCAAGAAAAAAAATAGTGCATTCTTTCTATTATATTCAATTTCCCTATCATATGTTTTTCTTCTTGATAAGTGTATGATCACTATTGAATTTCATTGAGGATTTTGTAAAGACTATGTATGAGGGTGGTTTTAACTGATGGACTCTATTAATATTATTTTTTTCCTACTTTCGTGATTTTTTTATAAAATAATAAAAAAATATATATCAAATTTAAAATCATTCTATCTTGAAATATAATTTTTTTATAGTTTTTGTATTTGTTTTTCAAACATTTTTTGAGTTTAATTGAAAACTATAAAAAAAAATTCAACTTTATGTTGATTATGTGGATATTTATTATATCAATAAACATTAAAATATCAAATGATTTTGTGTGATTTTGGTTATTGTTTTCAAATAAATTTGTTCTTAGAACTTGGAACAAGAGTGTGAGTGAAAGGATCTTTATATAATGGAAATTACAATAATAGGATAAATAAATTTGGAACTTAATTTAAGGTAACATAGACATTGTGAAAAATTAACCCTCATGGAGTTAAATTAATATAAATTTAATTAATTAATGTTAAACTCAATTAAAATGGGCAATTGGGATCCCAAAATGAATCTATAATATATTAGGAATTAGGTGTAAGAGTAAATTACAGTCATTTATATTTGATAAGTGATTTCCATATTAATTTTCCCAATTATGGTTTGTAATAATTTAATATTTTCTTAGTTGTCAAAAATGAATTCATTCAAGCGAGAGAAATATTGAACCCAAATTAAGATGTAGGAAATTGATTTATATAAATTTCATTTGATTTGAATAAATAGAGTATAAATTATATATATGGTTTAAGGAAATTAGGAGAAAGTAATAAATGGTATATTCACTTGTTAAAACAATAATTGCACTTAAATATGTCAATTTCACTAATGAGATTAGAAATTTTTCATGAATTTTAGTGAGGGTAGTGGATTAAATTTGTGTATGAATAATGATGTGTTTTTTTAGTGGAATGATTTTAAAAAATATCACTCAATCTTTCATGGTAGTTAAGAACTTCTATATGCATAGATTTTTTTAACCAGTCATTGAATTTCAAAATGAAACATAAATTATAAAATCTATTTGAGTTTTTAGAATTTGTAATTACTTGGAAAAATATTTTTGAAATTGAAAATATTCATTGAAACAATTCTATGAAAATATATTATAAATAGGTTGTTTAGATTTAATTTTTTTTATATTTTAAAAATCATTTGAAAAATGCCTAAGAGTGAAATATTTAATGTATGGGGGTGTGATTTAATATCTCTTTTTAAACTTAGACTCTTATTAATATATTTTTTAATAATTAATATTTAAAAATGGATGATATGTTTTTGGTTTTTTGGTGGGTACATATATGAATTTAAAATAAAGTAATAAAAATATACTAACATGTGTTATAGAGAAAGGTATTGGTCTATGTTTAGACACTCTTAGTTCCATAATTTTTCTAATAAATTGATTGATACATTTTGATAATTCACTAAATACCATTAATGAATCAGCATTCATAAATTTATTTTTTTTATGCTTATCGAACTCTCTAAAATATACTAGGGATACCATGTATCTCCTCCTCTATATCATTAAACCAGTGAACACACTAAAGTATGGTATTAACTTCCCAACACCTAGATCCCCCTATATGTTATTGATCACTTGATCTATACATCTCAAATTATTTGAAGTCTATATTGAGAGAAGGGAGGTTAAGTGATTTTTTTGGGATTGACATGGGGATGTTACAATTTTCGAGGGAAATTGAGAAACCGGTTTACAATTTCTAGGAAATTACACTAATCTATTAAAATAGAATCAAAATTTTAATGAAATAAAATGATAATAACTAGAGCGAACTATGAAACAAACCCTAGGAATTTACCTTCTGTTTTTAATCTAATATCAAGGAATCAAAAGAGATCACATGACAACATGAGGATGAACAAAAGTCAAAGAAGAAGAAATGCATCATATAAATTCACAATCATAACATGAATATAATTTTTTAATAATTACATAAAGAAGAACAAATATTAGCAATAGTCATCCAATGTAGGTGAATTCTTATTCTTGAAGAGCCATAATACCTCTATGTATTGTAGTTCCACCATTTCTCCCAATAGATTCAAAATATATAATAATCATACCCAGTTAAAGGAATCAACCCATGATCTAGATTCATACGTATTCTTTAATGATGAAATAAGGGATGATTCACCAAATTGTGGCTATAGTGGAAGATGAGTGTTGATCAGAATGATCATACAAGGAAGAGGATTCACACATTGTTGTTGATTCAGAATAGGGTTGGTGTGCATGGGTTAATCACAACTAGGGTAGGTGTTATTGGTGGGTTTCAAAACATAATATTTAAATAGGTTTCTATATCAGTGTTCAAATTATACACTTGGGGCCAAAATGGTGGGATCAAGGATGAATTGATACCAACATATTAATGGTTTAGATATTATACTCATGGAAAAAATGACCTTTATGTGAGGTTAATAAGCTTGAGGTTACCATGACATAGGTTTATTGGATGGGGTGAGCTTTATATAGACCATTAACTGAGTGAAAATAAATATTACTTGTTTTTAGTGAAGAAAAAACAGGTGTAACATTATACCAGCCCCATATCTACCCTTATGTGGACATGAGTATGGGTATAGAAAAAATCATGACATGCAATTATTTATTATGACTGTATAAAATTCATGATTGGGTAGCTATGTACTTTTTTTAAGTGTACATAGGACATGCTTCTATAATGTTAAATGTTAATGAACACGAGGCTCTGATTCTGGAGTATGATGTGGACCTATTTCAAAACATGAATTTCTCAATTTGTGAGGTTGATATCTACTGGTTATTATAACCACACAAGATAAACATATATTCATTATACATAATTTTCCTAATTTAAGTATTTTACCTCACAATAATCAATGAATCATATGATTGGAAGGTTTATTTTATTTTATGACTAGTTACATAGGAAACCGATTTTACAAAAACTATGCATTTTTCACCATAATTAAGAAATAGTAGAAAAAAATCAGATTACTCATAAGTTATACTCATATTAAATCATTCATATATTTATTGATAAAATAAAAGAGAAAGGAACACAAAGAACACCAGTGAAACACTGGAAACACTAGAAAGGCCCCCAAGGGAACTACGAAGGCCTGATATAATATAGACCCAATGCATCACCTCTAATCTGGTTCTTGGATTCAATTGGAAAGAGTTCACATCCTGGGAAAGGAAAACCCAAAGACCTTGTGAAGCCATAAAAGCGAGATGGTTATCCACCTTATTTCCCTCCCTCCAAGTCTGTTAGAAAGTAGTTCCATTGATGATGATCCTATTGGACCTCTTCAAGACATAGTGTAAGGACTAGGGAACATTCCGCTTACCATGAATTGAGTCATGTAGGATGAGAGAGTCAGTCTCAACCTCATAAAGAGAAAAATTTCTATGCTTGTAGAGCTGGAGACCTGTTAACATTTACTTTTCCTCAGATACAAGGGAGTGACCTCTACTGAAGTGGGCAGAGAAAGTAATAACAACATGTACCATGGGATCATGGACACCACCACCAACTTTCAACTCATTCATAGAATATGAGATATCAAAGTTGAGCTTCCAACCGATCAGATGTGGAAAACATCGCACCTAGTGCCTAGAGATAGTGGGACAAACCGCATGGGATCCCACCTGAAGGAACCCGAAAGAGGGGGCCTCTCCCCACTCGATGAAGGCTCAAACCATATCCAGAAGAAGAAATTTGATTCTAGCAACCATGGAACTGCCTGAGGTCTGAATCCCCTCATGCTTGGATTTATTCCGAGCCAACCAGATGCACCAGAAACCCAAATCCTGATTGATTCCACAGGGTTTCTTCTCTGGTTTGACATCCCCAACACCATGAAACCAATAATATAGAAAGTATAAGTACATCAGACCCACAACTGAAATAGTAGTGATGTCACCAAAGGTCTTCCACACATGGCACACCCACTCACTATCAAAGAATATGTGGGTCCATCTCTCATCTCACGAGTCGCTACAGCACAGGTAGCGTGAGATAATGAAAATACCAGAATGCCTCAGATTCTCATCCATAGGTAATGCCCTATTCCTATTGAACCTAAGTAAAAAAAGATGATTTTTGCAGGAACCTCTTTCACCCACAAGGAAAACCCCACGGGTCCTAATGAGACACACCGGTAGACACCATTATGTAGTCCTTAGAAGAGAAAGAACCTGAATATGAGGGAGTAAAGAAACATATATCTTGTTCATCCATGAGATCGATCATTTAAAAGGACATATATTATTTTCTATCCAACACAACACTGATGAATTCCAAGAACCTAATCACCCGATTGAAGGTAATCTGTGCGACCAGAAAACCAGGTAAGCCAAGGGTAGTTCCAACTCAATTATGTTTCCAAAAATAAATGTTCACCACACCCATAATCCACTAGAGTGAGCCAGAAGATAATGGATGTGGGACCCAACAATAGTCCTTATTGATGACAGATGCACATTGGAACCAACCCCCCCCCCCCAGCATTTACTCATGCGGACATGAAACTACCACAAAGAGAGTGCCCCTCAATAACCTCCCACACCAACTTTGCCCGCATTCCATTAAATGTGTACAACGTACTCTTGAAATCAATACCACCCTGTTGGTCCAACCTTGAAAGCCTCTTCCATGATACACAATGCTTCCTCCCCTCCTTATGTGAATACCAAATATAAGAGGAAAGAATAGGAGACACTGGGGCCCCACATACTCCATGGGAAAGGAGTTGTGCCATATTCCAGGCCTCCTACTCAAGGAGGCCACCCTACTATCAGTGCAACGACCAAGGATATATAAGGTTATCTTACATAGACTTGCAGCTTGTCTACTCAAATGAAAATAATCTGTAATGTATTTACTAAAAACATGAACAAACCTCATTCCAGTGTTCATAAATATAATAGAATTATATGAAAACATAAAATGTGTAATATTAAATGCAGTAGGATAACACTAGTAGGACCTAATGGAACATTGAATGAAGGCCCTATTAATGAGGCGACTGAGAACATCTGGAGAGAAGATAAACATGCTAAGGGGGAGAGGATTCCCCTACTTAAAACCACACACAACCTTGAAAAACCTGTAGTTCCTACCCATGAAGCGGACTTCCATCCATGAATAACTGAAGCATTAATCAACTGAACAAGTAGAAAATACCATACCTCTTAGGACCATTATGATAAACACCAATTCCAACCTGTCATAGGTTTTTCCCATATCCAGATTAACCACCATATAAAAGCCATACACTAGTATTAATCCCATCGATGATCTCTTGAGATAGTGTGATGACCCCTTGGATATAACTTTGTTTCAGAAATCCATGATTCTTGGGATATATCCATTGAGGCAGGTGAGAGTTCATCCTTTTATTAAGGATGGTGGAAAGACCCTTATACTTGATGTTGTACATACTCATAGGTGGGTAGTGATGGGGAAGAGAGGGGTCCTTAATTTTTAGGACAATAACCCCTGTTGTGGATCTGGAAGCATGAGGGAGGCACTCACCTTGAAAAAATTCCTAGATGGAAAGCACATCATCATCCTTAACCGTACTCTATGAGGTACGCAAGAAGGACCCGAGGAACCCATCTGGGAATGGAGCACTGTTTGGGCCCGAAACCCATCTAAGACTTGAAGAAAACATAAATATTTAAAACATATAAATTGAATACTTCTTGAAATATTAATTTTTTAACTATGAATTTTCAATAATTTATCCTTGTAATGGAAATAAAGGTTTCAAAAAATTTAAATTGGAAACATTGGAAAAATTTTACTTTTAAAAATAAAATTCAACAAAAAATCCTTGAAAAGTCAAAACATTTATCAAAAATAGATATGAAGTGGAAGATTAAAATTTTGATTATGAAATAATGAAAAACCATTTAAATATTTTTTAAATACCTTTGTTGAAATCCTCTTTGTAAAAGGAGTAACAAAAGAACCTTTTGAAAAGATGAGAAGGAAAATAGGAAGTTCCCATGAGAAAAATCATTATTAGGTTTCAAATTATAAAAGAAAAAATTGGAGTGAAAGGAAAATATGCACAAGGTAGGAAAAATGTTGTCAATGAGTATGAGAATTATTTTCAATAATGATATAATTTTTTAGGAAGAAATTCATTAAAGTAAAATATTTGAATTAAAAGTCCATTTCCCTATAAATGAAGTTAAAATATTTTTAAATAAATTTTATTGGTTTCTATAAACCTAATATAGAAGAAAGAAGTTCATAAAGACATATTATTACCCAATAATGGAGATTTTAATGATCATAATTCCTTAAAAATTTAGTAAATTTTGTATCAAAAGAAAATGAGATTGAGATCATGGAATTGATATAAAAATATCAATAAATGGATGGTATTTATCAACTATTTAAAAATGTTTCTAAATACAACATATAAAATAAATGATCATGTGAAATATAAAACTTGTCTTATAAAATTAAAAATAGAGAAAAATGACCCTTACCTTAATTCCCTAATTCCACTAAAGTGTTTGTATCTCATCGATAATTTGAGATTCCCTTGGAGGATTCCATAGAAAGGTAGTAATTAGCCTAAAATATTGAATATATAATATTAAGAAAGTGAAAGAGTATTGTAGTGGAAGGAAAGTGGGCATAATTTCTAAAGGAAACTGAAATATGGGAGTGTCCATGAAGGGGTAGTGAGAAGTCCCTTTTATATGGGATGAGAAATGATTTTTTGTAAATATTTCAACTTAATATAAAGAGAGAACATGTTTCATATGTCAATAAGACTCTGAAATGGAAAATAATTGAGCGTAGAAAATAGTTGGGCTCCCCAAGCTTTAAAAATAAAATAATAAAAAATTCTTCAACATGGTTGGCCGGTTATTCCATTGGATGAACTAATTTACCCTTTTTTATATTATAAAGTGGTAACTAGTTTTCAACTAATTAATATAATTTTAATTCATAAAATTAAAATCAAACATATTACATAATTTGATTGTAATTATTATAATTAGGAAATACACTTTTCAATAAAAAATCTATATCTATGAAAAATTAATTCTTACATTTGTGCATGAAATGCGTAGAAACATGTTATTAGAAAATGTGTATTTCTAAGAGTAAATTTTTTATATAGGATAAAATTATCAAAGGATTTAATTTTAATGAAATAAATTTTTTATTATAAAAAATAAATTTTATATAGCTTTAAATGTAATCCCAAAACCTAATTTTTCCAAAATAATATTTAATTTAATGAAATGAGTAAAAACATTTATTGAAAAATAATACATAAGCCCTTAAAATATTAGTCATAGTTTTTTTAAATTAAGAATATTATTTTTAAATTCTATATTTTTAATAAATATATAAATGTTTTACCAATTTAAAGGTTTTATACACCAAAAGGTCTTTCTTATATAATGATAGTCATGAAATTTATTGTTTTGGACAAAATGGTTATTTTCATTATTTACCTAAAATCGAATAATTAGAAAATTACAAAAAATCAACCCTAAGATAATTTTGACACATTGAATCCAAATATTATGTTCATTTAATAAAATTTATGTTCTAAAATTTTTAAATTTTGAAATTGAATGAAAATATCAAATATAAATAAAAAACTCTTTTAGAGAAAAATTATATTTTTAAACATTATGTTTTCTTAATATTATTTTAAATCAACTTATAATTTAATTAATATTAATTTATTAGTTTTTATATAATAATAATATTATAAATCTTCTTAATTTATTTTTTTAGGATAAAATATAAAATGCATAAAAAAAGTTATTTGAGAAAGAATAAACCTTTTTAGTATTAAATCATATTAATTATTTATCCTCTATATGTAAGTGATTTTAGTTAAGTGAAATATTTTTATTTTCGTACAGTTTTATTATTATTATTTACTTGTTAATAATATTGATCTAACATATCATGAAACATTTTATTTTGGTGGTGTGTGTGAAAGAATCAATCGATATCGCACTTATTTTATGGAAAATATAATCTTAAATACAAGTGATTACATTCCCCAACTAAAATAAATTATATCCTAGTAATTTTAATTATCACTTACTAATGAAAGAAGCTAATAGATCCATAAGAAACTCAAGATATTTGTTTTTATTGGGATTTTAACCTCACAATATTAGTGTAACACCACCCAATTCTATGAAATATTTTTTTTATAATTTAAATGTTTTAATATATTGAATGACACATAACTCCAAGTGTATCTTGTGTTAAATGCAACATAGATTTTAAACCAAACACGACATACTATTAAAATATTATTATTTTATATGATAGTTATCAAGTTACCATTATATTGGTAGTTATGACTTGGATTAACTAAATTATGAAAATATATGGTTTACACATATATATATAATTAATTCTTTGGTTACCAATTAATTGAAAATGAAAATAAAAACAATTTGAAGAAAAAGGAAATGATTCACTAAAAAATCGTTTCTTTGTACACAAATGTGTTTTTATCTCTATAATTTATATAAAAAACATTTTTGAATGATTTTAATGAAATTAAGATACTATATATTCAATAACTTTTTTTGAAATTCATTCTTTTCATTTTCTAAGCATATGATAAGAATAAATTAAATTTTATGTTTAGATACCATATTTTTCTAAAAAGTATATTTTTCATATACTCTACACCTGTTTTTTAAAATTAATTTTTTAAAATTTTAAATTTTTTTATAAAATATTATATTCATCTTTTAAATCATCATTTAAATATTAACTTTGGGTGATGTATTGAGACTTTTCTAAGAAGATAATCTTTCGATGAATAGTGAAAATACTAGATTTTATTAAGAATTTTCATTTATATTAAAGAATTTAAAAACATAAAAATTTTATTAAGGTAGATTTGAAAGTAAAATGGGTTCAAACGTAAATCTATTAACTCACGTTAGGCCATTATAATAAATTTAATATTAAATTTTGATATAAAATTGATAAGTGTAATTCAATAATACATTTTAGAGTATTTTAATGTATTTATTTGTCTATATAAATGAATATATATGCCCAATGATGGAAAATTTAACTTTTTTTTGTTTTGTTTAATAATAAAATGATTTTTTGGAAAAGGAATGAATGTAGGAAAATATTGGAGAAAAATGACACTTCGTGCCGTGAGCGAAGTAAAGTGGTGTGATACCGGATTTTTGAGGATGATCATGGAGCACCGCTAAATAAAAAAAATGAAGAACCAAGGAAAGATGAGATCCAGAGAAGAAAAATGAATTAAATTTCATGAATCATCATTACAGGATGATTAGTGGTATTTCACGACATATCGCAAACTATCATATAATGTCATGAGATTTCAAGTCATGATGCTCTTATACGTCCTGAGTGACAATTACACATCGTGGAAGGAGTCAATGGTCAAATTCTACGTGCGAGATTCAAGAAAGATCCATGAAAATTAATAATATATGGAGGTAACATGGATCACAATTACACGATGTGTAATAACATTACTTGTCATGTAATGGTTTGGGAAGACCGCATATCACACCTTTAAATAAAGGATCTTCCTACTACATGAGAGCATTGAAATTCAGATTTAGAGGAAGAAGTTGAATCAACATGATGTTGTGTCCTCCCTATGATATTTATTTTATTTTCATTTTGTTTTTGTTTTTGTTTTCATTTCCCCTTCCCTAGAAACCTCTAATCGGTAGAATGAGGTGGTAATCCTGCCATGTACTAGGGTGATGTAATCGAAGGGGGAAGGTGTGTTGGATTTAAGTGTTTTAAATATCTATGAATTTGGTTTGTGAAGTTTATATTTCAACCTTGAATCCCTTTCTTTTTATTTTATCATGACCATTGATAATTTAATTAAAAAGGAACATTTAAATTGTGCCACTGACTACCCTAAAGATGGTATGACCATTGCCAAATGTAGAGGATGTTTGGTTTAAAAATGGTATAAGGAAAAAATTGATTCAACACCACCCTAAACTATCAGACCGTGGGAAATATGATATCACCGCGTTGAGGACTAGATACTATGTCCATTAGATCCACCTCGTACTGAATCCAACAGCAACCATGAATCAACATATTTTCTAAAAATCCAATTGCACTAGAAACTCTATATTACCGAACCCAAACACACTTTTAAAATCTGATTTCAAAAAACCTACCAATATAATGAACGTTTTCAATTTCTTTTTTAATAATCAAATCAAACCCATATTTTCTCATCCCTTTCTTCATTTTATTTAAAAGATTTTAAAATTAAAATGAAGCTAAAGTCACCGTCTGTGTTGGGTTTACCTCGTACTTAATAATTACAACATTTTAATTAATTAAGTACTATAGTATGAGTCTTTATAATTTTTTTTCCATATAACTGGAGGGAATAAAAAATGTCCGAAGGGGCTATCATAAATCATTTTAAATTACTAAATATATTATCATTGGAAAATCTCTGTCTCATTGTGGTCGCGTGATAAATTTTAAATTAATTTTTTCTGATTATATGAATTTAATTTATAAAAATTGATTGATTATTTGGAATTAGAGTAATTAATACTATCTAATAATTTATACATAATTTTTTACCTTACTTAATAGTAAAAATAGTAAAAATATATTACTATAGTTAGGGTTAAAATGGGTTAATTGGGAGGCTAAACTAAAAATATGTGGTGTAAAATGACATGGAAACTTTTTAAAAACCCATTGTATGGACATAAATAGACCTTATATCCTATAATAATTGAGAATTACCCATTTTTGGGCCTTTTGGGATTTCAAAAACCTAGATACACTTTATTCTTTTCAAAAAACATCAATTGTTTCCTCTCCTCGACTTATAAAAGGCCTCTCACTCTCCTCTCCTCTTCCATCATAAAAAAAGATTGGTTAGTAAAATACCTAAAAAAATACATACCTTAACTCTCTTAACTCATTCTATAGGCCTTATTTTTTTAGTAATCCCTCTTAAGAAGTCTTTTGGTGTTACCCATGAGAGGATCTCCGAAGAAGATGTAAAATTATGAAAGTTGCATTTTTTTTATTTTTTCTTACAAATCCTTTAATATTATAAATTTTTTAAGATATCATAACAAAAAAATATTCCATAAAATATGTTGTTATTTTTTTAATGTAATAACCTATATAGATCTCTACTTTCATCAAATGGGAAATGAAACTGTTAATCGTGTGTACGACAGACTACAACATCGTGAACCGATGTTATTCTGTTTCCATCACCACCTTTGAAGGAAGGAAATAATGACGTAATTAATGTTTATATATGATATATATGATATTATTATACTTATTAAATTATAATATCACACCTAATTTCTTTCCTTCTAATATGTTGTAAAATAATAACGTCGCTCGTGTGTATAAGGGACTACCACCTCGCGAACCGATGTGATGTGTTTTTCCATCTCCATTTTACATGGATGGTAATAAAAATAGGTTTAATGATTATATATTAAATTTTAACATAGTTTTACCTATGGAATTAATATATCACATATAACTTCTAACTTTCCAGTCCTTGAGGGATATGATAACGTCACTCATTTGTATGATAGACTACCGCCTCACAAAGCGATTTGATTTGTTTTTCACTAAATATTTTTATAGAAGGTAATATGGATATATTTAATCAATATATATTATATATATGAAATAATAATTATAATTTAATGGTGAATTATTTTTTACCTCTCTTTTGTTCCATCCCTTATAAAAATGGAACCACTATTCAGGCGTACGTACGACCATCCATCTCTATGAACGATGTGCTTAATTTTCTATCTATAACTATTATGGATTACTATAAATACATACATAGTGAATATATATTTTATTTATATCATGGTTAAAATTATTTTTATTATAGATCAATGAAAATTTTAAAATTATCTAAAATACTAAACCAAAACATAAATGAAAAATAAAGTAGTTATTGTCTGAAATGTGATTTTAACAGGTAATTCATAATAAATAGAAAATAAAAGGTCATAAGTAAATAATAAATGGTAAGATAAATATTATTATTTTTATCTAATAGATTTATAATAAATGTAAATTTATTATACCACAGGTTCAAATGTGAACAAATGAATTTGAGACTTAAGGTAATGAATTTCCATCTCAATTTTATTTTCCTTGAGACACATGCCATATTCACTACATGTTTTATATTATGAGGTGTATATACTACCCATGAATTTATTTCATGATTATTATACTAAAATTTTTTTGGATTTTCATATCCATTTTAGGATATCTCATTCATATGGTTTATGTTTTGAAATTTACCAAAGCGGTAAGGGATTTTTGTCACTATTTATCTTCATTGAGAGATATGTTATGTTATGAACATATATTCATTAATGAGGTGTATATAATTCCCATTTTAAATTTTATATTTTTAATATCTTTTTATTAATTATATTCAATTTTTATTTTGATTTTATTCTTTAATCGGGCTTATGATTCAAAAGTGACCTTAGTGGTAATAGTTTGAGGTTACAATCTCATTGGTTATCAGGATTGTTTATGATTATTATTTTTATAATGAAATATTTTGATCAATATTTCAATAAAATATTGACTTTTATTCATCTATGGTTATTTACTAAGAACATATTTTTTATTCATTTTCCTCTCTTAATATAATCAAGAGTCCAAAAGAATGTTTTTCATAAAGTCATATTTATTTCTCCCTTTCATTGAAATCAATTTTTCATCCATATCTAAATTTTCTAAAAATGTTTTAAAAAAATAATTTGGCATTTCCAAATGAATTATTGAATACTTTTTTACCCATGATTAAAATTTATCAATTTTTTTTAAATGGAATATTCATAATATTTTCTAAACAAATCCTATTCAGATTTGACCGAAAATATGAAAGGAATATTTGTTTTAAAATTTAACACTTGAACTAAATTCCCCACCATCATGTTTACTACTTTATTTAAGGATTCTTTTACATGTATTCAAGGTATTTCTCAAATAAATTATTTTTTAAAATTATTTATGTTGATATATTTTGTCAAAGTGGAAATGTTACTTTCCTAAAGAAATGTTTTAAATGATTATTAATGATTAATTTATAAGTTTCAAATTTTATTTAAAAAAAAGTATTTCCAAAAGGTTTTATGAATTATTAATTTTATAAATTTATTTTAAAAGAAAGGTTATTTTCATCATGAAATTTTTTAAATGATTTTTCAATTCTCACATTATAAATTTTCACGTTTATTTTCAAAGAAAAGTACATTGAAAATAGAATAAGTTTAAAAAAAATTGTTTTCAATTTAGAAGGGATATTTTTCTAAATAAATATTCTAATTGGCCTTATAAAAATCATTTTATATCTATGATAACATACTTTGATGTTAATTATTATTTATTTGTGAAATGATCTAATGAAACAATTCTTATTCTTTCTCATGATGGTTTATGTTTACGATGACAAGATATTTATGAAACCCATTTCTTTACTATGGGTTATTCTATGAGGACATGTTTATGAAACCCATTTATTTTCATGGGTTCTAATATAAAGATTGTTTTGTGAAGATTATTTATTTTCATTGGTTTTAATATCATAAATGTTTTATGATATTGGGAACAAAAATGTATGGATTATGTGCTGGGTGGGTCCTATATCTCCATTCGATGAATTCGGTAATGATTAATGTGATATGATCTCAAAGGGTATATGGGAGGTTATCCCATGACTGAGATTGGGTACAAGGGAGGCTGTTTGAAACCCAAATTAGGTAAATAGGTGGTTGAATTAAACATATAATATTATAAATTTATTGTTAGATAGCCTTGACATAAGATTTTATATGCTTATGTGTATGCTAAAACTATATCTCTTATACCTAATATGGATTATGTTCTTTGTTTTCTTTATGATTCATGTCTTATGAACTACCAAAATATATTTCATGTGTCATGTTTATGAACTATGATATGAAAGCTATGGGTTTCAAATGTTATTACCATGTTCTAATACCCTTATGCTCCTATTATATTGATATCTCTCTTGATAAAAATTACTAAGAATCTGAGCTCACCCATTATTGTGTTTCCTTTTCCCTTCATTAGTAAGAATTATTTTAAGTAAAGAATTATTATGTGTAAAAATTAAGAAGATCTTTATAGGATAAATTTAATCTATTTCATGAAATAATAAGATTGTTTATATTGTCTCCAAAGAAACTAATCCTATATGTTCTACTAGAATATATTTTTGAAATGTATGGAATATTATTCTAAAAAGATGGAATGATTTTGTATGGGAATTTTGGTTGTCTACAGTTGGTATCAAAGGAATGTTTCAGTTAACCTTTGGAAACTAGGATGAAAAAATATTAGTGAGAATACTAAGATAATCCTATGTATAAGAGATTTTACTAAGTTATGGTAAATCAAGTATTATGGTTTTTCTAGTAATAAATCCATTTCTGGATACTATATGTTGATGTGAGCCTTACATAGAAAAACCTAGGGGTATTAAATCCATAAAATTAGTATCTATCATGATTTGAGTGTTACCTGGTATATAAAAACGAGCCTTACTATGACCCTTATTTGACACTCCTATGGGATATGTTTTGTAAATTCAAAAACTCTTTATGAGCGATCATGGAGGATTTTAATAATGACCATGAATAACCTAGGCTAATTTAGAGGTCCATAAATTTAAATAAGATGTTATGATTTAGAAATTCTATAAGTGATTTTCATGATTATATCGATTCCCATTATGATTACTCGTTCTCACACTCTGTTTTTTGTTTTATTTAATGTCGGGAATGAGAAAAAACTGGATTTACATTGATTTTGGTATACAATGTATTTATGGAAACCAAATGGGATGATTATTGGACTAAAGGATATAATGATTATTCCTAATTAGTTATCATGATATATTATTTACAACATGTGAATTCACAAAATATCAGACTCACCAATAATGATAAGGATATATTTTACTAAGATATTGGGATGTGGAGACTATGGAGGAAATAAGACTCAATTTACTATATGTTTTGAATGTGGGAAGGAGGACCTTGGTAAATGTATCTAAGGAACAGAAAGATGTATTGAGTTTTTAAAACAAGTAAAGAAAGAAAGTAATTTATGAAGGAAAACAAAATGTTTTATTAATGCATTGGATGAGAATAATGGTCTCCCTAAGTTATCTTTAATGGTCCAATGTTTTAAATGAGTAATGTATTGGAATAATAAAAATCGATGTCCTAGGGGGAAATCTCATGAATAAAATCAGAAAGGATGTATGCGTACTGGTTATAATAAAGATGATAAAGAGACTATGAATAACATATAAATTTTATGTCTTTTTCTAACATTATTGTCTATGTTAAATGTAAAAAGTATGATTAAAATGAGGATAATTAATTTTAGGACCTGATTAATATTTCATATTGTGGGAATGATGTATTAAAGAATAATATGATTAATCCTAGTAAATGGTTTAAGAATGACATGTAATGATTGAAGTGTCTATATATCATAACTCAATAATTATTTTATATGAATCATGAAATATATAAGGATTGTTTGGAAGATGTTTTTCATGAATGATTTGCAAGAATATTTTTATTGGTTTTAATTACATAGAAAAGTTATTTATTATGAAGGATATATTTTATGGAAAAAACATGATTTAGGGAATGATAGCCCATAAAATGTTACTAGTTTTGAGAAAACGATGGTTAATTTTGATAAATATAAGATTTATATGGACAAACTAAATTATATATAATTGATGACATTGGAATTGATTTTTTATTTAATGATGAAGTGGATGACGTTATATTTAATGGATTTTAATTTTTTTTTGATTTATAGAATATATTCTATAATCATTTATTTTATTTAATAAATGAGGAAATAGGGAATTTTTGGAACCAAGTACTTTATCATTGAGGTTTTATGGTAATTCATGTAATTTCTATGTTTCAGGAGAATATACGACTGAGATATTCACATATTTGACATGTGACCATTATTATATACAAAATGATATCTATTGGATTAATGTTAAGTTGATTTTTGTACATTTAGTGATATTATTTATTTTTTTAAAATTTTGTAAGGGTCATAATTTCAACTATTTATGAAATGGTTTGTATTGATATCTAGATATGGTTTTAAAGAATAATATATTATTTCATCATATGATGATTTATCCATATTTGGTAACAAGTTCTTACCATATTTTTTTGATGATAATTGGTGATACAAGGAATGTACTATCATTCTATTAAAGATATTTTGATCAATTAGTGCTTCATGATTGAAAATTTAATTTTTATTTCTTAATGAAATAGATGATATTGAAATTGATTGAAGCTAAACCAAATGATGAGATTATGTTTATGAAAAGGAAAGAAATGAACTAAGTATATTTTATAGCTTTTGGTTTCATGACAGTAAAAATTCCTTCAATATTAGGGAAAAAATATTGAGGCAATATTTTTGTCTTATTAATTTTACTTCTATTGAATCAATAGTCTGTTAACTTATCATATTTTTATGGTTTTATTTCAATAATTTTCTATTTTCCTTGTTATCTATCCCTCTCTATAGTTATTTGGGCATGGTTTTATCTTCCATGTCTATATTTTCACTTCACACTAATTTTATACTCTTTAGGAACCTAGTTATGTGATGACCCTCATAATTAATTTTCCCACTTTTCAAGAGGATGTTTTATCAACCCTTTTAATGATGTGTATTTTACATGAATGAATGTTCAAATGTTATTCCATTGATTATCGAGATCAAGTTCAAATTGAGAGAACACATTTTATTTGGGAAGGAGGGGTGGGTAAATGTAAAACCATGATATTTTATGAAATCTATTTTTGAAATAAATATAATTTTTTTGATATCTAATATTACATGTAACACTGATTTTATATTGTGTTACACACAATACGGATTTTATACAAAACACGACATACTATTAAAAAAATACTATTTAATATGTTAATTATCACCTAGGTGTTGTAATGGAAGAAATGCACAAGATTAACTAAATTATGAAAATATATGGTTTACATGTACATATAAAATTAATTGTTTGGTTACAAATTAATTAGATATGAGAATAAAATCTATTTGAAAATAAAGAAAATAAATTTCTAAAAAACTATTTTAGTACACACAAATGTGATTTATCTCAATAAATTAAATAAATCATTTTTGGTTAATAATTTTAATGAAATTTAAATATTATATATTCAATCAAATGTTTTAATATTCATCTTTTTTTTTCTATGAAAGAGATAAGAATAAATCAAATTGTATGCTTAAAAACTATAATTTTCTAAAAAATATTTTTATCGCATATTACAAACTTATTTTGAAAATATAATTTTAGAACTTTTATTAAAATTATTTAAAAAAATGAAATTAATTATTTAAATTATAATTTCAGAATTTCCTTATAGTGATTTTTGGAGAATTTTCTGAGAAGATAAATTTTTCAATGAATAAAAAAAAGGTTTTTATTAATAATTATCATTTCTATTAATGAATATAAAAAATAGTTTTTTTTAATATAGTTTAAAAAGTAAAATTGGATCAATTATATATATATATATATATTAATCCAATTGAGGTTGTTATTATCAATTTCATATTGAATTTTGATACTAATTGTTTTTAAACATTTGATTATTTACTCTTTGGAGAACCACTTTTTTGTTTTGTCTACGTGTTTAATTTTATATTAAAAATTTGCACTTTAGTGAATCGAATTTTGAAAAATTGGTTATATCTTTTGAATATTAATAATTAATATTATCCAATAAGCTGTAATTAATTTTCAACCATAATGAATAATAAAAGAAGTAGAAATTAATTACCACGTTTAAGGTTAAAATATGATTTCCGGTGGTTAAACTAAATTGATAAGGTATAAAATGACAAATAATTTTTTAAAGTAATAATTTTATGGACATATTTCGACCGTATTACCCATAAGGTTAAATAATTAACTCTTTTGGATCCTTTTTTCATATGAAAAATGTGGGTGCACTTTGCTCTTAACAAATATTTCAAGTGTTCCCTCTCCTCCACTTATAAAAGGCCTCCCCTTATCCTCTCCAATTAAAACATAAAGAACAATTTATATAGAAATATACCAACAAAAATACATTAGTTTCCTCCATATAACCATTTTATAGGCATTATTGTTTTATTAATTCATTGAATGAAGGGTTTTGGTGTAAAACTAAAGAGGATCTCTAAAGAAGAGGTATAATTATTAAACTTGTATTTATGTTTTATTTCTACATAAAAATCCTTTAATATTATAGAAATATTCTGATATAATAAAACTATTATATGACATATAATTATATGTTATTATTTTAATGGAATTTCCTATATCCATCTCCACTTCCATTAAATGGGAAACAAAACTTTCGATCGTGGGTACATTGCACTACCACCTCTCGAACCAGTGTTATTCATTTTTCATCACCAAATCTCAAAGATGGATATAATGATGGGTTTAATGTTTATATAAGATATATATGATTTTATTATACAATTTTAATTATAATATCACACCTAAATTATTACCTTACAACCTTTTGTAAAATAATAATGTCGCTCTTGTGTATGGAAGACTTCCCCCTCATGAACTGATGTGATGTATTTTTCTATTTCCATTTTACTTATAGTCATAAGGATAGATTGGATGAATATATATTATATTTTTAAAATAATAATGACTATTTAATTAAAATATCACATATACCTTTTTAGTTTCCATTCCGTGGGGGATACGATAACATCGCTTGTGTGTACGACATGTTATTGTCTTGCTAAGTGATGTGATTCATTTATCACCAATGATTTTCATAGAAGGTAATAAGAATAATGTTCATAAAAATATATTACATATTTTAAATAATAATTATACTATAAGTTTTATTTTTTATTTTCATTTCTCTTGTTCTATCATTAAAAAATATGGAAATAATGATAATTCATACGAACAACCTACCGTCCATAAGAATGATGTATTTCATTTTATATATATAAATTTTACGGTTTTCTACAAATCAATTTATACAAAATATATATGATATTTATTTCAAATTTAAATTTCTGGATATTATTGAACCTTGATTAAATTAAAATTATTAAAAATACAAAACCAAAAACATAAATGAAAAACGAAGCAGTTACTATCTGAAACGTGATTTTAGAAAGTAATTATTAATAAAAATATAATAAAAGGCCATAAGTAAATCATATAATGTATAATAAACATTATTATTCTTTGTTAATATATCTATAATAAATATATATTTATTATACATTGATTTTGAATGTGTACGAAGGAAGTCACTAGTTAAGATAAGGGATTTTCGTCTCACATTTATTTTCAGTGATACACATGGAAAATTCACCACATATTTTCTTTTATGTGGTGTATATTATTCAAATAAATTTATTTTATGATTATTTAAATAACAATTATTTTTATTTACATGTCAATTTTAGGATATCTATTTCACGGGGTTTATAGTTCAAAATTCACCAATGCAGTAAGGGATTTTTATCTCAATTTACCATATTCGAGACATAAATTTTGTTATACACCAATCTTATTTTATGAGGTGTATATTGTAAAATCCCAGGTAAATAAAGAATATTATATTTTCATATTTATTAATATTTTTTAATAAAATATTAATATTACTTTAAAGGGGATACTATGTTCGAGGGCATACCCAATATGCAACAACGAGTTTCTTTGAAATCTTATGTTGCACACTAATAATTTAATAATATTATTTTAAATGGTAGATAACATCTAGCCGTTGGAATAGCGGGAATGAACATAACTAACTAAAATATGATTATATATGTTTGTTAAATGTTTTTACATTATTCAATAAATTTTAGAGGCTTAAAATTCAAATGATTCCAATTTTATGAATAAATATTCTAATATTATTTAAAAGGCCGATTAACCACCTTTTGATGGAGAAACTTTTTTAAATCTAGTTTTTGTCACTTTTATATGTTATATTTGACAAAATAAAATCCTTCTTTAGAATCAAGACATCAAAATTTACTTTGTGTATATTTTTGTTATTTTCCAATAAAGATCATTTTTAGTGAAAAATGTTGTATTTTAATTCAAAACCTCCTTTTAATCTAATTTATTTATATTGTTAGATTATCTTTTTAATTGTTTTTAAAGTGTAATTAAAATATATTTTTACCAATTTAATCTAATGGTGGTCATTTTAATTAATTTTACTTTGAAATTGGACATAAAAAAGTGTCAATCTTTTAATAGATATTGTTTCTTAAAAACACGCTATTTGTTTTGATAGCGGGAATTGATTATAAAATTAATTAATGATACTTCTAGGTTTTTAATTTTTTAAAATTGATATCATTTTTGAATTTGGAATATCAAATATATCTTAGGGTGAATTTTTGGTATTTTTCTGACAAATGATCATTTTCAATGAATAGTAAAAAATACTGTATTTTAATTCAAAACTGCCTTTTCATCCAATTTATTTATATAGTTAGATTGTCATTTTAATTGGTTTTAAGGTTTAATTTAATTATTTTTTATCATTTAATACAATTTTGTTCATTGGATGTAATTTCACTTTTAAATTGGATGTAAAAACAAATCAATCGTTTGATACATTTTACTTCTTAAAAACCCGTCTTTGGTTTTGACAACGGGAATTATTTTAAATTAATTACTGTAGTTTCTATGTTTGGATTTTGATAAAATTGAATCCATATTGGGAATAATAAGTTCCAAATTATTTGATTAAGACTCTTTTGTTTTTGGACATTATGAATAGTAACGACAGTAATTACCTTTAATTATCGTGTTTAATTAGTAATCGGGTAATTAAGGGTAATAAAATAATATCATAAAAATAGAAAATAACCCCAACATGTGTCCTAATTCTATTTTTGGTGTCATGGAAAACCATGGGATGAATTTATCTAACATTGGGACCCCATGGAATTACTTTAGTGTGATAGTGACCTTTTATCATATTTTTTTAAAAGAAAGGAAAATGTAACCAAAGTATGTATCACCCAAGTAAAACAATTTTAATTTTGTTTACATAAATTATATCTTTGACTATAAACATTCATTGGAAATATATAAATATTTCCTACATGATGGTAATTTGTTTATAATTTTTAGACATTAAATAAACCAATTTATTTATGACACCGTGATGATGCAGTGATTACCTCATTAATGAACGATTTAAATAAAATGAGAAGATAAGGTAACATATAAGACATAAACTTGTCAAAAACGTATTTTATTGGTGTATTTATAACCCTTATAATCTTATCATATAAATATATAATTTTGGAACCTTTAATATCCGAAAATCATTTTATAATAAAGTAACTTTTCAAGACATTCCAAGAGTGCCCCTTCTCCCTCTTATAAAAGGCCCCCACCTCTACCCCCTTTCCCGTACCTCTCAAGCCTTTGGATTGACCAAAATCTGCCCATTTTATCTCTCCACATCCCTATATTCATCCTAGAATCCTTACGTTAGGCATAATGCTCTTCAAGAACACCTTTTGGTTCAAACCAAAGGGAGTTACCTGATTTAAAGGTAATGTATTCTCTTATGTTCTTTTGTTTTATTTTGCTTCTCCAACTCCATAAACTATTTTTATTCCATTATTTTGTAACAAAAATAGTGTCATAAATATACTAGGATGTTATTATGATAAGTATTCAAGCTACACTTACACACACCTCCGTCTAATGGTTAAATAACATACTATTTCCGTGGATGGCGAATTACTGCCTCACGAAATGATGATTGTTCTATCTTCTCCTACCACCTCTCATGGTGGAAACTATGATGGAACTATATTTATTTAGGATATATATTATATTTATTTCCTATATATGCTTCTTTATTTTTCATTTAAAACATAATTTCATGCTTTTCATGTTGTGCAAATGCGATAATTTCATTTGAGGAAGTGTGGATTACCGCCCCCTCAAGTGATGTGACTCGTTCATGAAATACATGGAATGTATAAAGAATGAAATTAATGAAATTATGTGACCTATATAAAATATATATTATACTGGAATTATAATATGTATATATATATACCTCATTTAGTTTTAATTCCATTAATGTGACAAAGAAATGAAAGTATTGTTCTTGCGTACGTACGGCCTACCGTCTCCATGAACGGTGCATTTTATTTTTTTATCTCCAAATATTATGGAATAGTATAAAATGAATATATACTGGATATATATGATATTTAAATCATTAATACTATTCTATATATGGTGTATTTATAATTACAATGACAATTCTTTTCAAACAAGTTCATTTTTGACTCATGTACCGAACAACGACAAAAACGTCTGATATGAACTCACAAAATTAACAAATTATTATAACATTATAATATGTGATATGAATTGAATAATAATATTTAAAGGAGTTACTTAAGAAATTATTAATTGACCAAAGTTTATTATTCAAGAATATAATGAAATGAACAAAACAAGTCAGACTTGAGGTAAGGGATCCTACCTCTCTCTTTCTTTTTAAGTACACTCTTTTATGTCGTTTCTTTTAATATCATATTTCTTATGTTGGGGGATGCTCTTATATATTCTTATTACTGTAATTTTTATTTTAATTAGATGATAGACCCTATTTGATCTCATCAATCCATTTCTGGATGTTTTAAGTGCTGTCGTTATGCTGCCGAATCTTCGTAAGGGATTTCTTATCACAATATTTATTCCTGTGAGATTCATGCTATATTTATCACTATCCACTTTTATTGGTGTATATACTGCCAATTAATAAACTATTTGTGTAATATAGTTTTGTTTATGGGTATTTACTTCAACATTGTATAGTCTTTCTTTCAGGGGGTGTACGTTTCGAAAGTTACCCAAATCAGTAAGGGAACCTTTCACCCTCCATTTTGAAAAGACTTATTTTGTTAGGTATTTTAATTTACATATTATTATGTTGGGATATGTTCTTATATATCCTTATTGTTGTGAATTTTATGTCCATGTGATGAGATACACTTTTTATCTCTCATCATCTCATTTTCTGAATTTTAAAGTGATGTTGTTAGGCTGTCGAATTTCTGTAAGGGAACTTCTTAACCCAATTTCTATTATTTGGGTTGAACCTCTACTTCTTGATTATGTCATGCTATGAATATGTGTGAATGGCCTATGTTTTTTTACACTTAATATCCACTTATATTGGGTGTATTTATATTTTTCACACATAATTATGTCATTTCTTTATCCTTGCTCTAATGGCATGATCTTTGATTGGGATTACATCTCAATTTCTTCTCATTGAGACATTTCTTGATGATATACACTTTTATTTTTTTTAAATGTGTATATACATCCCCTTTTACATTTCATATCCATATTATGTCAATACTCAAGTCATTTAAATGTTTTGAAAATGGTCTACTTTCATGTGGCTTATAATTTAAATGTTCAAAATGGAAAAGGACTCTTTTATTAAAACATTGTTTTAAATGGTTTTAAATATTTATTCTTTTAAACATTTATCATCCATTTCCATTCTTTATAAATGGTTTTAAGGATTTATTAATATGGATATGAATGTTTTAAAACCCTTTCAAAAGATTTGAAGTGGTATGGGACACTTTGATTATAAAATCTCTTTTAAATATCTTCTTCTAATATTTTAAAAGTATAAAGGGATATTTTTGTCATAGGGTTTAAATGATTTTATTAGATGTTTTTATTTATGTTAATATCATGATGTGATCTCTCATTATTGAAATGTGTAAATTTTATGTTTCATTTATGCATGTTTTATGTGATACGATTATGTTATGGTTCATGGCCATTGTTTATGAAGATGGGTGGTTACATGATAAACTAACGGCGGGTGAGCCCGAGATAGCTCTCCAAAGCATTGGGTAACGCGAAGGAGTTAAACGCTAAGGTTTCTCCAAAGAGATTTAGGGAATATACCATGATGGGTATTCCAAACGTAACCATGAGGGTTACTCCCTATGTAATAATGTCATGAATGCCTCAAGTTACCTTTATGTCATATGATTTCTATGAGTTATAAATAAATATTATTATTTAAGAAGGTATGTTATGATTTAAAGTTATGGTTTCATTGATTTTTATTTATTGGTGGGTTAATGTTTCCTTTCATTATGTTATAACCCTTACTGAGATTTTTTTTGCTCATCCCAAGTTTTTGAAATGTTTTTCTGTAGGACTAAAAGATGAATAGGGTCAAGGATGGGATCATGAAAAGACATGCTATCTAAAACATGGAACTAGACATGTTTATTTTTAAGAGTTGTTTATTTTATGAAAAAAATGGAAACTGAGTAGAAGTGTCTACTTTGAAATGTTGTGAGATGTAATAGTTGTGTCCTAATTCTCTAAAACTCTAAATATGAAAAGATACTCAATGTGAATTATTAATTTAATTCAATATTATGTAATGCTTTAAGGCCAAGTCCTTATAGTTGGTATCGGAGGTCGGTATAGATAACTTTGGCGGTTAGGGTATTCTTTAAGCATAGGTGACATTACCATAATGGTTAGGATTTAAGAAAGAGTCATAGATTATTTTTTTAGTTAAAGTGAATGAGTAATTATATCTTTGTATATTATATGATGATTTTAATGATATACTCACGTTGACATTTTTGGTTTTAGTAAATGGTTTGATTTAGTAGGCACCAAAGTAACAGTGGATGTGAAGAAAACTGTGATAGTTTTCTAAAAGAACAACTCAATGATATGGGAGATGCAATGAGAACTCTTGTGGTTTTTCTCAACCAAATATCAGGAGTCATGATTAACCACATGAACCTTGGTGAGTTCTCTAATGCATCATGTACGAGATAATCAACTCGATGTGGAAGTTCAGGTAATAATTATAAAGGTAACCATTAGGGTTTATATGATCCTTACTTTTGAGGTAATTAGGGGTTACTATATGTTATGATGGAAAATTTAAGGCATGAGATAAAATTGAGGGTAAATTATGTTATGGTTATTTTTGAATATTTTATCTCTTTTAGGGAATGTTTTAAGAATTATGTAGTTTTGGAAAAAGGACAACACGTAGACCGTGTGACAACCCGTCGCATTGGATGAAGCTGTGGGAATCAAACCCACAACCAAAGTGCGACTGTTATTTATCGCCTACCAGTGGACTACATGAATTACCTAGTTATTATGACTAATTCCTTTTAGTTAGATGATATTATGAATCAGGAATAAGATGATTTTGGGTTATCAATGTAAATGATAAGCCTATCATGGAGGATATGTGATTCGGTTAATTACTTTTCAGTATGAGACTTTAAGAGTAATTGATGTTATTTGGAGATAAATGTTAATATTTATCTTGGAAGACTATGTGATTCAATCCTTCAGAGATTTGGGATTAAATATTAGTTTGGATTACATTGAATAATTTTATGGATATCTATTTATTGAATGGTCTTTGATGAACTCTGGGGTTTTTGGGACAAATTTTGGGGATTAAGAGTAGTTTTTCTTTTTGTGAAAGATTATCCTTTTGGGGGATTATCTGATCTTGTACTATCCATTTTGGTTTTGGTTAAGGTCTAAAGACATGGTAAATATATAGTTCTCTTTTTGGTATTAGGTGATTCTCTAAAAGTTGATTATAGCACACTTAATGTGAACAAGTCATCCTAAATTCTCGTCTTTTGGAGAAAATATGAGTTTGTGTAAGAAATCTAGTAAGAGATGAAAGTCTACATGACAAGTAAGTACGTTTCCTTATGATTTAGTTAAGATCGTAAATAAATTTCTCAATGAAAAGTAACTTTAAAAAAAATTGTCTGTTAACTTTTCCTACTGCGGAATCAAATACCGTTTAACCCATCGCAAGTTTGTGATTTTCTGGTGGTTAACCTTATCTTAAACATGTTTTCTATCACTCTCCATCAGAACATGACCCTTGTTTTTCTCTTCCATGTCCATGTTTTCCTAAATGGAATCCTAGTATTGGTTAACTTGGGTGACCTTTGCACTTCCCTTTCTTTCTTTTAAAGTGACAGTTTAATTGACTCCTTTTCCGATGTGGGGCTTTCAATGAAGTTTCCAAGCCCAATTTTTTTAAAATTGCGAGGATGCAATTCCCAAAAGGGTGGAAGGATGTAACATCCCAGATAAATAAAGAATATTATATTTTCATATTTATTAATATTTATGAATAAAATATTAATATTACTTTAAAGGGGATGCTATGTTCGAAGGCGTACCCCATACGCAACAACGAGTTTCTTTGAAATCTTACATTGCACACTAATAATATAATAATATTATTTTAAATGGTAGATAACTTCTAGCCGTTGGAATAGCAGGAATGAACAAAACTAACTAAAATATGATTATATATGTTTTTTAAATGTTTTTACATTATTCAATAAATGTTATAGGCTTAAAATGCAAATGAATCCAATTTTAAGAATAAATATTCTAATATTCATTAAAATGTCGATTAACCGCCTTTTGATGGTGAAACCTTTTTAAATATTAATTTTTTCACTTTTATATGTTATATTTGACAAAATAAAATCCTTCTTTAGAATCAAGACATCAAAATTTACTTTGTGTAAATTTTTGTTATTTTCTAATAAAGATCATTTTTAGTGAAAAATGATGTATTTTAATTCAAATCCTCCTTTAAATATAATTTATTTATATTGTTATGTTATCTTTTTAACTGGTTTTAAAGTGTAATTAAAATATATTTTTACCATTTAATACAATGGGGGTCATTTTAAATAAATTCACTTTTAAATTGGACATAATCAAGTGTCAATCTTTTAATAGATATTGTTTCTTAAAAACACGCCATTTGTTTTGACAGCAGGAATTGATTATAAAATTAATTAATGCAGCTTCTATGTTTTGAATTTGGTAAAATTTATATCATTTTTTAATTTGTAATATCAAATATATATTAGGGTTAATTTTTGGTATTTTTCTGACAAATGTTCATTTTCAATGAATAATGAAAAATATTGCATTTTAATTCAAAACTGTCTTTTCATACAATTTATTATTATAGTTATATTGTCATTTTAATTTGTTTTAAGGTTTAATTTAATTATTATTTTATCATTTAATACAATTTTGGTCATTGGATGTAATTTCACTTTTAAATTGGATGAAAAAACAAATCAATCTTTTGATAGATTTTACTTCTTAAAAACCCGTCTTTGGTGTTAACAACGAGAATTATTTTAAATTAATTAATGAAGTTTCTATGTTGGGAATTTAATTTAATGGATTCCATATTTGGAATCATAAGGTCCAAATTATGTAATTAATACTCTTTTGTTTTTGGACATTATGAGTAGTAACGACGGTAATTGTCTTTAATTATCGTGTTTTATTAGTAATCGGGTAGTTAAGGGTAATAAAATAATATCATAAAAATATAAAATGACCCCAACATGTGTACTAATTAGATTTTTGGTGTCATGGGAGACCATGGTATTCCTTGGTCCAACCTTGGGACCCCATGGAATCACTTTAGTGTGATAGTGACCTTTTATCATATTTTTTTAAAAAAAAGGAAAATGTAACCAAAGTATGTATCACCCAAGTAAAACAATTTTAATTTTGTTTACATAAATGATATATTTAACTATAAAAATTAATTGGAAATATAAAAATATTTCATACATGATGGTAATTTTTTTATAATATTTATTCATTAAATAAATTTATTTATTTATGACACCGTGATGATGTAGTGATTACCTCATTAATGAACGATTTAAATAAAATGAGACGATAAGGTAAAATATAAGACTTAGACTTGTCAAAAAACCTATTGTATGGGTGGATTTACAACCCTTATAACCTTATCCTAGAATTAAATAATTGTGGGACCTTCAATATCCGAAAATCATTTTATAATAAAGTAACTTTTCCAAACATTCCAAGAGTGACCCTCCCACCTCTTATAAAAGGCCCCCACCTATACCCCATTAGCCACACCTCTCAAGCCTTTGACTCGACCAAAATCTTCTCATTTTATCTCTCCACATCCCTCCCTTCATCCTAGAAGCCTTACCTTAGGTAGAAATCTCTTCAAGAAACACTTTTGGTTCAAACCAAAGGGAGTTACCCGATTTAAAGGTAATGTCTTCTCTTATGTTCTTTTGTTTTATTTTGCTTCTACAACTACTTAAACTCTTTTTATTCCTTTCTTTTGTAACAAAAACAGTATCATAAATATACTAGGATGTTTTAATGAGAATTATTTGAGCTACACTTACACACACTTCCATCTAATGGTTAAAGTACATAATGTTTCCGTGGATGGCGAATTACAGTCTCACGAAACAATGATTGTTCTATCTTCTCCTACCACCTATCATAGTGTCCATTATGATAGAAATATATTTATTTTTTCTTTATTATTATTTATTTTACATTTAAAACATACCTTTAATCTTTTCTTGTTGTGAAAATGCGATAATTTCATTTGAGGAAGTGTGGACTACCGCCCCCTCAAGTGATGTGACTCGTTCGTGCAATACATGAAATGTATAAAGAATGAAACTAATGAACTTATGTGACCTATATAAAATATATATTATAATATAATTATAATATATATATATATATCTCATTTAGTTTTAACTCCATTAATGTGACAAATAAATGAAATTAGCGTTCATGCGTACGTACGGCCTACCGTCTCCATGAACGGTGCATTTCATTTTTTTATCTCCAAATGTTATTGAATAGTATAAAATGAATATATTCTGGATATATATGATATTTAAATCATTAATAAGATTCTATATATGGTGTAATTATAACTACAAGGACAATTCTTTTTAAACATGTTCATTTTTTACTCATGTACCGAACATCGACAAAAACATCTGATATGAACTCACATAATTTACTAATTATTATAACATTATAATATGTGATATGAATTTAATAATAAACTTTAAAGGAGGTCCTTAAAAAAATTTTAATTGACCAAAGTTTATTATTCAAGAATATAATTAAACGAACAAAACAAGTCGGACTTGAGGTAAGGGATCCTACCTCTCTCTTTCTTTTTAAGTACTCTCTTTTATGTCGTTTCTTTTAAGCTCTTATTTCTTTTGTCAGGGGATGTTATTTTATATTATTCTTACCGTAATTTTTATTTTCATGAGATGAGAGACCCTATTTGATCTCATCAATCCATTTCTGGAAGTTTTATGTGGCGTTGTTATGCTGTCGAATCTTCGTAAGGGATTTCTTACCTCACTTTTTATTCCAGTGAGATTCATGCTATATTTGTCACTATCCCCTTTAAGTGGTGTATTTACTTCCCATTATTCTACTATTTGTGTAATATACTTTGGTTTATTGGTATTTACATCAACATTGTATAGTCCTTCTTTCATGGAATGTACGTTTCGAATGTTACCAAAATCGGTAAGGGAACCTTTCACCCTCCTCTTTTTAAAAGACTTATTTTGTTAGGTCTTTTAATTTACATCTTCTTATGTTGGGATATGTTCTTATATATCCTTATTGCTGTAAATTGTATGTCCATGTGATGAGATACACTTTTTATCTCTCATCATCTCATTTTTTTAATTTTAAATTGACGTCGTTAGGCTGTCGAATTTCTGTAAAGGAACTTCTTAACCCTATTTCAGTTCTTTGGGTTAAACCTCTACTTCTTGATTATGTCGTGATCTGAATATGTGTTAATTCCCTATGTTTGTTTTACACTTAATATCCACTTATGTTGGGTTTATTTATATTTTTCACACATAATTATTTCATTTTTTTATCCTTACTCTAATGGCATGATATTTGATTGGGATTACATCTCAATTTCTTCTCATTGAGACATTTCTTGATTATATCCACTTTTATTCTTTTAAAAAGTGTATATACAGCCCCTTTGACATTCCATATCCATATTATGTCAATACTTAAGTCATTTAAATGATTTTAAAATGGTATACTATCATGTGGCTTATAATATAAATGTTAAAAATGGAAAAGGACTCTTTTATTAAAACATTGTATTAAATAGTTTTAAAGATTTATTCTTTTAAACATTTATCATCCATTTCCATGCTTTAAAAATGGTTTTAATGATTTATTTATATGGAAATTAATATTTTAAAACTCTTTCAAAAGATTCGAACTGGTATGGGACACTTTGATTCTAAAATCTCTTTTAAATGTCTTCTTCTAATATTTTCAAAGTATAAAGGGATATTTATCTCATAGAGTTTTAATGATTTTATTATATGTTTTTATTTATGTTTATATCATGATGTGATATCTTGTGATTGAAATGTGGAAATTTTATGTTTCTTTTATGCATTTTTTATGTGATACGATTATGTTATGGTTCCTGGGCATTGTTTATGAAGACGGGTGGTTCCTTGATAAACTAAGGGCGGGTGAGCCCGAGATCGCTCTCCAATGCATTGGGTAACGCGAAGGAGTTAAATGCTAAGGTTTCTCCGAATAGATTTAGGGAATATTCTGTGATGGGAATTCCAAACGTAACCATGAGGGTTACTCCCTACGTAAGAATGTTATGAATGCCTCAAGTTACCTTTATGTCATATGATTTCTATGAGATATACATAAATATTATGATTTCAGAAGGTTTGTTATGATTGAAATTTATGGTTTCATTGATTTGTATTTATTGGCGGGTTAATGTTTCCTTTCATTATGTTATAACCCTTACCAAGATTGTTTTTACTCATCCCAAGTTTTTGAAATGTTTTTCTACAGGACTTAAAGATGAATAGGGTCAAGGATGGGATCATGGAAAGACATGCTATCTAAAACATGGAACTAGACATGTTTATTTTTATAAGTTTTTTATTTTATGAAAAAAATGGAAACTGAGTAGAAGTGTCTACTTTGTAATCTTGTGAGATGTAATAGTTATGTCCTAATTGTCTAAAACTATAATCCTGAAAAGATCATCCATGTGAATTGTTCATTTAATTCAAGATTGTGTAATGTTTTAAGGCTAGGTCCTTATAGTTGGTATCAAAGGTCGGTATAGATAACTTTAGAGGTTTGGTTATTCTTTAAGCATAGGTGACATTACCATAATGGTTAGGATTTCAGAAGGAGTCATAGATTGTTTTTTAGATAAAGTGATTGAGTAATTATATCTTTGTATATTGTATGATGATTTTAGTGATATACTCACACAGACCTTTTTTGTTTTAGTAAATGGCTGGATCTAGTAGGCACCAAAGTAACAGGAGATGTGAAGAAAACTGTGACGATTTTATGAAAGAATAACTGAATGATATGGGAGCTGCAATGAGAACTCTTGCTGTTTTTCTCAACCAAATATCAGGAGTCATTATTAACCACTTTAACCTTGGTGAGTTATCTAATGCATCATGTACGAGATAACCAACTCGATGTGGATGTTCAGGTAATAATTATAAAGGTAACCATTAGGGTTTATATGATCCATAATTTTGAGGTAATTATGGGTTACTATATGTTATGATGGAAAATGAATGGCATGAGATAAAATTGAGGTTAAATTATGTTAAGGTTATTTTGGAGATTTTATCTCTTTTTGGGGAATTTTTTAAGAATTATGTAGTTTTGGAAAAAGGAAAACACATAGATCGTGTGACAGCCCATCACGTCGGAAGAAGCTGCGGGAATCGAACCCACAACCAAAGTGCGACTGGTATTTATCACCTACCACTGGACTACGTGAAGTCCCTAGTTTATATGACTAATTTTTTTAGTTATATTATCTTATGAACTAGGAATATGTTGATCTTGGGTTATCTATGGAAATGATTAGCCTATCAAGGAGGATATGTGACTAGGTTAATTACTTTTTAGTATGAGACTTTAAGAGTAACTGATGTTATTTGGAGATAAATGTTAAGATTTTTCTTGGAAGACTATGTGATTAAATCCTTCAAAGATTTGGGTTTAAATCATAGTTTGGATTAATTTGAATAATCTTATAGATATCTATTTATTGAATGGTCTTTGATGAACTTTGGGGTTTTTAGGACAAATTTTGGAGATTAAGAGTAGTTTTTCTTTTTGTGAAATATTATTCTTTTTGGGATTATCTGATCTTGTACTATCCCTTTTGGTTTTGGTTAAGGTCTAAAGACATGGGAAATATATAGCTCTCTTTTCTGGATTAGGTGATTCTCTAGAAGTTGATTATAGCACTCATAATGTGAAAAAGTCATCCTAAATACTCGTCTTTGGGAGAAAATATGAGTTTTTGTATGAAATATAGCAAGAGATGAAGGTCTACACGACAAGTAAGTTTGTTTCCTTATGATTTAGTTAATCTCATAAATAAATTCCTCAATGGAAAGTAACGTAAAAACAAAAAAAAATCTGTTAATTTTTCCTACTGGGGAATCAAATACCATTTAACCCATCACAAGTGTGTGATTTTCTGGTGGTTAACTTTCTCCTAAACATGTTTTCCATCACTCTCCATCATAACATGACCCTTTGTTTTCTCTTCCATGTCCATGTTTTCCTACATGGAATCCTAGTATGGGTTAACTTGGGTGACCTTTGTACTTCCCTTTCTTTGTTTTAAAGTGACAATTTAATTGACTTCTTTTTCTGATGTGGTGCTTTCATTGAAGTTTCCGAGCCCAATTTTTTTAAAATTGCGAGGACGCAATTCCCAAAAGGGGGGAAAGATGTAACATTCCAGGTAAATAAAGAATATTATATTTTCGTATTTTTTAATATTTTTGAAACAAATCTTAATATTTCTTTAAATGGGACTCTATGTTCTATGGCGTACCCAATACGCAACAACGAGTTTATTTGAAATCTTACGTTGCACACTAATAATATAATAATATTATATTAAATGGTAGATAACTTCTAGCCGTTGGAATAGTGGGAATGAACATAAATAACTAAAATATGATTATATATGTTTGTTAAATGTTTTTACATTATTCAATAAATGTTAGAGGCTTAAAATTCAAATGAATCCAATTTTAAGAATAAATATTATAATATTCTTTAAACGGCCGATTAACCGCCTTTTGATAGCGAACCATTTTTAATTCTAATTTTTGTTACTTTTATATGTTATATTTGAAAAAATAAAATCCTTCTTTAGAATAAATACATCAAAATTTACTTTGTGTAAATATTTGTTATTTTCCGATAAAGATCAATTTTAGTGTAAAATGCTGTATTTTAATTCAAAACCACCTTTTAATATAATTTACTTATATTGTTTGATTATCTTTTTAATTGGTTTTAAAGTTTAATTAAAATATATTTTTACCATTTAATATAATGGTGTTCATTTGAAATAATTTCAGTTTGAAATTGGACATAAACAAGTGTCAATCTTTTAATCGATATAGTTTCTTAAAAACACACTATTTGTTTTGACAGCAGGAATTGATTATAAAATTAATTAATGGAACTTCTAAGTTTTTAATTTTGTAAAATTGGTATCATTTTTTAATTTTTAATATCAAATATATCTTAGGGTGAATTTTTTTTATTTTTCTGATAAATGTTCATTTTTAATGAATAGTGAAAAATACTGCATTTTAATTCAAAAATGCCTTTTCATCCAATTTATTTATATTGTTAGATTGTCATTTTAATTGGTTTAGAGATTTAATTTAATTATGTTTTTATCATTTAATACAATTTTGGTCATTGGATGTAATTTCACTTTTAAATTGGATGTAAAAACAAATCAATCTTTTGATATATTTTACTTCTCAAAAACCCGTCTTTGGTTTGGGCAACGAGAATTATTTTAAATTAATTACTGAAGTTTCTATGTTTGGAATTTGATAAAATGGATTCCATATTTTTAATCAGAAGGTCCAAATTATGTAATTAATACTCTTTTGTTTTTGGACATTATGAATAGTAACGACGATAATTATCTTTAATTGTCATGTTTAATTAGTAATCAGGTAGTTAAGGGTAATAAAATAATATCGTGAAAATATAAAATGACCATGAAATCTGTCCTACTGCTATTGGTGGTGTCATGGCCGACTATGGGATTCCTTGTTCCAACCTTGGGACCCCATGGAATCACTTTAGTGTGATAGTGACCTTTTATCATATTTTTTTAAAGAAAGGAAAATGTAACCAAAGTATGTATCACCCAAGTAAAACAATTTTAATATTGTTTAAATAAATTATATCTTGGAATATAAAGATTAATTGTAATGATAAAAAGTTTTTTACATGATGGTAATTTTTTTATAATTTTTAGACATTAAATAAATAAATTTATTAATGACACCGTGATGATGCTGTGATTACCTCATTGATGAACGGTTTAAATAAAATGAGAAGATAATGTAAAATATAAGACTTACACTTGTCAAACACATATTGGATGGGTGTATTTAGAACCCTTATCACCTTATCCTATAAATATATAATTGTGGGACCTTTAATATCCGAAAATCATTTCATAATAAATTAACTTTTCAAGACATTCCAAGAGTGCCCCTCTTCCCTCTTATAAAAGGCCCCCACCTCCACCCCCTTACCCACACCTCCAAAGCCTTTGTCTCGACAAAAATATTCTCATTTTATCTCTCCACATACCTCTCTTAATCCTAGAAGCATTATATTAGGCAGAAATCTCTTCAAGAAACCCTTTTGGTTCAAACCAATGGGAGTTACCCGATATAAAGGTAATGTCTTCTCTTATGTTCTTTTGTTTTATTTTGCTTCTCCAACTCCTTAAACTATTTTTATTAATTTATTTTGTAGCAAAATAAGTATATTAAATATACTAGGATGTTTTTATGAGAAGTATTTGTGCTACACTTATACACACCTCCGTCAAATGGTTAAATAACATACTGTTTCCGTGGATGGTGAATTACTGCCTCACGAAACGATGATTGTTCTATCTTCTCCTACAACCTCTCATGTTGGCCATTATGATGGAACTATATTTATTTATGATATATATTATATTTATTTCCTCTAAATGATTATTTATTTTACATTTAAAACATACCTTTATGCTTTTCATGTTGTGCAAATGCGATAATTTCATTTGAGGAAGTGTGGACTACCGTCCCCTCAAGTGATTTGACTCGTTCATGAAATACATGGAATGTATAAAGAATTAAATTAATGAACTTATGTGATCTATATAACATATATATTATAATGGAATTATAATATATATATCTCTCTCATTTAGGTTTAATACCATTAATGTGACAAAGAAATGAAAGTAGTGTTCATGAGTACGTACGGCCTACCGTCTCCATGAACGGTGCATTTCATTTTTTTATCTCCAAATGTTATGGAATAGTATAAAATGAATATATACAGGATATATATGATATTTAAATAATTAATAATATTCTGTAGATGGTGTAATTTTAACTACAAGGACAATTCTTTTCAAATAAGTTCATTTTTGACTCATGTACCAAACATCGACAAAAACGTCTGATATGAACTCACATATTTAACTAATTATTATAACATTATAATATGTGATATGAATTGAATAATAATCTTTAGAGGATGTCCTTAAGCAATTATTAATTGACCAATGTTTATTATTTAGGAATATAAAGAAACAAACAAAACAAGTCTGACTTGAGGTAAGAGATCCTACCTCTCTCTTTCTTTTTATGTACTCCCTTTTATGTCGTTTATTTTACGATCCTCTTTCATATGTTTGGGAATGTTATTTTATATTATTATTACTATAATTTTTATTTTCATGATATAATAGAACCTATTTTATCTCATCAATCCATTTATGGAAGTTTTAAGTGGCGTCGTTAGGCTGCCGAATCTCCGTAAGGGATTTCTTATCTCACTTTTTATTCCTGTGAGATTCATGCTATATTTTTCAATATCACCTTTGAGTGTTGTATGTAATGACCATTATTCTAATATTTGTGTAATATAATTTTTTTATGGGTATTTACATCAACATTGTATAGTCCTTCTTTCATGGGGTGTACGTTTCGAAAGTTACCCAAATCGGTAAGGGAACCTTTCACCCTCCTCTTTTTAAAAGACTTCTTTTCTTAGGTCTTTTAATTTAAATATTATTATGTTGGGATATGTTCTTATATATCCTTATTGCTATAAATTTTATGTCCATGTGATGAGATACACATTTTATCTCTCATCATCTCATTTTCTGAATTTTAAAGTGACGCCGTTAGGTTGTCGAATTTCTATAAGGGAACTTCTTAACCTAATTTCAATTCTTTGAGTTAAACCTCTACTTCTTGAATATGTCATTCTATGAATATGTTTTAATTACCTATGTTTTTTTGACACTTAATATCCACTTATATTCGGTGTATTTATATTTTTCACACATAATTTTTTCATTTCATTATCCTTGCTCTAATGGCATGATCTTTGATTGGGATTACATCTCAATTACTTCTCATTGAGAAATTTCTTGATGATGTGCATTTTTATTCTTTTACAAAGTGTATATACAGCCCCTTTGACATTCCATATCCATATTATGTCAATACTCAAGTCATTTAAATGTTTCGAAAATGGTCTACTTTCATGTGGCTTATAATTTAAATGTTCAAAATGCAGAAATGAATCTTTTATTAAAACATTGTTTTAAATGGTTTTAAGGATTTATTCTTTTAAACATTTATAATCCATTTCCATGCTTTAAAAATGGTTTTAAGGATTTATTTATATGGACATGAATTTTTTAAAACCCTTTTAAAAGATTTGAAGTGGTATGGGACACTTTGATTCTAAAATCTCTCTTAAATGTCTTCTTCTAATATTTTCAAAGTATAAAGGGATATTTCTCTCATAGAGTTTTAATGATTATATTTGATGTTTTTATTTATGTTAATATCATGATGATCTCTTGTGATTGAAATGTGGAAATGTTATATTTCCTTTATGCATGTTTTATGTGATACGATTATGTTATGGTTCTTGGTAATTGTTTATGAAGACGGGTGGTTCCATGATATACTAAGGGCGGGTGAGCCCGAGATAGCTCTCCAATGCATTGGGTAACGTGAAGGAGTTAAATGCTAAGGTTTCTCCGAATATATTTATGGAATATACTCTGATGAGTATTCCAAACGTAACCATGAGGGTTACTCCCTATGTAAGAATGTTATGAATGCCTCAAGTTACCTTTATGTCTTATGATTTCTCTGAGTTATACATAAATATTATGATTTCAGAAGGTATGTTATGATTGAAAGTTATGGTTTCATTGATTTTTATTTATTGGTGGGTTAATGTTTCCTTTCATTATGTTATAACCCTTACTGAGCTTTTTCTTGCTCATCCCAAGTTTTTGAAATGTTTTTCTACAGAAATTAAAGATGAATAGGGTCAAGGATGGGACATGGAAAGACATGCTATCTAAAACATAGAATTAGACATGTTTATTTTTATGAGTTTTTTATTTTATGAAAAAAATGGAAAATGAGTAGAAGTGTCTACTTTGTAATCTTGTGAGATGTAATAGTTATGTCCTAATTCTCTTAAACTCTAAACCTGAAAAGATACTCAATGTGAATTATTCATTTAATTCAATATTATGTAATGTTTTAAGGCCAGGTCCTTATAGTTGGTAACAGAGGTCGATGTAGATAACATTAGAGGTTAGGGTATTCTTTAAGCATAGGTGACATTACCATAATGGTTAGGATTTCAGAAAGAGTCATATATTATTATTTTTTTTGATAAAGTGAATGAGTAATTATAAATTTGTATATTATATGATTATTTTAATGATATACTCACACATAAATTTTTGGTTTTAGTAAATGGATGGATTTAGTAGGCACCAAAGTAACAGTGGATGTGAAGAAAACTGTGACGGTTTTCTGAAAGAACAACTTAATGATATGGGAGCTGCAATGAGAACCCTTGTTGTTTTTCTCAACCAAATATCAGGAGTCATGATTAACCACATGAACCTTGGTGAGTTCTCTAATACATCATGTACGAGATAACCAACTCGATGTGGAAGTTCAGGTAATAATTATAAAAGTAACCATTAGGGTTTATATGATCCTTACTTTTGAGGTAATTATGGGTAACTATATGTTATAATGGAAAATGAAAGGCATGCGATAAAATTGAGGTTAAATTATGTTATGGTTATTTTTGAAGATTTTATTTATTTTTGGGGAATTTTTTAAGAATTTTTTAGTTTTAGAAAAAGGACAACACGTAGACCCTGTGACAACTCGTCGCGTCGGACAAAGCTGCGGGAATCGAACCCACAACCAAAGTGCAACTGGTATTTATCACCTACCACTAGACTACGTGAAGTCCCTGGTTTGTATGACTAATTCTTTTTAGTTAGATGATCTTATGAATCAGGAATAAGTTTATTTTGGGTTATCTATGGAAATTATTAGGCTATCATAGAGGATATGTGATTAGGTTAATTACTTTTTATTGTGAGAGTTTAAGAGTAACTGATGTTATTTGGGGATAAATGTTAAGATTTATCTTGGAAGACTATGTGATTAAATCCGTCAGAGATTTGTGTTTAAATCTTAGATTGGATTACTTTGAATAATTTTATGGATATATGTTTATTGAATAGTCTTTGATGAACTTTGGGTTTTGTTGGACAACTTTTAGAGTTTAAGAGTAGTTTTTTCTTTTTGTGAAAGATTATCCATCTTGGAGATTATTTGATCTTGTACTATCCATTTTGGTTTTGGTTAAGGTCTAAAGACATGGGAAATATATTGTTCTCTTTTTTGGATTAGGCGATTCTCTATAAGTTTATTATAGCGCTCTTAATGTGAAAAAGTCATCCTAAATACTCGTCTTTTGGAGAAAATATGAGTTTGTGTAATAAATATAGTAAGAGATGAAAGTCTACACGACAAGTAAGTATGTTTCCTTATGATTTAGTTAAGCTCATAAATAATTCCTTAATGAAAAGTAACTTAAGAACAAAACTTTTGTCTCTTAACATTTCCTACCGGGGAATCAAATACCGTTTAACCCATCACAAGTTTGTGATTTTCTAGTGGTTAACTTTCTCCTAAACATGTTTTCTATCACTCTCCATCAGAACATGACCCTTTGTTTTCTCTTACATGTCCATTTTTTCCTATATGGAATCCTAGTATGGGTTAACTCAGGTGACCTTTTTACCTCCCTTTATTTCTTTTAAAGTGACAGTTTAATTGACTCCTTTTCCGATGTGGGGCTTTTAATGAAGTTTCCGAGCCCAATTTTTTTAAAATTGTGAGGATACAATTCCCAAAAGGGAGGAAGGATGTAACATTACAGGTAAATAAATAATATTATATTTTCATATTTATTAATATTTTTGAATAAAATATTAATATTACTTTAAAGGGGATGCTATTTTCGATGGCGTACCCAATACGCAACAACAGGTTTCTTTGAAATCTTACATTGCACACTAATAATATAATAATATAATTTTAAATGGTAGATAATGTCTAGCCGTTGGAATAGAGGGAATGAACAGAAATAACTAAAATATAATTATATATGTTTGTTAAATGTTTTTAAATTATTCAATAAATGTTAAAGGCTTAAAATGAAAATGAATCCAATTTTAAGAAGAAATATTCTAATATTCTTTAAAAGGCCGATTAACCACCATTTTATGGAGAAACCTTTTTAAATATAATTTTTGTCACTTTTATATTTTATATTTGAGAAAATAAAATCCTTATTTAAAATCAGGACATCAAAATTTACTTTTTGTAAATTTTTGTTATTTTCCAATAAAGATCATTTTTAGTGAAAAATGCTGTATTTTAATTCAAAACCTCATTTTAATAAAATTTACTCATATTGTTATATTATATTTTTAATTGGTTTTAAAGTGAAATTAAAATATCCTTTTACCATTTAATCCAATGGTGGTCATTTGAAATAATTTCACTTTGAAATTGGACATAAACATGTGTCAAACTTTTAATCGATATTGTTTCTTAAAAACACGCTATTTGTTTTGACAGCGGGAATTGATTGTAAAATTAATTAATGCAAATTCTATGTTCTTAATTTGGTAAAATTGATATAATTTTTGAATTTGGAATATAAAATATATCTTAGGGTGAATTTTTTGTATTTTTCTGAAAAATTTTCATTTTTAATGAATAGTGAAAAATACTGCATTTTAATTCAAAACTGCCTTTTCATCCAATTTATTTATATAGTTATATTGTAATTTTAATTTTTTTTAAAGGTGTAATTTAATTATTATTTTTATCATTTAATTAAATGTTGTTCATTCTATGTAATTTCAATTTTAAATTGGATGTAAAAACAAATCAATCTTTTGATAGATTTTACTTCTTAAAAACCCGTCTTTGGTTTTGACAATGGGAATTATTTTAAATTAATTACTACAGTTTCTGTGTTTGTAATTTTATAAAATTTATTCCATATTTGGAATAAGAAGTTCCAAATTATTTAATTATGACTCTTTTGTTTTTGGACATTGTGAATAGTAATGATGGTAATTATCTTTAATTATTGTGTGTAATTAGTAATCGGGTAGTTAAGGGTAATAAAATAATATCATAAAAATATAAAATTAACCCAACATGTGTCCTAATGCTATTGGTGGTGTCATGGCCGACCATGGGATGCCCTTTTCCAACCTTGGGACCCCATGGAATCACTTTAGTGTGATAGTGACCTTTTATCATATTTTTTTAAAGAAAGGAAAATGTAAACAAAGTAGGTATCACCCAAGTAAAACAATTTTAATTTTGTTTACATAAATGTTATCTTTGAATATCAACATTAATTGGAAAGATAAAAATATTTCCTACATGTTGGTAATTTTTTTATAATTTTTAGACATTAAATAAATAAATTTATTTATGACACCGTGATGATGTAGTGATTACCTCATTAATGAAAGATTTAAATAAAATGAGAAGATAAGGTAAAATATAATATTTAAACTTTTCAAAAACCATTTTTATGGGATTATTTCTAACCCTTATCACCTTATCCTCGAAATATATAATTTTGGGACCTTTAATATCCACAAATCATTTTATAATAAAGTAATTTTTCAAGACTTTCCAAGAGTGACCCTCCTCTATCTTATAAAAGGCCCCCACCTCCACCCCCTTACCCACACATCTCAAACCTTTGGATAGACCAAACTATGCTCATTTTATCTCTACACATCCACCTATTTATCCTAAAATCCTTACGTTAGGTATAAATCTCTTCAAGAAACCCTTTTGGTTCAAACCAAAGGGAGTTACCCGATTTAAAGGTAATGTCTTCTCTTATGTTCTTTTGTTTTATTTTTCTTTTCCAACTCCTTAAACTCTATTTATTCCTTTATATATTAAAAACACCAGTATCTTAAATATACTTGGATGTTTTTATGATAAGTATTCGAGCCACACTTACACACACCTCCGTCTAATGGTTAAAGAACATAATGTTTCCGTGGATGGCAAATTACTGACTCACGAAACAATGATTGTTCTATCTTCTCCTACCACATCTCATGGTGGCCATTATGATGGAACTATATTTATTTATGATATATATTATATTTATTTACACTAAATTATTCTTTATTTTACATTTAAAACATACTTTCATGCTTTTCATGTTGTGCAAATGCGATAATTTCATTTGAGGAAGTGTGGACTACCGCCCCCTCAAGTGATGTGACTCGTTAATTCAATACATGGAATGCATAAATAATGAAGTTAATGAACATATGTGACCTATATAACATATATATTATAATGTAATTATAATATATATATATATATCTCATTTAGTTTTAATTCCATTAATGCGACAAAGAAATGAAAGTAGCATTCATGCGTACATACAACCTACCGTCTCCATTAACGGTGCATTTCATTTTTTTATCTCCAAACGTTATGTAATAGTATAAAATGAATATATACAGGATATATATGATATTTAAATCATTAATACTATTCTGGAGATGGTGTAATTATAAATACAAGGACAATTATTTTCAAACAAGTTCATTTTAGACTCATGTACCGAACATCGACAAAAACGTCCGATATGACCTCACATAATTAACTTTTTATTATAACATTATAATATGTGATATTAATTGAATAATAAACTTTAAAGGATTTACTTAATAAATTATTAATTGAAAAAAGTTTATTATTCAGGAATATAATGAAATGAATAAAACAAGTCGGACTTGAGGTAAGGGATCCTACCACTATCTTTCTTTTTAAGTACTCTCTTTTATGTCGTTTTTTTATGATATTAGTTCTTATGTTGGGGGATGTTAATTTATATTATTATTACTGTAATTTTTATTATCATGAGATTAGAGACCCTATTTGATCTCATCAATCCATTTCTTGATGTTTTATTTGGCGTCGTTAGGCTGTCAAATCTTTGTAAGGGATTTCTTATCTCACTTTTTATTCCTAGGAGATTCATGATATATTTGTCACTATCCCCTTTGAGTGGTGTATATACTTCCCATTATTCTACTACTTGTGTAATATAATTTTGTTTATGGGTATTTACATCAACATTGTATAGTCCTTCTTTCATGGGGTGTACGTTTCAAAAGTTACCCAAATCGGTAAGGGAACCTTTCACCCTCCTATTTTTAAAAGACTTATTTTGTTAGGTCTTTTAATTTACATCTTCTTATGTTGGGATATGTTATTATATATCCTTATTGCTATAAATTTTATGTCCATGTGATGAGATGCACTTTTTATCTCTCATCATCTCATTTTCTGAATTTTAAAGTGACACCATTAGGCTGTCGAATTTCTATAAGGGAACTTCTTAACCAAATTTCAATTCCTTGGGTTAAACCTCTACATCATGATTATGTCGTTCTATGAATATGTGTGAATGACCTCTATTTGTTTTACACTTAATATCAACTTATATTGGGTGTATTTATGTTTTTCACACATAATTATGTCATTTCTTTATCCTTGCTCTAATGGCATGATCTTTGATTGGGATTACATCTCAATTTCTTCTCATTGAGACATTTCTTGATGATATGAACTTTTATTCTTTTAAAAAGTGTATATACATCCCATTTTACATTCCATATCCATATTATGTCAATACTAAAGTCATTTAAATGTTTTCAAAATGGTCTACTTTCATGTGTCTTATAATTTAAATGTTCAAAATGGAAAAGGACACTTTTATTAAAACATTGTTTTAAATGGTTTTAAAGATTTATTCTTTTAAATATTTATCATCCATTTCCATGATTTAAAAATGGTTTTAAGGATTTATTTATATGGACATGAATGTTTTAAAACCCTTTCAAAAGATTCGAAGTGGTATGGGACACTTTGATTCTAAAATCTCTTTAAAATGTATTCTTCTAATATTTTCAAAGTATAAAGGGATATTTATCTCATAGGGGTTTAATGATTATATTAGATGTTTTTATTTATGTTAATATCATGATGTGATCTCTTGTGATTGAAATGTGGAAAGTCTATGTTTCCTTTATCCATGTTTTATGTGATTCAATTATGTTATGGTTCTTGGGAATTGTTTATGAATACGGGTGCTTCCGTGATAAACTAAGGGCGGGTGAGCCCGAGATAGCTCTCTAATGCATTGGGTAACGCGAAGGAGTTAAACTCTAAGGTTTCTATGAAGATATTTAAGGAATATAGTCTGATGGGTATTCCAAACGTAACCATGAGGGTTACTCCCTACGTAAGAATGTTATGAATTCCTCAAGTTACCTTTATGTATTATGATTTATATAAGTTATACATAAATATTATGATTTCAGAAGGTATATTATGACTGAAAGTTATGGTTTCATTGATTTGTATTTATTGGTGGGTTAATGTTTCCTTTCATTATGTTATAACCCTTACTGAGCTTTTTTTTCTCATCCCAAGTTTTGGAAATGTTTTTCTATAGGACTTAAAGATGAATAGGGTCAAGGATGGGATCATGGAAAGACATGCTATCTAAAACATGGAACTAGACATGTTTCTTTTTAAGTGTTTTTTATTTTATGAAAAAAATGGAAACCGAGTAGAAGTGTCTACTTTGTAATCTTGTGATATGTAATAGTTATGTCCTAATTCTCTAAAACTCTAAACCTAAAAATATCCTCAATGTGAATTATTCATTTAATTCAAGATTATGTATTGTTTTAAGGCCAGGTCCTGATATATATAATTAAAATTTTACATGTTATATAATGAATTTAATTATTTTAATGGTTTTTAAATTTTCATTTTATGTTATTATTTAATGTGGCATACAATTAAAAAGTTACAAAATTGGTAAGGGTTTGATGCTACAATTTAATTGTTTATCAGTATTGTTTATGATTATGCTTTCGATGATGAAATTTTATGATAAATCACTAAATATACTCTGGAATTTTTTATCCAATGGTTATACCATTATAATACATTTTTCCATTCATTTACCTCTCTTTATGAATTGAATAGTTCAAAATAATGTTTTTAAGAAAACTCATTTTTTCTCTTTTCAGCCGAAAATCATTTTTACTCTATATCAATGTTTTCCAAAAATGATTTCAAAAAAAGTTTTAAAATTAACCAAAATATTTATTAAAGAAATTTTTACCAATTTCTTAATTTCTAAAAATAACCTTAAATGGAAACTTAATTTCATTTTCCAAAAAGGCATGTTTGGATTTTTTTTAATGTTAGTGGAATATTTGTTTTATCTTGCATGACATGAATTGAATTTACATTCCATCAAGATTATTATTTTATTTTATTCTTAATTTATAATTTTTTAAGGTTATATTCAAATAATATGATATTTTAATTATTTTTATGTTTTTAAAAAAATATTTTTCAAAGTAGAAAGGTTGTTTTATTCAAGAAATGTTTAAAATAATTTTTTAAGATTCCATTATAAGTTTAAAAAATTATTTTGAAAGAAAATGGTTTCTAAATTTATTTATTATTTTTTTTATTATAAGAAGGGAATTTAAAAGAAATTTTATTTTACTCAATATATTTTTAAATTTGTTTTAAATAATCCTTTATAAGTTTTCAGGGTTATTTTCAAAGAATATTAGTTTGAAAAAATTTGATGTTTTAGAAAAAATGTTCTTCAATGTAGAAATTATATTTTCGTCAAGAAATGTTCCATGTGGTCTTGAAAAAATCATTTTCATATAATATTAATTCATTTGACATTAGGTATGATTTACAGATGATATGATCTCATGATACCAATATTAGTATTTCTCTAGATGGTCATGGTTACGATGAATAAATGTTTATGAAACCTATTTTCTTATCATAGGTTAAGCTATACTAACATGTTTATGTTAAAAATTTATTTTCATGGATTCTTATATGATGAATGTTTTACTATATTTTGGATCACTAATGTATTGATGATGTGATGGGTGAGACCTATATCTCTCTCTAATTCACTGGGTACTGATTAATGTTATTTTATCTCGAAGGGTACGTAGGTGGTTATCCCTGTCCTAAAAGAGGACATGTGAGAGGTTATTGCAAGAATGAAAGAGGGTACATAGGATTTTTCACCAAGTCCTATGTTGGTACAAAGGTGTTTATCCCAATCCCATAATTTTATGAATGTCTTTGTAGATAGCCTTTACATCTGATTTTTTATGCTTATGTGTATGAGAAAACTCAATATCCTCTGCCAAATATGGATTTTTTTCTTGTATTCCATTATGATTCATGTCTTGTGAACTTACATAGTTTATTTATTATCTCATATTTTTGTTATATGAATTTCAAGGTATGGTTTTAAATGTTATTATCACATTATCATACACTTACGCTCATGTTATATTGATATCTTCCTTGTTTATCCTCATTAAACATATGATCTCACCTTTTATTATGTTTCCATTCAACAAGTTATGAAAAAAAAGTTTTAAGTAGGGAAAGTATATGAATAGTACCTAATGGGAAGATATTTGTAGGAGACATTGAATCTATTTCATGAGATAAGAATATAGTGTATCTTTTCTCCAAACAAAAAAAACTTATACAATATACATGCATTTATTTTTTAAATGTATTGAATATTCATATAAAAAGATGTAATATTTATGTATGAGAAGATTGGGTCTCTTCATAAGGATTATAAAAGAATCATCATTTACTATATAGTATGAATTAATTGAGATTTTTATTTTTTTCAACAATATGTACAATATATTATTCTTTAGTTAGTTAGAGGAGTTCCTACGGAAATACATTTTACATTTTAATTTTTATTATCCAATTTCAAACCAAATTATAAAACAAAAATGGTTATGATAATATATGAGTAAATGATCATATGAATATGAAAATACAACCCATATTTTTCAACTCCAATGACACCTTAATTTCAACCTATTATACATTCATTTAAACTTTGTCAGGGTTATATCAATGCATATATCCTTAAGTTAAACCTAGGTTTTCCATGGTCATATTCATATTAGGTTCTCTAACCACACATGGTGTATTTTATATCATATAATTACATTTAAATATTTCAAAGTGGTTCATAAAGTGGATATGATAATCCAAAGCATACCCCTAGTATTTTTTATCATGGTGGGAAGTATTGGGTCTGCTCATCATGTAGCCAAGAGAAAATTGAGTTGATACTCAAATATCCATTTGTAGGGTATTTACCGCTAGGCGAATTCATGTAACAACCAAATCCACCTGTCTGTATCTATAAAAGGATATAATTTCCTTTAATACCATATCCTCAAAACTTTACAAAAATTCTAGTTTGATATCTTATACTTATATTCATACCTTATACTTATCCCTTGGGTATTCATTATTGTTCTCTCATCCAAATCTACAAACTAACTAAATTAAGAATAAAAATAACTAAACGTTTCTATTTTGTTCTAAGGATTGTAAAAGAATGAAATGGTGGGATATATTTTAAAATTTATATTAATAATCATTTATAAAAACCATGATCGAGGATCTTATAATAAAATTTATAATTAATTTATTTAATATCTGAAGAAATAATTACATGGGCTTAGGAATGTTCTTCATTGATGAATGTTGATCATCTGAAAATACCCTTTCAGATTCTATTCATGGTGATGTGGGGATTTAAGGATTGAATCCCTAAAGTAGTGATCCACACATGCTCTAATGATCTCTGAAAAACATCACTCAATATTCAGGTTCTAGTATTGCGAATTGAATGTATTTCATTGATCATTTTTGATCACTAGTTCTTCAGTATTGAATAAATACCTCAATATTTTCTTATTCATGAGAGGGAGAGAGAAGAAGGATTCAAGAAAAAATTTTGTGTGTGAAAAAAATTTTTGTTGTCAATTTCTGATGAAATACAAAATATATATAACAATCTTTTTATACAGTAAAATTTTAGGTTAAAATGTTAATAAGTTGCATGATGTTCATGAAATAAAATTTAAAACATTTTAAAAACCCCATGGAATGTAATAATAAAAATATTATTATTTTGATGTACACCAACATTCACAAATTGATAAATAATATTTACCAGCTTGTAAATAATTATTTTATCACTGGACATTGTTTTGTTCTGTTCAAACTCCTCAATATTTATTGAATACTAGAATAAATATTTTATTCCTAAATAAATATTTCATTCACATAATAGTGAATAAATATTTACTGAATATTTGGTAAATTAAATAAATTTATTTTTATTCACATGACGAAAAATATTTTTTTTTTAATTTAACATATCAATATAAATTCTATAAAATTATTCCTCAGTGCTAAGAAAAATATTTATACCATTAGTTAAATTCAAATAGAATGCAATCAAGATCAACAGAAACACATAGTGGTAGACCCTCTAGGATTATTTCTCATTGGAATTATTGTTTCTTTCTCAAATTCTAGGATTATTATCTAGTAACGAGCCAAGAAACACAAGAGATATAACTAAATGTCTCAATGATGACAAAAACATTAGAAAATTCACTATGTAATATAATATCATTGTCTCAATATCTCATTAGGTAGCTTACACATCTGGGTCACAAACAAATATACTCGATATGTCCTTATTTGACTATCTAAAATAAAAACATCATTACAACATGGACATGGAATTTTTGGTGAAGGTCCTATTCTAATTAAAGGGATGAGATATCAGATTCCAAAAATATGGAAGGTTTAAATACTTCCTCAACTTATCCATTAATGATATGTCACTCATGACACACCCAACGTATCAAACTTCTCCAAGAACTGTTATCATCATGATTTTGAAATTAATCTAAGTACGCGAGTTGTAACATGCATTAATAATAATCTTAAATTCTAAGGACTATTACAAATGCTCAAAGATCAGCATATCTGATGATAACAAAACTTTTGGATTTCACACTGGTAGGTCTATTATCATAATTTCCTATATTAGAGATTACCAAGTGAGAACATAATTAAAATAAACCTCATCTTCTTATGAGTACTCACACCTAATAGCCTATGAGTCAAATCTTAGTATGTTATCCAATCAAAGAACATTATTTTAAGAATATCATCACAACACATCAAGTTTCTCATCATAGCATGGAACTTATATGACTTTATCGATGTGATGTATACTCTATAAAATTATTACATTAGAGTCAATAAGAACAAAAATATAATTAAAAAAAAGTTTTAATAATATTCAATACATTGAATATACACATAATCAAAGTATAACCAATTGATCCCAGGACACCAAATCCTACAAAATACCAATTTTACTTGAGCCAAACACGTACAACCTTTAGTCTATTAGAACTTAGATGATATTCATGTTATTTATAAGTCAAGGATTTAGTCAAGGGTTCTTATATGTTTTCATCCATGGAAATACTAATCACTAAAACTTCAACTCTTCACGAAAAAGGCATCAAGATAGAATACTTCCTAAGTATCTGCTTCATCAGCTGATGTGACCATGGCTCTTTTTCATGAGCCACCATTGCAGTATTATCACAATAAAGCATGATAATATCATTACTGCTAGGTACCACATCAAGCTCCTGGATGATGTTTCACATACATAATGCTTCTTTAGATACATCAAAAGCTTCAATATTATCAAAACCTATAATAGAATTAATGAACACTAAATTCATTGATCTCTTTTAGCTCAGAAAAACTTCATTAAAAGTGAATATGTTTTTCATTTGTGACTTCATTTTATCACGATTAGTTTGGAAACTAGTACCTGGATATCCTCTAATGTTTAGTTCATCATCTCCTTTATAAATCAGGAACATATCCTTAATATAACTTAGAATCCTTAGGATATTTTTACTGGATTTCAATGGTGGTTACCTAGATCAATTTGATATATTCCCACCACACATAGTGCATATGAGGCATATAACCTAGTACATAGAATATAATACATTATTGACCCAATCAATGATGCATAGGGAATCATGTACATTCTGTTTCTTTCCTCATGTGTTTGAGGACACATTTTCCTAGAAATATGAATACCAGTGAAACTGGAAACAATCCCCTTTTGGATTTCTCCATACTAAACCTGTTCAGAATCTTGTCAATGTAAGTTAATTGAATTAGGCTGAGAAACCACTTATATATTTCAAGATGGATCTTGTTCCCAAGAATATATAAAACCTCGCCTAAGTCCTTCATAGAGAAGAATATATTCAAAAACTCCTTAAGAGACTCTAAGATTGTTATTTCATTTCCAATGTTTAATATATCATCAACATATACTATTAAGAAAACTAATGAACTCACACTAAACTGTTTATAGATACATGGATCACATTCATTCATTATGAAACAAAATTTTGTTATGGAATCATCAAAATTAATGTTCTATAACCTAGATGCATTATTTATTCCAAAAATGGATATTTGTAACTTGAATACCATTTTGGAATCCATTGGAATCACAAACCCTACAAGTTGTGTCATATAGAGTCTTCCTGAAGGTTCCCAATAAGAAATTCTGTTTTGAATTCCATTTTAAAAATATCATAATCATGGAATTACATAATTAAAGTAGAATACTAAAGTATTTCTGCATTTCACCCAGTGTAAAGGTTTCATTGTAGTCAATTACTTTATGTTGTTTAAACCAATTTTCAATTGGTCACTCCTTTTAGGTACTGTATTTTCTTTCTATTTCAAGTTTTTTCTTGAATACCCATTTTTAACCAACGGGACTTATATATACTCAAGGGTCTAAAAAAATACATATTTGTTTCTAGTATATGGAATCCATTTCATAATTCGGGGATTCATTCCACTTGAAAACATCTATTCCACTTATTACATCCTTATAGGTTAGAGGATCATAATTATCAACTAATAATGACTCACTGACCTCATTTACTAGAAATACCTAACATTCTAGTTCTCTAACCTCTATTTTACTCATACAACATAATTGATTTTATGGAACAACTTCTTCATCCATGGGGCTTTGTGGATTTTTTTTATTTTTCCAACTCTGGTGTACCTTGATTATGGATTCATTGAATTTTATCTCACTTCCACTCTATCTCTTAGAGATAATATCCTCATCATGAAATGTTGGACATCTGTCAACCATGACCATTTTTTCTTAATGATTTTACAGGTAGTATCCCTTTGTTTCATTGGGATATCCTATAAAGATCCAATTTAGGCCTCATGGAGATATTTTTTTACCTGAAGAGGCCTTAATAAATGTTTCACAACCCCACACATGTAAGTAATACAACACAGGTTTCTTTCCATTCCATAATTGGCTTGTTATACCATTTCTTTCTTTATTTGGAACTTGGTTTTGTACGTATGCTACTATTTGTAACCTGTATCCCCAAAAATATAGTGGAAGACTCTCATGAATAATTGTTGATCTCACCATGTCCAATTAGGTGAGGTTCCTCCTATCACATAAACTATTCCAATGATGTGTATAAGAAGGAGCGAGTTTAGATAAAGTCCCAAAATTCCATAAATAATCAATGAAGTTTTGATTAAGATATTCTCCATTGTGTTCTAAGTGAAGTTTCTTAATATTCTTACCAAGATAGTTCTCAAAATTATTATGTTAATCCATGAATTTATAAAAATAATTATACTTATACCTCAATAAGTATAAACATCCATATGTACTAAAATCATCATTAAAAGTTAAGAAGTATGAGTACCCACCCCTTAACTCAATAGGAAATAGCCAACAAACATTAGTATAAAAAATTCAAGAATATCTTTAAAACTTTCAAATTTCTTACTAAATGGGGATTTAGCCATTTTTCCTTGTAAAAATGTGTGACATACACCAAGTGGTTTTAGTTTAAATGAATATAAATATCCACCTTGATGTAGTTTTTTCACGAATATTTTATTTTCATGACTTAGTTGGTGATACCAAAGTTGGGTGTTGTATGATTCATGTGATGTAACTTCGTCATTGATTTCCATTACTTGGTTCATGTAATCCCAAACATTAATACCATTATTTAAATGTTCCTTACCATAAAAAATTCTATCTTTATATAAGAAGAAACATTTATTCCCAAATTTAAAAATACTTCCATCTATATCTTGTTTGAAAATAGAATTAATGTTTTTGTAACCAAAGGAACATAATAACAAACCTTTAAAACAAAGATTAGTTTGGCCAGAAATGTGAGGTGGTATTCGCTGTTTGATAAAACAATAGGTTTATCTCTATTGGATGCTCATAGAACTACCTCCCCCCATGCCGATATTTTTAAATCTAATTAGTTTCTATATTTTATTAAATATGTGATAATCATAAGATGTATCTAATACCCAATTTTTAGAAATATATAAATTTAATTAGATAACAAACACACCCAAATATTCCCCTTACTTCTTTGGATGGGTGTAGTTTTGTCTTCTTGTGGACCTTCTTGCCACATGCGAAATAGAAAACATCATATCCCTTTTCTTTCCACTTGATCTTAAACTTCTTCAAAGTGAGTTAAGTTGATTTGGTCTTAAATTTTTTATCTTTCCCTTTACATTTTTTCACCATAAGGGTAGAAGGTTTTTTTTCTTTGTATCCTTTTCTACATGGAGAAGGAGAGTAATAAGATCCGGAAAAGACTTCTCAATGTTGCTCATATTAAAATTTACAACAAGATAGCGATATTATGAGGGATTGATGACAGAATGAGATATGTTCCTGGTTATTTAGTGAGTTTAAAACCTTGAACTTCTGGATCTGAATATAGATAATGATCTTCACTATATGGGGCCTATCAGAGGAATCCTCTCCATGTTTTCTCTAAAATAGCACATTGGATATCTCTAACTTTTCCTGGATAGATCTCTCATAGTAAAGAGAATAGTTTTGTGTAATCTTCCTATACACATCCATGTTTTCATGAGACTTTATGAGGTTGCTAAAAGTAGATGAAAGAATGAAACACTCAATGTTAACTGTGTCACTAAATTATTTTTCATTGACAAGAAACTCTTTATCACTTGATTCCTTAGATGGAGGATTAGACATTGAAGATTCTATAACATAATATTTCCATTCATGGTATAGAATAACGAAAAGGCATATAAACCACTCATAGAAGTAACTAACAGTTAGGAGGTTTTATTTATCCATTGTTGAGCATAGGTATATTGTGGATCATAAACACGTAATTTTATTCTAAAATAAAAAAATTGATTATTAGTACTTTCTTATTACAAATTTTGTGAGAAATTAAAAATTAATTTACTTTTATTAAATCTATCACTATTTTTCAATTCCCAATTGCCATCACCATTGAACTCAAAATGTCTAGTTTCGATGAAAATCTATTGGAAAGGATGACCATATATTTTTATAATGATCCATACTTTGTTTATGAAAAACATAAAAAAATTAATTAGGTAGTAAATCATTCCAACTATAGGTTTGAAGCTCCATGATCTTTTGATTGGATTCTCCTACCCTAAAATATTGACAAGGATTTCCTGAACACTTTCCCCAATATTTTTATTTAACCAATTTTGGTCATTAAACCCAATACAATTTTGGATAAGTCAACTCATAACTCTTATGATAACTCCCTGACATAATTAAGAGTCCAGACACTGGCCATGTTAAATACTTAGATCTATGGTTTCATTCTCTAACTAGTAAAGGAAGGATTATTCTGAATTAATATTAATATGATAGATTTTATTTTATTTATAAATGAATTTTAACTTGTTTTATCATTTACATGTATTATTTGTATTAATTGTATTTTCCAAAATTAACTACCCTTGTTAGATATAACATTTATGCATAATTAATTTATTTAATTTCCGCCATTGAATATTAATTCCTTCATTTATGTGACTGTCGTCTACTACAAATGAAGTTAAAAATTCATAGATAGAAATGAATATAAAAGTAAATGACATGATCATGAGCTTATCTAACGGTTTATTTAATGGTAGGACATTAAATCAACCTATGACCGAGGGAAATAGCATTATTTTCTGGTCTTGAAATGAGTTACAACATTCCACCTATATACCTGTGAATCATCGAATTTATATCATCATGGGTCCATCTTGAACTACTTCCATTCTCCTTCACATGCTCTATTAATTACACATATTTATTACTAACATGCAGGTGATGGGAACCAAAGGATTTGTCAAAGGGGATTAAATAAATATCCTTGGATAGTTAGGACTAACATAATAAAGGAGAGATGGATAACCTACAATATATTATTTAATTTGATATTAAATAATTGAATACCAATGCAATTAATTAAATTAAATAAATTTCTATATATACAAATGTATTGTTCATTCTCATGATCTGTCATACATGAAACAAATATACCAATAGTAATTGACTACCATTCATTTCTTTATTAATTTTTTATTATTAAGTAAACACGCTTGCATTAGTTAATTAATTAATTAATTAAACAACTTGATTTTTTATTAATGACCTTATAAACTTAATTGGAGATACCCATCATTAATTACGTTCATGGAAAATAAAAAATAGAACCAAGAATGAAATATTTGTTACTCTAAATTACTTGAGAATTTTAAGACATTTAAAACAATTATTAAATTTTAAAACACACAGTATGTTTCAATAAATAAATAATGGTTTTAATGATATAATTGTTAATTTATGGTAATGTAATTCTACCATTAATTAGTAGAATACACGACATTTAAAATCCAGGTATATAATATGTACCTTAGTTGCTTTGTATTCGAGTCACATGCTTGGGGTTATGTGCATTAACTCAGCTGGACTACTCAATGTGTTTATACAAGCTACACACAATGTATCTTCTAACCAAATACTGGGTTTTCCTAGAGAGCATGTGGTGTGAAATAAATGTACAACTTGTAATTAACTTCTTGGTGAATCCAGGAACAATGCTCATAGGTAAACTACATGTACTCCGGCTAAACTATGTGTAACATAGTTTTACTGACAAAATATTTTCCACTTCCTATTGAAATATCCATTCATTCTTCATCTATTATTAAACCTTTTACATGATTAAACAATAAATAAAGTTGATAAATATGTTGATAAAATTATAATTAGAATTTAATTAACAAATGAATAACATGAAATGAAAATATAACCACAATTTCATACAGATCAAAAATCAGATAAATAATTATAAATGTAAATGTTACCACAATCTAATACCAATTTTTTGGTTATGGGAACTATGGATGTTTGTAGTTGTGGGTGATATATTAAAATTTATTTTAATAATAATTTCTTGAAACCATGAGTGAGGATCTTCCTCATCAAATTTATAAATAATTTATTTAATATCAGAAGAAATAAAAACCTAGGATCAAGAGATTTCTTTTTTTATGAATGTTGATCATCCAAAAAACCATTTGAGATTTCCATAATTATTCTATGAGGATCCAAATATAAAATTTTTATAGAGGTTACCAACCCATGATATAATGATATCTGAGAAACACCACTCAATCTATGAATGTATTACGTTACTCTTTATATATCATTCATTCTCTAGTCTTGAAGAAATATCTCTTGTGTTTCTCATTAATGATATGGATATATAAGGAGGAGTTGAGATAGAATTTTTTGCACATAATAATTCTCTATTCTCAGTTTTGGATGCAATACACAATAAACATAACCATATATTTATAGAGTTAGAATTTAGTTAAAAATATTAATTAATGGCATACCATCCATTGAATAACATTTAAAACCATTAATATATAACATGCCACATAATAATAATAATACTATTTTTTTGGTTTTCCAACTTGAGAAAATTGATATACAAAATTTATCATCTTGAAAATAAATATTTAATCCCTAGATGTTATCTTGGTCTATTCAAAGTCCTTAGTATTATTAAATACCCCAATAAATATTTTAATAAAAAAATATTTCATTCACACATTGGTGAAAAAATATTTATTAATTATTCAATATTTAAGAAAATATATTTTTATTCATAAGCTGGTGAATAAATATTTTTTAATTTATGCGATAAATATAAGATGAATAAAATTATTCCTTGTAGTTGAGAAAAATATTTATTCAATTAATTAAATTAAAATATAATTTAATCATGATCAATAGAAAAAACATAGTGCATTACCCTCTAGTATTCATTCTCATTGGCATTAGGTGGTCTTGCCTAAAGTAAAATATTATTTTCAAGCAATTGGTCAAGGAACCGAAAGATAAAGAACGTAATGTTGCAAATGAAGATAACCACATTTAAATTCTCACTTTGTAATATAATCCATTTGTCTCAATATATCATCAAGAAGATTTCACATCCATGTCACAAACCTATATGATCGAAACTTCTTCCATTTACTACTTGAAATAAATACATCATTACACCATGACCATGGAATTTAGGGTGATGAATTTATTCTAAGAAATTGTCTGAGATATCAGCTTCCATAAAGATGTAAGGGATGAGTCATTCCTCGACTGATCTATTAATGACATGTCACCTATGATGCACCCAATGTACCCAACATCTATATGAACTCTTATCGGCATTTTTTATGAAATACATCAATTTATATGAGTTGTAACATGCATTAATAATAATCTTAAAGTATAAGGGACATCACACACACTCACAGATGGGAATATCTTAGGACAATAAATCATGAGTAATTACAACTAGTGGGTCTATTATAATTATCTCCCATATTGAAGATTACTAAGTGTGAACTTCAATAAAAGAAGACCCATATTCTTATGATTACTCACACATGACTGATGATGTGATATTTATCCCATCATAGTATATTATCCAACCAACTAATATCATTTAATAATATCATCATAGAATATCAAGGTTCTCCTCATAGCGGGGAAAAATAATGACCTTATCAATGTGATGTATACTCTAAGGAATTATTACATTATAGTCATGCAAAAAAATGAAAAATATGTAATAATAAGTTTTATTAAAATTCAATAAATTTAATATACACGTAATTAAAGTACAAAAAAATGGTCTTAAGAAACAAAATCCAATACATTCTCTAATACCAATTATAATATCCAATGATAAAATTATATATATATATATATATCTGTGTTTGTGTGTGTGTGTGTATTACATCATTCCCATATTTTAGACATTTCATCTCATAATAATCACACAATTCTAAGAACTAACGATTTTGAATCTTTGAGAAATAGTTTTATAGGAATGTTATTTAAAAAAACATTGAATATTTTTTATAGTAAAAAAACAAGACATCTAACACCCCATGATTTTGGGGAATCATTGATCTTTAAATAATAATATTTTTTCGATAGCTTGCATTACACGCAACAACAAGTTTAGACAAACTGTATAACATTATTAAAATATTGTGTGTTAATTATCACCTAGTCATTGGATTAGTGGGAATTAATACTACTAAATAAATTATGACCAATATATGGTCTACACATTTATAAAATAAATTTATTAGTTATCAAATAATTACAATTTAAAATCAATATTATTTTAAAATAAATATGATCTATTTTTGAAAAATTTATTTTTATGCATGCAATGTATTTTTATTAATAAATTTAAAAAATCAATATTTCTGAATTATTTTAACGAAATTTATATATTATTTACCTTATAAAATGTTTTAAACATTAAAAAAATATTTTTTAGGCATATGAAAAGAATAAATCATGTTTTATGCTTGAAAATATATTTTCCCTAAAAACAGTTTTGTCACATTTTACACACATACATTAAAATTGATTTGTATAATTAATATGTATTGAGATAGATAAAATTAATTAAGGTTCAAATTGGTTAATTAGGATCCTTTTATTTTTAGTCAATATATATAGTAATTGTGGTAAACTTTTTCCTCTTTGTAAAGGGTCAATCTGGTTAATCTAGATTTAAAATATATTATGAGGCCATCATTTTTTATACTAATTTAAAATGGATTAATTTATGTTGACACATAACACCTTAGGTTATATATTTATTTTTTTAATGGACACTTTTCCATTAAAATGAATTATATATTATTTAAATCAAAGAAAGTTACAAAACGTCACTCTCTTTATTTTTTCATATATATTTTATGTCCATATAGAGAAAAAAGTATGTTATGTATGATAATTATAGTTTATTTATAAATTAATAATTTTATTTTAAATTTTTAGTAATTATAGAATTACATTAATTTCTTATGCACAATTGATGAAACATTTATTTATTTAACAAAAAAATAGAATAAATGACTTAAAAAAAATAAAAAGTGACATAATATGAATGAATTAATGTGACCCAAGGATTTTATATATCTATATGACATATTATGGAGTTTTGGAAGAATTGTATTCTAATTATCCATTTTCCTTGATGCATTTAGTGTTAAGTTAAATGAATATTTTCAAAATTGAAAATAATGATTTTCACCAAATTCATATTTTATAAAATTGTTTCAAAATCATAAAAACCAATAAATAATAAAATTTAGATATTATTGGTTGAAAATTACCCATATTTTCTATTTATGACCCAAAAGTTAACTTATATGGAAAAGAACAACACCATAATATTGAAAAAATTTGATACTGTAGTTAAAATTAAAATAGGTTAACTAAGGGTTAATAAAAAAGATAACGTTTAAAATTAAAACAAAATATGTATAAATTATATTAGTTGATAGTATCAAAAACTAATGTTATAATATATTATAATCCATGTAAATCTGGAGGCACATGTCTTGATAACTAATTTATTATAATTTAATCTTTTGAGAAATTATGAAAGCACTCCACATGTCTATTATAAAAGCGGACCTTATTCCTCACTTTACCGCACCACATTGGTCTTTATAGTTAAAAAAACATTAAAATATATCTTTAAAAATTCCATATACATGTTATGGAGGTGTTTTTATCTCTAAAATAGGAACTATATGTTCCATGAGGAAGGATCTAAAGGAAGTCTCCCAAAGAATAGGTAATCATCTTACCTGAACTCTTTCAATTTATTTCTTCTTTTAACACTTCTAAATATATAGTATTTTTTATAAAATTTTATATTATATATATTAAATATTATTAAATTTTATCATTATTATGACACCACCATAATACACCCTCATTCTCATCAAACAAGAATTTAAAGTATCAGGCATGCATACATACGAATTACTGTCTCCACGTAGAGATACAATTTGTTTTTCATCACCATCATTTATGGATGGTTTTTATGATGGGTTTAATATTTATATATTATATTAATGAAATAATTATACTTTAGTAATGATAATATATTATCAACCTTATTTCATTTCAAACCATTGAGAAATGACAATGTCGCTCGTGCGTACGTGTGGACAAAGATCTCTACAAAGCGATGCGATGCAATTCATTTTTTATTTTAATTCGGATGTATTGAGGTTGAATTTGATGAATTTATAAGATATATATAATATAATAATGATCCTAAAAAGGTTAATTAATGTGTACCTCTTTTTACTTCCATCCATCAGAAAATTAAAATGGTGTTCATGCGTACGTACGACCTACCGTCTCCATGAATAGTGTAATTCAGTTTTCCATATGTAGATTTTATGGATTAATATCTCTATATCTCTCCCTATATATAATGAATATATATGATATTTATATTATTAATAATAGTATTTAGGTGTTATACCCAAGATAAATTCATAAGGACTAGAATTACTGAAATGAAATACTCTTGATAAATGAAACAGTTAACATCCGGAAATGACATTTTTAATAAGGAATTTTTGAAAAAAGGGGGAGTTAAAATCTTATAAAGGGATAATATATGTATGAAAATAATATTTTTATAGAATTATAATTAATTTTAATTTATTATACTGGAGGTTAATATTCTTTCTAAGATAGTAGAACCTAATGTAGGAGTTTATTTCACAAACTCATCAATATTCGGGATTTTCTATGTTTAAATATTTAATATAGAATATTTTCCTTTAATATCTATTTTTTATTTAGTTTTATATAACTTTATCCTATGATTTTTTAAATTATTTTTTACCCATGATTTAGTTTTTACAAAATAGTTTCAGAGGAATATGTTTTTAATTTTCCAAACGAGTTACTTAGTTACAATTTCAAAAATTTATAAAAGAAAATGTTTTTCTAAATTATACAGAATGAATATATATTCCCACTGTTAGGACTAAATTTTTCATTTATTCATAATTTATAAGTTTATAAAGTTATTTTAAAAATAAAATGTTTTCCTTTATAGTTGTGCATCTTTTTAAAACGAAATTATTTCAAAACGTAAAATTTATTTTCCTAAATAACTATTCCAAGTGATATTTCAAACTCATGTTCCATATAAGATAACATTGTTTGATTTTACATATGATATAATGGGGATATTATCCATGTATACCATTTTTTTCTTTATTTGGTTATGTTATGCTTGTTATGGAAAGATGGAATGTTTATGAAACCCATTTCTTTTCCATGGGTTATGTTATGCTGAAATGCTTATGAAACCCATATCCTTTCACAAGTTTTGATATAATGAATTATTTCTAACATTGTGGAACACATATTTATGATTTTCATTATGTGATAGGTATGACCTATATACCCCTCTAATTAATTGGTTAATGATTAATGTTCAATGTGATGAAAGGTTAAAAAAGAGGTTTTCCCGAGACATAAAGATGGTACACGAGAGGTTATCATAATATTAAAGCACGCACACAATTGGTTTTCCCAAGGCTAGCATGTTATCAAGGTATTGGTGGGAAGTATTTACATAAGGTTTTATATATTTATGTGTATGTCAAAATCTAGGTTATATGCATATGTTATGATCCCATGGTTCATGATCTTTGATTTCTTTATGATTCATGTCTTATGAACTAGCAAGATTTATTCCATGAAAAACGTTTATGATATATGATATGAAGAGTATGGGTTTATAATGTTGTGATCATACCCTTATGATCATGTTATTCATTAGTGATTATTAATATCTTCTTTTTACCCCTACTGGGTATCTGGGCTCACCCTTTATTATGTTTTATTCCCCAAGCTATGAATAAAGGTTTTATGTACAATAATTATAATAAGGTTGCTAGATATGAAGATCTTACTGTGATAAGTTGTAGTTCACTAATAAACCGCTTGATTATATGCCCATGTTTCCAAAGGCATAACACCTAATGGATTACGGTTAGACTGAAATTTTATTTAATATATATTCATATATTTAGAAGTAATATATATGTATGAAAAGAATGTATTTCTATAGTTGGAATTAGATAAAAGTTTAGTTGACATTTAAAAACTAAAATACAAAAACATTAGTAAGATATATAGGGATATACCTAAGTATTGGATAAAATAATAAAATTTTCTAATGATCATCTATGACCTAGACTAAACCTAAGTATTCATAGAATAATTTCAGGATTTAGACATCCTATAAATAATATTTCACGATTATGTGGTTTTTCATTATGATTATTTTTTATCACCTATGTTTTTTGGTTTTAGTCAATGGATTGAACATGAAGGAATCATTTAATGGTTGAATATGAAGGAAAGTTCAATGATTATCTTTCTGAGAAGATGAATTTTATGGGAGATGGAATGAAAAATCATGTTTCTATACTCACTAATATTTCTCAGGATATAAATCATGATTAGCTTCCAATTGAGAAATGGAGGGAACACTATTATGTTGATTACTTCAAGTGGAAATTTCCACATTCTTTTAGTGGTTATGTTGATACACTAGTTTATAAGTAATGTATTAGTACCACTAAAAGGATGTATTCCATTCTCTAGGGTATGGATAATGAAAAACCTATTTATGATATTTATCTTTTGTAAGGTGAAGCAGATTAGTGGTGGAATCTTATCAAGAGAATGAGAGAACAAGATTAAATTGAATCTATGGGGTGGGAATAATTTAAAAGCTAATGTTTCAAAAATTACTTTCCTCATATTCTTTGTATGAAAATGGGGAAAGAATTTCGTGGGCTAAGGTATATGGTTGATGAATCTGTGAGTACTTATGATACTTGTGAGATAAACTTCTAGTATTATCACATAAGCTTAATGTATGGTTGATTTATTATTTAGTGGATTAAAACAATGTCTCTAAAGGTAGTTATCCATAAAAAATAAATAGATATGAAGATATTGTGGGATGTGATATCCTTGGGGAATTTGATATTATAGTTATACACCAATCTCATGGGTTTGATAATAAAATTAAAATGAAATTCAAAGGAAATTAGAAATACCATAGAGAGAAGAAGATGAAACTTCCCTTATGCTCAATATATGGAAGGAAACACAGGGGAAACTATCTTAAGGGGACTAATTTCTTTTAAGTGTGAAATGGATTGTTATTGAGAGACTTAATGATGAAGTGATGGGAATTAGTTATCAAATTATGTAAATAAAGAGAAATATCCACTAGAATAAATCACCCCCAATCATGTGTTTCAAATTATAGGAGTACAATCATTATGCTAACTTCGTGCCAAATCCTAAGGCGAATGATGATGAACATCATCATTATCCTTTTAATCCTATAGAAAAGGGAAATCTCATGTGATTGGTATTTCTAATGAAGTTTATGATAATGATTCTATGAAATGTACAATTATCATCCACTTTAGAAATGGTAATGTCTTATTTGATTTTGAATCTACAAACTCTTTTATTTATAAGGAATTTCAAAATGGTATCATAGTGTCACCTCAATGATTAGATGTTTAATTATTAGTAAAAACCCCTAATGGTAAAATTATCACATCCCAGGTCTATGATTCTTCTCCAATTAATGTTTTTGGGAATGTGTTTTTGTAAAAACTTATCACTCTTACTCTTGTGTAATTCGATGTTTTTTTTGGGAATGAAATGGATTTATTTTCTTAAATTCCACATAAATTGTTAAATAAGGGAATTTATGATTTATATTACAATGAAATATATGATTACCTATTATTTTGATGAAAAAATGATATTCTGATAGAAATTAAATAAATTGTATAGGTCATGATTACTATTTAAAAGGGGAATTTATCTCAGATAGTCATGGGGAAAATCAATATTGAAGATATTCCTATTGTGAGAGCGTTTACTGATTCCATTATCAAATATTTTCATAGTTTTACACTAAATCATGATATTTTGTTTTCAATATCATTAATACATGGTGAAACAATTATTTTTGAGACTCCATATATAATGGACCCAAATGAGTTGAAAGAACTAAAGAAGAAACTCCCAGAGAATATTGATATGGGATCAATTCAGCCAACTACTTCACCTTGGGGTGCACCTTTTATGTTTTGTAAGAAGAAAGATAAATCAATGTGGCTCTGCATTGATTATTAAGAATATAACAAGATCAATATCAATAACAAGTGTCATATACCCTAAATTATTACTTCTTTTTTGTCAAATACAAGGAGATCAATACTTTTCCATTATTTATCTTAATTCTAGATATCATAAATTGATGTTCATGAAGGAGGATATTCCCAAGTCAATATTCTGTATAAGGTTTTGACACTATGAATTTATATTACTACTTTTTGTTCATGCTAATGCATATGATTTCTTCATGGATTAAATAAATAGAGACATTCGAGATTACCATCATCAGTTTTTGGTAGTATTTATAGATGATATTATTGTATATTCAAAGATAAATAAAGTTCATGAAGATCATTTGAAAATTTAATTTAATACCCTAAGTAAGTATAATGATTATGAATTTTTTTTAAAGATTAATATTGGTATCAGAATGTTTCATTCTTGAGTTATATAGTCTCATGTGATGGCATATCAGTAAACCCATAAAAGTCAGAAGTTATTGAAAATTGGCATAGACTAACCATTATTACGGATATCAATAGTTTTATTTTTTGGGTAGATATTATCCGCACTTTGCATAGAATTTTTCAATGCTATCAAATCCACTTTCTATGGTAACATGGAAGGGATACAAGTTACTTTGGATGGATGAATGTGAGGAATGTTTTAAGGAACTAAATAGATGGCTATTCAATGAACCTATTATTACTCTACCCTTCAATGGTGAAGGGGTTTTAATATATAGTGATGCATTAAACAAGGTATTGGAATGATTCCTCATACATAACATTATGATTATAGCTTACGCCTCCCATAAAATGAATTTCCATGAGAAAAATTATCTAAATCTTTATTTAGAGTTAACTATAGTAATTTTTTCATTAAATATTTAGAATATTTATCACTATAGAGAAACGTGTGACATATATACTAATCACAATATTTTAATTTATATTTTCACTTAAATAGAGATGAACACGTGCCAAAGTAGTTTTTGGAGCTCAATAATGATTATGAATTCTCAATACATTCCCATCCCGATAAAGAGAACAAGGTGAAAGATGATATAATTCGAAAGGATTATGCTATATTACCTATGTTGAGGATCACAAAATTCTAATAATTATGTATTTTTTAAGTACGGAGTAATAAATCTTATAGGATGGGGAGAAATCTCATAAAGGTTAAATGAGTGTTCAATAATCTATTCAAGTGATGATAAAATAAGTGTAGAGTGAAGTATTAGTGATATAAAAGAAGGTGATAAATGTTCCCAAGTTCAATGTTGATTATGATAGAATATTAAGGTTAAGATACCATGTATATATCCCTTTGTAGTAGATTTTATAATTGAGTTTATGGATGAAGATCATATTTCTTCATTCTCTATTCAACCTAAATATACAAAGTTGTATAGTGATTTGAAAGTGTATTTTTTGTGAGATGACTTGAAGAGAGATATTGAAGGGTATATTTCTCAGTTAATTGTATTTCAACATGTTCATGCTGAGAGAGAGATAAATCTAAGGGGATGTTGTAAAAATTGAACATACCATAATAAAAATGGAAAAACATCACTGTGGATTTTGTTTTCAGACTCCCCAAAACATCTAAAGGGAATATTGATATATGGGTTGTAGTCGATCTCCTTAAAAAGTCAGCACAATTGATAACTATTAGAGAAGATAAATATTTAGACTATATTTCCAGGATATATATTAAGAAAGTGATAAGGTTTCATGGAGTACGGCATTATGCTTTATCTTATTGATATTTGAAGTTTACCTCAATGTTTTGGTGAAGTATTCAACATGATATGGATATAGAAATACGTCTCCTAACTCCATATCATCCTTATATAGATGGTCATTGTGAGAGGACCATTCATACTCAAGAATAAATGTTGAGATATTTCTTTATGGATCTTAAAGGTGTTTGGGACCAACACTTTTGTTTGGTGAAAATTTCATACAACACTAGATTTCACTCCAACACTCATATGGATAATTATGAAGACCTATATAATAAGAAACAAAACAATAAAACATGCTAGAATTAATATGGGTAAATAATGATATTGAGACCTGATATAGCTGAGGAAATGATGGAAAAATTTATATCAATTCAATAACACATAAAAGCATCCTAGATTCGACAAAAAATATATAGTAACAATCATTGGAATGATCATGAATTTGAAGTGGGTGACAAGGTATTTCTAGGAAAATATCCTTGGAAGAAGGTCATGAGATTTAAAAGGAAGTGAAAAATAATCCGTAGGTATATTTTCAAATTTGATATTCTTCATCGTATAAAACAAGTAGCTTATCAGTTGGTTCTTCTACTAAATCTCTCAATAGATCACAATGTATTCCATGAATCTCTCCTGAGGATGTATATACCTAATCCACCGCATATAATAAATTCCAAGATCATAATATAGGAGTAATATATTTCATATGAAGAAAAAAAATTATATATCTTCGATCCTATAGATAAATTAATTCAAAATATGGATTCTCAATAGGTGAATGTTCTGTAGAGAAATCACAAATTCAAAGATACTACATGGGAAGTGTATGATGAAATGAAACATAGGTATCCTTATTTTTTTCTGAGTGATGAATTTTAATATATAAATTAATTTTATGAGGTATAATGTTACACCTGGATATTTTCATGAAATTATTTTCATTAAATAATTTTTTTCTCTGAAATCATGTTTTACTAGCAATAATATGGTTTGGTGAACCACATAACATTATTATAATATTTTGTGTCTGTTATCACCAGAATGTTAGATATGAAGATATGAATAGTAATAAATAAATTATGAAAAATACAATTCCTTTTAATTTTTAAAATTAATTCCTTAATTATAAATAGATTAAACCATAAAACAAAAATTATATGAAAATAAAAGTGACGTTTTTTCATATTTTTTTATGTCTGCAATGTATTTTTATTAAAAAATTAAATTATTCATATTTTTTGAATTATTTTAGTTAAATTTATGTATGATATTATTTATAATATTTTTTAAACAATAAAATAATATTTTTTAGGAATATGATGATAATTAATCCAGTTTTTTTCTTAAAATGTATTTTTTTAGATACAATTTTGGTTACATTTTTTGAACTTAATTTAAAATTAATCTATTCCATTTATAGGTATTGATTTATATAAATATAATTATATATTTATAATAATGTGTATCAAATTTGGTAATTAGGATCCTTTAATTTTTTGTCAATATACACAATAACTGTGGTAAATTTTAACACCCCAGTAATGGGTAAATCAAGTATATCTAGAATAAAAATAACTAATAAGGATATAAATTTCCATAGTAATTCCTATTGTATGAATATAATTAAACCATTAAAACCTTATGTTCTATATTTATTTGTTAAATGGACACTTTTCACAAAAAAATGACTTATATATTATATAAATCAATGAAAGATACGAAATTTCACTCTCTTTATTTATAATATATCTTACGTGTCCACATAGGGACAAGAACAAGTTATGAGTGAATATGAGTTTTTATTTTAATATTTATAAAACTATTTTCATGGTATAAATTTATTTTAAATTTTTATTAATTTTATAATTATCTTAACTGGCTATGAGACATTAATGTACTATTTCATTATTTAAAAAATAATAATAAATGATTTTAAAAATATTAAAAGTAATATAATAAGAATTATTTAATGTGAACCATGAATTTAAAATATTTAAAGGATATATTTTGGAGTATTTAAAGAGTTATAATCGAATCTCACCTTTGTATTGAGGTATTTAAAGTTAAGTTAAATTAATTGTTCCAAAATTAACAATAATGATATTTTATCAAACTAATATTTATTAAATTAATTAAAAATTATAAAAGTGTTGAAATAAGGAAATTGGGATATTATATGGTTGAAAGTTTCATATATATTTTTATTTTATGGTCAAAATTTAACCTTATCAGAAAAAATTACAACCCTTTATTATTGAAAAAATTGTTATCGCAAGTACAATTTAAATTGGTTTACTATGGGCTAATATAAATGATAAGGTTTAAAATCACACTAAAATTATCATAAATTATATTTCATGGTGGGATTAAAACCATATACTATATTTTTTATGAATCCATTTCCATTTTGAGGCATATGTCTTGAGAATGAATTTATTGTAATATAATCTTTTTTGAAATTCTAGAAGTGGCCCTCACCTCAAATATAAAAGGGAACCTCCTCCCTCACCTATTGACACCACATTGATCCTTTTAGATCTAAAAAAATATGCCCAGTTTATTCTTAAAATCCATATAAAATATATATAGGTGTTTTTTAACCTCAAAATAATAACATTATGTTCCTTAAGGAATGATCTAAAGGAGGTTTATCGAAGAAGAGGTAATCGTATTACCAAACCACTTTCAAATTATATCTTATTGTAACTCTTATAAATCTATTTTATTTAACATTAAATGGGTAATTTAGTATAACAAATATATTAAAATATTATCATGGTTACGAAACCATAATATTCCACCAAATTTACCATCAAATGAGAAGTGAAGGAATCAATTACGTGTACGTACAACTTACCATCTCCACATAGTGATACCATTAATTTTTTATCACCATTGTTTATAGAAGGGTATTATGATGAGTTTAATATTTATATATTATATTTTAACATATTTATACATAAATAATGATAATATTATATCTACCTTCTTACCTACCAAATCACTAAGAAATGATTACGTCACTCTGGCGTATGTGGGGACTCCCACCTCCACGAGGCGATGCTATTTATTTTTCGTTTATATTTTACTTGGATGGTAATGAAGATGAATTTTATGAAACTATATATGATATATATGATGTATTAAATATCCTAAAAATTTTAGATAATATTTACCTTTATTTGGTTTCTTTCATGAAAAAATGTAAATAACATTCAATCATATATATGACCTACCATCTCCATGAATGGTGTAATACATTTTTTTGTATCTAACATTTATAAATGATTATAAATATGTATATAAGGAATATATATTAAAACTATATCATTATTAATACTATGTATTTAGTGGAACCATGATAAATGTATATGGACCAGAACTAGTTAACTGAAATACAAATGATAAATAAACCAATCTACACCTAGAAATGATGATTTTAAAAAATTATTATTGATAAAAGGGGGTGTAAAAATGTTATAAATGGATCATATATGATATTATAAGTAGTAAAACTACTCTTATATTATTATAATAAATTTGAATTTATTATACATGATTTTATTGTGATTTCAAAGGATAGATAACTCAAGGTAAAGGTTTATTTAACCATCTCATCAAATTTGAGATAATATATGTTTAATCCTCTATCGGGAAATAATTATATTTCATATCCATGTATTCTAAAAAAATTTAAAAAAAGTTTTAACCATTGTCCTATGCTTTTTTAAATCCATTGTTACCATTGTTTTACTTTTTAAAGACCATTTTATATGGAATCTTGTTTTCCTTTTCCAAAAGAGGAACTTTTTAAATTTTTAAACAAAAATATGGAAGGAAGTGTTTTTTTAACTTATATAGAAAGAACATATTTTACCACCATCATCACTAAATTTTTATTTGAATCTTTCTTTAAAATTTTTAAAGTTTCTTTTCAATAAAATTTTTTCCTTTATAATTAAACCACTTTTTAAAAAGAAATTATTTCAAAATGGAAAGGTTATTTTCCTAAAGAGTTATTCCAAATGATCTTTAAAAATAATTTTCAATCTACACGTAAATTAATTGATGTTACATATTCATTATTGGGATATAAGCTGAGGATACCAAATTTATTCTTTATATATTTGGTTTATATTTGTGAGGGAAAAATGAAATGTTTATGAAATCCATTTATTTCCCTTATGTAATGTTATGATTAAATATTTATGGAACACATTTCTTTTGCACAGTTAATGTTATGATGAAATTTTTATGAAACCTATTTCTTTTTATGTGTTCTTATATGATGAATTATTTATGATATTGTGTCACACATATGTTTTATTCTCATTATGTGATTGGTGGGACCTATATCTCCCTCCTATGCATTAGGTAATGATTAAAGTTATATGATATCAAATGATACATGGGTGGTTATCACCGGCCCCAAATAGGGTACATTGGTGGTTATATGAATCCCCAAAGAGGGTACACAAGAGGTTATCCCAATCTTAAATTTGGAACAAGGATTTTTAGACCAATCCAAACATGTTATGAATTTCTTTGTGGTGGCATTGGCATATGGTTTTCTATGATTATTTGTATGAAACTATCTATATATTATGATAATACTATGATCTCATGGATTATGTTCTTTGATTTCATTATGATTCATGTCTTATTAACTAACATGATATTTTCCATAACTCATGTTTAAGATATATGATATATAGAGTATGTATTTAAAATGTTAAGATCATAACCTTATGGAAATATTATTCATACGTGATTATCGACATATCCCTTATTTACCCTTACTAAGAATCTGAGATCATCCCTTATCATGTTTTCTTCCCCATGTTATAACTAAATTTTTTATGTATTATATGTCTAATAAGGGTTATAGATATGAATAACTTAGGGAAAGAATATGTAGTTCACTAATGAACGAGTCTTTTATGTGTCCATGTTTCTTATGGCACTAGACCTAAATGTTTCTATCATGGATCTTGATTTTATTTAATGAATATTAATTTATTTAGATGAAATATATATTTATGAATGTATATCTATCTATAATAAGTTATAATAATATTTATAACATGGTGAATGGAAACACAAGAAAGAGGTGATATCAAACTATAAGTATGGAATACCTCATAAGAAATTAATTAAGGGTTAGATCATAATCATATGAGAAAAAATGAACATGAAAGAAATATATTATAAAAAATAACATGGAAATATAACATTTTTTCATAAATATTGATAAAAGGTTGTGTAATATCAAATTAATAAACATGAAACATGGGGAAAATGTGTAGAATCATGAGACATTAAAAATCATACAAGGAGCGTAATCATTGTTATATAACATTTAAATATAGAGTAATGATAAGAAAATAGAATCATAACATTAAGAACATTTCAAACCACATCATGTACATTTTAAATATAATGAAAAAAAACTTATCCGCATCAATTTAATAATCAATAATTATAACTAAGCAAATCGACATTTGGTTCAAACTAAATATTTTGGGCCTAGATGATCTGTATTGGGTGCATGCTTAATCTCATGACCCTCGCTAACCCCCATAGGGTTAATTCTCAAAATAATAATCCAATGATACAAAAAAAAACATAACCAATGCATTTGAGTGTAAAATAGGATATTAACCATTAATCATTCATAAAAATGTGTGGATCATGAAATCAATAATTTATCATATCATAAATAACCCAAGTAATGAAAAATGAGTTTTTCGATATTTCTAGATGTAATATAAAAAATTAACACCATGAAATTAAATAGTTGATACCCAAAAATAAATCATCCCAAAATAGTATTTCATAAGAACATTAATATGGTGGTTTATAAAAAATAACATTCAAGGAAATAATTCATCTATATCTAAAGAGAATAATACTAGTGAAATTGAAAAATAATTTCAGGAAAACATTTTATCATTGGTGTAAGTAAGAAAGTAAAATTTAACATTATAAGGACATTTTTGAAATGGTCATAATTGATAAATTGAAATGAATGATTTTTTAAAAAACCGTTAGAATGAAATATTTATAATGAATCCCTATAAAATAAATAAAGTTTTAAAAAATGTTACATAGAAACATCATAATAATAATTTATTTTTTAAAAAACAGTCTTTAATAATGAATCCTTCACAAGGGCACAACAGTTTCATAAAAGGTGAAGTTAATATTTGGGAAAACATATTATTTTATAGAGAAAAATAAATAATAAATCATTGTAAATACATAATGGTTATAATAAATAAATAAATTGTGAAAGATAATATCTTTTATTTTTAGATAATGGAAACCTTTTGTAAATTTTTAATACATTTTATGAAAAACCGAATCTTAAAAACTGTTTCATACCATAATTTATAAATATTACAAAGGAAATATGATGTTCACATGAGGTAAAAGATATTTTTCCAATTATAAAGGATATCATTGATAGTAAATGAAATTATACACAAGGAGGGGAAACTATTGTTATAGATGATGTGAATTAGTCTTTATAATTATATAAATTTTTAGGAATAAATCAATTCATGAAAAACAATTAAAATGTAAATAATTTTACCCAGAGATGAAAATAAAGTACCTTGAAATTAAATAATACTGTGTAGGAAAGCAATAATATAAGAAATAAGTTCAGAAATAGGATTTACTACACAATAATAGGTATTTGAGTTATCCAAATCCCCTATGGATCTAGAAACGTAATAATTAAAATAATACTATTGGGGGACCATCAAATAGACTTGAAAATATCATGAAATCAAAGATATTTATCATCTTTGAAATCAATAGGTCATTAAATACACCATTTAATAAAAATTATAGTTCATAATATCATACATGTCTCATATAATTTAAAATAGATAAAATAAACCTTACCTTAATTCCTAACTTCCACTAAAGTGCTTGAATTTCAGTGAGAACTTTGAGATTCCCTTGGAAGATTCCTTTGACAGGGATAAATTTAATAAAATCATTCCATAAAAAATATTAAATAAGTGAAACAATATTATTGGGGAAGGATAGAGGGAATAATTTCAAGAGGAATTTTTTTTTGGTTGTGGCCTTAATGGGATGGTTAGAGTCCCTATTTATATGTATTGAGAATTTCATTTTGATAATATTTCAGCATAACCTAAACATAGAACATGTTTGACTTGTTTATAAGCATAAAAAATGTATAATAATATATTAGAGAAATAGGTAAGTCTAACCAAACCTCATCCACTTAATTAGAAACAAGTTTTTAATATGTTAGGCCATTTATTCTTTTGTTATCCCTTTTTACCCTATTTTGGTTTTTTAATCTAGTAACTAGTATTTAACTAAGTAAATTTCTTTTAATGACTAAAAATAAAATGGACCTTGTTAACTAATATATATACCCAATTAAAAATATAAAATATATTATATGAAATAAAAAATCTCACATGTAAGAAAATTTAATTTTAGTATTAGCACAAGTACAGTGTAAAACACCATTTTTAGAAAATGGGAATATTTTGCTTAAAATTTATGTGTATTATATATTTATTCTTGTTTTTTATTTTTATGATATGAATTGGTTTATTATTAAAAAATTAAATGTAATATGGATTTCAAAAAAACCAAAACTAAATTTTAACATAATAATATTTAATTAAAAGATAAGAACAAAAATATATTTTTATTTTAAAATATTACTTATGTCATTATAATTTTAATCATAGTTTTTATAAATTCAGAATATTATTTTTAAAATGTATTCTTTTACTTATTTGATATGTATTTGAGAAATTAAAATGTTTTATACTCATCTATTTATTTAATATAAAATTACAAAGTGCTAAAATTTAAGGTTTTATGAAAAACTATACACTTCAGTATTCACAAAAAAAAATAAATTATTTAGGAAAAATAAAAAAAATTAATCCTATGATAATTTTTACAAACTGAATCCAAATAATATGTTCACTTTAAAAAATGAAATTACTAATGTTTTAAAAATATCATTTTAATTAAAAGTAAGAAATATAAGGAAAACATATTTTACATAAAACTGAAATATTTAAACATTATGTGTTCTATATATTACTTTATATCAATTTTTAATTTAATTATTGTTAATATATTAGTTAATATATTATAATAATAATATAAATGTATAAATTTTTTTTATTTGTATTAAATATATAACACTTCAAAAACATTTATTTGAGAATGAAAAATCCATTTTAATATTACGTAATTTTATTTATTTATCCTTTAAATTTAAGAGATTTTAGTCGAGTGACAAATTTTTTTATAAAGGTTTTATTATTGTTATAATTTTCTTATTAATATTCATATAATATTTCATGACTCATTTTCATTTAGTGTTTCATGTAGAATAAGCTATCAATAAAATGATTATTTGAAGGAAAATATATTCTGAAATCTCATGGTGTCACATTGTCCCCCATTATATAAATTTTATCATCATAGTTTTAATTCTCACTTGCTAATGAAAGAAGAAACGCGATATATAAGAAACTTAGGATAAATAGTTTTTACTAGGATATCATCCTCATAATCATGAATACTCTGAGTTTCATAATTTTGAGCATAGTAGGAATGAATTGAGAGTTCCCTTCTTCTCAAAAATTGGTAAAAAATATCCATCCTTAGATTGTTATATGAGATTAAAGGGACATACCTTTCAAAGATTCATTTTCATGATCCTATTTCCAACCAAATACAAAAAAACATATTTTTTTATGAAAATACTAGAGGAAATGATCTTATGAATATGAAAACTCGATCCTATTATGTTTTATCTAATGACACATCAATTGCAACATATGATACTTTTATTTCAACTATGACATAATTGGATGAACCTATATGTCCTTCAAATTAACATTTTTTTATACATTCTCATATTCCAACTAATTTATGTAACCAAAAAATCTGTATATTACATTGTAAAATTGAAGTTTAATCAATCATTGAGGTTCACAAAGATCATATTATCAGCCATGGAATATCCCTAGGGAGTGTATAGATTGATGTATAGTATTAGGTCCATGCATAGTGAAATCATTATGATATTTATTTGTTAATAAACATTCTCTTTTTGTGTGATTACCCTTAGGTGAATTTATATCACTTTGGCCTCCACTTTATAGTATCTATATTGGGATGTTTTTTTTGCAAAACTACATACTCAAAACATTAGAAAAATTCTAGTATTTTAACACATTCTTAGACTCATCCCTTAGATATATCCCATGGGTTTTAATTGTAGTTATCTAATCCTAATATCTAAAACAACTAAAATAATACCAAAATATGACATTACCTTGATCTCATACATACTATAAAAATACATGCTAAACATATATTCATTTTACATCATTATTATAATTTAAAATTTTCATCTAGAAATAATTTCTCATTCCGAATAATGGAAGTTTTAGTCCTGTAGAGGAATAGTTTTAGGGGAAAATTATTTTACAAAACTTCTAAAAAAATGAACACGAGACTCTCTTCTATAATTATTATAAGTTATAAAAATATTTATAACATGGGGAATGAAAACATAAGAAAGGGGTGAGCTAAAACGCTCAATAAAGTAAAACTCAACCACATTTCATCAAGGGTTTGATCATAATAATTTTAGAAAACATTATTAGTATTGAAATATCTATTAAAAAGAACATGGAACCATAGGTGTTTTTCATAGGTTATGTTAGAAGTCTATGTAATCTAAAATGAATAAACAAGAACCTTGTAATTTTTTTGAGGAATAATGATACATTAAACATTATCGAAGGATCATAATCATAGAAATATAATGTATAAATAAGGAATAAGAATAATCATACGGATATATAACATTGTGAACCAAGATAACCACATCGGACCCATACTCAGTCTTGTGAACCTATCTAATCATTATTTGGTTCATGATCAATATTTTAAACCTAGATAATCTTCATCATATTCATGGTCAGTCTTGTGAACCTAAATAATTAGGATCAGGTTCATACCAAATATTTTAAAACAAGATAATTTTATTTAAGTTCAAATTCAACATTATAATATCATGAGATATAAAACTATAACCAATGTATTGGAGGGTGGTATAGGACCCCTCCCATCAACTATCCATACAAATGTGTGAAATGAGAAATCAATCCTTTATTATATCATAAATAACCCAAGGAAAGAAAAATGGATTTCTCTATATTTATAGATGGTATCACAAAAATTTACCTTAAGAATATAAACAATTGATACCCAAAATTAGATCACCATAAAATAGTATTTTATAATAAAATTCATAGGGTGGTTTACAAGAAAATAACATACAGGTTATAGATTCCTTTATAGATGAATTATAAAAGGGTAGAAAAATAATAAAAGGAGTTTTTTGAAAAAACATTTAATATTGATGTATGTTATGAAGTTATGGGTCACTTTGATAGGTAATTTTTGAAAAGGTCACTTTTTGAGAAATTGAAAAGAATTAATTTAAAAATAAATATTTGGAAATAAATCTCAATAACGAGGAATTGAAAAAGACTTAATGGTTTCAAAAAGGATAAGTGGAATCCTCTTATCAATTTTTTACATTTTAAAAATGAGAATTCAATAAGGGATCTATGAAAAGGACATAAAGGTTTAAAAAAATGTGATATGAAGGTTTTAAAAGAAAATTACTATTAAAAATAAATATCATAAATTTTTCATTTAAAATAGATAATGATTATAAAAAATAAATTTATTGTGCAAGATAAGATATTTTATATTGAAATTATGGATTTTTTTAACATTTTGAAATACCTTTGTTGAAAACCCACATAGTAAAATGTGTAAGAAAAAATTATTTTAAAAAGATAAGGCAAATATGAAGGTTTAATAAAATAATTCATAATTTTTTCCCCAATTAAAATGGGGAAAATCGTTGGAAAATGAAAATATTGACTGAGTGAAAATTAACATTTTTATTGTCAAACCACATTTGTGGAAAAAGTGATAAAACAAAAAATCCATACATTACAACCAAATAGATCCATGAAATAGGATAATCCAGATTAAGGCTACAAGACCTGCACCTCCCTGGTGACTATATCGTGATGACAAGACTTCACCATCACATGACCACTTGGCTAGCTATCCCATAGGGGGTTTCACGAGTCAGGTAGAGAAGGCGGATCCATGCCCTCTCAAATTTTCAAATCCTAATGACATGATCAGGTCAAATATTCTTAATATGAACCTCATCTGAAGTAGATCCATGTAGTGTGATGGTTGAAAACACACCCAAAATTCAACAAGAAATCAAGAACCAAAATGCATCCTGAAAACCCACCCATATGGAATCCATTAACTACACCACTAAAATCATCAAATTTCAGATCCAAAAAGAATGGTTTGGTGAGAACAGTATGCTATAGAACTCATCTGGATCATCCCCTAAATAGACTGCCATATTATATTCACAAACCAAAACTTCGCAACCTATTTGGACACCATATTCATCCAAAACCAGATCACGAACAACATAATCACATCTAAAGAAATATATTGAGATTCACTCAAAACCAATAGAATATTCACCCAAAATTAAATCAATAATAGAACCTGTCCAAATCAAGAAGATTCAAATAATACCAACACATGAACAACCAAACAACATCAAAATCCAAAATACGAATGCATAAAACAAATTTCAAGGAACCATCAACATTGATGACCACATTAATGCCAATTCTTGCTAGACCCCACCAAAATCTAGATCCTAAATACCGTCATCACCATCAATAGAGCTTGTAGAGACCATGACGGAACAATCAGAGCACACACAGGTGATGTGGTGGTAACCCTCAGACGTGGAAACTGGATCTCATCCACTAGACCATCACTACACCATCATGGGAAGCCCTATCCAGCAAAGGTGGAGTGATGCAGGAATCACACCAAAAATTATGAGAAACACTGAAATGGCCAATCCCACAAGGTTACATAATGCCACTGTGAAATGGGAACCACCACCATGAGTTCAATGACCATGCACCAAAGAGGGGAGCCGAGTTGACCCGAGATAGAAGGAGGGAGGTAGCAGTGAGGGAAGCTTTAGTGGAGCAGCACCCCTTACAAGATCATTCCATACAACAATCACTAAATTCATAATGAAAATACAAACAAGTATGGGAAACATATGTTAATGTGGGTTTGAATTATTCTCAATAATGATATAATTTTTTGGGAGGAAATCTATTAGCATAAATTATTTGAAATAAATAAATTTTTCTCTACGAAGAATAGAGAGTACCATAAAATAAAAATATATGTTTGAACGAAACCATTCATAGAAGAAATACTTCTATGAAGAGGTATTATAACTCAAGAAAGGATATTTGAGTTATCAAAATCCATTACATGTTTAATAATGTTTCAAAAAAATGATAGGCAGATCATGAAATGGATAAGAAAATCTATTGAAATGAAATATATTTATCACTAATAAGATAAATATTTAACTGAATGCATTATATAAATTAAATAATGGTTTTAAATATCGAAAAATATTTTATGGTAATAAAATTTGGGAAAAATAAACATTACTTTTATTCCTGAATTCTACTTAAGCTATTGAATCTCATTGAGAACTTTATGCTTCCCTTGGAGGATTCCTTTGAAAGGGAGGACTTAGGAAAAAATCTCATATGTAGAAGAATAATCAAGTGAAAGAGGATTTTAGGGCAATAAAATAGGTAAATTTTCAATAGGGAACTATAATTTGGGAGTGGTCTTATAGGGGTTATTGGGGGACCCTTTTTTAAGTGGTGGGAATGACAATTTTTAAATATTTAAACTTAATATAAAGGGATAACATGGTTAAAATTTCAATAAGATCCTGAAATGGAATATAATTTAATTTTGTTATATTTTAGTCTATAAACATCAGAACCATTAAATTTTATACATGTTCTTAACAATCTAGGCCTTTTATTCATTTAGTAAACCCTTTGCACAATTTTTTGGTTATTACCGCAGTTTATTATTTTTAATTAAGTAATACAATTTTTATTCCCTAAAATAAAATGGAATTTTTAATCTATTTTGAACAAAAAATTATAAATTTTAAAACCATTTTTTGAATATAATTTCTATATCTAATTAAAATTAATGGTAACATTATGGCATGTACTGCGTAAAACCCCATTTTTATAAAAAGTGTATCTTTAAGAATAAAAATTATGTGTGTGATGGAATAATGAATGTTTTTATTTTTTTTTTGACATAAATTTGTTTATTATAAAAAATAAAATTTAAGTGGATTTTGAATAAATAAAAAACTGGATTAAAAAATATTTAGTAAAAATAAAATACCAAAAAGTGTTCTTATTAAAAGATACTCATTATGTCATTGAAATGATTATAATATCTAATATTTTTTTTTAATTTATATTTTTTTAATTTTTATGAAAAATCCATGATGAAATATAAGGACTTATACACTTTTTATTATTTCTTATATAATTATAAATTCATATAATGTGCAATTCGATAAAATCTGTATTTTTTCACTATTTATCTCATAATCAATTATTTAATATAAATCCAAAAAAATTGATCTTAAGATAGTTTTTAAATGATTAATTCAATGTTTTTCCCCATTTTCTAAAATTAAAACATTAAAATTTATAAATTTATCTTTTAAAATAAAAGATGAAATATAAAGGAAAAATTTATTTTATAGAAAAATGACATTCTAAGAATTAAGTGTTCTTAATATGATTTAGGATAAATTTAAAATTTAATAAATGTTAATATATTAGTTAATATATTATAATATTATTATAAATGGGTTCAATTTAATATATTAGGATAAAATATACAACACTTGAAAAAAATTATTAGAAAAAGAAAAATACTTTTTAATGTAAATTTATATTAAATATTTATTGTTAAAATGAATGATATTTTAGTTGAGTGAAATATTTTTATTCACTATAGGTTTTATCATTGTTTCAATTTTATTAATATTATTTATCTAATTTTTCATCATTCATTTTATTTTGGGGTTGCGTGTGAAATAAGCTATCAATATAATGTTTATTTAAAGGAAAATATATTCTATAATTTTGTTTTTTTATAGGATCAAGTGGAAGATGAGAACTTTTTTACACTATATAAAGACTTAATTTTTTATTTTATCATGGTTAGGTATATGAATTGATATGTGATTTTTATATTTGAATGAGTATAATAGGTCAGGAAGAATAAGGGATGAGATCAAGGTGCTTAATTGAATTGATGCAGGTGAAGGGAAGTTTGGTGTGGACTTAACATTGAAGGATGGTGTGATGTGGTGAAGCTAGGATCGCCATACTAATATGGGTCTCTAGTTGGAATGAGAATTTATTTTAATTTATGTGGTCATTCTATATTATTTTGGATAATATTGAGCATCCAAAGGGATACTGACTCCATGCTGGTTCAGTTGAGTTCGGTGATTTATTTTGTTAACCACCTCACATACAAGATTCATCAGTCCTGGAAGTGTTTCATTGGGAAGGGTTGATGAACCCTATATTCATGGACCTCCACATGTAAAACACATCATCTTTAATCATTCTTCTTTAATTCACCCTCCTGTTTTAACTTCTCTTCTTAGGTATTCTTTTTTCATTCTCTATTCGATTCCAGTTTCATCAGTTTCAGTACCGAAATTTTTAGTTCTGTGTTAGTCTAATAATATTATGGTTAATATTTCCTATGTGGATGAAGCATGTGATGTATTCAATAAATAATTTTATAGAAAAGCTCATTTAGGGTCAAATTAACTAATGTAGCTGCTCACAGTTGGTTAAAGATTTACATCTACAGTCGACCGAGTTGTATACTTGTGGTAGCTTGATCAGGCATGTATGGATGTGATTCCATGGTCGACCATCTATATATTTTATGTTTTAGTTTGAGGCCATCACTCATGGTAGGTTTTGGGATCCTGAAATTGGTTATGCGGTAGGATGCTCATGGTATATTCATGGGAGTGTTGTGATCTAAATGTATAGCAGTAGGTGTGGTTGACTGGTTAAGAGTATTATTTCAATAAATTATTGTGGAATAGTCGATCGTCGGATGGTCATATAGTAAATTGGTATGGATTCCCACAGAATATGAATCTGATGTGTAAGGATGTCTTATTGTGGGTATTTGGCTACATTCATCATTAAAATAAACATTTAGGCACATAAAAATCGAGCTATTAATTCAATTTATCAATTTTAAATTTAACCACATTTCAAAATTATATTTTAAATATATATTTAATCATGTAGAAAACAAAACATTATCGTTCAACATCCAAAATAAAAATAAAATTCAAAACTAATATTTCATTATTTAAAAAAAAACAAAATTATGCACTAAATTAAATGTATCCATCAAAAATCCCATGTGACATGGTAATCTGATTAGTACCCAGATTATTGAGTTATTTGAGGAGGTAAAATAATGAATTATAGATTTTTTTTAAAATATGACATTTTATATATTAATATATTGAAATTTATTAAAAAATTCATTGATTAAGACTGTGGTCAATGGGAGAGAGATTCATATGTGTATAATTGATTAAATTATATCAAAATCCATACAATCATAACTCTTAAATGATGGTCTCTTAATTCTCCATCCAATCATCTTTAGTATCCATCCTCTTCTCTATTGAAAATTTAATATTATTTTTTATGGAAAATAAATTTTTGTAATACTTATTATATATGAACTTGATAGAAAATTTTATTTTTAATGAATAATAACAAACAATCATTATTTTATCTAACTAAACTCCCTAAAAAATATATATTATCCACTAAAATAGATACCCCACTCACTAAATTTGAATATGAAGTCCAGTTAGTATTCTAACAATCTGAAAATAGGTAAAATTTCTCTTTAACCCTTTTATGGATAATAATCATTTTATCTAAAAACTCATTCAAAAATTAACTTATCTATCATTAGTAAAGTCAATGTTATAGTGAAAATCAGGATGTCATATCCTCCCCACCTTAAAATTTTCTTCCTCAAACATAGATATACATAATTTGAATGAACATTTAGGTGTATACCTTATGGATATATGTGGGTTTAATAAAACCAAGTTAGCTCCTTATGCTTCTAGGTTCTCTACTATACTCTTTTTTGCCTGCACAACACCCCGACTAGAGAGATCTTCTAGCCATGAAACAGTTGCGCTTGATGGTCCTATATCTACAAAATATTATACTTGAATGTGGAATCATCCTTGATGTCTAATTCACCCTAAGACACAATATGGTATGGATCATTGAGAAACCTCCAAATCATTGATATTTAGAAAACACTTTGCAAATGCACAAGATGTGGTGGTAGGACCAAGTGATAATATTATTTCATGAATCCCTTTAGAATCAAGAAATGACCTTTGAACTACTGAGACAACAAAATTATCATCTAAAACCTCCATTATCCTCTATATTGATAATCCTTTAAAACATCATGTTCAACCACATAAAACTCTAAGGGTCTCCTCAAATGACCCATACAATATTTTTTCGACTTTTGGTGGACCTAAATCATTTCTGAATAAAATAGATTTCATTTTTCATAATCATCCCCAAGTCAAGATGAAAAATAGTTTTGTCTACAAACCTAGACTAGTACACAGGTGATATGTAGGTTCTCTCATACAAGGCCTTGAATGGTTCCTTGTTAATGTTATTGTTATTGTTATTTTTATATGAAAACTCTACCAAGGTAAAGTTCTATAAACATGAACCACCAAAATATAAGAAACATTCCCTCAATGTAACCTCTTTATTTTAGACAGTACTCTTTGTCTAAATATCAGTATAAGTATGGAAAGTGGAACATAAGAATAATAGACTACTCAATTCATGTCATATCCTCCACCATAGACTCAAAGTAAAATGTCCATCCCAATATGAGAAAATAATTAGAGTTATTCCATTAATATTCAATTTCTCATTATGATGCAAATTTTCTAGATGATCTATTGGGGTCTTTTCTATAGTAGGTAAAAATTTAGTAGACTTTTTACTTCCATACAAAATGAAACATATAACATGAAATCCATTTTTAATTCATGTAATACCAAGAAAAAATTCCCAAAATATAGCGTTCAAATTCTATTATAGAATTTTTAGTGCCATTTTTAACCTAAATAGAACATAGTGATCCTTATTAACTCTCTAAGAGGACATACAATGAACCATGAACTATCCAACGTAAGGATTTACCTTTGGCCACAAAAACTACCTCCTAATATCCCAATACATCATTACTACACCAGGGTGAACCACTAAATGTGAATCGGTAAACTATCTAAGTGACTCCTTCCTAAACATCCAAGAAGAAAATAACTTCCCCTAGAAAAGAATTTGGTGTTCCCGGCCTTCTACCTAATCCTATAGTGCCTCTCCATAGAAAATAAGATCAAGCTAAACCTCCTGCTCAAGGCTGAAAAACATAGACTCAGTAAATAATTAAAGTAGAGTAGTGGCCATCATTAAATAGAATAAACTCCCAAATAAAATAATATTTCCAATGCCTATGTGTAAATATTCCACCATCTCTATAATTCACCACTCAATATGTCCTTCCTAAATCATCTCTTGATGTGAATTCCATCCAAGAACACATACCGTAGTATTTACCATACATCGACTTTATGATATCACAATGTCATATTAATTTAGAAACATTACCCAATATCACTAAATAATCATCACGTCACTTGGAATGAAGATGTACCTTAGGCTCTTATGGTTATTAAAAACCCCAAATCACTCCCTAATTAGGATGTTCCTATATGATTTCAATGTAAAGACTACCATTTCCAACTCTAAGTATTGATTTATGTACATTCACACATGTTCCCACAACGATATCAATAAAAAGGAAACAACTACCCATTATTACATCAACACACAACCATGATCTAATCAAGAATTATCAAAATACATCTTGAAATTCATCCCTTTAATTATAATTCTAGTAACTAGTGAATTGGAAATCGTAATTTTTAGATGATTAAAGGCTTTTTGACACACTTTCATCCAAATGAAATTTTTTACATTCCATGTCAATGAAAATAAGGGATTATCTATCCTTGATATATTACATATGAAGCTAAAAAATATATAGCTTCTCCTCAGAAACACCTAACATTGTACACACTCCAAGGAGATTACTAATCTAGAACTATCTACACTATTATAGGATCAACTAAAAATCATTATTTTGAAATGAAATGACCCGTGAAACTAGCATGGTATATCCAAAATTGGTACTTTTTGTAACATCTTGGATCCCAATTCCACCCAACTAGTGCACCGTACCTGGTTGGCCACATAGCCTCAAGCGCCTTTCCCCAAATTCCAAAGCCTGGTGACTAGCAGGGATGGACTATTGTGTGATAGTGGGGAAACTATTCCCCCATTGGCAGACTGTAACATATAAGAACAATAATAACAATAGAGGAAGAAATAAACAACATATAACTGAAATGAACAACAGAAGACTAATTTGATAAATAACTAAGCATCATTCAGTACTAAAGAGGATGCACTATGTCACATGTTCTAGTTAAGTATCCAAACAAGTATATTGAAGTAATATACAATATAAGTTTCAAAATCACAAGAGAACAAAAAGATAATAGGAAGCATCACAACCCTTGGCTAGGTCCCATGCCCTCTAACTCCTAGACAGAAAATCATGTACATGAAGGATGGTGCTTTCCCTGATTAATACCTGCAATCATATAATCTATTTAGGCCCAAAGCATGAACCAAACAAGGTGTGAGACTAAATCCCTGTAGGCAACCACCAAAGGTCTGTGCCAATCTATCAATGAATATATACAACTGGCAGTGTATAATAGTGAGAGAAATAAATAGTACGTACTCAAAAGTAAGCACAATAGATGTCTTAGAAGACAATGGTAACCAAGTATAAGTGAATACCAAATCAAAGCTTGTGATTTTTCTTGGAAGACATATCATAAGTAATCCATTTCATTATTCTAGTCCTGTGAATTTTATATTGTCATTAAGTCCATCCTATGCCTGATGACCCACCATATAAATGTAACCATATACTCATGACACAATAATCATTTATTCATTTTCTAATAGAGTCCGGTTTGGGTATCCCTCAATGGATCCTAGGTTCGATCAACGTTTTAAAATAAGATGCAATGGGATCAACCACCGTATACATGTCTCACTCATGGGATTTACATAGTTAACCTCTTGACCATGTCCATTATCTTTTAATTAAGACAATGGTTCACCCAAGGTATATACGGTGAAATTAGTCACATGAGCGAGTCCCTCTTTTAATTGAGACTGTGGATCGCCTGATTATAATTATATCTCTTTATCATTTTATTCAATTACACATTCCATCTCAAAAGAAAAACTTGTGAATTAAACTAACACATGTCCTTAACATAATCAATGTGAGATGGTATGTGAGTATGATATACTCTATAATACCAAATGTAGGATCGAATATGTAAACATGATATTCTCAAATAAAAGAGGGGGGTGAATTATACTTTTAAAAATTATTTTGAAACTTTTAAAGATAGATATGTTTAACAATGTTAAACAAGATAATTCACAAGACCTCTAAGATATAACAGCTTTCTTGAATCCAGAAAAGTGAATCCAGAAATGAAACATAACAAAAGTTTACAACAACTAAGATTCTACCTTAAAGTGTATAGAATCTAACTAAATCAGAGTAAAAGGGTGATGAGGTATAATAAAGATATAATTTCCTCAATAATACAAATACACAGGGGAAAACAAAGCAGTAACACTACAAGTAGCAAGTATAAACTCTTTTAACCCAAGGAGGAGGGTATCCAAGAACCCTAGATAAAAGGTCCCTTGATTTATACTTTCAAGAAATTTTGTCTTACCTAGACATGGGTAAGCCCTCGATACAAATATCGGAGTCTGTCTTGCTATCCTCGCAAGCCCTCAACTATCAGGTAGTCGGCACCTCTATCTTCCTATCCCTGGAAGCCCTTGATTGTACACAGCAACAATCAGAGTCGCAGGAAGCAAGTCTAGATAAAGCAAAGTTTGAACAAGCAGTTCAAACTTTCTGCACGAATCTTGAGAGTTTATAAGAGCCTATCTCTCTCTATATATAAATCACTTCAACATCATGTGAGAACAGTTGTCAAATATGTTTTCAAGTGTATCGATCTCTTTCAAATGAGCTCCTATTTATAGGCACATCTCCAATGGTCAGCTCCCTCCTCCAACGGTCATATTCTTCCTTGAATTTAGGAGGGACCTGTACACGTGTCACTCAAACAATGGTTAGTTGATAACTGAAGGCACGACATCGTTTTATAATAGAACAAGTGAAAGAATAACCAAAATCTGATATTCAGAATGTGAGAAAATATGAATGTTTGGAGTCAACCAAAAATGAATTCGGAGTCTATAATATAAGGATATTCGGATTCTATTTAGTAGGAATTTGGAACCTGAATTCTATTGAATTCCAGAGTTTGAATTTCAAGGAAATTCAGAGTCTAGTTTCACCAGAATTCGTAACCTGAACTTACATAGTTCGGAGTTGGAGTTCATGAGAATTTGGAGCTAGAACTCATAAGAGTTTGGAGACTGTATTCGGAGAACTCGGAGTCAGAACTCAGAGAAGTTTGTAACGAGAATTTTTAATCAGAATTTGTAGTCGAACTTTACATAAGTTCGTAATCAGAATTCGAAGTCGAACTTCATAAGAGTTTGTAACCAGAATTCAGAGTTGAACTTCATGAGATTTCGTATCCCGAATTCTTATTTAACCTTCATGAGAGTTTGTATCCTGAATTTGGAGTTGAACTTCATGAGAGTTCGTAAAATGAATTCGGAGTAGAACTTCATAAAAGTTCATAACAGGAATTCGGAGTAGAACTTCATAAAATTTCGTAACCGGAATTCAGAGTAGAACTTCATAAATGTTCGTAACAGGAATTCAGATCCTAAAACAGAATGCTTCATATCTAAGTATTATACTATTATGAGGTTTTAGACATGACACCAAATTTTATACTTAGACAGGATAAGAAATGAGGTAAAACATGGTAAGGATAAATTTCCTTGGGAAATAATATTTTTCTTTATAGAAGTAAAAACAAGGATTAAAATGAGTTTTGCCTTGAAATAAGGTGTTTGTGATTTTCAAAATAAGAGGAATCATGAAGTCATAAGGAAACCTTATTGACTCAACAATCTCCCCCTTGAAAGAAGGAATGGAAAATTCATAAGGAAAACCTTATTGACTCAACAATCAAATCACATGGGATTAATATACATAATAACCAACACTTGTAAATTAAACTATATCATGGAAGAACAAGGGTAACTCACATGGGAAAAACATGTAATGATCCTATTATGCAATTTAAACATTTACAAGGCTTAACATAACAAGTATCTCATGTGGTAAATTTATTTGATGATAAATACATTTTTAACAACCTAAGAATGGAAACTCAAGTCAATCCTCATAGGCATTCTGATCCAAATGGCCATCCAAGATTAACACACCCATGGGGTGGCCCTAAATCAAGGTTCACAACCATAAACACGCTTTCAAATCATCAAATTAATTACCTAATAATCAATAGGAAATAAAATTGTTTATTATTCAATCAAGTGGCACCCTAAAAGTGTATTCAAAGAAATCCATCATATATAATTGACTCGACAATCAACGAAAATCACAAGACTGCCTACCTCGTCATCGTACGACTCTCCTCATCCAGTATCGACCTTTGATTCGACCTAGAATGTGGCAGATCTACAAAAGAAGAACAAATTATCAAACCTTGATAACTCAATCGAGTGAGAAAATCAGGAGTAATGGATGAAGAGGAATTTTTTTTCTCACTGAGAGGATTCCAATGGATCCGACAGTGTTCAAATTGGAAATCAGATGGCAAAACGGGAGGCAAAATACCATTAGGATTTTCTTGGGCACACTACTCATCAAAAGGGGTTCATTTTTTCCATTTGGAAAAACGAAGTACTTCCCAACCTAATAATCAATTAAAAAAGTAAACTGAATGTACTTCAGACTAGAATAAATTTCCGTACAAATTCGGTCCTGAACATTATGTGGTCATGTACTAGGATTAGATGGAATGTATCCTTCTATACATAGAGTGTACCGATAAGTAGACGATGTGTAGTTCCCAGTCATCTCATGTAACATGCCTAAATCTAGCACCTCAACCAATTTTCCCCCATTTTCTTAAGCTCAAACTGAAAAGGAAAGATCCATACCTCAAAGGAATAACCAGGTTCTTACAAAATTTCCCCCATAAAGCAAGTAGTCCTCAAATTTCCCTTCTAAGGGTGATGAGGAAAAATCCTAGAACAACTTCAGGCATATTGATTGTACATTATCCTCCCTCTCCAAAGTCTCATCATGCACTTGACTATGCTGAAATAGTACCCATACCAATGGACCAGACCATCCATTCAGATCCTTTGTTCTACGATCCACCATACAAATGGGTTTCTCCTCAAATGATTCATCTTCCTGTAACTCCACTTCCTTGGGTTGAAAGGTGTGAGATAGGTCTAAAAAGTAACATCGTAATTGATAAACGAAGATGATTTAGTGCATATCCTTGTACCTCTGAGGTAACGACAATCAATCAGAATCCAGTCTAACCCTCTACCAACTCTCAAACGTACCAATGTATCTTAGTGAAATCTTACTCTGTCTCATGATTCTCTTATGTCCTAACCTGAGTGCAACACGTAAGAAAACTCAATCCCCAAACATGAACTATAAAGGTCATCTGAATCAATTAGCATATGATTTTTGATGAGATAGTGCAGTATCCATGCACTTCTGAATCAACTAGACCTATTCAAAAGTCTCCTGCATGAGACGTGGTCCCAGAAAACCTTCCTCACCCACCTACATCCAGTACAAGGGTGATCGTCATGTCCTACCATACAAATCTACATAAGGTACCATCTCTATAGTTAGTTGGAAACTATTATTGTTAGTAAATTCAAACATCTAAATATTATTCTTCCAAGAGCCCCCAAATTCTAGGACGCATGCTCACAACATGTCATCCAACACCTATATCGTATGGTCTGAGTGGCCATTAGTCACAAGGTGGTATGTTATTTTTAGAAGAACCAATGTACCCACCTTCCTCTAAAACCTCTTCTAGAAAATAGAGGTAAAGTGGGTGTCCCTATCTAAAATTATAGAATGAGGTACCCCATGAAGTCATACCTCCTCACGAATATACATCATTCCAATCTCATCAACATCAAAGGTCTCCTTAATCGGAAATAAATGAGTGACCTTCATATGTATGTCAACCACCACCGACGTTTAATCATTTCCTTAAGGTGACCTCAATAAACACATCACGAAATCCATCGTGAGATTATCCCATTTCCACTCCGAAATAGGTAACTATTGTAAAAGCCTTGCAGGACACTGATGTTCTGCCTTCACCTACTGAAAAGTGGTACACCTCATAACAAAACCATCCACCTCTATCTTCATACCCTACCACCAATATTGACAGTGCAAGTCACATTACATCTTGGAAACTCCGGGATACACTGGCCATGATGAATCAGGAATCTCCCGCATCAACACCTCATGTATATTCACTATAACCCAGACACATCCACTGATCCACATGATCTCATCATCACTCATATTCCAACCAGGAGGTGGATCCTCACCTTCTACACTCTCTTAATGTCCTAGGCCTTCATAATATGATAGTTGTCTCATTATCACTTTGTCCAAGAGAGTATAAGTCATAGCTAAAGAAGATAAGAATGTATGTCCCTGACTATCGTGCAAATCCCAGTGCAACTCAGAGAACAATACCATAAGCTACCACTCACTACTGGTCTCCTGTACTGCCTGCATCTGATTCCTTTAGCTTAGTGCATCAGCCACTACATTGCATTTTCTTGGCATGTAGGCAAGCTCGAAATCGAATGACTGAAGTTTCTCCACCCACCATCACTGCCTCAAATTTAGATCATGTGGGGTAAAGATGTACTTGAGACTTTTGTGTTCTGTGTACACCACAAACATTCCCCAAATAAGTAATGTATCTAATAACATAAATCATGAACAACAGTAGATAACTGAAGATCATATGTCGGATAGTTCCTCTCACGTGGCCCCAGCTGCCGAGACCCATATGCAATGACTCGATCCCCGTACATAAGCACTACTCCCAGGCCGGTACCTGATGCATTTCTGTACACAGTGTAACTCCTTACCGACTCTAGAAAAATCAGTATCATTGATAATGTTAATCTCCATTTCAGACCCTGAAAGGTTTTCTCGCAAGAATCTGATCATACATACTTCACACCCTTCTTTGTCAAACCCTTCAGTTGCTTTTTTAAGAATGAGAAGTCCTATATAAAAAGTTGTAGTAACCAGCTAGCCCTAGAAAACTACACACCTCTAATATTTTCTTGGGATGTTCCTAGGTAAGTGCTACCTTCAATTTATCTTGGTCTACAGATACTTCTATCTCCGAGATAACATGACAAGGAAATGAATATGATCCGTACATAAGTGTAACTTTGAGAGATTAGCGTAGAACTGATTCTCCCTCAGTGTACTCAAAAATGACCTCAAGATGTGTGGCATGGTCATGTCAGTTGTGAGAATATACCAAGATATGATCCTTGAAAACCACCATAAAAGAACCCAAGTAAGGATGGAACACTCGATTCATCAGTTCCATGAAAACTGCTGGTGTGTTTGTGAGACCTAACAACATAACCACAAAATTGTATAGACCATTCTTACAACAAAATGTGGTATGAGGTATGTCTGAATTTAGAACATGTATGTGGTGATATCCTGAACATAAGTATATTTTTTAGAATACGCAGTCTCCTTAAAGTTGATCAAATATATTATCTATCCATGTAAAGGGATATAATTTTTTTACCATTAGCTGGTTCATTTTATAATAATCCATGCATAGCCTGAGGGTACCATCCAACTTCATCAAAAAAAGAAACAGTGAACCCACCGAGAAATACTGAGTCGAATAAACCCATTTTCTTCTAAATCCTCTAGCTACCTCGTGAGATACTGTATCTCCATCGTAGACATCCTATAAAGAATAATGGATACTGGTGCAACTCCTGGAACTATCCCGATCATGAACTCCACATCTCTCTCTGAAAGTAACTCTGAAAGGTCATCTGGGAAAACATCTTTGAAACAGTCAACCACAAGAGGAAAATAGATCTGATGTGTTCCCTGGTCATCTATGTATGAAATTTAAATCTATGATTTCATCCCACTCAACCCACGAAGCTCGAGTCTAGCTTGGCTTTCCTGAACATCCCACTCTCCCTTGTGAAGAAACGAGCCGCCCTCTGCGGACGTAAAACTCACCCTATGATGGTTGAAATCGATGACGGCTTTGAAGGAGACTAAGTACTCTATTACTAGTATGACATCAAAGACTGTCATATATAATACATAGAGATCCCAAATGAAGTGACGCCTAGAAATTATAAGGGGGATCTCCTTACACTATTTCACACCTACCATTCCAATCCCTAACAGATTGTCTAGTTTCATAATATCATCAGAAGTAAAAACATAGAGGCCCAGTCTCTCCACAATGGGAACATATATGAAAATATGTGAATCCCCTATATCAAAGAGTGTAGAAGCTAAAACAGAGGTGAATAATACTTCACCTCTGATAGTATAAGGCTTTATATCCAGCTCATGTCGGCTCTATTGCACTGCATAAGTCTGGCCTATACCACGGCCCTATGACACTGCCTGACTACCCTGAGTTGACCCACCATTCTTGCACTGAGATCCTGGGGTCTAGCTACCACATCCAAAACTACTACTTTGGTCTGAATGGCTTAACAAATTCTAGTTCCCCAAATAGTAAGAAGTTACTGACCCTCCTCCAGAACGTAGAGTTGGTGCAGACCCACTCTCACTAGATGCTCGTGGAAACGTCCTGAAAAAACGTTGTAACTAGCCCATCATTCTGAAATCATGGAACTCGACTGGGTCCATCAGGCACTGAGGTCTAGTATTCCCAATTCTTCGGCACTGAAAGCACCTCACCTGGCTACCAGGAGATACGTTCTGAGCACTAGATTCACTGTGTGTATGCTCCAGACGACGCTTCCTACTACTGGTCAAAACAGTACCATATCACAGGGTCTTATGGTGACTACATATTTTCTTAGATTCCACTTGGTAATGATAATATGGTTCACAATGGAAGATATAATAGTCATCTAGAAGATATTCACCTGCGAGTAGATATCGTACCTGATACCATCCCCGAATCTCCTAACCATTGAAAGATTGTCACCCATCATAATAAGTTTAAAGAAATGGAGCTCGGTAAAAAAAGGTAGAATAATCCATTACTGATAGAGTTCCATACTCCATATGCATAAAATCATGGTCTTTATCGACTCTCAACGTCTCGGGATAGAAGTATCCATTGAAGACTATCTGAAAATCTCACCATTCCATGTCTCGTTGACGCTCTGTCTGTGTGGTAACATCCCACAACATCTTGGAAGAATCACACATCATATAAGTCACGATCTTGATCCTCCTCTATGGAGGCACCTCAAGATGCTCTAATATCGATATCATTTCTTCAAGTGATGACTCCACATCATGTGGCCCACCTGCCCTAGAAAATGTAGGCGGATGCTGCTACAGGAATACTGTTGTGAGTTCTGCCATTGATGTGGAAGGTTGTGGTGATCCCTAAATGGTTTGAATAAACCTCATAAAGACTTCATGGAAATTTGCATCAACACCTGAATCCATAATAATAGATGGTGCCAAAATAGGCACAACTGGAGGGTCCAGTGGTAGCCCATGGCCTACCACCTCTGAGGAATGATCATCTCCACCCTCCTAGCATAGTACTAGAGGACATCGTGGTGGAATTGCTCTTTAAAGTCCAGCATAATAAACTTAGTAAAAGAGTATTTATCAAGGTACGTAGTTCAAGAGTTTAAGAAATACAAAGGAGAAGAAAATCCTTAAAAGTTAACAAAATATTAGTACACGATATGTAGCAACCATACATGGAATGTATCCATAAGCCCTTAAATGGTCATGTACTCCTGTCGGGCTAGGCGTGTAAACACCCAAGGTACAGAACGTGTCATCCCAACACATGGGGTTTCCCTTTATACTCTCACATGGGTGTGCAAATTATCCTTTTTGGTTGTGTAACGGTCCTAGTAACATGGTGTGTAAGGACTACACACGACGTGTACTCAGGTCTTCCCTCCTAGACATGCACATTTACATGGCTAGAGCCTCACAAGTCTGCCTATGTAAAGAAAATTGGGGTGTACCTAAGGTACAAAATTTGTTTTGATCAAAAACTGACAACCCATGTTTTCTCTCACACATCCAATGACATTGTCATCTACCACATGGTGTGTACATAGTGTACAAGGTGTATACATGGAAAAATTATTTTCTTCCCGAACAGAAGAACACATGGGGTGTGTTCATAGGACCACATGCCGTGTTGTCTGGGTTTCAAGATAGTAAGCCTTAGAAACTTCACTAGAAACCCTATTTTTCCAAATAAAGCATCAGTGTGCCAAAATCTGATACATGGGGGACTAAACTCCCTGAGAATCAAATCTTGGCATCCACATATAGCACATAACAACACAATCATTATCCCAAGGCTGAAATGTCATCCACAAAATTCCATCCATGAGGACCCATACTCCTCAAGGACCAAATATTGGCATCCATCCAAGTCAACTATAACACATACCAATATAACTATCACAACAAAAAGTATATCTATCAGGGTACCTATCACAAAAAAATTCATATCTAGCACGACAATCTGTCACAAATTCATGCAATCAGTAATGCCCTCTAAATGGCATGGAAAGAATTCTAGGCATGTGACTTATAAAAAGTTCTTATATGATGCATGTGATGGAATAACTTAATCTCATCAGGTTGAAAAAATAGAACCACAGTGATATCAATAATAATATCACAAAACAAGTGCTTCACCCAATAGTAAAATCGAATCAACTCTAACAACACAAAATCCAAAAATCACAAGTCCATTCGACGAAATATGGATTTTTTCTGTACACAGGGTAGCTACTCAGAGTCACAAATAATTACCAAATCCCATTTAATTTATATCTTCACCAAATAGTAATGATATCTAGGAAATAAATCCTCTAATACCACTTTGTAACGTCCGAGATCTGGATGCCACTCAACTGGTGGCCCTTACCCGGTAGGCCACATGGCCTCAATCACATTTCCCCAAACTCCAGAAGCTAGAGACTAGCAGCAAGGGCCAAGGGCGATATAGTTGGGAAATTATGACCTTATTGGAAGATTGTAACCAAAAGAGAAAAATAATTACAATAGTTGAAGCAGTAAACAACATATAACTAAAATTAATAGTGGATGACTGATATGATAAATATCCAAGCATCATTCAATACCAATGATGATGCAACATGTTATATGTTCTAGAAACGCATCCAAACAAGTACACTATTGTAATACACAATATAAGTCTCAAAATCACAAGAGAACAAAAAGATACTCAGAAGCATCGCAAGACTCATCTCGGTCCCATGTCCTATGACTCTTGGGAATCACATCATGTACCTATACCAGGGTGCTTGCCCTGATTAATACCTATAATCATATAACATATTTGGGCCTAAATCATGACCCAAACAGTTTGTGAGGCTAAATCCTAGTAGGAAACAACCAATGGTCTGTGCCAATCTGTCAGTGAATATATATAATAGGCAGTGTACAATAGTGAGAGCAGTAAACAGTAGGTACTCAAAATTAATCACAATAGATGTCGCAAAAGGAAATGGTAAACCATTCTAAGTGAATATTGAATCCAAGATTGTTATTTCGATTAGAAGATGTGTCATAAGTCATCAATTTCATTATTCAAGTTCCATGAATTATATAAAGTCTCAAAATCCATACTAGGCCTGATGACCCCCTTATAAAAGTAACCATAAACTCATGAAACAATAATTATTTATTAATTTGCTAATAGAGTATGTACTGGGTATCCCTCAATGGGTCTTATGATTGCTCAAAATTTTAAAATAAGTCTCAATGAGCCCAACAACAATATATGTGGCTCGCTCACAACCACTTTATAGTAAATCTATTGAGCCAGTACATTTTATTTTAACTAAGAAAATGGTTCTCCCAATGTATATAAGGTGCAATTAGTCACATGAGCTTGACCTTGTCTTTTAAACGAGACTATGGCTCTCCCAATGCTAATTACCTCTTTTATCATTTAATTCAATTACACATTCCATATCAAAAGAAAAACTTGTGAATTAAATAGTCACATAGCCTTAACCTAATCAACTCATGTGGGCTAAATATACTTAATAACCAACACATGTAAATTAAACTATAACATGGATAAATTAGTGTAACTCACATGGGAAAAAAACATATAACAAGCCTATTATTCAATTTAAACATTTATGATGTCTAACAAAACAAGTATCTCACATGGAAAATTCATGTAATGAAAAATAAAATTTTAACAACCCAAGAATAGTAATTCAAGTCAAGACTCATAGGCATTATCGGCCAAAAGACCATTCAATGGAAACACACCCATGGGGTGGCCCTAAATCAAGGTTCATAACCATAAAAATTCTTTCAAAACATCTAATTAATTTCCTAATAAACAATAGGTAGTAACACGTTTTATTATTCAATAAATCAACACCCTAAAAGTGGGTGTGTGACACTCCGACATATATAATCGACCCGAAAATCAACAAAAATGAAAATACCACTTACCTCGTCATAGTACAACTCTCCTTGTCTGGTGTTGAGATTTGCTTCAACCAAGAATGGGGTATATCTACAAGAAAATAAAAAAAACAATCAACCCTTGATAACTCTATCAAGAGATGAAACCAGGAAGAAAGGCTCCATAAGAATTGATTCCTCACTGGGAGGATTCCAATAGATCTGAAGATGTTCAAATTGGAGATTAGACGACAAAATGGGAGCCAAAATCCCATTTGGACTTTTATAGCCACGCTGCTCATCGAACGAGGTTATTTTTTCCATCTGAAAAAATTATGTACTTTCTAACTTAATAATAAATTAAAAATATGTACATGACGTGCACTTTTGACTACACGATGTGTCCATACAAATTCTTCCCTCACAATTATGTGGTTGTGTACCAGGATTACCTGGAATGTAGCCTTCCATACAAAGTGTGTAACTATAAGTACATGATGTATATTTCAATGCCACATCGTGTAACAGGCCTGCCGCTAAACCCACGATCTCTTTCCCCCCATTTTATTAAGTACAAACTAAAAAGGAAATAATCATACCACAAAGGAGAAACCCATTTCTTAAACTTTTTTATTATACCATAGAAATAAGTATCCAAAAGGTACATTAACACCATTTTTAGGGGTTATTCATGCTCATTATCATTACATGAATTAAGAATTATATTATAAATTAATTATACCACTAATCCATATAAACAAGACCAGAACATCCGATTAATGAATCACATGAACATCAATAGAGAATTGATTTCCACAAATGGAAGAGGAATGAAATTATAATTTTTATATTCATATTAAAATGTAATCTTATAGATATACTATGGATGTTATTTTAGTTTATTATATTCTAATCTAAGAGTGTTTTCAGGGAAATATCGATCTCAAATCTTCTTGTTAAACAAGTCCTCAATAGAGAGAAGATGGTACTTTTTTTAATAGTCTCCCAGATTAAACATAAATTATCAATACAAATCCATATAATATCTTTATACTTATTTCAAAGAGGGTTGGATTATAATACGGCTAAACACTATGACCCCTTTTGATGTAAATCATTCTCCTGCACCCTCAGCTAGTGGAGCTCGACTAACCCCATTTATTACAATTCTATAGGTACATGCACCACTCATGGTACGTGGTAAGTAATAAAATCCACCTCTAAAATTGGTGTAATCTAAATACCTACTCAGGTATGATATCAATGTACTATCTTACCACTACTATAAGGTCTTAGGAATAAAAATCTATAGAAAATTTGGTACGACTAACAAACAGAGTGGTGATGGTCAACCTCTCCCTAATTCCTTGCCTTAATTAAAAGATATATATCTTTGAAATAAACTCATGACACTACAATGGATATGTTATAGATAACCATTTTATAAAAAAAATCATCATGATTTAATATATTCTCAGTAAATTCTAGGTATATATTTATATGACAATATCACTAAGAGAATAAGGTAACATGTATTCTTGTCAAAACCAAGGACAAGGATAAAATCATGGAAGGCTAATATCAAAATATGAATCTCACCAAATGGGGTTGATTGTGTTATGGTTAAACCTATTCAAGTGAAGGTATGATCAAGTTATCTTATGTGACATGGGGTAATGCTAGATAAACAAACCCTCATCTCTGTTAAATTAGAAGATAAACTAAAGAAATGATGGTACCACTGACAACATCTTCACCCACCAAATCATTATCGTCAACCACACCTTACTTTTATAATTATCCCGGGTCAACCTGAACATTGTATTTCATGTTTCACCTAATAGATCAACATTCATGGGGTCTACCTATTTCATGATTCCTTCCATTTATTGTAAGTGGAGGTTGATGAATACTACATTATATCCCTCATGCTCTCTAAGCCCAATCCGAATCATTGATATATTTTCCTACCTTTGAACCTACCCTATGATTTTGGGGACACGACTATCAATGATACCTTATAGGTATTTCCACCATCACACTCCTATGTTACCCTAAAAATACTATTATTTATCCATTGTTCTTGTGACCCCTTCCTCTATAAGAAAATAAAATAATGTGACTCACTACTTCCTCCCAAGGGGGATGAGTACAACATACTCTGGATGTATGAGATGGAGCTGGATAGGGTCATGATCATGGTTATAAACCCCATCATCCCTTATGTTATGATTATCTAGATAAAGGTTGTTTACTCATAGAATGAGGTGAATTATAACCAAATATACTAACAAGATCTCCTTTACCACCAGTTTGAATACCCCTAGTAGTATAAAATATCCTCTTGGTTAATACCAAAAAATCAATAACTATAGATTAATTACAGAGGTGAAAAATATGGTTTAACACCGAATCTTTATCTGAAGGGTTTTAATAAAATTGTATTATATTAATGTCTCAATTTCTATAATATATGGTGAATACAAAAATAGTCCCATGACTTGTAAAATAAGATCTTGGAATAAGGAATTTCCTTATAGATCCAACAAAACCACCTAATATGACTGGGTCAGTAATGTCACTAAAAATAACTCTCTCTATAAGAGGGAAAAACTCATCCCATGCATTAGTGATGTTATAGTGATCACTGTATGTGAGGACTCATCACTTCAGAGAAACATCCAAAATAATGTTGTTCACCAGACTCACATGGTTTTATAAAATGAATATAATAGTCGAATTGAAGTCCCCAAACCCTCTATAAAATCTTAAAAAACTAAATCTAATTCATTTTCCTATGAAATAATAACCTCTTCATCTAAAAGAAGGTGAGAACCACGTACCACACACTACTATGACATACCACTATCTCAACCCTCAGACATTTCTTCCTAGATACTTGAGGTTACTTACCACTACCCTAATGCTTCAAGACATCTAGTGATCTAGGTTTATCAACAACATCATGTGTACCTTTTTATGAGGCCGGGGGAATCGAGTCAAATTTCTCAAGATTTTCCCTATGCCTTCATGGTGGCATAAGGGTGGATTAGAATTCACTAAAATAAGAACATTTACACTCAAACATAGTTAAACTCATAGTCTATGATGTGGAATTTCCTATATTTTGGTAAAACCATTTACCAAAGTCAAACATGGGGAAGTAAATTATACTTTGGTTATACATGTTGAATGAAACCCTTCTATATATGTAAATACCCATGAGTTATTATTATACAAATTTCTTGGTTCTAATTATTTAATGAGTACTGCTCAGAAGTATGTTTTCTACCACATTCTTTGATAATTCACACAACATGGCTAGATGATATAATGTTACTTTAGTTTAATTAATTTATGTTACCCAAAAATTTCCTCACTATGGGAATACTCAAATCTCAACCCTACTATCAGATAATTTTTTTATGTTTTGGTATATTGATCAGTGAACTCCCCATATAAGCCTCCACTAGCTAAAGGGATGGTAACAGAAACCAAGGTATCCACTGTAATAATAGAGAAATTACCTCAAATAAACCTCAAAACACTTTAAAATGGGAAATAACTGAACAATTCATTATATAAAACATAAAACTACATCATGTATGAATAAAAAAAATTTGTAAACCATATGGAAACTAAAAAAATCCCCCCAAAAGAAGTCTCATCATTATAATACAATAGAAATAAAATTTAAATGGTACCCTAAGTATATAATAAGGAAAATATATTCATAGAATCTACAATTATATAAACTATAGCTAAAACCAAGTCCCATGAAGGTGCACTAGTGTATCTGTATACATAGAAGAGAAAATGGATAAGTGTTTGCAGTGGGGAGAAATTATAGTGAGTATATTCATCCCATGTAGTGTATTGTAAATAGTAATATACTATACATGAAATAATAATTTGTAACATATAGAAAAGGACATGGATGAACACATCATCTTAATCAATTATAATTATACTATTGGTTTTTCAAAACTGCCCCTGACTTTCTTCTAGGATTTCACCAAATAAAAAGGGAATAATAAAAACATGTTCTCTCATATTCTGTTGAAGTTTTTCATAATTTCAAATTTACACAAGATGAATGATAATGTATTCAAAAATAAGTACATGTCTCCACAAATCCATGTGATGCAAGAGGAAATACAAGTCTCTAGGGATACACCAATATATTCATACACTATTGGTAAAACATGTTTCTAGGGATTTTTATGTATATATGAATGATAAATAAAATAAATATTTCCATATTTATCTCTATATAATTAATTCTATTTATCCTAGTGCTTTAGGTAGAATATAATTATAACTAGTTCATCATTATCTACCTTGTTCTTAGAGTTTTGGGAAAGAAGAGTGTATATTCTTAGGTGAGGTGTCACTAATCATGACGTGATAATTGATAATTATAATTAGTTTCTATAAAATAATCATCTCTAACTCAATACCAGAGTAGTGGGGGAGACAAATGTGACTTTAGATAATATTATCTAACTCCACCATAATCCAATGATTGAGTATTGAGTGGTAACCAATGGCCACAATCATATAAATCCTCTATCCAAACAAATCAATAATGATGTTAGTTAGTACAATAAAATGATTTTCCTAAGATAAACTATGATTCCACATCTAAAATTAAGTTTTCATGATTTGATTAAGTCTATTTTCTCTCAATAAATAGCATGTTATTCCTCAAACCAAACATTTGGATTCATTACATTAAACCCCTTCTCAAAATTATATGTAATAATATGTAATGTCAATAATACTAGATAAAATAATTTTAACATAAATAATTTATCAATATTTAATGAAATATATAATTTTATCATTTCATTTATGAGGTATCCCAACAAAAACTCTGCACCACCCTAAGATTTTGTGAAATATTTTTTAAATGAATTTAATTTTTTTGATATTCTCATTACACACAACATTGAGTTTATCTTGTGTAACATGGAAAAAAAATTTATCTTTCATTACATGTATCACTAATTTTAGCTTGCGTTAAACACAACATTGAGTTGAAATGAAATTGGCATATTATTAAAATATTACTATTCAGCATGATTATTGTCACCTAGCTATTAGAATGTAAATTATGAATAGGATTAACTAAATTATAAAAATATATGTTTTAAACATTTATTTAAAATTAATTATATGGTGACCAATTAATTTTAAATGAAAATAAAAACTATTTTAATATAAAGAAAATCATTTTTTGAAAAATGATTTTTATGAAAACAAAGGCATTTTACCATAATAAATTAAAAAATCACTTTTTATGAATTATTTTAATTAAATTATTATATATTAAATGAAATTATTTACATTCATATCATTTGTTTTCTAGATAAGAGTTACTAGTAAATCCAATTTTACGCTTAAAAACAATATTTTTATAAATAATAGATTTGTCACCTTTTTACACACTAATTTCTAAAACTAATTTTTGAAACATTTAGAGAATATTTTTTGGAAAATTAATGGCCAATTTTAAAATCATAATTTCATTATTATCTTAGGGTGAATTTTTGATAGTTTTATAAGAATAATCTTTTTCTATGAATAGTGAAAATACAAATTTCTATTAAGAATTGTAATTTCATTTAAATATTTTAAAAAAGTAAAAAAATTTATATGATGGTTTTTATTATTTTATCAATAATATATATTAATACAATTTATGTCATTTTAATAATTTTAATATTCAATTTTGAAATAAGTTTTTTTTAAAATTCAATATTTTCTCTTTGAAAACCCACTTTCTCATCGTGTCTGTTGGATTAATTTTAATTTTAATTTTTTAAATTATGTGAATTTCATTTGGAAAAATGGATTCAATATTTGGAATAATAATAATTTATTTTATATAATAAGTTAAACATAATTTTTTTCCATAATGAATAATAAAAATATTAAAAATCCATTTTATATGGTTAAGGTAAAATGGGTTTATCAAGAGGTTAAAGTAAATAGATAAGTGTTAAAAATGACCTAAAACCTCACCATAATACATTTTATGGACATATCTAGACCTTATTTCTTCTATTATTTAAAATTTATCATTATAGAGCATTTTAAAATGTGAAAAACGTGGGCATAACTTTTTCTTTTCAAAACATTACAAGTGTGCCACACACCACACTTATAAAAGGTCACCCCCTTTCCTATTAAAACATTAAAAACCCATTTTTTCAGAAAATAACTACCCAAACCACTTTTTAATTCCCTCATCTCATACTAAAGTCCCTATTTTATTCATAAATCCAATACAAGAATCCTTTGGGTGAAAACCAAAAGAATTTCATCAAAAAGAGGCAACGTCCCTAATTGATAATTTTATTTTATTTCATCACCCACGTCCTTAAATTATAATTAAATAATAATGATATGATAAAATAAATATCTTTCATATATATATATGTGTGTGTGTGTGTGTTTGTGGTTTAATTTAGTAACTTAAATATTTCTCATATTCCATCGAATGGGTCATGAAATCATCATTCATGTGTATGACGGACTACCACCTCATGAACTGATGTTTTTTTCCATCACCACCTTTATCGACAAGATATAATGATGGATTTATTTCTTATATATGGGATTTATTTCTTATATATGTTATTTATTATATTATTATTCATATTTAAATATGATACCACATATTCCTTCTCACTTTACATTCTGTGGGAATTCGATAACGTCGTTCATGTGTACTGCTGACCACCTCCTAATGAAGTGGTGTGATTTTTTCATGCTTTACATTAAAGGTATTACGATGGTTTTAATGAACTTATGTGATATATATTATATAAAAATTATTCTATTATGGTTAAATATTATTGAGATTTATTTATTTTAAACCATTGAGACAATGGAAACAACGTTCATATGTACATACGACATCCTGACACCGTGAACCTTGTATTTCATTTTCTACCTCTAAAATTTATTAATTAATAAAATTAATATATAAAAAATATAAAATATATTTATATCTTGGATAAAATTTTGTAGATGATGGAACCATGAATTAATTATTAGGACCAAAAATAACAAAACAAAACATACACAAAAAATAGTTATTTCCCAAAATGTGACTTTAATATGGAAAAAAATAATTCATAAATCCTCAGGATGAGGCATTATACCCCTCATAAAAATATTTTTTGGCACCAAATTCATATAATTCACTATTTTTTAAAAAATTTATACTTCATATGAACTCACATCATACGAATGAATAATAAGACTTCCCTTAAAAAGGGAAAGTTCGAAGCATACATGCTACCTAAAGTAACTCATAAATAGGCTTCCACGGTGGAGAAAAAATATGTTAAGAAAAGATTTTTTTAATGTAAGAAAATTCTAAGGAATTATATAGAGTTATAAATATCTTTAATTAAAATAAATTTATTGATTAATGGAATGTTATGGGCCTCAAAACTATAAATCATTGATAACTAAAAAGACCTTCAGTTTTACAAAAATGAAGGTACTAGTATAGAATTTTGAAACAATATCTTTTTCATAGGGTTAGGAAATTCTATAAATATATAAAAATATCAAGAAAAATAGATTCTTCATTTGTTTCTTTTTTCATGAAAAAAATCTCATCTTATTCTTTGATCACTTTCCAATTCATCAATTTCTCTAAGAAATAAATATCAAACAATTAATTTTTTAATGGCTGGAGAAATAGAATTCACTTTTCAAGGAATTTATGATTCATATTAAAATTATTAGTAATTTATTTTATCACTAGTTATTATTAAAGAAAAATGGTTAATACAAGGTATACATAAATATTCATTTGGTGAAATAATACATTAATCTCTAAAGCATCATCCAAAATTCAGCTGAAACCATTCCATAAATGGTTGATCTCATAATGAATCCTAAATTAAAAATTTATTAACAAGATATATAAATTTATCAAATTAAAATAATATTAATCCTCCAAATACCATGATTTAGCTCTAAAATTTCTCATGATATACATGTGAAAAATCTAGTCATGCATTCTATTAAAACATAGTAATAATCAGAATTTCCATACAACCTTTCTGAAAACACCCATACTTATGTATTCCTTGAATTAGACCACACATTATTGAATATATTACATATTTAAAATAATAATATAAAACCCAACAATGATAACACAAACCACATTTTCCATATATAATTAATCAGTTCCAAGTTCATCAATACTATCAAATTTACATTATCCAAACCTATCAACCCTTTATCCCATTAACATTATCTCAAAGTCAGGAACATAGTGTTGGTTATCATTACCTTAACCATGTTATTTTCATGAATATAAAATTTCAATTAAATCTATTTTCAATATCCTTACAATATTTCAACATATTCTCTCAAATCCCTAACATAAAACTTATACTAAACAATTCTTGTATATTTAAAAATTAATATAACCTAATTCTTGAATCCAAACACATAAATACATCAATCCATAAACATAAATGATTGAAAAGGAATAGGTTATTTCTTGGTCTATAAGTTAATTCTTGGGTTAGTACGTTGAGTTGGGTAATTCCCTTCCTCCATACAGGTAATACATTGTAGTCCTCGACAATTTTTCACTCTATGACATTATTTTCCACATATATAAAATCATCCCCTAAATTTGTGATATTAATATAGGTTATTTTTTCCACCATCTTAAAATGCAGTTATCCACATATTATTTTCTCTGTGTTAATCACCATATGAACTTTAATAAAATTCCCCCTATTTCATATTATATGTGTTTGGAATCTTGAGGAAGTTCAGGTTATTAATAATATACCACGATAGATGATTATGTATAATTGAAATATCATTCTCTCCAGTCATAATCCATCTTGGTTTCCTATAGACACTGCATTTTCCATCACATTAAATGTTAACTATATTTATTCTTGTTCAGTCCATTCACTAAAACAAAAGATGTATAGTGTGAACAAATATAATCATAGTGGGGAACCAAAAAATCCTAAAAACACTTATAAGACGTCTAAATCCTGAAACCTTAATTAATTTATGAAACCATAGGCTTAAATAGGACATTTATAGTCATCATCTATTTAACTCATTCATGATGGTTTATAAATAGTTTTTGAATTTCCAAATTATATATCCTGGGAGTGTAAAACCAGGTGTGCATCAAGACTCATTTTCATGTACTAGGTGATGATAGAGTCTAGCTCAATGCCCCCTTTTCAGAGTTATTACCCCTAGGTACCTCTTTTCTAGATCCACATCCAGTTTTATTATTCAGACATGTATTTAATGTATTGGAAACCGCTCACTCTATCCTTTTACATAATTCTAGGACATCTTATTATACTTTGATGCATTCTTAGACTTATCCTAAGAAAAATCCAAAGACATATCCTTAGAATTATCCCTATTGATCACACTAATTATTTATAATCATAGTTTTAAAAGGTTAACTCGTCATGTCCCCTGATACCAACTATAGAGAACCAATATTCTCATACATGGATATTATATTTTTTTAGATGTGTGTTACATACTTTTCAAAAACACATTCATGAAAACCGTAATAGTTTAGTGACTTTGGAAACACAGAACACAATATTAGTAAATTAAGGAAGATTTATAATTTATCTAATATATATCTTATCCTTTAGTAATATTTCAAAAATAACGTACCTAATTCAGTTATTAATAATATAGGTAATGGAAACATTATAAATGGTAATCTTAGATGCCGTGTATGTATAAACACGAGCGATATGTAAGAATAACATCAACACAAGGGAATGAAAACAATAAAATAACCTTTAAAAACCATACTATGGATATCAAATATCACAATAATGATTCATGGAATATATATTGGTATATCATAAGACATGAATCATAATAAAATCAAATGAAATGATCTAGAAGAGAAAAAGGATTCATAAAACATATATTTGTGGAATACGCATAAGAAAATAAAATCTTATGTTAAGGATACCCAAAAAGATATTAATAATACGTTAGGCTTCGGTTAACCACTTGTGTTCCTATTTTGAGATTGGGAGGACCTCCCATGTACCCTCTTTTGGGCTTGGTATAACCTCTCGTGTACCATTTGAGCTCATATAACATTAATCATTACTCAATGCATTGGAGGGTGATATATTTCCCACCCGTTTTATAATGAAAACCATATATATGTGTTCCAAAAGACCATACAAAATTTATCACATCATAACCCATGAAATATATTGGGTTTTGTAAAATTTCATTATATCAAAACCAATGTAAAATATAATGGTTTTATAATCATTTCATAATCTCGTCATAACATAACCTTTGGAAAAAGAAGCATGTTTCAAAAGAATTTTATCATGGTACAACCAATGTAGGAGAAATGGATTTTATAAAAATCATTCCATCATAAACATAAACCATTTATACAAATAAAAACAATGGTATCCTTGTATTATAACCATAGTAAGGCACATGTAACATAAATTGATATCTCTTTTAATGGAAAATGATTATGAACAATCATTTGAAAAAAATCTCGAGGAAAATATACTTTTCTATTTGAGAAACACATTTTAAAACATAAACAATTTTAAAAGGTTTTTTATAAGAAACATTAAAAATTAAAATGGAATATTCAATGCCAATAATGGTGATAATTATAGGAATTGTTTTTTATGTCGTATACGTTAAGAAAAAGAATCTGTTCAAATTTTTAGTAAAATCCAAACATGAAATAATTATAAAACACAATGAAATTTCCTTTCAAAAAAATTATTTAAAATTTCAAACATAGGTAAAAATAATTATTCAAAACAAATATTGGTGGAATAATAAAAATATTTTAATTTTTTGGAAAAATGGATTTTGGAAGAAAACCAATTTTTACCGAAGAAAGAAAACAACCATTTTCATTAAAAACAATTTCTCAATTATATTATATACCAATATTTGGGGAAATGGAAATATTAAATGAAAATATAATTAATTTCTATGTAATAAAATAATTCATGATATTCCTGAGAGATGAATCATAATATTCTATTATGATAAGCAATATTGTTAAATGATGAGATTGTAACATAAAATCATTTCCAATATTGTAACATTGAATCCTTAGACCCATTATGTAATATCATAAAGTGGAATATAAAATAATATTAGGATAAATAAATTCATTATATTACATGTAAAATGGTATTTATATACTCATATGGAAAGAATATAGTAACATAACATAACATACGTCTCAAATAAATAAGATTGAGAAAAAATTACGTTACCGATTTGTTAAGATTTGAACTGTAAAACCAATGAATTAGAGATTATAAAATTTATATTTAAACAAAAAATCATTTTTAGGATGGGAATAATAATATAATTTCATTATTATTATATACACAATATAAAAGAAATAGTTTGTGAATATGGCATGTGTCTCATAGAAGTAAAAATGTGATACATAAATCCCGCACCAATTTGTTAACTTTTGAAACATAAAACCCATTAAAGGGAGATTATAAATTGGATAATTAAAAAAATTAAATTCAATATAATATTAATAGTATATATTCATGGGATGTATACACACTGCATATAATAATTAGGTGGTTAATATGGCATGTGTATCACAGAAGTAAAAAGTAAAAAATAAATCCCTTAAAAATTTAGTAATCTTTTGAATACTTATCCCCAAATAACATCAATTGAGACTCAAAATATCATTAAAATAAGTATATTAAAGAAATATTATGACACGGGTTCGGTATATACACCATAAAATGAAACGAGTTTTAAATTTTCATATGTATTCTAGAAATAAATGAGAGACTAAAAATCTATTACTTTAAGTCTCAACATCCATCATACACATTCTAACCTCTTGTATAATAAATATAATTTCATTAAAATTATATTTATAAATAATAATTATATATATCATAACATATACTATTTTCTTATTCAATTTTATTATAAATATATTAACAATTCATTGATAAAATCACGTTTCGAGTAATAACTGCTTTGTTATTCATATATGTTTTTCTTTGTTATTGTTGTTCTTTTAAATTGATCGTGGTTAGATAATCCATATAATAAAAATAAGGATATAATTATCATATTTCTAAACAAGTTATACTTTCAATATCAATCATGAAATATTTTTTTGAGAAATGATGTACGTTGTAATCATGGATATGGTAGGTCGTACACACACATGAGCAACGTTTCCATCATTCAATGATCATTTTTGAATGGATGTAAGAAATATATTATCTTTAAATAATTATAAAAATATAATTATTACCATATTATTTCTTTAAATATACTTATTCATATAATACATTTGGTGTGTTGATGAATAGAGATAATTGCATCGTTTCAGGAAGGCGGTGGTCGACATGTACTAGAACACATTATCATATTTTTGCTATTGAAAAGTTAAGAAATAAAATGATATATTATCTTTTAAAAATGATATATATATTTAATTATTATAATAATTATTTCATTTTTATAATAAATATTTATTAACTTTATTCTATTATCTTTTTAGTAAATATTTAGTAGAAATGAATTACATCACTTCATGAAGCGATAGTCCACCGTACACACAGGCAGCGTTATCGCATCCCTTACGGAATGGTAATTAAAAAATAATATATATTATATTATAAATATAGTGGTATAATTATTTTATAAAAATAACATATATAATTTAGATCCATCATCATAACCAACCGTGATAGGTGGTAACAGAAAAATGAATGACATCGGTTCACGAGGTGGTAGTCCACCTTACAAACGAACTGTGATTCCAAAACCCTTTTGATGGAAGTTGAGATGGTTGTAGGTAATGATCATAAAAAACATATCATTATATAAAATTTATTGGTTTTATTATATCATAAAATTATAATAATAATTTATGTGGGTGGAGTAAGAAACAAAATAAAAACGTTTGTTGAAGAAGTTTACTTCTTCTTCGGGTAACTTCCATAGGTTTGAAAAAAGAATTTATAGGTTGGATTAATGTAAAAAATAAGGATTATAGGATTACAGGAGGGAAGTTGAGTAGTGATTTGGGGTGGTATTTAATAACCCAAATGGTATTGAAGGCATGAATAAGAGAGGATAAGTGGTTTCCTTTTTTAAGTGAGGTGACTCACACACTTGGAATTTTTCTAAAAGAAAAAGGTGTACCCATGTTTCTTACTTACCAAAAGGATCCAAAATGGATTATTATAGGGAAATATAAATTATTTGGACAAAATATGGATAAAAAATATATTTAATTCATATTTATAGACAATTTTAACCATTGTATATTTAGTTTCACCCCAGATAAACTAATTTTTACCTCAACCACGTTAAATAATTTTTACTATTTTACAATTAGTTTTTAATAAAAATTAATTTGACATTATTATATAATATAAATTAATTTGAATATAAATATAGAATATTTTTTTACAATTTATATTTATGGAAGATGAAAAAATTATTAAAAAATTAATCCTACAGACGTGATGCCAAAGAAGAGTTTTAAGGTAAAATGTTCAAAAGATTACAAAGCTTTTATATCAAAAATCAATATGAAATTGATTACTATGAAATAGATTGTATTCGAATATTTAAATTGAACAAACTTCACTTTAAAACCATTTAAAATGTATTTTTTACTTAATAATGAAATTAAAAAAGGATGTTTTCAATTAAAATCCAATATTTTTCACTATTCATCGAAAAAATGAAGCTTTTCATAAAAATATCAAAAATTCAATATACGGTTATGCTGAAATAATTATTTTAAAAAAATAATATTTATCTTAAAAAAAAATATTTTTCTAAATGTGTGAAAATTAATTTTATTAAAGCAAAGAAAAAGAAATAAAAAACATTTTTTTGAGTAAATAGATTTTTTCAAGACATATCAAGACTTCATAAAAAATTAAGAATTTTTTAAATAATATGTTTCCATTAAATTAAACCATTATGATTAATATTTATAAAGTTTTTTTACTATTCAAATCTCCATGTTTAATATCTATATTATAATGGTTATGTTTAAATAACTATATTAATAATATATCGTGGTTTTGTTAGAACTCAGTGTTGTGTGTGACACAAGATAACCCAATATTTCATGTGGAACAAGAATAACAGGGTGTTGTGTGTAATGCATCATATAAAATAAATTAAAATTTATTTTAAATTTTTTCCATAAAATCTTACGATGTTACATTTACATTTCACTCTAAACTAATATGACACCGCTGCCTTATAAACCCCAGAAATCTCTCCAGTTCCAAAATTAAAACTCTATCATATTCATCAAATTTAAAATATAATACCAATATTTCATAATCCCCTCCCCCAAATATTATCCATCTTAGTATGTAAATGATGGTAAAGAGATAGTGACTATATGGGTACCGCCTCCAATAGGACATGGGTTGGAGACTAGCATAGAGGGTACAATAAACAGATAAATTGGAGGAATTTCCCTCCAAGAGAACGTGTGGAAGAGAGAGATAATACTTGTATACCAATAAAAACATACTCAACCATTAACATAAATGAAATCCGAAGTGCATAAAATATATTTCATATAGTACTTAAACTACTAAATATGAATCTATAGGTACCAAAAAGGTAAACACAACAGTGGCCATGCAGCCCAAAAGATAATGCAAAACTATGAGCTCATAATATCTATATTGATCTCCAAAATTCTTCAGCAAATATAAAAACAAGTTTTTATATATATAAGTTGAGAATAAGAGTATACTTAGAAGGATCCACACTAATCCCTCTTGTGAAAAGGATATATAAATCATGTTAAATTACTTTGAACCAAAATGAAACTAAATCCTCACATAAATAGGTATACACATTACCAACCCCACCATGGATTATTCTCTCCATGTATCTCATAAAAGAGAGAATATAATATAATAATGAAACATCAAGGGTACCCCACTCCCACTTTACCACAAGTTTTCCACTCTTCCCCAATGTCGCATGTCCAGATCCATCACTCTCTAAAAATAGCCAACAGAAAGACACCTAGTAATGAAATCACAACATGCACCTAGTGTATCAAATCATCACATCATCCCATATCAAGTCTAAATACTGTAACCAATTATTTTCTTAGATCCACAACAGTATGTATGAAGTGTATCATACATCGAGTATTATATCTCAATCCATCACAACCAATACCCTGGGTAAGGTACCTCAAGGTTTCACAAAAAATGAAAATCATTCCTATAATAATCCCTTTGATAATATATCGAGTGATACATGTGTGTGAAATAATCAAAAACCATCACATCCTAATACACAAGTACATAAGAAAAGTAACCTCCATGCATACCAAAAAAATTAAATACCACGTGTAAAGAGTGGGGCCAGATGGGGTAGTCATCCATCCATCGTCAAACTAGGATGTTAAGGAAAACCCTCTCACAGATTCTGTCGGGTGTTAGCCCCCCTAACCGACATGGTGGGGTAGCATATGAAATTATAGAATATATAGGATATAATATAAATCACATCCACACTTGGGGAATATCCTAGTTTTAAAATATTCTTTAGATAATGTCAATGATACTCCCAAAAAAACTATTAAGACTAGATATCCTATAAGAAAACAATCATTTAGAGAGCTACAATAAAATGAATTCCGTTATTTTTACTATTAACATTAGTTAATTAATTCATTATCCATTAATTAAAAATATTATCCCCTGATGTTTTTTACCATGAAGCAAAGTCCATGACCTCTAAGAATAATCCAAACCAAGTACATGGTTTCCCAATATTAACATATTTTTAGTATTTCCATTCCATCATCTCCTAGCCCATGAGATACATATTTATTAGCATTATTATATTCTTTAATTAAAGGTACTCTATGAAATCCATCCTAATCTACCACCCCATGGAAACTTGAAATGAATCACATCCAGCTACCTCAATTAGCAGGGAAATGAAATCTGATAAAATAATCAAACCAACCATCTTTCATTAAACAGATTCATTTTAAGAAAGAATCATTCTTTATCACACCAATAGTGGGTAATCCAAATTACAACCCATTCCATAATTAGTGGTTCCATCCCCAACACCTTCATGAATATACCAATATATCTCATCATCGTAGGAGTAAAATACTACCACATCATCTGGCCCTCCCCACCCCATATCACATCAACCATCCCAGGCTCAATCATACCATGCTTATATCACATACGAGACTCCCACCCCATCACATCAACCATATCAAACTCATTAAACATCGTATAGAAAATCTCACATATAGTTCACATTATTAAATAAACAATAAACAATCAAGAATTGATAAAATAGAAATATACTCCCTAAAAGTCATCCCATATTCACACATAAATGAGCTCTCAGCAGAACGAACTCTTTCTTCTCAAGTATGTGGGTAACTTATGACAAGGTAATTATCATTATCCAACAAACAATTTTTATTTCTTATTGAATTAAATGATTAATTATTCAAAGGATAAAACTATGGGATACCTTATTCATAAATCTATAGTAAGACACTAAAATAATTAAAAAATTAATTTAAATATTCTTCCTAACATACATTAGAGTTTCAACAAACTTGTGGAATTAGAATTTATTAACATAACATTAACTCCTTCATTAAAAATAATTAACATGCATCAATTTTTTTGTTAAATTCTATCAACAAATGGATTTAAGTACTCAATGAAACAATAGTACAATAGATTAATTTGATCATCGTCAAATTACAACAGATGCCAGATTCATTAAACAGTACCCATTATTCTCTTTCCAATTAATTATAAATTAATTATCGATTTACATAATTGAAAATTCCCATAAATAACAACAATATAAAATTATAATAACAAAACTCTACATAATAATAATATAGATCACACATTTTCTAGAAAAACATGAGGCTAACCATTATCATGATAGAAAGAAACAATAGATAATCATATTCTAATTCATTATTAATTCAGTTTAGTATCCACTAGGTTAATTACATTAATATAAAATAGGATAAAAATCATATATTTTTTATTTGAAGTAAATAAATTAGTAATGTATTGAATCCAATAACTTGAAGAAAGAATCTCTATGTGATTCCCTACACCAAAATTAGGGCACATGAAAGATAGAATCACAGCTTGAAAACTCGATCCACTGATAGATGGATTACAAACCTCCAAGGGAAGGGTTATATAACATATAGTATTTACCGAAAAAAATAAACAAATAACAATTGTAAATATCTTCATTTATATGTCATAAGATATTGGACATTCATAATTTCCAGATCAGAAAATATTTAATTCATGTTGTTTTGGATCTCATAAAACTGTACATGAAAGGACTTTCTTATAGCCTCATCCATCTATAAATTTTTGGGATATAATTATACTTGATGAATCAACCATTGAAGTCCATTTATTCACATCATTGAAGGAACCACATAGATAGTTTCATGAAACTTATGGAAATATCTATGTGGATGATTTCACATAGCAAGAAGCCGGCATAGTAAAAATCCTCACGTAGTTGTTTCATGTAGCCATTTTTATATATCCAATCTCTCACATAGAAGAATTATCTTGTAGATGATCACTCACATAATTTAATTCTTGCATATCCAATCTATCTACGTATCTAATTCACATAGCCAATCCATCCATGTATCTGATTCACATAGTTGATCTATCCACAAAGTCGAACAACCATTTCACTAATTCCCATAGTTAATCTAGAAAGGTAGATGATTGAAGTTTTTTATAATTCATGTGATAAAACTAGGGTGATATGTATTGTGTATTGACATTATGTTGCTATCGTTAGGGTGATACTTAAGGGGTTATACCTTCTGGGTGCTACTATCAGGGTGGAAACACTAGGGTAGTGTTGATAGGTTATAACTGCTGGGGTACTATCGCCATCCCTAAAAAAACAATTTCTCATCTGAAACAACTCTATACTTTCTTTCAAACCTCATGACTATATTCCCCACAATGTAACATGATTGGAAGGTATGGACCATTATAAAACCCTAATGATATTGTCCCTAAATGATGGTTTTGTGAAATTTTTTATCAAATTGTTAATTTTTGTGGACATCTCTGACATATTAGTTAATATGAATGGTTTTTTATAAAGATAATTTCTTAGGGATAAATAGTGTTGGTTTAATTATGGGTCATTTCTTTATGAATCTTGACTACATCATTCACTCCATAAATTTAATACAGTGAATGAAATGTGGTGAAAAATAATAAGTGACAATAAATTTTCCTCATCACCCATGATGTCAATAATAAGGATTCAAATTCAAATGATATAGGTGAATAGGAAGATCATTATTCCTCAATAAATAATATTTCAATTTATTATCAATAATGGGGAGAGAAAACTCATTAATAATATGGTGCTTTTGGTATTGACACTAAATCCAAAGTGGTAGATTGATGTTTCCATTGGATGATTATTATAGTATATTTGTTTTTATTATCAATAGGTTATGTAAAAGTCAATTATTATGTTAAATAAATATAATATGGACATTATTATGATGTTTCATATATAGTTTCCTAAAGAGATTCCCATGGATTTTCCTATGGAATTTCATAATGATATTCTAATGGAGATTCCCTTGGACATTATTATAGAGTTTTATATGGAATGAAAATGATGTCTCAATTATACTCAAAGTTTCTAATATCCTATTTACTTATTGTAATCTTTGTTCTTATTGGGTTTATTTAGTAAGTTATGAACCAACAATGTTTTAAAAAGGTTTTATATAGAATAACATTTTAAATGCTCTAGATACAAGAGTGTTTGTAAAAGGTCGGGATGGTGGAATGTTTGTAAAAATTTTAAAACGGAGAAATAATTAAATTTCTACATACAGAAACATAAAAAAGTTTGATGAAAAAACATTAATGATACAGATACAGAAAGAAATTCCATAAGTATACATTTAAAAAGTTTTGTGATTTTATATTATATAGTATGTTAAGAATATTTATATGTTTACATGATAGATATGTTTAAGAATATTTGTTAGATTACTAGATGATGACGTGTGGGTATACTGGATGTAGAATATTCACTATATCTGGAATGATTTTGTGTGATAAATTTGACTTTCAAAGAGTCCATGTTATAATGTTTAGTTGTAAGATGTTTGAGTCTTAATTTTGACCTATACAAAGTTCATGTTATAACATGGATCTATACAAAGTCTGATTTATGAATTAATTGTTTTATGGGTATAAAATGTTGGATATATGAAGTTATGATTTTATAACCATAAAAAAATTGGACAAGAGAGAGAAATAATTTTACTAGAAGGATTTTTTGGGTTTTTAAAAACTTTAATCCATAATTTGTGATGATATTGAGCATTACATTCAATATAATTAAATATATCCAATATTTAATGAATATTTTATAAATTTTTGGATTTCATGATCCATGGAAGCATTCATGAATAATTTCACCCTAGATTAAATTTGACGATTTAAAGGAAGTGAAATGAGTAGATAAGGAAATTTAAATTTAGTACCCTTTTTTATTCCATAATTTTTAGAGCAATTGATACCAATAAAAGGGTTAATCACATTTATATTAATTTGATGAAGTTAAGTGGTGTTTACCTAATAAAAATGAGATGATGTTTCCTATCATAGAATTCAAGGATATTTAGATGTATTGATATTTTTAGAAAATTAGAACATCAGGTTATGAGGAATGTTGAGAACTGGAACTGATTCCAAGTAAATTCCTATAAAAGATATATAAATTATAGTTTTTTAATTATAGGTTTCAATAATTACAATTTATTATTGTGGGATTGGCTGTTGTACATACTATTTCTATAGAAGATCATAAGAAGTTTAAGTTTCATCCAAGAGGGTTTTCAGAAAGAGACATGAAGAACTAGTGGTACTAGTATAAAGATTGTCAATTTATCCTAGTGGTTGATGAGTGTACAAACTAATTATAAATATAATTCAATAATATTATATAGTGACTAATTAGGGTTAAGGGTGATTCCTTCCCACACCACTTTTAATATTTTAAGGATATTGTTTTTGAAAATATCTATCATGAGTAATTATAAATGTTGTAAGGAGAAGGTACCCACATTGGGACTAAACATTATAAAAATACATGTGAATTGTTTACTTTACATTGTCTAAATTACCTATTGAAAAGTTATTGAATTATTATTAAAAAATTTCCATTCATCCTAATTGATGAAAGAGGTTTGATCAACATAAAGGAGTTTAATATTAAGTTGAAAATGTTCCTAAAAATGTTGATCATCCCTGATTCTCCCCCACTCAGGGTGGCCACATGATCCACTAGGGAATATAATTATGAACATTTAAATAATTTTAATGATTAAAAGTGTGAATATTATTATAATTTTCATGTTTAACATTATGAACACTTAATTATAGAATACACTTAAAATTATAAACATTTCAATAAGGTTCACACTCAATATTGTGAACATTTCAATATGGTTAATGATTAACATTGTTTTATAATGATATATAACATTACTAAATTCATTGGAGGGATATAATGGACCCAATTATCAAATAATTATAATCCATACAAATTTTCTGCATAATAACATGAATGAATTAATAATCATATCATAATTAATATGTGAGAAAGAAACAATTTTCTCGAAAAAATTAACATAACGTATTCATACACAAACTATAAATATAAGCTGGATTATATCATTAGGGAATATTCTTGGTGATGTATAAGAAACATTCAAGGATATGAATATAGAATAAAAATTCCTTTAAAATATTATGAGAAAAATTATTTGAAAAATAAGAAGAAATATAATTTATTTAAGAAAAAAATTATTTTAAAATAAAAAATTCAAAAAAATAGCAATACAGATTCCTTTATAAAACCCTGTGAACATGGATTGCAAGAATAATTAAAAATAATAGTTATAAATTTTGTAAAATCAAATTATGTAGACAATGTTGAAAAAATTATTATTTTCTAAATTTTGCAAAGAAATTAAAATCAATAGAAAAGAACTTGTACAAAAAATATCTAAAAATATTCAATTCAAAACCATGTCAAAAAAATAATTGATAATTTAAAATTAACATGATTAATAATTGAATAATATATAATTAAATTCATATAAAATATAAATAATATGGACATGGAGGAAAAATCTTCCCTACCAAAAAGAAGATATAAAGGTGAGTGGACTTACAAATATCCATTCCGTTGAAAGGTGAACCATTGGGAGGATAAACAGTAATAATAAATATAATAACCATAAATATATATTTTATATGAAAATATATGTGGATTAAAATAGAAATAATAAATAAATCCCCAATATAGTACCTAAGACAAATATGATCTTAATCTCAAAGTGAGATTGGAAAAGAAACTCTTAAGGATTTGATAACCTTTGAATCAAATCCCTTAAAAGAAATACTAGGTAATTTATTTTTACATCTATTTAATTACATGAAATATATGATATAATAAATTCATTATGGAATATATACACCACATATAGAAATATTATGGATAATATAGAACATATCTCATTAAGAGATGATTGAAATGAGAAAACACTTACCTTTACACCCAATTTCCATGGTAGGGATTTAAATTTTTTTATTAAAAAAGTAATCATATTAAACTATTATATAATAAAATTATTTATATATATTACCTCATACAAACTTAAATTATTATTATTCATTACATATAATCTAGTTAGTTATCGTTTATTTTCATCATCTGATGTTCATAATATTGATTATTTCACAAAAGTTCTCTAATGGAAATGTTAGTCCCTATTCAGTGATAAAAAGTTCATGTTTCAAATATTATTCAAGTTATTTTATTAATTTTTTTAATAAAATAATTATTCACCTCTTCATTTGATGTAAATTATGGGTATGGTTAATAATAATGGAATCAAGGATGAATATTGTTTAGGTAATTGACTAATAACAACGATTTACTTAATATTGATAAATAAGTTATGTTATATTGGTAAATATTCATATGAATGGAATAAATTACTCCTTAAAATATTATATAACCAATATTAATTTGGTGATAATGATTCATGATAAATATAATGATGTTGGCATAGCATCATTCATATAGGTGGTTCAATAGACCCAAATAAGAACATGTTATAGTAACAAATGAGTACAAGTTTAGAGATATATTATAGTAATATCATCTTATTAGAATAATAATTTAGTTAATATGAGAACATTACAGTGGATAATACAAGTTATAAGTAGTGGATATGATAAGTTAATTGATAAATATTTGCAAGAACACTGATACTAAATTTTTGAATTCTCTCCTTCTTGACACGAGTTCATTTGGAATGAAGGATTTAGGCTTCCATTATAAAAATTGAAGCGATAAAACTGATAATAATTTTGGATAAGGAAAACAGTTATATATTAATGATATTGATTAATGGTTCTTTTTGTTTTTGAGGGGTAGTAGAGGGTCCTTTAATTGTTTTGTTTTGAGTGACGATTACATAAATATTCGTTATTTAATGTATAAGAATATATTGTTAAAATTAATATATATTAAAACTGGAAAATAATGGATATGGGATTGTTTTTTGTAAATATATTTCTCATATATATAATTAAGGATATGTTTTAGGGGTATTTTATGTCTTTACCTCTTAGTTTAACCCCATTTTACCTTATTTTACAATAATCGTGGTAAATAAACTTTTACCTTAGTAACTTATTTTTATATTGAAAAATAAAATTGAACTACCTAACTTATTTAGAAGTTATTAATATAAATTTTGAATCATTTAAATATAATAAAATTTCAAAAAGTGGTAAATTTATATTTTAAATGAAAACATAAATTAGATATAAAAACAATTTTTATGGAAAAATAACTTTTCAAACATTATGTGTTAATTATATATGTTCACATAAATTACTAATTAAATGAGTTAAAATATATTTGTTGATAAATTGAAATATTTTATTATAATAATCCATTAAAATTTATAAATTTTCATTATTAGTAAAAAATAATCAACACTTTAATAAACCATTCATTTGAATATATATATATATATATATATATTTAAAATTAAACGATTTTAAAAAAATTATAATCAATTTAAAATAATTCAAATAATTGTAATTATTTAATATATATTTATATGTAATTAATTTCTTCAAAAAAAATATTATAAGATAAATTTTTCTTTTTTAAAAACATATAATATTTAATAATTTTTTAATTAAATCTCATTAAATTTTTCAGGAATAATTAAACTAGTATTATTTATAGTTCCATAATTATTTCATAAATTATATTTATTCAATTTACAAATCAATAATTATTATCAATCAATTTTTATCAATGCATTTATAAATCATGAATTTTTATCATTGGTCCTTTGGGCTATTATATGTCATAAAATGGGTCTAGTGGGTGTTTGTCATTATTTGTGGGGAGGGAAGAGGCTTGACCCATTATAGTGTCTAGGTGTGGGTGTGTGTTGTTTGGTTACCTGTAATCACCTCAACCTATACTAAATAATGTATAACATATAAATTATATATTTATAATAAAATATTCTGAATAAATTTTATCTTTTTGTTTCATTATTTATCCTTTTTGAATTATTTGTTACTAATAATTACCCATGATTAATATAACGATTAGATAAATTTATACCCAACTACCCTATATCCCCTGATCATATTTCCAAGAATCATATTTCCAATTCTTGTATATATAATGGTAATATTTTATTCATATATATATCCTTACATATATCACTAAAATCATTCATCCCAATTACTTCTATCTAAACATGTCTATTATATTTATAATGTGTTTAATTATTTCCAAAGTTACAACTAGGGTTTCTATATTTATAGAAAACCATAATAAAAAATCTTATATTCTCATGATATTTTTCTTTACTTGTGTATTAATCTATCTTTTACTTTTTTGAATTTTTTTCATATTTAATTCTCATAATATATTTTTGTTTATCTTGAATTGTAATATTTTATCTCAATATAATGTAATGTGGTTCATTTGTTTTTCAATTTTGGGTGTGAAAAAATCAATTTAACATAATATTTATCTAATGGTAAACTCAAACTAAAATCACAATATCTTAAATTATAACACTTAAATTAATTTTTTCCTTGTAATTTTCGTTATCTATCACTAATGAAAATATTTTAGGGTGTCCAAAAGGAAGACAAGACTGAAGATATAATTTTTATGTGTTATAAACCTCATTATCTTAGGTAAGACTGTAGAACTCATTTTTTCCTCATGGTATAAATATCCCAAAAATTTAGATTCTCCCCAATTATTTGAGTTAAATACCCCTCATGATTGGGTTTTAAGACCCATAAAATATAAGTAATTACCAAATTGGGTTCATATTTCTCCTTAAACCAATATATGATCATAATTTTATCAGGGATATGAAATTTTACATTCCTACCCAAGAAATTGATATGAAAATAATGTATAAGGAGCCAATGCATTCCCAAAATCACATCAAATTCAACTAAAGGGAAAATAATAAGATTTTTAGAAATAATGTTTCAAAAATTAACTCAAGGATGAGTCATATACATTTTGAACAATAATTGTATCACTATGAGTTTTCACTGATAATTCAGTATATTAAAATGGGGTTTTGATTTCATGATCTTAGAAAAAATCCCACAAATTAAGGAATGGGTAGTCCCTAAATGAAACCATAAATTCATAGTTCTAGAGTAGATGTTGATTATACATTACAAAAATCAATTTTATGACCCACTTTTGTAGTTGGTATTATAAATACATTCCCTTTATCCCATGGATTTGGAGGTATTTAACATTGATTTTCATCATTAACCCTAAGATCAGTGCACTAGTTAGAATAATATACATTATCCTTAAAATTAAATAATCTGAGTGTGGGTAGTGCATAGTTGTGACAATATCTCCTTCAATTTCATTGATAGGTCTATTTATCACACCATAAAAATCATGATCTATATGGGAGATCTTTACAAAGTTAAAAAATATTATCATTCCTTTTATGAAATTTTCCAGGTGATTCTTCCCACATCTTTGGCATTTACCCATGGAATGTTTATCTCCTCCATGACATTTATCATTATATTTTGCATGAAACTCCATTTTAATTATCTTATCACCATATCCATATTAATAATTAGAGTCTTTAGTTTCCATTTTCACCTTTTTATCACCTTAAATAATCTCTTCATAGATTTCAAAGTCCCTTATAGTTATCTCTTATTCAAAGACTTGGTTTTAAGGAAGTAAAGAAATGATGGATTTTTATTTTAACTTCAACAATAAAACCAAATGGTATAGCTTCTATGTCTTTTGATATTATATTCATAGGTACTAATTGATTCACCCTCCTTTTGTTTTAGCTTAAGGAATTCCATCTTCATTTTAGTATGAATAATATATGAATTTATTTATTGAGAAATATCTCATTATACTCATCATGTTTCAAGGAGTTGACTTCTTCCTTTGGGCCCATGTTGTTTTTCGAATTCAACCATTGATTAGCTTAACCTTCTAAATAATAAATTGTTAAGACAATCTTTGCATGCCTCGATCAATGGAGAACATAAAATATCATTCTATTTGCATAATACCCCACTCAAAAATTAGTTGATTGATGGAAACACAAATGTTCATAGATCATTTATGGATAAAATCCTCATTAACATGTTTCTCCATTTTTCATTGGTGAGCTCAATATGGTTCTGGATATTGTTCAAAAATTGAGAAGTAATTTATTTTTTTATCCTCTTATTCTAAATATTATATTCCCCAGAAATAATTCAACCTCACTATGATATGAATTGAGGTGCCCTAGAACTACACATAGATATCCAAGGCTAAAATGAAATATTTTTAGATATGATTTTACATGTGAGGTAAACAACCCATAATAAACATATATTTTACATCACTAAAAATTTCACCTCACAAATTAACAAACTATTCTAGAACCAAAAGGTTTAGTTTTTTAGAGAATAACTACATGATATTTTTATTTAACATTATCTCTTTAACATTTATATCATATAGTCTTCTCATGTGATCCCCTTTTAAACACATCATATATAATACTAATATTCATAACCTAGGTATTATAAATATATGAAATGGGTTATCTTAAATCCTAGATAAGGGTAAACATAAGAGATATCTATCGAATAACATAAGTGACCATATGTTAATCATGTGGGTATGAGAGAATTATTTTGGTACATTGACATATCATAGGGAAATAATACATATTAAAACATAGCTAGAAATATTTAATCATGAAATAAGGATTTAATTATAATTTTTGAGCCATAGATGTGAATAGTAATTAGTGTATAATCACTAGCAAAGAACATGCACATGGAAGAAATATCAAATTTAAAATATCATGGAATGGGAATATAGGTCCAAGAAAGGGAAATTATTTAAATAAAACCCATAAATCATGGAATAATGATTTTGTAACAGGGGAAATAACCATGATCTATTAGCCATAATGTAATCTTATTTTACAATAATAAACATATATCATTGTGAACATAAATATAATATCTACGCTTAAAATTTTGAAAATTTTAATAATGATCAAGATTAAAATTATAAACATGTCAATAAATTGGAAACATAACATTATGTACATTGAAATAATGTTCAATACTCAAATTGTAAAAATTTCAATAAGTTCCTTACTTAAAGTTGTGATCATTTCAATAAGGTCCATGTTTAACATTGTGAAAATTTGTATAAGACCCATTCCTAAAACAATGAAAATTTAAATTAAGTCCAAAATAAGAATCATTATATCATGGGAAATAAATATTTACTCAATGAATAGAAGGATAATAATTAAACCACCAATCATATAATGATTCAACATATATTTTTGTTCTATAATAACATGAAAACATTAATAATAATATCTTAATTAACCGTTGAGAAAGAAATTATTTCTCAAAAAAATAAAATAGCATGACCATAATCCATTTATTGAAATAAGGTAAATAGTATCATTAGATTATATACATAGTGGTGTATAAAAATCATTAAAATATTTTGACATTTATGCACATCCCCTTTTAAGATCATTATAAAATATACTTGAAAAAAAAATGAAATATTCTTTTCTTTTGATAACCTTATATTAAATCAAAAGATTCTATAAACAATGGGAAAAGATATTTTTTTGGAAAACCAATGAAATAATATAGATTATGACTAATTAATAAGAATGGTTATAAAAGTGGGAAATTTTATTCATTCTGAATATAATTCAAAAACATTTGTTTTCACTTTTTGTAAAGAAAATCAAGTCAACAGTAAATAAGTCATGAAAAAATGTTTACAAATTTTCCTTTCAATCCATTATAAAGAATGTAAAATTTAATATAAAATGGTTTTAATCAATCACTGAATCATAGATAATAATGTTGATAAAAATATAAAAATGATACAGATATGGGGGAGAAATATTAATGAACTAAAATAAAAGATAATGTCCAATCCTCTTATAAATAGTTTTTCTATACATGTGTAAAAAAGGGAGTTTAAATGGTAATTATAAAATAAATACCCAAAAATAAGAATATGATAACAAAATATAAGTGTATTTTAGATAATTAACAACAATTTATTTAAATTCAAGCCAAGACATATATAATTATGATCTCAAGGTGAGATTGAAAAAATAAACACTTACAACTTTTATAACCATTAAATCATAAGACTTTGAAAGAAAGAGCATGTTATGGTCTTATAAATACAATGAATTATATAAAAATATTTTATTAGATATTAATTATGTATTATGTATACCACATAATTAAATATGGTGGTGAATATTGTATATATCTCAAAGAGATAAAATTTAAATGAGGAAATACATAACTTTACTCCGGATTTCAATAAAATCTCTTTAACCTCCTATATAATAAAAAATCATATTAAAATGATATTTATAAAACTTATTATTTTCTATTCCCATATAGATAATTTTAATATAATTATTCATTTCATATATATTTGTTATTCATAATATATTTTCATCACCGAGTTTTTATAATATTGATTATTTGATGAAACACTTGTAGTGGTACTTTTGGTCAACATTTATTGACACAAAATTCATGATTAATATATTATAAAATTTATAAGAATATTTTTTAAATAATATTACTATTACCCTATATTTCTATGTAATTTATTGGAATGGTTTTTTAGAATTGAAATTATGACGATCAATTTTTATGAAATTTACAGATAAATTTGAGCTACTTAATATCGATCTCAAATTTTTAAGTTATCCATACATAATTTTATTGGAGAAATAAATTACTTGTTTATATCATTTGTAATCAGTATCAATTTTATGATACTTTTTCATTATGAAAATAAATATTATGGTCTATCATTGTTCATATAGGTGGTGTAACCAACCCGAACAATTACATGTTATATTATTGAATGTGTAAGGATATATATTTATAATATAGTAATATCATTTTATCAAAATCCTAATAATTTTAATATAAAATCAATACTTTGATAATAATATTTATGAATATTTGATGTCATAAGGTAATTTAAAAAGGTGGATAAGAACTTAGATTCTTACTTGATGAATTCTCTCCTTCTCGATAGAGGTTTCTTTGAAATAAAGGATTAAGGATTCCATACTATAATCAGAAGCTAAAAAATATCTAATAAAGATTTTTAGTGGGAAAATATATAGATATTCAAGAGTGAACCAATGTTTTTTAGTGTATTATGAGGGTTAGAGGAGGGTTCATTTTATAGGTGAATATTTAGTGTAATTTTTATAAATATTCATTTGTTAAGGAATACAATTGTCTTTTAAAAATAAAACTTGATGATATGTTGGAAATATGTATATTTGCTAATGTTGGGTAGAGAAATACCACATCCACACATTTTTAGATATGTTTTTTTTGATATTTTATGTCATTATAACTTATTTAAACCCCATTTACCTCATTTTTTCAATATAGTAGAAACTCAATTTTTTTACATTGGTAACTTCTTTTAATGATTGAAAATGAAATATACCATTTTACCATAATTATAAATTATGTGTAAATAAATAGACTCCATTTTATCTAATTCAATTTCTCAATATGATAAATTTATCTTCTTAATGAAAATATAAAATATATAGAAAAAAACTATTTTTATAGAAAACTAACTTTTAATAATTTATGTGTTATTAATACTATAAGACATCAATTAATAATTAAATAAGTATTATAACACTGTGTTATATAATAATTTTTTATAATAATCCATTAAAAGTGATCAATTAATTTTATTAAGTTAATTTACACATCAATTTAAAAAAGATTCCACTAAGAATATCACTTTTTAACGTTAAAATAATTTTATTATTATTTATATACTTTTTAAAATCATGAAAAAATTATCAATTCATTTATATATATATATATCATTTAATTAAATTTATGAACATAATAGATAATAAAACAAAATTTTTAATTAAATAATATTTTGGTTCCCATGAATAAATAAATTAGTATTCACTACGATTGCATAATTATTTCATGGATATATTAACTAAATTTTAAAATAATAAATTTTTATCCTTTAATTTTTGTTGAAATCATTCTTTAATAATATTAAAAATATATATTTCATAAAATATATTTTATATTAGAATATTCTAATTATATTTTATCATTTTGTTTCATTATTTATAATGATTGAATTATATTATTTTCATTTTGTTACAAATGAAAAAACATCACCAATATAACTATTGGATACATTCATACACAATGACCATATATCCCACAATAATATATCTAATGATCATATATCCAATGGATAGATATATTATAGTCATATTTTATTCCTACATAGTCTTTTAAACACCACTAACACCATTCATCCAATTTAATTATCTATCAAAACTTATATTATATTTCTAATTGTTTTCTATATTTTTATAGTTTCAATAAAGGGGGTTATCATTTATAGAATTCCACACCTTTAAAAATTACAAGTTCAAGGTATTTTTAAGTACTTGCAAAAATATTACTCTTGAAATTTTCATAACGTTGATTTATATTTCACTGTGATAATGTATTAATGTTTGTATTTAATTGTTATATTTTATCTAATTAAAATGTCTAATTATTCATTTTAGTTTGGTGTTTCATGGTAAATACTCTATTCAAGACAATATTTTTTAACTAGTAATTCATAAAGATATGTCATGGTGTTACACTATCCATGGACTTATTGACGAAATAAAGAATCATAAAACATTATAGAAAATATTTTAAAGTTATCAATATTTGTAAATTCTAATTGCATGTACACATAAATAAGAAAACCATATATAACTATTACATGATTATTTACATATTATGATGGTGGCTAATGAAATTCAAGTGATTCTAAATGATGATCCATATAATGGAAAAAATAGATTCAATTCACGTTATATAGAGTGTTGATATACATGAATTTAGGGATGAGGAGGAAGATATAACTGATGACTACATATCTGTTATGGTTAGAAAATTCATGTGACATAAATTAATGTTTCAAAAAATATATATATCACTAACATGTTTCAACTATGGGGAATCCAGGTATTTGTCTATGAGGTGTTTGAAGAAACTTAATGGAGAACCTTAAGATGAATACTCACAAAATAGTAAATGATGACTCTCAATAAAAAAGTTAAAATTCTAAAAATAAACATATAAAAATGATATTATAGAAAATAATATAAATAAAGGATAAGGATAAGGATAAATATGAAGTTTGTTTCAAAGGATGTGAAAGAAAATTCAAATCAGTCTCGAAGGATGTTTGATAGTAACGGTTGGAAAAGCTGAATATGAAACCTAGGAATAAAATTAATCTAAGGATTTGTTAACACCATGTTAGAAAATGAAGGATAACCTAGGTAATTTGATTCTAAATATATAAAAAAAATAGTAAGATTAATAGTTTATTTAAGGATTGGTCATAGTATTATGATTAACATGAAGCTGAAATTACCTTATTATAGAAGTTTATAAAATACATAGGGATGTTCATAAAAACTTAGGAGTAGTATTTTATTTAAAAAATATATTTAATATCAAGATACTCTTATTGATAAACATAAATCTTATAATAAGTAACAATCAAAATGGTTTTAATTATTTGAAGAGGAGGTGGTCACATTTAGAATTAATCATACTGTTTAAATTAAATTAGGTACTTTAGAAAAAATATGCATCTCAATATAGTTTTTCATGATTAATTGAAAAAGAGGGTTAAATAATATATGTTGAGTTTCAAGAAATTATTTAATGATGAGAGAACCATAAACTTGGGTAAAATTATAATTCATATTAATGAAAATTCATTTAAAACATAATATATTCTTAAAATGGATAAAAGAGAGTAAAATGTTGTTGATAATTTTTAATAATTGAGATATAATAAAAAATCAAGAAATAAATTTATGGATTGAAATATATGGTGACAAAATGATAAAATTATATTCCCTTTGAGGAAGTGTTTATTTTTTGGTTACCTTAGGACACACAATGACCAATTGTGATGAAACACAAATCCATTTCAATGGAGACACACAAATAAGTTAGAAAAATATAATGAGAACAAATACTATAACAAAAATATTAAATTATATTAATGGGTAATACTTTTATTAACCAAATATTGGTTATAAATATCTAGATTATAATAAATTAAAGTGTGTAAAAATTTCATATTGAGGGAAAATAATTAAGGATAGGGGACCTGTTGACCCTATTCCTTAGGGAATTTGTTTCTATCAGATAATGAGGAACATGATAATAATGACTATATTGAGAAAGATGTGTAGTGAAAATACTATATCTCAAATTAATGTAATATTTCATTAATATAGAAAGGAATATTTGAAAGGAAATCCTAGTTTATATCACTCTAAAAATAATGATAAATAACATTATATAGATCTTTTATAGCGGGTGTTCATCCTACATTAATACAAACATATAATTTTTAATAATATTAATGGTCATTTTTATAGTAAATTTATATTTGGGAATAATATACCCTTGAAGATAAAAATAGGTAGAATAATAATACTTAATGGTTTTGATTTTAAAAATAAAACATTACTTTATATTGATAGACATTGACAAAATATCTTAAATGTCTTCCATATTTGAGACATAGGACATGAATTCAAATTCAACTAGAAGAGTTATATTATTAATTATATGTTTATAATTCTATTGATAAAGGGTTACATAATTAATTAAAACTGTTATTAAGCTGATAATAAGAAGAATACTTATATTATCGTGTTGTAAGATAGGAAATACTTGTATTAAAAGCTTATCCATATTAATCAAAGAAGAAAAATAGGATTCTTCAAAGTCTAAATGATTTTGAGAGATATTCTTAACCAAATGAATTATCAAACTTAGATTATTGATATTTTTTATGAGAATAAATATTTTGGGAAATACATACTATAAAAATAAGAAGCATATATAAATGTTTCTAGAACCAGCCCATAATGATGTTTTTAGTTCAATGATACATCCTATAATATGAGTGGAAATTTAACTTGTCTTTTTCTTATGATTATAATATAAGGGGTGGAATCTTTTTTTTATTTCCAAGAAAGTGGTGAGTGACTACATAATGTTTCTTTATAGTAGAGATAAAAATTTAATGTGAAGATCAATAAACATTATAATACATTATAATATCATATTGCACATTTAATTATGGGTAATTTATTCTTTGTAGTATCATAGAATGAAGAATCAAGTTCCATTTTTGATAAAATTGGAAAAAATTGTGTAATGAAAAAAATAACTACATGGTAAATAACATAGAAAAAACACAACTCCACAAGAGTTGTATCTCAATGAACTATTCAATAAAAGTTTTCCAATTTTATATTTACACACAAAATTTTGATTTGGTAAGTCTTGGATATAAGAATAAATTATATTAAATGTGGAAAGAAAGGATGTTCACGTTAAAAAACATAAGACTTTATAATATAACATGTCATATCCACAATAAATAAGGTAATCCAGGAAATTGTGTTTATAAAATTGATGAAGGAATATTAATATTCTTCCAAAAAAAGATTCTATTCCAATAAATAATTCAAAAAAATGAAATTTTTTTTTGAGAGAAATGATATTGAGGGTAATGAAAAAAAATTAAAGAAATAAATCATGATATTTTTATTAAGGAGATATTTTTTAGAAATAAAATGTGTTTGATAAAAAACATTTAGTCTTACATAACCCATTACATGAAGATGATTTCAAGGTTGAATGAGATGAAGAATAATCTCCTTAAGAAAGAAGACATTAAACCTAGAAAAGAAAAATAATAGATGAGATCGTTAATCTTAACATTATTGGAGAGAAATCTACTTTACCACATGTTTATATGATTATAATTTTATAGAACACTAATCTATTACCAAAGTTGGAGCTAACAACATTTTAATAAGTATTAAAAGATGAATCTTGGATCAATGAAATGGATATGCATATAGATTAATGGATAAAAATTAGAGTTTGGAACCTTTTAAGAGGTATTGGGATTATAAAATCATTGGAACTAATTGTGTGATCAATGAAAAACATGATATTTTGAGAGAGGTTATTGGAAATAAAGAATTATTGGTGTGAAAACAATGTATAAATAAAATTTATAGTTGTGGAAGTTTTTTTTATGATGGGGGGTGGGAGTTGTGTTAATTAGAGTCTTATTTTCTGTGAAATTTCATATATTCATTATGTTTTATCAAATATATGCTAAGATGAAATTATTGAATATATATATAAAAGTGGAAAATTATATTAAAACGATGGTGAGTTTCTACATAGTATATGATGAAATTATAGAGTACCAATTGAAAATTGTGTTGTTTGACTTAAAATAACATCTAATATATTTGTAAGATCTCTATGAAACTGAATTGATAAATATGGATTTCATAAGAGATTTGGTCATTCCAAAACTATATGTGAAATAAACCAAGGAGGAGAAATTCATAGTAGTCAAACAAATTGAAAATATCATATTTTGGTGAATAATGAATAAAATAGTATAAGAGTTTATTGAATTCAAAAGATTAGTGTTTGAGATATTGATGATATTAAAGATTATATATTTTCTTCTATTGTATGTGAATCAAATGAAATAACATACTTTTATTATTTAAGAAAAATATGAAAGTATATTATCAATAAAATTTGAGATTCATGATAGAAAACTTGTTTAAAAATATATTTTGGTTAGAACCAAAATAATAAATAATGAGTAATTAATATTTAACAATCAAACACTATATTAGAGGTTGAATATGAGACTATTGTATTTAAAAACATAGATGATCTCTGTCTATGATACTTTTTTGATGGCTTGGTCTCAATGTTATCCAATTTAAGAACACCCTAAAACTATAAGGAGACTCATGAGGTATTTTAAATATACTCTCAATTATGGTTGTATGTATAAAGTAATGGAAGGTATAGATTTATATTCATATTTACATTTAAATTGGGTTGAAGATGTTTTGGTCAAAAAATAAAAAATAGAATGAGCCTTATTTATCGAGATAAATTCCATTAGATGGTTAGGTAAAAAGAAATGGAATATATCACTTAACATGGTGGAAAATGAGTACATTTCATGTAAAATTCCTTATAATAAGTTACTATAGATTAAAAATAAAAATAAATATCTTTGTAAAGACCTGAAAGTGTATGTGGTGATTCATTGTGACAAAAAGTGTGAAATTGAATTGAAATAAATTCTATCATAAAATTCATATATAGAAATAATTTGAATTCAGTACCATTTCATTAAGGAATAGGTGAAGAAACTAGTTATCTAGTTGGAGTATGTTGGAGAGTATCCAAAAGTGGTGAATATCCTCATAAAAAATTTATAGAAAGAGTAATTTGAGAAACATTGATTGAATCTAGTGTTCAACCACCTCCCTTGGATTGAGGTTGAAATGTCCCAGACACGGATTTCCCCCAATAGTTCCCTGAACCAAGTTGACCACAAGGCCTCAAGCACATCTCCCAAAATAGAAGTGGTTGAAGACTTGCAATGAGGTCCTACGTGAGTCATTATGGAGACTATTTCCACATTACTAGAGTATATCACAGCGGAATTCAATCACATTAAATAGTGAACGGAGATAAAGAGGAAAACAACTGGACGGTAAAAAAAGAAAAGAACAAATAAACGAAAGTTGTCTCATATAATGATGAAGATGATACATGTATCTAGAAAAAAATCCAAAATAGGTAAATGGAAATACAATACAATACAAGTGTCTAAAATGAAAAAATACCTAAAAGTCCCAGTAGCATCACAAGCCTCATCTTGGTCTCATGTTGTCCTACTTCAAAACAATAATCGACAAACTATATTATGGAACCTTCCACTACCATCACCTACAACCATATAATCTATTTGCGTCCCCAAGGAGGCCCAAACTGAGTGTGAGATAAACATCCTAGTAGGTAACCACCCAAAAGAACACACTGTTCTAAGAAGCTCAATGCATTATGCTAAACAAGTGTAAGTAATCAGTATTGTAAGTGTGAATGGCCAAGGCATATGTCTACTACAAACAAGAAATATCGAACATCTAACCAAGGCTACCTATAACAAGTGTTAGCTCCTAAAAAGGAAACTATAAGTAAAATAAACTGGTAATAGGTTCACGCCATACATCCATCCATAACCTATCCACATAGCCTTGACATATAAAGAAACCATATCAAAACCCATGACCTTGTTGTATAACCAAGCATGTCATATATCCTATGGACATATCATATAAGGAATTGTATACCATGAATAGCCATATCCAAGGTGTCGAAGACCAAGGGATCCTCATCGAGACTTAGGAGCATCTCGATGGAAACCTGGTATAGACACTGGTTGGAGTCCAAGGAACATTTATACCAACATTTCCTACATGATTACAATAAATCCAGATCCTAGGGGTAAGAAAGCCAATGGATTCACATTGAATCAAGATCCAAGAAGAATCACTACTCAAGGAATCCACTACGGTGCTCAAGACCTATAGAGAGTTGTACATGGAATCTAGACAAACCTCTATCCATTTCATTACATTTAGTAATTTAATTCCATTTGAGTCTACCCACTATTTTAATCACATTCCTTTAATTTCATAAAATTATCATACCCACTCATTTATTACATTTCATACTAAAGCACCACAAGAGTATACCCACTCAGGAACTCCAATTCGGTTTAATCAAATCACATGGGTATAACCACCTATTTATCACCATTCAATGCTCATCATATCCCATGGGTATAACCACCCATTCAAATAAATTCCATTTATTCCATTACATACATTTGATTTTTTTAACAATTAACCAATTATAGTTCAACATATGATATATATCAAGGTATGGGATACAAACCATCTCCAAACCAACCCATTCAACTCATTCCTTTTTTAATTTTCTTCCTATAAAAAAATCCCAAAACACGCCTTTTAAGTTGTTTAACATGGAATAATCATAGTATTTCCATAAGGTGCACCCCATGGGTGACCTTAGTTCGGGAAATGGGTATCAACACATCACAATGGATCATATGTGCAACCCTAATAAGTTGGATTAATTCTATTTCATGTAACCCCTTTTAAATCAGGTCCGTACTGGAAATTCTGGCGAGGGGCATAATGCATTATATCTATAAAAAGGACCAAAAGCCAAAAGAAAATTATAGATAACCTTCATTAGAATTATAGTGGAGTTCTCATCCAGTATCGAGTCCATATTTTTCCCAGTTTATGGGAAATATAATGTTTGGATAAAGAATAGAAAATTAGGGCATATGAGCCCAAATCCAACTAGCACAACTGATATCTAGAAGAATAGAGAAAGATAAAAAAATGAATTTAGATCTTATCGATGTGGATACTATGAGACAAACAATGCTTGAACCAGATATCAAATAGAGAATCGGGGTTCAAATACTAGGTTATCAACCCTTGAGAGATTCTAAAACTTTTCCTCTACTATTTGTAGAGTTGAAATAAGATTTATGTTTAATATAAATTTTTTAATTTATTAAAAATTACAAAATCACCAAAATAAAGGGGTTTTATGGTTTACCCGCATGATTTTTTAAACCTTGTGGAAACCGTGCACAATTTTCTGTAGGCCAAGGGGAAACTGCACAGTTTATCCCCACGATTATCAAAACATTCTAGAAGTCTCTATCGAGTTCCAAAAATGATGGAGACCTGCTCACACAGGCGTGAAACTCTTCCTGCATGGTTTCCTTAAACTGTGCAGCATGTATGACTCCTTTTTCCAGTCTTGCATAGTTTAGTCAATCCATGTGTCCTACCCCACAAGGTTTGCACTAACTATGCTCTAATCCATTTTCAGCCCAAAACCTGGTCTCGGGCTCTGGACAAGCCCTGGAGACCTCCAAAAAACCCATGATCAGGTTGGGCACTCAAGTAAGGACATATATAAGAATTAAAACAAAAAATAAGGGATATATACCTCATATAAAAACACTAATTCCTACAATATTCCCCCTCATAGAAATTTATCCCAGAATTTCCCTATGAAGGGTGGGAAAGATTCTTCTAAGAACAAATCTATTCACTGAGCAAGTACATCGGCCTCCCATTCCCATGTGTTGTCTTGTAAGTAGTTGCACTTCCATACAACACATACTAGCAGAACCGACCGGCCTGAGGGAACCTTTGTGCTATTTTCAACAATGTGAATCAGATGTTCCTTGAAGGAAAAATCTTCCTATAACTCAACCTCCTCATGCTGGAAAGTGTGATATGGGTCTAAGTGATAGTGCCACAACTGAGATCATGGAAGACATCACGCATAAATCGGTACCTCTGAGGTAACAGAAAATGATAGACTATTAGCCCGAATCTCTCAAGAATGTCAAATTTCCCAACATATAATGGAAAAAGCTTACTATGTCTCATAGTTTTCTTGTGTTCCATCCACAGTGAAACATGCAATAAAACATCCTCCCCAACATTGAACACTAGAGGTCTTATGTGGCGATTGACATAAGATTTATGATGAGAATGTGTTGTAGCCATCCCTTTTGAAAAACTAGACCTAGTCAAAAGTATCCTGCATGAGGCGTGGTCCTAGTAATGCTACCCCACCAGCTTCCAACCAGCACAGGGTAAAACAACATGGCCTACCATACAAAGCCTCATAAGGTTCCATCTGTATAGTCACATGATAAATATTATTATAGGTGGTCTCAACCTAGGGAATGTGAATTTCCCAAGATCCCCCAAAATTCAGGATGTGTGATCACATCATGTATTCTAGAATGTAAATAACACACTCTTACTTTCCATTACTATGAGGGTAGTGTGGTGTGCTTAGAGGCATCTGTGTACCCAACGCTATCTGAAAACTCTTCTAGAAACGAGACATAAATCAAGAATCCCTTTATGAAATGATAGTTCATGGGGACCCAGTGGAGTCATAATTTATCACGAATATAAAACCATACAATATCATCCACACTAAGGGTCTCCACGATCAAAAAGAAATGAAAACCCTTCAGGACGTAGTTAACAACAACCCACACAAGATCATTACCTTGAGGCGACCTCTGCAAACCAGTAATGAAATACATCACGACATCATCCCATTTAAACTATGTAATAGGTAATTGTTGTAAAATCCATGCTAGTCACTGGTATTTCACCATCAACTGATGATAGGTATAAGTCCTTGTAATGAAACCATATACCTCTCCTTTCATATCCGACCACCAGTATTGATGGCGTAAGTCATGGTACATATTGGTGACCCCAAGGTGTGCTTCGCATACTAAGGCATGAAATTCCCACATCATCTCCTCACATATATCTATTGAAACCCAAACACATCCATGGATAAGAAGAATCTCATCCTCTCCTATTGTCTAACTAGGAGGTGGGTACTCACCTTCCACACCCTCCAGTAGGACTAGTCCATCAGAATCCAATTTCCCCCTCATCTTAACTCTATCAAGTAGGTTAGAGGTCACAACTAAAGATAATAAATATGTCTATACCTTCTTCTCATTCCCCGCTAAATGCATCTCTGAGAACAAATCCATAAGCTGCCACTCACTACTGGCTTTCCGCACTGCCGGTATCTAAGTCCTCCTACTCAGTGCATCGGCCACTACATTTCTCTTACCCGACATGTTGGAATGCTTGAAGTCAAATGATTTTAGGTACTCCTCCCACATCCACTACCTCATATTCAAATCACACTGTATAGAAATATACTTGAGTATTATGTGGTCCATGAATAGCACAAAACACTCTCCCAGTAAATAGTGTCTCCAATAGTGCAACACATGAACAATTGAAGCTAGATAAAGAACATGCATTGGGTGATTCCTCTCACGTGGACTTAGCTACTGAGAACCATATGCCATGAACCTATCTCCCTGTATTAGTACTTCTCCTAGCCCAATACCTGATGCATCACAATACACAATGTAGCTCTTGCCCAACTCTAGCAGTATGAGGACTTGTTCCGATGTCAACCTTCCTTTCAGCTCCTTAAAGTCTATCTCGCAATAATCTATCAATACAAACTTCACACTCTTCTTATTCAATCCCATCATAAGTGATACTAGGAATGATAAGTCCTATATGAATCACCAGTAGTATCTAGCTATCCGAATGAATCTTCCTACGCCAAAAACATTCATGTGATGTTCTTGGGAATCTACAACTCTTACGTTATCTTTGTCCAATAATACTCTTATGTTGGAGATTATGTGAATCGGGGTGAATACGATCCTTCAAAAGTGGAACATTGTGAGATTAACATATAACTAATTCTCTCTCATTGTATTCAAAATTGTCTCAAGATGGGTGTCATGATCGTGTCGATTGTTAGAATACACCAAGATATCATCCATGAAAACCACCACTGAAGAATATAGGTATGGATGGAAGAATCAGCTCATCAAATCCATGAACACTGTCGACATGTTCATGAAAATGATCAATAGAAACAAACACTTGTATAGACCATACCTTCTATGAAAGTCTATAGGAGGTATGCCTGCAGGTCGAACATGGACCTGGAGATTTCCTAACATCAAGTCAATTTTTTAGAACATTGTGGCTACTAGAATATCATCAAATAGATCATCTATCAGCAAAAAGGGATATCATTTTTTTACCATCAACTGGTTCCGTTTAAGATAGTCCACAAATAGCCTAAGTGTTCCATCTCAATTTTTTGAAAAAAGGATCAGCGAACCCCACAGTGAAATACTGGGTCAAGTAAACCCCTTTGCCTCCAAATCATCTAACTTCCACTTGAGTGTATAAAAATCTATGATAGCCATCCTGTAAGGAGGAAGGGATAATAGTGCATATCTTGGCACAATATTGATGGAGAACTCAACCTCTCTCTCAAGAGGTAAACCAACAAATTCCTTGGGAACGATGTACCTAAAGTGCTCAATCACAGGATGAATATCTACCTGACTCATTCCTTGATCATCTATAAATAAACAAGATATCTAGGCTATCATTCCACCCATCCCAAGATGATTGGGTCCTGCTCGGTGCACCTAGACATACCATTCACCATTGAGAGTACACTTCACCCTTTGGTTATATTAATGTCACCTTTTGATGATAGTAGTCAATGTAAGCTCGATAAGATAATGGCTAGTTCATCCCAAGGATGACATAAAACCCTTGAATCTCAATCACATAAATATCCCAAAAGAAGTGACACCCACCATCCTCGAGGGGAACTCCTTGAATGGGTGCACATCCTCCATTCTATTTCCCAATTGTGTGTCTAGAATCATAACTCTCTCAAAATACAAAAAAACAAGCACAAGTCTTTTAACCACTATTGGAAATATAAAACAATGTCGTCCACCTGTATCAAAAATGAGAAGTTCCATAGTAGATGATACTAAGTTTGTACCTCTCACCATAGATGGACCAACACCCTACTCTTGGGGGGGAGGCTGTACAGAATAGAATTGTCCTACACCATGGCCCTGTGATACAACTTCACTGCCCAGAGTAGGCCCACAATGATGTATTAGTGTAATCATTGTTTGGATTCCTCTGCCAAGACCACCACTACCTCATCCCAACCAACCAACACTACTCTAACTCCATGCCTAATACGGAGCTAAGGATCTTTTTCTTGAACATTGTGTCAATGATTACCCCTACAAATCATAGCTAGAGGGAAGGTCCTATAAAACCACAACATGTACCCCATTCTACAACAAGCTCGGAACTCAATTGGGACTCTCCTACCATGCTAGTGTAAGAATAATGACCTACCATGACTAAAAACCTAATTTTCTCTCATGTCATGGGAAACCTCAAAACGAAACTTTCTACCTAAAGATATTGAACTGAAGGGTAAAGAAACAACACTTCCCAACCTTGTTCCCCTAGACTCTCTCAAGTTCTACTCTGTAATCAGCACCTAATTCAAAATATTAGTGATACAAGTCAATATGAACACATTGACCAGAGATTACTTAGCCTGTCTGAGACATTCATATAAGGATCTCTCTCTCTCTCGATATCTCATCAATAAGGTATGTTGGCGCAAAATGATGTAGCTATGTAAAGCTTTTCTAGTACTCCATAACTCTCATTTCAACCAGCTCCAGATGCATGAAATCACTAGCCCGCTCTTCCTATATAGTATCAGGATAAAATTAGTAATAGAAGAGGGTCTCTAATTCAGTCAAACCCAAATCTCATAGCCCGTCATCCTAGTTCAAAACATCCAACCAACACTTTTCTGCTCCACATAGCATATATGTGGCGAGCATGGCCCTCATCTCAGGAGGAATCTCTAGTTTCTTGAAGATAGATTGTGTAGTATTAAACCATATCTCAATAACATGTAAACCTCCATCCCCTAAATAAATGGGAGGATTATTCTTCTAGAACACTTTCATAATCTTGGCTATATTCAAGGCAGGCTACGACCCTCTCTTAAAAGATTATATATATATAATGAACCCATCATTGAACTATGCATCGACACCTATGTTTGGAACAACCTATGGGGACACAATTGGCACTAAAGGAGGATCAACTGGTATCCCATGGCCCACCAACTCTAGAGTGGGATGGCCACCTCCCTCACAGCATACCCTAGGAGGTTGTTTTTGTGGAATGTATTTACAATTGTAAACACATTACTCAGAAAAGGATGGTATCAAATCCATAGCTCTAAAGAGTAAGACAGGTCAAATCCCTCCTAAAACAAAGTCATAAACCGCAACCTGGTCCTAAATCTAGGATTGTATAAAGTACAGAAAAAAAACCACTATAAACTCTTCCTCCTTCCCACTCATAAGATGGGTCAAGTTCAAGTATCTAGTTTCTATTTCATTTCATTTTCATTTAGCATACATTTTCTCAAATGATTTAACTGATTCTCAACCAAGTTCTAATCCACGAGGGCCCATAATACCTCATGAACCAAAATTTGATGTCTATATAATTCAGACCAAATATCTTTTATTTTAATTCAAAAAAAGAGTTAAAAGGTGCATCGTTTACCAATTCATAAGGGCTCATACACCTTATGAATTAAAAGATGATGTCACTTAACTAACCACTTCACAAGGTCTATCACAATAATAGATATAGGTATCAAAACATCATTCATAATAACATTCAATGAGTAATGTATCCTAAATACAGTGGCATAAAGCATGGAATGTGATTTCTAAAAAGTTTTTATATGACTAATGAGATGGAATACCCTCATCTCATCAGGTGGGAACCTAAACTATAACCCAAAATTGCATCAATATTTTTATAATTAATCCTATGCGTCATCCTATGCATCATCCTATGGTGAATTCAAAATAACTGTAATATCCAAAATCAAGAAAATAACAATTCCTTTCAAGTCAATTTGGATTTTCCCTGTACGTGGGGTAGCTACTCCTAGGTACAACACATTACCAAGTTCTATTTCCTTTATATCAATGTCTATTTTCACTAAACAATAACAAAAACTAGAAAATAAATGTTATGATACAACTTTGTAACATTTCAAACATAGATACTACTCAATATTTCCCTGAACCTAGTTGGCCATAAGGCCTCAAGCACATCTCCCCAAATTCCAGAGGATGTAGACTATTATCAAGGGCCTAGGTGTGTCATTGGGGATATTATTTCTTCATTAATAGATTGTATCATAGTTGAAGTCAATCACATTCAATAGCGGGAGCACATGAACAAGAAGAAAACTGGAAGGTTAACAAGGTAGGAATAAATAAACCCGAGGTGTCGCAAATAATGATGTAGAGGATACATGTCTCTATAAAGTATCCAAAACATGTACATAGAAATACTATACAATATAAGTGTAAAACATTACAAAGACCCAAAAGTCCCAGTAGCATCACAATCCTTAGCCTGGTCCCATGCTCTCGTTCTCTAAATCAATTATCTGTAACATATAATAGGGTGCTCTTCCCTACAATCACCTCCAACCATATAATCTATTTGGGTTCCTATGGAGGCCCAAAAAGGGTATGAGATAAACATCCTAGTAGGTAACCACCCAAAAGCCTACATAGTTCTATGCAGTGCAAAGCAGTATGCTAAACACATTTAAGCAAGTAGTATTGTATGTGTGAATTCTTGTGGAATATGTATTCTGCAAACAAGAAATAACAAATATCTTCTCAAGGCTCTCTGAAACAAGTGGTTTCTCTTAACAAGAAAGCTGTAAGAAAAATAATTAGGTAACATTACCTCACCATACATCTATCCATACCCTATCCACATGGCCTTACCATATAAAGAAACCATTTCAAAACCAAAGACCTTTCCATATAACCGAGTATGTAATATATCCCATGGTCATATCATACAATGAAGTGTAAGACATGAAGGGCAAAATCTATGCTGCCGAAGACCATGGGATCCTCCTTGAGTCCCATGAGAAACTTGATGGAAACTCGGTATAGGCACTAGTTGGGGTATTAGAAACATGTGTGCCAACATATACTATGAAATTCCAAGAAAATAGGATCTAAGGGGGAGAAAATTCCATGGAATCCTCGAGAATCAAGACCTAATAAGAATCACTACTCAAGTCATCCACTACCATGTTCAAGACTTATGGAGAGCCGTCTATGGATTCTATACAAACATCCATCCATTTCATACCATTTAACAATTCAATTACAGATGATTTTACCCACTCATGTAATCACATTCAATCAATTTCATAAAATGATCATACCCAGTCATTTATTACATTTCATAACGAAGCATCACATCAATATACCCACTCATAAATTACATTTCCATTTAATCAAGTCACATGGTTATAACCACCCATTCATCACCATTAACAACTCAACTTATGCCATGGGTATTCCCACCCATTCAAATCAATTCCATTTATGAAATTTATCACATTTGATAAATTTAACAATTAATAAATTCATGTTCATCATATGACACATATAAATTTAGGGGAGGAAAACCATCTCCTAACCAACCCATTCAACTAATTCAATTTTTAATTGGATTACTATAATAAGGAAAGCCTAAAACACACCCCTTGGGTTGAATAACATGGAATAATCAAGGTACTTCCATAAGGTTCACCCCATGGGTGACCTTGGTTTTGGAAAAGGGTGTCAACACATCAAAAAAATCCTATGGTTATCCTTAATAGGTCCAATTACATCTATTTCAAGTATGCCATTTGAAATTGGGGTAATGCGGGATAGTCTGATGAGCGACGTAAGGGCTGATAGCTCTAAAAATCACCAAAAGGATAATGAAAAGTGTATACCACCAACCTTATATTGGTATTGGAGTGATCATCTATTATCATGTACTGATTTTCCCTGTTTTTGGAGAAATAAAAATAACAGATGAAGAATGAAAATTATGGAATATGATTCTAAAACCAAATAGTTCAATCGATAGCCAGAAGAATTGATATCGGCTAAGCAGGAATTTTGATCTTACTGATGTGGATCCGATGAGATAAAATGTGCTTGAGTCAAAGATCAAATGAAAAATCAGGCTCAAACCCTAGGTTAGCCACCATTGAGAGCTTCTAAAACATTTCATACGTTGTGCGTAGAATTGAAATAGGGTTTATATTTAATATTTCATTTTTATTTTAATTAGAAACAATAAAATTATAAAAATACAGGGGATGCATAATTTACCCATACAATTTTTTAAGCCATGAAGAAACTATGCACGGTTTCCTTTAGGCCAAGGGGCACCAAAACAGTTTTCAAACCATGCGTAAACCATGAGAAAATCCTCTATCATATTCTGGAAAATTGCAGACATGGTTGCATAGGTTTAAAACTCTTCCCATATAGTATCCTCAAACCATGTGGCATGTGTGCCCCCTCTATCCAGACTCACACATTATATTCAAACTGTGCAGCCTACCCCCCATAGTTTTCACTAACCATGAACCAGACCATTTTCAGCCTAAAACATGGTTATGAGCTCCCAACAAGCCCCATATGCCTCCAAAACACCAGTGATCAAGTTGGATACTCACATAAGTCTATATTTAATCATTCAAAAAAATAGAAGGGATCTGTACCTCATACAAAAACCCATGTTCATGCAAATAAGGTTCATAAATTCTCCTATATATATATATTAATGTAATCCATGGATAATTGTATTTGAAAAGAAATTTCCCATTGATATTATTGTAAAAGAGTGAAAATGAAGTAATTTAATGAAATTTTGAGAATTTAGTAACTCTCTCTTGTCAATAAAGTTATACTATGGAGAAACACTCTTGGTTAAATTAGAAGAATCTTTCATTATCATTAAGTGATGTCTAAGTGAAATACTATAAACCTTTGGATTATTTTATGGTATGATTGTTAGGGGAGATATGATCAATGGGGTTGATCTTGAAATAAATATATATAGTGGAAGATATTTAGAGTTTTGTGGTGTACTATGTATTTAGAGTAGATTATAGAAACCATTTCCTAGAGTAAAAACTAAGAAGTGAGCATATTACTATTTCTTGATCTCTTATTTTTCACACTAAGAATAACTCATTTAGACATTATTTTATAAAAAATATATTATAATAATAATTTTTGTATTGATGATAAATATCACTAAGGACACTTTTTATTTCCAAAAAATCCAAATTGGAAGATGTTTGGAAGCAATGTTGTTTAAGATAATGATTTTTAGAACATTTATCAGAAAATGGGAAGAATATTATATCTAGATATTACTCATTCTGAAGTTGTAATATGTTTATTGATAGTAAATTTTTTGATGGTGGGGGACTTGATGACGTTTAGAAGTGGTTTGAGGATATTTATAGTGGATTTCATGATAAAATACTTTTTCATTCCATGATTTAGGCTTCATACATGTAAATTGAATAAATTTTGATATTTCATGTCATAATGGAATTTTTTATACCATAGAATAGGAGAATACATTGTAATAATTTCCCTGTGAGAATTTGGTGTTGGTCTATTTTTTTAGTTGAGATAAGATTGCTACAATGTGAATACCAAGTCATAATTGTAATTAGCCAGTATATATGGAAATAAAATGACATAACAATATTAGATTATCAAAAATTTCTATAAAATTGATTGGACATGGAATAGTTGACTACACCACAATAAGGACGATCATGTTTTAATGTGATCAAGATTGAAAAATATTTATAAGATTATGATGTTATTTTCTAGGAGTTTTTAATTTAAATTTATCCATATTTTTTTGGATCTTCTACTTTTATAAAATCATATTATAATCCAGTATTCCACAGAACACATACGTTGAAGTGGGAGACAATCTTTTCGTAACCATGATCTTCATTCCATGATTAATTTGGTTAATTATTTTTAAAAAAAAAGTAATATTTTTTAAATTACATGACATTATCTTTTTCTTGACATTTTTCATTAAAAAATATTTATGGTTTTGAGCGATTATCATCTGATGAAAAGTGTAAAAGATGAATGTATGAATTTGAATTATTTTATTCGATATTTGAGAAAAACTAATGAATTTAGATAGAGATGAGGATATATAGGAATTTTGGATAAAATATTTATAAAATTGGAATAAAGAGATAAGTAGAAGGATTTCTCCTAGGAAAGTTATTATACCCTTCCTAATCCGGTTAATCATAATAGTGGAAAATTATTTTATTATATTTATACATATTTGATGTATGCTCTATATATATTACCATTAATTATAAAACATTTAAAAACTACAGGTCTCAATATATTCTTTTAAATAATTGGATTATTTTGTTGTGTGGTTAATTGGGATAGGATTTGAGACCATCTTTAAAGGTTTTTATAGATATAATGTTCCTGTGACCGTGGAGAATATATTTGTGTCCAAATAAGAGTTTATTATGATGAGAATATTAATAAGAAGTAACACTATTAGAGATAAAGTGAAATTTATTATTGTGTTATCTTTTGATTTCAACAAATATATAATGCTGAAAAAAGTTTTTCATGATTATTCATTTGAGTTTAATTAAATTCTATGGTTTTTTAATGAATGGAGTAACATTGAAGAATTATATATGTTGATAAGTTTTGTTTAAATACTTATGAGGTGCATGAGATATCACCACACCTTGTTTATTCCCGAAACAGTTTTGGAGATATTTTTGGAAGATAAAATGAATTTCTTACCTAGGAAAAAGGTTTTTTAACAACCTATGGTCTGAGGAATGTTATCAAACCGCTCTATAAGGAAATGGGGAACATGATATGGAGAGGAAATGTGGAGATGTTTTCTGAAAATAGAATTTTAGTGGGATTTTAAGGTGATGATTTATCCTATAATGAATGGTGATGGTTGAACATACTGTATAGGTAGACATGGGGACTGGCATGTGTGTTTTAGATTTTATGAAAATTACTCATACAAGGTAGATCCATATGTTTTATTATATTTACAAAGAATGAGGTTATCTATGAATCCAAATGGGTAATAGTTCATCATGGTTATGTTTTGGGGTTTATTTTGATGGGTTAAAAAACATTGAGGGGGGTTTTTTCCCTATAAAGTAAAATGCCTCAATACATTTCTGAGGAAGAAAATTTGGGGCTCCATTCCTTGGTTAATGTTTTGGTATGAAGAAAAAGTTCTTACTCAAAATGAATAGTGGATAGTATGTTGTGGTGTTAGGTGTCATGGAAGATGTTTCAAAGATTTTCAGATTAATTTAATTTAAATTGAATAAAACATTCAATATAGAAAATTATAATCTATGAATTTTTTTACAGTCATAAAATATGTTGTGGTGAAGGGAGAGATGTGGTAGAAAGTGTTTTTTAATTTTTAGTGGATTCAATGATATTTATTAGTTGATGATGGAAGGGATTGTAATAATTTATATAGAAAATATATATTCATATCAATGGTGATTAAGAGTTTTAGAATAACACAAATGACAAAAAAATATGTATGATAAGTTAATAATTAGTTGAATGAAGTCAATTTTTTTAATTTGAATTTATACAAATTTTTGTTGTTGTTATGTGATTGAAATGTAATTCACTTAAAGAAATGTTACCAAATAAGAAAATAAGGTGATAGTACATACATATATGTAATTAAATAAATAACAGATAGAATAGGTAGAAGAATAACCGTAGATAAAAAATGATGGGGGATGTTACATTTTAAGAAACTCATGTGGTTGTAATTTTTTTTGTATAATTCATTTTTTAAAAACCTGTGATTTCAGTATATATATTTTCATTAAATAAATATATTTCTAATGATAGATTGATCCTCATATGACACCAAACTAAGTGGATCATGAGGGTATGAAGAATAATAGAGTGGGGTTCATTTTATAAGTAAGGTTGGGGGAAAACATATAAATATTAATAACATTAAAATATAATAATTAATATTCAAGTGAAAGTTGAATAATCTGGACAAAGGATCAATTTTAAGATTATTTAAGGTCAAAATACTTTTAACCAATCACTATTTTACACGTTTATGTGATATTTTAATCATTTTATTTTAGTTTAACCTCCATAATTAACCCTTTATAACCTTAATTAAGGTAACAATTTTTTATCATATTTACTATGAAATATGACCAAAAATAAAAGTTAAATATTAAATAATGATCATGATTATTAAAATATTGAAATTAGTTTATACAATTCAATTTCTATAACTGGTAGAAATTAGTTTTAAATTATGTGTGCAAAACACAACTGCATTATTTTCAAAAAAATGAATTTTTACTCACAAGATTGATTATATTATCATTTCATTTTTATTAAAAAAACATTAATTGAATTTTAAAACATTTTATTGAATATATAATATAAAAATTTCATTAAAATCATTCATAAATAGTGATTAATTTAATTTATAAGATAAAAACACATTATACACAAAAAAAGTTTATAGGAAAGGAAATCTTATTACCTTTAAATGATTTAATATTAATTACAAACCAATTGATAAATGATGAATTATTTTTATATATGGATAAATAATAATTTTCATGAATTTAATACTACAAATTATTTTTCTGAATAAAAAATATATGATAAAATAATTATCATAATAAAATTATTTCAAAATAGTTCTTTAGTTTCAATAGTATATCAAAAGCGAATTAGAAATTAATTTTAAATAAATACCACATAATGTTCTTTAGTTTTTAATAAATGAAAATTATTAACATAATTTCTCGGTTGTATGCTTTAAAAGATGTCAAAAACATTTATATATTATAGAGGAATATAATAAAAAACTTCATGGTGTAACATTATACACCTTATAATAATTTTACCCTTGAAATTTAGTAACTCTGTTAAAAAAATGAGGATACCTATAACTCATCACATCCTCAAGTTCCAGTATTACTTCCTTGAATTTTTTATTCTTCCATATAACCTTACTAGGTTAATAGTCTTATTTTGTATAAGATTATATCTATGATCTGAGATTTCTACTCGTTTCTCCACATAAGAAAGACCACAGACCCACGGTATAACATCTTAGTTCAGTACATCTGAATTATCCATTATATAGTTTTTAAAAATGGATAAATGTAATGCATTATAAACTAAAGTGAGGTTATGTGGATGTCATAAGTTATATGCTACATTCCATATACATTGAATATTTATATTGGTACTAATATAATTGTGGAATAACTTTTCCTTCTTCCCAAATATCATAACGTTATTTTTAGGGGATATATATAGGAACACATTACACTAACATTGAATACTATATCTCATAGATGAACGTGAGCATAAATTTTCCTTCGACACTGAGCTACCCTGATTGTTGTTGAATGGATCTAATATTTTCTACCACTTCCTCAGTTATCTCATCTATTAATAGTATTTGTTCTCCAACATTATCCCATAATTTTGGAGTCCTATACTTCTTTTCATATAGTACATAATAAGGGTCCATCTAAATACTTGATTGAAATCCATTTTTGTAAGAAAATTCGACACAATGACCCAAAAAAATTTCAATGGAAATTTCCTTCTGAATATATAATTGTAACATAATTAGTAATATAATATGATATATTGTAGATGCACCACCTGATAAATATGATTTTTTTTATAATTTGAACACTACATTTCGTGAATAAAATGTCATAAAAATTAAAATTATTTTAACGGATCAAAAAAAGAAAAGAAAAAAAGAAAAAAAGAAAAATTTGGATCATCATGATCCCTGAGAATAATCACACTCCTGAACAACATGGTAGGAATGAATCAGAGTGTTAGTAATACACTTATCATTTTTTAAGTGAAAATATATTTTATCTTTAGAATAAAATAGTATTAAGGGATGAATGAATGAAAAATGCGGTATTTATAGGAAGTAGGGAACCCATATGGATGTTACAAATCATATCATTACAACATTAACCTACCCATTAGAATAGTAATATGAACATTTTTAATAGTAACCTGGGCATTATAATAGTATCATCTCCTATGCAAGTGTAAAACAATATTTTGGAATCTTAAAAATGGAAATATTATATATTTAAATAATCGTATATTTAAATTAATGTTTTAAAAATAATAAATTAAGTGTCTTTAATTTTTAAAAACATAATTTTATAATAGAAATATTACAATAAAAATTATGATTTATATGAAAAGTTATTTTAATAAAAGATATTTATAAATTAATTGTATATTTTATCATATTGATAATATAATTTTGTGAGATAATTATTAATTCTTCAATCTGTTAGAAAAATTCTTGTAATATTAAATTTATTATTATTCAATTAACTTGGGATTTTATTTTGAAATTAAATTTATCATAATTATAAATAATCATAAAATGGATTTCATTTTTAGAATCTACATTTTGAAAATTGGTCTTGGTAATTTTTTTGTATTTTTCTAAAATACCTGAATATTTAGTGAATAATGAAATATAGTAAAATACGACATTTAACATTATATGCTAAATACATGAATGTGTGAGACCTAGATTTTTTAATAACCCATTATTAAAAACTCAAAATAACCATATAATGTATATAGTCACAATAATTAATTCCATTTATTGTTTTGATCCCATATAATAAACTAATGAATATTATAATCAAAACACCCATATCCTCCACATATAAATACAACCCCTCACTTCCATATCTCCTTAAAACTAATAAGACTTGGAGATTTAAAAATATCTATCCAAATATTTCTTCACTACTCTTAAAAATCAATAAAGGCCTTTTTATACTAAAAAATTCAATCTCAAAGCGCATTATGAAGAATTTCTAGACAAAACATTCAACATGTAACATTCTAATATTCTCTCTTTATAATTATTTTCTTCTTCTTTATTATACTTTAATATCATATCCTACATTAAATAAAAACTCCAATATCATATATATACTATAATTTTTTATTTATAAAGTCATATCTACCATCCAACCCTTTCTCATATCCTCTTATTAGAAAAAACTAAACTGTTGTCCATATTATATCAGTTTACCACCTTTATGTATAATGAGATTTTTCTTCCCACTACTGCCGTCATAGATGTTTTAATTCACTTATAATGGTATAAAATTAAAAAATTCTGTATATTATATATTCTTCAGATTTTAGGATTAAAATTTGACCATAATATTAAATAAAATGATTGTAGTTCATCATGGTTTGTAAAACAACCTAAATGAAATAACAACAAATAGATAATGTTTTTATAAAATTAATCATCACTGTATCATAATAAAAAGTATAGTTCAGACCATTTTAATATTTGGAAGTATTTTACTACCATTTCTTCCACAAAGGCAGTTTTATTCTTATTTGACAAGATCATAAATAAATATCTCTAAGTTATATATCCATGGAACCATGAAATAGATACTCTTACAATAATGAAATTATTCTTTATATATCAATGATATGGATGTCAAAAACATAATAAAATTATAAAAAATTAGATATATATTTTAATGGTTTTTAATTAATTAATAAATAACTTTAATTTTTTTACTAAGTACATTAAGCTCAAGTACATAATGATTCTGGAACATAATGTAAGGGATCTCTCTAAACCAGCCTTTTTCTTCAGGTTATGACCACTCTATCTATAAATCATTTCCCCCTCTCTCTAACATAATAAAATCATTCAAAATTAGGGATATATGTCTCTCACATATATACAAATATTATTATCCCTTACTTTGATGGGGTAATACATGCCTTATGTTCATTTCCTAAATGAAATATTTACGAAATCTCTATTAAATATAATATGACGAAGGATTATGTAACCCATTTCTTCCCATGGGTAACTCTTATATTAATTCCTTATGATAAATATACTTTCTGGAACACATAATCATGTACATTTCATGATGGGAGTGTGCATATACCACCCCAATGCATTGGGTAATGTTTTTGTCTCATGAGATGTTAGGTATAATATTACGGAGTGATCGTAATCTATGATGCGACTCTATCCACTGTGTAATATTGTCATGGTGGTTAGGAATGACATATTCTTATGTCAAGTTATATTTTTCTTTAGTAGTATTAAGCTTTCATGATATTAATATTCAATGTTCTTTACGTTACGATCCCACATTATTTAATGTGATCTTTTTCTTTATCATATCATTTTATTACTTTTGATTGCCATGTTATCTTCTCCATCATGTTTATTCCTTTACATGGCTTGAAAAATCAACACTTATTATATGTATTTCCATGGATTTACGATGCCATTTTTAGAGTTCAAAAGGATTTTCACGATAATCATGGAAATAAAAATAATGATTTTTTATTTTAGTTTTTAATTTATTTTATGCACCTAGTCTTCCGAATACACTAGGATTTTTGATCCTTTGGTTTTATGTAGTGGATATTTATGTTTAAAATAATACAATACTATGTGTAAATAGATTGAGTCTCTATATATTGTATCAGAGTTATTTCTAGTTTATTTTTTGGATTATTGCTAGAATACATTAATCTGAACCCTAGGAAAATGTCGATGTATAGGAAAATATCATGGAATTTTTGGTAAAGTATATAGAGAGTGGTTTAATAGAAATTACATACCTCTCTATATACTACAAGTGGATGGTTCGCTATAATAGTTGTAGGTAGGGTTAATAACCCCAAAAAGTGTGCATTTCAAAATTAATTGATTATCACATGGTGAATGAATAATAGGCCTCACTGCACACTAGGTTTGACACTCTTGGGGGATATGTTTTGGAAAATTCATAAACTATTTACGAACTATTATGTAGGATTAGAATAGATTATTAGGTTAGAGAACCTAATAGGAAACATTACCATTTATAATATATATTGAAATATAGAGAATCATAAGTCAAGGTAAAATTATAATTTATAAGTTATTCCTTCTATAAAAATAGTTTCTATTTTTATATGTTCTATTAGTTAAAGTATTCTCAACCCATTTTTTATTTATTTTAGTTAATTAGATGAAATGGGTGGTGTTATTCCAACAAAATACATGATATGAAATTTGAATATTTCCTTAATTATAATCCAAACCTTTTAGGCACAATATTGTAGAACATAATGAAAATATTGGCTCATATGAATCATGATATGAATAATAACTTGAATCATGTGGAATTCCCTCCCTATCCTAAGAATGAGGAAGCTATACTTGTTTCCTTTTATGAAATTTTCCTCTTATATTTTTTGGATATTCTAATCAACTCATTATAAAATAACTGATTAAATCCAATGAAAATATATTATTTATCCTATAATTCTTGGGACAAGTGAAATTTATGTTATCATTTTATCATATATAGGGGTAAGATATTACGTGGTGGGAACTGATTAAAAACACCATGTCGGAAGATGAAATTTATTAAATGGAAGGGGAAGGATTAAGAAAAATATTTTTAAATAAAATTTTCCCCTAAACTACCCATATTAAAATTGAAAAGGAGTTCTTATGACTGATGTAAAAGGAAGATGGGTCTATTTCGGAATATGAGTAAATCATCATAAGCCTTTCATGATGTGCATCCAGCTTCATCATCCATAATGAATGAAATTTGGACCATTTTATTAATGGGTTAAATATGAGTCTATGAAATGATTTAATGAGTTCAGACTTTGAAATATATGATGAAATTTTTTTTGTAACCTTATGTTTGATATAGAAATTGGTGACTCATAGTGATCTTGTGGTCCTTGAAATAAAAAAGAGTAAAATTGATTTCTTCTAAAGAGGATCAATTGATAAATATCATTTATAATTGGAAACCGAACATCCTAAGTGTCTAAAATGTTAAATGAATTATCCTCAAAACTATATCAAGGTAACACGTCAATTACTCATGTGTGGAAAATAGGCACATAAAGCTAATCAATGATGAATAGAGAAGAAGAAACCCAATAATGTGATGAAATAAAAGAATATTCTGGTCAAAAATAATCATGTAGTCCAATGTTTCAACTTTAATGATCATGGTAAGTATGGGAGACAATTCCCCAAGCTAAGGGTTGTCGAAGACAACCAATAAAAATAACTACTAAGGCCTATAGAGAAAGGAATGACATATTCAACCACAACGGATGAGGTGGATGTTGATATTTATGGGGTGATAGTTACAGTAGTTATTTATTCAATAATAGATAAAATATTTTCCATTATGATTCTAAATATTATTTAAAATCATTCATGTTTAGTATAACTTTTCAAAAACCACCTAAAAAATGGGGGTTTATCTATCCGTGAGAATAGTAAATGGAGAAATTATTAAATCCAAAGTATATAACCCCAACATATTCAATTTGTTTAGGATGAAACTCCCAGAAAATATTGTCAAACAACCTTTATTATAGTTTTATTATACATGGGGAATGGACTGGATATCCTTATATAATGATACCATTTATATTCAGGAGACAGAGATCACTCTTAACATCCTCATTCATCCTTTGATTCTAAGAAAGTGTAATGTGGAGGATGAATCTACCTTTTAATCTTATATTCAAGTTTAGATATTATTTTACTATTATAAATTATATCTTTGTCAAATGATTATGACCATGGAGTGAATCCTTCCTGAAGTCATTCCCACTGTGAGGGATTATATTGATGTATTCCCTTACAAATTTAAAGGTATTCATCATGACAGAGAGGTTGAGTTATTAATTGAACATATACCTCGATCTCTACACATGTCAAAGAGTTTATATTGAATGTCCACCACATATTTATAAAAATTGAATAATCCTTTACAAGAGAATATTGGAAAGTGTTTTACTTGCATGATATGTTCACCGTGAGGCACACCATTCCTCTTAGTCAAGAAGAAGGATTGTCAATGCACCACTACATTGATTATCATGAGATGAGAAAAAAAACACGATAAAGAAAAATTATCCCCTTCCCTAGATAGATGACTTGTTAGATCATATTTTGGGGCCCAATAATTCTTTAAGATGGAAATTCTCTCAATATATCACAAATAAATTTTGATGAAGGAAGATATTACCAGGACCGCCTTTTGAAAAAGTTATAGACACATTGAGTTCATAGTATTTCCATTCAAACACGCTAATGCTCTAGAAATATTCATAGGCTTAATGAATAGTGTTTTTATATATTACCTCAAAATATTTGTGGTATTATTTATAGTAGATATTATAATATAATCCAAAATAAATGAGGTCCATGAGGATTATTCAAATATTTTTATAAAGACATTTTGAAAGGAGTTCTGATATCAAAAGTACAATAAATGTGAGTTCAGCAAGGTAGAATTATTGTTCATGGGGAATATTATAACTTTTAAAGGGATATTGAAAAACCCTAAAAAGAAAAAGGAAATTTAAGAGTGTCCATGACTGGTGTCTGTAATAGTGATTCATTGGTTTCAGGGATCAACTGAGTATTACTAATGATTTTTAAGAAACTTCCAACAATTGAAAAACCTACAACAAATATGACTCAAAATATTGTAATTTGTTTCTCGATCAATGAATATGATGATATATTCATGGAATTGAAAAATAGGCTTATCACTGGACCAGTCATCACGCTACCAAAAAGTGGAGAAATTTTCAGGGTATACATTGATGCTTCAAATAAGGGCTTGTGATATTTACTAATGAAGAATGATAAAGTGATAGAATTTTCCTCAAGGTTGTTGAAATTTAATGAGGATATCTATCCAATGAATTATATAGAGTTTTCTATAGTGATATTTTCATTTAGAATCTAGTGGATTTATCTCTACGCGGATAAGTGTGAAATATATTCTAATTATAAGATCCTAGAATATGTATTCACATAGAATAAGATTAATATGTGACAATGAATATGGTTATAGATGATAAAGAATTATGACTAGTCAATCCACCACCTTTCTAGGAATTAAAATAGTGTGGTTTATTCTCTTAGAAGAAATGATCCAACAACGTTATCAATTATGATAATTAAGATAGATGAAATCTACATGTACTTTAAAATGATGTATATGGGCATCATAAAGGATGAAAAATAATCTTTCCATTCTAAAATGATCGATCAACCATCCCTTAAAGAGAAGCTAAACAATTATTAAAGAGATGATGTGGAAAAAAATAAGAATTTGGAATCTATAAGAAAAGGTAAATCATAGTAGTTCAATATAGATGAAGAAATATTTGTAAGATATAGCTCATTACTATGTGTAACATCAATTAATGATATAAAAAAGTATTTATTAAATGATTCACATAGCTCAACCATCTCAATCCACCTACGGAGAAAAAAGATATACTAGGATCATTGATATCAATATAGGTTGGACAATATGGAGAATGAGATTGTAGAATGTACATTATTTTTTTTTGCAGCAAGTGAAGTGTTAAAGGAAAATTTTAAAGTGGTTGATGTAACTATTACATATACCTACATGGATATTGGAAAACATAACCACAGAATTAGTCACTCATATTTTTAATACATCTAGAAGTAATAATGTAACATGTGTTTTGGGGGACCGTTCTCTAAAGAGTTATCATTACATCAATGTTCAAGAGGATATCTCACTCGATAAACTTTTAAGGATATACTTTAGAAAAGTTTTGAGGCTACATATAATTACCCTCACAACTATATCCAATAGATATACAGGATTTACATAAATATTATTTAGAAGTATCCAAAAATGATCTATACATTTAATTGAACTTCAGTATAGCTTATCATCCCCAAACAGATTTCCAATATTAGCAAGCTATCTGGACACTGGAAGACTTATTGAATCCATGAATGATATGCTTGAAATGAGGTTGGGATAAGTATCTTACTCTTGTCGAGTTCTCACTCAATAATATATTTTAACTCAAGAATCGAAATGGCTCCATATGAATCCCTTTATAGGAATAAATGTAGAAAACAATAATTTTTGGATGATGTTTGTGAAAGAAAGCTTCTAGGTCCTGAAATGGTCGATGAAATGGTAGAAAATGTCAAGAAAATTTAGCAATATATCAAGGAATCTCCAAGTCGATAAAAGAGTTTTACTAAAAACTATCACTGATACCTAAAGTTTGAGGTTACAGACAATGTGTTCCTCTATGTTTCTCCATGGATGAGAGAGATTCGATTTTGGAAAAGGGAAATCTACGACTATGGTACTTCACCCACTTTTATATTATTAATCACATAAAATCCAAGGAATATTGAATAGTACTCTCACTATGTTTTCCCATGTATATGAATTAACCACATATCTATATTGAGGAAGAATATACTATATCCCTCTCATGTACTGAATTCAGATGTAGTATAACAGGAATATAATCCATATTAAGTGGATAATATCCTGAAGATCATTCATAGTAGAGGTAAGGTTCTACAAAATATGAAAAATCACCTAGTGAAATTAATATGGTGAAACCATAAGTACACAGTGAAAAAAAGAGAACCAGAGGAATCTATGAAGAAGAAGTACCCTCACCTATTTTCACATTATTATGTAAAATAAAAATTTGAGGATAAAATTCCATATTGGGAGAAAAATATAACGAAACATAATTTTATTAATGGAATTGTCCATCTCCATATATTGTTTTTTCATATTATGTAATATAGTATTATATAATTCACATTCACCACATTATAGAACCAAAACCATTTAATTATATTTTGAAAATAAAATTTTGGTAAAAAATATACCATATCAATTCAAAGTATTAGAATGGGAAAGAAAATAGAAAATAAAATTAAAATAATCTTGGAAAAATTTAAACATTCTTGATCCCCCAAAATAACCACACTCACGAACAAAATTGTATAAATTTAGAAGACTGTTAGTAATCCAATATTAATATTGGAGTGGAGAATATATATAACCTTGATGAGAAAATAGAATTGAAGGATTAATGAATGAAATATTAGGTGTTTATAAGATATAGAGAACCTACTTGACCATCCAAGATCTGACCATTCAAATTGTAAACTTACCATCAGAATAACAACATAACCATCTGAATTTTAACATTACCATTGGGAATTGTAACCTATACTTTAGAATAGTATTCTCACCTATGGAAGTGTGAAACATTATTTAGGTATCTTATAAAATAAAAATATGATATGTTTATACAAGTTGAGGTAAATAAATGTTTCAAAAGTGACAAATTATGTGTTTGGTTTTTAATAAAACATAAATGAATTAATTTATGTTTTATTATAAATATAATTATTTAAATAGAATATATTATCCTAATATTGATTTATAAAATAATATTATGTTGTATAATAATGTAATGACAATTTTATTAGACCATAAATAATTTTTTAAAGTGTTGTATAATTGCTTGTAATATTTAAGTTAGTATTTTTCAATTAAATGAGGATTATTTTTAAAAATTAAGTTCATCATATTTAAAATATTATTTTAAAAAAATGGAATTCATTTTTTTGAAACTACATCTCAAAAAATGGTTAATGTTATGTTTTTTTATTTTTCTAAAATAGTTGATTTTTTACTGAATAGTTAAATACGATAAAATATGGTATTTAACATTATAAGATGAATTAATGAATTTTTGAATCGTGGATGATGTAATAACCCATTATTTTGATATCATGTGCACTATTTAATGTATATACTCATAATTATCAATAATATTGATATTCTTGAGCTGAAAGAATAAACTAATGAATATAATATTGTAAAAACACCTATCTGATCCCTATAAATACCCACATCTCCTCAAAACATATTTGCCTTGTATCTTTCCCAATATAAATAAAAAACTCTCATATAATTTCTCCCCACATCCCTATGTATTTATTCCTCAAAAATTTACAATCCCAATGAACCTTAAAAAGTATTTCAATATTTTACATTCTTGAGGGGACATTATCAAAGTTTCTCTTTTTAATTCTTTTCTTCTTGTACCTTATCCTAACCTCCCTTATCTATCAGGGGATAATAAAACTTGTTTCATAAATATATAATTTAATTTAATATTTCAAATTTAATTTATACTATCCACACATTTCTTATCTCATATTTTTCTAAAAACTGAAACCATAATCCCTATTCTGTCGGTTCACTACATTCTTGGACGTTGAGTTTTCATTTTCCACTACCTCCTTCAATGTAGGTTTAAATTTACTTATAATTGTTTTAAATGGAATAATTAATTATATTATATAATATTTCACTTTATATAGTTAATATATTTTCATAATATAAAATGAAACTAACTAGTTTTTTATGATTTTTACAGCCTCCTAAATGAACAAATTGTACATTGCTAAAATATATACTAAAAAAATCATTCAAGTATCATAAAAAAGGATATTTAAGACCATTTAAATTTAAAATAATTCTTTTAATACCATTTATTTCAACTTTTGGATTTTTTTCCCATTTTAAAAGAAGACCAATAAATACCCATGAGTGACCCAACCTTGGAACCATGAAACAAACTCACTTATAACATAGAAATTAGTCTTTTATATATCATTCATATCGTTACAATTGAACATATTAAAGATATAATAAATGAAATATATATTTTGAAGGTTCTTAATTATGTAATTAATTAATTTTATTTTATTATCGAGTACATTACGAATAAGAATATAATGAATCTAGAACATTAGTTAAGGGATTTCTCCAAACAACCCATTTTCATTGGGTGGTGACCATTATCTCTCTAACACTCATTTTACCTCACACTTTAATATCATTAAATTTTTATAAACTATATATATATGGCTCTCACATTACTATCTAGAATATTCTCCCTTCATTTGATGGTATAATACAATACTTATACCCATTTCTAAAATTCAATCTTTATGAAATCTCCTTTTGCTATGATATAAGGCAAGATTATAAAACCTAGTTTTTATGGGTAATTATTATGTTTTTATCCTTATGAATAATTTCCATTTTGGAAAACATTATCATGCACATTTCATGATTGGTGTACCAATATAGCACTCTAATTCATTGGGTAATGTTTTTATCTCATCAGACGTTATGTATGGGATTAGGGAGTAAACATAATCAATTATGGAGATCTATTAACCATGGGATGTTTTCATAGTGGTTATCCTTGACTAATGGTTATGTCCTGTTATATATTACATCTAATATACTATATTTATATTATAATATGTTTCCTTGTTCTTAATGTTATTCTACAATATGTTTAATTATGATCCCTATCATTATGATATCATGTTATGCCTTTTGATTGATATTTAATGCTTCTCGATCATGATTATTCCCGTACTGAGATTATATCTCATCCTTTTTTTTATGTATACCCCACATTATCTAGTTATATTTTATGGTATTAAAAGGATTTAAGAGTACATTATGAAGACTAAAATGAGGAATATTTATTTCTTTCATCTTGTAGTTTTATAAAATTATTCTTCCAAAGACACTAGTATTTGGGATCCTTTATCTGTATTTCAATTATATTTAGGTTAAAAATAAAATATAGTATATTTAAATGTCATGGGTAACTATATTTAACTAGATGAAGGTGTTATTAAAACCTACTTTTAAATTTACAATGCAAGATTTCAACATATATTCTAGAGTTTGAATGACCTTATCAGGATTCCTATATATTTGTCGATGATATGTAATAATAAATCCCAAATTCATACTTGAAGAATTATAATGACTTATTAAGAACATCAAGGTGACCCTTGGATCTTGATTAGATAATATAGAGAGTAGTACTCCATGAAATATTAACACTTCATTAATGTATAACCTAGATATCTTTTCATGGGGGGAATATTATTTGATTGTATTGAAATTTAATAATTTCATAAGGTGATCCAATATAACCAAATAGTATTATTCATTTTATATATGTTTTGGATTCCCATGATAAAATCTATGGTGATGTTTTCATTTTTACACTTAGGTATGGTTAATAGTTTTATTATCCCCTTATACTTTTATCTCTCATTATTATCATGATATCATACCAATCATAGAGATGCATACTTTGAAATATATCACTTCATTTTATCACACAAGAAATGATCTTTAATGTATTTTTATGTCTTCGTACTTCAGATATGAATAGGGAATGATGAATTATTAGATTAATCTAACAGATCCTCCAATTTTTCTATTCACAAGTCATATACTCTATTCATAAACCTTGTCATTTAATAAATATCATAAGTGAGAATAAGATCATTCATTTCCTTCTTCTGTAGCTCTATATCATCCTTCTATGACTTCCCAATCTTCACATTAATAGTTGGTTAAAAATTCATCCGGGATAGGTAATATCCTTCACATTTCCTTATGATTTCAAGGTTTATCCTCTAAAAATATATAAGTATTTTTTAAAGGACCTACACATTAGGGCCCATATGGCCAGAAAAAATATGAATGTGAAATCCCAAGCTTATAACCAATAGGATATGGTCTTGTGAAAAGTTTTAGGAATCCATAAAATTAAATAAGTTTCCTTAGTTTAAAGTACATATATGCAGACACACATCCATTTAAATGAATAATTTCATATGAAAAAATAATGGACAACAACATCTAGAGTAACCATGCATAAAATAACCTATAGGGAAAACATTAGTGTACAATAATACCAACCAATGTGTAATGGGGACAATTACATGCCAAAACATAATTGAAGTCCCAACCTGACAACAACTATAAAAAGGAAAAATGAAGAGATATTGACTCTTGATCCCCATGATTGACCAATTGACACAATAAAATAAACCACAGTACTACTATGATCCACTGATGTAATAACCAATCTGCCAGTCATTGACATAAGACACAACACTTGAAAGAAATCCTAATGTAGGGGGTGGGTGGGGGGGTCTATTCATAACTAGTAGGATTCACCGAAATACAAAAAATGAAGAAAAGTAAAGGCAAAAAAATAATAAATTCAAAAAATAGTAAGAGGTAAATGAAACCCAATATATATATATATATATATACACACTCATAAAGAAACCATGGTGGGAAATAAAGTGGAACTCTATCTCCATAACCCAGGCAAGTACGAGGAGACTGCCTCCAAATCCAAAGGTCAATCTCCAATTTCCATCATCATGAACAACCCCTCAAATATTTTAGTGGAGGGATATAATCATCACCACTACGCTTTATAGTGTAGGGATCACTCACTAAGTGGAGGAAATTCTCCCTACTGAAGCTCAAAGATGTGGGAGTTTCAGTCCAATGATAGAGGACTTGCACCCTCTATAGTACTGGTTAGTTTTGAATTTACATGTACAATGAGTATGGGTCCCATGATTTGTTCCATCATTCAATAATTGTTGTAATAGTGGGTTCTGTATATCCAAGTAAATAGTACATTTAGATTACCATATCATTCCTACTGTGAGTTATGCCAGACGTACTCTTACCATAATTGCGTTGGTATTTCCGCATACCTAATTTCAATTATATTGTACCTAGATTTTCTTTCATATAAAAGGTTATGAATGTTACTAAGATATAATTAGAATATCAATATACTATGAAATTATTCCTAAACATATTTCTTATATTCCACATACATCATACCGACTGGACTCTATTCTATTGTGAATATATGGGGTTGGGGGCTCATAACTTTTGATATTTCTTCTCTTGAAGCTCTAACATGATGATATATAGTATGTGTGATATTTAGGATATGTTGGAAATAATAACCCCACATGTTTCATTTTTTCCTTAGTTGTTCCTATCGACGAACATATGATATGGTCTCATGTGTTGATTTTATTATCAATGTTTATTATTTGATTTCTTGCATTTATTCAAGAAAAAACCATGAAATTTATGTCCAGGAGTGGTTTCCTGGGTCAAGATCATCATTTGGGCTATGGAATTGGATTAATGGATAATATAAAATCTATCTCTTACAAGTTGGGGAAGTGATACCTCATGCCTAGTTGATCAGAATGGTTTTACCTTTATAAATCCAAGACCATGTAGTAAAAGATAAGTATTAATATTTATAAAAAAATAGTAAAGTTGTATTGGATGTTGAAACAAGCTGTGCAGCCTTTTTTATTTGATATAATGAGATAAAGAGATAATATTACCCAGTGCGTGTTCATAGGGCAGGTTGTTATTGTTACAATTTTTCCTTTTCTCTTTAGGGGCCCAGATTGGTTGCAAGACTCCACTCTTGGTTAGTGAACAAAATTCACTGTTATCAAGATAAGGGTCGATAGGGTCATACATTATATCATATTTAATAGTTTTTCCTATTATGATAAATAGGAATATTGGACATGGTGGGCCCCACCATAGAGTCTGACAGTTTTCCAAGTAGTCAATCATCGATGAATAAGTAAATTAAAAAGTATTCTAGAATTGAATAATTGGGTTGAATATATTTATTAAAAGTATTTTCAAGGTGTTTAATGAATACATGGAAAAATATTATATGAATGAATATTATTTTAATATTCATGGTTTGTTTAATATTCCATGAATTCAAAGTCTAGTTTAATGCTTGATTTTATCATGTAATATATTTATCATATTTTAAATGCATTTTACAAAATAGAAATATCTTTTATGATGCAGTTAGTTTATCATAACAAGTTATTTATTTCATATTTAGTGGGAAATGGATATATGGTGGTTGGGAAACCCTAACCAGGTATTTTGAAAACCAACTAAATAAGTAGTATATGGTCTCTATTCAAGTAACTAATCACTCATTTGTAATTTAGTCATTCTCTCTCCTCCCACATCTTATATTATTAAAGTGTCTGTCTAAGTGGACGATCCAAGAATAACTTTATGGATCGAAGGCATGGGAGCAAGGTGACTATCATGACATTGAATGAATCATCTGAACTTTATTCTAGAACCCGGTATTGGATTATTGACTCCTTCATAGATTCATGTAGCATGTGTGATTGGTCTATAGATTTTCAAGATCATATCCTTCAAGGAATAATCTCCAGCGATGATCTAGAGTTGAACATGATTCTGAATCGAACCAGGTTCTCGTTTATTTAATTTAATGTATTGAAATATTGATAAAACATCCTCATACATTTATTGGGGCTCAGATCTATAGAAATGATGATGTTATATCATTCTGATCATGAAAGAATTTATGTCTCCACACCACAATCTTCCAATTCATTCCCCGATACTGGAAATTGGTATCAAAGGGATCCTATAAATTTTTTAATCCATGAAAAAATTAATTGGAATTAAATTAAGTATCAGTTTTAAATTTAATGTCAATGGAATAAACTATGCATCGATCTAGTTTTGGATAGTCATGTTATGGCCAAATGAAAATTTCAATATGTATCGTTTCCAATTTGTTTTTAGGTATTAAAAATTTATGAAATTTTATATGAGGTTTTTATCCAATATTAGCATCTAATGATAATTCTAGTCATCCTAGAAATCTATCCAGGATTGGGTCGAATTTTGGTCAATGAAAATTATACTGGCTGTTAAAACTATAATATAATAAAAATAACTTATTTAGACTAATATTCATTTTATTAGAGTTAATGGGGTAGTTGTTTTTTAGGGTTCCTTCATGATTTTATTGAAAAAAAAATTCACAATCAATTCGTGAGTTTGTGGGAAAGTATTGGGGCTGTTGAGAATTTTAAAAGGTATCGTTTTTAGTTTTTGAAAAGGCATATTGTTAGGCTCTGTTAAATTAAATTAAAAATAAAAGGATTGGGAAAATCCAATAGGTGAAGTCTCCTATCGTCAAATACCCCTATGAGTAAGTCTTCACTGCCTTGGAGTATCTGAGGTATACCCATCATAGGTCACCACCTAATGGAAATTGATTCCATTGGCTGGTTTGGTTACCATTATGTTTGGTCCCCCTAGTAGCACATAAACATGTTGTCGATGACCACAAGGATCCACCATGTCACTAGTGAGATGCCACTTTCCTATCATCACCCTCAGCCAACACCACTCTATCCAACCCCTAGGTCGCACCCCACCACTCCCAATAATAGCCACCCTAGCACGGCCCCCTCCAGATCGAGTCATCAAACTCCACTCTGGTGCTATAAAAGCTAACATAGGGTTCAAATTCCACTTACTTCTTGTGATCCACCCTTGGGAAAGTTGGCCCGACTTGGAATGGGTTAGGGTAGGTCCGCCTAGCCCAGAACACCCCTGCACGGGGTCTTCCTAGTTTTGAATGTGTCGTCACGGGTTTGACATTACCCACAATGTTTATGTGAGAGGTTTCAAAGATTCAATTTTTTTAGATACACTCAAAATTAATTTATTAATTTTGTATTGTGAAAATAGTAATAATAATTTTTATATTCCAAATAAATAATTAATTTTTATCTATTTTTTCCTAATTAATATAAAGTTTGATTTAAAATTTGAATTAATAAAGGGAAGAAATATAAATTATTTATTTTAAATTTAAATATTGTATTTAATTTTTCAAATTGTGTCAAAATAAAATTTATTTCTGTTGAAATTTATTTCCATTAATTTACACAGATACTAGTATTAGGAATAAACCTTTCTTGTCTAATTTTATTTTATATATTTATTTATCACTTGTGTGTGATGCTTGTAATAATTAATTTGTTTTATTGAGGGTTTGTGAATCTCAATTTTTATTCAATATGTATATGGTCTTACGTATCCATTCATTTATGAATGTATTCAGATCTTCTTGAGAACCCCTTACATACATATGAGTGTTGATGAACAATTGATGATGACATTGTATGTCACGGATTGTGCCATGTCAAGGAGAAAATCCAGATGAGATATAGAAACACTAGACTGGGGACATGAATCATTATATGTTATTTCCCAACTCAGGTATGATACCCCTAGGTCACAGTTGGCCTATTTAATAAAAATGGGTCAACCGATATTAGATTCTCAAGACTAATAGGGTAATTTATTTATGTTACACATTGTTTATTATTTTATGTTTGTGCATGATTATTGTGGAAACCATATAAAATAATAAAGTAAAAAAATTCATAAAGAATTGATGAATATTTTATAAATTATTCACGTTTTGTTGTGAGAAAAACAATATAGTTTGAAAATATAAATTGAAATGGATAACATTCGTCGATAAATATTAAAAATCCCTTAATGATATATTATGTCATCAATGAATTCCACCACTATTGGAACAAAAATGTGTGTACTGGGTGTAGTTAATAATATTTTTAGATTGAATCCAACTTATAGGTAGTTATTATGGGAGTAATGGGTTTAATTTACTTATTTTAGCATCAAGGAAGTCATTGAAGATACTATGTTTCAACTTTATAGGAAATCATTGAGTAAATCTTGTTTATGATTTTAGAAGGTGGGTCTTCACTCAACGGATTAAAGAACTTCTATTTAATGTAGTTTTCCAATCGTTGTCTACCATGACCTCCCCATGTAGTGGCATAGATATAGATTGTATACTATGAGGATTTGTTTAATGGATACTTTCCACTAGAATACATAAACAACAGACTTGTTTGATTCTATTAAAAAGGGTATATAGGGTTCGATAAAATAGTCTGAGACATTTAATAATTAAATTAAATGTTAATGTTTAATCAGTAATAAAGAGAAAAGTAAAAAATTTTGATTCTTGTTTTTCTAGAAAATGGAAAGTAATTTCCCAAGTAAACTTCAATAATATTGGTCAAATAAAATGTTCTAACTGGCACGAGTTTCTATCAAGTAGTACTTGTGATTTCATAAAGTAATATTATATCATAAATTGAAGGTCATGGTGTCCGTATTACATGTTAAGACACCTTGTGAAGCATGAGTGAGAAATATACTTATAGGAGACTCATGTATGACTCATAAGACAGTTATTTCATAATGATTCCATCAATGTCTGACATGATTTGTGGATAAAACATATGGACATGGATGATTACACATGTTCTCTCATCTTAGAGGAGATTGTAAGGAGAATTTTAAAAAAGATATGAATAATTCCATTCTTACACCAGATATGTCTAAAATTTAAGGATGGATCATGATATTTCAATATATCCCATTCTTATATCTTTATCACCCCTTTACACCAGTTTCTTTTAATACTACAAAATTAGTAATATGGAAATATTCTTCGTTAGCTTTAATGTAATGGTTCACTATGTTAATAGATACTTTGAGAATTAATTATCATTACTTATTATGATAAACATTTTCAATGAAAAGGTTGAAAAGTCAATGGAATGAGTGATGAAAAAGTAACCTTCTCAATGTCCTTCAAAAAAAATTATTATTAGATAGAAATTTATTTTCATCATATGTAATGAGATAAAATTATGGAAGATTAAAAATTCCATAAACTGAATTGATGATGCATGTAGTTGATTCTTCTTCAAGAATATTTATCAATGGTAAGTAATGTTTCAATTTTAATACTTTGTTATTAAATATAATATTCCTATCACATTTGTGTATTTATAAACAGTAATGAAATAAGTATAGAAACTTTACAAAAAGTAAGGTGTGTTCTCCAAGAATCTAAGAATGGGTGGTTCCTAAGTGGTGATATGTACACAACTTATAATTTCCATGTAAATTTTTATAGTTGATGTTTTTTTAATTATTACCAAAAAATAAATATCACATGTCCATTGGACAGAAGGATACAATATTTTAGTTTTAGAATTAATATTGGTGGATATGTTTAATACTCAACCAATGGTTTAGTAATGATTGAATCATTTGAAATACCCAATGAAGATAAAATTTAATACTTATATACCATGCTATTGAAAGATAATACATTGTCATGAAGAAAAATAAGATTTTTTCAAGGATACACCTAGTATGGTTTTATTCTCCTTGGAGTTAAATACCTTAGGTATTGTTGACACATTAATGTACATATTTTTGGACAAAGAAACCTTTATAAGTAAAGGTAGGCTACAACAATTTTGAATTTGTTCATGTAGAGATAATTAAATACTCCAAGGGTAATGTTGTGGAAGAAATATATCATAATATTCCTTTTAGTGTTTATTAATTAAATTAAAATTATGTATTCTAAATGAATGATAAAAAGATTTTAGTTTTTTGAGTATCGTGTTATGAATAATGTCTTGACCATGAATTCAGATATCGTTATAATGTAGTGTTGAGTAAATCATAAACGTACATTACCTTATCCACACCAATGATATGATTATATTACAAAGGATCTATTATTATCCTTTCCGGTTAATATTGAACAAATATAATGTAACATTTAGTAACTCCTAAATCACATTTCCTTATACACATTAGAGTCATGATATTAGTAAAAGGAGTATCAATGTTGTATATTTTATGAATTTTTGATACTTCCATCTAAAATAACAACATTATACCATAAAGACATGCCAACTATAATGAAAAATAGATATCACATGAGTTATAGTATAATGGAAATTCATTATCAAAATAAAATCTGTTTAGATGAAATGTGTTTTTAGAATATAAAAAAACATTCATACACCAAAACAAATTGTACATATGAAGTAATTATTCCGAATGTATGCATGGACATTAAAAAATTACCTATGGTAGAAAAGTGATAGTAATATTCTAGAATATATTTATATAAAAGGGTGAACATAAATATTGGAGGTAGTGATAGAAAGTGTGGCATGGTTATATTGAACACCAGAAATGTACAATTAGTTGTAATAGGAACAAGTTTCACAAGATCATGTGGAAAACGAATGTTCTAGAGAAATATACATATTAGGAAGGATAAGAACATGGTAATTTTTTACATTTACCATTTCCAAGGAAGCATTATTCATTGAGAAAAACAAATATGAAAAGTAACTTGAATCTAGAAAATATCTATGATTTACATGATCAATTTAAATTTAATAATGGATTCATTGTATTTAAGTGCATGGGATTATTATTTTTTAACACTATGGTGGGTTGTAAAGTGAAACTATACATTCATTTTACAAGAATGGTAATAATAAATCATGATTTGTAATATAATGTTTCTATGCCTAAATCTATCAGAATTTTAATTATCATAGTTAAATATTGTGATCGTTAATATTGGACATTGGATTTCATGGACACTAATCATGTAATGGGTCTATAAAATGAAACAATAAATGGTTGGTGAGACTGTAGAAACGTAATAAAGGGTGAAAGTTACTCAAATCATATTTTGGATTACAGTAATGAAAGTTAATAAAATATTTATTTGGAATAAATTCTTTCCATGTATCTATAATAATTTAGTATAAGAACAACAATTTTAAAAGTGAAATATATTTTCTTATATATAAAAAATAACAAATTTTTATAGTTACTTAATAATAAAATGAAATTAACTTTCTAGATATTGACTTAATATTTCATCTCACATTATAGGGGAGGAGATCAATTTATGTAGGTCTAATGGTTTGATGGACCTTTTAAATAGTATATACACTAAAAAAGTATTGAAAAATAAAATTTGGAACAATTCAATATAGAATTGATACTAAATTCACATAGAATAAATATCTCCATGATGACAAGCCCGAAACAAATGAGGAGATTAAATAGGTGAATTGGATTCCAAACACTTTTTTGTTGGATGAATCACATATGTTATGCTATAAACAATATATAATATTTCATATATATACTTAATTGATGGAAACTATTACATATATCTTGGAAAATGACACAAGAAGTAGTAATAACTATCTAATTATACAAGTTCCAACACAGAGGATACAAACCTGGTATCTGTAGAGGAAAAGATTCTAGTTTCAAGGAAACACAAAGTTGTCTTCATATAGGTCAATAAGATATAATATCGTAGTTAGGATAAGGTAACCATAAAAAATATTTCAATCAATTACATAGTATCTATACCTAGAAATACTAAGTGAGTTATGAATTCTGAGGTAGATAAAGAAGCAGTGCATAAAAAAATCAATGATTTGTTCCATTTCATAGAATCGTACATAGCATGTAAATTTATTGAATTATGATAATTCTACTAGTAGTACTATCCATGATTTCACGTTTTGATAGTGTAAAAGGGGAAAAATCAAGGATATCATCTCTGACGTGTTTTAATCAAGGAGGTGAAATTTTATATAGAAGAATTATCATATAGCAGAGACATAGAATCCCCATGAATAAATCTATAATCTCAATAGAAACATGACCTTATCATGCGAGTGATAAAAAGGTTAGTTAGAAATTTATATCTTGCGCAATGGTATTTTTTTACTAGTGGGTTCCCTAGACCCAACATAATTGTACTTTTAGATTACAATATCAAGCATAGAGTGAGTTATACATAAATTACTCCAATAATAATATTGTTGATATTTTTGTATCCACTACTAACATAGTAATTTCAATAGATTATTTATCATTTGAAAAGGTTATAGTAGTTACTATTCTATAATTATAATATTGAGATACTAGAACATCAATCTTAAACATATTTTTTATTCTATAGATACATCATACTGAATGGAAAAATATTTTGTCTGACTATCAGGTGTTAAGGGATCATAAGCATTTCGACTTCTTCTCAGGACTATATGATCAGGATGGTAGTGCCATCATAAATACATATCCAAGGAATTAAACGGGATTTAATTCCGATTATACAAGAAAATAATAATAAATGATGACTTAAGATATGCATTATTCTTTATGAGATATTGTGAGAAGAAGATATTATTTTACATGGTGTGTGTTCATAGGAAAGTATATCATTGCAATGAATTTTCCTTATCTCATTAGGAGATTTTATGGGTTTCTATAATATTCTCTTGGTATATTGAATATAATTCACTACTATTTAGATAAGGTCCAACAGGTCTACACACAATAGTGTATTCAATATTTTTTCCTTTTTTGGAAACTAAGAATATTGGGAATGGTGGGAACCAGCACAGGGTATAAAAGTTATCTAAGTAATAAATCATCGATGAATAAATAAATTCATTAATGTTTGAGTATATAATAATTGATTCAAATTTATTTATTAAATTTTTTAACAATTTATTTAGGGAATAAATGGAAAAATATTATATGAACAAATGTTATTTTAATATTCAAGATTCGTCTAATATTGTGTAAATTTCATGTAAAGTTAATCGAATCAATTTTATCACATCATATATTTATGATATATTAATATTATGTGGTAAAATATAAATGATGTTTATGATATATCTAGAGAATCATAACATGTCATTTATTTCTTATTTATTCGGTGTTGGTTATATGGGGGTCAGGGATCCCTAAGCATGTATTTTGGACACCCACTATATAAGTAAGGGAAACTCTATTTTAGATAGTATTCATTCATTTGGAATTGAGAACATCTCTATCCTCCCACATCTTAGATAGGGTTAGGATATATCTAAGTGAATAGTCCAAGAATTCCTTCATGGATTGAAGGGAAGGGATTGGGATGATCTTCATGACATCAGAGGAATCATTGGAGCTCCACACAAGAATGTGTAATTCAATGATCAACATCTACATTTATTCATGGAGTGTGTTTGGATGATCTAGAGGGGTTCAATCTTAGATACCTTTATCGATTATCACTTATTGTGAGCTACAGTTGAACACGCCACCAAATCGAATGTAGTAGTCATTTATTTAATTGTGTTCCTTGAAATATTCACGCCTAATTCTCATTCCTCTATCTGGGATCATATCTCCAGAGATGATGAAGGTTCATCATTTTGGTGATGAAAATTTTTGAATCGTCTACCTAGAATCTTTCTCGACATGCCCTGGTACCATAAATCATCACATAAAGAATCATAAAACTCAAAGAACCTCACGTGGTCTCTCAAACCCCACTAAAAAGGCTACTATGATATCCCACATGGAAAATAATGCAGGATACTCCACTCACGGGCCAACGTCTGAGTCTTGAATAAAGCGATACAAATGGTAGATGTTCCCATGAGTAGTACATGACATGTCTATGGGGCCAGATTGTGTGTGAGATTTCCTCATGGCCTAGAAATATTATCCCCTAGACATTGTTTGGGAATCCATGTCAAACTACATTGTGTATTCTGGTGGTACAAGGAGTGTCTCAGCTACCCCAGGGTCTTCCTGTGTCCTCCCAGACTATGCTCATATACATTGGTATTTATAGTGTACCATAGTCATGCTTGTGCACCTATATATTTCCATTCCCATGTACTCCCACTGATGATGCCGAGTCACCATCACAGAGTGACATTATTTGTATATCACAGTGCATAGAACCTAATATTAACATCTCCAGAAACACTAATCTCAAAAACACAGGGGTTAAATTTCTTGTGATCATCCAAAAAACATGTCACTCTGTCGGGATTTTTGTAGATAGAAAATCCAAGTTTTTACATGATTTCTAAATCCAAATTTTTTTATTGAAAACCTCGGTATTTGATCACCAAAAAATCAATGGGTCATTTCCAAAAATTAATCTTTAGCCTCTGATGGATAGAGAACAAAAATATGATCACCCATGAAAAAACATCTTACCTTCCTTAATTGATCTATATCCTAGATCAACTAATCCATAACCATAATACCATATGCAACACCTATCAGTTTGAAAATAAGTAATCCATATATCATGCATTCATCCCCTATGAACTATGGGGTTCAATCATGCCTAAACCCACGTCATCAATGTCAATCCATGACCTCATGGACCAAGAGTGAAAAATGAAATGAAAAGAGTGGAAAATAATAATAATGAGGTGAAAATATATTTTAGAATGGGTGATTCATGGAATATGATTAAAAATTGATAATTGGGAATCAAAAATATTTATTCCAGTTCATGAGATTGATAGTATCAATGATATATTAAACAGATAAACAATGAATCCATGGTTAATAGTTAATAATTTTGGAAACCATAATATAAAAATTCCTATGTTGTTTATGGATTTAATTTGTTGATGTGTTTTCTCTCTAGCAATGAAGAATATCTTAAATATTGATGAAATTCAACATGATTCACCTCGATCTAATCATCTCTGATTTCCTATCTAGATAGACTAATAAAGAATGATTCCTCATCCTATCTAATCTACCAAGTTTATTCATCTTACACTAGAGATTTTACATAAGATATTATTTTATATGGAGGAAAATTTGTTAGGTTATTTAAAACAAAATAAATCAATATATTATTTTTTATTAAATGAACCCGCCAATAGTCACATTCCATGGAATATCAAACACCAACCTACTTTAGGTTTCACGTAGGGTAAACCTCATATTCGATAATGAACTGTGGTATTGGGTTTCCCATCCCAGGTACTAAACAATAGGAAATCCATTTTAAAAATGAGTATTCATGTGTATGAATTAATATATATTAATATTTTTAAATATTATTTTTGGGGTCCATATATAACAAAACAGTACACCGACTTTGAGAAAAAATACATATATATACATATAAATATTCACACTACTAATCAAACAAAACCAACGTCATTACATTATCCCCTACCCCAAGTATTTTTTCCTTGAAATGAACAGGATAAAAAAATGCGAGGATACTGATTCTATATCTGACCATTATGCTCCTAGGTGCTCCCCCACATGCTCCCATGCTACAAAAACACAAATAACAGAGGAATAGTCCATCCACACGGGATCCTATCCCAGTGATCCTTGGTCAACACTGAGTATTCCATGAAGGTAGGTCCATCATTGATGTCCAACTCTCCCTAGTATCTCCTAAGCTGTGATATACGAAATACACCATGCACTCAATCCATCTATGGATAAAATAAAATATATTAAGAATCCTCACCAACCCTTTATATGATCATTAACAGATCGATGAACCTTTATGATATCATGATTCCTTAAAATAATCTCTACAATACTCTTCATGGGGAGACTCTCAAGAAGGCATGGCCTCCCTTGTTTAACTTCATAGGCCAAAGACATCAATTTTCTAAAGAATTACTCTCTACCTTGGGCTATCCTCATGCTCTAACCAATCACCTTATCTTTATTCATCTTTTCCTATTACATCTCTAACCCAACAAATAATATCTCTGAAAACTCATTATATTGTAAGGGTGACCTATAGGATCTCTCATAAAGGGCCTTGAAAGGTTCCATTCTGATAGTTGAGTGATAGTTGTTATTATAGGTAAACTCCACAAATGGTAGTTGATCCTCCCAACATCAGATGATGTAAAACATATAATATCTCTGCAAACTCTCCATCACCTGAACAGTACTCTCATTATTTAGGTGTTTTTGTGGTGAAATTTCATGCCCAACCACATTAGGTTCCCAAAATCCTCCTATAGGCCTCTCAATAATTGTTATGTGAACCTTGAATCGTGGTTGGATACAGTCATCTATGATACCCTATTAAGTCAGATGATCTCTCGTATGTACAACTACACTAGAATCCCAACCAAACTCTGATCTCTAATGAAAAGAATGTGTGCTAACTAGATATGTTGGTCAAAATTAATCAAAAAATAACCATGGACTCTATCTCAGTTTAGTATCTCCATTAAAATATTCTTATATATGTCACCTAATTTCCACTCTAAGATCTCAAGAGTCTATTTAAAACATACCAAAACATGATGCTCAACCTTTATCTATTGGAACTTGGCACCATTTTTTCCAACCAAAACATCTAATGAATAACCTTTTACATATTTACAACACCCAGATTTATACATAAAGTGAATGTGTGAAAATCCATCATTAACTCTTTTTTCTAAATGATTGGTACCAATGTAATTCCTTGGAAAAGGATACCATACTCCACTACATTAGTGAATCCATCTGGTGAATCCCCTAAAGATATCATTTCATGAAGAACATAATTGTAAATGTCTTCAAAATTGTTCTCTCCAAAAAACTGAATATGCATAGGAATCACTACCCTCATCTGAAGAAAAAATGAAACTCCCTTCTCCACAATGGTACAATTTAATGAATCTAGTTACTTAGATGACTCATCAACCAAGTGAGAATGAGACTTCTTTCTAGGTTAATATGCCTCATTGTTTCCCTTTCTATGAGTATAAACTATATCATAGTAATAGTCCTATAAAAAATCAAACCAATGCCTCCATATGAGGTTATTTTCTCTATTAAAGAAGATATACCCAAGACTCTAGTGATCTGAGTGAAAAACAAACACTCTCCTAGAATATAGTGCCTCCACATCTTTAGAGTTAACACTAAAACTACAAATTATAATTCATGAGTGATGTAGTTTTACTCATGTTGTCTCAAACTCCATAAACCAAATGATATCACTACCTACCTCTACTTGAACATGTATCCAATCCTAGCTCAAGAGTAATCATAAATCACTAATAACTCAATATCTCCCTTGATAGTCTCAACACAAGAGTACTGATCAACCACCACCTAATCTCTTTGATGCATTCCTAACAATTATTTTCCCATCTAATAGGATTCAATTTCTATATAAATATAGGATAATGGAATGAAATATTAGAGAAGACAGCCAGTATCTTCTATAGTGTCCTGCTGAGCAAATAAAACATTGCAAATCTCTCACACTCATGACTGGATCCAAAGTTAGTACCGCATCTGTATTCTTTAGTTCTATAACTAAACCATTAATAGAAATTATATTTCATTAAAATTGAACCTCAAGGATCCAAAACTAAAAATTTTATAGATCACAATAAATCTATATCTGTTAGAGTAGGTCAGGTACTAACCTTAGATGCTCTGCATGATCGTCCTCTAACGCAGATTATATGAGAATTCCATCAATGAAGAAAACTAAAAATCGGTCCATGAATGGATAGAAGATGTGGTTCATAAGATCCATAAACATTGTGGGGATATTCTATACACTAAAATTCATCACTATGAACTCATAATGTCTATACATACATTAAAATAACATCTTTATGATATCATATTTTCAAACCCCCAACTAGTGGAATATGGAACTGAGGTAGATCATTGAGAACTAACATGAACCACTTAACTAGTTGAATGGGTTTATAATTCTTCAATAAGGATTACTTGTTCTTTAAAATCACATATATTAACCAATGATAATCAATAAAAAGCAATAAACTCCCTTACAGATTTTTAATGAAAAAATTTAGAGTTTCCCAGGGGACACACTGTGTAACACCACGAGATTTTATGAAAAATATTCTTTTAATTTCATTAATGTCTTGTGTTGTATGCTACACCAAGATTACCTTGCGCTATACGCAACACCGTATTGGATTGCAGTATACGCAACACCATTCTTGGATCGTGTTACACACAATTTTGATAATAGTTATTCTACGCAAAATTGAGTATATATATATATATATTCAATGTATAAATGAAATATGGTTGGATTTATGATATACGAAACAACGAAGGATTCTTGCACATCATGCAACTCTGACTTCGCTTGTATTACACGCAATCACGACCTTCCTCGATAGCGTGTGTTGTACGCAATACCGAGTTTTACTAAACAACGATATATTATTATAATATTATTTTGAACTAGCCGTTATGAATAGTATTAACTAAATTTTGAATCTTATAACATTATTATTCATCTTACACATTTTCTAAAACATGGTATAAGATCAAAATAAATTTTTCGTGTAAAATAAGTATTTTTCAAAAAATGCAGTTTGGCCGCCTTTTGATGGCGCACCCACTTTAAATCTAGTTTTTTACATGTTTATAAGTTTAATATGACAAAATAAAATTCTTATTTTGAATCAGGATATAAAAATTTACATTAGATAAAGTTTTGATATTTTTCCGATAACTTTCATATTTTAATGAATAGTAAAAACACGCTATATTTTAATTAAAAACAACTTTTTTCATCGTAATATCTTATGTGGTTAAATTATAATATTGAATGGTTTTAAAGTATAAATAGAATATATTTTTACCATTTAATATAATGTATGTCATTAGCATTGATTTTACCTTGAATTCGTAGGTTAAATCAATTCAATCTTTTGCAATGTTTTAAAGAAAAACCCGTTTTCTTTCGACAACGGGATTAATTTTAATTTAATTTCTGCAACTTTTGTGTATTGAATTTGGAAAAATGGATTCCATATTTGGAATCAGTGGATCCAAATTATGTTAATAAGCTACTTTTTATTTTTGGAAATTATGAATAGTAACTACGGTAAATTTTATTTACCATATTTAAAGGTAAATCGGGTAATTAAGGGTAAATATAATATTTTAAAATTACCCTACCAAATGTAAAAATCCTATTGTATGACTAAAAGTCGACCCATATCACCTAATGGTCGGATTAGATTGATTTAATTAAATTTTTTCAATGAAAATAATTTAATTATTATTAAAACCAAAGAATGTGACAACATGTCACTTTCTTAAATCTTATAAGTATAATAATTTTAATCTAGTGATAAACTTCATGAAACATAGAAAATAAATATTCTCAAGAAATCTAATACAATTATCTATATCATAGGAATTTATTTAGAATTTTTAAGGATTAAATAATTATCATTTATTATGACACAAAGATGATGCAGTAATTGTCTTATTAATGAAATATTGAAATAATTGATGTTATAAATTCCCAAATAAATGTAATTTGAGACTTTTTATGACTTACACTAATTTTATAGGTTAATATGACATGTTATTGTTGATATAAGTAACTTGGTTCTAACTTATCATTCTGTTATAAATTTCATAAAAATCATGTACCAAATAGTGTCAAAATTGACATAAATTAGTTTTTAAAACAAATATTATATTATTAATTGTTATTTAATTCCTACAAATCTAAGGTTCGGACAAATGACTTAGATAAGAATAGATATATTAATACTAAACAACTTGGGGTTCGTTTGGCTTGTTATGGTAAGTTTATTAACAATATAGTGTAAGAAAACAAAAAGACACGGTAAAAGTTAAATCTAATTGATAAGGTTAAAATAATAACCTAAACTTGTCTAAATCCTATTGGATGAGAGTATTTCGACCCATCCGCACTTTATCTTCCAAATAAGACCCTTTGGAACCATTATAAACCGAATTTGACCTTAATATAAAATAATATTTTGAGATTTTCCTAAGGTGCCCCTCTCCTCCCTTATAAAAGGGCACCTCCTCCCTCTCCTCCTCACACCAATTTGAGCATTCAAGCTCAGCCAACCCCTGCCAAAATATCTTCTCTACTTCCCTGGTATCATCCTAGAGGTCCTGGTCTTCTTCAAATACCATCCTTAGTTCTTTAAGTGGAGGTTAAGTGAAGGCACGTCAAAAAGAGGTAATATCCATTACCGATCTTTTTCAATTTCTTTCTTCTTCAAATTCTTCTTCTTTAGTTGTTTCATGATAAAGTAATAACATCAGTATTTCTTATAAACTGATATGTTATTATAAATATGAAACAACTCTAATTAACCTTCTATCCATCCTATGGAAAAAGGAAATCACCGCGTGTGCGTACGTACGGAATACCGTCTCCACGCCGTGGTGTAATCTATTTTCCACCACCACCTTACTTGGATGGGTATAATGGTGTAAATAATTACTATATAAGACTATTATAAAGTGATACTGATTCTTAAATAGTATACATACACTCCAATACAATTCCACAATCATAGGAACGATATCATCACTCGTGCGTACGTACGGAATACCGTCTCCACGATGTGATGTGACTCGTTCTACGTGATCTTCATTTCATAATGATTATATAAATGAATTGAATGAATTAATATGATATATATTACATTAATACCATTCTGGAAATGAGGTATCTATAACCTAAAGAGAATAATAAGAATTTATTCGACAAACACGCATAAGAACAAAAAGTAATAAACACCCAAATAACAAGTAGTAATGAAATATTACTACTAAGAAGCTAAGAATATGACCATATATGATATCATAAAAATAAGTATGATTCTTTAATAAGTCAATAACATTATTTAAATCATTATACAGGAAGTTCAGACACGTACAAAGCATATCGGGCCTAAGATAAGTGAAATATCACAATCTCATTTTTATCCGAGATTTCTTATACTTTGGTATTTACTGGGATGTATTTTATCATCCACATCTAGGTTTCCTCAATATGTAATATTATTTCCATCCACCTACAATTTTTGAAATCCAATTTTACCCTTCGGTGAGTTTTTAGTAAAAGATATGAAAGGAATCTTTTGTCGTTTTTCATACGAGGTACTTTTTGACTTATCCGACAAAAGTACGAGAAGAATGTTTTTTTTAACTCATACGGCATGAATGGATTTTTAAAACATTATTTCCAAGAAGCTTACTTTAAAAGTTTTCAAGTTTATTTTTAATCAACTTCTTTTAGTTTTTAATTGTATGACATGTTATGAAAGGAAAAGTGTTTTTGAAGTAGAAAGGATATTTTCCTCAAGAATGGAGTTCAAGAGTTTTATCAAAATTATTTTCCATCTAAGATAATAAAGGGTTCTGTTTCTATCCCTATTATTACATGGATTTGATTATGTTGTGATGGAAATATTTTTATGAATTCCTTTATCTTATATGAATTGTTTTATGATATCATGATGTTTAAGATTACCATTTTTATTACATGGGTTATGCAATGATGTATGATTTATGATTTTGTGGCACACATAAGAATGGTATCATTATGAGATGGGTGGGACCTATATCTCCCTCTAATGCATTGGGTAAAGATTTTATATCTCATGAGATAGACATGGCTGGAACGGTAGGTTATACCGGTTCATTGAAACAGGACTGAAACGAGGGTGACTCGGTTCAGAAAGGGACTTTGTCCACTAAGATAGTTTTGGAAATGAGTCTTGACTAATAAGAAATGATTCTCTATGATTATCTGTGTATGCCACAAAGTTTCATGTTTTAAGTTATGATTATTGGGATTTCATTTCACTACTATGATTTATCCCATGTTATGAAATTATGCTCTCTTTTGCAGGTTAAGATTTCCAAAATGTTATGTTCTTATGAAAATGATGTGATTGATATTTATTTTGTTTACCCTTACTGAGCATTTGAGATCACCCTTTTATGTTTTCTTTTCCCCAGGATATAAAGAAAGTTTTTAGGTAAAAAAAAGGAAGATATTTATGGGATATGTTGAAGATATTTCACCACGATTAGAAGATTATATTCTGAGTTTCCAAAGACACTAAACTATTATGATCCTTGTGTGTGTGTTTTTTTATGTACTAAGTATTCCGCAAAAGTAATGTAATGTCCATGTACGTCAAGCTTCGGGTCTCTACAGTTGGTATCAGAGGAAAGGTTTAGTAAACCTTTGGAAACTAGAATGTGAGAACGTTAGTGAGATCCCTAGAGATATTTCTAAGTTATGTCTAGGGATGTCCCTAAGGATAAGTATACGTATAGGACATGGTCCTAGAACTATGGTAACGATCTTAGAATTTAACCTAAGATGTTAGATATTAAGGGTACTCCCCCTTTACTATGTTGTTTTCCCTAGCATGATTTTTGCCTCTCACACTATTCTTTTTGGGTTTTAGACGATGGCTGGAACCCGAAAGAACCATGTTGATCAATGCAATGGACAATGCAATGGACAATGTAATGATTGTCCTCCTGAACAAACAAATATTATGGGAGATGGAGTGAAAAATCTTATTGCTATACTTACACAAGCTATGAATCATTCTGGACTTCCAAATAAGCAGAGAAGGGAACAATATTCTATTGAGTCCTTCCTGAGGCAACGTCCACCTTCTTTTAGTGGGTCTTCCGATCCACTTGTTGCTGAACAATGGATCAGTACCACTCAAAAGATATTTTCATTTCTTCAATGTTCTGAACATGATAAAGTCATCTTAGCAGTATATCGTTTGGAAGGTGAAGCTGATCAATGGTGGAATCTTATCAATAATACGAGGCCAAGAGATGAAATTGAGTCCATGGAATGGGATGAGTTCAAGAACTTGTTTTTCAGTAAGTACTTCCCTCGTATTCTTCGAACAAAGATGGAAAAGGAGTTTCTTGAGCTGAAGTAGAAGGATGATGAATCTGTTGGTATATACGAAGCGAATTTTACAAGACTTGCAAGGTATGCATCTGGCATTATTATCCAACCTGAAAGTAAAGTTGATCAATTCTTCAGTGGCTTAAAACCAAATCTTCGAAGGGCATTAGCTATAAGAGACTTCAGTAGCTATGAAGAAATTGTGCATTGTGCTATCAAGGTAGAAATGGAAGTTGGTTTTACTTATCCATCTCATAGTTTTGACAAGAAACAAAAGATGGAGTTCAAGGAGAAATCTCAGAATAATGGTGAAAAGAAGATGAATGTTTCCTTATGCTCAAAGTGTGGAAAGAAGCATGGTGAAGATTGTATTAAAGGGACAAGTAAATGTTTCAAATGTGTAAAGGAAGGTCATCGGGCATTTAAATGCCGCAATGATGGGAAGAAGATGTCTAATAATGCAAATAAAGGAAGGGATACACAGAATGAACCTACTACACTTCAATGCTTCAAGTGCAAGGAAATGGGGCATTATGCTAATAAATTCCCTAATCCAAGGGTTAGTGACGATCGACGTGAGCAACCGCTTAAGGCAAAGGACAAAGGGAAGTCACATGCGATCACTATTGGCGATGTTGAATATGACAACGATGTGGTGGAATGATTAAGTGTTTATGTAATGGGATTCCAGAATAATGTTGTATATAGTATCGTGGAATATTGGAATATTTATGTATTGGTCTATTGTGGTTTTCAATAATTTTATGGCATCGGTAACCATGAAAAGTGATTGAAATATTTTTGTAAAGATGATGATATGCACATAATGAAGGGATAAAGAGAATCTAATATGTTTGATAGTATTCATTAGATCATGATTGATATAAGGACTAAGTGATATCATGGTTTGAGTATATATAATTTTGAGGATTTTAGTATGTGGAAAGTGTTAACTTTTAACTGCATTCATGTTTTCACTAAGGTTCAATGGGTATTCAAGAGAGTACATGATTAAGGCCTTTGAATGTTTGGAATGTGACCAACAACATATATCTTATGATATATGGGGATCAACGATGGTATTAAATCTCTGGTAATCGTTTTCACTAATGATTGGAATGGATTATGTTGGAAATAAGTTAGTATTGTTTAAGGATAGAAGTTTTTTCGATATTATTGATGGGATGTTATAGTAATATAGTTTTAGAAAAAGGACAACCTGCAGGACGGGCGACAGCCCATTGCGTCGGACAAGGTTGTAGGAATCGAACCCACAACCGAAGTGCGACTGGCCTTTATCGCCTACCACTGGCCTACAGGAAGTCCCTGGTTAGTATAAACTAGTTTTATTTTATTAAGAGGTATGATATATGAAGTATAAGTTCATTTTTGGAACCATATACGATTAATCTAACCATAAGATGGACTTATAACTTTTTCTAACCTTTTGTTTGAAAGAGATGGAATGACCCATCATTCTATCACATGATCTGCTAACACATCACGAATAACAAATTCAACTTCATTTCTTTAAGGGATGAAGTGGAAATTGTTCAATTCACGAACAACAGTGAGATTGTACCAAAATCATGCAAGTATTTCTTTTAATTCATCAACTTTAGGGAAATGATCTTGAAAACCAAAAATGTTGTCCTAGTGCCCTTATATCTGATGAATCAGATGGTACCCTAGATCATCACAAATTTATGGCTTTGTGATTTCTGGCTTTTCCATAGCCATGTTCTCTACCACTCTCCATCAGAACATGATGGTTAGATTTCTCTTTCATATCCATATTTTCACCTATGTGGAAACCTAGTGATTAGTTTATTTGGGTAACCATTACGTTTCATACTTTTGTTTTTAAAGATTGGTTTTGGTATTCCTTTTTACGATGTGAGTTTCTATTAAAGAAACTTTCGAATAGTAAACCATTTATAACCCTGACGAATTTCGAGGGCGAAATTCATTTTAAGGGGGGTAGAATGTAACACACCGAGATTTTATGAAAAATATTATTTTAATTTCATTAATGTCTTGTGTTGTATGCTACACCAAGATTACCTTGCGCTATACGCAACACCGTATTGGCTTGCAGTATACGCAACACCATTCTTGGATCGTGTTACACACAATTTTGATAATAGTTATTCTACGCCACATTGAGTATATATATATATATATATTCAATGTATAAGTGAAATATGTTTGGATTATGATATACGAAACAACGAAGGATTCTTGCACAACACGCAACTCTGACTTGGCTTGTATTACACGCAATCACGACCTTCCTCGATAGTGTGTGTTGTACGCAATACCGGGTTTTACTAAACAACGATATATTATTATAATATTATTATGAACTAGCCGTTATGAATAGTATTAAATAAATTTTGAATCTTATAACATTATTATTCGTCTTACACATTTTCTAAAACATGGTATAAGAACAAAATAAATTTTTCGTGTAAAATAAGTATTTTTCAAAAAATGCAGTTTTCCCGCCTTTTGATGGCGCACCCACTTTAAATCTAGTTTTTGACATGTTTATAAGTTTAATTGGACAAAATAAAATTCTTATTTTGAATCAGGATATAAAAATTTACATTAGATAAAGTTTTGATATTTTTCTGATAACTTTCATATTTTAATGAATAGTAAAAACACGCAATATTTTAATTAAAAACAACTTTTTTCATCGTAATATCTTATGTGGTTAAATTATAATATTGAATGGTTTTAAAGTATAAATAGAATATATTTTTACCATTTAATATAATTTATGTCATTAGCATTGATTTTACCTTGAATTCGTAGGTTAAATTAATTCAATCTTTTGCAATGTTTTAAAGAAAAACCTGTTTTCTTTCGACAACGGGATTAATTTTAATTTAATTTCTGCAAATTTTGTGTATTGAATTTGGAAAAATGGATTCCATATTTGGAATAAATGGATCCAAATTATGTTTATAAGCTAATTTTTATTTTTGGGAATTATGAATAGTAACTACGGTAAATTTTATTTACCATATTTAAAGGTAAATCGGGTAATTAAGGGTAAATATAATATTTTAAAATTATCCTAAAAAATGTCAAAATCCTATTTTATGACTAAAAGTCGACCCATATCACCTAAGGGTCGGATTAGATTCATTTAATTAAATTTTTTCAATGAAAATAATTTAATTATTATTAAAACCAAAGAATGTGACAACATGTCACTTTCCTAAATCTTATAAGTATAATAATTTTAATCTAGTGATAAACTTAATGAAACTTAAAACATGAATAGTCTCAAGAAATATAATATAATTATCTACATCATAGGAATTTATTTATAATTTTTAGAGATTAAATAATTATCATTTATTATGACACAAAGATGATGCAGTAATTGTCTTATTAATGAAATATTGACATAATTGATGTTATAAATGCCCAAATAAATGTAATTTGAGACTTTTTATGACTTACACTAATTTTCTAGGTTAATATGACATGTTATTGTTGATATAAGTAACTTGGTTCGAACTTATCATTCTGTTATGAATTTCATAAAAATCATGTACCAAATAGTGTCAAAATTGACATAAATTAGTTTTTAAAACAAATATTATATTATTAATTGTTATTTAATTCCTAAAAATCTAAGGTTCTGCTGAATTACTTAGATAAGAATATATATATTAATAATAAACAACTTGGGGTTCTTTTGTCTTGTTATGGTAAGTTTATTAACCATATAGTGTAAAAAACAAAAAGACACGGTAAAAGTTAAATTATTTAACTTAGAGTTAAATCTAATTGATAAGGTTAAAATAATAACCTAAACTTGTCTAAATCCTATTGGATTAGAGTATTGCGACCCATAACCACTTTATCTTCGAAATAAGACCCTTTCAAACCATTATAAACCGAATTTGACCTTAATATAAAATAATATTTTGAGATTTTCCTAAGGTGCCCCTCTCCTCCCTTATAAAAGGGCACCTCCTCCCTCTCCTCCTCACACCAATTTGAGCATTCAAGCTCGGACAAACCCTGACAAAATCTCTTCTCCACTTCCCTAGTATCATCCTAGAGGTCCTGGTATTCTTCAAAGACCATCCTTAGTTCTTTAAGTGGTGGTTAAGTGAAGGCGCGTCAAAAAGAGGTAATATCCATTACCGATCTTTTTCAATTTCTTTCTTCTTCAACTTCTTCTTATTTAGTTGTTTCATGATAAAGTAATAACATCAGTATTTCTTATATAATTATATGTTATTACAAATATGAAACAACTCTAATTAACCTTCTATCCATCCTACGTAAAAAGGAAATCACCGCGCGTGCGTACGTACGGCATACCGTCTCCATGCCGTGGTGTAATCTATTTTCCACCACCACCTTACTTGGATGCGTATAATGGTGTAAATAATGAATATATATGACTATTATAAAGTGATACTGATTGTTAAATAGTATACATACACTCCAATACAATTCCACTATCATAGGAACGATATCATCACTCGTGCGTATGTACGGAATACCGTCTCCACGATGTGATGCGACTCGTTCTAAATGATCTTAATTTCATAATGATTATATAAATGAATTGACTGAATTAATATGATATATATTAAATTAATACCATTCTGTAAATGAGGTATCTATGACCTAAAGATAAGAATAAGAATTTATTCGACAAACACGCATAAGAACAAAAAGTAATAAACACCTGAATAACAAGTAGTAATGAAATATTACTACTAAGAAGCTAAGAATATGACCATATATGATATCATAAAAATAAGTATGATTCTGTAATAAGTCAATAACATTATTTAAATCATTATACAGGAGGTTTGGACACATACAGGGCATATCGGACCTAAGGTAAGGGAAATATCACAATCTCATTTTTATCCGAGAATATTTATACTTTGGTATTTACTGGGATGTATTTTATCATCCACATCTATGTTTCCTCAATATGTAATATTATTTCCATCCACCTACAATTGTTTAAATCCAATTTTACCCTTTGGTGAGTTTTTAGTAAAAGATATGAAAGGAATCTTTTGTCGTTTTTCATACGAGGTACTTTTTGACTTTTCCGACAAAAGTACGAGAAGAATGTTTTTTTAACTTATAAGGCATGAATGGATTTTTAAAACATTATTTCCAAGAAGCTTACTTTAAAAGTTTTCCAGTTTATTTTTAATCAACTTCTTTTAGTTTTGAATTGTATGACATGTTATGAAAGGAAAAGTGTTTTTAAAGTAGAAAGGATATTTTCCTCAAGAATGGAGTTCAAGAGTTTTATCAAAATTATTTTTCGTCTAAGATAATAAAGGGTTCTGTTTCTATCCCTATTATTACATGGATTTTATTATGTTGTGATGTAAATATTTTTATGAATTCCTTTATCTTATATGAATTGTTTTATGGTGTAACGATGTTTAAGATTCCCATTTTTATTACATGGGTTATGCAATGATGTATGATTTATGGTTTTGTGGCACACATAAGAATGGTATAATTATGAGATGGGTGGGACCTATATCTCCCTCCAATTCATTGGGTAAAGATTTTATATCTCATGAGATAGACATGGCTAGAACGGTAGGTTATACCGGTTCAGTGAAATAGGACTGAAACGAGGGTGACTCAGTTCAGAAAGGGACTTTGTCCACTAAGATAGTCTTGGCAATGAGTCTTGACTAATAAGAAATGATTCTCTATGATTATGTGTGTATGCCACAAAGTTTCATGTTTTAAGTTATGATTATTGAGATTTCATTTCACTACTATGATTTATCCCATGTTATGAAATTATGCTCTCTTTTGCAGGTTAAGATTTCCAAAATGGTATGTTCTTATGAAAATGATGTGATTGATATTTCTTTTGTTTACCCTTACTGAGCATTTGAGCTCACCCTTTTATGTTTTCTTTTCCCCAGGATATAAAGAATGGTTTTAGGAAAAAAAAAAGGAAGATCTTTATGTGATATGTTGAAGATCTTTCACCATGATTATAAGATTATATTCCGAGTTTCCAAAGACACTAAACTATTATGATCCTTGTGTGTGTGTTTTTGTTATGTACTAAGTATTCCGCAAAAGTAATGTAATGTCCATGTACGTCAAGCTTCAGGTCTCTACACACTGGGTCTGATAAAACCCTTTCCTTAAAGGTCTTCCAAAAACACCATTAACTTCTAGAGCCCAATAGGGTTCATGTGATCTACTACAAAATATTTCAGTGTAGTATCAGGTTTCAAGTTAATGTAGATCTCCATATCCTACCTTGGAGGTAGTTCGAGAACATATTGGGAGAAGATGACCAAACAATCCTCCACCACTGATAGAATCTAGAAAACTAAAGTCCCCAATATGCCAAGGGATAAGCTTTAAAACTATTTGGTGATGGGTGGTAGGTTCCTAGTCGTAAGGAAAACTCACTAATCCCATTGATCACTCTCTCCTATAAATAAAAATATCCACCCATCTATCCAAAGGAATATAACTTATTTACGATTATAGTCAAACCATCCTCGAATAACAGAAATCTAGTTTATACACAAGATAATGACATAAGGATTCATCATTATGACTAGGAGGTCCCACAAGAAATTCTCTCCATTGATCACCAAATCACACTATATACAGATGTGTAATATAGATGACTTACACATAGCAGGAACCTCTAGCCATATATTTTGGGCCACAGTCTCATTTGGGAGCTATATCTCTCAGATAAGGGATATGGAGATGAAGTATTCCCTCATACATGTGTATACAAGTGCTTTAGAAAAATTAAAAAATTAACATATCATACTTTGAATTATCTTATTATAAGCATGGTCATAACCCTCTGTAGCATATAAATACAAATGACCTCTACCACCGTCTCTCTAAACCTGGTGTGGACCACCAAGTGGCGGTTGTGAAAGTAACTCCTAGTGTCTCCCTCCAATAGCAGCTCCTCCCTCTAATTCTCAACCTACTCCACTATCAACACAAACTTCTTGTGGCCGCCCTAACCACACCCATGAGATCCCTGACCATGGAAATACCTTTGTTATGGTGGTCCATCCACTATATTCAAACCCTCTATGTCACTTCGTATCAGGAAATCATGATCCATGTGATATTTCCAATTACAAGCATTGAATCATCCATATATTGAATGATAGAATCATATGTGAGATCCCTGAGTCATAGATCGACAAGTCTGAGTGTAGACATGATTATGCCACTTATATAGAAACCTCCAAATAAAATCATTATAAAAAATGTAGAAATCTCATCCACATGATGTCCATTACCATACCAACCTCCCTTAGGGTAGAAATTCTCAGTAACCAGAGCCCACTATAGCACTACCATTTTGGTAGGAAGGAACAAGAAGACTATTGTAACTCCCAAAGCTTCTACGGTATGCCTCTTTTTGAATAATACAGTAGTGTGTGTTGTACGCAACTTCGAGTTCTAACACACACCACAACCAATCAAACTAGCCGTTATGAATAGTAATAACCACTTTTTGAAATTTTATAAATTTTATATTTCAAAATGGATTTCATTTTTGGATTCAGAATATCAAAATTATCTTAGGGTGAATTTTTGGTATTTTTCTAAAAACATTTAATTTTTGAGGAATAGTAAAAAAAATGAGTTATAGTTTAAAACCGAATTTTTTATTAAATAATTATTTACTTTATTTAAATTTATTTTAGGTCAAAATAGACACATAATGCCTATATAAGTTCAATTTAATTAATTGGAGTCAATTTATAATAATTTTTTATATATAAAAATTTTATAGAACTTTTCACCGTCTTTTACCCACCTCCTTGGCGAATTTTCAAATTCACATAAAACATAATTTTACTACTTCTGTTAATGGAATTTCAAAAATCTGAAAGACACAGTTGATATCAGTGAGTAAAATGTGGTTCAATGAGGTGAAAATAATTTTTGATGAATAGTAACTTTTTACTTTTATTTACCATGGTTAAAGGTAAATAGGGTAATTAAGGGTAAAAATGATATTAATATTACCATAACACATGTCCTAATTCTATTGTACAAGTGTATCTCATCCAAAAACAACCTTAGGAATAAAATATCATCATTTAGGTCAACTTGGATTAGATTAGGACATTTATTATTATTTAATTCAAAGAACTGTTAAAAGAGTTAAAATCAAAGTTTAATTACTAAAACATTTTTAATATAGGGTTTTACATAAGATAAATTCGATTGTAAATATTCATTCAAAACATAATACGATTTCCTACATAATGGTTTTTTATTTATATTTTTTATACATTAAAAAATTTAATTTATTAATGACACAATGGTGATGCAGTAATTACCGAATTAATGAAATATTAAAATAATTGATATTATAAATATCCAAATAAATGTAATTTGAGACTTTTTATGAATTCCAATACTTTTTTAGGATAATATGACATGTTAGGATTGATTTAATTAACTTTTTTGGAAGAAATCATGCTGTTATGATTTTCACAAAAATTAAATTCTAAATAGTGTCAAAATTGACATAAAAGTGTTTTTAAAACAAATATTATATTATTAATTGATATTATATTCCTTAAAATCTAAGGTTAGGCCAAGGGACTTGTATCATGATAGGTTTATCATTAATAGACCACTTAGGGGTCTCATGGAAGTTTATATTAAGTTTATTAACCATATAATATAAAAATAAAAAAAGACATGGTAAATGTCAAACTATTTAACTAAGAGTTAAATATAAATGAGAAGGTTAGTATAGTAACAAAAACCTGTCTAAAATATATTGGTTGAAAGTATTTCCAACCATCCCCACCTTAACATATAAATAATCCACTTTTAATACATTAGAAACCGAATATGGATTTATTATAAAATAATATTTCTAGCTTTTCCAAAGGATCCCCTCACCCCTCTTATAAAAGGGCACTCCCCCTTCTCACTAATTCGCCCCATCAAAGCCATTTGGATCAGGCAACCTCTGCCAAAATATAATCATAACTTCACTCAATTCAACCTAGAGGCCTTAGTTTTATCAGAAATCCAACTTAATGATCCTTTTGATCAAATCAAAAGGAAGGACCCTAAGAAGAGGTAATGTTTTCACCACCCTCTTTCAAGTTCCTTTCTTCTTCAACTTCTTATTTCTTTGTTATTACCATTCTAAAATAATAACTCCACTATCTTCTATATACTGTGATGTTATTATAAATATGGTACTTCCATATTCAGTATTGTATCCATCCTTTGAATGACATGTCACCATACGTGTGTACGTACGACTTACCGTCTCCACGTCGTGGTGTAATTGTTATTCAAAACATTATTATTTGGATGGGTATGATAATGATGTGTAATGTAAGTAAATAATAAATATAACATTATAATGATTCAGTATATATGATATAACATCCAATTATATATTATTTTAATATCAAAATAATGATATTTTCACTCATGCGTACGTACGGACTACCGTCTCCACGAACGCGATGAGATTCATTCTCCATCGTATCCATTCAAGTCTAATTCTCATTTGATGATTAAAAATAATTTTTAAGGACATTATATCATTCTGGATATGAATAAGATACAACCTATCCAAAACAAACATGGCTTATGTAACAAAACATATAGAAGAAAACGAGTAAGTTAACACCAGAAACAACGATAATACGAAGATGTTATTAACAAAGCAATGTTAAAAGATCATATATGATATCATATTAATGTATATGATTCTTGTATAATTTAATAACAATTATTTCACCATTATACAGGGGGTTCAACTACCCTTAACCAAGGAAAAGAATAAGGTAAGGGTTTATTTCACAATCTCTTCATTATCCGAGGTCATTTATACGTAATTATCTACTGGGACCTCTTTATAATCCACATCCATGTTTCTTACAAATGTATTTCAAAACATTCTTACTATTTTACAGACTATGGGTTAAATTCATTTATACCCTTGTTTTAATTTTTATAAGAAGTTTATAAAGGAATCTTTCTGTCGTTTTCCAAACAAGGTCCTTTTGACCTTTTCGGAAGAATTACAGTAAGAATGTCTTTTTTAACTTATACGGTGTGTGCGGATATTTTCCGCCATTATAAAATCGTCAAAGCTTCCCTTACAAGATTATAATAAAATTTTCAACGTAAAAGTTTTCTTTTATAATTATGTGTCTTTTAAATGACTTCAAAAAAAAGAGATATTTCTCTCAAATAATTTTGATTTCATCTATGTCAACATCCTTTGGTAGATTTTAAGCTTATTTGAAGTTGATTTATTATGATACACAGCTTCCATATTTTATTGATGGTTTTCTGTTATGTTTGATTGTGGATGTTTAATTTTTATACCATTCATGGTTTATGGATAAAGTATTGACATTTTTTATGCTAGTTTTAATACGAATGTTTATGTTATGTTTAAACCTGTTCATATGAGGAATGCATTGGACTTAATAAGTTACGGGTGGAGCCCGCTATAGCTCCTCGATGCATCGATAGGTCTGATGAGGCAAAATATTGTCTTGTCATAAGGCCTTGATAAAATCTTATTTGTAGTCTTGGCACAAGGCCTTGACTATGTGGTTATGATAGTTTGGCATTATGCATTCCAATATTATGAAAGTGGTTATTGATATTGCATGTGATTATTCGACTAGTAGAATATCCATGTGAATAAGTAAATGGAATTACTTCATTTTATTTTTTCCATGTTATACTGAAGTTCAAGTTTAAAAGGATTTTGTTTTAGTTATACATTGCCTTAAATTTTTATACTTATTTATGAAAATTTCCCTATATTGTTATCCTTACTAAGAATCTGAGCACACCCCTTTCAATTTTTTATTTTTCCTAGGATGTGAAGAAGTATTTTATAAATGACTTGCACGGATAGTATGAGGGGATATGAAGACTAGATGATGTTTTAGTTTTCATTTTATGATGTAGTTGTAAGACTTATGAATATATCTAGTGTTTCCAAGACTACTAAACTAATCGGTCCTTCGGGACATGATTCCTGGTAATCAAGCCAATGTTATGTAATAATGCACAGACTTAGGGTAACTGGGGTCGGGGCATTACAGTTGGTATCAGAGGATGTTTAGTACAATCCTTGTAATCTAGATTTAGATAAACTCTGATTAGATCACATAGATCTAAGATGGAATTTGAGGATTAGTATAGAAGAACTTCCTAGAATTTTGGTATTATAGAGATTTTGTGAGTTTTTCGAGCAATACATCCCTGTCGAGATACGAGCAGGTAGAGGTGGCTCTGGTAAAGATGTACCTAGGAGTGAAACCTCAGACAAGGAGTTTCGGGCCTGACCCAGGGTATCCTGGTACACGACAACGGGCCTTGCTGAACTCTTGGTTACGACACTCCCAGGGGATATGCAAAGGATAATTCTCATTTTCTTTACAAACCATTATGAAGGGTTTATGAGTATATACTTCCTCAAAGAAAACATTTTTTATGATTATGGATTATATCCATAAACTTTTGAATTTTTGTTAAGTGTTTTAGAAGTTTAGAATTATGTATTTTGATTAATAAACTAGTCTAGTTTATGCCATTTTTTAGAAATGGCACCTAGTGGAAGGAATGGAAACTGTATCAATGCACGCACTCCATGTAGGGATTGCCCTCCTGATCAAGATAATTATAGTGGAGCTGGTGATGCAACGGGTGTTGATCAGCTAATCACCATACTGGGACAACTCACTCAGGCTATGAATAATAACCTTACAAGTATGGAGCACCCAGATCCAAAGCATTGTGGGTCAATGTTAGATCACTTCATGAGGTAACAACCACCAACATTCAATAGCAGTATAAATCCCTTAGTATATGAGAAATGGATAAATTCCTTAGTGAAAATATTCCATGCATTGGGGAGTAGTGAAAGGGAAAAAGTTATCATGGCACTTTACCGCCTCATTGGAGATGTTGACCAATGGTGGTCATTGATTCAAAACACGAAGGAAGATGATGAAGTATCAAAATATGGAATGGAGGGATTTCAAAGATCTTTTCATAGAAATATACTTTCCTTGTGACCATCGAGCAGATATGGAAAGGAAATTTCTGAGTCTGAGACAAAAGGAGGATGAGAATGTCGCAAAGTATGAGGCTAACTTTACAAGGTTAGCGAGGTATGCTACAGATTAGATACATAACCCAGGAAGTAATATTGATCATTTCTTTGATGGGTTAAAACCATTTCTCCATCGAGCATTAGTCTCACAAACCTTCTCGTCGTATGAAGATATTGTCTCGTGTGCTATCAAGACGGAAATGGAATTCCCTAAGTCTTACAACTTTAAAGAAAAGCAAGAGAAGAAGAGATCTACTGATCACTTTGGAAATGGAAATAAGGGGAAGAAGGGAAAATTTTAATATCCATCCTATAGTAAATTTGGGAAGAAACACTCTGGTACTTTCTTGAAAGGAATGGTATTCTGTTACAAGTGAGGTGAAAAAGGCCACCAAGCTCGTGATTGCAAGGGGAAGAAGGAAGATACTGATTTTCGATGCTACAACTGCAGGGAGATGGGACATTATGAAAATGAATGTCCTAAGCGTCAGGGGAATTTACCTCGGAAAAGGCCAAGGGATCAAGGCCAAGGTTATGCTATCACTATTCCTGAGGTAGAAGCTCCGAAAGATGTGGTGGTAGGTAATTTAATGGTTTCCTCAAGTTTAGCAAATGCATTATTTGATTATGGATCATCGCATTATTTCATATTTTCCCAGTTTTCTAAGAAAATTAGATATTTCCAATTTGATTTAACAAGGGATTTGTCAGTGAAAACCCCTAAGGGAAGTATCATTGCCACAATGTTTTGTCAATCAGTCCCCATTAAGTCATATAAATGTTCTTTATCTACTGATCTCATCATCATACCCATGATTGAATTTGATATAATCCTCGGTATAGATTGGCTTTCGGACCACTATGTGAATATTTATTGTAAGAAGAAGGAGGTTACAATATTTGATGATGATGATAAGGAACACCTTATCTTTAGAGCAGAATCGTCACCACCTAATTTTTATCTAGATCCACCCCTCGTAGATCAACTAAATTCAATTATCAGGGAGGAATAGAATGAAATAAATGTGGGTGAGGAAAAGAATTTTCAAATAGAGGATGTACCTATTGTGAAAGAATATGTTGATGTGTCTTCGGAAGATTTACCTAGACATCCTCCATAATGAGAAATTGAGTTTTCTATTGATTTAATTATGGGTTCAAGGCCCATATAGAAGACCTCTTATAGAATGGCCACTACAGAATTAGTAGAACTAAATAAACAACTAGAGTAATTGAGTAATAAAGGATTTATTCGCCCTAGTGTTTCTCCATGGGGAGCCCCTGTCCTTTTTGTTAAGAAGAAAGATGGATCTATGAGGTTATGTGTCGACTATAGGGAAATAAATTCTATAACAAAAAAGAACAAGTACCCATACCTCACATTGATGATTTATTCGACCAACTTCATTAAGCTCAATACTTTTCAAAGATTGACCTTAGATCTGGATACCATTAGTTTTGTGTAAAGAAGGAATACATTCCGAAGACAGAATTTCGAACAAGGTATGGGCATTACGAGTTTATAGTAATGCCTTTTGAATTGACTAATGCACCATCTGTATTCATGGATCTAATGAATAGAGTTTTCAAGGAATATATCGATTATTTTGTGGTGGTATTTATTAATGATATCTTGGTATACTCCAAAATCCATGAAGATCATGAAAATCACTTGCACATTATCCTGAAGACTCTTAGAAGACATGAATTATATGAGAAGTTTAGAAAGTGTGAATTCGGGATTCAGGAGATTTCTTTTCTTGGCTATATTGTCTCCAAAGATGGAATCTCTGTTGATCCTTCTAAGACAAGAGAAATCCAAGAATGGCCAGCACCGACGAGTATAACTAAGGTACACAGTTTTATTGGTTTGGCAGGTTATTATCGACGTTTCGTCCAGAATTTTGCCCGATTAGCTAACCCATTAACGAAGCTCACACGTAAAGGGGTTAAATTTTTTTGGAAAAAAAGGGTGTGAAGAATTTTTTAAATAACTGAATAGTAAATTATTCAATGCTTTTATATTGACTCTACCATCGGGGAATGATGGGTACATTATTTATAGTGATGCATCGAAGAAAGGACGTGGCTGTGTCCTTATGCAGAATGATAGAGTTATTTCCAATGCATCACGGAAGCTGAAAATTCATGAGAAAAACTATCCTACTCATGATATTGAGTTAGCTGGTGTAATATTTGCTTTAAAGATATGGAGACATTATCTCTATGGTGAAAAATCTGAGATTTATACTGATCACAAGAGTTTTAAGTATATTTTCTCACAGAAAGAACTCAACATGAGGCAAAGGCGATGGCTTGAACTACTCAAAGATTATGATTGCACGATACACTACCACCCGGGGAAGGCAAATAAGGTGGCAGATGCTTTGAGTAGAAAGTATCATGGAGTTTTGAATAAGATGATTGTTGAAAAGGATCCTATATACCTAGATCTAGTAAAGATGGATATGGGAATAGCCATGGAAGGTGAAAAATCAATGCTTTTTCAAATGGTTTCTGAACCATCTTTACTAGAAAGGATAAAGAGTTCTCAGAATGGTGATGAAGAGTTTCAAAAGAAGATTAAAGCTGTGAATGATGGGAGATTAAGTGAATTTGTGTATGAAGATGGAATTTCGATGTTTGGGAAGAGACCTTGTGTTCCCAATATACCTGATCTAAAAAGAGAATTGTTGGATGATGCTCATAGTTCCAATTTCTCTATAAACCCTGGGAGCACCAAGATGTATAGAGATTTGAAGGAACATTTTTGGTGGGACAACATGAAGAGGGATATTGCTGATTTTGTGTCAAGATTTATGGTTTGTCAACAAGTGAAATCTAGAAGGCAACAGCCTAGAGGAGTCATGCAACCTCTTCCCATACCTGAGTGGAAATGGGATAATATCACGATTGACTTTGTCATGGGACTACCAAAGACTCCTAGAAGGAACGATGCAATATGGGTCATTGTTGATCGTCTTACCAAGTCAGCGCATTTTCTTTCTATAATTGAGGATCTACCACTTGAACATCTAGCAAGACTATATATTAATGAAGTTGTGAGACTTCATGGAGTACCCCTATCGATTGTTTCTGATCGTGATCCCCGTTTTACTTCAAGATTATTGAAAAGTCTTCAGAAGGCCTTGGATATTGAACTTCATTTGAGCACTTCTTACCACCCTCAAATAGATGGACAATCAGAACGAACTATTCAAACCTTAAAAGACATGTTGAGATCATGATCACTTGACTTTCAGGGTATGTGGGATCAATATTTACCTCTGGTAGAATTTTAATATAACAATAGCTTCCATTCAAGTATTCAGATGGCACCATATTAAGCATTATACGGAAAGAGATGCCGCACACCAACCTGTTGGGATGATGTTGGTGAAAGAAAACTTTTAGGCCCAAAACTGGTTGAGGAAATGATGGAAAATGTGAAGTTAATCCAAACCCACATCAAAGCAGCTCAAAGTAAGCAGAAGAGCTATGCCAATAATCGAAGGAAGGATTTTGGAATTTTAGGTTGGAGATCATGTTATCTTGAAGGTATCTCCATGGAAGGGAGTTATACATTTTGGTAATAAGGGTAAATTGAGTCCCAGGTACATCGGACCTTTCAATATTCTATAAGGAATTAGGGCTGTAGCTTACCATTTGGCAATGCCGCCAAGTCTCTCCAAAGTTCATGATGTGTTCCATGTATCCCTATTGAGAAAATACATGCCCGACCCAACGCATGTACTCACTTATGAGGAATTAGAACTGGAACATGGTCTATCTTATTGCGAAGAGCCCGTCAGGATTCTTGATACAAGAGAACAAGTGCGGAGAAACCAGACGACTCGTCTGGTAAAAGTTCTATGGAGAAACCATAAGATGGAAGAGAAAACTTGGGAACCTGAGGAACTTATGATGAAGAACCACCCGATTCATTTCATGCGTTAGTATTCAAGAAATTTCAAGGACGAAATTATTTGAAGGAGGGGATAATGTAACACCCCAAGCTTCTACGGTACGCTTCTCTTTGAAAAATACAGTAGTGTGTGTTGTATGCAACTTTGAGTTATAACACACACTACAACCAATCAAACTAGACCTTATGAATAGTAATAACTAATTTTTGAAATTTTATAAATTTTATCTTTCAAAATGGACTTCATTTTTGGATTTGGAATATCAAAATTAGCTTAGGGTGAATTTTAGGTATTTTTTTGAAAAATTCAATTTTTGATGAATAGTGAAAAACACTGAATTATAGTTTAAAACCGAATTTTTTATTAAACAATTATTTATTTTATTTAAATTTATTTTAGGTAAAAATAGACACATAATGCCTATATAATTTCAATGTAATTCGTTGGAGTCAATTTATAATAATTTTAGATATATAAAAAATTTATAGAACTTTTCACCATCTTTTACCCACCTCCTAGGAGAATTTGCAAATTCACATAAAACATAATTTTACCGTTTCTGTGAATGAAATTCCAAAAATCCGAGAGACACGGTTGATATAAGTAAGTAAAACGTGGTTCAATGAGATGAAAATAATATTTGGTGAATAGTAACTTTTTACTTTTATTTACCATGGTTAAAAGTAAATAGGGTAATTAAGGGTAAAAATGATATTAATATTACCCTAACACATGTCCTAATTCTATTGGACAAGTGTATCTAGACCAAAAAAAACCTTAGGAATAAAATATTATCATTTAGGTCCACTTGGATTAGATTAGGACATTTATTATTATTTAATTTAAAGAAGAGTTAAAAAAGGCAAAATCGAAGTTTAATTACTAAAACATTTTTAATATAGGGTTATACATAAAATAAATTCGATTGTAAATATTAATTAGAAATGTAATAATATTTCCTATATAATGGTATTTTATTTATAACTTTTAGACATTATATAAGTTGATTTATTTATGACACAATGGTGATGCAGTAATTACCGAATTAATGAAATATTAAAATAATTGATATTATAAATATCTAAATAAATGTAATTTGAGACTTTTTAGGAATTCCACTAGGATAATATGACATGTTAGGATTTATTTAATTAACTTTTTTTTAAGTAATCACGCTGTTATAATTTTCAAAAAAATAAAATTCAAAATAGTGTCAAAATGGACATAAAAGAGTTTTTTTTAAATATTATATTATTAATTGATATTCAATTCTTAAAATTCTGAGGTTCAGCCAAAGGACTTTTATCATGATAGGTGTATCATTAATGGACCACTTGAAGGTCTCTTGAAAGTTTATAGTACATTTATTAACCATATAATATAAAAATACAAAGATACATGGTAAACGTCAAACTATTTAACTAAGAGTTAAATATAAATGATAAGGTTAATATAGTGACCCAAACCTGTCTAAAATATATTGGTTGAAATTATTTCGACCCATCCCCACCTTAACCTTTAAATAATATACTTTGGAGCCATTAGAAACCGAATATGGATTTATTAAAAAATAATATTTCTAGCTTTTCCAAAGGATCCCCTCACCCCTCTTATAAAAGAGCACTCCACCTTCTCACTACTTCGCACCTTCAAATCCATTTGGCTCGGCCAACCTCTGCCCAAATATCCTCCCAACTTATATCACTTCAACCTAGCGGCTTTATTTTGATCATAAAGCCAACTTAAGGAGCCCTTTTGATCAAATCAAAAGGAAGAACCCGAAGAAGAGGTAATGTTTTCACCACCCTCTTTCAAGTTCCTTTCTTCTTCAGCTTCTTCTTTCTTTGTTATTTCTATTCTAAAATAATAACTCCAGTATATTATATATACTGTGATTTTATTATAAATATGGTACTACCATATTCAGTTTTCTATCCATCCTTTGAATGACATGTTACCATACGTGCGTACGTATGGCTTATCGTCTCAACGTCGTGGTGTAATTGTTATTCAAAAAATTATTATTTGGATGGGTATGATAATGATCTGTAATGGAAGTAAATAATAAATATAACATTATAATGATTCAGTATATATGATATAACATCAAATTATATATTATTTTAATATCAAAAGAATGATGTTGTTGCTCGTGCGTACGTACGGACTACCGTCTCCACGAACGCGATGAGATTCATTCTCCATTGTGTCCATTAAAATATTATTCTCATTTGATGATTAAAAATAATTTTAAAGTACTTGATATCATTATGGATATGAATACGATACAAACTATCCAAAACAAACAAGTATTATGTAACAAAACATATAAAATAAAACAAGTAATTTAACACCCGGAACAACGATAATACTAAGATATTATTAACAAAGAAATGTTAAAAGATCATATATGATATCATATTAATGTATATGATTATTGTATAATTTAAAAACAATTATTTCACCTTTATTCAGGAGATTAAACTACCCTCAATCAATAAAAAGTACAATTTAAGGGTTTATTTCACAATCTTTTCATTATCCAAGGTCGTTTATACGTAATTATCTACTAGGACCTCTTTATCATCCACATCCATGTTTCTTAAAAATGTATTTCAAAACATTCTTACTATTTTACAGACTATGGGTTAAAGTCATTTATACCCTTGTTTGACTTTTTATAAGAATTTTATAAAGGAATCTTTCTGTCGTTTTCTAAACAAGGTCCTTTTAGCCTTTTCGGAAGAATTGAGGTAAGAATGTCTTTTTTTAACTTATATGGAATGTGTGGTATTTTCTGCTATTATAAAATCGTCGAATCTTCCCTTACAAGCTTATAAGAATATTTTCAAAGTAAATTTTTTCTTTTATAAATATGTGTCTTTTAAATGACTTAAAAAAAGAGATATTTATCTCAAATAGTTTTGATTTCATCTATGTCAACATCCTTTGATGGATTTTAAGCTTATTTGAACTTGATTTATTATGATACAAAACTTCTATATTTTATTGATGGTTTTGTGATATGTTTGACTGTGGATGTGTTATTTTTATACCATTCATGGTTTATGGAGAAAGTATTGACATTTTGTATGCTATTTTTAATACGAATGTTTATGTTGTGTTTAAACCTGTTCATATGAGGAATGCATTGGACTTAATAAGAGATGGGTGGAGCCCGCTATAACTCCTCGATGCATCGGTAGGTCTCATGATACAAACTAGTGTCTTGTCAAAATGCCTTGACAAAATCTTATTTTTAGTCTTGGCACAAGGGCTTGATTATGTGGTTATGATAGTCTGGAATTATGCATTCCATCATTATGAAAGTGGTTATTGATATTGCTTGTGATTATTCGACTAGTAGAATCTCCATGTTAATAAGTAAATGGAATTACTTCATTTTATTTTTTCCATGTTATGCTGAAGTTCAAGTTTAAAAGGCTTTTTTTAGTTATACATTGCGTTAAATTTTTATGCTTATTTATGAATGTTTCTCTATATTGTTATCCTTACTGAGCATCTGAGCTCACCCCTTTGAATGTTTTATTTTTTCCAGGATGTGAAGAAGTATTTTATGAATGACCTGCAGGGATAGTATGTGGGGATATGAAGACGATATGTTGTTGTATTTTTCATTTTATGATGTAATTGTAAGACTTATGAATATATCTAGTGTTTCCAAGACTACTAAACTAATCGGTCCTTCGGGAAAGGATTCCTAGTAATCAAGACAATGTTATGTAATAATTAACCGACTCTGGGTAACTGGGGTCGGGGCATTACAACTATGCTGGCACATATGTCCCTACGATGGCCCTAAAAACATCATTTCCCAGAAGAAACCAATTTTACCTATATTTAAGGAGTAACAAATAAATTTAGTGACAGTTGTGACCTAATTAGTAACTGTTATATCACCATAATACATCTTGAGATGCTCATGTAACTGTATAGAGCACAGTTAAAGGGTAATGCTCATCGTAAAACAATCTCTGGATTTTTGACCATGACAGGGTCATCACATCAATGGTCTATGTCATCAGACTACACCAGCTCCCTTATGTCCCATGAAGAAGGATATTTAAAAGAAAAACAACTGATTTTTTAGGGTCTAAACAATCATATCGATTATGATCATCGACTCATTGTAATCCTCTAATACTTGTGTAACACCCAGAGATATTGTGAATAATTATATTTAGAATTAATTTATTATTTTTAATATTAATCATTTCACACAGCACAAAATATTGTTTTTATTAAATCACTAATGTATATCTTCTTTATAAACTACACCAAGGTAGTCTTATTCTACACGCAACACTGATTGTTCTTGTGTTACACACAAGAGTATGTTTCTGTGATACGACACTTTATTATTATAATTATTTATATGACATAACAAAAAAATAGCTGTTAAAATTATTATATTAATAGTATTAACTAATTTTTAATTTTTTTTATAATGGTTTCATTTAAATAATACTTATTGATAGTGAAATATATATTTTTTTTGAAGTCGTTATGTGTTCAAAATATAATTTTCCTAAAGGAGTAGCTTCTTATATTCTTTTTTGGAAAATAATAAAATTAATTTTAAAACCTCATAGAAGTTTAACCGGATAAAATAAACTTCATTTTTTAATTTTTAATGTCAACATTTTTTTAAGGGGAATTTTTGGGTTCTTTCTGTGAAACGTCATTTTTAGATGATCAGTGAAAAATTCGGAATTTTAATTCAAAACATATTTTTCATATAATGTAATTATATAGTTAAATTAAATTTTAAATTGGGTTTAAAGACAAAATAGATATATTATAAATCTATTAATCCAATTAATTTCATTGGAATTATTTTTATATTGAATTTAGATGCAAAAGTTTAATGGAATTTTGAACATTCTCACATTAAAAATCATATTTCTCTCCACGTTTGTGGGATTAGCATTATTCTTAATTTTTATGATAATATGAATTCAATTTATAGAAATGAAAGTACACCATTTTAATCCATATAATATATATATTCTAATAATATCAACTTAATTTTTTTACCATAAATATTAGTGAAAGTGATTAGAATTAATTTACACAATTCAGGTAAAATTAAGCTTAACAGGGGACTAAACCATAAAAGTTACGGACATAATGAACTATAATTGTTTCCAAAACACATTTTATGGAAATATTGTGTCCATAAACCTTCCATTATTTATTTTAGTTGATTTTTTATGGCTTTATTTAGGAAAAAACGTGGGTACACCTAACTTGTTTTCCAAAATTCCAAGTGTGTCTCCTCCCTCCCTTATAAAAGGGCACCACCTGTCCCCATTTTTCACACCTCTCAAAACACATTGGTATGGCCAATATTTTCTCAATTAACTTCCCAAAATCCCTCCCTCCCTCCTTGAATCATCCAGTTTGGATGAAATACAATCATAGAATCCATTTGGTGCAAACCAAAAGAAGTTACCCAAATAAGAGGTAACATCCTTTCTCAAGATCCTTTCATTTGTTTCCTTTATCTACTTACTCAATTATTATTATTCCTTGAATACATAATATCCTTAGAATCATTAATATAATGAGATTTGTGTTATATTAGATCCACTTACACTTACGCACACATCCATCTAATGGGTAATGAACATACTATTCTTATGTTTGGAGAACTAACGCCTCACAAAATGTTGTTGTTCATTTCTCATTTCCCACATTTCATTTTTGGGAATTATGACTGAAAAAATATTTTGATATTATATATATTATTTTCCCATTATTATTTAATTACTATGTATTGAATATCTCCATGCCTTCCTTTTTGTGTAAATATGATAACTTCGTTTGGGGAAGTGTGGACTACGGCCTCCTTAAAGTGATGTGATTTGTTCACAAACTACATATAATATATTAAGGAAGGGTATAGTGAATTAATATTATAAATATGAAATAATAATTATATTGTAATGGTATTATATATACAAACATACATGTCATTTACTTTCATTCTTTCAATATGACAAAAAAATATTGAACTGTGTTCTTGTATACCTACGGCCTACCATCTCCATGAATGGTGTATTCCATTTAATATTTATATATTACAAAAATTATTATAAATACATATATACTGAATATAAATGATATTTATATCATGTATTAAATTCAGGAAATCATGATATAAGTATGAGGACCGAAAATATAACAAATTGAGACACATGTAAAAAACAAAGAAGATAGTAATCGAAGAGAAACGATAACTTGGAATTGTTAACAAGAATGAATTATAAAGTCCTAATAAAAAAATATTTTATTAGGTAAAATAATACAGTTATTTTAAAAAAATTAGTAAAATTATATTTATTATACATGAGGTTTTATCGAGTATGAAGAAAGTCAAGACATAAGGTAAGGTAATTTAAAATCACTTTTTATTTACGTGAGATACATGCCATATTCACCAATCGATTGTGTTGTGTGGAGTATATACCTTTATATGACATGTGATATTATTAATTTAATTTATTTAATGATATTTAAATAATTAAATAATTTTATTCTATCATGGGTATCAGGATTCTAGAGTCCTGAAGTAGTAAGGATATTCTTGTCTAAAATTTATTTTCCATGAGCCACAATCTATGGTATACTCATATTTCTTATACATGGTGTGTATACCCCCCATGTAATTATTCTATGATTCTTATACATAAATTTATGTTTATTTACATGTCCATTTTATGATATTTGTTTCATTGGGTTTATGTTTCCAAAGTTACCTAATCAGTAAAGTAAATTTATCTCAATTTACCTTCTTTGAAACGCATGCCATGTTATGAACCTATATAATTTTTTTATGCTTATAAATTTACCTTTGATGTGTTATATCATGAATATACTTCTATTAAAGAAATATAAAGATTAATTAAATTTCATTTTATTACATTAGGAGTGTGATTCAAAGTTACCAAGTGATAAGAGTTTACTGAAATAATCGCATCACTTATTGAGATTTTTTATGATTATGCTTTAATTTATGAAATATTAGGTTCCATATTTCAAGAAAACTCCTTAATTTATTTTCCTCTAGTTATTAATTATATCCTTATTTTCTGGTATTATATTTTCTATCTTTGGTACATAATATGATGGAGAATTTTTTTTAATAAATTATGTCTTTAGCTCTCTTTTCAGTAAGAAATATGTGTTCTTTTAAAATGTTGTTTTATAAAAATGTTTTCAAGTATTCTTTATAAGTTTTAATTTTAAATTCAATTAAAAAGTTTTTCAATAATTATATATATGTATTGAAATTATTTTAATATAAATAGTTTTCAAATCATTTTCAAAGTTATTTTATTTGTTTTCAAGAAAAATTATTTTCAAAATGATTTTAATATTTCATTATAAGTTTTCAAAATATTTTCAAGGAAATTATTTTTCAATACATATTCATGAATATTTTATATATTTTCAAGGAAAACTATTTTAAAAAAGGTATGAATATTTCTTAATATGTTTTTAATGTATTTTTAATGAAAATTGTTTTTAAATTTTTTTCAAGTTTCTTTATATGTTTTCAAGTGAAATACTTTTCAAAATGTTTTCAGGTTTCCATTTTATGAAAGAAAATGTTTTTAAAAAGATATTTTGTACTAAAAACATTTTTTTTCAAAGAAATGATATTTTAATACAAAAAATTTTCTAAAAGAACCATTCCAAAATATTTTCCATGTAGGATGACATACATTAGTTTTACTCCTGCCTTTCATGGAAATGATTCGAAGGCTCCATTCATATTGTGTCACCACCACATATATTTTATTTAATTTCTTAAGTACTTTTAAAGAAAAATTGGGAAACTAAAAATGTTCAAAATACAGAAAATAATGAAACCTCATAAGAAATTATAAATGCATTCTAGAAAAAAATAATGAAATTAGAACTCTTAACCTTAAGAAGTCTCCAATCAATGGAGGTAACCTCCATTTTCGTTTTTCATTTAATGAGATCCTTGAAGTGAGAATCCATTTTGACCCAAGTATGCACATTCTATTATAGGAATGTTTTCCTATCATTGATACCATGGGTCAATATCCTATTCTTTTTTTCAATACATAAGGATTTTTCTTCAATAAAATATATTCTCAATGGAAATTCAAACATTTTGGGTGCATCCTACTTTGATATCTTGACCAGGAAAGGCTCTTATTACATTTCTTCATTCGAGTGCATGAGAAGCTCCAGGGGGTTTTCATATTCAACAACCACCTTATCAAAATTCACCAAATCATAGGGAGATGGTTCCTCTACTCAAGTTTTACTCTCATCATCATCTCTTGGCTCCACATGTATAATATAATCCTTTGACTCATTCCTTAGGTTGTCAAAAACTTCTTTAAAACTCTCTTGTGGGGCTTTAACTTTACTTCTGGACCTAGTAATATGAGGGATTTATAGATTGATGTAGTCCTTCTATCCCCTAGGCCTCCACATATTCTGAATAAAGCCATCTAAATCCATGAGGGTGTTCTTTCATTTCTTTGAAGAAGGTCGAAGGAAGTCTTCTGTGATCTCCAATTCCTTGGGCTCTGAGGACCAAGATTCGGAGGAAGAATCAATATCCACGCCTATTTCATCCATCCTACCTCAAGGAAGATGATAATCTTCATAACCATCCTCTACAACAATCCCTTCTTCAGATGGAGGAGTTTCCCCAACTACAAGTACCCCAAAACGGTTTCGAGAACCATTATAAAAAACTCTAGCATTACCAATACTAGCATAAGAGGAAGGCTTTCTAGCCTCACCTATAGCCTCTTCTTCAGGATCCCTTATTAAGATTGACCTATGAACTAGTCTTTATCTATCTTCATGTCCAACTAAATACCCATGTCGTGCATGTTACTAACGATTGAAACCAGAAGATCCATCCTTACATATTTCTTGTATTGTGACCTCTTGAGAGGAATTGTAATAATATCTCACAAAATCTGAAAATTAATCATATTTCCTTCTTCTCGGCACCACACACACCCCCTCATCCTCCCCTAAACCCCATTGGACATGCATTGACATTGAGCTGACACCCAAGTCACGCCTCAAACGAGAAAAAAAATTCTCAACCAGACGATCAGAAACCATAAGACTTTCCTCATTCTAGGAAATTGAATGATTCCCCAATTCCCCTACACCTAGTGGATCAAATACATGGATGTTTCACACTAGACCAATATACATGTTAGGAACAACCATCCTTGCATCATGAATGAGAATATCATCACCCACTGGTAGAGAGATATCCTAATAATTACCAATCTTTTTCCCATTGATATCCTCCTTGAGAATCGATCCACCCACATTAAATGAAGTCAAATCTGGAATAGTTATACCTATATGATGAAATTGCTGGGAAGAGTGACATTGGAGAAAGCAAGTAGAATAGTAATGTTCCAACAACTCATAAACAACTGGATGTTTTATTTTATATTCCCCTTCATTCTAAATCCAAAATAATTCTAAAGGGGGTTTATAAATTTTTACCTCAACATAAATTCAGGTTTCAATGGGTTGGAAGACCACATTTTTCTAGTATCCAAAACCATGAAACAACCCGAAATATTTCCCAGCATCTGAAATATTGATGGATTTTGGAAGGAGAGTGAAAACCCTGGAATACGGGCCAAAATCTCCATTTTCTCTAGGTCATGATCACAATTCATATCAGAGGACCACCAAAGGAGATAAAAGCATAAGTTTTTGACTGATCACAAGCTGCTGGACCATGTGAGGGATAGATCTTCATCATAGGGAAAACATATCATCATTTTCCATGAGTCAAGCAAGAAAACCGTTGCATGATGACGAAGCCCCAATTGAGAGTTGATGAATCTGTCAAAAAACCACTAAATTCCTTCACTGACTAAAGTGAGAAACCAAGGTAAGGTTATACAGGGAGAAGCTTTTCAAAAATCTATGAGGGAAATAATAAGAGAAGGGGCTATAATAGTGAAGCTGGGATCTTTGGGGGATAGCGCAATACCAAGGAAAATAGGGATTAATCCCATATTTTTTAAGGGAGAAAATGGAGGGTAGAGCCATAAAGATAGGGTGAGAAGATGGCATTGACTCCCTCCCCCTCAGGAAGGGTAGCGGCTGAAGAAATGGCTAGTGTTGGTGGAAACAGAGTGTTCGCAGAGTCAGGCAGGATGATTCCATTGCATCTATTAATGGTGTATGTTTTGATGGAATGATGTTTACAAAACCCATTTATCTTTCACATGATATATTTTTATGAAACCTATTTATCTTTCATGGGTTATATGCATATCAAACATGCTTATTTTCACAAGTTATATAATTGTGAAATCATATCCCTTTTATGGGTTATATGTTTATAAAACCCACTTCTTTTCATGGGTTATGATTTGATGAAATGATTATAAAACCTATATTTTTTTCACATATTATGATATGAATAAATATATATGGCACTCATTTAATTTCATATGTTATGATAGGATTTTTAGGAAAGACATATTTTTTATGGGTCATTATATGAAGAACGTTTTATTATCTTTTGGTATATATATGAATTTTTTTATGAGATGGGTGAGGAATATATATCCTTCCAATTAATTGGGTAAAGATTTATATATCATGATATAATGATGGGAATCATTTCAATTATCATTTTGCACTATACGAATATGGGGAAACTTGATCCCTTTTAAGGACTATGACTGGGGATGGTGGTGTGTCTCGCCCTATCAGTGTAGTCACCATGAAGATGGATGATGGGGAACCGGATCCAATATGGTGGGATGGAGAAACCTGATCCCCTAAGAGAATACTGTGAGACATGATCCCTTACTAGGAAAGGTCTATGATTGGGGATGGTGGTGTGTCTCTACCAATAGGTGTAGTCCCCATGAAGTTCCCTGATAAGTTCTGGCAATGCGTCTTGACTTTTAGGTAATGATATTACATGTTTAGGTGTTTTCAACCATTATATTATTATTCCTATGTTATACTTCATGGAATAAGAACCCGTATACCTTATGAATAATGTCTAGTGAGCTTCCAATATTTATTCCATGATAAATTTTTATGATGATTGATATGTAGGGTATGATCTTCTAATGTCATGATCACATTCTCATACCCATATGCTCATGTTTATAATTACATATCTCCCTTTTTTACCCATACTGACCATAAAAGATCACAACTTTTAATGTTTACACCCCTAGGAGATGAAGATATGTATTAATTATGATGTTTCAAATAAGGGTTCTAGTACTGAAGAACCTAATGGGGGATAATTTTTCTCACTTTTGTACCAATGTTTAGGTTCCCTTGTTTCCGTAGGAAATAAACTAATTTGGTCTTTTGGCATCTGTTTTGGTAATGTTTTAATTATTAAAAAAATTATATAATTTCTATGTACGTAAACACTGGGTTTTTTATAGTCGGTATCAGAAAAAAAATTAGTCAAACTATGGAAATAGGATGAGAAAACATTAGTGAGATCCCTAGGGATTTTTCTAAGGACATGTCTAGAGATATCTCTAAGGATAGTCTAAGGATTATAAAAAGTATAGGAAACATTCCTTGAATATTGGTTAAGAATAGAGACTAGTTTTCTCACAGTACATACATTCTTGGATACTACAAGTGGACATGGTTCTAGCTCATATGTACCTAGGAGGAATGATTCTAACAAGGTGTGTCCGTCCTAACTCGATTATAACATAGTACACAAAAATGAGTATTCATACACACCTAGTTTGACACATTCATGGGATATGATTTCGGAATTTAAAAACTATTTCTGAATCATCATGAAGGATTTTAATAGAATATGAATATTAATAACCTAGGATAAAAATAATATTTCATCAATTAATAATTAGGTGTTATGATTTAGAAATACTATAACAAATTTTCATGATTATGTAGTTTTCTTCTATGATATGTGTTTCTCACTCTCTGATTTCTGGTTTTAGTCAATAGAGAGAACTAGATGGTACAAGGTTAACATTTAATGTTTCAGATGTGGAAATTATTTGAATTAAGAAAATCAATTTCCCAAGTATCAATCTTATAAATAAAATCAAGAAGGTTAAACGAGTATTGGTTATACTGTTGAAGATAAATAGACTGTAAACAAGATGTGGAAGTTATGAGATGTTATTCTAATATTGTTACATTATAGTTAAGAAGAATGATTATATTGAGATTTAGAAACAATAGGACATGATTTATATTTACTATTCTAGGAATGAGTTAATAAGGAATAATATGATGAATTCTAATTAATGGTTTATGAATAAAGTTAGATGATTGTATTTTATATGTTTTGGAGTTCAATGATTATGTTATATGAAACGTGAAATATATAAGAATTTTCATTATATGTTTTTCATAAATGATTGAAAACGACATGTTGAATGGATATTAAGACCTAGAAAAGTGATATTTTGATTAAGATAAGGCAACCCTTAATGTGAACAAGATTTTGAGAAAATTATGTTTAACTAGGACAAAGAGATAATTGATTCAGATAAATTAAATTAGACATTATAAATGATCTAATAACCAATTAAAGTAATACCCCAATATTTCAAAGTAAGTCATTTTCTTTAAAGTAATTTAATATCTTGCGCAACATGAAACACCGAGTACGAGCTCACCATGACTTACCAAACTAGTCATTCAAAAAGCAGTTATGAATAGTATTAACTGAATTTTGAATTTTATATAATTCTTATAATTTTAGAATCCATATTATGGGTTTCTTAGATATATTATAAGAACAAATTCATTTTTTCAGCTAAATGAAGTATTTTTCAAAAATGTTATTTTATCACCTTTTAATGGAGAACACTTTTTAAATATAATATTTGACACTTTTATTTATTCAATTGAGTGAAATTAAATTCTTATTTAGAATCGTGACATACAAATTAATTTTGGATATATTTTTGGTACTTTTCTGATAACTTTCATATTTTGATTATTAGTGAAAAATACTAAATTTTAACTAAAAACAACATTTTTAATCGAAATAATTTATAGTGTTAAATTATAAATTTTAATGGGTTTTAAGTATCATTAGATTATATGTTTATCATCTAATATAATATATTTCATTGGATGTAATTTAATATTTAAACTGGACATAAACTAGTGTCAATCTTTTGATAGTTATTATTTTCTTAAAAACCCCGCTTTTTTGTTTTGACAATGTGAATTAATTTTAAATTAATTAATACAATATCTACGTTTTTAATTTGAAAAAAAAACTACATTTTAAAATTAGGAATATCAGAATTATCTTAGGGTGAATTTTTGGTATTTTTTAGAAATCTTTTAATTTTTGATGAATTGTGAAAAACATTGTGTTATTATTTAAAACTGACTTTCTATTTAAATAATTATTTATTTTATTTAAATTAATTTTAAGTAAAAATTTATATATAATACCTATATAATTTCAATTTAATTCATTGGAGTCATTTTATAATAATATTATATATATATATATATAATTTTATTAAATTTTTACCGTCTTTTACTCACCTTCTAGGAGCATCTGAAAATTTGCATAAAACATAATTTTACCGCTTCTGTGAATTAAATTTAGAAAATATAAGAGTCACTGTTGATATCATTATGTAAAATGTGGTTCAATAAGATGAAAATAATTTTTTGTTCAATAGTAACTTTTGAATTTTATTTACCACGGAAAAAAGTAAATTGGGTAATTAAAAGTAAAAATGATATTATAATTAACCTAAAGCATGTCCTAATTCTATTGGATAAGTGTAATTCGACCAAAAAACAACCTTAGGAATAATATATGATCCTTTAGGTCCACTTGGATTAGATTTGGACATTTATTATTATTTAATTTCAAGAAGAGTTAAAAGTGTAAAATTCCAGTTTTCATAACAAAAACATTTTTAATATAAGGTAATACATAAAATAAATTCAAATATTAATATTAATTATAAATAAAAAAATATTTCCTATATAATGGTATTTTATTTCTAATTTTTAGTCATTAAATAATTAAATTTATTTATGATACAATGATGATGTAGTAATTACCTAATTAATGAAAGATTAAAATAATTGAAATTATAAATACCCAAAAAAATGTAATTTCGGACTTTTTATTAATTCCTATAATTTTATAAGTTAATAGGGCATGTTGTGTTCAATTAAATAAATTTTTTTCGAATTAATCATGGTTTTATGATTTAAAAAACAAATAACAAATAGTGTCAAAATGGACATAAAATAGTTTTAAAAACAAGTAATATATTATTTGTTGATATAATATTCCAAAAAATATAAGTTATGGACAAAAGGAATAAATAATATTATCTATTTCATTAATGAACCACTTTAGGTTCTCTTGGAAGTTTAGAGTAAGTTTATTAACCATACAATGTAAGAATACAAGAAGACATGGTAAAAGTTAAATTATTTAACTGAGAGTTAAATCTAAATGATAAGGTTAAAATGGTAACCTAAACTTGTCTCAATCCTATTGGTTGAGAGTATTGCGACCCATCCCTACCATAGTTTCAGAATAAGTAAATTTGGAGCCATTATAAACCAAAAATGATTTTATTATAAAATAATATTTCAATATTTTCCTAAGTTTCCCCCCACCTCTCAAATAAAAGGGCACTTCCCCTTATCTTATTTTAACACCTCCAAAGCCATTTGGATTGTCCAAAACCTACCCAAATATCCTCCCAACTTCCCTCACTTCAACCTAGAGTCCATACATTGATCAGAAAGCCAACCTAAGGATCCCTTTTGATCAACTCAAAAAGAAACACCTGAAGAAGAGGTAATAATATCACCACCCTCTTTCGAGTTATTTTTTTCTACCACTTCCTCTTTCTTTGTTATTTCTATACCAAGATAATAACTCCATTACCTTTTACATACTATTATGATAGTATAAATATGGTATAACCATATTTGTTATTCTATCCATCCTATAAATGACAAAGTCACCATACGTGCATACGTACAGCTTACTATCTCCACGTCGTGGTGTAGTTTGTTATTCAAACACTACATTATTTGTATGAGTATAATAATGAGTATAAATGATTTAAATAATAAACATAAAATGTTAATTATTCTGTATATATGATATACCATCCAATTATATGTGGTTTCACCATCAAAAGAATGATATTGTCACTCGTGCGTATGTATGGATTACCGTCTCCATGACACGATGAGATGTCATTCCCCATCGCAACCATTTAAGACTAATTTTCATTTGATGATTAAAAATAATTTTTAAATACTTGATATCATTCTGTATAAGAATAATATACCTCCTCTCAATAAAAAACATGACTTATGTAACAGAGCATATAAAGGAAAATGAATCTGTTAACACCCGAAACGATGATACTACTGAAATATCATTAACAAAGCAATAATATAATATCATATATGATATCATATTAATGTATATGGTTCTTGTATAATTTAATAACAATTATTTAACCATTATACAAGTTGTTAACCTACCCTTGACCAAGGAAAAGTACAAGGTAAGGGGTTTTCATCTCACTTTTTATTCCCATTAGATCCACGGTGTAATTGCAACCATTTCCTTTTGTGTGGTGTATGTACTACCCATGATTGTATTCTTTGTGTAATATAATTTAACTAATTGGTATTTAAATCTTAATTGTATGATCCTTCTTTCAAGGGGTGTATGTTTAGTAAGTTACCAAATCGGTAAGGGAATTCCAAATTTCAATTTCCAGTCATTGGGTTTCACTTATTCTTCATTGATTATTTTACTCCATGATTATGTGTGGAATCACTATTTATTTATTTATGTAGTAATTTACACTCCCCTTTTTTTGTATATAATTTTGATACACATAATCACTCCATTGATAAATTCTCAATTCATCGAAATGAACTTGATAAGAGTAATTTTAACTCAATTTCTATTCATTGAGTTAAACATCCAACTCATTGGTGTTGTTTTTACAAGAATATGTGTGAATATACTCTAATTGGTTTACACTAAATATCCAATCATACTGAGCATATTTATATTTTTCACACATAATTATGTCATTGATTTATCCTTTTCCAAAAGATACAGTTTTATAACTGCCTTTATCTTAATTTACATTCCATTGAGACCTCATTGTTGTTTTGCGCCAATTCACATTTATATGGTGTATATACCGTACATTGACATAGTATATCATGAATCCCTTTATTCTCATGATATTATAATGTTTTTATTACCTCAATTATTTGTTTTCAAGTTTCTCTAATTTGGTTAGTAACTCTAATTAAAATATCATTTTAAAAGTTTTAAAGATTTATTCATCTAAATATTTCTCATTAAAGTCCATGTTATAAAAATGGTTTTAAGGATTTATTTATATATACATTAATGATTTAAAATTAAAATTCCTTTTAAAAATTTCAAAGTGATATGGGACACTTTGATTCAAAAATCTTTTTTAAAAGGCTTCCTGTTAAAAAGTGAGACTTTTAAATGTTTTAAAGAAAAAGGGGGATATTTCTTTCAAATAGTTTTGATGATAATTTTAATCTATGTCAATATCCTTCATTATTTTCGGTTGAGGTTAATTTATTACAATACAATCTTCTAAATTATATTGAATGAGTTATGTTTGACTGTGGATGTGCTATTTTTATACCATTCAAGGTTTTTGGTAAAAGTATTGACATTTTGTATGCTAGTTTTAATACGAATGCTTATGTTATGTTTCAATCTTTTCATATGAGTAATGAGTTAGACTTAGTAAGTGATGGGTGGATCCCGCAATAGCTCCTCGATGCATCGGTAGGTCTCATGAGACAAACTAGTGTCTTGGCATAAGGCCTTTACAAAATCTTATTTATAGTCTTGGAACAAGGCCTTGACTATGTGGTTATGAATTCTAGAATTATGCATTCCATCATTATGAAATTGGTTATTTATATTTAATGTGATTATTCGACTAGTAGAATATCCATTTGAATAAATAAATGGCATTATTTCACTTATATTTTCCATATTATGGTGAATTTTAAGTTTAAAAGGATTTTTTTTAGACTTATACATTGTCTTAAATGTTTATGCTTATTAATGAAAGTTTTCGTTCTATTGTTATCCTTTCTGAGAAACTGAGCTCACCCCTTTCTATGTTTTATTTTTCTCAGGATGTGAAGAAGTATTTTACGATTGACCTGTAGGGATAGCCTAAGGGATATAACTGTTTCCAATGGAGACAATGTTGTTCTTCTTTTTCATTTTATAATTTAATGTAAAACTTATGAATGTATCTAGTACTTTCTAGGATACTGAATGGATCGATCTTTCGGGACATGATTCCTTGTATCATGCCAATGTATTAAAATAATGCACCATCTCGGGGTAACTGGGGTCGAGGCATTATATTTAGTATCAGAGGAAGTTTAGTACAAACCTTGGAAAGTAGATTTAGAAAAACTATGATTAGGGAACATTACCCTAATATAGACATTTGAGACTAGTATAGAAGAACATCAAAAAAATCCGGTAATGTAAATATTATGTGGTTTTTCCAAGAAATACATCCCTTTTCTGGATACGAGTTGGTAGAGGCGGCTTTGGAATAGATATACCTAGGGGTAAAACCCGAAAACACCACTTTGAGCTAGACTCGAATGGGAACTGGTGCACGATAACGGACCTTGATGTGCTTTTGGTTACGACACTCCCAGGGGATATTCTTAGGATAATTTACATTTTATTTGCTAAATAATTTGAATTATTTTAATTTAAGATGATGATAAATAACCTTAGTTAATCCTAAGGTGTTTTAGATTGAAAATAAGGTGTCATGATATTCTCTAAATGATTTTTTGACTATTTTTACACAAACAATGCTTTTGGGTTTTAGTCATTGGATGGATTCCAAGGAAGTCATAGTAACATTGAACATGATGTTCAAGGTAGGAACAGTGGTGGAAATGAGCAACGAAATGGAATGTTGATTGGAGTAAAATATATCATTTTCATGCCGAATTAGTTTTCCAAAAATATGATCAACACCATATATATTAACCAACTCCCAGATTCAACAAAGAAGACAAAGGCTGTGAATGATAAGAGCTCCAATAGTGGAGACCATGGAGAAAAGAAATATCAATTTCCATCATGTAGGAAATGTGGAAGGAGGCACCCTAGAATATGTCTCAATGGAACAAAGAAATGCTTTATGTGTTGGAAATAAGGACATAAAGTAAATAATTGTTAGGAAGAAATGAAGAGTACTATGGAAGAAAATAAAAATGATCCCAAGAATCCATTTATAGTCATTTTCTGTAAATGTAGGGGACCGGGGCATTACCCAAGTCAATGACCTATTATATAGGATAACATCATGGTCAAGGAAGAACCTATGTGGAAATAAATGGATGGAGAAATGTTTAAAATTATTAGTTCTCTTCGATGATGGGATGACTTTAGAGGTCTTTTCTATTGTATGGGTAACCTTGCAGTTTGTTATGTGAAAATTCTATTTGAGTAAGAATTATCTTTTCTTTTGTGGATATAATTATAAAGAACAATTTGGGTTTATATGATCCTTGAATTTGATGAAATTATAGGATATTAATTTTTGGAATGAAAATGTGAGGTATGAGATAACATTTGTGGTTTAATTAGGTTATGGTTATTTTGATAAATTTATCTCATTTTGGGAATGTTATAAAATATAGTTTTTGAAAAAGGAAAACATGCAGACTATGAGACACCCCGTCAGGTTAGAAAAAGTTGTGGTAATCAAACCCACAACAAAAGTGTGACTGGGATTTATCACCTACCACTGGACTACGTGAAGTTCCTAGTTAGTGTGACTAATTATTTTTAGTTAAATGATTTTATTGATCAATAATAAGTTGATTTTGGATCTTATGTTTTTTCAAATGGAAATCCTTATTGTTGGAAAATGATTTGGTGATTAAGTGATAAATGTTATTTTGGAAGATTTTCTCCCTGTTGGGAACACTATATGCTTAAAGGAAATAGAATACTATGGAATTTCATTTTAGGAGTAATGGTGGATTTTTATCTATGTTTTTATTGTCGATTTATAGTTATTTCGGTTATTTTTGGAAATGATTGACCTATCCTAGAGAATATGTGATTAGGTTAATTCCTTTTAAGTATGTGACTTTACGAGTAGTCGATGTTGTTTGGAGATACAATTTAACGTGGAAGACAACTTAATCAAATTCTACTGAGTTTTGGGTTTCAATATTAGTTTGTATTATATTTATGGATTTTAAGGACAATTGTTTATTGAATTGTCTTTATTGAACATTAGGTATTGTTTGTTTAATTTTAGAAATTAAGGTTAGTGTTTTTTTCTATAATGGATTATCCATTTTAGGGATCATCTGACCTTGTACTAACCATTTTTTTGGTGAAATATATAATGATAATAGAAATATATATAGTTCATCCTTTGTGGATTACATGATTCTCTAGAAGTTGATTCATGCGCTTCAGGGGTGACCATGTCATCTTGAATACTCATAGTTTGAAGAAAATATGAGTTAGTGGTAGAAATTTACTAAAGTATGAATCAATACATAAAAAGTATATATATATATCTTTATGTTCTTAGTCAATCTTAGAAATAAATTCCCCAACTCTATGAAAAAGAACTTAAAACCAAAAGGTTGTCTGTTACTTTTCCTACTAGGGAATCAAATACCATTTAACCCATAATAAGTTTATGGTTTTCAGATCTTTTAATTTCTCCTGATCATGTTTTCTATAACTCTCCATCAAAACTTGACACTCAGTTTATCTTCTATATCCATGTTTTCCTACATGGAACCCTAGTATGTTTTATTTCTGGTAACCCTTATACTTACCTTTCTTTATTTTAAAATAGAGGCCCCATTAATCCATTTTCCTATGTGGGACATTCAATGATGCTCCAAACCATATTTTAAAATTATGAGGATGTAATTTCCAAAAGGAGGGTAGAATGTAACACCCAAAGATTTCATAGTACGTTATTTTCTTTAAAGTAATTCAATAGCTTGCGCTACATGCAACACCGAGTATGAGCACACCATGACTTACCAAACTGGCCATTCAAAAAGTATTTATGAATCATATTAACTAAATTTTGAATTTTATATACTCCTTATAATTTTATAATCCATATTATATGTTTCTTAGACATAATATAAGAACAAAATCACTTTTTTCAGCTAAAAGAAGTGTTTTTCAAAAATGAAATTTTACCGCCTTTTAATGGAAAACCCATTTTAAATCCAATATTTGAAACTTTTATATATTCTATTGAGTGAAATTAAATTATTCTTTAGAAGCGCGACATACAAATAATTTTTGGATAGATTTTTGGTACTTTTATGATAACTTTCATATTTTGATGAATAGTGAAAAATAATAAATTTTAATTAAAAACATCTTTTTAATAGAAATAATTTATTGTGTTAAATTATACATTTTAATGGTTTTTATGTATAATTATATTAAATTTTTATCATTTAATAAAATTTAGGTCATTGGATGTAATTTAACATTTAAACTGGCCGTAAACAATTGTCAATCTTTTGATAGTTATTATTTCTTAAAAACTCGCATTTGGGTTTTGACAAAGGTAATTAATTATAAATTAATTAATGAAATATCTATGCTTTTAATTTGGTAAAATATAATACATTTTAAAATTAGGAACATCAGAATTATCATAGGGTGAATTTTTGGTATTTTTCTGAAATCGTTTAATTTTTTATGAATAGTGAAAAACATTGTGTTATAGTTTAAAATCGACTTTTTATTTAAATAATTATTTATTTTATTTAAATTTATTTTAAGTAAAAATAGATATATAATACCTATATAAGTTAAATTTAATTCATTGGATTAATTTTATAAAAATATTAGATATATAAAATTTTATTGAACTTTTTACCATCTTTTACTCACCTTCTAGAAGCATTTGTAAATTTTCATAAAACATAATTTTACCACTTCTGTGAATTAAATTTTGAAAATACAAGAGACATGGTTTATATCAGTAAGTAAAACGTTGTTCAATAAGTTGGAAATAATTTTTGGTGAATAGTAACTTTTGACTTTTATTTACCATGGTTAAAAGTAAATAGGGTAATTAAGGGTAAAATTGATATTATAATTATCCAAACACAAGTCCTAATTATATTGGATAATTTTAATTCGACCAAAAACAAAATTAGGAATAAAATATGATCCTTTAGGTCCACTTGGATTAGATTAGAACATTTATTATTATTTAATTTAAAGAAGAGTTAAAAGTGTTAAATTCAAGCTTTCATAACTTAAATATTTTTAATATAGGTTCAAACATATGATAAATGTGACTATAAATATTCATTATAAAGATAAATATATTTCCTACATAATTGTATTTTATTTATAATTTTAAGACATTAAATAAGTAAATTTATTTATGACACAAAGATGATGCAGTAATTACCTAATTAATGAAATATTAAAATAATTGATATTATAAATACCCAAATAAATCTAATTTGAGACTTTTAATGAATTACAATAATTTTATAGGTTAATATGACATTTTAGGGTTGATTAAATCAATTTTTTTCTAAGTAATCCCGCTTTTATAATTTTAACAAAAAACAAATACCAAATAGTGTAAAAATTGAAATAAAATAGTTTTTTTTAAAACATACTATATTATTGGTTGATGTAATATTCCAAAAAATCCAAGGTTCAGCCAAATGGATTAAATAAAATTATATATGTCATTAATTAACCACTTTAGGTTCTCTTGGAAGATTAGAGTAATTTTATTAATCATATATTGTAAGAATACAGAAAGACATGGTAAAAGTTAAATTATTTAACTGAGAGTTAAATCTAAAAGATAAGGTTAAAATGGTACCCTACACTTCTCTAAAACCTATTGGTTGAAAGTATTTATACCCATAACCACCTTATATTAAAAATAAATCAATTTGGAGCCATTATAAACCAAAAATTATTTTATTATTAAATAATATTTCAATATTTTCCTAAGGTTCCCCTCACCTCTCTTATAAAATGGAACTTCCACTTCTCTTATTTTCACACCTCCAAATCCATTTGGCTCGGAGAAACCCTTCCCAAATATCCTCCCAACTTCCCTCAATTCTACCTGGAGTCCTTACTTTGATCATAAATCCAACCTATGGATCCCTTTTGATCAACTCAAAAGGAAACACCTGAAGAAGAGGTAATAATTTCACCACCCTCTTTCATGTTGTTTTCTTCTTCCACTTCCTCTTTCTTTGTTATTTCCATACCAAAATATTAAATACAGTACATTATAAATACTGTGATGTTATTATAAATATGTTATAACCATGTTCATTATTCTATCCATCCTATAAATGACAAATTCACCATACATGTGTACGTACGGCTTACCGTCTCCACATCGTGGTGTAGTTTGTTATTCAAACACTAAATTATTTGTATGGGTATAATAATGAGTATCACTAATGTAAATAATAAATATAACATGTTAATGATTCTTTATATATGATATACCATCCAATTATATACTATTTCACCATCAAAAGAATGATATTGTCGCTCGTGCGTACGTATGGCTTACCATCTCCACGACGCGATGAGATGTCATTCCCCATCATAACCATTCAAGACTAATTTTCATTTGATGATTAAAAACGAAGTTTTAATGACTTGATATCATTCTGTATATTAATAATATACATCCTATCAATAACAAACATGATTTATGTAACAAATCATATAAAGGAAAACGAATCTGTTAACACCTGAAATGATGATACTACTGAAATATCATTGACAAAGCAATATTAGAAGATCGTATATGATATCATATTAATGTATATGGTTCTTTTATAATTTAACAACCATAATATAACCATTATATAGGAGGTTAACCTACCCTCGACCATGGAAATGTACAAGGTAAGGGGTTTTCATCTCACTTTTTATTCCCGTGAGATCCATGCTGTAATTACCATTATTTCATTTTGTGTGGTGTATGTACTACCCATGATTGTATTATTTGTGTAATATAATTTAACTTATTGGTATTTTAATCTTCATTTTATGATCCTTATTTCATGGGGTGTATGTTTTGTAAGTTACCAAATCGGTAAGGGAATTCTAAATGTCAATTTCCACTCATTGGGTTTCACATATTCTTCATTGATTATTTTACTCCAAGATTATGTGTGGAATCAGTATTTATTTATTTATGTAGTAATTTACCATCTTATTTGTGTTTATATACTTTTGATACACATAATAACTCCATTGATAAATTCTTAAGTCATCGATATGAACTTGATAAGAGTAATTTTAACTCAATTTCTATTCATTGAGTTAAACATCCAACTCATTGGTGTTGTTTTTACATGAATATGTGTGAATGTACTCTGATTGATTTACACTGAATATCCAATTATATTGACTATATATATATTTTTCACACATAATTATGTCATTGATTTATCCTTATCCAATTGATACAGTCTTTATAAGGGTCTTTATCTCAATTTACATTCCATTGAGTCTTCTTTATTGTTATGCACCAATTAAATTTTATATGGTGTATATATTGTACTTTAACATAGTATATCATAAATACCTTTATTCTCATGATATTATAATTTTTTTATTACCTCATTTATTTTTATTCAAGTGTCTCTCATTTGGCTTGGAACTCTAACTAAAGTATCATTTTAAATGTTTTAAAGATTTATTCTTCTAAATCTTTCTCATTAATTTCCATGCTTTAAAGATGGTTTTAAGGATTTATTTATATGGACATTAATGTTTTAAAATAAAATAACTTTTAAAATTCTCAAAGTGGTATGAGACACTTTGATTCAAAAATATTTTTTAAACGTCTTATTGATAAAAAGTGAGACTTTTAAATGTTTTCAAGAAAAAATTGGGATATTTATCTCAAATAGTTTTGATGATTATTTTCATCTATGTCAATATACTTCATTATTCTTGGTTGAGGTTAATTTATTATAATTCAATATTCTAAATTGTATTGAATGAGTTATGTTTGACTATGGATGTGCAATTTTTATACCATTCATGGTTTGTGGTTAAAGTATTGACATTTCGTATGCAAGTTTAATATGAATTTTTATGTTATGTTTCAATATTTTAATATGAGGAATGCATTGGAATTAGTAAGTGACGAGTGGAGCGTGATATAGCTCCTCGATGCATCCATGGGTATCATGAGGCAAACTAGTGTCTTGGAACAAGGCCTTGAAAAAATATTATTTTTAGTCTTGGCATAATCCCTTGACTATGTGGTTATGAAGTCTGGCATTATGCATTCCATCATTATAAAATTGGCTATTGATATTCCATGTGATTATTTTACAAGTAGAATATCCATGTGAATAAGTAAATGGAATTATTTTACTTATCTTTTCCATATTATGTTGAGGTTTAAGTTTAAAATGCTTTTTTTAGAGTTATATATTGCCTTAAATGTTAACGATTATTAATGAAAGTTTCCGTTATATTGTTATCCTTACTGAGCACCTGAGCTCACCCCTTTCTACGTTTTATTTTTCCCAGGATATGAAGATGTATTTTACGATTGACCTATAGGGATAGCCTAAGGTATATGAATGTATCCAATGGATACAATGTTGTTGTTTTTCATTTAATAATGTAATTTTAAACTTGTGAATGTATCTATTACTTCAAGGCTACTAAACTGATCGGTATTTCGGGACATGATTCCTGGTATCAGGCCAATGTATTAAAATAATGCACGAGATTTGGGTAACTGGAGTTGGGGTGTTACAATTAAAGATTTGAAAATGTATTCTAGGTCATCATGGATGATTTTTAAAACTTATTAGATTTATGGAATATATCTAATAAAAGTCAGAATTCAGAAGAATGCGTGTTTTCGAATAGTATTTTTGGTAATTCAGGTTATTACCATGTTTCAACAAAATATACGATCAGTGTATTCAAATGTTTGGAATGTGAATAAAAATAGATACTTTATAATATATGTGGGATTGATTATAAGATGATATATGAACCTTATTTCATAAGTTTTGGATTTTCAACTTTAGGAAGGGTTATAAGGTTAACCATTTAAGGAATGTTTTACGTTAAACATTAGATATAGTTTTATATATTAATTTATTTTCTTTCTATATGTGGATTTATGAATACTATATAAATTGTGATAACATTATTTTTGTTATAGATGGAATGGCTGGTTATTCTATTTATGGTTCTCATTAATTACTAATGCTTTGGGAATGAAAAATTCACCATCCTTTATTAAAATGATAGATGAAGAGGAAATTTATCAATGAAAATAAAAGGGTGAGGTTTTCCTCAAAACATGCAAGTATATCTTTTCATAAAAATTCTTCCACTTTAGAAAAATTATTTAGTAATAAATTTTTTCATAATACCTTAATTTTTGGTCAACTTATGGCCTTTTAAATCATCAAATATTTATGATTTAGAGGCCCTTAACTTTTCATTTATCATTCACTTGTTTGTGATTGATAACCTCAATCACTCCCTCTAAATATTTTCATTTTTTCTCAAACTCTATATTTTCACTTGCCAACTTTGTTATTCTATGTGGAAACCTAGTTTTGTGTTACATTGGTTAACCATTATGATTCTAAAATTCCCTTTTTAAAGGAATTTTTAGTATTCATTTTTACGATGTGGGTTTATATGAATGAAACTTTATAGTACTAAACCTTAGATAACCCAGATTAATTTTGAGGGAAAGATTAATTTTAAGGGGTGTAGAATGTAACACCCTGAGATTTTTTGAATAATGTTTTCTAAATAAATTTAATATTTTTGATAATTAGAATTTCATGCAACACTAAAAATAGTTTTTTATATTACATCACAATTCATACTTTCTTTGTATGCTACAAAAAGGTAATTTTTCACTACACACAACACCGACTTGGCATGCGTGACACACAACACTAAGTTTCTGTGAAACAACAGTTTATTATTATAATTATTTAAAAGAGATAATTAAAAAATAGCTCTTAAAATGGTAATATTTATAGTAATAAATAATTTATAAATTTTATTTATAATGGTTTCTTATAAATAAAACATATTGACAATGAAATATATAATTTTTTATAAAGCCTTTATATGTTTAAAAATACTACTTTCATAAAGGAACTTCTTTTTATGTTCTTCTGGTATTAATAATAATATTAATTTTAGAAACTCATAGAAATTTAATTTGATAAAATAATCATCATTTTTGAATTTATAATTTCAAAATTAGCTTAGGGTTATTTTTTTTGGATTTTTCTGAGAAACATAATTTATTAATGAATAGGGAAAAATAATAGTTTTTAATTCAAAAATTATTTTCATAAAATTTATTTTTATTTTTAAATTATATTTTTAACTGGTTTCAAAGTCAAAATAGAAAAATAATAAATATATCTATCGAATTTATATCATTGGAATAAGTTTTATATTGAATTTATATAATAAATATTAATGAACATTTGATCATTATCATTTTAAAAAACCTCTTTCTTTCCACAACTACATGATTAGAATTAAACATAATTTTTTTTCAAATATATGAATTTTATTTTAAAAATTAACATACACGGTTTTAATATATACAATATTTATATTTCAAAAATAAAAACTTAATTTTGGACCAAAAATATTAGTGAAAGTGATTAAAATTAATTACAAAAAATTGATGTAAAAGTGTTCCTAAAAAAGGGCTAAACCTCGTGATTAAGGTCCAAAATGACCTATGAATTAGTGAAAACAACTTTTAAGAGAATATTTCATCCATAAAACATCAATTATTTTTTTGGTTTTTTATGTCTTTTCCTATGTAAAAACCTGGGTACGCAAAACTTGTTTTCAGAAATGCCATGTGTGTCCCCTACCTCCCTTATAAAAGTCTACAAACTATCTCCCTTCTTCACACCTATAAAACCACATTATATAGGCCAATATCTACTCAATTAACATACCAATATCCCTCCTTTCCTCTTTTAATCCTCACTTTTGGATGAAAGTCAACCAAGGAATCCATTTGGTGAAAACTAAAAGAAGTTACCCAAAGAAGAGGTAACATCTTTCCTCCAGCTCCCTTCTTTTATTTCATCTCTCCACTAGCTCATTATTTTTTTTTCAATTAATAAATAATAGAACCAATATCCTAAATATATTTAGATGTTTTAATGATATTTTTTTGACCTACACTTACACATAATTCCATCTAATGGGTAACAAACTTGTTGTTCCTGTGTACGGCGAACTACCGTCTCACGGAATGATGTTATTCATTTTTTTACCACATATAATGCATGGTAATTATGATGTAAAAAATATTTTTATATGATAAATACATGATATATATAATATATTTATTATCCTTTAATTATTATATAACACATACCTTAATACTTTTCATTTTTGGTAAATATGAAATTTTTTTGGGGGACGCTACTACCTCCACAAAGCAATGTGATTCATTGACACGCTATATGGTATGTATTAAGGATGGGTTTAGTGAAATTATATGATCTATACGACATAATAAGTATAATATATTTATATTATATATATACATATATTTAATTTAATTTATTTCATTCAATCTTACAAAAAATGGAAACAATGATCATGCTTTTGTATGATCTACCTTCTCCATAAATGGTGTATTCCATTTCATATATCTATATTTTATAGATTATTATAAATAAATATTCACTGAATCTACATGATACTTATATCATTATTTACATTATGGAAATAATTATATAAGTATAAGGACAAAAAATATAACATATTAAGAAACTTGTGAAAAAAAAGAGGATATTACATGAAGCGAAACCTTAACGTGGAAGTTTTAATAAGAGGGTAATATAAATTCATAATAAAAATTATATTGTATTATTTATAAGAATATGGTTTTTTAAAATATTTATAATAAACTTAGGTTTATTATACATGAGGTTTTTATGAGTACAAAGTGATTCAAGACATAAGGTAAGGGGATTTCATCTCTCTTTTTATTTCCATGAGATACATGCTATATTCACCAATCTATTATTTTGTGTGGAGTATATTCCAACCCATGACATTTTAAAAAATTAATTTCTTTTATTTCATGATATTAAAATATCTAAATTATGTTATTATCTCATGGGGATCGTGATTATAAAGACACTCAAGTAGTAAGGGGTTTCTCGTCTCACTTTCATTTTCCATGAGACACAAGACGTGATAACCTCCTATTTCTTATATATGACATGTATACTACCCATGGATGTATTATATGATTATTACACAAAAATTTATGGTTATTTAAATATTCATTTTTTGATATTTATTTCATAGGGTTTCTATTTCAAAAGTTACCAAATTGGTAAAGTAATGTTTTTCTCTATTTACCTTTTTTGAGATACATTCCATGTTATGAACCTATATCATTCTTCGATACATATATACTACCCTTTGCAATGTTATATCATGAATATAATTATATTAATGATATTTTATTCTTAATTTAATTTCATTTTACTATATTAGTAGTATGATTCATAGTTACAATGTGATTAGAATTTATTGAAACAATCTCATCATTTATCAAGATTATTAATGATTATGGTATCATTGATGAAATATTATGATCCATATTTCAGGAATACTCATGAATTTTATTATATTATAGTTATTAAATATATATTCATGTATTTTTAACTTTTTTTCCCTCATTTTTACATAATATGATTGATAAAGTGTTTTTAATAAAGTCTGGTGTTACCTCTCTCTTTGGTTCGAAATCAATGTTCTTTCAGAACCATGTTTTCAAAAATTGTTTTCAATTATTTATCATATGTTTTGAAAATATTTTCAGTTAAATTAATTTTCAAAAAATTTCATGAATTCTTTATAAGTTATAAAATTATTTTCAATGAAATTGTTTTCAAAACATTTTTAAGTTTCCTTTATAAATTTTCACGGAAAATGATTTTCAATGCATTTTTAAGATTTCTTAATATGTTTTAAATTTTTTTCAAGGGAAATTTCTTTAAAATCATTTTCATGAATCATTTGTATGTTTTCAAGGTAAATGATTTTGAAAATGTTTTCGAGATTTCCTTTTATGTTTTCAAATTATTTTCCAAGAAAAATGTTTCCATATTTCTTTTATATGTTTTCAAGGAAAATGATTTTAAAAATGATTTCATGTTTCCATTTTATATTTTGAAAGAAAATGGTTTTCAAGAGGATTTATGTTTTAAAATTATTTTTTTATCAAAATTATATTTTCCTCAATAAAAGTTTCTAAAAGGACCTTTCCATATTTTTTTCTATCAAAGACGGCATCCATTAGTTTTGATCCTTCCTTTTCGAGAAATGATATGTTGGTTCTATTTATATTATTTCATGAAATGGTTTATGTTTTGATTGAATTATGTTTATGAGACATGTTTCTCTTTCACATGTTGTATTTTTATTAATCCCATCTCTCTTTTATGGGTTATATACTTATGAAACCCACTATTTTTCATGGGTTATATGATTATGAATCCCACTTATTTTCATGTGTTATATTTTTATGAAACCCACTTCTTTTAATGGGTTATGATTTGATTAAATGATTACGAAACCAATATTTTTCTACAGGTTAAGATTTTATTACATGTTTATGACACCCATTTCATTTCATGGGTTATGATAGGATGTTTATGAAATCATTATATTTTTATGGGACATGATATGATGAATGTTTTATTATCTTTTGGCACATATAAGAATTATTTTATTTTGAGATGGATGGGAACTGTATCTCTCTCCAATGAATTTGGTACAGATTTATATCTCATGATATAATGATAGGAATCTAGTTGATAGACTTTATCCACTACAGAAATATAGGGAAAATCGATCCCTTACAAGGACTTTGACTATGGATTTTGGTGTGTCCTATCTAGTAGGTTTATTCACCATGAAGATTAAATATGGGGAAACAAGATCAAAAATGGTAAGATGGGAAAATCAGATCAACTATGGGAAGATGGGGAAACTTGATCCCTTACATGGAAAAGAATGAAACTGGGGATGGTGGTGTTTCCTGCCTAATTGGTGTTGTCCCTAGGAAGTTCCCTGATATGTTTTATCAATGCATATTAACTTATAGGGAATGAAATTAATTTTTTATTTGTATTCCATAGTGACATTCTATATTTATATGTTATTATTTCATGGATTATAATCATTTTTCATTTATTATTAAAGTCATAAGTACTGTGAATATTTAAACCACGATTCATGTTTATGATCATTAATTTGTAGGGTATGATCCTCTAATTTCATGATCACATTATCACACCCTTTTGATCATGTTTATACTTACATATCACCATTTTTCCCTTAATGATCTTCTAAGCTCACCCATTTTTATGTTTCCTTCCCCATGATATGAAGATATGTTTTAAATATGATGGGTCTAATAATGGTACTAGTCATAAAGAACCTAGTGGGAGATAATATAGCTTACTTTTGTACCATTTTTTATGGTTCCTTATTTCCAAATGTACTAAAATAATATGGTCCTTGGCCATAAATATTTTTAATGTTTTAAGTATTCTGAAAAAATGATGTCATGTTTATGTACATTAAGACTGGGTTGTTATAGTCTGTGGGTCTAACTCACTAGGAAACCATAGTTGTATATATCGATGGTCATTTAACATCATGATAATTATATAAACCTCATCATCCTAACTACCTAGTACTACCTTCTTCTCAAAAGGTGGTGGAACTACTCATTTCCCACACTGAGGAAACAATTAATGAGTATGTCCCTAAACTAAGGCCTCATCACTGAACTGGTAATCATCATGATCTAGTATTGGTAACATGGTTTGTTGTCTATAGAGGCATTCATAAATTTATCATGATGTACCGTAGTCATATTATCATATATATGGGGAGTATACTCAATAAGTATAGTAAAAAACTCATTCATATATGATTCATTTTCCATTCTTCACTAAAATCGATGGCTCAGTATGCTGAGACTACAAGCTTATAGTGAGATTCTTGGTGAATGGATACATAAACCATCACACCAATACTAGGTTACCATTCTTAATAGATGAACTAAATACCCTCTGACACCATTTCACTAAGTTTCAAAACCAATCCTCCCAATGGGTGTACCTCTAAACTCTAACCCATGGATAGACCACATTTGATAGAAATCTATCACAATAAGACCCATTGGTCCTTTCTTGGTCGGTGGAAAGACGAGTGTGACACAATAACCCCCCTAAAATAAGATATGGGAAGGAAATAATAACTAGGAAGGAATAAAATTAAACATGATGTCTTATGATAATTTACATATATGCGCACACACATCCATCACCATGAAAAAGTGAATAGGAAATAAATAATGGATAACAACATATAGAGTAACCATAATTGCAATAACCTCTAGGTAAAATATAAGTTTATGATAATATAAATAAAAGTGTAAAGGGGAAGAATACACTCCTAACAAAAAATGAAGTCCCAACCTAAAAAAATAGGAAAAGGGGGTACTAATGAGTGTATTGCTTCTGATATCCATGTCTGACCCCTAAACATAGTCAAAGCACCCAAGGTTCCACTATACTCCACTGATGCCACCTCTAGTCTTCCTATCAACAACTTAAGACATGAAATGTTTCGGTAAATTCAATATATGGGTGGCTATATACATAGCCTTTAGGATTCCCCAAAACTCAAAAATGGAGAAATATAATGAAACATATATAATCTTTTAAACTCTTGACTATAAGGAAAAACCCAACATATATTAATTCTCATAAATAAATCCAAATGATAGAAAGGTAGATATCTATCTTTATATCCCATCCAAATAAAAGGAGTCTACCAACATCTCTAAATATCCATCTCTAATTCCCATAATCACACACATCCCCACAATAATATGACGGTAGGGGCACCCTCCTCACCACTGTGCTCTATAGACAATAAAGAACTCACCCCATGGAGGACTTTCTCCATGTCTGATCTTGAATAGGGGAGAGTCACAATACTATAGGTAGAATATATGCACCCTCTATATTATGGTTGAGTTATAACACTACCTATATAAAGAGTATGGGAGTGTGACACCCTGGTGTGACATGGGAGTTCCAACACCATCATCTCTAATGATCCTTCCCAATCACAACCACTGGTAAAGCATGACCTAAATAATATTAGTGATTAAAACACCGATATGGTATCTAAAAATACACTATTAAGTCTACCATGACATTCTACATGTATAAATACTCATAATAGTCTACTCATGCACCAAAATAATAGTTCAGAAAAATAATATAATGATGGTAAAAGTTTTTGTTAGTAGTATATAGTGTGCACGTGGGGTCGCATGACGTGTGACCTCAAAACAATTCATTTTCTGGTTCCCACCAAGAAACTTATTTCAAAGAAAAAAATTACTTAACAATGTCTACAAATGTTTCATGAAATGTCTCAACCACCTATGGTCTGACTGTGTCCTCCCAACACATTCCCATGAACACATTTATGCCCATGCATGTTTTTCATGTCTGAGTACATGTATGTACCCATGTACTCTACCCATTCCCATGTTTCTCTTCATTCCCATTCCTATGTACTCACCATGTACATGTTTAGTCACAAACATTTGGTCACATGATTTTTTTATATCAGTACACTCCATCTGATATTTATCTATTCCAAAACCCTTGGTACCGATACCAAGGGCCTACATAATATGTCTTCATCCAATTCAGAAACTATGTAGTTGAGACTTTCATACTCTATAAATCATGGTCTTTATAAAGTTCTTGATCCTCCATTTCCAATACAATCCTTGGAATTTGACCACCCAAAATCTTTGGGTCCATCACTGAATGTCGATCTCCATAATTTGGTGGTCGAAGATCAGATATCCAATTAAAAGTGACAAGACGTCTCACCTCCTATTGCTGCTCTAGAACCCATATCCATTATGTTGGGAATTGTATCCCATACCGACCATGATCTTCCCATAAACTATTGATTGATATGTTGTGTATTCATCCACCATCAATTTGGGGGTTTTATCTCGCTCGAATCCATCCCTATAATTTATTACCAGGACCCCATATGCCAACATTGATGAAAATAAGGAAAAATATGGAAAAATAACAAGAATTATGTGAATTTAATAATGGGGAAGGAGTGGTGAAGAATAGAACACAAATAAAAAATTATAATCAGGCTTCAGTAAGATTAATTAAAGTTCTTGTGATTCATGATATTGAAATTAAATTAAGAGAATATATAATAAAACTCAAATAAATAATTGAAAAGGGTGGAAACCATAAAATAATGATTTCTATAATTATTGAGTATTAATAGTTGGTTAGGAACCTATTTTTGAGAAGTGAATAATAACTGATGTGTTCACTACCTACCTCTTGATTCACCATGATCCAATAAGCATTGCTTTTTTATCCCAATATGCCAATGAATAATGATTCTACCACCCTATTTAATATCTTAAAGACATGTTTCTGTCATTGTATATTTTCTATATCATTTTATTTATAGAGGTTTAATAAGGTTAGGTTATTTAAAATGAATTAAATATATTGTTTATTTATTTTATTAAACACACCCACCAAGGGTTACTTTCCACAAAACATCCCACACCATCCAACATTAGGTCATGCTTAAGTTAAACCCCATGTTCTTGAATTAGTTGTGTTATTTTATTTTCCATATGAGGTCTCAAAAAATGAGAAAACCATTTAATCTATGATTATATGTGCATGTGAGTTAAAATATATTAATTTCAGTGTCCCTAGACATCCAAACATTTTATCAACTCTGCGGATAACTCAAAATATATAAAAATAAATAATAAAATTCATAATACAAAAAAAACAATAGTTGTTACATTTATGATATCTTTAAACACTCATAATGGAAAAACTAACATGGTTGTTCTGAGTTAGATCATCATCAACCTTATTTTCCTTCCCAGGGTGGTTATGTATTAAGTAGTAAAAATCATTATTTAATTTTAACCTACTTATTTGGAACATATTACAATTATATATTTTAAAATATAATTCATTATTATATAATTGTTATATAATCCACACCTTTATCCATAGAGATTATTCCTCCTTATCTTCAATGAAAAAATTACCACTAGCTATTCCAAATTATATGTATGGTACATTTTTTCTGAACCCTAAATTACGGGGATACATAATCTACTACCATGTCATTATTCAAGATAATAAATTCTATTCCATTTTTTTATTGGTCACTATAGAAAAAAAACCATTCCCCACTACGTGGTAGTGAGCGTACATGTACTCAAACCAAATTTCTCTTCAGTTCTTTAAAAATTTCATCGCATTCATCTATCCAAATGAGATTAGATTCATTCTATTTCAATTTAGTTAGTGAATTAAATGGGCATGTAGAATTTATCACAAATAATAATTAGTATATTACCAACCTATGAAAAATATATACTTCATTCACTACGGTTGTTCTGTACCACTATTTAATAAAATCTATCGTTGTTGGATCCAAGGATATACCCTCACAAGTAATTATGTCACCCATGAATGATAAATTCTGTATCCAAAATTCACATTAACTAAATATGAAACACATATTATATATTCTCAAGATATTAAACAAAATCCTTAAATGATATTTATAAATTTAATTTATCTTAAAATGTATAAAAATATCCTAAATAAAGACCTCCATAAATTGATCAAGGTAATCTCTAATGATTCTACTTATTATATACATAACGACAGAATGAGAGTCTGTAAGTAAAAATGGAATCACTATAAATTCATAGTGTTCATGCCTCATAAAAAAGGTATTTGTGGATATGTAATCCATTTTCAACCCTCATTTAATGACATCTACATCAGAGGTAAATATTTACAGAGAATTTATTTCCATGTATTTTGTCAAAAAATTATCATTATGTGGTAGAGGATACTTGTTCTTTAGTGTAATTTTGTTCAGTACCTAATGATTAATTCAATGATGCATTGAAACATATTTCTTCTTAAAAAAACAGGTAAACCCTATGGTGATCACTTGGATGAATAAATCCCCTATCATGATTTTCATGGAGTTACATCTTCAATTCCAATAACTTAATTTTTGCCAATTCTATGAGGAGAGATATAAATAGGTGTCACACTAGGTATGAGTTATATTGAAAAGTAAACTTCATTGTTTTTTATAATACTATTAAGCTCTTTAAAAAATAAATAGGCACATTCCTGGGAAAGTATAATATCATCAATTTTTAGTTTCAATGAAACAATTTGAAATATAAACCCCTAATGAATAGGTAATAACACCAATATATTATTACTTTCTTTCATTATAAGTTTACATTAATCCAATCGTCAACATAAATTCATTGGTTTATTCATAATTAGAAATTTGAATTCCCTTCCTTAGTAATTAAGGTGGGAACTATCTATGGAAAGTCAGAATAGTACCAAAATCACATCAAATACAAATTGGATAAGAGTAAAACGATTTTAATGAAGCACATTCCATCATAATTTATTCTAAGAGGATCAGTATATATGATATTAAATCATCACACCATTAGGAATTTTCACCTCTAATTCAAAATATAATCATTATATTGGTCATATGATACCCACAAAGAGTTCTTAAGGTATAAAAAATTTGGTAGAACAAGAATCAAATATTATATTTTTGGTTCTAAAGTAGATGGTAGTTATAACTTTCACCGCTTTGTTCTCATGACCAACTTCAAATGTTTACATCATATAAACCCTAAATTTATATCTTGTCTTAAGAGGTTGCAGAAATTGATTGTTCCCTTTAACCCTTATATTGATACACTAGTTGGTAAAATACATAGACTCTTCGATGTTGTAGAATTTGAGTGTGGGAGGTGCATTCAGTTGAGAAATCTCTATATCCATTTCATTATCTTACCACATTACACATTTGCATTTTATTTCAAACCCTAACACTTGTAACCCAATTCATTTTGTTAGTTTTTTACATTTGTACTGGTTACCAGGTATCACATCCCAAATGCCTGGATAGATTAGTAGTCTTGGTTAAATAGAAACATACATTAATTTCACAAATATCTGAAATATTAAAATAAAAAATGTATTTTATTTTAAAATTACATTATTGAATTAATCTTATCCCTACATATAAATAATATAAATATTATTAATATCCTAGGTAAAATAAAACATAACTAAGGGGTGATCTCATATGTTTAGTAAGGATAAGCATACAGTGGAAGATAATATGACAACCCTGATCTTTTATTACAAAATTAAACATAATTTATTACACAAACATCACTTGATAAAACATAGAAGATCAAGAGGTATAGTGTATTTGGGTCTTATGATCATTACATAACAACTTAAAACATGAAATACAACATATTTATTGAAAACTTCCTTTACATGACCACTACATTACCTCGTACTTAGCATTGCATTGGATAACCTGAGGACATGCATAAGAAAAGGGTGAGCTATAAAGACCAGTAAGGGAATAATCATAAAATAACATGAGGAATACAATACATGTTATACAATAGGAATATCAATAGAGCACAAGAGAATCATAAACATAAAGGCATGATAAAGCATGTCATAACATGGAAATGTTCCAACAACACTTAACATGGAATTAGCATGAGCCAAGGCTCATTGCACATGGAGCATGAGTAAATCCTCATTGCACATGACGCATGAGTAAAACCTCGTTGCACTTGAATTAGCATGCGTAAACACCCATTTCACATGACGTATCATTATACTATACTTTTTCCAATGAATTGGAGCGCTATAAGGGCACACCCTTCTTAAACATTTAATTTCATGAATAAGTGTGCCACATGGATCATATAACATGGATTCATAAAACATAATCATCTATCCCATGATAAAGGAATGTGGAATCTATACATGAAACTTTATAATTAATAATTAAATGTGCATAAAGTTTAATACCCTTGATACAGAAATGGGCATGGTATTCACTACACAATGACATTGGCATGGAAAATCGGTTCAATTTCGGTAGTGTAATGGCGTGACGTAAGAATTCATAAAAATGGTTGATGAGAGAGAAAGGTGAATATCATCATATTTACATGAAATGGACATTAGTGGTTTCATATAGATACATGTCCCAAAAATTATAATGGAATTTAGATTCATGATACAAAAGAATTGCTTGAATGTAAGTGATGAGAGATAAATAATTTTCGGAATTTTGGCATCGTAACGGGTGTACATGGGAGGAATTTTTTGAGAGATAAATGGGTCTATAATTAATTTAAACATAAATAGGGTAGTATTGGGGAGGTTAGAAACCATACCTAAACATTTATAATTGAAATTAAAAGGGAATAACAACATTAAGAAAATTGGACAAAAATGAGAAAGGAAGAAAAACCCTTACTTGGAAGTGTGCTTCCAAAGGCTTGAGAGAGTCTTGAGAGAGGATTATTGGGAGCTTGGGTCACCTTGGGAAGATTCTAGAGAGAGTAGGGCAGAGTTTGGACGAACTAAAAAGGCTTTTAGTGAGGAGGAAGTGGGATCTTGGGGGGTTTATATAGGAAATGTGAGGGAATTCTTTATTATTTAGGTTTGGGACACCTCAAATTAAACTAATCCAAACCTCAAAACAACCAATGGTTTTTTCCAATGGTTTTTGGAAAAGGTAATTGGAAAAAAATATTTTATGAGGCAAAAGTTTGAACTTCTTAAAAAAAATGGGGTATCCTATGTGGAGGTAGTCACACTCCCAAGGAAAACCATTTAAAAAGACAAGATGTTTAATAATTTTTGAATGTTCCATTAATGCTTTTTAAAATAAGTCAAAAAAAACCAAAAATAGAATTATTTTAATGATAAAAAATATATTGGCCGAACATAAAGGTTATATTATTTTATTACATCACTATTGGTTCATTATGATGTCATAAAACACATTATATATTTAAATGGTATTTAATTTTTACCCAAAAATTTGACTGTCTGAGAAAATTATGAAAAATTCACAATTAGATAATTTTGACGTCCTGATTCCAGAAATAATATTTATTTTATCTAAATAATTTTCTAAATATGTTATTTTTCACTTTTAAAAAAACCTGACAATTATCAAAAATTCACGGGTTTTGACAAAAATGGCTTTCGAACCTTATTAAAAATTACAATTGCATTCATAAAATTATACGATCATTTATATTTAATAAAAATTAATTTAATAATAATAATATTTTATTAAAATATTATTTAATTAAAAAATCCATTAACTCATTAAAATATATTTCTTAGTTGAACATTAACTAAAAATACTATTTGCGCTTTAAAATCTATTTACAAGGTAAAAAAATATCATGAAACTATATTCATTATTATATACAAAAATAATGTACATAACCATAGTGCTAAGGTCTTGTTACATAACCCCTTATAACACCTGCATAAGACCAAAGAGTAAGGTGTGTGATGGTGACATACTCTTGGGGAGGCTCAGATAACATTGCCCGGGTGGTAATATCTATCAATTTACACTTCTCTCATAGGTGGCCCTACTCAAGCTTAACATATTCAAGATCACCTTAGGATTGGTGAAGAGAAACTCCCAATGACGCCACCACCTTTCCGAGCTCTGACAAATGGGCTTCATATGGGGAACGTCTACTGGATGAGGCCATCACTTCCTTTGTCTGAGTAAATTATATTTTCTAAATCCCTATATATATACTAATCATGTGATCACTATTCAATGGATATATTAGCAACGGTCTCAATTATTAACATAAAAGCAAAGAAGTTGACATTTTATATAAAAATTTTAAATAAAGATACATTTAATTAGATCAAGAGGGATTTCCATTAACTAACTTTTGTGCCGTTACAATCTTCCCCCCTTAAGAAATTTCACCCTCGAAATTTCCTTTTCCCACACTAAACAGATTTGGGTAATTCTACTTCATCATTTCCTCTGATTCCCACGTCGCTTCTTCCAACTTGTGGTTTTTCCATGACAACTGGATGAGGGGCATTGTCTTATTTCAAAGAACTTTTTCTCTATGATCTATGATCTTCACTGGTTGTTCCTCGTATAAAAGATCATCCTCTAACTGTACCACCTCTGAAGAGAGTACATGTGAAGGGTCCGATATGTACTTAAATAAGAGAGATACATGAAAGACATCATGTACTTTGGCCATGGTAGGTGGAAGTGCTAGTCGATAGGTCACAGCCCTGACATGATCAAGAATCTCGAAGGGGCCGATGTACCTTGGACTTAACTTCCCTTTATTTCGTAACCTCATGACCTTCTTCCATGGAGATATATGTAGAAATAACATGTCTCCAACTTTAAAATCAATGTCTTGTCGAAAGTTGTCTTCATAAATATTCTGTCGACTATGGGCTACCTTGATATGTTGCTGAATGTTTTTCACCTTATCCACCATTTCATCGTCAATTTCTGGTCCAAGAAGCTTTCACTCAATGAACTCATCCCAACACACCAGTGTTCTATAACTTTTCCCATAAAGGACTTCATATGGTGCCATTTGGATGCTCAAGTGGAAACTGTTATTGTAATAGAACTCAACTAGAGGAAGATGTTGATCACATCCTCCTTTAAAGTCCATTTAGCACGCTCTCAACATGTCCTCAAGTTTTTGGATAGTCCTCTCAGATTGGCCATCAGTTTGAGGATGATAGGTCGTACTGAAGTTTAGTTCAGTATTCAGAGCATGTAAAGAGACTCTTCCAAAATATAGAGGCGAGTCTTGGATCTCGATTGAACACAATAAGAATTAGTACTCCATGAAGCCTTACCACTTCCCTGATATATATCTGTTCCATTTGATCCAATGAGAAAACCTCCTGAATAGAAATGAAGTGTGCAGCCCTTGTAAGACGATCCACAACAACCGAGATTTCATTGTTACCCTTGGATGTCTTCGGAAGTCTGGTGACAAAGTCCATGGTGATGTTATCCAATTTCCATTCTGGTATGGGAAATGGTTGCATCATTCCCTTAGACTGCTGCCTCTCTGCCTTCACTTGCTAACACACTAGGCACATTGATGTATATTCAGCGATCTCCTTCTTCATATTATCCCACCAATAATGCTCTCAGAAATCTCGATACATCTTTGTGTTTCCTTGGTGAATAGAGAAATTTGAACTATGTGCATCATCCAAAAGTTCCTTCTTCATCTCTAGACTTGATGGAACACATAGTATTATCCCAAATCTCACAATTCCTTCTTCATTAATATTAAAATCTTATGATTTCCCTTTTCTAATAACTTCCACTTTTTCCTTAATTCCAACATCATCCTTTTGATCATATTTTAACCTTTCCAAAAGTGACGATTGATAAATAATTTGTGATGGGATTGATGATGTTCCCTTATTTATGATTCCCATGTCCATCTTCATAAAATATAAGAAGATTGGGTCCTTCTCCATTCTCATCAATGATAGAATTGTTGGGTCCTTTCTACTTAGAGCATCTACCACCTTGTTTGTTTTCCCAGGGTGGTAATGGGTTGAGCAGTCATAGTCTTTGATCAGGTCTAACCATCTTCATTGGCGCATGTTCAACTCTTTCTGTGTGAATATATAATTGAGGCTTTTGTGGTCTGTATATATTTCACACTTCTCCCCAAAGATATAACGCAACCAAATTTTTAAAGCGAAGATAACTACAGCATGCTCGAGGTCATGTGTTGGATAGTTGTGTTCATGAACTTTCAATTTCCTTGAAGCATAGGCAATGACTTTTTCATTTTGCATCAACACACTTCCCATTCCCTTCTTCGAAGAATCATTAAATACCACCGGAAGTTCTCCAGTTATAGGTAATGTGAGCACACACACAGTGATAAGCCTCCTTTTCAACTCCTTGAAGCTTTATTCGCATTCATCATTCCAAGAAAACTTTACTCCCTTATAAGTTAGCTTGGTAAGAGGGTTGTAAAATTGTGAGAAATTTCTCAAAAATCTTCGATAATATCCTGCTAACCATAACAAGCTACGAATATCTGTTACCGAAGTTGGCCTCGGCCATCCCTCAATTGCATCTGTTTTAGAGGGATCCACACATATACCATTGATTGTGATGATGTGGCCCAAGAATGAGACCTCCGTCAACAAGAACTCACACTTTCTATACTTTTCATAGAGTTCCTCCTTCTGCAAGGTCTCTAGTACAGTTCTTAGATGCTACTCATGATCCTCCTTGGTTCTAGAGTATATCAGAATGTCATCTATAAAGATTACCAGAAATTTGTCTAGTTAATCCCTAAAGACTCTATTCATCAAGTCCATGAATATTTCTGGAGAATTAGTGAGTAAAAAAGGCATTACTATGAATTCATAGTGCCCATATCTTGTAGGAAAAGCAGTCTTGGGGATATCTTCCTTCTTCACCCTTACTTGATAATATCCTAACCACAAATATACCTTGGAGAAGTATTGTGTTCCATGCAGCTGATCGAACAAGTCATCAATTCATGGGAGAGGATACTTGTTCTTTATTGTGATTTTTTTGAGCTCACGATAATATATGCAAATGCGCGTTGAACCATCCTTCTTCTTGATGAAGTGGACTGGTGCACCCCATGGTGAAGCACTTGGGCGTATAAAACCTTGGTCCCAATTCCCCTGTAGTTGTTTCTTCAGCTCCTCAATCTCCACAACATCCATTGTATACGGAGTCTTGGATATTGGCAACGCCCCAGGTATAAGATCAATTGAGAATTCAACATCTCTTCTATGAGGAAGACCAGAAAATTCCTCGGAAAACACTTCAGAAAATTACCTCACAATAGGCATGTCTTCTATGATGGTTGCCTCCTTATACTCAATCATCTGAGTCAAATACCCATTCTCATAGGTCAGTAATATCCATGCTTTAGATGATGGAGCTAAAGAAGATTAATCTTCCTCCTTGCACATGTATTGAATTGGGGGTCGATTCTCCACATGGAGAGTGATTTCCCTCTCATGGAAATATATGTTGGATCTATATAAAGAAATCCAATCCATGCCAATAATTGCATCAAAATCCACTAGAGGGAGTATTATTAGGTTCTCCGGAAAGTTTAATCCACAGATTATGATAGGGGATGAGTTTTATTGAAGGGATGTAATGATTTCCCCATTTCTTGTACTCACTGTCATCTTCGCTTCCATGATTTGTGGTGGTGCTGGGATTGTTCTAATAAACTTTCGAGATATAAAAGAACACATAGAACCTGAATCAAAAAGTATGTTTTCTATTCTTGAATGAATAACTAGCGTACCATCCACCTCTTCGTTGCCATGGTTCACTTCGGCAGTAGTGATGGAAAATTCTCACCCTTGCTGCCTTGGAGGTTGTTAGTTGCCTCCAAAAACCCCAGGCTTAGGGTGCTGAATTCCAAGATGCCCGAGTTCTTTGTAGTTATTGCTATGAACAATGCATTGAGGTTCGAACGGATCATTCCTCTTCTTTGTCTTAGCCGCATGTCTTTATTTCCGACAGTTAACATCTAGGTGCCCTTATCTTCCACACCTAAAGCATTTCTTTGTCCCCTTCAGGCAATTTCCGGGGTGCTTCTTTCTGCACCTTTGACAAGTGGTGTGCTGGATCTTTTTAGCACCATGGTATTTATTAATCGGACCACCAGCATTGAAGTCAACCATATGCTTCTTATCCCCATGATACCCCTAATATTCTCTGATCTTTATTTCTAACTTGAGGGCACATCGGACAATTTCCTCATAGCTGTCAAAATCACATATAACCATCGCTTTCTGCGGGCTAGGTTTCAACCCACTAAAGAATCGGTCAACCTTGAATTTGGGGGTAACAACAAAGCTGGAAGTGTATTGTGCATGCCTTGTGAAGTTTTCCTCGTATGCTCCAACAGATTTGTCATCTTTTTTCTTGAGGGAAAGGAGGTCCCTTTCCATCTTAAGCCGGAGGGTGCGCGGAAAATATTTATTGAAAAACATCTTCTGGAAATCCTTCCATTCCAACTCCTCGATCTCCTCCTCAGGCTTCGTATTTTTGACCAACGTCCACTATTGATCAGATTCAACCTCCATATGATAACCATCCATGAGAACCTTCTCTTGTTCAGAACATTGAAGGATAAAGAAGATCATTTCAATGGAGTTGATCCATTGTTCATCGATTGAGGGATTGGATGATCCATTAAATGTATGATTCCTTTGTCTCAGGAAGCTCTCGATAGTGACTTGTTCTTTCTTTGGGGGGGGGGGGGGGTTGAACGTTCCTCTTGACCCATGTTTCTTTTCAAATCTTGAGTTATCTGAGAGAGAAGCATGACAATGTTTGTGATTCCTGATCCCATTGGATTGGGCATCTTATTAGTACAGTCATCACATTGATCTTCATATCGGTTGTTAGCTCGAGTCCTCCTGTTACCGGCCATTGGCTGGAATAAAAGGAAAGTTAGGGGTAACACATAAAGGGTAATCCAAGGAAAAAACTAATGACTTATAAATAAATTTTATTTTATTAACATATGAATCTATTGGCTTCAGTCTATGTTATCCATGATCTACTTTCTAACATATATTCATAGGGAATTTTTTTTGTCCCTTAATAATGGTTCATACTAAGCATGTGAATTTAACAAAGCATATCCCTCAAGAGTGTTGTAACCAAGAGTGCAGCAATGCACATTGTTGTGAATCAGTTCCCATTCGAGTCTAGCTCAAAGCGGTGTTTTCGAGTTTTACCCCTAGGATACATCTGTGCCAGAGCCGCCTCTACCTGCTCGTATCCAGACAGAGATGTATTTTCTTGATAAACCACTTACTCAATACTCACCAAAAAATTGGGATATTTTTATTATAATTAGTCTTGTCTTTATGGATTCACTAGGTTTTTCTAATCCTAATCATAAAAATAACTAAACCTATCCTCTGATACCAACTATGACAACCTCGATCTTTTATTACACAATTAAACATAATTTATTACATAAACTTCAATTGATACGAAATAGAAGATCAAGAGGTATAGTTTCTTTGGGGATCTGGATCATTAAATATCAACTTAAAACATGAAATACAATATCTTCATTGAAAACTTCATTTACATGACCACTACATTCCCTCGTACTTAGCATTTCATGGGATAACCTGAGGACATGCATAAAAAAGGGTGAACTAAAAATCCCAGTAAGGAAATAATCATGTAATAACATGAAGAATACAATACATGTTATAAAATAGGAATATAAATAGATCACAAGATAAGAATAAACATAAATTCATGATAAATCATGATAATCATAACATGGAAATGTGGAAACAACACTTAACATGGAATTAGAATTAGCCAAGCCTCATTGCACATGGAGCATGAGTAAATCCTCATTACACATGAAGCATGAGTAAAAACTCATTGCACTTGAATTATCATGAGTAAAAACCCATTACACATGACTTGTCATGATATTATACTTTACCCAATGCATTAGTGCGCTATAAGGGCGGACCCTTCTTAAACATTTCATTTTATGCATAAGTGTGCCACGTGGATCATATAACATGGATCCATAAAACATAATCATTTATACCAAAATAAATGAATGTTGAATTAATAAATTAAACTTTATAATCAATAATTAAATGTGCATATAGGTGAATACCCTTGATATTGAAATGGGCATGGTATTCACTACACAATGACATTGGCTTGAAAAATCGGTGCAATTTCCGTAGCGTAACAGCGTGACGTAAGAATTCATACAAATGGTTTATGAGAGAGAAAGGTATGTATCATCATATGTACATGAAATGGAAAGTAAGGGGGTCATATAGACACATTTCCCAATAAGTTTAATTTAATTTAGATTCATGATACAAAATAATTTCTTGAATGTAAGGTAGGAGAGATAAATTCCTTTCGAAATTTCGGCATAGTAACGGGTGTACATGTGAGGAATTAATTGAGAGAGAAATGGCTATCTCATAATTTGAACATAAATAGGGAAGTATGTGGGAGGTTCAAAACCATACCCCAACATTTATTATTGAAATTAATGGGCCATAACAACATTAATAAAATTGGACAAAAATAAGAAAGGAAGAAAAAACCTTACTTGGATGTGTGCTTCCATTGGCTTGAGAGAGGCTTGAGAGGGCATTATTGGGAGATTGTAGAACCTTGGGAGGATTATAGAGAGATTATAGAAGAGGTTGGACGAAATCAAAAGGCTTTGAGTGAGGAGGAAGTGGGATCTTGGGTGGTTTTATATAGGAAAGGTGAGGGAATTCTTTATTATTTAGGTTTGGGACACCTCACATTAAACTAATCCAAACCACAAACCAGCCCATGGTTTTTGCCCATGGTTTTTGGAAAAGGGAATTTTAAAACAATATTTTATAAGGCCAAAGTTCTAACTTCTTAAAATAATGGGGTTGCTTATGTGGAGGTGAGTCACACTCCCAAGGAAAAAATTTAAAAAGACAAGATGTTTAATAAGTTTTCAAGGGTCCATTAATGCTTTGTAAAATAAGTCAAACAAACCCAAAATCGCATTCTTTTAATTTTAAAACATATATTGGCCGAAAATAAATCATATAGTATTTTATTACCTCACTATTGGATCATTATGATGTAATAAAACACATTATATATTTAAACGGTATTTAATTTTTACCCAAAAATTTGACTCTCTCAGAAAATTAAGAAAAATTCACCGTTGGATAATTTCAACATCTTGATTCCAGAAATAATATTTATGTTATCTAAATAATTTTCTAAATATGTTAATTTTCACTTTTAAAATAAAAACCGACATTTATTGAAAATTCACGGATTTTGACAAAAATGGATTTCAAACCATAATAAAAATTACAATTGCATTCACAAAATTATACGATAATTTATATTTAATAAAAATTAATTTAATAATATTTTTATTATTTTATTAAAATATAATTTAATTCAAAAATCCATTAATTCATCAAAATATATTTCTTAGTTGAACATTAACTAAAAATACTATTTGCGCTTTCAAAAACTATTTACAAGGTAACAAAAATATCTTGAATATATATTCATTATTATATACAAAAATAATTTACATAACCATAGTGATAAGGTATTTTTACATAACCCCTTATAACACCCACATAAGACCGAAGAGTAAGGAATGTGATGGTGAAAAACTCTTGGGGTGGCTCGGATAACATTGCTCGGGTGGTAATCTCTATCAATTTCCACTTCTCTCATAGGCGGTCCCGATTGAGCTTAACATATTCATGCTTATCTTGGTCTTGGTCAAGAGGGAAGCCCAATGATGCAACCTCCTCTATGAGTTCTGAAAAATGGGATTTGTAGGGGGCACGTCAACTGGATGAGGCCATCACTTCCTTTGTCTGAGTAAATTGGATTTGTTAAAGCCCTATATTTATACTAATCATGTGATCACTGTTCAACAGCTATATTATCAATGGTCATAATTATTGACATAAAACCAAAGAAGTTGAAATTTTATATAAACATTTTACATAATGAGACATTTTATTTGATCAAGAGGGATTTCCATTAATCAAAGTTTGGGTCGTTATAGATAACCTGAATAAAAAAGCATAATCAATATGGGATGGTAAAAAAATTAAACATATTCAATTTAAACAATAAATTGAGTATAATAGGTAAGGAATAAATGATGATCAAATAAAAGCATATAAATAATCACATAATCATGAAACTTATCCATGGATATTATGAATAATCGAATAATCTGATCGACATAAAAGACAAATGTCATAATGATGGAATTAATTATCTCACACATCTGAGGAATATTTTCAATGCCTTTTATATTTATTTTTTAAATCTATTGGTAGAATCCCATCTAATTTTGTCAACTAATTTGAATCTTGTGACGAGTCAATTCCTCAAGTGGCTATCTTTAACCTGGTCCCACCCATTACGTACTAGTTCCAATAAATTAATCATATGAAAGGGTTGAATCAAAATCAATATAAACATTCGTATTGAAAAACTATCTTTTAAATATTTAATTCATAACCCAATAAAATAAACATAATCATAAACCATCCAATGTTATATGGTGAAAGGTAATAAAATTATACCTCCTAATTCAAACTTATCATAAACCATATGTTGAAAGAATAAGTATGAAATCAAAAAAACGAATCCCTAGTGTATTATAAGTAAAATAAAGTGAATTTTTCCTTGATAAATCAAAATACCATAATAACGTCATTATAATCCTTTGTGGAGAAATAATACCTTTCACATTGAAAAAATAAATTTTTTTAAAAAATTGTTCACGGATTGTTTTAAAAACCTTTCTTTTAAAATAATTTTTTAAACGTATAATGTAATATTTAAAACATTGAATTGTTAGGGAGGAAATAAATTCCCTTTATTGAGCACATGAAAAAAATAATGATTTATTTAACATCTTTTGTAAAAGCCAAATAAGCCTTTTTTAAAACAAATTTAATATTCCTATATGAAAACATTGTAAAAATTCAAAAATTAGTAAAAAAATCATTAATAAATCATTTTTATAAGGTTAAAAACATTTATGAAAATATTTTTAGAAATAATGGATTATGATGAAACATGATTTTCGATCGAAGGGAGGAATGGTGTTGGGTTTTCATAAGAAAATTTCCTCAATTATTATAAGTAATAAAAAATATAAAAATGGTATTATTATTTGAAAATATAAATAATAAGAATAAGGTAAAGAAATATATTTTTTTATGATATAAATACAAAATAAGCCTTCCAAGTAAGACTTAAATAAGTAAAATCATGAATAATGATGAGATTGTGAAATAAACCCTTACCACTTTAGTATATATTGAATAATAATCCTCATCAATGAAAAATATTAAAATGAAACATTAAATTACATGAATATAAATATATTATGACATATAATATCAATAGGGGTAGTACGTATACCACATAATGTAATAAGTGGTGAATATTACATATGTATCATGGATGTAAATGTGATTAGAGAAACCCTTACCTCAGGTTCGAATCCATTTGTATGTGTCCAACCCTGATGGATAATAAATATAGGGTTAAAATAAATTTATTAATAACTATAATCATATATTTCATTCTTTATATTATCCTCTTATAACATTTTACTGCCCCGTTGTTAATAATATTTTATTATTTTCATTGTTTCATGTGTTAATTTCCATATTTTCTCATGCATGTTTTGTCATGAAAGTTTTGGATTTTGTACATTCGATATAGTCCTATAATCACAATAATTATATTAATTATATATGTATTATTATTATTCAGTATATAGGTCATTGTAACTATTTTTTAAAATTATAAATATAAAATTAATCGCATTGTTTCATGGAGATGGTAGCCTGTATGTACGCACAACTGAAGATATCATTCTCTTAAATAGTGAAAGGGTAAGGAAGTTTATGATATATTAATTTTAAATAATCTATATCATTTCATATATATATATATATCACATATATTCATTAAATTTACCCCTATTACCTTCCATGAAATGCATTATAGAAAAACGAATCACAACAGTTAGTGAGGGGGTAGTGCACCGTACACACAAGAGACGTTATCTTATTTTAAAGAAATAGTAACTAAGAAGGTATAAGTGATATTATATCATAAAGGGTATATATTAGATAATAAATAATATTTATATTTATTATATCCATTATTATATCCAATAATGATAATTGTTGATGGAAAATGAGGTACATCAGTTTGCGAGGCGGTAGTCCGTCGTACACGCAATTGATGACTTCATTTCACATTCAGTAGATGTGGATATGGATAAATATTGTTACATTATTATAATAAAATATAACTATATTTTATAAACTATATTTATTATATTTTAAATCTTAATACGTATTCTAATGTTCTAAAATAAGTAATAAAAATAAAGAGCTTAGTGAAGAAATTTCTTTCTCTTCGAGAAACATCCATGAAATATCTTTTTGTGGATCATATGGTTGGTATTTCAGGAATAAAATATGATATATATTGTTTATAATGATGTTGGGGAAGGATTTAGGTATGGTTTTTTTCATATCATAATGTCTTTATAGGTGTTAAGAAGTGAGGGGAGTGGGTCCCCTTTTATAGTTGAGGAGGAGTGGAATTTTTTACATACACAAAACTATTAAATAATGGGGGGTCAATCTCACACCAAGGGGAACTACATTTTATTATTAATTAGATAGGGGAATTTTATGGAGTTTAAATTCATCCACCACAAAATCCTAGGTTTTAAAGAATTTTTTCTTTAACATCTCATTTTCCTTGGGTTTACCATTCAGGTTCTTCACTATTGTTGTATTTTTCACCTAGGTAATTAATAATTTAAGCGTAAAATAAAATAATAACTATTATATAATTTGGACCCACTTATTTAAATATTAAGTAAAATTTATAAAATAAAAATCCTACGTGTGGAAAAATTAATTTTAATACAAGTGCATGTAATGTGAAAAAACACTACTTTAACCGTAACCATGGTAACTCATTAGTGGGTTAATATAAACATTATAAACGAACAGTTTTTCTATTAGTGGACCATAGATGTTATTTTGAAACAATTAAAATTCTATTGGTTGAAGATATGATTTTTATGAATTTTAAATCATTTAATAGACTATCTTTAATTATAAATAACATTATTAACAATTTTAACATTATTCATTTATTTTGAACTTAAAAAATATCAATATAATGATATAACTTGAGTTTATAATTTCCAAAACTATATAATATAATATATTTTTCTAAAAAATTACTTCAACACAATAATTCCCTCAATTTACTTTACTTAAAATATTTTTATTTTCATTTAATTTAATTTTCTACTTAAAAAATAATTGCAACGTTGGAATTGCTTATGAATTTAATGAAATTATATGATTACTAAAAACAAAATATAAATTAACCTCATCAAAATAATTTTATTTTTATCAAAATGGACATCTATATTCATTCACTATTTTATTTGTTCCAATATGTATGTATAATTGAAATTTAAAAGCAAGATTCTGAAATTGTTTCATTTTCATTACATAATTTATACTATATATCACTTTAATGGGTAGGTTTCAAAAAAACTAAAAAAATATTTTAAATGGTGAAATAATTATAGATATGGGCCTTTAGTGTAAATTATATAAGTGTTTTGGTCATTTTAAGGATTATCTTCTTTGTTTATCAAGCCCTAGTGTAACCATTTTTACCCTAAATGTGGAAAATTATTTTCACTATTTTAACTATTCATTAGGGTAAAAAATTAATTTTTCATTATTAAATAATATAATTTATTTTGATTCAAAATATGAAATCCATTTTTCAAATTAAATTCACAAAAGTGGTAGAATTCAATTTAAAATTAAGCATGCAGGCGCGTTGAAAAAAATGGGGTTTCCAATATGAGACATTCAACAGTTTAAAAATATTGTTATATTATAATTAAATATGAAATTGATTAAAATTATCTAAATTAGTTATAATTTAATATAATAAGACTAATTTTACTTTTAAACTAATTTAAAATATATACTATCTTTGTAAATAACTTAAACGAAAAGGTGGTTTTGAATAAATATTTCTATTTTTCACTATCCATCAAAAAACAAATTTATGAAAGTTCTCAAAAAGTCACCCAATGATAATTTTTACATGAAGATTTTAAAAATTATATTTATTTTTTAAAATATAGTTTTTAAAAGTGGTGAAAAATAATTTTAAACTATTTTTCGAAAGCGTGAATAATTCACCTTTTAGAAAAAATATTTTTCATCATAAAATATTTTTATTTGTTTCAAATGTTTATTATTTTATTTATAATAAATATATATCCCATTAATTTCTTTAATACACATATAAACAAAATTATTTTTATAATTTATTTAGTCCTATTCATAACTTTTAACTTAACAGCTATGTTATAATTGTCATTATAATATTTTTATAGAGTGTCATGTTTCATTTAAACCTGATGTTTCATGCATATCAAGCTGTTGAAGAGATTTAATTTATTTAAAAGGAAATATATTATAAAGTATCCAGGTATTAAATTATCTTAAAAAAATGTTGTTTTATTCCATATATTCTATCAATCATTATGTTCCTCTTAAAATATCAAGGGGTTATATTATACTGACTTAAATAAATTGTATCCTCTCAATTTATTCTTGATATCAGTAATCAAGGGTTTGAAATTTGAAACTAACTTTATTAGAAACCCACATCATAAAAATGGAAAAAAAATTATCTTGTTAATAGATAAATGAAAGTATAAAGGTTATCTGAAATGAAACATACTAGGTTTCCAAATAGTAGACCATTAGTTGAACATGAAGATATGGACATGGAAGAAAAGAATAAAAAATATGGAGAGTGATAGGGGTCATTAATCAAAATAAATTGAATTATTTCTAAATAATTAAAAATGAATAATCCATATATCTGTTATTTAAAAAAAGGTAATAAGATACCATTTTTATTTCAATATTCACTTCTTAAACTCTATGGATTATTTTATTTTGTACAAATATAACATTAGGGAATATAATTACTTGATATAATTAAAAATTAATGGAAAAATTGAATCTTTTGGTTATGCTTTGATCATTTTCCATTTAATTTATTTCTTAATTAATTGTATATCCATGATGATTTTTTTAATCTTAAAGCATTAAAATCAAAATTTATCATATCATAATATTCATAAAATATTTGAAGTCCCATCCTTATGTCTCTAAGAATTTACCAAAAAAATGGTTATAATGAGTCATCTAATATAGAACATTAATCTCTAAAACCAAATAGTATAACCCAATTTTCAACTTATTCCATTTCATAAAAATTTACTCTTCCAGAATATGTCTCACCAAATTCAACTTCCTAAAAAAATTAGAAGCAAGGTCACTAAATTACAAAAATAAACTTAACATTAAATTCCCCCCAAAAATAAATTTGCTCTTAACATGTATTCTATAACATGAATCTTGCACTTTGACTACCCATCCATATATGGGTGGTAATCCGTACTAAAAAAACTTGGGTACCAAGTTCCTTCTGTTTTCCCTGCCAGAAGCGTGATGTGAATCACAGATCATGATCCAAAACTATAGTTCTTGGTACTCTATGAAATCATAGTATCTCCCGAACATACATCTCACCCAACTGATCAATAGTGAGAGTCTCTTGGATCGAGAATAAATGAACCACCTTATTCAACTGATCCACAAAAACCCTTATTGTATCATTATTCCAAGGTTTCGTCAGAATGTACACTATAAAATCCATCATTCCATTATCCCACTTCTATTTTAGAATGGTCAATGGTTGTATCAACCCACATGGGAACTGGTGATCAGCCTTAACCTAATGATAGGTAAGGCATCATGCCACAAAAATCACAACCTATTTTTTCATTCTTGGACACCAATACATCCTACGAATATCATGATGCATCTTAGTTAGAAAAGGCTGAACATCCCACTCTGATACATGGAACTCGCACATCAACTCTTCCCACATACTCACTAGCACAACCACACGACCACAAATACTATTGATCCTACATCACTAAAATCCCATCTAGAAGGTGACTCCCCGCCTTTAAGACTTTACTTCCTACCCAAAAAAATGGGTCCCCAATATGACTCTCCAGGACCGAACTCAAAAGCGTGGACTCAACTACCATGGAAGCAATGTTCATCTACATGTGCACACCCTACACATCTAGGTTCATATCTGAAAAAAAATACCATTATTCTTCACTCAGATTTGTATTCTTAGAAAACCTAATTAGGATACTTCTAACTCAGAGCATCTACAACACTATTTCCATTTATTGGTTTATAAACAAAATTTAAATTGAATTATTATAGGTACTCAACCCACCTTCACTACTAGAGATTCATATCATACTGAGAGTAGATGTAATTATGAATTTTATGCTCAGTGAACATCATGAATTTATCTCCCCAAAATTAATGACTCCAACACTTTAGGGTATATATCAAAATTTCCAACTCAAGATCGTGTGTAGGGTAATTTCATTCATGATGCCTCAACTACCACGAGCCATATCCAACAACCAAATCATCCTACATCTGCACTGCTCCTAGACCAACACCAGACTCATCACAAAACAAGGTATACTTCTTACCCGACTTAGTTAATATCATAATAGGTGCATTAGTCAACAAATTATTAAACTCTTGGGAAGAAATCTCGCATGCCTCAAACCATTCAAACTTAATTACATTCTTAGTTAAGCCCGAATGTGGCACTACCAGATGGTCGAAATAATTAATAAATTTTTAGTAATAACCGGAAAATCCTAGAACACTCTAAACATCAAAAACATTATTTTTATTCCAACAATACATAACAACCTTCACTTTCTCTGAATCCATTAACACACTTTACTCAGATAAATTTTTAACCAAGAAATTCACATTATCAATCTAGAAATGTAATTTTGATCGATTGGAATAAATCCTATGATCTCGTAGTGTACTCAGGATGATGTCAATATGTTTGGAATGATAATCATGATTTTTGGTGTACACCAAGATGTCATCGATAATGAAGACTATGAACTAATCCATAAATGGGTGAAATGCTTACTTCATTAGAGCCATTAACACAGTCGGTGCATTGTTCAACCTAAACGAAATCACCAAAAACTCATACAACCCAAACCTACACCTGATGGGAGTATGTGGTATATAAAAAATCATCACCCTAAGATGGTGATACCCCAATCTCAAATTGATCAAAGAAAACACGGAAGAACCTCTCATCCGGTCAAACAGGTCATCAATTTGAGGAAGAGTGTATCTATTCTTAACTATTATCTGATCCATCTTCATATAATCGACACATAACCTTAATTATCCATCATCCATATTAGTAAACAACATGGGTGACCCCCAAGGTGACGTAGTAGGATGGATGAACCCTTTATACACCAATTCCTCTAACTAAAATTTATATTTTAGGATTTCTTCTGATACCATTCTATATGGTGGAATGGAAACTGGCTCTGCTCCTAGTAGAAACTCTATTGTGTAATCAACATACCTCTTGTGTGGAAACCCAAATAAATCCTCTGGATACATATCCTAAAATAGATCCACCATAGGAGGAAAGACATTCCTTTTTACTGCACCATAATTAATAATATTTCATGCCAATTGGTCTATATGTTTCCTCATCTTCTGAAAAAATGGCCCTGCATAGTCTGCCTAAACATGCCACTCACCATGAAAGAAAAAAGTGTCTCCATCAAGAGACATGAAAATTCCCCAAAAACGGTAACAATTGGTATGTTCTTGGTACAACACCAATAAAAACATGCCCAAAATAAGGTCAAAGCCTGACATCTTGAGGGGAAAAAGTACCACAGAAAATGGTACCCACTAATCTCCAAAGAACATCCTTAAATTGCCTAATATCTTTATATTTCACCCCTAAAAGAGTATCAATAAACCTACACCCACACACATGTTTCATGGCTAGGCCCAACACAACTACAAACTAAGAAGAGATAAAAGTGTGTGTGGTGCCTATGTCAAATAAAGCACTTGAAATAATGGAAGCTACAAGGATCGTACATCTAACAATTGATGATCTAGTCACACCACCTCTAGGTGTATGTGTAACTAAATGAAGCCATCCTATCCCTCTACCCTAGGGTGCTTCTTGAGTACCTAGTGCCACACTACCCTGCTAATATTGGTGCTATTTCCCCAGAGTGTTATGTCTACCACCAATGACCATACAACATGTGGATCTCCATCTTCCTTCCTGATATAGGCTGACTGACTCCTTACTACACTCAATATCAACCTCTGGCCATCATCTATTCCCAACTGATGAGGATTCCCATAAAACATTGGTGCATGCCCCATCTTACCACACGATCAACAGTCAACAGATTGTCACGTACACTGACCCTGCATGTGTCTGGGTCTACCACACTGATATCAAAACACCTAATCACCACCCTGAGAGGTTGAACTCCTCTTATAACTACCTTATACACTTCCACCCTGATGGAGACTCCCAAAACAACACATCCTGCCATCAAAAGCTGCACCACTCATCCACCTGACTAGCACACAAAGTCTACTAACTAAAGCCCCCTTTAGGATCCCTTAAGAGATAATGTAAAAATACACTACCTCATGAAAACTTTTCAAATGGATGATTTTCAATTGAGACCTGATCTCATGTCTTAGACCATCCTGAAAATATTTCGCCACATCTGCCTCATCTCCAGCCAATGCCAGAATGAAGTTTCACAAATTGGTGAAACAGCTAGCATAATCCATCATAGAAATTTCCCCTTGGGAGAACCTCATAAAATACATATCCTTCTCTTTATTCATGGTATCTATATTGAAATTATATATAAACTTTTCCTATAAATGATTTCTTACCATTCCTTCAACATTCTCTATCAGAACCATGATGTACCCCCAAACACTTTTCCTTACCTCGAAACACATAAAAACCTAAATTGACTCATTTATTAGAATGAGTCAACAAATGTTCCAAAATAATATGGATGGACTCTATCTAGAACTCATCTACTTTTGGTCCACCCTCTCCTATAAAGGTTAGGGGGTTGTAGCTGAAATTCCAGGGTCAGCTCAAACATGCTTGATACAACCTACCTTGTGTCTCGTTCCATCATTTTCATGATTAGAACAAGATTATCATGAAACTACTATTATCTATTATCCTATATTCCTACATTATCTTGCTCCACTATCATAGTAGTTTTATCGACATCATTCTATTTTCCCCCATCTGTCACATGTCTTTGTGGAAACATTTCTCTTCAATTCCAAACACAAGCTTTAGAACACATAAAAAAAATCTCTTGAAATTCAGATAAATGAAGTCTCTATTCTATCAATAAATAACTCATTCGTATAGACTCTCCCAAAGGTCCTCAAAAAATCCCATTCACTAGCGTCAACATTCCCTACTGCGGGTCATGGCTAATAAAGTGTAAAATAACTTAAAATGTTATAAGTTTTATATTAGACACCATTTTCTCAAATTTTGAGGAAGTATAAATGAATTCTACCTCTCATACCCCACACACCCATACCATGTGTTAATATTAGGATTCCTATCACCTATATCACTAGGTGCCTAAAATGATGCATCATTCCACAAACTCATTCTATTCGTACTGTGATCAAAATATGATAAAGTTGTCACATCCCACAACAAGTGCATCACCCAATGATGAAATAGTATTCAATTATAAAAATGAAAATTGAAAATAATAATTCCCAACATGGGTGAGTTGGGTTTTCCCTCAAACATGGGTTAACTACTCCCAAAAAATGTGACGTCCCAGACCCAGATGCCACTTAACGGGTGCCCTGAGCCTGGTGGGCCACATGGCCTCAAGAACATCTCCCCAAACTCTACAGGCTTCCAACTAGTAGCGAAGGACTAGGGTTTTTCTATAGGGAGGCTATTCCCTCATTAACAGAGAGTTTCATAGTGGAAGATATATAAAAAACTAGTAAATAATGGAAGGAATATAAATAAACAACGGAGGAAACAGATTCTCTAGATAAAGGAGAATAATAATAACTGTATCAATTGGAACAATGATAATGTAATTTCATGTCACTAGAATAATGGAAAACATGGATACAAGACAATAAGCATAAAATGGTACACAATAAAAAATAAGAAAAATGATACTCTAAGCACACTGAGATCCAACTTAGTCATATGCTATCAAGATCCATCCTAAACAGCAAGCAATCAAGTGTTTGAAGCCCTTTGCTTCCCTTTGTCAACACCTACCACAATGTAATCTACTCCGAGTACCAAACGGTGCCCAGAGAGGGTGTGAGATAAATCTCAGTGGGACACCACCAATGGTTTATATAACATATGGAATGTGTAATGGGATGTTTCATTGTGAAAGCATGCATATATAAAGTAAAGAAAGTAGTAAAATAAAACTAAATATCCAAGTACCTAATTCATCCCTTGACTGGTGTATGAACATGTAACAATCTCATTAATTAAGTAATTACCATTTAATTTTAATATTTCATGTGAGGCATAGCCAGCACTAACATCACCTCATGATAGTATAAGCAGTGAAGGTCCCAATACATAATAAGGAAACCTCAAAATCATATTTTGTGAGGGAGTTCCAAGGTAATAACTAAGGTAACATAGATCTCATAGAATGCTAACTCAATAGTATCTGCATCTAGCTAAGTGGTAAGAGTGTAATCAAAGGAGTTTAATCCATGTCATTCCACAATAAGGTGTCTACCGAGTCCATGGTGATTGACCAAGGTAAAACATGGCTAAGAAAGGACAGGGCCTGATGGGCTGTAACTATGGCACCTACATGTCATTGTGGGAACCAAGGAGCGTATCCAAGGAATAATGTAATAATATAAGATTAGAAATTTACTGGGGTATAGGGGGTATAAACCTAAGAAAACCACATCATTGATTTGTAATGGGATTCTTGAGTCCGTAGGCATTCTCCTCTCAAAATCCAAGGCGAGGCCCTGTCAACCCATTCATTTTGATATGGAAATCATGTAGTAATTCATTTGGTTCAAGCCTTGCCTTCCATTAGACTGTATAATTCAAGTAGATTTGAAACCCTTTATTTATTTTTACTAGACCTGTATTCTATTAGTTTGTATGTGTCGAGTATCATGGAAATCATGTAATCAAGTCTTTGTTAATCATTACGTTTATTTGGTCCAATCCTAGCCTTTCATTAGTGTGAAAAGTCCAAGTAGAATTTCAACCACATAATCAAGTCTTAATTAACCATTAAAGAATAGTAAATTATGGAGGTTATCTCTACTACCTTCCATCAATATGGAAAGGGGTTCTATAGATATGTAACCTTTATTCAATCTCATTTGTTAAGGCCAAGTAATATACTTTGCATACATTCAATTTCACAATTCACATTTAATAATCAATTTGAAGCACTTAAATTAGGTGGGTCAACTGGTGAGCATACATGGTACATGACATTATGAAATTATCATTAACCACAAGCCATTTATTATATTATGACTCACCCTTAGGAAGTTCATGAAAAGGCACACCCGAATGGTGGCTCAAACATGCTGAAACACTAAAATCTAATTATGGAATAACCTTAGACATAGGGAGGATTGAGTTGTGGGTGTAACTGCTAACAACTAATCACATATTTGGAATGAGCATAACCAGACAATCCTAACATATATAATCATGGGATGTAAATTTAAGAAATGACTTTCGATGAAACTAGTGGGCCCCACACAAATATTCCAAAAATCAATGAAATTTAGGTATGTGTTATAGGACACCCAGCTTAGTGTTGCATGACTCTCCTCCTCCGGTATTGGCCCTTGATTTGGCTTGGATCAAAGTAGATCTAAGAAAAGGTGAAAAATGATCACATGAAGATATCTAAGTTGAGAGAATTAGATAAGAATAATGGCTAAATATGACCCAATTACTTACTGTTGTGCATCCAACATGATGAACGAAAACTCGATTGTAAGTCAGATGAAGGATATATCTTGATCCCTAGATTTATCCTTCAAAAATCTCCAAAATGAGAGGAAAAGGGCCGAATCCTGATGGTTCACTAGTTAGGGAGGAAGAGGGGGGTTAAATAGATCATTAAGGGAAAAATTGGAAATTTACCCAGAATTTTAGCTTTCACATAGTTAGTCTGCACAGTTTTTCGAACCGTGTGCAAGCCGTGCGCAATAGTTCTACCCATAATAACATCCTCCACACGGTTTCATTAAACCATGTGCAAACCATGAACTGTTACCTAGGAAAAAGGGGGATTCACATGGTTAGGATGCATGATTTTTTTCCAACCGTTCAAGGTGGCTCTTTCCAGAAAAACATAATCCGCCCAGTTTGAAAAACTGTGCCGAATTCCGTCATTGTTTACTCTAAACTATGCGCCAAGACTATTTTCCCATAAAAGATGGGTCATGGGCTTCGAACAAGCCCCAGAAACACTTTCAACCTTTTCTAACTCATTATGAATCCATATTTTGTCCAATGTAAATATTTAGACTAAGAATTTAAAGGATCAATACCTAAGTGAAAAACTAGGTTCTTAGAGTATTCCACCCTAAATGAATCCCCACCTGAGTTCTCCTTCCAAGGTAAAAGAATCACTTTCTCTAAAAATATCTGGCCACTGAGCACGTACATCAGCTTCCCTCTCCCATGTCTTGTACTGTACTCAGTCGTGATGCCATAGTTTCTGTACAATAGGGATAGACATGCCTCTGAGAGCCTTGGTGCTTCGATCAATGATGTGTACCAGATATTCTTCAAAATTATAATTGGAATCTAACTCAATATCCTCTGGATAAAAGGTATGATATGGGTCAGCATGATATTGCCAAAGGTGTGAGACATGAAATATGGAGTGCATGGCATGATACCTCTAAGGTAGTAGCAATTGATAGGGTACCAGCCTAACTCTCTCTATAATTTCAAATGTAGGAAACAACATTCCCTACTTAATTAACCGTATATGACCTATCCTTGGTGATACCTGAAGAAAAACATGATCTCCAACCTCGAACTCAAGAGGTTGCCGATGGAGATTTGCATAAGATTTATGTCTATGTTGAGAGGTAGGCATATGCTTCCTGATTATCTAAATATGTTTTTAAGTGTATTGAGCCACACAAGGACCTAGTAGGCTGGCCTAACCTACCTCTAGCTAGAAAAATGGTGAATGGAATGGACTACCATTTAGGGACTCCAAAGGAGACATCTAGATCATCACCTAAAAACTGTTAATATAAGCGAACTCAACGAGAGGGATATGCTTCTCCCCATAACTTCTGAAAACAAGGACACATGCTCGAAGAATATCCATTAGAACATGTATTTTCTGTTACGATTTTCCATTAGTCTAATTGTGAAATGGTGTTCTTAGAATCACTTGAGTACCCATATATTTCTTCAAACTTTTCCATAACTGTGAAATGAAACGAGAGTCCCTATCTGAAATGATGGTATGTGGAACCTCGTGTAGTCATCTGATCTCATAGACATAGAGTCTTCCTAACTCATTAATCAATAATGTCTATCATATAAAAATCAACTGGGATGATTTCGTTAGTTTGTTAATGAATACCATGATAACTTCTCTACTCCTCAATGACCTATTTAAGCCGACTACAAAATCCATAACAACATCCTCCCATTTCCATTCAAGGAGTGGAAGTGGCAGTAACAAGCCTGTTGGTCTCTGGTGCTCCTCCTTCACCTATTAATAGGTGGAACACCTAGTAATAAAGCATGAAATATGGCGTTTCATTCCTGGCCACCAATATTGGCATCTCATATGTTGATACATCTTCGAGATTCCTAGATGAACTGCCCACTGAGAAGCATGGGACTCTTTCAAATACCCCTCTCTCATATCTACAAGAACCCAGATATGTCCACATAGACACAGGACATCATTTCTATCCATAGAAGAATCTATAGGTGGGTTATCTCTTCATATACTCTCACGGAGAACATATCCTTTGGGATTTTAAAACTGCCTACTCTTCACCTTCTCAAGGAGGGAAGAGGTAACTGTTAAGGTTGAGAGGCCAGACTACTCATGACTATCATGAATATCTAGATGAATTTTAGAAAAGTTGTCCATTAAATTCCATTCATCACGGGATTCTTGTATAGCCTGCATTTGTGTTTTCCAACTCAGCGCATCAGCAACCACATTTCCCTTTCCAAGCGTATAGGCAAGATCATAATCAATGGGTTGTAGATATTCCACCCATATCCACTGTAAGAGATTCAAGTAATGTTGGGAAAAGACATATTTTAGGCTCTTGTGACTTTTGTACACCCTAAATCCCTCACCTAATAGATAATGTCTCCAGTAATGCATGGCAATGAGAAATGCTTCTATCTCAAATTTGTACGTTGGTTAATTTTTCTCGTGAGGCCTCAAGTTCTATGATCTTTACACAATAACATTTATTTCCTACATCAACACTGCTCTTAGGTCAATTTCTAATGCATCATAGAAGACGATATAACCCTTACCAAGTTCTATAAGAATTAGAATCGGTGTTGAGAAAAGCCACCCTTACAGTTCCTAAAATGCTTTCTCACATGATTCTGACCACAGGAACTAAACAAAATTCTTTTTAAGTCCATTAATAGGTGAAGAAAGATGTGAGAAGTTTTGTATGAAACACCTGTAATATCCATCCATCCCCAAGAATCTCTATATATCAAACACGTTCTTGGGATTTTCCCAGGAAACAATAGCACTAACCATTTTAGGATCTATTGAAAATCGTGATTCTTATATAATATGACCAAAGTAGTTGACCTTGTCAAACCAGAATTATCACGTAGAAATATTGGAATAATGTTGATGATCTCTCTGTGTACTAAGAATGATGTCAAGATTTTTTTCATGGTCATTATGAGTGTAAGAATAAACCAAGATTCCTTCTACAAAGATCATGAAAAACGAGTCCAAATAGGGGTGGAAAACAATATTCATCAATTCCATGAAAACGATAGGTGTGTTAGTAAGACAGAATGGAATAAAAAGATACTCATACAGACCATACCTACTACAAAAGTTGTATGAGGTATGTCTAATGGTATGAATTTCACCTAATGATAACCAGATCTCAATTCGATCTTAGAGAACTTATTTGCTCCTCAGATCTGGTCAAAGAGATCATCTATTCGAGGAATTGGATACCGATTCTTGAATATAAGCTGGTTCAACCTTCTATAATCCATGCATTAATGTAAGGTTCCATCTCCATTCTTGGAGAAACAGGTGTGAGAACCCTAAGAGGATATAATAGGCCATATAAATATCTTGGTTTCTAGATCTTCTATCCGCCTCTTGAGCTCCTGAAGCTTAGTAGGTTCTATACTACATGTATGAATGGACACTAGATCTGCTCCTAGAACAAGATCTATTGTAAATTCTACCTCTCTCATAGGACGTATGCCAGGAAATTAATCTGGAAAGACTTCCCTAAAATGATCAACAACTGGAGAAGATATTGGAACATGCTCAGTTTGAAGAAGACCCTAATCCTCCATGAAAAGATTTGAAATATTGGCGGTCAATTCACCAAGACCATGATGCTTTATTCAAGCTCTCCCAGCCTACACATCCCACTCACCTTTGAAAAGATAATTGTTGCCTTTTGTTGATGTGAAAGAGACCCTGTGGTGAAAATAGTCTACAAAGTCAGGATAGTGGACTAACCAATCCATCCCAAGGATGGAATCGAATCCAATAATCTCGAAAAAATAGATTCCCCATGAAAGGGTAACTGCCTACCTCAAGGTGACATTCCTTATAGTGGTGTGTGCCCTCCGTCTGTATTCCCGACGGTGTATCGAGGGTCATTACACAATAGTGTTTATGTATCTCTAGTTCGAGATTTTCCATGATAGATAAAAAAATAAAATAGTTTGAATCACCTGTATCAAAAAAATTAGAGACAATAGTGGAGGATAAATGTATTGTACATTATACTGTAGATGGTCCCACCGCCTGATCCTCGAGTATCGGTTGTAAAGAATGAAACTGACCTGATCCACTTCCCGGTGCAACAGATGGACTACCACAATCCAAATTTCTCTGCTGGCATTGTTGTTGATCAAGGGTCAGACTACCACGTCCATGACCTCCTCCTCGGCTATACCTACTGATGCTATTTCAACTCCCCGCCTCATGAGGCGCACAAGAACTTTCTCCTGTAGGTGGATCTTATGTTTATCCTTTTCCACTCGAAGCTCATGGAAAAGTCCTACAACAATGATCAAGATGCCCCATATGTCTGCAAGCCCGACACTCCATAGGGTCTCTATCACATTGGGGCTTTGTATGCCCCGATATTCCACACTGATGACACACCACATCGATATCAAAATGGATACTCTAGCTACCACTACCTTGATGAGAAACCTCAAGGGAACGTTTCCTGTCACCGGATAAACTACTATCCTGACACAGCACTGATCCTTTACACTCGGTACTCATGTCGTCCCTTAGGTTACTTTAAGTTATAAGGTCCTGGTCGAATATTGTACAAATAATAGGAATGTGAAATACATTTACCTGAGTTCGAATGGAATACTGGAGCCCATCCTCAAAATGTCTAGTACGCAAAAGATCATCACCTACTAGAAGTTGTGAAAAGCGCATTAAATCAGTGAAAAATGTTGAATATTCCATAACTGACATCGAACCTTGCTCGAGATGCATGAACTCTCTTGCTTTGTCAGCTCTCAGTTCCTGAGGAATGAACATCTCATAGAAGGGTATATAGAAATCTACCGATAACAAGCCCTGATGAAGATCGTCCTGGGTAACCACATCCCCCCAACAATTGGCTGAATCCCAAATCATGTATTTTGAATGCATGAATCTCCACATTGGAGGTGTTTCCAGATGCTCAAAGATAGAAAGCATGGCCTATATCCAAGACTCTATAGCTTGAGTGCCTCCATCTCCTGAAAAAGTAAGAGGATGTTGTTGCTTGAACTCATGGGTCAAATCATCCATCTTAGGTGCAACCCATGGATCACCATGCATGGAGTACATCAAACATAGAAAACAATCACGGACTTGAGTGTCATTTATTTGATCTGGTACAATAGGCAGTGCCTCAGGTGGCACTCCTAGAGGTATGACTAGAGGCTCAGGGGTCACCACGTCTAGAGAATAATCTTCACAACCTTCCTAGAGAATGATGTGATGATTTCGTGGAGTCATTGGTCTACAAATGCCAAGAACATTGGTCTCTCCCAAATTTACCCAAGTTTTAAGGGTCAAGCGGTCGCTTGTAGTGTAGCTTGGGTTGTCGAATCCTCAGAGACCTAAGAAGAACCTTTAGACACTTAATAAAAAGAGATGGATTTTTGGCTATGAAGTGGCCAACTTGGGTTGATTTTAGATTGTTTTGAAAGAGCACTAAAAGATCTATGTGAATTCAAATTATGAGAAAATGAGTTGATCCTAGGTTATTGCTCGGGGTGGATTGAATGAATTCCTTTTTTTTACGATTTTAATTTCATTAACTCGAGAAAGATTCATGCAATGAATTCAAACTAACCTCATCACTTACTGATTAAACACCTTCAAAACATATGATAATCACCTATACACTTGTAGGATCATTTTAATGAGCACTCCAAGGTAAAGGATGTAATTAGCACATGAAAGTGGGGTGAATAAATTTAATAAGGAAGAGGAAGAATAAAAATCATTGAATGAAAGAAACTCAATTAAAAGAAATTAATAACATTTAGGGCATGAGAAATAACATTCAATCCATCCCCTTTCTACTCCCTTGGATCAACCCATAAAAGAGCTAGCCCTCCATTGATTACAAGTTCTCAACGGAAGCGGAAAGTAGACTTATGAGGGTGGAATTGAAGAAGTAAAAACAACAAAAATAACGATCACTCCACCGTTGTGTGAACAAAATCACAAGGTTGGGTGTAAATAAATTAACACCTTGAGACAACGGTATCAAGGTGATAAGGATAAGAACAGAACAAGAGAAGATAAAGAACTTTTATTGAAGACTAAGGTGATTCGAACAACTTACATGAGAAGGGAGAACATTACAAAGGCAAATTGGCATAATAACATTACAATGAAAAGAAAGCACCCAACCTCCCTAAATCCACCACCACTCCTGCCTTAAATAGGAAAAAATGAAGCCTTGGGCGAGCCCCCAACATCCCATGTACCTTTAATTAATTATGTTGGGAAAAGGTGGGTGGAACATTAATGATGAGAGACTTTTCCACTTCTTGCCCCGAAGTTGCAGCCAGCTTGCATCCACCGGAAAGACGCGCCTAAAGGACCTTCTAGGAGGCCGCATTTGAGTGGGCCATAGAATACTTAAATGACTCCGGGGATGTCCCCTAACACCATGTAAAATTTCAGTCCAAAAAACTTTGTGGTTAGGGAGTTATGATTGAAATGGTGAGCTGTTTTTCTGGGCCGCAGACTCTGGCCCAAAATTAAATCTTCAACTTGGGACGCCTTAATCACCACCATTTAGGACGAATTAGCACTAGATCCAGAAGACTTATTTGTTCCCATATATGTCTTCTATCCTTCCGTAAATTTTGGGATTCATTGGACTTGTATTGTGGGCTCCATAGTCCGATCAGTGGGATGATATACAATCTGCCTTCTCCAGAATTGTTTCCTTTAATCGCCAAATATCTTCATCATACTTTATTAATAATCCATTGATCCCTGAATAAAAAAATTTAATAATTAAGTGAATATCCATTTCCAAAAATATCAAATTAAAACATGTATAGTTACATTCTTTAAAATCAGATGAAACATTGGGCCTAAATTGGTGCACGTTAGGCATGAAGTGCACAAATGATGAGAATGAGTATTCAAAATGTAAAATGCACTAAAATGGTATTTATGAATAGCAAGGCACATGAAAACTACATATATTAGCAATGAATATTAGCCTCCTACAGTGGCTAATCACACCCCCCAGCTTGAGTTTTGCTAGTCCCGAGCAAAATATATCTTACAAAAATGAAATTCAAATGACCTTTTCCAAAAACATTTTAATACACATTTCTCACCCAAAGATCACATACCAAACAATTATGAAACCCATCAAAATCATTTAAAACAAGCTATGTCCATAAGCATATCTCAAGCCCAAGCTCATTCTTTTGTTCAAATTCATTTCCATATTTCATCCAAATTCAATTAAGCATGATGAAGTGTTGTGCATCACAATAGACATGGGGGTTCATTTTCATTCGAGGGAGAAAAGATGGAAGCGCTAGGAGCAATCAAATTTTAATAATAAGATTAGTACTCATTTTTTATTTTCTCTCTTTTTTTTTGGGGTTTTTTTTTTGCAATTTTGCCATGGTAATTGAAATTTAACTCAATCGAGTAAACCCATGTAGCAAGACTTTGCCGATGACTCCCAGGCTCAAAGACCTTAGGGCACCAAGTGAAGCTCACATACTCGGGCATCATCTCGAGTTAAATCAATCAAAAACAAATTCAAATTACCACAAATAGAGATAAAATGCCCAACTCTGGGCCAGACAACTATGGAGTCGCGATCCCCAAGTTCCGAAAGCCACACATTAGGTCAATTCATTGCTCTACGCGCAAATTTTCTTTTTTTTTTGATTACTCATGTTAAAATTAAAATGATCGCCAATCCTATGATATTTATTATGGGTCCCCAAGAACTCAAACTAGGACCCCACAATCTAGAGGACGTGCATTGTGTTTTTTTTATTAAATGGATGAAAATATAACAGTGAAAAATCACATCGGACAACCACACTTTCCAATAACTATGCACATGAACATAAACTTGCATTAAAATCAGAATCAAGGCATACAAAATTATTTGATATCCAATTTCAGAGTTTGGAATGTGTGTTATCATGTTCAAGGATAATGACATTTTTCCTTCCACACGTTTTCATCTCCCCCCAACTTGGAATACACTGTCCCCAGTGTTTAAAGAATTGAAACATAGAAGTGGAAGGATAGAAGTTCAACGAAGACATTGAAAATGAAAATTATGGAATGAAGTCACCTGGTGGTTGATGTTGAAAATGCATTCCCATGTCTCCCTTCAGTTCTGGTTTATCTCCCAATGGCTTGGACGGTTGTGACCAGCTTTTCCCAATGACCTATGACATGCCTTAATTTTTTTTTAATATATATATTTTATTGTATTTTTTTAACCTAAAAAAAGGTATAAATAACATAAATTGATGATACATTGTCTTCTCTTAAATTTCTGGGTAAGGTATTACTCAAGGATCACACCGCGTGACATGGATGAATACGGTGCTCCCCTTTCATACCCATCCTTACTCATAAAAGAAGAACAGGTCAACAATCAATATTTTTTTAAATACCTACAAAAAATAAAATAAAATAAAATAAAATAAACTGATGATACATTGTCTTCTTTATATTTTCTGGGTAAGGTATTACTCAGGGATCACACCGCATGACACGGATGAATACGGTGCTCCCCTTTCATACCCATCCTTACTCATAAAAGAAGATCAGGTCAACAGTCTATATTTTTTTTTTAAATAACAAAATGCAGAACAAGAAAAAAAACGACTCACAAAGATTAGAAAGATGAAGACCACGGGTTGCCTCCCGTGCAGCGCTTTTGTTTAACGTCGTTAGCCCGACATGGATCCTAAATCTATCAATTCTTTCCTGGTTCATAGGTTGGATCTGTTAACTCTACCTCTATTTCCTGTTTATTGAATGATTCAATGAATGGTTTTAACATATGACCATTGACCTTAAAAATGTTACCACTTGTGGGATCCTGAATCTCTACTTCCCCATGGGGTACACATGATGCACTATGAATGGACCTGACCATCTAGACCTTAACTTTCCCGGGTGTAAATGAAGTTTTGAACTATACAAGAGCACAGGTTTTCCTAGTTCAAATTGTTTGACTTTGACATTCCTAGATTGGTAGGCTTGAACTCCAGCTTTATTTATCCTTGAATTTTCATACGCCTCTATCCTAAGTTCCTCAAGTTCATTAAGATCTAACTTCCTCTTTTCTTCGGCTAAAGAAATGTCAAAATTCATTTTCTTGATTGCCCAAAATGCCTTATGCTCAATTTCAACAGGTAAATGGCATGCTTTTCCATAAACCAACCTATATGGTGACATTCCTAGGATGGTTTTGAATGCTGTACGATATGCCCAAAGAGCATCCAAGAGTTTCTCAGACCAATATTTCCTAGTGGGGTTGACAGTTTTTTCAAGAATTTGCTTAATCTCCCTATTTTCTAACTCAGCTTGACCATTGGTTTGAGGATGGTACGCAGTGGAAACTTTATGTGAAATTCCATACTTAGACATGAGTGAAGAGAATGGGCGATTACAGAAATGGGTTCCACGATCACTGATTATAGCCCTCAGAATTCCAAATCTAGAAAAGATATGCTCTTTTAGGAATCGGATCACAACTTGATGATCATTAGTCTTGGTGGGAATGGCCTCAACCCATTTTGAGACGTAATCAACAGCTAAGAGGATGTAGAGGTATCCCTTAGAGTTTGGAAAGGGTCCCATGAAATCAATTCCCCAACAATCAAAGATTTCAACGACTAGAATGGGATTGAGGGGAATTTGATTTCTTTTGGAAATGGATCCTAATTGCTGACACTGAGGACAACTTTTGCAGTATTGGAAGGAATACTTAGTGAGGTTCGGCCAGTATAAACCACTTTGGAGGACCTTTGCAGTGGTTTTCTTTGTATAAAAGTGGCCTCCACATGCCTCTCCATGACAAAATTTTAGAATGGACTCTTGCTCAGACTCGGGAACACATCTCCTGATGATTTGATCAGGACAGAACTTGAAGAGGTAAGGATCATCAAACACGTAGTGTTTGACATCAGAAAGGAATTTCCTCTTAGCTTGGGTCCCCAGGAATTTTGGAATGTCACCCGTCACCAAATGGTTTGCTATGTCAGCATACCAAGGGAAATCACTCACTGAATAGAGGTACTCATCGGGAAATGAATCAGACACAGAGAGGTGGTGTGAGTTGTCTTTGAATTCCATCCTAGAGAGGTGATCAGCTATAACATTTTCAACACCCTTTTTATCCTTAATGGTTAAATCGAACTCTTGAAGAAGAAGGACCCACCTAATCAATCTAGCCTTGGCATCTTGTTTTTGGAAAAGGTATTTTAGGGTTGAATGGTCAGTGAAGACAATGATGGGTGATCCTAAGAGATAAGACCTGAATTTCTCTAAAGCAAATACAACAGCAAGTAGCTCTTTCTCAGTGGTGGTGTAGTTTATTTGTGCATCATTTAAAGATTTGCTTGCATAAGCAATGACACATGGAGTTTTCTCACACCGTTGTCCTAAGACTGCTCCTACAGCGAAGTCACTTGCATCACACATGAGCTCGAAAGGAAGTTTCCAATTTGGAGATTGCATGATAGGTGGAGATATAAGAGTTGACTTGAGTTTAGAGAATGATTCCTCACAGCTTTCTGTCCATAAAAATGGAGCATCTTTTACCAATAGAGCACAAAGTGGTCGAGAAATAGAGCTGAAATTCCTAATGAACCTTCTATAAAAACCAGCATGTCCTAAGAAGGACCTCACTTCCTTAACAGTTTTAGGAGAGGGAAGGTGACGAATGATGTCAACCTTAGCTTTATCAACTTCAATCCCTCTACCAGATACTAGATGACCTAGAACATGTCCTTCCCTTACCATGAAATGGAATTTTTCCCAATTTTGTATGAGATTCTTATCCTCACACCTTGACAAAACCTTTTCAACATTTAGAAGGCATCCCTCAAAAGTATCCCCAAAGATAGAGAAATCATCCATGAAGACCTCTAAACAATCCTCCACCATGTCCGAGAAGATTCCCATCATGCACCGCTGGAAGGTACCAGGGGCATTACATAACCCAAAGGGCATGCGCTTGAAGGAAAAAGTGTCGAATGGACAAGTGAAGGTCGTTTTTCCTTGATCCTCTAAAGAGACTCCGATTTGATTATACCCTGAGAATCCATCTAGGAAGTAGTAGAATTGATGACCTGCCACTCGCTCGAGGACTTAATCAATAAAGGGCAAGGGGAAATGGTCTTTCTTGGTACAAGAGTTGAGCTTCCTATAGTCAATACAGACTCTCCATCCACTACTAACCCTTGTTGGAAGCATCTCTCCATCATTATTGGTTATTACTGTGATTCCAGCCTTCTTTGGAACCACATGGATTGGGCTAACCCACTCACTCTCAGCTATAGGATAGATGATACCAGCTTTTAACAATTTCAAAAGTTCTTTTCTCACTACTTCCATGAGATTAGGATTGATTCGTCGCTGAGGTTGATGACATGGCTTTGAATCGGATTCTAGAACAATTCTATGAGTCCCGATAAGTGGGCTAATCCCAGGAATATCTGATAGGGTCCATCCAATGGCTTTCTTGTGTCTCCTAAGGACATCTAGAAGCATCCTCTCATGATTGGCTTCAAGAGAGGACGAAATGACAACAGGAAAGGATTGATTTTCCCCTAAGAACGCATACTTCAGTGATGAAGGTAAAACCTTAAATTCAAGATCAGAGTGGTTATAACTTTCCAAGAAAGGATGAGACTTTGTATTGAACTCAGTTTATTTGTTCACATTTCTTGACAAAATTGGTTCCTTGTGAAGAGAGTTTTCATCCACTAAATTAGCTAGAGTAGTTTCATGAAGGGATATGGACTTGATGTTATTGATTTCACTCATGGTATCATTGATTGGTGATTCTAGAAAATCATCAATAGAGCAATCTGAAAGAGATTCAAGCCAAGGAGACAAATTTCCCTCATGTGAACAAAGAAAATCAATCTCTTCTTGACTTAAACATCCTTCGGTAATTCCTTGATGTTCCTTGAGTTCACTATCAACACTACTCATACAATTAACCTCATGGATCTCTTAATCATCCCCAATTTGAGAGTTTTCATTGTAGATGTTCAAGTCTAGACTCATGTTTCCAAAGGTGATGGTCATGTTCCCATTTCGGACTCGGATAACAGAGTTGATTGTTGCAAGGAAGGGATGACCAAGGATGATTGGGGTTTGCTCCCTAGGACCTAAGCTTGGGTGATTGTCAAGAACAATGAAGTCGGCTGGGTAAATGAAATTTTCAACTTTCACCAAAACATCCTTTAAGATCCCCTTTGGAACTCGAATACTACAATCAGCAAGTTGAAGAGTGACAGATGTGGGTTGGAGTTCTTAGAGACCTAACTAACAATACATAGCATAAGGAATGAGGTTCACACTGGCTCCGAGATCACACAAGGCTTTGACAACTTTGTTCTCTCCTAGTTCAACATTTATGTAAGGGCATCCCGGGTCTTTCATCTTTGCAGGAAGGGTTCCTTGGATTGTTGTGCTAACATTTTCTGCCAGAATGACTTGGTTCTTATGTGAGAATTTCCGTTTAAATGTGCAGAGGTCCTTAAGGTATTTTGAGTATGCATGAATGGTTTGAATGGCATCGAGGAGTGGAATGTTCAACTTGACTTGTGAGAATATTTCCCTCAATGTTTCACTCAATTCAGGCTTGGTTTTCCCCCTCATGCGTTGAGGAAATGGGGAAAGTTGTGGGGTTGTTTTTTGAAGAGTTGTTTCCTTCACATTTTTATTAGTATCATCAGTTTGTTCATGTGCTTCATTTAAATTTTCATTAGAGTTTGAATCTTCAGGCGGGTTTTGGACTATTTGTTCATGTTTCTCAATTGATTTTACACTTCTCAAAACTGTCACAACCTTTAGTTGTTCATGAGTTGTTTGAGTGCAACTTTTCTCCCCCCTTGATGTTTGTTTTGGAATGGCCTGTGTGGGCATGGGTGTATTTCCAGTTTTTATGGTTTGAAGTTCTTGTTTAAGGGATGAGACTTCTGAGTTCATCCTTTCCATTTGTTTGCACAATTGTTCAAGGATTGGGAGAGGGACAGATTGGGAAGGGGTTTGTGTTGGTTGGGTTATCCCAGGGGGATACTTTGGTTGTTGGATGGGTTGTTGGTATTGGACTGGAGGATGTTGGTATTGGATTGGTTGTGGTTGGAATTGGTTATGGTTTTGAAAATTTTGTGTAGGGTAGGGGTTTGGTCCTTGTGGTTGGCTAGGTTGTTGGTTATCTTTCCATCGGAAGCCTGGGTGGTCATTATACCTTGGGTTGAATGTGTGTGGGTATTGAGGCTTTTGAAATTTTAGGGCATTGACTTCAGCAGGTGGTCCTTCTAAAAGAACATCCTTGATGGATGGAATGGTTGGGCAGTTGTCTATTTTGTGGTCATGTTTGTCACAGATTGTGCAAACAAGGTCTACAGTTTTGATTTCATTGATTTTCCTATGGTCTATCTCTTCAACCTTCCTAGAGAGTGCTGCAAGTTTCGCCCTAAGGCTTTCCTCTTCCCTAAGTGTATGCATTCCAGTAGTTCTTTGAGGCTTTTCAGAATAAGGTGATGTTCCCTATGTTTGGTTTTGTTCAGCAAGGATTTCTAGATACTCGTAAGCATCATTTGGGGATTTGTTTTTAAAGGTCCCATTACACATCATGTCAATGAATTGTTTGTTCCCCAGGCCCAAACCTTCATAGAAAATTCTTACTTGTTCAGGAATAGAAAAACCATGGTGTGGAACCATGTTTAGGGTGTCTTTGAACCTCTCCCATGTTTCATAAAATGACTCTCCCTCTTTTTCAAAAAAGTTTTGGATGCTCTTTTTAAGTGCAATTGTTTTGTGATGAGGGAAGTATTTTTTGTAGAATTCTCTTTGTAGTTGGTCCCAAGAGTGGATTGATGCAGGTCTCAAGTTGTTTAGCCAATTTTTAGCTCGATCCTTTAATGAAAAAGGAAAGAGCCTCATCTTAGCAGATTCTAGTTGATGTGGGGGACACATGGTTTCAACAATGTCATTGAACTCTTTGACATGAAGGTATGGCATTTCTGACTCAATCCCATGAAAGGTTGGAAGGTGGTTTAGGACATGGGGTTTGAATATGTAGTTGGTGTCTCCTATAGAATTGTGTCTAATGCATGAGGGGGCATTGGTCCAAGCAGGAGTGAGGTAGTCGTTCATGGTTTGATCAACTACATTCCCTAAGTTTGGAGCTTCTTGGTTTTGGTTTCCCATTTGATTCCCCCCAGGGTTTACAATTTGATTTTGTGGATGACCCTCCATTGGACTTGTTTCAAGTTCTGACTTTGGGGTTTCAAGAATATTGGGATCTGATTTAAACAATCCCCTAGGTGCACTTGACTCCCCTATCCTAGGACTATCCACCCTAACTAGTCTGTTTGAGAAATCGCGGGTGTAGGCGGACATGCGCCAAAAAAAAGCGAGAAAGGGACAAGATAAGAGATATTGGGTGAGAGTAGAAGAATGGGGGTGAGGAAAGAAGGTTTTTGGATCTAAGGTACTTACTTGGTCCCCGGCAACGGCGCCAAAATTTGGTCTCACCCAAATTTACCCAAGTTTTAAGGGTCAAGCGGTCGCTTGTAGTGTAGCTTGGGTTGTCGAATCCTCAGAGACCTAAGAAGAACCTTTAGACACTTAATAAAAAGAGATGGATTTTTAGCTATGAAGTGGCCAACTTGGGTTGATTTTAGATTGTTTTTAAAGAGCACTAAAAGATCTATGTGAATTCAAATTATGAGAAAATGAGTTGATCCTAGGTTATTGCTCGGGGTGGATTGAATGAATTCCTTTTTTTTTTACTATTTTAATTTCATTAACTCGAGAAAGATTCATGAAATGAATTCAAACTAACCTCATCACTTACTGATTAAACACCTTAGAAACATATGATAATCACTTATACACTTGTAGGATCATTTTCATGAGTACTCTAAGGTAAAGGATGTAATTAGCACATGAAAGTGGGGTGAATAAATTAAATAAGGAAGAGGAAGAATAAAAATCATTGAATGAAAGAAACTCAATTAAAAGAAATTAATAACATTTAGGGCATGAGAAATAACATTCAATCCAGCCCCTTGCTACTCCCTTGGATCAACCCATAAAAGATCTAGCCCTCCATTGATTACAAGTTCTCAACGGAAGCGGAAAGTAGACTTATGAGGGTGGAATTGAAGAAGTAAAAACAACAAAAATAACGATCACTCCACCGTTGTGTGAACTAAATCACAAGGTTTGGTGTGAATAAATTCACACATTGAGGCAACGGTATCAAGGTGATAAGGATAAGAACAGAACAAGAGAAGAGAAAGAACTTTTATTGAAGACTAAGGTGATTCGAACAACTTACATGAGAAGTGAGAACATTACAAAGGCAAATTGGCATAATAACATTACAATGAAAAGAAAGAACCCAACCTCCCTAAATCCACCACCACTCCTGCCTTAAATAGGAAAAATGAAGCCTTGGCCGATCCCCCAACATCTCATGTGCCTTTAATTAATTATGTTGGTAAAAGGTGGGTGGAACATTAATGATGAGAGACTTTTCCACTTCTTGCCCCGAAGTTGCAGCCAGCTTGCATCCACCGGAAAGATGCACCTAAAGGACCTTCTAGGAGGCCGAATTTGAGTGGTCCCTAGAAGACTTAAATGAATCCCCGTATTTCCCCTAACACCATGTAAAATTGAAGTCCTAAAAACTTTGTGGTTCGGGAGTTATGATTGAAATGGTGAGCTGTTTTTCTGGGCCGCAGACTCTGGCCCAAAATTAAATCTTCAACTTGGGATGCCTTAATCACCACCATTTAGGACGAATTAGCACTGGATCCATAAGACTTATTTGTTCCCCTATCTGTCTTATATCCTTCCATAAATTTTGGGCTTCATTGGACTTGTATTGTGGGCTCCATAGTCCGATCAGTGGGATGATATACAATCTGCCTTCTCCAGAATTGTTTCCTTTAATCGCCAAATATCTTAATCATACTTTATTAATAATCCATTGATCCCTGAATAAAAAATGTTCATAATTAAGTTAATATCCAGTTCCAAAAATATCAAATTAAAACATGGATAGTTACATTCTTTAAAATCAGATGAAACATTGGGCCTAAATTGGTGCACATTAGGCCTGAAGTGCACAAATGATGAGAATGAGTGTTCAAAATGTAAAATGCACTAAAATGGTATTTATGAATAGAAAGGCACATGAAAACTACATATATTAGCAATGAATATTAGCCTCCTACAGTGGATAATCAAACACGCTATAGAATATTCTTAGAAGCAAGGAGATAGCATCACTAAAATAATCTAAAGGAAGAAAACTCACTACCCAAGGAACACTACCCCAAACTACCTGCTTAGACGAACAGGTATTGGTAAGTGCTCAAGTATATGATTCATTTCATTTTACAGTTATTTTCCAGGTTTACTCCTTTACCTTTCCTAGACATGACAAGGTAGGATAAGGATGTGCAACCAATTCATTATAGATTCTTGGATTCACTTTATAATAGATATCCATTTCTGATGAATCAGTGCTTATACATCAATCACCAGTAAAGACACCCATTTATTTATAGTATAATGTCTCAATACTAAAAATTACTAATACCATCCCATGAGGGCCCATACACCTCCTGAATTGTGATAGGAAGTCAATTAATCACATCCAATGTAATTTAAGTTCATGAAACTGTCACAACATCACTCAACAATCACAAGCATATCAATAAATTAAAAGACGTGAAATGCACCTATATGGCATGGAAATATTCATGACATGTGAACTCTAGGTTCCTATAAATATTCATATAATAATGCTCCTTTCCCTCGTATAATTGGGTGAAGGATGAAACGGATTCTAAAATAGAGAAATAATCCAAAACACCACACATAATGTGTGTCACCCAATGGTGAAATAATATTAACTGTAATAGGAAAAGGCATTAAAATAATTATAATTTAGGAAACTTGGTTTTTACCTCAAACATGGGTTTGCAACACCAAATCACGACTTATGGCCATGTCCCAAGCATTCCTACTCTCCAATATATTGTCTCCAAATAGTAAGGCAAGAAAATAACTCACCTTTGATACCTTTTTGTGATGTCCTGGACCCGGATTCCACATAACAGGTGCCCCGATCCAGGTGGGACACATGTCCTCAAGTGCATCTCCCGGAATTCCAGAGGCTGCCGATTAGAATTAAGGGCCTAGGGTGTGTCCTTGGGGAGACTATTCACTCATTAATAGTGTGTAGCATAGTGGAAGGAATATAAACCAACAGTAAATAGCGAAAGCAATATAAATAAACTTTAGAAGAAAGTGATGCAGTAGATACATGAGAATAATTATAACTATATCAACTAGAACAATGATGATGTAATGTCACGTCACTAGAAAATATGAAAACATGGATACAATACAATTGGAAAAATATTTTCCATAATGTATAATAATACAAAGGCTACTCCAAGATTCCTGAGAACCAACTCTATCATATTCTATCATGTTCCATCCTAAACGACAAGTAATCAAGTGTTTGAAGCCGTGTGATTCCCTTTGTCAGCACCTGCAACCATGTAATATACTATGGGTACCAAACGACACCCAGAAAGGGTGTGAGATAAATCTTCATGGGCCACCACCAATGGTTTATATAACATCCATCCAGTGTAATGGAATATTATGGTGTCCATGCATTCATATATAAAGTAAATCAAGTAGTACAATATTACTAAATACCCAAGTACCTACTTCAACCCTCGACTGGTGTCTGAAAGTCTAACTAGATCATTAATTAAGTAGTTACCATTTAATGTTAATAGGTTACATGAGGAATAGATATAAATAACATCACCTTGTGATAGTATAAGTAGTGAAAGTCCCAATACATTAGAAGGAAACAAGAAAATGATATCCAGTGAGGGAGTTCCAAGGAAATAACCAATGTAACATAGATCTCACGGAACACTAACTCAGAAGTATCTGTGTCTATCTAAGGGGTAAGAGTGTAATCCAAGAAGAATAATCCAAGGCATTCCACAATAAGGTTCCTATAGAGTCCATGGTGATCAACCAAGATAAAACAGGGATAAACAAGGATAGATAATTATGGGTTGTAACCATGGCACCTACATGTCAATTCTGGAACCAAAGAGTGTATCCAAGGCATCCAGTAATAATGTAAGAATAAACAAGTACCAAATTCTAGGTGGGTATAAACCTAATCAAACTTCATCCTTGAATCGGAATGGGCTAAAAAGTCCTAATGTATTATCCTCTCAAAATCCAAGGTGAGGCTCGATCAACCCATTCCTTTTGATATGGAAATCATGTAGTATTTCATTTGGTTCAAGTATTGCCTTCCATTATAGTAGATAGGTCTAGTGGAGTTTAAACCATTTATTTATTGGTCTAAACCATGTCTTCCATTAGTTTGGATAGTCCATGTATAATTTCAACCATGTAATCAAGTCTTAGTTAATCATTAAGTTCATTTGGTCTAAGCCTAGCCTTTCATTAGTGTGACAAGGCCAAGTAGCATTGCAAACATTTAATCAAGTCTTAATAAACCATTAAGGCATATTAAATTATAGTGGTTCACTCAAATAACTTCCATCAATATGGAAATGGTTGCTACATACATGTATCCTTTATTCAATCTCTTTTTAAGGCCAAGTTATATACTTATTATACTTTCCATTTCAAATTTCACATTTAATAATCAATTTTAAGAACATACCATAGGTGGGTCAATTGGTGAGCATGTGTGGTAAATTACATTATAAAATTCTCATTAACAAAAATACATTTATTATAAGAAGAATCACTTTTAGAAAGTTGAAGTAAGGGATCACCTGAATGGTTGCTCAAATGTGCCGAAACACTAAAACCAAATTATGGAATAACCTTCGAGATGTGGTGGATTGAGTTGTGGGTGTAAACAATAATAACTAATCACATATTTGGAAATATAATAACCATATGATTGTAATATGTATAATTATGTAATTTAAATTTAAGAAATGGATTTGGATTAAATCGGTTCACCCTACATGAATATTCCAGAATCAATGAACTTTAGGGATGAGTCATTGGCCACCCCCTTAGGGTTGTATGACTCTCCTCCTCCGATAGTGGCCCTTGATTTGGATCTGATTGATGTAGATCTAATAAAAAGTTAAAGACACTCACAATATGATATCTAGGTTGAGAACAAGAGAAAAGAAGAATGACTAAAGAGGACTTGAGTACTTACGGTTGTACATCCAACGTGATGAACAAAAGATCGATCGGATGTTAGATGAATGAGGTCTCTTGATACCTAGATTTAACCTTAAAAAATATCCAAAATGAGAGGAAAGGGATCAATCCCTCTATTTCTCGGATTAAGGAGTAATATGGGTAAATATATCATTAAGGATAAAAGTAGTAATTTACCTAGAATTTTAGCATGCACACTATTTGTCAGCACAGTTTTTCAAACCATGTACAATCTGTGCAAGACTGTTCTATCCATAACAACATCCTCCACATGGTTTTATCAAAATGTTCACAAACCATGTATGGGTACCTATGAAAAAGTGGAATTCCCATGATTAGGCCGCATGAACATGCACCAACCGTGCGAGGTGGATCTGTTCAGAAAAACACAATCTGTACGGTTTCCAAACTATGCAGAATTCCTTCACGGTTTACTCTAAACCATGCGCCAAGCCAGTTTTCCCCAAAAATATGGGATCCAGGCTTCTAAAAATCCCCAATCACCACTTTATCCTTTACTAACCCATTATGAATTCATATTACATCTAGAGTAAATATTTAGACAAAAAATTTAAAGGATCCATACCTGAGTGAAAATAGGGATCTTACAAGCACAAGCTCACTACCAAGGTATGACACATTATATTATCCCTTCTACAATCCAAAATAGAAAGAACATAAAAAAAGAACCACTATGATACCACTTTGTAACATCCCCGACCCAAGAACCACTAAACTGGTGCCTGGGAGGGGTTGTCACATGGCCTCAAGCACACCTCCCCATACACTAGAGGATTATAACTAGAAGTGAGTGTCCAAGAGGTCACATGTGGAGACCATACACTCTTTACAATATTAATACACAGTAAAAAACAAATAAAATATCTAAATCAATAGGTAATAATCAATGATCATGTATAACAACTATTTCTCAAAATTGTGTACAAAACATAGCCAATAGTAAATATGTCATGTCATGATAATAGTTCCAAGTAAAAAAAACCCAAAATAAAGACAAAAAAATCTAAAAAATGGTCATAAATCCAAGTCTGGAACCTTATCCATGTACCTCCCAAGCTACACTCAACTCCCAATCATGAGGCATTTTCCTATATCCTAACATGTAAGCATGAAATCTGCTCAAGTTCCCAATGGTGGCCCGAGAAGGGTGCATTTACAACTCAGTAGGCCACCACCAATGGTGCCTACAAAATATTGAGTTTAAAAGGATAGTCATGCGAGGAATAAATGAATTAAATGTAAATAAAATGTAGTATATATTCAATTTGTTAACAAGGTTCACTTTTGACATTCCTACCATTATTCCCCATTTCATCACTTAAATCATCTTTATTACTTAATTCATTTATGTCACATGTTTAATGGAATATTAATATTCATCAATTTCAATGCATAGGGGATGAAAGAAAAGTTCCCTATTTCACTAGGTATAACCACAAAATCACATACAAAACACACTCAACTTGAAACCTTGGTCTAGGTGGTCTCATCGAATGAAACCATTAGGTGGATAGAACTTAATCCTCTTACATAACTCATGCATTGGGGGTGGAGTTTAGAGCCTTAGTCAAACACAACCTGACCTAAACTGTCGTTGAAGTCGGTCAAAGTTTAAAATTTATATTCCTACTAACTACTGTATATGTGGAAAGCAGGGTCGAACCCACAGGGAAGGCTATTTTGGCCACTACTTTCTAAAAAAAACTCGGTAAGCTCCACTGTTGTCAGCAGTGGAGTAGTTTTCTTATCTTTTTTTATATCTTTTAATTTTTTTATGTTTTTATAAACTGCAATGTAAAACTACAATTCCCTTGAAAAACTCGTGCTACCTACACTAAAACAGAATACAACTAAAAGAAAATGCAATGAAGAAAATAAAATGCTGATAAAAGACAACAGTAAAGAATGCTCGGGGTTCATTCTAGTCTACTGGTTTAAATTGTTTTTTCCTTTTCATGTAAAAGTACTGCTTTGTACCACTAAAAAGAGACAACTTACTTCCCTCGCCAGGAGTTAAGTTGTGGAAATTGTTCAACTTAGAGTTCGCCACTCCAAGAAGTTCAACTTCAGACAAATGAATTAAAAAGAACAGCAATACAAACTCGCCGTAAGTACTGAAGTTTTCATTACAAGCTGATTATTTAAAAGGTGATTCCATAATCAAACTCGCCGAATGATTACAGAGTTCAGAAAATTTAAGTGCATGTGGTACGGAGCAGAAAAGTGTAATTAGAATTAATCTTGCCGATCAATACTAATCACAGAAGAATGAATTAACGAGAAGGATGGAATTGATTACCAGTAGAACTAAAACTCTTCCCAAACTAAAATTTAGCTAACTATACTATTCATTATTACAGCAGTCATAGGAAACATTTCAGAAACAGAGTACAAAAGTTTAAATCGTGAGGGAGAAGGAACTCCCTAAAAATGCTCTGCTCCTAAGTTCCTGGACTGCACTGCTTAGCATTGTCCCTCGATCGTCTCTCCACGGGTAAGTGCATGAATGCCTCCGTCAATGAATGTGTCGCTCTGGAATCAGAATGGAAGAGTCCCACTAAAAAACGCTGCTTGTTCTGCTTAATAAACCATCTGTCAGCTGCTGCACATCACCACTCAATCTCCGCCGACTTCAAAAATTCTTTACCAGCGCACCGCAAAATGTGCGTTTTTTCGCGACCGACACGTCGCGCGAATTTTTCCCTCGTAACTAACTCCGGATGAGTTAGTTGGATGAACCTGGACATGTTTAAGTCCCTTGAATGAACCTGCCATGTAAAATAGAATAAATAAATGAGATCGCAAAGGAATAAAATTAGTTAATTATTAAGTTAAGAGTTATTTTTACAAAGTTATCAGAAATTTATTGAAAATTAATTTTATATTTTATAAAATTAATCACTTCATAATACTAAGGTGATACAAAAATTTATGAAAAAGTTATTAATTTAATTAGGTTTATAAAATAATTACTAAGTTGCTAATTTTATTATTTTTAACTAAGTTATTAAAAATAAATAAATCATTAAGAATATATTTTAGATTATATTGATAATTTAATTATTACTATTAAAAAGATAAAAATTTTGGATTAATTAATTAATTAGTTAATTTTAATTTGGTAATTAAAATTACTACTTAAGTTTTAAGAACATAAATTAATAAGTATATTTTATAGTTTATTAATTATATAAATTGTACTATAATAAATTAATTTATTATTATCATTTATTATTAAGTTAGTTTTATATTTTAATGAATGATTTATCTATCTATTATAATTTTAATTGTTTTAAGTTTATTGTTTAATATTAATTTGACTAAGTGAGTTAACTTTTATGTAAAGTTAATCTTACATTTAACTTTACCTTTTGTCTTTTTTTCTTCTTTAACTTTTACTTTAATTTTATTATTATTCTTATCTATTATTTTTTAATTTTATTTTTTGTGTTGTCTCCGTCTTCCTCCCCCAATTTTCGGCACACAGGGTAGGGGGAGGGTTTCTGGATTTTTCCGGCACTGCAAACAGGGCAGCAGCAGTCTCCTCCTGCTCACAGCGACAGCGGCTCGCCCTCCTGTAGCAGCTCGAACAGGTGAGGAGGCTTCCCAAATGATGCAGCAGCACAGTTTGATTTTCCTCTGCTCAGCGGCGACCTGTGCTGGTCTCTCACAGCGGCGGTGAGGGAATCCAGTAGCTCGAGCTCCTGCTAGAGGACAGAAGCCGGGTCCTTATTCAATGCCATCGGTGCATGGCGTGGGTTCATCCTCCCTCCATACTTGGAGGCTTCAGCACCTGGAAAGCATCCACTTCATCTGCTCTGGCTACACAAAGCAGCGCCGGCTTCCATCAGTAGTGCGGAGAGACTCCAGGCACGGCGACCTCCTGCTCAGTGGTGGACAGCGGACTCCTTGGCCCTCCTCTTCACTTAGCAGTACGGACAGTTCCAGCAGACCTCCTCCATAGCAGCGACAAATCGATGGATGGAAAAGGGTCTCCTCCTCTCTAGCGCAGCAGTTCAGTGGCGGCCAGCGGCGACCTCTCCCGACTCGGCTCTGGCGTAAAACATCTCCAACAGCGGCGAAGGTTCTATTGGCTTGGAACTGGTCTCATGCTCCTGTGCATACAGCAGTGGAACCTCTCCTCTCTGGTGCGGAAGTCCTCTTCTACCCAGCAGACTCCCACGATGGCCGAACCTCCTCTCATCGTCCTTTTGATGGCTGTATCAGTGAGGTTGAAATATCTGTAGATATAATGGTGAGTTGAGGGAGTATCGGTAGCTACCGATAGGAAAAACAAAACATCGGTGAGAAGGGAAAAGGGGAAAAGAGATACCGATAGAGTGAAAATAAAAAGCCCTATCAGTGAGGTTTTATGGGAAGAGAGACCTACCAATTGGGAAATAAAATAAAGGGAAAACAAATATCGGTGAGGAAGGAAAACGGCGCGGGGTCACTAATACACAAAATAAAATAAAATAAAAACAGTTACCGGTAGTATAAAAGAAAAACTCACCGCTAAGAAAAACTATCGGTGACCTTTAAAAAAAATGAAATTGAACATAAATTAAAACTACAGCATAATAAAATAAAATTAATTATAAGGAAGCTAAATCTAAACACTATTAACAGAAATTTTTTTAAACATTAAAACATTAGAATAATTAATTGAAAACACTTAATTTATAAACAGAATAAATTTTAAACTAAATTAATAAAAGACTTAAATCAAAATAACTAAACACGCTAATTAAAGAGTAGCATCACAAAATGAAAATTAGCATTGGCGACCCAATATGTCACCATAAGAGCTAGTTTAAATCACCGGTAGACTAAAACCTTTATATAATGGATTAAAAATTAATCTGCATACATAAAATAATAAAGTTAATGTTTAAAAACTGTTAATTAATTAATTAATTAACTAATTGAACTAATAAAATTAAGGGCGAACCAATTTAATTAATTTAAAAGCACAGATAACTTACTTAAATGACTAGCAGGTGATTCAACACATAAAATAATAAAATTAACCTATTTTAACATAACTTAATTGAAAGAATAATTAATAAAATAAAGTCTAAATTAATTAATTAGAATTATGTTAATTAACTATTTGTTTTAATAGATATTGACTATTATAAAGTTAAGCAGAATTAAATTAACCTAACTAAATACTCACCGTCGCTTATAAAAATTAAAGCGCTTACTGATAGAAGTGAGTATCGGTGACAAGGGTCACCGATAGAGGTAGACTCACCGATAAGATATATAAAAGAGCTACCGGTATAGAAAAAGTATCGGTGACAATGGTCACCGATAAACAGCACTGGTAACCTGCCTACCGGTAGAGAAAAAGGACCTCTGCTATCGGTAGCTTAGCTACCGATAGTCTAGAAAGCTGCGACTAAATTATATAAACATAAAAATTTAAAAGTAAATTAATTATTAACAAAGACAAATTAAATAAAATAAACAAATAAAGATTAAATAAACAAATTGAAAATTAATTACATTAAAAATAAAGAAGATATAAATTAACTATTTATTGTTCAAAATTAAATAAAATGTTATAAAAAGTGAATAATTGACAAGTTTATTTATAAAAATAAAAAAGTGCATTTATTTATTAAAAAGTGTTAAAATAGTTAAATAAATTGTATAAAATGTAATAAAAAGATGTGGCAAACTGAGTAAAAATAAGGCCACATCAAATTCCCCCACACTTAAACATTGTTTGTCCTCAAACAATCTCATGTTTTATCATCTTTGAAAAAGTGTGAATTATAGAAATCAGCTATGTTCAGAGAAGTTTCAACAGAGGACTCAAAAAGTGTGCTTAGGCTATTGAACACATACCTCAAATAAAGTCTCGCCTAGAACCACTACTCAAAGGGAACTCAAGTAAACTATGAATCATCCATAAATGAAGGTGTCCTGCTTCATATATGACTTTGCCTAGTGACTTACTAAAAATTCAAGAGTGATAAAAGGTAAAATGAAAATGGAATCAAAACCTTAACAAAAGGAACTTTGTACTTTGACTAATCCCCTTGGTACCAGAAAATACATAAATAATTTTTTTTGAAATCACTTTATTGATACAACCCAAATGACTCCCATATAAACCAGTTGTCCCCTTCTTCATCTGGAGTTCATCATTCCCCTCACCTTAATGAATTCATTTTTGACCTTAGACACTTTATTTATTTTTCCCAAGCCATGTAATTTTTGCCAAGCACTGTGCAATGTACTTATTCAGAGTGTACAGAGGGCTTATAGTTAACAGAAACGCACCCAGCATCTAAGGTCTCAGAGATTCACCGTGGGATCCCAGATGCCCAGTATTACTCCAGTTACAAAGGATTTATATAAAAACCATTTATATTGACTCAATATAAGTGATCATTTTTATAAATTAAAAGAATGAAAAGGCTCCTCGGATAAGAGTCAAACTTCCAGTACCTAAAATTATGATCTTAAATCCACTAAAAGGTTTCCCATATCACTCTCAAAAGAAGTTCCTAAACAAAATTCATTAAACCACTAAACAATTCCACTCAGCAATCATCCACTAACACTCATTTCAGACTCAACGCAAGACTCAACTTCCAATCAAGCACCATCCTAAGGCAAGACTCATTTGAGTGCAGTGTAAAGCCGAAAATTGTGAAAGATTTTTTGAAAAATTTTGACCATTTTTTGACAAAAAGTTTAAAAGCAGTGGGAATTGATGAGCATTACAATTAAACACAGTTTAGCACAGTCAAGAATTGACCCCCTCCCCCACACTTAAGACCCAACTTTGTCCCCAAAGTTGACTTCTAAATATGGAGAAGAACATTTAATCCATTATAGTTCAAAACAGATTTTCAATTTAGTAGATATATGACATGTATAAAGGGTCTCAATGAAGTTCAAAAATAGTGTTTGCCACAATAGTTAAATAAAAGCAGGTTCATTTCAGACACACACATTCTTTAACATTCAGTCCAGTGAAAAAGATTTTCATTAAAGCACAAAAGAAGTATAAAAATGTGTGGGTGCACAATAAACTGGGTGTAAGCATTTTAAACAAAAAGTTTAATAATATGTTCAATATAGTAGAGAAAGTTCATGTCAAACACCTCAACGAAACAAGCAGATTCAAATGACCAGCAGCATGTACTCCCCCCCACACTTAGTTTCATGCAGTGAAAACGTTTTTTCACAATGTAATTTAGTTTTTTTTAAACAAGGAGGCTCATGCAGATTTTTAATTCATTAGTTACAAGACATGCAGCAGAATTTTTATAATACAAGCAGAATTTTAAGCAAGCAGAATTCTATTTACAAAAACAGGAGCAGAAAAATAAGTGCAACAAGTTGAAGTACTTCCCTGACTAAGATCTTGTCCAAAAATGACCATGGGAATTCCACTCCTTAGATGACCGAAGCAGCATTCCTAAAAACACAGAGTATATAGACCAGGAACAATTATGCAGCAAAAACAGAGCATATATAAGCAAACAAAGCAGCACTTTATTCAAAGTAAAATAAGAACAGAACAAAAGTAAACACAAAGAAAGAACATGGGTTGACTCCCATGAAGCACTGAATTTTAAGTCTTCAGTTAGACTTTATTTAATTACAATTTTTATTATTTATTAACAAAACAGAAACCATGGGTTGCCTCCCATGCAGCGCTTGGTTTAAAGTCCCCAGCCAGACTTCATCCAAGAACAGTGAAAGCATCCAAACCTTTTCGCTGCCCCTCAAAATAGAGTTTCAGTCTTTGCCCATTAACCAACATGGGTTTATTCTCTTCACCAACTATTTCCACAGCTCCATTTTTCAGAACTCTCACAATAGTAAACGGTCCAGACCACTTGGACTTCAGCTTCCCAGGAAAAAGTTTAAGTCTAGAATTAAAGAGAAGAACCTTCTGTCCAGATTTGAACTCTTTAGTTTGAATGATAGAATCATGAAAAATTTTAGTCCTCTCTTTATAAATTCTTGAATTATCATAACTCTCTCTTCTAATCTCATCTAATTCACTCAGCTCAAGCAATCTCCTCTCACCAGTACTCTTAAAGTCAAAGTTCAGAGCCTTAACTGCCCGATATGACTTATGTTGCAACTCCACAGGTAAATGACAACATTTCCCAAACAACATCCTGTAAGGAGACATACCTATTGGGGTCTTGAAAGCAGTTCTATATGCCCATAAAGCTTCATCCAGTTTAAGAGACCAGTCTTTCCTAGAGTTTGACATAGTTTTCTCAAGAATTTGTTTTAGTTCTCTATTAGAAATTTCCACTTGTCCACTGGACTGTGGATGATAAGGAGTACCAGTTTTGTGAACACAACCATATTTTTCCATCAAAGCTTTAAATTTATAATTCTTAAAATGTGTTCCATTATCAGTAATAAAAGCTCTAGGGACTCCAAATCTTGAAAAGATATTCTTTTTCACAAATTTTATCACACTTTTTGCTTGATTGTTGGGCAGAGCTACTGCCTCAACCCACTTTGACACATAATCTACAGCAACAAGAATATACTCATTCCCATGAGATGATAGAAATGGACCCATGATATCTAATCCCCAAACATCAAAAATTTCTACCTCCAAAATACCCTTCTGGGTTAACTCCTGTTTCCTTCCCACATTACCCAGCCTCTGACACCTATCACACCCAACCACAAAACTCCTAGAATCCTTAAAGAGGGTAGGCCAATAGAAACCAGATTGCAGGACTTTTTGAGCGGTCCTCTCACCCCCATGGTGACCCCCCCAAGGTGAAGAGTGACAACTTTCAAGAATAGACAACATCTCTTCCTCAGGTACACATCTCCAAAGAATACCATCAGCACACCTCCTAAATAGTAAGGGATCATCCCACAGATAATATTTAAGCTCAGAAATGAATTTCTTTCTTTGATTATTAGACAGATTTTTGGGAATGACACCTACTGCTAAGAAGTTGGCGAAATCTGCAAACCAAGCAGATTGTCTGACTGAAACAGTGAGCAGTTTTTCATCAGGGAATGAAGAGTTAATCTCCCTATAATTTTCAGATTCAAGTTGAGTAATAGGAAGCCTAGATAAATGATCAGCTACTAAGTTTTCAGCTCCCTGCTTATCCCTAATCTCTAAGTCAAACTCTTGTAACAATAAGATCCATCTAATCAGCCTGGGTTTAGTTTCTTTCTTAGACAGCAAGTATTTTAAAGCAGAATGATCAGTGAAAATTATGACTTTTGAACCTAACAGATATTGTCTAAACTTTTCCAGAGCAAAAACAACAGCTAAAAACTCTTTCTCAGTGGTGGTATAATTCTTTTGAGCATCATCTAGCAATCTAATAGCATAGTATACCACATGCAATCTCTTATCTCTCCTCTGTCCAAGGACAGCACCTACAACCATGTCACTAGCATCACACATAAGTTCGAATGGTAGTTTCCAATCAGGTGCAGTGATGATAGGTGATGTAGTGAGTTTCTCCTTAAGCAGATTAAATGATTTCAAGCAGTTTTCATCAAAATTGAAAGGCGCATCCTTTACTAGCAAAGAACACAAGGGCTTAGTGATTTTATAAAAATCTTTTATGAATCTCCGGTAGAAACCAGCATTCCCTAGAAAACTTCTAACACCCTTAACATTAACAGGAGGCGGCAGTTTTTGAATAACTTCTATCTTCGCAGTATCAACTTCTAAACCTTTCTTAGAAACTTTATGACCAAGGACAATACCTTCAGTAACCATGAACTGGCATTTCTCCCAATTAAGAACAAGGTTGGTTTCAATGCATCTCTCTAAGACTAACTCAAGATTTCCTAAGCTAGTATCAAAAGTACTCCCCACTATAGAAAAGTCATCAATAAAAACTTCAATGATTCTCTCAATCATATCAGAAAAGATAGCCATCATACACCTTTGAAAGGTGGCTGGAGCTCCACACAACCCAAAGGGCATCCACCGGTAGGCAAATGTTCCAAAGGGGCATGTGAAAGTAGTCTTCTCCTGATCCTCTGGATCAACAGGAATCTGGTTGTAACCAGAATACCCATCCAGAAAACAGAAAAATTCATTTCCAGCAAGCCTCTCAAGCATCTGATCAAGGAAGGGAATAGGAAAATGGTCCTTCCTAGTGGCTGCATTAAGCTTCCTATAATCAATACAGACTCTCCATTTTGTGGCTTTCCTAACTTGGACTTCTTCATTTTTTTCATTCTTTACTACAGTGAAACCTCCCTTCTTGGGGAGAACCTGGACAGGGCTGACCCAAGCACTATCTGAGATGGGATATATCATTCCAGTATCTAACAGCTTGATTACTTCCTCTCTCACAACTTCTTTCATGTTTGGATTTAATCTTCTTTGACATTCTACCCTAGGCTTATGATCAGGTTCCATAGGAATTTTGTGCATACAGAATGATGGACTAATTCCCTTGATATCAGCTATCGTCCAGCCTATGGCAGATTTACACTTTTTCAAAACATTCAACAGTTTTTCTTCTTGGGTTGCATTTAGTTCAGCAGAGATTATTACAGGAAAAGTAGAGTTCTCACCTAAAAATGAATATTTAAGATGGGAAGGGATAGGCTTCAGCTCAAGATCAGGTGGTACTACACTCGAAGGAAGACTCTTAGGCCTGGTAGGTCCAAGATCTTCAACATATTTCTTGTAAGGAGTATTAAAAGATGAAATATTTTCAATTTCTAGTTCAGATTCAGAGATAACAGTGCTACTGTCCAAGGTAGGCAGTACACTATCCAAATTTTCCAAATCAGATTTCAGCAGGTTTATCAAAGAAAAATCATCTAACTGTCTTAACAGTTCTCCCTCAGTATCATCAAAATATTCAGAAGTGTTGGTGTTAACAGAAACACCCTCAATTTCACTAAGAAAACTCCTAAGTTCAGAAACATAAGACTCTTCTACAACAGAAACTGGACAGTTGTCCAGTTCTGGAAGATTTTCCAGTTTGGCTGTTACAACAGAATTTTTAGCTTCTAGAACAGATTCACAAAGATTTTCAGCTTCACAAATGCTTTCTTCAACATAAGAATGATTTTCAGATTTTTCAATGAGTTCAAGTTGATTCTTATAAGAACATTCAGCTTCAAGAGACTCAATTTTTGAACAATTTTCAGAGTAAGTTGGTTCCTTAATATTTTTAAAAACATTGAACTCTTCTTCTTGTTCACCAATTTTGAAGATCAGTTGACCCTTAGATACATCAATGACAGCTCCACATGTGGCCAAGAAGGGCCTACCCAAGATGATAGGTACATCTTGATCACACTCCATATCTAGAACAAGAAAATCAGCGGGTAAGAACAATTTCCCAACTCCAACGAGTAAGTCATCTACTCGACCTATAGGATGAGTAAAGGATCTATCAGCTAACTATAGTATGACCGTGGTAGGTTGAAGATCACCCAACCTCAACTGTCGAAACAGTGAGTATGGGAGAAGATTAATACTGGCACCTAGATCACACAAACAGTTCAGCTGACCAGAATTACCTAGAGTACAGGGGATGACAAAGCAACCTGGGTCTTTCAATTTTGGTGGGATTTTCTTTTGAAGCACAGCACTGCACTCCTCAGTGAGGCTGTAGGTAGCAAATTCTTCAAGGGTCTTTTTATTTGAAACAATTTTCTTTAAAGATTTTAGATAGGATGGGATTTGAATTAAGGCTTGGATAAAAGGGATGTCCACTTGAAGCTTAGAAAGAAGACCAAGGAACTGAAGAAGTTCGGCCTTGGTATTACTTTGAGGTTTCAGCTTTTCAGGGAAAGGGATGGGTGGGGAAAAATTTTTCAGAACAGTAGGCATGTCCCTCACCTCTTCAACAACCTTTTCTTTTCCTTTATTTTTTTGATTTTTAAAGCAATATTCATCTTGATTTCTAGGTGAAAGGTTCAGATTCTCATCATTTTCGACATATTTCTGTGAATTTCCAGATTGTGAACAGAGCAGATTTTCATTTGCAGATCCAAACAGTTTCTCATTTTGAGCTTTTTTTACAGTTTTTTCAGCAACATTTTGAGTATTCAGCCCACTCCTAGTAACAACAGCCATGATATTCTCCCTAGGATTTAGTTCAGTGGTACTAGGCAACCTACCTTTATCCCTAGAAGTCAAATCTCTAGCTAATTGGCCAAGCTGTGTTTCCATATTTTTCATTCTCACATCAGTTTGCATCTTGTCTGACTCATATTGACTTTTCTGTTTATTAAGTTGATTCATGTACCTTTCCTCTTGTGAGTTTATTTTATTCAATATCTGATCCAATTTAGAAGACATTTGATTATCATTAGTTCCTTGAACATTTGAAGACTCTCCCCTTTGTTGGCATTGAAAATTTGGTCTTGGTTGGTTCTAATAATTAGGGGCAGTTTGTTGCTTAATAATACCTTGGTCCTTCCACGACAAATTTGGATGGTTCCTATAGCCTTGATTGTAATTATTAGAAAAAGGATCTTCTTTTAGAGGTATCCTAGGACCGTAATTAACAAAGTTTAAATTTTCAGGTTGTTGGGCAGTTAGATCAACATTAGGACAAAAACATTCAGAGTGCCCAAACATACCACATTGAGTACACTGTTGCCTAAGAGATTGATACTGATTCTGGTTTTCAACTTGGTTAACAGATTGTTTTGAATTCTGGTTCATTAATGTTTGAAGTTGGTTAGTGATTTCAGCTAGTTGAGCTTGAGTTTCATTCATTGAACCAGTATTTGAATTGACAGTTCTATTAACTCTTTTTCTTCTTGAATTCTTATGTTGAGAATTAAGCGCCAGATTATTGAAAATTTGTCTCAACTCTTCATCAGTCTTATCATTGTAATTACCCCCAGCAGCTTGATCCACTAAATTCTGACCAGAGGAGGAAAGCCCTTCATAGAAGGTGTCCATGAGGAGATGTGAAGGGAGTTGATGATGGGGACACTGCCTAAGCAGATCCCTGAATCTATCCCAAGCTTCATGGAAGGCTTCTCCATCCTCTTGATAAAAACTAGTGATTTTAGTTCTAAGTTCTCCTTTTAATCTTTGGGGATAAAATTTCATAATGAATGAGTTATACACTTGATCCCAATTCTCAAAAATATTTTCATCTAGACTTAAAAACCAATTTCTCGCATTCCCTTTAAGGAAAAAGGGAAAAACTCTCATCCTTAGTTCATTTTCAGTGAGTCCTAAAAGTGGAAGTTGCTGCACAGTATTGTAGAAGTATCTAATGAAGGCCAGAGAATCCTCATTAGAGAGCCCATTGAATGCAGGCAATAGAGAAATGTGTGATTGTTTTAGTTCATAGTTTCTGGCTCTAGGACTTAACCTAATAGATGATGGTTTGCTTGAAACTTGAGGGAGTTGAAACTCCCTCATCCTAGGCCTTTCGTGTTCATCTAAGAGTTCTGGATGGTTATTTCGAAAGTTATTATTCTCAGGGATTCTATTTTCTGGATTTTCCATTTCAATTTTGTTTTTCCTTCTTAGAGCAGCTAAGTGTTTATCGAGTTCAGGGTTTAGAGGTTCTAATGTAACAACAGATGTTCTCGTGCTCATACAAACAGTGGTAGACAGTTTCTAACAGTAACAACTCAGAAAGAAAAGTAAATTTTTTTTTTATAAAGTTTTCAAAAATTTCAATTTTTTTAAGGATTTTTTTTTATAAATGTGTTTTTTAAGAGTTCTTTTTAGCAATGGATCGTGCCTTCCCCAGCAACGGCGCCAAAAACTTGACCTAAACTATCGTTGAAGTCGGTCAAAGTTTAAAATTTATATTCCTACTAACTACTGTATATGTGGCAAGCAGGGTCGAACCCACAGGGAAGGCTATTTTGGCCACTACTTTCTAAAACAAAACTCGGTAAGCTCCACTGTTGTCAGCAGTGGAGTAGTTTTCTTATCTTTTTTTATATATTTTAATTTTTTTTATGTTTTTATAAACTGCAACGTAAAACTACAATTCCCTTGAAAAACTCATGCTACCTACACTAAAACAGAATACAACTAAAAGAAAATGCAATGAAGAAAATAAAATGCTGATAAAAGACAACAGTAAAGAATGCTCGGGGTTCATTCTAGTCTACTGGTTTAAATTGTTTTTTCCTTTTCATGTAAAAGTACTGCTTTGTACCACTAAAAAGAGACAACTTACTTCCCTCGCCATGAGTTAAGTTGTGGAAATTTTTCAACTTAGAGTTCGCCACTCCAAGAAGTTCAACTTCAGACAAATGAATTAAAAATAACAGCAATACAAACTCGCCGTAAGTACTGAAGTTTTCATTACAAGCTGATTATTTAAAAGGTGATTCCATAATCAAACTCGCCGAATGATTACAGAGTTCAGAAAATTTAAGTGCATGTGGTACGGAGCAGAAAAGTGTAATTAGAATTAATCTCGCCGATCAATACTAATCACAGAATAATGAATTAACGAGAAGGATGGAATTGATTACCAGTAGAACTAAAACTCTCCCCAAACTAAAATTTAGCTAACTATACTATTCATTATTACAGCAGTCATAGGAAACATTTCAGAAACAGAGTACAAAAGTTTAAATTGTGAGGGAGAAGGAACTCCCTAAAAATGCTCTGCTCCTAAGTTCCTGGACTGCACTACTTAGCATTGTCCCTCGATCGTCTCTCCACGGGTAAGTGCATGAATGCCTCCGTCAATGAATGTGTCGCTCTGGAATCAGAATGGAAGAGTCCCACTAAAAAACGCTGCTTGTTCTACTTAATAAACCATCTGTCAGCTGCTGCACATCACCGCTCAATCTCCGCCGACTTCAAAAATTCTTTACCAGCGCACCGCAAAATGTGCGTTTTTTCGCGACCGACACGTCGTGCGAATTTTTCCCTCGTAACTAACTCCGGATGAGTTAGTTGGATGAACCTGGACATGTTTAAGTCCCTTGAATGAACCTGCCATGTAAAATAGAATAAATAAATGAGATCGCAAAGGAATAAAATTAGTTTATTATTAAGTTAAGAGTTATTTTTACAAAGTTATCAGAAATTGATTGAAAATTAATTTTATATTTTATAAAATTAATCACTTCATAATACTAAGGTGATACAAAAATTTATGAAAAAGTTATTAATTTAATTAGGTTTATAAAATAATTACTAAGTTTCTAATTTTATTATTTTTAACTAAGTTATTAAAAATAAATAAATCATTAAGAATATATTTTAGATTATATTGATAATTTAATTATTACTATTAAAAAGATAAAAATTTTGGATTAATTAATTAATTAGTTAATTTTAATTTGGTAATTAAAATTACTACTTAAGTTTTAAGAACATAAATTAATAAGTATATTTTATAGTTTATTAATTATATAAATTGTACTATAATAAATTAATTTATTATTATCATTTATTATTAAGTTAGTTTTATATTTTAATGAATGATTTATCTATCTATTATAATTTTAATTGTTTTAAGTTTATTGTTTAATATTAATTTGACTAAGTGAGTTAACTTTTATGTAAAGTTAATCTTACATTTAACTTTACCTTTTGTCTTTTTTTCTTCTTTAACTTTTACTTTAATTTTATTATTATTCTTATCTATTATTTTTTAATTTTATTTTTTGTGTTGTCTCCGTCTTCCTCCCCCAATTTTCGGCACACAGGGTAGGGGGAGGGTTTCTGGATTTTTCCGGCACTGCAAACAGGGCAGCAGCAGTCTCCTCCTGCTCACAGCGACAGCGGCTCGCCCTCCTGTAGCAGCTCGAACAGGTGAGGAGGCTTCCCAAATGATGCAGGAGCACAGTTTGATTTTCCTCTGCTCAGCGGTGACCTGTGCTGGTCTCTCACAGCGGCAGTGAGGAAATCCAGTAGCTCGAGCTCCTGCTAGAGGACAGAAGCCGGGTCCTTCTTCAATGCCATCGGTGCATGGCGTGGGTTCATCCTCCCTCCATACTTGGTGGCTTCAACACCTGGAAAGCATCCACTTCATCTGCTCTGGCTACACAAAGCAGCGCCGGCTTCCATAAGTAGTGCGGAGAGACTCTAGGCACGGCGACCTCCTGCTCAGTGGCGGACAGCGGACTCCTTGGCCCTCCTCTTCACTTAGCAGTACGGACAGTTCCAGCAGACCTCCTCCATAGCAGCGACAAATCGGTGGATGGAAAAGGGTCTCCTCCTCTCTAGCGCAGCAGTCCAGTGGCGGCCAGCGGCGACCTCTCCCGACTCGGCTCTGGCGTAAAACATCTCCAACAGCAGCGAAGGTTCTATTGGCTTGGAACTGGTCTCATGCTCCTGTGCATACAGCAGTGGAACCTCTCCTCTCCAGTGCGGAAGTCCTCTTCTACCCAGCAGACTCCCACGATGGCCGGACCTCCTCTCATCGTCCTTTTGATGGCTGTATCAGTGAGGTTGAAATATCGGTAGATGTAATGGTGAGGTGAGGGAGTATCGGTAGCTACCGATAGGAAAAACAAAACATCGGTGAGAAGGGAAAAGGGGAAAAGAGCTACCGATAGAGTGAAAATAAAAAGCCCTATCAGTGAGGTTTTATGGGAAGAGAGACCTACCGATTGGCAAATAAAATAAAGGGAAAACAAATATCGGTGAGGAAGGAAAACGGCACGGGGTCACTAATACACAAAATAAAATAAAATAAAAACAGTTACCGGTAGTATAAAAAAAAACTCACCGCTAATAAAAACTATCGATGACCTTTAAAAAAAATGAAATTGAACATAAATTAAAACTAAAGCATAATAAAATAAAATTAATTATAAGGAAGCTAAATCTAAACACTATTAACAGAAATTTTGTTAAACATTAAAACATTAGAATAATTAATTGAAAACACTTAATTTATAAACAGAATTAATTTTAAACTAAATTAATAAAAGACTTAAATCAAAATAACTAAACACGCTAATTAAAGAGTAGCAGCACAAAATGAAAATTAGCATTGGCGACCCAATATGTCACCATAAGAGCTAGTTTAAATCACCGGTAGACTAAAACCTTTATATAATGGATTAAAAATTAATCTGCATACATAAAATAATAAAGTTAATGTTTAGAAACTGTTAATTAATTAATTAATTAACTAATTGAACTAATAAAATTAAGGGCGAACCAATTTAATTAATTTAAAAGCACAGATAACTTACTTAAATGACTAGCAGGTGATTCAACACATAAAATAATAAAATTAACCTATTTTAACATAACTTAATTGAAAGAATAATTAATAAAATAAAGTCTAAATTAATTAATTAGAATTATGTTAATTAACTATTTGTTTTAATAGATATTGACTATTATAAAGTTAAGCAGAATTAAATTAACCTAACTAAATACTCACCGTCGCTTATAAAAATTAAAGCGCTTACTGATAGAAGTGAGTATCGGTGACAAGGGTCACCGATAGAGGTAGACTCACCGATAAGATATATAAAAGAGCTACCGGTAGAGAAAAAGTATCGGTGACAATGGTCACCGATAAACAGCACCGGTAACCTGCCTACCGGTAGAGAAAAAGGACCTCTGCTATCGGTAGCTTAGCTACCGATAGTCTAGAAAGCTGCGACTAAATTATATAAACATAAAAATTTAAAAGTAAATTAATTATCAAACTCAATAATTATTAACAAAGACAAATTAAATAAAATAAACAAATAAAGATTAAATAAACAAATTGAAAATTAATTACATTAAAAATAAAGAAGATATAAATTAACTATTTATTGTTCAAAATTAAATAAAATGTTATAAAAAGTGAATAATTGACAAGTTTATTTATAAAAATACAAAAGTGAATTTATTTATTAAAAAGTGTTAAAATAGTTAAATAAATTGTATAAAATGTAATAAAAAGATGTGGCAAACTGAGTAAAAATAAGGCCACATCACAACCCATGGGTGTAGAACCTCATGCTAATACCCCACACTACCATGCCACGAGCACAAGCTTATTTATACATTCACCACACATATACCACACCAAAACCATCCATTTATAATTCCAATAATAATTTCACAATCCATAACAACAATATTTGAGTCAATATTATACAACAATCCATTAACACTTTTACCATTTAAATCCTTGTTCCATGTATCCTGATTTCTATTTCATTTTCCTAACTCACTAAGAATACGCACTTGTTCCCTATATCAACCCATTTCACACATCACACCACTACCATATGTTAATTCACTTAACACGATCATCATTTTCCATGTGTTATTCCACAATGCATTTCATGTAAAAAACAAAATTCATTAGACACATTCCCATTAATTCCATTTAACCCACTTTTCAAGCCAAGATAAAAAACCCTTAGCTATTACACCAGCTAGGCACACCTATCCCTATTTCCTCCTTAATCATCACATTAACTAATTTACATGCTCATTAATGGTTCTACTCAATAAAAAGTTGATTTCACACTAAATGATTCCATTAACCATATTCGAGAAGGTCAGCGCACCTCATGGGTGGCCCTAAATTAGAAAAGTCATCCTCCATGCATCACACAGTTAACATGAGGGGTTCAATTTATCATTTGGGGACCCATTTTACCAAATCATAGTAATGTAACCATGAAAACAACAATGGGAACACAAAATCACAATCTCATATTCAAATATCTATATAAAAACCATGGGATTTAACTTATAGAGCACTTACCTCAAATCTGTTGATGAACACACAATTAATCATAGACTTAGATCTGGATTCAAGAACCCCAAGAAGCATAAACATATATTCTACTTGAAAAGAAGGGGTTTATAGATTTCAAAGACTATCTCACAAGATATATGCCCTAATTAGGAAAATAGAAGAGATGAAATGATTAGACTTACCAGAAGATTCAATATGCAACTGAAATAACATCAAATGTCCTAGAAATGAGGAAGAATGATAATTAGGAGCTATTTAGGGTTATATTTTGTCACTATGTATGAAAGGGAGGAAATTGGAGACAAATTCGGGCGGGGTTCTTAAAATATCATAATAGAAAAACTGCAATTTTCCCAACATTTAAAGTGGGACACTATTTACCCATACATTTTTTCAAACAAAGTGAAAACCGTGCACAAGACACAATCCATGGGAAGTTTGGTCACATGGTTACCTAGGCAGTTTGAATAGTTTTTAATTTCATGCACCAACTGTGTGATATGCCATTATAGAAGGTTGTACAGTTTTCCAGGGTAGGCCGCTTGGTTTACTGAATCATGTGCCAACCGTGCACCATGCACATTTTGGAACTGTTTTCCATAATTTCATGTCCTAAATCCATAGAACACACTCAAGGACCTACATACTCCCAGGAAACATTTAATTGTTAAAAAACTGACTGAATCCAAAATATAAATTAAGACATGCCTTCTGGAATTCTGAGATCTTACCGTTTCACATATTCAGTAAAATCCTAACCAGACTAATATTAAAAACAAAATGATAATTCATTTAAATACATTTTCATAAATGTAAAAAATTTGTAAATTGATAATAAAAAATAATTTTGAAATTTTGAAAAACATTTTTTCAAACAGTTTTAGAAAATAAGAATTTTGATGAAAATGGATTTTCGATCAAAGGGAGAAATAATTCCTAATTTTCTTAAAAAAATTTCAAAAAAATATAAATTAACAATCATTTTAAAAAGGTTATATTATGTAAAAATTCCAGGAATAATGACTTTTTATTGAAACATATTTTTTTATTATTGAAACAAAAAATATTCCCCCAAAAGAGAGAAATGAAAAACAATCCCATATGATGATGAAATTTTGAAATAAACCCTTTGAAATTTGGACTCTTTTAAACTATAAGCCCCTTGAATGAAATAACATAAAATGAAAAATTAAATAACATGAAAATAAATATGTTACTAATATAATATATCAAAAGGGGTATTATATACACTGCACAAAGGAATGAGTGATGAATATAGAATATGTCTCACACATGTAAACATGGGACGATAAACCCTTACATCAGGTTTGACTCCCACCGTATGTACCTAAACCTCCGGTATAATAAATATAGTATTATAATAAATATATTATATAACCATATTCATATAATTTATAACATATATGACCCTATTATAACATTTTAACACCGTTAATTATATTTCATTATTTTCATTGTTTTGGGTGATTGTTTCCTTGTTTTCTCATGTCTGTTTTGTCTTGAATGTTTAGCTTCCTATACACAGGATATAGTTCCTTAAATAGTATAATGATATTATTTTTATAATTATTATTTTTATCATTAGATAAAACTTCATAACCATTCTATAAAATTAGACATAGAAAATGAATCACATTGCTTTGTGGACACGGTAGGCCATACGTTCGCACATATGATGATATAATTCTATTAAAGGTTAAAAGGGTAATGAAGTTGATTATTTATTAACATTAAAAAATTAATTTAATGTTATATATATCTCATATATATTTTAAAATTTTCCTTAATACTTTTAATTTTAATAGAAACTGAAAACGGAATCACACCGTTTGGCGAGGCGGTAGTCCACTGTACACACTAATGACGTTATCGTATATTAAAAAGAATATAAATTAATAATTAATATATGATATTATAAATATAGGAGTATAATTATATCATATATATTATATATAATAATTAAATACATCATTATATTCATCCTTGAGAAGTGTTGATATAAAATGAGTTACATATATTCGTGATGCGGTAGTACGACATACACAAGATTGACGATTTCATTTCCCATTTGATGGTAGTGGGGAATGATAAATATTATTCCATTAATATAATAACATATAATTATATTAAAGATATTATTGTTAGTATAGTGGATGTTTGAAGAAACAATTTAATGTTTTAAAAGAAGAAATAAAAAAACAGATCATAGTGAATACAATTACATTATTCTAGAGAAACCTCCTCTGGATGTTTTCTTAAGGACCCTAAAGATAGACTTCTGAAAAAATAAAAGCCCTAAAATGTAGATAAGGGTTTTGTGGGAGAATATTTTAGGGGTTTTTCGAGCAAAATTGTATAAGAGGTGTGAATAATTTATGGAAGTAAGAGCCTCTATATAATTGAGGAGGAGTAACATTTTGTAAATACCCAAAACTATTCAATAATGGGAAGTCGCTATCACACTAAGTAGATAAAAAATTTATAAATACATTTTTAGGGATTATATGGTTTATCAAATCCTCCACCACCTTAAACAACACATGTTTCAAACATGTTATTCCTTAACAACTAAGTATCCTTAATTTTACCATTTACTTTTTCACTCTGGTAACTAGCCTTTTTAACATAGGTAATTTTTCCTCTAAAACAAAGATAAAATGATCCTTATTGGATAATTTAGAACCATGATTCTAAAAAATAAATATAATTTATCAAATAAAAAATATATGTGTTTAAAATTAATTTTAACACTGGCACATGTAACATGTTAAAACATCACTTTAATGTTATTCATGGTATCACAATTTTTAGAATTTAGGAGTCAATATAGTAACTGTAAAAAAAATTACTCCATGAATCAACCATAGTTCATTTTTATTAACAATTAATAATTTATTTCATATATTATAGGTTTTTTAGTAATTCTAAATAATCTAATAAAAAATAATTTATTAATAAATAACATTAATGTCAATTTGCAGATTATTCATTTAATTTTAATTTTAAAAAATAAAAACAATTATGGAATTATAATATATTATTCTAACACATGTATAACATGATATATTTATCTTTAAAATTAATGTAACATAATAATTAATTCAATTTAATTTAATTTTAATATTCTTTGTATCAATTATTTTATTTTTCAATTAACTGAATAATTAAATCATTGGTGTTACTTAAGAATTTAAAGTAATTATATGATTAATAAAAATTATAAATAAATTATCCTGATGAAATAAATTTAATTATTATCAAAATAAACATCTGTATTCATTCAAATATTCCATTTGAACCTATGTGAACACATTATTGAAATTTAAAAGCTAAAGGATGATATTTATCCAATTTTTTACTTAAATTAACATATAGGTCACATTAATGGAAGAATATCCAATAAATAAATAAAAATCGATAATCAGGTGATAATGGTAGAAATATGTTTGTTAAATAGGAATTGGATAAGTAATGAGGTCATTTTAACCCTTATCGTTTTCATTTTACCCATTTGTTAACCCATTTTTACTATAACTGAGGTAATTAATTTTTTGATATTTTCACTATTCAGTTTGGTTGAAAGTCAAGTTAAACCTTTTAGATAATAAAATTTATTTTTATTAAAAAAAACTATTCCAATTTTCAAAATTAAATTCAAAAAAGTGGTATAATTCCAAATAAATTTAAACCACAAGAACCTTGAAAAAACGTGGTTTCGATTTAAAATATTGAAAAGATTAAAATTATTTATACATGAATTCAAAATAAAATTGATCCCATAGGCCAAAATTAGATAAATTTTAATACAATAGGAATAATTTTACTTTAAAAGCAATTTAATATATTTTTTAACTTTCTAAAAAAATTTAATGAGAAATTTGTGTCAATAAATATCAATCCCTTTAATTATTCATAAAAAATTTAATATTTTCAGAAAATTATAAAAAATCACCCAAAGATAATTTATACATATAGATTTGACAAATTATTTTTATTTATTCTAAGAAATTTATATATAATTGTAAAAATGGGATTTTAATTTATGTTGGAAATGTTTGATTATTCCACCTTTTAGAAAAAATACCTTTTCCAGAATATATTTATTTCTCTTTGATATGGTTCATATTTTATTTATAATCAATATATAACCATAAAATTTACTTTATTAATTTTTAAAATATATAATTTTCATAATTTATTTATTCATATTCATAACATAAAATATAACATCTTAATTATAATGGTTATAATAATATTTCAAAATAGTATCTTGTTTCATTTAAATTTAGTGTTACATTCATCACAAGATACTAATAAGATTGAATTTATTTAAGAAGTAGTTTATTCTAATCACATGGGTTGTAACATTATCTTATAATATTAGTGTTTCATTTCATATTTTCTATCAAACCTGATGTTCCTATTTTTGAATCTGGGAGTGTTACATTCACATTCATGATGGCCTTTTTCCACACATATAATATTTTTATGTTCCCTTATGAAAATTTTCCTAATGCTTATTTATGAACATCTGGTATAAAGGAAGATTTGTTTTAATTCATACATAGTTTTTTATTATAATTTCAATGAAACCCCATATTTCTATTATTATCAGATCTATTAGAATGACATGAATCTTAACTCCATATGTCAACATTAAGAGAACATGGAATGATGTTTTCATTACTTCTGAATACCCTTAAGTAAAATGACTTTCAGAGAAGTGGTTTTATTCCAATAAAGATATGATTAATTTTTATTTTAGGATCAATGATAGAACCATTTATATAACACAAAAGTTGTGTAATGGTTTCCTCATAGGTACCCATAAATTCATAATCATTATTCATAATCTGAAGGATTTCCATCTCCATTTTCATGCGATGAGTAGAAGTAAAACACATTTTTTAAAATAACCCCATAAAATAATCCTTTAAATGGATTAATTTTTTCCCTCTTTGTTTATATTCTTAATGATATACATTCATAGGTTTTCCTGACCTTTCAAATGATAATTATTAAAGGAAACAATTTCATCTTTGGGCAATGGAGAATGGAAATTATATTTTCAACGGTACCAATCCATCACTCGACCACTAGTGGATCAGATGACATAATGAAATAAGATGATATATCATGAGGAATTACTCAATGTTGTTTCAGTACTTTTTTTATTTAGAAGTTCATCAGGATTCAATTCTTAGGAATGTTTTGAAAGCGTACCAACAAGTTTTTTTCATTCCATATACCATGTCTTTCTTTTTATCAATTGAACAATCATTACATTTACCCCAACATTCAAATTAACATGTTTCCTTTTAGTTATATCGACTGAGTAAAAACAAGTATTGTTTAATAATCAATATATAATAATTATAGTGGTAAATCAAACAATCATAAAAATCATTACTGATATGTCCTAAGTTATGACACCTTCTTATCCACCCATGACACTTTTGGATTCATAATACATAATATTATGTTCATCTTATCTAATATTATTTATAATCCATATATTATTCATATCCTAACCCCAAAATACAACTAAACCATTTTCTGTTACTATTTGAGGTGACCTATGTATAACATATGTTATTTCAGATAATTATTCAATAAATTTCACAATAATTCATTCCAGTGAATCATAAATTCTATCTGTCATTAATGGATAGATATGAAGTAAAATTATTTCACGAAATATATTTATCATCTATCAAAAAATTTATCTCACATAGAACCCTTCATAGGAATATTCTACCTAAAACCATTCCTCATAAACATGGGAAATGGTAACCTAATAAAGGGTTATCTAATATGATTTATAAGGGTAAAGATGGGAGATATCAATTGATGATAATATGAAAGAATAAAATAAGAATAATGGTATGAGGTAATGATCATAAAAAAAAGTTTCATACCCATTTAGTCATAGATAATAAATCATGTTTTAGGGCATAAATCAATAATATTTCAAAAGACACGAGTCTTAGGAGTGAGGAGACATCCCAAGTCAATCATGACTCATGGGAGAATATTATAAACAAAAGAACATGTAATAAAAAATTTTACATAATAATAAACATATAAAATCATTTCATTATTAAAGGAACCCTTCCAAGACTATCCTCACATATGGTATGAATTCACATAATAGATTGAGTTCACTCCTCCACTTCTTTTCACTCCTAGAATGGATTCACTCCACTTCCTATTTTATATTACCTCATGAGATATCAATCACTAAACAAATTATTTAAGTGATATATAAATCCATGCCCAAACATAAAATAATGAAAACCATACAAATGTGTTGCATAATATCATAGAAGTGATTATCATCTCATCATTGCATAATATGTGGAAAATAAACAGTTTTCATAAAAATTTCATCATCTCATAATAATAAACCATCCAAATAAATAACAAGGTCTATATCATTATATAATGTTCTTTTTTGAAGTATAAAAAATAAAAGGATGCTGAAATAGATTTAAAAATTTTTAAATGAACATTCAATCCCTTCTTGGAAAACATGATAAAATATCAATTTATTATGGTACAATTTTAAATATAAATTAATCTAATATTTTGAAAACTATATTCTTTGAAAATAACAGCAAAAACTTTTATAGGAATATTAAAAGAAAATAACAATGACAATGTTAGTAAATTCTATTCATGTAGTAAATACTATCATAATGCTTCTTTTCACATATTTTTTAAAGTAATCATAAATAACCTATTTTATAAAACATTATAAAAATTAAATTATAATACCTTTAAAATAAATTAAAAAATGATTGAAAATGAACTTAAAAATCAACATAACATATATATACTACAAAAAACTTTGAAATATTTTAAAGAAGATGGACATGATGAAAAAGTTCACCAACCAAAGAGGTAATAAGTTCATCTTTTATTTAAAAAATATCTTTGTATTTTTTAGTACCAAATAAAGGTTAATGAAAGGTAAAAATGAAAAAACAAAACAAATAAGGGAGGATTAAATATATGGGGTTTAATAGATTAAGATTATATAATTACCCTAATTGAGATTTAAAAATATACATTCCCAATTAAAAATAAGATTGGAACTTAATCCCTTAACTCTATTCCTAACATTCTTCTTATGTGCTCTTAAATTCATGTATAATAAATTTCTCTTTATAATAAATCTATAATTGATAAAAAAATATTCATAAATATATTACAATGTATCATTTTCTTCAAATATAAAATTAAATATTTATTAATAATTCTTCATTAAAATAAATATTTTTTCGTTACCTATTTTAATTTCCATGATTTTTTTGGTTTAACAGTTCTTGTCCATTCAAATTGGTATTGGTTTTATTATTTATAAATTATAAATACTTTTATCATTATCATATTTATTCCTTATATTCACTTTTATAACCATTCATATAAGTTAGTGATTAATAATAAATTATATCACTTCATGTAGACAATATTGTATACATACTATAACATGCATAGAATTTATGATAAATATTTTTTCAAATTAATTTAAATTTCTAGATAGATTTTATTATAATAATAACTTAGTTTAGAATGCAATATAAGAAACTTGAAGTTTCTTCAGTAGCAAGCATGACACGTGGTAGTGAGATTTAGCGAACCATGGTAAAATACTACTTGTGGCTAACCTAGCTATTAAATAGGTGGGTATTAATTATATTAACTACATTATGAAAAATAAATATTAATTTCCTACTAAATCCAAATGTATTTATAAATTATTAGTAAATAATGAATTTATTTTTTGTAAAATAAATATTTTCGATAAAAATATGTTTTCTTTAAAAAAAATTATTGTTTTTAAGAAAAACATATTATAATTAATTTATAAATATTTTATAAAATTCATTTAAAAAAATTAAATTCATTTTTTAAATCAACATAATTAAATTCACTTATGGTGAAATTTTGGTATTCTCTCAGAAATGTATTGATTTTTAAGAAATAGTGAGAAATTCATATATTTATAAAAATATCATTTCTTTTCAACAATATAAGTAAATTAAATACCACATTATAGTTTAAAGTAACATAATATTTCATTATTTGTATTTAATTAACATAATTATATATTAATGAAATTTATATTGGATTTTAGTATATGTTTTCTTTAGGTTTAAAAAAGGGGGTTTTTTTTCTAAAAACTGTTTAAATGTGAATAATGTTTCTTCATTGTAAATAATTAAAATACTACATAATATTGATTTTTCCTAAATGAAAATTATAAATAAAATATCAATAAACTTTAGTTTATATTCAAAAAAAGATTATTATAAATCATATAGTTAATATAAAATCTTATTGTGCTTGAAAAATACACCTCTTGATAACCCTCTTTTTTGTCACATCTATGGGATTTTTATTTATTTACAATTTTTGATAATTTAATTCAAAAAATGAAATTAATTTTTTTAAAATCCATTAAAAAATTATATTAGGATGATTTTTTCATAATTATCTTAAAATATTAATTATTTTGATGAATAGTAAAAAATTATAAATAATAATTGAAAAATTATTTTTCAATTAAATTAATTATAAAGATAAATTTTATTTTTAATATGATTTAAAATAAAATTATAGAAAATATATACCTATGAATCCAATTTATTCCATTGGACTAAATTTCATTCTGAAAACGGATATAAAAACTTTGCAAAATTTTGAACATTTTCCCTTTGAAAACTCACTTTATCGTCTTGTCTTGAAGGGCCTAAAGGCCTCATTTTATTGATTTTTGATAATACCCCGTTCAAGGGATGGGTGGAAACACTTAAATGTTATGTATGATAAGATATTACATGACCCGTAGGTCTTAGAGGAAATATCCAAACTATAACTACATGGAACTATTCCTCCCCAGCTTCTACATTGTGATGTCAGCTCTCCACCTTCACATGGGTGTTTGGCTAGTCTTCCCATGCATTCACAAGATTGTCTCAATGGAAATTCCATACAGTCCCTTTCTTCCAAATCCTTTATCTTTATCATATTGACTATGGGATTGATTTTAAATAAATAATTTCCACTTAAGTAATCTAAAATTCAAAAAATGGATTCAATATTTCGAATCATAATAATTTATTGTAATATCGAAATGATACTGATTGTAGTATCATAATAATGATGTGGATGCTCAATATACAAGAGGAGGGGGGGATGAATTTCATACTTTAAAAAAATCCCTTTTTAACGTTTAAATATGGTAATGTTTAACAAAGTTAAACAAGGTAAATTCACAAGACCTCTTAGTTCTACAAACATTCTTTATTCCGAAAATATGGTTCCGGAAATGAAACTTAAAAAAAGTTTACAAATATAAAGATTCTACCTTAAAGTGTATAGAATCTTTCTAATCAGAGTACAAGTATAAGAAAGTATAAGATTGATATACTTTCCTCAACAATCAAAATTGCAGTGAAAAACTTGAAACAATACAAGTAACAAGTAGTAAATCTTTTAAACCAAAGAGAAGGGTATCCAACAACCTTGGTTAAAGGTCCCTTGATTTATACTTTAAAGAAATTATGTCTTACCCACACTAAGGTAAGCCGTCGATATAAAGATCAGAGTCTATCTTGCTAGCCCAGAAAGCCCTCAATTTCAAGGTCATCGGCACCTCTGTCTTCCTCAGCAAGGAAGTCCTCAAACTTTAAGGAAGTCGGAACCTCTATCTTCCTATCCTCGAAAGCCCTCGAATATACTCAACAACATTTGGAGTCACATGAAGCAATCTGAACAAGATGTTCAGTACGCACAAATTATGAAAATACCTCTCTCTAGAAATAACTTCAACAACATGTAATATCTAGATTGATCAACCAGTGTCCAAAGTTCTTGTGAGCTCTTTCAAATGAGCTCCAATTTATAGGCACATATCCAATGGTTGGATCCCTCCTCTAATGGTCATATTTTTCCTTGAATTTCAGATGGTCATGTACATGTGTCACTCAAACAGTGGTTGGTTAGAAATAGAATGTACGACATTGTTTCATAACTATATCAAGGATAAGAAAAATATGGTTGTTTGAACAGATTGTTTTTTCAAAGTTTAAGAAAAAATTAATATTTTGAGTCTAATCAAAAACTATTTGGAGTCTATAATACATGGATATTCGAATCCTATTTATCAAAGAATTAAGAGTTAGAATTCTATAAACATCAGAGTCTGAATTCATAAGAATTCAGAGTCTTAGTTCATTGGAATTAGAAGTCTGAATTCATAAGAATCCAGAGTCTGAACTCATAAAAGTTTAGAGTCTGAATTTAGAGAACTCAGAGTCTGAACTCATAAAATTTTGGAGTCTGAATTCAGAGAACTTGGAACCTGAAATCATAAATGTTTGGAGTCTGAATTCAGATAACTAAGAGTCTGAACTCATAAGAGTTCGGAGTTTTAATTCAGAGAACTCAGAACATGAATTCGGATCTTGAAACAGAATGTTCTATATCCAAGTATTTATATGATTCTGAGGTTTTAAATACAAAAAATTATTTTAAACCTAGAAATAAAATGATTTAGACTTAAATCTATTGAAGCATGAACAATGAAAACATTGTGAGGATAAATTTTCATTGAGGAAGGAAAATTTCTCTTATGAAAAATAATCTTATGTAAAATAAAATTTTCCTTGAGATAGAGTGTTTGTGATTTTCAAAACATGAAGGAATAGAAAAGTCATAAGGAAACCACATTGACTCAACAATATCCCCCTTTTTGGAAAGCACAAACATCCTTATGAAAAAGAATATAAAGACATAGAAAATAAAACATATCTCCCATTACTTATGGTCCATAGTGAATACGAATAACTCCCCCTTAGGCTTTGGAACCACTAAGGATCGTATTATGATTTCCTAACTGAGATTTTTCATTATATTGCATACGAAAAACTTCATGATGAAAACTACCCCTTAGATAAACTCTCGCTTACTTAGGCTTAGTATTCTTTTTGACATTCCTTTCTCCCCTTTGTGATTTTCACAAATGATTAAAGGGAATGGAAAAGAGATTATGGTACCTAAAAAATTAGTACTAATCATTTAAAAGACAAGGAACCAAAAATTTCATTATGATTGGACAACTTTTACAAGGAATGAATACAACAAAAGATTAGAATTGAACAAGTTTATCCTTTATTCTCCTTGGGAATTAGCTTCTTCACTATTTTTTTCAACTTTTTGAGCTCCTTGTGATCTTCCTCTGCACTCTTAAGAAGTTGATCCTGATCTTCTGCTTTTTTCTCTAAGGCTTTGATTTTTTCTTCTTGATCCATGAGAGATTTTGTATAACCCATACAGACTTCTTCTTGCTTGACTAGATTATCTTCTACCTCAATCCTGAGATCCTTTTCTCTATTACAACTCTAAGTAACTAAATACAACTTACCATTCATCTCTTTCACTTCTTGAATCTGAGAATTCTGTTCCACAGTTATCTTTTTCTCAAAACTATTTGTGAGATACTTTATCTTCACATCTTCGGTGTATAATTTATCCATGAAACTTTCTTGAAACTCATAAATAATTCTCATGTCTTCAACTGTATTTCTTGACCACCTAGTCATCTTCTTGCAAGATCTTTTGTGGGCTTCATAGTTAATAAGAAAAGATTTGAAGTCTGTCTCCAGCTTTACAAACTTATCCATCACCATGGATACTAAATCCAATTTCTGATTTAGTGTATGATGAAGTATCTGGCATCTTGAGTCTATTTTTAGAAATAGAGGAATAGTTCCAACTAGCTTTTTCAGAGACTGAACAACAAAATCATGACCAAGGGAGGATGATTCTGAATCATAGACTCTTCTTAGTGAGGTTTCTTTTTCTAGCTCAATTTCCTTCCCCTTTGATGAAGCACCCACTTCTTTCTTCTTCATTACTACTCTGCTAGGAGTATCAACAACCACTTGTTTTCCCTTATCAAGTTTCAGAATGGCTTCTTTTGGGTTTAGAGATATATGTTCACTATCTGATAGTTGAACAATTTTATCTTCATCTATCTCTTACTTCTCAGCTCCTGCCTCAGCATCCACTGGCTATATGAAATCATGATTAGAGATCTCTTCTTCAGACAACGTGTTAACTTCTTCCTCACCCTTCTCATCTAACCTAGGGGTAGAAAGCTTTGACGACTCAACTTCATTGGATCGGATTGATAATTTTTCAGAAGGGCTTCCTTCTCATGAAACTCCTCAACTTGCTTTATCAGATCTTTGGTATCCCCACTCCCTTATTCTTCCTCTTCTTCTTCATCCACTTATTTTTCTTAAACAAATTATTCTTGTTGTTTTTCCTGAATAATAAACTTCTTTCTCAGAGTCTCTGGTAAAGGTTATACCAGGAAGGATTTTGGTACCAGAGTATTCTTAGAAGCTTTCTCAGCAGGCTTCAGAAGTGACTGCACTATCTCAGCCTTAGTCATCTTTTTCTTCTGCTTCATTTCTTTCTCTTCCCTTACTAGATACTCAACTATCTTCTCCTTCAGAGATTTTGTTTCAGCAGGGTCCAAGCCAAACTTAGGCCCCCCTTCTTTCCTATTCTTCATGTCTTCCCTCCACATAACTACTACCTCATCTAAATAGGCTTCTTGCTTTTTTAGCATTGGGGGTGATGAATGAACTTCCTTGGCCACATGAGATTTTACCTCCTCTTCTACTTTCTTCAGATTCCTCTTCCATCCACCTTTTTTAGAGATTTCAGCCACCTCCTATTTTTTCGAAATAACGTCAACTTCCTCTTATGGAAAATCAAAGAATTTTTCAGATTCTCTGGAAAAACCATCTTTCATTCTCTTAAAAGTATAATCACTCACTAGCATAACATTGAAATTTATTGGCTTAGAACTACAAGGTATTTTGAAGGACTCTAACATCGAACAATCATCTTTGAGAGAATGGTTGGATACATAACAATATGATCCTTTGGATTTCAATTCTTTATGATCTCAATCATGATTAGAATATTCTTAACCTGGTTTATCCTCCTTAGATTCACCAAGAAATCCAGGATATACATGTCACTATTCTTCAAAGTATCCTTGTCTCCTTTTCTCAGAATGATGAATCCTTGAATGCATAATTCATGAAACCAAAAAAATTTAGATAGATGAACAATATTTAGAGTCTTTACATCTGAAATACTGAGGAAAGACATAGCCTTCACCTTATAAAAACGTCCTTTAACATCTGGCTGCTTATGTGAGAAAAACTATGCCTCACCCTCATAAGGAATTCCAATCAAACTGGCTACCTTGGTGTAAGAAAGAGCGTATGTATTCCCATAGCTCTTGAAAGAGAACTTAAATTTTCCTTCATCCTTGAAAAAGCGTTCTGACTCATAGAACTCAACCAAAAAGTCCGGATACACCGGATCTCTTGCCTTTGGTTTGGATAAGCAGACACTCTCCCATCTATTCAGCTTGATATTCCTCGAGATTATAGAATCATACTTAGAAATGAAATTTGGATGAGCTAACCTTTCTCTATAAATATTCCATTCAGAAATCAGCTTTCCAGTTGACATATCTTTATAAGAGGATGCTTCGGCAAACATTCCGAATTGAGGAAGATCTGAGAAGTTCAGAACGGGCTTATGTAGGAGGGCAGAACTTCAGCACGCACGAGCTTGAGATTCGCTGTGGGAAAAAAATCGGGGGATCCTTTATATAGGTGTTTGAGGCGATAGTTCATCTTCCAAACTCAATCCAAAATTTGAAGAACCTTCTGATTAGATTTGATGGTTGAGATGATAGCCGGAAGGAGTATTTGATAGAATCCGATCTTTTGAGGTATTAAAGAAAAACATTCGTATTTAAGGAAAACAAAATCCAAAAAAATTTAAAAAACAAATGAAAATACCAATAAGTAAAATATGATTATGAAAATTTTAGAAAATAATCATAACTTTCAGATTTCTAGGAAGATTATTCGTAGTGAGGAAAATTCTTCTTGAAGAACTTTAGATTCCAAAAATTTTATTACCAAATTTTTTTGAAAAACTGACTATGAAATTTTTAGATAATCTTCATTGCGAAAAATTTGGAAAATATTCATTACAAAAATATAGAAAATCATCATTACGAAAATTTAGAAAATCTTCATTATGAAAATTCAAAAAATATTCATTACGAAAAATTTGGAAAATCTTCATTATGAAAAATTAGAAAATCTTCATTATGAAAATTTAGAAACTATTCATTACAAAAATTTGGAATATCTTTATTATGAAAATTTCGAAAATTTTCATTATGAAAATTTAGAAAATCTTCTTTACTAAAATTTAGAAAATCTTCATTATGAAAATTTTGAAAATCTTCATTACAAAAATTTACAAAATCTTCATTACAAAAATTTTGAAAATCTTCATTACGAAAATTTAGAAAATTTTCATTATGAAAATTTAGAAGATCTTCATTAGGTAAATATAACTACAAAAATTTCATTACGAAAAATTTTAGACTACTAAAAAATATTTAGACTATGAAAAAATTTTAGACTACGATAAAAAATTAGACTGCGAAAAAAATTTAGACTATGAATTATTTTTAGAATTTAACAAACAAATGTACCCCCCCTATGAAAAGAAGTTTATTACTGTAAGGAGATTAGTTTTAACCAAAAGTTAACAAGGAAGATTACCTTATGATTACCATTCCTAACTTCTGTTTAATGTATTCAAATCTATCGGAAGGTAAATATTTTGTAAAAATATAAGCAATTTGATGTTGCATTCTGATAAATTAAAGAATGATATCTCCTTTTTTGTCTATGATCTCTAAGAAAGTGATGCCTAATATCTATGTGTTTTGCACGAGGGTGATGTGTAGGGTTTTTATGTAGGGAAAAGGCACCTAACCTTCTATTCCATAACCAAGAATGGTCTTCCATTTCACTTAGACAAGGTAGATCTTGGCTTCTAAGTTCTTCTAAGTTTAGCGTGTCTACATTCTCTTTCCTATGGGCAGAAAGAATAAACTCTTCCTTGGAATTGTGTACTAAGCACTTTTCAATCCTAAAATTCACAAGGTAACCTTCATCACATAATTGAATTATGCAAATGTGGTTGTTCTTAAGACCCTTAACAAATAAAACATTTGAAAACAAAAACTTTTCCAAGAAGAACAATGTTACATATACCAATAATTTCTCTCATATCATTATCTCTGAAAGTTACTTTTCCTATAACGCCCCGACCCCAGTTACCCAGAGTCGGTGCATTAATTACATAACATTGGCATGATCACAAGAAAGATCAAATCTCGAAAGACCGATTGGTTTAGTAGCCTTTGAAACACTAGATATATTCATAAGTTTTACATTACATCATCAAAATAAAAAAAAACTACTGCAACAACATATTGTCTCTATAGTCCACACTATTAACCCCTCATAATATCCCTGCAAGTCATTCATAATTTACTTCTTCACATGCTGGGAAAATAAAACATAGAAAAGGGGTGAGCTCAAATGCCCAGTAAGGATAACAATATAGCGGAAACTTTCATAAATAAGAATAAACATTTAAGGCAATGTATAACTAAAACAAAAGCCTTTTAAACTTTAAATTCAACATAGTATGGCATAAATAAAATGAAATAATTCCATTTACTTATTCACATGGATATTCTACTAATCTAATAATCACATGCAATATCAATAACCACTTTCATAATGATGGAATGCATAATGCCAGACTATCATAACCACATAGCCAAGGCCTCGTGCCAAGACTACAAATAAGATTTTGCCAAGGCCTTGTGCCAAGACACTAGTTTGTCTCATGAGACCTACCGATGCATCGAGGAGCTATAGAGGGCTCCACCCGTCACATATTAAGTCCAATGCATTCCCATATGAAAAGGTTTAAACATAACATAAACATTCGTATTAAAACTAGCATACGAAATATCAATACTTTCACCATAAACCATGAATGGTATATAAAAAATAGCACATCCACAGTCAAACATATCACAAAACCTTCAATACAATATAAAAGTTTTGTATCATAATATATCATCCTCAAATAAGCGTAAAATCCATTAAAGGATGTTGACATATATGAAAACAAAACTTTTTTTAAAGAAATATCTCTTTCTATTTTGAAATCATTTAAGAGACATATATTTATAAAATAAAACATTTTCTTTGAAAATATTCTTATAAGCTTGTAAGGGAAGCTTTGACGATTTTATAACGGCGGAAAATAACCGCACCCGCCGTATAAGTTAAAAAAACATTCTTATCTTAATGCTGTCGAAAAGGTTAAAAAGCACCTTGTTTGGAAAACGACGGAAAGATTCCCTTATAAACCTCTTATAAAAAGTCAAACAAGGGTATAAATGACTTTAACCCATATTCTTTTAAATATTAAAAATGTTTTGAAATACATTTTGAAGAAACATGGACGTGGATGATAACGAGGTCCTAGTAGATAATTATGTATAAACAACCTCGGATAATGAAGAGATTGCGAAATAAACCCTTACCTTGTACTTTTCCTTGGTTGGGGTAGGTTAACCTCCTGTATAATGGTGAAATAATTGTTATTAAATTATAAAATAATCATATACATTATTATGATATCATATATGATCTTTTATTATTGATTTGATAATAATATCTTAGTATTATCGTTGTTTCAGGTGTGAACTTACTTGTTTTCTTTTGTATGTTTTGTTACGTAAGACATGTTTGTAAAGGATAGGTTGTATATTATTCATATCCAGAATGATATAAAGTCTTTAAACATCATTTTTAAATTATCAAATGATAATTATACTTGAATGGATACGATGGAGAATGAATCTCATCGCATTCGTGGAGACGGTAGTCCGTACGTACACACGAGCGACAATATCATTCTTTTGATATTAAAATAATATATAAATGGATGGTATATCATATATACATAATCATTAATATGTTATATTTATTATTAACATGAGTTACACATCATTATTATACCCATCCAAATAATATTATATTGAATAACAATTACACCACGACGTGGAGACGGTAAGCCGTACGTACGCACGTATGGTGACATGTTATTAAAAGGGTGGATAGAATACTGAATATGGTTGTACCATATTTATAATAACATCACAGTATATGTGAGATACTGGAGTTATTATTTTAGAATGGTAAGAACAAAGAAAGAAGAAGTGGAAGAAGAAAGGAACTTGAAAAGGGGTGGTGAAAACATTACCTCTTCTTCGGGTTCTTCCTTTTGATTTGATCAAAAGGGCTCCTTAGGTTGGCTTTCTGATCAAACTAAGGCCTCTAGGTTGTAGTGAGGGAAGTTGGGATAGTATTTGGGCAGAGTTTTTCTGAACCAAAATGCTTTGAAGGTGTGAAGAAATGAGAAGGAGTGGTCTCCTTTTATAAGGGAGAGGAGGGGCTCTTTAGGAAAGAGTGAAAGTATTACTTTATAATATAATTATATTCGGTTTATAATGGTCCAAAAATCATTGAGGTCGAAGATAAGATGACTCATTTTCTAAATAACATCAACCAATAAGAATTGGACAGGTTTTAGATAATATTTTAATCATTATAATCTTATTTATTTAAATGATTTATTAATGAGGTAAACATTGCATCATTATTGTGTCATTAATAATTTAAATTATTTGATGTCTAAAAATTATAAATAAAATATCATTATGTAGGAAATCTTTTTATCTTTCTAATGAATATTTATAATTGAAAATCCAACATGTATAACCCTATGTAAAAATTGTTCTTCTAAAAGATGTAAGCTTATGCCATTTTTATTTTTATTTTAACTTTATTAATATAATGTGTCTCTACCACATACAAGTGGCTCCAAGGGGTCCCCAAATCGACCCAAGGATGCCCATGGTCGGGTATGTGTCCACCAATAAGGTTAGGACACGTTTTAGGGTAATTTTGTATTATTATAATATTATTTTTTAACCCTTATTTACCGGATTTACCCTTTAACCATGGTAAATAAAATATTTACCGCAGTAATTATTCAAAATGTGTAAAAATAAAAGTTACCTATTTACATAATTTGGACATCCTGATTCCAAATATGTAATCCATTTTTCCAAATTCAAAACACATAAGTGGCAGAAATTAATTTAAAATTAATTCCCGTTGTTAAAATAAAAAGTGTGTTTTTAAGAGATAATAACTATCAAAAGATTGACACTTGTTTATGTCTGGTTTAATTGTGAAATTATGTCCAATGACAAACATTAAATTAAATGGTAAAAATATATTCTAAATATACTTTAAAACCACTCAAATTCATAATTTATCAATATTAAATATTTTGATTAAAAAAGTTGATTTTAATTAAAATTTAGTAATTTTCACTATTCATCAAAATATAAAAGTTATCCGAAAAGTACCAAAATTTCACCCTAGGCTAATTTCAATATTCCGAATCCAAAAATGAAGTCCATTTTGAAATATAAAATATATATGATTTCAAAAAGTAGATATTACTATTCACAGCGGCTATTTTAATTAGTTGTGGTGTGTGTTAGAACTCGAGGTTGCGTACAACACACGCTACCGCATTATTCGAAGGGAAACATACCGTAGAAGCTTGGGGTGTTACATTCTCCCCTCCTTCAAATAATTTCATCCTCGAAATTTCTAGAATACTATCTCATGAAAAGACTCGGGTGGTTCTTCATCATAAGTTCCTCGGGTTCCCACGTTGCCTCTTCCATCTTATGGTTTCTCCACAAAACTTTTACCAGACGCGTCGTCCGGTTTCTCAGTACTTGTTCTCTCGTATCAAGAATCCTGACGGGATCTTCACAATAAGACAGATCGGGTTCCAGTTCTAATTCCTCATAGGTGAGTACATGCGTTGGGTCAGGCATGTATTTTCTCAACAGAGATACGTGGAACACATCGTGAACTTTAGAGAGACTTGGCGGCATTGCCAATCGGTAAGCTACAACCCCAATTTGTTCAAGAATTTCGAATGGTCCGATGTACCTAGGACTCAATTTACCTTTCTTACCAAAACGTATGACTCCCTTCCATGGAGATACCTTCAGGAAAACATGATCACCGACTTGAAATTCCAAATCCTTCCTTCGATTATCGGCATAGCTCTTCTGCCTACTTTGAGCTGCTTTGATGTGATTTTGGATTACCTTCACCTTTTCCACCGTTTCCTCCACCAGTTCTGGGCCTACTAGTTTTCTTTCACCAACCTCATCCCAACAGGTTGGTGTATGACATCTCTTTCCGTATAACGCTTCATATGGTGCCATCTGAATACTCGAATGGAAGCTATTTTTATAGGAAAATTCTACCAGTGGTAAATATTGATCCCACATACCCTGAAAGTCATGTGAGCAAGATCTCAACATGTCTTCTAGGGTTTGAATAGTCCGTTATGATTGTCCATCTGTCTGAGGGTGGTAAGCAGTGCTCAAATGAAGTTCAGTATCCAGGGATTTCTGAAGACTTTTCCAAAATCTTGAAGTAAAACGGGGATCATGATCAGAAACAATCGATAGGGGTACTCCATGAAGTCTCACAACTTCATTAATGTATAGTCTTGCTAGACGTTCCAAGGGTAGATCTTCTCTTATAGCAATAAAATGTGCTGACTTGGTAAGACGATCAACAATAACCCATATTGCATCGTTCCTTCTAGGAGTCTTTGGTAGCCCCATGACAAAGTCCATCGTAATATTGTCCCATTTCCACTCCGGTATGGGAAGAGGTTGCATGACTCCTCCAGGCTGTTGCCTTCCAGCTTTCACTTGTTGACAAACCATACATCTTGACACAAAATCAGCAATCTCCCTCTTCATGTTGTCCCACCAAAAATGTTCCTTCAAATCTCTATACATTTTGGTGCTCCCTGGGTGTATAGAGAAATTGGAACTATGAGCATCATCCAGCAATTCCCTTTTCAGATCAGGTAAATCGGGAACACAAAGTCTCTTCTCGAATTTCAAAATTCCATCTTCATACACAAAGTCTCTCAATCTCCCATCATTCACAGCTTTAATCTTCTTCTGAAATTCTTCATCATCGGTCTGATAACTCTTAATCCTTTCTAGTAAAGATGGTTTGGCAACCATTTGAAAAAGCATTGATGTTTCACCTTCCCTGGTTATTCCCATGTCCATCTTCACTAGATCCATGAAAATCGGATCTCTTTCAATTCTCATATTGTTCAAAACTCCATGGTCTTTTCTACTCAAAGCATCTTCCACCTTGTTTGCTTTCCCTGGGTGGTATTGTATCGTACAATCATAATCCTTGAGTAATTCAAGCCATCTCCTTTGCCTCATGTTGAGTTCTTTTTGTGAGAAATATACTTCAAACTCTTGTGATCAGTATAAATCTCACATTTTTCACCATAGAGGTAGTGCCTCCATATCTTCAAAGCAAAGATCACAGCTGCTAACTCGAGATCATGAGTAGGATAGTTTTGTTCATGAATTTTCAACTGTCGTGATGCATAGGAAATAACTCTATCATTCTGCATAAGGACACAACCAAGTCCTTTCTTTGATGCATCACTATAAATAACGAACCCATCATTCCCCGATGGTAGAGTCAATATAGGAGCATTGACTAATCTTCTCTTCAGTTATTCGAAACATTCTTCACACTCTTTTGTCCAAACAAATTTAACCCCTTTACGTGTGAGCTTCGTTAATGGGTTAGCCAATCGGGCAAAATTCTGGACGAAACGTCGATAATAACCTGCCAAACCAATAAAACTACATACCTCAGTTATACTCGTAGGTGCTGGCCATTCTTGGATTGCCTTGGTATTAGAAGGATCAATAGAGATTCCATCTTTAGAGATAATATGGCCAAGAAAAGAAATATCCTGACGCCAGAATTCACACTTGCTAAACTTCCCATATAATTCATGCCTCCTCAGAGTCTTCAAGATAATGCGCAAGTGATTTTCATGATCTTCGTAGGTTTTGGAGTATACCAAGATATCATCAATAAATACCACCACAAATTCATCTAGATACTCCTTGAAAACTCTATTCATCAGATCCATGAATACAGAGGGTGCATTAGTCAATCCAAACGGCATTACAGTAAACTCGTAATGCCCGTACCTGGTTCGAAATGCTGTATTCGGAATGTATTCCTTCTTCACACACAACTGATGGTATCCAGATCGAAGGTCAATCTTTGAAAAGTATTGAGCTCCATGCAGTTGGTCAAATAAATCATCAATACAAGGTAGGGGATACTTGTTCTTTATCGTTATAGCATTGATCTCCCTGTAGTCGATACATAACCTCATAGATCCATCTTTCTTTTTAACAAAAAGAACAGGGGCTCCCCATGGAGAAACACTAGGGCGAATAAATCCCTTATTACTCAATTCCTCTAGTTGTTTCTTTAGTTCGACTAACTCTACAGTGGCCATTCTATAAGGGGTCTTCGATATAGGCCTTGATCCAGGAATCAAATCAATGGAAAACTCAACTTCTCGTTCTGGAGGATGTCCAGGTAAATCTTCCGGAAATACATCTACAAATTCTTTCACAACAGGTACATCCTCTATTTGAACATTCCTTTCCTCACCGACAGTTATTTCATTCTCTTCCTCCCCAATAATTGAATTAAGTTGAGCTACTGGGGGTGGATCTAAATAAGAATTAGGTGGTGACGATTCTTCTCTAAAGATAAGGTGTTCCTTATCTTTATCATCAAGAATCGTAACCTCTTTCTTTTTACAATAAATCTTCGCATCATAGTCTGAAAGCCAGTCCATACCGAGGATTATATCAAACTCAATCATAGGTATGACGATGAGATCAGCAGATAAAGAAAATTTATGTGCTCTAATGGGGACTGATTCACAAAACTTTGTTGCAATGATACTTCCCTTAGGAGTTTTAACTGACAACTCCCTTATTAAATCAAATTGGAAATATCTAATTTTCTTAGCAAACTGGGAAGATATGAAACAATGTGACGATCCAGAGTCAAATAATGCATTTGCTAAACTTGAGGAAACCATTAAATTACCTGCCACCACGTCTTTTGGAGCTTCTACCTCAGCAGTAGTGATAGCATAAGCCTGGCCTTGATCCCTTGGCCTTTTCTGAGGTAAGTTCTCCTGACGCTTAGGACATTCATTTGCATAATGCCCCATCTCCCTGCAATTGTAGCACTGAACGTTGGTAGCTTCCTTCTTCCCCTTGCAATCACGAGCTTGGTGGCCTTTTTCACCACACTTGTAACAGACTCCCATTCCCTTCAAGCAAGTACCAGGGTGTTTCTTCCCACATTTACCACAGTATGGATATTCAACCTTTCCCTTCTTCCCCTTATTTCCATTCCCAGATTGATCAGCAGGTCTCTTCTTCTCTTGCTTTGCTTTAAAGTCATAAGACTTAGAGAATTCCTTTTCGGTCTTGATAGCACATGAGACAATGTCTTCGTACGATGAAAAGGATTGTGAGACTAATGCTCGACGGAGAAATGGTTTTAACCCATCAAAGAAACGATCAATCTTACTTCTTTGGTTACGTATATAATCACCAGCGTACCTTGCTAACCTTGTAAAGTTAGCCTCATACTTTGCGATATTCTCATCATCCTTCTGTCTCAGACTTAGAAATTACCTTTCCATATCTGCTCGATGGTCGCGAGGGAAGTATTTTTCTAAAAACAGATCTTTGAACTCCCTCCATTCCATATTTGATACTCCATCATCTTCCTTCATGTTTTGAATCAATGACCACCATTGATCAGCATCTCCAGTGAGGCGGTAAACTGCCATGATAACTTTTTCCCTTTCACTGCTCCCCAAAGCCTGAAATATTTTCTCTAGAGAATTTATCCATTGCTCAGCTACTAAGGAATTTGTACTCCCATTGAACGTTTGTGTTTGTTGCCTCATGAATCGATCTAACATTGATCCTCCACGCTGCGGATCAGGGTGCTCCATACGGGTAAGGTTATTATTCATAACCTGAGTAAGTTGTCCTAGTATGGTGATTAGCTGATCGGCACCAGTTGCATCACCAGCCCCACTATAATTATCTTGAGCAGGAGGGAAATCCCTACATGGAGTGCGTGCATTGATACGGTTTCCATTTCTTCCACTAGGCGCCATTTCTAAACAATGGCATAAACTAGATCAGTTTATGAATCAAAATACATAATCCCATACTTATAAAACACTTAACATAAATTGAACTATTTATGGATATAATCCATAATCATAAAAATGTTTTCTTTGAGGAATTATATACTCATAAACCCTTCATAATGATTTGTAAAGAAAATGAGAGTTATCCTAAGAATATCCCCTGGGAGTGTCGTAACCAAGAGTGCAGCAAGGCCCGTTGTCGTGCACCAGTTCCTGTTCGAGTCTAGCTCAAAGCGGTGTTTTTGGGTTTTACCCCTAGGTACATCTGTGCCAGAGCCGCCTCTACCTGCTCGTATCCAGACAGGGATGTATTGCTCAGAAAACTCACAAAATCCCTACAATACCAAAATTCTAGGAAGTTCTTCTACACTAATCCTCAAAGTTCATCTTAGGTCTACGTGCTCTAATCAGAGTTTATCTAAATCTAGCTTCCAAGGTTTGTACTAAACTTCCTCTGATACCAACTGTAACGCCCCGACCCCAGTTACCCAGAGTCGGTGCATTAATTACATAACATTGGCATGATCACAAGAAAGATCAAATCTCGAAAGACCGATTGGTTTAGTAGCCTTGGAAACACTAGATATATTCATAAGTTTTACATTACATCATCAAAATAAAAAAAACTACTACAACAACATATTGTCTCCATAGTCCACACTATTAACCCCTCATAATATCCCTGCAAGTCATTCATAATTTACTTCTTCACATCCTGGGAAAATAAAACATAGAAAAGGGGTGAGCTCAAATGCCCAGTAAGGATAACAATATAGCCGAAACTTTCATAAATAAGAATAAACATTTAAGGCAATGTATAACTAAAACAAAAGCCTTTTAAACTTTAACTTCAACATAGTATGGCATAAATAAAATGAAATAATGCCATTTACTTATTCACATGGATATTCTACTAATCGAATAATCACATGAAATATCAATAACCACTTTCATAATGATGGAATGCATAATGCCAGACTATCATAACCACATAGCCAAGGCCTCGTGCCAAGACTACAAATAAGATTTTGCCAAGGCCTTGTGCCAAGACACTAGTTTGTCTCATGAGACCTACCGATGCATCGAGGAGCTATAGCGGGCTCCACTCGTCACATATTAAGTCCAATGCATTCCCATATGAAAAGGTTTAAACATAACATAAACATTCATATTAAAACTAGCATACGAAATGTCAATACTTTCACCATAAACCATGAATGGTATATAAAAAAATAGCACATCCACAGTCAAACATATCACAAAACCTTCAATACAATATAAATGTTTTGTATCATAATATATCATCCTCAAATAAGCGCAAAATCCATTAAAGGATGTTGACATAGATGAAATCAAAACTTTTTTTAAAGAAATATCTCTTTCTATTTTGAAATCATTTAAGAGACATATATTTATAAAATAAAACATTTTCTTTGAAAATATTCTTATAAGCTTGTAAGGTAAGCTTTGAATATTTTATAACGACGGAAAATAACCGCACCCGCCGTATAAGTTAAAAAAACATTCTTATCTTAATGCTGTCGAAAAGGTTAAAAAGCACCTTGTTTGGAAAACGACGGAAAGATTCCCTTATAAACCTCTTATAAAAAGTCAAACAAGGGTATAAATGACTTTAAACCATATTCTTTTAAATATTAAAAATGTTTTGAAATACATTTTGAAGAAACATGGACGTGGATGATAACGAGGTCCCAGTAGATAATTATGTATAAACAACCTCGGATAATGAAGAGATTGCGAAATAAAACCTTACCTTGTACTTTTCCTTGGTTGGGGTAGGTTAACCTCCTGTATAATGGTGAAATAATTGTTATTAAATTATAAAATAATCATATACATTATTATGATATCATATATGATCTTTTAATATTGATTTGATAATAATATCTTAGTATTATCGTTGTTTCAGGTGTGAACTTACTTGTTTTCTTTTGTATGTTTTGTTACGTAAGACATGTTTGTAAAGGATAGGTTGTATATTATTCATATCCATAATGATATCAAGTCTTTAAACATCATTTTTAAATTATCAAATGATAATTATACTTGAATGGATACGATGGAGAATGAATCTCATCGCATTCGTGGAGACGGTAGTCCGTACGTACACACGAGCGACAATATCATTCTTTTGATATTAAAATAATATATAAATAGATGGTATATCATATATACAGAATCATTAACATGTTATATTTATTATTAACATGAGTTACACATCATTATTATACCCATCCAAATAATATTATATTGAATAACAATTACACCACGACGTGGAGACGGTAAGCCGTACGTACACACGTATGGTGACATGTTATTCAAAGGGTGGATAGAATACTGAATATGGTTGTACCATATTTATAATAACATCACAGTATATGTGATATACTGGAGTTATTATTTTAGAATGGTAAGAACAAAGAAAGAAAAAGTGGAAGAAGAAAGGAACTTGAAAAGGGGTGGTGAAAACATTACCTCTTCTTCGGGTTCTTCCTTTTGATTTGATCAAAAGGGCTCCTTTGGTTGGCTTTCGGATCAAACTAAGGCCTCTTGGTTGTAGTGAGGGAAGTTGGGAGAGTATTTGGGCAGAGTTTGGCCGAACCAAAAGGCTTTGAAGGTGTGAAGAAATGAGAAGGAGTGGTCTCCTTTTATAAGGGAGAGGAGGGGCTCTTTAGGAAAGAGTGAAAGTATTACTTTATAATATAATTATATTCGGTTTATAATGGTCCAAAAATCATTGAGGTCGAAGATAAGATGACTCATTTTCTAAATAACATCAACCAATAAAAATTGGACAGGTTTTAGATAATATTTTAATCATTATAATCTTATTTATTTAAATGATTTATTAATGAGGTAAACATTGCATCATTATTGTGTCATTAATAATTTAAATTATTTGATGTCTAAAAATTATAAATAAAATATCATTATGTAGGAAATCTTTTTAGATTTCTAATGAATATTTATAATCGAAAATCCAACATGTATAACCCTATGTAAAAATTGTTCTTCTAAAAGATGTAAGCTTATGCCATTTTTATTTTTATTTTAACTTTATTAATATAATGTGTCCCTACCACATACAAGTGGCTCCAAGGGGTCCCCAAATCGACCCAAGGATGCCCATGGTCGGGTATGTGTCCACCAATAAGGTTAGAACACGTTTTAGGGTAATTTTGTATTATTATAATATTATTTTTTAAACCTTATTTACCGGATTTACCCTTTAACCATGGTAAATAAAATATTTACCGCAGTAATTATTCAAAATGTGTAAAAATAAAAGTTACCTATTTACATAATTTGGAAATCCTGATTCCAAATATGTAATCCATTTTTCCAAATTCAAAACACAGAAGTGGCAGAAATTAATTTAAAATTAATTCTCGTTGTTAAAATAAAAAGCGTGTTTTTAAGAGATAATAACTATCAAAAGATTGACACTTGTTTATGTCTGGTTTAATTGTGAAATTATGTCCAATGACAAACATTAAATTAAATGGTAAAAATATATTCTAAATATACTTTAAAACCACTGAAATTCATAATTTATCAATATTAATTATTTTGATTAAAAAAGTTGATTTTAATTAAAATTTAGTAATTTTCACTATTCATCAAAATATAAAAGTTATCCGAAAAGTACCAAAATTTCACCCTAGGCTAATTTCAATATTCCAAATCCAAAAATGAAGTCCATTTTGAAATATAAAATATATATGATTTCAAAAAGTAGGTATTACTATTCACAACGGCTAGTTTAATTAGTTGTGGTGTGTGTTAGAACTCGAGGTTGCGTACAACACAGGCTACCGCATTATTCGAAGGGAAACGTACCGTAGAAGCTTGGGGTGTTACATTTCCTCATTTCGTCTTGATAATATTTTCAAAGAATTTTCTGTTACCAGTCATATGCCAGGAACATCCACTATCCATGTACCATGTATTGTTGTTTTACCTTCTCTATTTTCCTGAAAGTAAGAGTGTTAGACTTTCGGAACCCAAACTTTATTGGATCCGGAAATTTTAGAAAGCAAAATATTAGGAATCTACATTTTCTTTGAAAAATAAGCTTTGTGAAATTCTAAAGACTAGGTTTTGTTTTGGGAACAATTTTTTCCCAATGCCCACCACTCTGACACTTAGTGCATAAAGGTGCACTTTGAGGAACAAATTAATTGTTACTAAAAATCGGTTTTGAACTAGTATAACCAAAACCAAAATTATTCCTTAGAGGTCAGATTTGGGAATACATCTTATCAAAATTTTCCATACCTAAGGTAATGTTTGAAAAACAATTCCTTAAGGAAAATATTTCTCACTTTAGTCTAATAACCAAGTTCTTATCTTCCAAAACATTATTTTTAACACTATAATTATGCTCGAAAACATTTTTCTTAGAAATTACTTTTTCTAGATCCTTAGAAAGTTTATCCTTCTAAGAATTAACTTCCTCAAGGTTTTTTGAAATACATTCAAAATCAAGGGGTTTCTTATCAGTATATTTAGAAATATATGATATTTCCTCATTAAAAATAGTATTTCTAGAATTTTCCTTATCAATATTTTTCTTGAGTTTTGAATTCTCATTCTCAAGGAGTTTAGAAAATCTTGAAACTTCTACATAGGTAGGCAAAGTATTATCTTCATCAGAAGAAGATTCACCATCCGAAGAGTTATAATATTTACAATCACTATAATTAGAATTCAAAGATACATTGGTCATGGATTCCGGATTGTGTACCTTAGCCATTAGATGATGATTTTCAATAGGTAGTCTGGCTATTAAACTATGATTATTTTGTCCAGAAGATTCGTACTCTGAGGATTCATCTGGTGAGTCAGCACCACTAGAACTCCAGGTTTCATTAGATTTCAAAACATTATTTGCCTTAGCTTTGTAGTACTTCTTTCTATTTCTCTCAGAATGCTTTTCCTTTCATTCCATTTTCTTAAGCATAGGACAATCTGGCCTTATATGTCCAGATCTTTTGCATTCATAACATGTGACTTATGAGTCTTTCTTATCTTTCCTTTATTTATTCTTGTATCTGGATTGAAAGTTTTTCTATCCAACAATCTTGTTCATAGCAAGATTGGATAATTCATTTTCGGAAGATTCACTTCCACTAGATTCATATTGAATAATAAACTTCTTAGATTTAGATCTTGTAACTCTCTCAGGAGTCTTGGATTTCATATGATTTGAAGTTGTTGTAAAAGCGACACTACCATTCCCATTTTTCTTCTTAATATTGTCAGCATCTCTCTTCATTCTAGTTTCATATTGTAGAAGAGTTCCAAAAAGTTCATCCAGAGAAATCTATGTAACCTTTCTATTCTCATCTATAGTTGTCCTCTTGGATTCCCACTCATTGGGCATGATGTCTATGATTTTTTCCACAAGTGATTCATCATCTAATCCTTTCTCACACATAGATTGTAAACTATTAACAATAGTCATAATTCTCGGGTGTACCTTACATATAGGTTCTCCGTATGGAATGTAGAAACAGTTATATTCATCTCTGATCATGGCTCTTCTAGTTTCAATAACTATGGAAGTTCCAAAGTGTGTAACTTCAAGCATATTACACATAAAATTTACTGCTTCACAAGGATGAAATTTGTCTATATATATTTCTAGTCATAGAACAAAGCAATTTATTGTGTACCTTATAATTCAGTTGATATTCATGCTTTTCTTGGATGGTGAGAGTACTAACTTCCTTTTCAGGGATTTTATATCCTCCAATAAGCATAACAAAATTTTCTACTCTAGTATTTATAATAAATGTCTTCATGCGATATCTCACTAGTGCATAAAACGTTATTTACGTCGGTTATTTTTCATTTTTTACGTCGGTTTTTAGTTGGCGTTATTTCGAACGACGTTATAAATAACGTTTTTTACATCTGTTATTTAAAAATAGACATAACAAACATAAAAACACAGTGTTTATCACGTCGGTTAATTAATAACCGATGTGAAAAAACCAGGGGGGGTTTATAATGTCGATTATTATATAACTTCCGTGATAAACCGGGGGGTTTATCATGGCAGTTATATAATAACCGACGTTATAAACACGTGCGGAGGAGTTTATCACATCAGTTATTAAATAACCGACGTGATAAACTCATGGGAGATGGTTTATCACGTCGGTTATATAATAACCGACGTTCTAAACCAGTCTGGGGGGTTTATCACACCAGTTAATGAATAACCGACATGATAAACCATTTCCCAGGTCTTTTATCATGTCGGTTATTAAATAAACGGAGTGATAAACCATGCCACAGGTGTTTATCATGTCGGCTATTAAAAAACTGATGTGATAAACCATTCCTGATTTCTTTATCAAGTCGGTTATAAAATAACCGATGTGGAAGAAATTTTTTTTTTAAACCGAATGCAGTCCTCTGCTCTCCCCCAGAATCAACCAAAAACCAAATCAAGAATTCGTACCACAAAAAAAGAAGGAGATCAAAATAAGAACTGAAGATAATTTAAGAATTTACATTGATAACATATAAAACTTACCCACTTGACATCCCCACCCTCATGTATACCCCCTGGACAGCCCTCCCCCACCCCATTGGAGCCCCCACCACACCCCTGGACTGCCCCCCTGACCCCCTGGACATCCCCAAACACCCCTCGACAACCCCCCCCCCCCCCACCCTCCTGAACATATCCCCTCACCCTTTTCACCCCACTTGACAGCACCCACCCCATTGGAGCCCCCACCACACCCCTCGACTGCCCCCCCCCCCCGACCCCCTAGACAGCCCCAAACACCCCTCGACAACCCCCCCCCCCCCACCCTCCTGAACAGCAACCCCTCACCCCTCACCCCACTTGACATCCCCCACCCCATTGGAGCCCCCACCAAACCCCTCGACTGCCCCCCGACCCCCTGGACAGCCCCAAACACCCCCTCTACAACCCCCCTACCCTCCTGAACAGCACCCCCTCACCCCACTTGACAGCCCCCACCCCATTGGGGCCACCACCACACCCCCGGACAGCCCCCCGACTTCCTGGACAGCCCCAAACACCCCTCGACAACCCCCCCCCCCCCACCCTTCTAAACATCACCCCCTCACCCCATCACCCCACTTGACAGCCCCCACCACACCCCTAGACTGCCCCCCCGACCCCCTGGACAGCTCCAAACACCCCGAGAAACCCCCCACCTCCCCCTCCCCCCCACCCTCATGTATACCCCCACACCCTGGACAGCCCTCCCCCACCCCATTGGAGCCCCCACCACACCCCAGGACTGCCCCCCAACCCCCTGGACAGCCCCAAACACCCCTAGACAACCCCCCCCCCCCCACCCACCCTCATGTATACCCCCTACCCCCTGGACAGCACTTCCACACCCCTGGACAGCCCTCCCATACCCCTGGACATCCCTCCCACCCCTGGACTACCCCCCCCCCCACCCCACCCCACCGGACAGCCCTCCCAGACGCCTGGACACCCCCCAACCCCACTGAACACCCCCCACACCCTTGGAACCCCTCTCCCCTATACCAGAATCCATACCAGATAAACCATCATAGGTAGACCAAAACAAGAAGTAGAGCTAAATTAAACATTCACATATATAACATTCAAAACATACACTGTCAACTTCAAAAAAAAACTAAGTCCAACCTAAACGACTACCAAATACACAATTACAACAACAATATTCAAAATTAAATTTTACATTACAAACAACTAAAATTCAATCAAACCTGTAAAATAATTTGACCACTCCACTTGTATGTGTTTGATGTCTTCAGCAGTATAGGGTTGAGGGTCATCAAAAAGCTACAAATGAAAAGGATAGTAGTTAACGTGTATAATGAATAAATCAAATTGAAATATTATGGAAAAGTTTAAGAGGAAATCTTACCAGGTCAAAATTCACAACTGTCCCAGTTGTTATTATTTCATACATAAATCTTAACATATAATATCTTCATTCGATGACGCCTTGTTGTTTATGACAATTTTGTTTAAATGAGTGTAAATTCAATATATTATTTTTATGTAATAAATCAAAAAGTAAAAATTATAAATGGATATCTAACTTCATGTTTACATATTTGATCTTTGCACTCCTTTTCTTTGTGTTTTTTCGAAAGTAGGCCCATGCCCTGTTAGAAAATAATACGAATGGTGTAAAATTAAAATTCATTATAATATATAAAACTATTGAAAATTTTAAACTTACTTTTCCAATATATTCTTAAAACTTTCCCGCACATCATCATGGACAGAGCATATCCAATAATGTTCTTTCTCCCTTGGAAAAAACCCCTAATATCTAATGATCACTGATAAAAGGAAATTTAACGTTAGTGGTTTTTGGTGTTAAAAGATAATTAATTCTTTGAGAGAGATGTGTTTCATACCTCTCACAAAAAGTCATCATCCAACATTGTGTGACTATATTATTTTCAAGTCTTTTAGCAATATAAAGCATTCTTTGTTCCTCATCAAATGCACATGCTTGAGGGGAAATCAATTGTGGGTCCATGGATCCATATACATCTTTCAGCTCATTCCTCTCACAAATTTTATAAAGATACCTAATACAAAACAGACATAAGTATACATTTTTAATAAATATAACGCAGGTAAAAGGTGTTAAGACTTACATGGAAAAAAATTTCACCACATTGATGCCCAAATTATCTCCAGTAACAAGCTCCATGATATCAGTTTTCATAATCCCCACACTTATTTCACGTCCAAAAACATGAGATTCCATTGGAAACTCATAATTACCCGCCAAAAAATTTGAATATCTTGACAATATGTCAAGACTACTAGAATCTATATCTAATGTCATAGCCATTTGTATTTGTTGTTGTCTATACAGTATTTCTTTACCTTTGAAGTATTCCTGTAAAAATAAATTGAAAAATATATTAGTTTTCAAATGATAAAACAACTTTAATAAAAAAAAGATATAACATTCATACCTCTATGTTAATGAGTCGAAGAAGTCTGGATGGCCAAATTAAAAAATGGCTGATACTATGTCCAACTGTCGCCACCTCATCTGTAAGTAATGGTACCCAAGCTGATCTATCTATAATATCCTGTACAGTGACCCTTTGATTCTTTACCCTTAATTGTTGATGATGAACTTTATCTCCTATTCAATATACCAACCCATACGCTACTATATAATGTTGATATTCATCAACATACAACTCGCAATAAGTAGGAAGCTGCGGCGGCGGAGTATGATAAAAAATGGGGTCTTCAGGCTGAGGTGGGGGAGTGGGAGATACTATCGGAGGTGGAGGATAAATAATGGGGTCTGTAGGGGGAGGTGGAGGAGTGGGAGCTGTATTCTGAAATTGTCTTTGCATGTTTGAAAACATAGATTGCACCGATGCTCTAATCTTTTCCTCCATCGTCGCATTAATATTATGAACTTCAGCCTCCAAGGATTCTATTTTTTTTATAAGCCCCCTCAACGTTAGAAGTTGAAGAACGTGGAAACACTTTTCTTACAAATACACCTGCTGGATATCCTCTTACATGACTAGGATGTTTGGGCCTTCCCAATGCTACAGATAAAATATCTTCCCTCCCAGTAGCTGTAAATGTCCCCTGTGAACTCTGCTCCTCAAGAGAGTCCTGTATTAATTAATTGAATATTTCTCTAATGATTGAAATTGTATGAAGAAAATAGTTAACATAAATAAATAAAATAGATCTTTACAATCCTCTCAGCTATGATTCTCGATTCTTCCGAAAGATATTTCCCTTTTCTCCCTTCTGAGCTCTCTTCCATTTTTCGTGTCTAGATGGAGGGGATGGAGGGGCCACCTCTCCAGATTTCGAAGACTCAGCTCTTAGTTGTTGAAATTTTTCCGCCATCATCTTTTCTTCCAAAAATACATACCCTCCTCGAGATAAACTATGAGGGTATACATTTTTAGATTGGATCTCCTGATGAGCATTCCTTGTTTACTGTAAATTAAGAATAATAAATCATTAACAAAACATTTATAAGATCATTTATATAAGAAATCTTATAAAAGTTTACATTTCCCTTACCAAAAATGTCTCTTTTCATCTACTTTCAAAAAACTGTCTCCATGTGTCTACATCTATAAAAGGATATATAGGAAATTGATTGTCATGACTCCTATGAACATAAATGAAATCAGATAAGAGGGTTGATTTGAAATCCCTCCATCTCCTGGCAGCCAATGATAAGAATTTCTTCCTGACTCCTCCAGTGTCATGAATATCAAATGTCATCTGAGAAAGAAGAGGTTAAACATATTATATATACTAGAAACATTTAAATAATAGTAAAAAAATAGCAAAAGATCTTACCAAAATTGTCTCCCACAACTGAGAGATTATTGCTTTATCCACACCTCTCCAGTCATCAAACAGAATGCTTACTTTTCTCTTAGCCTGAGTTGCTACAAAACTCTTAAAATCTATTGTATTTGGACCTCTAGGAATATCATCATCATCAAACTCAACTACTATCCTCTGATCCTGCGTACGGTAAAGTGATAATTTTGGTAAACGTGTGCACCCACATTTACCAACCTTTGAACTCTTTGTCGTAATAGGAGCATGTGAATGTTCCTCCCCAGAGTTATGACCAATATTCTCATCTCCAGAATCATGTGGTTGATCAACTGAATGATCTGTCATTATCCTTCAAATCAAAAAAAACAAACATTAGTTCACAAATATACTAATTCAAATATTTTAATACTAATGTAATCCTAAAATAGAAAAGTGTACTATGTTACGTAATAGTAAACATTGGTAATATGGTAAGCATGTTAAACAATGGTAAATATGGTCAAGATGGTCAAGATGTTAAACATGGTAAACATGGTAAACCTGGTAAACATGGTAAAGTAATTTCCACTGAACAAAAATAATAGATATATAATTAATGTAATGGTAAACATGATAAAGTAAACCAAAAAAACTTAAAACAAACAAAAACTTATACTTATTTTGTTTTAAAACATGTTTTAATAAATAAAAAACTTACAATATCTAACATTTATGAAAAAAAATAAATGTAAACAAGAAATAAACATATGTTACCTGTAATTTTAGGATTGTACAAATGGATTGTTTTCCCAAATTCCTTCATCGTCATCGTTCCTTATGGCACAAACCATGTATTCAAGATGCTTATCATTATGTTCTGTTAATCATTCCATGGAAGTAGGGATATCACATAAATCAGCATCTTCATCAAGTTCATCCTCACCAACATATTGTTTTTCCCTTGTAAAACAACAGCCCACTGCATATCTGATTGATCTACTACATAGAAAATTTGTTTTGCATGTGTTTCCATTATAAAAGAATCAGATGTGTCTTCCAATCTATTCAGATTAACTAGTTTCATTCCAAATTCATCGTGTCTGACACTGTTGTTACTGATAAACCATTTACAGTTAAAAAAGGAACTTTAATTTTAAAGTAATCAACCTCACATATGTCTTCAATCACTCCATAATATGCACTTGATGTAGAAATTGGGTTTTTGTCCTTAGCACTCGAAAAATGCATTGCTTCTACAAACACCAATATACCACTATTTTGAACTGCACTTCTGTTTTCCTGAGATTTTGTATGAAATGTATAGCCATTAATGTCATAACCGGACCATGTTATCACATTTAAACATAGACCACCCACTATCCATTTTAATGTCTCTGATACATCTAATCTACCAAGCAAAGTCTTTTTAATCCATGACAAAAAAGTTTTGTTGTGCTCATTCAAAATCCACATTTATTTCTTCTTTGGATGACATTGTTTCAACTCATTAATATGCAATGTGATATATAGTTGAGAATTAGCTATGTTATTCAAGATGTGTGATTCTAATTTCTTTATCTGTTCAGCTGAAAATGATTTGACTTTCAAGCCACGAATCCACTTTCCCTCATTATTAACTCGTTCATGGTGATATGGAGGCAAACCTATGTGTTTCCCTGCAGCCAAGTAGCTCGTACAAAACTCTGATACCTCCTCAGAAATATACTTTTCAATAATGGAGGCTTCAGGTCGATATGGATTTTTAACATACCCCTTTAATATTTTCATATACCTTTCAAAAGGATACATCCAACGAAGATATATAGGTCCACAACGCTTTATTTCTCGAACTAGATGAATCATTAAATGCACAATTATATCAAAAAAAGTTTGAGGAAAATACATTTCCAATTGACAAAGTATAAAAATTGCATCCTTTTCCAAAATGCTCAAAGCATTCACATCAATCGCCTTGTTACAAATTGAATTGAAAAAATAACATAACATCATTATAGTATTTCTGACACGAATGGGAAATATTCCATGCAATGCAACTGGTAGAATTTGTTGCATCATGACGTGACAATCATGTGATTTCAAACCTATAAACTTCAATTCCTTCAATAAGAAAAAAAAATTTACATTTGAAGAATAACCTTGAGGCACTTTGATATCATGAAGACACTGACAAAAGCTAATTTTCTCCCTCTTCGATAATGTATGACAAGCCGGGGGAAGAAATGTTCATCTTCCTTTAGGAGTGGGAGCTAACTCCAAACGTATTCCCATTGATTGTAAGACTAATCTTGCATTTAACCCATCTTTTGTATTTCCTTTAATATCTAACAATGTTCCAATCAAACAATCACAGATATTCTTCTCCACGTGCATGACATCAATATTATTTTTAACTTCATGATACCTCCAATATGGTAGCTCAAAAAAATATTGACCTTTTATTCCAAATATGTCTATAATTACCAGATTTCTGTGTCTTTACCAATGTCACATCAAGGTTTTTCACCCACTCAAAATACAGATCAGGGGATAAAGGTTTTGGAGCAGTATCAAATTCTTGTGAGCTATTGAATGCATTTTTTTAGTCTTCTATAAGGGTGATCCATAGGCAAAAACTTTCAATAACTCATGTACATTGTTTTACTCCCATTATGCAATTAACAATATGACGTCTGTTGTTTGCAAATTGGACATGTTTTATTCCCTTTAACACTATATCCAGACAAATTTCCATACACTGGGAAGTCATTTATAGTGAACAGAAGCACTGCATGCAGTTGAAAATATTCCATTTTATAAGAATCATACACCCTAATACCATCAGCCCATAACAGTTTCAAATCATCAATCAACGGTGACAAGTAAACATCAATATCATTGTCGGGTTGCTTTGGACCAGAGATCATTATACTCAACATGACATATTTGTGCTTTATACAAACTTCAGGAGAGGGGTTGTAAATTACCAATAAAACATGCCATGAACTATGTGTGCTACTGAGGGTTCGGTATGGATTCATTCCATATGTGCACAACCCTAGTCCAATATTTCTAATTTCATTTCCAAATGTAGAATATTGCGCCTCAATTTTCTTCCATTATAGAAAATCAGCTGGATGACGTATTTTTCCAGCACATACCTGCCCATCAGCATTCCATCTTAACCATTTTGCATCATCTGAATTAGAAAATAAATGTTTGAAATGATGAATTATAGAAAGATACCAAAATAACTTTGAAGGGAGCTTTGTAATCTCTACATCAGCCTGTGATTTTTTTTCACCTTATACCGTGATGTCCCACATTTAGGACACGCTGAGAGAAATTCATATTCCTTCCTATATATAATACAGTCATTCGGATAGGCATGTATTTTCTTATATCCCAATCCCATCAGGCGTAATATTTTCTTGGCCTTGTAATGTGAATCTGGAAGATCATTATCTTTTGGAAGAATGTCTTTCATCAATTGTAGCAGCTCGGTAAAACTTCTGTCACTCTATCCATGTTTCGCCTTACTGTTAATCAATCTTAACACCGCTGACAAAACCGTAAAATTTGTACAACTAGGATATAATGGTTTTTCAGCATCACCATATAGACGCGCAACTTTCGGTTCTATCTCAATTTGTTCTCCTACAATATCGTGAATTATTTATTCAATTCCATCAGAGTTACCATCTTGTGAATCATCATCATGAGTGACATTTCGTCCAGTTTCACCATTCCAAATCAAAGGGTTGTAACTCGGATTAAAACCATGACAAATCAGATGATCTTTTATCTCTCTACTTTTCAACATCTTCATATTCAAACATTTCAGGCATGGACAGAAAAAAAATGTCACTACCTGGAACATTACGTTTAGAAAATTCCAAAAATGCATCAATACCTTCCTCATATTCAATGCTCATTCGATGTGCCGTAATCCAACTTTGACTCATTATTACCTATAACAAATATAAAAAATATTTATATTTTTAAGATAAGACAAATATATGTTTATATGAAAAAAATCATAATTTGAATGTAAAAAATTTTTAAATATAAAACAAATCTATGAATATTTAAAAAAATATGATTGAATATTATTTTTAAAACAAAATATAGTTATATATAACAGTTTTAAATTCCATTGAATCAAAGAAAACCATGGTGCCAACATGGTTGATAGAAAATTAGAGAAAATGGAGTAAACCTAAGAATCAAATCACATTTAAAATAAAATTTCAGATGGAGAAAAACACAATGTAAATCCAATCATCATGGCACAATCATCATGTCATAATCTCAGAAACCACGACACAGTAATCAATCCCCCTGGACACCCCCCGACCCTCTGGACAGCCACCCACCCCCCTGGAAAATCCCCAAAACCCTCTAGACAGGCCCCCACCCCCGTGGACAGCCACCCACACCCCCCCACTCCCTTGGACACCCCCCCCCCAGACACCCCCAAACCCTCTGGATAGCCCCCCCACCCATTGGATAGCCCCCCACCCCTCTAGACAGCACCCCCACCCCTCCTGGGCACCACCCACCCACCCCTACCCACTTGGACACCCCCCCTGGACACCCCCCCAACCCTCTGGACAGCCCCCACCCCCCGGACAACCCCCAAAACCCTTTGGACAGGCCCCCACCCCCTTGGAAAGCCCCCCCCCCCCACCCCCCCCCCCCCCCCCCCACACACACACACCCCCTTGGACACCCCCCTAGACACCCCAACCCTCTGGACAACCCCCCCACCCCCCGGACAACCCCCCAAAACCTCTGGACAGGCCCCCACCCCCTTGGACAGCCCCCCACACCCACCCACCCCCTTGGACATCCCCCCACACCCACCCACCCCCTTGGACACCCCCTGAACACCCCCCCACCCCCACCCCCTGGACACCCCCCCCCCTCTAGACAGCACCCCCACCCCTCCTGGACACCACCCCACACCCCCTACCCCCTTGGACACCCCGCTGGACACCCCCCAACCCTTTGGACAACCCCCCCCCCCCACCCCCTGGACAGCACCCCACCCCTCCAGACAGCACCCCCCACCCCTCCTGGACACCACCCCCCACCCCTGACCCCCTTGGACACCCCCTTGGACACCCCCAACCCTCTGGACAACCCCCCCCCCCCACCCCCCGGACAACCCCCAAAACCCTCTGGACCGGCCTCCACCCCCTTGGACAGCCCCCCACACCCACCCACCCCCTTGGACACCCCCTGGACACCCCCTAACCCTCTGGACAGCCCCCACCCCCTGGACAACCCCCCAAACAATGGTTTACATATAAAAACTAGGCATGGTGAACAACTAAAAACACATGCATTTAATATATACTTCAGCATGAAATAGATGGAATTAAATATTATTAAATATGGCTACTTAAATGATCATATGATAATTAAAAATAACCATTGATATTCAACTAGTCAAATGATCACAAGTTTTCTCGATAACTAATATCATAATGAGGTAATGGATAATTCTAGAAATCTTAAACATATTGTCAAGGCCTCAGAAAATACTAGGGTAATCCCTCAGCAGAACCCATTTTTATTTGGAATCATGAGACATAGCGATGCATCGAAGGGTCATAGAGGTCAACATCCATTACATTATATGTCTAATAGATTCTCATATAAAAGTGGACAAACATAAGCAACAACAACACATGAAATATCATTTCCAAATTCGTACATTTAATCAATAACAATTCTATGCAGTAATATAGGTGAATGAGATCATTAGTTGTCAATAACAACAAAAATTACCATCAATGTCGGGCATTCGCGAAACAAAAACAAACTAAATAGAAGTAGTTGAGGCTTATGTGAATATTTCAAGTCGATCTAATAGATTTGAGGATGATAAATAATATGATGATGGCAAAAATAGGTAAGAGGGTTAGAAATCGAAGAATCTTACCTATTTTAAACACAAAAATCGCATAACATAAATATAGACTATCCGGGAAAAACAACGAACGAAATAAATTCGTGGAAGGATTACTTGAGTGTTGCAAGTTGAGATGATAGATCCGAGGAGAGTAAAGATGATAAACGATGAAGTAAAAACAAGTTTAACGCAGCAAGATCGACGAGCCGATTAGGGTTTACCGCGCGGAAGAGACGAGCCGCCGGACTGTCGATTGAAAAATCGTAAATGACAATCCACGGGGCTTGTTAATTTTTTAAATGTTTTATAACATTGGTTATTTAATAAATGGCGTTATAAAATATTTTTATACATTTATAAAGTCGGTTATTATAATAACCGACGTTATAAATTTATCAAATACGTTTTTTTTTAAGTCGGTTATAAAATAACCGACGTAAAAAACTTCTGCGGGTTGTATTGTTACGTCAGTTATCAAATAACTGACGTCAAAAAGGCCTCAAAAGTCACATTTTTTACGTTGGTTATCAAATAACCGACGTAAAAAACACCGCTCTTTGGTTTTTTACGTCGGTTAATTTATAACCGACGTAAAAAATGAACGTGCATGATTTTTAATGTCGGTTATTAAAATAAACGACATTAAAAAGTTACTCACCGCATTTTTTACGTCGGTTATAAAATAACCGATGTAAAAAACCATGTTTCACAGATTATCACGTCGGTTATATATAACCGACGTAAAAAATGGTGACGTAAATAACGTTTTCTGCACTAGTGTCTCCAGTATTTTAATATTCCCATCAAAAATATGTGGTCTAGTTGGATTTAGATTGTCTATCGAACCAACATTCATTCCTGTCATCTTAAGAGAAAATATCTTTGCACACAAACTTGTCAGTAGTAAAAGATAAGTGAACAAGGAAAATATTCCTCAACAAGGAAAAAAGCAGCACAATGAAAACTTGAGCAATAAAAAATATATGTGAATGTAAGTATTTCAGAGACCTCCTCTGATACCAATTATAGGATCAAAATGATACTGATTTTAGTATCATAATAATGATGTAGATGCTCAATATAAAAAAGGGGGGTGAATTTTATACTTTAAAAAAATTCCTTTGGAACTTTTAAAGATAGTAATGTTTAACAAAGTTAAACAAGGTAAATTCACAAGACCTCTTAGTTCTACAAACTTGCTTGATTCCAGAAATGTTGTTCCAGAAATGAAACATAAGAAATGTTTACAAAGTTAAATATTATACCTTAAATCATATAGAATCATACTAATCAGAGTACAAGTATAAGAAAGTATAAGATAGTTATACATTCCTCAATAATCAAAATTGTAGCAGAAAACATGAAACAATACAAGTAACAAGTAGTAAATATTTTAACCCAAAGAGATGGGTATCCAACAACATTGGATAAAGGTCCCTTGATATATATAATTTCAAGAAAGTCTGTCTTACCCACACCAAGGTAAGCCCTCGATACAAAGATCAGAGTCTGTCTTTTTGTCCCCGCAAGCCCTCAACTTCAGGGTAGTCAACACCTCTATCATCCTCAGCAAGGAAGTCCTCAAACTTTAAGCTAGTCAACACCTCTGTCTTCCTATTCCCAGAATCCCTCAAATGTACTCAGCAACATTCAGATTCGCATGAAGAAATCTGAACAAGATGTTCAGTACGCACAAAGCATGACAATATCTCTCTCTAGAAATCACTTCAACAGCATGTAATCTCTAGATTGATCAACCAATGTCCAAAGTTGTTGTGAGCACTTTCAAATGAGCTCCTATTTATAGGCATATCACCAATGGTCAGATCCCTCCTCCAACGGTTATACTTTTCCTTCAATTTAATAGGGAACTATACACATGTCACTCAAACAACGGTTGGATAGAAACATAATGTATGACATCGTTTTATAACTATATCAAGGATAAGCAAAATATGGTTGCTTGAACAAATTCATTTTATGGAGTCTAAGAAAAAATGAAAGTTTAGAGTGTAATCAAAAACTATTCGGAGTCTATAATACATGGATATTAGAATCCTATTTATCAAGGAATTCAGAGATAGAATTTTATAAACTTTAGGGTCTAAATTAATAAGAATTCAGAGTCTGGGTTCATTGGAATTTGGAGTCTGAATTCATTTTAATTCGGAGTCTGAACTCATAAAAGTTCGGAGTCTAAATTCCAAGTTTTTGTAGTCTGAAATCGTAAAAGTTTGGACTCTGAATTCAGAGAACATGGAACCCGAACTCAAAAAAATTCAGAGTCTGAATTTAGAGAACTCGAAGTCTGAACTCATAAGTGTTCGGAGTCTAAATTCAGAGAACTTAGAACCTGAATTCAGATCCTAAAATAGAATGCTCCATATCAAAGTATTTATATGATTTCGAGGTTTTAGATACAAAAACGAATTTTACACTTATAAATAAAATGAGTTAGACATAAAGAAATTGAATCATGAACTATGAAAACATGGTAAGGATAAATTTTCCTTGAGGAAGGAAAATTTCCCTTATGAAAAAGAATCTTAAGGAAAATAAAATTTACCTTGAGATAGAGTGTTTGTGATTTTTAAAACATGAAGGAATGGAAAATTCATAAGGAAACCTTATTGAATCAACATATATATTTTCTAATAAGTTAAAATTAGTTTTTGAGAAAAATTAATTGTGAAAACATTAAAAATTATTTACCATAGTAAAGGTTAAAATGGGATTACCAGGGGTTAATGTCAACTGATAAGGGCTAAAATGACCTAAAAACGTATATAAAATATATTTTATGGATATATTAAAACTCTATCATCCCTAATTATATATAATAAACCATATTGATACTTTTTCATGATAAAATCATGGGTACACTATTTTATTTTCAAAAAATTACAAGTGTTCCACTCACCTCAATTATAGAAGGTCGCCTCCTATAATCTATTCTTGAAATATTGAAACCATTTTTTATTCAGCCAAGTCCTGAAAAAATAAATTCCCCAAATATATCATATAATCCTTTAAGTCTTATATTGTTCATAAATCAAATATAGGAATTCATTGCATGAACACCTAAAGAGGTTACCTGAAGAAGAGTGAAAATTCATCAATAAGATTTTTTATATTATTTATTACTCCACCTACATCAATTATAATTAAAACATCATGATATAGTAAGATAAACTTGTTCCATATAATTATATTTTGTTATTTTATATTCATGATGATCAACCTTCTCTACTTCGATCAAATGGGTTACGAAATCACTGTTGATGTGTATGGCAGAGTACATCCTTGTGAACCTATGTCATTCATTTTCTCATTACCAACACTCATGGTTGAGTAAAATGATAGATATAAAGTATATATATGATATTTAAAATATAATTATAGCTCTTTAGCCATTATATGATATGTATATTTTTATTTACCTTCCCTTCCATAGGTTATATGATAATGTCATTCGTGTATATGATGGAATACCACCTCACAATGTGATGATATTCATTTTAACTAATAGATTATATGGAAGATAATTATGTTGAGAATTGAATATTCCATGTATTTTTTTTATTGTATGGATTAATTTTTGAGACCTGGAACTAAGATGACATGCGATTCCGTGCCCAGGTGTGCCCAGACTAAATGTTTTTAATATGTTAAATATTTTAAATGAAAATGCAAGAAATGTTTTGAAAAAAGTGGAATAAATTCTAAATGGGGGGCCAAGGTCAACAATCCATGGTCATCAATGAGTTTATAATCCAGGTTTTACATTAGTCATGACATAACCTTCTTCGGCACATGCCATTTTTGAAAAAGTCATCATCAGCGTAAAATGAATAAAATAAACTAAATTATTTATTTATTTTATTCATTGATGAATTGACCTAGTTTCCCCTTAAAATACATTATTATAGCTAAAATTAAGGGTTATCCACATAACCCTACAGTTTTGAGATAGCGTTGGAGAGCCGTTGGGGGAGGTTCCATTGGTGAATGAAAACTAGATTAGAGATTGATGACCGTTGTGCAACAGAATTAGAGGATCTTTCTAATGATAATAACATAGATTCATTCATCATCACCAATCAATCCAAATCAACCTATGATTTTGATATGACTATATTTATCCCCATTTGATTATTTCTAAAATGTATATTAATTAATATACCAATATAGTTTTTCGTGGATCATTCGTATTATGGGAATGGTTTATCTTCTGGTATTTATTTGGAGAATTGTTTATGTTATTATGGTTTTTCATTCATTGTTCTAATTAAAATAGATCTATGCCAATTGAAAATGGCCAAGGTTCATTCCAAGTTTTCAAGTTTATTGGTTTTCTATCATTTTTTACATATGTTCATCACTAGTGTTTCATTTTACTGGTTGTTCAAAAAATTTATGGGAAATCAAACATTTCACACACATTTCATGCTGAAATTATTTGATAATAAATATCCAGACCAAGTATAAAGTGGGGATAGTTTGATATTGACAATGATGAGTGAATCATATTATATTATAGATACTCATTATTGTGAAGTTTTTGTGATGATGATGATGAGGATGGAGGATGACTGATTTTGTTGTGAATCAGATGAACAGATCCCAATGATTGGTGACAAAAAGGCTTGGATAGAGTATATCTATTCATTCTGTCACAATTCATGGATTGATTTTGAACTGGAGGAGTGGATGAACCCATTTGAGGAATAATGGAAGACTCTAGAAAGTACCAAATCTAAACAGAGTGTCTTTTAGAAACACACACCGTGTGGGACCCATGGTGCATCAGCTAGGGTTCTTGTGGGGAAGTAAAATATGACACGGTGTGTGAGTCAATCACAGGGTTTAAGAACTGACTTGGTAGCTTGGTGTTTAAATTTAATGGTAATCATACTCGACTAGGAGTACAAGGTCATGGACATGTTTCGTACTTCTAAACGGACACGAACATGGGAGGTGTACATGGGAATGGACATGTCAAGCACTTTGACAGAGACATGGGAATTATCTATTACATAGACTTGACCCGATGGTGAAGGGGCACACCATTTACTATAAGTACATTCTATGTTCTTCTTCAAATAAGTATTAGATTCTATTTCCTCTTTATCTTCGACAAGTTTCATTAGGCTACGTTCTTTATATTCATTCCTTAAGAGTTACTATGGAATCACGTCCAACAGATAGGATAGTGGTCCCCTCAACAGGACATCATGGATAGAGTTTTTGGAATCCTTCCCTAATTCCTAGGGTTAGATCTTATATCATCATATTTTCCTAGCTGGAAATCTTGGAATCATTGTGACCAAAAATTGGGCAGTGATGATCTTCTACTTAGCAGGTTATTCTAGATTCATTTGTTGGTATAACCCATGGCCTTGGTAGTGATCTTCATATATGTAACATTGTCTTTAGACATATAACGTATACTTTTTATAGTGGTAACCAATGAGTAGAAAATATATAAAATAATCCATCTGTGTTATTCGACTCATGGAGCGCGTTCTCCAAGATAAGTGTTATGTGGAATCATTAAGTAGAATCCCTGAACATGCATTACAGTTTTGACTGTACATGAGATTGTATGTATTTTTTGAGTATATCTAGATATTATTGTCGTATTTTCTCTATAAATATACTTGTGTAGAGCTATATATTATTCTTAATGACATATGATTATTAATTTTGGTTGTACTTCTGGGTATTTTTATACTCACCACTGCACGGGATTTCCCACAAGTGTTGTGTCGTGTGTAGACAATCGACCTTTTAATAGAGTCCCATAGGGACAAGGACCAGACAGTGCTTAGGGAGCTGTATAGTCTGAGGTGTGTTCCTACTGTTTTCTTGATAGAAATCCAAATCTTTACTTTCATGTAGGAAATGTTTTCATACTCTTTGTGGTTTGATTTTATTTGAACCTATTTAATTTCTATTACTTGTTTTCATACTCTAGTTGTGGGATTCATATGTATGCTTGCATGATTTATTAGTTTTTTTTTATATTTCATCATTTTGTGGTCTTGGAGATGCGTGTGTGTTTTTATAGGTATATTAGCATGAACCACCCATATTAGTGTTAAGTCTACTTGACGCTAGTTTCCAGCCCATGGCCTATTGAAGGTAGGCTTTGGGTGTCGTGGAACATGTCCAATTTGAATTTTTTTGTGAAATTGTTGTATTAATGAAGTTATATCAACCTTAGGACTAGAGTATGTGATATTGGTTTGGGGAAATAATGTAATGTGTTTTCATTTTGGCTTTCAATCCAGAGACTCTAGTATTGGTGTGGTAGTTGACATATCCATACACTAGGAATCAGTTCACCTACCTTTCGACTCTGTACATGAGGAAACTGGTTGTTGGGAAAACAATGGTATAAACATCATATTGGAATAGTTTTTGGTTTCCATTTCCTTCATGAGTCATCTCTACGAATATAATCATTGACCGTGGTACATATTATCAGTTTCATCATGCCTCTATGATGTATTATCGGTAAGATTATACATCACCTTCATGTGGATAATCCCCTCAGTTATGATGAATTGATTCATTGGACTATTTTATAAGTTCTACCTCCATTTGCTACACCAGTTATTACACCACATGTTGACAACAATATGGTACCCACAATACTGACAGATGAGCTGTATAGGTTGAACTCACTTCACAAGTTTCACCAATAGTAACCCCTCAGGGTCCGAGGGAAGACTAACCTATAAGAGGATTAGGAATGGAGTGAGGCATTGACCTGAGTATTTCTACATTTTCAGACACTAAATGATCATATAGTTGGATTGGAAGTGAGCCTTATATATTACTATATAAGGAGATGTTGGAGTTTACTGACCCATTTATATGATGATTCAACTCATCCAAGGACATAGTTTGATCACATTTATATAAAGGATTTATATCAGGCTATGATGAGTTATATATTATTCTAAGTGATTCTATATCATTAACAATTCAGTATAGTATTGGATGAGTTTTCATCGAGGATCACCAATCTTTCTAGATACTCGATGAATATGGTTTGGGATCTGTTCTTCTGAACTCAAAATTTTGAGTGAGGACTGTGAAAAGAAATATGTGCCAAAATTATACCTAAATGAATTATTACCTATTATGGGGGTGAAAAAGAGTTCTTTGGTGGTCGATAGTTCTTGTTTGAGTAGGCACATAAATTGGTTTCTGGTAGTGGGAATATAGGGGCAGAGACATCGGTAGTATGGAGCTAACATCAGTGTTTGGGATCAAGATATGCAAGATGATTCAAGAGGAGGTCCCAAGATATAGGTTCTATGGTTTATGTCTAAAATAATTGGTTTAGTAATCCTAGGGAGAGGTGGTTTTAATCATGTAATGGACATGGATATATTGTATGAGATTTTCCAACATGTCGTAGTGATGATCGGGAGATAGTTGTTAGGTCACCACGGCAGAGGTAGTGATAGGAGCAGATAGGTTCGTAGGGAAGAAGACATGGAAGATGATATCAGAGAGTAGATGGATGTGTTAGATGCTTCATCCTATTACCACCACCACACCTAGGTTGTCCATGTTAGGCATAGGGAGCTAGAGGGTAGGTTTGGGGACAACTGTATGAGGTCAGGGAATAAAACCCAGAGGCTCCAAGGAAGATTCTAAGTATGATATTTTTTATTTTATACCATATATTTTGTACTTATATACAGATATAGTAGTCATTCCTTTATTTCCACATATTTGGTTCTATAATTAGAGATTTTAGTTGATCCTTTGGCTCCACCATTTCTCTTGGAGACTCTTATTGAAGATGACTCAATGATCACACAATTTTTTCAACAGTGTCACATCACTCTTAGAGGTGAGATATTTTGTTGGTATCTATTTGTAGAAGTAATGAGACCTAGTGAATTCATCTTAGGTATGGACTGGTTATATGTAGTTCATTCCTAGATAGAATGTTTCAGGTGGAGGATGTGGTGTGTCCACAGTGATGGGAATATGTTTTTCTCTATGGGTGAAAAGGAAACCTAGTAAGTGTTTGATGGACTCATGCATAGGCAGTTTCATCTTATTACACATCAATTGGATTTCATAACCCATTGTGTAGTGGATGTAATGAGATTTCAGTTCCCTATAGTGGTGGAAACGTACAAGGCTGTATTTCATGAGATTGTTCCTTGTTTACCACCATACAGAGAGATTGAATTTTTCATTGATCTACACCAAGGGAGGACCCCGATATCTATTCCATAATATCTAATGAATCCCATAATGCTTCATGATATGAGGGTACACTTGGAGGACTTGTAGATGAAAGGATTATTTAGACCCATTGTTTCACCCTGAGCTTCCCGAGTGTAGTTCTTTAAGAAGGTGGATGTGATATTGATGTTTTTTATGGATTATGGTCACTTAAACCAAGTGAATTTAAAGAAATTGTATCCACTACTGAGGATCAATTAACTCCTTTATTAGTTGTGAGGGGCATGGTGGTTCTTAACGATTTTCCTCAGATTAGGTTATCACCATTTGAGAGTATGGGATGAGGATATAACTAACAATGAATTTAGATGTTTCTATGGTCATTATGTGTACTTAGTGATTAGATTTGGGGTGAAAAATACCTGAGCAGTGTTAATGGGAATAATGAAGTAGATCATTTAGCCTTTCTTACACCGGTTCATGGTGGTCTTCATTGACAATATCTTATTGTAGTCGAAGTCCAAGGATAAGCACATGAGATAATTGAGGATGGTTCTAGATGTTCTCTAATAACACCATAATTATGGGAAGATCTATAAGTTTTAATTTAGGATTCAAGAGGTCCATATTATTGGATATTTTTTCTCCACATATAGTGTATAGGTGGACCTAGTAATGGTCGAGGTATTGTTATCTTGGGAGGCACCCAAGTGCATCACAGATGCCCAGAGATTCCTTGAACTTCTAGGATATTACCATAGGATCATTCCTAACTTCTCTATGATATTACATTCCATGAGATATTTGAACCAAAAGGGGATGGCTTTTGTATAGATAGAAAGGTGCCAGTAGGATTTGGAGAAGTTGAGGCCCATATTGTTGAGTGCTCCCGTCCTGATATTTCCAGAGGCGGGTGTCGAGTTCGTAGTGTTATGTGATGTATCAATAATCGAGTTTGGTTATATTATAATTTAGAGGAAAGTGGCAGTTTAATATTGTTCACATTAGTTAATACCACATGATCGGAACTAAGCGACCAACAATGTTGAGTTATTAGTAGTATTTTTCACACTAAATATGTGGAGACACTACCTGATGGTTGAGAGGTTATCATGTATTATGAACACAAGACTCTCAAAAACGACTTCACTAAAAAATATATGAACATGATATAGAGGTTATGGATATAGTTCCATCTAGAATATTACTGTGGGATTATTTATACTCCAAATAAGTAGAACATGGTAGCAGATTCTCTCGACATGATATCATGTTCCCAGTTGCTGAGAAAGGCATAAAAGTAAAAGTAGACATTATAGTTCCCCATTGTGGATGGAGATGGCGTATCATAACTCTAATATATTGTTGTTACCCCCTCCACATTTTTAATGATTTATGGAGACACATCTTGGGTATTCCGACTATGAAACCCTATATACTCAGATATCCACTGGACACACTCCTAATGGATCTTCTAAAGGTGAGGAGCATGTCATTATTTTATGAGGACACATAATGGTACTAGTGATGTTGAAGGAGGATGTTATGAGAGTGTTTAATACATCTATTTTGTAAGTTTATAATGTCTTGGAAAAGATGTTCGAGGACCACTGGCAATATTTTTGGTGGCCAGTGATAAATAATATAGTTATAGAGTTTGTCTCTTGATGCTTTACTTATCTCCATGTGAATGATGAGAAACATTTTCTAGTGGGATTAGATCAACCCCTTGTGGTTCCATATTGGAAGGGGTATGGGATATTTGTGGACTTCATGATGGGTTTTACACATATTTATAGGGGAAAAAATTCCATATGAGTGATCATAGACCGACTTATCATGTTGGACCACTTCCTAGATACCCAAGAGAAGAGTTCACTAGAGATATTGGGATGCATATACATGTAGGAGATAATCATACTACAAAGAGTTTTCTTGAAGACCGATTCTGGCTGGGATTTTTTCTCCACATCTAGGCTGTGGAAAGGATTTCAGGAGGCTTTTAAGACTCAATTTCATTTGAGCATGTATTTTCACCCTCGACTACTAGCTTGACTAAGCATACCATTCAGGTTCTGGAGGAAATGTTGTGAGATTGCATGTTGGACTTTTCGTATAGTTGGGAGGATAATTTACCCTTGGTGAACTTTTCATAAAATAAAATCTATCATTCCACCATTGGTATGACACCATTCAAGGACTTTTATGGGTGACCCTATAGGTTAACACATTTTTGGACTGACCTAGGAGGAGTCCGTAATCATGGTCCCAGAGTTGGTGTGAGCCACTATAAAGAAGGAACAGATCATATAGGAGTAGATGAGGACCAATCAGATCCATGAGAATTATTATGAGGACCGATTAAAGATACATTTGGAGTTCATGGATGGATACCATGTGTTTCAAAGGGACTCACCTCGATGTGTATTATGATGATTTGTCTAGGATGGAAATATTTCTCATACATTAATTGGCACTTTTTAGATACTGTATAGGGTTAGTGAGGTGTTGATTATACACTAAATGAGGATAATATTCATTGTTAATATATATAATATTCATGTTATTTATTATTCATAAACACCATTTTAGTGCATTTTACACTTTGAACATCATTTCACATTATGATTGTAATTCCTTCTTAAAAATGCACTATTATGTGGTACATTTTTTAACATCATTTAAAGTACCAAATTATTCATATGATTTTATGGAATGTAATTATGCATATTTAAATTTTATATTTTGGTAACTGTATCTACACTTCAATATGATCATGTTTCATTTGGGGATCAAGGGATAATTCATGGTATAAGATGGGGATATTTTGTGATGAAAGGAAACAATTCTGGAGAAGTCGGATTGGACACCATCCCACTGATTAGAATGTGGATCCCATAATACAAACCCAATGAATCCCAAATTTTGTGGGAGGATATAATACATATATAATAACAATTAATTGTTCAGATGATAGTGCTAATTCGGCCTCCATTGTGGTCATTTAGGCGGCCCAATTTAGAGATAAAATTTTGGGCCAGATTCTGCGGCCCAGAAAAACAGTCCACTAATCTAATCATATCTCCGAAACCACAACTCCAAATGGGTCCATATTTTACAGACGGTTAGAAGAAATCCTAATATCCATTTTATAATTCTATGGCCCACTCTAATTCTGAAATATAGAAGGTATTCCAAGAGATTCTGTTCGGTGGTTTCAAGCTGGCTGCCACCTCAGGTCAAGAGTGGAGAAGTCCAAATTCCACAAGCTTTCCACAACCCTAGGCCTACCATAATCAAGTGGGATGCTTTGTACAGTTGGAGGATCAACCCAAGGCTCCCAAAATTTCTATTTAAGGCAGTGTTGGTGGAGGATTTGTTCATCTTGGATGCTTTGTTCAATTGTAATGTTATGCTGCGATTTTGTTGTCTCAAGTTTGTCTTTCACTTGTAAGTTGTTTGATTCACTTTAATTTCTTAATAAACATTCTTCTAATACTCTTATTATGTTTTTCTTAATATCACTTCAATACCGTTGGTTCAAGGTGTGAATTTATTCACACCAAACCTTGTGAAATTATCACACAACGGTGGAGTGATCGTTATTTCATTGTTTCTTTTTACTTCTGCTTTCCCTCCCTCATGAGCCTACTTTCCGCTTCGATTGAAACCATAGCATCAATGGAGGGCTAACCGACTTATTGGTTGATCCAAGGGAGTATAAAGGGGAAGGATTTGATTTTATTTATCACCCCATTAATGTATAATCTCTTCTTAAATTGAGATTTTTATTTGATGATTTTTAAACTCCATCGTCCTTGTTGAATTTAAGGCCACACACTTCATGTGCTAATACGAAACTTTACCTTGAAGTGCTCAAAACTATGATCCTTCAAGTGTATATGTGATTATTATTAAAGGTTTTATGCATTAAACCAGTAAGGCATGATGTTTTTTTATCTTCTTAAATGAACCCATCTCAAATTTAAATAATTGAAATCATTGAAAAGGAAATACGTCCAATCCACCCCTTGTAATAACCTAGGATAAACCATTCTCATAATTTGAATTGACTTAAGAATTTAGTGTTAAATTAAACCCATCTAAAATAAACCCAAATTTGGCCACTTAATATCCAAAAACATTCCATAGAATGTACATGTCCATAGGTTACTTCTTAGGTCTCTGAGGATTCGACAACCCAAGCTAAACTACAAGGACCGTTCTACCTTCATCTCTTGGGTAAATTTGAGTGAAAATAAAATTTTTGTGTCGTTTCCAGGAACCTAAGTAAGTTATCTTAGACACTATCATAATTTTTTTCATCCCTATTCTCTGTTCTCACCCCCTCACTCCTATGGAAATCAATTTTGAACAAGTCCAAACATGGGAAACCTATCCCTACTTTGATCACCCAACCCCATGTGTGATGTAAAATGACCATCCTAATTTCTACTTGTGGGATCATCAACAACCTAATGAACCAAATGTTTTTTACTCCTATGATCCAGAAAACATTCCAACATATAATGAGTTTCAATCCCCACAATTCCAATTTGAACACCCTCCTGTGCAATTCGAACAACTTAATTATCCACCTAGAATAGACCATTTGGATCAACCCCTTATCAATCCTAATCCACATCCATTACATGAAAAAAATTGTCAACAAATGGAGATAATGAATTTTTAGGTTTCATCATTGAGGTTAGAACTACAAAGTATTAAATCTTGTGAGGAACCCATCCCTACAAAAACTGTCCCTTCCACAACCTTATGTGAAGTGTCTAGTTTCCCACAAACCTCTCATGAATTTACTAAAGATAAAACCTTTGGATTTGGGGAAGATGAATAAGATCATGGAATTGTTTATGGGTGTTTAAATCAAGAGGAAACTGATTTTTTGTATTCACAAGAGGTAAATTTTACATCATGGATTGAGTCTCATGAATATAACTCCATTGATGATTTTTCAAAAACACAAATCACTGAACCATTAAGGGAAATCACAAACTTTGAGTCCATACCCATTCCTGAAACTGATATTTCCAGTTTGGTGGTTTAATCTTCTATTCAAAAGGAACCAATTCTATTGAGCAATTTTAAAAATGAAACTGAGTTCAATTCAAAGTCCCAACCTATGTTTGAAAGTTTTTTCCTACCTGAACTTGAACAAAAGGACTTTCCATCCACCCAGAAGTTTCCCTTCATTGGGGATAGCCAAAAACTTCCATTTGTCACCATTTCTTATCTCGAAACCAATAAATAGGTAATTATTCTTAATGTCTTATAAAATACTACAAAAGAAATTGAATTCATCGTTAAAGATATTCCTTGGATTTACCTGCTCATTTTAGAACAGAGGTTTGTGCATGATACAAATTCTAAACATAGAATCAATCTCAACCTAGTATAAGTGGTGAAACATGTGATCCTAAAAATGTTTAAAGTTGGTATTGGATAATTTGGGGGGTTCAAGTCGAGCTAACAACGTTAAACAAAGCGTTGCATGGGAGGCAACCCATGGTTTTCAAGTTTCCAATAATTTTGTTGTTTTAATCAACTTTATATTTTAAATATGATTAATGATTAATTTTTATATTTAATAAAAAAAATATACTTTTGACTTGTTCTTCTATTATGATTATGGATGGGTACGAAAGGGGAGAACCATATTCATCCATGTCATGTGGTGTGATTCTTGAGTAATGTCTTACCCAGAAATTTAAAAAGAAGACAATGTATCATCAGTTTGTTTTATTTTAATGTGTTTGTAGGATTGAAATAAAAATACAAATAAATAATAATAATATAATAATAATAATAAGGGACACGTCGTGGGTCGTGGGTCAAACCCCGTCACAACCGATGAAGCCACGGGGATTCGAAATCGGGACCGAAGGGAGACAGGGGCACGCGATTACCACTGACCTACGACCTTTTGTGCTTCCTTATTCAATAATTTTTATATATATAATTATATTTTACATTATTTATTATATAAATAAATAAATATATATATATATAGTTTTTTTTGTTTTGTTTTTCCTTTTTCTACTAGGGAACTCTGTAACTAACATGGATATCAAAGGATTAAAATGGAGCAGCAAGAATTTCAACTTCAACCACCAGGTGACTTCATTCCATGATCCTCATTTTCAATTTCCTTTTTGAACTTTCATTCTCTACCTCTACCCCCTTCTAATTTTATTTTCTTTAAACACTGGGGATAGTGTTATTTTAAGTTGGGGGGAGATAAAATAAAAAATGATTTTGTGTCAAAAAAAATGAATGATTTGAAGAAGAAAAAGGTTGTGTAAATGGAAGGCAAAATTCCTTTAACTTTGAACATGGTAATACACATTGCACACTTTGAAACTGAATATAAAATAATTTAGCATGCCCTGATTTTGATTTTAATCCCTGTATAATTCCATGATCTTAGATTTTGGAAAGTGTGGATGTCCAATGTGATATTTCATTGTTTATATTTTCATCCAAATATAAAAAAAAGATCACAATGCACTTCCTTTGGATAGTGGGGTATTAGTTTGAGTTCATAGGGTCCCCAAAATAAATAGCATATGTTTGGTGATCATTTTAGTTTAATTTGAGTATTAAAAAAATTAAAAAAATATATATATATTTGCGCGTAGAGAAATGAAATGACCTAATGCGTGGCTTTCAGCACTTGGGGATCGCGACTCTATAGTTTTCTGGACCAGAGTTAGTAATTTTATCTCTATTTTTGGTTATTTGAATTTTTTTTTGACTGATTTAACTCGAGATGATGCCCGATTATGTGGGTTTCACTTGGTGCCCTACGGTCTTTGAGCATGGGAGTCATCGGCAAAGTCTCACTACAGGGGTTGACTCTTTTGAGTGCAACTTCAATTACCATGGCAAAATTGCAAAAAAACAAAACAAAAACAAAAACAAACAAAAACAAATACAATAAAAAAATTGAATACTCATCTTAATATTGAAATGTGATTCCACCTAGCGCTTCCATAATTTCCTCCTTGAATAAAGATGAACCCCCATGTCTATTGTGATACACAACACATCCTCATACTTAATTAATATTGGATGAAATATGGAAATGAATTTGAACAAAGGAATGGGCTTGGGATTGGGATATGATTATGAAAATATATTGTATTAAAATATTTTTATGGTTTTCATGATTATTTGGTATAAGTTTTTTTGGTGATCATTGTGTATTAAAATGTTTTTGGAAAAGGGAATTTGAATTTCATATTGTTGAGATATATTTTTCTCAGGACTAGCAAAACTCAAGTTGGGGGGGGGTGTAATTATCCAATAAATGAGGCTAATATTCATTGTTAATATATATAATATTCATGTTATTTATTATTCATAAACACCACTTTAGTGCATTTTACACTTTGAACATCATTTCACATTATGATTGTAATTCCTTCTTAAAAATGCACTATTCTGTGGTACATTTTTTAACATCATTTGAAGTACCCAATGATTCATATGATTTTAAGGAATATAAGTATAAATATTTTAATTTGATATTTTGGGAACTATATCTAAACTTCAATATGATCATGTTTCATTTAGGGATCAATGGAGAATTCAAGGAAGAAGATAGGGATATTTTGTGATGAAAGGAAACAATTCTGGAGAAGTTAGATTGGACACCATCCCACTGATGAGAATGGGGAGCCCAAAATAAAAACCCAATGAAGCCCAAATTTTGTGGTAGGATATAATAAATTTAGAGGAAGAATTAATTATTCATAAGCTAGTGCTAATTCGTCCTCCATTGTGGTCATTTAGGCGGCCCAATTTAGAGATAAAATTCTGGGCCAGATTCTGCGGCCCAGAAAAACAGTCCACTAAGATAATCATATCTCCTAAACCACAACTCAAAATGGTCCCACATTTTACAGTAGGTAAGAAGGAATCTTGAAATCCATTTTCTTCTGCTATGGCCCACTCTGATTCGGCAATATAGAAGGTGTTACAAGTGCATCTGTTCGGTGGTTTCAAGTTGGCTGCCACCTCGGGTCAAGAGTGGAAAAGTCCAAATTCCACAAGCTTTCCACCACCCTAGGCCTACCATAATCAAGTGGGATGCTTTGTAATATTGGAGAATCTACCCAAGACTCCCAAAATGCCTATTTAAGGCAGTGGTGGTGGATTATTTTTTCATCTTGGAGGCTTTGTTCAGTTGTAATGTTATGCTACGATTTTGTTGTCTCAAGTTTGTCTTTCACTTGTAAGTTGTTCAATTCACTTTAGTTTATTAATAAATGTTCTTCTTATACTATTATTATGTTTTTATTAATATAAATTTGATACCATTGGTTCAAGGTGTGAATTTTTTCACACCAAACCTTGTGAAATTATCACCCAACGGTGGAGTGATCGTTATTTCATTGTTTCTTTTTACTTCTCCATTTCCTCTCTCACGAGCCTACTTTCTGCTTCCATTGAAACCATAGCATCAATGGAGGGCTAACCCACTTATGGTTTGATCCAAGGGAATAGAAAGGGGCAGTATTGGATGTTATTTATCACCAAATTAATGTATAATCACTTCCTTAATTGAGATTTTTATTTGATGATTTTTAAACTCCATCGTCCTTGTTGAATTTAAGGCCACACACTTCATGTGCTAATATGAACCTTTACCTTGAAGTGCTCAAATTTTTGATCCTTAAAGTGTATAGGTGATTAGTATTAAAGTGTGTATGCATTAAACCATTAATTGATGATGTTGTTTTATCTTCTTAAATGAACCCATCTCAAATTTAAGAAATTGAAATCATTGAAAATGAAATACGTCCAATCCACCCCTTGTAATAACCTAGGATCAACCCTTCTCATAATTTGAATTCACTTAAGACTTTTAGTGTTAACTTAAACCCATCTAAAATCAACGCGAAGTTGGCCACTTAATATCCAAAAACATTCCATAGAATTTACGTGTCCATGGGTTACTTCTTAGGTCTCTGAGGATTCGACAACCCAAGCTAAACTACAAGGACCGTTCTACCTTCATCTCTTGGGTAAATTTGAGCGAGAATCAGGTGTCATGGAACTTTGGTCTACCTCCACAGTTAGAACAGGTACATAAAATATTCCATGTGTCTCAGCTGAGATGGTACATGCACGATCTATCTGACATTATCAATTGGGGAAAGCTGGACATTGAGGATGGAGCTACCTTTGTTGAGTACTTGATAGAGATAATGGATCCATAAGAGAGGATCCTTCATGGGAGATCAATTATTTTAGTGCATCTTCAGAGGCAGCATGGGAATCTTTAGGAGAGATCCTTGGAGTGGGATACAGAGATGCAAATCAGAACTCACATAATTTTGTATAGACACATGTTTTGGATTTTTGGGACATAAATCACTAATATGGGGAGAATGCAGTGACTCAGATTTTCCATGTATTATTTTTAGATATTTTATGGATTTTTTCAAGACTAGACAATGAGAAATCATGTAATTCCAAGGCCCAGTGATTTAGGAATAAATGATTTAAATACATTAAATATTATAAATGCACGCCTGAAAATTTTTCCTAAAAAAGTGGAATATCTTCTAAATGGTTCCCATATTAGAAATACAAGGTCACTATTGAGTTAATAACACATATCTTAATTAGGCATGAAATAACCTTTTTCCGTTCAAGGCATTTTTGAAGCGGTCCTCATTCTCATAAAATGAATAAAATATATAAAATAAATTTCTTTATTTAGTTCATTGACACAACAATGTAGATTATCATTTAAATACATCCTTATAGAATAATTGAAATGTTATACATATAAATCTATAAATTTTAGAAACTTTTAGAGAGAAGTTGGAGAAGGATCCCTTGATGAATGAAAATTAGATCGAAGATTGATGTCTGGTGTGCTTAAAAATCAGTGGATCTCACTAATGAAAAAAGCACAACTTCATTATTCATCATTGATTGATCCAAATCAATGTAGGATGTTTATTTGATTCGATTGTTGAGCATATATTTCTTAGCACTGTGATTTGATATTACATATCCAGACCTCGGTATAGTGTGGGGATTGTGTGGTGATGGTAGAAATAAAGGAATTAGATATAATTGGATATCTCCATGTTCGAGTGGTGCATGAAATGATGATGTGGATGGAGGATAATTGATTTATGTTTGAATTAGAAGACTGGATCCTAGAAAGCTATGACGATAAGGCTCGACCAAAGTAGTTTTTTGCTTCCTGACATTGATTCATGGCCGAATTTAGCACTGAAGGATTGGATGACACCACTAGAGGATGGGCAACAGAATGTAGAAAATCTCAAACTACAAGGAATGTATTTCGGAAACATAGTTCATGTGGGATACTTGGTGCAGTGTCTAGGTATTCGATGGTGGTTTTAAATACCACATGGAATATGACTCAATTACATGGAATGCTCCTTGACCAAGTAGCTTGATGTGTACCTCAGAAGGTACATGGGCATGGCTAGGAGTACATTGTCATGGAAACATTTTGTACTCCAACACAGACATAGACTTGCCAAGTGTAAATGGGCAGAGCCATGTACATGGACATGGCTAGATGTACATGTTCATGGACACACAGTGTTCTTTGATAAGAACATGGTCACGGTCAATTATATATGGGAAGGATCCAGTACCAAAGGGACACAACTTATACTAATAGTACACACCATGTAACGATTCAAATAAGGCTTGGAGCCCATTTCCTCTTCATCTTGGACATGTTTCATTTTGGGAAAACCCCTATATGCATTCCCTAAGGGTTGGTATAGAATCACATCATACATATAAGATAGTAATTCCTTTAGCAGGACCTGCCGGATAGAGTTATTGGAATCTGTCTGTGATACCCAGAGTGATATCTCTTATCATCATCTTTCCCTAGGTGGAGTACTTTTTATTATTACGATCAATAGTATATAGGTGTCAATCCAATACTCAATTTTTTATTCTAGATTGATTTTTTGGTATACCCCATGTCCTTAGGTGTGATCTTCATCAGTGTATCATTCTCTTCATAATTCCATCATATCATTCTTATGGTGAGACCTGACGAGTAGTACATCTTCGATATATTCCACCAAGGATATCTGACTCATGGATTTCATTCTCCTGGATGAGTGTTTTGGGGAATCTATAAGAATAATCCTTAGGATGGCATTAAAGTTTTGAATTTACTTGAGAAAGTGTGTCAGTCATAAGTATATAAAGATATTATTTTTATATGTTCTATATAAATATACATGTGTAGAGATAAAAAAAATTCTGTTTGATATATGCTTAGTGGTATTGTGGTGTACTAAAGTGTATAGTTATACTCACCCCGACACAACATTTTCCCACATGTGTCGTGTCTTTTGTAGATGGCCTTTTGACAGAGCCCAAGAAGGACAAGGACTAGGTGTTACATAGTGTGCCAGACACACCGAGGTATTTTCTGACAGTTATCTTCATAGTAGTCTGCATCTTTACATTCAGGATAGGATTGTTCTTAGACTCTTTGTAATGGGCTTGTATTTTCCCTTGTTTACTCTCCATTACTTGTTGTCGTACTCTAGTTGTGGGATTTAGATATATGTGTGCATGTTTTATCAGTTGTTTTATATTTTGATCATAATATGTGCTTGCAGATGTGTTCATTCATACATGTAAATTATGATAAGGCTTACCTTATTAGTGTTGTGCATAATCATCACTAGTTGCTAGCCCCGTACCTATTAGAGGTGGACTTGGGGATTCACGACAACAGACCTATTGGGATGATTCCAAAAAAATAGTGAAAATTTTAAATAAGATATGTGATTTACATGATATAGTTTTTATATTTATTACATATTAATCATTTTTAATGGATAAGATATCATTTTTCTTACCTTTTCACTCACTGAAAGATGATAACATTATGTGTGTATGTGTGGAATACCACCTTCAGGAAGAGATGTGATTCTCTTTTCATCACCAAACCACATAGATTATATGTATAAGTAAATTTAATGAAATAATATTGTATTAATGATATTATAATGATTCATGAAAGATATGATTTTACATACCTCCTTTTCTTAATGATTGTTGAATAATGGAAATGTTACTCAAGTTTACATACAACCTACCGTCTCTATGATCATAACATACATTATATATACAAACCATCTTTAATGGAATTTATTAAAGGTACAATTGATGTATAAATTTGATAATTGTGTAATTTTTACTATTCTAGAGATGATGGAACCATGATCAATGCAATTAGAATGAAAATAACAAATGAAAACGTATAAAAAACAGAGATGTTATCACCCAAAACATGACATCAACTTATAATTTTTAATAAACTAGTATTATATAGACATAAGTAAATCATATATTTAATGATTCAAATAAGTTTGTTTCTATAATATATTTATAATTTACTTAAATTTATTATAAAATACATTCGAATGTGTATGAATGAATTTGAGACTTAATGTTATGATATGATGAAGTGTTTATGAAACCCATTTCCTTTCATGGGTTATGATATTATAAATTCTTTATTATCTTGTGGCACACATACACATGATTTTCATTATTTGATGGATGAGACTTATATCACCCCCAATTAATTGTGTTATAATGGATAACTCAAGATTAAATATATTCAATGTGAACCTAATTACATGTTAAAAATGCTACGCATGAACATAATTACAGGATCACAATGTTTTACATGAACCTAATTACATTTTCACAATGTTATTCATGAACTTGATTACATGGTCAATGTGTTATGCATGAACATGTCTTTCATTTCAACAATGTGATGCATAAACTTGGTTTCATGTCCATAAGTTAATGCAAGGGCCTAATTTCATGTCCCTAACTTAATGGGTGAACCTATCTCTACTTAAATATTTCACAATGTCATATCATGATGTATATTCCACAATTACATGTCTTATAAAAATTCTATGTTCTCATGGATTGTGTTCTTTATTTTCTTTTTGATTCAAGTTTTATAAACTACCAATATTTTCCCCATGAATCAATATTATGATCATTGATGTGTAGGGTATGGTTTTTAATCACTATTCTCATATTCTCTTATGCTTATGTTCTTATTATGCTTATTTATCTCCATTTTTTACACTTACCAAGTAGCTGAGCTCACCCTTTCTTATATTTATTTTCCCCTTGTTATGAATAATGGTTATAAGTAGGGAATCAATATCAAGAATAATTATTGGGAAGATAATTATGGGATATATTTTATTAAATTAGTATATTTTTTATCAAGTCTCCAAAGAAACCAAACAATTACACTCTTTAAGCACGTGTTTGTATAATATAATTAATATTTATATAAAAATATGTAATATCGATGTATGAAAATCCTTGTTCACTATAGTTAGTATCAATGGAATGGTTCACTAAGGATAAGTCTAAGGATGAGTCAATGTATAAGAACATGTAATTTAATTTTTTTAATGAAAATATGGGTTTTTATAAAAAAATTACATCCCTATATGGATACTATAAGTAGATTTAGATTAGGAATAGATGTACCAAGGTTAAATAGATTTGAATAGGGTGCATTGAGATATACTCAATCATCACCTGGTGCCAGATAATGAGCCATGTTTCACACCTAGTTTAAAACTCCCAAGGAATATACTTTGAAAATTCATAAACTCTTTACAAACCATTATAAAGGATCTATATAGAGGCGACTATAAATGAATTAGGATAAACCTAAAGTGTCATATATTAAAAATAATGTGTTGTGATATATACATCCTAAAAGTGATGTTAGAAATTATTTTGTTTCTCATTATGATTAATATTTTCACACTATGCTTTTTGTGATTTTGAACAATAGGAACCCAAAGGAACCATGTTTACATCAAATATTATTGAAAATATGATGATAGATAGATAAATGGGATTATTAATGGAGTAATGGATGATTTGAATATTCCTAAACAATTATCACAGTATGTGATTAATAATTTACACCTTAAATAACTTTTATACTCACCAATGAAGAGAATGAAAACTTTTATGAGAGTTCATGTAATAAAAACCATAGTGGAAAGAAGATTAATATTACTATATATCGAGAATTTGGGAAGCAATAATCAAGGTAATGTCTTAGAGGTATGGGAATATGTTTTGAATTTAGAAAATAAGGACACACATCAAGTATTTATAGAGGAAAAATTAAAAGTGTGGTTAATGAAATGGTTAAGAATAATTGTATCCCTAATATATCATCGATGGTAGAATGTTTAAAATGTTTAATTAATGGGCATTATGAAAATAATTGTTCATAGGGGAAATCTCATAAAGAGAATCAGGAATGTTTTTTGAGTAATGGTATTTATAGTGGTGTTGAAGTGACTATGAATGGAATATAAAATGAAATAGTTATTAAATAATAAAGTGATGAATCCTAGTTAATTATTTATGAATGATGTTGAATGATTTAACTGTTACTGGATTAGAATTAAAGAATTATGAAATATAAAATGATTTTTTTAGTATAAGGTTTTCATTTAGGATTATCAAGAAAATGTCAAATGGTGTGGATGAAGAATAAAAATTATTTAATTTAAAATTGATATTTAAATTAAAAAAAATTATTAAGAGAATGGTAACCCTAAAAATGTTCCATATATGATGTAGGGATAAATATATTATCGATATGAATAAAGTAAATTTGATAGTATTGATGACCTTGAAATGGGTTAATGATTTTTTTAAAAAGTCCTTTACATTATCAATGATGGATTTTACAACATTTTTGGATTTAAGGAATATATCAAAAAATATTTATTTTATTTAATGAATAGGGAATCATGGATTTTTCAATAAGGTTTTATGGTAATTCAGGTTATTTCCATGTTTTAAGAGAATACATGATAAAGTTATTCACATTCCTGGTATGTGAAAATTGAGAGATATTTTGTGATATTTTGGGAATTAATGGAAAGTTGATTTTGACAAATTTAGTGATATTTTTAAATTTTGAGTTTTGGAAGGGTTATAAGGTTTACCATTTATGGAATTGTTTAAGTTGAACATTGAACATGGATTTAGAAACTAATGTATTACTTTAACGTATGATGATTTATGCATCTTGGATATCCTGTGCTAACCATTTTTTGGGGATGGTAACTATTGAAAGACAGAATGATCTATCATTGTATTTAGATATATTATGATCCATTGGTTATTAAGGAATAACAAATTCATTTTTATTTCATAGAGTAATAGGTGAAGTGGAAACTGATCATGGAACAACTAAAGGTTGATATTGTACTAAATAAATAGAATTAAATCAAGTGAGAAAATATTCTTATGAAAATTATTTAACTTTATGAAAAGGATAATGAAATTAAATTTCATCCTATTATCATTATATTAGATGATATCGATGATCTTTTTCACACCATTTTGGTTTCTGTTTTTTTTTTTGTCATTATATTTCTCTAGATCACCCACTTTCTTGTGATCAATGATTACTATCACATTATATTATTATTTATGATTTTATTCCATGTACAAATACCCACTTCCCATTTATTTTATACTACGTGGAAATCTAGATATAAGTTACTTTTGGAAAAATTTATGTTCCCAAACGTCTCTTTTTAATTAAAGTATAATTATTAATTTTTATGATTTAGATTTCTATGAATAAATCTTCAAATGTTTAACCTTTTACCAAGAAAAATTTTGAGGGAGAAATTCCTTATAAGGGGGTAGAATGTAACAACCTGAGATTTTATGATTTTTTCCCAATTTAATTTGTATTTTTTAAATATCTTGTGTTATATGTAACACCGAGTGTACCATGCATTGCATATGACAATGATTTTCTTCAATATAGTTCATGACATGTGGCATCGAGCTTCAACGACCCATGAAATAATATTATATATGACAATTATAAACATTCCATAAAATATGTGGTTATGAATATTGTTATCATCTTTATTAACTAAACATGTAAATTTTATAATCAATATTAATTTATTTATAAATTCTAAAAAAATAATCAATCAATTTTTTCTAATTTAATTATATTCATAAAACAAATGTTTTTCAAAAAATTGATTTAGAATTTTTAATGAAAAATTGTTAGAGTTAATTTTAGATATTTTATAATATTTATTTTTTAAATTTAAATTTATTTTTTAATTCATAATATTTAAATTTAATTTTTTTTAATTTTTTTTGTTTTTTAGATAAATATTGATTTAATAATGAATATTGAAAAATAACTTTTTTTGTAAGATAAATTAAGTAATTTAAATTCCCCATCATGTTTTAAGACAAAAAATGTATAATTTATTTATATTCAATACACTTAATTTATTTCTAATCATCATTATATTGTATTTTGTTAGAAGTTTAGTTTTGGGTTTGGAAATATTTTTTTAGAAAACTCTTGTAAAGAGCATAATGATTCTCCACTGTAAATAATTAAAATAACCCATTATGAGTAATGTTTTAAATATAAATTATAAATTATATATCAATAGATTTTAATTAATATTCATACAATGATTATTATTATACATAGATATAATATGAAATCAATTTGTGATTGAAAAATACAGTTCGTAAAACCCCGATTTTTCATTGCTTCTATGGTTTTTTTTAATTTATTTTTTACAAATTTTTTAAAATAAATTGGAAAAATAAAATTTATTTTTGAATTCATAATGTAAAAACTATATCAAGGTTAATTTTTAATAATTTTCTCAAAAGTTTAATTTTTTTTGAATAATAAAATAATATTGATTTCTAATTACTAAGTACCTTTTTTTTAATTTTTTTATAAAGTTAAATTATATTTGAAATTGGTTTTAATGTAAAATTAGATCAAATATGCATTTTTTTAATCCAATTTGGTTCATTGTAATCAATTTCATATTTGAAGTTTTTATAAAATCATTGAAAACTTTTGAACATTTTCACTTTGAAACCCCACAATCTCAGCACGTCCGCGGGACTAATTTTAAAATAAAATTTTCAACATATATGAATTTAATTTGATAAAATAGATTAATGTTTTTAATAATATTAATTTATTTTATCTATTATTTTATACCTAATTTTTCACCATGACTAATAGTGAAAAAATAAAAAATAATTATAGCAGATATGTTAAAAATGAGAATATCAGGGGGTTATACTAAAATCATGAGGGTTAAAATGAACTAAAAACAAGTATAAATTATATTTTATGGAATTATTTTGATACTATAATTTCTAATTCTGGATAATATTCAAATTTTTAACCTCATGGCATGAGAAAAATATGGGTACACCTTTTTCTATTCAAAACATTACAAGTGTGCCACTCACCTAACTTATAAAAATCCACATGTCCTCATATATTCATCACACATTTAAGAAATTTTAGATCATCAAATAACTACAATACACACTAAAAAACTTATAGAAACTCATTCTAGATGAATTTTTATCGGCATAAATCTATACTTGGAATACTTTTGGTGTAAATATAAGATGGTTATCGGAAGGAGTAGTAACTTTATTCAACAATTAATTTTATTTTATTTTTCCCTCCACCACCTTCAATTATTATTAAACTAGGATAATATATCCAAATAATTATATTACATATACTAATATGTTTCTAGTTAAATGTAATGACCTTCAATTATCTCTCCACTTCCATTAAATTAGTTATGAAATCATCGTTCGTGTGTACGATGGACTGTCGCCTCATGAACCGATGTCATTCATTTTTCCATTACCACCTCTCATAGTATGGTATGATGATTGATCCAAAATTTATATATATATATATATATATATATATATATGGGTGTGTGTGTGTGTGTGATATTAAAAACATATTTATACATCTGGATTCATTATATCATATATATCGTGGTTACCACCAATTATTTAGGAGATATGATAAAGTCATTTGTGTGTACTGGGGACGACTACCTCACGAAGCAATGTCATTCATTTTCAGTAATGCTTTATAAGGAAATAATAATGATAAATTAATTAAATATATGTGTTATAAATGATATAATTAATATACTAACAAAATAATTACCATTATAAAATGATAATATGTCATTTTCTTTCTTACCTTTTCACCCACTAAAAGATGATAATGTCATCCATGTATATGTGGACAACCAACTTCATGAAGTGATGTGACTCTAATTTTATACCACACCACATGGATGATATGTATAAGAGTATTTAAATAAATTATATTTTATTTATAAAATTGTTATCATTCTAGGAAGATATAATATAACTTACCTTTTTTCCATAGTGATAATTGAATAATGGAAACATTACCCATGCATACATCCGACATACCATCTCCATGATTATAACATACTTTATTTCCCAAATCCATCATTCCTGAATAGTATTAAATGTATAATTTTTGTTTAAATATTTTAATTAGGTAATTATTATTATTATAGATATCATGGATCCATGAAAACTTTTATAAAAACGAAAATAAAAAATCAAAGCATATACAAAAAACATAGAGGTTGTTAACAGAAATGTGACTTTAACATGAAATTGATACCAAAAGGGTAACAAAAGGACATAATTAAATCATATATTGTATGATATATATATGTATGTTTCTATATTATATTTATAATAAAATTAAATATATTGTACATGTGGTTTGAATGAGTATGAAGTAATTCAAGAAATAAGGTTATGATATGATGAAATGTTTATAAAACTCATTTCATTTCATGGGTTATGATATGATGATGTTTTTCTAATATTACTGTAGAAATAATTATTATTTTAATTATGTGAGTGGTATGACATATATCGTCATACAATGAATTAGGAAAATAAGGATAACTCATGAGTAAATATGTTCTGCATGAACCTGATTAAATGTTCACAATGTTATGTGTGAACCTGTTTACATATTCATAATGTTATACATGAACCTGATTACATTTCACTCTGTTTTGAATGAACCTTATTACAAATTCACAATGTTATGTGTCAACTTTTCTTTTAGGTCCATAATGTTTTTCATAGACCTGGTAACATGTCCATAATTTTATGTAAGGGCCTGATTTACTATCACTAAGTTAATGAGTGAACCTGTCTCTATTTATACATGTTCACAATGTTATAAGCATATGTCTTTCATATAACTCCATTTTTTATTCAAATTATATGATCTCATGGCTCATGTTATATGATTTACTTATGATTAAAATCTTATGAACTATGATTCATTTTTCCATGACTCACTATTATGATCTTCAATTTACAAGGAATGGTTTTTAATTATTTCACTCATATTCTCCTACATTTATGTTCATGTTATGATTATCTACTTCCCCTATTTAATATTACTGATCATATGAGCTCAACCTTTCTTATTTTTCCTTCCCCTAGGTTATATATAATTGTTTGGATGTGTATATCTCTATGTAGAGTACATAATGGGATGATATTTAGGGTAGATATTGAAGATCTATAATGAAATTAGAAGACAATGTATCTAGTATCCAAATGTATTAAACTATTATGTTAATTAGGTGTTTTTTTCATAATGTAATGAATATTAATCTAAAAATATTTTATATCCATGTATAAAAAGCTAGAGACTCTATACATACATGCGAATAACTCTTTCATCTTCGAATGAATTGAATGAAACAAAGGTAAAAAATAATATATATTTGAAGAATCATAACAATATCATATATATATATATAGTAAATGTTTCCTTATATTTGACCATGTATGGTGGAAATGAAAAATGAATCACGTTACTTTATGGAGGTGGTACTCTACACGTATACACGAATGAAGTTATCATTTCTCATAAGGTAGAAAGAAGATAAAATATTATTTTCCCATTAATATAAAAAATTAAAAACAATAGTTACTATGATTACATCAAATTAATATGGTTATATAATATTTTGAGGAGGTATAGGAAGAAATAAATGTAAAATTATATATCGAAGATGGTTGCCTAATCTGTGAGAATACTCTATTGGATCTCTTCTTTGGGACCCTTGGATTGGTGTTTTAGGAAGATAAACGTCTCTATAACATGTATTGAGATGTTGGGAAGGTATTTATTTAGATTTTGTTCAAGATATGTCCCTTAATAAGTTTTAAATAATATAGGATATTAGGTTGTCTATTTCATGTGAGGTTACTAACAGACATTTAAATATTAGGAACATTAAAAACTAATAAAGTCCTATTCATTTTAAAGAAGATATATGTGGAAAATATTTGAAGAAATTCTAATTGAAGGTCGAAATATTTTCAACAAATCAAACAGACACATGTTTATGTGATATTTTAAACCACGACATTTATTTTTACCCCTCAATAACCCATTTTAACATTAAATGAGCTAATGTTTTTTGCTATAATTACTATTAATTATGAAAAAATATTAAGTTAGTTACATTAAAAAAAATATGGCCTTTCTAATTATAAAACTTAAACTAATTATATTAAATTTATTTATAATAATTGGACGTAATTAATTTTAAAATATGCTTCTAAAATGCATTGAATTTTTTTAGAGAAACGCATTTTAATCATAAAACTGGATGTATTCTAATTCCTTACATAGTGAAAACCATTAAATAATTGTAAAAAAATTCATTAATATATTTTAAAAATATTTCATTAAAATAATTCATAATTTTTTATTAATTTAATTTATTAATATTAAAATGAATTGCATGGAAAGAGTATTTTTTATAAAAACATATTTTCTTTTCTTCAAAGGCATCAATTGTGATTTCTAACCATGTCATAACCAATCAATTCATTTATTCATTTGTAATGAAATATTTATTGTTATTTTTAATATAATTATTTAATTTTTAAATCAGACATATATCAAAAAGAAATTATAAAAAAAATCCATAAAATTTCTTTAGGATGAATAGTATTTCCTAAGTGAATTAGAAATTATTTTTGATAATTATATTTAATTTGAATACCATATCATGTTCTTTGTTTTATAATATATGAGAATTTTCACATAAATTTAGGATTTATGTCCTAACAAGATACAAAAAAAAAATTATTTGTTAAAATCAATTATATTATAAAATATCAGAATGTTACATTTGGCCTTCTTAAAAGACACATATCAAATACATAACCTAATTTGGTAAAAGAGAAATTTAAAAGAGTATGGTAAAACTCTAAATTACTTATTTTTCATTGATTTTCCATTATTTATTCTTCTCCCTACATTGAATCTAATCTATTCCAGTTAAAATGACTATATAATTATGATAATTATACTAAAATATTATGATTTTTATTGGATACCCATTTTTTACCTTCCTCCTTACCATTCGAAAAATCAAAATGTCGCTTGTGTTATGTTTAAAATAAAACCTCCATACGAGACAAGATCCATTTTTATGAGTACATTACATGGATTTAAAAAGGTGGTGTTAAATGAATAATTATTATTTATAAAACATTATTAGGATTCTAATAATTTTAACCAATTCTAAACTTCATTACATTTTATAGAAAACAAGAAAAATGACCATGTGTACATGCAGACTACCACATCAATGAAGAAATACATTCCATTTTTCATATATATTTTTAGTCATAAAAAAATCTCCTAAAATATGATTCACCACCTTTATAACCTGTAAAATATATCATTTTAATTCTATAATAATGATATTATAGAAAAAGAATCACATTCTAAACCATACTCCCTCATCGATTATGGAATATTCTTTTTTGGGTAAGTTTAACCACCTACATGAATAATTTTATAAATATATATCATAGATGATGTTCCTTAAGATTATAATAACAACTAATAAAGGGGATTGAATAAATGTTGATATTTTAAAATTTTGATCTATCTGATATAAACCCACGATAATTTTTATAGTTTTTATGCTTAAGAACTTTTTATGACAAAATCCCTAGAATGCGATGATAAGAAAATAAATAAGTAACCCAAAATTTATAGTGTTCAACCTTATTGTGATAGCCTACATCTCTTCCATGGTGACCATTATCTATCCATTGGAAACTCACTATTAACATGATGTCAATACAACTTGATTCAATTCTCATTAGACTCTTTCTATCTCTAGATAGGAATGATTATAAGAACTCCAGTAAATTTTTAATGTTTTTATAACAAAACTGAGCCAACAAAAAAGATGTGCTACATTTAAAAACAAATATTATTGGTTCTCCCAAAACTCCAGCTAATTTCTTCCATCTATTAAGTGTTCATATAGTGCACCTTTCTTCATCTAGTATTCTCTTTCTGGTGCACCTTACTGAAAATATGATACTATTATAAACTGTGTTCTTTTCACAAAATGATACATCTGCACCTAAAAATATGATTGAAAACTCTATCCATTTTTCTCTGGTCAGATTCATTGAATAGATACCATGTCAAATTCCTCTTCCTTAAAACACTGACCGATACTTCTCTTTAACCCGAATAAAATCTTATTTGGAAACTCACATTGACATAAAATATATATATATTTATTTATCTTTTGGAAAAAGTGAAAATTGTTAAGGAAAATAATACTTTTCACCACCTTTATTTAGGTTCTACCAATGTAAAAATTGTAACACCCCAAGATTCCACGGTAGGCTTCTCTTTGAATAATGTAGTAGTGTGTGTTGTACGCAACTTCGAGTTCTAACACACACCACAACCAATCAAACTAGGCGTTATGAATATTAATACCCACTTTTTGAAATTTTATAAATTCAATATTTCAAAATGGACTTAATTTTTCGATTCAGAATAATGAAATTAGCTTAGGGTTAATTTTTGGTATTTTTCTAAAAACATTCAATTTTTGATGAATAGTGAAAAAACACAGAGTTATAGTTTAAAACCGAATTTTTATTTAAATAATTATTTATTTTATTTAAATTTAATTAAGGTCAAAATAGATACATAATACTTATATAAGTTCAATGTAATTCAATGGAGTTAGTTTAGAATAATTTTAGATATATTAAAATTTTATTGAAATTTTCATCGTCTTTTACCCACCTCCTAAGAGAATTTGAAAATTCACATAAAACGTAATTTTACCACTTATGTGAGTGGAATTTTTAAAATCCGAGAGATATGGTTAATATCAAGGATTATAATCTGGTTAAATAAGATAAAAATAATTTTTTGTGAATAGTAACTTTTTACTTTTATTTACCACGGTTAAAAGTGAATATGGTAATTAAGGGTAAAACTGATATTAATATTACCCTAACACATTTTCTAATTCTATTATACAAGTGTATCTCAACCAAAAATAACCTTATGAATAAAATATTATCATTTAGGTCTACTTGGATTAGATTAGGACATTTATTATTATTTAATTCAAAGTAGAGTTAAAAGAGTTAAAATCAACATTTAATAACTAAAACATTTTTAATATAAGGTTATACATAAGATAAATTCTTTTATAAATATTCATTGCAAAGATAAATTTATTTCCTAAATAATGGTATTTTATTTAAAAAATTTAGATATTAAATATTTTAATTTATTTATGACACAATGATGATGCAGTAATTACCTTATTAGTGAAATATTAAAATAATTGATATTATAAATTCCCAAATAAATATAATTGAGACATTTAATGAATTCCAAGAATTTTATAGGTTAATATGACATGTTATGGTTGATTAAATGAATTAGGTTCGAAGTAATAATGCTGTTATGAATTTAGCAAAAACCAAATACCAAATAGTGTCAAAACTGACGTAAAAGTGTTTTTAAAACAAATATTATATTATTAATTGATATTCTATTACTAAAAATATAAGGATAGGCCAAAAGACTTATATACTGATATTTTTATCATTAATGAACCACTTGGGGTTCTCTTGGTTGTATATAGTATGTTTATTACCCATATAAAATAAAAATACAAAGAGACAAGGCAAATGTCAAACTATTTAACTATGAGTTAAATATAAATGATAAGGTTAATTTAGTGACCCAAACCTGTCTAAAATATATTAGTTGAAATTATTTAGACCCATCCCCACCTTAGTCTCAAAATAAGTCACTTTGGATCCATTATAAACCGAATATGAATTTATTATAAAATAATATTTTAAGTTTTTTCTAAGGTGCCCCTCACCCCTCCTATAAAAGGGCACTCCCCCTTATCTCAAATTTATACCTTCAAAGCCTTTTGGCTCCGCAAAACCATGACCAAATATTTCTCAACTTCCCTCACTTAAACCTAGAGGCCTTAGTTTTATCATAAATCCAACCTAAGGAGCCCTTTTGATCAAATCAAAAGGAAGTACCCGAAGAAGAGGTAATGATTTCACCACCCCCTTTCAAGTTCCTTTCTTCTTCAACTTCTTCTATATTTGTTATTTCCATTATAAAATAATAAATCCAGTATCTTCTATATACTGTGATGTTATTAAAAATATGGTACAACCATATTCAGTATTCTATCCATCTTTTGAATGACATGTCACCATACATGCGTACGTACGGCCTACTGTCTCCACGTCGTGGTGTAATTGTTATTCAATACATTATTATTTGGATGGATATGATAATGATGTGTAATTGATGTAAATAATAAATATAACATGATAATTATTTTTTATATATGATATACTATCCAATTATATATTATTTTAATATCAAAAGAATGATATTGTCACTCGTGCGTATGTACGGACTACCGTCTCCACGAACGCGATGAGATTCATTCCTCATCGTATCCATTCAAGAATAATTATTATTTGATTATTAAAAGTAATGTTTAAAAACTTTATATCATTTTATATAAGAATGATATTAAACCTATCCATAACAAACACGGCTTATGTAACAAAGCATGTAAAGGAAAACAAATCAGTTAACACCCGAAACAACGATAATACTAAGATATTATTAACAAAGAAATGTTAAAAGATCATATATGATATCATATTAATGTATATGATTATTTTATAATTTAATAGAAATTATTTTACCATTATAAAGGAGTTAAACCAACCCTCGACCAAGGAAAATTACAAGGTAAGGGTTTATTTCACAATCTCTTCATTATCCGAGGTTGTTTATACATAATTATCTACTGGGACCTCTTTATCATCCACATCCATGTTTCTTAAAAATGTTTTTCAAAACATTCTTAATATTTTACAGAATATGGGTTAAATTCATTTATACCCTTGTTTGACTTTTTATAAGAATTTTATAAAGGAATCTTTCAGTCGTTTTCCAAACAAGATCCTTTCTAACCTTTTTGACAGAATTAAGCTAAGAATGTCTTTTTTTAACTTATACGGCGGGTGAGGCTATTTTACACCTTTCTAAAATCGTTGAAGCTTCCCTTAAAAGCTTATAAGAATATTTTGAAATTAAATGTTTTATTTTATAATTATGTGACTTTTAAATGATTTTAAAAAAGAGAAATTTATCTCAAATAGTTTTGATTTCATCTTTGTCAACATCCTTTGATAGATTTTAAGCTAATTTGATGTTGATTTATTATGATACAAAACTTTCACATAGTATTTAAGGTTTTGTGATATGTTTGACTGTGGATGTGTTATTTTTATACCATTCATGGTTTATGGAGAAATTATTGACATTTCATAGGCTATTTTTAATACGAATGCTTATGTAATGTTTAAACCTATTCATATGAGGAATGCATTGGACATAATACGTGACGGGTGGAGCCCTCTATAGCTCCTCGATGCATCGGTAGGTCTCATGATATAGACTAGTGTCTTGGCACAAGGCCTTGAAAAAAATCTTATTTTTAGTCTTGGCACAAGGCCTTGACTATGTGGTTATGATAGTATGGCATTATGCGTTCAATCATTATGAAAGTGGTTATTGATATTGTATATGATTATTCGACTAGTAGAATATCCATGCACTACTACAAAATGAAGCTATAGCCATGGACCTATAGCCACGGTTTTATAAGTCCGTGGATATGGCATGGTTATACCAACGGATGAAAATTCATCAGTGGCTATATGTGCGATTTGGCCAATATTCTCTCGGGCTCCTCCTACAGAACCATCCCCGACTCACTCCCCTCCCCCGACGCACTCCCCTCCCCGGACGACCGCGCCTCCCCCCTCCCCGGACGACAGCGCCTCCCCCAATGCTGACGGACTCCCCTCCTCCCCTAACGCACTCCCCTCCTCCCGACGACCACTCCTCCTCGGACGACCGCGCCTCCCCCGACGGACTCCCCTCCTCCAGACAACCCCGACGAACTCCCCTCCTCCCCTGACGGACTCCCCTCCTCCCCCGATGGACTCCCCTCCTCCCGACGGACTCCCCTCCTCCGGACGACCGCAACTCCCCTGCTCCCGACGGAATATCCTCCTCCGACGAACTCTCCTCCTCCTGACGGCCTCCTCCGGACGACCTCATTGCCAGTATCTTTATCATTCCATTTTTTATCATTTCCAGTATCTTTATCTTTAAAAATAGTTTTTTCAAAATCCATATCAGTAGTAATTAGATCCTTCTCAAGAACATTTCCACTCTTTTATGTAAGATATTCCTGCTGCTCGGGTCGATCCTCATGAATAAGGATACTAAATCATACCATTTTCGAATCTGAGGCATCCAGAAATTATATAGGGTATGTCAACATTTTATAATTGTGTTCCATGGATTTTGGTTTGATTTCCATCCCTTAAATATCGTATGAGGCATCGTGGTTTTGTATAGGGTAATAATGTAGATTAACATCAAGAACTAGGAACATTAGTGTAGGATATGACTTCATCTTCCAATTATTTTCTACCATATATATCTATTTTTGAGGGAATACTAGATTTCTAGTTGTTCAAGCGAAATTAATGGGGCTTATTCCCAAAAAGGAGGAAAATATGAGAATATCATGGTGATATAACCATATGTAACATATGATTTTACAATTAATCTATGGTTGTTCCTAGAGATAGATGGTCTATCCACCATTGCACATCCGATAAGGATAGGAATCAAGCCTTATATAGTTTTGTATGGTAGAGATGTTAGATTTATGCAACACCAGAGATGGTGAAAACAATGTGAATAATGGGTGCATGCATATAGTTTAGGTTCACAATGCCTTGATCTAGTCTTCTTGTTTGAGTTCATGGAGCTTAGTGAGAATGAAAATAGTTTATATTCTTGATGATTTGAGTATACAGAGGATCTTTAAGGACGATAATGCAGTGAAAAATGCTTAAAACCCATGTGAACGGATACCAGGATGTCCTATAACAAATGAAGTGATCCTGAAGATGGTTGATCAATGTTTAATTTCATACCTCTTGGATGACAGAAAACAATTTACATTCATGATTCATGGGCTACTGAAACAGGTATATTTTGAAAAAAAAATCAATTCATGAATGAGGTTGAATTTGATTTGAATTGAGGGCAGGACATCCCACGCACCACACAAATACCTCAGAAAAAAATTCCATATCTTATAATGTTATAATGATCATACCGAGATGAATGTAGATGATATTTTAAATTCATGATGCTTGGAATATGTGTAATTTGGTTTCACAGTAATATATGTGTCACAGAAGTGGTAAAACCTACTGTAAATGGACTGAAATAGTCTTATATACCATGTTCACACCTTGAGATGGACTACACACAAGTTAAAGTCATAATGTTGTGTTCAGCTCAACCATTCTATAACATGGTAATTTTATTCACCTCCATCATAGAAGGGAATTGTACCATTAGTTGGTGGGTATGATCCAGTAGGGACATGAGCTCTTTTACCATAACAATGCGGTCACCATTAATATATTTGAGGGCTAACTTGGATTCTCCATTCATATCCATTTGGGGGAAATAAATATCATATGATAACTTATGACCAGTAATGAGAGCCTAATAATTTTCCTCATCATCAGTGAAACCTTATAAAAATAGGAAAAAGTATGATTGGACGTCTTGTGTTGGTGTGATAAAGACAACCACCTGGCCTACTCAATTAAGATTGGAATTATTAAGCATTATTTCAGTCGATCTTTGAAAATCACCATCAAAATATGTTTTCTAATACTCTTTGACATGATCCACTAAGAGGGTAGCCTCATTTGGTAAATCAATATTCAGGGGTAGTTCTTCAGGGGTGGATGTGTGTCCATGAAGTCTTCTATTGCCTAGAATTTGACAACCAAATATGGGATGAACCTAATGTTGAAATACTAGAGGATCACCTCCCAAAACAACATTCATCCAATAAACATAGGGTAATTGAAGATATACTTTAGGATTTTTACTTGTGTCACCAATTGTGTCTCATGATTCTATATATAATATCACAACTTCTACACTGTAAAAACTATTGCGAGGAAACTCTTATCTATAGGGGTGTATCTATTCTATATATCGAGGAGTATCCGACTATGATATTATAAACAATTTTCTATTACCTCTTTGTTTTTTTGGGTTAGATGGGTTACAAGGGATCATTCCAAGGAAGTCCCATAAATGAACAATGTCTTTCCTAAAATGGAAGAAATCAAAACTGACAGTTGTAAAAGAGAATGCTTAATGTTATCAATAATTGATATGGAACTCCTCATCCAATTTTTTAATAGGCACTTTATTCATTGTACACTAGAGGATCTTACACTATCCAACTAGATTCACATTAAATCATTTTATATAGGTGAATAGACCTTGGAGGCCCCACAACTCTTAGAGATTCCATGGGGGGGAATCTGATTGGTGGACTTGATCATCTCTAGGTCAATCTCGATGACCATATATCTTGTAGTAAAGTGGAGAAACCTAATAGAGGTAACCCTGAATGTGAACTTCATGGAGTTTATCTTAAAGTGTATGAAATATAGGAAGATAAACAATTTCTCAAGATCCTTGAGATGGTCCAAATATGGTAGGATTTTTCCACCAAATAATCCTAGTATCATTCCAAAAATTTCATGATAATTGGCTTGAATATGTGGTGCATGGACAGTTGATAAGTGGATTATGCCTTATTCTATCCAATGAGAATCAATTAAATGTAGAAATTCCCCTATGGAACCATAATTATGGGAGACTCTACATCCTTGGGGGCCATCCATGTCTGATTATACCTGGAGTATCCATCCATAAAAGATAGGGCATGGAACCCTGTTATAGCATTGATTAATAGATTTTTCATTGGAAGGGAAAAACAATACTTTAGATAATGGTGGTTGAGTTATAATAAGTCAATATTGATGATTACTTAATATCTTTTGAAACAACAAATATAATGTTAAGTCATTTTCTAGATTATTTATCTAATGTATGTTTATCTGCCTCAGGAAGGATAGATACTGGATGTACAACATTGATCAGATCACTGATGAATTTCAGAAGGAGTTACAATATTTTTTGGACTTTTCATTCACTAATGATTCAGATGGCGGGTTGATTCGATGCCCGTGTTTTGATTGTGTTGGAAGACCTTGGTTAACTCGTGAGGAAGTGAGTTACCATATCACTGAAAGTGGTTTCCAAAAAAATTATCATGTGTGGTATCACAATGGAGAAAAAGCTCAGGTGTTGAATGCCATCGATTCAGCGGAAAAGATTGGTATGAAAAATTTGATTTCTGATCAGTTTCCTTTTGTTTCTGAAGCTGGCTCCTCATGTAGACCAGTGCAAGAGGAAATGAATATTGGAACACAGTTCTCATCTATTAATCAGGATGATGACGTTGAGAGTGTTAGAAAGTTGATGGAAGATGTAAATACCCCAGTATATCAAGCATGTGAAAAAATGAGCAAACTTGAGTTTTTAATGCGATTATATTATGGGAAAACAATGTATGGATTTAGTAATACTTCGGTCGACTATATCCTTACATTTATTAATGATTTACTGGCTGATGATGCATGTATTCCAGAAAATGATTACATGGAATCAAAGTTGGTTGACAAATTTGGATTTTCATCTAGTAAGATTCATTCTTGTCTCAAAGATTGTTGTTTGTTTTGGAAGGAGAATGCAGACTTGAGTCAGTGCAAAAAGTGTGGCACATCAAGGTGGAAGACTAATAAAGATGGATCTCAATCTCGCATACCACAGAAAGTGATGTGGCACTTCCCTTTAATTCCTAGGATTCAAAAAAAAATTTATGTCAGAACAAATGGAAAAGAATATGAGATGGCATGCAGATGAAAGAAATAAGGATAACGATGAAATAGTGCATCCTGCATATGGGTTGGCTTGGAAGAAATTTGATAGGTTAAATCCTGATTTTGCAGCTAACCCACGAAATGTTAGATTGGGATTATCCTGTGATGGTTTCAACCCATTTCGCCAAATGCATACTGCACACAGTACTTGGCCTGTTTTCATTCACATTTATAACTTTCCTTCATGGATGTGTATGAAGAAGCTGTACACTATCCGGAGTATATTGATATCTGGACCCAGTGATCCTGGAAATGATATTGATATATACTTGCAGCCATTAATAGAGGAGTTAAATGAGCTTTGGATTTTTGGTGCACAAGTGTATGATGCATTCAGAAAGGAGTACTTTATGTTTCGTGCAGCTTTATTATGGACGATAAATGATTTCCCTGCCTACGGAATGATGTCTGGTTGGAGTACTAAAGGGAAATTAGCATGTCCTATTTGTATGAAAAATACACGTTTCCGAAGATTAATGTTTCGACGAACTTTCAGCTTCATAGGGCATCGACGTTTTCTACCAATGGATAATCCATACAGGAAAAATCGGAGACAGTTCGATAATGCCATCGAGACAGATGAGACACCTCAACGAATGTCAGGGACTGATATTGTTAAATAACTTGATGATTTGAATTATGTTCTTGGAAAAAGTCAATCAAATATCAGAAAGCGAAAGCATGCTAATTCGAATTCCAACAGCAATTGGAGAAAGAAAAGCATATTCTTTGAGTTGCCGTATTGGTCATCGAATTTATTACGTCATTTTTTGGATGTAATGCATATCGAGAAAAAAATTTGTGAGATGTTACTTGCTACTATTTTAAATGTCAAAGGCAAAACAAAAGACGATTTGCGGTGTCGTCGTGATTTGATGGATTGGGGTATAAGAGCAAGACTTCATCCTGAGTTAATTGGTCAAAATAAGTGGAAAGTCCCTATTGCCCGTTATTCGATGACAAATGTGGAGAAAAAACAATTTCTTCAAGTCTTGGAAAGTTTGAAGGTTCCGGATGGTTATTCAAGTAATATTTCGAAAAGGGTGAATACACAAGATGTGAAACTCAAATCTCTTAAAACCCATGATTACCATGTCTTGTTACATGAGTTGATTCCCATTTCCATTCGTCATTTACTTTCACATAATGTTAGAGTTGCGGTGATTAAGTTATGTCAATTTTATTGAGATCTTTGTGCCAAAAGATTGAGCCGAAGTGTTGTTCAGAAATTGCAGAGAGATGCACCGATTATTCTTTGCGACTTGGAGAAAATTTTCCCACTGTCTTTTTTCACAATTATGTAACATTTGACTGTGCATCTTCCCACGGAAGTTCTCTTTGGTGGTCTTGTTTCGAGTCGGTGGATGTATCCTACCGAAAGAATGATGTTTACATTGAAATCTTATGTGAGAAATAAATATCATCCTGAAGGATCTATTGTGAAATGCTATTTAGCACAAGAATGCATGGATTTCTGTTCATCGTACCTAGCTAACGTCACTACGAGGTCTAATAGACTAATGAGAACTGAAGATGAGCAATATGATCCCATTGATCCTGCATTTCCTTTAATTCCCCAAACAGGGGGGATATCTGGATCGTACTCGTTGTGTACTTTAAGCAGGGAAGAGTGGGAAATGGCACATCGCACAGTATTATTCAACTGTGGTGTGCTTGATGATTATATGAAGTAAGTAAACTAATAAATATGTATTTTTTTCATTGTGTGATTTCTTTATATCTTGTGACATTTTAATGCTTTCATATCTGTAGAGAACATTTTGAAATTATAAAAAAGAGACATCGCTCTCTATCTATTAAGAGGAAGGAACTGTTGCACAGCAAAGAATTTGCTGCCTGATTAAAGTCAAAGGTAATAGATTTCTTTTTCTTCTTCTCATAACATAATCACATGTCTCTGTTTAATATTATATGTTGGTATCTTTTAGGTTTTAACTCTACCAATGATTGAAGTATCAGATGAAATAAAAGCATTGTCCTTTGGTCCAAACGATGTGGTGCGTGATTGTAATTCAATGGTTGTCAATGGATATAAATTTGTTATAAGTAGTTGTGCAAAAAATATGGCAACACAGCATGACGGTGTCATGATAAGCGCCACAACAGATTGTTATGCGAGTGCATCGGATAGGCAGCCTCGATCAGAAAATATATCATATTACGGTGTTGTTGAAATAATCATTTTATTAGATTACTATGCACATGGTCATGTCGCAATGATGAAATACAAGTGGTTTGATTCAATGACACGACAAGGAATGCATATTGATAACTGTGGATTTAGAGTGATTGATATGAACCGCCAGCTTCATACTGATGAACCTTATATTCTTACGCCACAAGCTAAACAGGTGTTTTATGTAAGTGACCCGTTACAACCACAATTTGGTGTTATTGTTGATGTTATTCCTAGACATATTTTTGACGAAGGCATGGATGACAATGATGTTGTGGATGAACCTGTTGGTATTTATTCGAATGTTGCATTTGATGATATGAATGATGCAATTGTTAGAACAGATTGTGAACCAGAAATTGTCACAGACCCCACATAGCGTTGACACATTTGTAAGTATTTACCTGATATTATCGCAATATTGTATGTGTTTTTTTTAACTTTCATACATGATATCAAAATAACTTGTATATTTTATTCCATTATCAAATATAAAACTATTAATAGACTCACCAATTTATGTTTAACCACTTCACTATTAAATCTTGAACATAGAAAAGTCTTGATATTTTATCAATATAAATATTACACATGAAAATGTATCTCATTGTTTTATGATACAATTGTATTATTTATCATTTTGCATTATTTCTATTTATTTGAGAATATTTTTTTAAATTTCCAGGTCAAAATGTCTGATTATGATGATACTAGAAGGAGTAGAAGAATACTGAGAAACGAACAACGTAGGTCTCCTCCGGGAAACAATGTAAGTACAAATTATGTTTGAATATTATGGTCTTTCATATAATTTATCTTGTTATCGTTCGTTTTATTTTATCATCTATGTTATTTTAGACTGCATCGTTGAGGAGACGCTTGGATTATGCCACTGAGGATGATATTGTGGCGGGGGTACTGATTCTACAGGTCAGCCTACTACTACGCCGCTTGAGACACCAGGAGGCCATCCTCCCATTATGCCACCTCCATATTATCCATACCCACCTTTTCCATATCCCTTTTTGCCTGCACCCACATAGGATGGTAGTTCTCAGACTCCCATCCCTCAGTTTCCATTCCCACCATCCACTGTACAGGGTACTGTGCCCCCATATATTCCATCGCCATATCCATATCCATATCCACCCTCATCTGTACAGGGTTATCCATCGGGTTTTCTGCCTCCATCAGTACACTTTGCATCTACTATACATAGTACTCCTGTAGATATCTCACCTACCATGGAGGCTGCCCCCCCTCCAGACGCAGCACTTTAGGGGTCAACAGATCCCCCATCTATTGGTATTTGTTTAAACATTACGGTTACTGATTAATGATAAATTCATATATATTATTTTCTTTTATTTTGGTTTCATGATTAGCTCCAGCCTCTACCAGACGACGAGGCCGCACAAAAATGCGTGAGGTTTGGAATCGGAACACGCAAATCATAGTTGATTACAATGAGGACAGTGCTATAATTAATAAAAATGGCACGGAATGTAAAAGTTTTATGGGAACACTTTCTAGACATAGCAATATCATTCCGGTTCAACCGATAAGTTGGAATGCAGTTGGACAACAAATAAAGGACAAAGACTGGGCAGAGATTTGGGTAAATAATGTTAATCACCTTTTATATATATATATATATAAATTTATAATATTTTCTTAACAAATATTATGTCCATTGCAGCTTCGATATAATTTTCCCGATGGACAAAATGCAAAGGCTGCAAGGATAATGGATTTAGGTGAAATGTGGTGAGCCTACAAGTATGATTTATATCTTGGGTGGAAAAAGAGAGTTGGTAAAGAGCTTGAAGAAGTATTGGTGATTCAAGATTGCCCAATATCACAATATAAATATATGATCAACTATTGGAAGAGTTCAGCGTTTAAGGTGTTTGTTAAAATTATATATATAATCATTTATTTATTTAAAAACGATTTTAAATTACTTGTTTTATTTATGTTAATGAATTTATATAATTATTTGTTTATAGGAGAAATAAAATAGAAATAAAAAAACAAGAGTGCAATGAAACACATTTATACTCGCGGACACACCTCATTACCAGATCATGAGAAAACGCAGGTAATTTAACATTTAAAATATTTAGCTTTGTTTTGTGTAATTTTTTTAACTTCCAATTTTGATTTATTTCTTTTTTTCAGAAAAAGGCATCGAATATTGAGGTTCGCGTTCCTCACTCAACTTTGTTTTGTACAATCCAAAAAAAGAAAGATGGTAATGTGCCAAATCCCGACATCGAGAAGGCGATTGTAAGTATATTTCAATTTCTTTAATTTTTACTGAATTTAATTCCTTATATTATTTTATCATTTTAATTTATGTTATATATCAATCAACAGAATGCTTTAGAGGCATTGGAAAAAAGAGAACCTGACAATTTGGGCGCAAACGATCATCTACATCAGGTATTAGGAGATGAGCATCAGGGTAGAGTGCGTTGTCGACCTGGGAAGAAGATTGTACCATATCGATACTGGACTACTAACGTTTCTTCGAGTACTGGTTCTAGTTTTGTCACAGTGGAACAAATGAATGCCGCAATCAAAGAAGCAAGTCAAAAATCAGAACAAGCGATAACTGAAAATATGATGAAGTTTATGTTTGCCCTTTCTTCTACACTTCCACCAGAAGCAGCTGCAAAGGTTGATGCATTTTTGATGTCGATGCATTCTGCTAATGTAGATTCTTCTGTTGGAGCCGGAGCCGGACCTAGTGCTGGACCCGGTGCTGGTGCCGGTTCGGATGCAGATGCCGATGTCGATGATGATGTTGGTGGTGTGAGAGGTGGTGATGGTGTTTCTGTAGGAGGTGTGGATGAGGGTTATCATGATTCTGATGATACTGATATTGAGACTCACTTTTGATGTAAATTGTATTTTGGGATTGGTAATGTATGACGAGTTCCATGCATCCGATTACATTGCTTTTTTGATCAATATCATTAATATTTACCATATCTTATTGGGAATGAGAATGACTACTAACCTGTATAGTTAGCATCAACCAAACCACAAATAATTTAAGTAGTATCCACATTTGTACCATAGAATAATGATTTGGAATGCATCATATTCTTTTACAGTGTGATTTTACATTGAATATTTTTAGGTTTAAATGGTTTGGAATGCATCATATTCTTTTTATTATCTAAATCCAAACATTATTAGAGATTTTAGTTATGAAGATGATGATATTGGATCCTCCAACACAAGAACTAGTCCTGGCTATCCCCCAAAAATCTGAGTGTATGTATTCAAGTGGGCTGGCAGGGGGGAAGGGTGTCCAGGCAGGGGGGAGGGGTGTCCAGGCAGGGGGGGAAGGGTGTCCAGGTAGGGGGAGGGCAGCCCTATTAGTATATGTCATGTGTAACCTATAGGGTGAGGTCTATAATGATTCTCCTAGACATGTTCTGGTTGTGTAAAAAATGTTGGGAACTCTCTATTTTCTATTTCTTGATTCATGTATGTTGGTTGTTGGTACCCCATGTTGATAGGATGTTTCATCTTAATTCTAGTATGACCTCCCTTCGTGAGGATAATTTTAAGTTCATTTTGAATTGCACACAATTTTTTAGCATGAGTTGTGCATAGCCAAGTCTAAACCATGTAGCCCCTTGTTGAAACAATGTAGGATCCTTGGGCCAGTGCAGGGGGGCTGGGGAGGGGGAACAAGTGCAGGTGGGCTGGGGTAGCAGGGGGCTGGGGGGGGGGCTGGTGCAGCTGGGGGCTGGGGTTGGGGGCTGGTGCAGGTGGGCTGCGGGGGGGGGGGGGGGGGGACTGGTGCTGGTGGGTTGGGGGGTGGCAGGGGCTGGGCGGGGGGGGGGGGGGGGGGGCTGGTGCAGCTAGGGGTTGGGGTTGGGGGCTGGTGCAAGTGGGCTGCGGGGGGGTGGAGGTGGGCTGGGGGGTGGGAGGGGGACTGGGGGTAGCAGGTGGCTGGGGGGGCTGGTGCAGGGGGCTGGGGAGGGTGGGGGAGACTGGTGCAGCTGGGTTGGGGGTGGACTAGTGCAGCTAGGGGCTGGGGGCTGGGGTTGGGGGCTGGTGCAGGTGGGCTGCGAGGGGGGGGGGCTGGTGCAGGTGGGCTGGGGGTGGCATGGGGCTGGTGCAGCAGGGCTGGGGGTAGCAGGGGGATGGGGGGGCTGGTGCAGCTAGGGGTTGGGGTTGGGGGCTGGTGCAGGTGGGCTGTGGGGGGGACTAGTGTAGCTAGGCTGGGGGTAGCAGGTGGATGGGGGGGCTGGTGCAGGGGGGCTGGGGAGGGTGGGGGGACTGGCACAACAAGAGAGAAAATAAAAAATCTGAATGTGAGGAATTTCTGTGACAGTCAATGCTTTGCACAGGCACATTCAGGTTCACAAGCCCAAGCTTCTTGTAATTTCTGAACCTAAAGCTTCTTTTTCATTAGGATTTGCTGGACTTAATAAATTTGGTTTTAATTTGGTTTCTGCTAGTGGTTCTACTAGTTAGAGGGATCTTTTATGGGTTTTTTTCTCATGATTCATTCGGAAAGGTTGAAGTTATTGCCATTGATGAGAAGATTATCTCTAGAATGTATGTGATTCAATTTCCAGCGTTTCTCTTCCTAAATTTGCTTCAGATCACCATCCAATTCTGGTTAGTTTCAAGAGTAAATAGCAACAAATGCCTCTTACTTTTTGATTCAATAATGCTTGGTCTTTTCAGACTGAATGTGACAATCTTATTAAAAGTTTCTGGTTTAGCATGAATTTTAGCTGGGGTGAATCGGCCTTCTCTTACAAGTTGAGGTTACTAAAGTCCCAACTGAGAATTTAGAGCAAGGCCAATTAGAGTGGGTTGGATAAAGAGATCCTCACTCTCGAGTCGACTTTGCAACATATTCAAGATGAAGCTACTAATTCTGATTTTAGTCAGGACATTTCAATAGAATTGGGTGTTATATCCAGGCTGAACTCTCTTATTACAAAGAGGGAAGGTGTTCGAAAGGAAACTTTCAGAATCAAATGGATACAGGATAGGTATAGGAACACAAAATTCTTCAACTCTCTTAAATTAATTGGGGTTGAATCAATGATTTTTCAACTGTGAGCAATCTAAATATAGAACCCCTTGGGGGATAAACCCAAGATTATCTTGTTACTTTTTTTTGTTTTTTTATTTGACCTTCTTTAATAAATTTTTTTTGATTGAGGTCTTTTTTTGTAGGAAGTTAGGTGGTTCACTTCACATGGAATCCCATTTTGAGTAACTTCTTTCACTCTAAGAAAATTTTCAGGTTGTTTCCTTCCACCCTTAAATTTTTAAGATTTTAAATTCCTATTATATACTTCAAATTAAGTGTGAGGTAAGGGTACACAATTTTTTTCTAATCCTAAATTTTATAATTCTAAATCATTGTTTAAACATTCCGTTTTATTGATTTTTATTAAAAAAAATTATGTTATTCACATAGAATAAGTGAATGTACGTTATAATTTCTATTTTTTTAGTACTTTGGTGAGCATAATTTCACATCCTATTGAAGTGTAGATTTAATGATTTTTATAGATCTAGAGAAGTTATATTTCATCGTAACTTTAACCAATCTACCTTAGTTTTTACTCTGGTTTTGTTCTGTTTTGAACTTTAAATTTTATAAATTAATGTATATGTTTACACTTATAGGAGATTAAATTTTGGAAACCAAAGGTATTTATTCAATAAGAAAAGAAGGGAAATTTTTTCCAATGATCTCAAATGAATGGAGCATCTACACCATGGGAGTAATAGTTTAAATTCTATGATTTTTCTACTTAAACTTGAAAATTCACTTCTTTTTTTTAGTTGAAATAAATGGTTGGAAGTTGCCTTTTAATAAATTTTGTATGCTGAAATCATCTTGTTAAATCTGTTGGTTGTTTCTTCCCTTTTTACTACCTTTTTGTATTGAAATTCTGGTGTGTATGCTTATTCTAATGTTTTACTAAAAATCATTTTTGAACTTCAAATGTTAACATGCATCTACATTAATATCCATGAATATGTGTTGAAGTTGTTAATATAGTAACTAGTGGGTATCATTCATGCATTTTGTGTGATTGTTTGAACTCTATGTTCTTCATTTCTTTTGTTTTTAATATATTAGTTATATGCTTTGTTTGTAATTAGATAAAAAAATTCTTTATTGTTACAAATTGATGCATATATCTAATTAATCATTTCTACCATAGGACGAGGTGGTTGGTGTTGGTTCAAATGCAGGCACGTTGGCATGAAACTGACAAGCAAGGGGGAACATCCATTCTTGGGAATGGGCATCTATGTGAAATTCACTTCTCAGTTACTGGTTTTGATTAGAGTGATATTAACATATTATTTTGTTCCCATGTAGTTTTAAAAACATAAAATAAAAATTTAATCATAGTTTTATGGTTCCAATTCTAAAATATTTTTTATGAGCTGAATTCTACGGTACTCAATTGTTGTGCTCGATATGATTGTATCACCTTCTTTCTTCCATAAACCTTTTACAGTTTGATGAAGATAGGGTGCAACTGGTGATGAAATTTTTGAAGCTCTAATTTCTAATAGTTTAACTTTTCAAAACAAAACATTTTCCTCTCCAGTAAGCTTTGATTTTTGGTTCTTGTATCTACTATTTTTGCAGGATACATGTTTGTATTTAGGCACATAAACACAAATATATTTCTTATCAATTATTTATTCTCTACATAATTACTTCTGATTTATTTTGATCTTTTTTTCTTTATTTCTTGTAGGTAAAATATAGGCTTAGGGTGAAAAGGAAATATGCACCCAAAGTACTCTTAAGGCACCATTTTGTATGATGGTAACATTTTGGTAAGTTCATTTATTTCTTTTTACCATACTACATCATGTATGTTGAGAGGGGTCTTTGATTTGTGGTTCTTGTATCATATATTTTGGTCTGTTGTTATATTTGTTGAAAATAGTCATTTTATGTCTTGAAGTGTTTTTGATAATATCTTCGAGATGTATTGAAGTATGATAGGGGGCTGGGTGGAGGGGGGCAGGGTAGAGGGGTGCAGGGGGGTAGGGTGGAGGGGGTAGGGGGAAGGGGGCAGGGGGCAGGGGCAGGGGGGAGGGTGGAGGGGGCAGGGGGCAGGGAGGTTGCAGGGGGGGTGTAGGGGGTGTTGTGCAGGCTAAGGGGATGGGTGGAGGGGGGCAGGGGCAGGGGGTAGGGTGCGGGATGGAGGGGGGTAGGGGGGTAGGGGGAGGGGGCAGGGGCAGTTTCTCCATACCATTACTCCAATTATTTTTCTTGTTCTTTAATTTTGGGTCACTACCCATGCCTTTATCATAAATGTATTTAGCTTTTGGATATTCATCTTCATTTACCATATTGGAGGTGATGATAAACTTCTAACTGATTAAAATTTCCTCATCATCATCATACCATAATACACGACTTAAGTGTGTAAATTTATCCATATACTATCTAGGATAAGATTTTGACTCTATGGAGGCCTTATTCTTAGTAATCATTGCAGCAGGTACTTTCGTGAAACCCCATACTGATCATTATTTTTAGTAGGTAAGGGATTCTGCTGCAACTTATTTTGATGATCCTTGGGTGTACTCATATTCAGCGAACCTGGTGAGGTTTCCTTCCTGGATTGTTCCTAGATAGCTATGTATGAAACATGCATGAGGGGTCCCTCAGAATGTGTCATCATCAATTAATGATAGGTAGGAACCTGCAAGAAATTTTTCCCATTTTTCACCACTTGAGAACCATGAGATGCAATCAGGTTAGGTAAAGCATCCAAAAAGCAACACCTCTATGTAGGCATGCCATCAAATGTTGCCTCATTTTAAGTACTCTCTTCAAGACCAGCTACATTTGTATAGAGGTCCACATTGACTTTCTGCCTATTTTTCCCATTCATGAGTATTTACATTAGGCTTTCCTACAACGTTTCAAATACCTACAGTCCCTTGGATCTGTACAAAACATCAGGAAAAGGTGCCCCCAAAATACATGCCCCTCGAACTGGATGTTCTATCCAATGTTTATCTCTCTATCAGGAAGGGGTACATTGTCCTCATTCAAGGATTTTCCTGGGGGTGGGCCCTCTAGAGTAAATAAAACACACTGAGAATAATCCATGTTTTTTTCATTAGAAGGACCATCCTAAGGTGATGTTGAAGTGATTAAGTCTGTAGTTTTCACAGTATCCTTCTACACTGATATAACCCCTATCTTATCCACATTATAAGGGACATTAGTTTATTTTCTCTCCAAGTCATAGATTGGAATATTCATCTTACCGTTCCAACTTTCATAGTTAGAGACATCATTCCCCTTCATATTCTAAAAAGAACACTCCTTGTCCTTATTACATTCTGGAGAATGATGAAAAAAACATATAATTCATATAGAACTGTGGTTTCCTTTCGTATTGGATCAGAAAGTCTATAAATTCATCTAGTTAGTTAAGACTACTTCTTCTAGAATCATTATATACATGTCCACATTCACATGGGTTATCACATAGTGTCTAAACCTTGGGTTATCGGTATGTATATCCAACCAAATTGAGTTCCCCACGACTGAGAAAATTTCCCAAAAATTGTGTGAGTACCAATAGAGCTATCCAGGCAGGGGGAGGGGTGTCCGGTAGGGGGAGGGGTGTTCGGCAGGGGGGAGGGGTGTCCGGCAGAGGGGATGGGCTGTCCAGGCAGGGGGATGGGCTGTCCAGGCAGGGGGAGGGGTGTCCAGCAGGGGGAGGGGTGTCCAGGCAGGGGGAGGGGCTATCCAGCAGGGGGGGCTGTCCAACAGGGGGGAGGGCTATCCAAGAGGGGGGAGGGCTGTCCTGCAGGGGGAGGGCTGTCCAGCAGGGGGGAGGGGTGTCTGGCAGGGGGGAGGGGTGTCCGGTAGGGGGGATGGGATGTCCAGGCAGGGGGAGGGGTGTCCAGCAGGGGGAGGGGGTGTCCAGCTGGGGGAGGGTGTCCGGCTGGGGGGAGGGTGTCTGGCAGGGGGGAGAGGTGTCCGGCAGGGGGGAGGGGTTTCTGGCAGGGGGGAGGGGTGTCCGTAAGGGGGGAGGGCTGTCCGGCAGGGGGGAGGGTTGTCCGGCAGGGGGGTGGGGCTGTCCAGCAGGGCGGAGGGCTGTCCAGCAGGGGGAGAGCTGTCCAGCAGGGGGAGGGATGTTCAGCAGGGGGGAGGGTTGTCCAGCAGGGGGAGGGGTGTCCAGCAGGGGGGGAGGGGTGTCCAGGCAAGGGGCGGGGCTGTTCGGCAGGGGGGCGGGCTGTCCGGCAGGGGGGCGGGCTGTCAGGCAGGGGGTCGGGCTATCTGGCAGGGGGGGTGTCCGGCAGGGGGGAGGGGTGTCCGGCAGGGGGAGGGGGTGTCCAGCAGCGGGAGGGGCTGTCCGGAAGGGGGGAGGGTTGTCCAGCAGGTGGGAGGGCTGTCCAGCAGGGGAGGGATGTCCAGCAGGGGGTAGCGGTGTCCAGCAGGGGGGAGGGTTGTCCAGCAGGGGGGAGGGTTGTCCAGTAGGGGGGGGGCTTTCCAGGCAGGGGGAGGGGCTGTCCAGGCAGGGGGTGGGGCTGTCCAGCAGGAAGGGAGGGGTTGTCCAGGCAGGGGGAGGGGTTGTCCAGGCAGGGGGTGGGGCTGTCCAGCAGGGGGGAGGGGCTGTCCCGCAGGGGGGGAGGGGTGTCCAGCAGGGGGGAGGGCACCCTGCGGCGGTCACGCTGCGGTCACGCCGCGGTCACGCCGCGGTCACACCGTGATTTGGCCCTTCTCCAGGACGACACCCTACGGCGGTTACTCCTCCAGGACAACACCCTGCGGCGGTCACGCCGCAGTCACGCCGCGGTCACGCCGCGGTCACGCCGCGATTTGGCCCTGCTCCAGGACGACACCCTGCGGCGGTTACTCCTCCTTAGAGAAACATTAAATGGTTAGCTCTATAATTTTTCGTATTTCCTCATTCCTAAACTATATCTCCTCTCAGCGCTGCCTCTCATCCATCTTTCCACAAAACGTGCATAATAGGTGGTACAAAGGATCAATTCAACTGAAAACATTGGTTTGGAATTTTCTGGAATATTTTATTGTACATGTATCACATAATATTTATTCGGTAATTCTTCTTTTTTCTCATCCTCTTCACATGTTCTCCGAACCAGATCATCCTCATACTCTGTACATGTCATCTGAACTGGATCAGCCTGTTGTGATGGAAATTCAATGTCTGCTTTTGGCTGTTTTAGATGAAATTCCTTCATAATTCCCTCATCTCATGTAGCACTCATTGGGGGGGGGGGGGTTTGCAGGAGGTGTCTAGGGGGGTTTCTGGGGGGTGTCCAGGGTGTGTCCAAGAGGTGTCTAGGAGGTGTCCAGGGGGTGTCCAGGGTATGTCCAGGGTGTGTCCAGGGGGTGTCCTGGGTGTGTCCAGGGGGTGTCCAGGGGGTGTCCAGGGGGGTGTCCAGGGGTGTGTCCAGGGGGTGTCCAGGGGGTGTCCAGGGGGTGTCCAGGGGGTGTCTAGGGGGTATTTTTTTATGGATTTGGACACCCTATAGCCATGGTTCTAAACCGTGGCTATTGGTTTATTTCCATGGTTTTTAACGGTGGCTATAGACATAATACCATAGTTTTAAACCGTGGCAATATATTCTGTCCGGCCTTTAGTATAGCCACGGTTTCAACTGTGGCTATAGATTTAAATCCACGGTTTGGAACCGTGGCTATAGGTCTAGGCCTATAGCCACGCGAAACTTAGCCACGGTTTGAGGAACCGTGGCTATTACCTATAGCCACGGTTTGAGGGCCTATAGCCACGGTTTAGAACCGTGGCTATAGCCCGAATTTCCAGTATTGATGTGAATAAGTAAATGGAATTATTTCATTTTATCTGTTCCATATTATGCTGAAGTTCAAGTTTAAAAGGATTTTGTTTTAGTTATACATTTCCTTAAATGTTTATGTTTATTTATGAAAGTTTCCGCTATATTGTTATCCTTACTGAGCATATGAGCTCACCCCTTTCAATGATTTAATTTTTTTCCAAGATGTAAAGAAGTATTTTATGAATGACCTACAGGGATAGTATAAGAAAATATGAAGACAATATGTTGTTGTATTTTTTTCACTTTATGATGTAATGTAATACTTATGAATATATCTAGTGTTACCAAGGATACTAAACTAATCAGTCTTTCGAGACTGGATCTTTTGTGATCATGAAAATATTATGTAATAATGCACCGACTCTGGGTAACTGAGGTCGGGGCATTACAGTTGGTATCAGAGGAAGTTTAGTACAAACCTTGGAAGCTAGATTTAGATAAACTCTGATTAGAGCACATAGCCCTAAAATAGACTTCGAGGATTAGTATAGAATAACTTCCTATAATTTTGGTATTGTAGAGATTTTGTGAGTTTTCCAAGCAATACATCTCTGTCTGGATACGATCAGGTAGAGGCAGCTCTGGCATAGATGTACCTAGGGGTAAAACCCGAAAACACCACTTTGAGCTAGACTCGAACGGGAACTAGTGCACGACAATGAGCATTGAAGCACTCTTGGTTACGACACTCCCAGAGGATATGCTTAGGATAATTCTCATTTTATTTAAAAACCATTATGAAGGGTTTATGAGTACATACTTCCTCAATGAAAACATTTTTTTATGATTATGGATTATATCCATAAATAGTTCAATTTATCTTAAGTGATTTACAAGTATGGAATTATGTATTTTGATTCATAAACTGATCTAGTTTATGCCATTGTTTAGAAATGGCACCTAGTGGAAGGAATGGAAACCATATCAATGCACGCACTCCATGTAGGGATTTCCCTCCTGGTCAAGATAATTATAGTGGAGCTGGTGATGCAACCTGTGCTGAACAGTTAATCACCATACTGGGATAACTCACTCAGGTTATAAAGAATAACCTTACCCGTATGGAGCACCTTGATCCGCAGCATGGAGGATCAATGTTAGATCGCATCATGAGGCAACAACCACCAACATTCAATGGGGGTAGAAATCCACTAGTAGCTGAGCAATGGATAAATTCCTTAAAGAAAATATTCCACGCCTTGGGCAGTAGTGAAAGGGAAAAGTTTTCATGGCAGTTTACCACCTCACTGGAGATGTTGATCAATGGTGGTCATTGATTCAAAATACGTAGGAAGATGATGAAGCATAAAATATGGAATGGAGGGAGTTTAAAGATATTTTCTTAGAAAAATACTTTCCTCATGACCATCGAGCAGATATGGAAAGACAATTTCTGAGTCTGAGGCAAAAGGAGGACGATAATGTTTCAAAGTATGAGTCTAACTTTACAAGGTTAACAAGGCATGATGTAGATTATATACATAACCCAAGAAGTGAGACTGGTCATTTCTTTGATGGTTTAAAACCATTTCTCCGTCGAGCATTAGTCTCACAATCCTTCTCGTCATACGAAGATATTGTCTCATGTGCTATCAATACAGAAAAAGATTTCTTTAAGTCTTATGAATTTAAAGCAAAGCAAGAGAAGAAGAGATCTGATGATCACTCTGGAAATGGAAATAAGGGGAAGAAGGGAAAAGTTTAATATCCATCCTACTATAAATGTGGGAAGAAATACCCTGGTACTTTCTTAAAAGGAATGAGAGTCTGTTACAAGTGTGGTGAAAAAGGCCACCATGCTCGTGATTGCAAGGGGAAGAAAGAAGCTACCTATGTTAAATGCTACAATTTCAGGGAGATGGGACATTATGAAAATGAATTTCCTAAGAGTCAGGAAAACTTAACTCAGAAAAGGCCAAGGGATCAAGCCCAAGCTTATATTATCACTACTGCTGAGGTAGAAGCTCCGAAAGACGTGGTGGCAGGTAATTTAATGGTTTCCTAAAGTTTAGTCAATGCTTTATTTGATTCTGGATCATCGCATTGTTTCATATCTTCCCAGTTTGCTAAGAAAATTAGATATTTACAATTTGGTTTAAAAAGGGAGTTGCTAGTCAAAACTTCTAATGGAAGTATCATTGCAACAAGGTTCTGTTAATCATTCCCCATTAGAGCATATAAATGTTCTTTATCTATGGATCTCATCATCAAACCTATGATTGAGTTTGATATAATCCTCGGTATGGATTGGCTTTCAGACCATGATGTGAATATTTATTGTAAGAAGAAGGAGGTTAAATTTTTTGATGATGATGATAAAGAACACCTTATCTTTAGAGGAGAATCGTCACCACCTGATTCTTATCTAGATTCACCCCCAATAGCTCAACTAAATTCAATTATCGGGGAGGAAGAGAATGATATAACTGTGGGTGAGGAAAGGAATGTTCAAATAGAGGATTTACCAATTGTGAAAGAATATGTAGATGTGTTTCTGGAAGATTTACTTGGACATCCTCCAAAACAAGAAATTGCATTTTCCATTGATTTAATTCCTGGTTCAAGGCCCATATCGAAGACACCTTATAGAATGGCCACTATATAATTAGTTGAACTAAAGAAACAACTAGAGGAATTGAGTAATAAGGTATTTATTCACCCTAGTGTTTCTCCATGGGGATACCATGTCCTTTTTGTTAAGAATAAAGATGGATCTATGAGGTTATGTATTGACTATAGAGAAATCGGTGCTATAACAATAAAGAACAAGTATCCCATACCTCGCATTGATGCTTTATTTGACCAAATGCATGGAGCTCAATACTTTTCAAAGATTGACCTTCGATCTGGATACCCTCAGTTGTGTGTGAAGAAGGAATACATTTCGAAGACAACATTTTGAACCAGGTATGGGCATTATGAGTTTACATTAATTCCTTTTGGGATGACTAAAGCACCCTCTGTTTTCATGGATCTAATGAACAAAGTTTTCAAGGAATATCTTGATGACTTTTTAGTGGTATTTATTGATGATATCTTGGTATACTCCAAAATCTAAAAAGATCACGAAAATCACTTGCGCATTATATTGAAGACTCTGAGAAGACATGAATTATATGGGAAGTTTAGCAAGTGTGAATTCTGGCTTCTGGAGATTTCTTTTCTTGGCCATATTGTCTCTAAGGATGGAATTTTCGTTGATCATTCTTAGACAAGAGCAATCCAAGAATGGACACACCAACGAGTATAACTGAGGTATGCAGTTTTATTGGTTTAGCAGGTTATTATCAACGTTTTTTCCAGAATTTTTCTTGGTTGGATAACCCATTAACAAACCTCACACGTAAAGGGGTTAAATTTGTTTGGACAAAAGAGTGTGAAGAATGTTTCAAAGAAAAAAAGAAAATATTAGTCAATGCTCCTATATTGACTCTACCATCGGGGAATGATGGGTTTGTTATTTATAGTGATGCATCAAATAAAGGACTTGGTTTTGTCCTTATGTAGAATGATAGGGTTATTGCCAATGAATCACAAAAATTGAAAATTCATGAGCTAAACTATCCTACTCATGATCTTGAGTTAGCAGCTGTAATCTTTTCTTTGAAGATTTGGATACACTATCTCTATGGTGAGAAATATGAGATTTATACTGATCGCAAGAGTTTGAAGTATATTTTCTCAAAAAAAGAACTCAACATGAGGCAAAGGAGATGGATTGAACTACTCAAGGATTATGATTTCACGATACACTACCACCTGGAGAAGGAAAATAAGGTTTCAGATGCTTTGAGTAGAAAAGATCATGGAGTTTTGAACAAGATGAGAGTTGAGAGGGATCCTATTTTCATGGATCTAGTAAAGATGGATAGGGGAATCACCATGGAAGGTGAAACATCAATACTTTTTCAAATGGTTTCAAAAACATATTTACTAGAAAGGATAAAGAGTTCTTAGATCGATGATGAAGAGTTTCAAAAGAAGATTAAAGATGTGAATGATGGGAGATTGAGTGACTTTGTGTATGAAGAAGGAATTTTGAAATTTAGGAGGAGACTTTGTGTTCCTGATATACCTGATCTAAAAAGGGAATTGTTGGACGATGCTCATAGTTACAATTTATCTATACACCCTGGGAGCACCAAGATGTATATAGATTTGAAAGAACATTTTTGGTGGGACAACATGAAGAGGGAGATTGCTGATTTTGTGTCTAGATGTATGGTTTGTCAAAAAGTGAAAGCTAGAAGGAAACAGCCTAGAGGAGTCATGCAACCTCTTCACATACTTGAGTGGAAATGGGATAATATCACGATGGACTTTGTCATGGGAATACTCAATACTCCTAGAAGGAATGATGCAATATGGGTCATTGTTAATCGTCTTAACAAATTAGCACATTTTCTTACTATAAGAGAAGATCTAACACTTGAACGTCTAGCAAGGCTATATATTAATGAAGTTGAGAGACTTCATGGAGTACCCATATCAATTGTTTCTGATCATGATCCACATTTTACATCAAGATTCTGGAATAGTCTTCAGAAGGCCTTGGATACTGAACTTCGTTTGAGCACTGCTTACCACCCCCAAACTGATGGACAATCAGAATGGACTATTCAAACCTTAGAAGACATGTTGAGATCTTGCTCACTTGACTTTTAGGGTATGTGGGATCAATATTTTCCTCTTGTGGAATTTTCTTATAACAATAGCTTCCATTCAAGTATTTGGATGGCACCATATGAAGTTTTATATGGAAAGAGATGTCGCACACCAACCTGTTGGGATGACGTTGGTGAAAGAAAACTCGTTGGTCCAGAACAGGTGGAGGAAATGATGGAAAAGGTGAAGGTAATCCAAAAGCACATCAAAGCAGCTCAAAGTAGGCAGAAGAGCTATGTTGATAACCGAAGGAAGGATTTAGAGTTTCAGGTGGGAGATCATGTTATCTTGAAGGTATCTCCATGGAAGGGAGTTATAAGTTTCAGTAAGAAAAGTAAATTGAGTCCCAGGTACATAGGACCTTTCGAAATTCTAGAACGAATTGGCATTGTAGATTATCGTTTGTCAATGCCGCAAAATCTCTCCAAAGTTCACGATGTGTCCCACGTATCACTATTGAGAAAGTACATGCCTGACCCAACGCATGTGCTCACCTATGAGGAATTAGAACTTGAACCTAGTTTATCTTATTGCGAAGAGCCTTCCAAGATTCTTGATACAAGAGAACACGTGCTGAGAAATCGGACGACTCGTCTGGTAAAAGTTTTATGGAGAAACCATAAGATGTAAGAGGCAACGTGGGAACCCGAGGAACATATGATTAAGAACCACCCGAGCCTTTTTATGTAGTAATATTCTAGAAATCTCTAGGAATAAATTATTTGAAGGAGGGGAAATGCGACACCCCAAGATTCCACGGTATGCTTCTCTTTGAATAATACAGTAGTGTGTGTTGTATGCAACTTCGAGTTCTAACACACACCACAACCAATCAAACTAGCTGTTATGAATAGTAATATCCACTTTTTGAAATTTTATAAATTTTATCTTTCAAAATGGACTTCATTTATAGATTCAGAATATCAAAATTAGCTTAGGGTGATTTTTTGGTATTTTTCTGAAAACATTCAATTTTTGATTAATAGTGAAAAAACACTTTGTTATAGTTTAAAACTGAATTTTTATTTAAATAATTATTTATTTATTTTAAATTTAATTAAGGTCAAAATAGATACGTAATACCCATATATGTTCAATGTAATTCATTGGAGTTAGTTTAGAATAATTTTAGATATATAAAAATTTTATTGAAATTTTCACCATCTTTTACCCACATCATAGGAGAATTTGCAAATTCACATAAAACTTAATTTTACCACTTCTGTGAGTGAAATTTAGAAAATCCAAGAGACACGGTTAATATCAAGGAGTAAAATGTGCTTCAATAAGATAAAAATAAATTTTGTTGAATAGTAACTTTTTACTTTTATTTACCACGGTTAAATGTAAATAGGGTAATTAAGGGTAAAACTGATGTTAATATTACCCTAACACATGTCCTAATTCTATTGGACAACTGTATATCGACCAAAAACAACCTTATTAATAAAATATTATCATTTATGTCCACTAGGATTAGATTAGGACAATTATTACTATTTAATTTAAAGAAGAGTTAAAAGAGTTAAAATCAAAGTTTAATAACTAAAACAATTTTAATATAGGGTTATACATAAGATAAATTCAAATATAAATATTCATTAGAAATATAAATACATTTCCCACATAATGGTATTTTATTTATAATTTTTATACATTAAATAATTTAATTTATTTATTACACAATAATGATGCGGTAATTACCTTATTAGTGAAATATTAAAATAATTGATATTATAAATACCCAAATAAATATAATTTTAGACTTTTAATGAATTAAATGAATTTTTTAAATTAATATGACATGTTATGGTTGATTAAATGAATTAGGTTCTAAGTAATAATTCTTTTATGAATTTATAAAAAACAAAATACCAAATAGTGTCAAAATTGAAATAAAAGAGTTTTTAAAACAAATATTATATTATTAATTGATATTCTATACCTAAAAATATTAGGTTCGGCCAAAATACTTATATAATGATAATTGTATCATTAATGAACCACTTGGGGTTCTCTTTGTTGTATATAGTATGTTTATTAACCATATAATACAACAATACAAAGAGACATGGTAAACGTCAAACTATTTAACTAAGAGTTAAATATAAATGATAAGGTTAATTTAGTGCCCCAAACCTGTCTATAATCTATTGGTTGAAAGGATTTAGACCCATACCCACCTTAGCCTCGAAATAAGTCACTTTTTAGCCATTATAAACCGAAAATGAATTTATTATAAAATAATATTTTAAGTTTCTTCTAAGGTGCCCCTCACCCCTATTATAAAAGGGCACTCCCCCTTCTCTCAAATTCACACCATCAAAGACTTTTTGATCGGCCAACCCTACCCAAATACTCTCTCAACATCCCTCAATTCAACCTAGAGGCCTTATTTTGATCATAAATCCAACCTAAGGAGCCCTTTTGATCAAATCAAGAGGAAGAACTCGAAGAAGAGGTAATGATTTCACCACCCTCTTTCAAGTTCCTTTCTTCTTCCACTTCTTATTTATTTGTTATTTACATTATAAAATAATAAATCCAGTATCTTCTATATACTGTGATGTTATAAAAAATATGGTAAAACCATATTCAGTATTATATCCATCCTTTGAATTACATGTCACCATACGTGCGTACGTACGGCCTACCGTCTCCACGTTGTGGTGTAATTGTTATTCAATACATTATTATTTGGAACGGTGTGATAATGAAGTGTAATTGATGTAAATAATAAATATAACATGATAATGATTCTTTATATATGATATAATATCAAATTATATATTATTTTAATATCAAAATAATAATATTGTCGCTCGTGCGTACGTACAGACTACCGTCTCCACGAACGCGAACAGATTCATTCCTCATCGTATCCATTCAAGACTAATTATCATTTGATCATTAAAAGTAATGTTTAAGAACTTTATATAATTATGGATAAGAATAAGATACATCCTATCCATAACAAACATGGCGTACATAACAACACAAATAAAGGAAAACGAATCAGTTAACACCCGAAAAAACGATAATACTAAGATATTATTAACAAAGCAATGTTAAAAGATAATATATGATATCATTTTAATATATATGATTCTTGTATAATTTAATAACAATTATTTCACCATTATAAAGGAGGTAAACCAACCCTCGACCAAGGAAAAGTACAAGGTAAGGGTTTATTTCACAATCTCTTCATTATCCGAGGTTGTTTATACGTAATTATCTACTAGGACCTATTTATCATCCAAATCCATGTTTCTTAAAAATTTATTTCAAAACATTCTTACTATTTTACAGAATATGGTTTAAAGTCATTTATACCCTTGTTTGACTTTTTATAAGAATTTTATAAAGGAATCTTTCTGTGGTTTTCCAAACAAGGTCCTTTTTAACATTTTCGATAGAATTAAGGTAAGAATGTCTTTTTTTAACTTATACGGCGGGTGTGGCTATTTTTTGCCGTTATAAAATCGTTGAAACATCCCTTACAAGCTTATAAGAATATTTTGAAATTAAATTTTTTATTTTATAATTATGTGACTTTTAAATGATTTCGAAAAAGAGATATTTATCTCAAATAGTTTTGATTTCATCTATATCAACATCCTTTGATGGATTTTGATCGTATTTGAAGTTGATTTATTATGATACAAAACTTCCATATAGTATTGAAGGTTTTGTGATATTTTTGACTGTGGATGTGTTATTTTTATACCATTCATGGTTTATGGAGAAAGTATTGACATTTCGTATGCTAGTTTTAATACGAATTTTTATGTTATGTTTAAACCTGTTCATATGAGGGATGCATTGGACTTAATAAGTGACGGGTGGAGCCCGCTATGGATCCTTGATGCATCTGTAGGTCTCATGATACAAACTAGTGTCTTGGAACAAGGCCTTGACAAAATCTTATTTCTAGTCTTGGCACAAGGACTTGACTATGTGGTTATGATAGTCTGGCATTATGCATTCCATCATTTTAAAAGTGGTTATTGATATTGCATGTGATTATTTGACTAGTAGAATATCCATGTGAATAAGTAAATGGAATTATTTCATTTTATCTTTTCCATATTATGCTGAAGTTTAAGTTTAAAAGGTTTTTTTTAGTTATACATTTCCTTAAATGTTTATGTTTATTTATGAATGTTTCCGCTATATTGTTATCCTTACTGAGCATCTGAGCTCACCCCTTTCAATGTTTTAATTTTTTCCAGGATGTGAAGGAGTATTTTATGGGTTTATCATGCATTAATGAGTTTTTATTGTCTAAATTATTATTATTTACATATTATATCAATATTTATCTTATTATTAATGTATCACCCTCTTTGATAGTAAACAACTACCAAAATAAGCCTATTCACAAATTTTATCATCACGAATCAAAATTAAAATTATTATTAAATGAAAATGAAATTATAAATCATTAAAAAACATCTATTATAATTAATATAATGATAATAGAATGAATAAATTTTTATAGGTTTAGAATAATCGACTCTACCATTATGAAACATGTACTAAACAAATTATTAAAACTAATAACATCCGTTTATAAGATAAGATATAAATTACAAATATATTTGTAATGAATAATTATAAATTAAGCTTATAAAAGGTTTGAAGAATTAATAATTCTCTTAATTAAGTAATTAATATTGTAATTTTTCTTATAAATTCTGTTAAATTACTTTCATTGAATTCATGAAATAAGGAAATGGTTTTTGTTGACTAAATTTTCATTCATTGAGTTGTGATTGTTCTTTTTGAAATTTATTCATATAATTTTGGTACGTTATTCCTTATGATTCTGTTATTTATAATTTCATATCTATTTTCTCTGGATTTAAATTTCTTTCACATTAACCCATTTTCACTCTAACTTACTTCATGAATCATGATGTCCATAATGAATTTTCTCATCTCACTATATCTCTTTGTGTTTTATTCCATATTCAACACTTATTTCTTCTTCTATGGGGTATATACGCCCATGTGGATTAATTTTATCATAATTTTCATGAAATTCATGAAATTTCATAATCTATCACATGTTAATTTTTCAAGGGTTTTCAATTATAGTGATACCAATGTTATAAAGGATATAGATAACTTAAAATTTACTTCTTTGAGTTATGATATATATTATTAAACATCTTATTTACATGCATGGGTTCTTCGACCAAAAAATAGTTTTATATTGAATTTCTTATTTATAACTAAGGAAATTTATTTTTTGAATTCAAAGATCCTTCCATGATGAATTTCCATCTTATAGAAGTATCATGTTGTTAATAATAACTCAAATACTTCCCATGTAAGCACTTTTAATTCCATATAAATATTTTATATTCCCATCAATATTATCCTTTATTTTGACAAAAAATCATTTTTTTCTTAGGATATTCACATTTCCCCTTTAATTCATTTCAAAAGTATGTTTTATTATAAATTTTCATTATTTGGAATTCACTAAAGGTATTTTTAATTTTTTAATGTTATTTTACTTTCATGGTTGTATTTTTTTTACCCTCGTCATTTCATTTGAAAAAAATATTCATTTTCAAGGACCCATTATTAAATATTTTTTTTAAAGTAAATGTTTTCAAAGGTATTCACCTCATCTTTGAGAAGATATCTTTGGAATAGGAATCATAACTTTTGTTTCATGAAAATTCTAAATAGGCTTTCTAAAAACTCTTTTATTGTTTTTATTTAATTTTTATCTTAATAAAAAAATGACTTATCCCCTTGGAAAATTATTTTTCATACTTATTAAATCCTATTTTGTGTGATTGAAAATTTTAGGTATCTTCTGATCTAATTCTTAGTGACATTTTATGTTTTATCATTTCTAAAATTTTATGAAAACCACTTTACTTTCCCTGGATTCATTATGATATGATGAATTAATGATTTAAAGTGGGACATATATATATATGGATGATTAATGGATGGGGTATAATATATCCTTATAATGTAATGTTTATATTTTTAAATAACATCATATATGTATAAGTAGGAATAATTAAGTTCATCTTGCTAAGTGTTAGCGGATATAGTTACTTGTGAAGGTGATGTATAAGAAGGTAAAATTAAGTTATACCATCAAGTATGGGTTGATTTAGTAACTCATGAAGGTGATATATATTCAGGTATGAGTTCATTTCACCATAATGTATGGGTGTCAATACTGACTCATGAATGATATGTTCACTATGATTGTGTTTGTTCTGATGTGAATTATTATTATTTATTTCTAGGACATGTTAAACATAAATGAAAAATGTATGTTATTATTCACCAAGGACCATGTTTATTATGTCATTATCACACATAGTTTTTCCATAGTGTCTGTTTGTTAATTTGATATTACATGTCCCTCTATCAAGACATATGAATTACTCTTATTTTTACTTGTCCTTTGGAATAACATATTTCTCCCATTATAATTTTTTCTCATATACTTAAGATTTAAACCATTGATAACATGCAGAGATGCTTTACCTTACTAAATATTTATGCTCACCCCATTCTAATATTTCTATTTTCTTTGTTATGAATGTGAGTATAACTTATGAAAATTATACAAGGGGGTCTTGTGTGGTTTAATTTTGAAGAAATGTTCGTATGTGTTGTCAAATATGTTGCTCATATAACTAATCCTCAAAGATATAAAACATTATATTATTATAATTGTGTGATTATTTTATGATATAATTTTTTACTTATTGAAATTATTTAAAATAAAAATATTTTTCTCTTGGATCTAATAAAATTATATCAAATACTATGTTTAGATAATGTGTTTTTAGCACCAGATTCAGGGGAGTGGGACTGGGGATCCACAATTGGTATCAGACAAATGTTTATAATTTTAGGGGATTAGGATTAAAAAAATTTAGTAAAACTTCAAGGGATAATAATTAACATTAGATATAAACCTAAGGATTTAGAAGTCGAAATTGGGTGGTTTCCCTAAAATTACATCCATATCTGGATTCAAACATGTTGATACAATCTAAAAAATTGATATATATAGGGTTAATTTCACTTAAAATTGGTTATTTATATATACATTGTGAACCATTGTGAATGATTTAAAAGGATGTTAATGATGTTTTATTTAAATAGTTTGGAATGGAAACTTTAAAAGATAATTAAAAGTGATAAACTATGTTAAACTAATGGAGTGATAGGTTGATATAATTGGTTATTTATATATACTTTATGAACCATTGTGAATGATTTAAAATGATGTTAATGATATTTAATTTAAATAGTTTGGACTAGAAAATTAAAAAGATAATTAAAAGGGATAAACTAGGTTAAACTACTGGAGTGATAGGTTGATATAAATAAGTGATAGTTTAACTAAATGTATAATGGGTTGAAATGAAGGTGTCATCGAAGAATATACCTTAGTATTGAGTTTTCATATTCGTATGATTATTTAATATTGTTTAAGTGGATATTATCATTACCAATTTGGATTTAGTATTTTTTCAGAAATAGGGTAATCAAAAAAAGTTGTGAAAGGATTGTCCATAGAAACACATATAACCAACTGAGGAAGTATATTTGGAATAAACTGATGAGGTAAAGTAAAATCTCACCTATTACCTATTATATAGAAAATAATGAGCCTCTTAGTTATAAGATTTTGAGTTTGATATATTATTACGAACTATATCAGATTTTCTATTATACCCCTTATATTCATTCAATATTGAGTAATAATTAAAATAGTGAGAACAATATTTCTCTTATGGGGGAGAATGTAACACCCTGCATTTTTATTATAATTCTTTCCTTTAAATACATCTAATGTTTTTGATTAATTTATCTACATAAAACACTAAACTAAAATGATCCATGACATATTATATGAATATTTTTTAGAAAATAATAATAAGTCCTTTCATAAATAAAAAATATATAACTAATGTAAAATTTCTTACATTTATAGGATAAATTTTTAATATGATTTACTATTTAAAAGGATTGTTCTTCCTTAAATATCTATTTTCTTAAGAACCATTTTCTATTTATCCAAATAAATTTAATTAACCACATTTAAAATATTATTATACACAAAGCAATATATTTACAATATATAAATGAAAATTGATATGAAATAATATAAAAAAAGTTTAATATATCATTTTTAACAAAAAAAATCATTATATTTTTATTTTTAAATATAAATTTATATATTTTATAATTTAAATTCAATGAAATTAACTTTGTTCTTGAACTATTTAGGTCAAAATTATCATATTGTTAATATTTCATATTTTTGGAAAAATAATGAATTTTTTGATGAATAATGAAAAATATTGATTTTTTAAAATATTATAACTTTTATGAATTTTTCATAACCCAATAGTGATTTGAAAATTTATGGAAATTTTTTTATATACCAAATATGTATTAAAAATTTAAAAAATATCATTTAAAAATACAACGTTAAAGTTATGAAAACCAATTTTAACTTTTTTGTAAACCTAAGTAATGTTTTACTTTAACAAAAAACAATTTTTCGATTTTTTCTTTCAAATAAAAATTCTCAAGATAAAATTATGTTTCGGATTTTTTTGAAGGAAAACTAAATATTATTAAAATAATTATATATCAATTAATTACATAATTCAACAATATTTATAATTGTATCATTATCAAAGTTTTTAAGCATAAAAATACAATTCTTCTAAAAATATTTGTTATGTGTTATGTGCACTAATTTTATTGTTAGTTATTATCACCATTACAAATATTATTTAAAACTTATTTAATATATGGAATCAATGGGTAAAAACTTATATAATATTGACCACTTATTTTTAGGATTTAAAATGAAATTACTTAGGTAATAATTCGTTACCACAAATGAATTTTTTTTTTGGAAAAGTGAAGAATATAATATTGAAAGGATTAAAAAGATACTAAAAACACATTATAAAATTATTTTTCAGGATTTATTATATTTACCCCAACTCTCACTACTTTATTTTCCATTATTGGATTCACACTACCTTTTTATAGGGAATTTACCTTTTATATTATGGGAAAGATGCCACTCTATTCCCTTATAAAAGGAGAAATTACCAGATAAATTTTCATCAAACCCCATATAACATCCCAAACCAGGTGCGACATGCCAATGCCTCGAATGGATCGGTTGAATGACCTCAATCAAGTCTCCCCATATTCTAGTGGTTTCTAACTAGAAGTAAGGGTCTAATATCAGTCACGGGGAGACTATACCCTCTTTTTTCAGAGTAATACTCCCTCAGAAAATAAGAAACAAGAACATAAAAACATATCCATTACCAGAGTAATACCTGCATCACAATATAATCGAAAATATAAATACAATATAAAAACTGATCAATAGATATGCCATGCTAAATTACCTGTCAAGTGTAAAAATGAACATTCGAATGTAAAGAAACATAAAAATTCCAAGCGGGTCCCAATCCACATCTAGTGTGACCTCCCGGATTTGGATTCCACTCAATGGGTGCCCTAAGCCTTGTGGTCCACATGGCCTCAAGTGCATCTCCCTGAACGTCAGAGACTACTGACTAGCAGTGAGGGCTAGGGGTGTCTGTGGGGAGAATATTACCTCATTACCAAAGTGTAGCATAGTGGGCGGATGTAATATCCATAAATAGTGGAAGAAATATAAGTAAACATAAGGAACAATAGAAAATAGAGAAAATAGTAATAATAACTAAAATGACTGGAATATTATTCAGAAACTAATGATATGTCATGTCACAAGAAAACTAGAAAACCTATATACAAAAAAACAGGCATAAGATGTTCCACGGAATTATAATGGAATCAAATGACTGTACCAAGAATCCTAAGCTCTGGCTCGGTCATCTTCTATCATCCCCCATACAAAACAACAATCAATCAAGTGTTTGAAGCCATAAGCTTCCATTTTTTCACCAACTACAACCATGTAATCTACCCTAGGTACTAAACTATGGCTGGAGAGGGTGTGAGATAAATTTTAGTGGGACACCACTACCATTATCTATAACATATGACCCATGTAATGTAAATGTAATAGTGTGCATGAATGCATATATAAATTAAAGTATTAAAATGTTACTAAATACCCAATTATATACTTCAGCCCTAAACTAGCATCTGAACATGTAACAAATTCATTAATAAATCAATTACAGGTTTCATCAATAGGTCACATGAGGCATGACCAGCACTAACATAGTCTCATGATGTGTAGATAGTGAAAGTTTCAAGGTATCAACCAAGGCAACGTAGAGCTCAAGGGTCACCAAATCAGAAGTAACTGCAGCCTAACTAAAGATAAGAGTGTAATTCAAGGATCATGTCCAAGGAATTACACAGTAAGGCTCCTATCAAATCCATGGTAATCTTCCAAGGTAAGACGTGGATTTGTAGAGACAGGGCCCTAAGGGCTGTAACTATTGCACCAACTTATCAATGATGGATCCAAGGAGTGTATCTGAGGCATACTTTAAAAATGTGGTGAGATCCTACGGTGTCATACTAGACATCCCAGAAAAGACATGGATTAGTATCTAGGTGGTTCTCAACCTAAGAAATCCATATAATTGAATCAGAATGGGGTTTCTGAGTGCTCATGGAATTCCCTGATCAGAATCCAAAGTGAGCTCGAGTCATGCCATTCCTATTTGATTATGAAGTCATTTAATTTTTAATTTGGTCCAAGCCTTGCCTTTCATTAGTTGAAAAGGTCTAGTAGTATGAAATAGTTGGTTCAAACCTTGCCTTTCACTAGTGTGATAAGTTCATGTAGCATGAAACATTTTAATGAACTAATAATTAATAAATAATTCCATTTGGTTTAAGCCTTGCCTTTCAGTAGTGTGGAAAGGCCAAGTAGCATGAAAAATTTATCAATTACAATTAAGGAATATTCAATAGTTAAGGTTCATTCTAATACCTTAAATTAATGTGGTAAGGGGTTCTATGGACATGCAACCTTTTAATCATTCATATTTAATCTGATCAAGTCATATACTCAATATACATGACAATTTCTATTTTACATTTAATTATCAATTGATTCACATACCTTTAGCATGTCAAGGGGTACACATACATGGTACTTTCCATTAAAAAATTTCAAATATAAATTAATCTATTTAATATAGAAAATATTACCCTTAGAAAGCCCAAACCAAGGATCACCTGAAAGGTGGATCAAACGTGTTAAAACACTAAACAAGAATAATGGAATAACCTTCGATATGGGAATGATGTAGTCATAGTCATAACAACAATAAATTAATCACATATATAGAAAGAGAATATCCATATAGTTCTAATGATTACAACTATGTAACAAGAATTCAATAAATGAAAGTCAATGAAATTGGTGGGGCCCACACGAAAAATCCAAAATCAACGAACTTTATGGATGAGTTATAGACCACCCACCTTAGGGTTTTATGATCTTTATCCTATGGTATTGGCCCTTTATTTGGCTTGGATTAGTGTAGATCTATGAAAAGGGGAAAAACACTCAAACCCCAATATCTTGGTCGAGAGAAAAAGAGAAGGATAATGGCTCAAGAGGACTAGAGTACTTATCGTTGCACATGCAAAGTGACGAACTGAAGCTCAATCAGTTGCTGGATGAGAGAGATATCCTGATTATAAGGCCATATATTCAAAAATCCCCAAATAGAAAGAGAAATAGGTTAATCCTACATAAGATCGGATTTGGAAATATGGAGGAGGCTTAATTAGATCATTAAGGGAAAAAGGACAATTTACTATTAAAATATCATGTGCACGGTCTGTCTGCATGGTTTAACAAACCATACACAAACCATGCATGAGTACATGAGAAAAAGGGGCACTCGAATGGTTAGGCCACATAGTTGTGGGCCAACCATGTGAGGTGTCTCTGTCTAGAAAAACACAATCTGCATGGTTTTCCAAACCATGCGGCATTCCTGCATTGTTTACCCTAAACCGTGCACCAAGCCTTTTTTTCCCAAAAAGATGGGTTATGGGATCTGAACATTCCCCAAACACCCCTAATATCATTTCTAACCCCTTAGGCATCCATATTAGGTCCAAAAGATATTTTTTTAAACCGAAATTTTAATGGATCCATAACTGAGTGAAAAATTGAGTTCTTACAATATTCCCCCCTTAAAAGAGATCATCCCCGAGTTCACTTTCCAAGGTTGGAGAAACATTTTCTGAGAAAAACTCTAGCCATTGTGCACATAAATTGGCTTCCCTCTCCCAATTCTTATCCTATAACCAGCTATGCTTACATAGAACCCATACTAGAGGGATATACTAGCCTTGGAGATCCTTTATGCTCCGGTCAATGATGCATATTGGATACTCCTCAAAGTAGCATCATCATCTAAATCAAATTTATCAGGATTAAATGTATGATATAGGTAGGAATGATATTGGAGATGCTATAAAACATGAAATATGTCATGTATAGAATGATACCTCTGAGGTAAATGCAACTAATAGGCTACCAGCACAACTCTCTCTATAATTTCAAATAGCCCTAAAGAACTAGGAGAAATATTTCCCTACTTCTATAACTGTCTATTCCCTAGCCCGGGTGATACCGAAAGGAAAACATGATCCCCGACCTAAAAATTGAGATGTCATCAACGATGATCGGCATAATATTTCTATCTAGATCAAGCAGTATTCATGAGATTTCTAATCAGCTTAACCTACATTGAAGTTTATTGAACAATATCAAGACCTAGTAAGGTTTTCTCACCGGCCTCTAAGAAGAACATGGGTGAATGACATGGCCTACAATAAAATTCTTCAAAAGGATCCATCTGAATTGTCTTATAAAAGATGTTATTACAAGTGAACTTGACGAGAAGGATATGCTTCTCCCAAGAACCACTAAAATCAAGGACTCATTCTTAGAGCATATTCTCTAGAACCTATATTTTTTATTATGATTATCCATCAGTATGATAGTGGGAAGTGATGCTTAGATGAACCTATTTTCCCACATCCTTCTTCAATCCCTACAAGAACTATCATGTGAAACAAGAATCCCTATATGAAATGATAGTACGTGAAACCCTAGGTAGTCATATGATCTCATGGACATACAGTCTTCCCATCTCATAGACTAATAAATTCTACTATATAGGAATGAATTGGGCTGATTTTTTTAGTCAGTCAATGACTACTCAGATAGAATAACTATAGCTCATTAACCTAGGTAATTTGACCAAAAATCCATGGAAACAACTTCCCATTTCCATTTTGGGATTAGATGCAGTTGTAACAACCCTACATACCTCTTGTGATATTCCTTCAACTGCTGATAGGCAGAACACCTTGTGATAAAGCATACCATCCAGTGTTTCATCCCATGCCACAAATACTGGTGTCACTTATCTCGATACATAATGGAAATTCCTGGATGAACTTCCCAATAAGAAGCATGGGACTCTATCATCAACTCATCTCTCATGTATGTGGGAACCCAAAAACGTCCACATATACACAGGAAGTTGTTTCTATACATAAACCAATCTATAGGTGTGTTTTCTCTTAATATACTCTCATAGAGATCCAAACATTCAGGATATGAAAACTGTATACTCTTTACCTTATCATGGAGGGAAGAGGTAACCATTGAGGATGAGAGTTAAGACTACTTGTGACTATCATGAAACTCTAGATGATGCTCAGAAAAGAGGTCCATTAACTTCTAGTCATCACTGTCTTCACATACAACATGTTTTTGAGTTTTCCGACTCAACTCATCAGTGACTACATTACCCTTTCTAGGCATATAGGAACGATGAAAATCAAAGGAATGCTGATATTTCACCCATCTTCGATGTATGAGGTTTAGGTCACACTGTGAAAAGATATATTTGAGGCTCTTGTGTGCTGTGTTCACTACAAAGTGCTCACCCATCTAGTAATGTCTCCAGTAACATAATGTATGGACAACTACTGTTAGATCAAGGTCATGTGTCAGGTAGTTTTTCTCATGAGGCCTCAACTTCTGATATCCATAAGCAATAAATTAGTCCTCCTATAGTATCATTGTTCCTAGGAGAATGCATGATACATAAAATAAGATAGTATAACCTATACCTGTCTTAGGATGAATCGGAATGGGTGTACAGACAGGCCTCCCTTTCATCTCCTAAATGTTTTTCTTACATGATTCAGACCAAACGAATTCCAACCCCTTCCTTTCCAGACTAGTAAGGAGTAAATCATGCATGAGAATTCCTATATGAAATGCTTGTAATATATAGAAATCCCCAAGAAACACAATATATCAAACACATTATTGGAAAGCTCCCAGGAAACTACGACACTAAACTTTTCTAGGTCAACATGTACTCTTTATTTTGATATTATATGACCCAATAAGTGGACTTTTTCAAACAAAAATTCACTCTTAGTAAGCTTCACATTAAGATTATGCTTTCTCAGGGTACTCAGAATGATATCAAGATGTTTTTCATGGTCTCTACATGTGAGATAATACACCCAGATTTCATCCACAAATACCATAAAAATAATCCAAATAGATGTGGAACACCCTATTAATTAGAGCCATGAAAGCGGTGGAAATGTTAGTAAGACCGAATGACATAACAAATTACTCATACAGACCATACCTACTATGTAAAGTTTGACGAGGTATGTTTGATGGTAAAACTTTTAACTGATTATAACCCGATCTCAGGTGGATCTTCGAGAAGACCATTTATCCTCATAGCTGGTCAAATAGATCATCTATTAGAGGCAGTCGATAGCAGTTCTTGATTGTAAGATGGTTAAAGCTTATAAAATTCATGCATAGATGTAAGGTTCCATCCACCTTCTTAGAAAAAAGCACGAGCGAACCCCAAGAGGATGTATAGGTCTGTATAAAACCTTTAGCCTCTAAATCCTCTAACTACCTCTTGAGCTTCTGAAGCTCTATAGGTTCTATCTTGTATGAATGAAATGACACTAGAGTTTCTCATGGAACAAGGTCAATCAGAAACTCTACCTATCTTTCAATAGTTAATCTAGAAAAATTTTTGGGGAAGACATCCCAGAAACGATCAACTACTAGAGGGAAATTAATTTAAAGAAAACCCTAATCCTCAATGAAGAGATTGAAAATCTGGGTAGTCGCCCAAACTATCCCATGATGGTATAGTCCATCTATTCCTACTTGGACATCCCAATCACCCTTATCCATACAACTGATGCCTTTTAGTGATGTAAAAGATACTCTACTGTGATATTAGTCTACAAAAGAGTGATAGTGAACCAACCAATCCATTCTGGGAATGAAATCAAAGTATTTCATCTCAAAAATGATGAGGTTCCATAAGAATATTTAACTACCTACCTCAATGGGATAGTCCCTACACTAGAGTATGCCCTCTGTTTGTACCCCTAACAGTGTATTTTGGGTAATTAAACCATAGTGATATTGTATCTCTAGTCTAAGACTTTATGCAGTGGATATAGAGATAAAATAGTTCAAAGCACTTATATGGAATAAAGTATATTCTATGGAAGGGGATACAAGATTAGTACCTCGTATAGTAGATGGTCCTGCAGCTTGATTCTCAAGTATCAGTTATAGTGCATGCAACTAACATGATCCTTAGGCTGGTGCAACAGATAGACTACCATGATAATAAATGCTTTATTGGTACTACTGGTGATTGAGGGTCTGGCTACCATGGCCATTATCTCCTCCTCAGCTAGAACAGCCCATGCTATTTTAAGTCTCGTCCTAACGCTATGTAAAATAACTCTCTCCAAAAGGTGGATCTAGAAAAGATCCTTTTCCACTCAAATATGGTGGAAAGGTATTGGATAAATGCTGAAGATTCCCCATACAGCCATAATCCTGAAATTCTAACGGGTATCTATCATATTGAGGCTTCGAGTGACCATGTCGTCTACAATGATGGAATACCAAAGAGATATCAAAATGGGTACTCTGGTTGTCACTTCCCAGAAGAGAAACCCCGAGAGAACATTTCCTGCCACCGAATGAACTAGTATCATGTCGCGGCATTGATCCATTAATCTTGGTACTATTACAATTCCTCAGGTCGTGCTCAATGATAAGGGCCTAATTGCCTATTACTGAAAAATTAGTTAGGATATAGACATTGACCTGTGTATGGATGGAATACTAGAGCCCATCCTAAAAAACTCTAGCATGAGAAATCTCATCACCAGCAAGAAGTGGTTCAAAGCACTACAACTACATGAAATGTGCATAATACTCCATAACTGACATAGAACCCTTCTTGAGATGCATGAACTCTATGGCTCTATTAGATCATAGTGTCTAATGAAATAACATATCATAGAATATTTTCTGGAAATCAACCCATAACATGCTATAACCATCCTGGGTAACCACATCCCACCAACGCTTGGTCGAATCCCAAAGAATGTATGTTACAAGCTTGAATCACCACTCTGAAGGTGTTTCTAGATGTTCAAATATAGATAGGGTGGATTCAAGCTAAGACTCAGTAGCCTATGGACCTCTATCCACTAAAAAGGGAGGAGGATGTTGCTATTGAAACTCATGAGTCAAATCATCCATCATAGGTGTAAGCCATGGAGCACCATACATAGACTACATCAGAAATATGAAACTAGTATGAAATTGGGAATAAATACCCAAATCAAGTATAGTAGGTTGTGCCTCGAGTGGCACTTCTGGAGGTATGATTGGAAGTTAAGGTCCCATCATGAATGGAGCATGGTTGTCGCCACCCTCCTGGTGTATGATATGAGAATGTCATGGAGGCATTGGTCTAAAAATACCAAGAACACACCTCTAAACAATCTTAAGATAAAAGATATCATCACTAGTAGAAACTGAACTCATGAAAACTCACTACCCATGGTATACTACCCAAACTACCCACTTAGACAGCCAGGTATCAGTTAGTGCTCATGTATAAGTTACATTTCCTATTACATTTAATTTACAGGTTCAATCCTTTGCCTTTAATAAAAATGAAAATGCATGATAAGGATGTGAAACCATTTCATTTTATATGTCTTGATCACTTTATATTGGATGGTAATTTCTGACGAATCAACTCCCATACACTTATCACCAGAAACGAAACCCATTTATTTATAGCATAATGAATCGACACAGTAAATTACTCATCCAAACCCCTGAAATACCATACACCTCATGAATTGAGAATGAAAATCATTCAATCACATCCAAGATTAATACAATCATAAGCAAACTATCACAAAATAAATCAGCAATTAAAATCATATCAGGAAATGCAATGTAGTGAAATGTAGCTATATGGAATGAAAAAATGCATGAAATGTGAATTATTGGTGACTATAATGATGCATGTAACAATTATCCTTACCCTCATATCATCAGGACAAAGATGAAATAAAATCCTCAAACAGAGTGATAATTAATAACACCATACAACACGTGCTTCACCAATGAGTGAAATAATATCAACTGTAATAGGAAAAAGTAAAACAACAATTATAATTTATGCAACATGGTTTTACCCTTAACATGGGTTCAAGACGCCCAATAAAAACTTATTACTAAGTCCAAAGCAATCCTAATCCCTAATATATTGTCTCCAAATAGTAAATCAAGAAAAGAAACCACATTTGATACAACTTTGTGATGTCCTGGACCCGGATTCCACTCAATGTGTGACCCAAGACTGGTGGGCCACATGGACTCAAATGCATCTCCCGAAATGCCAGAGGCTTCCAACAAGTATGGAGGGCCTAGGGGATGTCCATAGAGAGACTATTCCATCAATACCAAAGTGTGGCATAGTGGGTGGATGTAAATATCGGTAAATAGTGAATCCAGTACAAGTAAATAGAAGGAAGAATGGAAAATAGGTACAATAGTAACAATAACTGAAATAAATGGATAAGCATTCAAAAACAGATGATATGTCAAGTCACTAGAAAACTAGAACACATTGATACAAAACAGTAGGCATAACATGTTCCAAAAAAGAATAATGTAATCAAAAGTCTATCCAAAGCATCCTAAGCTCCGTCTCCATCATCTAATATCAATATTTATACTAAATAGTAATAAATCATGTGTTTCAAGTTTTATTCTTCCCTTTTTCCACACCAGAAACCATGTAATCTGCTCCAGGTACTAAACAACACTAGGAGATGGTGTGAGATAATTCTCACTGGGACACCACCAATGGTGTCTATAACATTCGTCCTGTGTAATGGAAATGTAATAGTGTGCATGAATTCCTATATTAACTAAGGAATTATAGTTTAACTAAATACCCCAGTCCCTACTTTATCCCTCAGCTATCGTCTGACCATATAACTAGTTCATTAATTAATCAACTACCGATTTATATGAATTGGTCACGTGAGGCATTCCCAACACTGACATACTCTCGTGACGTGTAGACAGTGAACGTTCCACCATATCAATCAAGGAAATGTATACCTAAAGGGTTTGAAACTTAGTAGTAACTATATATTGGATAAGGATAAGAGTGTAATCCAAGGAGCATGTCCAAGGAATCCCCCAATAAGGTGCCTACCTATTACAAGGTGATCTTCCAAGGTAAGATGGGGAAAATCAGAGACAGGGCCCTATGGGCTATAACCATGGCACTTACCTGTCAATGCTGGATCCAAGGAGTGTATTCGATGTATCTTGTAATAATATGGAGGGATCCTATGGTGTCATATTTGGAATCCCATAACATACAAGGATTGGGATTTTGGTTGTTCTCAACCTAAGAAAGTTGTATCCTTGATTCAGAATGGGGTTTCCTAGTGCTCATGGCATTCCCCGATCAGAATCCAACATGAGCTTGAGTTGGGCCATTCTTATTTTATTATGAATTCATGTAATATTTCATTTGGTTCATTTCTTTCCATTCATTAGAATGATAAGGTCATGTATTATGCAACTGTTGGTTCATGATATTCCATCTATTCCGATGATTAGGTCATGTAGCATGCAACCTATTATTCAAGTCATAATTATTCAATAAGTCCATTTAGTTCAAGCCTTTCCTTTCATTAGTGTGACAAGGCCATGTACCATTATTGTGTTATGGGGTTCTACGAACATGAAACCTATTAATCATTCATATTTAATCTGGTCAAGTCATATACTCAATGTAGAGACCCAAAGATTGACGTACATGGACATTACATTACTTTTTTGGAATACTTAATACATAACAAAACCCAACATACAAGGACCGTAATAGTTTAGTGTCTTTGGAAACTCGGAACATAATCTTCTAATCGTGGTGATAGATCTTCAAAATCTCCCATAAAGATCTTCCCCTTTTTTTCTTACCTAAAACCTTTCTTTATATCTTGGGGAAAAGAAAACATATAAAGGGTGAGCTCAAATGCTCAGTAATGGTAAGTATGGAGAAAATAAAACAAATCATATATATTTGAACTTAAAAACATGAACATAATATTTAAACATAAATATCTTGACCAATGACATAAAACATGGAAGTACATAAGGCATAGATCATAGTGGAACATCAATAATGATAAAATAGCATGTGAATAAAACATGTAATTGTGGAAAACCATTAAGCACATGATTTGATTTCCATAGTATCCAAGGCATTGCTTCCAAGACCATCTTAGTAGACAAAGTCCCTTTCTGAATCAAGTTCACTCCTCATTCCAGTCATGTATCACTGAACCGGATTAACTTACCATTCCATCCATGTCTATCTTAGGAGATATAAGTCTTTACCCAATGCATTGGAGGGAGATATAGGTCCCACCCATCTCATAATGAAATCATTATTATGTGTGCCACAACACAATCATAAATCATGCATCATAACCCAAAGAATAAAATGGGTTTCATAAACATAATCTCATCATAACATATTCCATATAAAACAAATGGATATAATTTCATCATAAGAAAAGTGAAACCATGTAAATCCTAGAGACATTATACATGAAACATAAACATGTTAAATAATGTCATCTTAGATGGAAAATGGTTTTGACAAAACACTTGAAATGAATTTTTGAAGAAAATATCCTTTCTTCTTTAAAATAATTTTCTTATCACAAAATGACATTAAATTTTAAAAGAAAATTATTTTTTTTGAAAATAACCATGAAATCTTGTAGAGGAAGCTTCATGAAAATAAGGCATTATGAAATCGTAAAAATCTCTTAATGCCATATAAGTTAAAAAAAACATTTTTCTCGTACTTTTTTCGGAAAAGTCAAAAAAGTACCTCATAACGTAAACAAAAGAAATATTCCTTAAATACCATGTAGTAAAAGTCAAAAATGGGTAAAAAGGACTTTAAACATACATGAAACCATTTTTATAAAATAGGTACATGGATGATAAATACAACCCCAGTAAATACTTGCGAATAAACAATCTTGGATAAAAACAAGATTGGAAAAGTTATCCCTTACCTTAGGTCTGATATGCTTCGTACATATCTGAACATCCTATATAATGATTTAAATAATTTCATTGACTTATTACAGAATCATATTCATTATTATGATATCATATATGGTTCACTTATGACTTTATATTATACGTTCCTTTGTAAATTCCATGTTAAAGCAGTGTTTTGGATAAAATCGTTTTATTTATCGTACGTGTTTGGACTTGTTGTTCTTGATATTATTATTACTAATATTATGATTTAATTAATTACATAATGTAAATAATTATTTATATATCATATATATTCAGTATATATATATAATAGATAGATAAATGAAATGAAATACACCGTTCATGGAGACGGTAGGTTGTACGTACGCATGAACGTTGTTTTCCTTTCCTTATTGACTTGAATGGAAGTAAGTAGATGACATATATATATATATATATATCCATTAGCTTTATCATGTCATATATTTATTTATTATTAATTATATATACTTTATAATCATTCTTGAATGGTTAACAAGGAGAATGAATCTCATCGCGTCGTGGAGACGGTAATCCGTACGTACCCACGAGCGATGATATCGTTCTCATAATTATTGAATTGAATTGGAGTGGATGATATAATATCTCAGAATAATTATGATTTTATAATAACTATATATAGTTATTCTTTACACCATTATGCCCATCCAAGTAAGGTGGTGGTGGAAAAACAGATTACACCATGGCGTGGAGACGGTATTCCGTACGTACGCACGCGCGGTGATTTCATTTTCCGTAGGATGGATATAAGGTTAAATGGGGTTGTTTAATATTTATAATAACATATAAGTATATTATTGATACTAATGTTAATACTTTATAATGAAACAATTGAAGAAGAAGAAGTTGAAGAATAAAGAAAACTTGAAAGAATCGGTAGAAGAGATTACCTCTTCTTCGACGCACCTCTTTTAAGATTCCTCTTAAGGCAATAGAGTTGGCCTTTTTAGGAGAACCCAACCTCTATAATGTTTCTAGTGAAGTTTATAAGGGAAATGGGAAGGTTTTTTCCGAGCTTGAAAGCTCAAAATTGTGTAAAGAGAAGAGGGAGGAGGTTCCCTTTTATAAGGGAGGAGAGGTGCACCTTTGGAAAAACTTAAAATATTATTTTATAATAAAGTCATATTCGGTTTATAATAGCTCAAAATTGATTTATTTAGAAGATAAAGTTGGTATGGGTAGAAATACTCTCAAAAAATAGGTTTAATACAAGTTTAGGTTACTATTTTAACCTTATCATTTATATTTAACTCCAAGTTAAATAATTTAACTTTTACCGTGTATTCTTGTTTTCTTACACTATATGGTTAATAAAATTACTATAATAAGCCAAAAGAACCCCAAGTGGTTCATTATTAATATATATAACCTTATCTAAGTCATTTTTCCTAACCTTATATTTTTAGGAATATAATAACAATTAATAATATAATATTTTTTTAAAAACTATTTTATGTCAATTTTGACACTATTTGGTAATTGATTTTTGTGAAAATCATAACAGCATGATTAGTTCGAAAAACGTTAATTGAATCAATACTAACATGTCATATTAACCTAAAAATTAGTTTAATTTATAAAAAGTCTAAAATTACATTTATTTGGGTATTTATAACATCAATTATGTTAATATTTAATTAATAAGGTAATTACTACTTCATCATTGTGTCAGAAACAAATTAAATTATTTAATGTCTAAAAATTATAAATAAAATACAATTATGTAGGAAATATTTTTATCTTTCTAATTAATATTTATAGTCGAATGTATCTTATGTACAAACCTATATAAAAAATGTTTTATTTATTAAACTTTGATTTTTACTCTTTTAACTCTTCTTTAAATAAAATAATAATAAGTGTCCTAATCAAATCCAAGTTGACATAAAGAGTAATATTTTATTCCTAAGGGTGTTTTTGGTCGAATTAAACTTATCCAATATAATTAGGACATGTGTTATGGTAATATTAATATCATTTTTACCCTTAATTACCCTATTTACTTTGAACCGTGGTAAATAAAAGTAAAAAAGTTACTATTCACCAAAAATTATTTTTATCTTATTGAACCAAATTTTACCTCTTGATATTAACCATGTCTCTCGGATTTTTAAAATTCCACTCACATAAGCGGTAAAATTATGTTTTATGTAAATTTTTAAATTCTCCTATGAGGTGGGTAAAAGATAGTGAAAAGTTCGATAAAATTTTTATATATCTAAAATTATTATAAAATGACTCCAATGAATTACATTAAACTTATATAGGTATTATGTATCTATTTTGACCTAAAATAAATTTAAATAAAATAAATTTTTATTTAAATAAAAAGTCTGTTTTAACCAATAACTCAGTGTTTTCACTATTCATCAAAAATTGAAAGTTTTCAACAAAATACCAAAATTTCACCCTAGGCTAATTTCGATATTCCAAATTCAAAAATGAAGTCCATTTTGAAAGATAAAATTTATAAAATTTCAAAAGGTGGATATTACTATTCATAACGGCTAGTTTATATAATATTTTAATAACATATCGTTGTTTAGTGAAACTCGGTATTGCGTACAACACACGCTATCGAGGAAGGTTGCAATTGCGTGTTTTTCAAGCCAAGTCAGGGTTGCGTGTAGGGAAATATTCCTTTGTTGTTATGTATAATAGAATTCAACCATATTTCATTTATACATTTAATATATATATATATATACACTCAATGTTGTGTAGAATAACTTCTATCAAACGAACTTGAAATTTTGTGTAACACGATCCCAGAATAGTGTTGCATATACTGCAAGCTAATAAGGTTTTGCGTATAGCGCAAGATAATTTTGGTTTATCATACAACACAAGACATCAAATAAATTAAAAATAATACTTCTCATAAAATCTAGGGGTGTTACATTCTACCCCCCTTAAAATTAATTTCACCCTCAAAATTCGCCGGGGTTATAAATGGTTTACTACTTGAAAGTTTCTTTAATAGAAACCCACATCATAAAATGGACTACCAAAACTTAACTTTGAAAAATAAATTATGAAACGTAATGGTTACCCAAATTAACTAATCACTGGGTTTCCACATAGGAGAACATAGGTGAAAATATGTATATGGAAGAGAAATATAACCATCAAGTTCTAATAGAGAGTTGTAGAGAACATGGCTATGAAAAAGCCAACAATCACAGACCCAAAAATTTTTTATGATCTAAGGTACCATCTGGTTCATCAAATATTAGGGAAATAGGACAACATTTTTGGTTTTCAAGATCATTTCCCTAAAGTTGAAAAAATTGGAATTAGAAGAAATAATTTCTTGATTTTGGTACAATCTCACCATTTTTCGTTCCTTGAACAATTTCCACTTCATCTCTTAAAGAAATGAAGTTGAATTTTTCATTTGTGAAGTGTAAGCAGCTCATGCGATAGAATGATAGGTCATTCCATTTGTCTCAAACAAAAGGTTAGAAAAAGTTTTTAAATATACATAAGTCCATCTATAGTGAGATTAATCATATATGGTTCCTAAAATGGACTTATACTTCATATATCATACCAATTAATAAATTAAAACTAATTTTATACTAACCAAGTAATTCCTGTAGGCAAGTGGTATGCGATAAAGGCATGTCGCACTTCAGTTGTGGGTTTGATTCCCACAGCCTTGTCCGACGTGACGGGTTGTCGCTCGTACAATGGGTTTTTCTTTTTCTAAACCTATATTATTATAACATTCCAGAAATAATATTGAAAAACAGGTTCTATCCTTAAATAATACTATCTTATGTCCAATAAAATCCATTCCAATCTTTAGGCTTATCCAAAATACATCTATCCAATCTCATAGTATAAAGAAAATGATTACTTTAAAGGTCACATAACAAGCATGTGAATACCATCATTTATCCCCCACATATCATAAGATATATTTTGTTGGTCACATTCCAAACATGTTAATACCTTAATCATGTATTCTTTTGAAAAATGAATACCCATTGAACCTTAGTGAAAACATGAATGTTTTCTAAAGTTAACTCTTTCCACATACCAAAATTCCAAAATTTCTATATACCCAAACCATGATATCACTTTGTCCTTATATCAGTCATGAGCTCATGAATACTATCAAAAATTTCATTTTCTCCTTATCACTTCATAATGTTCATATCATCTACTTTCCAAAAATATTTCAGTCACTTTTCATGGTTACCGGTACCATAAAATTATTAAAAACCACAATAGACTAATACAAAAATATTCCAATATATAATAAAAGTACCTCAAAAACATTATTCTTGAATACCAATACATAAACACTTCAATCCATCCTCTTCAATGATTATCATAGAATAAGTCCTTACATGATTTAGAAGTAACCTCTTAGGTCATGGAATTGAGTTGGGTAATTCCCATGTTCTCCAAAAATAAGTCATTGAACTCCATAACATCCTGTCACTCTATGACCCTTTTCTCCACACAGATAACATCTTCCCCTCCATTTGATGTATTCCTCAAGGTTCTTCTTCCCTTCTTCTTGATACATAGAAAGATTCATCTTCCTTCCTTTATGTTCCTCTCCATGATAACATGTATAAAAGTTCATCTTCCTCTTATTTGATGACTTAGGAATACCACCAAAGTTCACCTTGTTAATCATATATAGTGGTGACTGATTCGACATAATCACAATATCTTTCTCTCTAGGCATTACATGATTTTGTTGATCACATTCACCAATTTTTCCATCAGAATCAACATTAACTGAATTCTTTCTCGTTTCCTCCATTGACTAAAACCAGAAACCATAGTGTAAGAAACATTTAAAATAATAGGGAACCACATAATCATTAAAATTCACTTATGGGATGTCTAACTTATCACACATTATTTAATCCATAATACTTTAGGTTCACCCTAGGTTATTCATGATCATAAATATAACTCTAGGACTATAACCTATAGTTATACTAAACCTTTGGGAAATCCCTAGACATACCTTAGAAATATCTCTAGAGATCTCACTAAAGTATTCGCATCCTAGTTTCCAAAGGTTAACTAAACCTTTCCTCTCATACCAACTGTAGATACCAAAGATTGAAATACATGGACATTAAATTACTTTTGTGGAATACTTAATACATAACAAAAACCAACACACAAGTACCTTAATAGTTTAGTGTCTTTGGGAACTCGGAACATAATCTTATAATCATGGTGATAGATCTTCAACATCTCCCATAAAGATCTTCCCCTTTTGTTTTCTTACCTAAAACCTTTCTTTATATCCTAGGAAAAAAACATATAAATGGTGAGCTCAAAGTCTCAGTAAGGGTAAGTATGGATAAAATAAAACAAACCATATACATTTGAACTTAAAAACATGAACATAATATTTAAACATCAAAATCTTGAGCAATGACATAAAACATGGCAGTACGTAAGGCATAGATCATAATGGAATATCAATCATGATAAAATATCATGGGAATAAAACATGTAATTGTGTAAAACCATTAAGAACATGATTCGATTTCCATAGTAGCCAAGGCATTGCTACCAAGACCATATTAGTGGACAAAGTCCCTTTCTGAATCGAGTTCACTCCTCGTTCCAGTCCTGTATCATTGAACCAGATTAACTTACCGTTCCAGCCATATCTATCACATGAGATATAAATCTTTACCCAATGCATTAAAGGGAGATATAGGTCCCACCCATCTCATAATTAAATCATTCTTATATGTTCCACAACACAATCATAAATCATGCATCATAACCCAAAGAATAAAATGGGATTCATAAACATCATCCCATCATAACATAATCCATATAAAAAATGGATATAATTTCATAATAAGAAAAGTGAAACCATGTAAATCCTAGAGACATTATACTTGAAACATAAAAATATTAAATAATTTCATCTTATATGGAAAATAGTTTTGACAAAACACTTGAAATGAATTCTTGAGGAAAATATCATTTATTCTTTAAAATAATTTTCTTATCACAAAATTCCATTAAATTTTAAAATAAAAGGATTTTTTTGAATATAGTCATGAAATATTGTAGAGGAAGCTTCACGAAAATATGGCGTTATGAAATCATACAAATCTGTTCATGCCGTATAAGTTAAAAAACATTCTTCTCGTAATTTTGCCGAAAAAGTCAAAAAAAATACCTCATAACATAAACAAAAGAAATATTCCTTACATACCATGTAGTAAAAGTCAAAATGGGTAAAAAGGACATTAAATATACATGAAACCATTTTTAGAAAATAGGTACATGGATGATAAATACATCCCCAGTAAATACTTATGAATAAATAATCTCGGATAAAAATGAGATTGGAAAAGTTATCCCTTACCTTAGGTCTGATATGCTTCGTACGTATCCGAACCTCCTGTATAATGATTTAAATAATGTAATTGGCTTATTACAGAATCATATTCATTGTTATGATATCATATATGGTTCACTTATGACTTTATATTACCCGTTCTTTTGTAAATTCCATGTTAAAACAGCGTTTTGGGTAAAATCGTTTTATTTATCGTATGTGTTTGGACATGTTGTTATTGATATTATTATTACTTATATCATGATTTACTTACTTCCAGAATGTAAATCATGATTTATATATCATATATATTCAGTATATATATATAATAGATAGATAAATGAAATGAAATACACCGTTCATGGAGACTGTAGGTCGTACGTACGCATGAACGTTGTTTCCTTTCCTTATTGACTTGAATGGAATTAAGTAGATGAAATATATATATACATAAATCCAGTAGCTTTATAATGTCATATATTTCATTATTATTTATTATATATACTTTATAATCATTCTTGAATGATTAACATGGAGAATGAATCTCATCGCGTCGTGGAGACGGTAATCCATACGTACGTACGAGCGATGATATCGTTCCCATAATTATTGAATTGAATTGGAGTGGATGATATAATATCTCAGAATTAGTATGATGTTATAATAACTATATATAGTTATTCTTTACACCATTATACCCGTCCAAGTAAGGTGGTGGTGGAAACACATATTACCCCACGGTGTGGAGACGGTATTTCGTACGTACGCATGCGCGGTGATTTCATTTTCGGTAGGATAGATAGAAGGTGAAATGGGGTTGTTTCATATTTATAATAATATAGCAGTATATTATTGATACTGTTGTTATTAATTTATAATGAAACAACTGAAGAAGAAGAAGTTTAAGAAGAAAGAAAACTTGAAAGAATCGGTAGAAGAGATTGCCCCTTCTTGGATGCACCTCTTTTAAGATTACTCTTACGGCACTAGAGTTGGTCTTCTGAGGAGACCATAACCACTATAATGTTTCTAGTGAAGTTGAGAAGGGAAATTTTCGGGGTTTTTCCGAGCTTGAAAGCTCAAAATTGTGTAAAGAGAAGAGGGAGGAGGTGCCCTTTTATAAGGGAGGAGAGGGGCACCTTAGGAAAAACATAAAATATTATTTTATAATAAAGTCATATTCAATTTATAATAGCTCAAAATTGATTTATTTAGAAGATAAAGTGGTTATGGATCTAAATACTCTCAAAAAATAGGTTTTAGACAAGTTTAGTTTACTATTTTAACCTTATCATTTAGATTTAACTCTAAGTTAAATAATTTAACTTTTACCGTGTATTCTTGTTTCCTTACACTATATGGTTAATAAACTTACTATAAAAATCCAAACGAATCCCAAGTGGTTAATTATTAATATAAATAACCTTATCTAAGTCATTTGTCTGAACCTTAGATTTTTAGGAATATAATAACAATTAATAAAATAATATTTGTTTTAAAAAATATTTTATGTCAATTTTGACACTATTTGGTAATTGATTTTTTTGAAAATCATAACAGCATGATTAGTTAGAAAAAAATTAATTGAATCAATAATAACATGTCATAATAACCTAAAAAGTTAGTTGAATTTATAAAAAGTCTCAAATTACATTTATTTGGGTATATATAACATCAATTATGTTAATATTTCATTAATAAGGAAATTACTGCATCATTATTGTGTTATAAATAAATTAAATTATTTAATGTCTAAAAATTATAAATAAAATACCATTATGTAGGAAATATTTTTATCTTTTTAATTAATATTTATAGTCGAATTTATCTTATGCATAACCCTATATTAAAAATGTTTTAGTTATTAAACTTTGATTTTAATTCTTTTAACTCTTCTTTAAATAAAATAATAATAAGTGTCCTAATCTAATCCAAGTGGACCTAAAGAGTAATATTTTATTCCTAAGGTTGTTTTTGGTCAAATTACACGTATCCAATAGAATTAGAACAAGTGTTAGGGTAATAATAACATCATTTTTACCCTTAATTACCCTATTTACTTTTAATAGTGGTAAATAAAAGTAAAAAGTTACTATTCCAAAAAAATTGTTTTTATCTTATTGAACCACATTTTACTCCTTTATATTAATCGTGACTCTTAGATTTTTTAAATTCCACTCACATAAGCAGTAAAATTACGTTTTATGTAAATTTACAAATTCTTCTAGGATGTGGGTAAAAGACGGTGAAAAGTTCAATAAAATTTTTATATATCTAAAATTATTATAAAATGACTCCAATTAATTAAATTGAACTTATATATGTATTATGTATAAATTTTTACCTAAAATAAATTTAAATAAAATATATTATTATTTAAATAAAAAGTCTATTTTAACCAATAACTCAGTGTTTTCACTATTCATCAAAAATTGAAAGTTTTCAGCAAAATACCAAAATTTCACCCTAGGATAATTTCGATATTCCGAATTCAAAAATGAAGTCCATTTTGAAATATAAAATTTATAAAATTTCAAAAAGTGGGTATTACTATTCATAACGGCTAGTTTATATAATATTTTAATAACATATCTTTGTTTAGTGAAACTCGGTATTGCTTACAACACACGCTATCGAGGATGGTCGCGATTGCATGTAATAGAAGCCAAGTCAGGGTTACGTGTAGGGAAAGATTACTTTGTTGTTGTGTATAATATAATCCAACCATATTTCATTTATACATTGAATATATATATATATATATACACTCAATGTTGCGTAGAATAACTTATATCAAACGAACTTGAAATTTTGTGTAACACGATCCAAGAATAGTGTTGTGTATACTGCAAGCTAATACGGTGTTGTGTATAGCGCAAGATAATCTTGGTTTAGCATACAAAACAAGACATCAAATAAATTAAAAATAATACTTCTCATAAAATCTCGGGGTGTTACACTCAATATACATGACAATTTCCATTTCATATTTAATTATCAATTGAAACACTTACCTTATGTGGGTCAAGTGGTATGCAAACATAGTACTTTCCATTATGCAATTTCAAATATAAATCTATCCATTTAAAATAGAAAAGATTATCCTTATAAAGGCCAAGCCAAGGAACACCTGAAAGGTAGAGTAAATGTGTTAAAACACTAAAAAATAATAATGGCATGACCTTAGACAAGGGAAGGATTGAGTTGTGTTCATAACCACCAACAATTAACCACATATATAGAAAGAGAATATTCATATAGTTATAATGATTATAAGCATAGAATATAAATTCAATAAATGACACAAGATAAAATCAGGGGGACTCACATGAAAAATAAAAAAAATCAATGAACATTAGTGATCAGTTATAAACCACCCACATTAGGGTTGTACGATCCTTATCCTCTAATTTTGGCCCTTTATTTGGCTCGGATATGAGTAGATATATGAAATGGAACAAAAATTCTCATACCCCAATATCTCGGTCAAGAGAAAAAGAGAAGGATAATGGTTCAAGAGGACTTGAGTACTTACCGTTGCACATCCAACATGATGAAAAAATGCTTGATCGGTTGACAGATGAAGTATATCTCTTGATTCTAATGTAAGATCTTCAAAATTCCCCAAATTGAGAGTGAAATAAGTAAATGACACATAATCTGATATTAGGGAAGATGGAGGTGTATTAATTAGATCATTAAGGTAAAAAAGACATTTACCCGTAAAATAGATTGTACATGGTTTAAGAAACCATACACAATCCATGTATGAGTACCTAAGAAAAAGTGGTTCTTGCATGGTTAGGCCACATGGCCATGAACTAACTGTGTGAGGTGGCTATGTCCAAAAAAACACAATTGGCACGGTTTTCCAAACCATGCACCAAGCCTGTTTTCCCCAAAAATATGGGTTTCGGGCTCTGAACATACCCCAGACTCCCCTAAGACCTTTTCTAGCCCCTTAGGCATCCCTATTCAGTCCAAAGTAAAGATTTAGACTAAAATTTTAATGAATACATAACTGAGTGAACGACCAGGTTCTTACATCTAGTTCCCTTATCCATGATCCATTCCAAATTAGTCATCTAACATAGGGGATTTTCCCTAATACTATACTACAGAAACGAATTCTATTATAGTGTCGATCAGGCCACATGAGTAGGATTTTACTAAAATTCATAAGGCCATCACCAATGATTTATATAACAATATCCAGTCAAAAAAAGTGTATGCAATTGTATAAATAAAAAAGTACAATGCATAAGTAAATAGTTATCAAATTATGAAATGTCCATTATTTAACAACATAAACCCCTGGGTTCCCAAGGACACCCGAACCAAAATACCATCTTTGGATAATTCTGGATTCTATATGATGTCACATTTTCAATTCACAATTCATTTATCAAATGAGATTTCATTAATAATTTTATTTCAATTTATAATACGGCTAATTGGAACCGTAGTCTAATATCAACAATTTGGGTCTAGGTCATCATTCCTAGGACACTGTGGGAATTTGATGCAATAGATCTTCTCCCACATACGAATACCAATTTATAACTATGTGTTTTTTCATAGCATTCATTATACCACACATGAATATAAATTAAAAAGTTATAGGATTTTGATGTATAAGGCCTTGTCCCACAAATGAGTATCATATAATCACATGTATCACAATTAAAATATATTATAATGTCACATAAATCATGATTAATCATCATTAATAATCTTATCATATTTAACCCTCACAACTCCCATTAATTAAATCACCAATTAATCAATACAATTAATAATTTCAATATTTCATATAAATGATTAAACGATTAATTATCCTGATTCGATAATCAAAATATTTTAATAATTAATTTAAAAATTAATTATTTGAAAAAAAATTCATAATCTCATTAGTCAATTCATCAATTCATTAATATCATTTAACATTCTCAATATCCCATAATCAATTCAACAATTAATTATTCCTCAATTCCCATAATTCTAATATTTAATTAATTAATTCTATAATTAATTAATCAAATTCCAAAATCTCTATTTCCCAATAATTGTTTCAACAATAAATTATTACAAAAAATATAAATTTTCTAATAATTTACTCAATGATTAATTTTCGCTAATTCCACAATCCTTTAATTAAATAATTTACTAAATTAATTAATTCTATTAGGAAATTAAATTTCTAAAAAAAATCTATCAATTATATATTTACATACACTAAATTAAAATCATGAATATGAGATTTGAATAATAGACTAGCTAGTGTAATTTGTTTATGAAAATCACACTACGAAAATCCTCAATTTGAATGGAAAAACTATGTAGAGAGTTTTCCAGATCTAAAACCTAAATCCATGATCGAACAAATCAATATCCATTGATTATAGATCTAGATCCGTAATCCTAGATCTAGATCCCCAAAAACTAGAACTATATCTAACCAAAATAGGGAAGAACAGTCCTTCAACAGATGGATAAAGAGTGGGACAGAGGAATGAAACCACACGGTAAGAGATCCTCTTACCGGGAGGGGTGGAGATCTTCAATTCAAGATTTTAATCACAAAAAAAAATAGGTAATAATTCCTTGGAATATGTTAGGGAGGCTCCAAAATCATGAAATAAATTTTAAGTTCGAATGGAACTTGATTTGGAATTAATATGGGGGCTCCAGAAATTTTAAAATAAATTTCCAAGATAGTGAAAAAACCTTGCACAGTTTGCTTGGCTGAGACGTATGGTTTCCCCAAACTATGAACCTTAACCAAATGCCTCTTTTATAGGTTTTATAGTTTCTTATTTTAAGGTATACAATATGACAAACTGTGTTTCATCTGTGAAAACCCCCTCTGTCTGGGGTTGCACAATTTTCATGGCCAAGGTGCATCGTTTGGGAAAATTGTACGCCAACTGTGTACTTAACCATTTATTTCTAAAATGTCAAATTTTCACCCAAACCTACCCAAAGTAATTACCCAATCCCTATTATTCTAAAACAACGAAAAAATAATACATGAAATTAATCCTGATACATCACTCGAAAATTTTGAGATATTACACCACATGCCATGTGGATTTAAAAAAACAACAAAATATTGACTCCCAAATACTTATATAAACCTCTTAAAGTTTTTGTTGTTCTCATAAGACCACCTCTATAAAGAATAATCCAATTTTTATAGGGATCACTCCCAAGTAGTAAGATAAAATTCTAAATTACTCATTTTTCAATACTTATTTTTATTTCTACATCCACCTCCTCTGAATATGATCCATCCATATTAAAATAACTGAAAAATTATGATATTTATACATAAATTTTATTATGTTTATTGGATAACCATTTTCTAACTTCTTTTGAACCATTCAAATACTAAAAAATGTTTCTTGTTCTACGTGTGAACTACTACATTAATAACCAACATGATAAATTTTAAATAACTACCTCATATTGATGTTAAAAAGAGGTTATTTAATTAAGAAATATGTTATTTAAAAATTATTAATATTTTGAAAATATAACCAAAATCAAACATTTTTATTATTTTATGGAGAATGAGAACGATGAACATGTGTACAAGCAGCCTTCCACCTCAATGAATAAACATATTTGGCTTTTCATCTAAACATCACCATATTCTCGAACTATCTTAAAATATTATTAAAAAAATTAAAATCATATAAATAAAATTATTATATGTTTTTACTAACTATATTATTAAAAAATAATCAATTTCTTAACCTAACCCACCCATCGATTACAGCTTGTTGTTTGTTGGGTCAGTTTAACAACCCATATTGATAATTTTATATATTACTACCGTGGATGAATATGAAAACATAACTAATGGTGTTATTATGTATTAATTATATAATTAGGTTTGTTTAAATCTTTTAAAAAATTTATATTATTATTTAACTTATTAATAATGTACCATCTTTTTTTCTTTAAATTTTACCAAAACAAGATCCTTCATGAACATGAACATCATAAATTATTATTAAAATATTTATAAAATAAAATTTAAGATAATATATCACTATCAAAATTCCATTCTATTTCCTATCGTTATATTAGAATTATAATTTCTTAATTTATAAATAAGAATCGACCCATCCATTTTGAAACTTGTACTAAACAAACAATCGAATCTAACTACACTCGATGATGAAAATAAAAGATAATTATAAAATATATTTTTAATTAATGATTATAAGTAATGTTTATTAAGTGTTATATGATTAAATAAAGTTATTAAATAGGTTATTAATATTATTTTTTTGTATACAAGAGGTTAATGTACTATTATGGAATTCAATAATTGTGTTGAGGGTTTTTTTAACTGAATTTTCATTAATTGGGTTGTGATTGATATTTTTAAACATTATTATTATAATTTGAGTGTTATCTAACATATAATTTTATTATGTTTCATTTTATCACAATTTTCTATGGATTTACTTTTATATCACATAAAACCCTTTCTAAATGTTTCCAACTTCATCAATTATGATGTTCGTAATGTATTTTCTTATCTCGATTTATTTATTTGAGTTATATGACATATTCATCACATTTAAATTCTTGTTTCACGTATAAAACTTCCCGTGGATTCATTTTATCATAATTTTCATGAAATTTATTGTATTTACAAATTCATCTCATGTTAGGTTTTGATGATTTTTTGGGCGATTCTAAAAACGTAAAAGATATTGATAACTCAAAAATTAATTAACTGTGTTATTTTATTTGTACGTTAAATTATTTCTTAGAAGATTGGATTTATTGAATATAAATTTTATTTATATTATATTTTATAATACCCTATAAGGAAAAATGAATTTTTAATTGAATGATAATTTCAGGATGAATTCATTCGCATAAATGAATATATATTTTTAATAATAATTCCCTTTATTACCAAGTAAGATCTTTCTCATACATATCCAGGTTTTTTATTATCTATAATGTCATAATTGATATTTTAATACCCAATTATGTGATATATCTTATGTTACTCACAATTAAAAATTTCATCTATTCAAAATATAGTTTTTATCCCATGTTATGTTTTGGGTTTCAATAATGGGTCTTTTAAAATATTAAAAAAGGTTTTTAATTTCACAATCAAATGTTTTATTTTTAAATCCAAATTTATTTTGAAAATCCATTATTCCTTTTAATGGGATTCATTATCAATTTTTTTACATGTAAATGTTCTTAATAATGTTTACATCATATTTTTTAAAATGACTTCTGAATTTGACATATAATTTCCCCTTTTATAAAAATGATAAAAAAAATTCTAAAATCTATTTTATGGTTTAAATCCAGTTTCCAATTCATTTAAAAAGGAATTATGTCCTTATAATGTTATTTTTCATGAATCACCCACTAAAATCCATTTCAAATCCTATTTTGGGTGATTGAAATTTTTTATTATCAACCAATTTAATTATTGTAGATATTTTATGTAATACCATTTATGAAATGTTAAAAAATTCAATTTTAATTCCATTGGTTCTTCATAATATAATTAATTATTAGTCTCATGTGGTATTCATGTAATGACCTAGAATATTATAAATGGAATTTACCTTTTTATAATTGTGACATGTAGTAAATACATATACATAAAATAGTGAAACAAAAAAACATCATTCTTATAAATGTTGAAAGAAAATTATTCCTAAAATAAACCAATAATAATTACAAATTTTATAGTAGGACAATATATAGAGAATAAGAGAATAAGGATAGGATAATTTGGATCTTCTCAATCCACCCAAATGATTTCACTCATGAATAATGATGTAGAAATAAAACATAATGTTAATAATTTAAAATTCATTTTGAAGATGAAATTAAAAATAAACTAGACAGAATATATATGTGAATGAATAATTAATGGGATAAGATGTATTTATAACAATTTTTACACCCATATGATCATTGTAAATCTGACAGTTTGAATAGTAAACAGACTATTGGAATAGTAATCTGACTGTTATGAATAATAATCTGAGCATTAGAATAATAACCTCACCTATGGAAATGTAAAATATTATTAATGTATCATATAAAATGAAAATATGACATAATTATATCATAGTAAATGTAGGTAAATTTTATTTAAAAAATAAATTATGTGTTGGTATTTTTATAAAACATAAAAGTTTTGATCACACATTTATAATAAATATAATGATTTTTAATAAATATCATGTACATAAAATGGATTAATAATATATATCAAGTTTTATTATAATTATATGATAATTTTATGAGACCATATGTAATTTTCCAAAGGGTCACAAAATCGATTATGATATTAAAATTGGTATTTTTCGAATAAATGATGATTTTATTTAAAAATTAAATTTCTCATATTGAGATAAACATTTTAAATTAGTGAATTAATTTATTAAAATGTACATGTAATTAAATAATTTGGGTGACTTCTTGGTATTTTTCTAAAATAGTTGAATGTTTGGTAAATAATAAAAAATGGTATTTTACGGTATTTAACATTATAAGAAAAATACACTAATATCTGCATCATTGATGATGTAAGAACACATTATATTGAATAAAAATTTACTAGATTCTATATATAGTCACAATAATCAATAATATTGTCATTCTTGAGCCAAAATAATAAACTAATGAATATAATAAACCAAAACACTCATCTCCCTCCATTATTAATACCACCCCTTCTCCTCTCACCTTTTAAGCTTTGAAGATTTAAAATATTATTATAATTTCCCTTCCCAAGCCTCTTCCACACATCTTAGTTTTTTTGTCTCACCTAAAATACCAATTCCATATTTATTAAGGAGGTTCTATAAGACACGACATTCAAGAGGTAAAAGCCTCCATCTTTCTCTTTTAAATTATTTCATTCTTCTATCATATCCTCAACCCATATAAAAATTAACATGATCACCCTAGAATAAATTTTATACAAAAATGTTATTTTATTAATGTAATATCCTTATTCAAATCCCTTATTTCCTCTTTTTTTGTAAAAATGAAAACATCATCTGTAATATGTCGATTCACTGCCTTCATGGATCACAACCTTTTTGTTTTCCATTACCGCCTTCAAGGAAGGTTATAATATGATTATTTTGGTGAAATAATATTTCAATATATATATATATTAAAACTTATTTCATGTTTTGGAACTAATATATTGATATAATATTAAATAAAATGAAACTAATTCAAGATGGTTGGAAAACCCAACAAAATAAAATAAACATTCATCATTAACGTTTTATAAAATGAATCATACTCATTAAAAAATGAAAAATGTTATATGGAAACATTTAAAATAATTTAGGTAAATCAATATCATATAATTTCACTCCTGTATAACTATTCCCATTTGAAATGAATGTCAAAAAATATACACAGGTGATGCGACCATGAAACCATGTAATGAATGATCCTAAAATGGAGAAAATAATCCTAATAACTCACAAAATTGTACATAAATTAACTTAATAAAATTATAATAAATAATATATATGTCCAATAGGTTATTAATTAAATTATTAATATAAAGTATATGATTATGCATGTCATTATCATCAAGTGTATAATGCATTCAGACATAAATATAAGGGATCTCTCTGAACCTCCCTATTTTCTTTGGGATATGTTTTCCCTCACTTTACTGTAATATAATTATTCATTTTTATTATATAAATGTACTAAATTCTATGTGTATGTTCTATGCATATTTATATAGTTAAATTCATCTTTTCTTGATAGGGAAATATATTTTTTTAAAGGTCCCCATCTCAATTCCTCTCATTATTTGAGCCCGATTAATGGGAGCTTATCCGTTTCACACCCATTTTCAAGAACAATACATACACTATTTTATGCCACCAATATTTTTCTAAAATCTATCATTTTAATAATTAATTTTTTTTTCATTTATTTTTATACAAACATTTTTTCCTTCTTATTCTTTATGGAAACGTTAATATTTTCCCTTAAAGAGCACTAAAGTGGCGCATTTATAATGTTTCCTAGACACTATTTTTAATGAATTAACTTTTTTTTGAAATAATTATTCAAGGTATATTTTTAATTTTATTATTTCTTAGATATTATTTAATCCCTTTATTCATGGGTACCATTTTGATATACCCTTTGGTTATGCCTTATGACCTGATTACTAAAACAATTTTGTTCCATGGGTAACTCTTATGATTATTCTTTATATTTTGTTTAGGTATGTGGCACACATATGCATGAACATGTTAAGGTGGGTGCACCCAGATAGTTATCCAATGCATTGTGTAATGTTTTGTCTCATGATAGATTATGTATGTGATTAAGGAGTAATCCTAATACATTAAGTTACTTTGTCCATATATTTCCCTATTTATTCGATGTAGTTTTTAGAGCTCGAATGAAGTTAGGAGATCATTAGGGAGATTAATAAACATGTTTTATTCTTGTTTCATGTTTTATAATTATGTAAATAGTCTTCCAAAAATACTATACTTTTCTATCCTTGGTTTGTATTTCATGGATAATTATTCTCAAAATCATGTAATTAAATGTGTAAAAGTCTAGGGCCACTATAATCTGTATCAGAGTATGAACTAGTTATTTTTGGTAATTATGATTATATAACTTTTGTGAGAATCATATCAACAATTCTACCACCATGGATACTGAGTTTGAAATTGATGGAATCGTAAGATAGGATATACTTTCCTTTATAAGTTTATAATTATATGTTCATAGTTTTCTTTTTATATCATCATTAGCTATTTATTTAATCCCCCCTAATTTTATTTATTTTTTTAGTTAATGGATAAAAATAGGAAAACATTCTCAAAAGTAAACATAATATGTAATGTGACAATATACCTAGTGATATTCCAATCATGATGGGAATGGAGCTAAAACTTTTAGGACAATACATGATCAACTGAATTAACTTATGTAAAATAACATGAATCATATAGAATTCCCCCTTTCTCGTAAGAAACTGAAAGTTGTAGTTTAATCATTTTTATGAAATGGACTCTGATATTTAGTTTATATTAAGATCCCCTCATCGCAGAATATTAGATTAACTCCATTAAGAAGATATTATTTATCCTTCATTGCTGAAAAGAAGAGAATGTCATACTGGCAGTCTATCTATTTGATAGGGAAGCTGATTAGTGGTGGACAATGATAAAGAATACAAATTCTAAAGGGGAAATTAATTCCCTAGAATTTGAAGGATTTAGGAAAATATTTTTCAATAAATATTTTCCCTAAACTCTCCATCATAATATAGGGAGGGAGTTCCTCGGACTAAAGGAAAATGAAGATAAATCTTTCAGGGAGTTTGAGGAAAACAGTACAAGGATTTCATAATATGACATCAGCCTTTTGATGAACACTAAAATTAAAATGGATCACATCATTATTAGATTAGATGAAATTCTATAAAAACCTTGGTGATTAGAGAATATGAAATCTATAAGGATATTTTTGGTTATTCCCTTAATATTGAGATGGAAATTAGACACTTCAAGTGGTCTGTTAGGCTCGGTGATAAAAAAAAGTGGAATATTGAGTTTAATATGTGAGGATAAACAAATAAATACCATGCTGGAAATAAAATCCATCACCCCACATTTAATATGTGTGGGAAGAAACATATTGGGATCCTTTCCAAGGGAAATAATAGGTACTTCAAATGTGGGGAATAGGTGAATAAAAAAATAAATTTAGAAGGGATATGAAGAAGCCCAAAATTTTGGATGAAGAGAGGAAGGTCCAGATCAATACTAATCCTTTAGTACTATTTTTAAACTTAAAGTAACATAAAATTAATGTGATCTAATGCCCTATATTATGAGTTTTCAGTGAAAATTTGCAACCAAAACCTCCAAGTAAGAAAAGAAGTGAATATGCTATCACTACAGCTGAGGTCGATCCTGAAGTTGATGTAGTGATAGGTACACTGGTTATTCATCAAAGAATATATAAGGGAGTTTTTTTATTCTGGTTCTATACATTCTCTCATATTCTACATGTTTATAAGAACTATTCAAACACCACTACAACATATAGAGGTTGAGTTATCCATGAGAACAATTAATGAGTAAATTATTTCATGTAATGTATATAAATACTCCCTATTCAATTTATTAGACTAAAATACACAATAAATTTTGTCTTAATTCCTTAAGGATGGTTTGATGCTATATTAGGCATGGATTGGAAATCATTTAATAATTCAAACATCATATTTTGGGGAATGGGTCACTCTTAACATCTTGAGGAATCCACCAATTATATATAATTGTAAATAGGAGGATGAATTTCCTTCATAATCACATTATTAGTTTTGGTTACTATGTGACCAATTTTTAATAGTATATATCTCATATAATTGATACAAATGTGAGAATAATGCCTAAATAATTTCCAATTATAAGGAATTACATTGATGTGTTCCTTGAAAAAATACATGGTCTTCCACTGGACTGAGAGGTTGTGTTAAAGATTGATCATATATTGGGATCTCTTCCCATATCAACGAGTCCTTTCAGTATGACCACCATTTATTTAGATGAATTGAAGAAACTGTTACAAGAGAATCTAGGAAAGGATTGTATATGCATGACTTCTTCACCGTGGCATTCACCAGTCCTCTTCATTAAGAATATGATGATTAAATTAACCTCTGAATTAATTATCATGAGATCAAAAAAATAATGATAATGAAAAAGTATTCATTTTCATGGAAATATTATTTGTTCAATAAAATATATGAATCCAAGTATTTCTCTAAGGTGGAACTCATGTCGGGATAACACCAATTAAAGGTGAAAAGTGATGATATTCCCAAGACTGCCTATCAATCAAGATATGTACAATATGAGTTCATAGTAGTTCCATTAAGACTCACAAATTATCATGAAGTTTTTAGGGAATTATTGAAACGATTCATAAGAGATAACCTTGAATAATTAGTGGAAGTCTTTATAAATAAAATTTGGACATACTCTAAGAGCAAGGAAATGCATTCCGAACATTTTAATACTCTGCTAAATAATTTTCAATGGGAGAAACTATATTAAAATTAAAGTAAATGTCAGTAATGGATAGAGGATATATATTTCTAAGGTCATGTTATCACCAAGAAAGGTATATCATTGGACCCTTGTAAAATGAATGAATTTGAGGAATGGACTAGGACAACATTTGTAATACATATCTGTAGTTTCCTTGGTCTAGCTATACATTACCAATGACTTGTAGGAAACTTCTAAATATTGTAAAACCCACAAACCAAGATGACTCATAAGGCTGTAAATATTGTCTGGTTAAGAGATTTGAAGACTATTTCAAAGAATTGAAAAAATAGTTTATCACTAAACTAGTACTTACACTATAGACAAGTAGGGAACTCTTTATGAGATACAATGAAACTTCAAAGAATATCCTAGGATATTTATCATCAAATAATGATAAATTGATAACCTATTCCAAATGAAATATTAATGTTCATGAGAAAAACTATCTCATATTGTATATAGAGTTTCATATTTGATCTTTACATTGAAAATCTGGTGATATTATATCTTTGGGGAGGAGTGTGATAATATAATAATCAAAAAAGATTCAAATATATATTCACATAGAAGAAGATTAATATGTGCAAATAGAGATGGCCATAGATCACCAAGGATTATGATTTCACAATCAACTACCATCCTCATAAAGTGAATAAAGTGGAAAATTATATTAGTATAAGGGATGCTACAAAATTATTAATTATGAGAATTGAGAAGGATACAGTCTTCTTAAACTTGAAAAGGATGGACATGGGAATCATAAATGATAGAATATCATCATCCCTTTATCAAATACATTCTTATCCATACCTTTTAGATAAGATAAATTATTTTCAAAGAGATTTTGTGGAAATTTAGTAGAAGGTAGGATCTATCAATAATGGGAAATCCTCATTGTTAAAAATTTATAAGGAATGTGTTTTACGATTTTGGTCATGACTATGTCTACCATAAAATCACAACATAAAGAAAGACATTTTTAAGGATACACATAGCTCGGACATCTCCATCCACCTAGGGAGAAAGAATATTTATTAATATCTATGAGAGAATTATTAGTGGGACAATATGAAGAAGTAAAACAATGATTATATTTCAATGTGCCTGGTATGTTAGAAAGTGAATTCTTAGTAGAAAAATTCCAAGGAGATGATGCAACCATTACCCATACCTATATTGAATTTAGAAAACATCACCATGGAATTTTTCACTAGGATTCTGAATATATCTAGAGGAAGTAATTTTTTATGGGTTATTTTTGTTCATCTAACAAATATTTATCACTTAATTTCAATTCAAGAGTACTTCTCACTTGATCAAAATTCATGGATATACATTAGAGAAGAACTAAGGATTCATAGATTACTATTATCAATTGTATTTGATTGAGATGTGATGTTCTCCTCCAAGTGATAGAAAAGTATCCAACATTCCTTAAACACTATGTTAAAATTTAGTACAACATATAACCCCCACACGAATGACCATTCAGAGTGGACTATTCATACATTGGATGATATTTTTAGAGCATGCTCGATGGAATTCAAAGGATGATGGAAATGACATCTACCTATGGTCGAGTTCTCTTAAAAAATTATTTCCAATCAATAATAAAAATGAATCCATATGAATATTTTTGTGGGAATAGTTTTAGAACAACTTCATATTGAGTTGAATTTGGTGAACGTATATTTTTGGGACTTGAAATAGTCGATGAAATGGTTGAAAAGATGAAAACCATTTAGCAGCACATCACATCGATAAAAAATAAACATAATATCTATGAAAGTAATCATTTAAAGAGACTTAGAGTTTGAGGTTCGATATAAGGTTTTCCAAAACATATCTCAATTGAATAATTTCATGAGATTCAGGAAGAAGGGAAAGCTATGTCCTAGGAAAATCAGTCACTTTGAGAATATTGATTGCATCAGACCTATGGCCTATCGACTTGAACTTCCACTAACCATGTATCAATTACATGATTTATTATATGTATCCCTAATGATAAGGTACATACCAGATCCCTTAGATGTTATGAATCTGTAGGGGTATAGTTAGAAAATTATCTCTCTTATAAGGAGTAGGCAACGAAGATCTTGGACCATAGAGATATTGGTCTACACAATAAGACTATTCTCCTAGTCAAAGTATAATGGAGGAACCATAAATATTATGACTTGGCATGAGAACTAGAGGAATTAATGGAGGATGTGTACCTTCATATTTTTTAACCATGGTATGTAAAAAAAATCGAGGGAGAAATTTCATAAATGGGGAATAATGTAATGACCCATAATTTATCAACTGAATTTCCATTCATATAATTCTGACATGTAGGAAAAGAATATAAATAAAATATAGAAACTAAAAAAATTATTCTTATAAATGAATAATGATTCATTATTCAAAAAATAAACAAATATAAAATCGAAATATTATAGTGGAACAATAAATATAAAATTAGAGAATAAGGATAAGAAAAATTTCATTCTTCTTGATCCATTATAATTACTACAGTGATGAACAATGCTATAGAAATAAAAAATAATGTTAATAATATAAAATTAACATTTAAGATGAATGTATAAATACCCTTGTGAGAATATAGAAGTTAGGGAAGAATTAATTCGAATATAGTTATTTATAGAAAGTATTACACCCATATAAAAATTATAAATAAGATCATTTGAATTGTAAATGGATGGATGGAATAGTAACCCGACCATTGGAATATTAATCTGACCATCAGGAATAGTAATATCACTAATAGAATAGTAACCATAAATATGGAAATTTAAAATTATATTTAGGTATCTTATATAGTGAAAATATGGTATATTTATGTCATAGTACAAGTAAATAAATGTTTTAAACATAAAAATGTAATTGGTTGTATTTTTATAAAACATAATTATCTTAATCACAATTTTATAATAAATATAACAATTTAAAATAATTTTTTTACATAAATTTGATTCTTAATGTTATATAATATTTTATTATAATTATAAGTTAATTTTATGAGACCATACATAATTTTCCAAAGGGTCCTAAAATCGATTATAATATTAAAATTGAAAGTTTCGAATAAAGTATAATTTTAATTAAAAAATAAATTTGTAATATTTATGAAATTAAGTTCAAAAAATGGATTCCATTTTTTAAAATATACATGTCAGAAAATGGTTGGTTTGATTTTTTGGGATTTCCTTAAAATAGATGAATTTGTATTGAATGGTAAAATAAAATATTTTATGGTATATAACATTATAAGATAAATACATGAATTTTTTATCATGGATGACGTGATTACCCATTATCTTAAACTCACATGAATTAGTAACTATATATAGTCACAAGAATCAATAAAATTTATAGACATGATCCTAAATTATAATCTAATGAATATAATAATCAAGCACACCTCTCTCCTCCCCTTATAGGTACCACCTCTCCGCATAACTTCTCCTCACCCATTATAACTATTAAATCTTGCCAATATTCATCCAATTTTCCTTCCCAATTATCTTACCCATGTCTTAGTGTTTCATTTATCACTAAATTACCTATTCCAACTCCCTTAAGGAGGTTCCCATGGAGACGACATTCAAGAGGTTAAACCCTCCATCTTTCTCTTTTAAATTCATTTTTTGATATATCATATCCTCAACCACTATCAAGAGTGACATGATAAATCCACTATCATTTATATAATATAATTATAAGGAGTTGAATCAATATACATCATTTAATCCATTTTTCCCACTTTTTTTATAAAATGAAAACATCATATGTAATTTGTCAATTCATAGCCTTCGTGGATGAAGAGTTTTCATCATCCAATATTACCTTAAAGGATGTTCATAAGAACATTATTTTGGTGAAGTAAGATTTTAATATGAATATTATAATTTTTTTTCTTTTCTAAAATTAATATATATTCATTATAATGAAAAAAATTGAAACTAATTCATGATGGTGAGAAAAACCACTGAAACAAAATAAATATTTATGATGAACATTTTATAAAATGAATCATCCCCATACCAGAAACAAAGTTGATATATGGGGACATTTAAACATCTGTAGTTGCATAAATACCATATAATTTCACTTCTGTTGTATGATTCCCATTTTATAGGAACATCCATAAAAATACACAAGCGAACTGACCATGAAATCAAGAAATGAATGCTCCTGGAATGATGAAATTAATTTTTATAACTCTTAAAAATGGATATAAATGAAATTAATAAAATTATAAAATTAAAATATATTTGGAAGGTGTTATGAATTAATTAATTAATGGATATAGTTTGATTTTCCAAGACATTAAGTGAATGTGCAGAATGCATTTAGATATAAGGTAAGGGATCTCTCTAAACCTCCATTTTTTCATTTGGTTTATACTATATATATATATCTCTCTCTCTCTATACCCCAATGTATTTCTTTCATATTATTATATAATTCTCTTAAATTCTATGTATATGTTCCAAAAATTAGTATATATCTAAATCCTAGTTTCTTTAATGGGGAAATATTATTTTTAAATGGTTCCCATTTCAATTCCTCTCGATAAGAAAGCACTAATTAAAGGGAAAATCTTTGTTTATTATCCATTTTCAAGTACACTCAATACAAAATTATAAGAAAAAAATATTTTTCTTATATATATTCTTTTATCATGAAAATTTATTTTACTTCACTTTTAGTTTCATCAAATAATTATTTATTTTTCATCTTTCATGAAACATTAATCTTTTCCCTTAAAAAGTGATTAAAGTTTCCTAAATAATATTTTCCATGAATTAACTTCATTTGGAAATAATTATTTAGTATATATTCTTAATTTTTTTACTTTATGACTATCTATAAATTTTTTATTCCCTTATTTCATGGATACCATTTTGATATACCCTTTGGTTATTCCTTATTACATGATTACGAAACCAATTTCATTACATGGGTAACCCTTATGATTATTCGTTATGTTCGATTTTTTTATATAGTACACATATGCATGTACATGTTATTATGGTTACATCCAAATTGTGATTCAATGGATTGGGTAATTTTTTTCTCATGAGAAGTTATGTATGAGATTAGGGATAAAACCTAATCCATTATGGGACGTTGTCCACCATGTGATACCATCATGGCAGTTATCCTCGAGTCAAGTTTAGGTCATGTTATATATTGCAATCACAATCATATATTTCCAGGATCATATTATTTCATGTTCTGTATGATATGACTCTAAAAGTTTATTCATGTACTATTCCTTCCATGTTATTATGTTATGCATTCGGACTCAAGTGTTAAGCTTCTTTTTATGGATTATTCCCTTAGTGGGCTTTTTAGCTCATCACTTTTTATCTATATATTCCCCAGGTTATCCTATGAAGTTTAATGAGCTAAAAAGATGTTAGGAACTCAATATGTATATGAATAAAATATTTTTTATTCTATTTTAATGATTTATAATTATGTACCTAGTCTTCTAATGACAATATACTTTTCTATCCTTGGTCTGTATTTTATGGATAATTATGCTCAAAATCTTGTAATAAAATGTTATAAATGATAGGGTGGATAGAATTATTATGTATTCATGATTGATGGGTGGAGAATAGTATCTCCTTATAATACATTTTTTAAAATTTTAAATCACATGAGATTTAAACATGTGAGTAAAATTATATTGACCATCCATGTGCAGGTGAGTATTGACTCACAAATTTGATGTATGCATGGGTACAATTATGTTTTCTATCCCAATGTAGGTGAGATTAGGTAATCATGATGGTTTTTTTCATGGGTACATATATGTTTCCCTTTTAATAATGCATGCGAGTAGTGACACACAATGTTGATGTTTCATGTGACTATGTTTATGAGAAAGTTCTTTTTTATGATTTATTTCAAGGGAATGTTACACTTCCTTTAAATATTTATATAATTATTTTCCTTGGATCATATTTATTATCTCATGATTATACACCCTTTTTTGAGGGTTTATGTTTGTTAATTTGAGATGAAATTTCCTTCTATAATGACTTATCAAAATCATTATTGTTTTTTGATATTTTTAATATGATATCACTCCCACACTCATAATTTCTCAAATGCTTATAATATAATCCTTTGATATCATGTTGATAATGTTTCCCTTCTAAATAATTTTATACCACCAATTTAAAAAAAATTCATTCCATAGGTCATGAATATGGGTATAAATTATGATAAGTCTATAAGGGGATATTGTATGTTCTGAGTAGGGATGTTCTTTCACATGTATCATAAAATAATTTTATTATGTTGCTGATCATCAAAGACACTAAAACATTTTTCCAAGGATTATGATATTATTTTTTGGATATATTTTTTAAATATGGTAATTACAAAAAAAATCTTCTTTCCCCACCTCATATTGTATCAAATCTAATATTTCAATAATTGTTTTTACCAGATCCAGGTTTCTGGGTTTGGGGAAACTTGGATTTTGTAAAAGATAAATCTATAAAGTCAGGAGAAATATTTATAATATATGTTCTTAGATAAATACCTACCTATTTTTAATCCCCATTATGATTCTAGTGTACTGTCTAACTTGGGATGATTACTAGATCATGACAAAGAGTAGCTAACCATTTTGATTTATGAACCTTATTGAAATATATATATTATATTGTGTGTGCTCCATGGAGTGTTTGTTATAGTAATATTATACTCTATTTAAGAGAAAATATAGGATATGTAAGAACCTAGTTTTTCATATGAGGTAAAAATTCCTTCTTTTTCAGTTTAAATGCTTAAATTATGCCTAATGTGAATTCTCTTTGAGGTCATGTAGGTTTCATGGGTGTCTGGTGATTTTTCAGAGCCCGGAGCTAAGTATTTGGGTGTTTTTGGAATGGCACACAGTTAGTAAAAAATATTTGGGGAAGGTCATACTGTTTGTACAAACTATGCAAGGCTATATAAAGGAAGGTGTATTGGCTACATAGTTTGAAAAAACCATTCTAGAGGAGGTTCATAGCCATGCGACCTGTTCTACAATTTTAGCTGATCTTGAGAGTGGATTTTTTACAGTTTCTTCATGATTTGTATATTGTGCAAGGAAACCCTGTAGGTTCCCATTGTAATAATGGAAACCATACACAGTTGGAATATAGTTTTACGAACCATGTGACCCCTGTAGTTTGGGAATTTTTAATAATTTTAATTAAAATAAAAATACTGTATTAAACCTTATTTGGTTTTCTTTCCACGCACAGAACCTCTCCTCCCATGAAGATATCAACGGTGACAATTATTCAATTTTAGATCTACTCTCCACACAATATATTATTTGATAATTCTTTTTATCATCAGAACCACATCAATATGATCTAAATTCCTTTTTATCTTTCCTTTATTCTTCTAGCTATCGATTTCACTATTTGGAAATAAGCTCGTATGCCCTAATTTTCCATTCTTTGTCTGTTATTCTGATTTCTCCTAAACTGAGTCAAATAACTACATGATACTAGATGATAACTACACTATCATGCTAAGGTAGGTAGTCTATAGATTACTTTTGGATTTTTGGGCATTTTAAATCTATTTCCCTTTATGCCGCTCACAGTATGTTCCAGTGCGAACCTAATTTTGAAAGGGTTGCTTCAAATAAATGTAATCGGACCAATTAAGGATCCCAATAGGATCCATTGTGTTGTGTTGGTACTCATTTCCCAATCCATGGTTACCCATGTGTTTCAACTTATGAAAAATCCTTGATTATTCTATGTTAAAAAACCCAAGTGATATTTTTTAGGCTTTCCTTGTTATAGGATGCCAATTATAAATCAAAAGAGTTGAATGGGGTGATTAGGATATGTATGGACTCCATTGACTTGATCTATTTTATAGAACATGAATTAGTTATTTTTTGAATTGATCAAATTTGTTATGATAAATTTTTAATTGACTATATTAGTAGGTCTAATAATCAAACTCCATACTTTTGAATTGTGATTAATGGGTGGGTAAACCCATGGGATATGTTAAGTTAAAATTGGTGATGAAAGGGTAGGTATATCCATTTGACATGTTTTAAATGGGAATGGAATACATGAGTGTGTATATTCATGAGATGTTTCTGGATTGCTGTGTATTAAATGAGTGGGTAAAATCATTGAGTGGAATCTAATGTATTTGATTATATTAGTGGGTATACTCATATGGTATTGAATTTGGAAATGGTATGAAATGGATAAATAATTGTTTTGATCCCATGAATAACTCTCCATGGATCTGGAACATGGTAGTGGACACATTGAGTAGCAATGCTTGTTGGGTATTGATTCTGTGGGATGCCTCAGGCCTTGAAAACACTTAGATTCAGCTTACAGGGACTCACATAGGACATGTCGGTACACATTCTCATAGGACTCCAACCAGTGCCTAAACCAACACTCTCCATTGAGATACTCCTGAGACTCGATGAGGATACCTTGGCCTTCAATACCTTGTATATGGACCTTTGTGGTCTGACACTTTGGTTATTACGGTATGGCTATGGGTTTGTAATTATTTTCATTATACAGCATAAGCATGGGAATTATGATAGTTTTGGAGGCACAAAATGGCCATGGAATATTAATAAGGTTTCATTATATGACAAGGTCACTGGAACAATAAATATATGGGAGTATGGTGAGGCTATGTTGTTTATTCACATTGCTTGTAGATTCTTAGAGAGTACCTTGACAAATTTTTTATAGGGAATAACCAATATGATATTTGGTATCACTTGTTTGTAGTGGATACATTCCATGGGCACATTACTTTTGTTTTCCAGTGTTACAAACACTTGTTTATCTTATTGATTAGTGCTTATTAGAATTGTATATACTTATGGGTGGTTACCTACTGTGATGTTATCCTATACACTATTTGGGAATCCTTGGGGACCCAAACAGATTATATGGTTGTAAGTGATGGTAGGGGATAGCACCCTAGAATAGTTTATTGATTGTTTATTAGGAGGAGGAGAGCATGGGACCATGCTGAGTATTTTTATGCTATTGGGATTCCTTTTTCATCTTTTAGGATTCCAGGATGCTTGTTATATATTTTACTTCCATGTACCTATTTTCGTTGTTTTCTTGATATATATATATCATATGGATCATTATATATGTGAGACCCTTCTAGATTATTTATCTTCATGAATTTCTTGTATTGAAATTGTGATTGTTTACTGCTTCCCCTACTTGTTGATATTAAATTCTACTATGATATACTCTATTAATGAGGGCATAGTCTCCACATTGACTCACATAGGCCCTCACTAATAGCCAAAAGACGCTAGAATTTTTGGAGATGTGCTTGAGGCTATTTAGCCAACATGGATTAGGGAACTTTTGTGTGGAATCTTGGTCCAAGATGTTACAAGGTGGTATCACAGTGTATTTTCTAGTTTTCCATATTATTTGGTGACAATAGAAATGGATAGGAAGGAAATGGATTATGGTAACGAGTGGTTATCAAGCATAGCTTACCCGTGTATAGGGAAAAGCCAAATTTCCTTGAATAGATTGTTGTTTTCTAGATTTTAACCATCATAATTGATTTGATTACACCGTTGGGTGATGTAATTGTGTTCTTCTTTTACTAATGATATGATTACAATTATATTTATGTCACAACATGATAATATGAGGGTATTCCATCTCATGCATCAAATTGGAACCTTTCTAGAAATCACATGCCATCCATTATTCCATTATATTTCAGATGCTTTACATGATGCAAGTGATTATGATATGTTTAGTTATAGTTGTGCCTACTATTATGACAGAATTTGTGCAGTGGATAGAGAGGTGAAATCATCTTTCAATTCATAAGGTGCATGGGCCCTTAGGGACTATAAAATGATGCACCCATTGCCTCTTTTGTTTAAATTGAACTAAATGAGACATGGTATGAGATATATGGGAATAAAATTGTAGTTCATGTGGTGTTATAGGACCTCATGGATTGAAACTTTGGGAACCATTAGTTAAATCATTTGAAAAAATAAATGTTAAATGAAAATGAAATATAATAGAAAAAAAATAGATACTTGACCAAGACCCGACTTTTGAGTGGGTAAGAGGTACTATTTCTAGTGGTTTTGGTGGTTGTTCCTTATAAAGTTCTAGATTTTGGATCAGGATGTCTATTATGAATTGGTTTTAGGAGGGTATGACCTATCCTATTATTTTGACCTGCAATTTTGATACCATTATTTTCTAAGGAGTGTGTTGGGCATTGTAGAGACATGCAACCATAACGACCTCCAGTGGTATGCCAGGTGGGAGGAGACGACCACACTCTAGAGGTGGTGGCCCATGTGCTACCATTTGATCCTCCTTTAGTTTCTATTATGGCACCAGGGGATATTCCAGACATAGGTGTTGAGGAATAGTTTCGTGAGGGTTCATTTCATTATATGAAGACATTTCTAGGAGCACCAAAACCTACCTTGACTATGGATGAGCTGATGTGGTAGTTCCAGCAGTAGTATCCTCCCATGTTTTCAGGTGATGGAATTCCATAGGCTTTGGATCTATCGATTGAGAAAATGTTAGCAATTTTTTATCATATTGAGATGCATCCTGAGAGGAGGGTCAAGCTTATCGGTTACATGTTATGTGGTTCCACAAAGCACTTGTTGGATGTTCTAAACTAGGATGATGGGATGCAAGATATGGGTTGGGATAATTTACAAACCCAATTCAATGACTATTTCTACCCCATGGATCTATGGGAATAGTGGGATAGTAAGATTATGCATCTAGAGCGGGGCACGATGACTGTTATGGAGTACTCAACATGCTTTATAGAGATGCATCCTTTTGCACTGACATACCTCACAGATGATCTATCAAGACACAAACTCTTTGGGGAAGTTCTCATTCATGCTATCAAATATCAGGAAAAAGTTTTAAAATTTAATTCTTTCATTTATATTATGAATCAGTCACTAATTATAGAGAATAACTTGAGAAAAGTTGGGGGTGTAGAGTAGAGCAGTGCTGTTTCTTGACCCAGTGGATTTAAATCTTCAGGCAGGAAGAATCCTTTTGAGGCTTCCAGTGAGAAGAGTTCCATTCTACATATGAGTACTCACAGCTTATTTTTTTCAAAAGTGTGGAACAAGGGACCACATGAAGTGTTAGTGCGACCGTGACCCAGTCGACTTTCAAGATTATGGTAGGATGGAGCACATGCAGTAGTTTTGCAGGACCTTCCCTCTTGTTATGGTTGGTAGGGGGTTAGCTTTGATACCAAGTAAAGTATTATGTTTATCATCTCTACATCAGGTAGGGATATGGAGTACTGTTGGACGATCAAGAAGAGGCATTTGTGTTCATGGAAGGGGTAGCCAGACACAAGTGAAATAAAGATATCAGAGCGGACCTACTCCAAGAAGTGATGTTATGTCACATGGCCATGGTACATGCCATATTTATTCTATATAGGATACCCTTGATGATTAGGGTTCCATGCCGTCTATGGTGAGAGGTATTATCTTAGTATTCTCTACTATTGCATCTCCTCTTTTTGATATAAGTGAATCACATAGTTATATATCTATACTAGTGGTTAAAATCACTATACTTTTTTGTTTTTCATTCTGAAGGAATTATGATTATAGACACTTGTTTGGGGATTATAATGGAGAGTGTACACCAGTTCAGGGAGTTCCCCCTTGAGGTTGGTGGGTGTCCCTTCACCTTGAAGTTTTATGTACTGGAGATGACATGGTTTGACATCATCCTCTGGATGAACATGCAAGTAGATTAGTGAGCTTATTTTGACTACTATTGCTAGAGGGTGACATTCACATCACTAGAGGGTGATGTTTTTACACACAAGGGCCAATGGGATGTCTAGGAAAGAAGAGATGGACTAGAGCATCATGGGTTGGGAGGAATGAAATCCTAGATTACAAGGTTATATCTAGATGTTCATAGAGTGATCCAGGTGTAGAATCATCTTGTGGTAGATCATTTTAGAGATGTATTTCCAAGAGACTATTTTAGTTTAACTCTTGAGAGATAGGTGGGGTTCTCCATCAGGATAGTTCTAGGAGCTACACCAGTATCCATTCCCCTTTACAGGATGACTATGATGGATTTGTAGGAGCTCAAGTGAAAGTTAGAGGATTTGGAGGCAATGGGGTTAAGTTTTCCTATTACTTTACTGTGGGTTTCATCGGTCCTTTTTGCAAAAAACACGGGTGGAACTCTTAGGATATGCATAGACTATCAGAAACTGAACTAGCTAACGGTTAAAAACCGATATCCATTTCCACGGATTGATTACCTGTTTGATCTTCTCCGAGGATCCTAAGTGTTCTCAAAGATCGATTAGAGGTCAGGATATCACCAGGTGCATGTTCAACTGGAATAAAAACCTTGTACAACCTTTTGTAGTAGGTATGGTCTATATGAGTATCTGATTATGTCATCTGGTCTCATGAATTCACCAAAAAATTTCATGGATTTGATGAACTGATTGTTCCATTCTTACCAGGATTCTTTGATCTTGGTTTTCATAGATGATATCTTGGTGTATTATCACCATAAACATGATCATTCCAACCATATTTATAATGTTTTGAATACACTATGAGAGAATCAGTTATATGATAAAATAAAACATTTCATCTTTTTCATGGATCAGATTCACTTCTTGGGTCACATCATCTAAGAGACATGAGTATTAGTGGAATCAAAGAAGGTGAGAGCTATAGTTTCTTGGGAACATCCCAAAAACAATTCTTACATATGGAGTTTTTTGGGGCAAGATAGTTACTATAGGAATTTCATACATGACTTCTCACGCTTACCATAACAATTGAATAGATTGAAAAATAAGGGTGTGATGTTTTCATGATCATATTCTTACAAGACAAGCTTTCTGGTGTTGAAATGATGGTCAACATCAACACCAGTTCTTATACATCTAGAGCAGGGAATGAGATACAATGTCTATTGTGACTCCTCAGGTATTGGGTTGGGATCATTGGTGATGCAGGGGGATAGAGTCTTGGAGTATGGGTCTCGGCATTTTAGGCCACGTGAAAGGAATTATCCAACACAACATATTGATTTATCAGCAGTCATTCGTGACTTGCGCTGTTGGGGACATTACTTAATTGGAGAACATTTTTTGGTCTACACAGAACATAAAAGCCTCAATTACATATTTACAAAGTGTGATATGAATATGAGGTAGTGATGGTGGGTGGAGTATATTTAGTCTTTCGACTTTGAGGATGCATACATGCCTTCTAAAGAAAATTTAGTGGCTCATGCACTAAGCATGATGACTCAGATATAGGAAATACAGAAGGCTAGTAGTGGGTGTCAACTTTTGGCAACGTTCTCATAAATGCTTCTGGAAGTGCATTATAATTAGGAGAAAACCTATATATCCTCCTTAGTTGTGTCCTTTACCCTATTGGATAGAATGAGGATGAGACAGCTATCAGATTTTGAGGTCCTAGGAATATAGGAGAGTGTTTTAGGTGAGGACCCACCTCCTGGATGGGCAATAGGTGAGGATGAGATCCAGTATATCTGTGGATGCATTTGGGTTTCAGTTGACATACATGAGGAATGGATGTGGGTGTTTCATGAATCAGCATGGGAAGTGAACCCCAGAGTCACCAATATGTACAATGACTTACACCATCAATACAGCTGGATAATAATGAAAAGAGAGGTAGTTGGTTTCATTATAAGGTGTTCCACCTATCAGCAGGTGCAGGTGGAACATCAGTGACTATCTGGGATTTTAATAGTAGTCACCTATTCTGGAGTGGAAGTGGGATGATGTCCTAATGGATTTTGGGACTCGTTACTGAGGTCTCCATGAGGTAATGATGATGTGTGGGTTTTTGTTGAAAGGATCGTGAAGGTTTCTAATTTCTTTCAAATTAAGTAGACCTTTAGTCTTGAAGATCTTAGAAGGTTGTACTTCTATGAGATAGTATGACTTCATAGGGTCTTCTGTATTATTATTTTAGATAGGGATTCCCACTTTACATCTCATTTATGGAAGATTTTTCAGAGGGCAGCAGGCACACAAGTGGTTTTGTGGAAAAATACCACCATCAGACTAACAGATAGTTGGATCGTATGATAAAGGTGATAGAGGACATGTTGTGAGCACATGTATTGGATTTTCAAGGCTCTTGGGAGAGGCCCATTCCCCTAGTTTAGTTCTCCAACAATAATGATTTTTAGGAAATGGTATTGATGGAACTTTATGAGGATTTTTATGGAAGGCCATTCCGATCACACTTGTGCTCGCTAGAGGCAGGTAAGGGAGATTTATTAGGACAGTGTCTCATGCAGGAGACTTTTGAGAAGGCCCTGTTGATTCAAAAGTAGATGGCTATGACACAATCTTAACAGAAATCATAGGCCAATCACTATAGATGACCTCTAGATTTTGAGGTTGGGGATTAGTTTTTCATGCATTTTTCACCGAGGATGGTACATATAAGAATTATGAGATAGGGTAATATTTAACCACGATATGTTGGGATGTTAGAGATTCGGGGGAGAGTCGGGTCGATAACCTATAATTTGGAGTTACCTCAGATGTACTGAGCCATGCCTGATGAAATTCACATATCTCAGCTACGCAGTTATCATTGAGACGCATCTCATAATTTTCTTTCTAATGAGGTTGAGTTAGAGGTTGATGCATCCTTTTAGGAGCATATGATCTGTATCATTTATTGGAGCACAAAGGTTCTATGAGGTTGGTCAGTTACTCTAGTATGTGCAATATGGTAAAATGACCATTTACAGGATGATACATGGAATCGGGTGGCCGATGTACGTCCTCAGTGTCCAGAATTCTTTTTAGAATAATCTTGACCACCCTTCAGAGGGAAATTTAGGGAAAAAATTACTTTATGGGGGGAAGAATGTAAGAACCTAGGTTTTCTATTGAAGTATGAATTCCTTATTTTTTAGTTTAAATTCTAAAAAATGGCCCAATGTGAATTTCCCTTGGGTTCAAGGAGGTTTCATGGGTGTTTGGGGCTTATTCAGAGCCCGAATCCCAGTTTTTTGGTGTCTTTAGCCTGGTGCATGGTTAATAAACGCCATGCGGGATAGGACGCATGGTTTGTACAAATTGTGGGAGGTTGGGTAGAGGGGTGTTTAGGATGCATAGTTTGAGGAAACCATGTGAGAAAAGGTGCACATTAATCAATTATGATATGAAGGTTTAGTAAATCTTGAGAGTTGCCTTTCACACAGTTTCTACATGCTTTGTAGACTATGCGATGAAACCATGTGGGCGCCCCTTAGTATATAGGAATCCATGCATGGTTGGCGCATGTTTTGCCCAACTGTGTTCCTAAACTGTGTGACACAGGCTATTGTGATATTTTTAATTTTTTTTGAAATTAAAAATCATATTTTATACATTATTTGGTTTTCTTTCCACACACAAAACCTCTCTTCTTATGAAGCTCTCAAAGGTGACTATTCTTCAATTTCAGATCTTCTCTTTGTTTGATCTCCAATTCAAGCAAGGTTTGTCTCATCAAATCCGCATTAATGAGATTTACATTCCTTTTTAGGCATTATCGACTTGTCGAGATATTGATTTAACTATTTGTATTTAAGCTCATATACCCTAATTTATCATTCTTCATCCATTATTCAAATTTCTCTTAAACTGAGATGAATCAGGATTTGATAGTTGAAGAACACTACACTACCATGCTAAGGTACATGTTCTATTCTTTTATTTTATATTTTAGTTATTTTTAGATCTATTATCCATTACACTACCCACCATAATTTCTAGCAAGAAACCAATTTTGAATGTGTTACTTGCAATTGATGTAATCAGACATATTAGGGATTCCCATAGGATCTATTGTGATGTGTTTGTATATGTTTCCTGAACCAAGGTTAACCATGGGTGAGCCTTATAAAAATTACTTGATTATTCCCTGTTAAAAAACACAAAGTGTGAGTTTTGGTATTTTCTTTGTTATAGGAATCAAATTAAAAATGGGGTGAGTTGAATGGGGTGATTAGGAGATAGTTTTCCTCCTTTACCTTTATGTATTTTATTGAACATGAATAGGTTAATTGTAGAATTAATCAAATGAGTTATTATAAATGTGTGATTGAATATATGGGCAAGCATACTCATTAAATTCCATGCTTGTGAATTGTGATTAACATGTGGTTAAACCCATGTGATTTGTTAAATTGCAATTGTTGTTAATGGATAGTTATACCCATGTGAAATGTTTTAAATTGTAATGGAATATAAGAGTGGGTATACACATGAGATGTGTTTGGATTTAGGTGTATAAACTAAATGGGTATACTCATTGAATGTAATTGAATGTATTTGATTATATGAGTGTGTAGACACATATGGTATTGAATTGTTAAATGGTATGAAATAGATGAATGCTTGATTATATTCCATGTACGGCTCTCCATGGATATGGAATGTGGTAGTGGAAATTTGAAGTCGTGATTCTTATTGGAACATGATTCTATGGGATGCATTGGGCCTTGAAACCACTTGGATCCAACTATCTTGGAATTATGTAGGAAATGTTAGTTAATGTTCTCCTAGGAATCCAACCTTTACCTATACATAGTTTCCATTAGGATGTTCCTAGGACAAGACTTGGATGCCTTGGTCTTCGACACCTTTTATCCAACCCATAACGGTTTTACACTTTGGTTAATATGTAATGGACATGGGTTTGTGATTATTTTCATTATACAACACTACCAAGGGAATTATGATAGGATTGGTGGTATGAAAATGATGTGGAATATTGATATGGATAAATTATATGGTAAGGAAATGGGAACGAGAAACAAATGGGAGTACATCAATTATGTGTTGTTTATTCAAATTTCTTGTAGTTTCCATGTTTGGAGGATTGAAATTTTTTTTCAAGGATCCTCCATAGGATATTGGATATCATATGTTTGTAGTGGATACATGCCATGGGCACATTACTATTTACCAGCATTACTTACAATTGTTTAGCATATTTCTTTGTGCTTCTTAGAAATGTATAGAATTCTGGGTGGTTACCTAATAGGATGTTATCTCACACCCTATTAAGGACTCCTTGGCGATCCAAACTGATTATATGGTTGTAGGTGATGGTAGGCACAAGCTCCCTAGCATAGTTGTTTGATTATTTATTTGGAGTAGGAGAGCATGGGACCTAGCTAAATATTGTGATGCTACTGGGATACATTTTTGGCCTTTTGGGATTTTTGGACCCCTGTACTATATTTAACTTCCATTGAACTATTTTAACTATTTACTAGATACATTTATCACCAGCATCATTATATATATGATACACTTATATCTTATTTTTATTCTCATATTTCTTATATTACAATTGTGATTGTTTTCCACTTCTACTTGTTGATATTTATTTCTATTATGATATACTCTAGTAATGAGGTCATAGTCTCTCCATTGACTCACCTAGCCCTTCGTTGAAAGTCAGCAGCCTATGGAGTTTGGGTAAATGTTCTAGAGGCCATATAGCCAACCATACTTGGAGCACAGTTGAGTGGAATCTACATCTAGGATATTAAATTTAAAAAATAAATATAAAAACTAATTGAAATAGATAATTCAACCCCTCTGAGTGATTTGATATAGATCTCCATGGTAATTTTTAAATGATATCAGAGTATCATAACCTCCTTAAATGATAATCAACCAGATAAATTGTTGATGAAAAAATATTCTACTATGTTCAGATATATAGTTAATGAATCTCTATTATGAATACAGTAATCCAAAATTTAGTGAGAAGAAAGGGGATTCCAAATTTTTATGGGAAATTATATTTTATTTGGAATGTTCAATTTTTTCATAACATATTATATATTAGATACGATATCTTGGTGGATGTAACTGATGGAATAATACTTGTGACTAAGGTGTTGATATTATAGTTGTTAACATAAAGATCTTAGAGAATTATGGCCACACTCGAGATTCCATATTGTCCTCTCTTCTAGAGAAAGAGTTTATCAATGTTAAATTAGATCATGATAAAAAATGAAATATGGGAAAAGTCAGAAATTATCAATGATAATAATATAATTATGAAGAAATCTAAATTATATGATTTTGATATTGAAGCATGAAGACCTCAAATTGATAAATTGGGGAACATTATGTGACAATATCACTCAAGATAATGAAACAGTGGACACTGTGAGAGTTTTTGAGGAAAATATGGTGTATAAAATTAATTATTAAAATATTTTTCACATTATACTTGATGGATTTGATGTAAAAGTTTCCTAATTTAATTATTTTGATCCCGGTATACTTTCAATAGATGATTTAATATATTTTTTCATGTTGTACATAAGATGTAGAAGGCCAATTTAATAAAAATTAATATTAAGGCTGAAAATTATATTTCCTTTAGAGCCTAAAAACAAGAGGGTTCCAAGAATGTTTATTTTTTGGAATAAGATAATTTTGAATAAGAAGAAGAAGGATTTGAATATATGTTTCAAAAATTCATGTAACTAATCTCTATAAATTTTTTGAGTGGAAATTGAATTTTTTTTGGAAGGATACTTATGAAATGTTTTTGGTGTCGTGATATTGTATTTTTGGAAAAAAACAACTTTTTTAAAAACAAATTGATGTCAGTGATGATAAGGGTGAGAGGTCATGGATATACTCTAAGAAGAAATTAAAAAAACTGATAAATCAATGGTTTTATCAAAAGTCTAGGGTAATAATTTCAATAATTACATAAAAAGTTATTTCCTACAAAAATATAATTATTATGAGAATTTAAATGAATAATAGGAAGTTTATACTTCTAGTGATATGGAAAAAATATAGATTAAAAAATTAAATGAAGAATAATTCACATGTTAAGAAATTAATGATATTGTGAGTGAGTAATAGATATTAATAGAGTTCATATTGAAGTGATAACGCAATGATTATCTTTCAAAGATCAAAAATATGTAGATGGATGTTAAAAAAATTAAAATAAAATAAATATTCATGAAAAATAGATTCTTATAATGCTTTCAAAAAATTAAGAGCTAATAAAGGATATTGATTACTTGAAGACTTTTCATAATTAAAAATGTCTTTGAAAAGTAAAATGAAAGAAGTGGTTAATATTGAGGAGAATGATATTTATACTTTCTAATTTAATTCAAACAATGTAAAAAAGGAATTAGGCATGTATAAATCCAAATATTAAAAATATAATGAATAGTTTAGTGAAGGATCAAACAAGAAGGTTGTGCGTGATTTAAAAGATTCAAATGTGATGAATGTCAAGATTGTGAAAAAAATATGATTCTATGAAATAATGAAATTCTGGGAACATTAGAATAAATAAAAAAATTCCTATAAATGGACATTAAAAATAAGTAAGAATAAATCCATGAGAATAATAATGTATTGGAAGTTGATAAAAAAAATTTAGAAAAATGATTCAAAATTCATAAACAAATAATGGAACAAAAGAATGTTTAAACATATACTTAAACGTAAATTTTTAAATTTAAATGTTTAGTTTATGTGTATTTTCGGAACTGTATATCCTTCTAGAATATCACAACAAATATATGGATAAATTACCAATATTCTTATTAGCCTAGAATGATTTAGATAAATTGTTATCAGGGGATTCATCCCACTAAAATTTGAAAAAATACATAAAAATTTGAAAATTCTTAAAAAATACTTGAAAATGAATTTCAAAACTGAAAGGTGGTTTATAAAATAAGTTAATAGACAGGTCACCTTGATGAAGATTATCATTACATCGTACCATTTCAATTGATTTTTAATTGAAATACATAAAATTATCAAATTAATAAATAAAAATGGAAGTGAAAAGTAATTTTTGTTGAAGATTAAATTATTTATTGTTAAAAATAATGTATATAGAGTATGTGGAGTGAATTTTCAACACACATGAGTTGATATTTAATTATTTTTAAGGATTTTAAAAAAGGGAAAGGAAGGATTGTGGACATTTGGAAATGATATTCCACTTAAAACCAAATTAGTTGATTCAATAGATCGTGGAATGTAGAAGTTTTTTTTCAAGAACACATTATATTATGATAGGATAAAACACAATATATTAAGTTTATCTCATCTTTTTTATAGTGTAAATGTACTATTTTCTTCAAAATATAGGTTCTTGGTTATGAGGATTCATATGGATGTGTTTTTTATACGAGTATAATGAACTCCAGGAAACATTTATTAGTTTCGTGATACTAAAAATCCATGAAACATAAGTTTAATGGAAGGAAAAAAATTATTTCATTGAAATATTTATAATACTGGATGAAATATCATGAATAATATTACTCTCATATAGAATGTTAATGATCTAACTATGTTTAAGAGATATAGAAATTATATTTACCACATATTTTAAAAGGGGGATATGGTCAATTATTCACACATGAATGTTGTGATTCAAACAACCCATCCATTGGAGCTTATCCATTCTAAAATTTATGGAACCATGAGGGAGAAATAAATAATTATATATATTTTTATTATTTCTTTATTGGTTAATTTACTCATATCATTTTATTTATGTTTGTGAAAAAATATGAGGATATAAAAATGATTAATATTTTTAGGAGTAATGAAAATGAGTGTGGTTTACCTTCGAAAGAATTCTAGAAATACAATGGAGAAGAATATTTTAATTGAATATTTTAATAATATTATGATAACCATTGTATTCACTATGATCTCAAAGCAGCATGAAAACCAAAAAATGGTTTTTAATAATGGATGAACTACAGTTTGTTAAAGATAGGTCTTTCCATGTTGATCAAGTAAGATACATCTATGTTTTTATGAAGAAGCCCCATAGGTGAAATGGCATAAAATAAAAATAATTTTCATATAGGCCAAATATTTATATTTAAGTATTTTAGAGGTATTAAAATTCCCTAATTTTGAAATATTAAATTTTGTTTCCAAAACCTTTTATAATCAATGTAAAATTAAAAAATACAAAGAAATATGAGCATATAGGAGTTTATGGTTTCATTCAAGGTCATCCTATAAATAGAATATGGTACTCTTATTACAATATATAGATAGTGAATATTATGGATAATACTTATTTGAATTTTTTTGAACACTAAATTAATGATATCACATATTTAGAAGCAAGTACTCAAAGTAAAGATGATTTTTTCTTATTTAAAATAATGATGAAGATTCTGAAAATAAATTGAGTTAAGAAGTAGTATAAAATGAAGATGGATATTATTTAATTTATATTAATGAATAAAAACCTAACTATTCTCATCCTAGGATGATAAACTATGAGGATGTCAAAAATATCATTCAAGAACAAGGAAATAGATTCAAAATAGAATAACGTTGAGGACAAAACTCAAATTTTAGATTTTATATATTGATCCAATTAATGTGAAAGAGGAATTAAAAAAAATTAAGAGTGGGTTGATGCCATGAATTATAAATTATACTATATAAATAATGATTAATCTTAAGAGTTAGTTCCCAAGACTGAAAAAATAATGTTATTTGAACATAGTTAATATTTTTAAATAAGTTGAATGAAAATGGATAAGATGTAAGAAAATAGAAAAAAAGATTAAAAAGGGTACTCATTGTTTGAAGGAACTTATTTTTAAAACACCTTCACATTTTTATAGGGAATATATAACTTTATTATATTTAATAAAAAATTATCACCAAGGAAATACCTGATTTTCCAATTTCATTTTAATTGTAACTTCCACAGCTGAGAGTTGGAAGGGGAATTGTACATTCTGAAACTAGGAGGTTTATCACATGGTAATGATGATGTCTATGTTTTTAGGTTAAAGAATTATCTATATGGTTTAAGAAAATACATGTGATGTCCTGACCCAGGATTCACTGAATGGTGCCCCAAGACAGTTGGACACATGCCCTCAAGCATGCCTCCCTGTACGCTAGAGGTTTCCGACTAGCATCAAGGGTCTGGTAAGTCAGTCTTGGGAAGACTATGCTCTCTGTTATCTGAATAAAACACCAGCGAAAGAAAATAAAAATAACCAAGTGAGGAAGCTTATATAAATTACCAAACCAAATACATTTCATATTATAACTAAATCATGAAAATGCAATACTCAACTGAAATGGTCCCGAACCACGTCTTGTTCCCTCTCCCATGCTCCAATCCCAAACTGCAATCTATCCCAAGGCCTTTACCTTATCATGTCTTGTAATAACAAAGTCTACTCGAGTTCTGATCATATAGCTCGAATAGGGTGTGAGTACAACTCAGTGGGCCACCACCAACGGTGTCTAAAATGAGTCCAGTCAAAAGATATTGCATGCAGTTTATGAATAAATAAATACAATGCATAATTCAAATAGTTATCACATTGTCATTTAATCTTTAATCAACACATTAGACCAATTTCAATTCAAGTTTCCCATTTGAATCATCATTCATTATCATAAATCATTTGGTCTAGATATTCATTCCTAGCACTCTAATTCTCAGTTGAATCATCATTCATTATTATCATTAATCATTTGGTGTAGGTCATCATGCCTAACAACACAAATCACATTGAGTGTAGGTCATCAAGCCTTGAACTTCTTTTCTCAATCGGTGTAGGTTGTCATTCTTAAGACCCTATAATCTCACTCTTGGATAACTATTGAGGAGGAACTCCATGTATAAGTCCCAAATTCTAATTGGTCTAGGAAAACATGCCTAGCAGCACAAAATCTCAGCCATTTAATAATTCGTTAAGTCATAATAATTTTCCACATTATTCATTTACTAATCTAATGAATAGTTAAACATTTCAAAGTCCATTAGTTAATTCAAAAATTAACTAATCATATAACCCATTAATTAATTCATCAATTAATTAATCAATCAACACAATTCTCTTTCCATAATTAATTGATCACAATTAATTATCCAAATAAAAACAGAAAAAGTCATAATTAATTATCACAATAAATTATCTTATATCACATCATGGAACATAATTAATTCTCAAAATTAATTATCTTACATAAAAAATATAGTTACAAAACTAATTCCCCCCAATTAATTATCCTATCGTAATAAAATCAATATCTCAATTACAATATCTCAAATACAAAATCAAATGTCCAAATGATCTATTTGTGCAACCCCCCATTGTTTGTTCTGTGATTCAATTATCAATTAAATCACCAAGGTAACTAAATTTAATTCCACATTCATAATTACTACAATTTAGGAAATCAATAACCAATTGAATAAATAAATCATAAACTCATATTCACATATCATAAAACACGACTATAGGAGTTCGATTAGACCACCTACCTTGGTTTATTGACGGAAGTTAGCCTAACATAAATCCCCAAAATCCGAGCGGCACAACGTCATCAATCATGCTCCGGATCTAAATACCTAAACCAAAATTAAGATCAAAGGAATCAAGATCTTTCAAAACTAGATCTAGATCCAAAATCCTAGATCTATTAACTGGTACATTTAGGTCCCTAGAAAAAGTGAATATTCTATATGAAAAGATCATGGAAAGATAGAGGAATGAATGGTAGAAGTAACAGAATAAAATCCACTTACTGGGATGAGATAATATCTTCAATCCGATATTTCAATCTTGAAGAATGTTGTTTGGATCCCCTTTGAATCCTTCCAGAAGGCTTTGGGAATACCTATAATTTGTCAAGCCTGAGCCAATGTAGAAATATAGGAGTCCCGGGGGGTTGGGTGGTTTTAAAAAGGATATTCAGATATTAAAATCTAGGCACATTGTTTCTTGGGCAAAGGTGCATGGTTAGAAAAACTGTGTGCCAACTGTGCAGACCTCTCTGTCCAGTATTAAATGGTTGGCATGGTTTTTCCGCATGGTTTTTCAAACATTGCGCAAACTTTTCGGACCTCTCTGTCCAGTTTTTCATGCATGGAATGGTTTGGTCGTAGTGTTTGTCAAACCATACACAAACTCTGAATATCCCAATGTCCATTAGTTTTTGTTAAAAAATTTCCCAAATGAACGCCAAGCCACTACTCCAAATAAATTGTACATAAATTTATCAAAAAGAACCTGAAAAAGTGCCCGAGATTACTCCAGCAAAGTCCAGGATCTTATAATCTCCCCACCTTATAACAACTTGCCCTCGAGATGCACTCTCAAACTTCTATAAGATTCTGATCCAAAAATATTGGCCCATCATGACTTCTTTTCTTCTTCCCATTCCCTTGTTTCCTCTTGAAAACTTCCTAGTTTCCATGACACATGAACTAACAACAATGTTTGTCCCTATAACACTTTCTCACTGCGACCCAGTAGAGGTTTTAGATTCTCCTCAAATGACACATCTATCTCGAGATCAACCTATTCAACATCAATCACATGAGAAGGGTCGGTGTGATACCTCCATAGTTTTGACACATGGAAATAGCATGCATTGTGCTAAATTTTTGCAGAAGTACTAATCAGTACACCACCGTCCTAATTCTATCTAGCACCTCAAACGGCCCCACAAACCTGGGCACTAACTTTCCCTACCTCCGTACCTTGTAGTGACCAAATCTAGGTGACACCCGAAGGGATACATGATCGCCCTCTGTAAACTCTAGGGGTCATATCCTTCTATTAGCATACGACTTCTACCTACTCTAAGACATAGGAATACGCTTTCTAATCAACTGCACATGGTTAGATGTCTCCCGAACGAGACTCGATCCTAACAGCTCTGACTCACCTACCTCTGACCAACATAGAGATGATCTACAAGGTCTACCATAAAGTGACTCATATGGTTCCATCTATATAGTTTTCTGAAAACTATTGTTATAAGAGAACTTCACTAAATCCATGTTCTTTTCCCAAGAACTACTGAAGTGAGGCACACATGCTCGCATTATATCCTCTAAAATCTATATGGTACACTATAAATGCCCATATGTCTGTGGGTGGAAGGACATACTTGACAGAACCTGTGTACCAATTTCCTTCAGTAATCCCTACCAGAAGCATGAAGTAAAGCGGGAATTGTGATCTGAAACTATTGTTCGTATCACCCTGTGAAAACGAACTATCTCTCTCACATACATCTCTCCCAACTGCTCCACTGTAAAGGTTTCTTTGATAGGCAAGAATTGTGATACTTTTGTTAGTCGATCCACAACAACCCAAATATCATCATTCATCCTAAGAGTCTTTGGAAGACCTACCATGAAGTTCATAGTCACGTAATCCCACTTCCATTTCGGAATGGGTAACTATGGCAATAGGCATCCAGGTCATTGATGCTCTGTTTTCACCTACTGACAGGTGAAACATCTTGTTACGAACCATGCTATATCCCTTCTCATGCATGGCCACCAAAAATATCATCAAAGGTCACAGTAAATTTTTTTCACCCTAGGATGTACCACTCACCTTGAAACATGAAATTCTTTCATGAGTTCCTATAACATACTCTTAGGCACAACAACCCAATTTTTTACATATCTAATTTCATCCTCATCGTTTCTTCAGTATGAAGGTGTCTCCCCACCTTCAAGGATTTCCCTCAAGGCTAAACACTATGGATCCTCATAAATCTTATCCCTGATCCATCTCCAGAGTGTAGACTCCACTACTACAGAAACTAGAGTCATCCTCTCCTCACTCTCCGGAACTACCACAAGCATTTCCTAGAGAAAATTCATCATCTTCCACTCTTCACTCGACTCATGTACCAACTGAGTCTGAGTTTTTCTGCTCAAGGAATCATCCACACTATTCCCCATCTTGGGTGTATATGAAAGTTCAAAATCGAAGTACTATAAATATTCTAACCATCTTTGCTACTGATGATTCATGTCACGCTGTGAAAAAATATACGTTGATCTTTTTTAATCCGTAAAAACTGTAAACTTTTCACCCAAAAGATAGTGTCTCCAACAATTATGAGCATATACCACAGCTGCCAACTCAAGGTCATGCGTAGGGTAATTCCATTCATGTGGCCTCAACTGCCGAGACCCATAAGCAATGACTTTATCCCCTTACATCAACACAAATCCATGTCTAACCCCAAAAGCATCACCATACACCATGTACTCCTCACCTGACTCTGGTAAGACCAAAATTAGTGCCGATGTAAAGCACTTCCTTGACTCCTGGAAATAATTATCACATGATTCTATTTAAACAAAATTTATCACTTTCTTTTTCAAACCAATAAGTGGTGCTGCAAAATGGGAAAAGTCCTAGATGAACCTCATGTAATAACCAACTAATCCCAAAAATCATTGAATATCAAAAACATTCTTGGGATACTCCCAAGAAATCACTGCCTGCACTTTTTCTGGGTCCGCTACCACACCTGCTTCCGATATGATGTTCCCCAAAATGTGTACCCTTTCAATCCAAAATTAACATTTATATATCTTGGGTTATATCTAATTCTCTCTCAGTGTACATAGGACGATGTCAAGATGTTGAGCATGATCTTCATGAGTCTTAAAGTACACCAAGATGTCATCCACAAACACCACCACAAACCGATCTAAGTATGGATGAAGGATCATGTTCATCAAGGTCGAAAACACTTATAGATCATTAGTCAACCCAAATGGAATTACGATAAACTTGTAAAGGCCATACCTATCTTGGAAGCAGTTCATGGTATATCACAATTCTGAACTCTCACCTGATGATACCCTAATCTGAAATTGATCTTTGAGAACACACTATCCCCCTTTAACTACTCAAACAAATCATCGATACGTGGAAGAGGATATCGGTTCTTCACAGTCATTTTATTCAACTTCCGGTGATCGATACATAATAGAAAACTCCATTCGGCCTTCTTTGAAAAGAAAACTGTTGATCCACATGGTAACGTACTTGGGCGAATAAATCCTTTACCCTATAACTCCTCCAACTACATTTTGAGCTATTGAAGCTTAGTCAGTTCCATTCTATAAGGTGGAATAGATACCGACTCAGCGCCCAACATGAGCTCAATAGTGAATTCCACATCTCTCTCAGGTGGTAACCCTGAAAAATCTTCAGTAAAGACATCCAGAAACAGTTCTACTACTGGTGGAAGGACATATTTCCTACCACTCCTATCATTCATCAAAATAATAGCAACTTTTTCATGATCTCTCCTAGTTACTAAGTGGTTGGCCCAGCTCTTCCTGCATGGATATCCCATTATCCATGGTGAACATACTGGTCACTCTCCTGTGATAACAATCTATGTGGGCTCGGTATGCGACTAGAAATTCCATACCCATAGTTAGGTCAAAACCCATTATATCAAGGACATATATATCCCAAAATAATCTATACTATCCAATATCTTGAGAATATCCCCTACAAAAACAGATATCCCAAGTTCGTGTTCCCAACAGTGTATCGATATTCATCATCACGATTACAGACTCCACCTCTTAGCTAAATCCATTAACAAGGTTTTCAGATATAAAGGAATGAGTGGAACCAGTATCAAACAAGGAAGTATCTAAAGTATAATAAAATAGAATAGAACCCCTCCATGTCGATGGACCAGCCTTTCTTTCTATAAGTGTTGGTTTCACTACATGTAACGGTCCTACCACCCTTCCCTATGGTGTCATCTGAATCCCCTGTGTAGCACCACTCTGCTGATATGGGCACCCATACCCTCAAGCACCATGTCCACTAACACTACCACCCCTTTCAGTAGAAGTCAAGATTCCAGACTTATATGGTGTAAAAGACCCCCTTTCCACACTCGGACTCTTAGCAGCTAATCCCTCAACACCAGCCTGCCGCTGATTCCTATAGAACATCTGTAGGTGTTCCATCATGCCACAGAACCTACACTCCACTGGTGGTAGAGGAAAATGTGTACGATAGTGTCCCTGCCTACCGCACAGGTGGGAAAGCATATGAGAAGGATCCAGTTTAATTGTTCCTCCTAACTGTCCACATTTATTTCCACTGTTATGACTAAGATTCTCGTGACGGCGCTTCCTGATCTTGGAAGGCCCTCTCCCTGATCTTCCAACTACCTGTCCAGTACTGGAAGCCTCCTTCTGGTTCCCCTCTGAAATGAGAGCCTGATTAACCACCTCTGAAAATTTCTTCAGCCTTAAGATATTCACCTGGGACATAATTTCCCACGTATGTCTATCCTGAAATCATTTTACTGACAAAGCCTCAACTGCCGCCAAAGTTAGATAAAATCATTGTAAATCTATGAAAGTTGAGCATACTCCATTATGGATATGCTCCCTTATGTCAAATTCATAAACTCTGAAGCCTTATCTTACCTTAGCATGTCTGGATTGAATTTATCAAAGAAGTTATCTAGAAATTCATTCCATAATATATCATCAGTCTTCCATATCATACCTGAATGTCCTACGAGTGCTTCACAGAACACCGCAGTATATAAAAAAACCAACTTGACCTTCCCCTCAGCTGGAGTCTCTAAATGGTCAAGTATTGTCTCGATGGATTCAATCTATAATTATGCTCCCTCCAGTCCACCCTGTCATGTAAAAGTAGGAGGGTACTGTAGTTGAAACACACTTATCAACTCAGACATGATTTTATGAACCCGCCCTGGGTCTCTCTCCATAAATTGCATGAAACTGGAAATGTTATCTCGGGACTCTTCTCTTTTCTCCTCATCTTACACTAATAGTGCATCAAGCTCCATGTCTGGATGTTCATTCCAGGCCATACCCCTTAGTCTCTCCCCCAACAAGCATCATGGAGGCATACCCCTGCATGTCAAACACACGTCTTAGGTCTCATATCGTAACCTTATAACATTTATTTACGCGATGAAAGTTTCAACATTTCATTTATCCCTTTTCTCTCCATACGGTCAATAATAATTCCTTATCACTACCCTTAACCATCCTACTCCTAGGTCTTGGTAAACAAGGGTACTTTCATTCTCATTAATTAATCAACCATTAATTAATTACATTATCTAAAATTAATTAATTCAATAATTAATTAATTAGTCATTACCATTTCATTAATCAAGGTTCTCATTAGACACCCATTTATTCTCATTTTGCATCATTATTCCACTCTCACAATAAGGAAAACAGTTCAAGTTCAATAACTTACCCATAATCCGCTTTCCCTTGAGTGCTTATAATTATGCATGTTACAACAACCTGGAGTGCCTAGAATGATTCATGCAGACTCAAATATAGTGCCTCTTTAGGCTATGAATCAAAATAAAACAATTTTCAAAAAAAATATCACATCACACCACAAGTACATCACCCAAGGTGAAATAATATCCAACTGTAACTATAAATAGAAATCAAAATGATCCCACCCTGAGTACTCAGATTTCCCCCCGTACATGGGTTTGCAACTCCCATACACGAGCACATTACCAACCCCGAATATTCCCAGTCTCCTGTCTACCATTCCTAAAAAAGTATGACAAAAGAAAAAGAAAGAAAAGAAAACACATTTGATTCAACTTTGTGACGTACCATCCTGGGATCCACTGAACGGTGCCCCAATCCAGTTGGCAACATGCCCTGAAGCACACCTCCCCATATGCCATAGGGTGTCGACTAGCAACGAGGGTCTGTAAAGTCAGTCTTGGGGAGACTATACCCTCTATTATCAAAATAAAACACCATCAGATGAAAATAAAAATAACCAACTATGGAAGCGTGTATAAATAACGAGAACATATCCATTTCATATGATAATAAAATGATAAAAATACAATACTCAACTGAATGGTAAAGCATGATATTCCAATGAAAATGTCACGTGTCTATAATGAAACTGAAAGTAAAAACACAGCGAATCCTAAACGGGTCCTGGACCACATCTGGTTCCCTCTCCCATGCTCCAATCCCAAACTGCAACCAGTCCCATAGAATTTCCCTTATCATGTCCTACAATAACAGAGTCTACTTGTTTGCCGATATAGCGGGCCTAATAGGGTGTGAGGAAAACTCTGTAGGCCACCACCAACGGTGTCTAAAATGAGTCTAGTCAAAAGATAATGCATGTAGTTTTATGGAGTAATAAATAAAATGCATAATTTAAATAGTTATCACATTGTCATTTAATCTTTAATCAATACATTAGTCCATTTTCAATTCATGTTTCCCATTTGAATCATCATTCATTATCATAAATCATTTGGTGTGGGTTGTCCTTCCAAATACCACAAATCTCATTGAATGTAGGTCATCATCCGTAGCACTTCTTTTCTCAATTGGTGTAGGTCTTCATGCCTAACACCCCGTAATCTCAAGCTTGGATAACTATTGGGGAGGAACTCCATGTCCAAGTACCAACTTCTAATCGGTCTAGGATTCCATGCCTAGCACCACAAAATCTCAGCCATTTAATCATTATTTAAGTCATAATAATTTTCAAAATTATTCCTTTACTAATCCAACGATTAGTTAAATATTTCAAACGCCGTTAGTTAATTAAAAAATTAAATAAGAATATAATACATTAATTAATTAATCAATTAATTAATAAATCAACACTATTCCTTTTTCATAATAAATTCTTCACTATTAATTATCCAAATCAAAACCCAACAAGTGATAATAAATTCCCACAATTAGTTATCATAGATCACATCCTATAACTAATTAATTCTCACAATTAATTATCTTACATAGCCAAACATAGTTCCATAATTAATTCCCCCCAATTAATTAACTTCTCTCAATCAAATCAACATCTCAATTACAATATCTCAAATAAAAAATCAAATATCCGAAAGATCTATTTGGGAAACCCTGCATCATTTGTTTCGTGATTCAATTATAAATTAAATCACCAAGTCAACTCAATTCAATTCCATATTCCTAATTACTCCAATTTAGGAAATCAATCATTAAGTGAATCTAGAAATCATAAACTCAAATTCACATATCATAAAAAATGATTATGAGAGTTCTATTAGACCACGTACCTTGGTTTATTAACGGAAGATAGCCCAATAGAAATCCCAAAAATCCGAGTGGAACAACGTCATCGATCAAGCTCCAGATCTAAATCCCTAAACCAAAATTAATATAAATGGTATAAAGATCTTGAAAAACTATATATATATCCACAATCATAGATCTAGATTTTATCTCATTGGTTTAGATCCATGGAAATGGTGAGGATTCTCTATGAAAAGATCATGGAAAGATAGAGGGAAGAATGGAAGAAGCAACAGAATGAAATCCACTTACTGAGAGGAGAGAGGATCTTTAATATGATATTTAGATAACAAATAACAGTGATCAGATCACCTTGGAATCCCTTCGAATGGATTTGGGAACAACTATAATTTGTCAAATCTGATCCAAGGTCAAAATATGGGAGTCCCAAGGGGTTCAGGTGGTTTTGAAAAGGATTTTCAGATATTAAAATATGTGTGCACGATTTCTTGGGCAGAGGCACATAGTTAGGAAAACCGTGCACCAAACGTGCAGACGTTTTTGTCCATGTTTTCACCGTTGGTATGGTTTAGCTACACGGTTTTTCAAACCGTATGAAAACTGTGCAGAACTCTCTCTCCTGCTTTTCATGCATGGAACAGTTTGGAAACACGGTTTGTCAAACTCTACGCAATCCACGAACAACCCACTTTCCATTATTTTTCCTTAAAAATTCACCCAAACTCACCCTAAGATACTACTCCAAATCAAAGGTACTTAAAAACATCAAAAAGTAACTGAAAATGTTCCAGATATGACTTTAGAAAAGGGAAGGATCTTACAATACCCAAGTGAAAGATATTCCTAATTAGATTAATTTTTATAGGTTTTAAAACTCATTAAAGGAAGCGTAGATAACAACCTCAATATTAAAGATGAAAAGGAGGTATCACATATTTTTATTTTTGGTAGATTATAAAATTTTTATTATATATGAAGAAATATTTTTTTAAGATTCTTTTTCGAAGATGAATAGGCTTTTGGAAATTTTAATTCATAGGGGATTGATATATTTTTGGGGGATAAATATTCTCAAGAGGAAGATAACATATTTATTTGAAAAATGGAATATGTTTAAGAAATTATAAAAATAATCAAGGATGAATTGAAGATTGTTTCTTATTTAATTTTAGTGGGAACAAAATTTTCTAAGGATGATAATGGAAAATAATATGGCATAGAAAAATTAAAAAAACCTATTTCTATTTTTTTATACTTGATAGCATCAGGACTATACATTTTATATATTGTTAAATTAGGATCCAAGTATCAAAGTGTACCTAAGGAGTATCATTTCATTAGTGGAGATAGAATACTTTTTAATGTTAAGGGAATAATAAACTATGTAAGAAATTAATATAGAAATGTAAATATTGTTTTGATAGAGATATCGATTATACTGAAAATGTGGATGATTGAAGACTAATATTGGGTTTTTTTCTTTTTGGGGTGAAGAGTGTTTATGTTGTAATGAAATGAAACAAATCTCATTGTCCTTGAGTACTACTGAAGTAGAATATGTGATTTCCACTCAGGATACAACCCAATGAATGAGGTAGAGGGATAAATTGGAAGATCATAAGGGGTATGTTAAATTTCCACTACTTATGGGTTGTGATAATCAGAGTACTATCAATTTTTTGAGATATCTAGTTCAACATTTTCAGTCAAACCACATTGATATAACATAAAAAATCTTGAAGGAGATCATGGAGAAAAAAAATTTGATGCTCAAATTTGTTCTAAAAAAAGGAAAAAAATCCTATATTTCGTCTATAAACCACTACCAAAGTATTCATTTCAATGATTTTTGTTGATGATGGGAGTTTAAACTCATTCTATACAAGGTTAAGGTATTGTGATTTTATCCCTTGTCTCTCTTATTCTTTATATGTTGTTGTAAAAGTGGGGGAATGGAGACATAAATTACATTATGATTATTTCATTATATACTTACAAAACAAATATTTAAAAATGGGGATAAATATAAATGGTGGTAAAATTAAAAGGTATATGTTTAACATATTGGCTGATATATCTCTTATTTAGGGGAGTATATATTCAAAGAGAGTTATTAAAATATGTAAGATGTGAGGTCTGCATGGGGGTATGTGATATTTTTTTATTTTAAAGCTATCGTAATACTATTTGGAGAGCATTAATGTAGTACATTGTTTTACATAGGATTAAGGAATAGTTTCTTATAAGTGGAAGAATAATTTCTAGTGGTAGAAGATTTGAAGAAGTGGGTAAAAGTCACCATTTTTGAAGGTAATGTATTATTATTCAATAATATTTTTCCTTATACAACATTCACTCACATAGAATTTAAATTATTGAATCTTGAATCATTTCTACATATTATTAATTTTAATTTTATTTATGTTAGAAACAAAATAAATCAAAAATGTGATATTTTCAAGCCATGGTTGAAGAATTTTCTTTAGATCTGAAGTGATTATGACCATGGGGGAGATTGTTAGGACCATAGAAGAGTTTTTTGTGGTGAGAATCATAAGAAGAATTGAAATTAAATAATACAAATTTGATGTTATTTTTGAGATGTCTTTTATATTTAAAAAATAAGTTAGGTTAAAACAAAACTGTTTCATGATGATTCATTTTAGTTGAATTTCATTTTATGGTTTTGGAATGATTAGAGAATCATGGAATAAGTTTTAAAGTTGAAGAGTTGTGAGTAAAGATATATGATGTTTAGGTGACATCACCACACTGTGGCTATACATGAAACAACTGCAGAGATAGTTAGAGATGAGAAAATATCTTAGTTACCTTAGATTTAGGTATTTTAACAATATGTGGTATGAGATAAGTGATTTAGTTATTCCACAGTGAAATTGAGGACACAATATAGTTAAGAAATGGGGATATGATTTATGAAATTAGTGTTTCTATGGGAATTTAAATTGAGATGTCTTTTTATGAGGAATAGTGATACTTGAACATGTTATGGAGGTAGATGTTGTGTTTGAAGTTTGAGTGTTATAATTTTATCAAAGAAATCGTAAAATGATGGTGCATACGATTCTTGAAATTTCAAAAGACTGAGGTTGTATGGGAATAAAAACTATTAAGAACATTACAAGGTCCATTTTGTGTGGTTGTTTTGACTAGTTATAAAAATTTCATGGAGGATTAATCCTATGGAGTAAAACTAATCAGTTATTCTCCATGGTTCAAAGAAATAAGGTTTGATCCATGGTATATGTCAGGGTGTGGGGAAAATCATTCTATTAAAAATAAAAATGGGACAAAATCTTGTGGTTTTTATGTGTTAATAGATGCTTCATTATGGATCTAATCTATTATTTTAAAAGGAATACAACATTTCATAGTGAATGTTTTTATCTATGAAAAGTTTCTTAAATTGCAGACAATTCACTATGGTGAAGAGGAAAGAATTTGTGGTTATAAGAATTTCAAATTTTTGATTGGATTTGATGATGAGGATCAGTTGATGAATCAAGGGATACTCATACTCAATATATTAAAATTATAATAATATCAAGGGTGAATAAGAAGTCCTAACCAATTAAAAGGTTAAAAATTAAAAATATCATTTTTAGAATTTTTTATATGAAGTTATTGGTTTGAATTTAAATTTGAAAAATGTATTTCAACTTATGGAAATGTTATTGTAATGCGTGGTTATGGGAATGAAATGAAAATATAAAAAATATTGAATAAAGGAATTAAGGTGAGGGTACTTATTGCTATGTAAATAGAAGAAAAAGATGAAAAACAATAAGTAGAAAATGGAGCACAATGAAAATTAGATGGAATTAAAATATAGTGGAAGTTACACTTGTTTTTGGAGATCAAATTATACATATTTAATTTCTTCCATGAGTGATTTAAAATGTTGGTAGAAAATGTGTAATATGTGTTCCAATATAATTCAACACTCATTTGTAATTCACATAAATATTATAATGGATTTTATATAACCTCATACCTTTATAGGTTCTAAATTTCAATGGGAATTTTTATTTTTTACTCTGGTGCATGTAAATTTCTTGAATTTTGATTTATATTGTAATTCCATGTGTTTGGATATCTATAAGAGATGTTTTTTAGATATGGTTTGAGGCCCTGGAGGTGAAATGATGTCTCTGGTAGATTTTGAAACAAGTATTAGGGCCCTGGAGTGATTCTACATCTATAGAAGGTCACATCATGACCTATAGGCCACGCCTTGATAGACTAAAAAGGGGTGTAACACTACTATGGAATGAGGTAAATTACCTAATGGGGATATTTCAAGCACTATAACCTCTAACTAGTTGGTCCTTCCATGACCCCAACTCATGCTATGAAGATTTCATTCTAGGGGTATACACCCCTTGCTTTTGGGAGGCATCACACTATGACCCCTTGGTCAAACTGAGAGGTTCTCCAAGTGGGTTTTCACAATAGGGGTGGAATGGTGATTTAAAAGATGATCCCCTATATTCCAGGTTAAATAATCCACAAGGGAGGAGGTTTTCAATGTGTATACCCCATATCATCCTTTCTTTGACCCCCTTGATGGGATATCATTTTAAGTGTTTTTTGTGTTGACTATTTATATTTTTCTCTTTCATATTCATATAATTTTGGTTTCCATCCATCAACAATATTTTAAAATGACATCTATTACTGTTCTGTGTTGATTCCACCTGAGTATTTTGGAATAGGGTGGGGGTAAGGGGGATTTTGTATTAGCGTGGGTAGAGGATGTCTTGACTGGATGATTGTATGTTGTCGCATGTTTTTAAAACAAAGGTACCATTCCCATTTATTTTTTATAAGATTTTTTATTTAAATTAAAAAAATTGATATTGAATCCAGGATGTATGTTAGAAATTTTGTGTTGATTTGGACTCAGTGTCTATCAATAGAAGATTTCACTTCATTACTCATGGTTTTTGCAGGTGAATATGGATAAGGGAATTTTAGGAAATTGTGCCCATTAAAATTAAATTTTAATGAATATTATAAATGGTTATAATAAATTAAATTGAATTTTTAATCTTGATATAGGAACTTAGGTAGATGTAAAATGACCAGTTAGACATGGGAAGGCATGGTCGAGAGTGGGTTGCCTCTTGTGAAAAGGTGATAAATTTTTATAAGGTGGTTGTTCCTTTATAATTCAACTTTGGTATATGTATTTTTTTCATGTTATATGTGGCCTTAGAACCGTTGGTGATTACCCTATTTCAGTTAATTTTTTTAAATCAAATGAAATAATTAGGGGTGGATGTATATACCAAGGGCCATTAAATAACTTTTTTATAAGCTTAGTTCATGGTCCATTGGTTCTCATGGACTCAATTATAAAAGTGGTTTATAAGATATAAAAACCCATATTGATATAAATTAAATTAATTATGTGAATATATTGTACCTATAAAAGTGGGGCATTTCTAATGAGGAAGGATATGTGATGGATTGGGAACTATTGTCCTGAGTATGTAGTGATGGAACCATGAGATTCTTATCCCACTAAAGTGATATAAATTAATTATATAAATATATTAGACCCAATTATTGGTTCCTTAGATCCATGGGTAGGTATGATTGTCAAATTTATCAATATATATCCAGAGTATTCCATTACAAATCATTGAAATGTTATAATTCTTTTGGTCTAGTTGAGATGAGTGTGTGGAGAGTATTTCTCACATACAAGCATGTGAGAACCTAGTGGATAGTACCTTATTAGATTGATATCAAGTTGGGTGATTTTACCAACCAAGGATGAGCAGGGATGCGAGTAGGGAATTAGAATATCTCCCTCAACTAATGTTAGTAGAACTTATCTTATTATTCTAGTGATTTCATAATGTGACCATGATGATGTCTAGGGACACTAATCCCTCTTAATCCTAGGATTGGATAGACTAAGGAGTTTGATGTTGAGGAGGACATGTGTGTAAACTATTCTATAATTTGACTTATGGGTCCTCAATGGATGCCACTTATTATGTTAACCCAAAAAAGGGTTAGTGTAGAGAAATAGGTAATGTTGGATTTGGGTGTCAACCTTAAACCTAAAGATTGATGGTGTGATTACGATGTGGATCTAGTGATACTAGTAGGTTGAAAGCCCTTGATATTAGTATTCAATTTGTTTTATAGGTTTTTTCATTGAACATCCCATGTATATTATTTATGTATGACATAGTATAGGAGGGACACACATCCCTTGTGTTCTTATGAATGAGATGACTGTGAGATGTCCATGGATCAGGAAATGTGCATGATACATTTTAATTTTCTTGGACTACATCCTTGGAATATTATATGGATTTAAGCTACTATATTTCAATGGATTACCTCCCATGAATCATCTTTATATTGATAAAGCTGAATTTACAAGGATTACCTCATCAAAATCTTCTTTATTCCTGAATCTACTAGATATCCAAGGATTCTATACTATGAAATAAATATTAACCAACTATTATATTATGTTTAGACCTGATAAGATATGTAATAATTATTTTTTATTCCTAAAGACCCTCTGGTACTGGACGAAGATGGTATAGTCAATCCCAAGGGTCACTATCAAATACAGGGATCGATGGGGGTTATTTACATACAATTATTCATTATATTTATTTATTCAACCGAGTACATCACAAGTGCATAAAATGATTTAGTGGTTATATTTTGGGCCCTTTAGTGGTTGGACACTTATTTGGAAAAACACCATACTTGGGACTCCATTTTCTATAGGTACCCAATAACACTTCACTATTCACATGTTCAAATAGGGTATTGGACTAGGGTTATATGATGGAGTGATATAAACATGATGGTATTTTTTGATGAAGATGTAATTATACATGGGTATAGTTGTAGATCCCACTGCATTTTATTCTTTTATTTATCTAGTATATGTGATTAACCAAGGTGTAGTCAATTTTTGTATTCTTGTTTGGCCACGAGTTTTTATGACTATGTGCTTACACATTTCATTTAATATAGAAAATTATGTTTCACTAATTATTTGTATGATTATTATATTTATGGATAATATATTATAAATTATCACTATGTTTTACTCAAATATGAGGTTATATTTTCCTCACAGTAACACCCAAGACCCTCGATGCTAGTCTATAACCTCTGGTGTATGGGAAGGTGCATAAGATTTAAAGTAGGGACTTCCAGTCTTGACAATAGTCGAGTGGCTCTGGGTGATGAGGTAATATTGTGTGGTATTTAAGATTAATTTTATTTTTCTTACTATTTGAGGATATGGTATTCAGTGCACATGGTTTGGTTGGAGATTATGATAAACCTCATAATGGTGTGTCATGAACACCATTTCTAATGTTATGTCTAGGTCACCCAATATTTGGAAATGTTATTATTGGTTCTCACTTTTACAATTGTATACTTTCACCTACTATTACACAATTGGGTTTTGGATTTATGGTTTTTAGTTTCTTCCTCATGGATCATTAGAAATAGGTATGTGTACATGCATAATTATTAGTAAATACTCAGAATAAATTCAAGTTCTTGTGTTTTATTGATAGTGTTGATGACAATGGTTAGATTATTTAATGTGTCAACAAAAACATATATGTAATATTATGATGTAACATGTTAATGGGATTTTAATCAGTTGAATGAAACCATATTTATTCTAATGATAGGTCATGAGGATTCTATTGAGTTACGATCCTTGATGATTACTATACAATCTCTTTATGTGAGTGATGTATAATTATCCTTAGTAGATTGATGCAGTAATTGATTTATCTGATGATCATCCCATTATGAGAAATTTTGATACTAGTTATTGAAATATAATAGTCTAAGTTACTTAATATTTCTATAAAAAATATATATGTTATTTTCAACAGATATTCATGATGTAATTATACTTATCAAACCATATGAATATTGTTTCTCTTGACTCGTATTATCTAGGATGGTGTCATTATATAATTTTATATGAGGTTATTCTCCTTGAGGGGGTATTTTGTTATGAAGATTCTAATTTAAGTTTAGTTTCCCTAATTTAATGAGGAATTGGGATGTCATTATTGTTATATATGTTCATAGGAAGACCATTGAGTGGGTGTTTTCATGTGAGTTTCCATGATGGGTTTGAGACTAGATCATATAAAATTCTAATTTTTTGAGACTTATGTGAGACCTGGTTTAGGGGAAAGGTGGTAGAACCTACATACTCTGAAATGAAGGATCAGTATTTTACTAAGTTGAGTGATATGTAAATTGAAGTTACCAGATAGAGGAGTTATCCCAAATAGTGAGTGTCTTATATATGATATGAAATGGTAGATTATTTGGGTAAATATATTGATTCATAGGTCATTCTAGAGGTTTGTGGTATTGAAAATTAAATATAATAATATTTTTAGATTTAAAGAACTTGTGGTTCTTTGGTACTAATGTCTTTTTTAAGAAGGTAGTATGGGTTGGATTCTTAGACTTATTGATTTTGGTTGTGGTACCTTATGTGATGGTGCATCATGGTCTTAGTTGGTCTCATATAGGATGGTTAGAGAGATGATAGACACTTTTGGTTTTGAGATGATACCTAGGTGGTATGTGTATATATATTAGACCTTGGCATGGGTGAAATGCCTTGATTTTTAAGACGATCATCAATGGTTCATCTGGTTAGATAACACTACCATAAAATATGCATTTTTAGTGTTTTAGGGTCATAATACTATGTTTTATGGTATATGACTAGATATCATCCAAGTCATATGATACATTGGGGCATCACTGGGGTGCACTAAAACGTGGCTATGCCATATTTGGAAACCATGGTCTATTAATAACTATTATAAAGTGAGATTCATGAAGATACATGAGGTTCACATGAATTGTACAAATAATCCAATTTTTCTTAATATAATTTATGGATATATTTTTTTTTATCTTTGGTTTATGGTTTGTGACTCATTGGATAATGAGTTGGGTTTTGTGATTGGTTGGTTTATGAGTGCACACCAATTCATTTAGATGATAATTAGGTAATAAGTAATAATTACATGTTGTTTTATTGAGATTTTGATCGGTGAGTGAATTTTTGTGAGTTGAGGATGGATTGTTTCAATGAAATTCATGCAGTTAAGTTTTCCTATTTGTTTTGATGAAAATAAAATTTCCCTTTATGGGGAGAGGTGACATTGGATATCTATTGAGTTGTCATGGTGTAGTCTACCAATGTTTATCTGATGAAATTTATTTTCATGAAGGTGTTTTTTGGGGTACTATTGAGGCAATTAATGACTATAGGTATAAGTAATGATATATAGTGGGGAGTCTACAACAATATTTTAATAGGTATGAAACTCATTTTAGATAAAAATTCATTATCTCTTGAGGATGGGGTTCTGGTGGGATGGGAAAGGGTTCCAATTAATGTTTTGAGTTTGCACTCAGGTGTGATTAGGAAGGCTATTTTGAGTCATTACATGTGATAATGGAAGGATCACAATCCAATGAGGTACAAACAAGTGTTGTTAGGGTCATGGGTGTGAAGTGAATGATTGATAGATAGTCGAGCGGTCATTATTATTCTATAGTGTTGATGGATCTAGTTTTATATAGTTCCTTAGCGATAATCAAATTTGGGGTGTAAGGTTGGATTTGGATACACCATTCATGTTAGAATTGAACTCGGTATATACTTAATGTGATATGATCGTGTGTCAAATTAGTGGTGTGTCGGTGCTCCAGTTCACAACATGATGAGAGATTTGGTTGGTTTAGGGAATACCATGGAATTATAATGAATATTGAGTTTAGAGCTTAGTGTGGGTGCTGAATGATCAAAAGATTCAATTCGGAAAAAAGGAATCATAATCATATGAGGAGATAGCATGTCAACATGTGTGATAGAATATTTTAATGAATTATTATCTATAGGAGGGATGATTGGTGTTTTTGTTTGATATTTGGTACAATGATATGAAAACTACACAGAGTGTATTCTTTAAACCTTGGCAGTGTGTTTTATTATGTCATTCTAATGGTGGATAGAACTATGGATTGGAGTCAACATTTATTAAAATAGACTTATTGTGGGGAGTAACATGATCCTGTGAGGGAATCGATCAATGAAATTATAGTCTATCAAGAGAGAATAGTGTGGGTATGCATCATATTAATAATTCAATGATGGGTATGAGTGGTGGATCATCTTGTGATAAATAATTAAACTTATTTTCAGATTTTCACACAAGAAAATATAAACTGATTTTCTAGGTTATAACATTATGAATTGATAATGAATTGGTGGTCGAGATAGGTCAGGATAAATGGTTGAAAGACCAATGTGGTTCTATGGGGGTCAGGAGTGATGTGGTGGGGAGGTTTAAAATCCTAATACCTTTCCTCATTATAACTATTATAGGGAATTTATATATATATCCAGTGAAGGATCCATTTAATGAATTGGTATTTGGATTATAATTTTGAGTGTTCAGAAATTTATAATATATTCTCTGGGATGTGGTGTAAGGACTAGGATTTTGTAATGCGAACATAAGGCGGATGTCAGAGAAAGGTCGAGGCCTTATAGAAATTAAAGATTTATATCAAGTTTAATCAAGTGTGACCATAGAGGGGTGTCACACTATGAATGATGTGAGGAATGAAATTTTATAGAGATATAACATGGTTCAATCCATTTTCATAGGTGGTCGAGCCATGCCCCCCTGGTCACACTGTGTAAATATTGAGGTAAGGGGATTGAAAACCTACCTAAGGGGGATACGCACTAAGACCCCCTTGGGTGGGATGAAACATCAACACAGATAGGTTTTATTAGTATTTTAATACTTGTAATTTCCTAGCCATCCCATTGGATGCTTGTTCTAATAAGACATGTTGGGTATTACATTTCTAGCCAGTCCCACCTACCCTCTTCCCTCTTCTTACCCCCATTTAAGGGAGATCATTTTATAGATTTTTTTATCAAAACTCCTGGTATTTTTTTCTTTATCTTCTACAAAATTTAGTCTCCTACCATCTATGATTATAGATTATTTTTTAGGGTTCGATGTTCATTCCACCATATCATTGTGTAATTAATTAAGGATGAATGATATTTTTCTCAAAAGGGTAGATGATTTCCCAAGAATATTTTCAAACAATGTCTCATTACAATTAAATGAATATATGTTTCCTAAATAATGTTTCTAGGAAATTTAATTTAATTTAATTAACTTGGTTATTGAATCCATTATGTATGTTATGGATTTTCTATGGATTAGGTCTGTAAGCATGTTGGGAGTTGACTAGAAGAAATTGCTTGAGGTTTTAGTAAGAGGGTATGGATTAGTGGGTTATAGGTAATCATTCCAATTTAAATTAAATTTTAAAATTTGTTATAAATTGTTTTAATTAATTGAATTTAATGTTTCATCTTGGAATAAGGCCTTAGGTGGATGGAAAATATCTGATATGACTTGGAAGATATTGGGAATGTTGTTTGGAATCACATAAAAGAACATAACTCAAGATAAGGTAGGTGATCATTAGAGTAAACCCAATTGCTATGTGAATTTCATTTTTGTATCATGTCATATATGATATTTCTATTGTGGGATACTAACATGTTTAAATTAAATAATATTTTTATTAAAACTGGAGAACCTATCGTTGTGTGAATGTTTCAAGGGACACTATGGAACCTTGAGAACTAGCTTAGTACCTCAGAAACTAAAGTCCAAGGCTTCTATTATAAAAGTTTTTGATGGGATATGAGGACCCTAAGGGCTGTAAAATTAAATTAATTAAGTCTATTTACAGTACATAGTTATTTGTGTTATCCACTGTGAGTAAGGATATGAGATGGACTATTAATGATTGGACTATGTAGGTCATGATCAAACCATGTAAAAACTTGCACCTTGAGGGGATGAAAATGAACTATATAATCATATTGGATATCTTGAACAGTTTTATACCCCTTGGGTAGATACAAGTGATAGATTGGGAATGGATAGACTATTTTTTTTCTTTATTAAACATTTAGATATCGCAAGACCTTGAGGCTAGTTGAGATGAATTTCAGGAGAGAGTTACTCCCCTAGAATCATGGGACCACCTAGGTGGGTAGTATTAGGGAATATTTATATAAGGTTCGGTGACTGTATAATCCTTTGATGAATTTGGATGCAGGCCGGTAATTATTCCAAATCTCATGACTAATGTCAGTGCAGATTATCTTATAAGGATAGTGAGATCGTAATGTGATCATTGTGATGTAGAAGGATGATAATATCTTTGAATGAAAGTTTATTCCGAATATATGAGATTGCGGTCATGGAGACCATGATGGGTTCTTATGTTACAGCTAGACCTTGGGGACCTTAGTGGGTTCCCCATATCATATAGACCATACAGAGGGTTAGTTCAAAGGAGTATGTATTACCTCCTTTAGGTGTCACCATAGAACCCAAATAATTATCATATAAACATGATGTGGTTATGATGATAATGTTAGGTTGTACAATGTGGATTATAGCCTTATATTTGTGTGATGGTTTCAAAAGTTAGTCATCTCATATTTATTTGTTTTGTATGAGATAGTACAGGAGGGATTCATTACCCAAGAATTCTTATGAATGAAATTCCAATGAGATATATTGGGATTCAATGATGATCCTCATACTTTTGGATTTCCATGGTTTACCTCCTAGAAATTTCGTTATGATTGATACAACTAGATTTTCAAATATTACCCCTGATTAACCATTTATGACTAATACTAATAGATTTTTGATGATTACCTATTAGTGATAATATTTATTCATGATATTACATGATTCACATGGATTAAATTCATTGAATAAATGATGTAACATACTTCTATATAGTCATTGATCCTGATATGATCATTCAGGATTATTCCCTATGATCTTAGATAGTTTATCACTAGCCAATGTAGGTATATTCGATCTTATGTATCACCTTATAACCCAAGAATCTATGGTGGTTACTTATTTATGCTTCTATATTTTATTTACTTATTAAGTTAACCATGTCACATGTTTATACACTACTATAATGGTTATATATGGGGATACATTGGTGGTGACATACAAATTTATTCTCACACATCACTCATGAAATCATGTTACTTAGGTAACTAAGAAGACTTAACTAATCATATGTAGGGACGAGGCTCAATGTTTCATGATTGAGTAGGATAACATAGATTGTATTCGGAGATCATGTTGTTATGAGTCAGGGTATTATATTAGATCCCAATATATTTTATTATGTCATTTATATTTTATATGTGATCTAATTTGTGTGAATTCGATTTTTTTATACTGGAATGAACACATGTCATATGACAACGTGCTTATTTTTTTCATTTTATATAGCATGTTTTTACTTTTATTAAATGTAATATGATTTTTTGATTAAATTTTTTGGTTATTTACAATTATGTTTTACTTGTATATAAGTGTATTTTTAACCTATGGTTATTCCCTAACCCCCATATTATGGTCATCAGCCTCTAGAATACGGAGAGGTATGCCTATAGTCAAGTAGCAACAATCGTTCCAGACACTAGTCGAGTGGTATAGGTTGGAAGGGTGTTATACAACATTATCTTGAGTGATTATTAGATAATTACAAGGGATAGATACTCATTTTTAATAGATAAATTTTTAAAAATTGTTTGTTCCAGTTGAATATGTTCATTGAATTGGGTGTGTGAAAATGATCTTATTCTCACTTTAACTGGTGATGAATTTGTTTGAAAAAAGAAACATAAAATGGAATTGAAATAACTAATTCACCCTCAAACCTATATATTATAGAGACCCTATATGTTCATAAATAAATATTAGATCTTTTTAAATTGATTTTCGTTATATTAAAAAAATACAAACTTGAGGATCCTAAATTTATAGTGCCTTTGGAAAGATGGAAACATAATCAATTGTACATAACAGTTCCAAATTGTCACCCACATACTTCCTCATAACTATATCCATTATTATCCATATCACACATGATACCTAATATCATATACTAGGGAAAAATATGAAAGGGACAACTCACACTCTCATTATGTGTAAATAAGAGGAATATGTAAACATTATATGATCATAAGGGGATGATAAAATATTAATAACATATGAAAACTACACCATGAATATGAAGGATCAAAATATTAAGTAATGGCATAAATAATTGCATTTTAGAAGATATTAATCATAAATAAATCAAATAACATGAGTTATATGATCATAAAAATGGAATAAGAAATTGATTTGTGGCATAAAAATAAGTATAAAATGTCATTTACTTATTAGTCAAGGACCATTTCCAAAACTATCATAGTGAAATGGGTTCACTCCCCGAACCATCATAGTAATCAAGGTTAACTCCCATGAATATCTTAGTGGACAATGTCCCTTATCGAACTGGGTTCACTACCCATTTTAGTCTTGTTTATCTCATGTGATATCAATCATTTCCTAATGACTTATATGGAGATATGTTTCCCACCCATCACATAAAAAACTCATAAAAACGTGTTCCATAAGTTCATAAAAATTTCACCATATCCTAACCCATGAAAAGAATTTGGTTTCCTAATAATTTCACAATAACATACAATGTGGAAAAAGAAATCGGTTTCAAAATCATTTCACTAAATAATAACTTATCGGAAAAGAATTTAGTGTCATAAGAATTTTGTCATGGTGTAACCCATGGAAGATAAATGGGTTTCATAAGAATATTTTCTCTATAAAACAATAACCATACATAGAAACAATAATATTGGTATCGTTTTAACATATCCCTAGTAAATCATTAGTAATATCAAAGTATTTCATTTCAGATGAAAAATTATTTTGAAATATTACTTCAAACATCTCTTAAGGAATATACACATTTGACTTCAAAAATAACATTAAAAAATAAAAAAAATATTAAAAAAAATTAAAAATACTATTGTTTGAAAAAAAATCCTTGAGAATTATATAGAAATCAATAAAAAATTCTACGGTCATGATGGTAGGAAAATCCATTCATATCATACATGTTAAAATAATGATTCCTTTCACATTTTTAGTAAAATAAAGACATCCATTTTTTGGAAAATAAAAATAAGATTCATTTTTTTAAAGTAAAAAAATATTTAAATTGTTTTTTAAAAATCATTCGAGAGTTTTTTTTTTTGAAGATAAGGATATAGAAGAAAATAAATCTTTGACCAAAGAGAGAAATTAAGTAGTTTTTCATACAAACATGGTTTTGAGATTTTGAGTATATAAAGTGAGGAAATTGAAAAGAAAACATATATTATAAAGAAATTACTATATAAGAATAAATTTCATGAGTTTATTATGGGGTATATAGTAATATTTAATCATCATAAGCAAGAAAATAAACAGTCTTGATAAATGATGGGATCATATCAGAAAATACATACCACATGGGTAACATTTAATCATAATCCCCATGAAAGTGTAACATAAAATAAAAAATAGAACATTATGAGAATGAATAAATTTATTATAATAAATTTTAGATGTGACTGTATATACAACTTATAAAAGATGATAGGATCGTAACATAACTTTTATCCCAAAGAAGGAAAATTGAGGCCAAAATTCATTACCTTAAGCTTCGACTTCCTTCAGAAACATTATACCCTAATGTATAATAAATATAATATTATTATAATCATATTATAGAACCATAATCATATTTATAATACCATATATTCCTTACTAATAACTTTTTATTACCTTTTTATCAATAATTCCTTGTTAAAATCATGTTTTAGGTAATAATTGCTTCATTTTTTGTGTATGATTTCATTTTGTTTTTTTGATTATTTTATACTGATCAAGGTTACACAATATCCTGATTATTAAAGTTGATATAAATATTATATATATTCATTATATTTGTAATTAAATAATCTATTAATGGTATATATAGAAAATGAGTTACACTATTCATGGAGATAATAATCCTTATGTACACATGAATGTTGTTTCCATTTTTTGACGGATCAAAATAATTGAAGGTAAATAATATAAAAACATTATAGAGAAATTATTATTTCATATATACTTAATATATATTCATTAAATTTTTCTATATGTACTTCCATTTAAAGTGTTAGTGAAAAATGAATCACATCACTTCATGAGGCTGTTGTCCACCATACATATATGCAATGCTATTGTATCCCCAAAAAATAAAATAAAATAAGTTATATGTTATATCATTATTTTAGAATAATAATAATGTTTTATATATAATATATATAAATAATAAATTCATTGTTATATTCATCCATGATATGTGGTGATGGAAAATGAATAACATCAATTCGCGAGGCCGTAGTCCATCGTACACACGAGCAGCTGTTTCGTTTCCCATTTAGTAGAAGAGGAGATAGATATAGATCATTATATTAACATAAAAAAGCTAAATATATGGTAGGTACTGGTATTATTATTTTACCATACCCTAAAATTATTATAACCAAGTGTATGCAGAATTAAAAAAAACACTAGTCTAATAATTTTAACACTTCTTTAGAGAACCCCTACCTAAAGCCTCCTTAAGAGCGGTTCATAATAAGAAATGGATACATGATGTGTGTAGGGAATTAAAGATTATTTTTTATTTGATTTTTTATGAACCAAATGTTTTCATAACTGTGAAGAGGAGAGTATAGTGGAGGGATTTTTTAAGAGGGGTAGAGGGAACACATTGATTTTTCGAAATGAAAAAGTTGTAAACCTGATTTCTACATTCCAAAAGGCTAAAAAATGGGTCATCATAGAACCTTAGAGGTTATATGGTCGAAATATGACCATAAAATTGGTTTTTAACAAAATTAATGGTCATTTAACCGCTTATATATTTAGTTTAACACCTAGTAAACCCATATTAACCTTAAGAATGTTAATCAATTTTCACTATTTTCACTAATCAATATAGTAACAAAATAATTTTTACTTATTATATAATATTAATTATTATGATTCAAAATATTTAATCCATCTTTAAAAATTTAATTAAATGTAATGGTATTATTTAATTTAAAATTAAACCCACATAGGTGATGAAAAAACGTATTTTCAAAGAGAATAGCTTCAAAATCATTAAAAGTTTTTATAGCATAATTTAATATTAAATTCATTAAAATGGGTTGTATTGGTTTAATTATAATATAATTGAACTCATGATACTTTTAAAACCACTATATATATATATATAACTTGAAAATTTTTAAAATTAAAATAATGTTTTCAATAAAAACCATTATTTTTAACTATTCAATTAAAAAAAATATTTAGAAAAATCCAAATGAATCACCCTAATATAATTTTCACATATTTCATTCTAAAATGAAGTTAGTTTTCTCAAATATATTTTTTAATGGTTTCAAATTTTTCTTGTATTATTTTTTCACAAAAAGAAACAAAAGCATTTTTTGAGATGAGAATATTTTTGAAACATATAAAGGATTTACAAAAAATTAAGTAGTTTTTCAACATTATGAATTCATTATATAAAAGAATTATTTGCCTTATTTAAATTTTATCTATTACTATTCATAACACCATGTTTAATGGTGAGGTTGTACAACTATTTCATATAGTAATATAAATAGTATATTATGGTTCATTGGAACTAGATATTGCATGTTGCACAAGCTTTCGAAGAAATTATTTTTTTTTCAAAAATATGATCAATTCTAGTGTCATTAAATTACAAACCCCATAAAATTCATTTATCCCACCAAATTCAAATATCTAATAAATTAAATTTTGGACACATCAACCTTATTACATTCATAGGTTCCCATATTGCTTCCTTACACTATTGGTTTCTCTATAAACATTTGACTAGGTGAGTGGTCTTGTATCATTGAACTTTATCAGTATGATCCAAAATCTCAAATTTTTGTCCCTTATAATAAAGATCATGATCCACTATTATTACCTATGTGTTTATTTCATGTGATATAACTGGTATGTACTTCCTTTGGAGAGATACTTAGAAGACATCATTAACCTAGAGTGATACGGTTGAATTGCCAAGAAATAAGCTACAGTCCAAATATGATAATGAATTTTAAAAGGGAAAATATACATAGTCATTAGTTTTAACTTAAATATAAATATTATTACCATATTTCATGGAGAAATTATGAGAAACAACTTGTCACCAACATCAAATTTAAGGTCACTCTAGAAATTATCATCAAAACTTTTCTGCTAATTTTTTTCTTCTCATATGTGTTACTGAATGCATCTAAACTTATTTATCATTTCATCCACTATCTTTAGTCCAAATAGATTTCTTTCTCTACCTTAATCCCAACATGTTTTATTTGTATAATTTATTCCATAGATGTCTTAATAAAGACCCATCTGAATGGTTGAGTGAAATATATTATTGTAAGAAATATCAATTAGAGGAAGCTGTCGATCCTAAAAACCAGTGAAATCTATAGAACATGATATCATCATATCTTATAGGGATTGAATCTTTTCTTAAGACAAACCATCTATATGAGGATGATACATAGTGTTTAAAAAACACCATATCATGTGTTTGATGAAGACATCACATGAACTTCAAGGTAAACCACATATCCCGATAAGACACAATAGAATTTGTTACTACATGAAACCTTAATACCTCCTTTATGTATATCATAGAAAGATGTTCCATAGGGAAATATTTTTTTATAGTGATGAAGTTTGCTGAATTTTTAAGGTGATGAACTACATCCCATATATAATTGGACCCTTTAGATATTTTAGGGAGTCCAACAACAAAATCCATGGTGGTGTTTCTCCATTAATATTTAGGTAAGGATAATGGTTAGAGGATCCCCTTGAACATTTTTGTCTCACTAGTACAAATATGACTTTTAGCGGCCGCCAAAAGCCGTAGCTAAAGGTCTATAGAGGCTGCCTAGCATCCGCAAAATGGCGGACGCTTTTGGTCCTTCGTTGTTGCTATCGGCGACCGCCATTTGGAGGACGCTGAAGGCCAGCAGGTAAGACCAACAGCGGCCGCCATTTGGCTGCCGCTGTAGGGCTAACCAATAGAGGTCGCCGTTTGGCGGCCGCTTTAGCTGACCCGAACACAGTCTACAGCGGCCGCCAAATGGCGGCCGCTTTAGCTTTTAATTTTTTTTTAAACAAAATATAAAAAATACTATGAATACCACATAAATATCATCGTCATCTTCCATGCTCCACAACCATCATCAAATATAACTACATATCAAAATTTACTAATAAAATTAGTACCAAATAAAACCTATAAAAAATAATTGAAACAAATTAACATATTTCCATTCAAACTTACTATAACAGATCGAAAGTATACGATTTTCAAAATATATTCATAATTTCGATTATCGTTTTAAAAATATATAATTGTTAATTCTATGGTTCTAATTCCAGTGTCCCCCCTCTGATTTCAGTTCAATCTGATGTCGTACGCTCTGAATTTGACAGTTTGAGGTCCATTTTGGCCGTTTGTGGCACCAGAAGTGCATTCTCGGTCACCGCTGTAACACAGCACCTTCGATTGGAGTTTCGTCTACCCGACCACTTCACAATTCACTCACTCGTTGTTGTCGTCCGATTTCAGGACAATCCGACGTCGTTCGGCCGGTTTGGACCACCCCATGCGCCTTTCGGAAGAGCGTCCAACACTTAAAAAGCGCATATTGAGCCATTGCGTGCAAACCGCACATCCGATTGATGTTCCGTTTCCTCGTACACGTCAATAATAATAATTAAAGTGTTCCCCTAGGATTTTTGGTCAATCCGATGTTGTACGCTCTGAATTTGACAGTTTGAGGCCCGTTTTGGCCGTTTATGGCACCAGAAGTGCGTTCTCGGTCAGCGCGGGTACACGGAACCTCTGATTGGAGTGTTGTCTGCCCAACCATGTTACAATTCAATCACCCTTTGTTGTCGTTCGATTTCAGGCCAATCCGATGTCGTTTAGCCGGTTTGGACAACCCCACGCGCCTTTCGGAAGTGTGCCCAACACTTAAAAAGCGCATATTGAGTCGTTGCATGAAAACCGCACATCTAATTGACGTGTCGTCTCCTCGTACACATCAAGAACAATAACTATAGTATTCCCCCTATGATTTCAGGTCAATCTGATGCTGTATGCTCTGAATTTGACAGTTTGAGGTCCGTTTTGGCCGTTTATGGCACCAGAATTGCGTTCTCGGTCAGCGCGAGCACAAGGCACCTCTGATTGGCGTGTCGTCTACCCGGCCACTTTACAATTTACTCATCCGTTGTTGTCGTCCGATTTCAGGCCAATACAACGTCGTTCGGCCGGTTTTGACCACCCAACGCGCGTTTCGGAAGCGCGCCCAACACTTTAAAAGCACATATTGAGCCGTTGCGCACAAATCGCACATCCTATTGATGTCCCGTCTCCTCATACATGTCAAGAATAATAACTACAGTGTTCCCCCTATGATTTCAGGTCAATCTGATGTCGTACGCTCTGAATTTGACAGTTTGAGGTCCGTTTTAGCCGTTTATGGCACCAGAATTGCATTCTCAGTTAGCGCGGGCACACGGAACATCCAATTGGCATGCCATCTGCCCAAACACTTCAAAATTCACTCACCCGTTGTTGTCGTCCGATTTCAGTCCAATCCGACGTTGTTCGGCCGGTTTGGACCACCCCACGCGCCTTTCGGAAGCGCGTCCAACACTTAAAAAGCACATATTGAGCCGTTGCATGCAAACCGCACGTCTGATTGATGTTCCCTCTTTTCTTACACATCAAGAATAATAATTAAAGTGTTCCCCTATGATTTCAGGTCAATCCGATGTCGTACGCTCTGAATTTGACAGTTTGAGGCCCGTTTTGGCCGTTTATGGCACCAGAAGTGCGTTCTTGGTCAGCGTGGGAACATGGAACCTCCGTTTGGTGTGACGTCTGCCCGAACACTTCACAATTCACTCACCCGTTGTTCTCGCCGGATTTCAGGCCAATCCGACGTCGTTCGGCCGGTTTGGACCACCCCACGCGCGTTTCGAAAGCACGCCCAACACTTAAAAAGCGCATATTGAGCTGTTGCGCGTAAACTACACATCCGATTGATGTGTTTTCTCCTATTACATGTCAAGACTAATAATTATAGTGTTCCCCCTATGATTTTAGGTCAATCCTATGTCATACGCTCTGAATTTGACAGTTTGAGGTCCGTTTTGGCTGTTTATGGCACCAGAATTGCGTTCTCAGTCAGCGCGGGCACACGGAACCTCCGATTGGAATTCCATCTACCCTAACACTTCACAATTCACTCACTCATTGTTGTCGTCTGATTTCAGGCCAATCCGGCGTCGTTCGGCCGGTTTGGACCACCCCACGCGCGTTTTGGAAGCGCGCCCAACACTTAAAAAACGCATATTGAGCCATTGTGCGCAAACCGCACGTCCGATTGACATGATGTCTCCTCATATACGTCAAGAATAATAACTAAAGTGTTCCCCCCTATGATTTTAGGTCAATCTGTTGTCGTATGCTCTGAATTTGACAGTTTGAGGCCCGTTTTGGCCGTTTATGGCACCAGAAGTGCGTTCTCGGTCACCGCGGGCACACGGCACCTCTGATTGGTGTGTCATCTGCCTGAACACTTTACAATTCACTCACCTGTTGTTTTCGTCCGATTTCAGGCTAATCCGACGTCATTCGGCCGGTTTGGACCACCCCACGTGCCTTTCGGAAGCGTGTCCAACACTTAAAAAGCGTATATTGAGCCATTGCGTGAAAACCGCATGTCCGATTAATGTTCTGTCTCCTCGTACACATCAAGAATAATAATTACAGTGTTCCCCTATGATTTCAGGTCAATCTGATGTCGTACGCTCTGAATTTGACAGTTTGAGGCCCGTTTTGGTCGTTTATGGCAACAGAAGTGCGTTCTCAGTCAGCGCGGGAACACGGCACCTCCGATTGGTGTGTCGTCTACCCGAAAACTTCACAATTCACTCACCCATTTTTTTCGTCCGATTTTAGGCCAATCCGACGTTGTTCGGCCGGTTTGGACAACCCCACGCGCGTTTCGGAAGCGCACCCAACACTTAAAAAGCGCATATTGAGCCGTTGCGTGTAAAATACACGTCTGATTGACATTCCGTCTCCTCGTACACATCAAGAATAATAATTACAGTGTTCTCCTGTGATTTCAGGTCAATCCGATGTCGTACGCTCTGAATTTGATAATTTGAGGTCCGTTTTGGCCGTTTATGGCACCAGAATTGCGTTCTCGGTCACCGCGGGCACACGGCACCTCCGATTGGCATGTCGTCTACCCGAACACTTCACAATTCACTAACCCGTTGTTGTCGTCTAATTTCAGGCCAATCCAACGTCGCTCGGCCGGTTTGGACCACCCCACGGGCGTTTCAGAAGTTTGTCCAACACTTAAAAAGCGCATATTGAGCCGTTGTGCGCAAAACGCACATCTGATTGACGTGTCGTCTCCTCGTACACGTCAATAATAAGAACTACAGTGTTACCCCTGTGATTTTAGGTCAATCTGATGTCGTACACTCTGAATTTGACAGTTTGAGGGCCGTTTATGGCACCATAATTGCATTCTCGGTCAGCGCGGGCACACGGCACCTCCGATTGGCATGCCGTCTACCCGACCACTTCACAATTCACTCACACATTATTTTCTTCTGATTTCAGGCCAATCCGACGTCGTTCGGCCAGTTTGGACCACCCCACGCGCATTTTGGAAGCGCGCCTAACACTTAAAAAGCGCATATTGAGCCGTTGCGCGCAAACTGCACGTCCTATTGACATGTCGTCTCTTCGTACACGTCAAGAATAGTAACTACAGTGTTCCCCCTCTGATTTCAAGTCAATCCTATGTCATACTCTCTGAATTTGACAGTTTGAGGCCCATTTTGGCCGTTTATGGCACCAGAATTGTGTTCTCGATCAGCGCGGGCACACGGCACCTCCGATTGGCCAGCCATCTTCCTGAACACTTCACAATTCACTCACTTGTTGTTTTTGTCTGATTTCAGGCCAATCCGATGTCGTTCGGCCGGTTCGGACCACCCCACGCGCGTTTCAGAAGCGCGCCCAACACTTAAAAGCGCATATTCAGCCGTTGTGCGCAAACCGAACGTCCGATTGACGTGTCGTCTCCTCGTACATGTCAATAATAAAAATTACAGTGTTCCCCCTATGATTTCAGGTCAATCCGATGTCGTACACTCTAAATTTGACAGTTTGAGGCCCGTTTTGGCCGTTTACGGCACCAGAATTGCGTTCTCGATCAGCGTGGGCACACGGTACCTCCGATTGGCGTGCCGTCTGCCCGACCACTTTACAATTCACTCACCCGTTGTTTTCGTCCGATTTCAGGCCAATCCGATGTCGTTCGGCTGGTTTGGACCACCCCACGCGGGTTTCGGAAGCGCGCCCAACACTTAAAAAGCGCATATTGAGCCGTTGCGTGCAAACCGAACGTCTAATTGACGTGTCGTCTCCTCTTACATGTCAAGAATAATAATTACAGTGTTCCCCCTATGATTTCAGGTCAATCCGATGTCGTACACTCTGAATTTGACAGTCTGAGGCCCGTTTTGGCCGTTTATGGAACCAGAAGTGCGTTCTCGGTCACTACGGGCACAAGGCACCTCCGATTGGCATGTCTTCTACCCTACCACTTCACAATTCACTCACCCATTGTTTTCGTCTAATTTCAGGCCAATCCGACATCGTTCTTCCGGTTTGGACCACCCCGCGCGCATTTCGGACGCGCGCCCAACACTTAAAAAACACATATTGAGCCGTTGCGCGCAAACCGCACGTCCGATTGATGTTCTGTTTCCTCGTACACGTCAAGAATAATAACTAAAGTGTTCCCCCTATGATTTCAGGTCAATCTGATGTCGTACGCTCTGAATTTGATAGTTTGAGGGTCATTTTGGCCGTTTATGGCACCAGAAGTGCGTTCTCGATCAGCGCGGGCACACAGCACCTCCGATTGGTGTGCCGTCTACCCAACCACTTAACAATTCACTCACCTATTGTTATCGTCCAATTTCAGGTCAATCTGACGTCGTTCGTCCGGTTTGGACCACCCCACGCGCGTTTCGGAAGCGCGCCCAACACTTAAAAAGCGCATATTGAGTCGTTGTACGCAAACCGCACGTCCAATTGATGTGTCGTCTCCTCTTACATGTCAAGAATAATAATTACAGTGTTCCCCCTGTGATTTCAGGTCAATCCGATGTCGTACGCTCTGAATTTGACAGTTTGAGGCCCGTTTTTGTAGTTTATGGCACCAGAATTGCGTTCTCGGTCAGCGCGGGCACACAGCACCTCCGATTGGCGTGTCGTCTACCCGACCACTTCAAAATTCACTCACCCGTTGTTTTCGTCCGATTTCAGGCCAATCTGACATCGTTCGTCTGGTTTGGACCACCCCATGCGCGTTTCGGAAGCGCGTCCAACACTTAAAAAGCGCATATTGAGTCATTGTGCGCAAACCGCACGTCCGATTGACATTCCCTCTCCTCGTACACATCAAGAATAATAACTACAGTGTTCCCCCTGTGATTTCAGGTCAATCCGATGTCGTACGCTCTGAATTTGACAGTCTGAGGCCCGTTTTGGCCGTTTATGGCACCAGAAGTACGTTCTCAGTCACCGTGGGCACACGACACCTCCGATTGGCATGTCGTCTACCTGACCACTTCATAATTCAGTCAACTGTTGTTGTCGTCTGATTTCAGGCCAATCTGACGTCGTTCGGCCGGTTTGGACCACCCCACGCGTGTTTTGGAAGCGCGCTCGACACTTAAAAAGCACATATTGAGCCGTTGCGCACAAACCGCACGTCCGATTGACGTGTCGTCTCCTCATACACATCAAGAATAATAATTACATTGAATCTTAGGAACCCTAGAAAGCTACATATATTGAAAGAGTTCTTGGGATTCTCCCAAGAAACAACTGCCTGAACTTTCTCTCCATCCACTGAAACACCTTCCTCTAAGATTATTTGACCCATTAACTATACCTAATCAATACAAAAGGGACATATATATAGTTTGGAATATAGTCGATGTTCAATAAGTGTAATATAGATGATGTCAAGATATGGGTATGATTAAGTCAGTTTCGGAGTGCATAAAGATGTCATCCACAAATACTAGATAATTCATCAACACAAATGAAATTACCTCATGCATGGGGTACATCCTCATCTGGATCACCAATATCACTACAATGTCCACCATGACCCCTGCATCTATTGGAAGTCTCACTAGATCCTAATAAACCTAAATTCATAATTCAATTACAATATAAATTAATGAATAGAAATAGTTAGGGAAATATACACAGAACATTACAATCAATTAATTTAAAAAATTGAAAAAATACATACTGACAACATCATGTGAACCACTGTGATCACCCTGTAACATGCCTACATTAAAAGAAATTATAGGTAAATCAATAAATTTTTATACATATACAACTTATAAATATTTTTACAAACAATAACTGGGGATATAATTACAATTTTCACTAATCATGAAAGTCTATCGTATCTCCTTCAACTGTCTCTCTGGCCCATGGTATATCTTCATCTCGTACAGCTACTGTTGTTTGTTCAAGTTTTTGATCAGGAAATGTGACAAAGTCAGGTTCTTCTTGGTCAATCATAAAAACCCCTCTTCTTGACATTTTCACCACAACTTTCCAATCAGAATCAATGCCGACAAAGTAAACTTGTTCTGCCTACGATGTCAGTATGAAGGGCTCACTACTTACTCGGTCATCTTTATATAGCATATTGTTAAAGTTTACTAATGTAAATTGGAAGTTATCAACTTTCGTTCCACGAACTGGATCGACCCAATCACACCTTAACAATATGTGTTTTAAACCATGACCATAAACAACCTCAATAATATCTCTCAGCAATCCATAATAATAACCCGCATCAACAAAAGAACAACCAACGCCACTATTTTGTGTGGCTCGGTTCATTTCAACATCGCTAATACGAAATTAGAATCCTTTAGCATCCAAAGTCTTGTAGTGTCAAGCTGTAATAAATGGACCATCAGCTAGTTGGTTGAGTTATTCGCTCATAGGATGGGTTAAATCACGTAACTTTTGAATTTGCAAATTTCACATATATAGTTTAATGGATAAAGGATTTTTAAAATACAACTAAGTTTCACTATAAAAATATTAAATAAATTATACGTACATGAGTCTTGAACCACTCATGAAATGTGTTGAAATGATGTTTTTGGATTTGATAGTCAGTTGCACGGGGCCTTTCACGTTTCAACTCAGCGATATGCATCCTAAATCACAACACAATATAAGGTAAGCAATAAAATAAATATAGAAAAAAAAATACACATCAACTATGAAACTTACTGTATCAATGGAAAAACTGATGGAGTGTTTAACAACACATATCGATGAGCTTGAACCCACTCATCATTTCGCATATCAAACATTATTCCTTCTCCAATTGGACCCTCGTCATTCTGGGAGGGTTTATCTATATTTGTTTCAACCTCATCAATATATGAAGCACAAAAAATAGTACACTCATCCATTAAATATCCCTTGGCAATTGAGGCTTCCGGATGAGCTTTGTTGCTCACATGTCGTTTCAATGTATTTAAGTATCTCTCTATTGGATACATCCACCTGAATTGTACGGGACCACCAGCAGTGACTTCACCAGTTGGTTGCGCCCAAATTTACCCTACAGGTATGCGGTCATTGTAGTACAGGTAGGGGTCGAATCCACAGGGACCGAAGAAGAAACCGAGAGACACTTTGATTCTGGAAGGATTTGGCTATGGAGTGGCCAACTATTTAAATTGATTTGATTTTAATAACTACTGATTTAATCTAAAGAAAATAAATTAAAACATACAATTACTTAGTCTAAAACAATTAATGGAGATGGGTTGATCCTAAGTTGTTACTAGGGTTAGATTGGATGCATTTATTTTCTTATAACATTCATTTCACTAATTCAAGATGTACCCACAAAATGATATAATTCCTCAACATCATTCACCAATTTAATCCCTACAAAATTACAAGGCTAATCACCAATGCACTTGTAGGATCAATTTAATGATCACTCCAAGGAATTGGATCGCACTAGCACTCGAAATGTGTCATTGTTAAATTTGGCAAAGATGAAGAAGAAAATAAATCATCACATGGAAATCTTAAAATAATGAAATTATTACAGAATTTAGGATCATAAAATAACATCCAATCTTCCCCGTGAAACTCCCTAGGACCAACCCATAAGGGTTTAGCCCTCCATTTATGCTATTCAATAAATGGAAGCGGGAAGTCGACTTAAAGAAGCGGGATTGGAGAAGAAAAATAAAACAATGAAACGATCACTCCACCGTTGTGTGAACAAAATCACAAGGTTTGGTGTGAATAAATTCACACCTTGAGGCAACGGTATCAAGGTGATAAGGAGAAGAACAGAAAAAGAGAAGAAGAAGAACTTTTATTGAAGACTAAGGTGATTCGAACAACTTACATGAGAAGGAAGAACATTACAAAGGCAAATTGGCATAATAACATTACAATGAAAAGAAAGCACCCAACCTCTCCAAATCCATCACCACTACTGCCTTAAATAGGAAAAAATGAAGCCTTGTCCGATCCCCCAACATCCCATGTGCCTTGAATTAATTATGTTGGGAAAAGGTGGGTGGAACATTAATGATGAGAGACTTTTCCACTTCTTGCCCCGAAGTTGCAGCCAGCTTGCATCCACCGGAAAGACGCGCCTCAAGGACCTTCTAGAAGGCAGATTTGGAGTGGGCCATAGAAGACTTAAATGAAGCACCGGATGTCCCCTAACACCATGTAAAATTTCAGCCCAAAATAATTTTTGGTTAAGGAGATATGATTAAAATGGTGGACTGGTTTTCTGGGCCGCAGATTCTGGCCCAAAATTAAATCTTCAACTTGGGACGCCTTAATCACACCCATTGAGAACGAATTAGCACTGGCTCCCGAAGAATTATTTGTTCCCCTATATGTCTTATATCCTTCAATAAATTTTGGGCTTCATTGGGCCTGTATTGTGGGCCCCATAGTCCGATCAGTGGGATGATATACAATCTGCCTTCTCCAGAATTGTTTCCTTTAATCGCCAAATATCTCCATCATAATTTATTAATAATCCATTGATCCCTGAATAAAAAATGTTCATAATTAAGTGAATATCAAATTAAAACATGGATAGTTACATTCTTTAAAATCAGATGAAACATTGGGCCTAAATTGGTGCACATTAGGCATGAAGTGCACAAATGATGAGAATGAGTGTTCAAAATGTAAAATGCACTAAAATGGTATTTATGAATAGCAAGGCACATGAAAACTACATATATTAGAAATGAATATTATCCTCTTACAGTGGCTAATCACACCCCCCAACTTGAGTTTTGCTAGTCCCGAGCAAAATATATCTCACAAAAATGAAATTCGAATGCCATTTTCCAAAAACATTTTAATACACATTTCTCACCCAAAGATCACATACCAAACAATTATGAAACCCATCAAAATCATTTAAAACAAGCTATGTCCATAAGCATATCCCAAGCCCAAGCCCATTCCTTTGTTCAAATTCATTGCCATATTTCATCCAAATTCAATTAAGCATGATGAAGTGTTGTGTGTCACAATAGACATGGGGGTTCATTTTCATTCGAGGGAGAAAAGATGGAAGCGCTAGGAGCAATCAAATTTTAATAATAAGATGAGTACTCATTTTTTATTCTTTTTTTTTTGTTTTTTTTTTGTTTTTTTTTGTTTTTGCAATTTTGCCATGGTAATTGAAATTGAACTCAATCGAGTCAACCCATGTAGCAAGACTTTGCCGATGACTCCCAGGCTCAAAGACCTTAGGGCACCAAGTGAAGCTCACATACTCGGGCATCATCTCGAGCTAACTCAATCAAAAACAAATTCAAATTACCACAAATAGAGATAAAATGCCCAACTCTGGGCCAGACAACTATGGAGTCGCGATCCCCAAGTGCCGAAAGCCACACATTAGGTCAATTCATTGCTCTACGCGCAAATTTTTTTTTTTTTTTTTGAATACTCATGTTAAAATTAAAATGATCGCCAATCCTATGCTATTTATTATGGGTCCCCAAGAACTCAAACTAAAACCCCACAATCTAGAGGATGTGCATTGTGTGTTTTTTTTTAAATGGATGAAAATATAACAGTGAAAAATCACATCGGACAACCGCACTTTCCAATAACAATGCACATGAACATAAACTTGCTTTAAAATCAGAATCAAGGCATGCAAAATTATTTGATATCCAATTTCAGAGTTTGGAATGTATGTTATCATGTTCAAGGTTAATGACATTTTTCATTCCACACATTTTCCTTCATCTCCCCCCCCCCCAACTTGGAATACACTGTCCCCAGTGTTGAAAGAATTGAAACATAGAAGTGGCAGGATAGAAGTGCAATGAAGACATTGAAAATGAAAATTATGGAATGAAGTCACCTGGTAGTTGATGTTGAAAATGCATTCCCATGTCTCCCTTCAGTTCTGGTATGTCTCCCAATGGCTTGGACGGTTGTGAACAGCTTTTCCCAATGACCTATGACATGCCTTAATTTTTTTTTTTTAATATATATATATTTTTATTATTATTATTTTTAACCTAAAAAAAGTATATATAACATAAACTGATGATACATTGTCTTTATATTTTCTGGGTAAGGTATTACTCAGGGATCACACCGCGTGACACGGATGAATACGGTGCTCCCCTTTCATACCCATCCTTACTCATAAAAGAAGAACAGGTCATCAATCTATTTTTTTTTAAATACGAACAACAATATAAAATAAAAATAAAATAAACTGATGATACATTGTCTTCTTTATATTTTCTGGGTAAGGTATTACTCAGGGATCACACCGCGTGACACAGATGAATACGGTGCTCCCCTTTCGTACCCATCCTTACTCATAAAAGAAGAACAGGTCAACAGTCTATGTATATATTTTTTTTAAATAACAAAATGAAGAAGAAGGAAAGAAAGAAGAAAAAAAAATGATTCACAAAGATTAGAAACATGAAGACCACGGGTTGCCTCCCGTGCAGCGCTTTTGTTTAACGTCTCTAGCTCGACATGAACCCCTCAACTTATCCAATTCCAACTTTGAAAATTTTAATGACCTCATCTTTCTCCACTTCAACATGATTGAGAATGTGTATCCCTTGTGGTTGGTAAGAATATTTTGAATTTGTTTCATGAACAATCCAATTTTCTAAAATGAATGGGAAAATCCATGGAATATCAGAAATGGTTGATCTTTTTTCTTCTGTAGTCTTTCCTAATAAATCAAAGATCAACCCACCTTTTTGGGTTTCATGAGATGAATGAATGAAACCCCCAAGATCTTTCTTAACAAAAATTATAGGGTACTCAAGTGGGGAAGGAAGGACAATGATTTTGAGCTCGGTTTGGATAGGACATTTAGACACAGGTTGAGAATTTGAATCCAACTTATCTTCATTTTCCAAATTTCGTGACAAAATTGTTTCATTTTGAATAGAAGATTCAACCAAAAAATTGGAAAGAATAGTGTTAGGAGTGGGCATGAACTCAATGTTTTCGATTTCTCTCAGTGGTTCAGTGATTGGTGTTTTTGAAAAATCATCAATAGAGTTACACTTAGGAGACTCAATCCATGATGTCAAATTCCCCTCTTGTGAATACATGAAATCAATTTCCTCCTGATTTAAAGACCTTTCAACAATTTCTTGATTTACTTCCCCTACCCCAAATCCAAAGGTCGGTTCTTCAATAAATTCATGAGAGGATTGTGGAAAACTAGACACTTCACATAAGGTTTTTGAAGGTACAATTGGTGTATGGATGAGTTCCTCACAAGTATTAATGCATTGTAGTTCTAATCTCAATGATGATACCTCGGAACTCATCATCTCCATTTGATTACACAATTTTTCAAGGAGTTTTTGAGGATTAGGCTGGATATAAGATTGTAAATCATTAACTTCATTAAGATTCATCTCTCCAATCATCCTCGAGAGGGTCGGAAATTGATCCTTTAAATAATCATCATCCCATTGATTGTACATCTCATCAGGTGTGTGGTAATTATTCAAGGGTTGATCAAAGAAATTTTCTAATTTAGGGGCTTCCCAATATTCATTTTCCATTGCATTCCAGCATGAGTTTGTGACATGATAATTTGGAAGATACTCCATTGGAGAAGATGGAATGTTGGATTCTAGATTCTCAAGACACACACAAACAGAAAGGGGTAAAGATAAGAGAGATGGGGGTGAGAATAGAGAAAGTGGGGTGAGAAAAGAAGATGTGTGTCTAAAGTAACTTACTTGGGTCCCCAGCAACGGCGCCAAAATTTGGTTGCGCCCAAATTTACCCTACAGGTATGCGGTCATTGTAGTACAGGTAGGGGTCGAATCCACAGGGACCGAAGAAGAAACCGAGAGACACTTTGATTCTGGAAGGATTTGGCTATGGAGTGGCCAACTATTTAAATTGATTTGATTTTAATAACTACTGATTTAATCTAAAGAAAATAAATTAAAACATACAATTACTTAGTCTAAAACAATTAATGGAGATGGGTTGATCCTAAGTTGTTACTAGGGTTAGATTGGATGCATTTATTTTCTTATAACATTCATTTCACTAATTCAAGATGTACCCACAAAATGATATAATTCCTCAACATCATTCACCAATTTAATCCCTACAAAATTACAAGGCTAATCACCAATGCACTTGTAGGATCAATTTAATGATCACTCCAAGGAATTGGATCGCACTAGCACTCGAAATGTGTCATTGTTAAAGTTGGCAAAGATGAAGAAGAAAATAAATCATCACATGGAAATCTTAAAATAATGAAATTATTACAGAATTTAGGATCATAAAATAACATCCAATCTTCCCCATGAAACTCCCTAGGACCAACCCATAAGGGTTTAGCCCTCCATTTATGCTATTCAATAAATGGAAGCGGGAAGTCGACTTAAAGAAGCGGGATTGGAGAAGAAAAATAAAACAATGAAACGATCACTCCACCGTTGTGTGAACAAAATCACAAGGTTTGGTGTGAATAAATTCACACCTTGAGGCAACGGTATCAAGGTGATAAGGAGAAGAACAGAAAAAGAGAAGAAGAAGAACTTTTATTGAAGACTAAGGTGATTCGAACAACTTACATGAGAAGGAAGAACATTACAAAGGCAAATTGACATAATAACATTACAATGAAAAGAAAGCACCCAACCTCTCCAAATCCATCACCACTACTGCCTTAAATAGGAAAAAATGAAGCCTTGTCCGATCCCCCAACATCCCATGTGCCTTGAATTAATTATGTTGGGAAAAGGTGGGTGGAACATTAATGATGAGAGACTTTTCCACTTCTTGCCCCGAAGTTGCAGCCAGCTTGCATCCACCGGAAAGACGCGCCTCAATGACCTTCTAGAAGGCAGATTTGGAGTGGGCCATAGAAGACTTAAATGAAGCACCGGATGTCCCCTAACACCATGTAAAATTTCAGCCCAAAATAATTTGTGGTTTGGGAGATATGATTAAAATGGTGGACTGTTTTTCTGGGCCGCAGATTCTGGCCCAAAATTAAATCTTCAACTTGGGACGCCTTAATCACACCCATTGAGAACGAATTAGCACTGGCTCCAGAAGATTTATTTGTTCCCCTATATGTCTTCTATCCTTCAATAAATTTTGGGCTTCATTGGGCCTGTATTGTGGGCCCCATAGTCCGATCAGTGGGATGATATACAATCTGCCTTCTCCAGAATTGTTTCCTTTAATCGCCAAATATCTCCATCATAATTTATTAATAATCCATTGATCCCTGAATAAAAAATGTTCATAATTAAGTGAATATCAAATTAAAACATGGATAGTTACATTCTTTAAAATCAGATGAAACATTGGGCCTAAATTGGTGCACATTAGGCATGAAGTGCACAAATGATGAGAATGAGTGTTCAAAATGTAAAATGCACTAAAATGGTATTTATGAATAGCAAGGCACATGAAAACTACATATATTAGCAATGAATATTATCCTCTTACAGTGGCTAATCACACCCCCCAACTTGAGTTTTGCTAGTCCCGAGCAAAATATATCTCACAAAAATGAAATTCGAATGCCATTTTCCAAAAACATTTTAATACACATTTCTCACCCAAAGATCACATACCAAACAATTATGAAACCCATCAAAATCATTTAAAACAAGCTATGTCCATAAGCATATCCCAAGCCCAAGCCCATTCCTTTGTTCAAATTCATTGCCATATTTCATCCAAATTCAATTAAGCATGATGAAGTGTTGTGTGTCACAATAGACATGGGGGTTCATTTTCATTCGAGGGAGAAAAGATGGAAGCGCTAGGAGCAATCAAATTTTAATAATAAGATGAGTACTCATTTTTTATTCTTTTTTTTTTGTTTTTTTTTTTGTTTTTTTTGTTTTTGCAATTTTGCCATGGTAATTGAAATTGAACTCAATCGAGTCAACCCATGTAGCAAGACTTTGCCGATGACTCCCAGGCTCAAAGACCTTAGGGCACCAAGTGAAGCTCACATACTCGGGCATCATCTCGAGCTAACTCAATCAAAAACAAATTCAAATTACCACAAATAGAGATAAAATGCCCAACTCTGGGCCAGACAACTATGGAGTCGCGATCCCCAAGTGCCGAAAGCCACACATTAGGTCAATTCATTGCTCTACGCGCAAATTTTTTTTTTTTTTTTTGAATACTCATGTTAAAATTAAAATGATCGCCAATCCTATGCTATTTATTATGGGTCCCCAAGAACTCAAACTAAAACCCCACAATCTAGAGGATGTGCATTGTGTGTTTTTTTTTAAATGGATGAAAATATAACAGTGAAAAATCACATCGGACAACCGCACTTTCCAATAACAATGCACATGAACATAAACTTGCTTTAAAATCAGAATCAAGGCATGCAAAATTATTTGATATCCAATTTCAGAGTTTGGAATGTATGTTATCATGTTCAAGGTTAATGACATTTTTCATTCCATACATTTTCCTTCATCTCCCCCCCCCCCAACTTGGAATACACTGTCCCCAGTGTTGAAAGAATTGAAACATAGAAGTGGCAGGATAGAAGTGCAATGAAGACATTGAAAATGAAAATTATGGAATGAAGTCACCTGGTAGTTGATGTTGAAAATGCATTCCCATGTCTCCCTTCAGTTCTGGTATGTCTCCCAATGGCTTGGACGGTTGTGAACAGCTTTTCCCAATGACCTATGACATGCCTTAATTTTTTTTTTTTAATATATATATATTTTTATTATTATTATTTTTAACCTAAAAAAAGTATATATAACATAAACTGATGATACATTGTCTTTATATTTTCTGGGTAAGGTATTACTCAGGGATCACACCGCGTGACACGGATGAATACGGTGCTCCCCTTTCATACCCATCCTTACTCATAAAAGAAGAACAGGTCATCAATCTATTTTTTTTTAAATACGAACAACAATATAAAATAAAAATAAAATAAACTGATGATACATTGTCTTCTTTATATTTTCTGGGTAAGGTATTACTCAGGGATCACACCGCGTGACACGGATGAATACGGTGCTCCCCTTTCGTACCCATCCTTACTCATAAAAGAAGAACAGGTCAACAGTCTATGTATATATTTTTTTTAAATAACAAAATAAAGAAGAAGGAAAGAAAGAAGAAAAAAAAATGATTCACAAAGATTAGAAACATGAAGACCACGGGTTGCCTCCCGTGCAGCGCTTTTGTTTAACGTCTCTAGCTCGACATGAACCCCTCAACTTATCCAATTCCAACTTTGAAAATTTTAATGACCTCATCTTTCTCCACTTCAACATGATTGAGAATGTGTATCCCTTGTGGTTGGTAAGAATATTTTGAATTTGTTTCATGAACAATCCAATTTTCTAAAATGAATGGGAAAATCCATGGAATATCAGAAATGGTTGATCTTTTTTCTTCTGTAGTCTTTCCTAATAAATCAAAGATCAACCCACCTTTTTGGGTTTCATGAGATGAATGAATGAAACCCCCAAGATCTTTCTTAACAAAAATTATAGGGTACTCAAGTGGGGAAGGAAGGACAATGATTTTGAGCTCGGTTTGGATAGGACATTTAGACACAGGTTGAGAATTTGAATCCAACTTATCTTCATTTTCCAAATTTCGTGACAAAATTGTTTCATTTTGAATAGAAGATTCAACCAAAAAATTGGAAAGAATAGTGTTAGGAGTGGGCATGGACTCAATGTTTTCGATTTCTCTCAGTGGTTCAGTGATTGGTGTTTTTGAAAAATCATCAATAGAGTTACACTTAGGAGACTCAATCCATGATGTCAAATTCCCCTCTTGTGAATACATGAAATCAATTTCCTCCTGATTTAAAGACCTTTCAACAATTTCTTGATTTACTTCCCCTACCCCAAATCCAAAGGTCGGTTCTTCAATAAATTCATGAGAGGATTGTGGAAAACTAGACACTTCACATAAGGTTTTTGAAGGTACAATTGGTGTATGGATGAGTTCCTCACAAGTATTAATGCATTGTAGTTCTAATCTCAATGATGATACCTCGGAACTCATCATCTCCATTTGATTACACAATTTTTCAAGGAGTTTTTGAGGATTAGGCTGGATATAAGATTGTAAATCATTAACTTCATTAAGATTCATCTCTCCAATCATCCTCGAGAGGGTCGGAAATTGATCCTTTAAATAATCATCATCCCATTGATTGTACATCTCATCAGGTGTGTGGTAATTATTCAAGGGTTGATCAAAGAAATTTTCTAATTTAGGGGCTTCCCAATATTCATTTTCCATTGCATTCCAGCATGAGTTTGTGACATGATAATTTGGAAGATACTCCATTGGAGAAGATGGAATGTTGGATTCTAGATTCTCAAGACACACACAAACAGAAAGGGGTAAAGATAAGAGAGATGGGGGTGAGAATAGAGAAAGTGGGGTGAGAAAAGAAGATGTGTGTCTAAAGTAACTTACTTGGGTCCTCGGCAACGGCGCCAAAATTTGGTTGCGCCCAAATTTACCCTACAGGTATGCGGTCATTGTAGTACAGGTAGGGGTCGAATCCACAGGGACCGAAGAAGAAACCGAGAGACACTTTGATTCTGGAAGGATTTGGCTATGGAGTGGCCAACTATTTAAATTGATTTGATTTTAATAACTACTGATTTAATCTAAAGAAAATAAATTAAAACATACAATTACTTAGTCTAAAACAATTAATGGAGATGGGTTGATCCTAAGTTGTTACTAGGGTTAGATTGGATGCATTTATTTTCTTATAACATTCATTTCACTAATTCAAGATGTACCCACAAAATGATATAATTCCTCAACATCATTCACCAATTTAATCCCTACAAAATTACAAGGCTAATCACCAATGCACTTGTAGGATCAATTTAATGATCACTCCAAGGAATTGGATCGCACTAGCACTTGAAATGTGTCATTGTTAAAGTTGGCAAAGATGAAGAAGAAAATAAATCATCACATGGAAATCTTAAAATAATGAAATTATTACAGAATTTAGGATCATAAAATAACATCCAATCTTCCCCATGAAACTCCCTAGGACCAACCCATAAGGGTTTAGCCCTCCATTTATGCTATTCAATAAATGGAAGCGGGAAGTCGACTTAAAGAAGCGGGATTGGAGAAGAAAAATAAAACAATGAAACGATCACTCCACCGTTGTGTGAACAAAATCACAAGGTTTGGTGTGAATAAATTCACACCTTGAGGCAACGGTATCAAGGTGATAAGGAGAAGAACAGAAAAAGAGAAGAAGAAGAACTTTTATTGAAGACTAAGGTGATTCGAACAACTTACATGAGAAGGAAGAACATTACAAAGGCAAATTGGCATAATAACATTACAATGAAAAGAAAGCACCCAACCTCTCCAAATCCATCACCACTACTGCCTTAAATAGGAAAAAATGAAGCCTTGGCCGATCCCCCAACATCCCATGTGCCTTGAATTAATTATGTTGGGAAAAGGTGGGTGGAACATTAATGATGAGAGACTTTTCCACTTCTTGCCCCGAAGTTGCAGCCAGCTTGCATCCACCGGAAAGACGCGCCTCAAGGACCTTCTAGAAGGCAGATTTGGAGTGGGCCATAGAAGACTTAAATGAAGCACCGGATGTCCCATAACACCATGTAAAATTTCAGCCCAAAATAATTTGTGGTTAGGGAGATATGATTAAAATGGTGGACTGTTTTTCTGGGCCGCAGATTCTGGCCCAAAATTAAATCTTCAACTTGGGACGCCTTAATCACACCCATTGAGAACGAATTAGCACTGGCTCCAGAAGATTTATTTGTTCCCCTATATGTCTTCTATCCTTCAATAAATTTTGGGCTTCATTGGGCCTGTATTGTGGGCCCCATAGTCCGATCAGTGGGATGATATACAATCTGCCTTCTCCAGAATTGTTTCCTTTAATCGCCAAATATCTCCATCATAATTTATTAATAATCCATTGATCCCTGAATAAAAAATGTTCATAATTAAGTGAATATCAAATTAAAACATGGATAGTTACATTCTTTAAAATCAGATGAAACATTGGGCCTAAATTGGTGCACATTAGGCATGAAGTGCACAAATGATGAGAATGAGTGTTCAAAATGTAAAATGCACTAAAATGGTATTTATGAATAGCAAGGCACATGAAAACTACATATATTAGCAATGAATATTATCCTCTTACAGTGGCTAATCACACCCCCCAACTTGAGTTTTGCTAGTCCCGAGCAAAATATATCTCACAAAAATGAAATTCGAATGCCATTTTCCAAAAACATTTTAATACACATTTCTCACCCAAAGATCACATACCAAACAATTATGAAACCCATAAAAATCATTTAAAACAAGCTATGTCCATAAGCATATCCCAAGCCCAAGCCCATTCCTTTGTTCAAATTCATTGCCATATTTCATCCAAATTCAATTAAGCATGATGAAGTGTTGTGTGTCACAATAGACATGGGGGTTCATTTTCATTCGAGGGAGAAAAGATGGAAGCGCTAGGAGCAATCAAATTTTAATAATAAGATGAGTACTCATTTTTTATTCTTTTTTTTTTGTTTTTTTTTTGTTTTTTTTGTTTTTGCAATTTTGCCATGGTAATTGAAATTGAACTCAATCGAGTCAACCCATGTAGCAAGACTTTGCCGATGACTCCCAGGCTCAAAGACCTTAGGGCACCAAGTGAAGCTCACATACTCGGGCATCATCTCGAGCTAACTCAATCAAAAACAAATTCAAATTACCACAAATAGAGATAAAATGCCCAAATCTGGGCCAGAAAACTATGGAGTCGCGATCCCCAAGTGCCGAAAGCCACACATTAGGTCAATTCATTGCTCTACGCGCAAATTTTTTTTTTTTTTTTTGAATACTCATGTTAAAATTAAAATGATCGCCAATCCTATGCTATTTATTATGGGTCCCCAAGAACTCAAACTAAAACCCCACAATCTAGAGGATGTGCATTGTGTGTTTTTTTTTAAATGGATGAAAATATAACAGTGAAAAATCACATCGGACAACCGCACTTTCCAATAACAATGCACATGAACATAAACTTGCTTTAAAATCAGAATCAAGGCATGCAAAATTATTTGATATCCAATTTCAGAGTTTGGAATGTATGTTATCATGTTCAAGGTTAATGACATTTTTCATTCCACACATTTTCCTTCATCTCCCCCCCCAACTTGGAATACACTGTCCCCAGTGTTGAAAGAATTGAAACATAGAAGTGGCAGGATAGAAGTGCAATGAAGACATTGAAAATGAAAATTATGGAATGAAGTCACCTGGTAGTTGATGTTGAAAATGCATTGCCATGTCTCCCTTCAGTTCTGGTTTGTCTCCCAATGGCTTGGACGGTTGTGAACAGCTTTTCCCAATGACCTATGACATGCCTTAATTTTTTTTTTAATATATATATATTTTTATTATTATTATTATTAACCTAAAAAAAGTATATATAACATAAACTGATGATACATTGTCTTTATATTTTCTGGGTAAGGTATTACTCAGGGATCACACCGCGTGACACGGATGAATACGGTGCTCCCCTTTCATACCCATCCTTACTCATAAAAGAAGAACAGGTCATCAATCTATTTTTTTTTAAATACGAACAACAATATAAAATAAAAATAAAATAAACTGATGATACATTGTCTTCTTTATATTTTCTGGGTAAGGTATTACTCAGGGATCACACCGCGTGACACGGATGAATACGGTGCTCCCCTTTCGTACCCATCCTTACTCATAAAAGAAGAACAGGTCAACAGTCTATGTATATATTTTTTTTAAATAACAAAATGATGAAGAAGGAAAGAAAGAAGAAAAAAAAAATGATTCACAAAGATTAGAAACATGAAGACCACGGGTTGCCTCCCGTGCAGCGCTTTTGTTTAACGTCTCTAGCTCGACATGAACCCCTCAACTTATCCAATTCCAACTTTGAAAATTTTAATGACCTCATCTTTCTCCACTTCAACATGATTGAGAATGTGTATCCCTTGTGGTTGGTAAGAATATTTTGAATTTGTTTCATGAACAATCCAATTTTCTAAAATGAATGGGAAAATCCATGGAATATCAGAAATGGTTGATCTTTTTTCTTCTGTAGTCTTTCCTAATAAATCAAAGATCAACCCACCTTTTTGGGTTTCATGAGATGAATGAATGAAACCCCCAAGATCTTTCTTAACAAAAATTATAGGGTACTCAAGTGGGGAAGGAAGGACAATGATTTTGAGCTCGGTTTGGATAGGACATTTAGACACAGGTTGAGAATTTGAATCCAACTTATCTTCATTTTCCAAATTTCGTGACAAAATTGTTTCATTTTGAATAGAAGATTCAACCAAAAAATTGGAAAGAATAGTGTTAGGAGTGGGCATGGACTCAATGTTTTCGATTTCTCTCAGTGGTTCAGTGATTGGTGTTTTTGAAAAATCATCAATAGAGTTACACTTAGGAGACTCAATCCATGATGTCAAATTCCCCTCTTGTGAATACATGAAATCAATTTCCTCCTGATTTAAAGACCTTTCAACAATTTCTTGATTTACTTCCCCTACCCCAAATCCAAAGGTCGGTTCTTCAATAAATTCATGAGAGGATTGTGGAAAACTAGACACTTCACATAAGGTTTTTGAAGGTACAATTGGTGTATGGATGAGTTCCTCACAAGTATTAATGCATTGTAGTTCTAATCTCAATGATGATACCTCGGAACTCATCATCTCCATTTTATTACACAATTTTTCAAGGAGTTTTTGAGGATTAGGCTGGATAGAAGATTGTAAATCATTAACTTCATTAAGATTCATCTCTCCAATCATCCTCGAGAGGGTCGGAAATTGATCCTTTAAATAATCATCATCCCATTGATTGTACATCTCATCAGGTGTGTGGTAATTATTCAAGGGTTGATCAAAGAAATTTTCTAATTTAGGGGCTTCCCAATATTCATTTTCCATTGCATTCCATCATGAGTTTGTGACATGATAATTTGGAAGATACTCCATTGGAGAAGATGGAATGTTGGATTCTAGATTCTCAAGACACACACAAACAGAAAGGGGTAAAGATAAGAGAGATGGGGGTGAGAATAGAGAAAGTGGGGTGAGAAAAGAAGATGTGTGTCTAAAGTAACTTACTTGGGTCCCCGGCAACGGCGCCAAAATTTGGTTGCACCCAAATTTACCCTACAGGTATGCGGTCATTGTAGTACAGGTAGGGGTCGAATCCACAGGGACCGAAGAAGAAACCGAGAGACACTTTGATTCTGGAAGGATTTGGCTATGGAGTGGCCAACTATTTAAATTGATTTGATTTTAATAACTACTGATTTAATCTAAAGAAAATAAATTAAAACATACAATTACTTAGTCTAAAACAATTAATGGAGATGGGTTGATCCTAAGTTGTTACTAGGGTTAGATTGGATGCATTTATTTTCTTATAACATTCATTTCACTAATTCAAGATGTACCCACAAAATGATATAATTCCTCAACATCATTCACCAATTTAATCCCTACAAAATTACAAGGCTAATCACCAATGCACTTGTAGGATCAATTTAATGATCACTCCAAGGAATTGGATCGCACTAGCACTCGAAATGTGTCATTGTTAAAGTTGGCAAAGATGAAGAAGAAAATAAATCATCACATGGAAATCTTAAAATAATGAAATTATTACAGAATTTAGGATCATAAAATAACATCCAATCTTCCCCATGAAACTCCCTAGGACCAACCCATAAGGGTTTAGCCCTCCATTTATGCTATTCAATAAATGGAAGCGGGAAGTCGACTTAAAGAAGCGGGATTGGAGAAGAAAAATAAAACAATGAAACGATCACTCCACCGTTGTGTGAACAAAATCACAAGGTTTGGTGTGAATAAATTCACACCTTGAGGCAACGGTATCAAGGTGATAAGGAGAAGAACAGAAAAAGAGAAGAAGAAGAACTTTTATTGAAGACTAAGGTGATTCGAACAACTTACATGAGAAGGAAGAACATTACAAAGGCAAATTGGCATAATAACATTACAATGAAAAGAAAGCACCCAACCTCTCCAAATCCATCACCACTACTGCCTTAAATAGGAAAAAATGAATCCTTGGCCGATCCCCCAACATCCCATGTGCCTTGAATTAATTATGTTGGGAAAAGGTGGGTGGAACATTAATGATGAGAGACTTTTCCACTTCTTGCCCCGAAGTTGCAGCCAGCTTGCCTCCACCGGAAAGACGCGCCTCAAGGACCTTCTAGAAGGCAGATTTGGAGTGGGCCATAGAAGACTTAAATGAAGAACCGGATGTCCCCTAACACCATGTAAAATTTCAGCCCAAAATAATTTGTGATTCGGGAGATATAATTAAAATGGTGGACTGTTTTTCTGGGCCGCAGATTCTGGCCCAAAATTAAATCTTCAACTTGGGCCGCCTTAATCACACCCATTGAGAACGAATTAGCACTGCCTCCAGAATAATTATTTGTTCCCCTATATGTCTTATATCCTTCCATAAATTTTGGGCTTCATTGGGCCTGTATTGTGGGCCCCATAGTCCGATCAGTGGGATGATATACAATCTGCCTTCTCCAGAATTGTTTCCTTTAATCGCCAAATATCTCCATCATAATTTATTAATAATCCATTGATCCCTGAATAAAAAATGTTCATAATTAAGTGAATATCAAATTAAAATATGGATAGTTACATTCTTTAAAATCAGATGAAACATTGGGCCTAAATTGGTGCACATTAGGCATGAAGTGCACAAATGATGAGAATGAGTGTTCAAAATGTAAAATGCACTAAAATGGTATTTATGAATAGCAAGGCACATGAAAACTACATATATTAGCAATGAATATTATCCTCTTACAGTGGCTAATCACCAGTTAAATGAACGGTCAAGTGAACCATGAAATCAAAAAAAGACGGTGGAAATAGTTTTTCTAGGTGACATAGTGCAAGTACAATCTTATCCTGTAGCTTTTCCAAATCACTCAAGCGATGATTCCTTGAACATAGCTGTCTGAAAAAATTAGAAACTTCAATTAACGGATCAACAACCTGGGTAGTTAAGCAATCAAGAATTGCTATAGGAATTAACTGTTGAAGCGGAATATGATTATTGTGACTTTTCAACCCCTGTAATGTCATTCTCTTCATATTCACACGCTTGGAAATATTAGAGAAATAACCATCTGGCAACTTAATAGTTTTTAAAATTGATAGAAATGTTTGTTTCTCTTTTTTACTCATTGTGTACTATGCAGCAGGCATGTATGCATGATTTCCTTCACCTGGTTGTAAATGTAAAGTTTTTCTCAATCCCATTTCTTGCAAATCACATCGAGCATTAGCACTATCCTTTGATTTCCCCTTGACTCCTAAAATAGTTCACAGTATATTATCACATACATTTTTTTCAATGTGCATCACATCCAAATTATGTCTTAAAATATTATATTTCCACTAAGGCAATTCAAAAAAATACTCGGTTTCTTCCAACTATGATTGCGCTGTCTATTTGCATCAGGAATAAAAGGAAATGTAGGAGCCAATAAATCTTGAAAATCATACATTGTACGGATGTTTTCTTGATCAAGTTGTGCACAAATTCGAACCCCAGACAATATTTGTGGTGATGGTTCATACTCTATATTCCCATCAAACGATACACAGTCTTTTTTAAACCTGTGCAATGGAAGAAGAAAGCGCTTGTGACCAAGATATGCCCACTTTCTACAGTTCTTAAGCCATATAGATTTCTTACTCTTATTACAACAAGGGAAATCAAATTATCCTTTTGTACTCCAACCTGATAAGTTAGCATACGCTGGGAAATCATTAATTGTCTATAACAAAGCGGCATGAAGTCTAAACATTTCATTAGCTGCCGAGTCAAAAGTAATTACACCATCGGCCAAAAATTCTTGCAGCTCATCAATCAAAGGTTGCATGTAAACATCGATTTTATCGCCAGGTCCTCTCGGTCCATCAATTAGAATTGACAGTAACAAAAAAGGTTGCTTCATACATACCCATGGGGGAATTTTGTATGGAACCAACACCACTGGCTATGTACTATGTGTCACACCAACCATGGACCTAAATGGGTTAAAACCATCTGCTGCCAAACCCTGTCGAATATTACGATCATCTCGGGAAAAGTCTGGGTGTCTTTGATCAAACTCTTTCCATGCCAAAGAATCTGCCGGGTGAGTTAATTTATCAACCTATTTCTTTCTCTCTGAATCTCAAGTCATCAATTTAGAAATTTTAGTTGACATGAAGAATCTCTTCAGTCTCAGTTTTAGTGGGAAATAACGTGTCTGTTTAGAGGCAACTTGTTTCCCTTGATTCAAGACTCTCCCAGGAAGAATCTGACTACCTTGATTAATCTCATTGGTCTTCCACCTGGATGTATAGCAAACAGTACAATTATTTAATTGTGCATTCTCTTTTCCGAACAACATATAATTATTGCGACACGCATCAATTGTATCATATGTAAAACCAAGATCACCGGTCAACTTTTGAGCTTGATAGAATGACTCTGGAATCATTGCTCCAGCAGGGAGTACTTTCTTCAACAATACCAACAACATGTCGAATGAGGTTTCTGACCACTGGTTCAAAGCCTTCAGGTGTAACAATTCAACGATGAATGGTAGTTAACTAAATTTAGTGCATCCAGGATATAATTCAGTACATGCATCGTCAAGAATTTCAAAGAATTTCAATGATTCTCCATCTACAGAAGAATGTGGATTACTTGATCCAACGTCATCATTTCTGACATTACTGTCTTCAGGTTGAAACTGACGCATCATATCATTGAGCATTATGTTCATCGAATCAATTGTTCTCGAATCAACATTCATATAAATACTTTCCAAGTGATGACATGAAATAGAATTTTCTCCATGACGTGTCCATGTCTTATAGTTTTTCAAAAACCCATTCAAAAACAAATGTTCTCTAACACTATCTCGTTTGAAGAGATTTATATTTGCACATTTTCTGCATAGACAACAAATCATATCGCTTGGAAATCTGTTGGTGAAATCCATAAATTGCTTAATCCCCTCAAAATATTCAGCCGAAAACCTATCTTTCATATCAATCCAACTCTTATCCATATCTGTATTTAATAGAAATCAAAAGTGAAATATCTTATTTAAATTCTAAATAAACACATATCATTAAATTTAAAAACCAATGACTTCAAAGATAAATTTGAAGGATAAAAAACATTACCTGCAGAGGACTCGGCCGCGGGTAATGGGGTGCGACTCGATTGTGGATTCATGACGGCGCAGCGACTTGACAACAGGGGTTCGACGGCCAGAATCGAAAGTGGCGGAACCGCTGGATGAAGCGTAGGAGGGTTCTACATGGAGGGGCACGAAGAACCAGAAGGTTCTGACAGAGGCAGGATGTGAAGACTCGATGGAGGGATGCAGTGAGGCCGAGAGGTGACGAAGGGGGAAGAACTGTACGAAGGTGCAACGCAAGATGTCGGGGTTGCGGGTGGTGCAGTGCGGGGTTGCGGGTGGCGCAGCGCGGGGTTGCGGGTGGTGTAGGGGGTCGTCGGGGTTGCGGGTGGCGCAGCACGAGGTCGGGGTCGTCGGGGGTCGCTGGGGGTTGGGGTCGCCGGGGGTCAGGTCATCGGGGGTATCCAGGGGTCACCGGGGCTCGCAAGGGCTCGCTGGGAGCCAGGGTCGCAGGGGTCACCGGGGGTCGGGGTGGCCGGGGGCGGGGTCGCGGGGGGCGGGGTCGCTAGGTTCGGGGATGGTCATTGGGGTCGGGGTCGCGGGGTCAGGGAGGGGTCGTCGGAGGTGGGTTCGCCAGGGTCGGGGTCACGGGGTCGGGGGGCGGGTCGGGGAGGGTAATTGGGGGGGGAGGTCGGGAGGGGAAATGGGGTAAAATTAGGTATTATGTGCAGTGGCTGACATTTGGTGGTCGCTATTGATAGCATTAGCGGCCGCCAAATGGCGGCCGCTATAAGTCTCCCGCCTCCAAAAGTAAAAATCCTAGTAGTGTCTCATCCTTAACATACTGACATAACAAATACCAATATATATTTTTATAAATATCTCAAATCTTGTTTGAACAACAAAAGTATTATTTCACATAGGCCAATGGTAGGCATTATACCTTTTTCATCCTTCAGTTGTGGGTTTAATCCCCACAGCCTAGCCAAATGTGGCAGGTTATCGTCCAACATGTTGGGTATCCTTTTTCCAAAACAATATTAATATAGTTACCATTTTTCAAGAACCGACATTCACCACAACAACAACGATAAGATAAACACTAAAAGATAAAATACCTTTAATCATATCCCTATAATTTGAAGCCATTCTTCCCCTAATAGAGTTTTCACTAAAACATATACACAACCAAAGGTTTGTGTTTCCATAAATGTATCAAAAAATATCCTTAATCTTAATAAACACTAAACACATAAAACACCCATTTGGGGTGTCTAATTCATTAAAATTATTATCATCCTTAAACTCCTAAACCTGTGATGTTATCTATAACACTTATGTTAGTCATACATAGAGATATATATGCTTCCCAAATTAACATAATCCTAGATTTTTATTGATTCTTATAAAAAAATAGATTTATTAAAATACTTCTACAAAATAATTTTTGAATCAAAATACATAATTACTTCTACCCTTTATTTTTTACGTAATTTCTTATCTAGAAAAAAAACATTTATATTGGTATATTAGGTTTTTCTTTACAGTAATATAATATAAAATGTGATTTCAATATTACAGGATCCATGTAGAGGGAGAACATTACTTCTTAAAATCACATAAAATTTCACTATTGTCTGAAAAAAAATATTTTCCATGGGCACATCCATACAATAATTAAACATTAAATTACCAACTATGGATTGAATGATATGTTTCCAATATTTATCATGATTGACTTTGTCCATTTTTATTTCATATTCTTTGCATTTTTAATTTTATTTAGTGGTTGTTGTCTCTTATCATACTCATTATCCCCTAGAATGGGGAATTGATTATAATTATTCCTATAATCCTTTAAAATTTAATCATTGTAGTGTTGTTGGTTCATTCTAAAAATATGTGTCTCTATTTTAATTAATAGCAAACTTCATCTGATCAGTTCGGAATTTAATTGTATGATGAAATTCCTTTCTATATAGAAAAAGTTTTATTGTCCCTTAAATAAAACTTCTTCCATGTTTCCTACCATACATCAAGCATTAAGGAAAGATAATCATATTATCTCCACGGTTCCTAATTTTCCCCCTAAACATCGTCTTTCTTTTCTAATAAAACCATGATATTGACAGATAACTCTCTCTCTATTTCCACCTTTAGAGAACATTAGATGATTTTCTCATAGTTCCCAATGTCTCTTTTTGATAACACCCTTTGTAGACTTGGTTTTTATCAAATAAAGAATCATTAAAACATTTATTTACATTAGATGAGAATGATTCAATCATAACACACAAATATTTTAAACTTTTCCTTATAGGTACCAAAATATTCACCATCCTTCTACTTTACCTCAAGGAATTACTTCTTTATTTTTGTATGTCGAATATGAGGAAGAACATACATAGAAAAAAGATCTTAAACTCATCCAAAATGATTGAGTTAGTTTAATCATGTTTCCTCATATTATTTATTAGAGTCCAACTTTGATCCACTTCTCAATCTAAATGATAGAAAACCAAAATGAAATTTCATTGTTATAAAAATTAGAGAATGGAATATGTCTTTTCAGTGGTATTGATCTGTTTCTGAGGAACTATAAAATTAGTTGAACCATTAAAATATAGTGGATGATTCTTCATGAATTACTCAACTGAATATTTCTCCCTCCATTACTTGTTTGGATGTTCATCATGATTCATATCTTGATAAAGATGTGTGATCATAGAATCAAGAGTTTTCATTCTAGATCCCATAACATTTAGTTAATTTGGTGCACAATCATTGAATTGGACATCACACTAATAATTAACTCAGTTCCTTCGACATCTAGCCATTGATTAAAAAAACCATACTGGAAGAAACAATAATTAATGTGTGAACCCACATAATCATGAAAAATAACTTATAGGATGTTTAAATACTGACATATTATTTTCCATCTATGGAACATTAGGCTTAAAATCTGTCATTCATAGTTAGTATTCAAATTTATTATGATGGTTCATAAATATTTTGTTAATTTACAATGAATTTCCCCATGGAATGTCAAACTAGGTTTGAAGTATGGTTCATTGTTGTGCACCAGGTGATAATCGATTCCTACTCAATAAATCCTTTTTGGAGTTATTACCTCAAGGTAACTATTTTCCTGATCCATGTACACTTGTTGTATCTATAAATGTCTATATTTCTAGGAAACCAATCTCTATATCCTTCACTATTGTTCAATGATATTTTACAATTCATAGAACTACCCTTAGACTTATCCTGAGACATATCCCTAGGGAACTAAGTATGGTTTTCACATTATATTTTTAAAATACTAACAAATCCTATCCTCTGATACCAACTATAATTTCCAAGGATTTTCATACATATTTATTAATTCTTTTTTTTGATAAATATTTGATAAAATACACAAAAACAAGTCATAGGATCATAAAGTTATAGTACCTTTGGAAACATGGAAACACAAACAACTGGTTCATTATTGAACTACATTATCTCCCACAAAGAACCTTCTAAATTCTACCATTTTTTGACATCTCATACATAATAAATTTCTTTATAACCTAGGTAATGGAAAAAAATAAAGGGTGAGATAAATGATCAGTAACCGTAAATAGGGGAGATATGTAAACATAACATGAGCATAATGGAATGAGAAAATTAGTATAAATTTTAAAACCTTAACTTGATTTTCCAATATCATAATCTTGGGCTAAGAAATAAAGTTTGGTAGTTCATATGGCAAGAATCATAAGGGAATAAAAAAAACAAGAGACATGATATCATAACATTAGTATATGACGTAGATTAATGGAATACACATATGAATAGAAGATCATTTCCACATTAGTCAGGGATTATTTCCAAGGATATCATAGTGGAATGGGTTCACTACCCAAACCATCATAGTAGTAAAGGTTCACTCCCAATGGTATCGTAGTGGACAATTTACCTTATCTAACTGGGTTTACTCCCCATTAATGTCTTGATTTTATTATAAGATATCAACATCTTCCAATTCATTGTATGGTGATATGGGTCCCACCTATCACATAATAAAAATCATACATATTTTTTCCAGAAGATAATAAAACATTCATCATATCAAAACCCATGAAAAGAAATTGGTTTCATCAAAATTTGATCATAAAATAACCTATAGAAAATATATTTCTTTCATAATAATTTCATCACTTCATAAAATAATAATCTATTGAAAAAGAATCAGTTTTCATAAGAATTTTTTCACGGAATAACCCATGGAAGAGAAATGGGTTTCATAAAAAATATTTCATAAAAAACATAGACCATACAGAGAAAGTATAAGAATGGTACACATGTATAATATCCCTTGTAATAATAAGTCACATAAAACTATTTCCTCTAATATGGAAAGTGATTTAGAAGATCACTTAGAACATTTTTTATACACCTTGATATTTTATGAAAAATAAATTGAATAAAATTAAATTGCTTTAGTAGCGTACTCTACACATAATAATGATTTTTAATGAAACACAACATACAATTAAAACATTATTTTTTCAATATGATATTATCACGAAACCATTTGAATAGAGGTTGTGAATTGGTATAACTAAATTATGAAAATATATTGTCTTGAAATCTATATAAAATAAATCTTTTTTTACCAATTAATTATAAATGAAAATAAGAACCATTTGAAAATAAAAGAAATATATTTCTAAAAGCTATTTTTATACAGACAATCATATTTTAGGTCAATAAATTATACAAATGACATTTTTTTAATTATTTTATTGAAATTTATATATTATACATTCAATAAATTTTTAAAATTAATCTTAATTGTTTTCTAGACATTGCACATTAATAAATCAAATTTTACTCTTAAAACTGTACTTATATAAAAATAATTTGTGTGGAATTTTGAGAATTTATTTTATAATAAACATTTAGAAAACATAGAAAATATATTATAAATAATAAAATATATTTTTTGAATAATAATTTCAAATTTATCTTGTACTACATTTTTGATAATTTTTAGAAAGGATAATTTTTTACTAAATAGTTATAAATATTGTTTTATTACGAATTTCCATTTTTATTCAAATCATTTAGAATAAATTTTTTTAAATGGTATTAAAAGTGATATTATTTTAATTAAATATTTAATAATCCAATTTAGTTCATTGTAATCAATTTAATATAGAATTTTAATATTGAAACTTTTAATACTTTAGAAACTTTTATCATTGGAAAACAAATTTTTCAACGTGTCTGTGGTTTTATTTTTAAATTGAAATATACCACTTATATAAGTGGAATTTATAATAATGGATTAAATATTTTTAATATGAATAATTAATATTACAAAATAACTTCAAATTAATTTATGGTCAAAATTAATAGTGAGAACAGAAAAAATTAATTGTCATAGTTAAGGTAAAGATGAGTTTACAGGGATTAAACTAAAATGATATGGGGTAAAATGACCTAGAAACTTTTACAAATTATTATTTTAAAAAAACATGGGTATAATTTATTCTTTTAAAAAACTCCATGCATTTCCTCTCCTTACATATAAAATCCCCACCACTCCATGCTACTATTCACACTTTGAAAACCATTTGGATAAGAAAATAACTACCCAAAACCAATAATTAATTCCATTACCACATATTAGAGTCCTATTTTGATTATGAAACCCTCATATGAATTATTTACATATAAACATAATGAGGTTCTCTAAAGAAGTGGTAAAAATCTTAAACTTTTTTTCCACCTCCACCAAATCATCATCAATGTTTAAAATATTTTGGAAACTATATCTACCATATAATGATATCTTATTATGTGAATTAAATGTCCTAAATCTATCTCCACATACATCATATTGTAAATTAAACCATCAATCGTCTGTACAATAGACTACTACCTCACGAGATGATGTTAATCGTTTTCAATCACCACCTTTCACGCCTAGATATAATGAATGATTTATTATTTATATATGATATTTTTGTTAATATTATTCTTCTAAAATAATTATATCACATTGTAATTGTTAATTTTTATTCTGTAGGGATAAGATAAACGTCACTCATGTGTTTGATGGAGTACCACCTCATGAAGCGACATGATTCATTATTTAAAATCTATTTACATGAAGGGTAATAATGAAAATTTTAATAAATAAATGTAATAGATATGATGTTTTAAATTTTATTTAAATATTATTTATTATTAACCATCCTTTCTTTCTATCCTTCAAGAAAATGTAAACAATATTTATGTATACATATGGTTTACCATCTCCATTAATGGTGTAACAAATTTTCTATATATAACACTAATGGATTACTATAAATACATATATAATTAATAACCAAGATATTTACATCATGTTTTACAATATGGATAATATGGAACCTTGTTCAAAGTAAAAGGAATAAAAATAAAAAACCTAAGCAGACATTAAAAACGAAGTAGTTATAACTCGTAATGTGATTTTAATAAAGAATTATTGATTAAACGGTAATAAAAATTTGTAAGTAAATCATATATCACATGATATATATATGTATGGTTCTTTATTATAAGTATAATAATTTTATATTTAATAGATAGGAGCTTCATATGTGTACAGATGAGGTTGATTCTTATGGTAAGGGATTTTTTTCTCAAATTTCCTTCTTGGAGACATAAGTTATGTTATGAAACTATATGATATTTTGAGGTTTCCATAAAACCTATTTGATATGTAATTTAAAGAATTTATTTAATCTAATTATATCATATTTTTCATTTAATTTTATTATTTCAGGGGGATTATGATTCTGTTATATGAATGTGGTAAGGGTTTTATGATATAGTCTCATCATTTAATAGGATTGTTTATGTTTATTCTTTCAATGATGAATTATTTTGATGCATCACTCAATAAACTCATAAATTTAGTTATCCTATTTTGAGGTCATTATAATAAATTTATCCATTATTTTTAATCACTTTATATTCTCGAGAGTTCAATAGAATGTTTTTAAGAAAAATAAAGTTTATTTATCACTTTGGTCAAAAATTAATTTTCTACACTATCAATGTTTTAAAAAAAATTAAAAGTTTTAAATACTATAAAATTATAATTTAATGTTGTTTATACTCATTATTTAATTTTTACAAAAAATTTTTAAAAATAATCATTAGGTTATTTTTGAAACAAATCCTTTTTGGATTTTATCAAAGATGTGAATGGAATATTTATTTTAAAATGTATGAAATGAACAAAATTTCCAACCATCGTGACCACATAATGTTTTGAAACATAATTTAAAATTTTAAAATCTTATTTTTAATATAAAGAAATTATTAAAATGTTTTATCAATTTTTAGTTTTAAAAAAATGTGATTTTCAAAGTGAACAGCTTATTTTCCTCAACAAATGATTCATTTGATCTTTTAAAATCATTTTCTATCTAATATTATATCCTTTTTTGTTAAATGTGATTTACTAGGGATATTATCCAAGGATACCATTATTATTCATTCAATATATGTTTTATGTTTATTATTACAAGATGATTATGAAACCAGTTTCCCTTACTTAGGTTATACTTTTAAGAAATGATTTTGATACCAGCTTGTTTTTACATGGGTTATGATTTGATTAAATGATGAAATGATCATGATACATGTTCTTTTATATTGGGTAATTATGATGAAATTTTTATAAAACCCATTTATTTTTGGATTCTAATATGATGAATATTTTTCAAATTGTGGAACATGTTTGTATGATATTCATTATTTGTTGGGTGATACCTATGCCCCATTCCAATGTGTTGGGTAAAGATTGGTATCTCATTAGATAAACATTAGTATAATGGGTAGTGATCCCATTTAATAAGGGACATTGAACAATATGATAGTATTAGGATAACACCTTGAATACTATAATTGTATTGTGTGTGAACCCATTCCAAATTATAGCCTCGGCTATGAGCCCAAACTAATATGGAAATGATTTTATATGATTATATTTATGAAACAAATATACATATTCTTCCAATGTTATGATATCAAGGATCTTATTCCTTGATTCCCTTACCAATCATATCTTATGAACTACCAATGTTTATGTCCTGACCCATGATTATGATCTTTGATATGTAAGGTATGGTTTTCATAAGTTATTATCATGTTATTAAAACTTTATTTTCATGTAATGTATACGTATCTCCCTTGGGTACCCTTATTGAGCATTTGAGCTCATCCAGTCTTATGTTTAAATTCCTCAGGTTATGAAGAAATGTATTATGTATGATATGTTTAAGAAGGGTTTTATTTATAAAGACCATAGTGGTAGATGATCTAGTTCACTTTTGATCCAATTGTTAAGGTTTTCAAGTTTCCAAAAGCACTATTCCATTATGATCATTAGGAATGATTTTTTTTAATGTAATAATTGTTAATCAAGAAATATTTAATATCAATGTCTGAAAATCTTGGGTCATATAATGTGTAAAATAACCTTTTAACATTGAAAATAAACTTTTTAATGTAATATGAAAAAAACTGAATATAATTTTCTTTGAAAATATCCTTTGAAACATATAAAGGAAGCATAAAAAATTATGTGGTCATGATGGTGGGAAATTTCATTCATTACATACATGTCAAAACAAATATTCCATTCACATTTTTAGTAAAATCCAAACATGAATTGTTTGATAAATTTTATTATGTTCCCATTTAAAACATTTTGTAAATATTATAATAAGGGTAAAAATATCTTTGTAAAATAATTTTATATTTTTAAAAACATCATTTAAAATATTATACTAAATTGTGAATATGGAATTAAATAGATTTCCGAATAAAGATATAAAATATGTTTATTTTTCATAAAAAAATTATTCTAAAATATTATGTACAAAAAAATAATAAAATCAAGGGAAACATTCATTCTCATGAAATAACCAGTGTAGGATAAAATTCCTATGTTTATTGAGAGATGGATTATAAGATTTTACCATTAGATGCAGAAACATAAATAGTCCTACTAAATGATGAGATTGTATCATAAAATTGTTCCCAAATTTTTAATATTGAATCACATGCAACAAGAAATAATAAAATTAAATAAATAATTAAATATCATTACAATAAATACATTTATTATATTACATGTCAACATGGAAATATATACACCACATAAATGAAGATTATTGCATAACATAATGTATGTCCGAAAGATTGTAATTTGAGATAAAAATATCTTACTTTATGTATAAACATCCATTTTAGACTTTAAAAACCATGGAATAGTAAATATAAGTTTATTATGTATATAATTAATAACCATAATAATCTTAATTAATGACTTTTTATTACCCATTCATCCATTATTCTTTGTCAAAATCATGTTTCAGGTAATAATTGCTTTATTTTTCATGTATGTTTTGGTTTGTTAGTTTTGGTACATTAAAATTGATCATAGTTAAATAATATAAATATTTTTATCCATGATATAAATATCATATATATTTATTTTGAAAAATCCATTAAAGTAATATATTGAAAATGAGTTACACCATTCATGGAGATGGTAAACTTTGTGTACAAATGAACATTGTTTCCATTTCTTGATGTATAAAATAATGGAAGATAAATAATGTATAATCTATCCAGAGTAATATTTATTAAAAATATATAACATATATTCATTAAATATATCCTTATTAACTTCCATGTAATGTTTCTATGAAAAAATGAATCACAATGCTTAGTAAGGAGGTAGTCTGTCATACTGACGAGCGACGTTATCGTATCCCTACAAAATGGAATGTTAGAATGAATAAGTAATATAATAATTATGGAATCAAAATAATATCATATATAAAATATATATAACAATAAATCAATAAATATATCAATCCATGATATGTGGTGATGGAAAATGAATAATATCAGTTCGTGAGGCAGTAGTATATTATACACTAGGTTGACTATTTTGTTTCCCATTTGTTGGAAGAGGATATAGATTTAGGAAATTAAATTAACATAATAACATATTTGTATGTGGGATATAAATTTTATATTATATTATTATATGCAATGTATATTTTAAGGATGTAAAAAAAATTAAACGGAAACACAATTTTAAGAATTTTACCTCTTCTTCGAAGGGCCTCTTTAAGTTTATACTTAATCCTTCATATAAGAGTTTAATAAAAACATAAAAAAACTAGGAAGTATGTATATAATTAAGGAATATACTTTGGAATTTATCATCCAAAATGAATGTTTTTTGAAGTTGAAATTTTATAGTAGAGGGTGTAACCTTTTATAAGTGGGCGAGATGACACACATGGAATATTTGAAAGGAATAAATTGTACCCACATTTTACACATGAAAAAGACTCAATATGGGTCATTATATATCATTAGTGGTGATTAGGTAATTATTTTTCAACAAAAATAGTTTTTTCAAAAATTTATATGTCATTTTACCACTTATAATTTTAGTTTAATCCCTGTAAACTTGTTTTAACCTTAACAAAGTTAATTAATTTATATAACTTTCACTATTATTTATGGAAAAAATTAAGTAGAAATTTTTAGTTAATACTAATTACTCTAAATCCAAATTTGGAAAACATTTTTCCAAATGTAATTAACATAATTGTTAGATTTTAATTTAATATTAATCCAAAAAATGTGATGAAAATGTATTTTTCTAAAGAGAAAAGTTTCAAACATTTATATAGTTTTTATATAAATATTCAGTATGAAATTGATTAAAACTAAAAATATTGGATTAATTATAATAAAATTTAACCAATTGTTCTTTTAAATACATTCTAAATAAAAATATATCATTATAAATTCTATAAATGATAAGGGAGTTTTCAAAAAAATAGTAATTTACACCATTAATTGAAAAATTAATATTTTCATAAAAATATAAAAAATTAACCTCTAGATGATTTTGAAATGTTTATTACAAAAATTAATTTCATTTTTCAATAATTTTTTTCAAATATTTTTAAAATTAAATTTATTATTTGTTCACAAAAAGATATAAAATCATAGTTTTGGAAAATAGAATTTTTGAAACATATAAGGAATTTATGAAGAATTAAGTAATTTAATATTGGTATGTTTTCATTATATAAAACTATTATAATTAATTTTTATAATATATTTATTCCTATTAATTCCACCATGCTTAATGTCTTATTCATAAAGTACATGTTAAATAATAATACAAATAGTATGTTCTGGTTCGTTAGGACTCGGTGTTGTGTATTGCGTAAGCTATCAAAGAAATTAAATTTATTCTAAAAAAATAATTAAATTTTAGGGCGATAAATAAGTGATTTCCTACAGATCATGAGGGTATATTTCAATATTTATTTTCTATTCATTCCATTGTGATAAAAATATCCATTAGAAGTTGAGATGAAAAAAATATACAACTTAATCTGCCCCCATCTTAATGTGTGTTTGGGACATTATGATTAAAATAGTGATGCTATTTAAGTGATATATTTGGAATATATCACTCATAAAATCCATAATTGGTGGTATATATGGATTTCATGAGTTTCTCTTTTAAATTTTCCTCTGTTTATATATTTTGGTTTTCTATTGTATTTTTTTGGTTTGCGCTATAAATAGTTTTATAAAATTATTAACATATTGTAATTCCATTTTTAAAATATTCATGATTATTCAAGGATTGTGGTCATTATATTTCATGTAAAGTTTTTAGTTTATAGGTTATAAAATATTACTAGTTACATATTGGAAAATTCTTCCAATTTTTTTAACATATACATAGAGAAATGTTTTTCAATATCGATATAATAGAGTTGGTCTTGGTGAGACACCTACTTGGAATCATTAATGACCATGTGTTGGATCACATTAGGATATGATCATTCCATTTAAATGCTACATTAAAAATACTATAAGGAATTATAATGACCATTAATTTTAACAAATAAATATTACATCCCAAAAATGTAATCTTCAATACATAACATTATAATACATTACAGAATAGTATATGTCTAATATTAATGGAAACTTGGAAAAATAGAAGAATGGTTCACAAGAATCAAACATCCTCTATCACATATTTTTTCATAACAACCATTCCTCTTAGAAATATCATATATAAATTCATTTTTCATATCCTGGTTAAAGGAAACATAAGAATGGGTGGGCATTGATTCTCATTAAGGGTAAACAAAAGATATATCAATGATCACATAAGCATTACATGATAATAAGGGTATGAGAACGTAAACATAAAATTTCAAAACAATACCATACATAAATAATATCACAATAATGGCTCTTAGAATAAATATTTGATGTCAATAATACTTTAATATTAAATAATATGAGTTATGACAACTTGAAATAAGCATAAGATATAGATTTCTAGCATACCACTAAGTATAGAAAACTATCTCCTATGTTTTCAAGGATTATTTACAAGTTTTAATTGTTTAAAGAGTTCACTCCCCATACCATTTTAGTAGTCATGGTTCACTCCCAAGACTATCATAGTTGAAATAGTCTCTTACTGATCTGAGTTCAATGCCCATTCCCGCCCTATTTATCTCATAAAATATTAATATTTACCTAATGAATTGGATGGAGATATATGTCCCACCAATAACATATTTAATATTATATATATGTGTTAAAAATTATCCTAAAACATTAATAATTTAATAACCCGAGAAAAATAATTGGGTTACATAGACATTTCATCATGCCCTAACCTGTTAAAAAGAAATAGGTTTCATAAATATTCTATTAATTCATCACATCATATCCAATTGAAAATTAATATATTTTTTAATTATCCTATCATTATAATCATAAACCATATATAGAAATAATAAACATAGAATAATTTTATCAAATACCTAGTAGATAATATGTATAATAAAGGGTTATTTTGGTTTTTGAATAGAAGTACCACTAAAAGATCATTAAAACATTCTTATCGAAGAAAAACTTTCATTTTAATATTGATTCTTGACAATGTAAAAATTTAAACAAAATTAAGGAATTTTTTTAAAAGGTCAATTATACTTGTGAATGAAGATTCAAAAAATTGGGAGGTCATCGAAGGTTGAAATTCTGCTATTTTTGTATAAGTAAAAAAACACATTCATTTCACATTTTAGGAAAAAAGTCCAAAAGTATCTCATTCAGAAAATAAAAAGAATATTAATTTTAAAACATGTTTTTTAGAAAATAGAAATGGGTAAAAATAGTTTATAATAATTATAGAAGAATAATAAAAACGTTTTTAAATTTTTTTTAGAAAACATGGATATGGAAGAAAATAGATTTTCAACCGAAGAGAAATAATATTAACTATCCATAAAATTATTACATCGGTATATTGAGTACATAAAAATTGTAAAATTAAATGGAAAAATGTATATTATAGAAATAAACATAGGATAAAAAATCACGAGTTTCATTATAGATAGATCATAAAATTCCACCATAATAAACATAATAAAAACAATCTTAATAAATAATGAGATTGTAACATGAAACCCTTATATCCAATTTGACTTGCATCAAAAGTGATATAGATAATTATATAATAAATTTATATTTTTTATAATTTTATACCAGAAAAATAATAAAAAATATCAAACCATACATGATTCACTTTTAAACCATTATGACCCATTTATTAAAAATCCATTATTAAAATCAATAATCTTGGTGATAACAGCTTTATTTTTAATTAATGTTTTTATTTGGAAGTTTTAGTACATGTACATTGATTATGGTTTCATTATATCTGGGAAATTAATCATGTTAAAAATACCATATATAACCAACATATTCATATTTAGGGTAATCCATAAAATATATTGATATGAAAATTAATTACCCCATTCATGGAGACGGTAATATATATGTATCGACGAATGATACTTTATCGTCCCAATTGATGGAAATATGATTAAGAATTGTGGTTTAATAACAATAATAATAAAATATTAGTATATTTATTATTCTGATGTTATTTTATTATGAAAAAATATATTTATAGCATATAAAATAAGTAGTAAAAAAGAATGTGTTTAGTTAAAGCAAATACTTCTTCTTTGAAAGAACTCTTCTTGATCTCATCTTAAGGACATTAAGGTTCTTGTTTTGCGAAAATTGTCACCTATAAAATTTTTATAGGGTATCTGGGATGATAATTTGTCATGGTATAGTCAAGATATAAGCCTCAATGTAGTGTGAATAATAGAAAGGAGGGTGTCCTTTTATAATGGAGGGAAAGGACATAGTTTGAATTTAATAAAAGATAAAAATATAATAAAGTCATTCACATGAAAAAATCATCAAAATGGTCATGAATTCAAATATTAGGAGTCTAGAGATTAAATAAAATCATATAATGAATTATAGATATGTTTTTGTATCATGTTAAACCATTTAATTTTTATTAACCCCTTAATTAACCTATCATAACCTTAACCGCAGAAACAAGTTTTTCATTCTTTTATGGTTATAATTTCAATTATAAGAAAACTATTTACTCATAAATGAAAAAAGTATGAAATTTTAGATCATATATTTTCCATATTGTTGTCTTTCAATATTTTTATAATTTTAAATAATTTAACAAAATATTATTTTGATATAATATCATTTATTTCAATTTTGACATTATTCATATAATTGGACATAAATGGAATAAAGAAAAAAATAAAACTCAATTATAATAATTTACAACAACCCTAATGGGATATATGTTTCCAAAAAAATCATATTCTATAATAACACCCAAAATATATTACTCTTAATATTTTGAAAATTATTTATATTATTTTTCTATTATTTTAACAAATACTGCATCGACATTGCACAAGAATTTAAGGAATAAATATTGTTACTAAAAATTATAAAAAATTATCACCATTAATATATTTTCATTATTCAAACAATAGAGACTTATTTTCATTCATAACATTTATTTTCAATACATGGGCACATGATATTTATGTAAGAGTAAAAGAGTGATACTTTCTTACATTATTTTCATTAAATATTATATAGGTCATTTTCTTTTAGAATTATCTATAAATAAAATAACTTTTGAGACTAAGGAGATAAGAGGATAAAATAATTCATCCATTAATAATTAATATGAATTATTATTTTTTTATCACATTGTTTTATCATAGATTAAGTCAATTTATCCTTTACCAAGGTTATAAATTTTACCATGGTCACTATTAATATTGAATGAAAATAAAAGGGGTCTATTTAAAAAATTTAGACATACCAATTCCAAAAACGAAATCCATTTTTCAAGTTTCAATTTCTATAAGGAGATGAAATTAATTTTAAAATAAGTGTGAGAAATAAAATGACAACCTCATGTCAGAAAAAAAAACATTTTTAAGAGTAAATGAGATTAATTGTTATACCGTTCATAGTAAAAATATTATATCAATATTAAAACAATTGATTGAATATATAATTTTTAAATTTTATTTATATTATTCACCAATATTGATTAATTTAATTTAATATGTCATAAATACATTGTGCGCATATAAAAAGTTTTCTAGAAAAACATTTTTTCATATTCAAAATATTTTAATTTTTGTATCTAAATAATTTATAACCAAAGAATTAATTTATACCTATATAACCATATGTTTTTTATAATTTATTGAGTAATATTCATATCAACCAATATAATGGTTAGGTGATAATCCTGATAATAAAAATGAAATTTTAATGGTATATCTCATTTTTTTTAAAATCGATGTTGCATGTAATGAAAGCTATGGAATATATTAAATTTAGTGGAAAAATATATTTCATTAAATAATATAGTGTTATATTTTATCCCATTTAAAATGGATTTAACCCTCGAAATTACTCATTCTAATACAAATAGATGAGGTTACCTATACCACATCACATCCTCAGGTTCCACATAGCTTCCTCAAATTGATGGTTTCACCAAAAAACTTTGACCATTTGAGTTATCTTATTTCATAGATATTTATCTATATGATACCAAATATCAACCCATTATTCCAAATAATATAGATCATTATATAGTGGTATGACCTCTTTGTTTTGTATATGTGAAGGATTAGGTATGTATTTCTTCTGGGGAGATACATGGAACACATCCATAACTTGACAGAGATTTAGTGGAAGGACCAACAGATAATTTAAATCCTGATACGATCAATAATTTTGAAGGGACCAATATACCTGGATCTTAAATCAACCTTCTTCCCATATCTCATCACCCACTTATAGGGAGATTTTTATTGGGACACATTGTCACCATATAATAACCCTTCTTTTTAATGCACACATAATCATGAATTATTACACAAAATATTCACTTGATACAACATAGATGATCGAGAGGTCTAGTGTATTTTTAGCTTAGGAACATTAAAAAAAGACTTAAAAAATTAAAACAAAAAAAATATTTATTGAAAACATACTTTACATGAACACTACATTCCCTCGTGCATAGCATTGCATGGGATAACCTGAGGACATGCATAAGAAAAGGGTGAGATATAAAGCCCAATAAGGGAATAAACAAGGAATAACATGAAGAGTACAATACATGTTAGGAAAATAGGAATATGAATGGATAATAAGAGAAACATGAACATAAAGTAATGATATAGCATGATTATCATAACATGGAAATGTGGCGACAACACTTAACATGCTATTAGCATGAGCCAAGGCTCATTGGACATGGATCATGAGTAAACCCTCATTGTATTTGAATTATCATGAGTAAATCCTCATTTCAATTGAATTATAATAAGTAAACCCTCATTGCACGTGAAGTACCATGATACTAATCTTTACCTAATGCATTGGAGCGCTATTTGGGCACACCCTTCTTGAACACTTCATTTCATGCATAAGTATGCCACATGGATCATATAACATGGATTCATTAATCATAATCAATTATTCCATGATAGAAGAATGTGGAATTAAAAATGAAACTATATAATCAATATGTAAATGTTCATAAAAGTGAATACCCTTGATAGAGAAATGGGCATGGTATTTACAACACAATGACTTTGGCTTGGAAAATCACGGTGCAATTTCGGCAGCATAATAGCAATACATACAGATTCATAAAAATATTTGATGAGATAGATATGGGTGTCTCATAATATGAACATGAAATAGACAGTAAGGGGGTCATATATATACATGTCCCGACATATTTAATGGAATTTAGATTCATAATACAAAATAATTGGTTGACTATAAATGAGGAGAGAGAAATTCCTTACGGAATTTCGGCATGGTAACAGGTGTACATGGGAAGAATTTAATGAGAGAGAAATGGGTCTCCCGTCATTCAAACATAAATAGGGCAGTATGGGGTAGGTGCAAAATCATACCCCAACATTTTTAATTGAATGTAAAATGGTATTACAACATAAAGAATCTTGGATAAAAATAAGAAATTAAGGAATCCCTTACATGGAAGTGTGATCCCAAAGGCTTGGGAGGGGATTGAGGGAGGATTATTGGGAGATTGGGGTTACTTTGGAGGATTTGAGAGAGATGAAGGCAGAGGTTGGAAGAACCCCGAATGCTTTGGGTGAAGAGGAAGTGGGAGCTTGGGTGGGTTTATATAGGGAAAGAGAGGAAATTATTTATTATTTAGGTTTGGGACACCACACTTCAAACTAATCAAAACCACAAACCAGTGCACGGGTTTTTCACATGGTTTTTTCCAAAAGGGAGTGGAAAAAATTATTTTATAAGGGAAATGTCTGAATTTCTTAAAATATTAGAGTTTCTTAAGTGGAGGTGAGCCACACTATCAAGGAAATCAATTTAAAAAGTTAAAATGTTTTATAACTCTTGGAGGGTCAACTAAATTTTTGTAAAATAAATCAAACAAACCCAAAATCACATTATTTTAATGGTAAATCATATATTTGATGAAAATAATGTTTATAGTATTTTATTACATCACTATTGGGTCATTATGATGTCATAAAAGATATTATATATTTAAACGGTACTAAATTTTTAATCAAAAATTTGACTGTCACATTAAATTATGAAAAATTCACCGTTGGATAATTTCGACGTACTAATTAAAAAATTTATATTAATTTTATCTAAAAAAATTTATAAATATTTTAATATTTAAATTTAAAATAATAGTCGACATTTATTGAAAATTCATGGGTTTTGATAAAAATAGATTTCAAGCATTATTAAAAATTACAATTGTGTTCATAAAAATTATACAATAATTTATATTTAATAAAAATTAATTTAGTAATAATATTTCATTAAAATATTATTTAATTAAAAATATATTAACTCATCAAAATAGATTTCTTAATTTAATATTCACTAAAAATATTATTTGTGTTTTAAAAACTATTTACAATGTTACAATAATAAAATGAATGTATATTTTCTATAAAAAAATAATGTACATAATCATAGTTCTAGGGCCTTTTTACATAACCCCTTGTAACACCCACATAAGACTGAAGGGTATGGTGGGAGATGGTGACAGACTCTTGGGGTGCCTCAGATAACATCGCTTCGGCGATAATCTCTATCAACTTCCACTTCTCCTATAGGCAGTTCCGTTCGAGATTAATGTGTTGAAGCTCAGCTTGGGCTTGGTCAAGAGTGAATCCCAATGATGCCACCTCCATTCTGAGCTTCTATAAATGGGCTTCAAATGGGGAAAGTCTACTGTTTGAGGCCATTTCTTCCTTTGTCTGAGTAAATTGGATTTATTAAAGCCCTATATTTATACTATTCTTGTGATCAGTGTTCAATGGCTATATTTGCAACGGTTACAATTCATAATGGTATTTTAAAATCCAAAAACCTAAAACCAAGGAAGTGCATAATTTTTACATAACCATTTTTCATAATAAGACACTTAATTATATCAAGAGGAATTTTAATTGATAGATTTTTTGGTCATTACAATCTTACACCCTTAAGAAATTTCTCCCTTGAAATTTTCTTTTACATTCTAAGCTGAAAAAAGGTTCACGTACTTTTCCTTCATTTCCTCCTCTTATTCCCATGTTTCCTCTTCGTACATATGGATTTTCCACAGTACCTTGACCAGGTGGGTAGTCTAGTTATGTAGAACATTATCTCTATGATCCAAGATCTTCCCATACTTTTCCTTGTAAGAAATATCATCCTCTAGCTATACTTCCTAAAAAGAGAGTACATGTGAAGTTTCTGGTATGTACTTATTTAAGAGGGATACATGAAAGACATCATGTACTTTGACCACGGTATGTGGAATTTATAGTCAATAGGACACAACCCTGACATGATCAAGAATATCTAAGGGGCCAATGTACCTAGGACTTAACTTCCATTTCTTTCCAAACCTCATGAACTTCTTCCATAGAGATATGTGTAGAAATACCATGTCTCCAACCTTGAACTCAAGGTCTTGTTGATGGTTATCTACATAACTCATCTATCAACTTTGGGCTGCCATGATATGTTATTGAATGGCTTTCACCTTCTCCACCATTTTTTTTGACCATTTTAGGTCCTAGAATCTTACTCTCACTGAATTCATCCCAACATGATAGTGTTATGCACCTTTTCCCATAAAGGGATTCAAATGGTACCATTCGTATTCTTGATTGGAAACTATTATTTTAGGAAAATTCAACCAGTGGAAGATGTTGGTCCCATACTCCATTGAGGTCCATAAAACATGATCTTTATATATCTTCCAGTGTCAGAATAGTTTTCTCAGATTAGCCATTAGTTTTAGGATGATAGGCCGAACTGAAGTTTAGTTCAGTGCTTAGATCATATTTGATACATTTTCAGAACATCCAGGTAAATCTCGGATCATGATCAAATACAATAGATAGTGGTACTCTATGCAGCCTTTCCACTTCTTTAATGTAAATCCGCACAAGTTGATCCAATGAGAAGTCCTCTCGAATCATGATAAAGTGAGCTTTTTTCATAAGACTATCCACAATGACCCATATAGAAGTTTTTCCTCTGGATTCCCTTGGAAGTCCAGTGACAAAGTTCATGGTAATGTTCTCCCACTTCCATGTTAGTATAGGTAAGGGTTGCATCATCCCCTTAGAATTTTTCCTCTCATCCTTCACTTGCTGACATACTAGGAACTTTGATGTATATTCATAAACCTCCCTTTTCATATTGTCCCGCCAAATGTTTTCTTGGAGTTGTCGATACATATTTGTTCTCCCTAGGTGAATAGAGAAGGTTGAGGTATGTGCGTCATCCAGAATCTCCTTCTTTATCTCTAGATCGGATGAAACATATAATCGTGTCCAAAATATCACAATTCCATCCTTGTCAACCACGAACTTGGAGGATTTCCCATTTCTGATATCTTCCAACCTTTTGATAATTTCCACATCCTTTCTTTGAGCATCCTTTATTTTCTCCATGAGGGATGGTTAAGAAATCATTTGAGAAATTATTGATGATGTTCCTCTATTTATGATTCCCATGGCCATCCTATGAAAATCTAAGAAGATTGGATCCTTAAAATTATCATCATTGATAAAGAGATAGGATCCTTTCTACTTAGATAATCTACTTCCTTATTTTCCTTACCAGGATGGTTGTGGATTGAGAAGTCATAATCCTTGATGAGATCTATCCATCTTAATTGGTGAATATTAAGCTCTTTTTGTGTGAAAATATATTTTTGGCTCATGTGATAAATATATATCTCACACTTCTCCCCATAGAGATAATGCTGCTAGATTTTCAATGCAAAGATCACAGCCTCCAATTCCAGATCATGCATGGGATAGTTTTCCTCATGGATTTTTAGTTTCCTTGAGGCGTAGGCTATCGCATTATCATTTTTCATTAGCACACAGCCTAAACCCCTCTTTGAAACATCAGTGTACACCGCAAAGAGTTCTCCACTTATTTGGAGTGTGAGTACGGGCGTAGTTATAAACCTCCTTTTCAACTCCTTGAATATCTCTTCACATTCATCACCCCAAGAAAACTTGACTCCCTTCTGAGTTATCTTGGTAAGAGGGTTGGAAAATCATGATAAATTAATCACAAATCGGCGATAATATCTAGCTAATCCCAGTAAGCTACGGATATCCATTACCAATATTGGCCTCATCTAACCCTCAATTGCAGCTGTCTTGGAGGGATGCACAGATATCCCATTTCTTGTGATGGTATAACCCAAGAATGAGACCTCCTTCAACTAGAACTCACACTTGATGTACTTTTCATAGAGTTTCTCCTTTCACAGGGTTTCTTGTACAGCGCTTAGGTGCTCCTCATACTCCTCCTTGTTATTGAAATATATTAGAATATCATCTATAAAGACTTCCACAAATTTTTCAAGGTATTATATAAAGACTCTATTCATCAAGTCCATGAATATTTATGGAGCATTAGTGAGTCCAAAAGTAATTTCTATGAATTCATTATGCCCGGACCTTGTATAAAAAGAAGCCTTGGGGATATCCTCCTTCTTCACCCTTACTTGGTAATATCCTGACCGAAAATCCACCCTAAAAAAGTTTTTTGCTCCACGCAGCTGATTGAACAATTCATCAATTCATGGAAGATGATACTTTTTCTTTATCGTAATTTTGTTGAGATCACGATAATCAATGAAAAGGCGCATTGACACATCCTTCTTCTTGACGAAGAGGACCTGTGCACCCCATGTTGAAGCACTAGGGCATATAAACCCTTTATCCAGATTCTCCTGTAGTTGTTTCTTTAGCTCCTCAAGCTCCAAAATAGTCATTCTATACAGAGTCTTGGATATTTTCAATGCCCCAGGTATAAGTTCAATTGGGAATTCAACATCTCTTCTAGGAGGAAGACCAGGAAATTCCTTGGGAAACACATCATCGAATTCCCTCACAATAGTCATGTCTTCAAGGATGGTTTCTTCCTTAGAATCAATCATCTAAGCCAAATGTGTATTCTCATAAGGCAATAATATTCATGCTTGAGATGATGGTAGTAAAGAGGATTCATCTTCATCCTTGCACTTTTATAGAATCAGGGGGTCGATTCTCTATATGGAGAGTAATTTCCCTCACATGAAAATTTATGATGGATCTATATAAGGAAAGCCAATCCATTCTTAGAATTGCATAAAATTCCACCAGAGGGAGTATGACGAGGATTTTCGGGATGTTCACTCCAAAAATTATGATAGCGGAGGAGTTACATTCATGGGATGAAACGATTGCCCCATTTTACGTACTCACTGACAACTTTACTTCCATGATTTTTGGTGGTGCATGGATTTTTCTACTAAACATTTGGAATATAAACGAATGTGTAGAACCAGAATCAAAAATTATATTTGTTATTCTTGAATTAATAACTAGCGTACCTATCACCACTTTATTTTCGGGGTTCTCTTCGGTTCTGGTTATTGAAAAAGCTATCCCTTGCTTCCTTGGAGGTTGTTGTTTTCCTACAAAAAACCCTTGTCTTAGGGAACCAATTTTCCTGGTTCCCTAAATAATTACAGTTGAAGCATTGAAAAACATGTTGAGGGTTGAATAGTGCGTTCCTCTCCTCTATCGCAGCCGTGGGGTTTTCTTACTGGTAGTTCACGGCTAGGTGCCCTTACCTTCCACACCTAAAGCATTTCTTTGTCCCATTCAGGCAATTTCTAGGGTGCTTTTCTCTACACCATTGGCATGTGGGGTGTTGGATTTTCTTAGCACCATTGGATTTGTCCATCGGACCTCCAGAATTGAATTCCACCTTACATTTCTTGTCCTCATGATACTTTTAAGATTAGCCGATTTCCATTTTGACCTTGAGGGCACATCAGACAGTTTCCTTATAGCTATCGACACTAATGCAAAAACACTTTTTCGCGTCGGTTTTTTTTAATTTTTAACGTCGGTTATAAACCGACGTCTTTATAGGCGACGTTAAAAATACAGTTTTCGCGTCGGTTCATAGAAACCGACGCGAAAAATAATTCGCTTATGAGCTTCGGCGTCGGTTTTTTATAAAACCGACGCCGAAGCTACATTTAGACATTATTTTCCGCGTCGGTTCTTTAATGAACCGACGCGGAAAATATAGTCGACTAGGTTTTCCGCGTCGGTTTTTCTAAAAACCGACGCGGAAAACCCTTTCGGCGTCGGTTTTTAAAAAAACCGACGCCGTAAATTTTTTTTTTTTAAATAAAATACATATATTTTCTCCTCCAAACAAATCGGAACCCTGAAAAAAAATAATGAAGTATACAAAAACAATTAAACAGCTTTAACAGAAGTACTTCAGAAAACTCAAAGTAAAGCAGAATTAAAATACACGTACCTACATGGTGCATTTTCTTAATCTAACCATACTCAGTATCAATCATTGTAAGTTTCCTCGCATAGATAGCACCAATCTTGTCAAAACAGTAATGAAACTAAGGAGATGTGTGTGAAAAAATCAATCCAAGATATTAGTGCAATGAATAAACATTAAATGAAAATGTGTAATTTATTTGAATCATTCATTTTTTCACAAAGTAAATTACCAAAATGAAATGTTACGACTCCTGATCAAAATTCCAGGAACACTCAGCTGATGCAACCTCTTCCTCACCTCCCCCACTGAAGATGTTGGGGGTGTCTTTTCACCATAGGATCCCCACCACCCCCAACCTCAGGTTTTTATATTTGCTCTGTATAGACGTGCATTACCCATTCACTATTGTTATTTGTTTAAGTTATGGAATAACAGAGAAATAAGTTTGAGTGCAAAAAATAGGTTATAAAATTGAAATCAAATGCAGATTGAAGAGACATAAAGAAACATACCTTAAAAATTGACGCCTTCTATTTTATCTTTGTGCAAACCCACTAAGCGTTGTTTCAGGTATTATGTGATATGCTTCTCGGCAATCATTTTTCGATATTTATTTGCATAAAAAATAAAAAGGCCTAGAAGATATTGTTGTGCATTCAAGGGAGACAATTTTTAGTGTTTGTGAATGTTATTTCGCTATACGAATCTCTATGTTCATGATCCAAGTACCACCCTATAGATCTGTCACTGTACAGACAAATGATTTTAAGAAATAACAATGAAAAGAAATATAATAACTAATTCTGAATTAAAATACACGTACCTGAAATATACGACATGCTTATTGTTGGTTATTATTGAAGGATTCATTTGATTATTAGTAGATTCAATAAAACAGTTTTTGCAGAGGCACTTGAGAAAACTCAGTAAAGCAGAATTAAAATACACGTACCTGAAATATATGACATGCTAATTGTTTGTTATTGTTGAAGCATTCATTTGATTATTAGTAGGTTCAAACACCTAATATATCATAAGAGTTAGTTTTTTAAACCCATATATATTATTATTTATAAATATTAGTATACATACCTCAAATCTTAATCAGACTTAACAAATAGTCCGCAAAAGTAGATTGAATATGAATCATATCAGATTGAGAATATGACTGTGAATCATTGAATACCTACAATAATATTGAATTATATGAAATTAATAAATAGAAGAAAGTGGATGAAAATATATAAAAAAGTTAATACAACTAACCTTATGAAAATCAGTAGTTTCCCCAGTTGTGATTATCTCGTACATAAATCGTAGAATATAATAACCACATTCAACGCTTCCATTTTGACGATGACACTGCAGTTATAAAACATTTAACTAATAATGAAACCCAATATATAACAAAAATATAAAAACTAATTACCTGTACTTCCACATATTTGATTTTCGTTGGTTTCTTTTCATTTGTAAAATGTTTCCATGAACTGCATTTTTTTATATAAGAACTAATAAAACTTGTGTAAACAATTAAAATTAAACATAACAAACTTCTAAAAATAAAAAAACAACTTACCTGTTTAATAAGTTGGAAAACGGTTTACGCACTTTTCCTAATAAAGAGCAAAACCAATATAAGGTGCATTCATTTGGGCAAAATACACCTAACATCCAATGCCCCCTATAATACAAAAAGTTCATAATTAATGACATTATAATGATCATGAGTTCAAAATTATGTTGATATTCTTACTTATCAAGAAATGGCAAAAACCAGCACTGAATCTCTGTTTGTGATAATCTCTCGGATATATATTGAACTCTTTCATCATTTTTTACATGTTTGACTTCCAAGGAAATGTACTCTGGATCTATAAAGCTATAAATGCTTGTAGTTTCATTTTGTAAAAGAATCCTGTATAGATACCTAATTTAAAAAGAAAATATAGTTAGTCAATGACATAACAATATTTTATTAAAGAAATAGCAATTCAAACGTCAATTTACTTACATGGAAAACAACTGCACCACATTCAGCCCGATCTCTTCAAAATTAACTAAATTCATGATATCTTCTTTTAATATTCTCAATTTATAATTTCTTCCACATATATCGGACGTCATCCGAAACTCATAGATAAAATTCAAGGAAGAAGAGCACTGAGATAATCTTTTCAACCCAGAAGAAATATCAGAAGTATCTACAGCCGACTGTTTCTGAACATTTTGCTGCATTTGTACAGTTTCTTTTGCTTTCAGATATTCCTATATAAGTTAAATGTCAGAAAACATTATAAGTAATTTGGAATCATTTCTAATTACTAGTTAAAAAAACTCATACCTCATGTGAAATATAACGAAGAAGTGCAGTTGGCCAAAGTAAAAAATGGCCCATGCATTCCCCAACACTGGTGATCTCCGCAGTAGGAAATGGTAGTAGAGCAGTAGGATCTATAATAACAAGTACTGATACTCTAACCTGACCCATCTGCATAGGTTGATGATGTACCGAGTCCCCCAAAAAATACACTTGTCCTAACGCAACAATATGTACATGAGGATCTCCCGCAAACAACTCACAATATAAGGTTCGATCCGATGGAGGAGGTGGAGGCTCAAAGTTAGCAGGTGGGGTAGGGTAGTCAGGGTGAGCAGGCTGAGAAGTCAGAAAAATGAAAAGGGTATATTAGTGTTTAAAATTTATAACATAGAAAAATTGATTAAAAATTAAATAAAATAATATACCTCAAATGGTTGCGCAGACGGGGCAGGGTAAGCAGATGAGGCAGGGTAGTCCGGGTGAGTTGGCTGAGAATGTTGAAAAATGAAAAAGTTATATCAGTGTTTATAATTTATAAAATAGACAAATTAATGACATTAAATAATATACCTCGGAAGGCTGCCCAGACGGTGTTGGGTAAGCATATGAGGCATGATAGTCTGAGTGAGTAGGCTGAGAATGTTGAAAAATGAAAAATTTATATCAGTGTTTATAATTTATAGAAAAGAAAAATTGTTAACAGTAAATAATATACCTCGGAAGGATGAGCAGACTGTGACTGTCTTGCCAAGTGTTCTAATAAAGCCTTCTGTACTGCTGCTTGAATTTGATCACCCATAGACCGTTTCATATCATGCAGCTCTTCTTTTAAGGATTCGATTTCCGGGTCTCTTGGTTGCTTACTCTTACCAAAAACCTTCCGAATACTAACACCCGCCTGATATCCTCTAACACGGCCGGGGTGTTCAGTCTTTCCCAAAGAAGTGGCTAGGATATCCATCCTACCCTCGGGGATAAAAGAGCCATGTGTCTCTTTCTCCTGAAGTTCATCCTGAAATGAAAAATAAAAAATTTATATTAGTGTTTATAAATTATAAAAAAGGAAAATTGTTAACAAAGAATTAATATTTACTTACAATTCTATCAGCCACTTTATGAGCTTCGTCTGTAAGATATTTTTCATTTTTTCTTCTTCTTGCTCGTTTCCATTTCTCATGGCGAGTGGGAGGAGATGGAGGACCATACTGGACCTCTTCTGAACCACTACTTGATCGAGCTCTTAATGCTTCAAATTTTTCGTCAATAATTTTCTGCTCCAAATACGAGTATCCTCCACGTGATAAAGTATGAGGGTATACGTTTTTCAACTGGATCTCCTGATGAGATCTTCTGGAGGCCTGTTACATAAAAATAAACACATAAGTAATAAGGAAAATATAGCATAAATTTTAAAATATAAAACAATTACAATACCTGAAATTTCTCTTCCTGACGACTGTCAACAAATCGCTTCCATGTTTCTTCATCTATATATGGATACTTAAGACATGGGCTTTCAAACCTTCTCTTTCCAAAAACATAATCTTTCGTCAGTTTGTTTTTAAAATCTCTCCATCGAACCGCCGCTAAAGAGAGATGTCTTTTCCTAATTTCTTTGGTTTCCTCAAAATTGAATGTCATCTGTAATTGAAAAAATTAAATATGTCATTTAAACTATATAATATTAAAAAAAATGAGATAAAATAAATAAATAAAGATATTTTACCGTCACGGCCTCCCAAAGCTGTTGCTTCGCCGTCCTGTCCACTGACTTCCAATCAGGATATAAAATACTAATCCTGCAACGGCTCTGCATCGCTATATAACTGACAAATTGAACTGCATTTGGGCCAACTGCATTATTATTATCATCAAAACGGATGTGTAATTTGTTATCATCACGAGCGAGTGATAGTTTTGGTAAACGTGTAATACCACGTTTACCAACTAGAGAACTTGATTTTTCAGTAGTAACTGGAGAAGTCTCCTCCGCCGAGGACGCATCAGTAGTCCTGCAATTTTTTTTAATAAATTAACAGTTTTATTTCATTAAATATGTATATTACTGAATATTTAATAATATGTCAAAATAGATATACCTCGGTAACTGCTCATCTCTATCTGTATTTGACATTGCTACTAGAAAGTGTAATGAAATTTTGGGTACCTGCATATCATTAGAAAACTGAATAATTAGAAACAAGGAAATGAAAAATAAATATGTAAAAATAGAGGCATTCATTTGTAAGTTTTAAAAATAGACACAAAATATAAATATTTACTAGAAAAATTAAGAGACTAATTTAGTGTTTTCCCACGTCCCTTCATCATGATCGGTACGTACTGCATGCACTATGTCTGTCTTATATTCATTGTAATCATCTGAAAATTGCATAATAGATGAATAACGCTCATGTAAATCACTAGCATCATCAGAATCATCATCATCATCCAAATGATATCTTTTCCCTTGCAAAACAACTGACCACTGATCATTTGACGGATCAATGACATAAAATACTTGTTTTTCATGTGTCGCCAAGATAAATGGTTCCTCATTGTGATTAAATCTTTTCAAATCAACCAGTTTAAACCCATATTCATCATGTTTCACGCCACTATTACTATCAACCCAATTGCACTTAAAAATAGTGACTCGAAATTTAATATAATTAATTTCCCATATGTCTTCAATAACTCCAAAATATGATGTTGATGTAGAAATTGGGTTTTTATCTTTGGCACTCGAAAAATGCACTGCTTCAGCGAATACCATCACACCACTATTCTGAACGGTACTCTTGTCATCCAGGTTTTTTGTGTAAAATGTGTAGCCATTGATATCAAAACCAGACCAAGTGATCACATTAAAAGATGGTCCCCCTGATAACCACTTCAATGTTTCTGATACAGATATATCTGAGGTGACTTTCTCTTTAAACCATGAAACAAATGTCTTCTTATGCTCAATCATCAACCACTTTTCATTTCTTTTCTGATATCGTAACTTTAATTCAGCAATATGTGAGGATATATATGGTTGAACCTCATCTGTGTTGTTCAAAATGTATAAATGTGCTTGCATCACTTCATCACGTGGAATGAACTTTACCTTTAAGCCTCGAACCCCTCTACCTTCTCTGTCAACTGTCATATGTCGAGATAGAGGGAGACCAATATGCTCCACCTCATTCAAATAATCAGTACAGAACTCAATCACCTCTTCTGATACATATTTTTGAACAATAGAGGCCTCTGGTCGATAAGGATTTTTAACATATCCTTTCAAAATTTTCATATATCTTTCAAAAGGATACATCCATCTTAAATAAACAGGCCCACACATTCTTATCTCACTCACCAAATGAACCAATAGATGAACCATTATATCAAAAAATGTGGGTGGGAAATACATTTCTAGTTGACAAAGAATAAGAGTTGCTTCATTCTCCAACAAATCTAACAAATTTGGATCAACGACTTTGCTACAAATGGATTTAAAGAAATTACATAACCTGATGATTGTCTTCCTGACAGCTTTCGGTAATATACCACGCACTGCTACTGGTAGAATTTGTTGCATTAACACATGACAATCATGTGATTTCATACCTATTAATTTACAATCCTTCAATGACACAAAATTATTCACATTTGAAGAAAAACCGCTGGGTACTTTAATACCATGAAGACACTAACAAAAATTCATCTTTTCAATCTTGCTTAATGTGTGACAAGCCGGAGGTAAATATGTTCTTTTTCCTTTCACAGCGGGAGCTAACTCCAAACGTATTCGCATTAATATCAAGTCCAATCTAGCATGTAATCCATCTTTTGTCTTTCCTTTTATGTCTAACAAAGTTCCAATCAAACTATCACATATGTTTTTCTCAACATGCATAACATCAATGTTATGTTTTATCTCTAAAAATCTCCAATAAGGTAGTTCGAAAAAAATAGACTGCTTCTTCCAGATATGTTTTTGTAAACCAGAACTTTTTCTCTTTCCAAATGTTGAATCAATATCTTTCACTCTGTCATAATATTCTTCAGCTGACAATGGTTGAGGGGGGAGGTTGTATTCTTGTAAACTGTTAAATGCTTTTCTCAATCTACGATAAGGATGATCAATTCGCAAAAATCTTCGATGTCCCATGTACACTGTCTTTCTTCCATTCTTCAATTGATAATATGAAGTTTGTTCTTCACAAATTGGACATGCTTTATGTCCCTTAACACTATATCCAGATAAGTTTCCATATGTAGGAAAGTCGTTTATAGTGAACATTATCATAGCACGCAAAATAAAATACTCTTTCTTGTATGCATCGAAAACTGTAACACCTTTCTCCCATAGCAGTTTTAAATCCTCAATCAATGGTGTAAGATACACATCAATATCATTTCCCGGTTGTTTTGGTCCAGAAATCATCAAGCTCATCATAACATATTTTTTCTTCATACATAGATGTGGGGACAAGTTGTAAAGTACCAGCAAAACAGGCCATGAACTATGTTGGCTACTGAGGCTCCGATATGGATTCATTCCATCAGTACACAATCCCATTCTGAGATTTCTAACTTCACTTCCAAAATCATGAAATTTTTTATCAAAACTCTTCCACTGTGGTGAATCGGTAGGGTGACGTAAGTTACCATCAGAAATGCGCTCATCTGAATGCCATCTTAACCTTTTTGCATCATTTGAATTTGCAAATAGACGCTTCAAACGAGGAATAATTGGAAGGTACCAAAATGCTTTAGATGAAGTTTTGATTTTGGTACCTAAAAATAAATCAGAATTGAATTATCAGAATTGTTTGAAAAAAATATTGGATGATATCATTGGAAAGTAAAAAAATTGATTTTTCATAACGTTACATGACATCACCTGAAAATGAATCTGAGTTGACTTTCTCATCCATCTTATAGCGCGATGTTCCACATGTAGGACAACTTGATAAATGTTCATTTTCTTTCCTATACAGTACACAATCATTGGGGCAAGCATGTATCTTTTTATACCCCAATCCCATTGGGCATAATATTTTCTTCGCCTCATAATTGGAATCTGGAAGCCCATTGCCTTCTGGAAGAAGCTCTTTTAAAAGCTCAAGTAAACTGGAGAAACTTTTATCACTCCACCCATTTTTTGCTTTTAAGTTAACTAATCTCAAAACTGCTGATAACACTGTATATTTACTACAACCTGGGAATAATGGTTTCTCAAAATCTCCATACAATCGTTCAACAGTTGGTGTTTTTTCGATGGTTTCAACACCTAAATCATGAATTAATTCTTCAATACGATCCTCTGCCTCATTATGAATATCGTCATCAACATTGGATGTTGAATTTTCAGTTCTTTCACCATGCAAGATCCAACGTGTATAATTAAGGCTAAAACCATAACAAATGAGATGATCTTTGATTTCTCTGAAGTTTAACTTTCTCATATTTACACACTTCACACATGGACAGAAAATCAAATCAATATTTTGATTATGCCGTTTAGAAAATTCCAAAAAATTGTCAACTCCTCTTTCATATTCACTAGTAGTTCTTCGTAGATAAATCCAATTATGATCCATTAATACCTGATATCACAATATAATTGATGAATATATTAAAACATAAAAACATTTAAATATCTATCAGATAAATTGTAAACAAAAACATATTCCATAAAAACTATTGATAATCAGATAAAAGACATCAGATATGAAACACGTTTACAAATACAGTAAACAGTTAATTTTAATATTATATACATGTGTGTTATATTGAAATACAAGGACAAAATGGATAAATCAAAGGTTTCATTTTTTGAAAATAAAGTTTCATGATATAAATATTATATGAATGACATACAAGATAATATGATTTCTCACTATGACTACTATTGATCACACTATATTTATTTTTTTATTCATTTGATGTAACATGAATGAATCATGGAAAAATTAATGTGAAAAATAGTGCAATAACTATCCTTATTTAAGACAATGTGTATTAAGAGACATGATACAATTTTTGGTGACTATGATAACTCAACTCCCTCAATCCATGAGTTTTATAATAGGGAACTATGAACATATAAATTCATTATGGAGGGATAAAAATTCCATTGCATATTGTAGGTGACAACTTACACCCCCATCCATGGGTCTATTGCAGCAAAACATGTCAAGGAATGGATCAACATGAAGAGAAATATATTATCCATCCATGAAAGATTAGATCATGAGAATGTTTTATTTGCAGCCTATGACTTAGAGGGGGGAGTAAATCATTTCATGACTATTATTTAGAGGGAGAGAAAGATGAATAAATATAATCAATGGAATGAGATTAGTTTAAGAGGACATTTATTAAAAATGCATGAATCTAACCCCACATATGAAAGTGGAAAGGTATTTTTGAACATTAATAGAGGGATAATGATTATATTATTATCTACGAAGAAATAATTACAATACATTATGATTCTAGTCGTATTATGGACATTGCAAGAAAAATTATTTATTATATAATGGCATGAAAATAATTATTCAAATTTTTTTAACATAATAGATAGTGGTAATTATTCATGCCTTAGTTAAATGATGAGAACCAAAAAGAATTAAGGAATTTGGCATGGTAAATCTCAAGAAGGAATGAAATAACAACAAACTACATGCAAAAATGTGAGTGAATTCATTTAACACAATAAAATTATTTTTTTGAAGAAGAATTTATTAAAATGGAAATGGAATTAAAAATATAGTACTTCATAATGTAATGAAAGATCATTTTAAACAGGAATAATGATAATACAAACAAAAAATTTGAAGTTCAACCCGAATGGAGATGTTAAATCCAAACTGCGACCGGTATAATTACTTCCAAAAACAAACAATATCAAATCTACACAAACAATGATAATACAAACAAAAAATAATGATAAATTACAACTAAAATCTAACCAATAATCAAAATCACGCAAAATAGGGTTATTGATAAAGAAATAAACAATGGGATATGAAACAAAAGATAAATAGGAAGAACACATACCCAAAATCGTGCAGACGACAAAAAACCTTCAACAATGGCCGTCCAAGATCGCAAATCAAGTTCGAAGGTCGTCGGGAGTCCGAAGCGCCACAGCGGAACTCGATTTCGACGGACGAACAAAATGAGGGTTTCTGACCGTGAATATTTTTAAAAGACTTTTCGCGTCGGTTTTAAGAAAAACCGACGCCAAAATGTTGTTTTAAAATTTTCGGCGTCGGTTTTCATGAAAACCGACGCCGAAACATTTTAAAAATTTATATTCCGCGTCGGTTTTCCTGAGAACCGACGCGGAAAATATTTTTTTTTATGAGTTTCGGCATCGGTTTTCATGAAAACCGACGCCGAAACATTTTAAAAATTTATTTTCCGCGTCGGTTCTCAGGAAAACCGACGCGGAAAATATATATACTAATATTTTCCGCGTCGGTTTTCTTAAAAACCGACGCGAAAAATCAACGCATAATATTATTCGCGTCGGTTCTTAGGAAAACCGACGCGGATAATATGTATACTAATATTTTCCGCGTCGGTTTTCTTCAAAACCGACGCGAAATATAAACGCATAATTATTTTTGGCGTCGGTTTTTTGTAAAACCGACGCCAAAAATTCCCCGCACATACTATTCGCGTCGGTTTTTAAAAAACCGACGTTATTACGACGACGTTAAAGCCCGTATTTCCACTAGTGCGAAGTCACGAATCGCTAGGACTTTCGGTAGGCTAGGGTTCATCCAACCAAAGAAGTGGTCAAACTTGAATTCAGAGGTAATGAAAAAGACGGAGGCATATCATTCATGACTTATGATGTTTACCTCATACGCTCCGATGGATTCGTCTTCTTTTTTCTTGAGGTAAAGGAATTCCCTTCTCATCCTAAGTTGGAGGGTTCTGCTAAAATATTTGTCCAAAAACAATTTCCAGAAATCCTTCCATTCCAATGTCTCGATCTCATCCTCATGATTCATACTTTTGATCAATGTACACAATTGATTGGCCTCACCCTCCATATGATAAGCACCCAGAATGACCTTCTCTTGTTCGGAACATTGAAGGATGGAGAAGATAATCTCAACGGAGTTGATTTGTTTTTCGGTGATTGAGGGATCAGATGATCCCTTAAAATTATGAGGCCTTTGTCTCATGAAGCTCTTGATTGTGACTTGTTCTTTCTTAAGTGGGTTGAACATTCATCTTGACCCATGATTGTATTCAAAACTTGAGTTTTTTTAAAAGGTTGGGGCCGAAGCCTCATTTTTATTATTAAAACAAAGAAAAGACCTCTTTAGGGACATTTTTTTATTCCGTTAACAATGGTTCATACTTATCTTGTGAATTTAACAAAGCATATCACTCGGGAGTGTCATAACCAAGAATGAACCAAGGCCTGTTATCATGTACCAGGATACCCCGGGTCATGCCCGAAACTCCTTGTCAGAGTTTTCACTCCTAGGTACATCTATGCCAGAGCCACCTCTACCTGCTCATATCCAGACATGGATATATTTCCTTGATAAACCACTTACTCAATACTCACCAAAATTTAGGGATGTTCTTATTATACTTATTCTTATACCAAAGGATTTCACTAGGATTTCATAATCCTAATCCCAAAAATAACAAAACCTATCCTCTAATACCAACTATAACAACCCTCCTCATTAATACAAACATAAACATGATTTATTACATAAAATAATTACTCGATGAAACATATAATATTGAGAGGTATAGTGTCTTTGGGGATTAGGAACATTTCATAATGACTTAAAACATGAAAACACAACATCTTTATTGAAAACTTCCTTTACATGACCACTACATTCCCTCGTACTAAGCATTTCCTGGGATAACCTGAGGACATCCATGAGAAAAGGGTGAGATATAAAGCCTAGTAAAGGAGTAAACAAGGAATAAAATGAATTTTATAATACATGTTAGGAAATAGTAAAATTAATGGAGCATAAGAGAAACATGAACATAAAGCCATGATATATAATGATTATCATAACATGGAAATGTGGCAACAACACTTAACATGGTATTAACATGATCCAAGGCTCATTGCACAAGGAGCATGAGTAAACCCTCATTGCACTTGAATTATCATGAGTAAATCCTAATTGAAATTGAATTATCATGATTAAACCATCATTTCACTTGACTTATCATGATACTAATCTTTACCCAATGCATTGGAGCACTTTCAAGGCCCACCCTTCTTGAACATTTCATTCCAGGAATAAGTGTGCCACATTGATCATATAACATGGATTCATTAAACATAATCATTTATTCCACAATAGAGTAATGTGAAATTAATACATGAAACTATATAATCAATAAGTAAATGTTCATAAAGTTGAATACCCTTGATAGAGAAATGGGCATGTTATTCACGACATAATGACTTTAGCTTGGAAAATCGCGGTGCAATTTCAGCAGCATAACGACATGACATAAGGATTGATACAAATGGTTGATGAGAGAGAAAGGGGTGTCTCATAATATGTAAATAAAATGTACAGTTAATGGGTCATATATATACTTTTCCCAACATAATTAATGGAATTTAGATTCATAATACAAAATAATTGCTTTAATGTAAACGAGGAGAGAGAAATTTCTTACGGAATTTCAGCAAGGTAATAGGTGTACATGGGAGGAATTTAATGAGAGAGAAAGGGGTATATCATCATTAAAAAATAAATTTGGAAGTATTGGTGGGGTGATAAATCATACCCCAACATATTTAATTGAATGTAAAAGGTTATTACAACATAAAGAAACTTGGATAAAAATAAGAAAGGAATGAATCCCTTACTTGTAAGTGTGATCCCAAAGGCTTGGAAGGGGCTTGAGAGAGGCTTCTTGGGAGATTGGGTACCTTGGGATGATTCTAGAGAGGTGAGGTAATAGGTTGGACGAACTGAAAAGGCTTTGAGTGGAAAGGAATTGGGATATTGATTTGGTTTATATTGGAAAAAAGATGGAATTATTTATTATTTAGGTTTGGGACACCACACATTAAATTAATCAAAACCACAAACCAGACCATGGTTTTTGCCAATGGTTTTGTCCAAAGGGGAGTAGAAAACATTATTTTATAAGGCCAATGGAAGAACCTCTTAAAATATTATCCTTTATTAAGTGGAGTTGAGTCACACTCTCAAGGAAATCGATTTAAATAGTTAAAATGTTTTATAACTCTTTGATGGTTCGCTAAAGTTTTTTAAAATAAATCAAAAAAACCCAAAATTAAATTATTTTAAAGGAAAAACATATATTTCCAAACATAATGTTTATCTTATTTTATTACATCACTATTGGGTCATTATAGGGTCATAAAACACAATATATATTTAATCGGTACTTAATTTTTACCCAAAAATTCAACCGTCTCAGAAAATTATGAAAAAATCACTGTTGGATAATTTTGATGTTCTGATTCCAAAAATAATAATCATTTTATCTAAATAATTTTATAAATATGTGAATTTTTACATTTAAAATAAAAATCAACATTTATCAAAAATTCATTGGTTATGATAAAAATAGCATTCAAACCTTAATTAAAATTACAATTGTGATCATAAAAATTAGACAATCAATTATATTTTTAAAAAAGTAATTTTGTAATAATATTTCATTAAAATATTATTTAATTAAAAAATCCATTAATTCATCAAAATAGATTTCTTAATTTAATATTAACTAAAAATACTATTTGTGCTTTAAAAACTATTTACAATGTAACAATAATAAAATGAATTTATATTTTCTATACAAAAAAATGTACATAATAATTGTTCTATGGTATTGTTACATAAACCCTTATAACACCTACATAAGACAGAAGGTTAAGGTGAGCGATGGTGAAAAACTCTTGTGGTGGCTTGGGTAACATTGCTCGGGTGGTAATCTCTATCAACATTCCCTTCTCCCATAGGTGGTTCTGTTCAAGCTTAACATGTCGAAGCTTAACTTAGGATTGGTCAAGAGTGAATCCCAATGATGCCACCTCCTTTCCATGCTCCAAAAAATGGACTTCGTATAAGGAAAGTCTACTTGATGAGGCCATCACTTCCTTTTTCTGATTAAATTGGATTTGTTAAAGCCCTATATTTATACTAATTATGTGATCACTATTCAACAACTATATTAGCAACGGCCCCGATTCTTACCAATATTTTAAAATCCAATAAAATAAAACCAATGAAATGCATATGTTTTACATAACCATTTTTTATAATAAGACACTTAATAAGATCAAGAGGAATTTTTATTAATAGTAGTTTGGGTCGTTACACAGCAAATTCAACCTCAATATCTTTCTAATGTTTTTCAAAATAAGTTTTTCGTCAATGATTAGATGTCATTGTGTCAGGCTAATTAGAGATAACACTATCTTCCAAATTTTTAGCTAGATTGAGTCCCAATATATTTCATTCTCTAAAATCCTTATATAAAATTGTACTTAAACACTTATTTTTATAATAGGATTAATATGGAGAAATTTGAATACTTTAGAGATAACTATTGTAATAATAAGATTCCACCAAAAGAAAGAGTTAATCCGAATTAGCCTTGAAAATCATAGAGAAAGTTGTGAACATGTCTTCTAGAGATTGAGTGGTATTATCTGTATAAAAATCTATCTGAGGATGATAAATTGTGCTAACACATTACTATGAATTTAGAGATCATTGAAGACTATTCTAGAACATTTAAGAAAACCTCATATCCCAATTAGATACAGCAGAATGTGGTACTCCATTAAACCTTAATAATTACTTAATATATATCCTAGAATGATGAGGTAGGTATAAATATTATCTAATTGAAGTGGATAGTGTTTAATTCATAAGATCAAAAACTACATCCCATGTAGGATTATTCCATTTAGATATTTTGGAAAGTTAGAAAACAAATAAGTGGTGATGTTTTCTCATTTTCATTCTTGTATGGGTAACCATTGTAACATCCCATTAGACATTTTTTTCAAAATTAACTTATTAACATACCAGGAACTGAGGAACATACTCTAAAATTTCTATTTTTATATTTTTCCTCCATAAATACTCTTTAAAATCTCTATACATCTTCATACTTCCAAGATGAATGTATAATGAAGAACTATGAGCTTATACCAATAACTCTTTCTATAAAAATTTTATTGAGGGGAAAACCATTCTTGAACCATATCCTTTAATAAAAAAATTAATTTAGTAACATTTATCACTTATTATATACCTATACATCTTCCTTATGTTCATATTTAATCAATTCATGGATAGATAGTTGAACACTTATTTGAGAAAGATAATATTTATTTCCTTCCATCAAGACTTCCAGATCCATTATTTTTTAATACATAAATATTGGATCATTTTTATAATTTTCATGTATAAGATAACATGATCCTTTTGACTCCAAGAATTAACCACTTTGTTTTTATTCCCATGGCGGTAGTATATTTAGAAATACATATCATTAATCGCCTCTTTCCATATTCCTTGGCATATATTCAACTCTTTCTGTGTTAAAATATTGTTTATAATTTTATAATTAGTTTATATATCACACCTTTCCTTATAAATATAATACGTCGATATCATTAATGATAAAATTACTCCAACTAAATCCAAATCATAAGTTGGGTAATTGTTTTTGTGAAACTTCAATTTTCATGTGGAATAAGTTATGAAAATATCATTTATCAGAAGGATGCATCCCACTCACTTCATTAATGAATAAATATATATTAAAAATTATTCTCCACAAAACACTAGTGTATGAATAGATGTTCTAAATAATCTTTACATTAATTCCTTGTGGTGTTCCCCACATTTTTTTTGTCTATTGTAACTTGGATCCCTTGTGAGTTGACTTTGTGAGTGGATTTAAATGTCATGAGAGATTCTCAAAAAAGAGTAAATAATATCCATCCAAACAAATAAAACTAAAAATCATTGTCACATTTGGTTGTCTAGGACAATATTAAATAGCATTATTCTTTGATGGATTCGCATATGTACCCTTTTGTGAGATTATATGACACAAAATTGAAACTTTTGTTATAAAAATGCACATTTTATAAATTTTACATTTAACTTGTCCTTAGTTAGGGACTTCAAAACAATACTAAAGTGATATTAATTCCATAAAACTAATATATGTAATATCAAAAGATACTATTTATTATATCCATGATGATATAATGGGAATTAGTAAAGAAAAATGGAATCACTATAAATTCATAGCATCCATACATTGTATGGAATGTTTTTATGATTATATCATCCAAATTCACCCACAATTGATGACATCTGGAGTAATGGACAAATGTAGAAAAGTATTAAAATCTACAATGTTTATAAATAAAATAATCTCTAGGGGGTATATGATACTTTTTCTTGATAATGATTTTCATATGTTCCCAATAATCAATACATGGTTTCATTGATCTATCTACATTATTAAACAAATAATTGGTGGACCAAAAGGTCACACACTTGTATAAATGAATCCATTTCCAAGTTTTTCTTGGAGTTTCTTCTTCAATACCTTTAACTCAATTAGGTTCATTCTATATAGAGTCATTAAAATAAATTTTGCTTTAGGTATAAAATCTATTGAGTACTCAACTTTCTGATTTTGTGGAAGAATAGAAAAATCTTAGGGAAAGATATCAAAAAACTCTAACACAATAAGAATATCAATGATGTTGAGTTTCTCCCTAGCCATATGGGATAAAATCACCTTCCAAATAGTAATTAAGAACCATATAATAGATGTGATTTCCATGAGAACATCATATTTATCATCACAACGATAAATGATCATATGTTGATTTGGAATATCAAACATAAATTTCCTTCCATGGTTATTAATATGGGATTTATTTAGATAAGTATAATTCATTCCCAAAGTTACATCAAACTCAACCAGAGGGAGGATAACCATATATTTAGGAAGAATAATCCCATAATCAACAACTAGAGAATAATTATAGGCTTTATTGAAAAAATCATATCATTATAGGGATTTAACTGATAATTCAACATCTAATCATTGAGGTATTATTGTGATACCATTAAAAAATTATTAATATATAAATGAGTGGGAATAATTCGAATCAAATAAGAAATTTATACTTCTATAGTGGATGGGAGTTGTACCTTTCACCATATTGTTATCAAAAACCTCATTAGAATTATTGATCTTGTAAGACTTCCCTTTATCTATAGGATTAATAGATTGTCAACACCGATTATCCTTATTCATCAAAAAAATTTAGCACTGGTTAGAATATGATGATACTACTTGAATTTTAAACCCAGGAGTGTGGGTTTTACATTTTATGGGTCTTTATCTCAATTTGCATCATTTTATTACTTATTACCATAACTTCAGTATTCAATTCCACAATGAACATCCCTTTAAGACATAAAACATTTACTAGTCCCCTTAATTCAAATTCCTATAGGTTTCCTTCCATTATTTATGCATAAAGAAAAGTTCACCATTTTTTCTCCATGGTTTTTAAAATTTCATTTCAATTCCATTTTTATTTTCTTGTCATAATCAATAGATTTATTGGTAACTCGAATAACCATTTCCACATTCAGTGAACATTGACCAATTTCATTTTAGATACTAAATTCTCTTATATCTAATGCATTTTTGATAATTTTGTAGGACACTAATGAATAAATTATCCATGCACTCTGGTTGTATTATACTATAATAAGAATAACTCTGAAGTATTATAGAATGTTCCACATATGTATTATTGAATTCATCATTATTCAACTTAAGATCAAGTAATTAATTCTATATTTCTATATGATGAATACAAATAATGTACTTATTGGGAAATATGATTTTAAAATCATCCCACTCAATGGATTCAATTTATTCATGATCTCATGTGTTCTTGATATGATTGCACCATTCATCTACTATGACCTCCAAATGATAATCAACTAGAATAACATCTATTATTATGAACATTGTAGAATGGATAACATTTTTTTTTGGTATTGATACATTTAATACTAACTTGGGTATTTTTAGAACCACTAACATAAGGTGTGTGTTTCCTCATGAAGGACTAAATAGAATGTTATTACCTATAATACACATTTTGATGTTTAATATGATTCATAACATGGGAATGTTTTATAATAATAGAAATATTATTTCTATTGCAGCTCAGATAAAATTTTGTTTCTCAGGAGGAAAATAATTTGATTTCCCCTCACATTAATCATTGACATGGTTCATTTAGGCTCCATAAATCGACTATAAACCTAAATGCATAGTGTGAGAAAACATAATCACATTGGGAAATCAAATAATCATGAAAAATAATTTTTTGGTTTTCTATATCATGATACCTTATTTTTTATCTATGACACCTAAGGTTTAACATATTTCATTCATAATAAACATTTATCCTTCATGGTGGTTTTAAATAGTTTTTGAATTTCCAAAATATATCCCATGGGAGTTTCAAACTAGGTGTGTAGCATAGTCTGTCTTCATACACTTGGTGATGATCGATTCAAAACACAATACCACTTTTGGTGTTATAACACATTTGTAAAATTATTCCAGATCTATATCCACTTGTAGTATCCCAACAAGGATGTAATTTCTCTGAAATTACTCCCACTATTATTTACCAAAACTATAGGATATTTTCAAATACATTGAGTTATACTTTTACTTTTCCTAATGGCTATCACTAATGATATCCCATACTAGTTTTCAAAGGATATCTAATCCTTTCATTGATACTATATATAGTGACAAATACATTTCATATATAAATATTACATCTTAAAATATTAATATTCCTTAAATCACATTAAGATCCATCCTAGTATCATATTGGTCTATAATATTTTGAAACATGGATACATAAAAAACTAGTAAATAATAATTCTATATCATCTCAAACTTTTTTATTTTTAACTATAATAATTATTAGACATATCATAAAAAATTATTTTCCCCATAACCATGGTAAAGGAAACATAAGAATGGGTGAGATCTGATGACTATTAAGGGTAATCAAGGGAGATATCAAATATCATATAAAAATAACAAGAGAAAAAGTGTATGAGGACATGATCTTAACATTTTAATACCATAACCTGAATATCAAATATCATAAACTTATATCATAGAATAATGCAAGGAATTTCATAATATATGAATCATAAATAAAATGATCCTTCAGATCATAATATATGCATAATACATATATTTGTGTCTTTCAAACCTTTATAGAAAAAATCTCTTTTTTATTTGTCAAGGATTATTTCTATGGCTATCATAGTGGAATGGGTTCACTCCCAAAAAACTCATATTATTAAAGGTTCACTTCCAACACAATCATAGTTGAAAAATTCCCTTACTAAACTAGGTTTACTCCCCATTCAAATATTCTTTATCTCATAAGATATCAATTGCTACACAATTCATTGGAGGGAGATATAGGTCCCACCAATCACATAATGAAAATCATATATATGGGTTCCATAGGATCACAAAAATATTCATCATATTAAAACTCGTGAAAAGAAATGGGGTTCATAAACATTTCTTCACAATGAAACCCATCATAAATAAAAGGTTCCATAAATATTTCATTAATTCATCACATCCTAACATATGGAAAGTAAATAGGATTCATAAACATCATTTCATGATAATCATAAAAAATATAAAGAAAAAATGATGAGGGAATCATTGAATCAAATACACACAAGTGCATTAGTATTATAAAAGTTTATTGTCACAAATTAATTGAAATACCATTAAAAATGCATTAAAACATTCTATAGGAAAATAATATTTACATTTTGTAATTAATTTGTTAAAATCATAAATTATTTAAATTATTATGGAAAATATTTTCCTTTAAAATAACCATGGAATCTTGTAATGGAATCTTCAATGTGTTTAGCGATCATGGACGTTGGAAATCACTATTAAAAATGTGACTTATCAAAAACTTTTATAAATCATTGGGATAGACACTATAATAATTGGGATAGCATATCCCAATGGTTCCAAGAACCCTTGGTATGTGATCTATTTGAATATCCCAATAACAATGGTCTATGGTGAACCATTGGTATAGGGTGGATAAAATAACATGTTCTTAATAGTTCATGATGAAATTCTGGGATAGAGGTATACCATCAATTGGAAAAAAAATTATAGCCCCCCCCCCAAATACATTGAAACATCTAAGCACCTACTATACTCCTATAATCAAAAGAGAACCATTCCATCCCCTACAAGGCATCTGTAATAAAAACATCCCCTACAACACATCTCCAAGAAAACAAGACTACCAAAAAAACATCAAAATAGAAAACCTACAAAATAGAACTAACTGAAATGAAATTCACTAGAAATGAAAACATCAAAACATAATTCACTTGCAATTAAAACAACCAGCAATCAGCAACCAGAACAGAACACAATTAATAATGAAACTAACTTCCCATTGCACTAGCAATCAGAACAGAACATCACCTAAAATTAAAGCAATTGAGCATACTAAATAAAAATAACCTGAAATAGAACCAATGAGTATAATAATGTAGTAACAAAAAAGTATAGAAATAATTATAACAAAACATATCAATTGATTCATTTAACCAATGATAACAAACATACAATATATCACACATATGTTCAGTCACAACAAATCATCAAACAACATATGTCATAAATATCAGTAAAAAATGTAACATATCAATATGTCCCTCATCACCATCAATATCATAATATTCATAACCTGCCTCACCCACATCCTCATATCCACCATCATCTTCATCCTCTTCTTCACCCTCATCCTCATCCTTAGCCTCATCCTCCGCCTGAGCCTCGCCATCATCATTTCCATCGCCATCACCGGGAATGGAATCTTATCAACCAACATAATTACTACATTAATTTTTACTATATAAATAACTAATTGATGATATATATTCCTCACAAAACATATTGGTCTCTAGTGGAATTGATGGACCTAAATCTTTCATCAGTTTCATAAATTCATCATTTTCCATTTCAGCCCATTCTTCCACATATATGACCCTTTTTTCATCCTTTAATGCCTTAGACGTAGGCTTCCCTACCTGTGTATTAGAATTTAACAACTCGGTAGTACTACAACTGGTACCTAAAGTTGGCCAATACTTCATCGGGACTATACTCTTCCTAGGTTTGCAGCGTACTCTTCCATGGTTCTCATCTCCCAAAACATATGTTATTGATCATTTGGACCAAAGATGTTAGGATCCATGGCATCAAGTGCCTCTAAATAATCTTTTAAAAAATATAAATATACTATGTTGTTAGAAAATAGATATTAAAATTTTAAATCAATAAAGTAAAACTTATAATCTGATGTTATGTCAGTTCGTTAATCTCACTTTAATCTTCTTTTCTTTATACTTGAGGAAAACATTTTTCTTAAGGCACACATCCTTCAATTTTCTAAACCACCCTCTACAATTACATTAAATGTAGAAAACCATAATTGAAAATAGGATACTAATAATTAATTTCATAACTAAAATAAAATGGATATTAATTTTAAATGATGTTTAAAAGAAAAAATGTGGTAGATGAATACATGTCGGTTCAATCCAATCTGGTTTTGTTGTGAATTGGTTTCTTTAATGTCGTTTAATTTAATCTAGTTTAATATTGTTCAATTCAATTCATATTTAGTTGATTCTATTCCTTCCATGTTAGTTTGATTTGATTCAATTCAATTCATATTTATTTTGTTATATTTGAGTTGTTTCAACTGTATTCTATACAATCTAAATTTATTTTTTTATTTTTGAAGAGTTTGATTATATTATATATAATTTTGTTCAGTTTGGATTGTTTCAATAATATGTTGTTATATTTGGTTTAGTTTTTTTTAGTCTTTTTAATAAAAATATGTGCCTTTATAGTCAATTTCATTTGGTTGACCTCTACTTGAATTATTGTATACATTTTTTTGGTTCACTTATGTTTAGGTATTCCTAGTTTAGTTTGGTTTAGTTTGGTTCTATATGATTCAGTTTTATTTAATTCAATATTATTCAGGTCTATTTGATATTTTTTTAGTCATTATAGTGTAATTTAGTAGTATTTATTTCATGTAATGTCAAATAAAGTTTGTACAAACCTGTCCTATTTTCTTAGGTCTAATTTGATTCTATTTAGTTCAGTTTATTTCATTTTACTGTGGTTTGGGTTGATATTCAATCTCTACTACTATACCAAAACATTAGAAATTGAAATAAATATAGAGGAAACAATAGAAAGTGAAAGTCCTAATGAAAATTTATAAACAACAATCACACATGCTTCCTTTAATAGTCGGATATCAGAGTTCACCCAAAAGTGTGGAGGTATTTCTTACCATCAATATTTTTTTTATTTTTTCTTATGTTTCCTAAAATGAATTCAATAATACCAAAGGAATTATTAATGACAAACCTAAATATTTTCATTTAAAAACCTAAAATTTGACTAATACCTTGACCATGGAACGCATCCAATGAGGAATCATTTGCCGATAATGTTCTATCGTATAGTCATCCATGACATGTATGGCCCCTAAATTCATGTCAACTCTAGCACACCATCCAATATATAATTCATTCTTATATTCTCTCCATATCACACATAATTTCATGATCTGTGCTAGCCTCACACCCTCACTACTGGGAAAATTAAAACATTGATGGCACAAAAATATTAATTCATATAAATACAATAGTAATATAACATTAATTCAAATAGATTTTTTAACCATATTTGTGCCCAATCATTATCCTTTACTTCATTTGGTATGTGTCTAAAGTAATGTGGGTTGATGATAATGATATTAGATTATTTGGATGGAGTCTTCAAAAAACTCTTACATTCCTTCCCTTCTTCAATCATTTGGTTGTCTTTATTGTACTCCACCATAAAATGCATGCTTCAGTTACACACTGCACGTATACTGATATGCCCACACCAATTATCAATAGATCTAGATTTTATATAAGAAAAATAAATATTATATCAATAAATCATATAATGAAAATAAATTATGGTAAAAAAATTATCCATGTTTTGTAAATATATCTATGGTAGTCTGATCAATGGGTGTCATTGGATCTGCAGGCACTGAAAGAACATCACCCTGTATAGATGGAGTGGGTCCCAGTGTATGCTCAGTAGACTCAGAATGTGTGGGATCAGGGGTCTAAGAAGAAGAAATTTAGAAGCTCAGAGGTAAGTAAGTAGAAGAAAAAGAAGATGGCATGGATGGCTACCCCAGATCATGATATGGATAAGGATTAGTAATCATTGTCAGATATTGGAAATATGGGTGAGGAGGCTCATATATAAATGTTGGGGAAAACATGGAAAGACTAAATATCCCATGTGTACCTAATGAAATTGTGGGATCAGAATTTTTGTTAGATGGTATGTTAGTGGGAGGGACATGGTGTGATTGGGTATGCCGACAGTAGCACCTAGCTCTAGAACCGCCCTCCCTCGTTTCATCGACCCTAGTACTAAGACAACTAGATTGAAAAAACTAACACCTATGTGGTGGATCCTAGGTAAAATTTAAAAAAATAATTACATAAAATTATATGTTATATATATATATATTTATTTATTTATTTAATTAAATTAAAATACTCACAATATGCACTAACAGAGGAACACCCATCTTAGTCATTTGAAGATTATTTTCCATCATACTTTTTATTCGAATATCCTAAATAGTTTTCATTTCCTTCATTTGAAATCAAATATGGAATTAATTAGAAATTGATAACTAATATTTAACCCAAAAATAAAAAATATGAGTCCTGACTTAATTAAGTAATACCACTTGTCAAACCAAATATAGGATATGTAGTGATATAATAAAAACAATAATACTTTGTGGGATGAATATCAAAACAGAATACATGTCATAGAATAAAAAATACATTCAAATTCGAATGATTAGCATATGTATGATATAGTTTTATTTTATTTTCAATTTGATCCAATTCAATTTTGGTCAGTCCATTTGTCTATTTTTATTTCTCTTATATCGGTTGGTTCAATTTTGTCAATTGATTTGGTCATTTTTCCATTCTTATTTCTCTATGGACATTTGGTTTAATTTAATTAATTGATTAGTTAATTTGTTCATTTTTATTTGTCTTAGGTCCTTTGTTTCATATTTTTGGTTAGGTAAATTTTCCATTTTTTTGGTTAGGTTATTATTTTTAGTTGTTTTTATTTTCATATAAATAAGTTTAATATGAAGAATTCAGTTCCACTTTTTTTCTAATTTAATTGTTTCATTTGTGTTTGGTTTCATGGATTGGAATATAGTTCAACTCAATATTATAAAATGAAAATCAAAGAAAACTACAACCAATAAATACTGAAAATGAAAATGAATTTCAAGTCAGATAAAAAATATTTCTAATCCACCATAAATCAATTTGAATAGTAATAACCTTAACAACCCAAATTGATCTAAACCAAAATAACTGAGAACGCGGATGAATGATTCAATATATTTACCACCACAACTTTAGGTTCACAATAAAATATTAAAATTGATATATTGGAGTCATCATAAGTAATAAATAGATTGGGGCCAATGTGATCAGGGATGGTGTCAATTACAACATCACAGTCATAAAAAATATGTCTTGGAAATACTACAATAATGAAAAAAAATAAGGTTGAAGATGATCTTTGACCTAAAATTTGTTTTCCATTAATGTCGATTCATATGGCTCATCGGCTGAAAGAGTGTGAGTTATTTCAAAAACTCAAAATTCACAATCATCAATAAATTTTCCCAACCTCATAATCGAATCAAACCACTGACATTTCATCATAGTTACTCAAACATGAGAGTAATAATCCAATATTATTATTTTTTCAATCACTTAATAATAGATAAGTTTTCAAATCGAGGTTTAAAATTAAATACACTTGAATAAAAGTATGTTGTGTCTGTTTATATAACACCATCATGTTGTTTTCTTATTTTATTTTCTCATTCAGTGATAATAAATTTGTACCCATTGATCATAATGGATTTACAGTCACAAACCATGGTATTAGGACCAAAAGCCTAATCTCTTATTTCCTCACAGATAGAGTTTTTAGGAAAACTCAATACCTAAGATATAAACTAATATTAATACTTATTATATGATTTTATTAATTTATTACAGTAATATTTCTTCAATCAATTTCAACCAAGAAGAAAACTATTTTCTATGCAAAGTCTCTCTCCTTCTCAAAGTTAAAGAACCATGCTTTGTATTTATTATTTTTTTATATTACCTATTGATAAAAATTGAAATATTCTCACATATATATAAAATTAAATTATATTAGATAAGATATACAATTTAAATTTACATACTTGATTTGGTCATCGATCAAATCATAGTTTAACCAAAATGTGTGATGTTCCATATCCCTCTCTTCAAGGTTTAATGTTATCAATGTATTTGATCCTGGAATTCCTTATATTTAAAGAAGTGATGGAAAACAAGGTTCAATTTTATCATACCCTTCATCTATATTTCTCATTGATCTATTCATTCTCGTAGTAAGATCATAAAAATATATTGAGCTAAAATCCATACATTCTTTATCCAAGTAACAATTCATGATAGCTTCTTCAGGATGATTCTTGTTCTAGACATAAGACATTAATGTGTACATATTTTGTTCAGTTGGATACATCCAAAAAAAGCAATTTGTTCTCTAAGAATTATTTATTTGGAATATGGATAGCAAGATAAAGCATGCATGTGAAATATGAGGGATGAAATATTTTCTCTAACCCACAAAAAATTAATGGTGCCTCTCCAAACATTTTTTGTAAGAAAAAATTGGAAAAAATATTATCAAAATGATCTCTAAACAAATAGAACATCTTAATAACTAAAACCCTTAAATTATTGGAAAATAGATAATTGATTTCTATTGGAATCAACTCATGAAGAAGGACATGATAATCACGAGTCTTAAAAGATTTCAGGTTTACCTCTATTCTCCTGTCATGTTTTGATATGTTGATTGAATAGCCAATAAGAACTATAATAGTCTCTACTACATCCAAAAATTAATTTCTTTCTATAGATTTCATCACATAAGTAGAACATGGATTCTTCCATTTATTTTTACTCATACACACATGATGTAATTCTGGTCTTATTCCCCAATCCACCAAGTCAAAATGTGATCAAAAATCATATTTTGTCTTTCCCTTGAAATTTAGATGAATCGAAAGAAAAATTTCACATATATTATTATCAATGTGAATTACATCTATGAAAAGACATAAAAAATTGGATGAATAATAAGAAAACTCAAAGAAGATACTCATCTTCTTCCAATTATAACATGTTTTAGTGGAAACAATCTTCCTCTTTATAGATTTCATTTGTTCCTTCTCAAATGAACAGGTGAAATATTATTATTTATTAAGAACATCAGTTCTAGAAATATACTGAGTTGGATCATTGTTCTCCATGGTATGGTTAAATCATCGACAATTATTTCTATATGGATGGTCCATTGGAAATAATCACAGATGTCCCATAAAACTGCAACTACGGTGATATTTCAATCTTATGGATCTTGTATTCTTCATAAAAATTGGAGATTATAGTTTTCCCTTCATGATTAATCAAGACATCATATAATAAGAAGGAAAATCATTTATTGTCCACATAAGTGCACCATGGATCTGAAATATGTCTTTCGAACATTCATCGTAGGTGCACACACCCACATCCCAAAGAAGATTCAACTATTCTATTAAAGGTTGCATGTATACATCTATATAATTACAAGGATCACAAGGGGTAGATGTGAGTGTAGTCATGAAAGTGAAAGGTTTTTCATACACAGCAATAGAGGAAGGTAAAATTTTTGAATGAAAACCATCCATGTGTTATGAGAAGTAAGAATCTTTCCAAATAGATTAATAATGTTACATGATAGATCCAAACTCACTTTACACATATTAGTTGTAAAATTAGTATATTCAACATAAAATGTCTACCATAAAAATCCATCTACTGGGTTAACCAATTCATCATTATACTTAATTATTTGGGTATTATTCTATCACATTTTTATTCATATTTCATCATATATAGAAATGTTCTGTAGTCTGGGGATCAATGGAAAGTGCCACATTACTTTATATGGAACATGAGATATTGGTCCACTAACTTTTGTCTTCCATAAAGAGGTTCCAAATTTTATATAATAATTGTTTTTATCAATTTCCTATGAGAATAAGCTATAATCTACGAGGAAAGTATGAATTTTGTTTGTTCAAAATCCATGTTTCACAACTAACTTCCATACCATATAATTTTTTGAGTGAATATCTACATCAACTAGAATTAATTCCTTCAAGAAGGTATGAATGTAATTAATGTTTGTATAAGAAATACCATACATGGTTTTCCCATGAAACAATTAGATTAAAAATTATATCTTTTTCATTTTACCACGTTGCCGATATAATGGTGTCTTGGAATAATCGTTAAATTTTTTCACCCTATAAACATCATAATTTTAATTTGACACATCATGTGTGCTCATATCTGCCTTCTTGGGTCGAAATAATTTCCTTCTCATGATAAAAAATAAACATAGATTGGACATATAACAAATTCACTAATACAATCCTCTAATTTAGATAATCAGCATTTTGATATTCCATTTTCTCCCTATTGTGATACCATAAATAGTATTTTGTTTGAGACCGATATTTGGTTATATGGTATCTAACTTCTTCATGACCCAACTATGGTGTTCCAAAATAATTATAACATGGGAAGAGTATGTGAAAAATATCTAAAACATTAGAAAATTCAAAATATAAAAAGGTCTCCAACTTTTTTTGAAAATCACTTGAGATACGATAAGTTTCATACATCTGAATTATAGCCATTCTGTAAAAATATTGTTGCAAGTCATTTCTTAAAATAAACTCAATAAGATTGATGTTCAGTTGAAAATATTTTTATGTAAACAAGAATTTTTCACTTTATATGAAAACATAGCTAATGAAATACTCTATATGACAATCATAACATAAAAGACAAAAAAATACTATAAATATAAAACCATGATACTGAATTTAATTATAAATATAGTTCCATGATATTTGTTGGGTCTAGTTATTTTATATGGATTGAGTCAGTGCATGCCTATTAGGGTTTTATTAATGATTGTTCAATTCAGTTCATTTTTTATCATTACTATATAATTTCTTTTAGTTAGGTTCAATTTAGTTCACTTATTTTTATTTTAGTTTAGTTTGATGCATTTTAGTGTTGTTTGGGTCTACTGAAGTCTACTTAGTTCAAATGAAGTCATTTCAATTCAATTCAATTGTTTTTTCAAGACAGTTTAGTTATTATATATATATATATATATGATTTTTTAGTTCAGTTGGGTTTCAGTGTGTAAAGGGTTTATAGGTTTAGTTTATTTATTTTTAGACTAATTAGGTCAGTTCAGTACAATTTAGTTTGTTGAGGGCCTAATAAAATCATTATAATTTATTTTATTTAGTGGTTTATCATAATAAAGAATAAATAGGGATTTTATGATAAACATAGTATATGTGATTGAAAATCAATGTATAAATACCATTTTGGTGGATGATGCACTTATATCCTAGCTGTGAAACATCCCCAATTAGCACTATATTTTAAATAAATCATTTTACAATAAAACCCAAACAAAAATAACATTTATAAAAAAATATTATCATGTTTTTTCAAGTATTATATAGCAAAAAAAGTAAGTCTTTATTAAAAAAACAATATATCATGTATATATCATTAAATACATTGTCAATCAATATTGTATATCTCCACAACATCTTCCTCCAACTATTTCCACCACAAAATTCAACTCACAAAATAAAACATCCACACACAACCCATAATTCCTCTATTTCATTTACAGATTCAACCAATTTCTATATTTTACAATTTATCAACCATGATCCATTTAATATCCATTTAATTGAATAATTATTCAAAATCCCCTTTTTGATCACCCACATTTATTACCATTTATCAAAATTCAATTTTTTAATCAATTCCCACATATTTCATTCCATCGTACACTTATTTTGTTTCCGATGATGTCATTTCAATTTTATTAATAATAATTATGGTCTAGAGCCACTAGAAAACAAAATAAACACCACCACACAAAAACACATAAATATTTTAATAACAACCATAACATACCACCACTAAGACATCACCACAGAATAAACATCACACAACAAAAACCATCTTCTATTCACCACTAAATATCCCTCAACACATCTCATGTCATTCCAACCACAACGTCACTTCGTCAACATAATCTACTTTATAAATGGTCATCACTACCACCATAATTCCCCCAAAATATCTAAAAAATTACAATGTAAAAATATAACACACACCAAAATTCCTATAAATAGATTTCAATCACCACAATTACCACAATTTCAATTTAAAGGGGGATTTCAAAACATTTCCTCATCTATTGCATCAATATTTTAAGAAAATTTATAGTTTCACACACAACTGGTATGTTTTATTCTATAACCTTATTTGAATGGTGAGTTCAAAAAATCAATCAGATAAGGAGGTTTTAATACACAACGGCTAAATTAAACACAACAAAAATGTTTTCAAGTTTAACGTATGGAGATTACATTATAAGCTGAGTGAAAAAATAGCAAATAAGTCAAGGAAAAAGATATAACTCACTTAGAAATTAATGATTTGAAGTGGAAGAAAAAAATGTCTTAAACTAGGATGGATTTCCGATTGGGAGGAAGCATTCATAGGTAGGGAAGAAGATGAGAGATCCCAATTAGGGAAAAATGAAGGTCAGACAATTCTGGAGTAAAGAGGCTATCCACTATGTATTTGGTGATGATATATCCCAAAATATTTTAAAAACTGTTATAATATCCTTTATCAAATATATATTATCCCAACGGTTTAATAAATCTATTAGGATAGAGGAATACCCAATGGTTTTTTTAAACTTATGGGAAAACCTTATATTGAAATCCACATACCAATGGTTTTTTGAAACTTTTGGGATAGGGGCATTGGTATAGATGGGATTTCTAGTAATTAATTCCATTCTTGTTATATAAGATGAAAAAAATATCCTTTCATATTTTTTTAGGAATCCAAAAATTACCACATTCAGAAAAACGACATGAGAATTCCCTTAAATCACTTAATAAATATTCAAAAATAAGTAAAAACGACTTAAACAATTCATTGGATAACAGTAAAAACATTTTATAATCCATTTTTATATAAAATGGATATACAACAAAACACATTTTCAACCGAAGAAAGAAATAAACTAGATTTTGCATAAAAATTGTCTTTTTTATTTATTAATTACATGAAAAGAATAAAATGAAATAAAAACATGTGTTATAAAAAAATAAATTGTGTATAAGAAAAATCATGAATTTATTGAGAGGAATATCATATTTTTTCGTTATAAAAAATAATCACAAACAACATTGATAAACAATGAGATTGTAATATAAAACCCCTTCCTTGAGTTACACTTGTTTCAAAAGTGATTTAAACTCATATATAATAAATTTATTTTTTATAATTTTATGAAATATCCATAATAATGAATCTAATACCACACATTTTTCACTGATAACCTTATATCCCTAGTTTATTAATAATTCTTTATTTAAATCATTATTCTGGGTGATAACTATATCAATTTTCATTTATGTATTGGTTTGGTAGATTTGGTACTTGTAAATTTTTCATTATTCCATAATTTATATAATTATAATCATGATATAAATTCAATATATATTTATCATATAAATATTTAGATTCAAGCATTTATAGATAGAAAAATGAATTATATCCTTCAGGGAGACGGTAGGTCGTACATAAGCATGAACAATGTTTTCACTTTTTGATGGATGGAATGAATGACTAGAAGAAAAATAATTAACCTCTATATAATCATTGTGATATTATATATATCATAAATATTAATTAAATCTATAGTTATTACCATACATGTAAAATATAAATATAAAATGAATCACGTCGCTTTTTGGGGGTGGCAACCCGCACGTATTCCTGAGCAATGTTATCATCTTCCAAAAGATTATAAAGTAACAGGTTAGACATGATATTATCATTCAATATGTATAGTTATTTCATAATATCATATATTAACACGAATAACATCATAATACCCATCCATAAATTATGGTGATGATCAAATCACTGTATCATTACTTGGAGACAGTAAGTCGTACATACGCACGAGTAACACTTTCACTTCCCATTTGATGGAAAGTTGAAGTGTAGTGATGGTTTCATAATAATAAAAATATGAAATAAATCTTTGGATACTAAAGTTAATAATTTTTTAAAAATAAAATATATAAATAATATTTAAAAGAATAATTAAAATATAAAGTGATCGGTTAAACTTGTTACCTCTTTCAAAAAAAAACTCTATGGGATATCCTTTTAAGGTCTATATAGTGTTGGAGTTTTGGAAGAACAACACATATAGAATGTCTATAGGGGATTTTTAACGATAATTTGGAATGGATTTTCAAGATACAAGGATCATTGTAGTGTAATAATGATAATGGATGGGTTTTCTTTAATATGGGAGGGAAATTACACTCTTGGTACTTCTTAAAAGATTAAAAAATAATAAAGTCATTCTAAAAGTGAATGATTCCAAATGTACATGAATTTTAATATAAATATTTTATTTTCTAAAAAACATTATAAAATTAAATTTTTACATGTTTTTGTATCATTTTAATTGTTATCCTTTTGATTAACCCCTTAGATAACCTATTTTAACCTTTATTGAAGTAATGTCTTTTTCTCAGTGAAAGGGATATATATTTATATAAAAGGTAAATATTGGAAAAGAAATGAGAAAAATATTAAAATTTATACCATATAATATCCTAATTTTCTTCTTTCATGGTTTTTATATTTTTTAAATAATTTAATGAAATATTATTTAGTTAAAATAATATTAATGCCCATTTTGACATTATTCATTTAAATTGATGTTAAAGACACAATGAAACTATTTAAATTCAAATAATTGTTTTTTCAAAAAACCCTAATATTTCATATTTGTCTAGTAAATTTATGACAAACCACAGCTATATCAAATTATATTACTTTTAATATTTTTAAATTTTTTTATTTCGTTTTTATATTAATTAAAAAAATATTGTGTTGGAAATACATAATAAATCAAGGTTCTTATAAACATACAAAAAATTATAAATAAATTATCATGATGAATATGATTTCATTATTCAGAAAATATACATTTTTATTCATTAAAAATTTATCTTTTCCATTTATTTAAACAACTAAGAGATTGACACCTTGGGACTTTATTTTGATTAAATAATATATAGGTCATTTTAATGTAAAATATTCTAATAGACAAATAAATTTATATCCTAAGGTTAAAAGGGTATAGTTATATTCAATAAATAATAAATATGGGGAAAAATTATGTCTCGATCAATCAGTTTTAACATAGATTACACTGATTTACCCTTTATAGTGGTGATAAAATATACCCCGATTAATATTCATTTTGACAAAAAATAAAGGGGATTTTTTCCAAAATTTGGACTCCCTAATTAAAATTATGTAATAAATTTTGAATGATTCAATTTCTTTAAATTTCAAATATTAATTTTAAGTTAAGAGAACAAAATATGAGAATAACAAATTTTTTTAACAAATATTTTTAAACATAAAACAAGATTTATTATTATTCTTTTCACAGTAAAAATATTAGATGAATTCCAAAATATTTTATTAAGTATAAAATATAAAAATTTAATTATAGTCATTCCCCAAAAGTTATTTGTTTAATTTATTAACATTAAAATACATTTCATTCCAAAAGATAGTTTTCTTGAAATATATATATTTTTTATTTTCAAATGACTTTATTTCCAATTAATTGGTAACAAAAAATCATTTTAATCATATATAGGAATTTTTTCATAAATTATCAATTCTTATACAAAAAAATTAGACATATAGGTGATAACCATAACATTAAATAATAATATTTTAATATTATGTTTTGGTTCAATTAAACTTGGTGTTTTTTTAATGTAAGTTATCCAAAAGATTAAATTTAACTATAAAATATATATTTTATAAATTTTCGAGGTGTTATAAGATTAATCCAAAAATAATTTTTTTATGTTTATACCCCAAAATTTTATTTTAATTTTTTTATTAATTATAAAATTACCATTAATGGGTAATGTTACCTTTTCATGTTTATATAAAAACCACTACTGGAGAATAATCTTGTTAAAATCTTCTAACATGTAGTAAATATTTTTAATCCACCACTTCATCAATTCCTCTATAGTGTAACTTAATGGAATAATTGACTATATATCATTTAAATTTTATCTCTAAATCATAGAAAAAAATTTCAAGATATTATCTTACTTCATCATAATGAAAAAAAATTACACGATCATCAAGATTGATTTCTCTGTGAAGTATTTATACCAGATATAACATTTCTCTCCAACGGATAATAAATCCTTCCTAAGTACATTATCATTATGTACAATTTAAATAGTTTACATAAAACCATCATATATTTTCTAATTGATAGTAGAAGTACCAAAAATATAAAATTCATGATCACTACCCTTATACACATTCTCTATAATAATATGTTCATATTGTTCAAACCATTATCTTCATTACTTTGTGTTTTGTGTAACTCTAATGTTTATTAACCTTGCATAAAGATTTTTTTTAAAAAATATTTTTCAATTATTATTGTGTTCTTAAAGAGTAATTTATAATTATTTTAATCATTTCTTACATATCAATTAGTTTTTTTCAAAAATATATATATGTTGTTACACCTTGATTTTATTTGTTTTACAAAACATTTAGAAACTACATTTTCTTACATAATTTTAGATAGGTTTGATAAACTTTTTAACCCACTACTAGAACCATTATTAATTGAATTCCCTCTTTTAATTGAAAATGACTACACATTAGTTTGGATTAGTCAATTTTTTGTCATATTTTTGTTTCAATACTCATATTTAAGAAGTTGAAAACAACATAATTTAAAAACAACACATCTCTAAAAATATTACTATTTTTTATGATAATGAGTTAAGCATCTAAATTTTGAAAACTCTTGAGAAATTTTTTGATATGTTTAATATCATATATTTTATAACTCAGTGGGTTTAGTATAATGAATATATTATTCAAAATGTTTATGTGATTAACCTTCACTAAGGAATACACTATTTAAGGATTTTATAATTTTTTAACTAACAAAATCTTCTTATTTTGTTAAATGTATTTATACAATATGGTAAGAGAATCACAAAATTATACCATAAAAGTTATATTTCCAATATTTAGCAATTTACTATCCACTAAATCAATGTTTATGTCCTTCCACATACAATAAATAATTCTTATTTTCCTTTTAATAGTAATAGGAAAAAAATTAACATTTAATAAAAATATCCAAAATTTCATTTTAAAAATTTATTAACTCCCAATCTTGTATTTCATATCATTGGGTGTTTTGTGATTTTCTAGATAATTAATTTTTTCCTTTAATATATTAATGATCCTAAAAAATAAATTTTTCTATTTGTAAAAGATCAGTTAAAGAAATATCCACATATAATATTCATAAATTATAAAAAAATAATATTATAAACATTATCACAATAATATATTGGATCTAATACCACTTGTTGCATCAGGATGAAAAATTTGGGAAATAATAAATGAAAATAGAGATAAAATGAATAATTTAATTTATGTGAAAACCCATAAATAAAATGGTTGAAAACCATGGATATGGATATTATTATTTAACTCATTATAATTGTAGAGATATATACTCTCCTGATATTATAATAGGAATCCATATAAAATATAGCTTTTAAATAAAGAGGAATAAAACTCATAATACACTCAAAGGAATGTAAAAATGATTACATAAAAACATATGTAACCATTTTATGATTGATGAGTGGGTAAAATAAATTATATGTGACATCAATGAATAATTAAATAAACCAATAATCTAATTAAATATATTTTATTGGGTTGTCACTACAAAAATTTATTTTTATTATGAAAATGAGAAACCAAATGAAAATCGGACACCAAACCTTCATTTAATGTTCGATTTTATAAGATCTTGGGTTTTTTATGAGTTACATATCTTTTAAATTTTAGTTTAATTACATTGTTTTAAAATTATATGAATTTATAATGAGGTCAATGGGGATTCATGGGTGACTAGGGCATGGTCAGATACTAAAGGTCTATTTTTTTCAAAGAAGCAATAGGGCTGCATGGTTAGTAGAAATCATGACACCCAATAAACATGGTTTCTCCTAACCATGAGACATTTTTTAGAGAGAAGAATATGGTGATTTTTTCACCGACTATGCATCCTAGGCCACATTCCCATGCGGGAAACCTATTGTTTTTAAAAGTGGGAAATATATGGATTGTGTAGGGTTTTCACATACCGTGTACATGAACCATGAGAGGGTGGTTATGGGAAAGTGAGGGTTGCACGGTTCGTGCATGGTTCGGCCAACCGTGCATCCAAACCCTATGACCCTATGTTTTGTGAAAAAATTATTATTTCTCCCATAATGCCATTAATGAATTAAACCTACTCCCCCATTCTATTTTTCCTCCAATAATGTCCACTTATTCTCCCATTGGCACCACCATTGAATCCTAAAGCTAGCTTATGGTATAACTCCCTGATCCTGACATCGATTTAAGATTTGATCATCTCATTGGACCTACACTAGAGAGTTATTAATTTCTTAGGATCCCTTCATAATTTTCATTCATATCAATGAAATTATTTTGGAGTAAGATAATATTCCTTATTTCTATTGATTTTTTATGTTCATATTTTTTCCCATAATCCTATATGAGTTTGGAGCCAATACTGGACAAGTGTTCTACCATGGATATATGGTTAGTAGTTTATAACTTTTTTATATAAAATCTAGTTGATTTATATATATTTTTCATTTTCATGCATGCCAGACCTTCCAATGTTTCTCCTAAAATAAACTTAATTCCTAGAAAAAAATTCTAAACCTATTTAGGTTTCCCACATAGTGCCATTGTATTGTTGGAGGTGTATAGCCTCAACCAAATTCACCCATGGGGTGTGTTAATGTATTTTCCCTAGGATATACCACCTCATTGGGTGTGTTTGTGATCTCCATCTTAATAGGAGACTTAAATGAATTAAATGAGATTTTAGGAGATGGATTATTCTTCCTTGATATGTGATTGCTTGTTTTCTAAATAGGTAAATGATTTTAATGGAAAATATGGTATTAGTTGTAAGAAATCATGTGTTGAATATGATTGTGAAATGATTAATGAAATTTTTATGATTACATCAAATGCCATGGAAATTTCTACTCCATGGATCCGAACAAATTTGGTCTAACACTTGATTACATGACAGAGGTGTTGAGGATGCCTTAGGCATTTCTACTTCTAAGATAAGGATTTCATGGATCACCTTGGACATGCTCCTCGGGCATCACCCAAGTCACTACTAATTTTTCAATGGTGATGTTCTATAGACTCGATGTGGATTCTTAGGTAGATTATAACATGGGTCTAACACATGTAGTCCTAACATATGATTAGGGTTTTATAGTCAGTTATACCTTTGATCAGAACCATGTAGGGATGAAACTTGATGAGGATGGCTTGGTCCGTTATGCCTTGGTTCCATCCCATGTAGGATTGAAACTCGATGGGGATGTTGTGGTCATTTATACCTTAGATCCCAGGCCATTAGGTCTGACACATTATTACTTTTCATAGGAAAAAGTGGATATTATATCAAGATTAAAGATGAACATTTTTTATTATTTACTTATTATAGTTTGCCTTGTTATGATGGATAGTGTCAGATTTACTTGTATCACCCCTTATTACTCTTTTATATTAATGTTATATATTGCACACTCCATCAGATTATATACAAAGTATTTATATGTTATAGACTCCATTAATTTTAGCCTACTGAGTGTTATCTCACACCCTGTTTGGGATGCAATTGGGTACCCAAACAGTCTTCATGGATGTAGGTAGGTACCTGGGAAATCACCCACTTTATGTGTCATGACCCGCCATCTTCATGATGAGTGAAGGAGAATCATAGTTCCATACCCTTCCTTCTTCAAAATGAAGAAGAGATAATGACCCCTCAGACCCACCTTTAGTAGGCCCCAGAGTGGCGACTAGAACAGAGGGTATATAAGCTAAAAACAATTGAAGGCATTACCCTTTTTATGAAAATGGTTTCGATATATAAGACGGTAAAATTTTGAACAACACAAAACTAAAGTTAAAAGTAATGCCAAAACCATTACCACATGTATGTACAAAAGTAAGGTGATATTAAGTACAAAAAAAATCCAAAAATAATGTATCAAAAGAAAAGAGACTAAGAAGCAACATATCGACTATCCTGACACCCGAGCTATTAAAGTCTAAAAAAATCCTCAATGTCCTTCTGGAAACCTGAAAATAGTTTTACAGACAACGGGTGAGTATACAAGTATACTCAATAAGAAAACTAAAGATAATAATAAAAAAGTGGGGAACATAATAATTCCCCTGTGAGAAAACCGTATAACCTAGAAGAACCTAAAATGATTACTAACTAACCCGGCATCACCAAAGCGCACCCACCAAATAACGCAAGTCAAGTAAAGTAGTAGTACAAGAACATAGACATTTGGGTTCCCTGCACCACATTCCCACTGGTTATCTTCTCATTCCTGATGGTTAATTTCTTGATGTTACCACTATTACAAAATGTAGTCCCACTTCAATAACACACCTGCACACACCTGGACCTCTACCACACCCCACATCTCGCCCACAGACACTTGGGCCACAATAGCCACACCACTTTCCCAAAGACACATGGGCCTCATCCCGAAGACACTTGGGAAAACGATCATGGGACATAAACACCTGGGGCCCTTATCCACAACAAACCTTCCCGAAGGATATTGGACTAGAGTAAACCTCAATCCATTATAGCCTTCCCAGATACGCTTGGGCAGTATGAACCCGGAAGAGGGTGAAAGTAATAAAGTCAGTAACCAGCCATACATCCTCCCATCCTCCCATCGGGATGTTGAAAAAACAGCCTCCCCCATGATATGGAGGTGTTCGGAACAAAGTTATAAAAAATGGTGTGGTTCATATAGAAAAAAACAAATAAATACAATTTATAGATATAGGTAATCAAGCACTCAACCCAACCTACTGGTTTCAAACAACCAAACAAACGAGCCCAGTAGTACCACTTTTACTACTACCACTATATGCACAACCCCATGACACCCACTGCCAAAGCATGAACCCAAACCCATTTCATTTAACCACATTCTATTTATTAATTAAGGGGTTGAATTTTATTCATTCCAGCACTAATGATAAATGACCAACCATTTCTAAACCAAAACAAAAACAAAACAACCACAAAACCAGATTTGTAGTCCCAATGCACACCCCCCATTCAACCACTTCCAACTATCATTCATCAAGGTTATACCACACAATACTTCTCTCACAACCTATTCATATAGCCCCGCTACCCACCAACTTCTTAGATGCAGTCCCACTACATAATAGGTTCATTACCACAACACAGTCCCACTAGCCAACATCGCTCCAATGGCCACAACACAAACAAAGGATGTCAAAATGCCTACAATTAAATCCATTACACGATCAATCAGTCTCTAAAACTAGGAAAACAACACACCCCATGTAACACCCCATAAACAAGACCCAATAAAATTACCATTAAGACATAACCCCACTACACACACATACTACACCCTTATCACAGAACCAACAAAACACGACAGGCAGCCACACCATTTAGCCAAGCACATTAAGATTTAACCAACAAGGGTTATTTAATTTGGATTTAAATAACAAAGGTGAAAACAGAATAGGTTTGATCCCGGGGAATCCATTTATTAACCATGTATATGTGATTAAGAAGATTCCATGATACAACCTTTTATTCATGTATCTCAACAAAGTATAACATCACCAGTGCACAAAAAAAATACCACAAAAGGCCATGATTTTCAGAAGTCATAAAACCAAAAAAAAATCCATAAAAATAAACAAGGATAATAGATAAAACAATTGATCAACATCAACCCATATTTAATTCCCTTCCCGTTATTATAACAGGTCTTATTATCTTTTTACCATCAACTTCCCCACACCTTGTTTATTACTTTTTTAAAGAAAAAGGATTCATTCGTTCTTCATAAGGGATCATTAGTAAAGCCACCGCAAATGATGGAAAATTAAGAAGTGATAGAAGAAATACTTACCTGAAACAACAGGGGATCGCGTGAGTAGTAGGGAAGAGATCCAAGAATGATAAACAGAAAGGGATCTATCTCATGTGAATGACTTTTCTAGGGAGGAAGGATCTAGGCACACTAAGAGGGAATGGAAAAACACAATGGGAAGAGAAGATCTTGGATTTAAAGATCCAGATCCTATTTGAAAGGAAAAACTATTTCAAAATCCTTTAATCGTGGGATCGTGGTCAAGATCACATGGTTTGTATATATAAAGGCCCCCATAATGTTAGGATATTAATGATATACTTAATATAATTCAAAATTTTCTTAAAAATAGTAAATAAGTATTTAAACTAGGTTTACGTTAAATAAGATGTAAGAGGGGTGACACTGGAGAACTGGGAAAAACCGAGAAAACTGAAAATGACTCATCGATGGGTGAGTCGCCGACGCAGAGCCACTGATGGGTGATCTAATGATGCTACCTACCAACGATGAGCCACTGACACTGATCTATCAATGCAATGACCTACTGATGCCCTGACCTACCAACATATTGACCTACCGACGCCCTGACCTACTGATTTCTTGACCTACTAACACCATGACTTACCGACGCCTTAACCTACCAATGCCCTAACCAACTGACGCCTTGACCAACCAATGCCCTGAACTACCAATTCACTTAAATGTTGACACCGACACCCCCAAATTGCCGATACACTGACATGATCACACCAATATATCGAAACTAGATTTTGGAAAATTCTCATAATGAGCTACCATTGCCTCCCAGAACACCCTAAACACTAGTTTTTTACAAAGGAATAGCCCAAGGAAATCCATGTTATTATATCAGATGACTATCAAACTATTAACATCACAAATAATTTAAAACTACACCCAAGAAAGGAGAGGTCCGAACAACCACCATGTAAGATACCTCTCAAAGATGAACCACCTTGTGTTATTCGAAAGCTAGAGTGAAAACCCAGATACCCATGAATAATTCCTTGACAAATATCTCCTCAGAAACTATAGAAACAATAATTTCCCACTACACTAAAAAAACGCACAACACCAAAGGACGCACTATCTAAACACATGGATTAGGGAGCTCCTTCTCCCATGTCATGATACTATCTATTTTGGGTAGCACTGACTCACCCGCATAGGTTTAATCATATCCATGTTAATTCATATCAATTAGAAATTAGGTCCCACCCTCCGTAGAGTCACGACTTCTCTCACAAATTTAGATAATATGGAAACAACATATCTTATAGAAAACAAGTTCATACATTACATCATAAGAATGGAACAAAGAATAATGCAAGAGAAAAACTCAGAAAATCATTGTGTACTTCGCATGCATTTGTGCCTCCCACTCCCAAGTACTCTCCTTGAGGCTACTATGCCTCCATAACACCTGAACAAAAGGAATGGTCCATCTACATAGCACCTTCTCCTCTCATTCCTCGATTCTTACCAGCCACTCCATGAACATTGCATCATCCTTTATATCTAACTCTCCCCAGTCAAGGATGTGGGAGTCATCTTGTAGATACCAACAGAGATGAGAGACATGGAAGATGTTGTGGATCCTATCCAACCATGGTGGAAATGCCAGCTGATATGCCACCTTCCTAACTCTTCCCAGAACCTCAAAAGGTCCGATGAACTTGGGATAAATATTAGTTCCCTCATTGAACCAATACATCCCACACTGAGGGGAAACCTTCAAGAAAACATGGTTCCCAACCTTGATCTATAAATGCCTCCTCCTATGACTGGAATACAAAGTTTGTCCATCATGTGTTGCCTTCATCCTCTCATGCAAAATCTAAACCTTCTTTGTTATGCTCTTCACTACCTCTGGTCCAAGCAGGACGACTTCCCCAACCACTATCCATCATAATGTTGAACAACATGGCCTTTCATAAAACCCTCAAACGGTGCCATGCCAATGGTATAGTGATAGATATTATTTTAAGAAAACTCTAATAGGGTCTAGTGTTGAACCCATGATACTCCAAAGTCCATAACACATGCTCGCATCATGTCTTCAAATTTTTGGATGGTCCTCTCTATCTTCCCATCCATCTAAGGGTGGAAATTTGTGTTGAGGTGTAATTGGGTTTCAAAAGCATTCTATAATCCCCTTCATACTCATGAGTAAAACTGTGCGTCTCGATCCAAGATGATGGATCTTAAAACTCCATGTATCCACACCATTTCACCTACGTACCATTGTTCTAAGGATTCCACTATGCTCGACTACTTGATCACTATGAAGTGAGCTGACTTCTTCAACCGGTCCACTAATACTCAAAGGTCATCACAACCTCCCTGAGCCCTAGGTAACCCCATGACAAAATCCATTGAGATGTTATCCCACTTCCACTCAATAATGTATTGGGGCTACAACAGACTGTCGAGAACACGATGCTTGGCCTTCACCTACTAACACATTGGGCAGCATGCCACAAATTCCACCACTTCCCACTTCACCTCGGACCACAAAAACTATTCTGTCAAGCCTTGGTACATCTTAGAAACTCCCTGATGTACCACTAGGTGTGAGCTATAGAACTCACATAGAACTCCCACACGCGTCTCTTCTGGGAAAATAGCTTCCCATGGAAAAAAATCTGATTCTAACTATCCTCTGACCATCTCTTCAGAGATTTACCCTAGACAACGCGATCATGCATCACTTTAGTTTCTGAGTCACCCCACTGAGACTCCTCCACCTTCTGCATTAAGGAATATTGGACTGTCATCTTAAATAGATAGCCTCAGCTGCTATCCACTCTCACATCTGGATGTAAAGTGTCCAAATCCTCCATCTCCTTCCAAGAATCCATGTATTCCCAAAAAATATCCTTTTGTGACTTTCTGTTTAAGCCATAAGCAACCATGTTCCCCTTTCATGGGGTGTAAGAGATCTCAAGGTCATAGTTCTGGAGGCACTCCATACACATTATCTACCTCAAGTTCAGGTATCATTGAGAAAATATATACCTTAATCTCTTGTGATCTGTGAATACCAAAAATCACTCCCAGATGAGGTAATGTCATTACAAAATTAGTGAGAACAGGACCGCTGCAAGATCCAGGTCATGGGTGGAATATTTACATTCATGTGGAAGTGACTGCCTAGACCCATAAGATATCACTCCTTTCTGCATCATCATCACACACCCCAATACTAGACTGAAATAATCAATAAAAAACACTACAAACAACACTCATTCCTCTAACAATATAAGCACTAGAGCACTGACCAGCTTCCCCTTCAAGTAGCTGAAGGCTAGCTAACACTACTCACTTAATATGAAGGTCTATCCCTTTCTGGTCAACACTATCAATGGAGCTGCAACTAGAGATAAGTTGGGTACGAACCTATGGTAATATCCTACCATATCCAAGAAACTAAAAACCTCCACCACATTCTTGGGTGATACCCAAGAAACTACTACTTTGACCATTTATGGGTCCACTTTTATCCCCTTTTAGGACACTGTGAGTCCATGGAAGTTCACCTCTCATGTCCAGAACATGCACTTGGACAATTTCTGCAGATTTTGTGGTTTCAGAGGACCTCTAAGAAAGTCCATAGATTCTTATAATGATCCTTCTCTGAACTTGAGTATATCAAGATGTCTTCGATGAACACGACAAAGAACTGGTCTAGGAATCCATGGAAAACAGAGTTCATGATCCCCATGAACACTACTAGGGAATTTGTAAAGATGAACGACATGAACATGAACTCAAAGTGCCCATACCTTCACCTGAAAGAAGTATTCGGGATGTCACCCTCCCACACCCTCAACTGGTGATACCCAGACCATATATCGAACTTAGAGAACCAATGTACTCCCTTTAATTGGTAAAAAAGATCTACAATCCTCGAGGGGGGGTAACGGTTCTTCATTGTCACCTAATTCAGTCTCCAATTGTCTATGCACAGTCTTATAGAACTGTATTCCTTCTTCGTGAACAGGACTGGACCACCCTAGGGAGACACACTCGGCCAGATAAAACCCTTCTTCATCAAGTTTTCAAGCTGAATCTGCAACACCCGAAGCTCAGAAGGCACCATCCAATATATATCCATCAAAATCATGCAGCCACTGGGTTACATGTATATTCTGAACTCAACATCACATCGAAGGTATAGATTCACAAACTCCTCTCGGAAGACATCCAGTAACTCACTAACCCCCCCCCCCCCTGAACATTCACCATCTCTATGTCTACGGATTCCACTGACAGCTCGGCTAACAAATAAGGAAGAGACTCCACAAGCCGACTACCCACCTGAAAACTCCACTCATAGAAAAATGTTATGCACTGGTCACCCATATCTAAGAAAACATGTTGTCTATGAAATAATTCAATAACATAATGCATAGAGAACAACCAGTGGATTCCCAGGATGTCATCTTATGGTGGAAACTGTAGCAGAAGAAGATCTCTAGTGGACTGATATGGTCCCAACATTATTCTAGATCCCTGAAAAACATCAAACAGCCTGGTATGACCTCCAACTAGCATACTCAACACTGGGGCCATGGAAAGACTCTATCTATCAAGACCCAGGTCATGGGATAAGCTGGGTGAAATAAAGGAGTGTGAGGATCTTGAAACAAAAAAAGCTCAATTGGGAGTTCAAAACATACTGATTTTACCTTGAATAACCTCCAGTCCTATTGGAACTACTTCCTCAGTGGTGTGTAACTTCCCACGCCCAGCTCCCCTTCCCCTCTGTTATCTACTTCATATTCGACCAAACCCTAGTCTAGGCCCCTAAGGAGAAACCTGTGGTCGGCCTCCTCTAACACAATCTACCCTCGGTGGAGTGGGAGCTCGCTGCCCTTGGTACTGGAAAGGCATGACCAGTAACTACTACTACTGATGGGGGCACAGAAACTATCCACCCTGTTGGACTCCTCATGTGTTAATCATGTTTTAATGATCACAAATCCTATTACTATTAATTAATCTCAATATTAATTGCACAACATCACAAATCCTATTACTGTTAATCAATTTCAATAATAACTACACATCATGTTTTAATGACAACAAATCTTATGGATGTCAATTTCTCTCTTTATTATTTACAAGTCTTATGTATGATCACAAATCTCACTTATATTATCACGCCTTTATATTTATGATTCATGTTCTCTTACTCTCTAATGATTAAACTTAATCCATATTCTGCATATTACTGTCTAAGTCTAAATACAAATATTTTTCTAAGTATGGACTCACCGTGAACCAGACACCGTGACCCAGACATCGTGAACCAGACACCGTGAACGACAAACCGTGACCTCGACACCGTGAGCTAGACACCGTGACATGGACATATCGTGAAGTTCATACCGTGAAGCTCATACCATGAACCATATACCATGAAGAAGAAACCATTTACATAATCATTGTGACATTGTTTCTTAACTTTTTGTCAATATTATTTAAATAATGCTAATGGTCATATTTGATGTTTTTAATGCAATTAATGTTATTTAATGATAGTTTTTGGCATGTCAGGAAACCGTATCTCATACCTATGAAAAGGGAATCATCACTACTGCCAGAACTCGTGGAGTATAAGGAAGATTGAGATGTAGTACACGAAAAGAGAAGAGAAGTGAGAAAAGTGTGACGATATAACAAGAAGAACTTACATACACTTGAGAGCACTGTGCTGAACTAGAAGAACAGTCATGAACAAGAAGGAGATTGCAAGACTTTCAAATAAATCTCATGAATGCAATCCAACACCACTGAAGAACACACAAAAAATCAAGAGATCATTCTCACTCCTGTAGAACACAAGATTAACTACGACACTCTGTTTTTCAACAGAAAAACCATAGAAGGACTTAGAAGCATTCCTGTTGAATCCAACGAGTCCATAGCTGCATTGATAATCACTAGAGCATTCTAAACTCTTATATGTTCTCTCTAAGTGATTTATTAATTAACTTTCGAGTAGTGTGGTGTACTCTGTATATCATATACACACACTGTCTCCTGCACTGAACTGGAGGATATCAAAATCCTCACTCCAAATCTCTTAACTCTTGTTTACCCAAGTCAATTGTGGAAGAGGTCCTTATGTGGCCTGGTATTTGTTTTGTTTCCCACGAAGAACAGTGGTAGAGGTCCCTGCGTGGCCTGGACAGTTTTGTAAACTGTTGTTAACCCCGATCCAGGGTGTGGATCAAATTTATATAAATTTGAGAGGACTAAGTCTCGGATTGAGACTGAACCTATTGTTATATCTACTGTGCATATTTAGTTTAAGTTCAAAGTATACTACATATATCTTATTTATTCCGCTTCTATTACTTTGAAATACAAAACTATTTTAAAGCTACTTTGATAGTTAAATTAGCAAGTGTTTACACTTATTGTAAATCAGTAGGTTGGTTTCAAAAGTTAGTTTGATCTTGTGGTTAAATTAACTGAGACCTAATCAATCTTTGAGAAGCTAAGTGAACATTTAAAATCTGTATAAATTCACTATAGTTTAACTTATTTTATAAATCGGGGGATTTTAAATAGATAATATTTTAACAGAAATTTTAATTGGAACTCAATTCACCCCCTCTTGAGTATCCACTCCGACCAACATTTGGTATTAGAGGCTTGTGTTGTTTAAATATTTTTGAAATACTCTGTTTTTTAACTATGATTTTAGTTGCATCTTTAAAGATCTTAAATTTCTGTTAGTTCTAAATTTTATTTGTTTAAATTATCTTTCTAAAATCTAGATATGGATAATAGACTAGAGGGTGATACTACTAACAGGACACCTTTATTCAATGGTACAAACTATGCTCAGTGGAAACTTAAAATGAAAATTCATTTATAAAGCATGGGTTTTGATATCTGGACTGCAATAGAGTCACAATATAAAATTCCAGAAACTAAAAGAATAACTTGGGATGAACCTACAAAGACTGCCTACAATAATAATTGTAAAGCCATGAATGCTCTGTACTGTGCTTTAGGAGATGAAGAGTTTAATATAATTTCTTCTTGTAAAACTTCTTTTGAAATTTGGGATACTTTGGGTGTTTCTCATGAAGGAACAACCAATGTTAAAGAAATGAGATTAAATACTTATACTATTAAATATGATAATTTTAAAATGAAGACTAATGAACCTATTTCTGATATGTATCTCAGGTTTAATGAGATAGTCAATACAATTAATTCACTCGGAAAGGTTGTTCCAGCAAAGGAACAAATTATGAGAATCTTGATATGTTTACCAGACCGATGGAGAGGCACATCTATTTCAATCAAAGAGTCATGTGACATTGCCACTCTACCTATCAAAGAACTCATTGGTAAGCTTATGATGTACGAGGAAGAACTCAAGGTGAATAAAGAGGAAGATGATGAACCTAAGAGAAAATATGTGGCTTTCAAGACTATTTCTTCAAAGAGTAAGGACAAAGAAAAATCTCAAATACAAACTGACAGTTCAACCAGTGAAAATTCAGACTCTGATAGGGATGCTGAAATGGCTCAGATAGCCAGAAGGTTTAAGAAATTTTATAGGAAGAATAAATTTTTTAGAAAATCAAATTACAAATGAAATTATGACAATAAGGGACATTGGAAGAAGGATTGTAAAAATCCAGATAAAAGTGATGAAGTTGTTTTCTATGAGTGAAAAAGGAAAGGACACATTAAAGCAGACTGTCCAAAGTTAAAATTCAAGAAGAAATATGATTACAAGGACAGTAAGTACAAGAAAGCTATGAAGGCTACCTGGAGTGCTTATGAAGACAGCACAAGTGAATCTGAAATGTCTGATTCTGAAAGAAATCATGCCAACATGTGTTTCATGACAAACACATCTGAGGTAACCTTAGATACTCCTGTTTTAAATTCTTATTATTCTGGAGATGATGCAGAATATGATCTTGATTCTGAAAACATGACTAGTGAGAAATTATTTTAATACTGTAATATGCTATAAGAGACATGCAATGAACTTAAGGATAAATAAAAATCATTAAAGAAACAGCATGCTCTCACTTAAACTGTTAAAACTGAACTTACTATTGAAAAATAGAAAAATTATCAACTGTTAAAGGAGAACACTGAACTGAAAATGTCTAATGAGCAAATTAGGAAGGACTTAGAGAAGTTCACAAATGGAAAAGAAACACTAACTCAAATGCTAGGAAAGCATGTTTCACCAAAATACACTACTGGAATAGGCTACAAACCTGGACAGAGACAGCTTATTAAGTATAGATTTATTCCTAAATCTGGACAGAATACTACTAGTTCTAGTTCTGGACATTTATATGCTTAAACTAGTTATTCACATAGTTATAAATCAAATAGATTTTATCTTTCAAAATCTTTTGATTCTGTAAATTATATGAGACCCATAAGACAAATTTGGGTACCAAAAGCTTTGATTGCTAACCTTTCTGGACCCAAGAAGATCTGGGTACCAAAATCATTTCTTATCTAAATCTGTTTTGTAGGAAACCTGCTTGAAGAGTTCCCACAAGAAGACATGGTATTTTGACAGTGTATGTTCAAGACATATGTCTGGGGATTACTCATGCTTCAAGAGTTTAATAAAGGTTGATAGAGGTCATGTCACCTTTGGTGATAATTCTAAAGAAAAGATCATTGGCCTAGGCCAAATTGGTAACACTGATTCAGTTTTAATTTCTAATGTTTTATTTGTTGATGGACTTAAATATAATATGTTAAGTATTTCTCAATTATGTGATGATGGTTTTAATGTAAATTTTGAAAATGACTCTTGTAATGTTTTTAATTCTAAAAATGTTTTAGTATTTTCTGCTCTAAGAAATGAAAATGTTTATGTAGTTGATTTAAATTCCTTAGTTAAGAAAAATGTTACCTGTTTAAATGCTTTTCATAAAGAGTCCTGGTTATGGCATAGAAGATTAGGACACTGAAATATAAATTCACTTAGAAAACTAACTAGTAAGAACTTAGTTAGAGACCTACCTAAACTTGAGTTTCCAAATGACAAAGTTTCTAATCCCTGTCAAAAGGGAAAGCAACATAAAGTTTCTTTTAAATCAAAGAAAGAAGTTTCAACTTCTCAACCTCTCGAGTTGGTTCACATGGATTTGTTTGGATCATCTAGAGTTTATAACTTAAATGGGAAGCACTATGTCTATTCCCTAGTAGATGACTTTTCAAGATATACTTGGGTATACTTCTTAGCTCACAAAATTGAATCTTGTTCTTACTTTGTTAAATACTCCAAATCTGTAGAAAATCTTAGTGGACTTAAGATTAAAACTCTAAGAAGTGATCATGGCCGTGAGTTTGAAAATCATGAATTTGAATCATATTGCTCACACAATGGCTATAGCCATAACTTTTCTGCTCCTAGGACACCTCAGCAGAAGGGTGTAATAGAAAGAAGAAATAGAACCCTACAAGAAATTGCTAGAACTATGCTTAATGAATATGACCTACCTATTTACCTTTGGGATGAAGCTGTGAATATAGCTTGTTATATTATTAATAGAGTCTTAATTAGACCTGTTCTTAAGAAGACCCCATATGAGTTGTGGAACAATAGAAAACCTAAAGTTAGTTACTTTAGAGTCTTTTGCTTTAAAGTCTTTATTCTCAATACAAAAGATAATCTTGATAAGTTTGCTTCTAAGAGTGATGAAGGAATCTTTTTAGGATATTCCTTAACCAGCAAAGCTTATAGAGTCTTCAATAAAATAACCAAGTGTGTGGAAGAATCTGTTCACATAAAATTTGATGAAACTGATCCACATGAGCCTAAAACCTCTCTTGAAAATCTTGAAGAAGATTTATCTGTTCTGGACCTTAATGACAAATCTAAAGAACCCTCTATAAAGACAACCAGTTCTGGACTTATTCTAGAATATTCTCTTAATGAACCCAAACCTAGAGAAGAACCTAAAATTTCTAGTCCTATATTTACTAGATCAACTAGAATTCTAAAGAATCATCCTTTAGATGCTGTTGTAGAAAATCTTGATAGAGGGACACAGACTAGAGCTTCTCTAAGAAATCAGGTTGAACATCAAGCCTTCTTGTCACATCTTGAACCTAAAAACATTGATGATGCTAATAATGATGAATTTTGGGTAATTGATTTGCAAGAAGAACTCAATCAATTTGAAATAAATAAAGTTTGGAATCTTGTTGAAAGACCTAAGGACACTTTCACAATAGGCACTAAATGGGTGTCTAGAAATAAAGTAGATGAATATGGAAACATAGTTAGAAATAAACTAGGCTAGTTGCACAAGGCTATAGTCAAGAAGAAGGTATTGACTATGAGGAGACTTTTTCTCCAATAGCCAGATTAGAAGCTATTAGGATTTTACTTGCTTATGCTGCACATCTAAATTTCAAACTATATCAAATGGATGTCAAGAGTGCATTCTTGAATGGATATATTGTTGAGGATGTTTTTGTTGAACAACCACCTATATTTTCAAACCCTCATTTTCCAAATCATATTTTCAAATTATCAAAATCTTTATATGGTTTAAAGAAAGCTCCTAGAGCTTGGTATGATAGATTAAGTACTTTTCTAATTTCCAAAGGTTTTACAAAAGGTATAGTTGACCCTAAACTTTTTATCAAACGAATTTCTAAAGATGTTTTAGTAGTACAAATTTATGTAGATGATATTATTTTTTGATCTTCAAGAAATTCCCTATGTACTGATTTTTCTAAAATGATGCAAAATGAATTTGAAATGAGTTTAATGGGTGAACTTAAATTCTTTCTTGGATTTCAAATCTTTCAAAATGATGATGGAATTATTTTAACTCAAAGTAAATATACTAGATATATTTTAAAATGTTTTGGATTGTATAGCACAAAAAGTAGTGACACTCCCATGAGTACCACCTGTAAGTTGGATCTTGATGAAGATGGTAAATCTGTTGATCAAACCACTTATAGAGGAACGATTGGAAGTATACTCTACCTGACTTCTAGTCGTCCTGATATTATGTTTAGTGTGTGTATGTGTTCTCGTTTTCAAGAAAATACTAAAGAGTCACATTTAAATGTTGTGAAGAGAATTTTTAAATACCTTAATCATACTCCCAATTTAGGACTGTTCTATCCCAGAGGACAATCATTTGAACTAGTTAGTTATTCTGATGCTGATTTTGCTGGATGTAAGTTAGATAGAAAAAGCACCTATGGAACGTGTCATCTTTTAGGCAAGTCACTAGTATCATGGTGTAGTAAGAAACAAAATTCTGTTTCATTATCTACTGCAGAGGCTGAATACATAGCTGCTGGAAGTTGTTGTGCACAAATTTTGTGGATGAAACACACATTACTAGACTATGGATATAAATTCAGACATGTCCCAATAAATTATGACAACACAAGTGCTATTAATATTTATAATAATCTTATTTCTCATTCTAGGACAAAACATATTGATGTAAGACATCACTTTTTGAGGGATCATTATCAAAAAGGTGATATCACTTTGGAATTCATTGGTACTGAATATCAACTTGCTGATATATTCACTAAACCATTAAATTCTGAAAGATTAGACTACATCATACATAATCTTGGTATGATTAATCATAAGTAAATATCTTATTGATCTTAATTTTTAATACTTTACTGTATTTTACTTTATGGTTTCATACTCACTGTGTTACAGTTACTGTTTCATGCTCACGGTCTCACCGTTAAGACTTTATGCTCACGGTCTGTCAACTCACTGTCTCACCGTGACTACACAGAATGCTCACTGTCTCACCATGACGACTACCAACTGTCTCACTGTGATGACTAGTTTTCATCACACCATAATGCCTACTCACGGTCTCACCGTGAAGATTATTTATATTCTTATTTTTAACCCGTATCGCGGTAATTTTTATTTCACCCCTATTTGATTTTCCGCATTTTTGTTTTTATGATGTTTGACATTCCCAAATGATAAAACTTAAGGGTTTCATTCGATTCCTTACCCGAACTCTCTTCAGAACCTTCCCTTCCCTCTTGCCCGAACCTTCAGTGGATGCCAAGGATAAAGCATCCATCTTCACCCTCGTCTGAGAAGCGCCGCTCTAAGAAACAGAAAAGGATACCGAGGATAGCTCCTGAAGGACCTCTAAACCCAAACCTGGTAATCCGTACAGTTGTACCTGAAAAAGAGGTTTGCCCAGAGTGGTTGTTGTCTAGCAAGTCTTTAGTTTTGAAAGTTTTAAAAGAACAAGGATGACTTGAATGTTTCTTTGGACAGAATAGACCGATTTACCCAAGGCAGGTATCTCAATTCTATCAGTATGTGAAGTTTTCTTTTGAGTTTGGAGAAAGATTTATGGTGACAAGCTAGATAAATGGTCAGAAGTGCTCTTTCTCTTAGAGGTTGTGGGCTTCATGCCTAATAATTCCACATGAAGGAGTTTGTGAAGACTACCAGAGAGACCCTCCTCCATCTTCTGATATCTTAAATCTGGAAAATGCCTTGGAAATTTTAACTGGTAATGGCACCAAGCGAAGGGCCATTGCTGCAGAGCTAGATGGAGAATCTAGACTTCTGTTCAAATTTGTTCAAAATTTGATTAGTCTGAGAAAAGAAGATTTTATTAGAATGAAGTATCAGGATGTGTTCCTAATTCACTTTTTGAAGAATGGCCATAAGATCAACCTTTGTAAGTATGTTATTAACCATATCTGTGAGCTGATCAAAGTCACTCCCAAATCCAACTCCTTGGTTTACTCAAGGATGATTTCAACTATGTTAGTTTCCAAAGGGATGGTTGGACCAAATGAAGAAAAGTTAGAGGACTTTGATTTCTTCCTATCCATGCCTATCATCAAAAGGATGAAGATTAGCTGGAACCCCTGGAAGAAGCAGTGGGTTGAGGATAATGATCAACTCTATAAAAAGTTTAATCCTGTTGACTATCCAAGAAGGCATAAGAATCTATCTGATCCTGGTTTGGAACCAGATGAAGTGGCTGAGTATTTAGAAGAAGAAGAAGAGGAAGTAACAGCTGAAGTATCTCCTAGAGAAGAAGCTGGAAGACCTCCAATGGAAACAGCTCCTGTTAAAAAAGAAAGAACTATTGTCCCTGTTGTTATCCCTGTTGAAATACTTCAAGGAGAGGAAGTTGTTGTTGGTTTGAGAGAAGAGGAAGCTCCTGCATCTAATGAGGGTGTCAATCCAGAAAATCATCCTACGGCTGCAAGAAATTTGGTTTTTCCTGATTCAGAACAGCAAGCAACCTTAGAGACAGATCCTGTTGAAGAGGATCTTTCTGTTGAGAAAGAAGCAAGTCTAGAAGCTCAACCAGTGGAACAATCGGTTCCTGAGATTATTCCCTCTGCTGAAGAGATGATGGAAATTGCCTTTCAACTGGCAAGGAAAGAGTTTGATGAATATATTATAGATGATCATGTGGATCTTGACCATGTTCCTGAGCCTATAGTCTCTGAAATGGAAGCACAATTTGAGGGGGAGGAACCTCAAAACCATGATATTATAGAAGCTGGATCTGCTGAAGCTTCTCAACCTACTATCACATATTCTGTGTACACTCAGTATTAATTCCCAAGATTTTATGATGTGAATGAGTCACAGCAAGTGACTAAAACTGGAATGGATCTTTCTTCTCTGTTTCAACTGAAGTTCGTAGCTCATCCAGAACCAGAACCAGAGCCCCAACCTCAATCTGAATCAGAATTTGAGTCTGAATATGACTTTGAACCTCAACCAGAACCTGATCCTCTGTCTTTACCTGTACTCTTACCCGAGCTACACTCCTTTGTGACCAAATATGATCTGAAAATTTTTGGAGAAACTTTGTTAGCTGGAGTTGAGAAAATTGTATCCACTCAACCTCGTCCAGTGACTCAATTAATTCAAGAAGATGCATCAATTCTCTTGGAAAATATTATATTTCATATTCAACCAAGGATGATCTAATAAATTCAAGAAGTAAAAGTTTAGAATAAGCTGCTGAGTGTTGATGTTGCAAATCTGAAAAATATGATAGCAAACTTGCAGAATGAGTTATCTTTGAGATCAGAGCCTGCTCCTGTTTCTGCCCATGCACCTGTTGCTGCTTCTCCTGAGCCATCTGATTCCCTCCTTGCTAGGTAAATTGTGTCTCAAGTTCATCCATATCTACTTTATTTTGATGAAAAGATTGGAAAAAGACACACCAAGATGCTGGAACGCATGAGGGAGCTTGTAGAAAATCTGAATAAGCTTACAGATGAATACACTGGATGCCTGCAAAAAGTTTTGAAATAGCTCAAAGTTCTAACCGAAGTTGTCAAGGCTTCACCTGCTTCTGGTCAGACCTCCACATCTTCTTTGGATGATTCTATGCTGAGATCCATAATCAAGGAAGAACTTCATAGTGCCTTCAGTGGCTTGGATCTGTCTTCTTTGACAAAAGTGGTTAAGAACGGTGATCGAGCATTGGACTTGGTTAGAATTAATTATAAGATAGCCAATGATGCTCAACAAGATATCACTAAGAAAATAGATTTTTATCTCACCCAGATTTTCTCTAAAAGTGATATGACAGATCACTTTAGATATCTTGTGGAAAATTTGAGAATCCCTTCGGTGACTCGAGATTTTAAAACTCAAGTTCAGAAACTTATAGAGTTCACCAGATTTTTGGACAAATTTATGGAAAATAAGGACGATTTTGAAAAGGCTATGCAATATGGTGGTGAAATCATTACTGATTTCATCAATCTTTTGAAGTCGTATCTTCATGTGCAGAGTACTGCTATAGTTGCTCTAGCTGTTCCACCCCTCAGACCTGGTCTACCTACCTTAGCCTCAACTTCCATGACAGTTATTCAAGCTCTTTCTAAGATCCAGTCAGTCATTATTGACCAACCACTGCCTAGATCTTCTACTATTCCTACTTTGGCTCCATCTGTTTTTGAAGGTCTACCCTTACCCTCTTTTTCTACCACATCTATTCCTTCTTCTACCTCAGCACCAGCTCCTGCTGCTGATAAAGGAAAGGAAAATGTGGATCCCTAAAGCGTCCAAGGACTGTTTTCTTTTTGATGAGATGTCATTTGTTGTTTCATGTTTTTATTTCTCCTGTATGTTCTCTTTTTAACCCTTTTTAATGAAAAATGTGTTGTTTCATTTCATTTTCTCTACTTTTTGATAATCCCAAAAGGGGGAGAAAAACTACAAGTGTCAGTACTATAATGCGATATGTTATTAAAGAATCTATTATTCTTTAAGTATAAAAGGGGGAGAAAAACTACAAGTGTCAGTACTATAATGAGATATGTTATTAAAGAATCTATTATTCTTTAATTTTTGCTATTCTAATATGCTAGTTTCTTTAATGTCACATTCCATTTATATTCTGACTATATCTGATTTGTGATCATCAAAAAGGGGGATATTGTTGGACTCCTCATGTGTTAATCATGTTTTAATGATCACAAGTCCTATTACTATTAATTAATCTCAATCTTAATTGCACAAGATCACAAATCCTATTAATGTTAATCAATTTCAATAATAACTACACATCATGTTTTAATGATAACAAATCTTATGGATATTAATTACTCTATTTATTATTTACAAGTATTATGCATGATCACAAATCTCACTTATATTATCACGCCTTTATATTTATGATTAAAGTTCTCTTACTCTCTAATGATTAAACTTAATCCATATTCTGCATATTACTGTCTAAGTATAAATAAAGATATTTGTCTAAGTACGGACTCACCGTGAAGGAATCACCGTGAACCAGACACCGTGAAGGACTCACCGTGACCCAGACACCATGACCCAGACATCGTGAACCAGACACTGTGAAGGACTCACCGTGACCCAGACACTGTGACCTAGACACTGTGAACCAGACATCGTGAAGGACAAACCATGACCTCGACACTGTGATCTAGACACCGTGACATGGACATACCGTGAAGTTCATACCGTGAATATCATACCGTGAACCATATACCGTGAAGAAGAAACTGTTTACATAATCACTGTGACACCATTTCTTAACTTTTTGTCAATATTATTTAAATAATTCTAACGATCATATTTGATGTTTTTAATGCAATTAATGTTATTTAATGATAGTTGTTGGCATGTCAGGAAACCATATCTCATACCTATGAAAAGGGAATCATTATTGCTGCCAGAACTTGTGGAAAAAAGGAAGAATGAGATGCAGTACACGAAAAGAGAAGAGAAATGAGAAAAGTGTGACGATACAACAAGAAGAACTTACATACACCCGAGAGCACTGTGCTGAACTAGAAGAACAGTCCTGAACAAGAAGGAGATTGAAATAATTTCAAAGAACTCTCATGAATGCAATCCAACACCACTGAAGAACACATGATGAATCAAGAGATCATTCTCACTCTTGTAGAACACAAACTTAACTACGACACTCTGTTTTTCAATAGAAAAACCAAAGAAGGACTCAGAAGCATTCCTGCTGAATCCAACGAGTCCAGAGCTGCATTGATAATCACTAGATCTTTCTAAACTCTTATTTTTTTTCTATAAGTGATTTATTTATTAACTTTCGAGCAGTGTGGTGTACTCTGTATATCATATACACACACTGTCACCTGCACTGAACTGGAGGATATCAAAATCCTCACTCCAAATATCTTAACTCTTGTTTACCCACGTCAACTGTGGAAGAGGTCCTTGTGTGGCCTGGTCTTTGTTTTGTTTCCCGCAAAGAACAGTGGTAGAGGTCCCTGCGTGGCCTGGACAGTTTTGTAAACTGTTGTTAACTCCGATACAGGGTGTGGATCAAATTTATATAAATTTGAGAGGACTAAGTCTTGGCTTGAGACTGAACCTCTTGTTATATATGTTGTTCATCTTTAGTTTAAGTTCAAAGTATACTACATATATCTTATTTATTCCGCTACTATTACTTTGAAATACAAAAATATTTTAAAGATACTTTGATAGTTAAATTATCAAGTTTTTACACTTATTGTAAACTAGTAGGTTAGTTTCAAAAGTTAGTTTGATCTTGTGGTTAAATTAACTGAGACCTAATCAATCTTTGAGAAGCAAAGTGAACATTTACAATCTGTATAAATTCAATACAGTTTAACTTATTTTATAAATCGGGGGATTTTAAATAGACAATATTTTAACAGAAATTTTAATTGGAACTCAATTCACCCCCCTCTTGAGTATCCACTCCGACCAGCACACCCCATTGTACTGCGCTCAAACTGGGATCTGGTTCCAAATATATCCAAGACCTCCATAGACAAATCATATCGGTCTCGGGCCCATGGGAAAAGGGTGATGACCAGAAGATCAGAACATAAACTACTGACGCCTACTCTATTATGGTCGAAACCTAGAAGTCCTCGACTCTAGAGACCTACCACTAATTACCTCCCCCTTGGACTAACTCGGTTGGCTCTCCTATTGCGGTACACCACCCAGTGAGTGAAACCTTTCCACTACCTCATTCTTCTTATGAGCCTCTAAGCATGCCAGTAGAGTAAAGGGTTTGACAATATACTGAAGGGAAGGTCTGATTGCCTCCTCTAATCTTCTCACATGTGACTCCTCATCTAGAAATATATCTGATGTGAATCGTAGGAGAACTTCGAACTTGATCCAAAATTTCATTACCGAGATAATCCCCTGCTAGAGGGATGGTAGCTCCTTCCTCTTCACGACCTTCATTGTGGAAGAAATGAATTCTTCCTGGAACTCCTTCTCAATGTTAGCCCATGAAACATCAGTCTCCTTCCTCTCTCCAAGGTAAAGCATCCACCATTGACGCACTGCTCCCCTCATCTGTCTCATTGCTAGAGGAACCTAGTACTCTTTCAGAGCCCAGATCAAGTTGAAGGTGATCACCAGCTCCTCGATCCAATTCTTTGTCTCCATGTCTAAGATGATACCATTGTACTTTTCTAGAGTCTTCCACTGGAAGGCACAAAGTGTCTTCTACCACTGGTCATCTTGCTCCTCTTGATCATCCCTCATCTGATCAACCACTTCAGCCTATTGTTCCTCGACTAATCATACCACATGTAGGAAAAATCTGGGTTACATAGCTGAAAATGGTTAAACAAGGAACTTCTAAGCCCGAGTAGTATGGAAATATCCTTTTTACGATTTATTTTTACCTTTTATATTTAAATTCCCAAAACACCCAACTCGCAAAAAAATTAAAATCATTATGATTCATGTACTCTTCCTTGGGTCTCAACCCGGCAATCAGCATTGTCTCACTTGGTTGTTCAGTAGGTCCCGTGTCCTTGCATTGGATCATGGTGAGCCCCAAAATCCCATGTTCTAGATGGTCTTCCATGGTCTATTTTAAACACCAATATTTCCTAACACTATTCCCCTACAATCCCATGCAATCCTCAATGTTCCTAACTATGAACCCCATCATATCTCTCATCAACCTACCTCTCATACCATTCTGTTACGACCATCCTTCTTCAAGATAAGGGAAGGAGAAGATAAGTGACATGCCCTTCCTTCTTCAAGATGAAGAAGAGATAATGACCCCCTGAGAACCTTTCATCAGTAGGCCCCAGAGTGGAAACTAGCAACAAGGGTATAGAATCTCCTACAAAATGGAATGAATTACCCTTTTTATGAAAATGGGATCAGGAGATAAGACGGTAAAATCTCAAACAACACCAAACTAAAGGTAAAATTAAATCCAAAACCATTCCAAAATGCATGTCCAAAAGTAAGATAATAAAAAGTACAAAAAAATTCCTAAAATAAAGTACCAAAAGAAAAGAGACTAAGAAGAAACACAAAAACTATCCCGACACCTGAGCTAGTAAAGTCGATCATGGTCCTTGATGTCCTCCTAGAAACCTGAAAACATATTTACATATGTAGGGTGAGTATACAAGTATACTCAGTTGAAAAAAAAACAATGCACAAGTGGAGGAACATAATAATTCCCCTGTGAGAAAACAGTAGAACCTTGAAGCAACTACCAAGGAGTTCTAAACAGCCCAACCTCACCAAGACACACTCACCAAATAATGAATGTCAAGTCAAGTATTAGTATAATCACATCGACATTTGGGTACTCAGAACCTCTTTCCCATTGGTTAGATTCTCATTCCTAGCAGCTAACATCTTGACGCTACCACTCTTCCAAAACCCAGTACCATGGCCACAACCCACTCGCACACACCAAGGCCTCTACCACACAACACAACTCGCCTGCAGACATCTGGGCCACAACAACCACACCTCTCGCCTGAAGACACCTCAGCCTCATACCAAAGAAACTTTGGATAATGATCCTGGACTTGAAACACCTTGCCCCTTATCCACAACAAACATGTAGAAGGATCTTGGACTATGGTAAGACTCATGCCATTATAGCATACCCAGATACACTTGAGAACTACAAACCCGAAAGAGGGTACGAGGAAGAGAGTCAGTAACCAGCCTTCCATCCTCCCATCAAGATGTTGGGAAAAACATCCTCCCCAATGAGATGGGGGCATTCAACACATGGTGCTCAACAAGGGTGGGGTATGTATGAAAATCACAAGGAACTACAATTTATACATATAAGTAATCAAACACTCATCCCAACATATGAGATTCAAGCACCCAAACAAACAAGCCCACTAGTACCACTATTACTGATACCTCTATATGCACAACCCCAAGACACCCACTGCCAAAGCATGAACCCAAACCCTTTTCATTTAACCACTTACTATTTATTAATTAAGGGGTTAAATTTTATTTATTTCAGAACAAATGGAAAACTACCAACCATAACCATACAAAAAATAAAAAAAAACAACAAAACCAGATTTGTAGTCCCACTACACACCCCCATTCAACCAATGCCAACTATCATTCTTCAAAGTTATACCGCACAATCCTTATCTCACAAACTTTTCCCTCATACCTGTTTCCCAAAAACATCCTAGATGCAGTCTCACTCCATATCAAGTTCATAACCACACCACAGCCTAAATTCCCAACATCGCTCCTACAGCAACCACACAAACAAAGGCAATACAACTTCTTACAAGTCCAACTATTCCATAATCAATCAGTCTATCAAACTGAGATAGCGAAACACCCCCTATACAACCCCATACATAAGACCCACAACAACTAACATTAATCCACAACCCCACAACACACACATACCACACCCTTCTCATAGAACCAACCAAACACAGCACACAACCACACCATTTAGCCAAGAACATTTAGATTTAACTAATACTGACTGAAAATTATTTTTTATATGATTATTGAATCACTTTTAACAGAAGAGTGAGAACCACCGAGTCCAACAAAACAACCATAAGAACAACATAAAAGAACCCAAACAACACATGTCATGCCTCACCCCATAAGCTACCTTGAGATTAGGCCCCCACCAAGCATGAGTACTCGGAAACCAGTCCCATGTAAGGATGCATGGGCATGGAACTGATGGCCAGGCCATACCCCCTCAGTCTTCCACTCCAAGTGTCATGCAGAAGTGGCGGCCTTAGGCTCTAAACCTCATTTGAAGCGGAACCATGTAACAAGAAGCAAACCAAACACCAAACCATCTCCAGTATAACAATCTGAGATTAATCCTCATTACAGGAACAACGAAGGTGAGAGTGAAAAACCAAGTATTAAATAGATAAAGTTAAATAAGCATCATTGAAGAAAAGTATAATAATTTTAGCATCCATATCCCTGAACAACTTCCAGGAAATAGTTGTTACCTAAGTGTGTGGCTATTCACTAAAAAGAACCTCCAGTACATAGGTAAGTTTATCCCATACCTCTATATACTCTTCAAGACAGATCAACCCCTTATTGAAACCCCCAACCAGTATCGTGTCCTGTTTGTCAACCCAGGAATATTGATCCTCACTTAGATTCATTCCAATGTCATGATCCATCATCTTGGTCGCTTCCTCTTCTGAGGCATTGAGAAACAGCACCTGCTCTATCACCTCATCCTCTGAACACAGAAGTAGATCCAAGGAAAGTTCAGGTTGGCCAGGTGAGTCCTGGCACATGGCCTCACTTTCCACCTTCTCTTCCATTTTCTTTTTTGCTGATCGAGTCTACAAGGGGGAGGTAGGGAGGAGTAGTCCCTCTTACCCATCCTCCCCTTGTTACATCTATTACTCCTCGGGTTGGTTTCCCCTGTGGAATTACTCCTACTGCCTTCAATGGTCCCCTCCATACACTCCCCAAATGTACCAAGTCCATCAAAGCTATTCTTCACCAGAATAGCATATTGGTTCCATGAAATACAGCCCCCTTCCTTACCAACTGGATTACGGACCTCCTCATCTAGTGAAGGCCCCTTCTTCTCCTTGTGTAGGTCCTCACTGCCTCTAACCATCTCCCCACAAACTGCTCTGCTAGTGTCCTCCTCAGCATCTGCCACTTGGGTCTCACCCTCTGTTTTCCTACCATCACTCCAGGGAGCCTTATACTGGGCGAATTCCTAATCACTTGGCTGCATGACCTCCATTTCACCTCCCCCTCCCCTCCGAGATCCACCACTATCAGCTCCAAAAGACTCATCATGACAGTCCACTACACCACCTGCCTCATGCTCCACTATGTCCTTTTTCCCCACCACCTAGGTCAAAAGTTTCACCTCAGTCTTCTATAGTGAACCTCCCACGGGTTCGGATGGTTCACCCAATTTAGTCGGGATCACCCTAGCATTCCTCCTCAATTATAACCCATGTGTAACCTCGACTGGAATGTTGAAATCTCCTTTTAGTTTCTCCATCTCTACCATCCGCTGAGAGTGGAATTCCCTACCACTACCTCCACTTATTTTCATCTGTGATGGGCCGATTTCAACACTAGCTAAATGAGCCTTACCTTTCACACTAGCCTCCTTCTTAGTTGTAGACTGGATTCCCTGGCGACGGACTTCCTGCAGTGGAAGACCTTTACGACAGACCTCCAAAGCATGACCCAAACGACCGCATGAGGATCATAAGTCTTTCCAACTCTTGTATATGACCTGTTGTTTGCACCTATAATCCTATCCAATAGTAATCCAGACATAATCAAAAGGATTTCGAGATGCATCTAATTCCATGCATACCCTTGGACTAATCGGGTGACAAACTGCTTCAGTGCGGCTATCCGAACAAAAAAATCTACCTACGAGATTACCTATCATGGGAATAACAGAAGGATTCTGAAACAGCAATGGAAGATTGGGAAAACTAACCCAAACCGCAGTAGATGGTGAATCTCGATTCATATGGAATTCAAAATACCATCAGAAGAGGAAGAACCGGGACCCATTGACATTACGCGGAGTGCTCGACCATGCTTTGATGAGGTTTGCTTCCGATTCAAATTGAATCATGATGTGGCGGTTGTCAAGCAAGCCGACAATCGCCCTTTCCTAAAGATCCCATGAGCTGAAGATAAACCTATCGAACACATCAACCAAAGGTCTTCTAAACTTGAAGCGAGCAACCAAAGTGAGGTTAAGGAGGTCAGTGGTTTCGGAGAATTCAGAGGTTAAAAGATGAAGATTAGGGAGTCCATCAATGAGATCCGAAACTTTAGGGCTTAAAGAAGCTTTTGGAAATGGGGGAAGAAAATCATGGTTGGAAAATGGACAAAATGCTGCCCCTGCTATCCCATAGGGGTTCTTTAATTTCACAATAAATAACATGGGTGATCACAGAATAAGTTTGATCCCAGGGAATCCATTTATTAACCATGTATAAATGATTAATCATATTTCATGTTACATCAATTTATTCAAGCATCTCGACAAAGTAGAACATCACATATGCACAAACAAAGACCACCATCAACCATTTTTTTCAGGAGGCATGCAGTCTCAACAATCCAAAAAAATAAACAAGGATAACTGATAAAACAGGTGATCAACATCAAACAATATTAAATTCCCTACCTATTATTATAATCGGTCTTATTATCTATTTATCATAAACATCCCTGCCCCATATTTATTACTTGTGTAAACAAAAAATAATTCATTCATTCTTCACAAGGAATCATTAGTACACCCACCCTGAATGGTTTACAATTAAGGAGAGACGGAATAAATCCCTACCTGAAACTACAAGAGACCAAAACTCCCTATGTGCCAAGAACAGGGGATCATGTGAGTAGCAGGGAAGAAATCCATGAAAGCTAAGTATAAGGCGCTCAAGAATAGTTGCACTACTTGTCTATGGAGGAAGTATCTAGGTGCACCATTAGGGAATGAAAAAACACAATGGGAAAGGAAGATCACAACTTTGAAGAGACATATCATATTTTAAAGAGAAAACAGTTTCAAAATCCATTAATCATGGGATCGTGGTCAAGATCACACTGTTTGAGTATATCAATGCCCTTGGAGCATTAGGGTATTAAATATATACTTAATATCCTTCAAATTGTTATTAAAAATTCCCAAAAAAAGTCTTTTAACATAGTTCACATCAAATAAGATGTAAGAGGGGAGAAACATGAAAACCAGGAAAAACAGGGAAAACTACAAATGAGTCACCGATGGGTGAGTCACCGATGTGGAGCCATCGAAGGGTGAGCTAATGATGCGACCTACCAATGAAAATCCAACGAAGCTGAGCTGCCAACGCATCGACCTACCAACGCCCTGACCTACCGACGCCTCAATGTAACGACACCCTAACCTACCGACGCCTCGACCTACCGACACCCTGACCTATCAACACCTCAACCAACAGACACCCTGACCTACTGATTCCCTGACATGCCGATGCTGACGCCCCTAACTTTCCAAAGCACTGACATGCCGACACTGATAGTTCAAAACTAGATTTTATAAAACTCTTAAAATGAGCTATTGTTGCCTCCGAGAACACCATAATCCATGATTTTCACAATGGAATGGCTTGGGGAAATCCAGGTAATTATATTATGATGTTTGATTGGATCGTTTTTTTAGAGAAGGGGAGCAGATAACCAATCTATGATCATGATTCTTTCTAGAGATAGTATATTTTTTTATATTTGTTTGATACATGTATTTTATTGGATTCTTTTTTCCCTTATGTCTTAACTTTTTTTAAAGATACAGGACATAATCATATTGTATATGATATAGACTTTGACATTGTTTATTACTCATGTTATATGGATGTTTATCTTCTATTGTATAGTTATTTGATATTATTTGGATATATGATTTTTGTGATTACATCACTATGATACACTCTGATTATAAGGGTATAGCTTCCTCATTATACCACCTTATAATCTCACTAATTGTCTGTAGGCTCTGGCATATGGGGATGCACACTTGATCCCATCTAACCCCCCTTCTCAAGACACTGTTTAGTGGCTCCCAGTTCGGGAAATTAAAAACTTGTACCAAAGGATTTTTTTTCTTGCATTAATAGTTTGATACAATAAAAAGGATATTAGAAACATATTGGATCTTCATTGTATGATTTTCCTTGGTGTATCTAACCAACATTTGGTATAATTACTATTTTTCCTTGAATGAAGAATTTTTGTTCAATATTTTCCCTTTTACAGATGATTTAACTCAATTGTTGTTTGATGAATTTGATATGTGATGTTATTGTTTTTTTATTATAGAATTTAATTTTATCCATGTAAAGTTATGGAAATGAATATTTGATCATTCATCATATTAGGCACCTTATAGGATTCACATTCCATGCATATCCATGCTATATAGGATGCATTGAATGACTTCATGAAAACTATTATGTGTCCCTAGTGTGATCTAAATGTTATTTGACTAAGATTTCCTATAGTAGATCGAGAAAAATATTTAGTACTTAATGTTCCTATAATAACCTAAATAGTGTTTACATTTATAGGCTATAGAAGACACTTTAATCAGTCAATTATGGAATTATGAACTATGGACCATTGGTCACATGTGCTGGAACGTGTTATGGCCTAGATTAAATGGATGTTGTTATTAAATTTATAAGGTGCATGGGATATTGAAGATTGGAAAATGGTAATCATTATAATTCAAAAATTTTAGAGAAATTTAATGAAAATAAAAATTTAAAATACTTACTATTCTGAAATGGAGAGGTCTCCATTAAATATATTTTCCGATAGAAATTGACATACCATTTACTAGGACTCATGCTATAAAATAGAGAGCTTGAACTAGACCTAACTTTAGAAGTGGGAAGCAGGATCTGTCTCTTGTGTTCTTTATGATAAATCTTTTTAACTAGTCCTCACTTCAAAAGTAGATATAATGTTATGGATTTTTTATTGGAAGGCATTACCAATATTATGTTTATATCTGTGAAATTTCTACTACTCAATTTTTTTATAAGGATTTTTCTCAGAATTATTGTTAAATTCCACCATAAAGACCTTTAGTCATTTTCTAGGAGGGTGGAGACAACCATGATCTAGAGGGGGTGTTCTATGGGTTACCAGTAGAACCACCTACAATACAGCTTTCAGCACCGCCCATAGGTCCGAAAATGGGTTGACCCATAGTTTTCGGAGGAATTACTATGATTTATGAAAATTATGCAAGGATATCTACATCCTGCATCATCTATGGAATAGCTGACATGTGTTTTCTAGCAACAGCATCCACTAACCTTTTCTGGGGATGGAAATCCATAGGCTATGAAGCCATGCATTGAGACTATTTTATCAATTTTTCATCATTTGGAGACTCCTCTAGAGAGGAGACTCGTGATCAAGCTGTATATACTTTGAGGATCCTCCAATAATGGGTGGGATGCTCTAGACTAGGCTGATAGGATTTCAGTTATGGTTTTGAAGGACTTCCAATCAAGATTTTATGACTACTTATTTCTTGAGACTTTGAAATATTAAATGGCTAGTGAATTTATGTGTCTAGAGAAGGGAGTTATCACTATTATAGAGTATTCAGATCTCTTTTTATATATTTTTTGTTTTATGCTTGTTTTCCTTGCTAATGAGACATCTAGGGTGAGATTCTTAGTGGAAGGTCTCAGCCATGATGTTTGATAATTGGTGAAAGTGTTTTGGATGACTACTATTACTAATACATAATTTTATGAACTTATTACTGAATATAATTTGATAGAATTTGGGGGCCCGAAGAAGGGTAGTGTAGATTCTTGACATGGTGGTTCAAGGACAGCCGAAAGGAAGTGACATTTTTAATTTTCTTGTGAGGGGAATAATGTCCTGAGTTTGATTTTTGGTAGTTCCAACTTATGTCATCATCATGGGATGCATGGAAATATGAGGAACCGGTGTGATAGTGACCTGGTTGAGTGTCGATCTTATGGATGGATGGGTGATATTTAGGGGTTTTACAGGACCTTTTCACCAGTGGTCAGTGGGTGGGGGTTGACCTAGATTCTATGTTTAGGAGCTAGATTCATAGTTATCCCTGAGGTTGAGAACTGGATTGTCACTGACTATTCAGGCTGAGGAGGTTGTCTTGGTCTAGGGATCCAGAAACCAATTGCACATTGAAAAAATAGTGGGCCTACATAGGGTACTCAATATGTTACTCAAGGTTGAATTTCAGGCTAAGTATATTTAGTAAAATCGATACCTAAGGACAAGTGTGTCAAATCATCTATGATGAGAGGTATGGTGGATGTAGCTTCTACTCTATTATCTTCCCTTTTTTTATACAAGTGATTCCCATATCATTATATTTGTACTTATTTTGGAGAGGCTTGGGATCACTATTTAGTTTTTTGTTGGTGGGGTGACACTCAATACTCAATTGGGAATCATAAAAGACAATTTACAACTATGTAGAGAGTTACCCCTTGAGAAATGAAGGTATGTCTATTTATGGGGACAACATATTATCGAAATTTTAGGGTTTAATATTATTATTAGGATTGATTGGTTGGTTCCCTGTCATCATTTCGTTGACTACTAACATCGTAGAGTGACCTTCACATCACTAGAGGGAAGTATGTATATCCGTAGGGGTGAGTGGGACATCCATGCCAGTAGAACTAGACCAGAGAAATATGGGATTGGTGGCATGATAGTCCAGATTGCTAGTTTATCTCTAGATGATCAGAGAATTCAACATGCTAAGTTCCCGTTAGTAGTAATTAATTTTAGGTATGTATTCCCAAATGAATATTCAAGTTTACCTCCTGATTTATAGGTGGATTTCTCTATTGAGATAGTTCCATGAGCTTCACTGGTATCTGTTCCTCCTTATTCCACTACTGATTTGTGAGATATTAGGAGAAAAATTGATGAATTAGAAGAAAATTTTTTTATATGACCCAGTACTTCTCTATGGGGTTCATGTAACGACCAAACTTTTGTTAATGAAAATCCCTCTTGATCTAATTAAATGTCTTAATATGTGAAATGGTTATACAACATATGCACTTCTTTTGTTTTATGTTTTTGGATTTTAAAATACAATTAATAATTGTGATCATTGATATTATAGCAGTTGAACAGTGACCACATGATTAGTATAAATATGGGCTTTAACAAATCCAATTTACTCACACAAAGGAAGTTATGGCCTCATCCAGTAGACTTGCCCCCTATGAAGACCATTTGTCAGAGCTCGGAAAGGAGGTGGTTTCATTGTGATTTTCTCTTTACCAAGCTCATGCCAAGCTTGAACACGTTAAGCTTGAGCTAAACCGCCTATGGGAGAAGTGGAAGTTGATAGAGATTACCACCCGAGCGATGTTATCCAAGTCACCCCAAGAGTCTGTCACCATCGCACAACTCACCCTTCGGTCTTATGCGGGTGTTTTAAGGGGTTATGTAACAAGACCCTAGTACTATGGTTATGTACATTATTTTTGTATATAATAATTAATATACTTTCATTTTATTATTGTTACATTATAAATAGTTTTTAAAGAACAAATAGTATTTTTAGTTAATATTCAACTAAGAAATATATTTTGATGAATTAATGGATTTTTGAATTAAATAATATTTTAATAAAATGTTATTATTATTATTAAATTAATTTTTATTAAATATAAATGATCGTATAATTTTATGAATGCAATTGTAATTTTTAGTAAGGTTTGAAATCCATTTTTGTCAAAACCCATGAATTTTCGATAAATGTCAGTTTTTATTTTAAAAGTGAAAATTAACATATTTTGAAAATTATTTAGATAAAATTATTATTATTTCTAGAATCTGGACGTTGAAATTATCCAATGGTGAATGTTTCATAATTTTTTGAGATAGTCAAATTTTTGGGTAAAAATTAAATACTATTTAAATATATAATGTTTTTTATGACATTATAATGAGCCAATAGTGATGTAATAAAATACTATAAACATTATGTTTGGACAATATATTTTTTACCATTAAAATAATTCGATTTTGGGTTTGTTTGATTTATTTTACAAAGCTTTAGTGGACCCTTCAAGACTTATTAAAAATTTTATCTTTTTAAATTGTTTTCCTTGGGAGTGTGACTCACCTCCACATAAGAAACCCTATTATTTTAAGAATTTCGGACTTTGAAATTATAAAATATTTTTTCCCTCCCCTTTGGAAGAAAACATGGGCAATAACCATGGGTTGTTTTGTGGTTTTGATTAGTTTATTGTGAGGTGTCCCAAACCTAAATAATAAACAATTCCCTCTCCTTTCCTATATAAACCCACCCAAGCTCCCACTTACTCCTCACTCAATTCCTTTTTAGTTCATCCAACCTCTACCCTCCTTTCTCTAGAATCCTCCCAAGGCACCCCGAACTCCCAAGAAGCCTATCTCAAGCCTTTGGAAGCACACTTCCAAGTAAGGGTTTTCTTCCTTTCTCATTTTTGTCCAATATTCTTTAAGTTGTTATGCCCTTTAAATTTCAATTATAAATGTTGGGGTATGGTTTTTCACATCCCCCATACTTCACTCTTTATTTTTGAATGATGGGAGACCCATTTCTCTCTCATTAAATGCCTCTCATGTACACCTGTTACTATGCTGAAATTCCGAAAGGAATTTCTCTCTCCTCATTTACATTTAAGAAATTCTTTTGTATCATGAAAATAAATTCCATTACATTTGTTGGGACATGTATCCATATGAACCCTTAATATATATGTCATGTAAATATGATGAGACACCCCTTTCTCTCTCATCAACCATTTTTATGAGTTCTTATGTCACGTTGTTAGGCTGCCGAAATTGCACCGCGTTTTTCCAAACCAAAGTCATTGTGTCGTGAATACCATTCCCCTTTCTCTATCAAGGGTATTCACCATTATGCACATTTACTTATTGTTTAAAGAGTTTCATGTATGTATTCCACCTTCGTTTATCTTGTAATAAATGATTATGTTGAATTATTCAATGTTTTATGATCCATGTGGCACACTTATGCATGAAGTGAAATGTTTAAGAAGGGTGCGCCATGATAGTGCTCTAATGCTTTGGGTAAAGTATAGTATCATGATACATCATGTGAAATGGGTGTTTACTCATTGTAATTCAAGTGAAACGAGGTTTTACTTGTGATTCATGTGCAATGAGTGTTTACTCATGCTCCATGTGCAATGAGCCTTGGCTCATGCTAATTCCATGTTAAGTGTTGTTGCCACATTTCAATGTTATGATTATCATGCTTTATCATGCCTTTATGTTTATGCTACTCTTGTTCTCTAATTATATCCCTATATTCTAACATGTATTTTATTCCTCATGTTATTCCATGTTTATTCCCTTACTGGGATTTATAGCTCACCCTTTTCTTATGCATGTCCTCAGGTTATCTCATGCAATGCTAAGAACGATGGAATATAGTGTTCATGTAAAGGAAGTTTTCAATAAAGATGTTGTATTTCATTTTGTAAGTTGTTATGTAATGATACTAATCCCCAAAGACACTATACCTCTCAATATTCTATGTTGTATCAAGTGATTTTTATGTAATAAATTATGTATAATTGTGTAATAAAAAGAAGGGTTGTCATAGTTGGTATCAGAGGATACGTTTAGTTATTTTTGGGATTAGGATTAGAAAACCCTAGTGAAGCCTTAAGGATAAGAATAAGTATAATAAAAACATCCCTAATTTTTTGTGAGTATTGAGTAAGTGGTTTATCAAACAAACACATCCCTGTATGGATACGTGTAGGTAGAGGCGGCTCTGGCATAGATGTATCGTAGGGGTAAAACCCAAAAACACTACTGAGAGCTAGACTCGAATGTGAACTGCTGCCCGACAACGGGCCTTGTTTTACTCTTGGTTACAATGCTCCCGGGGGATATTATTTGGTATATTCATGAGCTTAGTACAAACCATTATTAAGGGACCAAAAATCCCATAAGAATATAAGTTAAGAAATAGATTCAGGATAACCTAGATTTAAACCTAAGAAATCACAAGTTAGGATATACTTCTTCTTTATAAATTTAAACTTTTATGTTCACGGTTTCCTTTTTAGGATCAATGGCTAAGTATTTAAGACCTCTAATTATACGTTATTTTTCATATTTAATGGCAAGAAATAGAAGAACACGTTCCAACAACCAATGTGATAGACAATGTGAAGATTTCCCTAATGATATGCCTGATATGACGGGAGTAGGTGCTCAAAACATCATGAAAGTACTTACTCAGCTGGCTCGAGTTATGAATAATAACATGAATCAGGAGGAACTCCCTCCTCCTCTATGTAAAGAGAAAGTTTCCTTAGAATCCTTTATGCGTCAAAGGCCTCCCATGTTTAGCGGATCTTATGATCCCCTCCTCACGGAACAATGGATTAACTCCATTGAAAAGATATTCTTCGTCCTCTAGTGCTTGGAAGAGGAGAAAGTTGTAATGGAGGTCTATCATTTTGATGGGGAAGCTAATCATTGGTGGACACTGATCAAGAATACAAATTCCCAAGAGGAAATTTATTCTATGAATTGAGAGGAATTCAAGAAGATGTTTTTCAGCAAATATTTTCCTCGAACCCTCTATCTCAAGATGGAAAGAAATTTCCTCGGACTCAAGCATAAGTAAGATGAGTACATCAGGACGTATGAAGAAAACTTTACAAGGCTTGCATGGTACACCTCTGGCTTTGTCATGAACACCGAAATCAAGGTGGATCGCTTCTGTAGCAGACAAAAACTGAGTCTACTAAAAGCATTGGTGATTTGAGACTTCGACAGTTATGAGGATATTGTCTGTTGTGACCTCGAGGTTGAACTTTATATTTTAGACTCTCAGTGGTCTCATGGGCCCAGTGACAAGAAGTGGAAAATAGGGAACAACATGGGTGGTCCATCAAACAAATCCCATGATGGAAAGAATCCCGACTTTTCCGCTTGCAAAAATTGTGGGAAGAATCATCCTAGTAACTATCTCAAGGGAACCATGAATTACTTCAGATGCAGAAAGTATTGTCATTTGTACAAGAACTACTGAAGGGATATGAAAAATCCCGCTAATTTTGAAGAAGAAAGGAAGGCTCAGATCAACACTCAGCTGGAAGTGAAGTGTTGAAACTACAAGGAGCTTGGGAATTATGTAAGAAATTTCCCTAAGCCGATGGTTGTTAGAGGAAATCAAAAACAACCTCTGAGGCAACAACAAAGGGCCTATTCTATCACTACTGCTGAGGAGGATCCGGTCAATGATGTGGTGAGAGGTACTCGAGTTATTCATTCAAGAATAGTGAACGTACTATTTGATTCTGGTTCTATGAATTCTTTCATATCTTGCATGTTTAGTATAAAAAATTCAAACACCACTTCAAAATTTGGAGGAAAAGTTATTTGTGAGAACAGAAAATGGGGAAATCGTTGCATACATGGTTTATAACTCCTCCCCAGTAAACGTTTGTGGACTGAACCTCCCAGAAAATCTCATCATACTTCCTTTAGTAGAGTTTGGCACTATCTTGGGCATGGATTGGTTGTCTTTATACAAAGCCACTATCAACTTCTGGGAAAGTGAGATCGCTATTCACATCCTGAAGCATCATACAATTATTTACAAGTGAAAGTAGGAAGATGAACCTCTTTTTGAATCATCATCTCAAGTGTGTATATTTCTGCCTTATGAGAAAGCATATCTAGCTCAAATGATTAAGACAAGGGAGAGAATCGTGCTTGAAGACATTCCCATTGTGAGGGATTACAATGATGTATTCCCTGAAGAGTTTCCTGATATTCCTCCAGACCGAGAGGTTGAGTTCTCAATTGAACTTATCCCTGGATCTCTACCAATCTCAAAGATAGCTTATAGAATGGCCACTGTAGAACTGGAAGATTTGAAGAAGCAGTTACAGGAGAATATGGAGAAGGGTTTTATACGCCTGAGTGCTTCACTGTGGGGTGTTCCAATCCTCTTCTTCAAGAAGAAGGATGGATCAACGCGCCTCTGCATTGATTATAATGAGCTCAATAAAATCACGATAATGAACAAGTATCACCTGCCACAGATAGATGACTTGTTCGATCAGCTTCGTGGGGCCAGCTATTTCTCTAGAGTAGACCTTTGGTCAGGATTTCACCAATTAAAAGTGAGGAAGGAAGATATTCCCAAAACTGCCTTTCAAACAAGGTATGGACACTATGAGTTCATAGTGATGCCCTTCAGACTCACTAATGCTCCGAAAATTTTCATGTATTTAATGAATATAGTCTTTAGAGATTACCTCAACAAATTTTTGGTAGTATTTATTGATGATATTCTGATATACTCTAAGAGAAAGGAGGAACATGAGGAGCATTTGAAAACTATTTTAAAGACTTTGTGAAGGTAGAAGTTGTATGAAAAGTACAATAAATGTGAGTTCTGGATGGAGGAAGTATCATTATTGGGTCATGTTATCACCAGCAAAAGGATATCTGTAGACCCTACCAAGACGAAGGCAATTGAAAAGTGGCACAGGCCAACTTCTGTAATAGAGATCCGTAGATTTTTGAGTCTAGCTGGGTATTATCGAAAATTTGTGAAGAAATTTTCACAATTGTCAAACCGAATGACCATGCTGACATGGAAGAGAGTAAAGTTTTTCTGGACAAAGGAATGTAAAGATTATTTCAAGGAGTTGAAAAAGAGGCTTATCACTGCACCAGTACTCACACTCCCTATAAGTGGAGAAATCATTGTGGTGTATAGTGATGCTCCTAATAAGGGATTAGGTTTTTTTCTGATGAAATATGATTAAGTGATAGCATATGCCTCAAGGCAGTTGAAAATCCATGAGCATAACTATCCAACGCATGATCTGGAGTTGGCGGCTATGATCTTTTCCTTGAAAATATGGTGGTATTATCTCTATGGGGAGAAATGTGAGATATATACTGACCACAAGAGTCTCAAATATATATTCACATAGAAAGAGCATAATATGCACCAGCGATGATGGATAGAGCTCATCAAGGAATATGAATGCTCAATCTACTACCATCCCGGTAAGGCAAACAAGGTGGCAGATGCTCTAGGTAGAAGGGATCCTGCATCTTTATCAATGATGAGAATTGAAAAGGATCTGATATTCTTAGATTTTAAAAGGATAGACATGGGAATCATTAAGGGAGGAACATCATCAATCCTTTCTCAAATGATTTCTCAACCATCCCTCTTGGAGAGAATAAAGGATGCTCAAAGAAAAGATGTGGAAATTCAGAAAAGGGTGGAAGCTGTTAGAAATGAGAAATCCTCTGATTTCAAAGTTGATGAGGAATGAGTTGTAATATTTGGGATGCAATTATTTATACCATCTAATCCATAGATAATGAAGGATCTATTGAATGATGCACATATCCCGTCCTTCTCTATCATCCTATAGAGCACAAAGATATATCGAGATCTCCAAGAAAACTCTTGGTGGGACAATATGAAAAAGGAGATTTCATAGTATACATCAAAGTGTCTGGTATGTCAGCAAGTGAAGGTTGAGAGACAAAAGTCTAAGGAGATGATGAAACCACTACCCATACCAGCATGGAATTGGGAGAACATTACCATGGACTTTGACACTAGACTTCCAAGGACATCCATAGGAAATAATGCAATATGGGTCGTTGTGGATCGTCTAAAAAAGACATCTCACTTTATCGCGGTTCGAGAAGACTTCTCATTGGATCAACTTGCATGGGTTTACGTCAAAGAAGTGGTAAGGCTGCATGGAGTACCACTATCTATTGTGTCTGATCGAGATCCAAGATTCACCTCTTAGTTTTGGAAGAGTCTTTAACATGCTCTAGATACTAAGCTGAACTTAAGTACGGCTTATCAAACTCAAAATGATGGCCAATCTGAGCGGACTATCTAAACACTTGAGTACATGTTGAGAGCATGCTCAATGGACTTCAAAGGAGAATGAGATCAACATCTTCCTCTGGTTGAGTTCTCATATAACAACCGTTTCCACTCGAGCATCTGAATGGCACCATATAAAGCCATGTATGGGAAGAGGTGCAGAACACCTGTAACGACCCAAAATTTCATTAATGGAAAATCCCTCTTGATCCAGTTAAATGTTTCTTTATGTTTTTATAAGATGTCAACTTCTTTAGTTTAACGTTAAGATTTGTGACCGTTACTTTTATAGCTGTTGAACAGTGATCATCTGGGTAGTTTAAATATAAGTCTTTAACGAACCAATTTTTCTACTCAGACAAAGGAAGCGATGGCCTCATCCAGTAGAATTGCCCCTTACGAAGCCCATTTGTCGGAGCTCGGAAAGGAGGTGGCGTCTTTGGGCTTTGCCCTTGACCAAGCCCAAGCTGAGCTTCATCAAGTCAAGCTCGAACGTGATCGTCTACGGGAAAAATGGAAGTTGATTGAGATTACAACTCGAGCAATGTTATCCGAGCAACCCCAAGAGTCTGTCACCATCGCACACCTTACCCTTAGGTCTTATGCGGCTATTTTAAGGGGTTATGTAACAAATAAGTAGCACCATGTTCATGTACATTATTTTTGTATATAATAATGAATATAATTTCTAGTCATTTTTTATACATTGTAATTAGTTTTTAAAGTACAAATGGTGTTTTTAGTTATTACTTAATTAAGAATTATATTTTATTAAATTAAAGGATTTTTGAATTAAATAATATTTTAATAAAATATTATTATTAATATTAAATTAATTTTTATTAAATATAAATGATCTTATAATTTTATGAATGCAATTAAAATTTTTATTAAGGTTTGAAAGCCATTTCTGTCAAAACCCGTGAATTTTTATAAATGTCGGTTTTTATTTTAAAAGTGAAAATTCACATATTTAGAAAATTATTTAGATAAAATAAATATTATTTTTGGAATCAGGACGTCGAAATTATCCAACGGTGAATTTTTCATAATTTTCTGAGACAGTCAAATTTTTGGGTAAAAATTAAATACCATTTAAATATATAATGTGTTTTATGACATCATAATGACCCAATGGTGATGTAATAAAATACCATAATCCTTATGTTCGGCCAATATATGTTTTATCATTAAAATAATGAGGTTTTGGGTTTGTTTGACTCACTTTTCAAAGCATTAATGGAGCCCTCAAGACTTATTCAACACTTTGCCTTTTTAAATTAATTTCCATGGGAGTGTGACTCACCTCCACATAAGAAACCCTAATTTTTTAATAAGTTCGGACCTTGGACTTGTAAAATATTGTTTTCCTATTTCCTTTTCCAGAAACCATGGGCAAATACCATGGGATGGTTTTTGGTTTGGATTATTTTAATATAAGGGGTCCCAAACCTAAATAATAAAGAATTCTCTCACCTTTCCTATATAAACCCACCCAAGCTCCCACTTCCTCCTCACTCAAATCCCTTGAAGTTCGTCCAACCTCTGCCCTACTCTCTCTAGAATCCTCTCAAGGTGCCCCAAGCTCCCAAGAAGCCTCTCACAAGCCTCTCTCTAGCCTTTGGAAGCACACTTCCAAGTAAGGGTTTTTCTTCCTTTCTCATTTTTGTCAATTTTCTTTAAGTTGTATTGCCCTTTTAATTTCATTTATGAATGTTGGGGTATGGTTTCGCACCTCCCCCATACTGCCCTCTTATTGTTTGAATGATGGGAGAACCCTTTCTCTCTCATTAAATGCCTCCCATGTACACCCGTTACTATGCCGAAATTCCGAAAGGAACTTCTCTCTCTTCTTTTATATTCAAGCAATACTTTTGTATCATGAATCTAAATTCCATTTCTATTGTTGGGACATGTATATATATAATCTCCTTACTTTCCATTACATGTAAATATGATTAGGAACCCCTTTCTCTCTCATCAACCTTTTTTATGAATTCTTATGTCACGCCGTTACGCTGCCGAAATCACACCGATTTTCTAAGCCAATATCATTGTGTAGTGAATACCATGCCCATTTATCCATCAAGGGTATTCACCTTTATGCACATTTACTTATTTATTATAAAGTTTCATGTATGAATTCCACATTCCTTTATCGTGGAATAAATGATTATGTTTTATGAATCCATGTTTTATGATCCATGTGGCACACTTATGCATGAAAATAAATGTTTAAGAAGGGTGCGCCCTTTATAGCGCTCCAATGCATTGGGTAAAGTATAGTATCATGATACGTCATGTGCAATGAGTTTTTACTCATGCTAATTCAAGTGCAACGAGGGTTTACTCGTGCTTCAAGTGCAATGAGGGTTTACTCATGCTCCATGTGCAATGAGCCTTGGCTCATGCTAATTCAATGTTAAGTGTTGTTGCCACATTTCCATGCTATGATTATCATGCTTTATCATGCCTTTATGTTCATGTTTCTCTTATGCTCTATTGATATGCCTATTGCCTAACATGTATTATACTCCTCATGTTATTCATTGTGTACTCCCTTACTGGGCTTTATAGCTCACCCTTTTCTTATGCATGTCCTCAGGTTATCCCATGCAATGCTAAGTACGAAGGAATGTAGTGGTCATGAAAAGGAAGTTTTCAATAAAGATGTTGTATTTCAAGTTTAAAGTTTTTATGTAATGATCCTAAGCCCCAAAGACACTAAACCTCTCGATCTTATTTGTTGGATCAAGTGAAGTTTTATGTAATGAAGCATGTTTAAGCCGTAATAAAAAGCAGGGTTGTCATAACACCGGCATGTTGGGATGAATATGGTGAGCGTAAGCTGCTAGGACCAGAAATGGTCGATGAAATGGTGGAGAAGGTGAAAACCATTCAGCATCATATCAAGGCAGCCCAAAGTCTACAGAAGAGTTATGAAAATAATTTTCAATGATACCTTGAGTTTAAAGTTGTAAACATGGTATTTTTATGCATATCTCCATGGAAGAAGGTCATGAGGTTTGGAAAGAAAGGGAAGTTAAGTCCTAGGTACATCGTCCCCTTTGATATTCTTGATCATGTCAGGGATGTGTCCTATCGACTAGCACTTCCACCTACTATGGCCAAAGTACATGATTTATTTCATGTATCCCTCTTAAGGAAGTACATACCAGACCCTTCGCATGTACTCTCTTTTGAGGTGGTACAGTTGGGGATGATCTTTCCTATGAGGAGCATCTAGTGAAGATCTTGGATCGTAGAGACAAAGTTCTATGCAACAAGACTACTCATCTGGTCAAGGTACTTTGGCGAAACCATATGTATGAAGAGGAAACATGGGAACTGGAGGAAGAAATGAAGGAAAAGTACCCACATCTATTTGTGGCCTAAAATGTAAAATGAAATTTCATGGGCGAAATTTCTGAAGGGGGGAAGATTGTAACGACCCAAAATTTTGTTAATGAAAATCCCTCTTGATCTAATTAAATGTCTTAATATGTGAAATGGTTATACAACATATGCACTGCTTTTGTTTTATGTTTTTGTATTTTAAAATACCATTAATAATTGTGATAGTTTCTATTATAGTCATTGAACAATGATCACATTATTAGTATAAATATGGGCTTTAACAAATCCAATTTTCTCAGACAAAGGAAGCGATGGCCTCATCTGGTAGACTTGACTGGTATGAATCCCATTTTTTGGAGCTTGGGAAGGAGGTGGTGTCATTGTGCTTTGCTATTGACCAAACTCAAGCCGAGCTTGAACACGTTAAGCATGAGAGGAACCGCCTACGGTAGAAGTGGAAGTTGATAGAGATTACCACTCGAGTAATGTTATCTGAGCCACCCAAAGAGTTTGTCACCATTGAACACCTCACCCTTTAGTCTTATGCTGGTGTTTTAAGGGGTTATGTAACAATACCTTGGTACTATGGTTATGTACATTATTTTTTTATATAATAATGAATATACTTTCATTTTATTATTGTTACCTTGTGAATAGTTTTTAAAGAACAAATAGTATTTTTAGTTAATATTCAACTAAGAACACTATTTTGATGAATTAATGGATATTTGAATTAAATAATATTTTAATAAAATATTATTATTCGTATTATTTTAATTTTTATTAAATATAAATGATCATATCATTTTATGAATGCAATTGTAATTTTTATTAAGGTTTGAAAGCCATTTTTTTCAAAACCCATTAATTTTCGATAAATGTCAGTTTTTATTTTAAAAATGAAAATTAACATATTTATAAAATTATTTAGATAAAATGAATATTATTTCTGGAATCAGGACCTCGAAATTATCCAAGTTGAATTTTTCATAATTTTCTGAGACAGTCAAATTTTTGGGTAAAAATTAAATATCGTTTAAATATATAATGTGTTTTATGAAATCATAATGACACAATAGTGATGTAATAAAATATTATAAGCTTTATGCTCGGCCAATATATGTTTTACCATTAAAATAATGTGATTTTGGGTTTTTTTGATTTATTTTACAAAGCTTTTTTGGACCCTTCAAGACTTATTAAACATTTTGTCTTTTTAAATTGATTTCCTTGGGAGTGTGACTCACCTCCACATAAGAAACCATATTATTTTAAGAAGATCAGACTTTGTCCTCATAAAATATTTTTTTCCACTCCCCTTTGGCAAAAACCATGGGCAAAAACCATGGGCTGGTTTTTGTCTTTGATTAGTTTAATGTGTGGTGTCCCAAACCTAAATAATAAACAATTCCCTCTCTTTTCCTATATAAACCCTCCCAAGATCCCACTTCCTCCTCACTCAAAGCCTTTATAGTTCGTCCAACCTCTTCCCTTCTCTCTCTAGAATACTCCCAAGGTTCCTCGAGCTCCCATGAAGCCTCTCTCAAGCCTTTGGAATCACATTTCCAAGTAAGGGTTTTCTTCCTTTCTCATTCCTGTCCAATATTCTTTAAGTTGTTATGCCCTTTTAATTTCAATTATAAATGATGGGGTATGGTTTTCCAACTCCCACATACTGACCTTTTTATGTTTTAATGATGGGATACCCCTTTCTATCTCATAAAATTCCTCCCATGGACACCGGTTACAATGCCGAAATTCCAAAAGGAATTTCTCTCTCCTCATTTACATTCAAGAAATTCTTTTGTATCATGAATCTAAATTCCATTACATTTTTTGGGACATGTATCTATATGAATTATTTACTGTCCATGTCATGTAAATATTATGATACACCCCTTTCTCTCTCATCAACCATTTTTATGAGTTCTTATGTCACGTTGTTAGGCTGCCGAAATTGCACCGCATTTTTCCAAGCCAATGTCATTGTGTAGTGAATACCATGCACATTTCACTATCAAGGGTATTCACCTCTATGTACATTTAATTATTTTTTAAAGAGTTTAATTTATGTATTCCACATTTTTTTATCGTGGAATAAATGATTATGTTGAATGATTCAATATTTTATGATCCATGTGGCACACTTATGCATGAAGTGAAATGTTTAAGAACGGTGTGCCATGATAGCGCCCCAAAGCATTGGATAAAGTATAGTATCATGATACGTCATGTGCAATGGGTTTTTAATCATGCTAATTCATGTTCAACTAGGGTTTACTCATGCTTCATGTGCAATGAGGGTTTACTCATGTTTCATGTGCAATGAGCCTTGGCTCATGCTAATTCCATGTTAAGTGTTGTTTCCACATTTCCATGTTATAATTATCATGATTATTAATGCCTTTATGTTTATGCTTCTCTTGTGCTCTATTGATATTCCTATTTTCTAAAAAGTATTGTATTCCTCATGTTATTCCATGTTTATTCACTTACCAGTCTTTATAGCTCACCCTTTTCTTATGCATGTCCTTAGGTTATCCCATGCAATGCTAAGTACGAGGGAATGTAGTAGTCATGTAAAGGATTTTTTCAATAAAGATGTTGTATTTCATGTTTTAAGTTATTATGTAATGATCCTAATACCCAAAGACACTAGAAATATCGATCTTCTATGTTGTATCAAGTGAAGTTTATGTAATAAATTATGTTTAATTGTGTAATAAAAAGCAGGGTTGTCATAGTTCATCAGTCATTTTACCCAATATGGTGGATAGAATCCTCATATTATGTATATATTACCTGAAATTTAACGAATTTATTGTTGTGAAATAATATCCTCTACCATGTATATATGATCTCTTTGATTAGCTCTGAGAAGCTTGGGTTTTCTCAGAAATTATTTTGAGGATAGGTTATCACTAGGTATATGTTAGACTGACTAATTTACCTCACACAATGTTTCATAGTAGGTATGGAATTTCTGAGTATCTGGTAATTACATTCAGTCTCATGAATGTGCCAATAGTTTTCAAGTCTTTGATGAATCATTTTTTCCACACATATTTGGTTGCATTTGTGGTTATTTTTATGTAATAAATCATGGTGTATTCTAATACTCTACATCATCAATCCAAACACCTTGACATCATTTTGAATATACTGAGAGATCATAGATTGTATGCCATGCTCTCAAAATTTTAGTTCAAGATGGATGAACTTCACTTACAGGATCACATCATCTTATATAAAAGAGCATATATGGAACCACATATGGTATGTTTTGAGGTTTTTTGGTAGAATACTAACAATTTCTTTGATATTTATAGATTATATTGATTTAAAAGTTATTACAGGGTCTTTATCCAAGAAATATTATGACTAGATATACCTCTTAAGTGTTTGACCAAGAAGGGGGTGAAATTTATATGGGCTAAAGCATGTGAAAATGATTTTCCAGATCTTTAGGGAAGGTTTACTTTAGTGCCAATCCTAATTTTCTTGAGCCTAGAATAAATTATATGGTTTACTATGGTGCATTAGGTATTGGTTTGGGAGTATTCCTGATGAAGGGGGATCAGGTCATGGAAAATGAGTCTCATCAGTTGAGTCCACGCAAGAGGAATTGCCTAATATATGATCTCGATTTAGATGCATTAGTGCATGCCTCCCATTTTTTGGAAGTACTATTTTTTGGGAGGGAATTTTATGGTTTTCACGGACCAAAAAAGACATAAATACATCATTGAGAAATTTGGCTTGAATATTTGGTAGTGAAGGTTGGTGTAGTACCTCTAGATGTTTGATTCAGATCTATCCTATATTCCATGTAATGTATATGCAGTAGTTGATTCTTTAATCCAAAAAACTCAGGTACAACCGGTTGAAGAGGCCAGTAGTGAATGGAAGTTGATGGCCTTATTTTCAGAGTTTCACATAGAGGTGTAAGATATTCTTATATAGAATTTTCATTCATTCTATATTGTCAATTCCATTATTATTTATTGAGTGAGGATGAGACAACCTTCATATTCTGAGGGCCTAGTTATATGGGTGGGTCTGGAAGGTGAGGACCTACTATAACGACCCAAACATTCATTAATGAAAACTCTTTATAATGTAATTAAATGTATTATTATAAGAATTGGTTATATAACATATGCACTTCTTTGGTTTTATGATTTTGGATTTTGAGAATACCGTTATGAATTGTGACCATTGCTAATATATTCGTTGAACAATGATCACATGATTAGTATAAATATAGGGCTTTAACAAATCCAATTTACTCAGACAAAGGATGTGATGACCACATCCAATAGACTTTCCCCGTATGAATCCCATTTGTCGAATCTCAAAAAGAGGTTGCATCATTGTTAATCTCTCTTGGAAAATCCCAATCCAATCTTCAACATGTTAATCTCAAAAGGAACCACATACGGGAGAAGTGGAATTTGATAGAGATTACCACCCGAGCAATGTTATCCGAACTACCCCAAGAGTCTGTCACCATCACACACCTTGCCCTTCGGTCTTATGCGGGTGTTATAAGGGGTTATGTAATAATACCTTATCACTATAATTGTGTGCATTATTTTTGTATATAATAATTAATATACATTCATTTTATTTGTTACATTGTAAATAGTTTTTAAAAGAACAAATAGTATTTTTAGTTAATATTCAACTAATGAATCTATTTTTCTAAATTAATGGAATTTTTAATTAAATAATATTTTAATAAAATATTATTATTAGTAAATTACTTTTTATTAAGTATAAAATGTCGTATAATTTTTATAAATACAATTGTACTATTTATTAAAGTTTGAAAGGTGTTTTTGTCAAAACCCTTGATTTTTGATAAATGTCGGTTTTTGTTTTAAAAGTGAATATTCACATATTTAGAAAATTATTTAGATAAAATTAATATTTTTTTTGGAATTAGGATGTCAAAATTATCCAACGGTGGATTTTTCATAATTTTCTGAGATAGTGGGATTTTTGGGTAAAAATTAAATACCATTTAATTATATAATGTGTTTTATGACATCATATTGACCCAATAGTAATGTAATAAAATACTATAAACATTATGTTCTCCCAATATATGTTTTACCATTAAAATAATGTGATTTTAGTTTTATTTGGATTTATTTTACAAATCTTTAGTGGACCCTTTAAGACTTATAAAACATTTTAGCTTTTTAAATTGATTTCCTAGAGAATGTGACTCACCTCCACATAAGCAACCCTCTTATTTTAAGAATTTAGGCCATTGGACTTATAAAATATTGTTTTCCAATCCCCTTTAGCAAAAATCATGGGCAAAAACCATGGGATGGTTTATGGTTTGGATTAGTTTAATGTGTGGTGACACAACCCTAAATAATAAATAATTCCCTCTCCTTTCCTATATAAACCCACCCAAGATCCCATGTCCTCTTCACTCAAATCCATTGGAGTTAATCCAACATCTACCGTACTCTCTCTATAATCCTCTGAAGTCACTCCAGGCTCCCAAGAAGACTCTCTCAAGCCTCTCCCAGGCTTTAGGATCACACTTTCATGTAATGGATTCCTTCCATTCTCATTTTACCCAAGTTTCTTAATATTGTTATGTCTTTTTATATTCTATTATAAATGTAGGGGTATTATTTCCAATCTCCCCTATACTTTCATCATTATGTTTAAATGATGATAGACCCCTTTATCTCTTATCTATTCCTTCCATGAATACCCGTTACCATGCCGAAATTCCGTAAGGTATTTTCTTCCTTTCTAATTTTTGTCCAAATTTCATTATGGTGCCATGCCATTTTATTTTCAATTATAAATTTTGGGGTATGATTTCGAACCTCCCATTATTTTCCTCTTTATGTTTGAATGATGAGAGACCCCTTTCTCTCTCATTGATTCCTTCCATGAATACCTGTTACCATTCTGAAATTCTGTAAGGGATTCCTTCCTTTCTCATTTTATCCAAGTATATTAATATTGTTATTAATTTTTATTTTCAATTATAAATGTTGGGGTATGATTTCACACCTCTCCTATAATTTCCTATTTATGTTTTAATAATGAGTTACCCCTTTCCCTCTTAATGATTCCCTCCATGTATATTATAACACCTCGACCCCAGTTACCCATAGTTGATGCATTATTACATAACATTGGCATGATACAAGGAATCATGTCCCGAAATACCAATCAGTTTAATAGCCTTGGAATTACTATATACACTCATAAGTTTTAAATTACATCATGAAATAAAAACATCAACTACTTTTTCCTTTTTTTACACACAATTATATCCATAGCCTATCCCTGCAGGTTAACCATAAAATAATTCTTCACATCCTAGGAAAAATAAAACATAGAAAGGGGTAAGCTCAGATTCTCAGTAAGGATAACAATATAGCATAAACTTTCATAAATAAGCATAAACATTTAAGGAAATGTATAAGACTAAAACAAAAGCCTTTTAAACTTGAACTTCAGTATAATATGGAAAAGATAAAATGAAATAATTTCATTTACTTATTCACATGGATATTCTACTAGTCGAATAATCACATGCAATATCAATAGCCACATTCATAATGATGGAATTCATAATGTCAGACTTCATAACCACATAGTCAAGGCCTTGTGCCAAGACTACAAATAAGATTTTCTCAAGGCCTTTTTCCAAGACACTAGTTTGTCTCATGAGACCTACCGATGCATCGAAGAGCTATAGTGGGCTCCACCCGTCACTTACTAAGTCCAATGCATTCCACATATGAAAAGTTACAAACATAAAATAAACATTCATAATAAAACTATCATATGAAATGTCAATACTTTATCCATAAACAATGAATGGTATAAAAATAACACATCCACAGTCATACATAACTCATTGAATAAAATATAGAAGATTGTATTATAATAAATAATCCCCAATCAAGAATAGTGAATAATATTGACATAGATGAAATTAATCATCCAAAATATTTCAGATAAATACCCCCCTTTTTCTTTAAAACATTTAAAAGTCTCACTATTTATCAAGAAGCTGTTTAAAATAGATTTTTGAGTCAAAGTGTCCCATACCAATTTGAAACTTATAAAAGGAATTTTAAATTTTAAAAACTTAATGTCCATATAAATAAATCCTTAAAACCATTTTTAAAACATGGGCATTAATGAGAAAGATTTAGAAGAATAAATCTTTAAAACATTTAAAATGATATTTTAGTTAGAGTTCATAACCAAATGAGAGATGCTTGGATACAAATAATTGAGGTAATAAAAACTTTATAATATCATGATAATAAAGGGATTCATGATATACTATGTCAAAGTACATTATATACACCATATAAAAGTGAATTGGCGCATAATCAACAAAGAAGTCTTAAAGGAATGTAAATTGAGATGAAATCCCTTATAATGACCGTATCCTTAGGTAAAGGATAAATCAATGACATAATTATGTGTGAAAAATATAAACACATTCAATATGATTGGATATTAAATGTAAATAAATCAGAGGATATTCACACATATTCCTGTAAAAACAACACCAATGACTCGAATGTTTAACTCAATGGATAGAAATTGAGTTAAAATTACTCTTGTCGTGTTCATATCAATGACTCAAGAAACTATAAATAGAGTGATTATGTGTATCAAAATTATATCCACAAAAAGGGTAGTGGAAATTATTACATAAATAATAAATAGTGATTCCACACATAATCTAAGAGTAAAATTATCAATGAAGTATGCGTAAATCCCAATTAGTGGAAATTGAAATTTGAAATTCTCTTGCCGATTTAGTAACATACAAAACATACACCCCATGAAAGAAGGATCATACAATGAAGATGTAAATACCCATAAATTAAAGTATATTACACAAAGGATATAATCATAGGCAGTACACAATACACCACATGCAATAAATAAGTGGCGAACAATGGAAATCTCACGAAATTGAGAGTGAGATAAGAAACCCCATACCACGTTGTAATCAATCGAGTTGTATGAAAAAAGTTAATAACCACCAAATTAATCACAGAATAACATGAATATAAAGGTAATCGTGATAATATATATCAAATGGTAGTACACAATACACCACATTCAATAAATAAGTGGCAAATAATGGAAATATCACGGAATTAAAAGTGAGATAAGAAACCTCATACCTCATATCCGACTTGACTCGTTTATTCTTTAATGTCCTTAATAATAAACTAAAGTTAATTTATACTTTCTTAAGAAAATTTTTCAAGTTTAATATTCCTTTTATATCACTTATTACAATGTTATAAATATTTTGTAATCATTTAAGTTAATAATGGTCGTTTTGTCGATATTTGGTAATTTAGTCAAAACTGACCTTGTTATAATTACAAATTGTCCATGTGGTAAAAATTATATTATCTCAAGTATCATATTCATGATTTAAATATCATGTATATCATATATATCCAGTATATATATATTTATTTATTTATAATTATTTCATGATATTTGGAGATAAGAAATGAAATGCACCGTTCATGGAGACGGTAAACCGTACGTACGCATTAACGCTACTTTCATTTATATATATTTAATAAAATGAAAACTTAATGATACATAAGTATATTATAATTAAATTATAATATAATATGATATATTTGTTACATAATTTAAATAACTCCATCCTTTATACGTTCCATGTATGTCAAGAACGAATCATATCACCTTGAGGGGGCGGTAGTCCGCACTTCCTCAAATGAAATTATCGTGTTCACACATATTGGAAAGCATAAAGGTGTGTTTGTAAATGAAAATTACAGAAGAATAGATAAAACATAAACATAATATATATAATATATAAATACAGTGCTATCATAATGGCCACCTTAAGAGGAGGTAGGAGATAATTGAACAATCATCATTTCGTGAGGCAGTAGTTTTCCGTCCACAGAAACAGTATGTTCTTTTCCCATTGGATGGAGGTGTGTGTAAGTGTAGCTCGAATCTTTCTCATAAAAACAACCTAGTATATTAAGGATAATTTTTTTGTTATAAAATAAAGTAATAAAAAGAGTTTAAGGGGGTTGAAGAAGTAAAATAAAAGAAGAGAACTTTAGGGAAGACGTTACCTTAAAATTGGGTAACTCCCTTTGGTTTGAACCAAAAGGATTTCTTGAAGTTCCTTCTACCTAAGGTTGGGCTTCTCGGTAGAAGGGAGGGATATTGATAGCTTATTTGGGTAGATTTTGGACGAGACAAGGGGCTTGAGAGGTGTGAGGAATGGGCTAGAAGTGAGGGATTTTTATATGGGGGAGGAGGGGCTCTTTAGGAAAGTGTGAAAATATTATTTTATTATATAATGATTTTTGGTTTCTAAATGTCCAAAATTTATTAAAGTAAAAGATAAGATGACTAATGGTCGAAATAAAATCATCCAATAAGATTTTTACTGGTTTTGGATATTATTTTAATCTTTATAATCTTATTTATTTAAATCATTTATTAATGAGGTAAACACTGCATCATTATTGTGTCATAAATAATTTATTTATTTGATGTCTAAAAATTATAAAAAAAAATTCCATAATATAGGAAATATTTTTATATTTCTAATGAATATTTATAGTAAAATTTAACAATTATATAACCCCACATTAAAATTGTTTTAGCAAAACAATACATGTTTATGATATTTTTATTTTTACTTAAAATAAAAATTATTAATATCATTATCTTACCCAAGTGGCTTTCAAAGGCCAAAAGTCTCACTAAAATATTGTCTTGGTCGGACATTAATCATCCAATAAGGTTAGGAAAAGTTTTAAAGTAATTTTTTATTAATAAAATATTATTTTTACCTTGAATTACCCTATTTATCTTTAACCACGGTAAATAAAAGTCAAAAGTTACTATTCACAAAAAATTATTTTCATATTATTGAACCACATTTTACTTACTAATAACAACCATGTATGTCGGATTTTCAAAATTCAATTCACAGAAGTGGTAAAATTTCATTTAAATGAAAGTCATATTTTTAACTACTACTTAGTGGTTTCACTATTCATCAAAAAATGAAGTTTTTAAGAAAAATACAAAAAATTAAGCCTAAGATATATTTGATATTCCGAATTCAAAAATTATGTCTATTTTACCAAATTAAAAAAATATAATTTGGATTAATTAATTTAAAATTAATTCCCTTTGTCAAAACAAAAAGCTTGTTTTTAAGAAATAATAACTATCAAAAGATTGATACTTGTTTATGCCCAATTTCAAAGTGAAATTTCTTACAATGACCAAAATTAGATTAAATGTTAAATACATAATCTAATTATACTTTAAAACTATTTAATAAGATAATCTAACCATATAAATAATTTATATTAAAAGGCAGTTTTGAATTAAAATACAGTATTTTTCACTATTCATTAAAAAATGAACATTATTAGAAAAATACCAAAATTCCATCCAAAGTAAATTTTGATATCACGATTGTAAAGAAGAATTTTATTTTGTGAAATTGAATATGTAAAAGTGTCAAATATTGGATTTAAAAAGGGTTCCCCATTAAAAAGTTGTAAAATTGCATGTTTTTTAAAAATACATTTTTTATCTGAAAAATTGAAATTTTTCTTATAATATTCCTAAGAAACACATAATAGATAAGTTAAAATTATATGGATTATATAAAATTAAAAATCTTGTTAATACTGTTTGTAACCGTTTTTTTTTATGGCTAGTTGGGTATGTCGTGGTGCACTGGAAATCAGTGTTGCGTGTAGTACATGTTATTGAATTACTTTGAAAAGATAATGTACCAAGAAATCTTATAGTGTTACATATATCGGTTACCATCCCATACCGGGTTGGGTCTGGTCGGACCGGACCCAGAAACACTTAAATGGCCTTATCTTGAAAGCTTTATGTCCGTTTGACGAACCTTCTACGACGCTGGGACCCTTGGATCAAGAAAATCCGTTTTGTATACTCTACATGAGTTTTGGAGAAAGTTGGAGTACGGCTAGGTTGGATCGAACCCGAATCCAATCGGTCCCCTGGAGATAAAACGCTTATAACTCACAGACTGGGTGTCCGATTGACGCACCGTCTGTCGCGTTGGAACCCTTACGACATGACGGTCCTTTGGGTCACTCATTTGTGAAGCTTAGTGGTGGTTAGGTATGAACTATATCTCGAGGGGAAGATTCTAAGAAAATCGAGTGCACCGGGTGCGAGGAATCTAGTGGCTGGCTGTAACGTGAAGAAAGAACATCAATCTTGTATGGGTCAGCATCTATCAGATCCTATGTGGGTTAGCGCTCAGTGATCATTTTTGGGTCAGCACATACCGATCCTGTGTGGGTCAGATCCTGTGTGGGTCAGCACTCAGTGATCCTGTGTGGGTCAGTGCGTACCGTTCCTGTGTGGGTCAAATCCTGTGTGAGTCATCGGGGGTTAGTACCTATCGATCCTGTGTGGGTCAGATCCTGTGTGGGTCAGCGGGGGTTAGTACCTATCGATCTTGTGTGGGTCAACAGTAGTGCCTCTTAACAGAATAAGATGATCTAGCTTATGACTAATCATCTGTACTTCTGTACTTAAGTTATACATGTTTGTGAGTTGAGTCTGTTACCTATGTGGTACTTCTATCTTCGTGGTGTTACCTGTTTGGTACTTCTACCTTCGTGGTTTTATCTTCGTGGTGTTACCTCTGTGGTACTTCTATCGTCATGGTGTTACCTGTGTGGTACTTCAACCATCATGGTGTTATCTTCGTGGTGTTATCTGTGTGGCACTTCTACCTTTGTGGTGTTATCTTCGTGGTGTTACCTGTGTGGTACTTCTATCTTCATGGTGTTACCTATCTGGTACTTCTACCTTCATGGTGTTACCTGTGTGGTACTTCTATCTATGTGGTGTTACCTCTGTGGTACTTCTACCTTCGTGGTGTTACCTTCGTGGTGTTACCTTTTTGGTGTTATCTTCGTGGTGTTACATGTGTGGAACTTCTATCTTTGTGGTGTTACCTATGTGGTACTTCTACCTTCGTGGTGTTAACTTCGTGGTGTTACCTATGTGGTACTTCTACTTTCGTGGTGTTATCTGTGTGGTACTTCTACCTTCATGGTGTTACCTTTGTGGTGTTCTTCCCTCATGTATGATATGAGTATATCTTGATAACACAGGTATATATATGAGCATATACCTAAGTAGAGTTGATTTCTATTGCTTCGTGCTTTGATATTGATGACTTGCTTTGTGGTATTTCCTTTGTGGAACTCTAGGAGACCTACGGGTGTCTCGGGGTCCCTACTAAGTATCGTTATACTCACCCCTGTACGGGCTACACCCACACCTTGTTGTGTCTTGTACAGACGACAGACATCATTGATCGAGGCTGAGGGATCCAGGATTATACGGTACTGTCACGACCCCCTCCCACCAAAGATGCCCCTACTGAGCTGGCAATGGTGAAAGGGAGATAATGACCCCTGAGTCCCGCCTCCAGTAGGCCCCGGGGTGGTGACTAGCACCAAGGGTATGAGTTTTCATAAATATGGGAGGCATTACCCTTTTATTATTTTGAGATCGGGAAATAGGACGAGTCAACCACCAAAAAGGAAAAAAAGAACAAGTGTATAGAAATAAACCCAAACCAAGCCCACATGCATGTTTAAACAATTTATAACAAGGTACAAGTACAAGAAAGCTCAAAGTACAATACCAAAAGAAAACAAGAGAACAGCAACTGCAACAACTCCAACTGTCTGACTAGTAGGGTCCCGCATGGCCCGGGTAGTCCTCCTGGAAACCTAAAAGTAAACGTAGGGTGAGCATACAAGTATACTCAGTAGGGAAACCTAAAACTCTCGTGCACAAGTTGGTAGACATCCTAATGTCCCGTGAGAACAACAGAATAAACCTATCAAGGAATTATATCCACCCAACCTCACCAGCCACACTCACCAAAACACAAGGACAACAGGTAGTAGTATATAAGAAACAAGAGTATTGGGTACCCCGCACCATTTCCCTTTAGTTAGATTCTCAAACTAACGGCGAACGTCCTGACATTGCCACACTCTCCCCGCCCGCACACACCAGGGCCTCACTACCACGTATCCCGCCCGCACACACCTGGGCCTCACAACCACGTATCCCGCCCGCACACACCTGGGCCTCACAACCACGTATCCCACCCGCACACACCTGGGCCTCACAACCACGTATCCCACCCGCACACACCTGGGCCTCATCCCAAAGATTCTTGGGAAACAGTAGAACCTTCCCGAAGAGTCTAGGTCTAAAGCCACCCCAATCGAAACCTACCCGAAGAGTCTTAGGTGTAAGGTCGCCTCAAGCCATCACAGCCTAGGGGAGAAGGAGCAGGAAGGAGCTAGTAACTAAGGAAAAAACACCCTCTCCCATGAAATGGGAGTGTTCGGCACTAAGTGCTCAACATGGGTGGGGTGCGATAAAACACAAAAGATATAGACATATATATATATATATATATATATATATATATACCAAACACTCATCCCAACCTATGGATTCTAATCCAAGAACTGAGCACATGCCTCGGCACTGCTACTATGAAGCATGCATACAACAAACAACCCCAACCCCATTTAGGTTTTCATGTTTCAGCAGAATTAGTTTATTTAGTTCCTTAACTACTAGGCAACTATCCACAACTAACCACATCAATCGTTTGTAAAACATATCCCTGTCATCCACAAATCAAGTTAGGAAAACACAAGCAACACAACTAAGTACTTCTTATTAACCAAACAGCCCCATTGATTATTAACTCCGTTTCATTACCACGCCCCACCATTCATTAACTCTTTCGGTTTTATTATTCACAACCCAAAGTCCGTTCACATTCAACCCATCCCTGCAGCCCTGCTGCCAACCGCAATAACCACAACTGCACTGTAACCCGTACATCATTATCCCTTTAATACCACTTATCGCAACCCCACTGCCCGTCACCAACATCACATTCACACCAACCCACAACATAGCCAACCGCATCCCCGCTACTCACCCGATCCACAACAACCGAAAAAACACCCCCATCACATGCCACGTATCCAAGACAACACCCACATGTTCATTATTCCGTTTTTGTTTAACCGGGTTGATCACACAAGGGTTCCAGGTTTTCATTTAATCAGCCAACTTTACGTGATTAACCAATTTCCACATTCCACAAAGTTTCCATCCATAAGAAAATTCAGAAGGAGAGGGCAATATTTAATTGCGTAAGCAAAGGCCCCCAACAACCATGATTTTCAGTAGGTAGAAGCTCATTCAATTCACAACATAATATCACAGGATATAAAGTAACAGAAATCACAAACTTCCCAACCCTGTTCTTTAACCAGTTATTATATTTATTTAATGGTTCAACTGTTTCTCATGAAAATAAGTGGATAACCACCCCGCATGATGCACAAATTAGAGAGATGAAGGTAATATCCTGACCTCAACAGGTTCTGATCGCAATGCTCCCCCGGATCAACCTTAGAAGACGTCTGTCGACGTCCGTCACTTCTGTCGGGTCCCGGAAAAACCTTCTCGGGTGGAATTTGGAAAGGAAAGTCCGAAGGAAAGACAATGGATCCAATCTCGGAAGTTCCGCCTCGTCGTTACGATCCCGTGGCCGCTGACGGATCGTAAATCGAAGCTCGGACGAATAAGTTATGGAAGAAAAGGAGCCTTCGAGTCTCTTGGGAGAACTCTGCTCAGAGGAAAGGGGAGGAGAGGAGTGAGTTGAAAGAAGGAGGGGACCCCACCTTTTATAGGTGAGAAAAGGAAAAGTACACGGCGTGTACTTTATGGTACACGGCATGTACTTGGTTAGTTTACACGGTCTCCATGCAGCTTCCAACACAGCTCCGCGGTCGTTGACTGGTCAACACACGGTTTGAGGGTAACGCATACGCGGGGAAGGACTACACGACGTGTAGTTTAGACACACGACGTGTACTCATTTATTGAACATGGCAAGGACACGGCTCCAACACGGTACACGGCCGTTGACTGGTAACGCGTACGCGGGGAAGGACTACACGGCGTGTAGAACTGGGAACACGGCGTGCACCCATTATTTTACAGAGCAAGGACACGGTCTTCAACATGGGGTATACCCGGCAAGGGGGTACACAGAATGTACTCAAACTACACGGCATGTAGTTTCAAAATTCTGGAAAGTGTGGGAAAAGTCCATTTTACCCTCCAGAACACTTCATGACCTTCTTTTTGACAAAGGAATGGGCCGGAGAGGTTTGGGCCATTACATAAGATACCTCTTAAAACATTCTCATCCCCGAGAATTCAAAAAACAACCCAGAGGAACCCAACAAGATACCTCTTAGGGTTCTCGTTATAACAGGAACCCAACCAACAACCATAATCATATGTGTTAGGAATTCCTTCTCCTATGTTGAGATATTATCCGCTTTAGGCGGCACTGACTCGCCTGCACGGGTTTAATCGCATCCTCATTAATGCGTCTCGATTAAGAATTGGGTCTTCCCACTTTCAAACATTAGGATTTTTCAACTCGTACTACCCCCAACACCACACAACCAACACACTACCTGAACATGTGGTTTTGGGAAATTCCTTCTCCTATGTCGAGATATTATCCTCTTTAGGCGGCACTGACTCGCCCGCATGGGTTCAATCGCATCCTCATTAATGCGTCTCGATTAAGGGTCAGGTTTTTCCCTTTCCCCACACATCCGGACATGTTACACATTACTAGGGAACAATGAAACAAAAGGTCACACAACCGACAAGCCAAGCATTACATATATCAAAGGTACAGAGTACAACATCAACACAAAGCTCAGAAGAACAAGGGAAAACACAAGTCAAAACAACTCTGGGTACTGAGCGTGCATCTGGGTCTCCCGCTCCCAAGTTCTCTCCTCGAGGCTTCCATGCCTCCACAACACACGAACCAACGGAATGGTTTGTCCACGGAGCACATTCTCTTTACGATCCTCAATCCTGACTGGTCGTTCCTCGAAGGTCGCGTCATCTACCATATCTAACCCTCCCTAGTAGATAACGTGGGAGTCGTCGTGTAAGTATCGAAGAAGATGGGAGACGTGGAAGACATCATGAACCTTCTCCAACTGAGGTGGAAGGGCCAGTTGATACGCCACCTCGCCGACTCGCCTCAGCACCTCAAAAGGTCCGATGAACCTAGGTGAGAGCTTTCTCCCTTTCCCAAACCTCTGTTGCCCCCGTCGAGGGGAAACCTTCAAGAACACATGATCTCCCACCTCGAACTCCAAGGGCCTCCTCCGACAATCAGCATAAGACTTCTGTCGGTCCTGAGCCGCTTTCATCCTCTCACGTACAAGATGGACTTTCTCTGTGGTTCTCTGCACTACCTCTATCCCAAGAGCACATGTCTCACCAACCTCTGCCCAGCAAATGGTTGAACGACATTGTCTTCCATACAAAGCCTCGAATGGTGCCATGCCAATAATAGATTGGAAGCTGTTGTTGTAGGCAAACTCTACTAAAGGCAAGTGTCGTACCCATGATCCTCCGAAATCTAGAATGCATGCTCGCAGCATTTCCTCCAATGTCTGGATAGTCCGCTCCGTCTGCCCATTGGTCTGGGGGTGGAAAGCAGTGCTAAAGCATAGCTGGGTGCCAAAATCATGTTGTAACCCCCTCCAGACTCGTGAGGTAAACCAAGTATCCTGATCTGAGACTATAGTCTTTGGAACTCCATGCAAATGTATCACCTCGTCTACGTACCTCTGTGCTAAGGTACTCACCGGGCCTGACTCCTTAATTGCTAAGAAGTGAGATGATTTCGTCAGTCGATCCACCACTACCTAGATAGCATCATAACCACCCTAAGCTCTGGGTAGTCCTGTGATGAAGTCCATTGAGATGTCATCCCACTTCCACTCGGGGGCATCTAAAGTATGTAACAACCCACTGGGAACACGGTGTTCAGCCTTCACTTGATGACACACTAGGCATTTAGCCACAAACTCTGCCACTACCCGTTTCACCCCGGGCCACCAAAACGGTTCCCTCAGGCCTCAGTACATTTTTGAAATTCATGGATGTACTGCCAAGGCTAAGCTATGGAAATCACTGAGAACTCCCTCACGCATTGCCTCTGTAACAAACAACCTTCCATGGAAAAGCATCCGATGTCGGCTGTCCTCTGACCATCCCTCTGGAGCGTTCCCCTAATCGACACGATCCCGCATCACTTCCACCTCGGAGTCCCCCCACTGAGACTCTTCCACCTGCTGCAACAAGGAGGATTGCATCGTCATCTGAAACAAACAGCCTCTAACACCTTCTACCCTGGCATCCAAGTGCAAGGCAGCCAACTCTCCCATCACCTTCCAAGCATCAGCGGATTCCCAAACCACTTCCTTATGCGACTTTCTACTCAGGGCATCAGCCACAACGTTTCCCTTACCATCAGTGTAAGAGATCTCAAAGTCATAGTCTTGGAGAAACTCGACCCATCTCCACTGTCGTAAGTTCAGGTCATGTTGGGAGAAGATATAACGCAGGCTCTTGTGATCTGAGAAGACCACAAAGCGCTCCCCAAAGAGGTAATGTCGCCACAACTTCAGGGCGAACACTACTGTTGCATGATCTAGGTCATGGGTGGCATAGTTTCGCTCGTGAGGGCGTAACTTCCTAGACCCATAACAGATTACTCCCTTCTTATGCATCAGCATGCACCCCAGACCAAGGCCAGAAGCATCAAAAAACACCTCATACAACAACCCTTCCTCTGGAAACCTGAGTACGAGAGCACTGAATAACTTCTCCTTCAGGTAGTCAAAATATTTCTGGCACTACTCGCTCCATAGGAAGACCTAGTTCTTCCTCGTCAAAGCTGTCAATGGAGTAGCAACTTGAGAGAAGTCCGAAACAAACCTCCGATAGTAACCTGCTAACCCCAAGAAACTACGAACTTCTACCATGCTCTTGGGTGCTTCCCAAGAAACAACTTCCTCTACCTTTGATGGGTCCACTGACACTCCATGCTGAGACACCATGTGCCCAAGGAAGTGTACTTCCTGTGTCAAGAACTTACACTTCGACAATTTCCCGTAAAGCCGGTGGTGTCGAAGGACTCCCAAGACTGCCCTGAGATGCTCAACGTGCCCCTCCTCTGATCTTGAGTAGATCAGGATGTCATTGATAAACACAATGAAGAACCGGTCCAAAAACCCCCGGAATACAAAGTTCATAAGTCCCATGAACACAGTCGGTGCATTCATAACTCCAAACGGCATCACCACAAACTCGAAGTGCCCATACCTGCACCTGAAAGCCGTCTTTGAGATGTCGCTATCTTTTACCCTCAGCTGATGATATCCAGATCATAGATCAATCTTGGAAAACCAACCTGCTTCCCTCAGTTGGTCGAAGAGATCATCTATCCTTGGAAGGGGGTAACGGTTCTTGACCGTTACCTGGTTCAACCTTCGGTAGTCTATGCATAGCCTGAGACCACCATCTGCCTTCTTCACGAACAAAACTGGAGCACCCCATGGTGATACACTGGGTCGAACAAAACCCTTCTCCATCAGATCATCAATCTGAATCTGCAACTCCCGCAAATCCAAAGGTTTCATCCGATAAGGGGCCATCGAAATCAGACGGGCACCAGGCTGTAAGTCTATCCCGAACTCAACGTCACGTCGGGGGGGTAGAGTCACAACCTCCTCAAGAAAAACATCAAGGAACTCCCCAACAACCTCCGGGACATCCATCATCTCTGTATCAGCTGGAACCACTGATATCCTACCTAACAAGGAAAGGAGAGGCTCCACACGCCGGCTTCCCACCTGATAGCTCCTCTCGCCAACAAAAGATACGTGTTTCCCATCTACGTCAGAGAACACGGCTCTTCTCCAGAAGCAGTCGATAACGGCACTAACAGAAAACAACCAGTCGATGCATAAGATGACATCGTATGGATGCATCTATAACAGAAGAAGGTCCCCACTAGATCGATGTGGTCCCAATGTCATCCCACATCCCCGGTAAACACAAGATATGTTGGTCTGGCCTCCAACTGGCGTACTCAGCACCAGTGGTACGGAAAGTCTCTCTACGTCTAGTCCCAAATAATGGGCTAGACCAGGTGCAACGAAGGAGTGTAAAGCTCACGAATCGAACAAAGCAGAAACAAGAGTGCTGAACAAACAAATCATACCTCACACCACCTCTGGTCCTGTCGGAGCTGTCAACTCTGCTGTGTGCAACTATCCATGCCCAGCTCCTCTGCCTCTCTGATGTCATCCACCTCCTCGACCACACCCTGGTCGAGGTCCCTGAGGAGCACCCTGAGGTCGGCCTCATCCCACAAAGTCTGCCCTTGGAGGAGCATGGTCCTGCTGCTACTGGAAGGGCCTCACTGGCAACTGGTGCTGTTGAGGTGGGCGCTGAACCTGCCCACCTCCACCGTACTGAGCTCGGGTTGGGCACCGACTCTAAACGTGTCCGAAACCTCCACAAGAAAAACACCTCTGTTCTGGGCTCATGAAAAAGGGACGAGGACCCGAAGATCTAAACTGTAACTGCTGGGACCTGCTCCCCACTGGCCTGAACATGGAAGGTCCCGTCGCAGGAGACCTGCTGCTGACTGCCTTCCCCTTCGATGAGCCTGGCTGGATCCCCTCTCGGGGTGCACCTCCCAGTGAGTGCATCCTCTCTACAACCTATGCCTTCTTCTGTACCGCCAAGTACGTCGGAAGGTTGAAGGGGGTGATAGCATACTGGAGTGAAGGACGAAGTGCCTCCTCCAAACGTCTCGCCCAAGATTCTTCATCTGTAAAGAGATCCGGAGAAAAGCGCAGGAGATCCTTGAACTTGATCCCAAACTCTCGTACTGACATACTCCCCTGTTGAAGGGAGAGTAACTCCTACCGCTTCTCTGCCTTGATCATGGAAGAAAGGAATTACTCTCGGAATTCCTTCTCAAAGTCAGCCCATGGAACCTTTGCCTCTATCCTCTCTCTGAGGTAGAGTGTCCACCACTGTCTCACCGCACCTCTCAGCAGACTGACTGCTAGGGGAACCCAGTACTCCCTCAGAGCATGGATCAAGGTAAAAGATATACCTAGCTCCTCAAGCCACCCCTCAGTCTCCGTATCCGAAGTACTACCCTCATACTTCTTGAGGGTCTGCCACTGGAAAGAACGGAGAGTCATCTGCCACTGGCTATCTTCCTCCTCTTGGCCAATCCTCAACTGATCGACCGCCTGAATCTACTGGGCCTCGGCCGTCTGAGCCACCTGGGGATGACTTCCAGGTGCCATGGCAGTATGGTAAACAAGGATCGCCTAAGCCCAAGTAGTAAGGAAAACTCAAGGTTTTATTTTATCATTTTATTTCAATTTCTTTCCTAGAACACCCAAATCAAGTAAAACACAATCATGATGATGCATGTACCTTCCCTAGGGTCTCTACCCTGCAATCAATGTAGTTTCACTTGGTCGTTCAGTAGGCTCAGAGTCCTTACATCGGATCACGGGGGGGCCTAAAATCCCGTGTCCTAGCCGGTCTTCCCTGGCCTATGTCACGCACCAAGATTGACTAACATTGTCACCCTACCATCCCATGCAATACTCACTATGCCTAACTTCAGACTCCATCCTATCTCTCAACCATCACCTCTGATACCATTCTTTCACGACCCCCTCCCACCAAAGATGCCTCTCCTGAGCTGGCAATGGTGAAAGGGAGATAATGACCCTCGAGTCCCGCCTTCAGTAGGCCCCGGGGTGGTGACTAGAACCAAGGGTATGAGTTTTCATAAATATGGGAGGCATTACCCTTTTATTATTTTGAGATAGAGAAATAGGATGAGTCAACCACCAAAAAGGAAAAAAAGAACAAGTGTATAGAAATAAACCCAAACCAAGCCCACATGCATGTTTAAACAATTTATAGCAAGGTATAAGTACAAGAAATCTCAAAGTACAATACCAAAAGAAAACAAGAGAACAACAACTGCAACAACTCCAATTGTCTGACTAGTAGGGTCCCGCACGGCCCTGGTAGTCCTCCTGGAAACCTGAAAGTAAATGTAGGGTGAGCATACAAGTATACTCAGTAGGGAAACCTAAAGCTCTTGTGTACAAGTGGGGAGACATCCTAATGTCCCGTGAGAACAACAGAAGAAACCTAGCAAGGAATTATATCCACCCAACCTCACCAGCCACACTCACCAAAACACAATCACAACAGGTAGTAGTATATAAGAAACAAGAGTATTGGGTACCCCGCACCATTTCCCTTTAGTTAGCTGCTCTTCCTAACGGCGAATGTCTTGACGCTGCCAGACTCTCCCCGCCCGCACACACCTGGGCCTCACTACCACGTATCCCACCCGCACACACCTAGGCCACACAACCACGTATCCCTCCCACACACACCTGGGCCTCACAACCACGTATCCCGCCCGCACACACCTGGGCCTCACAACCACGTATCCCGCCCGCACACACCCGGGCCTCATCCCAAAGATTCTTGGGAAACAGTAGAACCTTCCCAAAGAGTCTAGGGATAAATCCACCCCAATCGAAACATACCCGAAGAGTCCTAGGTGTAAGGTCACCTCAATCCATCACAGCCTAGGGGAGAACGAGCAGGAAGGAGCTAGTAACTAAGGAAAAAACACCCTCTCCCATGAAATGGGAGTGTTCGGCACTAAGTGCTCAACATGGGTGGGGTGAGATAAAACAAAAAAGATATAGACATATATATATATACCAAACACTCAGCCCAACCTATGGCTTCTAATCCAAGAACTGAGCACATGCCTCGGCACTGCTACTACGAAGCATGCATACAACAAACAACCCCAACCCCATTTAGTTTTTCATATTTCAGCAGAATTAGTTTATTTAGTTCCTTAACTACTGGGAAACTATCCACAACTAACCACATCGATCGTTCGTAAAACATATCCCTGCCATCCACAAATCAAGTTAGGAAAACATAATAAACACAACCAAGTACTTCTTATTAACCAAACAGCTCCATTGATTATTAACTCAGTTTCATTACCACGCCCCACCATTCATTAACTCTTTCGCTTTTATTATTCACAACCCAAAGTCCGTTCACATTCAACCCATCCCTGCAGCCCTGCTTCCAACCGCCATAACCACAACCGCACTGTAACCTGTATATCATTATCCCTTTAATACCACTTATCACAGCCCCGCTGCCCGTCACCAACATAGCATTCACACCAACCCACAACCAAGACAACCGCATCCCCGCTTCTCACCTGATCCACAACAACCCACAAAACACCCCCATCACATGCCACGTATCCAAGACAACACCCACATGTTCATTATTCTGTTTTTGTTTAACCGGGGTGATCACACAAGGGTTCCAGGTTTTCATTTAATCAGCCAACTTTATGTGATTAACCAATTTCCACATTCCACAAAGTTTCCATCCATAAGAAAATTCAGAAGGAGAGGGAAACATTTAATTGTGTAAGAAAAGGCCCCCAACAACCATAATTTTCAGTAGGTAGAAGCTCATTCAATTCACAAGATAATATCACAGGATATAAAGTAACAGCAATCACAAACTTCCCAACCCCGTTCTTTAACCAGTTATTATCTTTATTTAATGGTTCAACTATTTCTCATGAAAACAAGAGGATACCCACCCCACATGATGCAAAAATTAGAGAGACGAAGGTAAGATCCCTACCTCAATAGGTTCTGATTGCAACGCTCCCCCATATCAACCTTAGAAGACGTCGGTCGGCATCCGTCACTTCTGTCGGGTCCCGGAAAAACCTCCTCATGTGGAAGTTGGAAAGGAAAGGTCGAGGGAAAGACAACAGATCCAAGATCAGAAGTTCCGCCTCTTCGTTACGATCTCGTGGCCACTGACGGATCGTAAATCGGAGCTTGGACGAAGAAGTTATGGAAGAAAATGAGCCTTCGAGTCTCTTGGGAGAACTCTGCTCAGAGGAAAGGGGAGGAGAGGAGTGAGTTGAAAGGAGGAGGGGACCCCTCCTTTTATAGGCGAGAAAAGGAAAAGTACACAGCGTGTACTTTATGGTGCACGGTGTGTACTTGGTTATTTTACACGGTCTCCACGCGGCTTCCAACACGGCTCTGCGGCCGTTGACTGGTCAACACACGGTTTGAGGGTAACGCATACGCGGGGAAGGACTACACGGCGCGTATTTTAGACACACGGAGTGTACTCATTTATTGCACATGGCAAGGACACGGCTCCAACACGGTACACGGCCGTTGACTGGTAACGCGTACGTGGGGAAGGACTACACGGCGTGTAGAACTGGGAACACGGCGTGCACCCATTATTTCACACAGCAAGGACACGGTATTCAACATGGGGTATACCCGACAAGGGGGTACACAGCGTGTACTCAAACTACACGGCGTGTAGATTCAAAATTCTGTAAAGTGTGGGAAAAGTCTATTTTACCCTCCAGAATACTTTGTGACCTTCTTTTTGACAAAGGAATGGGCCGGAGAGGTTCGGGCCATTACAGGTACTCGGAGGTGGACCATTTGGCATGACGTGACATAGGGACTACTGATCGTGAGTTGTACCTACCCTTCAAGTAGGATCCTCGGTGGAAGATCCATGAGTTGTTTTCACTTTTTAGTTATATTTTTACTTTTAGTTGTACTTTTAATTTTTAGTTGGGCTTGTATTCCGGCCCCTTTACTTTCAAAACATTTTTACTACAGAAGTTTACTTCGTGGTTACTTCGTGTTGTGTTCTTGGATGGTGTGTCTTAATAGGTTAAAAAGGCAATGCCTTCCCATACTAGGGATATGCCTTTCTGGTGCTATTCGCCAGCCCCTGGCCTATGGAAGGTGGGCATGGGGTAGTCATGGCACGAGCCCCGAGGGACGGGTCGTGGCAATGATAATATATATATATATATGATTTCCTTTCCTTTCCTTTAATATGAAAATAAAATTGAAATGAAATTCATGCGTATGTACGACCTACCATCACCATAAACAGTGTATTTACTTTCCTATAAAAAATTTGTTGTAGTAATATAACTAAATAAATATTGAATATATATGATATTTATATTATGTTTTTCATTCATGATATTATGAAACAATTATCAAAATAAGAGTTCCAAAAAACAATTCATAACATAGAATTGATAATAAAAGGGTAATATAAGGTCATAAGAAAATAATTTATGATCTCAAAAAAATTAATATGGTTATAAAATAATTTAATTACATGTTTACAACCACTTTACTATATTTTAAATCATGTTCAACAAAAAGGAAGTGTGAGGTAATAGTTTTTCTCGTCTCACTTTTAATTTTATGATATGTATGCCTTATTAACCACTTATTTTGTTGTGTGGTGTATATAAATCCCATTAATGTATTATTTTATTGTTATACTTAAATTTTTGGGTATTTATATAACCATTTTATGATCTCTCTTTTCTGAGTTTTACAGTTTCAATATTTCCAAAGGGTTAAGGTATTTGTTATCAGTCTTAATTCTATTAGACATATAATCATGTTATACACTAATATTCTTTTATGAGGTGTTTATGCATATCCATTAACATGAAATATCATTCATTAATTTATAATAATTATATTTTACTTTTCTTTTAAATTCCATCATGGTACTTATGTTTCAAAGTTACCAATGTGCTAAAGATTTTGTGTTACAATCTAATCAGTTTTTTGGGATTGTTTATGATTATGTTCTTGATGATAATGTCTTATGATACATCTCTCAAAAAATTCATGAATTTTATTTCACTATGGTTATTCATGATACATTAAATTAATAGTACCATGATTCCATTATTTTTTAATGAAGTTAATAAAAAAATTATATAAATATGACTTCATTTTTATCTTCAGTCGGAAATCAGTTTTATTTTAAAACCATGTTTTCTAAAAATGTTCTCAAAAAATGTTTTATCCATTATAAAATGATTTATCTAAGATATTTTTGAAAAAAAAATTAAAATTAATAGTTATATAATTTTCAAAACAATTCCCATTTTGTTTTTATGAAAAATGTGAAAGTAACCTTCTTTTCATTTTCTGTACAAGTCACATTCTATCCCTTTTATAGTGTAAAAGGAATGTACTTTTTACCTTGTATAGAATGAATGGATTTACCACCATCATTTTGTTGTAGATTCCTTTGAATTTTTATGAGGTTGAAATTGAGAAAAGTGGTTTTAAAATGTTTTTTTCATTGAAAATGATTTTTAAAATGGTTTATTTTTTCAAAATATGATCTCAAAATAAAAAGGATATTTTCCTCATTAATGTCTCAAGGTTATTTTAACTGTATTTCCATTCATAAATGACTACAACCCTTGTTTTTACTTATCCTTCACTAGGGTTATTTTTTATTGATACCATCATCTTTCTTTCTCTAGATGCACATTGATTGTTTCAAAGTGATTATAATGGAACATGTTTTGTTTCTAGATGTTAACCATGTTTCAAATAGATTTTTATAGTACATGTTTATTTTCAATAGGTTAATAATGTTTCAATTAGATTAACACGAAACCCATTTATTTTCCATAGTTAAATCATTTTAGAAAAGGAATAATTATTTCTTCTAAGAGTTTATGATGAAGTATATACTTAATTCATTTTTTGGTTTTTTGTACATTAAAACTAGTGATACCACTGAGGGATTCGGTGCTCCTACTTCTCTCATAGTGCCCTCGATGATTCCCTAAGAAATGATGAAAATACTCATAGCTCCCCCTCCTATTCAGTGGGTGGATTTTCTCCCATACCATCCTCTCCAAAAGAGAGCTTTCTCTCCTTTCTCTATTTTTTGAACCCTACTTCTCTCCCAACATTTTCAATGATCCTGATTTTTATAAAAGTCCCAGATCTATATGAAGGTTCACCTCAGCTTTCAATATCACTGTTGGAGTTCACTTATGCATCATATATTTTCAATCTAACATTATTGGATAATTTCCAACACCATCGACCATCATTATATTTATTTGATCAGTTTTTCTTCGGATCCTAGGGTCTTCTAAATTGAGTAGTGGTAGGGATTCTTGAAAGAAGGCATATAATGATCAGGTTTTCATCATTGGAAGATCTGATTACTATTTGGTCTAATTATTCATGAAAATACAATAATTACTTCTTCTATCATTTTTAGAAGACCTTCGATTTTATATATGAAGTGTGGCACCCTGGTTATAGGGATTTGGGTTAGTCTCCCTGGTCTTCAACTTCCTTTTCAAAACCCCTCTATTTTTCAGATCCTTGGCAACCTCATAGGTCATTTATTTGAGTACGAAATTATAATGGACATGGTGAGTCATCCATTTTTTCCCCACATTTTTTTTGAAGTTTATGTTTCAAGTAAATTTGTGGATTGGGTGTGGATAATGGTTGGAGATGAATTCTAGTGTAAACAAGCTGCAATCTATGAATCGTGGATAGATTTTTTGTAAATCCTATGGTCATCTTGGGCATATGATTTCTATATATAGGGGTTGGAATTGTTTCAGATAGGTGTAGTTGTTGAGGGAAATGGATGACACTCATGATGATCTTGGAATGGAACAGTCGAGCTCTTTCGGGAAGGATCTTTGTGAAGGATTACCGAAGGAGGAAAGTACGATTATCGATAACCCATTGGAGACTCAGAATGGGTCAGCGCATGATTTCACGTAGTAAGTCACAAGGTTTAAGTTTGAAAATCCTAAGTTGGTGGATGTTTTCCATCACCTGAAACAGGACATGGGAGTTTTTGGATCGATGCAGGTCACTATAAGAGTAGAGTGAGAACTATATTCAGTGGACCCAAGTCTCGAGGATGTGTTCCTAGGTAATGGGTTCCCTCTTGAGGATCTTGAATATAAGGCATGAAATGGTGTCCCTATAGGTGATAAGATCCAAGAATTCCTTCTGGATTCTCAACGGGATAAAGAAATACCAAAAATCATAATTAAAACCATTAATCTAAGGAAAAAAATTCTAGACTAGTTGTTGAAGGGCCTGAATAGATGAAATTCCCCTTACTAATTGAAAATATTTGAGGGGGGAAAGATTTTTCTAAGGTAGACTATGGAAGATAGTAAAATAGACAAAATTCAGTTGATAGTGTGAAAGGATCTTATGATTGAGGGATTTACAACCTTATAAATAAAATGGTAAGGAAAGGTAATCGGTATGTGGGGGGATGTATTGTAGTTACTGAAGGTTCCGGGCACAGCGAAAGCGCGTTGGTGGGTTTTCCCAACTTTAATTTTAACGTTAAACAACGTTCAATCTGAGATCCATCATGATATAAAACGCCGAATCTTCGGAATAGAATGAAGAATGAAAAGAAAAGAAGAGTCCCGAAACCCTTGAGGAGGATCATCATATGTTGATTATAATTAATTTAATTAATGCATAAGAATTACCTCGTTGGAATTCTTTCTTCGTTGATGTGTCCGGTCACGATTCAGTGATCCGTCGTTGCGTCGTAGAATCCAAGTGTAGGATTTCTCTAGCGGTGATCCACACGTGTGTCACGTATCTCCGGACTTCGCCGAAGAGATCTTTGGGTGCTAGCATGGAAGAACCTTCACTTGTGATGTCCGCCTTCGACCGCCTTGATCCGGTGGAGGATCTTTCTCTCGTAACTTGAGGGAGTTCTTGGTGGAAAGGGAATTCTATCTTGGCTTGAGAGTATTTCCAAATCCGTTGTGCACAAAAATGGCTCTTTAAAATATTGGGGTTGTGAGGATATTTATAATCATGTTTGAGGTTAATAGAGTTATGACAATAAATAAACGCGTTACGCGTTTTATTTATTTCATTAACTCTTATTGAAAACCCCCCATGTCGAATTATTAATTCCTTGACATGCGTCCACGCTGATTATAATAAATATCATTTAATAAAATAATATTAAATCCTCAAAATCCCAACTGGAAAAACTACACTGCGTGTAATAATTAATACACGGCGTGTACTTGTTTTCCATAAAACTACACGGCATGTATATTTAATATACACGGCGTGTACTTTTATTTTCCATTTTTTTTTCTCCACCACATTTATTAGACCTTGAGTAATGACTATTTATTTCTTAAATAAATTTAACTGCATTACTCGCTAATAAATATATTATTTCGTCCACAATATATTCTCTCGAATAACTAGTGTCAAAATAAATGCGATCAGACATCCTTAAATAATTATTAAACCACAGTCGGGAATAATATTTATTTAACTTGTTAAATTAATATTTAACTGAGATACATGGACACACTTAGTGTGTGACCCTCTAGGACTCTTTCTCAGTGGCATTAGGCTGAGCCTACCTAAAGTCCAAGGTTAGCGTCTAGCAACACGCCAAGGCACCCATAGAGAAAGAAGTTAACACCGCAATGACGTGTTACCTCCTACGAACGCTTACCGTGTAATATAATCCCTTTGTCTCGATATCTCCAATCAAGCGGGTTGCATGCTAGTTCCATCAACCCATGTGCTTGATTATTCTTTCTTTGACTTCCCGGAATTGAACTTTCCCATACCTTACCATGGCCATGGATTTATTTAGGCTATATCAATTTCATCGAAGGGCCTGAGATATCTACTTCTGTTATGGAACGGAAGGGACAAATCCTTTCTTGCGTTATCTATTAATGCGGTTGTTGGCGCCAAAAATGTGGCCCGAAAGGAAGGAACGAAAAAGACAGCCGGCGCGCTGCCTCGCGAAGCACAGCTGTGAAGCGCAGCCGCGAAGCCTCGCCGCGAAGCGCCCCAACCCTGGCGACGCCGCGAAGCTCCAGAGGCGGTGATCCTCCGCGAGCCCGTTTGACGTTCGCGAGCCGCCGCGAAGCTCCAGAGGCGGTGATCCTCCGCGAGCCCGTTTGACGTTCGCGAGCTGCCGCGAAGCTCCAGAGGTGGTGATCCTCCGCGAGCCCGTTTGACGTTCGCGAGCCGCCGCGAAGCTCCAGAGGCGGTGATCCTCCGCGAGCCCGTTTGACGTTCACGAGCCGCAGTGAAGCCCCGAAGGCGGCGCGCGAGCCCTGCTTCACGGCGCCCCTTCCCTATAAATACTCGACTCCCCCTGAGTCCCGAGGACGGACAATCCGACCTTTCGTCTTTTCCTCTCCCGAATCGCGAAGCAAGCTTTGCCACGGGAATCATGAGCTCCGCGAGGTATTTCTACTTCACGAGACGACTCTGATTTGTTTCGTTTTGAGCCCCTCTTCCGAGAGGGATGCCCTTCGCGAAGCCCAAGGGCGTTCACAAAGGAAGGGGATTCCCAAGGGAACCCGGGCAGCCGCGGAGCACTTGTGCTTCGCGAAACACCCAACCCATACGAGTAATCCCTATGCTAAGGCAGGGTGGCTCCACTCCGCGAAGTACATTGCTTGGCAGGACCTTACTTCGCGAACCATTCCTTCTTCGCGAGGCAGTGCTCCGCGAACACTGTTCCACTTCGCAAAGCACCACCCACTCCCACCTATGCCCCATGCTAAGGCCAAGGCACCCCACTTCGCAAAGCACACTCCTCTGCTTAGCGATTCCTCTTTCCGTGCGACCCTCCAGGTTTGCACGATGTGATTTCAAAGTCCCATGGACAACACCTCCCGTAGCGTTGCTTCGCCTAATGCTTCTTCGCATAGGCACGCTAACGGCTATTGCTTCTTCGCATAGCCACGCTAACGTGGACCCCTCGATGGTTCGCCCCACTACCCCCCTTTACCATGGCCTTACCGGTACCTTCCCTTCCCCAAGGACCAAAGGGTACCGGTTATGTAAGCCCTAGGGGTGTGGAGTGAACCCACCTCGTCCGAGCTGCAGGACGTTAAACTGCCAAGCACCACGTCCTCAACACATGACGTTAAACTGTGACCCAACCTCGTCTCCCTCACGAAGGGTCCCCCCAGCTCGAGCATTCATTACACCGCTCGTCTCCACGGGAATGGTAACTCTTCCGCACATGGAATGAGATCCTCCTTGTCGGAGTGGTGTATGTTCGCAGGGGAAGGGCTGCCTCAGAGCGTAAGCCCCTAACCTTTGGTACGGATGATTGCACCCGTGCATCTCTGTACTTCCCCACTACCAAGGTCAGTGGAGGACGTGATAGGGAACGAGGTGCACCCCCTATGGGCCTCCATCCTGGAGTAAGTCCCAACACCATGGTCCGCTCAACGCGTAAGCCCCTCTTCGCTTCTCACGGACGCACCCTTCGCGACGTGATCGTCAGGTCCTTGCGACCTCTTGTTTCTCACACCGAGCATGAATCACGTGGGCTTAGAGTGAGCACCGACCCTGACAAACCCACCTGAACTACGAGGTCTTTGATCCATGTCAAGGCATGGTACGTAGGAAGCCTCCACGAGGTTCAAGCCCACCATCAGTGGACCAAGGTCTACTTTCACGTCGGTTTACCGGAGAAACCCACCTGAACTACGAGGTCTTTGATCCATGTCAAGGCATGGTACGTAGGAAGCCTCCACGAGGTTCAAGCCCGCCCGTCGCTCTTTCACGTCGGGTCTCATACCAGTCCAGCGGTAAGCCGTTGTGACCCATTCCCACCTGAACTACGAGGCCTTTGATCCATGTCAAGGCATGGTACGTAGGAAGCCTCCACGAGGTTCAAGCCCGCCCGTCGCTCTTTCACGTCGGGTCTCATACCAGTCCAGCGGTAAGCCGTTGTGACCCATTCCCACCTGAACTACGAGGCCTTTGATCCATGTCAAGGCATGGTACGTAGGAAGCCTCCACGAGGTTCAAGCCCGCCCATCGCTCTTTCACGTCGGGTCTCATACCAGTCCAGCGGTAAGCCGTTGTGACCCATTCCCACCTGAACTACGAGGACTTTGATCCATGTCAAGGCATGGTACGTAGGAAGCCTCCACGAGGTTCAAGCCCGCCCGTCGCTTTTTCACGTCGGGTCTCATACCAGTCCAGCGGTAAGCCGTTGTGACCCATTCCCACCTGAACTACGAGGTCTTTGATCCATGTCAAGTCATGGTATGTAGGAAGCCTCCACGAGGTTCAAGCCCACCCATCACCCAATTCACGTCGTGTTCTACCTACGTCCATCATGACGTTAAACTACATTCTGGTCCAGTGGTAAGCCATTGCGACCCAGCCTCACCTGAACTACGAGGTCTTTGATCCATGTCAAGGCATGGTACGTAGGAAGCCTCCACGAGGTTCAAGCCCACCAATAGTGGACCAAGGTCCCTCACTTACGTTGGCTCGCCGACACCCACCACCCGTCGTTTATTCACGTCAGGGTTCATTATCGTCCCGCATGACGTTAAACTGTATTATTTGAACTACGAGGACTTTGATTCCCTGCCACGGGGATACGTAGGAAGCCTCTTCAAGGCTCAAGCCCAACTTCACTGTCACCCCCCTGTGATGGTCCCATTTCATTCTCATCCGTCTCCGCAAGACGTTAAACTCGCGGCCTACCTCGTGATAAACATGAGATGCCTGAGGAAAACCTCGGATGGAACGCCTTTGGCGTAACCGTCTCTGCTAGACGTTAATCTTGCAACATACCCTGTGTTGAACACGGGAAGCTGAGGAAAACCTCAGATACGTGTCTACGACATGTAATTCCCCGCGCTCGATGTGGGATGCCTCGGGCTTCCACGCCCTCGAGAAGCCTTGTGATCGAGGATAACAGACAGACATGCCAGGTACCCCAGCATCCAGACACGCTACTGATGCCTCAAACGTGATTACTCCCCTGACCGAAGGTTGCTGCCCTGACTGGACCCTTTGGAATGTCCCGACAGAAGCAGTGTAATTAACCGGCGTCCATGGAAACATGGCACTGGGAAGAGTTTCACGAACTACGTATTAAATCTATAAGGGAGACCCGGACTAGGTGACGAGTTCTGAGGAGGAATCCACAGGAGGAAGAACCGACATCCCATCATCCTGTTTCGATCAAGGAGCAGATGTCCCTGAATAAGGAACGAATGTCGCCCACCTTTGGAAAGCGGGAATGCGGGGCAACAAAGCCGCGCGTCCCCCTCCTCCGCGGACGGATGCGCGCGCGCCCCGGCGAAAGCGTCGGAAACAGAAATGGTGAACCCGACGTGAAATTCTTCTCCTCAGCATGGGGATTAGTAGCGTTCGAGACACCAGTAGATTGACGTGTCACCGGATCCAGATATCCAGTGCCTGGTCCCGCCAAGCAAATAGCGGGCCTGTCGTGGAACTCACCGGAAGTCGGGGTAGTAGAACGTGGGGCACTCCGCTCTACAGCGTGTTGGCATGGATCCTTCTCACAGACATGGGGGATGGAAGAACGCTGGGGCACTGGCTGTCAATCCTTTTCCTCTCAGTACTGATGAGTTGATCCCTTCGTTTGCCAGGAACCAGGTTGCTATTTCAGAGATGCGGTCACCATCCGCTCCTCGCCCGCGCAGGGGCAGGGGCAACACCACTACGGCCACTCCACCTGGCGCAACTACCGCCACGACGGCTGCCACGTCACGGGATGCGGGACGTCCACGTCCCCTTTCCCCATCAGAGGTCATCCAACGAAGGGTGATCAACAGCCTCGTGCGCAGGTATGAGGAACAAGGGGTCATCCCGACCAGGGATATGGTCCGTTTGGACCTGGAGGCTTCCAGGCCCTGCCGTCAACGCCGCCCTAACAGGCCGCGCAGGGAGCCCCCGCTCCCCACCCAGACATTCAATCGTTTCGGGAGCCTATCCCCGGAACGCCTTGACGACTCTTCGCCTTACGCTGAAGAGGCAGGTGATGTCCGGCTCAGTCCGCTCAGGGCCCCGACCCGGGGCCCCTAGGCGAGAGCTCCCGTCCGGCCACGTCAACGCCGCCGTCCTGCCCTGCAGGAAGAGCAGGCAGACTACGTCCCTACACCACCTACACCGGCCCGCCTGACCCGACGTCAGCGCCAGGCCCGGGCTGAGGACGCTCGCCTAGGCGCGTCCACATCGACAGTTACAGTGGCCCGAGCCACCGCCGGCGTACATTATGAAGCCCCCGCGTACATTGAGCAGGGGCACCCCTTCGCCCAACCAAGATTGAGACCCCAACCGCCCCATGGGCAGGCCGGGTTGACTCTCCGGGTCGCAGGCCCCAGTGATGATCGTCGCGAGCTAACCCGCGGTGATGCCACCCCGTACGGAGGTCCTCCCCGTACCACTACTCCACAGAGCGTGGGCCTTCCCCGCTACGAGGTTCGTCATGGAGGCATGCCTCGTGCTGCCCCCATCCTGCAGGAAGACCTGCCCCGTGGCAGTGATGCTCAGCGTGGAGACATTTCCCGTGCCCGCTGTACAGGGTATGAAGTCCATCCTTCTGAAGGCACCGTCCGCCCGGTCCTTCGACGTGGGGGTCCCCCCTATGTCCTCTCTGCGACTGGCGAAGGTCCTCCTCACCCCAGCAACTCAAGGAGTGAAGGTCAGCCTCGCTCCACTCGCATCGACCATGGAGGCCTTCCCTATGCTCCTGCCAGTTCCAACAGAGGCCCCGCCCACGTGGGTACTATTCATGGAGGTCCTCCCCATGTACCCTTTGATATTTTCCCTGGTGCCCCTCGCACCCCGGCTGTCTCAAGTGGGGACCCTCTCCGCCACGGCGCTAGCGCCGCCCCAGGGCCGCCTGATAGGGGTCAACCCTGTCCCGAAGAGCCACCCAGGGGCAGAAGAGCGGGTCGTCGCCGCCACAAGAAGAATCCTGGGAAGGCCCAGGGGGAGATCAAACCTGCCCGCTTCTCTGATTCGGAAGCGGAATGCGATTCAGCGATGGAACCTTCTCCCAGCTCCTCCGTATCAAGGACTGGGGCAGGAACCAGACGCGTCAGCCTCGTTCTCCCGGAATTTGAGGTCCACCGGATTCCCGTCTCTCTCCGCAGGTACATCCAGGAGGAAGAAATCCTGGGAATTCCGCAGGTTTCGACCGCGCAGTCACCACCACCATCACCTGAAGCGCCCTCTACCTCTACTCGGGATCACGAGGATCTGTTTTGGGGGTCAACGGTGGTAGAGCCACGACATGACCGGACACCGGTAACGGCGATTCCCGTACCCGAAGTAGTGGCTGTTAGCCCGTCCTATCGTGACATTGTGGTCAGGTCACCTCGCTCTTCAGAGGAAGGCCCAGAGTACGGTGGCCAGTCTGCTCGCTCGCCGTATTCTCCCCCGCCGTGTTTGCTATCCCAGAGGTCCGCCTCGGTACCGCTACCGGTCCCTCAGCCACCCCCGGTCGATGAGTGGGGAAATGTAGGGCCAAACCCCGAGGACGAACCCAGGAGCTTCTGGAGTATTCTTGCAGCGGACTACTTCCCAGAGAAGTTCTGGCCCACGGCGGCGCTGAATTTCCGCGTACCCGAGTCGCTTACCCCTGAAGAAGTGGGATGCTTTTGTCGAACCCTGTGGGCGACGCACTTCCGCCTCCGTTGTGAACGGGTAGTGTACCCCAGGAGTCGAGATCACTTCGAGGAGATTGGCAAACAGTGCCGCCTGATTGATGCAGCGGCGCTCCTTGTGGCCCAGCACCCCGAGTCGCCCGGTCACCAGAGTGCCCTCCAACGAAAATGCGTCCAGAGTTTCAAGGCACTCCGCAAGATCGTCAGGGAAGCCACCCCCCACGTCCAAGTCCGTGGTTGGGGACGCTATGCCGCTCTCCTCTTTGACCCTATCCGACGACAGCCCGATTCGCTATGCGACATTGAGGATATGCCCTCAAGAGGGGTCACAGTCCACATGGCCGACATTGTAGATAAGGAAGATGAGCTTGAGTTCCTTGATGGGGACTTACCATCCGAGGGCGTACCGCCGCTTCTTGACCCGTCAGGGAGAGTTACCCGTCATCAGAGGAACCTTCTAGGCCTCCCTGTACCCACCGAGTCACTGACACTCGGTCGGAGCACTGGCAAGGGTAAGGAGCACGTCGGAATAGTCAAGCACTCCGACCCGTCCACCTCTGTGCAGAAAACGGACGAAGATCCTGAGAAGGCCACGTTGCGCCAGCAGCTTGCTGAGCAAAAGAGGCTGGTCGACGAACTCTTGGCTGAACGCGCCGCAGAGCGACGACCCGACTATGGTAATCCCAGGCCGGGGCAGCAGGGGCAGGAACGATTTCCCCCCGGTGAGATGCCTCCGGGCAACCCTGATCATGCTACTGCCGCGGATAGGGTGGAAGCCGGAACATACGGCAAGAGGGCGCGATACGTCTCGCCAAACCCCCCTGAGCGACGGGGCAATCTGAAGAACCCAACCCGGGTTCCCCCAGTCGCCCAACAGGTCGTCCAGCCAGTCGACCCGCGAGCAGCAGAAGTCGTCTACCGTGTTGAAGAACCTGGCAATGCGCTTGTGGTTAGGGATCCCCGTCAAGACAGGGACCCCCACCCGGAGGACCTTATTGCGGCACTCACAACCCGCCTCGAGGCGTTGGAGACACGGCAGGTGGCGGTCCCACCGGATGGCAAACCTTATCCCGCATGGGTGGATGATATGCCCGCGCCTCCGGGTTTTGGGAACCCCACTTTCTCGCCTTTTAACGGGACAGGGGACCCACCCCAGCACTTGGCTCATTTCTCTTCTAGGTGTGGCCCCATGCTGGGGACCCCGGCACAGCAAGAAGCCGCTAAGCTCCGATGTTTTGTACAGACGTTGGAAGGTCCGGCATTCGTCTGGTACAGCCAGCTCCCCATCGGATCAGTGACCGGTTGGGAGGATCTTCGCCGGCAGTTCTTGTACCAGTTCAGCTCCACCACGCGGAAGACCAGCATCGCGGACCTCTTCAAGTGCAAACAGAGGCCTGATGAGCAGGTTGCAGACTTCATCACCCGGTGGAAAGGACTTACGTATTCCCTCGATATGCCACTGACTCAGGAGCAATTACTGACGATGTGTGTGGGGAACGTAAAGACAGAGCTGGTACCCTCCTTGATTACCCAGAACTACCCTGGAGGGTTCAGAGATTTCTCGGATAAGGCCCAGCGCCTCGAGGAGGCCCTGCAACAGGCTAGTCAGGCACATTTGTTGCCCCCTATGATCCCAGCCAGGAGGGCCGCCAGGGCTGAACCCGCCGCGGTGGCTCAAATAGAATCCCCGAGGCAGCTGGAATTGCTACCGGTGGCACCACCCCCGCAACCCCGCAGAGGTCCTCCACCTCAAGCACAGGCTCCTGCCCAGCAGCGACCGCCTCAGAACCGACAGGTTCCCCCGCGCAATGCGCCACCGCCACCTAGGCGAGACAACCAGGCGTCGCCTCCTCGGCAGGCCCCTCCGGTCCCTCGACAGGACCAGAACCCCAGGGCTCCTTACCCAGAAATAAAGTACCATACCTATTCGTTCAACGAAAATCAGGTCCTTGGTTACTTCCGAAGTGCTCTAGAGCAAGGGATCGTGCGTCTGCCTGAGTGCAGGAGGTCGGCATAGGCGCATCTCACTGATCACCCCAACTACTGCCCTTATCATCGGATCCTGGGGAACACCCTCAAGCGATGCTATGTGTTTAAAGACTGGCTTCAGGACCAGGTCAACAACAACATAGTCAAGTTGGGCCCAGCGCCAGCGTAGGTGGAAGGCGTCTTTGCGGGATCAGAAATCGGCAGTGACAGCGAGGGTGAGTGGCAGCAGGTCCCTAGCCGCGGGTCCCAGAAATACGACAACTGGATGGCTCGAAAAACTGTCATACGTGCCCAGGGTATCATCCGGGCACGCCTGAAGCAGCCGGAACCTTCAGAAGAAGTAGCCGGTGCCTCAGCATCGTCTTCACAGTCGACCTCTGCCCAAAAGGGCAAGCAGCGGCGACGAAAGAAGAAGCAACGTGCACCGCCAGTGCCGTCGTCATCCCGCACTCTTGGAGACTTTATGCCTCCCGAAATGGGCATTCCTCCCAGAATCTGCCCAGCGGTGGATGACTCTTCGAGCGACAGTCAAGGGTACGCTTCAGTTAACACCGTGGAGCTGGTAAAGCCCTATATGACCCCCGACGAGGGGGAACCCCAGGCAGACCGCCCCAATGTTTCCAGCCAACGTCAACGTCAGCGGAATCGCAATCACGCCGGTCACCGAGGTATGTCAGCAGGCACTTGTGACCAAGCCGTGCACGCTACCGCGACCAGGCAGCAGGCTCAGCGCAGATCTCAGCACGCGCAGGCCCATCCAACATCCTCAGCTCTACCTCCACCGCCGTTCGTGTTGCTGGATCGGGGAGAGCCGCCTCATTCGTATCACAGCCAGTCTCGCCCGGCGACGGGCCAGCCTCCGCTGTCTGATCTTAGCCCGGCGACTACTCTCCAGGCTTCTACTAGCAGGCAACAGGATGTACCCAGTGCTAGACGACCGCCAGTTCAACCAACAGGACCCGCTATGCCCCCAAATGCCGAAAAACCCCCTGTAAGCAGAGGTTCGCGTTTGGCACGCAAGTATGATGTCCTAAAGCACCTAGCCGGCATTCCGGCAAGGCTTTCCATCCTTGAGGCCCTGCGCTTGTCATCCGAGATGCGCGAGGCACTTGCCGAGGCCCTAAGGAGCCCCCTCCAGTTCGAGACGGAAGTGGCAGCCACGGAGGCCTTCCATACTGAGACGATTGAAAATGCCGAATGTCAGGCGGTTATCTCATTCTCCGGTGAAGATGAAGACCCTCCTATACAGGGGCACATTCGCCCACTGTATATCACTGGCCACTTTAACGGTGTGGAAGTCCGTCGCTGCCTCGTTGACACGGGTTCTGGAATCAATCTAATTCCGACCCGGACGCTGCAAAAGCTGGGTTTGTCCGAAGGTGATTTGACTCCCTCTGACCTCAGGATCCAGGGGTACGACAGGACAGAGCAAACCCCGGTCGGAAAGATCCGCCTGAAGACCCAGTTCGGTGGCTTAATTGCCAGCACCGAGTTCATGGTTGTTTCTCAGGACACTGCCTACAATGCATTAATGGGTAGGCCATGGCTCCATCTACATGTCGCGGTCCCCTCATCGTATCACCAGTGCCTTAAGTACTCACTCAACGGTCGAGTAGGCGTGCTCCAAGGAGACGCGTCCCCTTTCGCTTCTTGTGAGGCCCGCTATCTGGATGCGGGTTATTACAAAAGTAAGGACAAGCAGATCCTGGTCAGCGAGGATGAACCCGCCCCGATCACAAGTGATCCCTGGGCGAGCATGGACGACGCCTACATCCTCTCGATCCACCGGTTGGAGGCCACGACCCCCGACATGGGACAATGTTTCGTTGTTTCGGGTACGCAAGGAAGGCATGTTCCCGTGTCCAAGCGACGGCGGAGAATCACCTCGTACTCCTACATCAACCAGGCTCGGGTCATCCCGGAATCTCCTACCCCTGTACGGTACTGGGACGTCAAGCTCATGACAACGGCGGTGCGCCATACGTGTCTATTTCGCCGGGCTGGAATCAACCGACTCAGGCCGACACGTCACCACTGCTTTGATATCATCAAGCGTGGCCCCTTAGGCCGAAGGCTGGATGGGATAGGATCAAATGCATTCATTGCTATGGTCTCGACGACAAGTGAGTCTCCTGATGTGATGACCGCTACTGCCCAAGCCGGCACCAACTTCCCCTCGGGTTTTGAAAGACCAGAAGTATCTTCCGTCGCGGGAAGTCCCCCCACGGCTGGGGAGGAAGACTTGGAGGATGCTCCCCCAGCCTTTGAAGAAGGCATCTCTACCACGGTCGATGAGCTGGTACAGGTGAACCTTGGTAGCGAGGCAGATCCAAGACCCACATTGATCAGTGCGGCCATGTCCCTCGAGGAGCGGCAGCAGTATGTAGACTTCCTCAAACAGCACCGCGATGTGTTTGCCTGGAGTTACGATGAGATGCCAGGGCTGGATCCCCAAGCGGCTGTCCACCGTCTGGGCCTCCCAGTAAAACATCGTGGGTTCAAGCAGCCTCCCAGGAAAATGCACCCTTCCCATGGCGCTATGGTTGAGGCCGAAGTTGATAAGCTAATCAAAGCCAACTTCGTCAAGGAGGTCCAGTACCCCAAATGGCTCGCCAACATTGTGCCGGTCAGGAAGAAGAATGGGCAGATCAGAGTCTGCATCGACTTCCGCGATCTCAATCGCCACTGCCCAAAGGATGACTTCCCACTCCCAGTGACGGAGCTTTTGATTGACGCCACGGCCGGGTTCCAAGCCCTCTCTTTCATGGATGGGTATTCCGGGTATAACCAGATCTGGATGGCCCCCGAAGATGAGGAGTCCACTGCCTTCAGGGCTCCCCAGGGTACCTTTTGCTACCGGGTAATGTCATTCGGTTTGAAAAATACAGGTGCCACTTATCAGAGGGCCATGCATCGCATATTCAAACCGATCCTCGGGACATTGGTGGAATGCTACGTGGATGACCTTGTAGTCAAATCACGCCAGCGCCAGGACCATCTCAAAGACCTTGAGAAAGTGTTCGGTTTCCTCCGTTCCCGTCACCTGAAGATGAACCCGCTGAAGTGTGCCTTCGGGGTCACCTCCGGGAAGTTTCTGGGTTTTGTTGTCAGATACCTAGGTATCGAGATCGACCCGGAGAAGATCAAGGCCATCAGCCAAATGCCTCCCCCGAGCAACATTCGGGAGCTTCGAGGCCTGCAAGGCCACTTAGCCTATATACGCCGATTCATTGCGAATCTGGCCGGCAAGTGTAAGCCCTTTTCTCGGCTCATGAAGAAAGGCGCTGCCTACGAATGGGATTAGGAGTGTCGGATCGCCTTCGAGGAAATCAAGCAGTATCTGCTCCAACCTCCGGTCTTGATGCCACCCGTCTCTGGAAAGCCGCTGGTCCTTTACGTGACCGCCCTGGAGAGATCCCTCGACGCACTGCTCGCCCAGAAGAATAACGAGGGCACTGAGAACAGTCTCTACTATCTCAGTCGCATGCTTCTCGATACGGAGGTCAGATATTCCCTTATCGAAAAGAGCTGCCTTGCGCTCGTCTTCGCCGTGCAGAAGTTGCGACACTACCTGCAACACCATGAGGTGCAATTGATCTCTCGGGTGGATCCGTTGAAGTATATCCTGAACCGCCCCATGCTGACTGGCCGACTAGCACGGTGGGCGGTGATTCTCCAGCAGTTTGACATCAGGTTTGTGCCTCAGAAGTCCATTAAGGGACAGGCGTTGGCAGACTTTTTGGCTGCCCATCCAACCTCCGTGGATCAATCCCTGGACCTGGATTTCCCCGACGAGATGATCCTCTCGGTCGATCATGTTGTCCCGTGTTGGCAAATGCATTTCGATGGCGCCTCTCGGAGCCCCACCGGTAGAAGGCTCAACGACCCCAAGCTCAACAGAGTAGGTCTGGGTATTGTTTTCATTACCCCGGCACAAGCCGTCCTGCCGTACTCCTTCCTGTTGTCAGAAGGTTGTACGAACAACGAGGCAGAGTATCAAGCTCTCATCACCGGCCTCGAGTTGGCCCTTGAGATCCATGTACCCCATCTACATGTGAAGGGAGATTCTGAGCTGGTAATCAAACAGGTTAATGGCGACTACGTCGTCAGGAAGCCAGAGCTTGCACCGTTGCTGGAGTACACCCTCCTCCTAATGGCCCAGTTCTCTTCTCGGCCAGAGGTTACCCATGTCCCGCGGTCGCAGAACGGCCAAGCGGACGCCCTAGATGGCTTAGCCGCATCGCTCGCAGAACCCGAGCAAGATGATTTGGTCATACATGTGGCCCACCGGAGAGTCATTGCTCCCGTCACCCAAGAGGACCGTGATAGCCTGCGGGTAAGTCATCTCACCGCCGGACCCTCCGTATCGGGAGTCCCGGGTTCGTCAGACGCAGTGGTTGAAACGACCCCCGACTGGAGAGCACCTTTTGTCGAGTATCTCCAAAATGGTCAGCTCCCGGACGACCGGGCCGAGCGCGAGCGAATCCGACGCCGCGCACTTCAATTTACCCTCCAGAGCGGCCCCAGTCTTGAGCAGACCCTCTATAAACGGAGTTTTGATGGTGTCCTCCTCCGTTTCATCCAAGGAGTAGAGATACCTCAAGTTATGCAAGAGGTTCATGCCGGTTCTTGTGGCGCCCATCAAGCTGGGCCGAAGCTGTCCCATCAAATCCGGAGGCTAGGGTACTTCTGGCCCTCCATGATCCACGATTGTATTGGATACGCCAAGAGATGCCACGCGTGCCAAGTGCACGCCAACTTCTTGCATCGGCCGCCAGAACCCCTCCACCCCACCAAGTACTCTTGGCCATTTGCGGTATGGGGACTCGATGTAGTGGGACCGTATCCGCCGGCAACAGCCCGCCAGTGTAGGTTCATCCTGACTGCTACAGATTTCTTCTCCAAGTGGGCAGAAGTAGTTCCGCTCAAAGAGGTCAAGGCCCGTTCCGTCGTTGACTTTGTGAGCTCCAACATTATCCACCGGTTTAGAGTCCCTCACGCCGTCCTCACTGACAACGGCACCAACTTCCGAGCAGCTGAATTGAAGAAATTGTACGCTAAGTACGACATCCGGTCAAACCATACCTCCCGCTACCACGCACAGGCGAATGGACAGATCGAGGCGTTCAACAAGACCCTCTCTAACATTCTGCAGAAGATGGTTGGTCAGAACAAGAAGAGTTGGCCGGACAAGCTCCCCAACGCCCTCTGGGCTTACCGGACGACGACTCGCAACTCTACCCAGGTGACCCCATATTCCCTGGTGTATGGAGCTGAGGCCGTCCTACCCATTGAGATCCAGCTGCCGTCGCTATGCACGGCAGTTTATGATCACCAGACATCAGATGAGGTAGCCGAGATCCGTCTAGCTGAGTTAGAGGCACTGGACAAGAACCGGCTTCGTGCCCTGCACAATCTGGAAAGGCATCAGGACAAGATAGCAAGAGCTTTTGACAAGAAGGTTCGTCTCCGCTCTTTTCTACAGGGTGACCTGGTACTGGCCCTGCGAGCGCCAATGATTCCCGGAAGGAAACCGCCCAAGTTAGAACCCAAATGGGTAGGGCCTTATATCATCCATAAGGTTTACCCCAATGGAGAATACTCCTTGGTGACCACAGATGGAGAGCGTGTAACCCCTCCCACCAATGCCAGATTCCTCAAGCGATACTTTGCCTAGGGCAAAAGTGTTCCTGCATGACCCTAAACTGCGAGAGGGTCCTGCACGACATTAAACTGCATTTGTCCTGCATGACCCTAAACTGCGAGAGGGTCCTGCACGACATTAAACTGCATTGGTCCTGCACGACCCTAAACTGCGACTTGGTCCCGCATGACCTTAAACTGCATCTCCGTCCTCACTGCAAGACGTTAAACTGCAAGTCAGTCAGGTCTTCCTGACCGAGGCTCAGCCTCAGGCCCCTCGGCCTCTTTGGGCCCCTGGCCCCGTCTCCACTGAGGTCTGGCCCCAGGCCCCCTCGTTTCTCTCCGACTTACCCTCTTACGGGATCGTACGGTACAGTGTAGGACTACGTTCTCACGTTGGGATCATGTACCATGCCGCACACATCCCCGAATGAGATGCCCCTCGTCCCGCATGACGTTAAACTGCATGTCAAGAGCTACGTACGGCTTGATTCCCATCTTCATGGGATACGTAGGAACGCTCGGACGCCTTGTCTTGAGCCCAGCCCCAAGCTTCTCTCTTCCACTATTCCCCCTGGGAATAGTCTCCTTGGAGGATCTTTGTGTAGCATGGAGTGGGCTTTCTTGGCCCCGCTCATGCAACCCCACTCACGCAAAGATTGTGGGGTCGCACCATGCGCCCACTCCCGTTCTTCTACCCTCCCACGTCCTCACCGCATGACGCTAAACCGCATGGCCTTCAAGAACTATGTATGGCTTGATTCTCATCCTTATGAGATACGTAGGAACGCCCGGACATTTCGTCCGTCGGCCCAGCCCAAAAGCCAAAATCTTCCCCTCGGGTCAAGACATGGCAGGGTGCACACTTTTGCCCCGACCCACGTCGAGCAAGCCTCGACCCGGCTGCACATTCCCCCCTGGAGGTGTTTGCCCCTTTCGTGGATGGATTCACACCCGGAGGGGCCCCCAAGAATGGCCTGGATACAAAGCCCAAGGGCTCTCCTACCGATACGGGCCAACGCCCCCGAGGGTTTCTCAAGCAACAAATCGATACAAGTGTCGCGTTGCGAATTTGGTCAGCGGTCGACGCTCATTTGTTTCCCCCATGCGGGTCACCATAGGAACGCTGTGTTTCGAATATGGTCAACAGTGATTCATTCTGCCCCATCCTGAGGTGAAAAACTTCCCCCAGGTGGTGCTAATGATCAGGCCCACAGCCCAGGATTCCTCACCCGGAGTGTACGGTGTGGTGTGGGACTACATCCTCATTCACGTCGGGATCATGTACCATGTCGTACGACTCCCCTTACGAGGCCCAGCCTCAGGACCCTTGGCCTCCTTGGGCCCCTGGCCCCCCGTCCTCATGTAAGACGTTAAACTACAAACCGGTCAGGCCTTCCTGACCGAGCCTCAGGCCCCTTGGCCTCCTTGGGCCCCTGGCCCCCCGTCCTCATGTAAGACGTTAAACTACAAACCGGTCAGGCCTTCCTGACCGAGCCTCAGGCCCCTTGGCCTCCTTGGGCCCCTGGCCCCCCGTCCTCATGTAAGACGTTAAACTACAAACCGGTCAGGCCTTCCTGACCGAGCCTCAGGCCCCTTGGACTCCTTGGGCCCCTGGCCCCCCCGTCCTCATGTAAGACGTTAAACTGCAAGCCAGTCAGGTCTTCCTGATTGATACTTGACCTTAGGCCCCTTGGCCTTTCCAGGTCACAGCCTAGGTCCCTTCTTACCCGGAGTGTACGGTGTGGTGTGGGACTACGTCCTCATTCACGTCGGGATCATGTACCATGTCGTACGACTCCCCTTACGAGGCCCAGCCACAGGCCCCTTGGCCTCCTTGGGCCCCTGGCCCCCCGTCCTCATGTAAGACGTTAAACTACAAACCGGTCAGGCATTCCTGACCGAGCCTCAGGCCCCTTGGCCTCCTTGGGCCCCTGGCCCCCCGTCCTTATGTAAGACGTTAAACTACAAACCGGTCAGGCCTTCCTGGCCGAGCCTCAGGCCCCTTGGCCTCCTTGGGCCCCTGGCCCCCCGTCCTCATGTAAGACGTTAAACTACAAACCGGTCAGGCCTTCCTGACCGAGGCTCAGCCCCAGGCCCCTCGGCCTTTCCAGGCCGCGGCCCAGGACCTATCTTATAGGATTGTACGGTATGGCGTAGGGCTATGTCCTCATTCACGTCGGTTTTTCGCCATACTGTACACCTTGCTTAGGGGTATGTTACTCCCCTCCTCGTCCGGTATGACGTTAAACTACATTTCAAGAACTACGTGTGGCTTGATTCCCATCCTAATGGGATACGTAGGACCACCTGGATGCCCAAGATCCGGGTCCAGCCCCATCTCTCGGGAATCCTCATCCCATCTTGGCCCCTTGGCCCATCCTTCCTCCATGAGGAGATCATATGGTGTGGTGTGGGATTATGTCCTCATTCACGACGGTCTCGTAGTGACCACGCCATGTTTCCCGCACCACTGAGCTGTTTCGTCGATACCTCTTTTTCGGCGGTTCTCCAATGTGCTTAAGAGTACTCTGGTTCATTACCTGGAATGCCAAGCTTTACTCGGACACGTCCGCACCCGCTTTCCAGGCTTTGCGTATCCCCGCATCAGGGCTTTCACCATCTTTCACACCCGGAGGGACCCCCAAGAACGGCCTGGATACAATGCCCAAGGGCTCTCCTACCAATACGGGCCAACGCCCCCCAGGGTTTCGGACAACAAATCGATAAAATCCCGCGTTGCGAATATGGTCAGCGGTCGATGCTCTTTTTTTGTTCCCACCTCAGGCTAACGCGATACAGACGCTGTGTTTCCGTCATGGATAACAGTTTTCCTCTGTCGTCACGCCAACCCGTTAATCCCAAATGTCGGGTACACAATTCACACCCTTCATCACTTCATCGTGTCCAAGTAGAGTCTCGGGATTCTTGGTACTTTTCCTCCGTGCACGTCCGTGCATTGGGAGAACAAGCTACATCAATGGTGTCCTTCGAAACTCTCTGCTGACTCCCCTTTGATGGATGCCCCAAGTATTGCAATGAGGATCCCCCCCTTGTTTCCCACACCGAGTTTATCTCACGTGGGCTTAGGGATTGGGTTGACCTCTGTGCTTACTCGGGAGTTGTCACCACCCACGGTCCGAGCTCTAAGACCATAAACTAAGACTCTCATCTGTAACTACGTTCAAGACCCCTTGTCTTTGGACCCAGCTTGAGTTCAGCAAATTTACCTCTCTAATCCTGCCTTCAGGACCCTGATCACGGGGCTGCGTGGCGCAGTGTAGGACTACGTCCTCGTTCACGTCAGGTTTGCAACAACTGCACCACGCACGCCCCCATTCTGAGGTTCAGTCCTCATGTCCCCTGTCCTGCATGACGTTAAAAGGCACCCTTCAGAACTACGTGTGGCTTGATTCCCATCCTAATGGGATACGTAGGACCACCTGAATTTCTAAGATTCGGGTCCAGCCCCACCTCTGGGAGATCTCTTGATTTCCCGGTCACCTAGGCCACTTGGCCCATCCCTCTCTAGCGGGGGGTGTGTAGGTATGATACAAGGTTTTGGGCATCATGCCCCCCTTCCCCTGGGAATCTGCCATCTCTCGATCACCCTCAAGGTTGAGTCCCTTGACTCCCTGCAGTGGTTCTCCCATGTATTAAGAGTACTCTGGTCTAGCACCAAGAGTGTCAGATTCAACTTGATCAAGTTCCTTCCACTTGTCAAGCTTCGTGTTCCCCTCTATTCAGACTTCCATCATCTTTCACACCCGGAGGGACCCCCAAGAACGGCCTGGATACTACGCCCAAGGGCTCTCCTACCGATACGGGCCAACGCCCTCCAGGGTTTCGGACAACAAATCGATAAAATCCCGCGTTGCGGATATGGTCAGCGGTCGATGCTCGTTTTGTTAGTCCTCATTTCAGGCTAACGCGACAGGATGCTGTGTTGCGAACATGGTCAGCAGTAATCCTCTGTCGTCACGCCAGCCCCTTCAGTCCTTGAATGTTGGTTGCATGATTCACATCATTTTCCACCCCATCATGTCCAGGTGGAATCTCGACACTTTTGGCACTATCCCTCATTGCACCTTTGCGTGTTAGGGGGACAAAGCTACAATCTGGCGTCCTTTGGGACTCCCATGGTCCGAGCTCTAAGACCGTAAACTAAGACCCATTCGGGACTACGTTCAATTCGATTCCCATCCTCATGGGATACGTAGGACCGCCCAGACGCCCTGTCTCCGGGTACAACCCATTCAGGAAGCCAGTCTCTCCCCCTGTTTCACCTCCGGATGGCGTACAATTTGATGTGGGATCATGTCTCTGTCAAATGTGTTTTATAACACTGCGCACATTTCCCACCTAGAATCGTCTCTGCTACGTCTGCGCTGCATGACGATAAAATGCATGCTTGGTCCTATCATACGACCCTAAACTGTGACATTATCGTCCTGGCCGCACGATGAAAAACGGCACCGCATTGTGGTAACCTCGCTGTAGAGGACATCAAGTTGGGTATTGGTCATGTGCCATGCCATTTGTCAACGCCCATCATGGCTTGATTCTTGTGGCGACATCGCGACCTACTGTTCTAGGCCTGTCGCTTCAAAAAAAAACCATTCACCTTAAAGAACAAACAAGATACATCAAATTCCGCTTCTTTAGTGCAAGGGCCACGTCCGCACTCCCCTTTTCCCCTGGCACTGGTATCCTACCGTGCCACCTTCCAGAACTACGTATGGCTTGATTCTCATCCTTATGAGATACGTAGGAGCGCCCGGGTATTTCCTCGTGGGCCCAGCCTAACCCCGGTGTTCGGTCCCTCGACTTGAGCATTTCCTCGGAGAACGCATGGTAAGCAGGACTATGTCCTCATTCACGTCAGGTTTTGATGTCATGCGTCCCCTGATCCCTTTTTCCAATCCTTGGTCCGAGTTCTATGACCCTAAACTAAGATCTCCCCAAGGGAAAGGAATCTGCTCCCTCTCTCTAATACGTTTCGTTGACGTATTCAGATGTGTTTTGACAGAAAGCCCGAAGCATGGGATTTTCACAGGGACATTCCCCTCATCTCATGACCAAGCTTCGTGAGCTCGCTATTTGGATCCTCATCCTCTTCCACATCCAAAAGGACCCTCGTACGACGTGGATACTAAGCTTAAGGGCTCTCCATGAATGCTGGACCTAAGGGCCCTTCAATCGTTTCAGGCCGACGTCCTCACGGATCTCTGACAACATTTGTGACACGGTCCCGTGTTTCGAACATGGTCAACGGTCGACCCTCATTTGTTTGTCCCCATTCTAGGCTAACGTGACAGGATGCTGTGTTGCGAACATGGTCAGCAGTAATCCTCCATCGTCACGCCACCATCATTGTAATCTGAATTTCGAGCACCATGATTCACACATTTCCACTCCCTCGTGTTCAAGTGGAACTCCATCATACTCGGCTCTTTCTCTTCGCGCATCTAGGTGCGCTGAATGATCGTGTTAGTGTCATTGGGCCGGTAGTCACCGAGCATCCCTTTGCCCTCACCTGCCCCTCTCTGCGTTGGGAAATTCCCACCACTACTGCTTGTTTCCCACACCGAGCACGACTCACGTGGGCTTAGTAGTTTTGGCTGGATGTGTACCAACACGGTCAGGCTGCTCCTCGTCCAGTATGACGTTAAACTGTGCTTCAAGAACTACGTGCGGCTTGATTCCCATCATCACGTGGGATACGTAGAGACACCCAGGCACTTCACCTAGGGTTCAGCCCCTGGAATCACGAAATCTTGTTCCTCCCCATTTCCAGCCCTCGCCAGAGGCCCTGTCTGGAAGAAGGAATGATCCATGATCAGGCCAATGTGCCCAATTTGGCGTACTCCCACCACGGTGGTGTAACTACCTAAGTGTTGGATTCTGTTCGGACATACCATCACTCTATGTTCCACGCTTTGCGTGCCCCTTATTCGGACCCTCGTCCTCTTTCATGTCTGAAGGAACCCCCTAACGGCCTGGTCTTATGCCGCATCGGCTCACCTACCGTCCTGGGCCAACGTTCCGGAAGACTGGTCATGTCTGGGAGGACCCCCTAACAGTATGGATGTCTGACCTATGGTCCACCAACTGTCCTGGGCCAAAGTCCTGAAAGATTGATCGACAACAAATTGATAAAATCCCGCGTTGCGAATACGGTCAGCGGTCGATGCTCATTTGTTGTCCCCATTTCAGGCTAACGCGGTAAGGATACCGTCTGTCCGCCACGGTTAGCGGTTGTCCTTTATTGTCACGCCATCCCCGCAGTGTTCCGAATTTGGGCATCGTGATTCACACTCCCCATTTTCATCTGTTTGAACCGATTTCAGCGCCCCTGGCGTTGCCATGTCCGTGCATAAGAGCACGTTGAAGAAACAGTGGTTCGGCTATCCTGGAAGTTCCTCCTCCGATCAAGCCTTCCCCGTCTTTCGGGAATTTGGACTGGTTTGAGGGAATTGTCGTCAAACGTCCCGCAAACATTGTAGGGATGCAACAAGGCAATTCAACAGTGGAAATCGTGCATGCTACGGAACTCAAAACAAAGGAGAAAGAAAGAGTTGAAGAACAAAAGTGTTAATAAAAGTTTCTTCGGGTTCGCTACAATACTCGGGGGTTGACTTCCCCCATGGACGGGTTGACTCCGTCAAAGGAGCGTTGTAGCTCCGCCACCCGTTGACTTGCGGCGTCCAAAGCCTGTTGCCGCTGATTCAACTCCCGCTCCTCTTCAGCAGCGGCGGGGCGTAATTCGTCAACCCTGGCCCTGGCCCTTTCCCCCAAGCCCGGACGGTTGGCCATCTCATCCCGGCGAGCAGCATCTGCAAGCACTTCCCGCACAGCTTCTTGATGGGCCATTTTAACTCTGGCCCTCAGAAAAGGATTCTTCCGGATGGATCGCGAAGCTCGATCGCGAAGCTCGATCGCGAAGCCGGATCGCGAAGGTCGGTCGCAAGATCAAACCGCGAAGTCCGGCCAAGGCATACAAGCAAAGGCTCGCTTGGCGCGGACGCGGAGTCAGAGACCCGCGGTTCGCCGCGAAGCTCGATTCGCGGAGGGCTGTCGCGGAGTACGCGGAGCTTCGCGAAATCGAGAGCGCAAAAAAGACAAGGAAGGCACGTAAAGACAAAAGAGGGCGGACCCCCTATTTATAGGCGACGACCCCGGAGCATCGCGGCGCGCCTCATCCGCGCGAAGCATCGCGGCGCGTCCGGATCCACGGCCCCGGCGAGCATCGCGGGCCTCCTTCGCGATGCTGCATCGCGAACCACCGACAGTTTTGGCGATCGTCCCTCAGACTTCGACCCTTCTCCCTCCGCGGCTCCAAGTCTGAGGGGGGGCATTTGTTGGCGCCAAAAATATGGCCCGAAAGGAAGGAACGAAAAAGACAGCCGGCGCGCTGCCTCGCGAAGCACAGCCGCGAAGCGCAGCCGCGAAGCCTCGCCACGAAGCGCCCCAACCCTGGCAACGCCGTGAAGCTCCAGAGGCGGTGATCCTCCGCGAGCCCGTTTGACGTTCGCGAGCCGCCGCGAAGCTCCAGAGGCGGTGATCCTCCGCGAGCCCGTTTGACGTTCGCGAGCTGCCGTGAAGCTCCAGAGGCGGTGATCCTCCGCGAGCCCGTTTGACGTTCGCGAGTCGTCGCGAAGCTCCAGAGGCGGTGATCCTCCGCGAGCCCGTTTGACGTTCACGAGCCGCCGCGAAGCCCCGAAGGCAGCGCGCGAGCCCTGCTTCGCGGCGCCCCTTCCCTATAAATACTCGACTCCCCCTGAGTCCCGAGGACGGACAATCCGACCTTTCGTCTTTTCCTCTCCCGAATCGCGAAGCAAGCTTTGCCCCGGGAATCATGAGCTCCGCGAGGTATTTCTACTTCGCGAGACGACTCTGATTTGTTTCGTTTTGAGCCCCTCTTCCGAGAGGGATGCCCTTCGCGAAGCCCAAGGGCGTTCGCAAAGGAAGGGGATTCCCAAGGGAACCCGGGCAGCCGCGGAGCACTTGTGCTTCGCGAAACACCCAACCCATACGAGTAATCCCTATGCTAAGGCAGGGTCGCTCCACTCCGCGAAGTACATTGCTTGGCAGGACCTTGCTTCGTGAACCATTCCTTCTTCGCGAGGCAGTGCTCCGCGAACACTGTTCCACTTCGCGAAGCACCACCCACTCCCACCTATGCCCCATGCTAAGGCCAAGGCACCCCACTTCGCAAAGCACACTCCTCTGCTTAGCGATTCCTCTTTCCGTGCGACCCTCCAGGTTTGCACGATGTGATTTCAAAGTCCCATGGACAACACCTCCCGTAGCGTTGCTTCGCCTAATGCTTCTTTGCATAGGCACGCTAACGGCTATTGCTTCTTCGCATAGCCACGCTAACGTGGACCCCTTGATGGTTCGCCCCACTACCCCCCTTTACCATGGCCTTACCGGTACCTTCCCTTCCCCAAGGACCAAAGGGTACCGGTTATGTAAGCCCTAGGGGTGTGGAGTGAACCCACCTCGTCCGAGCTGCAGGACGTTAAACTGCCAAGCACCACGTCCTCAACACATGACGTTAAACTGTGACCCAACCTCGTCTCCCTCACGAAGGGTCCCCCCAGCTCGAGCATTCATTACACCGCTCGTCTCCACGGGAATGGTAACTCTTCCGCACATGGAATGAGATCCTCCTTGTCAGAGTGGTGTATGTTCGCAGGGGAAGGGCTGCCTCAGAGCGTAAGCCCCTAACCTTTGGTACGGATGATTGCACCCGTGCATCTCTGTACTTCCCCACTACCAAGGTCAGTGGAGGACGTGATAGGGAACGAGGCGCACCCCCTATGGGCCTCCATCCTGGAGTAAGTCCAAACACCATGGGCCGCTCAACGCATAAGCCCCTCTTCGCTTCTCACGGACGCACCCTTCGCGACGTGATCGTCAGGTCCTTGCGACCTCTTGTTTCTCACACCGAGCATGACTCACGTGGGCTTAGAGTGAGCACCGACCCTGACAAACCCACCTGAACTACGAGGTCTTTGATCCATGTCAAGGCATGGTACGTAGGAAGCCTCCACGAGGTTCAAGCCCACCATCAGTGGACCAAGGTCTACTTTCACGTCGGTTTACCGGCGAAACCCACCTGAACTACGAGGTCTTTGATCCATGTCAAGGCATGGTACGTAGGAAGCCTCCACGAGGTTCAAGCCCGCCCGTCGCTCTTTCACGTCGGGTCTCATACCAGTCCAGCGGTAAGCCGTTGTGACCCATTCCCACCTGAACTACGAGGCCTTTGATCCATGTCAAGGCATGGTACGTAGGAAGCCTCCACGAGGTTCAAGCCCGCCCGTCGCTCTTTCACGTCGGGTCTCATACCAGTCCAGCGGTAAGTCGTTGTGACCCATTCCCACCTGAACTACGAGGCATTTGATCCATGTCAAGGCATGGTACGTAGGAAGCCTCCACGAGGTTCAAGCCCGCCCGTCGCTCTTTCACGTCGGGTCTCATACCAGTCCAGCGGTAATCCGTTGTGACCCATTCCCACCTGAACTACGAGGCCTTTGATCCATGTCAAGGCATGGTACGTAGGAATCCTCCACGAGGTTCAAGCCCGCCCGTCGCTTTTTCACGTCGGGTCTCATACCAGTCCAGCGGTAAGCCGTTGTGACCCATTCCCACCTGAACTACGAGGTCTTTGATCCATGTCAAGGCATGGTACGTAGGAAGCCTCCACGAGGTTCAAGCCCACCCATCACCCAATTCACGTCGTGTTCTACCTACGTCCAGCATGACGTTAAACTACATTATGGTCCAGTGGTAAGCCATTGCGACCCAGCCTCACCTGAACTACGAGGTCTTTGATCCATGTCAAGGCATGGTACGTAGGAAGCCTCCACGAGGTTCAAGCCCACCAATAGTGGACCAAGGTCCCTCACTTACGTCGGCTCGCCGACACCCACAACCCGTCGTTTATTCACGTCAGGGTTCATTATCGTCCCGCATGACGTTAAACTGTATTATTTGAACTACGAGGACTTTGATTCCCTGCCACGGGGATACGTAGGAAGCCTCTTCAAGGCTCAAGCCCAACTTCACTGTCGCCCCCCTGCGATGGTCCCATTTCATTCTCATCCGTCTCCGCAAGACGTTAAACTCGCGGCCTACCTCGTGATAAACATGAGATGCCTGAGGAAAACCTCGGATGGAACGCCTTTGGCGTAACCGTCTCTGCTAGACGTTAATCTTGCAACATACCCTGTGTTGAACACGGGAAGCTGAGGAAAACCTCAGATACATGTCTACGACATGTAATTCCCCGCGCTCGATGTGGGATGCCTCGGGCTTCCACGCCCTCGAGAAGCCTTGTGATCGAGGATAACAGACAGACATGCCAGGTACCCCAGCATCCAGACACGCTACTGATGCCTCAAACGTGATTACTCCCCTGACCGAAGGTTGCTGCCCTGACTAGACCCTTTGGAATGTCCCGACAGAAGCAGTGTAATTAACCGGCGTCCATGGAAACATGGCACTGGGAAGAGTTTCACGAACTACGTATTAAATCTATAAGGGAGACCTGGACTAGGTGACGAGTTCTGAGGAGGAATCCACAGGAGGAAGAACCGACATCCCATCATCCCGTTTCGATCAAGGAGCAGACGTCCCTGAATAAGGAACGAATGTCGCCCGCCTTTGGAAAGCGGGAATGCGGGGCAACAAAGCCGCGCGTCCCCCTCCTCCACGGACGGATGCGCGCGCGCCCCGGCGAAAGCGTCGGAAATAGCGGTATTACTCGTGACGCACCCAACGTATCCTACCTCGCTGCGAACAGTGTGTCGTCACAGTTTTCGTCAATACATCTAAGTGCGCGAGTTGTAATACCCATTAATAATAATCTTAAAGTCTAAGGATCAATACACACGTCCGTAGATAGGAACATCCAATGACACTATGAAATGTGGATTTCCTACTGGCAGGTCTCGTTCTCATAATATCCTCCTAGATATTACCAAGGGCACACACCATAAGAAGGTGCCTCAAAGTTTTATGAGTCCTCACCCCTAATGACCTGTATTATTTGTGTCCCTCAAATAATATCATCCGGATATAGAACATACATTCAAGAACAGTGTTATGGCACTTCTGGGTTCTCATCATAGCAGGGATCCTCTACGACCCTTTAATGCAACAGCTGTCCTTAGGACATTATCACATGACATGTCACGCAGAAGAACAATCAAGATGTGATAAGGCTTTTATTTAATGAAGAAAGTACAAAATAGTTGGTTCTAGACCACCAACTCCAACAGACTCCCACTTGGACTAGAGACAACTACTAACAACCTTTAACCCGCTAACTCTCACATGATATTCATGTTTCTGTTGAGATAGGCCTTTAGTCATGGGGTCCGCCACGTTCTCTTCCGTGGACACTCTGCTCACTGCAACTTCACCCCTTTGATAGAAATCCCTCAAGAGGTGATACTTCTGGAGTATGTGCTTTGTCCGTTGATGTGACCTTGGTTCTTTTGCAAGAGCCACTGCTGTAGTATTATCACAATACAATGTAATGGGATCTTTACTTCTAGGAACCACATCAAGCTCCTGGACAAAGTTCCGAATCCAAACGGCTTATTTGGCTGCATCAGAAGCCGCTATATACTCGGACTCCGTTGTAGAATCGGCGACAACTGGCTGCTTTGAACTCTTCCAGCTCACAGCTCCTCCATTGAGACAGAAAACATATCCAGATTGCGACTTCAGATCATTCTGATCTGTTTGAAAACCAGCATCAGCATACCCTCTGATGACAAGCTCCTCGTCTCCTCCATACACCAGGAACATATCCTTAGTTCTTCTCAGATACTTAAGGATAGTCTTAACAGCAGTCCAATGCTGTTCTCCTGGATCTGCTTGATATCTGCCTACCATGCTCAGTGCATAGGCAACATCAAGCCTGGTACATAACATGGCATACATGATGGATCCTATAGCCGAAGCGTATGGGATCTTGCTCATCCTATCTTTCTCCTGTTGTGTCTGGGGACACATTTTCTTAGAAAGATGTAAGCCATGTGACACTGGAACCAATACCCTCTTGGATTTTTCCATACTAAATCTCTTTAGTATCTGGTCAATGTATGTAACCTGACTTAGTCCAAGCAGCCTCTTGGATCTATCACGAATGATCTTGATCCCTAGAATGTAGGCTGCTTCTCCTAAGTCCTTCATGGAGAAACACTTGTTCAACCAGTCCTTAACTGACTGTAAGGCTAGTACGTCGTTTCCAATAAGCAATATGTCATCAACATATACCACTAGGATGACTACCGAATTCCCATTAAACCGCTTATAAACACATGGCTCACATTCGTTCTTAATGAAACCAAATTCCTTTATGGCTTCATCAAATTGAATGTTCCATGACCTGGATGCTTGCTTCAATCCATAAATGGATTTCTGCAACTTGCAAACCCGTTTGGCTTCACCTGGTGTCACAAACCCTTCTGGTTGTGTCATATAGACATCTTCCTGAAGGTTCCCGTTAAGGAATGCTATTTTGACATCCATCTGCCAAATCTCACAGTCATGGTAAGCTGCTATGGCAAGTATGATTCTTATGGATTTAAACATGGCAACTGGCGAGAAGGTTTCATCATAGTCAATTCCTTGATGCTGTCTGAATCCTTTAGCCACTAGCCTTGCTTTATAGGTGCTAACTTGACCTTCCATGTCCATCTTTCTTTTGAATACCCATTTGCATCCAACAGGCTTTACATCAACTGGCTCATCGACCAGAACCCAAACTTGGTTTTGATACATGGAATCCATCTCATAATTCATAGCTTCTAGCCATCTTGCAGCTTCTGAGCTTTCTACTGCTTCCTTGTAGGAGAGAGTTTCATCATTGTCCAACAATAATGATTCACCATCCTCGGTGACTAGGAAACCAAATCTCTATGGTTCCCTTACCTCTCTTGAGCTCCTACGCAGTACTTGTGTTTTTGGAACCTCTTCCACGGGGACCTGTGGAACTTTTTCCAGTACCAACTCCTGTGTATCTTGAGCATCAACTTCGTCTAAGTCAATCTTTCTCCCACTATCCTTCTTGAGGATGTGCTCCCTCTCAAGAAAGACGGCTTGTCTGGCGACAGTCACTTTCTTGTCTTGGGGGTTATATAGGTAATATCCTTTCGTTTCGTTTGGATATCCTATAAAGATACACTTTGTGCCCCGGGGTGCTAGTTTGTTGCCTGAGAAGGCCTTAACAAACTCCTCGCATCCCCATACACGTGTGTGCGACAAAGTGGGTTTCCTTCCATTCCATAACTCGGATGGAATTCCATTTGCCGCCTTAGTTGGTACTCGGTTTAATGTGTATGCTGCAGTTTGTAATGCATATCCCCAAAAGGATAATGGAAGATCCGCATGACTCATCATCAACCTCACCATGTCCAACAAGGTGCGGTTCCTCCTTTCACTAACACCATTCCACTGTGGTGTATAAGGAGGAGTGAGCTGAGATAGAATCCCAGACTCCCGTAGAAGATCGATGAACTCTTGGTTCAGATATTCTCCACCTCGATCCGATCTAAGATTCTTTATCTTCTTACCAAGTTGATTCTCTACTTCATTCTTGAATTCCTTAAATTTCTCTAAGGACTCTGACTTATACCTCATTAAGTAGACATAGCCATATCCACTCAAATCATCAGTAAAAGTAATAAAGTAAGAATATCCACCTCTAGCTTCTACTGGAAATGGTCCACACACATCTGTGTGTACCAATCCTAGAAGCTCTATGGCCCTTTCACCTTGTCCACCAAAAGGTGGCTTGGTCATTTTTCCTTATAAACAAGTGTGACATCTATCAAGTGGTTTTAGCTCAGTAGAGTCTAAATAGCCATCTTGGCAGAGCTTTGTCAAGCGCTTCTCGTTCACATGACCAAGGCATTGATGCCATAACTGGGTGATGTATGAGTCATGTGAGTTTGTTTCGTTATCGATTGCCAACACTTGGTTTTCGTAATTTAATACATACAAACCATTATTCAAATGTTCCATACCATAACATACGTTTTTCTTATAAAAGAGACAACCCTTATTTCCAAACTTGAAAATAAATCCATCCATATCCAAACAAGATACAGAAATTATGTTCTTGGTAACACTAGGCACAAAATAACAGTTTTGTAAAACCAAAATCATGCCAGTTGGAAATGAGAGGTGATAGTCGCCAATAGCCAACGCAGCCAGCCTTGCGCCATTGGCAGCTCGAAGATCCACCTTTCCTCTGGAGATCTTTCTAAATCTATTTGGTTCCTGCATTTGAATACAGATGTGAGCCCCACAAGCTGTATCTAATACCCAATGTGTAGAAATAGAAAGATTGCACTCGATAACGAACGCACCTTTAGCATACCCACGCTTCTGGGTGCAGTTCCTCTTCTAGTGGCCCTGCTTGCCACATGAAAAACACACTGCTTCCTGTTCCTTGCCCTGCCTCGGGATCTTCCCCTTCTTGGAGGGACGGTGCTCGGGGGCTTCAGACCGTTTATAAGTCTTTGGCCCCTTTGCCTTGTCCTTCCTTTTCTTGTTCACCATAAGGACCGTGGGTTTGTCACGCCCCATGTCCTTATCTACCTGGCGAATCAAGGTCAGAAGCTCCGATAGACTCTTCTCATTGCCGCTCATGTTATAGTTGACAATGAAGCTAGAGAAGGTCTTGGGCAATGATGATAGGATGAGATCTGTACGCAACTCATCTGGGAATTTAATCCTTAAGATGTCCAAGCGTTCAATGTAGCCAATAAGCTTGACCACATGAGGCACAGCTGGTGCAGACTCTCCAAGCTTCGTGGTAAACAAAGCATTGGAGATCTCATACCTCTCCTGTCTCACCTTCTCTTGGTAGAGATCTTTAAGGTGAGACATCATGCTATACGCATCCATGTTTTCATGTTGCTTCAAGAGCTCATTAGACATGGCCGATAGCATGAAACACTGGACATCTATGGCATCATCCATGTCTTTCATGTAGAGAGATAATTCCTCATCACTAGCCTCTTTTCCAGGCGCAACTGGAATAGGCTCTTCCAGCACATATAATTTCTTTTCGTGGCGAAGGACGACACGTAAACGCCTCTGCCACTCTTGGAAATTAGTGCCAGTGAGAAGGTTTTATTTTTCGACTATGGTGCGCAATGATATGTTTGAAGTCATTTTCTTGCCGTTTCTACAATTTAAGATGAGCAAAGGTTTAGTACTTTATAAAAATTGAGACAAATAAATAAATTAATACTTATTATTCTCCCACTATTTTATCGAAATCCAATAGCCCTCACCATTGACTTCGGAATATTCTATTGCGTGAATATTCTAGTGGCAAGGATCCATATTTCCCTTCGCATTACCCCAACTAGGGTTGGTCAATCAACTTGAAGGGTTTTAGGTAGGCATTCCAAATGCCAACTGCATTAACTCGCAGTTCCTTGATCCGCTGAGTGGACTCCCCAATCCTGAAATCCTTTTTGGATTTCCTCAACATTTGCCTCTTGGTCACACCAAGTCCTGTTGTGGCAGTCAACCCTTGATGCGAACCAAGTCAAGTCAACCCAAAACCTTGAATTAGAATTCCCTGATAATTGAAAGCACCCCAACTAGGGTTGGTCAAGCACTTTGAACTATGGTTCGATTCTAACCAAGATTATGGAAGGCTATGCCGACTTAATATTTATTTTGAGGGATTTTATCCTTATACGTAAATTTCCATTTTATTATCTTTGATTACATGCTTGTTAATATTAAGTGGGATATACTTAAGTGATTAACCATGTATAAAGAAAATATTTACGTATAAGACAATTTTATTTTAGTTCCATCTTGCATGCTTGTTTAATTCATTAATTGTGTGATCGTGACAACACACCCACAATAAATAAACCATGCAACTGACAGAAATAAAATAAATGGTATTATCATGAGATTTTATATTGGTTAGTTTATCTAGAGGTTGATAAACTAACCCAAGACCTAGGGGAGAAACACCTTGAACCTTTTGGGTTCGTGTTTACAGCTTTCCACCTGTCCACCTTTGTATCTCCTTGGATTGGTTTCACCTTGGCTCCTGACTTGAGCCGCCTCCAGTAGCTTGGGAGCTCCATCAATTACATATGCATTTATCTCACACGCAGGTGAGGGGAAAAAAGGGGTTTTTACATAAAAGAATCCTTGGGCGCGCAGTCCCTATATATTAATGAGGAGATGGCTCGCAGGCCAACAAATTTAATTTAAATAAATAAATTAAAAGAAACCATTCACATACAAAGGTCTTGGTCTAGCTCATGATCATCCATACATGCAACGATATTTATGCATAAATAAAACTAGCATTCAATTCTTTAATCGTTCTTGTTTAAGATAAATCACGCTCGAATCAATTAATTATCTTTAATTAATCAATCCTTTTATCTTAAATCCCTTTTTCTGAATTTCCTTGAGATTCTCATCCATCATAATTTTAAACAAATAAATTCATTTAAAATTATCCTTGTACGTAACTTGTACCTTGGAGGCAACCCGGTGAATTCTCATTTATTACGCAGATGTTAAATTAAACATATATATATAAAACACCTATCACATGTTGTGCCTCAGCTTTACGCCTGCACCATGGTACACGTCTCAAGGGTTTGTATAATATAATAATAAATTTTAATAAATCTGCGTAATTTGGGTGAGTACACGGCGTGTAGTTCCAACTACACGGTGTGTACTTTTTCTTCACCGTCCATCTGAAGTACACGCCCGGGGATAAGGCGTATTAATGTACTTCGGAAATTTTCGGAGTACACAGCGTGTACAGTGGGACACACGCCGTGTAGTTTCCACGTTACACGGTTTCCAGCCGGGCAGGCCGTGTACGGAGTACACGACCCAACCCTAATCCGAAGGGACTACACGCCGTGTTCATTGGACCACACGGCGTGTATTCCGGAAACCGTGTGCCACCTGTTTCTGGTCAACACACGGTGTCTTAAATTCTTAGAAAGAATCCAATACACGGCCTGATTTGGCGGATCAGTCAATGCATTGAACCTAAACTACATGGCGTGTACTTCCGAATACACGCCGTGTATTCTGGTGTTATATGGCCAGAAACGTTTGGCTCCTCCGGATGAGTTCCTCTATTTTATTTTAATCAAAATTAAAAGAAAAAAACCGTTTCTGTGAGGTGAACAAGAAACGAGGGAGGAAGAACAGATCTCGAGATTCAGATTTCCAAAACGATTAAACATGAATTGAAATAACTAAATTATTAAATGCGTAAATCACCAACGAAAAACTAAATAATTATAACCAACTATATGACCCCTCTGATACCACTTGAAGGTTCTGAGAGCAGCGAAAGCGTGTTGGTGGGTTTGCCCAACTTTAATTTTAACGTTAAACAACGTTCAATCCGAGATCTGTCACGATATAAAACGCCGAATCTTCTGAATAGAATGAAGAACGAAAAGAAAAGAAGAGTCCCGGAACCCTTGAGGAGGATCATCATATGTTGATTATAATTAATTTAATTAATGCATAAGAATTACCTCGTTGGAATTCTTTCTTCGTTGATGTGTCCGGTCACGATTCGGTGATCCGTCGTTGCGTCGTAGAATCCAAGTGTAGGATTCCTCTAGAGGTGATCCACACGTGTGTCACATATCTCTGGACGTCGTCGAAGAGATCTTCGGGTGCTAGCGTGAAAGAACCTTCGCTTGCGATGTCCGCCTTCGACCGCCTTGATCCGGTGGAGGATCTTGCTCTCGTAACTTGAGGGAGTTCTTGGTGGAAAGGGAATTCTGTCTTGGCTTGAGAGTATTTCCAAATCCGTTGTGCACAACAATGGCTCTTTAAAATGTTGGGGTTGTGAGGATATTTATAATCATGTTTGAGGTTAATAGATTTATGACAATAAATAAACGCGTTACGTGTTTTATTTATTTCATTAACTCTTATTGAAAACCCCCCATGTCGAATTATTAATTCCTTGACATGCGCCCACGCTGATTATAATAAATATCATTTAATAAAATAATATTAAATCCTCAAAATCTCAACTGGAAAAACTACACAGCGTGTAATAATTAATACACGGCGTGTACTTGTTTTCCATAAAACTACACGGCGTGTATATTTAATATACACGGCGTATACTTTTATTTTCCATTTTTTTTCTCCACCACATTTATTAGACCTTGAGTAATGACTATTTATTTCTTAAATAAATTTAACTGCATTACTTGCTAATAAATATATTATTTCGTCCACAATATATTCTCTCGAATAACTAGTGTCAAAATAAATGCGATCAGACATCCTTAAATAATTATTAAACCACGGTCGGGAATAATATTTATTTAACTTGTTAAATTAATATTTAACTGAGATACATGGACACACTTAGTGTGTGACCCTCTAGGCCTCTTTCTCAGTGGTATTAGGCTGAGCCTGCCTAAAGTCCAAGGTTAGCATCTAGCAACACGCCAAGGCACCCATAGAGAAAGAAGTTAACACCGCAATGACGTGTTACCTCCTACGAACGCTTACCGTGTAATATAATCCCTTTGTCTCGATATCTCCAATCAAGCGGGTTGCATGCTAGTGCCATCAACCCATGTGCTTGATTATTCTTTCTTTGACTTCCCGGAATTGAACTTGCCCATACCTTACCATGGCCATGGATTTATTTAGGCTATATAAATTTCATCTAAGGGCCTGAGATATCTACTTCTATTATTTAATGGAAGGGACAAATCCTTTCTCGCATTATCTATTAATGCGGTATTACTCGTGACGCACCCAACGTATCCTACCTCGCTGCGAACAGTGTGTCGTCACAGTTTTCGTCAATACATCTAAGTGCGCGAGTTGTAATACCCATTAATAATAATCTTAAAGTCTAAGGATCAATACACACGTCCGTAGATAGGAACATCCAATGACACTATGAAATGTGGATTTCCTACTGGCAGGTCTCGTTCTCATAATATCCTCCTGGATATTACTAAGGGCGCACACCATGAGAAGGTGCCTCAAAGTTTTATGAGTCCTCACCCCTAATGACCTGTATTATTTGTGTCCCTAAAATAATATCATCCGGACATAGAACATACATTCAAGAACAGTGTTATGGCACTTCCGGGTTCTCATCATAGCAGGGATCCGCTACGACCCTTTAATGCAACAGCTATCCTTAGGACATTATCACATGACATGTCACGCAGAAGAACAATCAAGATGTGATAAGGCTTTTATTTAATGAATAAAGTACAAAGTAGTTGGTTCTAGACCACCAACTCCAACAGTTACTGTGAAAAGTGATAAAGGTAAGAGAGTCTACTCTCAGCTACCAAAGCTAATTAAAACCAGGTCTTCCAGCAGATCCATGGAAAATATTGGAGGAACACCAATCCAAGATCTGGAATGTAAAGAATGAATGACTGTTCAAAATGGGAAAATTTGAGATTAGAGGAAAGGATATGGTGGTATGGAGGTAAAGGTGGAAGGGCCCAAAGAAGAATGAGAGGGAAAAGGAAAAAAGAAAACATTTGGTTTTTCTTTTACATTATAATGGAGAAATGAAATTGCATACAATCCAACTCAGTTATTTAGATAATGAGAATGATAAAATCATAGAAATAGAAATATATGTGAATGTTAATTAGGGACAAAGAGTGTGGATGGACAAAAAATTTAAAATTCATTCATGAGGCTTCAACGAGGAAGAGATCTGTGTAGGGGAATACATCCAAACTCAGGAAAAGTTCACTAGTCATTTTGATGATCTTCTCCAAGATGATCAAAAAATGAATGTACATGCCCTTTACTGGAGGATATACATGGTAAGTGACTCCAATAATTTTCATCTTGTTTTTAATGAATTCATCATCTCTTACTATGTTTAACATAATTTGTAGAACTATTATGGTTTATCACTTTCCCTCTAAAGTGTTTTTGAAAAACAAATTATTTTGGAAGTGGATCTTAGACATTATACATGAAAAATGGGGTCGCCCAGATAATTTCATGAAATCTAGTTACATATTAAAATCGGTGGCCCATATAGAGGCATGATAGCCCATTATTTATTTACAAGGGGTTTCCTATATAGAACCAAAAAATCCCATTACATCTTAATATGGGGTGGATGAGATATAGTAGGGTGATCCCATAATAGCATAAATGTTGGGTGCACCTAGAAAGCATTCCAATGCATTGTGTAATGATTATATTGGATGTCGTCCATATCGTTATTCCAAAAAAATGTTTTTGAAATGGTTTTATGAATATGATGCTCAAAGTTATCAAAAGGGTTTCAATTTCATGTTATATGTTTATAATGTTTCATATGATCAATATTTATATCATACAGATTATGAATTTTGATTCTAATGAATCATTCCTTTACTGTGTTTTTATATTTGATGATCTAGGTATCGATTGGTATGATTTATTTTATGATTCCCTCATTCACTTTGATTATGTCACCATACCCTTATGCACTACTTATGTTCATTGATGACATTCAATTATTAATTCTTATGTTTACCCTTACTAAAAATTTAAGCACACCCTTCTAATGTTTTCTTTACCCCCAGGTTATAATGAAATTGGTTGAATATATTATGTTTATAAGGGATTTCATATGGACGATTATGATTACTTAATTTGAAAAAAAATCTGAGAAAAGTGGGAAAATTTACCATTCAATGACATGGGTGTTGTTTAGGTACGAGTTTTTCCTAATTTTCTAAAACTCTAAACCAAAAATGTAATTGAGAATGTAACTGAACATATTTTCCCCTATTTATTGTAATGTTTCAATGGGATATAATTTGGTCACAATTATCGATATCAATTATGGAAATGTAATGTTTAAGATTTTAGCGCAAGATCCATGGGTGTGGGTCTTGGTCTGTTAGAGTTGGTATCATAATATGGATTATGTAACTTTGGAGATTAGTATGATTTCATGTGAGGTTATCATAATAGTTTTTGATACCATCAATGGTCTATAAGATTATGTTTGATAAAAATTTCATTGTCTTAGAAACCTTATTTGAGGGTTTTAAGATATAAAAATATTTAGGTTTTTAATAGTATTTCGGGAGGTATTTCATTGTGTTGGGTTATTTGTAACCACTAGAATAAAAAATTTGTGTTATTTATGGAGTAAATATTTCATTAAATTTTTTATGAATGAAATGTACAACCCAAATTTCAGGTGACAACCCGTCGCATCTAGAAATTCCATAGGGATTGAACCCACAACTGAAGGGAGACAATGGTGTAAAGCCTACCACATACCTAAATGATGTCCTAGTTAGTGTGATGTTTGTTAGAGGTAATGAATACTTTTATTTTAGCAACATGTTAGATTTAATTAGAAGAATAATGGTTTATTTATCATGAAATAATGTATTATCAAATCCATGGGTTTTGAACATAGTCATGAAATGCATGATGAATTTTAAGGAGAGTTATTTAGAAATGATTAATTTTGAACATTGGGTTTTAATGTTGAATTTTTAAGATTAATGTATCATATAATTTTTTACTCAATTTTGAAAATAATGTACTATGTTATAACCATTTTGGTTGTGATTAATGTCAAAAGAGAGGATGAATATCATGTTATTCTCTTGGGGATTATGTTATCCATTGAAAGTTTATATTAGTTATTTAGTCATGATAAAATCATTCTTAATACACATTGTTTGGAGAAAAAGATGAGATTGTGTTGGAAAATGAATAAAGGATGAAATTCTACTCATCATGTATGTGTATTTTCATATTTTATAGATCTAGATGGTAAAATAATTCCTCAACTATAGGAAAATTATTTGGAAATAAAATTCTATCATTTTAAAATCATATCTGGTGATATCGATGACCTTGTTCACAACACTTTAACTAATGGTTTTTTTATTGTTAACATTCTCTAAAGGAAATCCCTATCCATGCAGGATCCTCTCCTTCCAATCCTCGATTAAAACTGGGAGCTCCGAAAAATTGGTTCCAACATTAATGTCTATCTTTTCCTAGTCTATAACATGTGTAGGGTCATGCATGTATATCCTAATCTATGACACGTGGAATATTTCGTACAACCACTAACACTATGGGGGTTGGGTGAGGCGGTAGGAATCCTCATCAACCATTTTCAAAATTTCAAACATCCCAATGGACCTCAAGGATAGATTTCATCCCCATCTGAGCCTCCACAATCCCCATAATTGGGAGACTCTCTAGAAAGTGTGGTATCCCTATTCGAACACCAATGTCCTATAATGTTAATCTACATAATATTTTTTCATGCTTTTAGCTATCCCCTTTTTCTCACGGATGACTTGGACCTTCTCCATATTCACCTTCTATGTATCTATCCCAATAATAGATGCATCTTCGGTCTCATTCAAGTACAAGGATGGCCTAAAAGTTCTATTGTATAGGGTCTCAAAAGGTTCCTTGAAGATAGTATAGTGTTTTATATTATTTTATGAACACTCTAACAATGGAATATTATGGTCAAAAATCTAGAAAATTTCTAACACACAATCACTCAGCATATCATCTAAAACCTAGATAGTACGCTCAGACTGTCCATATATATGGGGTAAAAATCCTATAATCATACTCATTTTGTTCCAAAATTTCTCTTACATGCATCTACACAAACATGATATGAACTACACATCATGATGAGAGATTGTATTTGAGAAAACACCATGAAGGATAATCATATCATGTATGTGTAAATGGACCAAACATTCCACTAAACTATGATCCGTGATAGAAAAGAAGTGTACTGACTTTGAGAGTCGGAAAAAAATCACCCAGATGGTGTAATGGCCTCTCATTTTCCATGAAATACCTATCAAATTATAAAATCGATATTCCCTACCATTTCCACTCTAAGATCTCGAGGGTCTGTATCAGACCTACTAGAACCTAGTAATTAGACTTAAATGGATGATTGGTGAGTCACTAAGAGACAAAAATCATCAACACTCCATCTAATGCCAGCCCAAAAAATTCCATTGAATGTCTTTGTACATATTCCCTAGACCAACATGTACAACCAAATGTGAACTGTCAAACTCTCTCATCACCTCCTCCCACATCTTGATTGAGACCACTTTCATTCCCTATAAAAAGTTGATGAGATTCCCTCCTCCAGAATATATATCTATAAAATATCATGAGGATATCTTTTAATTTAAGACCATATAGTCACTGTCTCCAAAATGGGAATATCTCACATGAATATGTACTGGAGGAGTCAACACCATCGACTGAAGAAAAGCTGCACCCTCCTACTCAACTAGGGTTTACTAAAAGGAATCCAACTACTCATATGCATCCTATACCAAAAAAGTCTGAGACTTCCTACTATGGTAATCTTCCACCACATTTCCCTTCATAGGATTATAGAATATCATTAATTCATAGTTTGGTAGGAACTCCAACTGGTTCCTGTATCTTATGTCCAGCTATCTCTATGTGAATCCATACCCGAGACTCTGATGGTTTGAATAAACCACAAAGGGCTCTCCTAGAATATAGTGCCTCCACATCCTCAGAGAGAAGACAACCACTACCAATAATAGGTCACGAGTTTTTTAGTTATACTTTTGGGGTCTCAACTATATCCACTCATATGGGGTAACTAATTATCTCTAAAACTACATACAGCCCAGCCCAGATCCCGATGCATCACAATACACTACATATTCCATTCTCTCCTCCTATAGTCTCAAAAAATCACTCATTAGACTCATTATTAACTCCTATATGGCTTCCTGACACTACTCAGTCCAAGTAAAATGATTACAATTCCATGTTAGGGTGGTCAAAGGGGTTGTGATCCTAGATAATTTGACCACAAAAATCCTGTAGTGCCCCTTCATTCTAAGAAAACTCCAATCCTCTAACACACTCTTGGGTGGCTCCCAATCCAATACTGTATTGATACTTATTTGGTCCATAGATAATCCATCCTCAAAAATTAAATTCCCTATAATGTTAACCTCGTTTATCCATAATATTATCTTCGAGAGATTACCATAAATCTATTAATCATGAATCATTTTTATGGAACATGAGCCTCAGCCCAATTAGTGAGGTATCTTTAAGTGCATCCACAAGACCCAGGTTTAAAACTAGGTAGAGGCATATTTCCAGGGGTATTATAGCAATACTGTAGAAGGTACTGTAGCAGAGACTGTATATTGTGTGGTACTGTAGCAGAATTGTACATTGTGCGGTACTGTAGTAGGTACTGTTCGGTATTGTAGCAACTGGAACTATTCACCTTGGGCCATCGGTTTGGGCTTAGAGTCCTTAAATATTTCGGGCCACCCAGACCTTTGGGTCTGTAGGGATTTCGGGCCACCTTTAAGGCCTTCAGGCCACCTCAAGGTCTTCGGGCCACATGAAGTTTCCCCAGACAGACTCTACAAGAAAAGGAGCAGCCCTAGAAGAGGATTCAGAGCAGGTACACTCACCAGAGCAGATCCACATGGATTTTTCAGAATGAGAGGGTATGGCTATGCCATCGGGACTAGCTGGTTCTTTCATGGGAAGCCTATCCAGACGGCCATGCAAAGGTGGAGAGCTACTATCATGAAGCTGATGCTAGAGAGGGGTAGTTCTTTGTAGATAGTATGGTTGAATTCCCTAAGACCTTTGGGTCATGTAATCTTCTAAGCCTACAGGCCATATAATCTCTAAGCCTACGGGCCTTGTAAGGGTTCCCCCTCTTCCCTTGAAAGGGGGGTTATCAAAAATCAATAAAAAAATGAAGTCCTTAGGGCCATTCAGGAATGAAGCATTTTTATGACCATCCTCAAGTGCACATCATGTTCCTCTTATGACATAGATTATGTGAGAATCTCATCAATAAATATAGTAACAAATTAGTCCACATATAGCTAGAATAACTAGTTCATCAAATATATAATCACAGTATGGGAATTTTTCACATAAGAAGGCATCACTAGGAACTCATTGGGTCAATAGTGACATCAGAATGAAAACATCTGAATATCAGACTTGTGAACTCTCAACTAGTTGTATCCATACTTGAGATTGTTCTTTGGGAACCATCTCACACCTCAAAACTGAAAAAATAGGTTGTCAATCCTCAGAAAGGGGTACTTGTTCATTATCATGGCATGTTTCTGGTGATGATAATCCACACAAATCCACAAGATCCCATCAATCATTTTCATGAACATCACCGGAGCTACCTAGGGGGGACACATTGGGTCTAATAAAAACCTTCTCTCAATTTTCATCCAACTGCACCCATAAAACACAGATCTCGGTAGGGCCCACCCGGTATGCCACCAAAGATATAGGGGATATCCCTAGGTGTAAGTCGATGAAAAACTCCACCTCCCATCTAAAATTTAGTCTTGTAATGTTCTTGAGGAAGATTTATATATAATACTCTGCGGATAAAGGAATACATATGCCCGAAGATACCTCCATACCATGGTATAAACTCACCATATGATTAGTGATGGGGTATAAGATTCTACTTGCAAAACCCACATACCATGTTAGGAGATCTTCCTTTCCTATAAAGAAGAATATCGCCCCATTAGTGTGAAGTGATATTAATCATCTTCAGTGATTGAAAATATGGGCTCGAACCATAGATAACCAATCCATACCAAAAATGGTGTCATAAGGTCTCATCATGAAATCCATGAGGTCTAATGAGAAAGTCTCTCCACAAAGAGATAGCTCGAACTACCGGTAAATAAATGATAGAGAAGAACCTTCCCCTATAGTAACCTCAAGGAAAATATGATGGGATAACATATCAACTGAGAGCTACATCTCCCACGCCATGAGTAAAGAGATGAATGAATGAGTAACATCGTTGTATACTAGTAATGAAGCATGATTTGGAAATACACAGATCATAACTCAAATCATCTTGTATTCTACCAAGTCATGCACATCCATAGCCTGTAGTTGTCTGCAGCCCTGATGACTAGTTCAATGAGCTTGATATGGGCCACTTGTTAGTGTTGGTAGAAGGATCTAATAAATTCTTACACCACCCAAATATCCTTCTTCGAGAGATCCACATTCTCTTATTACAACTTTGAATCCCAGAGGGCTTACCTACCCTCCCTTGGGAGATCCATCACACTGTTATCTATGATGTGGAATTCCATTCACTATATGTCTATGCTCCTTAGAAAATATTTTAGGGAAATCATGTGATATATGAACTATCCTATCACATGTAAATCACCACTACTATCCAGGATTTCCAGGTCCTCTAAGTAGTCCCAGTGCCACACAACCCCATATTTTAGGCTGGTAATAAAAAGATATCCTATGTCGAGATCATATCTACTGACATCTACTAGATGATGCAGAAGACTAACCTCTATAACTCCCACTTCTATCCTCAGCTAGCTGACATCCCTCTAAAAGGAATCCCTCCAACACCAGTGCCCACTACAATACTCTAGCATAATGTGTCAATGCACAAGGGTACTACAATGTCACATATATCTCTATAGAGACCCTGATCAAGAATCAGCTCCCAAAATTATCCATATTGAATCATATCAAGGGAGTACCAGGTAAGGTTGGTGAACCTTGCTACATACTCATACATTTTCATCTCTCCCTACTACATCTTCAAATACACCTGAATCCTAACTGTGTGCATGAAAGATGGGTAGAACTCCTCATGAAATAGTTGTTAAAAGTCAGGCCATGAGAGTGCCGACTCATCATGCATCTGTTTGACTAATGAAAACTAGAACTCATCTAATCTTTGGAAAATGTTGGATACCAGTGTAACCATATAATTAGTAGGTGTATGGTTAAGCCTAAAAATATGGATAACTAACCCTATCCAACACTCCATTGAATTGTGATCTATCTCACTTCAAAACCCTAACTTCCTTTGGAACTGTAACTCGTAGTGTGCGCTAAGATTAAAAACATACTTATCTTACTATGTGGGTACTATCATCACCATAACAAGTATGTGGGTATTTTAATACCTAAACACATGGATGAAGGGCCTCAGGGGATTTCCCTTGAACTACGGCCTCATCGTCCATTAGATCACCATAGTGATCTGTAATCTGTAAGCTAGATGATTGTATTCACATAGGCATCCTGATAATTTAATAAAGAAGTACCACAGCTAGAAGAGCACATATGTATAAATGGGGAGATGACCCAGGATGTATTGTCAATGACTAAATACTATATAATGCATGTACCAATGTTTCCTATAACCAATTTCTGAGTAAACCAAGTCAAAAACTTGGTTGTTATAGTCCATATGAATGGATACATCATCGTCCACACCAACACTGGTTTCATTAGACATAAATTTGGACTCAATACACTTTGACACCATTTACCTATGATCCCACAAATCCTTGTAATGGGGTACAACTCCAAAAAATTTCCTGAGGTCGAACCACCTTTGATACCAATATGTCATGACCAGGCCTAGTGGGGCTCAAGATGTAACTACCTGGGTCCGCCTCCATAGTCTGAGGGAAAAAGATTAGTATCAAAAGGCATAAATAATATGAGAGGCCTTTTAATAATGCACCTGTATTCACACACCCAACCATCTCAATGAAAAATTTCATAGGAATAAATGAAAAATATGTAACATCTAGATAATAAACCTTGAATGTAAAAAAACTATGAAATACAAGTGTAAAATAGTATAATATGAAAAGAAAAGGGGAAAAATACAAACACAACCATAATGTTATCCATAAAAAAGCATGTGAAAGTAAAATTATAAGATATATCAGTTATGAATCTCAATGCTTTGACCACCATACATGATAAAATGCCCCAGGTATCCCTATATTCCAATGTAATCACTGTCGACCAATTCATTGTCTTCACAAGACATGACATGTGTGATAAAACCCATGTAGGGGTGAGTATATGAATACCTAGGATTCCCAAAAAGGTAAAGGGGGAGAAATAAGAGTCACGATATGAATATAAATATCAACCTAAATTAAGAGAATAACATAATCCAAGAACTTGGATAGTGATATATATATATATATATATATGCTCCACAAAAGAATCCTAAATGAGACAGAAAAGGGATCTCCATTTCACAACCCATTTAGGGAACAGAGTCACCATCTGATCCAAGTGGTCTATCAACAATTTCCAACATCTCACATGTCTTTCCAGTAGAAACATCCATTTCAATCCATAGCTCACTATTGTTCCACACAGTCGAGGTGAAACAAGACCTAAGTAGGAGACCCATGTCCAGGTATGGCATGAGGGTTCCAATCAAAAGATAGATAGATAGGGGACCCAAAACCTATTACAATAGTAGGGTTTGACTTTAATGATCGATAGAGGTCCCATTCCCCATCCAATAGGATGGTTTCACTTTAGTGGTCAAGGACCCATGACCTTACTCTATATGAGGTTTCCACTCTTATGATATATGACCCCTTCCATATCTCCATAGGAGTGTTCCACTATCTTGGTTGATGAAACATTCCCTAACACCACATGAGGGTTCCACACTCATGGAAGCAGACCCATTCCATGACTCTACAGGAGGGTTCCACTCTCATGGTTGAGGACCAATGCCCTGACTCTATAGTAGGTTTCCCTAAATCCAAATGATGGTTTCACTCTTATGGTAGAGGACATGTGCCCAGAATCCATAGGAGTGTTCCTCTTAGAATATGGATAGGTAGATAGAGGACCCATTTAATTTCACCATAGTAGGGTTCCACTATATATGTTGCGGAACCACTCCCTAATTCATCAATCCAATCATCACACACAAATCCACCATGAATCTGGGGGTCTGATCGGGCTCGGTCTTTCTTGATAATGTCAAAATGAGACCCGGTAGGAAAAATAATAATGAATCTGAAGAATAGAGGAAGAAAATAACAAGAAACATATGTTTATAAATTTTTTTCCAAGAATTATTGTCCAATCAATGAAACATAGATACCTGGGGAGAGAATAATTGAATAAACAATTCAAACTCAGTTTATGAGCTCATGCAAAGGGTGAATTGGAACATAAATCAAAGAAATAGAATGATCATGATATACAGTCGCATGGTTATGCAGATAAACCTAGAGATCCTCCTAAAATCATATTTATATAGGATTTTTCTAGTTCATTTAATAAATTAGTAAAACTAATCATTTAATTAATCCACTGAATGTACATCCAATAGTCCCTTTTATCTGAATGACCTTTTCCAAAAAAAAAATCGTATATGGGGTAAACCTCACATTCTGGGCTCAATTGTGTTCTCATATTTTTAATCTGAGACACTATTTATGATATATCCAATATTTTCTAAAAAAACCATGTGCACATAATATAAAATATATTAAATATTTTTTAAGATTAATTCTAGGAATAATAGGTTTCATGAGTGTCATCTTAGTTCCTGGATCTGAAAATAATTCTCGATATATCTTAATGTCTTTTAAGGAAAAATATTTACTACAATAAACATCATCAACCCTTGTAGTTACTTATCCTCTAATGGGGATATTTTGTATTTATATCATCCTCATTATTTCTCTGGATGGATAGTGATTGTTTTAGAGATATTTTTATAGATCCTGGTTCTATTCTAGGGGTTAACCATATTTGTAAGAGATTTTTATGGAATAAATTTCTTTCCCATAGGTTAATCATGTTTCAATTATATTAACATGAAAACATTTATTTTCCATGGTTAAATCACATTACAAAAGGAATAATGATTTGTTCTATGATTTTATTTAGTATTTTTTCCTAATTATCTAAAACTTTAAGCATAAAAGGTCCATGATAATATAAGTGATCCTATTTTTATTTTTGATTTTGTTAGGTTTGAATTGGAAACAATTAGGTCACAATTATCTGTATCAAATTCGGAAATGTAATGTTCATGTTATCATCATAGGATCTAAGATTGTGGGTCGTGGGCTATGATACAGTTTTCGTCTAGTGTCTCGACCAAGGAAAATAAGCCTCATTGATTTCTAACATATAATCAATGTCATATTCCCCCTATATCCATTGAAAACTAGTGGATGTAGGAGTTGGATATCGGGATCATAGTCAAACATAGTAATCTGTACTCCTCCTCTATGGGATGTTATAATGAGAAATAATCCAGCATGAAGTGGAACCAATTATTGACCACATGATCATGTGTGGGAACATGCATAGGTGTAACATCCTACACAGATCATTGTTGATTGAGTGTGTCATTCATAATGGGATAATACGATTACATATTAGGTGGAATATTTCTTAAATGAAAACTGATCAACTCATCCCCTTATTCAATAAATACATATTATAAACTATACATGGGATTTAAAAAAATGTTCTCCTAGGAGGATACTAATAACCCATGGTAAATCCCTCATTGCACACCCCATGTTTATTCATACCTTCACATTAGTCCAAATAGAAACTAAAAAACAAAAAAACTAGAATCAAGTTAAACAAATTAATTCTAAATAGATATATAATATCAGTAGTGAAAACCAATATATCACCTAATGAAATAATACCATTCTATACTTAACAGAATGAATAATTCAAGGAATTAAATTTGAGAACTATTATGTAGCACACAATAAGTTTATATATATATAATGAGACCCTACATGCCCATTAATTATGAATAAATGAGCCAAAATACAATAAAATTGCTATATCAGTCCCATTAATGGTAACTCAGAGGTATTTGAGACATGTGCTTGCTAGGAAAATAGAAACTCTTTACCATGTTCCATATAGTCTCACTCTTTTCTACAATTTCCCAGGTTATTCAAAAAGAAATTAATGGAAATACATATCACATTCTATTTTGTAATGCCTCCACCTAGACCATCATGTTCGATCTAGAGGTTCAGTAGACCTCGCACAAGCCTCATCTTACCAAAGAGGCTATTGACTAAAACATAGGGTATGGGTGTATTCAATGGGACACTATACCATCATTATCATATCCATTCACTAAAGATATAAATAAAATATTAAAAACTTAGAGTAAAAAACCTGAGTAATAAATCATCATAATCTAGTAACAGATAGAACACATGTTATATAATTATATTTATCATGCTCTTAATGTTGAATTCCAAAATAGAATATACTGGTTTAAGTAAATAAAAAGAAAAATTATGGAATCATCTAGATCATATTCAGGTATCACTACAAGCACCATGCTCCACTGCTCACCATTTTACCATGGGATCATTTCCCATACCCGGACGCCTGTAAATGATGTCTAAAAATGTTTTAAGATCAAAATGAAGGGTGTGAGTAATAATTAGAATAGGAAAAAAAATATTTCCTTATCATATGTGCAAAGTTATAAAATATTCATTAAATGATCTAATATATGCACACATAAAAAAAAATAAATGTCAGGCACTCAGGTGCTAACCAAGACACCATAGGTCCTAGATGCACCTAATTCAGATCAATGATAGAAAGATAATAATAATGTATTTCAGATGTGATTATGAGATATCCATAGCGATGATGAAAATTTCTCTCATTATCCACCATTTATAGAGTGAATATGTCACTATTATGGTTTGGGTCACAAGGATTTCATATCATGAAACTCGCTCGAGAAATGGCACAACGCCATCATAACTGGCATTGGGTATCAGTTTAAGCCAAAAGACCATAATGTATATTCCCTATGTACAGGTTCAATACCATCAATTTCTCATTTCATGTACACTCCACCTATAAGGGATATACATATCAAAACATTCAACATATTTGGATTTCCAAATTAATCCCTCCAAAGGTGTGATAATAAATACAATAGGGAATATCATATAAATATATCACATGTCATATCATCACGATAAATCATTAACAACATAATTAAACATGTTATCATTATTTAACATAGTAATAAGACGCATATGTATATTCATGGCATCAAACATTAACAATGTGTCTCACCGGCTACACACACACACACAAATTCAATCTCTATTAATCATGGTAAAACATGTTATGAAAACACATGAATTGTACTATAGAAACATGTTTATAAAAATGAAATAAATGGTATGAATCATCATACTTTGTTCTCATTGATGAATTTATCTAATATTCATCAATGAATCAGATCCTGAATCAAATTTTACACCCATATAAAGCTAGTTTATTTGTCAAAAAATGCCTATATCAGGTTCTAGGTCTGTATTGAAGTGGTTCAGAAAAGATACCTCAGGATACTGCATACCATGATGGGTATTCTAGAATTATGTTTCACATGAATTATGTCGAGAGATCTAATTTTTATATATGTCAAATTATATTATTCCAATTCACTTGGTCTTTTTTCAATTAAAAAACGGCCCCAAAATTCCTCATCAATTATAGATAAGAACCAAGATTATAGTAAATAAACATCAATTAAACATAAATTCATCATTCTAAATGACATCGATTATGTTATTTAAGAACAAGGATGAATCATGATAATAGATCTATGATTATATTCTCGGAAACAACAACCATTTACAAGAAATCTTTCCCTGATCAAGGTTATGTCATCAACACATTGTAAAAAACCTATATTTTAGAAATGATAAATGAATATAATTTTATATTTATTTGAAATATATATATATATATATATGGAAATGTTATTCAATGTCTATGATTTGTATCAAGGGATTACATGTTTATATAGAAGAAATCCAAATAGTGAAGGTATGTGAATCAAATACCTTTATTCATGGTTATCAACATAATTATATCTAATAATGGTTTACATGGGAGGAATTAATGGTGAATGGTAAGAGGATTTTTGGGTTTTGGGATGGATTCATATAGTTTGAATAACAAATATAAAATGATCATAATTGAAATTTAAATTTGATTTCTAGAAAGAAAAAACAATCACATGCCCATGGTATGGGGAAATGGTTTGGAAAACATTGTGAAAACTGTATGAGGAATTATACCTCTCTTGGGATCCTTTACAGTTTGAGTACATGATATTTTACATTGTTTTCCATCCATGTTATTTAAAATGCAGTGTGTCGCACAATTTATTAATGGGGTCTGATGATTTTACAAATCGTGTGACATAACCATACACCACCCTATGAAATATCTCACATAGTCAGCAGAGCCTCACAATTTGAGACATCATGTTCCACAAGTGTCAACCACACGTATTTCCTCTCACATAAGGAACACAGTTTCCTATATAATTAGTTATGTTTGGGAAAACCACGCTCAATACATACACCATTAAAAAAGGCCTCTAAAAAACTATGAAACCTACAAGAAACTCCCTAAACTTAGTCTAAATGATTAAAATATAAAAATTATATAATTATATCCTAAAATTAAATCATAATTCACCAAAAAATAGTTCTCTATAACATATAACATTATTAATGGCAAAAAATCATATATTTAAAAAAATTATAAATTTATGTCATTTAATTCTATGAGGGAAGAGTTTTTTGTTCCCTCATGGTGGATATAATTTTGTTTGATTCTAAATGTTCTCATTATAAGAGTGGAAATAAGATAAGAATAGAGTTAATTTTTTATTCCATCTAAAAGTGTTATGATGTAATGAATATTCATCTTCTGAAATATAAAAAATGGTTGTGTAATGAACACATAGTATTACCTCAATGGAAATAGGAATTATAAAAAATTAAGGACAAATAAATATTATTGAATAAGAGGATATTACATATAGTCATTCCCCTATAGTCTAATTTTTCAATAGTAATGAACATATAAACTATTTATATTAATGAAGAAAGATAACGGTCATTGAGGATAACTAATGATAATTATCTATGCGGTTAAGGGAAAATGTATGAGACTATGGTATATCTACTATTGTGATGGATCGTGAAAACAATTAGTGATAATAATACTTAATATTACATTAAAATTATAAAACCTATTATCTGTTTCATAGTTTATACAATCATTAATATCATGGATGTTTTATGGAAATTTTCATAAACCACCAAAAGACATGGAGGTGGGCTTATTAGTTAAAAATTTAACCTGTGAAATCAATTCATATCACGTATAAAACTTGTTAAAATTTATCATATGTGATAAGACTCTTTTAGAAAATATAGTTATTCTATTTTTGGTAGAATTCGGTGTTATAACATTGATGGGATAAACTTCCTATTATAGATCCAATATGAACTGTCGAAAGAGTGAAATATAATTGTATATTCTAAAAAGGACTCTTATTTTAAATATTATCATGTAGAATTATGAAAATATTTTTTCAAAAGATTCTTAAATATAGAGATGTTTACATTATATGAATGATCTTATATATGTAATTATTTAAACAATGAAAATGATCATCCTTATGAAAATACACAATATAAGAGAACATGAAAATGTAATACCCAAAGAGTCACCTAGATTCCATCTAAATCGAGAGATAGATTACCCAATATAAATTGTATCCTATGAAATATACATATTAAAGACACTCTAAAGAAAAATCCTGATATAATTATAATAATTGACGAAACAACATCAAAAAAATTAAACAAGTTCTTTTTTATGATGGTATGTAACATCATGTGGTGAACTAGTCTTGTTTTTTAGAAAACATTGAATTTGAAATATAAGTATTTCATTTTCATTGAATGGGTTTATATGGAACTAATGATATAATTATATGACGACCTGTGGAGAACTATTATGAGTTTATGAGATGGAATTCAATGCCATTCTGGGTAAATCATCTATATCCATATGTTTTTTATCGGCTTCTAGTTTAAGAACTAAATAGGTGTGGATAAAAATAGTATGGAAACATAAATATGATGATCAAAGTGATTATTTCTAAGTAAAAAAGAAACTAATTATGGTTATAATGTTGTCTCCAATATTTTTTGGAAGTTGGAAGGCCTCCAGAATGATAAAAAATGAATTTGTTTGAGAAGTTTTCCCAAGTGTCCTATATTATTATAAAACATTTCAATGTATATATAAGGGTGAACCTTGATTTTTATATATATTGTATAATAATATTCACAATTTTAATGGTTTTTATGAGTAATTGGATATCTACAATACCCATGTAAATGAATCACTATGTTTCCCTTACTTATGTAATGGTAATGAATTAATACAAGGATTGTTTAAAGGAATCACACATGCTTTGTATAGTTAATGTGTAAGATAAGTTGGATACGTAAAGGTGAAACCCTCATTGTGTAATGTTAATCTAAATATTTACCATACTTGTTAGGGGTTTTATATAGTTACATAATGGAAAATTAAGAAACCAGTGAGTTGTAGAATGGTACATGTAAAATGTGTAATGGTCATCTGATTCTTTCAACATCTATGTAATAGTAATGTGATAATTATGATTTCTATATTATGGTAATAAAATTATTCATAATGGTTTTTAATGTTCACAAAATTATTTTAGATGAATACTTTTCATAGATTTGATTAAAGACGATCTATTCACTGCATTCAAATAATATTTTTTATTAAATGATCCTAAATTCTTCTAAAATTGAATATCTAAAATCTATTTTTGATGTTGTTATACTGAGTAATATAATTAACTGTTGGATGGTAGATATAGTTGGTTTATCTACCATGAGTATAGGTAGATCATAATGTGTAATTTTATCAATCATTTAATTCTAACCTATTGTATATACTACCATCGGGAAGATTCACCATATGGTGATTCAGTGCATAATAAACCAAAAAAGTTAAATTTAGTTTGGAATATTTGGATAATTGAATATGTGATGAAAATACCAACCTATGAATTAAATCTTACATGGAATCCATTGTGAGATACATTTATTTCTACATATAATTTGAGTGTGAAGACATGAGTACAAGAGGGAGTCTATGTGATACATTGAGATGTTGTAGATATGTAAGTTTCATTGATTGATAAATTCATCATTTTCACATGCAAGAGAGTAAATTAAAAATCTAAATAAAATAAACCATGTATAGGTCCTCAATCTATATTAGAAGAATTATTTTCATGGAAATATCATGTATTTGTGGAGTGTGATTAAAAATTCATTTTAGTTGTTGATATAATGAGCTTGTGTTGATTAAAATACCCCCAATGATATTTTAATGAGTCTTTATGTCATTTTATATTCATTTTAAATAAAATATATATGATCCACATAGATATTTAATGACCAAATAACTATAAATAGTACCTAAAAACATTTTTTGGATATTAAACATGAAATAATATCAAATAATATTTGAGATAATATTATTATTATTTTGATAGTACAAAAATGTGATGTGGGTGATGGAGAATATTATTTTTTATATTGATATAATTTGAGAGAAATCATGAAGAAATTTGTTTGATATCTATGACCAAATAATACATTTCTGATTATAGTATGTATGGAAGAGGAGAAAAAATAATACATAAGATCTGGTAATGTGTTTCAAGGATATATGTTATGTCTATGTTCTTTAAGATTACCCATATGAAAAATTTTGATCCAACCTACAAATGAAGGAAAATAAATTTAATATATTTTTAGAAGAAATCCATATAAAATTAATGTCTCTCTATCATTATATGAAAACTAATGGACTTCTCAACTTGGGTGTATCACAATATGTGAGAGTTTTTTAGTTGGGGTGTATAACAAATATTTTTTTTGGGTTTGGTGTATAAAACTGTTTATTTTTGTTTCCACTTAGAGAATTAACAAAGAATCCATTTTGGGGAATCTAACCAACATGGTAAGGAGTATTCTATAATTTCAACCATTATGAATATCACAATTTGTGTTCTCACATATTATTAGTTCATAAGAGGTGAGGCTATGAGATATTGTTGAGAAGATTGTAAATTTTTTTAGGTTTATAGAGTCATTATTTTAGAACAATGAGAGTTCAAAATTTTATACCATTGATTCAAGACCTCCACCCTCACTGTTCATCCATCCTTGTTGTCTATAAGTATTATTATAGAGATGTTCCCATTAAAGATTAAATAATAATTTTAATAAATAAAAAATCATAACTCATTAAATTCCCAAGGTTTTTCCTTATTTGATGGGATGAATTATCACAATTGGAGGAATATGTTGTTACCCTACAATTTATCACTTGGTATGGTAGTAACAGATATGAAAATTGTAGGTTTTTACCCATTTTTTATTATTATTACATGGATCAAGACAACAATGTAAATATTGAGTTATATTTAAGGTAATAAAATTCTCTCCTAGTAAATATTTAAGATAAGGTATATATAAATTTTATGGGTCTCAAGACTTCTAAGTATATATAGGGAAATTTTAGAAGCATCTATGATAAAAATTGAAAACTCAAAGAAGACAAGTTACATGTCTAGAGAAGACATTTTTTAGAAAAAAAACATTGCTAATGAAGAGGCCATGGATGTATATTATATCATGGTTAATGAGATTATGAGTAGCACCCGTGATTTTATTGATAAGATATAATAATGAATCATTATCAAATGAATAATGGAGAACTAAAAAGATTTATTAAAATAATAAATATTATCCCAATAATAAAGAGATGATTAGGTATTAGATGATTTAAAAAAACATACTCATAGATTATGATATTAAAAAGGCACCAACATTCAAGATTAAATAAAAATATTAGATCAACTTTGAAGAAATGTGAAATGGAATTATAAAGTAGATGATGTTTTTGAAATAATTGATTAAAATACTAGGGGTGATGAAGGGATTATAGAAATAATTATCCTTATATCAATGGGGTTCCAAAAGTGGGAGTATAATAGAATAATAAATAAATTACTAAAATGTTTAAATATGATTTCATTTTAAAAATTACTTTTTATTTTCCAAAGAATAAGATTGTTGAATCTAAAGCGGACAAGGAATGTGGGGTACATCAAAAATTTCAAAATGGTTAAAAATAAGAATATTCACATAAGTAAAACTTATTGGAATTATAATATAAATCATGATAAACCTAAATCATCTTTATTTATCTCTTTATACGATGATATTAATTTATTCTCTATAGTGGAAAAAGTGTTGTATTCATCATGTAGTATTGGAAATGGTGTATATGGTACATACATAAAATGAAAATTGAAACATGAGTTTGAAGTATGTTTTTAGGAGATTATAAATCATAGGAATGAAATTAAAATATTTATAAATTTAAAAAATATTTTTTATGGTGAAAATTAAGAATATTTCAAAGGAGAAATTTCCTATCATGATGGGAATATAACAATCATATTGATAGGGGTCTTACATGAAATGATAGAATGTGGTCTTAAATAAAAGATGGTAATATGGGAAAAATAACTACACTAGACATATTCCATATATAATGTTATAAAAACTAACATAAAAATGAGAGAGTAATACTAAAATTATTCTAAGATTATGGGATTCTCTTCACAAGTTGTCGAGAAAACAGGTTTTAATAGGGAATGGAAATCTACATATACATTATCTCATGATAATTTTGTTATGTCTAATAGTTTGGGTAAAATATAATATACGAAAAAAGTTTAGAAAATAATGAATCATGAGATGAAATATTTCCTATAAAATAGAGAAATAAGGGTATCATGTCCACTTCCAAATAAGAAAAAGAAGGGTTAAATTGAAGCATGGTATTATCAACATAATGCTGAAAAGATATGGGATCAATCTAAAAGATCAAAATTAAGTGGTTAGTGATATTTGTAAGGATGTTATGAGAACATATTCTAATATATTTTTTCATACTATTCCATTTTTTGTAATGTTATATGAAACAAAGTGGAGCTTTTCTTGGAAAACTAGGGTTCATTCACAAGGAAAACAAGTTGTCACGTAATCAAAAAAAATAAGCAGATCCAAAAGAGATTTTATTTTTATCAATTATAAATTGATATATGTATATATAAGGTATCAAATAAAATATGGTCATGACATGACTGGTATGAGAGATTCTATACACTATGAATGGGAATAAAATAAAAATTTAATGAATATTCAATGGGTCGTGAAAGGGTTCCAAGAAATCATTCCAGATTAGTTGGGAATATAAATAATAATGGGGAAATAAGTGATAGATAATCAAGGAAATGAAAAAATAGTGGTTAAAAATGATGAAATCTATATTAATTAGAATCTAGAAACAAATATATATTTTATTGTTCAAATAAACTAGGTGAAAGTTTGGATCAATCTAGACATGGAACAAGTGATTTTTTAAATAACGTCATATCCTAATAAGATCCAATGGGAAATATGATACATGCTATGGGAAATTATATTTAATTAAAATATATGGTTAAGATGTATCCTATAAAAATATAAACTTCTAAAAAGATAGAGGTAACATCATAAGATGTTAATATTGATGACAAGAAAAAATCTGATAACTATGGATGGAATGAATGGAACAGGATGTCAGGAAACTATCAACCACAATGATTATTTTGAAGAACTAATAGCCCACCCCCCCCCCCACCCACCATTTTTTCCCTTTCTTCTTGTTTATTTATTATAAAATAGTTTTAATTAATGGATTATATTGAGAGTTATTCACACTAGAAAGAGAAGAAGTTATTTTTAAATTTTTATTTAATTTACCATGAATAGAGGATGTTAGGGACATCCATTTAGTGTAAAAAACTTAATATGGATACAGATATAAATTATTTCAAGAATTATATAAATATTTTATATAACTATGAATTTTAAATAATATTGTATTCCTATCAAATAGACATTTGAATTTATTTATTGTAACAGTCATATTTTTCTAGGGGAAGTGTTGGATGATTTTAACATGAGTAAAATGTGTAGTTATTTGACTTGATCAAGAATTTTTTTGATGGTTTTTTGAGTTGGGTGTGAGTTTTTTATTTTTTAAATATTTTTGAAAAAAAAATTAATAAATTCTGAGAGCGGTATCAAATGTTGTTTGATTTATAGATATCATTGATATCCATGGTTATACATAATTGTTTCTTTACAGGATTTACTAATGTAAAAATGGAGTTGACAAGAGAATTTCTCATTACCATTAAAACTAGGTAATTTCATCATTATATCACTTTTCTAGAGTCTTCTTTTTAAATACTAATTTATGAAAAGAGAAAATATTTTAAAATAACCGTGAAAGGATGAATAAAAGATAAAAAAGACCCCCTATGTTGACCATTGTAATTATCACAAAAAAAATGGGAAGATGAAAGAATCTAAAAGATCACATATTCATTTGTGAGTATTTATATTGATAAGAAATTAAATGGGTGAAATTCAAATTCCAATTTAAGTGTTGAATTGTTTTTCATTGGGTCAATATATTTTTGGTGAAGTGATGAAATGACTGTGCATGGAGGATTATTATATATTTATATATTGAAATTGGATTTCAAGATTGATACTGAATCTAAATTTGCCTATTTATTGGGAATATAATATGAATAACTCAAAAGGGGAGGTTCAATACAATTTTGAAACATAAATTTGATTATTTATATAATGATCATTGTACTATAGGATACTATAGATGCTGAGAATATTTTTTATAATGTTTGTTTAAATTTCAAAGTGCTTAAGATTTATTAATAAAATTATGAGTTGTTAGAGAAGTGGTTGAAAAGGCCCTGAATGATTTTGATAAGGTTTAAATATTTATGTATGGTTAAAAAATGATTTTAATACCATTCATAAATGTAACTTCACATTTTTAAGGGATGTGAAATGTGAGATATTCGCTATATGTGTAAAGGTAATGATGAGTTTTCATTACCTCTGTAAAGATAATGAATAATTTTGGTGTTTCGTAATGGTCATACAAAGGATGCATAGAGGTAAATTGTGATATAAACTAGTAATGTAAAATGAAACCCAAGTGGATTAATGGTATAAAAAATATTTTACTACCATTTTAAGGATTTTACAATGTCATATAAATATTAATTAAGATATGAGTGAGTCGTTCAATGTTATAAGACATATTCATATGGGTTATTTAAGGTTTCACTATATACATTAGTGTAATGTTAATGTTATGGTTTCAACACAGGTTAAAACAATATGCATGACAGTTTTTCAAAGTATCTAGAATTAATTTATAATAATTTATTTTTATTATGTCGATTAAAGGTGAATTATTCTATTATATTCAAATATTTTTATTGGTAAAATAAAAATAATTTTAGTAGAAATCGATTAAATATATCTGATGTGTATGTTGTTATACTCTCTAATGAAATCAACTGAGATATGGGAGATACAAAAGATGTTTCTACAATTTCTATGTATAGATAATGAGGTGTAATGAATTTATTTATATGATTCCAACTGACCATATGACCTACTGTGTGGTGGACTGACTATACAATGATGAACTATACGAATAACTAGGAGTTATCTTTAGTTATATATAGTTAAATGAATGTGTATGTATTGAAAATAAAATACAAAGGAATAATTAATTATAGCATATAATTTTGATATTTTTTCAATTATACTATGAATCCATGTGTAAAGCTATGTCCTTACTCATCCATGAATACCATTCAATTTAGTATTTTAACTAGATAGTGACAATACCTTAAGTGTGTTCCTGGTCTCACATGCTATTGAATAGAACCCTAGTGACAACAAAAACTATAGGATATTATTTTTTCAAACATGAAACAACCATAATAAAATATATTGTGAGAGTAATAACATAAAAAGAAATATATCATTACTAAAAACCAAAAAGAGGTGTGATACAACTAGGGAGACAAGCTAAAAAAATACTACATGTCCAATAAAAAGCTAAATGAAACCCAAACAATGGATAAATTCTAAATGTGATATTTGGGAAGCCCCCCTCTCACCACCTACTACCCATCCCCAACTTTCCTAAAACCTCTCAACCTCTCTGTGGTTCCTTTCCATTTCCCACATCAAATAAGACAAGCTTTATACACTCACAAGGGAGTGTGAAAGTTGTTATAAAAACAGGCCTACTAGGATCCCACCAATGTGTTCTAGAGAAATTCTAAGTCAAATAATGCCAATATTCTTAATATATGAAAAAAAGTGTCATGAAAAAACTATTTTCACATTTTTATCAAAAAATAGATAAATATTTCCCCATAACATAGTTTTAATGATGTTTCTATATAACATATGTAAAAGAACATTTTTCACAAAATAATAATTATCAAATCATGCATCACCTATCCATATCAAAACCAAAACCAAACAAATAAAAACACAAAAGACATCACCCCTATGAAATCTTGGGTCCAGGCTAGCTAGGTCACTCATAACACAATAATCATGTCATGACTTAGTTCACTAAACAAGTCCCCAGAATAGTAGGTCCCAAGGAAAATAAGAACAACCCATTATTGAACCACCTACAATGTTATAGAATCAATTCCCTAGAATAAAAAGGACTAGGGAATAATCAAAAAACCAATATTTTAACCCTATATAGAAAAAATGAAAGGTCTCAATACTGAACCCCCCCCCCCTCCCCACCAAAATAAACCCAAGGCTCCCATGTGTTACACAAGTCAAACCATATCAAACAGATTATTATATTTTATAAATCATAACACATTTTATTCATCAAAATCACAATTTTAAATCCAATTCCATAAACCATATCATAGTGCATTAAAATAATATTACTTTAACCAAAATAAGGAAAACCCATATTTAAAAAAAAATCTTTATGAACATATTTCAAGAATATAATTTATTATACTAGTATTTTTTTATAAATAATGTATCATACACAATTAATGTCATGTAAATAACCTATTATGTGAATATTTCCTTATGAATAAAAATTTAACATATTTCTTAATAAAAATAATTGAAAAAATAAACAATTGATCACTTGTATTTAAAAGGAAAAAATTTTAATTTGTTCAAATACGTTTCTAGATTCCTATGCTAATATTACCACTATTTTTGAATAAAAATAATATTAACATCTATAACACTTCTTTGAATTAGTCATTTATTATCATTATAACTAAGTCAATAATATTTTTTATTTCAAAAATAAAATAAAATATATTATTAGTAAAGAATAAAATATTTTTTCATAATTATAATAGAATCCCTATAATAAAACTTTGGGGCCCAAAAAATCTAGACAAAATGTAAAGTTTATGTTTTTAAAATTTCAAGGAATGAGTGATACATAATCAATAAATGAATAGTCTAATTCATGTTATAAACATTGGACACAATTCCCATGTTGTCTGAAATAACATAATTTTTATTCCACTCCCTATAGACATGAGTTACAACAATGTTGACATTCTTACAGTAATCTAATAAATTCTCCAAATCCACTATAAGAAACCAATAGGGGGAGAAGTATTCAACTTTATTGAATTACTAATAAATGAGGATTCTATCTCAGTCCATATCATACTCAATTCATTGAATCTAGACATTTATATAGTTATAATCATTCCTTATAACTCTTATTCATAGGCAATCATTTTCCTATATTTCTTATAGAAACAAAAAATTAAGCCCCCTATAGTGACCATAAAAATACCATTGTTGCCTACAAGCCTTAGATATATATTAGAAGATCTAACCACATTAATATTGACCCAACCTATGAATTGTGGTTTCTAGAAAATAAATATGAAGATATTGTATTTTTTATAATAACCTTCAATACTAATCCTATTGAAGCCAAATATTTCTTGAATTTAATTCCCATCCACACCATAGTTAACTATAGTCTACATAATTATTATAGTAAGGATTCCCCTCATGATAGTTTTTAGATCAATTTGATGGACCTCAATCCTTTTGTTCTTCATGAACCACTAGATCGGGTGGGAGGTTATGGCTATAGTATTACAAAAAAACTCTGAAAAATAGAAAAACCATTTTGGTTTCTATAAAAAGTGTTTATGTATTTTAAAAAGAAATCATTAAGGAAATCCAAAACAATGAGTTTATATATAATGATCCATAAGGTTTTATAAAAAAACATTGAATGATAATGTTATGTATTTAGTAAAGTTTGGAATTAGATGCACTACACATGGAGAAATGATTCATACAAATGCCCATAAATAAATATATCTATGGGTATCTTTTGATAAGATGATATCCAAATTAGCAAGAATAAATAGGGATAAATCATGGGTTTATAGAAATGATATAACTCAGTATCCAAAACTGAGGACCAACCCATTCTAAATCTTGTTCATTTTTTTATTTATTTATCATGTTACTTATAGGATTCAAAATCATAATATCCTTCTTATCAATGAAGGGATAGACCTAGATATTGTATTTAAGAATTATAGTTATGAAGTAACTTTAACAACTGAATTTATTTATTATATTAATATTGGGATCTAGAATATTCCTATTAAAATTACACACCAATAGAGATCAAAAAAAATTATATTTCCATAATAATACTTTTTAGGTATTTATTTATCATGTTACTTATAGGATTCAAAATCATAATATCTTTCTTATCCGTGAAGGGATAGACATATATATTGTATTTAAGAGTTACAGTTATAAAGTAATTTTAACAACTGAATTTATTTATGATATTCACATTGGGATCCAAGATATTACTATTAAAATTACACACCAAACCAATCAAAACCAATTATCTTTTGGGAAACCATCCAATGACTATAAATTGTTACTACTTTATATGTATTTATAATACTATTATAGGTAGTATGGAGAATATAATTTATCTTACTTAGTATTAGAATATTAATGAATATTTAATTATGAAATTGTTTATATTTTATCTACCTTAAAAAAATTCAATATGAACTATGCCTAAATAGAGTCATTAAATATAGAAATGTTTTTTATTTATATGCATCTCTCCATCATAGGATTACATCATTTATTCTATTTGAGAAACACAACCTCACACTCAAATATATTTCCACTCAATATAAAGTATCTAATGACTTATTTAAACCTTTTGATCCAATATTATGTAAAACCCCAAGATTTTATGGTATGTCTCTTCTTAAATAAATTCAATATCTCGGATGGATTACATTGCATTCACCTCCCAGCTTTAACTAACAATGAAATATCATTATGTGACTATTATAACCTTGCCATTAAATTTTAGGGAATGAATTTTATTGACCAAATTGTGAAATTTAAATATTATATATTCAGTAAAAAAAATTTACATTCATCTAATAGATTTTATAGATATAAGATAAGAACAAATCCAATTTGACACATAAATATATATATTTTCTAATTATGGTTTTTCAGAATTGTAATGAAGCACTTGTTTCTAAAGTTTTTTTGAGCATTAATAATTTCTATTTAAAAATATAGAATTAATTTTTTATAATCAGAATATCAAAATTAGGTTAGGGTGAAATTTTTATATTTTATTGAAAAGATTGATTTTTTAGTGAATAGTAAAAAACATTGATCTTTATAAACTCTCAATTTCATTATATTAAATTATGATTATGATTTTACTTTTATCTAAAAATAAATTAATAATTTTTTAGTTATATATAATAAAATCCATTTTATTTTAATCATCCTACTACCATATTTTAATATAAGTACATTTTTTTGCTTCAAAAAAGCATTTTTCAAGAAAATTGTTTTTCACTGTTATTAATATTAAATTAATTTCATCAAATTCTATGTTTTGAATTTTTAGAAAAGGTTTTCATATTTGGAATCATAAGATAAAATGTATTTTAATAGTTTTCTTTTATTTTTTACCAATATGAATACTAACCTTGGTAATTTTTATTACCAAAGTAAAGGGTAAAGTGGGTAATTTATGTAAAAATAAAATAGCATGATAAAGACTATAAAATCACCCTAACACTAGAAAAAAAATTATTAGATGATTTAAATTATATTCTTAATTCCTATTTTTAGAATTTGGTTTATTTAGTGGAAACTTGTCCATGAAAATGGCTTTTATATTATTTAAATTAAATAAAATCATGAAATGTCACATTCATTTTCTTAAAAATCTATTATGTGTCCACATGGGAAAAAAATGTGAGTTTAGAATGAATATAAGTGTCAATTTTGAACTCAATAAACTTTTTTTGATGATAAAAATTTATTTACTACTTTTGGGTCTATTTGAATGAGGTTATTATATTAATAATATTTTAAAAAAAATAAAAAAGATTTCACATTAATAATTTTAATAACTATAAAAATTTTAATACAATGTTATTATGAAGATATATCCTACTATAAATATTATTTTTAAATATATATAATTTATCTACATATTAATATTTTATTTTTAATTTTCAGTTAAAAATAATTACCTTATTAATGTACAACGATGGTGAAATAATTATTTTATTAATGAAACAATCGAATAAATGATATTAAATGTATTCATATAAATATAATTTGGATTAATTAATGTGATCTATGAATTTTTGGATGATTATTACATTTTAATATTTTATTTAATGTTTTTTATGTTATCTTATTTTCATATTTTTTTATATGGTTAATGTAATGAATATTGTCAAAATGGACACTAATGATATTTTATCAAAATAATATATTATTAAATTGTATAAAAATCATAATAAATATTTAGAAATAAAAAATTATTATTATTTGGTCTAAAATGTCTTAAATTTTTCATTTATGGTCCAATAGAAATTTTATATGTAAAAAAATACATGCTTTTAATATTAATTAAATTGTAATCAAAATTAAAATTAAAATAGTTTAACTAATGTAAATCAAAAGATAAGGTTCTAAATAAAACAAAAACATGTCAAAATTTTATTTTCTATTGACATTACAACCTTATCTCATATAATAATATAATTGATGTCTATTTGGTGGTATTTTAATAGAATATGAATTTATTATTATTTAATATTTTGATGATTTCCTTGGGTTCCCCTCACCTCATTTATAAAAGGGAACCACCTCCCTCTCTTATTCACAACACTTTGAGACATCTAGCTTGACTAAACCCTACCAATTTCTCTTCTTAACATCCTAATCCATGTTCCAAAGGTCCTTCTATTCCAAAAAGTCCATCCTGAGATCCCTTAAGAGAAGATTTAATGGAACTCTACCGAAGAAGAGGTAATAATTTTTATTGACTCTTTCAAGTTATTTATTATTTTACTTAGTCTTTATGTTTTTTATCAAAGATAATGTAATTAATTAATTATTATATATATTATGAAATGTTTTAATGATTATGTTACAACCATATTAAACCATTTATCCAACCTATGAGAAACGAATGCATCACACATGCGTATGTATGGCTTACCGTCTCCACATCATTGTGTAATTTGTTTTTCATCACAACATTACAATTATGGTTATAATGATGCAAATATTGGATATATATTATAATTATTAATTTATATAAATATTAAAAATTTATTATATCATCCAATTATTTACTGTCTCACCCATTAATGGAATGATATTGTCTCTCGTACGTACCTACGGCCTATCGTGCCCACGATGTGATGCGATTCATTTTCCATATTCAACATTCATGAATGATTATAAAATTTTATATAATAAAGAAATATGAAATTTATAACCTTAATATAAGTCTAGATATGATATAAATATAACCTATGCTCAAGAACCTGGACCTATATGTCAACAAATGCATATAAAAATGATGCACCAAACACCAGAAACAAGGGTAATAACGAAATATTATTTACAAATGTGTGATATGATGATATAATAGGATAATACATGACATAATAAATATAAATATTATTCTAGAGTATATTAATAACATTATTTAAACCATTATATAAGAGGATAAATTATGAAACACTAAAAGGAAGCATGAGGTAAGGGTTTCTCATCACACATTTACTTTAGTGAGATATATTCCTTATTCACCACTTATTTATTTTATGTGGTGAACTTCACATATGATATATCATATCATGAATTTCATTATATTAGATTTAATCAATGTTTCATTTTATGATCATTAATTTAATGGGTAATATGGTTTGACTATTTACAGAGTGGAAAGGGATTTCATAAATCAATTTTCATTCATTGGTTTAAATTCTATTTCATTTATTATGTCATGAAAAAGTTATGTGTAAAATGAATTTTGATTATCTTATTTTTATTTGAAATTTTTTTCTATGGATTTATAGTGAATACACATAATCTATTAATTTTATTAATTATATGATCCTTGTAAGGATTTCATCTAAATTTATATTCCATTGAGACTTATTTTTTATAATGAAACTATTAACTTTTATGTGATGTATAGAGTACTTATTGATTTATTTATGACCATAATTTATTTATTATTTCATTAAATATAAATATGTCTTTTATCATGGATATGATTATTGTCTAATCCATGTACCATTTTTACATATGGTGTTTACTTTAAAAGTTATTTGATTGGTTATGGATATAATGTTAAATTAGTATATTTTACCCAATACATATATTTTTTTATAAGTCGTATTATTTCATGAATTAAAAAGATACTTTAGATATATGAGGAGTGATTTGGATATGCATACATGGGTCAGCCACGGTTATAGATATCCCCTCAATGCATCAGTAGTATCATGAGACGACAAAGTTTTCAATATTAAATGGGGGTTTACCCATAAAGATTAAACTATTTTGTGAAAGGTATTGATGGTAAAGGCACCATGATGCCTAAGATCATGGAATCCAATATTAATAATTTACATCATTAATATTTAAGACATTATTTATCCATGATATTTTCAATTTGATAATATTCATGGATTCAAATTGTGCTCTTGTTATTGATTAAATGGAATTTGTTTCCAATCATTTATATTTCCATAATGATAACGCCTTATCCTCTCATGATTTACAAGATGTTGATTAAATGGAATTTATTTAAGTTGTATATACCTTTACATATTTATTGTGTATCATTTATACTTGATTCATGGAAGATTAAGTTGTATATAACCCTTGTTGAGAATTTGAGCTCACCATTTTATTTGTTCTCTTTTCACTAAAATATTAAGATAAAATGTTTGATTGAGAAAAAAGATGAAAATTACATTACTTTGTTTTGTTTTATTACCAATTTAATAAGGGTACCAAGTATATATATACTTCTTCGAGACTAATAAACTATTTGGTCCTTTGGGATTTGAATACTTTATCTATGCCAATAAAATAAATTAAGGCACTAGATTCGTGCTACTGGGATTAGAGTTTTTCAGTTGGTATCATAGAAAGTTCATTTGACTCCATGTGAACTAGATTTAGGAAAATGTATATTAGGGAACATAACCCTATGATATAATTTGAAGATAAGTATTGAAGAAATATCAAAGAAAAAATGTTTATGATTATGAGAATAGTTTCACATAAATTTTTTGATTTATTTTAAGTATTTAACTAGTTTTTGGATTATATATTATGTTTCATTATGATATAATACAATCTAGTATATGTTGTAATTTATAAATTCACCTAGTATAAATAATGTGAATCTCACCAATTCACATGATTCGAAGAGTAATAATGATTACATATTTTATGGGGTTAAAAAAATATTTTGAAGAGAACAAGTCCCTCAAACATTCTCATCATATGAGGAAATTGTATCATGTTCTAAAAATATATAGAAATAATTTTCATACATGTATTCCTTCATAAGGAAGAACGAGAAGAAGAGGGTGGAAAGGTAAAAGATATAAAAAGGGAAGAAGGGGAAAAACTATTTTCCCATATGTGATGATTTTTGAAGTAAAAATATTGGTACATTCTTAAAATGGATGAGAGTTTTCTAAAACTATGGATAAAATGTCCACCATGCTTATGATTACAAGGCTAATAAAAAGGTTTCCAATGTGAAATTCTTCAACTATAAGGATATAGTGAACCTCATAAATCAATTCCCCAAGCATGAAATAAATATACCACAAATAAAGTAACTGGATCACGGTAAAGAATATTGTATTCCCATAGTCAAAGAGGAAGGATTAATGTGATTATGCTTGGGTTAAATAATTATGTCATTTGATTATTTTTTCAAGTATGTACTGGTTATAAAAATAATCTAATATATACCGATTGTACTGGATTACTTTTTCTATAAGGAATTCAAAGTGTGTGTTGAATGGTACCAAGAAATGTGGTTCAATGGAAAGACATAATTCCTAGAAAATATATGACCAGGGGAATGATAAACCCTAATATGATCCTGATGATATGATAATTGTGTTTTAATAAAGATATTACTAATATGGATAAAGTAAATTGGATAGTACTGACTACCTAGGAACTGATTATTGACAAGGTTTTTATACAATCATTAATGGAGTTTACAACATATTTGGATTTATGGAATATATATGAGTCTTGTAGAAAGAATAAGAAAGAATTCATGTTTTCAAGTTACTATCAAGTTTCAAGATTATATTCTTCATGTGTTTGGCATGTGACTATTTAGAGTTAACTTATGTTGTTTAGATTTTTTTTAAAGGTTGGGGCTGAAGCCTTAATTTATTATTTAAATAAAAGACCTCTTTTTGTCTGGGTAGAGGGAGACCCATTACATAGCTCGAAGGCCCAAGGCCAAGTGGCTAGAATACAAGGCTTGAAATCCCATTTTTTGGCCCAAAGGGCCCTTTGGTGAATAGTACTGCTATAGTACCTGAGCTGCTGCAGTACCTCTATTGCTATAATTCTTACTATAGTTCTGCCACCGCCACATGCTTACGACATGTTGTTTGGATTAATGAAATGTTCATTTTGAATATCCAGTGACCTTATTTATAAAATATTTTATCAGAATATTCTGGAAAATTTAACTATTTATGAAACTATTTATGTTGATATATGGATTATGTTCTAGAGATTAATGTTCTAATTCACCAAATGATATAACATATGCTAAGAGATAGTCCAAGGCACAACCAAATGATGATATTATGCTTACTACATGGAAATAAATTGAGTATTTTTATTTTCTCAGGAAATTATCTAGATATTAAAAGAATATTTCAACTCTGGGAAAAGGATTTTGGAACAAAAACATTATTTGTTTAATTTTCATTCTGAGAAATCAATGGTCTTTTAAACGATCATAGATTTATCATTTTATGATGGTTAACATTATAATGACCATGTTATAAATCACTCTCCATTAGAACATGATTGCCATGCTTCACTTCTATGTACATGTTTTAACATTCCATTAATTTTATCCAATTCAAAAGCGTAATTTTTTTGTTACCTTAACATTCCCCTTTCCCTCTTATTAAGAGGATTTTTTAATAACCCTATTCAAGATGTGGGTTTCCCACATAGGAATTTCCAAGTATCAACCATTGATTTTTGAAGTGTAATTTCATATTTAGATGATGTGATTTATTTAAGGATGGGATAATATAAACACTCAAGATTTTATGGTATGTCTCTTATTAAATAAATTCAATAACATCAATGGCTAACATTGCATGCAACACACAGATTTAACGAACAATGAAAAGTTATTATGTAATCGTTATAACCTAGCTATTAAATTGGAGGCAATGAATAATGTTAAAAACATTATGAAATTTATATATAATATATTCAATCAAATGATTCTACATTCATCCAATATATTTTATAGGAAGAAGATAATAACAAATCCAATATTCTGTATAGAAATCATTATTTTTCTAAATTAATTTTTCCCACCTTTTAATGGTGCACAATTTTTAAAAAAATATTTTGGCACATTAATAAAATATATTGAACAAGATATACTTCATAATTTAAAATAGGAATTTAAAAATTAGCATCGGGTTAATTTTTTTATTTTACTGAAAAGATTGATTTTTCAATTAATAGTGAAAAATACTGATCTTTATAAAACTATCAATTTCATTATATTAAATATCTGGATGATTTTAATTTGATATTAATAGAACTTAATAAATATTTCATTATAAATAAAGTAATCAATTTAATTTTAATCATCCTTATACCTTATATTTGTATAATTATAATTTTGGTATTAAAAATACATTTTCTAAGAAAACTTCTTTTCATTGTGATTAATATTAAATTAATTCTGAAACATTTTTGTTTTAAATTTTTAAAAAATGTTCTTATATATTGATTCATAAGATATAAATTTAGTAAATAGGTCCCTATTATTTTTTATAAATATGAATAGTAACCTTGTTAATTTTATTTACCAAAGTAAAGGGTAAATTTGGTAATTTAGGTTTAAAAAATTAACATGATAAGGACTATAAAATAACCTTAAATTGTTCCAAATTTACAGTATGGTTTATAATAAACACTTAACCCCTAAGGATAAAATTTAAGTTATTTAATGGACACTTTTCATTAAAAGAGTCTTTGATATTATTTAAATTCATGGAAATCAAAAAATGTCACCTTCATTGTCTTAAAATTTTCTTATGTGTCCACATGAGGAAAAAGGTGGGTCAAGAACATGACTAGGTGTCTATTTTTAACTTAATAAACTTTTTCCCCTGATATAAATTTAATTACTACTTTTGGGGCTATTTGGATGATTTTATGATATTTATAATATTTTGTTTAAAGAAATGAAAAATAGGTCGCACTCATGATTTTAATAACAATATTATATTTAATATGGTGTTATTATGAAGATATATTCTACTATAGATATTAATTTTAAATAAATATTATTTATATACATCTTCATATTTAATTTTTAATATTTACTGAAAAAAAATTACTTTAAATAATTATACAAGGATGATGTAGTAATTATTTTATTGATGCAACAATCAAATAAATGATATTAAAAATATCAAAATAAATATAATATGAATTAATTAAAGTGATACATGAATATAATAGATGATTATGAAATATTAAGGGTGTATTAAATGTTTTTTTCAAAGTTATCTTGTTTTATTATTTTTAATAAGGGTAATGTAATGAATAGTGTTAAAATTTACACTAATGATATTTTATCAGAAAAATATTTTATAAAATTGCTTAAAAAATAAAAAAACATCAATAATAAAAATTTATTATTATTTGGTCTAAAATTTCAAAATTTTATCATTTATGATCCAATTAAACTTCTATATGTAAAAAATTACCAAATTTTAATATTAATTAAATCGTTACCATAATTAAAATTAAAATAGGTATACTAAGGTAAATCAAAATGACATGGTTAAAATTAATGCCCAACTATGTCAAAATATTATTTCTTGATGATATTATGACCTTATCGCATCTAATAATCAAATCTAGGGAAATTTAGTGGTATTTTAATAGAAAATTAAGTTATTATAATTTAATATTTTGAGGATTTCCAAGGGTACCCCTCACCTTAATTATAAAAAGATGCCTCCTCCCTCACATCTTCACAACACATTGAGCCATCTATCTTGACCAAACCCTACCCATTTCTCTTCCAAACATCCTTATACAAGTTTTGGATTTTATATTATTCCAAAAATACCAACCATAGATCCATTATGAAAATATCTGTATGAGCTCTACCAAAGAAGACGTAATCATTTTTATCGACTCTTTCAAGTTTATTTCTTATTCTACTAAAAATTAATGTGTTATTTCAATTATAAAGTAATAAATAAAGTATTATATATATTATGATATATTATTAGGATTATGGTATAACCATATTCTACCTTTTATCCTTTCTATGAAAATCAATAGCATTGTGTGTCCATACGTACGATAGACCGTCTCCACGCCGTGGTGTAATTTGTTTTTCATCACCACATTACAAGGATGGTTATAATTATTGAAATAATTTATATATATTATATTTATAACATTATTTAAATTATTTAAATTTCTTATGTCACCAAATTCCTTACCGTTTCACCCATTAATGGAATGATATCATCGCTCACCTGAACGTATGGCCTACCGTCTCCATGATGTGATAAGAATAATTTTCCAAGTTTACCATTGAATAATGATTATAATAATTTATATAATAAAATAAGATATATATAACCTTAATATAATTATATATATTATGTAACTATATCCTATTCATAAGAACCAGGACCTACATGGAAAACCATGAATAGGAAAATGAAGAAGTTAACACTTGAAACAAGGGTAATAATGAAATATTATTAACAAATGGGTGATGAGATGATTTTATAGGTACATACATGATATAATAATTATTAATATTATTATATAATTAGTTAATAATTTTTTACCATTATATAAGAGGTTAAAGTACACGCCACTAAAAGGAAGCATGTGGTAAGGGTTTCTCGTCTCACTTTTACTTCTGTGAGATATATTCCTTATTCTCCACTAATTTATTTTGTGTGGTGTACTACACCTTTGATATATCATATAATGAGTTTACTTTTCTTTCAATTTTCATTTTATGATCATTAATTTTATAGGGCATACTATTCAACTGATTACAAAGTGGTAAGGGAATTCTTAACTTAATTTTCACTCATTGGGTTAAAATTCTATTTCATTGATTATGTCATGATAAGGTTATATGTAAAATGATTTTTAATTATCTTATGTTTTATTTCCACTTATTTTATGTTTATTTATAGTGAATACACATAATATATTCATTTGACTAAGGATATGATCCTTTTAAGGATTTCATCTCAATATATATTCTATTAAGAATTATTTGTTATTTTTCACCAATTCAATGTTATATAGTGTATACAGTTCCCATTAATTTATTTATGATCAACATTAATTTAATATTTAATTAAATATACATATATATATAATCATGGATATTATTATTCCCTATTTCATGTACCATTTTTACATATGGAACTTACATTGAATGTTATTTGAATAACTAGAGAAATAATGTTAAATCTATATATTTACATCAATATAGATATTTTTTGATAAGGCGTATTGGTTCACAAATTTAATCAATCATTTCAATATTTGAGGAATTATTATGACATGAAAACATGGGTGGGGCCCGGTTATAGATGGCCCCTCGATGCATCGGTAGTCTCATTAGAAAACAAGGTTTGCAAAATTAAATGGTTTTTAACCATAATGATTAAATTGTCTTATGAAGCGTCTTGATGGTAAAGGTACCATGATTCCTAATATCGGGGAATCGAATAATAATAATTTTTTTCATTAATATTTCAGTCATTATTTATCTATGTGAATTTCACTATAATATTATCTAGGGATTCAAATTGTTCTCATGCTATTTATTAAATGGAAATTATTTCTAATCATTTACATATTCATAATGATTACACCTTATCATCACATGTTTGAAATGTTGTTGATTAAATGGAATAAATTTAAGTTATATATACATTTCCATATTTATTATGTTTCATTTATTATTGATTCATGGATTTTTCCATTGTATTTAACCCTTACTGATCTTTGAGCTCACACTTTTATTTGTTTGATTTTCCTCAGGATATGATGATGAAATGTTTGAATGAGGTCAATGATGAAAATTACTTTCCTTTGTTTTGTTTTATTACCAATGTAATAAGGGTACCATGTATGTATCTCATTCTTTTAGACTACTAAACTATTCGGTCCTTTGGTATTTGAATCTTTTATCCAATCCAATGAAATAACACAAAGCACCGGATCCAGGATACTCGGCTCAACATATTTTTAGATGAGGGGATTTAAACACCATTGTGGAATATAAAATATTAAGAATGGAAATTTACTTAAGAATATATATCATTCCTTATAGGGAGATATATCTACCTTTCCTACTACTAATATGGACTTTAATATTATTAGAAATGTCTCGGAAATTAGCATCTTTATGAAATACTAATAATAAAGAAATACCCTAGTGGGAAAATGGGAGGTTTCCCTCTCTAATACTCAATAAATACTTAATGATTGTCCCTATATAACTTATATGATAATTGATATGTTAAATAAAATATTTATTCCAATTGATATACTTATTATAGTCCTAACCATGTTTAACCAAACTCACATTTTTTGAAATTATATTTCTAAAAACCCATAAGAAATAAGAACAAATCATTAGGATAGAACAAGTGAGATAGACCCCCCTCCCCTTTCATGGCATAGTAGGGTTGGAGATTAACCATTTAAAACATATAATTATTTCACCAGGTTAAATAGTCTTCTAAAATACCAAAAGGTGTATTGGATAAGGGATCACCTTCTCCAATTCCATAAATGAAGGAGAAAAAAACATGTGTGAACTCCAATCACTAATGTAGGAATTCTAACCAATTTGAAGAAATAAAGTTTTATTGCATTGAAAATCTCACTAAATCAAAATCTATAAAAGATATCCAACATGAATTCCTAGCTTACTAAGTAAAAGGATTTCCTGATATCCATATTGAGGTAAATACTCTCATTCCTTCTTTTTTACCTCAAAAAATTGATATATTTTGATATAGTAACAAGATAGACCTATATCTGTCAATGAAGAAAAATCTATACTGATTGAAAAAAACTACCTTATTGATAAAAAAATAGATTCGAATTGATAAGATCTTAATAAAAATATTATTATGTGAATTAACAAGAGAATTTGGTCTCAAAGATGCTTGATATTAAACAACATCCAACTTTTGAAAAGGTAATAGAAATTAAAAATTATAACATATTGAAGTATACAATTTTAGAAAAATTCATGATTTACCATTAGTAAGTAACCTTGATTAATAAAATAATAGTCCTTGGAAAATATATCCATAAATACATCCAATCTAGTGGAACTTCTTAGAGAAAAATAATAATTACATCCTTGGCCTCCACCATATAAGGAAACACCTTGAGCATCAAAATGATATGTGAATCTTGGAATGACATTTCTAAGTAAAATAAGATTAGTAGTGAAAACAATGATTTTAATATCTTAGATGAAGTTTATCAAGTGTTCCATGATTTCATTCACCCCAAGGATGATTTCACATCTATTTTTCATATATGTAATGAACTTTTCTGCATTTATATCTTCCTAGATATTAATGAAAATAGAAATGTATCTATCCACCTTTTTAATACATTTGATTATAATATTATCATTTAGTATATACATCATCATATATATTTTCATATTCATCATAGAAGATAGCTCCACCTCCACATTGAATTGAGATATATTATACCCTTCAGCTTACTTGTTTTGACGATATTCTATGTAGAGACCAGGTTTTTTCTTTATAAGACTTTGAAATATTTCTATATATATTTTCAGAGCTTGTTGCTTAGAAGGTGTGAAATTATGAGGCCCAATGTTCTCAGAATTAATCTTATAAAAATATTAAGTATATTTTATACTATTTAAGTGATGGAAATGAGATAACTCTTAAACGGTAGACTGGATCTAGAATCTGAGGGCACAGTTGTGTCCAGAACATGGTGTTTACCCTATGCGGGACATAAATTTCATTCGAGCGGGACTTCTATGGAAAATTTCATCTAGGGAAAACTTGTAAATAAAATATTTATATTAAATTATTTTATCTCAGACATCATATTGAATAAATCTTGAATGGGGACTCATATTGGAAATATGAGACCACCATTGAGTTCGTAAGGGGATATTTACCTAAGAGTGACCTAAAGTGAGAGGGAACAGGATGTTCTGATCCCAAGACCATTGGTGGGTGTGGTTAAGTGGATAAAATAAACTAATACAAGTTTATAAATATCTGTTTATAAGATCTGTATTAGGGTTAACTCCTAATCCTCCCTCCACCGACGACAGAGATCTCACCCTTTGGTGAATCATCGATGAAGCTTCGATGGATAACATCAGAATCGTGGTGAACACATTTTCGATGATGAATGGATCAAAAATGTGAAAGGATACTTATATTTCAATTCCATATCTATGATTTAATTTTTTATTTGAAAAATCCATTTGTTGCTAATTGTTTCATCATTTTTAACTTTATTGTTGATGGCCGAACTAACATGGCCATCGATTTATTCTTGGATCCAATTTATTCTTCATGTTCTTCATCCAATTTTCATGGATTTTTGCATCAACTTTTCGACATGTCAAATCATGAATGGATCGTTGAGCAGGGATTAGGTATGTGAATATCCTGTCTAAGGATCCCTGATCTATGTTCGTCATAATTTTCGAGCAATTGGAGGATGCCCTGTGGTCCAAGAAAGGGACCATTTTCAAGATGATGTTGGTGGTGGTGCACGAATATGGATGGAGGAGTGGTGTCGAGCAGTGGTGTAGTGATACCACAGTTCCACCTTGACCAGTGATGGTCAGTTGGCCTGGAAGGGTTGTGGTTCATGACCCGAGGTGAAGAAAACCAATGCAGAATGCGGCGGGCGGACGGTCGCGTTGATGCTAACAACCGCATCAGTCGATGCGGTATGGGATGGGATGAGGTGGCAGAAAACAGGCCAGGGAAAAGTGGGTTGGAATGGGGTGTAATGGTTCGGGCCCAGCCAATTGGGCTGGGGCCCACCAAGTGGCACGAACCCGGTGAAGAACTGGGTTAGCCAGAGTGGACCATGACCGCAGTTGACCGCCAAACCGCAATAGCTTGAGCTTACATGGGGAAAGTGACCAAAATATATCCCAAACGATTGACTATGACGATCAACTATGGAGACTGGTCGACATTTCCAATGGACTGACCATGGTGGTCAGTCCACGACCGGTCATCCGCGTGCCCCGGCTGGTCTTCATGACGCGTCTTCTAATGAAAATATCTTCTAAATGGAAGATCATTTTTATGTGCCAAATATGGAAACTTTATCCTCCATTCTAGATGGAAATTTTGAATTTAGTTTGGGAATTCAATGTTATGGTTTGATATGCATGCCCCATGATGTCCTGATCGGTCTTGTTACGGTGAAATTCACCCTTCTCACTGGTTATCTATTTCAGGAAATTAAATAGCATATCCTGCATGTTTTTTCACATAGAACATGATGGTTACCTCAGATGCAGGTTTCATGATACGATGTGAGGTGTTCTAAGCATGCTGATTATTCAGGGGTGTTTGACGATAGCAGTAGTCAAGCGATGATATCATAGATTTACGATTGGAACCCCTCTGATGCACTAGGTTGAAGTTCCTAGATGATATCAGAGTGGAACAACCCATCGGCATGGGCATAGGTCCTCTACAGTTACTTCTGAGTGGAATCCACCTATCGAGCAGGGTCTGGGTCCTCGGTGACCTAGCATGGAACCCCCTTGCGATACCAAGGCACATGTCCGCTGCGAATTCTATTAGATTGGAACCCCCTGAAGCACTAGGGAATGATTCCTCTATGATGACTATAAAATTGGATCCCCCTGATGCAATAGGGTGCGGGTCCTTGATGCATGCCTGTCATAGGGCGTGGAAAAAGCAATTTAATTTTCCTAGTGCATCACAGTGGCTGACCAGGGTCGTCTCACTTGAGGAGCTTTTTCAATTCATTCACTCACTTAATCTAATTCACCTTAACTACTAAATTTTTGATGTTTTTATTTAATCTATGAATGGAATGGAGTTTATGAAAATAGATAAAATGCAAAAAAAATCAATTCAAATTAATATTAAATTCTAAACAAAATGGAATTTGTGATGAAAGGAAGTTCTCCCGACAGAACTTTCAGGGAGCACCTTCATTGACCAGCTTCAAATATTATTAGTGAACACACTCCACCGTATGTGTGCACACCTTAGTATACCATGGTTATGAATGAAAATAATACTTAGATATTGCCAAGCACACCCTTAATCCACCGCCTCAATCGAGGGGAAATGGTTGTAGATTAAGAAGTTAAACTTTAGACAACCACAATGAGGATTACACCCACTATAAATTATCCTTAGAATTAACTCAAAGAATATTAAAAACATGGTCTTGGGTTAAAGAACCTGATTACTCCCTCGGTATATTCCTCATATTAGTTACTCATGATCATGAGTATTATAGTTCATGATGGTGAGATGCAAAGAAGAAAAGATGGTGGATGGGTGGACACAATAATAAAAACAATGCATGAATTTATTAGAAATCTAAATTACAATTGAAAACTAAAAATAAAGAAAAGAAATAAATTAAAAATGAAGGGGGAAGATTTGCGGCTGGCCTCCCTTGGTGGATATCTCCTACTTGGTGCCATGAAAGAATGTATGGAGGATGGAATGATTTGGGAAGGAGGTGAGAGCCTCCTTTTATAGGTAGAAATATGTACTTCGAAAGATTGTGCATTATTGACCCATTAAATGGTAGTTTCACACATAGACCACTTCTTAAAAGTTCTTCCTAAATATGGTTTCCGTTAACCCTCCAAATTTAAGATCCTTTGGACATTGTATTTAGGAGTTATGAATTTTTCATTGGCAGTTTTTGTTTCTGGACGAAGCTTCCAGTAAGGTTCCTCCAAAGGTATGTCATTCAATGGTCGCCTTAATAACTTCAAACCTCCCCCAAATTTATTGTAGAGCTGATACTATCTATCCTCGTACTATCCCAGGTATAAACACCTCATTTGGATGTGTTTAGGACGAGTTGAGGTTTCATTACGGTGGTGGGGTCCACGTTGTCCGCCCGGAAAAATGTTCAAATTCAATGAATTTTTAATCCCTTTATATGGCCGAATAAACTCCTGGTCTAGAAGACAAAGTTGAAGGAAATAAAATCAGGATTCTAAAAAAAATTAATCACAAAATTTGGAAATATATTTTCCATGAAATTACTAAAATACCCTTGATGTAAAAATCTGTCTAAAATTCAGAATTAGGAATTTTTCCCATTTAGGCTCAAAATAACACTAAATCTTAAAAACATGACAATTACCCATCCAATAAAACTATGTTGGGATTATAAACAATTATTTACGGTATAAAATATATGAAAATTTGAGCTTTATCACTCCCCCACACTTAAACATTTCACTCCTGGTCAATCTTCTTATATCCAAATCAAAATCCACACAACAATCAAAAATGAGAAAATATCAACGATCTTATCCAAAATAGAAGTCTATCATGTATCATATATGAAAAAAAATATCTCTCATTTTCATTTCAATAATTAAAATTTGTTAAACCTTATAAATAAATCCATGGACCAATCACAACCTACCTTACATTGAATATTATGTCACTCTTCACTCAAGATAAATTGATTCTATAGTTATGCTCATACTAGGAAATCACATGTACCACCATAGGCTTGTGAAAATTCTCATTTATCCAAAGCGTGAAACATGAAAATGAATTCAATCATGAGTTCATTATTTAAAGGTTCAAATGATTCTGTGGATTTGGTTTGGTGGGAAAATGATTGAAAAAGTTTCAGGCTAGAAAGAGGAGGTTGGACTCTTAATTACAATGCATGATTAATTCAAGTGAAAACACGGGAATTTCCTCTCTCAATCCCGCTTGAAAATGTGAAAAACAACACCACACCCTTTTATTACATGGTACGTGATCCATGAAGTGATTATAATGAATGATATCATCTATGTTCTCCCCTTTTTTTCAAATCTCTAGAAAGACACAGCTTTATTTTCTTTTTCATGGAGGATGAGATGAAAATTGAATATAATGAATGAATGACATTTCATGCCCTTGATTTTTGAGTGGGACATGAGTCATAAAAGAATTTACAATGAGGAATCCATGCCCATATCAATTTTTTTAATTTTTTTGAAGGAGAAATGGATGAAACAAATAAATCACAATGAAATGATGACACATGCCCAATTCTCTTATTGTCCACTGACCAAAATATTGACACACACATCGCACCACCCATAAATAATACACATCCCAATGAACGCACATGAAAGGCCCCTTCCCCCACACTCAAACCTGAAATATCCATGCGTAAAATACTAAAAGTGCAGGTAAGTAAGGAAAAATCAACTTGTAATGTGGCTTAATCCTATAAGGAAATTCATGGCATCTAAGGGCTTAAAAAGGACAAATGTAAAGGTGGGTATCAAGATAAATTGTGGCTATCCAAAGAGATTCCTCAATCATTTCAAATACATTCCATGAAATCCAAATCTTTGAAAGAGAATATTCACAAATTCTAGTTCTCACACAAAATTTAAGTTTCCCTCAATAAAGTGTGGGTATTAGGAAGAATATATATAAGTGGTTTAGAATACCTCATAGGATTGGAAAAATATTTTGAGTCAGTGTTTCATAGGCATGGATTTAAAAAATCGGTCAAATTCATAAAAATGCTTGAAAATCCATTTCAAGGGAAAATAATTCATATCAATAATAATTTAAAATCCATTATTTCAAAAATATTTTCAACTCTTTCAAAATCAATTGATGTTTAAAAAGTGATAAGAATATTCATTAAAGCTCAAAAATACTAAAAATATAATAAACAAAAATGAAAAGCACACAAGAAGAACCAAGCATGTTGACACTCCCCCACACTTAAATTTTACTACCCCTCATTTCAACTCAACAAAATATAAATATAAAGGTAGAAAATCCAAGGGAAGGAAAGATACAACCTGACATTATTTTTAAAGTGGATGTCTTGAGTTAAGCTCCTAGAAGATACCACTTTAAGACTACAAGAAAGTAATGAAAATACATAAGAAAAATAATTGAAAATAAATAGAAAGAGAATAAAAAAAGATAATGCTTGGTTTAGACCCCCAGGATGGTGATAGGTTTTTACTACCCCTAGTTAGGCAGTTTCAGTGGATTATCCCCAATCAGAAGGTGGGTGTGGTTTCTTTGAGATGAACCACGACATGTGAGTTTTCCCAATGTCCATGAGTAAACACTAAAATTAGAGAACCCCAAAGAAGATAAGATAGTTCCCAACCCCACAGAAATAATAAAGAAAGAAATTAAGGTCCAAAGTGGGAGGGAGTAGAATATAGGGGTGCTCCCTGTTAATTTCTATGGTGTCCTCCTCCATATGGTATGAAAATTTTTATTGAGGAGGTAGTCACACCACCATCTTCTCTGACTCTTCTTCTTCAATAACCACCACTTGAGTGGTCTGTTCTTTAACATCCAAGGTCTACTCCAATTTTTCTATATCAAAAATTTCAGAGAAAGAGAATTTAGAAAACAATTCAGCTTGAATAAGATTAAAACATGAGGAATTAATAAAGAAATCTTCCCTTTCAAGTAATTTAGTATGGTAATTGATCTCTTCAGGCATGACCATTGGAAACTAAATCTTAGTATGGAATCTTCTTCATTATCTTCCAAAGAAAGAGAGAGGTATAATATTTCTGATTTTTCATCATCAAGGATGGGACGATCATGTTTCAAGTTATCTTCGATAATGTTATTCTAGGATTCTTCCAAAAAATGTTGATCTCCCACGAGTGCATCAGCTGGAATGTGTACTTCTGGGACCTCTTCCAGCAATGGTTGAGTGCGAGGTAATGTGATTAATTCCTTTAGAAGTTATTTCTCACCCTCCTTAGGTTCTTTAGCATAAAAAATTATTGGTGAAATCTCTTTCCTAACTCCTTCAGGTTCAGGTTCTGGCTCAGGTTTGGATTGCTCTTGGAAAGTATGGACATATTCTATTAGCCTTTCTATTTGAATATTTAGTCCTTCTATGGCCTCTTTAAGTTCATTCACCTGAGCTCTTTTGTACTCTAAAGAAGCTTCCTCTTGTTTTTGTTGCACCTGTGTGTATTAATTCCATGCATAGTAATTATAGTTTGGATACATCATGGAAATTTTGCTTTTTTTAGATTTTTTTTAAAAGATGAAAATATATCTACAATCTGAAAATTGAAAAAGATAAGTAAACTACTGATTGAATCCCCGGAAACGGTGCCAGTTTTGACGCACGCCTGTCGTAGGGCGTTGAAAAAGCAATTTAATTTTCCTAGTGCAGCATAGTGGCTGACCAGGGTCGTCTCACTTGAGGATATTTTTCTGTTCGTTCACTCAATTAATCTAATTCACCTTAAATACTTAATTTTTGATGTTATTATTTAATATATGAATGGAATAGAGTTTATGAAAATAAATAAAATGAAAAAAAATCAATTCAAATCAATATTAAATTCTAAACAAAATGGAATTAGTTAAGAAAGGAAGTTCTCCCGAGAGAAATTTCAGGGAGCACCTTCATTGACCAGCTTCAAATATTCTTAGTGAACACACTCCATTGTATGTGTGCACACCTTAGTCTACCCCAGTTATGTATGAAAATAATACTTAGTGATCGCCAAGCACACACTTCATCCACCTCCTCAATCGAGGGAAAATGGTTGTAGATTAAGAAGTTAAACTTTAGACAACCACAATGAGGATTACACCCACTATAAATTATCCTTAGAATTAACTCAAAGAATATTAAAAACATGATCTTGGGTTCAAGAACCTGATTACTCCCTCAGGATATTCCTCGTATTAGTTACTCATGATCATGAGTATTATAGTTCACAATGGTGAGATGCAAAGAGGAAAAGATGGTGGATGGGTAGACATAATAATAAAAACAATGCATGAATTTATTAGAAATCTAAATTACAATTGAAAACTAAAAAAAATAAAAGAAATAAATTAAAAAGAAAGGTGGAATATTTGAGTTCGGCCTCCCACGGTTTAGATCTCCTCCTTGGTTCCTTGAAGGAATGGGTGGAGAATGGGATGATTTGGGAAGGAGGTGAGGGCCTCCTTTTATAGGTAGAAATCTGTACTCCAAAATATTTTGCATTCTTTACCCATTAAATGGCAGTTTCACGCATGTACCCCTTCTTAAAAGTTGGTTATAAACATGTTTTCCATTCACCCTCCAAATTTCAGATTCTTTGGACATCGGATGTAGGAGTTATGAATTTTTCATTGATGGTTTCTGTTTCTGGATGAAGCTTCCAGGAAGGTTCCTCCAAAGGTATGTCATTCAATGGCTGCCTTAATGACTTAAAACCTCCCCCAAATTTATTGTAGATATGGTCCCATATATCTTCGTACTATCCCAGGTGGAAACACATCATTTGGATGTGTTTAGGCCTATTTGGTCTTCTGTTACGGTGGTGGGTTCCACGATGTCCGCACGGAAAAATGTCCAACTTCAATGAATTTTTAGGCCCTTTATATGGATGAATAAACTCCTGGTACAGAAGAAAAAGTTGAAGGAAATAAAATAATAATTCTAAAAAAAATTAATCACAAATTTTGGACATATATTTTCCATGATATGAATAAAATACCCTTGATGTAAAAATCTGTCTAAAATCCAGAATTAGGCGTTTTTTACATTTTTGGCTCAAAATAACACTAAAACCTAAAAACGTGACAATTACCCATCCAATAACACTATGTTGGGATTATAAACAATGATTTACAGTATAAAATATATGAAAATGTGATATTCATCACTCCCCCACACTTAAACATTGCACTCCTGGGCAATCATCTTATATCCAAATCAAAATCCACACAACAATCAAAAATGAGAAAATATCAACTATCTTATCCAAAATAGAAGTCCATAATTTATCATATATGAAAAAAAGTCTCTCTCATTTTCATTTCAATCATTAAAATTTGTTCAACCTCATAAATCAATCCATTTCCCAATCACAACCTACCTTACATTGAATATTATGTCACTCTTCACTCAAGAGAAATTGATTCTAGAGTTATGCTCATACTCGAAAATCGCATGTACCACCATAAGCTTGTGAAAATTCTCATTTCTCCACAGCGTGAAACATGAAAATGAATTCAATCATGAGGTCTTTAATTAAAGGTTCAAATGATTTTGTGGCTTATGTTTGGTGGGAAAATGATTGAAAAGGTGTCATGCTAGAAAGAGGTGGCTAGACTCTTAAGTACAATGCATGATTAATTCAAGTGAAAACACAGAAATTTCATCTCTCAATCCTGCTTGAAAATGTGAAAAACAACACCACACCCTTTTATGACATGGTACATGAGCCAAGAAGTGATTATAATGAATGATATCATCTATGTTCTCCCTTTTTTTTCAAAGCCCCAGAAAGGAACGACTTTATTTTCTTTTTCATGGAGGATGAGATGAAAATTGAATGTAAGGAATGAATAACAATTCATGCCCTTGATTTTTGAGAGGGACATGATTCATAAAAGAATTTACAATGAGGAATTCATGCTCATCTCAATTTTTTTCATTTTTTTTGAAGGAGAAATGGATGAAACAAATAAAGCACAATAAAATGATGACACATGCCCAATTCTCTTATTGTCCACTGCCCAAAATATTGACACACACATCGCACCACCCATAAATAATACACATCCCAATGAATTCACATGAAATACCCCTTCCTCTACACTAAAACCTGAAATAACCATGCATAAAATACTAAAAGTGAGGGTAGGTAAGGAAAAATCGGCTTGTAATGTGGCTTAATCCTATAAGGCAATTCATGGCATATAATGGCTTACAAAGGATAAATGTAAAGGTGGGTCTCAAGATAAAATGTGGATATCCAAAGAGATGCCTCAATAATTTCAAATACATTCCATGAAATCCAAATATTCGAAAGATAATATTCACAAATTTTGGTTCTCACACAAAATTCAAGTTTCCCTCAAGAAAGTGTAGGTATTAGGGAGAATATGTAAAAGTGCTTTAGAATACCTCACGGGATTAGAAAAATATTTTGAGTCAATGTTTCATGGGCATGGATTTCAAAAATCAGTCAAACTCATAAAAATGCTTGAAAATCCATTTCAAGGGAAAAGAATTCATATCAAAAATCATTTAAAATCCATTATTTCAAAAATCATTTCAACTCTTTCAAAATCAATTGATGTGTAAAAAGTGATAAGAATATTAATTAAAGCTCAAAAATCCTAAAAATATAATAAACAAAAATGAAAAGCACGCAAGAATAACCAAGAATGTTGACACTACCCCACACTTAAATTTTACTACCCCTCATTTCAACTCAACAAAATATAAATATAAAGGTAGAAAATCCAAGGGAAGGAAAGATACAACTTGACATTATTTTTGAAGTGGATGCCTTGAGTTAAGCTCCTAGAAGCTACCACTTTAAGACTACAAGAAATTAATGAAAATACATAATAAAAATAATTAAAAATAAATAGAAAGGGAATAGAAAATAGATAATTCTTGGTTTAGACCCCCAAGCGGGTGCTAGGTTTTTACTTCCCCTAGTCAGGCAGTTTCAGTGGATTATCCCCAATCAGAAGGTGGGTGTGGTTTCTTTGAGATGAACCACCACATGTGAGTTTTCCCAATGTCCATGAGTAAACACTAAAAGTATAGAACCCCAAAGAAGATAATATATTTCCCAACCCCAAAGAAATAATAAAGAAATAAATTAAGGTCCAAAATGGGAGGGAGTATAATATAGGGGTGCTCCCTGTTAATTTCTGTGGTTTCCTCCTCCATATGGTATGAAAATTTTTGTTGAGTAGGTAGTTGCACCACCATCTTATCTGACTCTTCTTCTTCAATAACCACCACTTTAGTGGTCTATTCTTTAACATCCAAGTCCTGCTCCAATTGTGTTGTATCAAAAATTTCAGAGAAAGAGAATTTAGAAAATAATTCAGCTTGAATAAGATTAAAACATGAGAAATTAATAAAGAAATCTTCCCATTCAAGTAAGTTAGCTTGGTAATTTATCTCTTCAGGCATGACCATTGGAAATCTCAGTAGGTGAATCTTCTTCATTATCTTCCAAAGAAATAGAGAGGTTGAATGTTTCTGATTTTTCATCATCAAGGATGGGAAGATCATGTTTCAAGTTATCTTCGACAATGTTATTCCAAGATTCTTCCAAAAAATGTTGATCTCCCATGAGTGCATCAGCTGGAATGTGTACTTATGGGACCTCCTCGAGCAATGGTTGAGTGTGGGATAATGTGATTAATTCCTTTAGAAGTTCTTTCTCACCCTCCTGAGGTTCTTTAGCATAAAAAATGATTGGTGAAATCTCTTCCACAACTCATTTTGGTTCAGGTTCTGGCTCAGGTTTGGATTGCTCTTGGGAAGTATGGACATATTCTATTTGCCTTTCTATTTGAATCTTTAGTCCTTCTATGGCCTCTTTAAGTTCATTCACCTGAGCTCTTTTGCACTCTAAATCAGCTTCCTCTTTCTTTTGTTTCACCTGTGAGTAGTCATTCCATGCATAGTAATTGTAGTTTGGATACATCATAGAAATTTTACTTTTTTTTAGATTTTTTTTTAAAAAATTAAAATCTATCTACAATGTGAAAATTGAAAAAGATAAGTAAACTAATAATTGGATCCCTGGAAACAGTTCCATTTTTGATGCACGCCTGTCGTAGGGTGTGACAAAAGCAATTTAATTTTCTTAATGTTGCATAGTGGCTGACCAGGGTCATCTCACTTGAGGAGCTTTTTCAGTTTGTTCACTCACTTAATCTAATTCACCTTAACTACTTAATTTTTGATGTTTTTATTTAATCTATGAATGTAATGGAGTTTAAGAAAATAAATAAAATGCAAAAAAAAATCAATTCAAATTAATATTAAATTCTAAACAAAATGGAATGAGTGGAGAAAGGAAGTTCTCCCGAGAGAACTTTCAGGGAGCACCTTCATTGACCAGCTTCAAATATTATTAGTGAACACAATTCATCGTATGTGTGCACACCTTAGTCTAAACTCATTATGAATGAAAAGAATACTTAGAGATCACCAAGAACACCCTCCATCCACCTCCTCAATCGAGGGGAAATGGTTGTAGATTAAGAAGTTAAACTTTAGACAACCACAATGAGGATTACACCCACTATAAATTATCCTTAGAATTAACTCAAAGAATATTAAAAACATGGTCTTGGGTTCAAGAACCTGATTACTCCCTCGGGATATTCCTATTATTAGTTTCTCATGTTCATGAGTATTATAGTTCACGATGGTGAGATGCAAAGAAGAAAATATGGTGGATGGGTGGACACAACAATAAAAACAATGCATGAAATTATTAAAAATCTAAATTGCAATTGAAAACTAAAAATAAAGAAAAGAAATAAATTAAAAAATCAAGGTGGAAGATTTGCGGCTGGCCTCCCTCGATGGAGATCTCCTCCTTGGTGCCTTGAAGGAATGGATGGAGAATGGGATGATTTGGGAAGGAGGTGAGGGCCTCCTTTTTTATGAAGAAATATGTACTCTGAAATTTTGCACGTTCTTGACCTAATAAATGGAAGTTTCACGCATGGAATCCTTCTTCAAAGTTGTTTATAAATCTTTTTTCCGTTCACCCTCTAAATTTCAGATCCTTTGGACATCGTATGAAGTATTTATGAATTTTTCATTAGCGGTTTCTGTTTCTGGACGAAGCTTCCAGGAAGGTTCCTCCAAAGGTATTTCGTTCAATGGCAGCCTTAATGACTTCAAACCTCCCCCAAATTTATTTTAGAGTTGTTCCTCTCTATCCTCGTACTATCCCAGGTGGAAAAACCCCATTTGGATGTGTTTAGGCCGATTTGGGGTTCTGTTGCGGTGGTGGGGTCCACGTTGTCTGCCCGGAAAAGTGTCCAACTTTAATGAATTTTTAGGCCCTTTATATGGCAGAATCAACTCCGGGTCCAGAAGACAAAGTTGAAGGAAATAAAATTAGGATTCTAAAAAAATTTAATCACAAAATTTGGACATATATTTTCCATGAAATGACTAAAATACCCTTGATGTAAAAATTTGTCTAAAATCCAGAATTAGGCATTTTTCACATTTAGGCTCAAAATAACACTAAAACCTAAAAACGTGAAAATTACCCATCCAATAACACTATTTTGGGATTATAAAAAATGATTTACAGTATAAAATATATGAAAATGTGAGCTTCATCAGTCCTTTACTTCGAGTTGCACCATCCGGTTACGGATCATTGACGAGATGTACTTTGATGTTACTTTGGACTCACATGTAAGCAGGTATCTTTCCCCACTGAGATGCATCCTTGTGACGTGGCCTAAAACCACATGGGCGAGACAAAGCTAACCAAATAAGATAGTATCAAGGTGTGGTGATTGAGTCCCTTTGACTTACGTGTTTAGTGAAGACTTGAGGGATGTTGGTCATTGTTGGTGGTCACTTATGGAACTGTTGGTGACTCTTTTACTTGGGATGAGATGTCAAATGGAGATCCCTTAGCCTCTCGTTTGGGTTTCTTTGACTGAGCATATATATATATATATATATATATATATATATATCCTACTTCAGTACCCACTCTGTGGGTATTGGTTACTCTCCTTAAGGAGAGGTGAAGACTTGGGGGGTATTCCACGTGCATTCAATGTCTAGATTCTCATGGTTATATGAGTCTACTCTCCTACTATAGGTAGAAAATACATGATGATAATTTTTTCTTCTCACCATCTCTAGATCATTTTTTTTATGAGTTTACTTCTATATTTTGTTGGGTTGAGCTTTACTCTTTCATTGTACCTTGTTCTATCTATTGTAATATTTTGGTATTGTATCCCTTACTCCTCCACCTTCAGATTTTGGGGATTCCTACTTGGTATGTTTATACTCACCCCAACATGGGCTTTTCCTACATGTATCGTAACTTATGCAGATGATGGACATGTTTGATCATGGCTTTGGAGGAGCTTAGGGATACGGGTTCTTAGACCACGTACGGTGTTTGTAGCTTGGGATCTAGGAGTGGGGCTCTCTCAAATATTTTACATGTTCATTTTCTATCATTATGGGACAATTTTCTAGTTGTAATTATATATTTCCCCTTTTTCCTTTCAGTTTACATTGATGTACTTATACTATTTAGTGGTCTGTGCATGTTGGGTTTATTTATAGCACTGTAGCATCTTTTACTTCTTTCCCTATTAACTTTTTCATTAAGTTGGTTGTGTGCATGTGGAGTGGTACTTAGGAAAAGTCCTCCCTGAGTTTTTTATGCCTTTGGAACTTATATCCACCCCATGGACAATGGAGGTAGGCTTGGGGAAGTTGTGTCTTGAGCTCCAACATGGGTCAGGTCGTGACAAAATGGTATCATAGCATGTTCATTCCTTAGGAAGTTGTTCGTATGTTTCCCCTTAGAAGTATTGGTTGGGTTTGGGTAAATAGTGTTAAAGTATCTCGAGAGAAACCCTTAGGCCAGGGAGTCCAGTGATGGTATGGTCAACCGACGTATCCATTCACCAGTACCCTAATTACCCACTTGTCAACTCAGCATACCGATACATTTGTTGCAAGGAACATTGGTACATACATCATATAGGATTGAGTATTTGACTATCCTTCTTGAGTAATCTCCCCATTTATATATATATATATATATATATTCTAATATGACCGCGGTACACCTTGATAAATTTTGAAATGAATCAGTGATAAAAGTCATCCAGGATACCAACTTTGGTTCGTGACGAAAACCATATGAGTGATGAGGCCTTAGATCATGGCCCATTATGTGATCCCCTTCCTCCAGGTGGTCCAGTAGTGGCACCTCCACTTGTTGAGTAGAAAATTATCCTAGTAGAGTCAGATGAGGACTAGCATAGTCTGAACTCACTTTGTGAGTTATAGTGCTAGAGTCCTAGGAGGTTCCACGGTGATCTATATCCTCAGGTTGATGAGGAATGGATGGAGTTTTTGGTTTGCCTCTATAGGCTTGATCAATCAATAATGTATCATATGGTGTCTTTGGAAGCAATTATTTTCCATGGGATGGTTGTACATTGGTGGAGCTAGGTTATTCAGATGCATGATGAGTCAGCACTCTCATGGGATGACTTCCAACAACTGTTTTTTGAAGAGTAATACCCCTCATGCTTATGGTCCATTCAGATTTAGGAGCATCTAGAGCATCAGTAGGGAGGAATGACTATGGAAGAGTACTTGTATAGGTTCACATACATGAATCAGTACTCTCTAGACATGATCTATGATGGTTACTTCTGAGCACGGAAGTTTTAGTAGGGACTTAGCGGAGAGATATGTGCCATCATAGTAACCATGTGCATCCCCACCTATGCCGAGGTGATAGAGAAGGCGCTAGTGATAGAGAGATTTTTGTAAGAGGGGTTCCAATTAGTTGGGACTATAAATGGATGCTACAGAGCTGAGACATCTGCGGTAGTTGGAAGACGTCAGTCGACGAGATCTGGAAGCAGGAGGTCTTCCCATGATCAGACTCGGGCACGTGGTCCAGTAGCGCTAGGGTAGCACAGAGTAATGGACCGGCCCAGAGAGGGTCATTGATATGATTTTGATGGGAAATGTCACATGGCACATGAATACCTGACTAGGCATGTTGATCATCCTAGGTAGATAGCTGGTGGACCACCATGATAGTGACAGCGCTGTGATCAGGGATCCCCTAGGCAGGGACAAGGTGGTCCCTAGGGAGGCGGTGCTGGAAGAGGATCAGGAGGAGCTACAGATGGGGGACAATGCTATGATTCTATTCCACCACCACCATCTGGCGTCCCCCTTCAGGCTCAGGGAGTTGGCGACTGGGGCTGCAGAAAGCTACACATTATGGATGTCAGTGATCCTACATCGCATGAGATGATCTGAGGAATGTTTTGTGTTTATTCTACTCTTTATTTAGTATTAGTATACACAGGAACCAGTAACTTTTTTATCTAGTTACTCTTTGTATGGGATTTGGATCTCCCAGTAGAGGTGTTAGAACATCATCTTTATCTTGAGGTTCCTAATAGGAGTGCTTCTTCTGTGTTTTTGATCTGCCGGCAGTGCAAGCTATCGCTTGGAGGGGAGAGTTTCATGTCAGACTTATTGGTCATCATAATGGAACCTTATGACATCATCTTGGGAATGTATTGTATTTACATGGTTTAATACCATATTGACTGTCACCATAGGCTAGTCATGTGCCTACACACTGATGGGATGAGGTTCTCCTTTCTCAGTGAAAGAGACCTCATATCAGGGTCGAAAAGTTTTGTGAGCAGGAGGCTACAACCTTTCACCCATAAGTTAGCAAGCGTAACCCTTAGTGCATCAGACTCTTCATGCCTTTAGGTTCCTTTATTTGTGGAGGACTATATGGATGTATTCCCTGAAGATGTTTTGTAAATACCTTTGAGGTGGGAGTTTATGTTTTTCATTGACTTGCAACTGGGGACTGCCTCGATATATTATATGAAATATCCATGGACTTCATCATAGGGTTTCCATGCATAGTGAAGGGACATTATTCCATCTGGGTGATTGTAGACTGACTCACGAAGTCGGCTCACTTCCTTACGATGAGGGAGCAGAGTTCAGTGGAGAGTTTGGGGTAGTTGTACATATGTGAGATCATCTGCCTTCACGGGGTACCCTGGATGATTATCTCTGATCATGAAACGTATTTTATATAATTATTGTGGAGATTCTTTCAGGAGGAATTCAAGACATAGTTTCATATGAGTACATCATTTCACCCCTACTCCGATGGACAAACCGAGTGCACTATCAAGGTACTGGAGGATATGTTGACGGCTTGCATGTTTGAATTCATCTGGAGATGGGAAGAACACCTTAATTTGGTAGATATTGCATAAAAACAGAAAAAACTCTACCATTATCATGGAACCTTTTGAGGCCCTATTAGAGAGACCCTACATGTCATATTTGTGGCAGACAGAGGTTGGAGAGTAATCCCTCATGGGCCCAGAGTTGGTACATGTGATGACGGAGAAAGTGAAGGTCATCTATGAGCAGATGATGATGGACCAAAGTAGATATAAATTCTATATGGACTACCATAATAGGCCCTTGGAGTTTGAAATGGGAGATGATGTCTTCTTGAGAGTCTCCCCATTATGCGGAATGTGGAGGGTCAACCAGGGAGGAAATCTATCACCGAAGTTCATTAGGCCTTTTGAGATCATGATGAGGGTTAGCGAGGTTACCTAATACCTTACCCTACCCCCATAGCTGGACCTAGTGCACACTGTCTTATACGTGTCACAGGTGAGGAGATACATGCATGATCCTATACACGTCATCGATTAGGGAGAGCTGGACATTGAAGATGGATACACCTTTCTAGAGCATCTGGTGGCAATCGAGGATCGACAGGATCAGATCTTAGGTGGAAGGACCATCCCTTTGGTTCACGTGTTGCGGTAGCACAGTAATGTGTAGGAGAGTTCCTGTTAATGATAGATCCATATGCGAGCTCAGTATCCTGAGTTATTTTCATAGTTTTTCTTTTCGAGGACAAAAATCTTGAAGAAGGGAATGATGTAGAGACCTAGTTTTTTCATTGTAAGAAATTGAAATATTTTAATATATATTTATAGATCTAGGCACTAAGACATCATGAAATTATGAGGCCCGGTGTGCCCGAAATTAATCTTATAAAAATATTATGTATATTTTATACTATGCACATGAAGGAAACAGGATAAATCTTAAATAGTAGATTGGATCAGAAATCTGAGTGCACGGTTGAGTCCAGAGTGTGGCATTTACATTAGATGGGATATAACATTCATTTCTGTGGGACTTCAGTGGAAAAATTCCCTGAGGTATAAATCATAAATAAAATAATTAAATTATTTTATTTTATTTTGGACGTTGTATGGAATAACTCTTTAACGAGGACTTGTATTGGAAATTTGATACCACCATTGAGTTCGTAATGGGGTGTTTTCCTAATCACAACCTAAACTGAGAGGGCTCAGGATGTTCGGATCACACGACCATTGGAAGGTGCGTTTAAGCAGATATCTTAACCTAATACAAGGTTATAAATACGTTTTTGTAAGTTCTAGATTAGGGTTTCCTCCTAATGCTCCCTCCACCGACGGTGGAGCTCTCCCACTTTAGAGAATCTTTGATGAAGCTTTAGTGGATCACAACAGAAGTTTGGTGAACGCATTTTCAATGAAGAATGAATCAAAATGATATAGGATCCTTCCCATTGAATTCTATATCTTTGATTGATGTTTTTATTTGAAAAATTCATCCATCGTCAGATGTTTCTTTATTTTGAAATTTATCGTCAATGGTCGAACTAAAATGACCATCGATATATGCTTGGATACCTTTTATTCTTCATGTTATTTGTCTATTCCTCGTGTATTTTTTCATTAATATTTGATATGTCAAATAATCAATGGATCGTTGAGTGGGGCTAAGGTCTATGAAGATATAGGTCTAAGGATCTTGGATTGGTGTTCGACATAATTTTCAGGAAACTGGAGGTGGCCCGGTGGTCTGTGGAAGGGAGCACTGATGAGGCGCCAGCAGCGGTGGTGCACGATTGTGGGTGTAGTGTGACGGTGTCGCATGGACCGCTGGTGACTGGTCAGTCGGGTAGGGTTGCAGGGCGCGACTCGATGTTGTGATAACTACTACACAACACAGTGGGTGGTCAGCCACATTGTCATCGGTGATTTAATCGGTCGACGCGGTGCGGGCTGAGCCAAGGTGGCGGTCGGTGGGCTAGGCCGAAGCAGTCATGGTAGAGGCTGAACAGGTTGGACCTATCCAAGTGGTCCAGGCCCAACCATGTAGAATGGACCTGAGTCGGCTAGAGCGGACCATGGTCGTGAAATCTTGAGCTGTCACGGGGTCAGCGACCGTGGTTGGTCCCAAATGATTGACCACAGAGACCAGTTAGTGCATCCAATTGATCAATCATGGTGGTTAGTTCATTGATGGCCACACCGCGGCCAGTCGACCGGGTGATTGGTCCATAGATGGTCAGTCGTGGGCCCGAGATGATCTTTATACGGCATCTTCAAACAACTTTATCTTCTAAATGGAAGATCCTTTTTATGTTATGTATTTGTAAATATGATCCTCTATTTGAGATAGACTATTTGAGGTCAGTTTGGGAATTTAAATTTCATGATTAAGACATGGGTCCCATGATTTCATGATCGGTCTTGATATGATGAAAAGTTCCATTTTCACATGTTATCCATTTTGGGAAAGTAAATAGTATATCCTATGTCTTCTTCTACATAGAATGTGATGGTGACCTCGGATGCATCTTTTGAGATACAATTCAAGGTGTTCTGATAACAATGATTATTTTGGGGTGTTCAATGATAGTAGTGGTCAGGTGATGATATTAGAGATTTCCGAGTGGAACCCCCTTGATGCACTAGGGTGAAGGTCCTTGAAGATATCAGAGTGGAACCCCCCCCCCCCCCATCAAAATGGGCATAGGTCCTCTATAGTTAATTCTGAGTGGAATCCACCTATTGAGTAGGTTGTGAGTCCTCGATGTCCTAGAGTAGAACCCCCTTTCGATAGAAAGGAACAGGTCCTCTATGACTACTATTGGAGTGTAACCCCCTGTTGCACTAGGGTGTGGGTCTTCTATGATGACAATAAGAGTGGAACCCCCTGATGCACTGCAACACAGGTCCTCTATTTTGAGCTACACCATCTGGCTACAGATCAATGGTGAGACGTACTTTAACATTACTTTGGACTCACAAGTAAGAGGGGCTCTTTCCCCATCGAGATCCATCCTTGTGACGCAACCTAAAACCATGTGGGTAAGACAAAGCCACCCAAAATAGATAGTATCATGGTGTGGTGATTGAATCCCATTAACTTTCATGTTTAGGGTAGATGTGAGGGATGTTGGTCATCATTTGTGGTTACATGTGGAACTTTTGGTGACTCTTCTTCTTGGGCTAAGTTGTGAGATGGAGATCCCCTTACTCTTTCATTTGGGTTTCTTTGAATGAACACACACACACATAGATATATATATATATATATATATCTTATTTCAGTTCCCACTCCTTATGTTTTTGTTACTATCCTTCAAAGAGAGGTGAAGACGTGCGAGGTATGCCATGTGTTTTTTGTGCATAGTGTCTTGTGGTTGGACGACTCTACTCTCATACTATAGGTAGTGAAGACTCGACAAGAAGTTAATCTTCTTACCATATCAAGCTTCATGAGTTTGGATGAGTTTACTTTACTCTCTTATTGGGTTGAGCTGCACTCATTCATTGTACCTTGTTCTATATTTTGTATTCATTTTCTATTGTATCTCTTATTTCTCCCCCTTCAACATTCAGGGGATCCTACTGGGTATTTTTATACTTACCCCTACATGGTCTTTTCTCGCACATATCGTTCCTTATACGGATGATAGATATGTTTGATCATGACTTCAGAGGAACTTAGGGATACATGTGTTTGGACCACGTACAGTGGTCGTATCATGGGATCTGGGAGTGGGGCTCTCTCAGCTATTTTACTTTTCCAATTTCTATTAGGTTAGGATGCATTTCGGGTTGGGAAAGTATTTTTCCCCTTTTCCCTTTCAGTTTACATTATTGTACTTGTACTTTTTAGTGGTCCATCCATGTTTAGTTTATTTACAGTAGTGTATCATCTTTTACCTCCTTCCCTCTACACTTTTTCATTGAGTTGGTTGTGTATGTGTGTACAATTATATAGGCAAAGGCCTCCCTGAATTTTTTGTGCCTTCGGCGCTTGTCGCCACACCTTGGCCTATGGAGGCCAGATTGGGGTAGTTACGGCTCGAGCCCCGTCATGGGTCGGGTTGTGAAATTCTAGCTCTTTCATAAAGGTCGTAGTGTCCCCATATATAGAAGTTAGTATATTATTTCTCTATGTTCTTAATCTAGTCATTAAATTTTTTATCTCTATGGATTATACAAATATTTCCATAGTGATTTCAAAATTTCCATTACATCCTGGAAATTTAATTTTCTCTAAATGAATTATCTAGTCATTAATAAATCCGATGGCATGGGGCCTCTATTAGTTTTAGTTATAAATGTTTTAAGTGTGAGACGAGGGTCATAATGTATTTTCATTAGTGTTCTTGATCGCACATCATCAAACTATTGTATAGAACTATTCTTAACAATGACTCAATAATTCTTTCTAGCCATGATCTTGTTCATAAATTTCTTATACCATGTGAGTATGTCCCAATGTGATGTAACTTCTACCAGGTCATAATAGTCAATTTATTAAATAAATTCACTATTTTAAATAGTAAGTTTAGGGTCTATTATGAGAGTCGAAATGTTAAACTAATTTAACTATTATTTCATAAAAATAATGTTTAATTCATAAAAAACCCTGGTAATTTTTTCATTTTTTTTTTGAATATTAGACATTATTGGAAATTTTATTTAAATATAGATGTTTACTGATTTATTAATTTATTAAGCTAATGGAATATCAAAATTTTGGTTTTTACATTAATGTTTTATTGTTTGAATAAATCGTGAATAAATATTTTCAAGTGGATTTCTTATGATTATATATTATTTAATTACATTTAGAATTCAATGATTCCAAAATATTACCTTGAAATTTATTATAATATTTCTTTATTTTATATTTGAGTACTTTCTAGGATGATAAATTGAAAATTATTTTTCATTTATAAAATTCAGTAATAAAATTTAACGTGGTTGGAAAGGGGAATAATTTTTAATTTTTTTTTCAATTTGAAATTAATTAGAAAAATACTTTCACATAAATTTTTTTTTATGAGATGTGAGTTGTAATCTGAAATTTTGGAAGGAAAATTTTGTAATCATGGGATACTACCTGGACCATGCCACTAATACTACCATCAAACCTCTATCCATATGTCAATTATACTGTGAAACCAACCTAGTTCCATAGTTAGGGAATATTATATGGCCATGAATTGATAAAAAAATTGTGACTATGTGCAGACCAAGGCTATACCCTTTAATTCTTTCAAAAAAAATAAATACCCTAATCCCAAGACCTAGTATGATACTATGCCACCCAGTGATACCTTGATGAAATTCTACAACTATGAAAGAGGAATACTACTCTATCCTCTCTTCTAACTTATCTTCAATTGTTCCCACCGCTCCTTCAATAAATAGACCTTGAAACTCTTCCTATCTAAAACTGTGAAATAAAAAAACTACTTTCGTGAGAATTCTATAGTCCCATTGTGTCACACCATCATCAACAACTAACGTAATAGGATATGTGTATTTTTTTTTTAAATTTAGTCAAATCATTGATAGGGTGGTCGAGAGTATAATATATTTCATTTGATGAGATTAAATAGAATTTTATTAGAGGGATAGATCAAGATAAACCTTTAATGTGAAAACATTAGAATAATATAGTGAACTCAATTGTTGATAAATACCAGTTGAGCTCAAGATCCATTGAAACTGATCAAAACACATGATGATTCATAACATTCAAAAAGTGTAAAATAGTTTTGAGGCTGATTGTATGGTGAATATGAGTACTTTCATGGTAAAAAATATGATTTAATAAGAGAAATTGTATTGTTAACCTATGAACAATAGATAATTGGATATAGAAAGAAATGAACTAGTTGAATGAGAATTGAAGTCACTTTAAACTAGGAACATGAGTCGTGAAACTCAGATGATGACTAATGAACCAAATAAAAGAATACTCGAGTCATGCCTATAATGATTAGATATACTTAAATCAAGAATTATTCCAAAAAATGTAGTCAATTTGAGAAATTAATTTACTATTGTGTAATTGTTTCCATTGAATGAGAATAGAAAATTGGAGGGGTTTCAAAGCTTTAAATGCTATGCTCAAAAAAATCCTCAACAAACCTACTCCCACTCTTTCCATTATAGTCCCTCACATTATTACACACTGGACCCCACTAAACTAGTATCCACTAAGAAAGTATAATTACAGTGTTATGTATCCTATTTGGAACATCTCTAATTATTTGGGGAATCAATCCCAAGAAATTCAGTGATGAATCCCTCAATTTTGAAACCCAAAATTACCACATTCAAAGTGCAATGACCAGTTATGTCTTGATTAAAGAAGAATCTAATTTCCAAGTGCACATTGGAAAATGATGGCCTTGTCACATATCATAGATGACTGGGAAAACCATGGAAGGATTACTAGTGATGTGATCTCAAAAAATAAAGAATTTTGGAGAACTAAACATATGGATATATACCCTATGGATATTATATGGTAACCTTGAATACTCAATTCTATCAAATTGTTTTCTCATCCATGATTAGGATAGAAAATGATAGGTGATATTCATCTTGTGGTTCTGATGACCTGATGAACCATCCAATTAATCAAATAATTTGTCCCTACCTCTCTTTGTATATAAATTTTACTAGTATAATTGTGAACTATGGTGGATGATCATCATATGATTGAGTTGGGTTTCGACATAGTGGATATATCAATTTAGTGTGTTCGTTTCCTCTTCAAAATGAATGAGACAGAACTCGATGTATAAGGATAGATTCTTTTTATGAGTGTTTTTCATAAAAATAAATAAAGAATAACAATCAATGAATAATTTTGATTTAATTTTCAAATGAGAACCAATTTGAATAATGAATAACTTTTTAAGAAATCCCAAATATATCCCCATGCACCAAGAATTTTTTTCTAAATTTTGTGTTATCAATTTATAAAATTAAAATTTCAAATTTCCACCTCTAATTTATCTAAAAATTAAGAAAACAAAAAAAATATTTAAGTGTTATAATAAGTGTAAAGACCATTCCTAACGATATAAGATACTAATGTGATCATCAAATAGGTTACATAATGAGTTATAAAAAAAATTTAATCGCAGTCATGACAACTATGCACTCAACATAACACATCTGCTGGGGAGGAGGGTCAAGTTTTCATTATCCTATACACAACTGTAATTATATTTTTTCCTAAAATCATTTTTATTCATTTGTTTTTTTTCTTATTTCAACAATTTCTTCAATCCGAGAGTAGATTCAAAATTTTATCAATAAATAATGGATCGCCAATTTTATGACCTGATTAAATATATTGACTAAAATATAGTATAATTAATGATGCAACTCAGTACCCATTTATTTTTTCACTAGAATTTCTTCTCATATATCCCATAGAATCCCAAGGAAATGAATATTCAAGACCCACATTCGGAAAAGCCATAGTGAATTAAAACATGCATCAACCTCATCTTGATATAGGGAAAAATATTTGAACAAAAATAATAAAATTGAGAATTAAAATAAATAGTTTCCTAATTTTCAAAAATCATACAATAACTTATAATCAATGAGTATAATAATAATAAAAGAGATTAAGGATATTAAATAAGATAAAACTTAATTTATGTTCCTATTAATTGTGAAAATTAAGCTTGAGATTGGACATGAAGAGCTTGCTAAGGAGGAAAACATAGTCTTATTCATCCCTAAACTCTTATTCCTAGTGGATTTTCACATTCAATATGAATGAAATTTTAAAACTATTAAGGGAGAATATTTTTTGAAATTTTCATTCATTGATTTTATTTAATCTCAATTGTCTTCTGACCTCCATTATATTTTAGAAGAAAAATAAAAAAAAATTGAAGACCATAAATGATAAATATTGATGGGGAATAAATGATCTTTACTTTGAAGAGGTAATTGAAAACCTACTATTCTAATACACTATGATTTTATAGATATTTGGTGAAGTTATATAACTAGAAATTGATAAATAATTTAAAAAACTAGAAGATAATCTACTACTTATAATAACCAATGAATAATCATTAGGGTTCCCATGTGTATCAGAAGATAAAGAGAAACTAGAAGTTAAAATTTCAATCACCACAACTATAGCATAATTCTATGACGCAGTGAAATTTCATTAATAAAAATAACATCATGTTGAAAATATATAGTTAAAACTTCATACCTTGATCACAGTTGAATAAAATTTTTGTGAATATCATTTTGATTTTCCTTCTTACAACACAAATAATTTAGTGTCATTATCACCTACCAAGAATGAATAAGAAGTGATAGATATGGGACTAATTTTAAAAACATCTACAATACACTCTTGATAAAATTAATTAATAATATACATATTATGTGGATGACTAAGAAAAAACTTTATGTCTTTTGATGAATCAAATAATCCCACAAAATTACCATAAATATCAAAATGAGGGAGATATAGTATAAGGGGAATTACCAGCGATCCTTCATGAAGAAACTAATGCTCAAGATTTTTCCTATGAAGGAGGAATTCTGACATGAACTTGGCATACTTTGATTTTACAAAATTTGAATTAATTTTTGACTCACCTTAATTTGATCCTGACCAAGAATTATTACTGGAGTTACAACATCATCAAAGGAGGAAACACGAACCATGTTTGAGTTTGATAATATTTGATAAATCATCTTAATATAAATATCTTTTTCAATGTGTATATCTATGTAAAATTGAGGTCAAATAGATTTTGAACAAAAAAAATTGGTTATATGAATCATATAAAAGCTATTCTATGGTAGATTGGTTATCACCATAGAACTATCCAACTATAGACAATCTAAATATTGACCTCTTTGAAGGTAAAACCCCATGAATATTTTCCCCACACTTCCATTCTCCATTTATTATAGTTAAAAAATTAATAATTCATATTTTTTATTATTTAGGCCTGGAAAAGTAGAAAACACCTAGTAGGCTAGCCCAAGTTTTCTACATCACACCGGGGGAGATATTAAATCAATAATTCGGAATAAAAAATAAGAACTAGGGGGTATTTATCATTATCATTTTTTGACACTATTAATTACAAATTTACCTTTGATTTATTAATTCCAAGATGAAAATCATGTTTGATGTTGTTATTAACAAGTGTAGGTGAAGAGATTCCTAAATTTTTTAGGACTATGTTTAATTTTTTTTAGAAACTATTTTAGAATCTATTAATAAATATCTATTTAAATTTTCTTGGAATGTTCTATTGAGTCTATTTTTAGCATTTGTTAAAAATATTAAAAATAATATATATTTTCTACTTATAAATGATGTAAAAATCCATTACTATAGATTTTGTTATTTTTTTCAATAATTCTATAATATTTTTTTATGTCCTCTATAGTTTAAATATCATTATATGAATGGAATCATTTCATTGGTTTTGAAATTATGGAAGATAAGGGATTAATGTTTGAAATTTTTCACTATATTCATGTAAATTATTTCTAAGAACTAGGAAAGGGTTTGAAAGAGAAAACATGTCTATGGAATCATTATTATAATAATATGTCATTGTATTTAGAAATTAATTTAACATAACTTGGTTGATGTGGAAAATAACACATTAAGGATCAAACCCAAAGGAAATTGGTATATTTATTTTAAAACTCATGTAAAATGGGAAATTGGGATCCCATATTTAATCTATTAGACAATATTCATTGTTTTTTTTGAGTAAAAAAATTATATCTCTAATAAAACCCAATGAATGACGCCTTCCACATACATTATAGGAAAAAAAATTAAAAAAATATCATAATAACTTGTGTAACAGTACAAAATGAATTCATTTAGGAGATAGGAATATTGAACCCATATGGGAAGGGGGAAAATTTTATATAAAAAATTAATTTGAGTATTATATATTAATAAAAAATATATACATTGGATTGAAGAACATAGGACAATGGGATAGATATAAGTGGTTCTTGTTAAAACATTGATTCCACTTAAATCTAATTTTTTAGACTTTTGGGAATGGAATTATTACATTAATTAATTTTAGATGGTGAATTTGAATCATAGTGGAGGCATGAAAAATCATGTAATAATGGGTCCAATTGTTTTTTATAATATATCTTGATTTTAAAAGAAAGACTTTGTTTTATTACGTACAAGATACACAACAACGAGCCTAAACGAACCATGAAATATTATTATTAAAATATTAAAGTTATAAACTAGCAGGTAAGTTGGTTATTATGAATTGGTTTAACTAATTTATGATATATATAAATATATAAAGTTTTCAATCAATACAAATTTTTTTATCAATTCTTTGGAAATAAGAACTCAATTTTTATGTTTATCCATTTTATTCTATAATGAAATGTTTTCTTCACAAATGGTTTTTATTTATTTATATGAGAGAATAACATTATTAAAATAATGTAAATGTAGAAATTATATTTTATAAAAAAATTTGTATGATTTTTAAGTCTTCATATTAATATTAGCTTATGTTTAAATGTTTATATTTTTCTAAAAGGTTTTATTTTTAAATGAATAGTAAATAATACTTATTTTATTGACAATTTTATTATATTTTAAATTATTTACAAAGTGAAATTCTATTTTGGTTTATTTTCAAAATAAAATTACATGATTTTAAATAAAAAATGAAATTATAGTATTTTTAATTAATTTTAAACTTCATTTGGTATAAAATTATTTTAATACTTCAAAAAGTATTTTTCTGAAAAAACATTTTTTCAATTATGACTGATTTAATTTTAAATTAAATTATAGCCATTATGTATTTTTAATCTTGAAAAATGGATTACATACTTGGAACCGGGATGTCTAAATTTGGTAAATAATACTTTTTATTTTTTTCAAAAAAAAATAGTAACCCTGGTAAAAAAAATTTCCTTGGTAAAGAATAAATCGTGTTACTCTAGGATAAAATTATGTGATAAGGTGATAATTTTTTATCCTAATTTAGGTTGGTCAAATTTAATTTATATCCTTATTAGTGTAGTCTTAAAATTCATTTTTTTTAATGGAAAATTTTCCATGAAAATTATTTATATATTTTTTAAATAAAAAAAAATAAAAAATGACACTCTTACTTTTAAACATCTATTCTACATCCATATATGGATGAAATAATGTTATGAAATAATATAAATTTATATTTTGAGAAAAATGAAATTATTTTAAATATATTGTTTTTTCAATATTTTAGTTACTATATAACAACCTTAAATTCTTATGCAATCCAAATGTTTTATATCATCAGTTAATAGAAAAATAAAATAAATGTTTTTGAAAATATGAAAACTAAAATGGTTTGAATTGGATATAGTCTTCCAAAAATTTAATATTTTAATATTAAATATTATTTTTGTTTTAATTTATTATATTTTAATTTGAACCTTTTCTACATTTATTTTAATTCAACTAAAATGAATTGTTTCTAAATTCGACATTAACAATATTTTTTATAACTAAAATTTTATTAAACTATTTAGAAATTAAAAAAATATTTCAGGAGAACAATGAGGATATCATATGGTTGATAATTTCGTACCTTCTTTATTTATCATTCCACAGTTAACTTATAACTAAAATTATAACCCTTTAAGTGTGAAAAATAAATTATTGTTGTAAGAGTTAAAATACCTAAGATAATGGACTAATCTAAAGGAAATGATTTAAAAAAATCACATAAACCTATCCAAATATTATTTTGTGATGTGTTTATAACCACATCACACCATAGGATAATGTATATGTCTATTTTGAAGTATATTCAATGAGAATAAATTTATAATAATTTAATATTTTGAGAAATTTAAAAAGTGTCTTCTATCTTACTTATATAAGGGAACCCCATGTCTTCATCATTTTCCAATTGAAGAATAATTTAGTTCTAAAACTCCCTACTCATATCCCTTAAAATAATCTATACCAAAATCATATAGTCCTTGTTTTTTAAGGAAAACAAACCTATGAAATATTTTACAGTAAACCTTATTATGTAGTCTAAAGAAGAGGTATAGTTCATAACTAATCATTTTTTATTTATTTCTTCCTCCACCTCCTAGAATTTTATTTATCCATGATAATATAATACATTTTTATCTTCAATAGGTTGATATTCTATTATGTTAATGAAAAATTATATATTAATATCAGCATCCATCAAATGGGAAACAAAACTATCATTCCAAGGTACAATTTATTATCGCCTCACAAACCAATGTAAATCATTTCCCATCACTAACAATAACAGATAGTTTTAATAAAGGATCAAATGAATATATAAGATAATAAATAAATAATTATTATTATTTAATGGTAACATATCATTTAGATTCTTACCTATCCATTCATGGAAAATTGATAATATCGTTCATGCATACAAGTGGACAACCACCTTCACGATGTGATGTGATTCATTTTTCACCACCACGTCACATGGATGATATATATATAAGAATATTTAGTTAAATTATATAGTATATATGATATGATGATATTTATTTGGGAATAAAATAATGCAAACTTTCTTTTCACAATGATCATTGAAAAATTGAAACATTACTCAAGTTTATGTATGACCAACTGTGTCCATGATTGTAATGTCGATAATTTTTCATAACCATAATTTATTATTAGATTTAAAATAGAAATTAATATATAAACATTATAATTATGTCATTATTATTATTTTATAGATTATGGAATATTTAACACTTTGACTATAACCTACCTACTAATGTCATTCTAGAGATATGTTCCTAATATTTTCAAAGAATACAATTTGAAATTAATTTATAATGTATTTATAAATTTAGTAAAGTGGTAATAAACATGAAAAAAAATTATGAAATTAATTAATTATCATAATTTTACTACTCTAGATGATTCAAATCATACCTGATGATTCGGACTCAAAGTATAAGCCTTTATTTTAAAAACTATCTTTTAATGTTTTCCTTCATACTCTTCATCTTCCATGTACATATGTGTAGAAATATTTTATTAATGTATTTGAATTTATATAAAATAATTATAATGGAAATTTTTATTTATATTTTGATTTTATCTCAATTTTTTCTAAAAAAATAATTTTACGTACTTTATATGGATCATTTTGACAAAAAGACAAAAAAAGGTTATCTATTTTAACATACACGATGACAACGACTTTTACCAACACCAGAATTGTTATTTTATTTTAGGATTACATTAAAAGAATTCATGTTTTCCTCTATGAAGAAAACTATTTCCCTTTCTTTTGGGAATTTTCGTCTTGAATTTCTTTTAAATGAATGTGTACGTTCATATCCAAAAGTGTATTTCATATGGGATTTAAATAGTTCTCAAAGGGTTTATGATAAATATGGTACAAGACAAAGTGGTTTAGTCATGATATGGTCCTTGTAAAATTTTTATAACAGGTGATCCATATATATTTCATAATAATAGGTGATCCTAATAGAGCATATATGATGGCTTCTCCCATAAAAATATCCAATACATTAGGTAGTATTTATGTTATATGGAATTTTTTTGAAGTATATTTTATGGTTACTATAATTTTTAATGGTTATATAATGATTATGTCCCCAAAAACATATTTTATTTTTCTATGTTTAAATATATGTTTTCATGGAAATCATTTGATTTCAAAAAGTTGGTTATTAATATTCAGTTTTAATGAAAATATTATTCCATTCTAGGGTTAAAGGTATGATTTGAAGAAAAAATTTTATGATATCATTGTTTTTATGGAAATAATGAGTTTTCATTATTTTATTTTGTTCCCATTTATAAGTTCTTTGTGATCATCCCATATTTTAAAATATATTTCACTAGGTTTTATGTATATATTGGGAAAATGATGATGTCATAATTTAATTTGTGAAGAAATGTCATGTTATGTCTTTAAGGTATTATAATGTAGAAAAAATGGATATTGTGTGCATGTTTCAAAATTGAATGAGTTTATCCTAATTTTTTAAAACTCTAGTAATAAATTAACCTTGTATATATAAGTTATATAGTATCTCCTTTGATGTATTATGTTTTTTATGGATAAAATTGGGTCACAACTTTTGGTATCAAGGTAAAAAACATAATGTTTATATTGAAAGTAGTAGATCAGGGAAAATTAATTTAGGGACATCACAATTTCTATCAGAGAAAAACTTAGATAAAATTGGATATTATGATTTTTTTCATGTGAATTTAACTATACTATTATAGATACCATCATGAGTTTATAATTTTAAGTTTGATCATAAAATTAACCATTGGATGATTTATTTTATAAGAATTAATATTTATTAATGATATTTTGGGTGACTCTTTAATGGGTTGAGGTATATGTAATCGTTAGTTTTAATGTGAATTATAGTTTCATAATAATGTTCTTATATTTTTAGGGATACATTTTGAATGGTAGGTGATAACGATTGTGGTAGAAACATTCATTTATGTTTTCAAAATAATGTTAAAAAAATTATATGATTCTATGGGAAAGTATAATATGCATGGATATACATAGATGATAAATTGTGATTTGATGATTAATGTTGTTTTTGAGGATAACCATCATTTTATGGATTCGTTATTGGAACAAGGTAAATTATGAATATGATTATAACATCAATTTTTCAAATTTTTTAGAAAAGGAATACCCCTAGGTTGGGGTATAACCCATCACATATGTTAAGGTCACATGGATTAAACCCACAACCAAAGGGAAACAAGGGTAAATCACCTACCACATTCCTACATGATGTCCTGGTCAGTATGATATTTTTTTATATAAAGGTTTTGATAGAAAAATTTTGTGTTAATTATTGGAAAAAATGTTTTATCATATGGATAAACATGGGATTGAAATGTTATTTGGTGATTAAGTGAGTAATTATATTTAGTAAGGAGATCATTAAAAAAATTATAAAATTATATGATTAAGGTAAAAAAAATATTATGACATTATATTTGAGGAAAAAAGGATGAATTTTTTGGAAGCACATATGATTTTAATGTGGAATTATGGTGATGATGATCCTGTGAGGAAGAGTATATGATATGGGATTACATAATTTTTTGTACGAGACATTAAGAGTGATTGACATTTTTTGGGAGTTAAATGTTAACTTTATCTTGGAATAATATGTGATTGAATAATTATAATCATTGGGTTTAAATCCTTGTTAGGAATATTTTTGATTAATTTTAAGGATAGTTATTTATTGGATGTTTTAGTTTTACCTTTGGGTAATACCATTGAAATTTGTATATTAATGTGTCATTTATTTCAATTATGTTTTAAAATTTTTGGATATTATATTAACTTCTACTAACTATATTGGTTTTGGATAATATCCATGTATAATAGGAATACTATGTTATCTTTTTTTACATTATGTGATGTATTAGAAGTTGATTTTAGTGCATCAAGCATTAAAAATTCATCTTGAATAATCATTATTTGATGAAAAGATGATATTTTGGTTAAAATTGATTAAATGTTGAAATTATAATTGTAACATCAATATATTTCCTAGTTCTTTTAGTGATGATGTTAATATAATTATTCAACTCTAGGAAAAGGATCAAGAAATAAAATGCTAAAATTTTACTTTCATTTCCAATGAATTGATGGTCTCATCAACCTTTTGAAATTTATGGATTTATGGTCCTTATCATTCACTTGACCATGTTCTATATAAATCTATGATTATTCTATGGGAATTTGTTTTCTCTTCCATATCCATATTTTCACATAACACTAATATTCTCTAATTTTGAAATGTGGATATGTGTTTTTTAAAAATACCTTTGTAGTCTTATTAGCCTATTTTGAAGAGAAAGTTTTATTAAACCTATATACAATATGGTAATTTAAAAAGGTATTTTGAAAAGTTAATCACCTAGTTCCTTGACTGAGAAAAAATTGAGAGGAAATAATTTATTAATTAGGTGATAATGTAATATTCTGAAATTTTAAAATAAGGACTATTTTTGATAGCGTACAAGATACGCAACACTAAGCCCAAACAAAGCATGAAATAATATTATTTAAACTTTTATTTTATAAGACAACTATTACAATAGAGTATATGAATAGGGTTATAAATATAAATAAATATATTAATTTTATAATCAATAAAAATTAATTGATTATTGCTTGTGAAATATGCATTAATTTTTTATGTAAAGCAATTATATTCTTCAAAGATATGTTTTAATGAAAAATGGGTTTATATTGATTTTTTTAGGGAATAATATAAATTAATTATATAAAATTTAGAAATGTTATTTTAAAAAATTAATATCATATTTTAAATAATCATATCAATATTATTCTATGGTGAATTTTTTAAATTTCTTTGAAAAGCATTATTTTTCAATGAATAGAGATGAATAATGATTATTATTGAATAGTGTATTTTCATATAAATTATTTACAAAGAAAAATTCATGTTCTATTTTTTTAAAATTTATTTAGTTTATTTTTATTAAACATAACCCAATTATATTTTATTTAATTAATTTTATACTGGAATTTGGTTTAAAAATATTATTATACATCAAAATCATTTTTCTAAATCCTAATTTTCATCACATTTTTTCAGTTAAAGTTTAAATTAAATTAAATTTCTTATGTATATTGAATATAGAAAAATGGATTCTATATTTATAACTAGGTTTTCCTAATTTGATAAATGGTCCCCTTTTAGTTTTCTTCAATATGAAGAAAAATCATGGTAAATTTTATCACCTTGGTAAAGTATAAATCATGTTAATCAAGGTTAAAACTAATTGACATGATCATAATTTTAATCTTAATTGTTATTGGATGAATGAAATTATAGCCTTGTCACCTTAGGATTGAAATTTCATTGTTTAATACAAACACGTACATGAAAAATTCCAATATTGTATTCAAATCATTGAATGTTACAAAATTTCACTCTCTTAGTTTTTAATATTTTTTTGACCATATAAGGACAAAATAAAGTTTTGAATGAATATAAAATTCAAATTTTAGAAAAATGACATTATTTTAGTGATTTAAATTTAATTTTTAATTTTTTTTAATTATATAATTACCTTAAATTCTTATGAAAAAAAGATGAAGTATTTTCTAATTAATTAAAAAAATAAAATAAGTTATATTAGAAATATTGAAAGTAAAATAATTTAAAAGAGTTATAGTATTGAAAAAGTTTTATATATTAATATGAAATATTATTATTTTATAAAATAATTAAATATTAATTCAAACGTTTTCTTTATGATTTATAAGTCAAATTAAAAGAATACTCTTTTATATTAATATTAATGATATTTTATGAAAATAATATTATATTACATTATTAAAATATTATAAAAGTACTAAAATTTAAAAATTAGGATAATAGATGACCTATAATGTCTTATATTTTCAATTTAGTAGTCAATATTTACCTTATAATAATATTATTACCCTTTCGGAGATAAAAATTTGTTACCACGGTTATGGGTAAAAAAAGTTTACTAAGGAAATATTCAAAATGATAAGGTTTAAAATACCACATAAACCTATCCAAATTCTATTTTATGATGATACTAAAACAAAATACCACTATAGGATGAACTATATGGATATTTGGAAGCATTTAAAATAAGAAGGAATTTATTATAATTTAATATTTTAATAAATTATTAATGTTTCCCTCACCTCACTTATAATAGGGAACTCCATCTCATCTTTTTTACACAAATCATGAATCATTTTTTATGAAAAATAAAATCCAAAATCCATAAAAATTATCCCTACCTACATCATAGAGGCCTTTTATTTAACATATAACCAGTCTAAGAAATTTTTTGGTGTAGACCATAAGATGTTGTCTGAAGAAGAGTTATTGTTCTAAACCAAGTGTTTTCTTATTTCCTTTTCTTATTCCATCAAATCATCTTCAACCATTCCAAAACATTAACACTAGAATCTTACATATAATTTTATTTTAATATTTTAATGAAAAAACCAATATTCATCTCTTATTCCATCAAATGGGGAATAAAAGCGTTGTTCGTGTATACGAAAGACTATTGATTCGTGCACTAATGTAATTAGTTTTACATCACTGCCACATAAAAATAGTTTTAATGATGGATATAAAGTAAATATATTATATTAATGAAATATTTATCATTATAAAAAAATATATAATATATCATTTACTTTCTTACTTCTCCATTCACTGAACAATGTTAACTTTGTTCATGAGTACATGTTGACTATCACCACAATGAAGCGATGTGATTTTTTTTTCATCACCACATCACATGGATAATATATATATATATGTATATATAAATAAATTATATAGTATTTATGATATTATTATCATTATATAAGTATAAATTAACATGTACCTTCATTCCATAATGATTGTTAAAAATGAAAACAATATTCATGCATATGTATGACCTGCTATTTCATTGAATGCAACATAGTTTATTTTTCATGACCATCATTTAGTAATAATATTATAATATAAATTGTTGTATAAAATTTTTAATTATTTCTGTATTATTATTCTATTCATGAGTTATGAAATTCCACTTTGACTATAGTCTCCCTTCAGATGTCATTTTGGACATATATACTGAATATCATCAAAGCATCCAACATGAACATAATTAATTAGGTAATTATTACTTGTATAAAGTAATAATAAATTTTAAAATGGTTCATAAGAATATAAATAATTAACATAAGTTTATTATTCAGTATATTAATGATAATATGTGAATAGTCAAACTCAAGGTATGGGGCTCTCTTTAAAAAAAAATATTTTAATGGTTCCCATCAAATTATTTTTCATTCATGTCATTTTTATAATATTTAATTAATTTATATATAAAAACAAAAAATTTCTATAATGTATATTTTTTATGTTTCCTTTTACATTCTTAAAATGTTTTAAAATGGATTATTTTTATGGGATTTATATTGATCATTTTGACAAGAATGGAAAATTAATGTTCTATAATAACATATAAGACGACAAAAAAAATTCCTACAACCATAACCATTATTTTATTTTCATATTCCTTTACAAGAATTCATGTTTTCATCAAAGAAAACCCATCTATAAATTTTTTGTAGGTATTTTTGTTTTGAAAATGATTTTTTAAATGGAATCAGTATTTCAATAACTGAAATTGTTTTCATATATAATCAAAACAGTTTTCAATGGAATTAGATGAAAAAGGTGAAAGATAAAATGTTTTATTAATGATATGGTAGTTGGAAATTTTTCATAATGGGTAACCCTGTTATATTTCATAATCACTAATAGCCTGATATATCTTATCTGACTGGTGTACCCAGATTATGCTTCAATGAATTCAGTAATGATTATGCCCTCAAAAAAATTATATTGGAAGTCAACTGTATGGTAATTCCAATTTATAAGTTATTTGTATTGGATTTATGATGACAATGTACCAAGGTACCACTATGATTCTTAAATTCATATGTATGATTATTCATGGAAATCATTTGATTTCAATAGTTGTGTTATTGACCCTTTTTTTAGAATATATTATTCCATTTTAGGGTAAAGAGCTATGTTTTCTAGAATTTTTTTTAATATCCCAAGGTATTGAAAGAAACTAACTAGTTTTATTTTACTTATTTAGTATCCCATATTAAATATTCTCTGCTCATTCGATCCTTTTAAATGTTTTTCATAGGGTTTTAAGGATGTATGGTGTCATGTATGAGGTCAACATGAATGTTGTGAAGGTATGTCATGTTATATCAAAAATTACTTATAATATGGAAAAATTGGATACAATATGGAAGTGTCCACATTTAATTGGATTTTCTTGATTTTCCAAAATAATATACATAAAGGATCCATGTTTATGTAAGTGAACAAATATTTCCTTTGATGTTGCATTTTTTGAATGGATAAAATATTGGTATGACTTTTTTTATTAAAATAAAAAATTTAATGTCTCTATTTTATTCACCAGATCTAGGAGTGCGGATTTGAGGTCTTCAAAATTTTTCATTATAGGATTGTATATTTATGATCATGGATGAAAAAATATTTATTTTAGTTTTAAAAAATCTAATTCATTATATTTATCAATAGTGAAATGTTTAACTGGGGGAGTGATGAGAGACGATTTTTTAAAAAAATTAATTGATTATTCCATAAAAATAAAGTTCAATTCAAGTATAACTCATTTAATTTTTATAAATTTTAATCTTTTTGAATTTTAGACAATATTATAAATTTTCCTTAGATATTTATGTTTATTGATTAATTAAATTTTAAAGATAATGGTAAAGAAAAATTATGATTTTCAATTTTTCATTTTATTGTTTGATTTAAAATTGAATAAATATCTTCATATGTATTTTAAAGAGTTTTAGTTTTTTAATTTATGAAATTTAATTAAATTGATAAAAATTATTAAAATGAATTGTGACATGTCATTATGGAATTTTATATAGTGTTTTGGAAGGATAAATTGAAAATGAAATGTGATTTGTAAAATTGTGAAATTAAATTTAATTTTTTTAGAAAGGAAAATGAATTTTTAATTTTTTTTCAATTTGAAATAAATTTTATAAATACATGAACATAAAAAAATTTATACGATTTTGGAGTTAGATTAAAAAATGGCGAAGGAATGTTTTGGGACCGTGGTCAACATTTGTGACTATGCCACTACTAATACTATCGAGCCAGCTTTTGTGAAGACCATCCACCTTGAGGCAAGAATGGTTATGTAGGAATGGGATATTATAATTCCATGTGAAGAGAAAAAATGTACCACTATGCACACACCAACTTAGGAATATGGCCAGCATTAGTAGGAAGAACAACCATGCAAACATTAAGAACCGATTTTCAATCATGCAACCCAGTGTTACTGAGAGAAAATTCTTTTACCGTGTGAGCGGTTTACTATGATGTCCCCCATTCTTCCTTGCCTAAAACTATTCTCACCACTTATATGGTAATATGAACCTACATAGACGTATTTATATAGAAGTTAAAGTAAAAAAAATATTATGTGAGATGGCTACGGTCCAAGGCTACTTTTCCATTATCAACCCCTATTGTAACCCAAACCAAGGTTATCTACTTTTTAGAATCTAAATAAAAGAATGTAAAGGGGAGACTAATATTATAAGGGAAGTAATTTTAATAGATTCAATCAAAAATAATTATATATATATCTTGGTCATAACCTTGAAGATCATAAGTTACGCATTATCTAATGAACAAGACTGTAGATAAATCATATCCAACCCCATGCTCCATTGAAACAGACTGAAATCATTGTTTAGTCTCAATGTTGAAAATATAGAAATCATTACCAAGGCCAATGGAATGTATAATTTTAGTATTTTTAGGGAAGACAATTGGGATTGTGTAAATACCAAGGTCAAGTTCATCCAATCACCATTGATTCATGGTTATATATTGCACTCAAGTAGGTTAAATGAGAGTAGATACCATGGATGATATTGAAATGTATTCATTCCACCCTAACAATGACCAATGAAATAAACTGAATAGGTCACATGTCACACATGTTATGACCATATAAGACTTGTCTAAAAATTTTGGATATAATGAGGCCGATGAAATAAATTGATTTTCTAAAGTATTCCTAATTCATGTTTAATTGAAGTCCAAATGGTGTGGAATTCATGCATTCACCATATACCGGTTACGTCCTTATGTAAGGGCACACATGTTGTTCTAAAAAGGCCTTTAATAATAAATATCACACTCTAAAACTCATGGTCCCACATATCAGCACTATTTAGACTCCCTATGCAATTGAATCTGATGTGAAAGTCAAATTGAAGTGTCCAATATCCTCTCCCACACATCTCTAATTCTTTCTAGACTCATACCCCAAAAATTAAGTGATTACTAACTCAATTTGGAAGATTCATATCATAATATCCATAGGGGATGGAGAATAAAATACATTAATATAGATAAATTAAGGCCCAATATCATAGGGTGAATGTGTAGAAATTTTCAATATGGGTAAAATATGATTCTTAGTGAATTTTTCCCCAACTTCATTTGTGACATGTGGCATATATCTAGTTGAAGAAGTATGTTGAGGCTCTATATTGATTCCAAAGAAAATTTAGTCAATATAAAAATTATTTTTTTCCCTCCCTTAGTAGAAATATTCCTATATTAATGGTAATAGGTTACACCTTTTTGATTTGATATATCTTAATATTAATTTTATTATATTTTTTCAACTTTTTTTCACTTTATCCCCAATTCTTTATAGTTTATTAAATATCTGTGTTATGTTATCATATCTATAAAATAAAATGTAACAACCCAAACTTCTATCAAAGTAACTTCTCCATTCTTATAGTAATTTCATATATTATAAATCACATAAAATCACTTGTATACCATAATAAAAACATTATAAATGTATAAATAATGAAATAATAAGTATTTCTAGAAGTTAAAGAACCAATATAGATAAAATAGTAACTTAACATTGGGAATAGTAAAATAGCCCTTATGAATAGTAAATCGACCAAATGAATAGTATCATAAACCATGAAATTATAGATAAAATTTAGGAATCTCATAAATGAATATGTGGTATATTTATATCAAAGTCTAAGTAAATAAATGTATTAAAATTATTAATTAAGTGTTGGCATTTCTGTAAGTCATAAATATTTAATTACAATTTTAGTATTAATTTAATAATTTAAAAGAAATTTTATTTTCATAAAATGTATCCATAAATTAATATTTTTATGTATCATGGTTTTAAGATAATTTTATGAGCCCTTAATTAATTATTCAAATTTTTATATAATCAGTTATAATTTTAAAAACTCGATTTTCTAAATAAATGATGGTTTTAATAAAAAAATTAATAACTCATATTTAGAAAATTATTTTCATAAAATTGTGTTCATTATTTTATTATAACTGTACAAAAATTATGAGGGTGAATTTCTAGTATTTTTCTAAAATAATAGAATTTTTTGTGAGTAGTGAAATACTGTAATTTACGGTATATATACATTATAAGTTAAATACATTATTCCTTGAGTCATCGTTGATGTAATAACCATAATCATGAAATATCCTTCATTATTTTAATATATTTAGTAATAATTATCAATATATTAATAGTCTTGAGAAAAAATAGTAGACTCATGAATATAATAATGATAAAACACCCCTCTCCTCCACTATAAATACCACCCCTCACCACCCTTTTTCCTCAAACCTCTCATGCTTTGAACCTTTTCCAAATACTACCCATGAATCTCCCCAAGACCCCCCCCCCCCATGTCCAGGGGATCTTTGTATCATCAAAATACAAAAACCATTTCCCTAATTAGGTTCCCAAGGAGGATAAATCCAAGGCGATAATAATGTGATGAAAGCATTCGAACACAAGGTAAGGGGAATTCTAAATACCAAAACTATTTCATTGGGTTTTCCATCATTCACCATATTTTCAATATGGATATTCCTTAAATATAATTTCTTTATAATTATCTTATATTTTCATAGATATACATGTTTTCTACTTGAGTTTATGGCAAACATAGTGTTTTCCAAAAGAACTCTTCTTTAAAAAAAACAAACCTTTTACTTCTCAAGATTATTTCTTCTTCACTCAAGATTGATGATTCTTATATCAAGTATATTATTCCACATTTTATTTGAGAACCCAATTTTTATGAATTTATTCTTTATGAAATGAAACCCATTCATTTCCATGGGTTATTTTATGTCCAAGATTGATATACGTTCTATGTGGCATGCATGATAATGTAAATGTTATGATGTGATGGGTGCACCCGAAATTATATAGCGCAAATGTTATGATGTAATGGGTGAACCTAGAACTATATAGTGCTCCAATTCATTGGTTAATGTGATTTTTATCATGAGAAAAAGTAAAATATGCATGATCATGATGCTAGCATTGTTCACAACTATGTGTGGTAGTTGACCACTAAGACATGATATTAAATTTTTATGCATTTCCACATTCCAAGACCATTAATAATTTTTCCTATCATGATAATGATAATGTTCTTATCTTATGATGATAATGATTATTCTCAACCCATTTTATATTGATTCATGTTCTTATCTATCCTCTAATTAGGCTTTTAGCTCACCCCTTTCTTTGATGTATATCCTCAAGTTATTACTTGTACTAAAGAGAACTCGAAAGACAATAAGAAGATTTAGATTAAAGAATTAAATAAATGTTTATGTTTTATTTTGTAAATTTTACCTATGGCCCTAGTCTTCCTAAGACACTAAACCTTTGGATTCTGGTTGTGTAATGCTTTTATGTTGTTTGTCTATAAAAAGATTTAATAAGTCTTGTAATAAAAGGAAATGGTCACTATATAAAAAGTATAGATAATTAACATGAGTGATAGGTCCTTAGGGGAGATTAAACATTCTATTTAATCCTTAATTCATTCATTTTTTATTATCATCATTGATACAGTACTAAAAGTAACAAAAGTAAATAAATAATATTCTTATATTGTTTCTAATGAGACACTACACCCTCCAATTTAGAAGATTATTTCACCACACTCTCTTTCTCTATAAAGTTTACCTATAAGTATATATAGACATATGGATTAATTAAATATTATGGATATATGTATTTAGATAGTAGATACCTCAATTATATGTGTTTATTTTCTCTTCACTATGTAGGAGGTGGAACATTATGTAAAAGGAGATATTGCTTTTTTGAGTGCTCATGAAAACAAATTATATAGTTAAAACCATCAATGGATGATATTGATTTTATTATTGGATGATAACCAATGTATATAATGAATAAAATGTGTAATAAAACATGAATATGACCCCCTTCACCTTAACTTGTTATGTTTTATTCTTCATTTGTTTTAAATTCATAAAATTAAAATTACAAACATCTATCAATGGAAAATTTGAATATTATGAAAATAAAAATAAAAATATGTGTGTTTTTTATAAGTAAAACATACACACCCTACTACTTGATATATTACACTAGTCAGCTATTAGATTGAATTAGGAGTAATAATTTTATTCCTTGATTTAGCGTTTGAAAACTACATAAAGATTCTCCCCTGTATTTATGAGACCATAGAACTATATTGATATAATATATGAGAACCAACAAACCATCCATATCATTCTTGAGATTCCTTATTTTATCGTTAATATCCCTTCTATCTTGATAGTTAGTCAAATAATATATGTAAGATTATAAGTAACTACTACCATCAAAACAAGTCAGACTTGTGATTAACTGATTTTTGATGTGATCAACATTCTATCTGGTAAACTTTTTATAGTAATATACCTATGGGGTTTCCACCATTATTTTTATCTAGTTAGTCCCCAATGTATCATATATATGGTACTTGAATAAAATCTGTTATGAGATCATAAATAAGACATTGGATTCACTAAAAAATTCATCAAGTGATGATGATTTTGAATGAAATTCCATAATTTGTTAGTATTTATAGATTTACTAGCCCATAAAATTACTTTATAGGATATTAATTTAATTACCTATTTAAATTTTGATTTCTTTCCACATTTCGGTGGATTCTTGGTGATATAAGATCTTATTGGTCTTCCCTTTTTTGAAATATGTCTCTTTATGGAATATAAATCTATAGACGGAGAGTAAAACACCTTAAAAACTCCTTATCTCCCTTTACCATTATAATTAATAGACACATTTACAAGAACAATATTACCATCATAAACTAGAATAAAATATTTATAATTATAGCTATAAAATGTATCCCCCAATATTGATAGGCTTATAGATTATTTAACAAGATCTACTGATTTCTTTCTATTATTCTCCTTTCTAGTCTGTTCAGTAGGAAAATCCTAGTCGTTGTGGTTAGGAACATCAATGTATGGAATTTTTCACCAAGTTTATCCTCCGTAGCTATATCATCCCAATAATTACCATCCAATAAATCATCCATTACAATATGACTTGCATTATATTCATTGGTGTGTATGATACATGTTTCATCTTCCTTTAATCTCCAGATCCCTCCCTTATAAATCTTAGTCCAAGCAGTATGAACATGCATATCATCCACCACATCCTTCCTTTTTTAAAGGTTTTGGAATTAATAATGGTTCCATTAATATTTGAGGATGCATCATCTCCCTCCATTTGTGTGATGCATGCTAGGTTTTATGAAGGCTTGTAAAATATTCCATTAGGCTTAAAGGACACACTAACACCATCATTAATAGTCATATATTTCAAAATAACCATTTATTTAGCTAGAATCATAATATGTATCATCTAGAAATTCCTACAATTATAAATATCAGGGTCTAAAAGTTTTCATTAGTTATAGAAATTAGATAAAAACACATATTGTAATTTGATTGAAATTATGACACTATTCATAATTAGGGTAGCTTTGATAGGATTAGATTTTTAGAGATCTACTTCAAATAGAACCCTGGTATGGTAATCTAAAATATATTCATTTGTTTTTTCATACATGATGAGTTGTGTTGAGATATAGGAGGAAATATCCCTAATGATTTATTTTTGCCATAAAATCATCCTAAGTGTATGAAACCAAACTATGATTTTGGAATTAGTGTGCTTCTACAAGTTAGCATTGAAACTACTTCCAATTTTAAAATCTGGAAGATTCCTAGGTTAAATTTTATCCATGTATTTCCATCTCTAGACCTCTGATTTGAAAAAAAAATACCACTTCTGAAAGGTAATGATCATTATAGAATTCAAAGCCACAAATATGATTTGATTTTATATTTATCTCCTCCAAATTCAGGGGTTTATCGCCCTTCACGTGGAATGCTCTACATTTGAATTAATACATATAAATATACAATAATTGAATTAGAACCATTTTAATAATAGTAATATATATCATCAAATCCACAAATAATGAAATACATGAATAATACGAAGATGACTCTATATGTAATTCTTGTATAAGGGCCTTTTTCTCAAGACTCCTGTAATGGAAATAACTTTTCCAAATTTTTTCTTATCCCTTATTTAGTGATTTTTCTACAACACATTTGATTAATTAAAATCCATTAGTAATGAAAATATTTAAAATTAGACAATAAAATTCAAAATTTCATGACATCACCATTTCAACACTCCTGAGAGAACTCTATCCCATCAATTCAAATCAATTATTAGTTTAATATTTACAAGTTTCTTTTTATTGAAATTAAAATAAATAGAACAATAGTTTTATTTAGATTAATTAATGTAAGTCTATAAGATGAATTCTTTAAAAGTTGGATAAAGTAATTGATCACTCAATGATCATATTAAATGAAACTAGAAAGCACTTTCCAAGACCAACCCTTTTTTTATATTCCACTTAGGCTGGCATGAAAGATAGAGATGACCATCAATGGTTACCTCTAATGGACCATGGGTTTGAGAGTATAACTAATGGTATCTAATGTCTTCAAATGGGATTCATTACCCATAATATATAAATTTATTAATATTAAATAAGATGATATCATCCAATTAACTCCAAAAACTATATAAATAAACCAAACTAATACATAAACATAATGTCATATAATATAAAACTAGTATAGAAAATAGAAACTTTGTTTAGAAGTTACCACTAATTCAGAAAACTCGTGATCAAAAAAATTGATCTAGTGACAACTAGTTCATTCACTAACCAAATTCTATAGATAAGATAAACATTGATATATATATATATATATGTGGTGATAATATAGGTATACTATATATGATCCCCCAATGAAAATGTGAATGTAGAATAGTAAATCGAAATGAATAAAGAAATGAGGCCAACTCATTACCTAAATTAGGTGAGCTAAATGCCATCCTCACCAATCTATTCTCACTATGCCATTCCAATAAATAGATATCACATTGTCAAAGAATATCCATAATAATGGTACCCCAAATCCTCTTTCAAACTAGATTTTCTCTTTAGGATCTAATATTTTCCTAGATATGTACCTCTTTGAGTTTTTATTAATCTTCCTTTTTGTTGTGTGCATTTCAATACTCTTAAATATATAGACATTTTTTATGAGAAAATTTCCTAAATTTCAATGATATTTATTTTTTTGAATTAATGTATTTTGGGTACAAATGTGTTAATAATTTCAAAAGCTTACTTGTGGGTTTGGGAATCCTTGAGGGTGGTTTGTGCTCTTTCTATAAAAAATGAGAATATTACACATAGTATACTACTTACATGATGTGAACCTATTACATGTCATGAAAATGAGTTACACGTCATGTAATGGTTGATTGGGGTTATATAATCAGAGGAGGTTCATTTTTTGACCTATCACATAAATTAAGAAATACAAGATGGTAAAGAATTACAGATTGTGTAATTCTTAGGCCCATTGGTTTTATGTAGCAATGTATGCTAGTTTTCTATTTCATTCCATTTGACACCTTATCCTCTCAAGACCTAGGTGATTTCCAAGATATTTTGGATCACCTTCATCCATTCCAGATGTCCCGTTCAATCGATTGTTCATTTCAGAGTCATTTTGTTTTTGTTTTCCCTTATCCCCCTTTATTCTTTGGTTGTGGTTGTAGAATATAATGACAGCAGATATTTAGGTTATTGATCATGATATTTTGTGATCTTGGTTTATTTTTTTGATATCGTGTTCCTTAATTACTGTTTTCATTACCAGTTGGATGTGTTTTCTTGACCACCGGTTTAAGGAAGGGGTTCCAAAAACAAACCCTATGGTCTGATTTCAATTGGTTAAGTATGTGAGATATTTTGAATTACACTGACATGACGTGTGAATTAATTAAATGAATGTTGAATGGTGTTAAAACATGGATTGGTTTATTCTTTAGATTCCTTGGATCCAGTGGCTCTATGATTGATACTGATGTTCACCAAGAAAATGATGAATTGGATATGGCTTAAATGTGATTTTGGCATGACATGAGATTAATTTGATTTCTAGACATGGATTCAACTTTGTAATGGTTTATTAGTTATTGAAATGTTTGGTGATCATTTGATATAAAGTCAAATTGTTAACCAACATGTAAAAGTTTCAAGATATAATATAATAAATCATTGTAATTGAAAAAGAAATAGTAATTAGAAGAATTGATAATTTTTTCATATGATAATATATTTTGATAAAACTATTGTATTTCTTATATACCAAGCTATGGCCCTTCCCATGTTATAATACTTATATACCAAGCTATGACCTGTCACATGTTGTAATTCTTATATATTGAGATATTCCCTTTACCCCTACTGTAATGCTTATTTTATGGGGTATTTCCTATCGCATGATCCATTACTTAAGTATTAGGTTCTACCTTGGAACATGCATTAATTCTTATATCAAGGGATCTACCCAGTCGCATACTGAAATTATTATATAGAAGGCTCATCCCAAATGTGTGTTTATAACATGGATATGTGGTTATGGTTGGAATAGTTGTGTTACATGATTAGAGACATTCTACTGTGGTTCTGAAGATGGTTGTTTGTTGTATTATATAAATTGATAAATTAATTAATAAACATGTTTATCAAATTATTCCTTGATCATATTATCATATTGGTTTGTTTATACATGGTGGTTCCAACCTAATGAGTTTTAATAAGAACCTATTTAGGAATAAATATGGTACCATAGAAGAATACATGGATGCAGGTTTGGACAAGTGAAAAGGACATTTTTATTGATGGTTTATTATTGGATATGTTGGATCATGGATATGGGGCTGACAAGGGGTTTGGGACATGGAACTTTTGAGTCATTATTTGTGTCTTCTAGACTTTTATTTTTATAATTTCCCTCATGAAATGTAGTTAAATATAATAAATTCATTCCATTATTCATTATTTATTGGATTATTCAGTTGTCTTTTATTGTTTGGATTATCTACTATATTATATTGTTTCGGCTATATATCTTACTCTGATATTTATTTTTATCGAGTTGTATTGTAAATCTATAACTAGGGGTATTGTCTCCCCACTATATTCACCACACCCATGATACTAGTTTGTAGCCTTTAGAATATGGGGAGGCACACTTGAGGTCACATAACCAATCCAATTCATCCACATGTGAGAGTGACAGGATAGGGGATGATACAAAGTGGTATCAGATGATTCAGTTTATTCCTTTGTATTTATTTACTCTTTTGAAAATGTATAATGTATACTACAATGTATCATAACATTGTAATGAGCTTGTGAATGGGTGTAGATAACCTAAGTATGTGGAAAATTCCATGTTCCCAATGACTGGATTTTTATTTATGTTGTTTTCTTGTTACATTTGATGTTATATAACATTGGGTGATTCACATGTTGTGTGATTTTATTGTTTCTTAATATTTATACTCATTGACCAGTATAGAATGAGATGTTCATTCATACATCATGATATAAAAATAGGTATATATATTTACATTCATTGTTCATGATAGGGACATATTTATTACATGTTTTATATTTTCCTACATGAACAACGAAATGAGACAATAATTATATCTTAGAAATGAAATGAATGAACTATTATGTAACGCTAAATAACTTTTTAATCCATGTGTAGAGATACAATGAGCTAGTGGTTTTCTATTTTTATCACCTATTGAGTTTTACCTTGTTGTTATCCAATGCTCTATGGAGTTTTTTTTTGTCTTGTAGATAATATGCATCCTCTTCATTTTCATGTTTACAGTCTGAAAACTATAAATCAACCTGCTCCTAACAGAGATAAACCAGAGATTTAAGTAACTCTAGGGGATTCAATGGATTTTTAGCTTTGTGATAGCTTCCTAAGGTACATGTGATCTTTAGAAAGGGAGAATATTCCCATCATACCTTCAACGTTTGAGTGGATAAGAGAGTTTTAGCTGCAACATCTTCCTTTGTTCAACTGGGGTGGAGGCCTCAATGTAGCTGAGTTTTATATCGAGTTAGTCTATAAAAACATTAAACACCTCGTGACACCTACAAATTGGAGGGTTAAGATCACTTCATACATGCTTCATGGACCAGCTAAGCATTACTGGGACATTATAGAGATAGCTGGGAAGAAATAAGAGTTTTATTTTAAGGATATCAAGAAAAGTTTCCAGAGACACATCTATACAGTGACTTTTATAGATGATAAGGCTTAAAATTTCATGTAATAGACTCATGAGGTAATGTATGTGATGGAATACTCCATAATTTTTACCGACGTGTAGCACATTGTGCCATCTTTAGTTACCAATGAGATTCTCAGGGTGATGCATTTTGAGAATGGGATTCACTATGAAATTAGGTCATATCTAAATTTATTTCGCTTAAATAGTTCTAAGGATGTGATGAATATGGCCCTCGTATTTAAATGGAATCTGAGAGAGGCCCTGAATAGTGGACATCTTGTTTCAACAGGGTAAACTATGTGCACTTATTCTGATATCAAGAAGAATCGTTGTAATAATTATCACCCGAGAATATCTAGGAAGTGTATTAATGGATCCAAACCACCATCTTAGGATCGTGTTTCATTGTAGTTATATTAGTGTGACATGTTTGGACACATGAAACCTTGGTGTATGTATCCTACTTTGGAGTGCCTTATCTTTGGATGTTTGAGTAATTTTTAGAAGTTGCATAGGAAATTTCCATATAAGAGTAGAGGATGGGAATCAAGACAGGTTCTAGAGACTATGAAGGACTCATCTACCCCTCAGCAGACAAGTAGTTATAGTTATACTAGATGTTTAGGTCGAGTTAGGAGGCATGGTACTCCAGTAAAAAAGTGGCATTACAATCCAGATTAAATAGGATAGGGGAGTCAGACTAGAGACAATGGATGAGGGGCAAGTTAGATACACACAATTATGTCTACTTTGGCTAGTGTGTATGTAGGACCTTCCACCATCAGAGTTATGACATGTGTATCATCTACCTTAGATATATTTATGTTTGATACATGAGAATAATAATTCATTTCAATCATATATGATTGAAAATGTTTTGGGTTTATATGTGGATAACATAGATGTTTTCATTACCACTAACACATCATTAGGAGTTCATTCATAGGGTATGAAATGTTTGAAGGCGTATTCTCTAGAGATTTATGGAAAATATTTATTTTGGGAACCATTTATTTTGGAAATGATATGTTTAGATTTTATTATTGGAATGAATTTAATATTTATATACCAGAATCATATCGACTATTACCGTTAGAGAGTTAGAACATTATCTCAAGAAGGTGGTAGCTATACTCAAAAGGGAGAGTGGGAGCTCCAGGAAGGTCATGCGGGATCAATCCAGTGTATATTAGATTGTATCACGGACCAATTACCTGGTCTTTCTATAGATGATGATGGAATTTGGTAGAATTATTTTCCTCCATTTAAGTTCATTTTTAGGATTTCTTTACTGATGATTTTTATGACTTACCATCCAAGAGAGAGAGAAATCTAGCACTTGGTCAAGTTGGTTTTAGGAGCTAAGATAGTTTATATTATTTCTTATAGGATGGTATATAAAGATATTCAGGATTTGAAAGATCAATTAGATGATTTGGAATCTAATAGGTTCATATGACAAAGTAGATCATCATGGGGTTATCCATTTCATTTCACCAAGAAGGACGATGTGACTTTGTGCTTATGTATGGATTATTAGAGACAAGAATAGATGACTGCCAAGAACTGTAATCATGTTTAGTTAATCAATGATCTCTTTGATCAAGTGAGTTGTGTCGTGATCTTCTCAAATATTTATTTGAGATATGGGTTCCAAAAGTTGAGGGTAATTTCATCATAAAAACATCAAACTACTTTTAGGAGTAGTTATGGATAATATGACTTCATGGTGATTCTTTTCACTTTGATAAATTCAATATTAGTATTCATGGATTTTATGAATTAGATAATAAATCCATTTATGGACATGTTATTGGTGGTTTTCATTGATGACATATTAGTTAACTCCCAATTATTAGTTGATCATGTCAATCATCCTGACATCATCATCAGTACATTAAGAGTGAATTGACTTTAGTCAAATCTAACCAACTGAAATTTATGGATTGATAAAATGAACTTCTTGGTCCATGTAATCTCATAGGTAGGAGTGTCAGTGGACACTGAGAATGTTATAGCTGAGGAATATTTCAAGAGACCCGAGAATGTTTTTGATATTCATATTTTTATAGTTTTAATAGGTTACTATCATCATGTTATCCAAGACTTCTCCCATATGGAAGCAACAACGTTCAGAACAAGAAATAAAGGAGTAATGTTTGTTTGGTCAAATGCTTTCAATAGATATTTTTTAGAGCTGAATGATAGGGTAACCACAACACCTATCCTCACTTTACATGTTCTGGGTAAAAAAATTTCTATGTAATGTGACACATTATGAGTTGGAATCTGAGAAGTTCTGATATAGGAGGATCGAGTGGTTGCCTATTTCCCCAAATAACTGAGACAGCTTGAGAGGAATTACCCAACTCATGATATAGAGTTATAATAATTGATAAAAAAATTATTATTTTGAAAGAAATTAAAATTGGGAATGATTTTTGTGGTGTAAACATATCATAAGATCCTAATGTACATATTTTCTCAGTGGGGAATGAACCATAATAAAATGAGGTGGGTCGAGTGTCTATACTATTTCGACATAGAGTAGTCTTATAAACTGGGAAAGGGAATTATCATTGTTGATTCCTTAAGACAAAAATGTAGAAAAAGATATTAAAGGAGTATTGCGATAAATGGAAGATGGTGACACTCTTTCTAGCCATGAATCTAGATTTCTGGAGTCATAGAGATGTATATATATAACTTTGTAATATATTATACCCATGATTTTTGACTAAATAATGACTGAGAATTTATCTAATACCAAGGGATTAGTTCAGAGGTACAAATTATATGGTGGGGAGACTCAATGAGGATGATCTATTAGCTATGGAAATTCAATTCATTTCTGAGGCTGAGTATGGGTTCCTACGGACATGTGCGAGGACCTGATGAGGGTGTTTCATGATTCTTGATGGGTTGGGAATCCAAGGTTGACAATGATGTATCGTGATCTCCATAGACATTACTGGTGTCCAGGGATGATGAAGGAGGTAGTGGGAATTGTGTAATTATTTGTAACTTACCATCAGGTGAAAGCTGACCATCAGAGACCTTCTAGGATATTGCGGCCTCCTCCTATTCTAGAGTGGAAATGGGATGATTTAACTATGGATTTTGTTATAGGATTAGTAGGAAACCCTACAAAAATAATGTTGTATGGGTGATTTTGGATTGAATAATGATGTTAGAAAACTTCATTCATATCAAGTAGACCTTCTCCGATGATGTTTTGGGTAGTTTGTATGTGTAGGAAAATGATTGACTGCATGGTGTTCCATGGAGTATCATTTCTTATAGAGATCCTTAATTCACATCGTAGTTCAGGAAGGGTCTTCAGAAAGATTTAGGATCACAGATTCTTATAATTACAACCTTTCATCCTCAGACATATGCTCAATCTAAGTAGACTATTAATATTTTAGTGTATATGTTGTAAGACTATGTTTCGGATTTATGTTTTTCATGGGAGTATCATATAGAAGTCATGAAGTTTGCATATAATAATAGCTTCCGTGAATAGACCTAGATTGAACCATTCAAGGATTTGTATTTATGGCCAATTTTTTTCCTCTTTTTTTGTTTGAGTCATGTGAGTGAGTGTCGGTATGACATAGTATCATTTAGAAGACATCTGAGAATATTAAATTAATTAGGAGGTGGTTGGTGATCGCTCAGAGAAGGTAGAAAATACTATAATGATAAGTAGAGATGACCACTGATGTTTTAGGTGGGTCATGGTGTTTTTCTTCTTGTGTCATCTAGGTTGGGTGAACACCAAATCAAGAAGAAGAGAAATTTAGCACCCAGGTTTGTCGGGTCATTGAAGATAGTTGAACGATTTAGTCAATTGACATACCAAATAGCCCATCCACGGTGCTGCAGTTCCATGCATGATGTGTTTCAAATGTTTCATATTTATATATATCATCCAGACCCTTATCATGTGTCAGATGTAGTAGATAATTCTCTATGTATAGATGCATCCTTTGTGGATAATATTATATGGATTATGGACCATAGTGAGAAATATCATTATGGAAGGACTATACCTCTAGTTCGAGTGAAATGGAAGCATGTGCTTCTTCTAGAGGTGACTTGGGAGAGGGAGTATGATATGTTAGAATAGTGGCCAAAATTGTTCACCAAGACCCCCACAATGATTATTAGAGAATCCCAGGGATGAGCTTCATAATGTTGGGTGGTTCTATGATCCTATCTTTTCATAGGTATGTCTCTCTTTTAGTTTTGATTAATCTTAATTTTCTTGTGTGCTTTTTGAGACTCTTAAGGATAGAGGACATTTTCCAGGGAATTTTTCCTAGTGTTTTAGGTTTTATTTTTATTTGAATTAATGGAGTCCATGTATAGATGTGTTAAATGTTTGTGAGGGTTATCCATGTGTTTGGGAAGCCTTGAAGGATATTTGGGCTCTTTCTACAGAAAATACGAATTTTACATGTAGAATACCGGTTACATGTCATGAACCTTTTACAGTTCATCAAAACAAGATACATTTCATATAATGGACGATCGAGGTTAAATAACAAGAGGGGCTTCAATTCTCAGCATATCACTTAAATTGAGAAATACACAATGTGAAATAATTACAGGTCGTGTAATTCTCAGGACCAGAATTTTTTTGTAGAATCATAGGCTTGTTTTCTCATTCAATATATGAGAATCCATATCCTTTATATCCTTGGGAAAATTCTAGGATATTTTGGAGTTCCTTCCTCCATTCATGGTTTCCCATTCAAGATATTGGCCTACTTTGAGTAATTTTGTTTAGGTTTTCCTTTCTCCTCATTTGATATTCATTTGTGGAGGTGGAATCTATTGATCATGGTTGGATTGGGTGTTGATCTTGATCTCATGTGATCTAGGTTTCTTATTGAGGTCTCTCATTCCTTAATTTATGTTGGTGTTACCAATTAGATTCATTTTCATGATTTATAGTTAAAGGTAGGGGGTCTAAAACCTAACCCTATGGCCTAATTTTAATTGGTTAATTATGAGAAATATTGGGAATTATGAAAACATAATGTGTACATTGATTAATTGGGTGATGAATTATGGTTATGAATGGATAATATTATTCCTTGGATTACATGGATTCAATGGACTTATGAAATTGATTTCAGTTTTCGATGAAAATAATGAATTTTCCATGGCATCAATGTGATTTTTGGAATGACATCTAATTCAGGTGTTTTCTAGACATAGATTCAACATGGTAATGGATTATTTGTAATTGAAATGATTAGTAACCATTAGATATAATGTGAAAGTTTATGATGGCATGGGAATGTTTTGAGATACAACCTGATAAATGAATGAAATTGAAAGAAAATTTGTAATTAGAAGAAATAAACATTTTTACTTATGATGTTATATTGTGATATGATTATTGTAATTCTTATATACTGGGTTATGCCATGTCATATGTTGTAATGCTTATATACCATGCTATATACGGTCAGATGTTGTAATGATTCTATAATGGGATATTTCCTGTCAATTTATGTTTTTCTTTTATAACAGGATATACACTATTAGGTGTTGTAATATTTATATATCTAGATCAGACTTATAGAATGCTATAATTCTTATATAGCATGCTCCTCCTAGTCACATGATGAAATGATTATATAGATGGATTAACCTAGATGTGTTTTTATACCATAGATGTGTGGTTATGGTTATCACGGTTGTGCTACATGTTCAGATACCATTCAAAGTGTGGTCAAAGTGGTTTGTTTATGGTATTATTTAAAATTTTAAATTAATTAATACACATGATTAGCACATTATGTCATGAAATTATTATAAGACTGGATTCATTTAGAAATGTTGGTGTTGACCTACCAAGTTTTATTGACACCATTTTCAAGACTCCATTTGGTAACTAATCATATTACATGGAATTTGGTTTTTACATGGTCAAAGGACCTTGTTGTTAATGGTTGAAAGCCGGTTGGGTTGGAACATGGAGATGGGACTGGCATGGGGTTTGGAATCGGGGTATTTCGAGTCATCATATTTTCACCAATTAGTATTTTATTTGTATTAATTATAACTTGAAATATAGTGAAATTATATCATATCATTACATTATTCATTATTTATTGGATTATTAAATTGGATTTTATTATTTGGTTTATTCACTTTATAATATTGTTTACTTTTTTAAGTTACTCTGATATTGATTCTTTTCTCATTGTATTAAAAAAATACTAGGGGGTATAGTCTCTCCACTATATTTACCACACCCCCACTGATATTCTACAACCTCTAGAATATAGGGAATCACGCTTGAGGTCATGTATCCAACCCAGTTTGACCACGTGAGAGAGTTTTGGGATAGGGGATGTTACAATAATTGATTAAGCCTAATGTCAATCGTTAGGCACTAAAATTCCTTCTATTAGACATCACACACCCAGTTCACACATACTTCAGCCACATATCATCTTGAACCTCATGGATACATCAAAAATCAATAAGTCATCTAAAATATATTACAACACATGTATCACAAATTCTAACTGAATCCATCATTACCCAAGCATGTAATGATTTTGAAACTATAGTTATTATATCTAGAGTATATTTATATGTTATAACCTCTGTAAGAAAATTTAAATCCATCAAATCCTAGGAAGAAAATTAACATATACATTAATAAATTACTACCTATATAGAACTAAAAATAATGCTACATGTTTAGAGACTGTGGGTAAGATAGAGAATTTAGATTTATATTCCCTTTCTAATATGGATATTGTGGAAAACACACAAAATCCAAAACAATTGGACATCTCCTTCCTTCCTAACATGGTGTTAAATAAGATGAAATTAGAAAATATAATAAATAATATTTCACACATAGAAACTAAGGGAAATTACATTTCCTAAAACTCAACAACAACTATCATTCATCATGACACCTACTAGCCACATGAATGGTCTAGGGAACTAAATTTCTTATAAGGAAATGGTCATGAAAATATAGTGTACACTAATTCCATAATAATTTAGTAAATACATTTCATTTTTTATTGCCATTAAATAGTCTAGTTTAATAAATTAATTTCATCGTAATCCAATAAGATATATTAGTTAATATTAAATTTTTTAAATTTTAATTTCACGCTCTAAGAGAACCAATTCAACTATCATATGGTTTTCATATAAATAATTACTATCACGATCCCCAATACCCAATACTATATATTCATATATAATTCATTTATCATCCCATAATGAATATATTTATGTACTTAAAAAGAAAATACCATAGGGAAGATACACTGAAGATGTACAGGCCAACTATAATGGAAATTTTAAAATCACAACCAATCAATAAAAAAATTACCATCAAACAACAAAATCAACAAGAAAGCTCTATTATTAACCTGAACCATGCAACGTTTCTTAAAAAAATACATTACTTTGGAAAATAGGAAATCCAAAGTCTCATATTATTCATTATATACAAAAACTAACCTCATCTCAATAAATAGGAAACAAGTAATCCCAATTCACTGGTTTTATCATCCATCCCTCACATAATATTCCAATCACACCAAGTTCACAATTACTCATAGTATGGAGAATTCATGAATCTCATTATGTGATATAAAACATTTAATGTCCTCTAAAAAAGAACAAAAGAAGAAGGGAAGATCAATAATCATCGCTTCTATAATGAATCTCACGATTCATAATGATATCTTCCCCAGAAGAAATTTCTATCACTAATAAATAGAATTCCAAAAAAAATTATCATACATATCATAGAGATAGATACATATATAAAATTGGAGAGAATTTAACTACAGATGATAAAGAATACTAACATTAGATCATTATTTTTTTCAACTATATAATTATGGGGATGAATCATAGAAAATGGGGGTTAATGTCCATGAAATATGCCCTTGGTTCACATGAGAATTGATTTAGAAATTTGGATATATGATTAAATTGAGAGGGTTTGAAAACATATATAGGATAGGTTTTTAACATGGACATAATTAATTACCCCTTACCAGGCTACAGACCCTAATGTTTTCACAAATACTATAATATAACAATGGAATCTATTCATAATGGAGTCTTAGTTCAGCCTCTCACTAGAATCTACAACATAATCCCCACCATATCTCCACATGATCCTTTAAAACCATGTTAAACCATAGTGCATGCCTAAACACACACCATAATGACCTATTATATGTTCAGGAGAGGAAAATTGGGTCTAAGGGTCTCCATGGTGGAACCTATAACCTATGACACAATAACCCATCTCGAGGCGGGGAAAGGAGACCAAACACTTGGTCTCTACAACACAACCTTGAGCACTACTCTGAAGATTCCCTAAAATTAAAAATACCCCAGTACCTTCATCTCATGAAACTATTCTCTATGATACTTGACTAGAATGTATGGTTTATCTATTAAACCACACCATGACACATCCTAACAAACAACACTAAAAACATCTCATTGTAGATAAAATTAATCTCAAAGTGGAATCCATCTTACCCATCCATTCTCAAAAACCTCTAACCCAAAAAATAAAGGGATCATAAAAAATTATTCACTGATATTAGATGCCTATCAAATGACTCAAACCATCAATAATTTAAATAAAACCATTGGATAAAAAAATAGGGAAACTAAAAAATACAATATGAGATACCTATGAATGATATATCTTCAAGAAAAAACCCAAAAATTGGATGATTATGATACATAAACACACAACATAAAAAAAATTATAATTCATCATAGTATATACATTACATTAAATAGAAAGATATCATAGAACAACTCAGGATATTGATCATACATATGAGTATATTACACCCATGGAACCTCTTCCAAGACACTGTGCTACCAAAAAACATGAACCATTGGATTATATTTAACTAAAAATACCTTATCCCCAATTTCCAAGAATTAAATAGTTGATTCCCCAATGGTTTAATCATATTCAACATCTAGTTATCTGTATCCAATGAACTGGGAATCATCATTACAATACCAATGAAGCTATAGAACATTAAATATTTCATGAATCCAACTCATCTTTCACCGAAGTTTTAACTGATATAAAATTGGTCCAATAAAAGAGAACACCTATAAATTTATAAAACTTATGTATAAATTGTACTCCAATTATGAATCATCTACTACACATGATAAGAATATATTCTCAAGAATAGATGATCACCAACATTGAAATCCATATACATCATCATATAATCAACATTAAACTATTTATGATAATTCACTACCTTAATTAACTTATGGATAACCTATATCTTCTCTTTCAACCCCAAATTAATTAAATCCCAATAATAGTATACTCTCCAATATTGGACCCACATAATGGACATATACATGGCCATCCATAAAATTCATCGAATATACTATACCAAGGGTAGGGTTATAGAGGCCATGGATTTTCATATAGAAATATTACATATTAATATATAAATATTTATTACATTACACAAATACACACCCAAATATCATAATATTATAGGGTATTTTGAAAGCACGATACATAAAGAACTAATTCATAAGTGAACTAAATCATCTCCCACTGTGTTATTAATAACTAACACCCTTCATATACATATAACACATAATACATTACACAATAACCTAGGGAAATGAATCATAAGAAATGATGAGATCAGATTCATAGTAAAGATAAATAAGGGAGATATATAAAAATAATAATAGCATAAGGGTATGATAACAAGAGAGTAACATTTGAAAATAATACATTGTATATCAAAGATCATAACCTTAGGTAATTGCACAAAAATTTGTAGTTCATAATACATGAATCATAAATCAATCAAAGAACATATTCCATGATAGCATAACATATGAAAAAGACATGGAACTGTGGAATAAAAATAAGCATAAAATCATATCCATAGTAGTATAGGCTCTCTTCAAAGTATATCATAGTGGAACTGGTTCACTACCCAACCCATCATAGGAGTCAATTTTTACACCCAAGGCCATCATAGTGGACATATTACATTACTAAACTGGGTTTACTTACCATTTAGGCCATGTCTATCTCATGAGATACAATATGTACCCAATTTAATAGAGGGAGATACTGGTCCCACCAGTCACAAAATGGAATTCATACATATGTGTGAAACAAGATCATAAAACATTCATCATATCGGAACTGATAAAAATTGATGTGTTTCATAAACATTTCATCATATCATAACCTATGTAAAAGAGGTAATATTCATAATCATTTCATCATTTCATCATAGCATATCACATGGAAGAGGAACATGTTTTGTGTGCATATTTTCATCTTAATCCGGAACATAAACCATCAAATGAAATAATGAGGATTGTATAAATCGATAATATCATCAATAAAACATAAGTAACATGAATGATTGGAATCACAGATAGAGAATGATTTTGAAAGATCAAATGGAACATTTATTAAAGAAAATAACCCTTTTTTGAAAATCACATTTTTAAAACTTAAAATTCCTAAAATATTGCATAAAATTTTCTTAAAAAATAATATTTAAATCATAGAAGGAATATTATATAATTGAGAGTTCATAAAGATGATAAATTCTGTACATTTCATACATATACAAAAATAATCCTTTCACATTGTGGGTAGAAGTCAAATGATCCTTGTTCGGAAAATGAAAAAAAAATATTAATTTTAGAAAAAAATACTAAAAAAGGGAAAAAGGGTAAAAATATCTTCTATAAATCATATGATTATTTGGAAACATTTTTAGAACATTATTAGAAAATTTGGTTTTAGATGAAAACTGATTTCTGACTTAAGATAAAAATAAAGTCAAATTTTTATAAAAACATTTTCTCAAATATTTTAAGTACCAAACAATGGGGAAATATGAATATTTTTTGAAAATATCATGAATAACAATTGTAAAAGATATTTTATAATAATTCCTGATAGTTAGATCGTATGATTTCAATATTGGTGACCGAATCATAAACAATCCCAATAAATGATGATATTGTACATAAAATAGTTATCATTTTTTAACATTGAGTGATAAGCCCAATAAATGAGTGATCCTAAAATGAATATTTAAATCCCCATGGTTTTTTATAGAATCACTATAAAATAAATTCTTGGTTTGTGTATACACTACATAAAATAATTTTTGGGTGAATATTGAATGTCTCTCATAAGATTAAAAAGTGATATGGAAATCCATTATGGCTTGAGTAACTCTTGAACCGTAATCCCCATGAATGAATAACAAAAATTTAGAAATTAATTATCATGAAATGATTATGATTCATGATATATCATGTGTCATGGGAAGTATATATGTAACAACCTATGTACTTATAAAATAATTTTTTTTCATTCTAAAATTAAATAGTTAAATTCATTATAAATGTATGACACAATAAGTAGTATTTACAAAAATTAAGGGATATATACATATAGAATAGTAACCTCTCCTATGAATTTATAAATAAAATTTATCTATCTTATAAGTTAAAGTATTATAAATTTATATCATGGAATAAGTAAATAAATGTTTTGAAAATTATAAATTAAGTGTTGGAATTTTTGTAACACATAAATTATTTATTTACAATTTTATAATTAATATATTGATTTAAAATAAAAAATATATTCATAAAATATATTAATAATTTAATAATTTTTTATTATGATTATAATATTATTTTATAATAACTTCATTAATTTTTCAATGTGTCATAAAATCAGTTATAATTTTAAAATTGACATTTTTCAAATAAATGATGATTTTAATTAAAAATTAAAATTTTCATATTAGAATATAATTTTCATAAAATGGAGTCAATTTTTAATTCTATATTTTAAAAATTGTTTGGGGTAAATTTTTGGGATTTTTATAAAATATTTTAATTTTTTATGATTAGTGAAATACAAGAATTTATGATATTTGTAAAATACGTGAATTATTGAGTCATGGATGATCCATGGATGATGTAAGACCATAATCTTGAACTATCCATATCTATTTACTATATTTATTTACATAATCAAAAATATCCATAGTCTTGGGCCAAAATAATAAACTAATATATAAAAAAAAACACCTCATCCTCCACTATAAATACCACCCCTCACCGCCTTTACTCCACACACCTACAATGCCTTATAGGTTGTTTAATTTCTACCAAATATCATACCCAAGACTCTTAACCATGTTCAATACTTTCTTATCTCACCAAAATTACAAAACCTAGTTCCTTAAAGAGGTTCTCAATGAGAATAAGTTCAATAGATAAAATCCTCTTTTATTTTCATTTCTTATTCTATACTCACCTACCCTAATCCAAGTGAAATGATTAATCTAGTATATTGAATATATTGGAATGTTATTTTGATAATTTAATATCAATAATAATTACTTTTCTCTTCTCCTATTATTCTTAAAATGATAACATCATCCGTGATGTGTCGATTTACCGTCATAGTGGATGGTGTGTTTTCATTTTCCATTGCAGCAAACAAGGCTAGTCATAAAATCATTATTATTGCTAAATTTGATTTTATTATACATATTATAAGGTATATATTATTCTTGAACCAATTTATAAACATTATATTAAATTAAATGATATAATTTCATGATGGACATAAAAACCACCATAATAAATTAAATTATTTTCCTTAATGTTTTATTTAATGAATCATTATAATATCCAAAAAATGATATATTTCATCATTTAAAATTATAGAAACATATTAATTCTATTTCATTCCACTTCTGGAGTTTTTCTTCCATTCGGTATGAAAATCCTAAATGAACCGACCATGGAAACCATGAAATAGACACACCCAAAACAATAAAAATAACAAAATATTATCAATATTTGGGAGGAAATATGTTATAAAAATATCATATAAAGTATTATAAATATGAATATAGTTATATAATAATTTATTAAAACTATTTAAACCATTATACAGGAGTTATGAACACATTTTAAGTAAGTCAACCCCAAGGTAAGGGACTTTCCTTTTAAAATCCTCTTTGATAACTCTTTTAAAAAAAATCAAAGAGAATGTTTCTTTTTAAGTGATACGACATGAGAGGAATATCCCACATTCATGAATAATTTTTTTTTATTAATAGGATTAAATGTTAATTTATAGATAAAATTACTTCCTTTTTCTTTTCACGGTATTCATTTAAGATAAGTGATTTTCCACAAGAAATTTTTTTATAATGTCAGTGTTCATGTTTTATGATTCTGTTCTAGTTCTTGGTAATTTTTTATAATTATGGTTTGGAATATATCTCCCTCTAATTCATTGGGTATTGTTTTGTTAGAATTTTACTATAATGGTTTTTTCATGTGTAACTATGATGGTTACATCATAAAGTATTCGTAAGTGTTACATTCTAATGTAGTTGTGAGGGTTAAAAATCATACTATAGCTGTGAGGTTTACAATCATAAGTAGTTAATTCCCCATGTTACCTAAATGGTTTATTTATGTTTTCTATGTTTTATTAAAATCTCTTATTTTCCTATGTTATGTATGTGATACTTAATTGGTGATAATTATATCTTTGTGAAAATGATTTCGTATATTTATAAGTATTCATGGACTAATGATTTCCTATTATCATATGTCTCTTACTAAGATTTTTTTTCTTATCCCAATTTTTAAAATGTTCTTCAATGGAATTAAGGTGGGTAATAGAAAATATAAATAAAATGAGAATGTTGTGAATATTTTTCTTGAAATTTTTTCACATTTTATTAATCACTTTTTTATTATGGAATAAATGTATACTATTTTAGTAGTAACCTCTTTGTATGATTATCAGTTGATATGTATGAATTATTTCCTAATTTTATAAAACTATAAACTGAATAGATCTTTGGGAATGTAAAAAAGTAAATTATAAAAGAATTTATTATATTGTGTGATGTTTAAGACTGAGTCCTTCTAGTTGGGATCAGAAGACGGTTTAGATAAATTTAGGGGTTAGGATGGCGTTAATAGAATACCATAAATTATTTTGTCATTATTCTTAAGTTGAAATTATATTGAATTTAATTTTTAAAATGTTTCTTTATCTAATATATGTCTATTAATAATGGTTTTCCACATAAGAAATAGGGAAGCTAAAGCAGGAAGGCCCTAATATGATGATTTATTTCCTAATCCATAACCTAGAATGGTGGGAATTGGAACTGAGCTATTTGTGAAAAAATAGATTAGTTGGAACAGCTATAAATGATGGTGGAATCCATGAAAGATAACAACCATAAATACCAAAAAGGGAAATGATGATAGTATAACATTTTATGAGGCAACACACTCTTGCTTTAAGTGGATTTTCTGACCTAGTGGTGGATGAAGGGTGGAATAAAGCCCTTGAAAAGTTATTAGATTTCATGGGGTGTTCATATAATTAAAAGGTTAGTATTCTTATTATTCATTTTGAAGGTGAAGCCAACTAGTGGTAGTAAATGGTAAAGAATATCAAGGATATAAAGGATATTGATGACTTGGAAAGGGATGAATTTAGAAAACTGCTCCTTGAAATGTATTTTCCTAAAATATTTTGAATTAGGATGGAAATAAATTCTCATAATTGAAACAAAAGGAGGAAGATTCAGTGGTTGTATATGAAGAAAACTTCACTTGATTGGAAAGTTACCCTCTAAATCATATTTGGGATCTTGATAGTAAAATCAGTCGTTTTTACTCAGGATTGAAGCCAATATATCAAAGGGAATTGGACTCTTATGAATTCAAAAGCTATGAGAAACTTTTCTGATATGCTTAGAGTGTAGAAATGGAGTGTTCTGATGATCACATGTACTTTGATAATAAGAAAATGAATGTTACATATGGAAATTAGTGGGTAAGAATCAATAAAATAAATTTGAATGTAAGAATTTATAGTTTATAGATTGTGGAAAGTATGGAAAAAAAGTACCCTAGGGAATTATTTGACAAATATGAAAAAAAAAATTCAATGTTTTATATTTGGACACATGGCACGAGATTGAAATGAAATGGATCTTAGTTTTGGTACATTTAATTATGATAAAAAACTGTAAAGTGTTTCAAATGTGGTGAGATGGGGAATTATAAAAATACCTTCCCAAAAAAATATATTAATGATTGAAAGAAGCTATATTATAAGAGAAATGTGCTTTCAAATCCTTTACTACTACATCAGCAGATGTTGGACTATCCAATGAAGTGGTACCAACTCTAGTGAGCTCAGTATTTTTCCATGATTGACTTGAGATCTAAATACCATTAGTTTAAAGGTGATGGAGGGTGACATTCCAAAAAAAGTGTTTCAAAATAGATATGGGATATATGAGTTTGTTGTTATGTCCTTTGGTTTGAAAAATTCCCCAACTATATTTATGGATATTATTTATAGAATAATCTGTGAATAAATGGATATGTTTTTTATTATTTTTATTAATTAAATTTACATTTATGAATAAGTTATGAGGAATAATAAAAATATATAAGGAGTGTTCTAAAAAAAATTAAAGAAAATAAGTTATATGGTAAATTTAGAAACTGTGATTTTAGGTTGAAACAGATTTCTTTTCATGGTAACATTGTAAATAAGGATGGAATAATAGTCTATCCCACTAAAAAACATGGTTTATGAATGTATAAGTCCTATAAATGTTATAGATATCCATAGTTTTCTTGGATTAACAAGCTATTACAGATGAGCTTTTAAAAAAAATTGCACAGTTATCTAGACCAATAAATAAGTTAATATGAAAAATGATAAAATTTATTTTGATAGAAGACTGTGATGTTTTATTTTTATAAATTTCATAGAAGATTGATGAATGCTCCAGTTTTGGATCTACCTTCCAGAAATGGAGTGTTTTTATCTACAACAGTCCTTCATTGAAGGGACTTGGTTGCGTTTTGATGCAAAATGATTATGTTATTGCATATACTTCAATACAATTGAAACCTCATGATTTTATTATCCTAAACATGATTTATAAATAGTGTCTTTTATTTTCTATTTAAAGATATGGAGATGTCATTTATATGGATCCAAATTTGAAATATATATTAACCATAAAAGTGTGAATTACATATTAACTCTAAAGTAATTGAACATGAGGCAGAGAATATGGCTTGAACTGATAAAAGATTATGATTTCACGATCAATTACCATCATGTAAATGAAAACAAAAGTGGTGGAATCCTTGAGTAGAAATCATCATGATACATTAACCACGATACATATGGAACATAACCCCTTGATTAATGATTTGATGAATTTTGGATTGGGACTTGCGGTTTTAGGAAATTCCTCTATTTTTTAGGTGTCAATGTAGTCATCTCTATCAGATGGAATTAGGTATGTGTAGAAGGAATTCCTTGAGTTACAGAATAAGATAGAATTTTTTAAGGAAGGTATTTTTCTTGAATTTAATGTTGATAAATCTTATTTCCGGATATTTTGAAAGAGATTAAGTGTGCCTTCTGATTCTCATCCGAAGAATGAATGGTTAAGTGATGCTCATAGTTCTCAGTTTTTAGTTTATCCTGAAATCACTATGATGTATAGATACCATCAAGAGTATTAATAGTGGGAAAAGATATATTTATGATTTTACAATGAAATGTATTACTTATCAATAGGTTAAAGGATAGAGACAACTACCAATGGGGATGCTTCAAAATTTACCTTTATTAGAGTGGAAAATGGAAAATAAATCCATGGACTTCATGCTAGTAATACCAAATACTTCTCAAGGTAATAATGTGATTTAGTTTATTATTGATCAGCTAACTCAATCTTCCCATTTCCTTCCTCTTCGAAATACTCTATCTTTAGACAACATTCTAGGATATAGATCAAAAATATTAATAGGTTAGATGGTATTACTTTATCCATTGATTCTAAATGTGATCCAAGGTTCACTTCTAAAATTTAGAAAGGCCATTAGAAGTCGTTGGGAACTTAATTAAATTTCAGCACTACTTTTCACCCTCAATATGATGGATAGATCAAGAGAACAATTCAAACATTGGAGGAATTTCTTTGATATTGTTCAATGGATTTATGAGGAAGTTGGGATAATAATCTTTCATTATTTTTGTTTTCTTATAATAATATTTTTCTTTCTATCATATATATATAACATTTTTATTTATTATATGGAAAGCGGTGTTGAACTCCATTATTTTGTGATGAATCCAGAGAAAGGAATTTGATGGGACCAAAATTAGTAGATAAAGTGGCTAAGAAAGTGAAGATGATATAACAATACATGAGGACAGAATAGAGTAGGCAGAAATGTTATACAGATAACAAGAGGAAAGGCATTCATTTTGATGTAGGTGATCATGGTTTCCTTAAAATCTCTCTTTGGAAAAGTGTTATGTGTTTTGGTAATAAATGAATGCTAAGTCCATGGTTCATTGGAACTTATGAAATCTTGGAGAAAGTTTGACTAGTTGCGTACTAAGTAGCTTTGCCTCCAGATTTATCTCTAGTGCACAATTTTTTCCATGTTTCGATGTTAAGAATGTATATTCCCAATTCATATCATGTTTTGAGTCTAGAAGAAGTTCAGCTAGAAGAGAAACATTCTTATGAATATAAACATATTTAGATTATTGATCATAGAGAGTAGGTATTGTGGAACAAGGTGATTTAGTGGGTTAAGGTTTTGTGGGGAAACTACATGGTTGAAGAAGAAACATGGAAATCTAAAAATGTTATGAAGTAAAGGTATCATCAATTGTTTTATATGTGAATAAAAATTGTGAGGATGAAATTTCCCGAAGGAGATGAGAATGTAACAACTGAGGTACTAATAAAATATATTTTTTTCATTCTGTTATTAAATAGTTAAATTCATTATAAATGTATAATGAAATAAGTGGTATATACAAAAATGAAGGGATATATAAAAATATAAAAGAAACCACATCTATGAAAATATAAATAGAATATATGAATCTTATAATTTAAAATATGATATATTCATATCATTGAATAAGTACATAAATCTTTTTAAATTGATAAATTAATTGTTTTATTTTTGCGGCACATAAAATTTTTATGTACAATTTTATAATTAATATAATTATTTAATAGAAAATTAATCTTCATAAAATAGGATCATAAATTAATATTTTTTTCTTATGATTATAAGATAATTTTATTAGATCGTAATTAGTTTTTCAAAGTGTCATAAAATCAGTTTTAATTTTAAGATCCATATTTCTCAAATATATGACAATTTTAAATAAAAATTAAATTTATAATTTCTATAAAATTATTTTCAAAAAATGGATTCCATTTTTTAATTATACACATTGATAAATGGTTGGGGTGGATTTTTGGTATTTTTATAAAATAGTTGAATTTTTACTAAATAGTGAAATTCGGTAATTTACGATATTTAGAAAATAAATGAATTATAGAGTAATTGATGATGTATGGATGATATAATCCCATAATATCAAACTATCCTTTTCACTTTACTTTATTTTTTCATGTGATCAAAATTATTCAGAGTATTGAGAAAAAAAATAAAGTAATGAATAAAATAATCAAAAAACACTCGTCTACTTCATAATAAAAACCACCCCCGCCTCCTATTATCAACACACACCCAAAGCCTTGTAGAATATTTAATTTCTTACCAATTTCCTCCCCAAGCCTCTTCTCCACATCCAATACATTCTAGTCTCACAAAAAGGCCAAAAACAATTCTTATAAAGGTTCCCAAGGAGAAGAAGTTTAAAAGGTAAAATCCTCTTTTGTCTTCTTTTATATTTCTTTTCAATTTATATTTTTATTATCTCCCCACCTCACCTTATCCAAGTGACATTATAAATATATTATCATACATAAACATTTATTTTTTCATCTTAATGTAATATCCATTATCAAACCTATCCTCTTCTCCTCTTATTCTAAAAAATGAAAAAATCATCTGTGATGTATTGATTTACCACCATCGTGGACAATGTGTTTTCATTTTCCTTTACAGCTTTCAAGGATGTTCATAAAAAATATTTATGGTTAAATAAGATTTTATTATACCTATAATATGGTATATAATGTCTTGGAACCAATATATAAATAGGATATTAAATAAAATTATATAAGTTCATGATGGTCGTAAAAACCGCCAAAATAAATTAAATAATTTTCATTAATGTTTTATCTAATGAATTATGTTCATATCAGAAAAAAAAATTATATGAGGTATCATTTAAAATTATGGAAACATATTAATACCATTTTTTGACCACTTATATAGTTTTTCTTCTATTCTTAAAGAAATCCCACAATGGACCAACCATGTAAACCACAAAATTAACGCACCCAAAATAATAAAAATAACCAAATATTATCAATAAATGGGTGTAAAGATGTTATAAAAATATCATATAAGGTATTATAAATATGAATATTTTTCTTTAATAAATTAATAACACTCTTTAAACCATTATACGGGAGTTTTGAATATGTTTTATGTAAGTCAAACCTAAGGTAAGGGGCCTTCTATTTAAAATACTCTTTAATTCTCTTTTTACAAAATTCAAAAAGAATGTTTCCTCGTAACTTATACAACCTGAGCATCTTATTCTAATTTATTGACATTTTGATGTTTTCTTTTTAGGATTAAATTATTATTTTCATAGAAAATTATTTCCTTTTTATTTTCATAGTATTCTTTTAAAATATGTGAATTTAATCAATAAATATTTTTATGATGCAAGTGTTCATGTTTTATGATTATGTTCTGGTTATTGGGAAATACATATGATAAAGAGTGGGACCTATATCTCCCTCCAATTTAGTGTGTTTATTTATGTGGGAAGTTGACCATAAAGTTTATTTCAACTGTAGCTATGATGGTTACATCATATGGTAGCTATGAGGGTTACATTGTAAGGTATCCATGGGGGTTATAAATCATATGGCAGACACAAGGGTTAGAATCTTAAGTATGTAATGAATCAAGTTTACTAAATGGTTTATTTATGTTATATATTTTTTATGTAAATATCTTGTTTTCAAAAGTTAGTTATATGATAATTTATGGTTGAGGAATAAGAATTCATGGAATAACTATTTCCTTTTATCATATATCCCTTACTGGTCTTTCTTGTTCTCATCCCATGTTTTAATTTTTTTTCATTGGGTTTAAGTATGAGTATGAGAAATGAATAAGACGATTCGAATGTTGTAGTGATTTTTCATGATTAGATTTCATGTTTTGTTAACAACTTTTTTATTATGGAATAAATAGATATTATTTTAGTAGTACCCAATTTTTATTCTTATGGGATGATATGTATGAATTATGCCCTAATTCTATTAAACTATAAACTAAAAAGAACTTTGGGAATGTAATAATGTCAGTTCTAAAATAATTTACTAGATTTTTTAATGTTTAAGGTTGGATCCTTATAATATATACCACACAAAATAAACAATTGGTGAATATGGGATAAGTCTCTCAAAAATAAAAGTGAGACTATAAATCCCCAAACCATATGTCGTGATGTTGTTCACACACATTAAAACATCATATAAAATAAATATATGTTTATTAAAAATCTATACTTGAATATTAAGAATTTTTATAATATCTTATGTGATCCCCATTTAACATTTCAACATCCTTTTGTTAGTAATTCCTTATTAAAATCCACATCTATGGGAGTTAATTGTTTCTTTTTTCGTGATAATATTAGTTCGGTAGATCCAGTCCATTTACTTTTATCATCATTAAATCATCTCAAATATTTAAATCATTTTATACATATCATATATATACATTCATTATACACATAATTAGAGTCATTCAAAAAGTTTTAGGTAACAAAATGAAATAAATTGTTCATGAAGAAGGTAGGTCATACATACTCATGAATGATGTTTCCATTTATCAATGGATGGATGGAAATAAATATAAATACTAATTAAAATGTAAAAAAACATTATTATAAATTTTATATAACAAATATTGATTATATTTTTTCATTAATACCTTCTATGTAAATCATAATTGAAAAATGAATAACATCTCTTCGTGAGACTGTAGTCCACCGTACACACGATCGACGTTATCATATCCCCATAGAATTGAAATTAAAAGGGTATATGTCATATTAATCTTCTTGATTAATAATTATGTTAAAATATCTAATATATATTCTATATCAATCATTATCCCCAATTTATAAAGGAGATTATGGAAAATGAATCGCATTAGTTTTGTTAGGTCGTAGTCCTCCTCACACATGATATATGTTGTTGATTCCCATTTGAGGGAAGACTATAAGGATATTGGTAATTAAATTAATTTAATAACATATCAGTATATGTAATATTGTGATTTTTTATTTTATCATGTTTTAATTGTAATTTAAGGAGTTGGATGAAGAAATTAAATAAAAACACTCATTGAAGAACATTACTTCTTATTTGGAAAACTTATTTTCGTTTTCACCAAAAGCCTTACTTGGTTGACATATTAACCAAACCAAAAATTATATGGTTGATGGGATAAAAATATAGATGTTATTTGTATTATTATTTACTTAACTGAAGGGTTCTGAAACTTTGAAGAGGAGAAGAGAGGGTGTGGCCTTTTATAATTTAGTTGGTGGCACATTTGAACTTTTTTAAAAATAAGGAATTCCACTAAGATTTTTTTCATTTAACAAGGCTAAAATATTTACCATTCTCAAGAAAATAATGTTTAAGGAATAAATAATTCTATAAAAGTATTGTTGTATATAATTTGATTCATTTTTAAAAATTATAATTTTAGAATAACCCTCAGAAATTCATTTTCACATTTGTTGTGGGGTATAAAATTTACTATTTTTATTATTCATTATGGTCAAATATTTATTTGACCATATTAGATAATATAAATTTTTATGATTCCAAATAATGAATTCCTCTTTCAAAATTCCATACAAAATTTTGGATATTTTTAAATTATAATTATTCTGATAGACGTGATGGGAAAGTTGGTTCTCAAAGAGAAAATGTTCAAAAGTGTAAATAGTTTAGATATAGTAATTCATTATGAAAACAATTCCAATGAACAATATTTGATTAATAGAAATAAAATTTAACTAATTCAAATTTTAAAACCATTTTAAACAATTTTTATGTTTTTAAAATCACTAAATGAAATCACAATTCTTAATAAAAACAATTATTTTTCACTATTAACTAAAAAACATATCTTCATAGAAAATTCTAAAAAATTCATCCAATGATATTTTAAAGATTATAATTTAAATAATGTTGTTTATTTTATAATTATTTTTCAATATATGAAAAAAATTAATTTCAAAATAAGTTCACATAATGTAATGAAAACGCTTTTTTGAAAAAAATTAGTTTTTCAGGAAAAAAAATTCTTCTTATTTTACATTTTAATTAATTTAGAACTCAAGAATCCATTGTATAAATGTATGAGATATAAATTTTCATATTTTAGTTAATTATATTCATACTATATATTCCAATGGTTATAAAATAAAATTTATATTTAAATAATATTATTAATAGATTAATGTTATTCGGTAAAACATGATCTTGCATATAATGCATGATTTCGAAGAAAATAATTATAGCATGTAACATATGATATCAATGTAATTTGATTTATATGAAAAAATTAATTAATTAAAACCCAAGGTGTTACATTTTAAACTCTTAAAATGAATTTCTCCCAAAAAATACAAGCACAATGATACAAATAACTACAAACACTTCTACCTCATCATTTGCTCAAGTTCATATGTAGATTCTTCGAACTGGTGATTTTTCCAAAAAACATTGACTATAAAAGTGTCCATTTTTTTAGAACATTATCTATGTGATCCAAAATCAATATCGAATTCTCATCATATGAAATATATTTCATTAGTGGTATGAATTTTGAGTTATGTACATGTGATGGATCAGGTATGTACTTTCTTAGGAGAGATATATGGAAAACATTGCAACCCTGAGAATGGTTTGGTGGAAGTTCCATGTGAGAAGAAATCATTACTACTCAATAAAGGATATAAAATGGGAAAATATACCAAGGGATAATTTTTCCACTCTTTCAAAATCACTTTACCTTTTTCCATGGATAAATTCATAGAAATGACATGTTTCCAAATTCAATTTCTAGATCACGCAGGTGATTGTCAGCATAACTTTTCTACTAACTCTAAGATTCCTAGATGTGTTTCTGAATGTATCTAACCTTATTTTCCATTTTTGTATCCATCTCTGGTCCCAAAATAATTCTTTCTCCAGCATCATCAAGTATGTTAGAGCTCTACACTTCTTTCCATAGAGGGTTTCTTATGAATCCAACAGAATGATCGAGTGAAAGTTAATATTGTGTGAAAACTAAACTAGATTAAGGTGTTAATACCAACCATATTTGAAGTCCAAATAACAAGATATTAAAATATCCCCTAGGGTTTAAATTTTTCTCTCACATAGACCATCTATCTGGGGATGATTAATTGTGATGTAGGTTAACTCTATATAAAGAGCATGTTGAAGACTGTACTTGAAAGTCATGGTAATCCTCATATCTCGATCATATACAATTGATAGTGTTCCCCATGAAATAATATATCTTTAATAATGTAAACCCTTGTATGTTGATCTAGAGATAAATCTTCTCTAATGTATATTTAGTGTGATGACTTCGTAAGGTTATCAATTAATACCCATTTAGTAGTATTCCATTTAGACTTTCTAGGGAGCCCAAAAAAATTCCATGCTCATTTTTTCCCATTTTCACTATGGTATGGGTAATTTCTATAACATACCCTTAGAATTTTTTCTCTTCTCCAAAACAAGATTACATACCATGCATGGAGATATAGCCACAACAATATCTCTCTTCATTCCTTTCCACCATAAATACAATATCAAATATCTATACATCATTGTATTTCCAAGATGTATAGATAATGATGAACTATGAGCCTCCTCCAACATCTAATTCTTCAAATATCATATGTATGTAACACATACATGATTCATATACCTTATTAATCCATTGTGATCAAGGTTAAACTCATGAATATTAATGTCCTACTTTTTCAGCTCTATTCCATTCTTCTGTGCCTCCATTATCCTCATATGTATATGTGGTTGAAAATTTATTTGAGAAATATATTATTTCTCAAATTCCATCATGATTTCAAGAACCATTACATTCAAAGACATAAATATTGAATCTTTTGTGATCCTCATCCTAAATAATCTACTATGATTTTTTTAAATCAATGAATCAGCAACCTTCTTCACTTTACATTTGTGGTAATATAGTAAGCATTCATAATAATTAATTATCTCTAACCATATCCTATGGTTCATATTCAACTCCTTCTATATTATTATAAACATTAAATTATTGTGATCTGTATATATATAACACCTATATCCTTAACGGTAATGTGTCCAAATCAATAATGAAAAGATTACCGTAGCTTACTCCAAATCATGATTTAGGTAATTTTTCTCATGTAACTTCAACTATTGTGAGGCATAAGATATTACCATAACATTCTACATGATAATTTACCCTAATACCTTTATAAATGTATCAATATATATTATAAACCCTTATCCACTATAGGGTAATATATGTAAAATTTCTCTGAATAACCTTCTATGCAGTTCCTTGATTTTTTTTTCACATTCATCCATCTAAAAGAACGTTTCACTCTTCTAAGTTGACTTGGTGAGAATATTGGACAGATGAGAGATATTCTCTACAAAGAGACGATAATATCAATCCATTCTATGAAATATTTGCATCTTAGTCACCATTTATGGTCTGGGCCAACATTAAATAACATCCATCTTTGATGGGTATACAGATATAATATAACATGAGATTAGATGACCTGAAAATGTATCATTTAGTAGCCAAAATTCACATATTGTGATCTTTTATTATATTTTTTCCTTCATTAGGGTCTTCAGTCTAATCCTCAAGTTAGTTTAAGTCTCTTCATTTCAATTTGAAAATATATGAATATCATCTATAAATAATACCAAACAATGATCATTGTAACCTATAAAAATCTATTTATTGAACCCATTAATATAGTAGGGGAATTAGTAAAGAGAAATGGAATCAATATATACTCATTGTGTCCATAACATGTTTCGAATTCTGTCTTTGATTTATCTTCCTTATTAACCCTCAATTTATGACTTCTAAAATGAAGCTCAATCATAGAAATGTATTGAGATCCACATAGTTGATCAAATAAGTTGTCACTATGGGGTAGAGGATACTTGTTCTTGATAGTAATCTTGTTATGTTCTCAATAATCAATGTAGATATACATTGATCCATAATTCTTATTAACAAAAAGAATAGATACACCCAAAGGTGACACGCTTGGATGGATGAATCACTTATCATGATTCTCATGGAGTAGATTCTTCAATTCCTTCTACTCAATTAGGGTCATTCTATAGAGAATCATCAAAATAGGTGAGGATCCATGTATGAGATCATTTGAGAACTCAAAATTAAGATTTGGTGGAAGAATAGAAAATTCTTCTAGAAGGACATTAACAAACTCTATAACAATAGGAATACCATCAATGTTGTGTTTCTCCACAACAATCTGAGATAAACACCCCTTTTTAAAAGGAATCAAGACCCATAAAATGGATTTTATTTACTTTAGATGTTCATATTTATCGTCATATAGATAAAAATCATTGGTTTATTTGGAATGTAGAAAATAATTTCCCATCCTTATAAATTTATGTTGGATTTTGGTAGAGAAATACAATCCCTACATATGATAAATTCAAATTCGAATGGAGGAAGAATAATACGATTTATGAGAAGTACATTCCCAAAACAAATCAACATTTCTACGATAATATGAGTCTATATTCACAAATCCAATCACTCAACTATCTGGGTATAAACATTCCCTTGGGATTTAGATCATATTTAGAAACATACCACATAAACAATGTATTCATTCTTAGTAGACAAATCCTTTGACTCTAATACACAGCGTCATGATTTCTTAGTGAACTGATAAATACCTGATCATTAACACGACTAAGACACAATAGTCAACATTACTGTGGTGGCTCCAACCATTTTTTTCTTCTTCCTCCTAAAATAAAATTTTATTTTATTTAATATTTAACTAATTAATGTATAAAAAAGTTTTAAATTATAAATAATAAATTATATTGAAACACATACATGAATAATTACTTTATAGGTTCAACTATCATACCATAAGGGTTTTGTAATTTCTCACTCTGAAACATAGCAATCCTTCTCTAATTGCAATACATTCAAATTTGTCCATTTAGATTACTAATGTATTTTTTATAAACTAGGGTTGGAATTGATTTCAAAACTCTAAAGTAATAATTTCCCTCATTAAGGAAACATAGTTATCTAAATTGTATTATGAAAATATTTTTACATTATGATACAATATTTGTGAGATATTTTCATTTTTCATAGGATCCATTATTTCTAAAAATATAAAATAACAAAATTTATTCAATTTTATTAATTAAATTAATGATAATATATTATAAAAAAATAATCAAATATCATATTACTCAAAAACATTGAGGAGAAAATTAATGAGGGTAAATTATAATAAGTAAAAAAAAATTAAATATATTAATAAACATTATATAAATAAAAAATTAATGTTTGATGATTCAATTAAGATTTATAAAATTCATAAAATTAGGAATAAAAACATTACAAGATCCAAAAATTAAAAAAAAATGTGAATTTTTAGGAAATTATTATACCAATTCACTTTGAGTGTTTTTATTTTTTGAGTTTGGAAATAAATTGAGGGAGAATTCAATGTCTAAATAAGATAGTAGGAGATGATTATAAAGAATGAATTGATATTCAATGGTTTTTTACCTTAGCAGGGAAAGAAGAAAGTATTATATCATCGATGTTGATCCGGATGAGTTTACTCCTAATATTCTTCTATGTTTATTTTCAATTATTCTATTGTGTTTTTATGGAAAAAAATTTATGGCCTCGAATGCTTCATTTTGGATCGGTAATAGTTTAAAAAAATATTATAAATTAAGGTTACTTGATCATTTTGGAGAAACATCCAACATTGTGACAACCCCATGTTTAGTTTTCATTTAATGTTTTTTAGTGTTCATTTTTTAGTTATAATTTTAGTAACAATCCACATTGTAATCAATTGATCAAGATTGCCATAAATTATTATGTGCATGGTGTTCTTGATAAATTTTTGAATTTATAAATTTTTTTTATTATTTATCAATGAAAAACAGTATTGTATATCAATTAAATAATAATATGTTATATATAACATGAATAATATATTTATTATATAGTAGATAACTAGATTTTTTAATGATGGGTAATCTTTTATTGAAAATATTTTTCTACATATTTTTGTAACTCATATTCCATTATTTTCATTTCATAAAGATAATTTATAATTTTTATGAAATTTATCATTGAATTTTATAATAATTATTTTTGAACTTTTGTTTTAATAAATTAAATAAAATTTATTTATTGAGGATGTAAATTAATGTTAACATGTATTATAAATAAAAATTTATATATGATTAATATTAAAATATTAGATAAAATTATTTTTATAATATATTACCCTTAAATAAAAATAAACAAATGATAACACCCTTTACATGTTAAAAAATGTGCAAAAATATCAGTATTTGTTTTTATTATAACCAATACTGATATCAAAATAATATTATTTATTTATTTTACATATTTATAAAAAAAATTGATAATTAACTTATTTATTTATTATGTTAATAAAAGATAAACTCAAAAATCAGTTATTTTTAACAAAAATGAGATTAACAATCTAATTTTACAAAAATATTTAGGAGAATTGAAGTTTGTATTGTAGAAATATGATCAACAGTGATGTAATCCTTAGAAAATTATACCATGAGTATTGAAGTTGAGAATAAATGGAAAACCTAAACTATAAATGCATCATTGAACGTTATGAATAAATAATATCTATTACTCCTACTAATTTGTGGGGCTCAACTTCCACGTGTCAATATCCATTTTTTCTCCCCAATTACTCCTCTACTGCTAATTGCTTCCCTCCATTCAGTCGACGCTACCTGAAACCCTACCTTCATCTATTGTCTTCCTCCCCTATTCATGTGGTCCAGTAAAGCTCCAGTAATGCTCCCTGAAAATGTCTGCTCCGCTCATGCTATTTCTTTCCCAGTTCCAATCTAAGCTACTCTAAAACCCTACCCTTCCATTTTCTTTATCTCCCATGCATCCGGTCTAGCAGTCCACCTCCTTCTTTCTTTACGTCGCTGAAAATCGCGATATTCTACATTTCCATTCTCCCAGTTCCCCTTCCATACTCCCCTCGTTCCCCTTCCCTACTCCCCTCGCTCCCCTTACATACTCCCCTCGCTCCACCATATCACTCCCCATCACCTGTCCCTGTGTACCTCTTGGGATACTCCGACTCCACCTTCGCCTACTCCGTGTTCATCTCCTCCACCTCAGGCTCCTCCCCCTTAGGCTCATCCAAATCTGACAAGTCATCGACATCTCTAACAAATGGCTATACCTGGTTCCTCTTCGTGTTTAGACGAGCTTTGGGTACACATTCGTCTTCAGGAAGTCAACAGGTCATGACCTTGCTCGGATCTGGTGGGCGACGATGGCTCATCATATTCAAATAATGATGTAGGAGGTCATTATATCTGGAATACCCTAGATCTGGTATCCAATGTTGGTCATCTCAATAGGGACGAGGAGCTCATTGGCTCGGATACGGATCTTAACAGGGCGGCGGCGTGACTCAATAGAAAATGAAACTCAACCTCAAGAGTTTTTTTTTTACATTTTTTCAAAAAAATATTTTTTTAAATACCACCAGGGTAAAAAAATTATTTTTTTACCTCCCAAAGGCGGCACCTGGTGTACCGCCTTTGGGGGTTTTTCCGCCTAGGTCAAGGCGGAACATGGTGTGCCGCCTTTTCACAAAAATTAACCGCAAAGGCCGCACACCAGGTGTCGCCTTTTCATTAATGTTTTTTTTAAATTTTATTTTTATTTTTATTTTTTTGTTTTGTATATATATATATATATAAAACAAAACTTTTCAGCAGAATTTTTCTGCTATTTAATATCCAGCAGTTCTGCCATTACAGCAGTCTGCATTCTGACTGATACCCTCACCCAGGACTCCCTTTTATAAGGGTGTTTTCCCTGAAAACCATACTACATTTTCGATGTGGGATTCTGGTTCTCCTTTTCCTGCGCAGTACATTCTGCATTTCCGATGTGTGATTCCGTTTCAAGTACACGACTTTGAAAGACTATAAAACATAAACTATAAGACCAATATAAATGAAACTTTAAACACTGATTAAACTTATAAGAAATAGTTGAAAACAAAAATAATTTCATAAAAAATGTTGATAAAAATTAATTTATAAGCTTTCATAACCACCTACTTGAAACTTAAACATATTTCAAGTACGTGACTTTGAAAGCCTATAAAATATAAACTATAAGACCAATATAAATGAAACTTTAAAAAATGATTAAACATATAAGAAATAGTTAAAAACAAAAATAATTTCATAAAAAATGTTGATAAAAAATAATTTAAAAGCTTTCAAAACCACCTACATGAAACTTAAACATATTTCAAGTACGTGAATTTGAAAGCAAATAAAATATAAACTATAAGACCAATATAAATGAAACATTAAACATTAATTAAACATATAAGAAATAGTTTAAAACAACAAAAAAAATTAAAAAATATCCATGAAAAATAATTTATAAGATTTCAAAACCTCCTAATTGAAATTGAAAAATGTTTCAAGTACATGCCTTTGAAAAACTATAAAATATAAATTATAAGACCAATATAAATGAAAATTTAAACAATGATTAAACATATAATAAATAGTTGAAAATAAAAATAACTTCCTAAAAAATGTTGATGAAAAATAATTTATAAGCTTTCAAAACCGTCTACTTGAAACTTAAACTGTTTCAAGTACGCGAATTTGAAAGAATATAAAACATAAATTATATGAGTAATATAATTGAAACCTAAAACATTGATTAAAAATATAATAAATAGTTAATAATTAATTATTTAATTGGTAATATAATTATTCATTATATAATATTTAATCAGTAATATAATTAGTATAAAATATTTTTCATCAACATTTTTTAAGAAATTCCCTTTGTTTTCAATTATTTCTTATATGTTTAATCAATGTTTAAAGTTTCATTTATATTGGTGTTATATTTTATTACTCAATAATTATTACTTATATAATAATTATTTAGTTAATTATTAATATAACTATTAATTATATAATAACTAATTAGTTAATTAATAATATAATTATAGTCTTTCAAAGTCACGCACTGGAAACATTTTTAAGTTTCAAGTAGACGATTTTGAAAGCTTATAAATTATTTTTCATCAACATTTTTTATGAAATTCTTTTTTTTTCAAATATTTATTATTTTTTCAACTAATTTTTAAAGTTTCAATTATATTCATTTTATAGTTTATATTTTATAGTCTTTCAAATTCGCATACTTGAAACTTTTTTAAGTTTCAAGCTGGTGCTTTTGAAAGCATATAAATTATTTATAATCAAAAAATTTGATGAAATTATTTTTTTTTCAACTATTTCTTATATTTTTAATCAATGTTTAAAGTTTCATTTATATTGGTTATATATTTTATGTTTTATAGTATTTCAAAGTCGCGTACTTGAAACATTTTTAAGTTTCAAGTAGGCAGTTTTGAAAGCTTATAGATTAATTTTCATCAATATTTTTTAGGAAATTATTTTGGTTTTCAACTATTCCTTATATGTTTAATCAATGTTTAATGTTTCATTTATGTTGGTCTTATATTTTATGTTTTATAGTCTTTCAAATTCGCGTACTTGAAACATTTTTAAGTTTCAAGTAGACAGTTTTGAAAGATTATAAATTAATTTTTATGGACATTTTTTAGGAAGTTTTTTTTGTTTTCAACTATTTATTATATTTTTAATCAATTTTTAACGTTTCATTTGTATTGGTCTTATAGTTTATGTTTTATAGTCTTTCAAAGTCGGGAACTTGAAACATTTTTAAGTTTCAAGTTGATGGTTTTGAAAGATTATAAGTTATTTTTTGTCAACATTTTTTATGAAATTATTTTTGTTTTCAACTATTTCTTATATGTTTAATCAATGTTTAAAGTTTCATTTATATTGGTCCTATAGTTTATCTTTTATAAGCTTACAAAGTCATGTACTTGAAATATGTTTAAGTTTCAAGTAGGTGGTTTTGAAAGCTTATAAATTAATTTGTATCAACATTTTTTATGAAATTATTTTTGTTTTCAACTATTCCTTATATGTTTAATCAATGTTTAAAGTTTCATTTATGTTGGTCTTATATTTTATGTTTTATAGTCTTTCAAAGTCGCGTACTTGAAACAGAATCCCACATCAGAAACACAGAATATACTGCGCAGAAAGAAAAGAACCAGAATCCCACATCGGAAATGCAGTATGATTTTTAGGGCAAGCCCCCTTATAAAAGGGAGTCCAGGGTGAGGGTTTCTGTCAGAATCTAGACTGCTGTAATGGAAGTGCTGCTAGATATTAAATAGCAGAAAAATTATTCTGAAAAGTTTTGTTATATATATATAAAAAACAAAACAAAACAAAAAAAAATAAAAAATTTAATGAAAAAATTTTAATGCAAAGGCAGCACTTGGTGTGCCGCCTTTGCTGTTTATTTTTGGGAAAAGGCGGCACACCATGTGCCGCCTTGCCCTGGGCGAAAAAACCCCTAAAGGCGGCACACCAGGTGCCGCCTTTGAGGGGTAAAAAAAATAATTTTTTTTAACCTAGATGTATTTTCAAAAAAAAAATTGAAAAAATGTAAAAAAAACTCCAACCTCGACGATGGTGGCTTGATGGTGGCATGGTGGCATCGGCTTTGCCTGGGATCAAGATTTTCAAATTCAAACAGTGATGCCAGAACCAATAGAAATGGTGTCCTCATCCAAATGTTGAGGAAGAGGATCGATTGAGATGACTGAAATCCTACCCAGTTCCAATATAAGCTGCGCCGAAACCCTACCCTTCCATTTTCATCACCTCCCACGCATCCAGTCCAGCAGTCCACCTACCGCTTTCTCATTGCCTCTGAAAATCGCGACCATCTGCATTGTCATTTTCCCTGTCTACCTTCCCCTCTCTCCTTGCTCCCCCATCTCACTCCCCATCACCCATCCCCATGTCCCTCTCGGGCTGCTCTGACTCCGCTTCTGCCTTCTTTATGTCCATCTCCTCCGCCTCGGGCTTATCTAGATTTGACAAGGCATCGAAATCTTTAAAAATGGCCAGATCAGGTTCCTCTTCATGTTCGGAGGATCTTTGGGTACAAATCAGGCTTTGGGAAGTCAACAGGTCGGCAACCTTGCTCTGATCTGGTGGCGATGATGGATCATCATATTCAAATGATGAAGAAGGAGGTCACTACATTTGGAATACCCCAGATCTGCTAGCCGATGTTGTTCATCTCAATAGTGACGAGGAGCTCATTTACTCAAATCTAGACCTTAACAGGGCAGCGGCGTGACTAACGGTTATTGGGCGCCCTCCTGCCTCCTCAATTAGAGCACAACGTAGTTTCTCTATTAATGAGGTATTTTTAATGCAGGCCAAGACCGTGTTAATTAATCCACGCGGTGACACGCTTTTGACATGAAGACATTATTTAACACGGATTATTTTTTCTTATATAAGGAGGCAGGGGCAAGGCATTTCAACACACCGACACCAACAACACCGAGACCAAATCTCATTTGGTGATCGCCTTTCTTCGACGATCATCTTTACTACTCTCCATCTTTGATTCACTACTTTTATTCTTGAGTATTACTTTTGAGATCCCTTCAACTTTGGGGGAGTCTATATTGTGTACCTATTGATTTTAGTGGATCCCTCTTTCTAGACTAGGTCCTGGGGTTTTTCCCTTTTGGGTTTTCCACGTAAAAATTTCCAGTGTTAACTTTTATTTCTGCACATTTCATTTTGGGTCGCTGCACATCCTTTTTATTTGGGGAGAAAGATTTTATTTCCATTTGGATTTCACTTTTCGATTGTTTACGCATTCGTTACTTTCCCGTCTTTCCCAACATATGGTACCAGAGGGTTTGGTTTTTTATTTCATATTTATTATAGAGGCCAATTACAGTTGGATGATTTTGTTGAATGGTACCAACTACCATATGTGGCGACTTAAAATGAAGGATCTGCTTTTTTATAGCAAATGAAAAGGTGTTTTGTGTCTCAATATTGGAGAAGGGGTTCTGTTAATCAAGAAAGCTTTTGTAAGAACACAATCTGTCCAAAAAGAAATTGGAATTCGGGCTTGAAAAAATAATGACCGGGCCACATTCAATAGGTGTTGATGTTTTCTTTCCACAATAGAGTTTTTATGCGGTCTATCTACACATGAAAACTGATGCAAAACTCCTTTATCTTGGAAAAACTCAGTAAAATATAACTCCGGTGCATTATCAGAATGAAACACTTTGATTTTGGCAGAAAACTGAGTTGAAATCATGTTGAAAAACTTCGGTATCACAGAGACAACATCAGATTTATTTTTCAACAAATAAACCCAAGTAAAACGAGTGCAATCATCAAACAGATTCAAGAAAAAACGATGTCCAGTATAAGATATTGTTTTATATGGTCCCCAAATATCACAGTGCACAAGATCAAAAGGAAATTTTGACAAATGATTATTGGATTCAAAAGGCAACCTTCTTTGTTTAGAAAGAGTACAAATGTAACAAGGATTTGATTTATGCAATCTAGTTACATCACATTTCAACTGTTCTTTCAAAGAAACATGTCTCTTATAAGAAATATTTCTTATCCTATTATGCCAAATATGAGCAGAAACATTATTGAAAGAGGCATTAGAAAAAGAACTCAAACATTGAGCATTAAGAACATAGAGATATTGAACTTTGTCACCCCTACCAATAATCCTCTTGGTTGATAGATCCTGGATAACAAAACAGTCAGGAAAAAAACTCACTGTAAGACCAGTTCCAGTAACTAAAGCGCTGACTGAGATAAGATTGAATTTGAATTGTGGAGCAAATAATACATCCTTAAGCACAAGGTCAGAATGTAGTTTAACATCACCAACAAAATGAACCAAAATCTGAGAATGATTTGGAAAAGTGACTATTGTATGACGAATAGGATGCAGAGAAGCAAAAATACTGGCTTGTGAACAAATATGTCGAGTTTCTCCTGAGTCTACAATCTAGAACTGATTTTATGAGGATTCAGAGAAACAGAGAAACAAATACCTGCTAGACAATCAGTTTGAGAGGAATCAGGAGCATTGGTGGCCTTTGTTGAGCTACTCAAATGTGTATAAAGCATGGACATTAGCTACTGATATTGACCAGAGTTTAGATTCTGAACAAAACCTCCAAAAGAATTAAACTGATCTGATTTTTCAGAAGTAGTAACTTGATGTGCAACAACATTAGAATTATTGTTAGATCTGAACTTAAAACTTGGAGGATATCCATGGATCTTGTAGCAACGATCCACAATATGTCCATGAAACTTACAATGTGTACAATATGACCTGTCTTTTTTCTGATTCTTGGAACCAATAGAACTGAAATTCTGATGCTTTTGAAAGCCTGATCCATTAGATTTAATAGCATCTGTTTTAATAGAAAAATCCATTGTTCCAGTAGGATTGCTCGAATCAAAGGAAAGAACAGAATTTCTTTATTATTCATCTTGAACAATCAGAGAAAAAACTCGATTGATAGGAGGCATCATATCCACAAGAAGAAACTGGCCACGAATCTGAGAGAAAGAGTCATCAAGTCCCATTAAGAAAGACATTATATACTCCATTTTATGATGATTGTTTAGATTTTTAACTCCATCATAAGAGCACTTTCCACAAGAACAATCAGGTCGGTAATTACTCAGCTCTTCCCATACAGTTTTCAGCTTTGTGAAGTAAATACTAACAGAACTCTGTTCTTGGCGCAAATTCATCAATTCACATTTAAGCTGAAATATTCTAGGTCCATTATTTTGTTGAAAATGATCCCTAAGATCAATCCAAATTTCTCGAGCAGAAGTAGAAAAAATAACACTGGCAGAAATTTCTTTTGAAACTGAATTTAAGATCCAATATATAACAATATTATTATTGCAAATATAAGAATTATGAATATTGTTGTCATTACCTTGCAGATCGGGAAGCGAACCATCAATAAACCCCAATTTTGTTCTTCAAGGATAGAGAAATTATCATCGCACGACTCTAGTTGGTGTAATTCTCTCCAACGAGCTATTGTGAGACAAGAATTTGTCTAGGGCTACCAGAATGATGAAGATAGTAGGGATTTGAAGGTTCAAATATGGAAGTCTGGTTTGTATTGGTATGCTCCTCCGAACTTGAATCACTCATCAAGGAATGAGTCTCCATTGAAAGGAAGAGAAGAAGTAGCAAATTTACAGCGGATTAATTCTGCTCTGATACCATATTGAGCTCCTGGAGAAGAAGAGCGGAAGAGGTGAGTGCGAGCAAGAGCGATAGAAGAGCGGAGATGTCGTTTTTCTTATTTTTGTAAAAGTACATAAGAAGGCTATTTATAGCCACAGTTATAGGGAAATATAAAAATAACAAAATATCAAACTAAACAGTAGAAAATAAAACTCTAAAACATATTGAGCTCCTGGAGAAGAAGAGCGGAAGAGAAGAGTGCGAGCAAGAGCGATAGATGAATGGAGATGTCGTTTTTCTTATTTTCATAAAAGTACAGAAGAAGGATATTTATAACCACGGTTACAGGTAAATATAAAAATAACAAAATATCTAACTAAACAGTGGAAAATAAAACTCTAAAAAATGATGACCCCACCGACATGCGACCTTCAAGCCACCATCATCGATGTTGAGTTGCATTTGTTGTTGAGTCACATCGCAGCCCTGTTAAGATCCAAATCCAATCCAATGAGCTCATCGTCGTTGTTGAGATAACCAACAATGGATACCAGATATGGGGTATTCTAGATCTAGTGACCTCATTCATCATCATTTGAATATGATCATCCATCTTTTCCCACAAGATCTGACCAAGATCTCTGACCAGTTGACTTCCTAAAGCCAGATATGTACCCAAAGCTTTTCCGAACATGAAGAGGAACCAGGCCGGGCCATTTTTTAAAGATGTCGATGCCTTGTCAGGTCTGGATGAGCTCGAGGAGGAGGATCCTAAAGCGGAGGAGCCTGAGGCGAAGGAGATGGACATGGAGGAGGTTGAGGCAGAGTCGGAGTAGCCTGAAAGGGACATGGGGACGGGCGATGGGCATTGAGATGGGGGGTGAGGGGAGTGACGAATGGAGACGGGGAGAATGGCGATGCAGAAGGTCACGATTTTTAGTGGCAACGAGAAAGTGGGAGGTGTACTGATGGTCCAGATGCATGGGAGATGAATAAAATTGAAGGGTAGGGTTTCAGGGTAGGTTAGATTGGAGCTGGGTAGGGTTGCGGTCATCTCGATCAATCCTCTTCCTCAGAATTTGGATAAGGACACTGTTGCTATTGGTTCTGCCATCACTGTTCGAAGCTGAAAATCTTGATCTCAGGCAAAGCCAACCCCGTCGATGGGCCACCTCCAAGCCACCATCATCGAGTTTGGGCCGCCTTTTCCCTTGTTGGGAAAGATGGGAAAGCAACGAACGCGCAAACAATCGAAAAGAGAATGTGCAATGGAAATAAAATCTTTCCCCTCAAATAAAACGGATGCGCAGTGACCCAAAATTAAATGTGTAGAAAAAAAGTTGGCACTGGAAATTGTTACGTGGAAAACCCAAAAGGGAAAAACCATGGGACCTAGTCCAGAAAGAGGGATCCACTAAAATCAAGAGGTACATGGTAGAGACTCCCCAAAAATAGAAGGGATCTCAAATGTAATGCTTAAGAATAAAAGCAGTGAATCAAAGATGGAGAGAAGTAAATATGATTGTCGAAGAAAGGCTATCACCAAATGGTATTTTCTCTCAATGTTGTTAGTGTCGGTGTGTTGAAATGCCTTGTCGCTGCCTCCTTATATAGGAAAAAATAATTCAAGTCAAATAATGTCTCCGCATCAAAAGTGTGTCACCGCATGAATTAATTAACGTAGTTTTGGCCCACATTTAAAACACCTCATTAATAGAGAAACCGCATGGTTCTCCAATTGAGGAGGCATTACATGGTGCGCCAACCAGGAAAGCACCCAACAAACTCCCCCTCTGAATCAAGTGGGGATCACCGCCAACCCTGAAATCTGTCGGCAAGTCTCAAATTTTCCGCTGGGTAAACTCTTAGTCAACATGTATGACCCATTGTAATTAGTGTGGATCTTCTAAAGCTCTAACTGTCTCGAATCAAGGATATTGCAGATCCAATGATATTGAACATCGATATGTTTTTACCTTTCATGAAAAGTGGAATTCGTTCCCAAACAAATAGCACTCTGACTATCACAAAATAAAACATACATGTCCTGATTTAAACTAAGCTCTTGAATAAAAGTTTTCATCCACACAAATTCTTTTCACACCTCTGTAGCTGCAATAAACTCTGACTTTGTGGTATATAAAGCAACACGTCTCTGCAATCTAGACAGCCAAGATACTGCTCCCCCTGTAAAAGTGATCAAATAGCCTGGAGTAGACTTCCTCAAATCCATATATCCTACCATATCTAAATCTATATAGCCACAAATCATAGGTTCCCCTTTTCCAAAACACAATCTCATATCATAAGTACCGCAAAGATAACAAAGAATGTACTTAACTACTTTACAATTCTCTCTACCTAGATTTGATAGAAAATAATTGACCACGCCAATTGCATGATCTATATCAGGTCTAGTACATACCATAGCATAAATCAAATAGCCAATGATAGATGAATAAGGTATGTGCTACTTCTTCTCTCTCTCTTCATCAGTAGAAGGTGACTGACTGGTGCTGAGCTTAAAATGTAAAGTAAGAGGAGTACTAACCACTTTCGTTTTGTCCATAGAAAATCTCTGAAGAACCTTCTCAATGTATTTCTCCTAAGATAACAACAATTTCTTGGCCTTCCTGTCACGGGAGATTGTCATGCCAAGAATCTGTCATGCTGACCCCAAGTCATTCATCGCAAAAGACTAACAAAGACCCTTCTTCAATCTGTCAATTCTAGAAGTATCATGGCCAACAATGAGCATATCATCAACATAAAGCAATAGTATAATAAAATCATCATCCTTAAATCTATGAACAAAAACAAAATGATCAAAATATGTCTTCCTAAAACCCTGATGATAAATAACAGATTCAAACTTCTTATACCACTGCCTCAAAGCATGCTGCAAACCATACAAACTCTTCTTCAACCTGCAGACATGATTTTCTTTACCTGTTTCAAAAAAACCCTCTGGATGCTCCATATAAATCTCCTCCTCTAAATCTCCATGGATGAAATATGTCTTCACATCCATCTTATCAATCTTCAGATCCAAACTAGCAGCCAAACCAAGAACAACCCGAATGGAAGACATTTTAACAACAAGTGAGAAAATATCATCAAAATCAATACCTTTCTTCTGGATGAAGCCTTTGACAACTAACCATGCCCTGTATTGTGGAAGAGAAATGGATTATTCATTCTTAATCTAATAAATCCATCGATTTTGCAAAGCTCTATTACCTATCGGTAACTTCACCATCTCAAAAGTGTGGTTGTCATACAATGATTTCATCTCGTCATCCATTGCTGCAACCCATATGTCTTTCTGTTTGCTTTCCATTACCTCATCAAAAGATTCTGGTTCTCCCCCTTCAGCGAGGAGCACATACTCATCAGGTGAATATCGAGTAGAAATGGTGTGATGTCAATATGACCTTCAGAGTGTAACTGCGGGTTTATTAATGACCCCAGGAACCAGATCATCAGAAACAAAAGGTGCATCAGAAACATCAACTCCAACTTGTTCACCTTGAGCATCATTTTGTACATCAATGTGGTCATCAGAATCAATAATATGAGGTAAATGTGAATCAGAACCTAGATCAAGACTTACAAAACCATCAGAAGTTGGAGAAGAATATTTTTATCCCTTATCAATGTCTGTAATAGTCTGATCCTCCTTAAACACTGCATCGCGGCTTCGAACAAGTTTCTTCAAAACAGGATCATAGAACCTATACCCAAAATCATCGTTTCCATATCCAATAAAAATACATTGGTGTGTCTTACCATCCAGCTTGGATCTCTCATCTCTAAGAACATGAACAAAAGCCTTTCAACCAAAAACACGCAAGTGGTCGTACTTGATCTCTTTTACATACCAAAACTTGTTGGGAGTGTCTATCTGAAAAGCAACTACAGGTGATAAATTGATAATATAAGCAACATTAAGTAAAGCCTCGCCCCAAAAATGTATAGGTAACTTTTCTTCAGAAAGAAAACAACAAAATATTTCCAACAAAGTCTTGTTCATCCGTTCAGCTACACCATTCAACTGAGGTGTCTTGGGTGGCATCTTATGATGCCAAATACCTTCCTGCCTGCAATACTGATCAAACGGACCACAATACTCTCGCACATTTTTAGTGTGAATACATTTCAATTTCTTTCCCAATTCCCTCTCAGCAGAAACATGAAAATTCATAAAAACACTGAGCACCTGACTTTTGGCATTCAAAACATAAACCCAGAGCTTTCGTGAGTGGTAATCAATAAATGTCACAAAATAAAGACCACCACTAAAGGTCTTAGATTTCAAAGGACCACAAATGTCAGAATGTACCAATTCAAGTACCTGTGACTTCCTGTGTGGAGGATGACTACTGGAACTCACTCTACTCAGTTTTCCAGCCATGCAATGATCACATGTGTCCAATTTGATAGTCTTCAAATCTAGAAGAATGTTTCTCTTGTCCAAACAACCAATCCCTTTCTCATTGATGTGACTGAGCCTCTTATTCCAAAACTAGGATGAAACACTGCACTCAACGATGCAAGCAGTATCACAAGAAATAGAAGCTCTAGTCCAGTACAAACCTGACTGCTTCTTCCCTCGAGCCACAATCAAAGATCCCTTGTAAAGATTTCATTGGAAATAACCAAAAGTGATGATAAACCCTTCATCATCAAGAATGCTAGTAGAAATAAGATTCAAACAAACCTCAGGTGCATGTCAAACATTCTTCAAAATCAGCTTACTTCCTGTACTGGTCTCTAATCAAACAGTCTCAATGCCATCAACGTCATCATGACCATCATTTCCCAACTTCAAAATCCCAAAATTACCTTGGTTATAAGATGTAAAGAACTCCTTCTTCGATGTCACATGAAAACATGCACCACTGTCAACAACCCAACAAGAATCATCAGAAGCAATATTAATGGAGTCATAAACAATAACATGATCACCCCCTATAGCGGTGGCAACATAACCATCCCCGTCGCCATTTTTCTTCTGTGGATTTTCCTTCATTATGTTCTCTCTTTTAACCTGATAACAAAACTTCTTAACATTCCCCTTATTACCACAATGATGACATTCAAAATCTCTCTGCTTCGGTCTGGATTTACTTCTGCCTCTATTCTTACAATATCATATCATAAGTACCACAAAGATAACAAAAAATGTACTTAACTACTTTCTAATGCTCTCTACCTGGATTTGATAGAAAACAACTGACCACACCAACTGCATGATCTATATCAGGTTTAGTGCATACCATAGCATACATCAAATAGCCAATGACAGATGAATAAGGTATGTGCTACATCTACTCTCTCTCTTCATCAGTAGAAGGTGACTGACTGGTGTTGAGCTTAAAATGTAAAGTAAGAGGAGTACTAACCACTTTCATTGTATCCATAGAAAATCTCTGAATAACCTTCTCTGGGTTTATGTTTTGATCTTGTGCACTGTGATATTTGGGGACCATATAAAATAGTATCTTATACTGGACATCATTTTCTTGACTCTGGTTGATGATTGCACTCGTTTTACTTGGGTTTATTTGTTGAAAAATAAATCTGATGTTGTCTCTGTGATACCGAAGTTTTTCAATATGATTTTAACTCAGTTTTCTGCCAGAATCAAAGTGTTTTATTCTGATAATGCACCTGAGTTATCTTTTACTGAGTTTTTCCAAGATAAAGGAGTTTTGAATCAGTTTTCATGTGTAGATAGACCGCATAAAAACTCTATTGTGGAAAGAAAACATCAACACCTGTTGAATGTGGCCCGGTCATTATTTTTTCAAGCCCGAATTCCAATTTCTTTTTGGACAGATTGCGTTCTTACAGCAGCTTTCTTGATTAACAGAACCCCTTCTCCAATATTGAGACACAACACACCTTTTCATTTTCTATGCAAAACAGCTTCTGATTATACTCGTTTTCGAGTTTTTGGATGTTTGGCCTTTGTTTCTACCTTGGCTGCTCATCGAACAAAGTTTCAGCCTCGTTCTCGTGTCTATATTTTTCTTGGTTATCCACCTGGTGTGAAAGGTTATAAGCTCTATTATGTAGAGACCAAACAAGTTTTTCTTTCATGTGATGCAGTTTTTCATAAGGAAGTGTTTCCTTTTCATGTTATTACTAGTTCTGATCAAGTTATTGATCCCTTTCCAGATTTGGTTATGCCGCATTCTTCATTGAATTCTTCTTTTATTCCAAATTTACTGGAATATGATCCCTCAAATGATCTCAATCCACTTGTTACTTCTGATGTTCCCATTGATCATTTTGCTTCTACAAGCGATTTTTCCACAACTGAGGCTCCACCTGCTGATATTCTAGTTGATAACATTATAGCAATTACTGATGTTCCGTCTGGTGGTGGTGTTCTTCAAAAATCTACCATAATGATTCGCCAACCTCATTACTTGAAGGATTATCATTGAAATTTACTTGCAAGCCCTTATTCTTCTATTTCCACTATTGCATCTTATCCCATCTCCAACTACATTTCTTATCACGCTTTTTCTGATTTTCACAAACACTTTGTGCTCAGTGTATCCTCTCAAGTTGAGCCTCAATAGTATCATCAAGCATTAAATCTTCCTGAATGGATATTGGATATCCGTGAAGAGTTGAAAGCTATGGAAGCCAATAGCACCTGGACTATTCCTCCTCTTCCACCTGACAAGCATACCATTGGGTGCAAATGGATTTACTAGACCAAACTTGAATTAGATGGATCTATTGAGCGTCATAAGGCTCGTTTGGTAGCTAAAGGATATACACAACAAGAAGGTTTAGACTATATTGAAACCTTTTCTCCCGTGGCTAAATTGGTGACTGTAAAAGTTCTGTTTTCACTTGTTGCCTCGCATAATTGGAATCTTACCCAACTTGATGTCAATAACACCTTTTTACATGGCAATCTTTTTGAAAAAATTTATATGGATCTGCCTTTTGGCTATCCTCGATAGGGGGAGTATTCTTCATCTCAACCAAGATTAGTATGTAAGCTTCACAAGTCAATTTATGGTCTCAAGCAAGCTTCACGACAGCGGTATTCCAAATTTTCTCAAGCTTTAATCATGTTTGGCTTTCTTCAGTTAAAGTCTGATTAATCTCTCTTCACCAAAGGTTGTGGATCCTATTTTATTTATCTTCTAGTTTATGTGGATGATATCATCCTCACTAGTCCTTCATCTCAAGCCATTGATGAGCTCAAAGAGTTTCTGCACACACAATTTAAGCTCAAAGATCTTGGTTGTCTAAAGTACTTCCTTGGTCTTGAAATTGCGAAGTCCAAGCATGGTGTTGTTATTTCTCAACGCCACTACACTTTACAGTTGCTTGAAGATGCAGGTTACTTGGGTTGTAAGCCAACTGTTGTTCCCATGGATCCAAAACTTCATCTCACTACCACTAATGGTGATATACTTCCTGATATAACTCACTATCAACGCCTTGTTGGGAAACTTCTTTATCTTACTTTATCTCACCCAGATATTACTTTTTTTGTACACAATCTCACTCAATTCTTGGCCCAACCTCGACTTCCTCATCTCAAGGCAGTGCATCACCTGCTTCATTATCTTAAGAGAAGTCCCGGTCAAGGGTTATTGTTTTCTTCTAATTCCACCTTACAACTGAAAGCATTTTCTGATGCTGATTGGGGATCTTGTTCTTAATCTCGACACTCCATTACAGGGTTTTGCATCTTTATTGGAGAATCTTTAGTCTCTTGGAAGACCAAAAAGCAAACCACTGTACTTTGCTCCTCAGCTAAGGCTGAGTATAGAGCCTTATCGTCTACTGCTAGTGAGATTATTTGGCTACAACAACTTCTTCGTGACTTTCAGGTCAATGTTGTTTCTCCTGATTTTCTATATTGTGACAATCAAGCTGTGATACATATTGCCTCTAATCCGGTCTTTCATGAACGCACTAAACATATCGAGATAGATTGTCATTTTTTTCGTGAACAGATTGCTTCCGGAGTTCTCATGTTGCTGCCTATTTGTTCTCAATATCAATTGACGGACATGTTTACTAAACCTCTTCATTATAGTCAGATTTTCTCTTTGATGTCCAAGATGGTTGTCCTAGATATTTATTGGCCATCTTGAGGGGGAGTTTTAGAGTTTTATTTTCTACTGTTTAGTTAGATATTTTTTTATTTTTTTATTTCCCTGTAATTGTGGCTATAAATAGCCTTCTTCTGTACTTTTACGAAAATAAGAAAAACGACGTCTCCGCTCGTCTATCGCTCTTGCTTGCACTCGCCTCTTCCACTCTTCTTCTCCAGGATAATTTGGCCACAAGGGTTTTTTTAATGGGTTTGGGGTGAAATTAATTAGGGTAATGGGTTAGTTGAGCGCCACTTCATGTGGCGCTCAACATTTCGGGTGGCTAGTGCCACTTCAAGTGGCGTTTTGCCACCTTTTTTTTGTTTTTTTTTTGTTTTTTTGTTTTGCACCCCTCCTTTTTATTGTTTTTTTTTTGTTTTGTTTTTTTTGCACCTCGTCCCTTTTTAAATAAATATTTACAAAACTAATAATTAAAATTTTAAAAATATACTTATAAATATGTATTTAAAAATGTTAACTTATTTATAATTATATTTATAAATATATTTATAATTATATAATTATAAATTTATATTTATATAGTTATAAACCTTATTTAATTATATAATAAAATAATGAAATAAACCTTATATATAATTATTTATATAAATTTATAGATTTATATATAATTTTGTAAATAAAAAATATGTATTAAATTAAAAATATATGGTTTATTTATATTTATATAGTTATATTATATAAAATATAAGGGTTTTTTTTCTGATTTGTGTGTTTTATTTATATATTTACATATAAATATTATAAATATTATAATTATAAATAGTTATATATATGTGTGTGTGTATAAATATAATTATGTATATGTATAATTAAAAATAAATATTTATAAATATAAATCTATTTATATATATTTTTTAAATAAAAAATATATTTGTAATTATATAATTATAAACTAATCTTTATAAATAAATATTTATAATTATATAAATATGAATATATTTATAAATATATAATTATGAAAATATTGTTACATATATATTTAAAATTTATTTATAAATATATTTAATATTCATATATAAATATATATATATATATATAATTATATTTATAATTATATTTAGAATTATATTGTAATTATAGTTATACTTATATATTTATAATTATATATTTGTACATATATATATATAATTTTAAATCTATAATTACTAATCTATGTTTATATAGTTATAAGTAATTATTTATAAATAAATTTGAAATATTGTTAAACATATAATAAATTGGTAATAACAACAGTATTATTAATGACTATAAAATTTAAACTATATGACCAATATAAATGAAACTTAAAACATGGATTAAACATATACTAAATAGATGGAATTAAAAAAATTACGTAAATAATGTCGATAAAAAATATTTTATAGACTTTCAAAACCGTCTACTTGAAACTTAAAAATGTTTCAAGTATGTGAATTTGAAAGCCTATAAAATATAATATATATGACCAATATGAATGAAACTTAAAACATGGATTAAAAATATACTAAATAGATGAAAATAAAAAAATTACGTAAAAAATGTCGATAAAAAATATTTTATAGGCTTTCAAAACCACCTAGTTAAACTTAAAAATGTTTCAAGTATGTGACTTTGAAAGCCTATAAAATATAATCTATATGACCAATATGAATGAAACTTAAAACATGGATTAAACATATACTAAATAGATGAAAATAAAAAAAATTATCTAAAAACTGTTGATAAAAAATAATTTATAGTCTTTCAAAACCACCTAGTTGAAACTTAAAAATGTTTCTAAGTATGTGAATTTGAAAGCCTATAAAATATAAACTATATGACCAATATAAATGAAACTTAAAACATGGATTAAACATATACTAAATAGATGGAAATAAAAAAAATTACATAAAAATGTCGATAAAAAATAATTTATAGTCTTTCAAAACCACCTACTTGAAACTTAAAAATGTTTCAAGTATGTGACTTTGAAAGCCTATAAAATATAAACTATATGACCAATATAAATGAAACTTAAAACATGGATTAAACATATACTAAATAGATGAAAATAAAAAAATTACATAAAAATGTCGATATAAAATAATTTATAGTCTTTCAAAACCACCTACTTGAAACTTAAAAATGTTTCAAGTATGTGACTTTGAAAGCCTATAAAATATAAACTATATGACCAATATAAATGAAACTTAAAACATGGATTAAATATATACTAAATTGATGAAATTAAAAAAATTATGTAAACAATGTCGATAAAAAATATTTTATAGTCTTTCAAAACCACCTAGTTGAAACTTAAAAATGTTTCAAATATGTAACTTTGAAAGCCTATAAAATATAATTATTTAATATACAATAATTAATTAGTTAGTAATATAATTATTAATTATTATTCGTTGTTATAATTATTAATTATTAATGGTTAATTATTAATTAATTAATTACTAATTAGTAATTTACATTTATAAATATATTTATTATTATATAATTATAAATGTAATGTTTTTAAATATTTAAGTAGTCATGTAAAATATTTTTTGTTTACTATATGTATGTTTTTCTTTTCATTTTTCAAGAAATTATCAGATGTTTAGTCTGTGTGACAAATTTTGTTTATATTGTACTTGTACTTTATAATTTAATAGTTAATTTAAATGAGTTTGTATTTACTATATTTTTGATTTTCTTTTTATTTGTATTAAACAACAATTACTTATCATGGTAAATAAGTTTTTTAATATATACAACATGACATCCAAAAACATCAACGACGATGCCCCCCGGTACCACAACGCGACGTCTGAATCTCACGTCCTCTCCGCGTCCGACGTCCGTGTCGCTCCGGTGTCCTATCTGCGGGTTCCTCCTCTTCCGGTGCTTCTAGTGTCTCCCCATGATGTTGTGTAGAGGACTGACCAAAACCATGTGAGGAGGACGCCCCAAAATCATATGGGGCGTCATATGGCTCTAAAGCTCCTATAAATGGTAGAAATGAGGTACTGAAGAAGGCCTCGTCGGGAGGAGAGGGGGCACCATAAGCTGTGTGACTGCACCCAGATCGAAGTTCATAGTAGTCTGCGGAGACGCTATATGTGGTATATAAGCGTCTCCCTGTTGTGCAAAATCATTAGTTGGTTGGGCCGGATCATCTCTCTGTGGTGCGGCGACATCTGCAGGAGCCGCTCTCAGATGTCGATGTCGTCGCCTCTGCCCCTCCGAATGTGCTCATCTCTGTCGTCCAGCTGGCAGAGGCGGTGGCGGTGCATCCTCCTCAGCAGGCATAGCAGTGACATCGTCATCCTCAGGTGTTTCAGCCTGAAGATAGGGATCAGGATATATCTGTGGCCCCTCATCAAAAAAACGGTCACGTATCAACCGGAGATGATCGAATAGAGCCACCACATCCCGATGAACTACATCCCGCAGAATATATGCATGCTCCTGAGGTTGTGTGGAATGTGCAAGATGATCAATGGCATCTGCCTGCAAATGAAATAACATTCAAATTAATATAAAAAATGAGTTAAACAAAAATAATAAATCTTAGTAAACATACCAACTACTAAATGTCAATCCCATGACGTGTAAGGTACATGATGGTGTGACGTCAATACCAGTGTGCATAACCTCCCTGATCAGATAACTGAGAGTGTGCTGTGGTATATCCATGTGGAAAGATACTGAATCGGGCACGCCTGTCCCAAAGCTCGATATAAGATGCATGATGTTGCCGCCAGTCTGTCGTTTGTCTACCTATAAGCACAATCAAATGTAACTCGGTAGACTGTCATGGTGTCATGGGGATATGCTGTATAAAACCGAATCGGTGCATGACCCGGTCTGGTTGGTGCCACTCAATGATGTGGAAGTGAATGAGTGGCACCACTACAACACGATCTCCAACCATAGCTGTGCAGTATAGTGGAAGTGATGCGTAGATATAACCTGTATAATGAGTCCATGAAACCTGAAATGTAAACTCAAAAAATAGGTCATATAGTAGCATGATAATGTTACTGAGATTATATTGAAATAACTTAAAATAGTGATAACAAAACAAATTTTCCTACAAAAAAATACTGTTTAACTTACATCAGCTGGCACTATGGCGTCGAATATCTGTCAGAAGTTGTGCACACTATGTCTCGGAGTATGTGCAAACTTCTGAGACTGACTCCACCTGGTGAAAAAGAGTAATCTACGGTAATTTTATAAAAAACAATAACAAAAGTACTAAATAACTAAAAGTAATGACGTAGACATACCAGCTTCCCCGAGGACAGTCCTGAAGTAGCTCTGATGCAAGCGGTGCGACAACTCGAGGAGCGGTGCGTGGAAAATGCTCTCACGCCCACATCTGTACTAACACCATGCAACCTGCAATCTGATGTGAATCGGCCTGAAAACTGGTGCAGAGAGATCTGTACAGATGTGCTAATACAACGGACCCCCAACTGTATGTAGTCGTCTGATCCAGATCCTCAAGTAATGGGAGGTACATCATGTGTACCAAAGCAGTGGAGTAGTCGACGCACAACATGCCTCCGAGCAGCCGCAAAATGTATGCACGTGTGTGCGGAAGAAGCGTCTCCTCGTCTACATCATCAGGAATGACGCTGAAATGCTGATCAAGCCACCTCATGTGCAAGTGCGAACCCTGGAGGACACCCCGTGCACCGATGACGTCAATGCCTAGCAGCCTCTGTATGACTGCAGCCCAATCGCCAGTACTGGCACCCGTAACTGCATGTCCATGGATAGGTAACCCAAACATGTAGGCAACGTCCTCTAATGTAATAGTCATCTCCCCCTCTGGGAGATGAAATGTGTGTGTCTCTGGTCGTCATCTCTCAACCAACGCAGCTATCAAATGATGGTCAATGGTCTTGAAGTCATACATAACGACTCCATAAAAGCCTGCATGTCTAAGGTATGGACAAATAGCTGTCGGCGGTGCCTCATGATGGAAACGATGTGCTCTCCGAACATGAAGATGTCTAACAGGTTGTCGCGCCAACACATCACGCGACACGTGCGTCTCCTGGCCAAATAAAAGTGGCTGCTCCATCTGAATGTGCAAACAGTAAAACATTAATTTCATGTAAGATATGACATTTATCATTTAAGATATGAAATTTATCATTTAATGATTGAAAGAAGCATAAACACATTGGATCAGTTGTTGTCTCCCGTGTTGGGGTGTTGGGGTGAAGACGTTCGGAGTTTCCTCATTTTTGTTTTGTGGCCATTGTAAGTTCATCTTTCATTATAAAAGACTGATGACATTTTCATTTAATAGTTCAAATGGTTTTGTTTTTTTGAATGTGAACCTTTAAATTGTTAGCACTGCATGAGTAGCTTTAAACAAACAACACCAACTCAAAAAAAAAGTACCTGTATAAGAAAACATTTATGCGTCGTGTGCCGGTGTATTTAAATGATGTATTATGGTTATTTCTGTTGTTGTTTCTACTGATGTAGTGTGTTGGAAGAATACTGACATTTATTTGGATTCATTGATCAATAAATCCAAATAAACATCAGTATTCTTCCAACACACTACATCAGTAGAAACAACAACAGAAATAACCATAATACATCATTTCAATGAACCCGCACACGACGCATAAATGTTTTCTTATACAGGTACATTCCTTTTTTTAGTTGGTGTTGTCTGTTTAAAGCTACTCATGTAATGTTGACAGTTCGACAAAGAATGTCAAGTGAAATCTTGGTACATTTTCCAAAAGTTACCCGATATACAAGTAAGACAAATATGATTAAAAATGGTGATAATGATAAAAATGATTACATGCACAAAGTTTTACAGTAACTGATAGAGTACATGATTCATTTTAACCATTAGATGATTGTTCTATGTGTCTAGGGCAACGTGTCTTCGTATGACCTTCCTGGCAGCATACGCTGCACCGTCGTCCAACTGGATGTTCACTAGGCCAATCCATCTCATTCCGAATACGAGTCGACTTTGACCTCCCGTTAGGTCGAAGTCGTCGAAGTCTATTGTTGTTCGGTAGAAGCGTGAGTGCGCCATCAGGAAGCCGAAAATTCTAATATTCTCCGATTGACATCCACGAAGTAATGTAGCAGGAGTTGATGTTTTCGAGTCGATAAGCCGGATCAACGAACTGCTCCCAAGATACGTGTAGCTATGCAGGCAGAGCAACTGGAGAGGCAAAACGCAGTGCAACCGGAGAACTTTGAAAGAGAGGGGTTGGGGAAGTGAGGAGATGGGAAATGAGGAGGGCGAGCGGCCTTATTTATAGGCAGGGGGGTTTCGACGCCACTTCAAGTGGCGCCGAATGGAGAGGGAACAAAGGAGCAGCGCCACTTGAAAGTGGCGCTGTTCGTTGGTAATATATTCTTTCAGCGCCACTTCAAGTGGCGCTGAAGAGATGATTGCCTGAAATGGCTGAGCGCCACTTGGAGTGGCGCTCGACTCATCCTTTGAGCGCCACTTCATGTGGCGCTCAAATGCCCCATTCTCTTAATTTTTTTCACTCTAAACCCATTAAAAAAAAAGACACCCCACACGTCAAATTTGCCTATTTTTCTGGAGGAGCTCAAAAGACTGGGATCAAGATTTTAAACTTCAAAGAGTGTTTCGAGAACCAATGGAAATGGTGTCTTCATCCAAATGCCGAGGAAGAGGATTAATCGAGTTTCCCCAAAACCCGACCCACTCCAATCTAAGTTGCCCCAAAACCCTACCCTCCATTTTCTTCATCTCCCACGCATCCGGTCCAGCAGTTCACCTCCCAGTTTCTCCTCGCCGCTGAAAATCACGACCTGCATCGCCATTCTCCCCCTCCCTTCCCCGCTCCCCTCACTCCCCCATCTCACTCCCCCATCTCACTCCCCCATCTCACTCCCCATCTCCCGTCACCATGTCCCTCTCGAGCTGCTCTGACTCCACCTCCGCATGCTCCATGTATCTCTCCTCTGCCTCGGGATCCTCCACCTCAGGCTCATCCAGATCTGACAAGGCGTCCACATCATTAACAAATGGCCAGACCTGGTTCCTCTTTATGTTCGTATGAGCATTGGGTACAGATCTGGCTTCGGGAAGTCAACAGGTCGGTGACCTTGCTCGGATCTGGTGGGTGACGATGTCTCATAATTTTCAAATGATGACAAAGGAGGTCACTAGATCTGGAATACCCAAGATCTAGTAGCTGATGTGGTCATCTTAACAGCGATGACGAGCTCATTGGCTCGTATCTGGATCTTATCAGGGCGGCAGCGTGAATGAACAGCAACGGCGTCTCTACCTCGACGACGGTGGCATGGAGGTGGAACATCGGCGGGGTCGGCTTTTCCTAGGATCGAGATTTTCAACTTCGAACAACGATGCCAGAACCAATATCAACGTTGTCCTCATCCAAATGCCGAGGAAGAGGATCGATCGGGATGATTGAAACCCCACCCATTTCCATTCTAAGCTGACCTGAAACCCTACCCTACCATTTTCTTCATCTCTCACGCATCTGGTCCAGCAGTCCACCTCCCGCTTTCTCGCCGCTGCTGGAAATCATAACCTTCTGCATCGCCATTCTCCCTGTCTCCCGTCCCCGCTCCCCTCGCTCCCCCATCTCACTCCCCATTGCACTTCCCCATGTCCCTCTCGGGCTGGTCTGACTCCGCCTACTCTGTGTCTATCTCCTCCGTCTCGAGCTCCTCCGCCTCGGACTCATCCAGATTTGACAAGGCATTGCCATCTTTATCAAATGGCTAGGCCTGGCTCCTCTTCATGTTCAGAAGAGCTTTGGGTACAGATCTAGCTTCGGGAAGTCAATAGGTCGGCTACCTTGCTCGGATCTGGTGGGCGACAATGTCTCATCATATTCAAACGATGACGAAGGAGGTCACCAGATCTAGAATACCCCAGATCTGGTAGCCGATGTTGGTCATCTCAACAACGACGAGGAGCTCATTGGGTCAGATCTGGATCTTAACAGGGCGGCGGCATGACACAACAGCAAAGGCGGCTCAACCTCGACGATGGTGGCTTGGAGGTGGCACGTCGGCGGTGTCAGCTTTTCCTGGGATCGAAATTTTCAACTCCGAGCAGTGATTCTAGAACCAATACCAATGGTGTCCTCATCCAAATGCCGAGGAAGAGGATTGGTCGAGATGACTGAACTCAATCGAAGGCGGCGGAGGGGGGGTCATCCCAGTTTCTACATTGAAGACAGCGGCCAACCAAGTTGCAGAACGAGACACAAGTCGCTGATTAAATGCCATCGAAATGAAAGATGTTGAAGGTGTCAAAACTGAAGATGCTGAGCCAGGAATCAAAGATCGTGCTTGCTGGTCATTTTTTTCACATGTTCGATTGAAGAGATAGGGCCTCGATTCCGCCAAATGATTCAGCTGTGAGTACAAGGGAGGGTGCACTGCATGTGCTCGAAGAAATTCCAATGAGGATATCCTAGCTCAAGTTGCGTTGTTGCTTGCAGAACCGAGTGCAAGCTCAAATTGAATGACAACGTAAGGACCTCAATCCAGCTAATGATTCCCAGGAGAGGTGCATTGATCGTTTGGCGGCTTGGGAAGGGGATATCATGGTGCTGGACAATGATAAATAAGCAGGTCTCAATATTTTTCTGTAACTTACATGTATTAGGTCTCAGTATTTAGGTCTGAACATTTTCGGTAAACTTTTTGCATTAGGAAGTAAAGTTTAATAACAATATTTTCTTGACCTAATACTAATTTCTACTTGTAGATATTTTTGATGACACAAAAAATTCACATCGTTTGGAATATGGAGATTTATCAGGTAATAATTCATATTATATGTCTTATACATACAAGCTAAATTTAAATGTTTTCCCCACCTCCTTATACCCTTGAATCAAACATCATACTCTTAAATCAAACATCACTGCTATCATTTTATCCAGCATGATGGTGATTCAGAGAAGCATAAATGGTGTTTATTCATGTTATGGTATGTTCTTATGCTATTTAAGCAGTTTTCAACCGAACTATGACTCACAGCTTCCGATTCGAATGTGGTAGGGTTTATTTGGATGACGATTGTTCTATTTCCTCAAATATCAATTTGATTTCTGCTGTTTGGGTTTTGATTCACTCTAATTTTCTTCGGTATGTGATGGGTGCTTAATTAGAATGTGAGTTTAGGTTGGTTTCATGCTATATTTTTGCGTAATCGATTCTCCGATTTCTTTTATTTTTACAGTTGAAGAAGTTTCTAGCCTCAGGAAGCACAAGAATGTAGGGGAAGACGGTAGGTGCATCAGAGTGCTAGGAGATTTTGGAAACTTGATTACTGAGGAAGGAATTGATGGGAAGCCCGTTGCTTGGGTCTCTCACCCCGCCACGAGATCAGTTTCTCTTCTCTTCTTCTTCACTCTCTGTTTCTTATCATAGACACTGTTGTTTAGTAGGAGTTTCTATGCACAATTACATGCCAAAGCATAAGCTCCAACCATCAAGAAAAGGATATGTTTTTTAAATCTCATGAAAACTTCTTTTTTCCTCTTTAAATGCTATATGATTATCAGGGTTATATTTTTCCAAGATGGTGTGGGAAGATACCTGACTAGGAAACACAGTTGGTGACGATTCCAAGCCTTATCCTTTCACGATGAGGAGTACATGACCTCTTATCTATACAAGGTGATGGAATTTATCATTCTTTCACGTCTTGTTCTTTAGTAGACATCTCATATATTTAAATTAAGTTGTCGTTAATTCAAAATTATCCTCAATTGCTAACCGCTCGCAACACACACCTTATTCCCACTTGATGTGATATAGTTTCAAGGTTTAAAGTTGTTGTGACATTCTTTTTTAGGTGGTTATGGCATAAAGGAAAATGTTGCTGGAGCATATAATGTGGTAGCATTGATCCTTTTATAAAACTAGATAATTGTCACATATTTGTCGTCCAACATTAACTACAACTAATATACTCTATAATATTTTATGTTCAGTTTTCTGCTCTAATTTTATTTTTGGATGTGTTTTTCAAAACTAAGCATTGTGTTTCCTATTAGTACACTCTTGCCAAATGGACCATAAACAAGTTCATATTGGTCGGCCCATCCAATATTATTTACGTCCTTTTCAAGTATGATGTCACTCAAAACTTTCCATCTCCAACTATCCATTGACATCTCATTCTTTGTATCTTCCCATTTTTTATTTGAGGTACATAGTTGTAGGACCAGTTCTGATCCTGTATGATGGAAATGTTCTTATATTCATTAGTTTTCATTCTGAATTTTATAGTTTATTAATTATAATCTTATATTTTAAGATGATATTCTTTAATATTGAGTTATGAAATGACAAATATCTCCAATATTAATTTTATTATTTTTTATTGTGTTTAAAAATGTTTTAAAATTATTAGTTGAGTAATTATCTTACATTATCTTTTCTAGGAAACAAAAATTCAACCAACAAACCCTACCCAATGACTGGATAAGTATAAATTAATTACTCAAGATGTTGTATGCTACCTTTTACATCAATTTCATATTGCCTTCAAGGATGATAATTTTTTTCCAAATCAACTATTCAATAAGCTTCTAGCCTTTCATCAGACGTGATTTAGCTCTAATTATCTCTTTAAATTATTTTTGTTTATAGGTTGTGGCCATGAATGCTGCATGAAAGGGAGGTACCATGTAAATGATTGTTGGAATAAATCTCCAAGAACACATTAACAAATTGGTAATACATCGTGATTACTTTCTTTTAATGGAAATGGTTATTATTGTATGGTTTTGGGTGTATATGTTAATGTTATATTGAGAAATTATAAGTTTGTTGAATACAAAATGCGATAACGATGAGTTAGGTAAGGGCATGGGCATAGTATAACATAATTGGAATAACTTGGATGTATTTTTAGTATGCAGATATTCATAGTACATATGTTGGTATCATAATTAAAAATAATTTAAATCAAGTATCTGTGTTTGATTTTATATTAAAATTTATAAACATTTTTTGTGGCATGTGAAATATTTTAAATTTCTGATTAAAACTATACCGGATAGAGCGAAAGGCGGGACATGAGCTTTCTCACTGGCTTTCTTTGTCAATAATGTTTCCAATCTCATATAGTAGTGATATATTAGACTATTTCATTTCATTGTCAATCAAATTCACAAGGGCAGTGAGAGGTGACCATTCTATATTTTATGGTTCTTACTTTACAAGAATTAATAGTCTTTCATTGTTATGTTATTAATTTAATGTTTTTATAAATTACTTTCAATCATTTGAAATTATTTTGTGAAGTCGCTTGATTCTGAAGGGGACTGAGGGAAGACTTGAATTATTCAGTGACGTGTGAAGGACAGATGAGAAAAACATACCTTATTTCAAAAATTTAGGGGCATGTTATTGATAGTCTTACGTAAACAATATCAAATTTCACGATAGTACTCCCCAAAATAATGATGTACGACATCAACTTTTTTTTATGTTCACTATTTGTTCACAGTTGGCATGTTGTGTCAATTGTTATTATGTTGTGTTCACTATTAATATATTGCAGTCACTGCATACTGAGACCACTATATATGTGTTTCTATTCACATTCATTATATTTTATTCACTGTATGTTCATTGTTAATATGTTTTGTTTCAACTTCATATGAGTGTCCAAAAGTATTGACGTTAAGTATGTTGAATCCACTATATATGTGTTTGAACTGTATATATGTTTCCAATCACTGTTAGTAATTTTTATTCACTAGTATATTGAACCCTTGTTTTGTATGAAGTAAAAACTTATGTATATGATTCATACGACAGAATACAGCGAAACAAAAATTTTAGGATAAGTGCATGCATCTTCTAGTTATGCATGACTTTAGGTGCATGCAAGAATCTTTCATTTGCAGCTAAGGTTGTCTTAATCAGGCGTGTAATGAAGAGTCAAGGATGGATCACACATCACTTTAGGTATGCATTATTTATGTTCTATATTCCTATTATTTCTGATTCTGTAAAGAATAGGTAGAGCATATATATGGGTTTATTTTCATTGCATTTGTTCATATGATGAACCCTTAAAACCCATCAATGGTATCATATGCTTCATTTGTACTTCAAGCATGCTAACTGAATTATATTTTGTTTGCATTTAGATGAATCGATTTGGCTGAGTTCTATGTTTTATTAAATTAGTTTATGTTTTCTTCTATTGGAGTAGTGTTAGATCATGTTTATATTCAAGCCATTTATAGTATTTTCTTTTGTAATTTCTTGTTCATTTCATGGTTGTGGCAATGAAGTTATTTAATGATGGCCATTGAAGACAATATAGAAGAGGAGTCTTTAGTGGGGCATGACTTCGACAAAAGCTGCTTTAGAAAGAGACATAGGGGAGTCGATATGGACTAAATCTCAGGATTTTGGTTCCTCTTCATACATTAGGATGTTGTGCTTTCTTTTGAATCTTTGAGGTAGTAGGTTTAGATCAATAGTATAGCACTATCTTTTATGACTTTTTAGACTATGGATTACTGGGAAAATCCAGCTTCACTTCCATTAGTTTCAACTATAAAACATATTATATTTTACGACTTGAAGCAATGCAGTTTAATTTGATCTTATTCTATATATGATTTTAAATTCATATTTCTCCTAATTCTTTGATGATTTTGAGGTCGGTCACTTTGGCATTACAAGTTTAAATGATCTAATTTGTGAATTGTTTCGGATAGTTGTAATCAATTGAGGGAAAAATGAATGATTTTGGGGAAAAAATAATCCATTAGATAATTATGTATACTTTTTTTTTTGCAACCTTGGCCCTTTGCATATATTTTTATTGTCATCTATTTTATTGTTACAATTCAACGAAACCATGCTACTGTTTTAGATAGTAATCAAAATTTAAATCCCGTGCAATTGCATGGGGGAGAACAATAGTTTCTTTAAAATAAATGTAAAGGTATATACTTAAATATTTAATTCATTGTATGATTATAAAATATTACAGTTACTTTTTTTAATATAAAATTAATAAATATTAAAATGTTATAAAATTATTTAGTTTTTTGGATTCTCAGTACAAAAATTAAAATAGCTGCTCAACAATAGTTCACAAATTTAAAAAATAAAAATGTTATAAATCAAAAATAGTTGAATATCCCAGTTTGTTTTTTTAAATTTTTTTGAGGAAAATTATATTGGAAAAAACATTTCCCCCCCCACCTAGTCCAATCAATTATGTGAAAAACTATCAACCAATTTTCATTTTGATCTTCTATGTTCTATCAGGACGAGATATATGTAAATGATTCCCACTCTGCAAGAATGACAATCTATTCATTTCATATTTGATTCTTCAGAGACTCTTTTTGAGGTATTTAATATTTATATTTTTGGTATATCGATGTATGATTTTGTTTGAGGATGAAATTGTGCATTTTAAATGGATATTTTGATATATAATAGGTAGTTTCACAATTGGTGGAAAATTTTTATTCCTCAGTTGAAATGCAAGTTAATTTTGGAAATTTAGTAACAAATGAATTGCCATATGAATGGTTTTAAGGATTATACATGTTAAACATAGATGTTGAAATTATTATTGTTGTAAAGGAAGATTTCATGATCACATAGTTTTCACGGCATTATAGTCAAGCCATGCATTCACATAAAAAACCACATCAAAGAACTATTTTTATTTGATTTATGTGATTCATCAATATTTTTTCCCATTTCACTTGGAGTTCTAATCCCAGGGTATCTTTTGGTAGTTTTTTATGGATTCTCTTTAAATTTTTTATTCCCTTGGATCCTCATGAATTTGGGATTGAATTAAAGGCGAACCACTCCCAATATCTTATATATTCTTTGGAATTTATTTATTCTGGGTAAAAACTGTAGACCATGGAGTAGTTCATGAAGTAGTCCAGTTCACAGAAAATAGGTCCCAGAAGAGGATCAGAGGAACATGAGTAGCAGCCACCAGATGCAGAGCTAATCGGATTGGAAGAATGAGAGGGTATGACAGCCGCCATCGGGACCAGGCACCATGCAGCTTTGTACGGGGCAATACTTGCCAACCAACAATACAAGGTGGAGTGCTAGGAGATCAATGACATAGAATGCTGGGTAGGGGCAGTTCAAGTGGGCTGGGCCTACGGGTCATGTATTGGGCATGGTATGCCTCTGGGCCTTCGGGTCATGTATTGCGGGTTTGTCGGGCCTTGTGCCTTGGGCCTACGAGTCATGTACGGGTTCCCCTTCAACCCTTAAAAGGTGGATTATCAATAATAAAAATAAAATAAGAAGGCATTCGGGCCATTTAGGCAGGTGGATGACTTTTCCTTTACTCAATTTTAAAAAAATCTATTTATTTTTTAGGTTTGGTTTTAATTAATTTTTTTATAAATATAAAATTATTTAATGATGGTTTTGAATGATGTTTGGATATGTCTATATAGAAATATATGTATTAGTGGAAATTAAACCAGTCAGTTTGTGTGTGTGTGTATGATTTTCAAGATAATAAGTGAATTTTTTATGTGGAGTTTGAAATGGAATTATTATGGTCCGATTTCTTCTACCTATGGATTTTTTATTAGAATTAGTCATATTATTGGGTGAGTCCTCAATAAACATTTAGAATTTATATGTGTGTAGAAACATCATTGAGCTTTTTAACTGCAACAACTTAAATATACGCTATTGGAGCTGGAATTACCGCGACTGCTGGCACCAGACTTGCCCTCCAATGGATCCTCGTTAAGGGATTTAGATTGTACTCATTCCAATTACCAGACTCGTTAAAGCTCAGTATTGTTATTTTTTGTCACTATCTCCCTGTGTCGGGATTGGGTAATTTGCACGCCTGCTGCCTTCCTTGGATGTGGTAGCCGTTTCTCAGGCTCCCTCTCCGGAATCAAACCCTAATTCTCCGTCATCCGTCAACACCATGGTAGACGTCTAATAAGGATAATAATGTTCATAATTATATATATGTTCCTTTTTTTTATTAATGGGGAAATCCAAAGACGATGGTATATTTAGTGAAGTCAAGAGTATGTTATGTTTTTTAGTTTGTAGGATCTCATGGAATTAGAATCCCATGACTATTGGATTGGAAAATGTGTGGGTGGGTTTTTGTATTAACCAATTAGGAAAATTTAAGGGTTTTATAAACTGCCTGTAATTTTTGAGTTGGTTTATCATGAAATTTGAGATGATTTATTTTACCAATTATATTATAATGAAATTTATAATTTTTATAAAATCTTGTTAATGAATTGTGTGGAATTACTTGAGGATATATTAAAAATATATTGTACATACCGCCATAATCTCCAACCTTGGTGGGTAGGTTGATTTTATATATTGTTATACAAGTAAATGGAAACTGTATTTCCTCATTAGTGGAGATTATATCCCTAGTGATGGAGTTGCTGAATTGGTATGCTATCTGATATTGGGTTGTCTCGTGGAGAATTAATAGAGAGATGAAGGTTTTATTGGGTTCATTATTTTTTGATATTCATGTGATGGCCATGGCAGATTTCATTCAGACTAATATACAATTATTGCACATGTTATATTTGGATTTGATGAATTTTTGGTTTATAAATGTTTTGAAAATTTTATACCATTTTTCATGTTTTGTTACATAAACTATCGTATGACACTTTTTTTATTTGTTTATATAAATTCAATTTTCAATTACCTCATGCTAAAATAGAATTATACCCTAAAATGTGGAGTTCGTTGAGACAATTAGATTCCCTAATAGTATTTCCTGGTCCCTTTGAATTTATTCCCATCCTATGCTGATCTTCTAAACACAGACAAGTCCATCAAAATTACATCTTATCATGGGTGAGAATTAATGGAAATGTGTTTTTTTTTCTTGTTACAAATTTTATATGTTTGGTTCACTTAAATAAGGCACATATAAAGGTCATGTTGGAATTCCTGACGTAGTTGCAGAAAATGTTTACGCGAACTATTTATAGAAAAAAACGAGTTATTGGAATCAATTTCATATTGAAATAGGTTATAAAAATGTGACAGCATTTTGATCATTTTCACTTAAAAAACCCGAAGTCCTTTCCCATCTGTGGTATTAATATTAAATTAATTTTAGCCACTAATGAGAACTGAATTTTGATAAATGGAATAAATATTTGGAATAAACATAAATTTTAATTTCTATTAAGGTCAACTTAATTTTTTCCATAATTATTATTGAATGGAGTTAAAATTAATTACTGTGATTAAGGTAAAAATGAGCTTACCAAGCGACTAAACATTAAACATAAAATAACACATCACCTATAATCACGTACAATACCAATTTCCATGCCATATTTCGATTGTTACACCTCTAGTATTTAATTTGGTGCATTAGGTAAGCATCTTGTTTGGTAGATATGTGGGTTCACCTAACTTCTTTTCAAAAATGCCATGTGAGTCTTCTCCCCCCCTATAAAAGGCCACCCTTTATCCCCCTTTATCACACCTCGCAAACCACATAGGATTGGATAATACCTAACCAATTCCCTCCCCAACATCCCTACTTTCCTCCTAGAATTCTTTGATTGGATAGAATGAATACCTTTCAAGATTTTAGTACAAACCTAAGGAAGAAACCCGAAGAAGTGGAAATGTTGTTCTAAAAACGTTTTCATTTTATTTCCCTCTCCACCACAAAAAAAATATTATTATATGATGGTTACATAATAACCTCAGTATCTTAAATATATTTTGTTTTTAAGGTTATGACCTAAAAATTCATAGAATTCCACCAGATTAGAATCACAATCGTCGTTCATGTGTACAGAGGACTATCGCCTCGCAAACTGATTACATTTATTCTTCAATTACCACCTTTCATGGTTGAGAATAATGATGTCACGACCCCCTCCCCACAAGGTGTACCCCTCATGGGTCGGTAATGTGAGAAGAGAGATAATGACCCCCCGAGTCCCGCCTCCAGTAGGCCCCGGGTTGGCGACTAGCACCAAGGGTATAGTAACACACAAATGAGAGACATCACCCTCTAAGAGAACACATGCGAAAGAGAGAGATAAGATAGACACTAACCAACTCCAACTTAGACTGAAATATAAAAGAAAACCCAAGTACACATATGTAATGTCATGCAAAACTACTACAACTGAAAGGGGAAAACTGTAAATACCAAAGGAAAGTAAAAACAGCAACAACCACAAGCTCGAACAACTCCTGCAACCCTAAGCTAGTAGAAATCAGCTTGATCTCCAACCTGCTCCAAGTGACATGAAAAAAAGTTTATATAGACATAGGGTGAGTATAATAGTATACTCAGTAGGATCCTCCCCGAAGCCTCTCGTGCAAAAGTAAAGAAAGCATGCTAAAGCACAGTGAATAACAAGTGAAATTAACTCGTCACCTAAATAGGTATACTAAGTTCCTAGCCTCACCATGACTACTCTCACCAAGTAACGCATACAAGAGTATATAATATAATAAATAATATCAAGGGTACCCCGCTACTACTTCCCCACTGGTTTGTCGCTTTTCCCCAACGCCGCACGTCCTAAACATCTCTCTCCAAAAGGCTTGCCCACAGACACCTGGGCAAAACACCACAATATGCACCTCGTGCAACAAAACCACCATGTCCACATAAGCAAGTAACCAAGTAGTTTCCGGGAGCCACCACAGCTCGTATAACGCGTATTATACGCCAGGTATTATACCTTAAGCCATTACAGCCCATACACCGAGTAAGGATCCTCAAGCCATCACAACCTATACACGCTACACCTATAGTATTCCAAAGAAAACTATACCCAGAATATGTGTGTGTGAATAACCACAAGTCATTACAACCCTCTACACACATATATGGGGAAAACTAACCATTGTGCCTACAAGTACAAGTAACTACCAAGAGAAAAGAGCGGGGCCAAAGGGGGTAGTCAGCCATCCATCCTCCCATCGGAATGTTGGGAAAAACACCCCCAGGGCTCAGAATCCCCGGGGTGTCAGTTGCCCTAACCGATAGGGTGGAGTAGCGTATAAAAACACAAAAAGTATAGAATATACTATAGCTCACAACCACACTATGGGCATAACCTAGTCTTAGACTCAACCGCAGCTAAAGTCTCTCAGACTCCCGACTGCCACTTCTAAGACTAGGTATCCTATAAGCACACAATCATTTAAAGAGCTTTATTATATTATTTCATTCCCTTCCTATCAGTTTCACTTTACGTTAATTAATTCTTTAAATATTAATTAACCATTAATAATTCCACATTACCTTTCATTAGCAACACACCCAAAGTCCATTGTCCCTTTAAAAATTGTAACCTCAGCATTGCGTCCCAGCAAGCTCTAATCCCATGGGTTAACATCATTTATTCAATTATTTATTTACAGCATTACTTTCCCATATTCCCAGGCATTCTAGAAAAACATTATATGTTACTAAACATAAGGGGGATCAATACGGTGAGTAGATGAACTACCCGTCAAGTCTTTGCCACTTATAGCAAGAACGTAGACCCGTCGTCCCATGAGAAGCTAGACACGGAAATCACGTGGCATACCCTGTGCGTCTTCGCCCCTTTTGGAAGAAGGGTAAGTAAGAACAACTGCCTTGAACAGTGAGGAAGGTAAAGCAGATAACCAACCAATGAAACCAGGAAGCATCTAAACATTCACAACCAACCCATTCCATCATCCCCGATGTCCTCCCTGACACCCACATTCATAAACCGATGCATCTCGCCACTCTAGGCGCCAACTGCTGCCACAACCAATAGGCCTCGCTGCCCCCACATATCACAATAGTCATCCAGACTCACATCACAACACAAGAATCAGTAAAACAACATTATATCAACTGGGCTCTTGGCCCTTAAATAAGGCATTCTGCCTTCATACATAAGGAGCTCCCACATCTCCAAGCATATGGCTCTTGGACTTTACAAGCAAGAGGGTAACTCAGAACCCTACGAGACATTATCTTTTTATCAAACAACCAGTTCTTTAATCCATCTGGAATTAACCAATTTATTATTCACAGGTTCCAACTACGGGCAACCTAAATAGTAAGCTATCACAAATTGATTAAACATGCTTACTTCATCAATTTGATTAACATCAAATTACAACAAGAAGAACCAGATTCATTTACATGCCTCTTTATCTTTATCCAAACAATTATCAATTAATTTCCAGATTTACGTTCATTACCAATTTCCATCAAGAACAAAAATCTAAACAAAGAAAGAATAGTTATCACACTATCTAGCAAAACAAGAGGCAATTACATACGATCGATGTCAATTTATTTTTCCAGTTCAAATATTTAATATGTCAATTCCATTGTGATCCAGTGGGATAAAACATGCTAACTCTATAGTTGCACGTAATAGAATAGAGAAGCAACAAATCCCCTACCTTAAAAAGGTTCTTAACATTCTTTATATGAGAACGATCCACTCAACGAATCACGATCGCCTCCTCCCGTGACAACTGCATCCACACGAGGATGTCGCGGCATAACCGCACCAACCGAAACCCAAGAAACTCTATTAGAAGTATGGAGATCACATGACATAACATGGAAAGGAGAAACATGAGAAGATGAACCCAAAAGAGTGATGATAAATCATACCTTATATCAAAGATTTATGGATACTGCTTGATTGCACCAAAACAGGGGTGCACTTGCAACAAGAAGAATGCCGAGGGAAACCAATCCACAGGGAAAATTTTGATCTCAAGACTCCTATGGGATGGAATGAAAGGTTCAAGCGTCTCACACCCGAGAACAAGGAGGAATAACTAGGGATGAAGATATCTCACCCCCTTTAGAAGATTTAATGGAGCAGCGGTTTAAGATACGCTAGATTTTCTATCAATAGCGAATCACATTAAACCACGTGGTTTGACCGAGTAAAAGCATCCTGATCCATAGGGAAATTAATATAGAAGTTATGATCTTTGAATCGGCCTTAAATCCCTAAAAACATGGCTTTGAATACGTTTTACATTAAAGAAAACGTTAAATCGGAAAAACTGGAAAAATTTGGAAATTTGGAAAAGGAAATATGAAACAGTTCTGGAAACACTGTTCATGACCTATGACACCGTGTCTATGACACTGTTTCTGTGACACTATTTCTGTGACACCGTTTCTGTCACACCATTTCTGTGACACTATTTCTGTCACACTATTTCTGTGACGCTGTTTTTGTCACACCGTTTCTGTGACGCCGTTTCTATCACACCATTTTTGTGACGCCGTTTCTATCACACCGTTTCTGTGACACCATTTCTGTCACACCGTTTCTGTGACACCATTTCTGTGACACCGTTTTTGTGACACCGTTTCTGTGACACCGTTTCTGTCACACCTTTTATGTGACACCGTTTCTTTCACACCATTTCTGTGACACTGTTTCTGTCACGCCGTTTCTGTGACACCGTGACACTATTCCTAAATTTGGAAACACTGTTCACACAACTGGAAATTTGGAAAAGTTTTGGGGATGAGTCACCTTGACCTCCCAGAACACCTAAAACACCAGATTTCAGCAAAGGAATGAATCAGAGAGGTTTGGGCCATTACAAATGATGTATTTATAATTTATATATGATATAAATTATATTTATGATGTTTTTATTCTTCTGTAATTATTATTTCACTCATACCTTAATGATTTCCATTTTGTGGGAATATGATAACCTCGACAGTGAACATGTGGACTTCACCCTCCTCAAACCGATGCGATCCATTCATGATCAACTTTGAATGTATTATGGATGAGTTTAATAAAATTATGTGATATATATGACATAAAAATGTTACTATAAATATAATATACTTATATATCATTTACAATTCATTATTTCAATACAAAAAGAAAATGGAAGCAGTGTTCATGCATTGTACTGCCTTCCGTCTCCATGAACAATGCATTTCTATTCCTATCACTAATTTGTATGGATTACTATAAATAAATATATACTGAATATATATGTTTTTTTCATAATGGTTTACATTTTATAGATTATTAAATCATGGTCTAAAAATGAGGTACAAAAATAACATATCAAAACCTACTTGAAAAACAAAGCAACTAACACCCAAAATGATGAAAATAATGTATAATTATTAATTAACAGTATATAAGATATTTTAAAAGAATCATATATGGTATCATATGTATAAAAATGGTTCTTTTATAAGTTAATAAAATTCTTAAAACCATTATATATGAGGTTATAGGATGTTCACCCTAAAAGAAATGCAAGGTATGATATTTCATCTCAAATTACATTCAACTGAGACTTATTTGTTATTATGTAGTAATTAACTTATATGTGGTGTATATACTATCTAATGGAAATTTAATATCTTGATTCATTCATTTTTCATGTTATTTTTTGTTTAACATTGAATTATTTCATCAAGGGAATTTGACTTGAAAATCAACTAGTTGTAAATGTTATTAGACAATCTCACATTATTTTGGGATTGTTAACTTTCTACTAAATGAATCAATTTATTATAATAAATTTTCATTGTAAATTATATATCTCTTAAATAACCACATTATTTTGTGATGTATATGACTATTGGCTAAACAGTATATCATCCTTACATATGGTGTATATATTGAGAGTTATTTGATTAATTGGGGAAATATTGACAAATCTGTATTATTTACTCAATGTAGTTATTTGATTAGTAACATTGTTTATGAATTAAATAGATTATTATATATATATAAGAAATGATTTGTATATATATTATATAGGTTCGAGACATGTTTATGAAATCCCCGCAATGAATCTATAGTCTCATGGGACAAAATTAGTTTGCAAAAAACCCTTTTCATTTTTTCCAAGCAATTTTCAATTTTTCTAGAGGATATATCATGATAGTAACTATCTCGAGGATAGATCTTGATAGTTCATAAGAGTTTCTACCAATAGAAGTAAACTATTTTTTGGATAGATCTTGATAATTACTATCTTTAGGATTGATCTTGATAGTTCATATGTAAGAAATTATAAATTACATCATTATTGATATTCCATGAGATCATTAAATTTGTTTGAATATCCATCATCATGTTCATGTGATTATTTATATGAAATTATTTGATCATATTCTATTACTTCCATATTATTTTCAAGTTATTGATTGAATGAATTGTGTGCTTAGTTATTTAACTTTCCATTTTGATTATGCTTATTGATTCATGATTGCTTCCAATGTACTTAACCCTTACTGAGCATTAGAGCTAAACCTTATTTCGTTTCCATTCCCCAAGGTATGAAGATGAATTCTTGGAATGAGTTTCAAGGATTATGAACATTTTATTTTTTATGTATTATGTTTTTTCCAATATAAAATGGGTATCATGTATGTAATATTATTTCAAAAACTACTAAAATCTTCGGTCCTTTGGGATTTGATTCCATGTAATAATGTCAATTTAATAAAGTAAGGTACTAGATTTGGGCTTTTGGGCTTAGGATGTTACAGTTGGTATTAATTAAAGATTGCTAGAAACCATAGGAACTATATTTAGGAAAAAATATATTAGTAAAAAAAACCCTATGACAGACTTTGAGGAAAAGTATAGAAGAACATCCCAATGAAACCATGTTTATGATTTTGAGATCAGATACACACATATTTTTTAATTTGTATTAATTATTTCATAAGTTTTGGAATTAAACATCATGTTACATGATATTATGATCTAATATTGTAAATTTAATTGTTTATAAATGGAACATGGAAGGAAGAAGAATACCAATACTCTTGGATAATGTAGAGTTTTCATAGGTGAGGAATCCGATATTGATGGTATTGGAACTGATCAGGTTATGAATATAATATGGGGAATAATAATGTTATGAAAAATAACATCTCCTAGATGGAAGAACCTATTCCATAGTATGATTATCCTGTAATGGATCACTTTGTCAGATAAAGGCTCCCATAATTTAGCGGGAATAATTATCCAATGTAGTATGAGAAATGAATTAAGTATCAGGAGAAGTTAGTTATAGACATGGGATGTGGTGAAAAGGAAAGGGCTACACTTGAAGTGTATTGTTTAAATGGACATGCTGATCAGTGGTGGTTATTGATATAAAATACTAGGGAGCAAGATAAAATAGAACTTATGTATTAGAAATCCTTTATGGAGACATTATTAGAAAAATATCACTCTCATGAGAAATAAACTAAAATGATGATAAAGTTATTTAACATAAATAAAAAGGAATAGGGGAGTTTCCCTGGGTATGAGGCTACACTTTTCAATGTTATCTAAGTATGACGTAGATTACATATGCAAAAAGGAGATCATGATTTACCACTTCTTTGATGGACTTAACCTATGTCTCTAAAGGTCACTGGTATCTAAAATTTTATCATCATACAATGAAATATTTGTATTTGATATCATGATGCAGATTGAATTATCCATGACCTGCTGATTTAAAGTGAAGGAAGAGAAGAATCCGATGGAAGAGAAAATAATGGATAAAGGGAAGAAGGGAAATAATGATTTTCCCACATGTGATAACTTTAGAAAGAATCACCTTAGGAAATGCTTGAAGAGATTGAGAGTTTGTTATAAGTGTGGAGAAAAGGGTCACCACGAAATGGAATGAAAAAGAAAGAATGAAAACACCATTATCCATTGTTTCAAATGTTTGGAGATGAGTCACTATGCAAATTAATTCCTCAAGTTTCAATGGAATATTCCATAGATGAAGCCAAGGGATAAAGGTCAATATTCTATTATTGATATAGATGAAGTGGAATGATTTATACGCCTATGTATTTGGATACATGAGTAATGTTATAAAAGTATTTTTTTGATGATATCCTTGTCATATTTTTTATTAAATGTATAAGGATTGCACTTCAGTACATTTTCATCAAGGTTTTGAAAGTGTATGATGAATGGTATAAATAGAAAAGAAAAATGATTCAGTGGAAAGTCGAACTTCATGAAAAAAGCATGATTAAGGGAAATATTACTCTTAATATGTTCATGATACTAAGATAATGATGTTGGAAAGAAGAGATGATCGATTTGGAGAATGTAAATTGGAACCTACATACTACCATGAAACATAATATTGATTATTTGAAAATGTGTTTTATGATCTCATTGATGGAGTTTAAACATTTTTTGGATTTAAGAAATATATACAATGATTTATGTTTTATTCAGGTAATAAGAAAGAATGCATTATTTCATATAAGGATTTATGGGAATTCACCATATTACCATGTTTTCAGAGAATACATGAAGAAATTATTCACATGTTAGGTGCATGGTGATTAAGATAAACTTCTTGTTGTTTTCCAGATTAATGATAATTTCATTCAGTGACCCTCATTCTAATGTTTTGGATTCTAATTTTTTGGAAGGTTTATAAGGTTAAGCATTTAGGAAATGGATTAAGTTGTAATTGAATGAGGTTTTAAATATTAATGTAATACTTCACTATTTGATGCAACCTGTGCTATGAGATGAAGTAGAAATATTTCAATGAACAACCAAAATATAATACTGTGTTTATTAAATTGAAACATGAAAAGTATATTTCCTTATATTCTTGGAGAATGATAGAATTTATGAACTCTAGGGAAAATAATTTAGAAAAAAAATCATATCCTAATAGCTTATTTATGTTGAACCGGTGGCCTTTTATATCATCACATATTTATGGTTTTGAGGCCATTAACATTCTATTGATTACTTTCTTATAATTAATGAACTCAATCACTATCATTAATTATTTATGTTTTTCTTACATGTATATATCATAACATTTCACCAATGCCCCTACATGGAAACCATTCTAATTAGTATTCTATAAGACCTTTTTACTTTCAATTCTCTCTTATGAAGATGACATTTTATTAACACTTTTACATTGTGGGTTTTTAACTATGGTATTTTCAAATATAAAACCCTTGATTACTGAGACCATGTTTGAATAGTGGGGACACAATTTATTTAATGAGGGAAGAATGTAACACCCCAAGAATTTAAAATATTTTTCATTTATAGTAAATTTCATTTTGTTTCTAGTTTCTTTATACTCAACGCCATGTTATGCTTGCACTACATACATCACTAAGTGTGTAAGGGTATATAACACCCCGAGACGTTACAAAATATTAATTTTTAAATAATTTCAATAAATTTAATTACACGCAACACAAATATTAGATTTTGGTACATGACACATTATCATGACTTTTTTTACACAAAATACTGAGTCCATTCGATAACTTTCATTACAACCAAGTCCGTGTTTTACCATATCTACAATATACTACTACTATTATTGTTTAATATGATATTGTCAACTATTTATTATAATTAAATGTATGAAAAGTATTAACTATATTTTGATGATATTGTTTACATGTTTTTATATAATTCATTGGTGACCAATTAATTAGAAATGAATATAAAAACCAATTGAATATAATAGAAATTTTTAATAAAAAACTAATTTTATGCACCAATGGAATTTTATATTAATAAATTAAATTATTTACTATTAATGGATGATAATAATGGAATTTTTATATTTTAAATTCTATTCACATTCATCTAATAGATTTTATATGCATTAGATGAGAAATAACCTAATTTTATGCATAAAAAGATGTATTTTTCTAAAGTTAGTTTTGCTGTCTTTTAATGGAAAACTATTTTTGAAACCAAATTTTTATACTTATATAAATTTTATAAGATAACATAATATACATATTTTAAAGGGTAATGGAAAAATTATCTTAGTGTGAATTTTTGTATTTTTCTGAGATGTTTTATTTTTTAATGAATAGTGAAAATATTTATTTTTAATTAAAAAATGTCTTTTCATATATATTATTTATAACATTAAATTATATATTAAATTTGTTTTAAAGTATATTGAGTTCAAATATACATATATTAATCCAATATAGGTTATTTAATTTTTTTTAAATAGGATATAAAAACATAGCGAACATCTGAACATCTTCACATTAAAAACCGGTTATCTCATCCCGTTTGCGGGATTAATATTAAATTAATTTTATCCACTTATTTTAATTGAATTTGGAAAAACGGATTCCAATTTTTGAATAATCATTATTTATAACATCTAATGAGGTCAAATTAAATTTTTACCCTACTGAATAGGGAATGCAGTTAAACTTAATTACAGTCATTAAGGTAAAAATGATCATACTAAGGGATTATAATTTAAAAATAAGGGTAATATGACCTAGAAACATGTGTAACACCCATTTTATGTCCCTATTTAGACCATTACACCACTAGGATCCAATTTCATATTTTTGGTGACCAAAGTTTTATTTAAAAACATGGGTTCAGCTAACTTATTTAAAAAAAAATGCAAACTGGGTCCCCTTCCTCATATATATATGGACACCCCATCTCCCCTACTTCAAAAATCTAAAAATAATTAGGATCAGAAATTAACAACCCAATTCACTCTATAGATTCACTCTCCTACTTTTAGAATCCATATATTTTTATAAATTTAACCTTTAATGTTTTTAGTGAAAACATATAGAAGAAACCCAAAGAAGAGGTAATATTTTTCTGAAAAAAATAATTTTATTTATTTCTCTAGATCATTCAATTATTCCTATATTGTGATTATATAATAACCTATGTATCATCAATATACTAAGATTTTGTTATGTTAATTATTCTAACTACAACTTTACACACTTTCCTCAAATGGTATTTTCAATCATCGACTATGTGTACGATAAACTATCACCTTAGAAACTGATTTCGTTCCTTCATCAATTAAAACATTTCAAGGCAGGGAATAATGATGTATTTATCATACTTGAATTATAATATTCCTACATGTCATATTATTTTTTTTCTTTCAATACGACATGAAAATTGAATCAGCATTCATGCGTATGTATTGCAAATCGTCCCCATGAATGGTGCATTTCATTTATTATAAATAAATTTTATGGATTACTCTAAATACATATATAATGAATATATATGATATATCCCTTATCATGAACCATCCCAGTGGGGCCTGTGTTGTGACTCCCTAAGCCCACCTCCAATAGGATAGGGGCTGGTGACTAGCACCGAGTAGGCATATCACTCAAATGGGAGGCATTGACTAAGTACCTATACACATACACACTGTCACGACCCGTCCCCCGGGGCCCGTGTCGTAACTACCCCAAGCCCTCCTTCCATAGGCCAGGGGCTGGCGACTAGCACCAAAGGCGTAAATCCCTATAACTGGGAAGACATTGCCTTTATTAAATGTAAACACACACACAACCAGAGTACAAGCGGAAGTAAACACTAAGTAAAGTAGTAATAGGTGTGCTGAAAGTAAAAAGGGGCTGGAAATACAAGCCCAACAGAAAGGTACATCTACAACTGAAAGAAAGTACAAATGAAAAGACAAACAGCTAAATGGTGAAGCAGCTCCTGGATCGCTCTCTAGGTTCCTACCTGAAGGGTAGATACATATATCCTCCTCAGCACTCCATGTCTGTCAGTCTCCTCTGGGTACCGACTCATCATGAGATCCACCTCCGGGTACCATCCAGCTCTACAAGCCTCAACCACGATCAGTGTTTTCCATCGTCTGCAACCAACACAACGAGGTGCGGGCATAACCCGTGCAGGGGTGAGTATAACAATACTCAGTAGGGAACCCGAGACCCTCAAGGTCTCACTAAAACCAACAAGGATAAACCGAAAAGAAAGATATTAACAGATAACCTTTACTTAGGTATATGCCCATACATATACCTAAGTTATCAAGTAACTCATCTCAAACATGAGGTAAATACAAAGGTCATTGACTCAGCTCAAACCAGGATTTTTATTCACGATGACGAAAACACGGCTGCTAGAGAACTCCTCCTCTGTCGAGCGCAGTAGTCCTGTCACGACTCCGAGGTGTCACTCACTAACATTAGATTGATGAGGTACTCCTTCTGTCGAGTACCGCGGGTCTGCCACCTCACAAATTAGTGCTCCTCCGCCATGGGTCTGCCACCTCACAAAGTAGTGCTCCCCCCCTCATATCCTACAGAGTTACTCCTCCTGTTGAGTACCGCGGGTCTGCCACCTCACAAAGTAGTGCTCCTCCGCCATGGGTCTACCACCTCACAAAGTAGTGCTCCCCACTGGGCTATTCAAGTCACTCCGAATCGAATTGGACAAGCACTCATCAGGTCTCAGCCAGCTACAAGGTCACCGTACTCCGTATAATCGTATCCGGGAGGATCCGCTCCACGAGCCACTGGTCCATACTTCCAAGTGTTACTTAATCTCACGTGGGAGTATCTCAATGGACCACCTCGTCATAGGGGTCTCAATGCAACAGACGGCGCGTCAATCGGACGCCCGGTCTGTGAGTTATTAGCATTTCCTTTCCAGGGGTCCGGTTGGATTTCGGGTACAATCCAACCCGGCCATACACCAAATGCATCCAACCCTCAGGTGAAGTATGCCAAAAGAACCGTCTCATCAAGAGGAATCCAACATAGTCGACGACACATCAATCGGACGTACGGTCCTTAAGTTATAAGCAATTCTGCTCTGAGGGCCCGGTTGGTTTTGGGTTCAAACCAGCCCGTCTATTTTTCTAAAGTCGTCCAAAACTCACAAAGAGTAACGCAAAAGGACTGCCTCATCGTAAGGGTCCTAGTGCCGCAGACAGCGCGTCGATCGGATGCGCGGTCTTTACGAAATTCACGTTTAAGTGAAAAATGGCCCGGTCTGTTAAGCCCGATGGGCTGACGGGTCGAGTCGACTCGGTTTGGGCGGGTCTGACCCGGAAAAGGGGTCGGACCGGCCCGGTGAGTCACGCGGCTTGGCCCGGCCCGGCGCGGCGTGGCTCGGTCCGACGCGGCTTGGTTGGGCGCGACTCGGCTGGGCGCGCGGCCTAGATGGCTCGGCCTGAGGGCCGAGCGGTCCGAGGGGCGTGGCCCCTCGGCTGTCCGAACTGGCGGCTCCAAGCGGCGCCACCCTCCCCAAACCAGCCGGACAGGACGGCCGGCCTTCTGGCGCAAGCGGCCCGCACGGCAGGCCGCAGGTTTCTTCAGCGCGGTGCCCCCTGGCGCCGCGGTTCGGCTTCGCCCGGCCGGCCGACGGGCCGACTGGTTCTCCAGTGCGGCGCCCTACTAGCACCGCGGCTCGCCTCCGCCCGGCCGGCCGACGGGCGGCCGATTCTTCCGCCGAAGTGGCCCGCAATGCGGGCCACAGTTTCTCCCACACAGCCGGCGCGATGGTGCCGACTTCCTCCGCTGCATTCCCGGCACGGTGCGACAACGCCGTGCTTCCTCCGCCGATTCCAAGAAAATAAACAAGATCAAACGGAGGGTCGTCGGGCCATGTTTGTTCAGCCCATGCCCTCCGCATAAAGCAATAACAATTGGCCATATATAAACAATGATTTCCAACAAAGAACTGGATACAAAAACATTCACTTTCAAGAATAAACCCCTACCTCGAATTCAAGGTTCGTTCGCCGTAGTCGCGGAATGCGGCGTCGCGGAAGACGGACGTCAATTCTGTTGACGTCGGGGTGCGTTCGAAGTGGAAGCATTGTTGGAGAAATCCCTCGCGTTCTTCACGGGCATAGTCTTTCTCCCTTGACGCGGAGGAAGAAGAAGAATGACGGTGCTCCTCGTGGCGTCACCTCACATTCTTGCCCCGGTTGAAGGAGGTGCCCTTCGCCGAGAGGAAGGTTGCATTCTTCGTGGGAAGAAGGCTTTTATTCTAATCCTCCAAAGCTTCTCCACAGAATAATTTCCAAACAAAAATAATAAAATGGCTCTCCCATCTTTAAGAAGTTCCATGCAAATCAAATTAATTCAAACTCTTCAAATTAATTGATTGAAATGTGTTGGCATAATTGAATAGGGAGAGAGGGAGGTGAGAGGTCTCATTTATGGAGGGGGAGTTAACAAACTTAAAGAAATAGGAGATTAATGTGGAGTTGGCACATTAAAAAGGAAGCTCAAGATTCAAGGGGTTAAAGAGGGGTTTGAAGAGAGTTATGGTAGATGAAAGGTTGGGGCTCATGTGGGCCCCACCTCTCATTTATGCACACATGGGAAGTTGGGTGGTTGTGGGCCCCACCAACAACTTCCCATGGGAGAGTTTAACTTCCAAAGTTATAAATTAAAATTGTTCTAACAATTTTATTTATTTTAAACTAATTCCCCAAATAATAATTCTCAACCCGCTAAAACACAACTGCGTTAAAGGTCCCCTTAAGCAATTACCGGCGCTACGAGTTCATCAGTGCCCTCAGATTTCAATTCCGAGCACCGATTCAAAAGATAGAAAAACCCACTCATTCGTTTACTAAACGTACCCGAGCTAAAATTCAGAAATTGATTCCGGGAACACCGGACCTCGGAATCAAGTGCCGTCAGAAGCCACAGACTCGTAAAATTCCAAAGTATTTAAGAAAAAAAATTTCTTGAAATTTCTGGGTCTTTACATTACTCCCACCTCATGGCTTTACGTCCCCTTAAAGCTACAACACAAACTAGGGAAAAAAATGAGGATACTGTGCACACATATGAGCCTCTTGCTCCCATGTGCTCTCCTGGAGGTTCCCGTGCAGCCAAAGAATGCGCACCAGAGGAATCGATCATCCACATAGGACCCGCTCCTGTCGATCCTCGATCTCCATCGGAACCTCCGAAAATGTCGCCCCATCATCGATGTCCAGCTCTTCGTGGTTGATGATGACAGATAGGTCATGCAAACATCTCCTCAGCTGAGATACGTGGATGACGTCGTGCACCCGGTGCATCTGAGGTGGAAAGGCCAGGCGGTAAGCCACCTCGCCTACTCTGCTGAGGACCTGGTAAGGTCCAAAGAATCGTGGAGATAACCTGCCACCCCGGCCAAATCTATGAAATCCACGTTGAGGTGAGACCCGTAAGAAAACGTGGTCGCCATCCTCAAAATCCATTGGTCTCCATCTCCTATCAGCATAGGACTTCTGTCTGCTCTGTGCAGTCTTCATCTGCTCCTGGATGATCTGCACCTTCTCTGGTAGCCTTAAGATGATCACATTGGTCAACCTCTTCCTCAGATCCTGAAAAGTTCTCCTGGCATCTCTCTGACCACACGAAGGGTTTTCCCTTTCTTCGTTAAAGCTAAAAGCGGTGCAACAACTTAGGAGAAGTCTGGCTCAAATCTAAGTCTGGCCGACTCATGAGTGATTGAATGCACCCACTTATGCATGATTCTATCCCGTGCTGCCTGGGGTTTACTTTTCACCGACCAAGGAAAACCCATCCCAATGTTGTAGGTAAACCACAACCTTTTTGCCTAATACAGTCAATCTGTGTATGAACTGTAGTTGCCCAGTCCATACCAAACTAACGCCGTAAGGCCTCGACGCTGCCACCAAGAGGTTCCAACCGAAACTCTCACCTCAATGGTCAGATTACACCGTTAGCGTAAGCATGATTATCGAGTCTCCTCCCAAAGGTATCTCCAGACGTGAGGGTCAAGTCAACAGCTTAACCGGAAACTCTAGGTCTGGGACAAGATTTGTGTAAGGAAGGGATCATTCGTATCAATGTCTGTTGTTACGGTAACTAGTAGTAAACACAGACTGTACTTTGAATCATTCATAGAGCCCTTGGGTCACACTCCTTGACCGTATGCAACTACTCTCTTCCCCTACCATCCTGCTCCCTGAGCCTGACGGGAACTATAAAGGCGGGTGGTTGTAACATGTCGAAATGTACACCACCTCATGCTTCTCTCCCAGCTCTACTTCCACATCTTCTGCTCTACAGATTCATCTGTCCTTAACACTTCCTCTTCTTGAAAAATTTTACACGCCCAAGTCTCTGTGACTGGCGCCAATTTCCTGTTTTCCCACTACTAACATTCACTGGCTGTATTCATTCAGCCAAAGAACATTCAACCACAAAGGTTCTCTCTATCACCCTAGCATAAGTAGGAATGCATAGAGGAAAAGTGCTGGCTCATATTTCCTTTAAACACACCTTGCTCTAAGGTCTGAGCTCTAAAACACTGATCATATCATAGTCATCAAGTACCAGGAACGATCAGTATGCCTCGATGAATACTCAGCTACCGACATGTCGTCCTGCCGAAGCTGTATAAGCTCTAGAAAACTCCCAGCCACCTCCTCAACCCAGTCCTCAGCCGCCTATGAGTCGAGCTCACCTTAGAACCTGAGGGGTATCTGATGCTGAAACATGTGTAAGGCACTATGCCTATATGTGTCATCTACTGGTACCTCCGGTTGTAACTTATGACCATCAGGTAGTGATATAGCTGGCACACTACCCTAAGGTACTATCTCAAGCATCAATCCACGTACCGAAGCCTCATCTCTAAGAGGACCAACCTCATGGTCACTCACTAAGAAACAATCGTAGCTAAGATCTCCATCTACTCTACTAGTGTCTAAACTAGGTGTAGAACTCTAGAAATCACCTCCAGCCAGTCCTCTGCTGTTTGGGAATCTGTCTCGCCTCGTAACCTCGGAGGCCTCTGTTGCTGGAACTAGTGCAACACGCTCTGTCAGCATGCACCGTCCACTAGTACGGCTGGTGGCATCTACTGCCCAACGGGTGGTGGTGCTGCTGCTACACCACCCGAAGGTGCCAACATAGCAAGAGGGCCCTACACCATAGCCTCATTGCTTGGTGGGCCGTCATCGTGTACTCTATCGGAACTCCAACTGACTGTCTGTGTGGAGGCATCCTGAACAGATGCGACACGGTCAAACGATTTAAACCTGGTGAGCTGACCTGGTTGAGCAGACTTAAAGAAAACTTTTGGAAACACACATGCAATTAGTGTTTTCATGCACTAAGTCAGAAATCAGTAGTCAGGGTCCTGGTGTATGGATACGTCGGCCACTGCACCAACACTGGACTCCCTGAACTGAAAACCACACTCGGTACCCTTAACACTATTACTTCACAGAAAGGAAATATCAGAGTCCTAAGTTCTGCGGTAGAACCGTCTCCTCTGATACCAATTTGTCACGACCCGTCCCCTGGGGCCCGTGTCGTAACTACCCCAAGCCCACCTTCCATAGGCCAGGGGCTGGCGACTAGCACCAAAGGTGTAAGTCCCTATAACTGGGAAGGCATTGCCTTTATTAAACGTAAACACACACACAACCAGAGTACAAGCAGAAGCAAACACTAAGTAAAGAAGTAACAGGTGTGCTGAAAGTAAAAAGGGTCCGGAAATACAAGACCAATAGAAAGGTACAACTACAACTGAAAGAAAGTACAACTGAAAAGACAAACAGCTAAATGGTGAAGCAGCTCCTGGATCGTTCTCCGGGTTCCTACCTGAAGGGTAGGTACAAATATCCTCCTTAGCACTCCACGTCTGTCCGTCTACTCCGGGTATCAATTCGTCGTGAGATCCACCTCCGGGTACCGTCCAGCTCTACAAGCCTCAACCACGATCAGTGCTGTCCATCGTCTGCAACCAACACAATGAGGTGCAGGCATAACCCATGCAGGGGTGAGTATAACGATACTCAGTAGAGACCCCGAGACCCTCAAGGTCTCACTAAAACCAACAAGGATAAACCAAAAAGAAAGATCTTAACAGATAAACTTTACTTAGGTATATGCCCATACATATACCTAAGTTATCAAGTAACCCATCTCAAACATGAGGTAAACACAAAGGTCATTGACTCAGCTCAAACCAGGGTTTTTATTCACGATGACGAAAACACGGCTGTTGGAGAAATCCTCCTCTGTTGAGCGCATTAGTCCTGTCACGACTCAGAGGTGTCACTCACTAACCTTAGACTGCTGAGGTACTCCTCCTGTCGAGTACCGTGGGTCTTCCACCTCACAAAGTAGTGTTCCTCTGCCATGGGTCTGCCACCTCACAAAGTAGTGCTCCCCCATCATAGCCTACAGAGGTACTCCTCCTATCTAGTACCGCAGGTCTGCCAACTCACAAAGTAGTGCTCCTCCACCATGGGTCTGCCACCTCACAAATTAGTGTTCCCCACTAGGCTATTCAAGTCACTCCGAATCGAATCGTAAAAGCAGTCATCAGGTCTCAGCCAGCTACAAGATCACCATACTTCGTATGCTCATCTTCGGGAGGATCCGCTCCACGAGCCACTGGTCGATACTTCCAAGTGTTACGTAATCTCACGTGGGAGTATCTCAATGTACCGCCTCGTCATAGGGGTCTCAACGCAATAGACGGTGCGTCAATCAGACGCCTGGTCTGTGAGTTATTAGCATTTCTGTTCTAGGGGCCCGGTTAGATTTCGGGTACAATCCAACCCGGACACACTCCAACTATGTCCAAACCTCAGGTGAAGTATTCCAAAAGAACCTTCTCATCAAGAGGAATCCAACATAGTCGACGACACGTCAATCGTACGTCCGGTCCTTAAGTTATAAGCGTTTTCGCTCCGAGGGCCCGGTTGGTTTCTGGTTCGAACCAACCCGGCCATTTTTCCGAAGTCGTCCAAAACTCACAAAGAGTAACGTAAAAGGACCGCCTCATCGTAAGGGTCCTAGTGCCACAGACAACGCGTCGATCAGATGCACGGTATTTACAAAATTCACGTTTAAGTGAAAAAGGGCCCGGTCCGTTAGGCCCGATGGGTTGACGGGTCGGGTCGACTCGGTTTTGGCGGGTCCGACCCGGTGAGTCACGCGGCCTGGCCCAAGGGGCACGGACCGACCCGAAGTGGCGCGGCCCAGCCCGACAGGGCGCGGCGCGGTGCGACTCGGCGCGGCCCGGCTCAGCTCAGCCCGGCGTGGCTCGGCCGGGCGCGCGGCCTGGCTGGCTCGGCTAGCGGCCCGAGCGGTCTGAGGGGTGTGGCCCCTCGGCTGTCCGAACCGATGGCTCAAAGCGGCGTCACCCTCCCCAAACCGGCCGGCTAGGCCGACCGACCTTTTGGAGCAAGCGGCCTGCACGACGGGTCGTTGGTTTCTTCAGCGCGGCGCCCCCCTGGCGCCGTGGTTTGGCTCCACCCGACCGGCCGACGGGCCGACTGGTTCTCCATCGTGGCGCCCTCTTGGCGCCGCGGCTCGCCTCCTCCCGGCTGGCCGACGGGCCGGCTGGTTCACCATCGTGGCACCCTCCTGGCGTCGCAGCTCCCCTTCGCCCGACCAGCCAACGGGCCAGCCGATTCTTCCGCTGAAGAGGCCCGCAATGCGGGCCGCGGTTTCTCCCGCACAGCTGGCGCGACGGCGCCGAATTCCTCCACTGCGTTCTCGGCACGACGCGACAATGCCGTGCTTCCTCCACCGATTCCAAGAAAATAAACCAGATCAAACGGAGGGTCGTCGGGCCGTGTTCGTTTGGCCCGCGCCCTTCGCATAAAGCGATAGAAATTGGCCGTATATAAACAATGATTTCCAACGAAGAACGGGGTACGAAAACATTCACTTTCAAGAATAAACCCCTACCTAGAATTCAAGGTTCATTTGCCGTAGTCGCGGAATGCGGCGTCGCGGAAGATGGACACCAATTCTGTTGACATCGGGGTGCGTCCGAAGTGGAAGCATTGTTGGAGAAATCCCTCACGTTCTTCGCGGGCATAGTCTTTCTCCCTTGACGCGGAGGAAGAAGAAGAATGACGGTTCTCCTCGTGGCGTCACCTCACGTTCTTACCCTGGTTGAAGGAGGTGCCCTTCGCCGAGAGGAAGGTTGCGTTCTTCGTGGGAAGAAGGCTTTTCTTCTAATCCTCCAAAGCTTCTCCATAGAATAATTGCCAAACAAAAATAATAAAATGGCTCTCCCATCTTTAAGAAGTGCCATGAAAATAAAATTAATTCAAACTCTTCAAATTAATTGATTGAAATGTGTTGGCATAATTGAATAGGGAGAGAGGGAGGTGAGAGGTCTCATTTATGGAGGGGGAGTTAACAAACTTAAAGAAATAGGAGATTAATGTGGAGTTGGCACATTAAAAAGGAAGCTCAAGATTCAAGGGGTTAAAGAGGGGTTTCAAGAGAGTTATGGTAGATGAAAGGTTGGGGCTCATGTGGGACCCACCTCTCATTTATCCACACATGGGAAGTTGGGTGGTTGTGGGCCCCACCAACAACTTCCCATGGGAGGGTTTAACTTCCAAAGTTATAAATTAAAATTGTTCTAACAATTTTATTTATTTTAAACTAATTCCCCAAATAATTATTCTCAACCCACTAAAATGCAACTGCGGTAAAGGTCCCCTTAAGCAATTACCGGCGCTGCGAGTTCATCGGTGCCCTCAGATTTCAATTCTGAGCACCGGTTCAAAAGATAGAAAAACCCACTCATTCGTTTACTGAATGTACCCGAGATAAACTTCATAAATTGATTCCAGGAACACCGGGCCTCGGAATCAAGTGCCGTCAAAAGCCATAGACTCGTAAAATTCCAAAGTATTTAAGAAAAAATTTTCCTTGAAATTTCATGGTCTTCACACACACACACACATATCCAAGCCCACATATGCTGAAATGTAAAAACCACAATGGAAGGAAATGCATTCATACAACTAAACCCAACCAAAAGAGTACAATAGGATAGCAAAGTGAAATAAAGTAAACTAGGCTATAATACAATCCCACCAAAAGAAGGAGTTTGTAAACTAAAAATTACAACCTATAGACAAATAGTACTGTGACTGTATTCTTTAGTTATATGAATGCCTCTACATGTCTAAAATCACGAAGCACTAACTAGAACTGGTCCTGGTCCTAGTCCGCCCAGGTCTCTGTCCAAAGGGGATGTCTGTCTGCACACGACATGACACGTGCAGGCAAATCCCGTGCAGGGGTGAGTATAACAATACTCAGTAGGACACCCCAAAAACTACAAAGTAATACACAGAGTAAAGGTACAATCAATTATACACATGTATGTGTCCATAAAACATATAACAAAACATGCCCTACCTTAGGGTTTGGATCTATCATTGAATAAGGATGATCGTGTTTCCATCGTTGACGTGATCCTCCAACCCGATGGCTCAACAACCCATGATCTGATCTGTCATCACCGTTCGTTGAGAGGTTTCTACAAAGGGTCTCCTCTCCAAAGCCTCCAGGGAGTTTTCCAGGGTTATGAACCTAAAAATAGGCTCCTGTTTATTTAAAATGAGAAAATGCATCGTTGTGTCGCTGTAATGTTTACAATAATATAAATTATTAATTTATTTTATTTTATTTACAACATCCAAAAACTATTTTTCACATCTAACCTGCACCGGTCGACGTTAGGGCTCACCTAAGGTAAATTCACTTCTATGAATGCAATGGTGCCCTCATATTTATGATATGGGAAACTTTTTAGATGTTATTACTCTTTTTCAAGAAAATAGCTCTTGTGCACTATTTAAAGTTTAATTTATTTCAAGTATTTATTCTGGGAACACTGGGCCTCAGAATTACACATCGTCTCAATGAATAGTCTCGAATAAATTCCATATAATATTTAAAAATACTACATAGAAAATCTATGGCATTACATTATCTTCACCTTTAGGTTTTACATACTTAAAAATCAAAAAACAAAGCTACTCAAAAAGATGTGGTTACTGCACACAAATATGATACTTCCGCTCCTACATTCTCTCATGAAGATCCCTGTGGACCTATAGACACGCACAAAGGGAATTAATTTCCCAAGAAGGATCCTCTATTGTCGATCCGCAATCTCCACTGGTAACTTAACAAAAGTCACTCTATCCTTGATGTCTAGCTCACCCCATTCAATGATGTGCGATGAGTCATGAATGTATCTCCTCAGATGCGACACATGGAAGACATCATGTACCTGATTCAACTACAAAGGTAGATCTAAGAGGTATTCCACCACGCTAACTCTACGTAGTATTAGAAAGGGCCGATGAACCATGGAAATAACTTTCCACCCTAACAAAAATTCTGCAACCCTCGTCTAGGTGAGAACCGAATGAACACCTGGTCTCCTTCCTCAAACTCCAGAGGCCTCTATTTATGGGTGGAATACTGTGCTCTAGAATAACGGTGTCCCAAAAGACTCCTAAAATCCCTTCCAAAACTAGGATGTGAAATGAGCATCATGATCAGAAAAAAATCATCGATGTCACTACGTGAATCCGCACTATCTCCTATACATAGAGGCTCCACATACTCTCTACTGAACTCTGCTCCTAGATATGTAAGAAGTGGTCTGACATGGCAAGTCAGTCAATGAACACCCTGATGGTATCATGTCCCATGGATGTATGTGGTAAAACCATGACGAAGTCCCTCAATATCCCATCCCACTTCCATTCTATCACCTCAAGGGGGTGAGTTATTCCTGCTAGAACTTGGTGCTCAGCCTTCACATGCTGAGAAGTAAGGCATCGAGAGATAGAATCCACAACTTCCTTCTTAAGCCCTAGCCAAGAGAAATGACGTCGAATCCCCTGGTACATCTTTTCCACACCTAGATGTACCACCAAATGGGACATATGGAACTCCCTCAGAAACCCCTACCGAAACATCAATGGTACAACTGTGTGTCCTCTGAAAAGAACAACCTACTCCCCACCTTTTGAATATCCATCAATATCATGTCCTGCGGATATCGAATCATGTAGAGTCTTGTAGTTGGTATCCTAAATATGTTCCTCCTTGACTCACTGAATGATTGTATGGTAACACCCATTTACTAGAGGTAAGATCTCCATCTCCATCCACAAGGGATACCTACAATGAGAACAAATACTCCAACACCTCTACCTATAGTTGTGAACTAGATATCCTACTGAGAGAATCATCCACAACGTTTCCCTTCCTAGGACTATAGACATTCTTAAAGTCATTTTTCTAGAGTAACTCTATCCATTACCTCTTTCTCAAGTTCAAACCCTTCTGTGAAAAGATACACGCGAGACTCTTGTGATCGGAGTATATGATAAAACTCTCGCCCATTAGGTAGTGTCGCCACGTATTCAATGTGAAGACTACCACTACCAACTTAAAGATTATGGGACACATAGTTCTACTCATGTAGTCCTAACTAGCATGGACCATAGGCAATCATCGACTGCATCTACATCAATACACAACCTTGCTCAGATCCTAATGCGTTGTATAAAATTACGTACTTGAAAACCTCCTCCAGTAATCTCAAGATCAGGGTGCTCATCAAACTCTCCCTCAACTACTGAAAAGATTGTTGGCACTTCTTATTCTATACGAAAGGCTTCTTCTTTTGGGTTAAAGATGTCTTAAGTGCTAATATCATGGAGAAATCAAGAATGAATCTATAATAATTGCTTTCCATGCCAAGGAAGCTTGGCACCTCCATCACGTTCCTAGGTGGATTCCATGCTAACACTGCCTCCACCTCGGTTGGATCCACTGGAACTCCATTTATTGAGATAATGTGTCCTAAAAAGTGGTCCTCCTGTATTTATTACTGGAACTTTGAGATTTTACGATTATGAGGGTGCTCTCGGAGTGCATCCTGAACCATCCTTAAGTGTCTCCCATTATCCTCCTCAGATGCTGAGCACACAAGGATATTACTGATAAAGACCACTATGAATCCATCCAATTATGGATAGAATATCCAGCTCATGAGTATCATAAACACTGATGGGGAGTTCATCATGCCAATGGGAATCGACAAGTACTCATAAAGACCATAATGATGTCTAAAACCCCTCTTCGGTATATCCCCATACCGTACTCGCAGTTGGTGATAACTAGATCAAAGGTCAAACATTTAGAACCATTGTTCCCCTCTCAACTGATCAAAGAGGTCATTGATCCTATACAGTGGATACTTATTATTTACCATCACCTGGTTCAGGTGCCAACAGTCCACGCATAACCACAAGCATTCGTCTACCTTTTGGGAAAACAAAACCAGGGTCATCTAGGGTGAAAAAATGGGTCTCACAAACCCCTTCCTCTACAAATCCTCCAAATGTACCCTCATCTCATGAATCACTATGAGATCCATCTGATATACTGGTGAGGATATAAGTACCATCCTGGGGTGAAAATCGATGAAAATGTTTATCTTTCTGTGAGGAGGTAATCCTGAAACATTTTTAGGGAAGTCGTCATCGTACTCCGCCACTACTGCTGGAAACTAGAAACTCATAACATCCACTGTGCCAATGGCTAGGCTAGCCAATTGATGATCCACCAGTTTCCCCCCTCTTATGCATGAGTTCATCCTATGATGCCTGAGTTTCCATTTTCACTAACAAAGGTAACTCCCATTTCCATCACTACGGACACACCGTACCCTTCACCTAAAACAGTCAATCTAGGAATGGACCGAAGGAAACCAATCAATACCAAGAATGAAGTCAAAAGGCCTCGAAGTTGCTACCAAGAGATCCCCAACTGAAACTGTAGCCTCTAAGAGTCAGGTTACACTGTAGGCACAAGTGCATGATCATTGGGTTGCCTCTAGTAGGATTCTCCAAACGTGAGGGTCAAGTCAATGGTTTAACCAGAATCTCTGAGTCTTAAACAAGATATGTGGGAAGAAAGGTATGACTATCACCTGTGTCTATCAATACAGAATCTAAAGTAGAAAAAGACATAGATCATACCCCAAATCACCCCTGGAGCTCCTAGGTCATAAGTCCTGTCCTTATGCAGTTTTCCCCACCCCTATCCTCCAACTCCCTAATCCTAGCATAGAACACCTGGGGGTGGTGGTGGTAACATGTTGAAATGTTGACCACCTCCTGATGCACTCCCATATCCTATACTATATCTACCACCCTGCAAATCTATCCTTTATTTTCATCATCTCTACCTTTGTGGTGCATCCACTGTCTCCCTATCAGCAGCTCGACGGTTCAGGAAATCTCGAGTGATATGTACCCTACTTCCACGAGAATAGCATCACCTTGATCTAGGTTGACCGGACCCACCCCACAAGTCCTGAATGGTAGAATCCCTATTCTAGGTATTCTTCTTGTGACGTATCCCACATCTATTTTTCTTAGGCTAATGTCAGATTCCCACCACTGAGGCCTCTACACCTGTCTACCCACTGCTAACTAGCACCAATTGCATCTTCCCATCTAAGGAACTCTCGACTGCCAAAGCCTGATCTAGCACCCCAACATAGGTAGGAATGCACAGAGGGGATACACTAGCTCAGATGTCTCTGCGAAGGCCTCGCTTGAAGGTCTAAGCCCTGTAGTGATGATCAGGTTTCAAATCCACCGAGTACTTTGGGAGGTAGTTATGCCTTGATGAATACTCATAAACTAAAATTTTGTCCTTCTAGAGCTTTAGAGGCTCTTGGATATGCATAAAACTAAACTTATAAGGTGATAAATTCTATTTGAAAAGGTTCTCAAACTCCTACCACAAAAGAGTCTCCTCATCATATGATCGGGTAACTAAACCCCACGATCGCCTTGCTGAGCCATAAAGAAGGATCACCGCTAGAACCACCATCTGATTTGTTGGTGTCCTGAATTGATAGAAAACATAGTTCATAACCTCAAGCCAGTCCTCATCCACCTGTGTTTCGGGCTCTTCTCGGAACCTAGTGGGTCTGTCTCTGAAACTCTTGAATCACACTCAACCTGTGCTCTTTATCCACTGGTACTGTGAGTACCATGTGTTGCTCCACTAGTGGTGGTATGGCTGGTGAACCACATGGATGTGAAATTTGGGGTACTGATCCTTATATTTGAGCCTCATCATTGAGGGGGGTCACCCTCACGATCAAGCTACTGAATCCTAACCGGTATACATTGTGAAGACATTCTGTAAGAGAACAAGATGTACCACGATCAATGAGTGTATCTGGAGAGATGACTCAAGAATGACATGGAAAAACCAACCCATTCCTATATGATGCATGTGCCATTATTTACCTTGAAACCAATGTTATTATATACCAAGTTGAAAAGTAGGTTATCAGAGTCCTGATGTATGTTTATGTCAGATTCCACACAAATACTAGAGTCCCTGTCCTGAAATCCAAACTCAAAACACTTAACACTATTAACCCAAACCAATCTCACAAAATCTCAATCCTAAGGTAGAACTAACTAGCTCTAATACCGCTCTGTCATGACCCTTCCTAGAGGGGCCTATGTCATGACTCCCCAAGTCTGCCTCCAATAGGATAGGGTTTGGTGACTACCACAGAGTAGGCATATCACTCAAATGGGAGGCATTGCCTATGTACCTATACACAGGAACACATCTCCAAGGCCACCTATGCTTAAATTTAAAAAAACATAAAGTAATGAAATTCATGAATACAAATAAATCCAACCAACATATTAAAATAGGAAAGAAAATTGCAATAAAGTAAACTAGTCCAGAATAAAATTCCACCAAAAGAAAGAGTCTATAAACTACAAAGTCCAACATGTACACAAAAGGTACTAGGACTACTCTCAGTAGCCATAGGAATTCCTTGACTTTTCTGAACTCACGAAGATCTTCCTAGTCCAGGTCCAGGTCCTAGTCTTCCTAGGTCTCTCTCAAAAGGGGATTTTGTCTGTACAAGACATGACACATGAAGGAAAAACCCGTGTAGGGGTGGGTATAACAATACTCAGCAGGACACCCCAAAAACTACCAAGCAATACACAATGTAAAGGTACAATAAGATCTACCCAAGTATGTGTCCATAGCACATATGAAAAAGATATCCAGATATACTCAAACCCAGAACCGTAGTCTAGAGGTAAGTCACGACTACCGTATACCAACGCTAGAGATTCCACAATGCACTCAACTGGGAGAACCAACTCCTAATTTTGATTGCACTGATGACATCCGTCTGAGAAGTACTATTTGTTAGGAAACATCATGAGAGCGAGGGTGAGAGATACACTAATATATATGAGGAGAGAATATGTTTCACTCATTATGAGAGAACCAACCCCACGGGTGTGTAAAATCATGATACACAAATGGAGATCACTTCCATAGCCATGGCGTATACAAAGACTCATCTGGATATGCCTGATAAGTAGAGGATCAATGTTCGGTAGGATTAGTCATGTCGATACCTGACTATACCTAGGGAAAAGAATTGATAGAGGACCCTACTTCGGGATTCTCAGAGGGGATACCTAACTCTATCCATAAATTCCTACTGAAGGGATCATACTCCAGTGAATATGAAACGATAACAACTGACCTTCAGGGGAACGAGCAAGGGGAACCAACCTAAATGAATATTGTTAAAGATATAGTGGAGAAGGAGATCAAGCCATGTATAAGAGAGTACATGGTGTATAGAAGGGTCACACGCCATATCCCTTAACTCTAGGTACATCTTGTGTACAACAACCCATGTGAGAATAAAATGTCGTGTCAAAAAGGGTATACATGGCGTGTAGAAAGGACTACACATGGTGTTTGACTATCTGGTGCCTGCTCCATGTACAATGTCCATGTACTAGTACACACCTTCAACCCATGTCTTCCTACCCGTGTACCGAAACACGGGGTAGTCCATGTAACCAGCCTTGGTCTGGCCGTGTGGTGTAGTACATACCATGTACTCCACCCTGTGTCCCTGTATCCTATGAGATACACACCGAGTCTCGAGGAAGGTCACACACATTGTGTGATGGGTTTCACATGTCATTTTACACTTCTCTACTACCTGAAACCCTAGCTGCTGCTGAGATGGTCCCACATGCTATGTATCCCGAGATACACGCCATGTTCTTTGCAAATTTCTAGAATCATTGTTCTTCATCCAACACCTCCATCGATCTCTCAGTGTTCGATCCAATGGTGCATTCCCTTCTAGATTGATGATCCATAGTTTCCTCACCCATACAATGTTGATTCGGTATGTTTTGGGCCTTTTATTATCTCTGAGAAGCAAATACGATCATCCACATGAATAATGCTCGAAGAACGATATCTCTTGAAACACATCTATATTTCCACCTCCATCATCATCAGACCTATTCTAGTTCATCAAGATTCTATATCTAAGATTTTAGATCATTCCACTATAAATCTAATGTGAAAAAAATACTTCATTCATATCCCCATGAAGAACGAAGAACACACAAGGATAAATAGGGGAATAAAATCACATAAAACAACATAAGGAATGAGCCTCATTAGTTGTTTATTACAACCTTGATCTGATCCTGTTATAAGGATCAAGAAATGAAATCAAACATATTCAAATCCCCCAAATAAAATCCTATAGTCAAACCCTCCTACATGAACAATCAAACTGTGAGTCAACCAATTTGTGGGTTGATCCACATTAGTCGTTAAATAAAAGATCGGGGAAAGAAAGAATTAAAACAACACACCCTACCTCTGGGTTTGGATTGATCATTGATAAAGGATTATCTTACTTATATCTTCGACATGATCCTCCAACCTATTTTCTCAACAATTCACAACTCAATCATTCGGCGTCGTTTGTTGAGAGGTTTCTCCAAAAGGGTCTCCTCTCCAAAGCCTCCAGGGAGTTTTCCAGGACTATGAACCTAACCCTGTGATCTTTATTATTTAAAATGATAAGATGCGTCTCTGCATCTCCATAACGTTTAAAGTAAAATAATTTCTTAATTTATTTTATTTCCTTTAAAACATACAAAAACTAACTTTCACAGCCGACCTGCACCGACTGATGTTAGGGCTGGCCTAAGGTAAATTTTCTACTCTGAACGCAACGGTTCCATTGGATTTCTAATCAGGGTACCCATTTATAATCTATTACACTTTTTCTAAAAATCTACTCATGCACATTATTTAATGTTTAATTTATTTCAAACATTTATTCTGGGCACACCAGGCCTCATAATCGCACGCCATCTCAACGCCTGGTCTCAAATCAGTTCCATATAATATTTTAAAATACTACACAGAAAATCTAAGACATTAAATTATTCATGGTTTAAATTCTTTATATTATTAAATCATGATCAATGTAACAGGATAAAAAATAGTAAGTCATAACCTAATTGAGAAAGAAGGAAATTAACACCCAAAATGATGAAAATAATGTAATATTTTTAATGAACATGTAATAAGATATTATGAATGAATCATATATGATATCATAAATTTTAAATTGTTTCAATTATATGTTAAAAACATTTTTAAAAACATTAAACATGATTTTAAAGGACATTCACCAAAAAGGAAATGGAAGGTAAGATATTTCATGTCAACAGAAATTCCATTGAGACTTATTTGTTATAATGATCCAATTCAGTTCTATGTGGTGTATATATTGTCCCTTTGACATGTAATATCATGAATCATTCATTATTTAGGGTATTTTAAGATTAACTTTGAATTATTTCATCCAAGGGATTTTGTCTTGAAAATCACCAAGTGGTAAATGTTATTAGACAATCTAACATTTCTTTGTGATTATTAACTTTCCCATGAAAAAATCACTTTATTATAATAATTTTTCATTAGAAATTATACCACTCTTAAATATCCACATTAATTTTTGATAGATATTACTATTTTCTAAACCATATATCATTTTTACATACGGTGTTTACATTGATAGTTATTTTTTTACTGCATAAATATTGATAAATCCATATTATTTACTCAATATGTATATTTCATATGGTACATTGTTTATTAATTAAATCGATTATTCAATATATATATATATAATTATTTGGAAAGGTATGACATGTATTGGGGACTAGTTAATGAAATCCCCTAGATTTATTATTAGTCTCATGGGACGAAATCAATTGGTGAAAAACCCTTTGCATTTGATTCCAAGAAGCCTTAAATCTATCTGGAGGATAGATCTTGATAGTAACTATCTTGATGATAGATCTTGATAGTAACTATCTTGATGATAGATCATGATAGTTCATATAGATTTCTAGAAATATATTTAAATTTTAATGATGATAGATATTGACAGTATCTATGTTGAGGATATATATTGATTGTTTAGATGACCGACATTATACATTACATCATTATTGACATTCCATGCGATTATTCAATTAGATAGAATATACATGGTTAAGATCATGTGATTATTTATATGTAATTACTTGATCAAAATTTTTCCCATCCATATTATGCCCATGTTATTGATTTAATGGAATGTATGCACTGTTATGTACATTTAAAAATAGATTATGCTTATTGATTCATTATTACTTTTACTATACATAACCCTTACTGATAATTTGATCCCACTAGTATTTTTTTTACCTTTCCCAGGGTATAGAGATGAATTCTTGGAATGAGTTTCATCGACGATGAGCATTTTATGTTATTATGAATTATTTTTTCTACCAATGTAAAATGTGTTTCATGTTTTCAATATGGTTTCCAATACTGCTAAACTCTTTGGTTATTTTGGATATAATTCATGGTAATCATTCCAATATAATATTTTATTTCATTATCTTTTGTCTTCTAGGGATGGGTCATTACAAAACCTGTATGATAATAAACTTTTCAGGGATGGTTGTCTAGATAAATAAATATGGAGATTATTTTTAGTGATTTTAGTTTAATTTGAGAAAAAATGTATGTAATTTTTTCTTTTCACAATATTTATTTTTATTAATTCATTCGTTTTACCATGGTAACTGTAGAAAATTATCTTGATGGAGTCCACCTATAAATTTACATGTGGATGATATTAATAATATGTTACCTAATATTCAACTATAAGAACATAAATTATAGAGTAAATGGTAATGTCCTTTACTAATTGGGAGGTTCTTCCATCATAGAGAACTCATGAGGACATGTTATTGAGTTTTCAGAGGTAATATCATCAAAACATTCAAGATAACTTCAAAAAAAATTATGTGGAAAATTGTTTATGGAGTATTGTTAAGATAATTGAAATCATAGATACTCTGATATATGGAAACTGATGCTATAAATGTCCATGCTTGATAAAATCAAAAGTGTGTGGTGGGATTTGGTTATGAAAAATAAATTTCAAGAATATAAAACATAGGGTGGTTTTGAGAAAATATTCATTCAATAATTAATCCATAACATGTTCTTATTATCCATGATTACTAAATTCTTTTAAACAGTGTAGGGAGACACGACCGTGTTAGAGTATGCCACTCAATTTATAATTTTGGTCTGGTTTCCATTGGAATTAGATATCAATGATTCATTATAGTTTCAAATGATCTTATTTGGATTCTTAGCCAATATATAATATAGTGTGGTGATATTATAATTTTAAATGTATATTAATAAAGTGAATAAATAATAAATATTTAGGAAAGAAATTATGAGAATCTCTATGAATAGAAACTTATTTACCAAAATTATTAGAAGTGGTGGCTCACATAGTAGTAAAAAAAGAATCCTAATTCATTTTTTTAATGTGATGGGGGAATAAAATATCAGAGATACATAGAAGAGATCCACATGGGGAAAAGGGGCTTAAAATTTTTAATTGGTAAGTGTGTTTTAAAAATTGACATGATGTATAATTACACCTGATAAACATATAATTATTTTAGGTTATGAATTATTTGTCCCATCAAGCCGTAACACAAGGGTACAAGTAGTCCAACATTGGAAGTATGGCAAAATTAAACTTGTATAGTGTAGAATATGATTGGCTGGCCTTGATAGGATGGCTCATTAAATCAGTCATATTATACTAATACTGATTCCATGACAAAATTGGGATTTTAATAGATACTACCTCAATAGGGTGGATGATCCGAGTTTGAGAAGACTCTGGGTCACTTGTTAACAATTCAAAAAGATCCCAATATGGAATTAGTGTGACTATATCAAGATACATCCATATTTTATATTAAATATAATATCTTGTTTCATTATTTTATATTAATGTTACTCATTAATTTTTTTGGAATGAGTAATGGATCATTTTATAGTCACTAGATGATCACAAGGAATATCTAGAGATTGTTTTGAGTACTCATAAAATATCATAAGTATATATATTTTATTATGGAAATGAAACTTATTCGGTATGCGATCATAGAAATGGTTTTATCTATTCATCCTTAGAGGTTTGTAGCTATCAAATAATGGAAGTCCCAATAAATCATGTATGAAATATGTAGACAATCTAGTATTATCTGAGTATTATAAAAACATTATTAAGGATTTTTCATGATTATATTCACTGATGATTACATTGATAAAAAATATACACCACACTTACAGAATCCATCAGGTTAATATTATTTTTGGGAGTTAAATAGAATGTTGGAATATTTTTTCATTACTATATTTCATAAAATGATTTATTGCTATTTTGTTTACTATTAGACATCAATAACATTACCCAAATGTGTTTTGATATAAGGTAATAAGGTTTTTACCAATTGATTATGTTAGTTTAATTTATATAAAATTAATTACAAATCAAATGAACATGATATTATAGTTTTCATTAATGCATTGAATTCAAGTGGTTACTACTTATTTGGTGGTATGTTTAAAGTGTGAATGAATTAGAAGATCCTCATGTATGTATTCAAATGGTATATTATTAAATTAATATAATAATGGTTGATATTATATTTATAAATATTTTATATAAATATTAATTTAAATTACTTAACCATTATAGTGTTCTCACAATAATTTTGTTAGATTGGGATGATTAGTTCATTTATAGGTTTTTATAGGCTTTCTATGGCTAATTTATATGTAGTAGAAATTTGGAACTACCTACCATCCTCAAACAGAAGTGGAATTTGAAATGAAAATATTAATATTAGGTTATCTACACAATGTTTGTCTGGTGGACTCTACAATCTCATGGGTGGACTATCTATAGTTATTATATTTTTTATAAAGTAACTCCCATTAATAAATTATTATAATGACTCCTATTGTGGTGATTTATCAAATTCCAATACACTCTCAATTATAATGGATTGATGTAGCTAATTATTCCTTGGATAAGTCCCATATAGTAAAATCAATGATGAAATATATTTATTTAAATAAAAAATCTGATTGATACTACATAGAGTTGAGAAAATACATACACCAATAACCATTTATATCCATTTGAGTTTCCCATAACAATCATGAATTTATGATGAATTCATAATGGATAGAAAATTATAGGATTTGAAAGTGAGTAATGTTATAATTTTTATATAAAGAAGTTTTTGAAATCATTTTTCATTTAATAATCATGGAATTCATGTTATAATTACCTAACCATTACTTTTTTATATATTATTTTTTCTCATATCATAATTATGTATGTAATTGATCAATCCCTCCTGTGATATTAGTTTATATCAAGTGGAGTTTGACAAAAAAATCATGATTTTTATAGAATACTATAATAATTGTGGGCTAACTAGAGTAACTATTTAATTTTTTATCTATTTAATTGTAATGGGTACTTAAAAATAACAATAAAAATTACATGGAGACATGGGAGTATGTGATGACCTCACACTATGAATGGAAAATCTGTTGCCACATTTGGTTTCCAACATACTTTCAGATTTGATGGGGTGAACACCACTCAAAAAACTACCCACTACATTAATAAGTGGTAGTCACCTAGAGACCATATATTAGCCTTTTAGAAAACACTTCTATGAAGTTCTTAAATTTTATCCTTCATATCAAATCACCCACCTGAATGAAATAACCTATGTTTAGACAATTTGTGGAGACACTCTATGGTTGTGAAATCTATACAATGCAACCAACTATATCTAAAATAATTTTATCGAATCCTTTACTAAAAATAATAGGCTTCACATAACAATAAACACACATATATTTTAGTGTCATATTGACAAATAATATAATCAATAAATTATTGAAAAGAATTCAACCCATGAGGACATTGAGAAAAAAATATTTAGTTCCCAAAACCATGATTTTTTTGATAATAAAATGTAAAAATGATTCTTTGAAAAATTATCTGTTATAATTTATTTCCCTTAATCCATGTTCACCAAATTACTTATGATGTTTACTCACTAAACTTGAATCCATCATACGATGACTCATTTCAATCTTCCTCCATGAAGAGAGTTATAGTTGGATCAAAATCTCCTTGTATAATTTATAGTTAATTAGCCTTTGATGAATTCTTACCAAGATAATATTTCCCATATGATAATAATATGTATATACATCCCTCTTGCTATCCTACAATGCAAATCAATCCCTTTCAAGTACTTACCATGCAGACCAGCCTCATTTGGTGTATCTACTCCCATACATCTATTGATTTCCATGTTTGGTGTCTTTTATGAAACTATCGAAGCTCTATAATTCATCTTCAAAATAATATGAGGTTATGAATCTAACATATTATGTCATATATCAAGATTTTATCCCTAAAGAAACTCTTTTTGAGTGGATTTTATAGTTTCCTTCTACCATGGTCAATGTCCTAAAATGGAAATTTCAAGGCATCCTCTAGAAAATCCCAATATAAATTTTCATGGAATGAACACCAACATAAACTCAGTCAATCCTATATTACTATACCAATTGTAGAATCATTAATTATCTTATTAGATATGTATAATCCATTAGTAATCCCAATTTTGAATTCCCTTGAAAATGAGAGTCCCAATCATGATGACACTGACATAGTCTCTCCTAGATAAACATGCTCATGATGTCCCCTACCCTAATAAGTGAGTCATATGATATTGGTAATCCTTTCAAGGAATAATCCCTAGACATGATCTAGTTTATGATTCCATAATAATGAGTCCTCAAATAAGTTGAGAAATTGAGAACGTACATTGGGAAAACTCAATTCCATTTGCACTCAAACACATTAAGTGCATGAAAAACTAGTTCCTATTAACCACTTAAATTATCATTGTCCCCCGAACATTATATATTTTTGCCTCTAAACATATTTAATCCTCAAATATTCTTACCTCTACTAATTTAATAGACATTTTCAGGAATATAATGTATTCCCTAATCTATACACTCCACCTAATAATATTGTGTTGCCTCCTTTAAGACATAATCATACTTTTCACATAATGTAAAAAACAAAACAATTTAAAATCCACATTCTTAAAAAATCCATGATGTGGTCCATCCACATAAAACTAACATATTAAAATATATAAATGTTGTATTTCATCCTTTTTGGAAAGGATATATAGGACTTTTTATCAAGGTTCATACACAATATCACCATTCTTACATATCAAACCTAATCAAATCACATTACAATTGATTCCACTAATATCAGCCCACAATAGTCCATAATCCCCTCAAGATCATACCTCCCCTAACTATATATATTTTCTATAGAAAATAATACTTTTGTGGCCATATTTATCATGATATCATATCCTATTAAGTAGACTATATCCATATGATCCCAATCAACAATTTCATTTGTCCATATTACCAATGAAATCATGCCTTACACATAGGGATATATATTTGTTTGGTAATCATGAAATGTCACTTCATAGGACCATGTTACATTTTAAATATCCAAAAAAGGGCTCCACATGTGTAAGCACCCCACTAATCATTTATTTGCGCATTTTTCCTTGTTGTCATCGATCATGGTTGCACGACCCTTAATGGAACTATGACTATCCTTATCACATGACCTTAAATGAAAAAATATATACCATTGGGTGGGATCAAACTACCTGGGTTATAAATAATTTCATAATTATACATTGGAATACCTTTAGATGGGCCCAATATTGACATCATAAATATGTACTAACTTCTTGGGAAAAGATAAACTTCATGGCAAATAGATTTTTTGAATTCAACCCCAGTACCATAAAATTAAGCTCTGTAAAATATTAAAAAGAATGATGGAGAACCTCAGAGACATTCATTTGATTCAATCGATGGATAAACACTAATACCTAATGATGTCCACATTGATGGAATACATCTAATATGTAACATGTTCTCACATCAATGCATAGTTTATATCCATTGAAATTAAGGGGGTAACTCTTCTCACACCATGATTTTGGATGTTTTCATGAAATAAATGATAAATCTATACTATATTTTTGGAATGGAGGGTAATTCCTCCACAAATGGTGTAGATGTGTCAGACCTTCTATCCTCTCAACCGATGAACATCCCATTATTTAACTAGAAATTTCCCACTGACCACCTTCCTTGGGAAAGAGGGAATGAAATAACATTAATGATAAACTTTCATGGATATTATGTCATGAAAGGAATTTATATTGAAAAAATATGTCCACACATATAAAAAATCATTATAATAACTGAATACCATAGGTTTCAAGAATTTTTTTTATAAACCACGACACGTGTTTTATTTGAAATAAGAATGTAAAACTCAATGTGAATCCTTCAACCATTGAAATCTGATCATAGTTAGGCATTAGGACATTCTGTATTGTTTGGTTTGTGATAATAAAAATGGAGAGCACGAATTGAAACTATCAACCATGAATGAAATTGATCAAACACGGTATTACATGTGTTGTTGCATTAACATGTTTTATTGACTATGTTTTTTGATCTATATAGGAAGTGTCAATAAAGATCAACTTTCACCCCAAATCAATGAAATCATATAAGATGAAAATTCATGATACAATGACATATAATATTGTTTTTCCATGTAAAATTGGACATTTTCACCTATGCATCATCTTAAAAAACATGTCATGAATGCACTGTTAAGGTATTAATAACTCAATGGTAAATCCACACCATATAGATAGTGCGTGGGTGCCTCAAAATGATGAATCCTCATGGAAATCCCTATCCATAATGGAAATGCATGGAAAAGGGGAATGTGTTTCCCATTTCCCCCTCCAATAAAATTATAAGACTATCCTATATTGGGAAAAATATTACCTCATTTATCATAGAGAGATGGTTTATGAGGCCACTTGTGATATTTCCATCTTCCAATAATATTATATGAATGTTTCTTCATATAGGATCCACTACTATCAATGTTGTGTGTCCTAAACTACTTAGGATTATGTTGACAATACAATACAGGACACCCCGGACCCATCCGCATTGGCCGAGGAACCTAGAATGATATCCCATAATGGGTTTCCAACACATTGACCCTAAGAATAGGTACATACCCTTTTTCACATCAATGAGGATAGACTAAATAAATTTATGTGATTGAAAAAGTAGTATCATACCCATGCTTGGGATGAATAAGTCTTCTAACACACTGTTAGAACATCTAGAGGGACAAGAAATCACATCCCATCATCTAGAAAATTCTAGGATAATATTTCTAGACACATGTATGAAGCATGCTGTCATGTTATAATGGACAATGGAGCTCCCTAGCTGACTCATATTCCCTCTCTTAGAAAGGAATGGGTTCATATCACCATTACGATAAGAGAAGAATTCCAGGATGTCCTACTAGAAATTGAGGAGAAGATGCATTTACCTTATAATGGTCTAATGGGTTTTTATTATTTCCTTAAATAATATGTGGATGATAACCATAGACATAACCTAGTGTAAATTTATGTAAAGTCTCAAATTTTTATACCAACAAGTTGGGCATCTCTTCAGCATACTGTGGGATCTACCATGGAGTGAGGTCATATTACTACAACCATTCTGGAGGATCATCATTATATTCTTGTAAGGAATAATAAATCTTATTAGGCTCAAAAACTACATCCAATGGAAGTTTTTCAGAATATTTTGGAATTGACTCAATATGAGGCTTCTTTCACTTCACCTAAAAGATGTTTTTAAAAGAATACTCTAGAAAAATGACAAAATAATACCCATATTCCTACATATGTTTATTTAGTACTTCAAATTATTCTGTTAAAACCTGTTGAGGGGCATGATCATATTTTATCACCCTTCCAGGAGGCCAATTGGCTTATCCTAGTATTAAATAAAGATCGTCTATGGGATTATATTCATGATTCTCCAAATACAAGGAAGGTATGACAATATATCCTAGTAGGAACCTATAAATTTCATCAGAATAATTTTCTTATATCTAAGAGGTCAACCAATATGGTACAAATATATGATGATTGTTTATCATGTTTCCTAAACCACATTGAGGATGTGGTCTAAGTCTCTATAAAATAACCAATAATTTCATGTTGGTCTCATTAAAGATAGTTTAAAATCATGTGTAATTTTCATATTCAAACCTTATCTATTTTAGAAATTATTGAGGCCCTCCAATATCATTTTATAGACTATATTAAGCTAATAAAATTTTCCTCGGAATGGGAAGGGAGAAGTGATAATAGTGTTTCTCCATTCAAAATTATGATTAGTAACTCTAGAGGTCCTCAAAAGTTTATAAACCATAGAGTTAATACTATCTATATCATTAAACATATGTAACACCTTGAACCCAATTACCTAGAGTCAGTGCATTATTACATAACATTGGAATGATCACAAGGGATCAAATCCCGAAAGACCGATCAGTTTAGTAGCCTTGGAAGTACTAGATATATTCATAAGTTTTACATTACATTATAAAATAGAAAACAACAACAACATTGTATCCATTGGAAACATTCATATCCCTTATACTATCCCTACAGGTCAGTCATAATATACTTTTTCACATCCTGGGAAAAATGAAACATAGAAAGGGGTGAGCTCAGATGCTTAGTAAGCACTACTGGAAAAACGACCTATACCCACGGTTCAAAACTGTGGGTATAGCCCCCAAAACCGTGGGTATAGGCTATACCCACGGTTTGGCGAACCGTGGGGCTGAGTGGCGTCGGTATAGGGGTCTCACCCTATACCCACGGTTTAGCAGAACCGTGGGTATAGCCTTTTCAAATGGAGGACCACGCTGCTCCAGCGTGGCACACACCAATCCCCACGGTTTCCAAACCGTGGGGTATTAAAAATCGGAAATAGGGGGCCGCTGGAATTCGAACCTGCAACCCAGCAACGCCTCACTGCCGCGCCTCACCACAAGACCAACGCACCTAGAATTTCTATTAGTTATATATGCATATATCTACAAATATATATTAATATAATCCACGGATTTCAAACGATAAGAAATAAATTCAAAAAAACGCACCTGGGAGGATTTGAACCCACGTCTCACGCGGTATTTTCAGCGGAATACGGAACTCGTGACCAACACAGCTAATTGAATTTTATTAATGTTTCAATCTGGTTTTTTACTTATATTAAAAATAATCGAATATCTAAAAAATAAAAAAATACCGGGATTCGAACTCCGGTCTGTTATATATGATACAGAGACCTGAACCAACTAACCCAGTGAAATTATTGAACTAAAGTCTTCACTCCATATAATTATATTAATTTGAAATCATGTTCCTGCCAAAACAAAATCCACTCCCGCGGGAATTTTTCCCCCCGTCATAACAAGGAAAATCTATACCCACGGTTTTGGAAAACCGTGGGTATAGGTCTTGTAAAAAAAACCCCCTATCCCTACGGTTTTTCAGAACCGTGGGCATTGGTCTCTATAACAACCCCTATACCCACGGTTTTACCAAAATCGTGGGTATAGGTCTTCAAAAATAACCTATACCCACGGTTTTTCCAAGAACCATGGGTATAGGGGACCTATACCCACGGTTTTCCAAAACCGTGGGTATAGGTTCCTATACTAAACCTATACCCACGGTTTTGGGAAACCGTGGGTATATGGGTGTCCTATACCCACGGTTTTGTGCAAAACCGTGGGTATAGACCCATTTTCCAGTAGTGAAGGATAATAATATAGCGTAAACTTTCATAAATAATAATAAACATTTAAGGAAATGTATAGGAATAAAACACAATACTTTTAAACATAAACTTTAGCATAATATGGAAAAAATAAATCAGATAATTCCATTTACTTATTCACATCGATATTCTACTATTCGAATAATCACATGCAACATCAATAGCCAATTTCATAATGATGAAATGCATAATGCCAGACTTCATAACCACATAGTCAAGGACTCGTGCCAAGACTACAAATGAGATTTTGTCAAGGCCTTGTTCCAAGACACTAGTTTGTCTCATGAGTCCTACTGATGCATCGAGGAGCTATAGTGGGCTCCACTCGTCACTTACTAAGTCCAATGCATTCCTCATATGAAAAGGTTTGAACATAACATAAACATTTGTATTAAAACTATCATACGAAATGTAAATAATTTATCCATAAACCATGAATGGTATAAAAATAACACATCCATATTCAAACATATCAAAAAACATTCAATACAATATGGAATATTTGTATCATAATAAATCAACTTCAAACAAGTTTAAAATCCATCAAAGGATGTTGACATAGTTGAAAATGATCAAGTAAAACTCTTTGGGAGAAATATCCCTTTTTTTGTGAAATCATTTAAAAGTAACACATTCATAAAGGAAGTCATTTAAAAGAGATTTTTGAATAAAAGTGTCCCATACCACTTTGAAACTTTTGAAAGGAATTGACATTTTAAAACAATCATGTCCATATAAATAAATTCTTAAAATCATTTTTAAAACATGGACATTAATTAAAAAGACTAAGAAAAATAAATCATTAAAACATTTAAAATGCTGATCATGCTAAATAGTCCCTTCCACAAAACCTTAAAATATTCATTTTGAAAACATTTTTATGAAACATGGACATGGATGATAAAAATGTCCCACTAAATACTTACACATAAACAATCTCATATAATAATGAGATTGAGGAATTAACCCTTACCTTGTACCTTTCCTTGGTAGAGGGTAGGTTAACCTCATGTATAATGGTGAAATAATTATTATTAAATTATAAAAAACCATATACATTAATATGATATCATATATTATCTTTTAATATTTCTTTTTTAATGATATTTCAGTAGTATCATCGTTTCAGGTGTTAACTGATTCGTTTCCCTTTATATGATTTGTTACGTAAGTCATGTTTGTTATGGATAGAGTGTTTTTTATTCATATCTAGAATGATATAAAGTCTTTAAACATTATTTTTAATCATCAAATGAAAATTAGTCTTGAATGGTTACGATGGGGAATGACATCTCATCGCGTCGTGGAGACGGTAAGCCGTACGTACGCACGAGAAACAATATCATTCTATTGATGGTGAAATCATATATAATTGGATGGTATATCATATATAAAGAATCATTAACATTTTATATTTATTATTTACCTCAGTTATACTCATTATTATACCCATCCAAATAATGAAGTGTTTGAATAACAAACTACACCACGATGTGGAGACGGTAAGCCATACGTACACACGTATGGTGACTTTATCATTTATAGGATGGATAGAATAATGAATATGGTTGTACCATATTTATAATAACATCATAGTATTTATAAGGTACTAGAGTTATTATTTTAGTATGGAAACAACAAAGAAAGAGGAAGTGGAAGAAGAAAATAACTTGAAAGAGGGTGGTGAAATTATTACCTCTTCTTCGAGTGTTTCCTTTTGAGTTGATCAAAAGGGCTCCTTAGGTTAGATTTATGACCAAACTAATTCCTCTAGGTTGAAATGAGGGAAGTTGGGAGTATATTTGGGCAGGGGTTGGCCGAGCCAAATGGATTTGGAGGTGTGATTTTTAAAGAAGGGGAAGTACCCTTTTATAAGAGAGGTGAGAGTCACTTTAGGAAAACCTTGAAATATTATTTTATAATAAAATAATTTTCAGTTTCTAATGGCTCCAAAATGATTTATTTTGAGGATAAGGTGGGGATTGGTCGAAATCCACTCAACCAATAGGTTTTAGATAGGTTTAGATCACCATATTAACCTTATCTTTTAGATTTAACTCTTGGCTAAATAAATTAAATTATTTAATGTCTTAAAATTATAAATAAAATACCATTATGTAGGAAATATTTTTATCTTTATGATGAATATTTATAGTTGAATTTATATTATGTGTAACCCTATATTAAAAATGGTTTAGTTATTAAACTTTGAATTTAACACTTTTAACTCTTCTTTAAATAAAATAATAATAAATGTCATAATCTAATCCAAGTGGACCAAAAGGATCATATTTTATTCCTAAGGTTGTTTTTGGTAGAATTACACTTATTAAATAGAATTATCACATGTGTTAGGGTAATTATAATATCATTTTTACCTTTAATTACCATATTTACTTTTAACTGTGGTAAATAAAAGTCAAAAGTTACTATTCACCAAAAATTATTTTCATATTATTGAACCAAATTTTACTTAATGATATCAACCGTGTCTCTCATATTTTCAAAATTTAACTCAGAGAAGCGGTAAAATTAAGTTTTATGCAAATTTACAAATGCTCCTAGAAGGTGGGTAAAAGACGGTAAAAATTTCAATAAAATTTTATACATCTAATTTTATTTTAAAAATGACTCCAATGAATTAAATTGAACTAATATAGGTATTATGTATCTATTTTTACTTAAAATAAATAAAATAAACAATTATTTAAATAAAATTTGGTTTTAAACAATAACGTAGTGTTTTTCACTATTCATCAAAAATTGAAAGTTTTCAGAAAAATTCAAAAAATTCACCCTAAGATAATTTTAATATTATGAATTCAAAAATGAATTCTATTTTATCAAATTAAAAATATAGATTTTTCATTAATTAATTTAAAATTAATTCCCATTGTCAAAACTAAACAGCGGGTTTTTAAAAAGCAAAAACAACAAAAGATTGACATGTGTTTATGTCAAATTTAAATGTAAAATTACTTATAATGACCTAAATTGTATTAAATGATAATAATATAATCTAATTATACTTTAAAACCAATTAAAAGAACAATATTACTATATAATTAAATTAGATGAAAGGGAAACTTTAAATTAAAATGCGGTATTTTTCACTATTCATTAAAAAATGAACTTTATTAGAAAAATACAAATAAGTTACCCAAAGTAAATTTTGATGTCCCAATTCAAAAGAAGAATTTTATTTTTTCAAAAGTGACAAAAACTAGATTTAAAAAAGGTTCTCCATTAAAAGACGGTGAAATTACATTTTTTTTAAAAAACACTTCTTTTATCTGAAAAATTAAATTTGATCTTATATTATGTCTAAAAACACATAATATGGATGTTAAAATTATATAGTGTATATAAAATTCAAATTTTAGTTAATACTACTCATAACCGCTTTTTGAACAGCTAGTTTGGTAAGTTGTGGTGCGCTCGAACTCAGTGTTGTGTGTTGCGCAAGTCATTGAATTACTTTGAAGAGGTAACGTACTATGAAATCTTGAGGTGTTATATTCTCCCCTCCTTCAATAAATTTCATCCTCGCAATTTGAAAATTTTCTTCGAAAAATAAAAGGTTTAAAATAGAAAATACCGTTGTGGAAAACCCACATCGAAAATAGGGTTAATAAAATTTAGTCTTAATAAGATAGAAAGGGAAATAAAAAAGTCACCACTAAATTAGGGTTTCTAATAAGAGAACATTGGTTGAAATTATATACACATAATTGGAGAAAAAACGTAAATATTTATAAGGAGTGGTTGAGTTCATCAATCACAAACAAGTGTAAAATTGAGGGTCTCAAAGCCATAAATCTATGATGATTTAAAATATCATCGGTTCAACAAAACATAAGCTATCAAGATAACACATTTTTGGTTTTAAGATCCCTTCCCTAAATTTTAAGGATTAACTTATTCATATAATAAGAGAAAAAAATATATACTTGATAGGTAGAGTTACATCCTTTAACTAATTTCTACCACAAACTCATCTTTCACTCTAAAAGACAATATAACTTAAAAATATTCTATTTATCCTAATCGTATAGGGTTCCAAAAAAAATGAATTTATAATTTATCTATTAGAACTTTTTAAAAAAACTACATTATAAGATCCAGGACATCAAGTAGGACAGTGGTAGGTGATTTACCCCTTTCACCCTTTGGTTGCGGGTTCAAGTCTCATGGCCTTGCTAGACGCGACTGGTTGTCGCCTGACCTCCAGGTTGTCCTTTTTATAACAATCCAAAAATAATCTTAAGAAATGATTTAACCTTAACAATACTATCCAATTTCAAACTTAATCCATTCCAACCTTTAAACTTATCCAAAATACTTATGTCCAAACTCACAGTCCAAAATTTATAAGGAAGGTAAACACAATGAAGATCTTTTTTTTCACGTAATAACATGTGAATACCTTCATCATGTATTTTTTTAAAACATGGTAACACCCTGAATTACCATAAAATCTTATTTATTACATTCATGCTCCATTATTCCTTATAGAATATTAGATATATTCCTTATATCCAAAAGTTTTGAATACTCCAACAATGATGAAATAAACAAACCATTAATCAGTTCCAAGGTAGTCAAGAATATCCAATATAATTAATCCAAATCAACAATCTCTTATTCCAAAATCACTACCTCAGTATCAGGACCATATTAAGGTCTATCTTTACTTCAACCATGTATTTTCCAAAAAGTTTAACTTGTTGTTGAGTCACTTTTCTTAGAACCATATAATCTCAAATCCTTGATGAAATAGTACTACAATACAATCCTTATTTATTTCCATAACTCATATAACAAGTACATTGTTGATACAACACTCAAATGAAATAATTCTTTAATAACAACATAAGAACACCAATCATTCCTCTTTATCTGTGGTAGTATCATAACTTGATTATTATCCAATAGAATCATTTGGGGCACACTCTGATGATTTGAACATTGATTCGCATAGTGACCCAACTACTTGCAGATGAAGCATTATACATTTGAAACCTTTTTCTTACACTTACAATCGCAAAATCGGTGTCCTTTTTCTCCAAACTTGTAACAAATTCTCATTACCTTCAAGAATTTACCAAGGTGATTCTTTCCACAATTATCACATATGGGAAAATCCTTCTTTCCCCTCTTCCCTTTATCCATATTTCTCTCTACCATCCTTTTCGTCTCTTACTTCCCTTCAAATCCATATGACTCAGAGAATTCTTTACTTATCTTATTAACACATGATACTATTTCTTCATATGATGAGAATATGTGGGAGACTATTTCCCTTCTAAATGTTGGCTTAATACCCTGAAAGATATTATCCTTCTTACTCTTTGGATCATGCGTATTGATGGAGTTATCATTCCTTCTATTGTGTGCCATTTCTAAACAATGGCATACACTAGGTTAGTTTATGAATCACAATGAATAATTCCAAACTTGTAAAATACCTAACATAAATTGAAAAGATTATGAATATAATCTATAATCATAAAAAAATATTATCTTTGATTAATTATTTACTCCAAAATCTTTCATAGTGGCTTGTAAAGAAAATGTGAATTATCATAAGCATATCCCCCGGGAGCGTCGTAACCAAAAGTGCAGCAAGGCCCATTGTCGTGCACCAGTTCCCGTTCGAGTCTAGCTCAAAGTGGTATTTTCGGGTTTTACCCCTAGTTACATCTGTGCTAGAGCTGCCTCTACCTTCTCGTATCCAGATAGAGATTGATTGCTTAGAAAACTCACAAAATCTATTCATTACCAAAATTCTAGGAAGTTTTCCTGTACTAATCCTCAAAGTCTATCTTAGGGTAATGTTCTATAATAAGAGTTTATCTAAATCTAGTTTCCAAGGTTTTTACTAAACTTCCTATGATACCAACTATAATGCCCTAACCCCAGTTACCCGGAGTCAGTGCATTATTACATAACATTGACATGATCACAATGGATCAAATCCTAAAAGACCGATCAATTTAGTATCCTTGGAAGTACTAGATACATTCATAAGTTTTACATTACATTATAAAATGGAAAACAATAACAAATTGTCTCCATTGGCCACATTCATATCCCTTAGACTATCCCTACAGGTTAGTCATAATATACTTCTTTGCATCCTAGAAAAAATAAAACATAGAAAGGGGTGAGCTCAAATGCTCAGTAAGGATAACAATATAGTGGAAACTTTCATAAATAAGCATAAACATTTAAGGAAATGTATAGGACTAAAACAAAAGAATTTTAAACATAAAATTCAGAATAATATGGAAAAAATAAATTAGATAATTCCATTTACTTATTCACATGGATATTATACTAGTCGAATAATCACATGCAACATCAATATCCAATTTCATAATGATAGAATGCATAATGCCAGACTTCATAACCACATAGTCAATGACCCATGCCAAGACTAAAAATAAATTTTTTTCAAGGCCTTGTGTCAAGACACTAGTTTGTCTCATGAGACCTATCGATGCATTGAGGAGCTATAGTGGGCTCTACCCGTCACTTACTAAGTCCAATGCCTTCCTCATATGAAAAGTTTTGAACATAACATAAACATTCGTATTAAAACTAGCATAAAAAATGTCAATACTTTATCCATAAACCATGAATGGTATAAAAATAACACATCCATAGTCAAACATATCACAAAACCTTCAATACAATATAGAAGATTTGTATCATAGTAAATCAACTTCAAACAAGTTTAAAATCCATCAAAGGATATTGACATAGTTGAGAATGATTAGTAAAACTCTTTGAGAGAAATATCCCTTTTTGTGAAATCATTTAAAAGTCACGCATTTATAAAGTAAGTCATTTAAAAGATATTTTTGAATCAAAGTTTCCCATACCAATTTGAAACTTTTGAAAGGAATTGACATTTTAAAACAATCATGTCTATATAAATAAATCCTTAAAATAATTTTTAAAACATGGACATTAATTAAAATTATTTAGAAAAATAAATCATTAAAACATTTAAAATGTTGATCTTTCTAAAGAGTCCCTTCCAAAAAACCTTAAAATATTCATTTTGAAAACATTTTTATGAAACGTGGACATGGATGATAAAAATGTCCCAGTAAATACTTACATATAAACAATCTCGGATAATAATGAGATTGAGGAATTAACCCTTACCTTGTACCTTTCCTTGGTAGAGGGTAGGTTAAACTCCTATATAATGGTGAAATAATTGTTATTAAATTATACAAGAACCATATACATTAATATGATATCATATATTATCTTCTAATATTTCTTTGTTAATGATATTTCAGTAGTATCATCGTTTCAGGTGTTAACTGATTTGTTTTCCTTTATATGATTTGTTACCTAAGTCATGTTTGTTATGAATAGGATGTTTATTATTCATATCCAGAATGATATAAAGTTTTTAAACATTATTTTAATCATCAAATGAAAATTAGTCTTGAATGGTTATGATGGGTAATGACATCACATCGCGTCGTGGAGACGGTAAGTTGTACGTACGCACGAGCGATAATATCATTGTTTTGATGGTGAAATCATATATAATTAGATAGTATATCATATATACAGAATCATTAAAATTTTATATTTATTATTTACATCAGTTATACTCATTATTATACCCATCAAAATAATGAAGTGTTTGAATAACAAACTACACCACGACGTGGAGACGGTAAGCCGTACGTACACACGTATGGTGACTTTGTCATTTATAGGATGGATAGAATAAAAAATATGGTTATAACATATTTATAATAACATAAAAATATTTAGAAGTTACTAGATTTATTATTATAGTATGTAAACAAAAAAGAAAGAGGAAGTGGAAGAAGAAAATAACTTGAAAGTGGGTGGTGAAATTATTACCTCTTCTTCGGGTGTTTCCTTTTGAGTTGATCAAAAGGGCTCCTTAGGTTGGATTTTTGACCAAAGTAAGGCATATATGTTGAAGTGAGGGAAGTTGGGAGGATATTTTGGTAGGTTTTGGTCGATCCAAATGGATTTGGAGGTGTGATTTTGAGAGAAGGGGAAGTACCCTTTTATAAGGGAGGTGAGGGTCACTTTAGGAAAACTTTGAAGTATTATTTTATAATAAAATCATTTTCAGTTTCTAATGGCTCCAAAATGATTTATTTCGAGGATAATGTTGGTATGGGTAGAAATAAACTCAAATAATAGGTTTTAGATAGGTTTAGATCACCATATTAATCTTATCTTTTAGATTTAACTCTTGGTTAAATAGTTTAACATTTATCATGTCTCTTTGTATTTTTATATTATATGGTTAATAAACTTACTATAAACTACCAAGATAACCAGAAGTGGTTAATTATTGATATATATAACCTTATATAAGTCCTTTGGACGAACCTTATATTTTTAGGAATATTATATCAATTAATAATATAGTATTGGTTTTAAAAACTCAATTATGTCAATTTTGACACTATTTAGTATTTTTTTTGAAAGTCATAAAAACTTTATCACTTCGAATAAAATTTATTTAATCAACCCTAAAATTTCATATTAACCTAGAAAATTAGTTTAATTCATCATAAGTCTCAATTTACATTTATTTGGATATTTATAATATCAATTATTTTAATATTTCATTAATAAGGTAATTATTACATCATCATTGTGTCATAAATAAATTAACTTATTTAATGTATAAAAATTATAAATAAAATACCACTATGTAGGAAATATTTTTATATTTATTATTAATATTTATATTCTAATTTATATTATGTTTAACCCTATATTAAAAATGGTTTAGTTATTAAACTTCAAATTTAACACTTTTAACTCTTCTTTAAATAAAAAAATAATAAATGTCCTAATCTAATCCAAGTGGACCAAAATGATCATATTTTATTAGTAAGGTTGTTTTTGGTCGAATTAAACTTATCCAATAGAATTATGACATGTGTTAGGATAATTATAATATCATTTTTACCTTTAATTACCATATTTACTTTTAACCATGGTAAATAAAAGTCAAAAGTTACTATTCAACAAAAAAATATTTTCATCTTATTAAACCACATTTTACTTATTGATATCAAACATTTCTATTGTATTTTTTAAATTCAACTCACATAAGTGGTAAAATTAAGTTTTATACAAATTTGCAAATGCTCCTAGAAGGTGGGTAAAAGACGGTAAAAATTTCAATAAAATTTTATACATCTAATTTTATTATAAAAATTACTCCAATGAATTAAATTTAGCTAATTTAGGTTTTATGTATCTATTTTGACTTAAAATAAATAAAATAAACAATTATTCAAATAAAATTCGGTTTTAAACAATAACATAGTGTTTTTCAGTATTCATCAAAAATTGAAAGTTTTCAGAAAAATTCCAAAAATTCACCCTAAGATAATTTTGATATTATGAATTAAAAAATGAAGTCTATTTTATCAAATTCAAAATATATAAGTTTCATTAATTAATTTAAAATTAATTCCCATTGTTAAAACCAAACAGTCGGTTTTTAAAAAGTAAAAACTATCAAAAGATTGACACGTGTTTATGTCAAATTTAAATGTAAAATTACTTATAATGACCTAAATTGTATTAAATGATAATAATATAATCTAATTATACTTTAAAACCAATTAAAAGAACAATCTATCTATATAATTAAATTTGATGAAAAGGAAGCTTTAAATTAAAATGCGGTATTTTTCACTATTCATTAAAAAATGAACTTTATCAGAAAAATACCAAAAAGTTACCCGAAGTAAATTTTGATGTCCCAATTCTAAAGAAGAATTTTATTTTTTCAAGAGTGACAAAAACTAGATTTAAAAAGGTCCTCTATTAAAAGGCGGTAAAATTACATTTTTTTTGAAAAACACTTATTTTATCTGAAAAATTGAATTTGTTCTTATATTATGTCTAAAAACACATAATATGGATGTTAAAATTATATGGTGTATATAAAATTAAAAATACAGTTAATACTACTCATAACCGCTTTTTGAACAGCTAGTTTGGTAAGTTGTGGTGCGCTCTAACTCGGTGTTGCATGTCGCACAAGTTATTGAATTGCTTTGAAGAGGTAACGTACTGTGAAATATTGGGTTGTTACAGTATAGTCATGAGAAATTTTCTCATAAATAGTTCCATAAAAATCATCCTTATTCTTAGAAGGTCATTTAACAAGAAGGCCCCCTATTGAATATACTTCAAGATTTACCTCAAATATAGAAGAACTCAATAGATCTAGGATAACCAAACTACATAGAATATCATTGAATGGTGACATGTCCACAATACAAAGATAGTTTAGGGAAGCATTAAACATATATTCCACCATGAGACTCTACATCCTATGATAAAATAGAGGAGATTCTGACCAATATCACTCCCCTAAGTAATGTAGCTAGGAATCAATTTCTTTTGAGGAACAAACTGGCTGAAGACAATATACCGATTTCATAATTTCTTATATCCACCAATGATTATGCAATTCCTAAAAAAATTAATTGTGGAATGTGTCTATTATATATGTATAAACCTATGGAAAATTATCTTACATCTCACAAAAAATAATTTACTTATGGGGAGTATATGATTCATATTGAAATGATTGGTGATCTCTTCCACCAGATTCATATAGATTCCCTTTAATAGACAACAAATATAATATTGGATAATTATTATATGGATCCCCATTTATACTTCCATTCATACATAAAAACACTTTTACAATAAATCACCAGTGCTCCCTCTAATGTAAAATTCATTTTTTGGGGTGAAAATGGAGTGTGAAATTTTTTTAATGGTCCTTTTTTAGTAGAGTCGACCATTTTTTTGATTAAATTCAATTTCTTGAGGTCAAATATCAAACCTTTACCATGGATACTCTATTTTTCCTAGAAAGTATGGATTGTAGAATAAAATTATCAAAATATATTATTTGGACTGACTAAATAATTTATATGTTATTGGTCTATGAATCCAAGAAGGTAGAACATACCCATCACATGAGAAAGGATAAACCCATGGAACATATACCACCATCAATATAAAGTATTTTTTTATCAAAAGTATAATAGTATCTGAATGATACTCCTACCAAATTCTGGGAAATTAAAATTACAGTTGTGATTTCCATTATAATAGCAATATGGGAGCCACCATAGAATGAGGGCTATGGAATTTTTTATCATTTATACAACCACCACCACCATTGGGATCATCAAAACCTAAAAAAGTACATGGATTATATACTTTTATTATCATTAAAAAGCTAACCCGTATGGATATGAGAAATTATATCACCACCATATCCTAATATAGAGATGTATGTCTTCTACTGTTTGGGTAAAACATCATAGGCCATGCCATCACATTTCCTTATACTATGATATCTATCACTCTCATTGGGAATATTCTGAGTTAATCATGATGGGGAACATCTCATTATCACCAGCCATAAGTCACTTTCAAGTTGAATATCAAAAAGAAAATGCCAGACCTTATAGGTTTCAGATGCTAAAGCATTCAATCAAGAATTAAATTCATGTGAAAACTATTATATTATAATTGAAAAATACTCAAGGGACCATGAATATCATTTTTCATAAAATAAATACACGATTCATGTGTCATGTTATAAATCAATAAATTTAAAAAAATTCACCACTACAGATACCTCAGAGTGATATTGAAGCCAACATCCATGATGAGGATTTCATTTTCTTTAATATGGTTTAAAATATTACATTAATAAAGGAAGAACCATAATCATTATATTCAAACAAATTTTCATCTACCACTCATTATATGATGATTAGAAAGTGAAAATGTGAAGGGAATGGTCAAATTCCTCCAACCACCCTATAAGGATAATGATTTGATAATCAAGGAATGTTTCAATGAATATGAAGAATATTAATATTGTTAAACCACTATAACTTTATACCACTCGGGGGAAATATTCCCACTTATTACATGAAAATCTATGTGTCTATCCCTTTGTATGAACAAAAGAATATATTTTCTCAACTAATATAAATATATCCAAACCATATATTAGTCTTTGTGTATATGAAACTATGGTAATTAAGCCATGTTGTAGAAACCTTTAAGGATATCCCTACTTTGGGAAAATAACAACACATGTGTCTTCATATATATCTAAGAAAAAAACATAATGAATACCCACAAAAAATATTGTTGTTCCATCTATACGATACTCTACCAATGACCTCTACTAATTTGTTTTCCCAGATGACCACCAGGGAAAAAAATCTAGACACCATTAAGTCCCTGACTACTTGAATAGATGTCACGGTGGTACATTGAGTACTATTGAATCAATAAAGGAATATATATCATGAATTTTTTGATTATACTATTCCTTTACCCAATATCAGTAATACAATGGTATATGAGACCTAAGAAAACATATGATGCACTTTATATCTCAATATATCTCCATGACGGTTACACTAAATCAGAAAGAGATATCTATGATTAGATGCTCGAAGCATACTCTCGAAGGACCAGAATTAGTCTAGTATACAAACTTTTTATTTGAGACAATTTTTGGAAATGATGATTTTTTTTCTATAATTTCTCAATCAAATTGGCTCTATACTGAGAAAGATGATGAACCTAAATACCTATAATTTAAACTAATGATTGAATGGGTGCATATCAGATGTTACTATATGGTGGAAAGGATTCTATTATTCTTTAATTATAAATATTCTCAAAGATTAGTTTGTGTAGATATTAAAAAAGAATATCCAAGATTAGGTGAAAACAATATGGATTCAATTTAAAAAATATGTGGATTTATAGTGTTTTCCACAATAGCATCAATATTGGATGAAAATTTCTAATGGACTATGGAAAATTATTACCGTAAATTATCATCTCAAAGAAAAAACCAGCTTCAGTACAATTGAAAACTACCACACAAAAACTATATTCGTTTCCCACTCCATCACCCTATCCAAACTGGTATAATGAGGACCACCTCTAAAGTATTAGTAGAAACAACAATACCCTCATAAAGAGTTTAGGTGGGATCAAAGGAATCATATACATGAGGATAGAAACAATAAGATAAATTCTTTCTGAATTATTAAGTACAATGACATTGTATTTATATATTATAAAAAAGCATACTTAGACTCTTGTAACCATTATGAACCTACGATATTTTCCTCACTAGTAATTTAGACTACATCCCAATATCAATTTAAATTTTATCTTTGAAAATGGGAAGAATCCTTTCATTTGAAGTTTGAAAAACCTACGACACAAGTATCATGGGTCTCTAGATGTATACATGAAGAAAAAGATGAATGGAAACATGTCTTAGAGAAATATTCTTAAAATCACAATGAATGAGGATCGGGAAAATGGTCAACTCTGCATAGTCTTTCCATAATGAATAACTGAATCATCTATTTATAAATCCAATTCCCCCAACCAAGGAAAAAATTTCTTTTTATTTTTTGAAAAATGGTTGAAAAAAAATCACAAAAAATAGAAGAAACTATATGATGAACATTATTTAATACCCAATATAGTTCATGCACTCTAAGAATTTATCTCCCAACAATGGGAGGATGAAAACCATCCCACAAAAATAGATAATGGGAACCATCCCACAAATTTATATCTCTATCAGATATGGATTCACATTATGCTTCAATCACTTTCATTAAATAATATGATCCCTTATTTGATGTTGTATATGTGTATAAACCTAATTTTTGTGCACACAACTAGGGATAATTCCACAATAGTCCAGATGGTCAAGGAAGATGAGGTAGGGATAACCCTCACCATTTGAGTGTTTTATTGGATGAATCCATCTATTTCATGGAGAATCATATATAAGCACTCTAGTATGCATAGCATGAACCCTTCTCATATTTAGAGTACTTAAAAACTTTTTTAGGAACTATTAGTTTAATCAAAATACATAAAAACATGGATATATAATATCATAATATGATATTTCTAGCATCATCAAACATTAAAATTGTTAATGTATCCCAACACCTAGTATATCAAATGGAACCACCAATACAATCACCATCAATATTCTAACACTATTCCAAGGTACTATTCAAATATAGGATGTACTAGACTCAAACCAACAAATATTATTTCATTAAGAAGATTATAATTTTCCTATATAAGCACTAAATTATAGTATCCCTTCATCTCTCATGAAATATTTGAGAGGCCCTCATTGAAGAACATTAAATTGCTTAAGAACATTTGGTTGATTTTAGTGAAGAATAATCTTATCATATATATGCCTTGTCAAGTTAATTTCATACAACAATATTCTATAAAGAATAGTATCCAGAGATCATCATACATTAACACATCATACCCCTATATTTCTATGTTAGGTGAAATGGAATCAATGTTCATTAAGGTTAAATTGATAAAAGATAAAAAATCAACCTCATGCCTATAAAGCCCCTCTGATGATTATATAATGGTGAATCTTAACTTCCCCCCTATAGAATGAAAATTTAATGGAATTAAAATAATATGCATAAGGCATGCTTTAGGATAATTCTCAGGTCTTTGTTCATAGACCTCATGTTTGACTTGCCATTTATGGTTTTCTTCTAGAACATAGAGTTAATTGTCCTATATTAGAGGGTATTTATTTATGTATATGTGATAATTCACTAATAATTTGATCAATGCACCCAATGTACTTTTTCATAGGGTATATTATAGTGTTTTATGGAGACAATACTCCCATTGAGGTTTTTAATCCCACAATATAGAGGCTGGGTTATATAACAGAGTCAAAGAAATGGGTGATAGTGGTTTTTGAGTAAATCAGGTCTCAAATGGTATAATTAATTCCCCTGATAGTTTTTAATTAAATAAATTAATATTAGTTTTTACTATAAAAAAAATCAAGATTTTTACTCATAGTTAGAGTGGTTTCTTGTGATGACCCAGACTCTCTTGGTCCTTCCCTTTGCCAAAATCTGGGTCCTAAAGGAGTGGCATCTCGGTGAGACCGATCGGTGTGAGACCGATTGGTGAGACCGATCGGCGTCACCTGGCCTTGTCAAGTTGTTTCCAGTAGCGCTCCCTTTTGCGCAAATAGGGTTTTAAACCCTATTTTGACATGTTTGAGCGTGTTTTAAAGACCCGTAATGTGCATAAGAGTTTTAATTAAATACTTAATCAATTCATGAGTAGGCTTAAACCACCCGACCCCCTTTTGTGATGAGTGGAGCCGCGTGGTCAACCCACGACCCCTGCACCTTACGCGGTTACACGTTCTCATCTCAACCATCCGCGTCTCTTATAAACTAAGGGTTAGTCGTGGTTTCTCCTTTCCTCGATCATGGCTTTTCACAAACAGCTTCTGGTGCATCGGGCGCGCCGCATCGTTATCCGTAAAAGTTCCGCGCCTGGCCTAAGCGTCGATCATCTATCAACAGGTAGGGAATTTCTCCTTCGCCTCTCTCTTGTGTGTATCATACAGGGTGGGCATGCTTTTGTTTCTGTAGAACTGGTTGGACCAAACTTAATGAAGATAATGAACGAATTCTATAAAGAAAGAGGGGGGGGGGGGCTGTGTTTGTTGATGATGTCTTATATTTTGATTTTGTTTCTCCTATGACCATCATGTTGAGTTGTGCTGGCTTATGCCTCCTAAAAATCGAGGCCGTTGGTGGTCGTTGTTTGTGCACTAATGAACCCTGCTGATGTTTTAAATGGCTTGTTTGTGGTTGTAAACTCATGCTGTGAAAAGTGAATTAGTAAATCACGTATATCCGGCTGAATAAATTAAAAGCACCAGGATCAAACCTTCTGTGATAACTCTCGGTTAGAACACATGGAATTTGAATCATGGAGTGTGTTAAGTCATTTAAATCTGAAAATACTGGCAAGGCCCTGCTTGTGTTAGTGGTGGTAGTTGGTTGTTTTCCTTTCGGGTCGATTGCTAGAGATGTGGGAGGGGATGGGATCCCCTGTTCTTTTATACTCTCGGTGGTTGTGTGAATTTGGGGGATGGTATCTCCTGTTGGTATGGATTTGGTGGTTGTGAGTTTTAAGACCGGGTGGATACTTGTTTATATCACGAATTGGGGTGGAATCCTCTCTTGTTGAGAACCGGGTGTGGGCGTTTTGGTTGATGTTTGACTGTTTACTTTTCTGGACTTATGCCTATGCCCACTAGTTGCCCAGTAGTGATTAACATAAACATTATTATTGAACTTGAAACAAGAATGGGACAGATGGGCTTGTTGGAGAGAGTCGTGACTTGTGACTTGAACGCAGTGGTGTTGTGTTCTGTAGGCTGGTTAGAAAAACCTAGACTTTGGGTGAGTGCTTGTTAACTATATCTATACTTTTAGCTTTGTGTTTCTTATTCGCGCCCCACCCAAGTTGAGCACTTAGTGCCAAACACCCTCATTTCATGGGGGAGGGTTTTTTTCCCAACACTATTCATAGTGGCTGGTTATTAGCTCCTTTTCTGCTCCCTTTCCCGGATAGACCAAGTATCTTCGGGCAGGCTGTGATGGCTTGAGGTCCATTATTAGCCCAAGAACCTTCGGGCGGGGTAGTGTGGTGGTTGGCCAGGTGTGTGCGGGTAGGTGTGGCAGTGGGACTGCGGTGAGAATGGCGGGATTGGTTCGATGCGTAGGATGTCTCAATAACCAGTGGGAAAGTGGTGCGGGGTACCCAAACATCGATGTGCTCTTATTATATATATTACTTGAATTGCGTTATTTGGGGAGTGTACCTTGGTGAGGCCTGGGGTGGATAGTTGCCTTGTTAGGTGTTTGGTTTACTCTTTTTCTCACGGGACTTTAGTACGTTCCCCCACTTGTGCACGAGAGTCTTTGGTTTTCCCTACTGAGTGTACTTGTATGCTCACCCTACGTATATAAAACTGCTTTCAGGTTTCCAGGAGGACTTTGGGGATCACGCAGGACCTTACTAGCTCGGACCTTTGGAGCAGTTGCAGTTGTTGTTTTTCTTTTCCTCTTTGGTACTTACCTTGTATTCACCTTTTGTACTTGTGGCTTTACTTTTGGAACATGCATGTGGGAATGGTTTATTTTTTTGGCTTTACTTTCCTTTTTCCCTGGTGTTGTTGAGTTTCATCATCTCATCTCTCGATCTTATAAAACAAAAAGGGGTAATTCCTTCCATTTGTGAGAAATTTCTATACCCTTGGTGCTAGTCGCCACTCCGGGACCTATTGAAGGCGGGTCTCGGGGGTCATTATCTCTCCTTTAACTTAAAGAAGGAAGGGCCTGGCAATCTGCTGACCCTTCCCTCCTTTTGGTGAAGGCGGGTCGTGACAGAATGGTATCAAAGGTGATGGTTGAGAGATAGGACGAAGTCTAGAGTTAGGCACAGTGAGGATTGCATGGGATGGTAAGGAAACAGAGTTGGGTGACCTTGGCGCGTGAATTAGGCTAGGGAAGACCGGCTAGGACATGGGATTTTAGGGCCCCTCGTGATCTGATGCAAGGACTCTGGACCTACCGAACGACCAAGTGAGGCCACATTGATTGCAGGGTAGAGACCCTAGGAAAGGTACATGCATCATAATGACTTGTGTTCTTGTGTTTCTAGGATGTCTTGGGAATTAAGAATAAATTAAATTTTAAGAAGTTTTAAGAACGATATTCTGCACTACTTGGGCTTAGGCATTCCTTGTTTACCTTGCAGCTATGGCACCTGGAAGGCGACCACGTGCGGTACAGGCGATCGAGGTCCCGGAGACTACTTTGGCCGATCGGCAGAGAGCTGATCGAGAGGAAGAGGACGACCAGTGGCAGAAGACTATTCGAGCCTTCCAACGACAGGCCCTCAAGAAGTATGAGGGCAGCACCTCCGATATGAATACAAAAGGATGGCTAGAGGAGCTAGTTATAGCCTTCGGCCTGATTCGGGCCCCGACCGAGTACTGGGTTCCTCTGGCCGTCAGCCAGATGTGGGGAGCGGCACGTCAGTGGTGGATGCTTTACCTGGGGGAGAGGAGAGAGTCTGAGGTGGCTTGGGTGGATTTCGAGAGGGAGTTCCGGGCGGAATTCCTCTCCTCGACGATGAAGGCAGAAAAGAGGTAGGAACTACTCTCCCTACAGTAGGGGAGTATGTCTGTGAGGGAGCTAGGGATCAAGTTCAAGAACCTACTACGTTTTTCTATGGACCTCTTTCCCGACGAGGAGTCTCGGGCAAGACGTTTAGAGGAGGCACTCCGACCCTCCCTCTAGTATGTTGTTACCCCCTTTACCCTGCTGACGTACTTGGAGGTCCAGAAGAAGGCCTAAGTGGTGGAGAGGATGCATGCTCTAGGGGGAGTGTCGCGAGAGGGGATCCAGCTGGGACCATCAAAGGGGAAGACCGTCAGCACCAGGCCTCCAGTGTCAGGACCCTCCAGGTTCCGACCCGCAGGGAGCAGACCGCAGCAGTTTCAGTTTCGATCCCCCGGCCCTTGCCCTTTTCCTTCGGGCCCGAGACCGCGGTGCTTTATCTGTGGGAGACCTGGGAATCTCCGGAGTCAGTGCCCCGACTGGGTGCAGTACAGAAGTGGCAGTCATCCCCAGCACCCGCCCCAGCAGCAGCTTCCAGCCAGACCTTTCCAGCAGCAGCAGCAGGGACAGCGAGCTCCCGCTTCTCTGAGGGCAGACGTAGGAGGAGGCCGACCTCAGGGTGCTCCACAGGGACCTCGACCAGGGCGTGGTCGGGGAGGTGGCCGACAGCCGAGGGGAAGGGGAGCTGGGCGTGGACAGTTACACGCCGCAGAGGCAGTAGTTCCAGTAGGGCGAGAGGTTGTTCGAGGTATGATCAGTCTGTTTAGCACTCTTGCTTATGCCTTGTTCGATACCGGAGCTTCGTACTCCTTTGTTTCACCCAGCCTAGCCTGTGCCTTGGGTTTAGATGCGGAGAGACTTCCAGTTCCCCTGGTGTTGAGCACACCAGTTGGAGGTCAGACCAACTTGTTGTTTGTTTGTCGGGGATGTAGACCGATGATAGGACCACATCAGTCGGTTATGGATCTTCTTCTGCTGCAGATTCATCCATACGATGTCATCCTAGGCATCGACTGGCTATTTTCTATGTGCGCCGTCATCGACTGTTTTCGAAGAAGGGTGGTGTTCTCAGACTTGGACAGTCGGCGTGTTACCTTCACCGGCGAGCGGAGCAGTCCGAAGGGAAACAGGAGAGAGGAACCTCTCCTCTCCTTGTTGACCGAGCTGACAGTAGAATCAGTAGATGCTGAATTGGTGGAAGTGCCAGAGATCGTCCGTGAGTTTATGGACATCATTCCTGAGGAGGTGACGACTCTACCCCCTCGATGTGATATCGAGTTTGGGATAGACCTGTAGCCCGGCGCTTGTCCAATCTCGATGGCTCCTTACCGGATGGAACCTTCGGAGCTACGGGAGTTGTGGATACATATTGACGACCCGATGAAGAGGGGTTATGTTCGTCCGAGTGCGTCACCGTGGGGTGCTCCGGTCTTGTTTGCAAAGAAGGCAGATGGTGGTCTTAGGTTGTGTATAGACTACAGGAGGCTGAATCAGGTGACGATCAAGAATCGCTACCCTCTTCCAAGGATAGATGATCTTTTCGACCAGCTGAAAGGGGAAGTATGGTTCTCGAAGATCGACCTACGGTATGGGTACCACCAGCTGAGGGTGAAAGAGAGCGACATCCCGAAGACAGCGTTCAGGTGCAGGTATGGACACTTCGAGTTCGTAGTCATGCCCTTCGGTGTTACGAACGCCCCAGCTATGTTCATGGGGCTTATGAACTCCATCTTCCGGGAGTACCTGGATCGGTTCGTGGTTGTGTTCATCGACGACATCCTGGTCTACTCTAGATCAGAGGAGGACCATGTAGAGCACCTGAGAACAGTTTTAGAGGTCCTCTGACAGCACCATCTCTATGGGTAGTTGTCAAAATGTAAGTTCTAGACACGGGAAGTGCACTTCCTCGGGCACGTGGTGTCCGAGCAGGGGGTAGCGGTGGACCCATCAAAAGTTGAGGTGGTTGTTTCTTGGGAAGCACCCAAGAATGTGGCGGAAGTCCGAAGTTTCATCGGGCTGGCGGGTTACTACCGTAGATTCGTACCCAACTTCTCCCGAGTAGCAGCCTCTTTGACGGCTCTGACCAAGAAGGACCAGGCTTTCGTATGGAGTGAGCAGTGCCAGTCATCCTTCAGCTATCTGAAGGAGAAGTTGGTCAGTGCCCCAGTGCCGAGATGACCAGAAGAAGGGGCGGCTTATGAGGTGTTCTGTGATGCTTCAGGACAGGGCCTGGGATGCGTGTTGATGCAGCGACAAGGGGTGATCTCTTATGGGTCCAGGAAGTTGCGTTCCCATGAGCGTAATTACGCCACCCACGACCTGGAGCTTGCAGTGGTCGTTTTTGCACTAAAGTTATGGCAGCACTACCTCATCGGGGAATGCTTTGTGGTCTTCACGGATCACAAAATCTTGAGGTATATCTTCTCCCAGTGGGACTTAAACTTGCGACAGTGGATATGGGTGGAGTTCCTCTAGGATTACGACTTCGAGATCTCTTATACTAAAGGCAAGGGAAATGTGGTGGCCGATGCCTTGAGCATGAGGACGTAGAAGGATGTGGTTCGAGAGTCGGCGGATTCTTGGAAGGCAATGGAAGAGTTGGCTGCCTTACACCTGGATGCGAAGATGGATAGCGGCAGAGGCTGCCTATATCAGATGACAGTGCAGTCATCCCTGTTTCAGCAAGTGGAGGAGTCTCAGTGGGGAGACCTAGAGTGTGAAGTGATGCGTGACCAAGTTGACCAGGGCAATGCTCCGGAGGGATGGACAGAGGATGGTCAGAATCAGATGCTTTTCCAGAAAAGGTTGTTTGTCCTGGAGGCGATGCGCGGCAAGGTTCTTAGTGAGTTCCACAACTCACCCCTGGTGGTACACCCAGAAGTTTCCAAGATGTACCAGGGTTTGAAGAGGCAGTTTTGGTGGCCCGAAGTTAAGTGAGCGGTGTCAGAGTTTGTGGCCAAGTGCTTAGTGTGTCAGCAATTGAAGGCTGAACACCGAGTTCTAGGCGGCCTACTACAGTCCCTAGATGTTCCCGAGTGGAAGTGGGATGAAATCTCAATGGATTTCGTCACGGGACTACCCAAGGTCCAAGGGGGATACGACGCCATCTGGGTGGTAGTGGATAGGTTGACGAAATCGGCTCACTTTCTGGCGATCAGGGAGTCGAGTACTGTGGACGCTTTGGCACGAAATTATGTTGATGAGGTGGTGAGGTTGCATGGAGTTCCGAGGTCTATAGTCTCAGATAGGGATGCACGGTTTACCTTGAGAGTCTGGAGAGGATTGCAGCATGCGTTTGGCACCCAGTTACGCCTTAGCACTGCTTTCCATCCCCAGACAGATGAAAAAATAGAGCGCACCATCCAGACCTTGGAGGATATGCTGCGAGCATGTGTTTTGGACTCAATAGGATCATGGGTGCAATACTTGCCTCTGGTAGAGTTTTCCTACAATAATAGCTACCACTCTACCATTTCCATGGCCCCGTTTGAAGCTTTGTACGGGAGGCCATGTCGTTTGCCTGTGTGTTGGACCGAAGTAGGAGAGGCAGGCATCCTTGGTCCGGAGGTGGTGCAGAACACGACAGAGAAGGTTCAGCTCATACGGGAAAGGATAAAGGCGGCCCAGGACCGACAGAAGTCGTATGCTGATACCAGGAGGAGGCCCTTGGAGTTTGAGGTTGGGGACCACGTGTTCTTAAAGGTCTCCCCTCGGCGTGGGCAGCGGAGGTTCGGCAAAGGGAGTAAGCTTTCTCCCAGATTCATCAAAACCTTCCAAGTGTTGCGGTGGGTCGGCGAAGTGGCTTACCAGCTAGCGTTGCCACCGCCGCTACTAAGGATACATGATGTCTTTCATGTGTCCCAGCTCCATCGGTATCTACACGACGATTCACACATTCTTGATTGGGGTGAGCTGGACATCGAGGACGACGTGACCTTTGTGGAGAGACCAGTGGTGATCGAGGATCGCAAATAGAAGGTGCTTCGCGGGCGAACCATACCCTTGGTTCGTGTGTTGTGGAGACATGGTGGGCTTGAGGAGAGTACGTGGGAGAGGGAAGCACAGATGCGTACCCGGTACCCGGAGTTGTTTTTAGTTTTGTTCCTTGTCGTACCTGTTGTGGTAGAACGTTTTGTCTTTTGGCTTTGAAATGTACTAGTTTTCTTCCTCTGCTTGTGTGTGAAAAGCCCCGACTATGGGGAAGGAGAGAACCCGACCCCTAATCAAGACGCATTAAGGTGGATGCGATTAAACTCGTGCGGGCGAGTCAGTGCCGCCCAAAGCAGATAATATCTTGACATGGGGGAGGACACTCCCCAACCCACATGCCCGGGCAGTTTGGCATGGTTTGTTGCTTGGTTCATAATAGGAAGGTGTTCTTAGTTAACGATGAGGTTCACTCTTGAGAGGTATCTTTCGGGGTGGTTGTTCGGACCCTCCCTTCCCTTCTGGGTTGTTTAAATTCTCGAGGACGAGAATAGTTTGAGAGGTATCTGATGTGATGACCCAAACTCTCTTGGTCCTTCCCATTGCCAAAATCCGGATCCTAAAGGAGTGGCGTCTCGGTGAGACCGATCGGCACGACCGATCGGTGAGACCGATCGGCATCACCCGGCCTTGTCAAGTTGTTTCCAGTAGCGCTCCCTTTTGCGCAAATAGGGTTTTAAACCCTATTTTGACCTGTTTGAGCGTGTTTTAAAGACCCGTAATGTGCATAAGAGTTTTAATTAAATACTTAATCAATTCATGAGTAGGCTTAAACCACCTGACCCCCTTTTGTGATGAGTGGAGCCGCGTGGTCAACCCACGACCCCCGCGCCTTATGCGGTTACGCGTTCTCATCTCAACCGTCCGCGACTCTTATAAACTAAGGGTTAGCCGTGGTTTCTCCTTTCCTCGATCATGGCTTTTTACAAATAGCTTCTGGTGCATCGGGCGCGCCGCATCGTTATCCATAAAAGTTCCGCGCCTGGCCTAAGCTTCGATCATCTATCAACAGGTAGGGAATTTCTCCGTCACCTCTCTCTTGTGTGTATCATGCGGGGTGGGCGTGCTTTTGTTTCTGTAGAACTGGTTGGACCGAACTTAATGAAGATAATGAACGAATTATATAAAGAAAGAGGGGGCTGTGTTTGTTGATTCTGTCTTATATTTTGATGTTGTTTCTACTATGACAATCTTGTTGAGTTGTGCTGGCTTATGCCTCCTGAAAATCGAGGCCGTTGGTGGTCGTTGTTTGTGCACTAATGAACCATGCTGATGTTTTAAATGGCTTGTTTGTGGTTGTAAACTCCTGGTGTGAAAAGTGAATTGGTAAATCACATATATCCGGCTGAATAAATTGAAAGCACCAGGATCAACCCTTCTATGATAACTCCCGGTTATAACACACGGAATTTGAATCATGGAGTGTGTTAAGTCGTTTAAATCTGAAAATACCGGCAAGGCCCTGCTTGTGTTAGTGGTGGTAGTTGGTTGTTTTCCTTTCGGGCCGATTGCTGGAGATGTGGGAGGGGATGGGATCCCCTGTTCTTTTATACTCTCGGTGTTTGTGTGAATTTGGGGGATGGGATCTCCTGTTGGTATGGATTTGGTGGTTGTGAGTTTTAAGACCGGGTGGATACTTGTTTATATCACGAATTGGGGTGGAATCCTCTGTTGTTGAGAACAGGGTGTGGGCGTTTTGGTTGATGTTTGACTGTTTACTTTCCTGGACTTATGCCTATGCCTACTAGTTGCCCAGTAGTTCTTAACATAAACATTATTATTGAACTTGAAACAAGAATGGGACAGATGGGATTGTTGGCAAGAGTCATGACTTGTGACTTGAACGCAGTGGTGTTGTGTTCTGTAGGCTGGTTAGAAAAACCTAGACTTTGGGTGAGTGCTTGTTACCTATATCTATACTTGTAGCTTTGTGTTTCTTATTCGCGCCCCACCCAAGTTGAGAACTTAGTGCCAAACACCCCCATTTCATGGGGGAGAGTGTTTTTCACAACACTATTCATAGTGTCTGGTTATTAGCTCCTTTTCTGCTCCCTTTCCTGGATAGCCCAAGTATCTTCGGGCAGGCTGTGATGGCCTGAGGTCCATTATTAGCCCAAGAACCTCCGGGCGGGGTAGTGTGGTGGTTGGCCAGGTGTGTGCGGCAGGTGGTTTCCCAAGTGTCTTCGGGATGAGGCCCAGGTGTCTTCGGGTGTGGTGGTGGTTGTTCTGGCCTAGGTGTTTACAGGCATAGTTACATGTGATAGTTGTGGCCCAGGTGTGTGCGGGCGGGATTCAGCAGTGGGACTGCGTGCGGTTGAGGCCCAGGTGTGTGCGGGCAGGATTTCAGCAGTGGGACTGCGTGTGGTTGTGGCCCGGGTGTGTGCGGGCGGGTGTGGTAGTGGGACTGCGTTGAGAATGGCGGGATTGGTCCGATGCGTAGGATGTCTCAATAACCAGTGGGAAAGTGGCGCGGTGTACCCAAACATCGATGTTCTCTTATTATATATATTACTTGACTTGCGTTATTTGGGGAGTGTGCCTTGGTGAGGCCTGGGGTGGATAGTTGCCTTGTTAGGTGTTTGGTTTACTCTTTTTCTCATGGGACTTTAGTACGTTCCCCCACTTGTGCACGAGAGTCTTTGGTTTTCCCTACTGAGTGTACTTGTATGCTCACCCTACGTATATAAAACTGCTTTCAGGTTTCCAGGAGGACTTCGGGGATCACACAGGACCTTACTAGCTCGGACCTTTGGAGCAGTTACAGTTGTTGTTTTTATTTTCCTCTTTGGTACTTACCTTGTAGTCACCTTTTGTACTTGTGGCTTTACTTTTGGAACATGCATGTGGGAATGGTTTATTTTTTTGGCTTTACTTTCCTTTTTCCCTGGTGTTGTTGAGTTTCATCATCTCATCTCTTGATCTTATAAAACAAAAAGGGGTAATGCCTTCCATTTGTGAGAAATTTCTATACCCTTGGTGCTAGTCGCCACTCCGGGACCTATTGAAGGTGGTTATCGGGGGTCATTATCTCTCCTTCAACTTAAATAAGGAAGGTCCTGACAATCTGCTGACCCTTCCCTCCTTTTGGTGAAGGCGGGTCGTGACATTTCTGATATTTTCCCCCCAATGAATCCACTTGATTACTAGTTTTTCTACTGTTCAGATCATGGAACTCGTGATATCCAACCAAAAGAAACATAATTTAATGACTCATGATTTGAAGCGAAGAAAAATATGTTTGATAACATATAGGTCTCGATAATAACATCAAGATTTTTTATAAAAAAAGGAAAGACTGTGTTCGATAGCGTACATGATATGCCACATCAAGCATAAATGAACAACTACATATTATTATTTAAATATTACTATTATAACTTCTAGGTACGAACATAATTAAATAAATTATGAAAATATGGTTTACACATGTATATATAAATAATTCTTTAACTAATTAATTATAAATAAAAATAATACCCTTTTTAAAATACAAGGAAAATTTCTTTATGAAAAACACTATAAATGTAGACAACTGTGTTTTATACAAATAAAATAAAAAAATAATACTTTTTGGATTTTATTAATTAAATATAAATATAATAAATTCAATGTAATGTTTAACATTAATCCTATGTATTTTTTAGACATGATATAATAATAAATCCAGTTTTACACGTAAGAAAATGTATTTTTCTAAAAAGAAGTTTTATCACCTTTTAATGGTGAAATTGGTCTAAAAATCAAAATTGACACCTTTATAAATTATATTTTTCAAAATAAACTTTATTTTTTTAATTTTTAATATCAAAATTTACTTTGGTTGATTTCTTGGTATTTTTTTGATAAGTATCATCTTTTGATGAATCATGAATAAATACTATATTTTAATTGAAAAATTATTATTCGTCTAATTTATTTATATCGGTATATTATATTTTAGATCATATTTTAATTATAAATAGTTTTATAACACATAAATAAATCATATTTGGGTCATTATAATCCATTTAATATTGAAATTTTATATAAAAAATTGTGAATGTTTGGAAATTTTTAGTTTATAGCAGTGTTTTCTAGTTCCATCAACAAGATTAATTTTAAATTAATTTTAGAAAATTATCTGTTTTTAAATTTAAATAATGGATTAAATATTTGGAATCATAAGGTAAAAATTTAGTGAATAACTCCCTTTTATTTTTGGAGAGTATGAATAATTAATTTAGTAATTTTTGTTATCACTGTTTAGGGTAAATCATGTAATTAATGGGATAAATAATATTATAATTATTATAAAATTACTATAAAACATATCCTAATTTTATTAGATGAGTTATTATCGACCAAAATCATCCTCTAGAAGATTTTATGACCTCTTTGATCCATATGGATGACCTTAATCTCTTTATAGTATTTTATTTTAATGAAATGTCAAAGAAGTCATACTTATGTTTTAATAAATAGAAATTTTTTATATAGGGTAATTTAGAAGATATATTCAACTCTAAATAGACAAATTAAATCAAAAATATTTATCTACATCATGGTAATTTATTTATAATTTCTATGTTAAAAAATAATTACCCTAAAAGCTGACACAATAATGATATAATAATTATTTAATTAAAGTAAATATCAAATAAATGAATTAAAAAAATATTAAAATAATTTTAATTTGAGATAATTAATGTCCTAAATAGAATTTTATAGATTAATTATATATGATAGTGATAACAAGAATATTGTTTTTATAATTTATAAATTTTTATTGTATTTTTTAAAAGTCAAGAAATGAATAGTGTCAAAATTGACATTAATGATATTTTAAAATACGTAATATTTTATTAAATAATATGAAATTTATAAAAAAGTAAAATTTTTCCAAATGATTTAGATAGTGTCTAAAATGTCATTAATGATACATTTATGGTTCTTTTTTCATTTTATAGAAACTATATTAATACTTGAAAATTGAAAACACATGGCATCCTAGAAAGAGTTAAATAAGTTAAATAAGGGTTAAATCCAAAATATAAGGATTAAAAATAGTCAAAACTTGTTTATATTTCATATTATGAATGAAATTAGGCCCATAATAATCATATATTTTAAATGATTTTTTTGGATCCATTTTGAAAAGTAAATTAATTTATAATAATTTAATATTTTGAAAAATTCTAAGAGTGCCCCTCCTCTCTCTTATAAAAGGGAACCTCTTCTTCTATTTTCATCACATTTAAATACCTAATTACTTTTTTCAATATCTACCCAAATACCTTTCTAAAATCTCTACCAGATTATAGGGCTGTTAGATTAGAAAAAACAACAACCTTAACAGTCTTAAGGTGTTAAGAAATGGAGATTGATTGAAGAAAATGTATCATTTTTAATCAAGTATTTATGTTTTATTTATTTTTCCATGTCCTTAAAATATTATTCAACCATTATAAAATAACAACTCCAGTATGCTAAATATACTATGATTTTATTGTAAGATCCCTGAAATTCTAAATATATTTTTATTATGAAAATATTTTATTAAATGGATTTATTTATAATTTAAACATTTTAAAGACAATTTTCTTTGAAATAATAATTGAAATTAATTTTTTTATTCCAAGTACGGGTTTCAAATTTATTCTAATAGTAAATATTATTTAACTTTGTTTAAAGAATATTTTAGAATAACTACTTCTATTAAATAGAATTTACTTTTAACAAAATTGTAATTTAATAGAATATTTTAATTGATAATTATATTTGAATATAGTTTAATTGTTTTTTATTTTCAAAATATAATATGTATAAATATATTAGTTTTGAATATAATATAAAACTAATACTATAATAAAATTATAATTCTACTTTAATTAGATATTGAGATTATACATGACATTTAAAATTATTGTATGTTGTAATAATGATGTCAATATTTTAAGTAACATTATTTTTGTAAAAAATGAACTACTAATATTCACATGTTAATTTAAGAAAATAAATATTTAATCTAAAATATGAATGATTGTATTGATATTATTTGGGTTTTATAAATTTTGGTTTTTCAAAAATATGATATATATATATATATGAAGTAATAATTAATAGCTTTAATTTATAAATTTTTGATTAGATTAATTTTTATAAAATTATTAATATTATGATTCTTTTTTAATAAAAATTATAATGGTATAACTATTTTAATATTAAAATTTAAACTTATAATACATATGTTATGTTAAACTTTATTTAAAGTATATTAAAGAAATTAAATATGAAAAAGATAAGCTATAACAATAATAAAATGAAAAGGAAATTGAATTAAAGGGTTAGGGGGTCTCCGGTTCACACAGTAAGGGATCAGAGCGAGGTCTGTGGGTTTCATCTGAGGAGAAGGATTCAGAGTCTCCAGGTCGTGCTCCATGTCGTACACCCAGTCAATCCAAAGCTGAGGGCCTAGGGTTGTCGATGTCGTCGCACCAAGCTCGGATGAGGAGTCAGACCGCAGATTTGGTGTCGGTCAGAACCGATCAAGGACCGGCTGTCGGTGAAGGAGCTTCCAAGTGGTGTCGATGGGTTTCAGATGCGGTTAGGGTTCCATCATTGCGGTTTGAGTTTATTAGATCTTATAGGTAGGGCTATCTTGGATTTTCAGATTTGCAGGTAGGATTCGTTCATTTTGATATCCGAATCTTATTCGATATTAGTGTTTTGATTTCATTTCTTATCATATATCTCAATATGTATCATCCTTTTTTATTGTGGTCCTTTTGTCAAATACATGTTTTCTTTTGATTTTGGTCTATAAATTTCATTTTAAGAGCAATTTTATAGTACCATTTTCCCTATTATGCGCCGGTCCTCTGTCTATTTATATAATGTTATATTGTCAGTTTTCTACTTACCATCTTGCACCGAAAGCTGTTTTGTGTCGCTGTCACTCTCCAGGTCCGCTGGTTTTCTAATTTCATGCATTTTTATCATCACTGCACAATAATGGATTCGCTATAAAATCCTCTAAACCTAGCATGTAATGGTAATGAGAAGAAACCCAACCTGGAGTCCGCAGAGTAGGAGTCTGCAACAACCGAACTTCTTCTGGTTTACTCTTCCAATTCAAGGGATTTTATTTTTTATTCTATTTTGACCATTCCAATTTGTTTATGTTGAAACTCTTCTTCCAAATTATAAAATTAGGTGTAAGGGATTACGTGTTCATGGAATTCATTAAAGCGAATCAAATTACACTTTCATTTTCAAATTGGTTTCCAATTTATTTAGTAACCTTTTCTTTTATGAAAATGTTAGTTTAAAATTATGATTTTATATTTATAATTGTTTTGTAAGGGAAAATTTATTTTTAGTTAATCATTATATCTAATTTATATTTTCTTCTGATAAAAAATTACAATAAATTATGAATTCTGGTTCTGCATAAGGGGAATTATTTTGATTTGTTTCCAAATAAATATTTGTTTGTTAAGACATTAGCATTTAGATTTTAACTATAAAGAATTATTTTCATGTTTTAATTTAATTTTGTGTAAGGGTTTAATTAAATTTATTTCCAGTTTTGGTGTCTTGATAATTATTAAATTTTAGAAGGATATACATCTATTATTTATTTTTCAAAAAACTTATAATTTTACTTCTCAAAATGTTAGGGGATATTACATTTATTTATATCAAAATATGTGTATTTTTAAAATACACACACACATATATAACTATGTGTGATTATGTAAGGGTGTATCTATTTTGTCAAGTAGTGTTTAAAATTAATTTATTGCGGTCTAATGGAAGATTTCATAAAAAAACTCATTATATTCAAGAATTAGTAATCCTAAGTATGATTCCAAAAAAAATTACACTTAAACAAGTATTTAACAAATTTTATGTTTTAATATGATTTTATATTATTTCTACCAATCAATATTTTCATTTATCAACATTTTGCTCAACCATTTATTTAATCCACGATGATGAGTGTTGTAAATTCAATTCCAATACGCATGTATATATATTTATATATATATGTATGAAATGGTTATTATCACGTTTATAATTTTATTGTTGTTGTGAAATTGACCGAACGCCGATTGAAACCGCGAAGTATTTCGAAATCGGAAATGTAAGATCGATTGTAGGCGAAGCGCAACATTGAGAAATCGAACGTCGAATTTGCGTATGACGATTGTAACGATAAATGGAAATACAAATACAAGATAAATACAAAATGTAAAGAACACAATGTAGAGCCAAAAGTCCATCTTATTTCATTAACATATCATCATATTTATAGAGTACATGAGATTTGATCCAACAATGAGAATATGAAAGGTTGGCCATTAAGATAAGAATTAATTGGGAATTGAGGAGTCATCATTATTGTCATAATTATGACATCCATTAATAACGTTTCATAACACTCCCCCTTGGATGTCATAATTTCATGAAATCTTATTTAATATTCACTTAAAAAAAACCTGTGGGGAAAATAAGTGAAGCCAAAATAAATGAATTCCATGTCATGCTACCTCATTAAAAACCTTATCAGGAAAACCCAGTGGAAAAAAAACTGATGAAGGGAAAAAGAGTACAACATTCCCAACTCCCCCTGATTATATCATTTAGTTGTGTCTTCAGGACATCAATTAATATTATTATTTAATTATGTCTTCAGGACATGGGAGGAAGACCATAGGTAATAATGAATGGTCTCATTGAAAATTATGACTCGTGGGGTAGGCCAACAATTGCCATTAATTATAGATATCCATAATAATTTATTACATTCCCTTGGATATATGTTATGATGTATTATTGACTCATTAAAAACCTCATCAAGGAAAAACCCTTCAAGGGAAAACACTTGATTAGGGAAAAATAGTACAATAACATCAAGTCCTCAGAGTGTTGCCTCATTAAAAACCTTATTAGGAAAACCCAGTGGGAAAAAATTTGACTAAGGGAAAAAGAGTACAACAATTAAATCTCCCATTCATAATGATCATCATTTATCTCATAGAATGTCCATGATCAATTCATAACCAAAATATTCAGTTTTGAATTTTGGAATAATAATAATTCACACCCTTTAGATTTCAATGAAAGGGGAAGAACATTAACTTGTATCATAATATGATTTATTGTCATTTGCAAGGTACATATGAACATGTACATTTATATCCTTTAGGGATAAATAAAATGTGCATTTATATTTAATCCTTCTAGGATAAGTATGTTCTTTATCAACCCCTTTATGTATGAAATCTATCACTCTTGTAAGCAAGATATTTAATTATTCATTAAGGGTAAAACCATTCAAAATTTAATATTTCGTCTTCAGGATGATTAATTCAAAATACAAGGGCATTCCATGTAATTTTATGATCAAATAATTCATTGATTTTAGAAAACTCTTCAAGAGTTTAGATGTTTTTCAAAACACCTTAATAATATGATGAATACAATGATTCATACAAACCATGAGATGATAAATTCAATTTATATTCTTCCTTAACTTAATATGGATAAATCTTATTCAGTTCACCACATAATTTATCAGATTGGGTGAAACTTCCATGATTTTGAATATGCTTCAGGCATTTCAAACCCTTCTGGGATTCATATAAATATCCAAATAAGGAAGAATATAAGATCATTGATATTCAATGGTCTTTATAGTTTGGATAATCAATCCATAACTTTATATGTTGAACATTTCATAAGTTAATTTAATAATTTTGGCCAATTATTATGATGTCGACATCTATAAAAATCCATAGTCATCAAAGTGTTTTAAAAGAATTCAGAGAAAATATATCATCAACAACATTTGATTGAGATCTCATAATTTTTCTGGTACCAGTGTCACTTCAGGGACAATATCTAAAAAGATATAATATTGTCGATATATTCATTTTCCTCTTCAAGGGAAAATATATTTATTATTACTACTCATGATGAACAATGATTTTATATAATCAGTTCAACCACACTTCGAGTGTGTATAATCAGACTATTGATTTTCAACACTTTACATTCATGTAACTGTTGTGAGCATCTTTTCCATGGTTCTGTATGACCATATAATATATGATACTCAATATTTCTTTTAATCAACATGAATAGCATGCAATGTATACTCACTAGCAGCAAATAACACACGTGATCATTTATTGGATGCATCATTCATATAGATGGATCACATGGTAGGTGGGCGTGCCCATATATACTTCTTCATAATTATATGAGAAATTTATTTCCATAATAACTGCTAATGATATAAATAATTTACCTCAAAAATAAGTACCTCAGGGTAAATTATCATACAGGAGGAATTCATAACGACTTAATGATAATAACTTCATTGATAATTTTTGTAGACATACATCCATTAAATAAATTCATCATTCTCCCCCTGATGGATGTATACTATGTTATCAACAAATCGATGCTCGTGTATACATGAATCAATATCTTTCATTATAATTGATCCTAGATGGCCTAAATTATCATGTCATATATTTGAAGTGTCAGGATCGGTAAACTTTTGGTTTACCATTATTGATTCGATTATACACAACAAATTCTTTATAATCACTTTTATGAATACTTGTTACATATCGAGGTACCTCTTTTGTCTCCATATGATATTCATTTTCAAGAATACCATTCATATATCTCATTGATAATTTAGATGTAAAAAAGCATTAAGAATTTGTACTACCAGGTAGGAATATATTCGCTCTTCCGGAGTTGTTTATTAATTTTCACTACCGGTAAATGTACTTATATGAGCATATACTAACACATATATGATTTCTTTTGAAGCATTTAATCAAAATAATATCTATAAATATTTTGCTTCAAGATCGACACATATAAGATCTCCAGGATCTTTCATTGTGCAAACTCATATCTGTCGTTATAATTTCTGCTTATGGTGGTTGATGAATTCATAATATAATCATAACGGGTTAGCCCCATCACCAAGCGGATTATTGCATAATTTAGAACTTTTGACCAAAATATTTTGAAACTTCAGGCCCAAATATTATTTTGCAATACATCTACCTGGGATAGGATCCCCCACGTCTTTTGAAGCTAACTAATGTGGAAGAATCTTCTGGATTCATAACACGTACCTTATCACCATCCAAAATAGTAATTCATAAACAACATTAACTTTTTCAAATGAAGGAGAAATCATTTGATCAAACCTCATCAACTCTTAAATATTCATGATATCATATCAAAATTTTTCATGAATAATTTCATTTGCTTAAGGAATGAGATATAGTAATTAATACTACATTCACATCACGGAATTCATTCATTCATCAGATTTCATGATCCATGAATGATAATTTATTATTTATCAATAATGATCATCTTGTATAAAATATAAGTTTTATTGATTATGATGATCATTGCTTTAACCACTTCAGGTGGTAAAATCATTTTCATAATATATATCGGATTATCAAAACTATGCAATTCAATCATTTCATTTATGAATTATATGAACAACAACATCCACTTCTAGGGATAAATGAATTACATGAGATGATATTGATAATCCATAAGAATATGATAAATAATAATGTTTCCCTTTATATTGTTTCTACAGGAACAATAAATGATAAATGAAGTTATTCTTCAATATAATGTCAAAGAACATTATTTTCATATCATCCTTCAAGGATGTATTATTTTATAAATATTCATAAAATTTATTGTGCGCTGTAAATATTTATTGTCATCAAACCACTTCTGGTGGTTATATTTTTATTATTTGTTATAAACAAATACAACACAATGATCATTCGCAAAACCATCATATTCACCATGAACTTGATTTTATAATAAAATCAGGTATTTGCATTCACTTTGGGGGATGAAATAAATAATTTTCAATAAATATTCTCATTCACTCCATGAAACCGAAAAAAACTATTTGTTAGAGTTTTATAGTATCTTCAAGACAATTGAATGAATATTTAATTCAGCAATTTCATCCACTTCGGGGGATTAATATATATATAATATATTTTACGCTTGTTCATCAAGAATATTTAATTTCTCTAAAACATTTTATAAAATAAAAGAAAGATAAAAGAAATAAAACAAATATTTAAAGTAAACATCATCTCCATTATGAACCTTTATATAGCATAATCAAACTTGACACCTTCAGGGTGAACAAGAAATAAGAGAGATGAAATTTCATGGTTCATGGAATGATTAGCGAACTTCGAATCGACGTACAACAGGTACGAGATGATCATCAAACTTCGGCTCGACATACGACGAGTACGCGATGTTCATCAAACTTCGTCTCGATGTACGATGGGTACGCGATGTTCATCAAACTTTGGCTCGACGTGCAACTGGTACACAATGTTCATCAAACTTTGTCTCGACGTACAACAGGTACGTGATGTTTATTAGTAAACTGATCGACGTACGACGGGTATGTGATGTTCATCATTCAACGACTCGACATACGACGAGTACGCAATGTTCATCCAACTTCATCTCGACGTACAACGGGTACATGATGTTCATCATTCAACTGCTAGACGTATGAAGGGTACATGGTGTTCATCATTCAAAGGCTCGACGTACGACGGGTATGTGATGTTCATCATTCAACCACTTCTGGTGGTGTAGTTTTTATTCATTCGATGAATGATGTTTTCCTCGGCATCGACCACATCGATTATTAATAAAACACATTCTCTCCAGGGAATGAAGTGAAATTTTTCAACCGTGAGTCATTACAGCTCTTTAGGAGCTCATTAATTTTATCGCAGAAAAAGATTAAGAAAATCATATATTATTTTAAGATTTATCAAGAGGGGAAAATAAATGTAACAATATATTAAATATAAAATAATACCCACCTTTTGACGTAGCTCCTCGAATGAATGGAGTCGATGCGCATATGAAAGGGTACGTCAAAATAATAATGTTTATAAAACATGTGACATACATTTTTTTATAATATTTTTCTTATGCCGATGATGGGGATGAAGACAGCGACGTCACGCTGCACAATTCGTAGAAGACGTTCGTGCTGATAACGTGTTGTGAAATTGATCGAACGCCGATTGAAACCGCGAAGTATTTTGAAATCGGAAATGTAAGATCGATTGTAGGTGAAGCGCATCGTTGAGAAAGTGAGTGTCGAATTTGCGTATGAAGATTGTAACAACAAATGGAAATACAAATACAAGAGAAATACAAAATGTAAAGAACACAATGTAGAGCCAAAAGTCTATCTTATTTCATTAACATATCACCATATTTATAGAGTACATGAGATCTAATCCAACGGTGAGAATATGAAAGGTTGGCCATTAAGAGGATAATTAATTGGGAATTGAGGAGTCATAATTATTGTCATAATTATGACATCCATTAATAACGTTTCATAAAAATTGTTGATTTATCGATACATTTCAAAAAAAAAATGCACATGACATGTCATCACGTTTTATCAACATTATGAGTGTCACGTATACATGTAAACATGGCCACATGTTACGCTTATCGTCGATACCCGTTGCATTTAAAATAAATTCGTGGTTTAAATTTTAAATTTTAAAGTTTTAATTTCAAATTAATAAGTACACCACCTTCATTAAAAGTGTTTTATTTTAAAAGTTACTTTTATAGTTTTATGTGCGATACATAATTAGTTATTTCTTAAGAATGTTATAAAGTGTGAAGGGTAATTTACTGATGCTATGAGAAGAATTTATATTTTCATGTCATCAACCTATGCATATAACCAATTAAGAAGTTGTGTGATAAATATATTCACATAAGATACAGTTTTATATTATCATTTTCTTAAATGAATTATATGTGTTAATGAAAGGGATTTGGAGTACATGGATGATTAAAATTGTTAATATTTGATGTAAAGTTAAATGACATGAATTTTGGTGATATCAAAACTCATTAGCGATTCCAAAGAAAAGTTTACAAATAAATAAATAAATAAATATATAACAATTTTTATGTTTTAAATTTGATTTCATATTAACTTTTCCAAAGGATATTCTCATTTATCAATATTTTTGGTAAAACATTAATTTATTCTGTGTTGATGATTTTTATGAATACAAAATGTATATATATATATAAATTTATATGTGTATATATATATATATGGGAAACATTAAGTTATTTTATTTAAAAAAAATTAAACTCATGGTATATATATATGTATATATATATAAAGGATATTATGTTTATTGACATGTTATAATACTTAACTTCATATTTTTTAAAAATACGGATAACATGTCATCATGTTATTTTAAACTTAACGATGTCGCATCTTCATACAGTCATAGTCATGCATCGAGCATAACAACGATACATCTTTCACTCATAATAAACTCCTGGATTCAAATAAATTTTCCAAGATTATCAAGCACATGGATTTCTGTAAGAACTAAAATGTTTTATTTAGTAATTTTATGTGCGGAACATATTTATTTGCTGTAAAAGATTATTTTGAGAAGAAAAAACTATATATGTGCATTTCTAATTAAAATTGAATTTATTTCATTATTCATTTTATTGATACCTTAAAAATAAATACAATAAATTTAAGTATGAGATGAATCTTTTTATGATAATATATGGATTAAGAAATAAACTTTTAAAGGTGGTATGGGAAACTTTAGATCATTTAATGAATTTATTTCATTTATGAATAAGATTTAAATAAATTAAACTAGTATGGGACACTTTGGTTTGTTTAATGAATTTATTTCACTATGATAAAGATTCAATTAAATAAAAGTGGTATGGAACACTTTGATTTAAAGACAATTTTTTTTAGACATACGAGGAATGCATATGACTTATTATGTAATGTCCCAGAATTTCCATGATTTTTTTAAATTATATTGAATTATTTCGAGACTACATGCTCTGAAGACACATGATTATGATGCCTGGAGTTCCTAAAATAACCCGTCGAAAAATGTTAAGCTTTAAATAGCACACGTGGGAATTTTTCATGAAAAAGTGGAATAACTCATAAACATGTGACCAGATCAGAAATACGAGTGAATCAGTGCATTTAGGATGGCGGGTTTACCCTAGGCGCAACTTAAGTTTAGTTGGCGCATGCCTCCAGTGAGAAAACCCAAAAATGTCATAACCGTAAATAAAATAATAAAATAATATTATTTTATTTTTTAAATTCTTAAAACTCACGAACGGTGACTCATATTAAAAATTAGAGACCATCGCTGAACTCGTGAGGGTATGCTTTACTTAGGTAGATCCTAACATTGGATGATGCAGGCCAACAATGGAAGTTAGTTTTTGGCCGTAAATAAAATAATTAAGTAACAATTATTTTATTTTAAAATCCTTATAACTCTTAAATGGTAACTTAGATTACAAATTTGAGAGTACTGTTGAGCTCGTGGGGACGTGTTCCCCTTAGGAAGATCATAACCTTGACCGACGTGGGTCGACGATGAAAGTTAATTTTTGAACTTTTTTTAAGGTTCATTTAAATAAACGTGCGAGTGGGTTTTTATAACTTTTGAACCGGTGCTCAGATAAAAAATTAGAGGGTACCGTTGAAATCAGAATGCTGGGATTCACCTAGGAATGACTTAACTTCAACCGACAAGGATCGAGTGGAAAATTTATTTTTCGAACTTTTTGAGAAAAATAATAAAATTATTTAAAAAAATTATTTTATTTCTTTTCTCACCATTGAGTGGTGGATGAAGACACTGTAGTGCATCAATGAGGTGATGAGGAGGTGCATTAATGGAACTCATTAATGTCTTGTTAACTCACAACATAACGATGCTTTAATGACGTGTAACAACAACGCTGTTTCATAAATGAAACAGAGTAATGACGTGACATTGCATCGCAACGGAAGCACTGTGACGTGTTTCCTTTTTATAGTCTGACACATTGGCGAAATGAGGATTAAACTGAGGGGATTCTATGACTAACCTCTGGCGGACTTCCTCTCCAACGAAGAACGACAAACTTCAACATCTTTGACGCCCCTCGAAGATCGAAGCCAGAAGCGACGAACGACGACAACGTATTGAAACCTCAAGGACGAAGCGATATGGCATCGATAGTCAAAGAGGCAGGGGTTGTTTTATTTTTTAAGTTCTTTCCCGTTCTTTTCTAGAAAAGATGAATGCATATCAACTCACAAACATCTTGATCTACGAATCGTGCGTTTATGCGGGAGGGTAACTTTATTTGGGGGATTCTCTATCCGAGAATAGTTTATCTTTTGTTGATTGAACTAAAATCCCCGAACCTCCCATGGTTATAAACCTCTAACGTGGAGGGTGCAGGACGACACAAACAAGGCCCAAACACCTCCTCCATGTGCGTTCTTTGTGGCCACACCCTCAAAGTGGAGACAAGATGATTTTGGGACCTTTGCGGTGAATAGGGCATTCCCCGGAGAGCGCAGATGCAGGCGGCGTGAAGAACGAACCACCAGAGCACGCCCTGTGGTCTGCCAAATATTTATCGGTGCACTGGCGCTGACAGTAGCGGCGGTGGCCCGCGGTAGCAGGAGGCCGCAACAGTTGGGCGACACAGTTCCAGGTGGGTGCTACGTGGAGGGATGGCCTGCTTCTGGGCCGTCTAATGGTTCGGCAATCCATGGTCACTGGACCACATCTGGAGGGCCCCCGTGCATCCGCAAGGCCAACGAGGATCAGACGCGGCAGTCGTCCGCGTCTCGGCCAGGTGGCGCACCACCAGCCAGCATCGCATGGGCCGGGATGGCGGGCCATGCTCCTATCCCATGGACCAGACCCGCGCCGGTGTTCCGGACCCACACCCAGTGGGCTAGACCCACACCATTTGGGCTAGGCCAGACTAGACCGGGTTGTCGGGCGACCCGACGGGCTGAACCCTCGACCAAACCGGGCCAGGTCCAGTGAGCCCCATTGGGCTTGGCCCACTGGCCAGGCCAGGCCGGACCGGACCAAACCAGACTTGAATTGGGTTAGGTCGAGTCAATTAAATTAAACTGGGGTATGTGTGACCCCCAAGCTGGGTTGGTCGGGTCGGTCTGACCGGGTCGGACCGGCCCCAGACGCAACTGACCCCTGTTTACTAAAATGCTAATAACTTACAAACCAGGTGTCTGATTGACGATACATTTGCGGAGTTGGGCCCTATCTACAAGTAAGATATTTTTTCATGATATATGGTGAGTTTCATGGAAGTTGAGATGCGATTAATGGCTTGAGGAGTGATTCTCCAAGGCGTGCTACGTACAGAACCCTACGGTTGGCTGAGACCTGAAGACTGCTGACTTTCGACTCTGTATGACTCAACTATGGCGCAGTGGGAAGAAATTATATGTGACTTTGTAGGCCCATGATGTAAATCACTTCTTTGTGACTTTGATGGCCCACAGTACGTGACGATGAGGATTACCTCAGTTGGACAAGATATGTGGGAATCACTTCTCTGTGACTTTGCAGGTCCACGGTACGTAATGGGGAGGTGTACCTAAGCAGTCCAAGATTAGTAGGAAGGACTTCTGTGTGACTTGGAAGACCCATTGTACTCGTTAGAGGAGGAGTTCTCTAGCATCCGAGGTGTTTGATGTTGTGACTAATGTTTCCACTATCACTACCCTAAACGTATACCTGGTGTGAGATGTATTGTGTTTCGTGCGTACTTTGAGGATTGCGGTGTGGTCTTTCCTTTTTTTTGGGGTCCCTACTAAGTATTTTGTCACTCACCCCTTCACAAGCTTCGCCCGCACGTGTTGTGTCTGGTGCAGACGATCGGCGTTTTGATAGAGACTTTGGTGGACCGGGACCCAGAGGTGCTCAGGGAGACGAGATCGATAGATGCTACGATGGTAGACTTGGTGTCTTAGGACCAGGAGGGGACTAGTAGGGCTGGGTGGATAGGACATTATACTTTGACTTCCAGTATCCACACTACTCTCACAATTAGGTGAGGTTTTCCGTGGATGGCCATCAGAGTTTCCTTTGCATACTTTGTTGTTTTGAGTCCTTTCATTGGGTTTATATTCTTTCCCACTTTTATTAGTTGTACTCAGCTTTGTTTTTAGTGATACTTTTATTCTTAGTCGGTGTGTGGGACTTAGTTGGGCGTGTGTGTGTGTGTAGGTACTCAGGAAAATACCTTCCACTTGTAGGTTGATGCATTCGACGCTAGTCGCCAGCCCCTGGCCTTTGGGAGGCGGGCTTAGGGTAGTCACAGAATGGGCCCTGGGGGATGGGTCATGAAAAAGTGGTATCAGAGGGAGGTCAGTCCTACCACAAAGACTGGGAGTCTGTGTTTTGTTTTGGGGAAACAATGTTAAGTGTTTCGAATCCGACTTTCAGATTCAGGGAGTCCAGTGTTGGTTGATCGCATTGTTGAGGCGCGCCAAATTAGTGTTAAGTTTTTACTAGAATTTCTGCAGTATAGCAGGAACCCTAGGTCGTCTCTCAATGGAGCCTTAGATCATTAATTTCAAAATAAGGTTCTGATTATGTTAATAAAATGGAAATTAAATTAAGTGGTTGGGGTTCTATGATTTTAAAATAGAAATTGAAACTATACTACTAAGTGAGTGAAATAAGTTGGAGAAATCGTGATCAACCCGGGTAAGTGTCCCTTGATGCTCAATCCGTCATCACTCTAAAAGGAATGGATAGGATAATTGATTCCTTGATTTTATACACACTGAAACTAGTATTATATGAGTTCAAACTAGGTTACCACTTAGGATTTGATCGATCAATGATATTGATTATCAGCGACTGCTCAAAATCAACAAACTTGAATCGATGTAAAAACGAAACTCAATCAAGGCGTCACATCATCAACGTGATGAGATGACCAGATTTGTGTCAATGATAATATTTCCACAAGAAAAGAACATGCATATTCATGGGTTCAATCTCCTAGAATTTATCAACCGACATAATCCATTCACACACTCATGAAAGGGAAGGGGTGAGAAAAGAGGCAACCGCACTCAAATCATCACAAGATCCGGGTTATGCATGAAAGCATGAGAATTCTTGTTCCTTTGATTTGTATTTGATCATACCAGAATAAAAACAAATTCAGAAGGTATAAATGAAGAACAATTGACAAAAAACCTGGAAATTCAATTACCTTACGAAGATTACAAGTGTGGAGCTCGAGATTACAACAATGGACACCCCCCAAATTGATCACTAAGAAACTTAGAAGTACATGAGGGATAAGAGAACTAAAATGGGTGAATAGAGCTCTCAATTTCGACTCACCCTTACCCCTGGTCTTCCAACATGAGATAATGAGGGTGAGAGATGATTTTATGGACATACACATCACACTTTCCACAAAAGAAGTCAAGTGCCTAAGGGACTAGGTCACTATTCAGGGCATACTTTTTACTCCATTGTTATCCGGATGGTTGACCAACCAAAACACGTGAAAATGACTTGAAATTAGGTGGGGAGATGGGGCTTCTCGTTAGATATCCATGAGAGGTGGAATCATCCCAATTGGATCTCTGAGGCCCTAGTTATGGTCCAAATATAGAAGGGTGGTCCAATCTGGCCCGCCCAGAATTGTTTCACCTTGTGGGCCTATTATGGGCCTTTAAATGGGAGAATTGGGATTCATGGTCTTCTAGAGAAATGTATCCCACACAAATGTACATGAATAAACCGATTTTTAGCCCAATTTAATGCACATAGTATCTACAGTACGTATTTATGCCCACATGAATGCTTGGGCCCTTGCGCAGTTTGGCCCGTTTTGCTTGATTTTCATCGTGGGCTCTTCAAATTACCTCCTCCTATAATGTAAACACTTAAACAAGTAAAATTGCCCTATTAAACAATAAAATAAATTAGTTAATTGAATCAAATAGTAAGTTCAATTTATTATTATATTTAGAATATTCATTACAAAACCAGTTTAAAACAGTGGTGTAAGGGTGAAATAAAGCAGTGAATCGTTGTACGATCACAACCCCACACCTAAACATTTGCACTCCTAGGAAAAGTCATATATCCTAATCAAATATAATTCCAAAATCAAAGGTGAGAAAATATCCAAGATTTTTATGAAATTGAATTCATCATGTCTCGTTTATGAAATCAATTTTCCCATCATTTTTCTTTTCTCACATTCGAATTTGTTCAACTTCATTTGTTCACCCATGCAACATGTCGCAACCTACCTCACATAGAAAATTCCACTCTTCACTCAAGTAACATATGAAAGTGGATTTATTCTCTTTTCCTAGAGTTCATGAGATCTTACCATATGCTTGCCAAGATTCTAAGTTCTCTACCAGCAGAAACTAGTGTGCTACTCAAGAGGACTTCTAACAGGTTGTTCTGAGGTTCAAGGGTTGGTAGGATTTAATGTATAAAAATCCGAGGTAGAAGAGGAGTGTTTAATATCTTAATTAAAAAACATGTCAAAATTCATCAAGTGTTCACAATGAATGTACACACTCATCCCCTCACAAAATGTATCACTTCCAACTCACTATCACCATTGTCCGTTTGTGTGGGTCACAACCGATCAGTGAATAATAATGAATAATCTTCCTATTTTCTCCATTTTTTTCTTTTGTTCTGTTATTATATTTTCAATGTACAGAAATATTGTTTTTTAAAATTTTCATTAGAGATAAAGAGGGAAACATGTGTAATACAATGATATAATATGGAATGTGAACCCACTGCCCCAAGAAAATGTCGGTACCCTTTCTATCAACCCATAATAATGATCATTACCAATAATTTCCATGTAAACACCCTCTCCCCCACACTTGATGAAAGTCAAACAAGAATGTACACAAGAGATGGGTAGCTAGGGATAAATTATCTTGTAATGTGGCTACCTAACAGGAATTTCATGGTCTCTAAGGCTTAAGAAGGGTAAAATGTCAAGGTGGCCAAAAATATAGGTTAATTGTACAAAGGGATTTTCAATGAACGATGGACTATATCATGAATGTAGTACACTTGAATCTTATGGATTCAAAATAGAATCAAGGCAAGTTCTAGTTTCTCTACATGACCCAAGACTCTCAAGAAAGTGATTATAAGGAAGAATATGAAATAAAGGTCTTAGAATATCTCTCGGGTAAGGGATTAAAATATTGGCCAGTGCTAATGAGGCATGGGTTTCAAAAATCCATTAAACACCTAAGAATGATTTGAAAATAAAAATTATAGAAAAAGATTTCACATCAACATTCATTTGAAAAACATTTTTCCAAAAATAATGGAATTTTTCACACAATTGACTCAAAAATGAAAAATTATTTGGATATTATTTTAAGAACAATGTTTATCTAAAAACAAAAAATAAAGAAAAAGAAATGAAAATGAATTTTTTTGTGTGTGTTTTTTTTGTTTTTGTTTTTTTTTTGTGTTTTTCTATGATATATATATTTTTGTGTTTTTTTTAAATCCTAACTATGACATGTAACCCTCCCCCACACCTAAAAATTACATTTTCCTCAATGCATGTATTTAAATAAATAGACAAGTAAATAAAGGTAGGTAGAAGGGACAACCTGCTAAGTGGTGTCATATGTGGCATCCATCAGTTGGATTTCCTCTACAAGATGCTGTGGAAAACCCTCATAGTAATGTTTGAGCCTCTAGCCATTGACAGTAAACCTCTGTCCACTCTTCTCATGCAAAACCTGTATAGCACCAAAAGGGTAAACATCAGCAACAGTATAAGGACCGAGCCATCGGGAGCGAAGCTTACCTAGGTGGATCTTTAGCCTAGAATTATACATGAGTACCTTCTCACCAATTTGAAACTTCCTCTGATGAATCATCTCATCATGGATTGCCTTTGTCTTCTCTTTATAGATTCGGGAGTTATCATATGCATCACGCAGAATTTATTCAAACTCCTGAATCTGCAACTTTCTATGCTCACCTACATCTAAGAGATTCATATTACATTTCTTAACGACCCAATATGCATGGTGTTCTACCTCCACTAGGAGGTGAAAAGCCTTTCAAAAAACAATCATGTATGGTGACATTCCGATCGGGGTTTTAAAAGCAGTATGGTATGCCCAAAGTGCATCATCCATGTACAAACTCCAATATTTCCTATTGGGTTATACCGTTTTTTATAAGATTCGTTTAACTTCCTGATTTGATATTTCTGCTTTTCTATTAGTTTGGGGGTGATATGCAGTGGAGACTTTATGAACAACCCCATACTTACAGAGAAAGTTTTTCATGTTATGATTGCAAAAATTTGAACCCTGATCATTGATGATGAATCTAGGCAAACCAAACCTATTGAAAATTTGGGACCTCACAAAATCAACAACAACTCGAGATTCATCAGTCTTACTAGCCTTTTGTTCCACCCATTTAGACACATAGTCAACAGCTAGTAATATATACCTGAAGCCAATTGAATTGGGGAAAGGTCCCATGAAGTCAATGCCCCATGCATCAAAGATTTCACAGAATAACATGGGCTGTTGGGGAATTTCATTCCTCTTAGAGATATTCCCTGTGAATTGACAACGACTACATGACTTTCAAAATCCGTGGGAATCCCTATATAAAGTTGGCCAATAAAGTCCTGAGTCAAGGACCTTTTGAGCTGTACGTTGAGATCCAAAGTGGCCCCCACAAGCCAACTTGTGGTAGAAGGTCAAAACAGAGGTGAACTCATGGTCAGGGACACACCTACGAACAACTTGGTCACTACAGATCCTCCACAAGTATGGGTCATCCCAAATGTACCATCGGGAATCATGATTAAGTCTCTGGGATTGTGAAGTGCTAAAATCAGTGGGGACCCTAGATGTTGCAAGAAAATTCACAATTTCTGCATACCATGGGGTAAGGTCCACAACATCACAAAGGTTCTCATGAGGGAAGAATTATCCAATGGGTAGGGATGATTCAACATGATGGTCCATTGGTGGGGAAATCCTACTAATTTGGCCAGCTACCACATTTTCCACTCCTCTCGTATCTCTAATCTCAAGGTCAAACTCCTGGAGGAGGAGCAACCACCGAATGAGGCAGGGCTCAGCTTCAGGTTTCTTTAGGAGGAAATGAAGGGCAGCATGATCAGAAAACACAATCATTTTTGACCCAAGAAGATACAAACGAACTTTTTCCAAGTCAAACACAACAGAAAGGAGTTATTTTTCAGTGGTTGTGTAGTTTACCTGGGCAGGGTCAAGGGTACGTGATGCGTACGCAATGACATGAGGATCCTTCTCAACCCTTTGTGATAAAACTGCCCCAAATTCAAAGTTAGAGGCATCACACATAAGCTCTAAGGGGAGATCCCACCTTGGTGGTTGGATGACGGGAGGTGATGTGAGACTCTTTTTTAGTGAATTGAATGCATCCTCACAATTTTTATCAAATAAAAACTCAGAATCTTTTTGCAATAACCGGGACAATGGAAGTGCAATCTTACTAAATCTTTAATGAATCGGCAGTAAAAACCAGCATGAACCAAGAAAGATCACACCTCACGAACACATTTTGGATATGGAAGGGTTGAAATTAATTCAATTTTAGATTTATCAACTTTAAGTCCCTTATTTGAAATGACATGCCTAAGAACTATCCCCCGCTCAACCATAAAATGACATTTCTCATAATTTAAAACAAGATTTTTTTCAATGTAGTGGCGGAGGACAGAACCTAGGTTTTCCAAAAAATCATCAAATGAAGAACCATATATAGTGAAATCATCCATAAAGACTTCCATACAACTCTCAAGGTACTCAGAAAAAATACTCAACATACATCGCTGAAAAGTACCAGGAGCATTACATAGTCCAAACGACATTCTTCTATATGAAAATGTGCCGAATGGACAGGTAAATGTGGTCTTTTCTTGATCCTCAGTGGATATATGGATTTGGAAATAACCCGAATATCCATCAAGGAAATAATAATAGGACTTACCATCCAGTCATTCTAACATTTGGTCAATGAAAGGTAGAGGAAAGTGGTCTTTCCGTGTGGCTTGATTCAATAGATAGTAGTCAATACAGACTCGCCAACTGTTTTGCACACACGTTGGAACCAATTCATTCCTTTCATTTGAAACAACTGTTATTCCTATTTTTTTAGGCACAATTTGAACTGGTCTAACCCATTTACTATCAGATATAGGATAAATGATCCCAGTAGTAAGTAATTTACTAACTTCCAATTTTACCACTTCAAGGAGAGTGGGATTCAACCAGCATTGAGCCTGCCTTACGAGCTTAGCCACATCATCCAAAATTATATGGTGCATACAAATAGATGGGCTAATCCCAGGAATATCAGCCAATGTCCATCCTATTGCCTTTTTACACTCTCTCAAAAGATCAAGCAATTTTGATTCCTACTGTTGAGAGAGGTTATTGGCAATAATGATGGGCAATTGGTTAATACCCTCAAGATAGGCATATTTTAAATTAGATGGAAGTGGTTTAAATTCCAACAGTGGGGGTTTTTAGATTGAGGGAGGGGATTTAGGGGGAGTGAGGTCCATGAAACTGTCTATCTGCTCATGTTTATTCTCTAAGGAAAGAGAATCTATGGAAATGAGATTTCCAGAATCATCGATAGTCATGGGTACCTCAGAATAAACACACTCATCAATTAAAGCACAAAATTTAGACTTTTCTAAACCCACACAACATTCAAAAGAAGAACCAAAACTCAAATCATCCATGGGTGAATAAGAGGAAAATAAATCAAAGTATGGGTTGAGGATATAATTTTATGTGTGTGTGTCGTTAGAGATCACTTCCATCGAATAGATAGGAAGAGTGGAGTGCTCTTCAACAGGGTGTTTCATAGCCTCAAGGATGTTAAAAATTACTTTTTCTCCTTCGAATTCCATGGACAGTGTACCATTGTGAACATTGATGATCATCTTTGCTGTCTTGAGGAATGGCCTCCCAAGTATGAGAGGAGCATGTCCTTGGGTTCAGGTATCTTCCATCTCAAGAATGTAGAAATCAGAAGGGAAGATGAGATTCTTCACTCATACAAGGACATCCTCAATCACTCCTGTTGGATGCATTGTACTCCGGTTGGCAAGTTTCACGACAATTCCGGTTGGTTGAAGCTCTCCAACCTGCAGAGAAGTATACACGGAGTGAGGCATTACATTAATGGAAGCACCTAAATCTAGCATAGAATCAGAAAAAAAGTCTCACCTATGGTACATGGTATTGTGAATGTTCCCGGATCCTTGCATTTGGTTGGAATTGCTGGTTGAATCAAGGCCGAGACATTCCTCCCTAAGTTGACTCTCTCATTCCCCTTCAGCCTTAGTCTATGGGTGCAAAGTTCTTTAAGAAATTTTTCATAATGGGGAATTTTCTTGACTGCATCCAACAATGGAATATTAACTTGAACTTTTTTAAATGTATCCATTATTTCACTGTCAATCTCATTATCAACATTTTTCTTAGATTTAGAGAGTCTTTGAGGGAAAGGAAGAGGAATTGATTGTTCACAGGAATCCTTAATGATAATTTTATTGTCATTTTTTTTCTTCATTGGAATCTTTTGTGGGTGGAGAAAGAGTGTTTTCAAGAGGGGGACATACATGTTGAGTAGAATCAGTAGAAGGAGAAGCTTCTTTACCACTACGAAGTGTAATTGCACATGCATTACCTTTGTCCTTCGTATTGGAAATGGGTTGAGATGGTAGTTGTCCAGAACCTTGCATCTTAAGTTCACCAATGGTGTTTTCCAATTTTCCCACTTGAGTTCGTAGGTCTTGAATTGCCGATTGTGTGGTCTGTTGGAACTGTAGGTTCTGGGTTGCCATTTTCTTCACTATATCCTCGAGGCTTGGTTCATATTTGGGAGGAGGAGGATTATTGTTTTGAGAAGTTTAAGGGTAAGAAGGTTTCATACCTTGTCCTTGTTGATACCAATTCTGCTTGGGGTAGCTTGAGTTTCCTCCTTGTCAGTACTGGGGTTGTGCTTGCCACCCTAGATTTGGATTTGGCCTGAATTGTTCTTTCTTGAAGGGAGGTGCTTGTTGGAATGGACTCCCTGGGAACACAACTGCACAATAATCAGATGAATCTTGAAGTTGTGGGCACTGGTCAGAAAAAATGAGTGTTATCAGAACAAATACCACAATGTAATGGAATAGAAGTAGAATGAGAGTTACCTTGTGCTTGAGCTAATTACCCTAGAAGGGTATTCATCTCATCCAGTTTAGTATCCACCTTTTGTTCTAGGGATGAATGACTTACCTCATGAACTCCTCGGGTTGGTGTAATTGCTCGTGTACCAAATTGTTGTGCATTTTGAGCCATGTTGGCTATTAATTCACGAGCGGCAGAATGAGTTTTATCAACTAGGGCACCACCAGATGCAGCATAAATCATTCCATGATCCATGGGAATAAGTCCCTCATAGAAGTATTGGATTAATAGTTGTTCACTAATCTGGTGGTGGGGGCATCTTGAGCAAAGTCTTTTGAATCTCTCCCAGTATTCATGAAGGGTCTCTCCTTGTGATTGCCTAATTCCACATATTTCTTTCCTAATTGATTCAGTTCGGGAGGAAGGGAAGAAATTCTCTAAAAAGAGTCTTTTAAGGTCATTCCAGCCCCCAATTGTGGTAGGCAGATAGTATATCCAGTCTTTTGCTACACCATCAAGGGAGAAAGGGAAGGCCCTAAACTTAATTAGGTCCTCAGAGACATTTTGGGGTTTCATGGTAGAGCACACTATGTGAAACTCTTTGAGATGTTTGTGAGGGCCCTCACCGGGAAGACCATGTAATTTAGGAAGAAGGTGGATGAGACCTCATCTCAGCTCAAAGTTAGCTACTTCCTTGGGATATTGGATGTACACAGGTTGGTACTCCACATCAAGGGTGGTCAGTTCTTTTAAGTCCGATTATTTGCAGCCACATTTTATTGGGTTTTATTGGGTTCAATTTTGGATTGATTTAGGACCACTTGAGGTTCCAAAAGGGGTTCCTCAATGTTACTTGATTGACCTGCTCTAGATTCCTTGATTTGTGTGTGAAGTGACTTTTCAATTTGAGGGTCAAATTCAAGTAGCGTTTCTTTACCAGATTGGGTCATGCAAATAATTTGTGAAGTTTTTGTTTTTTAAATATGGATAAAATCACTTAAGAAGGGTGAAAAGATAATATAATGTTATAATATATAATTATAGAGAGGGAGGTGGAGAAGAAGAAGAGAGAGAGAGAGAAAGAACACACCAAAAACAACAAAAAATAAAGACAAAACCCAAAACAAAAACAATCAAATGGGGGTGAGGTATTTAAAGGAGTACTAATTAAAAAGTAAAATAAATAAATAAAAGAAAATAAATAAAAAAAATGATCTTGGCTCCCCGAAAACGGTTCCAAAATTTGATCGTGTTGTCGAGGCGTGTCAAATTAGTGTTAAGTTTTTACTAGAATTTCTACAGTATAGCAGGAACCCTAGGTCGTCTCTTGATGGAGCCTTAGATAATTAATTTCAAAAGAAGGTTCTGATTATGTTAACAAAAATGTAAATTAAATTAATTGGTTGGGGGTTCTGTGATTTTAAAATAGAAATTGAAACTATACTACTAAGTGAGTGAAATAAGTTGGAGAAATCATGATCAACCCGGGTAAGTGTCCCTTGATACTCAATCCGTCATCGCTCTCAAGGGAATGGGTATGATCATTTATTCCTTGATTTTATACACACTGAAACCAGTAGTATATGAGTTCAAACTAGGTTACCACCTAGTATTCGATCGATCAATGATATTGATTATCAGCGACCGCTCAAAATCAACAAACTTGAATCAATGTAAAAACAGAACTCAATCAAGGCGTCACATCAACAACGTGATGAGATGACCAGATTTGTGTCAATGATAATATTTCCACAATAAAAGAACATGCATATTCATGGGTTCAATCTCCTGGAATTTATCAACCGAAATAATGCATTCTCATACTCATAAAAGGGAAGGGGTGGGAAAAGAGGCAACCGCACTCAAATCATCACAAGATCCGGGTTATGCATAATAGGATGAGGATTCTTGTTCCTTTGATTTGTATTTGATCATACCAGAATAAAAAAAATCAGAAGGTATAAATGAAGAACAATTGACAAAAAACCTGGAAATTCAATTACCTTACGAAGATTACAAGTGTGGAGCTCGAGATTACAACAATGGACACCTCCCAAATTGATCACTAAGAAACTTAGAAGTACATGAGGGAGAAGAGAACTAAAATGGGTGAAGAGAGATATCAATTTCGACTCACCCTTACCCCTGGTCGTGAAACATGAGAGAATGAGGGTGAGAGGTGATTTTATGGACATACACATCACACTTTCCACAAAAGAAGTCAAGTGCCTAAGGGACTAGGTCACTATTTAGGGCATACTTTTTACTCCATTGTTATCCGGCTGGTTGACTGACCAAAACTCGTGAAAATGACTTGAAATTCGGTGGGGAGGTGGGCCTTCGCGTTAGCTGTCCATGAGAGGTAGAATCAGTCCAATTGGATCTCCAAGGCCCTAGTTATGACCCAAATACAGAAGGGTGTTCCAATCTGGCCCGCCCAGAATTGCTTCACCTTGTGGGCCTATTATGGGCCTTTAAATGGGCCAATTGGGCTTCATGGTATTCTATAGAAATGTATCCCACATAAATTTACATTCATAAACCGATTTGTAGCCCAATTGAATGCACGAAGTATCTACAGTATGTATTTATGTCCACATGAATGCTTGGGCCCTTGCGCAGTTTGACCCGTTTTGCTTGATTTCCATCGTGGGCTCTCTGAATCACCTCCTCATATAATGTAAACACTTAAACAAGTAAAATTTCCCTATTAAATAGTAAAAGACATTAGTTCATTGAATCAAACAGTAAGTTCAATTTATTATTATACTCAGAATATTCATTACAAAACTAGTTTAAAACAGTGGTGTAAGGGTGAAATAAAGCAGTGAATCATGGTACGATCATTGGTGCGACGACCAACGTATCCATACACCAGGACCTTGAATTCTAATTTTTGGCTCTATACATGAAAAAAATAGTTGCATAAGTGTCTCATTATGTATTTTTGAATAAAAGTCAGCTCATCGGGTATAACCTTATGGTCGTGGTACATCTTGATGTATCTCAGGATGCCTCTACATGGACGACCAACCAGGATCCCGATATGAGGTCATGAGGACAGTCCACCTAGCAACGAGGCATCCGTTCATGGACCAGTGCTAGATATGGCCCCACCGAGTGGTATACCGGTGTTACTACCACCCATTGATCGGCTATTAGGCCCACTTCCAGTGGTTCAAGTGGATGCATGTTGCTAGACCGAGTCATGGATGACTGTTTTGGAACTTAGCGATGAGGAAAAAGTTCTAATGTGTGTTACGGGAATTTGAGGCAACTATCACCTGAGATGCAGGGTCAGCAGGACCTATGGATTGCATGTGCTTAATGTAATCCACATAACCAGAGGGTTCATAGGAGGGAACGTGCTAGTTTCCATAGGGGAAGGCTTTGTTATACTTGTCATGAAAAGGGACATCTAGTGTGAGATTTTCCCACCATTCATGATTTAGGGCAGGAGAGGAGACAATTGCAGACTATCGATGCTTATGACCCCAGGACTCCATGGATGAATCAAGGTATGATGCGTGTCTTTCTACTTTATCTGCAGTATTGATAGACACTTGTACCAGTGATTTCCCTTTCCTGCCAATTCTTCTTGTTTGATACCTAGAGGTTCTGGTTAAGACCATTAACTTGACCATCGCATTTAGAGACTCCTACTAGAGGAGAAAAAATGACCACACACTGGTTCCGACAGTGTGATCTGACTCTTAGAGGCGAGAGTATCGGTTGGGATCTCTTGGTAGTAGTGTCGAGGCCTTACAATGTCATTCTTGGTATGGACTAGTACTGTTCATTCCAGGATTAACTATATTAGGCTAAAAAATGTGGTTCATATGTGGATATGGAACTAGATTTACCTTTATTGGAAGAGTGTAAATCCTTATAGCTCTTGATGGACTCAGGTAGAGGAGAGTGTAACCAATTCTTATTCAGTTGGCTAGTTCGACCCTTAGTGCAATGAATGTAATGAGTCCTCAAGTTCCTTAGTGATAGTAGAGTATAAGGATGCCTCCCTTGAATAATTTCCATGTTTACCTCTCCATTGAGAGTTAAAATTCTTCTTTGATCCATACCCTGGGATGACACTGATATCCACACCAGGATCAGGGAGCTGGAGGACATGGGAAGGGAGTAGTTGTATCCAGTCAAGGAGTATGACCTGAGGGCTCTAGGAATGATTCTAGGTACGGTATGTGTCTACTAATGACTTCCGTTTTAATAGACATAGGTTATAATCACACCTTCTTGTCACAAATCTTATTCAAGACCTAGAGTTTCCAGTTAAACTGTTGACTTGATCTGTACATTTGGAGATACCTGTGGGAGGAGACTTGATAATAACACTTATGCCAATGGTGTGATATGACCCTTGAGTTGAGAGTTTCAGTGGGAACCTCTTGGTGGAAGCATCAAGGCCTTACGGCGTTAGTTTGGGTATGGACTGATCATCCAAATTTCATGCTGAGATTGACTATTTTTGGAAAAAAGGATGCGGTATATCCGTAGTGTTGGATTGGGGTTTTCCTTGTTCAGAGAAAAAGGAAACCTAGGTAGAATAGGATAGACTCATGCATAGGAGGTTGTAGCCGATCACTATTGAGTCGGCCGACCATACCCTAGTGACCGTAGATGTTTTGAGTTTTCAGTTCCCAATAGTAGAGGTAGAGTGTGGGAACGTCCTTTCAAAAGATGTTTCCAGGGTTACCTCCCCATAAGGGGAGGGACTTTTGTATCATTCTACATCCCAAGATGGAACCAATATTAGCATCAGTATATCTGAGGGATTTCGTAGAGCATCCTAAGAAGGGGGAATAGGTGGGGGACTTGCAGAGGAAAGGCTTAGTAAGACCCAGTGTTCAATGTTATGTGTGGATTACCGTCACTTTAACCAAGTGGCCGTAGAGAACAAGTACACACTACCAATGGGTAGATGGGCACGTCAACCAGTAAAAAGGGGTATACATTCACATGGATGGAAAGGTTCCCGTAGGATTTTATGCAGTTGAGACAAAGGTGATGGATGGAGTTCCTCCATGACTATGACATTGAGAAAGTCTATACTCCTAGGAAGGGGAACATGGTGGAAGACGTGCTCAGAAGGAGGTCTAGTTTACAGCTGCTGAGTGAGGTGACATAGCTACTAGCCGCGATGTAAATATCCTTTGTGGATGATGATGGAGAATCCTACCTTTAGTTGATAGTTTCCCCCCACTATTATAGTGAGTCAGGGAGGCACTACTAGTCAATGTTGACCGCGAGGCCTGACATGCTCAGTTATCCTCAGGAAATGCTCTTAATGGATTTTCAATAGGTGGGAAGCATGCCATTCTTTTCAGAGGGCGCACCATAGTACCAGTGGAATTATGGGAGGAGGTGTTCAGGGAGTTCCATACATCCCCTTTAGTGGTTCATCCTAGAGTGGCGAAAATGTACCAGGACCTCTGACGTCAGTACTGGTGGCCAGGAATGAATAAAGTAGTGGCCGAGTTCATCTCACGATGCCTCACTTGTCAGCAAGTGAAGACCGAGCATCAGGTCCCAGCAGGCATGACACAACCACTTGAGGTACCAGAATAGATGTGGGTTGGTATCTCTATGGACTTCGTGATGAGGTTACCACACACATCCAAGGGCCATGATTCTATCTAGGTGATCGTTGACCGACTCACCAAGTCAGCTCACATCCTACCAATCTGAGAGTAGGGACCGGTAGAGGTATTAGGATGACTCTACGTCTAGGAGATAGTGTGGCTCTATGGGGTGCCTTTGACGATCATCTCAGATCGTGGTGATCATTTTACATCCTGGTTGTAGAAGCGATTGCAAGAGGATTTTGGGACTTAGCTACGTTTGACCACTGTTTTTCACCCTCATATAGATGGTCATATAGAGCAGACCATACAGAATCTGGAGGAAATGATTTGGACTTGCATCCTTGATTTGGTCACATTTGGAAATACCACCTTCCACTGGTGGAGTTTGCATACAACAACAGATATCACTCCATAATTGGCATGGAGCCTTTTTAAGGCCTTGTACAAGAGGCCTTGCAGATCACCTCTATGTTGGACAGACCCAGGGGAGTCGGTACTCATGGGTCTAGAGTTGGTACGAGCTACCACTGAGAAGGTGAAGATCATCTAGGAGCGGATGAGGACTGCACAGAGCATGCATAAATCTTATGCCGATAGAAGACAAAGACCCTTGGAGTTTGAGGAGGGAGATCATGTATTCCTTTGGGTCTCACCCCCACAATGATTGCGGAGATATGGTTGGGGCGGCAAGCCATCTCTGAGGTTCATAAGACCTTTTCAGATCCTGAACAGAGTTGGCGAGGTGGCGTACCTCCTAGTTCTTCCCCTACAAATGCACCAGATGCATGATGTTTTCCACGTGTTGCAACTGTGGAAGTACGCCCATGATCCATCACACGTCATTAACTGGGGTGAGCTGGACATTGACGATGGGATGACATTTGCGGAGTTCCCGGTGGAGATAGAGGATCAATAGGAGTGGTTCCTTCATGGATAGTTGATTCATCTGGTGTGCGTTCAGTGGTAGCACGAGAACCTCTAGTAGAGAACATGAGAGTGGGAGGCTCAAATTCATGCTCAATACCCCCATTTGTTTGATTAGCCTTTTTTTGGATTTCAGGGATGTAAAGCCCTATGGTGGGGAGAATGTAATGTCCCAGAATTTCCATGATTTTTTTATATTATATGGAATTATTTTGAGACTACACACTCTAACGACATGTGATTCCGAGGCCTGAAGTGCCCAGAATGATCCGTCGAAAAATGTTAAGCTTTAAATAGCACGCGTGGGCGGTTTTATTGTAAAAGTGAAATAACTCCTAAACTGGTTCCCAGATTAGAAATCTAAGGGCACTGTTGCATTCAGGATGCTGGGTTTACCTTAGGCGCGACTTAAGTTTAGTCAGCGCAGGCCTCCAGTGATAAAATATGAAAATGGCACAACCATAAATAAAATAATTAAATTAAATTATTTTATTTTTAAAATGCTTATAACTCACAAACGGTGACTTAGATTAAAAATCTGAGACCTCTACTGAACTCGGGAGGGTATGCTTTCCTTAGGCAGATCCTATAATTGGCTGGCGTGGGCCAACAATGGAAGTTAGTTTTTAGCCGTAAATAAAATAATTAAGTAATACTTATTTTATTGTCAAATCCTTATAACTCCTAAACGGAAACTCAAATTGAAAATCTGAGAGTACGATTGAGCTTGTGGGGACGTGTTCCCCTTAGGCAGATCCTAACTTCAACTGACGCGGGTCAAGGGTGAAAGTTAATTTTTGAACTTTTTTTAAGGTTTATTTAAATAAATGTGCGAGTAGGTTTTTTTAACTTTTAAACTGGTGCTCGGATAAAAAATATGAAGGAACTGTTGAACTCAGAACGCCAAGATTCACCTATAAATGACTTAACTTTGGCTAGCAAGGACCGAGTGGAAAAGTTATTTTTTGGACTTTTTGAGAAAAATAATAAAATAATTTAAAATAATTATTTTATTTCTTTTCTCACCGTTGAGTGGAGGACGGTGACGTTGTGCTACAAAGATGAGGTGGCGACGAGGTGCATTAATGGAACTCATTAATGGATTGTTAACTCACAGCGTAATGACGCTTTAATGACACATAACAATGAAGCTGTTTTATAAATGAAACAGTGTAATGGTGCGATGTTGCAGCGCAGCAGAAGCGCTGCGACATGCTTCCTTTTTATAGTCTAACGCGTTGGAGGAACGAGGATTAAAATGCGGGGATTCTCTGACGAACCTCCGACAGACTTCCTCTCTAATGAAGAATGACGAAATTCAACATCTTTGATGCCCCTCGAAGCCCGGAGTCTGAAGAGACGAATGATGTCAATGTCTTGAACCCTCAAGGACAAGGCGTTGTGGCATCAAACGTCAAAGAGGTAGGGGTTTTTTTTTTATTTTTTATGTTCTTCCCCATTATTTTTTAGAAAAAACGAATGCAGATCAACCCATAAATAGGTTGATCCGCTAATTGTGCGTTTATGTGGGAGGGTAACTTTATTTGGGGGATTCTCTATTTGGGATTAGTTTATCTTTTTGTTGATTGAACTGAAATCCCCGAACCTTCCATGGTTATAAACCTCTAATGCGAAGGGCGCGGGCCAACACGAACAAGGCTCGAGCACCTCTGCCATGTGCGTTATTTGTGGACACACCCTTAAAGTGGAGTCAAGATGATTCCAGGACCATTGCACTGAAGAGGGCGTTCCCCGGAGAGCACAGATGAAGGTGACGCGAAGAACGGACCAGAGAAGCACACCCGGTGGTCCACTGAACGTATGTCGGTGCGTCGGCGCCGACGGCAGCGGCGGTGGCCTGTGGTGGTAGGAGGCCGCGGGTGCAGGGCGACGCAGTGCCAGGCAGGTGCCGCATGGAGGGACGACCCACGTCCAGGCCATCCGGTGGTTCAGTGAGCCACGGGCGCTCGACTGCGGCAGGATGGGCCTCGCGCGTTCGTGAGGCTAGTAGGGACTGGACACAGCAACCGGCCGCATCCCGGCCAGGTGGCGCACTACAGGACCACATCACATGGGACGGGCTTCGGTCTGGAGGGTCCCGCCCTGAGCCAGCGGTCCGGACCCATGCCGGTAGGCCGGACCCGCTCCCAGCGGGTTGGACCCGCGCCCTTCAGGCTGGGCTGGACTAGACCGGGTCACCGGGAGACCCGACAGGCTGAACCCTCGGCCAAACCGGGCTTAGTCCAGTGAGGCCCATTGGGCCTGGCCCACAAACCAGGCCAGACCGGACCGACCCAGACTCGAACCGGGTCAGGTCGAGTCAGTCGAACTAAATCGTAGTATTTGGGACCCCCGAGCCGGGTTGGTCGGGTCAGTCTGACCGGGTCAGACCGGGCCCAGACACAACCAACCCCTATTTACTAAAACGCTAATAACTTGAAAATCAGGAGTCCAATTGGCGAGCCGTTTTCAAAGTTGGGACCCTCTTGATGAGGCAGATATTTTGGAATTCTCTATGGTGACTTTAAGGGAAGTTGAAATGCGGCGAATGGCTTGAGGAGCGGTTCTCCTAGGCGCGCTACGTATGGAACCCTGCAGTCGGTTGGGACCTGAAGACTGCTGACTTTTGACTCTGTCTGACTCGACTGTGACCCAGTAGGGAGAACTTATCAGTGAATTTGCAGGAAAATGGTGGGAAGCACTTCTCTGTGACTTTGTAGGACCACGATACACGACGAGGAGGAGTACCTCAGTTGGCCAAGATTAGTGGGAAACACTTCTCTGTGACTTTCAGGCCCACGGTACGTGATGGGGAGGTGTACCTAAGCAGTCCAAGGTTAGTGTGAAACACTTCTATGTGACTTGGAAGGACCAATTTACTCATCAGAGGAGGATTTCTCCAGCAGCTGAGGTGTTTGATGTTGTGACTGTTGTTTGCACTATCACTACCCTAAACATATACCTAGTGTGAACTGTCTTATGTTTCATGCTTACTTTGAGGATTGCAGTGTGGTATTTACTTTTTGTTTTGGGGTCCCTATTGAGTATTTTGTTACTCACCCCTGCATGGGCTCTGCTCGCACGTGTTGTGTCTGGTGCAGATGATCGACGTTTCGACAGAGACTTTGGTAGATTGAGACCTAGAGGTGCTCAGGGAGACGGAATCGACAGACGCTACGACAGTGGACTTGGTGGCCTAGGACCAGGCGGGGCCTTGTAGGGGTGGGTGGATAGGACATTCTACTTTATCTTCCAGTAGCTACGCTACTCTCATGACCAGGTGGGGTTTTTTGCAGATGGCGATCAGAGTTTCCTTTGTGTAATTTTTTGTTTTCAGTCCTTTCATTGGGTTTGTATTCTTTCCCACTTTTATTAGTTGTACTCATCTTTGTTTTTAGTGATACTTGTTTCCTTGGTCAGTGTGTGGGACTTGATTGGGCATGTGTGTGCATACAAGTACTCAAGCAACTGCCTCCCACTTGCAGGTTGATGCCTTCAGTGCTAGTCGCCAGCTCCTGGCCTTCGGGAGGTGGGCTTGGGTGGTCACGACACAGGCCCCGAGGGACGGGTCATGACATATTATGTGACGGGTGAGGCCCGCTATAGCCTCTCGATGCATCGGTAGGTCTCATGTGATAAACTGGTCATGGAAGGTGGCCTTGATAGAATGGTTATGTATGGTGTTGGCATGAGGTCTTGATAGAATGTTATGAATGTCATGCATTATGCATTCCATCATAATGATTCTAGTAAGTGAAAGTCCATGTGATTATTCGATTTGATGAATAAACATGGTTAAGAATCGTTCTCATATGAACATGTATTAATCAGTTATACATTTTCAAGCGCACATGGAGGAATGTTGTATAATTATGTATATCATTTATTAAGAAGGGTTAATTGTTCGTTTCAAATTCATAAACAAAGTTTAAGAACTTATCTGTCATTTCAGGGTTTTCATACATGTGTTTTGATGTCGTTTTCTATGCAAATCCAAACAAGTAAAACTTCATGAGCAAAACTGTATCTTCACTCTTGGCATGTCATACATAATTAAGCATTGTCATTATTTAACTTATAAGTGGCATTTCATGATTTTGTTCAAGTATGTGCATATTTTATATTGCATTTTATTTTAAACACTTAAATAATTTTGGAAATTTTGCGCATGGGTTTATCTTAAAGGTCGTTTCAAAATCTTTCAATAAAATGGCGATGACATGTTATGGGAAATGTTAATTTCATGATTTAAAACATGAGTTTTTAAAGAAATATTTTATTGAAAAAGAAATTTTTCAACGGTTTTTTTAAAACCCATTACTGAGCATTTCTAATGCTCCCCCCTAGTTTAAAATTATTTTTCATAGGCCACCTTGAAGTGCAAAGTTGGACGCCATCGTTTTTTTACGTGCGCAGAAGCGAAGTTTGGCTTTTGTTTGTTTAATTTTATCGTAACTCTGATAAATTGTAAGCTTGTATCTAACTCTCTAGAACCTAGATCAGAAAAAAGGTCATTTACTATATAATGTTTAAGGATAGGTCCTTATAATTGGTATCAGAGGAATGATCTAGTTAACTTTGGAGATTAGATGTTTTCATGTAAGCGGTAGAATTTAAAAGTCTAGTAGTCCTAGTTTTCTTAATTCCAAAGATAGAAATACAGAATTGTTTTTAGTTCAAAACATGAATTTTGAGGATGCAATTATTTTGAGGGGGGGATAATGTAACAACCAAAAATTATAAACACAATTTTATTATGAACATATTTTATGAAATGGATTTATTTATAATTTAAACATTTTAAAGATGATTTTATTTGAAATAATAATTAAAATTAATTATTTTATTACAATTATAGTTTGCAAATTTATTCTAAAAGTAAATGTTATTTTACTTTTTTTAAATAATATTTTATAATAACTACTTCTATTAAATAGAATTTACTTCTATCAAAATTTTTATTTAATATAATATTTTAAATGATAATTATATATGAATATAGTTAAATTGTTTTTGATTTTCAAAATATAATATGTATATGTATATTAGTATTGAATATAATATAAAACTAATACTATAATAAAATTCTAATTTTATTTTAATTAGATATTGAGATTATACATGACATTTAAAATTATTGTATGTTGTAATAATGATGTCAATATTTTAAGTTACATTATTTTGTAAAAAATGCACTATTAATATTCACATTTTAATTTAAGAAAATAAATATTTAATCTAAAATATGAATGATTATATTGAAATTATTTGAGTTGTATATATTTTGGTTTTTTGAAAATATGATATATATATATATGAAGTAATAATTAATAGTTTTAATTTATAAATTTTTGATTATATTAATTTTTATAAAATTATTAATATTACGATTCTTGTTTAATAAAAATTATAATGGTATAACTATTTTAATATTAAAAGTTAAACTTATAATACATATGTTATGTTAAACTTTATATAAAGTATATAAATGAAATTAAATATAAAAAAGTAAAGATATAATAATAATAAAATGAAAAGGAAATTGAATTGAGGGGTTAGGGGTCTCTGGTACACGCAACAAGGGACCCAAGCGGGGTCTGCGGGTTTCATCCAAGAATAAGGATTCAGATTCTACAGGTCGCACTCCAAGTTGTGCTCCAAGTCGAGATGAAGCTGGGGGCCTAGGTTTGCCGATGTCGTTGTGCCAAGCTCGAATGAGGATTCTGACTGCATATCTGGTGTTGGTCTCAACCGATCAAGACCGGCTGCCGGTGAAGGAGCTTCCAAGTGGCGTCGACGGGTTTCAGATGCAGTTAGGGTTCCATCCATGTGGTTTGAGTTTATTAGATCTTGTAGGTAGGGCTATCTTGGATTTTTAGATTTGTAAGTAGGATTAGTTTATTTCATTTTGATATTTGAATCTTATCTGATATCCGCGTTTTGATTTCATTTCTCGTCGTCTATTTCAATCTGTCTCTCTTAGATGTCAATTTCATCCTTTGTTATCGTGGTCCTTTTGTAAAATACATGTTTTCTTTTGATTTTTGTCTGTAAATGTCTTTTTAAGTGCAATTATATATTTCTATTGTCCCTATGATGTGTTGGTCCTGTGTCTATTTGTACAATGTTATATTGTCAATTTTCTACTTACCAGCTTGCACTGCAAGCTGTTTTGTGTTGCTGTCACTCTCTAGGTCCGCTGTTTTGTTTTGCTATAAAATCCTCAACCTTGCGTCTAATGGTAATGGGAAGAACCCAACCCGGGGTCCGCAGAGTAGGAGTCCGCAACAACAGAACTTCGACTGTTTTGCTCTAAAAATTCAAGTAATTGATTTTATTTTTTATTCTATTTTGAAAATTCGAATTTCTTTTTGTTGAAACTGTTCTTCCAATGGAGGAAATTAGGTTTGAGGGTTTATGTGTTCGTGGAATTCGTTTAAGAGAATCAAATTACTCTTGCATTTTCAAATTAGTTTCCAATTTATTTAGTAACCTTTTCTGCTTTGCAAATGTTAGTTTAAAATTATGATTTTATATTTATACTTCTTTTGTAAGGGAAAATTTATTTTTAGTTAATAATTAACTCTCATTTAAATTTTCTTATGATAAAATATTACAATAACTTATGAATTCTGGTTCTGCATAAGGGGAATTATTTCGATTTGTTTCCAAATAAATCCTTGTTTGTCAGGCCATTAGTGTTCAGATTTTAACTATAAAGAATTATTTTCATGTTTAAATTTAAGTTTTTGTATGGGTGTAATTAAATTTATTTCCAGTTTTGGGCTCTTGATAATTATAAAATTTTAGAAAGATATGCACTAATTATTTATTTTTCAAAAAATTATTATTTTACTTCTTAAAATGTTAAGGTAGATAACATTTATTTATATCAAACTATGTGTATTTTTAAAACACACATATATATATGTGTGTGTAAAACTATGTGTGACTATGTAAGGGTGTATCTATTTTGTCATGTAGTGTTTAAAATTAATTTATTGCGGTCCAATGGATGGTTTCATTAAGAACCTCATTATTTTCAAGAATTAGTAATCCTATGTACGATTCCAAAACAACAATTCCACTTAGACATAAGTATTTAACACATTTTATGTTTTACTATGATTTCATATTAATTCTTCCAATCAGTATTTCCATTTATCGTTGTTTTTCTCAACTTTGTATTTAATTCGCGATGATGAGTGTTGTAAATTCAATGCCAATACACATGTATATATATTTATATACATATGGATGAAATGGTTATTATCACTTTTATAATTTTATTGTCGATTTATCATCATATTTAAAAAAAATGCACATGACATGTAATCACGTTTTATCAACATTATGAGCCTCACATTTGCATATAAACATGGCCACGTGTTATGCTTATCGTCAACACCCGTTGCCTTTAAAATAAATTTGTGGTTTAAATTTTAAATTTTAATGTTTTATTTTCAAATTAATAAGTACACCGTCTTCATTGACAGTGTTTTATTTTAAAGGTTACTTTTATAGTTTTATATGCGATACATAATTAGTTATTGCTTAAGAATGTTATAAAGCACGAAGGGTAATTTACTGATGATATGCGAAGAATTTATATTTTCATGTCACCAACCTATGACTATAACCAATTAAGAAATTTTGGGATTAATATATTCATATAACATACAGTTTTAAATTATCATTTTTTAAATGAATTACATGTGTTAATGAAAGGGATTTGGAGTACATGGATGATTAAAATTGTTAATATTTAATGTAAAGTTAAATGACTTATGTTTTGGTGTTATCAAAACTCATTAGCAATTCCCAAGAAAAGTTTATATATATATATATATATATAACAAAGTTTATGTTTTAAATTTGATTTCATATTAACTTTTCGAAAGGATATTCTCATTTATCTATATTTTTTCTAAATAATAAATTTATTGAGTTTTATGAATACAAAATGTATATATATATACACACAAAGGATATTATGTTTATTCACATGTTATAATACTTAACGTCATATTTTTTAAAAATATGCATAACATGTCATCATGTTATTTTAAACTTAAGTATGTCGCATCTACATACAGTCATGGTCATGCATCGATCGTAACAATGACACATCTTTCGTTCATAATAAACTAATGGATTCAAATAAATTTTCCGAGATAATCAAGAACATGAATTTCTTCTAGAACTGAAATGTTTTATTTATAATTTTATGCGAGGAACATATTTATTTATTGCAAAAGATTATTTTGAGAAGACAAAACTATACATTTGAATTTTTAATTAAATGTTTATTTATTTCATTATTCATTTTATTGATGCCTTACAAATAAAGACGATCAATTTAAGTATGAGATGAATCTTTTTTAAGATAATATATGGATTAAGAAATTAACTTTTCAAGGTGGTATAGGACACTTTGGATCGTTTAATGAATTTATTTCATCTATGAATAAGATTTAAATAAATCAAAGTGGGATGAGACACTTCAGATTGTTTAATGAATTTATTTCACCTATGATAAAGATTCAATTAAATCAAAGTTGTATGATACACTTTGATTTAAAGACATATTTTTAATAGACATATGAGGAATTCATAGGACTTATTATGTGACGGGTGAGGCCCGCTATAGCCTCTCGATGCATCGGCAGGTCTCATGAGACAAACTAGGCCATGACACAAGGCCTTGACAAAATGGTTATGTATGGTCTTGACACGAGGCCTTGACAGAATGTTTTGAATGTCTTGCATTATGCATTCCCTCATAATGGTTCTTGTAAGTGAAAGTCCATGTGATTATTCGATTATATGATTCACCATGATTAAGAATCGTTCTCATATGAACATGTATTAATCAGTTATACATTTTCTAGTGCACATGGAATAATGTTGTATACTTATGTATATCATTTATTAATAAGGGTTCATTTTTCGTTTCTAATTCATAAACAAAGGTTAAGAACTTATCTATCATTTCATGGTTTGAATACATGTGTTTTGATGTCGTTTTCTATGCAAATCCAAACAAGTAACTTTTCATGAGAAAAACTGTATCCGCATGCCTGGCATGTCATACATAATTAAGCATAGTCATTATTTAACTTATAAGTGCCATTTCATGATTTTGTTCAAGTATGTGCATATATTTTATAATGCATTTTTATTTGAAACTCTTAAATAAGTTTTGCAGTTTTGCGTATGGGTTTATCCTAGAGGCTGTTTCAAAATCTTTCATGAAAATGGCGATGACATGTTATGGGAAATGTTACTTTCATGTTTTAAAGCATGTGTTTCTAAATAAATTTTTTAAAGAAAAAGATATTTCTCAACGGTTTTGTTTCAAAACCCCTTACTGGGAATTTCCAATGCTCACCCCTTGTTTAGAATTATTTTTCACAGGTCACCTTGAAGTCCAAAGTTGGATGCCATCGTTTTTTTACGCGCGTGGAAGCGAAGTTTGGCTTTTTTTATTTAATTTTATCGCAACTCTGATAAATTGTAAGCTTGTATCTAACTCTCCAGAACCTTGACCGGTAAAAGTTACTCTACTATGTAATGTTTAAGGATGGTTCCTTATATTTATTTTGTAAATATCATCACCTAAATCCATACCAGCTTGTATGAAATGGGAAAATAATATATCGTTCATGTATTCATTGAACTACCACCTCACGAACTGATATAATTAGTTTTCCATTACCACCTCTCAAGACTAGTTATAATCATGGAATTAAAGATTATATATGTTATTAATGAAATATTAATTATTATTAAAATATAATATATCATTTACGTTATAACCTTTCATTGCACAAAAAAAATGAAATGTCATTCGTGCATACGTGTGAACTATCAAATCCCTGAAGAGATGTGATTCATTTTTTATCACCATATCACATCGATAATATATATATATATATATATATATATATATATATTAAGAAATAATATGGTATATGTAATTTTATTATAATTATGGAATGGTAAAATGATATTATCCTACTTTCATTAATGATCATTGAAAAATGAAAACGTTACTAATACGTACATACAACTTACTGTCTCCATGGTTGAAACGTACTTAATTTATCATATCCATATTTAATGGATAGATTTGGAAGTATAATTGATGTATAAAAGTGATTTTTATTTAATTAATATTATTCTGTAGATGATGGACTAATGACAACTTTTGACTATAGGCATCATACCAAAGTCAGTTTGGACTCATGTATCAAATATCATCAAAACATCCGATGTGAACATAAATAATTAATTAATTGTTATAACATGGTAATAAGTGGTATAAGAAGAATAATAGACCTGAAAAGGGTTCTAACGAAAGTAAAAAATTATCATATGTTTATTATGCAGGAATATAATTATTTTACATGACAAGTTAGACTCAAGGTAAGAGACTTCTTCTAAATCTCCATTTATTGAGGCATGTCTGGTTGTTATACACGTTCCATATTTTATGTGGTTTATATACAACACCAATGAAATATTAGATCATAAATTTATTTATTATCATGTTATTTAATGTTTTGTTAAATTGTATTCCTTCATTGGTCTTACGATTCAAATATTTCGATGTGGTATAAGAAACCATAATTTTAAAATCAATATTTTATTGTTTAAAAAATTAATTTCAAAATATATTCCTCCATGTTAATATTCATTATATTTTTATATGTTCATTTATATGGATATAAAAGGATTATAAATGAAATTTTATTTCTATTTTTAATTTCATTCAAAGGTTTTCAAAATGAATATTTTTATGTGTTTTATATCGAATGTTTTGACAAACGACAAAAAGAATGTTCTATTCTTAACGTATAGGGAGAAAAAAAATATTTAACCACCATGAATATTATTTATTTTATATATTCCATTTAAATATTTAATTTTTCTTAAATGAAAATTATTTTTTTCCAATTTTGGTATTTTTTAATTAAAAATGGGTTTTAAAAGCAAAGTGTATTTTTATATGATGGTTTTTTCATATGGGATTAAATTTTTTTTTTCAAAGAATTTTATGATGAAAGTGTTTTATTAATGATATTGTACTTTAGAATTAATGGAAAAAGGGAGAGACCAATATAGCTTATACATGGGGTGTCCTAGATAGCACCGTGTAAACCTGTTATAGCTTTATATGGGGTGGCCCAAATAGCACCCAAAAACTGCATTATAGATTAATTTAGGGTGGCCCATATAGTGTTGGGTATTCCCATTACTACTTCAAATTTGGTGGCCCATATAGAGCTGGGTAAGACTATAATAGATTATTTGGAAGTAAACCGTATGGTTATTCTAATTTAAAGGTTTTTAAGTATGTGATGCTCTATGTCACATAAGGGAGTTTTAATTGGCTTTTACAGAGTTTAATTATTTTCATTAATAAAATCGTATGTGTATGTTTAATGTGGAAATGTTTTATTTAATATTCTCAAAGAACATCGAAGATTAAGTTAAATGTTATTTGAGTTTTCATGTTTTTCACTAAACTAAAGGTTTTCATTCTCTTATATACCTTACTAATCTTTTTATGCCCATCCCATGTTTTGAAATATTTTTTACATGATGTGTATATGAAAGGATGAAGTCATGTTGAGAGTCATGAAGAGTTTTCATGAAATGAGATCATGCTGTAAAATTAAGAGTTAGGGATAACATCATTAGTTTATAATTTTATGTTTGGTCATATGTTTAATGTCTTAGAATCATATTTCGAGGCTTAAAGTTATGAAATTTAAGGTGACTAAAGTTATTTTTGGAGGAATTTATTTTTCATGTAATTGTCAGTCATTACATTTTGGGATGAAAAATGGAAGTTATGAGTTAATATTTGAGGTTGAAAATTTCTCTATAACGATGAATTTATTTTTATAATAATTTTATAAGAAGTACATAATTTTGGAAAATGTACAACCCATAGGATGTGTGACAACTCATCACGTCCGACAAGGTTAAGGGAATTGAACCCATAACTGAAGGGCGATAAGGGTGCATCACCTACTAATGTCCTACATGATGTACCTATTATTATTACTCTTTATTTTTAGTTAAAATATTTTATGGAATACGAATAAATTTATTTTGATAACATATATTTTATAGAATATATTTTCATGGTATTGGAAAATGCTTTGGTGATTAATAGAGTAATGTTATTTCAGAAGATGTTCACTATTTTGGGAACACTATAAAACCATGTTTAACAAAATGCTATGTGATTTTATTTGATAAATATGGTTGAATTATATTTTTGAAGAAAAGATAATTTTATTGTGAATTTATGATGATTCATGTTATTTATCGAAATGGTTAGCTTATTTTGGAGATAATATGATTTAGGAAATTTCTTTTTGGTATAAGAAATTAATAATCACTAATATTATTTATAAGTCTATGTGATAAAATCCTTCTGATTTATGGCTTTCAATATTAGTCTAGAATAGTTTTGATGAAGTATAGTTATTTTATTAATGATCTATGATGAACTTTGGGGGTTACAATTGAATTTTGGGGATTAAAGTTTTTTCCCTATATATAAGGTTTAATATATTTGGGGAATTACCTTATTATATCCAAAACATTTTGGTTTTGTTTAATGTTTTAAGATAGGAGAAATAGATAGTTTATATTTTTTTATTATGTTATTCTATAGAAGTTGATTCTAGTACATCAGGCATGATAAATTCCTCTTAAATACTCATCATTTGGAGAAAAAGATTTGTTTGCAGTGGAAATTGATTAAATGATTAAACTATACTTTTAAAGTAAGTATATTTTCTTATGTTATTATTATAGGTAGTAATATAAATTTTCAACTCCTTGAAAAGGATCTTAAAACAAAAATGTTATCCATTTAATTTTCTTAATAAGAAATCAATAACCTTTTAACCGATCAAAGATTTACGATTTTGTGATGGATAACTTTATAATGACCATGTTATCAATCACTCTCCATCATAAATTCATCGTTATTTTCCTCTAAAATTTCGTGGTTTTCCTACATGGAATCCCATTAAGTGTCATATTAATAAATCATCATACTTTTCTTTATTTCTTTTAATGTGTAAGTTTTATTAATCATTTGTCCAATATGTGATTTAAATAAAGGTAATTTGAATAGTCAAACCCTAGTTACTATGCCCAAGTTTAAATTGTGATCATGAAATTTATTAGGGGGGAGTGGATAATGTACCATCCTAATTTTTTTAAAATGGAAAGACTATGTTTGATAGTGTCCATGATATGCCACATCAAGCTTAAATAAACAACTAAATTTTATTATGAAAATTTTACCATTATAACCTAGGTGTTATAATAGTGGGTATGAACATGATTAACTGAATTATGAAAATATGGTTTAAATATGTATATATAATTAATTATTGACCAATTAATTATAAATGTTAATGAAAACCATTTTAAAATTAAAGGAAATGTTCTTCAGAAAAACTATTTAAATTTTCACAAGTGTGTTTTTATAGAAATATAATAATAAAATCACACATTTTGGATTATATTAATTAAAAATATATATAATACATTAAATATAATTTTTAACATTAATACTATGTGTTTTTTTATACATGATATAATATTAAATCATGTTTGACAATTAAAAAATTATTTTTTCTAAAAATTATTTTTATGGACTTTTAACGACGCACTTGTTTTAAAACTAAATTTTAACACTTTTAGAAATTATATTTGAAAAAATAAACTTCTTTATTGAATTTTTAATATCAATATTTACTTTGGATGTTTTTTTTTTATTTTTTTGATAAGTTTCATTTTTTGTTTCATAGAGAAAAAATACAGTATTTTAATTAAACAATGGATTTTCATATAATTTATTTATATTTTTATAATATATTTTATATAGGTTTTAAAGTATAAATAGTTAAATTATACATAAATAAGTTCAATTTGGTATATGGGAATAAATTTCATATTGAAATTGTATATAAAAGCATTATGAAATTTTAACATTTTTATGTTGAAAACTTGTTTTATCATTCCATGAATGAGATTAATTTTAAATTAACATTATCTAATTATATATTTTGAATTTTTTAAAATGGATTTCATATTATGAATCAGAAGGTCCATATTTAGGAAAATGGACCCTCTCTTATAAAAGGGCACAACTTATTTTATTTTATTCATACTTAAAAACCAACATGGATTGACCAATATCTACCCAAATAACATCATAGATTCCCTTACCACATTCTAGAGATCTTATTTTATGAATAACATCTCCCTTAGTGGTCTTAAGGTGTTAAGAAAATGAGATTTTTTCAAGAAAATGTAGCGTTTTTAATCAAGTATTTATGTATTATTTCTTCTTCCACTTCTATAAAATATATTTTTACCATGATGAAATAATAAACCATGTATCATAAATATACTAAGATGTTATTATGTTAATATTATCACCTAAAACCATCTCCACTTCCATCAAATTTGAAAATAAATTATTTTTTGTGTGTACGATGAACTACCGCCTCGCAAACCGAAAAAATTTAGTTTCCATCACTGTCTCTCAGGATTGGTAATAATGATGAAATTAAAGTTTAAATATTATACTCATGACATATTTATTATTATAAAAATTTAATAATTCATTTATGTTCTTATCTTTCCATCCACATAAAAATGATAACGTTTTTTGTGCATACGTGTGAACTATCACCTCCACGAAGCGATGTGATTCATTTTTTATCACCATATCACATGGATAATATATTCAAGTATATTTTAATTAATAATATGATATATAATTTATATTATTATCATTAAATAATTTAAAAATGATATTAAACTACTTTCCATAGTGATCGCTGAAAAATGGAAATGTTACTCATGTGTACGTACATATTACCATATCAATGATTGTAACACATTCCATATTTCATATCCATATTTATTGGATAGATTTAAAAGTATAAATGATGTATAAAAGTGATTAATATACCATGAATATTATTATGGAGATTATATACTAACGACCACTTTAGACTATAGACAACATATCAAAGTTAATTTGTACTTATGTACCAAATATCATCAATAAGTACAACACGAACATATATAATTAAGTAATTTTTATAAAATGGAAATAAGTAATATAAAAGGAATAATAAACTTGAATTTTTTTATCAAAAAAGTAAATAATTCAACTATATTTATTATTTAGGAATATAATGATTGTATGTGATGAGACAGACTCAAGGTAAGTGACTTCGTTTCAATCTCCTTTCATTGAGGCATATCTTGATGTTATACACCAACCATACAACCCCATTGATATATCATTTCAGGAATTTATTTATTCTAATGTTATTTAATGTTTTTTAAAATTTTATTCCATCATGGGTATTATGATTCTATCATTTCAATGTGGTATGCGACACTTAGATTTAATAATATCTTTCTAAATTTTTAAAGATTTAATTTCAAAATATTTTCCTCCATGTCAATATTAATGATATTACATTTTATGTTCATTTATATGGATATAAAAGGATTATAAAGGAAATGTTATGTATATTTTTAATTTTGTTTAGAGTTTGTCAAAATTAATCTTTTTACGTGTTTTATGCGGAATTTTTTGACAAATGAAAAATTAATATTAAATTCTAAAAGTACATAATGATAAAGAATTCTGATGTTGTGACTATTATTTAATTTTTATATTCCTTTGAAAGCATAAATTATTTTATAAATGAAGATAATTGTTTTCCTTTTTGTGTATATTCAAATAAAAAATGGTTTTTTTAAAAGAAATGGATATTTTTATTAGATGGTGTTTTTCATATGGGATTAAAAGAGTTTTTTCAAGGGGTTATATGATGAATTTGTTTTATTAATGATATAGTCATTATAATTTTAGGAAACGGGTGACCCCAATATAGATTAGATATGGGGTGTCCTAGATAGCGCCATGTAATCCCGTTACAACATATCATGTGTTGGACCAGATAGTACCGAGAAAGCCCATTATAACTTAACATGGGGTGGCCCAGATAGCGGCAGGTAAGCCCATAATAGCTTAATTGGAGTTTGGAAATAAGTTTATTACAACTTAATGTAAAGGAGTTTCAATTTCTTCCTATTAGTTTTAATGATTTTATTTCAAGAAAATGTATGTCTGTGTTTCAAGTGGAAATGTTTTATTGCATATACTCAAAGTATATTGAAGATAAAGGTAAATGTTATATGAGTTTTCATGTTTTTCACTCAACTAATAGATTCCTTTCACCTATATCCCTTAGTGATATTTTTTGATCATCCCATGTTTTTAAATAATTACCTCCATATCTGTATGGGATAGGATACAGTCATGTTGAGATCTATGAAGAGTTTTCATGAAAAGAGATCATTCATTATTTCAGTAGTTTTATACAATGAAAAAATGGATACTGAGTATAAGTTTCCACTTGTAATGTATGAGTTTAATTTTTATATATTTTTTCCTAATTATTTGAAAATATAAACCTAAAATGATCCTCATATTTTTATCAATTTTAATTCTAGTTATAAAATAATAGAATATGTAATGACCATGGTGAGTCCTTATACAGATACACCAAGCTTAAATGGACCACACAATATAATTATTTTACTATAAATGATATAACCTATCAATAGAATTACAGAGTATGAAGATGAATATCCTCATTATTAAATATATATATACACACACATCATACTCAATACAAATGTATTTATTAATTCATAATAAATAAGCACTAAATTACTAATACAATGATTTATTTCTTTATAAAGATTTTTTCTTTTAGATTTATTTTTTATTTTTTTTGTGATAGAATATTTTAATTATTCACCACCACATTTAGAAATCTTGTTTGAAAAAATGATATCATTTTTTAATTCATCAATTCAAAAACATCAATAGGTTAATTTCTTTTATTTTTCAAAAAATATTAATTTTTTAGTGAAAAGTGAGAAATACTAAATTTTTTAAAACAATAATTTATATTCATTAAATAAATAAATTTAAAAGGCCCACTAGATCATAAATTTAATTATGTTTTCTTTAATTATAATTTTTATAATTAATTACATATGAGCCATAACTATAAATGTTTTTTTTCTAGATGTACATTTTTGGAAATAAAAACAAAATTTTCCTAAATTTTTTTTCTTTACATTTTATATTTTTATAATAATTTAATTCATTAATATTTAAGGAATTTAATCACAAGAAAAGTATCTCATATTTGGAATCATGAGGTAAAACTCTAAAAATAATTCCGATTTATTTTTCTTGTCATTATGAATAGAAACAACGGTAATTATTTAACATCTTAGTAAAATTAAATAGTATAATTGTGTTTAGAAATAATATGGTATGGAATACAAAAAATAAAAAAACTCCATTAATATATTTTATGAGTTAGGTTTAACCATCATAGTCTATTATTCTATGTCATGGAAATTTTATTCCATTTTTATTTTATAACGACATAAATTATTTTATGTAAAAAAATAAAAAATTCCACCCTCTTACTTTAAAATTCAACTTATATATTTATAGAGGCAAAAAATAAATTTTTGGATGAATTATATTGGTTATTTTTTGTATAATAAAATTTTATTTTTGAGTTTATTTTATTTTTAATTCTTATTGATTAAATAATAAACGTAAATGATTATTCATTTTCGATATAATCATTTTGAAAGTAGTAGAAGAACCATGTAAATGATTTTAAAAAAATGACAAGTGATATTTTTGGGTGATTTATATTGTCATAAAAGTTTAAAATATATTTAAAACATATTATGGTTTTGTAAAAATTATATATTAAAATTAAATTATTATCTTGAGGAAAATATGGTATAACTAAATGAATAGCTCCATAAATCACATTAGAGATAGTTTATAATAAAAAATATTTAATTAAATGATATAAATTTCAAAAAAAATATTATCATAGGAATGGTTATTTGGATATGGTTGAAAATAAATTCTTTTTTCCATTTATGAGTCACATATCCTTTTATAATAATATTCATTACCCCAAAATAATATAAAACTTTTATATCATGATAATCATCAAAAGGGTTAATGGGGGGTTAAAACTAAGAAATAAGGGTGATAACATCACCTAAACTCATTTAAATTTTATTGAATTATAATATTTATAATAATCCTAATTATATATAATATTTATATCAATTTTTATCCACATTTCATTGAAAATTACTTAATATTAATTTAATACTTTATGTAATTCCAGGAGTGCCCCTCCACTAACTTAAAAAAGGGAATGACATCTCCTATATTCCTTGCATATTTGAGCAATCAATATAATCAAATATATATAAAAATAACTTCTTAACATAGATCCCCAAATCATATAGATCTTATTTGATTAATAATTCTATCAATTGAGGGCTTAAAATTAAAGAAAACAGGGTTTACCGAAGAAGAGGTATAAATTTTAATCAAATGTTTTAGTTTTATTTAATCTTATACCTTATTCAAAAATATTATAACCATTTTGATTTTAAAAAATAAATATATCCCTTATTTTTAGCTATTGTTATGTTAATGTATTAGCCTTAATCTATATCCTTCTTAGATAAATTGTGAAATGAAACAATTATTTGTATGTATAACAGATTATTTCCTCACAAACCCATATAATTTATTTTCATCACTACCTCTTAGGGATGGTTATAATGCTAGATTTAATTTATATATATAATAATAATGAAATAATTATTTTTCTATATGGATAATATATCAACTATTTTTTTCTACATTTTCTTCAATTGAAAAATGATAATTTAAATCATTAGCATGTGTAGTTTACCACCTCCAAGATATGATGTGAATTGATTAACATTACTGTATCACATGGATGATATATATTAGTTTATTTAATGGTATAATATTATATTTATGATATAATAATCATTATGGGAAGATAAAATAATATTATCTTTCTTTCACCTTTGTTCATTGATAAATTAAAACATAACTCATTAGTACGTACGATCTACCCTCATCATGATTATAACATAATTAATTTTTCATAAAAATAATTCATGTTTGGTATTAAATTAATAATTAATTTATGAAAATGATGATTTTTCATTATTTATATTATTCAGATGATGTGAGAATCAACTTTTTTACCACAGTTAGTATACTGAAGTTGTTTTGAAACTATGAACCAAATGTCCTAAAAATACATGATGTGGACTTAACTGATTGAGTATCTAAATATTTCATTGAAATAAAAGAAAAAACAATTTAATTATAATTTAATAAACATAAAAATTGTAATTAAATAATTAAATGATTTATATATTTTTATTATATATGATTTACATGACATACATGGAAAGTATGGGCTTGATGTAAGGGGGTTCATCTCAATTTACATTCATTGAGGAATGTTTTAATTTTATGCACCTAATTTCTATTATATGGTGATTATACTACCCGTTTACATTTTATAGCTTAAATGAATCAATTTCCATTTTATTTTAGGTTTCAATATATATTATCTCATCTAAGTGAACTTGACATGATTTCAAAACTCAATTTCCATTCATTAGGTTATAACACTTCATCATTGGATTTCTTATTCCATGATTATGTGTGAATTGATTAATAAAGTTTTTATGATATATTTACAGATCTTCTAAATGGTTTTATTTTTCCCAATCAAATTTTTCTAGAGATATATTTTCTATCGTGCACCTTGATTTTATTAAATTGTGTACTTACTACCCCATGAATGAATTTTAACATGTAATTTCACACAGGTAATGGGATTTATATATCTATATAATATTTTTAATGAATTATTGTTTAAATGGTTCCAATGTGGTAAAGGTATTATGTTATAATATTATTTATTTTTGGTATTATTTATGTTAAAGGTTACTTTTGGGGAAATCTTATTCTCCTAATTTACTGACCCACATATATTTTATTATTCCATGGTCATTAATGTGGTTTATATTTTTTGTTTCCACTTTATTCCTTATTTAATAAAGAAACATAAAGATTGTTGTTTAAAAGTGATACAAATCTTGTATCTTCTTTTAGAACTTGAATCATTCATATCTATATTAATGTTCTTATAGAATGATTTCAATAATGATATTATTTAAACATAAAAATTTAATAAAGTTATTTTACATGTTATTTGAAATTATTTTAAAATATTTTAATATTAAATTTCTTAATGTTTTTATCATGTGTATCTTTTGGATATCATCACAAAAGTTTAAAAAGAATGTTAATTATTAGAATTTACAATAATAACCAATTCTGTAAACATAATGTTCATAATTTTATTTCAATCATCATTTAAAATTTTATATGTTTTTTTAAATGAAAGGGATCTTGATTTTTTTTGGGTTTTTATTTTTAAAATTGATTTTAAATGTTGAAAGAATATTTTCATCAATAAATTTTTAATGATATTATAATGTTATTTCTATTAATCAATGAAAACAACACATGATTTTAATTTATTACCATAGATGGTATGTTTTAATAATATAATAATTATTATTTCTCTGGATGGATTATAATTGTTTGAAATAGATTTTCATGGAACCCATTTCATTTCCACTATTAAATCATGCTATGAAATAAAAATGTTTTTTTATATAGATGAATGAATGTATTCTAATTTTATGATTATGTAATGATTTTTCCATTTTTTATGATAGGTGATGTCGATATATCTCATGATGATAGGTGATCCTGATATATCTCTAAAACAAAATGTGTAAAGTGATGAAGCTAACCAATTATATGTTTCCACTAAAATATTATAGGATTTTACCAAGTAATTTATTACAATTGAAATAGTAATTTTAATATTGATATGAAATTGATTTTCCATGTTACCAATATGTTTTATTTATTCATGAATCATGTTTTAATATATCCTTTTCTCAAGGAATGTTTTCACAATGCTTATCATTATTGGATAATAACACTCTTGTATTATGTTAAATATTTATGCCATGTTTTTTGTTATATATTAATTTTTTTATGTTTATGAATTATATTATGCTATACTTACAAACTTTAATTTTTTTTATCATACCCTAATTCTCATCATCAACTTATTGATGAGATTCAATTGTTAATGATTCTTTTTTACCTTACTAAAAATTTCATCACCACTACTTATGTTTTCATTTTTACAATGTTATGAATAATGTTGGGACACTAATTATGTATATAGTGGTTTCCTTGAATAATATTAATATTATAGATGTTGAATAATAAAGTTGGTATAGAAAAATTTCAGCATATCAGATATAATTCACATTTGAAGTCATGGGAAATGTTATTTATGAGTTTTTCATAATTCTATTAATCTCTAAATATTAATGGGAATTTGGTATGTAACTGATCCAATATTTTATTTTAATGATATATGTTTTTTATGGTTGACATTGGGTTAAATTTATTAGTATCATTTCTATAAATTTAAATTTTATGTTTCTAGCACCAAATATGTGTGTATAGATTTGGGGTGTAAGTTCTCATTTTTTTGAGGGAATGATCTTTTGGATTTCACTTTGAATCATATTTTTTATCATAATTTTAGTTCCCACTCTGGTCATGGGTGTTTCAGGGGTGTTTGGGGCTTGTACAGAGCCTGGAGGCAAATTTTTTGGAAGAAGAAACTGGGCTATATGGTTAATAGAAACAGTGCTACCATGGTTTCATGGTTTCTTATAACTGTGTACGATGTTCAGAATAGAGTATAGGTCCACATGGTTTGACCTAACTATATAATCTATGCCTCCATCCCATGTGTGGGACTTGTAGTTTTTAGGAGAGTAAAAATACATAATTGGATCTTGGTTTTTATACCCATGCTCCATGACCAAGGGTGGGGTGTCTTGGTAAAGGCACACAATTGGGATGTGGGTTGTCCAATCATTCAAAAAAACCACATGCCACTTAATTTTTATATGAATTTACATTTTATCCATTCTTATATTTTAAGAACCATTTTCCCATTTTCCACCCCATTCTAGCAAACAACCCATCTTTCTCTTTTGAGTTCTCTCAAGCATTGAGATAGGATTGAATACCATTTCACTATTTGAAATCTGACTCATGAGTCATTTTTCTCATTGGATTGCTACCAATGGGATATTAATTCCATATAATCCTTTCATCATCTATCATTCTATAGATGAAAAAATTACAGAGAAAGAAAATATGTTCTATTTCCATGGGTTTCTTTATTTCTTACATTTTATTGTGATTTGGGCCGAATCAAAGGCTAAGATTAGATGAGTTTTCTTCTACGAGAATATGGCAGGTGTTCTGCACCATATACCTCTATAACTAGTTGTTTATACCTATTTTTGTGATGCCACATGCAAGAATTTATGAACGATACCTACAAAAATGATAAAACCTTAAATTAAATATTAAATTTAGTTTTAAGAAATTCTATGATACCATTATACAATATTGGTGTTTTTAAACCATAACTGGAAAAACCCATGGGGTGTGTTGCATCACTTATCTAATATTATACCACCCATGGGGATAATTGAACTCTCCATCTTCAGTGGGAGACTTTATAAATTAAATGAATTGTATAGAGTTATATTTTTCCTCCTTTTTCATGTGATTAATTATTACTAAATTGGTTATTTAGGTTGAAAGGAAAATGTTAAATGAGTTGTATTTACTCAAGACTTGTGTATAATTATGAACTATTAATGAAAGGGATTCCTTGGACATTTCCACACCTTGGATCTGACCCATGGGGTATTAAATCTGATTATATATCATATGTCGTTGAGTATTCATGGTATATTTCTAATCCATAGATCCAACCCATGGGTTCTGATACTTGATTACTTGGAATAGGCCGATGAGGATTCCTTAGAAATTTATAATCCCTTGATCTGGACCATGTGGGTCTGACACATAATCACTCAATATAGGACATTGGTGATGTTTTACCATTCCTTATCGTTATCCCTTGCTTATGGGTTTTTGATTATAGTGAGCCTTGGTAAGCTATATAGTATCACATATACTTGTATCACTTTTTTAATGTAATATATCACACTTTTCTTCATCGTATATTCATATACTAGACTTTTTATAGACACCATTGGTGGTGGCCTACTGAGTGTTATCATGCACCATGTTTGAGCCACCATTTGGTAATTAGAAAAAATTCGTGGAAATATATGTAGGTACAAGGTAAAGGAACTAATATATGATTCTTTATTGATTGTTCATAGGAGTGGGGGAGCATTAGAATGATCTACAGCTTGTGACGCTATCTAGACATCATTTCCTTTTGTTCATTTTTTACTTTTGATACATATATTGTATTGGATTCTAGTTTCAGTGAATACCTATTTCATTTTTTTATAGAAATGACAATACATCATATTGTATATGGTACATGATATTGGTATTGATGACTTGTTTATTATTACATCTACTTGAGTTTTCTTACTTCTGTAATGGGTTGATCTTATAATTCATCTTTTTTAATCACTTTTTATACAACTAAATTACTCTAATTATGAGGGTATTGCCTCCCCAACATACCATTACTAACCATAGATGCTAGTCGATAGCCTATGGCATTCGTGGAATATTACTTGTGGCCATATGACCCACCGACTCTGGGAACTATTTAGTGGCACTTGAGCCAGGACATTACAATGTTTTATTAGAGGATGTCTATCTTATTTAATTCCATTTTTGTACTATTAAGTATAGTATAATGAAAAGATAGGTCATATTGGGATTTGGTAATGAGATGTTCCAAGGAGTAGCTAACCCATGTATAGAGAAAAGTCAAATTACTAGGGATTGGAATTTTTGTTTTTGAATTGTTCCTATTATAGGTGATTTCATTCCACTGTTGGGTGATGAACATGATATATGATGTTATTGTTATTATAATTAGAGATGTCATTTTATCCTTGTATGATATTAGAATTAATAATTGGTCTCATTCATCATTCTAGGAACCTACTAGGATTAATATTACTTGCATTATTATTTTCTATGTAGAATGTATCACTTGACTACATGACATTTATTATATGTTCATTGAGTGATATACCTATGATTTTACTGATGTATTTACCAAGAACTGGGAAAAATAATTGGTACTTAATGTTCCTGCATTAACCTAATAGTGTTTCCTTATATAGGCTAATATAGACACCTTAAGCAGTCAATTATGGCATGTTAATTCATGGAGAATTCGTCTCATGGGATGGAATGTGTTTATGGATGTGTCTATATGAATTCAAAGGTTTATATAATAATATGTATATTACATTATAAATTAAAGGTGGTAATAAATTTAACTCAACCATGTAAGGAGAATTATGATGTGAATGAATATGAAATTAAATGCCTTAAAATGAAAAGTTCACTGTTAAATTTTGATTCCAATTTCAACCTAAAGGTTGTTACAATATAAATTTATATCAAAATTCCATCTATAGGGACCCTTGATGTGGAATATAGATTATGAATCATACCCAACAATAATATTTGTCTATAATGTAGCATCTTCATTGTTTCTTCTAATCTTTATATTACACAGTAATGGATTTAGGTGAAGGCTGAGGGGTGTAACCTATTTATAGAAATACTTGTACCTATCCTATTTTCATATTTGTGAAATTTTCATTACCAAATAATATTTGTTTTCTATGATTGGAATTTTTAAAGACATTCGATATGAAAACCTCTAGTCATGTTACAGGAGGGTGGTGACGACCATGCTTCAGAGGTGGTGGGATTTGGGACACTGGTTAAAGCTCCCGTTGTGCCGTAGAGAGCACCGTAATTTGTTTTTGATATAGGTGCTGATAACCAATTTCAAGAGGGATTTATAAATTTTATATAGACTATTCAGGGATCCTCATAACTTTCCATGACTATGGCAGAGTTGACATGTCAGTTCCAACAACATAATCCACCCATGTTTTCAAGGGGTAGAGTTCTATCGGCTATTGAGATATGGTTTCAGATTTTTGTGTATATCTTCATGCACTTAGAGATTCCTCTAGAGAGGAGGGTTAAGTTCACAATATTTATTCTCAAGGGATCCACCAAGAGTTGGTGGCATGTCCATAACTAGGAAGATTAGAATCAAGATATTGTTTGTATGGATTTCCAATAAATCATTTATAACTAATAGTTTCCCTAAGACATTGGTGGGTGGAAGATCTAGAGATTTTATGCATCTAGACTAGGGTTCCTTTTCCATTATGTATTATTTGGATTATTTTATTGGTCATCAGTGAGTTGTTCATTTATATATGGAAAATGAACCATATAGGGATATTTTTTTGAGGAAGGTATCAAGTATACCATTAAATACTAGGTGAATGTGTTTCAAGTGACTAACATATCTTAAATTATAAATTAAGTGATTTTTGATGAACATAACATGAAAAAAGATGGGGGCACGGAGCAAGGATGTATAGATTCTTAACCCAACGGTTCAGTATCAGGTGATAGAAAGTGATTCATTGGGACTTATCACAAGGGGAGTACCATCCAGAGTGTAGGGGATGATATTCCTATTTATCATTATTATTGTGGGAGAAAAAAACACATTAGAAGCCAGTGTGATAGATACATAATGAATTGTTAAGCTAGAAGAAGGATGTTCTATATAAATCAATTTTTCATGACTATCCCTCTAGTAATAAGTGATAGGGGGATGACACCGACTCTAGATTTGGGGGTGGGATTCACAGCTCCATGTCAGGTTGGGAGATGGAGTAAAACTGATCTTTCAGACTGGGGAGTTTTTTATGGTTTGGGGTATCAAAGACCTGTTTCAAAAATATCGCAAAGTACACCTAATCAAGGAAATCAGGTAATATCTCAGGGCTATAGATCATGCCTGATTTATACAGTGAAATTGATAACTGAGGAGAAGAGCGACTCACCTTCTACTATGAGAGGTAAAATACATGTTGCCTCTACATTAGTATTATCTCTTTTTGATACATGATCTTCCCATTCCTTTTTATCTATTACTATTTAGGAGAGACTTGGTGATGATGTTTAGTTTTCTAGTGGCATGATGTCACTTGATACTCTATTTAGATTTATACCAGAGAGTGTATGCTAGTACAAGGAGTTCCCACTTGAGTTAAGTAGGTGTCCATTCATATGGTATCTATTTATTATCCTGATGATGAGATTAGATTTCATAATCAGGATGTACTAATTGGTTCACTATCACGCTTATGTTGTCAACTATTATCTAAGGGCGACTTTAAATTCCCTTGAAGGAGGGGTTTTTATTCACATGGGTGAGTGTGATGTCTAGTTAGGTTGAGATGGACCATATTATCATGGGATAGGTGGAGTAAAAGACTTGTTTCTATAATTTATACCATTGATCATGGAATGGAAAAGGCTGAATTCCAATTAGTTATAGATCAAATCAATATTGTCTTACCAGATGAATATTCTAGTTTAACTCCCAAGTGAGAGGTGGAGTTCACTATTGATATTGTTCAAGGAGCTTCTATAGAATCTATTCGTCTGTATAAGATGGATACTATTGAGTTGTAGGATCATAAGAGATAACTAGATTACTCAAATGAAATGGGGTTTATATGATTGAATAGTCTCCATGGGGTTAACCATTCTTTTTTGTGAAAAAGCCGATGGAAACCTCAAATTTTGTGTATATTACTAGAAATTGAAAAAGTTAATAATTAAGAAACAAAATCCATTTCCCCATATAGAATACCTCTTTGATCATCTTTGAGGATCTTTATTTTTCTCAAAAAAATGATGTGAGGTCAAGTTATCACCAGGTGCATGTCAGGACGACATATATACCTCATACGATTTCCCAAAACATGTATAGTATTTATGTTTATCTGGTTATTCCATTTGTTCTCATGAACATGTTGACCACTTTCATGGCCATAATGAATTTGTTTTTACACCTGTATTTGGATTAATTCATGGTTTTTTTGATGTATGACATATTAGTGTATTCTAAAACTCAACAAAATCATGCCAAATACCCTAACATCATTCTGAATACATAGAGAGAGCATAATTGATATGCCAATCATTAAAAATTCCAACTCTGGATAGATATGTTCTCTTATTGGGTAGGATTATCTCATATAAAAAAGTTCCTATGGACACAATGAAGGTGAGTGTTTTGGTTTCATGGGAGCATCCCAATAATGTCTTTCATATCTAGAGTTTCATAAGATTGTCTAGCTATTATAGGATCTTCATACAAGACTTATTTCATTTAGCTATGCCTCTCGCATGATTGAAAAAGGGGGTGAAATTTATATGGTCATAAGAATGTGAAATGTATTTTTATGTGTTAAATGGAATGTTGACATCATCACTAATCATGATTATTCCTATGCCTGGAAAAAGATATATGTTGCACTGTGATGCATCATGCTTAAGGATGGAAGCTATCCTGATGCATGGGGATCAAGTTTTAGCATACAGATAATACCATATATGACCACATGATATTAATAATTTGACTCAGGACCCCATTTTTTCTATAGTTGTTCACGTCTAGCATTATTGGAGGCATTATCTACTAGTTGATCATTTTGTTGTGTTTACAGTTCATAAAATCCTCAAATACAAGTATATATAGTGTGATATTGAACTTAAATTGAGGATGTGGTTTGGGTATCTCCAGTTGTTTGATTTTGAGGTATCCTATATGCCTGGTAAATTCAATACAATTGATGATTTTTTAATTCCAAATACTTAGACCCATGAAAATTTAGAGGCAAGAATTGAATGGAAATTGACAGACTTGTTCTCCAAAATGAACATAGAGGTTAAGGGTGTTCATGGGAATAATTATATTTCATACCTATCTGTGATGTATAAAAATAATAATATAGTGAAGAATAGGTGGTTTTCAAATACCGAGGTCTTATTCTTAACAAAATGTATGGAAGTTGAGGACCTCCAACTTGATATGACCATTGGAGATGATGAAATTCTATGTTCTGATGTCCATGTTTGGGTTCAAGTAAACATGATGAATGAGGTTATGTGTCAGTTTCATGCCTCTAAATGGTAAATTCACCCTAGTCATATGAAGATATATTAGGATTTATTCCATCATTATTGGTGGCCTAGTATGAAGCAGGAGATAGCTTGTTTTGTATATGATGTTTCACATATCAGCTGATGAAGGAAGAAAACCAGCTACCAACTAGGATATTATAGTATTCACCAATTCCTATGTAGAAATGGGATAATTTCATCATTGATTTTGTGTCTGGGTTACCATGGTCACCCTGTGAGAGTGATGCCATATTTTTGGTTGTGGATAGTTTGACAATCATTTCCCATTTTATTCATTACAGAGAGACCTTCTGAGTAGATTATCATGGGAGACTTTACATATTAGAGATTGTGTGCCTTTAGGGAGTTCCTCATTCCATTTTATATTATTTTTATTCCTAGTACACATCTCTTTTTTTCAAGGTCTTATAAAAGGCATCGAGTAAAATGGTGATTTTGAGCATTACATATCACCATTAGATAGATGGGCTGTTAGAGGAAACTGTAATGTTCATAGTGGACATTCTTAGAGATGTGTACTTGATTTTGGTGGTTTTTAAGGGATTTATATACCCATGGATATGATATCCTAAATCAATAGTTATCATGACACAATAAATATGGTACATTATGAGGCCTTGTATAGTAAGCCTTGTTGATCACCTCTGTATTATCTAGAGGTCTGGGAGGAAGTGTTTCGTAAACCATATATCTTTTAGGAGACTATAGATAAGGTGAAATTTATTCAGAAATGGATGGTTATAGATTAGTATATAAATAAATTTTACACCAATCACCATATATGACAACTAGAGTTCATGGCTAGGGATCAGGTCTTCATTCGTATATCTCATATTCTAGGGAAAAAATTGATTAAAAGATAGTGTAAGATATCGGTATGATATTTCGAGCCTTTCAAGTTGTTTGAGAGAGTTAATACAATGGCATATCGATTTTAGTTACCTCAGAAGTACCAATCCATACATGACGTCTTCAATGTATAATAGCTATTCTGATATCACTTAGATCCATCTCATATTCTTCATCTAAATAAGAGTGAAATGGAATAAGATGCATCATTTAAGGAGCATCCTATATGTATTGTTGATCAGAGAGAAAAATATCTTCAAGGTAGGTCAGTTCCTATAGTTCATGTGCTATAGAATAATGACTGTTTGTTGGAAAAGGCATGGTATAGGGATAAAGATATATGATCCCAGTAGATAAAACTCATTCTAGATGCTTTACCTTGATCAAAATAGAAACTTAGGGATGAGTTTTCCAAAGAAGGGGAGAATGTAAGATATTTTATTTTTCATTGAGGTATGGATATTTTGAATTTTAGTTTGAATCCTTCATTTTATCCTAACTGTAGTTCCTAATGACATCATGGGAGTTTCAGGGGTGTCTGGGGCTTGTACATAGTCTAAAGGCTTGGGTTTTTGGGGAATTATATAGGCAGAATTATTAGTAGAAACCATTATTCCAAGGCCACATGATTTTTTCTAACCATGCAGGGTGTTCAGTTTATATCAAAGGGCCTCACAGTTTTTCCTAATCATGCAACATAAGATGAATTCTTGTGTGTGGGACCTATAGTTTTTAGTAGAGGAAAAATGCATGATCAGTGCATGGTTTTTCTAACTATGCACCATAAATATGTGAGGGGTGTCTTGGGATAGAGGTAGACACATGGTTGGCTCACAGTTTAGCCAGTCATCAAGCCAAACTATGCACTAATAATTTTTTGGGAAAATTATTGGTTTTTGTATCTTATATTTTAAGAACCTTTTTTATTTTCCTCCTCATTCTAGAATAAAAACCCTCCTCCTTTGAGTTCTCTCAATACTAGAGTGAGGATTTGACTTCGTTTCTCTATACGACTTCTGATTCAAGATCCATTTGTCTCATTTGGTATCCACCAGCGAGTTAATTATTTCATATGATCCTTTTATCATTTTTCTTTCTATTTAAGATGAAATTTTGGGGCTAGATAATATTCAAAATTTCCATGGTTTTCATCCATTCATACATTTTCTTCCAATCTAGATAGAATCATAAGATGAGACTTCATAAGTGTTCTTATATGGGATTAAGGTAGGTGGTGTATACAATTTTTGTCAAGGTCAAGTTGTTTATACCTCATTTTTATTAGGCCGCATGGCATACATTCCGAGAGTTGCCTCTAAAATTGATAAAACATTAAATTAAATGTTAAATTAATGTTTAAGACATGATTTGATACAATTATATTGCATTGGAGGTTTCGAACATGATCCTAATCCACACATGGGGTGAGTTACATCCCTTGTTTATAAATATACAACCCTTGGGGTGAGTTGAGATTTCCACCGTCAGTGGGAACCTTTATGTATCAAACAGATTATACACAGAGTAATTTTTCCTCCTTTTCCATTTGATTAATTTTTATTAAATTGGCTATTTGGGCTGACTAAAAAAGGTGAGATGTTTTTGATGAACTCATAGATTTTGTATAATTAAGAGGGATTAATGAAATAGATTCCATGGATATTTCTACTTTATTGATTTGGATCATGGGGTCTGACACGTGATTACATGGAATATTCCATTATGGATTCCTTGAAAATTTATAGTCATTGGATCTGGCCCATGAGTTCTGAAACTTGATTAACCAACATAGGACGAAAAGGGTGACCTGAATATTTCTACTCACAAGATCCAAACCCTATGGTTCTGACATGTGATCACTCGACCTAGGTCATTAGTGATGTCTTACCATGCCTTATAGTTATCCCTTATATATGGTTTCATTATTGCAGTGACCCTTGATAGGATGTAAAATACTATTTATACTTATATCACTTTATTCTTAATATATATTTCACCTTTCATTATCTTATATTAACAAACTGGACTTATTATAGACTCTATTTGTGGTGGTATACTAAGTGTTATGTCACACCCTATTTGGACTATCGTTTGGTACCTTGATAGACATCATTGATGCAGGTAGGTACTGGGGAAAGCACTTGCTTTATAATGAACGATTGATTGTGAATAGGGAAATTGGAGTATATGACTGATCAATGGCTAAGGATTCTATATAGAGATAGTTTCCTTTTATACATTTTGTACATTTATTACATGTATTGTACTGGATGCCTGTTTCCATAACTGGCTGTTTTTTTTGTTTTAGAGACCTAACATTACATCATATTGTATATAGTAATGGATATTACTATTGATGAATTGTTTATTATTACTACTTTCTAGAAGTTTCATCATCTATTGTTGGATGATATTATGATTCCATTATTATTAATTGATTACACTATTGTGTAAGTCTTATTATGATGGTATAGTCTCACAATAGTACCACATTTGAACATCACAACTAGTCGACAGCCTCTAGTGTACGGGGAGGCACACTTGAGGCCATATGATCCATCGACTCGGGGAACCTCTTAGTGGTTACCAGGTCGGGATGTTATATGGGTCTATAACAGTTTGTTTCATAGAAGGGTTTATTTTTCATTTGATAATATGATGTTTCCATGTGATGTTAACTTAAGAATACCATCACAAGTTTATATGTTTACTGATGATCATATTTTCAATGTAATTCAAATAGAATTTTGAGGTTTTAAGTGAGGTTTTTTCTTTGCTTTTTATATATGTATACCTTAGGTTAAAAAAATGTTTATTTTGGAAGAATGATATTATATTTTATTAGATGTAAAATTATTTTTATGATATAAACATTGAGGTTATATATTAAATTAATGTTGATGTTATTTTTGTAATTTTGGATGTATGGATAATTATTTTTGGAATGATCTATGTTGCACCTTTTTCATTATTGTGGAAATTTTGGACTAAAATGTATTATTTCTTCATGATAAGGTTCATACATGTTTAATTTTATATTATTTGTTATCCAATTTAATTTTTGTTATAATTTAATGACAGGATGAATACATTTATATTATTTTCTAGATTTTTTCAGTCATTATAAGTTTTTATTAGTAGTTCAGACATGATAAATTCATCTTTAATACTCATTGTTTGATGTAGAAGATGATATTGTTGTGGAAATTTATTTATGGATGAAATTAAGATTCCATGTTAGTATATTTAATTATATTCTTATTATATATGGTATAATAATTTATAATGTCTTGGGGAAGTATCTTGAAATAAAAATGTTATCCTATTAAATTAATTTGTGATTATTCAAATATATTTTTCCCTCCTCATTGATTTATGTTTTTGTGGTCATTGATGTTCTCATGATGATTACATTTCTTATGATCAATGTTTTATATCACAATCAATAATTATTTGGACATTAAATTTTTCCTCTATGTTAATATTTTCACATATAACTAAAGATATATTATTTTAAAACCTAGTCATGTATTATTCTAGATGGCCATTGTATTTCCCTTTCCCATTTTAATGAGGTAGTTTTGTTAACAATTATTATTTTGAGGGATTTCAAATAAGGAATTTCAAAATTTCAAACCCTTGATTAACATTATCATGATCAAATTAAAAATATGAAATAGATTAATTTAAGGTGGAATATAACACCCCAATACATTAAATTAAGAACATTATATTTGACGGAGCATAAAACATGCAACATCGAGCTTAAATGAACCACAACTATTATTATATGAATATGACTGTTATAAACTAGCACTTAAATTGGATGATATGAATAGTAATAGATGCATTATGAAATATATATATTTAATACTCAATAAAATTATATTTATTAACTCAGAGGAATGAAACATTATATTTTTACTGATGCCATTTTCTGATTTAAGAATACATTTTCTTCAGAAATGATTTTCATTATTTTATTAAGATAAAATATTTTAATTTTTTTCATCATGTTTTATAAATTTTATTTCATACAAAGGAAATCAATTTTTAATTTATTATATCAAAATTAGTTTATGTGTAAATTTTGGGATTTTTCTGGAATGATTTACTTTTCAGTGAATAGTGAAAATACTGATATTTGTAAAAAAAGTTATGCGTACTCATTACATAATATAATTTAAAATTTTAATATTATATTAAATTAACATAATTATTCATTAATTATAAAAATTATAATTAATTACATATGATACATCATTATTCCTAATTTTGGTATATGTTCATTTTTAGGCTTTAAACAAATTTGTTCTAAAACCTGTTTTTCATTGAATTATGTGTCCTTTTCTTAAATAAATTTCTGTCACTTCTAGTAATTGAACCTCAAAAAATTGATTTTATATTTTTAAATATGATTTTATGGTTTTATAAATATGCACTTTTTATTTTTGGGCATTTTGAAATGTAACTATGGTAAATATTTATCACCTCGAAAAGGGTAAATCAGGTAAAGAATCATAAATATAATATTTTAATGTGTAAAAAAAACCATAGAACATACAATTAATATATTTAATGAGTTTTTATTTACTATAATCATAAAATATTTCATGTTATGTTAATTTATTTCCATTTTTCATTGGAAATGGAATGAATATAAATTTAAATATAGAGAACTAAAAATGACCACTTTTTCTTTTAAAATTTCATTCATATGTTCATATAGGGATAAAAAAATTTATGAAGGAATATGATAGATTTTATTTAGAATTAAAAAATATTTGTCTTTAATTTATTTTTAATTTTTACTAATGAAATAATTACCATAAAAGCATATGCAATTCTCATATAATGATTGTTCATGTAGTAGAGAAATCAATTAAATGGTTTTAAAAACTCTAAAAGTATTTTTTGAGAGATTTAGTGTCTTGTGAAGTTTAAAAAAAATTATGACTTGTTGAGGATTCATTAAGAGTTTATATTTTAATTTTATTATTCTTGTGACTAAATTAATTTCCAATTAAATGAATAATTCAAAAAATGAAAGTAATGATATTTTATAAAAAAATATATTAAAAATAATTTAAAATTAATGAATATATAATATTTAGAAATGTTAATGGGATATAGTTAAAAATAAAAACAATTATTTGTTTATGGGTCACTTTTCCCTTTATAGTAAATTTAATGACCCCTAAAAATTAAAAAGCATTGATATCTTGGTAATAGTGAAAAGGGTTACTGGGTGTTACAATAAAAAGTAACCGTGTAAACATAAACTAATCATGTCCAAAATTTATTTTATCAAATAATTTAAACTCATAATGATCCTATATTTAAATTATATCATATAGGTTTCACTTTTTGTTGAAAATATATTTATACTAATTTAATTCTTTATGAAATTCCAAGAGTTCCCCTCCCCTTAGTTATAAAAGGGAACCTCCTCTCCCCTCTTACATGAAATTTTTTATTAATATGGATCATAATATACATTCCATAATCTCATCCTATCATCCCTCCCCCACACCCTATAAGACCTAGTGTGGGAATAATTGTAGGATCGAAATATAATATGAGATGATCAATATACAAGAGGGGGGGTGAGTTGTATACTTTAAAAATTCCTTTGGAACCTTTAAAGTTAGTTATGAATAACTAAAGTTTCCTTAAGAAAAGGAAAGGGCTAAGTTTAACAAAGTTAAACTAAGTAAATTCACAACACCTCTAACACCGAACTAAACTTGGAAAAGTAGGTTCCGGAAATATGGTTCCGGAGATTGAAACTTAACAAACAATTACAATATGAGATTCTACCTTAAAGCGTATAGAATCTTAATGAATCAGAGTAAGTAAGGAAGTATAAGAAAGTTATACTTTCCTTAAGATACAAATTACAGCGGAATAAAAACAAGTAGTAAAACTACTAGTAATAAGATATAAGTCTTTTAACCCAAAGAGAAGGGTATCCAACAACCTTGGATAAAGGTCCCTTGATTTATACTTTCAAGCAAGTCTGTCTTACCCACACCAGGGTAAGCCCTCGATACGAAGATCGGAGTCTCTGTCTTGCTATCCCCGCAAGCCCTCAACTTCAAGGTAGTTGGCAACCTCTGTCCTCCTCAGCAAGGAAGCCCTCGATCTTTAAGGTAGTCGGCACCTCTGTCTTCCTATCCCCGGAAGCCCTCGAATGTAATCACCAACATTCGGAGTCGCACGAATCTTTGAGAGTTAATAAGAGCCTCTCTCTCTAGAATTCACTTCAACAGCATGTAGGCACAAAACTCAGTCGTTTTTCCAACAGCTCCGAGCTCTTTCAAATGAGCTCCTATTTATAGGTAAGGTCGGCTCCTTCTCCAACGGTCATATTTTCCTTAAAGTTCGGAGGGACCTGTACACGTGTCACTTAGACAACGGTTAGTTTATAACAAAACAGAAGACATCGTTTTATAACAAAACAAGTGTAACAGAAAGTATGACATCATTTTAAACTCTAACATAAAAGTTCGGAATAGAAACTTCGGAGTGAAGGTTCGGAGTGTATAAAATCAGAGTGTATAAAACAAAGATAATCAGATTCTGTTTAATAGGTGAATTCGGAATGAGAATTCGGAATAGGAATTCGTCATCAGAAATCGTAATGAGAATTCATCATCAGAATTCGTAATGAGAATTCGGAATGAGATTTCTTCATTAGAATTCGTAATGAAAATTCTTCTTCAGAATTCGTAATGAGAATTCGGAATGATATTTCTTCATTATAATTCGTAATGATAATTCTTCTTCAGAATTCGTAATGAGAATTCGGAATGGGATTTATTCATTAGAATTCGTAATGAGAATTCTTCTTCAGAATTCGTATCCTGAATCTGGAATAGAACTTAGTCAGAATTCATATCCGGAATTCGGAATGAAACTTCCTTATAGTTCTTATCCAGAATCCGAATCCTAAAACAGAATGCTTTAAATCAAAGTTTCAACGATTTCGAGAAAATGAATCCGAATCTCATACTTAAGAAAAATATGGATGAAAATATGATAAGGATAATTTTTCTTATAAAAGCGATTTTCCTTAAGAAAGAAATTTTCCTTATAAAAGCAATTTTCCTTAAGAAAGCAATTTTCCTTATAAAAGCGATTTTCCTTAAGAAAGCAATTTTCCTTAAAGATAAGGTGTTTGTGATTTTCAAAACAAGAAGGAATGTAAAAGTCATAAGGAAAACCTTATTGACTCAACAATAATACCAACCATATATAGATTAAGGTATAAAGAAAATGTGGTTGTTCGGAAAAGAGTCATATATTTTGACCAATGTTTTTTGTTTTATTTATTTTTATACCTCATTTAAATATCTTATAAATAATTTTATAAAATTAAATATTAATCTATTAAATATATATATATTATTATTATAACATATTAACCTTAATCCATCTTCTTCATCCATGAAATGGGAAAGGAAACCATAATTTGTGTGTATGGAGGATTACTGGCTCACGAACTGATGGAATTCGTTTTCCAACCCCACCTCTCATTAAATTTTATAATTGTGGATTTAATGTATATATATGATACTCATGACATTATTATAATTATGAAATGAAAATATATCATCCATTTTATTACATTTCAATCCATTGAAAAAATAATAATTTTGTTCGTGTGTACGTGTGGATTGCCACATCAATGAAGTGATGTGATTTTTTTTCATCCCTGAATAACATGAATGTTTTTTATAATTTTATTTAATTATATAATATTATATTTATGATATTTTAAAATCATTGGAAAGTAAAAATAATTATTACTTTCTTTCACTCATGTTTGTTGATAAATGGAATTGATATTCATGAAAACGTATGACATACCATCTGAGTGATTGAAAAATTATTCATTTTTAATAACCATAATTAATGGTTGGATTAAAAACTTTATTTAATGTATAATAATGTTTATTATATGTTTATTATTACAGTATATAATATCAAACAATCAGTTTTTTCTATGGTTTTCATACTGAATCTATTTTCCAACTTTGAACCTAATAACCACAAAAAACACAACGCTTGCTTAAGATATTATGAAATTAAATATTTCACCAAAAATAATTGATTTTTTTCATTATATATTAATTTATATGGAATAAATTTTTAATAAAGTAAATAATTCTTATAATTTTAGTATAAAGTAGTTAAAATACACACTTGGGAAGTCTCGACTCCAGATAACCCATTTTTTCTAAATTTCCCTTTATTGAGGCTTGTTTTAATGTTATACCCCGAATTTATTTTATATTATGTACATACTATAATGTTACACATTATATAATTAATCTATAAAATTTAATGGTTTTTATGTTTAATTTCAAATGTTTTCAACAATGTTTATTTAAATTCAGTATTTCATTATTTTAAGGGGGTTTTTAACTCAATATCCTTTTATTGGGATATAATTCTTCTGCATTGACTTTGTAACGCCACAATTATATGTGAATTGATCTAAAAAATATTTTAGAATTTATTTATAATTTATTTATGTGGATTTAAATATGTTCACATAATTACATCAATTATTTATCATCACTTAAAATGTTATAATGTATGCACTGGTTTTTTTCTCAATCTCATTTTCTTGAGACATGTTTCATGGAATGAACCATTAGTTATATGAATTATATATTTAATACTAGTTTAATTAATTTAAATATATAAATTATTTTAAATTATTTTATTTCAAGATCCATGTCATATTCATTATTTTAATGACTTTTACAATTGAATTTTACCAAATCAGTAAAGACTTTACGATGTAATCTATTTTATTTTTGGTTTTTTATGTTCATTGATCCTTTTGAGAAAATCCTATGTTCTTATTTTATTTAACCATAATAAATTCTTATCCTGTGGTGATGAATGTGGTTTCTTTCATTAGTTTAGACTTCCTCATTTATTAAATAAAGAAACATCAAGAATGATGTCGATTTGTGATGCCAATCTTGAATCTTTTTCAAGATCGAGATTCTTTCTCTTCTATATCCATATTTTCTAAAATAATTTAAAAAATATTATTTTCAAAAATAAATTATTTCCTAAGGTTATTTTACACGATCATTACCATTATTTTAAAATTATTTTAAATGGAATTAATTAACATTATACTCATGGATTACTTTCAGATCTCTCTATAAAAACATTTAAAAGAATAATATTTTAAAAATATGTGAATTGAATAAAATTTTTCACCATCATGGCCATTAATTTATTTGAATAATCATTTATTTTATTCTATATTAATTTTCAAATAAATGTATTGTAAAAATATTTTGTCAATTTTTAGTTTTAAATTTTAATTTTCTATGTGGAAAAGGTATTTTCCATGATAATATTTTTAATGATATTTTAATCGTAATCTATTTATAAAAGTAAAAAACCCAGTGTTTAACTTATACTATAGTAGGGATATATTTTAATGATAACATCCTTATTATTTCTCTAGAGGGATTATGATAGTTTTAAATAATTTTCATGAAACCCATTTCATTTCCACCTATAAATCAATTTGTTAAAGAACAATGGTTTTTAATATGTTAAATATTTATTTATTTTATGTGTTATGATTATGTAATAAAACATGGACATTATTTATGATTACATTTTAGGTTATATGGATCATGGTGATTGGTGTTCTTGATATATCTACCTAATGTATCGGCTAACAGGAAGTATTGAATGGAATTTAGGTTTATCCTTATAGATTATTCAAATTTTCTAGTTAGGATATTCCTTTTCTAAGTGTAATTATTACAGTGAAATTAACATTATTTTAGAGGTTACCAACTTGTTTTAATTATTCATTCATCATGTTCTAATGTATTATTTTCTCAAGGATTTTATCCACATGGGTCATGATTATTTACTTATGTGAATCTTGTTTTATGATATGTTTTCATTCCATTTTTCTAGATTTGTGAACCATGTTTTAATGGGTATAATTTAACTTATTTCATCATTACCTAATTCTCAAATTATTCTCTCTAATGGAATTGAATTATTTATGCTTATGTTTACCATTAATGGGAGTTTAAGCTCTCACTTCTTATGTTTTCATTTTACTTGGGTTATGAAGAATGACGATAACTGAATCATGTATTGAAAAGATTAATTTGTGAATAATTTTATAGGATATGTTAAATAATTAATGTCAAATTGGAAAAGCTGGTTATAGTAGAAAAATTAATCATTTGAATGTATGAGTATTTTTGTATAATAGTTTTTCCTAATTATCTGAAACTCATAATGAAAAGGTCATTGGGTTAGTATGTGATCCATTATTTATTTTTTGATGTTTTAGGTCTTAAATTATTGAAATTGCGTCACAATTATCTTTATAAAATCCAGAAATATAGAGATTATATTTTTAGCACTTGATCTGGGTGTGCTAATTTTGAGATGTTATACTCAAACATCAAGAGTGGATCCAAATATGATAATCAAGCATTATTACACCATTATAATGATATATGTTACATTGAACAAATTTAATTTGGTTAAAAAATAAACTATAATTTTCTCCAGAATCCCCAAAGGAATTACTGATATATTCAAACACCCTATCATCTTTCATTGTAGATAATTTCCCTGTATCATCTCATGATTCTTCAGAAAATGTCACATAATATTCCCATATCTATAGTATATTTTTAAGGGGGAATGTTTAATTTAACCTAATATTGAGACACCTATGTTAGTATTTTAAATTTTTTGAGACACTCCTTTGATGTTCACTAATGATAAAAATACCCCTGTTGTTCCTTCTGAACCCATCTAACCCCTCATTATTCATTCCTATTAATATTGAAATAGATATCATATAATATATGGATGCTGATTTCAAATATTCCCCTACAAAAAATTGAATAACTCATCTCAACCACTAATGAAGAGGTTATGGATTTTTTTTAGAAGAGATAAAGAACCATGAACTATATAAATTTATTCTTTCATGACATTGAAAAAAATAGATATGTCTCATTTATAAAATAACACAATGATTTTATTTTCCTAATTTATATAGATATTATAGTACTAAACCTAGACAAGTCTACTCAACATATGTTTCTTCCAAAAAAATCTAGTGATTATAAACAAACACCCATGAGATTGTTTCCCACTCATTATACTAATATAGGGGATAAAGTCAACATTCTCATTAAGTCTAACACCATTCAGGGGGTCTAATACCTCATTTTAATTTCCATAATTGACCCTATTTAAATAAAAAATTGGAATCTTTGGGGATTTTTTTACATTAAGGATGTCAATATCTATTTCATCATGGATTTTTTCTTAGTTTGAACCTCATAATTACTAATCAATGTAAAAAATGGATTCCAATACCTATTCTTAAAGGATGGATATTTAGGGTATATCTGGATCATAATGAGTCCCAAATATGAAGAGTAAAGTACTTTTGAAGCACCCCAAGTGGTATTTTAATACAACATGATTCCCTTTGTCTTGAAAAATGGGGGCACCCCCATGCCTTGAAACTTCAAGACCAATTTAGGGAAGACCATAGAATGAAATATTGATGATTTGGTAGCTAACTCTTAGAATATATGATCATATTTCCAACCATGATATTGTTTTCAATATACTATGGAATCATTAATCTAACATGATTCCCATTTACAATTATTTTATGGTGAAATTAGGAATGTTTCTTAACATTGAGGTACACCATTGTGGGATAGATGTCAACAATGAGAAGAAAAAAGGTCATCCAAAATATGAAACCTCCATGAAAACTCAAATATTAGAAATGGATTTGTTGAATAACTAATATCAGAAACATCATAGTGAAAATTTTATAAAATTTAAAACACTTCAAAAAATTTATAAATAAGGGAGTAAAAAAATTAGAGGGACGAATATTGGTAGGATGTTTTCAATAATATCAAGGAATAACTCATGACCCCAATAATATTAATGTATACTATAGAAGTAATTCCTATTGAAATTTATTTAGAGACCCTCAATTCATATAATTATTCTTTTTATTAATCGAATAATGATGTGGGAATGTAAAATAATAATTTCTATCTGAGATGAATAATTCTAAATATGATGTAAAGGTATTCTTATATCATAAATATCTATCTCACATTAATCATTACTATGTAGAAGATGAGGAATTAACTATAGTACCATCAATATCACCTTGTGTTCTTATATCAAAATTGTTCAGTATATTATTAATCCTATAATGATAAATGGACATATGTAATAGTGCGTTTTCATCTTATAGAAGTTTGACATTCCATTTTTATCTTAGAAGGTAGTTAATGGATAGTAACTTTGATTACTGAAAATCCTTCCCTAGAAACTACGTCAATAAAAAATAATCCTTGATGAAGAAGCCTTCTCCACCCATGATACTCCCCAAATACGAGAGATGTATTTTTATTTTACCCTATGGGATTGTTTGGGAGTATATAGAAGAATCCAAATCAAAATAGAGATGGCTTGGGAATCATTCTAATCTCCTTGGTAAAAGTTCTGTATTATTTCTTCATGTTGTCATACATGTATACCAACAATGAGTTTGAATACCAAATCCACAATATCTATCTATATAATTCTCAATATATAATAATTAACTACTAATGAATCATGAGAAACATATTATTATTGATTAAGAATTTTAATGAATAATATTCCATTAAAAAGTAAGATTTGAACTATTTTTTCTGATTAAGTATTAGATTAGATGGTATAATTACTTTAATAAAAAAAGATATCTCCCAATAAACATTCATAGAATTACCCTATTGATTCACTAGATTATATTAAAAAACCTATGAAGATATATAAAAGAGAAATAAAATTATTCATATATCAAATACTAGGGTCTTATCCCCCTTAATTGGAAAATCTAGTTGGGAAATTGATGAAATGAATTCTATCCTGAAATAATTAGAAGACATATTCATTTATAAATACACTAAAACTACATGGTTGTATACCATGATGTACTATATTTAGAATGTACCCCTTCTACTTGATCTAACCAAGAGGGATAAAATCAGACAATTATAATGAAACAACATCATTAATGATGACCAAAATTAATATAGTGTTCTCTATAAACATAGTTTTTATGGGGTTATACTCAAATGAATTATAGGAGGACATACTCTCTATATAATTTAGGAAGTCTACATAGCTTCTTATGATAGTCATGAATCAAGAACCATGTTCTACCATCAAATCAATTGGAATGGTTACTATCGATCATCAATGACATAGGAATGCATGGACATATCCAAAAGGTTCAATTCCAGAAAGGCACCCACAAACATCATTCATAATGAATTATAACTATTTCAAGCCACTATATAATCATTTTGATTTTCCACCTATGGAATTGATTTCATGGGCTATATCCCCTACATAAGGTATGGTTGTTCAAGTTTCTACTTATTGCCTACATCATCTACTGCAAATAGGATGAGGTTATACCACATAAGGATGTCTGAATAAAATATGTATTTTTCATTGTGAAATAAAATTACATAATTAAATTTAGTGCCTCTCATACAATATTTAGTCACAAAATTATAAAAATTAGAACTTTTGTGTTGATAATGGTTTAACAAGAATATTTTTTTTAGTATAATTGGTCATCCCAATATCATGATTTTCTAAATCAAAAGTTAGAGGTATTCTTTGAGGCTCTATTAAATATCTTCAAGATGATATCTTATAAGAACGTGATTTAATCAACATATTTCTTCCCTGTAGTGTTTTTATTTCACACCACAACCAATTCTATTATGAATGAAACCCCATATTAAGTTCTCAAAGTGAAAATTTTGATTTACCCATTAAGGTTGAATTACCATTACTCTATGTCATTATATAGAATAAGATGGATGAGGATGGATATAAATAAAATAAGTGTGAAGATTTATATTAACTTAATGAGAAATGGTTGTGAATTATATAGAATCTATATGTCTATGAGAAAAGTGTTTTACTATAATTAAATAAAATATTCCATAATTTATCATTACATAATGTATACATAGTGTTTGTTATTATCACTCCCATAATCATTGGGAATAAGCCTATGAAACTCAATCTTCATCGGGAGGGACCTCACATCATACCCATGTTCTACTCAAACGATGCATACACCCAGTCAACCATTGATGTTGAGCACATCATAACTCCCACCAATTAAGGAACTCTATTAAAATAATTTGTTTAACTTTCACAGTGGTTTAAATCTTCCTTAAATAAATTTATTAAACTACATATATATAATTCCTACCACAAAATGATAAAATTAATTGTTGATGAACCTATTACAAGACCAGAAATAGGAGGAAACATTGGGAAAAGAATCAATACAATAGACTACATTCCATATAAGTATATTCTATATTGCATTAAACTTGTTGAAATTCATGTTGCATGAATTAACTCATTCCTTTATATACAATGAATAAATTTCACTACATCCTTGAACATGAACATGATCTACATAGGGAAACCATATGGTAAGAAAGAAACTATATTGATTCCTCTTTGTAGTATTTATTTAGTGTCTCTAGAATTTGTTATCATATAACCTATAAAAAATATCAATTACTATTAATATTTTAATCATTACATGACATCAAAATATGTATCAAAACACTTATATGTGCCATGCCTCTCTTCTAACCCGTATCATGGTAAAGGTTCCCCTATTTCATCATAGTGACATCATGTTAAACAACATGACATTTGGTCCATTCATGAAAGACTATAAACTACATAGAGTGGAATAATTTGCATGTTTTATCTCCCTTACATGAGATCTAGATATTGGTATGGTTCCTCAGGGTATGGTATCAAGCTTCCACTATCATACACTATGTATAATAAAAAACTATCCCTTGAAAATAAGAACTACATCTATCTTGATTCCTATCACCCTAGGATACATAGTAACACTAGAATCTCTGAACATTGACCCCAATACAAATTTTCATAACTCTCAAACCATTATCCCTAAAGAGATCCAAATATATGTAAATGTTTTGAATCAATATATAAAGAATCTATATATGTCCATTTTCATTAAAATTCATGAAATATGGAAAGTCTTGTTTTTAATATCTTTATCCTCACACTGATATTGACTAACATAGGCTTAGAGGTCCTCGAGAATCACTCTATTAGTATGGTTGATTAGAGACACATTCAAAGGATGGGAATTGATTTTTGGTCATAAAATGATAAACGTTCATAAATAAGATCAATTGTAATTGAATTATAAAACCATTTTAGGGGGAATGTTGAAGTGAATATATCATTTAGATTAAAACTAGATCCATGCATGTGATTATGGGTGTGTTGATGTATATTCATATAAAATCCCCCCTTTTATATAAAATGTGTGGGTGAATTACTATTTTTATGGTACATATAGTGATGCAGGGATCTATGATTATAGTACTAGAAATGAATTATTTAATCTGAAATACACTCCTATTATAAATAACCCAAACCACTATCTGTACCTTCAATCTAAAATTCCATATGCCTGGGCTTATACTCATGGTTCCATATTTTGAAAAATATTTCTTCATTTATTAAAATTATTATGGGATCAATAGTGATTCCTATTTCACTAATCCAAATTGAAGATATAAACTACATTAGACATGATCTTGGTATTCCTGATTCCCTAAATCATATCAGTTTTCTTATAATACCCTTCCACTAGAGAAAGACCACTTAACCCATACCATTTATGCATGATCCAGATCTATATAAAGGATTCATAAGAAAAACTAGTGAATTTATATATATTATTTTGGAATACCTAGGAATGTATATACAATATAACTTTGGCCCATAAAAATGATCAAATCAAACCTCAAATTTTCTCAGTTATCACATTTTGGTATTCAGTCATTTTTTGACATTTTTGTAAATGTTTTATAACCTTTTTCATAAATAATTTTAGGAAAATGGCTCCCATTATGTTGTTGTTTAACAAGAAACCTATTCCAAAACAAAATTTCCACATTCAAATGTATAATAATAATGACATTCCCTTATGGATCTAGTGATAACATAATTTTCTTATATATTATGCATGAATAAGATCTGTGTGAAGTCCCCTATACATTTTTCCAAATAGAAGATGTTAAAAATCATGGTGTGACTCATTTTCAAACAATTTTAAACTATACAACACCTAATTACATTTCACATGATGTTAAAATTTTGGGTAACAAATTCCTTATTTCATGATGTTGAATTGTATAAGACAACTTTACTTCTCACTTTATGTAAAACGATGTGACACCTCAGTCATTATTACATGATTTTAAACTCCAGGACACATGTTTATCGCACATTAAATTAGTCTACATGACACATTGATCTTTATCAGATGATGTTTAACTATATGATAACTGATTCCTTTCTATATGACATTAAAATGAATGAAGTATCATCCATCTAGAATGAGAATAAACTACTCAGAGTAACCAATTACATTTGAACGAACTATCTTACACATGATCAAAATCCATATTGTATTCCATGGAATAAATACTCTAACACTAGGATATAATACCCCTTTATTCTTGAGACTTATATATCATGCGTTTTTAAAATTCAGGACCAGAGTATGAATGATAGAATTTCATTCGTCATGACTTGGGATCTTCTAAAGGATCAAATCCTGTATCAATTTAAACCCCCCCTCTCCTATGTAAAATTAAAATATTTATAGATATTGGTTATGAGAAATGCGTGGATTTATTGTTCTTAATTCATGATGCATAGTGGAATCTGTATCATATATTGTATACTCATTAACATAACATCACTCATTCTCAACCAATTAAAAAGGATCATGAAAACCTAACCATGGATAATTCAATTCTAAGAAGCCACATCACTTTTCCTATATCCCCTTCTATAATTTTCACATCACTTCTCGAGAATCTTTGGTATCCATATAGATTTCATGGATATATATAACAATAGTACTCAACTCCAAATTATTCTAAAATTTAAATTTTCATATATTCCCTAATATAAATTCTCAAATTCACACATAATGTGTACTACTAACAAATTCCATGATTTCAACCTATGGTGAATGTACTATAATTATTATATTCACTAACAATATTGTAGTGGAAATCTTAATTAATATATATCTAGGGGATTTCCATATACTCAATGTAAAATTTCATCACTCCAAATAAAAACACATGGAGTTATGGTTTACACCATTATCAACCATTTTTTAAAAGTTATTGGCATGTTCTTGGCCCTTGAATACCAATTTTTCTATTAAATCACACCAATTCATCATAAAATGGGCCAATAATACTGATTATAAACTTTATGTACACACCTAATAATTGAGAGGTATTATGATATTAGTACTAAGATTTCATTTACTTCTGGTAGAATATTCCCCTACCATTAGATAGACCATATCCATATTTTTTTTATAAAAGTTTATCATCCTTTAACATTAATTACATTATGATAAAATACATTTTACCTTAGTAAATAGCCTTGATATTGAATTATTAAAGACCATAAATAGTATACACTATCCCATAAGATAGTTTGTTCCACCAAAGGTCCTTTCCATTCACATCAGAACCCATATGTCTCATTTTAGTTAGACAACCTCACCATTCATTAGAAAAATTTTATCAACCATAAACACTATCCATATTGATCCATGTAGTATGACCCCAAAAAATGGATACCTTGTACTAGGTTATATTACCATAATCATAGATCATATTGATCAATAATTTATAACCCTAAACTCTTTCCCTCAATGGTCCAAATCATACGACCATAAATTATTAGTGAAGGAATCATAACACCAGTCAAGTTGAATCACATGAAAGGAATCATGAGAAAATGTATAGTATCTTCTCCCTAAGCCATTTATAATAATTTATCTTTATAAAATGGTTTCACAAATAAAAAATTCACAATGGTTTTAGGGGGTATGATATGGACCCAGGAAAAGTCAAGTTAATGTCACTATACCCACATGACTATGAGAGAGTTATAAAAATGACATATAATATATCATCACCTCAATAAAGTGTTCAATAAATGATAGAGAAACCTTAATGATATTATAACCTATCTCAAATACCCTCCATTCCATAAACCTACTTGAGTTCTCAAATTAAAGAATAAACCCAGAACTTTCATGGAAATTAGTAATGAAAAAAATTGGATTAACGGAACACCATTAATTGGTAGTGCATATATTTCAAAATATGAATCTACAAATACCCTCTAAATATGAAATTCCAACCATGGAATGTATTCATCCTTATAAAAGGATTTTTAATCATTACATTCCATATATGAATCAAAATAAAAACTTTTATTCGAATGTGGTGAACAATCAACCCCAGAAATCATGTCCCATATCATCATCCCTAATTCATACTCCAGGAGTCATGATGAAGAAAACCAATAATCCAACCATTCAAATGGATTTGACACCCTTGATGTTACTGTAATAACATGGAATTTTCATTAAAAGTTTTTTGTGGTTTGTTGAAGTGAATGTGAGACCAGGATCTGAGACGACATGTGATTCTGATTCTTGGGGCATCCAGAATACTTTTCCAAACATTCATTAAGTACGTTCAGTGGACGTGCGAGTGGATTTTCTTAACTTTTGAACCGGTGCCCGAATTGAAAATCTGAGGGCGCCGTTGAATTTGGATTATTGGGTTTTGCCTAAGGGGGACCTAACTTTGGTCAGCGAAGGTTGACTAAGAAAGATATTTTTCAGACCTTTTGTCATAAAAAATAAAATAAACTTATTTTATTTTCTATAACCGCTGAGCGGCAACGCTACGTAACGAAAGTCTAGTAACAAAATGGTTACGGGTCAATAAATGACCCGTTACCCTTTGACTGCATAACCGCACCACTCGTGCGGTTATGTCACCCTGTTAATTGCAGTTCATTAATGCACCACATTAATGAACAAAACATTGGGAGGGTTATCTTTAATTATAACCATTCATTGGCAAACGAATGGAATAAACGTAGGAGAACCTACGACAAAACACCGACGAAGTTCTTTCTCAAAGAAGAACAACATATGCCGGTGAAGAACCACCTGGAGGATGAGACCAGATTCAGTGAGTGGTGACAGGCACCACCGAATCATGAACCAAAGAAAATGATGGAGGTTCCATCTATCATTGTTAGCGGATGTCTCATTGAGGTAGGGGTTTTCGTTTTTAATTTTGTGATATTCCTCCTTCCCCATTCTTGGCTTATACGAAGAACGCGGATCAACCGACCAACGGATTGACCCGCAGATCATTATTTAAATATGGGAGGTTGATACAGGATTTCAATTCCAGAGTTATTTCTAAATTCTATGATTTTTACTAACACCCCTTGTTAAAATGCTAACGTGGAGGGCGCGAGCCAATCCGAACAAGGCCCAGATCCTCTACCGATCTTACTGTTCTTGTGTTTCTCGTGTGCAGATAGAAAATGTGACGGAAAGGAAGAGATAGGGGTCACATAGTGGCGATGGTGACCTGAGTGGATTGTAGGCGTAGACGACACCAAGAACGGACCACAAGAGAACATCCGGCGGCCCGCAGAAAGAACCACCGGCGCGCCTTGCTGGCGGCGGCTGGCGGTGGCCGAAGGAGGCTCACGACAACCAGCCGTGGGCAGTGGAAAGGCAACGTTCCATCACGCTCCATGGTGGCCATAGGAGGCTAGACCGAGATGGCCACACGGGAGAAGGGCGGCGCCCACAGGCACCTCCGGTGGCAACAACCGCGACAGGAGGGTGCGACGTAGCCCCGCACAATGTCGCATCGGCTGGAGACCGGTCAGCCACCTGGCCGACCATTGCACGCGGTGGGGAAGCACCCCCTCCAGCTGGATGAAATGGACCCCCATCCATGGGGCCTACTGGAGACACGTTCCACCTTCAGGCGGATGTGGGCCGACCGAATGGGCCGGACCCGCGGCCCAGCGTGCCAGCGCGGGTGGGCCGAGCCCCACCCTGTGGGCTGGGCCAACCGCGGCCTGGGCCTTCCAAATAGCCAGGCCAACCCCGACGAGCCAGACCCAGTGAACTGGTCCAACCCTTAATGGGCCGGACCTGGGTGGGGTCAGGTAGACCCTGGGACCCATTGTGTTGGGCCGGCCTGACCGAGTCAGACCGGGCCCAGACCCAACCGACCCCCGAATAAAGAAATTATTGTAACTGACAAACTGAGTGTCCGTTTGACACACCGTTATTGGCGTTGGGACCCCTTTTTGGGAAGCGATCCCTTTGGAATATTCTGGTGGGCCCGACCGAGTGGGGCCGGACCGAGGTGTGATCACTCCCGTTTCACGAAAAGGGGTGTAACTAATAGACATGGAGTCCGATTGACATGCCATCTATGGAATAACAACCCTTACGACAAGTATGTTCTTTGGATATACTCTAAGTGAGTTTTGATAGAGTTTGACGTGTGAACTAGGTTGGATCAGACTTGAATCCAACCGGGTTCTTTTTACAAAAGTGCCCATGTCCCATAGACCGGGCGTCCGATCGACGCACTGTCTGTCACGTTGGGACCCCTATGATAGGGAAGTCCATTGGGTATGATTTTTGTGGGACTTCATACCAGTTGAAATATGACCGATGTCTTGAGGAGCAGAATCTTATAGAGATCAGACGTGCTTTGTGTAGGAATCCAGTGGTTGGCTATAAAATGAAGAAGAAGAGCGACCAATACGGATCAACATCAGAAACTCGAGAGTGGGATGATCTAGCTATATGACTAATCATCCCTACCTCTATACCAGTGACCTATACGGGTCAGCACCAACGACCAATATGGGTCATCACCAGCGACCAATATGGGTTAGAATCTAGTGACCAATAAGGGTCAGCATACAGTGACCTATACAGGTTAGTAGTAGAGTTACTATGGATAGGATGATCTGGTCTTATGACTAGTCATCCCTATCCCAGTAACCTTGAAGTTATACCGTTAGAGTGAGATGTCCCTTTTTCATTTGTGATTTATGATTTAGATCATGCTTGTGATATTATCTTTGTGGTATTTCTTGTGATGTTTTACTTTGTGGATTACTGAGAGAGCTTCCAAGGTCTCAGGGTCCCCTACTAAGTTGTTATATTCACCCCTGCATGGGCTCCACCCGCACGTGTGTGTTTGGTGCAGACTACTGATGCTTAGAGGTAGACTTTGGAGGTTTAGGACATGGTGGAGCTTGGTGCGACATGAGTAGTCTAGATCCTCTTCTTCAATTTCAAACTTGCAGCTAATACCCTCCATGTAGAGCTCCATGGAAGATGCGATAACTGTTTTTTTTTCCAGTTTCTAGGGCTTGTATTCCGGCCCACTGTTTTTAGTTTATACTTTTACTTTTGTTTGTACTTTACTCTTGTGGTTATAACTCACTATTGTTGGTTGTTTACTTTAGTTTCCCTTTTTGAGAGTGTACAGATCTTTAAGGCAATGCCTTCCCTGTTTGGGGAAATCCTTCAGGTGCTAGTCACCAACCCATGGCCTATGGAAGGCGGGCTTGGGGTATTCACGTCTAGGCCCCGTGGGACGGGTCGTGGAAAAGTGGTATCAGAGGGTGGTCGATTGTACCAGAAGAACTAAGAGTCTAATTTTAATGAGGAAATCATGTAAAGTTTCTTGAGTTCGGTTTTTAGTACAGGGAGTCTAGTGTTGGTGTGGCGGCCAACATATCCATACACTAGGACCCTGAATTCTATTTTCTGACTTGGTACATGAAAACACCGGTTCTATTGTTTTGAAAAGTTTTCTTGATCTTTCTTGAGTCAGCTCACCAGGTATAACTTATTGAATGTGGCACATCTGTTTCTTACAAGATGCCACCATGAAGACAACCATCCAGGATTTTGGTAAGAGATCGTGACAGCGGCCCACCGAGTGACGATGCATCAGTACTTGGACCACTCACAGTGATGGAACCTTCGGGTGGTGTACCAACAACACCACCCATTGAGCATCATAGGCTACTAGTGGATTATGCATGTCGGCTGAGTGTGTTGCATGAGTTCCAGAGGCAGAGGCCTCTAAGGTTTTGAGGTGATACAGACCCCTAGTAAGCAGAGGACTGGCTTGAGGTGGTTTCACGGGTCTTTCACTTAGTAGAGACACCCACCAAACAAATGGAAATCTTGGCCTCTAGCCTTCTTCAGGGATTAGCAGGACGATGGTGGATCTCAATGATCCAGGTGCATGAGGAGAGAACCCTCCCCTGAATGGACTTTGAGAGCCTTTTTAGGGCTGAGTTTGTGCTAATGAAACTACGCTCTATGCGTATTCAGGAGCTGCTACATCTGCAGCAGGGCAGCCAGACTGTAGATTAGCATTCGGCGAGATTTACTGGCCTCTCCAGATACTCCACCGACATGGTAAGAGACCCTTACTTTAGGGCCCATACCTTTGAGCAGGGGATCTGATGAGTGATTAGAGCTGCGATAGTTTCTCTCTGCATCCCAACATAGGATAGGATGCTAGAGCGAGCTTTGCTAATGAAGAGCTTCCTTGCTGAGAAAGCACCGATAGTGAGAGCACCGACTAGAAGATAGGTAGTAGAGTCATCTACAGCTGGTATTAGACAAATGACGTAGAATCCCAAGTGGGATAGACCTTTCGGAGGGCGACCTCAGGGCACAAGGTCAGAGGTGCGAGGCCTGAGAGGCCGAGGGATCCACCAGAGAGGCATGATATGTTTTTCCTACGGGGGATAGGGTCACATATGTAACACCCAAGATTCCACGGTACGTTTCCCTTTTAATAATGTAATAGCTTGCATTGTACGTAACTTCAAGTTCTAACACACCATGACCAATAAAACTAGCCATTTTGAATAGTAATACCCACTTTTTGAAATTTTATAAATTTTATTTTTCAAAATGGACTTCATTTTTGGATTTGGAATATCAAAATTAGCTTAGGGTGAATTTTTGGTATTTTTCTAAAAACTTTAAATTTTTGATGAATAATAAAAAACACTGCGTTATTGTTTAAAATTGACTTTTTATTTAAATAATAAGTTATTTTATTTAAATTTATTTTAGGTAAAAATATATACATAATACCAATATATATTCAATGTAATTCATTGGAGTCATTTTATAATAATTTTAGATATATACAATTTTATTGAACTTTTTACCATCTTTCACCCACCTTCTAGGCGCATTTAAAAATTTGCATAAAACGTAATTTTAGTGTTTCTGTGAATTGAATATCAAAAATCTAAGAGACAGTGTTGACATCAGTAAGTAAAATTTGGTTCAATATGATGAAAATAATTTTTGGTGAATAGTAATTTTTGACTTTTATTTACCACAGTTAAAAGTAGAAAGGGTAATTAAAGGTAAAAATGATATTATTATTACCCTAACACTTTTCCTAATTCTATTTGATAAGTGTATTTCGACCAAAATCAACGTTATGAATAAAATATGATCCTTTTGGTCTACTTAGATTAAATTAGGACATTTATTATTAATTTATTTAAAGAAGAGTTAAAAGTGGTAAATTCAAATTTTCATAACTAAACCATTTTTAATATAGGGTTATACATAAGATAAATTCAACTATAAATATTAATTAGAAATATAAAAATATTTCCTACATAATTTTATTTTATTTATAATTTTTAGATATTAAATAATTAAATTTATTTATGACACAATGATGATTTAGTAATTACCTTTTTAATGAAAGATTAAAATAATTGACGTTATAAATATCCAAATAAATGTAAATTGAGACTTTTTATGACATAAAATAATTTTATAGATTAATATTACATTTTAGGGTTGATTTAATGATTTTTTTAAGTAATCATGTTATCACGACTTTAACAAAAACCAAATACTAAATAGTGTCAAAATTGACATAAATGAGTTTTTAAAACAAATATTATATTATTAAATGATATAATATTCCTAAAAATATAAGGTTCAGAAAAAGGACTTATATAATGATATTTATATCATTAATGAACCACTTTAGGTTCTCTTTGAATTTTATAGTAAGTATATTAACCATTTATTATAATAATACAAGAAGACATGGTAAAAGTTAAACTATTTAACTAAGGGTTAAATATAAAAGATAAGGTTAATATGGTGACCTAAACCTATCTAAAACCTATTGGTTGAGATTTTTTTGACCCATAAACACCTTATCCTAGAAATAAATTATTTTTTAGCTATTATAAACCGAATATGATTTTATAATAAAATAATATTTCAAGCTTTTCCTAAAGTGACCCTCATCTCTCAAATAAAAGGGTACTTTCCCTTCTCTCAAAATCACACCTCCAAATCCATTTGGCTCGGCCAAACCCTACTCAAATATCCTCCCAAATACCCTAAATTCAACTTATAGGCCTTACTTTGATCAGAAATCCAACCTAAGAAGCCCTTTTGATCAAATCAAAAGGAAGCACTCGAAGAAGAGGTAATAATTTCATCACATCTTTCTAAGTTTTTTTCTTCTTCCACTTCCACTTTCTTTATTGTTTACATATAAAAATAATAACTCTAGTAACTTATACATACTGTGATGTCATTATAAATATGTTACAACCATATCCATTATCCTATCCATCCTATGAATGACAAAGTCACCATACGTGCGTACGTACGGCTTATCGTCTCCACGTCGTGGTGAATTTTGTTATTCGACACTTAATTATTTGTATGGGTATAAAAATAAGTATATTTCATGTAAATAATAAATATAAAATTTTAATTATTATGTATGTATGATATAACATCCAATTATATATGATTTCACCATCAAAAGAATGATATTGTTGCTCGTGCGTACATACGGCTTACCGTCTCCACGACGCGATGAGATGTCATTCCCCATCATAACCATTAAAGAATAATTTTCATTTTATGATTAAAAAATAATGTTTAATAACTTAATATCATTCTTTATATGAATCAAATACATCTTATCCATAACAAACATGATTTACATAACAAAACATATAAAGGAAAATGAATCAGTTAACACCCGAAACGATGATACTACTGAAATATTATTAACAAAGAAATATTAGGAGATAATATATGATATCATATCTATGTATGTGGTTCTTGTATAATTTAATAAAAATTATTTAACTATTATACATGAGGTTAAAGTATCCTCAACTAAGTAAAATTACAAGGTAAGGGTTAAATTTCACAATCTATTTATTCTCTGAGGTTGTTTATACGTAAGTATATAATTGGACATATTTATCATCCACATCTGTGTTTCTTAAAAATTTATTACAATTTTTTTTACTATTTCCTATAATATAGGTCAAATTCATTTATACCCTTGTTTCAATTTTTATAAAATGTTTTGAAAGGAATATTTTCGTCGTTTTCCAAACAAGGTATTTTTTTTACCTTTTCGACGAATTAAGGTAAGAATGTTTTTTTTAACTTATACAGCGGGTGAGGCTATTTTACACCATTATAACACCTTCGAAGCTTCTATTAAAAGATTATATGAATATTTTCAAAATAAATTCTTTCTTTTATAATTATATTAATTTTAAATGATTTCAAAATATAATAGAGATGTTTCTCTCAAATAGTTTTGATTTCATCTATGTCAACATCCTTTGATGAATTTTACACTTGTTTGAAGTTGATTTATTATGATACAAATCTTCCATATTGTATTGAAGGTTTTTTGATATGTTTGACTGTGGATGTGTTATTTTTATATAATTCATGGTTTATGGTTAAATTATTAACATTTCATATACTATTTTAATATGAATGTTTATGTTATGTTTCAACCTTTTCATATGAGGAATGCATTGGACTTAGTAAGTGACGGGTGGATCCCTCCATCACTCCTCGATGCATTGGTAGGTCTCATGAGACAAACTAGTGTCTTTGTAGAAGGCCTTTAAAAAATATTATTTGTAGTCTTGGAATGAAACCTTGACTATGTGGTTATGATGTCCGACATTATGAATTCCATCATTATAAAATTAGCTAATGATATTACATGTGATTATTCGACTAGTATAATATCCATTTGAATAAGTAAATAGAATTATTTTGATTTATATTTTCTATATTTTTCTGAAGTTTATGTTTAAAAGTCTTTTGTTTTAGTCTTATACATTTCCTTAAATGTTTATGCTTATTTATGAAAGTCTCTGCTATATTGTTATCCTTACTGAGCATCTGAGCTCACCCCTTTATTATGTTTTATTTTTCCTAGGATGTGAAGAATTAAATTATGACTAACCTATAGGGACAGGATAATGGATATGAGTGTGTTCTATGGAGACACAATGTTGTTTTTTTTTCATTTCATTATGTAATGTAAAACTTATGTATGTATCTAGTATTTCCAAGGCTACTAAATTAATCAGTCTTTAGAGACTTGATCTCTTGTGATCATGCCAATGTTATGTAATAATGAACCGAATCTGGGTAACTAGGGTCGGGGCATTATAGTTGGTATCAGAGGAAGTTTAGTACAAACCTTGTAAACTAGATTTAGAAAAACTCCGATTAGAGAACATTACCCTAAGATAGACTTTGAGGATTAGTATATAAGAACTTCCTATAATTTTGGTAATTTAGAGATTTTGTGAGTTATCCAAGAAATAAATCCTTGTCTGGATATGAGTAGGTAGAGGTGGCTCTGGAATAGATGTACCTAGGAGTGAAAACTCCAACAAGGTGTTTCAGGTTTCACCTGGGGTATCCTGGTACACAACAACGAGCCTTTCTGCACTCTTGGTTACGACACTCCTGGGGGATATGCTTAGGATAATTCAAATTATATTTACAAACCATTATGAAGGATTTATGTGTATATAATTCCTCAAAGAAAACATTTTTTATGATTAGGGATTATATGCATAAACTGTTCAATTTATGTTAGGTATTTTACTAGTTTGGAATTATGTATTGTGATTCATAAACTAATCTAGTGTATGAAATTTTTTATAAATGGTGCCTAGTGGAAGGAATGGAAACCGTATCAATGAACGTAATCCATATAAGGATTTCCCTCCTACTCAAGATAATTATAGTGGAGCTAGTGATACAACTGGTGCTAATCAACTTATCACCATATCGGGACGACTCACTCAGGTTATGAATAATAGCCTTACCCGTATGGATCACCCTAATATACAATGAAAAGGATCAATGTTATACCACTTCATGAGGCAAAAACACCAACATTAAATGGGACTACAAATCCTTTTTTAGCTGAGCAATGGATAAGTTCCTTATAGAAAATATTTCATGCTTTGGGGAGTAGTGAAAGGGAAAAAGTTTTCATGGCAGTTTATCACCTCACTGAAGATACAGATCAATGGTGGTTATTAATTAAAAACACAAAGGAGGATAAAGAAGTATCAAGTATGTAATAGAGGGATTTTAAAGATATTTTCTTAGAAAACTTCATTCCTCGTGACCATCGAGCAGATATGGAAAGACAATTTTTGCGTCTGAGGCAAAATGAGGATGAGATTGTTGCAAAGTATGAGGCTAACTTTACAAGGTTATCAAGGCATGCAAAAGATTATATATGTAACCCAATGAGTAATATTGATCGATTATTTGATGGGATAAAAATATTTCTCTGTCGAGCATTAGTCTCACAATCCTTATCATTGTACGAAGATATTGTCTCATGTGCTATCAAGACAAAAAAGGAATTTTCTAAGTCTTACAACTTTAAATAAAATAAATAGAAGAAGAGATCTTATGAACACTATGGAAATGGAAATAAGGGGAATAAGGGAAATATTGAATTTCCATCCTGTAGTAAATGTGGGAAGAAACACCCCGGTACTTTCCTAAATGGAATGGGAGTTTGTTACAAGTGTGGTGAAAAGGCCACCAAGTTCATGATTGCAAGGGGAAGAAAGAGGCTTTCAATATTGAATTCTACAGTTTTAAATAAATGGGGAATTATTCAAATGAATGTTCTAAGCATTAGAGAAAATTTCCTTAGAAAAGGCCAAGGGATCAAGGCCAATCTTATGCAATCACCATTGCTGAGGTTAAAGCTCTGAATGACGTGGTGGTAGGTAATTTAATGGTTTCCTGAAATTTAGCCAATGAATTATTTTATTATGGATTATCACATTGTTTCATATCTTCCCAGTTTTCTAAGAAAATTAGATAATTCCAATTTGATTTAACAAGGGAGTTATCAGTCAAAAATCCTAAGGGAATTATCATTGCAACAAAGTTTTGTTAATCAGTTCCCAATAGGGCATATAATAGTTATTTATCTACTGGTATCATTGTCATACCCATGATTGAATTTGATATAATCCTCGGTATGGATTGGATTTTAGACCATGATGCAAAAATTTATTGTAAGAAGAAGGAGGTTAAAATTTTCGATGATGATAAGGAGTACCTTATCTTTAGAGCAGAAATGTCACCATCTGATTCTTATCTATATCCACCCCTAGTAGCTCTACTAAATTAAATTATTGGGGAGGAAGAGAGTGAAATAACTATGGGTAAGGAAAATAATATTCAAATAGAGTACGTACCTATTGTGCAAGAATATGTTGATGTGTTTCCAGAGGATTTACCTGGACATCCTCCAGAATGAGAAATTGAGTTTTCCATTGATTTAATTCCTGGTTCAAGGCCCATATTGAAGAACCCTGATAGAATGACCACTGTGGAATTATTGTAACTAAAGAAATAACTAGAGGAGTTAAGTAATAAAGGATTTATTCACCCTAGTGTTTCTCTATGGGGATCCCCTATTCTTTTTGTTAAGAAGAAAGATGAATCTATGAGGTTGTGCATTGACTACAGGGAGATCAATGCTATAACAATAAAGAACAAGTATCCCCTACCTCACATTGATGATTTATTTGGTAAACTTCATGGAAATCAATATTTTTCAAAGATTGATCTTCAATATGGATATCATTAGTTGTGCGTGAAAAAGGAATACATTCCAAAGACAACATTTTGAACTAGGTATGAGAATTACGAGTTCATAGTAATGCCTTTTGGGATGACTAATGCACCCTCTGTTTTCATGGATCTAATGAACATAGTTTTCAAGGAATATATTTATTAATTTGTAGTGGTATTTATTGATGATATACTGGTATACTCCAAAAGATACAAAGATCATGAAAATCACTTGCACATTATTCTAAAGACTCATAGAAGAAATGAATTATATGGGAAGTTCAGCAAATGTGAATTATGTCTTTAGGAGATTTCTTATCTTGTCCATATTGTCTCTAAGGATGGAATCTATGTTGATCCTTCAAAGACAAGAGAAATACAAGAATGGTCAGCACCGATGAGTATAACTGAGGGACACATTTTTATTGGTTTAGCAGGTTATTATCGGCGTTTCATCCAGAATTTTGCTCGATTGGCTAACCCATTAACCAAGATCACATGTAAAAGGGGTTAAATTTGTTTGTAAAAAATATTGTGAAGATTGTTTTGAATAACTGAAGATAAGATTAGTCAATTCTTCTATCTTGACTCTACCATCGAGGAATGATGGGTTTGTTATTTATAGTTATGCTTCAAAAAAAGGACTTGGTTGTGTCCTTATGTAGAATGGTAGAGTTATTTCCAATGCATCACGAAAGCTAAAAATTCATGTGCAAAACTATCCTACTCACTATCTTGAGTTATAAACTATAATATTTTCTTTGAAGATATGGAGACACTATCTATATGATGAAAAATGTGAGATTTATACTGATCACAAGAGTTTGATGTATATTTTCTCACAAAAAGAACTCAACTTGAGGAAAATGTGATAGATTGAACTACTAAAGGATTATGATTTCACTATACACTACCTTTCGGGGAAGGAAAATAAGGTGTCATATGCTTTGAGTAGAAAGGATCATGGAGTTTTGAACAAGATGAGAGTTGAAAGGGATCCTATGTTCATAGATCTAGTAAAGATGGATATGGGAATAATCATTGAAGGTGAAACATCAATACTTTTTTAAATGGTTTCCAATCCATCTTTACTAGAAAGGATAAAAAGTTCTCAGACTTATGATGAGGAGTTTCAAAAAAAAAATTGAAGCTGTTAATGATGAGAGAATGACCGACTTCATATATGAAGATGGAATTTTGAAATTTGGGAAGAGACTTTGTGTTCCTGACATACCTGATCTAAAAAGGGAATTGTTGGATGATGCTCATAGCTCCAAATTCTATATACACCCTGGTAGCACTAAGATGTATAGATATTTGAAGGAACATTTTTGGTGGGACACCATGAAGAGGGAGATTTCTGATTATGTGTCATGATGTATGGTTTGTCAACAGGTGAAGACTGGAAGACAACAACCTAGAGAAGTCATGAAACCTCTTCCCATACCTAAGTGGAAATGGGATGATATTATGATGGACTATGTCATGGGGCTACCAAAGACTCTAATAAGGAATGATACAATATGGGTCATTGTTGATCGTCTTACCAATTCAACACATTATCTTTCTATAAGATAAGATTTACCACTTGAATGTTTAGAAAGAATATATATTAATGAAGTTGTAAGACTTCATGGAGTACCCCTATCGATTGTTTCTGATTGTGATCCCTGTTTTACATCAAGATTCTAGAAAAGTCTTCAGAAGGCCCTAGATACTGAACTTCATTTGAGCACTGCCTACCACCCTCAAACTGATGGACAATCAGAACGGACTATTAAAACCTTATAAGACATGCTTAGATCTTGCTCACATGACATTCAAGTTATGTGGGATCAATATTTACCTCTGGTAGAATTTTCCTATAACAATATCTTCCATTCAAGTATTCAGATGGAACTATATGAAGCGTTATATGGAAAGAGATGTCGCACACCAACTTGTTGGGTTGATATTGGTGAAAGAAAACTCATAGGCCCAGAATTCATTGAAGAAACAATGGAAAAGTTGAAGATTATCCAAACCCACATCAAAGCAACTCAAAGTAGGCAAAAGGGCTATGCTGATAACCGAAGGAAAGATTTGGAATTTCAAGTAGGAGATCATGTTTTCTTGAAGGTATCTCCATGGAAGAGAGTTATACGATTAGGTAAGAAGCGAAAATTAAGTCCAAGGTACGTCAGACATTTTGAAATTATATAATGAATTGGAGTTGTAGCTTATCATTTAGAAATGCCGCCAAGTCTCTCCAAAGATCATGATGTGTTCCATGTATCACTATTGAGGAAATACATGCTTGACCCAACGCATGTACTCACCTATGATGAAATAGAACTGGAACCCGATCTGTCTTATTGAGAAGAGCCTATCATGATTCTTGATACTAGAGAAGAAGTGTTGAGAAACTAGACAACTTGTCTGGTAAAAGTTCTATGGAGAAACCATAAGACGGAAGAGGCAACGTGGGAACCCGAGAAAATTATGATGAAGAACCACCCAAATCTTTTTACGCAGTAGTATTCTTGAAATTTCGAGGACAAAATTATTTGAAGGAGGGAAGAATGTAACACCCCAAGCTTCCATGGTACGTTTCCATTTGAATAATGCAATAGCTTTCACTGTACACAACTTCAAATTCTAACACACCATGAATAATCAAACTAGCCGTTATGAATAGTAATACCCAATTTTTTAAATTTTATTTTTCAAAATAGACTTATTTTTTAGATTAAGAATATTAAAATTATCTTAGGGTGATTTTTTGGTATTTTTCTGAAAACTTTCAATTTTTGATGAATAGTGAAAAACACTACATTATTATTTAAAATTGAATTTTTATTTAAACAATTTGTTATTTTATTTAAATTTATTTTAGGTAAAAATAGATAAATAATATCTATATATGTTCAATGTAATTCATTGAAGTGATTTTATAATAATATTAGATATATAAAATTTTATTGAACTTTTTACCGTCTTTTACCACCTTCTAGGCGCATTTGCAAATTTGCATAAAACATAATTTTACCGCTTCTGTGAATTTAATTTCAAAAATCTGAGAGACATGGTTGACATCTATAAGTAAAATTTGGTTCAACAGGATGAAAACAATTTTTGGTGAATAGTAACATTTGACTTTTATTTACCACGGGTAAAAGTAAATAGGGTAATTAAAGGTAAAAATGATATTATAATTACCATAACACATGTCCTAATTCTATTTTATAAATTTATTTCGACCAAAATAAAACTTAGTAATAAAATATGACCCTTTTGGTCCACTTTTATTAGATTAGGACATTTATTATTATTTTATTTAAAGAAGAGTTAAAAGTGTTAAATTCAAATTTTCATAACTAAACCATTTTTAATATAGGGTTATACATAAGATAAATTATACTATAAATATTCATTAGAAATATAAAAATATTTCCTATATAATTGTATTTTATTTATAATTTTTAGATGTTAAATAATTAAATTTATTTATGACACAATGATGATGCATTAATTACCTTTCTAATGAAAGATTAAAATAATTGATGTTATAAATATCCAAATAAATGTAAATTGAGACTTTTGATGCCATACAATAATTTTATAGATTAATATGACATGTTAGGGTTGATTAAATGAATTTTTTTCGAAGTAATCATGTTGTTATTTCTTTCACAAAAACCAAATACTAAATAGTGCCAAAATTGACATAAATGAGTTTTTAAAACAAATATTATATTATTAACTGATATAATATTCCTAAAAATCTAAGGATTGGCCAAAAGACTTATATAATTATATATATTTATATATATCATTAATGAACCACTTTATGTTCTCTTGGAATTTTATAGTATGTTTATTAACCATTTATTATAATAATACAAGAAGACATTGTAAAAGTTAAACTATTTAACTAAGAGTTAAATATAAAATATAAGGTTAATATGGTAAACTAAACCTAACTAAAACCTATTGGTTGAGAGGTTTTCGACCCATACCCACCTTATCCTAAATCTAAATCATTTTGGAGCCATTATAAACTGAATATTATTGTATAATAAAATAATATTTCAAGCTTTTCCTAAAGTGAGTCTCACCTCTCTTATAAAAGGGTACTTACCCTTCTCTCAAAATAACACCTCTAAAGCCATTTGGATCGGCCAAAACATACTCAAATATCCTGAAAAATACCCTCAATTCAACCTAGAGGCCTTAATTTGATCAGAAAGTCAACCTATGGAGCCCTTTTGATAAAATCAAAAAGAAGCACTTGAAGAAGAGGTAATAATTTCATCACCTCTTTATAAGTTCTTTTCTTATTCCACTTCCTCTTTCTTTGTTGTTTCTATAAAAAAATAATAACTCCAATAACTTATAAATACTGTGATGTTATTATAAATATGGTACAAAATAGTCATTATCCTATCCATCCTATGAATGAAAAAGTCACCATATGTGTGTACGTACGACTTACAGTCTCCACGTCGTGGTGTATTTTGTTATTCGACACGTAATTATTTGGATGGGTATAATAATAAGTATATTTTATGTAAATAATAAATATAAAATGTTAATGATTCTGTATATATGATATACCATCCAATTATATACGATTTCCCCATCAAAAGAATGATATTTGTGCTCGTGCGTATGTACGGCTTAACGTCTCCACGACGCTATGAGATGTCATTCCCTGTCATAACCATTAAAGAATAATTTTCATTTTATGATTAAAAAACAATATTTAAGAACTTAATATAATTATGTATATGAGTCAAATAAATCCTATCCATAACAAACAAGACTTACGTAACTGAACATATAAAGGAAAACAAATCAGTTAACACTCGAAACGATGATACTACTGAAATATTATTAACAACGAAATATTAAAAGATCATATATGATATCATATCTATGTATGTGGTTCTTGTATAATTTAATAAAAATTATCTAAATATTATAAAGGAGGTTAATAAACCCTTGACCAAGAAAAAGAACCAGGTAAGGGTTAAATTTCACAATCTCTTTATTATCCGAGGTTGTTTATATGTAAGTATCTACTGGGAATTCTTTATCATACACATACGTGTTTCTTAAAAATGTATTTCAAAACATTTTTACTATTTCATATAATATGGGATAATGTCATTTATACCCTTGTTTGACTTTTTATAAAATGTTTTGAAAGGAATCTTTCATTCGTTTTCCAAACAAGGTACTTTATGACCTTTTCGATGAATTAAGGTAAGAATGTTTTTTAACTTATACGGACGGTGAGGCTATTTTACTCAGTTATAACACCTTTGAATATTCCCTTAAAATCTTATAATACTATTTTCAAAATAAATGTTTTATTTTATAATTATGTGACTTTTAAATGATTTAAAAATAGAAAGAGATATTTATCTCAAATAGTTTTGATTTCATATATGTCAACATCCTTTGATGGATTTTACACTTGTTTGAAGTTGATTTATTATGATACAAATCTTCCATATTGTATTGACGGTTTTGTGATATTTTTGACTGTGGATGTGTTATTTTTATACCATTCATGGTTTATGGTTAAATTATTAAAATTTCGTATACTAGTTTTAATACGAATGTTTATGTTATGATTCAAACTTTTCATACGAGGAATGCATTAGACTTAGTAAGTGACAGGTGGAGCCCGCTATAGCTCCTCGATGCATCGGTAGGTCTCATGAGAACAACTAGTTTCTTGTCACAAGGCCTTGAAAAAATATTATTTGTAGTCTTGGCACGAGGCCTTCACTATGTAGTTATAATGTCTGGAATTATGTATTCCATCATTATGAAATTAGCTAATGATATTACACGTGATTATTCGACTAGTAGAATATCCATGTGAATAATTAAATAACATTATTTTGATTTATATTTTCCATATTATGCTGAATTTTATGTTTAAAAGGCTTTTGTTTTAGTCTTATATATTGCCTTAAATGTTTATTCTTATTTATGAAAGTTTATGCTATATTGTTATCCTTACTGAGCATCTGAGCTCACCCCTTTCTTATGTTTTTTTCTTAGGATGTGAAGAAGTAAATTATGACAAACCTGTAGGGATAGGATAAGGGATATGAGTGTGTTATATGGAGACACAATGTTGTTGTTTTTCCATTTCATGATGTAATTTACAACTTATGTATGTATCTAGTAATTTCAAGGCTACTAAACTAATTGGTATTTCAAGACTTGATCTCTTGTGATCATTCCAATTTTATGTAATAACACTCAACTCTGGGTTACTAGGGTTGGGGTGTTACAACAGAGCTTGTGACTATCCGACTCCTCATGCAGATGATCGACAGACGATGGAGGGGCCACCGAGGCAGTGACAGTGGCAGGAGCATGAACGTCATCCAGGAGGAGGATGAGGCAGGGGAACTAGACGTGCAACGGGAGGTGGTCAGGGTCACCAGGCACTGCCACCACCACCACTAGGCGGTCCACCACGAGCTTAGGGAGTAGGTGGATAGGGACAATCCCAACTACAGGCAGTAGTGGATCACGATCCTGATGTCCCTTAGATGATACGAGGTACGATTTGTATATTCTCTACTTTACCAATAGTGCTTATCAACATAGGTGCTAGCCATTCATTCCTTGTCGCAGAAATAGTTCGGGACTCTAAGATTCTGGATGATCTTTTAGCTCGAGCTTTGTGTTTGGATACTCCTACGAGAGGATATTCCGTGGTCACACATTGGTGCTGACACTGTGATCTTACTCTCAGAGGAGAGAGTTTCAGATGGGATCTTCTAGTAGTGGCGTTGAAGCACTACGACATCATTCTAGGCATGGACTATCTATCAGCAGTTCACACACAAATTGACTTCTTGAGATGTACAGTGCAATGTACACGTAGAGATGGAGGCCAGTTTTCCTTTTTTGGTGAGAAGGAAAACAGATTAGCATGATATGGACTTGCACTCAAGAGGGTGTGGCCGATTACATATCATCTAGCTTTCATGACCTCTGACATGGTGGATGAGTTGAGTCCACAGTTCCCAGTGGAGGTGGATGAGTATGAGGACGTCTTTCAAGAAGATGTCCTAGGACTACCTCCTTGTAGAGAGGTATAATTCCGCATTGAGTTGTACCCAGGAACAACACCAATATCTACACCATTATATCGGATGGCCCTTATGGAGCTCCGGGAGTTGAAGATATAGTTGGAGGACTTATAGAGGAAGGGATTTTTAAGGCCTAGTGTTTATCTATGGGCATCCCCGATGTTGTTTTCCAAGAAGGTAAATAGAAGTTTGAGGCTATGTGTGGACTTCCAGCGCCTAAACCAGGTGATCATAAATAATAAGTATCCTCTTCTGAGGATTGATTATATCTTCGACCAGCTGAAGGGAGATCATTTTTTTTCAAAGATAGACCTCAGATCAGGCTATCACCAGTTAAGGGTATATGATGATGACGTACCGAAGACAACCTTAAGATGTTAGTATGGATATTATTATTTCATGTTGATGCCTTTTGGTGTGACCAAAATGCCAAAAATGTTCATGGGGATCATGAAAAGGATCTTCCAGCCATACCTCGATCGCTTCGTGGTGGTCTTCATCGACGACATCTTGGTGTACTCAGCATCTGAGGAATAGCATGCTGTACACTTGAGGATAGTTCTGGACACACTCTGGAAGCACCAGTTATATGGGAATCTCTCGAAGTGTGAGTTCTGGATACGAAAGGTACACTTCTTGGGACACATCATCTTAGAGGATGGAGTTATAGTGGATCTAGCAAAGTTCAATGTAGTACTTGATTGGGATCCACCTAGGAGTGTTACTCAGGTGCGAAGATTCCTTGGATTAGTAGTCTACCATCGGAGGTTAGTACCCAATTTCTCCAGAGTAGTAGCACCTCTGACTTCCTTGAAGAATAAGGGGAAACCCTTCCTGTGGTTAGGGACATGCTAGCAGAGCTTTCAACAGCTGAGGTAGAGCTTGACTAGTGCTCCCATCCCGAGGTTGCCGGAGGAGGGAACTAACTACATGGTTTACTGTGATGCATCAGGGATCAGACTCTGTTGTATCCTAATGCTGGATGATGTAGTGATTTCTTATGGCTCACGATAGATGATGCCTCATGAGAATAATTTTGTGACTCACGACTTGAAGTTGGTAGCAGTAGTCTTCACACTGAAGATGTGGTGACACTACTTGATGGGCGAGCAGTTCATTGTTTACTTAGACCACAAGAGTATTAGATATATCTTCACATAGAAAGATCTGAATCTAAGATAGAAACATTGGATAGAGTTCCTCCAGGACTATGACTTAGTCAATACTCCTAGGAAGGGGAACATAGTAGCAGATACACTTAGCTAGAGATCGAGTTCACAACTACTGAACGAGGCTTCAGAGCAGTTAACCTCGCTACAGATATCCTATGTGGATAGAGATGAGATAGTCTACCTCCAGTCAATGGTAGCAGCCCCTCCACTCCTTCAAAGATCTAGGTAGGTGAAACTCAGAGCCAACATTTTTGAGACTACACGTGCTCAAATATCCTTAGGCCATGCACTTAACAGATATTCTAAAGGTGGGGAGCACACTATCCTTTTCAGAGGACGTACAGTTGTACCAATGGTGCTACGAGAGGAGGTGCTGAGGGAGTTCCATACACCCCCCTTGGCAGTATATCCAGGCATGATGAAGATGTATCAGGACCTCCGACGTCAGTTGTAACACCCCAAGGTTTCATGGTACGCTTCTCTTTGAATAATACAATAGCGTGTGTTATACGCAACTTCGAGTTCTAACACACCACAACTAATCAAATTAGTCGTTAAGAATAGTAATACCCACTTTTTGAAATTTTATACATTTTATCTTTAAAAATGAACTTCATTTTTGGATTCAGAATATCGAAATTAGCTTAGGGTGAATTTTTGGTACTTTTTTGATAACTTTCATATTTTGATGAATAGTGAAAATTACTAAATTTTAATTAAAAACAACTTTTTAATCGAAATAATTAGTAGTGATAAATTATGAATTTGAGTGATTTTAAAGTATAATTAGATTATATTTTTACCATTTAATCCAATGTTGGTCATTGGACGTAATTTCACATTTAAACTGGACATAAGCAAGTGTCAATCTTTTGATAGTTATTATTTCTTAAAAACACGCTATTTGTTTTGACAACGGGAATTAATTTTTAAATTAATTAATGAAACTTATATGTTTTGAATTTGGTAAAATAGACATCATTTTTGAATTCATAATATCAAATATATATTAGGCTGAATTTTTGGTATTTTTCTAAGAAACATCAATTTTTGATGAATAGTGAAAAACACTGAGTTATTGGTTAAAACCGATTTTTTTATTTAAATAATTATTTATTTTATTTAAATTAATTTATGTAAAAATAGATATATAATACTTATATAAGTTCATTGTAATTCATTGGAGTCATTTTATAATAAATTTAGATATATAAAAATTTTATTGAACTTTTCACCGTCTTTTACCCACCTCCTAGGAGAATTTGAAAATTCACATAAAAATTAATTTTACCGCTTCTGTGAGTTGAATTTTGAAAATACGAGAGACACGGTTAATATCAAGGAGTAAAATGTGGTTCAATAAGATAAAAATAATTTTTGGTGAATAGTAACTTTTTACTTTTATTTACCGTAGTTAAAGGTAAATAGGGTAATTCAAGGTAAAAAGAATATTGTAATAATTAAAAATTATCTTAACACATGTCCTAACCTTATTGGATGAGTAATGGCGACCATGGGCATCTTTGGGTCGATTTTTGGACCCCATGGAGCCACTTATGAATGATAATGACATTTTAGATTAATTAATTTAATGTAAAGGCAAAATTGACATAAACAAAAACCTTTTAGTAATTAATTTTTATATGGTGTTATATAAGTAATATTTTTGAATATAAATATTCATTAGAAATATAAAAGGATTTCCTACATAATGGTATTTTATTTATAATTTTTAGACATTAAATAATTTAATTTATTTATGACACAATGATGATGCAGTAATTACCGTAGTAATGAAAGATTAAGATAATTGATATTATAAATACCCAAATAAATGTAATTTGAGACTTTTTATGAATTAAAATAATTTTATAGGTTAATATGACATATTAGGATTGGTTATATGAATTTTTTTGAAGTAATAATGCTATTATGAATTTATCAAAAACAAAATATCCAATAGTTCCAAAATTGACATAAAAGAGTTTTTAAAACAAATATTATATTATAAATTGATATTCTATTTTTTAAAATCTAAGGATTGGAAAAAGAACTTATATAATGATATGTGTATCATTAATGGACCACTTGGGGGTATATTGGATGTTTATAGTAAGTTTATTAACCATATAATATAAAAATACAAAGAGACATGGTAAATGTCAAACTAATTAACTAAGAGTTAAAACTAAAATATAAGGTTAATAAAATGACCCAAACCTGTCTAAAACCTATTTTTCGAGTGGATTGAGACCCATACCCACCTTATCCTTGAAATAAATCAATTTAGAGCCATTATAAACCGAATATGAATTTATTATAAAATAATATTTTAAGTTTTTCCAAAGGTGCCCCTCACCCCTCTTATAAAAGGGCACTCACCCTTCACTCTAATTCACACCTTCTAAGCCATTTGTCTCAGCCAAACCCTGCCCAAATACCCTCTAAACTATCCTCCCTTAAACCTATAGGACTTATTTTGATCATAAAGCCATCCTAAGGAGCCCTTTTGATCAAATCAAAAGGGAGAACCCGAAGAAGAGGTAATGATTTCACCCCTCTCTTTCAAGTTCCTTTCTTCTTCCACTTCCTTTTTATTTGTTGTTTACATTATAAAATAATAAATCTAGTATCTTCTATATAATGTGATGTTATTATAATTATTTTATAACCAAATTCATTATTATATCTACTCTTTGAATGACATGTCACCATACGTGCGTACGTACAGCTTACCGTGTCCACATCGTGGTGTAATTGTTATTCAATACATTATTATTTGGATGAGTATAATAATGATGTGTATTTGATTTAAATAATAAATATAACATTATAATGATTCTTTATATATAATATAAAACCCAATTATATATTATTATAATATCAAAAGAATGATATTTTAGCTCGTGTGTACGTACGGATTACCGTCTCCACGACGCGATGAGATTCATTTCCAAGTTCACCATTCATTGAAGATTATAAAAATATATATATTACTAATAAGTATGTAATATATGACCTAATAATTCTACTGGATATATATATATCTATATATATAAGTATTTATGTACTTACATATATCTTATTCACTTACTTCCGTTCAATACTATATGAAAACGGAAACAACGTTTATGCGTACGTACGGACTACCGTATCCATAAACGGTGTTTTCCATTTCAGATATATGTCTATTATACATATTTATATTCTAAATATATATGATATATAAATAATGTTTTATATTCTGGAAGTATTTAAATCATGATCTATGTGATACAATCAAGTGTATCAAGTTAAAACACGTACGATAAAGAAAGCGATTATTATCCGAAATATTAATATAACATGGAAATTATTATTAATTGGGTAGTATAAAGTCATAAATTAATAATGTATGATATCATAAATATTAATATGGTTCTATTATAATTTAATAACATACTATAGTCTTCATAAAGAAGGTTAAACGTACTCTCGACTAAAGGAAAGTGCAAGGTAAGGGGTTTTCATCTCACTCCTTATTCCAGTGAGATTCATGCCATATTGCCACTATTACCTTTTGAGTGGTGTATGTACTGCCCATAATTGTATTATTTGTCTAATACACTTTAATTTATGTGTATTTACATATTCATTGTATGATACCTCTTTCATGGGGTGTATGTTTCGTAAGTTACCAAATTGGTAAGGGTTTATTTCACAATCTCTTCATTATCCGAGGTTGTTTATACGTAATTATCTACTAGGGCCTCTTTATCATCCACATCCATGTTTCTTAAAAATGTATTTCAAATCATTATTACTATTTTATAAACTATGGGTTAAAGTCATTTATACCCTTGTTTACTTTTTATAAGATGTTTATAAAGGAATCTTTCTGTCGTTTTCCGAACAAGGTCCTTTTTAACCTTTTCGACAAAATTATGGTAAGAATGTCTTTTTTTTATGGTGGGTGCGGCTATTTTCTTCCACTATAAAATCGTCGAAGCTTCCCTTACAAGCTTATAAGAATATTTTGAAACTAAATGTTTTATTTTATAATTATTTGACTTTTAAATGATTTCAAAATGAATATTTTAAGAATTTGTGAAAGTTACTCTTTATCAAGATCATAATTTTAAATCTTTTAAAGATTTATCTTTCTAAATATTTTTAATTAATGTTCATGTTTTCAAAATTATTTTAAGTATTTATTTATATGGACATGAATGTTTTGAAATGATATTTCTTTTCAAAAGTTTTAAAGTTCTATGGGACACTTTGATTCAAAAATCTCTTTTAAATTACTTCCTTTATAAATGTGTGACTTTTAAATGATTTCAAAAAAGAGATATTTCTCTCAAATAGTTTTGATTTCATATATGTCAACATCCTTTGATGGATTTTAAGCTTATTTGAAGTTGATTTATTATGATTCAAAACTTTCATATTGTATTGAAGTTTTTGTGACATGTTTGAATGTGGATGTGTTATTTTTATACCATTCATGGTTTATGGATAAAGTATTGACATTTCGTATGCTAATTTTAATACGAATGTTTATGTTATGTTTAAACCTGTTCATATGAGGAATGAATTGGACTTAGTAAGTGACGGGTGGAGCCCGCTATAGCTCCTCGATGCATCAGTAGGTCTCATGAGACAAACTAGTGTCTTGGCACAAGGCCTTGGAAAAATCTTATTTGTAGTCTTGGCACAAGGCCTTGACTATGTGGTTATGATAGTCTGGCATTATGAATTACATAATTATGAAAGTGGTTATTGATATTGCATGTGATTATTCATGTCACGACCCGCCTCCCCGGGCCATGAACCTTTTCATCTGACCCCATGGGTCTCTTGTAATTCCTTGGTTGCCTTCCCAACACACCATATGCTATTACTCACTGGGGTCGCTTATCAGACTAATGACTATCCCCACAGGCCAACACATGTTCTTTCAGTGTGTTTTATCCTCACTCACACACACCCTGAGAAACTTCCCAGAAGGTCACCCATCCTGATTACGACTCCATGCCAAGCATGCTTAATTGTGGAGTTCTAATCAGGAAGGATCCCGAAAAGAAAGGTGCACCTTGTTGAAATGGGTAGTAACATTTAGCTTTTTTAAGTCTCACTTTTCTAGGGGTGTTACATTATCCACCCCTTTAAAGCACAACGCCCTCGTTGTGGACCCCAAGCCTCAAACCCAGGCAGTGACTAAACACTTCCGGCTGGGTATTAGCTCAGATACCATTTGTCATGACCCGCCTCCCCGAGCCATGAACCTTTTCATCTGACCCCATGGGTCTCTTGTAATACCTTGGTTTCCTTCCCAGCACACCATAGGATATTACTCACTGGGGTCACTTATCAGACTAATGACTGTCCCCACAGGCCAACACATGTTCTTTCAGTGTGTTTTGAATGTGGATGTGTTATTTTTATACCATTCACGGTTTATGGAGAAAGTATTGACATTTCGTATGCTAATTTTAATACGAATGTTTATGTTATGTTTAAACCTGTTCATATGAGGAATGCATTGGACTTAGTAAGTGACGGGTGGAGCCCGCTATAGCTCCTCGATGCATCGGTAGGTCTCATGAGACAAACTAGTGTCTTGGCACAAGGCCTTGGAAAAATCTTATTTGTAGTCTTGGCACAAGGCCTTGACTATATGGTTATGATAGTCTGGCATTATGAATTCCATCATTATGAAAGTGGTTATTGATATTGCATGTGATTATTCGTGTCACGACCCGCCTCCCCAGGCCATGAACCTTTTCATCTGACCCCATGGGTTTCTTGTAATTCCTTGGTTGCCGTCCCAGCACACCATAGGCTATTACTCACTGGGGTCGCTTATCAGACTAATGACTGTCCCCACAGGCCAACACATGTTCTTTCAGTGTGTTTTATCCTCACTCACACACACCCTGAGAAACTTCCCAGAAGGTCACCCATCCTGATTACGACTCCATGACAAGCATGCTTAATTGTGGATTTCTAATCAGGCAGGATCCCGAAAAGAAAGGTGCACCTTGTTGACATGGGTAGTAACATTTAGCCTTTTTAAGTCTCACTTTTCTAGGGGTGTTACATTATCCACCCCTTTAAAGCACAACGCCCTCGTTGTGGAGCCCAAGCCTCAAACCCAGGCAGTGACTAAACACTTCCGGCTGGGTATTGGCTCTGATACCATTTGACACAACCCGCCTCCCCGAGCCATGAACCTTTTCATCTGACCCCATGGGTCTCTTGTAATACCTTGGTAGCCTTCCCAGCACACCATAGGATATTACTCACTGGGTTCACTTATCAGACTAATGACTGTCCCCACAGGCCAACACATGTTCTTTCAGTGTGTTTTGTCCTCACTCACACACACCCTGGGAAACTTCCCAAAAGGTCACCCATCCTGATTACTACTCCATGCCAAGCATGCTTAACTGTGGAGTTCTAATTAGGCATAATCCTGAAAAGAAAGGTGCACCTTGTTGACATGGGTAGTAACATTTAGCCTTTTTAAGTCCCACTTTTCTAGGGGTGTTACATTATCCACCCCTTTAAAGCACAACGCCCTCGTTGTGGACCCCAAGCCTCAAACCCAGGCAGTGACTAAGCACTTACGACTGGGTATTGGCTCTGATACCATTTGTCATGACCTGCCTCCCCGGGCCATGAACCTTTTCATCTGACCCCATGGGTCTCTTGTAATACCTTGGTTGCCTTCCCAGCACACCATAGACTATTACTCACTGGGGTCGCTTATCAGATTAATGACTATCCCCACAGGACAACACATGTTCTTTCAGTGTGTTTTGTCCTCACTCACACACACCTTGGGAAACTTCCCAGAAGGTCACCCATCCTGATTACTACTCCATGCCAAGCATGCTTAACTGTGGAGTTCTAATCAGGCAGGATCCTGAAAAGAAAGGTGCACCTTGTTGACATGGGTAGTAACATTTATCCTTTTTAAGTCCCACTTTTCTAGGGATGTTACATTATCCACCCCTTTAAAGAACAACGCCCTTATTGTAGACCCCAAGCCTCAAACCCAGGCAGTGACTATGCACTTCCGGCTGGGTATTGGCTCTGATACCATTTGTCACAACCCGCCTCCCCGGGCCATAAAACTTTTCATCTGACCCCATGGGTCTCTTGTAATACCTTGGTTGCCTTCCCAGCACACCATAGGCTATTACTCACTGGGGTCGCTTATCAGACTAATGACTGTCCCCACAAGACAACACATGTTCTTTCAATGTGTTTTGTCCTCACTCACACACACCCTGGGAAACTTCCCAAAAGGTCACCCATCCTGATTACTACTCCATGCCAAGCATGCTTAAATGTGGAGTTCTAATCAGGCAGGCTCCCGAAAAGAATAGTGCACCTTGTTGACATGGGTAGTAACATTTAGCCTTTTTAAGTCTCACTTTTCTAGGTGTGTTAAAATTAGACTAGTAGAATATCCATGTGAATAAGTAAATGGAATTATTTCATTTTATCTTTGCCATATTATGCTGAAGTTCAAGTTTAAAGGCTTTTGTTTTAGTTATACACTGCCTTAAATGTTTATGCTTATTTATGAATGTTTCCGCTGTATTGATTACCCTTACTGAGCGTTTGAGCTCACCCCTTTCTATGTTTTATTTTTCCCAGGATTCCAAGAAGTGTATTGTGATTTATATGCAGGGTTAAGACAAGGGAATAATGGAGTTAATAAATATTATTTATGTTGTTTTGTATTTCTTAAAGTGCAATGTAACATTCATGTATGTAATCTATTTTCCAAGACTGCTAAACTGATCGGTCCTTCGGGACTTGATTCCTTATAATCATGACAATGTATTGAAATAATTCACCAACTCTGGGTAACTGGGGTCGGGGCGTTACAGTTGGTATCAGAGGAAGTTTAGCAATAACCTTAGAAACTAGAGTTAGATAAACTCTGATTAGAGCACATTACCCTAAGATAGACTTTGAGGATTATTATAGAATAACTTCCTAGAATTTTGGTATTGTATAGATTTTGTGAGTTTTTCGAGAAATACATCCCTGTATGGATACGAGAAGGTAGAGATGGCTCTAGCACATATGTACCTAGGGGTAAAACCTGAAAACACCTCTTTGAGCTATACTCGAACGGGAACTGGTGCACGACAATGGGCCTTGCTGCACTCTTGGTTACGACACTCCCGGGGGATTTGCTTAGGATAATTCTCATTTTATTTACAAACCATTATGAAGGGTTTATGAGTATATACTTCCTCAAAGAATTTTTTTTTATGATTATGGATTATATCCATAAACTGATTAATGTATGTTAAGTGTTTTACAAGTTTGGGATTAGGTATTGCTATTCATAAACTAATCTAGTGTATGCCATTGTTTAGAAATGGCGCCCAATAGAAGGAATGAGAACTCCAGCAATACGCATGATCCAAAGAGTAAGAAGGATCATATCTTTCATGGTCTTAAGCCAGAATTTAGAAGGGAAATAGTCTCCCATGTATTATCATCATATGAATAAATAGTATCATGTGTTAATAAGATAAGTAAAGAATTCTCTGAGTCCTATGGCTTTGAAGGGAAGCCAGAGAAGAAAAGGATGGTAGAAATAAATATGGATAAAGGGAATAAGGGAAAGAAAGATTTTCCAATATGTGATAAATGTGGAATGAATCACCTTGGTAAACGCTTGAAGGGAATGAGAGTTTGTTATAAGTGTGGAGAAAAAGGACACCAAGTACGTGATTGCAAGGGTAAGAAAAAGTTTTCAAATGTATAATGCTTTATCTGCAAGGAGTTGGGACACTACGCAAACCAATGTACAAATCATCAGAGTATGCACCAAATGATGCTATTGGATAATAATCAAGTTATGATACTACCTCAGATGAAGAGGAATGACTAGTGTTCTTATTTTGTTATTATAGAATTATTTTATTTGAGTGTTGTATCAACAGTATAATGGTTACATGAATTATGGAGATAAATAAGGATTGTACTGCAGTACTATTTTATTGAGGATTTGAGATTATATGGTTCTAAGAAAAGTGACTTAATAGTAAGATACACTTTTTTGAAAATACATGTTTAAAGGAAAGGTAATACTTAATATGGTCCCGATAATGAGGTAGTGATTTTTGAATAAGAGATGGTTGACTTGAATAAATTATATTAGATATTCTTAACTATCTTGAAACTGATTAATGATTTTTCATTGTTGGAGTTTACAAAATTTTTGGATAGAAGGAGTATATCCAGTATTATATAAAGAATAAGGGGGAATGACTGTAATCAATAAGTTTTTATGGTAACTCAGGATGTTACCGTGTTTTAAAATAATACGTGATGAAGGTGTTCACATGTTATTACATTGAAAAAAGGATCTTCATTATGTTTAACTTCCTTATAAATTTTGTACTATGAGTTTGGATAGTAGTATTTGGGATAAGTCTAAAGGTTGTAATGGATTAGGTTTGAAAGGTTATTTTTGGTTTTTTATAAAAGGATAACACGCAGACCGTGTGACAACCCATCATGTCAAACAAAGCTGTGGGAATCGAACCCACAACCATAGTGCGGTTGGGATTTATCGCCTACCACTGGACTACGTGAAGTCCCTAGATTGTATAATGTAGTTTCTTTTTTAAGGGTCTGATATGTGAATTATAAATTCATTATATTTGGAACCCTATACGATTAGGATAAATAGAGTATTTTTGAGTTGTATTATGTTTTGAAGTAAAAGATTAGTTTGTGGTAGAAATTTATTAATGGATAAAACTCTAATTATAAAGTAAGTATATCTCCTTATGATTTTATCCAATCTCATAAATAAATTCCTCAACATTAAGAAAAGGAACTTAGAACAAAAACATTGTCCTAGATAGTACCTTAGATCATCACAAATTTATGGCTTTGTGATTGTTGGCCTTTTTATAGCCATGTTCTCTACCACTCTCCATCAGATATTGATGGTTATATTTCTCTTCCATATCCATGATTTACTACATGAAACCCTAGTATGTGTTATTTTCAGTAACCTTCATACTTACCACTCTTTATTTCAAATAGAGGCCTCATTAATCCATTTTTCGATGTGGGATTTCAACTGTGATATTTTGAAATGTCAACCCCAAGTTTCCAATACCAAGCATAAATTGTGAGGACACAATTTATTGAAGGAGGGGAGAATGTAATAACCCAATCTTTCACGGTACGCTTCTCTTTGAATAATACAATAGTGTGTGTTATATGCAACTTCGAGTTCTAATACACCACAACCAATCAAATTAGCCATTAAGAATAGTAATACTGACCTTTTGAAATTTTATACATTTTATCTTTCAAAATGAAATTCATTTTTGGATTCAGAATATCGAAATTATCTTAGGGTTAATTTTTGGTACTTTTCTCATAACTTTCATATTTTGATGAACAATGAAAATTACTAAATTTTAATTAAAAACAACTTTTTTAATCAAAATAATTAATAGTGATAAATTATGCATTTGAGTGATTTTAAAGTATAATTATATTATATTTTTACCATTTAATCCATTGTTGGTCATTGGACATAATTTCACATTTAAACTAGACATAAGCAAGTGTCAATCTTTTGATAGTTATTATTTCTTAAAACACGCTATTTGTTTTGACAACGGGAATTAATTTTTAAATTAATTAATAAAACTTATATGTTTTGAATTTGGTAAAATATAAATCATTTTTTAATTCATAATATCAAATATATATTAGGACGAATTTTTGGTATTTTTATGAGAAACATCAATTTTTGATGAATAGTGAAAAACACTGAGTTATTGGTTAAAACCGATTTTTTTATTTAAATAATTATTTATTTTATTTAAATTAATTTATGTCAAAATAGATACATAATACTTATATAAGTTCATTGTAATTCATTGGAGTTAGTTTATAATAAATTTAGATATATAAAAATTTTATTGAACTTTTCACCGTCTTTTACCCACCTCCTTGGAGAATTTGAAAATTCACATAAAACTTAATTTTACCGCTTCTGTGAGTTGAATTTTGAAAATCCGAGAGACACGGTTAATATAAATGAGTAAAATATGGTTCAATAAGATAAAAATAATTTTTTGTGAATAGTAACTTTTTACTTTTATTTACCGCGGTTAAAGGTAAATAGGGAAATTCAAGGTAAAAAGAATATTTTAATAATTCAAAATTACCTTAACACATGTCCTAACATTATTGGATAAGTAATGACCGAACATGATCATCTTTGGGTCTAATTTGGGACCTCATGGAGCCACTTATGAATGATAATGACATTTTTGATTAATTAATTTAATGTAAAGGCAAAATTGACATAAACAAAAAACCTTTTAGTAATTAATTTTTATGTGGTGTTATATAAGTAATATTTTTGAATATAAATATTTATTAGAAATATAAAAATATTTTCTACGTAATGGTATTTTATTTATAATTTTTAGACATTAAATAATTTAATTTATTTATGACATAATGATGATGCAGTAATTACCGTAGTAATGAAAGATTAAGATAATTGATATTATAAATACCCAAATAAATGTAATTTGAGACTTTTTATGAATTCCAATAATTTTATAGGTTAATATGACATATTAGTATTGGTTATATGAATTTTTTTCGAAGTAATAATGCTGTTATAAATTTATCAAAAACAAAATACCCAATAGTGCCAAAATTGACATAAAAGAGTTTTTAAAACAAATATTATATTATTAATTGATATTATATTCCTAAAAATATAAGGTTCGGAAAAAGGACTTATATCATGATACATGTATCATTAATGGACCACTTGGGGGCCGATTGGAAGTTTATAGTAAGTTTATTAACCATATAATATAAAAATACAAAGAGACATGGTAAATGTCAAACTAATTAACTAAGAGTTAAAACTAAAAGATAAGGTTAATAAAATGAACCAAACCTATCTAAAACCTATTGGTTGAGTGGATTGCGACCCATACCCACCTTAGTCTCGAAATAAATAAATTTGTAGCCATTATAAACCGAATATGAATTTATTCTAAAATAATATTTTAAGTTTTTCCAAAGGTGCCCCTCACCCCTATTATAAAAGGGAACTCACCCTTCACTCTAATTCACAACTTCTAAGCCATTTGGATCGGCCAAAACCTGCCCAAATACCCTATAAAATATCCTACCTTCAACCTAGAGGCCTTATTTTGATCATAAATCCATCCTAAGGAGCCCTTTTGATCAAATCAAAAGGAAGAACCCGAAGAAGAGGTAATGATTTCACCCCACTCTTTCAAGTTCCTTTCTTCTTCCACTTCCTTTTTCTTTTTTGTTTCCATTATAAAATAATAACTCCAGTATCTTCTATATACTGTGATGTTATTATAATTATGGTACAACCAAATTCATTATTCTATCCACTCTTTGAATGACATGTCACCATACGTGCGTACGTACGACTTACCGTCTCCACGTCGTGGTGTAATTGTTATTCAATACATTATTATTTGGATAGGTATAATAATGATGTTTATTTGATGTAAATAATAAATATAAAATGATAATGATTCTGTATATATAATATAACATCCAATTATATGTTATTATAATATCAAAAGAATTATATTTTCGCTCGTGTGTACGTACGGATTACCGTCTCCACGACACGATGAGATTCATTTCCAAGTTCACCATTCATCAACGATTATAAATATATATATATATTACTAATAAGTATGTAATATATGAAATAATAATGCTACTGGAGATATATATATTTATATATATAAGTATTTATGTACTTACATATATCTTATTCACTTACTTCTGTTCAATACTATATGAAGACAGAAACAACGTTTATGCGTACGTACGGACTACCGTCTCCATAAATGGTGTTTTCCATTTCATATATATGTCTATTATACATATTTATATTCTAAATATATATAATATATAAATCATGTTTTATATTCTGGAAGTATTTAAATCATGATCTATGTGATAAAATCAAGAGTAACAAGTTAAAACACGTACGATAAAGAAATCGATTATTATCCGAAATATTAATATAACATGGAAATTATTATTAATTGGGTAGTATAAAGTCATAAATTAATAATGTATGATATTATAAATATTAATATTGTTCTGGTATAATTTAATAACATAATATAGTCTTCATACAGGAGGTTAGAAATACCCTCGAATACAGGAAAGTGCAAGGTAAGGGGTTTTCATCTCACTCCTTATTCCTGTGAGATTCATGCCATATTGCCACTATTACCTTTTGAGTGGTGTATGTACTTCCCATAATTGTATTCTTTGTGTAATAAAATTTAATTTATTTGTATTTATGTATTCATTGTATGATACCTCTTTCATGGGGTGTATGTTTCGTAAGTTACCAAATTGGTAAGGGTTTATTTCGCAATCTCTTCATTATCCGAGGTTGTTTATACGTAATTATCTACTGAGACCTCTTTATCATCCACATCCATGTTTCTTAAAAATGTATTTCAAATCATTCTTACTATTTTATAGACTATGGTTTAAAGTCATTTATACCCTTGTTGACTTTTTATAAGATGTTTATAAAGGAATCTTTCCGTCGTTTTCCAAACAAGGTCCTTTTTAACCTTTTCGACAAAATTATGGTAATAATGTCTTTTTTTACGGCGGGTGCGGCTATTTTCCACCGTTATAAAATCGTTGAATCTTCCCTTACAATCTTATAAGAATATTTTGAAATTAAATGTTTTATTTTATAATTATGTGACTTTTAAATGATTTAAAAATGAATATTTTAAGAGTTTTTGAAAGGTACTCTTTATCAAGATCAAAATTTTAAATGTTTTAAAGATTTATCTTTATAAATATTTTTAATTAATGTTCATGTTTTCAAAATGATTTTAAGGATTTATTTATATGGACATGAATGTTTTGAAATGATATTTCTTTTAAAAATTTTCAAAGTGGCATGGGACACTTTGATTCAAAAATATATTTTAAGTTACTTCCTTTATAAATGTGTGACTTTTAAATGATTTCAAAAAAAGAGATATTTCTCTCAAATAGTTTTGATTTCATCTATGTCAACATACTTTGATGGATTTTAAGCTTATTTGAAGTTGATTTATTATGATTCAAAACTTCTATACTGTATTGATGTTTTTGTGATATGTTTGACCGTGGATGTGTTATTTTTATACCATTCATGGTTTATGAAGAAAGTATTGACATTTATTATGCTAGTTTTAATACGAATGTTTTTGTTATGTTTAAACCTGTAAAGACCCATAAAATTCAAGGGAAATTTTTTCTTAATTTTCTTTTGGATTTTACAAGAACGCAGTTTCTGACGGCACCTGATTCCGAGGCCCGGTGTGCCCGAAATTTCTATCCGAAGTTTAGCTCGGGTACATTCAGTGAACGAACGAGAGGGAATTTCTAACTTTTGAACCGGTGCTCGGAATCGAATTCCGAGGGCACTGATGGATTCGCAGCGCCGGTGATTTCTTAAGAACTCCTTTTATGGAGTTGCGTTTTCATGAGAGAAGTTGATAAAAATTGTGGAAGTTAAAATAAAAATTTAACTACAATTTTTATTTTCTCTAAGTGGATTTAAGCTTTGGGTGAAAGTTGGGTAACTACCCAACTTCCCATGGGAGGTTATGAGGGTGGTGGGGCCCAAAAGAACCCCACCCCTTCACTTTCCTTAACTCCCTCAACTCACAATTAAATTTGATAACTTAAGTTTTAATAACTTAGGATATTAATGAAGTGAGTTTAATGTGAGTGTTGGAATTTCAAACCTTATGTTGAGTTAATAAAATAAGTAAGGGAATTATTTTATTTTTGTTGGAGTCTTGTTGCCTTGGGAGCTTTGGGAGAAAAGCTAAGGGAGTCTTGAGTTTCTTCATCCTCTTCGTCGAAGAACATGAAGAACGCGAAGAACGCGAAGAACGCGAAGAACGCCAGATTCCTCGGAGGTCGACATCTCCTTCCACGACGTCTCCTTCCGCGACGCCTCTTCCCGCGACGGATATTCCGTGACGAATCCTCGTTCGACGAACCTCCATTCAAGCTACGCCAAAGTAGGGGTTTATTTATTTATTTTGTTCGTGAATACTACCTTGTCGTTCTTTGTGAAAATACGACCAATTGCTATCGATTAACGAGAGGGGTCCGGACCGCACAAATACAACCGACCCTCATCCATTATTGATGTTGTTTCTAATGTGGTTGGAATGGGAATGGCACGGTGCCATCGCACCACGCGGAATCGTGCGACAAGTAATGCGCGGCGCCGTCGAGCCGCGCCGGAGAAACACAAAAGCACCGCGGTCGGAGCGGGGCCGCGACAGAGGGGTGTGATGCCGTCGCACCGCACTAGATGAATGAAGGTCGCGGCCGATACCGGGCCGTGGCGGAGCATGGGATCCGGCGGCCGGAAGCGGGCCGCCGGTGTCGGAGCAGGGAGGGGACCGGCCGTCGCCGGTCCCGTGGTGGCAGAAACCGGAGGTCCAGGGCGGGCCGATCGGACAAGGGAAAGCCGGGGGTTCAAACCTCCGGCCGGCCAGCTGAGCGACCCCCATTAAGGGGGGTCGCGGTTACAAACCAGGGGGGCAGGCGCCCCCCTCCTCAACGGCTTGGCCGTTTGGCCGAGTGCCTGGCCAGCGCGCCCAGCGTGCCACGCCCAGGCCGGGCCGGTCCGCGCCGGGCCGCGCCAGCTGGGCAGGGCTGCGTGCAAGCGGGATGGACCCGGACTCGGTTCGGGTCGACCCGGTGCGGGCTGACCCTGGGGGTATCGGGCCGGGTCGGACCGGGCCCGAACCCCTTAATACATAATATCTTCTGGTCGGTCGCTCATAACTTGTGCTACGGGCCTCCGATCGACGCACTGTCAGTTGCGATGCGATCCTTGGATCGAGTCGGTCGTTTCGGTATATCGCACTCAAGGTTTCAGAATACTTTGGGTTCGGTCGAGTTGGTTCGTTCACAAAACCAACCGGGCCCTCGGAGCGGAAACGCTCATATCTTGAGGTCCGGACGTCCGATTGACGTACCGTTGATTTTGATGGATTTATCTAGGTGAGACGGATCTTTTGGCTTACTCTGACCAAGGTTTGGACGCAGGTGGAGTATGGTCAGGTTGGTTTTGCTTTAAAAACCAACCGGGCCCCTGGGACGAAAAAGCCAATAACTCTCAGACCGGACGTCCGATTGATGCGCCGTCTGCGACGTTGAGTTCCTGTTGACGATACGGAACTTTTGGATACATCAACTCTGGACTATGTGTCAGTTGATGTATCAGCCTCTCGGCTCGTGGAGCGGACCCTCCCGAACGAGCTTACTGTGTGCGGGAACCCTAGATCTGGCTGCGTTGCGACTGTGACGACGACGACGACTGTACAGAGATCCTCAGTGGATTTGACGGCGATGACTACAACACTCAACGATCCTACGTGGATCAGTGCTACCGATCCTGTGTGGGTCAGCGCTCAGCGGTTCTGTGTGAGCCAGCGCCTACAGATCCTGTGTGGGTCCGATCCTGTGTGGGTCTTTGCGGGGGTTAGTTACCTATCGATCCTTTGTGGGTCAGATCTTTTGTGGGTCATTGCGGGGGTTAGTACCTATCAATCCTTTGTGGGTCCGACGACTTAGATGAATCAGTGGCAATATCTGATCATCTCTATCATCATACGAAGAAGTATACCTATGTGAGCTAAATCCTGTTTTGCTTTCCTATGTGGATTGTGTTGTGCTATCCTGTGTGGATTTACGTTTTGCTTTCCTCTGTGGACTGGGTTGTACTTGGGCTCGGATGTTGGAGCCAAACGGGAATTGATGACTTAGGTATATGTATGGGCATATACCTAAGCAATGTCGGATGTTACTTCGTTATTGTATCTTTCCTTTGTGGATTATCTTTTGTGGATTCTGGGAGACCTTTGGGGGTCTCGGGGTCCCTACTGAGTAGCTTATACTCACCCCTGCATGGGCTATGCCCGCACTACGTTGTGTTGGTTGCAGACGACGGACAGCGCTGATCGCGGTTGAGGCTGGCGGAGCAGGTCAGTACCCGGAGGTGGACCACTGGGCGGAACATACTCGGAGCGGACGACTGGACCCAAAGAGTTGTGGAGGCTATCTATACTCACCCTTCAAGTGGGACTTCTAGTGGACGACTCGACGTTGCGGCTCTACTTTTCAGTTGCTGTTTTCCCTTTCCAGTTGTACTTTAATTTCAGTTTGGGTTTGTATACTGGCCCACTTACTTTTCCGCACTTACTGTTGTACTCAGTTTTTACTTAGTGTTTACTTCTACTTCTTGTTTGCTCTGTGATGTTTGTTTACTTTACAAAGGCAATGCCTTCCCTTTTACCGGGATTTACGCCTTGGTGCTAGTCGCCATCCCCTGGCCTATGGAAGGAGGGCTTTGGGTAGTCACGGCACGGGCCCCGAGGACGGGTCGTGACAAAACCTGTTCATATGAGGAATGCATTGGAATTAGTAATTGATGGGTGGAGCCTGCTATAGCTCCTCGATGCATCGATAGGTCTCATGAGACAAACTAGTGTCTTGGCACAAGGCCTTGACAAAATCTTATTTGTAGTCTTGGCACAAGGCCTTGACTATGTGGTTATGATAGTCTGGCATTATGCATTCCATCATTATGAAAGTTGTTATTGATATTGCATGTGATTATTCGACTAGTAGAATATCCATGTGAATAATTAAAAGGAATTATTTCATTTTATCTTTTCCATATTATGCTGAAGTTCAAGTTTAAAGTCTTTTGTTTTAGTTATACACTACCTTAAATGTTTATGCCTATTTATGAAAGTTTCTGCTGTATTTCTTACCCTTACTGAGCGTTTGATCTCACCCCTTTCTATGTTTTATTTTTCCTAGGATTCCAAGAAGTGTATTGTGATTGATATGCAAGTTTAATCCAAGGGAATAATGGAGTTCATAAATATTATTTATGTTGTTTTGTATGTCTTAAAGTGCAATGTAACATTCATGTATGTAATCTATTTTCCAAGACTGCTAAACCGATCGGTCATTCGGGACTTGATTCCTTGTAATCATGCCAATGTATTAAAATAATGCACTGACTCTGGGTAACTGGGGTCGGGGTGTTACATCAGTACTGGTGGCCAGGTATGGAGAAAGCTGTAGCAGAATTTTCTTCTAGATGCCTCACTTTCCAGCAAGTGAAGGCCGAGCACCAGGTACCAGTAGGAATGAACCAACCCCTCAAGATACCAGAGTGGAAGTGGGAAGGGATATCTATGGACTTTGTGATGGGGTTAACACGTACGTTCAGAGGGCACGATACTATTTGGGTGATCATTGACCGACTCACCAAGTCAGCCCACTTCCTTTCTATTCGAGAGAAGGGTTTCGTAGAGGGCTTGGGACGTCTCTACATTCAGGAGATCGTGTGACTTCACGGGGTGTCTTCGACGATAGTCTCAAACCGTGACACATGTTTCACATACTAGTTGTGGAAAGGATTTTAGGAGGCTTTCGGGACTTAGATTCGCTTGAGAATATTTTTCACCCACAGAAAAATGGACAGACTGAGCTAACCATCCAGACCATAGAGGACATGCTTCATGCATGTGTCCTAGATTTTGGTCACAGTTGGGAGGACCACCTACCCTTGGTGGAGTTCGTGTACAATAATAGATATCTCTCCACTATTGGTATGTTCCCTTTTGAGGTCTTTTATGGATGACCGTGCAAATCACCCTTGTGCTGGACGGATCTAGGAGAGCCAGCACTCATGGGCCCAAAGATGGTACGGGCTACCACTGAAAAGGTGCAGGTCATTTGAGAGCAGATGAAGACTTCACAGAGCCGACAGAATTCCTATACTGATAGGCGACAGAGACCACTGGTGTTCCAGGAGGGGGACCACATATTCTTGGGAGTCTCCCCTTGACGGGGACTAAAAAGATTTGGCCGAGGCGAAAAACTCTCACCGAGGTTTATCAAACCATTTCTGATACTTTGGAGGATTGTCAAGGTGGTGTACCACTTGGCACTGCCACCGCAGTTGGAGAGGGTGCGTGATGTCTTCCACGTATCCTAGATGAGGAGATACATGCATCACCCATCTCACATTATTGACCATGATGAGTTTGATATTGACGATGGGGTGACTTTTGTAGTGTACCTAGGGGAGATAGAGGATCAACAAGAGTGGATCCTTCATGGGCGGTCGATACCTCTGGTGTGCATTCTATGGTAGCACGGGAAACTCTAGGAGAGAACATGGGAGCGAGAGTCTCATATGTGTGCCCAATACCTCTCTTTGTTTGTGTTGCCTTGTTTTGATTTCAGGGACATAAAGTCCCATGGTGGGGAAAATGTAATGACCCAGAATTTGCAATAAATTTTTTCACGGTTTGTTAAAGTTAATGTGATACCATCCTCTAAGACGACACAAGATTCCGAAGCCTGGGGAACCCGAAATAATTTTCCAAACTTTATTTAATTACGTTCAATGGACGTGCAGGAATATTTTCTTAACTTTTGAACCGGTGCCCGGATTAAAAATTTGTGGGCACCGTTGAATCTAGAATATTGGGTTTTGCCTAAGGGGGACCTAACTTTGGTCGGAGAAGGTCGACCGAGAAAGATATTTTTTGGACCTTTTGTTATAAAAAATAAAATAAAATAATTTTAATTTCTATAACCACTCAGCGGAAATATTGCGTAATGTAATTCTAGGGATGAAACGGTTACGGGGTCAATAAATGACCGGTTTCCCTTTGACTACGTAATCGCACCGCTCGTGCGATTATGTCACCCTATTAATTGCGGTTCATTAATGCTCCACATTAATGAACATAGCGTTGGGAGGGTACTCTTGAATTATAACCATTTGTTGGAAAATTAATGGAATAAATGCAGGAGAACCTCTGACAAAAAGCTAACAGATTTCTTCCTCAACAAAGAACGATGGACGCCTATGAAGAACCGCTTGGAGGACGAGACAGGATTCAACGAGCGGTGATGAGAACCACCGAACCACGAACCGATGACAATGACGAAGGAGGTTCCATTGATCATCGTTAGTGGATGCCTCATCAAGGTAGGGGTTTTTGTTTTTAATATTGTGATATTCCTCCTTCCACATTCTTGATTTATACGAAGATCGTCGATCAACCGACCAACAGATTGATCAATGGATCATTTTTTAAACACAGGAGGTTGATGTGGGATTACAAGACGAGAGTTATTTCTAAATTCTCCAATTGTTACTAACACCCCTTGTTAAAGTGCTAACGTTGAGGGCGCATGCCAATCCAAGCAAGGCTTGAACCCTCTACCAATATTTTTGTTCTTGTGTTTCCCATGCGTGGCCGAGAAATGTGACGAAAAGGAACAAATACAGGTCATGTTGTGGCATCAGTGACCTGAGAGGCTCATAGGTGCAGAAGGCACCAAGAAAGGAACATCGGAGCACGTTCGGTGGCCCATAGAAAGAACCGCCTGTGCGCCATGGTGGCGGCTGCTGGCAGTGGCCAGAGGAGGCCCGTAGCAACCGGCCACCGACGTTGGGTAGGCGGGGCACCGTCGCGCGCCATGGTGGGCATAGGCGTCCGACCTGAGCCAGCTATGCAAGAGAAGGGTGGCGCCCGTAGGCACCGCTGGCAGCAGCAGCCGTGGCCAACGGGCTGCTGTAGGTGGGGGCAGCGTGGCCCCACGTCGTGCCGCGTCAGCTTGAGATCGGTTGGACAGCTAGCCGACTGCTACACACCGTGGGGAAGCGCCCCACAGGCTGGATGAAATGGCCCCAAATCCACAGGGCCAGCTGGAGACACAGTTCACCTTCAGGCAGACCAAGCCAAACGTGGGCTGGTCAAACAGGCTGGACCCGCGACCAACTGGGCCAACGCGGGTGGGTCGAGCCCCACCTGGTGGGTCGGGCCAACCGCGGCTCGGGCCCGAGAACTAGCTAGGCCGACCCCGATAGGCCGAACCCACGAACTATCCAGGCTGTGCCCGACGGGCCGGACCCAGTGAACCAGGCCGACCCTTAATGGGCCAAACCTGGGTGGGGTCGGGTAGACCCTGAGACCCATTGCGTCGGGCCAACCTGGCCGAGTTGGACTAGGCCGAGACCCAACTGGCCCCCGATTAAAGAAACGCCCGTAACTGACAAACTAGGTGTCCGTTTGACAGGCCGTTAGTGGAGTTGGGGCCCCTTTTTGGGAAGAGGTCCCTTTGGCATATTCTAGCGGGCCCGACCGAGCTGGGCCGGACCGAGGTGTGATCACCCCCGTTTAATGAAAAGGGGTGTAACTAATAGACTAGGTGTCTGATCGACACTCCTTCTGTGGAATAAGGACCCTTGTGATAAGGATGTACTTTGGAGATACTCTAAGTGAGTTTTGATGGAGTTTGACGTTCGACCTGGATTGCATCAGACTTGAATCCAACTGGGTCCTTTTTACAAAAGTGCCCATATCTCACAGACTGAGCGTCCAATCGACGCACCTTCTATTACGTTGGGACCCCTATGATGGGGAGGTCCCTTGGGTATTATTTTTTTGGGACTTCGTACTGGTTGAAATATGCCTGATGGCTTGAGGGTCAGAATCTTCCGGAGATCAGGCATGCTTTGTGCGGGAATCCAGTGGATGGCTGTGACATGAAGAAGAAGAGTGACCAATATGGGTCCGCATCAGAAAATCTAAAGTGGGATTGTCTAGTTTTATGAATAATCATCCCTACCTCTATACCAGCGACCTATACGGGTTAGCACCAACGATTAATACGGGTCATCACCAGCGACCAATACAGGTCAGCATGAGCGACCAATACGGGTCAGCACCAGCGACCAATACGGGTCATCATCTAGCAACCAATATGGGTCAGCATATAGTGACCTATAAGGGTTAGCAGTAGAGTTACTACAGATAAGATGATCTAGAATTATGACTAGTTATCCCTATCCCAGTAACCTTGAAGTTATATTGTTAGAGTGAGAATTCTATTTTTCTTTGTGCTTCATGATTTAGATCATTCTTGTGATATTCCCTTTGTGGTATTTCTTGTGATTTTTTCCTTTGTGGATTACTGAGAGACCTTTGGGGGGTCTTGAGGTCCCCTACTGAGTTGTTATACTCACCCTTGCATGGGCTCCGCCCACACGTATGTGTTTGGTGCAGACTACTGACGCTCCAAGGAAGCCTTTGGAGGTTCAGGACTTGGTGGATCTTGGTGTGATGGGAGCAGTTGATATCCTCTTCTTCGACTTCAGACTTATAGCTAATACACTCCAAGTAGAGCTCTAGGGAATATGTGACAACTATTTACTTTATTTTCGGTTTCAAGGGCTTGTATTCCGGCCCACTGTTTTCAATTTATATTTGTACTTCTGGTTGTACTTTACTCTCATGGTTATACCTTACTTTTTTTGATTGTTTACTTCAGTTTCCATTTTTTAGTGTGTATAGATCTCTAAGGAAATGCCTCCCATATTCGGTAAAAGCCTTCAGGTGCTAGTCACCCACCCTTAGCCTATCTAATGCGGGCTTGGGGTAGTCATGTCCAGGCCTCATGGGATGGGTCATGATAGTTAAAAAATTTTCCTTGTACACATTTTAAATGTAGAGATATAATATCATCCTTGAGACATTGTTCTATCTTTTGAACTAACAAAGTTTCATCATAAAACTGACACTGATACCAAATAAATCATATTGACCTCAACTAAAAAAATTGTATTGATAGTTTTAAGGGGTTCCATTAAACTCACCTTTTCTTAAAATATGAATACAAAAAACTGATATAAAATGTAAGGAATATCTTTTGCACTAAAAATTGTGAATTTCAATACAATGTTGGACCTTTTGTTATACCAGATTGATTTTTTACAGGTGTCCAAGTCATTGCGGAAAACTCATATAAATATAATCATTGGGAAGGAAATATGACCATTTAGGATCTACCTATAAGTACCCCATCATTCAAAGTGTTTTCTACTGATCAATTTCATTTGAAAAATCATAGTGTGTGAGTGCTCTAAAGCTTACCAGAGTGAACTACTTGTTATTTATACTTGTAACCTTTTTTTAGTTTGTATTTGTAATCATAATGACCGATCGTGTGAATATGATCGAGGGCTCTCTAGGTAGAGAGATAGAAAGTCTGATCATTGTATCGAGGGTTACTGTGGATATGTAGATAGATAATACAATCCTCATATAGAGAGAACACATGAATTGTGAGATAGACCAGTCATTATATTAAGGGATTTATCAAGTAAAGGAAAGAAAAAATTTATTATATGTATAAAATAGGGGACCTTTATCCTATGTTATTAGATACCCTACTCTTTGGGATAAAAGAAGTGTATTCATTTGTATTACTTTTTTTATTATATGTTTTTATTTATGCTGCATAGAATAGAAAGTGATACATTTATATTCATATTTCTATTTGTATATTGTTTATTGTAATAGATTTTATTATGATACAATTGTTTTACACTAATTAATATTCTATATGATTTAGTATACAATCAATAATTTTTATATTACTATGATATATTGTAACCATTTTGGGTATGATTATTTTTGTATTACATTGATATATCATAACCATTGTGATTACGATTATTTTTTTATTCCTTCACTACTATGAATATGATTAAACTCTGATTACATTATCACTACCTAATAATTATGATTCTATACTCTGTGAAGGTAGAATCAATTTCTCATTCTGACCAGTGACTTACATATCAGAATCCACTTGATTATGATATTTTTATCGTTGGACCCAAGGTTCAAGTCCGATAACAATTTAAATACTTAATAGGCTTTGTTAGAATGATTTATTTAAAATTGTTAAACAAATATTCTTTCAATGTTAGAAATGAGTGCTTTTAAACCTATAATTCACTCACCTCTTGTATTTATCCATCTTATATAAATTACAATCCAACAATTCTTTATTTCATTTATAGATGTTTCTAAATATATCCCAATGGATTTTTTATATCTCGATTACTTTAATATTGAGATACTATATTTGTGAAAAATATGAAGAAATATTATTTTTATAATGAATATCATTATTCAAGTTCTTTCTATCTACTTTTTTCATAGAGATACCTTATACACATTGAACAAAACCATGTGCAGTTTCCACTAAATCATACAAAATAGTATGAAAAATATAGTATTATCTTAACATTATATATATACTAAATTATTTCAATAATATTTGGATTCTCTTTGATTTTCACTCAATTAATATTTTCTATAATCATAAGAAAAAAATGATTACCAAATATACATGCATAGATAAACTCTTCCAATTAAAACTCTAAACAACAAATAATCAATAATGGGAACCCAAATTCATTGATACCACATGAAAATTACATAAAAGATTAGTGAGATATCACTAACAGTTGAGTGAATATGTGAATTCTATTCTATTTAATTTTCTTTTTGAAAAAACCTTGATAAAAAATTAATTTTAATGATATAAAAAATGTCACACTTAATAATTCACACACAAAAAATTCCGAACTGATATTTATAAGGTTAAAAAATCAAAATTAATAGTTAATTAATTTCATGATCAAGAATAATTGGTGACAATAAAGTCTACTGGTATCATCAGGATGGATTATAAATATTTTGGGTTTATCCTTTTACTAATGGCATAATAAAATTCTATTAAATATCTATTGTTCTCAACTAGTCATAATGGCATGGAATCAATTTATAACAAATATAGTTTCTTTAAAAAATAATATTTTTACCATGTCGTTTTAATTATTATTCCTAATGATCACATTTTTTATTTATATATCACTTCATCTTATAATTGAAAAGCATTGGGTTTTCTCAATTTTTTAAAAAAATTATTTTTTATCAAACCATCATATTTATCATTGTAGTAAAAACTATTATTAATTAGTGATTTGAAATTTAATATCCATAGTCAAACCAATAACATTATTCATAATTCATGGACCTAACACAAATACAATGTGTGATGAATAGAGCATGGATAAGTATCAATGTATGTAAATCTCCAAAGCCATGGAATCCTGCTTGAGTGAAATAAGGAAATGATCATATTAGATGAAGGACATAATAAAAGAGTTATAATAATTCATCATAAAACATGTTATAAAAGTATAAATATAATGTAATGATACTCAAACCATGGTCATAATAGAACAAAAGTATAAGGTTATACCAAATAATTAAAATTCAAGTAAAAATACTTCTAAAATATTGAATAGATATAATATTTAAATTAAATTCCATTACATTTTTTTACTAATAATATTATTGTTTATAAAAATTAGTGTGTTCAACCCTTACTCTACCCCATGCCCCTATAGTAAAAACAGTATAATGGTATGTGAAAATGACAAGAAGATCATCCACCTTTGTTTGTAAAGATGAAAAAAACATAGCCAATGAGATACAATATTGCACCAGCGACTGATTTAAGAATCCATGGTTAAGTCAATAGATGATTATTTGGGAACCCTAATAAAACAACATGAATCTGAAATGTTTAAAAGTTTCATTAACTAAATAATTGGGATTAAAAAATATTAATACCACACATAGAAATATAAATATGGAAAGGCTCATAGACCCCAACAATATATATATATGGAGAGACCTAGTGTAATGAACACGAATGGGTTGACCCAACCTGTTACCCATCACATCTCTCTAAAAGACCCAAATGGAAATCCCAATACCCATGGGTAGGAATCTACTTCCTAGGTATCATGAATGTACACATGGAAATAATTTTATCATCATGTAAATTGTAAAGACAATAATGTTCCAATCAGAAATCCAACATTACCCATTCAAAAATGGGACACCCACATAATCAAATATACAATTTAAATTTAAATGATACATACTATCAAATAATAATGTATTATAAATAAAATAATATATTAACACCAAAATAAATAATAACAATTAGAATGATCAGATTATACATATAGCGGATGTATGAAACAAATGAAATGCCTAGAAAAAATCACTGATACAAAGTAGAACAAAATGAAATACCAAAATAGTACATTAACCACTAAAATTGACCCCATGTTACCCATAACCCCTCACTAATTCCTAATCCATACCTCAATGGTCTAACCTACATATGTTCTCTAATAAAGGCCAGCTAAATCAAAAAATATATAATAATATAGGTGCCTAAATGAAAATAATATATCTACATATACCAAATGAGACGTTCATGATGTGTGTAAAATATGCCGAGTAAGATTTAACCAATGTGTTTCTGTTGTTTCCTTTAAAAACACATTTCATTAAAACTAGCTTGGAGTATAAATATAAAATTTGTTTTCCCTAAGGTATTTTAACTGAAAATAGAACATTCCATAAGTCACATTTATCAAATATCCCCCTTCATATAATAAGTATAAATCATTTTTATAAAAAAATTATCATATAGAATGAAAATACATTAACTACTTAGAAAATATAATCATAAACCAATTCTCATTAAAAAATGATTTAAAAATTACACTTTTTAGAAGATCACTAATTTCCCTATTCCAAACATATTCCAACTTATTTAATATTTTTTTAAAAACCTAGAATATCATAGTAATATAATGTATACATACATAAACACCATGATATCACAAGAACATAAAAAATAATGGTTCCATGAAATATTTAAACATCTAGGGGACACATTGAATGTATATAAAGAATAAAATAGGCATGTACTCATCAAAATAAATGTATTATGGGAAACACACTATGTTATTACCTAAAACAATACTGGACTTGGTTTTCATAATTCCACTATGGGTCATAGTGTATGTTTATTAACTTATTCTATTTCTCCTTATATGTTATACCAATGATTATGAAAACCACTAGGATACACTACACATATTGGGAAATATATAATGATAACACAAAACCTCAGTTTATCATGAACCTATTTCTTTTACTAGAAACTATATCTCCTATAAAAAGTTAAAAAATATGTGAGGGTAAAGTAATCCAAGGATTATGACATGATCAATAACAATGGAAAATAAATAATTCCCACATCTTCACTAAACCACCATCATAAAAAATATTCCCTTTTCATATTTATAGGAATACAAAAATATATATCAAGATAATCAATAACCATTTATTACACTGAATGTAAATAATAGTACCAATAATGGTGCTGGAAGGAGTGTAACATGATATTTAAAATGAATTCCATTAGATTATCCAAAATGGACTTTGACTAAATTATTGGGATTCAAATCCTTTTCACACCACATTAAGTCTCATTTAAAATGATCCCTTTAAATCACCATATATTTCTATATGCATAAATCAATGATAAACACATATAAATCCATTTAAAATAACATTTCATTTTAAATAATTTAGGAAATATATCCATTTAATCGTATTGAAACAATAATTTCTTGTACCACACAATTCCCTTTGAAAAAATAATCATCTTAAAAAAATAGTGTAATACACTCATTAAATAATCCATGTAAAGTGTAATCAAACACATGGTTCTGAAACATAAAATTACAAATTTTTAAAAAATAATATTCCCTTTATGAAATGTGTGAATACATTTGGATTAATTATAAAAACCATAGAGGCTATGACATATTACGTTAATATATGAAAAAGAGATTATAATCCATGTTTAATTGAATGAAAAATTATTTAAATGAAATGAAAAAACAACAAATTTCGATCATGTTGAACCAATTCAAAATGTTTCGCCATCGATGGTGAATGAATCAAAAATCATGAACACATCCTCATCTAGACCAAGTAATAATACACCTAATTTATCATCATGGAAATCCTAAATCATTGAAATAAAATCACCATAATATCTGTGTGACATTAAGACCAAATAAAAATGGTAAAAGGAAAAATAAACACAAATAAAAATGGGAGAGGAGGGTATACCATAGAAAAAACCACATGAAATCAATGAGTATGTGCCATAAAAATTTATTATTGTGGAATGAGGAAGCTCCATTCATGTCACATGGGTTAAAGAAAATAATAGGAGGGAGAAAATAGAGGAAATATTAAATCTATCTAGGGTTGAATTGTAATTTCATATTTCAAAAAAAAAACATTTTTGTAGGGGCTTCAAGTGGATATGTACACCATGGATTAGTACCCCTACCCATGAACCCATACAAGGTATCTTACATGGTTTCAGTGTGCTGGATCTACCTAATATAGTGCCGCAATCACCAATCCGTTGATGTGGAATCGAAATCCTCCCTCCTAGAACCCCTATGAATAATACCTTTAGTCTCAGTGTGAAGCTTCCCAAATAAACCAGGCCGGGGACATCAAGCCACTATGGAATATCCATCCATGCTATGGTGTATAGATCTTCACCACACATCCTCTATGGTAATTTTATCACCTCTCTGGCATGGTCCATTCAACATACCCTCACCTAACTCTAACTATGATGCAACCCAAGGATTGTGTCTTTGATCTCCCTGGTCAGACATACCAAAGGGCCTCAATACTAACCCCTACGACATGGCCTCCGAGGTCATTGTAGTGGCCCACTATAAACCTAACCTAAATCTTCTATAGACATCCCGATCCACCTAAAAATGGTGGTAAACATTGTTAAAAGCAATATAGAATATATTTAAATAATATTAAACTCCTAAATTACATTGGGGATTCACAATTATCCCCACAATGCAACTATCCCCACACAAATTGTTTAAAACAAATCTAGAACAATGACATGAAAGAACCCCATAGCTAGATAATATAAGGGAGGGTGGGAAAAAATAAAGGAATAAATCCATGATGTAGGTAACACCAGTCAACCACACTTGTATAAAATCAGTTGAATATTTCCTAAAAAATCATCAACACATGTAATCATTACATAACTATGATCAGAAATCACAAGACCTAGATAACAAAAATACTTACTAAAGGTCACCTAAACATATATACATCCTATAAATTATCGATATATTAGAAAAAAACAATAAAAAAAATTTATAATTAACTCAACGTGAATAATAATTCACTATAAACAACAGTAGCCATTCAAGAATTTTACTCTCATTCATATTCAAAGAAAAAAATAAAACATCCCAATGATCAAAATATAACATTAGAAAACCCACAAAATCCAATATCACTATAAATGTGGAAGGATAACATATTAAAACAGTTTCCTAAATGATAAATTATAAGGGACCTCACATTTGTTCACATTTTATAGTGAAATGGGAGATCTATGACCTCACATCAGGAAAAAATATCACTATGAACCCAATAAGATCGAAAACAACACCAAATTATGTATAATGTCAATTTCTTACATGAAAATATTAGTCACATGAAACAATATCCCACTACCTTACCTTTTCCATTCAAATAAAAATAAACATAAATAAATACAAACATCAAGGGTTGAGATAAAATATCAAGTCATGAACATGACTACCATAATAAGCACCTACCAAATGAGGAACCAAAAAAGGAACATGAAAAAATCCAATATTAATCACCTTAAGATCCATGATCCATTATAAAACTAATGAGGAAAATTAAAAAAAAGATCACCTATATATAATCTAATTATTTCATCTTACATGATTTTAAAAAAATGACTTGACCATTCTGAAAACTCTAGAGAATGTTGCTAACCCTAGAAAATGGGACAGTTTCCCCTAATTCATAGAGAAATAAATGATTATGTATACAACACACTATTTAATGTGTTATAAAATGAAAAATAATACAAGAGTCACACTAAAAGTACAAAATGATTCAAAATACATCTCATTATTATAGAAAAAAATTCTATATATCAACAGGGTTTCTAAGAAGAATAATAAAAGAACCTAATACATGAGCCTAACCCAAAAAAATATCACCCACGAAATGAAAAAAAATACCAAAATACATCAAGATAAAACTAAAAATAAAGAACTTACCAATGAAATGAATATAAGAAAAATAATTGAACATGCCCTTTCACTAAAAGAATACCTTTTTTTGAATTGGACACATACATAAACATGATTTGAAATCATAGAAAACTCGCTATTCAATGGAGTTACTTTATTTTGAAAACCCAAAAATTAATTTAAAATCCAAATAATTAAAAAAGGGTCTAAATAAAATTCCCCAAAGATCACACATTATTTAAAACATTTAATTTCTTTTAAATTAATAATCCACATTTTTTCTTATTTTTTACGAAAATATAATAATTAATACAACACCATTTAAAAAAAGACATCATAATAACAAATTATTTTACCCAAACTAGACACCTAGTTTTTAAAAACTCCCATTTTAAGAAATTCCATTTTCTAAATAAACCTAGAAGAGGATTTAAAAAAACTATTCAACGAAATCCTAATCACACAAAAACCATACCCATTTTTTTAAAAAAAAAATACATATAACTAATGAATAAGCCATGGTATAAAGATTAATAAAATAATAAATCATTATAACATCATCAAAACTACTCGAATCCCCTATCATTAGTGGAAACTACATTGGGAGAAAATATAAATATATGGAGTTCTAGAAAATAATTCCAATAGGGGTGTATATTAGCACATTAATTAATCCCATGGAAAGGTTATTCATGTTTCGATCTTATAGTATCTTAATGGATGTCTCAGGAACCATGTGATTTGGTTCACAAGGATATCTTGACCATGTGACCTAACCATGAAACTCTAATTTCCTTCAAATTTACATAAGAAACATAATGGGACTCTATAAATCACCAATACATTGACTATACAAATATATCATATCAAAACCCAACTAGAAAATCCCAAAACACTTTCAAATTCCAAATTAAATCCCCAAAAACCCCTTGTAGTTGAAGACCATAAATAAGAAAAGATCCCATGATACTCTCTCTATGCATACCACATGAGTTCAAACATACCTATATGATGGCTACATAACCTGCAAAAGAATAAAAATGACTATAATGAACGTAATATATTAGAAAACATAATTTCTAAAACCATTGTATAATGAAACACACCAGGTTGACTTGACATATCAACTAACTCAGCACATAAGAAATCCCATAGGGGATATAGATCACCATGGGGTAGAAACTAATTCTAGGGTATAAAAAAAATCATAGAAAAATGATTTCACTATGAAATAAATATTAAAGACAACTTGGATCCTATCTAGAAATCCATAATGAACCATCTATAAATAACACACCCACACCATCAAATAAATAGTTAAAATATAATTTAATCATTTAAATATAGAGTATTTATGTAATAGTAAAATAATAATTCAAAATTATAATAAAAAATAGTAATCTATAAATACTGTAAATGTAGGAAATAGAGGAAGCACTTCAAATAACTAACTCACTCATTGTATTGAAAAAATAAACCAAAATAGAACTTGAAAACCTATAATTTGATTTATGTGAACCAAAATCACTCACCTGGCCCCAAACCATCCCTCAATGTCCTAACCCCCAAATGATCCCTGAAGAAGAGAAGAAAAATAAAATAATGATCAATAGTCAATTTCCTGAAGGAAAACAATAGAGTTTCATATACACAATGGGATATATAATGATTATGAAAAATATTCCCAATAGGAAATCACCAAAGAGTTTAATCTATTTCCATTCAAATTTTTTAATTACTATAGATTGAAATATAATTAGAAAATTAGTTTTCCTAATACATGTATATAAAAATCTAGTAACATTATTTAAGTAACTATTATGAGACATCCCCCTTCATTGAATATGAAAATGGAAGAACAAAAATAATTTTATTAAAGAACACGTGACCAAAATAACAATGAACCGTTATGAAATTCATAAAAATAATCATACACCCTTTTCACTTTATAATTTTTTTACAATAATTACTATTTATAAATAAACTCCATATATAATTTAAAAAAACATTCTAAAAAATTATATATTTTTTTAAATTAAACCCATTAAATAACTATAATAAAATGAAAACACATACAAGCACCATGATATCATATGAATTAATAATAAAAAAATAAATGGAAGTGTTGAACAAGATCAATTAAGGTCTAGAATCCACAAAATAGTCATATAAGAAACCACTTAAATAGGTTTTCAATGGAAATAATGTATAAAATAAAATACATAGAGTTCTCAAATTAAAGAATATGGGATGTAGTTTATGGAATCATTCACAGCCCCCAAGTGGATCTATATAAACTCATTTGGTTTCCCTTTAGAGTTAATACATAGTTTAATGTAATCCCATTGGAGGAACTACACTATTAGGTAACTGACAAGTGAGTTCAAATCTCACTGTTGTGACAAAAATCCCAGATATTTATTAGCTGCAGAGGTTCCCATGACATGTCAATGTTTATGTGAGAAACTTAAATGCAAAGGATATTCACATAATCAAACATAAATAATAATAAAGAAATACCATATATCATATACAACATCCCCACTAAAATAAAACCCTTTCCCCATGCATATGAATCAGTAAATATACATCATGTTAATCATCACCCCTTTTGGTTCCATAATTTAAATTATTTAATAGAAATAAAGTGGCTCAATCAAAGCCTCATATGTTTATAAAAAACTCTTTAGAAGTATCCAAATGTGGCTTCAACATCATTATTAAGATTTCCTGGACTTCTTTTACCCATGAATTAAAATTTTAAAACAATCATTGAAATATATATTAACATATATTAAAATTAAATCACCGAGAACCTTATATGAAACAGTTTAAAAACAAAACTCATTTTTTTAAAAATGATTCTATAAATAATAACATTTCCTTATATTAATATAAATTTTCATTAAAAATACATTCTCATCTTTCATAACAAAAATGGGATAAAACAACATCACTTAAAAATATCATTTTAGAAAAATCCACCTATGAAATATAGAAATACATGGTTTGAAACATCATATTAATAAATATAAAACAATTTAAACATATTTTATGGAATGTGAGGAAATGTTTCAAAACATTTTAAATTACACCACAACAATAACATATAAAATTAATTTTAAAAAATATGGTGTTTAAAACTAAAAATAATTTAATTATATTTCATTTAAATTAACATCACAAAAACACATACCTCCCATAAAACATAATGCATATTATTCCAATGAGAATAGTTAACCATACAATAGAACACCCTTAGAAAGATGTAGTAAATAAAACCCCCAATGATATGTCACCATGATCCCTATTATCATCTAAGGAAACCCTTAGGTTTTATAAGATACATCCATATCAAAGAGAAATCACAGGAGGAAGTAAAATATTGGAAGAAAATAGTGAGATATGGGTTTAACATGGATAAAAATGAATAAAATATAAAATATGGTGAAAAATTTGAAGAAAATTTGATATAGATAAATTCACAGTCCTATGGTTCTGTTGAATAAGAGGAGGGAGAGAAGAGGGGAAAAAATAAATTAGTTGGGTGTATGATGGTAATATAACATTTATGAAAATTTAGATTTAGTGGTTGTGGTGTGGTCCTCACAACCGTGGTTCAACAGCCCCTACCAAGGAACCTATATGATATTTCCTAGAGGTATAGGGAATGGAGGGTATCCTGGAGCTAGTGTGAGGACCACAAGTTCCCATTGAGTCTATATAGAACTGCTATTGTTCTTTGGTGTGATACTCATCCCCTAATAACCTCTATGGAATATACCTCTGATGATGATGTAGAGGTTCCCAAACTAAAAGGCTTGGTAGTCTATGAAATTATGATTTATCACACCTTGATACTTTATGAGGACCTCCAAAAAATAGTATGATAATGTTCTTGTGGTTATTCGATACTCTTTGAATAAAAAACAATATCATCTATAAATACAATAACAAATTCATTAAAGGTGACTCAAAAGGATATTGTCATTAGATCCATGAATATAGTGCAAGAATTCATATGTACAAAGGTAATCACTATAAATTCATAGTGTTCATATTAAAACATTTCATGGAAATATACTCCCTCTCATACCATTAATGATAATAATTTTATCACCACACATCATATATTTTATTCCAAAAAATAGTATCCCATCACATCCTACATAGAAAATATCTCACAATAGAGAATTAATATTTCCAAATTTGAATATTCTATAAACTCAATGATCAAATAAGAGAATCATCATTGGTTCTATGGGATGAAACATAAATCTACCAAACTTCTAGTGAAAATTAAAATGTATGGACAAAATTGTTATTTCAGTATAATATATGTAGAAAAACACTCTAGATAGGATAATTATATAATGAGAATTGACACTCAATGAAAAACCTTTATCACATGACACATGAAGGTCATCTCATGGTCCCAATCCATTCTTGAGAAATAAATACCCAAAAGTGGTCTTTAATTTACCACATGAATAAAATTATAATGATACTGCAAATGGATCATCAATCCAAAATTGTATAATGATGTTATGTCAAAAAAAGGATTAATAATAATAAAAATAGTAGTAGTAGTAATAATAATAATGATATTATTATTTATATTTATTTTCATTTATGGAAGAGGAATGGGCCATTCATCACATTCCTCAACCATGCTTCACATAGCCACAATGTTGTTCATCTCCTATATATTATTATAATAAGAATTATATTCATATAAATAAATACTTCCGTGAAGTGCCACACATTGCTCCTCACCCCCTTAATAATGCTCTAGAATATTCCTCCATGGTGTCTATGTTACCCCCTTGGATTCTTCTTATAACATGTAGTTATTTAAATTTATTTTTATTTTATTATAAATCATATTTATACATGATATAACCCTAAAAACACACGTGTTCCACCTCCACGCATAGTTCCTCCTCCATGCATCACTCAAAAATTAGACATGTGGCATATCATTGACTTCAACCATTGGACTTTTCCATGCTAGACGATCATCATTCTCCATCATCTTCCATCCTTAGTTGATCCGCACTACCAAGCCACAATCGACCTCCACCATTCACCATGGTAGATTCCCTAATCCTCTTCCCTGGGCTACATTAACACTTTGTAGCCAGTCACTACCTCTCTTGCACCACAATAATTGGAAACTACCCTTGGTTTCTACCACCATTCATGTATAGGATGGCATCCATTCACCTTTGTAAGAAGGGTATCATGATAGAGAGAGGAGTTAATTTGAAGATAAAAGAGAGGATATGTAATTTTATCACATCCACTCATATAGTATTAATCTGCTTCATCACTAAGATTCAAGAATAACATTAGGGAATGATTTAGTTCTTGAAATTTATGGTGTGTGGAAGTAAGAGGAATTTCTTAATCCACTGATTTCTAATAATTTCCCAAATATATGGATAATAAATAATATTTTTTACGAATAATCAACCAAACTTAATTGAAATAGAATATAGATAAAACCCATATACAAATAATTATGAATGGATTACAATTTGTAATGATGAGACATGCCTCTTGATTGTATTGATCATTGGTGAAGAACTCATTTCCTAGAGAGAAGGTTGAAGATACCACTATGTTCATTTCTTGTATCATGGACCCCTCATTAGTTCGTTTTTTATCCATGTTTCAGGGTTGTAAACAAAAAATAGTTCTCCCTTTCACTTATCTAATATGTCATGCTTAGGAATCTAATCAAAGAAACATTCAATAATAGAATATTTTGAGAGTAAAAATTAATTTTACATCATTAAATAATTTAATGAAATGAATTACTTATTTATCTTAATGCACCTGCCAATCCGGGTGGAGGCATATTTCCGGGGTACTGTAGCAGTACTGTAGTGGGCATTGTAGAAGTATTGTAGCAGTACTGTAGTGGGCACTATAGCAGACACTATTCGGTACTATAGTAGATGAAACTATTCATCCATCTGGGCCTTCGGGCCTCCAGTTTGGTCCTCGTGTCCTGCAAGGCTTTCAGGCCACCCAAGGCCTTCAGGACAGTTGATTCTCAAGGCCTTCAGGCCACCTTAAGGCCTTAGGACCACCCCAAGGCCTTCGGGCCACATGAATGAAGGCCACAAACACACTACAAAAAAGGAGTAGCCCCAGAAGAGGATTCAGAGCAGGTGCACTCACCAGAGAAGAGCCAAATGGATTGCCAGAATGAGAGGGTATGGCTATGCCATCGGTACCAGCATGTGCTTGCACGGGAAGCCTAGCCAGACGGTCATGAAAAGGTGGAGAGCTAATATCAAGGATAAATATGCTGGAGAGGGGCAGTTCCTTGTAGATAGTCTGGTTGAATTCCCTAAGACCTTCAGGTCATGTAATTTCCTAAGCCTACTGACCATGTAATCTCTAAGCCTAAGGGAATTGTATGGGTTCCCCCTCATCCCTTGAAAGGGGGGTTATCAAAAATAAATAAAAATGAAGGCCTTCGGGCCATTCAGGCAATGCTTAGATCCAACCGAATGTCAAATGGAGATCAAAATCCTATCACATCTAGGATTAAACCCATGATTTAGAAAAATATGGTCTTAGATTTCCCATCAGAGACCCATGTCAATGGGAAAAATATTTAAATTGAAATGATCCATATATATGATTTTTATATATATTAATATTTTTAATTTACCAATTCTTGGTTCATGATGCAATAAAAAAATGTCAACTCTCAAGAAAAATAAAACTATATATACATATATAAATATTCAAAGTATAAAACTACATAAACCATAGTCATTATATTATCCCCTCATTCAAGGTTTTTTGAAAAAAATTACATTTCCTTAAAAAAATAAGGGGTACTGAGCCCACATATATATCTTACATTCCTAGGACGTCTCACACAATATTTCATGTCGACTAAGAACCAAAAAAAAATGAATGGTTCAATGAAACTTGAGGATAGCTTGCTTCCACATCCAAGAATCATCAATCATCATCCTAAGGGGACTCTCAAGTAATCATTATGTCCTTACATAAAATATAAATACCAATAATGATAGTCTGTATATGATTTTTATTGTCATTGAATCATTCACATTTGATAGAATATCACTTGCACACTCTATATTGTATCATGATCCATCCTTGGACCAACAAGATATTTCTCAAAAAATATTAGTCTATTATAAGGGTTACTTATAGGGTATCCCATATAATGACTCAAATAGAGTCATGCTGATAGCGGAGTTATATATATTATTATAAGAAATCCTGAAAAATGACAATTGATCCCCTTCTCTGACCAATGTCCAACACACATGCACTCAAAGTAACCTCTATAGAATGGATGTTCTGATCGGTCTTATAATCTATTTAGGGGTAAAATGTATGATCTTTTGTAATGAGGTATAATAACTCTATTATAGACCTCTCCTCAACCGTGATGTAAACCAAGTATCATGGTCATATACAATCATTATGGGTACCCCATGAAGCCAAATGATATCTCAAATGTAAAACTAATACAAAATTACAACCAAAATCTGATCCTAGATGGAATGAAAATGAGTTTACATAGTATATTGGTTGGTAATATGAATTATTATATTGAAATGTATCTCTGATTTTAGAATCCTTATCACAAAATACATTGATATTCCTTCCCACTTCCATTATTGGATTTTGATAGTTTGAGAAAAACCTGATGTAAAATGACATCAAGCCTTTTCCTGCTGACATATGAGGCATCAAGAAATAAACATGAAAATACATCATCCCAAGGATGTCTATCAAACTATAACTGATAGTCCTTTTACAAATTTATCAATCCCAATTTTACTATAAAGGGTGAGGTATGAAAATCTATCAACACCACCTCATGATTGGTGATTAGAAACACCATCCATACATAGAAAAGGATGATGCAATCCCCTCCATTAGAAAATCTATCTAGTGTATTTATTAAGGATATCTTTTCATGTACATCCTCATAGTATATTTTTCTTAACTAAGCTCATCTCACATGATGAATAAGTGGTGTAGTCACCACTATCGACTAAAGAAATATTTCACCCATCTCCTCTACAATGGTCATCTAAAAAAATAAAACATTTCTAACACATCCTCCACAAAATGAGAAATTATTTACTAAAAATGGAATCTATTACCTCATATCCCTTGTCTAGATAATATAATTTTTTTATTTCATATTCCCACCATATATATAACCAGAAACTCTATCCAAAATTCAAGTCTCCCTAAGTAAATATGTATATGGGACTTTTTTGGGCTAAGTAAACAGTGAAACACATTCCTAGTAGATAATTACCACAAATATTAATAGTGAGGACCACCACTTCCAAAACCATATCATGGGTAATGTAGTTATGCTCATGTATTCTCAACATCCTCGACCCATAAGATATCATTTCCTTCTTCTATATCAATAGACATCATATCCTTGAATTTGGGTCATTAAAAAAAACTATTAACTTAACTCCACCCATGGGAGAATAAAAAAGGATCATTTATCATGATATATATTGGCTCCTCAAAGGATATGGAATTGATCAATAAATTCAATAGATGACCCATTCCATGCGAGTGATATCAAATGGATTTAATCCATGAAATTTCCATCACAATCCTTCGATAATACCCCATCAAGAAGGGGAAACTCAACACCTCAGATATTATATTAGGGGAACACATGAAATAAATACATCAAAAATTTCTGGATCCACATCTACACTTTGATCATAGATGATATTCCCCAAAAAGATAGCCTTTTAGAACCATAACATGCACATTGAATGAAAAATACATAATTGGTTCTCTTGAAGTAACTATAGGAACATCCTAAAACTATATTAACTATCTCCTCATACATGTATTATGTTATAATTTAATTAATAAATTAAACTATGAACCTATCCAATAAGGGATGAATAATCTAGTTCCTGACTTCCATGAACATAATGGGGAAATTTTTCACAGACAATGGAATCACTAGGAACTCATAATAAATGTGGGAATATTGAATGTCATTTTTGAATATCATCCTCAGGAACCCACAAAAATGGTATCCTAACTAGTGATCAATCATTGAGAACCATTTCACACCATTCAGAAAGTAAAAAAGGTTATAAATCCTCACTAATGGGTGATTCTTCTTGATCATCACCTAGTTTAGGTGACAATAATCAATTAAAATCCACATGACCTCCTTCCCCTATAATAAAAACTTATATGGACCCTCCCAAGGGAATTCAATGGGTCTCATAAACCTTCAACAAGAATTTATTACAACTAGACCATCATCTCCTAGAGCTTATTATGTGTCATATGAAATGTCACATGAGATTTTTTTTCAACTAAAAAGTGAAAATAAAAGATGAAGTCAATATATCATTGGGTAGGTAATCCAAGTATATATTTTGGGAAGACATCCAAGTACACCTCTATGAGTCATGTCACACATCAAGAAGAAATATGTGATCATATACACTTCTTTAATAAGTGTCTTAATGTGTCTGGGTTGATTAAAATATCCACATAGATGCCAAAGTCTCAAATACAAGAAATAATGAGGAAATTTTGAATTGTTCACATTTCAACTAAAACTAAATCAAATGTATCGAAGTCAAATCTTGTGCTTCAAAACACTATTGTTTCGCCCAAGTTATAGGATTTAACTTCCTGCATCTATCCTTCAAAATTTCATATAGTTTCCTATAACCTGATATTTCTATGAAAATATATTAAAACAAAATAACCTCATGGATTCAAATCAAATGAACCCTTCCACCAAACCTTAACACTATAAAATTTGGGTGACACTGACTATCCCGCAGAACATTGAATCACATAGGAATAAAATGTGTTATGTTTAGAGAAGTTTCCCTCTTCCAAGAATACTCAATTCCATCTCCAAAATCACAAATATAAGAATCTATCAATGTATTGAATTTACCTGGATAATTCCAACATTTAGGACCACCATCATACCTGGATGGGTCCCACCCAAGGTGGAAACCCCAAGACCTTGCCTCTAGATAAAACTTGGTTACCTATAAGGACACTGGAATATGATCCATTATAAATATAATATCATATATTTTAAAGATATTTTCACATAATCAAGGGACATGATGACCATACCCCCAATTATTTAATACTTATTGAAGAAGAATATTGTTTGTGAGTTAAACCATCCGATTGATCAGTATTTGCATGAGTAATAAAACCCAAAACAATTCCTTGAGCCAGTAGTCTATGGAATGATGGTCCAGATCAACATGAAAACTAATCAATACTCATTGGGGGAACCCACACAACATGATAATACTACACACATTATCATAAAAGGATTCTATAATAACAAGTCGTTGAATAGGTGGTGGCACTAAACTGTACCCACCTAGAAGAAACACCACATGAGTGGATCCCTAATCAATGGATTCATCACGAATCTAATTATAAATATTATCATGTATCAATATAATTATTTTCCTTTATCTAAGAGGAATCATGAATGTTAACAAGACACATCATGGTTATATGAGAATATATTGGGTGGTAACCAAAGAAACACAAGAATGAAAACAATATTATTTGATGTATGTGCCATTTATTCCATACAACCAATGCCTTAGTTTTCCTAGTTGACAAGAAGATAGTTAGAGTCGAGGTGAATGAATATGTTTACTAGTGAACCAATACTGGGTTCTATAGCCTTAAAGCTATACTCATGTAACTATGACACCATTTACCTATGTTCTCAAACCATTCATCACCACGGGGTCAAATCTAAACACTGAGTAATGGATGATCCACATCTGATACCATGTTGTTGGGTCCCTACTACTAGGACTATTCCTATACAGCTAGTAGGTGGAGTGTGACATGCCAATCCCAAATCCAATAGTCTAGGGAATAGATAGTGACACTAAGTAGTTAAATAACTAAAATGGGAGGAAATAACCTAATATTACCTTACCCATGCATACAACCATCTATATCCAATAGAGCATAGATAAAATTAATTTAAAAAACATGTAGATTGTAAATCAAGAATGTAACAAGCACTATGAAAAAAATAAATATTCAACAACTTAAAAAAATTATATAATGGATAAAAATTAAAGACCAATGAAAAATAGTCTCAATGTGACAATAACTAGAAAAATGGAAAATTTAAGAGAACCCGACTCATAAACTCCAAGGTTGTCAGACAAAATCTAACATAGCTTCTATATATTATAATGCTTCATCAAGGTCACCACATATAATTCAGTTATCAGCATAATAAATGTTACATGTGGGAAAAGTCCATGTATGGGGTGAAACTACTACAAAAATGGGAAAGGGAAGCACCACCTTTTATTAGCACTAAGGAAAAAGCATTGATAAAGGTAATTCTTTATCATTGCTAATTAAAAGCGCTGATAAAATTTCCCTTTATCAGCACTTTTCTAGTACTGATAAAGAATTCCTTTTATCAGTACTTTCCTATCACTGATAAAGGCACCCTTTATCAACGCTTTTGTAGTGCTGATAAATTGATTCTTTATCAGAACTAGAAAATCACTGATAAAGATCACCCTTTCTCAGTGCTAAAATTTTAGTGCTGATAAAGTTTCACTTTATCTGCTCTTTTCTTGCACTAATAAAGTGAGATATTTATCAGTGCTAAAAAAGAGCTGATAAAACCATAGTCCCATTTTATAAAATGAGGGGAACAATGCCCTCTGTTTATCATGCCTTAAAGATATTGTGGTACTGTACCCCTGCGACAACTCCCCTCCCCCCGATCTTCTCTTTTCTGGACCTCCACGACTACTAGTCCTACTCTGCCACTCTTCTCTTTGCTGGACCTCCACCACCGCTAGCCCTACTCCGCCACTCTTATCTTTGTCGGACCTCCACCACTGCTAGTTCTACTCCGCCACTAGCCTTATTCCACTGCAAACCCTACTCCTTATCCTACCCCTCTAACCCCTTCTGCGGATCATCCTCCCTGTGAACCCGATTTCTCCTTCTCCCTGCTAGACCCTACTTCCCGTGAACCCTACTTCATGTGTTCGGTATTCCTTTCGACGAGGTTTGATTCTTGGCTTCCCATATTTGATCTTTGGTGATGATTTCATAGGAATATAATATTTTGTAATGGATTATGAATTGGGTTTGTAGTTTATAAGTGTTGGGGTATATATGATTCTTTTAGTGTGGAAGAGTATCCCTTGGTGTTGGTAAGTTATTTAAATTTTTGGATTAAATTTATTAATTTTAATTCTTATACATGTTGAAACATTATCATGGTAAAGTGCACAGGAAGTAGAAAGATACATTGGATAGAGTGTTGTCAAATTTCAATAGTAGTAGGTGTAGATGTTTATTGTCTAGGTGTTGGGTCCTAAGGTTATGAATTTTCTAGAAGTAGTTGAGGAGGGTTTTGAATTGGAAAATATTCTAGCTCATTTATGGGTTTCTATAGTAGTGGTATTACTTTTAAGGGTGGTTTGAGAATGATGGAAGGAAAATCATGTTCAGTAAAAAGTGGTTTTAGGAAGAGTTTTATTCCCTAGATATATAAGTATGAGTGTATACAAACTATCATGGAATTCAATCAAGTTGGATACAATGTACTTTCCCTTGGGATTCACATTTGTGCATTGATGATCTAGTTTTTAGAACACATGGTTGATGAATAAATGAAATCCTATAATTTTGAGTTATCTTTGTGGTTAAATATTCTAAAGAAGGTTGTGAGTTAATGTTTGAGGTTTTGGTTGTAGATTAGGGATTGTGATGAAGTTATCAAGAGTGGTTTTCTTCGAGTTTCTTAAAAGGCTAAATATGGATCCTTGAGTTGTGATCCTAATGGAATGAGGAATAAGGGAGTGATGATATTTTCTAGATGTAGGGTGGGGATTATGCCCTAGGGTTGAGTATCTCAAGGCGTACCATAACTGTATAGTTGATCTATTTCAACGGTGATACAGTGGGGCATCATTTGTATGAGTTCCCCATGATTCATGGTTTTTCTTGGTTTCAGTAAGGTGTAGTTTTATTTAGTCATATGGTCATGTTTTAGTTGATAAAATTTTGGGATGTGGTAAGTTTGGTTTGAGAGTGTAGGTATGATTATGTCCCAAGTTATTGACCTCATCCCTTTATTAACCACTACCCTCTTTCAATTGATACTAAAAGATTTAGGTGAATTATTTTCAATGTAATTATTTATCTCTCTTTACCTTCAAATTCCTATGAAAATATGAATTTTATTGATTTGGTTAGTGTGTTTTCCAAATTTAATGATTCATAAAAAAAGGAAGCATATTTCTATTTTACCTAAATAGATGGGAATTTTCTAATCTAAAGGTCATGATTTTGTGAAATAATTTATTTATGGTAGGTATTAATATTATAGAAGGTATTAATAGTTTGTGAGAGGAGGTTTGAGACGAGGTTTGAGTTTTGGGTAGGGATGGTCGATGTGGTCCTTCTCCCTCATGTGTGAGTTTTTTAACACTAGGGGATTTTTGTTTATCCCTTTGTATGGGAATGTGATTTTTTATAGAATGGATGCAAGACGTGTCTATGGATATTAGTTACAAGTTTGGGGAAGGTGAGGGAGAGTTATTTCATATCCTTTAGTTGTTCATGATAGAATTTATGTTCACTAACCTCAATTTTCTATTTTTTATGTTAATTTGGGTAATGAAACCTGTGATATTCCATAGTAATTTTGGATAAACCTAGATTATTTATCTCCCCTGTTAACCCCTTTGTATTTGGAAATGTATCTACTATATTAGTTTTCTCATCAAAATTGTATCCTTGTTTTTATTTTATTTAACTTTGGTCACTAGTTTTGGGCTGTTTAATGTGATTATTTTATTATGAATGAGGTGGCTGGTAGGTGTGGTTAAAATGATGTTTAATGTTTTGATGCAAGGGTGGTGGGTTCTAGAACTATTGGTAAGGGGGTTGGAAACTGTGTTGACTTTTATGTGGGGTCTATCCTGGTTCTGTTGATTTCCAAATCTTTATTGGAAATGGTTAGGCTCTATTAATATCTATTTTTATAAGTGGTTCTCCTTTACTATATTTAGATGTCTTGTTTTGTGTATTTGAATCATAAATAATAATATTTGATATTCAAATAGGATGGAGATGAATAAAGATTGGATGGATTCTAATTTTTTGACAATAGAGTATGAGAATAGAGTGAAAGAGTTTATCATGTTTTCAAAGGATCACGCAAATGATCCTTCTCAAATCCTTTTTCCATGTTTACGTTGTTGTTATTCTAGACTAATTACTCTAGAGGAGTCATAAGAACATTTGATATGTCACAGAATATATTAGAGTTATAAACGTTGGAATAAACACGGAGAAAAAGTGAATGTAGCTACTGGTTGGGATAAAACTGCATTTTATAGATCATCAATGATTAAAAATATGGATAATGAAGAAGACGTTATGGAGGATTTGATTACAAATGTCAATGATGATGAATATCGTATTGATGAAATGACAAGGAGAGTTGAAGATGAACTCCATGATTGCCCAAAATTGTTTTATAAGTTAGAGTTGTGCCAAGATTCCATTGTATACTGGTGCCCTAAATATACATAATTTTCAGCTGTACTGAAGTTGTATAAATTGAAAGCAGACAATGGTTGGAGTGATGTCAGTTTTACAGAACTACTTGCTCTCTTAAATGACATTCTCACGGAAGATAATGAGATCCCAAGCCGGAAATATAAAGCTAAGAGAATGCTACACTCGATGGGTATGATTTCTAAAATAATACATGCCTTCCCGAAAGACTGTATATTGTTTCACAAGGAAAAAAAATCACTTACAGAATGCCCAAAGTGTGGTGCTTCCTGATATAAGAAAGATGAATTCAGTCTTATGAAAATTTTATGGTACTTTCCAATCATTCCAAGGTTTAGATGTCTATATGGAAGTGAAGAAACTGCAAGACAATTGTCGTGACATGTAGAGAAAAGAAATAAAGATGGGGAATTACGTCACCCGACTGACTCTCCTCAATGGAAGAAAATTTATCATGAGTATCCTGAATTTGGAAATGATCCAAGAAACCTTCGTCTTGCATTATCTATAGATGGAGTGAATCCTTTTGGTTTTCAAACTAGCACTCATAGTACATGGCCTGTTATGTTGGTAAATTATAACTTTCCACCCTAGTTATGCATGAAATGGAAATTAATCATATTATCTATGTTTATATTCGGACTAAAACAACCAGGTAATGATATTGATTTTTATTTGGCTCCTTTGATTGAGGATTTGAAGTTATTGTGGGATTTAGGTGTTATGTTGTATGATGCTTGTAAAACTAAATACTTCACGTTGAGAGCGATGTTGTATGGGATGATAAATGATTTCCCTGCTTATGGAAATTTTTCAGGCTATATAATTAAAGAAACTCAAGGGTGTACCATGTGTGAAAAAGATACAGAATCAATTAGGTTGAAACATTCATCGAAATATGTGTTTCTAGGACATCATAGATTTCTACCTCGTTGGCATAAGTACCGATCTTGGACGACATCATTCAATGGATGTTCAGAACAATACACAACACCATCTCCACTAATAGGTGATCATATTTTTGAGAAAGTAAAATATCTGAACACTGTTTTTGGTAAACGATTTTCGAAAAACCTTACAAAAATCGGTTGGAAAAAGAGATCAGTTTTTTTGAATTACTATACTGGAATTGTCTGTACGTAAAAAATTTTCTTGATGTGATGCATGTGGAAAAAAATGTATGTGACAGTGTTATAGTAATGTTGCTAAATACCCCTGGAAAAACAAATGATGGAATTATGGCAAGGTTGGACATGGTTGACATGGGAATACGAGAAGAGTTGGATCCCGTGAAGGGTGAAAATCGAATGTTTCTTCCTCCAGCTACTTACACTTTTTCCAGGGAGGAGAGATATCTGTTTTGTAACTTCTTCAATGATGTAAAGGTTCTAGAGAGGTATTCATCAAATATCAAGAAAACTGTGTCAATGAATGATTTAAAGTGAAAAGGTTTTAAATCACATGACTGCCATTTTTTGATGCAAGATTTAATTCCTATATCTTTACGTTTCATTTTTTCCAATAATGTTCGTCATACGTTAACCAAACTTTGTTTCTTTTTCAAAGCTATATACAGAAAAGTTTTAGACCTGGTGAAATTTCTAGCTATGAAAAGGGAAATTTTCATCATATTATGTGAATTAGAAATATTCTTCCCTCTATCATTCTTTGATATGATGGTTCATTTTATGGTTCACTTGGTGAGAGAGATTTGACTTTGTGGTCTTGTGCACTATAGATGGATGTACCCTGTTGAACGATATATAAATTTTTTGAAAGGGTATGTCAAAAATAAAAGTCGGCTAGAGGGTTGTATTGTGGAGAGATATATTACTGAGGAAGCCATTGAATTCTATACCAAATACTTATCTGATGTGGAAAGCATTGGTCTCTCGAAATCTCATCACACTGGACGCATTAAGGGTGAGGGAATTTCTGGAAGAGATGTTGTGACAATCAATATTACAGATCGGGAGAAGGCCCACCTTTATTTTTGGCATAATATTTGGGAGGTTGCTCCATATATTGAAACCCACAAGAAAATTCTTAGGTAGTTAAATCCATCAAGGGATGAAAAATGGATATCAAATAAACATAATCACCAGTTTATAGGATGGTTTCAGGACCATATTTTTAAGGAGTTAGCTGAAAATTCGAATTCAATTTCAGAACGACTTTGATGGATAGCCGCTAGACCAAGTGTGTATATATTATCTTAAAATGGTTATGTAATTAATGGTTATACATTCTATACAGATGAACATAATGAAGATAATACCATGAAAAATAGTGGAGTAAGACTTGTGGCTGAAGTGATGCATGTTTCTGGTAGTAAGGATAGAAATCCAATTTATGAGAATATGTCATACTTTGGCATTATCAAAAAAATATGGGAGTTGGATTATACAACATTCCAATTGCCGATTTTTCAATGCAAATGGTTTGATAACAACAGTGGTGTTAAAATGGATTAATTGGGATTTTTGAAAGTTGATTTTAGTAAAGAAGTGTACAAATACGAATAGTTTATAATGGCATCACAAGTGGTAAAAGTATTTTATGTTCCAGATCCCGCAAAACAAAAGTGGTTGATTGTTCTGTTATCATCCAAAACTACTGAAGAGTCTGATGAAAATTCAGTTGAGGATGATCCTTTCAGTGGTACGTCGCAATCATTTCATAGCGGTCCCAATGTAGATGATGTTTTGTATGTTAGAGGAGACCACAATTAAGGAATTTGGATAATCGATAGAGGTGTCAAATCCCTTCATCCTTTGAAAAAAATAAAGAGAGTTCAACAAACATGTTATATTTTTTTTGTAATATAGATCTTGTTATCTCATGTTATTATCTTATCATTACTGAATTTATGTAATCTAAATTAACTGTTCAACCACTTTTGCAGATAATGACTTCTGCATGTTCTGGTTCTCCTACCCTTGAGGCTGAAAAAGTCTCTTAAGTTGTTGTTGTTGCTGCTACTACTCACAGTGTAGAGGAACAACAAGTTTCTGAACCTGTTGCTTCTCCTAGTGTTGAGGTCCAACAACCATCAGCACTTATCGTTGCCACCATTTCAGATGAACATATAGATGATGTTGATATTGATGAAATGGTTGGGGATGAAGGACCGACGTCGCAGAAAACAAAGGTGCATCGTAGTTTGACGGTGTTAGCCAAAATTCTTAAGACGAAAAGAAAAGGCATAAAATTTGATGTCGGATGGAATGAAAAAGTCCAACATGTGAATCCCAACAAGGCTATGTTTAGTAGTTACATTGGAATTGTCACTTGGAAATGCGTGCCGATTGACATAGATTCATGGAACCATGTTGTGTCCGGGATGAAGGCTGTGATCTAGGAAGAAATTATATAACAATATGATATTATTTCTTTAATTTACTAGAAAATAAAATAATGAAACAATGTCTTACTCTTCTCAGTCTCTTTCAGAGTACATTTATAGTATATGATTCACACAAGAATTATGTACTAAGGATTTCAGGAAGGATTCATCAAGGTTTTCACACTATTTTAACAAAATGTCACCTAAAAGATTCCAAATGTAAAATAAACCCACACCCACCCCTTGTCTACGCTCACCTGATATCCCAAGAAGCATGAGATGCATTTATTGGCCGCTATGGGGATGCGAAGTTTCAGGTACATTATGGCTGATAATACATTGTTTGAGGATACACGTATTCATCACTTTGATTGTCAATATATCATTTATGAAACAACAAATCAGTACTGAAAATAAGGAACATGCATCAAAACCAACATAACCCTATCGTAAAGCAAGGATGGGGTACACTTCACTAGAAAAGAAAATGGTACATATTTTAAATTTATCGTAATATTGTTAGGTGATAAGAAACAACATCATAATTATCTTTCTATATTTTTATGTATATTGATGATTCTAAAGCCAAAGAAACTTCCATCCCATGTCATGTGTTATGGAAGGAGGCACGTGTGAATAAGGAAGGGAATCTAGTAGATGAAAACACACAAAAAGTCTGGAAAATATGTGTAAGTATGACACAATTAAAAGTTTTGTTTTAAATTTCTATTACATAATAATTAATTATTTTCCTATATTCGACAATCACATGAATAAACTACTCCTGTAGCAGATGCTGGCCTATTATCAACGGCTTTGAAGCGGCCAGAAAAATACGGTCATGTCAGAGGTGCGGGGTTTGGGGTGACACCCCAAGTATATTTTGAGAAAAAAAAAACAAACGGATGATAGAAATGAAGAAATGAAACAAATGAGTGAAAGACTAGAAACTCTTGAAGAAAGATTTCAATGGCAGGGAGAGTTTCTAGCAACTTTTATGGGTGGGAAGCAAGGAGAAGACACAACTCAAGAACAACCAGTGCGTGAAGATCCCGCCCCACCCCTAGCAGCTTTGAGGCGAGCCATTCCCCTCAAAAATCTATCTTAGCTGTGGTAATCAATATTCTAAGAATTGTTCCCATGAAATGTGAATCATAAAAACACTGATACTTTTCCTGTACTGATCTTCTATAGGGTGATAATGACTATGATTTATATCTGTCAACACCCACCTATCACCTTGTAGTGAGGGCTACGGTGTTCAACATCCCAGAGGACAAGCTGCATAATAGAACACTTCCAAAAGATCATCTGAAAGTGAAGATTACTACATCTCATGAGACAAATGCATAGCTACCTATTACACTTGATGAAGATGATATTAATATAGTCGAAAAGGCTATTGGGACATTCATTGCATGGCTGTCACAACTTGTAATAATACATGTGGAAAAATAGGTATTTATTTCCATTTTTTTCAAGCTAAACCTTTAACAATTAATGAAAAAAGGTCTGAACCAATGAATGTTATTATAGACGGAGAAAGGGAAGGGGGTGATAAGAAATGTGGGCTTAAAATAATCTAAAGGATCGACCAACTGATCCTAAAGAGCTACTAAAAGCATAATAACACCACATGTTCTCTATCCAAATTTACTAGCATTGAAGACTCATGTGGATACAAAGATAAAAAGTTGTAGTAGTCATATAGTGGTTTTTGAAAAGAATATATACGGAGAGGAAATTCAAGATTTCATTTCTGATAAAAATGTAAATGAGATCCTTGAATATGGTTGGCTAGGCATCACAGTTGTAAATTTATATATGAGGTATGTTTTCATGAATTGATTTTCTAAAAGCTGATATAATGTGCTAATTATGACTAAATGAATTTTATATTATTGACAGATGTATATATGAAAAATAGTAGAAGGAATTTTCCCATGAACCAAAATTCATACTTTTTAGTCCTCATACCACATCAACACAACTAACAAAATTAGAGCCACCAAAAAAGGATGAAATAGTGAACGACTTGCTAAAAACATTTGAAAGCAAGATTACAGATGACAGACTCTTCCTAAAACCAACCATGCAGGGTTAAAACTCTACGATTAAAGAATATAAATTATATTTTCACTTATTTTATTACTTATTCCTTTTTGTTTTTTTAGGAAACATTGGCTGCTAATTGTGGTGAACTTGGATACTCCAAAAATTTATTTTCTAGATTCAATGCAAGGATATCCAACAAACCGACCACACATGATGGAGTTTGTGAATCTGTAAGACACTACATACAACATTTTAGGTCTAAACATCAAGTAATATAATTTATATTATCTTTTACTGAGGATTCTATTATGATAGGGTGGTGTATCAATATCGTCTAAAAAAGGAATGCGGATAGGGGCTAGGCATAAGGAGGTGAGCAAGTACTACGTCCGGACAAATATCAGGGTATATATAATAAAATCTCACTATCCACAGACATATCAAAAAAAAATAATACTTATTCTCCTAATGATAAAAGTTTTTGCAGTGTCCAAAAAAACAAACGATAATGATTGTGGTTATTATGTTTGTAAATTTATGAGAGAGATCATTTTCCATCAACAAAATAGCATCTCTAAAGAGGTATTTTCAAAAAACAACTACTATTTCATTTAAATTATTTATTAATTAATTATTTATATATTTTATAGTACTAATGTGACTGTCAAAAATCCTCATATTCAAAAGACGATATATATTTTTTCAGAAATGAGTGGGCTGCATACCCGATGGAATATTGTACACAAATAGCATGAAGATCTGACTTGGGGATGTATACAATTGGTGACCATTTTTGAGAGGGGTTAAGGAGATCAAAAGATGAAACATTGTTGTATGTAAATGTTCATAGGAAAATTGTAATTGTTATTAAATAAAACATACTTTATTTAATGATTCATTTTTTCATTTTAACAGATAAAATGCACCAGCAACATGCAAGAATGATGGACCACTTTTCTTTGGGCTTTGGATTAGATTAACTAGTAAAATCTCCAAAATACCTTCATATCTGACCAAACGCATTAGGATTGTGTTGATAATTTATGATAATGATCCATTAGTCATGTGTGAAATGTAAGATTCAACAATGCCTCAATCTGAGGCATGGTGTGGCCAGTATTACTCAAAGTGTCTCTCTTTTGTTTAAAATGGATAGAATTTAAAGTGAAAACAACAACTAACATATGGAAAGCTAACCAAACGCATTTGGATTGTGTTTATACTTTAGGAGAAAGATACATGGGTAATTTTTGACATCTACTAGTCAACTCCACCTCAATATAAGTCACGATGTGGCTGGTATCACTCAATGTGTCTCTCTTTTGTTTAAAATAGACCGAACTTTAAGTGAAAACAACAACTGACATACGAAAAACTGACCAAACACATTCGGATTGTGTTGATAATTTAGTATAACGATACATGGGTCATTTGTGACATGTAAGAGTCAACCCTGACTTAATACAAGGCATGGTGAGGCCGGTATCACTCAAAGTGTCTCTCTTTTGTTTAAAATGGACAAAATTTTAATTGAAAACAACAACTGATGTACGGAAAACCGACCAAACGCATTCGGATTGTGTTGATACTTTAGGATAACTATCCATGGGTATTTTTTGATGTTTAAGAGTCAAAATTTCCTCAATATATGTCACGATGTGTCTGTTATCACTCAAAGTGTCTTTCTTTTGTTTAAAATGGACACAATTTTAAGTGAAAACAACAACTGACGTACGGAAAACTAACCAAACACATTCGGATTGTGTTTATACTTTAAGAGAAATATCCATGGGTTATTTTTGACATGTATGATTCAATCCAGCCTCAACACAAGGTACGGTGTGGCCGATATCACTCAAAGTGTCTCTTTTTTGTTGAAAATGGACAAAATTTTAAGTGAAAATGACAACTAACATATGAAAAACCGACCAAATGCATTTGGATTGAATTGATACTTTATGAGAACTATAAATGGGTCATTTGTGACATTTAATAGTAAACCCCACCTCAATACGAGGTACGGTGTGGCTGGTATCACTCAAAGTGTCTCTCTTTTGTTTAAAATGGACAAAATTTTAAGTGAAAACAACAAATGACATACAGAAAACTTACCAAAAGCTTTAGTATTGTTTTGATAATTTAGGATAAATATCCATGGGTCATGTGTGAAATTTAAGAGTCAATAAAACCTCAATCCGAGGCACAGTGAGGTCGGTATCACTCAAACTGTCTCTCTTTTGTTTAAAATGGACATAATTTTAAGTAAAAACAACAACTGACGTTTGGAAAACTGACAAACACATTCTGATTGTGTTGATACTTTAGGATAATTATCCATGGCTCCTTTCTGACATGTAATAGTCAACCTTTCCTCAATACAAGGCACGGTGTGGTAGGTATCACTCAAAGTGTCTCTCTTTTGTTTAAAATGGACAGAATTTTAAGTGAAAACCACAACTGACGTACAAAAAACTGACCAAACACATTTATATTGTGTTGATACTTTAGGATAAATATCCATGGGTCATTTTTGACATGTATGAGTCAAAACCGCCTCAATAGGAGGCACGGTGTGGCCAATATCACTCAAAATGTATCTCTTTTGTTTAAAATGGACAGAATTTTAAGTGAGAACAACAACAGACATACGGAAAAACAACCAAACACATTAGGATTGTGTTGATACTTTAGGATAATGATCCATGGTTCATTTTTAACATTTATGAGTCAACCAAGACTTAATACGAAGCATGGTGAGGCCGGTATCACTCAAACTGTCTCTCTTTTCTTTAAAATGGACAAAATTTTTAGTGAAAACAACAACCAACATATAAAAAACCAACCAAACACATTTTTATTGTGTTTATACTTTAGGATAACGATAAATGGGTCATGTGATATGTTTAAGAGTCAACCTCTCCTCAATAGTAGGCATAGTGTGTCCGATATCACTCAAAGTGTCTCTCTTTTGTATAAAATGGACAAAATTTTAAGTGAAAACAATAACTGACGTACGAAAAACCGACCAAACATATTAAGATTGTGTTGATACATTAGGTGAATGATCCATGGGTCATTTTGGACATTTGATATTCAACCATGCCTCAATATAAGTCACGGTGTGGCCGGTATCACTCAAAGTGTCTCTCTTTTGTTTAAAATGGACCAAATTTTAAGTGAAAACAACAACTGACTTACGGAAAACTGACCAAACACATTCGTATTGTGTTGATACTTTAGGATAAAGATAAATGGTTAATGTTTTATGTTTATGAGTCATCCCTGCCTCAATAAAAGTCACAAAGTGTCCGGTATCACTCAAAGTGTATCTCTTTTGTTTAAAATGGACAAAATTTTAAGTGAAAACAACAACTGAAGTACCGAAAACAGACCAAATGCATTCGGATTATGTTAATAATTCAGGAGAAATATACATGGGTCATTTTTGATGTTTAAGAGTCAACCCCTCCTCAATCCAAGGCACATTGAGGCTAGTATCATTCAAAGTGTCTCTCTTTTGTTTAAAATGGACAAAATTTTAAGTGAAAACAACAATTGACGTACATATAAATGATCAAATGCATTAGGATTGTGCTGATACTTTATGAGAACCATCCATGGGTCATTTGTGACATGTAAGAGTAAACCCTGCCTCAATTCGAGGCACGATGTGGTCAGTATCACTCAAAGTGTCTCTCTTTTGTTTAAAATGGATAGAATTTTAAGTTAAAATAACAACTGACGTACGAAAAACCGACCAAACTCATTCAGATTATGTTGATACTTTAGAAGAACGATCCATGGGTCATTTTAGACATTTATGAGTCAAAAACGCCTCAATATGAGGAACGGTGTGGCCGGTATCACTCAAAGTGTCTCTCTTTTGTTTAAAACGGACAAAATTTTAAGTGAAAACCAAAACTGATGTACGGAAAACCAAACAAATGCATTATGATTGTGTTGATACATTAGGATAATGATCCATGGGTCATGTGGGATATTTAAGAGTCAACCCTGATTCAATACGAGGCATGGTGTGGCCGGTATCACTCAAAGTGTCCCTCTTTTTTTTAAAATGGACAGAATTTTAAGTGAAAACAACAACTGACAAACGGAAAAATTTAGGAGAACGATCCATGGTTCATTTGTGACATGTAAGAGTTAACCTAGCCTAAATCTGAGGTATGGTGTGGCTGGTATCACTCAAAGTATAGAATCCCTCCTTTTTGTCACATAAACTTTCATTACATTTTACAAAACTGAGGATCTTTAAGGTTTAGTGTCTTGTAAACCAGGAACTTAATACATGAAACAAAAAAAAATTCTTCTTAAACACTTGAAAGGCTTATCCTTATGTTCATCCTATGTTCATTCCTGCATCTCATAACCTGGCTACATACATCAAAAGAAAGGGTGAGCAGAAGGCCCAATAAGGGAAACAAGGGAAACATTTAACATGTGAACTCGAGATACATCAATAAAGTCATGAAAAGAACTTTAAGGCATGATAATGAAATAATGAGGCATATCATAATAAAAATAACGTATTTCATAACTTGAAGATGTGGATACAACATTTAACAAAGACAATCATTTCCATTTCACCAAGGTCCATCCCCAAGGTGTCAATAAAAATTACCAAGGTTATTCACCAAGGTATCAGTCTAAATGGTAATCTCTAGAGATTAAGTCTTTACCCAATGCATTGGAGCGCTATCAGGGTGCACCCTTAAATTAGCCTTTATTATCATGTGATACAAATATATCATCATCAATCATTTCATAAACAACCCATATAGCATAAAAGAAATGGGTTTCATTTCATAATCATAACGTTTTAAAAACTGCTTTTAAAGACATGATCTTTAAGTCACTTTAAAACCCACAGAAAAGGAAAGTGGGTCTCATGTATGTAAATACCAGAATTTAAAATAGAACATTTTGGTATATATGTGAATACCCCTTTAGATGAAATATCTTTGAGTATTCACTTAATAAAATAAAATAACTTTATAAAAAGAGAGAGTTATTTTGAGACGGAAATTCTGCAGCATAACGGCTATGTGTCGGGGTTTTAGAAAACATTGCAAAGAGAGGGGACATGGGTCAAAAATTAATAAATGACCCATAAAACAGTATAGGGATAGAATATAAGGATATATGAGCATGGTAATGAAATTTTAAGGACGTACCATTTGAAATGAAAAACATGGAAGGAATACAAAAACAAGATTTCTCTTATGAAAATTTGGCAGCCTAACGGCGTTACTAAAAACTTACAAAAAATGAATTGATGAGGTCAAATAGGGTATCTCATAATATGAACATAAAATATCAGTATTATAGATATATAGATCATACCCCAACATAATAAAAAGTAACATGAAAGACTTGACATGAAAATAAATCTTGAAAATGAGAATGGTGAAAGAACCCCTTAAAAATTCGGCAGCCTAACGACGCCACTTAAAACTTCAAAATACTGAATTGAAGAGATAAAATAGGGTATCTCATAATATGAACATAAAAGATAATTATGATATATATATAGATCATACCCCAACATAATAAAAAGGAACATGAAAGACTTGACATGAAAATAAATCTTGAAAACGAGAAGGGTGAAAGAACCCCTTAAAAATTCGGCAGCCTAACGGCGCCACTTAAAACTTCAAAATACTGAATTGAAGAGATAAAATAGGGTCTCTAATAATATGAACATAAAAGATAATTATGATAGATATAAAGATCATACCACATCATAATAACAAGGAACTTGAAAGACTTGACATGAAAGTAGAACTTTGAAAAATGAGAAAGGTGAACGAATCCCTAAAAAATTCGGCAGCCTAACGGCGCCACTTTAACTTCCTTAAAATGAATTGATGAGAGCAAGAAGGGGTCTCTAATAATATGAACATGAAAAGGGAAGTAATAGGAATATTAAAGAACATCCTCCAACATAAGATCATGGAGCAGAAAAGGAATGACATAAAAGAGATTACTTGAAAAGAAAGGGAGAGGTAAGATCCCTTACCTTAAAATGTAACTCTTAAAACTCAAAGGTTTGGACCTTGAGGGCTTGGGGGCACCTTGGGAGGACTCCTTGGGAGGTAATGAGACCAGAGCTTCATTGGGGAAGAGTTGGTAGTGAAAAATAAAGGAGGAAAGGGTGGGTATTTATAGGGAAGGTGAGGTGATACTTTAATAATTTCAAGGGACACCTCACAAGTGGTTTTCTCAAAACCATGGGCTCTCCCATGGTATTTCCCATGGAGTTAGGCCACATGGGGCCCCCAATACAATAATTCATCACCTTTGGTCAGAAAACACTTAAAATATCTCATGACATCATCATGACACAGTTATGATGTCATTAAACATACCGAAACCCTAAAACTGTATTTTCACTATTCATCGAAAATTCAACTTTCTCAGAAAAATCCCAAAATTTCACCTTAACCAAATATCAATGCTCTGATTTCAAAAATGAACTCCATTTTATAAAAATAATTTTCTAAATATTTTTAATTTAATTTTTAAATAAATACACTATTCACTGAAAATTCATTTTTTTCAGAAAAAACCCCAAAAATTACCATAACATAATATCGATGCTCTGAGTTCAAAAATAAAGTCTATTTTATAAAAATAATTTTCTAAATATTTTTAATTAAATTTTTAATTAAAAAAACACTATTCACCCGAAAAACTAATACTTGACTAAATATTTATGAAACCGTTATTTACCCATTTTATTGAATCACATTACTTAATCAAGGTGTTTAAATTATATTAATACTTTCTTTAAGTGAGATTACTAATCAATTTGGTCACATTACCAATTCTAAGCATAAAATCACTATTCATAATTTACTATTCATCAAAAATCAAGTTGATCTTATTAGAATCTAAATTTTGTACTGAACATAATTGTAGAAGACCATTTTTTGAAAATCATTACACATTTTTAATTATTTAAGGTTTACATAAACATTTTTAAAATATCCTTTTTCTAAAATTCACCAAAAATATGCATACTATATTTATCCGGCCATTTGAAAATTCATAAACTTCATCATAAGAAGAAATCAAAATTTTTATTTAAAAAAAAGGATTACACAAGGCAGTTACGATCTCCTTACATAGCCCCTTATCACACCAGCATAGGACCTAAGTGTAAGGTGTGCTAAGGTGAGAGAATTCGAGGGAGGCTTGACCAACATTGAACAAGTAGTAATTTCTATCAGTTTGAGCTTGTTGCGAAGGAGATTCCGTTCTAGCTTCACACGATGAAGTTCGGCTTGGGTTTGGTCCAGAGAAAATCCCAGTGGTGCTACCTCCTTCCCAAGTTCCGTTAGATGGGCTTCGATTGGCCCGGGACTACTGGATGAGGCCATCAAATCTCCTTTCTATATTAGTTAACCAAGGTCACTTTTATTTAGAGAAAAAAGTTGCAACATTCAGTTTTCAACGGTCATACTGACTAACGGTCATATAATAGTCAAAACCCAACAGTCTCATTTTAATTATACTCATGTTATCAAATGAAATAGTTTTGTTGAGTATGAAAAATAAAATAACACACAAAATTAGGAAACAAGATTTATTCAAAATTTCGGGTCGTTACACAAAGTGTCTCTCTTTTGTTTAAAATGGACATAATTTTAAGTGAAAACAACAACTAATGTACAGAAAACCTACCAAACACATTCAGATTTTGTTGATACTTTAGGAGAATGATCCATGGGTCATTTGTGACATTTAAGAGTCAACCCCACCTCAATATGAGGAACAATGTGTCCAACATCACACAAAGTGTCTCTCTTTTGTTTAAAATGGACAAAATTTTAAGTGAAAACAACAACTGACATATGGAAATCCCCCTTCCTACCATACACACCAAAATCATTCCTTTTTTCCTAAAGAAACACATAATATTGAAATAAAAACTATTCCAAAACCATTTTAAAAATACCAATGATCTTAAAATCCATGAAATTCATTCCCTTAAAAACCATTAAAGCCCCCCACCCCCTAGACACCACCACACCCCCTGGACACCCCCATGGACAACCCCCCACCACCCTGGACAACCCCCCACCCCCTGGACACCCCCAACCCACTGGATGCCCCCACTCCCTGAACGACCCCCACCCCTCCTCTACACCACCCCACCACCTGGACACCCCCACCCCCATGGAAAACCACCCCCACCCCCCTAGACACCACCCACCCCCCTTGGACAGCCCCCAACCCCTGGAATGCCCCCACCCCTAGACACCCCCACCCCTGGACACCCCCACACCCATGGAAAACCACCCCCACCCCCTGGACACCACCCCACCCCCTTGGACAGCCCCAACCCCCTGGACCGCCCCCACCCCCACCCCCTGGACACCCCCACCCCTGGAAAGACCCCCAACCCCTTGGAAACAACCCCACCCCCCTGGACACCCCCCACCACCCTGGACAGCACCCCACCCCTTGGACACCCCCAACCCCCTGGATGGACCCCACCCCCTGGACGCCCACACCCCCTCCTTGACACCACCCCACCACCTGGACACCCCCACCCCCTGGACACCCCCACCCCCATGGACAACCACCCCCACCCCATGGACACAACCCCACCCCCTTGTACAACCCCCAATCTCCTAGACCACCCACCCCCCTTGGACCACACCCCACCCCCTAGACACCCCCACCCCCTAGACACCCCACCCCCTGGAAAGCCCCCTAACACCCTAGACACCACCCCACCCCCTGGACACAACCATGGACAACCCCACCACCACCACCCTAGACAGCCCCCACCCCACTGGACACCCCCATCCCCCCGGACACCCCCACCCCTCGGATACCCCCTAACCCCTTGGACAACCACCATAAACCCCTGAACATCCCCCAACCCCCTGGATTCTGAATTGAATTATTTATGTATTTAATTAACTTATGAATTATGTGTTAATGGTGTATGTTCATACTTGTTGTATGGGTATACCTGTTGTGTGTGTATACTTACTGTAATTACCTTATGAATTATGTGTTAATTTTGTATGGGTATACTTGTTGATATGCTGATTTTTTTTGCATGTCTTGTTTGGGTGTGCTGCTACAGAATTTTATGTTACAAAAATCAGGGCATTTATCAACGCTTTTTTAGCGTTGATAAAGGGACCCTTTATCAGCGCTAAATAAGCACTAATAAACGATCCCTTTATCAGTACTTTTTTAGCGCTGATAAAGGAGACCTTTATCAACAACTTTTTAGTGCTGATAAAGGACTCCATTATCATCGCCTTTTTAGCACTGATAAAGGATCCTTTTATCAGTGCCTTTTTAGTGCTGATAAAAGATCCCTTTATTAGCGCATTTTTAGCGCTGATAAAGGATCCCTTTATCAGTGCTTTTTTAGTGCTGATAAAGGCTATCTTTATCAGCACTGAGCTTTACAATGTATATTTAGCGCTGTTAAAGCCCGTTTTGAGCGCTGATAAAGCCCGTTTTTGTAGTAGTGTGAGTATATATAAACCCAATATAATTCCCCAAAAACTAAAAAGGTATAAATAGAAATATAAATAGCTAATCAACTTAACTCATAGAGAAATAGGAAAAAAACCATCCAAACTAATGCTCAAAAGAAACCCAATAAAATAGAGAAAGGTGTTATCTATTTCCATAACCAAGATATGAATGATGATTTAACCTGTATCTCTCTAAATTTCCTTCTCTTATTCCCAATACCATGTGGAAAAACACATGAATCCATGTGGAGGGATGTCACCTCACCACTGGGCTTTACAACTGAGGGTGGACTATCACCAATGGAAGAACCTCTCTTCATTAGATATTGAAGATGGGGTGTCCATTATATAGATGAGGGACTATCACCAAATATTTTATTGGGGTTTCCAACCCTACATATGTAATGAGTTTTGGGTAAATATGACCTACAATAACTTGGGGTTACAAATCCTGATAAAACATTGATGATCTCATGTGATAATTGTAACATGCTATGAATCAATGAAAGATGTATCCCACTTAAATAACCTATGTCATACCTATGATACTAAATCATTATTCACCACCACATCTCATAAGAAAAAAATCTCATAAATGACTGCTCAATTATTGAAATAAGAATATTTTAATAACTATATGAACACATAAGAAACCCATCATTGGTTATAGGGGATAAAACATAAATATACCAAACTTACTCTATAAAATGATCTGAATTTCCAAACGGATATTTTCATTGAACTACTGGAAAACTAACCTTTAAAAACGGTTTGGAACCGTTGGTATAGGCCTCCAAACCGTTGGTATAGCCTATACCAACGGTTTGGAGAACCGTAGCCAAGTAAGCCATTGGGATAGATCTGTACCAACAGTTTTCCAAAAACCATTGGTATAGGTAATATGAAATCTATACCAACGGTAATGGAACCGTTGGTATATAAATTCCAAAAATAAAACATCCGCTGGGATTTGATCCCAGGACCCCTCGTTTATCATTGAACAACTCAACCACTAACCTAACATGACTTTTGTGATCATAATTACATAAATATATATATGTATTCTCATAAATATTTTAAATTTTGATTTATATAATGTTCTCAGTACGAAGGTCCGATAAAAAATGAAAGTACCTATACCAACGGTTTGGCCAAACCATTGGGAAAAGTGGAATATTTGGGGACCTTTCCCAATGGTTTGGCCAAACCGTTGGGAAAAGTGGTATATTTGGGGACCTTCCCCAACGGTTTGGCCAAACCGTTGGGATAGGTCCACCTTTACCAATGGTTTGTCCAAACCGTTGGGAAAAGTGTCCAATTTGGGGGCCTTTCCCAATGGTTTGGCCAAACCGTTGGGATGGTCTACCTTTCCCAACGGTTTGGCCAAACCGTTGGGAAAAGTGGCCAATTTGGGGGCCTTTCCCAATGGTTTGGCCAAACCGTTGGGAAAGGGGACCTATACCAACGGTTTTTGCAAATCGTTGGTATATAAGCGTTGGGAAAGATCTAATTTCTAGTAGTGTTGTGATCTATGTAAAAGGCCACACATGATAGGCTATTTACATATCAAAAATAGAATCCCAGTGAAAGTAATACATTTTTTCCTATCGCACATGAAGGTCTCTATGTGGGCCCTATCCATGAATTAAAATTGAATACCAATCTATGGTCTTGAATCCACCTCCAGAATACGTTGATCATGATGTTGTAGAATGATTATTAATTAGAAATTAACTGAAGATTTTTTTTCAGAAATAAGGTTTAATGATAATAATAAGAAGAACAACAATAACTACAACAATACTATTAATATTAATATTAATATTCTAATTACTATGATATATAATAATTTATATATGTGGAAAGGGATAGGGTTAACACATCACTACCACCACCCTTTCTTGACACAACCCCCATGTGGCCTCTCTATATTGTATAATAATAATAACAACAACAACAATAATAATAATAATAATAATATCTTTATTATTATAATTATTATTATAAAATATATATAAGTGGGAAGGTCTATACATGCCCCCAATCATGTATACCAGGATTCCACTAGGGTGTCCACATGCCTCCCCCATTGATTTTTTTTATAATTTTATGTAATATTATTATCTTATTATTTAATTATCCCACCTATTTTTACTATATGAAACCCTAAAACCACATTTTTTTCTTCCCATTAAGAACCTCCTCCATACATCACCAAGATATTAGGTGTGAAACCATGATTGTATTTGATTGATGGACATGTACTTTTTGGACCATCATCCCATGTAAATTTCCTCCATAATGTGCTAAGGGGAACTACAAATCCATCATCGAACTCCCCCATCAACCAAGGTTCAATACACACAATGACCCCCCCATGACATACCATACCTTTTATATCAGTCACTAAATCACTAGAATTGAAATCCCAAGATATTTCCCTTGGTTTCCACCAATACCCAGGCTATCTGGGTAGCCATTCACCCATGGAAGAAGAATACCATGATAGACATAGATTATATATGGAAGATGAAATCATGGTGATAGAATTAAATAAAAAATACTCCCATAGATTTCATTATTTTAATCATTATGATTAATGAATAATTAAATTGGATTATTTAGTTATAGAAATCCTATGTGAGGTGAAGTACATGGAATTTTATAACCCACTTGGTTCTATTTATTAAAAAAAACGAAATAAAAAAAATTATATATATTAATAACCAACCACACTTTATAAAAGTCAATATAGATAATACCCATATGGAAATCATTAAGAACATATCATAATTCAAAATAAAGGTCCTACCTAAGGATTGGATCATTCCTTGGAGAATACACACATTCACTATTGATTATGAGTAATATCCCATTCCGTTTTTCACTCATATTAACGATACATAAATCATTCATCATCAATCCTCATTCTTGGTCTTTTCAATGCCAACAAAAATATCCCTTAATCCCCTCTAATCTCCCATGATTTAGTGGTTAACCATGTAGACTTTACATAATCATATATATTTTTTTGAGGATGGACATTGGTCTTAGTTAGTAAATTAAATAATTTAATAAATAATTGATTAACTTAATGAATCCCACCAATAGTCACCTCATATTGAATTTCCAATGCTGACCAACATTATATCACACCTATGGGAAACTTCATATTCTAGATAAAACCATAGTAAAATTTTTCCCATATGATGTCCTAATCAATATGAAATTTTTTTAAACTAAAAATATTCCCACATGAGATATATATGTATTGATAATTTTAATATATTAATTTAGGATTCATAGGATTTTTGAAACATAGTGAAACTCTGAGAAACAATCTCATGATATATATATATATATATTTCAAAGGATCAATATACTGAAACTGCTTTCATTACAATTTACCTTAGTTTTTTATCTTTCCCTCATTCTTATAAGGTTTACCATTTATAAAATATCTACATATCCTATTTCACTAATTTTAAACTCAATTCATTTGGGACATCACTATTACCATGAATATTGGAAACTTGTGAAAGGGTATACTTTAATTAATGGGTATTCATGCAAGGAAACAATAAAAAAAGATGAGGGATTTTTAAAACTATTAGCATAAACTAACTTATGATTCTCTAAATTTCTATCTTGGTTATACATGTATAGTTTTTTATTGATATATATATATATATATATATAATGATATCATTTATAGTAGTTTATATAATGAATTTTAATTAACAAAAACATATCCCTTTGGTGTATAAACCTTGGTGTGTGGTTATGCCTCTTTGTTATGCACTTGGGGATGAATGAGTTAATACCCAACATTCCCCTATTAAGGTTACTACCTCTAGGAACATCTATATAAGAGACATCATCCACATGTATTATCCATAATGGGAGATAATTTCTAGTAAAACCACTCAATAAATACTTTATAAAATATAATGATATTAACCTATACATAGAAGTACCCCTTAAACATATCCCCAGAGATTTCATTATGATTTTATCAATTAATATATTATTTAACTAAATGAATATCTGAACATTAAAAAACTCTCCATTGATACAAATAGAAGTGATATAATATAAAAAATACATAAAACGTATACAAATTTCTAGTTTTAGATAGTAAATCCTACAATCAATTGTATAACATGAGAACCAAAAGGTTTATTATCATTGATATTAACTATATAAAAAATATTATTTTACAATCTTTAAAACATATCCCCATATTCATGATCCTATAGAACATTTGTAAATCATATCACTTGACATAATCATCTTTGTATAATAGGTGATGAAATAAAAAAAGGGGGTGATATAGAACACTCATCATGGTAAAACATATCATATTGTATCATATCATACGTATAATAAAGAATATGATGAAGAGGTTAAATATACCATCACTAGTGGAAAAAACGTTTAACACATTGGAATTTTTCATGTCGGTTCTATATAACTGATGTGAAAAGCTGTAAAAATCGATTTATCACGTCGGTTATATAATAACCGACGTGATAAATTGATGAGAATCAATTTTTTATGTCGGTTATAAAATAACTGACGTAAAAAATACTGAGATTTTCTTTATCACATCAGTTATTTTATAACTGACATGAAATATCAAATATAGGCACTTTATCAAGTTAGTTATTTTATAACCAATGTGATAAATAAAATATCAGCAATTTATCACATCAGTTATAAAAGAACCGACGTGATAAAGCCTCATTTATAACGTCGGTTATAAAATAAAGGACATGGTAAAGAATTTTCTACGTCGGTTATGAAATAACCGATGTTATAAACATAAAAAACAGTTTATCACATCAGTTATTTAATAACCAACATGATAAATCTTTTAAATGATTTATCGCACCCCATATTCAGTCATTCTATTTTCTTCGATCGGACGACCTACGACTCGTCTCTCTCACGTGGAAAACCTAGAAAGGATTCTTTGAAGTTGTGCCCTTCAGCCTTTCTTTTCCAACATCATCCATAATCTTTTTTATCAATATATCTATCAGGTTGACTCGTAACACTCAAGTAAGTCTCACACAACTTGGTTTCATTTTTTATTTTTCATGATGCCCTAAACTATTTTTTTGAGATGTTATTTTTCTATCTTTTTTCTTGCTATCACGCTAAGTTTCATAGTGTTATTTTATACCTTGTTAAATTCTTTTCTGGTAAAATAAACTGTGGAAGTTATATCATGAATTTTTACATTTTTTGTGTGTTCTATCATGTATGTGTGCATGTACAGGGGGTGTCCAAGGGGGTGGGAGGCTGTCGATGTGGGTGGGGGTGTCCAGGGGGGGTGGGGGGGGGATGTCCAAGGGGGTAGGGGTGTCCATGGGGGGTGGGGGTGTCCAAGGGGGTGGGGGTGTCCAGGGGGTGTACAAGGTAGTGGGGGTGGTGTCCATGGGGGTGCGGGGCTGTCCAAGGGGGTTGGGGGGTGTCCAAGGGGGGTGGGGGGGGGGTGTCCAGGGGAGTGAGTGGGTTGTACAAAGGGGTAGGGGGTGTCCAGGGGGGTGGGTAGGTGTGGGGGTGTCCGGGGGGGGGGGGGGGGCTGTCCAGAGGGGTGGGGGGGACTTTCCAGGGGTGAGGGGGATATCCAGAGGGGTGGGTGGGGGTGGTGGGGGGGGGGGTGTTCAAGGGGTGGTGGTGTCCAAGGGGGTGGGGTGGTGTTCAGAGGGGGTGAGGGGGCTTTCGAAGGGGGTAGGGGTGTCCAGGGGGTGGGGGGGGGGGGTGGTGTCCATGGGGTGAGGGGGATGTCTAGGGGGTGGGGGTTTCCAGCGGGTGTACAAGGGGGTAGGGGTGTTTCCAGGGGGGTGGGGGGTGTCCAGAGGGGTGGGGGTGTCCAGGGGGTGGGGGGTATTCAGGGAGTGAGTGGGCTGTCCAAGGGGGTCGGGGGTCTTTAGGGGGTGGGTGGGGGGGTGTCCAGGGGGGGGGGGGGGTTGTCCAAAGGGGGGGGGGCTATCGAGAGGGGTGGTGTGGGGGGGATATCCAGAGGGGTGGGGTGGGGTGGGGGTGGGGGCTGTCCAAGGGGGTGGTGGTGTTCAGGGCGGTGTCCAAGGGGGTGGTGCATGGTGTCCGGGGGGGGGGGGATGAGGGGGATTTTCAAGGGGGTAGGGGTGTACAGGGGTGGGCGGTGGTGTCCAGGGGGTTAGGGGGCTATCTAGGGGTGGGGGTGTCCATGGGGGTGTTCATGGGGGTAGGGGTGGGGGGTGGTGTCCAGGGGGTTGGAGTGTGTCAAGGAGGTAGGGGTGTCTAGAGGGGTGGGGGTGTCTAGGGGGTGGGGGGTGTGGTGTCCAGGGGGTGAGTGGGATATCTAAGGGGGTCGGGAGTGTCTAGGGGGGTGGCAGGGGGTGGGGGGGGGGGGGTGGGGGTGTTGTCTAGGGGGGTGGGGGGCTGTCCAGGGGGTGGGGGGGGGGTGTCCAGAGGGGGTGGGGGGGGGGGGATGTCCAGAGGGTGGGGTGGCTATCCAAGGGGGTGGTGGTGTCCAGGGGGTGTCCACGGGGGTGGGGGGGGGGGGGGTGGTGTCCAGTGTTGGTGAGGGGGATTTCTAAGGGGGTAGGGGTGTCCAGGGGGATGGTGTCCATGGGGTGAGGGGGTTTTCCAAGGGGGTGGGGGTGTCTAGGGGGGGTGTCCACGGGGGTAGGGGGTGGGGGGTGGTGTCCAGGGGGTGGGGGTATGTCCAGGGGTGGGGGTGGTGTCCAAGGGGGTGAGTGGGCTGTCCAAGGGGTAGGGGGTGTCTAGGGGGGGGGGGGTGGGGGATGTTCAGAGGGGTGGGGGTGCTGTGTAGGGGGTGGGGGGCTGTGCAAGGGGTGGTGGTGTCTAGGGGGTGTCATAGGGGGTTGGGGGGGTGTCCAATGGGGTAGGGGGTTGGACATCCCCCTCACCCCCTGGACACCACTCCCCCACCCCTGGACACCCCCACCCCCATGGTATCCATTTGCACCAGGATGTATTATTTGTGTACCTTAAGAATAAAGGATCCAAGATTAATTTAAAACTATTATATCTAACTATATTTTCTTTTTAAAATCATTTTCATGCATATATTTTTCAAATACTCATAGATTTGTTTTATATTTCAAAAATTTTTTACTGTAAAATTATGATATTTTTCATATAAATATAAAATTATATTATCTTAAAAATATGTATAATTTTGATATTTGTTATAGGTAATAATGAGTCGAAGTTGGATTATGACACATCGAATGAGTAATGAATATGAGGAAGGTGTTGATGCCTTTTTGGAATTTTCTAAACGAAATGTTCCAAGCAATGACATGTTTTTATATCCATGCCTAAAATGTTTGAATATAAAGGAGTTGAAAAGTAGAGACATCAAAGATCTTCTGATTTGTCATGGTTTTAATCCAAGTTAAAACCATTGGATTTGGCATGGTGAAACTGGACACAATGTCAGATCTACTGATCATGATGATTTTCAAGATGGTAACTCCTATGGAATTGAAGAAATGATTCTTGATATTAAAGTAGAATAAATTTAGATAGAACCGAAATTTGCGAGTCTATATGGTAATGCTAAAAAACCATTATATCCTAGTTGTATGGATTTTATGGTTTTTTTGGTGATGTTAAGATTGATTAACCTGAAGGTGAAACATGGATGAAGTGACAAAAGTTGTACAGAGCTTCTTCAATTGTTGAAAGACATTCTTCCAAAAGACAATGATATTCCAGATTCACATTTTAAGTCCAAGAAAATATTATGCCCGATTGGATTGGGATACAAAAAAATACATGCCTGTCCAAATGACTGTATGATATATAGAAAGGAATATGAATTTCTATCAGAGTGTCCTAAATGTGGGACATCACTGTATATGTTGAAAGAAAAGTCACAGGATTATGTAGAGATTACAAATATCCCTTCCAAGGTATTTTGGTATCTTCATATAATTCATCGTTTGAAACATTTATTTGCTAATTCACATGATGCAGAAAGGTTAAGATGCCATGCTGATGAGCATATATGTGACAGAAAAATACGACATCCAGATGATTTTCCACAATGGAAGAAAATTGATGAGTAGTATCGTACATTTGGACATGAAATTAGAAATCTAAAACTTGGGTTGTGCACAGATGGAATGAATCTATACCAAAACCCTAGTAGCACACATAGTTCATGGTCTGTTTTATTGGTAATTTAAAAACTCTCCCCTGAATTTTGTATGAAGCACAAATATGTCATGTTAAGTATAATGATCTCTGGTCCCAAGCAACCTGGAAATGATATTGATGTTTTCTTTTCACCATTGATTGATGATTTGAAACTTTTATGGAAGGATGGTATTAGGGTGTATTATTCTTATAAAATGGAATATTTTCAACTGTATGCAGTGCTTATGTTCAATATAAACGACTTCCTAGCATATGGAAATTTTTCTGGATACAGTGTTAAGGGACATAAAACATGTACAATTTACAAACAACAGACTTCATATTGTCAATTTCATTATGGGAGGAAAATAATATACATGGGTCATCGAAAGTTTCTGCCTATGGATCAATCTTATAGAATACTAAAACAGGAATTCAATGGCTCACAAGAATTTGATATTGCTCCAAAACCCTTATCACTTGATTTGTATTTTGAGATGGAGAAAAACCTCAATGAGTCATTGGGAAAGACACATAAATCTGGTAATGATAGAAAAATTTGGAAGAAAAAGTCAATATTTTTTGAGCAACCAAATTGGAGATATCATGAAGTGAAACATAATATTGATGTCATGCACGTGGAGAAGAATATCTGTGACAGTTTGATTGGAACATTGTTTGATAATAAAGGAAAGACTAAATATTGGTTGAATGCAAGATTCGACTTACTATCAATGGGAATACGTTTGGAGTTAGCTCCCACTCCTAATGGAAGATGAAAATTTCTTCCCCTGGCTTGTCATACATTATCCAAGAGGGAGAAAATTATATTTTTTCAATGTCTTCATGATATCAAAGTGCCTCAAGGTTATTATTCAAATGTAATTTTTTTTGTCTCTTTGAAGGATTTGAATTTGATAGGTATGAAATATCATGATTTTCACGTCATGATGCAACAACTTATACCAGTTTCATTGTGTGGAATATTTCCCATTCATTTCAAAAATACCATAATGAAGTTGTGTTATTTTATCAATTCAATTTGTAATAAGGTGATTGATGTGAATGCTTTGAACTTTTTGGAAAAGGATGCAATTTATGTACTTTTTTAATTGGAAATGTATTTTCCTCCATCTTTTTTTGATATAATGGTTCATTTGGTTTGATAAATAAAGATTTGGGGACCAGTTTATCTTCGTTGGATTTATCCTTTTGAAAGGTATATGAAAATATTGAAGGGGTATGTTAAGAATACATATTGAACTAAATACTCTACCGTTGAAAATTATATTTCTGAGGAGGTTTCAATGTTTTATACGAGCTACTTGGTTGTGGAAGAGTACATAGGTTTTCCTCCATCTCACCATGAACGAGTTAATAATGAAGGTAGGGCGATTCGTGTCTTGAAAGTCAAATCGTTGTCAGCTAAACAGATGAAGAAGGTATAATTATACATCCTGAATAACATAGCTGATTCTCAACTGTATATCACATTGCATATTAATGTGTTGAAACAATGTCATCCAAAGAAGAAAGAAATGTGAATTTTGAATGAGCACAACAATTTTTTTTGCCATGGTTTAAAAAGACCTTGATCGGTAGATCAAATGTATCAGAGACATTAAGATGGTTAGTGGGTGGTCCAAGTTCAAATGTGATAACATGGTCTGGGTATGACATTAATGGATATACATTTCATACAAAAGATTAGGGCAACTGAAGTGCAGTTCAGAATAGTGGTATATTGGTGTTTGTAGAAGCAGTGCATTTTTCGAGTTCTAAAGACAAAAACCCAATTTCTGCATCAAGTGCATATTATGGAGTGATTGAAGAAATATGGGAGGTTGATTACTTTAAAATTAAAGTTCCTGTTTTTAACTAAAAATGGTTCATCGGTAACAACAGTGTCAGACACGATGAATTTGGAATGACAATTGTTAATCTGAATAGATTGGAAGACACAATAGATTCTTTTATAATGGAAGCACATGAAAAACAAATTTTATATGTAGTTGATCAATCAGATATGTAGTGGTCTATTGTTTTACAAGGGAAACAATATATTAGTGAGGATCAACTTGATGAAGATTCTGATTTATGTGAGATCCCTACTTCCATGGAAAGATTAGCAGAAAATAATGATGAGCATGTTGAAGACATGGTTTTTTCCATAAGAAACAATCATGACAAAGGAATTTGGGAAAACAATCCATTTGTACATTCCTAATTTTATAGGTAACATATGTTTATTTCTTGTTTACACTTATTATTTTCATAAAATGTTAGATATTATAATTTTTTTCTTTATTAAAACGCATATTAAAACAAATAAGTAGAAATTTTTGTTTATTTTAATTTTTTTTAGTTTAGTTTATCATGTTTACCATTACATAAATTATATATCTATTGATTTTGTTGAATGAAAATTACTTTACCATGTTTACCATTTTTACAATTTTTACCATAGTTTACCACATTTGACCTTCACGTAACTTATATATTTATTGATTTTGTTGAATGAAAATTACACTACCATGTTTACCATGTTTACCATCTTTACCATTGTTTAACATGATTACCAAATTTACCATGTTTACTATTACATATCTTAGATCAATTTTACATTTATAGTTTACATTAGTATTGTAATATTTGAATTTGTATATTTGTGAACTAATGTTTTATTTTTTGATTTGAAGGATAATGACATATCAATCAGTTGATCAACCACATGATTCTAGAGATTATCATCATGATCATACCTATGGGGAGGAACATTCACATGCTCCTCTTGATGTTCTCCAATCTTCCTCATGTGCCCCAATAATGAAAAAGAAGAGTTCAAGAGTTGGTAAATGTGGCTGCACACGTTTACCAAAATTATCACTTGTCTGTATCCAGGACCAGAGGATACTAGTTGAGTTTGATGAGAATGATATTCCTAGAGGTCCAAATGCAAAAGATTTTAAGAGTTTTGTATCAACTCAGGTTAAAAGAAAAGTAAGAATTTTGTATGATGATTGGAGAAGTGTGGACAAATCAATAATATCTTAGTTATGGGAGATGATTTTGGTAAGATCTTTTGCTATTGTTTGACTAATGCTTAAATGTTTCTAGTATAATATGTTTTACCTCTTCTTTATCAGATGATGTTTGATATTCAAGACACTGGAGAAGTTAGAAAGAATTGTTTATTGATAGATGCTAGGAGATAGAGGGGTTTCAAATCAAACCTCACATCTGATTTCATTTTTGGTCTCAGGAATCATGAAAATCCATGTCATATATATATCCTTTCATAGATGAAGAAACATGGAGGCAATTTGTTGAAAGTAAAGAAAAGATTCATTTTTGGTAAGGGAAATGTAAACTTTTATAATCTTTCTTATATAAATGATCTTATTAATGTTTTTTTAATGATTCCTTATTCTTAATTTACAGAAAACAAGGACATCTCATCAGGAGATCCAATCTAAAAATGTATACCCTCATAGTTTGTCTCGGGGAGGGTATACATTATTGGAAGAACAAATGATGGCGGAAAAATTAAAAAAACCGAGAGCTGAGTCTTCAAGCTCTGGAGAGGTTACCCCTTCCCCCACTCTATCTAGAAATGAAAAATGGAAGAGAGATCAGGTGAGAAAAAATGGACAATATCTTTTAGAAGAATCGAGAAGCGTAACTGAGAGGATTGTAATATATTTATTTTATTTATTTAAGTTAATTATATTATTTATATAATTATAATCAATATATAAATGTTCAATTAATTAATACAGGATTTTCTTGAGGAGTAGAGCTCACAGAGTGTATTTAAAACTACTGGGAGGCAAGATATTTTATCTACAACATTGGGAAACCCCGAACACCATAGTCATGTACGAGTATATCCGACGGGTGTATCAGTAAGAAAAGTGTTTCCATGTTCTTAAACTTCTTCCGTTGAGGGTGTTTATAAAAAAATAGAATCCTTGGATGCTGAAGTCCATACTATTAATGAAATGATGGATGAAAATATTAGTGCATCGGTACAGTCTATGTTTGCTGACATGCAAAGACAATTTCAGAATGCAGCTCCCACTCCTCCACCACCACCTGTAGACCACATTATTTATCCTCCACCTCTTCCAGTAGCTCCCACTCCCCCACCTTAGCCTGCAGACCCCATTTTTTATCCTACGCCTCCACCACAGCTTCCTAGTTATTGTGAGTTGTATATTGATGACTGTCACCATCATATAGTTGCATATGAGCTGGTATATTATATAGAAGATACATTTCATCATCAACAGTTAGAGGTAGAGCATCACAGGGTCACTTTACAAGATATTATAGATAGATCAACTTGACTACCATTACCTACAGATGAGGTGACGACTGTTGGACATAGTATCGACCACTTTTTAGTTTGGCCATCCAGACTTCTGCGACTCATTACCATAGAGGTATGTATGTTATATATTTTATTTTATTTTTATTAAAATTTTAACATTTGAAAACTAATATATATTTCTATTTATTTTTATAGGAATACTTCAAAGGTAAAGAAATACTGTATGGAAAACAATAAAGACAAATGACTATGACATCAGATATAGATTCTAGTAGTCTTGAGAGATTGTGAACATATTCAAATTTGTTGGAAGATCATTATGAGTTTCCAATGGAAGCTCATGTTTGTGGACGTGCAATAAATTTGGGGATTGTGAAAAATGATAACATGGAGCTTGTTACTAGAGATAAGTTGGGTATTAATGTGGTGAAGATTTTTTCCATGTAAGTCTTAACACCTTTCCTGCATTATATTTATTAAAAATGTATACTCATGTCTGTTTTTTATTAGGTATCTTTATAATATGTGTGAGAAGAATGAGAAGAAATATGTATATGGATTCATGGAACCACAATTGATTTCCCCTGAAGGACATTCATTGGATGGGGAATAAAGAACACTTTATATTGTTGAAACATTTGAACAAAATATAATCACACAGTGTTGGATGATGACTTTTTGTGAGGGGTATGAAGCATAAACCTGGAAAAGTGTTCATTATATTTTAACATAAAAAACCACTAACTTTAAATTTTATTTTATATAAGTGATCATTGGATGTTAGGTGTTTTTTTAAGGGAGAAAACTCTTTATTCGATATACTATGTCCATGAAGATGAGCAGAAAAGTTTTCAGAATATGTTGGAAAAGTAAGTTTCAGTTTCTTAATAGTTTTTTATATTATAATGAATTTTAAATTTATCCCATTCATATTATTTTCTAATAGGGGATGGGTATACTTTCTAAAAAAAACAAAGAAAAAGAGTTCCAAGATCAAATATGTAAAAGTAAAGGTAAATATCCATTTATAATTTTTACTTTTAGATGTATTACATAAAAATGATATTTTGAATTGAGTCTGATTTAAATAGATTTTTCATGAAAAAAAGGCATCTTCGAATGCGGATATTATATGTTAAGATTTATGTATGAAATAATTACAACTGGAACACTTGTGAAGTTTGACCTGGTAATATTTCCTTATAAACTTTTCCATAAATATTTTATTTGACTTATTCATTATACATGTTAACTACTATCCTTTTAATTTGTAGCTATTTGATGACCCTCAAACCTATAGTTATCAATAGGTAAAACACTTAAAAGTGTAATGGTAAAATTATTTTACAGTTTTGATTGGATTTTAGTTTGTTTGTAGTATAAAATGTAATTTTGAATATTGTAATTATAATTTTGTATTTGGTAGTTATTTTGGTTGAATTTAGGTTTTTTTAGTTGAAATTGTAATTTTTGAATGTTATATATGTGAATGTTTAATTTTTCTCTGGTTCTTCTTGTTTTGGTCTGGTTCTGATGTTTTTCTGTTTTGGATTCTGCTCTGGTTTTGGTCTGCTTTTGGTCTAGTTTCTGCTTGTTTCATACTTTGGCAGAGCATAGTAATGGTTTCATGGTGGGTGGGGGTGTGTCTGGGGGGGGGGTGTCCAGGTGGTGGGGGTGTCCAAGGGGGCAGGGGGCTGTCCATGGGGGGTGGGAGTGTCTAGGGGGGATCTGTCCAGGGGTGGGGGTGTCTAGGGGGTGGGGTGGGGGTGGGGGGGGGGGGGTGTCCAGTGGGTGGGATGGTGTCCAGGGGGTGGGTGGGTGGGGGGGGGGGGGTTCAGGGGGTAGGGGTGACTAGGGGGGTCGTAGGGGTTGTTCAGGGGGTTGGGGGGGGGGTGTCCAGGGGGTGGGTGGGTGTCTAAGGGGTGGGGGGTGTCCAGGGAGAGGGTGGGCTGTCTAAGGGGGTAGGGGTGTCCAGGGGGGGTGGGAGGGCTATCCGGAGGGGGTAGGGGTGTCCTTTGGGAGGGTGGGATGTCCAAGGGGGTAGGGGTGTCCAGGGGATTGGGAGGGCTATCTGGAGGGGGTAGGGGTGTCCAGGGGGGGTGGGGGGGGGGGTGTCCAGTGGGTGGGATGGTGCCCAGGGGGTGGGGGGGTGGGTTCAGGGGTGGGGGATGTTTGGGGGGGGGTGGGGGGGGGGGGGTGGGGTGTCCAAGGGGGTAGGGGGTGTCTAGAGGTGGGTGGATGTCTAGTGGGTGGGAGGGTGTACAGGGGGGTGGGGGTTTCCAGGGGGTGGGGGTGTCCATGGGGGTGGGAGGGGCTGTTCAGGGGAGTGGGGGGGGGGGTGTCTAGGGGGTGGGCGGGTGTCCAGGGGGGTTGGGGTTTCCAAGGTGGAGGGTGGGATGTCCAAGGGGGTAGGAGGTGTCCAGGGGGGGGGGGGGTGGGAGGGCTATCTAGAGGGGGTAGGGGGTGTCCGAGGGGGGGGGGCTGTCCAGTTGGTGGGAAGGTGTCCAAGGGGGGTGGGGGGGGGGGTGTCTAGGGGTTGGGGGGTTTCCTGGGGGGTGGGGGTGGGGGGGGGGGTGGGAGGGCTATCCAGGGGGGTTTCCAGGGGGTGGGATGGGGGGTGTCCAGGGGGTAGGGGGTGTCCAGGGGGGGGGGGGGGGTGGGGGCTGTCCATGGGGGTAGGGGGTGTCCTGGGGGAGGGTGGGCTGTCCAAGGAAGCAGTGGGTGTCCAGGGGGTGGGAGGGTTGTCCAGGGGGGTTTCTAGGGCATGGGGGGTGTCTAGAGGGTAGGGGGTGTCCAGGGGGTGGGGGGTTGTCTAAGGGGGTAGGGGGTTGGGGGGGGGGTGTGGGGGGATGTCCATTGGTTTTGGTCTATTTTTGCTCTGTTTTCTACTTGTTTCAGGTCCTCTTTGGCAGCACATTGTAATAGTTGAACTGTATTATTAAAAAAATTTGGTTTTTACATCCGTTATTTTATAACCGACGTAATAAATGCATGGGGATGGTTTTTTACATCGATTATTTAATAACCGATGTAGTATATATGTTTTTATGTTGGTTATTTTTTAACCGACACAAAAAACCGATTCACAGATAGGTTTATCACATCAGTTATGAAAATAAACGACGTGATAACCTTTTTTTTCATATATGTTATTTAATAACCGACATGAAAAATTATTCAGAGTGGTTATTTATTACATCGGTTATTTAATAACTGACGTAAAAATAACATATTACGATGGTTATTTAAAAACCGACGTAATAAATCACAACTACAAACCGTTTTCCACATCAGTTTTTTAGGAACTGACGTGAAAATGGCTTCAGATTTTTGTTTTTTATGTCGGTTTTAAAATAAACGACGTAAAAAACAATATTTATAACGTCCCCTACAATAAATTCAGCCAATAACAGACGTAAAAAATGAAAAATAACTGATGCGTTAAAATGTTTTTTCCATTGGTGCATTACAAGATCACTAGACCATATATAATAATTATAAATAAAGATAGAGGACTATAATATCATAAAGTGATCATTAATATAACATAAAATTCATGACATAAATCCAAATACATCTCAAAATTCATAAATCATGTGGTCGCAATGTAAGAGTGAAAAATACCTTAAAAATATATAGTAAAGTGAAAACATGAAACATAATGAAAATTAAATTTACTATGGAAATACATAATAATAGGATAAAAAATTAAAATTTTGAAAAACCCTATAAATATAAAAACATTTTTCAGTGAACTCATTATGCCAACACCTATGTAAAAATTTTCATTATATTTGCACCTGTAAATGTAAGAAAACACATTATTCCAAAAACTATTTAAGCAATCCCCTTTTTTCATTCCTCACTATCTGATGATATATAATCATAAACCAATGCATTATTGGGTGGTATAGGATCCCATATTTCATTATTTATATATATGGATGTGACCTAAATATTGATAATAATATCTTAAATAACCCTTGAAAAAATAATCAGTTTCATAAACACATCACATAAAATGAGCTTGAGAAAACCTAAGATATCAAAAATTTCATTTCATCCAAAATTATTTAAATAATAACAGAACAAATTTTTTGAAAAAAACATTAATTCATTATAGATACATATTTGAGGAAAAAATAAGGGAATATATAAATTATATCACAAAACATATTAAAAATTATTATTAAAGATGAAGTGAAAATTACATTCAATAATATTTTGGAAATAGAAGACCATTAGAAAAGGTTATTATGTATAAAAACTAATAATTAATCCTTTAAGTGAATTAAAAATCAATCTAATAAATCAGGAGAGGAAAATAGTTAATTGAAAAGCCTTTATTAATATGTTTTTACAATTTTAATAAAAAACCACATTAGAGAAACATTAAAGAATATCATATCATAAGAGAGTAAAAATAACATATGTAGAAAAAAAGGACAAAAAATGTTTGATATCATCAACCAAAACACTTTATATAGAAAAAACATTGACATGGATTATAATATTCAATGGTATGAATTGTAGATATTTTTTTACCAATGATAAAATATTATTTTAGAAATAACATTATCAAAGAAGTGGTTATTGAAGATAAAATGTATTTTCCCTAGAAAAAAATTGGATATACCATATCAAATAGGTGAATTATAGGGTAAATTAATGCTTGAAATATACATTTTTTGTGAGAAAGAGTATGACCTAAAGAATCATAAATTTAGTCACTGAAACCCGTAAAACTATTGTAATATGTGAGTCTAAACATCATGAGGGAAAGAAGTTGGGATAAAATTTTAAATAATATAAAATATAATATAAAAATTATAAAAAATATTATTGAGGTATTAGATACACAAATATAAATAAAACATGGTATAAAACAATAAAAATGTCTCAATGAGAGAAAATCTTAGACAAGAGACCCTTACCGTTATCCTAATTTGTTATGTGAAAGCTCTTAACATTTTATATAATTGAATTAAGTCTATTATATACCTTATAAAGAAAATTATTCATATATATTTCATTTAATAAAGGGAATTTATTATGATATTATATTTCTTTATTATATAGTATGTACATATGTTTACATGAAAATTGAATCTTTGTTAGTTTATTTTTTAATCATTACAAAAGAATATGATAATTTAATACTAAATTAAACACTTAATATTTCCTTTATATTATCATAAAACAATAATTATTTTCCTATTAAAAAATATTTATTTTATTATTTATGTTCCCATACACTTCCATGTTAGTGTTTTATAGCATTGTTCATGTAGGTGGTTTGAACGAACGAAATAGGAACAAATCATCAATCGATAGGTGAGTATGGTTAATATTGATTTAATATAAATAATTATTAAAAAATAATTATGAAATTATTTAGTTGTTTTATGTTATGAAATTATATTTTAGTGGTATGAATTATCAATAAAAATAATTATGAAAAATGGTAATACATTACTTCACGATGGTCGTAGTCGGCACATTACAAGATAACCTTTATTTTGTTTTTATAAGATGATTGGAAGCAATAAATAATGTTTTTAATTAATATAATTACACATTAGTATAATAATGATACTTTGGTCATTATTAAACTATGGATGGGATACTTTTTTTATGGTAATGAATTGAAAGAAAAATTTAAATATTATGATATACTCACTTTGGAACCATTATTTTTCACTTGAATGACACCATGGAAATGAAAGACATAGGGTGTATTATGGTTAATAATCATTGATTAAAATGAAAAGGTTGATATTATCCATACAAATTCTGAGTTTGAAAAATAAATTCAATGGGATTGGTGTATCATGATGGGGTGGAAGTATCCCCTTTTTATAACTCAAAAAACATAAACTTTTGTTTAAACCCATTATTATCCCATAATGGAATGAATCAATTAATGGGTAAATGATTTAAAAAGTCATAAGAAATGGATTTTTGAATTATATAAGTTCAAAAATTCATCATATAAAATTTTAAACATATTAATTAACCATGATCCCACTCATTTAATAATATGTTTTTATATATTACCATTTTGATTTTTATCACAATAACTTTTTTTGACCATTTAGTTTTTTTATTTTAAATAAAATATATGGTAAAACATTAATTAAAATTTGTATTTTATTAACCCAAATTTAATTTCAATTTAATATAATAAAATTTTGAAATAAGATAAATATATATTTTAAATTAAAACATTATAAATATATTGTTTAAAAATAGTGTTTTAACCATTATGTGTTCTTAATCTTATTTATAAATTGTTATAAATTATATGTGTGTTAATATAAATATATATAGGTTTAAATATTATAATATAGAAATTATTTTATATATATTAACAAAAATTAATTGATTTTATAAGATTAATAAAACATGTCACTAAAAATAATATTCTCACTATTATCTCTATAATAAACTTCAATGTTAGAAATAAATATTATTCCTAAAAATAAAATTAGACTTTTTATATAATTTTTAAATACTTATTCATGTTATGTAATCCTTTTCTCATTGTTTAAAAAGGTTTTTTTATTAATAAAAATAATTCCTAAAAACCATTTTTAGAAAAATTTTCTTTCATATAATACAATGTCATTTTTTATATAATGAATTTTATAATGTCTCAATAATGTGGTTATTTCTATCCATACATAAAAATTTAAGGGTTATATTATAATTTTAATTTATAATATTTTTGTTAAGGTTTTTTTATTTTCATTTTTGTTCAGTGTTGCATGAAAGATATGCGACAAAAAACAATATTTAGTTATGGTAATGTAATTAATAAAATAAAATTTCATTAAATTTTTTCCAATTTTATAATCCCAGATTAACATTTATTCACCAAATGGAATCCCACCAACAACCATGTATTAAATTGATTTAAATACACAACCATTTATCTAATCTAGAGTAATTTTTATATAAATAGTTTCCCTTATGTATCCTATAGATGCGACCCATATGTTGGAATTTATTATAATATTCACAATTATATATTATATGGTATCATAGAGCTATCCCAAATGTATCATAGGTAACTTTGACAACCCTTATGTATAGATATTATTCTAGAAAATTATTTATTTTTTATCCAAAGGTGACCCTTATGTTTGAGGATATTACAATTTTTATTACCCTTACATTTCACAGTGTAACAAACTACAACATTTTACAATTTTTTTTTGATAAAGGGAAATTTAAACAATGATATCCTTATGAATGGGAATTTAATAATTTAAATATACTATGAAAAACTACAACTACGAATAACACCCCCATGCTCTAATAACTTAATTTCCAAAAAATATGCACCATTTGACAACACCCACTGGTTACATTATAACCATCCACATAAATTCCACTTTCAAGTGTTCATTCCATTTTGCTAACCCAATGCATGAAATGAAGTTTACCTTCCATTCACACATTATGAATTGATGTGTCAACACATATATTTATTCCCATGACTATAATTCATTGAATGCTAACCTAAACCTTCTCTTACACACACTTGAGCACATGAGAAAAAACTTGAGCCTCTGATCAAATCCAAAAACACCTATTTATGATGTTAAAATTCTAAAAATATTAATATGAATAAAAAAATTCATATTTAACATAATTTTAATACCATTTAATAATTTAATTCATTCCAATATCCCAACCAAAAATTTCATCCTCTTCAAGAAGTTAAGGAATTCATTTGACCACACATCTTAACCACATAATTCATCAACTCAAAATAACATTCCACATTCTATTAATAAATTTCGATTCCTATTTTATTTAATGACTCCAAAATCTCATGAAAAAAATCCAAAACAATCTTTGTTACATACGTATCACATTTCCCATCACACTATCCAAGAAATCCATTACATATAAATCTTCATTTCATTCTGAGTTTCCCAACGAAAAAATTTGAACAAAAAAATAATCTCCCATGAACTCCTTTTTTACAAACAAAAAATAAAAAGTCAATTAAAAACATTAATAATAAATCATAAAACATTTAAACATAAAAAATATACCTTCTATATTATCACACTCTCCTCCATATGATTATCTAATAATGACTGATTTTTCTAAATTGTGATCGCCACTATTGTAATGGCCTATGAAAATTGAAATTCAAGTAGCCCAGTCAATAAAACTATAAAAACATAAATATGGCTACACAATCCAAACATAAAAATCAATTTATTTACCCCTCCATATGTTTCACTCAAAAAATATTCATGATATATCTTTCATATACACCACACAACAATATGGGTCATTTTTAGGGAATTGTTGAAAATCTATCAAACATAGTCTATAGAGTCACATGTTTCCTTCTCAAAGAATGATACCACTGTAATGTCCCAGATTTTTCCATGTATTATTTTAATATTATATGATAATTTATTCAAGACCCAACTCTGAGACGACGGGCAGTTCCGAGGCCCGGTGAGCCCATAACAAATGTTCGAATTTAATTAAATAATTAAATTACACACGCGTGTAGTTTTCCAAAAAAAGTGGAATAACTCCCAAACGGGTGCTCAGATCAGAAATCTGAGGGCATCGTTGTGTTCAGAACATCGATTTTACCTTAGGCGAGGCCTAGCATCGGCCAACGCAGGTTGGTGGTGAAATCTAGTTTTTGGACGTAACAATATAAAAATATTTAATAAAAATATTTTATTCTGCAATGAAATCTTTTTAAATCTGTTGCAGTGGATATCTTTTATCCTTTTTAAATAAAGTCTTGTGCAGGGGTCCAGGGTTACAAGCCTCATAACCCTGAAACCCTTGGCGGCTCTGAGGGCTCTGGAGAAAACCTCCCAACGCGGCGACGACATTCTTGACGATTTTCGCCGGCGATAATGACGTGGTGACCAGATCTTTGCCAACGAATGCCGCAGATCTAGGTAGGATGTTTGATCTTGATTTCTTTACCCGTTCTTGGTTTCTACGATGAAAGCAGACTAATTTGCAAACCGATTAACCCGCGGATCGATCGTTTTGCGGGTGGGTTTGATTTGGGGTTTTATTGGGGGATTAAATACTCAAGATTTATAATATGTTGATTATTGTGGTTTTGATCTAATGATGACAAACTCAGATCGTCACGAACAACGATTGAGGTTCATCCCTCTTGTTCAATTCTTTGTATTTTTTTCTCCCTCATGTTCTTCGTTGCGTTCTACGCGTTCTTGGAGGAAAATTGATTGTTGTGCATTTTTTTGTTGGCGCAACGATCCGAGATTTTAGATCCAACCCCAGAGCGATGTCACGGAGGTGCGACGACGGTTTCGGCGGACGATTCAGAGTGGATCGAGAGATATGAGTTTTTGGGTGTTTTTCTTCGGATGGATCATCTGAGGGTTATGATCCAATTTAAGGACAAAAAAAACCCATTTTAGTGTTCGTATGATGAAACAAACCAACCCCAAGAGTATCAGGATGAATGGAAAAGAAATCGCGGATTCGGAGGATCTGCCGCAACGCGAGGAAAAAGAAGGCATTTCTGGATATTTCCCGACTACATGCCATGTAGTATGGGCTACACGGAGTGCGTTCATCGACGAACCACCTGGCGTGTACTTCGGGAGTACATGGACATGGGTTGGGTACATGGCCAAAGACACGATGTGTTTACCCCTCCCTAGCCAGACCCGACCATATACACGAGACACCCCATGTACTGGTACACGGGCAGGCGACACAGATAGAGGCCATGTACGGGCACATGGCCAGCATACACGGAGCGAGCCCCAGGCATTCAGACATGGCGTGTAATCCTTCTACACGCTGTATAGATGCTTTCTATCTGACAAGCCGAATGACACGGGCCGTTTACATGGGCAGTACCCTGAGTCAGGGAACACGACGTGTGATCCTTCTACACACCGTGTAGTTGGGTTTTACACTGGTTGGATGGATGACACAGGCCATTTACACGGGCAGTACCCGTGTTCAAGGAACACGGCGTGTAACCATACTACATGCCTTGAAACCTGTCTTACATGGATTGAGCCATTTTTCTTCTGTGACTTTGACTAGTTCTCTTAGGGTTCATACCCTTGGTCTTTCCCCTGAAGGTTCTGGTATCATTTCCTATATACAGGAGTATGATCCCTTCAGTAGGACTTTCTGAATAGAGTTGTTGGAATCCCCTCTGTGAGACTTAGAGCCGGATCCTCTATTCATTCCTGGAACCCTAGGTAGAGTTCTTGGTATCGATGTGACCAACTTTACCCGAGCACTGATCCTCTGCTTAGCGGATTAGATAAGACTGAGTTTTCGGTATCACCCCATGACTTGGTGGTGATCCTCATCTGATCATCATGTTCTCAAAGTACTTGTAGGAGTGTGTTCTCTCAAAGCGAGTACTTCGTATCTCCCTCTTCAGACCTAGGAGTGTGTTCTACCGGTTTCATGCTTAGTGGAATCTTCGAGCTGGATCTTAGTGGTGGTTTCACAATGGTCATTTGTGTATGAGTATATCTGGATATTCTTGTTATATGTTCCGTAAACATATACTGTGTAGAGATGATTGTACCTTTATTTTGTGGTATTTCCCTTGTTGTATTCCTTTGTGTTTTCGGGGTGTCCTACTGGGTATTGTTATACTCACCCCTGCACGGGCTTTGCCCGCACGTGTCGTGTCTTGTGAAGACAAGCGATCCTTTGACAAGATTCTAGGTGGACCAGGACCGGACGGTGCTCAGTGAGGTTAGACAAATCGAGGTGTGTTCCTACGACTACAGATTTCAGTCCCAGCACCTTTCTTTAGAGGTTGGACTTGTTACAAACTCTCTTTTGGTGGGATTGTACTTTTGTCCCGGGGTTTTACGTTACTGTACTTTACTTTCCTATCGTACTCTGTTGGTTGGGTTTTTAGTGTATGCATGAATTTTACATTTTCATTACTTTTCATCTTTGTGGGATTGGAGATGTGTGTACATGTGTATAGGTTTATAGGCAATGCCTCCCATGTTAGTAGCATGCCTACTCGGTGCTAGTCACCAGCCCCTGGCCTATTAGAGGCGGGATTGGGGAGTTGTGGCTCAGGCCCCACTAGGATGGGTCATGATAGAGTGGTATCAGAGGTGATTGGTTCTACCTTAGGACTGAGAGTCTGTGAGTTGGTTTGTGGCAACAATGTTAAGTGTTTCGAGTTCGGAATTCAGGCCATGGACCCCAGTGTTGGTGCGGACGACTGACGTATCCATACACCAGGACTCTGATAACTTTCTTTTTGACTCAGAACATGAAAACACTAGTTTCAAGGGAAAAAATATAATGGTACATGAATCATATAAGAATGGGTTGTTGTTTCCATGTCCTTCTTGATTCATCTCTACAGATATACTCACTGACTGTGATACATCTTGTTTCTTTAACAGGATGCCTCCGCAACGCGCACCCGCTTGGATCTAGTAGCTCGATCACGAGGATGAACCCCCTCAGTGATGGAGCTTCGATACAGGGACTAGATCCCCCAGTTTTACCTCCGGGTGGTGTGCCAGTTATTCCACCACCTATGGAGCAGTGTTTAGAACATGCTGTACCAGTGGAGGAGGAGCGTAGGCTGAGCGCACTCCACGAGTTTCAGAGACAGAGACCCCTCAGGTTTTGAGGCGAGCCTGACCCTCAGGCAGCAGAGGATTGGCTTGAGGCAGTGGCCAGAGTCTTCCGTTTGGTCAGGACACCAATAGACCAGATGGTGATCCTGGCAACGAGCCTTCTGCAGGGTTCAGCTGGGCGATGGTAGAGTTTGGTTATCCAGACTCACGACGAGGTGACTCTTGCATGGTCAGAGTTTGAGTGTCTCTTCAGATAGGAGTTTTCACCGGTTACCCTGAGAGAAGTACGTATACAGGAGCTTTTTCTACTTTAGTAGGGGACCATGATGGTGGATGAATATTCATCGAGGTTCACCGACCTCTCGCGGTACTCTATGGATATGGTCAGAGATCAGTACTTTAGAGCTCGGACTTTTGAGCGGGGCTTGCGCAAAGATATCCGAGCTAGCATCATCCCTTTGAGCATTCCTACTTATGCTGGGGTGCTCGAGCGGGCTTTGGTGGTCGAGAGCTTCTTGGAAGAGAAGAGACAACCGGTAGTTGTCAGTAGTGGGTGAGCTGGAGTAGAGACCTCGGCAGCAGGGAGCCGACGTCAGGGACCCAGGCATGAGAGACATTTCTAGAGGAGATCCCGGGATAGGGGATCTATCGTACAGGGTTCGCAGGGCACATCCATCCAGCCTAGATAGAGCCGATGATACTCATGTGACGGTAGGAGGCATCTCACTCGGGATTGTCCGATCTGCCGTACTACTGACATGGGAGCAGTGGATGGACCACCGAGGCAGAGGGAACGTGTGAAACAGACAGATCCGCAGGGTGGTAGACGCGGTAGAGGAGCTGGAAGAGCAGCTGGAGGTGGTCGGCGTTTTGACCCTTTACCACCACCACCCCCAGGAGGTCCACTCTAGGCTCAGGGAGCTGGTGGACAGAGGCAGGGATAGCTGCAGGCGGCATAGGCTTATGACCGAGGTACTCCCGGAATGATTAAAGGTACAATCTGTGTCTTTTCTACATTGGCTACTGTACTGATAGACACAGGTTCTAGTCAGTCTTTTCTGGCTAATTATCTTGTTCAAGACCTTGAGATTCTAGGTGAGCCGTTGACTCGACCCTTACGCTTAGAAACACCGACTGGAGAAGATTCAGAGATCACACACCTTTGCAGACAGTGTGACTTGACCCTTGGAGGCAAGAGTTTCGGTTGGAACCTCTTGGTGATAGTGTCGAGGCCTTATGATGTCATTCTTGGTATGGATTGGCTATCCACAGTTCATGCCCAGATTGATTGTTTTAGGTGAAGGGTGCGGTGTGTCCATAGTGATGGAACGAGGTTCTCTTTTGTCGGTGAAAGAGAGACCCAGGCAGCACAGGAGGGACTCATGCATAGGAAGGTGCAACCGATTTCACATCAGTTGGCTAGCCTAGACCTTGGCGCAGCAGATGTTACAAGTTTCCAGTTTCCAGTAGTGGTGGCTGAGTATGAGTACGTCTTTCCAGAGGATGTCCCCGGACTACCTCCCCGACGGAAGATAGATTTCTGTATTGAGTTGCAACCCGGGACGACCCCGATATTGGCATCAGCATATCAGATGGCTCCTGTAGAGCTTCGTGAGCTGAGGGTGCAGCTGGAAGACTTGCAGAGGAAGGGCTTAGTGAGACCTAGTGTTTCACCCTGGGCGACCCCAGTGTTGTTTGCCAAAAAGGCAGATGGGATCTTGAGACTGTGTGTGGATTACCGGCGCCTGAATCAAGTGACTATGAAGAACCTATATCCACTGCCGAGGATCGATGACCTGTTTGACCAGTTAAGAGGGGAACGATGGTTCTCGATGGTTGATCTACGATCAAGATATCATTAGTTGTGAGTACGGGATGAGGATATACCGAAGACGTCTTTCAGATGTCGTTACGGGCACTATGAGTACTTGGTGATTCCCTTCGGCATGACGAACGCCCCGGAAGTGTTCATGGGACTCATGATCTAGATCTTTCAGCCCTATCTAGATCGATTCATAAAGGTCTTCACTGACGATATCCTTGTGTACTCTACGTCCGAGGAGGATCACGCGGGGCACCTAAGGATGGTTCTGGACACACTCCGAGAGCCCAGTTGTACGGGAAACTCTCGAAGTGTCAGTTCTGGATATGGGAGGTCCACATTCTGGGACATGTTATCTCAACAGATGGTGTAGGAGTGGAACCAGCCATGGTTGAGGCAGTGTTAGCATGGGAGCCACCACGAAGCATGATGGAGGTGTGGAGTTTCCTTGGGTTGTCAGGCTACTATCAGAGATTCATTATTGATTTCTCCAGGATTTCAGCACCCATGACAGCTCTGACCCGAAAGGGGTAGCCTTTCGTGTGGACCGAGAGATTCCAGTAGGCTTTCCAACAGTTGAGACAGAGTCTAACGAGCGCCCCGATCTTGAGATTACCAGAAGAGGGTGTCGAGTACGTAGTGTTTTGCGACGCATCTGGAACCGGGCTTGGTTGTGTCCTGATGCAGAGGCAAGCGATGATTGCCTATGGTTCACGCCATTTGAGGCCCCATGAGCAGAACTACGCGACCCATGATCTTGAGTTGGCAGCGGTAGTCTTCGCGTTGAAGATGTGGCGGCACTACCTAATGGGCGAGCGGTTTATCGTCTACTCTGATCACAAGAGTATCAGATATATATTTTCTCAAAAGGATCTAAATTTGAGACAGAGGCGGTGGCTTGAGTTCCTCCAGGATTACGACTTTGAGATCACTTAGACTCCTGGGAAGGGGAACGTTGTGGCAGATGCTCTCAGTAGGAAATCCAGTCCGCAGTTACTGGATGAGGCGACGAGGCATTTGGCCTCCTTACAGTTATCCTTCCTGGATAGAGATGAGGGAGCTTACCTTCAGTCGATGGTTGTTACCCCTCCACTCTTACAGCGAGTCAGAGAAGCACATATCTAGGATGATAGCTGTGATATTCTACGTGCTTAGATACCCACAGGTGATGCTGCTGATGGATATTTAGAAGGTGGGGAGCACGTTGTTCTTTTTAGAGGGCGTACAGTAGTACCAGTGACGTTGCGGGAGGAGGTTATAAGGGAGTTCCATACATATCCTTTGGCGGTGCATCCAGGCATGGCAAAGATGTACCAGGACCTTCGATGTCAGTTCTGGTGGCCAGGGATGAAGAAGAGTGTGGCAGAGTTTGTTTCTCGGTGCCTTACTTGTCAGCAAGTAAAGGCTGAGCACCAGGTTCCAGCATGTTTGACTCAGCCCCTTGAGGTGCCATAGTGGAAGTGGGATGGGATATCCATGGACTTCGTGACAGGTTTAACACGCACGTCCAGGGGACATAACACCATCTGGGTGATCGTTGACCGACTCACCAAGTCAGCCCACTTCCTAGCCATACAGGAGTAGAGTTCAGTAGAGATCTTGGGATGCCTCTATGCGTAGAAGATAGTTTGACTTCATGGAGTTCCATCCACGATCGTATCAGATCATGATGATCGATTCACATACCGGCTGTGGAAGGGATTGTGGGAAGCTTTTGGGACTCAGTTACGCTTGAGCACAGCGTTTCATCCCCAGACTGATGGTTAGACAGAGCGGACCATCCAAGTTCTGGAGGATATGCTTCGAGCTTGCATACTTGACTTCGTTCGTAGTTGGGAGGATCACCTACCATTGGTGGAATTTTCTTATAACAACAGTTATCATTACACTATTGGTATGGCACCATTCGAGGCTCTGTACGGGCGACCTTCCAGGTCACCACTTTGCTGGACTGACCCAGGAGAGTCAGCACTCATGGGCCCAGAGATGGTGAGAGATACTACAGAGAAGGTACAAGTCATACAAGAAATAATGAAGACTACAAAGAGTCGGCAAAAGTCTTATACCAACAGGAGGTGGAGGCCCTTGGAGTTCGAGGAGGGAGACCATGTGTTCCTTCGGGTCTCACCTCGACGGGGATTGCATAGATTTGGCCGAGGCGGAAAGCTATCTCTGAGGTTAATCGGCCCTTTTCAGATCCTGAGTAGAGTTGGCGAGGTGGAATATTGAACGGATCTACCTCCTCAGATGGACCAGGTACACAACATCTTCCATGTGTCGCAGCTACGGAGGTACGTGCATGATCCATCACACGTCATCGACTGGGGCGAGATGGATATCGATGATGGGGAGACCTTTACTGAGTAACCAATAGAGATTAAGGATCGACAGGAGAAGATCCTTCGTGGGAGAGCTATTCCCTTAGTGCGTGTCCGGTGGCAACACGGGAATCTGCAGGAGAGCACGTGGGAGCGGGAAGCTCAGATTCGTGTGTAGTACCCACATCTTTTTGAGTAGCCTTTGTTTTGGATTTTCAGGGATGTAAAGCCCTAAGGTGGGTGTGATGTAATGTCCCATATTTTTCCATGTATTATTTTAATATTATATGGGAATTGATTCGAGACCCAGCTCTGAGACGACGTGCAGTTCCGAGGCTCGCTGATCCCGGAACAAATGTTTGAATTTAATTAAATAATTAAATTACACGAGCGTGCCGTTTTCCTGAAAAAGTGGAATAACTCCAGAACGGGTGCTCGGATCATAAATATGAGGGAACTGTTGTATTCAAAACATCTATTTTACCTTAGTCAAGGCCTAGCATCGACCGGCTCTGGTCGGTGGTGAAATCTAGTTTTTGGATGTAACAATAACAAAATATTTAATAAAAATATTTTATTCTGCAGTAAAATATTTTTAAATCTGTTGCAGCGGATATCTTTTATCATTTTTAAATAAAGGCTTGCGCAGGGGTCCAGGGTTACAAACCTTATAACCTTGAAACCCTAGGAAGCTCTAGAGGCTCTGGAGAAAACCTCCCAACGCGACGACAACGTTCTTGACGATTTTCGCCGGCGAAAACGACGCAACGACCGGATCTTCACCAACGAACACCACAGATCCAGGTAGGATGTTTGATCTTGATTCCTTTCCCCATTCTTGGTTCCTACGAGGAACGCGGACTAATCTACAAACCGATTAACCCGCGGATCGATCATTTTGCGAGCGGGTGTGATTTGGGGTTTTATCGGGGGATCAAATACTCGAGATTTATAATCTGTTGATTGTTGTGGTTTTGATATAATGGAGACGAACCCGGATCATCACAAACAACGATCGAGGTTCGTCCCTCTTGTTCGATTCTTTGTATTTTTTTCTCCCTCACGTTCTTCATTGCGTTCTACGCGTTCTTGGAGGAAAATAAATCGTTGCGCATTCGTTTGTTGGCGAAACGATTCGAGATTTTAGATCCAACCCCGGAGTGATGTCACGGAGGTGCGACGACGATTTCGGCAGACGATTCGGAGCGGATCGAGAGATATGAGTTTTTGGACATTTTTCTTCGGATGGATCATTCGAGGTTTATGATCCGATTTAAGGACTGGAAACACCAGTTTTGGTGTTCTTATGATGAAACGAACCAACCCCAGGAGTATCGGGATGAACGGAGAAGAAATCATGGATCTGGAGGATCAGCCGCAGCGTGAGGTGGAAGACGGAGTTTCTGGAAATTTCCCGACTACACGCTGTGTAGTATGGGATACACAGCATGTGTTCATCAGTGAACCACCTGGAGTGTACTCCGGGAGTACACAGACACAGGTTGGGTACACAAACAAAGACATGGCATGTGTACCCCTCCCCGGACAGACCCGACCAGATACAAAGGGCACCCCGTGTACAGGTACACAGGTAGGCGACACAGACAGAGGCCGTGTACGGGCACATGGACAGTGTACATGGAGCGAGCCCCAGGAGCTCAGACACGGGGTGTAATCCTTATACACACCGTGTAAATGATTTCTATCTGAAAAGCCGAATGACACGGGCCGTTTACACGGGCAGTACCTGGAGTAAGAAAACACGACATGTGATCCTTCTACATGCCGTGTAGTTGGGTTTTACACTGCTTGGACAGATGACATGGGCCGTTTACACGGGCAGTACCTGGGGTCAAGGAACACGGCGTGTAACCATACTGCACGCCGTGTAACCTGTCTTACATGGCTTGAGCCATTTGTCTTCTATGACTTGGACTAGTTCTCTTAGGGTTTGTACCCTTGGTCTTTCCCCTAAAGGTTATGGTATCATTTCCTATATACAAGAGTATGATCCCTTCAGCCGGACTTCCTGAATAGAGTTGTTGGAATCCCCTCTGTGAGACTTAGAGCCGGATCCTCTATTCATTCCTGGAACCCTAGGTAGAGTTCTTGGTATCGATGTGACCAACTTTGGACGGGTGCCGATCCTCTGCTTAGCGGATTAGCTCAGACTCAGTTGTCGGTATCACCCCATGACTGGGTGGTGATCCTCATCTGAGCATCATGTTCTCAAAGTACTTGTAGGAGTGTGTTCTCCCAGAGCGAGTACTTCGCATCTCCCTCTTCAGACCTAGGAGTGTGTTCTCCCACTTGCATGCTTAGTGGAATCTTCGAGCTGGATCTTAGTGGTGGTTTTGAAAAGTTCGTTTGTGTATGAGTATATATGGATATTCTTGTTATATGTTCCATAAAAATATATTGTGTAGAGATGACTGTACCTTTATTTTGTGGTATTTACCTTGTTTTATTCCTTTGTGGTTTCGAGGTTTCCTACTGGGTATTGTTATACTCACCCCTACACGGGCTTTGCCTGCACGTGTCATGTCTTGTGCAGACGAGCGAGCCTTTGACAGGATTCTAGGCGGACCAGGACCGGACAATGCTCAGTGAGGTTAGACAGACCGAGGTGTGTTCCTACGACTACAAATTTCAGTCCCAACACCTTTCTTTACAGGTTGGACTCGTTACAGACTCTCTTTTGGTGGGCTTGTACTTTTTGCCCAGGGTTTTACGTTACTGTACTTTACTTTCCTGTCATACTCTTTTGGTTGGATTTTTAGTGTATGCATGCATTTTCCATTTTCATTACTTTTTAGCTTTATGGGCTTGGAGATGTGTGTGCATGTGTACAGGTTTATAGGTAATGCCTCCCATATTAGTAGCATGCCTACTCGGTGCTAGTCACCAGCCCCTGGCCTATTGGAGGTGGGCTTGGGGAGTTGAGGCTCGGGCCCCACTGGGACGGGTCGTGACAACCACACACAATAAACTTCATCAAATTCCATTTTTCTCATTCCAAACAATAAAATAACACAATCCAAGAAAAAAACACTCAAATATATATTTCACTCCTAGTAAAAACAAAAAAAATCTAAGCTATCACATTTACCTGTGAACTTGTTATTTATATTAAAACCAACTAAAATCATTTTACAAATATAAAATTTCACCCATGTTTTCTAAAAATACCTTTGCATCCATGGATCCCATCAAATATTGAAATCATAATATCCTCAGTGTTGATCATATATTCCCCAAAAAATATCCCATTTTAAAAATTTAATTTTATAACTAGATTCAAAATCCACTTTCCTTATATTTTCATAAATCAAAATAATCATAAATCTATTCATTTCCATCTTCTCCATGAGATTTTTTTTAAAAACTTTTAAATAAATAAACTCACACATAAATAAACAAAATAATATTTCATTAAATACTATATTTTTTTCATCAAATCCAAATATCTAAAAAATTCATTTCGATATTATTGCCAAGAAAACAAAATCAATAATAAATAAATTAATATATATTAATTTTCTATTCCAAATCGCTCAAAAATGAGTTATTTCAAAAATAAGATGAGTATGGGTCAAAATTATCTAATCAAATTATTTTTAGAAAAGGCCAGGTTACATTCTTACTCATATCAGTTGGTTTTAATCATTATTTAATTTCTTTAACTCTAACCATGACAATAAGGATGTTACTCCTTTAGGGTCAATATTGTTTTCAATAAAAGTACCAATGACCATTAAATGTATCATTGATGACATTTAAAACCTTATCCAAATCATTTTTAGGAATTTAAAATTTTAAATACATTTTTTTTATTTAGTAAAATATTATTTATTTTGAAATATAATTAATGTTAATTTTGAAACTATTCATTAGATTGAATTTTTAAAATATAAATACAACATGATATCTTCAAACGAAATCTTTTTAAACATCCCTAACATGTCGAGGCCATCTAAAAATTTTTTGGATAATTTTTTTTCTAACATTATATTTTTTTAAATATTTTTAGTATCATTTATTTGATATTTCCTTTATTAAAATAACTACTAAATCACTATTGTGGAAGAGTTGAAGATAATTATTTATTCACTCAAAAAGAAAAAGAAAATAATATGATGAATAAAATTCCATTATCATTATAAATACTATTTATAGATGAATATAAATTCTGGATAATACAATATTATTAATGATATAGTTATTAAATATATAAATGTGACATCTTTCACTTTTCTTTAAATAAAATATTATAAATATCATAACCTAATATAAATAGAAATAAATGGAAATATAATCGAACCATGATTTATTATGTATAAAATGGAATCATATAATAAAATTTGGGCATGTGTTAGTGTCATTTTCTAGTATTAATCATTTTAATTTTTTACCAAAATTACCAAGTTTACCCTTTACCGTGGTAATAAAAAGTACCAAGTATACTATTCATATTAGTCAAAATAGGTCACTATTTAATATATTTTGACCATATAAATACAGATATTGAAACCATTTTTCAAAATTCTAAACATAGAAGATTCATAATTTAATTTAAAAATAATCCTACAAAATGCAAAAACAAATACATTTTTAAACCACAAAATGTACATATAAAAAATAAGGTATAATAAGGTTTAAAATGAAATAAAAAATATTATTTATAACTAAATTTTAATTATGATACATTGAGTTAAAATTAAAATAATAAATAAAGTTTTAATATAATGACATTGACAATTTCGTAAAAATATTTATGTTTCACTATTAACTGGATAATCAATATCTTCTTATAATTACAAAAAAATTCACCCTAAGATTATTTTGAAATTACTATATTAAAAATGAAGTTTATTCTTACAAATATTATTTTTAAAAGTGTAAAAATTTTGTTTTAAAATAAGTTCCCCATTAAAAGGTGTCTAAACTTTCTTTTGAAAAATATATCATTTATTTGGAAAATTTGAATAATTCTTATATTTTTCCTATAAAATATATTGGATGAATGTCAAAAAAATTAATTTAATATATAATATTTTTTTTATAAAATGGTTAATACTATTTATTCCCTCTAATTTAATGGGTACCTTATAATAATATTTCATTTTTTGTAAAAAATGTGTGTTGCATGCAATGTAAACTATCAAAGAGATTGAATTTAAAAAGAGACATACCATAAAATATTGGAGCATAACATTATGCCCCTATTCAACAAATTGCGAACCCACATTTTGGTATTTCATTTCGAAATTAAAATGTTGATATTTGAAAATTCCTTTGTGGGAAGCCCACATTGTATATATGGTTAATAAAACATAATATTAATAAGAGGGAAAAGGAAATGAGAAAGTAATATAAAAAATAAGATTTATAATATGAGAACATTTTTGGGAAGTGAAATCATTGAAATGGAAGATAAATCCATCTATAATGTTTTTAGGGAGAGTGATAGAGAACATGGTAATTAGAAAGTTAAACATCACGAAACCATAAATATGTGATAGGTTAAAAGACCATTGATTTCATATAAAGAAGATTAAATGGATAGTTATTATGTTCAAATATCAATTTCCTAGAGTTGGGGTATTTTTTTACTATATAGATAATCACTTGTAAGATTAAACTTACCTTATTTCATTCCATGTCATAAGAATAATGTCATCCTTTGGTTGTTATTTGACATATTTCCACTTCATTTGTTACTCTAGGAATGGGAAATTCTAGATAAATTTTTCATAAATGAAGAAATTTTAACGAATCTTAAGGAACTCATGTCATTCCTTCATCCTCAAAACAAAAAATGTTAGCTCAGTTTATCAAATATGAGAATTTATACTTTAACCTAAATCAATAACATCCAACACTCAATTTAATCCATTCCTTATGTAGTTACATTAATAATTATTCAAAATACTTCTGTCCAAATACTACATACAAAAATTTAGAAGGATATTCACTATATGTCCATTATCAACATAAAATTAGATTCCCCAAACAACATAATGTATCTTTTATTGTCTCATAACAAATATTAGACTGCCTTAAAAACTCAATAAAAAATTCCATTGTTCAAAATACTTAAATAATAAGTACTGGAAAAAAATCCTTACATATCCCATGATTCTAATGTCAATAATACCATCTATAAAATAAATTTACAACATAATTCATGAATCTGAAAACACAATTACCTTATTTATTCCACTTTAATTGTAGTAACAACATAAGATTGAACTTGATATTTTTTCTTCCTCTGAGGTATATTAGCATAATTTTTTTACATTAATATACTTAGTTCCCCATATCTTTACATTTTAGCAATTAGAAAAATTATTTCTTTCACATGAAATCATGAGCATTATGTCCTTTATATCCACACATGTAGAAAACTCCCACTCTCTTCATGAAAGTACCAAGGGTTTTCCTTCCATAATTATCACATGTAGGAAAATCCTTATTTACCTACTTCACTTTATCCATATTTTTCTATGCCTTCCTCTTATTCTCTTTATTCCTTCTGAATTCATAAGATTTGGAAACTTTATTCTCTTTCTTGATAGGACATGATACTATATCACTAGTTGATGAGTATGTTTGGAAGACTAGTTACCTTTAATGAATTGACTTATGTTCATTGATAAAACATTCAATATTTATCATTGGGTTATGTACATAGTCCACAACATTTCTTTATATCCTGGTAGAGATGTATTTTTACATATAAATATTCATAACATCTATTTGTCTAAGAATCAAGAATTATATCTCCATACCCTCATATTTTTCTTGGGAAAAATATTATTCCATGAAAAGTTCCTTAAAATCATTCGATTCCATACTTTGTTTTTTCATATCCACACATTATGTTTTGAATCAATGACCAACATTGATATTCATCCTATAAGATATGATAAAATTATATAGAAACCATTTCTATTTAATTACATCCCAAAGAGATAAAAATATTAGCTATGGGACTTATCCATTTTTTAGCTACAAATTTATTTTTAGTTCCATTGAATGATGGAGGAAGCTGATGCATAAATTGGTATGACATTATTACAACAAATTATGGATCAAAAGTTTACTACATACGAGCAATTTTACTTCACATACCCTGAGCTATCTATCCCAATATAGTTATAATTTGTTTAGTTTTAGCTGCAGCTCTAACTCTAGATTCTTTATCTTTCCAAGGAGTATAATCCCTAAATGTATTGATAATGTTTCCATTCAATCATCTAGGTTCCATTTATAAAAAACTGTTTACACTATATTAGATCATAACATTATGAGGCATAATTTATAATCTCATAAATAGTGAAGCATAAAACCTAAATTGAAAATTTAGGTATAACTACTCTCTAAATCATAAGTTTAATTTTTTTGGATATATTTCCAGATTCTACCATATGGGTTTTCCCTAATCTATTTTTTTTCTAAATCTAGTTCCCAAGGTTTCTACTAAACATCTTTTGTTACCAACTGTAATGACCCCAAATATAGTATCCCAAAGTTAGTAGTATCTTTTTTAAATTGATATATTATACAAGGAATCACATCTCGAAGGACCAAATATTTTAGTAGTTTTTTAAAGCTATCTACATATTTGAATATTAGATTAAAATTTAATATATAAAGTATAACATAGTGAATCCTTTTAGAACACCATTATTCTCATATCCTGAACTAGAATACCAGTTTTAATAAACTTCTTAGAATCCTGGGGAAATATATAACATATGGAAGGGGTGTGATGAGAACCTCAGAAAGGGTATACATACATCATAATCTATCACAAATAAGCACAAAAAATTATATAAGTTCAAATAACATAAACACATTATTCTTAATAAATAACATGGGCATCATATGGAATGAGTAAGAGATAATCCGATATTTCCAAAGTAATAATCACATGAGATTGAAACATAACCATTGACATTCTACTAGTATAATAGTCTAATTGAATATCAATAACTATACTCATAATGATTAAATTCATAATTCTAGAGGTTTAAAAAATATTTTCAAGGCCCATGACATGAAGTCTATATATATTGGAAAGGCCTATGACAAAAACCTGGTCTAATTTGTCTCATGAGACCTGTCAATGAAAATAGGGGCTATAATGGTCCCCACTCATCAGTTACTAATTCCAAATAATTAATCACTTGAATAATTAATACAACTAAATCAACATTCCTTTAAAAAATCAATAACTATCCATATTGAATAAACTAATCATACAGAATGTAAAATATTTTCATATTAAAATTGATCTTAAAACTTATAATGAAATATTATGAAGGGTTTCATTAGATTACATCCGTAATAATCAACAATGGATTTTACATTGATTAAAAGACTTTAAGTAGATTAATGGAATATTTATTGGGTAAACTACACATTTTTACTTGAAAATAAATTTTAAAATCTAAAACTTGCACATGTAATAAAGAAATAATTTTCATTGAAAATATCCATTTAAACTTTTAATGAAATATTTATATCATTAAGGTGTCATGATGGTTGGAAATTTAATTCATGAAGTATAAGTTAAAAACATATTTCTTTATACTTTTTTAAGAAAAGTCATAAAGTACATTGTTTGGAAGAAAATATGATGATTTATTTTAGATTTTTTTTGTAAAAATAAAAAAGGGGTAAAATGAATTTAATAATATTATGATAATTTTAAAGAAAATTGGAAATATTTTTAGACAATAAGGACATGGTGAAGAAATATTCCCTAGTAGAGAGATAAAAAACAATCCTATCAAATGATTAGATTATGAAATAAACCCTTAACACTTTGTAATAAATTGAATAATATCCACATTAAAAAAATAAAATAAAATGAAACATTATATTCCAAGAATACAAATAAATTCATGATATAATAAATCAATTGTAAGAATATACACCAAATAATATAAATAAGTGGTGAATATGACATATGTCTCACAGAAGTAAAAGTGAGACGAGAAACTCTTACCTTGCATATTCATTTAGTTGAACATGAATTAACCTCAAGTATAATGGTTTTATGAATTTTATTATTTAATAACTGAACTAAATTCATATTTATGATATCATATGTGATCCTCTTATATCAAATTATCACTTTTTTGTTAATAATATTTCATTATTACCCTTATTGTGGGTGTTAACTGCTTCATTTTACTAAGAATATTTAGTCATGTATGTCTCGATTCTTATGCATATGATATAGTTCCATCATCTCCAGAATGATATTATAGTCATAGATATCATATCTATTCATTATATAAATTTTTAAAATCATTTATGTAATGGTGAAAGGGAAAGGAAGTGGATGGTAAATTAATTATTTTTTTTTTAAAATAAATATAATGTTATAATTATCATATTTATCTTTTATTTCCATAATTATATGCATCCATGTAAAGTGGAGATGAATAAAAAATTACACCATGACATGGAGATGATAAGGTGTTTGTACCCATGTGGGGTTATTTCTATTTTCATAGGATGGATAAAAGGCGGAATATGGTATTCAAAATATCAAAATAACATCTCATAATATATATGTTACTTAATTTATTACTTTATAAGGGAAACAAAACATTAATAAGATGTAGAAGAAGAATTAAACTTGGAAGAGTCTGTAAAGAAGATTACATATTCTTCGACATAATTCCTTTAGATATCTTCTCAAGAGATATATATTTTGTCATTTTGGAATAAAAATACCACATGATGTTTTCTAAGGATTTTGTAAATATAAATGGGAAGATTTTGGTTGATAAATAAGGCTCAATTTGGTGTGAAGAAGTGAATGAAGGACTGACCTTTTATAATTGAAGTGAGGTGCACTTTTAGAAACTATCAAAATATCAAATTAATATAAATGTATTTCAATTAAAAATTTCTAAAAAATATTTTATTTTGAAGATAAAATGAGGATGTGTAGAAATATACCCATCCTATGATTTCTAGACATGTTTTGGATACATTCTTACCCATATCTTTTGGTTTTAACCCTTATTTAATTACTTTAACTCTTACCATGACAACATGAATATTTCTCCTTCATAGCTAATATTGTTTACATAAAATTCCAAAATACCCATAAATGGATCATTGAACATAATTTCAACATTTTAAAAAATAATTTTCTAGATTCAATCTTTTTAATAATTTCATATCCTGTAATAAAATATAATTTATTTTAAAATATCATTATTGGGAATTTTGATAGTATTCTTTATATTGAATTTTTAAAATATCAATACGACAATATATTTGTGAAACAAATATTTTAATACATTACTAACATTTTAAGGTCATCTATAAAATTATGTGATGACATTAATTATCTGAAGTTTTATTTATTTTATTATTTTAAATATCATTTTTTTGATATTTCATTTAATAAAATAATTACTGCATCACTATTGTGAATGAATTTAATAAAATTATTTTTTCACTAAAATTTATAATTAAATTACTATAATGAATAAAATTAAATTTTATTTAAAAGAAATCATTATAGTTGAAGATACCTTCTGGATACAAAATATTATTAATGATATAGTTATCAAAAATATGAATGTGACATCTTAGATTTTTTATTATATAAAATTATAAAAATATCATAAAATCATTGAAATGAACAATAATGGTCCTATAACCAAACCATAAATGATTATAGATAAAATAAAATCATCCAATAAAATATGAGAAAGTTTCAGGGTAGTTATCTAGTCCTAACCATTTTACTTTGAACCAAAATTACCGAGTTCACACTTTTCCAATGTAATAAAAATTTCCAAGGTTGCTATTCATACTAGTAAAAAATAAAAGGGTCATATTTACTAAATTTTAGAATTTTGAAGAGAAATATTGAATAAATTTTTCAAAATTGGAAGCATAGAAGTTGAATATTTTAATTTAAAATTAGTCCCACAAAACTTATTGAAAAAATGAATTATTGAACTAAAAAACAAACTTAAAGAAAAACAAGGCATAAGAATGATTCAAATGAAATGAATTAGAATATTTATAACTAAAAGATATTTAAGATACATTGAGATAAAATTAAAATCAAAAAGTTAATTTTTAGCCAATGAAATCGAAAATTTTATACAAATCAGTATGTTTCACTATTCAGTAGAAAATAAATCTTTTCTAAAAGTACCAAAAAATTCACACCAATATAAATTTCAAATTAAACTTTAAAAAATAAAGTACATTTTTTCAAATAGAATTTACATTAGTTTCAAAATTTAGTTTTAAAACTTGTCTACCATTAAAATGTGACAAAATTGACATTAGAAAAATATATATTTTTATGGGTAAAGTTGGATTTGTTTTTATCTTATTCATAGAAAATATATGGGATGAATGTAATTTTTTTCTTAAATATATAATATATAAATTTCATAATATGTTTAAAACTATTCATTCCCTCCAAAATAACAATGACGTTATTATAATATAATATTTTTATTTCAAACTGGGTGTTGCATGCAAGAGTAGGTGTTGAAGAGATTAAATTTAAAAAAGAGACATACCCTAAAATCATGGAGTGTTGAAAGATTATTCTTAATCCTTGATAAATGAATTATAAACCACAAAGATCATTTCCAATTAATTTTTACATCATATCTTTTATGCTCAAGTGACATATAATAATCCATTTATTTTAATATCTTTTGGTATGGATGAGAAGGTTAATACTGCCCAGAAATGGTTGGTGTCAAAATTACTCATGAATGACCAAATTGAAATTTACTCTCATGGAATATGGATCAAAAAAATTAGGCTGGTCTCACAATTAATATGTACTTACAAATATTTCCCTCACAAGGAATATGGAATAATAAGAAATATGTAATGGAAATGTCATGGAATATTTAAATTGGATGGGGCCTAGATTTTATGTGATGTATGGCCTAATGGAGGAATAATTAATGTGGAATATGTCCCTAGTGGAGGTGTTTTAGAGGGAATATTGACCAATGTGTAATGATATCCATGATCAAATTAATATGACTCGGTGAGGCAAGTCATATGTGGTTTTGATTTTGGGAGTAGTCCATGGGAAGGAATCTAACACATCTTATTTAATAAGAATCACTTTATATATAGTATATGATATGAAATTTCAGTCCATATAATGGGACCATGATTTTTAGTTTTTATTATTTTGTAAAATATGTGTGTTGGGATGTTTACTGTCATGGAACATATGAAGAACGTTGATTCGTCAGAAGTATATCAATAATTATAATAGAAAGAAAAACTAAACCACTATGAACACATGATTCATGACCAATTGACAGAAAATCAAAATTTTATTGTTATGTGTAATAAATAACATAAGGAAGATGATTTGTAACAAATGACTAAATGTTCAAAAAATAATGAAGTCCAATGGTATCCCCTTTAATGATATTAACTCATTATATAGGTAAGGAGCCTAAAATCAAGAAAATATTCAACTACATTGCCTTTTATTATTTTAAATCAATAATATCCACCACATTATTCATATCATTCCATGTATGAATAATCTACACTTATAAGGAAATTATACTCTAGAATATTAGGATGGTATATGTGATGCTCCAAGGAATCGAGTAGTGTCCAAATATGGATGGAGAATCATGGAAGAGTCAAAATAAATAGATGATAAAGTGATGCAGTTAGACATATGTAGACAAATAATAAATGGAATACCATGAGATTCTGCCTGAATTTAATTCTACTCTATATACTAAGAAGTAAAATCCACCACAACTAATCCTAGTCCATCCCAGAACAATATTCCTCCACACATAGTTCCTTATAAATAAGATATATTGACATTGAGCATTAGAACTGGACTAGAAGACTTCTAGAATACGAAGTTACTTATATACCTTTCATTATCTATGTTACCTGCTAAAACATTAAGGGGTATGAGATATTTACTTCACAAGGTAGAATATCATCATTGTATTGGGTTTGGAGGGATTATACCTGAAAAATGATTAATATATTTAGATAGGCACTTCTAGGTGAGAGTTGTTGATGATAAAATGATTTATGAATTTCCCATATAACATAAAAACCTTTCAAATAGAGAATAATATGTCCTAATTTATTCATGTAAAAATATTCATTAATTGTAGAACTATAAAGTGTAAATTTATTTATAGACTCAAATGAGTAATAATAATTATTAAGATAATTCCTTGTTCAGTAGGACTAATCCCAATAAAAAAATAATGGAAACACTTGTTTGGTAGTTTCATTTGTTTAGTATATTAATTTATTGATGATTTGTATTATTTTATTATTTATTTTTACATCCATTGGAAGAAAATATATTTTGTGATTCAAAATAAAAAATATGAGTTTGGTAGGTATGTTCATACACCAAAGTTTTCTCGACATGGAATCATGAGTAGGCAAACATGGATCAGCTTGAAAAGAATGAGTCTTCCAATGATATTAATGAGGATGACTTAAAAATGAAATTTTTAGGGGAATTTAGTGGTTATATAATGTTTTTATTTTCATTTTGATAATCATTAAGGACTATTTCCTAGAGTTGAGGGAAATTTGAGTCATACCCAATTCATAGGTCCAATGTATTGCATCAAGTGAAGTTGTTTGGGATACCAACATAAATTTCTATCAAGAAGGAATTTTTACCTCTTTGAATAATGAAATTTGAGTTTGTTGGATCTGAATCTATAGATTATACACAAGAGAGGGGGGGGGGTGAATTGTGTCTTTCATATTTTTAGGTAACTCTTTTGATAGAATGATTTCTGTCCTCTATGATTTATCAGATTTGATCGTGCATCGAAATAAGTAAAAACAGGGACACAAAGATATATATTGGTTCGGGGAACAGAAGGCCCCTAGTCCACTCCACCAACGCTCAACTCCACGAGCTTGGTGATTTTCACTATATGGTCCTCTTTTCCATAGACCGATTCAAAACTGAGTACATACATTTGACCCCTTTACAATCCAAGGAAAAACAAAGCCTTCTGGTTTAAACATGAACCTACACAGCTTAGAATGAGAAGCTGGTTACTCAAGAATAAAAAGAATTTCAGAAAGAAGTTATCCAGATGATCTTCACAATTGCAATACAATTCAATTGATAGTAGATGGATCGTCGTCTCTAGAAATATTGATTTTCAAAACAAAGCAATTCTGAGTCGATCCGGTTGCACTAGATATAGAGATATAGTTCACAAATTCAGCAGTAGTAGATCCACAGTAGATATTCGATGCAGAACAAGTGAATCTTCTATCGAGCTCTTCTTCTTAAACAAACAGAGCTTTGACGCTCCTTTTGAATTAGCAGAACTGGATGCTTTTTTACAGTCTCTCTTTTCCACATTTTCTATAAAATATTGATCACCATACACACTTGTACCTGGTGTTTCAGAGAGAACATAAATAATAAAGATGAGTATATCTCCTACACATTTAGATCCATAAAAGTCGCCTTTTTTATTCACAATATTCAAAAATTTTAATTTACAGAGAAGTCTTAACTTCCCTTAAGACTCGGCATAAAAATCTCCTTTTAATTAGATCTTAAATCCATTGATAAAACGACTTTGAATTAGTCAAAGTCATAGTTTAAAAATGACTTTAAATCCTGCTTGAAATCCGCCCAAAAATCAGCTTACTGACCGCTACATAAAAATATCGCCTGTCAAAATTTCCAATGCCAAACATAAGGTTGATAACGTGGCCTCTAAACGTAGGGTTGATGACATAGTCTTCAAACGTAAGGTTGACAACATAAGGTTGAATCATAAATTTAGGGTTGATCATCCATACTTTTTCTTCAATTCTCAAACATACGGAAAAAGATCCATACTTTTACTTGATCCATACTTTTCCAAGAATGTATGGTTGTTTACAAAAGTAAGGTTGATGAACCATACTTTTGAGAAACAAACGTAACGTTTTGTACTTACGTACGGTTCTCCTTCCATACTTTGCTGATAACCAAAATTTAAGGTTCCTTCCTAACATAAGGTTCTTCTTCCATACTTTGCTGAAAACGTATGGTTGTTTAACCATACTTTTCTCTTATCTCAAAAAGTATACACGATTTTCATTCTTACGCTACGTTTATCCACGTAGGGTATGAATAGTGATTCCAGGACGTGCTAAAGCAGATTCCGCACTACATTTATCCACGTAAGGTATGAACAGTGATTCCAGGATGCGCTAAAGCAGATTACACGCTACATTTATCCACGTAAGGTATGGACAGTGATTCTAGGACGCGCAAAAGCAGATTCCGCGCTACATTTATCGAGGTAAGGTATGAACGGTGATTCCAGGATGCGCTAAAGCAGATTCCACACTAGTAATAAATTCTCATTATTTCAGGAGTAAAATAAATTAATAAATTCCTGCAAAATACTAAATAAAAGCATTAGAAAATAACTAAGGTTATTTGTGAGCATCAAAATTATCATAAAGAGACAGATTATTATTTTCAATAATCTCCCCCTTTAAATAACATTATTATATATTGTTGAAAACAATTCTTTGCTCAACAATCTCCCCTTTTTTGATGATCACAAAACCCATAAGATAATAAAATTATTTAAATAAAATTAACTTTAAAAATTAGTTACATAAAGTTTTAGAATTTTGAGAGAATGAAACAATATTTAATTTTAGAAAAATTATTTTGAATAAAAATAACTCCCCCAGAAAAAAAATTTCTTTATAAATAAAAGTTTTGTAAAATAAAATGTTGTGGTTATCCAAATTTCTCATGTAATTCTCCCCCTAAATAAAAATACGATGTTGTATGTATCCAAATTCTCCCCCTTTTTGTGATATCAAAAAGTCTGATAAAGCATGGATTTGAACACATTTAATATGGCACTGAACTATAGGTAAATGATTATTATTAACTTTTTATCAATAATTAAATCTGATATACTGACATATATTAACTTAAAACAGTAATAAACAAATAGAAAAAGAAACAAATAAACAATGAAGGAAATTTTCATTCAAAAACAGCAGTATATACATGACAATGATATATAAAGGAATCAAGGTTTGGGTAAGATAGGCAACATGTTCTATCTCCTCTAGATTTCAGACTTGATTTCTATAAATTGTTCCCGAAGTCTCTTCATCATCCCATCTCCAAGTTTGATAATGAGATCTCTGTTCTCTTGAGTCATATGAATATCCTCGATTAAATTGACTTTGAAAAACTCATGCATCCTTTCCTCTTTTTCAACAAACACTGACAACTTCTTTGATAACTGATTTAACAGGATTCTAATTGATGGATCACTAAATGTCAGTTGATCCACTAAAAACTTCTGATTGTCCAGAAACACTGACAAAGGAGAAATATTACATTGAAGATCTTGTAACCTGTCATTAATTTTTCTCATCACAGTTGTGATATCTTGAAGCCTTCTGATTAAATCAGGTGAAGTACCTGATCCAATAACATCACTATTTGCAACTGATGCAAATTGGTTCTCCATAAACAACTTCAGATCTGATAAATCTGACTTCATAACCATTTCAGATTTCAATTATGTAACAGCAGTCATCATATCCTCTTTAAACATTTCAACTTCTTGCCTTGAGACTGTACCTTCTTTTAGATTTTGAAATCTAAATTGTTCAAAGGTTAAGGCATTTTTCAGAGTGACATTCTCAGATTCTAACTGAGACACCTTTTTGTACAGTTCTTCAACTTCTTTCTTCCTTGAATCAGAGGCACCCTGTGCTTGATTCGCATTCTTAGTCTCTGGATGATGCAGCAGTACTAAAGGTAATGATTCAGCATCAAATTTCTCTTTTTCTTTTTTCTGAGTAGGTTGGTCCACAGATTTTTTCTTAGAGTCCGCCGACTCCTCCACAGAAAAATCCTCTTGAAGCACTTCTGTGTGAACTTCAGAAGCATGCTCACCACAAACATCAGCATCTTGTCCTTCCACTTGATTTTCGATAACAACATTTTCAGGAGTTTCTTGAGGGCTGGCCACTTCCCCACCAGGAACGACCTTCTTATCTTGGTTCTATTGAAGTGTAACTTCAACATTAACTACAATATGTTCCTGATTCTCCCTTTGAGCTTCTTCTTGAGCTCCTGATCCCTCTACTGGTGCTGTTATTTCTGTAACATCTTCCATGGTCTTATCAACAACAACTTCTCTTACAAAAGAATAAGAAAATAAATCTTTTGTTGTTGTTTCCAATATAGGGGAGGTAATTTCCTCATTGACAGGTCTCATTCTTTTTGATTAACGTCCCTCCTTACTTATTTCTTCTTTAACATCTTCCACTTCAAATCGGATCCTTCTTGCTACATTGCTGACTCTTGATTCAGCCTGTCCCTCCTTGGACTTAGCAGGTTGAGCCTGAGCACTTTTTGAGTCTTCCTCAGCTCCCACTGGAAAGAGTTTTCCTTTAATGGTGCTCCATAAGTATCCAATCTTCCTTAAAGTTCCAGCATTAAACGTATTACTGTGATGATAGTGTACTCGGGCATCCACTAATCTCACCATGTTTTTCTTAAGCAATAGTTTAGAAATAAATCGACCGAAAGGATAAAAGTTCATCCGGGCATCGCTTTGGCAACAGTAATTGAGGTACCTTACCATGTAACTTGGGAAGTTTAACTTAATATCACTTAACAAAAGATACATTATGTACATATCAGGGTACAAAATCTTTTCCATTTCTGCCATTCTCGGAGCTATTCCTGTCTGAACAAATTTAACCAGGATCTTCTGATCTAGTTCTAAATCTTTTACCATCATTTTCTTAATAGTAGATATTCCAAACAAAAAAGACATAATATCCTTGGATTTATGCATAACATCTCCTATATTCTTCAAATCAAAATGAAAAACTCCCTCATGAGGGAAGTTGAGAATCTGACCAATCTCTACTAATGAAATTGAGAAATCCTTATCCTCTATCATAGCCATCATACTATCCTCGGTATCTCCCAGACTAAACTGTACAGATTTGAAGAAGTATCTAAGTTCTACTTTATACAAAAATTCTGTATTTTCACTATTGAATGTCTGTTCAAGATTCTGAAACGAGAGCGCTTGTTTCAACAGAAGATTTTTCTGAAATAACCAGTCGAGATCGATTACATTGCCCTGTAAGATTTTTATCCCCTCGGAGTGTTGTCTCTTGGCATTGCTTGGCTCGGCTTCACTGGATCTTTTAGTTCTTACCATCTTTGCGAGAATCTCTGAAGGTTTGAAGGTTAGGGTTTCAGAGGTTCTAAGATTAGGGTTTAGGAGCAGAAGTACGATTTTCAGATTTCGAAAGGGTTTCGATAGAAGTGAAACGGTTTAGAAGTCGAAAAAGCTCTGACAGCCTTGATTCCCATGTAATCACTAATCATTACATATATTTAAATGAAATTTTCATATGGCGAAAGAAAAAAAATCTTAAACAGTATTTAATAAACAAAATAAAATTTACAAAAATAAAAGTAAATAAAAATAAAAATTATTTAAAATTAAATAAACCTAGCCCCCCCTTAATAAAATCAAACCTTGTAGTGGGAAGTGGTTTAGTAAAAATATCTGCTAATTGAATTTCAGTAGTTATAAATTCTAAAAATATATCCTTTTTAATAACATGATCACTTAAAAAGTGATGCCTTATATCAATGTGCTTAGTTCTAGAATGACTAATAAGATTTTTTGAAATATTAATTGCACTTGTATTATCACATAAAATAAGTGTATTATTAAAATTCAATCCAAAGTCCATAAGAGTGTTTTTCATCCACAACGCTTATGCACAACAACTTCCAGCAGACAAATATTCTGCCTCAGCTGTTGACAGAGAAACTGAATGTTGTTTCTTACTAGACCATGATACTAAAGACTTTCCTAAAATGTGACATGTTCCTGATGTGCTTTTTCTATCTAATCAAAAAATTCCAAAGTCAACATCTGAATATGAAATCAAATTGAAATCATAAGTTTTAGGATAATGAAGAGATTGAAAAATAGTTCCTTTTAAATACCTAAAAATTATTTTAACAACAGTTAGATGAGATTATATATGATTTTATTGAAATATAGCACAAAGACATACTGAATACAATATATCTGTCCTGCTAGCAGTAAGATATAAAAAACTACCAATCATACCTCTATATAACTTGTTGTCAACTGATTTCCCAATTTCATCCAAATCATGTTTTATATTAGTACACATAGGAGTTGTAAAAGGCTTGCTGTTTTCAAGTCCAAATTTCTTAAGTATATTAGTAATGTATTTTCTTTGATTTAAAACATTTCCAAAATATTTTTGAAATATTTGAAGACCCAAAAAGAAATTTAATTCTCCCATCATACTCATTTCAAATTCTTCTTGCATTAACTTTGAAAACTCATGACAAATGGTTTTATTAGTTGATCCAAAAATTACATCATCAACATAAATTTGAACCAATAAAACATTATTTTTTACAGTTTTCTTAAAGAATGTTGGGCCTGCTATTCCAACAGTAAAATCATTTTTCAAAAGAAAAGAACTTAATCTTTCATACCAAGCTCTAGGTGCTTGTTTAAGGCCATAATGAGCTTTAGTAAGTTTAAAAATAGAATCCAGTTTTTGAGAATTTTCAAAACTAGGAGGTTGCTCAACATAAACTTCCTCCATTAAATAACCATTTAAAAAGGCAGATTTAACATCCATCTGAAATAATTTAAAATTCATATAAGATGCATAGGCTAAAAGGATTCTTATGGCTTCTAACCTAGATATAGGTGCAAAAGTTTCAACATAATATATTCCTTCTTCTTGATTGTATCCTTTAGCTAGTAATCTTGCTTTATTTCTAGTTATTGTGCCTTGGTCATCCTGTTTATTTCTAAAGACCCATTTGGTTCCTATTACTGGATAATTCTTAGGTCTTTCTACTAATTCCCAAACTTCATTTCTTTTAAACTGGTTTAATTCATCTTGCATTACTATTGCCCAGCTTTCATCATCTAAAGCTTCTTCTATAGTCTTGGGTTCTTGTTGAGATAGGAAGGAAGAGAATTCCACTAGGTTTCCTAAGTTTCTTCTAGTTTGAACACTAGTTTCTAGGTCACCTATTACAGTTTCTAAAGGGTGATTCTTTAGTGTTCTAGTCTATCTAGGTAATATATTTAAAGGTTCTTCAGTATCATGTTCCTCTAAATTGGACTGAATTTCTTTTATATTATTTTTAAAATCATTCTTTAAGTTCTCAAGTCTCATGTTATCATTAGAATCAAGTTCATCCATTTGATCTATCCTTTTATCAAAGGGATCAGATTCATCAAATTTTACATGAACTGATTCTTCAACAATCCTTGACTTCTTATTATAAACTCTATAAGCTTTGGAGGTAGCAGAATATCCTAAGAAAATACCTTCATCAGATTTTGGATCAAACTTACCAAGATTATCCTTGGTGTTTAAGATGTAAACCTTGCATCCAAAAACTTTAAAGTAATTTACTTTAGGTTTTCTATTATTCCATAGTTCATAGGGTGTCTTTTTCAAAATATGTCTAATTAAAACTCTATTAATTATATATCAAGCTGTATTCATAGCTTCTGATAAAAAATATATAGGTAGGCTATATTCATTTAACATAGTTCTAGCCATTTCTTGAATTGTTCTATTTCTTCTTTCTACAATCCCATTCTGTTGAGGTGTTCTTGGTGCAGAGAAGGTGTGTTTAATACCCATATTTGAGAAAAATGAATTAAACTCCTGATTCTCATATTCTCCACCATGATCACTTCTCAATGAGATTATATTAAAACCATTTTCATTCTGAACATATTTGCAGAAACTTTCAAATAAAGTAAAAGCTTCATTTTTGAATTTCAAAAAGAAAATCCATGTAAATCTAGAATAGTCATCAACTAAAACATATACATATAATTTACCAGCTAATCTTGCTACTATTGAGGGTCCAAACAAATTCGTATGAATAAGTTCTAGAGGTTTAGATGTAGAAACTTTATTAACAAATTTGAAGGATGATTTGTGTTGCTTGCCAAGTTGACATGCATCACAAAATCTGTCACTTTCAAATTTGAGACTAGGTAAATCAGAAACTAAATGTCTCTTAGATAATTTATGTAAAGCATATACATTGCCATGTCCAAGTCTCCTATTCCAGATCCAGGATTCACTTACTTTAGCAGTCAAGCAATTTACTTGTTGTTTACACAAGGAATTTAAATCCAAAGTATAGACATTATCAGTTCTTGGTGCTTTAAATTTAAACAATTTATCTTTAGAAACAGTAAAAAAATTGTCAGTAAAATCAATAGTATATCCATCATCACAAAGTTGAGAGATACTTATCAGATTGTATTTTAATCCTTGTACATAAAGTACTTTTTTGATTGAGACTATTTTTGGATCTCCAATAGTTCCAATACCAACAATGTTTCCTTTTTCATTATCACCAAATGTGACAAGTCCTCCTTCCTTTCGAGTGAGTGAAGAAAAATTCAATGAGTTTCCACTCATATGTATTGAGAAGCCACTGTCCATGTACCATATCTCTTTTTTTCTCTGGTGGCCTGCTACCTGCAAAGAAATTCAAACAAATTGCTTTGGTACCCATATTCTATTGGGTCCAAGTGTGTTAGCTAGCAATGATCTGGGTATCCAGATTTGCTTTTTTCTTTTAAAATCAGTTGAATCATATAAGTCTTTTGAAACATAGGCTTTCTTAATACCACAAATTTGAGGTTGTCTTAAGAAATAGTTTTTAGCTATATGTCCCTTTGTCCCACAAAAATTACAATTAACCTTTTTAGAGCTAGCAACAAAATAATTTTTACATAGCTTAAGTTTTTCTCCTTTACTCCCAATTCTAAATCTTTCCTTTTTAATGACAGTTTTTCCAAGAATTTCATTTAAAGAATTCTCTCCTTTTGTAAAAACCAATGCAGCCTGTTTGTAAGATTCTACTTCATCCTGCAGTGTTTTTATTCTTGATTCAAAATTAATATAGTTAGTGTTAATCGAATTGTATTTATCAGTTAATTCCTTATGTTGTTTCAGAATTGTATCTCTTTCATCTGAAACGACTTTATGTTTGTTTTTTAGTGACTTATGTTTCTTAAATAGTGAGTCCTCTCTTTCTTCAAGCATATTGCAGTAGTCTGCAAGTTTTTCATTTGTGTAGCTTGATTCAGAATCTGATTCATTGTTTGAGTCAGAGGAGTAATATGAGTGTACCTCATCAGTTTCTGCCATGAAACACATGTTTGCCTTTATATTGACTTCTTCTTTTTCTGATCTTGATTTAGGAGAGCTACTGGAGTCTTCAGATACACTCCAAGTGGCTTTCATATCTTTCTTGTCTTTCTGCTCATAGTCATTTCTTTTGAAGAATTTTTTCTTCTTTGCATCCTTCAATTGTGGGCAATCTGGTCTGATATGCCCCATATTCTTGCATTCATAATATCTTACTTACTTATTATCTCCCTTAAAAGATTTTTTGAATCCTCTTTTCTTGTTGTAGAATTTTCTAAATTTTCTGGCTAGCTGAGCCAGTTCTTTATCTGAGTTAGATGAGTCAGAGCTTTCTGATTTAGCTTTGACTTATCTGTTCTTCAGCTTTCTATTATTTTGTTGTGAAGTTACTTTCAAGGTAGTATCTTCTCTTTTGATAAGCACTTTATGTTCATTATCCTCATATGGTATTTTAGCTTCATACATCATCAGTGTATCAATCGGCTCTCTCATGGTTAGATCTTTGACAAGAGTTGATTGTATGATTGCAGCAGAGATACCATTCCATTGAGTAGGAAGTACCCTTAGAACTTTTAATGCTTGATCAGCCTGCTTGATTGGTTCTCCTAGAGCTGTTATATTATTGACAATTTCTGTCAATCTCCCATTCATTTGGGTAATGCTTTCACCTTCAAACATTCTGAAAGTATCAAATTTCAGTTTTGTAGTTTCATATCTCATTTGTCTCACATTTTCTGTTCCTTCATATGCCACAACTATTTTTTTCCACAACTCATATGCTGTTGGGCACTAAGATACTCTGTTAAATTCATCTGGTCCTAGACCGTAGATAATTTCATTCATAGCCTTCGAATTCATATCATACTCTGCCTCTGTAGTATCACTCCATGTCTCAGGATTTTCAGAAATTTCATATGGAGTTAGAATCTTTGAATAGACTTTATATCCGAGGTTTTTCACATATATTATCATGCGTGATTTCTAGCAGCCATAGTTGTCTCCATTAAAATATGGTGCTCTGACCATTGACATCCCTTCTCTTGTATCAGTCATGGGGATCTGTTGTATATAATCTTTAAATGCTTCTTTCTTACTAAGGCTCTATCAAAAGCTCCTCCTCTGATACCAATTGTTGGATCTGAATGTACAGATTATATACAAGAGGGGGGGGGGGGTGAATTGTGTCTTTCAGATTTTTTGGTAACTCTTTTGATAGAACGAGTTCTTTCCTCTATGCTTTATCAGATTTGATCGTGCAACGAAATAAGTTAATACAGGGACACAAAGATGTATAGTGGTTCGGGGAACAGAAGGCCCCTAGTCCACTCCACCAACACTCAACTCCACGAGCTTGGTGATTTTCACTATCTGGTCCTCTTTTCCATAGACCAATTCACAACTGAGTATAGGCAGTTGAAACCTTTACAATCCATGGAAAAACAAAGCCTTCTAGTTCAAACACGAACCTACACAGCTTAGAACGAGAATCTTGTTACTCAAGAATAAAAAGAATTTCCAAAAAGAAGTTTTCCAGTTGATCTTCACAATTACAATAGAATGCAATTGACAGTAGATGGATCGTCGTCTCTAGAAATATTGATTTTCAAAACAAAGAAACTCTGAGTCGATCCGGTTGTAGTAGATATAGAGATATAGTACGCAACTTCAGCAGTAGTAGATCCACAGTAGATATTCGATGCAAAACAAGTGAATATTCTATCGAGTTCTTCTTCTTAAACAAACAGAGCTTTGACGCTCCTTTTGAATCAGCAGAACTGGATGCTTTTTTGCAGTCTCTGTTTTCCACCTTTTTTTATAAAAGATTGATCACCATACACACTTGTACCTGGTGTTTCAGAGAGAACATATATAATAAATCTGTTCATATCTCCTGCACATTTAGATCCATAAAAGTCGCCTTTTTATTCGCGATATTCAAAAATTTGAATTTATAGAGAAGTCATAACTTCCCTTAAGACTCGGCATAAAAATCTCCTTTTAATTCGATCATAAATCCATTGATAAAACATCTTTTAATAAATCAAAGTCGTAGTTTAAAAATGACTTTAAATTTGGCTTGAAATCCGCCCAAAAATCAGCTTGCTGACCACTGCATAAAAATATCGTCTGTCAAAATTTCCGATGCCAAACGTAAGGTTGATGGCGTGACCTCAAAACCTAGGGTTGATGCCATAGTCTTCAAATGTAATGTTGACAACGTAAGGTTGAATCATAAACGTAGGGTTGATCATCCATACTTTTTTTCAACTCTCAAACGTACGGCAAAAGATCCATACTTTTACTTGATCCATACTTTTCCAAGAACGTATGATTGTTTACAAAAGTAAGGTTGATGGACCATACTTTTGAGAAACAAACATAACGTTTAGTACTTACGTACGGTTCTCCTTACATACTTTGTTGATAACCAAAACGTAAGGTTCCTTCCTAACGTAAGGTTCTTCTTCCATACTTTGCTGAAAACGTATGGTTGTTTAACCATACTTTTCTCTTATCTCAAAAAGTATACACGCTTTTCATTCTTACGCTACGTTTATCCACATAGGGTATGAATAGTGATTCCAGGACGCGCTAAAGCAGATTCCGCGCTACATTTATCCACGTAAGGTATGAACAGTGATTCCAGGACACGCTAAAGTAGATTTCGCGCTACATTTATCCACATAAGGTATGAACATTGATTCCAGGACGCGCTAAAGCAGATTCCGCGCTACATTTATCCACGTAAGGTATGAACAGTGATTCCAGGACGTGCTAAAGCAGATTCCAAACTACATTTATCCACATAAGGTATGAAAATTTATTCCGGGACACGCTAAAGAAGATTCCGCTCTAGTAATAAATTCTTGTTATTTCAGGAGTAAAATAAATTAATAAATTCCTGCAAAATACTAAATAAAATCATTAGAAAATAACTAAGGGTATTTGTGAGCATCAAAATTATCATAAAGAGATAGAGTATTATTTTCAATAATCTCCCCATTTAAATAACATTATTATGTATTGTTGAAAACAATACTTTGCTCAACCGAGTTATCAAAAAATATTATGATATTATCATGTAATTCATGCATGAAATGGGATAATAGTACCCTTAAATAAACTATACATGTAATTCCCATGTTTATTACATTTATAATTTGACTAATGAGAGTGGAAATAAATTCCATCACAAAAAATCTTTCCCTGAAAAAATTAATGTTTCCAAATATTATGTTGATACTAAATCCCCACCTCATTAGTAGGTTTGGATTGCCTAGGAAATACAGTTCTATTTTGGATCCCCTCAAAATTGAAATACCAAATTAAATAGCTGAAAATATTGCCAATATTTTTTATAATAATCATTGTATTCCTACAAACTAAGAGAAACTTAATTGGGATAGATGTCTACAGACTACTAACTAATATGATAGTACATCAAATATGATATAACATTAATTTTCCAACATAAAATTATTCCCATTATTTTTAATAAAAATTCCATCAATATGATAAGAATGAATATATCCATTATAAACAAAGGCACAAAGAGGTTCAATAGGGAAGTTTGTTTTTGGGATGCTAAACTTATCCTCAATGTTCTTGGTGCAGCTGGTAAATCAAATTTTTCATATAGGGACATAACATTTATTGTTTTTGAAGAGTTTTCCACAACTACAAAAAAAATAATTTAATCTCATTTTGATGTGTTGGATGGAGTTTCATATTTCATTGAGGAATAAGAGAATCATATCCAATAATAATATATGGGATATTCCTTTAGAAGCATACCATCTATTATAAGATTACACACAGATATTGTAAATTTTATGAATTTTTTTTCTACTGATTATATCTTTATCCAATATAATGAGGATCGATAAAAGGGGGTATTTATGATGAAGGGAAATAAACAATTTTAAGAGACTAAACCACCTTCAATTTAGAGATATAGTAGACCATGGAGGAGTAATAAATAAAATAAAAATTCAAAACCCCACTCATGAAATTCACATTTCCTTAAGACATTGATGATAAAGATCCATTTAATCATAACATAGGACTTCTCAATATCAATTTTAATAATTATTTTAAAAATATACACCCATATATCATGATTAAATATAATATCATGTTCCATGTCTACTAAATCTTAGATAATCTTTCCATCGATGAAACTGTGTTTTCAATAAAAAATTTGAGATCCAAAATTCTTAGAAATACTTTTGTTGAGAAAGTAGGTGATAATATTATTGGAGAACATTAAAAAACTAACATGTAAAAATTGACCAAATAATTTGGGTTACTCTCCCTATAGATTTATAAAGAGATGTGGAAGATGAAACCCTTGATAATAGACCAGCATTAATGAAATATTTAATTGATATACTGAAAAATATTTCTCTATTATCCATGATGATAACTAAAAGAATCCTATAATGTCCCTAGGGCCAAATGTACTATTAGGATAATGGTTTTTATATCCATAATAATATCATTCTCATAAAAAATCATTTATATAAATTATTTATCTATACATTCATTGGGCCTCTAGATATTTGAATGAAATGATTCATTCAGTTATAAAAAATAAGGATACCATCCTATAAAATGACATTGAACAGTATGTAAAGGTGTGAAGTGTGATATTTAATATTTTTCAGTTATAGAAGAATCATTATATTGAGAACCATATAGATGAATTATGTTGAACATTCCAAGAAACTTCCTCTCCCTAATGAAAGATGGGAAAAATTTTATATTCCTATCCCCCTCCCTCAAAATCTTTGACCTTAATATCTCTATTTAAACACATTTTCCATCTAATAAACCCTCCTCCCAGATTTTACATTTATGATATTGAAGGAAATAATCTCATAGTTTATTTGGACATTACCACAACTGATGAAGTAGCTAATTTCATCTTACAAAACTTTGATGTTAATTTCCAGAGAAGGTAGGTTGGGTTTCTATATAATTATGTTCTCCTTCAAACACAAATATTTATTTTGATGGATTAAACAAGGATTACCTTATATTGTTGTTTACTATGAAACATGAAACATTTTTTTGAATCCATTATTCCCCACCCATCAATTGGAGTAATGAAATATTTTCCTCATGTATAGAGTAATTGAACCAGAGATTTAGAGGTGAGTGGTTTGAATTTTACCAAGAAAAATTTCAACATTTGAGTTAGAGAAATTTGAGATATATTTTAAATTCCATAATTATATATTTACCATACTCCAAATTCTAATACTTCAATGTTTTTGTTAAACCATGCATACTATTACATTTATATCCCATAACTAGAAGGTTATACTAGTATAATATAGTACTAATGTCCACTATACCATTATTAATTTAATAGATACCTCATATAAATTCAGTATCATACCTTTTTATATATAACCACACCCTATAAATTATGATTTTGATCTAGGATTAATGGAATATAGAGTAAACCAAATAATTTCTCTTTTCCCATAATCACATTTGACAAAAACAACACATATGATGAATGGTTTTTGATTCATACTAACCATGATGGCAATGTTATATGAGGATTATTCATTATATATAATATAAATATTTCCCTTATAGAAGATCTATATATAGGAATTGATAGGTTTTTCATGCATGTTGTTGGCCATATGAAGTCTGATAGAAAAATCATTAGTATATTTGGGTATGTGTTTTCATATAAATATTACTAGAACTGATGTTTCATTAATTCCAATTTCCTTGTGAATATATTCAATTCTCATTGACTATATTATACAAATGGAATTCCAAATCATAGATGAGATTCTGAGGATTTTAGGGGTCAGTCTTAGAGGCCTTAGTCAACTATTGGTTTGGATGAATAGATATATTCTTTGTTGTTGAGATTTGATCTATTGACCATTGTACTGGGAGTGGAAGGAATGGATTTATTATTCATTTATGAAATATTATAAGGGGACATGGGAGATATTCAACATTATCATCAATACTTATAAATGAATTTGGAGGCTCAATAATTTTAGTAGTCATGATTTTATAAAAAAATAATCATGTCATCACATCATTGTTTCACAATGAACAGTTTATTATTTCATCATAATCGTAAAACACATTTTTGGAAAACAAAATAACTCTATGATTATATTATAAATAGAATATAAAAACATACCCTAAATCATATAAAAATGTTTTTAAAAATATTAATCTTATACTCTAGTTGATATCACTCGAAATAGAATATCAAACAGATGAGAAACATTTACATTTAGAAGAATATAATGAACATTAATATTTTCATGATTTAGGAACATAGGGAATGATGTGTTGGGATTAAATTATTGGTTTATATATTAGGATTACTAAGATCATTTTTCTATGTGATATTTTGGAATTATGAAAATTTTTAGTATAAAAATAAAGAACAGATGATAAGAATTCATCTTTATTTTTTGTAATGTTGAATGTTAATTATAAAATGGATTCCACTATTAACAACATCACTTATGATGTTCAATTATCTGATCATGTAAAGTTGGTAACATAATTGGGGTTCTCCCTTGACCAAGAAAAAGTAGAACATGAGCAAGTTTAATTATATTATATTTTTCTATGAGAGATCTTCATGATATTTGTGATTACCACTCAATCAATGCTGGATAAACCACCCAATAAATGTAATACCATTGTACACCTCCCCCATATGTAATATTATATTATTATTAGAGTTTATATTTCTAGGGTTTCAGTTGTGTTATAATATATATTATTTATGAAATTAAATGTCACATTACTCCCATATATATTTTTTCTTTTATCTAAACAAAACATAAATGCTACAATATTGGTAATAGGAGAAATTATTTGATAAAATGGATTATATTTTTCGAATCACAATTTAAAAATTAGTAAAGGGTTAAAATCTGGTAATTTTTTATTAAAAAATTATATTATAGATTAGATGATAGAATATTATATAATATGGTACATATAGTATATATAACATCATATACATGTAATAATGAGTCATTTTATCCAAGGATGTGCTACTTCACTTGTTTGGATTTCCATATTTTTAATCAATGTTAAATTATAATTTTTCATAATTCCTTGATATGTATCAGTGATATTATCTCCACATTGAACTATTATAATGGATACTTAACCCAAACTACTTACTTAATACCTTTTTTCTATGTGGTCTCTATGTTTAACTAAGGTTTGAATTTATACCTCTTCACAATACATATTTACATTTAAATTTTGTATCTTTTTAACCAATAATTCATTATCTTATAATTATGTGGATTTCATTTTATGTTATATTCATAAGAATATCACTTATGTGAAATTTCCTTTTACTCACATTATTCAAAATTCACAAGTCTTTTATTTACGTAAACATCCTCATAGTGATAGTAATTATAATCATTGGTAAAGTAAGAAGTGTGTGATTTTGCAAAAAAAATGTATCTATATATTCCTACAATATGTGGATTTGGTTTTGGAATAGATGAATCTTGTTGTAATAACCCCCATAAGTGTTGTCTAGGTATATCCCAATAATCTTCCTATTTCATAGTTTATGGTCACTTACTACACACCTCGTTAGACAGTCCCATGGTATATTATATCGAAAATTAGCATAATCCTTATAAACCAAATCATAGAATTTATATGGTGGTTTATGTGAAGCATTGGTCTCCTACCATTTTAAATAAAGATTCTTAACACATATAAGATAATTAATTTTGAGATGTAACCATTATATATAACTTCATATAAATCACTTATTGTTTGTAATTTTTGAAGACTCTTAATCCCTATATATTCCATACATATTGAGTAAATTAAAGTAGAAATTATTATTAATTAATTTAATGTGGAAAAATATTATTGACTTATATAATATATTATTCAACATAGGAATATCATGTATGATATGTTCCATTTTTATAATGATCCATGTATCTATATGTTATTCATCTATTATAATTAATCCATATATAGAGTATATTAATTTTGTGTGTGATGAAAGGAATTTTACTCTTATGTGATAGGCAGGCCTTAGAATTATATATACCCTCGGTAAATAGGTAGGTTTGACAGTACAACTTAGACATGGTAATAGGAGTGTCTTCACCCATTATGTATATTGTCTTAACCCAAGGCCTCAACTGTATGTTTATGATGACTGATATTATTCAATTCTAATATTCAAATTATTATATGACATCAGGGATATTGAAATTCTATTTGTTCCATGGATTAAAATTATGTATTAATTTTTTTGGCTTCAATTTTACAAATGATGATTTATCCTGAGTATTTATCCTTTATTTTCATACACTATACACTTTCCCTTACTAGGAACTTCTTCTAACCATTATTAATCAGTTTCCCCATATCCACAGGTAATTAATTGGAATAATGTTATTGAACAAGGAAGGAATCGTGGAATAAAGATTTTTAATTTTATGATGCAAAGTTTTATTGTTTTGTATCATGTATCTTGAGCACCATTAATCATTGACCCGTGAAATATAATACATTTTACTCTGTTTTAAATTAAATAATAACTCACATTCTAGAGACATATGAGGTTAGGGGGTAGTATAGTTGGTTTAAGATAAAGGTTTTGTAGAATCATTATGAAATAAATTTTATAAAAATTAAGTTGAGAATATAGATTTTACAAATACAAAAAAAATCATGATATTATTCTAGAATTGTTGTGATACTATTCAATATAAGACACCTTTGAAATTTAGTAATTAATTGAAAACTTCCTTTTAGATGTTAGGAGAATTAGAAACTAAACCAATAACAACAAACAATGTGATCACTGTCAGAAGAATAAGAACAATGGAGTTAATATTACTTGTATGAAATTTAAGAGAAGAGTAGGAACATTAAATCCAGATATAACAATAACTATTATCACATAGAGTAACCTGTTTCTCTCCATAGAAGTCCACTATAATGGATCATTTTATGAGGTAATATTTTATACCTTTTAATAGAATAAAAAATTCTATAGATTCCAAAAAAATGATTATTTATAGAATGAAAATATTTTTATCATTAGTATACTCTATGCGATAAAAAGTAATTATGGTTTTGTGTTACCTATGATGTGGTTATGATGAATAGTGGTCCTTAATTTAATATACTATGGAAGTAGTGTATATTATGAATATGGAATTTAATGCATTCAATGTGAATTTTTTTGAAATAAAATTTCAATGAGAGAAATGTGCATAAATGGAAAGGAAACTCGTAAACCCAAGAAAAAAAGATGAATATATTATGGATGAGTATGAGGATAATTTTATAATGTTATGAAGGCATGTTATGGAATATCTAAACAAACCTAAATGGAATAACGATTGCATCTTTGATGGTTTAAATCCTAGTCTTAAAATATCATTTGTTTCTAAAAACATATCAATCTAAGAGTAGATTGTTACAAGTGATATCTAGTCTAAGAAGGAAATATATTTTTCCTTTTATTTCAATGTGAATCAGGAGAATAAGATAATGGATAAGGGCCACTTTAAAATGATTTCAACTAATGAAAAACAAGGGAAGCATGTATTTTTCAACATGAAATACCTATGAGGACAAACAAGCTGGGAATTTCTTAAAAGACATGAATGTTTTATTCACGTGTAGAGACAATGGAAATAAATCTCATGAATTCAAAGCCAAGAAGTTAGATTCAAACTTCCAATGATTTAATTGTAATGAGGTGAAACATTTTTTAATCAATTCCTCATGTGATAAGGTAATATACCAAAAAATATGCCAAGTGAGAAAATTCTTGATTATGTAATCAATAAAATTAATCTTAAAGTTATTAAGGATGTGGTGGACTGTACTTTAATTGTAGAATTATATTCAGATAATGATTTCTTTGTATCAGGATCTTTAGAATGATTTTTATTTATAGTGTTTTCCATGAAATTATATGTTTACATTGGCTTTATTTTTTGGCCTGTCTATTGAACTTATTGAGGATAATTTATCTTCGAATATTGACCATCTTTATGGATAAAATCTGTTAAAATTATGGAGGATATTTAAAAAATCATTTTTTTGATGTCTGGTCCTTATGAGTTCATGGTATTACTGTTTGGGTAAAAAAAATTCTCACTCTATGTTTATGAATTTGAAGAAAATAGTACTCATATAATATATTGATATGTTTTTGGTGGTTTAAGTTAATGAAATTACTATATAATCTACGAGTTTTGAGGTTAATGATACACATTTACATATTTTTTATGAGGTGTTAATGAAGAATGTATTATATGGAAAATTAGTAAATGTAAATTTTTTCATCAAAAAATTTATCTCTTTGATAATATTATGTCCACTTATTGTATAAATATTGACAATTTAAAAATTAAGTTTTTCATGGAATGGCCAAGACACCCAAACCTAACATAAATATGATGCTTTATGAGGATAATGGATTATTATTGGGGTTTTAATGATTTTTTTTCAATTTTTATAGTCTATTAAACAATATAACAAGTAAGGGGGTTATGTTACAATGTTTAAATGAGCATGAAAGTAGGATAAAGTAATTAAATAATACATTTTTGAATGAACCAATTTTTACATTTCCATATGGTAAAATTATTTTTTATTTACAGTGATTAACCTGTCTCTGATGTGATCTAAAGAAAATTCTAGAGTTATGTCATATACAGTAGGACAATTAAAATCCCATTTGATAAATTATACAACTAATGATTTAGGAATATCAGTAGTAATATTTTCTTTATGGGTATAGAGAAAATACATCTTTGGGGAGAGATGTTATATATACATAGATCACATGAGTATAAAATATTTGTTTTATCAGAATGAATATAATATAAAAAAATAAGATAGTTAGAACTAATCATGGATTATGACTATGATATCCATTGTTATCTAGGGAAAATAATAATGGTGAAAGATTATATGAGTAGAAAAATCACTTTAACTTATCCATATTGAGGGTACTAAATGATGAAATTCTCAAAGACCATGTAAGGGTGTACTATATAATGGAAGGGTAAGAGTAATTCTTAATCCATGTAATTTCTAATTCATCATTCTCAGAGAAGATATAGAATTTTCAAAATTCTAATATATCCCTACAATTGAAAATGGAATATTTGATGAATGAGAAATTATTTGAGTTTGACAATACCGGTGATAGAGTGTTACAGTTTGGCAAGAGGTTATATTTTCCATTTTTTCTATAGTTGATTGAGGATCTATCTGATATGTATCATAGATCAATATAATCTATACATCTTGGTAGTAAAATGATGTAATGGATATCCAATAAAGTTTTTCGGGGAAAATACAATGAGGGAAATTTCATATTATACTAAATTATTCTTAGTATGCAATCAGTTGAAGGCTGAAGTACAATATCCAAATGAAGTAATGTAGTGTCTACATATACTAGAATTATGTAGGAAAATATTGCTATAGATTTCATCTATGTAATTATAATTAAATAAAAGGGTAATAAATATTTATGTTTCATTATTTATTGTCTCACAAAGGTAGAAAATTTCATCACAATTTGATAATAATTTTATCTGGACCATACTTCAAGGTTTTATATAATTCATTTTTTGAGACTTCAGGGAATACACCTATATATAGTTTCTGTTTGTAATACAAGGTTCATATAAAAATGTTACAGGAATCTCTTGAATGCGTTAAATAAATATTTTAATCTTAGAACAACATGTCACCCTCAAATAGATGAGAAGTCTGAATGCTTTATCCAAAAACTAGAGGACATCCTAAGGTTATTCTCTCTTTAAATCCATGGAATTTGGTATCATTATTTAAATAAATTTTATTTTTCATAAAATAATATATAGTACTATATCATTAAAAGTGAACCATATAATTCCTTTTATAGAAAGAGATTTAAAACTACTATGTGGCAGGATGATGTTAAATAAAGGCTACTTTTGGTTCAATAACATGTATAATAAGAAATTGAAAAGGTAAGATCAATCCAAAATCATGTTAAGTATACCCAAATAAGTTAGAATATTAATTCATAAAATAGAGAAAAAGATATTGAAAAATAACTACATAGCTGGTGAAGGTTCATCAAAGTACTCATCTTTTATAAGTGGCAACATGTGAGACACACGATGTTATGAGAAATTCATATACCCATTTTTAAATAATATTATTTATATTTTCCTTGAATTTTTTTAATTATAATGGGGAGAAGGTAATTAATGAGATTTTATAGCAGTATATAAACCTATCAATAAATGATTGATTCATAATGTACACTTTATTTTTTCATCATCATAGAACAAAACATTTTCATACAACAAAATCAATATGTAATTAAATTTCATATAGAGTCAATAACCAATACTATAAAGAATGTAACAATTTGTGGAAACAAAATAATATTTTACCCCATTTGATCATACTCAAAAAAAAATATTAATTATACATGATATATCTATATTAATAAGAAAAAAAATTAAAATTGGCATGGTTTAGGAAAATAGAGAATAAAATGAAGGAATTTTATTGATGGTGAATATATAATAATTAATATGAAAATTATTCAATATTAAAATTGACATTATAAGCATTTTTCTATATGAACATCAATAATTATGATATTTGATGGTATAAAAATTAATAATAGACCATTAATACTAGATTATACTAAGGGTATTGATGAACATGAATTTCAAAAAAGGGTTGAAATATGGTTTTAACTAATAAGGGAATACCTTATGAAGGTCAATTACTAGATCATGGGAATGTGGTGAAAACAATTGGGTACTCTCTTCATTAATATCAAGAAGAAATATAAAATATTATGTTGGAGAATAACCATATATGGGGGAATGTTCAAGTTATTATAGGTCACCACTTGATTAATATTGGTTGAACCAACACATGAATGTACCACTATATCTCACCTTAATATTATAAAATATACTTGTTTGTTTAGAGGATATTTATCGAGGTGTTGAGTTGTGTTATAATATAAAGTATTTATGAAATTAAAATGATGTTTATTATTATAATTCTTTTAGGTATGTCTCACCATATCATGAAAGGTACATTGTTTTCAATTAGATAATTAATCTAAAAAATGATTAAATATTTTTAATCAATATATCAAAATTAGTGACGTGAAATTTGTATTTTTTTATTAAAATATTAATATAATTTAGGAATGGTGGATGTAATGTACCAAACCCAGATTCCACCAAAACACCCCGAACTCAGTTGGCCACATGGCCTCAAGAGCCTAACCCCAAATGCTAGAGGATTCCGAATAGCAGCTAGGGCCTAGGTGAGTCTGTGGGGAGACTATGACCTTAACACTATAGTGTAACACAAAATAATTAACATCATAGATATAGAAGAACCATTATAATATATAGAGAAGAAGAAAACAAAATAATACTAACAAATAAAAAATAACATAATTCATCTCATATAAAAACTGATAAAAATTTTCTTATGTCTTTAATAAAGCATCCAAAACAGGTATTCATAAAAGATATGCAATTCATGTAACAAAAGTAAAAAAGGCTAAATGTGTTCATCTAGCATTGCAAGCCTCAATTGGGTCCCATAATCCCCTACTCCTAAGTAGCAATCAAGTACCTATAGTAGGGATCTTTCCCATACCAACACCTACAATCATATATACATTTTGGGTACTCAATGGTGGCCCAAATAGGGTGTGAGATATAATCCCAGTACGTAACCACCCAATTTGGGGTGCCAATTTTTCAGTAAATATATATATATAACAATAGTGTACAGACAGTAATAATAGTTAAACAAGGAATTAATCACATGTAATCATTCAATAATTCTCCAGGTTCACATTTAAAATCAATTCATTTGTTCAATTTCTTTTAACAAATGAACTCATTAAATTATATTTATCGAGACATGGTGCATATACGGTGTCCCACATATGATCATAAAAATTGAATATTCTTTTTTAGACCATCAAAAATGTATAATTAAAGACTTAATCCAAGTTTGGGCTTTTATATGGAAGACACACCATATATATATTTCTTTTCATTATTTACTCTATTTATAACTAGATCCCGTACTTTGCATACCTAAGTTGAAATCCAAGTATCCCTCTTGGCGTAATATGAACCAACATCCTATGATCCCATCCATGATTATCATTTCAGGAACCCAATTATAGAATCTTGGTGAGGTATAATGTCTCAGTCACTCGAGTCCATCCTTAGAGATTCACTAAGGGAGACAAAGTATCACCCATGACATATATGATCAAAATACATTGATTCCATACTTGGGAATCCATATGGAATCCATGTGTCACTCAGTATATAATATTCAAATCCTCTATGAGTCTGTACTCGACAAAAAAGTATCACTTAGGCATAAAATTCAATAGCCAGATGAGTCTGTGTGTGTAATTCTCATATGAATCCATGGGTCAACCTTGTATAATAATCATTAAACCTTTTCAATACAGTTGATCAATTCCATTTAAAAATATCATTTAACATGTCAAGTTCATACCAAGAACATTGAAATTCAATCATCACCCCTATGGTGGCTAATGGAATGGGCCAAGCTTGTAAGGCTTGGCTCTAAAAGACTCACATGGGAAATTCATTATAACTAACATCTCATGTTTAAAAACCTATTATATTCCATATAATCCACTTAACACACATGGTAATATCAATAAAATGGGAAAATCATGCATATTCAATCATTTTAATATCAAGGTCCAAGGTCCATGGTCAACTATCCCTAGCCATTAAATAATAAAATATGAAATTTAAATCCCCATTCAATGAAAAACCATTTCATCAACTAAATTTAAAATTATATTTACAAATAAATTCCCAAAGAAAGGGTAAAAGGGGCACACCCAAAGGTATCTAACAATTTTACATTATAATGGACCATTTAATTAAATAACACACAAAGGTATCCATTTCCATAAAATACCCATGGTAGTTTAGTTAAATTAATAAAAACACCCCAAAGTGGTGGTTCTGTTTCAAGGTATTCAACCTATAAACAACCACTATAAAGTTTCATTAATCACATAGGCCACGATTAAAAATTCAACTGTTCAATTTCATTTAAGATGATGCCTTAAAATTGGGCGCGTGACACAATGACATATATAAACAACTCAACATCTCGAGAAAGGAATGAGACCGCATACCTTAGGTCCTTGGTTGATATATCATCTAATATCAGCTCATGATTCATCTTAGATCAGGAAAAATATGATGAATAGACAAATAACCTAATAATGGGGTAAATTTTTATGTAGCTAAATAGCACAACCAATATCCAGAATAACAACATAAGATTAAAAAAGAATTAAGAATTCACTATTTCAGATCCAACAAGTCAAGAATAATTTGAATCGGATAATAGAAGGAGGAGCTACATAAATTAAAATAATATTAGTCAAAGAGGGTTTCCAAAGAATGCAGGGCTATTGTGCAGGAGGAGAGTTAGAAAATAGGGTTGGGTTTTAATAAATTTTAAGGAAAAAATGGCCTTTTACCCAAAATTTTATGGATGCATTATTTGTGAGAACGGTTTGTCCAAACCATTCAAAAACCATGCATGAGTATCTATAGGCGAGGGGCACTAGAATAGTTTACCCACATGGTTTGACTAATAGTGTAGAAACCATGAAAAAAACCAATATCTTAATTGCATATGTGGTCAAATGGACATGTGGTGCAAATCTCACCATTTAGTCTAACCATGTAGCCTACTCCTTCTCTCTACCCTTGCCTCACATGTTTTGTCAAAACCTACAACCTTCCTAGTATGGTTTTTACTAACTATGCGCTAGACCTTTATCACCCCACTACCTAGGTTATGGGCTTAGAACTAGCCCTATGCCCCATTGATACCTCCATAATCTCATCCAGAATTCATATTCGACCATATATAGACATTAAAACTATGAGTTGACATAATGTAAATGATTTTTACTCAAATAAGAACCAGATTCTTACAAAATTCACCCTTAAAAGAAATCCATCCTTGAATTCACCATCCAATGGTTGTGAAGCATGATTTGAGAATAACTCTAGAAACTGTGATCGTACATTAGAATCTATCTCCAAGGTGTCATCCTACACTAGGTCATGTTTCCATAGAACCCATATTAATGGAACATACATGACTCAGAGAACTTTCATGCTATGATAAAAAATATTAATAAGATTCTCATTGAAGGACACATCAACCTATTACTCAACCTCCTTAGGTTGAAAGGCATGAGACAGGTCTAAATAGCAACATTACTACAGAGAAACAATGAAGACATCTTTCATTACTTGGTACCTCTGAGGAAACTAAAACCAATTGGCTAACAGATCGAATCTCTCTAGAATCTCAAATGACCCGACATACTATTGTGAATACATACCATGTCTCATGACTCTCATGTGTCCCATCCTCGGTGAAACATGCATGAAAAACCAATCCCCAACCTTAAATTCTATATTCATCTATGGTGATTGGAGTATGATTTCAAATTAGATTTCACTATTTCCATCCACATTGAAATCAATTACACCTTCTCTATGGTAAAAGGAAGAATATTAAATCCAAACATAGCTACCTCTCCCACCTATAACTGACACAAGGGCGATCAACATGTACTACCCAAAAAAATCCTCATATGAAACAATCTGTATATTATAATGAAATATATTTTTGTACATGAATTCAACAAAAAGTATATTCCTCTCTAAAGATCACTCAAAATCTAGGATGCATGCTTGAAGAACATCCTCGAGCACCTAAATCGTGCACTCTGACTGACCATCTATCTAAGGGTTGTATTCCATGCTCAGAATCACCTACATACCCAACACCCTATATAGCCCTTTCTAGAATAGATAAGTGAATTGATAATCCCTATAATAAATGATAGTATGTGGGATACCATGAAGTCATACTATGTCACAAATATACAACCTCTCAAGATCATCAACTGAATAGGTATCCTTGATCATTAGGAAATGTGTGACATTTGTGAGCCTGCCAATAATAACCCATACATCATCATTACATCAAGGATACCTTGATGAAACAATCAAAAAATACATCCTGATGTCATTTAATTTCCACTCGGGAATAGGTATGTACTGTAAAAGTCCTCCTGGTCACTGGTGTTACAAATTAACTTGCTAATAGGTGGAACATCTCATGAAAAAACCAGCTATAATCTTTTCATACCTAGCCATCAATACAGATGACGTAAATACTGATACATCTTGGTGACACACAGGTGCACTTCCCAAACTAAGCATTAAAATCCCACATTAACTCATTGTGAATGTCAAATGAAATCCATATGCGACCATGTACTTACAGGATCTCATTATCTCCTATGATCCTCTAGGGAGGGGGGTCCTCACCTACTACACTCTCCTATAAGACTAGGCCTTTTGTCTCTGATAGATTCTTCATCCTCACATTATCCATCATGGTAGAGGTCACAACTAAGGATGATATAAATGTATACACCAGACTATCATGAACTACCATGTGCATCTCATAGAACAAACTCATAAGATTCCACTTTCTACTATTTTACTAAACTTCATGTATTTGAGTCCTCTCGCCATGTGTATTGGCCCCTAAATTTCCATTACATAGAATGTAAGCAAGATTGAAATATAAGTATTGATGGTATTCAACCAACCATTGCTACCTCAGATTCAGACCACATGGTGAAAATATGTTCTTATGGATTTTGTAGTTAGTGTGCACAAAAAACACTATCCTAGTATGTAATTTATCCCAAATTTCAATGCATGAACAACCAAAGCTATCTCGAGATTGTGTGTTGGGTAATTCCTCTCGTGTGGCATCAACAACCAAGACCCATATGCCATGAATCTATGAAAATTTATAATAACTTCTCCTAGAATGATACCCAATGCATTTTAGTACAGAGTGAAACTCCTACCAAGATCTAGAAAAATCAGTATCAGCGATAAACTCAATATCCAATTCATCTATGGAAAGGCCAACTCGTAGGAATCTATCAACACATAATTCACAACATTCTTAGTAAATCCCATCAATGGAGATACTATGTATGTTATTCACTATATGAAATTATTGTAGTAACCATCCAGCCCTAAGAAACTCCTTACCTCAAATATATTCTTGGGATACTCTTAGGAAACCAAAACTCTCACCTTTTCTTATTCAACTGATGCTCCTATCTCTGAGATAATGTGAACTAGGAAGTGAAACTAATCCATCTAGAAGTAGAACATTGTGAGCTTAGCATATAACTAATTCTCTCTTAGTTTATTTATTATGATATTAAGATGTTTAGCATGGTCATGTCGATTTAGAGAATACATAACCAAAAACGTATCTAGAAATGGATGGAATACATGGTTCATTAGCGCCATGAATACTATTGGTACATTCATGATACCGAGCGGCATAACCAAATAATCATATAGACCATACCCTATACGAAAAGCTATGTGAGGTATCCCTGATGGTCTAACAATAACATGATGATAAAAAAATCTTAAATCAATCTCTGATAATACAAAATTTCCTTAGATCTAGTCGAAGAGATTATATTTCTGTGTTAGAGGTTACTGGTTGTTAATTTTCATCTAGTTCAACTTCGGATAATCTACACATATCCTAAGGGTTCCATCCACCTTTTTTGCAAAAAGGACAAGTGATAACTACTAATAAGTACAAGGTTGGATAATAACATTTCCTTCTAAATCCTCTAGCTACATATTATTCACTTACAAAATCTTTTAGACATCCTATATGGAGGAATGGATACCATGTATCTCCTAGAACTATCTTGGTAGATAACTCTACCTATATCACTAGTTGTAATCCTGAAAATTCATCCAGGAAAATGTACCTGAAATGATCGAACACTAGAGGGAAATTAGTTTAAAATGTTCCTTGATCATCTAGATATAAACCTTCAATTTGGGCAGTATTTCCACCTAGACCATGATGCTCAGGTCCAGCTTGGCTCATCCAGACATCCCATTCACCATTGTGAATGAAATATCTTCCCTCTAGGGATGTGAAGCTCACCCTATGGTGATATAAATAAATGAAATCATTAAAGGTGAACAACCAATCCATCCTCAATTGATATAAAATATTATCATCTTAAGAACCAATAGGTCCCGTATAATGTGACACCCTCCAATCTCAAGGGTTCATTCCTTGCACTGATGCACATCTTCGATTCAGACCCCCAATTGAGTGTCTAGCATCATAACAAAATAAGAATTATAAAAAACGATCCTATGGTTCTCAACAATGGGAATATATATAAATCTATGAGAATTCCATATATCAAAACGTGTAGAAGCTAAAGTGGAGGCTACTAGAATAGTACCTCTGACAGGAGAAGGCCAAAGATCCTACTCCTCAAGGATCTGTTGCACTGCATATGCCTGGATTGTACTGTGGCCCTTTCACATTGCCTTGCTACTCTGATCATATCTACCCTACTGTCACTATAAAACTGTGGTCTGACTACCACGACCATGAACACCACCTAAACTAGATCTGTTGGATGTACTCCAGCTCCCTTCTAGATGAGAATCTCTTGACTATGCTCCTGAACATGGAGTGGGCATAGACCCTCTCTCACTGGATGCTGGTGGAAACATTTTATAGAAGCATGGTATATTTCCCATCTTGCCACATGATCAATACTCGACCGGGCCCCTTATAGACTATAGAATTATATGTCATAGAATACATCACTAGTAGCACCTAACCTGGATACTTGAGTATATGATTTGATATCTAGTATCATTATGTGAAATATCTAGATGAAGGTTCCTACTAGCAGTTGATGTAGCACCACATTGAGAAGTCAAACCTCCTTGGCTCAGAACTCTAAAATCCCTCATGTTATGATATGTTATAAACACCTTATTTGCTATTCTAAAAATGGTAGTAATCCAAAATACATTCACCTGTTATTGGATGTAATTCCCAAGACCATCCTAAAATCTCCTAGTATTAGATAAATAATCACCCATAATAATTAGTGTGAAGAGCTGGAGCTCAGTAAAATGAGCTACATAATCTATCACTAATAAAGCACCATGATCCAAGTGTATTAACTCCAGGGATCTATCGACCCTCAACGTATCAGGATAGAAATAATCGTATAAGTCCATGTGAAAATACATCAAGGATGTCTCCTGATGACGATCCATTTGAGAAATAACACCCCACCATCTCTTGAAAAAATCATGAAAAATATACATAGTGAGATTTACCCTCCTATCAATAGGAATCTCTTTGTATTCTAAGATAGATATCATGGCTACTAGCCATGAATATGAAACATGTGGTCCACCATTCCCTGAAAACATGGGATGATGATGCTATTGGAACTCACGTGTCAACTCATCCATACTCGGGGCAGGATGCAGTGCTCCCTGAATAATCTGCATGAATTGCTAGAACCCATGTAAAAATGTGACTCATAACCAGTGTCAAATACAAAAACTATTTCTGTAGCTAGCATTAATGGAGGATCCACTGGTATCCCATTCCCCAACACCTATGGAGTATGATCATCTCCACCCTCCTAGTGTATCAATGGAGTTCCTCTTGGTGGAATGCCTCTAAAATGATAAACACACGCCTCAGTTCATGATCATTATCAAGGTTCGTAGCTCAAAAGCACAAATATTAATGAAGTATAGTCAAAATCATTCCTCAATAAAAACAAACCCTTTTTCCCACTCCATGATCCTGGTCTGGATGATATAAATATAAGCTATATGAAAGAGGAACTATTAATAGCACTCTACCATGGTCAGGTCAGGTCATGTTTTTTTCCACAAACAACTCAAGTTTCTATTTCATTTCCATTTTGATTTCAAATATTTAGTTTGATTTTCATTTGAATTATTTCTCATTTCACATTTATATCACAATTCAATTTTAATTATTGAACTAATGGTTCACTAAATTCTTATCAATGAGGTCCCATTCTCACGGGGGACCAAATCATGGCATCCATCTAATCAATACCATAACACAACCGAATATACCTATCACATTAGAATACATATCTATCACAACACCTATCACAATAACATGCAATAAGTATTTAATCCTAAATGGAATGGAAAAATGAAAGGCATGTGATTTATAGAATTTTCATAATATGATGCATGAGATAGAATACCCTAATCTCATCAAATTTCAACCCAATAGAACCCAGAATCATATCAATAATAATAGCACAAATTAGGTGTGTCACCCAATTGTGTAATAAAATCAACTGTAATAGTCAAAATCCAGAAAATAACAATTTAATTTATGGAAATATGGTTTTTTCATGAACATGGGTTAGATACAACCATGAAAAACACATTACCAAACCCCCATTCCTTCCTATCCATTTCTATTATTGCCAAATAATAAAGAATTATAGATTATAAGGATCTAATACCACTTTGAAATGTCCTGAACCTATATGCCACTCAATGGTGCCCCAATCCTAGTTGGCTACATTTCCTCAAGCTCATCTCCAAAAACACCATAGGGTGATGACTTGAAACAAGGGCCCAGGTGAGTCTTTGGGGAGACTATTCCCTCAATACCATAGTATAACTCAGCCAAATTAATAACATACAAGTAACATATGCATTTTAATATTCATAAAATAAGTAAACATAAAAATTATGATAAATAAATAATACCAGAAGTCATCCCATATACAAATAGATGATACATGTCATATGTCTCTCATAATGTAACCAAAATAGTTATTCAATACTTATATCCAATACATGCAACAAAAGTAAAAAAGGCCAAAAGTTTCTAGAGAGAATCGTGAGCCTCATCATGGTCTCATGATCCCCTACTCCTAAGTTGTAATCATATACCTATAGTAGGACATAATCCATTACCAACACAAAAATCATATAGTCTTTTTGGGTACCCAAAGGTGGCCCAAACATGGCGTGAGATATAATCCCAGTATGCGAGAAACCGATGTTGAGTTCCAATCAGTCATTGAATATATATATATATATATATATAATAGTGTGTATCTAGTAATAATAGTTAAGTAAGGATGTTCTCAAAATTAAACATTCCACAAAGCTCCATGTTCACATTTATAATAAATTTAGTTAATTTATTTGAAAAATTCAACTCATTCAATTATATTCCTTGAGACCTAGTGAAAAAAACGTCATCCCCTATATGATCATAAGCACAATAGTTTCCTAAGTAGGCCATCTAAAATATATAAGTCACGACCGAATCCATGATTTTGAATTGGATTGGAAGACAAGTCATTTATATTTCATTTCATTGATTATTAAATTTAGAACCACTGGCCATACTTTGAATCCTTATCTTGCAATCCAGGCATCACTCTATGATTAATATGAACCAAAACTCTATGAGACCATCCATGGAGATCCTCTTAAGAACCTAGATATTTCTCTATGTGAGGTATAAGGTCCCAACCACATGATTCCATCTTTAGTGATCCACTAAGGGAGCCTGAGTATCACCCATGGCACATATGATCTTATTCCCTTGAGTTCGTCCTTGGAAATAAATAAGGAATCAAGGTGTAACTCGGTATAAAACAGTCAAATCCCATATGAGTCCATCCTTGGAAAACCATGTATCACTTAGGAATAAGATTCAATATCCAGACGAGTCTATCTAAAACATTATCATACGAATCCATCTGTCACCCATTAATCATAAGAATTAAACCAACTCAATCCAATTGAGTAATTCCATTTAACAATATCATTTAACATGTCATGGTCAAACCAAGAACATTGAAATTAAAACCTCAATGCTAGTGTGACTAATGGCATGGGCCATGATTGTAAGGACTTCCTCTCACCATGATTTTCCATGCCAAAATAATTGTTTACTGATTACCTTATTCATTTCCTATCAATGGTGCTCAACTTTATACACATATACTTATTTGAAATGGAACATACATTTATGTATTCCTAACTCCTTTATCATGGAATAAAATATAACGATGAATGAATCCATGTTTTATGATCTATGTGGACAAATTAATATTCTGAATGAAATGAATGTGACTGGTGAACCCTATATTAATTAGTTCTCCAATGAATTAGGTAATGTTTAATATCATGATACATCATGCCGGAACATGGAGTAAACTAGATGCCTTTATGGGACTTTTATTTTGTCATGGTGTCTTGGTAGTTATCCTTAAACTATGTTTATGATGCAGTTTTTTAATTTTTTTCCATATTTCCCATGTTTCTTTTATGATTATCATGCTATATAATGTCTTATTGTTCATGTTTATGATGCAGTTTTTTAATTTGTTTCCACATTTCCCAAGTTTACTTTATGATTATCATGTTATATCTTGTCTCATTGTTCATTTTTATGATTCTAACCCCTTTTATTAACCACTGATATGAACATTGTCTAATATTTATTACCTTATTCCATGTATGTTACCTTACTAGGATTTATATATCACCCCTATATTTTTTTTATTTCCCCATGTCATCCCATGAAGTATTAAGTAAAATCATGTTAATGATATTTTCAATAAAGATGACAGTTTTCCAATTTTTAGTTGGTTTCTAATGTACCTAATTCCCAAATACACTAGACATCTTAATCTTTTGAGTTGTATTAAGTATAATATTATGTAACAAATCCTGTATTAATGGGTGATAAATAGAAGGGTTGTTATAGTTGGTATCAAATGAATAGTTTAGTAATTTTTGGGATTAGGATTAGAAAATTGTATGGAAATACATATGGATAAGGCTATGTATAAGAAAAAATCCCAAAATTTTTATATGTATATAGTGAGTGGTTTATCAAGAAAATACATACATATCTGGATACTATAAGCAGATAGCGTTATGACATAAATGTACCAAGTGGTAAAAAATTCAATAAGGTGAGTCGAGCCTGACTCAGCATAACCAGGTACATGACAACATGCCTTAATGCACACATAGTTTAACACTCTTGAGGGATATGTTTTGAAAACCACATTATAATTATGATACATTTTCAAGGGAACAAAAAACCATTCCAATTAGATTATATTCTAAGAAATAGATCATGGAAAACATATATTGATGCCTAGAAATTCATTAGTTATGTAAATAAATGTAAGTAATATGTTATCACTTTAATGTCATTAAATTAATGTTTATATGATTAATAGTTTAAAAATACACGTCCCTAATTTTTCTTTTATTATACCCAATGTTCATAACTAGGAGGGATCAGGTATAAAACTATTGTAAAGGGAAATGTGATTACTTTCACAAAAATATTCACAACCAGATTGGAGCAGGAATTGAAAAATTTATCAAAATACCCTCTCATATCACTCAGGTTATGAATAGAAACTGGGATCAAGAGGCATGTCCAAATACCCCTATATTTGAAAAGGTTTTGATTTAGACATTTACATGAAGAAGGCTTCCAACTTTTAATGGATCATTTGATCTCTTAATCACGGACCAATGGATAAACTTCATTGAGATGATATTCTCCATCCTTCAATGTTCTGAACAAGAGAAGCTTTTACTAGCTATTTATCTTATAAATGATTAACTTGATTAGTGGTGGGAATTGATCAAAAATACAAATCCAAAGGAAGAGATCGAAGCTATGGGGTTGAATAAATTTAGGAATATGTTTTTTGATAAATATTTTTGACACACTTTTTGACATAAAATGGAATGGGATTTACTTTAACTCAAGTAAAAAAGATGATGAATCCATCATAGAATATGAGGAAAACATCATAGGACATTCACAATAAACTTATGGTTTTTTCATTACCCCTGAATAGATGGTTGATAGCTTCATTGGTTGGTTAAAACCAAGCTTACAAAAATCCCTGGCGATATGTGACTTTGATAGCTATAAGGAAATGATCTAACATTCCTTCAATGTCAAAATGGAGATCAACGAATCTCAATGGTATCACGGTCATAATAAGAGGAAAGTGGATTTTAATTCAAGTGGTCTGATGGAGAAATCTAATGGTGCCATGAATTTTCAACATCATATAAGTTAATGGTGTGGAAAGAAGTACCAAGAAACTTCTTAAGGGGAATGAGGAAATGCTTTAGGTGTGGGAAAGAAGGATACATAGATAATAATTTCCAATAGAATAAACCCACTAATATGATGGAGGGAAGTAATTATTTAGTTAACCCTCATTGCACTGTTTATTGATACAACTACAAGGAACCATGGAATTGTTTAAACCAATTCCCTATTCCAAGTGTTTTTAGAGACAACAAAAATCCTCTGAGGCTGCAAGGGTGATATTTTTCCATCACAACCACCGAGGTGGATCCCAATAATTAAGTGGTGATAGGTATGCTAGTTATTCATTCAATAATACTGAATGTACATGTTAATTCAGGTTCTATACATTTATTCATATCACGAATGTTTTGTAGAACTATTCTAAGAACACTACAAAGCATGTAAGTAGAGCTATCAGTGAAAATGGAAAATAGGGAAATTATTGCTTCCCAAGAATATAACGAATGCCATGTCACAATTTTTAGTCCTAAAATTCTAGAAAACCTTGTCATACTCTCTTTTTTTGAATTTTATGCAATTATGGTAATTGATTGGATTTCCCTACATAGTATTAAAAAAATTTCCGCGACAAGGAAATTTACATATTATGAATCATACTTTAATTCTATACAAGTTCAAGGAGGTGGATGAATCTTATTTATCACCAATATCTCAATATTTGATATTATTTCCCTATGAGAAAGTGCATCTTGATCACATTATTGAGTCTACAGAAATAATCATCCTTGATGACATTCCCATCGTGTCGGAATTTGATGATGTGTTTCCCAAGGAATTTCCTGGTCTTCCTCCTAGCTGAGATGTTGAATTTACAGTCAACATATTACCATGGGCAATAACATTATCCGAGACTCGATATTTAAATTCCATTTTGAAACATTAGGAGGTGAAGAAATAACTACAAGATAATATGTATTATGGCTTGAAATGCCCATGTGCTTCACTATGGGGTTTACCAGTCCTCTTTGTAAAGAATAAGGATATGTGAATTCACCTTTGCATTGATTATTGTGAACTCATCAGGATCATTATAACGAAAAAGTATCTTCTGCCATAGATTGATTATTTTTTTGACCATCTACATGCTAAAAAATACTTCTCCATTGGGGATCTACAGTCGGTATATTACCATGATGGGGTGAATAAGGAGGATATCCCCAAGACTAATTTTTGTACAAATTACGGGCACTATGAGTTCATAGAAATTCCATTTAGAATCAGTAATTCACCCGTAATCATTATGTAATTAATGAATAGTTACTTTAGAGATTACCTCCACAAATTTCTGGTAGTATTTATCGATGGTATTCTAATATTTTCCCAAACTAAGGAGGATCATGAGGATCATATGAACACTATGCTAAAAAGCTTATGAAAGAAGAAGCTTTATGCCAATTACAAAAAATGTGAGTTTTGGTTGAAGGAAGTCTCATTCATGGGGAATATCATCACAAACAATGGGATATATGTGGACCCTTCAAAGATAGGAAAAATTGTAGGATGAATGATTCCAACATCCGTGATAGATATCTGTAGCTTCCATGGATTAGCTGGGTATTATCGTCAATTTTTGTGAACCATTTCATGATTTTAAAATACCCTAACCAAGAAAACTTAGAAGGGAGTCAAGTTTCCTTTTAATAATGAATGAGAAGAGAGATTCAAGGCACTGAAAATGATTCTTTTCACCACACCTATGCTAATACAACCAAAAATTGGGGAAATTTTCATGGTATTCAGGAATGATTCAAATAAGGGATTGGGATTTGTGTTAATGGAAAATGATCAGTCATATCCTATTATTTAAGGAATTTAAATATCCATGAAGAGAACTTCCCAACACATGATCTGGAGTTGGATGCATGGATATTCTCTTTTAAAATATGGAAACATTATCTCTTTGGGGATAAGTGTGAAATATATATAGATCACAAAAGCCTCAAGTTTATATTCACACAGAAAAAGATAAATATGCACCAATAAATATAGTTAGAGTTGATCAAGGACATTGAAAGCTCAGTCCAGAACCATCATGGGAAAGTGAATAATGTGGAGGATTCTGTAAGAATAATGAATCTAGAAATTTTATCATTGATGTGAATTGAGAAGGATCCTATCATTTAGATTTGAACAGGATGGACATGGGAATAATAAATAATGGAAAATAATTAATCCTTTCATAAATGATTCATCAACCATCCCTTCTGTAGATATTAAAGGATGATAAAATAGTTGATGTGGTAATTTAGAAAAATGTGGAAACTATGAGAATAGGGAAATCCTTAGAGTTAGATGCTAATAAAGAAGACGTTTTGAGATTTTGGTCAAGACTATGTATACCATCAAATCCAAAGTTAAAGAAGGAGCTCTTGGATGATAGAAATATCTCAACCATTTGCATCCACCCAAGAAGCACAATGCTATATTGAGAAATATAATAACACTATTGGTGGGACAATATGAAGAATAAGACCATATAATATACATCGAGAAGTGTTTTATGTCAGAGAGTCAAAGTGTAAAGGTAGAAATAGAAGGGGATGGTACAACCAGTACCCATACACATATGGAAGTTAGAAAACATCACCATAGACATTGTCAATAGTATTATGAAGACATCAAGAGGTAACAATACTATATGGGTTGTGGTGCATTATCTTTCAAATATTGTGCATTTCCTTTTGATTTGAGAGGATCTCTGATGGGGTCAACTTGCATGGATATACACTAGAGATGTGGTGAAGTTGCATGGAGTTACACTATCAATTGTATCTGATAGAGACCCGAGATTCACCTCCTAGTTATAGAAAATACTCAAAAAAACTATGAATACTGAGTAGAACTTCATCATGTCTTATCACCCTCAAAATAATGTCCAATATAAGTGGAATATCCACACACTTTTGGTAATATTGAGAGCATAATCAGTTTACTTCAAAAGAGTATGGGATCAACATATTTTTATGGATGAGTTCTCATATAATAACAACATCCAGTCAAGCATCCAAATGGATCCCTACACAACCCTTTATGGTAAAAGTTTTATAACGCATAAATGTTGGGATGAAGTATGGGAATGTAAACTATTAGGTCCTAAAATGGTCAAGGAAATGGTGGAAATGATTAAGACCATTAGGAAGCACATCAAGGTTTATCAGATTTGATAAAAGAGATATGCTGAAAATCATTGATGAGGCCTATAGTTTTATCTTAGAGACAATTTATTCCACCATATATCTCCATGGATGAAAATAATAAGATTTGCGATAAAGGGAATGATTTTTCCAAGATATATATTCCCCTTTGATATCTATGATCGCATCGGAGTGGTCCCTTACCGACTAGCACTCCCACTGGGCCTATGTCAAGAACATGTTGTATTCCATGTATCCCTCTTGAGGAAGCACATACCAGACCCCTAACATGTACTCAATCCATAGGTGGTCCCATTGGAGAATTATCTATCATACGAATAGAAGCCGGTAAAAATATTAGAGCATAGAGAAAAAGTTCTATGAAATAAGACAATACATCTGGTCAAAGTGTCATAGAGAAACCAAATGTTGGAAGAAGCAACATGGGAACTAGAGGAAGTGATGAAATGGTGTTACCCTCATCTCTTTTAGGGATGGAAAAGAAAATTTTTAGGGAGAAATTTCATCATGGGGAAGATTGTAACAACCCAAACATTTATAAACAATATTTCTCTTATGATTTACACATATATCTTATTATGTGATATTGTCATAGAAACACATGAAATTATTTGGTTTTATTATATTCTATCAGATTTAAAATCTTTTTAAGAATATTTACCATTGAAAATATATTAGTTGAACATTGATCACATGATTAGTATTAATATAGGGTTTTAACAAATATAATTGACATAGACAAAGAATGTAATGACCTTAATCAGAAAGATTGTACCCTATGAAGCCCATTTATCGGAGCATTAAAGGGAGATAAAATCTATTGGATTTTACATTTACCAATACCATGTTGAGATCCAACAACATATGCATGAGAGAAACCATTTATGGGAGAAGCTCAAGCTCATCAAGATCATGACCCAAACCATGTATGCTGAACCACCCCTAAAAGTCTCACCATCACACACCATCCCCATAGAGAGTTCTCTGTTGTATTAAAGTGATATGTATCAATACCCTAGAAATATGATAATAAACATTACTTTTCTAATGAATAAGGAATATATTTTCATCTTATTATTTTTACTTAAAAAATTATTTTTATTTTGATATAACAAAACACAAATTGTATTTTTGTAGAATATTAAAATTCAATAAGGAATTTAAATTTATGAATTAATAAATTTTTTGAAATAAATATTTTCTTAAAAAAATATTATTATTAAATAAAGTTTATTGAATATAAATAATCAGATCATTTTTATGAAGTCAAATATAATTTTTATAACTATTCAAAAACTCTTCTTTTCAAAAAACCTAACATTTATCAATTAATGTTTATTCTTATTTTAAATGAAAAAAATAAAAATGGTAATAAAATTATTCATATAAAATGAATATTATTTTTGGAATCATAATGTTAAAATTATCCAATGGTGAATTATTCATAATTTTCTAAGACAATTGAATTTTTAGGTAAAATTTAAATTCCATATAAATATAATTTGCATATTATGACATCATAATGACACAAAAGTGATGTAATAAATACTAAAAAATGTATCCAATATAAAATATATTTTTTCCCTTTAAAATATTGGGAAATTTATGTTCATTTCATCAATTTTATAAATCCATTATGAATCCTCCAAACCTTTTAATATTTTTAATGAATTTAAAATCATTTCATTAAGAGTATGATTCAATTACACATATACACGAGTTTTATTTTTTATCTTAGACACTTGGAGTTATAAAATAATGAAAACAAATACCATTTTTCAGATAACATGGGAAAAAATCTATGGGATGGTTTTTTATTTTTTATTTTATTATATAGAGTCCAAAACCTATGTTTGAAAAATGATAAATAATTCTCCACTTTTTTCCAATATAATCTGTCCCATGATCCGACTTCACTTCACAAAAAAATCTGGGTGCACATCCTTACTTTTCCATATCATCCCTATATTCCTCTTAAGTTTCCCCAAATCACTCAATAATCTCCTCCCAAGCATTTGGAGTCACACTCTCAAGGTAATGGATCATTTCCTTCTCTTATTTATTAAAGTTTCTTTATTATCTTATGCCTTCTATTTCCATTTCTTAATTTTGGGATATTACTTTACATGTCACTATAAATTACCATTTTATGTAAAAATAATGATATACCCATTTCTCTATCATCAACCCATTTCATGAATTTTTACGTGATGTTGTTATACTGCTAAAATTTAAACGTGATTTTCCATGCACAAATAATTGGATAGTGAATACCTTACCCATTTCTTATTAAGGGTGTTCATATTTTTAAAAATATACTTCTTTGAAATTGGAAATAAACGTATGTATTCCAAAAATCCTTGATTGTGGAATAAAACATGACGATGAATTAATTACCCATGCTTGATATACATGGACATTATATCACTTTGGCGGAATAATTAAAACATTACAAAAATACACGCCCAAATATTGTAATAGTTTTGTAACATTGTAATCTCGGAACAAAAAATTCTATGTTTGTGAAAGATCATCAACATTTCCCATGAAGATCGTTCAATTTATTTTTCCTACCTAACACATTTATTTATATCCTGGGGGAAAAACATAATAAAGGGTGAGCTCAGATGCTCAGTAAGGTTAAACAAGGAAGATATGCAAGCATAATAAAAACATAAGGGTATGAAAATATAAGCATAAAATTTTTATATCATACCCTATATATCAAAAGATCATATTCATGAGTCATGTAATACATATTTATAGTTGATAAGACATGAATCATAAGGAAATAAATAATATAATTCATGAAATAAAAAATTAGAATAAGACGTAGAATTTGTGGTAGAAAAATAGGAATATAAAATTATTTCCATAGTAGTAAAGGCATAGCTACCAAGGCCATTATAGTAGTATGGGATCACTTCCCATACCATCCTGGTAGTCATGGTTCACTCCTATAACCATCTTAGCAGACAAGGTGCTTCATGTTAATATCATGAGATATAAATCTTTACCTAATTAATTGGAGGGAGATATAGATCCCACCCATATAATAATTAAATCATTCCTACTTGTTCCACAAAAACATAAACCACTCATCAAAGCATGACCCAAGGAATAAAATGGATTTCTTAGACATTATTCCATCATACCATAATCCATGAAAACAAATGGATTTCATAAATAGAATTCCATCATAAAAAAAATTAAAACATAGGAATAATATGGATATTATACATGAAACATATCCTTATTAAATAATGTCATATTAGATGAAAAATAATTTTAATAAAACCCTTGAAATTTATTCTTGAGGATAATATAATTTCTTCTTCAAAAATAATATATTTTATTAAAAATAAGAGTAATTTAAAAAGAAGACAATTACTTTGAAAAAAACTTGAAATCTTTTAAAGGAATCTTCATTTAAATAAGGCGTTATGAAAATGTAAAAATCCATTCATGATGTATAAATTACAATAAATCATTCTTCTTGTACATTTGTCGGAAGGTTAAAAATTACCTTGTATAAAAAAACAAATGATTCCTTTCTTTCCATTTAATAAAAATTCACCAAAGGGTAAAATTGTCTTTAAAATTTTTTATAATTATTGAAATAATATTTTTGAATACATATTAAGTAAACATGAACGTAGATGATTAATATACCTCAGTAAATACATACGTATAATAATCTCGGATAAAACTGAGATTAAAAAATTATCCCTTACCAATTTATAATAAATTAAATAGTATGGCTCATAAAATAAATAAAATTATATTCATATTTAAATATCATAACTTTCATAATAAAAATTTAAAGAAAATTCATGAGAATCATAAACACTACACATAAGAAATAGGTGGTGTGTATGACATATGTCCCATATAAATAAAAGTGAAACAAAATAATCCCTAACCATAGGTCCAATATCCATTATATGTATCTGAACCTCCTTTATAATGATTTAAATAAATACATTTATTTATTACAGAATAATTTTCATTTTTATGATATCATATATGATCATATTATCATCAGTTTGTTAGTAAAATTTCATTGTTAATCGTTATTCGGGTATTAACTACTTTATGTTCTTATGCATGTTTTGTTGAATAAGTTCAAGTTATACTTATTAGGTCATATTTATATCATTAAAAAAATCATATTAACACAATATATAACATATTTATTCATTATTTACATTTATATAATGATTATTTAAGGGATATCTTGTAGAATGAATCACATCACATCGTGGAGATGGTAGGTCGTACGTACACATGAGCAATGATATCATTCCGATAATTGTGAAATTATATGTAAGTGGATGGTATATATGTTGTTCTAGATTCCATATCATGTTATAATAATCATATATAGTTATTATTTCCTTCATTATATCCATCCAAGTAAGGTGGTGGAAAACAGCTTACACCCTGGCATGGAGATGGTAAACCATACGTACGCATGTGTCGGGATTTCATTTATTAGATGATGAATAGAAGGTGGTATATGGTTTTTAATTAAAAATAATAACATATAAAAAATATAATTAATAACATATTTATTACTTTATAATGGAAACAAATCATGAAGAGGAAGTAAAAGAAGAAATAATTTGAAAGAATCGATAGAGAAGATTACCTCTTCTTCGAAGTTCTCCCTCTAAACCTCCTCTTAGAGGAACTAGAGTTGGTATTTTGAGAAGTAAAAAACCTCTATAAATTATCTAGGATTTCAATGAGGAAAATGGGTAGGGGATTTCTGACCTTTAAGGCTCAATGTGAAGTGAAAAGGTCAGGGATGAGGTTCCCTTTTATAAATGAGGTGAGGGGAACTTTTGGAATCTCTAAAAGTATTAATTTATAATAAAATAAAACCACATTTAAAAACATAAAAAATGCCCTAATTTAAAATATGAGTTGATATAAGGTTGTAATATCATCAAAAAATAAATTTTAGACAAGTAGTTTCATCCATTTAAACCTTATCATTTTAATTTATCACTTAGTTATTCTATTTCATTTTAACTAGGGTAACGAATATTTCAATATTAAAAGGGTAATATAGTTACTTATTTGATGTAAATTAAATCATAAATAAATAATTTAGAATATTTTATACCATATAATTTTTTTTATATTTTTAAAAATTATTTAATATTTTTAAATAATTTAATAAAATATTATTTTGACAAAACAATAATAGTGTCAATTTTAAAAATATTCAATTATTGTATTTTTAAAAATATAAATATAAGATGTTATCCTTGAAAAAAATATTTTATTATATCCCTATGGGATCAAGGTAATCTATAAAATTCAATGGATATATTAATTATCCCTAATTATATTTATTTTAATATTTTTAATAACAATTATTTGATATTTCCATTAATATAATAATTTCAACATCAGCTTTTTGTAATCATTTAATACAATTATTTGAAGAATAAAAATAAAAATAAAAATAATATGATAAATATAAACTTAATTTATTTCATAATAATACTTTTAGTCGAATACAACTTCTAGAAAATCCATCATTAAAAATGTTATACTTATTAAAACATGAATTTGAAAAGTTTAACATCACTTTAAATAAAATAATATAAGTGTCATAATCTGTTATATAAAACTCCAAATGGTCAATAACTAGACCCTTGAATTGTTATGGTTTATCTATACTTGAAAAATAATACTTGGTCAAGTTTTTGTGTTTTTTAATGGTTATTATCATTTTAATAAAAACTTATTAATTTATTTTTCATTAATTAAATAATTTTCTTCATCATCAATGTATAAGACTTTGAGGTAATTATTTATTTCATAAAAATTAAAAATAAATTATCATGATAAATAAAATTATTTTATCTTTCATGTGAGTATTTATAATCAATTGTTTCTTCAGCATAGCCCTATTTTAAAAATGATTTATTTATTAAAATTTGAGTAAGACATATTTATCTTTTCATTAAATAAAATATATTAGATGTCCTAATCTCATCCAAGTGGCTTGAAAAGGATACTATTTCAATACCAGGGTGATTTAGGTCAAAAAAACAAATCTGATTATATTAAGACAAGTGTTAGGGTATTTTTATATTATTATATGTACCCATAATTACCCGATTTATATTTTTACCATATTAATAAGAATTACTGATATTACTCTTCATAATGCCAAAAAATAAAAGAAAGATATTTAAATAATTTGAACCTATTGATTCCAAATATGGAATCCATTTTTAAAAATTCAAAACATAGAAGTGACAGTAATTAATTTTATAATAATCCAGCTGTCATAATGAAAAACTGGTTTTTAAAAGTTAAAACATTCCAAACGATTGAAATGTTTTTACATCAAAATTCATGGTCAAATTAAAGAAAATGAAAAAAATTATATTAAATGATAAAAATTTATTATTTTTACTTTAAAACTATGAAATAATATAATTTATCCACATAAATCATTTCGATGAAAAAACTTGTTTTCAATTTAACATTTATTATAGTTTTACTATTCATCAAAACAGACAACCTATTAGAAAAATATAAAAAATTCATCCAAAGTAAATTTTTATATCTTGATTCCAAATAAGAATTTTATTTTTTCAAATATAATATATAAAATTTTAAAAAATAGATTTAAAATGGGTGTGCCTTCAAAAGGTGGTAAAACTGCGTTATTTTGAAAAATACTTCTTTTATCAGAAAAAATGAATTTGTTTTTATATCATGTTAGTAAAACATATAGGATTAATTTTAAAAATTATATTGAGTATATTAGATATATATTTTATTAATAAAATCCATGAAGAGTGATTTCATTATTTTATAAACTCACTTATTTTCATTTAAAGTGTATTTTAGAAAAAAAATTGACTTATTTAAAAAAGGGTTTTATTTTCATTTACCATTAATTTTTCACCAAAGAATTAATTTTTTTATCATTCAGTTAATAATGTTCATACCCTCCATTATAATTACTTGTTCATAAGTTCACATAATAATATTTATTTGTTTTATTGAACTTGGTCTTGCATGAAATGAAATATATAAAAAGAACTTAAAATTGTGTGTAACTCAAACCAAGCATAGTGTTTCGTATACTGCAACATAAGATGGTGTTGCATGTTTCACAAGCTTATATTCGTGTAGCATTTATGACATCAATAAAATTAAAAATTAAAATAAAATATATCTCATAAAAATCTTAGGGTGTCACATTCTACCCCCCTTAAAATGAATTTATCCCTCGAAATTCATTTGGGTTATAAAAGGATTAATACTTGAAATTTACTTTCATAGAAACCCACATCATAAAAACAAAGACTAAAAATCACTTAAAAAAATGTTAGAAACATAACATTTACCCAAATTAAATCACAACTAGGTCTCTACGTAGAATAACATTGGTAAATATTGGGCATTAAGGAAAAGTGTAAATAATCACAGAGATTGATAAAGATCACTAATCACAAGAAAGCGGGTGATCCAAGAAGGCTAATAATAATAAAACCATAAACTAAGGATGTGTGAAAGAGGTAATTAATATCATAAAAAATTATAATAATAATACAACCTATTACATCACGATCCCTTTTCCTAATGTTGAAGAATTTTGATGAGAAGATATACTTACTTGATTCAAGTACAATCTCATAGTTAGTCATGCCTTAAAAAATTTCCCCATAAACTCTTATTCAAAGTAATGAAGTTGAATTTATCATTCCGGAAGTGTTAGCAGATCATGTATTCCATAAATAGAATTCTAGGTCATTCCATCTGTCTTTATCACAACAACAAAAAGTTTGCACAAGTTATCGAATATGAATAAGTCCATATATTGTGATATTAGACTATATTCTAGAAAACTTAATCTGATGTTTAACTTATACTTTTCATAAATTTATAACCTTATAATCCTTCTAAAATATGAAAATCCAAAATAGTAGAATGAGGTACACTAACTCAGTTTAACATTTACCCCCGTATATCATAATGTAACTCTTGTTGTTCACAATCAAACATGCGAACACCATCATCATGTATTATCTTGAGTCATGGTAATAACATGAATTACTATATATCCTTATTGAAAACATTCATCTCTATTTATTCCAAAGCTTATTGGATATGTTTCTTAAATCCTAAAAAGATGTATACTTCATCCATTATATCATAACCCTCTTGAAAAACATACATTTTTAGTTCCCAAGAAACTAGTATCATCCAATTAACTTATTCATATCCATATTATATTAATCTGAAAATAATTATCATAACACAAGGGTAATATTAAGGATTATATCACCCATAATAATTTTTTTTCCAAATATATCACCTTACCCTTAAATCACATTTCTAGGTTCTTATAACTATATAACATATCCTTTCCAATCCACAATGAAAAACTTATACTAAAACACTTATATATTTCATGAATCATAAAAAATAATATTTGAATTCCAAAACATATACACCTAAATCATCCAACTTTATTCTTAAACCATTACTTAGGATCCATCATCTTAGTCTTTCATAAAAATATGATTCATGTCTTCTAGTTAATCAACCATAATCAAACCAATATTCTTAGGTTTAATGTAAACAATAATGCTAGAACATCATATACCTTTCACATGTCATTTACAATCTATCTATCCTCAGAAGTATAACCAATACTCATATCACCTTCATGATTCTATTTATGATATTTCCACTTAGGAAGTTAATTTTCATAATTCCCATTCATTCTACATCTGAAACATTCAAGGTTAACTATGTTCTATATAGTTGTGAAAATTTACTAAGACTAGAATGAAATGTGTGAGAAATACATATCAGAGATTAAAAACACAAAAGTAAGGTAAATTAATTATCATATTTAAATCTATGATAACTTAGTTTTTATCCTTGGTAATTCATGACTATCACAAAAACTCTAGGATTCTAAACTATACTTATACTTATCATTAGGATATCCCAAGACATATTATTATAAATATCTATAGGGATCTCACTAAAGTTTTCGCATCCTAGTTTCAAAATGTTAAATAATCTTTCACTTTGATAACAACTGTAATGAACCATTCTTTATGTACATGGAAATTAAATCACTTTTACAGAATACATAAAACATTACAAAAATACACACCCGATGACTGTATTACTTTAGTTCCTTTAGAAACTTAGAAAAAAAACTTCTAATTTTGTGAAATATCTTTAACATATCCCAAAAGATATTCCCCATTATTTTTCCTACCTAAATTTGTTTATATCCTGGGCAAAATAAAACATAAGAAAGGGTGAGATCTGAGGCGCAGTAAAGGTAAACATGGAAGATATGTAAGCATTGTTAAATCATAAGTGTATGAAAACATGATAATAACATTTTAAGATCATAAAATATATATCAAAATATCATATTCATGAGTCATGGAATAATTATTGATAGTTAATAAGACATTAATCATAAGTACATAAAGAATATAGTTCATAAAATTGTAAATAACAATAAGACATCGAATTTGTGTCATAAACATAGGAATATAAAATTATTTCCATATCTGTCAAGGAATCACTTCTGTGGCCATCATAATATCATGGGTTCACTTCCTATGCCATATTTTTATTCATGGTTCACTCCCATAACCATCTTGGTAGTCATGTTTCACTCCTATAACCATATTGATGGACAAGGTCCTTCATGTCTATATAATGAGATGTAAATATTTACACAATGAATTGAAGGGAGATATAGGTACCTAACCATCACATAATGAAATCATTCTTACATGTTCCATAAAAACATAAATCATTTATCACACTACAACCTAATAAATAAAATGTGTTTCTTAAGCATCCTTCAATAAAGACATAATCCATGAAAACAAATGGATTTCATAAATAATATTCCATCATAAAAAATACAACGATAGGAATAATAGGGATAATATTCTTGAAATATATCCTTGTTAAAGATTGTCATATTATATAGAAAATAATTTTGATAAAACACTTGAAATTTAATCTTGTGGAAAATATCCTTTCTTCTTCAAAAAAATTATCTTATTTTAAAAAGAAAAGTAATTTCAAAAGAAGATAATTTATTTGAAAATAACCATAAAATACTATAAAGGAATATTCATGTAAATAAGGCTTTATGAAAATGTAAAAATCCATTCATACCGTATAAGTTAAAAGAAAACATTCTTCTTGTACTTTTGTTAGAAAGTTAAAAAGAACCTCATTCCAAAAACAAAAAATGATTCCTTTCATACCGTTTAATAAAAATTAACCAATGGTTAAAATTTACATTAAACAATTTTAGAAGGATATAAAGAATATTTTTGAATACATATTTTGGAAACATGAACCTGGATGAATAATATACACAAGTAAATACTTACGTATAACAATCTCAGATACAAATGAGATTAAAAAATTATCCCTCAACAATTTATAATAAGTTTAATCATGTGACACATAAAATAAAAGAAAATTATATGCATATATAAATATCATTACCTTCATAATAAAAAACATAAAAATGTTCATGAGAAGCAAAAATACCACACAAAATAAATAGGTGATGTATAAGGCATATGTTCCACAACAATAAAAGTTATAAAAAATAATCCCTTATCTTAGGTATGATATCATTTTTATGTATGTGAACCTCATGTATACCAATTTAAATAATTTAATTTATTTATTAAATAATCATAGTAATTTTTATGATATAATATATGATCATATTATCATCAATTTGTTAGTAACATTTAATTGTTACTCATTATTCGGGTATTAACTATATGTTCTTATGCTTGTTTTGTCTAATAAGTTTTGGTTCACCTTCTTAAGTCATAAGTATATAATTAAAAAATTATATTAACATAATATATACTATATCTATTCATTATTTAAATTTATATAATCATTATTTAAGGGATATCCTCTAGAATTATTCACACAACATCGTGGAGATAGTAGGCCGTTCGTACGCACGAGCGACGATATCATTCCAATAATTATAAAATGGTATAGAATTGGATGGTATATCTAATGTCACATAATAAATATAATGTTATAATAATATTATATAGTTATTATTTCCATCAGTATACCCATCCAAGTAACGTTGTGACAAATACCTTCAACCACGGTGTGGAGACGGTAAGCCATACGTACACACGCATGGTGATTTAATTTTTCATAGGATGGATGGAAGGTGGAATATGGTTATTACATAACCATAATAAAATCTCATCATATTATTTATACTTAATTTTTTACTTTATAATGGAAACAAATCACAAAGAGGTAGTAGAAGAAGAAATAATTTGAAATAATCGGTAGATGATATTACATCTTCTTCAACGTTCTCCATCTAAATATCATCTTAAAGGCACTTGAGTTGGTATTTTGAGAAGAAGAGAACCTATATAATGTAACTATGAAAGTTTATAATGGAAATGGGTAGGGTATGGATGACATTTAAGGTTAAATTTGATTTGAATAGGTGAGGTAAGAGGTTCCATTTTATAATTGAGGTGAGGGGAAATTTTGGAATCTTAAGAATTATTAATTTATAATAAATTAAAAACACATAATAAAACCTCCAAAATGTCATAATTTCTAAGGTGAGATGATATAATGTTGTAATATGATCAACCATTAAATTTTATATAGGTTTTTTCCATTTAAACCATATCATTCTAATTTATCAATTTTTTATTCTATTTCATTTTAACTTGGGTAAAAATATTTCAATAATAAAAGGTTGAAATATTTACTTATCTGATGTCAATTACATCAGAAATAAATAATTTAGAACCTTTTAGACCATATAATAATTATTTCATATTCTTAAAAATGTTTTATGATTTCTAAATAATTTAATAAAATATTATTTTGACAAAACCACACTAGTGTCAATTTTGACAATATTCAATTCTTGGATTTTTAAAAATATCAAGATAAGATGTTATCCTCAAAAAAAAATATTTTATTATATCTCTATTGTGAAAGGTAGTCTATAAAATTCAACGAATATATTAATTATCCCAAATTTTATTTATTTTAATATTTTTAATAACATTAATTTGATATTTCTATTAATAATATAATTTCAACATCAGTTTTTTTGTAAATATTTAATAAATTTATGTGTTGAATAAAAATTAAAACAAAAATAATATAATTTAGATAAATATACTAAATTTCATAAGAATACTTGTAGTTTAATATATCTTCTGGAAAATCCATCATTAAAAATGACGTACTTATTAAAACACGAATGTGACAAGTTTAACATCACTTTAAATAAAATAATATAAGTGTCATAATATCTTATGTAAGGCTCCAAATGATCAATAACTACACCATCGAGTTATTATGGATGATATATACTCTAAAAATAATATTTTTTCATCTGTTTGTGACTTTTAATGGTTATTATAATTTTAATAAAAATTAGTTCATTGATTTTTTATCAATTAAATAATTTCTTCATCATCAATGTATAATCCTTTAATGTAATTATTTATTTTCTAAAAATTAAATATATATTATAATTATAAAAAAATTATTTTTCAAATGAGTTTTTATAATCAATTTTATCTTATGTATAACCTTATATAAAAAATTATTTATTTATTATAATTTGAGGAAGATATATTTAACTTTTCTTTAAATAAAATATATTAAATGTCCTAATCTCATCTAAGTTTCATTAAAATGATAAAATTTATATAAAAGTATGATTTAGTTTGAAACACACTCATCCAATTATATTATGACATGTATTATAGTAATTTTATATTATTATATTTACCATCAATTACAAGATTTACCATTTTACCATATTAATAAAAATTACTTAGGTTACTATTCATAATGAAAAAATATAATAAACATATTTTTTTTTAAAATAATGATTAAAAATATGGTATCTATTTTTAAAAATTAAAAACATAGAATTTTCAGAAATTAATTTAAAATTAATCTTGTTGTTGGAATGAAAAACAAGTTTTTAAAAATTAAAATAGTGTAAAACATTAAAATGTTATTACATAAAAATTTATGCAAAAAATAATGCCAATGACCAAAATTATATTAACTGATAAAACTATATTCTATTTTTTAATTTAAAATCTTTCAATAATATAATTTTTCCACATAAATTATTTCAATGAACACTGTTGTTTTCAATTTAAAATTTAGTATATTTTTATTATTCATCAACACATAAATCATATAAAAAAAAATAAAAAATTCATACAAAGTAAATTTTTATATCACGATTACAAATAGGAAGTTTATTTTATCAAATAGAATTTATAAAAGTGTCCAAAACTAGATTTAAAATGGATGTTCCATCAAAAGGTTGGAAAACTTCATTTTTTATAAAATAATTCTTTTATCTAAAAATTTAAATATGTTCTTATATGATGTATAGAAAATATATAAGATAAATTTTAAACATTAGATTGAATATATTAAATATATTTTCCATTAATTAAATCCATTAAGAGTGATTTTATTATTTTGTAAACTCACTTATTTTCACTTAAGTAGTTTTTTAGAAAAAAACATTTTCTTTTATTAAAAAAAGGTTTTTATTTTCATTTATCAATAAATTCTCACCAAAGAATTATTTTTTTCATAATTCAATTAATAATGTTCATAAATGAAATTATAATGACTAGGTTATAAGGTAACATTATATTATTTAGTTATTCTCTTGTACTCGGTCTTGTGTGAAATAAAATCTATTAAAAGAACTCGAAATTGTGTGTAACACCATCCGATCATAGTGTTGCATATACCTCAAGCTAGAACAATGTTATGTGTCGAGAAATATTATCTTGGTGTATCATAAAAGACATCAAATAAATTTTTAAAAAATAGAAAATCTATCTCACAAAAATTGTGGAGTGTTACAATGAATGAATCCATTTTGTATGATCTATGTGGCAGGCTTAAGAAAGAGAATGAAATGAAATTGACAGATACACCCAGAATTATATTACGCTCCAATGCATTGTGTAATGTTTAGTCTAATGAGACATCACGTTGGGACATGTTTTAAACCTGATTCATATATGGGAATTTTTTACTTCATGATGTCTTGGTAGTTATCCTTGACCAATGTTTATAATGCAATGTTTTATATTGTCGCCATATTTCCCATGCTGCCTCTATAATTTTCATGATATATAATATAGAATTGTTCATTTTTATGATTATCACCCCTTTTATTTCCCATTTATATTCACATTTTCTAACATATATTACCTTATGACATTGTTAGTCCCTTATTGAGTTTTATAGATCACCCATTTTTTATGTATGTCCTCATGTTATCTCATTAAGTTTAATGTAAGAACGTGTTAAAAAATGTTTTCAATTAAGATGTTTTTTTCTTGTTTTAATTTGTTATGTAATGTACCTAATTCTTAAATAAACTAGACTTATCAATCTTCTAGGTCGTATTATGTGTAGTATTATTTAGTAAATCAAGTATTAATGTGTAATAAAGAGTAGGGTTGTTATAGGCGAGGTACCACCAGTTCTACCTAGTCCTTAATGGGTGAAAAACCATCTATATCAACACAGATTACCTAGGTAAAGCCAACACCAGCATGAAAATTAATTGCAAGAGAATATCCAAAGCCAACTCACCCTAGTATCACATGGGTGATGAACTCTTTAGCTCACCCAAACCTCACCAGGGTGAGACACTCTCTAATCACTCACCTATACAACTAATGACTGGGAATATCATTTCATGGGGGCATCCATATGAGGGAGTCCAAATCAATACCTCCACTAAATCCTCCAAAAATTTGTATTCAGAGTGTAGAAAACACCTAAGTGTCCTTTCATCCATACATTCATGTGGTAAAGGAGGTCCCACTGTAAAGACCCAGAAATTCTGTGGATTTTTTTTCTTAAATTCATGGTATTTTTACGAGTCCACGAAAATTTAAGGTGCTTTATTCTGAGGCTCGGTGTGCCCGTAATCAATTTTTGAAGTTTTGTTTTGGTACGTTTAGTAAACGTGTGAGTGGGATTCTATAACATTTGAATCGGTACTCGGAATTGAAATCTGAGGGCACTGTTGAGCTCGCAGCACCGATATTCTCTTAAGAAGACTTTCACTTCGACGATAGTTTTTCGAGAATGGCAGATAGTTTTTGGGTTTTTAAATAAATTAAATAAAAATAATGTGTTAACTTTATTTTTATTTGTGGTGGTTAAAACCTCCAAGAAGAGGTTAGGGGTGGGTCCCACCACAACATAACCTCCCATGAGAGGTTATGGTGGTGGGGCCCACCCGAGGTTTAAACACCTCGTGTCAATAAGTGAGGTGGGGACCACCCAAGGATGAAACCCTTGGACTTCCCATTTATGGAGCCACCACCCATGAAACCTCTTGAAATCCCTTAATTAAAATTGTGCCTACACACAAGAATTAATTAAGCAGAGCCCCCCTTAATTAATTCCCCATTTGATTTCTTTTGGCCAACAATTTAATAAGATGTGATATTTTATTATTTTTGGGTTGGCATAATATTTTGGTGGAGCTTGGCGAGGAGAAGAACTCTCCAACGAAGAACACAAAGAACGCCATCTTCGACTTCATCACCTCCAGACGCTCATCCGCCAACGACGGATATCCTCTTCTTTTCTGATATTGACGAATCGACATCCGCCTTTCTGCGAATTCGTCAATGATCAATATATACGAGGTAGTGGATTTTACGTTTGAAATTGTTTCCATCATTCAACGCACAAATCTTGGATTGTGTTTTGCCAATTGTTATCGCCATAACGTGGAAGGCTCAGGCTGCACGAACACGGACCGACCCTCCCCCTTCATTTCTCCTCATTTGTTGACGACCATGGTGCGGAGCAGCAGCAGTCGGCATTGGGCCGACCATGAAGGAAACCGGCGGCGCAAGGCCGCTGGGTCGTCGAAAGGGCGTGTCACCGTCGTGCCACGCAGAGGAGCAGGGGTCCACGGCCAGGTCGAGCCGTGGCGGAGGTGGCGCGACGCCGTCGTGCCGCGCGGAGGAGCAGGGTGCCGCGACAGAGGTGGCACGGCCCCGTCGCGCTGCGAGGAGGACATAAGGGAGCCGCGACCAGGGTAGGCCGTGACGGAGGATCAGAGGTGGCTGGCCGGGCCGGCCGCCGATGGAGAGTGAGCGGCTGGCTGCTCAGCCAGATGGGAGGAGTGCGACCCCACTTGGTTCCGCGTGATCTGGACCAGTGCCACCTGGAGACGGTTTGGGTCCCAACACAAACATCTAAGCCGTTCGGGAGCCAGAATGTGTGCGGCTCCCCCTGGATGCAGTTGAGGTGGACCCTCCGCCGGGCCGGACCCTGCACAGGCCGCCGGGCCGGACCCCGTGCGTGTCGCCGGGCCGCCCTCGGGCCGGGCCGCACCCTCGGGCCGGGCTGCGCCCTCTATCTGGGCCTCCCCCTCGGACCGGGTCAGACCCGTGGACCGGGTCGGACTCTAGTCCAGACCCGGGCCGGGTCGGGTCAGTCCAACTGGGTCGGATCGGACCCTGAGCCGGACCCGCTTTAGCTTGTTTTCACCTTTTCGCCCATATCTTGGGCTACGAGTGTCTGATCGACGAACCGTCTGCAGCAAAGGAAATCTTAGAGCGAGATGGTTGTTTTGGTATACCCCAGTTGTGGTTTGGACACAGTTGGGATATGAATGGGTTGGTTTGAACCTAAAAACCAACCGGACCCCTAGAACGGAAATGCCAATAAATCACAGACCGGGCGTCTGTTTGACGCACCGTCTGTTGCATTGAGACCCCTATGAAGAGGCAGACCTTTGAGATAATTCTACATGGGACTTCGTGACAGTTGGAGTATATACTAGTAGCTCGTGGAGCGGATCCTCCCAGAGACAAGCGAGCGGAGTACGGAGACCTAGTAGCTGGCTGAGACTTGACGACTGCTGACCTTTCGACGCAGAGTGTTTCGACTAGCCCAGTGGGAAGTGCCTCTATGTGATGCGGAAAACCCAGAGTGGGGAGATACTCTATGTGATGTGGAAGACCCATGATACTCGATAGGAGGAGTACCTTAACAAGCTACGAGGGAGAGCGCCTCTATGTGACGCAACAGACCCACAGTGGGGAGCGCCTCTGTGTGACGTAGCAGACCCACAATACTCGACAGGAGGAGTACCACATCAGTCCAGGATAGTGGGAAGCACCTCTGTGTGACACGGTAGGCCCACAATACTCTATAGAGGAGGAGTAAACCAGCAACTGAGGTTTCGAAAGTTTGACTGGGAGTGTTACATGTTACCAACCTAGAATAAAATCCTAGTTTTGAGCTGAGTCAATGACTTTTGTGTTTTCCTCACGATTGAGATGGGTTACTAGATGACCTAGGTATATGTATGGGCATATACCTAAGTAATGGTTATCCATTGATTTCATACTTTGTGGTTTATCCTTGTTGGATTTTGTGAGACCTTGAGGGTCTCGAGGTCCCTACTGAGTATCGTTATACTTACCCCTGCACGGGCTATGCCCGCACCATGTTGTTTTGGTTGTAGATGACGGAAAGCGCTGACTAAGGCAGAGAGTAGCAGGACTGGATGGTACCTGGAGGTGGACCACTCGGCGTGATGGTACACGGAGTGGACGGATAGACGTGGAGTGCTGAGGAGGCCATCTGTACCTACCCCTCAGGTAGGAACCCCGAAGGACGAGCCTGTAGCTTCTTTACTTCTTCTTTCAGTTGTACTTTTACTTTACTATTGGGATTGTATTTTCGGACCCTTTTACTTTTGATCACTCTTTTGTATTCAGCTTTGTTTAGTGTTTTACTTCCATCACGTACTCTATTGTGTTTTTTTTACTGTTTTAAAGGCAATACCTTCCCAGTTTAGGGATTTACACCTTTGGTACCAATTTGTCACGACCCGTCCCCCGGGGGAGCTTGGGGAGGAGTACCTCAGCAGGCTACGAGGGGGAGCTCCTCTGTGTGATGAGGCCAACCCACAGTGGGGAGCGCCTCTATGTGATGCACTAGACAAATGGTACTCCACAGGAGGAGTACCACAGCAGTCCAGGATAGTGGGATGAGCCTCTATGTGACGCGGAAAGCCCACAATACTCTATAGAGGAGGAGTACACCAACAACCAAGGTTTCGACAGTTTGACTGGGAGTGTTACATGTTACCATCCTAGAATAAAATCCTGCTTTTGAGTTGAGTCAATGACTTTTGTGTTTTCCTCATGATTGAGATTGATTACTAGATGACCTTGGTATATGTATGGGCATATACCTAAGTAATGTTTATCTGTTGATTTCATACCTTTTGGTTTATCCTTGTTGGATTTTGTGAGACCTTGAGGGTCTCGGGGTCCCTACTGAGTATCGTTATACTCACCCCTGCATGGGATATGCCCACACCACGTTGTGTTGGTTGCAGATGACATACAACGCTGACTGAGGCAGAGAGTAGCAGGACAGGACGGTACCCGGAGGTGGACCACTTGGCATGATGGTACACAGAGAGGAGGAAAGAATGTGGAGTGTTGATGATTCCATCTGTACCTACCCTTCAGGTAGGAACTCTGGAGGATAACCCAGTAGCTACTTTACTTCTTTTTTCAGTTGTACATGTACTTTACTGTTGGGCTTATATTTCCAGCCCCCTTTACTTTTCATTACTCTTTTGTATTCAGCTTTGTTTAGTGTTTTACTTCCAGCACGTACTCTATTGTGTTTGTTTATTGTTTTAAAGGCAATGCCTTCCCAGTTTAGGGATTTACGCCTTTGGTGCTAGTCACCGCCGCCGATTCGTCGTTGGTTGTGCTCTTTGAGGCTGATTGTTACTAACTTAACATGGAGGGCATGGGCCAAACAAACATAGCCCGACCCCCCCCCCTCCGATTTTCTTCCTTTGATGACAATGGTGGCAGCGCAACAATACTGTCAGAGGAGCAGACTGCGGCTGATGGACCACGGTGGAGTAACGACAGCTGGTGGCGGGCCAACCACGAAGAAACTGGCGGCAAAAGGCCGCCGGGTCGCCGAAAGGGTGCGACACCGCCGTGCGGCGGGGAGAAGAAGGGGGCCGCGTCCAGGCCAAGCAGCAGCGGAAGGGCGCGACGCCATCGTGCCACGCGGAGGAGGAGAGACACGTCCAGGGCGGTCTGCATCAGAGGGGCGCGACGCTGTCACACCACACGGAGGATCTGAGACGGCTGGACACCGGCGGTGTGGAGCGGCTGGCTGCTCGACCAACCGGGAGGAGCACGACCCAGTTGGGTCCCGCGTGAGCTGGACCGGCACCACCTGGCACCGGTTTGGCTTCCACCCGAACGGCTTTGTGGTTTGGGATCTCCAGGGGGCGCGTGGTAACCCCCCTGAACGCGGCTTAGGCGGACCTCGTGAGCCGTCGTGCCGCCGGGCCCCTGGGCCGCCGGGCTGGATCCAGCGCGGACCGCCCACTCGGCCAAGCCGCCTTCGAGCCGGGCCGCCCTTGGGCCGGGCGGCCCTTGATCCGGGCCGTCCCTTGGTCCGGGCCGCCCTCGCACAGGGCCGAGCCACCCTCGCACCGGGCCGTCCCTCGGGCCGGGCCGCCCCTGCGGGTCGGGTCGGACCCACGGACCTGGTCGGACCCGCGGACCGGGTCAGACCCACGGACCGGGTCGGACCCGCGGACCGGGTCGGACCCGCGGACCAGGTCGGACATGCGGACCGGGTCAGACCCACGGATCGGGTCGGACCCGCAGACCGGGTCAGACCCCAGTCTGAACCTGTTTGACCTGAATACACCTTTTCACCCATAACTTGGGCTACGGGTGTCCGATCGATGAACCGTCTGCGGAGACGGAAAGATTAGAGAGAGGAAGTTCTTTTGGTATACCCCACTTGAGGTTTGGACACATTTGGGATATAGTCGGGTTGGTTTGAACCTAAAAACCAACTGGGCCCCTAGAACGAAAATGCTAATAACTCACAGACCGGGCGTCCGATTGACACGCCGTCTGTTGCGTTGAGACCCCTATAACGAGGTGGAACTTTGAAATACTTATACAGGAGACTTCGTGATAGTTGGAGTATCGACCAATAGCTCATGGAGAAGATCCTCCCAGAGACGAGTGAGCAGAGTACGGAGACCTAGTAGCTGGCTGAGACCTGACGACTGCTGACCTTTCGACATGGAGTGTTTCAACTAGCCCAGTGGGAAGAGCCTCTATGTGACGCGGTAGACCCATAGTAGAGAGATCCTCTGTGTGGCGTGGCAGACCCACGGTACTCGACAGGAGGAGTACCTCAGCAGGCTACGAGAGGGAGCGCCTCTGTGTGACGCGACATACCCACAGTGGGGAGTGCCTCTGTGTGACGCAGCATACCCACGATACTCGACATGAGAATTACCAAAGCAGTATAGGACAGTGGGAAGTGCCTCTGTGTGATGCGGCATGCCCACAATACTCTATACAGGAGGAGTACACCAGCATCCGAGGTTTCGACAGTTTTACTGGGAGTGTTACATGTTACCACCCTAAAATAAAATCCTGGTTTTGACCTAAGTCATTGAATTTTGTTTTTTCCTCATGATTGAGATGGGTTACTAGATGACCTAGGTATATGTATAGCCATATACCTAAGTAATGGTTATCCGTTGATTTTATACCTTGTGGTTTATCCTTGTTGGATTTTGTGAGACCATGAGGGTCTCAGGGTCCCTACTGAGTATCGTTATACTCACCCCTACACGGGATATGCCCGCACCACGTTGTGTTGGTTCCAGACGATGGACAGCGCTGACTAAGGCAGAGAGTAGCAGGACTGGACGATACCCGGAGGTGGACCACTCGGTTTGATGGTACACGGAGTGGACGGACGGACGTGGAGTGCAGAGGAGGCCATCTATACCTACCCTTCCGGTAGAAACCCCGGAGGACGACCCAGTAGCTGCTTTACTTATTCTTTCAGTTGTACTTGTAATTTACTATTGGGATTGTATTTCCGGACCCCTTTACTTTTCATCACTCTTTTTTCTTCAGCTTTGTTTAGTGTTTTACTTATAGCACATAATATGTTGTGCTTTTTTACTGTTTAAAGGAAATTACTTCCCAGTTTAGGGATTTACTCCTTCGGTGCTAGTCACTAGCCCCTGGCCTATGGAAGGCGGGCTTGGGGTAGTCATGATACGGGCCCCAGGGAATGGGTAGGTACAAATGGCCTCCTCAACACTCCACATCCACATCTTTCTATGGGTCTCACCTCGACGAGGTCTACAGAGATTTGGCCAGGGTGGCAATTTGTCTCTTCGATTCATCGGACCTTTCCAGGTCCTCAGTAGAGTAGGCGAGGTGGATTACCGCTTAGCTCTACCACCTAAGTTGCACCGGGTGCAAGACGTCTTCCACGTATCTCAGCTGAGGAGATATGTGCATGACACGTCCCACATCGTCGACCATGGAGAGCTAGACATCGATGATGGGGTGACTTTCATGAAGATTCTAGTCGAGATTGAGGATCGACAGGAGCGGGTCCTGCGTGGATGGTCAATACCTCTGGTGTGCGTTCGCTGGCAGCACAGGAACCTCCAGGAGAACACTTGGGAGCGGGAGGCTCAGATGCGTGCTCAGTACCCCCTTTTGTTCCCTTAGTTCGAGTTGTAGCTTACAGGGACATAAATCCCTGAGGTGGGGAGAATGTAAAGACCTGTAAATTCTGTGGAAATTTTTTTATCTTAAATTCATGGGATTTTTACGAGTCTTCAAAAATTTACGATGCTTGAGTTTGAGGCCCGGTGTGCCCAGAATAAATTTATGAAGTTTGTTTGGGTACGTTCAGTAAACGTGTGAGCAGGATTTTATAAATTTTGAACTGGTTCTCATAATTGAAATCTGAGGGCATCGTTGAGCTCGCATCACCGACATTCTCTTAAGAATACTTTCACTTCGACAGCAGTTGTTTGAGAATGGAAGATAGTTTTTGGGTTTTTAATTAAAAAAAATAACATGTTAACTTTTTTTTATTTGTGGTGGTTAAAAACTCCAAGAGGAGGTTAGGGGTGGGGGACACCACACCATATCCTCCCATGAGAGGTTATGGTGGTGGGGTCCACCTGAGGTTTAAACACCTCGGGTCAATAAGTGAGGTGGGGACCACCCGAGGATGAAACCCTTGGACTCCCCATTTATGGAGCCACCACCCATGAAACCTTATGAACTCCCTTAATTAAAACTGTGCCTACACACAAGAATTAATTAAGTGGAGCCCCCCTTAATTAATTCTCCATTTGAATTCTTTATGCCAACAATTTAACAAGATGTGATATTTTATTATTTTTGGGTTGGCCTAATATTTTGGTGGAGCTTGGGGAGGAGAAGAACTCTCCAATGAAGAACGCAAAGAATGAAATCTTTGACTTCGTCACCTCTAGACGCTCATCTTCCAACAATGGGTATCCTCTTATTTTCCGACATTGACGAATAGACGCCCGCCTTTCCGTGACTTCGTCAACAATCAACATATACTAGGTAGGGGATTTTATGTTTGAAATTGTTTCCATCCTTTAACGCACAAATCCTGGATTGTGTTTTTCCAATTGTTATTTCCATAACGTGGAAGGATCGGGCCGCACAAACATGGCCCGACCCTCCCCCTTCGTTTCTCCTCATTTGTTGATGACCTCGGTGCAGAGCAGCGGTGGCCGGCGTCGGGCCGGTCGCAAAGGAAACCGGCGGCGCAAGGCCGCCGGGTCGTCGGAAGGGTGTGGCACCGTCGTGCAACGCAGAGGAGCAGGGGGCCGTGGCTAGGCCGGGCCATGACGGAAGTGGGGTGACACCATCACGCCGCGTGGAGGAGCAGGGGGCCGTAGCCAGGCTGGACCGCGACAGAGGTGGCGCGGCGCCGTCGCGCCGTGCGGAGGACAGCATGGAGCCGTGGCCCGGGCAGACCGCGACAGAGGAGCAGTTGTGGCTAGCCAGGCCGGCCGCTGGTGTAGCGCGAGCGGCTGGCCTCTCGGCCAGCCGGGTGGAGCGGGACCCCGCTGGGTCCCGCGTGATCTAGACCGGCACCCCCTGGCGCTGGTTTGGGTCCCCACCCAAATGACTAAGCCGTTCAGAAGCCAAGGGTGTGCAGCTTCCCACCTGGACGCGGGTGAGAGGGACCCTCCATCGGGCCGGACCCAGCGTGGGCCACCGGGCCGCCCTCGGGCTAGGCCGTGCCCTCGGTCTGGGCCGCCCCCTCGGACTGGATCTGACCCGCAGACCAGGTCGGACTCCCATCCAGACTCGGGTCGGGTCGGGTCAGTCCGACTGGGTCGGACCGTACCCGAACCCGCTTTGGCTTGTTTTCACCTTTTCGCCCATATTTTGGGCTAAGGGTGTCTGATAGACGAACTGTCTATGATGACAGAAATCATAGAGCGAGAAGGTTCTTTTGGAATACCCCAATTGAGGTTTGGAAATATTTGTGATACGGTCAGGTTGGTTTGAAGTTAAAAACCAACCGGGCCCCTGGAACGGAAATGCCAATAACTCACAGACCGGGCGTCCGATTGACACACCGTCTGTTGCATTGAGACCCCTATGAAGAGGTGGATCTTTGATATACTTTTGTATGGGAATTCATGATAGTTAGAGTATCGACCAGTAGCTCGTGGAACGGATCCTCCCAGAGACGAGCGAGCGGAGTACAGAGACCTAGTAGCTGGCTGAGACCTAACGACTGCAGACCTTTCGACGTGGAGTGTTTCGACTAGCCCAGTGGGAAGCTCCTCTGTGTGACCTGGTAGACCCACAGTGGGGAGCACCTCTATGTGACATGGCCGGCGCACGGTACTCGATAGGAGGAGTACCTCAGCAGGCTACGAGGGGGATCACCTTTGTGTGATGCGACAGACCCACAGTGGGGAGCACCTTAGCGTGACGCTGCAGACCCATGGTACTCGACAGGAGGAGTACCATAGCAGTCCAGGATAGTGGGAAGCACTTCTGTGTGATGCGGCAGGCCCAAAATACTCTATAGAGGAGGAGTACACCAACAGATGAGGTTTCAATAGTTTGACTGTGAGTGTTACTTGTTACCACCCTAGAATAAAATCCTAGTTTTGAGCTGAGTCAATGACTTTTGTGTTTTTCCCATGATTGATATGGGTTACTAAATGACCTAGGTATATGTATGGGCATATACCTAAGTAATGGTTATCCTTTGATTTCATACCTTGTTGTATATCCTTGTTGGGTTTTGTGAGACCTTGAGGGTCTCGGGGTCCCTACTAAGTATCGTTATACTCACACCTGCACGGGCTATGCCTGCACCACGTTGTGTTGGTTGCAGACGACAGACAACGCTAACTGAGGCAGAGAGTAGCAGGACTAGACGGTACCCAGAGGCGGACCACTTGGCGTGATGGTACATGGAGTGGACTGACAGACGTGGAGTGCTGAGGAGGCCATCTGTACCTACCCTTCTGGTAGGAACCCCGGAGGATGACCAAATAGATGATTTTTTTTTCTTTTAGTTGTACTTGTACTTTACTGTTGGGCTTGTATTTCCGGCCCCCTTTACTTTTCAGCACTCTTTTGTATTCATCTTTGTTTAGTGTTTCACTTCTAGCATGTACTCTGTTGTGTTTGTTTACTGTTTTAAAGGAAATGCCTTCCCAGTTTAAGGATTTGCGCCTTTGGTTCTAGTCGCCAGCCCTTGGCCTATGGAAGGCGGGCTTGGGGTAGTCATGATACGGGCCCCGGGGTACAGGTCGTGACACTCACTGTTAAATTCATTTACATGTAGGATCCTCAGAATATTCGCAATCATACATTCCCATTTTATTGTGAATCCTAACCATAGTCATCACGGAGGATGGAACCTAGGGTAAACTAAATTTTTCCCATATCCACACCCTCTTACTCTCCTCCATCCATCGAAGGGATGGAATAACTGATGTATCCATCCTTGAGTGATCCTCTATTATTTCATGTGGTGTAGCCCCCACCGTCCATACCTTCACCCCCACTCTCCATCAGATGAAGGAGATCATTCAGATTACTAGGTTTTCCATATCCTCCCATTTCTCAAATCAAGGATGTCTCTCATGGTATTAGAGGCTAGTTGCAATCATATCATCATCCTGATCACACACCCATATTGGGACATTTACTAGGTGTAATACCTAATATTATAAACTACATGGTCCATGATTCTTATATTGAAGGGATATGTTGAAATCCTCCTAGATTTATAAACACAACACATTAAAACCATCATTATTATTATGGGTTATGTTATCAATATGATCATTACACCAACCTGAAAGGCCATATTCCTTACAGTTCCTCCTTATTTCCACAATGTTGGTTCCGAATTTCTAATGTTGGTTTACCCTATACAGTGTTATTTTCAATATGATATTAACCAGAAAGGGACAATTTGGTGTAAGTCTTACACTAGCCTTTTTCTATGCACATTTCACTATAATTTCCTTATCAAACGATGTCAAAATTAATTATCATGTCTTTGTGAAATAACCTAAAAATGTATGATTTTTCTTGTTAAGTGAGACCGAACTACCTAGTTTTTAATTCCTCACACGAGGATACATAGGAATCCCCTATCATTATCTTGATCCCCACATAGAAACATCCTTAGTCTCTCTGGGTGGTGATAAATTGCAAAGCACCCAATTTTGTGGCTTTAAACCAGTATAATTAAATGAAAAAAATATCCATGATATAAAAAATATGATATATACAGATGGTTTCCCATTGATGGGGAACCTCAAATATATATATATATATATATATATATGGTTTCCTATATACGGGAAAACATTAATACATATAGATGGTTTCCCTTCAATACTTGTCCATAATTGATTTTTAATTCATATTGGTGACCAATACAACTCATGGAATTTAAATAGGGATTAAAAAATATGACATAAATCTAAAATAGAATCTAGGAGTAGGTAATTATTTCCTTAAAAAGGGAAAGATGAGCTCATAAACACATACCCTTGAAAAATGTGAGTTATTAAGTGTCCTTGGTAATGTTCCCCAATGAACACATTCCTTTGGAATGTAGGCCCATGAGTTTTCATGGATATAAGATCCACGGTGTGTTTTTGCTTCCATGAAAAAACCTTGTTGGAAACTAACTCATCACATGAATGGGAATGGATCAAAAATTGTGGACCCAATTTCCATTAACTCATTAGCCAAAATTATATTGATTCCTATATGTCAATCCATTTTTCAATATTATAATATTTATGTGTCCAAACCAAGATTTTCTATGACAATAAATTCTTCATAAATTTGTTTACTATAATATTTATTTTTCGAGTTCCTTATTCATATATTCTTTATAATCCCACAAGAAAGTTAAAAAATAACTCACTTAAATCCAATGACTTCCTACCAGCTAACACAAACATAAGCTACTGCTGTTTTGCAATTTGGGTCCTCATCTATCCCATGGACACTATCATGAATCTAGAATCATCAACCCTAGGTTTGAATTCACTAGATCGGAAGTACCACCTCAACGGAACCATACCTACCTTATTGGATTCGTGAAAATATCCTACAAAAAATGGTGTCTTTACAATCATACACATAGTGAAAATTGGTGGCCCAAAAGCCAATTTACTCCACTTCTATCTTGAATCTTTTTGGTAGAAATTTCTCATAAAGTATCAAAAAGTACCTCCATAGTTATAGGGAAGAATACCAAGACCATCAATGTCCTTATCTCAATGAAATAGGTGTCTTCACAAGGGGATCCTCTTAGTATCAATCACTAAAAATACCATGTGGCACCAAGTCCTTATCATGTTGAGGATGTCCCCCTACAGGCTCCGTCTTTGGTCACCCAGATTCTATCATCCACAAATTCCCATGTGAGGGAAATGATAAAATGATTTGAAACATGGTTACATTCGTAATATAACTAGATAATACCTCCCACATTAAATTGAGGAATCATAATAGAGAACTCATATACCAAAATTTTCACATCAATCCATCCAATATAATTTTTTAGAAACTCGAGGAAACCATCTGAAATCTCCGATAGAAAACTAGGGAGATCCCATGATAATACTATTACATCAAATAATTTCTAATACATCCTAGAATGAAATGAAGTACACAAGTAGGGGTAAACTTCTCATACTACCATGACATGGTAATACATTCATGTTTCGACTATATAATTCAACCACTGTTTCCCAATAATGATCGAAGGGTAGGCATCTAAACATTCTAACATAGTACATAAATTCTTGGAGATAATGAATTCATATGTTTTATTCCATAATCAAGCACAAGACCCAACCTATTCAAGTGGTGTGCCCCATCAACATAATTAGTAGGTCACTCAGGATATTAAGTGTATCCCTACACCATTCCAGGAGATTCACATGCAACAATATATGATAAAAGGATAATAAGATCGAGAAAAAATAACTTTTCCAACTAGAGGATATCATCCCATTATAGTGGAAACTCTAGTGATGACATATATCTTCTACAAAACCATAGATTCATTTTAGCACAATCTGACTGGAACAAAAGAGTAGCTAATTCCCACTCCCATATATGGAAATCACTATAAACATCACATGATTCCATATACACAAGGGAGAACATCAATAAATAAATATTACCTAGGGAAGTTTGAAATTCTGAATGAGGATTACAACCCTTATATATTAAAGTATTATTCTATTATGTCCATCAAATGACTATTGATGGTGGCCCAAGATCTTGCTTATCCATTACAAATTATAGAAGTAGAAGTAGGAGTTGGGAAGTTTCTACCCAAAACATTTCTACCAACAATAATTGATATTCTCCCAATAATATTTTAAATGAAGGATTCATTTGTTATCATAAGATGACCGATCATGATATATCCTCTCTTGATATGTTCTGTGGAATACCTTCTTAGGGATGAAATATTATATAGAAACTTGGTCCTCCTCAAGATAAAATCTATCCTAAAGGTTCTCCCCATGGAAAATTTTCAATTATATAATGAGGTCATCCCCTCTTCGAATCAATTATGAATATCCGATCATATTCTGACACACATGGGATTAGAGGTCAAACCATGCAAGCTTCACATCATTAAAATGTGACACCCTTTCTCACCAAAGGATAGTTCGAGGGAACTTTCATCCTCTAAACCACCTCCAATTAATTTTCATTCCAATAAGGTAAATGAGATATCTATAAGACAAACTATTTAAATAAAGGATGTTGAGAAATCCACCCATGGGGAAGATGAATTAGATGAATCTCAAGGATAATTAGAGGATAACACCTAACTTATGATAAGGAAATTGTCTAAGGATAATATCCCTATAATTTTTTTCTCTCAACAACTTATTAGTTCATAAATCTAGTGGTATTATAAAAATATATCATGAAAAAAATCCATCAAAACTTTTCAAAAAATCTTCACCACTTGAGAAAATTCTACTTTCATTATAAAGGTTATTTAACTATATTATGATAATGGAATAAAATAATCATCAAATTGAATTGGTGGCCTATCAAAATTCACGACTCCAAAATTTTAGAAAAAATCAAAAGGGTCTTAAACTTTCATGCTTCAATTCATTGCAAAAATTATGTCAGCTGATTGTTAAATCCTCCCTAAGTGTTTATATTAACGTACGAAAAGAAAAAAATATTTTCCTTTAACATCAATCATTGATCAACGAAATCCACTAGATGTTGCATCATGTAATTTAATTTATCTAAGGTATCTCTCATATGTGAGACTAGATCATGAATGATGTTTCGCTGGGAAAAAATCAGCTATAAATAAGTCTTAGAAGCATCATGCCTGATGAGGGAGAGATTTCGAAAGACTCCTTCACCAGGATGCTGAGAACATTGTGAAACCATAATGGTTGAGGGAAGGCAATAGTCATATACCACATACACCATCTAAGGTAAGTTTATCATTTGAACACCAGACATCTGACCTAGCTCATTCTCAAAAGATGATGGGTAAGATCAAGAGATAATCTATGTTAGAATAAGCCACCATGATACCAAAGCATCCCTAACACATAGAAATTGGGGAATTTTTATCACAGCCAATCACTTCAAGGAAAAAAATCGACCCATTAATGAAAATATGGATATAGGAGAAACCCCAACCCATTGGGTTGGGGGAATTTCTACCCCAGTCACATGTATAACAGAAATCAATCTTTTCTAATTTACAAGGAGCACGAAAAAATGAAATCTTCATGTTTGCCCAATCTCATGGAACTATTACCTCATTAGGGGCACGTACGATGAAGTTTGAAGGATGTTCCTTTTAATTGACCATTTTCAATGCATCCCTAATGTAATCCAAGAAATGAGGGAAGAGGCTTGCAAATGGTCAAAATAATAGAGATTTATTATGGCCACAACTGATATGGGATGTCATTGTGCTTTCATTAGAATCCCTTAGTCCAGTCAATCCTCGTATCATTCTACTACCATTACAAATTCTACGATTCATTATGTTCCAGTGAATGTAATTTTCACTACTTATGTAGACACCATAGAATATGACACTTATGTAGAGGACTAAGAAGTTTATGTTTCCAATCAAAACATGGTACACAGTGAAATAAATGAAGATGGTTTGCATACCAGGAATCAAAATCTTGCTAAAAAGTTATAGGGTTTTGTGAATATTCATCCTCATCCCCCAACCTGAGATTGAGTCCTGGAAAAGTGTAATATAAAGACTTCAACACACCATCTTCCTAAATGATTTGAATCACCCACATTTTAAGAGAGGTGAACTCAATTTGAGATAGAAATATAGGAGATGAAATAGTTAAATATGAAACTAATTAGTTGAAATATTCCCACTAAATATGATCATAAATATGAAGCTCATCACACCCTATTCGAAGATTTACCTCAAAACATGGGGCTTTTCATACCAAATAGAGTGGAGCCAAAGATCTAGTTCAACCTAGGTCATAGAAAAAATTTTCTGGACCCAATGTCAACAGGGTTTTAGTAATTTCATCAATTTGGGAGATAACAAAAAATATACAATCTTAACAATAAAGGGATAAACCATAGTAGATATTAACCATCGGTATTGGAAGATCCGACCTATTAGTTCATACCTTTTTCTTCCCCCATTCAAGCTCCCATTCATCAAAACATCCCACAGGGTATTACCAACACGACTTAATCATTTTCAACTCAATTGAAAGAAATGGTGGAATGAAACACAGTAGTAGAACTATAATAGATTATGTACCCTATATGAGTAGATATGATGATACCACTGCTAAACTTTCTGAACCATATATTTCTAGCATTTAATGTATTGGGGGACCCAAAGTGGAATTCGACACATTCCAAGTCGCCCTATTAATAGATAAGGGAAACCCTTACACAATAAGAAGTGGTGAAGCTTATGTTTATTATTCAAACATTGTACGAGCTAGCCATCATTTGGTATACTAGTTTTATAGATTGATCAATCAAGAGATGGGAATATCTCTATTGATAGTTTCTATTTAAATTCATCTCAACACTATGTAAGAGAACAATTTTCATCATCTCAAACTACAAACAATGAGTAAATGATAGAGTCTTAGATTTAATTTCTAGGGGGAAGGGTTTGACTTACTAACTAATCCTAAAACATAACCAATAAGATTTATTGTCCCATTTTATAGATAACATTCATGGTGAATTTAGAAAATGATCATCGGTATGAAATATGGAGTAGGTTTTCAAGATCAGGACATAGTTTCCCAAATATTGGATGATTTCATCTTGTGAAAAAACATCAAGTCCAGACTAATTTCATCATCTCAAGGGAACTAAATATGGAATGTGGAGGATGTAGTTGTCACACAGATGATATAACCTATATCATCTCTAGCTCCATATCCCTACGATAACATGTTTCTCCCCCTCATGAGTGACAAAAAAATACCCTACTACTAGGATTACTATAGGGGACAAAGTAGAAATAAATTCAAGTAAATGAAGAATAAATTTTATTCAATATGAGATGAATAGGTAATTTGAATATTCATAGAGGCTTTGATGAATAATTTACACAACTTGTCAGATCCTAAGAGGCCTAACCACATTGGTATTGATGATTACCCAAACTATTCCCACCTTCACCAGAAACTAGGGTACACCATCTAGGGATTCATTGATTTCAAAGACCACCAATAAAAGATGGTGGAACCTGAGAAAGAAATTTTTAGAAAACCACAGTCAGAATTGGAATGTGTATTCCATTCTGTAATATAGAATGAAGTTTAATGTAAACAACATACTAGAAATAGTGCCAAAAGTTAAATGATTGGATGATCTGAAATTTTATCAAGAGAATACATACAATCCTTAAATCACAATTGAATAGAACAACTATTTCCCCATTTTCTCACATTGCATCATGACCAGCCTCTTTTGTGACAATTTCATCCAAGAATCGGTCATCCAATAAGAATCACAATAAAAGAAATAAAAAAATCATATATATGAAGATAAAACTCTACAGATACAAAAAAACCTTTAACTCTCTCAGATTTTATTCCATTAGACTAGAGAGTATGGATATTGTCTGGACTAACTATATCACAATATTTGACCGAGAAGAATTTATTACTTCATAACAAAGAGTACAAATACCATCCAATGAAACTATATCACAAGAGATGAACTGCTAGATAGAATCCACATCAGATGAAGAATTAGTCATTAATTCCATTAATGTCATTCACTTGATTGATCCCATATTCAATGATGAGTATGATTATGAACCCAATTTCTGTGTACCAAATTGGTGAACCAGAGTAAGATTCCTCTTGAGATGATTTTATAGGGGATGATTTAGTCATGGAAGAACTCAATATTATGTCTGAATCCATACTAGGACTATCATGTTTTCTAAATCACATGGGATATCCATCTATCTAACCGAACTAAAGAAGGGTAGTTCCCCAACATATTCTAGGAGTCTTCTTAGACTAATCGTTGTAGAAGATTAAATAAAGGGGGATATATTGTATGATATACCATGGTGAGTGGGAAGACCTATTAAACCCAACCCAAAATAGACATGAGCACCTCCAACATCTATCCCAAGGGATGATCTTCCAACATCATGTTCATCTCCCCCTAAAATCACATGAAAAATAACATCGCTATTTTGTGATGCAAAAACCTTTAGCAAAGAAGTATGAAATTTTGATTCAATTTTCCATGGTGCTGGATAGGTTTAAAATCATATATTATATATTTTAATATACCAACCAATAAGTTATGAAATAATTGATTCAAAAGTCCATCGACATGATAATTATTAGATTATGTATTAGTCAGATCCTCCTGGTCTTGGCCTAGGTTTTCCTCGACCGTGATTCTGAGGGGGGATGATGTGCCAGTGCCTTACTCATCTTCTCCCTCACTTATTTATGCCTCATCCCTTAGACTCTACTATGTATCTCGTTAATGTGGGATATTTCTTTGTGGTTTTTGGCACTACTCTTCATGGTTTTTTTCAGGGATGCCTTGATGGCACCGACGCGTTTGTTTGCTATAGGAGACCCTATATGTTAAAACCTTCTCCTTCTTAGGGTTCCTTCACTCCTCTCCTGGTCGGATATGGAGAAGGGTTTCAAAGGTAGTTTTAGAATTTGTGGTGTGTTGGTCGATGGTTTCTCCATACGCTCTCATGACAACTTGTTCTTGTTTGGATTTTGGATTCGGTTTCGTCATCGCTCAGAACCCTCAGATTCTCAAATACCTTCTCTAGTTTCAAGATACTCTACTCCTTTCCCAACCATACCTCGAGTGGTGGTAATATAAGAGACTTTGTCATGTGGGACATGGATATTGGTGGTGTTTTGGGTGAGACTGGTGTCGGTACCCCTTTAATGCTTTGGTTCAACTCCTTTATGACGTTGGTGATTTTGGTATCATTTTCGGCATTCAAGATGTTTTTTTATTAGGTTTTATTAGTGGTGATGGTTTTTTCTTTCGATGGGAATTCATTCTATTTCCATGGTGATATGTTTGATGATGAAGTCTTGTTGTGTTTGTCTATGAAAACCTGTGTTCTAATTGTGGTGAAGTTCATTTTCGGTGTGTTTCCGTTACTCCAGTCATCATCTCTGGCAGTTTGGGCAGTGAATATGTTGATGATGATGGTGGGTGATGATGGAGAATAACATCGACTGGACTTCGGCTGATGTAGTGATGCTTAGATCAAGGCCTCCTTGGGTTTGGTTTTGGTTTTTAATTTCAAATTTTGTTTAATCATCAAGTAACTTAGGATTCCCGCACATGATGTATGTGGTTCCCGCTTATGCTTAAAGTGACTATCTTGAAAGTAAAAAAAGAATTTTCAGTTAGTCTTAGATTATGGTTTAGGGACATAATATTCAACTCTAAATTTCTATTTGTTTGATATGATATGGAATTCAATGTTCCTATAAGAAGGCCTTGTATATATCAAAATGGGGAATTCCACCCATCAAATATCCAATGCCTCATGTACAACATTAATGATAAAATTTGGTTGTTTCATTATGATAAATTAAAATTTTAATATTGTGAATCATAATATATTGATACAAGATTCTATAAGTGGGGAGTTATTTAACTGATGTCTGATGGTGTTGCCCGGGTAACTACCCCAAATGATTTAGAAATGACCCAGACTAATCCCTTAAAATTGATTAGTGAATATTACATGCTGTAAATCCATCAAATAGAATATATGATCCCAAATTAAGGTACATATTCAATCACCTTCATGATTTTAGTAATTATAATTGATCCTGTTAGTGCTGAAATGGTCATTGACACTCCCAACAGTGGTAAGAACTCAAATGAATATTCCCGCATTGCATAACCTGGGATTCAAAAGATTTATACCTCCTCAACTGAATCAAAAATTAATTTCATTTCATTATGAGGGAGGTGAGATACTTAATTTACATCCTTCATCTACCTCATGATCTTCAAAGAAACCCCACGACATCTGATGTGTAGGAAAAAGCTACATGATCTTCCAGATTCCAAAATGCTAACTCTTATCCTAAGAATAATTTTTTTTTCTATCACCAATATCCCTTAAGAGTGCGGTATAATAGAGATATGAGGAGGAATAAGATGATCAATTCAGGGATTCCCCACTATCATTCAATTATGAAATCTCTAAAACTATAGATGAACTTATAAAAATAAATTTATTATAGAGGAAAACCCATGACCCACATTGATTAGCATGACCAGGTCTTCCAAAGAAAAATAATTATATACGTACATTATAAAGTGTTATTAGGAAATAATATATAGGTATTACATGAAAATCATGGCCCCGATATCGATGTGTCCACCTAGAACTCAGAGATACAAAAAGTGAGACATAATGAATCATAATCAAGGTGCGAAAATTGAAGCTAATATAGCTTGCCTCATCTAAGACAATTTTATTTGGGAAGTTCATTATGAAAAATGGCTAGGAAAAATAATCCATGTCATGAAGAGGAATGGTAAATACATATATTCATTACATCTTTACTATGTCTATGACTTAGTGGTCAAATATTGGAAAATATTCCACCATATTGATTATCCGATGACTATATTTAATAAACTGTGGAAAAATTGACTGATAATGAACCACATGAAGTTTTATTTCATTGTTACATTAAAAATTTTTCTCGGATTCATGGTATTCCATTATAGAATAAAATGGTTTCCTAATAAGGAAAATGATTTCCTTGATATTTCACATCCTTAAAATCTCAATGAATTTAGGGGATTTTAAGGATTAATTACATATATTGGGATATTCATAGGAAACCTCATAAGAAAATTATTTATATTAAAAAGGATGATAAAGAAATTGGTCACATATTAATGGACCCATGATTTTTATGATGATTTATAGACTCATAAAATATAATTTGATTACACCAGTGTTGAAGCCACATATATAGGGGAAGCCTCACATTTTGTATGTAACTTCCATTAAATGATTGGTGGGAGATTTACTAGGAAAAAATAATTAATATGGATATGAAATAACATTTATTATCATATTAGAACCATTAATTATATAGAGACATGTTATTTATACATTGGGATGACTGTTTTGGTGAAAATAAATGTTGTCCAGATGCCGAGACACTAGATATAGGTTTAGGAGGCCCATTTGGTCTCTCAAAATAAGTAGCTATGATATATCCTTTTTCTTCCAATGTTTACCAGGCGTTTATCATGGTGGGCGGTTATCTAGTAACAATTTTACACTTAGTTCATGCCTCAGAAATCAGTAAAAGTTCAGGCGTTATTATAATTCATTTTAAAAAATCCCTCTGACTAAAAAAATCATTGAATACTAAATTGTATGATGATGAAATCATATTTATTCAAAAGGACCCCTAGATATGGGATGTGTATTTTGACAGCACATCTAGAATACTGATAGGAAATATATATGAAGCCCCAATGCTCAAAAATTCCAATTTAGGAGTACCACTCATCTCCCCAGTATAGTCATTCTTTCCTTACTATATCATATTTTCAGGACATTAATAAACAATGAGGAAAAATATGAGGCCTCCATGACAGGGATATAGATAGATCTTTAGGTTCTAGTGTACCACATGAAGGTAAAAGGGGATTCCGAATTTAAAATAATGAAAATCAACTGTGATTGATCTAATAAAAATGAAAATTTGATACCCCTAGTTGAATAAGTATAATTTTTAATGGTATAATTCTACTTGGATATAATATTGAATCACATACCATAATGAAATAATTCCATGTAAGATACACTGGAAAATAAGTAAATAGCCTTGGAGAATCTAGACCAAGATGAAACAATCATTAGCATTGGCACCACCGAATGTTGTTTCCTTTTTTTCATGTTGATATGGAAATAATCAATGATGTCAACTACATTCCTGATCCAGATAGTCCTAAAACATATTGAATTTTTACCATTGTGGTATACTATCAAAATGGATTTCACTTACACAAAAATGAAAGAAAACAGAAATATTGATGAAGAGAAACCTACTTCACTCATTATGATATCCCAAATCACTAAAATATATTCTAAATAATCATGGGTGTTTTACACATTGGGAATGGATGTCTTAGGACCATATCATACCTCAACATATAAGTAATTTATGTACATTAACTATCATAAATACCTTCACTAATTGTGGTTGAAGGTTATTCCCCTCAATGATGTCTGGTAAAATAATATTTCCATCTTCATGAAAGTCAATTTTATTACCATATTTGCTGTCTCAAACTTGATATATATATAAAATTGATCCAATTTCAGATATTCCTTATAAGAAATGTTTTATAAAAAGGATCTTATGAAATTAAATAATATTCATCTCTATAATGTAGTGGATAATTGAAATATAGTTCCCTTAAACAAGAACTTATCAAACATTCTCCGAAATATAGTGCAAAAAGATAACAGTTCTTTGGCTAACATGATTTTTCATGACATGTGTGATTACTAGACTATAACCTGTACCACTACACCGATGACCCATATTCACTAGTATACTGTACATAAGTATTCATAACCATTTAGGTTTAATTATCTTCACTTTTCATACCCATTAGATATCATCTAACAAAAAAGAATCAATCCCATAATTAATATTATGAATTGGATCAACTAGATGAAAATTTTTGCCGAAACTTACATCACCTGGATGTTCACCTAAAATTCAACATCATAGGCTTATGAAAAAATGATTTACACCTCTCATAACTTCAAGGAGAAATTGTACTAGTATATCAAAACCTTGACAATACTAGGGAAGAAAACTACAATTCTTGGGACAAGGTGGTATGGACTTTATGCCATATACAAGGTTTACTTTAATAGAACATACTTCTTGATCTCGATTGATAAAGAGATTACTAAAACCCCACTAACTAAAGGCTTGTCACTAAATAATTTGTGTGATCTTGAATTATTGTCTTCATCACATGAACTTAAAAGTAATTTCTTTGAGTCCTTTTATGAAGAAATAACAATTCATGAACCCATGTTCCAATCAATAAGAGAAGAAAATAACAGCTACACTAGTTTGAGCTCTACAAAAACAAACTAGAAGCAATATTTGTCTTAGATATAAAACCTTAAATTAAAATATAACCATATGGCCTATTAATTAAAACCTTAGAGTATTTTAAAAAACCCCCTGGTTTGATCCCTAAGACCATAAATTATTAGCAATATTATTCAAAGATGCAAGAATTTAAACTAGAAATCCCAATATCCTCATCACATGATGTCAAACTATATCCCTACACTAGTTAAACATATGATGCCTCATATAATAACTATTATATGAAAAAACCATAACATCATCAACATCCTATATTATACTATATCACTAATATGTGTGATGAATGTAGGATTCCTCGTATTAAGAATGATAGAATATTTAATGTGCTCACTAGAAAGGACACCACCCATCAAACATTGGTCACCAAACAAGATGTATAATAACACTATATATATCATGAATTCCACACTTGATAGGATATGTAGGTTTTTCTTTACTCAAAATCTCTTTACTAACTGTATAACTAGCCTATTTTTAGGTCATTCTCTAGTCAATGACTCGTGACCTTATACAACATAAAATGCCTTTATGAATTTCCTTTGTGTAATGTATATTTTCTTTGGATTATTCTTCACATTAAGATTCACTTCATTCTCACCGCTCAGAAAACCTCTAAGTACCTAATCCCCTTTCTTGTCCAAGCAGTATAACTAAAAAAATACATTCTTGGCCCCATACAGCCCCCTTATTTTAAAAATATTCCTTACTACCCATGTTTTATGTAAACCAATGAAACATCCATTTTCCATCACATCATCACTCAAGAGGAATTCCTTGTATCATCAGTGGTCTTCCACTATGTCATTCTCAAGAACTATATGTGGATTTATTTTCAATTTGATGATATACTAGAGATGCTGAGATCCTATTTACTCACCCAACCGAAATTTCAACTAAAAAATTCCCCATAATTTCTTATGTGTGATAACCATGTAGGAATGTTCATTATAATAACTATTTATGGATTGATTATCACCCCTATAATATATGTATGTATGGCCAAATCTTAGGACCATGAGTGAAATTCAATTTCATTAAATTGTAAGTAATCCAGACATAAATTTTAAATACATATTACACATAAAATTTTCAATTCATGATCTATAGTCCATGTATAGTGAAATTTGGATACTCGCCAACTTCCTTGACCATTGGTGATAATAATTCCATATTTTAGAGGAAATCATTGTTTTGACTATGAATCACATGCCCTTATTTGTATTTTCATAAAATCAGCCTAATAAAACATGTCAACTAGAGGCAACATCATTATAATAAAAAACCTCTCTTATCTCAGTGTGCCTCAACATCATCATAGTAGGAAACCACTTTCCGAAACTAATCCACGATCATTCATTTTATGATTATCCCATATAACCCTTAGACCTAATAATCCCATGGTCATGGTTCAAAACTCTTCATCCCTTGTCAAAAATATTTTGGAGTATTTTTAGCCTGATGAATGATGAGAGGAACTGATTTCAATTAGAGATATCAAAATCCACATCTCTCATTGAGATTAATCCCAGACCATTGATTCCATAAACTCTAGATAACCCATAAATGTTTCTGTGATTTTCACACCAATCATGACTCATATGAGTGTAGATATTTCATGAAATTATCACAGTTTAAGGGGTTAATCAATTCATAACTTTAGTTTTAAAATCACTATTCCTGAATACAAGTATTAAAAAGGACCATCAATTCTCATACCTCTTCAAACTTAAATTAAAAAAATTCAATGTCTTTATTGCATGGAACTAAAACTGCACTGGATGGTCCCCCACAAGACATATCACCATAACCTCATTTATTCTCCATGTCCTATCCAAATATAAGAAAAAATTCCATTGAATATTTACATTTCCCCCTCCCTATGTGAGAGACATATCATCAATTGGGGAAACATCTTATAACTATAAGAATATTGATTCTCATCCCATTGAGATATGAAACAAAACATGAATCATGTGGGATGAATTATCATACACATGATAAAAATGACCACCCACATATAAGAACTCAATAAATACAATTAAATTCACCCTATGATCATTGTGTGGTTTGATTATAATTTCATCGAGATATGTAGTGATGACTAAATCCTACTTCCTATTTCAAACAAAAAACAAATGAATGCCTTATTCAACCCCATATACATCCAAGGTCCTTATGGGAGGGATATTACAAGAAGTATGAATCTTTTATACAAAAACTTTCACTAATAACAAAGTCATTCCATCATGGAGAGGTTAGACATAAATACATCCATCATATTCTATGGAGAATCTTTATTTCCTGACCACCTACCCCACCATGTGGAATTTATATCCCATAAACTCCCATGGACATCAGATATAAAAATATCCAATTCTAGAATGAACCGATGATTTTAATATGAATATTATGAACCAGTATATCTTTCCCTAAAACACCATAATAGGGAAATTTAGCAAGAGGCACCTTCATCATCAATAGAAACCACTTATATCACTATGCACCATGACAACATCATAATAGGAACCCTCTACCTAATCATGGTATTTAGTCAACACTATAATGCTTGTATCCTATCTCTCTCTGATTTGGAAACCCCATGGACATGGTTAAAAACTCTTCTTTCCATGACCAGAATATGATGGGGAATTTCTAGAATGAAATCCCTATTATGAAATTAATTCCTGGTCACGAGATCATATCATGGACACAAGTCATGTAGCACTCACCCAATCTAATCCTTAATATATGTTTCCATTTTATCTATATAACCCCCACCCTATATTATCATGTTTCTCACACTAACCATAACATAAGTGACCTTATAGACATCGGTAAGTTACATCAGTTTGCATGGTCCCATCACTTCATGGACTAGGTATTGAAATGATGGTCCTGAATGCATGATCATAAAAGGTATCCCCTAGTAAAATCTTTCTGACCTTAATATCTATCCACACATCTATCCAACCACTATTACATTAAACTATGTGCATATATTTTTGGGGTCTTATATATTAACACTTTATCTCTCTATTGATATCAATTATTTCCTTCCCCTATTATGATATATAATATCTTAACAATGATTAGATTAATCAATGTTGTGAGACCATAAATTTCAACCCAGGTTTCCTTGATAAAAGACTCTATAATGCATGGTCAACATCCTTACCACATTATGTAAAACTGCATGATGTTTTGATCCTCCCCTTAGAGGGGCCTATATTTCTAATGTAGGCCATTTACCACATCACCCCAAGGAAATAAATATAACATGATTCTCACATTATCGACTTATATAGTGATGACTAGATCCCTAATCATAGTCCTAGACATAAGAAAAAATTCCACCCCCTCTGTATTCATGTTATATTAGTACAAAGACATAGATTTCATGAACTCAATGTAATTTGATTCTCGTCCTGACAAGATATTATGTGATTCATGGGTCCTCCATTTTTGGACCAACTTTGGTGTGTTCAAAATACATACTGGGTTACATCATTGGTGATCTTACGATTAAGATAATTTACCCTTCCTTACATAAAAATCAAAGTTGTGCAGGGTGTTCCCAATCCATGGTCAATACAGATCTAAATTCTACCTTCATTCTTGGAAAATTTTGTTTCATAAATATCACCTCATATATTAAAAAATATATATTTTCACAAAATTTCCACGACCATCAGTGATAGGAATGTTTGATTTTGGAAGATATATTTTTTTATTTTGACTATTCCTAAAACAATCCATCTTAGCTTTTTATAAAAACACCCCAACACAAAATGTCAACTAGAGGCACCTTCATCCCCAGGAGTAACATCTTTATTCTTCATATGCCTTTACTGGAATCAAAATAAGAAAATAATTCATAAACATGGTTCATAGTTATCCCCTACATTCATATCCCATGTCATCTAAGTATCATATAGATGATTCTTATGCCATCCTTTTCCTTATCCTCCCCTTCTTCACATTACAAGTGTGTTAAATCATTTTGGTCTTGTAAGCCCAGCTTAGGTTGGTATTTAATTAACTCTATTCAAAGTTATTTTACCAAAACATTAGTTTTATCGGCCTACTTAGTAATAACATAGAAATTTAATGAAAAAAGAAATGATCCTTGATATGATTAATATGCATAAAAGGAAACCCTGAGTAGGAGTCAAGACTCAACTCACAAGACATGAACCATGTATAATCTATGAAAAATTGGGTGATTGAAATAGAAAAGGAACAAAACACATTAGGTCAATAACCTATAAAGGGTGGACTAAGAATATTCCATCTATTCTCCACTATGTCTTCTTTACTATAGTATTTGGAAAAGAAATTATAGCAATGATTCAGATGACACAAATTTTGTAGGTTCTATCATCCAACTCCTGAAACATTCAAACTATGCTTGATGGGTCATGTCTCCTAGGAAAAAAATTAGAGCATTATATTTTCCACAACCTTTCATTTTGAACACATAAACATAGTTGCCAAAATTAAAATGAGATGATTTCAATATCTTATAATAATTCTATAAATGAAAAATAGGAATAATCATAATAATGAGAAATAAAAAACAAATTTTTTATGAATCATAAATTAGAGGAAAATAAATAAATTAGTATCTCCCTTCATTATAGTTAAGAATTAAAATATTCTATCTATGTAACTTTCTAACTATTGATGATTCATCCATTCCTAATCAATTGTCTATCAAATCCCATGTATCACAACCACCTCAGATTTTTCACCAAGGAGGATCTCCATCATCGTGTTAGAAACTATAGTCATCCATGAGCCTTGAACTATCCCAATGATTGGTGATGTTGTAAGAGATCCACTTTGTTGGTCTATATCACATGTTAGAGTCATGTTATATTAAGTGATTTATCATCAATGTTTTTTTGGAACCCCTCGTCCTCCTTAGAAATACCGAGTTCCTCCTCGGATGAAATAACTCGATGATTACAAGTTTCCATAAATATATATTATTTGATAAGGAACCATTGTGATAGGTGTTCTTTATCGTGACAGGGAATTATCTCCTTTATGGTATAAAAGATCATGAAATTTTAAAATCTTCTATATCATATCATGTGAATCATGCTCTCGAACAAAGGAAATTGTGATGGTAGAACTTTATAGTTTTCTTCATAGTCAACTCCCAATCATCATTCCAAATAAACTAGTAGCACACATGGAATGAATTCTACACCTCTTGGATAACTTAATAGATTGTCTCTAGAAGAGATCTTTACTCTAGGACTAAATCACATAGGATAGAATAGTGTGATTTGCTTTCATGTGTATCATATCCCCTGCATTACCCCAATGGTTTAATTGGGGAATAGTCTTCCCCTTTAGTATCAACTATTGATGTTTAGGGTACTGACAGACAGATGAAATTAGTAACTAAAATTATAAGTATATAAGGTTAAGGGAAATAATGGATGATTGATGCAGCTAATAAAACTAACACATGGATGGTTATAGAACACAGATTGATTCATCCATATAATCCCTAACCTTAGAAGTCTGAATAATGATTTTATGATTAGGAGAATCATCTGGATCTAGATCGGGGCTCGCTATAGAAGGATCATTTGAATCCCTCACTATGGGACCATGTGCTAATGTTCCCTCTATGAAAAGATAAGTGGGGAACTTGATTCCCTTATCATGTATCACATTGGAAATATTTTCAATAGAAAAATATAGATAATATAAGACCCTCAATTTATTATAGTGGACTAAGGGAGGTTGGATTTGTGTGAAAATATAAATGGGGGGAAACTCATTTTCATCAAATTATTGATAAAATACCAAAAAATCCTCCAGAGTGTTGGGGATATTAATTTTTTAAAAAATTCCTCAAATTTCAATTTTCCTTTTATAATACCCTAAATCTCACCACATCTTCATGTGTAACGGTATTTGAGGCATGTTGTTTTTGACTAAGGCTGGTTCACCATCAATCACACCCAATGTCATCTCAATAGGTGTAGCCCCATTGGGACTTGCTAAAGCAGGATCATCAATGATTTCATTATCAGATGGTCTAAGGTCCCAATAAACCAATTATGAGGTGATGATATGACAATTGGTTGTTGTCACAAGATCCCCCAGTATAAGAGGTGGATCTAAAATATCCAAAGGAGAAAATTTTCAGTGATGGGTGTAGAAAACTATATGATCCATAGTGTACATTTCCAGGGTTTTTCTCTCCATTCCCATTGGTTAGAAAATTTTCATTTTCTTCCCTTGACACCACAACCATTGAGGGGATTTATAATGTAGATAATATCATTTCCTCATCAGGATCACCCTTCACAATTCTTGAGGGGTCAACTCTGAGCCTTCTTAGAGAAGAATGGGTAGTCTATTTTACAATACACAAGTAGGATAATATTCATATTCAGAATCAACTAAGAAGGAATGGTGTTATGGAAACTCACTATGAATGGGGAGGGGATTTGATTATGTATTCACTATATGCTACTCCTTCACATTTAGTGGATGAAGGATGGAAATTGTTGCATTAAAAAAGGTACTATATAAGGATGGTGGGAAACTTCTCCCACCTTTTCAAAGGATAACTCCCCAAATTCATTTGTGGGTCCCACTGCCCTGATAGGAGTGCCCATCTTTCCATAACATGGTGACTAAAACTATAATAATGATTCCCTTTCTTATTCACACTAAAAATGAAATCATATACCTCCTTTAAAAAATTGGGAGGATATATAAATATATATATAAGGATCATCATTGAATGAGAATATAAGTGGGGAATATCATACTATCATCAATGAATTCATCCCACTCATCAGTTATTTTATCAGCTACCCCTTTAGTAGCACCTCAGTCTATCATATCATTCACCCACCTTGTTTCCAGAACCCTTCCATCAGTGGTATCTCTGATCATATCAAGTTCCCAATGTCTCTTTTAAATTTTAGTAGGATTAATATCATATTTAAATCATAAGGTGGAGTCAATTTCCACAAGATTTTAAAAATTTATTCTAGATTGGAAGAATATCCATAAATACATGTTTTGAGAGGTCATATCATTCCAGAATTTCACTATTATAGGTACCACCTAATTATATTACTCCTCATGTAGTTATAAAGAGGGCTTGACATCTCATGACCTCACTAGATTCCCATATATCTCAATAACAAGTGGAGGATGGGTAGATAAAGTTTGAGTTTACTCATATTTGTAATTAATAAACAATTTGGGCTCATAATTTTATTGATTTCTTTAATCCCAAATAAAATAATAGATCATGCCCGAGGTCCTTTGGTTGATTACGGGTCCTCACCACCATTACACACTAGATTAAGATGAGCATTATGACCATATATTCCTTGACCAGTAGTAGCAGAAGGATCAACTTGAGGAATTCTATTAGTCTTCCCCCTTGATGTTATGATGATTTTAGGTTTTAGTATACTCAGATATCAACCCCATAAATTCACCTATTGGGGGACCTCAATCACTATTTGATACACCTCCTAATACATAAGAAAATAAATCTGACGAGACACCATTGGATGACTCTCCGATAAGACATGTGTGGGAGGAAACATGGTCAGTTTTTAAAGGTATTTAAAATGATGAAAAAACCGCCATGGAATATAAGTTTCATATATAACTTCCCTGTCAATCCTATTTTCATATACACATTCTATAAATGATATCATATATTCCCCAGGATCATAATCACCAAGGCCATTTCCAGTAACTCAATCTATATGAGTATTCATGTATGAAAAAAATTGACCTCTCCCACATGGTTCAAAACCTTCAGATCAACCAAATTCATTAATGAATGGTGATGAATGCCTAAGAAATATTTAAAAAGTAGTCTGAATCGACCTCCAGGTATACTAAACTCACTCTTTATGGAATAAGAAACAAAACTTTCTATAATACATCCACACAATACATGAAATGGAACCAAAATTTACTTGGGGATTTCCCTATAGTAACATAATAAAGTCCCTAGTGGATGTTCTCTATGATTGGGGATACCAACCCTATGGGTCCCCCTTCTACTAAATTTTCCACCATGATGCATTTCCCTAGTCTCAAATTGCTGTTATAATCATAGACCCAAAACATGTATACATTCAATAACATTTCTAAGAATTCATCGATGTGGGGTTTTCATGGATGTAAGACATGATCATACACCCCCATTTTTCATACTGGTCATGCTCCTATTTGAGATAAAATTTACCAGGAATGCCCTTATTTTCCAATGATAGTCACTCTATTTGATGCTGATATTTGGGTCCACGCCCCTTGGGTTCCATGAAAATGTTCTTCTAGGATTCATGGTTCACATCACCCCTCTGGGGGGGGGGTTCAATCTTAATGATATCATGGGTTAAATTCAATATCTTATGGGACATAGATGTAGTTTTTCATCATTTTTCCATGAATCCTTTGGATATATGATTTCATAATATATATCACCACGAATAGGAACTTCTGATAAAAAAGTAAACATCCCATAAGCTAATAATGAGTTTTTCATGTGTTAAATGGAAGGGGAAAGAATTTTGACTCCATCTGGTGAGAAACTCAAATATTATGTATGCATTTTTATATATGAACATTTTTTAAAAATATAAAGCCTCAGAAATACCAAATTCCTTCGGATTATCTCCAAACACTTCATAATTTTTACACTCTTAAATTCCCACTTCAATTCTAGTTTGACTCTTTCAACAACATGAAAGTACCTATATTATTTATGACTCATTGATTTGTCTATCATAAAAGAATGAAAAATGGCAGAATAACAGTGAATATTTGGCTTGAGAGTGTGTGGATTTAGTTCATGAGCATTGATTTTATAGTGAATGAGATACATAATGGGATTTGTTCCCTAATTAATGAGTAACCCATAAGAGGAGATTTTGTAAATGGATATATTTTTTTTGCATCATGAACTATGATTGTTTCTCATGATTTTTTATCCCTATAATAGTTAAATATTTTTGTATCTTGTGTTCATAAAGTGAAAGTTGCTCACTCTCTAGGTAGTTGATGTTGTATTTCCTCAGATGTTTTATAAGACGATGGAGGGTGGAACCACATACATTGTAGTAATACAGATCACTAATGTTTATCATCTTCTTAACACACACAACAACTTGATCATTGGAAATTGAAAATGATTGTCTAGAAATCAATGACATTTATAATAATATTTTATATTTATTTAGAATATAAATATTTACAAAAAAATTAGCGATGGGAAATTTTCAAAGGGATAAACTTGAACATGACCCTCACCTTGGTTTTCATGATCCGTCCCTTAGGGTCTATGCCATGACTACCCCAAGCCCATCTCCCAAAGGTCAAGGGCTGGTGACTAGCACCAAAGGCATTATCCCATGAGTGGGAGGCATTTGCCTAAGTACCTGTATGCACACACACACACACAACCACATCCCAAATAGATGGAAAGGAAAACAAGAATGCCATTAAACAACCACATAGAAAAGGTACAAGATATAAGTCAAAGGGGATAGAATACAAACCCAACAAAAGACAAAATGAAAACAGGAAAGTACAAAAGATCTCTATAAGACGTTTGAAGAAGACCCCACTTGAAGGGTAGGCAAGGAGTGGCTGTCGGAAGTTGTGAAAGTACGTATTGCCTACCATATCTCACAGGGTACCACCTGGTCCCGGGCCACTAAGGTCTCTGTCAAAGTGTATGTCGTCTCCACCAAACACAACATGCGTGGGTGAAGCCCATGCATGGGTGAGTAACAAAATACTTAGTATGGATCCCGAAACACAATGGTAAGAACACAATGGAAAGTATTAATAAGGTACTATTATCTCACACAGGTATAATATAATATATGGAAGGAAAAAATGTCAGTAGTACACTGAACAACTTGAACTACTAAGGTACTCATCCCTGACGAGTACCGTGGGTATGCTGGGTCACACAGATTTGCTCCACACCATGGGCCTACCGGGTCACATAGAGCCACTTCCCACTTAGAAAATTGTATCTGATCCACACATGGTTTCTTTTAGCTGATCCACATAGGGTCCCTTGTAGTTGATCCACATAGGGTCGATTGTAGCTGATCCACATAGGGTCTCTTGTGAGTCGCAAGATTTCCGCATGTAGAGTGCTTGATTATGAGAGAATCCACTCCTAAATCCATTCATCATACTTCAACTTCCATGAAAACCTCCTTAGATCATTCCAAAATCACTTCCTCATCATGAGGGTTCCAACTCCACAAATGGATCGTCAATCGAACGGTTAGTCTGAAAGATATGAGAGTTTTAACCTATAGGGGCCGGTTGTGTTCAGGCCCGGTCCGATCCAGATGGACCATTACAACCAACCCAGTCTGGGGGTCCTGTATGACACAACCCAGTTCGTCCAACATGACCTGGTTGGGTTTGGGTTAGCCTGGTTCGGCCGGACTACTAGGCCTAGCCCATTGGGCCTTGCTGGACCTGGCCCGGTTTGATTGTGGGTCCATCCCGCTCGGTCGCCCAACGACCCAGATTTATCCGGCCTGTCCTGCTTTGGTGGTCCGGTTTTCTTTCTCTGTTCGGGCCACCCAGCGGCCGACTTTGTCCCGCCGGCCTGTCCCATAACAACGGGCTAGTTTACTCTAGTCGGACGCCAGGAGGGCATCCAGTTAGTGCACCCTAAGGCCGACTAAGCTGAACACCCCTTGATTCCACACGTAGTCCCTACTGGACCACGTGCCAACACACTACGTCAAGGCCCCAGTAGCGACCCTCTCCACTGACGTGGCCGGCTGGCCACATCCCTGTTCGCCTGCCGCTGGCCCGCTGTCGGCGAATCCTACCACACAGCCGTAGTCCGAGCCGGCCGCGGCCTGTCTCGCCGCACTATTGGGCCACATCGCCACCCACCTGTGACCAATGGTGACGGCACACTGGTAAGATTTTCTACAGACCACTGGGTCCGCTCTGTTTGTCCATTCTTCAGAACGTCTATGCATCCAATGACTATGAGGTGTCATCTTTCCACCTATGACCTCAAAAATGCTCTACTGTCAACTTGGAGGTTCGACCATGAAGAACACAATAGAACACCCATTTTGGAGGGGTATGGGCCTTGTTCGTGTCGCCCTGCACCCTCTATGTTAGCGTTTAAAACATAGGGGAAGAAAATTTATGATTCTATCAAAACTAATCTCGATGAAAAACCCTAAGAATGATCCCCCTTCTACAAGAACAAATGATCTATGGATGAACCTGTTCGTGATTTGATCTGCATTCATTGTTTTAGAATGAAGAACAGGGAAACTCAAAACACGAAAAGTAAACCCCTACCTAGGATAGATTTGTTGGTCAGGGAAGAGAGGTGTCACGTGCCTTCATTCTCTATTCTTGATCCTCCTCCCACCTTGATAGTGATCCTTCTAAGGGTGGAAGGATAATGTGTTCGTCATTCATCAAAGGAGAGGATACCTCACTATAGATTAGTCAGAGGAATTCTGAGATCTCACCTTGTTTCTATAACCCATTGTCTCATTAAAAGAGAAACACGTTGCAACATTTCTGTTATGCTGTGTCATTGCGTCGTTATGCTATTTAATTTATGAAATAGAATTTCTATTACGCCTCTAATAAGGAGCTTCATTAATGGGATTAATTTAATGATTTTCGTCATTGCCTCATCGCCGCACCATAGCGCTGACGTGCCACCGCTCAATGGTGTGGAAAAATAAATAAAATAACTTTTTAATTTATTTTATTTTTCTTCCAAAAGGCCCAAAAATTATTTTTTCCAGTTGACCCTTGATGGTCAAAGTTAGGTCCTTTCTAGGCGAATCTCGTCATTCTGAGTTCAGCCATGCCCTCATATTTTTGATCCGAGCAACAATTTAAAAGTTAGAAAACCCCTCTTGCACGTTTATTTAAACGAACTAAAAAAAGTTCAAAATTATATTATGGGATCACCAGGCCTTAGAGACATGTGTCATTAAAGTTTCTAGTCTCATAATAATCCCATATAATTAAAAAAAATACATGGAATTTTTGGGACACTATATTACCCCCAGTATTAGGGATTCACATCCCCGTAATCCAAAAAAGGTCTAATTAAGCAAAAAGGGGTACTAAGAACGAATATGACCCACCCAATCCCATGTGCTCTCTTGGAGATTCCCATGCTACCAATGAATGCACACCATAGGAATTGAACACCCAATAAGAACCCACTGCTATCGATCCTCTATCTCCTTCTGGAACTCTGCAAAAATTTCCCCATCATCAATGTCCAGCTCTCCCCAGTCAATGATGTGGGATGAGTCATGCACACACCTCCTCAGCCGAGACACATGGAAAACATTGTGCACCTGGTGCATCTGTGGGGGAAGAGCTAGGTAATACTCGACTCGCCAACTCTGCTCAGAATCTGGAAAGGCCCGATGAACCTCGGAGATAACATGCCGCCATGACCAAATCTCTATAATCCCCATCGGTGTGAGACCCGAAGGAACACATGGTCTCCCTCCTTGAACTACAAGGGACTCCGTATCCTTTCAACATAAGATTTTTGGCCACTCTATGCAGTCCTCATCTACTTCTGGATGATCTTCACCTTCTTAGTGGTTGCTCATACCAACTCTATACCCATGAGTACTGACTCCCTTGGGTTTTCCAGTATAGAGGTGACCAGCATGGTCACTTGTAAAAAGTCTCGAACGATGCCCTGCAAATGGTAGAGTGTTAGATGTTTTTTTACGAAAACTGCACTAGTGGTAGGTGGTCCTCCCAACTGTGACCAAAATCACGGATGCAAGCATGAAGCATGTCCTCCAAGGTCTATATGGTCTGCTTCATCTGACCATCCGTTTGTGGGTGAAAGGCTGTGCTCAAGCGCAACTGAGTCCTGAATGCCTTCTGTAATCCCTTCTATAGCCGGGATGTGAAGCGACCATCATGGTCTAAGAAAATCATTGAAGGCACCCCGTGAAGCAGCACTATCTCGTGGATATAGAGTCATCCCACGCCTTCTACCAATCCCTACTCCTAGATTGGTAGGAACTGAGCTGACTTGGTGGGTCAGTCGATGATCACCCAGATAGAATTGTGGCCCCTGGATTTGCATGGTAATTCCATCATTAATTCCACCGAGATACCATCCCACTTCCACTCTAGTACCTCATGTTACTCGGCCAAGATTACTGGACCCTGATTCTTAGCCTTCACTTGCTGACAAGTGAGGCCCCAAAAAACAAACTCAGCCCCCGCTTTCTTCATCCCTAGCCACTAGTACTGATGTTGGAGATCCTGGTACATTTTTTCCAGACCTATATGTACCAACAAAGGAGATTTATGGACCTATATCAACACCTCCTCCTGTAACGCCATTGGTACTATGGTGAACCCTCTGAAAAGGATGACGTGCTCCCCACCTATCAAAAATCCACTGGGAACCTGTCCTGAGGATAACTAAACACGTCAGCCCTCATAGTCAAAATCCACAATCTATTCCTCCCTAACTCACTTTAAGAGTGGGGGAGTAAAAGTCATCAACTAAAGGTAAGATGATCCATCATAATCCACGAAGGATATCTGCATCGCGGTTAGCTGATCCGTTACCTCACTCAGGAGCTGCAAACTAGTTCTCTTGCTGAGTGAATCTGCTACCACATTCTCCTTCCCAGGAGTATACACTATCTCAAATTCATAGTATTGGAGGGACTATAGCCATCACCACTGACTCAAGTTTAGTCATTCTGGGAGAAGATATACCTCAGACTTTTGTGTTCAGAGTATACTGTAAACCCCTCACCCATCAAGTCGTGCTATGACATCTTCAAAGAAAAGACCACTACTACTAGATCTAGGTCATGGGTTGCATAGTTATGATCATGATACCTCAACTTACACAAACCATAGGCAATCACTACTCGATCCTACATCAGGATACAATCCAGTCTGGTCCTGGATGCATCATAGAAGACTACATACCCAACTATCTACTCTGGTAGTCTCAAGATGGGGGTAATTTTCAGTCCCCACCTCAACTCCTGGAAACTTTACTGGAAATTATATTTCCACACAAAGGGATATACCTTCCATGTCAAAGCTAATAAGGGTGTGGATACCCTAGAAAAGGCAGGCACAAACCTCCGGTAGTATCTAGCCAATCCCAAGAAGCTCTTCACCTCAGTCACGATCCTGGGTGGCTCCCAAGCAAGCACCACCACTATCTTTCTAGGGTCCACTACAACTCCAGCCTTCGATATAACATGTCCTAGAAATTGGACCTCCTGTATCCATAACTAACACTACAAGAGATTACTGTAAATTCTAGGAGTGTATCAAGAACTATTTGCTGGTGTGTAGCGTGCTCCTCCTCGGATGTCGATTACACCAGGATGAAATCAATGAAGACCACTATGAAAAGATCAAGGTAAGGATGGAATATCTTGTTCAAGAGTTACATGAAAACTTATAGGGTGTTTTTCATGCTGAAAAGAATCACCAAGAACTTATAGTGGTCATACCGACATCTAAAGGTTGTCTTTAGTACATCCTCATCCCGTACCTGAAGCTGGTTATAGCCTGATTTGAGTTCTATCTTTGAGAACCATCTCAATCCATTCAACTGATCGAAGAGGTCATCAATCCTCAGGAGTGGATACTTGTTCTCCATAATCACCTGGTTCAAGCACCATAATTCCACACATATCCTTAAGCATTTGTCTACCTTATTGGAAAACAACACCGGGGCTGCCCATGGTAAAACGTGGGGCCTCACGAAGCCCTTATCCTGCAAGTCCTCTAACTATACCCTCAACTCACGAAGCTCCACGGTAGACATCTGATATATTGGCGTGGATATCAGTGTCATCCTAGGGTACAAATCAATGCAGAGTTCTATCTCCCTATGAGGAGGTATTCCTAGAACATCATCAGGAAATACATCTTCATACTCATCCACCACTACAAGAAAGTGTGGAATCCTATCGTTCACTACACCGAGGGTGAGGTTTGTCAACTGGTGAGTGATCAACTGCACCCTCCTTCGATAAAGTCCTTCTTTTTCTGCAAGATCTTCCTTCTAAGTGGTGAAGGAAAACTTAGTCACATCCTCGTGGACACACCACACTCTTCACCTAAGACAGTTGACCTGAATATGAACTGTGGATAACTATTCCGTACCCAAGATGACATCATAAGGCCTCAACGCCGCTACTAGGATATCCCAACCAAAGATATCAAATCCAAGAGTAAGCTCACACTGATGGAACCAGTGTGTAATCATCAAATCCCCTCTCTTAGGAGCCTCTAATCATAAGGATCGACCTAACGACTCCACAAAAAATTTCTAAGATCCGAATGAGATCCGTGGCTAGGAAAGAGTGACTAGAACCTATTTCTATAAGAACTGCAGCTAAGGTGGAGAAGACAGATCATACCTCTAAGAATATCTAGATCACCGTGGTTATAATCCTCCACCTCCTGAAGCTAAGCCCAACCCTATCCACCTGATCCCTGAGGCCATAGTAGACTGCCTGGGGGTGGTGGCGGTAGTACCTCGAACCGTAGTCCATCGCCTGCTGCTCAGCCTTCCCCTCTGCCACATCCTATACCCTATGGACCTACTCACTCAAACTGCTACCTATACCTTAGCAGTCCTTCAACATTCTACTGATCGTATGTGTGATAGGTCAGGAAGTCATGAGCCATGTGTACCTACTCACGACATGAGTAGCATGACCTGCTCCTCTGCTGACTTCTGCTGCCCAGGTGGCCTCGTACCACTGATCCAGAGTCCTGGGGTCACCCTCTAGATGGTTTGGCCCACTTGGACCTCTACGTCAACTATTGGCTTCCTGCCACAGATGAATCAACCACTTGTCACCATGTGGTAGCTCCCACCATAGGTGCCTGCTCTGCGAGAAATCTATCTCCTAGTAGAGCTTTCTCCATCACTCCAGCCTACGCAGGGATGCTAGGGGAAATCATCGATGCTCTAATATCCCGTCGTAGTCCCTTATCAAAGGTTCATGCCCTAAATAAAGGGTCACATACCATATCTGTAGAGTTGCATGAGAGGTATGAAATCCTCGTAGAATATTCATCCACTGACAAGATACTATTTTGTAGGTGAAGAAGCTATTGTATGCACACTAAGCGCAAAGGTCACAATGAATAAATCGTCTTGGAAAAGTGGATCAAATTTATCCCAGGAGAGGGTCTCCTCCTCATGTGTCTGAATAATCAAACTCCACAATTTCCCTACCAAGACTTGAAAAAGGATCACAAATAAGATTTCCATCTAGTCAAGTGGCATCCTCACTAAGAAGAAGACCCACATCACCTCCACCGTTCTATCCTCAGCGACCTGAGGATCTATATCTCCCTTGAACCTGGGAGGTATCTAGCTCTAAAACTTATCCAAGGTGCTGAGCCAGCGTGAAAAATCTATCGGTAGCGCTGAAAATAACTGCTTCTCAACAGGTGGTGGTAACACTGGCGCACAACCTGGCGTGGCCATATCTAGCACTAGTCCCTAAATCGATGCCTCATCGCTAGGTGGGATGTCCTCATGGTCACGCATCATAATCCAAGCTGGATGTCTGCATGGAGGAATCCTGATATAGATCAAGATGCACCACAATCAGTAGATTATACATGGTGATCTAACTCTAATTCAAGAAGAACGTGATGAAACACTCAATTCCTATATGATGCTTGCAACTAGTGTTTTTATGTATAGAGCCAAAAAGTAGAATTCAAGGTCCAGGTGTTTGGATACGTCATCCATGGAACCAAAACTGGACTCCCTGAATATAAAAGTCGAACTCAAAACATTTTACACTGTCACCCAATAAAACAATAGAATCCCAGTCTTTGAGGTAGAACCGACAACCTCTGATACCACTTTGTCATGCCCTTTCACCCAGGGCCTGTGTCGTGAATACCCCAATCCTGCCTCCCAAACACCAGGGGATGACGACTAGCACCGAAGGAATTTTCCCATGAGTGGGAGTCATTTTCCTTAGTACTTGTACCCACATAAACAGACACAAACACATCCCAAACAGCTAGAAATGAAAACATGCACGCCAATAAACAACCACTGAGAAAAGGTACAAGATATAAGTCAAATGGGAAAGAATACAAACCCAATAAAAGGAAAAATTAAAATGGGAAAGTACAAAAGAACTCTGTAAGACATTCGTAGAAGACTCCACCTAAAGGGTGGGCATGGAGTGGCTTTCAGAAGCTGTAGAAGTACGTCCTGCCTGCCGTATGTCATTGGGAACCGCCTAGTCTCGGGCCACCGATGTCTCTGTTGATCTGCCTTTCATATTCACCCGACACAACACATGTGGGTGAATCCCATGCAGGGGTGAGTAACAAAATACTCAGTAGGGATCCCAAAACATAAGGGGAATATTGGAAAGGAAATGACTCACAAGGTACTGTCAGCTCACGTAGGTATAATCTAATGCATATAAGGAAAACTATCATTAATACACTAAACACCTTGGACTGCTAAGTTAATCATCCTTGATGAGTACCGTGGGTATGCTGGGTCACAGAGAGCCGCTCCCCACCATGGGCCAACCGGGTCACACAGAACCACTTCCCACTTAGGCCATTGTAGCTGATCCACATAGGGTCGCTTGTAGCTGATCCATAGAGGGTTTCATATAGATGATCCACATTGGGTCACTTATAGTAGATCCAAATAGGGTCTCTTGTAGCTAATCCACATAGGGTTTCTTTTCAGTTGTAGGATTTCCTCAGAAAGCGCGCTTGATTATAGGAGAATCCACTCCTCAAAACATTAGTTGTATTTCAAATTCCATGAAAACCCACTTAGAGAATTCCAAAAGAACCGCCTCATCATGATAGTTCCAAAACCACAGATGGCTTGTCAATCGGATGCCCAGTCTAAAAGATATCTGTGTTTTAGTAAACAGTGGCCGATTGTGTCCAGGCCTCGTCCGACCCAGTCAGCCTGACCTGACCAACCCAGCCCAGGGGCGCTGCATTACCCGACCCAGTTTGGCTGACCCAACCTGACTCGGTTAGGTCTGGGTCAGTCCAGTCCGGCCTAGCTACTAGGCCAGGCCCATTGGGCCTTGCTAGACCCAGCCTGGTTCGACCATGGGTCCAGCCCACCGGGTCACCCAGCGATCCAGATTTATCTAGCCCGGCCCACTGTGGTGGGACAATTTTCTTTCCCAGTCATAGATGCCTAGCGATCTGGATTTATCTTTCCAGTGCAGCCTGCAATAGTGGGCCAACTTACTCCAGCTCGGGCCACTCAGCGGCCCGGTTCGCGCTCCTCGGCCCGACCCACACAGTAGACCGGTCTCCTCCAGCTCGGACGCCAAGAGGGCATCCAATTCGTGTGCCCCGTGATTGGCTAAGCCAAATGCCCCTTGATTCCACACTTGGTACCCAATGGAATGAATGCCAGCGCACCGCGCCACATCCCTAGCTGTTGTTCGCTCCACCGACGTGGTCGGGTGGTCGCATCCCTATCCGCCAGCCGCTGGCTTACTATCGGTAGCTCTTACTGCACCGCTGCTGCCTAAACTTCCCTCAACCCACCTCAGTGCACCATCGTGGCACACCACCACCTGCCCGCAGCTGTTACTGCTGATCACCGGCATTGCTGCCGGCACCGGCATTGCTGCCGGCACCGGCGCGCCGACATGATTTTCTGCAGACCATCGGGTCCGCTCTGATGGTCCGTTCATCCGAGCATTTGTGCCTCTGACCTCCAGGGGGTTCCTTCTTCCCTTCTATGACCTTGAAAATGATTCTCCATTAACTTGGAGGTTCTACCATGAAGAAAGAACATGAAAACCCATGGAGGAGGGGCCCGAGCCTTGTTTGTGTCAGCCTACACCCTCCGCGTTAGAGTTTAAAACATGGAGGAAGAAGATTTATGATTCTATAAAAATTAATCCCAATACAAAATCATGAGAATGATCACCCTACCACAAGAACAAATGATCCACGGATCAGCCTATTTGTGGGTTGATCTGCATATTTTGTTTTAGAATGAAGAATAGGGAAACTCAAAACAAAAAAAGTAAACCCCCACCTAGGATAATTTTGTTGGTCGGAAAGAGCAGCGTCGCACACCTTTATTCATCTTACTTGATCCTTCACCCACATTGGTAGTGGTATTTCTAAGGGTGGAAGGAGATTGTGTTCATCATTCATTGTTGGAGAGGATCCCTCACCATAGATTTGTCAGAGGAATTCCTAGATCTCACCCTATTTCTCCAACCCATTATCTCATTAAAAGAGAAATGTGTCACAACATTTCTATTATGATGTGTCATCATGTCGTTATGATGTTTCATTTATGATACAACATTTATATTATACCTCAAATAATGAGCCTCATTAATGGGTTTAATTTAATGAGTTTCATCATTACCTCATCACTGCATCGCAGTGCTGATGAGCCACCACTCAACAGTGAGGAAAAACAAATAAAATAACTTTTTAATTTATTTTATTTTTCTTTAGAAAGGTCTGAAAATTATCTTTTCCAGTTGACCCTCTCTGGTCAAAGTTAGGTCCTTTCTAGGTGAATCTCGTATTTTTGAGTTAAATGTTTCCCTTAGATTTTTGATCCGAGAAATGATTTAAAACATAGAAAAACACGCTCGCACGTTTATTTTGACAAACTAAAAAATGTTCAAAATTCTATTCTGGGCTCACCGAGCCTCGGAAATAGGTTCCATCAGGACTTATGGTCTCATAATAATCTCATTTAAATAAAAAATTACATGGAATTTCCGGGACTTTACATTAGTAATATCTTATAGGCTCTCATCTACGTTTCCTAGAATAGGCCGACCCATTCAAGTGATAACAAACAACCTCCCTAAACAGGTTACCTCGTAGTGGACCCATAATCTAGGTGGCCTCAATCATGTGGGTGTATTCATAATGGGAAAATGAAGGTAGTGCATGATTTGACTTTCATGATGTGAGATATTATTTCAGTGGTTACTATGGTTTGAGCCTAGGGTGGGTGACACTATTTATAGGCAAGAAAACCCATGTACTAATTATCTTGTGTGAATAATGATTCTTTAATTACCCTATGGTAAAGACATTTCATGATCTCTAATCTCATTATTTATTTTAATAGAATCCAACACAGTAATGATTATGTAAATATTGGTTAATGGATTATCCATACCTAAATTCTTTTACCTCGGGATTAAATCCTCTTATTCTAGTTGGATCCAATCCTAAGTTGGGATGTAATTTTTTGATAGTAATTTATGGAGTATGATTGTGGTATATATATATATATATATATATTACACAAGATCATGAATATATGAAAATGGATAGGGAATCAATGACGGGGAACACTTCTTCCAAGCCCTAAGTAGTTCTCCAAAGGAATTCATCTGTGACATAGTCATGCATAGGTATGACCTACTTTCCACACAAACGCATGAGAAAGAACTACATGAAATAATCACATGAAGGTGATGTCAGCCTAAGGAATCCCTACATAGAAAATAGATGTGCATGTGACACTTGGACAAGGAATACTTTCATGGAACATAGTATCTTAGGTAATATCTATAAGAAACACTCCCATACAGGTTGATACCACCCTAAGGTGGTCATGAATTTCCTATCTTCATGAGGTACTTGTATAGGTGAACCCCTTAACTCAATGATCTAAGATTTACCAATAAATAGGAATTAGTGGCTCGTTATTTGACCTGACTGAAAGAAGGTGGAAATATCTTGAAACAATTCTCACGCAAGTTGTTCTACCATTTCTTCCAAACACCACCAAGTAGTTCCCAATCCCTAAAAGAATAGGTAATTAAGAAGATTCCAAGGATTAGAGTTCTTCTTGGACTAAAAAATAAAAGTCTTGGATGAGGATCCAATACCACCATGTCCAAACTTACTAGGGTGAAGTATTTTGACCATGATGAAACCTACACAATTACAATCTAGAAGAACCCTAAGAAACCATTGGATAATGTATCAAGGTCTTACCCAAGCCTGGTTTCCCAATTTGGATATCACCCAAAAGGAACCTCCAACTCAACCAAGTCATCTTTGTGTTAGGTACCTCCATCTCCCCCATGTCATTCTTGGGAGAGGTAATTACAGTTCCCCATGGTTCTACATATGTGAAGTACCATAGAGATCACTAAGTAATCACCTAGGCGATGAAAAATCTATCTCAACCATGCATCACATGGATGAAGCCAAATCTAGATCTCCCAAGAATCACCTGGTGAAGCCAATGAAAAATCACTTTGGCATGACTTGGGAGTAACAATATTTAGCTCACCCAAGACACACCAGGTAAATTCACTCTTTGATCCATATCCTTCTCCATTGATGATAGAGAATATCCATTAATGGGGCCTCCATCTGAGGGTGACCAAATCATTCCCTCAACCAAAGAATCTGGACATGAATGGTCAGAGCGTAGGACAATACACCAGTCCTTTTGATCATACATTCTCATTGTAAAGGAGTTATCAATATTATCCCGCCTCATATGTAGTATCCTTGGAATGTTCCCAATTATACATTCCCATGGTAATGAGGATACAGACCTTAGTAATGGTGGAATATTTATCATCCATCTATGCAGTGACATATGTTTCCCATACCATCTTCCTCTTCCTCTTATCCATCATTCAAAGAGGTAGAATATCTAAGGTAATCCATCTATGAGTAAGCCCCATTTCTTTCTTACATTACGTCCCCCAATGTCCATACCCTCACCCTATACAATAGAGGATGTAGGAGATTTTGTGGATTACTGAATGATACACTTACTCTTGTTTCTCACTCTGAAAATGACTCACATGGTCCTAGAGGCTAGTGGTGATAATCTCAACTGTATGATCACCCACCCATATTTTTCATCATTAAAGGTATAAGACACAATATTCCAAACTCTATGGTATTTTATTCAGGTATTAACGGGATAAATTGAGAGGCTCTTTTAGGTCTAATCCCAATACTTTAAAACCACCATCATTCATACTAGGTCATATTCTATCTAGGATCTCCCCCACTGATATCTATATTAATTCTTGGTCCTCCTAATTTTTTCCTCATCACCAATGAATTACCATTATTGGTAACCTCCATACAGGACCATATTCCTTTCTGGATCAATAAGAAAGAGGTTCTTCAGCATAAGTCCCATAAAAATTTTTGGATGGGACACTTTTTCCTAGATGTCCTTGATTCATGAGATTAAATTTTCTGGTTTTGACCTTCTCACAAGACCTTAAGAGGTATGATGTGACCCATTATGTGGAAATGAACTATGAGGGTTATTATTCATCTCATGAGGATAAATAGGAAGCCCCAATCATAGACCCTATTCCATCATCAATACAACCCCATCTCCCTATATTATGATAAAGAGCCTAACTTTGTGGCTTGAATCTAGAATCATTAAATAAAAAATATAACCATGATAGTGAACCAATGATACATATATATGGTTTCCCATTGATGTTAATCTTTTGATACATATAGATGGTTTATATTGATGGATAACCTTAGATACATACATATGATATCTTTTCAATACATGCCCATAGTTGATTGTTAACTCATTGGCGTGACTAGTTCCAAACATGGAATTTAAATACAATTATTGAATATATACTAATTATATAAGAGAGAACCAATATAGGAAAAACTTCCACCAAAATGGTTAGATTATCTAAACCTCCCATCCTCATGACAAATGAGCATTTTAATTGTTGTTGTTAAAGTTCTAAAATGAATGATTTCCATTGAAAATCAGTAACATGATTTGTCATGGATATGAGATTTGTTTGGTGTTTTTGATTCCATAAATAATCCCAATTGGAAGCTGAACCTGCACATGAACATGCATGAAAAAAATGTTTTGAAACATGGAATCGGTGATATTTTTATGATATGTGGAATTTCGAAATTCCATAATCCAAATTATAATAGGATCAATGTGATTATGAATTTCTATTTCTACCATGGATTATAATTATTTATTCATTATTATGGATTCAATTTTTAAAAGTATGCTTCCTATTATAAATATATATTTTATTATTTTTTGCAGTAGTTTCCCCCTTTAAAAAACATTTAAACTCATCACATTTACTATGATTCCCAATATCCTAATGTAATTAAGAGGAATTCTACAATAAATAAGGAAAGAATTGTTGATGAAATATTCATAATTTTATGTTATAAAGTGGTAATATAATGATTCATAATTTTATATTTTAAAGTGGTAATTTAATATATTGAGGACTAATAAACCTTGATCCATTGAATATAATATCTAGTATTCTACTTTCTATATAATATCTAACATATCTTCACTATGAAACCAGGGATGGGGGAATCATAATAAATTCATCATATTGAATTCTTGTTGACCCCTTGTACAATTGGAGGCCCTTAATTTTAAGGTATTTCCAAAACATGGTAATTCAGATACTCTAAACTATCCTATAACCTTGGAATTTGAATCTACATAATGAAGTGGATTATAATTTTATATGGAAAATGATATATAGATTATTATGGTGGGGGTACTTGAGACTATTATATATTAAGTGTGGCTCGACATCAATGTTGTAAGAGTAATTGTCTATGAAATATATGGAATATAATGACATGTCTATTGGGGTTTATAATATTAGGTGAAGAACAAAAATAATTTTCATTATTCACCTCCTCTTAGATAGTAGATGATTTCAGGTCTAGAATAACTATAGTGGAGTCTTCCACAATGTCAGACCATCCATCTGGGAAACCATATCCTTTTATCTTATGTGAAATGGTATATTAAAAATCCCACCCTAATTATCCATGAGATGTATCTTTAAATGAACCCCTGATAGATTTATATAAAGATCAAACTATAACGGGAGCTGAGGAAGGGGGCATGCCACCAGGAATCCTGAACATGGCCATAGAGTTTCCTTGGAATCAGAAAAAGGAAAAGAAGCATATAATTTTTGAGTATAAAATACTCTATTATAAGGATATGGAATTAAATTAATGCATGTGAATTATTCATGGGAGGGTGGAAGATAGATCATGATCAATGAATGTGTAGGATACCACCATGTGTTCCATCTATAAAGTGGAATCATTATCATATAATAAACTAAAGAAGGAATTCCCATTAGATCTGTGAACATCATGGTTTTGGAAAGGAAGTGGGAGGCCAGAAGAATAATCCAACACATTAATATATATAGTTATTTAACTCCATTAACATCAAGTGACCACCAAACAATGATAAATCAATGATGGTTACAAATAACACTCTTTTTTCCCCAAAACCATAGAAATCTAAATCCAAAAAAAATGAATGAAACATTCATTATAGATAAAAATTGATATAGAAAACATTGTAGAAACACTATTTGAATCAATGATTCTTGATTTTTTCTCCAAGGGAGGATTATAATAACAATAAATCTTATTTAGATACCATTGGTGGTATTTTTAAGTCACTGATTGTTATCCCTTGATAGGAGAGAGATGGGAATCATTATACCAATTCCTAATACTTCATCTATTATTATATTTGATCCATGAATTTTTTCCATAAGGTACCGAGTGAAGGATGATAGATTCAGTGTAAAATTAGAGAAATATATCTCTTCAAGACCAACCATTAGTTGAATTATGTGAAATTATGACACAACATTACCTATGTGGCTCCATTACCAACCAACCGATGATTTGTATATAGAGGGGGTGCATAGAGTGTGTTAATATGCTTCAAGATCCAAGAATCCTGTAAAAATTTAACATAATTGATTCATGTTTTGGGATACAATAGATAGAGTGTCATTCATATTACATTGTATTGCAGTGATAATATAATGATAGGGAAAACACATAATAAGAGGTCTAATTGGAAAGGTATTATATTTTCTAATGACATGATAAATATAATTCAATAATACAATGTGGTTCAAGATCAATGTTGGAATCAAAATATAAAAAAAGATTATGTTCAATGTATAAAAGTAGAAAATTTAAATTGTTAGGTTTTATGCATAAAGACATCCCATGAGTGAAGGGGAATCTGATGCGTATGACATAGGGAATACCATATTCATTAAATGAGGTATCCCATACTTTTTGCATTATGTAAGAATATAGTTTTATGTTATTTGTTAATAGTTATATAAAAAGGCTCTAACAACATGTTTAGGGGACACTATATATGAAACTTTAAGTCATGAGGCTCATATATATATTTCAGGAAAGGAGTGATAATGGAAGTTTATTCTAGTCTTATAAAAAAATATAACAAAGTGCGAGGTGTCTTGAAAATGAAACCAATTGAAGAATATATATTTTCTGGAATCAATATCACACAGTTCATTTGAATTGGCATGTCCTTGATTGATAACCATGGGGAAGAATAAAACATAGGAGGATTTTATTTTTTTAATTAGTTTATTTCATTATAAAATTACCATAGAGAGGATTCACAATTATTTTGGGCCATGGGAAATTGAGGTAGGGTGAATAATATATTTGAAGTCAAAAACATCAAATAGGATGATATGTTATAAAATGTGGATATATCTTAAAAGGGATGAATTTGAATAAGCATCATGTGCCACCCTTCACAAAGCTCCACCCATAAAGAATCCTCAAAGAACATTATTCACATATATGTTTCATGAAGTAAATATTTGATGTATTTGATACATAAAGAATATTACATATGAGTGTTTCATTGCCGAAATGATTCAAAAATTCCCTTAATGTTATTACATAATTTTAGTGGATGAAATACCTATTCATCTCCTTCCATGTTCCCGTCTTCATTTTCTCTCTCGTGTCCTCCCTTTACCTTTTTCTGGTGTTTTCTTAATTAGTAAGAAGAGTGGAATTTATATGTTTCCCAAAATCAAATGAAATCGTGAAATGGAGAGTACTTTGTTGTTTTTTTGAAATATTGTGGGACATATAAGACATTCCCATAGATTCTCATGAGGGTCCTTGAGATGAAAATGGGTGTTCTACACAATCTTATGTGATGGTATTATAGTCCATGAATATGAGCTATAATAAAATAAAAGGGTTTATTAGGGGACAATAATACATGCCCTTTAACAATTGAAAATTCAATGAGATAGATTATACTTTGTGAAGGGTTTAGAATCCTATAGGGTTACCTTACCTTTAACAAATTATTGTAATTGAACAAAAAATATTCGAGGGTAAAATAAGATTCATTCAATAAAATATTTTCAATTACATGTGGGAGAATGTGATTAATGAGTGGGTCAACGTGCTATGTTTCCACATTTCCTTAGAAATATTTTTCCAATTCAAAATTGAATGTTGAAGGACACAAAAAAGTGATTTATACCCATAAACAACAATGTTATGCAGTAGAAGGAACTTCATGAAGGGATCAAAGCATAATAAAACAACTATTCCATTATTATATTTGGGATATCAAAAATATTATCTGATACATCACAAATATATGTGTATTACCTCAAATGTAAAATTCCCTACTAGATAAGTGGATTTGTATCCAGGAACAGATTCAGTTTAGATTTGGGCCCCATAAATGAGAAACTGTTTCACAAAGAATGGTTTATACAATGTGATGTTCTTTATTTATCCAAATTATTATTTTATTTTTTTCACAACAATGAAACTTTTCATTAATGTAAATCTCTTATAAAATTTCAATAATTCACAACATTTCAAGCCACAATACCCCCTGCTTCATATTTGGGTTTGGTTAGTCTGATGATTATCTAATCCTATCAAAGGAAGTTGGTACACAAAGGATTATTATTATATATATATATGTACAAGGAGGATATAAAAACCCAATATAAAGGGTGTTAGGTTAATTCATTTGGAATATATCACATGATTCCCCCCAATGATATCTAAGAAATTGGTGTTCCTTTTATCAACTTATTATCCTATTTTAATGTTATCCTCCTTGGCATGCTCAGATGGGTTTTCATATTGCTTCCTATACACTACATTCTATGTTTTGTGTATGATCCCATATAATCAAAATTCATGTATCACATGTAAATTATTAGGTTATCTAGTGATATTGGTGTTAGTTGGTTCAGGTTTCACCTATTAGAATATGTGAAATTTTGTACATTATTTATTTTTTAGTCCAAATATCTTGAAATATTCCTAACTATCATTTCATAATGAAAATAAACCTTGTCCATGTTATTTTCACTACCAACGACAAGTAGAATGACATTATAAGTAGTGTTGAGGATGAAACAAGGAAACATGAACATCCAAAGCATCAATTCCTAATGAAACTCATGGGTTCAATAATTCATGACTATTATATAATAGATAGTTTACTAATATATGGGTTTGGGATTATTGTTACTTTCCTTATTCCCACACCATGACATGTGACTTAGCTACTCACATAGATAAACAACTATAATTATATACCTTAGGAGAGTATTTCAATTAAGGGAGTATACAGTAGGGATAATTTTCCTGATGGGTTCTTTTGGGATGCTAATCATTATCACTGAAAGTGTATATGAATCCAATATAAGTATGATTTTATCATAATTAATCCATTCTAATGATGTATATGATTGATGATGATGTTGGGTGACCATAAAAGTGGGAGCTTCACACTGGGGTTCATTATTCATGGAATGGGTGTGGTTATTTTGGGTTTATCATTTCTATAATGTTTTTGAGTGTGAATTGATATTTTAGGGAAAATATGTAGCTTCATGGGTGTCACAAACATATTCTCACCATTATAAATTCCCTCTTGTTGACTTATATAGTATATAGAATATATACATGACCACTTTTAATATAGTGCATAGAGATATTAGAATATTTCATTGAGACATTCCTATGATCATGAGACATTTGGTCAATGGTTAATGTATGATTAATTTATTTTCCACCTTCTATGTTGGGGATATAGAGAGGAAATATTCCCCTACAAGGAAATTTCACACCGTAGAGGATAGATTTAAAAAGGAAAAACCTCATCTTAAGATACATATTCCCTTCCTTTGATGGTATCAATTATTATTAATTCCCAATGTTCTTGAGTAGTGTTCAAAGAGATGAAAGCCATGCACGGACATCAAGACAAGAATGATTTCGGGTGTTTGTTGGAAAATGCTAGAATATGGTTATTTTACCCATTATGGATTACAAGTCACTCCTAGGGTCAATTGACTAGTATGAATAGATTCTTTATTATTCATGTTATCAAGTTTCTATTTATGAAATGTAATCACATAATATAATGGTATTGAAGTAGTTACTTTTTCAACTGTTTACTAGATCGAATACAAAAAAATTTATCAATTTGGTGGTCCAAATTCTAGAAACTTTGTACCATCAAAAAAGAAATATTATTATAGGGGTGTCACATTTCATATTTTTTCCCATTTATGGTCATTTGGGAGTAGATGGAAACTCACCTTATGGTTTAATATTTTATAAATTTTTTTCCAATTCAAAGGGTTTGATTTAGGCGATATCATCATTAAATGAGAGGGGTCAAACCCCAGTCATATTATCTATAGGTTTTGAAATGTATATTGAATTATCATAAAACTTTCTTAGATACTCCTTACAAACCATTGATAATTATTTTTGATAATAAATAAAATTATACCCATGCATCATTAGTGTATCTATTTTCATTAAGGAATAATGTTTCAGTCTCCATGATCAATGAAAATAAAATATTTGAGGGATAATCACACTGTATGTTTTGGGTGATAATTCCTCTATATCCAACAATGGTGTGCTCCATCACTTAAATGTTTTTAGAAGAAGAATAACATAATGATCGTCCTCTAACTCTGGATAAATGATAATATAGGAAGAGACTTTAATTCTATTTAATAACTCTACTAATGATTCCACATTGATGATCTAAAAGAATTATGTCAGGAATGGGTTCCCGCTAATATAAATTGGAAATATATCAACTGGTTCCCTTAGTTTATGGTATGTTTTTCTCCATGGAAGAGAAAAAAGGATATCATACCATATAGTTGGCCAGTCTTGATAATTGAGGGTCATATAGGAAGACATTGATGTCTAAGATACCAAATAATAGTTGATCATTGAGGAATCCACTTCCGAAACATCTATAAAAACTTCTATGATAATTGTTCTTACAAAGGATACTTTCACAATAGATTGGATAGAATGTAGTTCCTGGAATAACTATGTATTCACTTTTTAATATGGATTTTTCTTAAAGAGAAGGTTCAACTTCCTAGTTATGAATGTTGTATCAATGAGAGGGGGTGAATTAGTGATATCTTTTTATTTTAAGTTTCATTTATTTGGAAACAACCTTCGCCTCCTGTTAATGATTTATTTATCTGAAAAAAACAAAAAAAACACACACATCCAAAGTAATAAAATAATTTAAAAGGTTCACTAATCAATCATAGTATCTAAATACTTGGTATTTTTTGGAAACAATAGAATTCCACAAAATCCTAGAGAAAGAAATCATTTTGTATTGATTAAAATGAGTAGGATATTCCCTTATACTATCATAACACTATGATAAAAAAGTGCATGTGATTCACGTAGAAAAAAATGATATGAGATAAATTTTTCAAAAAAAATGTTACTTTTATTCTTAATCACCATTAACAATTCTATTCTTCAAGACAATTATTCACTTATTTACCTAGTAGGAGGAAAGAACGTCATCTGGACATCTTAATGATACTCAGTCTGATTCCCAACCTGATTCCCATGTCTGATTGCTCAAATATGATAAATTGCTCTATCAAAATGCCACTAAAACAATTATATAATACATCTTTTTTAGTACATAAATCTCAATAATATTTTACCAATACAATTATCTATCCCAATATGATATCTATCTGAATACTATATTTCCTCTTATCATTTCCTTCTTATGTCTGGAAACTTCCCCAGGTAAGAAAAATCCAGAAACTTATACTCCATAGACATTCAAAGAATCTATCTCTTCTTATAACTAGTTCATATATGTTAGGAATGTAAAAAATACCTTTTAATTTTATAGTAAATCCAAAATGGTTTGGTCAGTATTCCAAAATATCTTCTGGCTCATCCAAATTCCCAAAAAGTTCTATTTCCCTTCACTTCTAGATGAATTTATGACTTCTTCAATACTTGTTTATTCTTATCAAATCTTCTTATAACATAATTTGACTTCAAATATCTTAACCAAACTTTGTCTAATTCTAATTCTGTTTTTGATTTCCCAATATGATTTCTTTATTATGATGGAATCAATTGGGCACTATGATTTTGTTGACCCACATATCAAAAAATCATAACTGAATACATCTCATTATGTTTCACTATACTAATTTAAAGACAACTGGAGAACATATTTCTTCCAATTATGGTGCTCTGTAATGATTGAAAAAAAAAGAAAACAAGTACTTTGAACTTCAAGATACCCTTGAAAACACTTTTGAATGTTCTTCAAACTCTCCGGGAAAGCTTCTAGTCCCCTTTTAAAACACTTCTAAAAATATCTAAACAAGATTCTTCTTCTTATTTTCTTCATTACAGTGATCATGCATCTGATAGTGATATTTATGTCATTTGGTGTCTGATGGAATAGTCTCTAGTTTATTCCAACAGTCAGTGTTAGCAACAGTTTTATTGATCATGACCCAATTATATGACATATTAGTGAAACACTAAATACTCCTTATTTTTTCTTGACCCACTTGAAGTTAAATTATAGAAACCATAAAATTCAACCAATAATTCCACTTGAGGAAAATGGTCGACTGTACTATTGATCCGTCTCCAGATTTATTTTTGTATCAGCCCACAAAAAATTTTCCTCTTTTCCTTTCCATTATCCCCAACAACAGCCCACAATTAAAATTCTATGTTTGATGATTATGATGGCATACTGAATCCGATTGAGTGGTATTAGCAGGTTCTACATCAAAAACTTATTTATTTTCAGAATATGATACCACTAATATTTTAGCACTCAACTTATTTCTTCAAAGATTTAAATATTTTGGATTTTGGTCAAACTAAAAATCGTCACCTTCAGTTTGACATATTCTAATCATGAAAACAATTCCAAAATTCAAATAATCTTAATATGATGATCTCACACAGATGATATGTGACCAAAAAGAATTTAATTATTTAACATACTTCTTCCAAAAACTTTTTCTTGTAAGAATTACTTCCGTCCTAACTTTGAATATATTGAAGGTCATCTTTAGCATTGTCTGAATTTCAATGGAAAGTATTGTAACTTCCCATTATTCCAGCAACATCTTTCTTTTTAAATCTCCTGAATACGAATGGAAGAACCTTTTCTATCATCAATCAAGAATCACAAGTTTTAGCACATACTAATGATTTGTAGGAAATAAAAAATATAAAATCATAGTCAAATTTTTAATGGAATGTAGTATAACTACCCATTATTCTTGAAACCACTTTCATTGCAACCACTTGAATACAATTGGAAGAAAATTTTCACTCATCAATCTAGTATCACAATATTTACAACTTACATATGATTTGTAGGAAATAAAAAACAGAAAATCATCATTAGATTTATGTAGGAGATAAGGAGACTTTAAAGAAGAACCTCATTAAGATTTTTCTATCATTTCAGAATCAGGTTGAGTTTGATGAACCTTTTCTTCCAGAAATCATATTCTCAATCGGATGCACTTTCTTAAACAATGCGAGTCCGATTTCTAGAATATAGTGATCAGTCCAGTTATCAAATTTTATAAAGTGAATTTATTTATCTTATTTGACAAATATATTGCAATAAAATTCAACCCAATTAAAAAAAACATTTTCTTACTTCCAAAAACCTTATCCAACCAACTTGTTCACAAAAATATCCCCCATTAGATACTATTGTCAACCAAGATTCATAAATTAGTAAAATTTATAACCTAGAGATATGTAGTACTTATTATCAATTATAATAATTTTATCTAACTCATTATAAGAACTAGGAATTATTGAAAGTAAGTCCATGCTATCCAAAATTAGTGACTCATGATACAACAACAAATTTTCATCAAAACATTTTTCTTTTTCCACTTTTCTTATTAAATATTAATGACATCATATGTTTCCAATAATTACTCAAACAAATTTTTAGAATAGTTCACACACTTATATACTGAGATCATAGCTTACCCATAACCCCCCCTTTACACATAATTTTTTAGAAGGTTTATCACATATTCAATGGATAGATTTATGAACCAATTCTCCCCCTTAACAAAACTATCCAAAGAATAGATGAAAGATGGAAAAAATACACACCTAAACCTTGATGAGAAAGAGATTATATGGAAATTTTCATCCTCAATTTATATAAATATTCCTTTAGTAAAGTTTTTGTAAAAATGATAGCTACTTGTTTTGATGTGAGAACATACTCTATATTTTACTCATTCTTTTGAAAATTATCTTTGATGAAATGATATTTGATATCAATATGTTTTGAATGAGAATGTTTCCAAAATTCATCATATGTTTTATTTCACTTTTATTATCACAACCAAAGATCAAGGGTAACTTCACTTCAAAATGTATGTCTTTTAACTGAGTCTTTATCCATATAAGTTGGGTAGTGGCTTGAGTGATATAGAAATATCCAGCTTTCATTGTGTTAAGAGATACTAACTTTTTTTTATTTTTATTTCAACCGACACAACTTTTCCCCATAAAGAAAAATCCACTAGATGTGAATATTATATTATCAACATTTCCTACACAATTATCATTAGAATACTCAAACTAGTCAATGAATTCTGATGTATCATACCTGATTCTAAAATTTGTTGTGCCATTGATATATCTGAGAATTCTCTTTTAGAAAATAAATGTGATTCTTTTGGATAACTCTGAAATCTTTCACATACGGTAACAACATAATCAATGTCGATTCTCAAGGAAGTAAAATATAATAATAATCCAATTATCTTCCAAAAATATTTCTAATAAACTTTCATTTCTTTTCCATCATTATAAAACATGGTTCCCACTGAAATCAATGTGAAAAATAGTTTCAAGTTTTCTATGATGATCATTTTGATATGTTCCTTAACGTAATTTTATTTTGAAAGAAAAATATGTTTCTACTTTTCTAAAATTTATATACCAAGAATGTATTTATTTTCCCCCAGCATGGACATCAAAAAAATCTTTTTCATCTCTTTATAAAATCTTTCACATGTTCATTCAGAATTCCCATCAATGTTAAGGCCATCAACATAAACAATTATGAGGATGGGAAATAACAAACTTTCCTTGATTTAAATATTACTACCAACCATTACTTTTTTAAAATTTATCTTCCTCATGCAATCATCCAATTTTTAATAGCATACTATCGGAGATTATTTTAACCCATACAATTATTTCTTCATATTATACACAAAACATTAATCATTACCAACAAAATAGCCACATGATTTTTCAATGAATAAATCCTCATCATGATCCCTATTCAGAAATGCAGACTTGAAATTTATTTGAAAAATTTTGTATCTTCATTGTGCAAGAAAAACAATAATGATTCTAATTGTTTCTAATCATTCCACCAGAGAAAAAGTCCCATAAAAATGAATTACTTAAATCTATGAGTAAACTTTCCACACAAATCATTCCTTGATCCTTATCACTTCAACTTCTTATTCATATTGTTCTAGAAAACCAATTTTATACCAATGATTTTTTTCATCTTGTGTATGAGTTTCCAAGTATCATTCTTTTTTATCTGATAAAACTCACCGTTCATGGACTGAACCCATTTCAGATTCTCAAAATCTTAATTCACATCATTCCACTAAACATTTGAATACATATAAGTGTGTGTAAAAAATATTGATGATATTCCGTTTTGACCCTTCTGATTTTGATCACCGATAATATTCTGAGATTCCACTTGATTCATCAGTATGTGATGAGATTTTCTATTTTCTTTCTTATAACATGAAATATCTGATTCCTATTCATATTCTTGAGTAGGATTACTTTTTTCAGTATATTTATCATTATTTTAACAAAAAATTGATATCATGCCCATCTTGTATATAAGATGGATTCTATTTATCTTTCACAACCTTTTAAATAACCTTAAAATCAACAGAATCAACTATTACATTATTGAAAAACCAACATTCTCTTCCTTCTTTATCATATCACAGAAAAATTAAATCTTTACCTCTCTTATTAAATTTTATAATGTTTCCATATTTCTTATTTATGATACATGGACTCTCCAATATTATTAAGTGTTTCAAAATTTTTGTTTTTTTTCATAAAAAGTTTCATATGGATTCAAATATGAACATGTTCTATAAAAAACTTTATTTTGGATATACACAATAATACTCAAGGAATGATTACAAATGTAATGAGAAATACCATGTTCATGTAACATTGTTCTACCCATGTCCACCAAACTTCCATTATTTATTTCAACAACCCCATTTTTTTGAGGAGTGAATGGTGAATTGAACCCTTGCCTAATTCCATTCTTCTTAACAAATCATTCAAATTATTCACTTCTATATTCATCATAATTATAAGTTCTCTACTAATTCACTAAATACTAAAATTATTTATCAACATTCATCCTGTTATTTATTAATTTTCATAGCATTTGACATATTTTTCAATTAAATAACACAAGTAATGAGATAAAATTCATGAGTGATAATAATGAAGTAATAATCTCCATTAATTTGAAATTTTATCATTTGAATGCACATATCATAATGAATAATTTATAGATTTTTTTTGAAAAAATTCCAACTTTCTTATGAAAATAATCTATAATATTTCCTTTCATAAAAATAATGACACACCAATCTATTCTTGATTACATATTAGGAATACCATGGACACTATCTCACTTAGATAAGTTTCTCATGTTTCTCTGACACTTGTGTCCCAACCATATATGCCATAACTGACTCTCTTACATAGTGACTAAGTAAAGATAGTTTTTTATTTCACCAACTTGAAAAAAGTTTTGACATGAACCAACCCACTTCAACCCTAAATTGGTCACCCGAGTTGATATATGAAAAGGCCCGAGAGACGTTCCTGATCCTCCTAGGCTGGTGGAAAGCACCAAGGGAATCCACAATGTTAAAAAAGGAATGATTTCACATAATAAATAAATAAAGAAAACTAAACAATATAAGATGTAAAAGTAGTTCAATATAAAAATGAAACCAAACAGAAAATCATTTATACAAGAATCTAAAAATACAACTAATCCACACAAGAAAAACCAACCGAACCAGATGACCACACAATCTCCATGTGTCCCCCGCAGGTTACTATCCAACACCAGATCAACCATCACCCAAGGTGAATGAACTCAATATTAAACAAGAGAAATGGATAAAAATAGAAAATAACGATACACATGTGTATTAAAACTCATTAGGATAGCCCGATAATTTATTCCCAATGAAATTACTTTAAAATAAAAGAAACATCAATCTCAAGTTTGATCTATAATATATAAAAGTATTCTTTTCTACATATTTTACTTAAAATAAAATTATGACCCATTTCCATTCATCATTTCAAAACCAGGTTCATTCCATTCATGATGCCAAAACCTTTTCAAGGGGAAAACGAAGCTTACATTTTCAACATTAACAAAAGAGGATAAAAAAATTTTCTTTAGAGTTGTTTTTCACAAACCATTTTGAAAACCACAACTCATTTTCTAAGAAAAATACTAAAAAAGAAGGAACTATAATTTTTACACAAAAATAAAAATGGAAATAAACATACAAATATCACATTCATTACTGTAAGAAACTAAGAGCCAATATAAATAGGTGAACCCAAGATATCTAAACCAATATATATGATACTAATACATGATACCCCGTCATTAGTAGCATGCCAATCATGATGAAATAAAAAATTCTCAATATGCCCAGCCACCCTTACTCAGGGCAGACCAAGGGAAAGTCCCATACCAATAAATCCAAATATATATCCATCTACTACGAGCCACTCATATGTACATCAACTACCAGTCCAGAAATAATTCCTATAAAATTCTCTCAATATGCCAGGCTCCCATGTCACTTGTATATAATGGGGTGAGAAAAAAGATGCTACCCAAGCATCCAATCACATGTATATATAATAATAAATCAACAATAGGAATCAAAATGTGCCACTCCAAGGAAAAATTCACATGCCATAGAAAAAATCGAACATAAGGATTCCATACTGAGGACCTCAAATAAATGTTCATGTGGATTCCAAATCAAGGACATACCACCCATTAAATATAACAAGGCATGAGAATCATCTTACATAGGTTTTTAAATTAAACATTTTTACCAATTTCACAATGCCACCTAAAAGGACTTTAATCTTTTCACAAAACAAACATTTATCAACATACAAAATTCACTTTTTATAAGGGGGTGTAAACACACCATTTCCAGCACCAAAACATTTACATAACCTCCTTGAAACATTCAGGTTACACATTGAATCCATAAGAAATTTTTTAAAATTCAAAAACATTCTAAGACCCAATACACATTTCTTTATAAAAACCAAACCACTTCATAAACCATATATGGAACCCAAAATATTGTTTCTCATGATTTCAATATATTTATAAATCCCAAAAAATCATTTTATATCACTTTTAACCCTTAAAAGACAACTGTGTATTTAACCGCACATAAGGCATGCAATATTTACTAAAACAAATTCAATTTAATACCCAACAAGGCATGAAACACGAATTGAATTCCATAAGTTCATTAAAGTTGTTTAACCATGTTCTATATAACACAAACCCCATGTGAAGACTAGGGGGAATTTTATCAAACATATGCTGTGTACATTTTTAACAAAACATTTCAAGTTATCATAAAAAAGGGATTAAAACATCATTTTCACATGAAATAGTTTAATACAAGGTTAGAATATACATATTTTTCAACCAAAGAGGGTGAAAACAAATCAAGGAATAGATAAATCTAAAATTAAAAAGGCATGCAGAGGGGGTAACCTACCTCATATCCATGGTGCGACGACAACGCCTACCTGAAATCACTCCACGAGGGTTCTAAATCCCTACATCTACAAAGATAAATACTTAATGGGAAAAAATACCCAAAAAATTTAAGCAAAAACAAAACCCTAGGTCACCATGGCCATAAGAGAATATAAAATCAGGCACAAAAGAGAGGTTAAGGAAGGGGTTATATGAAAGGGGGGGGGAGCTATGCTAGAAAGAAGGGGTAATGTCGGTGAAGCCACGTACCAGAGGAGTTCTACGTCAGATGGAGGGTGCAGTGCCGGAGAGGATTCATACAGTTGGGTGGCTGGTGCACATAAGAGAGGGGTTAGCCGGCCGGGTTGCGGACATGTCAAGAGAGGGATGCTAGTGGGGAAGAGCACCGACAAGGAGCGGCGCCGACGGTGGGTCGCTGGAAGGGGAGGCATCGACCGAAGAGGATACACATCACGGGTTCATGTGCCGCACATGTGAGGGGGAAGAAGGGGGATCATGGAAGAGATGTGGGAAAGAGAGTGAGAGAGAGAGAAGGGGAAAAAGCAAAAAATAAAATAAATAAAAATAATTTAATAATAATATTTATAACACTAATAACTTAGTAATTATTATTTTAATCTTCAATAATAATAATAATAATAATATCTTAATGGTAAAAAAATATTTATTTTATTTTAAATAATAATAATATTTATAAATTTTTTAATAATAATAATGATAATGTTAATAATAATAATAATAATATTACCAATTAATATTATCATTATTATTATTATTAAAACAAAACTTTTAATTTTATTTTACTTTTCCTAATTTATTTTAACTTTCATTTAACTCCATTTTATTATTCATTTAATTTTTAATCTATTTTGAACACCAGGTAGGCCGTACGGTGACCATGGTGTAGCCGCACGGTCTCCGAACCATGATTTTCCCATGCACCAGATACTACTAATCTCAAAACACTCATATTTGAATATAAACTCAAAAATTATGATCAAGACTCAACCCGAACCCCCAAAAAATTATCCAAATCCATGAAAATAAAAAATAATGCAATTACAAAGGCCTGGGTGATACTATTACCCCCACCACTAACTCTTTCCACCTCCGAAAATACACAACACATTCCAGCCAATTGATCAACGCCTAAGGATTCCACATGAATACGATCCAACCTCTTAATTCAGGGACATTTCACTGACCACCAATGAAACTCAAGCCCATTACCCAAAATGATACAACAACCCATGACCTCCTACCATGAACAACGAAAAGGATCAAACCACCCCATCCTTAACCCATCAAAAACTAGACCATTGGGACTTCTCCCAAGGAACCCCACACTCACAGAAACTAAAACAGAAACTTTGAAATCAATGGATTTTAAAGAAGCCACATCAAATGGATCAACCAAACATAACCTGAAATAGATCATCATCATAGGGGAAGCCAGAATAGACTCCCGACCATTATAATTCAACTATAATATGATAACATCTTAAGAGAAATCTCAATGAGACCTGCAATGGGTCTCTCTACCATTAAAAACCTACTAATAATGACCAAATGGAAATTTTACATGAACCAAAAATGAGCCTCTGCCACACGGGCCAAAAACCCTCACCACTTGGGCCAAGAGGGAAGGGTACCAATGAGTGGACCACTAAAACACAACCATCAACTACCAAACACTCTCCCCTCACAAACAAATAGAAACCAAGACTGCACCTGACTCACATGGGTGGTCCACATGATGAAATTGATTGGGAACTCAAAAACTAGGAGGAACATTATAGAAATAGCATTTGGGATAAGTCCAACATAATTTTTAAACTGGAGGAAATTATTGGTGACAGAGAAAACATAATAGAAATACTAGAACTCCCTCACTACAATGGTGTAGGCAGAATCCTAACCAGACTCCTTAAACCACTACAGTTCCTGACTCTGCGCCAGCTTCACTGCAGGACCTGTGGCAGGAGCTCTAATGTATGAAGAATATATTGCATTGATTTCAGGATATTATAATCCATACCTAGTACTTGTATCACCAGATAAGGTAAAAATAGAAAGACCTGAATACTGGAAATGAAACAACAATCTCATAGAAAACATGAACTCATAAGGAGACTCACAACATCCCATACATTCCCACTCCAACAAAAACCCATGGAAAAATATCCCTTAAATTGGAAGGAAACATAAAAAAAACTTCAAATAACTTTCCAACATCACATCACTTATGAGGATTTCCTCTATGATGATTTTTAGCAATGCCCTGACAGAAACGTTGTAAGTGACCCAAGCGTCCAAAGGCCTCGCAGGGATTCATAGCATTTGAACATGATTGATTTTTGTGGACCATCTTTCCACACTGATAACATATGAGGAATTCCCATTCTAAAGAGGTCGATGAAGGATCCTGATGAATTTTTATTCCACGACCCGCTCCATCAACATTCAACAGCTTCCTCATCTCCTTACCAGAATCTCAAACACTGATCCTAGGGATCGTTGGAGGGAAGAATACCTTGTGCATTCCCTCTATCACAGCTTCAACATGGAAATATTTCCTTGAAACATCGAAAAATAAAATTATATTTATTTCTGACACCTTCGATAGTAGGTCGGGATGAATCCCAATCGCGAAACATTAAGCCTTCGTGGAATCATTTGAAATATACCCAAGCTTATAAGGGATTATATCTAAAAAATGATGGGAATACTCCAACACTGATCTACCACCCTACTGCAAACAATCCAACTCCTTCCCCATTATCACCATTTCTTTCTCATATAAATACTAATGAATGAACAAATACTTGAAAAAATCCCAACTAAGATCTTCACGGGGATTTTTCTAAGACACCAACTTCAACCACATCCACAGTGAAAATTCAGGCATGAAAGTTGTAATCTTAACCTTAAACGAATATCGAAACTCAAAGAGGATAATGTTCCTTTCTATCTTTCATATCCACTCATCTACTATGTAAGGGTCTGCTTAACCATAAAAGAGAGATGGATCCACCTTTCGGAACTCAAGAATAAAATCCTTAGTCGAACTAATTGGAAATCCCATTAACGAAGATTCACCTGAAACCACACTAAAATCACCCATCAAAGCTACATGGGGAGAATAACTGGACAAGAAAAATTCAAGAACCAAATCAAGGCCAACTCAACAATAAAAATCCTCAAGATCAAACACCGCATAGTTTATAAGAGTTGAACATAAGAAAACAAGCCATTATAGCATCACAACAGTCCTTTTGAAAACATAATTAATTTAAAACAAACATGGTGGGTTGACCACTTTCCATTGATATTCCTTAGAGTCTCACCCACGTACATGTTTTCATGCCACTCTGAGAACCCATCCATCATGCCATAATGAACATCCATTCACATTCCCATATACCACCATGCATGAAATCACCCATAAGAACACCATGGATACAATAAAATATCCTCATTTTCCAAACCAAATCATTCATCCCATTTAAAAAATCATGTAACTTCCACAAGCTCACTAACCACCAAGTTAAAATCATTTTTAGATTCCCACACATCAAACCATCTCATTATGCTTGAAAATAAAATCCCATAGATTTTCATCAAATATATTTTTCATTTTTATCAAAACATTTTCTAGAAATTCAACAAACCATACTCTACTAAAAACCATTTGATTAAAAACAAACTTCTTCCCATTTAAAACAACTTCTAAAATAATCATCCTCCTTCCATAAACCCCATTTTTTGATCGATAAATCTCTATTCCATTAAACCATTTCAATTTTTTACCCCTAAGAGGAAACATGAGAAAAAACCATTTTTCTAAATCCTTTCACAAAATTAATTCTAAAAAACATCTTTCCCACTCTCCCAAAATCCAACCATTACCACTAAAACCCCATTTTTCAAAAATCCAATACAATGGCCATCACAAAAATTTTCAAAATTCAACGATTACCCAAAAAAGCTCAAAAATGGAACAAGTTTCGGTGGGTGACCTGACCATATGGTTGGCATCCATATTCTAAACACACCACAATCACAGAGAGCCTTTTAAGACTATGGGTATATCTCTACATGGATTTCCAAGACCTATGAGATCATGGGAATTATTAACCCAACTCCCCTTGTCGCATTCCAATCACTAAACATTCCCTAAATACCAAGAAGACTAAAAAAACTATACTTCCCTTGGAAACATAAGGATCAGAATGAGAAACAGTTCACGACACTCTTCCCATACCTACGCCTCGAGTTTTGACAATCTGACTCCACATACCTCGACATCCCCATGTAACAGAGGGAGATCTGAAAAGCAAGATATTTTAAGAGTCGAACTTCTTTGAAACCATTTTATTCATGAACCAAGCCAGGTCAACCTTGAACCACTCACCCGAGCCCATCTAGGTAAAGGCTCGAGAGGAACTCCCGGTCCTCCTAGTATGGTGACATGCACCAAGGGAATCAACAATGTAAAAATAGTGAATGATTTCACCAAATAAATAAATAAATAAAACCAAGAAATAGAAGATTTACACGTAGTTCAATATAAAATTTAAACCAAACCGGACATTATTTATATAAGAATCTAAAAATAAAACTGATCCAAAAAATAAAACCAACTAAACTAGATGACCACACTATCTCTATGTGACCGTATGGGTTAGTATCTAACACAAGAACAACAATCGCCTGAGGTGACCAAACTAAAGCTGAAACATGTACATGGGATAAAAATATAAAAGAACTATAAGAATTAGTATTAAAAATCAGTATACTCTCCTAATAATTTATAACCAATGAACTTCCTTTAAAATAAATGAAACATCAATATGATGTTGGAATTAAAATATAAAAAAGTTTTTTTCTGCACATTTTACTTAAAAAAATATATGACACATTTCCTTTCTTCATTTCAAAACCTAGTTCATTCCATTAGTGATGCCAAAACCTTTTCACGGGGAAAGTAAATCTTACATTTTTAACTAGCACAAAATAGGATAAAACACTTTTGTTTAGAGTTATTTTTCACAAACCATTTTTAAAACCACACTGCACTTTCCCAAAAAAACACTACACAAGAAGTAATTACAATGTTTACACAATAAGGGCCATGGAAATAAATATACAAATATCGCATTCTTTTCTTCCAGAAAATAATATCAAATAGACATAGTTGATGCAAGGAGATCAGGAATAATCCAAAAATACTAATACATGATACCCATCCCCTGAAGCATGCCACACACAATGAAATCAAAAACGCTCAAGGCCACCCTAGCTGAGGACAGACCGATGGAAAGTTTGATAGCAATAAAACTAAATATATATCCACCTACTATGGGCCACTAGTTAGTATGTCAACTACCAGTGAAGTAATCATTCATGGAAAATTCTATTAATATGCCAAGTTCCCATGTCTCAAGTATATAATGGGGGTGAGCCAACCGATTCCATCCGAGCATCCAATCACATGTTTATATAATAATAATTCAACATGAGGCATTACCCTGTGCCACTCTAAGGACAGATTCCCATTCCATAGAACAAATAGAAAAAAGGAGTCCATACTGAGGACCTCCAATAATGGGTTACAAGGATTCCATAGTGAGGACATCCCACCCATTAAAAAATAACAATGAATGAGAGTCATCCAACAATGGTTTTTAAAATAAACATTTTTACCTATTTGAAAAAGCAGCCAAACTGGTCTTTAAGATTTTCATAGAACCAAAATTCATCAAAATAAAAAATCCACTTTTTATAAGTGGAGTAAAAACACCATTTTCCGAATTAAAACATTCACATAATGTCCTTGAAACATATTTGTTACACATTCAATGCTCAAACCATTTTTTTTTATAAAAAATAGAAAATATGATAAAACCTAATTAGAATTTCATTATAAAAAACAAACCATTTGGAAAAACATATAAGGAAACCAAAATATTGTTTTTCACACTTTCAATATAATTATAAATCCCAAAAAATAATTTTATATATCATTTAACCCTTAAAATCAAATTGGGCATTTAATTTCACATAAGGCATGAAATATTTAATAAAACAATTTCAATTTAACACCCAACAAGGAATAAAACACCAATTGAATTCCATAAATTCATTAAATTTGGTAAACCATGTTCTAAATAAAAAAAACCACATGTGAATACTAGTGGGGAATTTTTTCAAACATGATGTGTGCACATTTTTAACAAAACATTTCTAGTTATCACATAACAGGGCTTAAAACGACATTTTCACACCAAATAATTTAATCCAAGTATCACATATATGTATTTATCAACCAAAGAGGGTGCGAAAATAAAAAAACAGATGAAGATTATATAAAAAAGGAATCTGAAAAGGGGAACCTACCTCGGATCCCTAGCGCGACAACAATGTATACTCGGAATCACTACAGGCGGGTTATAAAACCCTAGATCTGCCAAGAGAAAACCTTAATGTGGAATAAAACCTAAAAAATTGAAGACAAAACAACACCCTAGGTCATCAAGACCATAGGAGAAGAGAAAATCAAGAAAAAAAGAGAGGATAAAGAAGGAGGGTATACTGAAGGGGGTGGGGAGCCGTGTTGGAAGAGGGTGTCGTGCCGGCGAGGCCACGCTCCGGAGGAGGGCCGCACCGGCTTGAGGAGGCAGTTCCAGAGAGGGGTAAGCCGAGTGGGTGGATAACATGCTTAGGAGAGGGGTCGGTCGACTGGGTGTCTGACATGTGTAGAATAGGGACATTGGTGGGGAAGAGCGCTGGTGAGAAGCGACACTGGAAGGGGGATGTGAGAAAGGGAGGGGGAGAAGGGGGAGTGTGGGAGAGAAGGGTGAAAGAGACAGAGAAGGAAAAAAACATAAAAATGGAATAAAACTAATTTAATTATAATATTTATAATACTAAAAAAATGATAATAATAATTTTAATCTACAATAATAATAATAATAATACCACAATGCTAAAAATAAAAAAAAAGAAATTATTTCATTTTTAATAATAATAATGTTAATAAAAATTTAAATAATGCTAATGATAATAATAATAATATTCCCAATTAATAATATCATTATTATTATTAATTCAAAACTTTTAATTTTATTTTACTTTTTATTATTTTTTTAACATTCATTTGATTCCATTTTATTATTCATTAAAATTTTAATTTATTTTACACACTTGGAAGGCCACATGGTTACCAGGGCATAGCCACAAGGTCTATAAACCATGCTCTGCCCATGCAATGGATGCAGCCAAGCCCAAAACAATCATCTTTGAATAAAAAATCAAAAATCCAGACCAGGACTCAACCCAAACCCCTAAAAAATTATCCAAATCCAATAAAATAATAAAATAATGTAATTAAAAAGGTCGGGTTCAACAATATTTCTTTTATATGTTATCCTCTTGTAAAAATCTTTCTATCTTACTATATTTTCACAACAAGCACATATTTTCTAAAAACAAATTTTTCGGATGTATGAATCCACCAAAATACTAGAAGTATCCATAGAAATAATACATTCATCTGAAACATCCATGTTGTTGGGAAATATGCATATGTTTCTCAACAACCTTCTTATCTTTCTCTTATAAACTTTATTGACCACTAACCATTCTTTTATCAATTATAATCTTCATTTTCATCTCATTTTTTTCATCCTTATCAGTACCATTAGTAATAGAAAATTTTGCGGGCTCAATAATTTTAGAAACTTAGGAATTCTCCACATTTTTTGTTTTGGCCACATATATAACATTTTAGTTTTATTCTTCTCATAAACAACTTCATCTTTATTATAATCCAATGAAGGTAAAATTTGATCCATATCAGGTTTACCATTTCTAGATCTTTCACCAACAATAGAGATGCGGTTTTTAAAACATGTACCTCTCTGTTCAGATTTGGAATGTTTTTTTAACATGTTCCAACTCTTTCCTTCAGCTTTACTTATAGATGTTCATTACAATTATTTTTTTATCATGATATTTATTGAAATAATCATTTTATTTTAGTATCTTGAATTTGTCATCTAGAAAACATTCTTGAGTTTTTGATGAGGAATTTTCAATTTTGATGTTCCAAATTTCATTTTCAAGACTCCTAAAATTCCTCAATCATTATTTCAATTCTTCTTTAAGATGAAATTCTAACTGGGTTTCTTCATCTCCAGAACTGATGCTTTAGAATGATTCATTATTGAATCCTGCAATAAAAGTATTCTTACTAACATGCATATCAGATCTTTCAGATTCATCTTCATTGACTTCATCTTCATCATCTTTAGATAATAAACTACTCCAATTAGATTTGGAAGATTTTCCATCTTTCCCTCTATTAAAAGATTTAACATTATCACCTTATTTCTTCCACGACATTATTATCCTTCATTATTCTTCATCACAATCAACTTATTTCTTTCTTAGAAGAAAATTATCTATAAAGTGCTCAATAGATCCATATTCAAAACACATTAAGGGATGTTTTCCTTTGCATTTAACTGTACTTGTTCTCAATTTTTTTGAAAATAAGGATATAATTTCAACAAGTTTTTTAAAAATTTAATTTGTAGAGTTAGAGACAACAACATCATCTTCCTCAAGAACCTTAATTGATTTTTCATTCTTGTCTACTTTAAAAGACATTTCTCTATCATCTTTCTTTTTTCCCATTATGAATTTATCCCTTCTCAATCCATAAGTAATGAGATCACTATAAATATAATCTAAAGATAGAGTTTTAGGATATGTATATGATAATGAGGATACATTAAAATAAAACATGGCAGGAAGAATTATTAATATCTTCTTAACAACAGTATAGTCCTCTATATTTTCACCAAGTCATTTGATACTGCTGAAAATGTCATTTACCTTGGTAAATAATTCCCTAAATTATACAAAGATACCCATTTTCAGATCAACAGGCTTCAACCACAAGTTTTTTAATTTTCCTTCTCACATTTTTATTTCGTTTTTATATGTTTTTCAACTTATCCCAAATACCTTTAGTAGTGAAAAAACCATCACCCTTAAAAACTCACTTTCCGAAAGTGATGAGATTAAGGTAGTTTTATACCTTTTATCATTATCAAGATTCTTTTTGTCAATAGATGTAAGAGGAACATCTTTATCGATAGAAGGAAAATAGCTATTTCAGCTTCAAGAACATTATACCAAAGAAACATAAGATAAGTAAACATTTTATCTTTCCAAATATGATAGTTCTTGCTATCAAAGTCCAGAATATCTTTACTATTGAAACAGTTGGTTCCCTAGACCAAACTATGTAGTAATTTTGATTACCGTATCATGTGTACAGTTAGATATGCATGATGGTATCTTACTATTATAGTGCAGACTTTTCTGCGTCCACTATAATAATGGTAATGTACAAAGGTTAATTGTCGTGTCGAGAGGTTATAGCAGATCCTAGGCATAATGAGAACCACGAGATACAATGACATTGATCTTAAATATATGTTCTATAGTCTAGGTACATCTTACTGACTAGACACAATAGATGTCTGACTATCAGGTTCTGGGGGCTCATAAGCATTGAGACTTTTTCTCATGAAGTTCACGCTTGGTGATCTCTAGTAGTGAGATCATGAGGGCAGACCCGTCAATAGGAACACCACATGTTTTGGGTGTCATTGGTTGTTCCTATCTACGAACATGTGTGTTGGTCTCCTGACATGAGACCATTACCAATGTATATCATTTGATTACGTAGTTTGATTCAAGATGGAAACCGTGGCAGTGATGTCATGGTGAGGTTATTTGTGTTGGGTGCGTCATTGGTGGTTTGACATTGGCTGAATGGTCAAGAAAGGATTTGTCACTTCTAAGTTCCAGAAGTGGTATATCTCAGGCCTGGTTGATCAGGATGGTGCCGTCTTCATAAGTCTTTAGCCAAAGCAGTAGAAAGGAAAATCCATCCGGATAGATCAACAAATAATAAAGCAAGATAAGGACGATGACACAGGAGTGCGTCCTGTTTTATGAGATATTTAATGAAAAAGAGATTATAGCATACATTCAGTGTTCTTAGGATGGTAGTCGTTGCTATGACTATCCTTATCTCTTTAGGGGCCGTGATGAGTTTCTAGAATCCTCTCTTGGTCTGTAGATTTTATTCACTGCTATCGAGATAAGGGCCTAAATGGTCACACACAATAGCGTATTCAAGAATCCACCCTATTCAGTTGAATAGGTATATGGACATAGTGGGCCCCACCATAGGGTCCGAGTGTTGTCCAAGTTGTCGAACACTAGAAGAATTAAATAAATTCATTAATATTCAAGTTATGAATATTTGGGATTGAATTTATTTAATGTATTCACGAGTTTAGTAAATACAAGAAAAATATTAATCGAATGAAAATTATTTAATATCCAAGGTTCGTTTAATATTAAGCGGGATATTGAGTCGAGTTAAATGACTTGGTTCTATCACATAATATTATATATATATATTACAAGTATGTGATAAAATATTAAATAATATTGGCGTAGTTTAGTTCATCAAAATTATTTATTTAGTGGACGTTGAAATACACGGGGGGCCGGGGAACCCTACCAGGTATTTATCAACGTCTCTATAAATAGGAGAGGAGGCTCTCCCTCTTTGTGTGAAAATCACTATTCATTCATTTTATGGAATGAAAGTTGAGAGCCTCTCTCTCCTCCTGATCTCTAGAGAGAGAATATCTCAATCTAAGATGTTCGGATCATGATATTTCACATGCATCGAAGGCTTCTCGATGTGTTGATCGTCATGATGTCGAAATCATCGTTGGATCACCACGCTATCACCCAGAGTATGACGATCGACGTTCCAGTGGATTTTTGGAGTGCGTGTGGATGATCTAGAGGGATCCTACTTCGGATCCTTCAAGCGACGATCGCCATCGACTAATCGCATTCGACCACACCTTTGGATTTGAAACAGGTACGTTTTCATTCTAATTTTGTTCTCCTTATAATTTACGCGAGATCCTCAGACCTCTCTGGGGCTCGGATCATCGACATCGACAAGTACCATCGATCCGCCGATGAAAATTTTAAAATCCCTAGCCCATCGGCTTCCGCTGCGGGCCCTAGAACCTAATTGTTGTATTAGAGGGACCACGTAAATTTTTTGAGCCTATAAAATTAATTTGCATAAAATTAAGTAGATGGTTCTAAAACGGTCTCATCGGTTCAAACCGCACGTCGATCCAATATCGAACGGCCAAGTTATGACCAGTTTAATTTTTCTGATTGGATCGAAGGTGCATTTTGATCTCGGGTTCCAATTTTATTTCATCTTGTTGAGCCGATTAAAATACAATTGGTTCATTAGAAATAAAATTAATTGTGGAAATTATATTTTCATAAATAATATAATTTGAACAATAATTTTATTATTATTATAATAATTATTTTGTTATTGTAATAATGTAATAATAATAAATTATTATTTTATTATAATAATTATATTATTATTTAATTTAAAAGGCTATCATTAAGCCTTTAGAAAATATTGGGAAGAATTCAATTTATAAAAAAAATTATGGTGGAATAAGACTTAAAAATAAAGTCTTAAATAAATAATAATAATAAAAAACAAAGTGGGGCTTTCTTTGCGGGTCAAGCAAGGAAAGAAAAAAAAGGGAAAAGGGGGAGGCCCATGGTGAAGAAAAAAAAAATGTTTTTACAAAGGGGTCCGGGCAGACCCCCTCTCCCTCACTATGCCGTGGAGCAGGCCGCCGTCATCCACCACTCCTCTTCGCGCGGCGCGTAGGAGTCTGCCCCGCTCGCAGCGCTGCACCCCAACTGCCTAGCCCGACCCCGCCTACACCTCTCATGCCGAACGCCCTACTTCTCCTCGCTGTAGGAGCACGCAACAGCAGGGCTGCCACGGCTGCACCCCGCACCCCCCCGCCCCCTCTCACTGGGCTACACATGCAAGTCACACCGATGGAGTCTGCGGGCGCAACACTGCAAGCCGCCAGGCTCCCCATGTAGTGGGCCACCTAGCCTCCCCGTCCTCCCAGCTTCCTCCACCCACCGGGCCAGCTCCTTAGGTGGACTTTTTGCAGCATCCAACCGTAACGCCAGCCACCCGAGGCCCATCCACCACTGGCCCCTTGACTTGCCTTCCCGGTCAGCCTCTTGTTTTGCCGGCCAAGCAGCCTGCAAGGCACCAGCAGCCGCGCAACCGCCTGGCTCAGCCCACCTTCCTGCCCGTCTGCTCTTTCTCCCACCGCCGCAGCGCACAAGACCACCGCCTTTAGGTCCGGGCCTCCCCTTATCCAGATCCTGGCCGCACCCACCTGTAGGAATGGTTCACCCCGCAACACCCTACACACCGTATGCTGCCTTCCCGGAGCCGACCCCCTTGCTCCACCGTGGCTCGTCCACAGCTATCCGGACGCCGTACACCTGGTTGCGGACGTCGCACAGCCCACCACAGCAGATCGCTACCATCGGCCGCTACCGACATGACTCTCCGCTGCCCTCGCAATGGTTGAACTCGGGTACAGGTAAAACCCAACTCATATTTAAATTAAATTAATTAATTAATTTAATTACCAAATTAAATTAAATTAATTAAAATATTAATTGTGTTTGAAAATAAATAAATTTTAATACCCATATAAAATTAATTCAATTTAATAATTAAATTGAATTAAGTTAAATAAATTTAATTTTCATATTAGAATTAAATTAATTAGAGAACCGATTATTAATTAAATTATTTGAAATTATTAATTCATTTAATTTAATTAAAAAAACCCTCATACTTATTTAATGAATTTTAATTTTTATCATGCATCATTTACCCGTATTAGGGGCATCGACCCGTGTATGTTCCCTTTTATTTAATTAATTATTCAAATGCGTGCGATTATTGTAATTAATTAAATAGATGGTATGTGCATCATCATTATTTTTTAGTTAAAATGTATAAGGACCTATGTGTCCAAGACACTTGATGTACATTTATACCCGAGTCCCCTCGCCTGCGCATGAATAATTTTGTACTTCGGACTAAGATAGCGAGTGATGTGGACCCCACCAAGATGAGGCAGTGCACGATGGTGCAAGATGATAAAATGTATAAGGAAGTGGCATGTGTTTTTCTATTAAAGTTCAGTTATGAGCATGACAACATAGATGAACAAGTTTAATAAAAATGGATCACATTCGTCGAGAGAAAACCAATAAAACCCTCAAATAAAATATTAAGTCACAAATAGCCTTCCATCATTCAAGTTTGAACAAAACCGGGTGTTTGAGGTGTCAGTCATGCCTCAGCTGAGGGTGCCTCTTACTATCGGGGAGTTATTATTCGTGTGGTGGGTTGGATTAACTAAAATTGTAGCAAAGAAATAGCCTTAGCTAATTTTTTGTAATTTTAGAGGCAAGAATTGAGTAAATCAGTAAATGTTTTTTGAAGCTGGGACTTCCCTCAACAGATCAATGAATCACGAGTTAATGCAGTTGGCCAGCAAAAAGCCTACCTTGGACCCTCCGAGTAGTGGCGTAGCCATATATTTTAGACTATGAGGGAGGTTCAGGGATCCTTTCCATTGGAACACTCACGAGTATTCCAATTCTAGTGCAAAGGGTTCCTAGAATTCGAAAAATTAGTGGGAGACATTTAATGATTAAATTAATCAATTATGTCTAAACTGGTAATCACATAAAAGTACAATTTGCTAAAGTATATTTGTAGATAATGACAAGAAATACCACAATAAAACTGTGATAAATATTAGGCAAAGTTAATGTCTAAACTAAGCACAAATTTCCAAAGAGTAGTATATCCGCTTGAACACATTACTACCATAACCGAAATTCAAGGTGCTTATGTCCCAACCTATTAATCCACCTTTAGAAGCGAGGGTGTAAAACTGCTTACAAGGGACTCATGAGTCATGCATATGATGGAACTGTCATAATGCTATCATCAAAGTCTGATGTTAGTTGTGGGCTCTACATCAAGACATGTATGATGTTACATGTAATCTCATCTCCAAGATCCTTTTAAGGAGAATGTGAAGCAAGATTTGAATGTGATGGTTGCACTCAGTTTGTGTAAAGTGAAAGACGATTCAAAATCTTTCATGTCATCCCATTATTATACCTTTTACACCCAATTAATCTAGTTTCATTTAAATGTACAAAAGAATGGTATAGAGTAAACGCTTCATTACCTTTAAGGTAACATTTGCCAAGTAATAAGAATATTATAGATAACGCCATCTTTTATTCTTATGGAGAATACATTGAATGACAAGGAAAAAATTCTTATGGAAAGTTATGTCAAAGGCACCTTCATCATGTCCTTAAATGAAAAGTGGTTGGTTATTTAACATGAGGTTATTTTCATCACATAATGAAATGAATTCATGCAAGTTTATAAACTGAAATACAAGAAGCAAGTACAGGCTTATCGTTCAGTTTATATTCATCAAGTATATTAATGTTTCTAAAATAATTCTTGGGTATTGAATATAATATGCCAATAACATATGTATTTAAATACAGTAATCAATCAAGTAGAGAAACATTACTAGGAGTAAAGTTTCTTCTCCAAGAAGCTGAGAAAGGGTGATTCCTAAGTCAGCGGTGAGAAACACATAACTTCTAATTTCCAAGTGATTGATTCAAATTGAAAAAATTGTTGATTAGAACCAAAAAAGTTTATCTCATTTGCCCATTTGGACATGAAGATACATTATTACATGTTTTTGAATGAATATTGTTTGTGGAAACATACTCAACAAATAGTTCACTGCTACTTGAATCAATCGTAATATATAATGAATATAAAATGTAAGACCTACCCAGTTGTGGAAATGTGATTATTTGTCAAGTAAAACTAAAATTTGACATCAACTATATACCTAGTTTGGTATTTATTCTTGGCACAGCTAAACACCTTTGGTATTATTGACATCCTTAGTTTAGACAAAGAAACCTTTAGAAATAAAGGAATGCCACAAAGCTTTTCTAGGTTAGTTCAACAAGATAGTGTGAACTATTACAAATAAAGCAAGAGGTAAAGATACTTCATAAGTTTCATTTAAGTCATTAAGGAATGTACCATTGAAGTATAAGTTTGGTAAGAAGATATGAGTTGCTTCGGATTAGCATGCTGAATAATATCTTGACCAAACAATCATCGATCAAGATAATGTAGTGTGGAGTAATTCCTAAACGCATGTTACCTTATCTACATCACCGTATTGATGTTTATAAGGAGGATCAATGGCGAGTCTTACATATTAAAATTGATCAACAAAATTTAGCATGGAGAAATTCCTAAACTCACATTTTATACATCAAAGTTAGGATGTAAGTTGTATCAATTTTACAACCTGCAGAAACTTCCATTATATTTCATGATGTGCTTTGAAAATAACAGATTAAACCCATAACCAATATTCCAACTAAAATTAAAAATGGATATCATACGAGTCATAGTTTGATGGAAAAATTTATTATGTCATAGGACATGTTTAGATACAAAGCATTTTTTAGGATTTAAAAAAACATGCATAAAGTTAAACACATTGTGTATATGAGGTAATTATCCTAAAAGTTTCTTAAGATATTACCTAAATCCCTAAGATAGAAAAGATGTAGTCAAGTATTAGACTACATTTCTATACAAGGGTTTACATCTCTATTAGAGATAGTGGGAGCTGAATTGACTTGGACGTAGTCAATGCTCGAGATGCACAAATGGTTGGCATAAGGAACAAGTTCCATAAGTACATGTGGAATAGGCATGTTCTAGAGACACATACTATGTAGGAAGAATGAAACTATGGTGATGGTTTTATATTCACCGCAGCCGGTGATAAATTATTCATTAAGAATAATAAATTCTACAAGTAAGCAGTATATGGCAACGAGCTAAGATTGAAAAGATCAACTAAAATTCAATAATGGATTCCATGTATCAAATTGAAAAGGGGATTATAAATTGAATACTACGATGGATATTCAAATGAAATGATACATGGATGGTACAAGTATGGTACCAATAAGGATAAATTGGTTATACCATGTTGGTACGCCTAAATCTATTAGAATTTTACTTGTCATATCTGAACTTTTATGATCATTTTATTGTTCATTGGATGTCAAGATCATCTTTCATGGAAGGTGTCTATACAACACAACCAGAAAGAGATGATGACATCAAATGATGCCAATAAGGGTTGAATGTTACTGAAATCCAATTCTATATTAAAGTAAGCAACAAGATCTTAGAGTGTTCATTATAAATTAATCTTTTCCTTGTGTCTACCAAAGGTTAGTGGGAGCGCCAATGTTTTCCAAATGAAATATGTTCGGTAACATATGGAAAATAGATTTTGATCTTACAATTATATAAGATCAGGTTAAAAGAAATTCTCCAATGATTGACTTCAAGTAATAACCTAAGTTCTAGAGAACAAGATCCGCTGAGGTAGATCCAAAGATTTCTTGGTCCTAGTCAATCATACATATAGTGACATTGTATTGAAAAATAAAAGTTGGAACAATTCATGTTCAGAATTGTTGCCTATGTCACATGACTTAACCTCTTCAAGTTAACATGTTCAGAACATAGGAAGAGATTAAAGTTGTGAATTGATACCATATGATTTAGTGATGGATCAATGACATGTGACATAATATGTACAATAATTGATACTTCCAGGATATAATTTATTATAGGTAGATATCAATTATTTCTAAGAGCACTACAAGTGATGTAGTCAGAACTATCATCTTGTATTTTGGAAAGTAAAAATGATATGTACCTGGAATATGGAGAAGAAGTTATACTAGTTATGGTGGGATACAAACTAGTAATCCTTAGATCAATTTGATCTAGTGTCTTAGTTAGGCAAATGAGATGAGCGAGTCAAGCTCATAAAATCTACTGGTAGCCATACCTACAAATACCGAGTACGTTGCAGCAGTTATCAATAGCAATGATTTGTTCAAGTTCTTGGATTCGCACTTAGTGAGAAAAGTATTATCATAATGAGAATTATGATATTCTTACTAGACAAGTTGTCAAGTTATGAAAATGGAAAAAGTGATATACTCGGGGATAACTTATCTTGAGAAGTCTTACTTATGCAGATGAGGTTGCATATAACGGATATCCCATGTGGTGAAAACGTGGCAGGACCAACAGTTAAAGACATTACTTAGCAGAAGCATGGTATTTTCCATGTGATTAGCTAGAAAGATTAGTTAGAAAGTTGGATCTAGTGCAAGTGGGAGTATTGAAATAGTGGGTGCCCTAGACCCAACTATGTAGTACTTTTGATTACCGTATCATGTGTATTGTTAGATATGCATGATGATATCTTACCATTATAGTGCAGAATTTTCTGCATCCATTATAATAATGGTAATGTCTAAAGGTTTATTGTCATGTCGAGAGGTTATAGTAGATCCTAGGATATAATGAGAACCTCGAGATACAATGACATTGATCTTAAATATATGTTCTATAGTCTAGGTACATCTCACTGATTAGACATAGTAGATGTCTGAATATCAGGTGTTGGGGGCTCATAATCATTGATACTTCTTTTCATGAAGTTCGCACTTGGTGATCTCTAGTAGTGAGATCATGAGGACAGAACTGTCAATAGGAACACCACATGTTTTTGGTGTCATTGGTTGTTCCTATGTAAGGACATGTGTATTGGTCTCTTGACTTGAGACCATTACCAATGTATATCATTTGATTACGTACTTTGATGCAAGATGAAAACCATGGCACTGATGTCATGGAGAGGTAGTTTGTGTTGGGTGCGTCATTGGTGGTATGACATTGGATGAATGGTCAAGAAAGGATTTGTCGCTTCCAAGTTCAGGAAGTTTTCTATCTCAGGCCTCATTAATCAGGATGGTGCCACCTTCATAAGTCTTTGTCCAAAGCAGTTGAAAGGAAAATCCATCAGGATAGATCAACAAATAATAAAGCAAGGTAAAGATGATGAAACAAGAGTGCGTCCTGCTTTATGAGATATTTAATGATAAAGAGATTATAGTACACAGTCAGTGTTCGTAGGATGGTAGTCATTGTTATGACTATCATTATCTCTTTAGGGACCATGATGAGTTTCTAGACTCCGATCTTGGTATGTGGATTTTATTCACTGCTATCGATATAAGGGCCTAGAGGGTCACACACAATAGCATATTCAAGAATCCTCCATATTCAGTTGAATAGATATATGAACATAGTGGGCCCCGACATGGGGTGCGAGCATTTTACAAGTTGTCGAACACCAAAAGAATTAAATAAATTCATTAATATTCAAGTTATAAATATGTGGGATTTAATTTATTTAATTTATTTACGAGTTTAGTAAATACAAGAAAAATATTAATCGAATGAATATTATTTAATATTCAAGGTTCATTTAATATTAAGAAGGATAGCTAGTCGAGTTAAATGGCTCGGTTTTATCACTGTGCTAGCACCCGAAGTTCGACGATCGATGTTCCAACGGATTTTTGGAGTGCGTGTGAATGATCTAGAGGGATCCTACTTTAGATCCTTCAAGCGACAATAACCATCGACTAGTTTCAGTCAACCGCACCTTCAGATTTGAAATGGGTACGTTTTCATTTTAATTTTATGCTCTGTACAATTTACGCGAGATCCTCGGACCTCTCCAGGGCTCAGATTGTCAGCGTCAATAAGTATCGTCAATCCGCTGATGAAAATTTCAAAATCCCCGGCCCACCGGCTTCCGCTGTGAGCCCCAGAACCTAATATTTACTATTGACACAATTTATTTTCTCAATCAACTTATCTTCCAAACATATGCAATGAATAAATGTAGGTAACCTTCCACTATACTACCACTTTTAATTTCCCAGTCAAGATTGTGGTATCACTGAGAGGGGGAGGGGGTGAATCAGTGATATATTTCTATTTTAAGTGTCCTTTAATTTGAAACAATCTTCACCTCCTAATAATTATTTCATTCTCTACTGAAAAAATATATCAAGAACACATTCATAGGAACACAATTATTTACAAGGTTCAATACTCAACAAGAGTAGCTACGTCCTTGCTATTTTTTTGGAAATAATCAAATACAATAAAATCCACAAGAAAATAATCTTTTTTTTTGAGGAATACAATGAGTATTATATTCCCTTGGACTCATGTAGTAATATCATTAATTTAATAGTACATATTATTTTATTATAATGAAATGATATAAGATAATTTTTGTAACAATCATCCTATGATGCTACTAAATCACCTTTCACAAATTTTTTCTTCAAAAAAATTCTTCTCTTCCTTACCCTACAGTAGGAAAGAACTTTTTCTCGATGTTATAATGATACTCATTTTGATTCCTAGTCCATTTCCCAAGTTTGATTGTTCAATATTATAAATTTCTCTATAAATATACATCTGAAACAATTCTAAATTACTTTTAATTCATCCTGGAAATCTCAATATGAATTTTCATGTCTGATTTCCTATCAAAATACGATAGCCAGCTGAATAAAATATTGCCTCTTTTCTTTTCTTTCTTCTATCCTACAACTTCCTCTAGTAAGAAAAATCCGAAAAATTATTCTACCTATAATTTTGGTGCTTCTATACCTTCTTCTCAATAGTACATCCATATCAAGAATGTACAATGTACTTTATCCTTTTATTGGAATCCCAAAATGGTTTTGGTGGGATTCCAAAAGTATTTTCTACTCAAAAAAATTCCTCAAAATCTATATTTCCCTTGAATTCCAGATGCATTTATGTCTTCTTTAATGCTTCTAAACTCTTCTAAAATATTCATATAACTTCATCTCAATTCAAACATCTTAAGCATATTCATTCTGATTCTAATTACAATCTGGACTACCTGATATGATTTCATCATTAAAATGGAAGAAATTTGTAACTCCTATTTTCTTGACCTACTTGCCTAAAAATAATAACTAAAGACATCTCATTAAATTTCTCTGTACCAATTGAAAGGAAAATGAAAAACACATGACTTCCCATTATGGTGATCTATAATAACTAACAAAAACAAAACCATACATATATATTGAACATCAAGCTACCCTTGAAAACACTTTTGAATCTTCTTCAAAATCATAATGAAATCATCCTATCCCCTTTTACAAGTCTTTTAAAAATCTATAAACTAGATTTTTCTTCGCATGGTCATAAATTTGATGATACTAAATCCAATAGTGATATTGGTGTCAACATTTGTGTGATAGATAATTCTATACTTCATTACGATAATTTGTGTCAGCCACAATTTGATAATTCTTGACCCAATTATAAGACATATTATCTAAACATTGAATACTCCTATAGAATTTCTCTTTACCCACATGTTTCCATATTAGAGAAAAAAAACCAATAATTCATTTTATGAAAATGGTTGACTAAATTTTTGATCTATCTGTAACATTATTTTTGTATCAGCCTTTAAAAATGTTACATCTTTTCCTTTTCATTAGTCCCAACTACGCCGAATGAATAAAATTCTTCTTCTAGTGATTACGATTGAATACTTAATCTGATGCACTCATATCAACAACTTCAACTTTAACAATTTCATTTTTCCTCAATATGACAGTAATGAACATTCAACACTCATATTATTTGGATGATTTATATATTTTGGATTTTAGTCTAATTGAAAACCACCACCTTTCGTTTCTCATATTCTAATCAAGAAAACCTGCACATCCTTTAGAAAAATTAAAATATGGTGATCTTGCACCAATGATCTGATACTGGAAAGCTTTTACTTCTATAACTTCCTTTCTCCAAAAACGTTTTCTTTATGCATGAATTCCTTAATTATTTTTAATATGCTAAATTACAGCCTCAATATTTTCAAATTTATATTGCAATGTTTTTTAACTTCCCATTATTCAGTAAAATCATTCTTTCCAACCACCTGAATATGATTGGAATAACTTTTCACTCGTCAAGCTAATATCACATGTTTGACAACATACTTATTATTTTTTGGAAATATAGAACATATAATGAATAATATGTTTTTTAATGTAATGTAATGTAACTTCACATTCTTCCAGAAACATATTTATTTCAATCTGCCTGCATATTATTGAAAAAAACTTTTATCTCATCAAGATATAATCAAATGTTTTACAACTTACTTATGAATTTTTGGAAATATAAAATAGAAAATCATCATGATATTTATATCAGATCCATGAATACTCCAAAGTAGTACCTCATTGTTATTTTTCTTTCATTCCCGATATAGGTTGATTCTAATGAACCTTTTCTTCCACAAATATTCTTCTCAGTCCAATATAATTTCATAAGAAACCTGAGTCCAATTTATTGAATATAATGTTTACTCTGATTGTTATGTTTTAAAATTTATTTGATTCATCTTATTTCAAAAACCATGGACAACAAATAAAAACACATTTACAAAAAAAAACTTCTTCTAACATCCAAAAACCTTCCCTAGCAAACACGGTCCCAATAGAAGTATATATTCTGGAATGGATATGTGTATATGTATTTACATTTGATTATTTACCCTATATATTATCAGAAGATAGTGGTGGAATATTCAAGAACTTAATACCTCAATCCATTCTCCTTAAGGTAAAATCGTTTACATGTAATGATTTCTTGAAATATTGAAGTTGTATACTTATGAGAGAGCAGGTAGAGAGGTCAACAATGATATGTTATATGGATAAAACTCATTGTTTCTCTCTTTAAAACTCTATTACATCATTATGTATAATTAAATAACTTTATTTTTTACATATGAGGAAAATGAAGTGAATTCCCCTGTAATAAATGACATGGAGATGTGTTTCCACCTACACCATTAAGAACTCATAAATGATATTCTCCAAGGCATGAAATCAATAGTAAAACATATCTAACTCTCATGAAGAATGAAATAGACTCCCAATATTGTTTTTATTCTCAATATAAATGTGATTCTCAAAATTTTAGATCACTTATAGGAACCTATTGTTGGTCAATTAATCATTCCCTTAATAAAAAATAATTAGGAAGTGTTTTAAATTTGAATGTATGTACCATCAAAGTAGAGGGTTATAGTAGAAGGATCTTACAACATAGTTGAATGTATGAAGTCTATAATTTTGAATCTTTGTGATGAATTTCCCCCTCTTCCACCAACAACTCCACCACATGAGAGATTATCTGTAAGGGAAATTAATAGTCTTAGTAGTTATAAAAGATGATAATATTCACTCACTATGAGAAGAGGTTTGGGTATTATATATTCTCACTAGACTCATGAATTATTTTAGTGGTTTCAGGATGATGAGTTCACGTACAATGATTTTTTGATGTGTTCTATACACTTGAGAGTACTAATTATGCAAGATCCTTTCACATCTACTCATATAGAAATATTTCTTATAGATACTTTGATAGAAGAGATTACTGGTATTTTGGAAATTACTGATGATCTAATTAAAAGAGTCATTCCCCATGTTAAACCATGGATGATGGGGGACATCATGGAATTTATGTATTCAAGAGAATCAAACCTCTATGGAACCACCACACCTTTCCTAATGTGTGGAAAATTTGTTGTAGTGATTGGGGGAGAACATAAATAAATATATTACTCAAATATTAAAATACTTATTCAATCCAAGAAAACATTGGTAGATGATTTAATAGAGGCTCTAGATAATAGAATGCTAATTTTCTATTATCTGGATACACATACACTTCCAAAAGTGGTTTTTATGGGGGTTATGAATGGTGATGTGAAAGATGGATTAGATATTGTTTTTCTAGAATATACACACATTAAACTAATACTAGTGAAAGATACCACCATGGTTCTAGTTATATAAAATCCCTACCTTCATGAATAAATGAATCATATACATTTTGAGGGTCCCATAGAAATACAATGGCGATTGAGAAGTGAGAAAGGCTGGGGGGAAAAAGAGGGTTGAAGTTGGCGTCTAATAAAGAAACATTAGTTAACATTACTTAATGTCCTGGGTTGGTGTATTATCTTATGAGGAATAAATATTATAACATCTGATCTGAAACCGGTCTTATTATAGTCATAATATCAGTACATTAAAGTTAGTAACTCTTGAAACTTATGGATCCTATAATATTTTCAATTGTTATGTATAACCCTACTAATCGAAAAAATTTCATGAATAACTCAAAATAGAGGTTACATAGAATAACTGATGTAATAGTTCTCACTTGTTCCTATTGTCCTATCAAAAGATGAAATTAAATTTCATATGTAAATACATTAAGTTCTTACAATAATTGAGGTATAATCCTAAGGAATAATGTATTATTTCCATGAGAGGATCATCCTTTTATAACAACACACAAGGAAACATTTGTCGATAAGCCTAAGGTTTCATCTTATGAAGGGAAATATTCCCAACTCATTTATTATATATATATATATATATATATTCACCCAAAATACAATAGTATCTTAAGGTGTTATATGTATAAATTATAGTGAACCAACCATTATCCGTTGAGATTCAATGAGTTATTATTTTAATGCATCATGCATATGGAAACACAAGGATTTCAATTTTTCGTATGTTATCACATCTGGGTGCTGCTGAGATAATATCCTATTTGAGTGATTTGACTCTAAATTATGTTTCATAACTTGAAATGACCATTGATACAAACCCTAAGGAAATCACATTCTAGTATTATGTGTGGTAGTAACTATTGTTGAGGATCTTAAAATGGATCGTGAATACTCCTCTCAGAGAACATGGTATCAAATGATAGTACCTAATGTAGGTATTCATCACATGGGGATTTTGTGGGTATGATTACAATGAAATCTACTCAGAAGTGAAGGATATGGTTTCAACTTGAGAACTAATGAGGATACTCTAGTCAATGATCGGTGCACTAAAAACTATTCACCATTTTGTTGTAGCTAGGAATATTTTGTTGTTGTGTCCCTCAATCATGTTGTAGTGGATGTAGATAATAAATGTTGAATAACAAAGTGGTGATCACTTATAGAATAGCTACATAATGAGTCACATAAAAATTATCATGATTTTTATCACGTCTATTAGGATATAGTTAATGTTGAAAAAGAAACTAATGGGAAGCATTAACTGCTAATGGATGTAAAATATAAATGTATCACTTCTATTCTGATAGTAGTTGAACTATTACCTCTTACAGAGTTAGAGGTTGGTATGTTATGTATAATATGGATAGATATAAATGAATATATGTAAATAATTATTCCTCTTCAATATAAATGTATCATTATTCGTAATGACAAAACAATCATCTTTTTTCAAGATACTCTAGATTGAGGATTTTATTCTCATTTTTATTGATCAATGACTTATGACCATTTATGTTATTAATTTTCATTCATTACACACATTCTATATCATATGAATTGTGTTAATATAATAATTTGAGAATCTATGGGTGGAAAAATCATGAAGATAAATAGAATCCATTTCAATATATAATTGATAATGTGAAATGTCAAACAAAATTCTCAAAATGACTATGTTAGAAAGACTTACTTTCTATAATAGATAAAAAATGAGTATAGGCTTATATACCATCACCATAACACTAGGGTTGTTTTGTAAAGATGAAATATTTACTCTTGGGCGTGTCTCATACACAGGTATAGAAATAACTATAATCACTATAACATTAGAGTTAGTCTATTTTATTAAAATACTACCTTATTTTCTTAGCTAAAAAATGGAATAGGACTAATTATAATCACTATAACTATAAAAATGGTCTATTTGAATGAATTATTTCCTATTGGGTATGGATCAACAATAGGTATATACATTACTATAATCATTGTTATATTAGAGTTGGGTTATTTTGATGAACAATTGGCTCAATGTGATGAGGACTATGAATGGGGAGATTTTTAAGGCAGATTATAATGTTTAAATTGTTTGAGAATAAAGTTTTTATTTATTTATGTATATCATAATGATCCCCTAGACTAATAAACCAGGTATATGAGAATGAGTTAATGCTCAATTTTTTTCCTAAGCTAAGGAACCATGTGAGACAAGTCTAATTTCAGTTGGAATCATATTATAAATACCACATTCATTGTGTTTTTATTTTATCCCCTAACCTTTTCCTGATCCTAATATTGGAATGGACTATATGTGAAGGGATATATATTTTTATTTTGTTTTAATTTTTAGATATTTAATCTAATTTTATTTTTTAAATTTTCAACTTCAAATGATTAATTTATCTATGATCATATGAGTGTCGTGTCTAGTGTGGGAAGACAAGGTTTTTACCTTATATTCAATTTATAGTTTTTATATACCATTCATATTATGTCTCTTTTAATATTTAGTATTTCTCTATTCACACTATACTGATGTAGTTGATTGATTAATATTTGAAAACATTAAACTCGGTGAAAATAGTTTATAGTTATGTTTCATGGACCAAAATGTGGGGTAACCTTCATAGAAAGACATGTGAAGTGAACTTAATGTAAAATATAAGATATTTATTTCACCAATAAAAATGATACCATGAATAAACATAGTTTAATCAACCCAATATAAATAACCTCAATTTTTTGCGAATGTTGGGAATACACTATCCTAGAGTGTTCAATGGTTTTACTATGTATTCTCTAGAAGTAAATACATTCATTGTCCAATTTTTAATGGAAGTGGTGACGAAATGGATTCGATTATTTTACTACCTAGGATGACATGTCAATGACCATATGGAAATATGAGGATTCACGTTTCAATTAATAAAACTCATACCATCATTTCATTTGATTTATATTCACATGAGAATGAATTCTTAATATATTAAGATAGATATTTCATGTTGATTCATTGAAAACCATCATCATAAGTTATTTTTTAACATTGGTATTGTTGGATCATCTTAACTATATGGATTATGTATTGAAAAATTCATAATACAAGGATTCTGAATTTGATGTTTTGAGATAAGACACACATTGAGGGGATGAAAATAAACTATATTTCATTTATTGGTTCTACTATAATGGTGTTAAGGCTAATGAAAAAAATTATTCTACTTTCTATGACAATGATTCCTCAGGTTAAATTTTATTAATGGAAAATTATACAAATCTATATAAGTTTCATAATACGAATAGTTAAGAAGATGATTCTTTTTGAGTGCTATGTGCTAGTTTCCTATATCTAGTGCGTGGTTTGTTATGATTAAAACTCTTATAAATTGATGTAGGATCATTGAGTGATGTACTATTGAAGAATTATTCTCTCACTATTATGGTTGTTCAAGCATTTATAGAACACACAATCATAGTGAAGTGATATGATGTACCATAATTATAATTGTTCTCCGAAAAGTGATGTTCTAGAGAGAAATACTATACATTTTGTACTTCAGTATGATGGGACTATTATCTTTCCCCCCCTTTTTAAGAAAATAAATTTTATATGGCCTGAGACATTGGTGGCCTTATCATTAATGACTTGACTTTTTCTCATCCAAACCGATGATTGTCTGATTTCGATGACTCCCTATCAGATAGAGCCTTGTGAGTTGCATGAGTTGTGGATTCATGTTGATAACCTGGTGAAATAGGGTTTCATCCAGCTGAGTGTGTCACTGTGGGGTGCTCCTGTCTTGTTTTAAAAGAAGGAAGACGGTGGGCTGATGCTGTGCATAAACTACTAGAGACTGAATCAGGTAACAGTCAAGAACCGTTACCCTATCCCGATGATAGGTGATCCTTTATACCAGTTTAGGGGAGAAGGTTGGTTCTCCAAGATCAATATGTGGTCTGGATATCACCAGTTGAGGGTGAAGGAGGGTGACCTCCCACACACTGCATTCAGGTGCAGGTATGGGCACTTCAAGTTTATGGTCATGCCCTTTGATGTTACAAATTCACAAGCCATGTTCTTGGGGATTATGAAATCTATCATTCATAATTTCCCATACCGGTTCATTTTTTTCATAAACGATATTCTGATTTACTCAAATTCATAGGAGGATCATTGTAATCACCTCAGGACAGTCCTGTAGGTACTCCAGCACCACCAGATCTACGGGAAGTTTTCCAAGTGAAAGTTTTGGATATGAAAGTTGCACTTCCTTATACATGTGGTGTCTCAATAATGGATAGTATTTGACCCATAAAAGGTTGAGGTAGTTTTTTATTTGGAATCACCCTTTAATGTAGCAGAGGTTCATAGCTTACTAGGTCTATCAAGCTATTACCAAAGGTTCATACCTGACTTCTCTTGAGTTTTAGCTCCATTGAAATATTTTACTAGAAAATACCATCCCTTTGTGTGGAGTGAGAAGTGTCAACTAGATTTCAGATACCTGAAGGGAAAGCTGGTCAGTGCTCCAGTGCTTAGGTTTCTAGAGGAAGGGGTGACGTTTGAGTTGTTATGTGATGATTCTGGTATGGTATTGGGATGTGTGCTGATGCAGCAGTAGAGAGTGATCTCTTATGGGTCTAGGAAGTTTGTTCCACAAGAATGTAACTATTCCACCCATGATCTGGAGCTTGTAGCGATATTATTCATCCTGAAGTTGTGGTGACATTACCTTATTAGAGAGCGCATTGTGGTCTTCATGGATCACAAGAGACTGAGGTATATCTTCTCCCAGTGAGACCTGAACTGTTGGTAGTGAAGGTGGATAGAGTTTATTTAGGACTATGATTGCAAGATCTCTTACACCTTTGGAAAGGATAATGTGGTGGCCGATGCCTTAAGCAGGAAGTAATTGAAGGAGGTAGTTCTAGAATACACAAATTCTTGGAAGGTAATGGAGGAGTTGGCCTCTTTGCACTAGGATGCTGGGGTGGATAGTGGAAGAGGATATCTATTTTAGATTATAGTACATTATTCCTTGGAGTGGCAGGTGAATGAATCGTAGTGGGGAGACTCAAAGACTAAAGTGATGTGTGATCACGTTTTCCAGGGTGATGCTCCAGAGGGATGATCAGGGGATAGTTAGAATCCGATGATGTTATGTGGGAAGCTATTTGTCCCAGTGAAAATGAACAAAGGAGTTCTCCATGAGTTCCATAGATCACCCCTGGTGGTGTATCCAAGAGTTTCTAAAATGTACCGAGGCTTGAGGGAATAGTTTTGGTGGCCTGTGGTGAATCGGGCAGTGGTAGAGTTTGTGGAAAGGTTCCTAGTATTTCAACAAGTGAAGGCTGAGCACTGTGTTCATGGAAGACTATTTCAATGATTAGACATTCATGAGTGTAAGTTGGCTGAAATCATGTTGGATTTAATCACTGGATTACCCAAGACTCCAGAAGGATGCGATGCTCTTTGGATAGTAGTGGATTAGTTGATGAAATTAGATCACTTCTTAGCGATCAAGGAGTCGACCACATTGGATGCCCTAACACAGAGGTATGTGGATGAGGAGGTGTTACTTCATAGAGTTCCAAGATCCATTGTCTTGGATCGGGATACACATTTTATGTCATGGGTTTGGAGGGGATTGTAGCATGACTTTAGCACCTAGTTATGCCTTAATATTGCATTCCACCTTCAGACAGATTGAAAGATAGAGAGGACCATCCTGATGTTGGAGGACATGTTAAAGGCAAGTGTTACGGACATTAGTGGGTCTTGGGTGTGATATTTTAACTTGGAATAGTTTTCTAACAATAATAGCTATCACTATTCCATTGTTATGGATTTATTCAAATATCTATATGGGAGGTTACATCATTCACCCTTATGATGGACAAAAGTTGGGGAGGCACCTATTATTTGTCCGGATGTGGTGCAGAGTATGACATAGAATTTGTAGATTTTTTGTGAGAGGATGAAGGCAGAAAAGGACTGACAGAAGTCGTATTATAATCATAGGAGGAGGCCTTTGAAGTTCGAGGTTGGGGACCATGTTTTCTTGATGGTTTCCCCTCGACATGGACATCATAGGTTTGGTAGAAGAAGATAGATTTCTCCCAAGTTATCCAGACCTTTCAAGGTGTTGGGATGAGTTGGCAAGGTGACATATCACCTGGCATTGCCATGGTGGTTGGAGAGTATCCATGATGTATTTCATGTCTCTCAGCTCTGTGAGTATCTACAAAATGACTCCCAAATCATTGACTGGGGAGAGTTGGATATTGAGGACGACACGACGTTCATGGAGCGACTATTAAGGATTAAGGATTGTGAGGAGAAGGTTCATTGTGGATAGAAAATTCATTTGGTTTGTGTGTTATGGAGGCATGGTGGCCTCGATGAGAGTACTTGGGAGCGAGAGGTATAGATGCGTGCCCAGTACCCATAGCTATTCTAACTTTTATTCTGGTGTTTTGCTTTTGTGCTTCATTTTATCTTATAATGATTGACCATGTTCATTATCAGATGTGTTGCTCCCTTATTATCAATTTTGTGTGGAAAGTACCAATATGTGGCAAGGGGAGGGCCTAATCCCTAATCAAGACGCATTAATGTGGATGTGATTAAACCCTTGCGGGCGAGTCAGTGATGCACATAGAAGATATTATATTAACATAGAATAATATATTCCCTAATCCATATGTATGGGTAGTTGGGACTTAGTGTTAGTATAGTTGTTCAGAAGATAGATGTCAATGAGGTGTTCTTGGATGTCAGGGGTTTCACTCTAGTTTTCGAACAACACAAGGTAGATTATCCTAGAGAGGTATCTTACGGGGTGGTTGTTCAGACCCCTCTTTCTTCTGGTTAGTTTTACATTATTGGGAACAAGAATAGTCTGAGAGTTATCTGATGTAATAACCTATATTTCCATAGGGAATTCCTTTTGGAAAATATAATTCTTTTGGTGTTTTTGTGGGTTGCAGTGGTTTGTTTTGGGAGTTTTCCAAAAATCCAGTTTCACCAATTGGTTTCACCAAAATAGTGGCACATTGATACGGTGGCACCGTAATAGTGGAACACCAAAACGGTGGCATGCCGAAATGGTGGCACTGTAACAGTGGTACGCTGGATCGGTGGAACACTGAAATGATGGCACCCAAAAATGGTTTTACGCTGAATCGGTGCACCAAAATTATGGCATCATAACGGTGGAACTGAAATGGGTGCACCGTAACAGTGTCTCACCCTTTACGAAATTTCCAGTTTCTGGATTTTTCCCAGTTTCGCCCCTCTTATGTTTTATTTGACATAAACCGATGTTAATGCCTTATTTGGAAATTTTTAAGGGATTTTCAAATGATATTAAGTATATATTTAATATCCTAACACTCTGGGGACTTTGATATATTCAAACTGTATGATTTTTTCCACGATCCCACATTAATGACTTTTAAAATCATTCTTCCTTTGACATAAGATTATCCATTTTTTTATAAAAGATGTGGAACTATCTTCAACTTATCTTAGTGAGCTTAAATTCTTCCTATATAGACAAGTCGTGTTCCTGTGATAGAGCCCCCTCCTGCTCAGTTTTCTTGGAGTTTTTTGTTGCTCGCATGATCCTCAATTTTGGCGCAAAGAGAAGTTTTGGTCACCTATTGTTTCAAGTAGGGAGTCTTTTGCCTCTCTTTATTTGTGTATCGTGTGAGGTGGGTTAACTAATGATTATTTTTTAATAATAGATGACTGATTCTATTAAAAAAAGCAATAAATGGGTGGGGGGAGATGATGATAAAAATATAACGGGTAGGGAATTGAAGATGGTTTGATGTTGATCACTTGTTTTATTTGCTATCTTTGTTTCTTTTTATGGGTTTTTGTGGCTCTATGACTTCTGAAAATCATGGTTGTTGGTGGTATTTTCTTTCACACAAGTGATGTTCTTTTTTTGTTGTGATGCTTTGATAAATGGTTGTAACATGAAATCTGATTAATCACATATACTTGGTTAAATAAATGGATTCCCCAAGATGAAAACCTTTGTGTGATCAACCTTATTTATCAAAGTGGATTTAAAAAATAGTTTTTACCGATTCTGAATACATCTTGTTTAATAGGTGTGGCTGTGTGCTGTGTTCTATTGGTTTTGTGACTTTATATCGGTTGTGTGGTGCTATTTTTTGGAGCACAGTTGTGGGTACATGGGTGGTAAGTGGAGTTGGTTATGTGATAAGGGTTTGAAATGTGTGTGTAGTGGGGAGATGGTTTAATGGTTATTGTTGTGGGATTTTTTGTGGGGTGGCATGAGTGTTGTGTTGGTATCTTAGTTTGAGAGATTGATTCACTGTGGAATGGATGGACTAGTTATGCAGTGGGACTGGATCTGGGAAATGTTTGGGCAGCAGGGCTACATAACTGGGTAGTGTTGTGCCTTCATGTTTATGGGTGTGCTGGGTGTGGTGATGTTGTGCAGTGGGGCTTCCATTTCTAGTTGCGAGAGGATTTTTGAGCGGGTTAACTTTGACGAATGATAGTTGGAAGTGTTTAGATGGGTGTATAGGAAAAATGGGGTGTGTAGTGGGATTGTAGGTTGGTTTTTCTCTATTGTTTTTATTATTGGGTGATAAAATGGATTTCCTTACCTTGGACCCTACTTACTTGTTTTCCTTGGTAGTTTTTAGTGGCCTTTATCCTTTTGAAAATGGTTGCAGATGTTGTTCTTGTTAGTTTCCCTGGGTAGTGCTGGAATAAATTAATGTGAACCCATTAATTAATTGATGGAAAGTGGTTTAATGAAAAATGGGTTAGGCTTGTGTTTTATTGTGGATGTTTGTGTAGTTGTGAATATATGGGTAGTAGAAAAGGTGGTTCTTTATGGGATGGTTATTTGTTTAAAACCCATAGATTGTGTTGAGTATTTTCTTACCTATATGTATAAATTGTTTTTCCTCGTGATTTCTATATGAACTCGACCCTTTTTGAGCACCATGTTCCAAACACCCCCATTTCACGAGGGAGGGTGTCTTTCCCAACATCCCAGTGGGAGGATGGATGGATGGTTACTGAATTTTTTCCACGCAACATCTTCTGGGTTCTTACCACACTAGCATATCTGGGAAGGCTGTAATGGCTTGAGGTTTACCATAGTCCAAGATCCTTCAGGAAGGTTTTTTGTTGTGGCTGTGGGGCCCATGTGTTTTCAGGCTAGGATTATTTTCCCAAGTGTCTTTGGGATAAGGAATAAGTGTCTTCGGGTGAGAGACATGGTTGTTGTGGCCCATGTGACTATGGGCGAGGTGTATGGTGTGTTTGTGGCCTAGGTTTCTGTGGGAGGGATTTGTGTGTGGTTTGTGAATCAAGTGTTTTTGCGTAGGTTGTGGTAGTGGGACTTCATTTTGGAAGAGTGGTATCGTCAATACGTTTTCCATTAGGAATAAGCATTTAACCAGTGTGAAAGTGGTGCGGGGTACCCAAATGTCGATGTGATTATACTACTACTTTACATGACTTGTGTTATTTGGTGATTGTACCTTGGTGAGGGCCGTCTGGTTAGTACTCCTTGGAAGGAGCTTTGAGGTTATACTATTATCTCATAGGGGCATTAGTATATTACCACACCTGGGCACGTGTGACTTTAGTTTTCATAATGGGTATACTTGTATACTCACCCTATATTTGTAAAACTATTTTCAGGTTTCCATGAGGACTTTGAGGACCGTACTATGCTTTACTAGATCAGGCTTTGGGATAGTTGCTATGTCGTTGCTTAGTCACTTTCTTTTGGTATTTTTTTTGGTGATTTGGTTATAATTTTATCATAGTTTACATTTAAATCATGCATGTGTTGGAATTTGGTATCCTTTATATAAATATTTGGTGTTTTTAGGATTTTTACCATCTTATCTCCTGATCCTATTTTCAATAAAAAGGGTAATGCCTTCTATTTTTTGTGAGATTCTATACCCTTGGTTCAAGTTTCCACTCTGGGGCCAATTGAATGCGGGACTCAGAGGGTCATTATCTCTCCTTCATAATGAAGAAAGAAGGGAGTGACACTTTGCTGTCCCTTCCCTCATCTTGATGAATGCGGGTCATGACATATCATTAGGTTAATCAAAATAAATAAATAAAAATATTATAATGGTTTTGATAATCAATTATAAGAAATATTAAACACATTTTGGAAAATATTTCAAGAAAATTTATTTGTTACATGTTTTAAATTGAAATTTCATTGATATATCAACAATCTCTTAGAAAATATAATGTGTATAATTACAATTGATTATTCTATAAAATTCAAATAAATTTTTTATTAGAATTATTTTGGGATACAAAGTAAGTTTCTATAACTCAATAGGACCCATATTTTAGTCCATATAAAGATTTTCTTAAAATTTTCTTTGTTGGATTCACACCATATTTTTTTTGAAAGGAATCCTAGAACATGAAGATTTGGAGTTCCCAAAATATGATAGGTGATTTTATGAAATTTCTTTAATTATTTATTTTTGAAATAATTAGTTTATCTTTTTATACTAATTCAACAGACGAAGTGAAATATTTTATGGAGATTATTTTTTAGATTTTTTAAAAATTGAAATGTTTCATATGTTGAAGGACTAAAACATAATTTAATTATTATGTCTTAATTATTTTTTGATATAGTGGATATAAAATCTCAAAGTGGTATGAGTATAGTTATAAATATGATTTGATCTTATTTTTTTGAAAAAAAGGTTAATATTTTTTGTATCAATTATAATTAACTAAACTAAATTTTAAATGATTATGAGTTATTAAGTTATAAAAACTTTCATGGTATAGTATAAATGACCTTTAAAATATGAGATCATTGTACAAGCTATATGAACATCAAGTGTTTTTTTCTATATCAAAATTTTAAAATATATAACATTTTTTTTATTTTGACATGATAGGAAAACACATTGATTATTATTTATGACCAATCATTAAAGTATACATGTAAAACATACCCATAAAGATTTATCTTGACCAAAATCTAGTACATGAATTGGCAGAAAAAGGAACTTCTTTGTGATAATGAAATTATATGTTTTCATATTGAAAAAAATAAATTTGATACCCTCTCTATGATTGTTAATTAAATTTGTAATTTTTCATATGAAAAGGTTTTTAATATTTTTCTATTAGAAGTGACAGTGGAGGGGAATTTTGAATAAATATTTTGAAATATATTTTGAATATAATGTGTATTATCATTAATATTTAGACTCTATAAAAAAATATTTTTATAGATTATAAAATTTGATAACATCAATAAATATCTAGATCCATTCTAAAGGAATTTTAAAAAACAAGATATGTTTTTTGAAAAAAATATGTAAATAAACATTTCTATGTTTCAAATATAGTCCTTTTAAGAATAATTTTAATGAAGGGACTATATGATATTTAGATTGGTAGAATACTAAATTTTTTTAGTTTAAAATATTAATTTGTCAATTTTATATTCATAATAATGAGGATTAAATTGATAAGTTTTATTCCAAATCTTCTGATGATTTAATTTTTAGTTTTTCAAATTTTACTAAAGCCTATAAATTTTACTATAAAAGAGAAAATATATTTAAAAATCAATACACATTATGTTTGATGGAAATATTTGAAATGAAAATAATTATGATATGAACTAGAATGAAGTGGAATTTATTGTTATTTTATTTATAGAGTATGATCATAAAAATTACACTACAAATGTTATGGGGTAGAATCACAAACATGAAATGTTACACACAGAGATTTTTTGAAATATGTTTTATTACTTAATTTAATCATCTATATGTTTTTATATATACAAAAAATAAATTTATCTTGTTTTACATGAAATAAAAATATTTTCCTTCTACTACACACAAAACCATTTTATGCTTATTCTATATAGAAAAGTATGTTAAGCTTGATTTATACACAACAAATGAATTTGAATGAAAAAAACATATTATTAAAATATTATTATGTAATATGATAATTATCACCTAGTAATTGGAATTATGGTTATGAGTAGGATTAAATAATTTATGAAAAAACGGTTTACACATGTATATATGATGAATTATTTGGTGACTAATTAACTATAAATTAAAATAAAACCCTTCTGAAAATTTTGGAAATCATTTTATGGAGGACTATTTTTTTCAAACATGAATTGACAATATAAATTAATTAAAAAAAATTTGGTGAATTATTTTAATGAAATTAAAATATTATATATTCAATCATCTATTTAACATTCATCCTTATGTGTTTCCTAGATAATATATAAAAATAAATCCAACTTTATGCTTACAAAATGTAATTTTTCAAAAAATATGTGTTATCACCTTTTTATGGAGGAATAATTTAAAATTGATATTTGAAAATTTTAGATAAATAATTTTTTAAAATAAAAATAAATTATTAACTCATAATAAAATATTATCTCTGGATTAATTTTTGTGATTTTCTGAAATGTTTCATTTTTTGATTAATATTCAATAAAACTGAATTTTAATTGAAAATTTAGTTTTCTTCTGAATATTTTGTAATGTTAAATTATATTTTTAAATGTTTATAAATTGAAATTAGATAATTTATAAATATTTTAATGCCGTTTAAGTCATTGGAATAATTTTTATATTGAATTATGATAGAAAAATGTAGTAAAAGTTTGAAATTTTTTTCTTTAAAAACGCGTTTCCTCATCTCTTCCACGAGATTAATTTTAAATAATTTTTTTTATAATTTTTTGAAATGAAATTAAAAAAATGGATTCTATATTTTTATTCAAAATAAAATATAAATAAAACAATTATGAAATTAATTTTTGACCAAATCCATTTGTGAAAACCTACAAATTAATCATGGCGATTAAGAGAAAAACAAGTGTACCGAGGGACTAAAATTTAGACTTAAGGGGATTAGTGATTGAAAAATATGTCCAAAAACCACAGGATGTCCATATTTTTTTACCATTATCCTTCATGGATTTTATTTTTGGTGTTATAAAAGACTCTTGTTAGGTATAAACGTAGGTACACGTTACTTGTTTAAAAGAATGAAAAATGTGTCCCACCACCACTTATACAGGCCTTCCCCTCTCCTCTCTTTTTTAAACCACTCAATACTTTTGGATAATCATATTAATAAAAAAATAATTTCCACAAAACATTATATTATAACCACTTTATTGGGTACAATTAAAACAATTAAAGGTTTTATTGAAAACCTAAAGAGGATACTCAATAAAGAGGTAATGTTCTTATAAAAGATTTTTTATTTAATTTCATTCCATAACTAAAAAAATTATTATTTTTAAATGATCATATAATAACATTATTATCTTCTATATTTTTATTTTTATGTCAATTTTATGGCCTACCACTTCACACACTTCCAGTAAATACGTTAAAAATTCATCATTTGAGTGTACGGAAGACTGCCGCCTCGCGAACCGATGTCGTTTTTTCCATTCCCTCAAATAATGGTTGAGAATAATGATTAAAATAATATTTATATATTATATAAATTATATTTAAGATTTTATTAAGCTTATTTAATTTTTATATCACACGTAAATTCATGATTTCTATTCTATTGGAGCACAATAATGTTTCTAATGTTTACGGTGGACTACCACCTCACGAAGTGATGTTATGCATTAATATTTTACATGGAATTTATTTAGGATGAGTTTAATAAACATATATGGTATATATATAAATTAATCAATAATTATATATTAATAATATATATATATATATATATATCATTAAATTTTAATTATTTCATTAGAAAAAGTAAATATAAACATCGTTCATGCGTATATATAGCCTATCGTGTCCATGAATGGTGTAAAACTTTTCATAAAAACAAATATTATAGATCAATATAAATACATATATACTAAATATATATGATATTTATATATTTATATATTTTTTTAGATGATGAAATCATTATCTAATTTATTGGAATAAAAAAAATTATAACGTACACGGGGAGAAGTGGTTATTACCCAAGTTGTAGTTTTAAAATGAAATTGTTAATAAATGTGAAATATAATATTATAAGAAGAAAATATATGATATGGTACATATAAATATTGTTCTGTGATATATTTATAATAAAATTATATTTATTATATAGGATTTTTGAACGAGTATGAAGGATGTCATGACATAAGGTAAGAATTTATTCTTCTCATTTTATTTTCGTGAGATGTATGCCATATTCATAAATTATTATTTTTGTGTATTCTTTATAATACCAATCAATTTATTTTATGATTCATATATTTAAATTTATGGGTGTTTACATATCCAATTTAGGTTCCCTATTTCACGGGGTTTGTGGTTCAAATGTATATAAATTGGGAATGGATTTACATCTCACATTTATTTTCTGTGAGACACAAGACTTCTTCAATACCTATTTCATTTATGTGTTGTGTATAATGAACAAGTATTTACTTTATGATTCTTATAATGATAATTATTTGGATGTAAATATGAATTTTATGATATATCTTTCTTGTGGTTTAGAGTTAAAATGCTTCCAAAGTGGAAAGGGGATTTTTTATCTTAATTTCCCTTCTTTGAGACGCACATTATGTTATCACATATATTATTTAATGAGGTGTATATACATCCCCTTTTACATGTAATATAATAAAATTTTTCATCCTCATGATATTTCATTTTTTATGTTATGTTATTCATTCAATGGGATTAAGATTCAATGTTACAAATGTGGTAAGTGTGTATTGCTAAATATCATCATTTATCGGGATTGTTTATGATTATGATTCCACTAATGAAAAATTATGATCAATATATCATAAATTATCATAAAATTTCTACTCCTTTAGTTATTAATTATTTATTCAAGTAACAGTACCATTTTATTCACTCTTTGGTATATAATAGTGTTATGAAAATGTCTTTATGAAAATCAAACTTTATCTCTATATTCGGTCAGAAATCTGTTCTTCTTTTAAACCATGTTGTCTAAAAATATAGAATTTTTTTTTAAAAAATTAATTTTAAGACCATTTCAACAAAAACTTATTTGAAAATATTTTATCGTTAAAAATTGTTCTAAATTATCTTCAAATCTTCATTTATATCTTTTCAAAACTATTTTCAAAGAAAAAATTTTCAAAATATATTATGTTTTAAAAAGTTTTTTCCAATGAAAAAAGACATTTTCCCTAAGAAATGGTTTAATTGATCATTCAAAATTTATTTTTAGCTAATATGACCCCTGTTGGTGTCAGTCATTCATAACCAGAGATATGATCCAAGTGTACAATTAACATTTTTTAATCAAAATTTTGTATGTTTTGATTCCATGATGTCTGTTAAACCTATTTCTATTATATGGGTTACATTCTTATGAAACACAATTATCTTCAAAGGTTTATATGATTATTAAACCATATTCTTTTCATGGGATATTCTATGATTATGAAACCTTCCTCATTTCCACCAGGTATAATATTATGAAATGTTTATGATATCTATTTCATTTCCTGGGTCAGGATATGATGAATGTTTGTTATATTGTGAAACACATATGCATGATATCATTATACGACAGGGGGACCTATATATCCCTCAAATTCATTGTTTAAATATTTATATATCATTGGATAAAGATGGATAGAATGGGGATAGAACACATTTTATTAATGTATTTTTCCACTAAGAGGCTCTTGAGAGTGAACCATGACTACTAATATAGATTGGGGAGTGAATCCATTCCTTTAAGATAGTCTTGGTAGAATTCCTTGACTAATATGAAGGATACCACTGAAGATGGTTGTGTGTCCCACCTAGGAGGTTTATTTGCCAATACATGAACCTGATTACATGTTCAATCTGTTATTCATGGACCTAGTTTTATTTCTATAAGTTTATGTGAGGGATTGATTTCATGACCTTGGCATAATGAGTGAACATGATCCTACTTAGACATGTTAACAATGTTATACGATTTTGTTTTTTTCCAAAATTCACGTCATATTCCAATGTTATGAACTTATTGCTCATGATATTTTATTATCTTATGATTAATGTCCTATAAACTTCCATTCTGTATTCCAGGATCCATGATTATGATATTTAATATGTAGGGTATAAATTTCAAATTTGATGCTCATGTTCTCAAATACATACGCTCATTTTATGATTATGTATATCCCCTGTTTACCCTTACATAGAATATGTGATCACTCTTTTCTATGTTTCCATTCACCATGTAATTAATAAAAGTTTTAAGTAGGAGTAGTAATGGGGAAAATCATTATTGGAGATTTTTAAGATAATTGACCATGTTAGAAGATTATGTTTCCATATTTCCAAATACATTGGTCTATTAAAATCCTCAAGAAGGTGATTTTGTAATGTAATGAATTTTCATATAAAAAATGTAATATCTATGTATGTTAATCCTAGGTCTCTATAGTTGGTATTAAAATAAAGGATTACTCATCCTTTGAAAACTATGATGAGGAATATTTATTTTGATATATTCGTACATTTTTAATTATATTTCTAGGTATGTATCCAAAAATGATTTTAATGATGATTCAATGTATATAAAAATTTCTTGATATTTTTGTAAAAGATAGAGTGCGTGGTTTCATTTAAATTGAAACTCTGTCTAGGATTTGGAACATTTTTATATAGGGTAACAACACTAAAAACACTGTATTGAGCTTGACATGTTGGGAACCTGGTGCAGAAAAACAGGCCTTGCTACACACCTGGCCTGACATTTCTAGTGGGGATTCTATGGAAATTCATAAACACTACATGAACTATCATAAATTATTTAAATAGATTATGATTGTGAATAACCTAGTATGAAAACAATGTTTCATAAATCGTGTCTTGTTTTAGACATCCTATAAGTGACTTTTAATGATTTTGTAACTTATAATATAATTAATATTTCTCAAACAATGATTTTGGTATTAACCAATGTATAGAACCTGGAAGATCCTTGTTAATGCTGAGTGAGATGGAAAATGAACTAATTTCCCCCCAGAGAGAACAAATTTTATTGGATATGGAAGGGAAAATAATGTTTCTTTGACCAAAAAACATTCTCCAGATATGAATAATGGTGAAAATTAAATCGATCAAAGGTGGGGAAAAAATTATGTTGAGTCCATGATAAGAAAACACCCTTGTTTATTTAGTTGTTCTATCAATCTGATTTTTTCTTTGAAATGGATCAATACCGGTAAAATGATATTTTTTGTTATCCAATGTTCATAGAATGAAAAAGTGACTATTTCTATATATCATTTAGAAGGCGAGAAAGTTCAACGGTGGAATCTTGCTAAAAATACGAGGCAACAATAAGAAATCGACTCCATTAAGTGGGATAAATTTAAAATATTTTTTTCCATAATTAATTTTCTTTTATTTTTCATACATAGAGTTGGAATTCCTAGAGCATAATAAGAAGTATTTTGAATCTTTTAGTAAATATTAAGAAAAAATTACAAGACATGCAAGGTATTCTTTTTGTATTCGAATTCAATGTGAAATTAATATTGAAAAATTCTTTAGTGGATTCAAAACAAATTTATAAATGGAGTTATCCATAAAAGACATTGTATGCTATAAATAAATATTTCTATGTGCACTAAAAGTTGAAATAGAAGTTGAAATCCCTCTGGTTTATGGTGATAAGAATAGGAAAATGAGATTCTATGGAAAATCCAATGATCATTCAAATGGACGATGGAAATGTTTCAACCTCCTACTTAAAAAAACTATAGGAATGAGAAATTATGTGAGTTCCTTAAAGGAACAAGAAGGTGTTTCTTATGTGGGAAGCCTGACCATCAAGAAAAATAATTTAGTAGTGATGTGAAGAGGCTAATCAATGAAATTACTGAAGAGGGAACTCAAAAAATATACCCCACACACCGGTGATTCATGTCCAAGGTGTTTGGGAATTATTCTAATCAATTCCACAATCCATGGGATAATGCAGATGATAATCCTAAAAAACATATAAAAAAAGAGGAAGAAGGGAAATATTATGAAATCATAATTGATGTTGTGGATGTTGATGAGTAAGTCATAGTTATCCTCCCCTATATAGTTGGTAATTTAATGTTTCATTTTTTATGACTCACCCCTATGAAAATATTATTGTGAAATTTCATTAGATTGTCTTCCTCTATAGGGATTCTAGAATAATGAAATCAAATTTGATCTTCAATTAGTACAGAGACAAACCCAATCATCCAATTATTTTTTTTATAAGATAAGACCTCAATATAACTAGTAAAGGGGAGTTTAATTTTACACGAGTTTGTGTATCATGTAAGATTTGATAATAAAGTATGGATATAATAATTGTTCTATGAGTTTAAGGTTGATAATAATTTCAAATTAATTGAAACTCCCTTTGAGGTTTTGTGTGATAGGATTCTGTCAAAAAATAAGGGTATTTTAAGGGACATTAATTGTAATACAACCATTTGTTTTTTATAAGTTTTAGTAACAATTTTATTTAAGGAAGAGTGATAATACAATTGTTAGATATATGATTAATTGTACTAGTAAGAATTAGGGTTTACATTATATTTTATTTTTATTTAATTATGGGTTTTAGTTGATCACCATACCAAGTTAGAATTTTTTTTCACCACCAGAGAAGGATAGAACCATTCAAAAACATGTAAGGAATGAAAAATATTTGATAGAAATGTTATGTTAAAAACTGTCAACACGATATTGGATTTTAATTTCTTTTTATATTCTTTCTAAAAATTTCATTATGGAATAAATAAGGGAAAACCAATACCTTTGTATATCGGTCCCATTAAAATACTTTATCTTATTGGGATAGTATCATATATCATGGTCATTCCAATGATCCTATATAAGGTTCACAATGTGATCCATATATCACACATTAGGATTTATGTACTTGATATATCAAATTTATTGAACTTAGAGGCCATACTACTATAAATTGATATTTTTTATCAGCAATAGTTGGTAGAGATTCTGAATCAAATCAATAAAGTACAATGAAATGAGACCAATTAACTGGTCAATTTTTTTGGGGAAACCACCATCTTATAGAAGCTATATGGGACCCTTAAGATGAAATGTGGTAGAAGTATCCGAAAAAATTAGTAACAATTTAAGGCATTTTATAGGAGAAATTCATTTTATGTGTTATAGAATGTAACACCCTGATATTTTGTGAAATATTTTTTTTTCAAATTAATTTAATAATTTAATATTTTTTTCATTTTACACAAAACAGAATATAACTTGAGTTACGTGAAAGAAAAATATTTTTATTCCTTACATTCCAAACTATTTTAATCTTTCACAACATGCAACACTATGTTTATCCTGAGTTATATGAAACACTGAGTTTAAATGAAATGTTCCATATTATGAAAATATTATCATCAAATGTTATACTTTTCACCTATCCATTGGAATGGTGGTTTTGAATAGTATTAACTAAATTATGAAAACATGGTTTACACATGGGTATAATATGAATTATTTGGAAACCAATTAAAACAAAACCCTTTTGAAAATATAAGAAATAATTTTATAGAAACTATTTTTATCAAACTCATTTTACCAAAATAAATTAAGTAAACCAATTTTTGTTAATGATTATATTTAAATGAATATAGTATATATTCAATCATATATTTAAAATTAATCATATGTGTTTTATAGATAGGATATATGAATAAATTCAACATTATGTACAAAAAATGTATTTTTCCAAAAAAAAGTAGTGTTGTTTCCATTTTCGGAGGAATCATTTTAAAATTGATTATTTAAAATTTTATAAAGTTAATTTGATCAAATAATGTTTATTTTTTGAACTCATAATTTCACAATTATGTTAGGGTGAATTTTTGAATCTTTTCTAAATAGATTCATTTTTTGATTAATAGTAAAACATGCTGAATTTTAATTTAAAACTGTCTCTATGTTTAAATAATTTATATTGTTAATTTATATTTTGAAATGATATTAAAGTAAAAGTAGTTCAATTATACATATATGAATCTAATTTTTTCCATAAATATTATTTTTTGTGGTTGAATATGGATATAAAAATTTAGTAAGCTTTTGAAAATATTTTTCTTTTTAAAACCCTCTTTCTCATTCCTTATGCGGGGTTAATTTGAAAATAAATTTGTCCAATTAAATGAATTGAATTTGGAGAAATGGATTCCATATTTTAAATGAGAATAATTTATAATTTATAATAAGGTAAATTCATTTTTTTCACAATAATTAATCGTTACAATTATTTAAAAATTTCATGGAGAATAAGAGAAAAATGAGTTTACCAAGGGAGCAGTCCTTGAAATTAGGTAGAAAATGTGAATTGAATTTATCCAAAACAATTTTATGGAAATATATCAACCTTAACCATTCATGGATCGAATTATATGGATTATTAATGAATTTTTTAATGAAAATACGTGAGTACACAATACTTATTTTCAAAAATTCCAAGTGTGTCCTCTCCCCCACTTATAAAAGGAACCCTCATATCCTCTACTATTAACACATCTCAAGATTATTTTCTCATAAAAGACCATCCATAATCACTTACAAAATTTCATAAACTCATCCAAGGAGCCTTATATTGGCCAAAAAGTAATCCATTTATTATTTTAGTTAAATCCTATAGAGGATACCCAAACAATATGTAATGTTGTTATTAAAGCATTTTTATTTTATTTTCTTCCCCATATTATCCAATTGATATTATTACATGATCATATATTAAAACATGTATCATTAATATACTAATATTATATTATGTTATGGGTAAAACATTAAACATCACAAACATCAATCAAATGGGTTACAAAATTATCATTCGTGTCTATAACAGCCTATCGCCTCGCGAACCGATGATATTCATCTTTCTATTACCAAAAATATTGGTTGGTAATAATGAAAGAAATAATATTTATTCATAAAATTAATTATATTTATGATTTTATTATTCATATATAATTTTATTTTCACATATACCATCATTATTTCAATTTTGTGGGGAACACGATAGCATTGCTCATATGTTCAACAGACTACCACCTCGCAAAGAAATGTGATTCTTTTAAACATCACATGGAATTTAATAAGGGTGGGTTGAATAAAAATATGAGACAATTTTGAAATAAATATAATACTTTAATTAATATATATATAAGTCATGTACAATTCTTTCTTTATATATGACCTGAAAATGCAAAGATTAATCATTTGTATGTACGGCATACCATCTCCAGGAATGGTGTATTTCATTTCATATCACCAAATAATTTGGATCATTCAAAATACATATATAAATAATATATATGATATGTATATAATTATATAAATTCTTTAGATGATGATATCCTGATCAATGTAAGAGGACCAAAAATAACAAGTCAATACATTTACAATACAAGTGGTCATTAACCTTGACATAATGATAACATTAAATTGTTAATAAAAAGGTAATATAACATCACAATAAAAATATATATAATATTATAAATATGAATATGGTTATTTTATTGATTTATTATAAACCTATATTTATCATACATGATGTTTTAATGAGTACAACAGAAGTCAAGACATAAGGTAAGAGTTTCTTCATCTCACTTTTATTTTTATGAGATGTATGATATAATCACCACTTATTATTATTTTGTGGTGTATATAATGCCCATGAATGTATTCTATTATTCTTATCATTAAATATATAGGGGTTTACATATCCATTTTTGTAAATTTATTTCATGGGGTTTATGGTTCAAATGTTAACAAACTAGTATTGGATTTTTCTCTCACTATTATTTTCAATGAGACAATAGCCATGTCCACCATCTATTTATTGTATGTGATGTGTATAATAACCAATGATGTATTTTTTTTATTCTTATAATGAGTGTTTTTTAATTTATAAATACTTTTTTAGGATCTCTATTTCATTGGGGTTTTATTCAAAACATTACCAATGTGGTAAGGGGATTTTTGTCTCTATTTTCCTTCTTTGAGACATACAGTATATTATGAACCTATATTCTTTCTCAAGATGAAAATACATACCCTATGACTGATAATTTCATGAATTTTTTCACCCCCATGAAATTTTAAGTTTAATTTAATTTAATTCTTTCATAAGGATTAATATTCAAATTTAACAATGTGGTAAGAGTCAATTGATACACTTTCATAGTTTATGGAGATTGAATATGATTATACATCCATTGATGAAATAATATGATCCATATCCCATTAATTCTCTTAAATTTTCTTCTCCATTATTTATTCATGATATATTCAAGTGATAGTACCAATTTTCAATCTTTTTAATTAAGTGCATTAAGAAATTTTTTATGTAAATACTAATTTTTTTCTCTCTATTCGATTATAAATTGGTTTTTCATCATAACCATGTTTTCTAAAAATGTATTAAAAAAATCTATTTAAATGATATTTTAAGATAATTTCCAAAGAAAAGGACTTAAAAAATAGTTTATGTTTAAATGTTGTTTTAAATTATTTTCATATCTTCCTTTATAAGTTTTCAAAGGCAATTTTCAAAGAAAAATTCATTCAAAACGTTCTATGATTTAAAAAAAAAATTTCAAAGTGGAAAAGATAATTTCCTTAAAAATTTATGAAATAATAATAAAAATTATTTTCTATCTATGATGGAATCATTTGGTGTTACTAAGTCCTCACTGGTGATATTATCCAGGGGTACCATTAACACTATTTCTCTAAATGGTTTGTGTTTTCATGGAATGATGTTTCTGAAACCTGTTTCTCTTACAAGAGTTATATGCCTATGAAACCAGTTTCACATCCAAGATATATATTCTTATTAAATTATATTTTTTTCATGGTTTATTCTATAATTAAGAAACTTTTATCTTTTCCAAAGTAAAATATATGTTGAAATGTTTATGATACACAATTCATTTCATGGCTTGTGATATGATGAATCTTTGTGATCTTATGACACACATATTTATGATTCCATTACATGGTGGGTGAGGGATATATCTACCCCAATGAATTGGGTAAATATTTAAATCTCATGAGAAATACATGGATGGAATGGGGAGTGAAAATATTTCAGTAAAGGAAGTTTTATGCTAATATTATATTAGTTGTGAACATTGAATACTAAGATGGTTTGGGGAGTGAACCCATTCAACTATTATCGCATTGGAAGTAATATTTAAATAATATAAAGTTTTCCACTAGGTATGGTGGTGTATCTAAACCAGGAGGTGTATCCTTTTTATAATAAACCTAATTACATGTTCACAATGTTATGCATGGACTGGGTATCATTTCCCTAATTTTATTTGAGGGATTGATTTCATATCCTTAAAAAATGGGTGAAGGTGTTCCTATTTACACATGCTCACAATATTATAAGATAATGTGTTTCCAAAAATTCCATGTATTATGAAAAGTAACTTCTCTCATAGATCATTACCTTTGAATATCTTTTGATTCTTAGGTTATGGACTAGAAATATTTATTCCATGATTAAAGTTTATAATCTTTGATATGCATGGTAGGAATTTCAAATGTTATATTCATGTTCTAATTCAATTATTATCATTTTATTTATAGGAATATCCCTTGGTTACACTTATAGAGAATATGAGATCAACGATTATTATGGTTCCCGTCCACATATTATGAATAAAGGTTTTATGTATCAATACTAAATGGGAATATCTTAATCAGATATTTTGAAGTTCTTTCACCAAGATAGAATATTACATTTCTAGGATTCCAAAATACAATTAAATATTATGGCACTCTGGTATGTGTTTGTTTAATGTAATCAATATTTATCTAACAAAATGTAATATCCATATATGTTAATCATGGGACTCTATATTAAATATAATACCCCCTGATTTTAGAATACATATTTCCCATTATTAAACACGATTTGTTGAATAACGTTTATAACACGCAACAAAAAACATTGAAATATTACATTACACTATTTAAATAATAATAGACTATTCTAACTTAGTTAAATTAATAATATATTATATATGGTTTCACATTGGATTGAAAATAAAGTAAAATCATTCAACATATAAAAAATATAATTTTTATAAAAATAATTTTATCTACAAAATTTATCTTAACTGAAAAAATTAATTGGAATGGATAATTACCTATAGTGAAAATACTATATTATATCTAAAAAATTAATTAAAATTAATTTAATATGGTTTATTATTCATGTAATTAGGATAACTTAATTTTATTCTTTAAAAATTTATTTTTCTTCAAAAATAATTTTTATTGCATTTTGTGAGTGAATATTATAATTAATTTCATCCTCATTAAGATGTTTTTATTGAAATAATGGAAAATATTTTTGAAATCATAATTTCAAAATAATCCCAGACTATTGTTTTTTTATTTTTCTGAAATGATTGATTTCTATGTGAATAGTAAAAAATGTTGATTTTTTCAAAACCATCATTTGTTTTCAATAATTAAATTAATTTGAAATCTCCATTATGTTTCGAATTGTATTTACAAATAAAATAAGATTAAATTAATTATAAATATTATAATTAATTCAATAAGAACTGTCCTTTTATTTTATTTTAGTATATGATTATTTTTAGTTTTGAAACACCTATTTTCCAGAAACTATTTTTTTATTGAGATTTTAACACCTATTTTAAAATAAATTTATAGAACATCTTTAAAATAAATGATGAAAATTGAATTTTTTATTCCAAATCAAGATTTTTATAATTTATTAAGGTTATAAATTTCATTTTTAATCAATATGAATAGTATCTAAGCTAAAATCCTTTAGTAAAGTAAAGTTTAAAGGGTTAAAGAGGGGTTAAACTATATAAATAAGGTCACAAAAAAAATTAAAGCATGTCAAAATACTATTAGATAAATATATTTACACCCACCCTTATTTGATATTATAATTTGGGTTTCATTTATTTTTATTTCACTTGAATATGACATTATTTTATGTTTGAAGAATTTAAAGGAGTACCACTACAATCACTTATGAAATGGAACCTGCTCTCCTATATCCTCCAAACCATATGAGACTATAATATAAACCATGATATAAAATAATACTCACACTAAATCCTTATAGACATCTTTGAAGTATGGATATTCACAAAATAGACATACATGAAGCCTTTTGGTTCTTTTCAAAATATGATACCTGGAATGTGGTAAATGTTCTTACCGATATTTTTAATGTTTCATTCTCCATAAACTTCCTCATCATGTTATATAACCTTGTTAACATTATTTAATATTTCTCATTAATATACCTATAATTTTTTATGAAAATGTTATATCTATTTTCTATCTCTCACCCATCAGTTGGAAAATGAAAACATCGCTCGTGCATACATGTGGGCTACCACCTTCGTGAAGCATGGTGATTTATTTTTAATTCCCACTTAACATGGAAAAATCTCAATAATAAATTTAATTAAAATTTATTACATTTATGATACAATAAGGATTCCACAATAGTCTGTAATATTTAACTTTCTTCCACACCATCAATCAAAAAGTGGAATCATCACTGGTGTATATACATGGGATATTGAATACATGAATTGATGTAGTTAATTATTTATGACTTATTTATATTAATGGGTATAAAAGTTATTATATTTAATAAATAATATATTTATTTCATTATTTTAATTATGGAGATGATGAAACAATTAACATAGATAAAGTTCCAGTACCATCAAACCAAAACATGCAAGGAAATCCAAGTAGTTTTTAACTAAATCATCATTTTATTGAATAATTATTAGTAAAAGGTTAATTGGTATTTATAATGAAAATATAAATATATTTTTATGTATTAATATGTTTATATAGATTATTTATAATAAATATTTTTTTAATATACACATATTTTTTTAATCTGTATGAAGAATGATATGACTTGACCTAAGGGTTTAGGGAGTTACATCATTTCTTTTAAAGATTTAATGTGTTAAATTATCATTTAGAAAAATTATATGACCCTTTTCCATTAAACCCAAAAAATAATACCCTTTATTTATTCTATTTTATTTAATTAAAAGTTCAATTTTCATCTCTAATATACAAATTTATTTCAAATTTTTTTTATAAAAACAATCATTATTTTGACTTGGATCAGTGAACTTTTTCTTCAATTTCCATATTACAAAAAAATTATTCTATGAATTTAATTATATATGACGAATTGTTTATTATTTTTCTTTTGCAAACATATATGACTTTCCATACCATGTTTAAAAAAATAATTTTTTCTAAATTTTTCCGAATATTTTATTTATTTATTTTAAAAAAATAATATAAATGGACTCATTATTTTAAAAATTACCAAATGAATAATAGTTACCACCATTATACAAATTATATTTATTTATTCTTTATTTAAATTTTTTCATTTTTTATATAATCATTTATCTCAAAATTATTGTGTTTTTTCATTTAAATATCCCAAAAAGAGATTATACTTTCATTGCTTTGATAGAAAAATTCAATAGAAAACTATTGAAGTTATTTTTCATCTATTTCAACATATTTTATGGCTTTCTATGATTCATTGGTGTTATGATCTTGTCTTACCATAGTCATTTTTTCCCAATATGACATATGAGAATGATGATTTAAGAATGATTCTATTGAACCCATTTAATTCCAAGTATTTAATTAATTACCAACGAAATCTTTATAAAACATCATTTTCTCCATGGGTTATTTAATGATGAAATATTTAATTTTTTATGAATGAAATTTCATTCGATGGGATTTTTTATTATTAATTGATAAATTATTATATAATCTTATATAACCTAAATATATGGTTTTAATTTTGTGACGAGTGAGCCTAAAATTAAATATCCTTCAATTTAATTTGGTATAGATTGGTTTATCATAATATAATATGTACTGAAATGGGGTTGTGAACTCAATTAATAAGGGTATTTATCCTTTATGATAATAATGGGAGACAAAATTATCTATATAAATGATGGAATGGAGAGTGAACCCAATATGGTATGACAGTCACGATAGCGAGACTTGAATATGATACAAATTTTATATACTTATGTGTCATCCATAAAGATATATCATATGAATAAGATATTATGTAATGGATTATGATTAATTATTAAACATTATAAACTCTTACGTATTCTGTGTTTTTTTGGAAAAATCCTTAGGTGATGATTCATGATTAATGATATTTCAATTATTTTATATGAAGTTCATAATTTATGAACTTTTTATAATCTAAATATTATTACCTTATTCTCACCTACGATCAATCACTTATATCACCTATATTTAAAAAATACATAGTAGATGATCTCAGCTTTTAATTTTTTTCCCTATGGTTGTGTTATAAAGAAATGATTTACGTATGTTATGTCTATGATGTATAACAGGTTAGATGAACATTATCGGAGATGTTGAGGATATTTCATGAAATAATTTAGTTATACATTGATTCCAGAAATACATTAAACCTTTTATGGATCTATTACATGTATTGTTTTCATATATATTGATTATTCATATAAAATGAAGTAATATTAATTTATATAATTATTTTCTTACATAAATTTGTACTATAGTAGTGTTTATCTATTTTAAGAGAAGAGTTTTGGAGAACATGGGTGAAAACCCTAGTGGTAAGGCTAGGTATTATCATCCTGAAGTCTTGGTATTTTAGAAATTTTGTTTTTCCCTAGTAGTGATATCATTATTTCAATATAATAAAGTAGATTATGTTATATCATAGATTCAACTCATTGAATACCCCATGAAAATGGTCAATTGAGCGTCAAATCAATCTTCAATTAGAGATTGATGGGTAGTAATAAGAATGAAAACCTAGATATAAACTCCCAAGGGATATACATTGGTAAATTTACATTATCAATATGAATAAATATGATGAATTTGAGGATAGAACCAATGAGAACATATAACAATCAATAGTGATATTATATAAACATAAAGTGTTATAATAAGAAAGAAGGTATAATAATATGTCAAATTATTTGAATGATTTATAAAATTTTATGATTATTTAATGTATTTATTAATGATTTATAAACATAGATATCTTTTTCATTTAAATTTTTTTTAATGTAATGAGGAACTAAGATAAAAATCTGTGTGATGGACAATGTGTTGGTTATCTGAATGATCATACAATTGGTAAATAAACTGGAGTGAAATAACATGTTGTTATGCCTAACTGATGATCTCAATTTATCATCAACACCATGATCCAAGGTTTGATTACTAGAATACCTAATATGATAAAAATGTATATTTATGGTAGTTTTATTGATTATTACTACAGAGGAATGAATATTCAATTTCCCCTATGCCAAGAATGTGGGAAGAACCAGTCAAGGGAATGAATCAATCGAATGGATGGTTCGATTATTTTGAAAAGTAGGGGAATATAGGAGAAAATATATGAGGGAAAACAAGTATTTAAATGGAGAGAATTAAATATAATCCTAAATCACTAATAGTAGTTCATTGTCTTCTGTATGGGGAACTTGGGTCTTATCTTATTAAATTACCTAATCTAACGTATATCTTATAGACCATGGAAGAGAATATAAATAGTAAATTTATAATAATGATCATGATAGTTAAGTAAAACTTAGCATCTAGTCTAGGATTAGGGAATTAATGTTAATTATTTTAAGAATGTGACTAATGTTAATATTATTATTCATCCATTAGAAGAATTTGATTTAATTTTGAGAAATTATTAGCTCTCCTTATATAGAAATGTTATAAATATCAAGAATAAGTCAATCAAGTTTGTTTTACTAAATCAATTCTAGATAAACTATTTGTTTGTGTATTAAGAAGAACATCTAAATCAAATTTTTTTAGATTTTATAGTTATTAATATGTATTCATAAGTTATATTTATATCAAATTATCCAGTGAAAAAACATTGAATATATTTTTATATTTTTGGAATTGATGATGTATTTCCTAAAACAATATTTTAAATCCCTCCAATCATTAAAATGTGTTATCATTATAAATCATACCTAATAGTACACTGATTTCAAATACTATATATAGAATTTAATAAATTATGTTATAGGAATAGAATAAGAAACAATAGAATAATATAACCAATTCATTCATACCACTAAATGTGTTACCATGGTGTGGAAAATATGTTTTTATTAAGAAGAATGGATTGTAAATTCATATTTCCATTAAGTATTTGATAAATAACATGATTAATTTTAACTACAAGTATCTTAATCCCCATATTTATTACATTATTCATTAGATATGGGGAAATCCAAAAAAATTCAATTATTACACTTCGATATTGAAATTACAAATATAGTTCAAAATGGATGATATGACATAGATATCGTTTCATATGATGTATTGACATTATAAATTTATTTTGATTCCATTTGGACTTAAAAATTCCCCTCTAATCATTATTGGAAAAATGAATAAACAATTTATAGATTACTCTGAATAGTTTTTGGTAGTCCTTATATATTATAGTCTTATATATTCTTAATGAAAGTAAGATCGTGATGATAATTGTGGAATTGGGTGGAAGATATCATGTAATGATATGTTTCATGATAAATTTAACAGGAAAGATTTTTTGAAAAAATAAAGCTTCATTCGTAGGTCATCTAATATCACGTGAGGTCATGTTAGTGGAACATTCAAAGATGGTTTTTATTATGTAATAGTCCTGACTAACCATGATGAAAAAGATATATAGATTACCTAGGCCAGTGGGATATTATATATTTTTTGTGATAACTTTCTCATGGTTTACATGTCAAATAAATAATTTTACTGGGATTTTATCCATGATCCATTAGAGAGATGAATGTGAGGAAAATTTAATTGAAGTGAAAATAGGTTTTGTCCATGAAAATATCCTTACATTAACCTATATTCGAGAAGGGTTTTGATTTATAGTGATCCATTTAGGAAGTGATTGATTTATTTTATTATATAGATAAATATTTTGATGGTTTAGAAAATAAAAAATTTGAATATTCATGAGAAACATTAAACAAGTCATGATTCATAACTAGAAGGGATAATCATTTCCATAAAGATATATAAGAAATATATAAATAGTTAGAGAGTAATATATATATATATATATGTATATTTATAAAAATAGATTGAGTTCTATATTATCATGTAATTAATTGAAAATGTTCCTCTGGAGAATGATGGAGTTGATTAATGATTTTTTCCACCCAATACATTGAAACCTTATGAAGAGAAAGAATGTGGACTATGATCTGAGTCTGAAGGACGATGAAATTTTTGATAATGAGATGTATTGAAAGAGATTAATTTATAAAGGATTTTTCGAAGTTGAATATTTAACTTACTATGAAAGGGGATATATCTTATCTCTCATAGATGAATGTTCAACCATGAATCCAAGTGAGTATTAAATTGGAGATTAAAAAATATGGGAATATATAGATGAAGGTGATGAATGTTACAAAGTTCAACAATGATTTTAATTGAAGGATAAGGTTCAATAAAAATATACATGTTCCATAAATATGAAATATATTAAAGGTACTATTTTATGAAGATAATAATTCATAATTCTATATTTTTATTTGATGTATGATGAGGTATAGAGGCATAAAATTGTATTTATAATTGAACGACGTGAAAATAGAAATTTTATATTACATATCTTGATCTCTGATTTTGTAGAAAGTTAATGATCAATGTTATATGTCATGAGTGATGTTACATCCAATAAATATAATTTAATTGAAATTGGAATGATTCATCATGGACTTATTCATCATTATTCCCAAAATATTTATATGTATCTAAATCGATTTGGGTTGTAGAAAATTTATTTATGAAGAACACACATATTTAGATATTCAAGAATAATTTTATCTTGAATAGAATTCTAGGATATAAATTAATTAAATGTAATCGTTTAATTTTGAATCACATACTATTTTATTTGATAAGGTTCCAATGATAACATCAATGTTTTGGAGAAATATTTAGTAATCTTGAATTAGATGTTAAAAATTAGCACTCTATATCATCATATGTCATATAAATAGTCTGAGATGACCATTCAATCCCAATAACATATTTTTAGTGTTGTTTATATGGATTTCAATTATGTTTGGGATCAAAAAATTCATCTTTCTGAATTTTCATTAAACTATATATTTACGTCTAGAATTCATATTTCTACTTATGAAGCCCTCTATACTTGTATGCGTACAACTGTAATGTATTTGGTTGAATTTTGAGAAAAAAAATATTTGTTAACATTATTAATAATTTTAATGGAAGAGAAGGTTAGTGAAATTCAAGAGCACTTAAGGATATATCAATTTTGATATTAGGGGTATACCAAAAATCATTGGTGAGACTTAGTGACTGATGTTTTTTATAAGGTATTCGTTCAAATATCAATATCAAAGAGTGTAATGTGATTTTAATAGAAGGGAATTTTTTTATCTTAATATATCGGCCCATTTAATATTCTTAATCATATCATGATAGTACCTTATTATTCGATATATAAAGAAAACCATTCCAAAATTAAATATTTCTTATATATATTAGTTTTTAGGAAGTACACACCTAATCCTTCATATGTTTTATACTGATAGGTTTTACTATTACAACATGATACTTCTAATAAGAAACAACAAGTGGATATTTGGAGTAAAACAATCAATTTTTTAGGAACATGACCACTCAACTTATCATTATTTTGTGAAAAAAACTTCAATTTGGTAAATCAATTTTAGATCACAAGGATTGGATGCAGTAGTTGAATCTTTATTATATTGTATCTAATAAATATAAAATATATCTAAAAATTATTATAATGTAGGTGGAATGTATCCCCTAGCTTTTATAGTTTATGTTTCTCTTTATTAAATTTGAATTGTCCAATAACATTCATTACATGAGAAATCCATCAAAGAAGAACCATATTATAGAATTGAAATATATATTGATCAGTGTTTTTTAATAAAATGATAAATTAATTATAATTTTATAATCATTTATTTAGTGATGAAGAAAATAACATTTTATGATAAATGATATTTTTTCATAATTCAAAATTTTAATGTATTTTTTTACTACTATATTAAATTAATCACACTTGATATAAGAATATAAATAAGGGATTATGTTATACACAGTAAAATAATAAAATTTCATTTAATAGATGATATTAATTATGTAATGACAACAGAATAATTTCATTCCATAGAAAATAATTTCCATAAAAAAGGGTTCTTATTGATTTTTTTATGGGTATTATAACTAATTTGTAGAACATTTTAGGATATTATTTTAAGATATTTATATCATTTTGATATCATAATTTCAAAATTACCTTAGGGTGATGTTTATGAATTTCTAATACTATATTTTTTATTAACTAAAAAATAAAAAATGACACTTTTTTCAAATCTGTCATTTATTATCATTAATTAAATTAATTTAATATTCAAATTCTACTATGGATTTTTTTCAAGTAAAATAATATCTAGTTTGTTAAAAATTATTTCCATAATTCCATATAAGTAAACATTTTATTTTATTTTGGTATACCTTCAATTTTAGGTCTAAAAGTATTTTTTTATAAAGATTGATTATCATTTTATTATAGAAACATATATTAAAATTTATTTCTATCAGTAGTAAAAATTGATTATTCAAAAATTGTTTTTATATTTTGCAATATGAATTTTACATTTGTTAATTAGTTCAACTTCATTTTTGGTCTTTATGAATAGTAAATGAGAAAAAAATCACTAATATGGTAAATCTTATAAAGGTTACTAATGGGTTAAACTAAATAGATAAGGAATAAAATATATAGAATAATTTAATTAATCATTATTTATAAATATATTTCATAAAAAAAAAATATATTATATTTGAATTTTGGTATCTTTTCTTTCATATTCACCTAAATACAACCTTATTAATTTTCAATGTTATTATTATTTTGATGATTGTCACTCCCCTTCCTTATAAAATGGAAAATCCCCTCTTATCTTATACACAAATCATGATAGACTAATCTCTAATTTTATATGCCAAAATAATTTTCCAAAATCATTATCCATGATGCTATCTTGTTTTCCTTACCAGAAGTCATATCTAATCATCATTAAGGCTCTCTGTAATGGCTGATACCAGAAAAATAGTATAGGTTATTACAAATATTTATCAATTTTATATCTTCTTAAACCTCCTAGAAAGGTTTTATTATCATTTTAACAAGATGAAATTATTTTATTTACAATAATTATATGTCAATATATTATTTTTATATCTATTTTTAATGTCCTTCCCATCTGTTAGAAAATTAAAATCTCACTTGTGTGTACGTGTGAAATACTATCTTTACAAAACGATGTGAATCATTTTTCATTTTACATTTACACGACTGATAATATGGATAAATAAAATTAATATATTATATATTTATGCTATATTTATAGTACATTAATTTTGAAATATTATTTACATTTTATTTTTTCCACCAAATGAAAAGTGGAAACACTACTAATGTGTACATATGGAATACCATCTACATGATGTAGTGCAACTCATTTCTCATCCCCAGTTTATATGAATTGTTATAAAAATTATATAATTAATAAAAAATACTAATTACATGATTAAGATTAAGAATATTATTAATCCATGAAAAAGGTGCAAGGACCAGAACCATTGAAGTGAAACACTGATAGAAAACAAACCATTTTTCACTTGAATGATCATTTTAATAAAAAATCATCAATAAAAAAGAGAATTTGAGTTATAAATTAATGATACATAGTAATTTATATATGAATATTTTTTTGAATCAATATATAATAAATATACATCTAATATATGTGATTTTTATCATGAATTAAGAAAAATATTAAAAGAGTTAAGGGTTTATGTTATACAAACATTTCTTTTCGGGATTGTTTATGTTAAATTTCCATAGAGTGAAATTATATGATAATTATACTTTTTTCCACATGTATTATCTTATTTTAAAGTTATTCTTATATTTTTTATATATACATTTAATATTACTCTTTTTGATACTAACAAATGTTTAAAAAATGCTTTTAAGATAGAAAACAATGTTTATGCTATAGTAAACAAACATTTTCTTCCATATCCTTGTTCCTGAAAATAATTTTAATATTGTTATTTTTAATATGTATTGATTATTTATTGACATTTTAAACCATAACTAAATTTCAATTCAATGTTTTAGAAATTTTATTATTATAATTTTTTCTAAAGTGTATATTTATGAATTTTAAAAAAATATTAATATGGAATCATTGTTGAAAAATTTACCACATGAAAATATTTTCATTCCATCATGAAAAATATATTTATTAAATATATCTTTAAAATTTTCAATGCTTCTTTTCAATAAAATGGCTGATTTGAATGTTCTATGATTTTTTAGGGATAATAAAAGAAAATGATATTATCATTATTTCAATGAAATGGTCAATACACATTTAAATGTATTTTTTATATATATCAACATCCTTTATAGATTTATATAAATCACTGGGTATATAGTCTTATGAAACGATCCAAATTACTTCTATTGATGTCTTATGATGATTATAATTTAGGGATGATTCCATAAAATCCATTTCATCCCCATGTGGAAATTAAATTATGATGAAATCCTTTTGAAACTCATTTTATTTATATAATTTATACTATTATGAAATTATTAAATGTTTACAAAATATGATTAATTTACATGAATTATGATATAATGAAATGATGAATGTTTTTATGATCATGTGGAACATATACAAATTGTTTTCAATATGTTCTAGGTGGGCCTAAAATTGTTTATCCCTCCAATACATTGGGAAATTATTGATATCTCATAAGATAATATGGGAAATAATATGGAGTGAACCTAGTTCATTAGTGGAAAATATCAATTATGATTTTCTTTTGGGGAACCATAACTAAGTAAACGATGTAATGGGGAGTGAACAAAAAACCATTATGATAGACTTGGATGTGATCCAAGAAAATGGAATTGATTTTCAATACTTATGTCAGTGAAAAAACCTAGGCCATATATTCATGATATGTTATCATGGAATATGATTTATTATTGATGATTCTCTTATCTTTTGAACCAAGCCTATTATTATAAAAAAGCTTTAGGCCTCAATTCTTGATTATTTATCCAGAATGGTTGGGTATCAATTTCTTAAGTCATGATTGTGTTATCATATCCATATTCTATTCATATGATCATTTATGATCATTGATTTATATCACCTATTTTTACTCTTAATGAGGGTCTAAGGTCACAATATTGTAGGTTTCTATTCCCCAGGTTATGAATAATGGTTTTATTTATAGTATGTATAAGAATTGTACTATGTTTAAAGAAAATTGGGGTATATTTTGATAATCATTTTAGAAATTACTTTATTACATATATAGTCTATAAATACACTAAATGTAACATTCTCAAACCATAAATGTTCTTAAAACCCTATTTTTCTATATTATAAGCCTTTAGTGTGAAAAATTTTAAAAATTCAATTTTATTCTTAATATTAAGCATGACCTATGAACTATATAAGAATATTCATGATGTTTCATTATCTAGGAAAGGGTTATATAATGATTTCATGAGATGTGTAAATGTATCTCTAAAATTCTATGGTTTATTAATATTTTGTGAGATACTCATGCATTGTCTAAGATTAATAATAAACATGTGTAAGTGTAAAAAAATGTATATATGGATTACATACGGGCACATCCACAACATAGAATTCTGTGGAATGGATAGTAATCTCTATGTGTGGCTAACCTATAATTATGATATGCTATGTAATGTTAATTTTGGATTTGGTGAGGGTTTGTTGGAGTTTTAAAAGGGTGTTTAAGGGTAGAGTTGTGTTGTGTAAGGGTATGTCATTACTTCCATGGGTTTTATAAGGGAAACATGGTTCCATCACAGAACACTATGAAGATTCATAAGTGTGAATCCATGGTTCCGTTATAATATGACCCTGTTTAATGAAAACATGTTTTTTCTTATAGTTTATGTTTCATCATCCCAAACTTGACCCTATAACACATTTATGACTATATTAAAGTCCTAAAATATTTGGAATACATAATTTTACTTCTTAATAGATCATGAAACATGTAAGAGAATAATTTTAACACACCAGAATTAATAATTTCATAAAAGAAAAATTAAACGATGAATTTAATTTTTGGGTTTTAATGTCTTAACTATATAGGTGTATTTAATTTATATAAATATTTAAACATACTTACATTCAATTAAGGGTTCTCTTTTTGAGTTTTAGATGTATGGATTTTACCATGTTCAACAATGGTGATTCATTCTATGAACAATATGAGTTCTTCATACAGTTTCTATGCATGGAAGAACATTTACCTCTCTCTACTATTCATGGGCATTGTGATTTCAAATGATAAATCCTGAGTATGTTTTCCATAAAATCAATTCATAGTTACTCTGTAAAATCATACTTCTGATGGTTTTTGAAAAAATTATAATGTTTTCATGAAATGATAATATCCAAGAATTATGGGAATGAATATTTAGAATTATTCCTATCTATAATCAATTATTCTATAGTGAGAGAATTATTATAAAATGAGGAAATATAATATTATCTAAGGATGAAATGGTTAAATTATGGTTAGTATTAAATTTATAATTCTGAATTTACCTCTTAGAGTGAATATATTTTAACATGTGATGTATTATTTAATTTGGAATTAAAATAATAGAATCAGTTATAGGTATCCTAGGTGAGTGGTTTGAGCAGAACACATATACATAGTTAGAATTACGATTCCTTGAAAAAACATGATGCTGAAAATAATAACCTTAAGGTCAGAAGTTCCCTATGTTTTGGGGATATAATTTATATATTTTACCTTGATATAATTATTGTGATGGCATACATTTTTTACCATGTATATAGTGACCACTTGTGGGTTTTTTTATCCTTTGGTACCCAACATAAAATTTTACTTAAAGAGTTTTTATATAATCTATTGATTATATTATTTAGTATTTTAACTTTTTGTTACATAATTCATCTATATTTCCCATTATTATATCTTATACATTCATTTTAACATCCCAGGTAAATAAATAATATAAAACTTTAATATTTATTAATATTTTTGAATAAAATATTAATTTTATTTGAAAGGGGATTCTATGTTCAATGGCATACCCGACACGCAACAATGGGTTTCTCTGAAGTCTTATGTTGCACACAATGCTGAGTCATATTGAAAAATAATAATATAATATTATTATTTTAAATGATAGTTAACACCTAGACATTTTATTGATGCAAATGTACAGAACTAACTATATTATAATTATACATGTTTGTTAAATGTCTTTAACTTTATCCAATAAAAGTTAGAGTCATAAAATGTGAATGAATCCAATTTTAAGCTTAAATAATCTAATATTTTTAAAAGGAAGTTTTACCTCATTTTGATGGAGATTTCAAAAAATTTACTTTGGGTAAATTTTTGGTATTTTTCTGATTCAGTTCATTTTTAATGAATAGTGAAAAATACTACATTTTAAGTCTAAATTGTATTTTCATCTGATTTATTTATATGGTTAGATTATCATTTTAAATGGTTTTCAAGTGTAATTGGATTATATTTTTACCATTTCATCCAATTTTTGTCATTTTAAGTAATTTCACTTTGAAATTGGACATAAACACATGTCAATCTTTTTGTAGTTTTTACTTCATAAAAACATGCTTTCTCGTTTTGACAATGGAAATTAATTTTTAATTAATTAATGAAACATCTATGTTTTGAATTTGGTAAAATAGACATCATTTTTAAATTTTTAATATCAAAATTAGCTTTGGGTAAATTTTTGGTACTTTTTTGAAAACGTTCAATTTTTAATGAATAGTGAAAACATAGCGTTGTAGTTAAAAAAAACAAAATTTTCATTTAAATGAAATTTTACCACTTATATGAATTGAATTTAAAATATAAAAAATACATGGTTGTTATTAGTAATTAAAATGTTGTTCAATAGGATAAAAAATAATTTTTGATGAATAGTAACTTTTGATTTTTATTTACCGCGGTTAAAGGTAAATAGGGTAATTCAAGGTAAAAATAATATTATAATAATATAACATTACCTTAAAACTTATCCTATCCTTATTGGAAGAGTCATGGAAGACTAATAAAATCCTTGGGTAGAACTTTTGGCCTTTAAAACCCATTTGGGTAAGATAATGACATTAATTACTTTTTATTTAAAGTAAAAATAAAAATATCATAAAATGCATTATTTTGCTAAAAAAAATTTAATGTGGGGTAATATAATTGATATATTTGACTATAAATATTCATTAGAAATATGAAAATATTTTCAACATCATGGTATTTTATTTATAATTTTTAGACTTCATATAAATAAATTTATTTATGACACAATGATGATGTAATGATTACCTCATTAATGAATGTTTTAAATAAATGAGATTATAAATATTAAAATAAACTTATTTTGAAACTTTTTATTCCATAAACGAATTTTATAGATGAGTATGACTTGTTATATTTGAATTAATTAATTTTTTTTTCTAATGAATCAGGTTGTTTTGGATTTTTTAAAAAGTCATGATATGAATAGTAGAAAAAATGACATAAATGAGTTTTTAAATAAATTAATATTTTATTAAATGATAAAATAGTCCTCAAAATCTACGATTCTTCCAAATGACATATATGATGTCAAAAATGGAATTAATGATCTATTTTGGGTTGTTTTATATTTTATAGTAAATATATTAAACATATAGTATGAATATACAAGAAGACATGATAAAAGTTAAATAAGTTCACAAAGGGTTACATAAAAAAGGTAAGGATTAAAAAATATTCAAAACCTATAAAATTCTTATTTGATGATTTTATTTCGACTTATATTCATCTTATCTTCTAATTTAATGTGTTTTGGACCTTTTCAAACTGAAAATTAGTTTATAATAAAATAATACTTCCAAACTTTCATAAAGAGACCCTCCTCCCTCTTATAAAAGTAAACGACTTCAAACCCATTACTCACACCTTTAAATCCCCTTGGCTCGTCCAAAATCTACCAAAATAAGCTCCCAACATCCCTCTATTCCTCTTAAAAGCCTTAACTTAGGCATAAGGCACTTCAAGAAGGCCTTTTTGTTCAAACCAAAGGGAGTTACCTGATTAAAGGTAATGTCTTCTCTCAAGTTATTTTCTTTTATTTTCATTCTCCAGTACATATGCTCTTATTATTCTTTTTTTAAATAAAATAAACCATATCTTAAATATAATAGGTTGTTTTTATGAGAATTATTCTAACTACACTTCCACACACCTCCATGTAATGGATACAAACATACTGTTTCTATGGACGATGAACTATTACCTCACGAAATCGTGATTGCTCAATCTTCTCCTACCACCTCTTATGGTGAACATTAAGATGGAAATATATTTATATGTGATATATATATATATATGTATATTATATTTATGTTGTATTTATGCTTATATATTTTTTATTTATAGCATACCTTTATGGCTTCCATAATGGGTAAATGCGTTAATTTCATTTGAGGAAGTGCGGACTACCGCCCCCTCAAAGTGATATGAATCACTAATGAAATACATGGAACGTATAAAGGATGGAATTTAGGAAATTATATATGATATTATACTAGATTTATAATATAACTACGTATCATTATGTTTTCATTCCACTAATTATGAAATAGCAATAAAAATAGCATTCATGTGTACGTACAGCTTACTGTCTCCATGAACAGTGCATTTCATTTCTTATCTCCAAATGTTATGTACTATTACAAATACATATATATACTGGATATATATGATATATATTATATCTAAATAATTAATATCATTCTGGATATAATGTACTTTTGACCACATGGAAAATTTGTAAATATAAGAAGTTAATTTTTGACTCAAGTACCAAATATCCACCAAACCACCATTATAAACTTAAATGATTATATAATGTCTATAACGTGGTAATAAGTGATATAAAAGTAATAATAACAATAGAAAAGGTTCTGAAGAAATTATAAATTAACTATAGTTTATTATTAAGTAGGTTAAAGAACGAACGAGTCAAGTTGGACACTAGGTAAGAGTTTTTTGTCTCACATTTTATTCCCATGAGATTCATCCTATTTTTGCCACTATATCCTTTTTTGTGGTGTATTTAATGCCAATGATTATATTTTTTCTGTAATATAATTTAATTTTTGGGTAATTAAATCTTCATTGTATGATCCTTCTTTCATGGGGTGTATGTTTTGTATGTTACCAAATCGGTGAGGGAAACTTTCACCCTCCTCTTTTAGTCAAAGACTTAATTTATGTTATTAAATTTTAATTTTCAAATGTTGGGATATGTTATTATATATTCTTATTTCTATAAGTTTTATGTATATGTGATGAGAGAACCTTTTCTTTCTCATCAACTCATTTTCTAAATTTTAAAGTGATGTCGTTAGTCTGTCGAATTTTTGTAAGGGAACTTCTTGACCCAATTTCCATTCTTTGGGTTAAACTTATACTTCTTGATTATGTCTTGATATGAATATGTGTTAATGACCTATGATTGTTTTACACTTAATATCCACTTATATTGGGTGTATTTATATTTTTCACACATAATTATGTCATTGATTTATCCATAATCTAAGGATACGATCTTTGTTAGGGACTTTGTCTCAATTTACATTCCATTGAGACTTATTTATTGTTATACACAAATTCAATTTTATATGGTGTATAGATTTCCATTTGAAATATTATATCTTAAATCTCCTTATTCTCATGATATTATAATCATTTTTTATTGTTATTCTGCAATTATTTTTATTCAATTATTTTCTCAAGTGGTAAGGAATTCTTTAACTAAAAAATTGTTTTAAATGTTTTAAAGATTTAATCTTATAAATCATTCTCTATCATGTCCATGTTTTAGAAATGATTCTGAGGATTTATTTATATTTAAATGAGTTTTTTAAAGTTTAAATCCATTTCCAAAGTTTCAGAGTGGTATGTGACACTTGGTTTCAAAACTCTTCTTTTTGAATGAATTGATTATGTCAATATCTTGAACTGATATCTTGTGAATGCAATGTGGAAATGTTATCTTTCCTTTATGCTTGCTCATTTTTTATGATTATGTTATGGTTATTGGGCATTGTTTATGGATACAGCTGGTTCCGTGATAAACCTAGGGTGGGTGAGCCTAAGATAGCTATCTAATGCATTGGGTAACGTGACAGAGGTAAAATTTAATGTTTCTCCTAAGAGATTTAGGGAATATACTATGATGGGTATTCCAAACGTAACTACCTATGTAGCTGTGAAAGCTACAATTTAAGTACGATATAGATTCCACAAGTTACCTTTATGATTTATGATTTCCATGTGTTATTCATAAATCTTATAATCTTATGTGGAATGTTAAAGATTAAAAAGTATGATTTCATTGATTTGTATGTATTAATGAACTAGTGTTTTCTTTCCCTCTTTTTTAACCCTTACTAAGATTTTTTATGCTCATACCAAGTTTTGGAAATGTTTTTCACTGGATAAAAATAATGGTAAGATAAAGGAAGAATTCAAGAAGATTTATATCAAGAAAAGAACTCTTGTTTTATTATTGTTAAATTTTTGGATAGAGTATAAGTGTCTAGATTGTTATTTTTGAGATGTAATGTAATAGTTACATTCTAATTCTCTAAAATTGTATACCTGAAAAGATCCTCAATGTTAATTCATGATTCAAATCAAGTTTAAGTAATGTTTTAAGGCTGGGGCTATACAGTTGGTATCAAAGTTCGGTTTAGATAATATTAGAGGTTAGGGTGTTATTTTAGAATAAGTGAAATAACTATAATGGTTCGCATATTAGAAAGAGTCATAATTATTTTATATAAATCTAACGAGTTTAAGATAACATTAAAAAGTATTCTTTTAGTCTTTACCCTCCTCCTAAGATAGTATATGATGATTTTACTGATATAATCACCCTGATCTTTTTGGTTTTAGTCAATGGATGGATCTAGTAGGAACCAAAGTAACAATAGATTTGATGAAAAATGAGACAGTTTCCTGAATAAGAAACTGAATGAAATGGGAGATGCAATGATAAATCTTATGGTTATTCTCAACCAACTATCTGGATTCATGATCGACCACCTGAACCTTGGTGATTTTTATAAGGAAGCGTATGTTAAAGAAATAAATCCATATAGAAGTTCATGTAATAATCATAAAGGTATGTATATTCCAAAACCTATCTTTCAAGGATGTGGAAAGAAACACATCGGAAAATGCTTCCAAGGGATGGGATGATGCTATAGATGTGCTAACGAAGGCCATAAAGCAATAAACTTCCATGAAAAAAGGAAGCGTCCAATTGACTCTAGGAAAGGGAAATAATTTCTTTCTGAAGGATCAATTGAATGTTTTAAATGTGGTGTTCATGGTTATTATACAAATTGATTTCCTACGAAGAAGGTTCAGGAATGGGATCAGCGGGATCATGAAAATATATGTTTACCAATTCCTAATGCCATTCCAATTGAATATGAGGAAACTGACAATGACTATTGAAATGTATGGATTATTTCTTAGATGATGTTTTGACATTATTGAATCTTAGGATATCATTCATGATTTTGTTTGTAGGAATGAAGTATTACAGAATATTTTGGAAAAGAATAGATAATGGATCATGAATAATGTTGAATGAGTAAAAAGTTGAAATATAAGGTATTCAAGAGTTATGGTACATTTTAGGATGATGGAATGATTAAAAGTATTATGGATCTTTTGATGATGGGATTACATTGGTAGACTTTTTCTCGTATGTGTAACCCTGAAGTTTGATATGTAATTTTTTTTTTCGAGAAATAGTTATATTTTTTGTGTGGACATAATGGATAAGCTTATGTGTTCATACGATCTTTTTTTGAGGCAATTACAGGTTATCACATTAGGGGATGAAAATGCGAGGTATGAGATAAAATTTGTGGTTAAAATATGTTATGGTTATTTTAAGGGATTTATCTCATTTTTTAGAATGTTATAAAATTATATATTTTTTGAAAAAGGACAACACAAAGACTGTGTGACAACCCGTCGTGTCGGAAAAAGCTGCGGGAATGGAACCCACAACTAAAGTGCGGTTGGGTTTTATCGCCTACCACTCGACTACGTGAAGTCCCTGGTTAGTATGACTAATTATTTTTAGTTAAATGATTTTATGGAACAAGAATAATTTGATTTTGGATATTATGTTTTATCAAATAGATATCCTTAGTATAGGAAAATTATTTGGTGATTAAGTGAGAAAGGTTATTTTGGAAGACATTATATCTTTTGGGAACACTATATGCTTAATGAAAATAGAATACTATGGGATCTAATTTGTGGATTAATGGTTTAAATTTTAATTTAGAAGAATCTATGTTTTTATTATGAACATATGGTGATTTGGGTTATTTATGGAAATTATTAACCTGTCATAGAGAATATGTGATTAGGTTAATTACACTTCAGTATGAGACTTTAATATTAGTTGATGTTTTTGGTGATTAATGTTAAGATTTATTAGGGAAGAATATGTGATTAAATCCTTCTAAGTTTTGGGTTTCAAAATTATTTTGGATTAATTTCAATAATTTTAAGGACAATTATTATTTTTGAATGTTATTTGTTGAACTTTGGGTATTTTTTGTGGAATTTTGGATATTAAGAGTAGAATTTCTTTTTATTAAGTATTATCCTTTTGGAAGATATCTGATCTTATAATACCCTTTATGGTTTTGGTTAATTTCTAAAGACATGGGAAATATATTGCTCATCTTTTGCGGATCATGCGATTCACAAGAAGTTAATTCTAGCACTTTAGGTGTGACAAAGTCAACTTGAATACTCATCATTTGGAGAAAAGATTGGTTCTTGGTAGAAACTTATTAAAGGATGAAGCTATACATGAAAAGTAAGTATATTTCCTTATTTAATTAGTTAATATAATAAATAAATACTCCAACTTAATGAAAAGGAAATTAAAACAATTTTTTTTGTTTATTTACTTTTCCTACTAGGGAATCAAATACCTTTTAACCTATTACATGTTTATAGTTTTCTGGGAGTTAAATTTCTCCTGATCATTTTTTCTATCACTCTCTATCAGAACTTGACACTTAGTTTCTCCTCCATATCTATATTTTCATGGAATCCTAGTATGGGATATCTCAGGTGACCATTGTACTTATCTTTTATTATTTTAAAGTTATAGTTTTATTTACTCTTTTTCCAATTTGGGACTTTCAAGGAAGTTTCCCAGACCAATTTTAAAATTTCTAGGACGCAATTTCCAAAAGAGGGGAAGGATGTACATCCCAAGTAAATAAAAAATATGAAATTTCCATATTTGTTAATATTTTTGAATTAAATATTAATATTATTTTAAAGGGGATGCTATGTTCAATGGCATACCCGACACACAACAATGGGTTTCTCCCAAGTCTTATGTTGCACACAATGGTGAGTCATATTGAAATAGTAATAATAATATAATATTATTATTTAAAATGGTATTTAAATACTAGTCATTTTATTGGCGAGAATTTATAGAAATAACCATATTATTATTATACATGTTTTATAAATGTCTTTACCTTTCTCCAAAAAATGTTAGAGGCTTAACATGTGAAGGAATCCAATTTTAAGCATAAATACTCTAATATTTTTAAAAGGTATTTTTACCGCCTTTTGTTGGAGAACACTTTTTAAATATAGATTTTGCCACTTTTATATGTTTAATTTTAAAAAATAAAATTCTTCTTTATAATCATGAAATCAAAATTTACTTTGGGTAATTTTTTTTGTATTTTCTAATACACTTTATTTTTTTAATGAATAGTGAAAAATACTGCATTTTAAGTCTAAACTGTCTTTTCATTTAATTTTTTTATAGTTATATTATCTTTTTAAATGGTTTTAAAGTTTAAATTGATTATATTTTTACCATTTAATCCAAATTTGGTAATTGTAATTAATTTTAATTTGAAATTGGACATGAACACATGTCAAGCTTTTTGTAGTTTTTATTTCTTGAAAACACACTTTCTAGTTTTGAAAATAGAAATTAATTTTATATTAATTATTTAAAATTATATGTTTTGAATTTGGTAAAATAGAAATCAATTTTTAATTCAGAATATAAAAATTACCTTTGGGTGAATTTTTGGTATTTTTCTGAAAACGTTCAGTTTTTTATTAATAGTGAAAAAATTGCGTAGTAGTTAAAAAACCTGACTTTTTCATTTAAATTAAATTTTACTGCTTCTGTGAATTGAATTTCAAAAATCCAACATAAATTTTTTTCATCAGTAATTAAAATGTGGTTCAATTAGATGAAAATAATTTTTGGTGAACAGTAACTTTTGATTTTTATTTACCGTGGTTAAAGGTAAATAGGGTAATTCAAGGTAAAAAAATTATAATAATATAAAATTACCTTAATAGTTGTCCTAACCATATTTTATGAGTCATGGACAACTAATAAAATCCTTGGTTAGAACATTTGTCCTTTGAAAGACATTTGGGTAAGATAATGACATTAATTACTTTTTATGTAAAGTAAAAATAAAAATATCATAAACATGTATTGTTTTTCTAAAACAATTTCAATGTGGGGTTATATAATTTATATATTTGACTATAAATGAGAATTATAAATATAAAAATATTTAATAAATCAGGGTATTTTATTTATAATTTTTAGACACCATATAAATTAATTATTTATGACACAATGATGATGTAATGACTACTTCATTAATGAATGTTTTAAATAAATTAGATTATAAATATTAAAATAAATTTATTTTGAAACTTTTTATGCCATAAAATAATTTTAGATATGAGGATGACTTGTTATATTTTAATTAATGAAGTTATTTCTATATAATAATGTTTTTTTGGATTTTAAAAAAATTCATGATATGAATAGTATAAAAATTGACATAAATGAGTTTTTAAATCAATTAATATTTTATTAAATGATAAAATAGTCCTAAAACTCTAAGATTCATCCAAATGTCATATATGATGTTAAAAATGTCAATAATGATTCATTTTGGGTCTCGTGGCATTTTATAGTAAATATATTAACCATATAGTATGAATATACAAGAAGACATGGTAAAAGTTAAATAAGTTAACAAAGGGTTAAATAACAATGATAAGGATTAAAAAATATCCAAAACCTTTAAAATTATTATTGGATGATTTTATTTCGACTTATTTTCATCTTATATTCGTATTTAATGAGTTTAGGACGTTTTGAAAGCGAAAATAATTTTATAATAAAATAATACTTTCAAACTTTCCAAAAGAGCCCCTCCTCCCTCTTATAAAAGGACACCACTTATAACCCATTACTCACACCTCTAAAGACACTTGTATCATCCAAAATCTACCAAAATAAGCTCAAAACATCCCTCTATTCCTCCTAGAAGCCTTACCATAGGCATAAGACAATTCAATAAATCCTATTGGTTTAAACCAAAGGGAGTTACCCGATTTAAAGGTAACATCTTATCTCAAGTTATATTATTTTATTTTCCTTCTCCACTCCTTATGATATTCTTATTATTTTTTTACATAAAAAATAGTATCCTCAATATACTAGGTTGTTTTTTTTATAATTATTCTAACTACACTTACACACACCTCCATTTAATGGATACGAACATACTGTTTATGTGGATGGAAAACTAGTGCCCCAGGAAACGATGATTGTTCAATATTATCCTACCACCTCTTATGGTGGCCATTAAGATCGAACTATATTTATATGTGATATATATATATATATTATATTTATATTGTCTCTATTATTATGTGTTTTTCATTTATATCATACATTTATGGTTTCCATAATGGGTAAATGCGATAATTTGATTTGAGGAAGTGCGGACTACCGCCCCCTCAAAGTGATATGACTCATTCATGCCATACATGGAATGTATAAAGGATGGAATTAATGAAATTATATATGATATTTACTGGATTTATAATATACCTATGTATAATTATGTTTTCATTCTATTAAATATGAAATATAAATGAAAGTAGCATTCATGCGTACGTACATCTTACCGTCTACATTAACGGTGAATTTCATTTCTTATCTCCAAAAGTAATGTAATATTATAAATAAATATATATAAAGAAAATATATAATATATATTATAACTAAATCATGAATATAATTCTAGAGATAATGGAATTTTTACCCCATGTTACAATTTGTAAATTTAAGAAGTTAATTTTTGACTCAAGTACCAAATATCGACAAAATGACTGTTATTAACTCAAATATTTATATAATGTATATAACAAGGTAATACGTGATATAAAAGGAATAATAACCATGAAAAAGGTTTTGAAGAAAGTATAAATTATCTTTAGTTTTTTATTCAGGAGATTAAAGAACAAACGAGTCCAGTCAGACACGAGGTTAGGGGTTTTCATCTCACTTTTTATTTCCGTGATATTCATGCTATTTTTTCCACTATTTCCTTTTTTGTGGTGCATATACTGCCCATGATTGCATTATTTATATAATATTATTTAATTTATGGGTAATTACATATTCATTTTATGATCCTTCTTTCATGGGGTGTATATTTTGTATGTTACCAAATCGGTGAGGGAACATTTCACCCTACTCTTTTAGTCAATGACTTCTTTTATGTTATTAAATTTAAAGTTTCAAATGATGGGATATATTCTTATATATATTTATTTTTTTACATTTTATATCCATGTGAATAGAGACAAATTTATCTCTCATCAACTCATTTTTTAAATTTTAAAGTGACGTCGTTAGACTGTCGAATTTCTGTAAGGGAACTTCTTAAACCAATTTCCATTATTTGGGTTAAACTTATACTTCTTGATTATGTCATGCTATGAATATGTATGAATTAACTCTAATTTTTTGACACTTAAAATCCACTTATATTGGGTTTATTTATGTTTTTTACACATAATTATGTAATTGATTTATCTTTAATCTAAGGATACGATCATTGTAAGGGACTTTGTATCAATTTACATTCCATGGAAAATTATTTGTTATGATACACCAATTCAATTTTATATTGTGTATATACTTCCCTTTGACATATTATATCATGAATATCAGTATTTTAATGATATTATATGCTTTTTTTAATGTTATTATGCAATTATTTTTATTCAAGTATTTTCTCAAGTGGTAAGGGACTCTTTAACTAAACCATTGTTTTAAATGATTTAAAGATTTAGTCTTCTAAATCCTTATCTTTCATGTCCATGTTTTAGAAATTATTTTAAGGATTTATTTAAATGTAAATTAGTGTTTTAATGTGTAAATACCTTTCAAATGTTTCAGAGTGGTAAGAGACCCTTTGATTCAAAACTCTTCTTTTTGAATGAATCGATTATGTCAATATCATTAACTGATATCTTGTGAATGCAATGTGTAAATGCTATCTTTTCTTTATGCTTGTTCATTTGTTATGATTATGTTATGGTTATTGGGAATTGTTTACATATATGGGTGGTTCCATGATAAATCTAGGGTAGGTGATCCAGAGATATCTCTCCAATGCATTGGGTAACATGACAGAGGTAAACGTTAATGTTTATCCTAAGAGATTTAGAGAATATACTGTGATGGGTATTTCCAACGTAACTCCCTACGTAGCTATGAAAGATATAATGTAAGTCTGATATGGATTCTACAAGATACCTTTATGATTTATGATTTCTATATGTTATTCATAAATCTTATGATCTTGTGTGGAATGTTAAAGATTAAAAAGTATGATTTCATTGATTTGTACATATTAATGGACTAATGTTTTCTTTCCTTGTTTTATAACCCCTACTGGGATTTTTATGATCATCCCAAGTTTTTGAAATGGTTTTCACAGGGTATAAAGAAGGGTAAGAAAAAGGAATAATTCAATAAGATTTATTTCATGAAAATAACTCTTGTTTTATTAAAGAATTTTATTATTGTGAAAATTTTAGATAGAGTAGAAGTGTCTACTTTGTTATTTTTGAGATGTAATGTAATTGTTATGGATTAATTATCTAAAAATATAAACCTGAAAAGATCCTCAATGTTAATTCTTGATTTAACTCAAGTTTAAGTAAAGTTTTAAGGATGGGTCCTTACATTAATTTAATATTATTCCATGTTATATGTGTTATCAAGACATCAATGTTATTGTTGGTACGTGAGACCGGTGGACCATCACATAATTTTTATCCCTTTTAAGGGTATTGTACATAGCCTATAATGATGATGATGATGATGGTCCTAAGCAATGGGTAAGGTCATTAGGGTCTAGGGGCCTTCCCCAAGGTTGTATGTTATGAACATGAAGGCCTAGGGGAAATAATTGGTATATAGGTGAGTTATGACTGTCTAGAGGTGTAACCCAAAAAAATATTGGGCATGATGATATGGAGGAAAAATATGAACTAATTCCTTGATACTAAAATGATATAGTTTGCTGTCCTAGTGTCTTATTCATTCTCACTTTTTACATCCTGTTAATTTCCTAACAAAATGGATTAGAAGTAGCCACAATTGTGGGTATTTGGTGGATTGGTTAGCGCATGAACACTCTGGATTTGTGGTATCATTTATATTATTATTAGTAATTTATTATTTTTACTGTGTAAGAATATTACACTTAAGAACATTTTTTAATAATTCATTAATGGTGTCCTGTTGCATTTATTATCTATAGCCTATAAGGACTATTCTATGCATGTGTGGACTTCATGAATAGATATCTAAGGAAGGGAAAGGGTCCTATGGTCGAGGGATAAGTAGAGGAGGTTGGAGCTTGCATAGGACTGGGAATTACTCTTGAAAATCCCTCTACTTTAATTATTTATTTAACCACTTATTTAATACGCTTTTTTGGATTCTAGAATAGGATCCCATATATTAACATTATAACTGGTATTCATATCCTAGTTCCGCAAGGTACTATAATTTTTCATTTTTATTATATTATTTCTTTGTTTTTTATTTATATGATAATAAGTGTATAACCTCCCAATTGAAATACATTTATAATCTAACTTAGATAGTATCCTATTTCTTATAAGGTGGTGTGTATGAGGTTTTTTGACACTCTGGATTAGAGCAGGTGGTTCAGGATAGGATGCTAAAAAAATTTATCAAAGAAAAATTATCTATAATTTATTTTGGTATAACCTGGGACATGGTAGAAATGATATAGTTATAAGGCCACGGCCTTAAACCTTACTTAATATTGAATTACATGAATAATTCACATTGAGGATCTTTTCATGGTTTAGAGTTTTAGAGAATTTGGACACAACTATTACATCTCAAAAGATTACAAAGTAGACACTTCTACTAATTTTCCATAAAATAAAAACTCTTAAAAAGAAACATGTATAGTTCCATATTTTAGATAGCATGACTTTCCCTTGATCCCATCTATGAACCTATTCCACATTAACTCCTATGAAAAAAATTTCAAAAAAACTTGGGGTGAGCATAAAAAGCTCAGTAAGGGATACACAAAGAATGAAAACTGTTAGTTTTTCAAAACAACAAGTAAACCATGTATACTTTATCAAAGTAATACTTTTCTCCTTTATGTAGTAGTAAAAACTCTTCACTGAATAAAATATCATTACATACCCTTTTTTAACCAAAAGATTACCATAAAACCCATATAAAGAACACATAACATATAAAGGTAACTTGGGACATAAACATACTTAAATGGAATATCCATACGGTCAAATTCCACACATATCACTTAATGGAATAGCCATACGGCCGACTTCCATACCCAATGCATTGGAGGTTATAACATAACCACCCATCCTGGTATTCACGGCACCACCCATCATATGGTTTATCACGTAACCATCCGTCAAATGTCCAAGTACCATTATAAAATCATAATACATAAAACAAATATAATGGAAAGAAAACATTTCCACATTTCGATCATAATATATCACTTAAATATATTTACATAACAAGTTCATCATAAAAACCATTTTCAATAACAAAATACATAAAAGAGTATATGGTATTTATTTCATTTTAAAAACATTACGGCCTGTTGAGGAAGCCAAAGACCAAATAATACTCGTGACGAAGGAAAAGCTTGTTGTCACCGTGTACGTTAAAATAAACATTACTTTTTTTCGTTTAGTAAAATGCTTCGTATAAAAATATTCCCTTTGAATGAAATTAAAAGTCAAAGGTGTTTTATACAGCGTATAAAATAAAGTCTTGTATTAGAACAAAACATGCCTCAATGAAAGGAGATTGAGACGAAGTCCCTTACCTTGTGTCTGATGTGACTCGATTGCTCTTTAATCTTCAGAATAATAAACTAGAGTTAATTTATACTTGCTTAAGAACATTTTTAAAGCTTATTTTTCCTTTTATATAACCTATTTCCATGTTATAAATGTTATGTAATCATTTAATTTAATAAAGTTCATTTTGTCGATATTTGGTACTTAAGTCAAAAATGGACTTCTTAAAATTACATGTTGTTTATGTGGTCAGAGGTTCATTATATCCAGAATGATATTCATGATTTTGATATCATTTATATCATATATATCCAGCATATACATGTATTTATAATAGTATATAACATTTAGAGGTAAGAAATGAAATGCAACGTTCATGGAGATGGTAAGTCGTACGTACGCATGAACGCTACTTTCATTTCTATTTCATATTTAATGGGGTGAAATAATAATGATATAAGGGTATATTATAAATCCAGTATAACATCATATATAATAACATTAACTCCATCCTTTATACGTCCCACATATGGCATTAACGAATCAAATCACTTTGAGGGGGTGGTAGGCCGCACTTCCTAAAATGAAATTATCGTGTTTACCCACAATGGAGACAATAAAGGTATGACACAAATGAAAAAAATACAGAACAATAAGGAAAAAATAAACATAATATATATCATATATAAATATAGTGACATCTGAATGGCCACTATGAAAGGTGTTAAAAGAAGATTGAACAATCATCGTTTCGTGAGGCAGAAAATCACCAACCACAGAAACAATATGTTCTTTAACCATTAGACGAAGGTGTGTGTAGGTGTAGCTCTAATCCTTCTCATAACAACATCATATTATATTTAAGATACTGGTGTTTTTACAAAAGAAAGGAATAAGAAGAGTTTAGGGGGTTGGAGAAGCAAAATAAAATATAAGAACACAAGAGAAAACACTACCTTTAAATCGGGTAACTCTTCTTGGTTTAAACCAAAAAGGTTCATTGAAGAGCTGTCTTCCCAAGGTAAGGATTCAAGGATGAGGAGAGGGATGTGGAGAGATAAAATGAGCAGGGATTGGCCGAACCAAAGGCTTGAGAGGTGTGGGTAAGGAGGTAGAGGTGGGGGCCTTTTATAAGAGGAGAGGAGGGGCACTCTTGGAAAGTTAAGAAAAGACACTTTATTATAAAATTATTTTCTGATAAAACAGGTCCCAAAATTATAAATTTAGAGGATATGGTGATAAGGGTTCTAAATCCACCAATTCAATAGGTTTTTTACAAGTGTAGGTCTTAGATTTTGCATTATCGTTTAATTTTATTTAAATCGTTAAATAATGAGGTAATCGCTGCATCATCATGGTGTCATAAATAATTTAATTTATTTAATGTCTAAAAATTATAAAAAAAATATCATGGTGTAGGAAATTTTTTTATATTTCCAATGAATATTTATTGTCAAAATTATGACTTGTATAACCCCATTTAAAAATTCATTTTAGTAAAACATCTCATGTTTGTGACATTTTTAATTTAACATTAAATAAAAAGTTATTAATGTCATTTTCCTACCAAAGTGGCTCAATGGGGTCCCCAAGTTGACCCATGGATTGACTTGGTCGGACATGTCACATCCAATAAGGATAGGACATGTTTCTAGGTCATTTCATATCATTAAAACATTATTTTTACCTTAAACTACACTAATTACCTCTAATCGTGATTAATAAACTTAAAGTTACTATTCACCAAAAAATTATTTTAATCCCATTGAACCACATTTTACTTACTAATGACAACCATGTATGTCGGATTTTTTAAATTTAAAACACATAGGTTGTAAAATTTCATTTAAATGAAAAATCAGTTTTTTTAAGTACCACTTAGTGGTTTCACTATTCATCAAAAATTAATGTTTTTCAGAAAAATAACAAAACTTCACCCTAAGCTATATTTGATATTACGAATTCAAAAAATGATGTCTATTTTACAAAATCAAAAACATATAAGTTACATTAATTAATTTAATAATTAATTCCCGCTGTTAGAACAAATAGCGTGTTTTTATGAAACAATATATATCAAAAGATTGGCACTAGTTTAAGTCCAATTTCAAAGTGAAATTAATTCCAACGACCACTATTGGACTAAATGGTAAAAATATATTCTAATTTAACTTTAAAATAAATTCAAAATATAATCTAATCGTATAAAATAATTAGATTAAAAAGAGGTTTTGAATTAAAATACAACATTTTCACTATTCATTAAAAAATTAACTTTATCGGAAAAATACCAAAAATTTACACAAAGTAAATTTTGATGTCCCGATTCTAAAGAAGAATTTTTTTGGTCCAATAGAATGTATAAGGGTGACCAAAACTATATTTAATGACGGTTCACCCTCAAAAGGGGATAGTTCGACCTTTCAGTGAATATTAGAGTATCAATGTCTAAAATTGAATTCTTTTCTTATTTTAAGCCTTAATATTTTATTGGATAAATGTAAAAACATTTAACAAACATATATAATCATATTTTAGTTATTTCTATTCATTCCTGCCAATACAACGAGTACCTGTTAACTACCATTTAAAATAATATTATTTTATTACTAGTGTGCAACATTAGATTTCAAAGAATCTCTTTGTTGCGTATCGGGTACGCTATCGAACATAGCAACCCCTTTAAAGTAAAATTAATATTTAATTCGCAAATATTAATAAATATGAAAATGTTTTATTCTTTATTTACCTGGGATGTTACATCTTTCCCCCCTTTTGGGAATTGCATCCTCGCAATTTTATTCACTTATCAAAATAAGTGGGGGTATTTATCCCTCATAGCATTTCCAGATTCCCACGTTGCCTCTTCAACCATACGGTTTTTCCAAAAAACCTTTACCTGGTGAATTACCTTATTTCTCAACACTTGCTCTCTTCGGTCAAGAATCTGGACTGGTTGTTCTTCATAAGAGAGATTCTCTTCCAACTAAACTACCTCTAGGCTCAAAACATGAGATGGATCTGGCATATACTTTCTCAACATCGAAACATGAAAAACATTGTGTACCTGAGATAAACTTGGAGGTAAAGCCACTCGGTAAGCAACTGATCCAACTCTCTCTAGAATTTCATATGGTCTAATGAACCTTGGACTCAAATTTCCTTTCTTACCAAATCACATCACACTTTTCCACGGCGAAACTTTGAAAAAAACATGATCACCTACCTCGAAAGATAGATCCTTCCTCCTATTGTCTGCATAACTTTTCTGTCTGCTCTGAGCTGTTCTCATGTGTTTCTGAATCAACTGAACTTTTTCTACCATCTCTTCTACCAATTCTGGTCCCATCAGCTTCCTTTCACCCACTTCATCCCAAAAAGATGGAGTTCGACACCGCTTCCCATATAATGCCTCAAACGGTGCCATATGTATACTAGAATGAAAACTGTTATTATATGAAAATTCAACCAAAGAAAGATGTTGGTCCCAACTTCCCTGATAATTCATCGAAGAAGCACGTAGCATATCCTCCAAAGTCTGAATTTTTCATTCTAACTGCCCATCTGACTGAGGATGAAAATCTGTACTAAAATTTAATTCAGTACCCAACGACTTCTGAAGGCCCTTCTAAAAGTTAGAAGTAAACCTGGGATCACGATCAGATACAATGGATAGGGGAACTCCATTAAACCTGACCATCTCTTCAAGATACAATCGAGAAAACTGATCTAGAGAGAAAATATCTCGAATTGGAAGCAAATGAGAAGATTTAGTCAAGCGATAAACAATAACCCAGATTGCATTATTACCTCGAGATGTCTTCGGTATTCCCACAACAAAGTCCATGGATATATTTTCCCATTTCCACTCTGGAACTAGAGAAGGCTGAAGCATCCCTTTCGGTAACTGCTGCTCTGCTTTAACCTACTGAAGTCAAACACTTCACAGTAAAATCAGAAATATCTCTTTTCATTCCATCCCACCAGTAATACTCTCGCAGATCTCTGTACATCTTAGTACTGCCAGGACGAACTGAAAACGGGGAACTATGAGCCTCACATAACAACTCATTCTTCAACTGTGAATCACTAGGCACACATAATCTCTTCCCAACCTTCAAAACACAATCATTATCGATGTTAAATTCAGGCAACTTACCCTTCTAAACCAGCTCTACCTTTTTCTGCAACCCACTGTCTTTCTTCTGTGCTTGCTTAATTCTGTCTGATAGGGATGATCTCACTGATACCTGAAACAAAACAGAATAACTTCCTGCACCAACAACTTCTATGCCAAAGTTCATCAAATCAAAAACCAGAGGATCTCGTTCCAAACGTAGCATGGTTAATGAAGCATTACTTTTTCGACTCAAAGCATCATCCACTTTATTTGCTTTTCCCGGATGGTAATGAATTGTACAATCATAATCATTGATTAATTCAAGCCATCTCCTCTGTCTCATGTTCAATTATTTCTGAGTGAATATATACTTTAAACTTTTGTGATCAGTATATATTTCACACTTTACTCCATACAAATGATGCCTCCAAATTTTTAGAGCAAATACAACAACAGCTAATTCCAAGTCATGTGTAGGGTAATTTACCTCATGAGTTTTCAACTGACGTGAAGCATATGCAATTACCTGATCATTCTGCATAAGGACACATCCAATTCCCTTCAACGAAGCATCACTATATATAAAAAACTCACCATTCCTGGAAGGAAGTTCCAAAACTAGAGTATTCACCAATCTTCTTTTCAACTCCGGAAAACAATCATCACATTCTTTTGTCTAGACAAACTTAACACCCTTCCGAGTTAGCTTAGTCATTGGACAAGATAACTGTGAAAACTTTTCAACAAACCTTCGGTAGTAACCTACCAAACCAAGAAAACTACGGATCTCGGTTACATTTGTGGGTCTTGGCCATTATTCAACAACCTTTTTTTAGTATGATCAACAGTTATTCCATTTTTTGAAACAATGTGACCAAGGAAAGAAATTTGTTGTATCCAAAACCCACACTTGCTGAATTTTCCATACAGTTTCTTTTCTTTAAAGGTTTTCAAGATAACCCTTAAATGACTTTCATGATCCTCTTTACTTTTAGAAAACACCAAAATATCATCAATGAAAACAACCAAAAACTTATCCAAGAACTCATGGAAAATTCTATTCATAAGGTCTATGAACACCACAGGTGCATTGGTTAACCCAAAAGGCATAACTAAAAATTCATAATGGCCATATCTAGTATGGAACACAGTCTTCGGAACATCTTCTTATTTTACTTTCAACTGATGGTACCCCGACCTCAAGTCAATATTCGAAATATACTGAGCTCCCTGGAGATGATCAAACAAATCATCGATATGAGGCAAAGGATACTTTTTCTTAACAGTAATGTTATTCAAGGATCTATAATCAATGAAAAGTCTCATTGAACCATCTTTCTTTTTAACAAACAAGACAGGAGAACCCCATGGTGATGTGCTAGGTCGAATGAAACCTTTATCTAATAACTCCTACAATTGCTTCTTTAACTCTAAAAGTTCAACTTGAGCAATTCGATAAGGGGGTTTTGAAATTGGCTTAGAATTTGGAACTAAGTCAACATTAAATTCAACTTCTCGATCATGAATAATACAAGGAAACTCATCAGGAAGAACATCAAGATACTCATTTACCACTGGAACATCATTAATCTGAAGAGTTCCTTTATTTTCAACAACATGTGCAAGGTAACATTCATTTCCATCTTTTACTAGTTTCTCAACTTCCTGATATGTTATCAAAAGCAAGGGTTAATTTTTGTACACAATCTGAAAATCTTTCTGAAAAGAAACCATTTTAGCTCTGTATTCAATCTTAGCATGATAAATAGAAAGCCAATACATGCCCAAAATAACATCAAACTCTACTAGAGGGAAAACAATAAGGTTTTCTAGTAGATTATTTCCGCACACAAGGATATGAAGGTTTTTATAATATCTTTTTGTCTCAACGTTCCCTGTGGGTGTTTTTACCATAAGTTCAGGATTCATATCTTGAGATGGAATTTCTAATTTACTAGAAAACTTCTCAGAAAAGAAAGAATGTGTATACCCTGAATCAAATAACACATTGGAATAATCTGAACAAACAAACAATGTACCTGATACTACTTCATTCGATGGCCCAACATTTGATGAAGTAGTTGAAAAGGATTTCACCACCCCTTTCTTCTTGTATTCTGGATGCTATCCATCAGTTGAGTTCTTCGTTAGACACTCATTTTAATAATGACCCATTTCATTACACTTAAAACATCTTACCGCTGACTTTTCATTGCCTGCTTGTTCATCTTTCTTACAGTTATGAGCAATATGACCAGAATTACTACACTGAAAGCACTTTCCAGACTTGGATAAACATTCTCCAAGATGCATTTTACCACACTTCTCACAGGATGGATATTTGGTTTTCTTACCTCCTTGTTTCTTTGATGAATTCTTCCCCTTTTCCTGCCAACTGGACCTCTTATTCTGTTGTTTGTCAAAGAACACCTGATCATCGGAAAACTCCATTTCCACCTTCTCCGCACAACAAACATGTTTTTCATAACTTTTGAACTCACGAGAATCTAAATCCCTTCGATACATTGGCTTTAACCCTGAGTAAAAATGGTTGATTTTACTATCAAGATCTCATATGAAGTTTGGAGCCTACCTTGCCAGTCGAGTGAACTTTGCTTCATAAGCAGCCACTGAATCATCCTCCTGCTTCAATTCTAGGAATTTTTTTCCATCCTAAGAAGAACCACCTTAGAAAAATATTTTTCAAAAAACATACCTTTGAATTCATCCCAGTGAAGATAATTAATCTCATCACTATCCTTGATATTTTTCATCATCGACCACCACTGATCTGGTTCACCTTCAAAACGGTAAATAGAAAGACTAACCTTTTGATGTTCTGAACACCCCATGACATCAAAAATCTTCTTCCAGCGCTTTAATCCACTATTCAGCTAGCACATGGTCAGATGATCCTCTGAATGATGGGGGATGTTGCCTCATGAAATGTTACACCACTAACATGTTCCTCTGCAGTTGATCTAGATGATCTCATGCATGGATACCACCACCATTTATAGCCTGAGTCAACTATGCCATTACTGCAAAAAACTGTTCAGTTCCAATTCCGACAATCTCGGGTTGCTGATTTGGAAGGTTGTCTTCCTCCTGATGTCGTCCCAACATAGCTGCTTTGTTTCCTCTATGGAAAACCGTTCTGAACACAGAAATATCATAGGTGAAGCAACATGGTAATCTTTAAATGCTATATCATTTCAATCATACCATAAATTAACTTATAATTTAACAATTTTTAAACTCCTAAAGTTGTCTAAACCGACCTTTGATACCAACTATAAGGCCCCGACCATAAATCTTACTTAATATTGAATTACATGAATAATTCACATTGAGGATCTTTTCATGGTTTAGAGTTTTAGAGAAATAGAACATAACTATTACATCTCAAAAGATTACAAAGTAGACACTTCTACTAAGTTTCCATAAAATAAAAACTCTTAAAAAGAAACATGTCTAGTTCCATGTTTTAGATAGCATGAATTTCCCTTAATCCCATCCATGACTCTATTCCACATTAATTCCTGTGAAAAACATTTCAAAAAAACTTGGGGTGAGCATAAAAAGCTCAGTAAGGGATACAAAAAGAATGAAAACTATTAGTTTTTCAAAACAACAACTAAACCATGTATACTTTATAAAAGTAATACTTTTGACCTTTATGAATTTGTAAAAAATCTTCACTGAATAAAATATCATTACTTACCCTTTTGTAACCAAAAGATTACCATAAAACCCATATAAAGAACACATAACATATAAAGGTAACTTGGGACATAAACATACTTCAATGGAATAACCATACGGTCGACTTCCACACATATCACTTAATGGAATAGCCATACGACCGACTTCCATACCCAATGCATTGGAGGTTATAACGTAACCACCCATCCTGGTATTCACGGCACCACCCGTCATATGGTTTATCACGTAACCACCCGTCAAATTCCCAAGTACCATTATAAAATTATAAGACATAAAAAAAATATAATGGAAAGAAAACATTTCCACATTTCAATCACAATATATCACTTAAATATATTGACATAACAAGTTCATCATAAAAAAAATTTTCAATACCAAAATACATAAAAGATTATATGGTATTTATTTCATTTTAAAAACATTACGGCTTGTTGAGGAAGCCAAAGACCAAATAATACTCGCGGCGACGGAAAAAGTTGTTGTCACTGCGTACGTTAAAATAAACATTCCTTTTTGTCATTTTGTAAAATGATTCATATAAAAATATTCCCTTTGAATGAAATGAAAAGTCAAAGGAGTTTTATAAAGCGTATAAAATAAAGTCTTGTATTAGAACAAAACTTGCCTCAATGAAAGGAGATTGAGACGAAGTCCCTTAACTCGTGTCCGACGTGACTCGATTGCTCTTTAATCTCCTGAATAATAAAATAAGGTTAATTTCTACTTGCTTAAGAACCTTTTTCAAGTTTATTATTCCTTTTATATAACTTATTTCCAAGTTATAAATGTTATGTAATCATTTAATTTAATAAAGTTCATTTTGTCGATATTCGGTACTTAAGTCAAAAAATGGACTTCTTACAATTACATGTTGTTTATGTGGTCAAAGGTTCATTATATCCAGAATGATATTCATGATTTGGATATCATATATATCATATATATCCAACATATACATTTATTTATAATAGTACATAACATTTAGAGGTAAGAAATGAAATGCACCATTCATGGAGATGGTAAGCCGTACGTACGCATTAACGCTACTTTCATTTCTATTTCATATTTAATGGGGTGAAATCATAATGATATAAGGGTATATTATAATTCCAGTATAACATAATATATAATAACATTAACTCCATTATTTATACGTCCCACATATGGCTTTAAAGAATCAAATCACTTTGAGGGGGCGGTAGTCCGCACTTCCTAAAATGAAATTATCATGTTTACCAACAATGGAAACCATAAAAGTATTCCACAAATGAAAAAAATACCGAGGCATAAGGAAAAAATAAACATAATATATATCATATATAAATATAGTGACATCTGAATGGCCACCAGGAAAGGTGTTAAGAGAAGATTGAACAATCATTGTTCCGTGAGGTAGAAACTTTCCCACCACAGAAACAGTATTTCTTTAACCATTAGATGAAGGTGTGTATATGTGTAGCTCTAATACTTATCATAACAACATCCTAGTATATTGAAGATACTGGTGTTGTTACAAAAGAAAGGAATAAAAAGAGTTTAGGGGGTTGGAGAAGCAAAATAAAACATAAGAACACAAGAGAAAACACTACCTTTAAATCGTGTAACTCTTCTTGGTTTGAACCAAAAGGGTTCCTTGAAGAGCTTTATGCACAAGGTAATGCTTCAAGGATGAGGAGAGGGATATGGAGAGATAAAATGAGAAGATCTTGGCCGAAAAAAAGGCTTGAGAGGTGTGGTTAAGGAGGTAGAGGTGGGGGCCTTTTATAAGAGGAGAGGAGGGGCAGTCTTGGAAAGTTAAGAAAAGACACTTTATTATAAAATGATTTTCGGATAAAAAAGGTCCCACAATTATATATTTAGAGGATACAGTGATAAGGGTTCAAAATCCAGCCATAAAATAGGTTTTTGACAAGTTTTGGTCTTATATTTTACATTATCGTTTCATTTTATTTAAATCGTTAAATAATGAGGTAATCGCTGCATCATCATAATGTCATAAATAATTTAATTTATTTAATGTCTAAAAATTATAAAAAAAATATCATGATGTAGGAAATCTTTTTATATTTCCAATTATTATTTATAAGAAAAATTATGACTTTTATAACCCCATTTAAAAATTGTTTTAGTAAAACATCTCATGTTTGTGACATTTTTATTTTAACATTAAATAAAAAGTTATTAATGTCATTTTCCTACCAAAGTGGATCCATGGGGTCCCAAAGTTGAACCATGGATTGTCTTGGTCGGCCATGACACATCCAATAAGGGTAGGACATGTGTCTAGGTCATTTCATATCATTAAACCATTATTTTTACCTTAAACTACACTAATTACCTCTAATCACGATTAATAAACATAAAAGTTACTATTCACCAAAAAATTATTTTAATCCCATTGAACCACATTTTACTTCATAATGACAACCATGTATGTCGGATTTTTGAAATTCAAAACACAGAGGTGGTAAAATTTCATTTAAACGAAAAATCAGTTTTTTTAAGTACCACTTAGTGGTTTCACTATTCATAAAAAATTGAAGTTTTTCAAAAAAATACCAAAACTTCACCCTAATCTATATTTGATATTCCAAATTCAAAAAATGATTTCTATTTTAAAAAATTAAAAACATATAAGTTACATTAATTAATTTAATAATTAATTCCCGCTGTCAGAACAAATAATGTGTTTTTATGAAACGATATATATTAAAAGATTGGCACTAGTTTAACTCCAATTTCTTAGTGAAATTAATTCCAAAGATAAATATTGGATTAAATGGTAAAAATATATTCTAATTTCACTTTAAAACGAATTAAAAATATAATCTAATCATATAAACAAATTAGATTAAAGAGAGGTTTTGAATTAAAATACAACATTTTCCACTATTCATTAAAAAATGAACTTTATCAAAAAAATACCAAAAATTTACACAAAGTAAATTTTGATGTCCCAATTCTAAAGAAGAATTTTGTTTGGTCCAATAGAATGTATAAGGGTGACCAAAACTATATTTAATGACGGTTCGCCATCAAAAGGGGATAGTTCGACCTTTTAGTGAATATTAGAGTATCAATGCCTAAAATTGAATTATTTTTGTATTTTAAGCCTTAATATTTTATTGGATAAATGTAAAAACATTTAAAAAACATATATAATCATATTTTAGTTATTTATATTCATTCCCTCCAATACAACGGCTACGTGTTAACTACCATTTAAAATAATATTATTTTATTACTAGTGTGGAACGTAAGATTTCAAAGAATCTCTTTGTTGCGTATTGGGTACGCTATCGAACATAGCAACCCCTTTAAAGTAAAATTAATGTTTAATTAGAAAATATTAATAAATATGAAAATGTTTTATTCTTTATTTACCTAGGATGTTACAATATTAGTGTGCGACTCATGTAGGTGATTTTTCATGTTTCTTTCCAGTACATTTGTAACGAACCACAGATTTACGAGTGACGGGATGCATATTAATATTTTTATGATATATAAGGTGATTTCATATATCAAGATTATTAACATAGGATCATATTACATATATATAACCATCATTTTTCTGTATATTTGTAATCTAAGTCAATGAATTTAATTTTTCTATCTATTTGGGATAGATGTGTATTATCTTCTTTGTGATATATATATATTTATTTATATGTTGCTATGATATATCATTGGTGGTATTAATAAGTAGATACTGAGTATGGTGTTGGGTTTGTATATATATGATTGCGAATAATATGTAGGGATGGAGATCATGGTTATTTATAGGATTGATATAACTAGGGTAATGTGTAGATTCCAAAGAGAACCTTTTATAGTCCCATATTATGATTATGATTTATCCAATAGGCTTTTTATTTTCTAAAGTTACTCCTTCATTATACAAAAGTGGTCGCATCGATGTAATCATAAGGGAATAATTTCTATGTGAGGTGGAATGTCTCCTATAGGGGAGGATATTCCTCCAGTTCTAGTAGACATGATAGAATATGTTATTGAGCATGATCCCACAACTACACTATGGTTTAGGAATCAAGGATTCTTTTGTGATAAGACTTTCACATACATCCTTTCCAAGTCCTAGGATATTAGAATAATAGTTGAACATGCAATGATTTTTAAATCCATCTATATTCATCCTTACAAGAAATTAGAGAACCTATGGATGCTGAGGAATGGGATGAAGTCATTTTGGGAATATCTGACCTAGTTGAGACGTAAAACAATGAATAAGAAAATATATAAGATTTTTCATCCAATTATACCCATATCCTTTATACCTATAAATGTTATGGCTAGACATGAATTACATGTCTTGTTATCCTCTATGTTTGGGAATTAAAGTTGATTATATTATGTGAATACTAGTGTTTCATATATTCATCAATTATTATGAAAATATAAGGGATTTCATGATAATTTAGATGTTGAAAATCAATTTGATTCTCATCATGGACTATCTGACTAATTTTTGAGCATATATTGATTGATATTAGAGACATCTTTTATTTTCATCACTAAATAGAGATATATAGGTAATAAATGGACAATGGGAATTGTGAATACATATAGTTAGTCCTAAAATGAGTTAGCTTGGGATAATCAAATCAAAAAATGGATGGAATTTATATTTTTACAAGATCAGTGTGACCCCCTTGATTTTACCTATGGTCTTGGATCTCTATATTTACCATTTTACCTAATACATCATATGACTTATTTATGATAAAGGAGTTGAATTTGACATATAATTCCTCTCTAGTGTGCATCTCATTTTTATACCCCCATTTCATATGGTGGTATCCCTGATTAAGTATCTTAAGGTGAAGCTCACGTACAAGGATCATAAGGGATTTATTAGGCTGAGACTTCACAGTGGTGTTTACCTATATCATTCACAAAAAAAATTAATAGTATTATTCAAATTTGAATCTAAAACGGAAATCTAAACTAGGTAATGGTGAATAAAAAATATCATTTCCCATGATAAATGATTTTTTAATTAGTAATGGGGTGCTCAGTGGTTCTCTAATATTGAAATTCTATTAGGATACAACTAGATTTGAATTAGAGTGGTGGACATCATGAAGATTTATTTTCAAAGTAGATATGGGTTGTAAGCCTATCTGGTGATGTCGTTTCAAATGAACAATTTCTTTAAAGTGTTCATGTTTCTCATGAACAATATCTTCAACCCCTATCTATAAAAAATCATCACAATGTTAATTGAATACAAAATCATATAATCACTAAAATTAGATATTCATGCTAGAAAACATTTAAGATTCTTGATTATGATCAACCACATCTTCTTTACAAGATGATATTCAATTGTAACATAATGTTTAATTAGGTTTAATTCTTAGGTAATTTTTTGACTATGGAACGTATATCCTTGGATACAATGAAATTGAAGGTAGTGATATATTGAAAACATCCCCAAAATGATTTTATGATCTTGAGATTCATGGTTTATTAGGATTTTATCGATGCTTTTTCCAAGGATTTACCATTTATAGGATCCTATAACTACACCAATAAAGTAAGAATTATATTTTCTAGTGGTCGGACCACTGCGAAGAAGCATTTCCTATGTTGACGATGAGGATAACAACCACTCTAGTGATGATATTCTATGAAATAGGGAAAATAAATGATATATATTGAAATTCATTAGGAGTTGGTTTGTTTTAAAAGGTGAATATTGTAGATTATGGGTCTCATTAGATGAGAGAGTATGGGTGGCACATACATACTACTGAATTGGAGAAGACAATCACGGTCCATGCTATGATGCGAGGGTTACATTGTCTCTTAGGTGTGAGGTTTTTTCTACACTGAATAAATGTCCCTATGTGAAATCATCACACAATGAGACTTGAATTTTCTCTAGTAGAGCTGGATTGAGTAATAGTAAAAATTGACACTAATATGTCCTTTGATCCTAGTAATGGTAACACTATTGTAAACAACCATATACATAAGATACAGGCGAAGAAACTTCATGGTGATAAGCCTTTATAGAAGAAGGTGATATTTATTAACTTTTTATACATATAGGGAATGGATGCTTCTATGTATCAGAGATCATTAAATTGTGAAACTTTTTTGGTCAAATTATCCCTATTAGTCTAATTATATATTTGATAAGGAACTATCATAGTGTGAGTTTTGATGTGAGAAAAAAAGATAGAGGTTACCCAATTTTATTGTTGTTGTTGGGAAATGATGATGTGATGCTTGTATAAAGGATAGTTATAGCCCTTACATCCATAATAGAGGAGATGATGTGTCAAATCCATACTTCTTAATGGGTTGTACATATTAGGGAGACAATGATGTTCCATGACTTCAGGAAATAGTTATGGTGGCCAGCAGTGAAGAGGGACATTGCTGAATTTTTTTCCTGATGACATGCCTACCAAAGGGTAATCTCCAAGAAGTAGTATCCAAATGGTTCTCTCTATACACATTGAGTTCCTATGTGGATGTGAGAGGATTCCATGATGCACATTGTGACAAGGATACCCATGACCCATAGATGTTGTCATTTTTTCAAAGTTATTTCCAATCAGATGACAAACATTTCTCATTTCATTCTACTATATGAGACTACATCATTAGAGGATATTGAAATCTTATTCATCTCAGATATAGTATTCTTAAATTTATTTTTCATAATAATTTTAGTTTATAGATAATATCCTTTTACATAATGTATTTGGAAGGGATTTCAAGATAAATTAGATATTCAAATTCATTAGAGAACACTATACCATCCTCATACTAATGGAAAATCCAAGAGGATGATATGAAAACAATAGGATATACTTAGAGTTTGTACCATTGACATTACTGGAGCATGGGATGATCAATTATATTTTATATATCCCTTACAAAAATTTTATATTCTTCTAATTATATAGAAAATTTGAAGGATCATTATCGATGTTTATAAAAGACACCTCTATTTTGGAATGGGATGGTAGAGACATTAATTTTTTGTTCTACATTTATATAGGAGACCACTGAGTGGGTTCATTTGGTTAGGAAGTGGTTGGTGAAAACTCAAAATAGGTATTGATCATATGAAAAGGGGATGTTGAACTTAAATGTTCATTGTTTGAGACCATGTTTTCTTGTGAGTGTCAGATCGAATTTGGAGTAATCATTTACCAAAGAAATGCAAATGGTCATTGAATTTTAATATAACCTTATAGATCACTGAATGGGGTTGGAAAAAGGAAAATCATCCAGACCTTACTCAATGTCATTGAGTATTTCAATACGTGTTCTACGTTTCTCAGCTTCATAGGTACAAATCTAATACTATGAATGTGATATAATATGTGGACAATGAATTGGAGTTAGTTGCATTATATTAGGAGTTCCCAATGCAGATTATAGACCGATGTGAGAAATAAATTTGAGAAAATATGGTACCCCATGTTGACATCCTCTAGTAGTATTGACGGATCCAGGAGGAGAAGTGGGAGTGGAAGTCTATTATTTAAGATATGTTCCAAGAGTTGTTCATTAAATACCACTAGAGACACTTCATAGGGATGGGATGTTGTTAAATAAGGAGAATTTGGAAATTCTATATCATTGAAATTTAATAAAACCCAATTTCAATTATTTTTTAATCCTCTAGTGTGAAGCATTAAATAATTTCCTTTTAATTATTACCCTTACATAATACATATGAACTATTTAAGGATCATACAAAACATTCTTAAAATACATAAGGGTAATATAATGATTTCATGAGAAGAGTAAACATAATACTAATGTTTTATGTGTTGTATATCGATAAGTAAGTTATTCATACACTGCGTATAGGTATTACTCACTATATATAAGGGCAACACCATGTTTATATGGCTATCTACCTCACATCTATGTCTATTTAAAGGAACCTAGGACGTATGTAGGGATATGATATAACTCTTATACACTACATATGCATACATTTGGGGTTTCATAAGGGTATGATGGAGTCTTCCAAAGGTAGGTAAGGGTATGGTTACATTATGTAACTGTAATTCCTTCCATCATAGGGTTAAAAAAGGGTAAAAAGGAACCCTCACATGAAACATAGGATATATATAAGGGTAAGATAGTGATATACTTACAATGTTATCATATTATAGGGAAATGTGTATTTTATTCCTATTTTTAATTATTATTCCCCAGCTCAACCCTGTAACAAATTTTCTACTATTTTAAAATGATAAATTTATGGTAATAAATTATTCACCTACATAAATAATAATGAATTATATTATTGAATAATTTAAAAACACCATAATTAGGAATCACATAAATTAATATTTAATAGATGTATATAATTTTTGGGGATTGAGGCTATGAATCAATACACATGTTAACCTATAAAAATATATTTTTTTACTATTAATTTTATTACGATCCTATTAAGTTTAGAGAAATTATTTTCAATTTTTATGGTGTGGGAAAACATTATTGGACAATACAGGTTCTTTATCTGGTTTCCTATTTTGCAAGAACCTGAACCTCTCTCCTATATTATTTGAAGTTGTGTTTTCAAAAGATAAAACTCATGTTTGTTTTCCATAAATTAATTCAATATTAGATTTTTTAAATTATCCTTCAAAAAAATATAAAAATGGTAAAGTTTTTCATAATAATATAATAACCTATAAATATTGAATAAATGATTAAAATTATTGTTATCTATCTCATACTATTCTAGATATAATTTTTTTAACACATTTATAAATATAATATTCTCTAAGGATGAAATAGTTAAATATTTATTTGGTTTAATATCATAATTTACAAATTATATTGGATATAGAATATATTATCTCATGTGGTGTTTAATTTAGTTATTAAATAAAATAATTTAATAGGTTATATGTACCGTCTCGACCCCAGAAGCCCATAGTTGGTGAATTATTACATTACATTGGCCTTATTAGAGGGAAAAAAGAATGAAGGAAAATTCAGTTTAGAAGTCTTGGAAAGCCATATTACAAACATGATACCCATAATAAATTAGGGAAACAAAATAAAACACGCTACATAATAAACTGAACTAAACTGCGTCCTTGAAAGGATAATCAAAATTCACTACCTCATAACCAGGGGAAGTAAAAATAATTAGGGTGATCTCAAATGATCAGTAAGGTTAAATACAATAGAAGTAATAGTTATTCAATATATATGGAAAAGTAAATAACTGAGCACACTTTTCATAAACATAACTACTTAAGGGAAAAAATATGTCTAGTAAGAAACTGAAACACACGACACAAACAAATAAACTAAGAATGAATTATATCCCTAGATATGTCGATGAAAAATCTCATGGATCAATAGTACCATAAACTAAATGATGGATGTTCTTAATTATTGGATGCCAGGTTTCTATGGGACTTGGAACCATTACCGTCAAGACCTTTCAAAAGATTGTTTAGCTATTAGTTAAAACCCATCCAAGGAATATAGACAACTATTTCATATCATGAGACTACCAATGCATCGAGGGGAATTCATTAACTAGTACCTAACACATATCGTACTAATCTATTATACTTGGAAACAAATGCGAAGGGTTTTTTACCAACTGATTTTTCTCATTAGACTAATGATGCATCAACTGGATTTCATTCACCAGTCTCCAACACATAGGGCTTTCCTTAAATGGTCCCCAACCCATGTATTTCATGTCCAAATCATTCCTCCTATATCAAATAAATAACATTCCTTATGAAATATTCCTATTGAACAAATAAGATGGATTTATCAATAATACCTAATAGGTGGTTAAGTAACAATAAGGGTTGTTGACATTAAAAGGATCTTGAGAAAAAATAATCATAAAAAATTCCAAAGTGTCCCATACCACATTGAAACTTTTAAAAAATAATTACACATGAATTAAATGAAACTTATAATATAATGAGAGTAAGGAGATTCATAATATAACATGTAAAGGGTAGTATATACACTATATAAAAGTGACGAGGTGCATACTGGTAAATAGGTCTCAATGGAATTTAAATTGAGATGAAATTCCCTTAATACTTGATTAGATTTTTCCTCAAGGGTTACATGACATATTAACAATAATTAAAACGTTTTATATCATAAAATAACGGTAATTCATGATATAATATATCAAAATGGGCTATAAGAATACAAAAAAAAGAAGTACTGAATATGACAATAATCTCAGAGATTTAGAAAATGAGATGAAAACAACTTAACAAAACATTCCTTTTGTTCCGTGGTCTTTATCCTTCTGTATAGTGGCTTAAAATATGTTACTAACTAATACTATAACCATACTCAAGTTTATAATATCATATATTAACTTCTTGAAATATTTTATTACCCATTTGTTAACACTCTTTCATTATTTTAGCTATTTTGGTTGTTAGTTGCCTAGTATTCTCAAGTATGTTTTGTCTTGTTATTTATAACACCCTAAGATTCCACAACACACTTCTCTTTGATTAATACAATAGATTGTGTTGTACGCAACTTCATGTTCTAGCACACCATGGCCAATCAAACAAGCCTTAAAAAAACAGTTATGAATATTAATACCCACTTTTTGAAATTTTAAATATTTTATTTTACAAAATGAACTTAATTTTTGGATTCTTAATATCAAAATTAACTTAAGGTGAATTTTTGGTATTTTTATAAAAACATTAAAATTTTGATGAATAGTGAAAAACACTGCGTTATTGTTTCAAATCGACTTTTATTTAAATAATAATTATTTTTATTTAAATTTAGTTTAAAGTGAAAATAGACACATAATACCTATATTAGTTCAATTTAAATCATTAGAGTCATTTATAATAAGATTAGATATATAACATTTTATTGAACTATTTAACGCCTTTTACCCACCTTCTAGGCACATTTACAAATTTTCATAAAGCGTAATTTTACCGCTTCTGTGAATTTAATTTCAAAAATCCAAGAGACATAGTTGACAACAATAAGTAATATGTTGTTCAATAGGATGAATTTTTTTTGGTGAATAGTAACTTTTGAATTTTAGTTACCACAATTAAAAGTAAATAGGGTAATTAAGGGTAAAAATGATATTGTAATTACCTTAAAACATGTCCTAGTTCTATTGGATAAGTGTTTTTTTACCAAAATAAACCTTAGGAATAAAATATGATCTGCTTTGATCTAGTTGGATTACATTAGGACATTTATTATTATTTTATTTAAAGAAGGGTTAAAAGTGTTAAATTCAAATTTTAACAACTAAACTATTTTTAATATGAGGATATAAAAATATAAATTTGAATATAAATATTCATTAGAAATATAAAAATATTTCATACATCATGGTATTTTATTTATAATTTTTAGACATTAAATAATTAAATTTATAAATGGCACAATGATGCTATAGTAATTACCTTATTAATGAAAGATTAAAATAATTGATTTTATAAATATCCAAATAAATGTAAATTGAAACTTTTAATGCATTGAATTAATTTTTTAGGTTAATATAAAATGTTAGGATTTATTTAATGTATTGTTTTATAATTAATCAATTTATTTTAACTTTCACAAAAACCAAATACTAAATATTGTCAAAATTGAGATAAATGAGTTTTTTAAACAAATACTATATTATTAAATAAAATAATATTTCTAAAATTAAATAGTTCTTCCAAAATACATATATAATGAAATATATGTCATTAATGAACCATTTGGGGTTCTCTTGGCATTTTATACTAAGTTTATTAACCAAGTAATTTTAAAATTCTAGATGACATTGTAAAAGTTAAACTATTTAACTAAGAGTTAAATCTTAAAGATAAGGTTAATATGGTGACCTAAACTTTCCTAAAACCTATTTTTTGAGAGTATCTAGACCCATAACCACATTATCCTCGAAATAAATCCTCTTTTAGCCATAATAAACTTAAAATTATTTTATAATAAAATAACATCTCAGGATTTTCCTAAAGTGACCCTCACCTCTCTTATAAAAGGGTACCTCCCCTTCTCTCAAATCACACATCCAAAGTAATTTAGATCAGAAAAACCATGATGAAATATATTCTCAACTACCCTCACTTCAACCTAGAGGACTTAAATTGATTATAAAGACAATATAATAAGCCCTTTTGATCAAGTCAAAAGGAAGCACCCGAAGAAGAGGTAATAATGTCATCACATCATTAAAAGTTATTTTCTTATTCCACTTCCTCTTTCTTTGTTGTTTCCATACCAAAATAATAAATCTAGTACCTTATATATAGTATGATGTTATTATAAACATGGTAAAACCATATTAATTATTCTATCCATCCTATGAATGACAAAGTCACCATAGGTGCGTACGTACAGCTTACCGTCTCTACGTCGTTGTGTAGTCTGTTATTCAACACTTCATTATTTGAATGAGTATAATAATGAGTATAATTGATATAAATAATAAATATAACATGTTAATTATTATGTATACATAATATACCACCCAATTACAAACTATTTCACCATCAATAGAATGATATTGTCGCTTATACGTACGTACGGATTACCGTCTCCACGAACGTGATGAGATTCATTCACCATCGTTACCATTCAAGAATAATTTTCATTTTATTATTTAAAATAATGTTTAAGAACTTAATATAATTATAGATAAGAATAAAATACATCCTATATATAACAAACATGACTTACTTAACAAAACATATAAAGGAAAATGAATCAGTTAACACCCCCAAACAATGATACTCGTGGAATATTATTAACAAAGAAACATTAAAAGATCATATATGATATCATATTTATGTATGTGGTTATTTTATAATTTAATAACAATTATTTAACTATTATAAAAGATTTTAACATACCAGCGACTAAGGAAAAGTACAAGGTAAGGGTTAATTTTACAATCTCTTTATTATCCGAGGTTGTTTTTACAAAAGTATATACCGAGACTTCTTTATCACCCACATATGTGTTTCTTAAAAATGTATTTCAATTTTTTTTTAATATTTCATAGAATATGGGTTAAAGTCATTTATACCCTTGTTTGAATTTTTATAAAAAATTTTGAATGGAAGCTTTCCGTCATTTGCCAAACAAGGTACTTTATGACCTTTTTGACAAATTAAGGTTACAATGTTTTTTAACTTATACGACGAGAGTGGCTATTTTCCACAGTTATAACACCTTCGTAGATTCCCTTACAATCTTATAAGAATATTTTCAAAATAAATGTTTTCTTTTATAATTTTTTGACTTTTTAATGATTTAGAAATAAAAAGAGACATATCTCTCAAATAGTTTTTATTTCATCTAAGTCAACATCCTTTGATGGATTTTATACTTGTTTGAAGTTGATTTATTAAGATATAATCTTCCATATCATATTGAAGGTTTTGTGATATGTTTGACTGTGGATGTGTTATTTTTAGACCATTCACGGTTTCTGGTTAAATTATTAACATTTCTTGTGATAGTTTTAATACGAACGTGTATGTTATGTTTCAACCTTTTCATATGAGGAATGCATTGGACTTAGTAAGTGATGGGTGAAGCCCGCTATAGCTCCTCGATGAATCAGTAGGTCTGACAAGAAAAACTAGTGTTTTGGCACAAGACCTTGACAAAATCTTATTTGTAGTCTTGACACGAGGCCTAGACTATGTGGTTATGATGTCTGACATTATGCATTCCATCATTATGAAATTAGCTATTGATATTACATGTGATTATTCAACTAGTAGAATATCCATGTGAATAAGTAAATGTCATTATATGATTTATCTTTGCCATATTATACTGATGTTTAAATTTAAAAGGCATGTGATTTAGTCTTATACATTGCCTTAAATGTTTATGTTTTCTTATGATAGTTTCCAATATATTGTTATCCTTACTGATCATCTGAGCTGACCCCTTTATTATGTTTTATTTTTCCCAGGATGTGAAAAAGCATATTTTGATTAACCTGCAGGAATCGGCTATGGGATATGAGTGTGTTCAAAGGGGACACAATGTTTTTGTTTTTCCATTTCATAATGTAATGAAAATCTTATGTATGTATCTAGTACATACAAGGCTACTAAACTAATCGATCATTCGAGACTTGATATTTTATTATCATGCCAATGTTATGTAATAATGCACCGACTCTAGGTAACTAGGGTCGAGGAGTTACAGTTGGTATTAGAGAATGTTTAGTACAAACCTTGGAAAATAGATTTATAAAAACTCTGATTAGAGACCATTACCCTAAGATAGACTTTGAGGATTAGTATAGAAAAACTTCCAATACTTTTCGTAATGTTGAGATTTTGTGAATTTTCCAAGAAATACATCCATGTCTGGATACAAGTAGGTAGAGGCAGCTCAATAAATGATATATATAGGGGTAAAACCCAAAAACGCCACGTTGAGTTAGACTGGAATGGGAACTGGTGCACGACAATGGTCCTCGCCGCACTCTTGGTTACGACACTCCTGGGGGATATGTTTAGGATAATTCAAATTTTATTTAAAATCCATTATAAAGGATTTTTTTAGAAAATACTTTCTCAAAGATTTTTTTTTATGATTTTGGATTATATTCATAAATTTTTCAATTTATGTTAGGTATTTTACTAGTTTGGAATTATTTATTACGATTCATAAACTAATCTAGTGTATTGCATGGTTTAGAAATGGCACCTAGTGGATGGAATAGAAACTGTATTAAGGCACATAATCTATGTAGGGATTTCCCTTCTACTCAAGATAATTATAGTTGAGCTGGTGATGCAATTGGTGTTGAACAACTTATAACCATACTAGGAAAACTGACTTAGGTTATGAATAATAACCTTACCCGTATATAGGACCTTGATCCACAATGTGGAGGATCAATGTTAGACCGCTTTATGAGGAAACAACCATCAACATTCAATGGGACTATAAATCCATTTGTATCTAAGCAATGGATAAGTTCCTTAGATAAAATATTCATTCTTTGGAGAGTAGCGAAAGGGAAAACGTTTTCATGGAAGTTTATCGCCTCATAGAAGATGCATATCAATGGTGGTCATTAATTCAAAACAAAAAGGAGGATTAATATGTATGAAATATGAAATGGAGGGAGTTTAAAGATATTTTCTTTGAAAAATACATTCCATGTGACCATCGAGTGGATATGAAAAAACAATTTCTGAGTCTAAGGAAAAAGGAGGATGAGAATGCATCAAAGTATGAGGCTAACTTTACAAGGTTAGCAAGGCATGTTTCAGATTGTATACGTATCCCAAGGAGTAATATTTATGGATTCATTGATGGGTTAAAACCATTTCTCTTTCAAGAATTATCATCACAATCTTTCTCATCATACAAAGATATTGTATCATGTGATATCATGACAGAAAAGGAATTCAATAAGTCTTACTACATTAAAGCAAAGAGAATAAGAGTTATGATGAACACTCTAGAAATGTAAATAAGTGGAATAGGGGAAAGGTTGAATTTCCTTCCTATAGTAAATGTGGGAAGAAACACCCCGGTACTTGCCTGAAGGGAATGAGATTCAGTTACAAGTATGGAGAAAAATTCCATAAAGCTCATGATTACAAAGGGAAGAAAGAGGATGTCAATGTTTAATCCTTTAGTTGTAAATAAATGGGGAATTATGAAAATGAATGTCCTAAGAGTCAAGGAAAGATACCTCAGAAAAGACCAAGGGATCAAGGAAAAGCTTATGCGATCACAACTATAGAGGTTGAAGTTTCAAATGACATGGTGCTAGGTACATTAATCATTTCCTAAAATTTAGCCAATGCTTTATTTGATTCTAGATCATCGTATTATTTCACATCTTTCCAATTTTCCAAGAAAGTTATATTTTTCAATTTGATTTAACAAGGTATTTGTCAATCAAAACTCTTAAGGGATGTATCATGGAAACAACTTTTTGTGAATCAGTTACCATTATGGAACATAAACATTCTTTATCTTCTGATCTCATCATCATACCCATGATTGAATTTGATACAATCCTCGGTATGGATGGGATTATGGACTATGATGAAAAAATTTATTGTAAGAAGAAGGAGGTTACAATTTAAGATGATGATAAGAAATACCTTATCATTATATTAGAATCATCACCATCTAATTCTCATCTAGATCCACCCACGATAACTTTACTAAATTCCATTATTGGGGAGGAAGAGAGTGAAATAACTATGGGTGGGGAAAGTAATGTTCAAATAGGGGATATACCTATTCTGCAAGAATATGTTGATGTGTTTCTATAGGATTTACCTGGACATCCTCCAGAATGAGAAATTGAGTTTTCCATTGATTTAATTAATGGTTCAAGTCCCATTTCAAATACCCCTTATAGAATGGCCACTGTGGAATTACTAGAACTAAAAAACAACTAGAGGAATTGATTAATAAAAGATTTATTCTCCCTAGTGTTTCTCAATGGGGATCCCCTGTTCTTTTTGTTAAGACGAAATATTGAACTATGAGGTTGTACATTTACCATCCATCCAACGTTAAAGTTTTTATTGAAGAAGAAAAATAGAGAAACAAGAAGACCAAAGGGATATAAGAAAAGGAGACGAGAAACAAAACAAGGGACAAGCAATGAGACACATGCAACATACACAAGAAACATTCACGAGTACAATGAGACTAGGGGGGCCAGAAGTAATGTAGACCAAGAGAGTCTCCTCTAATCAAGTTAACTCCCTCAGGTTTCAAGAGGTTGATCGAAGTAATGCAAGTGATGTTGGGCCCCGAGTTCACAATAGACACAAGATGATCTGAAACATTATTCCCCCCACGCTAGGTATGAGTCCCCCCAGATATTATGGATAAGGGAAAGGTAGTTCCTAACTTTGTATGAAATGAACTAGGGTATGTGACCCTTGCCATTGAGAGAGTTATGTAGAATCAAGGAATCGGTCTCATCTTGGGTAATCATGATGTTCCTCTTCTTGCAAAGAGATAGCCCTATATGCAATGATTTGGCCTCTTCCTGGAGTGGGGAACCATTCCTGTAGGATGCGGTGAAAGCCATCATAACACTGCCCCACATGTCCCTAACAATGCCCCTGCCTTTCATTTCCCCCAGCTGATATGAGCCATCCGATTTGAGCTTATATCCCAGAACCGGAGGTCGCCATTGAATCCATTTTCCTTGTGGCCTGTTTCTTGAGGAGTTAGTTGGGAGTTCACTCACCCGAAGAAGCTTCAGAGAAGGAGACTCCCGCCAACTGGGAACATGTTTAACTAGGTCCACCAGCATGTTTCGTGACTGCACCATGATTGTCCTTGTTGTAGGCATAACCCCTTCAAATTGAGCATGATTCCTGGAGTTCCATATGCACCAGCACCTAGAGATAAAAATAATGGAACAAACTCCCTCTCCATGTCTTTAATATCCAGCCTGTGATACCATCTATCCAGAAAAGAGGCATTCCCATGTGAACTAGAGGAGAAAGACATGAGGCTTCCCAAAACAGACCAAACAGCTTGGGCCCAATCTCTGTCAAAAAATAAGTGAGAAGTTCTCTCCTACCTCATATTATAGCTGTAATGGAATCTAGAAACCATAGTGATGCCCTCATTCTTAACTTGTTCATCTGTGGCTAGAGCATTCTTCCTAATCCTCTATGTGAGAAAATTGTATTTCGAAGGAATCTGTTTACACCAAACCGTGGTATTCCAAGTGTCATTATGACCTGAAAAAAATAAGAGCTTATGATAATACTTTGTAGAGAATCGCCCGGAGGAGGATGAGGTGAAGACACAAGTGTCAGGATCTGAGTTAATATAAATAGACTCGAAAATATCCTGCTATTATGTATCCAACACTTCCTTGATAAGTCGAGGGTGGAGGCTATCTTCTTTAAAGGAGATCAAGGGGGCAAGGCAACCTAGAAAGCCAATAACAGAGCCAGACCAATTTTGTTTCCAAAACAAAATGTTACCTTCCCCCACAATCCAACATGAGTTCTGAAGAAGGGTGCTAATGAAGGCATAGATCCTGGACCGGAAGGGGGATTTAGTACTTCCAGTGTGCTCTTCATCACCCACCCAGCTGTGAGACATAGAATTCCATAAAATTGTATTCCCTTCAATCACTTCCCATGAAATCTTGGCATACATATAGTGAAGTGTGGATTATAAAATCCTCACATCAACACCCCCTGCCTATATGGGCATTTCCAGTCTTTCCCATGCAACCCAGTGACAATTTCCTATGGAAAGAGCATCCCACACAAAACCATCAAAAAGCCTATCAACAGTTCTAATGATGCCTTTAGGCATAGCAGTGGAGGCCAACTCATGGATGGGGATAGCCGACAACACACTATTAACCAATGTAATTTCCCCCCCCCCCCCAAATGAAAGAAAGCAGTTCTTCCAGTTGAGAACCCTACCTATGATCATTCTTATAATAAGATCAAAGTCAAGAATCCTGAGCCTCCCTAGAGATATAGGAGATCCGAGGTAATCCATGGGAAAGGACCCGCATTGCATGTCAATCCTTGTGTAAAGGGAAGAGGCCCTGCCAGGTGGGAACCTGTTCGAAATGTAAAGACTATTTTTGGCATAATTAATAACTTGTCCACTCTAGAAGAAATAGTCTGCAAGAATTCTTTTTATTCCATTTACCAACCCCCTACCACCATTAATGAAGATCAAAGTATCATCCATGAACATCAGATGGGATATAGTAGTAGGGGGGTTCAATCTCCTATGATTAGAGAGTAAGTCACTATTAGATTGGCCCCTGCTAATGAGGCGGCTAAGCGTGTCCTGTGCAAGAATGAAAATACTGGAGAGATAAGATCCCCCTGTCGAAGCCCTCGGGTAGCCTTGAAAAACCCAATGGTCTTTCCCATGAATGAAACATACATCAAAGAGGAGATGAAACATCTGAAGATGAGGTCCAATGCCTTATGAGAGAAACCCATTATTTTAAGAACACTGTTAATGAAGCCCCACTCCATCCTATCATAGGCCTTATTCATGTCCAATTTGATAGCCAAGTTCGATCCATGGGTTTTTGTGTTAATATCTCTCAAAATCTCTTGAGCCATTCCAATACCCCCTTGGATGTATCGGCCTTTAACAAACCCATTTTGTTAAAGGGAATTCCAATGCGGAAGGAATTTGGACATCCTAAAGTTGATGATAATATCCAGGATCTTATTGGGGAAGTTGCACATACTAACCGGTTTGTAGTTAGAGAGAGAAGAGGGTTCTCTAACATTTGGAATGAGCACTAAGGTAGAGGCACATGCCACCCTCAGAAGGCTCTCCCCCGAAAGAAATCCTGAATTGCAGTAGTGATGTCACCAATCACCACCTCCCAGGAATCCCTATAAAAAGAACCAAGGAAGCATTAACCTGGGGCACTCTCTGCATTGAGATTCATCATGGATGAGTGGATTTCATCCTTGTCTGGAGTCATTTCTATACATTCATTGTCTTTATTAGAAACATAGGTGGCCATTGCCTCCCAAATGACCACATTCCCATTGGGGAATCCCATGGACATCCTTGGATTAGGGACGGTGAAGAGATCCCAAAAAAACGTGTTCACCATGATCCCCACCACATCTCTATCATCCGTATATGAACCGTTGTCAAGAAGAATGTTTGGTTTCATGGGATGTCTTTTTTCCTTCAAGAAAGCATGAGAAAAGTCTGAGTTTCTATCACCCTCCTGCAACCACTTAATCCCAGACCTTTCGCGTGCCACACATTCATGATTAAGAATCATCTCCACCCATGAGTTCTTCCTTTCTGAGAGCTCCTCAAACATTGAGTCACTATAGTTCCCTTCTAGAATAGACTCCAGACATTCGATTCTTCGCTTCATCTCCTCCATGTTCTGATCAAGGGATGGAAGGTCATTGGCCCACACCTTCAAACCCAATTTCAGCTGCCGCAGTTTGTTGTGAACTAAAACCCACGGGTTCCCTTGTGTCGGCTCACCCCACGACTCACTAATGATCTGTTTGTATTCAGGTATGCGAGTTCAGTAGTGATAGAACCTAAAGCTCTCTGAGGTCTTCGGTCTTAGAGAAAGGGAGATAAACAGGGGCAAGTGATCTGAGATCCCTCGAGTAAGGTGCTTAACCTGGGCATTGGGAAACATGGAGGTTGTATTGATGTTTTCAAGGCAACAGTAAATCCGGATCCAGCACCTCCTACAGCCTTTTTGATTATTACACCACGTGAAAGGATCTCCTAAGAAGCCTTGGTCAAGCAAGACATTCTCAGCCATGAAATGAACAAAGACCAGGCTATCCCTCCTATGAAATTCCCCTCATCCATTCTTCTCCTTCAGATCAGAAATGACGTTGAAATCCTCCCCCATGAGCTAAGGAGAATCTCTTGGGTCAAGCGAATAGAGATCATGCCACAACCGTTCATGAAACTAGGCATCGCAGATGCCATACACAAAAGACACAAGAAACTATCCCCATATTTTGTTACCTTCACCGTAATGAACTGTTCTCCTGAAAAGAGGAGATCAACCATAATTCCCTTCAACCAGAATAAACATATGTGCCTATTCACTAGATCTGACTACATGTCACCATGCATCTTTATCCTGCGGAAAAACTCTTGAAGCTTAGAAGGAGTCTTCTTTTCTCAATAATAGCAACTCGATCCACCTGATTCTTTCTAATATCCATAGAAATGAAATCAGTTTTTACTCGGGCTCCGAGGCCCCGAGAGTTACAGATTATAAAGGATAAAATTTAAACAAAATGTGGTTTGGCTTTGGCCCCAGGCCCTTCTGTCTCTCTCGATCGAGATATCTGTTGCTCCCTCATCTGCTTCAATTTTAGGCAGGTACAAACCCCAGGATTGGAATCAGGGTGATAAGGTGAAGGCTGAGACGTTTTGAAATCCATTGTTATGGTTTCCCCCCTTACTAATCTAGGGGGAGTTGGACTGAGGATCCGGAATCATAGGGGCCAAGGGAACTGGAATAGCCGACTGGAAGTCTCGAGGCACAGACTCCTCGCTGAAAATAGCTAGGGGAGGAAGGCACATTATAGGTATGGTACCCTTCAACCATATGGTAACACCAAGAGACCCCGTGTCCCCTGAAGAGGTACTCCTCTTGAGACATTGGTAGCCTAAAATGACCCAGAATTCTTTCATTCAAACACCCACCCAAGAGAAATTGGCTGGGGTTGAAGAAGTGGTCGTAGAAAGCTTGAGCCAGCAGGGATGAGGCCACTGATGCAGGATACGCTGACTCAGGGCAGACCAAGCCAGACTTTACAGGTGGACTATGGGGAACAACTAGGTCCTCAGGAACAGAGGAAGCTGGACAAACCTTAACCAAAGCTCGATGAGCAATCCAGGTTGGACCATGCCCACTATCATCTGAATCACAAGTAATATCCTGGGAAGGGCCAAGCTCAGAAGCAGCTAAAATTAAGTGAGAATCGCTTGGAGATGGCCTCCGCCCACCATTCCTTCTGTTCCTGCACAACTGAACCAAATGGCCTTGGAGAGAGCAAGAAGGACAATACCTGGGGAACACCGGGAAGACTAGGTCCTTCCACCAGTCCACCGAACCTTTCACTTTCATGGATACCATCAGTTGTGTGTGAATAAAAAGACATTACAAAGACAACATTTCATGCCAGGTAAGGGCACTAAGAGTTTATAGTAATGACTTTTGAACTGACTAATTCACCCTTTGTCTTCATGGATCTAACAAATAGAGTTTTCAAGGAATATTTTGATGACTTTGCAGTGTTATTTATTAATGATATCTTGGTATACTCCAAAATCTATGAATATCATGAAAACCACTTTCACACTATTCTAGACACTCATAGAAGTAATGAATTACATGGGAAGTTTTGAAAGTGTGAATTCTAGCTTCCAGATATTTCTTTTCTTGGCCATATTGTCTATAAGGATGGAATCTCTATTGATCCTTATAATACAATAACAATAAAGGAATACACAACACCGATGAGTATAACCAAGGTACACAATCTTATTGGTTTAGAAGGTTATTATCGTCATTTAGTCCATAATTTTTCCTGATTAGATAACCCATTAACCAAGATCACATGTAAAGGGGTCAAATTTTCTTGGACAAGATAGTGTGAAAATGTTTTGAAGAACTGAAGATAAGATTAGTCAATGCTCCTATCTTAACTCTACCACCGGGGAATGATGGGTTTGTAATTTATATTGATTCTTCAAAGAATGGAATTGGTTGTGTCCTTATGAAGAAAGATAGGGTTATTGCCTATCCATAAAAAAGCTAGAAATTCATGAAAAAAACTATCCTACTCATGATCTTGATTTAGAATCTGTAATATTTTCTCTGAAGATATGGAGACACTGTCTATATGGTGAAAAATGTGAGATATATACCAATCACAAGAGTTTGAATTATATTTTCTCAGAGAAATAACTCCACCTGAGTCAAAGACGAAGGCTTGAACAACTTAAAGATTATGATTTCACTATACACTACCACCCGAGGAAGGAAAATAAGGTGGTAGATGCTTTGAGCAGAATGGATAATGGAGTTTTGAACAAGATGAGAGTTGAAAGGGATCCTACGATCATGGATATAGTAAAATGGATATGGGAATAATCATGGAAGGTGAAATATCAATAATTATTCAAATTGTTTCCAAGACATCTTTACAAGAAAGGATAAAATGTTCCCAGACTGATGATGAGGATTTTCAAAAGAAAATTAAAGCTAAGAATGATGGGAGATTGATTGAATTTGTATATGAAGATGGAATTTTAAAATTTGGGAAGAGACTTTGTGTTCCTGACATACCTGATCTAAAAAGGGAATTATTGGGTGATGCTCACAGATCCAATTTCTCTATACACCCTGATTGCACTAAGATGTATAGATATTTGAAGGAACATTTTGGGTGGGACAACATGAAGAGGGATATTTATGATTATGTGTTAAGATGTAGGGTTTTTCAACAGGTGAAGGCTGGAAGACAACATCCTAGAGGAGTCATGCAACATATTCCCATAACAGAGTGGAAATGGGATGATATTACTGTGGAATTTTTCATGGGGCTACCAAAGACTCCTAGAAAGAATGATGCGATATGGGTCATTGTTGATCGTCTTACCAAGTCAGCACATTTTCTTGATATAAGAGAAGATTTACCACTTGAATGTTTTGCAGAACTATATATTAATGAAGTTGTAAGACTTCATGGAGTACCCTTATCGAATGTTTCTGATCATGATACCCATTTCACATTAAGATTATAGAATAGTATTTAGAAATCTCTAGACACTGAAATTTTTTTGAGCACTGCCTACCACCCTCAAACTGATGGAAAATCAGAACGAACTATGAAAACCTTAGAAGACATGTTGAGATGTTGGTCACTTGACTTTCAAGGTATGTGGGACCAATATTTACCTATGGTATAATATTCCATTAACAATAGATTCCATTCTATTTTTCAGATGGCACCATATGAAGCATTATATAAAAAGTGATGTCACACACCAACTTATTAGGATGATGTTGGTGAGAGAAAACTCATAGGTAGAGAACTTGTTGAGGAAACAATGGAAAAGGTGAATAATATCCAAACCCACATCAAAGCATCTCAAAGTAATAAAAAGAGATATGTCAATAACTAAAGGAAGGATTTGGAATTTCAAGTAAGAGATCGTTTTTTCTTGAAGGTATCTCCATGGAAGGTAGTAATATGATTCACTAATAAGGGTAAATTAGGTCCCAGGTACATCAGACCTTTTGAAATTCTAGAACGAATTGGAGTTGTAGCTTATCATTTGGAAATTCCTCCAAGTCTCTCCAAAGTTCATGATGTGTTCCACATATCACTATTGAGAAAATACATTCCTGACTCAACGCATGTACTAACCTATGAAGTAATAGAACTAGAACCCAATCTGTCTTATTGTGAAGAGCCTGTCAAGATTCTTGATATCAGATAACAAGTGTTGAGAAACCAGATGACTCGTCTCGTAAAAGTTCTATGGAGAAACCATAAGTTGGAAGAGGCAAAATAGGAACCTAAGGAACTTATGTTGAAGAACCACCCCAATCTTTTTATGCAGTAATATTCTAGAAATTTCAAGGATGAAATTATTTGGCAGGAAGAATGTAACACCCTAATCTTCCATGGTACGCTTCTCTTTGATTAATATAATAGCTTGTGTTGTAAGCAATTTTGAGTTCTAGCACACCATGACCAATCAAACTAGCCGAAAAAATAGTTATGAATAGTAATTCCTACTTTTTGAAATTTTATAAATTTTATTTTTCAAAATGGACTTCATTTTTGGATTTTTAATATCAAAATTAGCATAGGGGGAATTTTTTTGTATTTTTCTAAAAACATTCTATTTTTGATGAATAGCGAAAAACACTGCGTTATTGTTTAAAACTAACTTTTATTTAAATAATTATTATTTTTATATAAATTTATTTAAAAGTGAAAATAGATATATAATACCTATATTAGTTCAATGTAATTCATCAGAGTCATTTCATAATAAGATTAGATATATAAAATTTTATTGAACTATTTAACGCATTTTACCCACCTTCTAGGCACATTTAAAAATGTGCATAAAACATAATTTTACCACTTCTGTGAATTGAATTTCAAAAATCTGATACACACGGTTGACATCAGTATGTAAAATGTGGTTCAATAGGATGACAACAATTTTTGGTGAATAGTAACTTTTGAATTTTACTTACCACTGTTAAAAGTAAATAGTGTAATTAAAGGTAAAAATGATATTATAATTACCCTAAAACATATACTAATTCAACTGGATAAGTGTTTTTTACCAAAATCAACCTTAGGAATAAAATACGACCCACTTTGATTACATTAAGACATTTATTATTATTTTATTTAATGAATTTTAAAAGTGTTAAATTCAAATTTTAATTACTAAAGCCTTTTTAATATAAGAATATAAATAAGATAAATTCAAATATAAATATTCATCAGAACAATAAAATTATTTCTTACATCACAGTATTTTATTTATAATTTTTAGTCATTAAATAATTTAATTTATTTATGAAACAATGATAATGCAATAATTACCTTATTAATTAAAGATTAATATAATTGATATTATAAATATCCAAATTAATGTAAATTGAGACTTTTTATGCATTAAACTAATTTAAAAGGTTAATATGACATGTTAGGATTGATTTAGTGTATTTTTTTCTAATTAATCATGTTTTTTTGACTTTCAAAAAAACCAGACACTAAATAGTGTCAAAATTGACATAAATGAGTTTTAAAAACCAATACTATATTATTAAATAATATAACATTATTAAAAATAGTAGGTTTTTCCAAAGGACTTATATAATCACAGATATGTCATTAATGAACCACTTGGGGTTCTCTTGTAATTTTATAGTAAGTTTATTAACCATGTAATTTAAAAAAACAAGAAGACATTGTAAAAGTTAAACTATTTAACAAAGAGTTATATGAAAAAATAAGGTTAATATGGTGACCTAAACTTGTCTAAAACCTATTGGTTGAGAGGATTTAGACCCATAACCACCTTATCCTCTAAATAAATCTTTTTTGAGCCATTATAAACTGAAAATTATTTTATAATAAAATAATCATTCAAGATTTTCCTAAAGTGACCCTCACCTCTCTTATAAAAGGGTAATTCCCCTTCTCTCAAATCACACCTCCAAATCCATTTGACTCGGCCAAAACCTCCTCAAACATCTTCCCAATTACCCTAAATTCAACCTATAGGCCTTACATTGATCAGAAATCTAACCTATGGAGCCCTTTTGAGCTAATCAAAAGGAATCACCCGAAGAAGAGGTCATAATTTCATCACATCTTTCAAAGTTATTTTCTTCTTACACACCCTCTTTCTTTGTTTTTTCCACACCAAAATAATAAATAATGTACCTTCTATATACTGTGATGTCATTATAAATATGGTACAACCATATTCATTATTCTATCCATCCTATGAATGACAAATTCACCATACATGCGCACGTATGGCTCACGGTCTCCATGTCGTGGTGTAGTTTGTTATTCAACACTTCATTATATGGATGAGTATAATAATGAGTATAATTGATTTAAACAATAAATATAACATTTTAATGATTTTTTATATGTAATATAACTTCTAATTACATACTATTTCACAATTAATAGAATGACATTGTCGCTCGTACGTACGTACAGATTACCGTCTCTGCGAAAGCGATGCTATGCATTCCCCATCGTAACCATTCAAGAATAATTTTCATTTTATAATTTAAAATAATTTTTAAGAACTTAATATAAATATGTATAAAAATAAAATACATCCTATTCATAACTAACATGACTTACGTAAGAAAACATATAAAGTAATATGAATCAGTTAACACCCGAAACAATGATACAACTACAATATTATTAACAAAATAACATTAAAAGATCATATATGATATCATATTTATGTATGTGGTTATTGTAAAATTTAATAAAAATGATTTAAATATTATACAGCTAGTTAAAATAACCTCAACTAAAGAAAAGTAAAAGTTAAGGGTTAATTTTACAATCCCTTTATTATCTGAGGTTGTTTTTACGAAAGTATCTACTATGACTTATTTATCATCAACGTCTGTGTTTCATAAAAATGTATTTCAAAATATTTTTACTATTTCCTAGAATATGGGAAAATTTCATTTATACCCTAGTTTGACTTTTTAAATTTTTTTTGAAAGGAATCTTTCTGTCGTTTTCCAAACAAGGTACTTTATGACATTTTCGACAAATTAAGGTAAGAATGTTTTTTAACATATACGGCGGGAGAAGATATTTTCCACAGTTATAACATCTTCTAAGCTTCCATTACCAGTTTATAAGAATATTTTCAAAGAAAATGTTTTCTTTTATAATTATGTGACTTTTAAATGATTTCAAAATAGAAAGAGATATTTCTATAAAATAGTTTTGACTTCATCTATGTCAACATCCTTTGATGGATTTTACACTTTTTTGAAGTTGATTTATTATGATACAATCTTCTATATCATATTGAATGTTTTGTGATATGTTTGACTATGGATGTTTTATTTTTATACTATTCATGGATTAGGGTTAAAGATTAACATTTCTTATGCTAGTTTTAATATGAATGTTTGTGTTATGTTTCAACATTTTCATATGAGGAATGCATTGGACTTAGAAAGGGATGGGTGGAGCCCGCTATAGCTCCTCGATGCATTAGTAGGTCTCATTAGAAAAACTAGTGTCTTAGCACAAGGCTTTGACAAAATCTTATTGGTAGTCTTAGCACGAGGCCTTGACTATGTGGTTATGATGTATGACGTTATGCGTTTCATCATTATGAAATTAGCTATTGATATTAAATGTGATTATTCGACTAGCAGAATATCTATGTGAATAAGTAAATGGAATTATATGATTTACCTTTTCCATATTATTTTAAAGTTTATGTATAAAAATCTTGTGTTTTAGTCTTATACAATGCCTTAAATTTTTATGTTTTCTTATGATATTTTCCGCTATATTGTTATCCTTACTGAGCTTCTAAGCTCACCCCTATATTATGTTTTATTTTTTCCAGGATGTGAAGAAGTATATTACGATTAACCTATAGGAATAGGCTAAGGGATACGATTATGTTCAAAGGGGACACAATGTTGTTTTTTTTCACTTCATAATATAATGTAAAACTTATGTGTGTATCTAGTACTTATAAGGCTACTAAACTAATCGGTCTTTTGAGAATTGATATTTTGTAATCATGACAATGTTATGTAATAATGCACCGAATCTGGGTAACTAGGGTTAAGGCGTTACAGTTTTTATCAGAGGAAGTTTAGTTCAAACCTTGGAAACTAGATTTAGAAAAACTATGATTATATAACATTACCCTAATATATACTTTGAGGATTTGAATAGAATAACTTCCTAGAATTTTGGTAATGTTGATATTTTGCGAATTTTCTAAGAAATACATCCCTGTCTGGATATGAGAATGTAGAGGCAGCTCTAGTAAAGATGTATCTAGCGGTAAAACCGAAAAACACCACTTTGAGCTAGACTCGAATGGGAACTAGTGCACGACAATAGGCCATGATTCACTCTTGGTTACGACACTTCTAGGGGATTTGATTAGGATAATTCACATTTTCTATATAACCCATTATGAAGGATTTATGAGTAAATACTTCCTCAAAGAAAACCTTTTTTTATTATCATAGATTATAAGCATAAACTGTTCAATTTATGTTAGTTTTTTTACGAGTTTGGAATTATTTATTGCGATTCATAAACTAATCTAGTGTATGCCATTATTTAGAAATGGAACCTAGTGGAAGTAATCGATCCATATCATCAGAAGTAATCCATGTATGGATTTCCCTTCTACTCAAGATAAATATAGTTGAGCTGGTGATGCAACGGGTGCTGAAAAACTTATAACCATACTAGGACAACTCACTCAGGTTATGAATAATAACCTTACCCGTACAGAGAACCCTGATCCACAATGAAGAGGATCAATGTTAGACCGCTTCATGAGGAAACAACCACCAACATGCAATGAGACTACATATCTATTTGTAGCTGAGCAATGGATAATTTCCTTAGAGAAAATATTTCATGCTTTGGGGTGTAGCAAAAAGGAAAATTTATCATGGCAGTTTATCGCCTCACAGGAGATGCAGGTCAATGGTGGTCATTAATTCAAAACAAAAAAGAAGATGAAGAAGTATCAAATATGGAATGGAGGGTGTTTAAAGATATTTTATTATAAAAACAATTTCCTGGTGACCATCGAGTGGATATTGGAAGACAATTTCCGAGTCTAAGGAAAAATGAGGATGACAATGTCACATTGTATGAGGCTAACTTTACAAGGTTTTCAAGGCATGCTGTAGATTATATATGTAACCCAATGAGTAATATTGATCGATTCTTTGATGGGTTAAAACCATTTCTCTATCGAGCATTAGTCTCACAATCCTTCTCATCGTACGAATATATTGTCTCATGTTCTATCAAGACAGAAAATGAATTTTATAAGTCTTACAACATTAATGCAAATCAAGAAAAAAAGAGATCTGTTGAACACTCTGGAAATAGAAATAAGGGAATGAAGGGAAAAGTTGAATTTCCATCCTGCAGTAAATGTGGGAAAAAACACCCTAGTACTTTCCTGAAGGGAATGTGATTATTTTACAAGTGTGGAGAAAATGGCCACTAAGCTCGTGACTGGAAAGGGAAGAAAGAGGTTGTCAATGTTGAATGATTCAATTGTAATGAAATTGGGAATTATGAAAATGAATGTCCTAATAATCAAGGAAACCTACCTCATAAAGGGCCAAGGGATCAAGGCTAAGCTTATACGATCACAACTGCAGAGGTTGAAGTTCCGAATGATGTGGTGGCAGATACATTAATTGTTTCCTCAAATTTAGCCAATGATTTATTTTATTCCTGATCACCGCACTATTTAATATCTTTCTAGTTTTCCAATAAAAGTAGATATTTCCAATTTGGTTTAACATGGGAGTTTTCAGTCAAAACTTCTAAGGGAAGTATCATTGCAATAACATTTTGTGAATCAGTTACCATTATGGCATATAAATGCGCCTTATCTGCTGATCTCATCATCATACCCTTGATTGAATTTTATATAATCCTTAGTATGGATAGGCTTTCGGACCATGATGCGAAAGTTTATTGTAAGAAGAAGGAGGTTACAATTTTAGATGATGATAAAGAATACCTTATCATTAGAGAATAATCATCACCATCTGATTCCCATCTAGATCCCCCCTAGTAGCTCTACTAAATTCTATTATCGGGGAGGAAGATAGTGAAATAACTATGAGTGAGGAAATGAATGTTCAAATAGAGGACATACCTATTGTGCAAGAATACATTGATGTGTTTATAGATGATTTACCTAGACATCCTCTAGAATGAGAAATTGAGTTTTCCATTGATTTAATTACTGGTTCAAGACCTATATCGAAGACCCCTTATAGAATAGTAACTATGGAATTAGTGGAACTAAAGATACAACTAGAGGAATTGAGTAATGAAGGATTTGTTCTCCCTAGTGTTTCTCTTTGGGGAGCCCCTGTTCTTTTTTTTAAGAAGAAAGATGGATCTATGAGGTTACACATTGACTACAGAGAGATCAACGCTATGACAATAAATAACAAGTATCCCTTACCTCACATTGATGATTTATTCACTCAACTTCATGGAGATCAATTTTTTCAAATATTGACCTTCTATCGGGATATCATCAGTTGTGTGTGAAGAATGAATACATTCTGAAGACAACATTTCGTACTAGGTATGTGCATTACGAGTTTACAGTAATGCCTTTTGGACTGACTAATGCACCATCTATATTTTATGGATCTAATGAATAGTGTTTTCAAAGAATGTCTGGATGACTTTGTAGTGGTATTTATTAATGATATCTTTGTATACTCTAAAAGCTACGAAGATCCGGAAAATCACTTGCGCACTATTCTAAAGACTCCTAGAAGAAATGAATTGTATGGGAAGTTTAGAAAGTGTGAATTCTATCTTTAGGAGGTTTCTTTTCTTATCCATATTGTCTCTAAGGATGAAATCTTTGTTGATACTTATAAGACAAGAGCAATACAAGAATGGACAACACCTATGTTTATAACCGAGGTACACAGTTTTATTGGTTTACCAGACTATTATCAATATTTCTTCCAAAATGTTTCCCGATTAGCTAACACATTAACCAGGCTCACATGTAAAGGGGTTGAATTTTTTTGGAAGAAATTGTGTGAATAATGTTTTAAAGAACTGAAGAGAAGATTAGTCAATGATACTATCTTGACTCTACCATCAGGGAATGATGGGTTTGTTATTTATAGAGATTCTTCAAAGAATGGACTTGGTTGTGTCCTTATAAATAATTATAGAGTTATTACCTATGCATCACAAGAGCTAAACAGTCATGAAAAAAACTATCTTACTCATGATCTGAAGTTAGTAGTTGTAATCTTTACTCTGAAGATATGGAGACACTATCTATATGGTGAAAAAATATGAGATATATACTGATCACAAGAGTTTAAAGTATATTTTCTCACAGAAATAACTCAACACGAGGCAAAGATGATGGCTTGAACTACTCAAGGATTAGGATTTCACTATACACTACCACCCGAGGAAGGAAAATAAGGTGGTAGATGCTTTGATCAGAAAGGATAATAGAGTTTTAAACAACATGAGATTTTAAAGGGATCATATGACTATGGATATAGTAAATATGGATATGGGAATTATCTTGGAAAGTGAAACATCAATATTTTTTCAAATGGTTTTCACAATATCTTTAATAGAAAGGATAAAAAGTTCCTAGACTGATGATGAGGAGTTTCGAAAGAAAATTAAAGCTATGAATGATGAGAGACTGATTGACATTGTATATGAAGATATAATTTTGAAATTTGGGAAGAGACTTTGTGTCCCTGAAAAACCTGATCTAAAAAGGGAATTGTTGGATGATAATCATAGATCCAATTTCTCTATACAACTTGGTAGCACTAATATGTATAGAGATTTTATGGAACATTTTTGGAGGGACAACATGAAGTGGGAGATTGCTGATTATGTGTCAAGATGTATGGTTTGTCAATAGGTGAAGGCTGGAAGACACCATCATAGAGGAGTCATGCAACCTCTTCCCATACCTAAGTGGAAATGGGATGATATTACAATGGAATTTTTCATGGGGCTACGAAAGAATCATAGAAGGAAAGATGAAATATGGGTCATTGTTGATCGTCTTACCAATTCAGAACATTTTCTTTATATAAGAGAAGATTTACCACTTGAATGTTTAGAATGACTATATATTAATGAATTAGTAATACGTTATGGAGTACCCCTATCGATTGTTTCTGATCATGATCCCTTTTTCACATCATGATTCTGGAAAAGTATTCGGAAATCCCTAGATAATGAACTTTGTTTGTGCACTGCCTACCACCCTCAAACTGATGGAAAATCAGAACAGACTACTCAAACTTTAGAAGAACTTTTGAGATCTTTATCACTTGGATTTCAAGTTATGTGCGATCAATTTTTACCTATGGTATAATTTTAATATAACAATAGCTTCCATTCAAGTATTAATATGGCACCATATGAAGCATTATATGGAAAGTGATGTCTCAAACCAATTTTTTGGGAAAATATTGGTGAAAAAAACTCATAGGCCCAGAACTTGTTGAGAAAACGATGGATAAGGTGAAGATTATCCAAACCCACATCAAAGCAGCTCAAAGTAGGCAAAAGATATATGCCGATAACCGAAGGAAGGATTTGTAATTTCAAGTATGAGATCATATTTTGGTAAGGTATCTCTATAGAAGGGCGTTATAAGATTTGGAAATAAGGGTAAATTAAGTCCTAAGTACATCAGACCTTTCGAAATTCAAGAATGAATAGGAGTTGTAGCTTAATGTTTGGAAATGCCTCTAAGTCTCTCCAAAGTTCATGATGTGTTCCACCTATTTCTATTGAAAAAATACATGCCTGACACAAAACATGTACTCACCTATGAAGAAATAGAATTGGAACTTGATCTGTCTTATTGTGAATATCCTATCAAGATTCTCGATAGAATAGAACAAGTGTTGAGAAACCGGATGGCTCGTCTGGTAAAAGTTATTTGGAGAAACCATAAGATGGGAGAGGTAACGTGGGAACAAGAGGAACTTATGATGAAGAACCACCCAAATATTTTTATGTAGTAATATTCTAGAAATTTCAAGGTGGAAATTATTTTAAGTAGGGAAGAATATAACACCCTAATCTTCCACGGTATGCTTCTCTTTGAATAATACAATAGCTTTCACTGTACGCAACTTCGAGTTCTAGAACACCACGACCAATCAAACTAGCCAAAAAAATAGTTATGAATAGTAATACCCACTTTTTGAAAAATAAAAAATTTTATTTTTGAAAATGGATTTCATTTTTGGATTCGGAATATCAAAATTAGTTTAGGGTGAATTTTCGGTATTTTTTCTGAAAACTTTCAATTTTTGATTAATAGTGAAAAACATTGCGTTATTGTTTAAACCCGACTTATATTTAAATAATTTTTTTTAATTTAAATTTAATTTAAATTCAAAATAGATACATAATACTTATATTAGTTCAATTTAATTCATTGGGGTCATTTTATAATAATATTTGATATATAAAATTTTATTGAACTATTTAACGCATTTACCTACCTTCTAGGCACATTTTCAATTTGCATAAAACATAATTTTACCAATTCTGGGAATTTAATTTCAAAAATATGAGTCACACAGTTGACATTAATAAGTAAAATGTGGTTTAATAAGATGAAAATAATTTTTTCTGAATAGTAACTTTTGAATTTTATTTACCACGGTTTAAAGTAAATAGGGTAATTAAAGGTAAAAATGATATTATAATTACCCTAACACATGTCCTAATTCTATTGGATTAGTGCTTTTAGATAAAAATAAACCTTAGTAATAAAACATGATCCTCTTTGATCCACTTGGATTAGATTATTACATTTATTATTATTTTATTTAAAGAAGGGTTAAAAGTGTTAAATTAAAATTTTAATAACTAAACCATTTTTAATATTGGGTTATACATAAGATAAATTCCAATATAAATATTCATTAAAAATATAAAAACATTTCCTACATCATGGTATTTTATTTATAAACTGTAGACATTAAATAATTAAATTTATTTATGACACAATGATGATGTAGTAATTAACTTTTTAATGAATGATTAAACTAATTGATATTATAAATATCCAAATAAATGTAAATTGAGACTTTTGATTAATTAAACTAATTTTATAGGTTAATAAGACATTTTTGGATTTATTTAATGTATTTTTTTGAATTAATCAAGTTTTGATGACTTTCACAAAAACCAAATACTAAATAGTGTGAAAATTGACATAAATGAGTTTTTAAAACAAATAATATATTATTAAATGATATAATATTAATAAATATATAAGGTTAGACCAAAGGACTTATATAATGATATATATATATATCATTAATGAACCACTTGGGCTTATTTTGTCATTATATAGTAAGTTTATTAACCATGAAATTTAAAAATACAAGAAGATATTGTAAAAGTTAAACTATTCAACTAAGAGTTAAATCTAAAAGATATGGTTAATATGGTGACCTAAAATTGTCTAAAACCTATTGTTTGAGAGTATTTAGACCCATACCCACCTTATCCTCAAACTAAATCCTTTTTGATCTATTATTAACAGAAAATTATTTTATAATAAAATAATATTTTAATCTTTTACAAAAAGTGACTGTCACCTCTCTTATAAAAGGGTACTTCTCATTATCTCAAATCACACCTCCAAATCCATTTGTCTTGGAAAAACCCTGACAGAATATCTTCCCAAATAACATCAATTCAATATAGAGTCCTTAATTTTATCGGAAATCCAACCTATGGAGCCCTTTTGATCAAATCAAAAGGAAGCACCCGAAGAAGAGGTAATAATTTAATCACCTCTTTCAAAGTTAATTTCTTCTTCCACTTCCTCTTTCATTGTTGTTTCCATAACAAAATAACAAATCCAATAACTTCTACATACTATTATGTTATTATAAATATGTTACAAACATATTCATTATTCTATCCATCCTATGAATGACAAAGTCACCATACGTGCGCACGTACGGCTTACCGTCTCCACGTCGTGGTGTAGTTTGTTATTCAACAATTCATTATTTGGATGGGTATAATAATTAGTATAATTGATTTAAATAATGAATATAACAAGTTAATTATTCTATATATGTAATATACCATCCAATTACATATGATTTCACCATCAATAGAATGATATTGTCGCTCATGTGTACATACAGATTACCATCTTCACGAACGCGATGAGATTCATTTCCCATAATAACCATTCAAGAATAATTTTAATTTTATGATTTAAAATAATGTTTAAGAACATAATATAATTCTGTATAAGAGTCAAATACACACTATCCATAACAAACATTACTTATGTAATAACACATATAAAGGAAAACAAATCAGTTAATAACCGAAACAATGATACTATTATAATATTATTATCAAATAAATATTAAATGATCATATATGATATTATATTTATGTATGTGGTTCTATTATAATTTAATAACAATTGTTTATCTATTATACTCGAGGTTAACGTACCCTTGACTAAGGAAAACTACAAGTTAAGGGTAATTAAAAATCTCTTTGTCATCCGAGGTTGTTTTTATGAGTGTATGTACCGGGAATTATTTATCATCCACATCCATGTTTCTTAAAAATGTTTTTTAAAACACTTTTACTATTTCCTAGAATAAGGGTTAAATTCATTTATACCATTTTTTTACTTTTTATAAAATGTTTTGAAAGGAATATTTCGGTCATTTTCCAAAGAAGGTAGTTTGTGACCTTTTAGACAAATTAAGGTAAGAATGTTTATTTATCTTATAAGGCGGGAGTGGATATTTTCCACCGTTATAACACCTTAAAAGATTCCCTTACAGGATTATAAGAATATTTTCAAAATAAATGTTTTCTTTTATAATTATGTGACTTAAATTATTTCAAAATTGAAAGAGGTATTTCTATCGAATATTTTTGATTTCATCTATGTCAACATCCTTTGATGTATTTTACACTTGTTTGAACTTTATTTATTATGATACAATATTCCATATTGTATTGAAGGTTTTGTGATATGTTTGACTTTGGATGTGTTATTTTTATACCAATTAGGGTTTATAGTTAAAGTATTAACATATCGTATGCTAGTTTTAATACGAATGTTTATGTTATGTTTCAAAATTTTCATATTAGGAATGCATTGGAATTAGTAAGTGATGGGTGGATACCACTATAGCTCCTTGATGCATCGATAGGTCTCATGAGACAAACTAGTGTCTTGGAACAAGGCTTTGAAAAAATATTATTTTTAGTCTTAGCATGAGGCCTTGAATATGTGGTTATGATGTCTGGCATTATGATTTCCATCATTACGAAATTAGCTATCGATATTACATGTGATTACTCAACTAGTATAATAACCATGTGAATAAGTAAATATCATTATTTGATTTATCATTTCCATATTATACTAAAGATTATGTTTAAAAGTCTTCCATTTTAGTCTTATACATTGCCTTAAATGTTTATATCTTCTTATGATAGTTTGAGATATATTGTTATCCTTACTGAGCATATGAGATCACCCCATTTGTATGTTTTATTTTTCCTTGGATGTGATGAATTATATTACAATTAACTAGTAGGAATAGTCTATGGGATACGAGTGTGTTCAAAGGGGACACAATGATGTTTTTTTTTCAATTTCATAATTTAATGTAAAACTTATGTATGTATCTATTACTTCCAAGGCTACTAAACTAATCTGTATTTTGAGACTTGATCACTTGTGATCATGCCAATGTTATGTAATAATGCACCGACTCTGGGTAACTAGGTTAGGGAAATTACATTATTTTTTGTTCTTATTAAAAATATCATTCTTTCATCATCTCCAAAATATAAAAAATTACTGAAATATCTTATATATTCAGAACATATGTATTTATAATCATCCATAGTATTTGGACATTATAATGAAGTGTACCATTCTCGGAGACGGTATGCCATACATATGCATGAACTCTACTTCATTTCATTGTTGTATTTAAAGTATGAAAAATAAATGATACATATTTATATTATAAATCTAGCATCATATCTATGTTATATATGTTACATGTATTTATTAACATCATCCTTTATACATTTCATGTATGGAATGATCACGTCATATAACATTGAGGGGGTGGTAGTCCATACTTACTCAAACCAAATTATCATATTTACACAAACTAAAAATCATAAAGGTATGTTCTAAATAAAAATTACAGAAGTATAAATACATTATGAATAATATATATTATATATAAATATATTTCCTATCATAATTTCCACCTTGAGAGGCTATAAAGAGAATTTAACAATCATCATTTCATGAGGTAGAAGTTCTCTGTACACAGAAATAATAAGTTCGTTACACATTTCATAGAGATGTGTGTAAGTTTATGTCACGTACCGAATCTGGTATCCATCAAAACTGGCACGAAAACTGGCATGTGACAAGACCCTAAGGGAATTCCCTATCCCAATGGGTTGTCACTATTTCCCACGTATCATATATTTTGGGTTGGGAACGATTTACCCGAGTATGGATACATAAAACATAAAAAAACGATTGATAAAATGAATCTTAAAATTCATGCCAAACAAGCTTTAAAAAAATACATAACTAAATACATAAGTTTAAAATTATTAAAATATGTCCAAATACACATAAATTTAGCAAGAAAACACCCCACGGAATCCACACGACAAGGGGTTATCACCCACAAGCCGTCTCCACAACCCCGCACCGTGGATGGGAACTAACAACCCGAACCACCATCACTCAAGGGCTTGCCTTTACCTATGTCAAACATGATCAAGTATACTTACACCCAAGGGGCGTAATTAGGGTGTGAGCCTAATACCAGTAGGATACCACCAAGATAATCCATAGAGTAAATAATACAAGATAAAAATCATGCTATTTTTGATAAGAAGAGAGTGGTGGAAATAATTTCTAAAGAATGGATCTTTTTAAATTTAAACAATTTTCAAAGGGAATTTTCCATGAGTGAGAAAATTTAAGTAAAACATGTAAGATATTGTATTTTCCTGAAAAAACCAGCATATTCAGATGATAATTACAGAAGAGTCAGTGAGCACTAATCTCAGGAACACCCCAAGGCACTAGTTAGTCTTAGGCCCCATGTACCTCGTACCTCTTTGTAAAGTAACCATAGAAAAAATATATTCTCATGAACTAGATACTTGTAGGGAACATAAAAATAACATATTGGTCCCAAAACATCATCAATATAGTTTTTTTAGTGTTGTTTTTATCCATTTTACTCAGTGAAACATGGATAAAACTGCTCCGGATCACTAATGTACTAGTACATATCCGCCCTCCTAGATACCCAGGCTTCCCCATTTGTGCTCAACCCACTTTAACATGATACCGATATTCATTTTCAAATAAACACAAATTTTCTGGTCATAATAAACTCAAAGCATTAGCTACACATTCTTTTCCCCACTTACACCACTCAATAAAACCTTTAAGATTTCAATAAAACAACTTCACAAAATTTAACAATGTTTTGCACACAAAATCCATTTAAAACCCCACATTTAAGACAATGTTCATACCCATATTTACCAAAACAGAATTTTCATCACCCAAAAAATTTCTGTAAACCCATTACATGAGTTATAAAACAACCCCAATTGGCATAACATAAAATAGACATGTAAAACACCAAATTTAACACAAAATTGGTACCTAAAAATCATTTTCTTAACAAACGTCACTAAAACCACATTTCTATACAAGGATAATGAAGGGTAATTGTGATAAAAATATAAACTCTTAAAATATAACTCATATAGAATTGATTACCCATGGAATCACCAACCACAAGTATCAAAACCCTTTAATATTTGGGCGAAAATTCAACAACACCACCACCACACCACGAGGGACTTAGATCAGGCCTAAAATGAGAAAAATAGACCATGAAACGCATGATAAAACCCTAGGTTAGAAAAACTACTTTTTGGAAATATGGAACTTCATGAATAAAGGAAGAAACCCAAAGAAAATGGAAAAACAAACCCTAAGAAAATGGGAGGAAGAGGGAAGGAGACCCACTTACTAGAAGGATCTTGAAGAAATCGACCCAAATACACTAGTATATGAATTTAAAAACATCCAAAAATGAAAGTGATAATATAATAAGTATTATAAGGTTATGTGAGAACTAAAATGGTGGAAAAATAGTAAAAATTGAAGGAGTTATGAAGGAAACATGTTACCTATTTAAATCTGGATGATTTGAGGAATCCGAAGAAGTTATGCCCTAATTCGTGATGCATATTAGATCCAAAGAGGGATAAAAAAAGAATTGGTACATTCTTGGGATATTTATTCTCAGGTGAGACTTGGAATCACTGAAAAATCATAAAAATTGAACATGATATTAAATAAACAGCTTTTTTTAAAGAAAAACTTGAAATGAGATTTCGGGCTGGCCCAATTCCTTATATAAAAACCCAAATACACAATTATTAGGGATTAATAAAGGGTAAAAATTGATATTTTGGTGTTAATATGTCAGGGGATTCCATGTTTTAAGTGGAATGGGTGCAAAATGTTGAAAAATAGAAGTGTTATAAAAGAAACAAAATTGGTTTTTAAATCTGGAAATGGGCTCATGATTTGGACCATGTCATGAAACCTCACCCTTTCCTCCAAAAATTAATGTGAAACCCCCAAGAAATCATGAATGGAAATTAAATAAAATTTACCTTTAAAATAAGTCATGGATGTGACAATTCACCCAACCATGAAAGGCTTTCCGCCTCGAAAAGTCAACCTAAAGCTTGATTAGAAAACAAGAATGGGTACTCCTTCTCAACCCACAACTTCCGCTACCAAGTTTTGTGGAAATAATTCCCATGCTGCCAAAGAACATAGACCAGTGGAATAAACATTCCCTGAATCAACTTTTCTTAGAAGTCAACTATTCGCACCGACAACTCAAAAACAGATAAATCATGCTCTATATCCAACTCCTCTTAATTTAGTACATGGGATGGATCTGGGTTGTATTTCTTAAACTAGGAGACATGGAAGATGTCATTGATGGATGACAATTGAGAAGGCAATGCCATCATGTATACCACCTTTCCAATACGTTCGATGATCTCAAAAGTTCCGAAATACCGCGATGTCATCTTCCCTTGCTTTCCTAATCGACGATGGCCTAGATGAGGGAGCAATTTCAAGAATAAACTGTCACCCACAGAAAACTCTAGGTATTGACGCTTCTGGCCATCATATGATTTACAGATACTCTGAGCTGTTAATAAGAATTTCCTGATCAACTTGACCTTCTCAGACATATCCTGCAATAGACTCAACCCCAACAGTGAGGTCTCACCTACCTCACCCCTACAAAAGTGGGACAGACAAGGATGACCATAGAGTGCCTCAAAAGGATACATTCAAATTGAGGATTGGTAACTATTATTATAAGAAAACTCAACCAACCCCAAATGGCTATCCCTGGAATCTCTATAGTCCAGAACACATGCATGGAGTATGTCCTCAAAAATCTGATTCTCCCACTCTATATGACCATCCATTTGAGGATGGTATCCCATAATCATCTTAATTTGACCCCCCTGGAATTCTGAAGGCCTTCCCAAAACTGAGACGTGAAAGGATGGTCTTTATCTAAGACAACTGCTGATGGCACACCATGGAGCCTTACCACCACCCGAAGATACGAACGGCTCAACTCATCCACTTTATCTGTATCTTTGATCGGAATTAAGTGGGCTGATTTGGTCAGATGATCAATCACCAACAAAATAGAATTATTACCCCAATATGTATGAGGTAATCCATAATGAAGTCCATGGAAAACTCTGCCCATTTATAGGTAGGAAAGGGTAATGGATGGAGAAAACTAGAGGGTCTTTGATGCTTTGCTTTCACCTTCTCGCATGTGTAGCATCTCAACACGAAGTAAACAATGTCTCGTCTCATACCAGACCACTAGAATAGCTGCCAGACATCGTAATAAATCTCGGTGGCACCCAAATAGACAACCCATTGATATTTGTGGCTATCCTACATCACCAACTTCCACAAAGATAATGGAACTACTGAATGAAACATAAATCACAGGATGCCCTCAGGAGATGATGACCAATCAGAAGACGTCTCCCCACCAAGAAGAAACTGCTTCAACTGCTGAAAAATCAGATCACTAGGTTGTTCCCTCCAAATTAGAAACACCAAAGAAGAAGTCAACTAAAAGCTCGCCAAGAACACATCCAAAATTTTCTCCTTGGTCTCCACATGCATCTGTGAAAAAAGTTCCATCAGAGTCCACTCATCACTAGACTTCCTCTAAGCCTGCACTAGGAATCTTCTTATTAAGGTTTCATCCACCACATTACCCTTTCATGGGGTATAGACAATGTCAATGCCAAACCCCTACCAGTACTCGATCCAATGATGCTGCTTCTTGTTGAGGTCCTTCTTGTGAAGATGTTGGCCAAGATTTTGTGATCAGAGTAGACCCCAAAAATCTCCCCAATGAGGTAATGACACCTTGTCTTCAATGCATGCATCACATCTACTAACTCCAAGTCCTTTGTAGGTAATTATTTTCATATTGTCAGAGTTGGTGAGAACCATATGCCACCACGTGATCATCCCGCATAAGCACGCACCCAAGACCCATACCTGAAGCATCAAATACACAACATACCCCTTTACAGCCATTGGAAAAATCAGAACGAGGGTGGTAGTCAACCGCCTCTTCATCTCTTCGATGGATGCCTGACATTTTGGGCCCATAAAATTTTCACTCCTTTCTGGGTGAGTGCGATTATAGGTGAAGCAAGCCGAGAGAAATCCCAAACAAACCGGTTTTAATAACCAGACCCACCAAAGAAACTCTTGATCTCGAACATGTTCTTTGGCTGCTCCAATGACATAACCACACTGATCTTCTCAGGGTCCACCGAAACCCCCTTCCCTGAGATCACATGCCCTATAAATTTCTCCTCTGTGATCCATAAAGTGCATTTGGACAACTTTTCATAAAGGTGATGCTATCTAAAAGTGGCAAGAACGATCCACAAGTGATTCTCATGTTCCTCCTCGGATCCTAAATAAAATAGGATTTCATCAAAAAATACCACAACAAAAGAACTGAGATACTTATGGAACACCCAATTCATGAGTGACATAATGACTGTTGGAGCATTGGTCAATCCGAAGTGCATGACCAAGTACCTGAAGTGGTCGTACCTACTTCGGAAGGCTATTTTTGGGATATCTACCTCTTTAACCCTGAGTTGATGATAGCCCTAATGCAAGTCGATTTTAGAAAAACACATTTCCCCCTTCAAATGTTTGAACAGTTCATCTATTCAGGGAAAAAGATATTTTTTCTTTATTGTTACCTTATTCACCTTTTGGCAACCAATGCACAATCGGAGGGATCTGTCAGCCTTTTTCATGAACACATGAGTGGACCAAGGAGAGATGCTCATAAGAAGGAATAATTTAGATTCTAATTCTTCCAGATATATATTTAATTCCATCTTCTTGGTGGGGGCCGTATGATATGATGTAAGAGATATCAGTTGTGTTCCTGGCACCAGATCAATCGAGAACTCTGCATCCTGCTCCGGGGGAAAACCAGAAAAATCATCCAGAAATACCTCTGGAAAATTTTCCACTACATGAGGTAGTCCACCATTAGGATCATGACCATTTTCCTATATCACAAGTGACGATAACTAAAAAACAAGATCTCCTAACTTTGGTAGTGGAGGTGTCACACGACTCGACCGAGGATCCCACTCCCCACGAAAAACTAGATGACTCCCATTAGGTGCTGTGAAACTGACATGCCACCTATATCAATCGATGTGTGCCTGAAAGTGTACCATCCATCCATGCCAAGTATAACGTCAAATATAACCACATCTAAGACCAAGATTTCCTACTCTATCTCAACCCCTGACACGGAAATCCCAATGACGGGCACCTGAGACCCTGCTCCTTTTTCTTTCCTAGGGGCGTCACCTACTCCATTGCAAAAGACATCAAATCGGTTGGAAAATTAAGAGTGTCCAAAAAATGGCTAGAAATTAATGAAACAGAGGTAGTGGTATCAAAAAGAGAATTAGTTATTGAAGAGGAAATCTAAACGGTACCTTGAACTGTTGATAGTCCCACCTCTGATCCTGTTGCTGCCTGATCCACCGCATAGAGATGTAAGGTCTCTTATTGGAGAGGATTGGTAGTATTTAGCTATGACCTAAACTTTATTTGCCCAGAATATGACCCAACCCTACCACCACAACCACCAAATTGAGATCCCCCCATCCTCGATGACTCTGATTGAGCTGGCACTCCTCTTGATGTTATTGATCCTGCCCCACTCTAAAGTGGATGTGCTACCCCGAAAAAGTGCTTCAAGTGAACCATGCCTACAAATTAATAATAGGGATTTGGATTAAATGGGAATGCTGTTCGAATGTGCCCTAACCTCCCACACTGGTGGCATATGATAGATCTCTCATCCGAATCCACTAATGAAAATTGCATGGAAGAGTGGCCTAAACTACCACCTCCCTTCTGCCCCTACTCCTCTTGCTTCCTTTTCTTATTTGAAGAGATGCCAACTCCAACTACTCATACTGTCCTAGAAAAACAAGCCCTCACATTTTTGTCAATCTCCACTATACATTCCTGGTCAACAACCTCAACATAGGTCCTCATCTTAAATAAGAAAACCTAGGAGTATATCTCTGGCCGTATGCCTTTCTCAAACCTCTAGGCCTTCTCTTGCTCATTGGATATGATTTTAGGAGAATACGAAACCCGATGAGAAAAATGTTTGGCATGCTCCATCACATAAAGATCCACCTAAACAAGATCTATGAACTCTCTAGATCTAGCATATGCCAGGACTTCAGGGAAGTACTATTCATTGAAGATGACCCTGAAACCTCGTCAGTGCATCTTCTCATTATTTTTTGGTTTGAAGTACTGATTACCACCACTTGTGATTGGGACCCTCCAATATAAAATAGGAACACTTCAACCTTACATCCTCAGGTGTGTCTAGGAACTCGAACATGCCCTCAATATTTTCGAACCATTCCTCTGATTCATGGGGTTCTATGCTACCTCAGAAAGTAGGAGGCCAGTATTTCAGGAAATCTTGGGCATTTTCCTTCCTAGGAACAGTCTCATATTCTCTAATAAGAGATGGAATAGAAGCCTATCCATGTCCAAGATATTGGACTACCCAAACCAAAACCTCTACTAGCCTCTGATCAAGCGGTGACATGGAACTCTCTCATGCTTTCTCCCGTGGGTGCATGGGAGCATTCTGGGGAGGAAGGTTTCTTCAAAATACAACAATCACAAGAACAAAAATAAGTACAAAAATTCAGAAAATTTCATCAATAACGTCAAATATAAATAATCCAAGCACATTACAATGATAAAAGATACAACTACCCCACCACAACCCGATGTCCACGTGTAGTCTGCAGCCCACACGTCTCACCTGGAAGTGATGTCAAGCAAAAAATTCCAATGTCCCATGGTGAATCAAGTTATTACAAGAGTGGTGTGGGACAAGCACCCTACTCATGACAAAAACTACGAGTCCTGATAGCTCTAGATCCTGTCTAGCCCGACTGATCCCAAAATAAAAATATAACCCAAAAACATTAACCTCCTCTGATACCATTTTTTCACGCACAGAATCTGGTCTCCATCAAAACCGTCACCAAATCTAGATCTTGACAAGTATTTAAGGAAATTAATTATCCCCAAGGACTGGAAAAGATGATCGGGTATCATATATTTTTGTTTGGGAATGATTTACCCAAGTATGGATGCATAAAACATATATAAAGAATTGATAAAATGAATCTGAAAATTCATGCCAAACAAGCGTTAAACAAAATCCATAAATGAAAAAAATATGTTTTAACATAGAACAATAGGTCAAAATACACATATATGTAGCAATAAAATAACCTCAAGGACTCCACATGACAAGCGGTCATCACCCACAAGCCGTCTCCACAACGCTGCACCATGGAAGGGAACTAACAACCCGAATTGCAAACACCTAAGGCCTTGCCTTTACCCGTGTCAAACATGATCATGTCTAATTACACCCAAGGGGTATAATTAGGGTGTGATACTAATCCCAAAAAGATAAAACCAATATATTACATTAAATAAACAATACAATATAAAAAACAACCAAGTTTTGATAAGTCGAGAGCGGTGGAAATAATTTCTAAAGATTGAAACTTTAAAATGTAAATAGTTTTAAAAGGTAATTTTCCATGAGTGAGGAAATTTAAGTAAAACTTGTATGCTACTATATTTTCAAGAAAAACCACCATATTTCAAATATAATTACAAAATATTCAATGATTACTAATCTCGGGAACACCCCTAGGCACTAGTTAGTCTCGGACCCAATGTACTTGATAACTCGGTGTAAAGTAACCATAGAAAAAAAATCCATTCTTGTGCACGAACCACTATTAGGGAACATAAACATAACCTATTGGTCCCAAAAAAACATCAATATTGTTTTTTTAGTGTTTTAATTGTCCATTTTTCTTAGTGAAACAAGGATAAAACCGCTCCGGATCACGAGGGTACTAGTACATATCCACCCTCCTAGATACCCGAGATTCCACCTTTGTGCTCAAACCACTTTCACATGATACCAAAAGCCATTATAACATAAACAAATCCATTCTAGTCATAATAAACTAAAATAGTATCTACACATTCTTTTCACCACTGACACCACTCAATAAAACCATTAAGATTTCAATAAAATAACTTTACAAAAGTTAACAATGTTTTGCACACAAAATCCCTTAAAAACCTCACTTTTAACACTATGTGCTTACCCATATTTACCAAAACATAATTTACAGAACCCAAAACATTTCTATAGACCCATTATATGATTTATAAAACAACCCCAATTAAAATAACATAAAATAGACATGTAAAACACCCAACCTAACAAAAAATTGGTACATAAATATCATTTTCTTAGAAAACGTCACCAAAACCAGATTTTGCTGCAAGGATAATGAAGGGAAAGTGTGATAAAAATAGAAATTCAGAAAAGATAACTCATCTAGAAATTATTACCCAAGGAATCACCTACCACATGTATCAAAATCCTTGGATCTTTGTGTGGAAATTCAACTGCACCACCGCCGCACCACAAGGGACTGCGATCAAGCCTAAAACTAGAATAATAGACCACAAAACCCAAGATAAAACCCTAGGTTCGAAACCCTACATTATGGACATAAGGAACTTCATGAGAAAGGGAATAAAACCTAAGGCAACGAAAAAACCCCTAAGAAAATGGGAGGAAGAAGGAAAAAAACCCACTTACTTGAGAGATCTTGAACAAATCGCCCCAAATACACCAGTATCTAACTTTCCAAATATCCAAAAAATGAAAGTGAGGTTCAAATAAGGTAGATAAGGTCATGTGAGGACCTAAATGGGGGAAAAAGAGTAAAAATGGGAGGAGTTATGAAGGAAACAAATTACCTCTTCGAATCTGAATGATTTGAGAAAGCCTAAGATGTTCTACCCTAATTCACAATGCATATGAGCTCCAAAGAGGGGGAGAAGAGAATGGGGGTGTGTTTGGGATTAGTGGGCTCATGTGAGACTTATAATCACAAAAAAACATCACAATTGAATATGATATTAAATAAACAATGGGATTTAGGTCTGGACCAATTCCTTTAATAAAACCCAAATCCACCATAATTATGGATTCCTAAAGGGTCTAAATTGATATGGTGGTGTTAATAGGTCATGGGAGGACTTTTTGGAAGTGGAATGCGTGAAATATGTTGAAAAATGAAAGAGTTATAAAAGAAACAAAATTGGTTTTTAAATATGGAAATGGGATCATGATTTCGTCCAAATCATGAAACCTCCCCCTTTCCTCCAATAATGAATGGGAAACCCCCACAACAATGTAAGAATAGAAATTAAATGAAATTTACCTTTAAAATAAGTTATGGATGTGATAGTTTAGGTCTAAAAATTAGCATAAAAACGTCCTAGTATATTTATTATACTGTTTTTATGTAATAATATATTAATAAGAGTATTTCGAGTGGATAATGGAATCGATACGAAAAAGTGCGAGAGAAGATGTTACCTCTTAATTGGGTAACTTCTTTTGGTTTACATGAAAAGGATTCCTTGGGAGGATTTATGAACAAAGAGAGGATTAAATGTCTAGGGGTGGAATTTTTGGAATCTATTTGGGTATAGTTTGTTCGAACCTAATTGGTTTGAGAGGTTTGAAGAAATGAGAGAGGTTGTGTCCTTTTATTGGGAAGGAAAATGACTCAGTTTGAATTTTTGGAAACAAGTTCATTGTGAACATGATATTAACTAAAAAATTCATACCAAACAAAAGAAACACAATAATGGAAGTTTTATGTCTGAATTATGTCCATACAATGGGTTTTGGATAATATTTTAGGTTATTTGGGACCTTAAGTTAAAGGACTAGTCCTTTATTAAACTCAATTTTACCTTAATAATTTTACTTAATTTTAATTACTTTCATTAATTTTTTTTGAGAAAAACAATGTTTATCTTATTATAAATTATAAATTATGATAATTCTAAATATGCAATTCATTTTTCAAAATTCCAGTCACCGAATTGGAAGAAATTAAATCAAAATTCATCCTACAGGTGGGACGAAAATGCATGTTATTAATGTAAAAACGTCAGAAAGTTTTCCATGTTTTTATAATAAATTTAAATGAAAAAATGAATACAATGAAATAAATTTTGTTAATTAATAAATATATTATCTTATTAAACTTTAAAACTACATAGAATTATAATTTATACTTATAAATAAATTTGATGAAAAAGTAGTTTTGAACTAAAATTCAGTACTTTTAACTATTCATAAAAAACAACATGTTTTCGAAAAATATAAGAATTTACCCTAACATAATTTTCATGTTTTTATTTTAATGATGAAGTTTATTTTTAAAAATTAAATCAATAAAATCATCAAAATTATTATTTAAAATGGATTCTCCTTTAAAAGGCGGTAAAATTGCCTTAATAAAAACATAGTATTTTATGCATCATATTTGGTTTGTTTTTATCTAAATCCTATAAAATATGTTATATTAATATAAAAAATATTTAATTTGATATATAATATATATATCACATTAATATCACTCAATAATTTTAATTAATTTAATTTATTCACGTAAAAAATCATTGTGATCATAAAAATTATAATATTTTTCTTTATATTCAACAGGTTCTTATTGGGTTATACTAATTCTTGCATGTAATGAAAGCTATTGAGGAAGGTCTCTCTTACATGAACCACAAGATTACTTGGTGTTGTGTTCATTATAAAGTATAAAATATATCAAATGTATTTAAAATAATAGATTTATTTTAATGTATCAGGGTATTATATCACCTTACACGATTGGCGTCACGTTTTATACAAACTACCAAATATAAAATTCATAATCTATAATTTTGGGGTGTTACATTATCCCCACATTAATTTATTTGAATCCTCACAATTTAATATTTATCATTGTAATCAAGGGATTTATATTTGAAGATAAATATTATTGAAAACCCTAAATCACAAACAAGGTTAATTAAAAATATTCTCAAAAAGAGAGAGAAAGGAAAGTACATTAGTCACATCACTAGGTTCCATTATAAGAGAACATAGGTGGGAAATGGAAAAATGGATACACAGGAAAAATCATACAATTATGTTCTGATTTAGAGTGCTAGTGAACATTGTTTGGATAATATTAACGGTCACAAGGTCCTAAATCTTTGATGATCTAATAGGCAGTTTGAATCATTAGAAATGAAGGAACTAGGACAACATTTTTTTTAAAATATCACTTTCAATAGAGTTGAGGAATTATTTTACTCTCTATGATTATAATTAAATACATGTTACTATAAATATAATATTTTCCTTTGGTTATGCATTGGACTATTTATACTTTTTTTCTTAGCACACGATGCATCATATGGGGAAATAACACATTATCCTCTAAAATCTCATGCAATGTTCAACTTAATCCATTTTATAAACATTTAACTTTTCAAAAATATTACAATCCAAAAATTTAGAAATAAGTTCACTGAATTTATAAGATGAACCTATCATTATCCTTTTAATCAACATTATGTAGATCAAAATTATTACATTTCCTACATGTGAATAACTTCATCACATATCCTCCTAAAATATGATAATAACTGAAGTTACCATAAACAATTATTGGAAACATGAATTATTCCTTTTACATTATGTAAAAAACATGTTATTGGATATATCCCTAAAATCCAAAAGCATTTTAAATTCTATTATTGACATCATAGACCACTTTTCAAAAAGTCATTAATTAATTCTAACGTAGTCAACAATTTTCCAATTAAATCATTTATTCATAATTATCTTTTCATCAAGAACATATTAAGGGTTGTATTTCCCTCAATCATGTATATTCTAGAAAGTATCAATTCCCACTGAATAACTTTTCTTGGCCCCATTCAGTATGTGATAAAAAATATTTATTGAAAAGTTGTTGTAGCAAAATCCATATATATTTCAAAATTTGTAAAACTAGTAAATCACTAATAAAATAGTAAAATAAAATAATTATTGAAAAATAATATTAATCATTCCTCTTCATCTATGGAAGTAGAATAAATTCATCACCATTAAATTAAATCATTTGGGGTATATTCCAGGACTCTTGGGACATTGATTCTTATAGTGTCTCATCTCTTTACAGTTGAAGCATTTTATATTGGAAATTTTTTTATTACCCATGTAATCACGAACATGTTTTTCTTTTCCTTCACACTTATTAAAAAATCCCATTCCATTCAAGAAGGTACCAAAGTGCATCTTGTCTCAATTTTCACATGTTGGGAAATAATTCTTTCCCTTTATCTTATTTGACTCATTTCCTTTTTAAGGGTTCTAAAATGGCCTCTTCTTGTCTCAGTTTCCTTCATAAACATAAGACATGGAGAATTATTTAACTATCTCATTTTCACTTGATAATGTGTCCTTATATGATGAGAATTTTTGGGAGACTATTTTCCTTTGAAATATTTTCTTATGACTATGAAATATTTGATCCTTCTTACTCTTTGGATCACGTGCATCAGTGAGGATCACATTCCTTCAACTCAGTGCGATTTCTAAACAATAGAATATCGTAAATTAGCTTATAACATTATGATCTTTGAATAATTATAAATATGGTTTAACACATAACATAAATGTATAAATCATAAATGTTAGAATCATAAAATTTGGTTACATTGGGGAAATCCTTACTTTAGAATCCTTTATAATGGTAAGTAAATAAAATTTGTATTATCCTATTAATATACCCCAAAGTTCCATAATAGGTGCGTATTACGGACTTTTTTCATGTACCAGATTTCCCTAAGTCAAGCCCCACACACCTTGTTAGATTTATTTCTCCTAGGTACATCTGTACCATAATAAATTTCAGTTGTCGTATGCAGATAGAGATTTATTTCCAGGAATACCCACATAATATATTACATAGAAAAATTCTAGGATGTTCTTATATAATTAACATTAATTTATATCTTAGGGTTGTTCTCCCAAATCTATTTTTTATAAATCATGTTTCCATGGTTTTTTCAAATCTTCATTTGATACAAATTATAACGCCTCAACCCCAGAAGCCCAAAGATGGTGCATTATTAAATTACATTAGCATTATTATAGGAAAACTAATTATGAAGGACCATTCAGTTTTTCAGTCTTGGAAAGGTAGATTAATTACATGATACCCATATAAATTAGGAAGAAATAAAATAAAATGTGTTACACAATAAGATGAAATAAAAGGCATCCTTGAAAGATTAATAAAAATTCTATTCTTCATAACTTGGGGAAAGAGACATATTAATGGTGAGATAAAATGGTCAGTAATGGAAAAAAATGGAATAAATAATGAATTAATCTATATAGAAAGGTAAATAAGTGAAAAAAATTTCCATAAATATAAGTAGATAAGGAAAAAAAAATATGGAATGTTTGAAATTGAAACATATGCCATAAACCAATAAACTAAGAATGAATTAGATCTATATATATTTCAATGTAAAATATCATAGATGAATAATAACTAAAAATAAATGAGGGAATTTATTATTTATTGGAAACCATGTTTCTGAGTTACATGGAACCAATACCGTTAAGACATTTTACAAGACGATTTACCTATAGAGTAAAAACCCATCTAAGGAGGCTAGCCACCTATTTAATCTCATGAGACGACCGATGCATAAAGGGACTTTAATTAACTAGTCCCCAACCTATATCATACCAGTCTATTCTACTTGGAAACAAACTTCACATGTTTCTCAGGAACTAATTCATCCCTTGAGACACCTGATGCATCGAGGGGATTTCATTCACCAGTCCCCAACCCCCAGGGCTTTCGTTAAATAGCCCCTACCCATGTACTGAATGTAAAAATCATTCATCATATATCAAATAAATAATATTTCTTATCCAATAACCATATTTAATTAAGAATTTTTATTTATCGATAATACCTCAGAATAGGTTAAGTAATAATAAGGGTTGTTGACATTAAAATGATCTTAAGGAAAATGTAATAATTAAACATTCCAAAGTGTCCCATGCCACTTTGAAACATTTAAATAGTAGTTCAACATGAATTAAATGATACATTTTATATCATCAGTGTAAGGGTAATCATAATATATCATATAAAAGGCAGTATATACACTTTATAAAAGTTACTATATTAATAACAACAAACAGGTTTCAATGGAATTTAAATTGAGATGAAATTCCCTTACTAAAGTAGATTCTAATTCAAGGGTTCCATGAAAGAGTAACAACAATTTAATAATTTAATTTCATTAAATAAAGGTAAATCATGGTATAATATATCAAAATGGGTAGTATGTATACAACACAAAAGAAGTATGTAGTGAATATTACATTAATCTCACATATTTATAAAGTGAGATTAAAATACCTTAACTTAACCTTCCTTTTGTTGTGTGATCATTATAATCCTATATAGTGGTTTAAAATAAGTTAATAACTAATACCACTCACAGTAGTAGATATGACCTTAAACTCACATATTTTAGTCCTTTATTAAACATAACTTTACCTAAAAAATTACAATTAATTTTAATCACTTTTACAATTCATTTTGATAAAAATAATTGGACTTATTAGAAATTTTATATATTTCTAATTAAAAATATGGAATCCATTTTTCCAAATTCCACTCATAGTAGTGGCAGAAATTAAATCAAAATTCTCCCCGTAAGCGGGATGACAATGCGGGATTTTAAAGTAAAAATGTCTTGAAATTTGCTATGTTATTAGAGTCAATTTCAAAGTGAAGTTGAGTCCAATGAATTAAATTATATCAAATGATAAAATTTTTATCTAATTAAAATTTAAAACCGATTAAATGTATAATTTATACTTATAAATAAATTAGATGAAAAAGCATTTTTTGAACTAATGTTCAATATTTTAACTATTAATAAAAAATGGGATGTTTCTGAAAAATATAGAAATTTTACCCTAGCCTAATTTTTATGTTTGGATTTCAAATATGAAGTTTATTTTGAAAAATTAAATTAATAATAGTTTCAAAATTCATATTTAAAATGGGTTATCCTTTAAAAGGAGGTAAAATTTCCCTTATTAAAAAAACAGTATTTTATACATAAAATTAGGTTTGTTTTTATCTCAAGCCTATAAAATATATTGGATGAATATAAAAAATATTTAGTTAGATATATAATACATATATCACATTAATATCAGTCACTAACATTAATTAATTTAATTTATTATGGTAAAATAGCTTTGTGATCAAAAGAATAATAATATTTTCCTTTATATTCAATCGATTCTTATTTTTATTTCTTATTAATTATTTAACAATGAATTAATTTTATATTTATATACACCATAATTCTTATAAATTATTTATTACAATTCATAACTAATAATTTTATGGATATTTTATATTATATTAAATAAAAATATTTAAACAATTCATTGTTATTTGGTTAAACTCATTCTTATGTGTAACACAAGCTATCAAGGAATTTCGCTCTTATGTTAAAATCAAGATAAATTGGAGTTGTGTGAATTTTTAAATATATAATATATCAAATATATTTAAAATAATTCATATATTCTAAAGTATCAGTTAATTATATCCCCTTACACGATTGGTGTCGCATGTCACACATGCTATCGAATATAACATTCATACTCTAGAATTTTGGGGTGTTACATTATAAGAATATATGGAGAGTGGTTTCATCAGGAAAATAAGTGGAATACATTTGGGTAAAATTTCCATGATTAACTTTGATATCAAAATAAAAAACATTGATGTAGGAATTTTCATATCTTTTTGGCTCTTGTTTAAAAAATTTTCCTTTTTATAATTCTTTTAGTGTATTAATATGTTTAATGTTTATGATTTTGATGAAATTTAAGAAATTTTATCCTACAAGAGCCATTATAATATTTTATTCCATGATTATTTATATTATTTCTTATAACCATGTTTATATTCATGATATTTTATGCATTCCATTTATGATCTAAAATGGTTTTTTTATTTCCATACAAAGGTGATTTGTTTTAGTACTGTAGATGGGTTGACCATAGTCTGTTGTTTATCCCTTAGAGGGGAAGTGCATATACCTTGCATGGATAATGATGATGGAACTAAGCATATGGTAGGGTCATGATATTATGGGGTCCTGAGATGAGGTAGTGCATTCGAGACATGATTTTTAGTAGGCATGAACCATGGCATAGATATGGATTAACGGTCCGGAGTCGATACCCATGATGGATCAGTGACATGATGGTATAGTGGCCTCATATGACTCAATTCCTTGTGAACTCTTTAATACTTGTAATTATCCTAGGCTCTAGTTCATTCTCACTCATGACATATCATTATTATCGTGTTAGTATTTAGTTAGACCATGTATGGATAGTGGTATATGGTTTCTTAGTTAGGAATTGATCATCAGTACATATGGTATGATTACTATTATTTTTTTTCACATTAGTTATTATCATTTCATACCCATATTATATTTAAGAAACAATTATATGGATGGATTATTGGGGTCCAACTAGGTTTTTTATCCACACCCATTATAGGAATTTCGTCTCATAGCAAGATTTCATGCATACATATTCATGTAAGGGAGATAAGAATATACATGATGGATGAGAAGAGAAACAATGAGCAGGTAGATCACCAGGATGGAAACCGGCAGACCCTACAATTTTATTCACTTATTAATATTTTTCCTCTATTAATTTAGTTTAGGTTCCCACAAGGTGTAAATTTATTAATTTCATGACTAGTATTCCATATTTTATTAATACATGATTCAATAATTGGCCTATTAATTTTATTAGTTCATTTTAATTTGTTATATGACAATATACGATAGTTATAGTCTCCCCATTAATGAACATAGACTGTCAATACTAGTCATCCACCTCTGGAATAACTCTTTTTTAGACCTAGTGGTTTAGATCATGGTGTTATAGTAATAATTTATAGTTTTGGGGAATGTATTGTTAAGTGATGTAGTGTATATTCTTCTAAAATTATGTAATATTTATGAGTTTAGTTCATGGGTTCCCTCATAAAATACCAAAGATATGAAATGGGTATGATACCTTAGGTTGTGTCATATGAAATGTTTATTAACTATTTCAAACTTGAAATTCTTTTAGGAATTATTGAGCCAATAATTCTTTTATTTTTCATCATATTCCTAAGAATATCTATGATTATTAAAATGATTATAAGGGGATATTTGATATGTTAGAAGGGTTAATCGAGATATCTAATAATAGAGTTACGAATTAAATTGTTCCTCCTTATGAATCTCATGTAATCGGTACTAAATTGACATATAGGAATAATGTTAATGAATTGGGAAATATTATATGAAATAAGTCTAGATAATTTTGATAAATCTATTACCAAGAATAAGTGATATGTTATGACTAACCATTTTCCCTAGTTACAAGAATTGAGCCTATATGAATATAAGTTTTTTTACAGGTTACTATGGATTTATAACATGTAAAATAGATGGGATATATGAAATTCGACACACACACACACATGTAATGATGTATATATTATATTTGTCCCTAGTTATGAATTTCATAACTTTTCAAATAATGATTTAAAACATTCTAATGGACAATATAGACTAAATCATTCTCCAAGAGAATGGATTGTGTGGTTATCAAATATTGTTTCCCAAAATTACTTTATAAAAAGGAAGGTATATGTTACTTAAATTATAATGAAAAATTATTAATATTTCTTGATTATTTAAATCTAAGTCGATAATAAATTTTTTATCCTTAAATAATTTATTAATTAAATTTTTTAATAAATTAATTATTGTAGAATTTTAAGATAATTATTATGGGGAATTTAAATTATTCTATTTATTGAAATTATCCAAATGATTGATGAAAATAATTTTATATAAAAATATGATAAAGTTTTGGTTAAATTATTTTGTATAGAGATTTATATATAATAAAATAATCACACGAGTCCTCAAATAATTTTTGAGGTAGATGTGTTTAGAAAAGTATGGGATAATAATCATTATATAGGTATGATTTATAGTTTATTATATTTAGCTTCTTCTCATCTAGAATTCATGTTATGAGTTTTAATTTTTTCATGATATCATGACCCCTAAAGATAATGTGACATAAAATATATTAAATTAATCAGAAAACATGTTGAAGTTCTATAAATGTGGACATTTTTTATTATTTAAACACTAATTTATAGTTATAACATTATACATATCATTATTTTTTAGTTTAAAAATATATAGAAAATAATAAGTGGATTGTTTTTGTTTCATTGAAATTATTTATACATTGGAGGACTAATAAAAAATTATTATTATTTTTGTATTACCCAAAAGAATAAATTATTTCATGAATTTTATATAATCATTCCTATTTTATTATGAAAATTTTTATCTCAGTTTTATGTTTAGTTTGAAATTTTACCTATTTTACATGATAATTCATCTATTATTTTAATTTCAATGAACCCTTTACAACATAATATGAATAAAAAAGGAGAATTATGGTATTATTTTATTTTTAACCATGATAAAAGATGACATTTCACAGAATATATTCTAACTAATGATCATTTTGTACATTTATTTTGGAACACTTAAGATCCAATTATGTTAAGTAAAAAATCATTCTCATACAATATATAACATAATGCACATGAAAATAATTAATAATGCTATAAAAAAAATTAAAAAAATTATATAATGAAAATTTTGAAATGATTTTAAATTTGGAATTAATAGTTTCAAAATTTTATTATTGATAATTTTTTTGATATTAATTTTTGAGTGAATACTGAATTTTTTATAGAAATAATAAATTTTATGAAATTATAATTATATAAATACAACATGAATGTTTATGAATAATTTTTTAGGGACCAAATACACACACATATATATATATATACTAAATAATATTGTGAATAAAAAAATGCAGATCATAGAAATATATGCTTAATATTATAAATGCTTATGTAAATTTTTATGAAAATAAAAATAGTTTTTAGTTCTTATTTCTTAATCAAGAATATAATATTTAAATTTAAATTTTCTTTTGGTTCAAATGAAAATTCTATATACTTTTAGTTAAAAAAAATACAACTATTTCCATCAGAATGTTCAATATATTATGTTTTCCTGTTAGATCATTTTTATGCTTCAAAACATTTTCCAAAAAATAGTTTTTGATAAATTTTACAATCATATATTAAATAAAATTTTCATCACATTAGTATATTCAATCTTGTAAAATATATTGCATATTCTTATCCTATATAATTAGTCTTAGTTATTATAGTAGAATTAATTTATGGTAATAATAAAAAGTATAAAAATTAAAAATGTGTTACCCAAATTAAAGTTTCAGTGGTTTGCTGGGAGATTAAACTATGATATAGGGGTCAAAATGCCAGTTAAACCAATCTACGTAATATTAGATGAAGTGATTTATACCACATCTTAATATTATTTAATTTCCATTTTTTTCCACTTCCACTATCATATGGGTTTATTAAACTTTGACTTTAACTATTTTAACTCTTCTTTAAATAAAATAATAATAAATGTCCTAATCTAATCCAAGTGGACCTAAAGGGTAATATTTTATTCCTAAGGTTGTTTTTGGTCGAATTAAACTTATCCAATAGAATTAGGACATGTTTTAGGTTAATAATAATATCATTTGTACCCTTAATTACCCTATTTACTTTTAACCGTAGTAAATAAAAGAAAAAAGTTACTATTCTGCAAAAATTATTTTTATCTTATTGAACCAGATTTTACTCCTTGATATTAACCTTGTTTCTTGGATTTTATAAATTCCACTCACATAAGTGGTAAAATTAAGTTTTATGTAAATTTTCAAATTTTCCTAGGAGGTGGGTAAAAGACGGTGAAAAGTTCAATAAAATTTTTATATATCTAAAATTATTATAAAAGGTTTCCATTGAATTATATTGAACTTATATAGGTATTATGTATCAATTTTTACATAAAATAAATTTAAATAAAATAAATAATTATTTAAATAAAAAGTCGGTTTTTAAATAGTAACCCAGTGTTTTCACTATTCATTAAAAATTGAAAGTTTTCAGAAAAATACCAAAAATTCACCCAAGGCTAATTTTGATATTCCTAATCCAAAAATGAAGTCCATTTTGAAAGATAAAATTTATAAAATTTCAAAAAGTGGGTATTACTATTCATAACGGCTATTTCATAATAATATTATAATAATATCTCGTTTAGTGAAGCTCAGTATTGTGTACTACACACGCTATCGAAGAAGGTCTTGATTGCATGTAATGCAAGCCAAGTCAGGGTTGCATGTAGTGAAAGCGTTGTTTGGTGTTGCATATAACATAATCCAAACTTATTTCATTTATACATTAAACAAAATCTATACTTAATGTTGCATAGAATAATTTCCACAAAACGAACTTGAAATTGTGTGTAACACGAGCCAAGAATAGTTTTGCGTATACTGAAAGCTAAAACAGTGTTACATATAGTACAAGCTAATCTTGGTGTAATGTATAATAGAAGACATCAAAGAAATTAAAAATAATATATCTCATAAAATCTCGGGGTGTTACATTATACCCCCTTAAAATGAATTTCGCCCTCAAAATTCGTCGGGGTTATAAATCATTTACTACTTGAAAGTTTCATTCGTAGAAACCCACACAGTATAAGGAATACTAAAACTTAATTTTAAAAAGTAAATTAAGAAATGTAACGGTTACCCAGATTAACTCATCACTGGGTTTCCACATAGGAGAACGTAGGTGGAAATATGGATATAGAATAAAAATCTAACCATCAAGTTCTGATGGAGAGTGGTAGAGGACATGGCTATGAAAAATCCAACAATCACAAATCCATAAACTTGTGATGATTTAAGGTACCATCTGATTCATTGGATAAAAGGACACTAGGACCACATTTTTTTTCAAGATCATTACCCTAAAGTTGAAGAATTGTTGAATTAAAAGAAATACTTACTTGATTTTGGTACAATGTCGTCGTTGTTCATGCCTTGAACAATTTCCACTTCACATCTTAAAGAAATAAAGTTGAATTGGTCATTCGTGAAGCGTTAGTAGATCATGTGATAGAACGGTGGTTCATTCTATTTATCTCAAATAAAAGGTTGGAAAAAGTTATTAAATATACATAAGTCCATCTATGGTGAGATTAATCATATATGGTTCCTAAAATGGATGTATACTTCATATATCATACCACATAATAAATTGAAACTAATTTATACTAACCAGGGACTTCCTGTAGGCAAGTGGTATGCGATAAAGTCCTGTCGCACTTCAGTTGTGGGTTCGATTCCCGCATCCTTGTCCGATGTGATGGGTTGTCACCCATCCTACGGGTTGTACTATTTCTAAAACTATACTATTATAACATTCCAAAAATAATATCAAAAGGTTCTATCCTTAAACAATACTATCTGATGTCTAACTTAATCTATTCCAATCTTTAGGCTTACCCAAACTCACAGTATAAGGAAAAAGATTGATAGAGAGGTCATCTACCAAGCATGTAAATACCATCATTTATCCCCATATATCATAAGATATGTCTTGTTGGTCACATTCTAAACATTCAAATGCCTTAATCATGCATTGTATTGAAAAGAGAATACCCATTGAACCTTAGTGAAAACATGAATGCAGTTAAAAGTGAACACTTTCCACATACCAAAATCCCAAAAATTCTATATACTCAAACCATGATATCACTCAGTCCTTATATCAATCATGAGCTCATGAATACTATCAAACATATTATTTTCTCTTTATCCCTTCATTATGAACATATCATCTGCTTTCCAAAATATTTGAATCACTTTTCATGGTTACCGGTACCATATAATTATTGAAAACCATAATAAACCAATACATAGATATTCTAACATTCCACAATACTGTAAATGAGATTATAATCATTCCACTACATCGTTTTCACACTCAACATCTCCAATAGTGATCGCATGTGACTTCCCTTTGTCCTTTACCTTAATAGGTTGTTGATGTCGATCATCATTAACCCTTGGATTAGGGAATTGGTTAGCATAATGCCCCATTTCCTTGCAATTGTAGCATTGAAGTGTTGGTGGAGCGTTCTCTGTAATCTTTTCTCTATTAAAATCATTATCTACCTTTTTTCCATTACTTCGACACTCAACTGCTCGATGGCCTTATTTACAAACTTAAAAACATTTTCTAGTACCTTTTAGAAAATCTCCACCATGCTTCTTTCCACACTTTCAGCATAAAGAAACATTCATCTTCTTTTCACTATTGTTCTGATATTTCTCCTTGAACTCTATCTTTCGTTTCTTTTCAAAATCATGAGATGGATATGTAACACCAACTTCCAGTTCAACCTTGATATCACAACACACAATTTCTTCATACCTACTGAAGTCTCTTATCGCTAATTCCCTTCGAAGACATGGTTTTAAGCCACTGAAGAATTGATCAAATTTACTTTCAGGTTAGATGATAAATCCATATGCATACCTTGCAAGCCTTGTAAAATTCGATTCGTATATACTAACAGATTCATCATCATTTTTCTTAAGCTAAAGGAACTCCTTCTCCATCTTTGTTTGAAGAATACACGGGATGTACTTATTGAAAAACAGGTTCTTGAACTCGTTCCATTCCATGGATTCAATTTCATCTTGGGCCTTGTATTTTTAACTAGAGTCCACCACTGGCCTGCTTCACCTTCTAATCGGTAAACAACCAAACTGACATTTTCATGCTCTGAATAGCGATGTATCGAAAATATCTTTTCAATGGTACTAATCCATTGTTCAACAACAAGTGGATTAGAAGACCCACTGAAAGAAGGTGGACGTTTCCTCATGAAGGACTCAATAGAATATTGTTCCTTTCTCCGCTCATTTGGAAGTCCAGAATGATTCATAGCTTGTGTAAGTATATCAATAAGATTTTTCACTCCATATCCCACAACATTGGTTTATTCCGGAGGACAATCATTGCATTTTCCATTACATTGATCAACATGGTTCCTTCGGGTTCCAACCATCGTCCAAAACCCAAAAAGAATAGTGTGAGGAAAAAATCATGTTAGAGAAAACAGCCTAATAAAGGGTGAGTACCTTCAATACATAACATCTTATGTTTAATTCTAAGATCATTACTGTAATTCTAGGACTATTACCTATAAATATACTTAACCTTAGGGACATCCCTAGACATACCATAGAAATATTTCTAGGGATCTCACTAATGTTTTCGCATCCTAGTTTCCAAAGGTTAACTAAACCTTTCCTCTGATACCAACTGTAGAGACCCAAATCTTGGCATACATGGACATTACATTACTTTTTTAGAATACCTAATACATAAAAAAAACCAATACTCAAGAACCATAATAGTTTAGTGTCTTTGGAAACTCGGAACATAATCTTCTAATCATGGTGAAAGATCTTCAACATCTCCCATAAAGATCTTCCACTATTGTTTTCTTACCTAAAACCTTTCTTTATATCCTGGGGAAAAGAAAACATAAAAAGGGTGAGCTAAAATGCTTAGTAAGGGTAAAAATAGAGAACATAAAACAATCCATAAACATTTGAATGCAAAAACTTGAAAATAAAATCTAAACATCAAAATCTTGAGCAAAGACATAAATCTTGGAAGTACGTATGACATATATCATAAAGGAACATAAATCATCACAAAATAGAATTGAAATAAAACATGTAATTGTGGAAAACCATTAATAACATGTTATGATTTCCATAGTATCCAAGTCATTACAGCCAAGACCATCTTAGTGGACAAAGTCCCTTTCTGAATCAAGTTCACTCCTCATTCCAGTCCTGTAACACTAAACCGGATTAACTTACCATTCCATCCATGTCTATCTCATGAGATATAAATATTTACCCAATGTATTTGAGGGAGATATATGTCCCACCCATCTCATAATGAAATCATTCTTATGTGTTCCACAACATAAACATAAATCATTCATCATAACCCAAAGAATAAAATGGGTTTCATAAACATCATCCCATCATAACATAATCCATATAAAACAAATGGATATCATTTCATCATAAGAAAAGTGAAACCATGTAAATAATATATACATTATACTTGAAACATACACATATGAAATAATTTCATCTTAGATGGAAAATAGTTTTGACAAAACACTTGAAATGAATTCTTGAGGAAAATATACTTTATTCTTCAAAATAATTTTCTTTTCACAAAATGCAATGAAATTTAAGAAGAAAAGGATTTTTTTGAAAGTATTAATGAAATATTTTAGATTAAGCTTCATGAAAATTAGGCATTATGAAAACGTAAAAATCCGTTCATGCTGTATAAGTTAAAAAAAAATTCTTCTAGTACTTTTGCCGGAAAAGTCGAAAAAGTACCTCGTAATGTAAACAAAAGAAAGATTCCTTAAATACCATGTTGTAAAAGTAAAAAATGGGTAAAAAGGAATTTAAAAATACATGAAACCATTTTTAGAAACTAGGGACATGGATGATAAATATAACCCCAGTAAATACTTACAAATAAACAATCTCGAATAAAAACGAGATTGGAAAAGTTATCCATTACCTTAGGTCTGATATGCTTCGTACGTATCCAAACCTCCTATATAATTATTTAAATAATTTAATTGAATTATTACAGAATCATATTAATTGTTATTATATCATATATGGTTCACATAGGACTTTATATTACCCGTTCTTTTGTAAATTCCATGTTAAAGCTGCGTTTTGGGTAAAATAGTATTATTTATCATACATGTTTGGACTTGTTATTCTTGATATTATTATTACTTATATCATGATTTAATTACATTAAGAATGTAAATAATGATTTATATATTATATATATTCAGTATATATATATATATATAATATATATATAAATGAAATGAAATACATCGTTCATGGAGACAGTAGGCCGTATGTACCCATTAACGCTGTTTTCCTTTCCTTATTGACTTGAATGGAAGTAAGTAGATGGAATATATATATATACATAAATCCAGTATCTTTATCATGTCATATATTTCATTATTATTTATTATATATACTTTATAATCATTCTTGAGTGGTTAACATGGAGAATGAATCTCATCGCGTTGTGGAGACGGTAATCCGTACGTACGCACGAGTGATGATATCGTTCCCATAATTATTGAATTGAATTGGAGTGGATGATATAATATCTCAAAATAAGTATGATGTTATAATAACTATATATAGTTATTTTTTACACCATTATACCCATCCAAGTAAGGTGGTGGTGAAAAAAAAGATTAAACCACAGCGTGGAGATGGTATTCCATACGTACGGATGCACGATGATTTCGTTTTCCGTAGGATGGATTGAAGGTGAAATGGGGTTGTTTCATATTTATAATAAAATATCAGTATATTAGTGATAATGATGTTATTACTTTATAATTAAACAACTAAAAGAGAAGAAGTTGAAGAAGAAATAAACTTGAAAGAATCGGTAGAAGAAATTACCTCTTATTCGATGCACCTCTTTTAAGCTTCCTCTTAAGGCGCTATTGTTGGCCTTTTGAGGAGACCAGAACCTATATAATTTTTATAGGGAAGTTGATAAGGGAAATGTTCAGGGTTTTTCTGAGCTTGAAAGCTCAAAATTGGGTAAAGAGAAGAGCGAAGAGGTGCCCTTTTATAAGGGAGGAGAGGGGCACTTTAGGAAAAAACTTAAAATATTATTTTATAATAAAGTCATATTCGTTTTATAATAGCTCCAAATTGATTTATTTAGAAACTAAAGTGGTTATGGGTCGAAATAATCTCAGTGAATATGTTTTAGACAAGTTTAGGTTACTATTTTAACCTTATCATTTAGATTTAACTCTAAGTTAAATAATTTAACTCTAAGTTAAATAATTTAACTTTTACTGGGTCTTCTTGTTTTCTTACACTATATGGTTAATAAACTTACTATAACAAGCCAAACGAACCCCAAGTGGATTATTATTAATATATATAACCTTATCTAAGTCATTTGGACAAACCATATATTTTTAAGATTAAAATAACAATTAATAATATAATATTTGTTTTAAAAACTTTTTTTATGTCAATTTTGACACTATTTGGTAATTGATTATTTTGAAAATCATAACAACATGATTAGTTAGAAAATATTTAATTGAATCAATAATAACATGTCATATTAACCTATAAAATTAGTGTAATTCATAAAAATTCTCAAATTACATTTATTTGATTGCGTGTAATGCAAGCCAAGTCAGGGATGCATGTAGTGAAAGCGCCGTTTGGTGTTGCGTATAACATAATCCAAACTGATTTCATTTATACATTAAACAAAATCTATACTTAATTTTTCATAGAATAATTTCCAAAAAACAAACTTGAAATTTTATGTAACACGAGCCAAAAATATTGTTGCGTATACTGCAATCTAATATGGTGTTGCGTATAGTACAATATAATCTTGGTGAAGTGTATAATAGAAGACATCAATGAAATTAAAAATAATATATCTCATAAAATCTCGGGGTGTTACAATGAGATCTCTCTGAAGGTGGAATATGAGTGATTTCCTGACTTCTTTCTTTAATGTCATGCTATCGATCATGTCAAATATATGTGTTTCAAAAATGTTGTATGTTCCTATTGTTAATTAAAAGGAAATCATGAGACTTCTTATAGGAGGAATATGAATCAGCAAAAGACCCAAAATGAAGAGGTTCATGTTCGTTGATCCATCACTGATAGAGTTAATGATTATGTTTCACAACAGGTGGAAAACGCCTCTCAGGATACTGTACACAAGCCCCATGTGGCCTAGGATGCGGAATAAAGTTTGATGGAGAATCAAACAGAGGAAGGATAGATTTTGGAAAAGCAGCAAGAGTGCTATGATCCTGTTCCAGAATAGCAACACACCCTTAGTGATGGTTCCAATCTCTCAAGGGATAAATAGTAAATTATTAAATTAAAGGAAAAGCAGAGAATTCGGGGAATATGGGATGATGTGGTGGATGAATCACAAAAAAACGAACTTATAGTCCGGTTATATCAAAAGGAAAAACTATTTTTGTAGATAATGATGAATTTATACATGTTCCTCCTAAGAAATCAAGGCGTAAGAGAGACTACTCATATCTAAAGCCAACTATGGTTACTGGGTCGCATGGTCCTGTAGAATATGATTCTGACCGGTATGGTGATTATGATTTTTCCTACCAGTGTGACTTTGATATCTTAATTATTTTGGTTATGTTTGTCATGAGGTCATGAATTTTGGTATAACCCCATCCATCTCCTCTTTTGTTTTATTTTTTCCTTCTTAATTAAAGGGCTCTACCCTAATCTTTTCCTCTAGTTCCAACTTCTACTTCCAAAAATACTTCAACACTTACCTTTACATTTTGTTCTCCTCTAATGTGATGCTCAACACCATATTAATATGAAAAGATAACCCTTTTGGTATAACAGTCGAAGTGAGAATTGAATATATTCAACAAATAGTTTTCCAATATTAGGTCAAAGATACCCATATTAACTAACTCCATCTTTCATTTTTTAACAAGATTTTCACATAAAGGCTCAACATTTTCTGTGGAAAAGTGGAGTTTTATGATTCAAAATAGAAGGCATCATCATAACATGAAAGTTCAGAATATCAACACCACAAGAAGAAATAAATTAATGGGATGAAACCATATTAAAAAAACATTCATAAGTGGATAATTGAAAATAATTTTATCTTTCAAAATCAATGGCCTAGACTGGCTATCCAAAATCACATGATTTTCTCTATATAACTACATATTTGATGCACTTTTATATTTACTGTCCTATTTTAATTTACCTTACTGAGGAGTCCTACTATTTATTGAATCACTATTTCTAGATTGGTATTTTAGATGAGAGATATTGTTTTGATATTTTATCTAAAAAGTATATGATGTGTGTGAAACATGTGATGCATCTCAAACACCTGACCTTGGATCACTGTGACAATATCATTGTAGATTCCCCATCTAGTGTAAATTGTGGAATACTCTTGGTGTTTCCACATAATCACCCGTAATGTGATCCAAGGAACCACATTGAAAGAAGAATGGTTAACCTTGGGTCTTGGAGGATGATTTATCATTCAAACCATTTTATTATGTATCATTCTGAAACCTTGGAAATATGTTTTCCTCTCCCACATATTCCTTGCATTAGAGTAACCACCATTTCACATAGGTATTAACTTGCTTCATACTCCTATTGTTCCAAATACATATTTTTCTTCCAATGTCCCTCTACTAATCATTTACATATAATCTGTTATAAAAATAATCAAATATTTTGACTAAATATATATATTCAACCCCAATTCCAAAATGTGTGCCTTTAAGGATGAAATTATAAAAACTTCTATTGAAAGGTTGACTAAAGTCATAAATTTATATTCATACTCTTTCCCCAAGAGTTTCCCCTTCTTTAAGGTGAAAAATTACCTTGTTATAGAAATTCTAAATGTGTGAGGTTATAATTGTTTACTGAACAGTTCTTAATTACCCTCCAATGCGATTCTTTCATTAAATTTACCTTAGAATATTAAATCCCACCATTATGATGCAAGGTACTGTAGCATGTACATTACCATCTTCTCCTTCAAATCTTCTAGCGAGCCTAGGAAATTGATGATATGATTCATCTTATTTAGTAACACCTCTGATTTATCTTGTTCTGAATCACCTAGGATGATGGGAGGATTCTTCTATTAGAATTGAATTGAATTATCAAATTGTCTTGGTTCATTCCTATTTTCCCCTCAATCTGTGGCATGAAAATACTTGACAATACTCTAACCCAACTATTGATTCAATTATGGATTAGGTGCAACCACATTCTCAGAAGCTTCTTCTAGTTTATCCATTCCACACCAAATTGGTTTGATTTTTATAACAAAAACAAAATTCAATAAGTCTCAGTATCAACCAATTGAAGTATTAGAAATGTAAAATTTACCATATCAAATATATTCCAAAATTCCTTTCTAAAATTCAACACTTCCAATTTTCAACCCTTTTTTGAAAATTAAATCATTATTTTGAAAATAAAACTATTTTAAAAAAGCCCCTAACATTATATTTTCAAAATAACACATTGGAAAACATTTTCAATTGTTTTTTGAAGTGTGTTTTTTTACCAAATAATTAAACATTTCTCAAAATGAAATATTCATGCCTAGATAGATGTCATTTCTATCAATTTATTTTATGATATTCTCATCCAATAAACCCATGATAATTAGGTCAAAAATTCTATAAGTGTCTCAATACACTTATGTACCCATCTCCCTGGTAAAATGATGTTCAATCGAAATAGGTTATCTATTTCTTTATATGATCTACATTTCATGTTCTGACATCCCTACTCCTTGCTTCCATTTGAACTCGAGGACTAAACTAGATTGAATTTTCAAACTCCAAGACTGAAAACCAATACCATTTACAAGTCAAGTACAAAACAAGCTGATACCATTTAAAATATCCAACTACTCACCAATTATCATAGGAAGAGGTGGAGGTTGTAACATAGATTTAGGTGAAATTATCAGGACAACAATGGATGGAAATAAAGGGAAAATGATTCATAACTAGTTGGGAGACAATTTTTCCTTTGATCTAAAGAATCCCAACCAAGTATATAAAAAACAAAAATTAAATGATACATAAACACAATTTTAAGAACTCAAATGTATGAAAAAAAATAGACTGTGTAATAGTAAAAAGTGAAAACCAAAAACAAAATTTGAGAATAAAGTTGAAGACAAGACAAAAATGCTAAAATACCCCGATAAACCAACTCCATGGCTCCCAACATGCCCCAAGAACTACCTCTATAATTCACGTTCAAGGTATATTGATGAATCATAAAAGAACTAAGATACCTTTGAATCACATGGGTATCAATATACTATATCTCCAAATGCACTAAAGTACCAAAGTAGGTGGTGAGTAATGAAACTCAGTCAGTTTTCCCCAAATGACTTCCCTACTAACTTTACTAGGATATAACATGTTAGCACATTTATTTTTTAAAAAATTATATATGTAATTTGAAAATATTATATATAAAATCCTTAAAGAAGTTTTCCAAACCAAAACCCTTTATGTAAAAAGAAACCAAATAATTCTTTAAAACCAATTCTAAAATCCATTTGGTATAACCCATTACATTCAAAATATCAACATATCCACACATGAATTCCTAGGTGATAGTTCCATACTCATTAGGAATATCTCATCAATCTAAAAAGTCATCACATGGTGACCATATACTAGTGACTTAGTGGAACACTACCCATCTAGAGGGTCAAATAAATTCATATGAACACACACCAACCAATTTTGCCAAACCATTCCAAATAAAAAATTTACAACTATTTCCATAAAACATTACTTTTCATTCAAATCATTTCCATAAAACCCTTTACAAAAAAAATATGTAATATTTTAAAAGTATAATTTTAAAATAATGAAGTAATGAAATTTTCACAATAACCAATTTTCATAATTTAAAAAACCATAACTAAATATGATATCTAACATCATTACAGAATAATTTAAAAAACAAGAAATTCAACCAATTTGAAATCATGAATTCAACTTCAAATAAGAGGATTTGAGAGTGAATCCACCTAACTCACTAACTTAGGTGAAAATGAAGAACAACATAAAAATGAAAAAAAACTTGGGTAAAACTCAAAAAAACAAACCTTAGATCTTATTCCCTATCCTTAAAAACCAATATCTCATAATGATTTGCATCATAGCCTAGATTTACCCCCATTGGATTGGATATATGATTTCAAAATAGGAAAGAATAATAGATTGATGAAAACAACCAATAACGGAGACTTACTATGGAATCTAGCCTCCAACAGAACATGAAACACCAAATGATGGCTCCCAGATCAAGGGAAAGGGTCTCCATAACCTTTTTCAAAAGATGAAATTGTGTTAGCACCGAATTAGTTAAAAAAGAGAATTTAAGTGGAAAATAGATTTAGATCTACAAATTTCGGAACTAATTTTTCATGGTGCATGGTTAGCTCGTATAGTTTGGATAACTATGGGCTAGCCATGTGAAAGTTACTACCGCAAGGATGACATCGAATTGATGGATCTCATAGTAAGAAAAACTATGATCCAACCATTCCACATACCAATGTCCCCATTTTTACAGTTTCTCCTGGGTGGCCATGATGTTTGGACAAACTGTGTGCCTATGCAGAACCAATTATTTTAATCTATATGGTTTCTTTGAGGTCTTTCATGGTTTATACTAGTTATTCTTGGAAAGAAAACCTACAGAATATCCCCATCAACACTCCAAAACTATTTTAATCCTTCCCAAACATAACAACAATACTTTACATAAATAAAATTCACAAATAAAGTGGCACATACATGAAACTAGGGGGGTTAAACCTTACATATATAAAGGAACTTTGTTTCTAACAAATGGAAAATAAAGGTACCTCCCATGAATACATAGGGACTACTACCTCCATGTTAGGTTGTTATTCATATTCCATCAATGCCTATCATTGATGGTTATGATGTTGTATTTTCATAATATATATGACATTTCTTATATAATAGTGACTCTGAATTAATAATTTATTACCTTATTTAATTTATATTTTCTCATTAGATAATGTATGTTTCATTCGTGTGAGCATATCAACTACCATCCGAAGGATTTATATTTTTAAATTTCAATGTATTCTTTTTACAGGTGGTTCTAAAATATTACATAATGGATATAAATAATATTTATTACATTTTTAAATTGTTTTAAATATTATATTAAAATTATTCTTCTGCAAATTTTTAACAAATAATTCAATATAGAAACTTCTTTTTAATGTCATTTTTACCACATACATGATTTATGTTATAAAGTTTTTAATATGAATGATTTAGAATTGTTGAAAATAGTTGATAGTATATAATTACAAGATACACATGAATTTATTGTAATTATGGATATTAATGAACCACAATTGAAGTACAAGGAAAAAAACTACTGAAACCCGACTTGCATGAAGGACAATACATTTACCACGCCAAGTAATTATTTTTCTATTGAATTATTAACAATTGTTAATAAGTTATATTAAGTGGATAATATATGATATTATATATTTCAATAATTTTTTTTAATTGAACTATAATTTGTTTCATTATATTATTATAGAGGATAAAATCACATATGAGTAATGCCAGACATCATGTATGGGATTTGTGATTCAATATCATTTTAATCAAGAATTTTTTTGATTTAATTGAAATTATATGAAACTAAATGATCCTTGTCTATTAAAAAAATATTTTATTATCCTTTTATTATCTATGAAGTTTATATCTAATCCATTAAATTTCCTATAATTTTCAATTAATATGAATGACTATAGTTCTTTTAAGGAAATTTGAACTTATTTCAGACTTAGTTGATGAACATTTCATTCCATGTTCATTATTCATAAAATGTTTTCAAGAATGTTATTTAAATAATATAATGATTATTTAATAAATTTTAAAACCATAATTTTTTTTAAATGTTTCAAAATGAATATTCCTATATTTTTCAAAATGCGATATCTTTGATAGTTTACAAAACAGTGAAAGGTATAATTGTTATAATTTTTTTAGAAATATGGTTGATGCCATTATAATTAGATCAATAGAAAGGAAACAATGGGATAAATGAAGGGGTTCATACAAGTCATAAAATACCACATTAAGGGGTCCCTAGATTTTTCTCGATCTTGATAGCACGTATTCATTTTTTTTCACGTAAGGCTCTCCTATTGGCTCCATGCCCACACCTTCAACTGCAACCTCTAGAATAATATTTATTTAGACCTTATAGTTCCATGTGTATTATTTCTATGTAAAAATCATCCAATATAGGATATTAAATTTGAATTTACTCCATCTTAACATTCAAATCATATTGACTTCATCCCCATCCATGACTTCTTGGGCGACGCCCCTGTTTCAAGAAATTCTATGCTACAAGGTTCCCTCTATCTCATCTTTTTATATTTCGGAGTTCTGCTTCAACATTGGAGTCAACTCCCAATTTTCTATGTCATATTGACTTCCCATACTCATTTTCATCAAACTATTTTCCTTCAATTATTTGGAGTGCACTTCAAGGGAACCAAAAGAATTTGGAGATATGAATTGAGCATAATTTGACCGACATAACTCCTTTGAGGGAGAAGTGGTACCTATGGTAACAGTGACCATAACATTAGATCTAGAGAGAGATATGGATTTTTTATAAATGATAATATAAAATCCTTATTTTTCAATAGTATAATCCTTTTTCTTCATTTCCTGGACTCCCATGATTGGACCCTCTTGCTCGACAGCACCGGGTGTTGCAGTCGTGACCTGTTCTACTGGAGAATGGTGAGATTCTATCATAAGCACCTATTTTGAATTCTTCCCAGGGGATTAATCTTGTATATATTTTTATTTTCTATTGCCTATATGAAAATTTTGGTTTAAAGAGAATCATTTTATCATCCAAATTTTGGAAAATCTCTTCATCCACTATGTTGGTGCCCTCCTTGTCAGTAGATTTTACATTAACTACAACAGACTCTACATTACCCATCTGAAACTGAGCCTCAAAACTATTTTCCTGAATTTCCTTGAACAAAGAAGATGGATTAACATATTATAATACCATTTACTTGTAAGATGGAGGACCCCTTACATCCATATCATCCTTGTCAGTTATTGAATTTTCCTCATCAAGCTGAGCAAGAGATTTCTCAGCCAGATCATCCCATGATTTCCTCTACCACTGCACATTATATTACCACACATCATCTGCTTCATCTTTTCTATTAGCAACATTAGGGTGATTATTTGATGTCCATTCTAGGGAATTAACTAGATTCACATTTTCCTTTATCCTATAATCTGTAGAGGCATACCCCTTATTATAGAAATCAATGAAATATTCTTTCATGCAATTATTCTAGTTCTGACCGATGAATTTATACGCATTCCAAATAGAGGAAGAATCTCATATCTAACATCTAACTCAAAATTATAATTCATCACTGACATAGACATGTGATCCATATAAGTTTAGGTAAGATCAATTTCAACTAATAAGCATGTAAAGAAGCCAAATCAAGATTCCTCCAACACCCGATCATGCTTATTTAGTGAGATAATAATAGAATCAATATAAAAAAGGATTTAAGGATGCCACTAAATCTAGATTAATACATAGAAAAAAACCCACACTGGATCCTTTGAACACTGAAAATATAGAAGGTTGATATTCAGATGCCAATTCTATAGGAAGATTAAACCATGTTTTAGGTAAATAGGGCCAAGCCCTCATGCAATCTTCTTCAATCCTTACGAAGGAAATATAATGTGAAAATAAATACCTGTGATAAGAATGCACTTACAAATACAGAATCCCCAGGAATCAAACAACCTACCAATCTCTTCACCTTCATTATAGGGCTCATGCCCTGATGTGAGGACCATTTTTGAAATAGTATAATTCTCATAATTCCTCATTTGTTAAAGAATAAGATCCTTGTTAGAATGAATTAGGGTAGAAATACCTTGTTTGAAGATCCAGTTAGATACTCCATCATTTTTAGGGGTAAGATATTGAGACCAGTTGAATTCATCCATCCCTATTTCAACCTTTCAGTGATGATGATTTGAGCTCAAGGCCCTATCTCTTTCAACTATATCCTAGTGCGAGTCAAATATACTATGAATAAGGAATGCCTTAGCCATGCGATTCCTGATTTGTAGATTATTTAGAGATACACTTATAATCCATCGATATACCTAAAGAAATGATCTGAAACCATAGCTTCCATCCTCATTTCACCCCCATTATAATTGTTATAATGTTTACCACACCAAATAATTTTAAAATAATAATTAACATTTCATCTTTGATTATCCCATTACAATATTCTAGGATCATTTTTCACAAAATATATTTACTCAATATCCTTGAAATATTTAATTAAAATATTATAAGAAATGGTTATTTTTATCACATTGTTTTAAAACGTTGGGGCTGAAGCCTCAATTTATTATTTAAAGTAAAGAACTCTTTAGACTAGGTAGAGGGAGACCAATTATATAGCCCGAAGGCCCAAGTTAATGTGGCCTGAATACAAGGCTTGAAAGCCCATTTTTTGGCCCAAAGGACCCCTCAGTGAACAGTAATGCTACAATACCCGCACTGCTATAGTACCTCGTACAGTACAGCCACCGCTATAGTAACTGCAATAGTCCCTCCGCCTCTACAGTGCCGCCATAGCTACAGTTCGGCTGCCGTTACAGTTCCCCCTGCTACAGTACTACTACAGTACCAGAAATTCACCCCTGCCCGGATTTTATCCTGGGTCTTTTGGATGCTAAGCAGAAGCTTTTACCACTAGGGTACATGCTCATTGTCTATTTTTATCACATTCTCAAAGAGAGGACTGAATTATCTTTTAGAATTATTTTGATCAATATCAATATAATTTTATAAATCATAAAAATCACTAGGGATATAGTCTAATCCTACTATCCTAGTATTAATCTGGATGGATTATTATTAGGATGTTCTATTTTTGACCAGGGATAAATATTAACATTATTTATGTTTATTTTTAATGACTGGTATAATTTCAATTATATATTGCATTGATTATTCAACCCATTGGTATAATAAATGAAATGGACTCAGTAATTCATCTTAATGACCCATTATAGCCCATAGATTCAATAGTTGGTTTCATGGGAACACTATATTGGGTATTTGGCATATTCCTTAACTATTTATTTATGATTTCTTGGAATGAGGAATTATGGTGTGACAATAATGTCCAAAATTATAGATATCATCATTAAGAAAATAGTTATTATTATCCATATTATTATTTATTTTGTAAAGACAATCATGCATATATTCTCCATCTATGACATTAGTTATATTGGCATATTTTTTTATTGTTTATCTCAGACATAATATTTATTCCTTATTTTTTATGTGATGCATTTTGTTGTATACATTCCCTTACCGATCATATTAAATCACTCTATATTATATTTTAATTTCAATAGGATACCAAAAATGAACCAATGAATGATTTTTGTGATATAATAGATGATATAATAATTTTCTCACATTATTTTTATATCATATTACATGTTATAAAATATAATGTGAGGACCATTTATGTATCATGTATCCTTGTACCACCTAACTATTTGATTCTTTTGGAGGAAATCAATTGTATCATTGGAGAATTCTAGATGATAACCACGGAATCATATTTATTAGAGTTAGTACGATAGATATCATAGGATGTTTTGTATATACCATTGGAAATATAATTATCCAAAAAATGATTACAAAACATAACAATATGATAAAATCTTTGATTATGTTTATATATTGGATAAAATGATTATTTTTTGAAAAATAATTAATGTGTGTTTTCCTAGAATTTACATTCATTCAATGATACTAAAAAATGTGAATTGCATGATGAGGAGATTTCTGTGAGGCAGGAAGCTGGCCATTTTCAGATTGAGACTGACCCAGTGGATGTTGCAACCAGAGAAGGCGGGCTGAACGTGATGGTTCAGCCACAATGACTTTCTATAGCTGACACCGACAATACAGTCCAACAAACTTCTGGATTGAAGGATGGCTTCCTACAGGTAAAAATCTTGGGGAAATGGGGTGATCTCTCAGATAGTGACAAGGAGAAGGACAATGGTGAGGTTCGGCCATCCTACAGTAATGTTGTACAGAGAGAAAAGATGAAGGTGCGCGAGGATGAAGGTGCGAGGACTGCCCCTCCACGATGAAGAGCGAAGAAAGATTACTCTTTTCTTCCGAAGCCGATGTCGACTAGATCTTCAATTGGGAAGGAGAGTTGGGCTATGCAGTCCTCGAAGGAATTTCTGGCCTTGGAGAAGCTGAATCTTAGAAGGAAATATGCCAAGGTCCTTAAACACTACGAAAGCTCAGAGTGGGAGACAGATAATGCAGAGGACATAATTTCCAAAGGGGGTGGTGATGAGTATGATTTCTATGTTATGTAGATGCTTTGGACTTGTTTATCTTCTTTATGCTTTTTCTTTTATTAATAAATGGTCAGAGGCTTCCCTCTGACTGAGCGTTTCTCGTAACACCATGAAATATGAATGTTATGTGTCAACTCAGTCTTGAAATCATTTATATTATCACTCATGGTTACTACAAAGAGAAAAAGGTAGTGGATGTCCATTCTAATAAAGAAGTTAGTAGAAGAATTGCATGTGTGGATGACCTCCTAGAAGATCTCATACCATTACATGAACAAGATTGTAACATATTTTCCCCTTTTAGACTTTTGTATTATTATTATTTACCTTTATGAATTTTAGTTCTTGGGTCTTTTGACCAAGGCATCACATTTAAGAAAATGATATTATCATATACACTATATATTAATAAATAATAATAGTAAAATCTAATCAAGTGTATGTTTCATTACAAATCATACCTAGTGAAATTATTAGAAACCATATCAATATGCATGTAATCTATGTATCAAATTTCCTCCCTGAAATGAAAATGAATCTGGATCTAGATATAATAATATATATAATTATATTATGGAATCTAGTTTAAGTTTTGATCAATAACATTACATTAATGGTGCATCTTGCTAATCTAAATCATGGTGAAATAATTTTAGAATTATGTATGTAATTGAATCCTCCATAATTCAAAGGGATAACTAATCTCTTAGTAACTGAGAAATAGATAATGTTCCATAAGAGGATATTTATAAATATAGGAAGTACGGAATGACATAAAGTTATCATGGAAGTTTATCATCTAATAAGTGATGTTGATAAGTGGTGGTGAATTATCCAAAACATTACAGTGTTAGAGGAAATAAATGGTATCAAGTATAAAATATTCAAAGAGTTAATATATGAAACATATTTTCATCAATTGAAAGGAGATACCATGGAGTTAAAATCCATCAATATAAGGTCATTATAATAAGAACATGTTACTAAATATGATGCTAATTTTACAATAATACAAACTCATGTTTTAAGTTCAATACATAATCTAAGAAGAATGATTGATCTCTTCTTTTAAGGTATAATTAGATGTCTTCGAAGGGAATTAGTCAGTTAATCATTTTAATCTTATGAGTATGTGGTATTATGATCCATGAGGAAAGATAAATAATTCCCTAAGGATTATTTTTTTCAATGTAAATAAAAAATAAAGCAGGATACTGAGAATTTTTAAAAAATAAAGATGAAAAATAGTAATAAGGGAAGGGTTAATTTAAAACATGTAATAAATTTGAAATGAAACAACATGAAAAATTATTGAAAGAAGTGATATTTTCATTTTTTATGGAGAAAAAGGTAATTTGATTCCAAATTAAAATTGAACGAAAGAAGTTGAAAATTCCTAATGATATACCATTAAGTTGATGGGGGAAAAATTTGATTGAATTTCCCATTAATGAATTGAATTTTACTAAAAATAATAAAATTAGAAGTGACCGAAATTATTTTCTCATAGCAGCGAGTTTAACATTCCTAAAGATATAGTGTCATGTACATTGAACATAGCTTCAAATTTAGTTAATGAATTAGTTGATTCTATATCATCATACTCATTTATATTTTCCATAATGGCCTAGAAAATTATATATTCATCAAGCCCCCTAAAAATATACTTTTAAATCAAAACACCCAAGGGAAATACTATTAAAATAAGTCTATATTAGTTAATCACCATTACGAAATAGAGACATGTCAAATTTTCAAACATGGTTCTTATTCATGTGATTAACATTGATATTATCCATGATATGGATATACATTCAAATAATAATACAAAAAATTATTTCCATTAAAATTATATTTTAATTCATGTTGTATATGTGGAATTACTTAACATCATATTCAAAAATATACAGTCTAAATATAGTATAGGTCCAAATCCAACAGTTCTCCATAATTAAATTCATGGAGAAAATGAAAATATACTTTATATTAATGGGAATACTATCCTTATACTATGACATGCACCTATTATTCAATAATACATTTATTTCTTTCCCAGATAAATTTATGGACATCCATATGATCATGAAGTTTAGTTTCCCCTTGATATCATCCCTAAAGTAAACCATATATCTATGATAGACAACATGATTTCTAAAATATAATTAGTCAAAATGTTGAATCTAATATAGGATTTTTGTGATCATTGATTTATGAACACTAGTGTTGTGCCATGGAGAGATCCTCTTTTTTTAAGGAAAAAATATGGGTCTATTAGTTTATGCATCAATTATAGAGAAGCTGATGAAAATACTATAAATAACATGTATCATTTATTAGGTATTTACAACTTGTCTGAGAAACATCAAGGAAACTGATATTTTTTATGGATTGATCTTCTTTATGTGTATAATTAACTATGATTAATGAATGATAATATTATAAATAATATTTTCCATATGAAATATATAGAATTATTATTTATAGTATACCTATTTGTAATAGCTAACTTAAACACATTTATTTTGGATATGTTGAAGAAATAATTAGAGTCTTATCGTAATAATTTTATTATTGTTTTTATTCACAATATCTTGATATAAAATAATATAAGTATGAGAATAGAAGCCATTATTAAATCATTCTTAAGTCACATAGATAAAAATAAAGTTTTTCTAGAAATTTAGTAAAACAGAATTATAACTACTTGATGTTTTACTTCATGACCATATTTTTTTCTATAGATTTAATATCTATTGATCCTTCTAAGAAAAAGGTAGGGATGAAATGGAAAACCCCAACCAATTAAAATAAGGTATGTATTTTTCTTGTATTATCATATTATTATGAACCATTTTTTTTAAAAAAAGATTATAAAACCCATTAATCATGTTTAAATCCAATATACGGACATAACCATAAACAATAAATATTATAAAATCTTAATACTATAATTACTTATTACATTACTAATGATTTTTTTATGTTTTGAATTTAATAAGATTAGTTCATAAATAATTAATAAAAACTAATATATTTTAAAATGAAGACACTTCTAGTATATATCAATTTTTCCAAAAAAAACAAAACTATTAAAATGAAACAAATTTTATTTTCACAACACATCCTAAATAGTTTATTCATGACAACATCCTTTTTATAATTGAAATTTATTCATAGTGATTTTTAAAAAAAAATATAGGCAGATCACAAAAACATTAGTAAGGTAAATGAAAAGAAAAGAAGAAACATGTTAGTCCATGAGTACTTATAATACTATGCAAATATCAAAATAATCTTTTGGCTCAAAATAATAATTTTTATCCATGAAATCACATTATCTACATAAATGACTTCCAAAAATATTTCACTAGAAAACATATATGAAAAATAAAACTCATAATGTATCTCTTTTAAATCCCAAAAACATTATTTATGACATAAAGTTAGAGCTTTTACCTTTATGACATAAGAATATTATCTTACCTTGAGAAATAATAAGATTTATATAAATTATATTGAATTAATTAATAAAATATGTAGGCAAGTCGCAACATCATTTACATCACACTCTTGTCATCGCTATTACAAATAGAGTGACCATACAATCGACTTTCATACCCAATGAAATAGAGGGATATCACAGACCCACCCATCCTTGGTTAATAATGGAACAATTTATACATGATTTATATTAGAACCACCCATCATCACCACAATTTCAACAACCATAAAATAATCATAATAATTATAAAAATATCATTTCAACCCACAATAAATCATTTTAGGATATTGATCTATCTCTTCCATTTAAAATTTTATTATTGAAACACTCATAATAATGGTAAAGATTATTTTATTTAAGAAACCATGAAATATTATATAGTAAACTAAAATCATATAATGGGTACGATAGAGGGAAAATTCATTGACTTCGTATACATTAAAATAAAAAACTCATTTTATATTTGTTGGAAAAAGTTTCCAATAAATAACATAATAATATTTCATTTAATTACATATAAATGAAATCAAAAGATATATAAAACATCATTTATACATATTTTTTAAAAAATATGGATATGATATAAAAAGGGTTGGAAATGAATCCTTAAAAGTTGATTTCAAAATAAATTTCCCATACCTTATGTCATATTCCTCATAATTTTTATTTTTAATAAAACATAATAAAATTATGTTAATTCTTAAATTTCATTAAAGAAATTTCATATTTATTTTTTACTTTTACAAATTATAGTCATTTACATAATCAATTAAATTCACTTTTGACATATTTTTTTATGTTTGGTACATATGTCCACAATGAATTTGGTAGGTTGACTATTGTCAAAGGTGTCAATAATCCATCACCTATAAAAAGATAATTACAGAATTATACTTTTTATAAAAATATTATAATTTTATAATAAATCATTTATTATGAAAAATGAACTACGTTTCACTCGTGGAGATTGTAGGTCATATGTACGCATGAGTAATGTTTTCATTTTTCAACAATTATTATGGAAAGATGTTATGCATAATTTAACCATATATAATTAGAGTAATATCATAAATGTATTATTATTTTTATGTATACTTTTAAATATCATTTTCTGATGTGGTGATAAATAAGGAATCACATCTCGTCATTGAGATGGTAGTCCACATGTACTCACAAATGATGTAATCATTTTTTAGTTAATGAAAATGTATAAAATGAGATGATATATTAATTATATATAATGATAAATATTACATGAATATCATATATATATATACATTAGATCCATCATTATAAAAAGTAATAGGATGTTGTGATTGATAACAAATTACAATGGTTCACAAGGCGACGGTTCACTGTATGCACGGACACCAACATCTTTTCATTTTTTTTGATGTGAATATAGATATAGGTGGTTCAATTAACCTAATTACATAAAATTATATAGATTATATTAATGTAATTAATTTATCATTATTTAATATGATTTTATATAGTGTAATAGTAAAAAACCTAAAATATGTGGCAATAATTTATTCCTCTTTTTTTTCAATTTTCATTCCTGTACACGTTGATCCCGATAAGGATGGAGTTTTTCTTAAAATAATATATTTATAATGATGATATAGATTCTAGGATAAAATATGGGTTTTAATTGGATGATCTCAATGAATTTATAATAGTAACGAAATGAGAAGATAATGTTCCCTTTATTAAGAGAGGGAAGGGAAACTCTTGGAAAATTTTAACATATTAAATTAATATAAGTTAATTTTAATGTAAAAATCACTAAAAATATATAATATTATACATTATAATGATGATTATTTTAAATCCTATAATTAAATTTTTTTTACACTTTTAGATATTATTTTTAACATTATATTTTTTTATTTTTATCCCATAATTACCCCTTTTACAAATTATCAAAACAATAATATTTTTGAACTATATGGTCAATATAGTTACATTTAATTAAAATAAGACCATTAATGGATCATTGTTCATATTTTAAAACATATCCTAATATCTTGGATGAAGATATAGTTTTTATGGATTTTATATCTTTTAATAAATTAATATTTTCATAAGACATCAATAATGACAAATTTAGAACTAGTTATTTTCTACCACTTTTACAAGATAAAAAAAATAAAATCCAAAACAAATAATGCAATACATCTCTCAAAGTTATTTTTTTTTCTATAAAATAAACGGTTCACATTAATAATTTAAAATTATAATTCTGTTAATATTTTTAATAACTAATATTTTATTTTTCCATTAACTGCAAAATTACACCATCACCAATGTGTAAGAATTTAAGGTAATTATTTTAAAAAAATTATTTATATAATAAATTACCATGATAAATATAAATCATTAACATTTCAAAAAAGGACTTTATAATTGATCATAATTCTTTTTTTTCTATGTTATAATTATTATAGTTACTAAATACAAGATTTTGACATTTTTTTCATTTTTTACATAAAATCATATTAAGGTAAAAATATTATCTAAATAGAAACAAAATGAATTATAACTAAATAATGGAGAAAAATATAATAAATGATAAGATTCTATAAAATTACGATATGTGTTACTGTTATTTTCTAGACCTTATCATTATATATTTTACCACAACTAACTTATTTTCCCTTTAATGTGGTAAATAAATCTTAAAAAATTACTATTCATTTTTATTGAAAATATAAGGTAACTATTTATAAAAATTTTCCACATGATTTCCAATATGATATCTATTTTTTAAATTTTCAAAACAAAGATGTTGTAGAATTTAATTTCAAATTTACCAAAAAAAATGTTGGGGACAAATTTTTTTCAAAACAAATCCTATAATGTAAAAAAATTTATAGTCCAAATGAATGTAAAAAATCCATTCTAAACACCATAATTTGATTATTCTTACTCAGAACCAGGTTATTTCATTTTAAAACTATTCAAAATAGAATTTTACATCATAAATACATTAAAACATAATATTGTTTTTGTTGAAAATTAGATTGGGTTAAATTATGTCAAATTAAAATTCTATAACATAGAAATAATTTTTTAATAAAAAAATTACAATATATAAATTATTAATTTTGTTAGTAATAAATGTTTTTCCTCTTAAGGGAAAAATTAGAAAATATTCTTATAATGGGAATACTCTATAAAATATTATTAATGAAAACATGAAATTTATTTATCTAAACGTTATATGGTATGAAAAATTCCTATCACCTTTTGGAAATTGTCTCCTTGTGATTTTATTTACTAATTATAGGATATCACCCCCTTATAATATTTATAGATTCCCGAATTTCTTCCTCAACCATATATTTTTTTACAGAAATGCATAATTTGATGAATTATCCTTTTTAGTAACACTTCATCTCTATAGTCAAGAATCTAAAATGTATACTCCTCATAAGAAAGGCTCTCTTCCAACTGAATTTCCTTAGGTCTCAAGACATGAGTTTCAATTATTACATTATTTCATAACATTGAGATGTGGAAAATGATGTGTTGATAAGATAAAAAGAAAGGTAAGTTAGCCTAATAAAAAATTGCTCTACCTTTTCCAAGGATTTCATATGGACAAATGATCGGTGGATTTATATTATCATTCTTACAAAAATACATCCCAAATTTCCATAGAGAATCCTTAAGATAAATTGTATCAGTGAACTTGAAGGAAAGATTACTCTTCAAAATTTATTCTTAACTTTTCTACCTTCTCTATTGTAAAGACCCAGAAATTCAGTGGAATTTTTTTTCTTAAATACATTGGAATTTTACGATTCCGCAGTTTCAGACGACGCCTGATTCTGAGGCTCGGTGTGCCCGGAATCAATTTTTGAAGTTTTCTTCGGGTACGTTCAATAAACATACATGTGAGATTTTATATATTTTGAACCGGTGCTAGGAATTGAAATCCGAGGACACCGTTGAACTCGTAGTGCCGATATTCGCTTAAGGAGACCTTTACCGCAGTTGTGTTTTATCGAGATTGGAAGTTAGTTTTTGGGGGTTTTTAATTAAACTAAATAAAAATATGTGTTAGCTATATTTTTATTTGAGGTGGTAGTTAGAACTTCCAAGGGGAGGTTAGTGGAGGGGACCACCCGCACATAACCTACCTTGGGGGGATGTTATAAGGTGGGGCCCACATGAGCATCAAACCCCTTTAACTCCCCTTAACTATTGAACTTCCCATTTATGTACATGAAACTCTCTCTCATTAATTGAGCCTCTCCACCTTACCCAATAATTTTGGTGCCAAACCAAGCAATTAATTGATTAAACTTCTCTTAATTAATTGGCACAATTTGAATTCCTTTGAATTCATGCCAAGAATAAAATAATAGACAAATATATTATTTTGGTTGGCACTTAAAACTTTGGTGGAGCCTTGGATAAATAGAGAGAGCATTCTCCAAATGAAGAACACGAAGAACGTCTCTTCCACCACCGAAGCACGATGACGCCATCTTCTTCCTTCTTCATCGTTCTTCAACTGAGGCAAGGAAAGGGAAGCGACGCCCACAATGTCTCCAACGACCTTCATCCACGTCAAAGGAGAAGAAGTCGCCTACGAAGAACGTCTCCAATGACGACGTCAGCTCCGAACGCTTGTCCGCCAACGACGAGTACCCTTCTTCCTTTACAACACTTGAGCATGAGAATTGGGAGTGCGTGAAGAACGCGACAATCAAAGAATCGACATCTGCCCTTTTTCCGAGATTGTAAATGAACGAAACATATGAGGTAGGGGTCAATTTTTATTAAATTAAATCCTCGTTCGTCAATGTTTTTTATGGTTTGAATTTGGCCAATTGTTATCACCTAATGCGGAGGGCGTGGGTTGAACAAACATGGCCTGACATCCCTCCATTGATTCTTGTTTGGTTGATGACGAAGGCGGAACCGAAAGGGCGCGGTACCATCACACTGTGCCTGAAAGGAACCGCTACCGGGAGGGACGTGTTGGACAAAAGAGGTGCGGTGCCGTCACGACGCGCCGCGCCGGTGGTGCAGAACCATGGCTAGGGTGGGCCGCATTAAAGGGGTGTGGTGCCATCATGCCACACTGGAGAGGAACCGCGACTGAGAGGGCCATGACGGATGGAGAAACGTGACGACGTCACGTCACGTGGTGGAGCCGAAGGTCGCCGCCAGGTCGAGGCACGACTGTGGCGGCGCGGCGCCGTCACGCCGCACAGAGGGAAAGAGGACCGTGGCGCCGTCGTCCCGTGGCAGTGGCCGACCACCGTAGAGCCGGACCACCCGGGTCCCGCAGCTCCTGAACCAGTGCATTGTGCGAGTTTTGTTTGACGAACCGGGGGGGGGGGGTGGAAACCCCTCCCACACGTGGCTAGCTGGGCCACCACAGTCGAGCCACCCCTCAGCCAGGCCACCCCTCGGCCGGGCCACCCCTCGGCCGGGCCCCCACGGCCGGGCCGCCATGGGCTGGGCCACCCACAGGTTGGGCTGCGCCTTCGGGCCGGGCCATGCCTTTGGGTCGGGCCGCCCCTTAGGGCCGAGCCGCTCCTTTGGTTCGGGCTGACCACCCAGGTCGGGCCACACCCATGGACCGGGTCAGACCCCGGTTCGGACCGGGTCGGGCCGGGTCGGTCTGACGAAGTCGGACCAGACCCGGACCCGCTACGATCATTTACACATTTTAGCCCGCTTCTTGGGCAACAAGTGTGAGATCAACGAACCATCTGCGGAAATTGAGTTCTTGGAGCGAGACGATTCTTTTGGCATACTCCACTTGACATTCGAATGCATTTGGGGTATGGTCAGGTTGGTTTGAGCCTAAAAACCAACCGCGCACCTTGAACGGAAATGCCCATAACTCACAGACCGGACGTCCGATTGACACGCCGTCTGTCACGTTGGGTTCCTTATGATGAGACGGAACTACGGAATACATCAACTTGAGACCTCATGATAGTTTATGTATCGACACTTTGATCGAGGAGCGGACCCTCCCGGAATCGAGCGTGCTGTGTTCGGGAACCCTAGGGCGGGTTGCGACTGAGATGACAGGATCCTCCGTGGGTTCGATAGTGACGATACTGTACTAGGATCCTTTTTGGGTTCGACAGTGATGAATTATGTACCGGGATCCTCCGTGGGTTCGACAACGATGAATTCTTTACCGGTATCCTCCGTGGGTTCGACAGCGGTGACATTTGTACCGGGATCCTCCGTGGGTTCGACAGTGATGACTTCTATACCAGGATCCTACGTGGGTTCGACAGCGCTGTTATTGTTCCAGGATCCTACGTGGTTTGATAGAGGAGATGATTCAGAGGCTACATCAAATCATCTCTATCCCTCTTCATGATTTGTATACCTATGTGAGCTGAGTCTTGACTTTTAGTCATTATCATCGAGATGACTGACTTTACTTCCTTGGTGGACTAGGTTGTGCTTGGACTCAAGAGTTGGAGATGAACTGTGATTGATAACTTAGGTATATGTATGGGAATATACCTATATAAGGTTGGTTTATACTTCATGATTGTATCTTACTACTATGGTTTATCCTTAGTGGATTCTGGGAGACCTTTGGGGGTCTCGGGGTCCCCTACTAAGTATTGTTATACTCACCCCTAAACGGGCTTCACCCGCACCTTGTTGTTTTCTGTGCAGAAAACAGTCAGAAGTGATCGAGGATGAGGGTGATGAATGGGAGGCTACTCGGAGTTGGACTAGACGGGACGTACTTGGGGGTCAATTTGATCGAGTTATGTACCTGCCCTTTAGGTAGGACTCCCCGGTGGATGATCCAGGAGCTGTTTTCCTTTTTTACTTGTACTTGTACTTGTTGTTCAGTTGTGTTTGTACACTAGACCACTTACATTCAGCACACTTTTCATTTCTATTTTTTAGTACTTATTGTTTCTATTTCTTGTGTTCAGACTATGTGAGTTACAGGTTTAAAGGCAATGCCTTTCCTTTTTATCAAGGATTTTCCTTTGCTGCTAGTCGCTAGCCCCTAGCCTATGGAAGACGGGCTTGGGGAAGTCACAGCACGGGCCCCGAGGACGGGTCATGACATCTATGCCATCATCATGTTTTGGTGAATCATATTCACATTATTAGACAATTAATCTACATACTATGGCCCCATAACTTCCTTTCTCAAAATATGTATAAAAAAGTTTGAGTCTGATACTACCTTTGATATAATTCTTCAAAAGGATCCATTGGTATACTTGAATGAACAATATTATTATAATAAACCAAAACCAATGAAATATGATGATCCCAACATTCCTGATAATCCATTGAAAAATATTGAAATATATAATCATATTTCTGAATTTATTTCTATGAATTTCTATTTAATTGAGGATGGAATGCTTTTATTGATATTTAATTTAGTAACCAATGAAATTTGAAGGCCTTCCAAAAATTTAAAAGTTATTCTAGGATCATGATAAGATAAAATGGATATAGGAACACTATGTATCCTAAATATCTATTTAAGGTATGCTTGAGAATGTTGATTTAAATGTATAATATACCAAATGGGAAGGAAACATGATGATTTAATTAGTATATCACCAATAAGAGTGAATGATATATTACCTTGAGAAGTCTTTTTAATCACCCTACAAATGTGATGGATATATTTTCACAATTACACAATGGAACTGGAAAAGGATGATTCATGTCATGTAGTAATTTTCTTTCATCTTTACCAGTTGAAAAGATAATCATTTCATGGTTAAGTCACCAATTTATCTTTTCATCCCGCCCTATCAATAATACTCATTAAGGTCTTTTCACATCTTAGTTCTACCTTGTTGATCCAACAACAAGGAACCATGGGCTTTAATTAACAATTCTTATTTAACTAGGAATCATAGGTAACACATTGCCTATATCAAAATAATAAAACACATTCTGTATCAACATTATATTAAGGAAACACACCCTTCCTATTAAATTATTCAATTTATTATAATACGTGAAATTTTATCAAAGCTTGATTAATTTTTTATTATTGAGATGATTGTGATGATAGCTGGAACAAAACAAAGATGTTCTTGAACCCACCTATTTGGGTAAAAAAAACCAGGAAATAATTAATCAAATGATCATGTTCCAAATGTTTAATGGACAATGTATGATTATTTTTCTAGCTCAAACAAATAGATACTCTATTTTCTTTTCAAGATCATACTAGATCATGTATTCATAATCCTTAATTATTCACATCCATCATATCTAACTCATGTTCAAACATATCTGAGTAAATATATACTTCAAACATTTATGATCAATATTTATTTTTCACTTGGATCCATATAAATGATGAATACATGTTTTTATAGAAAAGGCTAAAAATGATTCTTATAGATCATGTGTATGGAAATTTTTGTCTTGTGGATTTAGTTGATGAGAATCATAGGAAATTATATGACTATTGTGCAACAAGAAACAACCATGTCCATTAAATTAATCATCTTTTTAGATATAAATGTCCCTATTTCAAGATATTAGGGCCAAAACCGGATCATTCAATAATCATTATTTAAATTATTGAAAATAATCATCACCTAAATTTAACCTGATTAATTAAACTCTATTTCATGTGATCATAGTTTGTGGGATTGAAAATCATGGAATGTTTTCAATAGATCATCAGTATTAGCCATGTAATCCATGAAAACTATGAATTTTAGTAACATATATAGGTATTGTAAATTCATTAACCACATTATTTTTGGAATTATAAAATTTTATGCCATCATTATTTACTATATACCCAAGGAAAGAAATATGTTGTGACAAAAAAAATAAATTTTCTAAATCATCTACCTAGTATATTTTCAATCAAGGTTATATAAACAATCCACATATGTTTTATAATATCCTCATACCTTTTTGGCTAAACCAAAATATCATCAATAAAAATAACCAAATACTTATCCAAATATATATTTAATTACATATTTTTAAGACCTATAAATATAGAGGGTGATTTTGAAAACCCAAATTAAATAACCAAAAAATCATAATGACAATATATAGTCTAAAATGAAGTTTTTAGAATGAAACATTCCTTCACTACCTAATGATAGGACCTAAAACATATTTCTACCTTTGAAAAATATATAGATCCATAGAGGTAACAAAACATGTCATCGATTTAAAAAAATAGGTACTTATTATTTGAAATAATTATATTTAGAGCTCAGTAATCAGTGAAAGTTCCCACAGAACCATCATTATTTATAAAAAAATTGAGCACTCCATGGTGATGTTTTAGGACGAATGAACCCTTTATGGAGAAACTATTATAAATTAATTTTAAATTATAGATGTTCTATGTATCTTATTTGAGGGTCTTTAAATTTGAATATATTCCAGAAAAAAGTAAATAGTAAATTCAACTTCTCAATCAGTTACAAAAACAGAAAACTCTTCAGAATGAACATCCATTTATTATTTTTCTACCAACATAATATTTATAAAAAAATATACCTTATTTTCAACAACATGCGAAAGATAACCATAATTTACATCTTTGAAAAGTTTATAATCTTCCTAATATGTTAACATTTTTTTAATTCATTCATATATACAATATAAAGTAATTTATGAAAAAAATACATCTTTACCTCTATAATATATCATATCATGGTAATCAAAGAAATCATAAATACCCAAAATAATATCAAACTCTACTAGGAGAATGAAAATAAGGTTTATAGATAAATTATGTCCTAGAAAATCAATAGGTTGATTTATATAAATTATTTTTTCATTAATAAATACCTGAAGCATTTTTATTGTACATAATAGCTTTATTTCATAATGTGGAATTTCCAATTTACACGAAGTATTCTAAAAAATGAAATAATTTGTAGACCATGAGTGTTAAAATTCATTAGAAGGATTTGCATATACAAGTAACATAGCAGTTACTATGTTTGGAGGCCCAACATCTACTGAAGTAGTTGCAATGAATTTTAAAAATACCTTCTTCTTATAGTCCTTCTTATTCCTTTCATTAATTTTTATTCATCGAACATGAATACTAAAAGTGAACAATTTCTATAAATTTCAAACAACATACTTTATTTTTTATAAAAATTATTCAATCTACAACCATGATCACTTTCTTTGAAGTCACAAGACACATTACAAAATAGAAAATATGATAAGTTATTTGAAGACATTATACTGCATTCCCCAATGATTTTTGCTGCACTTATCAAAAACTAAAGAAAATGTTTTCTACTATTAAAATAATTTAACTTATTAGTACACAGTTCCTACCAACTAGAACATTTATTTTGGTTTTTTTAATGAATTAAGAGATCAAAGGAAAAAAATCCATTTCAACATTAACATCACATATAACATGTTTCTCATAACATTTGAATAAATAGGATTCCAATTCCATTTTATATGTTTTATCCAATTTTGTGTAAATACGATTAATTTAATTATCATGATCCTAGATAAAATGTGGTGAATAATTTACTAATTAGGATAAATTTTATTTATACATTTCTGTTGAATGTTCTTCTTTATGCCTCAATTCCAAGAATTTTTTCCCATCCAATAATGAATCATGTTATGAAAATATTTCTTGTGAAATATAATCTCGAATCCTTCCCATACTATAGCGCCAATATTCAATTTATCCATCATATTCATGAACACTAACAACCACTGATCTGTTTAACATTCAAAATACTAAATATATATAATTAACTATTAATGATATGAACATCACATGAAATCAAATATATTATCTAGGATTTTAACTCTTCCTTTAGATACCACTAGGTCATATGATCTAATAAATGATATTGAGTGTTTTGTCATAAAATGATCTACTATTATCATGCTTATTTTTCATAGATCTTTCTGATCACTGGCATGAACACCACGACCATTTATAGAATGTGTCCAAAAAAAACCATAATAATGAAAAACTAATCAGTTCCAATTATAACCAATCCATTTTATTTATTTTTAATCATATAATACTAGTAGATCCTTTCCACTTCATAATCCAAATTAACTCCATCAAAAACCATTCTGAATAGACAATGTTTAATCGATGTAACATCGAAATCGTCAAATTTTATAACATTTCAACTTAATAATAATGTAAAATCTTTTAAAAGGAATTCCATTATTATTATCATAATCTCTAAAATTTACTAAACATTTCCTCTGATACAAACTATATAGACCCATCCATATGAATTAAATATTTAGGAATCTATAGACAAGAATTCATTTCATACTATAATATGGATCATTTTTGATTTATTTTTTCATAGGATTTGGACATAACTCACACATAACCACTCATATATATTACAATGTTGACACTTATAGTAAGTATCATTTTAAAAAAAATACATTTAAAAAGAAACACCCTTTCTCTTCATGACACATCATCCCGATTTTAAAATTTATACTTGCCTTGTAATTACTCATTTTTAATCTCTACATAAAACATTGCGAAACATGGGATAGGGAAAATATCCTAGTAAGGGAAATGTAAATAAAATAACAAACATGTTATTTGATGAATAATTCTGTCAATTTTCTTTCATGAAAATAATCATTGAGATAAAAACATATATTTTCATTCCAATGAAATCACCTTCTTAATCTAATGATTTTAATAAAATATTTTATAAGAATACATAATGAAAAAATTAAAAAAAATAATGGTTTTCATTTAAATAATGGAAATTATATTCATAAAAAATAATTTACACCTTTATACCTTAAAAATTATTTCACTATCATACCATGAGAAATCATTAGATTTTATTAAAAACCATAAAAATATTAAATAATGAATATTGGTATCTTGGGACATCATTTCTATATTAGTTTTTAAATTACTCTTACAAATGGAATAAAAATATGGTAAAAATCCATACCCAATGTGTTGGAGGTCTATCATGGACAGACACAACCTTGTTTTATAATGTAACCACCACCACCTGGTTTATAATGGAACCACCCTCTATAATAGTTCCCAATAAACATAACATATAAAAAAATATCCTTTCCACCCAGAAGAAATTTTTTTAGGATATTTATATATCTATTCAATTTTAAATCCTTATTTAAAATACACAGAATTAACAAAAATATAGTTTTTTAAGAAACCACGATATCCTGTAAATGAAAATATAATCAAATATTAGGTATGATGGAGGAAAAAGTCATCATCACCATATACAATAAAATTGACCATTTAATTTTTATTTTTTGTAAAACAAATCCATATAAAACTTATCAATAATATTCCATTTGAAAACATTTAAATGTGTGTAAAATAGACATAAATAATCTATTTTCTATAAAAAATTCGACAAAAAAATATGAATATAGAGGAAATAGAGTTGGAAAGGAAACATTAAAAGAGGATTATTAATATAACATCAATTACCTTGAGTCTGAATCCTCCCATTATATTTTTATAATTATGAATAATAAACACATGTTAATAATTTATTTTCCTAATAAAAGTTTTCAATTTAAGTATTCCTTCTATAAATTATAATCAATAACTTAATCAATTAAATTCACATAAGTCATTTTGATGATATTATGCACATATGTGAAAAATGACTTTTCTAGGTTTACTATGGTAAAATAAGTCACTAAAAAATCAAATCCCTTATTATAATCAATATGTATTTATAATTTTGACAAAAAAAATATAATTTTAAAATCAATCGTGAATGATGATTTTGTAAAATAAACTACATTATAATCATTGATGTTGTAGGCTATACGTACACATGTGTAACACTTTCATTTTTTCATGAACCTTATGGAATAAAGGAAAGTATCATCTTAAACTCCATGAATTAACATAGTAAATTAAATATCATACTATTTCTTTATTAACATTTATATAAGTCATTCAGAAGATATGGTGATAAGAACCAAATAACTTCATTTCGTGGAGGCAATAGTCCATACAGATAGATGAATTATGTTATCATTTTTTGTGTGAATGAAATGTTATGAATAGATATCATATATTTATTTTATAGAATGAAAAATATGTTAATTAAATAATATATGAAATTAAATAATTTTTTATAAAAAGCAATAATAGGTAGAAATGGACACCAAATTACATCAGTTCACAAGGCGGTAGTCTATCGTACAAAAAATATGGCCTCTTCCATCCCCATTTAAATGATATGGATACCGATATAGGTTATGAAATTAACATAATAAAATACATAAATATATATTATACTAGTTATATTATTTTATCATGTTTGAAAGATATTTAATGTTGGTGGATGGAGAAATAAAACAAAAACATGTGTTTAAGAACTATACCTCTTATTTTAAAAATACCTATTAAATTACAATTCAATTTTTGTAACGATGTATTAATGTTAAATATAAGACCCATATAACGAGGATATGGATTATATTAATAGATTTATGATGATATTAACAATCTAAAAGGCATTAAAAATGTGAGAAAATGACAATAAGAGGGTCCCTTTTAAAGGAGAGGAGAGGGGAACTAATAAATTTGTTAAAATATTATATTAATATAAATTTATTTAGATGTAAAAATGGATAAAAATAGATAATATTACAATATAGTAGGATTATGATATGATATCCTCTCATAAAATAATATTTTCTCAATTTATGGAATATATTTTTACCCTTATCATTTTAATTCATCCCACTTTAACCCTTTGAGGGAATTACCACGAAAATAATGTTTTCGGTCTATAAGCATCAATATGTTAACAATAAATAGAAAAAAGAGAAATAAATGTATCATGGTTGATAATTTTCAAACTATTCTTCTCACTTGGTTAATTATAGCATTTTTAGGATTCTTATATAAATTTTAAAAATTTTATTTTCATAAAATATTAATAATATCAATATTATATGTATTCATTTAGATCAAATTTAATAAAAAAAATAGAAAAATAACATTAAAAAATATTGTTATTAATCTTTATTTTGTCATTTTATTTATAAAAATCATTGGTAACATTATTTCCTTCAAATTATACAAATTTTAATATTTTTAATATCCTTTAATTTATAATTCATTAGTTGATTAATTGTAATGTCAACATTATGTAAGAAATTAAGGTAATTTTTTATTAACTATAAACTAAAAATAAATTACCATGATGAAAATAAGTAATTTATATTTCAAAATAATATTTTTAACAAAACATATCCCTTTTATATCTGTACTTAAAATATATTATTTTTATTCAAAACAAGAGTGTTATGTTTTCAAATTTTTTCATAAAACATTATAAAGGACATACTCTCATAAAAATTGGAATGATGTAATATTACCAGATATTGGATGATAAAATATGGAAGTTAATCATTAAATAAAATTAATTCAACTATTACAGTTATTTTCTAACACTTATAATTTAACTTTTTTACATTACTTACCGAATTTACCCTTTACCATTGCAACTAAAATTACTAAGGTTACTATTTATATTTACCTAAATTATAAGGGTCCTATTAAACAAAACATAAACATATAGATTCAAAATATGAAATCAATTTTTCAAATTAAAATTATATAATTGGATGATTATAATTTAAAATTAATCATAAAAATTCATGAGAATAATGTTTTTTCATAAAAAACACCATTTAATTTTAAAAATGTTTTAATACCAAAACCATATATAAAATCCCTTATAAATAGTTTAGTTAGATTATAATTTACCAAAAGCATATAATTAAATTTTAAAAATAATCTAAAATATATTTTAGTTTTTAAATACTATAAAATAAAATACAGTTCTAACTAAAATTAGTAAAAAAAGTTAAACCATTCAAAAAATTCTATAACTTTTATACAGGGAAAATTTTAAAATGAATAATTCAATAATATAATTAATTTTGTAAAAATTTTATTTTTAAAATTATAAATATTGATTTTAAATAAAACCATATAATAAAAAAGAATATTTTTTAGAAATAATTCTTTTTTCCTTTTGATTGAAAATTTTTCTTATACTATTATAATTAACATAACAATATAAAATCTAATTAATGATAGTATGGAAATTATTTATCAAAATATTACCTAGGTTGTTACACCTAAAATGGATATATTCATACAATCAAAATATTTTAATGAATGTTTTGTATAAATAAAGGCGACAATAGACCGTAAATCCATATTAAAATTATCAAAGGATTTTCGAATCCTGTTATAGAGAATGAATAAATATGGATTATTTTTTATCACCATCCATTTTCACACATTTATATTTTATAAATAATGAAATAAATATTAAGGGACACACATGGATCTATATTAAAAATTTTGTGAATATTTATACTGCACACCATTCAATTTTGTTTTATCTTGACTTCGGTATACATTGAAATTTCAGAAGTGTATTTGGATGAAATTTTACACTGAGATACACATGACCACCTTTCATCATCCTCAAACTGATGGGATTTATAAACGATCTATTTGGACATTATAAGACATGTTGAGGTCATGATAAATAAATTCCTTATTATGGGGGTTGACCTTTCTCTTGTCCACCCCATGAAATGATAAATTAATATTGTTAAGAGATTTAATGGTGCACCTGTTTGGATTTTAATTAATTTTGATATTCGTTTTACATAGAAATTATAGAATTTTTCCTAATGATGATAAAATCTATCTGCATTTTAGAATCACCTATAATCCTTATGTTGATGGGAATTTTAAATGGAATTTTAAGAAATTATATGATATGATGAAGTCATGTTTAATTGACTCTAATGTTCTCTCGAATGAGTATTTATTTATTTTATCAAATTTTAATATAATAAAATCCTTTATTCAACCATTTAAAAATGAAAAATATGATTCATTTTTTGGAAATATGATTCACACTTTTAATTTTTTGTGATAAACATATTACAAGGAAGCTTCTATGTAAATATCTTAATTAATAGACCAACGTTAAGGTAGAGAATGATCGAAATCATATTATGGAATCTCAATGTAGATAAAATGTAATAATAAAAAAAAATATTTTTATTTACAAGTGGTTGGTTTAATTTATTAAAGGAATCACCACATAAGTATGTTATATTGTTCATAATTAAATTGAAACTAAGTCTTATTTACATTTTTCACATTGAAATTATTGAAATAATTGATGTAGTGACTTTGCATGTGGAAATACCACATAGCCTCTCTAATGATCATGATGTATTCAAAATCTCATTATTGAGAAATTACTAGCCAAAACAAATGAATGTTATAAATTATGAGAAAATTGAATCAGAATATGGTTAATATTACTCTGGAGTGTCTATAATGAAACATGGAACTAAATACATGTATCGTAGGATTGATGAAATGATTGGTGGTGGATCTCTAGAAAAATTTCAGGATATATGTAGTGATTTTGGAATCGAAAGATGTTATGATGATGAAATTCCCACATATTGTAAATTCCTTGACACCAGTATCCAAGAGATGGTCATTAATTTATTATACAGGTGATATATATAGGACTTCACATCCTAAAGGGATGAATAGTTTAGTAGTATTGGAAAACAAGATCTATACATAAATCTATTTTACATTTGAGGACATAAAATACAAAAATGAATTTTATTTTAGAAAAATATTATTCCCATTATAAAATCTCTACATATAAATCAAAAAGTATTTCAAGGAATCCTATGGAAAGGATCCTTAATAAAGGGAGAGCTCAAATTCCATGTAAGGGTACACATACAGTGAAATATATCAATGATGTGGTAAGAATAACATGAGTATGAGGGTATGATAACATGATCATAAAATTTTAAAAATAATACCCTATATATCAAATATCATAATTTTAATACTTTACATAAATCTTGGTTGTTTATAAGTAATGAATCATAATATAATCATGGAACATAATCAATGAGTGTATAACATAGAAATAAGACAATGTATTATGGTATTATAATAAGAACATACAACTTTGTTTCAAGGATTACCACCAATAAATTCATAACATGTTAGGGTTGGGCTGTCTTTCTATGTACCTACTTAGAGAAATGGATAACTAGTAGTGTAATCTTATTTTCAAGTGTGTATAACCTCCTATGTTCCCTTTAAAGTAATAGGACATTAAACTTTTCTCAATGAATTTGTGGGATATATATGTCCCAACCATCACATAATGAAAATCAAATATATATATGAACAACATGATCTTAAATTAAACATAACCAAACCAATGGAAATAAATTAATTTGATAAACATTTCATCATAACCAATGAAAATTATATAGGATTCATAAACATTTCATCAAAGATTAACCCCAGGAAAAGAAAGAAGTTTCTATAATTTATTCATCATTCAACATAGCATAACCTGTAGAAAAGGAACATGTATTTTCACCATAAATATAAACAATTCAAAGAATGAATAATAATGGTCCCATTTGATCATATCCCTATTAATGAATAAGTAACACCAAAGGATGTAATCTTAGATGGAAAATGATTTTGAGACAGCACATGAGACATTTCTATATGAAATTAGACTTCATAAATTGTATAAAACCTTTTAAAAAAATATAAAAAATATTTCATATGAATTTTAATATAGAAAAACATAATAGATGATTTATATAAAATAATGGTTATAATGAGAAATTTTTTTTATCATGCTGTACAAGTTAAAACAAATTTTTCTTTCACTTTTTTGTAAATTCCAAACAAGCATTCTTACAAAATGGAAATGATTAATTCTATTATTTTTTTTAAAATTATAACTTTGTAAATTTTAATTTATAAATATCATATAGGAATATTAAATCATTTTTGAATTTTTTTTCAAAAAATATAGAAATGGAATAAAAATGTTTTCTACTGAAGCGAGAAATAAATTATATTTTAATTAAAAAAGTTCATTTGGAATCCTGAGTAAATTAATATAAAAAAATAAATTTAAAACATTTATTCTCTTTAATAAACCAAAGCAGATGAAATTCATGATGTTATTTAGAAATACATTATAGGATTTATTCCTCAAATTATGAATAATAAACAATTCCAATAAACAATGAAATCGTAACATCAAACACATAAAACATTGGTATCGTTTGAATTGTAATCCTTGTGAAAGAGAGATGAAAAATTGTAAAAGTAGTTAGAAATAATTTTCATGATAATTATAATAAATTATTTCATGGTAAGTATATACAAAATTAAAAAGGAACACATGATGAATATTTATTGAATCTTACATATATAATAAGTTACATAAATATCCCTTACCACTTTGGTAACTTTTGTACCATTAATCCAATGAAAGATAAATCCAAAAAAGGTTATGTAATTACTAATAATTTTCATTTGAATTAACATAATATTAATTCATGGTTATATTCACAAATTAAAATAAGAAATAGGTGAATATAGAATTCGAGTCTCAGAAATAAATTTGAGACTATAAATTCCCATACTATAATTCCCATCTTCCATCGTAAATAATCAATAATCATATATAATGTATATAAGTATACTATACGTTTACTAAATAATATTATTAATATTTATAATATAATATATGATCTACATTTAACATTACACCATCATTTTTTAATAATTCCATTAAAAATATTGATTGTTTGTGTGTTAATAGTTTCATTTTTTCAAGAATGTTTTGGTTCGGCAGTTTTGGTCCTTATACAATTTCTATCCTTCCATAATATCAATATTTTCAATCAAGTTATAAATATCATATATATTAATTATATTTATAATTATATTCATCCATGATTATTATATATAGGAAAATGAAATACACCATTCATGGAGACGGTTGGTTGTACATACATATAAACAATGCTTTCATTTTTTGAGGGATGGAATGTAATGAAAGTAAATAAATAAATAAATTTAGAGAATACTTATTTTTCATATATATAACATATATTTATCAAAACAATCCTTATTATAACACATTTACTTCTTTAGTGACAATTAATAACAATCCTTCGTGAGGAGGTAGTACGTCGTAAACACGATCGACATTATCACAACTCCCACATAATGAAAAGTGAAAATTTATATGAGATATTATATTTCATGAAAAATAAATTATGTAATAATTATCACACACTTTCTTTAATTACCAAATTATAACTATCCACAATATGAATTGATGGAATATGAACTACATCGATTAGTGAGTTTTTAGTCCACCATACACACAAACAATAGTCTCAAACAACATTTTATGGAACGGTAGTCAGATGTAGGTCATGAAAATAAGATAAAAAAATATTATTATAACTGATATATTTATTTTTTTATAATATCATGGTTTAAAAATAATTTAATATAGTGGAAGAAGAAATAAAATAAAACTCTATGTTAAGAAAGTGACATTTGATTCAGACAACTCAAAATGTTTTACACCAAATGCATTACTATTATAGATTTATAATCAAATAATGGAATATTTGATTTTTGGAGTTATGTGAATGAGTTATATTTGTATTTTTTGGATAATACAAATAGTTTTGGATGTATAAAGAGGAGAGGATATGGAGATGAATTATATAATTAGGGGAGTGGGCATAATTGGTATTTTTGAAAATGAAAATGTGTAATAATGTATTTTTCATTGAAAAAAGTATAAAAAATATGCCATTATAAAATAAGTTATAATGTAATAATTTAAGGGAAAATATAATGTATAATAAAATAGGCCATTATAAAGGAAAATGTGTAATAATGTAATAGTCCATTATAAAGGAAAACATGTAATAATGGAAGTAGGTGATAATGTCAAAATATATCCATACAACGACTTTTAGACATGTTTGGAGGTCATTTTATCCAATATATTTATTGATTAACCCCTAGAAAACCCATTTTTACATATATGATGATATTAAATTTTTTACTTCTTTTACTATTCATACTGAATAAAAATTAAGTTTAAATTTTTATAGAATATAAAATATTCAAATTCAAAATAAGGGAACTAAATATTTCAAATTCAATTCATATATGTCGTATAAATGAATTTAAAATTAATCCAGTATAAATAAAGAGACATGGTTTTCTAAAGACAAAATTCTCAAAATTATAGAATTTTATAATATCCTAATTCAACATGGAATAGATTAAAATGAGATTAATTGGATTAATAAATATATAATTTATAAAATATTTATTTTAAAACTCATTTTAGTAAAATTATGTGTTTTAATATTCCTATAATGAAATGATTATTCATAATAAAAAATAATTATTTTTTCACAATTAATCGACAAAAGTTTCCTTTTCTAAATATTATAAAATATTTAAGATAAAATAATTTATAAATTTAGATTCTAGTTATAAAGTTCATTTAATCATATGTAATTTTAAATGGCACAAAATTTTAATTTTAACATATATTTGAAAAATTCGACATAGCTTATTTTTATTGAAAATACATATTTTTAGAAAAACAATATTTATTATTTTCTTATTCCTAGAAAACAATTAAGAATAATGTTATGAAATTTTATAGAATAAATAATTTAAAAAACTAATTAAAATAATTATTAAAAACTGACTTATTTATTTTATTTGGAAAAAAATAAGTTTGTGATCATAAAAATAGTATATTAGAAAATAATTTTATTTATTTTAAATTCATCTTTATTTTATTTATAATTAATTTATAGTCAATTAATTCATTTTTAATAATTTAGTAAACCATATAAATTCCTAATTTATTTAGTCCTATTCATACATTCCATTCCAATGGGAGGATGAAAACTCTGATATTAAATAAGAATCTTTTATTTGTGTCTCAGATTTCATTAAATCTCAGTTTTACGTATAACACAATATGTAATTTCATTTGCATATAATGTAAGATAAAATCGGTGTTTTGTATAATGAAATCTAAATATGGTGTTCTTTTTAACAAAAAAAATTCATTGCTGTGTGTAATAGAATCCATCGATGGAATTTAATTTTTTGAAATAAATAATTCCTAAAACAGCATGGTGTTACATTCTTACCCCTAAAAATTGAATGTTACCCTCGAAATTGATCTTGATTTTCAAAGGTTTATCATTTGAAATATCCTTTTTACAAACCCATATTAAACAATGGAATAATAAAAGTTCCCTTATAAATGGAATGTTGGAAACATAAAGGTTTCCTGAAGTGAAATATTTCTGGGTTTCTACATAGGGAGAACATTATTGGGTTATTAAAATATAGAAATGGGGGAAAACTAACTCCCAATGACAAATAAATATTTATATAGAACTTTTCCAATAGATTATTAATGACCAAAAAATCATATATATGGTTTGAGTTAAAAGGACACTAGTTTAATAGAAATGAAGGCAGTAAGAAAACATTTTTGTCTCAATTCCATTTTATTAAAGATGAGGGATATTTTAATTATCATGTTAAAGAATATGAAAAAATATAATTACAAGATTTATTTCCATTTAACATGAATAATTATTCCTTCATTTTTATCTGATCAATTTCCAAATTATTTCTTGTTCTAGGAGATGAAAATTGAATCCTATTTTTTAATTCCTGAAGCATTAAAATTTACTATGAACATACTATAATATCCATAAATGAAGGAATAATAATTCATACTCTTTGTATATATTTTAAAAAACTTGAATTATTATCAGAGGTTAAATAATATAATCCAAACATCCACTTAACCATTCAATTAATAATTTACAATAGGTCTCCAATAAAATAGGTCTCACCAAAATCAACATCCAAGAATTTAGTAAGAATGACAATAAATTTCCAAAATAAATATAACATTAATCCCTAAATCAATAAATGGTATCTCTTAATGTCAGAAAACCAAATATGTGAATACCATGATCATATATTCTCATAAAACATGGTAATGAATTGAATTAATAAATAATAATAATGCAAAATAATTATTCATAAAAATTAATCTCTTTTAATTCCTTTGATAAATCTGTAGATTATCAAATATAATCCATAAATAAATTTTTAGTAAAATCCATCAATGATATCATAAAAAAAATTGGTAAAAAATCACTAATATATTCCCAATAAATAAAAATTATCTCATAATCATCTCATTACAATTATTTTCACAACATCAAGCACATATTAACAGTTAATTTAAATCTATCATTTGTATTCGAAAACGTTCTACTTTCCACCGAATCACTCTTACTTGTACAATTCAACATATGAATTCAAATACCTAATGAAATACAATTGTAGTACAATCAATAAAGAATATGAAAATATCAATGATAAAATAATTCTATGACATAATTCTATAAATCCCATAATATAAACACATAAATCACTCCACATCCTTTATGTACAATTAACCCAACTTCATTGTCTTATTCCTTAACACTCCATTCCATTCATATTCCATTTATTATTTCTTCATCATTATTGGTATAATTATTACGCATAAAATATTTATGACACTATTCTCAATATATCCACATTTTTATTAATTTGAATAATTCTTATATATTCCACTTTGAATACACTCAATTTTCAGTGTCATATTATTGAGACCATTATTATCATCACTACATTAACCGATTTTTTTTCCTCTGAAATTTCTAGATTTGTTTCATTATCTTTCACACCCAATATATATTCTTGTTACACTATGAAATTCCCATGGTCATTTCTAACAACATTATTGAAAAATGGTAAAATGAATATTAATTTCTATAAGGTCTCAGCCACCTAGACTACAATAGTACTTTATCCTTCTATTCATTAGTAGGTCTAAGTATTGGTTAAGGTGAATGTTATAAATCATATTTTGTGATAATTTATTATTAATAATCACATCATCCTTCAAATATTTCATCATTCCATTTGGATCCACATCAAAAAATCATCTTCCTAATTCAATGTTAGCTTAGTTCCATTTGGTTCCCTCGATTAACTAAAACCAAAAATCATAGTGTTAGAAATTATGCTCATATTGGAAAAAAATTCAATAAAAACCAATTATAGGATTTATAAATCAATAAAAACTTCTATTTAGTCTATGAAACCATATTTTTAAACTATGTTATCAGTTGTCATCATATTTTAAAATCCATTATGATGAATATTAATGAAAATTTTGATTAGCCAAATAATATCACTTATTTTTTCATACCAGGTGTGCTGGAAGGCATGTTGTTCTGTAATAAGTTACACTAGAGTTAATACCAACACACATTTTTGTGAGTTAGTACCCCTATATACATATATTACTGAACTATGAAAACATGTATTATAAATAAATAGATTTATTTATAAATAAACACTATAATATCCTCATAAACAAATTTGGATATTATCCCATACATAAGCTTATCTTAAGTGTTATCATTAAATATTTCTCAGCCTAGTTTCAAATGCATAAGTAAAAAATTATCTAATAAAAATTATAAAGACCCTCACTTATCATACATATATCATATCTTAGATGATATGTATTTATTACATAATATAACAATAAACGCTAGAATCGTATGTGTATAGTACCTTTAAAAACTCAGATACATAAAAAAATGGTTCATAATAGAACTACAACATCTTCCACTTAGATCACTAAAATTTTCCATTCTTAGATATGTAAAAAATAATACCTTTCTTAAAATCCTGATAAAAAGAAACAATTTTCATAAAAATTTCATCATAGAATAACCCATGAAAAAGAACTATGTTCTATAACCTCTTAATCATTTCATCACTACATAACCTGTGGAAAGGAATACATTTCATAAAAATCATTTCTCCATAAACATAAAACATTAATCCCATGATAAATATTTATTAACATGGATCCTATCCATAGTAAATAAAATGTATCATCAATGGATGCCATCTTAGAAAAAAATTATTTTGAATGATCACATGGATCATTTCTAGAAAAAAATATCCTTTCTAATTTAAAAAAAATTTAAATCCTAAAACATTTTCAAAAACCTTTTCATATAAAATAACATTTAAAAAATATAAATTAATATTTAAGTAATATAATGGTGATGTAGGTGGAAAATATTATTTATTCCATAAAAGTTAAAACAAATATTTTTTAAATTTTTTTAGTGAATGAAAAATAAGACGTATTTGGAAAATAACATGAAAATTATTTCATATTTTTTCGAACAATTCAGTAAATTATTAATATAAATTTAAAAAATCATAGATAAAACTTGAATCATTTTTTAAAACATTTATGGGAAACATGGATATGGAAGAAAATGGGTTTTCGATAGAAGATATAAATAATATATTTTTTATTTTAAAATAATCTTTTGAATCATGAGTACATAAAGAGAGTTAAATTTAGGGAAACCATTTATCCTCAATATATAACCATAGGAAAATAATTTTCATAAATTTCATGAGAAATACGTGTATCATCTAAACCTAGGTGCCCCTAACTGGTGCCTAGAGCTGGTCAATCACATGACCTTAAGAGTTCCTCCCCGTACGCTAGAGGCTGCTGACTAGTAGTGAGGTTCTAGTAAGTCAATCATGGGGAGAATATACCCTATTTCATATGATTGATACACAAAAAGAAATAAAAAACTCTAGAAGAATAAATAATCATAAAAAAATATGGTATCTCATGGTTATCAAAACAGGAAATACAGTATCCAACTAAAACAGAAAACATTCTATGCTAATGTACGTGTCATTTTTCTAAAATATAAACTAAAAATAAATGCACTGATGACTCCCATGAAAGTCCCGAACCACATCTGGTTCCTTCATCCAACTGACACCCCCAATCAATAATCTTACCCTTGTCCTTTTCTATTAACATTTCCTACAACAATATAGTCTATTTGGGTATTGATCGGGAAACCTAGGAAGGTTGTGAGTAAAACTCAGTAGTCTACCACCAATGATGTATAATACAAATCAAGTCAATAATAGTGTATGTAGTTATATAATTAAATAAATATAATGCACATATAAAAAATTTATCACATTATTAATTATTCACTATTTAAGCACATAAACCATAAAATTCATGAAGAAACCCAATCCCTAATACCTTATTTGACCCATTACAGAGTCGATCTCTCACCATGGGATATCAAATTGGAATTTCCATGTACCATTCCTAATACTTCAATAAATTTCCATGTTACCATTCACCATTTGAGGCCACATAATCGAATTATTGTTTTACCATTCACATTTAATATCCCACAATTGAATGAGAATGTTACCATTCAAATTTAATTTCACATAATTGAATGAGAATGTTACCATTCAAATTTAATATCACATAATGAATGATCATGTTACCATTAACATTTAATATCACATAATTGAGTGAGCATGTTACTATTCAAATTAAATATCACACAATTGAATGGGCATGTTACCATTCATTGTTAATATCACACAATTTAATGATCTTGTTACCATTCACATTACTTGGTCAAATATCAATGTTACCATTTACCCTTTAATAACACATTTATAAACATCACAATATTACACATATCTCAACAACCATCAATTAATTCATAAATTAGTTAAACATACTCCCATGTTCAATATATCATAATTAATAAACCATTAATTATCTCAAATCACATATATTGACATCTCATAATTAATTCATCAATTAATTATCTCACAATAATTATCTCAACATCAATTAATTATCCACCCATATTAATTATCTAAGGAAAAAAATTCCTAAATCTTATAATTAATCTTCTAATTAATTATCAAAATGGACATCCCCTAAATTTCATACTTAATACAATCATTAATCATCTATTTAAATAATAATTCAAGTAATCCAATGACCACAATAACTAACTCGATTTAGGAAATAAATTTTTCAAGAACTCTAGAAATCCTTAAACCATGCATACACATATCAAAATCATATCTATGGGAATTTCATATTAGACCACCTACCATGATTCATTTATGAACATTTGGTCAATGGAAGTCCCCAAAATCCCAACCCAATGACTTAGATCTAGATCCAAATCTATAAACAAAAAAATATTGAATAATTGAGGTTCTACTATATCTTAATTTAATTCCAAAATCCTATATATGCATTCATCAAATTGAGATCTAGATCTTGTAAAAAAATAAGATAACTACCAGTAAAATAATGAGAGAACAATATGAGATGTATGAGAAAGTAACGAGACAAGATCTAATTATCAGGTGGGATTCGGATCATCAATCTAGGCTTCAAATCACAAAGGATGGTGGTGGGAAGGCCTTAGTATCCCTATGAAAAGCTCAAATATCCTAGAAACCAAGTTGGTCTGAGTTTGGGTTGAATGAGAGATGTTTCTAGGGCTTAAGTAAATTTTAAACTAATTTTCAGGTAAAAAAAAGGTAGCACATGGTTTCCTGGTTTCCTATGCATGGGTGAATGATTTTCACTAACCGTGCACCAACTGTGTTCCTATTATTTTAGGGTTACACAGTTTCTCTTTTTTTGGTGGATGGTATTTGAAATCATGCACCAACTGTGTGATTTCCCACTATCTAGGGTTGATTTTTTTTTCTAGGCGGTGATTAATGGTTTTCTCTAACCGTGTGCCACCCATGAACAACCCCTTTTCATCCATTTTTTTCTAAATACTCACACAAACACAACCCATGTTATATCCTAAATAATATACTCTAAATTTAAAAGAAGAGTATATAAAATCAATCCATAGATAACTCTATAAAATTTCAAGATCTTACAATATCCTCACCTTATAAAAGATCATCCATGTGTTTCACTCCCAAGCCTCCCTCTGATTTTGATCCAAATATATCAGGCCACTAAGACTATATATATGCTGGCCTTTCCCATGTTTCTGGTTGCACATTTCAATGTTTCCATAATACATGAACTATTATCATGGTCATTCCCTACAACACTTTCTCACTATGATCCAATACAGGTATCAGATGATTCTCAATGGATGCTTCTATCTCAGGGTTAACCTCATCCACATCGATCACATCAGAAGGGTCGAAGTGATACCGCTAAAGTTGTGATACATTGAAAACATCATTAATAGAATTTAATTTTAATAAATGAGCCAATCAGTATGCCACCTGACCAATTCTGTCCACCACCTTAAACGGTCCGAGATTCCTAGGTGTAATCTTTCCCTTTCACCATATCCTATAGTGACCCAACCTAGGAAGAAACCAAAGGATTAAACTATCACCATCTTTGAACTCTATGGGTCATCTCCTTCTGTCAGTATACAACTATTGTCTACTTTGAGGCAAAGCCATATGTTTCTGAATCAATGGAACCTATTTCAATGTCTCAGGCACAATTCTGGGTCCCAAAAACACTAACTCATTGACCACCATATAACATAGCAATTATATTCATGGACTACCATAAAGATCATGGCATGTTTCCATCTGTATAGTTTTCTGATTGCTATTTGTACAGCTAAACTCCACTAATGACCCATGTCCCACCAAAGTCAAGCACACATGCTGAAAACATATCCTAAAGAACCTGCATAGTATGCTCCAATATCCCACATATCTATTGGTAGAAAATCATACTAAATAATACCTATGTAGCGAGTGAATTTTATAAGCCCTATTAGAATCATGAGTCACGATCTGAAACAATAGTCCATGGAACCCCATACAGATAGAAAATTTTCTGAACATACAAAACATGTAGCTGCTCTACTGAGAGTTCTTCCTATATAGGCAAGAAATGCTATACTTTCTTTAGTCGATCAAAAATAACACAAATAGTATAATTTTTCTTTGGTGTATTTAGATGACCAACCACAATGTTGATTGTCATGTTTTCCCACTTCCATTCAAGGATGGTAAATGAATGTAGCAATCCTCCAATTCATTGATGGTCTACCTTCACCTACTGATAGGTTTAGCATTGTGTGACAAACCATGATATCTTATTTTTCATTCCAGGACACCAAAACTATCTTTGAAGGTCACAATACATTTTGGTCACCCATGGATGTACCACCCACTATGAGGCATGAAATTCCCGCTTAAACTTTTCTCAAATGCCTGTATTCACAACAACACGATTTTCAACATAGATGATCTCGACCACATTCTTTTCCCAATTGGAATATTTCTCACCACCATCAAGGATTTTCCTCAACTTTAAACCTTCTAGATCCTCATAAATCAGATCATGGATCTGTCTCCAATGTGTATACTCCACTAGAACATTTACTAGAGTCATATTTTCCTGATTTTCATAAACCACCACATGCATTTTAGCCAGTAAAGCCATCATCTTCCACTCAACATTATACTCTTGAACTTACTAATTCTGATTTTTTCTTATAAATGTTTCATCCATGCTCTTTCAATTCCTATTCATATATAGTAGTTCAATATCAAATGTCTTCATATACTCCACCCACATCTGATGCTGGAGAATTAAATCGCACTACAAAAAGATAGAACTTGAACTCTTATGATGGGTGATCATATTAAATAACTCACCCAAAAAATAATTCCACTAACACATCAATTTATAAAACAATGATTTTAATTCAAGTTCATTTTTAGGGTAGTTATATTGATGTGGCCTCAACTACTGAGTCCCACACATTGAAAATCGATCTCATTACAATAATACGACTCCGAGTCCGATCCAAGAAGTGTTCCAATAATTTGAATACCATCACACCGCAAGGATTTATAAATAAATTTAATATTGACCGAGAGAAACAATGAGTCTCCAAAAAACAACAATTTTTTATAACCTAGCTAGTAAACATAATTTTTCAACCTTTGTGGTTTTAATTTTGAAAAACTGACATACACGGTTGTGTTAAGTAATATATTTAGAGGCCGATAAGACAAACATACTTTTTGGTGAATAGTAACCTACCCTTATGAATAGTAATATGAATAGTAATAAGACCCTTATGAATAGTAAATCAAATTATTATTTTATTATCTTAAGTTTATAAGATAATAAGATCTTGATTAATTTTTCAAGGTAATATAAAATGAATTATAGTTTAAATTTTTTAATTTTTGAATAAATTATGATATTATTTAAAAATTAAATTAATCATATTTATAAAACTATTTTCAAAAAATGGAGTTCATTTTTGAATTCATAATGCTGATATTATTTTATGCACAATTTATGAGAATTTTATAAAATACATTAGTTTTTTGCGGATAGTAGAAATACAGTTTTGAGTTTTCTTTATGATTAATGACATCATAATGATGTAATAAATAATATAAAATGATGTTAAATTAGAGTACATTATAATATAATATGAGGTGTACCAAGTGTCCAATACCCTGGGAAAATACCATGGGCAAGCCCATGGTTTTTCAAATACCACTAATGATGTGTCCTTTGAAATTAATAAAAATCTCCCTCTCTTTTACTATAAATACCCACTCATTCATCACTTTTATATCATTAAAAATTCATCATCCTATAAAATCTTGTAGTTTTACCTCCCAAGGAGTCCTCCCAGGGTTACCTCAAGCCCCCAACATCCCAAATTTCATGTTTTAGGAGTTACTCTACCAGGTAAGGGAATCTACCACACTTCTCTTTTTCAAGAACTATTTTTTACGTTATTCTCCTTTAATTTAAATAGGATAATGTTGGGATATATCTTTCCCTATACCCCTTAAATTCAATATTATGTAATAATGATGAGATATCATTTTTGTCTCATCAAATTTTTTTATGAATTTTTATGTGATGTCGTTAGGCGGGTAAATTTTCATAATGGATTTCTCAACTTTTCTTTTATTAAGAGTTCCTTTATTTTCCTTTTATTTCCTCACCACCTTTATTACAAATGTTATGATAACTCTAGTAACTTACATGTACTATAATTTTGTTATAATAATGTAATAATTCATCATCGTCTCTCATTTCCCCTTATTTTATAATATAAATGAAAACACCATTCGAGATGTGTTAATTTATCACATTTATGGATGACAGGTTTCCAATTTCTATTACCATATTCAATTATAGTCATAAAACTATTTTTAAGGTTGAAACAAACTATAATATATTTATTATAACATATTTCAAGGTTTTTAATCATTTTTAACCATGATATTAATTTATAAATCAAAATGAGTTCATTGTGATAAAAACCGCCAAGTAACTCAAACAATTATCATTAAAGTTTTAAATAAGGATTCATCATCACTCCCAATAACCGAATGAATTTTATAACCATTTAATATTCATATGTTAAAAAATAAAATACAAAATCTATTATTGATATCCATTCTCTTATTACATGTTTATCCTTACAAGTATATAAGTAAACTAGTCATGAATACCAAAGAATAAAAGGCTCCCAAACAATAAAATTGAACCTCTTAAACCCATCCACAAGGCCATGAATGAAAATTATAAGGATATAATAAATAAATTAAATATATAAGAGGTTCTATAAATATTAATTAATGTATTTAATTTTGTTATCCAGGACACTAAGATCAAGTAAAGAACACCATCAGACATAAAGTAAGGGTTTTCTACCCAAACCTCCATTTTGATCCAGGTTACACTTATTCTCTACATACCTCAGTTAAATTATTATTTATTCATATGTACTCATCATATATTCTTTGATAATTTTCTATAAATTTTTCAAAACTCTAATAATACTTTCATTTATGGGGAGTAATCTGTTTTAAAATGATATTTAAAAAATTCTTCCCGAAATACAAGCTCGACTCAATGGAATTTCTAAAATTATTACCTATTTTCAAGGTCACTCTATAATTTTTTTCAAAAACCATTATATTTTAAAAATCAATCATTTTATTATTAAAATAAAATATTTATTCATTTCTTGTTTTATACAAATACTTTTCTAAAAGAACTCTTCTTTTTAAGGTAAATGAGTATTTATCTCAAGAATTACTCGATGATTTTATAAGATTATTTTCATCTATTCAACAATATTATTGATTATTATATATTTTTGTCTATAATATTTTATGACATCATGTACAATATTTAATTTAATGGTTTATTGTTTTTTTATTGTGGAAGTTCTATCTTAAAACCATTCACCAATTTACTCTGAATGGTTAGTGTTTATGTATAATGTTTGTGGAAAGTTATTTTAATTTCATATGTTAGTTTCAATATGAATGTATATATTGTTTATTTTTATCCCTATTCATATGAGGAATGCATTGGACATTGTATGTTATGGGTGGGGACCACTATAGCCCATCGATGCATCGATTGGTCTCATGATTCAAACTACGGTCTTCACATAAGGCCTTGACATAATGATTACTTATGGTCCTGACACGAGGCCTTGACGGTATGGTTATGATGTCTGAAATTATGTATTCACTCATTATGAAACTAGTAATTCAAATATCATGAGGTTATTCTACTACTAGAAAACCCATGATTATTCCTTATTATTGAATTATTTATTCAGCTCTTATTCATTCCATAATGTGTTCAAGTTCATTTTTAAAGGCATGCGTTTTTAGTTAATCACCATGGCTAATGTTTATGTTTATGATATCTTCTACTGTATTTCGTACCCTAACTGAGTATTCGAGCACAACCCTTTCTTATATTTCATTTTCCCATGAAATGAAAAGGAATATTTTTAATGACATGTAGAAATAACCTAGGAGTTATGGATGATGTCAAAGGAGTTTATTAATTATTTTTATATTCATGTTGTAATTTTTAACTTATGTATGTATCTTGTTTTCCAAAACAACTAATCTATTCATTCCTTGTAAATAAACCATTCCTATAATCATGAAAATGTAATCGAATAAGGAACCGACTCTGGTAAACTGGGGCCAGGTCTTTATAGTTGATATCAGAGGAAGTTTAATAGAAAACATAGAAACTAGATTTAGAAAACATAGATTTGGGAAAAAACCCTAATGTAGTCATTGAAGATAAACATATAGGAACATAATAGAATTTTTGGTGAGGAATAGATTATGTGGGTATTTCTTGAAAATAAACCCATGTCTGCATACTACAAGTGGATGTGGTCTTTAAACATATGTACCTAGGATTAACAACTCCGATAAGGTGTTTTGGGATGGACTCGAGGAATCCTGGTTCATGAAAATGGGCCTTACTACAAACCTAGTTTTAAACTCTCAGGGGATATTCTTGGGATAATTCACAATTTCTTTACAAACCATTATGAAGGATTTAATTGTAAATTTTTCCTCAAAGAAACCATGTTTAATATTATTATATTATTTATGTATAGAATTTCATTTTATGATAATTATTTTTCTCGGTTGAGATTATATATTATGCTTCATAACCTAATCGAGTGTATTCCACTATTTAGAAGTGGTGCCTTGTGTAAGTAATGTAAAGTGCATGAACGTGTGTGTTCTATGTAGGTATTTCCCTCTGATGTAATATAATGTTGTTGGATATGGTGCTATTAATGGTGTTGAGAAACTTATATCTATATTGGCAAAGATGACTCTATTTATGAATAATAACCTTACCCATATGGGGCATCCATATCCACAATGTTGGGGTTCTATGTTATACCAATTTATGAGACAACATCTCCATCATTTAATGGGAATACAAACCCATTCGTAGATGAGAAATGGATAAGTTCATTAGAGAAGATATTTCTCACTTTGGTGTGTAACAAAAGAGTGAAGGTTATCATTGATGTTTATTGACTATTAGGAGATGTGGATTAGTGGTGGTATTTCATCCAAAATAAAAAAGGATGAGGAAGAAATAGAAGAAATTGAATGGAGTGATTTTAATGAAATATTCTTAAAAAAATACTTCTCTTGTGAACAATGATTAGATAGGGAAAATAAGTTTCTAAATCTGAGGAAAAATAGGATCTGAATGTTTCAAATTATGAAGCTAACTTCACAAGTTTAACAAGACATGTCACAGAGTACATATATAATATAGGTAGAAAGATTGATTGATTCTTTGATGGTTTAAAACCATTCCCTTGAAGGGCTCTAGTCTCCCATAGTTTCTCATCATATGAAGATATTTTCTCAAGTGCTATCAGGACAACAAAAGGAATTCTATAATTCATTTGATTTTATGGGAAAACAAGAGGAGAAGAGGTCTGTTAAAAAATATAGAAAAGAAAATAAGGAAATGGGGAATAAGGGAAGATTTGACATTCTACACTTTGATAATTGTGGGAAGAGACACACTGGTACTTGCCTGAAGGGTATGGGTGTTTGTTACAAGTGTGAAGAAAAAATCCATCTATCCTGGTATTTTAAGGGGAAGAAAGAAGCTACCAATGTTCAATGATACAGTTTTAGGGAGAGGGGACATTATTCCAATTATTTTCCTAGGCATCAAGGAAACGTTCCCCAAAAAAGGCCAAGGGAGCAAGGCCAAGCTTATGCGATCACAACTACTGATATTGAAGTCTCTAATGATGTGGTGGAAGGAACTTTAATTGTTTCCTTAAACATATCCAATGATTTATTTGATTCTGGATCATGACATTATTTCATATCTTCCTGGTTTTCAATGAAAATTAGATATTACCAATTTGATTTAATAAGGGAGTTTTCAGTCAAAACTCATAAGGGAAGTATCATTACATCAATGTTGTGTCAGGAAGTATCCATTATGGAATATAAACGTGATTTTTCAACTGATTTTATGATCATACCCATGATTGAATTTGATATAATCCTTGTTATGGGTTGGATTTCTAATGATGATGCTATAATTTATCTCCAGAAGATGGATGTTACAATTTTTGAGGATGATATAGAATCCCTTATCTTTAGGAAAGAAATGTCACCATCTAATTCGGATCTAGATCCAACCCCAGTAGCTATACAAAATTCAGTTATTGGGGGGGGGGGGAAGAGAACCCAATATCTATGGGTGATGAAAGGAATTTTCAAATAGAGAGTGTACCTATAGTGAATGAATTTATTGATGTATTTCTATAGGATTTAACTGGACATCCTCTAGAGTAGGAAGTTGAGTTGTCTATATATTTAATTCATTGTTCAAGTCCAATATAAATTACTCCTTATAGAATGGTCAATGTGGAATTAGTAGAAATGAAGAATCAACTAGAGGAATTGAGTGATAAAGGATTTATTCACCCTAGTGTATATCCATGGAGAGAACCTGTTCTTTTCATTAAAAAGAAAGATAGATCTATGAGGTTGTGGATTGAACATAGGTAGATCAATGTTATAACAATAAAAAACAAGTATCCCCTACCTCATATTGATGATATATTTGATCAACTTCACAGAGACCAATATTTTTCAAAAACTGAACTTCGATTTGGATATGATCAGTTTCACGTGAGGAAGGAAGACATTCCAAAGAAAACTTTTCGAACAAGGTATGTGCATTACGAGTTTACAGTAATGCATTTTGGACAGACTCATGCACCCTATGTCTTCATGGATCTAATGAATAGGGGTTTCAAGGAATATCTTTATGAATTTTTGGTGGTATCTATTTATGATATCTTCATATACTCCAAAAGATATGAAGATCATGAAAACCAATTGCGCACTATTCTGAAGACCCTTAAAATAAATGAATTACATGGAAAGATTAGAAAGTGTGAATTTTGGCTTCAACCAATTTTCTTTCTTATCCACAGTGTCTCCAAATATGGAACATATATTGATCTGATAAAGACAAAAGTAGTTCATGAATATCCTACCCCAAAAAACATAAATGAGGTAAGTAGTTTTATTGGTTTAGCAGGTTATTATTGGTTTTCTGTTCAGAAATTATCTCTTTTAGCCAACCCAATGACCAATTTTACACAAAAATGGGTTAAGTTTGTATGGAAAAAAGAATGTGTGGACTGTTTTGAATAATTGAAGAGGATATTATTGAATTCTATGATCCTAACTCTACAATCGGGGAATGATTGGATTTTGATCTATAGTGATGCATAAAATAATGGACTTGGTTGTGTCCTTATACTGAATGATAGATTTATTTCCAATGAATCAAGGAAGTTAAAAATTAACAAAAAAAAACTATCCTCCTCATGAATATGATCTATCTCCTATGATATTTTATCTGAAAATATGGAGACACTATCTCTATGGTGAAATTTGTGAGATAAATATAGACCACAAACGTCTAGAGTATATCTTCTCACAAAAATAACTCAACGTGAGGTAAAGGTGATGTATTGAACTACTCAAGGATTAGTATTGTTCCATATAATACCACTCAAAAATGGAAAATATGGTAGCTGATTCATTTATTAGGAAAGATCATGAAGTTTTAAACAAAATAAGGATTGAACGAGGTCATGTATTCCTGGATCTAAAAAGGATGGACATGGGAATTATCATTTAAGGTGAAACTCATTAATTTTTAAATTGGTTTCCTAGCCATTTTATTTTAAAGGATTAAATTCTCTCAACCTGATGATAAGAACCTTGAAAAAAAATTAATGTTGTAAAAGATGGGAAGTTGGAAGACTTCTTATGCGAAGATGAAATTCTGAAATTTGGGAAGAGTCAATGTGTTCCCTCAATACCTGATCTGAAAATGGAGTTGTTGGATGAATCACATAGCTTTAATTTCTCTATACACCCTGGTAGTACTAAAATTTATAGAGATTTAAAGGAACATTTATGGTGGGACAACATGAAGTGGAAAATTGGTGATTATGTGTGAAGATGTTTAGTTTATCAATAAGTGAAGCCTGAAAGATAACATCCTTGAGGAGTCATGCAACCTATACATATTCCTACATGTAAATGGGATGAAATTACTATGGATTGTTTCACTAGATTACCCAATACTCCAAGAAAGAATGATGCAATATGGGTAGTTGTGGATCAACTTACAAAATCTACACATTTCCTCACTATAAAGGAGGATTTCCACTAGACCAACTTGCACAAATATTTTTCAATGAAGCTATAAGACATCGTGAATCACCTCCCTCAATTATTTCTAAGCATGATCCACAATTTACATCAAAATTCTAGAAAAGTATTCCGAAGGAACAAGATACAGAGCTTCGATTGAGTACTTCTTATCACCCTCAAACTGAGAGGCAATCAAAAAGGAAGATCCAAACTTTAGAAGACATGTTGAGATCATGCTCACTTAATTTTCGTGGTATGTGGGATTATAATTTATCTTTGAGTTTTCCAACAATAATAATTTCCATTTAATAATTCAAATGGCACCATATGAACCATTGTATAAAAAGAGATGTCGTACACCAACATGTTTGGATAAAGTCGGTGAATCGAAGCTTTTGGGTCCAGATTTTGTGGAGGAAACAAAAGTGTAGGTAAATTCTATTCAAACCCATAAAAAAAATACAAAAGATATATGATGATAATCGAAGGAATGATTTGGAATTTCAAGTGGGAGATCTTGTTTTCTTAAAATTATCTCCATAGAAGGGTGTTATAAGATTTTAGAAGAAAGGGAAACTGATACATAGGTACATAGGCCCTTTTGAAAATATGTAGAGAATTGGAGATGTGACTTATCGTTTGGAAATAATTCCTAGACTTTCTAAGGTACACAATGTGTTCCATGTATCACTGTTGATAAAGTACATGCAAGATCCAACACATGTCGTCACTTCTGAAGATATAGAATTCGAACCTCAATTATCTTACTGTGAAGAGCCTACCCAAGTTCAGGTCACTAAAAAAAGTGTTGGGGAATATAACGACTCAATTGGTAAAGATACTTTTGAAAAATCATAAAATCAAAGACGCAACATTGGAGCATGGGGAGCATATGACGATGAACTACCCAAATCATTCAGTGAGGTAACAATATGGTAATTTTGAGGAAACAATTTTTGTAAGGAGGGGATAATATAACACTCCAAGGATTTATAAATAAAAATAATTTTGAATGCATGAAACATTGAGTCTCTATAATACACCAATTTGTTATAACCTAGATAGTAAAAATAATATTTCCACCTCTATTGTTTGAATTTTGAAAAAATGACAAATACGGTTGTGCTCTGTAAGATATTTAGAGTCTGAAATGGAAATCATATTTTTTAATGAATTGTAATAGTCCCTTATGAATAGTAATATTAACAGTAATATGAAACTTATTAATAGTAAGTCATATTATTATTTTATTGTCAAATGGTTATGAGATAATGATATATTGATTAATTTTTTAATGTAATATAAAATGGATAATAGTTTTAAAATTGTTATTTTTTGAATAAATTTTGATTTTATTTTAAAATTACATTAATCATATTTAGAAAATTATTTTCAAAAAATGGAGTAAATTTTTGAATTTAGGATTTCGATATTAGGTTACATTGAATTTATGAAAAATTTATAAAATAGTATAGTTTTTCTTGAATAGTAAAAATACAGATTTGAGTTTTCGGTATGATTAATTAAATTATAATGATGTAATAAATAATATAAAATTCTGGTTGAATTTTGTAAATTAAAATATGATATGAGGTGTCCTAACTGGACCATACCAAGGGAAATCCCATGCTTTCGCAAAAACCACAAATGACATGTCCTTTGAAATTAATAAAAACTCCCTCTCTTTTACTATAAATACCCACTAATTCCTTTGTTTTATTTCTTTACAATTTCATAATACTTTATGATATTGTATATTTACCTCCCTAATATTACTAATAAGGTTTATTCAAGCACCCAATGTCCCAACCTCCATGTATTAGTAGTTACTCTACAAGGTAAGGGAATCTACCACCCTTCTCTTTTTCAAGAAATTTTTTTATGTTATTCTCTTTTAATTTCAATTGGTTTTGTTTGGATATATATTTCCATACCCCACATACTATCCATATTATTTAAGAATTATTGGATACCCCTTTCTCTCTCATAAGAATATTTTATGAATTTTTAAGTGATGTCATAATGCTTCTGAATTTTTGTAAGGGATTTCTCAACTGTTCTTTTATTTTGAGTTCCTTACTTTTATATTTCTTTCCTCACCTCATTTCATCCAAATGTTATGGTAACACCAGTAACATAAATATAATAGATTTTTTTATGATAATGGAATAATTCCTCGTCATCTCTTCTTTTGCATTCTTTTATACTAGAAATGAAAACACCGTCCGAGATGTGTTAATTTATCACATTCAAGGATAACAAGTTTTCAATTTCTATTACTATCTTAAATTATGGTCATGAAACCATTTTTATGGTTGAAACCTTTTATAATATATGTATTATAAATTTTTTAGGGTTCTGAAATATTTTTTACATATTAAATTAATTTATAAATCCAAATGAGTTTGTTGTGATAAAAAACTACCAGTTAACTCAAACAATTATCATTAAAGTTTTATATAATGATTCATCTTAACTCCCAATAACCGAATGAATTTTATAACCATGTAATATTCTGGATGTTAAAAAATATAACACAAATTCTATTTGGTAGAACCATTCTCATCTTATAAGTTTATCCTTACATGTATATAAGTAAACCGGTCATGAATACCAAGGAAGAAAACGCTCCCAAACAATAAAATTAAACCTCTTAAACCCATCAAGAAGGCCATGAATGAACTTATTAAGGCTATAATAAATAAATTACATAAATAATATATTCTATAAATGTTAATTAAGAAATTTAATTTGGTTATTAAGGACACTAAGATCAGGTGAATAACACCATCGAACTTAAGGTATGGGTTTTCTACTAGAACCTCCATTTTCATCTGGGTTACTCTTATTCTATACCTACCTCAATTAAATTCTTATTTATTAATAGTTAATACTTATATATTCTTTTATAATTTTATATATATTTGTACCAACCAGAATCCTACTTTCATTTATGGGGGTTATATGTTTCAAAAAGATCTTTAAATAATTCTCCCCAAAATAAAAGCCCGATTCAAGGGAATTTCTCAAATTTTTACATATTTTCATGGTCACTCTATAAACTGTTTTTAGAAAAAATTTATTTTAAAAAATCAATAATTTTATTATAAAAATACTATCTTATTTCAATTATGGTTTTGTAAAAATACTTTTCCAAAATAACACTTCTTTTCAATGTAAAAGAGTATTTATCTCAAGAATTACTCGATGATTTTATAAGATTATATTCATATATTTTAACACACTTGTTAATTATTATGTGTTATTATAAGTAATATTTTATGATATCATCTACCATATCTAATTTAATGGTTTATTATTAGTTTGACTGTGGATGTTCTATATTAAAACCATTCACCAATTTACTACGAATGGTTAGTGTTTATTCTTAATGTTCGAGGAAAGTTATTTACATTTCATATGTTAGTTTCAATATGAATATATATGTTGTTTAAGGTTATCCCCATTAATATAAGGAATTCCATGGACTTACTAAGTGATGGGTGGGGCCTGCTATAGCCCCTTGATTCATCGGTAGGCCTAATGAGACAAACTACAGTCTTGGAAGGAGGCCTTGACAAAATGATTATTTATGGTCCTAGGAAGAGGCCTTGAAGGTATCATTATGTTTTCCGACATTATTAATTCCATAATTATGACACTAGTAATTGAATGTTCATGAGGTTATTCGACTAGTAAAGTACCCATTGTTATGCTTTATTATGACATTATTTATTCATCTCTTATTCCTTCCATAATGTGTTCAAGTAAATTTCTAAAAGAATGTGTTTTTAGTAATTCACCATGTCAAATGATTATGTTTATGATATCATTCATTGTATTGCTTACCCTTATTGAGAATTTGATCTCACGCCTTTCTTGTGTTTCATTTTCCTAGGACATGAAGAGGTATATTATGAATGACATGCAGAAATAACCTACAAGTTATGGATGTTGTCAAAGGAGTTTCTAAATTATTTTCCATTGATGTTGTAATGTTGAACTTATGTATGTATAAAGTTTTCCAAAATTACTAAACTATTCATTCCATTGGGATACTAATTTCTTGTAATCATGCCAATGTAATCAAATAAGGCACTGAATCCAAGCAGATGGGGTTGGGTATTTACAGTTGGTATCAGAGGAAGTTCAGTAGAAAATGTGGAAATTAGATTTAGAAACTGTAGATTCTGGAATAAAACCCTTATATAGTCTTTGAGGATAAACATTCAATAAAATCCAAGAATCTTTGGTGAGGAATAGATTATTTGGATCTCTATAGAAAATAAATCCCTATCTAGATACTAGAAGTGGAAGTGGTTTTGGATCAATTGTACCTAAGAGTAACAACTTCGACAAGGAGTTTCGAGCTTGACTCAGGGTATCCTAATACACGACAATGGGCCTTACTGTGCATATTTTTTGACACACCTGGGGGATATTCTTGGAATAATTCAAATTTTATTTACATGACATTATGAAGGATTTAAATGTAAATTTTTCCTTAAATAATCCATATTTTTTATTATGATATTATCTATGTATAGAATTTAAATTTATGCTAATTATTTTTCTACATTGAGATTACACATTATTATTCATAACCTAATCTAGTATGTGATATTATTATAAAATAGCACATAGTGTAAGGAATGAAAACCAAATGAATGCATGAGTCACGTGTAGAAATTTCCCTCCGATATAAGATAATGATATTAGCTATCATGTTGTGACTAATGCTAAGAAACTTATAACTATACAAGGACATCTTACTCAGGTAATGAATAATAAGCTTAACCATATAGAGTATCTGTATCCACAATGTGGGGTAGCTATTCTAGGCTACTTTATGATACAACAACCTCCATCATTTAATGGGACTAAAAACCCATTCGTAGTGGATTAGGGGATAAGTTCATCAGAGAATATTTTTCTCACATTGGGATGTAATAAAAGAGAGAAGGTTGTCATGGAAGTTTATCGACTATCAGGAGATGCAAATCACTGGTGATATTTAATCCAAAAAAAGGAAGAGGGATAAATATAAGAAATGTAATTGAGGGATTTTAAGGAAATATTATTTGAAAAATCCTTCCCTTGTGAACATCGAGCAGATATGGAAGGGCAGTTTCTGAATTTGAGGAAAAAAGAGGATGAGAATGTTGAAAAATATGAAGCCAACATCACAATGTTATAAAGACATGCCACAAAATACATATGTAATCTAAGGATCAAGATTGATCAATTCTTTTATGGTTTAAAAACATTCCTCTAAAGGGCTCTAGTCTACCAAAGTTTCTAATCATATAAAGATATAGTCTCAAGTGCTATGAAGATGGAAAATGAATTCTCTAATTCTTATGATTTTAAGGGAAAAAAGAGAGTAAGAGGGATGATAAAAACACTGGAAAATGTAATAAGGAAATGGGAAAGAAGGGAAGAGTTGAAATTCCACCCTATGATAATTATGGGAAGAGAAACCCTGGTACATTCATGAAGGGTATGGGTGTTTGTTACAAGTGTAGATAAAAAGACCACTTATGCTGAGACTTTAAGGGGATGAAAGAATCTACCGATGTTTAATGAAAAAATTTCAGGGATAGGGTACATTTTGAAAATTATTATCCTAGGTGTTATGGAAGCCTTCCCCAAAAAATTCCAAGGGGGAAAGGCCAAGCTTATGCGATAAACAGTGCTGATATTGATGTCCATAATGATGTGGTGTTGGTACATTAATTGTTTCCTGAAACATAGCCAATGATTTATTTGATTCCAGATCATCAAATAATTTCACATCTTCCCATTTTTCAAATAAAATTTGATATTTATAATTTGATTTAATAATGGAGTAGTTAGTCAAAATTCATAAGGGAAGCTTCATTGCAAAACTTTTGTGTGAAGAAGTATCCATTATGGAACATAAATGTGATTTATCTGTTGATTTTATTGTCATACCCATGATTTAAAATTATATACTCCTAGGTATGGATTTAATTTCAAACCATTTTGTGAAAATTTATTTCAAGAAGAATGTGGTTACAATTTCTGAGGATGATGTGGAAACCCTTTTCTTTTGGGGAGAAACATTACCATATCATTATCATCCAGATCCACCCCCAGTAGCTCTAGTGAATTAAATTATTGGGAAGAAAGAGAACAAAATATATATGGGTGAGGGAAGGAATGTTTAAATTGAGTATGTACCTATTATGAAAGAATATATTGATGTGTTTCCAGAGGATTTACCTAGAAATCCTCTAGAATAGGATGTTGAGTTCTCTATTGATTTAATTCCTCATTAAAGGCCTAAATCAAGGACTCCTTATAGAATGGAAATTGTGGAATTATTATAACTAAAGAAAGAACAAGAGGAATTGAGTGATAAAGGATTTATTATCCCTAGTGTCTATCCAAGGGGTTTCCCTATTCTTTTCATTCAAATGAAAGATGGATCTATGAGGTTTTTGCATTGACTATAGGGAGATCAATGCTATAATAATAAAAAGCAAGTATCCCCTACCTCGTATTGATGATTTATTTGATCAACTTCATGGAGACTAATATTTTTCAAAGAATATACTTTGATCTATATATAATCTGTTGCTTGTGGGGAAGGAAGATATTCCAAAGATATCATTTCGAACCAGGTATGGGCATTACGAGTTTACAGTAATGTCTTTTGGACTAACTAATGCACCCTCTGTCTTCAGGGATCTAATGAATAAGGTTTTCAAGGAATATATTGATGAATTTATGGTGGTATTTATTGATGATATCTTGGTATACTTCAAAAGATACAAAGAACTTGGAAATCACTTGCACACTATTTTGAAGGTTCTTAGATGAAATGAATTGTATGGGAAATTTAGTAAGTGTGAATTTTGCCTTCAATCAGTTTCCTTTCTTGGAAACATTGTCACTAAGAATGGAATATATTTTGATCCTATGGAGGCAAAGGATGTTCAAGTATGGCCTACTCAAGTGAACATAATTGAGCTATGCAATTTTATTGGTTTAGCCGGTTATTATCAAGGTTTCTTTCAGCCCTTAATCTGTTTAGTCAATCCAATGACCAATCTTACATGTAAACGGGTTATGTTTGTATGGAAAAAATAATGTGAGGACTATTTCGATGAATTTAAGAGGAGATTAGTGAATGCTCTGATTCTAACTCTACTATCAGGGAATGATGGGTTTGTGATCTATAGTGATGCATTAATGAATGTAATTGGATGTTTCCTTATGCATAATGATATAGTTATTGCCTATGCATCAAGTCTATTAAAAATTCACGAAAAAAACTATCATACTAATGATATTGAGTTATATTATTTTACCTTTTCTCTAAAAATATGGAGACACTATATCTATGGTGAAATATGTGAGATATATATGGATCACAAAAATCTGAAGTATATCATCTCATAGAAAGAACTCATCATATGTAAAAGGTGATGGCTCAAACTACTAAATGATTATGATTGTTCCTTAAACTATCACCTATGAAAGGTAAATAAGGTAGTTAATGCATTTAGAAAGAAGGATCATGGAGTTTTAAACAAAATTATGATTCAAAGGGATCATGTATTCTTGGATCTAATAAGGATGGACATGGGAATTATCAATGAAGGTGAAACATAATTAGTTATTCAATTGGTTTCACAAACATCTTTATTAGAAAGGATTAAAACATCTCAGCCAGATGATGAGAACCTTCAAATGAAAATTAATGCTGTGAAAGACGGAATGTTGGCTGAATTAAAATGTGAAGATGGAATTAGGAAATTTGGGAAGAGGATATGTGTTCCCTCTTTACTCAAGATGATGATGGAGTTATTGGATGAAGCCCATATCTCTAATTTCTGTATACAGTCTGGTAGTCCAAAAATGTATAGAGATTCAAAAGAACATTTCTCTTGGGACAACATGAAACCAGAAATTGCTGATTATGTATCATGAATTTTAGTTTTCCAATAGGTTAAGGCTAAAAGACAACATCCTAGAGGAGTCATGCAACATCAACCTATTACTATATAGAAATGGGATGACATCACCATAGATTTTTTCAATAGATTACCAAAAACTCCATGAAATAATGATGCAATATGGGTAACTGTGGACTGAATTACGAAATATGAACATTTCCTCACTATAAGGGATGATTTTCCATTGGATCTCCTTGGACGACTCTATATCTATGAAATTGTAAGACTTCATGGGGCACCTCTATCAATTTTTTTTTAACCATGATCCATGATTTACATTGAAATTCTGAAAAAATCGTCAGAAAGCCCTAGATACTGATCTTCGATTGAGTATTGCTTATCACCCTCAAACTGAAGGTCAATTATAAAGGATCATCCAAACTTTATAAGACATGTTGAGACCAATAACAATTTATTTTCAAGATATGTATGATCTGAATTTAAATTTTGTTGAGTTTTCCTACAATAATAGTTTACATTCAAGCATTCAAATGGCACCATATGAAGCATTGTATGGAAAGAGATGTCATACACCAATATGTTGGGATAAAGTTGGTGAAAGGAAGAGTTTGGGCCTAGAGTTTGTGGATGAAACAACAGCAAAGGAAAAGACTTTTCAAACCCATATCAAAGAATCTCCAATAATAAAAAAGATATATGATTATAATCAAAAGAAGGATTTGGAATTTCAAGTGGGAGATCTTGTTTTCTTAAAAGTATATCCATGAAAGTGTGTTATAAGATTTGGGAATAAAGGGAAACTAAGCCCTAGGTAAATAGTCCCTTTTGTAATTTTGGAGAGAATTGAAGATGTGTCTTATCTTTTGGAAGTGAATCCTAGCCTTTCTAAGGGGCACAATGTGTTCTATGTCTCATTGTTGAGAAAGTACATGCCATACCCAACAAATGTCCTCACTTATAAAGGTATAGAATTGGAACCTGACTTATCTTACTATAAAGAGCCTATCTGGATTCTTGACACTAAAGAACAGGTTTTGAGAAATCTAACAACTTGACTGGTAAAGATACTTTGGAAAAATCATAAAATTGAAATGGAAACATGGGAGCCTGAGGAGCTTATGATGTAGAACTACCCAAATCTTTTGGTAAGGTAACATTCTAGTAATTTCATGGATTTTTTTTGAAATGAGGGGAGAGTGTTACACTCCAAGGATTTATAAATAAATTTAATATTGATTTAATGAAACACTGAGTCTCTACAAAACACCTTTTTGTAATAACGAATCCATTAAACATAATTCTTCTTGCTATGTTGTTTGAATCTCTAAAAATTAACATACACGGTTGTGTTCAATAAGATATTTAGAGTATGATAAGACAAACATAATTTTTGGTAAATAGTAACTTAACCTTATAAATAGTAATTTGAACAATAGTATTCCCTAATGAATAGTAAATCACATTATTATTTTATTTCCATAAGCTTATAAGATAATGATATAATGATTAATTTTTTATGGTAATATAAAATGAATTATAGTTTAAAATTTTTATTTTTAGAATAAATTATGATTTTATTTAAAAATTAAATTAATCTTATTTGTAAAACTAGTTTCGAAAAATTTCGTTCTTTTTTGAATTAAGAACATTTATATTAGGTTATGCTGAATTTATTAGAATTTTATAAAATACATTATTTTTTCGTGCATATTAAAAATTCAGTTTTGAGTTTTCAGTAAGATTGATGACATCATAATGATGTAATAAATAATATAAAATTATGGTAAAATTGTGTAAATTAAAATATTATACGAGGTGTCCCATGTGGATAATACCATGGATATTTACCATGGGAAATTCCATGGTTTTTCAATTACCACTAATGAGGTGTCCTTTGAAATTAATAAAAAAAATCCCTCTCTTTTGCTATAAATACCAAGTCATTCCTTCATTTTATTTCATTAAAAATTAATCATAATAGAATATATTGTAGTTTTACTTATCTAGGATTTATCCCAAGGTTTCCTCAATCCCACAAGGTCCCAGCCTTCATGTTTTAGGAGTTACTCTACAAGGTAAGGGAATATACCACCATTCTCTTTTTCAAGCACTCCTTTTATGTTATTCTCTTTTAATTTCAATTGGATTATTTTGGTATATATCATTAAATATCCCCCTTACATTTAATATTATTTTATAATGACTATAGACCCATTTATCTCTTATAAAAATATTTTATTAATTTTTAAGTGACGTTGTTAGGATGCCAACTTTTTGTAAGGGATTTATTAACTTTTCTTTTATTTCAAGTTACTTTATTTACCTTTTCTTTACTCACTTACTTTCATAAAAATGTTATAATAAATATACTAAAAAAAGTAATATAATTTTTTTCTGATAGTAAAATATTTCATCATCATATATCATTTCCCCTTATTTAATATTAGAAATGAAAACACTATCCAGATGTGTTAATTTATCACATTCAAGGATCACGAGTTTTCAATTTCAATCACCATATTTAATTAAGGTCATAAAACAATTTTTATGGTTTAAATAGACTATAATATATTCATTATAACTTATTTAATGTTATGCATTATTTTTTACAAATTATATTAATTGATAAATCAAAATGAGTTCGTAGTGATCAAGAACTGCCAATTAAGTCAAACAATTATCATTAATGTTTTATATAATAATTCATATTCACTCCCAATAACTGAATGATTTTTATAACAATTAAATATTATGTATGTTAAAAAATAAAAAAAAAACTTCTATTCAAGAAAAAAATTCTCATCTTAAATGTTTATCCTTACATGAATATAAGTAAACTGTTCATGAATACCCAGGAAGAAAACGCTCCCAAACAATAAAATTGATCCTCTTAAACCCATAAAGAAAGACATGAATGAAAATAATTAGGCTGTAATAAATCAATAAAATAATGAAGAGGTTATGGAAATATTAATTAATGAATTTAATTTTGTTATCCAGGACACTACGATCAAGTGAAGAACACCATCAGACTTAAGGTAAGGGTTTTCTACCCAAACCTCCATTTTTATTCGGGTTACTCTTATTCTCTACTTACCTAAATTAAATTCATATTTATTCATATTAAATGCTCATATATTTTGTTATAGTGTTCTATATATGTTTACCAACCATAATCATACTTTAATTTAGTGGTATTTATATGTTTTAAATGTATGTTTAAAAATTCTTCCCGAAATACAAGCCTGATTCAAGGGAATTTATCAAATTCTTACCTATTTTCACGGGCACTCTATAATCTATTTTTTAGTTACCATTATCTTTCTAAAATCACTTATTTTATTATGAAAATACTATCTTACTTAAATTATGGTTTTATACAATGACTTTTCCAAAAGAACTCTTATTTTCAAAGTAAAAGAGTATTTCTCTCAAGAATTACTCGATGATTTTATAAGAGTATCTTCATCTATTTAAACACTCTTATTGATTATTATGTATTATTGGGAGTAATATTTTATGATATAATATACCATATTCAAGTTAATGGTTTATTATTTGTTTGATTGTGTATGTTCTATCTTCAAACCATTCACCAATTTACCCCGAATGGTTAGGGATTATGCTTACTATTCAGGGGAAATTATTTACATTTCATATGTTAGTTCCTATATGAATGTATATGTTTTTTATATTTATCCCCATTAATACAAGGAATTAATTGTACTTAGTATATGATAGGTGGAGATGTCTATATTCCCTCGATGCGTTGGTAGGTCTCATGAGACAAACTATGGTCTTGGAACGAGGCCTTAACAAAATGATTATTTATGGTAATTATACAAGGCCTTTAAAGTATGGTTATGATGTATAGAATTATTCATTCTCCCATTATGAAACTAGTAATATAAAGTTCATGTGGTTATTTGACTAGTAGAATACCCATGATTATTCTTTATTATGGCATTACTTATTCATCTCTTATTCCTTCCATAATGCGTTCAAGTTAATTTTTATAAGAATTGGTTTTTAGTTATTCACCTACCTAATGTTTTTGTTCATGAAATCATCCACTGTATTGCTTACCCTTACTGGGAATTTGATATCCCCTCTTTCTTAGGTTTCATTTTCCCAGGACATGAAGTGGTATATTATGAATGAAATTCTGAAATAACCTAGGAGTTATGGATGTTGTTAAAGGAGTTTGTATATTGTTTCCCTTTCAAGTTGTAATGTTAAACTTATGTATGTATCTGGTTTTTCAAAACAACTAAACTATTCATCCGTTTGGGATAAAACGTTCTTGTAATCAAGTCATTGTAATACAATAAGGAACTGAATCATGGTGACTAGGGTTGGGTCTTTACATATACTCCTCACATGGCTCAAGTATGATCATGATTGGTGTGAATTTCAAACACTTATTCATGTCTAGGAAGGAATTATCACATGCTTCTGACAAAAGAAATATTCCTTTTTTAAAAGCCTGAATGTAGTGCTACCAAATGGAAAAAGTATTTCATGAATCTCCTATAATATCCATCTTTTCTAATAATGCTTCGGATATCAAATACAATCATGGGATACTACTAACAAACTAATACCAGTACCGTTGATGGGTTCACTAACACACCTTCCTAGGATATTATATGTCCCAATAAGTATTCGTAGTCAATCCAAAATTGAATCTTAGTTAAATTTGTATATAGTTGATGTTATCTCAGTGTAATAAGGATGATGAAAAGATGTTATGAATGGTCGTCATGATTCTTGGAGTACACCAAGATGTTGTCCACAAACACCACCATGAACTGATCCATGTGCAGATGGAAGATTCTCTTCATCAATTCTATAAACATTTCTGGTGCATTTGTTAATCCAAATGGATTTATGAAGAACTCATAAAGGTTATAGCTACTTCTAAAATTAATCCTTGGTATATTAGAAGTAAAAACTATCAGCTGATGATACATTGATCTCATGTCAATCACTAAGAAGACACAAGTTCTCATTAACTAGTCAAAAACATCATTGAAATGTGAAAGAGGGTACATGTTATTCACTTTCAACTTGTCTAACTTATTATAATTGACACACATTTACAAATTCCCATCAACTTTTTGTACAAAAAATATGTGATCCCCAAGGTGGCATGCTCAAATGGTTAAATCCCTTATCCTCCAACTCATCCAATTGAGTCATGATCTCTTGAAGATCTTCCATTTCAATTATATATGGTAAAATTGATACTGAATCAGCCCCTAGAAATGGTTTAATAGTGAATTCTACATCGCTATCAGGTACAATCCCTATAAAATCTTTAGGAAATACATCATAAAAAAGTTCCACTATGGGTGGAATTATATCTTTCTTAACACTCCCATCATCGAGTAATAGACTAGCTACCTGGTCAATGATAACTCCCAGTTTTTGTGTAATTGGTCCTACTGTGCCTACCTAGATATCCCACTCTCCACAGAGAAGATAATTGTCACCCTTAGGAGATGTAAGAGTCACTCTCCTACAGTAACAATCAATTTTGGATAAGTATTTGACTTTCTAGTCCATACCCATAATTAGTTCAAATCCTATCATATCAAGAATATTAAGATCCCAGAGAAAAAAATACTCCTCGATCTCAATAGAACATCCTTTGAAAATACATATGACTATAAAGCGCACTCTCAATAGTTTATCTATAGTCATTACCCACCTCCCAAAATCTACTAGAAAGATAAAACCATTAAAAAACATAGGTGACATAAAGGAATGAGATGAACTAGTATCAAATAAGGAACTAAATAATATAGAATCTACAAGAACAATACCTCTTACTATCGATGGTCCATCCATTGTATCGAAATGTTTAGACTGTACTGCATTCAAATGTCCTACCCCTATCCCATGTGATGCTGTTTGACTACCCTAAGTTGAATCACTGTGCCGATATGAACACTATTCCATATAAAAACTATGTAATATCCCTTTACTGCCTCGTCCAATAGAACATTAGATGCTAGTTTGTTAATTCTTAAAATATCCCCTTCCTAGACTCCGGCTCTGTCTAGATGCACCCTCACTAATTGTCTTTCATTGTATCCTGCATAACATCTATAAGTGTCACATCATTCCTAAAGTCTGACACTCTTCTATCTGTGTAAAATCTATGTGAAAATGGACCAATCAACCATAATGATGATAGATCACTCCAGTACGATCTGGTGCAACTAACCCTCATGTCTGACCATTCATCTTTCCTATTCTATAGCTAAAATTCTCATAACAATGATTCCTACTCTTTTATGTCACACTCACTAATCTTTGAGTATTTACAATTAGTATATCATTGCAATCCTCCCTAAGATTCCTCTAAACCATGAGATCCAAATCCACCACTCCAGAAAATTTCCTTAACGGGAGGAGGTTAACTTGGGACTTGATCTAGAACCTCAGTCAGTCTTAGTAATGTCTCTTAGTAGATGTCTCATCTCCTATTAATGATGTTGAAAACCACTATAGTTTTGTAATTAATCCAGAATAGTCCATCATGGATATTATCCCCTGATTAAGCCACATGAACTCCACTGCCTTCTACTGCCTCATCGTCTCAAGGTACAAATTATCCAAGATCTTCTCCAAAAATACTCTCTATAGAATTCCATAATTTTTTCCAGTCCACACATGAATGTACCTGGAGATATTTTCTGATTCTCATAGAACATAAGTGGCCAACATGACCCTTCTCTCAACTAGTTTCTCCGAATGGTTATGTATTGTATGGATTGACTCAACCCAGAACTCAACTCCTTTAGGTTCACCCTATTAAGTAATGTTCAGAGGGTACTGTAACCGAAACTTCCTCTTCAAGTCAGACATTATCAACTAAACCCACCATGGGACTCTTTCCGTTAATTAAATTAAGTGGGAAAAGTCTTCTTTGGACTATTCCCCTCCTTCCTAACATGACACTATTGGTGCCTCATGTTCCACTAAAGGTAGATCGTTACCAATCATAATCCACTGTCATCATCTCAACACACTCAATCATGGAGGATTAACTCTACAATTCCAAACACACATATTATGAAACAAAACACCACATTAAACAAATACTTAAGCTAATAATAAAAAAAATCACATCAATTATTTCCCTTATATATCACCACACGACCAAAATCGAGGCGCTATTACAACCCTTATCCATCCAACATAATGGTTTTGGTTAAAAAGGGTACTTTATTTCTCATTAATCGGGTTTCACACATATACCCTAATTCATTCAGGGTTCACATTATTTAACCATTCTCAATTTCATATTAAGAACCATTTTCATATAAATTTCACATGAAAAAAAAAGTTCATGTTCAAAAACAAACCCAAAACCCGTTTTTCTATGTGTGCCTAAAAAGTTTCATTTTACAATAATAATCCTAATTTACTCAAATGATGCATGAAGAATCAAATCTCATGCCATAGTGGGATATAAATTAATTTTTACCAATTTTCAGAAATGTAATCGCATCACACAACAAGTGTGTCACTCAAGGTGAAATAATATTCAACTGTAACCAAAAACATCAATAACAACAATCCCACAATGGGTAATTGGATTTTCCCCATTGAGGTTTTCACAACTCCCATGCATGATCTTATTACTTATGGCCAACACTTCCCAGTCTAGTGTCTAACTTTACAAATTAGTAAGGATAAAAGAAAAATAAAATAAAATTAGGCTTTGATACCACATTGCAACTTCTCGAACACGGTGAAAAAATCAGTACCCTAAGGCGGTTGGTCACATAAACTCAAGTATGCCTCCCCCTACATTAGAGGATTTAAAATAGAAGTAATGTTCTGGTATATCGATCATGGAGAGACAATACCCTATTTTATCATAGTAATACACCCGTTGAAATAAACAATAAAAAAGTAATCATAATTAATTATAAAGAAAACTAGTTTCCCAAGCTGATTAAAATAATAAATACAACATCCAACTGAAATAAAAACATGGAATTCTTATGTACTTATGAAGTGTCTAAATTGGAAACTGAAAATAAAGACATAGAAAACTCCCATGAGGGTCCCGAACCACATCCAGTTCCCTCAACCAAGAACCATTAGCAGTCATAAATCTAATTATGTGACTTTTTGCTAAATCTATCATGTAACAATAAAGTCTATTCAGCTACTGATCAGGAAGCCCGAGTGGGGTGTGACAATAAATAAATAGGCATCCACCAACTGAGTCTAATAAAAACCTATTCAAAAATAGTTTATATAGTTATATGAAGAATTAAATACAATGCATAAATACATAGTTTATCACATTATAAATTATTCGCTATTTAACCACATAAACCCCCAGGTTTGCGAGGACACCCAATCCTCAATACCTGCTTCTACCCAAACTGGAGTCGATTTATCCCCAAGGAGAATCACATTTGAATATCCATTTTACCATTCCTAATATATCACTGAATTTCAATGTTACCATTCAACATTTAATGTCACATAATTGAATGAGAAGTTTACCAATCACATTTAATATCCCATAATTGAATGAGTATATTACCATTCATATTGAATATCACAAAATTGAATGACCATTTTAACATTCACATTCAAAATAACATATTGAATGATCATGTTATCATTCAAATTTAATGTCACATAATTTATTTATCTTGTTATTATTACCATTTAATATTGAAAACTTTAATGAGCATGTTACCATTCGCATTTAATATCACCCAATTAAATGATCATGTTACCATTCTTATTACTTGGTCAAATATTCGTGTTACCATTTACACTTTAATAAAACAATTAACATAATCACAATATTACACATATCTAAACCACCATAATTGAATTAATAAATTAATTAATCATACTCATAATTTAAATATCTCGTAATTAATCTTCTATAAATTATCTCAAATCATATATCCTGAAATCTCATAATTAATTCATCAATTAATTATCTCAATCAAATTATCTCCACATCTCATAATTACTAAACCTATTTAATTACCTAGGGCACAAATCCCTAAATATTATATATAATCATAAAAAATAATTCTTTAAATTTAATGTCCCAAAATTTCATAATCTGTTCCCAAATTAATTTTCAATCCCAAGAATAATTCAATTAATCCAATGACCACATGGATTACCCCAATTTAAGAATTCGAATTGATAAAGAACTATAGAAATATATAAAACATGTATATGAATATATTTCAAAATCACATCAATGGGAATTGAATATTATACCACCTATCTCGATTCATTGAAAGATGTTCCCTCAATGGAAATCCCACAAATCTGAGCGGTACAACAACATAGATTTAGTTCTGAATCTATAACCTAAAACAAGATTGAATAATTAATTATATCTTAGATCTATACTAAAATCCACATGAATTTATATATATTCATAAAATCTATATCTATTTAAAGTAAAAATAGAAGATAACGACAATAAAAAATTTAGAGAACAAAGGATGATGAATGAGAAAGAAATGAGATAAGATCCACTTACCATGAGGGAAACAAATCTTTGATCCAATCTTCAAATCACAAAGAATAGAGTACATAAGGAAATTTAATCCCTTATCAATTCTCTAAACAAGTAAAAAACTTTGTTGCTACATGTTTGGGTTTAATGGGGTATGTTTTGGGGAACACATGTGAATTTAAAACTAGTTTTTGGGCAATTAAAAAGGTTGTGCATTGTTTCCTGGTTAGGGTCACATGGTTTTCCCTTGTCATATTCCAACTGTGATCCTAATATTTTAGGGGTTTATGGTTTCTAATTTTTGGGAGTATGGTTTTCTCAACCATTCACCAACCATGTGATTCCCCACTTTCTATATTTGGATGTTTTTTTGGGATGGGGTACACAGTTTTCTCTAAACATGTGCCAACCGTGAAAACCCCATTTTCTTCCATTTTTTTCTCAAAATTCATCTAAAAAAACCATATTATAAACTAAAAAAGTAATAAAAATTTTATCAAAATATTACCTGAAATCATGCCTGATATAACTTCATTAAAGGTCAAGATCTTATAATACATCATAATATTTCATCATAAAAAGCACAATCATAAAAAATCCTGATAAACAATGGGATTGTAACACTAAACCCTTTAATCACTGGTATCTTTTGAATCATAAACCACATGAAATAGTTATAATAAAATAGATTAATACATACCCATAATATATATTAGAGGTATAAAATAATACAATAATGTGATGTATATAATCCACTCAAAAGAAACAATCGATGAATATAGTGTGTATCTCAATGATTTGAAACGTGAGATGAAAATACCTTAACACATTCATAAATTTTTATCCATATGTCCCATAAAATTTATATCTTCAAATGATTATGTAATTTCCAAAAAATTTCATTTAAATCATTATAATATTTTTTATGGAAATTATATAAAAAAAAGAATCACGTGGTGCTACTTACCTGAAAGTGAAATCTGGAGTGCCCTCGCCCTAGATTGCATCATCTATTATCATTTCCTAATCACCTTCCCTACCCTACCAACCATAAAATCTCAAAAGTAATCTATAAAAATATATTCACATACCTGATTTTGGGTGTGAAAGATTTTATATTCCAAAGGACAAGACCTGAAGGAAGAATTATTACCAGACCAGATTCCATGATCTTTGACTATAAATCAAACTACACAGACAACAACAAATCTTTTAAAAGTGAGTACTATACTCTAATATTCTCTTAATTTATCTTCTCTATTCAGTCCTAAAAAGTCGCCTGACATGGAACACTAGTCAAAACTAGTCATATACAGAACTGCTATCCACCTTATGCTAAAGATATGAAAAGTGACATGAAAATCCCTTAACACATTCATAAATTTTTATCCATAAGTCCCATAAAATATATATCCTCAATGGAATATTTAATTACCCATAATTTTGATTTGATTAATTATAATATTTTATTCATGGGAAGCCGATGAAACACAAAAAACACATGGTGAATATGACATAAGTCCCTCCGAAATAAATGTTATACTAGAAATCTCCTTACATTAATTCTTGAATTCCGTCATACACTATTAAACATAATATATAATAATTATATGTTTATTAAAAATATATTCCTTAATAGATATGAAATTTATAATATGATATATCATCCCTTTAAAATGTTTCAACATTGTTTTATTAATAATTGATTAATAAAATCTTGATATATGGCTCTCTACTATTTCATTTATTCATTAGTGTCTTGGTTAAGAAGTATAATTCCTTGCAAATTGACAATAATTCTATCATATATATAATTAAAAACAGGTTATAAATATAATATATATTTTATATAAAATAATTTGGAGTGATTCATAAAATTTATAGAATGAAAAATGAAATCCATCATTCCTAGAGAGGGTAGTCCACAAGTACACATGACCGTTGTTTTCATTTTTTTAAATATGGAACAAAAAAAGTAAAAAATATTTACATTTAAATAATAATAATTATTTATTATATATCACAGATATTAATTAACATATTTCTTGTTACCTTACATGTAATTCATTAGTTATAATAAATCTCATCACTTTTCCATGCAGTAGTCTTCTATACACATGATCGTCATCATCATATCCCCCAAAGAATAGAATGAAAAAAGATAAATGGGATATAACATTTCTAGAAATATAACTATTTTATTTATATCATATATATTATTTAAATAAATAATAATCATCATTAATGAGAATCAGTGATGAAAAATGAACAACATCGGTTCTTGAGGCAGTTGCCCGCCGTACACAGGAATGATGATTTTTTTCCCACTTGTTGGAAGAGGATATGGATGTAGGTCATTACCAAAATAGAACAAAATATTTTTATATGGATGATACTAATTTTATTATATTATCATTTATTAATATGAATAAAATTTCTTGGAAGGATAAATATAATAAAATTATAACTAAACAACATTTCCTCTATTTCAGACCACTCTTTTAGGTTTATAACCAAAGCCTTCCTTAGATGGATTTCTGATCAAAATGAAGCCCATATGATTTTTGGAGGGCTATAAGGAATAGATTTGTGAAGGGATATAAATATGAATATGGTTTTTGTATTGTAATGTGGAGAGTTTAGGGGGTGACATTGTATAAGTATATGGGAAGAGACAGATGGATTTTTTGAAATGAAAAAGGAGCACCCATATATTTATCAATTCCAAAAGGATCCAAATGGGTTATTATAAAACCATATAGGCGATAAGGTTGATATTTTTATATATAATGATTTTTAACAAGGTTATTGTTTATTTTCACACTTATATTTTTAGTTTAACCCCTAGTAAACCCATTTTTAACATAGTCGTGGTAATTTTTTTTTTGTTTTTACAATTCATAAGGGTAAAAAAATTTGTTGATAAAATTATAAAATTTGAATTAGGATGATTCAAAATGTGGGATTCACTTTTATAAATTTAATTCATTGAAGTGGAGGAATTAAACATAATGTTAAACCCATATATGAGACAAAAATTAGTTTTCCAATGGGAAAATTATCATAACAATAGAATGATATTATTTTACAATTCAATGTGAAATTGATTAAAATTACCTTAATTGGATTGATTTAAATATAATTTAAATTTTTATACTTAATTTTTTTTTATAAAATTTGGGTTTTTAAAAATTTCTTTAAATGAAAAATTAATTTTTATTCAAAATCAGTATTTTCACTATTTATATAATAATTTATCTTTTCAAAAAAATATAATTAATTCACCCCATTATATTTTTTGAATATACATTTTGAAAAATTATTTATTTTTTAAAATAATATCCTAAAATTTGTAAAAAAAAATTTAATGTAACTATGAAAAATAGAAGGAATTTGTTTAAAAAAAATTATTTTAAAAATAAAATTATATTTTCTCTTATCATACACTAAGAAAACAAGTAATAGGAATGCTATAAAATTTTATTGAATATATTATATATTAATTTAATTAAAATAAATTATAAAAAAAATCACCTTATTTCATTCAATATTAAAAATATTTGTGAGCATAAATATTTTATCACAAAAAATTTCTTTTGTTCGATCGGTATTTATTTTAAATTATAATTAGATGATAATCCATGATATAATTTTACATATTTGAGGAAAAAATATAATTTCATAATTTATTTAATCCTATTAATACCCATCATTCCAATGGATATACAACAATCATCGCATGGAATATTAATTTTTTATTAGTATGTCACATTTCGTTATAACTAGTTGTTTCATGTAACTCCTGAAAAATTGGTTTTCTTATTATTTAAGATAAAATAATATTTTTATGTGAGACAATCTAATTTTTTTGCAACACAAGATAAATTTAGAGTTTCATTTAACATAGGCTATTGGTCTAATTTTATTAATGAAGAAAATAATTTATAAAAAATTGGGTTGTTACAAAAAAGCTCATGAAGCGACATTAAATATATATAGAGGAAATTATTTTTTGAAGGGTTATAAAAGTTACAAATATTCCTCGATTATAATACTTAATCTCTTTTTTTAATGTAATAATATCAGAATTTTCATAGATTTAATCAATAATGTGAATAAAACATTGTCTCAAATTTAATATATTTTACGTGATAAAATGAATTTAATTTCATAATTTTTCATTTCAAAATTATTATTTTTTATATATTTACAAACTAATTGAATTTTCGGTGATAAGTGAAAATTTAAATTTAAAAATAAAATTGTCGGCTTGCTGTGACGAACCATCGCTGATCGAGGTGTTACCCCGTGGGACGCAATGTCATCTCGGCTGACAACGAATCCTCCCTGGCTGGGGCATCTCCGGATGACCTCTTCGTGGGGATGGGGATTCTTGAGTGTGGAGGGTTCGAAAAGCCCACTCTCGAGAATTACCTGCTTAGAAAAATAGAAAAAATATTATTAACCAAAAATAAAATGAATATAGAATTATAATTTTTATCATATAAATATATGATTAATTTTATTGAAATTTATGTAATGTTTTTTTTGAAAACAAAAAATGTATTTAGTACTTCTCTCTTAATCATATATTTACTAGGTTCCATTATGTTTTTTGTGTTGAACTGTAAAATATGTGTACATTAATTTAACATAGTATAATTTATTCCATTTAAATAAAACATATAAATAATTTTTTTAAAAAATCTTTATTTTCTATAAAACTAACATCTTACAAAAAATGAATTTTATTTTATTATACAAACACACGATCAATGTGATTTAAAAAAATTATAGAAATTTAATTATTTATAATTAATTCCATATTTTGAATCATAATTATAAAATTTATTTTATAATTTAATCATAATTCTTGATCATAATGAATATTAAAAATAGTAAATAATTGTTAAAATGGTTAACTTATGATGCTTTAACCTAGGTTGAACTACAAGATAAGGGAAAAAATGCATCTTAAACTGCTATAAATGTTATTAGTTGAAAAAATTTCCATCTTATATCATCTATAATTTTATTTTTTCCATTTTTTGAGACTATCACAAGAAAATTACTTTATTTTATTTAATTATTTTATGTAATTCAACGTTTGTACCTACCCTCAATTACAATATGGAATATCTAATCATAAATTATTTACAACCATTAATGAATATATCTAATCCAAAACCATATCTAACACCTTCCAAGATTAATTCCATTTATTCATGAGATTATGGAATTCTCGTAGGTCCATCCTAAGATGTTTTAAGTTTTAATTTGAAGGATGTCTCTTAGTGAAGATGTAATCATATTTACCCACTCTTTCAATGATTATTTCTTTTTAAACTTCATATAAATCAATTTTATCCATCATTAAATAAGTAATATTTTACCGAAAATATATTTATATGTTATTATGATAAATGAATACCCATTCTCTACCTCCATTCCACCAAATAGTAAATGATTGTATCATCTATGTGTATGTATGAACTACCATCTCTACATAGAGATGTGACTCCTTTTATATCACCACCTCTCATTGACTATTAAAATTATATATTTACTAAAAATATATATCAAATTTAGTATATAATAGTGATTATATTATAATAAAATATTTTATTATTTAATGATATTATTCTAATTTGAAAATAAAATTTTCAGTAATTCATATGTCCGACCCACGGTCCTTATGAACAATATATATCAAATTTAATATCATTATTTTTTAGAAAGGTATATAATTTTATAAAATTAAAAGATAATATTTATTACATTAATGAGATTCCATTAATTTTCTATTATAATTATACATTAGGATATTCATTATTATTTAGTATTTATAACCCACTCTTATTTAGAATGGTTTTACCACCCACATTAATGATTCTATTCTGTCAACATATATGACTAAAAAAGTTGAATACTCTTGATTTTATATAAAAGTAACATAAAAAATACATGATTATAATTAAATAGTAGAAGTAACAATGATTAATAAGAATGTAATTGAAATTAAAAACAAAAAAAATCTTGACAAATGAAACAATTATCACCCAAAAAATTGATTTTGATAATGAATTATTAACATAAGGGTGAAAAGTATTTATAATTTGATCATATATACTAGTTTAAGAGTTAAAAAATATCATGAATACATGTGTAATACATTTATATTTTTTTATAATGATGATAAAATCACTTATGGGGAAGGTCAGACTTCAGGTATGAGAATCTTGCTTTCAATCTAATTTCAATGAAGATTAACAATGGTTGGTTTTATATTTAGGGAAATTAGATGATAATTATCTATAAAACCCAATCCAATTTTTACTCATATTATTATCTATAGAGTTTACATATTTTTCATTCAAATTCCACCCTCTGTTTCTTAATATGACAATGAAAACATTTTTTTCAATGAAAATCCAAACATATTTCCCTGTTTGTTGGGGAACTTTTCCTTATACAACTATGACGTCTATAATGTGTTCGATATTATTAATTTATTAGATGTAATTAATATGCAATGTACTTTTCAAAAAAAATTACTTTATTTTCAATGTTTTTAATGAATTTTTCTTATCATTTTCTAAAAGGAGGACTTTTTAAATTTTACTGAAATTGTGAAATGATTCATTAATTTAAAATTTACCTTAAAAATTGGATTTTATACCATAATAACATTTCATTGCATTGAAGATTTTATTTTGGGTTTGAGGGGTTATTTTAAAATAAAATTATTTTCATAATATTCTTGATTTTCTAAACATATCATACAATATAAAGGATGTTTTTATCATGTTTTCAATGAATGGGTTCAATTTACTTTTAAATGGGTTTTCATCTATGTCAGCATCTATTGGTGAATAATATTATTTTATAAGGATAAACCCTAGTGAAATAATTTACCATATTAATCAAATATCGTAGGATCATTATGTTCTATTTTTACTGGTGTAAAAAATTGGTATTCCAGATTGTTATTTTTAAATACAAATATTTATGTTTATTATGTATTGTATTAATTATTCACTTATTTCATATGATGAAGGTATCATACCAAGTGTGTGATGTTCCATTCCCCTTATAAACCCTCAATGCAGTGTTAGGTAGAATTAGAAAAATTATTTTTGTTATTTACATTAGTACATACATTTTAATGTATGATATATTGTAATGATACCATCATTTTTTGATTGTGATGTTTGAAATTTTTCATTATATCATCATCATACCAATTATTTTTATCAGAATAATTATTTATGTGTTTACATCATCCATGTATATATACAAATTCTATAGTATTATTGATATGTAATATTTTGTTATTATTTATTTCTTCTATAGTATTAATGATTTATTTATTCTTTGATTACTTTTGTTTTACACTTTCCCTAACTCAGCATCTTAGCTAACTTTTTTCTGTTATTTCTTTCCCAAGGATACAAATTATTTATCAATGATGAGTTGGCAGGGGCTTGCGCTCTCACCCCTTCTCAAGATTTTGTTTCAAGTTACTGCGGAAGAACTAATTCACTTCTTATGGTCCACAAGAAATAAAGTGTTCCATGAAAGCTTCCAATTCACTATTGCGACTGCTATTTCTGCTATTCTTGCTGGTGTTTGGGACTCCAGGCTTCCATTGAAGCACTACTCCTCAAACTCGACCCATTATTTCACTGTCCTCAACAAGATTGGTGTTAGGGGTAGACCTCACCCCCCACGGTATATTTGAGGTTTTTTGGCAGCCCCCCTTTGTGGGATAGATTAAATTCAATTTCGATGGTGCCTCGAGAGGTAACCCCGGTCCCTCTGGATATGGTTCCATTTTCAGAGATCACAAGGGGTCTGTCCTTGGCTGTTTATATGGTTTCTGCATCCTTGTTTCATCTCTCGAAGGTGAAATGATAAGTATGATGTTAGTAGTGGAACAAGTTTATCACCGTGGTTGGAACAATATCTGGCTTGAATGCGACTCCACCACTATTTTTCTCACCATTAGGAATGGTTCCACTCATATATCTTGGAATCTTACTAATTGGTGGACCAAATGCTTGGATCATCTTTCATCCATGAATTATTTCATCACTCATTTCTATAGGGAGGTGAATTCTGTGGCAGATGGTCTTGAAAATAAGGGCGTCAATGGCATTGACTTCTTATGGTGTGATGTGATCCCTGATGACCTTCTATCTTTTATTCAGAGGGACCAATGTAAACTTCCTACCTTCAGACTCCTGTAAGTTTGCCCTTATTTTTTTCTAATAAAAGAGGCTTTCCCTTTTGGGAAAGTTCTTATCTTAAAACTAAAAAAAGGGTTATAATAAAATATATAAAAATGTCTTCACTATATTTATTAAAAAATTTCATGTTTTATAATATAATTATTGAATAATGTATGTATATAGACTCCCATTATCGCTAAGCTATTTGATCCTTTGAGATGTGATCACTTGTAGCATGTGTCAGTATAGTAAGAAAGTCACCAGATCTAGGGTTCTGGAGTTAGGGAAATATAACTATAATAAAAAATGGATTCAACTAGAGTTTAGAAAATAATATATGAAATTTCAATGATGTATATTTTAATTTAAATATTGAATAAATTGTTTTATAGACTGTAAATATTTATTACATGCTAAAATCATTCCGACTTAAGAATCCCACATCTAGCCACCTCTTTCATTCTTGAATTTATTTTTGTTATGAAATGATGTTATCCTTTTTTTGGATAATTTTTAATCAGTTCTGATTTTATTGTTTATTAACATTGTCTTATATCTTTATATGTATTGATTCTATTTTAGTAATGTTATTATTTAATCAGTTTATATTTTATTTCTCAGTTAAACATGAATTTATTTTTGTTTAATATAAAATTCATCACAAACCTATTTTATAATTAAATTAATATATTTATATGTTTTTGTGTCACTTTTATGATTTTGTAGTATTTTTGAAGATGAAATTTCATGATATCAAATGAGATGGTTTCAAATTCTACACACACATAGATTTGAAGATACAACATTATGAGGAATAAAATCATTTATTTATATGGAGTTTATATACTATTGTTTTTGGTAACACTAGTTTATATATACAATTTTTAATTATAAATTCATTAATTTAATTAATTAATAAATATTACTTCACATGTAGTTATTTTTATAATATATTTTTGTGTAATTAGTTTTTAAAAATTAATATTTTATTAAATATATAAATATGATTTCTATATAGAATTGTGTAAGGATTGAATATTTTATTTCAACTATAAAAAATAATCCTACAAAGTAGATATTTATTATAAAAACGCATAGATGAGATTTATAATAGTTATTTATTTGTGGGTCTGTACATTTATTTCATTATCCTAGAGGAGCCCCCATCCCACATAGGCAGTAGTCATGTATGGGTCAGCATGTCATGAATGGAATAATAGAACAAGTGGTTACCATAGTGGGTTAGAAATATTAGACTATCATAGAATCATTTATATAGTGGCGAAAACCCCAAAAAAAATTGATGAAAGGATAATCATTTCTAAATATCATTATAACTTCTCAAAATGGTATCATTCAATATATTTCTCATGTAACTCTCAGCTAAAAAAATAGATCATCACCACCAGTGCTTTTTTCCCTCCAATTTGGCCACTAAAGAGTCCTCTATTGAATCCATAATAATGTTATTTACACCTCCTCTATCAATGGGATTAATTATATATAAATTTCCTTGATATACCTATTAATATTAGGTGAAGAATGAAACACCATGTATAGTTTTTTTAAAGTAAGTTTATGCAATATTAATGTTTGATTGGTTTTATATTTTTGTGGAATTAATGGTATGTTTGTGTGTGTTGTAGGATAGTTACCTATTGTTATAGTTGGTGAAGATACAAATTACTACCCTAGTTACAATTATAACATAGGGTTGACATTTGTATTGGAGGGTATGAAAATTTAACTAGGATAAGAATTTTGTTACGTAGATTCAGGATTCATGAAATAGAATTTCATTACTAGGGTATTTATTCATGGGATTTTTTAGTGGTGGGGGAGAACTACTTTGAGGATAAGTATAGATTAGAAGTGATTTTCATAGTATATTTGAAGGGAAAACTCATACTGTTTTTCAATTTAAATTAAAATTTATAAATCCTGATGCATGAACACTATTGTTCCATGGTGTTTCCATTTTCAAAAAAATTGAAAAATTATGGTTGGATAATTTTCATAAATATGAAGGTTATGACATAATGATTTATTTACGATGTGAAGGGATGATGTAACAACACGACCTGAGAATATCAGATCCAATGCCTTATTTTATTACACTTGAATGATCACAAGGAATCAACCCCTTAAGGAGTGATCAGTTTATCTTTCTTTGATGACCAAATTACATTCATGATACCCACAATACATTTGGAAATGAAATTAAAACATGATATATAATAAAATGAAATAAAATGCATCCTTGCTATTTTATAAAATGTTTTATTTTTCATAAAATGTGGATAGGAAACATAATAATGGGGTGATTTGAGATGATTAGTAAGGGTATGTAATACATTGAAAATATAAATAATTATGCATGGTGAATAACAAAAAGTACACATTCCATTAAAACATAATCGTGAGCATAAGATGGAAGAAATAAAATCAAAATAAAAAATTACATAATAAAATAGAACCATGGATATTTTACTAGTCAAATTATCACATGGACTATCAATTACTTGTTTTATAAGGAGGGAATGGATAATACGGGACATCATAACCACACTATAAAGGCCCCATGCCAAGACCATATATAAATGGGTAATAACCCAAACTAGTTTGTCTCATGAGACCAACTGATGCAAATATTGGATATAGCAGGCCCACACAAAACATACTAAGTCCATGGCATTCCTAATATTAACAGGATGAACATAATCAATATAAACATTCATATTGAAACAAACATATGAGTAAATAAATTTCTGAAATTAGTAAACATAATCACTAACCGTTCGAAGTAATATGCTGAATGGTATCATAATTGTACATCAACAGTCAAAATAATCATAAAAACTTCAAAAAAATATTGTATATGGTATCATAAGATATAAAACTCAGTAAACCACATGATTAAATAAATTAATTTTAAATAGATTTAGATACCAACAAAAATTATTATGGAAATTAATCTTTAAACATTCCAAATTATTCCATACCACTTTGAAACATCATATAATAATACCATATAATATCATGAGAATAAAGTTAATATTGATATGATATATCAAATATAATTTTATACACCACTCATAAAAAGAACAAGTGACGAACAAGTTGTATATCTCATAGAAGTAAAAGTGATATTAGAAAAACTCTTTTTTTATTTTGGAAAGAAGAGTTCTTTTGGAAAATCATTTCTATTTTTCATAAAAAAAAATATTGTAAAAAACAATATCCTAAAAAATAATATGGAGGTAAATTTAAATTATATTTGATCCACAAATGATGTACCACTGAACTGAAATTAGATTAAAAAAAGTGTTTTTAAGAAACTTTAGAAATAAGACATTTTTGTTCAACTTAAAGAAAAATTAAAGAGATTTACAAGGGAAAATGAATGTATGTTTAAAAAGACAAGAAATGAACCAATATATTTGTTCATAATAAAAGTTTTAATTTTATAAAAATTATAATGGAGTATAACAGATTATACAGTTCACATGAAAATATGTAATAATTCGAGTTATCCCCTTAAATAGGGCTTGCGTATCTGGAAGAATTGAAAACAGAACCTTGTAAAACATATAATTTGTATAAAATAAAGATGAAATGATTTGAATATATGAAATATAAATAGAATATAGAATATGTAAAAAACAATAAATAAGCCTTATATTGGGGTATGGTTTGTGAAAGAATAACCCGAAGGAAAAATGAAGGTTAATGTAGAATCCCTTTCCAGTTTGTAATCAATCAAATCATATGCCCCAGAAATAATAATCATAAAATGATAAATTGAATAACATTAAATAAATATATTCATGATATGATACTTATATGGGATGTATACATGTTCCATACACCATAAATAATTTGTATTTAGGAATATCTCTCAAAAAATGGAAATGAGATGAGAAAACCCATACCTTAAGTCCATATGTGTGCTGTACATGACCATATGGTCATGAAATATAAAAATAAACATGTTAATAATTTAGTTCTGAACCTATTAGACTTTTATATAGTTTATTATAATTTTATTAAGTACATTTGTGTCCTTTTTGAAAAGTTATAATATTGAATTCTTTTATTTCAGAGTCTTAGTTTCCTTTATTTTCATGATCAGTTCACTTGAATATGAGTATGAAAATTCTTTTGGAATGGGTATAATTAATGAGAATTTTAATTAAATGTAATTAATGAACATAAATATGTGTAAATGTGTATATATATAATTTTTTTATTTTTTATGGGGATGAATCATTAGAAAAAACATTATTGATATTCATTTGGATAATTTTTATAGAATTTTGATCATCACGAACTAGTTTTGTTGTATGAACTAATATTATGTATATACACTACTTACAAAACATTAAATAGGTAATAATAAATATATTTTTTTCTATATTAAGAATACAAATGGTAAGATGATCATATTTTATGGAGAAATTGGAGAACAAAAGTTTATCATTCAACAAAGTTGCAAATCAGCACCTCCCGGACGATGATTTCATTTTTAAAATAAAAGTGAGAGAGTAAGGAGATTGTTGATGGACAATCTATTAACATGATATCATTAAACTATATATGTTATAATTCATTTATAATTCTTATTTTGGTATAGGAGGAGGAGATGAGATAATAAGAAAAGGAAATAAATTGAAATGAAATTAAAAGAAAAAGGAAGAGGGTTTACCTCTTGAATTATATTCCTTCATAACCTCCTTAGGGAAAGGGGTTTTTGAATTTTCGAAATACCAAGAGATCCTAGACATGGGGAGACACTATGGAAGGGTATTTGGGAAGATTTTTTGCATGATTAATGTCATATAGGTGTGAGGATACTGGGTGGTGATGGGTTGCATTTATAGTGAAAGAGACGAATGATTTTTTAATATTTTAATTATTAGATTATTATATTGGAACTTGATAAGAAATAGTGTTAATTCATGATAATAAATATAGTATCATGTGCATTTGTGTTATAAATAATGGTTCCTACCTTATCCTTACATCAATAATGACTCAAAAGTCCATGTATTTAACATTTATCGAAAATTACTATACTTCACTATTCAAAACAAATTCATGTATTTTAGAAAAATATCAAAAATTCATCCTACCAACTAATCAACCTATAGAATTAAAAAATGAACTCCATTTTATGAGAATAATTTTCTAAATATGATAAATTTTATTTTTAATTAAAATCATAATGTACTAAACAAATATTTTATAAATTAAAATTGAATTTATGAAACTTTGAAAAATTAACTTAGGTCAAATAAAAATATATTATAATATCAAGAAATAAAAATATTATCATATGATTATATTTTATGAAATTAAAATATCTTTTGAATCATTATACTTATTATAAAGTTTCAAAGAAACATTTTTACTAATACTTAATCGAAATTTTCTAAATAATTGATTTACTTATACTATGATATAATTATACCAAAAATTAGTTTATAATATACATAAATTTTATATATAATTACATTAGTGAGGTTACTCATAATTTGGTTGGTTTACTATTTATAAGGGTCATATTACAATTCATAAGGGTAACATTATTATTCCAAAGGGTCAAGTTACTATTCAACAAAAAATTAAGATGATCCCATCAGAATCTAAATATTTTACTGATAGAAAATGTTTATGTCTTTTTTTCACAATTCAATTAACATAAGAGGAAATATTAAGTTTAATGATAATCCTATAGGTATAGAGAGAAGGCAGGTACAAAGAACATTCAAAATTTCAAAAAGATTTTTTTTAATTTCTATATAAGAAGGATTGTAATGATCTACACCAGATTAATTTATGTGTAATTGATATATTGTGACATAAAATTAAATTATAATAAATATTTATGTCAAAAACACAATTTTTAAATACAACACAATATTTTTCACTATTCATCGAAAAATTGAATCTTCTAAATATTGGAACCTGTCGTAAACATAACTAACAAGTTTCCAACCATGAAACCATTTACACATCAAAACATCTATTGCATGTTATCCTAAGGAGTAACACAGAAATATACCTTAACAAAAAATTATGGCATAATAATGAAACATTATAAAAGTAGAGGCATCATGGCACATAATCATCTAGACATGTTATACAATCAGTCATGCTAATGTAAATAAAAAACATGGATTTACAATAAAGGAACACAATCAAAATTAGTAGGCATCCTACTAATGAAACTATATGGCATGTCATATGCATGGAATATGAATTTCTAAATTCCTAATAGGATTCATGTCATGTCATATTACTTCCTTACCATTTTGGCCATAGGAAAATACCCAAATTTACATAAATACATAACTCACAAAAATATACCATTCAACCAATGTAAAATCAAATGAACTGTAACATCGAAAAGTATGAACATCAATTTTCCAACCCTAACCACTTGGTCACTTCCCATACATGGGGTGATCAGTCCCAGGAATGACTATTATCCAAGAACCGACACATTCATAGTCTCCTGTATACCAATCCCAAAATAGAAAGATAGAGGAAAACATAAATAACCTCCCATGATACCACTTTGTAATGTCCCAGCCATACTTACCATTAAACCGGTCATCACATGACGTCAAGTGCACCTACCCATACGCCAGAGGATACCAACTAGTAGTGAGGGTGTCAAGGTATTTTAGTGGGGAGACTATAACATGATTTTAAAAGTGCATAGTGGTAATAAATTGTATAAATCAGGTAACATTGGAAGCATTGTAATGAAATCTCCAAGTAGCGATAGAAAATTGCAATATCAACTGAATTAAAAAATGACCAACTTTAGTTTATATAATGCATGAATGTCATGGTGATACATATATGAAATAAAAAAAACATCTTGATTTACATCTTAATACTGAAATATATACTGACTTAAAGCCCCATGGGCAATCTCCATGATCATCCTGAGCTCCTGCTCGGTCCTTTTATCCTAACTTGAGGTACAAGGAAACAACACTATAAAAAGTCCACAGTCATGGAAACACGTAGAGTCTACTCAAGTAACAATGGTACCTGAGCAGGGTGTGAGATATAGATATTAGTATGCTTGCACCCACTAGTGTCATCACCTATCTCGACAGTGAATAAGAAATAAACATTGTGTAGGTATAGTGAAGTAATAAAATAATTGAATAAATAAACAACAGCCCATCCAGGTTCCTATGGGACACCTGACAGAGATACCTACATCCACTCATAGCTATAAAGAAGTATCTGAATAGGAACTATATATATAATTCATAAATAAACTGTTTATCACATTATTTAATATTATTTATTTAACTGCATAAATCCACAGGTTCCCATGGACACCTGTATCTCAACACCTGTCTCAGCCCATGCCGGAGTTTGAACCATTTCTCATATTCAGTTCACAATCATTATAGCACATCAACTATCATTATAAATTTAATTCTATTCAGATAGAACAATTTGGACCCACATTCCAATGTCAATCAATCGATGTTGAACGTCATGTATTGCACCCTTGTGAGTATTTGGAGAATCAGTCCCTATCTCAAAAGCCATGGGAATTAGGATCTTTAGTCCTGGTCCCATAAAATAATATTTTCAAGCATTCTGGGTGTATAACACCATGTATAGAAACTCATGAGTATTTGGAACATCAATTCTTATTTCGCAACCTTTTTATCAATCAATCACACACACACACACACATATATATATCAGAAGTGTAGAACATCACTTCTATTACTTTGTGAGTATTTATAGCATTAGTCCCTGATTCACTACAAGTTTCTCAATCAATAACATAAATCACATACATCACATTATTAATGATTAATCAACAATAATATTTTATCATGATATCACATGTCAACATATTATGGACTCTCAATTCCCAATACAATTGCTTGGTCAAAAATTCGGTTCAAATAATGAGGCAAGGACTCTCATGTATGTCACATGCCATTTCAAATTTTCTTTTAAGCATTTCAATTGACACAATGTGACTTATGACCATAAATAAGAGGTATGGAATAAACCATCCTAGATGTGTTAAGTTCACTAAAATCATTTCAACTTTCATAAGTCCTGGTTGTTACATTATCCCAAGGTGTAGTCATTCAAGGATCCGAATGCAATGGAAGCGTGGCAGTTGGGAGGGACCCACATTGTTTTTTTTATAATCAATAAGCAATACAAGATCAATACGATGATGAAGGCCAGTATCCACATATTAGATAAAATATTTACGCAAAGAGAAGAAAAGTGCCAGATCCAAGAAAGAGGACATTGCACATCATGTTTATAAATAATTTATTAAATTCTGATGAAATTAAATACAAGGGTCTTTGGTACTTTCATCATTAATGATCGTTGATTGTCCATAAACAGCCTTTCAGATTTACCTCATTGCAATCTTGAGGATCCAAAGTAGAATCCCACTATAATTGATCTACACGTGCTCCAATGGTCTCCGATCAATGCCACTCATCTCCGAGTTCTAGTGCGGTGAAGAAAATGTATTTCGTTGATCATTCTTGATCACTCGTTCATCAGTCTTGAAGTACATCTCTAAATCGTGAGAGGGAGAGAGTTGAGAGGATTCGAGAGAGAATTTTTTTTCTCAACAATTCTCTTTCATCACCAGCAGCCATGGAACAAAAGATGTACCCATCTATTAATTTGTCTGGGGATTCGATTATAATATTTAATTGTATAAAAGTGATTAAATGAAATTATAAACATTATATAAAACCCATTCCACATAATAAAAATAACAACATAATTATTTTCGGTGTCCCAACATGTGCAAAATGGAACCATAAATGAAATCCCATGACACATAATGGTAGAAATATTACTATTTGTTGCACCAACATTCACAGAGTAGATAACTAATATTTACTGACTTGTAAATAATTAATTTATCTCTTGATACAGTATTGGTCTACTCGAACTACTATTGCATTTATTGATCACCCAAATAAATATTTTAATGTTTTAAAAATATATTTTTATTTACATACTAGTAAATAAATATTTATTAAAAGTTAAATAAAATAAATAAATATATTTTATTTACAATCTTACAGAATAAATATTTATTTAATTTATGAGATCATTTTAAAATGAATAAAATTATTCCTTGTTCTTGAGAATAATATTTTTTCTAATAATTAAATTCAAATATAATTTAGTCGAGACCACTAGATACACTTAGTTTGTGACCCTCTAGGATTTATTATCATTGGAATTAGGTTGGATTTCTTAAATTCCAAAATTACTGTCTAGAAATGGGTTATGGATCCAAAGAGAATGAGATTAAAGCCACAATGATGACATCCACATACGAACATTTACTCTGTAATATAAACCCTTTGTCACAAAATCTCTTTATGATGGTTTCATGATATTGTCGTCAACCAATATGCTTAATATGTAATTCTTTGACTACATGAAATAAAATTTTCATTACAGCATGGATGAAATTTAAAGGGAATTTTTTATTTCAATCCAGGGGATGAGATATCAACTTTCATAAATAGAAGGGACAAATCATTCCTTGACTTATCCATTAATAACATTCCATTTGTGATGCACCCAATATAAGATACTTCCCACCAACATTTGGCATGACAGTTTTCATCATAAAATCTAATTGTGTGAGTCATGAAACATATTAATGATAATCATAAAGTCTAAAGACCATTACACATGCTCATAGATAAGAATTTCTGATTACACCAAAATATGTGGAATTCCTACTGGTGGGTCTGTTCTCATAATCACCCATCTTGGAGATTACCATGTGGGAATTTCATGAGAGGAATTCTCATTTGCATACAAGTAATCGTACATGAGGGTCTATATACTACATGTCCCATCATATTATGTCACCAAACCATGAAACTTTATTTAAGAATACTATCATTGCACTTCAAGGTTCTCATCATAAAGGGGAACTACAATGACCCTATCAATGTGACAAATACTCTAGGGAATTATTACATTATAGTCATGCAGAAAAATGAACAATATGTAATTAGATGTTTAATATTTATATACATTAAATATTCATGTACTCAATGTACAAACATTTGGTTCTAGGACACTAAATCTAAAAGACTCCCACTTTTACTAGAACCAACTTCTTTCAACTTTCAGTTCACTAGTCCCCACATGATGATCATATTTCTACTTAGTTAAGGCTTTAGTCAATTGATCCACCATGTTTTATTCCAAGGGAATAATTCTCACTTCAAATTCACCTCTGAGAAAAATCCCTCAAGAGATGACACTTCAAAAGAATGTGATTCGTCTACTGATGTGACCTTGGCTCTTTTGTGAGAGCCACCACTATAGTATTATCACAATAGAGTGTGACGGGAGCTTTACTAGTAGGTAGCACATCCATCTCTTGGATAAAGCTTCACATCCAAACTACATCTTTAGCTTCCTCAGAAGTTGTGATATACTCGGTCCCTTTTTTAGGATCCGCGACCACACCCAACTTTGAGCTCTTCTAGGTCATGAAACCGCCATTAAAAGTGAATACGTATCCCGTTTGAGACTTCATGTCATATTGATCATTATGGAACTAAAATATTCTTATCCTATGATTACTAGTTCCTCATATCCTCTATAAACCAATAACATATCATTAGTATGCCTCATATACTTAAGGATGGTTTTGACTTCCATCCAATGGCGGTCACCTGGATCAAGTGGATATATTTCTACCACACTTAATTCATATGTGACATCTAGCCTAGTATATATCATATCATACATGACTGAACCAATCATTGATGTCTATGGAATCCTTTCCATTCTCTTTATTTCCACAGGCATATGAGAACACATTTTCTTAGAAAGATGAATGCGATGTGACACTGGAAACAATCACATCTTGGATTGTTCCATATTGAATCTATTCAGTATCTTGTTAATGTATTTACTTTTACGTAGGCCAAGAAACCTCTTGGATCCATCGGGTTGGATCATTATCCCATGAATATATGTTGGCTTAAGTATGTCCTTCATGGAGAAGCATTTTTTTAACCATTCCTTAACAGACTATAAGACTGGTATTTCATTTAAAATAAGTAATATGTCATCAACATATACTATTATGAAAATGAATGCACTCCCACTAAACTATTTGTAGACCTAAGGCTCACATTCATTCTTTATGAAACCAAATTATATTATTTCTTCATCGAAATAAATAATCCATGACTTGGATTATTTCTTTAATCCATAAATATATATATTTTTTCAACTTTTATATCTTATTTGAATACTTGGAGTCACTATCATTTCAGGTTTTTTCATGTAGATATCTCCTTGAAGGTTTCTTTTATGGAAGGAAGCTTTTTCATCCATTTTCAAAATTTAATAGTCATGGTAACCGACAATGGCCATTTGAATTCTGATTTATCTCAGCATTGCAATTGGTGAAAAGTTTTTGATGTAGTCAATTCTAGGACACTGTTTAAACCCTTTTACAACCAGTCATTCCTTATAGGTATTTACATATCCTTTCATGTCTAATTTCATCTTCAATACCAATTTGAAACTAACAGACTTTACATCTACTTGAGGATCTACCAAAATCCAAAGTTGGTTTTGGTACATGTAATCCATTTTAGAATTCATGGCTTCTTGCCACTTGGAAATTTTTGTGCCACTTACTACTTCATTATAGGTTAAAGGATCATTATTATCAACAAATAATGACACACCATCCTTAGTAACTAGAAAACTATACCATTCTGGTTCTCTAACCTCTCTTGTACTCCTATGCAGTACTTTCGACTCTGGAACATATCTTTATTCCATAAGGCATTGTGAAATCTACTCATGAACCAACTTTTATGTACCTTGAGCCTCGACTTCATTAAATTCTATCTCACTCCAACTATATCTTTTTGTTATGTTCTACCAATTAAGGAATAAGTTGTGTCATTCCACTATTAACTTTTGGTTTTAGGGGTCTTCTAGGCAATATCCTCTTGTTTCCTTTGGGTATATTATAATGGTATACCTTGTGCCATAGGGTGCATGTTTTTTACCTGAATAGGCCTTAACAAATGTTTCACTTCCCCACATATTTAAATTCGATAACATGGATCTTATTCCACTTTGAAGCTAATATAGAATAACATTTATCGATTTAGTGGGTACTTGGTTTTGTTTGGGTGCCACTATTTGTACCGCATATCCCTAAAAGGATAATGGAAGAAATTCTCGACTCTTCCTTAATATCACCGTATCCAACATGGTGATGTTCCTCCTATCGCTTACACCAATCCACTTAGGTGTGTAAAAAGGAGTGAGTTAGGATAGGATCCCAAATTCATATAAATAGTCAATGAAGTCTTGGTTAAGATACTCTCCACCTCAGTATGAGTGTTGATTCTTAATCTTTATACTGAGCTGGTTCTCAACATAAATATTGTATTCTTTTAACTTATCAAAAGAATATGACTTATACCTTATTAAGTAGATATATTCATATCTTCTAAAATCATTAGTAAAATTTATGAAGTATGAGTACCCGCCCCTTGATTAAACTGAAAATGGTCCACAGACATCGGCATGAACTAATTGAAGAAGCTATTTAGAACTTTAACCTTTCCCACTAAATGGGGTTCTTGTCATTTTTTCTTATAAACATTCATGAAATACACCAAGATTTTTTAGTTCGAAAGAATATAAATATCCATCTTGATGGAACTTTTTCTAGAATTTCTCATTTACATGACCTAGATGGTGATGCCAAAGTTGGGCGTGGTACGAGGCATGTGAAGTAACTTTGTTATTGATTTACATTACTTGGTTTGTGTAATACAACACATAAATACAATTACATAAATTTCCCTCACTAAAATAATTTCTTTCTTTATAAAATAAGTAACATTCATTTCCAAACATGAAAATAATTCCATTTTTATCAATTCTAGATATATAAATAATGGTTTTGGTCACAGGAGGCACATAATAACTACCCTTTAACACAAAGATCATCCTAGTCGACAATGTGAGGTGGTAGTCCCAGACATCCACAATATCAAGTCTATCTACGTTGGATGCTCATAGATCTACCTCCCCTTGGTAAATTTTCTTGAATATACTTGGTTCCTATAGTTGGGTACCTAAGTGAGAACCAAATTATTTATCTAATTACCAATTTATAGAAATAGATAAATTGAACTTGATAAAAAACGCACCGGAAGCTTCCCCTTGTTTATTTGGCTAGGTGTAGTTTTTCTTCTAGTGGCCTTTCTTTCCACATGGGAAACAAATAGATTCTTATTATATTTTCTCCCATTTGATCTTCCTTTTCACATAAGGTAGTGAAGAAACTTTGGGCTTAAAGATATTTTTACTTATGGTTCATTTTATTCATCATATGGATAGAATGATTTTCATGCTTCATGTCTTTACCCACTTAGAGAATGCAGATAAGATAATCAAAAAGATACTTCACAATGTTGTTCATATTAAAATTCACACCAAAACTAGAAAATATATGAGGTTGTTATGAGAGAATGAGATTGGTATCCAGTTCTTCAGGGTGTTTAAAACCTATAACCTCATAATGCTCAATTTATCCAATGAGCATGACTACGCAAGGTCCAACTGGGGCACCCTCTCCAAGAATACTTTGAAAGAGATCTTTGGAGATCTCAAAGTATTCCTATCTATCTCCCTCCTAGTAAATACCATGGATTCGCCCAAGCATGCTATATATATATCCATGTTTTCATGGGACATCATGAGTTCACTAGACATTGATGATAGAATCAAAACTTTAATGCCGACCGCTTCATTCATATGTTTATCGTAGACCAGGAACTCTTCATCACTCACCTCTAGGGAAGTCATATCAGGTAATGAGGACTCCAACACATAATATTTCCATTCATGGTGTAGAATAACCCAAAGGCATCAAAACCATTCTTATAATTTACTGCTGGTGAGGATGTTGTCTTTATCCAGTATTGATTGCAGGGATAGTGTGGTTAACGAGTATGTAATTTTTTGTTCTACAATTGAATGATCCAATTATTAGTACATTCTTGATTAAATTCTATGAGAAATAATAAATTGATTTTTTATGTTTCCCACTATTTTATCATGTATCGATGGCCCTCACCATTAAACCCAGAATGTCTATTTTATAGGACATTTTAGTGGAAATGATCCATATTCCCCTTTACATAACCCCAATAAGGGTTGGACAAGCTATTTGAATTAATTTAGGTAGTCATGTCTTTGCCAACTGTGGGCTCCCCACTCCTTGATCCATTGAGTTGACTCCCCAAACCTGAAATCCTGACTTGGATTTCCTTAACACATGCCCCCAAATTTACACTAAGACTAGAAAGGGATACTCCTCTTGATGTAAAATGGTTATGTCAACCCGAAACATTTATAAGATCTTCCGGTATAAAAGTATATTCCTTAACAAGGGTTGGTCATACTCATAGTTTTATTGAGTATTGACCTAAATCAAGTAACATAAGGCTTGGTCTGACATAATATTTTATTGAAGGTTTTTTTATCTCTTTTGAAAAATTGATTTGTATAATTATCACATGCTTGTTAATATTAAATGGTACTTACATTAGTGATTAAACATGTGTTGAGAATATTTATGCATGACTGTAGTTTATTTTAGTTTCATCTTACATGCTCGTTAATTCATTCACTATGTTTTCGAACAACACATCCAAAATGAAAAACCCTGCAACTGATAGAAATAAAATAAAATTATGGGAATGATCATGATACTTTCTAATGGTTAGTTTATGTAGATGTTGATAAACTAACCCTGAACTATGGGAGACACACCTTGAACTATTTAAGGTTCATGTTTACAGCTTTCCACCTATCCACCTTTGTATCTCTTTGAATTTTTTTTCCTAGATTGGTCCGCCTCCATAAGGTTGGAAGTTCCATCCATTACATATAATTTTTAACTCACATACAGGTGAGGGGTAAAACAGGGGTTTAAATAAAAGAAATCATGTGAACGTAGGCCTTAAAAATTAATGATTAGTGATGTATCACATGCCAACGATTTAATTTTAAAAAATAAACTAAAGAGAAACTAAAAACATAAAAAGGTCTGGTCTATCTCATGATCACCCACATACATGTAATGAATTATGAATTTAATAAAACTAGAATTAAATACTCTAATCATTCTTATTAAAAAAATCAATCTTGAATCGATTAATTGTTATATTTAATTAATCAATCATTTTATCTCAATGGTTTTCTGAATTTCCTTGAGATTCTCATCCATTTAATTTTATTTTAAATAAATTCATTTAAAATTAACCTTGTACATAAATGTACCATGGAGGTAACATGGTGAAGACCCATTCGAATATACCCAACATGTAATATATTTGTATAATGGTTTACTCTTGTGACATATGGCATACATGATTTAATGCCTACAATCAAAATGTGTACTTCACGAATAGTTATATGAACACATGATTTTTTAAGCCATGTGTTATGCTTCGTTGCATAGAGAAACAACCTGTAATAGGATTTATACATGATAAGTATTTCTAAAAATTACACAAAAAATAAAATTTTAATTCAATGTAATTTAGTAATGTATATAGTGTGTATCTCTGACTACACAGTGTGTATTACCTTCACCCTCTTATATGAAGTACACTCATAGGTACTTGATGTGTGAACTATACTTCAGAAATCTTGGAGTACATGACGGGTCTAGTGGGCCACACGCTGTGTTGTCTCTGGGTTACACAGTCATTGGTTTGCTGAACCGTGTATGGGATACACGGTTTCACCCTAACCCAAAACGGAATACACACTATATCTAGTGGGCCACACAATATGTAATCTGCTAATTGTGTGCCTGTATATCATGGTTAACATATGGTGTAAGAATTAACTACATCACATATAATAAATGCACACATATTGAGTAATTAGAGAATTACTCCCGATGCGTTGAACACAGCTACACGATGTGTAATCCATATTGCATAGTGTGTATGGTAGATTACAGAGTGTGTATCATCGGTTATGTTGAATATACTATTGTGTTACCTAGAAAGAGTCATCGATACCTCCATATGAGATCGTCATTTTAATTTTCATCCAAAAATTAAACATTTCTCTTAGATCTTCGAGAAACGAAAGAGGAAGAACTGATCATGAAATTTAGATTAGAAGAATGATTAACCTTGATGTAAAAACTAAATAATTAAAGCATAAATAAAAAATGAATTATTTAAATTATTTTAAATGATGATGATCCCACTCTTATACCACATGAAGGCTCTAGATGCAGTGGATGCATGGTGTTTGGGTGGGTTACATTTTATTTGACTGTAATTGAAGACCAATCCAGGATTAATAAGATGATGAATTCTAATATCCATGGATTAAATAAAAGATTTATAAAAAGAGAATAAAATCAACGAATCCAATAAATAGGATCTTTCACATCATGGTTATAATTAATTTATTAATTTATGAAGAAATTATATTCCTAGGTCTTTGGTACTGTCTTCATTGATGGTCATTGATTTGCCGGAATGACCCTTCAGGATTTCCTTCATTGTGTTCATGAGGATCCAATGTAGAATCCCTCTAGGGGTGATCCACATGGGCTCTAATGGCTTCCAATCAATGACACTTGTTCTCTAGATGATAGCGCAGAAAATCGAAGGTCTTGTGTCGATCGTTATTGATCGCTCATTATTCATTCTTGAAGAACTTTTCTCATTCTTGAGTGGGTGAGGGTAGAGAATAGTCGATAGAGAGAGATTGTTTGGCTATAAAATTATCTAGTTCCACAAGCGTCCATGGTACAATAGGCTTACCCATCTATTAATCGTACATGGGTTTTAGTTACAATATTTAATTATTTAACAATGATTAAATGCAATTATAACCATTATAGAAAACCTATTCCACCTAACAACAATAATGACGTCATTATTTTTGGTGTGACAACTTGCGAAAAACTGAACCGTAAATGGAATCTCAAGCCACATATTGTTAAAAATATGATTATTTATTGTGCCAACTTACACAAAGTGGATAAATAATATTTACTTACTTATAAATAATTAATCTATCTCTGGAAAAGGTCTTTCTCCACTCGAAACCCCTTTCCATTTATTGAACACCAGAATAAATATTTCATTCTTTTATATAAATACTTTTATTTACAAACTTGTATATAAATATTTATTAAATTTTCAATAAAATAAATAAATAAAGTTTATTCAAAATCCAGTAAATACATATTTATTTAATTTATGCAATCATTTTTACCAAAATAATATTATTCCTTAGTCTTGAGATTAATATTTATTCCATTAATTAAATTAAAATGTAATTTAATCGAGACCATAAGAAACACATAGTGTGTGACCCTCTAGGATTATTTCTCATTGGCATTAGTCGGCCTTTCATAAAGTCCAGGATTACTATCTAGTAATGGGTCAAGGCACCCAAGAGAAAAACATAAAGTCAAAATGACGACATCTACGTATGAACAATCATTGTGTAATATAATCCATTTGTCACAATATCTCATCAAGTAGGTTTTTTGATAGGATCATCAACCTATATTCTTGATATTCCATTCATTAACTACCTAAAATAAACTCGTCATTATGCCATAGCAATGGAATTTAGGGTGACCGTTCCATTTCAATCAAAGGGTTGTGATATCAACTTCCATAAATGGAAGGGAAAAATACTTCCTCAACTTATCCGTTAATAACATTCCATTCATGACACACCCAATGTACCCTACTTACCTCCAATATATGGCGTGCCGATATTTGTTAGAAAAACCTAGTACGCGAGTCTTGATACGTAATAATGATAATCTTAATGTCTAAGGACCATTACACACACTTGTATATAGGAATAGCTGATGAAACCAAAACATATTGAATTTCTAAGAGTGGGTATGTTCTCATAATCTCAAGTCTTGGAGATTAGAAAATGTGAACATCATGAGAGGAAGTCTCATCTATTTATGAGTAATCACACCTGATGTTCTGTATACTATGTGTCCCATGATAATATGTTATATAACAAAAGAATTATATCTTATAATACTATCATATCACTTCAAGGTTCTCATAATAGTAGGGAAATATTATGAATTTATCAATGAAAAAAATACTCTAGGTCATTATTACATCATTGTCATGCAGAACAATGAACAAATTCATTAGGATGTCCCTCTCCACAGATCAAGACCTGAATTCTACCCTTTCAAAAGAAATCATTGAGTTAGCCTATACTTTATAAGTAGAAACAAATGATCTTAACTTGACACAGGAGATGTTCCAAAACATTAGTAACTTTGTCCTTTAACTTCAAGGAGGTGAGAATTTACTTGATCCCATGATGGCCCCATCTGGAGATCTTAATCTGCCAGGTGATGACTCTGGCTCTCATACTCTAGTAGTATCTCAGACCACTAAAGTTATGGCCTCATCTCCCCTTCAGGATCCAGACTCCACGTCTCCCATAGGGGTCAACATTGATTACACTATCATTATACACCTTGAATTGGTGAAACCGAAGGTTGCTATCCCCCCATCTAACATTTCAGATGGTGGCACTTCTGGTGATGGCAGAGCTCCCCTCTTTGCTGACAGTCATGAATATTAAAAAGATCCATGTGCCCCCCCCCCTGTGGATTCAGTGAATCCTAACCCTATCATGGAAGTTATGGATTTGGATCCCACAGCTAGGGCCCCTTCTATCTTACCTGATCCAGCCGAAGTAGTGGTTTCTGGAAATCCGGATGAGATTGCTGGTCCAGTGGTTGAATCCTGCACCCCCAGCAGCGAGATTGCAGCACATATTGAACCTGATTCTAGTGTCAAGAACATATCAGCCAACTAGGATAGTGCAGTGACACGTATCCCTAATAGATCCAACACTTCTTGTCCAGAAAGGGGGAATCCATACATTAAAGATCTTATTAAAGGTATCCCCATTCCTAAAAGAAAAGTGGGGAGACCTCCAAAATCAGGCAACAAGAAGGTTTTGGAAAATAAGAAAGGGGCTTCTGGCCCTGGATCAATTTCAAATGAATATTTTATTTTGGAATTTCCATGGTTTGGAAAACCAAGAAACCACTATGTACTTATTACACCTTATTCAGACACATAGACCTATCCTCATGTGACTGTCTGAACCTAAAAGAATTTTCTCCTCCAGCATTTCCAACCTAGAATTCATGGGCTTCGATCTTATTGACACCAATAGATGCTCTTCTGAAATTAAGAGTCTTTGGGTCTTGGCACACTCCTCCTTGTCCAGTATTTCCTTTTTTGCCTCCACTAAGCCGTATGTCACTTGTGAATTTGATTTTATTGGTATTCACCACTCCTGCTCTTTCATTTATGCGTTTAATAGGAACCAGGACCATAAAATCTTATGGATGGATATAAGTTCTCTTAATTCTACTATCCTTGGCCCGTGGATTATTCTGGGAGATTTCAATTCTATTTTTCATCTGGATGAGAAGATGGGATCTATGACTAACCCTATCTCCTCCAGGGAATTTAAAAATTATGTTGAAAGCAATGAGATTATTGAGTTTAACCTAGTTGGATCAAAGTATACTTGGTAAAAAAAGATTTATAAATAGGTTTGTTGCTAGAAGAATTGATAGAACCTTTGTAGATGAATCCTCTTTGGACTTTTGGGATTCTATTTCCTCTTCAACTCTTCCAAGGCTTAACTCGGACCACCACCCTATCTTGGTTAATCTTGTTGGAAGAGACTCTAGGCCCCCACTTCCCTTCTGGTTCAATAAATCATGGGTGACTCACAATGGTTGTAGGGATTTGGTTCAAAGAGTCTGGAATTCTATCCAATGTAGAGATGATGCCTATGCTTGTGTTCTCAAGCTCAAAACCCTCAAGAAGCACTAAAAAACATGGAGCAAAAACTGTTTCAGCTGTATTGACTCTGACATTTCCTCCCTTTAGACGTTGCTTCATCAAGATCAATAGGCCAAAACTCACAAATATTTCTCTAATAATCTCGTGGATGAAGTTGAGATGACATCCAAGCTTAATAATCTTCTTAGCCTCAAATATGCCTTGAAAAGTGATGCTTTCAGGGTTAAGTGGTTTAAGGATGGCGATAGAAACTCAAAATTCATTAATTCACTCCAAAAAATCAGGAAGGTCTCTAGGCCTTTCTTCGTGATCAAGGATGGTGATCACTTCATTGATAACAGGAGGGACCTCTCAAAACACGTTGTTTCCTATTTTAAGAATATTTTTTATGGTGTATCCCATAATTTTTCTCCTGAGGAGATTATTATTCCAAGGCTTGTTCGTTGAGATGAAAATTCCACTCTCACTTCTATACCTTTGGATTTTGAAATCAAGGAGGCTTTTTTTAGCCTCAAAATCGAAAGATCTCACGGACTAGATGGTTTTGGAAACTACTTCTTCCAGACTTATTGGGATATCATTCAAGTTTATGTTTTCAGATTGATAATTCATTTCTTCAAATGGGGATCTCTTCCTCAAGGGCTAAATGTTCAGTTTCTATCCATTATTCCCAATGTGGATAATGCTAATGAGATTCATTTTTTTAGACCGGTTGTCTTGGATAACACCATTTTCAATATCATTAGAAAAATTTTTGCTAAGAGACTCTCTCCTATTGCTTGAAAAATTGTTTCTCCTAACCAGTTTGGCTTCATTAAAAGAAGATCAATCCAGGACTGCCTTATCACTGCATCTGAATGTGTCAACGTTCTTAAGAAACCCTCAAGGGGTGGAAATATTGCGCTCAAACTTTATATCAGGAAATATTTTGACACGATGAGTTGGCATTTCATTTACAGTGTTCTATCCTTATTTGGATTTGATAGTATATTTATTAACTGGGTGAAAGATATTTTAAGATCTTATCACATTTACATTCTTCTTAATGGTTCTCCTGAAGGATACTTGGATTTTTCTAGATGGGTTAGACAAGGTGAACCTATATATGTTATTATTTTCTCTATCGTTGAGGACTATCTCAGAAGGATTTTTTACATCATGGTTGGCAATGGGAAAATGAGATTAATTTCTACTGGTAGGGATCCTCTGGCTCCCACACATTTAATGTATTCTAATGACATTATTTTTTCACTAAAGGGGAAAAAGAATCATTAACAACATAAATAGAGCACTACTGCATTATGAAAAGATCTCTGGTCAAGGGATCAGTTGGGGAAAATCTTTTCTCTACTTTGGAAGGAATATCTCTATTAATAGGAAGCTAGACATTATCAAGAATTTGGGAATTCGTGAGGGATATCTTCCCTTTATCTATCTTGGGGTTCCTTTGTTTTAGGGAAGACCGAAGGCCTGCTACGTTTCTGACATCATTAGCAATATCTAAAGGAATCTCTCTTCCTGGAAGGGAAAGTCCCTATCCATGGATGGTCGTGTTTGTTTGGTGAAATCAGTTATTACTTCGAAGTTAGTTTACTCCTTTATGGTTTCTCAATGGCCTAGTTCTATCATCAGAAGCATCAATATCTCAATTAATAACTTTTTCTGGAGTGGTAGCATGATGTAAAGAAAGATTACTACTGTTTCTTGGAACTCCTATTGCAAGTCTTATGACTCAGGGGGATTAGGCATTAAGAATCTTGGACACTTTTATGACTCTTTGTAGGCCTGTTTTCTGTGGGAGCTCATGAATTGTAATTCTGTATCTCTTGGGTTTCTCTGGGCTTGATTTCTACATAAACTCAACACAAGAAACTACAACTACTTCAACTTCTCGGTGTGGCCTGCTTTTAAGTCTGTCTTTGCATCTATTGATTCTCACTCTAGATGGCTTGTTTCTAGGGACTCTTCTCTCCAATTTTGGAAATGGAATTGGACTGGTACCCCCTAATTAACTCTCTTGTGGGTGAGGAAAATAATTTGAATCTAGAAACTTCTATAAAGGACTAGCTATGTATTATGGAGAAACTACCAGATCACATTTGTTGCACTGTGGGGAAATATGTTTTCTCATATAGAGATGATTTTTGGGCTTGGGAACCTTTTGTCAATGGAGTCCTCAAATCCAAACTGTTTTATAGGCACTCTAATTATAACTCTCCTAGCATGAAGTGGCTTGGAAACATGAATATGAATTTTATCAGGCCGTCACTCTCTATTCTTGTATGAAGACTAGCACATGGGAAGCTGCCCACAGACTGTTTTCTTCAAGCACGTGGAATCTCGCTGGGTTCCCGATGTGATCTTTTTCATCAACACAGAGATGACATCAATCGTCTCTTCCTAAGCTACGCCATTTCTTCTTCAGTGTGGAAATCCATTGCTGATATTTTTGAATTGATCCTCCCTCGGGTTTCTTCAATTCGTGAGCTAATCATGAGTTGGAAGGGGCTTGTGCTCCCACCCATTCTCAAGAGTCTATTTTAGGTTGTTGTGGAAGAAATAATTCACTTCTTATGGTCCACAAGAAATAAAGGCTCCATGACAGCTTCCAATTCACTGTTGCAGCTGCTATTTCTAGTATTCTTTCTGCTGTTCGGGACTCCAGGCCTCCATTGAAGCACAACTCCTCAAAATTGATCCATGATTTCACTGTCCTCAACAAGATTGGTGTTAGGGGTCGACCTCACCCCCATGGTATGTTTGAGGTTTTTTGGAATCCCCCCTTTATGGGATGGATTAAAGTCAATTTTGATGGTGCCTCAAGAGGTAACCCCAGTCCCTCTGGCTATGGTGCCATTTTCAGAGATCACAAGGGGGCTATCCTTGGCTGTTTATATGGTTCATGTGGCCTTGTTTCATCTCTCAAAGCTGAAATGATCGGTATTATGTCTGTGGTGGAGAAAGCTTATCATCATGGTTGGAACAATATATGGCTTGAATGTGACTCCACCACTAATGTTATTGCCATTAGGAATAGTTCCTCTCATCTATCTTGGAATCTTACTAATCAGTGGACCAAATGCTTGGATCATATTTCTTCCATGAATTATTTCATCACTCATGTCTACAGGGAGGAGAATTATGTGGCAGATGGTCTTGCAAATACGGGCATCAATGGCATTGACTTCTTATGATGTTATGTGATCCCTGATGAACTTCTCTCTTTTATTCAGAGGAACCAATGTAAAAATCCTATCTTCAGACTCCTGTAAGATTTACCTTATTTTTTTCGAATAAAAGAGGCTTTCCCTTTTGGGCAAGTTCTCATTTTAAAATTAAAAAGAAGTAAAAACAGTTGGTTCTAGGACACCAACTCTAATAGACACACCATCTTAAATTTTTCCATTTCAAGTTTAATCATTTTATCCAAACCATTTAACAAAAAATACCATAAGAAAATTCCCATTCAATTAACTAATAACCCTCAAACATACCGCATGGGACTACCCACCCATCTATCTCATTCTAGTTCATTAGAACCATTTAACCCAAGTGCATCAACCTGAAAAGGAGGAAACACATCTCTTATCAAAGGAAACCATATTACATCAACATAAACAACTTAATCTAATAAGGGAAGAATAGGAAAAACACATATCTATAAGATAAGAAAACATATCAGTTTATTCACAGTGTTTTTATCTTGAAGGCAACGTACCTCCGATTGAGGGGTTTTATTTCAAAAACGTGATTTTCTATTCTAAGAAATCATTTAACACTATTAAAAATTCATTCCATAATTAAACTAAAAGTTATCATAAGTATTAAACATGAGACTACTACACTTTGAATCAATGCACAAGGTTAAGAACCCTAACTCAAGAAGACCAAGACAACACTTGATAGACCATGAAATCATAATGGAAGGAGAGAAATACTATCATTATAAAATTATGGTCTAACTATATATCCATGTACATATTAATGTGGTGAAAAGGAATTATTTTGAGTTATAATAAAAGGTGAAATTTTTCCTCATTTCAACATTTATTATGATGTAATGATAGGGTTGAGGAACCTAGTTTTTGTGAAATTTATACCTGAAATAATGAATGAACTTTTGGAAGATACTAATAGCTCGCCATGCTATATTTTTCTTGGATGTAGTAATATGTATAGAGATATCATAGACTATTTTTGGTGGTACAATGTGATGAGATATATTCCATATCATATATCTTCTCCTATGGTATACCAGTATTTTAAGGATGAGAGATAGAAGTCTAGGGGTATTTTACAAACATTTACCACATCAAAATAGATATGGGAAAACACCACCCTGGATTTCATTTTGGTCTCTCAAAAATTTAAATGGAAAAAATGTAATATAGGATATTTCTGATATGATTTTGAATTTAACAAAAATCATTACTATTAGTGAAAGTTAATATAAAAATTATATTTCATGGATATAAATTCAAGAGTGGTATAGATTCACGGGTTAACACATTGTAATTTACCCTATTATAAAACGAGCACTACATAAATGTTATTAGAAGTATACAGAAAGATATTTATACTAATTTATGTTTCATTAATACATATTGTCATTATATAAATATTATGTGTTAGAGGAAAATTCATCCATTGAATGATATATTGAGATCTGACAAACATTATTTGAAAGAGGGTTGTGATCAACACCAACCATTAATAATGGTTTCATAAAACAATAACTTTCACTAGAGGATTTTGATGAATTTTGATGATTAACATAAGAGAAAGAATGGTAGAAATATTTAATACTACGATAATGTTGGTTAAATAGTGATATTTTGACTTATCTAGTTGAGGAAATGGTAGAGAAGTTTAGAGCCATTCAACATCACATCAAGGAATCTCATTGTCTTGCAAATATTTTTGCCGACAATCCTCAGAGACATCTATAACTCAATGCTAGTGAGGATGGTTTTATATGATTTTACCCACAAAAAATGTTTATAATATTTTAAATGAGAGGGAAACTAATCCATAGGTATATTTTTATTTTTGGGATTCTTGATCGAGTAGGGAATATGTCATATCATATAACACTCCCACCAAACCTATTTGAGATTCCGGATGTGTTCCATGTATCTCTCCAAAGGATGTACATACCGAGTCATTAAAATTTACTCAACATAGAGGTTATAGCAATAGATCATAATACTAATTTAGATGAAAATATAGTAAAAATAATTTATTGTAGATATAATGTTGTATATAAAAAGAAAACTCAAAATATTTTCATTATTTAGATGAATAAAAAATTTAATGAAGCTACATGGGAACCTAAATATGTGATGATGTAGAGATAACATCATTTTTTTTATCAAAGTGTTAGAATTAATGGGAAAATATTAGATTTAAGACATGGTAGAATGTAAAAACCCATGATTTTACATGTATTTACTTTGAAATAAATCATGATTCATTCTATTGAATTCACTACAAGCAACCTCTAGTTTAATGAACTGTGATATAGTAAACTATTATAAACAAGTTTCTTAATTCGACATAATGAATTATTATAACATTAAAAAACATGCAATTTTTTTTAAAATAATTAATATGTCTTGATTAATTTGTAACAAATATGTACTAATTTCATAGTAATGTCATGTGATGCTTCAAAAATATATTTTCTTTGAAAGTGGTTTTGTCACATTTTTTCACATGAACGTTATAACTAATTTCCAAAAAAATAGGAATTTCATTTGAGTAAATTAAGATAATTATTAAAATAACCAATTAAGTATTAACTATGTCTAAATATTAATGAATTTTTTAAATTGATATTTTTTGTATTGAATAGTGAAAAATAATTATTTTAATACAAATTATCAATTATTTTGAAGTGAATAGCCCAATATATATTAATATAATAATAATGTAACATTATTATCACCTAATTAGATAAAATATAAATAAATAAATAATAATCATCAATATACTTTATTTTTGTATAAGATATATTTTTCCCTTAAACCATAATTTTATTAAAAACAGTTTTTACGCAGGAAAGTTTTTTAACATGAAATATTAATTTAATTAAAAATAATTTATTTTTATATTAAATATATATATGATATATTCATTATAATATTTTATCATTATTTTTGTTTTTCTATATGGCATGTAATGGATGTAAATTTTGTTTTATCCTTAGAAATCCATTTTTCAAATATGTTTTTTCATTGCTGTGTACATGATTAACTGGAATTAAATTCATTCACATAGTGAAAATGAAGTTGATATAATGGATTTATATTTTTATTTATAATAATTTATATAATTTAATATTTACATCTTATTTTTTGTTCAAAATAAACTATAAATATTCTGTTAATTTATTACCACGATTAATGTTAAAAAGGTTTTCACGTGTAGGATAAACCATGTGATAAGGGTTGAGTTGTCCCCAAATCCTATATAATTATTATTTTATGATGATATATAAACATTTTATTATTTTTATTTTTATTTACTTGAAATTTGGATACACTTTCCAATGAATGTGACCTTAAATCATGGAAATCTTTAATGAAAGTCCATGTGTATACCTCCCCTCACTTATAATAGGGGTGACTTATTGTACCTTATGAACAATATTTGATCCGTTTAGCTCAGAAATTACCTACTATAACTCTTAATATAACCCTTATCTTCATTCAATATCATCTGGTCTTCTCTTAAGAATAATCCTTCCAAGATTAAGTAGGAAGACAATGGAGTTCTGTTAAAAACATTATATTGATATTAACCATTCCCTTTCAATTTTATTTCTCATATATAATCACTAAAACTATTGTATCCATTAAAATATCATAAATATATTTTCATAAATGTATTTATATGTTAATCTTATAATTCCAAAACCATTTATCACCACTTCTCCATCAAAGGGTAGTTGAACATATGGATGATGGTATGTGTGGACTGCTTCCTCCACCAAGATTTATAAATAATTTTTTACAACCATCATTCATGTAATAATGATATGAAATATTTGATTTTTACTTATCATATCCATGTAATATAGAATAATATATAAAGTTCAATTAATATTTACCTTTTTTTAGTTCCATCCATTTAAAATTCAAACATCACTTGTGTATACTTATAGACAATCATCACCATGTAGTATTGTAATTCATTTCTCATAACCACTTAATTAGAATGGTTATAAATGTTTATATAAGTATTATATATGTTAATTTTACAATTAATAACATTATATAGATATAGGAACCATGATCAATTTTCATGAACCAATATTGTTGAACTAATATAGACCTGAAAATGGAGTAATTGAAACCCTATATGATGACATTAATAGTGAATTATTAATAAACAGTTTTTGAAATGATATAAGTGGATAATTTTAGATATTATATGTATGAAAATTATTATATTATATTTTCATAATGAAAATAAATTTATTATAAATGAGTTTATAGTGATTATGAATCATTTTATAGATATTATATGACTGTCTATTTCTCATTTTCAATGTTGTGTGTCGTATTTAATATCACACACCATCATTTAATTTATGTGTTGTGATTACAATATAATGAATATAATTTTAAATAAAAATGAAATTAATAGCGTTTTAATAGATATGTCAATTACTTTATTTTTATGTCATTTGATTAATAATATACTAATTTTGTAAGGTTTGTTTCATAACATTTTTACACATGAAGTCAAATATTAGTAATGTGAACCAATTTCTTATCATTTGGGGTATAAAAATACCTTAAATTTATTTTGAAATACTCCATGAATTAGATCATGTTTTTTATAAATCCATATTATTTCAAAGCATCCAATTAATTTTTATTCATTGATTACAAAATCATTATGGGTTTTTTCATAATCTCATTCTAATCGGGACTGGTTATCTTGAAATTTATTATTATGAAATTATATGTTATTTCTCTCATAGGTCAAATTTTTATTCTTCACGTATGTTTATTTATAAATATTTCATAGTTTTCATTATTTTTATTCTCTTTATATACTCTAAACACCTAATGATTTTTTAAGGAACACCATCATTTCTATCTCATATGTCATGAAACATTTTACCCATGTACATATTTTCATTAAAATGTTTGGCATAATGTTACTAATATTTTCAAATATATGAAAATTTACACTTTAATTTTTTTTAATTTTCTATAATAACCTTTTAATAGAATCTACTTATAATTTTCTATACAAGGTGCTTCTGAATTTTCACCAAAAATGATAATGAACTTTTTGGTTTAACGCATGTCAAATGGTTAATTTTATCCACCATCATGGGTTATATTTTCTTTGCAGATTACTCTATATTTTTCCATAATTTTTTAATGAAACATATTTGATTAATATTTTTAAAAAAATTATTCAAACTATGTTATTTCAAATATAAATATTATTTCCATCATGAAATGTTCTAGTGACATTAAAATGGTATTTTTATGTATAAAAACATATTTTGATGTTTCTTTTGATCTACTTGAGATATGATCCAAATGATATCGTCTTTAACATTTTTATTAATGTTTTATGACTATGACGATGAAAATTTTCTAAAACCTGTATCATTTCCATGAAATATGATTCTCTGATATAATTATAGTTTTATGATCCTTTAGAACACATATGTAGGGTTTTAATTATGTGATGTATGGACATAGAAATATATATCAATGAAATATCATTGGTACAAAAGTAAAAAATATTATATAATAAGGAATGTAATGAGGTGTAATAAAAGTATAGTAAAGGAAATTTTTCAAAAAGGTAATCTTGGGAGTGAACGTAGAATATGTGAAATTGTAGAATTGGGAGTAGAAACTATTCACCATGATAGTCTTGGAAGTGGAACTTAATTAGATCTATGAAAACTTTGACATCTCTCAACTCCATCTATATCATCACAATAACTCCAATGTAATTTACTACAGATATATGGATATCATGGATAATGTCACACTCATGGAGTGTCCTATATATATCTAGGATCATCAAAGGAAGGTACTTCATTGAAAGAGTATTCATTTTGATTCTATTTTTAAGAGGGATGGTGGCATATACTAGATCAATTAGTAGCGTGATATGTAGACTCATTCCCATCAAACTAAGTTTTAATTATTTTTTCCTTTTTTCATTGCCTTGATGCTATGATATTTAATCTTGTTCGTTTAGGAGGTGTTATTTCTATTAGTTATGTAAGGTTTGATTAAATAATTTTCCTTACCAATATGGGAGAACCCTTTCCTAATCAAGACACATTATACTCTGACACAATTTAAAACCATGTGGGTGTGTTGTTTCCAACAAATGTAGATAATATCGTGATATGGGAAGCATATTTTTCTTTATTTATGTTATTGGGGGAATTAATGGATCTTGGTTTTGGAAATCATTACATTTTATAATGTGACTTATGGAATAGTTATGTGGACTTTTTGTGTTAGGAATGTGGCTAGATGATGGGATGATATAGTGTAATTCCATTTGGACATAAATTAGAACCTTGTGACGTAGCAAAAAATAATGGTTGTTTGTACATATTTCCAAAATTAAAATTTGGGATTGGTTTGGATTCATGAGGAAAATAGTAGAATGATATTTATCTGATGCAACGTAATGGACTATCTAGCTTGATAATTTGTGCTAATTCTTGTGGTAGAGGTGTCTGGGGAAAGTCCCTAAGATTTTGGACTGTGAAAAGAGGACACATATATGATATTTAGGAATATGACTACTCTATTTCATGGAGTAAAGGGTTGTGTTAGAAGTGATGTGAATACAACATGGAGAAGGTAGGTTCCGATTTCGAGTCCACGGGTATGATTTTCATGGATTCTTTTGTTTATGAAATAGTAGTGGTGTGAATAGGCTCTAATATATGGATAATTTATGGTTTTCCATTCAAATTAAGAGTACTTGTGACATGGACCCATCAATATGCTTTGGAGTTTAGAGGAATGAGTTTTATGGTCATTTTATTTTTAGGGAAGCTATGCCATCGACTAGGGTTATGACATTGACCATTTCATGGAAATATCATTATATAGAAAAGTGGATTTTTATGTTCTATGGTCTTTCTATATGTTTTATAGACCTATGATATAAATCTCACAATGTTTATCAAACATGAATTTTAAATGCTATGTTACAGTGTGTTACCTCCTACTATGTCATGGTCTTCCCCATTTCGTTAGTTATGCATCATAGTGTCCTATAATGATATGTGGTCTTATATTTTCCTGGATACCTATTAAAACCATAATCCCCAAAACCCTATTCCATTTAGGGATTTTATCTCATATTTTAAATAACTAAACTATATCCCAAAGTGGTATTCTAGACCTATTTTAGTGGAACTATGTCATGGAAATTGGTGATAAATCAATGGGTTTTAAGTGAGTTATTTATATTTCTTCTCAAAATTTCCAACAAAGTTATCACATAGGAAGGATTTATATCAAGGAGTACTATGTCTTTTAGTGTTGTTGTGGTAAGGTAATGATATCTATTGGAGCTATATCGATTCATCATGGTGTTTCCCTATGTTCTTATTCTCAGTGGTGGTCTTCCTCTTGATCCAACCATAGGCGGTGGTTTAGAAATATTATTTATTGTCAGGGATCCTTCATCTCTATTCTAATTTTACATTTAGGTGGGATTATTCCTTTTTTATTTGGATAATTGTATAAATTTAGATTAATAATGATAATGAATTTGTATAATTTAAATTGAATTGGAATGGTAATTAAATTTATGCTTTAATAAAGTTTGATCTTGTTGAAATTGATATTATCCGGGCTTGATGTGTTGATGAAAATCATAGTCATTGGTGTATTTGATTGTGCAATAATTTTTGTGATTGTGTGATATAATTTTGAGATTTTTTGTTATCAATGATTTTAAATTGGATAATAATGAATATCAGACTAATAATTTTGTTGTCTGATGAATACGGGATTGTGATTGAAAGCCCTTGAAATAATGAAGTGAATATGATGAAAATCCACATGTTTAAATATAATAAGAAATGTATTTTAATAGTAGTTGTGATGTGTGATTTTGATATGGGGGATGTTTTTTTGAATTTGGCTATTATATAGATGTTGTGAGGGGATGCATTTGTGATTTTTAGTTGCAATCGTGATGTGTGGTTGTTGTGACGAGAAAGTTGTTGTTATGTTTGGGGGTATCAATTTGGGGCTTGTTGTAATGAAAATGTGGAAGAGGATTTTGAATTATTTGTGTTTTGTGGTGTTGATCTAGTTTCATAATAGTGATGGATATATTTTGATAATAATGATATTGAAATGGAATGGGTTGAAATTGATAATGATTGTATGAAATTAAAAAGGGGAATGTGGGTTATAGTTGTAATTATTTAATGTGATGTAATGGGAAGTACAATTTGGTTTTGTTGGGAATTATTGAAAATGTTTTATCCTGAAAAGAACTGTGAAGTTTGGTTTATTTCATCATGATTTTTTATGTGGTGTGATTTATTTGTTTGTGACAGTGAACATAGTGAAGGTTACTAGCCCTTGGGATGATGTTGTGAGTTGGGATAAAACTCTTGTTATGAACTCACAGGTTGGGATTTCGAGAAGAGGATATTTTATATATATTATATTTTTTATTATTTTTATATACACCCACCTTCATAGAGAACCATGTGATACTAACCATATTTTTTGTGGTTTTCCAAACATCTGTATGGTCATGATGAATGGATATCTACCCATCATTTCACAGTATCTCTATATGGAAACATTATTATGAACATGCAGTGATGGATAGAAGAAATTGTTTTACTATGGTGATAATGATTTGATAGCGATATGATTCTTGGTGGGGTCACTATTGAAATTATGAGGGAATATGGTTTATGTACTTTATGTTCACGACACACTACTATCCTCATTATCTAGTTGTGAATTTGATGTGTTGAGCCTTATTTTTTTGGGAAAGATGTGAGGTTCTTGTCCAACAATCTATGGGAAAGATGTGATGTTTTGGAATAGGTTTCGTCTAGAAATATGTGGATTTTTGTCTTATGTTTCTTTAGGGAATACGTAATGCGAAGGAACAAGCGGCTTGAAGAAATATATGATGTATTGTGAATGACCAAGTGTCTTCAAGAAGGTTTCTGAATATAATAAATGGGAACCCCACTCCATCTGATGTTGGGTGTGAGAGAACTAGATCGTTGGGAAATCAGTTTGGGGTAAACATATAGATATGATTCTTTTCATGTTAATATAAAATTATTTGTTATTTTTTTAGTATAAATTCATGAGAAAGGGTTTGTATAATTAACCTACATATGGTGCATTAGATTTTCTATTTTCTCATTGGTGAACTAGTATTCTCCTTTCACATGTTCATGAGATATGTTTTATATAATCCTAATGAGTATACATGATTGTTAACCCTACCAATAAACAAATTTTCTTCATCTTTCATGGAGGAAATTTTGGGTTGTGGTGGATATTACTTGTTTGGACCATAGGAGTTTTCACAGTGTAACTACTATAGTATATTATACCCTATAATTTTTCTAAAATCATTGTATTTATTTCCATTAAAAATGAATTGTGTTTTGGTTTTGGGTCTAAATAATTATATTATGTTTTGGGGTTTCTTATAGTCATTTTTTAAAATTTCGTGATTGTATAATATATATAGGGTAATTATTTATATTTTAGAGTTTCTTATACTATCATTTCTTGTCATTATCCAAGAGCCGACTGGAGGTAGGACTTGTGAGTTCATTATATCTCATACATCATTACTGGCCTAGCAGGTCTACCTATCGGGGGAGGAGTCATGAAAGATAATAAAACCCTATTTATCCTAAAATATTGATTACATCACAAAATAAGGAGATTTTATACTATTAAGATATTTTATATCCTCATGAAAAAGTCTTTGGTCAAATAGCTTCACTAATATAATAGATATTGGATTCTTAGGTTTACTACTTTAATTTTCTATATTGAATAGCATCATTTAAATGAGTGGTAGGTTTTCCTTATTTTATCTAGTTTACATGTATGTTGTGGTGATCTATTTTATGATATATTTATATATTGGATTTCTTGATAAAAGATCTTCCAATAGGTTATTTGTTTCTCTAAAAATATTAATTATATGAGAAAATAAAACCCATAAGTCTTATTAGAAGTCATTTCTTCTAGATTCAAATAGCTTTAATTCCCATGTTTTTGAGAAATTCTTAAATCAGTTTCAGCATTCAGTGTTTTTAGACATTTATGTGAGAAATATATCGGTTAGAATAACCACACTAGTACATAAAAAATTTATTTAAATGTATTATTTAAGTCACATTTACGATGATTTCATATGTAAAGGTATTCAAATAGTTACAGTTACACAAATGATTTTTATAAAGGCAAAAAATGTCATTCAGGTACATAAGAGGATCCAAAAAACATATGTAATAGTAGAGAGTATATTACCAAATCATAGAGTGCCTATGTATGTGTAATGGGATGTTAAAAATTTGTAGAATTATGAATATTCGTATTGTTAAATAAATATTGATTTAATTTTTTTTATACTGTAAAATATTTTTTTAGTTTATAAGATTATTTTAAATCATGTAGAAATATGTTTTGGGGATCAATAATTTATATTGAATAAATTTTTTTTTATCTAAATACCAATTGTTTATAAGTAATTAAATTAAAGGTTAATTAACATACTTGGAATAATTCAAATAATAAAATTCAAAATTAGTTTTTTAACTTATATGGAACGATTTATAAAATAAAAATAAAACTATTTATTATGTACTACTTGGGGGTTTTTTTATGTGTTTCTAACTAACAAAAAATATGATATTTTGATTGAATAAATTTTTTGATACAATTTAATTAAAATAATAAAAGTTATACAACTCATTAAATATGAAATAAATTCCATGTATAAAAAAAATATGAAAGTGTTGATATTGAATTATATAGAAATTTTCATATTCTTGATAAATTACAAATATTTATAATTACCATTTATTTAGGAAATGTTCGTGAATTTTTATCTCATGATTGGGAATCTAATTTAAATTAATGAATAATTTGGTAAATGAATTTTATATTCAGGTTTAGTAAATATTTTTTTTGAAATTTTAAGATTTTTATTCATCAATTTAATAGATTATTTACTTATAATAATTCTATCCATTCATTAAATTTTACATACGACCCCATAGAATTTAGTTTTCATCTTAAATTGCCTAAATTTTTAATTAATATTATGAGAATAAAAAAATTGACTATTTTTTTATTATTAGTTATTAGTGATTTCACAAAGTGACTGAGTTCTTGATAATTATCAACCTTTGTAAATGAACATTGGATCAGACCACCTATTGTCATAGAGGTTATTCCTTTTCTGTAAATATGAGTTTAATTATTTCACTATCGCTTCAAGGTTACTCATTTGGATATTTTCAATATCATATTACTCTAATCAATTAAAGAAAAATTATTCATACCATAGGGTTATGATGAATTTAGATATTTATTATCATACTTTAATCTATTTTTGAGTGATTAAAATAGACATTCATGTTTTGTAAAGAGTTACACATTATTTTTGATTGAACACACTTATTCGGTGGTTGGAATAAGAATTAGAATAAAAAAAATAGAAAAACTGATAAAAATTTAATAAAACATAACTCTAAATTCTTAATAATTAATTTTTATAAATTTATTATACATCTAATATATATTAAATTGTCAACACAAAAAAACCAGCTAAATACTATGTGTGAGATTCCATCTAAATAGACATTTTTGAAGACCTCAATCATTCCGTAAGTTATGTTCTAAAAATTTAGGTTTCTCCTAAATTATCATGTATTAGGAAACTATCTTATAGCTAACCCGATGTCATTCTTGGATAGGTTCTACTATTTTTGACTTCCATTAGTTTTCCTTCAATTATTTTTTTTATTATTTACTTTGATTAACACATAGCTATGAAATTCATTTGAATGATAAAAAATGAATAGATTAATTTTGATCCATATGATACATTAGAATAAATGGAATCTACTACACTATACTTGAATAATAAATGTTATGATTGGGATTAATCCCTATCAAAATTGATAAGTTGTGACGGGAATGTTAAAGATGAATCATTGATTAGTTAAACATGTATATTGTCTCATAAAATGGATATTCTGTTTGGGGTTATCAATTATAGTGAGAGTTCATTTATTTAAATTCTATAATGTAAATATTTAATACATGATAATCAGCCTATAATATATTTTTGATTTAGATTAATGCATATATAATCACATTTATATAGAGATCACTAATATCTGCGACCAATAAAATTGTAAAAATTTTATATCTTAAAATGAGATGTCTTATCATTGAGAAACATGTTACTCAAATAGGAATTTTACAATGATCAATTCCAACATCTCTAACACATTATTTTTTGGATAAAATGTATTATTCACACATTTGTTCTGACAAACACATATTTGGATGTGAGGGGGATTTAATTAATTGTGAATAATATCTTTACATCTATAATGGATAAATTATTGAAGTATTAGAAGTATGGAATTCTGATATTTGTCTACTAAATGGATTAGTCCTAGAATAAAATGATTGATTTTATATTCCCCCTATAAAGAGGAAATTTATTTGTGTATATTCTTTGTAAATCATTTTATTTTCAATGAATATTAGTAAGAATATATTTTTAATATATAAGAATTCATGTTTTTATAATTTGGTATATAACAAATTGTTTATATATTCAAAATATAGATAATCCAATTAATAAAATCAAAAAAAACATCATCCGAGTAATTTTTAATCCATCCTTTCATTACTATATTATCTATAGAGTTATAAATAATAAATGTATTCAAGAATTCCATATAGAATGATTGTTTTCATCATTTAATTATGAAAAATTTTATTACATGTTAATCTTGTTTAATAAGAAAAACAATTGTGGACTATTTTGGGTGAAAATTTGAAAAGGATGGTTGACTATTAGATCGCATGCATAGTGGTGTTTGTGGTCTAATACAATCATAATAATATTGAGGTTTTGGGTACTTCTTTACCTTTACCTATGACATAAGTCATAATGTTATATGTTTCTATTGAAAAATATATATGATGCATTGGAAATATTTATGGTGTTTCAAAAAGAATCATAGAATAATTGGTGAAAATTTATTAACATTCTCATATTAGATTATAGTGGTGATACTTAAATAAGGAAGTTAATGAAAATATGGGAAATTATTAAATATTTCAAAAACTCCCAACTCCATGAACACCACAATTGAATGGATTTAGAGAGAAGTAATAATACCTTTTCGACATAGTTCATTATATAATGAGTTTATATGATCTTCTTATTTCATTCAGGTGTTTTTCTCTATAAAATGATGGATTATTTCTATATAAAATCTATCTAAAGTAGTTAAAAATAATATATATGTCATATAGAATGGGAAACGTTAAAATATAAATTTCAAGAGGAATAGGGCTGTAAAAAATATGCATAATATCTTTATTCTGGTAATCATGAAGAAAAATATGAAAAATGATTATTTTATGGCTATCCAATCGAAACATATGGGTACTATTTCTATAATCATACTGGGTAAAAACATCTATGTTCTGATTTATGAAATTACCTAATAAGGAATTTAATACGTTGAGGTACTAGTGTGAGGATCGGTGAACATGGAAATGTAAAAGACCATTTGACTATAGGTGTCCTTGAGTTGAATGTTGATCATTTATTCTATCATCCCTTTGTGAATATATGTTTTGGTAAATGTTCCTCAATTAAATACAAGGGTGAAGAAGCAGACAAAAAATCTAGGATGATCTATAGTGATAAATATATGAGGATTATTATAATGAGTCATGACATATATAATTGTAATATTTAAAATTATTATTTCATGGAAAACTAAAATAAGTAGTCTTTACTGGTGTTTCACTAAATAAAACTTATAACGATTTAAAATCATACTAATGAGTTAGAATTAACAGAAAAAATTCATGATCTATCTAACATTGGATCAATCATTAATGTCATGTTAGGAACTAAATTAAATATATCATATTCTATGAGAATAACTATGGTATATAAATTCATTCCTACCGAGATTCAATGGATTTCTATGATGTACATTCATAAGTCCTTAAAAAGGACTAAGTATGTGTTCCTGTTTTTTGTGGATGTGAATATATTTTTTTAAGTTGTTACATAGGTGCTAGTTACCTTTTTCAAAAAGAGGACATGATATCTCAATATGGATTTCTGTTTTACCTAAATGATATATCTATTAGTATAAAGGCTTCATAGAATTCCACAAGAGATAACTCAATAATATAGGTCTAATAAATTTCTATATTAGATATTTCATGAGGAATCTATTTCAATTTAGAAGATTATTTTTAAACATTGAGTGGTTGTAGCCTTGAAGGAGAGTACATGATATAATGTAAAAAATTGGGGGTTTAAAAGGATAAGGAAACCTGATCTGACCAATGGCAAAAACACATCATTCCCAAATACAATCACATCCAAGAGAACCTTAATAAGGGAAACATAAATTCCAATTAGATGGATACATAGGCTAATGTAGAAATTATTTCAGCATATACATTTCCACATTTACAATATAAGTTCCATGTTGAATATCTAACTATAAGAAACTTGATTGAGTATTTATAATGGTTTTAAAATCGTTTTTGTTATTATATTATTGACATCACAAATTATCATTAATTTTTGTGTCTAGAAATTTATAATTATATAAATTTCCAAATGAAAATATCCCCTTAATGTATAAATATTATTTGTCTCTACCTAATGATCATTATGGTGAATTATTGGTTGATTTTTTATATGGTATGAGATAATATAAATTTGAATTTATTATGAATGGTTTTTTGAAATAATCAATTAATAGATTAATGAGGTAATATGTAATGACTTATTACTCGGATTTCCTTTCAAGACAATATCTGATGGAATTTCAAAAATTTGTAAATATATATAGTGTTGTATGATTATTACCAATTCATCTTACAATAGATTAAATTCTACCAAAATTTAAATTTATAACCCTTTTCTACCTTACATACACATTTTAGAAAATAAAATTTCTAGTATGGATCTTGATGGGTATGTTGCAGAAAATCTCATGAGTTGGAGAATAAAAAATATGGGATCTTTCCATGTGCATGAGAAGAGATAAATTTAAATCTTATTCAAATTATATTCAGTAAATTCATATAGATTCTCAGTGGAGTTATATAATATTTGATCAACAACATAGATGAGGGGAATTAGATTTAATAATCTATGATATAAATGACAAGTGATTTATTCACAGATGTGGTCAATCATTCTCACAACATCAACAAAAGTTTAGATATATTTAGTATATTGATATGTTCCATGTCTAGCATTCACATTATGTAATAGAGAATGATATTATATTGGTATAAATTTTATGTCCATGCTACATCTTGTAGAGAACGTGTTCATTTTGAGATAAGAGTATGTTTCAATGTGACCAGACCCAGCCCCGTAGTATCTTTATTATCTATAATAACTTTCTAGATTCCAATATATTATCAAATATATTAAATAGATTTTTCATAACTACTTTTAGTGTTGTTAATTATTAGTGTGTCACCATATTTGGCCCATATAAAAGGATAAAATTTTGGATGATGTGTTTGTTCAAAATTAAGAGACATTCATAAATCTAAATCCAATGAACAAGGAGTTATTCTCAAAGAGTTTTTAAGTATTACATAATGTCGAGATGACATATTAGTGAATGTGGGAGACTGATAGATGTTAAATAAAATTATGTTTCTAAGATTCATGTAAATGTGCATGTGATACTTGAAATAAATAAATAAATAAATAAATAAATAAATATATTATATATGAAATGTTATGTATATATATAGTGTACATTTAATACATGCATAGGATATAAGTATGTTATCACGAAAATAGTACATGTATAATATAAAACATATGAAATTTATATAAACAAATATGTATTTGAAATATATTTAGTATCTTCAAAAATATTCAATGATGAGATATCATGAATGGTTTTCATCTTCCAAGAATAAACGGATGGTTCATTAAAGTATTTATTTTTATCCACTAAAACATATTTGATGAATAGTTTACCCTAAGGATAATAATTCAAGAGTTTTTTTATGAATAGGATTATTGGTATTTTCCTATATATATAGAGAGGAGTAAAATTTGATTTGGTATGGAATTGTTTTGTGTGGATTACACTAATTCAAGATTATTTTGATAATTAGTTTAATAAATAGATTCTATATCTCTAATCTTACAAAAATAGAATTTATCACTCATGATAAGAAACTAGAGCACCATCAAGATATCGGTTATCCGAAAAAAGAAATCCTAAATGAAAGGACCATTTAAATCACCCAAACGAAGTAAATTTTTTTTCTTCTTAAGTGATCTAGATAAAACATTCTTATTTTTAATTATATGATAACTGTTTTGGTTGTATAATGTTTCTCGAAATGTTGTCCCTCTTATGATGATCTCCATTGTCCATCAGCATAGTAATAGAATCTACTATACTGATCCTCCTTGGAAAGAATCATGAACAATGGATTATTTTCCAAAGGTCTTGAATATCATTCCCAGCTGAAGATACGATATGGGTGTTATCAAGTCTTTTGTACAGGTCTTAGGTTCTACGGGACTGATTTGTCATATTGCCTATACATATTTTTCAGATACAATAAAGGGTGTAGGTCTTGGTAAGGGGAATGAGTAGGACCCAACAACTGGTACCATGGGTAATTGAAATCCAACCCACATTGATTCAATAGCACTCTCCACTATTCAAGTCTCCCCATGTCTAATTGGAGGAACTAATCTAGGGAGGAGAACATTAGGTCATTGAAACTTATCAAGATCAATTCGGATACAAAACCTAATTTCATCTATGAAATTTATTAAGATGGAATATATGGATCATGAATGATATAGAACATATATTCTAGGATGGAAAAGAAAACATTCTAGATCATGGATCCTTGAAAATAGTAAATTGAGAGATAATTATATATACTCTCAACCTCTAATGTACTTGGAGTAGGACCATCACTCATCTATAACATAATGTCTGTATCAAGGAATGAAAAAATGTAAGCTCATTTATGGGTATTTTTTAGTTATAAAAAAATAATCAAATCAAAAAAAGGGATTAATATAATATAATGAATACCATGGTAACTAGAACATCAGGTAAATTAAAAAAATGGGAGATGAAGTTAGGACTATTGAAAAACATCTAGCAGAAGATGTGGTATAAAACCTTTGTGATTTAGGTGATAAATATAAAAATCCTAATGATGATGATAATGATGAAAATGTTGGAATGTTCAGTGTCACATTAGCTTTACAAGATAGGGAGGTAACTAGTGGGGTTTCATAGAAGACCATAAGTGATAAAGTTGACATAGAGGAATAATGGTTACCACTCCCACACTCCAAGAAAAATTATTGGATGAGTCACTCATTATCAATGTACTAAAAAGGCACTGCTAGAATGTATGAGAGGACACTTAAGGATTAATTGAATAATGATAAATGGTTTTGGATTAGAAAATAAGACCATTTTTTTTACAAGGAGCTAATTATGGGATGATAAAATTAGAGGAGTATGTCATGATGTGAGAAAAGATGGCTAGACTGTTTCAAGACCATGTCAATGGTAATCCAGATATTGAGGTAACATCAATTTATTAGAATATTTATATGTTGAATAATTCTAAATCCAATAAAATTCTTAATAATGGTTTTGTGTCTTGATTTCTGATTATATCTAGGAATGTTTGTTATTGTCCAAGTTCTCACTTATCCCTAAAAATATTTTTTGAAAATAAAATATTTTAATATTTTCCATATCATGTTTGATACCTTGTTTAACATGTAACACTGACTAAAATTATTGATGACATATTATATTAATATTTTAAAAAATATTTTAATAATAAACAAACTAGTAAATAAAAAAACATTTTCAATTATAATATCATAAAATAGGATTATGAAAACATATTTTATTAAAATAGAGATTTAAAATAAAAGTAATTTTTCAGTATAATTTTTATTTTAATTCCAAAATAAAATTTATAAATTTAAGATTTCTGTTTTTTTAAATTAATGTTACATTTTGATTATAAAAGAAAATACAAAGAAAATATAAGTTTTGTGGAAATTATGAAATAGTTTATGTTTACCGGATTAATGAATAAATTTATTTTTTAACAAAAATGTATTTTTTTAAATATATAATCATATAAAGAAGTCATAGATATTCATTATTAATTTTAGTTAATAAAATCTGCATTTAATGGCTGAAATAATACATTTTAAGTATTATTTGGAATATTGAGATCCTATGATAAATATTTTCATCTTAGGGAACATTATAAATGAATTTAAAAACAATTTTAGGTCTCTTCTTATAAATAAATTTTTTATGGTAAAATTAGGTTTTGGATTTATTTTAAATAAAAAATCATATTATGAGATTTTTTTAATTTATTTTTGGTAACATTAATTTTTTAAACTACAAATAAATTATCTTAAAAACAAACATTCACTAAAAATAGTTTTTATACATCATGTGTGTTAATAAAAAACAAGCATTTCAAATATATAATTATATTATTTGATAAAACTAATTTCATATCTTATATCATCATGTAAAAATTAATTAATAATATATATTTAATTTTGGTTATTAATAATAATTAGCAAAGTAAAAAAAATATTTACCACAATTAAAGTAAAATAAATGGTAAAAATAGTTTAATAATTTATTAAAGAAAAAACAATTAAAAACATGAAATAATATTTTTAGATGAGAGGTGGATCATCCAAAAAAAATTACTCCATTATTTTACACATTTTTTGAATTTAATCATTTAATTTAATATACCATTGTTGAAATATAATGTGTACTTCCAAAATTACCATTCATTTTTACTTGTACAGGGGGTCACATATACACCTACAAGATACACACGACCCTTCTAATATAAAAATAAAACTCATCCATTTTCTCCTACTATATTCCACTATCATTTTCAAAATCCTCTAGACTCCATTCATTTTCCCAAAACCACTATTTTTAATACAAATTCTGTGGGAAGTATCATCTTCTCAACATTAATATTTCATAGTACCCTGTATCTAATTCTTAATATTCATCTTCAAAAATTTTTATATAAACAATAATAAAATCAAATTAGTTTTATTTATATAATTTAATATGATTATATTAATAGTGAAACATTTCATCATTACTTTTTATTCAATATGAAAAAAACAATATTGATCATGTGTGTATGAATACAACTTTATCCGTGAAGTGATGTGGTATGTTTTCCAGTGTCTTCTCTCTTGATTATAAATAAGGGTGTATTATATTATTAAATATGTTTCAAATTTCAAGATTATTCTTATACAAATTTATTTTTTCGTACACCTTCATTCTATCAAATGTGTTCATAAATGGAAAATTAATCATGCGTTAGATCGAACAACTACCTCCATGATTAAAGAATTACATTTGTCATAACTACCCTTTATTAATGGTTTAAATTATTAATTTAATAAATATATTGATTACATATACATTTTTTATTATTAATAATTTATGTTATCATAAAAAAGGTTACTAAATAAATCATTACAACACTCCTCTGTTTGGGTTGGCTTTACCACCACAATGAAAAATATAATTATATTTAAATCCTAGATTATTATGGAATATTATATAATGATAATATCATGTAATAATAATTAATTTAATTCTGAGTAATGAATATTTATCTTTTTATTGATATTTAATATAATTATTAATATATCACCTTTCAAACATTAAACGCAAAGAAACTATTTCATCATAATAACCGTTTTCAGAAAACCTACCTTATTCATTAAATAAATTATAATTCCATATCATTGAAATGTTATGATTGTATTATATTTTATAATCATATAAGGGTTTATTTTTTATAAAATAATTATTGGCATCATAATTATATAACATGGACTAAACATGAAAAAAATATTTCTCTAAATATATATTTGAATGAAACTATAACAAAAAAATATTTTATTACTAAATTTAAATAAAATGTGTTTAAAATTAAATAAATATATAAATATGGTTCTATAATAGTTTATTAAAATAATAGTTTTTTGTATATAATAGGTTAGGTCACTCTTGTCCAAGAGGGATTTAATATAATGAGGTTTCATTTTAATTTCTTTTCTATTGTGACATATTTTGTTTTATTAACCTATATTAACAAAATTGGTGTGTATAATACCTATTATATATATCAAATCATGATTAAACATTTATTCAAGGTATTTTATGTCCAATTTTATGCTCTCCCATTGAATGGTATTTTGTTAATATGATTCTGTTGGAGTATCAAATAATGATAACTCAAAACATTGTTGTATGAGTTATGGTATTTGATTTTAAACATCATTAATCCATGCATGGGTTCATCTAGAAAAATATTATATTATATTATATTTTCTCTTCCTCCATATGGAAACTCTAATTTTTTATTCAAATATTTTTTTTGATGAATTTCAAACCCTTAAATGTATGACACTATCAATAATAATTTCCATTCTCTTTAATCATGTTTTTTCTTCAATGTCAATATTTTAAGATCCGACAAATTTTATCTTTTTATTTGTAAACATAATTAATTTTTTATCATGCTACGATCATCTTTAACTTCCAATCTATTAAAAATAAATTATTATTAACCATTTTTATTATATTTTAATTTAATAAATGTATTTAAAAATATTAAAATGTTTTTCCATTCATTAAAATTTAAATGTTTTATATTCAATTCCATAAAATCTCTAATAACCTTTATATACATTCGAGGGTATATTATTGAATATATATTCTAAAATAAAATGGTTTCAAAACAATACATAGAAAATTTTTTAAATGAATTTTGAATGTGATGTGTAACTTCATCAGTTATTAGTATAGTTTTAATGTTTTATGAAAACACTTTTATTTTTTCTATATCCATGTGAGCTTCCAAATTTAGAAAATTTTCATTATATTTTATTAAATTATTATACTAATTACATTTAATATATATTATTTCAAAATAAAAATGAAATATTTATATATTTTTAGAGTAATATGTTTTATTTTAAATGAAATTTTTATATTAAAAATTATTTAATTTAGATACATATATTTTTTAAAAAATATGTCATCACTATTTTTCAAATAACCATTCTTTAATAATTTTCTTTATAAGAACCTTTTTTGTTTTAATGATTATTCATCAAAAAATTTACCATTGTGAAATTATTTTCTATTAATAAAAATAATTTTAGGTGTTTTCATGCAATTAATAAGGGGTGGGTTCTTTATGTATTTCAATATGATTTACACAATAATGTGAAAATGGAATTTTATCCTGTTTCAAATATTTTAATACAACATATGTTACAGTAGAGATATGTTTTTATTCCACTATCCATATTATATCTCAGGATGGCTAATGGAATGGTCATGAAGGTTTTTAATGAAACATCTTTCATTTAAAAGGGTTAATTATGGGCTATTTGAAGTATAATTGGTTTTATATTCTAACAGAACATGAATGTATGGTTGATTATTATTTTAAAAGTTGGAAAACAATATATACCTCTAATGAATTATCAATTATTATATATTATGAAAAAATGATACATCTAAGGGTTATCCCTATTGAAAGGGTACATTGGATGATTATTATAAGTCAAAGGTTACATAGGAAGATTATCCCAATCCCAATGATACATGAGAGGATTATAAAAATATGATGAAGGGTAAATAAGTGATAATACCTAGACCAAGAATGGAACATGGTTGGTAATCTAACTCTGAAAATTGGTGTATGGTTTTTAATATCAAACCACGATAGGTATACTAGTGGTAGGACCCATCATAAAATGGTACATGATGGGAAATTCCAAAAATACTATATATTGAATTATTTTTGGGGTATCTTTCATATATTATACATATTCATGTGTTTATGACATGCCAACATGTCATAATATTTATTCTATATTATTCTCTAGGTCACAAGTTTATTATATCATGATTCCACATTCATATTCAATGGTATATTTGGTTCATTTATTTTTAACATTATTTATTGCAAACATGAATCATTTCATGTTATTTTTAATGTTATATTTTTTTCCTTATTATGTTTTCTGATATACTTATGTTCTAACCCATGATAACGTATTGACAATTTTTCCCTTACAAAGTGTTTTAGATCACGCCTTTCATATGTTTCTCATTAAAAGGTTATAAAATGTTTATCTGTAATATAGAGTATAAAAGTTATTATAGTGGGATTAAATTATGGATAATATCTCACAAACATTAAAAAAATATGTTATTTATATAGCTGATCCATAAACTAACTAAACCTTATGTTTTTAGGAATATGAGACTCTAACGAGATTCATTATTTAACTAGTGCCATGGTTATAATATGAAGATAGGTTATTCCCACTTTGTATCAAATCCAATGACTATTGAAATTTTTATTAGCACTAAAATACTTAGTTTGGGTATGTGGAACATTAATTGGAATCAAATCATGTTATAGTTATTTTTTTGGATCAGTTTAGTTATTTTATAGACCACGATTAAAGAATAATATTAGAAACAATAATGATAAGTGTATGTTCATTATAACATCCTATATTTTGGATATGTTATTCAAAATCTATTTTTAAAAAAATAATTTTTTTACTATAAAGTGGTTATGGTTTAGTAATATATTCATATTTATGTAATAAAATTGAAAAATACTATTAGAGTATCATCTCAATCTCCACACAGTGCATGATGGTTGGGATTGATTCTTCACACCTGGGTAGACATTCTTGGGAGAGATGATTTAGTTTTAACATTCTCCTAAAAATTAAGTGTGAGGGATTTTATATTTTAAGGAATTAGTTAATGGATTACAATCCAAACAAACCTGATGAAACATATGTTAAACATAGAATGATCTACGTTGAACTGAATGGTAATGCAATGTTTTCAAAGAGTAAACCCTTATGATATTTCTTTTTAATGAGATTATTTTTCAAAATTCTCTTATGATGTTAATTTTTTTATCAATCATTTAAACCCCATTTATAATGAAAAATGAATTGGTCATGAAGTAACCATGTTAATTAAATAGGTAATTGAAAATTCAACAATTTTCCAAAAATGAATCCTTGTGGGATACAAGTTAGTATTGAAACAATTGTTTTTTATCACCATAATATCATTAGTTAAAATTTAAACAAGACTCTTCGAGAACAACTAAACATACAAAAAAAGAGAAGTATGGATTTTTCATATGATTTTATTTGACTATGATGACATAATAAAGATGATTTTATTTGACTATGATGACATAATAAAGATGATTTCATTTCATTCATATCTAAAATTAGAATAGGATAACCTAAGGGAATGTATTAATTGAACTATAAAATTGTACAGGTATAAAAGGATTGGCCATCAATATCATCATTATTTAAGAGAGATGAAATTTCTAGACAACAATATATAGCGTATTAGAGTTCCAACTAATACCCCTTACAAAATTTAATTCTATAATCATTAATAGTTTAAAAATTATGAAAATTATTTCCCAAATTCACAGTCTAAAAATTATTATATGTATCAAAAACCTATTTAACTAAGTTAATAAATAAATAACTATCCAATTAAATATATTAAAGTGCATCGTGATATATAGGGGAAACTTATCTTCAAATTTATATTTGTGGAAGTATTTTTGGTTTCTAGTCTAGAGTATCTATTTTTTCAATTAGAAGTAAATAACCACCATAATGATTTTAATATCAATTAAAACCATTTTTTTAATTTATCCTATGTTGATGGTTAATGGAACATGTATTATGAAAATATTATTATCACTCATTTAGATTAATTTATTGATATTAGTTTAGTCAATTGATTTTTTTAACTTAGTGGAGAAACATGTTTTTTGTATTAATAAAATTACATTTACTATAAACCTATGATAGTCAATCAATATATGGATGATTATAAAAACATATTAGATTTAATCTATATAATATGAATCTTGATACTAATAAATAAAAAATTATTAGCTCAAATATTTAGAGAAATACAATATTATTGATAATCCCATTCTGATGAAAAGTCATTATTACTAAGATTGAATGGTTGATATGTATCCAGAAATTATATCCTGAGTAATTTAGATATTTTTAATTAATTAACTATTATAGTTCAAAAATACATATTTAATGAAATTTATTAAAAAAATTCTTATAATAAAACCCCAAATACATTAAATCATTTAATAAAAAAATGTTCATACAAAATAGGATTAGTACCACTTTAATTAAATTAGTTTTCCTTTATATTATGATTTTTCATTTTAATGATAAATTTATAATTTTTATAATTTTAATTTTCTATTATTAAAATCTTTCCTAGAAAATTCATTTCAACATTATCTATGAATATTTTTTTTCTAAAATAGATTATTTTTAATAGAAGCGTGAAAAATAAATTTTTCATATATAATTTAATCTTGATTACTGTATCATTTTTTAGGAAGGATATATAAATTTATTAAACATTTAAATTACTAAAAAATTCATTTAATGTGTAAATTAATTATTTTAAATGTTATTATAAACTTAGAAACCTATTATTATTTTTTGAGAACATTTGAATCATTTTATGCCAATTTAAAGAATGTTTTTCATAATTTATTTTAAATAAAATTTTTTATGGTAAAATTCAGTTTTTGATTGATTTTAAATCCAAATAATATATAGTTTTTTTATAATAATAGAACCCATTTAATAGAAAATAATTATATTGGTAATTATAAACTACACATATATTTTCTTCATAAAAACACACTTTATCTAAAATTTGTTTTTATCCATCACCTATGATATTTATGGAAGTCACTTTTCTATACATTACTGCTTTTATTAAAAAATATTAATTCTTTTAAATAATCTTGTTCAAAATAGGTAATAATATGAATTTTATCACGGTTATTAATATTAATTACCAAGGATAAAAAATTCGTTTCAATTGTAAATGTAAATGGGTAATAATAGATTCACTGTGTATTAAATTCCAAGATCATTTTAAAAAATTCAATAATATTTATCAATGAAAGGTGGATCATAAAACAAGATTAACATACATTATTTTACTCTTTTGGATTCTTATCTACTTCCACATTGATATACCATTATAGAGATGTAACGAGTACTTCCAGAATTAGTGTTCTCTTCACTTATAAAGTTGGATAAATTCCACCACATCATGATACATATGACTATATAAATTCCATCCTAATACTATGAAATTTTTATAACAATATAATATTTTCTTAGGTTCATAATCTTCTTTTATAATTCAATTATCATATAAATTACATTTTCTATGAGATTTCTTAGATAAATCTCATGTTCTCAATGTGGCTATTTCTTACTCCAAAGCATTTTATTTTTAATATTACTCTACCAAAAATTTATAAAAATCATAATAAAATAAAATAAATATAATTAAAATAATATAATGTCAATATATTAATTTTAAGAAAATTATACAATTATTCCCATATAATAAGGAAAACACCACAATATTAGTTTTGCATACATGAGGACTACCACCATCCAAAAGTGATGCATTTCATTTTTCATCACTGAATCTCACGAGTAGAAAATATTATGTATTTGATAAATTAATTTATTTAATGTGTCAGAATAGTAGTTCATAAATGATAATTTTCTATATTCCATTATTTCACCCCATTCATCATGTAATGGAAATTTAAATAACGAATTTGTATTGACTAAGACCTTCGCAAATGATGAATCTCATTTTTCATCGCCAACATTCATGGATGGATATAATAATGAATATAATTTTTATATATGATATTTATGACCTATTAATTCTTCTTTTAAATTTTCTTATTGTAACGACCCAAAGTTTCATTAATGGAAAATCCCTCTTGATCTAGTTAAATGTTTCTTTATGAAAAATGTTTTTATAAGATGTCAACTTCTTTAGTTTTACAATAAGATTTGTGACAGTTACTTTTATAGTCGTTCAACAGTGATCATCTGAGTAGTATAAATATAAGGCTTTAACGAACCCATTTCTACTCAGACAAAGGAAGCGATGGCCTCATCCAGTAGAATTTCCCCTTACGAATCCCATTTGTCGGAGCTCGGAAAAGAGGTGGTGTCTTTGGGATTCTCCCTTGACCAAGCCCAATCTGAGCTTCATTATGTAAAGCTTGAACGGGACTATCTACGGGAAAAGTGGAAGTTGATAGAGATTACCACTCGAGCGATGTTATCCGAGCCGCCCCAAGAGTCTGTCGCCATCGCACACCTTACCCTTAGGTCTTATGCGGCTATTTTAAGGGGTTATGTAACAAATAAGTAGCACCATGTTCATGTACATTATTTTTGTATATAATAATGAATATAATTTCTAGTCATTTTTGATACATTGTAATTAGTTTTTAAAGTACAAATGGTGTTTTTAGTTATTATTTAATTAAGAATTATATTTTATTAAATTAAAGGATTTTTGAATTAAATAATATTTTAATAAAATATTATTATTATTAAATTAGTTTTTATTAAATATAAATGATCTTATAATTTTATGAATGCAATTAAAATTTTTATTAAGGTTTGAAAGCCATTTCTGTCAAAACCCGTGAATTTTTTATAAATGTCGGTTTTTATTTTAAAAGTGAAAATTCAAATATTTAGAAAATTATTTAGATAAAAAAAATATTATTTTTGGAATCAGGATGTCCAAATTATCCAATGGTGAGTTTTCCATAATTTTCTGAGACAGTCAAATTTTTGGGTAAAAATTAAATACCATTTAAATTTATAATGTGTTTTATGACATCATAATGACCCAATGGTGATGTAATAAAATACCATAATCCTTATGTTCGTCCAATATGTATTTTATCATTAAAATAATGAGCTTTTGGGTTTTGTTTGACTTACTTTTCAAAGCATTAATGGAGCCCTCAAGACTTATTCAACACTTTGCCTTTTTAAATTAATTTCCATGGGAGTGTGACTCACCTCCACATAAGAAACCCTTATTTTTTAATAAGTTCGGACCTTTGCCTTGTAAAATATTGTTTTCCTCTTTCCTTTTCCAGAAACCATGGGCAAATACCATGGGATGGTTTGTGGTTTGGATTATTTTAATATAAGGGGTCCCAAACCTAAATAATAAAGAATTCCCTCACCTTTCCTATATAAACTCACCCAAGCTCCCACTTCCTCCTCACTAAAAGCCCTTGTAGTTCGTCCATCCTCTTCCCTACTCTCTCTAGAATCCTCTCAAGGTGCCCCAAGCTCCCAAGAAGCCTCTCACAAGCCTCTCTCTAGCCTTTGGAAGCACACTTCCAAGTAAGGGTTTTTTCTTCCTTTCTCATTTTTTTCAATTTTCTTTAAGTTGTATTGCCCTTTTTATTTCAATTATGAATGTTGGGGTATGGTTTCGCACCTCCCCCATACTTACCTCTTATTGTTCGAATGATGGGAGAACCCTTTATCTCTCATTAAATGCCTCCCATGTACACCCGTTACTATGCCGAAATTCCGAAAGGAACTTCTCTCTCTTCTTTTACATTCAAGCAATAATTTTGTATCATGAATCTAAATTCCATTTCTATTGTTGTAACATGTATATATATGACCTCCTTACTGTCAATTACATTTAAATATGATGAGGAACCCCTTTCTCTCTCATCAACCTTTTTTATGAATTCTTATGTCACGCTGTTACGCTGCCGAAATCGCACCGATTTTCTAAGCCAATGTCATTGTGTAGTGAATACCATGCCCATTTCTCCATCAAGGGTATTCACCTTTATGCGCATGTACTTATTTATTGTAAAGTTCATGTATGAATTCCACATTACTTTATCGTGGAATAAATGATTATGTTTTATGAATCCATGTTTTATGATCCATGTGGCACACTTATGCATGAAATGAAATGTTTAAGAAGGGTGTGCCCTGATAGTGCTCCAATGCATTGGGTAAAGTATAGTATCATGATACGTCATGTGCAATGAGTGTTGACTCATGATAATTCAAGTGCAATGAGGGTTTACTCGTGCTTCAAGTGCAATGAGGGTTTACTCATGCTCCATGTGCAATGAGCCTTGGCTCATGCTAATTCAATGTTAAGTGTTGTTGCCACATTTCCATGTTATGATTATCATGCTTCATCATGCCTTTATGTTCATGTTACTCTTATGCTCTATTGATATTCCTATTTCCTAACATGTATTGAACTCCTCATGTTATTCATTGTGTACCCCCTTACTGGGCTTTATAGCTCACCCTTTTCTTATGCATGTCCTCAGGTTATCCCATGCAATGCTAAGTACGAAGGAATGTAGTGGTCATGTAAAGGATGTTTTCAATAAAGATGTTGCATTTCAAGTTTAAAGTTTTTATGTAATGATCCTAAGCCCCAAAGACACTAAACCTCTCGATCTTCTTTGTTGTATCAAGTGAAGTTATATGTAATAAATCATGTTTAAGTTGTAATAGAAAGCAGGGTTGTCATAGTTGGTATCAAAGGATAGGTTTAGTTATTTTTGGGATTAGGAAACCCTAGTAAAGCCTTAGATACAAGACTAAGTATAATAAAAACAACCCTATGTTTTGGTAAATACTAAGTAAGTGGTTTATCAAACAAATACATGCCTGTCTGGATACGAGCAGGTAGAGGCGGCTCTGGCACAGATGTATCCTAGGGGTAAAAACTGAAAACACCACTTTGAGATAGACTTGAATGGGAACTGGTGCACGACAACGGGCCATGCTGCACTCTTGGTTACGACACTCCCGGGGGATATGTTTTGATAAATTCACAATCTTAGTATGAACCCTTATTAAGGGAAAAATTCCCCTAAGAATATATGTTAGAAGGAAGATCATGAAAAGCCTGGATTGAATCCTATAGACTCATGAGTTAAAGAGATTAAAGTTTATTTATAAGTGATCAACTTTTGTCTTTGGATTACCCTTTATGTGTTACCCCTAACTTTCCTTTTATTCCATCCAATGGCCGGTAATAGGAGAACTCGGACTAACAACCGTTGTGAAGATCAGTGTGATGATTGTACTAATGAGATGCCCAATCCAATGGGAGTGGGAATCGCGAACATTGTCATGCTTCTCTCTCAGCTAACTCAAGTTTTGAATAGAAACACGGGTCAAGAGGAACGTTCAACCCCCCCACCCCCCTAAGAAAGAACAAGTCGCTATCGAGAGATTCATGAGACAAAGGCCTCCTACTTTTAGTGTATCATCTGATCCCACGATCGCTGAGCAATGGATCAACTCCATTGAAAAGATCTTCTCTATCCTTCAATGTTATGATCAAGAGAAGGTTATCCTGGAGGATTATCATATGGAGGTTGAAGCTGATCAATGGTGGACGTTGATAAAAAATACAAAGCCTGAGGAGGAGATCGAGGCTTTGGAATGGAAGGAATTCCGGAAGATGTTTTTCGATAAATATTTTCCGTGCACCCTCTGTCTTAAGATGGAAAGGGACTTCCTTTCCCTCAAGAAGAAAGATGAAGAATCTGTGGGATCGTACGAGGAAAACTTCACAAGGCTTGCACGATACGCTTCCGGCTTTGTCGTTACCCCCGAATGCAAGGTTGACCGCTTCTTTGGTGGGCTGAAGCCTAGATTGCGGAAAGCATTAGCGATCCGTGACTTCGACAGCTATGAGGAAATTTTCCAATGTGCCCTCAAGGTTGAAATGGAGATCATAGAATCACAGGGGTATCATGGGGACAAGAAGCGTAAGGTGGACTTCAATTCTGGTGGTCCGATGGATAAATCCAACGGTGCTAAGAAGTTCCAGCACCCCACTTTCCAAAAGTGTGGAAAGAAGCACCATGGAAATTGCCTTAGGGGGACAAGAAAATGCTTCAGGTGTGGAAGGGAAGGGCACCTAGCTGTTAACTGTCAGCAAGAAGGACCTGCGGCTGCGACAGAGGAGAGGAATGCTCCGTTCGAACCTCAACGCGTTGTTAAATGCTACAAATGCAAAGAACCGGGTCATTTTTCAAATCAGTGCCCTAATCCAAGGGTTATCGGAGGCAACCAGCAACCTCCAAGACAGCAAGGAAGAACTTTTGCCATCACTTCTGCCGAAGTGAACCCTGAAAACGAAGTGGTGACAGGTACGCTAGTTATTCATTCAAGAATAGAGAATGTACTTTTTGATTCAGGTTCTACGCATTCTTTTATATCTCAAAAGTTTAGTATAACAATCCCTGCACCACCACAAATCATGGAAGTAAAGATGTCGGTGAGTACGGAAAATGGGGCAATCATTGCATCCCATGAGTATAAGTCCTCCCCTATTATAATATGTGGATTGAATTTCCCGGCGAACCTCATCATACTCCCTTTGGTGTAATTTGATGCAATTATTGGCATGGATTGGCTTTCCTTATATAGAGCCACATAAATTTTCGGGAGAGGGAAATCACACTCCATATGGAGAATCGACCCCTGATTCTTTACAAGTGTCAGGAGGAAGATGAATCTCCTTTAGCTCCATCATCTCAAGCATGGATATTACTGCCTTATGAGCATGCATATCTGGCTCAGATGATTGAGTCCAAGGAAGAAACCACCCTTGAAGAAATGCCTATTGTGAGGGAATTCGCTGAAGTATTTCCCGAGGAACTTCCTGGTCTTCCTCCAAGAAGAGATGTTGAGTTCTCAATTGAACATATACCTGGGGCGCTACAAATATCCAAGACTCCATATAGAATGTCTGTTGTTGAGCTTGAAGAGATGAAGAAACAACTACAGGATAATCTGGATAAAGGGTTTATACGCCCAAGTGCATCACCATGGGGTGCACCAGTCCTCTTCGTCAAGAAGAAGGATGGGTCAATGCAGCTTTGCATCGATTATCATGAACTTAACAAAATCACGATAAAGAACAAGTATCCTCTCCCAAGAATCAATGACTTGTTTGATCAGCTGTGTGGAGCACAATACTTCTCCAAGGTGGACTTGCGGTCGGGATATTATCAAGTAAGGGTGAAGAAGGAAGATATCCCCAAGACTGCTTTTCGTACAAGGTACGGGCACTATGAATTCATAGTAATGCCTTTCAGACTCACCAATGCTCTAGAAATATTCATGGACTTGATGAATAGAGTCTTTAGAAATTACCTAGAAAAATTTGTGGTAGTCTTTATAGATGATATTATAATATACTCCAAAACCAAGGAGGACCATGAGGAGAATTTAAGAACTGTACTGGAGACTTTGCACAAGGAGAAGCTCTATGCCGAGTACAGCAAGTGTGAGTTCTGGTTGAAGGTGGTCTCATTCTTGGGCCATATCATCACAAGAAATGGGATATCTGTGGACCCCTCCAAAATAGATGCAATTGAGGGATGGCCGAGGCCAACATCGGTAACTGATATCCGTAGCTTCTTCGGGTTAGCTGGATATTATCAACGATTTGTGAGAAATTTCTCACGATTTTCCAACCCTCTTACCAAGCTAACTTGAAAGGGAGTAAAGTTTTCTTGGAGTGATGAATGCGAACAAAGCTTCAAGGAGTTGAAAAGGAGGCTTATCACTGCACCCGTGATCACTTTACCCACAAGTGGGGAGATTTTTGTGGTATTCAGTGATTCTTAGAAGAAGGGCTTAGGATGTGTGATGATGCAGAATGATAAAGTGATATCCTATTCCTCAAGGCAGTTGAAAATCCATGAGAGAAACTATCCAACGCATGATCTGGAGTTGGCGGCGGTGATTTTTCCTTGAAAATCCGGCGACATTATCTCTATGGAGAGAAATGTGAGATATATACTGACCATAAGAGTCTTAAATATATATTCACACGAAAATAGCTTAATATGCGCCAGAGAAGATGGATAGAGCTCATCAAGGATTATGACTATTCAATACATTACCACCCTGGGAAAGCGAACAAGGTGGCAGATTCCCTAAGAGAAAGGATCCAGCAATTCTATCAATGATGAGAATTGAGAAAGATCCAATCTTCTTAGACTTAATGAAGATGGATGTGGGAATCATAAAGAAGGGAACATCATCAATCCTTTCACAAATGATTGCTCAACCATATCCTTTGGAAAGGTTAAGGGGTGCTCAAAAGGATGATGCAGGAATCCAAGAAAAAGTGGAAGCTATCAAAAAGGGAAAATCCTCAGAGTTTAATGTTAAAGAAGAAGGAATTGTGTGGTTTGGGAAAAGACTGTGTGTTCCATAAAGTTCGGAGCTGAAGAAGGAACTTTTGGATGATGCACATAGTTCAAATTTCTCTATTCACCCAGGGATCACAAAGATGTATCGAGATCTCTGAGAAAACTTTTGCTGGGATAATATGAAGAAGGAGATCGCTGAATATACATCAAAGTGCCTGGTGTGTCAGCAAGTCAAGTCAGAGAGGCAGAAGTCTAAGGGGATGATGCAACCATTTCCCATATCAGAATGGAAATGGGAGAACATCACCATGGACTTTGTCACTGGACTTCCAAGGACATCCAAAGGCAACAATGCAATCTGGGTTGTTGTGGATTGTCTTACAAAGACTGCACACTTCATTGCTATTCGAGAGGATTTCTCTTTGGATCAACTGGCACAGATATATATCAGGGATGTGGTACGGTTGCATGGAGTACCACTATCTATTGTTTCTGACCGAGATCCAAGATTCACCTCTAAGTTTTGGAATAGTCTTCAACAAGCTCTGAATACTGAACTGAACTTCAGTACGGCCTATCATCCTCAAACTGATGGCCAATCCGAGCGGACTATCCAAACACTTGAGGATATGTTGAGAGCGTGCTCAATGGACTTTAAAGGAGGATGGGATCAACATCTTCCTCTGGTTGAGTTCTCTTCTAATAATAGTTTCCACTCGAGCATCCAAATGGCACCATTTGAAGCCCTGTATGGGAAAACGTGTAGAACACCGGCATGTTGGGATGAGGTCGGTGAACTTAAGCTGCTTGGACTAGAAATGGTCGAAGAAATGGTGGAGAAGGTGAAAACCATTTAGCAGCATATCAAGGCAGCCCAAAGTCGACAGAAGAGTTATTCAGATAATCGTCGACGAGACCTTGAGTTCAAAGTCGGAGACATGGTGTTTTTACGCATATCTCCGTGGAAGAAGGTCATGAGTTTTGGAAAGAAAGGGAAGTTAAGTCCAAGGTACATCGGCCCCTTCGAGATTCTTGATCGTGTTGGGGCTGTGGCCTATCGACTAGCACTTCCACCTACTATGGCCAAGGTGCATGATGTCTTTCATGTATCCCTCTTAAGGAAGTACATACCAGACCCTTCACATGTACTCTCTTCCGAGGTGGTACAATTGGAAGATGATCTTTCTTATGAGGAGCAACTAGTGAAGATCTTAGATCGTAGAGAAAAATTTCTACGAAATAAGACAACGCCCCTCGTCAAGGTGTTGTGGAGAAACCACAAGTTTGAAGAAGAAACTTGGGAGTCGGAGGATATGATGAAGCTGAGTTACCCACATTTGTTTTAGTGTGGGAAAAGGAAAATTTCGAGGGCGAAATTTCTTAAGGGGGGAATATTGTAAAGACCCAAAGTTTCATTAATGGAAAATCCCTCTTGATCCAGTTAAATGTTTCTTTATGAAAAATGTTTTTATAAGATGTCAACTTCTTTAGTTTTACGTTAAGATTTGTGACCATTACTTTCATAGTTGTTGAACAGTGATCATCTGAGTAGTATAAATATAAGGCTTTAACGAACCCATTTCTACTCAGACAAAGGAAGCGATGGCCTCATCCAGTAGAATTGCCCCTTACGAATCCCATTTGTCGGAGCTCGGAAAAGAGGTGGCGTCTTTGGGCTTTTCCCTTGACCAAGCCCAAGATGAGCTTCATTATGTCAAGCTTGAACAGGACCGTCTACGGTAAAAGTTGAAGTTGATAGAGATTACCAATCGAGCGATGTTATCCGAGCCGCCCCAAGAGTTTGTCACCATCACACACCTTACCCTTAGGTCTTATGCGGTTATTTTAAGGGGTTATGTAACAAATAAGTAGCACTATGTTCATGTACATTATTTTTGTATATAATAATGAATATAATTTCTAGTCATTTTTGATACATTGTAATTAGTTTTTAAAGTATAAATGGTGTTTTTATTTATTATTTAATTAAGAATTATATTTTATTAAATTAAAGGATTTTTGAATTAAATAATATTTTAATAAAATATTATTATTAATATTAAATTAATTTTTATTAAATATAAATGATCTTATAATTTTATGAATGCAATTAAAATTTTTATTAAGGTTTGAAAGCCATTTCTGTCAAAACCCGTGAATTTTTTATAAATGTCGGTTTTTATTTTAAAAGTAAAAATTAACATATTTAGAAAATTATTTAGATAAAATAAATATTATTTTTGGAATCAGGTCGTCGAAATTATCCAACGGTGAATTTTTAATAATTTTCTGAGACAGTCAAATTTTTGGGTAAACATTAAATACCATTTAAATTTATAATGTATTTTATGACATCATAATGACCCAATGGTGATGTAATAAAATACCATAATCCTTATGTTCGGACAATATGTGTTTTATCATTAAAATAATGAGGTTTTGGGTTTTGTTTGACTTACTTTTCAAAGCATTAATGGAGCCCTCAAGACTTATTCAACACTTTGCCTTTTTAAATTAATTTCCATGGGAGTGTGACTCACCTCCACATAAGAAACCCTAATTTTTTAATAAGTTCAGACCATGGCCTTGTAAAATATTGTTTTCCTCTTTCCTTTTCCAGAAATCATGGGCAAATACCATGGGATGGTTTGTGGTTTGGATTATTTTAATATAAGGGGTCCCAAACCTAAATAATAAAGAATTCCCTCACCTTTCCTATATAAACCCCCCCAAGCTCCCACTTCCTCCTCACTCAAAGCCCTTGGAGTTTGTCCAACCTCTGCCCTACTCTCTCTAGAATCCTCTCAAGGTGCCCCAAGCTCCCAAGAATCCTCTCAGAAGCCTCTCTCTAGCCTTTGGAAGCACACTTCCAAGTAAGGGTTTTTTCTTCCTTTCTCATTTTTTGTAAATTTTCTTTAAGTTGTATTGCCCTTTTTATTTTAATTGTGAATATTGGGGTATGGTTTCGCACCTTTCCCATACTGCCCTCTTATTTTTTGAATGACGAGAGAACCCTTTCTCTCTCATTAAATGCCTCCCATGTACACCCGTTACTATGCCGAAATTCTGAAAGGAACTTCTCTCTCTTCTTTTACATTCAAGCAATACTTTTGTATCATGAATATAAATTCCATTTCGATTGTTGGGACATGTATATATATGACCTCCTTACTGTCCATTACATTTAAATATGTTGAGTAACCCCTTTCTCTCTCATCAACCTTTTTTATGAATTCTTATGTCACGTCGTTACGCTGCCGAAATCGCACCGATTTTCTAAGCCAATGTCATTGTGTAGTGAATACCATGCCCATTTCTCCATCAAGGGTATTCACCTTTATGCGCATGTAATTATTGATTGTAAAGTTCATGTATGAATTCCACATTCCTTTATCGTGGAATAAATGATTATGTTTTATGAATCCATGTTTTATGATCCATGTGGCACACTTATGCATGAAATGAAATGTTTAAGAAGGGTGCGCCCTGATAGCGCTCCAATGCATTGGGTAAAGTATAGTATCATGATACGTCATGTGCAATGAGTGTTGACTCGTGCTAATTCAAGTGAAACGAGGGTTTACTCGTGCTTCAAGTGCAATGAGGGTTTACTCATGCTCCATGTGCATTGAGCCTTGGCTCATGCTAATTCAATGTTAAGTATTCTTGCCACATTTCCATGTTATGATTATCATGCTTTATCATGCCTTTATGTTCATGTTACTCTTATGCTCTATTGATATTCCTATTGCCTAACATGTATTTAACTCCTCATGTTATTCATTGTGTACTCCCTTACTGGGCTTTATATCTCACCCTTTTCTAATGCATGTCCTCAGGTTATCCCATGCAATGCTAAGTACGAAGGAATGTAGTGGTCATGTAAAGGAAGTTTTCAATAAAGATGTTGTATTTCAAGTTTAAAGTTTTTATGTAATGATCCTAAGCCCCAAAGACACTAAACCTCTCGATCTTCTTTGTTGTATCAAGTGATGTTATATGTAATAAAGCATGTTTAAGTTGTAATAGAAAGCAGGGTTGTCATACTTATTATTACATAAAAACAATTCCTCACACATTTAATAATTAAAGGAACTCCCCATTTGGGTTGAGTGTACCACAAACGTAAATGATGTTACATTCTTTATAAGAAGATTGATTAAATAATATTATGTAAAGATAATATCATTTAATAATAATTATTTTATGTTTTTAGTGATTAGTTAATGTTGTAATATATATTTAATATATATATATATATATATATCAAAATTTGATCATTATTCATTATGAAACTTTTTTAAACAAAATCTATTTTAAAATTCCATAAAATTACCATTCACTAAATCAATATGGGATATAATGAATTATAAAATCACTGTGATTAAAATGTGTTCATACATATTGGATAAATTTGTTTTTTTAGAAAATATTTATTCAACAATATTGTTACAATAAAATATTGAATCATGTAATTATAGTTTGACTAACATTTTGATGAAAATAAACCATAACCAACTAACATATTAGTAGTAAACAGATATTAATGAATTATAATAATATAAATATATATGTGAATAAGGATATAAAATATATTAATTTTTAATTTTTAATTTTTTTATACAAGAGGATAGATCATTGTTGTCTAGGAGGGATTAAGTGTAATGGTGTTTCATCTCATTTTTTATTCTAATTAGAAATTATTTGATTTGTGAACAAAATTTCTTTTAACTGGTACATAAGATACCTATTTCCTATATTATATTATTAAATATAATTTTATAATTTTATTTTATTTCTAATTTCAAAACCTCATATTAGATTATTGTTTAATTAGAAGATCCTAAATAGAAAATGACACATATAACTGAAAATATCATTCTCTGAGTTAATAAAATTATAATTTAACTTCCTTATTCCATGTTTAGGCTCATAAACCATAATATAATTTTATATTATGTTTTTTAGTCAAATTTGAAGAAATAATAATTTTTAATTCATATTTCCTTCCATAATGAAATTTATAACTTGAAAAGAAATACATTTTTAACAATATTTATCAGTCCATTTAAAGATGGTTTATTATATATGTCATTATATTCCATTATTTACCATGTCTTACTATATATTTGGAAACCCAGTTATTGTTTATCTCATATGAATATCATTCCCCCTTCTTCACTGTTGAATTGTATGTTTTTATCACTTTTTATGATGTTGGTTTTGAAAAAATGTTTTTAAAAATGTTGATAATGTTTTCCGTCCATTAAAAATTAATTGTTTTATATTATTGTACAAATTTAATCTAAAACGATTCTATTATTTATAAGGATCCAATTATTAATAATATTTATAAAATTAATTTTCATCCAAATGTTATCATATAATTTTTTAAAAAAATAATGTGTGAATGTGACATATAATATCATCATTGAAGGGTATCCTAAATTTTTGGTCTAAGAACGCTTGTTTTGTTTTACCACCATATAATAATGAATAATTATTAATAATCCTTTATATGGATTTAAATTTTTCCCAAAATCATATTAATTCAATATTAGTTTGAAAGGAATAAGAAAATTCTCATATTTTTCAAAAGATAACGTTTTATATTTATATGGATTATTGTTTTTCAAAAAAGGATGTTTGTGCGTTATCTTTTTACTAATGAATTTATTACTTATTTGGTAGAACATTCATATTATAAATTTTTTATTACAGAAACTATTTTTAGTTTTTTAGATTTATATTTATTTATTAATCATTACAAAGGTGTTTTTTATTAATTAAATCTTTTTGACCATTTTTATAGCATTTCCAAAAGCACTTCATATTCATGTTTTACAAATTCAAATACCCAATATTCAAAAAAAGGTGTTTATCATTAATCTCAACATACTTTGATGTTACTTACACTAAAAAAGTGATATTTTTTGAGATTTTATATATGTTATTTCTTTTTAATGATTGTGGGAATTTATAATAATGGATTTTATAAAACCTTCATCACTTACAATGGTTAATTAATTGATTCTTGTAGTATTAATTTTTTGATGTTCTAATGGTACACATATCTATTGATGGTTATTCTTATGAATGTTTTTGATATATATATCCCTCCAACACAATTGAAATTTTTAAAAATCAGGATTTTAAAAGTGTACATGTATGGATTATCCAAAGCTAATGGGTACAAAATAGGATTATCCCAAGACAAAGGCTACACTAGAGGTTTAACCCAATACATAGTATATATAGGGGGATTGTCCAAAGGCCATGGGTACATCAGATGATTATATGAACCCCAATAAGGGTTTAGTGATGGTTAGCCTAAGATTAATAAGGATACACTTAAGGTATGTTGAAGCCCATGTAGGCTACATGGGTGGTAAGAGAAATCCCACAAAGATGGACCTGTGGTTTTCCCAAGCATATAATGTGATAAATATAAAGATGGTATTACAATATAATTATGGATTGATTCATCCTTTATGGTGTTTTAAGTCATTGGTTTTTTTATAAGTCTAAAAATCCATGTTATATTCCTTGCCCTATATTGGGTTTATCCACTTCAATGATTGAATATGTAAGGATTATATGGTCAGCTGAAGGGTACCTCATTGAGTCAAAGATAAAAAATGTATTGTGATATTAATAAAACTAATGGGGAAGTTTCCATCATGTACATTTATGATTTTCATTATTGAATGGTATAATCATAATTAATAGGTAATTTCATAGTGATATATATTTCTATATATCAATTATATGAATGTCAGTAAAGAGAATCATGTCATGTAGTCTAAACAACACATCATCTAAGGCACTTACGAGATGATAATGGATATGTGTTCATAGTTTATGACCACTCTTGTAGGTTTAAATTCCCCCATAAGTACATATGTAAAAAATAATAATGATGCATAGAATTTTTTAAAGAACATAAATTATATAATAAACCAAAAACCATTTTTTACTAATAGTGATTGGGACATAAATTTTTCATGGATCTTGGAATTTCTTTTTCAGTTCTTGTGAGATTAGTTCTAACACACTTCTTCCAAAATTAATTATTTATATCAATTTAATCCTTCAACTCATTATGAATATTTATTTTATGAACATAAAATAATTTTTTATTTTATTAAGTGATCCAAGAAGGTGAATTTTTATTAAATCATTTTACAATATTTATATAAAATATCTTTTATTATTGTCTCTATAGATCCTCCTTGATTGAATCATCATTCATTATTAATATTGGGGTATTTCATTCTTCCCCCTTTGATTCCTCTATAGGGGTGTCTCTAGAATTTTCATTGACCATGGTTCTATTTTCACTCATTCATTGTATGATTCTTCCTTTTGTGTTTTCTTACCATGTTCTCTATACACTTGTTCTTATTATATTTGATCTTATTTCTAAAAATCAGTCTTATTAATAATGGCTAGATCTTGATCATGTAATTTATTTTCAAACCCTTCTTCTATTATATAAGGTAGAGTTTTTTAATTCAAATATGTGGTGGGAATTTATTTTCCCTTTCTTCGAATGATCTTCATCAAATTCTCATTTGGATTTGGGGAATATTGTGTGAGTAATATTATATGATTTTTAGAAAAAATTTCCACCAGGATATCTTTTTTGTCATTATGTTACCGAGCAAAATTCTAGAGCTCATCGTCCACATGTCCTTTCTGTTTCCAAAGATTTGGTGGTTTCGTGGATAAATGATGACCATAGGGTACCTTTTTAAGGAATAGTTGGGGTTATTGATCAACCATTTGGTTATAAGACTATATGTGATATTTTTTCGAATGTGGTGGGTTTTATTGTTATTTCCGGTGGAATTGATATTTTTTTAATACTGATTTTTTTGAGGTGCTGAAAATTATTTTTTGGTTTCGAAATCGATATTAGACATGTGGTTGTGTCCATAAACATGATATTATTTTTTAAAGTTACATGGAATAAATTCAATTTAAGGACTCTCCATTCCATGTACATCAATACCTAGGTCAGTAAAATGATAGGAATATGAATAAAACATACCATGGATGGTGATTTTTGTTAACTTTTCTTAGTTAAGTATATTTGTGTGATAAATATACTTAACTGATTATATCTTGATTCAATATGCAGGGACGATTTAGATGTTATTAAATCATGTATAACTCTTGGTAACATACCTCATCCCCCAAATTGTTATGAGTTTTGAGAAATAATATTAATCAGGACATTAGCTTATTCTAGCGACTTTAATATAATGTATCTTCTAGATGAAGGATATAGAATGGTTATTTGATAAACCAAAATTCATTGGTAGAATATGATATGGGAAGTGATGATCATATATATTTTGAAGTTTGAAACTAACATATATAATCCTAAACCTATCGTGGTACCTATAAATAGTCTTCTAGTAGTTGTTTAATGGAATACTTATCTTTAATGATGGTTTTCATCATCGAGGTAGGGAAGAATATGTATGAAATTTTTTTGGGGATATCCCAATAAAATATTTTTTATAGTTTTATATTTTATAACCATTAATTGGTTACTCAATTAAGAGAGAATGAAATTTTTTTCTACATCACATTATATTCTGCCACTCATCTTGGGATAAATGTTGACAAAAAAAGTGTGACCTCCTTGATATGTTTGTTAGGGTATAATATTTAAAGACTAGAAAAGGATTGTGGTAAATATTTTATAGTGTTTTTATGTTAAAAATCAATTTTATAGTTGGCATGTAAATAATATTATTTAAATTGATGAATTGTGAGGCACATATGTCAGTGATGGTCCAATATGGGTTTAATACAGTCATGATAGGCTCAAAGATAATAGATGAAGATTCAATTGAGTGTTTCATGGATACTTACTCACTTAAAAGGATAATATTAAAATTACTATTTTTAGTTAGAATGGTTCATTCATTTCTTGATTATAAATTAAAGGATTATAACTACTATATATATTCATGTAACCTAACGTTATCAATTTAGTATATAACTACTGAATTCGAGCACAACAGAAGCATATTTGGGTGGGCCCAACTTTTTTTTCCATAAATGATCATTAATATGGGATTAATATGATGATAAATTCCAGTATCCAAGAATTGGATCAAGGAAAGAGACAAATAAATAAATAACCTTAACCAAGAGAGAGTATCTTGCACATCATTTTTATGATTAATTTAATTAAGATCTGAATAAATTAATTACCTGGACATAGGTACATTCTATCTTGAAGATCTTCTGTTGTCTAAGATGGCCCTTCCGGATATCCTTAATTTCTATTGGGAGTATCCAAGTATAGAATCCCTCTAGCGGTGATCGACATGTGCTCAAATGGTCTCCGAACAAGGCCACTCGATCTCCTGTTTCTAGAAAGGTGAATCGAATGTCTTGCATTGATCATTATTGATTATTCATTATTTGGTCTTGAATGACTTCTCCCTTTGGTTTCTCATTCTTGAGAGGGAGATAGAAGAGAGGAGACAAGAAACAATATGCTACGCTTAACAATTCTCTATTCCTTGACTTCTAATTGGATTCACATCCATTTCACAATAGATGTATCAATCTATTGACAGTGGTCATATTTTGGTTACAATATTTAATTGCATAATAACCCTTAAATACAATTATAATGTTTAATGAAATCCCATGAAACATAATAATTACAATATTATTATTTCATGTTGTTCCATATTTAAAAAAATGGAACCATTGATAAAATCCTACGCCACATAATAATAATAACAGTATTATTATTTTGTGGTGTGCTAACTTACGCAAAATGGATAAATAATATTTACTATCTTGTGAATAGTTATTTCATCATTGGACATTTTCTTGGTCCGTTCAAACTCCTCTTACATTTATTGAACACTCAAATAAATATTTTATTCTCTTAAATAAATATTTTATTCACAAACTAGTAAATAAATATTTATTAAATGTTCTATAAAATAAATAAATAAATTTTATTCATAATTTGGTGAATAATTATTTATTTAATTAATTCGATCATTTTAACTTGAATAAAATTATTCCCCTGTCTTGAGAATAATATTTATTTCATTAATTATATTCAAATAGTATTTAATCAAGTATATCAGAAAGACTTAGTGTGTAACCTCTAGGATTCTTTCACTTTGGCATTAGGTGGGCTTGCCTAAAGTCCATAATTATTGTCTAGAAATGAGTCAAAGAACCCAAGAGAAATAACTTAATGTCTCAATGAAAGAATCCACATATGAATGCTCACTGTGTAATATAATCCATTTGTCATAATATATCTTCAAGATGGTTTCATGATGGTTCCATCAACCTATATGCTTGATACATCATTCATTTACTACCTAAAATAAACAAGTCGTTACACAATGGACATGGAATTAGGGTGAAGTTTCTATTTTAATAAAAGTTCTGAGATATCAACTTCCACAAATATGGAAGGGACAAATTCTTCCTTGGTTTATTAATTAATAACATGTCTTTCATGACACACCCAAGGTACCCTACTTCCTGAAAACATATGACATGCCCATTTTCATTTGAAAATATAATTGTGAAATTCATGAAAAGTATTAATTATAACATTAATGTCTAAAAACCATTATACATGCTCAAAAATAGGAATATCTGATGACACCAAAACATGCAGAATTCATACTGGAGGGTCTGTACTCATAATCTCACATCCTGGAGATTACTAAGTTTGAACTTAATGAGAATAAGTTTCATATGCTTATGAATACTCACACCTCAAGGTCTATATACTATGTCTCCAATCATAATATGTTATCAAACCGCAGAACTATTTTATGAATATTTTTATAGAATTTCAAGGTTTTCATCATAGAGGGGAACATCCATGAACATATAAATATATCAAATACTCTTGGTCATTATTGAATTATTGTCACACAGAATAATGAAAAATATGTAATAAGATGTTTAATATTTAATACATTAAAAATTAATGTAATCAAAGTAGAAATAGTTGGTTCTAGGAAACCAACTAGAAAAAACTCCTACATGGACTAGATCCAAATTCCTACAAATTTCAATCGGATTGAAATAAAATAATAATCATGTTTATACTGAGTTATGGATTTTTTCAAGGGGTACACTACATTTTATTCTGTGGAAATACTGCTCACTACAACTTCATCTCTCTGAGAAAAATCCATTAATTACTGATACTTCCGAAGTATGTTCTTTATCCACTGATGTGACCTTGGATCTTTTTCAAGATCCACAGCTATAGTATTATCAAAATAGACTGTGATGATATCTTTACTTCTATGTACCATATCTATATCTTGGATGAATCTTCACATCCAAACTGCTTCTTTATCTTCCTATGAGGCTGAAATATACTCAAACCCAGTTGTAGAATCTATGACCACATACTAATTTGAGATCTTACATCTCAAAACACCTCTATTAAATATGATGATGTATCCAATTTTTGACTTCATGTAATATTGATCTATGTGGAAACTAGAATCTTTATATCCTCTGATTACTAGTTCATCATCTCCTCCATAAACATGGAAAACATCCTTAGTACATCTCAAATACTTAAGGATAGTATTGACATCCATACAATGGAGGTCACCTATATCATCTTGATATCTTCCCACCACACTCATTTCGTAGGTGACATCTATCATAGCACATAGCATTACATACATGACTGACCCAATCACTGATTCATAAGGAATCCATTCCATTATCTTTCTTTCCTCATGCGTTTGAGGACACATTTTCTTGGAAAGATAAATGCCACAAGATGCTGGAAACAGTCCCCTCTTGGATGGTTCCTTCTCTTTAGTATCTTTTCAATTTATTTACTTGGAATTAGGCCAAGAAACCTCTTAATATATAATGATATATCTTTATCCCAACAATATATTCTACCCCACCCAATTCCTTCATAGAGAAGAATTTATTCAAACGTTCTTTAACAAACTATAACACTTGTATTTCATTTACAATAAGTAATATGTAATCAACATATATTATTAAGAAAAAGAACACACTCCCACTAAAATATTGGTAGACACATGGCTAAAATTTTATCTTTATAAAACCAAATTCTATTAAGGATTCATCAAAATGAATTTTCCATGACCTGGATGATTTCTTTAATTGATAAATTGACTTTTTTAAATTGCATATATTTTTAGAATCCTTTGGAGTCACAGACACTTTAGGTTGTTTCATGTGGACATCGTCATGAAGTTTCCCATTAAGGAAGGCTTTTTTTACATCCATCTACAAAATCTCATTGTCATTGTAAGTGGCAATGGCCAGTAGAATTATGATGGATTCTAGTATTGAAACTAGTGAAATGGATTCATCATAGTCAATACCATGATGCTCTTAAAACCTTTTTGTAACTAGTAACACCTTATAAATACTTACACGTCCTTACCTATCCAGGTTCTTCTTTATACCCATTGACAATCAACATGCATTATATCTACTAGTGGATCTACCAAAATCCAGACTTGTTTTTGGTACATGGAATCCAATTTATAATTCCGGGCTTCTTTCCAGATGGAAACATCTATTCCACTTACTACTTCCTTTTAGTTAGAGGACCATTATTATCAAGTGATAATGAGTCACCATCCGTGGTAACTAGAAAACCATACCATTCTAATTCTCTAACCTCTCTTGTACTTCTACGCAGTTCTTGTCTATCTCACTCCCACTATCTCTTTTGGAGACATGCTCCCTCCAAAGGAATACGCCATGTCTTTTCACTATAACCATTTTTTCTGAGGGGTTATATAGGAAATATCCCTTTTTTTCTTAGGGTATCCTATAAAGTTACACTTTGTGCCTCAGGATGCATGTTTCTTACATAAATAGGCCTTAACAAATGCTTCCCTTCACAACACATGTAAATTCGATAACATGTATTTTCTTCCACTCGAAAACTCATATGGAATACCATTTATCATTTTAGTTGGTAATTGTTTTAGTATGTGTGTCTCTATTTATTACCCATATCCCCAAAATGATAATGGAATTCTTTAATGACTCGTCATTCATCTCAACTTTTCCAACAAGGTGCGGTTCCTCCTTTCATATACACCATTCCACTAAGGCGTGTAAGGAGGACTAAGTTGGGATAGGATCCCAAACTCCTGTATATAATCAACGAAGAGTTGATTATGACATTATTCACCTGGGTCTGTGTGGATATTTTTAATATTATTTCCAATTAGGTTCTCAACAACATTCTTGTATTCCTTGAACTTATCAAAATAATCTGACTTATACCTCATTAAGTAAATATATCCATATCTAATAAAATCATGAGTAAGAGTTGTAAATTATGACTTCCCTCACCTTGATTGAATTGGAAATGGTTCACACACATATGAAATAACTAATCCAAGAAGTAATTTAGACCTTTCACATATCCCACTAAATGTATATTTGGTCATTTTACATTGTAAACATGCTTGACATACACCAATCAGTTTTAGTTCCAATGAATCTAAATATCCATCTTTATGTAATCATGTCAAGCGTTTCTCATTTATATGACCAAGAGAGTTAATCCAAAGTTTTTTGTTGTATGAGTCATGTTATGTAATTTCATTATCAATTTCCATTACAATGTTTCGGTAATCCAACACGTATGGACTATTATTTAAATGTGGCTTACCAGAACAAATGATATCTTTACAAAAGAAGAAAGATTCATTTCTGAACATTAAAATAAATCCACATCCATCTAGTATGGATATATAAATGATGTTTTTGGTAATTTAAGGCACATAATAACAACCATTTAAAACCAATACCATCCTTGTTGGCAACATGAGGTGGTAGTCCCAGACAACTATAGTACAAAGTCTAGGCCCAATGGCTACCTGTAGATCTACCTCCCCTTAGTCTATTTTTCTAAATTTACTTGGTTTTTCTATTTGAATACACATGTGAGCGCCACATGATGTATCAATTACCCAATTCTTAGAAAAAATTAAATTTAAAATGATAATAAATGCACTTGAATCTTCCCCAGGCTTCTTTAGTTTTGTGCGGTTTTCTTCTAGTGGCCCTTCCTGTTACATGAAACACATACAACTTCCTTTTCCTTTTAATTCCCTTTGATATTCTATTTATTGTAATGGTGTGAATATGCTTTTGGATTAAATATGTTTTCCATCCCATTGCTTTTACTCACCATAATGATATAATGTTTTTCACGCTTCATGTCTTTATCCACTTTCTGAAGGAGTATAAGAAGATATGGTAGAGACATATCAATGACGTTCATATAAAATTCACAAAAAAAGGAGAATATATGATGGTGTGATGTGAGATTGAGATCGATTCCCCATTCATTGGGTATATTAAACCCTAAAAACTCTATGTGGTCAATGTAGCCAATGAGATTGACTACGTGATTCCTAGTGTGGGAACCCTCTCCACCTTAACCTGAAAGAGTGGCTTAGAGATCTTAAACCATACATGTTTAGCTCTCTCCTGGTAAAGTCCATGGAGGTGCTCAAGGATGCTATACACATCCATGTTTTTGTGAGACTTCATTTTTTCACTAGATATCGATGAAACCATCAACCATTGAACGTCGACCATTTCATTCATACATTTCTCATAGATACAAAACTCTTCATGACTCGCCTCATGGGTATATAGATTCTGAAATGTGGACTCTTGCTCGTAAGATTTCAGGTCAAGGTGTAGAATAACATGAAGTTGTTTATACCATTATTGGAAGTTACTACCAGTGAGGAGGTTGTCTTTATCCATTTTTGAACACAGGGACAATGTGAATGATGAGATTTTCATTTTTATTATACAATTGAAAGGGAATATTTTTAGTACTTTTCTGGATTAAAATTTTGTGAGAAATAATAAATTAATTTTTTTTAAATCTCCCACTATTTTATAAAGTCTCAATTACCCTCAGCATTGAACCTGTAATGTTCGGTTTCTAGGACATTCTATTAGAAAGGATCCATATTCCCCTTCTCATAACCCCAAAAAGGGTTGGTCAAGCTATTTGAAGGTATTTATGTAGGCATTCTTTTTCCAACTGTGGGATTACAACTGCTTGGTCTGTTTAGTGGACACCCCAATCCAGAAATCCTAACATGGATTTCCTCAACACTTGCCTCCAAATTTTAACCAATCCTAGAAAGGGATACAGAACTTATTGTAAAATGGTTAAGTCAACAGAAAAATTTGACAAGAAATTCCTTTATAAATATATGTTCCCCAACAATGGTTGGTCAAAAACATAGTTTTATTGAGTCCTTCCCTAAATCAAGTAACATAAGTCTTAGTCTGACTTAATTTTTAGTTGAGGGATTTTGATTCATTATGCATAAATGTTTTTTCTAGTTTTACCCCGTACATGTCTTGTTAATATATAAGTGGATTCTTACTTAATTAATTAACCATTTTTAGAATAAATATTTACACATAATACATATTTTTTTAAATTCCTTATTTTCATATTAATTCATTCATTTATGTGATCATAATAACACATCCATAATGTAATAATCATGAAACTGAAAAATACTAAATGAAGGGTATGATAACAACAATGTTCAAATATTTAGTTTATCTAGAGGCTGATAATATAGCTGCTGACCTAGGGGAGAAACTACTTGAATGAAAACAAGGTTCACGTTTAATGATTTCCACTTGCCCACCTTTGTATCTCCTTGGATTGGTTTCACCTCAGCTCCTAACATGAACCACCTCCACTTTCTTGGGATATCCATCCATTACATAAGCTTTAACTCACATACAGGTGAGGGGTAAAATGGGGTTTACATAAAATAAATCATCAGTATGTTGACCCTATATATTAATGAGGAGAGATGGAACACATGTCGTTTATTTAATTTAACAAAAAAATAAAAGTAAACCAATCACATACAAAGTTCTGGTCTATCTCATGATCATCCACATGCATAAAACGAATTACACATTTAATAAAACTAGAATTAAATTATTTAATCATTATTATTTAAGATAAAACATGCTATAATATACTAATTATTATCTTTAATTAATCAATTATTTTATTTTAATCCTTTTCTAAATTAAGTTGATATTATCATCCATAATAATTTTAAAGAAATTAATGAAATTTATTTAAAATTATCCATGTACATAAATGTACATTTTAAGAAACACAGTGAATACCAATACAAATCTACCGAACATATATTATACTCGTATACTATTTTATGCTTGTGATATATAAAATACACAATTTAATGCCTACTCTTACAATGTATACTTCAAAGATGATTACACGAATCACATGCTTTTTTCAGCCACGTGTCAGGCTTCAATGTACTTGAATAAAAACCTGTAACATGACTTAAAAATTATACCATGTTTTGAACAGTACAAAAATATTAATGTTTTAATTCTGTGTAATTTGGTAACACTACACAGCCTGTAGATTTAACTACACAGCTTATACTACCTTCACTGTCTATCCAATATACACACCTTGGAACATGGAATGTATGGTGTACTTAGGACATCTCAGATTACACAGCGTGTCAAGTGGGCCACATGCCGTGTCTACTTGGGGTTACATGGTCACCGGTCGGTTGATCCATGTATGCGATATGCAGTTTGGACCTAACCTGAAAGGGACTTCACACCGTGTCCAGTGGGCACACATCGTGTAGTCTATCTAACGGTGCGCTAGTCTGTCTTGATCAACACATGATGTAATAATTGACTACACCGCTTGTCATTTATATAGACAACTTGAAAAATTTTGTGGATTACTAGTGATGCATTGAACAAAAATAAATGTTTTGTAATTCTAATTATATGATGTGTATTGCTATGTTACCGGGACATAATCATTGGCACCTTCGAATGAGTTCCGTGATTTAATTTTAATCAAAAAATTATTCATTTATTTTAGATCATTGATAGACGATGGAGGAATAAAATATATCGTAATTCATATTTAAATAATGGTCAAACATGAACAGAAATAATAAGTTAAAAATGATTAAATTACCAATGATTATTAAATAATCATAAACAATGATATGCCCAATTTGATACCACATTCTGGTTCCAGGCGTAGGCTAAGTGCAGTTAGGGGTGGGAATAACTTTTATTTTCCATAACTTATGATAAATTCAGGATTAATAGGATGATAAAAGCGGGTATTTGTGGATTGGATCATGGAAATAGACAATGAAAGGAATTATCAAAACTAAGAGAGGGGATCTTTCACATCACGTTTATAATTAATTTAATTAAGATCAGAAGAAATTAATTACCTGGAAATAGGTACATTCTTCATTAAAGATCATTGGTTGTCCGAAATGGACCTTCAAGATTTCCATCATTTCCCTTGGGAGTATCTAAGTGTAGAATCCCTCTAACGGTGATCCACATGTGCTTTGATGGTCTCTGAACAATGCCACTCGATATCCAAGTGCTAGCACAGTGAATTGAATGTCTTGCGTTGATCATTCTTGATTATTAATTCTTCATTCTTGAATAACTTCTCCCTTGGGTTTCTCCTTCATGAGAGAAATATAGAGGATAGAAGTTGAGAGAGAATACATTGCACCTAACAATTCTCTATTCCTTCACATCGAATTGGATTCACATCCATTGCACAATGAACGTATCTATCTATTGATAGCAGTGAGATTTTTGTTACAATATCTAATTTCATAATAGTCATTAATTACAATTATAAACATTAATTAAATCCCATGACACATAATAATAATAAGAGTATTATTGTTTCATGTTTTGACAACTTGCACAAAATGGAACCATTAATTAAATCCCACGCCACCTAATTACAATAACAATATTATAATTTTGTGGTTCCTTAACTTGTGTAAAATGGATAAATAATATTTATTATCTTGTAGATAATTATTTCATCACTGGACACAATCTTGGTCTGTTTGAGCTCCTCTTTAATTTTTTGATCACCCGAATAAATATTTTATTCTCTTAAATAAATATTTTATTAGCAATGTAGTAAAAATAATATTTAATAAATGTTCAATTAAATAATTAATTAACATTTATTCACAATCTAGTGAATAAATATTTATGTAATTTATGCGATCTTTTTAATTTGAATAAAATTATTCCATGGTTTTGAGAATAATATTTATTTCATTAATTAAATTCAAATAGGATTTAATCGAGGTCTCTAGAAACACTTATTGTGTCACCCTCTTAGATTATTTCTCATTGGAATTATGTGTGATTTCCTAAAGTACAAGATTACTATCCAGCAATAGGTCAAGCCAGTGAGGAGAAATAACTTAAAGTAACAATGATGACATCCACATACGAATTCTCACTATGTAATATAATCTCTTTGGCGCAATATATAATCATTTAGGTTGTATTATGGTGTCATTAACCTATATTCTTGACAAATAATTCTTTGAATACCTGAAATAAACATGTCATAACACCATGGACATGTAATTTAGGGTGACGGTTCTTTTTTCAATCAAAGAAAAAAGATATCAACATCCATAAATATAGATGGGACAAATCCTTCCTCAACTTTTCCATTAATAACATGTCATTCAAGACACACCCGAAGTACTCTACTACACTCCAACATATGTCATGAGGATTTTCATTAGAAAATATATCTGAGCGAGTCATAAAACATATTAATGACAATTATAAAGTCTAAGGACCATTACAAATGCTTGTAAATAGGATTATTTAATGACATATAAACATGAGGAATTCTTTTTGGCTGGTCTATTCTCATAATATCCCATCTTAGAGATTACCAAGTGAAAACTTCATGAGAAGAAGTCTCATCTTCTTACAAGTACTCACACATGAAGGTCTATATACTATGTTTCCCATCATAGTAAGTTATCCAACCATATAACTATTTTAAGAATATTATTATTGAATTTCAAGGTTTTCATCATAACTGGGAATTACCATGACCTTATCAATGAAACAAATACTCTATGACATTATTAAATTATAGTAACACATAATAATGAAAAATATTTAATATTTAATAAATTAAACATTAATGTAATCAATGTACAGATAGTTGTTTTTAGGTGTAGCGTCTGCGTCCCAGGTGCCACTGGAAGGGGGCTCCAAGCCGTGTTGTCCACATAACCTCAAGACCATCTTCACAAATTCTAGTGGATGCTGACTTGAAGTGAGAGCATTTTTAACGTGTTTGTGGGAAAGACAATGCCCTCATAGGTAATAGGTAATACATGGTTGAAGAAAAACGACTTTTAACAAATAGAAAAATCATATAAATAATCAAAATGCAAAAAAAAACAAATAAATAACCCCAACTAAATATATAATATCTGCAGAAACTGATTAATAAACCAGATAAACAATGATGTCATACAATGATATTTGTTCTAAATTAAGAGTATGGAAAATAGGAATGCATGCATGTGATCAATGCTATAATGAAAATGTAATGAAGTGCAACAACTGCATCACAAGAAAAATCTCGGTCCTCTTCCCCCAAGATCTATCCTAAGAAGCAAGCCACACTTAAGAATCAAAGGCAGCATGCTTCCCATTATCCATACCAACGAGCATAAAGTCTACTCAGGTACCAAACGATGCCCGAGAAAGGAGTCAGATGAAATCTCAGTAGGCTGAAACCCACGATGTTTAAACCTTTCCATTTTGTGCTGTAAAAAAAAGTAGTGTTCCAACATATGATAAAGGTAAGTACATAAATAAACATAAATAAAATAAAAAGATCTTAGTTTGGGTCCTCAATGAATCTCATCCCATATCATCTACTTTGGATAAAGCTGAGAATCTGAATAAGGTACCTATAATACACAGGATGCATATATATTTATATATAAATAAAGGTTAAAAAATAAAAGGCAGATAAAAAGGAACAGTACCCCAATCATGTGCTTTAGCTTGGGATCTAGTTTATGTGTCCATAAAGTCTGCTTCAAGCACCAGAATGGTATCACAATCTACAAAGAAAACAAAGGCTACATAAATAAACACTTTCCACACATTATTATTATTATTATTATTTTCAAGTTATAGAGTTGGAGTATGAGTCCATCCTGAAGGTATCACTATGGTACATCCTTCAATTAATCCAATACCATCGAGCACGTCTATGTAAATCTTACAAAAGGCCACATATCTCTTGGGTAATGACTTTTTCATGAGTCCATCTTGGTATCACACAGAAGGGGTAAATAATCACCCTAGGCATGGAATAGCCACATTGTCAATGGTTCCATCATTGAATGTCTCTATTGGAACTAGTATCTCTCATGAGTATTTTAGAAACCCAAGGAAGCCCTCATCTGGTAAAGTCTAAGATAACATCTCCCTGGTATAATGTGTAACCGTTCAAGAACCAAGAGTCCTTGTGTAGTACATAATGTCGAACATAAGTTGTCTCACTAACCTAAATTTAATTTGTTTTCAAGGAAGTAATTTTTAGAGGATATGTATTTTTAATTGAAAAAAATAATATGAGCACCTCAAAGCCACATTCTAACGATCATTCTAGTCAATTTGTTAAATCCAAGGCAATTTATGAGTGAATACATAAAAAACACACATACCACTTTTATAATGGAACAATAGAAAAATAACATAACAAGGAGACAATAATTAGGCATAATTTAACCAACCAAACCCAATGATCATGGTTCAGAATTATCCTAAATAATTTATTTCAATTAAAAATAAATAATAGGGATCACACAACATATGAAATTAATTAATTTGGTGCTAATATAAAATAGGACAAGAAAATCATCATACCCAAATGTGAATACAATGATGTTGAAACAATTTAAATAGGTTAGATTATCTAAATCAAGGGTGTAATGATTAAGCATACCATTTATTTAATTTAGAATTGGAGAAATTAGACAAAATTGGTAGGCACTGAAGAGCGGCCCAATTTTCAATAAAAAATAAAAAAATGAGGGGATAGAGAGTAAATTACATATCGTATACTCATATAGGATCTTACACTCCACAGCTATCTTTTATTTGACCTAAAATAGAAGAAACCAAACAATTTAAGAGAAACCCCAATTTTGAGTAAAATCTATCTCTGAAAGATTGTTAAATAGATTTATAATGAGATAGAACAATTATTTGGGTGTAAGATTAGCATTACAAAGAGTTTCACTAAGCATCAAACGGTGTTGAAATCAGAGGAAAAACGAGAGAACATCAGGCTTCTGAATCAGAGGGCATGGGAGGAGGTGCACCACCTGGGGGCGTTATAGGGGAGACGCCTAGGGAGAGGGAGGAGAGGAGGAGATTAAAAATGAAATAAAGAAAAGGCAAGTAAAAAAATAAATAGGAAAAATAAATAAAAATGTAAATAAATAAATAAAATAATGAAAATAAAATTTTGGATGAAATGAAATAATAAATTAAAATGGATTTAACCCATTTTAATTATTTTTAATTTCTCTCCAACCATTTCTATTTTATTATTTATTTTTATCCCTTGGTAAATTCCATTAGTTTTATTGAAATTATTTTTATCCCCTTTTAGAACTTTTAAACTTTTTTTCCAAAACGCAGTGCAAAGGCATGACGTAAATTTTTTTCGAAAATGCCAGAGAAATTATTGAATTAATTTTAATAGCTTCTCGGGACCTACAACAGGGTGCGTAGGCACGTGACTTGGGTCACTTTAAATATTTGGACTAAAAACATAAATGATCCATGCATTGAATAAGTACGAGACATTAGAACCTCCCCCTCCTTAAGACAACTCATTCCTGAGTATCCCATCCATGGGAATTGGAACACCATATGATAAAAGCTCAGGCCATTGAGCATGCACATCATTCTCCCGCTCCCTAGATTCATCTTGAATGAGTTTGAGTTTCCATAACACCCAGACTAGAGGAACTGACCTACCTCAGAGAATCTTTGTGTTATGGTCGATGATATGGAATGGACCCCCCTCAAAGGATGCAACCACTTCGAGCTCGATGTCATCTAGATCAAAAGATGGAGATGAGACTCGATGATATTGTCAAAGTTGAGATACATGGAAAACATCTTGTTCGACGCGATACCTCTGAGTTAACAATAACTGATAGGCCATCGGTCCAACCCTTTCCATTATCTTGAATGACCTGACATATCTCAGTGATAACTTCTCCAATCTCCTAATTCATTTATGACTGAAACTTTGAAAAACACATAGAAAGGCTCGATGTCCCAACATGAACTCCCGAGTGTTGCAGTGAAAATCAGTATACGACTTTTTTCTAGACTAATATTGAGTCATATGATTCTATATTAGCTGAACTATCTCCAAAGTTTCTTTAATGAGATGAGGACACAATAGAGCTATTTCACCTTCTTAGAGCCAATAGAAAGCTGAACTGCACGATCTACCATAGAGAGCCTCATACAGAGCCATTGGAATAGTAACATAAAAGATATTATTATAGGTAAACTCAAAACGAGGAACATGTTTCTCCTAGGAACCTAAGAAATTAAGGATACAAGCTCATATCATATCTTGTAACACCTGTATGGTCCATTATATAACACCCCAATATTCCATGGTACGCTTCTCTTTGAATAATATAGTAGCGTGTGATGTACGCAACTTCGAGTTCTAACATACACCACAACCAATAAAACTAGCCATTATGAATAGTAATACCCACTTTTTGAAATTTTATAAATTTTATCTTTCAAAATGGACTTCATTTTTGGGTTTGGAAGATCGAAATTAGCTTAGGTTGAATTTTTTTATTTTTCTGAAAACATTCAATTTTTAATGAATAGTGAAAAAACACTTAGTTATAATTTAAAACCGAATTTTTATTTAAATAATTATTTATTTTATTTAAATTTAATTAAGGTCAAAATAGGTACATAATACCTATATATGTTCAATTTAATTCATTAGAGTTAGTTTAGAATAATTTTAGATATATAAAAATTTATTGAACTTTTCACCGCCTTTTACCCATCTCCTCGGAGAATTTGGAAATTCACATAAAAAATAATTTTACCGCTTCTGTGAGTGAAATTTAGAAAATCCGAGAGATACGGTTAATATCAAGGAGTAAAATGTGGATCAATAAGATAAAATTAATTTTTGGTGAATAGTAACTTTTTACTTGTATTAACACGGTTAAAAGTAAATAGGGTAATTAAGAGTAAAAATGATATTAATATTACCCTAAAACTTGTTATAATTATATTGGACAAGTGTATCTCGACCAAAAACAACCTTAGGAATAAAATATTTTCATTTAGGTCCAGTTGGATTAGATTAGGACATTTATTATTATTTAATTCAAAGAAGAGTTAAAAGAGTTAAAATCAATGTTTAATAACTAAAAAAAATTTAATGTATGGTTATACATAAAATAAATTAGATTATAAATATTCATTAGAAATATAAAAAGATTTCCAACATAATGATATTTTATTTATAATTTTTAGACATTAAATAATTTAATTTATTTATGACACAATGATGATGCAGTAATTACCTTATTATTAAAATATTAAAATAATTGATATTATAAACACCAAAATAAATATAATTTGATGCTTTTAATGAATTAGATGAATTTTATGGTTTAATATGACATGTCAGGGTTGATTAAATGAATTAGATTCGAAGTAATAATGCTATTATGAATATAGGAAAAACAAAATACCAAATAGTGTCAAAATTGACATAAAAGAGTTTTTAAAACAAATATTATATTATTAATTGATATTCAATCCGAAAAATATAAGGTTCGGCGAAAGGAATTATATAATGATATATCTATCATTAATGGACCACTGGGGGGTCGCATGGAGGTTTATAGTAAGTTTATTAACTATATAATATAAAAATACAAAGAGGCATGGTAAATGTCAAACTATTTTACTAAGAGTTAAATATAAATGATAAGGTTAATATAGTGACCCAAACAAATATAAAATATATTAGTTGAAATTATTTCAACCCATCCCCACCTTAGCCTCGAAATAAGTCACTTTGGAGCCATTATAATCTGAATATTAATTTATTATAAAATAATATTTCTAGCTTTTCCTAAGGTTCCCCTCGCCCCTCTTATAAAAGGGAACTCCCCCTTCTCTCAATTTCACACCTTCAAAGCCTTTTGGATCAGCCAAACCCTGACCAAATATTCTCCCAACATCCCTCAATTCAACCTAGAGGCCTTAGTTTGATCATAAATCCATCCTATGGAGCCCTTTTGATCATATCAAAAGGAAGAACCCAAAGAAGAGGTAATGTTTTCACCACTCTCTTTCAAGTTCCTTTCTTCTTCAAATTCTTCTTTCTTTGTTATTTACATTATAAAATAATAACTCTAGTATATTATATATACTATGATGTTATTATAAGTATGTTACAACCATATTCAGTATTCTATCCATCCTTTTAATGACATGTCACCATATGTGCGTACGTACGGCTTACCGTCTCGACATTGTGGTGTAATTGTTATTCAAAACATTATTATTTAGATGGGTACAATAATTATGTGTAATTCATGAAAATAATAAATATAAAATGAAAATTATTATGTATATATGATATATCATCCAATTATATATTATTTTAATATCAAAATAATGATATTGTGGATCGTGCGTACGTACGGACTACCGTCTCCACAAACGCGATAAGATTCATTCCCTATTGTATCCATACAAGTCTAATTCTCATTTGATGATTAAAAATAATGTTTAAGGGCATGATATCATTCTGTATAAGAATATGATACAACCTATCCATAACAAACATGCCTTGTGTAATAAAACATATAAAATAAAACGAGTAAGTTAACACCCAAAACGACGATAATACTAAGATATTGTTAACAATGCAATGTTAAAAGATCATATATGATATCATATTAATGTATAAGATTATTGTATAATTTAATAACAATTATTTCACCATTATACACTAGTTTAACCTACCCTTGACCAAAGAAATGTACAAGGTAAGGGTTGTTTCGCAATCTCTTCATTATCCGAGGTTGTTTATACGTAATTATCTACTGGGACCTCTTTATCATCCACATCTATGTTTCTTAAAAATGTATTTCAAAAAATTCGTACTATTTTAGAGAATATGTGTTAAAGTCATTTATACCCTTGTTTGACTTTTTATAAGATGTTTATAGTGGAATCTTTATGTTTTCCAAACAAGGTCCTTTTTAACCTTTTCGACAGAATTAAGGTAAGAATGTTTTTTTAACTTATACGACGGGTGTGGCTATTTTCCTCCATTATAAAATCGCCGAAGCTTCACTTATAATATTATAAGGATATTTTCAAAGTAAATGTTTTATTTTATAATTATGTGACTTTTAAATGATTTCAAAAAAGATATATTTCTCTCAAATAGTTTTGACTCCATCAATGTCAACATCCTTTGATAGATTTTAAGTTTATTTGAAGTTAATTTATTATGATACAAAACTTCAATATTGTATTGAATGTTTTGTGATATGTTTGAGTGTGGATGTGCTATTTTTATACCATTCATGTTTTATGGTTAAATTATTGACATTTCATATGCTAGTTTTAATACTAATGTTTATGATATGTTTAAACCTTTTCATATGAGGAATGTATTGGACTTAGTAAGTGAAGGATGGATCCCGCTATAGCTCCTCAATGCATCGGTAGGTCTCATGAGAAAACTAGACATGGAATTGGCTGAGGCCCTTTCCCAATTTTGATTTATTGTTTTGGCTGAGGCCTTAATCATTTTTAGATGTCTTGGCCGAGGCCTTGACAAAATGTTTCAGAATGTCTGGCATTATACATTTCCTCATTATGGAAATAATATTGATGGTTCATGTGGTCATTTGACTAATAGAATACCAATGATTATGTTTTATTATGGCATTATTTACTCAGCTCATATTCATGGCATAAAAGTATTCATGTTTATTATTGGTAATGTTATCTGGTTTCAATTATTTATCATGCTTAATATTTATGTCATTTTCCGCTGTATTAGTTACCCTTACTAAGTGTTTGAGCTCACCCCTTTTCTTATGTTTCATTTTCCCAGGAAATGAAGAAGTTAGTTATGAGTGACCTGCAAGCATAATCTAGGAGGCTTGGATGTTTCTAATGAAATATATTTGTGTTGTATTTCTCTTCAAGATGTAAAGATAAACTTATGTATGAATATTGTTTCCAATAATACTAAACTGATCTGTATTTCGAGACATGATTTCCTTGTGATCATGCAAATGTTATGTAATAATGCAATGACTCTTGGTAACTAGGGTCGGGGCGTTACAGTCGGTATCAAAGGAAGTTTAGTACAAACCTTGGAAACTAGATTTAGATAAACTCTGATTAGAGCACATAGACCTAAGATGGACTTTGAGGATTAGAATAGAAGAACTTCCTAGAATTTTGGTATTGTAGAGATTTTGTGAGTTTTCTGAGCAATACATCCCTATCTGGATACGATCAGGTAGAGGCGGCTCTGGCACAGATGTACCTAGGGGTAAAACCCGAAAACACCGCTTTGAGCTAGACTCGAATGGGAACTGGTGCACGACATCGAGCCCTGCTGCACTATTGGTTACGACACTATCGAGGGATATGCTTAGGATAATTCTCATTTTCATTAAAAACCATTATGAAGGGTTATGAGTATATAATTATTCAAAGAAAACTTTTTATGATTATGGATTATATCCATAAACTGTTGAATTTATGTTAAGTGTTTTAGAAGTTTGGAATTTTATATTTCAATTCATAAACTAATCTAGTTTATTCCATTGCTTAGAAATGGTGCCTAGTGGAAGTAATGGAAACTGTATCAATGTATGCACTCCATGTAGGTATTTCCCTCCTTCTCAAGATAATTATAGTGGATGTAGTGATGCAACTGGTGTTAATCATCTTATCACCATACTAGGACAACTCACTCATGTTATGAATAATAACCTTACCCGTATGGAGAACCCAGATCCACAGAGTGGAGGATCAATGTTAGATCGCTTCATGAGGCAAAAACCACCAACATTCAATGAGAGTACAAATACCTTAGTGGTTGAGAAATGGATAAACTCCTTAGAGAAAATATTCCATGCTTTGGGGAGTATCAAAACAGAAAAAGTTGTCATGGGAGTTTACCGCCTCACTGGAGATACTGATCAATGGTGGTCATTGATTAAAAACACAAAAGATGAAGTGGAAGTATCAAATATGGAATGGAGGGATTTTATTGAAATTTTAATAGAAAAATACTTTCCTCATGACCATCGAGCGGATATGGAAAGACAATTTTTGTGTCTGAGGAAAAAGGAGGACGGGAATGTTGCAATGTATGAGGCTAAATTTACAAGGTTAGCGAGGTATGCTGCAGATTATATACGTATCCCATGAAGTAAGATTGATTGTTTCTTTGTTGGGTTAAAACTATTTCTCCATCGAGCATTAGTATCACAATCATTCTCATCATACGAAGATATTGTCTCGTGTGCTATCAAGACATAAAAGGAATTCTTTAAGTCTTATGACATTAAATCAAAGAAACAGAAGAAGAGATCTGATGAACACTCTAGGAAAGGAAATAAGGAAATAAGGAAGATGGGTAGAATTGAATTTCCACCCTGTGATAATTGTGGAAGGAAGAACCCTGGTGCCTGTCTAAAAGGAAAAGGAGTATGCTACAAATGTGGACAGAAAGGCCATCTAGCTGGTGATTGTAAAGGAAACAAAGACGCTACCAATGTTCAATGCTACAATTATAGGGATATTGGACATTATGGAAATGAATTTCCTATGTTTCAAGGAAAACTACCTCAGAAAAGGCCAAGGGATCAAGGCCAATCTTATAAAATCACTACTATTGAGGTTGAAGCCTCGAAAGATGTGTTGGTAGGTAATTTAATGGTTTCCTCAAGTTTAGCAAATGCATTATTTGATTCTGGATCATCACATTGTTTTATATCTTCCTAGTTTTCTAAGAAAATTAGATATTTCCAATTTGATTTAACGAGGGAGTTGTCAGTTAAAACTCCTAAGGGAAGTATCGTTGCATCGAAGTTTTGCGAATCAGTCCCCATTATAGCACATAAATGTTCTCTATCTTCTGATCTCATTGTCATACCTATGATTTAATTTGATATAATCTTTTGTATGGATTGGATTTCAGACCATCATGCGAAGATTTATTGTAAGAAGAAGGAGGTTACGATTCTTGATGATGATGATAAGGAACACTTTATCTTTAGAGCAGAATCGTCGCCACCTAATTCTTATCTAGATCCACCCCCAGTAGCTCAAATAAATTCAATTATCATGGAGGAAGAGAATAAAATAAATGTGGGTGAGGAAAGGAATGTTCAAATAGAGGATGTACCTATTGTGAAAGAATATGTAGATGTGTTTCCGGAAGATTTACCTAGACATCCTCCAGAATAAGAAATTGAGTTTTCCATTGATTTAATTCCTGGTTCAAGGCCCATATCAAAGAACCCTTATAGAATGGCCAATTTGGAATTAGTTGAACTAAAGAAACAACTAGAGGAATTGAGTAATAATAGATTTGTTAACCCAAGTGTTTCTCCATGGGGAGCCCATATCCTTTTTGTTAAGAAGAAAGATGGATCTATGAGGTTATGTATCGACTACATGGTAATCAATGCTATAACAATAAAGAACAAGTATCCCCTACCTCGCATTGATGATTTATTCGACCAACTTCCTAGAGCTCAATATTTTTCAAAGATTGACCTTCGATATGGATACCATCAGTTGAGTGTGAAGAAGGAAGGCATTCCGAAGACAATATTTTGAAGAAGGTACGGGCATTACGAGGTTACAGTAATGCCTTTTGGATTGACTAATGCACCCTTTGTATTCATGGATCTAATGAATAGATTTTTCAAGGAATATCTTGATGATTTTGTGGTGGTATTTATTGATGATATCTTGGTATAATACAAAAGCTATGAAGATCATGAAAATTACTTGCGCATTATCCTGAAGACTCTTAGAAGATATGAATTATATGGGATGTTTAGCAAGTGTGAATTCTGGCTTCAGAAGATTTCTTTTCTTGGAAATATTGTCTCTAATGATGGAATCTCCTTTGATACTTCTAAGAAAATAGCAATCCAAGAATGGCCAGTGCCAAGGAATATAACTGAGGTATGCAGTTTTATTGGTTTAGCAGGTTATTATCGACGTTTCGTCCAGAATTTTTCCCAATTGGCTAACCCATTAACAACGCTCACATATAAGGGGGTTAAATTTTTTTGGACAAAATAGTGTGAAGAATGTTTTGAAGAATTGATGAATATATTAGTCAATGCTATTATATTGACTCTACCATCGGGGAATGATGGGTTCATTATATATAGTGATGCATAGAAGAAAGGACTTGGTTTTGTCCTTATGCAGAATAATAGGGTTATTTCCTATGCATCACGACAGCTGAAAATTCATGAGAAAAACGATCCTACTCATGATCTTGAGTTAGCAGCTGTGATCTTTTATTTGAAGATATGGAGACATTATCTCTATGGAGAAAAATGTGAGATATATACCAATCACAAGAGATTGAAGTATATTTTCTCACAAAAAGAACTCAACATGATCCAAAGGCGATGGCTTGAACTACTCAAGGATTATGATTGCACGATACACTACCACCCAGGGAAGGAATATAAGGTGGCAGATGCTTTGAGTAGAAAGGATCATGGAGTTTTGAACAAGATGAGAGTTTAAAAGGATCCTATGTACATGGATCTAGTAATGTTGGATATGGGAATAACCATGGAAGGTGAAACAACAATTCTTTTTCAAATGGTTTCCAAACCATCTTTATTATAAAGGATAAAGAGTTCTCAGACTAGTAATGAAGAGTTTCAAAAGAAGATTAAAGCTGTGAATGATGGGAGATTGAGTGACTTTGTGTATGAAGATGGAATTTTGAAGTTTGGGAAAAGATGTTGTGTTCCCAATATACCTGATCTAAAAAGATAATTATTGGATGATGCCCATAGTTCTAATTTCTCTATACACCCTGGGAGCACCAAAATGTATAGAGATTTGAAGGAACATTTTTGGTGGGACAACATGAAGAGGGAGATTGCTAATTTTGTGTCAAGATGTATGGTTTGTCAACAAGTGAATGTGGGAAGCCAACAGCCTCGATGAGTCATGCAACAAATTCCCATACCGGAGTGGAAATGTGATAATATCACGATGGACTTTTTCATGGGACTACTAAAGACTCCTAGAAGGAACAATGCAATATGGGTCATTATTGATCGTCTCACCAAGTCATCACATTTTTTATATATAAGAAAAGATCTACCACTTGACCGTCTAGCAAGACTATATATTAATGAAGTTGTGAGACTTCATGGAGTGCCCCTATGGATTGTTTCTGATCGTGATCCTCATTTTACTTCAAGATTCTGGAAGAGTCTTCAGAAGGCCTTGGATAATGAACTTCATTTGAGCACTACCTACCACCCTCAAACAGATGGAAAATCAAAACGGACTACTCAAACCTTAGAAGACATGTTGAGATCATTCTCACTTGACTTTAAGGGTTTGTGGGATCAGTATTTACCTCTAGTGGAATTTTCCTATAACAATAGATTCCATTCAAGTATTTAGATGGCACCATATGAAGCGTTATACGGAACGAGATGTCGCACACCAACCGGTTGGGATGAAATTGGTGAAAGAAAACTCGTAGGCCCAGAACTGGTGGAGGAAACGATGGAAAAGGTGAAGGTAATCTAAACCCACATCAAAGAAGCTCAAAGTAGACAGAAGATCTATGTTGACAACCGAAGGAAGGATTTGGAATTTCAGGTAGGAGATCATGTTTTCATGAAGGTATCTCTATAGAAGGGAGTTATACATTTCGGTAAGAAAGGTAAATTGAGTCCCAGGTACATCGGACCATTCGAAATTCTAGAACAAATTGGGGTTGTAGCTTACCGTTTGGAAATGCTGCCAAGTCTCTCCAATGTTCACAATGTGTTCCACGTATAACTATTGAGAAAATACATGCATGAACCAATGCATGTACTCACTTACGAGGAATTAGAACTGGAACCCGATCTGTCTTACTGCGAAGAGCCCGTCAGGATTCTTGATACAAGAGAACAAGTGCTGAGAAACTGGACGACTCGTCTGGTAAAATTTCTATGGAGAAACCATAAAATGGAAGAGGCAACGTGGGAACCTGAGGAACTTATGATGAAGAATCACCGAGTCTTTTCATGCGGTAGTATTATATAAATTTTGAGGATGAAATTATTTGAAGGAGGGGAGAATGTAACACCCCAAGCTTCCACGGTACATTTCTCTTTGAATAATACAGTAGCGTGTGATGTATGCAACTTCGAGTTCTAACACACACCACAACCAATCAAACTAGCCGTTATGAATATTCATATCCACTCTTTGAAATTTTATAAAATTTATCTTTCAAAATGGAATTCATTTTTGGATTCGGAATATCGAAATTAGCTTAGGGTGAATTTTTTGTATTTTTCTGAAAACACCCATTTTTTGATAAATAGTGAAAAAACACTTAGTTATAGTTTAAAACCGAATTTTTATTCAAATAATTATTTATTTTATTTAAATTTAATTAAGGTCAAAATAGATACATAATACCTATTAAATGTTCAATGTAATTCATTGAAGTTAGTTTAGAATAATTTTAGATATATAAAAATTGTATTGAACTTTTCACCGTCTTTTACCCATCTCCTAGGAGAATTTGGAAATTCACATAAAACTTAATTTTACCGCTTCTGTGAGTAGAATTTTAAAAATCTGAGAGACACGGTTAATATCAAGTATTAAAATGTGGTTTAATAAGATAAAAATAATTTTTGGTGAATAGTAACTTTTTACTTTTATTTACCACGGTTAAAAGTAAACAGGGTAATTAAGGGTAAAAAGGATATTAATATTACCATAACACATGTTATAATTCAATTCTACAAGTGTATCTCGACCAATAAAAACCTTAGGAATAAAATATTATCATTTAGATCCACTTGGATTAGATTAGGACAATTTGATTATTTAATTCAAAGTAGAGTTAAAATAGTTAAAATCAAAGTTTAATAACTAATTTTTTTTAATATATAGTTATACATAAGATAAATTAGATTATAAATATTCATTAGAAATATAATAATATTTTTTACATAATGATATTTTATTTATAATTTTAGACATTAGATAATTTAATTTATTTATGACACAATGATGATGCATTAATTTCCTTATTAGTGAAATATTAAAATAAGTGATATTATAAACACCCAAATAAATATAATTTGAGACATTTAATTAATTGCACTAATTTTATAGGTTAATATGACATTTTAGGGTTGATTAAATGAATTTTTTTCGAAGTAATAATGCTATTATGAATTTAGCAAAAACAAAATACCAAATAGTGTCAAAATTGACATAAAAGAGTTTTTAAAACAAACATTATATTATTAATTGATATTCAATTCGTAAAAATATAAGGTTCGGCTAAAGGATATATATAATGATAGGTGTATCATTACTAGACCACTTGGGGGTCTCTTGGAGGTTTATAGTAAGTTTATTAACTATATAATATAAAAATACAAAGAGGCGTGGTAAATGTCGAACTATTTTACTAAGAGTTAAAAATAAATGATAAGGTTAATATAGTGACCCAAACCTGTCTAAAATATATTGGTTGAAAGGATTTCGACCTATCCCCACCTTAGCCTCGAAATAAGTCACTTTTGAGCCATTAGAAACAGAATATGAATTTATTATAAAATAATATTTCTAGCTTTTCCTAAGGTGCCCCTCACCCCTCTTATAAAAGGAAACTCCCCCTTCTATCAATTTCACACATTCAAAGCCTTTTGGCATGGCCAAACCCTACCTAAATATTCTCCCAACATCCCTAAATTCAACCTAGAGGTTTTAGTTTGATTAGAAATCCATCCTAAGGATCCCTTTTGATCATATCAAAAGGAAGAACCCGAAGAAGAGGTAATGTTTTCACCACCCTCTTTCAAGTTCTTTTCTTCTTCAACTTCTTCTCTCTTTGTTATTTCCATTCTAAAATAATAACTCTAGTATCTTCTATATACTGTAATGTTATTATAAATATGGTACAACCATATTTAGTATTCTATACATCCTTTGAATGACATGTCACCATACGTGCGTACGTACGGCTTATCGTCTCCACGTCGTGGTGTAATTGTTATTCAAAACATTATTATTTAGATGGGTATAATAATGATGTGTAATTAATGAAAATAATAAATATAACATGAAAATGATTTTTTATATATGATATACCATCCAATTATATAATATTTTAATATCCAAAGAATGATATTGTCGCTCGTGCGTACGTACGGACTACCGTCTCCACGAACGCGATGAGATTCATTCCCCATCGTATCCATAAAAGTCTAATTCTCATTTGAGGATTAAAAATAATGTTTAAGGACTTGATATCATTATTTATAAGAATAAGATACAACCTATACATAAGAAACATGACTTATGTAACAAAACATATAAAAGAAAACGAGTAAGTTAACACCCGAAACGACGATAATACTAAGATATTATTAACAAAGCAATGTTAAAAGATCATATATGATATAATATTAATGTATATGATTATTATATAATTTAATAACAATTATCTAACCATTATACAGAAGATTAACCTACCCTCGACCAATGAAAAGTACAAGGTAAGGGTTATTTCACAATCTCTTCATTATCTGAGGTTGTTTATACGTAATTATCTACTGGGGCCTCTTTATCATCCACATACATGTTTCTTAAAAATGTATTTCAAAACATTCTTAATATTTTACAGAATATGGGTTAAAGTCATTTATACCCTTGTTTGACTTTTTATAAGATGTTTATAAAGGAACCATTTCGTCGTTTTCCAAACAAGGTCCTTTTTAACCTTTTTGATAGAATTAAGGTAAGAATGTTTTTTTAACTTATATGGTGGGTGCGGCTATTTTCCGCCATTATAAAATCGTCGAAGATTCCCATACAATCTTATAAGGATATTTTCAAAGTAAATGTTTTATTTTATAATTATGTGACTTTTAAATGATTTCAAAAAAGAGATATTTCTCTCAAATAGTTTTGACTTCATCTATGTCAACATCTTTTGATGGATTTTAAGTTTATTTGAAGTTAATTTATTATGATACAAAACTTCCATATTTTATTGAAGGTTTTGTGATATTTTTTACTGTGGATGTGCTATTTTTATACTATTAATGGTTTATGATTAAAGTATTGACATTTTGTATGCTAGTTTTAATACAAATGTTTATGATATGTTTAAACATTTTCATATGAGGAATGTATTGGACTTAGTAAGTGAAAAGTGGAGCCCGCTATAGCTCCTCGATGCATCGGTAGGTCTCATGAGACAACTATATGTGGAATTAGCCGAGGCCCTTTCCCAATTCTGATTTATGGTTTTGGCCGAGGCCTTAATCATTTTTAGACGTCTTGGTTGAGTCCTTGACAAAATGTTTTAGAATGTCTTGCATTATACATTCCCTCGTTATGGAAATAATATTGATGGTTCATGTGGTCATTTTACTAGTATAATACCCATGATTATGTTTTATTATGGCATTATTTACTCAACTCATATTCTTTCCATACATGTATTCATGTTTATTATTGGTAAAGGAATGTGGTTTCAATTATTTACCATGCTTAATATTTATGTCATTTTCCACTGTATTACTTACCCTTACTGAGCATTTGAGCTCAACCCTTTTATTATGTTTCATTTTCCTAGGATATAAAGAAGTTTGTTATGAGTGACCTGCAAGCATAATCTAGGAGGCTTGGATATTTATAATGAAATATATTTGTTTTGTATTTATCTTCAAGCTGTAAAGTTGGACTTATGTATGAATCTTGTTTCTAATAATACTAAACTGATTGGTATTTCGAGACATGATTTCCTTGTGATCGTTCCAATGTTATGTAATAATTCAAAGAATCTGGTTAACTTGGGTTGGGGCGTTATATGTTCAGACTGCCCATCACTCTGAGGGTGATATGTAGTACTCAAGAGTACCTTCGAACCAAATGCTTTCTGCAACCCATGCCAGAACCATTATGTTAAAAAGACATATCTATCTGATACAATAGAATTTTTTATGCCATGAAGTCTCACTATATTATAGATATATATCCTTCCCAAATCATCCATAGAAAATGTGTCCCGAATATGAAAGAAGTTCACGACTTTGGTCAATCTATATAAAATACCCCACACTACATCGCTGCCTCAAGGAGATCATGTAAAGCCTGTAAATAAATCCATGGTGATGTCATTCCATTTCTACTCAGGAATGGATAGAGGTAGTAGAGGTCCAGTAGGTCATTGGTCCTCTACCTTCAGCTAATCACAAGTGGAGCATCGAGGGATGAAAATCACTATTTTCTTCTTCGTACTCAGCCATCAGTATTGAAAAACCAGGTCTCTATACATATTTTTAATTCTAGGATGAACTATGAAAACCATTATATGATATTCCTTTATATTCTCTTCTTGTATATCAGAAGGCACCCATACACGGATATGGTAAAGAAGAGTTTCATTGCCATCAAAAACCCAACCCGGTGGAGGGTTCTATCCTCTGATTCTTTCTCTCAAAACACGAGCCTCTAGATTAGATAAATATCATGTACATACTTTATATAGAATGGAGGATGTCCCTATAAGAGCTGTTAGAATTGGTTTCCCATACTATTCCTAAACCTCCAAGTGTATCTTAGAAAACAAAGGCATTATCTTCCACACATTTCTATCTTCCTGGATGGATTGTGTCTGTGTCTTGCAGCTCAAAGTAGCAACGATGACATCTACCTTACCAGGGGTATAAGAAATCTCTAAATAGAATGACTGAAGGTATTCAACCTACCTGCACTGCCTTAACTTTTAAAAATATTTCTCATAAGAATATCACCAGATAAGCTGCACACCTTTCTTAGTCAGGGTCGTAAGAGGCATTGTTAAGAGGGAGAAATCCTTTATGAAATTCCTCTAATAACCAAAAATTCCCAAGAAACTGTGTATGTCAAAAACATTTTTGGGTTGTTCCCATGAAACTATGGAACCAACCTTTTATGGGCCGACTGACATGCCTACCTCAGCTATTATATGACACAAGAAGTAAACCTTATCAATCCAGAAGTGGCATTTTCTGATATTTTCATATATCTAGTGCTCTATCAGTGTAATCACCACGATCTCAAGATGGGTTGTATGGTCTTGTATGGAATGAGAATACACCCAGATGTCATAAAAATCACCACAAAAGAATTATGGTACGGTTGAAACCCCAATTCATTAGATCCATGAAGACTGTCAGCTTATTTTTGATGCCGAATGACATAACCATATATTTTTACTATTCATACCTACTCTGGAACACCATACATTGTATGTTAGATTGTCTCACATACAACTGGTGATATCTCCAACTCTGATCAATCATGGAGAAAATGGTTTCTCCTCGGAGATGGTTGAAGTGGTCATATATATGAGGAAAGATATATTGATTCTATACCATAAACTGGTTGAGAATACGGTAATCCACGCACAATATTAGGGTACCATCCACCTTCTTGGAGAAAAGAACATTTAAACCCCATGGAGATTTTCTAGGCCTGATGAAACCCTTAGCCTGAGTTCTCCATGCTTCCTTTTGATTTCATGTAGCTTTGTAGGTGAAATCCTATAAGGGGGAATAAACACTGGTGCTACACTTGGAAGTAGCTTGATAGTGAACTCCACGTCCCTCATGGAGGGTAATCTAGATAAATCATCGGTTAATATGTCCCTCAAACAATCCACCACGGGAGGGAAGCATACTAGTTGAATTTCCAGATTACTCATGAAGAGACTTGAAAATTGAGATGTCACTCTTCCCAGTCTAGAACATTTAAGTCTATCTCGATCTGCATGTATATCCCATTCTCTTTTATGTCGATATATTTCTCCCTTGGGGGATGTGATGGAAACCCGAGGACGATAGCAATCCACTTGGGCATATTAAGGATCTATTCAATTCATACCAAGAATGACGTTGATTCCATATATATCGAGGATGTAAAAATTCCAAAGGAAATGGTACCCACCTATCTCAAGGGGGAACTCTTGGCACTAGTGTATTCCCTCTATATATCCCCTAGAGGAGTATTTAGGGACATGACACCACCAAGGTAATCGATTTCAAATTCACACCATAGAAGAGATTCTATGGAAGATGAGGTAAACACGTAAACGACCAGCAATAAAAGGGTAGGTACATGGTCTCCCTGAACATGGAATAGTAGGTAAGGAACGAATGTAAGGTGGGTAGGTACACAACCTGCCTCTGAGCACTACAAAATAGATATCCCACTCCGAGATCCGAGTCTAGATAAGGAATATAAAAAATATAAGGATCACTAAAACAAGGTCTACCACCTATTTCCTAGGTAAAAACAAGTTAACATGTAACAACTATCACAAAACTATATTTAACAAATAGGTAATTCCAATATTTTACAACTAGGCACAACAAAAATCACATGAAAACATGTAGATGCACATTGAATGTAGATATGACATGGAAATAAGCATGTCATTTTAATCATACGGTGCCTAATATGATGCATGTAAATGAATTTTCCTTGTATTGTTAGGTTGCACTGGTAAAAATCATTATCTCAATAAAAACAATATCTACAATAGTGTAAAACAAGTGTGTCACCCAACAGTGAAATCATATCAACACTAATTGGTATAATCAAAAGAAATAATCCCATCCCAGGAATTTGGGTTTCCCCTTTACATGGGTTAAATGCATCCAAGAATAGGTTACATTGAAAATCACTATATCTTAGTCTCATTTCTAACACAAATTGTAAGATAAATGAAAAAAAAACTCTAATACAACTTTGTAGTGTCCCCATCCCAAGAGCCACTGGAAGGGTTCTCTGAGCCGAGTTGACCACATAACCTAAATCACATCTTCTCGAACGCCAGAGGATGCCGACTTGCAGTGAGGGCCTTTTTAAAGTGTCCATGGGATGATGATTCCCTCATAGGTAATAAGTAATATAAAATGGAATAAAAATAGTTTATAAAAAATAGTGGAAGCATATAAATAATAAAACTGTAATATAAAAAAAATAACCCCAACTAAATATATAATAACTCTAAAGTTGGTAAACAAACCAAATAAAAAATGATGTCATGCTATGATGTCTTTGATAATGTAAGACTATGGAAAATATGAATATAATCATGCAATCAAATCTCTAATGAAAATGACACGAAGTTATGGAACTGCATCATGAGCAGAAGCTCAGTCCTATTCCCTTATGTCTGAAGAAGTAATCCACACTCATGAAATGGAACCATCATGCTTCCCATTATCCCTACCAATGAGGATAAAGTCTTCTCGGGTACCAAATGGCACTCGATCGGGTAGAGAGATGAAATCCCAATAGACTGACACCCACAGTGTCTAAAAATTTCCATTTCATGTTGTAATCAAAAGTTGTGTGCCAACATATGATAAAGGTAAGCACTTAAATAAACATAAATAATCTAAATATATCTTAGTGTGGGTCCTCAATGGCACTCATCCCATGTCACCTGCTTCAGCTCAAGCCAGGAATCTGAATAACTTACCTGTAGAAAGTAGGATGTATAAATATATATAATGTCTAGAAAAAAAGGCATCAAAAAGGAACAATACCAAAAGATTGTGCTTTATCTTGGAATCTAGTTTATGTGTCAAAAAATTGTGCTTCAAGATCAAGAACGAAATCACAATCTACAAAGGAATCAAAGGCTGCAAAAATAAAAAAAATTGTGCATCACTGTTATTATAATGTTCAAGTTGTAGATTTCAAGTCTTGGCCCATCCTGATACTATAATTATGATACATCCTTCAATTAATCAAATACCCCAGAGCCCATCCAAGCCAATCTTTAAAAAGACCATGTTTTTCTTAAGGCATGGATTTATCAAGATTCCCTCTCGGTATCACACAAAAGAGGTCAAGTATCACCTGAGGCATGGTGTAGCAACTTTTCCAATGGTTCTGTCCATGAATGCCCCTTTGGGAACCAGTATCACTCATGAGTATTTTAGAAACCCAAGGAAACCCTTGTCTGGAAACTCCTTGGAAATCATCTCCCTGGCTTAATGTGTAACTAGTTAGGAATGGAGACTCCTTACATAGTTCTTAATACAGAACTCATGTTGTCTCACCACCCTGAATTTAATTAGTTTTCAAGGAATTAGATATCATAGGATATGCATTTATAATTGAAAAAATATATTATGAGAAACTCAAAGCCACATGTCGATGATCAATATAGTAAAGTAGTTACATCAATAACAATTTATCAGCGAATACAGAAACATATCACTTCTATAATGGCACAATAGAATTATAAATTAACAAGGAAGATAATCATTATGCACAATTTAAAAAACAAGACTGCAGGTTCATGGTTCAGAATTATCCTAAATAATTTATTTTAATTAAAACTCAACAATATGGTTCATACAACATATGAAATTAATTAATTTAATTAATTAGGTGCTAATGGAAAATAGTCCAAGAACGTTGGTGTACCCAAAGGGTAATCCAATGATATTGAAACAATTTTAATAGTTTAGATTATGTCAAACAAGGGTGAAACTATTAAAAAAGAAGTTTATTTAATTTATAACATGTAAAAATAAACATCTCTGGTAGGCACTGATGAGTGGTACAACGTATGATTAAAAATATGCCATCAAACAAGGGGAAAGAGAGTATACACCCTACCTTGTACTCATAGAGGATCATAAGCTCCACAACGATCTTTGATTTGACCTAAAATGGAATAAACCAAGAAATTTTAGAAAAACCTCAATATCGGGTAAAATACTTCCATGATAGATTTCACAACAGATTTAGAATGAGGTTGAAATATTCATGGTATGTGAGTTTAGCCTTACCGATAGATTCCCTACACACCAGACAACGTCGAAATTGAAGGAGAAACGAGACTACATCGGGCTTCTGAAGGAGAGGGTAAGGGAGGAGGTGCACCACCTTGGGGGGGATACATGGGTGACACACATGGAGAGGGACGACAGGAGGAGAGAAAAAAGGAAAATAAAGAATTAAAATGAAAGGTAAAAAGAGAAAAATCAATAAAAAAGTAAATCAATAAAAAAATAATAAAAATAATATGGTGGAAGAAGTGAAGTAATTAATAAAAATGGGTTTTCTCCATTTTAATTAATTTTAATTTCTCTCAAGCCATTTATATTTTGTTATTTATTTTTATCCCTATTTAAATCACATTAATTTTCTTGAAATTCATTTTATTCCCTTTTAACTCTTTTAATTTTTTTAGCCCAAACGTTGCGCTGGGGCGCGACAAATTTTTATTAACAAAAATCCCAAAAAATTATTAAATTAATTTTAATAGCTACCTGGGACCTGGAACAGGGTGGACAGGCAGACACCTTGGGTCTCATTAATGATTTGGACTATAAACATAAACAGTCCATACCTTGATTAAAGTCAGGACGTTACACTCGGACACCAAGTCTAACAATAATACCCATAAATGTATCTGTATTTTTGACACCACATATTATTTTGTTTTGAAAATAAATTACATATTATATTAAATATAGTAGTAATGGTAACCAAATTATTTCTATAATGAGGTGTTCCTTAAATCTATATTCATTTATTTTTATTTAATTTTGAATATTTTTTAAATTTTTGATTTTTTAATCGAAAAAAATGTGTTGAACAAATTATTTAAAATACAAAAATATAGAATATGATCAGATGAAAATTGGATTCCTCAATTGAATGTTATCATAGGATATCAAATACATTTTTTTCCTTATTAATTAATAAATGACTAATTGTTCAATTCATACACAGATTACCCTTTTTGGGATTTATTGGATACTAATTTGACAATGTCTAATGATTGTTCCTCCTCTATTTCTACATGTATGAAAATATAAAAAATCAATACTATACTACCATAGAAATTAATAATTATGTATTTGGTTTCTTGGTAAATCCATTGGTTAGTCACTAGTTTTACTCACATCTAATAAATTTTTAGACACTCATCACCTTATTCACCATTTTCCATTATGAAACATTGCACTAGTTTTAGGGTGATTATAAATCATTAAAAATTAATGTAATAAATTTAAAAAATTAAATCATTAAATAAAATTATATTGAAATTAATAAATAGACCTTAAAAATGTAAATTAGTATATACGAGGGTATTTTCAATGACCAAGTGTATGAGGACTCATGAATTATAAAAATAAATCATTTAGTTTCTAAATCACTAATAATTTAATTATTTATTCATGGAGTGTGTGAGATAATGGATGAGGGATAAAGCATTACAAAACCTGAAAGACAAAAAAAATGAAGAAATAATTAGTTACAACATAATATCCATTGTTTCTCAAATGGTATATCATCCCCTACAATTGATGTAATCATTTTTTAAGAGATTCATATTCTATATTCATTATTCATGTAATATTTATTAAGATTATAATTTGTATTTTATGGATATTTTCGAAGTCTCCTTATATATTTAAATTTCCATGTGAACCATTCTACAAGAATGCCCTCATATTATTCCCCTGTTTCTGATTAAAATAATTCACATAATATAATCCATTTGTAATTTTCAAACTAGTACCATAATTAATAAATTGGCATTCCTGAGTCTTAGATTGAGGCCAAGTAAAATCCCCCCAACATCTGATTGTGATTATCATTCAGGTGATTTTTTATCTAGTAAATTTTTATACTTAAGTGATCAAATGTAATTTTTAGGTTAAATATCATAGACGTATGATAATTTACTGATACATAGATGTCAATTTAATCTCCTAGTATCTAGATTATATAATATTTGATCATTCCGTTTAAAATTTACAACATTCAAATTTCTTTTCGTATTTGAATGTATCATGGGTAACAAAATTAAGTTATATGAAACCATAATATCTAAGGGGAAAATAAATTATCTTTGGTTTTGTAATGTATCCATTTAATGAAAATCATCATTAGAAATTTCTTATTTTTAGATGAATTTTAATACAGTATAAAAAATATCTCATTCATAGGGACAGTAAGATAATTACCTTATCCATTCTCATGATTATAGCACGATGTTTTAGAAAATACTTCAAATAAACTCTTATATTCATCGGAAGAAGCTGTAGTATTCTAAATTTTCCACTAAAAATACTATAATAAATTCAAAACATTTAAAATTAGGTGAATTATTTATTTTTATAATTATAATGGTGAAATAAACAATTAAAAATCATGTCTTAATATATTTAATAATTAAATAGAATAAAATTCTCAAAAATAATAAATGTGACATTTATATAAAAATCAATCAAAAGATAGGTATTATAATCCCTAAAATACAAGATAAAATATATCAAAATAGTACACTATTAGAGCACAATTGATATGTTTAGAACTAAATGTGAATTAATTAACCATTTATTATTAGTTTTATAGATTGGATTTTAAATTCTAATTGTCAAATTATATTTCAGATTTGTTTATATTATTGAATTAGGAAAATAATAACATTAATTTGGGAAAAATGACACGTGATTTCAATTTTTATTCAAAATGATGATTCATATTGTTAAAATCCAATTTCATTCACGAAAAAAATTATTTTTTCATGTACAATATCATTTATTTTAATATAAACTTCAAAATATTTCTTACTGATTCTTTATCCTTGTTAATAATGTTATTAAAAATTTGTATGATAAAAACAATTCTTGGTATGGGATTTGAAAAGAGAGGTGACCCAAAATCTATTTGAAATTATTGAAACTCCATATCAAAATTTTCCTTTCGAAACAAATAAACATTGATCTAACAATAATGATTTAAATATTCTTCAATAAAACATTGACCATGTTTTTTATAAAACATTTAATAGGAAATAATAAATGTAAAAATATTTTTTTTTATTTCGTTGAAATGTCTAAAATAATTTCATTAAGGATAATCCATTCACCCTTAAAAGATCATAAACATTTATTTTCACTCATATGATCATATGATTATCTTATAAAATATAAATATTTCTATAAAACCTCATCAATGACATGGACATAAGATATATACATTTATCACAATATAAATAATAACAAGGATAATTATAACTGATTTCTTAATGATATAACACATCTTTTGAGACACCATAATTTTTCTATCATCGAATCATGACAAGTTAGTATACATTAATTGGTATGAAATTCTTCAAACACCCATGGTAGTTAATCATAGGCAACCTACCTATGTTTTAAGGGCCTAACTAATATAGGGATCCATAAAACACTCTCTATTTATAATTCATTCACTAAATTAAAAAAGGAATAGTAATATAATTCATAATAAATTGAAATATTATTAATGAAAATACCAATATATAAATTGTGAATAGTTTCTAAGAAAAATCTATATAACTACATATTAATAAGGAATATTTAGAAATAATGTTGATCGAATAAATTGATTATAATATTGGTGATGTATATTAACAATTAATGAATGTTTGCATAGAATAAAAAAAATTATAAATACATTAGGATATGTCTTTGAAAACAATAAGAAATATAATTTTCATTTTAAAATATATTTGGACTAAAAATTCCCTAAATAATTAGAATGTGATTTTAATTAAAAATTATTAGAAACATGCAGATAAATATTGATAATGAATATTGTCTATTATAGTGGGAAAAAGTTTACCTATAATAAACATAATAAATCTTTCTTGTGTACTTTTTATGAAAATCTCAAGATAACCCATTTTGGAAACATAGAAATGATTCCATTTTTAGAAATTCATAATGAAAGTTATTTTTTTGAAACTAAACATTAACAATATTTCAATACTACATAAGAAAATTATTTATTTTTTTAAAATAACATGTACTTATAGGAAAATTATTTTCAAAGGAAATCATTTGAGATAAATTTTGGAGAAAATTCTATTACCTTGAGTCCTATCTCATTTCATATATTATATTACCAATGATAAATAAAATTATCTAAATATTTTACATTATTAAGAATATTTTTATTTTTAATTATAATTTTAAATTGAAAAAATTTCATTATTAATTTAATAACAAAATGCATTAAATTTAGGTTGGATATTTTGTGGTCATTTAGTTTTTCATTTCAAAAATGAATTCAGTTTGTTGACCATGGTCCAAGGGAAAACTATTTAATAATTTCGAGATAAATAAATATTTTCAACTTATAATTTTTATACTGTTAATATAATTTTAAAATAATACATTTAAGGGAGTCATTAAAAATGAAATGTATCCATTCATGGATATGTTAGTCCATACATATCCATAGGTTACATTTAAGTTACTCAATTGGATATAAATAATTAATTAGAATTAATAATATATCGATCCAGAAACATAAATATATCGTAATTATCATATATATTAATTTAAACTATTATTTTGACCAACAAAGTGAGATTATAATGAATTAAAAATCACATAGTTTTGTGGAGGCAGTTGTCTACACATTCACACAAGAGATAGTATCATTTTTCATCGCATTGAAATATAATAATGTAGATGGTATTTTATCTTTAAATAATTATAAAAATTTAACAAATGTAATATATGTTCATTATTTTCATATTTATCACTGACCATGATAGATTTAATTGAAATACGATCCACATAAATTCGTGTAAGTGGTTGTACATAGACACATGTGAGTGATGTGTTCATTTTCTATTGGTTGGAGAAGTTTGTTGAAATGATTTTGAACATAAGCATAATTAAATTTATGAGTAATAGAGATATTAATTTTATAATATTAGCATGGTTATGATAGATCTAAATGAGGTATAATATTAAATATAAATTAAAGAAATCGATTAAGAATTATACCACCTTTTTTATATACTCATTAGATTGATCATGAAGACTTTGATGCCGATATTTATGTTCACCACAAGTAACTAAGAATTGGTACCAGAAGTATAAAGTGTTATTTTTTCGATGATTTGAGGTAAAATAGACATGAGTTGTGTATTGAAAATATAGAAGTGAATCCTTTATTATAGTAAAAATTCAATGGAATTTTAATTTGTTTCAAATATTTTTGTGTCATAAATGTAATATTAAAACCACCATATTGAACATAAATGAAACATTAATGATTGATATACCATTTGATAATAACGTGAGTTGTGACCAATTTTTTATTTGAATTTCAACTGAATTTCAAATAATTTTTAGACAATAATAGAATTTTTGATCATTTTCCAGACTCAAGAAAAATGAAAATAAAAGCATTGAGATAATAATGAAGTTATAATCAAATTACATTCACCATTACTTATCCACTATATATTTCTATAAAATTTATGTAACATTATAATTCATCAAAATTATATTATATTTTAATTTTATAAAATAATTTATATTATTTTCCTTCATAGAAAATAGTTTTTTTGTTATTTTTATAATTATCTAGGTATTTATACCATCACTAAAAAATAAAAAAACATTACTATAATAAATATATTTTATTTTTAATATTATATAAAATCTATGTTAGTTTATATATAAAATTTTTCTATATGCATATCATGCAAACATAATAAGTGTGAGAGAGTTTCATTTTCTAAATACTCTAACTTTTTAATAATTTAATGTTCGTAAACAATGGAATGTAGAATCTAGAGGAATTGTTTTCAATTCATGGATAATTATTGAAAAAATAAAAGCATCCAATAGAATAAAGGAATGTTTTTTTGATACCTTATCCCATAGTTTTAACAATGATTAACATATTTTAAACTTTACTATGATGGTAAGTATTTTCCATAGTTGGGTGTTTGGGGTAGGATTAATGAGATACTGTGAGATAATATCTCTCTAAAACCACGGTGGGTTAGGGTTTATTCCTTCATTTATTTATTCTTTGACCCTTTAGTCTTCATGGATGATAGTTTTATTATTCTTGGGAGATTCGTCTCCCATCATTTTTCTAATTTCGAGGTGGAAGAGAGTTGTAATGTGCATTGTGGTGATACCTAGACTGAGAAAACAATAGCGAAGAGATCATTCAATATCTTCAAAATAGAGAATGATTCTTCTATTATAATGAATGGAAAGGTTTCACACATAAATGTACACCCCAAGATATTTTGGAGTGTTTGAAAATAAGTGTGCATTTTATCATAGCTCATCTCTTTCTCCCTATGGTGTTTAAACCTCTGAATATAATGAATTAATGTAGAGAATCTTTTCAATTTGGGAATTTTCCTCTTTGAAAGGTGTCTACCTAGGGTGAGGATACTTCCATATTATTTTCCCCTTTGATGATCTGAATGTATGAGCCTAGGGTTTTCTCTCAATAGCACTCAAATCATGTATAATTCACCTATGTGAACGGGATAAAAAAATTAACCCATTTGAGGCTGGTAGCCCCACAACTCAAATATCAATAAGGGTTTATGGGTTGAACTAGATACTCTGGAATCCAAAAATATTATCTTATATTTCACATTCAATTGGAATCCCAACTAAAATTTATAAGGAAACCAAAGTGGGTAGATTCAACCACTTTTCTAGGTTCTTGGTTGAGTTTGAATTAGGTTCAGAATTAGTTGACAAAGTTATTCTTGCAACTTATGATTATATAATTGAGTTGATGATCATGTTTGAGATTTCCCCAAAATTCAATAATGACGGTAATTTTATTGGTAATGATTCCTCACATTGAAGGTTCTCTATAGTGTGCAATCTATGTTTCGTGAGTGAACATGATTTTAATAGTTGTACTAAGAATACTAATGATTTATTTTCTTGGAAAAATGATGCTTCTGCTCAGATGATGCTACCCCTATTGATAAAGATGAGGAAAATTCTATCTATCTTGACATGGTTTATGTTGATGCCGAGAATATCATACAGAGGGTGCATGGAACTATTCCTATAGAGGCATCCAAACTTGATGAAGAGAAGGGTGGGTGATAATGTGTTTCACCAATTTTAAAGCCCATAGTTTTTCATGTAAAATGAAAACCTAGGATAACATCTTCACTGAAGAATATAATACGAATAATTTTGAGAATTATTGCAAAGGAAGGAGTGATGAAAACATGAAAACTCAAATGCTTCTTGATATCACATGACGTGATACTAACATGATGGTTGAATAGGATAATGAGAATGACATATATTTACTACTTTATCAACACATTTTTCATGAAAGTATTTCTATTTTAGGTAGCTGAATGGGTAAGAATATACATGACGTTTACTCTCCTGTTTCTACTATAGTTGGTCAATCTTCTAAGGACCAATCTTTAGAAGTGCCAAAAAAATCTTCTTTAAAATACATTGTGGATAAAGAGGTCTTTTAAATTGTTTCTTATTATAAAATAAGAGCTATGGTTTCTTCTTAAGTGGTGGCTGAGACACCAAATAAAGTAAAGTTTACTCCTATTACATATCAAGAAATTGATGATGCTAATGTCATACCATATGAAAATCTCAGCACATACGATATGCTTTATAGAGACCCAACACACTAGGAAACACCACTTCAGTATGGAATAGAGGATGTTGAAGCGAAAACTCAAGTGGAAATAGATTCTTCTCCTGAAAAATTCAATGGGAAACATACTGATAGCTCATACTCTGATATTACTGATGATGAAACTCTATTGGAAAGTATTAAAAACATCCCTTCCATTAGGGGTAGAAACAGAGGTTGGTGACACATGAATAGAAGAGTTAATTGGAATGCAATTCAATCATATCAAACAAATATATGATAATGTTTGAGGAAAAATATAGGTAATCAACTCTTCCATTAGGTTCCTTTGATTTCCCATAACATATTTTGTTCTGCTGTTACTCTTATTTTTCTCTAATAAAAGTGTCTTAGTCATTACCCTTCTAAAAAAAGTATTTACCATTATTATGATTTATTATTCCAAAAAACAATGTTAACCCTATAAAATAATTTTAATTTGATGAATCTGGCTATCAAATAAGTTTCCTAGGATTTAATTTCCAAAAGAGAAAAAAAATTATTTTGATATATGTTTTGAGAATTCAATGAAAATAATTTTCTAGAAAAATGCACATTTTAAGCATAACAATGAATTTATTCAAAAAATTAATATATAGTTGATTATAGTGGATTTATATGAATTTAGAAAAAAATAAATTAAGTTTAATTGAGTTAAAAAAAAATAAAACAAACTAGATAATTCAAATTTCTTATCTCAAAAGAAAAAATGGCACTTTTTTAAAAATGTAATTTTTCACTATTCACCAAAAACATTCCTTTTTAAAAAAATCCGAAAAATTTATTTTGAGTTTATTTATGAATTTGGATTTCATAAATGATTCCTATTACATCATATATGGTTTAAATGGTGGTAAAATTAATCTTAATATCCACACAGAAAATTAAACAAATATAATTATATAAAAAAGATTTTTTCACTATAAAATGTATTTATTTAACTTATTTATAATTTTAACCACCATTAAATTAAAATTATTTTATTTTATTATATTAAATATCAATTAATTTATTTAATACCATTAATATATTGTGAATAACATAATATTTTGATAAAAATACTTGATACACATATCTCATTTTTTGGAGAAATATGTCAATGAATCATTTGTGACCTTATTTAGAATATATTTATTATATCATAGGAATTAATGAGTATATTTTTATTATGAAAAAATTCCCTACATATATTCCATAATTAAATCACTACAATTCATAATTACACTCCAACATATAGGTTATAAATGTTATATTTTAATAATAATAATAATTTTACATTATAAGACACTCAATTCTTATCTCATTATTGTGTTTGGAACACACTGTCAAACTTAATATTTCCTAATATAGAATTATATATTCAAATATCATATTATTAGAAACTCTCCTTCTAAAAACAATTATATCCTCTCAATTTGAATGTTTTCTCTTAATTGAATGTATCTTGATATTTTTCTAATCATATATGTATATTTTATCATGATAGGGAATTTAGATTTTACTACTATGAACCATAGTATCTATTAACTATTTATAAAACCATTTATTTACCAATATACGAGTCAAAAAATTTATTCGGTCTCCAAAATATATCCTTAATAGTTATATGTTATTTTCCACATTAGACTAGCTATATGTATTCTATACTTGTTTGATTTGAGAAATTATCTGACCATCAAGATAGAATATGATAAAAAACGTTATATTCAATAAGTGAAAACCCATCCTTGGTCTTTTTTCAAGTATTTTTTCTCCTATTCATCATCACATATGTTAAATATTAATTAATTTTTATGCCTAATGATCTATTATTAAATTTAAATGTTTTACAATATCAAAAAATTGTTGAAATTATTTTTTCACGTGTATCAATCCATTACTAAAATACTAAAATCATTAGTGCATGTTATGATAATATATAATATGAAAAAAAACTATCATATGAATAAATATTCCAATAATATTCATTTCCATGATAATAACACCCAAACATCAGCATAAACAATTCCATAAATAACTAAAAACAAATCATATCAAAATATTCCAGTCTAGAATTGAAACCAAATTATTTGAAATATTTATCACATATTCTTCATGGAATAAAATATTATTTTTCTCCAAAAAAATTAATCACTCATTCAGTCACATATCCAAAATAAGTATTCCCAGATCGAATACTCTTCAAAATATACTATTCATTTCACAAAATAATCTTAATCAATATAAACTACAACCGTAATAAAATCATATATTAATTCAAATGGATGATCAATTTTTACTCCTACAAATATATAATTTATGTTTGATAGATAATATAATATTATAGAAAAATTTAACTCAACATAATTTTATAACGTATCAAAAAATATAAAAACCCTTAACTAGAAATTAATATTATTACCTTAACATCAAAGGTCACAAGAACCCAAAAGGTAATCTATACCATTCAACCTACGTCCCAATAATATCATTAATCCTAGAAAACCATTATTGTAAATCAAATAACAAGAAAAATGGTAATATATACCTCAACCAAGTATTAAAACCCAATATATAAGTATCTTAATAAAAATAACTTTAATAACATTTTCATTCATTTACATTTCAATACCCCTCATAATATGAACTATTATTACAATAATTTATTTACATAATTATCCAATTACAACATTATCAAATAACATATAAACCCAAATATTTTTATTCATGTACTATTTATAATACCCAATTTAAATTTCTTAAATGATATTATTAATCACTATAATATTCATTCATGTAAGTCCAAATATGTGTATTCTAGACATTGGACTTACGATATCATTAAATTTACAAACCCATAAAAAATAAATATATACAATAACTATTGTAACCTTATATGAAATAAATTCAATCATTAATAATCCTTTATAAGACATTATCCATGAATTGTCGACTTATTCCACAATAATTCTGTTATACAATAAAAATATGCATCATGTATTAATATTTATCAATCACAATAAAATCATGCCACCTATATTAAACATAAAAAACTTATTAAAAAAACTTTCATTTCGAATGATATTCAAGGTTTTCTCATCCTCATCATATAACCATTCAAATCATTTATTAATTTTGAAATTAATAGTTTTTGTTATGACCATTACTCTTATAAAATTGATATTAATAACACCTATACACAACACATTTGAAACATCTTCATGATCATTTAACATATTTCATTGGGTACTTCTTTCTACATTAATGATATATAATAAGTTTAATCTTTTTTAATTTAAAGATATTTTTTACCTAAAAAACTAGGAAATTGATTTATATTATTTGTTTCATCAGTAAACTCATTATATTTTATTTTGTTAGTGAAAACTCAAGATAAAAGTTTATGAATAAACATGCAATTTTTCTTAGTCCTTGTATCTTGTTTAGTGTCTGATTCAGAAAATCAAAAAATTGTATACCACTTCCTTTGTTAAATTGGTTTGTGATAGTTCTATACAATTATAATAACCAAAATATTTATTGTGATTATACGAATGTAAATATTAATAATCCATATTATGGGGATGATACATTATAAGATATCAATAAACCTGACATATTTTTTTAATTTATTTTGATTTAGTAAAAAATATTCAAAATTCTACATCATAGACTAATCCTTTATGGTTATAGTATTCTTTTAACTTATAATTCCTAACCATCATATAAATACATAATTTTTTCTCATAAAAAATGGTTTTCCTCTAATGTAATCTAATCCTTTTCATCAATCCAATTATAAAAACTATCCCCAAAAAGGCAGCGGTCGAAGCCTCAATTTATTATTGAAGAATAGACCTCTCAAGACTTGGTAGAGAGAGACCAATTACATAGCCCGAAGCCCCAAAGCCACGTGGCCTGAATACATGCCTTGAAATCACATTTTATGGCCTAACGTGTAAGGCCCCAACCCCAGTTACCCAGAGCCAGTGCATTATTTTAATAAATTTGCATGACTACAAGGAATCAACTCCCAAAGGACCGATCGGTTTAGCAGTCTTGGAAAATAGATTACATACATGATTGTTACATTACACATTATAACATACAACAAAACATAAATAATACTTTATGAACGCCATTATTTCTTTAGCTTAACCCTGCATATCAATCACAATACACTTCTTGGAATCCTGGGAAAAATAAAACATAGAAAGGGGTGAGCTCAAATGCCCGGTAAGGGTAAGCAATACAGCGAAAGATAACATAAATATTAATCATGGTGAATAATTGAAACCACATTACTTTACCAATAATAAACATGAATAGTTTTATGGCAGGAATATGAGCTGAGTAAATAATTCCATGATAAAACATAATCATGGGTATTCTACTAGTCGAATGACCACATGAACTATCAATATTATTTTCATAATGAGGGAATGTATAATGTTAGACATTCTGAAACATTATGTCAAGACCTTGACCAAGACGTCTAAAAATGATTAAGGCCTCATCCAAAACCGTATATCAAATTGAGAAAGGCCTCGGCCAATTCCACATCTAGTTGTCTCGTGAGACCTACTGATGCATCGAGGAGCTATAGCGGGCTCCACCCATCACTTACTATGTCTAATACATTCCTAATATAAAAAGGATGAAACAAAACATAAACATTCATATTAGAACTAGCATACGAAATGTCAATACTTTAACCATAAACCATGAATGGTATAAAAATAACACATCCACATTCAAACATATCACAAAACCATCAATACAATATGGATGATTTGTATCATAATTAATCAATTTCAAACAACTTTAAAATCCATCAAAGGATGTTGACATAAATGTAAATGATTTGTAAAACTCTTTGAGAGAAATATCCCTTTTTCTTGACAACTTTTAAAAGTCAAACAATTTCGAAAGGAAGACATTTAAAGACATTTTTGAATCAAAGTGTCCCATACAACTTTGAAACTTTTGAATGGAATTAACATTTTAAAACATTCATGTCCATTTAAATAAATCCTTAAAACCATTTTTAAAACATGGACATTAATGAGAATGGTTTAGAAGAATAAATCTTTATAACATTTAAAATGATGTTTTAGTAAAAATTCCCATAAAAATAATCCCTTTGAAAACTATTTTATGAAACATGGTCATGGATAATAAATATTTCCCAGTAAAAACTTACACATAACGAATCTCAGATAATAATGAGATTGAGGAATTAACCCTTACCTCGGGTCCGACTTGACCCGTTCGTTCATCAATATCCTGAATAATAAACTAAAGTTAATTTCTACTTGCTTAAGAACCTTTTTAAAGTTTATTATTCCTTTTATATCACTTATTACCATGTTATAAACATCATGTAACCATTTAAGTTAATAACGTTCGTTTTTTCAATATTTGGCACAAGAGTCAAAAATGAAGACCTTATAGTTACAAGTTGTTCACATGGTCAAAAGTTCATTATATACAGAATTATATTCATGATTTAGACATCATATATATCATATATATCCAGTATATACATGTATTTATAACACTACATATCATTTTGGGGTAAGAAATGAAATGCATCGTTCATGGAGACGGTAAGTCGTACGTACGAATGAACCCTACTTTTATTTCTATTTATTATTTTAATAGAATTAAAACATAATGATACATAGGTATATTATAATTCCAGTATAATATCATATATAATATTATTAAATACATCCTTTATACTTCCCACATATGGTATTAACGAGTCACATCACTTTGAGGGGGCGGTAGTCCGCACTTCCTCAAATGAAATTATCGTGTTTTCCCATAATGGAAACCATTAAGGTATGATATAAAAGAAAAATATAGAAGCATGAAGAAAAAATAAACAGAATATTTATCATATATAAATATAGTTCCATCATAATGGCCACCATGAGATGCGATAGGAGGAAATTGAACAATCATCGTTTTTTGAGGCGTTAGTTTTCCATTTATAGAAACATTATGTTCTTCAACCATTAGATGGAGGTGTGTGTAAGTTTAGTTCGTATACTTCTCATAAAAACATATTACTATATTGGGGATACTGGTTTTGTTATAAATGAAAGTAATAAAAAGAGTTTACATGTTGGAGAAGTAAAATAATAGAAAAGAAGTTAAGAGAAATTGTTACCTTTAATTTGGGTAACTTCCTTTGGTTTGAACCAAAAGTACTTCTTGAAGTTCATTATGCCTAAGGAAAGGCTTCTAAGAGGAGGAGAGGGATGTTGGGAGCTTAATTTGGCAGAGTTTGGATGAGCCTAAAGGCTTGAGAGGTGTGAGGAATTGGTTATAAGTGGTCTCCTTTTATAAGGGGGAGGAGGGGCTCTTTAGGAATGTGTGAAAATATTATTTTATTATATAATGATATTCAGTTTCTAAAAGTCCAAAAATCATTAAAGTCCAAGCTAATATGACTCAAGGTATAAATAAGATCAGATAATAATAATTGGACATGTTTTGAATAATATTTGATATTTATAATCTAATTTATTTAAAAAAAATTTTAATGAGGTAAATACTGCATCATTATTGTGTCATAAATAATTTAATTTATTCGATGAATAAATAGTATAAAAAAATACCATGATGTAGGAAATCCTGTTAGATTTACAATGAATATTTAAAGTCAAAAATATTACTTATATAACACCATATAAAAATTAATTACTAAAAGATTTTTGTTTATGTCAATTTTGCCTTTACTTTAAATTAATTAATATAAATTTTCATTATCATTCATAAGTGGATTCATGTGGTCCCCAAATCAACCCGAGGATGCCAATGGTCGTCCATTACTCATCCAATAAGGTTAGGACATGTGTTAAGATAATTTTTAATTATTACAGTATTCATTTTACCTTGAATTGCCCTATTTACCTTTAAGCGCGGTAAATAAAAGTTAAAAGTTACTATTCACCAAAAATTGTTTTCATCATATTGAACCACATTTTACTTACTAACAACAACCATGTATGTCGGATTTTCAAAATTCAATTCACATAATTGGTAAAATTTCATTTAAATGAAAATGTCAGTTTTATTAACTACTACTAAGTGGTTTCACTATTCATCAAAAATTGAAGTTTTTCAGAAAAAAATCAAAAATTTAGCCGAAGATATATTTGATATTCTGAATTCAAAATTAATTTCTATTTTTCTAAATTAAAAACATATAAGTGCCATTTAATAATTTTAAATTAATTCTCGTTGTTAAAACAAATAGCGTGTTTTTAAGAAACAATAACTATTAAAAGATTGATACTTGTTTATGTCCAATTTCAAATTGAAATTATTTCCAATAAAAAAATTGGATTAAATGGTAAAAATATATTCTAATTAAATTTTAAAACCAATTAAAATGATAATATAACCATATAAATAATTTAGATTAAAATCCACTTTTGAATTAAAATACAATATTTTTCACTATTCATTAAAAATGAACTTTATCGAAAAAATTCCAAAAATTTACACCAAGTAAATTTTGATGTCCCCATTATAAAAAATAAATTTATTTTGTCAAATTGAATATATATAAGTTTCAAACATTGTATTTTAAAAGATTTCTCCATTAAAAGGCCGTAAAATTGCATTTTTTTTAAAAATACTTCTTTTATCTGAAAAAATGAATTTGTTCTCAAATTATGTCTAAGAAACTCATAATATGGATTCTAATAAGGATTATATAAAGTTAAAAATTCAGATAATACTATTCATAACTGCTTTTAAAGGGCTAGTTTGGTAAGTCGTGGTGCGCTTGAACTTGGTGTTGCGTGTAGTGCATGTTATTGAATTACTTTGAAGAAATAACGTACTATGAAATCATGGGGTGTTACATTATTCCCTCCTTCAATATATTGTTTCCTCGTAATTTGAAATTGTTCTTAGAAAATAAAAGGTTGAAATTAGAAAATACCTTTGTGGGGAAACCCACATCGGAAATAGGGTTAATAAGATTTAGTCCTAATAAGAGGAAAAGGGGAATGAAAAAGTCACCACCAAATTATGATCTCGATTATGAGAACATTGGTGGAAATTAAGGACAAATAATTGGAGGAAAATGTAAATATTTATAGGGAGTGATTGAGTTAATCAGTCACTAACAATTGTAGAATTGAGGGCCTCAAAGCCATCAATCTATGATGATTTAAAATATCAACGGTTCAACAAAACATAAGGTATTAGGATAACACATTTTTTGTTTTAATATACCTTACCTAATATTTAAGAATCATTTTATTCATAGAATAATAGAAGGAATATATATATATATATATATATACTTGACAAGTAGAGTTCCACCTTTAACTAATTTCTACCACAAACTCATCTTTCCCTCTAAAAGATAATAAAAATGAAAAAAATATTCTATTTATCTTATTCGTATTGGGTTCCAAAAAAATGAATTTCTAATTCATCTACCATACCTTTTAAAAAAACTACATTAATCAATCCATGACATCATGTGGGCTAGTGGTGGGTGATACACCCTTGTTGCCCTTTAGTTGTGGGTTCAAGTCTCACGACCTTGTAGAACGCGACATGTTTCCGCCTGACCTTCGGGTTGTCATTTTTATGGAAATCCAAACATAATCTCAAACTTTAATTATCCAAAATACTTCATTCCAAACTCACAGTCCCAAATTTATAAAGAAGGTAAACATAATGAAGATTATTTTTTCCATGTAATAACATGTAAACACCTTCATCATGTATTCTTTTAAAACACTCTAAAATCCCGAATTACCATAAAACATTATTGATTACATTCATGCTCCCTTATTCCTTATAGAATACTGGATATACTCTTTCTATCCAAAATGTTTTAAACTCCAACAATGATGGAATATAAAAATCATTAATCGGTTTCAATGTAGTCAATAATATCCAATATAATTTTTCCAAATCAATCATGTATTATTCCTAAATCACTACCTCGGTATCAGAACAATATTATTGTTTATCTTTCTATCAACCATATATTTTCCAAATATTTAACTTGCAATTGGGTCACTTTTCTTGGTTCCACACAATCTCAAGTCCTTAATGAAATAGTAATGCAGTACAATCCTTATATACTCTATAATTCTTATAACATGTACATCATTAATACAATACTCAAATGACACAACACTTTAATAACAACGTAAGAAATCTAATCATTCCTCTTCATCTTCAGTAGTATCATCACTTTATTATTATCAAATAGCAGCATTTGGGGTATACTATGATGATTTGGACATTGATTCGTGTAGTTTCCCAACTCCTTTCACATGAAGCATTGTACATTAGAAACTTTTTTCTTACCCTTTCAATCACGTAATTGGTGTCCATTTTCTCCACACATATAAAAAAATCTCATTCCCTTCAAGCGTTTACCAAGGTGATTCTTTCCATAGTTATCACATTTGGTAAAATCCTTCTTTTCCCTCTTCCCTTTATCCATCTTTCTCTCTTCCATCTTTTTCTTCGCTTGCTTCCCTTCAAATCCATAGAACTCATAGAATTATTTACTTATCTTATTAACACATGATACAATTTCTTAATATGTTGAGAATACATGGGAGACTATTTCCCTTCTAAATGTTGGCTTAACACCGTGAAAGATATGACCCTTCTTTCTATTTGGATTATACATATTGCTGGAGTTCACATTCCTTCTACTGGGAGCCATTTATAAACAATGGCATACACTAGGTCGGTTTATGTATTGTAATGAATAGTTCCAAACTTGTAAAATAACTAATGTAAATTGAACATTTTATGGATATAATCCATAATCATAAAAATATTTTCTTTGAGGAGGTATATACTTGTAAATCCATCATAATTATTTATAAAGAAAATAAGAATTATCCTAAGCATATCCCCCGGGAGTGTCGTAACCAAGAGTGCAGCAAAGCCCGTTATCGTGCACCCGTTCCCATTCAAGTCTAGCTTAAATAGGTGTTTTCGGGTTTTACCCCTAAGTACATCTGTGCCAGAGCCACCCCTACCTTCTTGTATCCAGACAGAGATTTATTTTCTTGGAAAACTCACGAAATCTCTACATTACTAAAATTCTAGGAAGTTATTCTTTACTAATCCTCAAAGTATATCATAGGGATATGTGTTATAATCATAGTTTACCTAAATCTAGTTTCCAAGGTTATTGCTAAAATTTATCTGATACCAATTGTAATGCCCTAACCCCAGTTACCCAGAGTCGGTGCATTATTTTAATACATTGGCATGATTACAACGAATCAAGTCCTGAAGGACCGATCAGTTTAGCAGTCTTGGAAAATATATTAGATACATTAATGTTACATTACACTTTATAATATACAACACAAAATAAATAATCCTTTATGAACACCATTATTCCCTTAGCTTAACCCTGCATATGAACCACAATACACTTCTTGGAATCCTGGGAAAAATAAAACATAGAAAGGGGTGATCTCAAATGCTCAATAAGGGTAAGCAATACAGTAGAAGATAACATAAATATTAATCATGGTGAATAATTGAAACAAATTGCCTTTAACAATAATAAACATGAATACTTTTATGGAAGGAATATGATCTGAGTAAATAATGCCATAATAAAACAGAATCATGGGTATTCTACTATTCGAATGACCACATGAACCATCAACATTATCTTCATAATGAGGGAATGTATAATGCAAGACATTCTGAAACATTTTTCAAGACCTCGACCAAGACGTCTAAAAATTATTAAGGCCTCTGCAAAAACCATATATCAAATTGGGAATGGCCTCATCCAATTCCACATCTAGTTGTCTCATGAAACCTACCGATGAATCGAGGAGCTATAACAAGCTCCACCCGACACTTACTATGTCCAATACATTCCTCATATAAAAAGGTTGAAACATAACATAAGCATTTGTATTAGAACTAGCATACGAAATGTCAATACTTTAACCATAAACCATGAATGGTATAAAAATAACACATCCACAGTCAAACAAATCACAAAACGTTCAATACAATATGGAAGATTTGTATCATAATAAATCAACTTCAAACAAGTTTAAAATCTATCAAAGGATGTTGACATAAATGAAAATGATTTGTAAAACTCTTTGAGAGAAATATCTCTTTTTCATGAAAACATTTAAAAGTCACACAATTTCGAAAGGAAGACATTTAATGACATTTTTGAATCAAATTTTCCCATACCACTTTGAAACTTTTTAATGGAATTAACATTTTAAAACATACATGTCCATTTAAATAAATCCTTAAAACCATTTTGAAAACATGGAAATTAATGAGAATGGTTTAGAAGAATAAATCTGTAAAACATTTAAAATGATGTTTTAGTAAAAATTCCTTCAAAAATAATCCCTTTGAAAACTATTTTATGAAACACGGACATGGATAATAAATATTTCCCAGTAAAAACTTACACACAACCAATCTCGGATAATAATGAGATTGAGGTATTAACCCTTACCTCATGTCCGACTTGACCCGTTCGTTCTTTAATATCCAGAGTAATAAACTAAAGTTAAATTATACTTGATTAAGAACCTTTTTCAACTTTATTATTCCTTTTATATCACTTATTACCATGTTATAAACATTATGTAATCATTTAATTTAATAACATTTGTTTTGTCGATATTTGGCACTTGAGTAAAAAATGAACACCTTATAGTTACAAGTTGTTCACATGGTAAAAATTTCGTTACATCCAGAATGATATTCATGATTTATATATCATATATATCATATATATCCAGTATATACATGTATTTATAATAGTACATATCATTTTGGGGTAAGAAATGAAATGCACCGTTCATGGAGACCGTAAGTCGTACGTACGCATGAACTCTACTTTAATTTTTATTTCATATTTTAATGGAATTTAAACATAATGATACATAGGTATATTATAATTTCAGTATAATATAATATATAATATCATTAACTCCCTCCTTTATACGTCCCACATATGGTATTAACGAGTCATATAACTTTGAGGGGGCGGTAGTCCGCACTTCCTCAAATGAAATTATCGCGTTTACCCATAATGGAAACCATTAAGGTATGATATAAAAGAAAAATACAAAATAATTAAGAAAACAAAAATATAATATATATCATATATAAATACAGTTTCATCATAATGGCCACCATGAGAGGCGGTAGGAGGTAATTGAACAATCATCGTTTCGTGAGGCGTTAGTTTTCCATCCACAGAAACATTATTTTCTTCACTCATTATATGGAGGTGTGTGTAAGTGTAGTTCAAATACTTCTCATAACAACATCCTAGTATATTGAGGATACTGGTGTTATTATAAAATAAAGGAATAAAAAGAGTTTAAGGGTTGGAGAAATAAAATAATATAAAAGATGTTAAGAGAAACGGTTACCTTTAATTTGGGTAACTTCCTTTGGTTTGAACCAAAAGAAATTCTTGAAGTGCCTTGTGCCTAAGGTAAGGCTTATAGAAGGAGGATAGGGATGTAGGGAGCTTAATTTGGCAGAGTTTTGATGAGCCTAAAGGCTTTAGAGGTGTGAGGAATTGGTTAAAAGTGGTCTCCTTTTATAAGGGGGAGGAGGGGCTCTTTAGGAAAGTGTGAAAATATTATTTTGTTATATAATGTTATTCGATTTATAAAGGTCCAAAAATAATTAGAGTCGAATATAATATCACTCATGGTCTAAATAAAATCATCCAATAAGAATTTTACATGTTTTGGATATTAATTTAATATTTATAATCTTATTTATTTAAATTCTTTATCAATGAGATAAATACTGCATCATTATTGTGTCATAAATAATTTAATTTATTAGATTTTTAAAAATTATAAAAAAAACACCATGATGTAGTAAATATTGTTATATTTACAATGAAAATTATATTCCAAAATATTACTTATATAACACCATATAAAAATTAATTACTAAAAGAGTTTTGTTTATGTCAATTTTGCCTTTACATTAAATTAATTAATCTAAATTGTCATTATCATTCATAAGTGGCTCCATGGGGTCCCCAAATCGACCCAAGGATGTCCATGGTCGGCCATTACTCATACAATAAGGTTAGAACACGTTTTAAGGTAATTTTGAATTATTAAAATATTCTTTTTACCTTGAATTAAACTATTTACCATTAACCGCGGTAAATAAAAGTCAAAAGTTACTATTCGCCAAAAATTATTTTCATCTTATTGAACCACATTTTACTTACTAACAACAACCATGTATGTCGTATTTTCAAAATTAAATTCACAGAAGTGTTAAATTTTCATTTAAGTGAAAACTTCAGTTTTATTAACTATTACTAAGTGGTTTCACTATTCATCAAAAATTGATGTTTTTTAGAAAAATACCAAAAATTCAGCCTAAGCTATATTTGATATCCCGAATTAGAAAATTATTTCTATTTTGATGAATTAAAAACATAGAAGTGGAATTAATTAATTTAAAATTAATTCCCATTGTTAAAACAAATAGCGTGTTTTTAAGAAACAATAACTATCTAAAGATTGATACTTGTTTATGTCAAATTTAAAAGTGAAATTAATTCCAATAAACAAAATTGAATTAAATAGTAAAAATATATTCTAATTACACTTAAAACCCAATTAAAAAGATAATCTATCTATATAAATAAATTATATTAAAAGACACTTTTGAATTAAAATACAATATTTTTCACTATTCATTAAAAAATGAACTTTATCGGAAAAATTCCAAAAAATTACACAAAGTAAATTTTGATGTCCCCATTATAAAGAATAAATTTATTCTATAAAATTTAATATAAAAAAGTTTCAAATATTGGATTTAAAAAGGGTTCTCCATTAATAGGGTGTAAAATTGCATTTAAAAAAAATACTTCTTTTATTTGAAAAAAATGAATTTGTTCTTACATTATGTCTAAGAAACTCAGAATATGGATTCTAAAATTATAAATATTATATAAAGTTAAAAATTTAGTTATTATTGTTCATAACCTCTTTTGAACGACTAGTTTGGTAAGTCGTGGTGCGCTTGAACTTGGTGTTGCTTGTAACGCAAGTTATTGAATTACTTTGAAGAAAGAATATACAATGAAATATTGGGGTGTTACACAATGGACCCCTCAGTGAACAGTATTGCAACAGTACCCGGCTTACTACAACACCTACTATAGAACCACCACCACTACAGTACTTGATAAAGTGCCTCCACTGCTACAGTGTCATCGCTGCAACAGTTCTGCCGCTACTACACTGCCCTGCCACAGTACCCAGATATTCACCTTTTCCCGAATATGATCGTGGGTCTTTTGCATGCCAAGATGGAGAAATTAAAATCAATAAGGGATATAAAAATAATTGAATCCCATTAGTACATTTTAAATTCTATAACATCCATAATGATGTACTTATTATCATGAATTAACAGTTCTTCCCAAGATAATCATTTAATTATTCTTGAAAAAAAATTATCACATGATTTTTTATAAAATATTTCATAATTATAAGGGAAAAATCATAATTCATGAGGTTTTCTTAGAAAACTATAATTATTTTTCATTGAAAATAATCCATTCACACTTTGGAGATCATAAAATTTTCAATTAAAAAATATCATTTTAATATTATATTAAATTGAATTATTTCTATGAAAACCCACTATTATGATGAATATAAAATATATCTAAGGATGAAAATATAACTTGATATAATTAAAACAATAACTGATATCATAATGATAGCTAGCATAATTTTTTATATCAAAATATTTTTATTCAAAACCTTATTTTAAGATATCATACATTTATAAATATGAAATATGATAAATAATCAAGTTAGATATACCTCGAAGCATACTCATTAGTGTAGGTGGAATCTAATAGTGTGCCTCATCCATCAATTTCATTGTCCAATGCTTTCATCATAGGAAAAAATGAATAACAATATAATATATAATCAATATAAAAATCTGTTTTAAATAACTGTCCTATAAAATTTCATTGTGTTACCCATCCACAAAATAGGTAAAAAGATAATAATTTATTTATAGAATTTTTAATAATTGGTATCATTATATTATATCCCAAATGAAGCATAATAAGCATTAAATTTATTTTAAATAGATTAAAATCTCATTTATAAAGATAATTAAAATTCTATCTATATACAAGAAGGAACATATTTTTTTCTTTAGGTAATATTTTAATAGTATAAATCCCCAAAAAATAATTAGAATGATTTCCTATAAATATAAATTGAAGCAAATCATAGTATGCTTGATAAATAATAATGATTATATTAGCAGGTAATGACATCCATATGTGAAACATAAAAAATAATTCTTATATACTTTAATAAAAGAATACAAAATAACCCATTTGGGAATTATTAAATAGAATACTAGTTAGAAATTCATGAATAAATTTAAATATAGTTTAAAATTAACTTCCAATGTATTCAAATACAATAGATGAACATTTTGGAAACATTTAAATTAACATTGACATGGAGAAAAAATATTATTAATTGAAAACTATAAAAAATTAGGTAAAAATAAATTACCTTAGGTGATACACTATTTCATATGTTATCTAGCCCAAGATTAATAATTATTTTATAAATTTTATATTTATAAATATCCGTTTTCAGGTTTCTTATTATACCATTTAATTCAATCATTATCATGTTTCAATTAGTCATAGAAATTGTTCAATTTATGTTGGTTTTTTGTGGTTATTTGGTTCTTACAATCAAAAATGATTTTATAGATTGAATTTGGTCAAATGGATTGTATTTATATCATATCTATACTTATAAAACATTTTTAATTATCATTTATATAAAATTAATATAATTTTATAACCATCAATGACCGTTAAACATGAAAAATGAATTACATCACTTCATTGAGATTGTTGTTTTTATATATGCATGATGATGTGTCCATTTATAAAATGAATGGAAAGTAATCAAGGTGAATTGTTATATCACATTTAAATATCAAATAAATACATATCATTTATTGTATATATTCATTAAAATCTAAATATAACCATGAAAGTAAAACAATAATGAAATATGAATCACATCGCTTCCTAGAGGTGGTAGTCCATAAGTATACATGAGTTCTTTTATTATTTTACCTCAAATAGTAAGGTAAGAAGGATGATAATATATTAATTATATAAAAATAGAAATATGTCATCAACATCCTGAAAGTTCATTAATTACATATTTATTACCATCATTCATACATCATAATGAGAAATTAATCACATCATTTCATGGAAGTGGTAGTCCACATAAACACACAATAAAATATTTCTTTTTTCATTAGATAAAAAATTATTTTCCATCAATAAAATAAAATTTTATGTAAATTGAATATGTGTATTTTATTATTTTAGAATGGTTATGGTAGGTTTTAATTTTGTAGAATAAGGTATAAACAAGTAAAATAATTTATTATTATACCTGATGTTTTGATATTCTCATTTTTATTGATCCTAGGGACTTCAAAGGATAGGTTTATAGTCTATCAAGGGTTATGTGTTGTGTGATTGTAATTCTATAGTTGGATTTTAGATGTGTTCTCAAAGAAAACCTAGCATGAATCTTTTGAAAACGATTATGTTAATCCCTTTTTATAGGATAAAATCAATGGCATTTTTACAATTTTTCAATTTATAACGGTAATGAATGTTTATTTAAAAATTCTATTTAGAATATTATTGGACTATTGAAGAATTGATCAACCATTTCCCATCATCTAGAGTTATGATGTTATTTTTATATTTTTAATGATATTAATATTATTTTTAATCATTCAATACCATTTTCTGATATTTTAGGGTCTATTAGGAATATACGACTTTAAAGGGGACTATATAATAATGGAATTCCAATATAAATACTTGAACCTACAATAATAGTTCATAAATATCAATATAATTTATGAAATATAAAATTTCGACAAAATCATATTACTTTTAATGTTTTTTAACTCATTTACGTTTTTAAATTATTGCACATGTGTTGTTTAAATTTTATATGTAATTATAACATGAAAGATTATATAAAACATTATAGATTAATAATATTTTATTCTTTATAAAAATTATTAATCTTATTCATTAATTTATAATTTTTTATTTATTTACATATCATGAAAATATAATAATTGAGAGTGGTAAACATTTTGTAACTACACTTAACAAAAAATTATATAAAGGATTTACTCCAAGCAATGTGGAACAAAAAAATAAACTTATCAAATATAAAATTATTGATAAAAAATACACTTAGAAAATGAAACAATGGCTGGTTTTGGGTAGGTTTTTTTGACCTTTTCCAATAGTTATAATCATGTTTAACCCATTTTACCCTTTATCATTGTGATAAGATTTTACCATGATTAGTTTTATTTATGCCTAAACTTTAAATAGAAATTGAAAAATAATATCAATAGGATTATGTAGAAAATGGAATAAATTTTCTATGATTTAATTTCTATAAAATATATAAATTTATTTAAAAATAAATTAGTCAGTTATGTGAATAACTGTTTTTAAAAAAATCAATTTTGAAGGAAAAATTTATTTATTTTTAAAATATATCATGTTATAAATTATCATCGAATTAATTTAATTAAAATTATTTGACTTTAAATAAAAGATAAAATCGACTAAAACATTGAAATTATATTGAATAAAATTAATGAAATGACATTTTGTGCAAAATATGTATTTTTCCCTATTCACCAAAAGTCATTCATCTCTGAAAAATAAAAAAAATCATAAAATTTAGAATAAATATTTATTTAAAAAATGGTTTCCATATTATCATATAATATTTTTATAAGTGGATGAAATTAATTATAATATTTAAGCACAAAATAATATAAAACTATTTTTCAGGAAAATAAATTTTAGAAGTATAAAATAAATTTATATTAATTATTTGTTTCTGTAACAAATATTATATGAATGATATTAATTATATTGAATAAATTATCCTTAAATTTCATTAAAATCAATCATTAATAGTAATTTAATCAAATTAATTTTATAAATAAATGTTTCAAATAAATTTTTTTTCTTCTAAAAAATATGTCCATTAATACGTATTATCTTATTTAAAATATAGTTTGTATTTTATTTTCATTTATGAGTAAACCTTGATTATTGAAAAAATATCTATATATATTTCATAATGTACACTCTTCTACTCCTTCCATCCAATCCAAACTATAGGGTATAAAAGAAGCATCTAAAAATGAAGAATTTATTATTATATCAGATATTTTTTTTAGCTCAGTATTATTTGTGGAACACACAATCAATCGTATAATTCTTTTATTGATTGTTGAAAAATTAAATATTGAGGTGATACATTTTTTGAAATAATAATTATATATGGTTTTGATGAAAATCCTTAAACTTATAGAAATTTTTTTTAAAATTTATTATTTCGAAATAAAAAATAAGATCTTATATAAAAAATTTATTATTCTCGTGTTTTTCTAAAATTATTCTCTTTTGGGAGTTAATTTAGGATTAATAAACTATAAATTGTTTTTCTATGTTAGATTAGTTATGTTTGAGACATAATATTTTGATGGAATAATCCACATGATAACTACATGATGACTGTAATTACATGAATTGTTTTTGGGAAACTGCCCCCCCCCCTAAATTTTTAATCGAACAAAATCCCCTAGAGTGGTGCTCCAAAATTGTTAACATTAATTATACACTGATTTTAACACTTAAAATAGTGTCCATTCCCCAATTTATTAATGAAATCAATTATAACATCCATGACTGATCACAAAATAAAGATAAAATTATATGAAATCATGTAGGGAGATGAATAATGTTTTATATAAAAAAATTCAATGAGGTAACATGGTTTATATCATTAATCCATATAATATAATGAATTTAGTTAGATTCCAAGATCCAACTGATATTTTTTGAAATATACCTTAGGAACACCAATGGTGTAGAGATCATCCACATGATAATTAATTGGCACATACTCAAATTCCATGACCATTTTTTCAACATCATCATTCAATGATTATACATTATTTTGATATTCTATAAACAATATTGTCCAATGTGGTTTTTTCTGTTAATTATAGAAATTTAATATTCATAAATAATAATAAAAGGGGAATCCACTTCTATACAAATTCCATCATGTTTTTTGATCATCAGCATCATTTGGGACAATTTTGAGTGTTTGTTACATATTTTTCCTCTATAATACATAATGAAAATTAGTCATTCATTTTTATATGAAAAGAGATTAAATACATACTATAATAAACAACCCAACAGTCATTAACTTTATTTCATCCACTATTCCATCCCAAATCTATATTTGTATATATAAATAGTTAATATGAACTTTTATTATAAAAAATCCAATTTTTTTTATATTTATATATCAAATAATTATACTCACATCATTCAAGTGAGATTATTTTTTAAAACACTAATTTTAGGAATCATGACATGTGGAAAATTGAATGTTCTATTAATTTAATTTCATGCCGAGTAAACTAAAAATATAATGAGTCACATCATCCTTTATACCCTAATCATAATTTGAAATATATTTTTTAGGTATGATCTAGAGGGAAATTATATTTAGAATCATCTAGTTAAAAAACTTTCATGACATCATTGTCATATTTTTTTGGAAAATAAATTTATCATTTTTCATTAAGTAATCTGCAAGGAAAATGAAAATTAAAAAATTACTAAATTCTTGAAATCACACCACGTTTTTTCTAAAATAAATTAATTTGGATAGTAATAAAATCCCTTATATATGATGCCATAATCATATATAACCAATTTAATTCATTTCTCTTTACCCATGGTGATATATAGTTGAGGATCAACCCATCCACCATTGAATCCCAATTTCTTCAAGTAATGTCTAACCCATGAGTAAAATGATATTGGATCATTTTTTGGGATATGAAAATAATTCTTCATTGGGAATTATTATCTTATTCATCAACTCTAATAAAACCATATGTTTTTTCAACATAAACTTCCTCATATGTGACATTATCAAAATATTCCAATTTACAATCCTTTTGATACACCCTATGCTCATTTTCACATCCTGATAAAAAATATATCCAATTTTAAAATTCATGATTTATTGAAAGAGTACCATAAATTTCAATTCCCATAATTTGATTGTAATAATTTAATCCCATACATGACTTATTTAATTTAAATTTTCAATCATTAATAATTATTTTTTATAAAACTCTATTTCTTCCAATTACATTTCTATTTTTTATCTTCGAAATAATTTCAATTATATTACTTTTCTCAATTTCATCAAACACCTCATGTATCACCATGAACTAAATTTAAACCCTTTCATTTTATTCAAAGTATTTTGGATTAAATGGATATAGAGAGGAAAATTATTATAGTGATATAATGCTACTTGTTTTAATAGTGGATGTCCCACCACCAATGATAATGATTTCATTTATTTATATCCTACCAGATCATTTACATTATATCTATATCCATATAGTGTTTCCCAAATTAACAATGGTATCATCTCTGTTAACTATATCCCCCTGAACTTCCCAGTGTGCAAAAAAATCTTTATCATTTATCTCATCAAAAATGTAATTTTTTCAAAGAAAAATCACCTCAATTAAAACTAAAATTTTCATTTTTTATTTCATTTTTTCAAATTTTCATACATGGAAATATAATTTCATTCAAAAAATTTTACAAGAATTTATAGTGGAACCTATTTTCCTTATTTTTTTATGAATAAAAAAATTTCCTTCTCCTCTATGTTCATTAAAAATATATTTTTATATTTTATATGGATAAAAAACTTAATTTCATACACTAATAAGTACTTTATTGTCCCATCCTTTAATACCTGATTTTATATGATGTTTTGTTTATACATTAATTTAAAAATTCAATATTGGAGATAAATAATTTCATATGAACTAATTCATTCGAATATATGTCCATTAGGGTGTTTTTAATAAGCATAGTTCTAACCATGATGTTAATTGTTTGGTTCTTCCTTTATGGACCCCCTTTCTGCTGAGGGGTACTCAACTATGACACATAATAAAGAATTCCTAATTTTTTACATATTCTTATTATTTGTTAATAAAAACTATTTTAACATTTAGTACATCAATCATTTATATTTTTTATCAAATCATATTATCAACATTTTTTTGGTATAAAGTGAAGCACATTACAACCTATGTATAATGGGTAATCTACCATAAATAATAATTTTTTCTAAATTAATAAACATAAAATCCCATAATACTTATTTCGATTCAAGTATTTTGTTGACACCACCCAATATATAGCCACAAGAACAATCTTGAGAAAATTTGTTCATTTTCCTTTAATTATATTATATGATTTCTAGATAACAATACACATCTGATAGGAATATAATGTATAAGTGTGGTCATATGTGAGATTGGGTCAGTTGTGATCTCCATAAAACATTACTAAAGTTTAAAAAGGAATTTAGATTAAATAAACTTGTCAGTTGGGTCATATATTCTATTCATCATTATTGGAAAACATGAAAAAAATTCATGAATAAAGTAAAATTTGACCAAGTCCATATTTCTTATATGAATATGGAACCATCAATTGATTTAATAGTGCACTCCTTCTTATTAAATTTTAATACATCAACAAAATCATAGAATTTTCATATACTTATGCGATAATGGCTAAAATTATAAACTATGAGTAAGTATATATTTTTGTTACCATTTCCACCAACAATGTATTTCACACATTTTTTTGCATTTACCATTAAAAAATTTGAGCATAATTTCTATACCATATTTCTATTCGATGAGGAGATCTTTATTTTTTTCATTTATGTTACATCAATATTCAAAATCACATAATTCAAACAATTATGATTTACTCAAACAAATCTATCTAATTTTTTCATTCTCATGTCCTCTATTCTTCGCTAATAAACATATAATAAAATTAATTTAATATATGAAATATTTAATCTCTTCTATATCTAGAGTTTCATTAAAATTCTCAAAAATAATATTTTTTTTGTTTTAATACTATTTTTAATTAGTTCCATTTATGTCCTATGCTTTACTAGGCCACTTATAACAAACTATTTTTTCTCTATGAAGAATAATTAATCACCCTATTCCAAAAATCCTTAATAAATATTTATTACACATTAAAATCATGACAAGATATTTGAAAACATCAGGCCCTATTTTGATATTGTTTCAATCTGGACCCCCTCGTTGAAATACAAATCACGTATTGAATGTGTCACAACGTTCTATAGTAATTAAAATTAATTTTGTGTGTCATAAATTCACCATATTATTGTTAACTAGTTGTCTGTTGACTAACTTGAAAATATAAATTCCATATGGGTGTTGATGATTGTTATTTAACATTAACCATTGATATATTTTCCATGAAAAAATTCCCCATAATATATTTTCATTTGTTTTTAAATCACTGTACTTGTGGGATTAATATAATGTTTTAGTAGAAAACCCATGCACTTCTTTTTTCACATATAAAATTGAATGTCTCGAAATCAAGATGGCAGAGAGGAGTTTCTTCAATAATTCACACATCCAATTCCATTTCGTTACACCTAAAATCAATTACTTAATTAGTTTCACTTTATATTTTATAGATTTATATATGATATCAATTATATGGATTTTCTCTTCAATTTTTATCCTTAGCTTGACTAGTTTCTCCTTCTTTATATGTTATATATAATTTTTTCTTCATTCTATACATTCCATATTGAATTATCATTCTCATATTGATTCATATAATTCATAGATTCATCTGTAACTAAATTCTATTTATTAGGATCATCCCTCGAAATAAAAGTTTCTTCATGGGCTACATTATGTTCTATATGAAAATCACTTATTACCACAACATCATAATTCTTAGAATCATTATCATTATAATGTGGCGTTTCTATAATAGAAACTAACGAATCTTCATATATGTAAATTAAATCCTTGTCCAGGTATACTCGTGTTTTATATAGATTATTATTTTCCTATGAAATTATATTATTCATTTTCAGTAACCAAAACTATGAGGTGATCTTTTTATTCAACTCCATTAATTCATTATTTTTAGGAGAATTATATTCACCATTTTCATTTTATTTATTATGAAATATAGACCCAATGTAACACCTGGATGTTTTTATGAAATATTTTCTTCAAATAATTTTTTATTCTTTAGTTTCATGCACTGAACGCAATCATGAGTTTAAACGAACAGTGAGACGGACATAATATAAAATTACCGTTATAACCAATTATTTAGGTTAGGGGGAATTATTATAACTAACTTATGAAAATTCATTATGAATTCATTGGATATTTATTATTTATAAAAAATATAAATCAATTAGATATTTTTATTTTTGAGTGAATTACTATTGGTAATGAAATTAATGGGATATATATTTGTTATATACTTAATAAAATATTTTCGACATTCATATAATGGATATTTTAGTCATAGGGTATGAAGAAAACCCTATTTGATGTATAAGAACCTATTTTCTAAAAAAAGGATAATTATACACCTTTGAGTGGTGAACCCATTTTAAATTAAGATTTTGACACAATAATAATTTCTATATGAAATCATAAAAAATGTTATTTTAAAACGGGATATAAAAATTTACATTGGATAAATTTCCGATATTTTTTTGATAACTTTCATGTTTTGATAAATAGTAAAAATACGCAAAATATTAATTAAGAAAAACTTTTTCATCAAGATGATCTATATTGGTAATTTATAATATTTAATGGTTTAAAAGAAAAAATATAATATATATTTACCATTTAATATAATTTATATCATCATCATTAAATTTATATTAAACTTATATGTAAAAACATTTCAATCTTTTGCAATGTTTTAACTTTTAAAACCAACTTTCTTATTTCAACACTGAGATTAATTTTAAATTAATTACTGAAATTTTTTTGTTTTGAATATTGAAAAATGGATTCCATATTTGGAATCAGTATGTCCAAATTATGTTAATATGATACTTTTCATTTTGGGCATTATGAATAGTAACTTTGGTAATTATTTTATTACCATGGTTAATGGTTAATCGGGTAATTAAGGGTAAAAATAGTATTATGAAATTACCTTTAAACCTATAAAAATACAATTGGATGACTAAAATCGACCATTATCATCTTTATTTTTAAAAATGAAATCACTTTATGGCCACTCACCTATGAATATGACATGAGTGCAATAAAATCTAAAAATGTGACAAAATGTCAGAGTCTAATTTTATATAACTATATTTATTTTAATATAAAGGTAACTAGGACATAAGATCAACTACATATAGTCTTTCTAAAGATAAACTAATTGGATACATCATATAAATTTATTTATAATTTTTAGAGATTAAATATTTACCATTAATGATTATACAATAGTGATAGAAAAATTATTTTTATAATAGAAATATCAAATAAATGCTTTTAAAAATATTAAAATAAATATCATATTAATTAATTAAATAATTAAACCAATTTTATATGTGACTATGACATGTTAAAATTATATTAAATATTTTTTTTCGAATTTATCTTTTGTGTGAATTTTATTTAAAGTTAAGTAAATAAATAGTGTCAAAACTGACACAAATGAAATTTTATAAATACAAAATTTTATTAAATAATTTAAAAGTCATAAAAATATTTAAAAATTTCAAATTAACAATTATAATGTCTATAGTGTCATAAAATATCCATTTATGGTCAATTAACACCATATAAGTAAATATTTATAACCATTAATATTTTTTAATATTATGACCACAATTAAAATTAAATATAATAACTAAGTGTTAATAATATTGATAGTGCTTAAATTGACGTAAATTTTTTTCTAAAATTTATTCGTTGATGATATTAAAACCCTATCACATCTCATATACTAAATTGTTACATTTTGGAGGATTTCAAGTGGGGTTTCATTTTATTATAAATTAATATTTTTGAGGTTTCCAAAAGTGCCCCTCACCTCAATTATCAAAGGGAACCTCCTCCCTCACATATGCACTTAATTTGTAGCCTTAAAGCTCATCCACACCATACCATTATTCCTTATAAACTTCCCTCTATTCATTATAGATGTTATTTTAAACTTCAAATACCAAATATATTACCGTAAAAGAAAATATAAAGGAGGCACGTTGAGGAAGAGGTAATATCTTCTACTGATTATTTCAAATTTCATTCTTCTTCAACTTCCACTTCATTAGTTTTTTAATTATAAATTAATAACATTAGTATAACTAATATACTTATATTTATTATAAATATGAAACAACCCTATTTCAACTTCTATCCATCCTACAAAAAATGAATTCACAGCACGTGCGTACGTACGGATTACCGTCTCCACGCCATGGTGTAATCTGGTTTTCACCACAACCTTAATTGGATGGGTATAATGGTGGAAATAATAAATATATATGATTATTATAACATGATACTAATTCTGAGATAGTATACACCATCCAATTCAATACGATTCAACACTTATGGGAATGATATTGTCGCTTGTGCGTACGTACGACATACCGTCTCCATGGTGAGAAGTGATTCGTTCTATATAATATTCATTAAACAATGATTATATAAATAAATTTAATGAATAAATATGATATATATTATACTAATACTCTGATATAATTGATATATAAATAACCTAAAAAGAGGAATAAGAACTTATCTGAAAAACATGCAGAAGAACATAACACGTTTAATAACCGAATAATGAGAAACAATGAAATGTTACTAACAAACAGATGAAAATATGATCATAAATTTTATGATAAAAAGTATTATGATTCTGGAATAAATAAGTAACATTATTTAAATAGTTATACAGTATGTTCAGATACATAGTAAGATTATCAGACCTAAGGTAAGGGATAACTTTGCAAATCTAGGTTTTAGTTGAGATTGTTTATTCGTAAGTATTTACCAGAGAATAATCATCATCCAAATTCATGTTTAATAACTATATATTTCAAAATATTCTTTATATCCATCAATAATTGTTTAAATTCAATTTTACCCATTCGTAATTTTTTACTAAATGGTAAGAATGGAATCTTTTTTCAATTTCGATACTGGGTACTTTTTGAATTTTTTGAAAAAAGTATGAGAAGAATGTTTTTTAACTTTTACGGAATGAACAAATTTTTACACTTTCATAATGCCTTATTTCCTTGAAGATTCCCCGACAAGATTATAAATTTATTTTCGTATAAAATTATTTATTCTAAAATTTTATGGCATTTTGAGGAAGGAAAATGTTTTTGAAGAAGAAAGGATATTTTCCCCGGGAATTAATTTCAAGTGTTTTATCAAAATTATTTTCCATCTAAGATGACACTATTTAAATAGGGTTATATTTCTAAACCTATTATTACAATTATTTTATTATGATTATGATGGAATGTTTTTTAGGAGATCCATTTTTTTAATATGATTGAATGATGTTTAAGAAACCCATTTGATTTCATGGGTAATGATATGGTGAATGTTTTTATGTTTTTTTGGATCACGTAACAATGGTTTCATTATGAGATAGGTGGGACCTATATCTCCCTCAAATTTATTGGGTAAATATTTATATCTCATGAGATAGACATGACTAGAACGACAAGTAAATCTGGTTTAGTAATACAATGCTAGAATGAGGAGTGAACTCAGTTAAGAATGGACTCTATCTGCTGCAATGGTCTCTACAATGATCCATGACTCATATAAAATGATTTTCTATGATTTTTTGTGTATGCCAAAAAATCTAATGTCTTATTTTATATATATTGGTTTTACATTTATCTTTTAGGATTTCTCCCTTGACATGATATTGTTATCTTTTATATGCAGGATAAGATTTTCAAATGCTATGTTATTTTGAACATGATATGATTGATATTTCTTTTTTTTACCATTACTGAGCATTTGAGATCGCCATTTTATATGTTTGTTTTCCCCAGGTCGTGATTAAGGGTATTAATTATGATATTCCAAAAAGGAATCTAGTTATTATGAAATAAACAGGAGATAATGATGATGTTTTAAGAACCAGTTGTTTATGTTTCCCAGTTTCTAAAGACACTATACCTATACGGAACTATCATGGATTTGTTATATGTGGTATTAAATATAATTCAATTCTGATGTAATATCAATGTATGTAACATATGGTTAGCTATTATTTGTATCTGAGTAAAGGTATAGTTAATATTTAGAAACTATGATGAGAAATCCTTAGTAAGAACTATAAGGGTATGTCTAAGTATAGAAGACAATCCTAGTGTTTTAAAAATGACCATGAAAAACTTAAGATAAAACTTGAAGTGTCCTAAATTGAAATTTTTCTCTTGATTATGTGGTTTCCTATTATGATTAGTGTTGCTCACACTATGCTTCTGGGTTTTAGTCAATGGATGGAACCTGAAGGAACCACATTAATGCTAAATGCGATGGGAAATGAAATAATTATCCCCCTGAGCAACCAAATGTTATGGGAGATGGAATTAAAAATCTTTTATCCAAGCTCAAAAAACATTCTCCTGAAATTTATTATTTCATACATCTAAAAAAGCAAAGGAGGGATCAACATTATGTTGAATCCTTCATGAGGAAGCATCCAACTTCATTCAGTGGGACTTCTGATCTATTTGTGGCTGAAAAAATGATCAGAACCACTAAAAAGAAATTTTCAGTTCTATAATGTTCTGAACCTGATAAATCCATCTTATCTGTTTACTGTTTGGAAGGTGAAGATGATCAATGATGGAATTTTATCAAGAATACAAGGCAAAGAGATGAAATTGACTCCATGGAATGGAAAGAGTTCAAGAACTTATTTTTCAATAAGTACATTCCCTGTATTCTTTGAACAATGATGTAGAAAGAGTTTCTTGAAATTATGAAAAATGATGATGATTCTATTGGTACATACGAAGAAAATTTTACAAGACTTTCAAGTTACTCTTCTGGAAATATTATCCATCCAGGAGTAAGATTTATCGATTATTTAGTTGCTTCAAACCAAGTATATGAAGGGTATTATCCATAAGGGACTTCAATAGCTATGAGGAAATTATTCGATTTACTCTCAAGAAGGGGATGGAGATTGAAGTAACCCATCAGTCATATGGGTTTGATAAGAATAGGAAAATGGAATTCAAAGAAAAATATAAAGACCACACTGAAAAGAAGATGAGTTTTCCCTTATGCTCAATGTGTGGAGAGAAATATGGGGGGCATTGTCTGAAAGGCACTAGTAAGTGATTTAAGTGTGAAAAATAAGATCGTCAGGAAATTGGATGTCGATGTGATAGAAAAAAGATGTCTAATGATGTCAAAAAAGAAAAGGATACAAAGAATGCACCTCCTACACTTCAATGTTACATGTGCAAGGAAATGGGTAATTATGCCAATCAGTGCCCTAATCCATGGGTTATTTATGATGATCGATATTAAAAAACTCTTAAGGACAAAGACAATGGAATGCCACATTCAACTATTATCGGCGACATGGATTACGATTGTAAAGTGGTGAAATGTACACTTACCATCCACTCTAAAGCATAAAATGTTTTATTTGAATCTCAATCCACCCACTCTTTTGTTTTTGAAAACATTTCTTAAGGTATCACCGTATTACCTCAACAATTAGATGTTGGGTAAGCTATGACAACTTCTAATTGCACAATAGTTGCTTCAAAATTTTATAATTCTTATATTGTTGAAGTTTGTGGGAAATTTCTTATTGAAAATCTTGTGTTCCTCCCTATAGTGGAATTTGATGTGATTTATGGCATGGATTGGCATTCCCTATATGGAGATCATATCATTTTACATGGAAGAGAAGTCACATTTCATATTCCAGATCAATCTATGATCATCTATAGATGCAAGAATGAATATAACCTTCTAGTTGAAATTTATTCAATCATATGGGTCCTGATTCCAATAAATGAAGGTTATTTATCTCAAATGGTTAGGGAGAAACTCATGATTAATAATAAACCCATTTTATCAGTGTTTGATGATGTATTTAAATATGAATTACCTGGTCTTTCACCAAATCATGATGTTGAGTTTTCAATAGAACTCATATCGGGTTCTATGCCTATTTCAAAGACACCTTATAGAATGGACCCAATTGAGTTGTGGGAATTGAAGAAAAAACTCCAATAGAATCTTGATAAGGGATTTATACACCCTATTATGTCACCTTGGGGTGAACCTATTCTATTTCATAATAAGAATGATGGGTCAATGAGACTATGAATTGATTATCGATAACTTAACAAGATCACTATCAAGAATAAATATCCTCTCCCACGAATTGATGACTTATTTGACCAACTATACAGAGCTGAATACTTTTCCAGGATTGATCATCATTCGGGATATCATCAATTACGGGTCAAAAAGGAGGATATACCAAAGACGACATTCAATACAATTTATGGACACTAGGAATTTATATTTATTCCCTTTGGACTTACTATTTCCTCAACTATCTTCATGGATCTAATGAATAGAGTCCTTAGATTCTATATTGATCAGTTTTTGGGAGTCATTATAGATGAAATTATTTTATATTCAATGAGAAAGTAAGAAAATTAAGATCAATTGAGAATTGTACTGAATACCCTGTAAAAGGATAATATTTATTCCAAATTTACAAAGTGTGAAATTCGGCCTGAGAAAGTTTCATTTTAGGGTTAGATAATCTCAAGAGAGGGGATATCTGTGGATCCAGCAAAAACAGAGGTTATTGAAAGATGGTCAAGACCAACAATAGTAACTGAGATTCGAAGTTTTCTTCTTTTGTTTGGATATTATCAACATTTTATGAATAATTTTTCACTATTAACTAATCCACTCACCAAGTTAACTCGAAAAGGAGTTGTGTTTGTTTGGAATGAGGAATGTGAAGTGAATTTCAAAGAGATAAAAGGAAGGTTAGCCAGTGCACATTTTCTCACACTGCCTAGTAGTGGAGAAAGGTTTTTGAACTATAGTGATGCATCGAAGAGGGAGATAGGGTGTGTTCCCATGAAAAATGACATGGTGATAGCTTATGCCTCATGATAGTTGAAAATCCATGAGAAAAATTACCCAGCTCATGATTTGGATTTATATGTGGTAATCATTTCATTACAAATATGGAGGAACTATCTTTATGGTGAAAGGTGTGATATTTATACTAATCATAAAAGTTTAAAGTATATTTTCACCCAAAAGGAGATGAATATGTGCCAAAGAATATGGTTGTAGTTAATTAAAGATTACTATTGCTCAATACATTTCCAACATAGGAAAGAGAACAAGGTGGCATATGCTTTGAGTCAAAAAGACCATGCTAGCTTATCCATGATGATGATCCAAAAAATCCAATATTTATGGATTTTCAAAGGATGGATCTTGAAATTTTAATGGAAGGGGAGAAATCATATCTTTATCAAATGAATGTTCAACCATATATAAAAGTGAACATTAAAGAGGTATAGAAGGAATATGTAGAGTTACAAATGGGGTGAAAAATGTAACTAAATTCAACCTTGATTGTGATGAAATAATAAGGTTCATGAACCAGGTTTGTATTTCTCCCATGTCATAATTAAAGAAGGATTAATTGGATGAGGCTCATAGTTATTCATTCTCTATTCATCTTGGAAGAATAATGATGTGAAGGGACCTGAAAGAGTACTTCTGGTGGGAAGTCATAAAAAGAGATGTCGCTGAATATGCCTCTCGATGATTGGTTTTCAGAAAATTAAGGATTCAAGATAGATGTTTAAGGGGAAGTTAAAACCATTACCCCTACCAAAATTGAAATGGGAAAACAACACTATGGTATTTGTCATCAGACATCCCAAAAAATACAAATTAAATAATGTTATCTGGGTTATAGTTGATCATCTCATGAAGTCGGCACACTTCGTTGCTATTAGAGAGGATTTATCTCTTGATCATCTTGGTAGGATATATGTAAATGAAGTGGTAATATTTTATGGAGTACCACTTTCTATTATATCTAATAGGGATCTAAGGTTTACCTTGATGTTCTAGAAAAGTCTTCATCATACTATGGATACAGAGTTAAGTTTTAGCACTGCTTATCATCCCCATACAGACGAACAGTATGAGAGGAAAATTCAAACTCTATAAGGCATACTGAGATATTTCCCTATGGATTTAAAAGGTGGTTAGGATAAAAACCTACCATTAATAGATTTTTTATACAATAATAGCTTTCACTCCAGCATTTAAATGGCTCCTTATAAAGACCTCTATGTAAAGAAGTGCAGAACTCCAACTTGCAGGGATGAAGTTGGGGAATGAAAGCTATTAGGACCTGATCTTGTTGATGAAATGGAAGAAAATGTCATATTTATTCAATTACACATAAGATCAGCTCAGATTAAAAAAAGTTATGCTGACAACTGAAAAAAATACTTAAAGTTTGAAGTGGGTTATAAGGTGTTCTTATTGAAGGTTCTAGCCACAGCGGAAGCATGGTTGGGATGGGGCCCAACATTGATTTTTACCATGATCAATGATTATTCTAGGACCAATACGAAGATGAACACTAGTCTCAATGGAGTATGATCAAATATTTAGTTAAAGAAGAAAGAGGGTTGAAACCTTTAGAGAGGATCTTGCACATCATGTTTATAATTAATTTAATTAATTTCATAAAGAAAATTAATACCTGGATCTTTGGTATTTTTATTCTTTGATGATGTTGATCGTCCGAAATGACACTTTTGGATTATCTCGTTGCACTTGTAAGGATCCAAAAAATAATCCCTCTAACAATTATCCACACGTGCTCCGATGTCCTTCGATCGACACCGCTAGTTCTCCGGGTGCTAGTGCAGTGAAGCGAGTGTCTTATGTCGGTCGTTCTTGATCGCTTGTTTTTCAGTATTGGAGATCGTCTCACATTCTTGAGAGGGGAGAGAAGAATATTCGAGAGAGAAATTGTTTCACTCAACAATTCTCAATTCACCAGGCATGTGGTGTGTCATATAGCACAATAGAGGCACTTGTTTATTTATATACATGGAATTTCAGTTACAATATTTAATTTCATAGAAACAATTAAATACATTAATGAACTTATAGAAAACTCATGCATTAAATCATAATACCACATCATTATTTATGGTGTGCCAACTTGCACAAAACAGAATAAATAAAATTCCGCATCACAAATAATAGCAGCGTAATTTTTATTTGTGCCAACTGGTTAAATAATTATTTACCATCTTGAAAATAATTATTTTTCTACCGGACCGAACTTGGTCTGCTCGAACTCTTCTTCCATTTATTGAACACCAGAATAAATAAATAAATAATTTATTCTCTTAAATAAATATTTTATTTACAAACTAGTAAATAAATATTTTTTCAATCTTCAATAAAATAAATAAATACATTTAATTTAATTTATGAGATCATTTTTACTTGAGTAAAATTATTCCTTGGTCTTGAGAATAATTTTTATTTCATTAACTACATTCAAATATAATTTAACTCAGACTACCAAAAACTCATAGTGTGTGACCCTCTAGGATTCTTTCTTGTTGACATTAGGCGGGGATGCCTAAAATCCAAGAGTACTCTCTAGCAACGTGTCAAGACACCCAAGAGGAAGAACGTAAAGTCACAACAACGAAATCCACATATGAACACTCACTGTGTAATATAATCCCTTTTTTTCAATATCTCATGAAGCAGGTTTCATGATTTTTTCATCAACTTTTATGCTTGATACGTCGTTTTTTGACTACCTGAAATAAACTCCTCGTTACACCATGAACATGGAATTTTGTGCGATGGTTCTATTTAAATCAAAGGTCTGAGATATCAACTTCCATAAACGGAAGGGAAAAATCCTTCCTTGACATATCCATTAATAACATATCACTCGTGATGCACCCAGTGTACCCTACGTCATGCCAACTGTCTGCGTGATGGTTTTCATCAGTAAATCAAAGTGCGTGAGTCGTGAAACATATTAATGATAATATTAATGTCTACGGATCGTTACACATACTCGCAGATAGAAATATCCCATGACACCAAAACATGCGGAATTCCTACTAGTGGGTCTATTCTCATAATCTCCAATCTTAGAGATTATCAAATGTGAGCTTCATGAGAGTAAGTCTCATCGGCTTACGAGTAATCGCACCTGAGATTATACATGTGATGTGTCCCATCATAGAATTTCATACAACAGTAGAACTATATTTAAGAATACTATTATAGCATCTCAAGGTTCTCATCATAGAGGGGAACTGCCATCACCTTATCAAAGTAACAAATACTCTATGACATTATTACATCATAGTCATGTATAAAAGTGAACAATAGTAAAAATACATTAAATATCCATGTAATAAAAGTAAAACTAGTTGGTTCTAGGACACCAAATCTTACAAACTCCTACTTGTACTAGAGCCAGCTTCCTACGACTTTCAGTCCGTTAGACCTCACATGATGATCGTGTTTCTGCTGAGTCAAGGTTTTAGTCAAGCGGTCCACCACATTGTCTTCTGTGGAAATACTACTAACTCCAACTTCACCTATATGAGAAAAACCCATCAATAGATGATACTTCTGATGTATGTGGTTCATCTGTTGATGTGACCTAGGCTCTTTTTTGAGATCCACCGATATAGTATTATCATAGTATAGTGTGATGGGATCTTTACTGCTAGGTATCACATCTAGCTCCTAGATGAAGCCTCGCATCCAAACGTCTTATTTAGCTACCTCAGAAGCTACAATATACTTGGACTCTACTATATAATCTGCAGCCACACTTTTCTTTGACCACTTCTAGCTCACTTCACCTTCATTTAAAGTAAAGATGAATCCCGTTTGTGACTTCATGTCATCTTGATCAGTCTAGAAACTAGAATATTCATATCCTCTGATGACTAGCTCTTCATCTCCTCCATAAACTAGGGGCATATCCTTAGTTCGCCTCATATAATTTAGGATAGTCTTGACTGGAATCCAATGGCAGTCACCTGGGTCAGCATGATATTTGCCTACCACACTCAATTCATTGGTGACATCCAGCCTCTTACATAGCATGGAATACATGAATGACCCAATCGCTGATGCGTATGGAGTCCTTTCCATTATCTTTATTTCCTCATGTGTCTGAGGACACATTTTCAAGGAATGATGAATGCCATGTGACATTGGCAATAATCGCCTCTTGGATTGCTTCATACTGAATCTGTTCAGTAGCTTATCAATGTATGTACTTTGACTTAGGCCCAAAAATCTCTTAGATATATCATGATGGATCTTGATCCCATGAATATACGCTACCTTATAGGTACTGACTTGTCATTCCATGTCCAGTTTCTTCTTGAATACCCATTCGCAACTAACAGGCTTTACATCAACTAGAGGATCTACCAATATCCAGACTTGGTTTTGGTACATGGAATCCATTTCAGAATTCATGGCTTCTTACCACTTGGAAAAGTCTGTACCACTTCTTTTTTGGTTATAGGATCATTATTATCAACTAATAATGATTCACTATCCTCGGTAACTAGAAAACTGTAGCGTTTTGGTTCTCTAACCTCTCTTATACTCCTACGCAGTACCTGTGTCTTTGGAACAGATTCTTCTTCCATGGGGCTTTGTGGAATCTGTTCCTGTACCAACTCTTGTGTACCTTGAGCCTTGACTTCATCTATGTCTATCTCACTCCCACCATCTCTTTTGTAGATATTCTCACTCTCAAGGAATATGGCATGTCTTTCCAGTATGACCTTTTTGTCTAAGGGGTTGTATAGGTAATATCCACTTGTTTCATTGGGGTATCCTATAAAGGTACACATTGTGCCTCGGGGTGCGAGTTTGTTACCTGAAGAGGCCTTAGAAAATGCTTCGATACCCCACACATGTAAATTTGATAACATGGATTTTCTTCCACTCCAGAACATGTATAGAATACCATTTATCGATTTAGTTCATACTTGTTTCAGTATGTTCACCACTGTTTGTAATGCATATACCCAAAAGGATAATGGAAGACTTGTATGACTCGTCATTGATCTCACCATTTCCAAAATAATTTGGTTCTACTTTTTCTCACACCATTCCACTAGGGTGTGTTTGGAGTAGTGAGTTGAGATAGGATCCCAAACTCTTGTATGTAATCAAAGAAGTCTTGATTAAGATATTCTCCACCTCAGTCTGAGTGTATTTTCTTAATCTTCATACAAATCTAGTTCTTAAATTCATTATTTTATTCTTTGACCTTATCAAAATAATTTGACTTATAACTCATTAAGTAGATATATCCATATCTACTAAAATCATTAGTAAAAGTTACGTAGTATGAGTACCCTTCCCTTGCTTCAACTGGAAATAGACCACACACATTAGTGATGCCAAAGCTGGGTGTGGTATGAGTCATGTGAAGTTTCTTTGTTATCTATTTCCATTACTTGGTTTGTGTAATCCAACACGTAATGTCTGTTATATAAATGTGCCCTAACATAACAAATGATATATTTGTAAAAGAAGCAAGATTCATTTCCAATATTGAAAAAAAATCCATCTGTATATAATCTGGATATAGAAATAATGTTTTTAGTAACATAAGGCACATAATAACAACCCTTTAACATCATGATCATCCCAGTTGTCAATGTGAGGTGGTAGTCCCCGACAACTTCAATAGCAAGCCTAGCTTTGTTGGATTCTCGTAGATCTACCTCCCCTCGATCAATCTTCTTGAATATACTTGGTTCCTATATTTGGATACATATGTGAGCACCACAAGCTATATATAATACCCAATTTGTAGAAACATATAAATTTCATTCAATAACAAATGCACCTGAAGCTTCCCCTTGCTTCTTAGGCTGGGGGCAATTCTTCTTCCAGTGGCCTTTCTTTCCACATGCGAAACAAACCGCCTCTTGTTCCCTTGCATCCCCTTTGATATCACTTTTCATGGAAGGCCGTGAAGAAGATTTGGGCTTAAAGATCCTCTCCTTCCCTTTCCTTTTATTCACCATAAAGACACAAGTCTTTTCACGATTCATATCTTTGTCCACTTGGAGAATGAGGATAATAATATCTGATAGAGACATCTCAATGTTGTTCATATTGAAAGTGACAACAAAGTTAGAGAAGCTCTAAGGGAGTGATGTGAGAATGAGATCGGTTCCCAGTTCTTTAGGGAGCTTAAACCCTTGAACCACTAGGTGCTCAATGTAGCCAATGAGCTTGACTACATGAGGCCCAACTGGGGTGCCTTCTCTAAGCTTACTCTAAAAGAGTTCCTTAGATATCTCAAACCTTTCTTATCTTTCTCTCTCCTAGTAAAGACCACGGAGATTCTCGAGCGTACTATAAGCATCCATGTTTTCATGAGGCTGCATGAGCTCACTAGACATTGATGATAACATCAAATAGTGAACGTCGACCGCGTCATTCAAATGTTTCTCATATACCAAGAAATACTCATGTCACGACCCGTTCTCGGGGCCCGTGCCGTGACTACCCCAAGCCTGCCTTCTATAGGCCAGGGGCTGGAAACTATCACCGAAGGCGTAAATCCCGATAAAAAAGGGAAGGCATTTCCTTTATGAAACGTAAACACACACATACTCAGAAAACAAGCGGAAGAAAACACTAAGTAAGAAGTATAACAATTGTGATGAAAGTACAAAGGGGATTGGAATACAAGCCCAACAGTAGAGTATAAGGAAAAGACAAAACAGTAGGAAGGTGTCAAGATGCTCCTGGATCGTCCTCCGGAGTTCCTACCTGAAGGGTAGGTACAGATGGCCACCTCATCTCTCCACGTCCGTCTGTCACCTCCGGGTACCGTCTCATTGTGAAGTCCACCTCCAGGTACCGTCTCATCGTGAAGTCCACCTCTGGGTATCGTCTCTTCGTGAAGTCCACCTCTAGGTATCGTCTAGCTCTACAAGCCTCAACCACTATCAGTGATGTCCGTCGTCTGCATCCAACACAACGAGGTGCGGGCATAGCCCGTGCAGGGGTGAGTATAACGATACTCAGTAGGGACCCCAAGACCCTCAAGGTCTCACTAAAACCAACAGGGATAAACCAAAAAGAAAGATCTCAACAGATAACCTTTACTTAGGTATATGCCCATACATATACCTAGGTTATCAAGTAACCCATCTTAATCATGAGGTAAACACAAAGTTCATTGACTCAGCTCAAACCCAGATTTTTATTCACGATGAAGAAAACACGGCTGCTGGAGAACTCCTCCTCTGTCGAGCGCAGTAGTCCTTCCACGACTCCGAGGTGCCACTCACTAACCTTAGACTACTGAGGTACTCCTCCTGTCGAGTATCGCGAGTCTGCCACCTCACAAAGTAGTGCTCCTCCCCCATGGGTATACCACCTCACAAAGTAGTGCTCCCCCTCATAGCCTACAGAGGTACTCCTCCTATCGAGTACCGCAGGTCTGCCACCTCACAAAGTAGTGCTACTCTTCCATGGGTCTTCCACCTCACAAAGTAGTGCTCCTCACTGGGCTATACAAGTCACTCCGAATCAAATCGGACAAGCAGTCATTAGGTCTCAGCCAGCTACAAGGTCATTGTACTCTGTATGCTCGTCTCTGGGAGGATTCTCTCCACGAGCCACTGGTCGACACTCCAAGTCCCACAAACCCCCACTAAGAAGAATCACAAAGACCCGTCACGTCATAGGGATCTCAACGCAATAGACGACGCGTCAATCGGACGCCCGGTCTGTGAGTTATTAGCCTTTTTGTCCCAGGGGCCAGGTTGGTTTCGTGTACAAACCAACCCGACCATATCTCAACAATACTCCGAACTCCCATGTGGTATACTCAAAGGAACCGTTTCTCAAAGATATTACCAACGCCGCTGACGATTCGTCAATCAGATGTCTGGTCTGAGAGTTATTGGAATTCTCGTTCCAGGGGCCCAGTTGGTTTAAAAGCTAAAGCAACTGAACCATACTCCAACAATATACAAACCTCAGGTGGAGTATTCCAAAAGAAAAATCTCATTATAAGGAATCCAGCATAGTCTACGTCACATCAATCAGACGTCCGGTCCTCAAGTTATAAGTGTTTCCGCTCCGAGGGCCCGGTTGGTTTCAGGTTCGAACCAACCCGGCCATACCCAAAACATTGCCAAAACCCTAATTGTAATATACCAAAACGACCGTCTTGATCCGAGGAATCATACGCAACTGACGGTGCGTCAATCAGAGGTGTACAAATCAAGTTATGGCTGTTTAACTAAAAATGGTCCGAAAAAAGGGGGTCTGGGCCCAGACCGACCCGGCCCAACACCCCCTAGGTCGGCCCGAACTGGGTCGGTCCGACTCGGGTTCGGTTCCGACCTGGTTGGGCGCGGCGCGGCCCAGCCGGTGCGGCTCGGCCCGGCCGACGCGGTCCGGCCCGACCGACGCGGCCCGACAGGCATGGCCAGCCGTCCAGCTTGGCTGAGCGAGTAGCGCGGAGTGGGGAAGTGCCCCCCCCCCCCCCCCCGCTGTTAATTGATACCGACGGTGCCAGCTGGAGCCGCCCCGCCGTCCTGGGATCCCGCGCATCCATGGGATCCGAAGCACCGCCGCCGTGGCTGTTGTCGCAGCGGAATTTCTCCGACGGCGCGCTGGGGTGCCGCCGCCTCCAGGCGGCCGAACGACTCCAGGCAGTGTCTTCCACGGACCACCGGACGCGCTACGGTGGTCCAATTCTCCCATTTCTTGCACCTGCGGCTCTCCCAGGACCCGTTCTTTACTGCGGCGGCTTCCAAACACTGTTGCGGTCCCGTTTCATCGTCGCCCGTCAATCAGCGCATCAACAAAAAATCTATAGATGGTTGTCGAGCCATGTTTGTTTGGATCGTGCCCTCCACGTTTGGTATTATCAATTGGCCAAGGTTAAAAATGGTTTCACGAAGAACGAATAACAATTTAATTTAAATAAAATTGAAGCAAACCAACCCACAGTTTCCCTGCAAATAATTATTCCCAACCCGCAAATAAAATCATTCACAGATCAACTTGATAATGAGTTGATCCTTGTTTCTTTGTTTTAGAAGAGAAGAATCATGGGAATATAACATTCTCAAATTAAACCCCTACCTCATAAAACGGCGTTAAACAATGGAGAGTCACGGAAGATGGGTGTCGTTCCGTGAACGTCGGGAAGGAAGAAGCCGAGGGTGGCATCGACATTCTTTGTTCTTCGTTGGAGGAAGAGGAAAACTCTCCAAGTACTGGGTGTCGTGCTTCACTTCTAGTGTTCCGCCGCTTGAAGAATTTGTCCAGAAATCCTCCCCCTAGCCTCTTTTATATAAGAGTGGGAGGGTTCTTCGTTGGCATGCAAGTCATAAATGGAGGATTTATGAAAGAGGGCCCCACCCAATTAATCTGCTGCGGTGGCGCATTTATATGGGGAGGAAATAAAAAGGGGGTTATCATTTGGCCAAGGTTAAACATGGTTTTACGAAGAACGAATAAAAATTTTATTTAAATAAAATTGAAGCAAACCATCCCACAATTTCCCCGAAAATAATTATTCCCAACCCGCAAATAAAATCATTCGTGGATCAACTTGATAATGAGTTGATCTACATTTCTTTGTTTTATAAGAGAAGAATCATGGGAAAATAACATTCTCAAATAAAACCCCTACCTCGTAAAACAGCATTAAACGATGGAAAGTAGCGGAAGACGGGCGTTGTTTCGTCAAGGTCGGGAAGGAAGAAGCTAAGGGTGGCGTCGGAGTTCTTTGTTCTTCGTTGGAGGAAGAGGAAAACTCTCCAAGTGCTGGGCGTCGTGCTTCGCTGCTAACGTTCCGCCGCTTAAAAAAGTCGTCCAGAACTCCTCCCCATATCCTTCTTTATATAGGAGTGGTAGGGTTCTTCATTGGCATGCATGTCATAAATGGAGGATTTATGATAGAGGTCCCCACTAAAATTTATCTGCTGCGGTGGCGCATTAATATGGGGAGGATGTCAAAAGTGGGTTATTGCCCCGGGTGGTCCCCACAGAAGAATATCCTCCAAAGGGAGGATATTTCCTCACGGTCCACCATTAATTTACCACAAAAAGGAAAGGGGGTGTTTATTTCTTGGGTGGTCCCCTCATTAAAAATGGAGGTTTCATCCTCATCAATTAAGAGGGGGATTTAAACCTTGAGGCTCTCCCTCATAAATGAGGGGGAGTCAAGGAGTTATGATTCCCCTCCCATTATTAGGAGGCCTTGTGTGGATTCCACCATAATTAACCTCACACGGGAGGTTGGATATCAGTCAGCCCCACCACCATAACCTCTCATGGGAGGTTAGGGTGTGGCGGTCCCACCACCAACTCCCAAGTGGAGATTCTAACCACATTATCCGCGCAGCATGTGTTTAACAAAATAAAATAAATTGTTCACTTATTTTATTTTATTAACCCAAGTAAAACCCCAAAAACTAACTTTCATACCCTATCATCTGCTGTCAAGGTGAAAGTCTTCTTAAGAGAAAACCCACTCTACGAGTTCAACGGTTCCCTCATATTTAAATTCCGAGAACCGGTTCAAAAGATAGAAAAACCTGCTTGTTTGTTCACTGAACGTACCTGAGCTAAACTTTGGAAATTGATTTTGGGCACACCGGGCCTCGGAATCAAGTGCCTTCAGAAGCCACAGACTCGTAAAATTCCAAAGTATTTAAGAAAAAAAATTCCTTGAAATTTTCGGGTCTTTACACCTCATCAATCACCTCCTTGGCAGGCGAATCAAGTAATGCTAACTCCAGCACGTAAGACCTCTGTTCTTGGCATCGGATAACCCGAAGGCATCAAAACCATTCCTGGAAGTTACTGCCGGTGAGGATGTTATCTTTATCTGTAATTTATAATAGGGATAGTGTATTTGATAGGTTTTTCAATATTATTCTACAATTAAAAGGGAAGATCATTAGTACTTTCTTGTTTACATTTTATGAGAAATAATAAATTTTATTAAGTCTCCCACTATTTTATCAAGTCATAGTGGCCCCCACCATTGAAATCATAATGTCCATTTTCCATGACATTCTAGTGGAAATGATCCATATTCCCCTTTGCATAACCCCAACAAGGGTTAGTCAAGCTATTAGAAGGTATTTAGGTAGGCAGGTCTTTGCCAACAGCGGGCTTGCAGTTCCTTGATCTGTTGAGTGGACTCCCCAATCCTAAAATCATGAATTTGTATTTCCTAAACTCTTGCCTCCAATATTACACCATGTCTAGAAAGGGATACTCCTCTTGATATAATATGGTTAAGTCAACCCGAAACCATTCATAAGGGATTCCTGTATAAAAGTAAGTGTCCCAACAAGGGTTGTTCAAACACATAGTTTTATTGAGTTTTATCCTTAATCAAGTAACATAAGGCTTGGTCTGAGTTAATATTTTATTTGAGGGAGTTTTATCTCTTATGAATGAATTTCTTATTATCACATTCTTGTTAATATTAAGTGGGTCTTAAGTGATTAACCATGTCTTGATTATATTTACGCATAAGCCTAGTTTATTTTTGTTCCATCTTGCATGCTTTGTTTAATTCATTAATTATGTGATCGTTACAACACATCCATAATGATAAACCAAGAAAATGACATAAATAAAATAAATTTTCTGATCATGTTCTTGTTCTATTTGTTCGTTTATCTAGTGGACGATAAACAAACCCAAGACCTAGGAGAGAAAACGCCTTGATCCTTTTGTGTTCATATTTACAGCTTTCCACCTTTCCACATTTATATCTCCTTGGATTGGTTTCACCTTGGCTCCTGACATGAGCTACCTATACTAGCATGGGAGCTCCATCAATTACATATGAATTTATTTCACATGCAGGTGAGGGGTAAAAAGGGTGTTTTACATAAAAGAAACCATGGGTGTTCAGGCCCAACATATTAATGAAGAGAAATCTCACATGCCAAAAAATTTACATTAAATAAATAAATTAAAAGAAACCAATCACAAACAAAGGTCTTGGTCTATCTCATGATCATCCATACATGCAACGATTTTTACGCATAAATAAAACTAGCATTCAGTTCTTTAATCATTATTTTTTAAGATAAATTATGCTCGAATAAATTAATTATCATCTCTAATTTATCAATCCTTTTATCTGAAATCATTTTCGGAATTTCCTTGAGATTCTCATCCATTATAATTTTAAACTAATAAATTCATTTAAAATTATTCTTTCACGTAACATGTACCTTGGAGGCAACCCGGTGAATTCCCATTCATAACTACCTAATGAGTAGAAATGAACATTACACAGATTGTTAAATTAAACACACATATATAAAACACATATCATGTGTTGTGCCTCATCTTTATGTCTGCACTATGATACACATCTTAAGGGTTTTTATAATATAATAATAAATTTTAATAAATCTGCATAATTTGGATGAGTACACGGCGTGTAGTTCCGACTACATGACGTGTACTTTTGTTCACTGTCCATTTGAAGTACACGCCCAGTGACAAGTCGTGTAGATGTACTTTGGAAATTTTTGGAGTACACGATGTGTTCATTGGGACACATTCCTTGTAGTATCTGCGTTACATAGTTTCCAATTGGGAAAGCCGTGTACGAGGTACAATGTCCAACCCAGTCCGAAGGGACTACTTTTCGTGTTCAGTGGACCACATGGAGTGTAATCTGGAAAGCGTGTGCCTCCTGTTCCTATTCAACACACGGTGTCATTTATGACTTAGGTAGGATCCATTTACACAACCTGATTTGGGGGAATAGTCCAATGAATTGAACCTAGACTACATGGCGTGTACTTCCAAATACATGTCGTGTATATACCCCATATAAATAATAAGATTTTACATAAAATTAAAACATGTCTTAATAAAGAGAAGTGGTGACAAAACTGTTACCTTAAGTCCACATTTGAGAGACCCCTATTGGATTAAACTAGAAGCATTAATGTATTTGTCATAAGAGATGAAAAAAGATCTTGTATAAAGTGGCATATTCTATGATATATTTTAAGAATTTATTTTCTAATCTATAAGTATCAAATTTCTTAAATAAGTGAGGAATAGGGGTTACATTTCATATTTGTGGGGTGGGATACATAAAATGTTTTTAAATGATTTCAATTATTTACAGTAACATTCATCAGATAGTGTCTTCTAAAGGATTCATATTTTATGGAATTATGATATAACATTGAAATTTATACATTAAATAAGAATTTGTTTTGTGTTGGTCGAAATGTCACCCTTTTATCATGTTTTAACCCCATGTAAATCCATTTTATCCTTAAGAGTGGTAACAGAATCATATTGTTTATTATATTCAATTTTATCAAAAATGATGTTGAAAAAATTACATTATATTATTTATTATGATAAAAAGTATGGATTTTATTTTTTTAGTTAACTTCTTCTAATTTCAGAAATTAATTTTAATTAAGAACACAATCTTCAATGGATTTTTTTTTAAAAAAATTAATTGTATGAATAAAAGATTATTTTTAACAATTACATTCTATGAAAATACAAAAAAAATTATTGATTACATAATATATTGAATATATACCCTATTAATTTTATTAAGACTATTTATCAATTGTTATGAAATTAATTTACTATGAAAAAAACACATTGTACGCATAAAAACTATTATTTAGAAAAAATGTGTCTTAATCCCAAAAACAAGCTTAGACCAAATTAAATTAAAATTATGTCTACTTTGTAAAAAAATTTCATTACTTATAATTAAAATATGGTTTTGTGATAGTGGATAAAAATTCATAATTCAGTGGAACATTTAAATGGAAAAATGATTTTTTTTACAAAAACTAGTATTTCCACAATTCAATGATAAAAAAACATTTTTACTAAAGAATAAAAAAAACACCATAAGCTAATAATTACAAGATAATTTCAAAATAATATTAATTTAAACGAATAAAATATATATAAATTCATGAAAAATTATAATTTTCATTTATGTATAATGCAATAAATAACAAAATCAAAGAAAACCCTTTTTTGTGGCATCAAATGGCTTCTCTAAAAACTGAGTATTTATCTAGTAGGAATTAATAAATAAATTTTCATTATATAAATCCTTTAAAAATATTTATCATAATGTAGTTAATCCAATTTATACCTACATTTTCATAGATATTTTTATATATTTGATCATTGAGTTTACGCTTTGTTTTCCATATGAATAATTTTATTGAACACTAATATTCTATATAAAAGAAGGTCCAGGATCTGGACAAAGCCTACACCTTACAAAAATATTAAAAAAATTGAAAAATTGGTATTGCAAGGGGGTTTACAGAGGTGATAATAGAGTATAGTGGATTTGTTTAGGAGCTAGTTTATGTAACACCCAAATATTTTATAATATATTCCTCTAGAAAAACTAATTATATTTTATATCATTTATACACAAAATGATACTATTCTTTGATAGTGTACCCCAAAAGAAACATCATTTTTATCTTGTGTTATACGCAACCCAGAGTTTAACAAAAAAACAATATATTATTTATATTATAATTTAATATAATATTTTTAACCAATCTGTTGTGTCATGAACCGAATCTGGTATCCACTAATACCAGAACCAAATCTAGGCCATGACAAGGCCCTAAGGGAATTACCTATCCCCACAGGCTGGAACAAGTGCCCGAGTATCAATAAATTTGTTTTGAGAATGATTTACCTGAGTATGAAAGCATGAAACATTAAAACAATCAATAATAAGAATATGATGTTTTCATGCCAAACAAGACTTAAGAAAAATTAAGAACTAAATACATGGTTTTAAATAAAGTACAAGAGGTCCAAACATAAATGAAAACCATAGAAAAAATTCCACAAAGACTCCAAAAGACAGGGGTTCATCATCCCCCGAGCTGTCTCTACAACACCTTACCATAGGAGGGGACTAACAACCAGAACCGCCTTCACCTGAGGATTTTCCTTTACCTGAGTCAAACATAATCAATTCTACTTACACCCAATGGGTTTAAGTAGTGTGTGAACAAAATCCCAATAGTATACCACTTAAATATTCCAAATATAATGAAAATTAAGGTGAAAATAATGGAGTTTTAATTTTTAAGGTAAAACAAAGATAATTTCCATGAAATGCATATTCCAATTGTAAACAGTTTTCAAAATAAAACAGTCAGATTTTTAACACATTTAAATAATACATTTTAGCTACTATAATTTAAATACAAACACAACCTAGGTCAAGGGTAAATACAAAAAATTCAATGAGCACCAAAACCGGGTACACCCCAAGGCACTAGACAGTCTCAGGCCGTATGTACCTCGTACTGCGGTGTAATGTAACCATAGAAAAAATCCATTCTCATGAATGAGACACTAGAAGGGAGAGAAACCATAACCTATTGGTCTCCAATAATCATCAGTAAATTTTATTTAGAGTTGTCATTATCCAAAATGAATAGTGAAATAGGGAAAAAACCCATCCGGATCACTAGTCGTACTAGTACATATTCGCCCACCTAGGTACTCAGGTTTCCCCCATTGTGCTCAAAAAATTTCAGCATACTACATACATTTAATTTCATATAAACACACCAACACTGGTCACAAAAACTTAATACAGTATCTATACACACTTAATACCAAATAAAACACACAACAAAACATTTTCATTTTCAATAAAACAACTTCTCAAAATATCACATTGTTTTCACCCAAAACTCCTTGAAATCCCCACTTTGCACACCATGTGCACACTTAAAAGTCACCAAAATAGAAATGGAAGCCCAATACCCTTCAATTAAACCAACAATTCAGATATGGGGCAGTTCCATATGAACCAGAAAGTTATATCTTTTTAAAACCCTCATTTTCACACAAACATGGCACTTAAAGTCCATATGCTTCACAAAAACCATTAAAACAAACTTTTACAGTAACAACCAAAGGGAATAAACATTAAAAACATGATTAAATACCCTAATAAATTTCAATAAAATCAACTAAGTAATTATAGGGAATCCCCAAATGAACCAATAAAATATTTCAATGAACCCCCCCCCCCCCCCCCCAATTTTACATAAAATTGGCACTTAAAATTCATTTTCATTACAAATACCACAATTTTTTTTTTCTGAAATAATAAAATGAGATAAAAATGAAAATAATATAAACACATAATTCTAATTCACAAGGATTTCATACACATTGGATTCACCTACCATAATAATGAAAACCCCTGAATCTTTGTGTGAAAATAAAACCACACCACCGCCGCACCAGAAGGAACTTAGATCAATCCTAAAACCAAAATAATAGACCAATAAATCTAGAATCAAAACCTTGGTTCAAAATCCTAGTTGGTGGAAATTAGGAACCTTGAATTTAAGGGAAAAAACCTAAATAAAATTTAATGAAACCCTAAGAAAATTGAAAGGAGAATGAAGGAGACCCACTTACTTGAGGGATCTTGAAGAAATCGTCCCAAATATACCATTAGCTGGATTTGGAAATATCCAAAAATGCAATTGAGGTTTCAATAATGAATATAAGTTCAATTAATAACTAAAATGGGGGGAAATAGTAAAAATTGAGGGATTTATGAAGGAACAAATTACCTCTTTATATATGGACGAATTGTGAAAGCCTAAAATGTTTCGACCAAATATGTGAAGCAATTGAGCTCCAAAGAGGGGTAGAAGATAATGGGGGTGCACCTAGGTTCAGTGGGCTCGGGTGAGAGATGGAATCACTGAAAAATAATTAAAATTGAATAAGAAATTAAATAAATACTTTTTTTTAAACTGTAAATGGTCTTCCGAGATGGCCCAATTCCTTAAATAAAAACCTAAATACACCATGATTATGTATTCCTAAAGGGTAAAACTTGATATTCTTGTGTTAATAGGTCAGGGGAGGCCAAGTAGTAATTTTAATGGATGGAAATTTTGAAAAAAGAAAGATTTATAAATGAAAAAAAAATTAAATTTGGAAATGGGCTCACTATTTGGCCCAAATTTTGAAAACCTGCAATTTCCACCAAAATGCATGGGAAACCCCCAAAACAAAAAAAAAGAATGGAAATTAAATGAAAAATACGTTTAAAATAAGTCATGTATATGACCATTCTCCCCACCATGAAAAATTTTTGTCCTAGAAAGTCAACTTGAAGCTTGATCAGAAAACAGTAACGGGTACTCTTCCTCAATCCATGACTTCCACTCCCATGTCTCATGTGTATCATTCCAATGCTACCGAAGAACCTAGAATAGTGGAATAGAATATACCCGAATCACCTTTTCTTATAAGTCCACTATTCAAACCGACCGCTGAAAAACAGATAAATCAGGCTCTATATCCAACTCCTCCCAATTCAGTACATGGGATGGATCTATATTGTATATCTTCAACTAGGATACATGGAATACATCATAGATAGATGTCAAATAAGAAAGTAAGGCCAACCTATATGCTTCCTTATTAATATTCTTGGTGATGTCAAAAGGTCTGACATATCATGGCGTCAGCTTCCCTTGCTTTCCAAATCGACAATGGCCCAGACGAGGGGCCACTCTCAAGAATACCCTATCGCCCACAGAAAACTGTAGGTGTCAATGACTCTGGTTAACAAAATATTTATGGAGACTCTGAGCTGTCAATATGTGCTTCCTGATCAACTTGACCTTCTCATACGTCTCCTTCACTGGACACGGCCCCAGCTATGAGGTCTCACCAACCTCATCCCAACATAGGGGGGACCGACAATTCTAACCATAGAGTGCCTCAAAAGGTTCCATTAGAATCAAATATTGTTAACTTTTATTATAAGAAAACTCAACCAATACCAAATGGTTATCCCAAGAACCTCCAATGTCCATAACACATGCACGGAGAATGTCCTCCAATATATGATTCGCCCACTCTGTCTGACCATCCGTTTGAGGATTGTATGCCATGCTCATCTTAATCTGAGACCCCAAGGCCTTTTGAAGGCCTTCCAAAAACCAAGGAGTGAATAGGGGTCTATATCTAAGACAAATGCTGAAAAAAAACCATGGATCCTTACCACCTCATGGAGATACAAATGGCTCAACTCATCCACATTAGATGTATCTTTGATCGGAATGATGTGGGATGATTTGGTCAAATGTTTAATCACCACCCAAATGGAATTCTTACCCCAAGGTGTATGAGGTAAGACAACAATAAAGTCCATGGAAACCTCTTCCCACTTCTAGGTAGGAATGGGAAATGTCTAGAGAAAACTGGAGGGCCTTTGATGCTCTGCTTTCACCTGAAGCCATGTGTAGCATCTCGACAAAACATCCACTATGTCCCATCAAATTATTGGACACCAGAACTAGCTATGAGAACCATAAAACATCTTGGTGGAACCCAGAAGGACATCCCACTAAGACTGGTGGCTATCCTCCATCACCACCTTTTGTAGAGATAACGGCACTACTGAATGGCCCTTGAAGCATAGGAAGCCCTCGAGAGACAAGGACCAATCAGATGATGTCTCCCAACCATGAAGAAACTTCTTCAACCACTGACAAAGCATATCACTAGGATTTTCTCACTGAATCAACTCCAATAGAGAAGGATTCAACTAAATGCTCATCAAGAATTCACCCCCATTTTTCTCTTTGGTCCCCACATGCATCCGATCAAAGAGTGCCATCAGATTCCACTTATCACTGTACTTCCTCAACGCTTTCACTGAAACACATCTTCTCAAGGCTTCGACCACCACATTACCCTTGACTAGGGTATAGAAAATTTCAAGGTCGAACCCCAGCAAGTACTCGATCCAACAACACTGCCTCAAATTTAGGTCCTTCTATGAGAAGATATTGGAAAATCATTTGTGATCATAGTGGACCAAAAACTTCTCCCCAAATAGGTATTGACTCTATGTATTCAAATCATGCATCACCACTGTCAACTCCAAGTTGTGGGTCCCGTAAATAATTTCGTGTGCTCAGAGTTGGTGAGAGACATACGCCACCACGTGATCATCCTGTATAAGAACACACCCAAAACCCATACCTAAAGTATCGCAATAGACCACACACCCCTTCCTAGCCTCAGTCAAAATATGCAAAGGGGTGGTAGTCATCCGCTGCTTTAGCTCCTCGAAGGAGTCCTGATATTCTGGGGCACATATAAACATCACCCCTTTCCGGGTGAGCACGGTCATCGGTGAATCAAACCGAGAGAAGTCTCAAACAAACCTCCTGAAATGAGCATCTAGTCTGAGGAAACTCTTGATCTCAAACACATTCTTTAGTTGCTCCCATGACATGACCACATTGATCTTCTCAGAGTCAACTGAAACCCCCTTCCCTAAGATCACATGCCCCAGAAATTTCACCTCCCTGATCCATCCATCAAAATTTAAATTTAAATTTTCTAAAAAATTTAAGGGGAAGTTGAGGACCCTCACAGATAAAGTGGATCAAGCATTAAAGAATACAACTGACTTATTAAACACAAGTCTAAGGTGATTGGAATCTTCTTCCCTAAAATGTTTCCAGGGAAACAAGCTAACCTGGAAGTCTGGGTTGGCCTCCAAGATTTCTTCATAATTCCGTGCTAGATAATCCCAAGATTTCATATACTCATCTTTGATAATCTTTTTCATGTTAAAGCCTCTAACAAGAATGCGTTCTTTCTTGTCTATTCAATCATCTTTCTCTCTAGTAATTTACACTTGGATTAATCTTCCCATCATTTGATAAAAATATTCTCTTGTAGAATTGATCACCAGATATGCCTCCTTTATTTCATCACAATAATGCATGAGTAATTCTATCTTCTTATCCACCTCCACATCCTTCAGGCCCTGCAAGTCGCCAGGGGCCCTGCATAAAGGTGATGCTCTCACAAAGTGCGAAGAAAAATCCGTAAGTGATGCTCGGGTTCCTCATCAGATCCCGAATAAACTAGGATGTCATCCACAAATACCATGAAAAAAGAATTGATATACTGATAGAACACCCTGTTCATGAGTTCTATAAAGACTGTTGGAGCATTGGTCAATCTAAAGGGCATGAACAAATACTCAAAGTGGTCGTACCTACTTCAGAAGGCTCTCTTCGGGATATCCGCATCTTTTACCCTGAGTTGATGGTGTCCTGAACTCAATTATATTTTTGAGAACCACTTTTACCCATTCAAATAATCAGAAAAATCATATATTCTAGGACAAGCGTATTTGTTCCTAATTGTTACCTTATTCAGCTTCTGATAGTCAATGCCCAACAGGAGGGATCCGTCAGCTGTTTTCATGAACTACACAGAAGCGGCCGAAGAATAGATGATCAGGAGAATCAATCCTTTGGATTCAAATTCTTCTAGTTGTATCTTTAATTCCCTAATATCAATGAGTGTCCATGCGATATGAGGGAAGAGATATTGGTTTTGTTCTCGGTTCTAGATCAATTGAGAACTCCACATCCCGCTACAGGGGAAAACCTGAAAAATCATCCAGGAATACCTCAGGAAACTCATTCAATACATGCGGTATTGCACCTTAAAGGTAAATACCATCATCCTCTAGAACAAGCGATGATAAATGAATGATAATAATTCCCAACTCTGGTAGTGGAGGTCCTATGCAACCCGACTTAGGATCCCATTCTCTAAGAAAAACTTGACGACTCTCATCAGGTGCTGTAAAACACACTCGCCGCCTATAGCTATCGATATATGCATGGAAGTGTACTATCAAATCCATTCCAATAATTACATTAAAAATATCCATATCTAAGACCAAAAGGTCCCACTTCATCTCACCACCGGACATGGACAGCGCACACAATGAGCACCTAAAACCCTGCTCCTTCTTTCCCAGCAGCATCACCAACTCCATCGTAAAAGACAACAACTCGGTTAGAAAATTATGAATGTCAAAAAAACAAGAGTAAATGAATGAAATAGAGGCCCCAGTATCAATAAAGTGAAGATACTATATATGATGTGATCAAAACGGCACCTTGAACTGTCGACGGCCCTGCCTCTGATCGTACTTGTGCCTAGTCCACCACATAGAGATGTTTGGTCTCTGCCTGAGGACGACCGCTAGTCTTTGGTTATTCCCCAAACTAGATCTTCCCAGAATATGGCCCATCCCTACCACCACGACCACTAAATCAAGATCCTCCCATCCTTGATGGCTCTGACTGAGCTGGTACTCCTCTTGAATCCATTGACCCTGCCCCACTCGGAAGTGGACGTGACACCCCGCGGAAGCGCTCCAAATGCCCCATACCTCCACACTGGTAACAAGGATTCAGAGGAAGTGGTAATATTAGTTGTATGTTCCACGACTTCCCACACTGGTGTCACACGACCGATATCGCATTAGAAGCCACAAATGAAAACTTCCAGGAAGAGTGGCCTGAACTACCACCTCCCTTATTCAGCTGTTCCTCTTGTTTACTTATCTTTTCTGAAGATTTGCCACTACAAAATACTGATAATGACCTTGAAAATCCAGACCTGCCATTACGGTCAAACTCCACCATGAACACCCAATCAACCATCTCAGCATAGGTACTCATCTTAAACAAGAAAACCTATGAGTATATATCTGGTTTCAAGCCTTTCTCAAACACCTGGGCCTTCTCTTTCTCATTAGATTTGATTTAAGGAGCATACCAAACCAACTCAGTGAAATGGTTGGCATACTCCATCACAGATAGATTCCCCTAAAAAAGATCTAGTAACTCTTGGAACTTGGGATATGCCAAGACCTAAGGGCAATATTGTTTATTTAAGACAGCCTTGAAATCTCCCCACCACATCAAATCATTCCTCCCAGTTTGAAGTACACATTCCCACCACCTGTGGTTGGTCCCCTCTAACAGAAAATATGTACACTTCACCCTAAGATCCATGGGTGTATCCAAGAAATCAAACATGCACTTGTTCTTCATGAGTCATTCCTCTACTTCCTGGGGTTCTATTCTACCTCGATAGGTTGGAGGCTTGTTTTTTAGAAACTCTTGAGCTTTATATTTTCTAGGACTTTTATCATCCTCTCTATCAAAAATGGGAACAGAAGTCATTCCATGTCCTAGAGCTTGGATAGACCAAATCACAGTCTCGACTAGCCTCTGATCAATATGTGTGGGAGAACTCTCTCTGCCTTCCTCCCATTGGTGCATGGAAGCTTTCTGGGGAGGCATGTTTCTACAAAATGAAATAGTCAAAAAAATAGTGAATGCCACCATTTTGAAAATATTAATCAAATACATCAAATATAAATAACCTAATTACGTTACATTAATAAAAGAAACAACTTCTCCACCTGGCCTGATGTCCATGTGTGGTCTGCAGCCCACACGTCTTACTTGGAAGTGAAGTCAATCAGACAATTCCAACATCCCCTGATGACTCAAAGTCTACCACGAGAGGTGTAGGCCAGACACCCTAATACGACCAACACCCCGAGCGCTGACAGTCCTAGATCATGTCTATCCCAACTCATCCTGAAATAGTAATATAACCCCAAAACATTAACCTGCGCTGATACCATTTCGTCATAAATCGAATCTGGTCACCACTAATACAGGAACCAAATCCAGCCCATGACAAGGCCCGAAGGGCGTTCCCTATCGCCATGGTCTGGTACAAGTTCCCAGGTATCAATAAATTTTGTTTGGGAATGATTTACCTGAGTATGAAAGCAAATAACATTAAAACAATCAATAATAAGAGTCTGAAATTTTCAGGCCAAACAAGACTTAAGAAAAATTCCAAAAAGAATACATGGTTTTAAATAAATTAAAATAGGACCAAACATAAGTTAAAATAGTATAAAAACATCAACAAAGACTCAAAATTACAAGGGGTTATCACCCATGATTCGTCTCCACAACATCGCACCATAAGAGGGGACTAACAACCCAAAACATCTTCACTTGAATATTTGCCTTTACCTGAGTCAAACATAATCAAGTATACTTACACACAAGGGGTGTAAGTAGGGTTTGATCACAATAAAAAATAGGATACCACCCAAATATTTCAAAGATTATTCAATACATGGTGAAAAGCATGCAGTTTTAATGTGTAAGGGAAATAGTGATAATTTCCAAGAAATACAACTTTCAATTGTAAATAGTTTTCAAAATAAAACTTTTAGAATTTTAAAAAATTTAAATAAGACATGTTAGTTACTGTAATATAAAACCAAACATACCCTAAGAAAAGGTTAAATTCCAAAAATCCAATGACCACCAAAACCGGGAAGACCCCTATGCACTAGACAGTCTCCAGCCCTATGTACCTCGTAACTCAGTGTAATGTATCCATAGAAAAAATTTGTTCTCATGCACAAGCCACTAGTAGGGAGAATAATAATAAGCTAGTGTTCCCCAATAATCATCAATAGCTATTATTTAGAGTTTTCTTTATCCAAAATTCTATGTGAAACAGGGACAAAACTCATCTGGATCACTGGTCGTACTAGTACATATCCTCCCACCTATGTACATGGGCTTCCCCCTTTGTGATCAAACAATTTAAGCATACTACATACATCTATTTTCATATAAAAACATCACTAATGGTCACAAAAAACAATACAATATCTATACACACTTTATACCACTTAAAACACACACACAAACATTTTTATTTTCAATAAAACATCTTCTCAAAATATCACATTGTTTTGCTCCCAAAACTCCTTGAAATCCCTACATTTCACACCATGTGCACACTTAAAAGTGACCAAAACTGAAATTGAAGCCAAATAACCTTAAATTAAATAAAAAAATCAGTTATGGGGCAGCTCCATATGAACCAAGATGTTATATCTTTTTAAAACCCCCATTTTCACACAAACATGGCACTTAAAGTCCATATGCTTCACAAAAACCATTAAAAACATTCACAGAAAAAACCAAAGGGAATAAACATTAAAAACATGATTTTCATCCAGTATACATTTCAATAAAATAAACTATGTAATTATAAGGAATTCCCAAATGAACAAGTAAAAGATTTATATGAAAAAAACCCTCAATTTCACAAAAAAATTGCACATAAAATTCATTTTCTTTATAAATACCTATAAAACCATTTTTTTGGAAATAATAAAATGAGATAAAAAAGAAAATAAAATAAACAAAAAAATATAAGTCAAAAGTTTTCCATACACATTGGAATCACTTCCTACAATAATGAAAACCCTTGAATCTTTGTGCAAAAATCAAACTGCACCACCACCGCACCACAAGAGACATAGATCAAGCCTAAAACCAAGATAATAAACCAATAAATCCAGAATCAAACCCTAGGTTCTAAACCCTAGTTTCTAGACATTATGAACCTCAAGGATAAGGGTTTAACCCCTATGAAAATTTAATGAAACCCTAAAAAAATTGAAAGTAGAATGGAGTCCCACTTACTTGAGGAATCTTGAAGAAATCGCCCCAAATATACCAATGGATTAATTTTCAGAGTAAAAAAAATTAATTGAGGTTTTAATAAGGAAAATATAGTCAATTGATAACTAAATGGGGGAAAGGAGTAAAAATTTAGGAAGTTATTAAGGAATCAGATTACCCTTTTAAATCTAGATGAATTGTGAAAGCTTAAGATGTTTCGACCTAATCTGCGAATAAAATGAACTCCAAAGAGGGGGAGAAGAAAATGGGGGAATGCCTAGGTTCATTGGTCTCAAGTGAGAGGTGGAATCACTAAAAAGGAATTAAAATTGAATAACATATTAAATAAATAATTTTTAAAAAAAAAATGGAAATGTGCTTCCGGGCTAGCCCAATTCTTTAAATAAAAACCCAAATCCACGATTATTCTGGACTTATAAAGGGTCCAAATTGATATGGTGGTGTTACTAGGTTAGGGGAGACCAAGTAATAATGGTAATGGATAATAATTTTTGAAACATTAAGGAGTAATAAAAGAAATAACTTTTATTTTTAAATCTGGAAATGGGCTCACGGTTTGGCCCAAATTTTGAAAACCCACCATTTCGACCAAAATTCATGGGAAACCCCCAAAACAAAGCAATAATGGAAATTAAATGAAAAATACCTTTAAAATAAGTAGTTTATGTGAAATATTGGAATGGAATTAAGTAATAGAATTAAATATAATATGAAATTGAACTTTTTAAAAATATTTTTATAATGAGATTATTTTGTTAATTAATTAAAAATGAATATAAAAACCAAATTAATATAATTGATTTTTTTATGGAAAACAAATTTTTTGATCATAATTCCTACTTATATTAATAATATAAATTAATAACTATTATTAAATGATTATAATTATATATATTATAATTGTTAAAATAGTTTTACATTAATCTAATATGTTTGAAAGGAATGAGATTAGAAAAATCACTTTTTACGCTTAAAAATTCTATTTCTCCCAATAACTAGTTTCTACATACTTTAGAAAAGTTATTCAAATATGAATTGTATCATGTTATTTAAAAATAATAATAGAAACTAAACTTAATTTTTTATATAATCATATAACTTTAGGTTTAATTTTTTTTAATGTTTATGAGATGTTTCACTATTTAATGAATAATGAAAATAAAATGTTTTTTACTTAAGAATTTCCATCTCATTAAAATAATTTTCAATGTATAATTATATTTTAAATTTAATTTAGAGTAAAAATAGTAAAATTATATGTATGTTCATTTAATCAATTTCACTAAAATAAATTTTATGTTGACATTATATATAATTTTTTTTAAATATTTGAACATTTTTACATTATTAAACAACATTCTATTTTTGTCTGATCGATTAATTTTAAATTAAATTAATCAAATTATGTTATGTTAATTTTTGAAAATTTATTCAATATTGGGAATCATAAAATTTTATATTCTCTATTATGTTCAACATAATTTTTCACTAAAATTGTTAGTTAAAATAGTTAATATCATGTATAGTGATTAAGGTAAAAACAAGATTACTAGTTGATTAAAATACAAGAATAAAAGTTATAATGAAATAAAAACTTTTAAAAAACCTATTTCATAGAATATATATATTTATATTTATTTCTATTATATATTATTTCATTATTGAGGCCCTGTTGTTGTTTAAGATATGTGTAAAACTGTTTGTTTTCCAAAAAATTACAAGTCTGTCATTCAACTCACTTATAAGTGGCCACCACCCATGCTCCCTTGTTCAGACATCCATATCGATTTGTCTTGGCCAATATCTACCAAACCCATTTTCTAACATCACTCCCATAATCCTAGGATAATTAGTTTTGTTATAAGGCCAAAAAATTAATTCCTATGGTGAAAAACAAAAGAAGTTCCCCGAAGAAAATGTAATGTTCCTTAATGAGTGTTTTCATTTTATTTCTTCCCCCACGACATTAAATTATTATCAATAAATAATATTATATAAATAATCATTTCTACCAAATAATGATATTTTAAAAAATTATTAGCATGAACATAAATATTTTACACTTCCATCAAGCGCAGAATGATAACATCACTCGTGTGTACAGTAGAACACTTCATCATGAACCAATTTGAAAATTTTTCATCAAAACCTCTTATAGTTAGGTATGATGTCAGAGTTAATGAATATATATATATATATATGTATATGTATATAATTTTTTATATATTTTAATTATTCAATTATAATATCTCATTTACTTTATTACATCACATTTAATAGAGAATACGCTCACGTTTCTCATGTGTACATCGGACTACTACATCACGAAGTGATATAAAGCGTCTTCAAAAAATGATCTTCCTTGAAGGTAATAAATGAAAATTTTATGGAATATATATGAAATATATTAAATGATAAAAATTCAATAAATTTAATATATAACAAAAAAAATTACTATTTCACTCATTAATAAATGATGTCATCACTAGTGCATACGTACGACCTACCATCTCCACGAAGCGATGTGATTAATTTTATTTGTTTACATTTCAATGATTATTATAAAGCTGTATCTAATGAATAAAAAATAAATTTAAATAATTAAGATAATTATTGAGAAGATTAAACAATACACATCCATCAAGAACTAAAACTTTTATTCCAAGACATGCAGGAGAAATAAGGCCGTTGACACCCAAAACAAGGGAAATAATGAGATTGTAGTGACAAATGGGAAATAAGATTTTTTAATCAGATCATATATAATATTATAAATATTAATATTCTTCTATAATAAATTAATAACATTTTTAAAATCACATTTACAGGAGGTTTGTACACATATGAATTAGAGTGGTCCTAAGTTGAGGGTTTCTCATCTCACTTTTACTTCAGTGAGAAATACACCGTATTTTACACTTATTGCATTTTTGAAGGGTATATAATGCAATTTTGTATGTTATATCATGATTTAATTTATATTAATTTTATTTAATTATTAATTTTATTTTATTTCATTAATTTTTCATATGATTCAATGGTTACAAAGTGGTAACAAATTATTTTAAAATCTTGTCATAATTCAAGTTTGATTATATTATTCCTCCCTTAGGAAAATTATTTGATAAATTTTCTTGAAATCAATTTATCTTATTTTCCTCTACATATTCATGAAACAATTAATCAATAGTTTCATTTTTCTACTATGTTATACATAAAATTATAGAAAATTATTTTCATAAAAATATAACATTATTTCCCTCTTTAGTCGGAAATTGTTTTTCAACAAAAAATTGTTTTCTAAATTTTTTTAAAAACATGTTTTTAAATAATGAATGAAACATATTGTTAGTGAAATTTATTGTTTAAATTATTTCTATTTAATTAACATGATATCTAAAATGAAAAGCTTATTTTCCTAGGTAATTCTAATCATCAATGATGACAAGACTTGTTTCTAAATATGGTCATCATGGGATATGTTTTAATGATTATTCAATTAGTTTGAATTATCATGGTAATTTTTGATGATAGTGTGATCATTTATATGGAATTAATTGATCATTATCTTTTCCTGACATATTAATCTGATGTTTTTTATAAAATGTAAAATGAATCATTTATTTACCTCTCAATATTTTTTATTCATTAATTATTGACATCTTCCTTTATAAATAAACACTTACTAAGAATTTGAGAACTCCCCCATTCTTATGTTAATTTTCATTGGACTCCGGGATGTATATTCTGATTGATATACAATATGATACTAAATGGGATAATGGAGTTCTCAAATAAAAAACATTGTTTATTTTATGTTTTCAAATTAAATATTGTATTTTATATATGTTTCTGGTTTACTAGGACTACTAAACTATAAGGTCCTTCGAGGAAATATCCTTTGTATCTATTCAAATGTAATAAAATAGACACTGGATCTGGAAAACATTGGTTGGTGTCTATAGAACTTGTTTTATATAACAATGATAGAGGTTCAACCTTATTTATTAGTGGGTAATAACCTTGTATATACTGAATGTGTGATTATATTTTTTTAGGATGTGTTTTTTCTAGTTCATCATAAGTTCAACCATTGTTGTTTCCTAGGGTTGAGGATGAGTCTTATGATTTCTTTCAAAATGAGGTTATTATTTAATCCCATTAGCAAAAGATTGAGTTCATAATAGAGCTATATTAGAACACTTCTCTAGAATCTATATTTCCATATTATATAGTTCCATCTGTGATAATGAAGTTGTAGTTATAGATCAATGATATTTTTCTATGAGGTTTTCTTCGATTGAGCATTTCACTTGGGGGTGAAATGATCTTGTTCTTAAAGAAGTCTGTGTCTCTGATCTATTGTCATATCACAAACTAGGTGACCATGAAAAATCACAATATTCTCTCCAAAATTGATTATATATTAGATCAGTTCAAAAGTGTTAGGTTATTCTGGAATATCTATTAGTAGTCAAGATATTATCAGATATTGGAAAATGATGAATATATATAAAAAACATCTTCCTGAAGTCATTATGGGAATTATGTGTTTTTAATTATTTCATTATCTATAAATAATTCCCTAAACATGTTCACGGGGATGATTCAAGTAGTGTTTAAATAGTACCTATATCATGTCATGGTGGTTTCATCTATGACATGTATATAGAATACACAATTGAAGAAGAGTGTTCATAGAATCGTTGTGTTGGTGTGAGAGCTTTCCTTTTTAAAAACTAATTGTGAGGTTTTAAATGTGTGATTTTTAGCCCCATAAAGTTTCTTTAATGGGGGATTTAATTTCTATGTATGTTCTAATCATGGATCCTTTGAGTTCCAAGGTAGATTTTTATTGGGTAAGAACATTACAGAGGTGGGAAGATTCCTTATTCCTATATTATATTATAGATGGATCATAGATAATTTCTATTATATTATAAACCCTATGATGTCCTTCAATGTATAGGATTAGTAATTCTACATGATTTAAAAATTTGATGTATCTTTCATATATCTAAAAGATATTTTGTTCAGTGCTATATTCCATCATTTTCTAGAAGAAATAGTTACTTTTTTGGTTTTATAAGACACATTTCATTATCCCTTGGGATGTGTCTTCAAATAGTAGATATAATTTTTTTCATATTTATATCATTAGTTAAGTCCCCATTAACATAAGTATGACACCCTTGATATCGTGTTAGAAGCAGTTCAATTTTCATTAATATTTTGGAAAAATCACATCAATAATGAGATTTTTTTGGTTTTCACTATTCACATGAATTTGAGGTATGTATTCTTCGATAGTGAAAAGAATCTACGATAGTGATAGTAGAGATAATAATTATTTACTTTTGACTTGGTTGTTTCCTATAAACTATGAAATGGTAATGTTGTGGAAAATTTGCGAATGAGAATGTTACTGTATGATGACTTTTTTTGGTTTATAGATTCATATTGAGTGATGGATAATCTCACTATAATGAAACATGATATGAGAGATTATGGTTGTAGCGTATGACCATTTAATATGATAATATACTCATATTTTCTTATGTTGGAGGAGAATCCATAGATTTTTCATTCTCAAGTAAATGAATAATGAGATTGAGTTTTATGTGTTAATTCCCCTGATAGTTTGTTTGAGGATGATCAATAGTATGTGTTATTCAATGATAGGATTTTATTTCCTTTATGAATGTGTGGGGTGGATCTCTGTGTATATAGACACTATTTTTTCATACATAAATATTATATAATAATATATTAATATTCATTATATTATTCAAGTCTGCAACCATGGATTATAAGATTTTAGAGGAATTTGTTTTACGAATACATAAAAAGTGGTTCATAATAGACCTATGGAATCCCCCTCTAGTATTATATTAAATATAACCTTACACAGACATATTATAACACCCAAACCCCAAAAACCCTGTGTAGATGCATTATTTTATAACATTAGCATTATTATAAGGAAAAAATACTGAAGGACCAAGAGTTTAGTAGTCTTGGACATCCAAATTACATACATGATATTCATAATACATTTGGAAATAAAAATAAAACATTCTAAAAAATAACTAAAATAATCTTCATCATTAAAAGCCTAATAAATGATTTATTTTCTATAACCCGGTTAAAGAAACATAATAAGGGTGGTCTCAAAAGATCAGTAACATTAAATACAACAGATTCTATAATGAATCAATTTATATAGAAAGGTAAATATCTGAACAGAATTTCCATTTAAATAACTAGATAATGAGTAAATAACATAGAATGTAAGAAACTAAAACACATTAAAATCACTGAATTGTTTCCATAGATATGTTGATGAAAAATATCATGGATAAATATAAACTAAATTAAAGATGAAGGAAATACTTAATTATCAGAAGTCATTTTCCCATGAACATTATTCCATTATTGTCTAGAGAGAGTTTAACTACTTCAATTTGTGCAAATAATTCTTGTCAAAAGACTACTAATGCATCGAGGGGCTTGCATCAATCGGTCCACAACCCCTATGTCTTTCCAAAAATGGTCCCCAACCCATGTATTTCAAGTCCAAAAAAATCCACTCATTTAATAATAAAAAACATATGCCTTATCAAATATTCATATTGAATAAATAATATATTTTTGTCAATAATAAATAACAATAAGGGTTTTTTACATTGACAAAATAAAAGAGTATCTATTAAAAAATTCTTCTTGAGGAAAATATCCATTGATTTTGAAAAACCTTTTAAAAATATTTTCCATTGAAAATCCCTTTTAAAAAAATTATTTAAAATAAAAAAATTTATAATTGAAAATGATGACTGAAGGAAATAATGATGGATACATTCGTACATGGTGTACAAGGTAAAATGAATGTTCCTTTTTTTCGGCAAAAAGGATTGAAAAATGACTTATGAGGATAGAGATAGGTTGATTCCTCTTAAAACATGAGTAAATGAAAAAGGTTTAAAAATTATTTTACTAAATCATTTTGAAAATGTTAAATCATTTTTGCAATTTTTTTAATAAAAAATGGTTTTTAAAAGAAAAAATCTTCTCCGACTAAAGATAGAAATGAAGTCAGGTTTTCTTTAAAAAATCTAAAACACATTGAGTACCAAAGAGTGAAAAAATGGTAATAATACATGAAAATGTTCATGAAACACCATATGATAATGAAAGGGTTTGTTGAATAATTTTCATATAATTTCCTATAATGTAAGTACCATTGAAAGATCATAGTATTAGTCTTGGGGTTAACCATATTAGATGATACAAATTATTGTGATTCAAAATATAGAAACCATTTTTTCAAATTTCAATCATATAAGTGTTAGAAACTAAATTGAAATTAATCTCGTAAGAGGGATGACAATGCATGTTTTTAAAGTAAAAACATCCCAACCTTTTTGTAGTCAATTTCAAAGTGAAATTGATTACAATTACCTAAATTGGATTAATTGAAAAAAATTATTTAATTAAACTTTAAAACAAATATAAATCATAATTTTACCTTATAATTAAATTAGATGAAACTGAATTTTGATATAAAACTAGTACTCGCCCGTGCACTTGCACGGTGATATAACAGAATTCTTAGTTCATGCGTTCTCCAGACGATATGGTTCACTACTTTTATAGAGGCAATAAAATATTTTGGAATAATAAAAGAAACTGGAAAAGTTGTTAACTGTACAATGGATGGTCATTAGTAACCTAATTAAAGTAGATATAATTCATTGAATGGAAAAAACAGTTTCAAAAAAACTGCGAATAAAACATGTTAAGAATATCTACATAATCTATTACGAGTATAGACAATAGAGGAAAGAAAAATTAAGAAACAATGTTGAAAATAACTGATTAATGGTTGATTATCAAATACCATGCAATTACATCATTCTTTTGGTTTCATAAATCAGTGAACCCAGCTGCTGGTGGGTTATAACCAATGCATAATAGAAGCACTATCCCCCCCCTTCCAGCAGTCCCCCCTGCCCCCCCCCCCCTGCAGCCCCATCCCCAGCTCCCCCCCCTCCAGCAGTCCCCCCCTCTAACAGTTAGAAAAATAATATTTTATAGCTTGAAAACCGGAAAAATTTCGGGTACAGTGGTATTTTACATGATAGAGGATATAATAATAAAATCAAAATAGAAAATGAGCGGTAGAATACATTTTAAATGAATTTTCTGTAATCTATATAATGTAATATGTTTTGCACTACAATTGTAAATCTGAAAACAATAAATAAAATAACAGAAACAGTGAATATATAAGGTTACCATGTGAATATATATGGTTACCTTGTGTTTGAAGAAGCATATATCATTCTATTTTTTCATTTTTCCTAGTTATATCTTCCCATGGTATGGTGTGTAATTCAGAAATATGAGTTGTCACAATAATAGCCTAGCACGAATGTTGTGTGGTTTTGCTGCACTGGACTAACACTTCTGGATGTTGGTTGATAGTGATGTCAATCCCTACAACAATTAATAATATCTGAGAAAAACAAAGCAGATAATTTGGTTTAGTGTAAAGTATATACTGATTAAAAAAGAAAAATACTTCAGAATTATGATGTTTACCTATTTTCATATGACAGCAACAAATGCAACGTGTTTTAATAAGATAAACATTGTAAATAAAACTGAAAACATATTCATTTAAACTCTAATGATGTAATGAATATAAAAGACAGTGATGAAAATAGAAAAATATTATGAATAGATGAAATATTAGTAGTTGTAAGAAATCCAATATCACTGTTATAGGGGACTCCTTAACAGCCAGCACTCCTCCCCCTCCAGATCCATCCCCCCCAGGACTGCCCCCTCCAGCCACTTCCTCTCCCCTCCAGCTACCCCCCCCCCTCCAGATCCATCCCCAGCTCCCCCCCTTCCAGACCCATCCCCAGACCCCCCCCCCTTCCAGCCCCATCTGCATCCCCCCCTTCCAGCAGTCCCCCCAGCTCCCCCCCCCCCCTCCAGCCCCCAGCTCCCCCCCCCTCCAGCCCCATCCGCATCCCCCCGCCCCCCTTCCAGCAGTCCCCCCAGCTCCCCCCCCCTCCAGCCCCCAGCCCCCAGCCCCCAGCTCCCCCCCTCCAGCCCCCCAGCTCCTCAGCCCCTCCAGCGGACCCCCCCCCCCCCTTCCATCCCCATCTTCCAACAACCCCCCCTGCCCAGCCCCTTCGCCCACCACTCCCCCCCTGCCCAACCGCTTCCCCCACCAGGCCCCACTTCCCTAAAAAAACGACATGCCTCAATGGATAAAACAACAGGTTCAGCCCTAGGTTTATGGTCAAAAACATCCACTACTTTAATGATAGTACATGCAGTGTAAAAAATGAATGACATATCACATTTAATACAAGTAAAATAAACTAATAATTGAAAAAAAATACCTAATTCTTGAAAATATACCCTTGCTGCAGTCTTCCATGATGGTTTCTTCTCCTCAATTTTGTGTCAATGACCCTGTCATTAAACAATCTGATTGTTAGAAATTTGAATAATTCTTGAACATGAATAATGAAATAAGTTATGTTCTCAGTTGGGGCAGGCTGGAGGGGAGGGGAGAGGGAGAGAGGGGCTGGGCAGGTTGGAGGCAGGGGGAGGGGAGGAGAGGGTGATGGAAGGGGGTAGGGGGTTGCTGGGGGGAAAGGTTGGGCAGGAGGGGAGGGGAGGGGCAGGGGCTGGAGAAGCTGGAGGGGCGCAGAGGGGAGGGTGATGGTAGGGGGAAACAGTTGCCCAGGGGGGGAGGGGAGGGGAGAGGCAGTTGCTGGGCTGGGGGGAGGGGAGGGGCAGGGGCTGGTTGTGCTGGAGGGGAGGGGAGGGGAGGGGCTGGGGAGGGTAGAGGCGGTTAGTGGGAAGATTTCCAAACCCTCACCTAGTTGCTGCAGTTTTCCAATGTTAGGCGCGTCAAAAGGATGACCCATAGGTTCCCACCTATAAGTAATCATAGAAAAAAAAACTTAAAAGCATATGATCAAACATTTTATACAAAAAAAATTGAAATTTTGATGATTAATACCCTAGAGGTGGGAAGTACATGAAGAAGATGCAACAGAAACATGACCTTCAAATCAGCAATGGTCGCCCCTAAAGGGAAACTAGAAGTCGTTATGCCCCGATGTTTGGATTGTAGGCTGTCTGACGAGATTAGCATGTACAATTTATACATTACATGATCCCCTGCTCTAAAATACACGATCCACTACTATAAAAAATGATCTACTGGAAAAATCATGATCCAGTACCCAAAAAACTGAATGTTACACTGCTTACAGGGAAAACATGTTCCACTACTGAAGAAAAATACATGCTCCAATCTACTGCTCAGAAAATGTAAGATCCACTACTAAAAAAAACAATCCACTGGTATAATTAATGTAATGTCACATTTAGTATAACTAAATGTAACTAACAACTCAAATAAAATATAATGATCATGCACACCATAAAATGACGGTAAACTTATGTTGTACCAAAATATATTGAGTCCATGAAAATCCGATAAATTAGTAATCAAGAAGTGAAGAAAACCGTCCAACATATTGGGAAATGCAGAATACAACAAAATGCCCAGATTGAAGTAATGTCCAGCATTAAATCACCAACCTAAGCAATTTGTAAAAAACATAAGAAACAGTGCAGCATTAGAAACCTACAGCATTAACTTCTAGTAGCAGAAACCTCAAGCATTATGATCACATTAATGGGAAGTATTTCATCAGTGTAGATGTATGTTTACCTTCTATTTCCAGGATGAGTTTTCAGTCTGTTTTCTTGGTTCTCTTGTTTATATATCCCTTCAGCATGCTCTGCAAATCAGTAGATTGACATGTTGTAGGCACGATGTCTGGAAATGTCTGAACAATATCTTCCACACCATTATCAATATAAAAATAACGCGACAGATTTTTCTACAGAGAGGTTTCATGTTAGAATAACTTGAAACTATAAAGTAGAGCAATTAAAAGCAGTGAAATTAAGAGTTGCGCAACCTGAATATGTAGACTGTTTTTTATCAGCACATAGATGTAATAACTACGTACATCTATGATTTATAAATATTTAAAAATCAGATTGCACAACAATAATGCATTGTGTTTTTATAGTAATGGAAATAATTTAGGAGTAATAGAAGATAACATATGTATACCCTAGTAGAACACGGGTTAATGGGTGAAGTATGTAATCCTGTATCAGTGTTTAAAGTGCCAGGAGAAGACCCCACTATTTGATGAGCCTACGAGGAAATGTAAAAGGAATATATCAATAATCTGAAATCCATTGTTAGAAACACATAGTAATGTAATTGAAAAACAGTTACCTGCATATAATGATCTACACTACTTACTATAGAAGAAGAACTGCTTTGATAAGCCTGCATATTATTGACGAAAATTGTAAGGTATTCTGACTTGTTGGGTTTATAGATAACGTGAATTAAATACAGACTGACGTGTTTATGTTCTAAGACGTCATTGAAGAGTTTGATGTACTTCTCATTATCATTCATATAAATGACTTAGTAACAGTCTTGCTCAGATGGGCGATGACGATTCTTAATATTATAATCTGTCGGGTCAATTCCCAACAGAAAATTTCTGCTTTTGAAGAAGTTCAATTCCTGAGGGAAACCAAACTCGTCATCGTCCTAATAAAAAAACCCTTTGTCAGTGTAATTTTAAATATTTCAAATAATTTTAAAAGAGAAGACATAAGGATATGGATTTACCTGTAACAAATTAGCTCTCAGTTGCACTGCTGTTTTTTGTATGTATTGCATGACATGTTTTTCAAACAACACCATAGAAAAAGAGTCTGTCTTGTCTGTAACCATTAGTTGAACTCTAAACCGGTTGCAATTGTTATTATGACTACAGTTTCAGTATCATTTGGAATGTGCTGCTTAATGAAGTAGCATAATGATAAAAAGCTATTTTTCCAGCATTGAATACATGAAAACCTTAGAATAATGCTTGTAGGTGAGGACTTGCAGGACATGCAGCAAATGCTTCCATCTATAATCTGCACTTTCTTCATGCACAACTGGCATGATTCATAGAACCAGTTGTGGGTGCTTTAAATTTTCTGAACTGTAACTGCAATTAAGCACCTAGTACTCTGCAGTAGATTAATTACATGTTAATATAGTATTTTGTACAGGACAATAGTTAGCACATAATAATATTTCATAATCAAAAAATGGAAAAGAATTGAATATTGCTAACCTGTAGACAGGTTTTCACATCTAAAATGGTTGTCTTGTTATTCCAATACGGTATTTCCATTGTTTGGTTGGGAGTTGTTGGTGATGTGGTATGTGTTGGTGATGCTATTATCACAACAAGCCTGAAAAAAGCCGATCAAGAATAATGTAAGTAAACACTAGAAGAATGTCGGTAGTATAGTTTTGACGATGAGATAAATAAAATATTGTACTTCGAAAGAAAATTAAGATACACAGTTACCTGTTTTTGAAGTCCTCAACTGGTGGAAGGTTTGGGTTGTAGAGAATCCTGGTTGCATTAGCAGTTGTTGTGACAAGAACAGAGGCTAAAAGCCGTATGAAGTCAGCATTATATTTTTGTACATTAAAACCACAATTTTGAAAACACCAAGTAGATAGATTGAGATTATGAACTATAGACAGAAACCATACTCGTCAATTTCTTAACCCGGACAAGCTGTAATATCAATATGGTAGTGGGGTCTGAGTTGTTTTCCATGTACCGTGACATTTAAAATGCAAAATTGCCCCATAAGCTGCAGGTAATTCGCAAGCGTCTGCAAATAAAACAAAGTGAGTAAATTAGTAGTTTTTTTTCTGATACAGTTGTGAAATGAAATCAGTCCAAAAAAAAGTATCGGTCATCTTCTAAAACAATCTGCATTTTGTGGTTCGAAGTGCCCATTGATTGCATTGGATGTGAGTAACGTAGGAATCCAATTATTTCTAAATCACAGTACAGAGAAACAATGTTTTTGTGAAAAACATTTGGCTGAAGGGAAATACATTTTGCATGTTAATTTAACAAAACTTGGTCAAAGGTAGTGTAAATAGGTCGTATTAACCACATGTACCTATTAGATGTTCCTCAGGGACTTTGTCCTGAATTATGTCATCAAACAAAGTAAAATGAAAACTAAAAAGAGGTAGTTGTACTTCACACGGACGAACAAACGTCGTCGATGTGAACATGATTCGACACGGGTGTCTTGTTGCGAGGTAACTTCCTAGATTGGAAGCTATTTGGATGTTCTGTACAATATAGCATAGTCCCTCAACCAACAGTTGTTTGTACTTAGAGATAAGTTGACGATTCGTAATGGTACATTGAATCTTGGTTCCCTGCATATAGTATGTTTCACTGTTGGTTAATGAGGAATCATTACAAATTGCAAGGAACGATAAAATTATTTATATATATATATATATATATATGTTCTCATCGTAGGTGACCGACAGTGAAAATAAATAGTAATGTCTTGTTGTAAGGAAAACTAACCTGGATGTCGCAGAGTACAAGATCAACAGCAACAACTTCATTGGAGTATTTGGAAGACGAATTGAACCACATGTTGAGGACACAAACTTGTATTCGTAGTGTTTCATCGTCGTCTGGGCTGATCTCGTTCAGCATGGTTATTGAGCGTGACATATTTCTTACTGTACATAATCAGTAAGTGTTCAAATAATACATATTAAGCATGTAAAAACGCCATGACAGTAAACAAAATAATTTTCCAGCGTAGAATAAATCACATAGAAATAATTTGAAATGATACCTAAGACAAATTCTGAAAGATTTCCTTGTAGACAATATTTTCTGTGTAACTGTTGGACTCAGGGCTGGTACCTTGAACTACAATTTTCAACCCAGTAGCCGATGTGACTCTAGACACTGCAACATATAATTGACCATGAGAAAACACTGGTTTCCAAAGATAAATCCCAACTGAAGACAGTGATTGACCCTGACTTTTATTAATAGTAATCGCATAAGAAACCGTCAAAAGATATTGTCTTCTTTGTAGTTTGAATGGCCATTTACTATCAGAGTGAGTCATAGTTAATCTTGGAATGAATGCTGAATTTCCCGAATGGCACCCATTTAATACTTCAGCACCAACAACATGTTCACCCAAGTGTGTTACTATCATTCGAGTTCCATTACACAGACCAACAGATTGGTCCACATTTCAGAGTAACATAATAGGAACACCAAGTTGAAGTGAAATTTTGTGCGCTGGTAACCCAGAGACGTTTATACAATTCAACATGTCAGATGTGTAAATATTTTCTGGTTTGTCTGTATCAAAACTTGCATTGCAAACAGAGTCTGAGCTGAAGTAATATTTGTTTTCACCGCCAGTGAGGCTCAACATATATTCATTTACTTCTTGTACGACATCACGGGTTGGAGCTAAAATTGCACGGTCTTGTAGATATGATCTGTCTCCATGTCTGCCAGGGAAACCCGGGTATGTATGGTTGACGATTGCATCCATTGCATTAACACTGTCTGTAAGAAGAAACATTGACGGAATTGGAATGAGTGCTTCACCATCATTTGGTTCTCTAATTTGACGTTCACCAATATCTAAGGTCCATTTTGCAAAATCATGTAACACAGCCGCATCAGGAGTGCTAGTAGTACTATGCAATCTCATGTTTTTTGTAAGAGACAACACCCGACAGTGTTGCCAAAGAAACGATGACTTCACACTTGCGTAGACAATGTCACATCTTTTTCCTCCCGGTATAACTGGCAGTATTTGCCTAAAATCTCCTCCGAGGACAACTGTTAATCCACCAAATGGAAAATTCTGAGCATTATCATTCCTGACAGTCATAATGTCCCTAAGAGTACGGTCTAGAGCCTCAAAACAGAATTTATGAATCATAGATGCCTCATCCCAAATGATGAGCTTAGTCAATTGCAGAAGTTCTGCTACGTCACTCCCCTGCTGAATATTACAAACTGATTGTTCAGTAATGGAGATTGGAATACGGAACTTGGAATGCGTTGTCCGTCCACCAGGCAACAGTAGTGAAGCTATTCCACTCGATGCAACTGCAAGTACAATTGATCCCTGTGCTCGCAGTAATGATGTTAATACTCTCCAGATGAACGTTTTACCTGTGCCTCCATAACCATGCAAGAAGAAGAACCCCCCTGAGTTGGTATTCAGTGAAGAGAGGATGGTAGACATAACATCTTTCTGTTCATCTGTAAGCATACTTTGTAAACGATTTCCCTCTTCTAGAAGTGTTTCTCTATTGTAATTCAATTCTTCTGCAATTAAACAATTTGCAGTGGCATCAGAATCTGAATCTGGAAGTGGCATAGGAGGAAATAAATGAAGTGCTCTTCCATTGCTCTATAAAATGCGGTCTATCTCTCTCAAAGCATACATTTGTATCTGGTGATCTGTGAGTGTCAAATATACAATGTTGAGGAATAATGTTAAACAGTAGTACGAGTAACCGCTAACGAAGTCATTACAACATCTTACATTTAATTGAATATAAGAAAAATAGTTGAAGCTGAAAAACGTTGATAGAAAACATCAGTACGGATGGCAATGTAATGTGAATAAAACACATAGGTTCTTTGAATTTATTAAATTGCAGAATATTTGTACAGATTCTTATATTGTAGTACAAATGGCACTGTCATCTGAACAAATGATATATGAATATGTGGATTATGTGTACAGAATTGTATAGCTTAATATATATTCAAATTATATTTGAACACCAAGGCTGTAAATTCTGATGTACTGGATTATACTGAATAAAACATATATGTTTATTGAATTAAAAAAATGCATAATTACTGTACAGAATCCAATATTGCAGTACATAAGGCAATGTAATGTGAAGAAACGATATAAGTATATGTGCATTATGTGTACGGATTTGTACAGTTTAAAATATATTGAAAATATATCTGAACAGCAGGGCTGTAAACTTTGAAGTACTGGATTATATTGAATATAAACAAATTTATAGAAGTGATTAATTTACAATGAATGCATATTCAATTTACTACGAAGTATTACATGTTTTTTTAATGTTTGATGATGCAGATTATTTATACAGATTCAAGAATTTCAGTACAGAAGGCTATTTAATGTTACTAAATTATACATTAAAGTGCCAAATATCTGTACAACATCGTACAGATTTTAAGTATGCTAGAATTACTGTAATTGTATTTGAAAAGAAAGGCTACAATCTTTGTTGTCACAAACTGCGGACAATATACTTATGTGAATTAGTGCACTGAATTTTTTTTTTTGAGTGTTTACAGAGAAGAATAAATAAAGTCAATTGAAATATAAGAATGCTGATCAGAGGGCATAAATAATTAGACATTGGGAATACATAAAAAGAAAACTATGAAGCAGGAACATGACTAAATGTGCACCTGGAATTTCTTGGGTCCTTCTCTGTATATATAAAATGTCTTCTAATAGTATGTCTTTGGTTGCATCCCAGACCATATCTGGGCGAGATATGTTATTGCAGATTAACATTTGGAGAATAGTCTGCGTATATGTTGTCCCATTCCCCAAGCAGACACTTCTTTTATTGCTTCAACAAACTCTCTATCATCTGTCAGTAGTCCCATAGCAGAGCAAGCCTCTCGAAATGTACCATGCGTGATGCTGTTTACAGTCCTGATACACTCAAAAGAAGTTGCACCTTTGATTTTTGTTAGAAGTATTCTCAAGTAGTAGAGTTCACCTGTGGTTTGAGGCACATAATACAGTCTTCCAATACAGAATCCTTGTTTCCGGGGATGCCATTTTCTATCTTGAGAGTGGAAAACAAATCTAGTTGGATACTCTGCAAAAGTTAACCCTCTTCCTTCCGGGTAGTTAATATTTGCTTCAAACCAAGAGGTTAACATTGACTGAGAGCTGTTTCTATGATTCAATACATCTTCAATGATATCGGAGTCCACGAAGGTGACACAATTCTGTTGTGGCAAATGGAAATGCAACCTCTCAACTGGTGGATATCTGTAATGGATATCATATGAAAAAATCCTCCAACATGCCTCACAAGGAGATATGTAACGACAGTAATAATACATTTTTATCTCATCTACCATATTATGTGTGGACTGTTCGTTGTTTCCGTCATAGAGTGCTGCCGTTACCCGGTCATTTCCTTTGCTAATATACTTTAACATGTATTTGATTGAAGACTACTGATTACAAACTTCAATGTTGAGATGTGCATGGTACTTTAATAGCAACACCGGATTGTATGGGACTACATAGCGATTATCCAGAGGAATGTTATTTTTCAGAATAGTTCTTTTGTCATCCCTTCTCCGATAAACGACACAGCCATCCTCATCTACTGTCGTATTTTCAGCAAATTTTTTTGGAAAAACTTTATCACATTTATCATGTTTCATGCAAGGTGATGATCTGTTGGCAGCACCGCATGGGCCGTGGAGCATAAAGCTTTTGACAACTTCATGTAGGTTTGGGCAGGCATCTTTATCCGGGATTTCAGCACTGACGTATTTGTTTATAGCCAACGGAGTGTTCACTTTATTTTCATGGTAGAGGAATAATAAGATGTGAACGTGAGGCAAGCCGCGTTTCTGAAATTCTACAGTTCGAACTACTAAATGGAAAAAAAGTGCCATAGTCAGTAAGTGATGATAAAATTGCAAATTGCATGGAAAATATTATTTGATATATGAAAGTAGATGGTTATCTGCCCTTGAATTTCCAAAGAAACATCCTTCTCGTAAATCTCTAATTAGATATTCAAGCTTCATATTGAAAACTCGAGATAGAATTTGAGGTGAGTCTACTGGTCGAAGGTTCTTGTATCTTAGATACCGAGTGATCTCAGGCCACATTGGGTTACATGTAAAGGTTAGAAACAAATCTGGATACCCTGCCCAATTACAAATAGATATTGCATCTTGGTAATTTTGGATCATATACCTTGGACCACCTGTGAAGGATGAAGGCAAAATGATCTGTTTGCCGCATGAAGAACCTTCTATGTCGCCTCGTAGAAATGCATCTTGAAAGCCGTTGTATAGATCTACCCTCAATTTCTTTTGATTAAAGCGAATGAATGATAGTCTCTGAGACTCTATCATCGTATAAGCATCAACAACGAACTGCTGAAAAAGTCTTCTTGAATGTAGGAGTGTTGAAGATTGATTATCACGGAATTGAAGGTGGAAAGATAAGTACTCTCTCATGGTAACCTTCTTAAATTTTGTACTTGTTGTGAAAGAAGTTGGGCGATGTAGAATGTTGTCGACATATCCATCACTGCCATCTGTGAATATCAAGGGATATTGCAATGGAAGATATAGTGGGTGCTGCTCATCAATTCGTTGAAAATCACTAGTTTTGGTATGAATAATTATATCACGCTCTTGGTTGAGATCTTCAACATCACCGACGATAAGCATTGCAATCTCAGAATTATTTGGTATGTTATATGTACTGGGATTAGTTTCTATTCTCTTCAGCAGACGTAGTTTCAAATTCTGCACATCCTGATGTTGAAGAACATCCCTTTCACTTCTGAAGTGTCTAGCTAAACCATTGTTGTCATGAAGCATTTGTTGCAGGTTTTCGACTATGTCGTTGTCAATACGAGATTGGACATTCTGATTTTCTGAGCTGCAGGCAATAGGTATGTTAATACAGAAATAATCCACAATGAGAAATAAGTCGACAACAGATAAATGTAGCGATACCTAAACTCGCGAACCCTATTCTGACATTCATGTGCTGTGTCATACACGTATAGTTGTGCAAATCTCGGTCAGTGACCATCTGGTGGACATAAACTTCCAATACGATGGTAGTTTTTTCCATTCAATCTGAATATACATGGAGATCCACCCTTGTTGATAGACCTATCAATCTTACCACCCATAGAAGTGAAAGAAAACATGGAGTTGTAAATATGTAAGATTTCCTGGAATGCTCTTGCTACTGTGGATGTTGTATTGAAGAGAAACATTTCTAGATACGGAGGAGACGATGGTATAAAGCTCAAAGAAATCTTTCCCATAGCACAACATGAAGAGAAACGTTGGCTTTGTCGGTTTCTACATTTTTAGTTTCTTTCATCGAACCACATTAAAGCATGACAGTACTGATAGACGTAAGATGGGTGACCAATGTCTAAATATCCTGGTTGAATAAAAATATATAGTAGCTGTCAGTACTTACAAAGTAGATAACGTGCGCGGTATTTGCCTCCAGTATTTTGTTACTATTAATATTGAAAAAATTAGTACGCTGACCTGTGTTATCTGAAATCACCTGTTGTACAGAGCAGCCTGCAACAGTAACCTGTTTAATACCGAAATAACTTAGTATAAATAAGATATTATTGTTGTTAGTATCTAGGGTTATTCGTTAAATACCTGTAGTGCTTCCTGTACGCTGTATTCCACCATTGATGTCGTAATTTGTTTCTGAACTGTTAGAAACTGCTTCTTGTGGATGAAACAGCACTGTACGATGGTCTGTTAATTTTTTTATAAAACTGTATAAGAAAAAAAATGTAAGCTAATTGAAGTGTGGGTGCGTGTGATGCTGTATATTTGTGTTAAATATGACGTTGAACCTGTAGATGATATATTACTATATTCCGTGTTATTTGGTCGACTCAACCTGCAACAAATGGGAAAGTAAATTGTTAATTTTTGAAGATTCCGTAATAATTATAGTAATATTTAAATGCTGAATTACGTGCTTACATTGTCAACGATCCCGACGATGAATTTGACAGATTGGTATCATCAGTCACGATTGCTACCGAAAGTGTGAAGGAAATAGTTAGATGAATAATAGCCCAGTATTGTGGTGTACAGAATGGTTTTAGCAGATATGTGTCACCAGACTTACAATATGGAATAGGAGTGTGTATGAGGGAATTTGTTCTTTGCCTTCGATTGTTCGCTCCCACAACGGATGATGTCGGACCTGATGATTGATGTTGCACTGTAGACGAAGTAATTGAAGACAAATAGCTTATGTTATTAGATATAGTGGATTTGAAATTTATGTACTTACATGCTAAAATTTGAACAGAAGTAACCATTGATAGATAGTGGTTGTAATGGCGTGCGTGTGACTCCATTTTCACCGCCATGTGTAGATGTCAATGAAGCACTTCCGGTAGATGATGACATTGGCACTGTGTCATCAGTTCGTTATAATAATTATTGTATTATTACATAATTGAAAGAAGTATCGGGTGAAGGTATTAGTGAACTCACAATTGTGTCGTTCCCTCATGTGCAATCATCTTTGGAACCTTGCATCTCTAGAGGTCGACGGGCAGTGGAGGTTTTCGTTCGTTATGAGCGCTATCGAAAGTGTGAATGGAATAGTTAGACCATGTCTTGGTTTTCATGCGGTGTGCAGTATGAAAATTGCAGATAATGGTCATTATACTTACAGAAAGGGATAGGATACTGTTTGAAGGCATATGATGTTTGCTTCCGCTTCTTTGCATTTGCGATAGATGTTCTCCCTGTATCGGACTGTTGTTGAACTGCTGAAAAAGTAGTTAGAGAGCGATATATTCAATTAATATGCAAAGTATTTAGTAAGTGAGCGATTTCTGCAGTGCAATGTAAACAGAACAGACCCGGTATAGACGCTGCTGTTAGTGGCGTTAGTGGGACTCCACCTGCACTCCCATTTGTAGAATGCATGTCCTCAGTTATTATGAAGAGTAATAAAGAACGTATGGATATAGATAATATAATGTAAATATAACAGAACATTGACAGACAATGGTGTTAGGGGCGTCCGTATGACTCCATCTGCACCGCCATTTATAGAATGCGGTTCACTTGTTAGTGCAGGAGAGAGATTTGTAGATGTAATTGATGGACTTGAAGTTGTTGACACTGCAAGCGTGACAAAATTAGGTTGTCTATATGATGGAATAAAGCTATGAAAGAAACATGTATAAAACTAAGTCGACAGTAAACTCACAGTTCCGTTGTTCCATTGTTAGCACTCTTCTCTGCAACACATCATTCGTAGAGGTTGTCGAGGAGCGAATTGTTTGGTTCTATATCTATATATATTAATGTAAAGGAGTGTACTAACACCATTGTATGGAAGGAGAGCATTAAATAAATTTTAGTTCAAATTGTGATTGAAGACTCGGAATTTGCTAAAGATATATGTGTGCAACTATATGTAACTGTCAGAAATTTATAAACAAAACATGCCTGTATGATTTTGTGGAAGGTTCCGGTTGCACTTATTGGCAAAGAAATCCAAATGGATAGAAGTACGAGGCCCGTATAATGTGTAAGGTATACTCACATTGTGAAAATAAGCAGCAGCAGAAGACGGATCGTTGTCAGGAGGAAATCGTTGTCAGGTTACTGGGTAATACAGGATTCATAGTCCGTTGAATGATGTAGGTTGCATGATTTAGTCTACTTTAAGAATACTGTTACCTCAGTGAAAATAGGGTTGTCGGTTGTTCCACTGCAAGCTGTAGTAGTCGCCGAAACACGGAAACCGCACGGCGCAAGTCGGGTGGTGAAATGGTCGTCGTCGCTGGCGCATTGCGTGGCGAAAGAATTTGCTACGGGAGAGAAATTAAGGGAGGAAGATGGTACGCTCGCTGCGGGTTCAAGAAGGTTGAAATCGGGAGCAGCGGGAGGAGGTAGCAGGTTCAAATATCCTACCGGACTTAGTTGGAATTGTAGCACTGGCCGGAACAGGGAAGCCCCAGAGCGGATGTCCGCGGTTGGAGCTGGTTCGCGCGTAGCGGGCTGCAAATAATCGAAATCGTGAGAACCAGGAGGAAGGAGCAGGGAGGAAGATCCTACCGGTCGTGGGAGCTGACGGTCGTCGTCGGAGAAGGTTTCTGTACGTGGGGAGTTGCGGGAGCGATTAGCCGGCATAGGGTAACCTAATGGAAGAGACGCGGGAGGAGGCGAAGCGAAAGAGGTAACAGGTTTGGGTGGGAGCCGAAGCCCGCGATATCGGGTAGGGCACGACCGGGATTTTGGAGGAACACGGATGGTGTATTGGTAATTGGAGGTATGGAAGTGGTGACGTGGGAGGCTGTTGGGGCGACACGTAAGCATAAAGGTACCCAGCCTTAGTAGATATAGTGGATGTTTTATATCTCTTGAATTATGCATTCCAACATTATGAGTATTATTATTGATATTCCATGTTATTATTATATTTTTTATAATATACATGGTATACTTTTAAAGTCATGTAATTATTTATATGAAATTATCTAATAATAATATATTCATTCAATATTAAGATCATTTTATTGATTAAATGTCATGCATTGCAATTATTTACCTTTCCATATTGACTATTCCTTATTTTATTTTAGTTTTCATTGTACACATTCACTTACTGATCATTTGAGATCACCCCATTCTTATAAATATTTTCTAAAGGATAGTAGTATGTTTAATAGGATATATATGTAGGATTATTATAAAGTGGATAATGATGTTATCATGAAAAAAGATTTTCTATTTTAGGTTTTCACATGCAATTAGGGATTTCATGGTTGTTACTTATTTATCAAGACTTTTAAACTATATGGTATATTGGGTGATATCAATTATATCAATGAAAAATGTAATAATATTATTATCGACTCCATGCTAATAGGGTTGGAGTCATTATAGTTGGTTTTAGAAAATGTTTACTAGAAACCTTTGAAACTATATTTTGGAATACAATGATTGGGGAATATAACCATTTGAGATAGTTCAGTAAAACTATAAAAAACATAATAATGTCTGGTAAGATATATATTTTGTGGATTTTCCATGAAATAATTTATTATTTGGATATTACAAGTGGTCATGGTTGTGGTATATATATACGTAGGTGTGATTAACCCAAAAAAACAGTATTGATCTAGAATCGATCAGGAACTTATGCATGACAATAATACTTACTGCATATCTAGTTTGATATATCTAGGGTATATGAATATCATAATTCTCATTTTCAATAAAAAACATTATGTAGGATTTGAAAATAAAGATTCCCCCAATGAAATCATATTTATGATTCCAAGATTATCAAGGCATAAATATTTCAATTTACAATTATTGATTCACTAGATTTTGAACTATACAGTATTATACATATTTTTATGATCTATATTATGTGTTATATAATTTAAAAATGTTTCATAGTAGAATTAATGAGATCCCAATCAATGAACATAATTTAAAATGTAAGAATAATCATTTATTTGATGGTATTAATCCAATTTTTTAAATATAACTAGTTTGGAAAACACTTTGATCACATGAGAACACAATTCCATGTTCTATCGATGTTAGAGAAAGAATTATCCAAGTCTTATGGATTTAAAGGGAAGAAACATAAGACGAGGGTGTTCGAAAAAATATGCAAAAGAGGAATAAGGGAACGAAGTGTCTTCATCCATGAGAGAATTATGGAAAAACACCATGGTACATTCTTAAAAGGAATGTGTGTTATCCTATGGTCTAGATTAAATGGTCATAATTCTCATTATTTCATGGGAATTAATGAATCTGTCAGTTTAATGTCCTTCCATTTTAAGGATATTTGGAACTACTCAAATCATTGTCTCAAGTGTTAAAGTGATACACTTAAAATGGATCTAAGGTATCATAGTTAAGATTATGCTAGTACTATAGCTAAATTGGATTAATTGAATTGATTTCAATTTGAATCTAAAAAATATTTTTTAGTAGTATTTTACCAATGATACTATATTGATAAGAATTATGAAATGTTTAAGGATTTTACTACAGTTCATTTTCACACTATATTTTGGAGAATTTTTTTAATGGTATCGATAACCATGAAAATTGATTTAGTGGTAATGTGATAATTTTTTAGGTGGAAAATTATTAAGGGAAATATAACACTAAGTATAAGAATTATTTTGAGATAATAATGAGATAAATATAAGATTGATTATGATAAAGTAAACATGGTATTATTGGAAACCTGTAAGGTATATCTAATCAGAGGTTTTGAAATAATGAAGATGAATCATATTAGAGTTATATTAAATATGTTATATAAAAAGGGTGTACCCCATGCCGGGTGAAAACCCACCTTAACACAAAATTCCAAAAGTCTGGAACCCAAAACTAAAGGGTGATAAGGTTTTTCATCTTACCACTACCTACATGATGTGTTGGATCATATGACACTATTTTTACATAAACTATTTTATGGATAAATACTTATGGAGTGGATTAATATATACATTGGATTTTATTTCATACCATCATTTCTTGGGTAAGTATTTAATTTCAAAAATAATGCCTCTCATAATTTATGAATTTTTAAATGTTAATTATAGTGATTCAGTAAAGAAAAAAATAAATCTCTATTTCTTGGAGTAAGAGATATAGTGGAAATTTATCCGGGTATAACAAAATGACTAGATTGTTCTTATGAAATGAACTAAAATTATATTAGTATACTTTCTCACAAAAATTATCTAGATTGTAAGTGAATAATGAATTATTTGAAAAAGTATATCCAAATAAAAAAAATTTCATCACCATATATTTTGATGATAACAATGAACATTTAGATCATAACATATATATATATGGCTTGTGTTCATTAACCTTTTCTATATATCCAAATTTCTTATGATCATGTTCTCTACCACTTTCCATTATTAGTTTTTATTTTCCATGATATCAATATTTTAATTTTACACAAATTTTTTCACTATGTAGAAACCTAGTTATGTGTAATACCATATACTCTCTATGTTTCACCTTTATATTTTTAAGTGATATTTTATTATCTTTCTTTACAATGTGGGTTTTTAAAAAATAATGAACAAATATTTATTGAGATGAAATTACAAGGCTAAAATTTATTTATGGATTTATAATGTGACACCTGGGCATTTTAAAATGTATCACTCTTAGAATAATTCATCATATTTGACAGAGTGTTACAAAAAATGACTTTTTTCTTTGATATAGTATAGGATATGAAAAAACGGGTTTAGCTTGCATAATATAGAAGTCTGTGGTTTATATGACTCAAATAAATTAATAATATTACCATTTAATATGATTGTTATCACAAAGCCATTGGAATAGAGTGAATTAATAGGAATAAATAATTTATGAAATTATAATGTTTATGCATATATGTATAATGATATTCTTTTATTATCAATAAGTTATAAATAAAAAACCTATTTAATATAATGGAAATATTTTTATGAAAATTTACTTTCATCCTTATAAAGGAATTTTATGTTAATAAATTAAATTAAACACTATTTATAAACGATTTTAATGAAATATTTATAAATATAAATAAATAAATATATATATATATATATTATTTTCAGTAATTTTTTTTATATTAATCTAATTGGATTGAGTTTCATGAGATATGAACAAATCCAATTTTACACTTCAAACTGCATTTTTTCAAAAAAGAAGTTTCTTCGCTCTTTGAAGCACAAATTTTAAAATTAACTTTTTAAATTTAATAAAATTTATATAAGAAAAAAAATCATTTTATATATCATAAAATAAAAATTATCATAGATTTAAATTTTTTGATTCTTTTAAGTTTCATTGTTCGATGAATAGTGAAAAATTATTGGTCATTATTAAGAACAACCATTTCAATTAAATAATTTATAATATTAAATTATATTATAAATTCCATTCTGAGTAAAATTATATTAATAATACATAAATTAATACAATTTAGTTCCTTTGGATAAATTTCATATTGAATTTTGAAATAAAAACCATTTAAAGATTTCATCATTTTCACTTTGAAAAACTACATTCTCATTGCATTTTCGATATTATTATAAACTATTGTCTTCAAATTTTATGATTATATTGTTTAAAAATGGATTCCATATTTGGTATAATAAAAAATAATATTATATAATATTTTATACATTGTTTTATACCAATATGACTAGTGAAAACATTTAACATTAATAACCATGATTAAGTAAGAAACGAGTTTACCTGGTGATTAAACATTACAAATAAGAAGTATATTGAACTAGAAACTTGTAGAAATTAAATATTATATGCATATTTAGACATTAAAATTATATTATATATTTAAATAATTTATATACTTACATAAACTAATCTTGGTTTCCTTGGATTTTTCATAAATCTATCCAACTATCTCCTTTGGCGAAAACCCAAAGATGTTCGTTGAAGAAGAAATAAAATTCTTAAACATGCATTTTGATTTTACTTCTTCCTCCACATCATTAAATTATTATTAATCCACTTTTATATAATAAAAACTATATATACCATATACTTATATGTTTTTATTTTATATTCATGAACTAAAAACATCTCCACTTCTCTCAAATGTGAAGTGATAATGTCGCTCATGTGTACAGAAGACTACTACCTCACAACCGATGTGACATAGTTTTCATCAAGACCTTTTTTGGTTGGATTATATGATATATTTAAATAATATATATATAAATTCATAAATAATTATTATTTTATAATTAAATTATCACATATTACTTTTTATATTCATTTATGTAGAGAATACAATAATGTCCCTCATGAGAATGGAGAACTACAGCCTCGCAACACTATGTGATTCCTCTCCACTATATAATATTCATAGATTGTAATAAAGGATAGATTTATTGTAAATATGATATATATATATATATATATGAAATTATATAAATTCATTAAATCCAATATATCATACACTTATTTTCCATTTCACCAATTAGGAAATAATCAACCCTGGATATGTATGACCTCCCATCCTCGCAAAGCGATGCGAATATTTTTATATTTAAACAAAAAGGAGTTGTTATAAAAATGTATATTATTAAAATTGTAATATTTCAAACATTAATATAATGATAAGAATTATTTAACTATATAAAATTTAAAATACATGGAACATTCATTCAGAAACATGCACGACAAGATAATGTGGTTAACAACCCAAACACTGGGAATAATGAAATATTATTAAAAAATGGTTAATAAAATATATAATAAGATCATATATTTTATAATATAATTTAAAGTGGTTATTGAATAAGTTAATAATAGGTTTAAAATCACTACATAGGTGGTCTTTACAAAAAATAAGGAGGTCACACCTAATGTAAGGGTTTATTGTCTCTCATTTAATTCCCTGAGACATATTCAACATTCACCACTTATTTCATTTGTGTTGTGTATATACTACCCTTTTGTATATTAAATACTGAATTAATTTCTATTTAATGAATTTAATGTTTCATTTTATGTTATTTCATTCATTATGATTATGATTCAAATGTTACAAAAATGGAAAGTTTATAATTCACAATCTAATCATTATTTCAGATTGATTATGTTTAAACCTCCTAATAGAGAATTATTTGAAATTATTATATTGAAATTAATATATTTTTTCTTTACTATTTATTCATGATATTTTCATGAAATGTTATCATTTTCCACTCTTTATACATTAACACTATTGAATAAAATGGTTTTATGAAAAAAAAATTATTTCACTATTTGGACGTAAATCATTTTTCTTCAAACACAAGGTTTTTTGTTAAAGTTTTCAAGAAGGTTTTTAAATGATCATTGAATATTAGTTTCAATGTAATGTAATTTTGAAATTTATTATGTTTTAAATAAATTATGTTTAAAATTTAAATTATGTTTTCCTTAGAAGCGTTGTTAATAATATTTTGTGATATTTCTATTTATCAAATTCAGCAACACTTATTTTACTAATTCACCACTAAAGAAATGTTTAATGATACCACTCTCCATATTTATCTCTATGGATTTTGATCACTTTTAATATAGATGTACCATTTTTATACAATTATTCATACTTCTAAGAATTATTTATATTTTTTTATTAATTGAGGAAATTATTAACATTTTATATGCAAGTTTTTTTAACAAAAATGATTACATTGATTATGTTTCACACCATTCATAGGATTAATACATTGGAATTATTATGTGATGGGTGGGGCCCAAAATATATCATCGATGCATCAGTACAAATCATGAGACCCTCTACATTGTGTTTCAGCCAGGGCTTTACCCAAATATATAGATGTTGTGGCACAATCCCTTGACATTATTCGATATCCTTGAAGAGGCCTCAATGATCTGTTTTAGATGTATGGATTAATTAATTCAATAATTATAAATTCAATTATTAATATTTCATGTGATTATTCAATTAGTTTGAATTATCATGGTAATTTTTTATGATAATGTGATTATTTATATGGAATTAATTGATCATTATCTTTTCCTGACATATTAATCTGAAGTTTTTTATGAAATGGAAAATGAATCATTTATTTACCTCTCAATATTTTTTATTCATTAATTATTGACATCTTCCTTTATAAATAAACACTTACTAAGAATTTGAGAACTCCCCCATTCTTATGTTAATTTTCATTGGACTCCAGGATGTATATTCTGATTGATATACAATATGATACTAAATGGGATAATGGAGTTCTCAAATAAAAAACAATGTTTATTTTATGTTTTCAAATTAAATATTGTATTTTATATATGTATCTGGTTTACCAGGACTACTAAAATGTAAGGTCCTTCGAGGAAATATCCTTTGTATCTATTCAAATGTAATAAAATAGACACTGGATCTGGAAAACATTGGTTGGTGTCTATAGAACTTGTTTTATATAACAATGATAGAGGTTCAACCTTATTTATTAGTGGGTAATAACCTTGTATATACTGAATGTGTGATTATATTTTTTTAGGATGTGTTTTTTCTAGTTCATCATAAGTTCAACCATTGTTGTTTCCTAGGGTTGAGGACGAGTCTTATGATTTCTTTCAAAATGAGGTTATTATTTAATCCCATTAGCAAAAGATTGAGTTCATAATAGAGCTATATTAGAACACTTATCTAGAATCTATATTTCCATATTATATAGTTCCATCTGTGATAATGAAGTTGTGGTTATAGATCAACGATATTTTTCTATGAGGTTTTGTTCAATTGAGCATTTCACTTGGGGGTGAAATGATCTTGTTCTTAAAGAAGTATGTGTCTCTGATCTATTGTCATATCACAAACTAGGTGACCATGAAAAATCACAATATTCTCTCCAAAATTGATTATATATTCGATCAGTTCAAAAGTGTTAGGTTATTCTGGAATATCTATTAGTAGTCAAGATATTATCAGATATTGCAAAATGATGAATATATATAAAAAACATCTTGCTGAAGTCATTATGGGAATTATGTGTTTTTAATTATTTCATTATCTATAAATAATTCCCTAAACATGTTCACGGGGATGATTCAAGTAGTGTTTAAATAGTACCTATATCATGTCATGGTGGTTTCATCTATGACATGTATATAGAATACACAATTGAAGAAGAGTGTTCATAGAATCGTTGTGTTGGTGTGAGAGATTTTATTTTTAAAAACTAATTGTGAGGTTTTAAATGTGTGATTTTTAGCCCCATAAAGTTTCTTTAATGGGGGATTTAATTTCTATGTTTGTTCTAATCATGGATCCTTTGACTTCCAAGGTAGATTTTTATTGGGTAAGAACATTACAGAGGTGGGAAGATTCCTTATTCCTATATTATATTATAGATGGATCATAGATAATTTCTATTATATTATAAACCCTATGATGTCCTTCAATGTATAGGATTAGGAATTCTACATGATTTAAAAATTTCATGTATCTTTCATGTATCTAAAATATATTTTGTTTAGTGCTATATTCCATCATTTTCTAGAAGAAATAGTTACTTTTTTGGTTTTATAAGACACATTTCATTATCCTTTGGGATGTGTCTTCAAATAGTAGATATACATTTTTTCATATTTGTATCATTAGTTAAGTCCCCATTAACATAAGTATGAAACCCTTGATATCGTGTTAGAAGCAGTTCAATTTTCATTAATATTTTGGAAAAATCACATCAATAATGAGATTTTTTTGGTTTTCACTATTCACATGAACTTGAGGTATGTATTCTTCGATAGTGACAAGAATCTACGATAGTGATAGTAGAGATAATAATTATTTACTTTTGACTTGGTTGTTTCCTATAAACTATGAAATGGTAATGTTGTGGAAAATTTGCGAATGAGAATGTTACTGTATGATGACTTTTTTTGGTTTATAGATTCATATTGAGTGATGGATAATATCACTATAATGAAACATGATATGAGAGATTATGGTTGTAGCGTATGACCATTTAATATGATAATATACTCATATTTTCTTATGTGGGAGGAGAATCCATAGATTTTTCATTCTCAAGTAAATGAATAATGAGATTGAGTTTTATGTGTTAATTCCCCTGATGGTTTGTTTGAGGATGATCAACAGTACGTGTCATTCAATGATAGGATTTTATTTCCTTTATGAATGTGTGGGGTGGATCTCTGTGTATATAGACACTATTTTTTTCATACATAAATATTATATAATAATATAATAATATTCATTATATTATTCAAGTCTGCAACCATGGATTATAAGATTTTAGAGGAATTTGTTTTACGGATACATAAAAAGTGGTTCATAATAGACCTATGGAATCCCCCTCTAGTATTATATTAAATATAACCTTACACAGACATATTATAACACCCCAACCCCAAAAACCTTGTGTAGATGCATTATTTTATAAAATTAGCATTATTATAAGGAAAAAAATACTGAAGGACCAAGAGTTTAGTAGTCTTGGACATCCAAATTACATACATAATATTCATAATACATTTGGAAATAAAAATAAAACATTCTAAAAAATAACTAAAATAATCTTCATCATTAAAAGCCTAATAAATGTTTAATTTTCTATAACCCGGTTAAAGAAACATAATAAGGGTGGTCTCAAAAGATCAGTAACATTAAATACAACGGATTCTATAATGAATCAATTTATATAGAAAGGTAAATATTTGAACAGAATTTCCATTTAAATAACTAGATAATGAGTAAATAACATAGAATGTAAGAAACTAAAACACATTAAAATCACTGAATTGTTTCCATAGATATGTTGATGAAAAATATCATGGATAAATATAAACTAAATTAAAGATGAAGGAAATACTTAATTATCAGAAGTCATTTTCCCATGAACATCATTCCATTATTGTCTAGAGAGAGTTTAACTACTTCAATTTGTGCAGATAATTCTTGTCAAAAGACTACTAATGCATCGAGGGGCTTGCATCAATCGGTCCACAACCCCTATGTCCTGCCAAAAATGGTCCCCAACCCATGTATTTCAAGTCCCAAAAAATCCACTCATTTAATAATAAAAAACATATGCCTTATCAAATATTCATATTGAATAAATAATATATTTTTGTCAACAATAAATAACAATAAGGGTTTTTTCGATTGACAAAATAAAAGAGTATCTATTAAAAAATTCTTCTTGAGGAAAATATCCATTGATTTTGAAAAACCTTTTAAAAATATTTTCCATTGAAAATCCCTTTTAAAAAAATTATTTAAAATAAAAAAAAATTTATAATTGAAAATGATGATTCAAGGAAATAATGATGGATACATTCGTACATGGTGTACAAGGTAAAATGAATATTCCTTTTTTTCGGCAAAAAGGATTGAAAAATGACTTATCAGGATAGAGATAGGTTGATTCCTCTTAAAACATGAGTAAATGAAAATGGTTTAAAAATTATTTTACTAAATCATTTTGAAAATGTTAAATCATTTTTGCAATTTTTTTAATAAAAAATGGTTTTTAAAAGAAAACATCTTCTCCGACTAAAGATAGAAATGAAGTCAGGTTTTCTTTAAAAAATCTAAAACACATTGAGTACCAAAGAGTGAAAAAATGGTAATAATACATGAAAATGTTCATGAAACACCATATGATAATGAAAGGGTTTGTTGAATAATTTTCATATAATTTCCTATAATGTAAGTACCATTGAAAGATCATAGTATTAGTCTTGGGGTTAACCATATTAGATTATACAAATTATTGTGATTCCAAATATAGAAACCATTTTTTCAAATTCCAATCATATAAGTGTTAGAAACTAAATTTAAATTAATCCCGTAAGAGGGATGATAATGCATGTTTTTAAAGTAAAAACATCCCAACCTTTTTGTAGTCAATTTCAAAGTGAAATTGATTACAATTACCTAAATTGGATTAATTGAAAAAAATTATTTAATTAAACTTTAAAACAAATATAAATCATAATTTTACCTTATAATTAAATTAGATGAAACTGAATTTTGATATAAAACTAGTACTCGCTCGTGCACTTGCACGGTGATATAACAGAATTCTTAGTTCATGCGTTCTCCAGACAATATGGTTCACTACTTTTATAGAGGCAATAAAATATTTTGGAATAATAAAAGAAACTGGAAAAGTTGTTAACTGTACAATGGATGGTCATTAGTAACCTAATTAAAGTATTTATAATTCATTGAATGGAAAAAACAGTTTCAAAAAAACTGCGAATAAAACATGTTAAGAATATCTACATAATCTATTACCAGTATAGACAATAGAGGAAAGAAAAATTAAGAAACAATTTTGAAAATAACTGATTAATGGTTGATTATCAAACACCATGCAATTACATCATTCTTTTGGTTTCATAAATCAGCAAACCCAACTGCTGGTGGGTTATAACCAATGCATAATAGAAGCACTATCCCCCCCTTCCAGCAGTCCCCCCAGCCCCCCCCCCCCCCCCCTGCAGCCCCATCCCCAGCTCCCCCCCCTCCAGCAGTCCCCCCCTCTAACAGTTATAAAAATAATATTTTATAGCTTGAAAATCGGAAAAATTTCGGGTACAGTGGTATTTTACATGACAGAGGATATAATAATAAAATCAAAATAGAAAATGAGCGGTAGAATACATTTTAAATGAATTTTTTGTAATCTATATAATGTAATATGTTTTGCACTACAATTGTAAATCTGAAAACAATAAATAAAATAATAGAAAAAGTGAATATATAAGGTAACAATGTGAATATATATGGTTAACTTGTGTTTGAAGCAGCATATATCAGTCTATTTTTTCAGTTTTCTTGGTTATATCTTCCCATGGTATGGTGTGTAATTTAGAAATATGAGTTGTCACAATAATAGCCTAGCATGAATGTTGTGTGGTTTTGCTGCACTGGACCAACACTTCTGGATGTTTGTTGATAGTGATGTCAATCCCTACAACAATTAATAATATCTGAGAAAAACAAAGCAGAGAATTTGGTTCAGTGTAAAGTATATACTGATTAAAAAAGAAAAATACTTCAGAATTCTGATGTTTACCTGTTTTCATATGACAGCAACAAATGCAATGTGTTTTAATAAGATAAACATTGTAAATAAAACTGAAAAATATTCATTTATACTCCAATGATGTAATGAATATAAAATACAGTGATGAAAATACAAAAATATTATGAATAGATGAAATATTAGTAGTTGTAAGAAATCCAATATCACTGTTACAGGGGACTCCTTAACAGCAAGCACTCCTCCCCCTCCAGATCCATCCCCACCAGGACTCCCCCCCTCCAGCCACTTCCTCTCCCCTCCAGCCACCCCCCCCCCCTCCAGATCCATCCCCAGCTCCCCCCCCCCTTTCTAGACCCATCCCCAGACCCCCCCCCCATCCAGCCCCATCTGCATCCCCCCCTTCCAGCAGTCCCCCCCAACTCCCCCCCCCTCCTGCCCCCAGCTCCCCCCCCCCTCCAGCCCCATCCGCATCCCCCCGCCCCCCTTCCAGCAGTCCCCCCAGCTCCCCCCCCCCTACAGCCCCCAGCCCCCAGCTCCCCCCCCTCTAGCCCCCCAGCTCCTCCGCCCCTCCAGCAGACCCCCCCCCCTTCCAGCCCCATCTTCCAACAACCCCCCTGCCCAGCCCCTTCGCCCACTACTTCCCCCCTGCCCAACCGCTTCCCCCACCAGGCCCCACTTCCCTCAAACAAAAAAATGACATGCCTTAATGGATAAAACAACAGGTTCAGCCCTAGGTTTAAGGTCAAAAACATCCTCTACTTTAATGAGAGTACATGCAGTGTAAAAAATGAATGACATCTCACATTTAATACAAGTAAAATAAACTAATAATTGAAAAAAATACCTAATTCTTGAAAATATACCCTTGTTGCAGTCTTCCATGATGGTGTCTTCTCCTCAATTTTGTGTCAATGACCCTGTCATTAAACAATCTGATTGTTAGAAATTTGAATAATTCTTGAACATGAAGAATGAAATAAGTTATGTTCTCAGTTGGGGCAGGCTGGAGGGGAGGGGAGAGGGAGAGAGGGGCTGGGCAGGTTGGAGGCAGGGGGAGGGGAGGAGAGGGTGATGGCAGGGGGTAGGGGGTTGCTGGGGGGAAAGGTTGGGCAGGAGGGGAGGGGAGGGGCTGGGGCTGGAGAAGCTGGAGGGGCGCGGAGGGGAGGGTGATGGTAGAGGGAAACGGTTGCCCAGGGGGGGAGGGGAGGGGAGAGGCAGTTTTTGGGCTGGGGGGGAGGGGAGGGGCTGGGGCTGGCTGTGCTGGAGGGGAGGAGAGGGGAGGGGCTGGGGAGGGAAGAGGCGGTTAGTGGGCAGATTTCCAAACCCTCACCTAGTTGCTGCAGTTTTCCAATGTTAGGCACGTCAAAAGGATGACCCATAGGTTCCCACCTATAAGTAATCATAGAAAAAAACTTAAAAGCATATGATCAAACATTTTATACAAAAAAAATGAAATTTTGATGAATAATACCCTAGAGGTGGGAAGTACATGAAGAAGATGCAACAGAAACATCACCTTCAAATCAGCAATGGTCTCCCCTAAAGGGAAACTGGAAGTCGTTATGCCCCGATGTTTGGATTGTAGGCCGTCTGATGAGATTAGCATGTCCAATTTATACATTACATGATCCCCTGCTCTAAAATACACGATCCACTACTATAAAAAATGATCTACTGGAAAAATCATGATCCAGTACCCAAAAAACTGAATGTTACACTGCTTACAGGGAAAACATGTTCCACTACTGAAGAAAAATACATGCTCCAATCTACTGCTCAGAAAATGTAAGATCCACTACTAAAAAAACAATCCACTGGTATAATTAATGTAAAGTCACATTTAGTATAACTAAATGTAACTAACAACTCAAATAAAATATAATGATCATGCACACCATAAAATGACAGTAAACTTATGTTGTACCAAAATCTATTGAGTCCATGAAAATTCGATAAATTAGTAATCAAGAAGTGAAGAAAACCGTCCAAAATATTGGGAAATGCAGAATACAAAAAAATTCCTAGATTAAAGTAATGTCCAGCATTAAATCACCAACCTAAGAAATCTGTAAAAAACATAAGAAACAGTGCAGCATTAGAAACCTACAGCATTAACTTCTAGTAGTAGAAACCTCAAGCATTATGATCACATTAATGGGAAGTATTTCATCAGTGTAGATGTATGTTTACCTTCTATTTCCAGGATGAGTTTTCAGTCTGTTTTCTTGGTTCTCTTGTTTATGTATCCCTTCAGCATGCTCTGCAAATTAGTAGATGGACATGTTGTAGGCACGATGTATGGAAATTTCTGGACAGTATCTTCCACACCATTATCAATATCAAAAGAACGCGACATATTTTTCTACAGAGAGGTTTCATGTTAGAATAACTTGAAACTATAAAGTAGAGCAATTAAAAGCAGTGAAATTAAGAGTTGCGCAACCTGAATATGTAGACTGTTTTTTATCATCACATAGATGTAATAACTACGTACATATATGATTTATAAATATTTAAAAATCAGATTGCACAACAGTAATGCATTGTGTTGTTATAGTAATGGAAATAATTTAGGAGTAATAGAAGATAACATATGTATACCCTAGTAGAACATGGGTTGAAGGGTGAAGTATGTAATCCTGTATCAGTGTTTAAAGTCCCAGGAGAAGACCCCACTGTTTGATGAGCCTACGAGGAAATGTAAAAGGAATATATCAATAATCTGAAATCCATTGTTAGAAACACATAGTAATGTAATTGAAAAACAGTTACCTGCATATAATGATCTACACTACTTACTGTAGAAGAAGAACTGCTTTGATAAGCCTGCATATTATTGACGAAAATTGTAAGGTATTCTGACTTGTTGGGTTTATAGATAACGTGAATTAAATACAGACTGACGTGTTTATGTTCTAAGACGCCATTGAAGAGGTTGATGTACTTCTCATTATCATTCATATAAATGACTTTGTAACAGTTTTGCTCATATGGGCGATGACGATTCTTAATATTATAATCTGTCGGGTCAATTCCCAACAGAAAATTTCTGCTTTTGAAGAAGTTCAATTCCTGAGGGAAACCAAACTCGTCATCGTCCTAATAAAAAAACCATTGTCAGTGTAATTTTAAATATTTCAAATAATTTTAAAAGAGAAGACATAAGGATATGGATTTACCTGTAACAAATTAACTCTCAGTTGCGCTGCTGTTTTTTGTATGTATTGCATGACATGTTTTTCAAACAACACCACAGAAAAAGAGTCTTTCTTGTCTGTAACCATTAGTTGAACTCTAAACCTGTTGCAATTGTTATTATGACTAAAGTTTCAGTATCATTTGGAATGTGCTGCTTAATGAAGTAGCATAATGATAAAAATCTATTTTTCCAGCATTGAATACATGAAAACCTTGGAATAATGCTTGTAGGTGAGGACTTGCAGGACATGCAGCAAATGCTTCCATCTATAATCTGCACTTTCTTCATGCACAACTGGCATGATTCATAGAACCAGTTGTGGGTGCTTTGAATTTTCTGAACTGTAACTACAATTAAACACCTAGTACTCTGCAGTAGATTAATTACATGTTAATATAGTATTTTGTACAGGACAATAGTTAGCACATAATAATATTGCATAATCAAAAAACAGAAAAGAATTGAATATTGCTAACCTGTAGACAGGTTTTCACATCTAAAATGGTTGTCTTGTTATTCTAATACGGTATTTCCATTGTTTGGTTGGGAGTTGTTGGTGATGTGGTATGTGCTGGTGATGCTATTATCACAGCAAGCCTGGAAAAAGCCGATCAAAAATAATGTAAGTAAACACTAAAAGAATGTCGGTAGTACAGTTTTGACGATGAGATAAATAAAATATTGTACTTCGAAAGAAAAGTAAGATACAAAGTTACCTGTTTTTGAAGTCCTCAACTGGTGGAAGGTTTGGGTTGTAGAGAATCCTGGTTGCATTAGCAGTTGTTGTGACAAGAACAGAGGCTAAAAGCCATATGAAGTCAGGATTATATTTTTGTACATTAAAACAACAATTTTGAAAACACCAAGTAGATAGATTGAGATTATGAACTGTAGACAGAAACCATACTCATCAATTTATTAACCCGAACAAGCTGTAATATCAATATGGTAGTGGGGTCTGAGTTGATTTCCATGTACCGTGACATTTTAAATGAAAAATTGCCCCATAAGCTGCAGGTAATTCGCAAGCATCTGCAAATAAAACAAAGTGAGTAAATTAGTAGTTTTTTTCTGAAACAGTTGTGAAATGAAATCAGTCCAAAAAAAAGTACCGTTCATATTCTAAAACAATCTGCATTCTGTTCTTTGAAGTGCCCATTGATTGCATTGGATGTGAGTAACGTAGGACTCCAATTATTTCTAAATCACAGTACAGAGAAACAATGTTTTTGTGAAAAACATTTGGCTGAAGGGAAATACATTCTGCATGTTAATTTAACAAAACTTGGTCAAAGGTAGTGTAAATAGGTCGTATTAACCACATGTACCTATTATATGTTCCTCAGGGACTTTGTCCTGAATTATGTCATCAAACGAAGTAAAATGAAAACTAAAAAGAGGTAGTTGTACTTCACACGGACGAACAAACGTCGTCGATGTGAACATGATTCGACACGGGTGTCTTGTTGCGAGGTAACTTCCAAGATTGGAAGCTATTTGGAAGTTCTGTACAATATAGCATTGTCCCTCAACCAACAGTTGTTTGTACTTAGAGATAAGTTGATGATTCGTAATGGTACATTGAATCTTGGTTCCCTACATATAGTATGTTTCACTGTTGGTTAATGAGGAATCATTAAAAATTGCAAGGAATGATAACATTATATATATATATATATATAAATGTTCTCATCGTAGGTGAAAGACAGTGAAAATAGATAGTAATGTCTTGTTGTAAGGAAAACTAACCTGGATGTCGCAGAGTAGAAGATCAACAGCAACAACTTCATTGGAGTATTTGGAAGACGAATTGAACCACATGTTGAGGACACGAACTTCTATTTGTAGTGTTTCATCATCGTCTGGGCTGATCTCATTCAGCATGGTTATTGAGCGTGACATATTTCTTACTATACATAATCAGTAAGTGTTCAAATAATACATATTAAGCATGTAAAAACGCCATGACAGTAAACAAAATAATTTTCCAGCGTAGAATAAATCACATAGAAATAATTTGAAATGATACCTAAGACAAATTCTGAAAGATTTCCTTGTAGACAATATTTTCTGTGTAACTGTTGGACTCAGGACTGGTACCTTCAACTACAATTTTCAACCCAGTAGCCGATGTGACTCTAGACACTGCAACATATAATTGACCATGAGAAAACACTGGTTTCCGAAGATAAAGCCCAACTGAAGACAGTGATTGACCCTGACTTTTATTAATAGTCATCGCATAAGAAACTGTCAAAGGATATTGTCTTCTTTGTAGTTTGAATGGCCATTTACTATTAGAGTGAGTCATAGTTAATCTTGGAATGAATGCTGAATTTCCCGAATGGCACCCATTTAATACTTCAGCGCCAACAACATGTTCACCCAAGTGTGTTACTATCATTCGAGTTCCATTACACAGACCAACAGATTGGTCCACATTTCGGAGTAACATAATAGGAACACCAAGTTGAAGTGTAATTTTGTGCGCTAGTAACCCAGAGACGTTTATACAATTCAACATGTCAGATGTGTAAATATTTTTTGGTTTGTCTGTATCAAAACTTGCATTGAAAACAGAGTCTGAGCTGAAGTAATATTTGTTTTCACCGCCAGTGAGGCTCAACATATATTCATTTACTTCTTGTACGACATCACGGGTTGGAGCTAAAATTGCACGGTCTTTTAGATATGATCTATCTCCATGTCTGCCAGGGAAACTCGGGTATGTATGGTTGACGATTGCAGCCATGGCATTAACACTGTCTGTAAGAAGAAACATTGACGGAATTTGAATGAGTGGTTCACCATCATTAGGTTCTCTAATTCGACCTTCACCAATATCTAAGGTCCATTTTGCAAAATCATGTAACACAGCCGCATCAGGAGTGCTAGTAGTACTATGCAATCTCATGTTTTTTGTAAGAGACAACACCCGACAGTGTTGCCAAAGAAACGATGACTTCACACTTGCGTAGACAATGTCACATCTGTTTCCTCCCGGTATAACTGGAAGTATTTGCCTAAAATCTCCTCCGAGGACAACTTTTAATCCACCGAATGGAAAATTATGAGCATTATCATTCCTGACAGTCATAATGTCCCTAAGAGTACGATCTAGAGCCTCAAAACAGAATTTATGAATCATAGATGCCTCATCCCAAATGATGAGCTTAGTCAATTGCAGAAGTTCTTCTACGTCACTCCCCTACTAAATATTACAAACTGGTTGTTCAGTAATGGAGATTGGAATACGGAACTTGGAATGCGCTGTTCGTCCACCAGGCAACAGTAGTGAAGCTATTCCACTCGATGCAACTGCAAGTACAATTGATCCCTGTGCTCGCAGAAATGATGTTAATACTCTCCAGATGAACGTTTTACATGTGCCTCCATAACCATGCAAGAAGAAGAACCCCCCTGAGTTGGTATTCAGTGAAGAGAGGATGGTAGACATAACATCTTTCTGTTCATCTGTAAGCATACTTTGTAAACGGTTTCCCTCTTCTAGAAGTGTTTCTCTATTGTAATTCAATTCTTCTACAATTAAACGATTTGCAGTGGCATCAGAATCTGAATCTGGAAGTGGCATAGGAGGAAATAAATGAAGTGCTCTTCCATTGCTCTGTAAAATGTGGTCTATCTCTCTCAAAGCATACGTTTGTATCTGGTGATCTGTGAGTGTCAAATCTACAATGTTGAGGAATAATGTTAAACATTAGTACGAGTAACCGCTAACGAAGTCATTACAACATCTTACATTTAATTGAATATAAGAAAAATAGTTGAAGCTGAAAAACGTTGATAGAAAACATCAGTACGGATGCCAATGTAATGTGAATAAAACACATAGGTTCTTTGAATATATTAAATTGCAGAATATTTGTACAGATTCGTATATTGTAGTACAAATGGCACTGTCATCTGAACAAATGATATATGAATATGTGGATTATGTGTACAGAATTGTACAGTTTAATATATATTCAAATTATATTTGAACACCAAGGCTGTAAATTATGATGTACTGGATTATACTGAATAAAACATATATGTTTATTGAATTTAAAAAAATGCAGAATTACTGTACGGAATCCAATATTGCAGTACATAAGGAAATGTAATGTGAAGAAACGATATAAGTATATGTGCATTATGTGTACGGATTTGTACAGTTTAAAATATATTGAAAATATATCTGAACAGCAGGGCTGTAAACTTTGAAGTACTGGATTATATTGAATATAAACAAATTTATAGAAGTGATTAATTTACAATGAATGCATATTCAATTTACTACGAAGTATTACATGTTTTTTTAATGTTTGATGATGCAGATTATTTATACAGATTCAAGAATTTCAGTACAGAAGGCTATTTAATGTTACTAAATTATACATTAAAGTGCCAAATATCTGTACAGCATCGTACAGATTTTAAGTATTCTAGAATTACTGTAATTGTATTTGAAAAGAAAGGCTGCAATCATTGTTGTCACAAACTGTGGACAATATACTTATGTGAATTAGTGCACTGAATTTTTTTTGAGTGTTTACAGAGCAGAATAAATAAAGTCAATTGAAATATAAGAATGCTGATCAGAGGGCATAAACAATTAGACATTGGGAAGACATAAAAAGAAAACTATGAAGCAGGAACATGACTAAATGTGCACTTGGAATTTCTTGGGTCCTTCTCTGTATATATAAAATGTCTTCTGATAGTATGTCTTTGGTTGCATCCCATACCATATCTGGGAGAGATATGTTATTACAGATTAACATGTTGGTGAATAGTCTGCCTACATGTTGTCCCATTCCCCAAGAAGACACTTCTTTTATTGCTTCAACAAACTCTCGGTCATCTGTCAGTAGTCCCATAGCAGAGCAAGCCTCTCGAAATGTACCATGCGTGATGCTGTTTACATTCCTGATATACTCAAAATACGTTGCACCTTTGATTTTTTTTAGAAGTATTCTCAAGTAGTAGAGTTCACCTGTGGTTTGAGGCACATAGTACAGTCTTCCAATACAGAATCCTTGTTTCCGGGGTTGCCATTTTCTATCTTGAGAGTGGAAAACAAATCTAGTTGGATACTCTGCAAAAGTTAACCCTCTTCCTTCCAGGTAGTTAATATTTTCTTCGAACCAAGAGGTTAACATTGACTGAAAGCTTTTTCTATGATTCAATACATCTTCAATGATATCGGAGTCCAAGAAGGTGACACAATTCTGTTGTGGCAAATGGAAATGCAACCTCTCAACTGGTGGATATCTGTAATGGATATCATATGAAAAAATCCTCCAACATGCCTCACAAGAAGATATGTAACGACAGTCATAATACATTTTTATCTCATCTACCGTATTATGTGTGGACTGTTCGTTGTTTCCATCATAGAGTGCTGCCATTACCCGGTCATTTCCTTTGCTAATATACTTAAACAGGTATTTGATTGAAGACGACTGATTACAAACTTCAATGTTGAGATGTGCATGGTACTTTAATAGCAACACCGGATTGTATGGGACTACATAGCGATTAACCAGAGGAATGTTATTTTTCAGAATAGTTCTTTTTTCATCCCTTCTCCGATAAACGACACAGCCATCCTCATCTATTGTCGTATTTTCTGCAAATTTTTTTGGAAAAAATTTAGCACATTTATCATGTTTCATGCATGGTGATGATCTGTTGGCAGCACCGCAGGGGCCGTGGAGCATAAAGCTTTTGACAACTTCATGTAGGTTTGGGCAGGAATCTTTATCCGGGATTTCAGCACTGACGTATTTGTTTATAGCCAACGAAGTGTTCACTTTATTTTCACGGCAGAGGAATAATAAGATGTGAACGTGAGGCAAGCCGCGTTTCTGAAATTCTACAGTTCGAACTACTAAATGGAAACAAAAGTGCCATAGTCAGTAAGTGATGATAAAATTGCAAATTGCATGGAAAATATTATTTGATATATGCAAGTAGATGGTTACCTGCCCTTGAATTTCCAAAGAAACATCCTTCTCGTAAATCTCTCATTAGATATTCAAGCTTCATATTGAAAACTTGAGATAGAATTTGAGGTGAGTCTACTGGTCGAAGGTTCTTGTATCTTAGATACCAAGTGATCTCAGGCCACATTGGGTTACATGTAAAGTTTAGAAACAAATCTGTATACCCAGCCCAATTACAAATAGATATTGCATCTTGGTAATTTTGGATCATATACCTTGGACCACCTGTGAAGGATTAAGGCAAAATGATCTGTTTACCGCATGAAGAACCTTCTATGTCGCCTCGTAGAAATGCATCTTGCAAGCCGTTGTATAGATCTACCCTCAATTTCTTTTGATTAAAGCGAATGAATGATAGTCTCTGAGACTCTATCATCGTATAAGCATCAACAACGAACTGCTGCAAAAGTCTTCTTGAATGTAGGAGTGTTGAAGATTGATTCTCACGGAATTGAAGGTGGAAAGAGAAGTACTCTCTCATGGTAACCTTCTTAAATTTTGTACTTGTTGTGAAAGAAGTTGGGTGATGTAGAATTTTGTCGACATATCCATCACTGCCATCTGTGAATATCAAGGGATATTGCAATGGAAGATATAGTGGGTGCTGCTCATCAATTCGTTGAAAATCACCATTTTTGGTATGAATAATTATATCACGCTCTTGGTTGAGATCTTCAACATCACCAACGATAAGCATTGCAATCTCAGAATTATTTGGTATGTTATATGTACTGGGATTAGTTTCTCTTCTCTTCAGCAGACGTAGTTTCAAATTCTGCACATCCTGATGTTGAAGAACATCCCTTGCACTTTTGAAGTGTCTAGCTAAACCATTGTTGTCATGAAGCATTTGTTGCAGGTTTTCGACTATGTCGTTGTCAATACGAGATTGGACATCTTGATTTTCTGAGCTGCAGGCAATAGGTATGTTAATACAGAAATAAGCCACAATGAGAAATAAGTCGACAACAGATAAATGTAGCGATACCTAAACTCGCGAACCCTATTCTGACATTCATGTGTTGTGTCATACACGTATAGTTGTGCAAATCTCGGTCGGTGACCATCTGTTGGACATAAACTTCCAATACGATGGTAGTTTTGTCCATTCAATCTGAATATACATGGAGATCCACCCTTGTTGATAGACCTATCAATCTTACCACCCATAGAAGTGAAAGAAAACATGGAGTTGTAAATATGTAAGTTTTCCTGGAATGCTCTTGCTACTGTGGATGTTGTATTGAAGATCAACATTTCTAGATACGGCGGAGACGCTGGTATAAAGCTCAAAAAAATCTTTCCCATAGCACAACATGCAGAGAAATGTTGGCTTTGTCGGTTGCTACATTTTCTGTTTCTTTCATCGAACCACATTAAAGCATGACAGTACTGACAGACGTAAGATGGGTGACCAATGTCTAAATATCCTGGTTGAATAAAAATATATAGTAGCTGTCAGTACTTACAAAGTAGATAACGTGCGCGGTATTTGCCTCTAGTATTTTGTTACTATTAATGTTGAAAAAATTAGTACGCTGACCTGTGTTATCTGAAATCACCTGTTGTACAGAGCAGCCTGCAACAGTAACCCGTTTAATACCGAAATCACTTAGTATAAATAATATATTACTGTTGTTAGTATCCAGGGTTATTCGTTAAATACCTGTAGTGCTTCCTGTACGCTGTATTCCACCATTGATGTCGTAATTTGTTTCTGAACTGTTAGAAACTGCTGCTTGTGGACGAAACAACACTGTACGATGGTCTGTTATTTTTTTATAAAACAATATAAGAAAAAAAATGTAAGCTAATTGAAGTGTGGGTGCGTGTGATGCTGTATATTTGTGTTAAATATGACGTTGAACCTGTAGATGATATATTACTATATTCCGTGTTATTTGGTCGACTCAACCTGCAACAAATGGGAAAGTAAATTGTTAATTTTTGAAGATTCCGTAATAATTATAGTAATATTTAAATTCTGAATTTCGTGCTTACATTTTCAACGATCCCGGCGATGAATTTGACAGATTGGTATCATCAGTCACGATCGGTACGGAAAGTGTGAAGTAAATAGTTAGATGAATAATAGCCCAGTATTGTGGTGTATAGAATGGTTTTAGCAGATATGTGTCATGTAAAGACCCGCAAATTTCAAGGAAATTTGTTTCTTAATTTTCTTTGGAATTTTACAAGAGCGCAGCTTCCGACGGCACCTGATTCCGAGGCCCGGTGTGCCCGGAATCAATTTCCGAAGTTTGGCTCGGGTACGTTCAGTGAACGGACGAGCGGGTTTTTCTATCTTTTGAACCGGTGCCCGGAATCGAATTCTGAGGACACTGATGAAATCGCAGCGCCGGTATTTGCTTAGAAACGCCTCTTCCGGAGTTGCGTTTTCTCAGACGTGGTTTTTAAATTTTGGGGCTTTAAGTCAGAAATAAAATAAAATTTGTGGGACAACTTTATTTTATTTCACTTAAGCTGCTTGGAAGTCACTTAGAAGCCACTTGAACTGAGTTAAAGCGGATAGGGTGCTATCCGGAAATATCCTACCCCCTTGTTAGGATATTTGTGAGGTGGGGCCCGCACGAGCCCCGCCGTTTCTTTCGCTAAGTAACGGACCCGCGAAAACCCGTCAAAGTAACTAAAAAGTCAACCGACGCGTTTTCTTTAATTTCTTAACAGACCATTTAATTGGGCGGTTTATTTCATGAATTAAATGGGTTGTTTCATTCGTTGAATTAATTCAACGAATTTAATGGGTCGTTACTTACGCGTTTGCGTTCGTTGGCAAAATAATAAAATAGACAAACTTGTCTATTTTGGAGGATTGCTATCGTTGTGCAATTCCTCTGAGCCTCCACCCTCCTCGCGAAGAACGCGAAGAACGCGAAGAACGCGAAGAACGCGAAGAACGCCGGCGACCGGAATTCGACGACGCACACCGTGATCTGCGACGTCGACGAGCTCTACCCGCGACGTTCTTCGGCGACGCCTCTTCTTCCGCGGCCGATCCTCGTTCGGCAACTAAGGTGAGAATCGGATCGTTTAATTCTCCCTTTTTAATTTCAATGACAACGGATTTAATTAATTAAATCTGTTTGTTCTAGATCCGGAGATCGTCGGCGCGACGTTTTTCCCGCGGTGCGACGAACGTCTCTTCCGCGACGACGCGACGATCCCCTCCTTCCGCGACGAGCGATTCCGCGATGACCTCACGTCCGACGACTTCGAGGTAGGGGTTGTTGAAATATTTTATTTCCCGTGTTTATTCTTTTAAAATAAAGAACCTGATCACGGAACAATTTTAATTTATTTAAAATTGTTGATTGGTTATTTTTTTCTTTTCCTCCCGTTGATTTTATGACTAACGCGGAGGGTGCGGATCTAACGAACAAGACCCGGCAACCCTCCGCCGATCTTTTTGTTGTGCGGATTTGGCGGACGACGACGAACCGTGCGGCAAGGGCGATCCGTTGATCCCGCAGTGAAGATCGGCCCCCGGGAGGAGCAATGGCACAGACGGGAGGCAAAACGGGCCACCGGAGCAACTCCGGCGGCCCGCGGAAGGCGGCGGCGGCGAACCGCCGGACCGCGTCCGCGGTCCGGCCACCCAGCACGCGGCCCGCGCGGGCCGCGTTCCTCCAAGCCGCGGGTCAAACCCGCGGCGGTTTCTTCGGCCGCTCGGCCGACGCCGAGCCGGCCGGTCCGGTCGGCCGGTCCGCGCCCAGGCCGGACCGGACCCGGCCTCGCCGGGTCGGGCCGACCCGGTTCGGCCGACCCAGGGGGGGTTCGGGCCGGGTCGCCCCGGGCCCAGAACCCCCGTTTTCGGGCCTTCTTCGGTCTTTTGCCCATATCTTGGGCCTGGGACCTTCGATTGACGAACCGTCAGCGGCTACGCGATCCTTGGATAGAGACGGTCGTTTCGGTATATTATACTCAAGGTTTTGGAAGACTTTGGGTTCGGCCGGGTTGGTTCGTACACGAAACCAACCGGGCCCTCGGAGCGGAAACGCTCATAACTTGAGCTGCGGACGTCCGATCGACTTACCGTCAGCTGTGGTAGTTTCCTCTAAGTGAGACGGAACTTTTGGCATACTCCGCCCGAGGATCGGACACAGGCGGAGTACGGTCAGGTTGGTTTTGCCCTAAAAACCAACCGGGCCCCTGGGACGAAAATGCCAATAACTCTCAGACCGGGCGTCCGATTGACGCGCCGTCTGTTGCGTAGAGATCCTGTTGTCGTTACAGAACTTTTGGATACATCAACTTCGGACTACGTGTAAGTTGATGTATCAGCCTCTCGGCTCGTGGAGCGGACCCTCCTAAACGAGCTCGCTGTGTGCGGGAACCCTAGCGCTGGCTGTGACTTCGACGACAGAGCAGAGATCCTCCGTGGACTGCGACAACGGCAGAGCAGAGATCCTCCGTGGACTGCGACGACGGCAGAGCAGAGATCCTTCGTGGACTGCGGCGACGACTGTGCAGAGATCCTCAGTGGACTGCGTCGACTACTGCACTCAGCGATCCTACGTGGATCAGTGCTACAGGTTCTGTGTGAGCCCGATCCTATGTGGGTCCTTACTACCGGTTCTGTGTGAGCCACTGCCTACAGGTTCTGTGTGAGCCCGATCCTGTGTGGGTCTTTTGCGGGGGTTAGTACCTATCGATCCTTCGTGGGTCCGACGACTTAGATGGATCAGTGATCATCTTTGACGTCATCTGAAAAAGTATACCTGGTTGAGCTGAATCTTATGTTACTCTCCTTTGTGGATTGAGTTGAACTATCCTTTGTGGATTTACTGTTTACTCTCCTTGTGGATTTGAGTCTTGCTTTCCTGCGTGGATTGAGTTGTTCTTGAGCTCATGAGCAGAGCTAGAATTGGGGACTTAGGTATATGTATGGGCATATACCTAAGTCGAGTCAGATGTTACTTCGTGATTGCACCTTTCTTTTGTGCTATATCCTTTGTGGATTTCGGGAGACCTTCGGGGGTCTCGGGGTCCTTACTGAGTAGCTTATACTCACCCCTGCACGGGCTATGCCCGCACCTTGTTTTGTTGGATGCAGACGACGGACAGCGCTGATCACGGTTGGGGCGTGGAGCAGGACGGTACCTGGAGGTGGACCACTGGGCGGGACGTGCTCGGAGCGGACGTGGGACCCGAGGAGCCTGGAGGCTATCTGTACCCACCCTTCAGGTGGGATTGCCAGTGGACGACACGAGGCCGCCGTCTTTTCTTCAGTTGCTATTCTTTACTTTCAGTTGTACTTTCAGTTGGGCTTGTATTCCGGCCCCATTTACTTTTCTGCACTTGTAGTTACTTTCCGCTTGCTGACTCTGTGGTGGTTGTTACTTATAAAGGCAATGCCTTCCCTCTTTACCGGGATTTTACGCCTTGGTGTTAGTCGCCAACCCCGGGCCTATGGAAGGCGGGCTTGGGGTAGTCACGGCACGGGCCCCGAGGTCGGGTCGTGACAAATTGGTATCAGAGGTGGTCGGTTCTACCGCAGACTCTGATCGTCCTTTCTTTCTATATGAAGCAGTAGTGTTTAGTGTATTGAGTGTGGTTATCAGTTCAGGGAGCCCAGTGTTGGTGCGGCGGCCGACGTATCCGTACACCAGGACCCTGACTCCTGATTTCCGACTTAATGCATGAAAACATTGATTGCGTGTGTGTTTCAAGTTTTCTTTGTGATTACTTGTGTCAGCTCACCGGGTATACTGATCTGCTTTATGAAAGTCTCAAGTTTTCCTTGTGATTACTTGTGCCAGCTCACCAGGTATACTGTTCTGACTGTGGTGCTCTTGTTCTCCTTTTCAGGATGGCCCCGCGACGACAGCCAGCTAGGGTTCCGAGTGTAGGGCGCGACGGCAGCCCACCGAGCGACGAGGCCTCGGTGTAGGGCCCTTTGCCAGCAGTGGCACCGGCGGTAGCTTTACCCGCCGAGCCACCGATGCTACCAGTACCAGACGCTGACGATGCACGTCGCCTCAGGGCACTGCATGAGTTTCAGAGCCAGCGACCGCCCAGGTTCCGCGGTGAGGCGGACCCCCAGGCCGCCGAGGACTGGCTAGAGGCGGTGGTACGGATCTTTAGGCTAGTGAGCACACCAGCGGATCTCATGGTGATTCTCGCGGCGAGCCTCCTGCAGGCAGCGGCAGGACGATGGTGGAGCTTGATGCTCCAGGTTCACGATGAGGCATCCTTACTCTGGACGGACTTCGAGAGCCTCTTCCGCTCTGAGTTCGTCCCGACCACCCTCCGAGCGGTGCGCATCTAGGAGCTTCTCCAGCTGCGCCAGGGCAGTATGACGGTCGCTCAGTACGCGGCGAGGTTCACTGACCTATCTCGCTACTCGACTGACATGGTACGGGACCCCTTCTTCCGGGCCCGGACCTTCGAGCAGGGATTGCGACAGAAGATTCGGGCGTCGCTGATCTCCCTCAGCATTCTGACCCAGGCGGGAGTGCTGGAGCGAGCCCTCCTGATCGAGAGCTTCCTGGCAGAGCCTTCTTCAGCGGCGAGACCTAGCGCAGGGCGACAGGTAGCTGAGTCTTCGGCAGAAGGTAGCCGACGGATGACTCTCGGGTCCAGGCAGACCAGACCCCCATGCAGACGGCCTCAGGACACCGGCTCAGCAGTGCGGGGCGCACAGCGGAGTGCCAGCCTTCTGAGAGGCAGGCTGTGCTACTCCAGCGGCGGGCAGGGTCACATGGCTCGTGACTGCCCGACTCACCGACCAGAGGAGCAGCAGACGGTGGAGGGGCCACCCAGGCAGAGGCAGAGGGTCGACCGTGGCGGTCCGCAGGGAGGTGGCGGACGAGGCAGAGGAGCTGGCCGAGCAGCGGGTGGTGGGCGACGCTTCCAGGCTCTACCCCCACCACCACGAGGAGTGCCACCTCGACCACAGGGAGCTGGCGGGCAGGGACAGGCCCAGCTCCAGGCAGTGGAGGCCTACGACCCCGACATGCCAAAAATGGTTCGAGGTACGATCTGTGTCTATTCCACCCTTGTTGTAGTACTTATAGACACAGGAGCGAGTCACTCTTTCATAGCCTCTGCCCTTGTTCGGAGCTCGGAGATTCCGACTGAGCCGTTGGCTCGATCCTTACGGCTAGAGGCTCCTACGGGAGCAGACTCGACGATTACGCACTGGTGCCGGCAGTGTGAGCTTACTCTAGGAGGCGAGAGCTTCGGCTGGGATCTCCTTGTAGCGGCGTCGAGGTCTTACGACGTCATCTTGGGCATGGATTGGCTATCCACGGTTCATGCCCAGATCGACTGTTTTAGGCGCAAGGTGCGATGTGTTCGCACCGACGGGAGCAGGTTTACCTTCACCGGCGAGAAGGGAACCTTTGCAGCACAGGATGGACTTCCGCGGAGGAGAGTGCAGCCCATCTCTCATCAGTTGGCTAGCCTCATCCTAGGAGCAGTGGACGTGCGGAGTCCAGCTTTTCCTGCAGTGGTGGACCAGTACGTGGACGTCTTTCCCGACGACGTTCCAGAGCTACCTCCTCGTAGAGAGGTAGACTTTTACATCGACTTGTACCCCGGGACAGCCCCGATATCTACTCCAGCATATCGGATGGCCCCCGCCGAGCTTCGAGAGCTGCGGGTACAGTTGGAGGACTTGCAGAGCAAGGGGTTTATCCGACCCAGTGTTTCACCCTGGGCTTCCCCGATTTTGTTCGCCAAGAAGGCGGACGGGAGCTTGCGACTGTGTGTCGACTATCGTCGCCTGAACCAGGTGACAGTAAGGAACAAGTATCCGCTGCCACGGATTGATGACCTCTTCGATCAGCTCAAGGGAGCGCGGTGGTTCTCGAAGATAGACCTCCGGTCAGGCTATCATCAACTCAGAGTTTGAGACGAGGACGTGCAGAAGACGGCCTTCAGGTGTCGGTATGGCCATTATGAGTTCTTGGTTATGCCGTTCGGCGTAACCAATGCTCCAGCAGTGTTCATGAGCCTCATGAACAGGATCTTCCAGCCATACCTCGACCGATTTGTCGTGGTCTTCATTGACGACATTTTGGTATACTCGACGACTGAGGAGGAGCATGCCTACCACCTACGAGTTGTGCTAGACACACTCTGAGAGCACCAGCTTTATGGCAAGCTCTCAAAATGCCAGTTCTGGTTACGTGAGGTCCATTTCTTGGGGCACATCATTTCTGAGGCGGGAGTTGTAGTGGACCCCGCGAAGATCGAGGCAGTGCTAGCTTGGGAGCCACCCAAGAGCGTGACATAGGTGCGGAGTTTCTTGGGCCTAGCCGGATACTATCGGAGATTTGTGCCGGACTTCTCCAGAGTTGCGGCACCACTCTCAGCTTTGAGGAAGAAGGGGAAACCCTTCGTGTGGTCAGACAGATGTCAGCAGAGCTTCCAGGAGCTGAGGCAGAGGTTGACCAGCGCACCTATCTTGAGGTTGCCTGAGGAGGGAGTTGGATACGTAGTTTACTGCGATGCATCAGGGACTGGACTCGGGTGCGTCCTAATGCAGGAGCGGGCCGTGATCGCCTACGGATCACGTCAGTTGAGGCCGCATGAGCAGAACTACGCCACTCATGACCTGGAGTTAGCAGCAGTGGTCTTCGCTCTGAAGACTTGGCGGCACTATCTGATGGGCGAGCGCTTCACAGTCTTTTCTGACCACCAAAGTCTCAGGTATATCTTCTCTCAGAAGGACCTGAACCTGAGACAGCGAAGATGGATTGAGTTCCTCCAGGACTATGACTTTGAGATAGTCTATACACCTGGGAAGGGGAACGTGGTAGCCGATGCCCTCAGCAGAAGGACGGGCATTCAGCTACTTGAGGAGGCGACGGAGCAGCTAGCCTCCTTACAGATATCCTTCGTGGATAGAGACGGAGCAGCCTTTCTTCAGTCTCTCACAGTCTCTCCTCCACTTCTACATCGGGTCAGAGAGGCTCAGCGTGGGGACGCTGACTGTGAGACCCGGCATGCACTGATATCCTCAGGTCAGGCGCCTGATGGCTTCTCCCTTGGAGCAGAGCACGCCATCCTTTTCAGAGGACGTACCTTCGTACCAGTCGCTTTACGAGAGGAGGTGCTGAGAGAGTTTCACACTTCTCCCTTGGCGGTACATCCCGGAGTGGCGAAGATGTACCAGGATCTCAGACGACAGCACTGGTGGCCGGGCATGAAGAAAGCTGTGGCAGAGTTCGTTTCACGATGCCTCACCTGCCAGCAGGTGAAGGCAGAGCATCAGGTACCAGCAGGCTTGGTACAACCCTTGGAGGTCCCGGAGTGGAAGTGGGACGGCATATCTATGGACTTCGTGACTGGACTTCCACGCACTTCCAGAGGTCACGACTCCATTTGGGTGATTGTCGACCGACTCACCAAGTCGGCACACTTCTTACCCATCAGAGAGCAGGGCTCAGTGGAGAGCTTGGGACGTCTTTACGTCCAGGAGATCGTACGGCTTCACGGTGTGCCATCGTCTATCGTCTCCGATCGAGATGCTCGTTTCACTTCCCGGCTTTGGAAGGGGTTGCAGGAGGCGTTCGGGACGCGACTCCATCTGAGCACAGCCTTCCACCCTCAGACGGATGGTCAGACTGAGAGGACCATACAGACACTCGAGGACATGCTCCGTGCATGTGTTCTCGACTTTGGTCGCAGCTGGGAGGACCACCTACCCTTGGTGGAGTTCGCGTACAACAATAGCTACCACTCCACCATCGGGATGGCACCATACGAGGCGTTGTACGGCAGACCCTGCTGATCACCGTTGTGCTGGACAGACCCTGGGGAGTCAGCACTCGTGGGACCAGAGATGGTCCGAGCCACGACAGAGAAGGTCCAGATCATCCAAGAGAGGATGAGGACAGCTCAGAGCCGGCAGAAGTCATATGCTGACAGGAGGCGGAGGCCACTAGAGTTCAAGGATGGCGACCACGTCTTTTTGCGTGTCTCACCTCGACGTGGTTTACGGAGATTTGGCCGAGGCGGCAAGTTGTCTCCACGCTTCATCGGGCCTTTCCAGGTCCTCAGCAGGATAGGAGAGGTGGCTTATCGCCTGGCTCTACCACCTCAGTTGCACCGGGTGCACGAAGTCTTCCACGTGTCTCAGCTGAGGAGATACGTGCACGACCCGACGCACATCATCGACTTTGGGGAGCTGGACGTGGACGATGGGGCGACTTTTGCGGAGGTCTCAGTGGAGATCGAGGATCGACAGGAGCGGGTCCTACGTGGGCGGTCGATTCCTCTTGTGCGCATCAGATGGCAGCACGGGAACCTCCAGGAGAGCACTTGGGAGCGGGAGGCTCAGATGCGTGCTCAGTACCCCCATTTGTTCCCCTAGTTTTTGATGTATCTTTACGGGGACGTAAAGCCCTGAGGTGGGAGTAATGTAAAGACCCGCAAATTTCAAGGAAATTTTTTTCTTAATTTTCTTTGGAATTTTACAAGAGCGCAGCTTCAGACGGCACCTGATTCCGAGGCCCGGTGTGCCCGGAATCAATTTCCGAAGTTTGGCTCGGGTACATTCAGTGAACGGACGAGCGGGTTTTTCTATCTTTTGAACCGGTGCCCGGAATCAAATTCTGAGGACACCGATGAAATCGCAGCGCCGGTATTTTCTTAGAAACGCCGCTTCCGGAGTTGCGTTTGCTCAGACGTGGTTTTTAAATTTTGGGGCTTTAAATCAGAAATAAAATAAAATTTGTGCGACAACTTTATTTTATTTCACTTAAGCTGCTTGGAAGTCACTTAGAAGCCACTTGAACTGAGTTAAAGCGGATAGGGTGCTATCCGGAAATATCCTACCCCCTTGTTAGGATATTTGTGAGGTGGGGCCCGCACGAGCCCCGCCGTTTCTTTCACTAAGTAACGCACCCACGAAAACCCGTCAAAGTAACTGAAAAGTCAACCGACGCGTTTTCTTTAATTTCTTAACAGACCATTTAATTGGGCGGTTTATTTCGTGAATTAAATGGGCTGTTTCATTCGTTGAATTAATTCAACGAATTTAATGGGTCGTTACTTACGTGTTTGCGTTCGTTGGCAAAATAATAAAATAGACAAACTTGTCTATTTTGGAGGATTGCTATCGTTGTGCAATTCCTCTGAGCCTCCACCCTCCTCGCAAAGAACGCGAAGAACGCGAAGAACGCGAAGAACGCGAAGAACGCCGGCGACCGGAATTCGACGACGCACACCGTGATCTGCGACGTCGACGAGCTCTACCCGCGACGTTCTTCGGCGACGCCTCTTCTTCCGCGGCCGATCCTCGTTCGGCAACTAAGGTGAGAATCGGATCGTTTAATTCTCCTTTTTTAATTTCAATGACAACGGATTTAATTAATTAAATCCGTTTGTTCTAGATCTGGAGATCGTCGGCGCGACGTTTTTCCCGCGGTGCGACGAACGTCTCTTCCGCGACGACGCGACGATCCCCTCCTTCCGCGACGAGCGATTCCGCGACGACCTCACGTCCGACGACTTCGAGGTAGGGGTTGTTGAAATATTTTATTTCCCATGTTTATTCTTTTAAAATAAAGAACCCGATCACGGAACAATTTTAATTTATTTAAAATTATTGATTGGTTATTTTTTTCTTTTCCTCCCGTTGATTTTATGACTAACGCGGAGGGTGCGGATCTAACGAACAAGACCCGGCAACCCTCCACCGATCTTTTTGTTGTGCGGATTTGGCGGACGACGACGAACCGTGCGGCAAGGGCGATCCGTTGATCCCGCAGTGAAGATCGGCCCCCGGGAGGAGCAATGGCGCAGACGGGAGGCAAAACGGGCCACCAGAGCAACTCCGGCGGCCCGCGGAAGGCGGCGGCGGCGCCCGGCGCGCCGCCGGAAATTCCGCCGCGGCCGAGCCGCGGTGGCGGCGAACCGCCGGACCGCGTCCGCGGTCCGGCCACCCAGCACGCGGGCCGCGTTCCTCCAAGCCGCGGGTCAAACCCGCGGCGGTTTCTTCGGCCGCTCGGCCGAAGCCGAGCCGGCCGGTCCGGTCGGCCGGGCCGCACCCAGGCCGGACCGGACCCGGCCTAGCCGGGTCGGGCCGGTTCGGGTCGACCCGGTTCGGCCGACCCGGTGCGGCCGACCCAGGGGGGGTTCGGGCCGGGTCGCCCCGGGCCCAGAACCCCCGTTTTCGGGCCTTCTTCGGTCTTTTGCCCATATCTTGGGCCTGGGACCTCCGATTGACGAACCGTCAGTGGCTACGCGATCCTTGGATCGATACGGTCGTTTAGGTATATTATACTCAAGGTTTCGGAAGACTTTGGGTTCGGCCGGGTTGGTTCGTACACGAAACCAACCGGGCCCTCGGAGCGGAAACGCTCATAACTTGAGCTGCGGACGTCCGATCGACGTACCGTCAGCTGTGGTGGTTTCCTCTAAGTGAGACGGAACTTTTGGCATACTCCACCCGAGGATCGGACACAGGCGGAGTACGGTCGGGTTGGTTTTGCCCTAAAAACCAACCGGGCCCCTGGGACGAAAATGCCAATAACTCTCAGACCGGGCGTCCGATTGACGCGTCGTCTGTTGCGTAGAGATCCTGTTGTCGTTACGGAACTTTTGGATACATCAAATTCGGACTACGTGTCAGTTGATGTATCAGCCTCTCGGCTCGTGGAGCGGACCCTCCTAAACGAGCTCGCTGTGTGCGGGAACCCTAGCGCTGGCTGTGACTTCGACGACAGAGCAGAGATCCTCCGTGGACTGCGATGACGGCAGAGCAGAGATCCTCCGTGGACTGCAACGACGGCAGAGCAGAGATCCTTCGTGGACTGCGGCGACGACTGTGTAGAGATCCTCAGTGGACTGCGTCGACTACTGCTCTCAGCGATCCTACGTGGATCAGTGCTACAGGTTCTGTGTGAGCCCGATCCTATGTGGGTCCTTACTACCGGTTCTGTGTGAGCCACTGCCTACAGGTTCTGTGTGAGCCCGATCCTGTGTGGGTATTTTGCGGGGGTTAGTACCTATCGATCCTTCGTGGGTCCGACGACTTAGATGGATCAGTGATCATCTTTGACGTCATCTGAAAAAGTATACCTAGTTGAGCTGAATCTTATGTTACTCTCCTTTGTGGATTGTGTTGAACTATCCTTTGTGGATTTACTATTTACTCTCCTTGTGGATTTGAGTCTTGCTTTCCTGCGTGGATTGAGTTGTTCTTGAGCTCGTGATCAGAGCTAGAATTGGGGACTTAGGTATATGTATGGGCATATACCTAAGTCGAGTCAGATGTTACTTCGTGATTGCACCTTTCTTTTGTGCTATATCCTTTGTGGATTTCGGGAGACCTTCGGGGGTCTCGGGGTCCTTACTGAGTAGCTTATACTCACCCCTGCACGGGTTATGCCCGCACCTTGTTGTGTTGGATGCAGACGACGGACAGCGCTGATCACGGTTGGGGCGTGGAGCAGGACGGTACCTGGAGGTGGACCACTGGGCGGGACGTGCTCGGAGCGGACGTGGGACCCGAGGAGCCTGGAGGCTATCTGTACCCACCCTTCAGGTGGGATTGCCAGTGGACGACACGAGGCCGCCGTCTTTTCTTCAGTTTCTGTTCTTTACTTTCAGTTGTACTTTCAGTTGGGCTTGTATTCCGGCCCCCTTTACTTTTCTGCACTTGTAGTTACTTTCCGCTTGCTGACTCTGTGGTGGTTGTTACTTATAAAGGCAATGCCTTCCCTGTTTACCGGGATTTTACGCCTTGGTGCTAGTCGCCAACCCCTGGCCTATGGAAGGCGGGCTTGGGGTAGTCACGGCACGGGCCCCGAGGTCGGGTCGTGACATGTCACCAGACTTACAATATGAAATAGGAGTGTGTATGAGGGAATTTGTTCTTTGCCTTCGATTGTTCACTCCCACGACGGATGATGTCGTACCTGATGATTGATGTTGCACTGTAGACGAAGTAATTGAAGACAAATAACTTATGTTTGTAGATATAGTGGATTTAAAATTTATGTACTTACATACTAAAATTTGAACAGAAGTAACCATTGATAGACAGTGGTTGTAATGGCGTGCGTGTGACTCCATTTTCACCGCCATGTGTAGATGTCAATGAAGCACTTCCGGTAGATGATGACATTGGCACTGTGTCATCAGTTCGTTATAATAATTATTGTATTATTACATAATTGAAAGAAGTATCGGGTGAAGGTATTAGTGAACTCACAATTGTGTCGTTCCCTCATGTGCAATCGTCTTTGGAACCTTGCATCTCTAGAGGTCGACGGGCAGTGGAGGTTTTCATTCGTTATGAGCGCTATCGAAAGTGTGAATGGAATAGTTAGACCATGTCTTGGTTTTCATGCGGTGTGTAGTATGAAAATTGCAGATAATGGTCATTATACTTACAGAAAGGGATAGGAGACTGTTTGAAGGCATATGATGTTTGCTTCTGCTTCTTTGCATTTGCGATAGATGTTCTCCCTGTATCGGAGTGTTGTTGAACTGCTGACAAAGTAGTTAGAGAGCGATATATTCAATTAATATGCAAAGTATTTAGTAAGTGAGCAATTTCTGCAGTGCAATGTAAACAGAACAGACCCGGTATAGACGCTGCTGTTAGTGGCGTTAGTGGGACTCCACCTGCACTCCCATTTGTAGAATTCATGTCCTCAGTTATTATGAAGAGGAATAAAGAAAGTATGGATATAGATAATATAATGTAAATATAACAGACCATTGACAGACAATGGTGTTAGGGGCGTCCGTATGACTCCATCTGCACCGCCATTTATAGAATGCGGTTCACTTGTTAGTGCAGGAGAGAGATTTGTAGATGTCATTGATGGACTTGAAGTTGTTGACACTGAAAGCATGACAAAATTAGGTTGTCCATATGATGGAATAAAGCTATGAAAGAAACATGTATAAAACTAAGTCGACAGTAAACTCACAGTTCCGTTGTTCCATTGTTAGCACTCTTCTCTGCAACACATCATTCGTAGAGGTTGTCGAGGAGCGAATTGTTTGGTTCTATATCTATATATATTAATGTAAAGGAGTGTACTAACACCATTGTATGGAAGGAGATCATTAAATAAATTGTAGTTCAAATTGTGATTGAAGACTCAGAATTTGCTAAAGATATATGTGTGCAACTATATGTAACTGTCAGAAATTTATATACAAAACATGCCTGTATGATTTTGTGGAAGGTGTCGGTTTCACTTATTGGCAAAGAAATCCAAATCGATAGAAGTACGAGGCCCGTATAATGTGTAAGGTATACTCACATTGTGAAAATAAGCAGCAGCAGAAGACGGATCGTTGTCAGGAGGAAATCGTTGTCAGTTTACTGGGTAATACAGGATTCATAGTCAGTTGAATGATGTAGGTTGCATGATTTAGTCTACTTTAAGAATACTGTTACCTCAGTGAAAATAGGGTTGTCGGTTGTTCCAGTGCAAGCTGTAGTAGTCGCCGAAACACGGAAACCGCACGGCGCAAGTCGGGTGGTGATATGGCCGTCGTCGCTGGCGCATTGCGTGGCTAAAGAATTTGCTACGGGAGAGAAATTAATGGAGGAAGATGGTACGCTCGCTGCGGGTTCAAGAAGGTTGAAATCGGGAGCAGCGGGGGGAGGTAGCAGGTTCAAATATCCTACCGGACTTAGATGGAATTGTAGCACTGGCCGGAACAGGGAAGCCCCAGAGCGGATGTCCGCGGTTGGAGCTGGTTCGCGCGTAGCGGGCTGCAAATAATCGAAATCGTGAGAACCGGGAAGAAGGAGCAGGGAGGAAGATCCTACCGGCCGTGGGAGCTGACAGTCGTCGTCGGAGAAGGTTGCTGTACGCGGGGAGCTGCGGGAGCGATTAGCCGGCATAGGGTAACCTAATGGAGGAGACACGGGAGGAGGCGAAGCGAAAGAGGTAACAGGTTTGGGTGGGAGCCGAAGCCCGCGATATCAGGTAGGGCACGGCCGGGATTTTGGAGGAACATGGATGGTGTATTGGTAATTGGTGGTATGGAAGTGGTGACGTGGGAGGCTGTTGGGGTGACACGTAAGCATGGAGGCACCCATCCTTAGTAGATATAGTGGATTCAGTATTTTTAATTATTCATTAAAACTGAAACTTTACAGAAAAATGCCACAAATTCACCCAAACCGAATTTATATGTTTCAATTTAAAATAATAAGTTTATTTGGAAATATTAAATTTATAATAGGGTTAATAATTGGATTTAAAATTGGTTATCTATTAAAAGATTGTAAAAGTGATTTAACAAAAATATGGGTTTTTATGTGTAATATTGAGTTTATTCTTATCTTATGTCTATGAAATCAATTGGATAAATATAAAAAAATATTTTTTTGAATATATAACATATATATTTAATTGATATAAATCACTAATTTTAATTAATTTAATTTCTAAATTCAAAAAACCATTATTAGGATAAAGAATAATAATATTTATTTTATATTTAATTGGGTTATATTTTCATTTCTAATTAATTTGTTAAAAATTAATTCATTTAATATTTTTTTAAACCATATACATTCATAAGTTAATTAATATTATTCATAGACGCTAATTTAATAGCTAGGTTTTGTATTATTATACTAAATAATAATATTATTTTATTATATTATTGTTGAGTTAACATTATGCCTTATGCATAACGCAAGCTATCAATGAATGACATTGTTTCGTGTGATGCATGATAACTTAGCATCAGTTTCACTGAAAGCTAAAAATTATATTGAATTTATATAAAATATTAAATATATTCTTAGTACTTAGGACATCATATTCCCTTACACGCTTGGTGTCACATGTTATAAACGCTATTGAATACAAGGTTCTTACTTTAGAATCTCAGGGTGCTACATTTTCCTCCTTAATTAAAATAATTCCTCGAAATATAAACTCAATATTTGAAATATGTTGTTTTATATTTACTATGTTTTAAATACCACATCATGATAAGGGTTCATTAGAAATTCTATATAAAATTTAGAACGAGATGTATAATGGTCCATGGGCTACCATGTAACTAGGTCTCTAAGTAGGATAATATAAATGGGAAATAGAAACATGGATAAGTTAAAAATATATAACCAAAATGGTATTATGGATAGTGTTATAGAACATAGATAAGAAAAGTTTAACAAACAAAAGGCCATAAATCTGTGATGATATAAGAGGCCATTTGATTCATCAGAATCGAAAGTACTAGGACAACATTTCTAGTTTCAAGATCACTTTTCTTTGAGTTGAGGAATTTTTTCTCTCACTAAGAATATAAGTAAATATTTGTTTCTGTAAATATAATCTTTTCCTTTGAGTATGCCTTGAACTATTTCCACATCATTTCATAGAACATGAAGCATTATATATTTAAGAAACACATTAACCTCAAAAATCTCATCCAATGTTAAACATAAACCATTTTATAAAATGTAAACTTTTAAAAAATAGTATGATTTAACACTTTTGAAAGAAGGTCACTAAATTTCCATGATGAACTTATCATTATCATTTAATCAACAAGAGTCAACTATAAATTTTCTTATTCCAATCATGTGAATAACATCATCAGGAATCCTCTTGAAATAAGGTGTTGACTCTAAATTCCATAAAACCTTATTGGAAACATGTATTCTTCCTTATAACTTAAGTAAGACACATGTAATTGGATATATTCCTTATATACATAAGTTTTGTAAACTCTATCAATAATAGCGTAGACCAGTTTTCTAAAAATTCATTAATTAGACCTAAGGTAGTCAGTTGTTATTCAAATCAATCATTTATTTATCATTATCTCAAAATGAGGAACACATTAAGGGTTTCCATTCCCTCAATCATATTTTTTCTGAAATGGTTGACTTTATGCTGAATATATTATCTTATTACAATTGAACATATGGTCTAGAATATTTAATGAAAGGTACTAAATTACATTCCTCATATATTCCCCAATTATTATAACTAGAATATTGCTTAAGAAATATTCAAATGACATAATTCTGGAATTGACATATTAATCGTCCGTCTTCATCTCTAGCAGTATCATAATTGGATCATTATCAAATAGAATAATTTGTGGTATATTACTTTGACGGATGGGAATTTGATTCGCTTAGTGTCCCAATTCCTTAAAGCTGAAGCATTGTACATTGGAAACCATTTTCTTACCCTTGTAATCATGAAGATGGTTTCCTTTTCTAAAAACTTATAACAAACTCACATTCCCTTCACGAATCTACCAAGGTGATTCTTCCCACACTTATCACATGTGGGAAAACCCTTAGTTACCTTATTCCTCTTATCCATATTTTTCTTTAACATTCTCATGTTCTCCTACTTCACTTCAAATCCATATGACATGGATAATTATTTACTTATCTTGTTAACACATGATGTTATTTCCCCATATTATGAGATTACTAGGGAAACTATCTCCCTTCGAAATGATGGAATAAGACCATGAATGATATGATCCTTATTACTCTTTCTATCACATGAACTGGTGGATTTCTCATTATTCTTGCTTGGAACCATTTCTAAATAACACCATATAGTAGATAATATCATTAAATTATGGAATTTATATAATTCTATACACAGTATAACACACAACATAAATTTATGCATTGTAATTCCTGGAACCATATACTTTGGTTACATTGGGGGGAAATACATAATAATGATGGGTAAATAAAATGTGAATTATAATAATTATATCCCCCAATAGTGTCTAAATAGGTTTATAGTAAATCTCTTTTTCATGTACCATGTTACCCCGAGTTAGTCCTAGAACACTATGTCAGAGTTGTTACTCCTAGGTACATCTATTCCAGAACCATGTCCACATGTCTTATCGAGACATGGATGTATTTCTAGGAATACCCACATAATGTATACCTTACCAAAATTTTATGATGTTCTTTTTTACTTACCTTAAATGTCTATCTTATGGCTATTCTCCCTAATCAATGTTTTCTAAACCTATTTTCCAATGTTGCTGCTAAACTTTCTTTGATACCAACTGTAATCCCCTAACCCAAGAAACCGTTAACTGGTGCATTATTTTCTTACATATTCATTATTACAAGAAATAAAATTTTGAAGGACCAATAGTCTAGCAGTCATTGAAAGATGTATTACATACATGAAATCCATAATACATTTGTAAAGAAAAATAAAACACACTACACAATAACTGAAATAAACTAAATCCTTGAAAGCTTAATCAATGTTCTCTTCTTCATAACTTGGGGAAATAAACATAATAAGGGTGAGACAAAATACTCAGTAAGGGTAAATACAATGGAATATATAATAATCAGTCTATATAGAAAGTAAAATAACTAAACACACTTTATATTTAAATAATGATATAATTCAAAAATGATTTGGCAATTATGAAACCGAAACACATTCCATAAATCAATGAATTACATCCATAGTAATAATGGAATTTTTTAATTATCAGACGTCGTGTTTCATAGGAACATGATACCTTTACTATCAAGATACAGTTTACCAACTCTAATTTGAGAAATTAATTCATCTCATGAGACTTCTAATGCATTGAGGGTGTTGCATTTAGTGGTCCCTAACCCATAGGGCTTGCCTTAAACAGTCCCCAACCATTGTATTGCATGTTCAAATAATTCTAGGTATTAAATAATAAATATAAAGAAAATTCCCTATCAAATATATGTATTGAATAATGAATACATATTTATCAACATATCCTCATAGGAGGATAAATAACAAAAAGGGTTGTTGCCGTTTATGAAATAAAATAATAACTGTTAAAAAATATTCTCAAGGAAAAAAAAATTCTTTTGAAAAAACATTTGAAATTAAATTTCATTGAAAATACATTTTAAAAACATTTTCTTTAAAAAAAACATTTTAAAATTTATATGGTCTCTTCAAGGAAATTACAGAGGATATATCCATATGTGGCGTACGAGGTAAAAATAAATTCCTTTTGTACGGAAAAAAGGTTTGAAAATTTACTTGTTGGGAAAATGACAACAATATTTCTATAAAAACATGGTTAAAAGATAAAAAGGGTAAAAAATTCTTAACTAAATCATTTTGAAATGGTTAAAAATGTTGGTAATTATTTTTAAAAAATGGTTTTTAAAAGAAAACAGGTTCTCCGACTAAAGAGAGAAATGTTTTCTGGTTTTCTGAAGAAGAAAAAATTCTAAATCACATTCAATACCAATGAGTGAAAATGGTACTAATAATTTAAAATGTTCATTATTAAAAATATGAGAATAAATTTTTTTGTTTAACAAAGTTCATATAACTTCCTTGAATGGAAATACAGTTGAAAGATCATATTATTAGTCTTGAGTATAATAATCTTTAAACATTTCAAAGTGGACCATACCACTTTAAAACATCTAAATCATAATCCCCATAAAATTATGATATTAAATTAGACTTATAATATTATTATAATTATGGTATTCATGACATAACATGAAAAGGATAGTATATACACCAAATAAAATTGAATTGGATCATAATAACAAATAAGTCTCAATGAAATGTAATTTGAGGAAAAATTCCTTTACACATGAATCGAATGACCCAAAAATGATATTAATCAAATAAAACATCAAAAAACCATGATTATAAATATATTAATGATATAATATATCAAAATTTTAATTAGGTACACCACAAAAAATAAGTAAGTGGTGAATATGACATTTATCTCATGGATGTAAAAATTGAGATGGGAATCCCTTACCTTAACCTTCCTTTTGTTTTCTGGAATTTATCCTCCTATATAGTAGTTTAAAATAGGTTAATAACTAATACAGTAACTGTTATGATTTTTATAATACCATATATTAACTTCTTATATTGTCAAATTACCTATTTGATAACAAACATAAATTAATTTAACTATATCGGGAGTTAATTTCCTAGTGTGTTGAGTGTGTTTTAACATGTTATTATTTGATCATATTAAATAAACCATGATTTCATAAATAAATGAATTTAAACAATGATATTAATATCTTATATATATATATTATATATTTATCTATAATAATATATAATTTCTGGGGGAATTAAATTGAATGCACAGTTCATGGTGACGGTAGTTCATACGTACGCATGAATGCTAATTTCATTACTTTTTCATTTTAAAAGAATGAAAAGTAAATGGTATATATTTATATCATAATTATATTGTCATATCTATTTTATATATGTTACATATTTTTATTAAAATTATCTATAATATGTTCTATGTATAGTATGAATGAATCAAATCGCCTTGAGGGGCGGTAATCCGCACTTCCACAAACGATGTTATCATTTTTATGAAAAATTAAATGTATATAGGTATGTGTTATAATGGGATTGAAGAAAAATAAAGATATTATAAATATCATATATATCATATATAAGAATATTGTTCAATATAATGTCCCCAATGAGAGGTGATAATGGAAAATTGAACAATCATCTTTTAGTGAGGTGGTAGTCCGCATACACGTAAACAATATGTTCATTACCCATTATATGGATCTTTGTGTAAGTTAAGATAGAAAAATTAGTAAAAAAACATCATATTAATTTTAGGATACTGTATATGTTATTTAATGATGTAATAAGAAGATATTAAGGAGTGGATAAGGTAAATAAAAAGGAGGAGTTTGAGGGAGGGTGTTACCTCATTATCGTGTAACTCCTTTTGTTTTTAACCAAACGATCTTCCTTGTATAGTTTTCATTCCAAATTAGTAATGAATGAGGAATGGAGGGAAGTTGGGGAGATATTTTGATAGAGTTTGGTTGAGCCAGAGAGGATTGAGAGGTGTGAGGAAGTTCGTGTGAATGAGGCATTTTATAATGGAGGATGGGTTGAATCTCTTGTAATATTCTAAAAGAATGGAACCCCACCCATGTATTGTTTATTAAAAGTGGATAAATAATGGTCCAATTTAGATAAAAGAGAGGATAGTGTCTAAATATTTCCATATAAGAGGTCTTGGATATGTTTATAGGTCAATTTACGCCATAAGGTTGTTATTTAGTCTCTTATTAGGGTTAATTTAACATAATCATTATAATTAATTTTAATTACATTCACAAATATTTTTGGTCAAACACTAAGTTGAATTTTTTAGAAATTATAAATTACTATGATTCCAAATATGGAATCCATTTTTTAAAATACCAATCATATATTTGGTATAAATTAAATTGATATTAATCCCACAGGTGGGACAACAATGCTGGTTTTTAATGTAAAAAATCCTAATTTTTCAGTTAGTTTCAATTTGAAATTGATTACAATGATCTAAATTATATTAACTGATAAAAAAATTATCTAATTAAACATTAAACCCAATATAAAAAAAATTTAACCTTTTATTAAATTAGATGAAAAATCAATTTGGAGATTAAATTTAGTATTTTTAATTATTCATTAAAAATAGAAACATTACAAAAAAATACCAAATATTCCCCTTAACCAAATTGTTATGTCTCAATTTCAAATATTAAGTATATTTTGACATATTTAATTTATAAAAGTGTAAAAATTGGATTTGAAATTCATTCTTCATTAAAAAAAAGTAAAAATGACTTAACATAGATTTTTGTTTTTTGTGTGATAATGAGTTTATTTTTATATTATGTCTATCGAATCTATTAGATGATTATTAAAAATATTGTATTTAATATAAAACACATATATTTCATTAATATCATTAAATATGTGGAATTAATTTAATTTACTAACAGAAAACACCTTTATTGTCATAATAATAATAATACTAATAATTTATTTATATTCAATTTGGTTATATCTTAATTTCTAAAAAATTTGTAATATATTAATTCATTATATATTTTTTCAAACCATATATTTTGATAAGTTATTTAATACTATTCATAAATTCTAATTTAATGGCTTTTATATGTAATATTATATTAAATAACAGTATTTTAATAATGTATTAATGTTCAGTTAAAACCCAGTCTTGTGTATAACAAATGTTATCGAAGAAGGACATTATTACGTGTGATGAATGCTAACTCAGCATCATTTACATTGCAAGATAAAAATTATAAATAATTTATTTAAAATATTAAATATATTATCTATATTTGGGACTTTATAATCCCTTACACACTTGGTGTCACGTGTTGTACATGTTATCAAATACAAGGTTCTTTCATTAGAATATTGGGGTATCCCAATATCATACATAATCCATTTCATCATACACTAGGTAAAGTAACATAATAAGGGGTGATATCAGATGATTAGTAAGGTTAAATAAGGGAGATATGCAAGCATAACATTAGCATAAGGTTATGAAAACTTGACAATCACATTTGAAAATAAAACCATGTATATCAAAGAACATAATTTTGAGTCATGGAAAAACTAATGACATTTCATAAGACATGAATCCTAAAGTAATCAATTTGAATAATACATTAGAGAATAACATATGAATATGACATGGAATTGTAAAAAACACATAATAATATAAAATTATTTCCATTGTAGTCAAGGTTCACTACCATAGCTATCATTGTGGAATGAGTCCCCTAACCAAAAAACCATAGTTTTCAAGGTTCACTTCCAATACCATCATAATGAAAAAATTCCATTAATAAACAAAGTTCACTCCTATTTTCTATCCTCTCAATGTCACGAGTTATAAAACAATACTCAATGTATTGGAGGGAGATATCGGTCACCCATGTCACATGATGAAATCATACATATGTGTTTGAAATGTAATAAAAAATTCGAAAATATCATAACGCATAAAAATATATTGGATTCATAAAATTTTTAACATATAATAACCTATGGAAAATAGACATGTTTCATAATCATTTCACTACTTCATCATAGCATAACCAATGGGAAAGAAAGGGGTTTCTGAAAATATTTAAATATAATCATGAACATAAATCTTCTAGAGAGTGAATAATAATGGTATCACCAGATAATATCTTTAATAAGACTTATGTGGCATTATAGGAGGTCATATTTGTTATAAAATGATTTTGAAATACCACGTGGAACATTTTCTGGGGAAATAAAAACTCTTTAAAAATAACATTATTAAAAAATAAATATCAAAATTTTGGGGGAATAAATTTTATTTGAAAATAATATTTTAAACATATAGTTTAATATTCAAGTAAGGTATTGGTAATGATAGTAGATAACTTGTACATGAAATATATATAAAAATAAAGACTCCTTTTACATTGTTAGTAGTAGTAAAAATAAAATTAATCAAAAAACCAGAAGAATAATTATATACTTCCATTTTCTAGAAAGTAAACTAAGGGTAAAGTTTTATTTTAAATATAATAGGGGGATATCTGAACATTTCTAATTTATTTTAGAAATCATGTTTTTGAGAGAAAACAAATTTCCAATAGAAGAGATAAATAATGCTACGTTTTGTTAAAAAAAATTCTCAGTTGTTTTGAGTACAAAATAGTGGTAAAATAGTAATATTACATGAAAAAGTAATGAATAACCATATGATTATAAAATTAATGTGTTTCATTAGAGATATAATATAATTTGTCATCCTGGGAATCATATTTATAAATTAACACAATAAATGTTAAGATTGTGACATAAATCATGTATTACTTGTTGACTTTGAATTGTAAACCCCATGGATGAATATCATAAAATGAGATATAAAATATCACAAAAATAAATAAATTCAATGATAAAACATGTAAAGGGGTCTATATATATACCTCATAATGTAAGATAGGTTCATATAATAAAATATATCTCAAAAAGGAAACAAAACCCATTACATTTTATATTGAATTTCATATTACATAATGAATCCTCTTGTATAATTAATATATGATTATTATTCATATATACCATAATAAATATAATTCTTATAATATAATATTTGATACCATTATAATGTATCCATAACCATTTATTAATAATTCCTTATTAATATCCCATAGTCCAGGTGTTAAATGATTCAATTTTCACTAGATTTTTGGTTCAGTATATCTGATCCTTATAAATTGATAATAATTTAATCCTATATAGAAGTTAAATCATGTTATAAATATCATATATATTCATGATATATTTAATTTCTGTCACCCAAATAAATTGATATTACAAAATGGAATATGTCATTCATGGAAACGGTATGTTGTATATACACATGAACATGATTTCATTTTTTAGTGGATGGAAAGAAATAAATAAATATAGTAATTATCCATTAAAAAATTATTATTATTTCAAAATAATAAAATATATTCATTATAATTTTTCTTTATTATCTTCCATGTGATGGGTAAATGAAAAACTATTCACATTGCTTCACAAGGAGCTAGTCCACCGTACTAACGAACGATGTTATCGTATCCTGCACAAAATTGAAGGGGACACAAATCTATAACATATAAAATTATAGTATAATAATTATTTTTCATTTATTAATATATATATTATGTACATATTCATATATATCATTTAAAGGAGTTGATTGAAAATGAGTCACATCAATTTAGCGAGGCAATAGCCCACTATACACATGGGTAATGTTATCATTTCCCATTTTAGGACCGTTGAGAGGGATATAGTTAATTACCTTAAAATATTATTATCTAATTTTATTTAATATTCCGAGGATATTTTATGATCTTAGTTAAATATAATTTATCGGTGGTGGAGGAATAAATAAAATAAAAATTATTATTGAAGAATGTTACCTTCATACAGATGAATTAACTTAGATTGCAACATAATTCTTCCAATTTTGTATTTATGAACAAAAATAATAATTCTTTGATGAGGATATAGATTTTTTAATGTGATTTGGGCATGAATTTTCTGATCTATAGTGTATTGAATCAGTGATTTTAGGAGAAGTGGTGGTGTCCATTTACATGTGAGGTGAGAGGCACACTTGTTATTTTTTAAAAGAGTGCATTCCACCAAGGTTTGTTTCATGTTACAAGGATAAAGTAATGATAAATTCTAGGTAAAATATGAGTTATGGTCTAAATATGGCCATTAAATGGGTTTTTACATGTTTTTATAATTTTTATACTACAACTATTACGTTTATCTACCTGGTATACTTATTTTTTTTATCGGGATAATTATTTTTAACAGTTTTCAGTAATAATATCACTAAAAATTTAATTTTATCATATAAGATAATTTAAATTATTATGATTCAAAATGTGGAATCTATTTTACCAAATTCAAATCACAAAATTAACAGAATTAAATTTAATGTTAATCACGCAGTCGCAACAAGATAGTGGGTTATTAAAGTGAAAATGTTTAAATATTTAAAATGTTTTTAATAGAAAAATTTATTTTGAAATTGATTAAAATTGAATAAATTGGATTAAAAATATAGAATTAAACTATGGGTTTGTGTAAAGCCATCAATTTACAAGTTTAAAGTATTTATAATTATTAAAAGAAATAATTTTTCTTTATAAAAACCAGTATTTTAACTATTTAATGAAAAACATATCTTTTTAGAAACTTTTACTAAATTAATCATTGGATAATTTTGAAAAGATAATCTAAAAAAATTTATTTTCTAAATTTATTTTTCTATAATTGATAATAATTAAATTTATAAAAAGTATTTATGATGAGAAAAAACCTCATTTTAGGAAACTGTAATTTTTCTTGAATCATTTCCTTTATTTTTAGTTGTTATTTATTTGTCATTTACAATTAATTTAGAACCAATGAATTAAATTTATATATTTGTAAATCTTAAATTTTCATAATTTAGTTAATACTATTTATAAAGACCATTTTTATAGCTAGGTAATAATTTTTATATGTAAATATTATTATTAATATTATATTATTTTTGGGGGAGAGTCAGTTTTTCATGTTATGCACACTATCAATGAAACTTTTCATAGTGTGTAAAACATTATATTAAAAATATTATATTAATTCAAAAAATAATAATTCATAAAATCTCATGGTTATACATTCTCCACCCCTTAAAATGATTTTCCCTAAAAATTCCATCACACTAATACAATAAATTTATGCTACTTAATCCTTATCACATCTTCCAGTTCCTACATCACTTCCTCAAACTGTTTTTTAAAAAAAATTAACCAAGTGATTGGTCTTAATAAATATCACTTTCTCTCTTTGATCGGGAATGTGCACTAGTTTTTACTCAGAATAAATATGTTTATCAAGGGGAATGTACATTGAGTTTGGTACATGTGATGGATCGGGTTTTTTCATTCTCAATGAAGATACATGGATCTCATCATGGAGTAGAGAAAGGATTGGCTGAAGCACCAAGTGATAAGAAACCAACCAAACAAAATAAAGGATCTTATAAGGGAAATTATACCTAGGGATTAAAATTACATCATTTAAGAATCTAAAAACCTTCATCCATGGTGAAATTTTTTGAAAAAAAATCTCACCAACATCAAATTTGAGAACACATAATAGATTGTCAATATAACAATAATATTAACATTGAATTGACATGATTTTTTCTGAATGGATCCAACCCTTGTTGAAATTTCCTTTTCAGCTCATGTCCTAAGATATTTCATTAACCAACTTTATTCTATAATATTTTATTTTTACACTTTTTTCCATATAGTGTTTCATAAGGATCCATTTGAATTATCAAATGAATGCTTTTGTTTAACAAAAATCTTCTAGAGGAATGTTTTTATCTAAAACCCATTGAAGCCCGTAGAAAAAGATATAGGAATGTCCAATAGGGATTTTATGTTTCTCCATGATAGATCATATGTGTGAGGATGTTAACGAATGTTGATTCTTAGATCTATATAAAGTGTCTACTGAGGAATTTTCTAGAACATCAAGGTAAAACGCATATCATGATCACATACAATTCAGAGTTATTCACCATTAAATCGTAACACATAATTAATATATATCCCAGAAAGTGTATATAGATATATATATCATCTCTAATATTGATTAAGAGTGTTTAATTCATAAGGTCATTTAGTAATACCCATATAGTGTTTTTTTCATTTAGTAGTTTTGGAGTGTCCAATGAAAAAATCCATTGTGATGTTTTCCTATATACATTCTGTTATTGGTAATGGTTTTAAAATCACCATATAATTTTTCCCCAATACAAAAATTTCTAAAACACCAATCACTAGGATAAAAACTAGACAATATCTCCTTTAATACAATCCGAAAAAAATATACTTTCATATCTCAATAAATCTTTTTTACATCTTGGATTAATAGATCTTGAAGAAATATGAGAATCTTTCAAAAAGACATTATTCAAATCTGGTATATATGGGACACATATATGATTCCTAAACATTATTATTCCATCATGATCAAGTTTATTCTCTGAAACATTTCTCAAATTATTTTTCATCTCTATATCATCCTTCTACGCCTCATTTACCCTCAAATAGATAGATGGTCAATCACTTATTTGAGAATGATATGATTTTTCAACTACCATCAAGATATCCAGATCTATCTTATTCATATCCAAAATTATTATAACTTCTGAGATCATAATAAAATATAATCTATAATGATCCATTGAACTCATAACATTGGCCACATGTTTCTCCATCCCAGGGTCATAATGTAATGACCAGTCCTAATATTTAACTAATTCTAGATAGCCTCTGTATCACATATTAAACTCAAAATTTTTGAATATATACATTAAAATTTTATGATGTGTGTGTGTGTGTATATATATATTTAAAAATTTTATCCATAATAAAAATTCTCCATAATCATTAATGGAAATGGTACAACACCTGACTCCAAATCATATGTTTTGTAATATTTCTCATTAACATTAAATTATCATGAGGGGTAAGCAAGAACCGTGAAATTATGATGGAAAGACACCACAATACCTTGTTAAATTCAACACTATAGAATACATAACCTTTTCTAATTCATATTAAGGTAAGAACATGGAAGATGACTATTCCTCTCATTAGTTCATTGAAATTTTATTCACAGTCCATGAAAAGGAACATGCAACCCTTCCATGTTAACTTGTTTAGTGGATTGGGTAATCGAATGAAATTCCCCATAGAGAACTGTTAATATCCATATATTCAATGAAATCTATAGATCTTGAAAACTATTGTAACACTAGGAAAACATTAAATAATATTCATCATTAGTGGATCTATAGATATACCATCTTTTGATTATATGAAACCAAAAATCTAAACATTTTGTAGAAATAATTCAAACTCTGTAAATATATCATTCAACTTCTTTTTCCTTGGGGATTTTAGTAAAATCTTAAATTCAGATTTATACTCTTCCTTTCACGTTGAATAGTCGTGAATTTCATCTATAAATAATACCACAAACTAATCAATGTAATCTATAAAGTGTCTATTCATTAAATCAATGACTATTGGGGGGGATTTTGTAAGAAAAAATAGCATAAATATATATTCATAGTGTGTATACATTGTATATAAAGATTTCTTGGGTATATCCTACTTCTTGATACTCAAATGGTGATATCTATAATGAATTTATAATTTAGAAATGTTTTTATCTCCACACAGTTGATTAAATTAGTAATTAATATGTGGTGTAGGATACATGTTATTTATAGTGGTCTTGATTTGATCTAGGTAATCAAAAAAAATTGGATTGATCTATCTTTCATCATAACAAATAGAATTGGTGCACCCATAGGAGACACACTATCTAGAATGAATCCCTTACCAAGATTCCCTTTGAGTTTTTTTAAATTCCTTTATCTCAATTCGGGAAATTTTATAGAGAGTCATGGAAATATGTGAGGAACTTTACATGAGTATTATTGAGAAAAAAAAATCAGGATTCATTAGAATTCTTGTAAATTCTACCAAAAATACATAAATAAATTCCTTAAAGATGAAGATTTCATTTATATTGTGTTCCCCCCAACCATCAGGGATATACATCCCTTTTAAAAAGAGTTCATGACACATAAAATAAATGTTAGTTCCATCATATGTTCATATTTATCACCACACTAATAAAATAATCATATGTTCAATTAGAACGTGAAACACTGCATTGAATTCTTGGAAATAGATGTGGGATTTGTTTTCATGAATTGAATCCATTCTAATGATAATATCAAATTCCACAAGAGGGAGAATATTATGTTTTCCATGAATCACATTCCCCCAAACATCCTCCTAAGAAGAGTTATAGACCTGTGTCAATATCATAATATCACTCAGGTTATTAATTCTAATGAAACATATAATATTCATTTTGGAATCTTTATTCCATTAGAAAAATGTTTTGATAAAAATTTATTGGTAGATCTAGAGTTGGATAAGACATTATCATTTATATATTGAATGATATATGTACCTTTCACCATGTTGTAATCATTCCCCCCATCACAAAAGTGTAATCTCATGAAAATTTTCTTAATATAATTTCATAAGAGGTTGTTGACATAGATTATCATCATTAAACATCAGGTTTGAGAAATGGTTATCATAATTCCCATTCTCTTTACACTTTAATCACTACACTATAGATGGGTAATTCTTTGGATCTCTATATCTATTCTCATATGTATCATGATTTTTCCCATTACATCGATAGTAAATTTTTAAATAAATTTCCTTCCCACACAAAACTTTAGTAATCAAATTATGGAAATTTATTCCTTGTTTCTTCCACAGTTTGAGCATAAAAGAAAACTCATATTGTTTTTTTCATGGTTTTTAGATTTCCCATTGAATTACATCATTTTATTGTTATCAAAACCATGATTTTGATGAATAACTCCTACATCCATTTCTAATTTGATATAACACTGAATTATTTCTATATAACTACTAAAGTACCTTATCACTTTCACTCTTCTAATAATTGGTTTTAAACGATTGATGAATCAATCATCCATACATTCTTCATTGATGATAATACTGGAAATGTACCTCACATGCCTTTTAATACATTCATTATATATACCGGTAAATTCATCAAATTTTTTGACTCAATGAGCTACTTCTCCATTTCAATACAATGATTAAGAAGAATGTTATTATTACAAAATTCACCCTTCTAAACAACCCAATAAATGAATTCAATTTGAACTTGTTCCCTCATAATCTAGATTATAGCCCACCATTGACCAAAATCATCTTCTAAATGATGAAAATCCATTAGGACATTGTCATGTTCTAAATTCTATATAAAAAATGTATCATATAAGTAGTATTGATCCATTTCTCAGCTATTGGTGGATCAGAAGACCCATTAAATTGTGGTGGTAGATGCCTCATGAATCACTCAATAGAAGTTTTTCAGAGGATTTTTCATTGGGAATTCCATCATGATTCATATCTTGTTAATTTTGTGTGAGAATAGAAACAATATTTTTTATTTCAAATTACATAATATATAGTTTATTAGGTGGAAAATAATTTCATCTACCACTACAATCAATATTAACACGGTTCTTTCGGGTTCCATCCATTAATGGAAACTAGAAAACCTAGTGTGAGAAACAACAATAAGAGTGTGAAAAAACATAATAAAAATAAAAAACTTATAAAATATCAATCTATAATAGCCTAGGTTTAACATAGGTCATATGTGATCATCCATTGTTAAAATCCATCCAAATGGTTCATATTGATAATGTCTATTATAAAATTTACATCCCCTGTGAGTGTCAAAATAGGTGCGCAGTATATAACATTATTGAACCTGATTTATTGATCTAGTATATCTAAAAATTGTGATTTTGGTGTTGTTATTGTGTCCCCATGTAGTATCTATATATGGACTTATTTATAGATAAATCAATTAATATATTCCTTAAAACCCCATTAGGATGGTATCTTATATTTACGCTTACATTAATGGTTTTCATTAACATTTCCTCATCTCTATATCCAAAGGTTAAAAATTCCTATCCTCTAATACCAACTATGGAGACCCTAGGCTTTAATACACAAATATTACATCATAATAGATAAATATTCATTACATTATGGAAATACATGTCCAAGGATAATAATAGTTCAGTGTCATTGGAGACAAGGATACATAAAAAACTGGATCATAATAGAACTTAGTCATCTCCCATTAGGGTATCCATAACTAGAATCATCCATAAAAATATTATAAATAATTAATTCAATAATTACCTAGGAATTGAAACAAAATACGGGGTAATCTAAAATGATCAGTAAGGGTAGACAATTGAGATATAGAAGCATAACATATGGTTAAGTGTATGAGAACATGAGAATATCATTTGAAAATCATACCCTATATATCAATGATCATAATATAGAGTCATGTCACAAATTTTGGACATTTATATGACACGAATCACAAAGGAATAAAAGAGAATAATCCATGAGAGTATACTATAAGAATAAGACACAGAATTATTGTGAACACAAAGGCATAGAAAATTGTTTTCATGGTAGTTGTGGCTATCTACCAGGTCTATCATAGCTGAATAGGTTCACTCCCCACATCGCCATACTAGTCATGGTTCACTGAAAATACCATCATAGTGGATAAAGTCCATTAATGGCCAGTTTCACCACCCATTTCATTTATGAATTTCTCAAGAGATATAATTCATTGCCCAATGAATTGGAGGGAGATATAGGTCCCATATATCATATGATGAAATCATACATATGTCTTCCAAATGATCATAAAATTCATAATAACCAAACCCATTAAAATGGATGGGTTCCATAATTATTTCTTCATAATGAAACCTTTAGAAAAGATACAAGTTTCATATACATTTATCCATTTAATCGTAGAAAAATATATGGCAATGTAATTGGATTGAATAAAATATTTCATAATAAGCATAAAAATTATCCAACCAAAGAAAGAATAAGGATGGTATCATTGGATAAAATCCTTAATAAGACTTATGTGAAATCAAATGATGCCATAATATATGGAAAATTATTTTTTAAATAAATAGTGAAACATTTCTTGAGAAAATAAGCATTCCATGAAAATCATTTTATTAAAACATGACGTTCAAATATGTTGCAGAAAACATCTTATTGGAAAATTACTTATAAAATATATAAATTAATATTCAAATATTTAAGTGGTGATGATAATGGATAATTACTTATAAAAATTATATATAAAAAAGATTCCTTTTACATAGTTAGTAATAGTCAAAAGATATTTCTTTGAAGAATATTCCTTTTAAGGAAATTTGGTTAAAATTAAAACATGGTTAAAATATATTTTAATAAATATAGGACAATAGTAGTGCATTGTGGAAACCATTTTTAGAAAACATGGTTTGGGAAGAAGACTGATTTCCGACGAAATAGAGAAATAAGGCTGTGTTTTCTTAAAAACAATTCAAAATTTTTTTTAGTACCATAGAGTAGAAAAAGGATAATATTACATGAAAAAAATCATTATTAAATAGATGAAAATAAACTTCTTGAGTATTTTGAGTGATAGAACAAAATTTTTCATATATGTAAGCATAATAATAATCAATCATAATAAATGATGAGATTGTAACATTAAATCATTACAACATGGTAACATTGGTCTGTAAGCCCCATGATGAATATCAAAAAATTAAACATAAAATAACATGATAATAAATAATTTCCTAATATCACATGTCAAAGGGGATATATATAAACCTCATAAATGAAGAGAGTTACATGTCCTAATATATGTACCAAATAAATAAAATTGAGACAAAAAACCCCTTACCTTCGGTCTAGACATTCTTATCATATGTTCGGACCACCTATATAATAAATATAAGTTTATTATACATATAAAAAATAAAACATTATTATAATATCATTTTTATCTCCTTAAAACATTTTTACACCGTTTTTAATAATTATTTATTAAACTCATAATTCTTGTGTGTTTACTCTTTCATTTTTCATGATAGTATTGATTGGTAGATCAAATACTTGTACTTTAATCAGCATTACATCATCTACATGAGTTAGATATTGTTATAAATTTAACATATATTCATTATATAAATAATTATAATCATCCAAAATGTTATATATATCAAAATTAAATTCATTTTTCAATGATTTAATAGGTCATACAAATGCATGAATGTTGTTTCCATTTATCAGTTGACTAAATTATAGAAAGGTTAATAATAATTAAACATTACAAAAAAATTATTATGTCATATATATTTAATATATTCATTATCTTATATCCTTATTGTAACACCCCATGTTTCCATGGTACGTTTCCCTTTGAATAATACAATAGCTTGCATTGTGCGCAACTTCGAGTTATAGCACACCATGACAAATCAAACTAGTCATTTTAAAAGAAGTTATGAATAGTAATACCCACTTTTTTAAATTTTATAAATTTTACTTTTCAAAATGGACATCATTTTTTGATTCGTAATATCAAAATTAGCTTATGGTGTATTTTTTGTATTTTTCTGAAAACTTTCAAATTTTTTATGAATAGTGAAAAACACTACATTACGGTTTAAAACCAAATTTTTAATTAAATATTTATATATTTTATTTAAAGAAAATTTAATTCAAAATAGATACATAATACCTATATTATTTCAATATAATTTATCGGATTTATATTTATAATAAAATTAAATTTATAAAATTTTATTAAACTTTTTACCGTCTTTTACCCACCTTCTAGGCACGCTTGCAAATTTTCAAAAAACATAATTTTACCACTTCTAATAATTTAATTTCAAAAATCCTAGAGACATGCTTTATATCAGTAAGTAAAATTTGGTTCAATGAGATTAAAAATATTTTTTGATGAATAGTAACTTTTGACTTTTATTTAGCACAGTTAAAAGTAAATTGGGTAATTAAAGGTAAAAATGATATTATTATTACCCTACCACAAGTCCTAATTATGTTGGATAAGTGAATTTCTACCAAAATCAACCTTAGGAATAAAATATGATCCTTTTGGTCCACTTGGATTAGATTAGGACATTTATTATTATTTTATTTAAAGAAGAGTTAAAAGTGTTAAATTAAATGTTTAATAACTAAACCATTTTTAATATAGGGTTACACATAATATAAATTCCACCATAAATATTCATTATAAATATAAAAAGATTTCCTACATAATGATATTTTATTTATAATTTTTAGACATTAAATAATGTAATTTATTTATGACACAATGATGATGCAGTAATTACCTTATTAATTAAAGATTAAAATAATTGATATTATAAATATCCAAATAAATGTAAATTTAGACTTTTTATGAATTAAAATTATTTAATAGGTTAATAAAATATGTTAGGGTTTATTAAATTAATTTTTTTTGAAGTAAAGAAGTTTTTAGGACTTTAAAAATATCAATTACTAAATACTGTGAAAATTGACATAAATGAGTTTTTAAAACAAATACTACATTATTCATTGATATAATATTCCTGAAAATCTAAGGTTTGGAAAAAGAACTTAGATAAGGTAATATATATCAATAATGAACCTCTTTGGGTTCGATTGGATTTTTATACTATGTTTATAATCCCTTTATTATAATAATACAAGAATACATGTTAAAAGTTAAATTATTTAACTACTAGTTAAATCTAAAATATAAGGTTAATATCATGACATAAACTTATCTAAAACCTATTGTTTGATAGTTTTTATACCCATACCCACCTTATCCTCTAAATAAATCATTTTGGAGCCATTATAAACCGAATATGATTGTATAATAAACTTAAATTTCAAGCCTTTCCTAATGTGACTGTCACCTCTCTTATAAAAGGGTATTTCTCCTTATCTCAAAATCATACCTCCAAATCCATTTAACATGGCCAAAACATGACCAAATATCCTCCCAACTTCTCTCACATAGACCTAGATTCCATACTTTGATCATAAATCTAAAATAAGGAGCCCTTTTGATGAACTCAAAAGGAAACACCCAAAAAAGAGGCAATAATTTCACCACCTCTTTCAATGTTCTTTTATTCTTCCACTTCCACTTTCTTTGTAGTTTCCATACCAAAATAATAACCCCAGATCCTTATAAATTCTGTGATGATATTATAAATATGTTACAACCATATTCATTATTCTATCCATCATGTTAAGGACAAATTCACTATACGTGCGTACGTACAACTTACCGTCTCCACATCATGGAGTAGTTTTTTATTCAACACCTCATTTTTTGTATGGGTAAAATAATGAGTATAATTGATTTAAATATTAAATAAAACATGTTAATGATTTTTTATATATGATATACAATCCAGTTACACCCAAATTTACCATCAAAAGAATGATATTTTCTCTCGTGTGTACGTACGGATTACCGTCTCCACGAACGCGATAAGATTCATTTCCCCATTATAACCATTCAAGAATAAAATTAATTTTATGATTAAAAATAATGTTTAAGAACATAATATCATTCTTGATATTAATCAAACACATCCTATCCATAAAAAACATGACTTTTGTAACCAAGCATATAAAGGAAAACAAATCAATTAACACCCAAAACAATGGTACTACTAAAATATTATTAACAAAGAAATATTAGAAAATCATATATGATATCATATTTATGCATGTGGTTCTTTTATAATTTAATAAAAATGATTTAACTATTATAAAAAAGGTTAATGTACCATCTATTAAGGAAAAGTACAAGGTAAGGGTTAAATTTCACAATATCTTTTTTATCCGAGGTTGTTTATGCATGAGTATCTACTAGGACCTCTTTATCATCCACATTCGTGTTTCTTAAAAATTTATTTAAAAACATTTTTACTATTTACAATACTATGTTTTAAAATCATTTATTCCATTTTTTGACTTTTTATAAAATGGTTTGAAAGGAATATTTCCGTCATTTTCCAAACAAGGTACTTTATGACCTTTTCGACTAATTAAGGTAAGAATGTATCTTTATATTATACGGTGGGTGCGGCTATTTTCCACCATTATAACACCTTAGAAGGTTCCCTTACAACCATATAAGAATATTTTCAAAATAAATGTTTTCTTTTATAATTATGTAAATTTTAAATAATTTAAAAATAGAGAGAGATATTTCTCTTTAATAGTTTTGATTTCATCTATGTCAACATCCTTTGATGGATTTTACACTTGTTTGAAGATGATTTATTATGATACAATATTCTATATTGTATTGATGGCTTCTGGTATGTTTGAATGTGGATGTGTTATTTTTATACCATTATTTCTTTATTATTAAAGTATTAACATTTCGTATGCTAGTTTTAATACGAATGTTTATGTTATTTTCAACCTATTCATATGAGGAATGAATTGGACTTAGTAAGTAACTGGTGGAGCCTACTATAGATCGTCGATGAATCGGTAGGTCTTATGATAGAAAATAGTGTCTTGGAACAAGTCCTTGACAAAATCTTATTCGTAGTCTTGGAACGAGGCCTTGACTATGTGGTTATGATGTTTGGTATTATGCATTCCATCATTATGAAAGTGGATAATGATATTTCATGTGATTATTCAACTATAAGAATATCCATGTGAATAAGTAAATGGAATTATTTGATTTATATTTTCCATATTATTCTAATGTTTAAGATTAAAAGTCTTATGTTTTTGTTTTATACATTGCCTTAAAATGTTTATGCTTATTTATAAAAGATTCCACTATATTTTCTTCCTTACTGAGCATCTGAGATCACCCATTTCTTATGTTTTATTTTTCCTAGGATGCAGAGAAGTATTTTATTATTAACCTTCATGAATAAGCTAAGGGATAAGAGTATATTCAAAGGGGACACAATGATGTTTTTTCTTTATTTAATGATGTAATGAAAAAATTATGTATTTATCTAGCACTTCCAATGCTACAAAACTGATCGGTCTTTTGAGACATGATCCCTTGTGTCATGCCAATGTTATTTAATAATGCACCGACTCTGGGTAAATAGGGTTACGGCATTACATTTGGTATCGGTGGAAGTTTAGTACAAACCTTTGAAACTAGATTTATAAAAACTCTGATTATAGAACATTACCCTAAGATAGACTTTAAGGATTAATATAGAATAACTTCTTAGAATTTTGGTAAAGTAGATATTCTGTGAGTTTTCCAAGTAAAACATCATTTTCTATATATGAGCAGGTAGAGGCGGCTCTAGCACAGATATACCTAGGAGTGAAAACTCCAACAAGGATTTATGGGTTTGTCACGGGATATCCTGATACACGACAACGGGATTGGCTGTACTCTAGGTTACGACACTCCCGGGGGATATGCTTGGGATAATTCACATTTTATTTACAAACCATTATGAAAGATTTATAAGTATATACTTCCTTAAGGAAAACATATTTTTTTATGATTATGGATTATATCCATAAACTATTCAATTTATGTTAAGTGTTTTACAAATTTGGAATTATGTATTACGATTCCTAAACTAATCTAGTGTATGTAATTATTTAGAAATGGCGCCTAGTGGAAGGAATGGAAACCATATCAATGTGCATAATCCATGTAGGGATTTCCCTCCAAGTCAAGATTATTATAGTGGAGATGGTGATGCAACTAGTGCTGATCAGCTTATCACCATACTATGACAACTCACTCATGTTATGAATAATAACCTTACCCATATGGAGCACCCTGATGCACAATGTGGCTGATCAATGTTATACCGCTTCATGAGGAAACAACCACCAACATTCAATGGGACTAAAAATCCATTTGTAGCTGAGCAATGGAAAATTTCTTAAGAGAAAATATTTCATGCTTTGGGGAGTAGCGAAAGGGAAAAGGTTGTCATGGCAGCTTATCGCCTCATAGGAGATGCAGATCAATAGTGGTCGTTAATTAAAAAGAAAAAGGAGGATGAAGAAGTATCCAGTTTGGAATGGAGGGAGTTTAAAGATATTTTCTTAGAAAAATAATTTCCACATGACCATCAACCAGATATGGAGAGACCATTTCTAAGTCTGAGGCAGAAGGTGTAACACCTCGACCCCAGTTACCCAGAGTCGGTGCATTATTACATAACATTGACATGATCACATGGGATCAAATCCTTAAAGATCGATAAGTCTGGTATCCTTGTAATTACTAGATACATTAATATGTTTTACATTACATTATAATATGAAAAAAAAATTTCTCTATTGGCCACATTCATATCCCTTAGACTATCCCTGCAGGTCAGTCATAATATACTTCTTCACATCCTGAGAAAAATAAAACATAGAATGGGGTGAGCTCAGATGCTCAGTAAGGATAAAAATATAGTAGAAACCTTCATAAATAAGCATAAACAATTAAGGCAATGTATAAGACAAAAACATAATTCTTTTAAACTTAAACTTCTACACAAAATGGAAAATATAAATCAAATAATGCTATTTACTTATTCACATGGATATTCTACTAGTCAAATAATCACATGTAATATCAAGTAGGCAATTTCATAATGATGGAATGAATAATTCCAAGCTTAATAACCACATAGTCAATGCCTCATGCTAAGACTACAAATAAGATTTTGTCAAATCATTGTGTCAAGACACTAGTCTGCCTCATGAGACCTACCAATTCATTGGTGAAATAGAGCGGGCTCCACATGTCACTTACTAAGTCCAATTCACTCCTCATATGAAAAGTTTTGAACATAACATAAGTATTTGTATTAAAACTAGCATAAAAAATGTCTATAATTTATCTATAAACCATGAATGGTATAAAAATAACACATCAATAGTAAAACATATCACTAAAACTTCAATAAATTATGGAATATTTGTATCATAATAAATTAACTTCATACAAGTTTAAAATCCATCAAAGGATGTTGACATAGTTGAAAATGATCATTAAAACTCTTTGAGAGAAACATCCCTTTCTGGGAAATCATTTAAAAATCAAGCATTTATAAAGGAAGTTATATAAAAAAAATTTAATCAAAGTGTCCCATACCACTTTGAAACTTTTTAAAGGAATTGACATTTTAAAACAATCATGTCCATATAAATAAATCCTTAAAATCATTTTTAAAACATGGAAATTAATTAAAAAGATTTAGAAAAATAAATCATTAAAACATTTAAAATATTTATCTTGCTAAAGATTCCCTTCCACAAAACCTTAAAATATTCATTTTGAAAACATTTTTATAAAATGCGGACATGGATGATAAAAATGTCCCACTAAATACTTACACATAAACAATCTCGGATAATAATGAGATTGAGGAATTAACCCTTACCTTTTAATTTTCCTTGGTCAAGGGTAGGTTAAACTCATGTATAATGGTTAAATAATTGTTATTAAATTATACAAGAACCATATATATTAATATTATATCATATATGATCTTCTAATATTGCTTTGTTAATGATATTTCAGTAATATCATTTTTTGGGTGTTAAAAAATTCGTTTTCCATTATATTCTTTGTTACATATGTCATGTTTATTATGGATAGGATGTATTTTATTCATATCCAGAATGATATTATGTTATTAAATATTATTTTTAATAATAAAAGCAAAATTATTCATGAATGGTTATGATGGGGAATGAATCTCATCGCGTTTATGGAGATGGTAATCTGTACATACGCCAGAGCGACAATATCATTATATTGATTGTGAAATAATATGTAAATGGATGGTATATAATATATACTGAATCATTAACATGTCATATTTATTATTTACATCAATTATACTCATTATTATACTCATCCATATAATGAATTGTTTGAATAACGAACTACACCATGGCATGGAGATGGTAAGCCGTACGTACGCATATATGGTTAATTTGTCATTATAGGACGGATAGAATAACGAATATGGTTGTACCATATTTTTAATAACAAAAAAGTATGTACAAGGCACTATAATGTTTTTTTGGTATGGAAATAAAAAATAAAGAGGAAGTGGGAGAAGAAAAGAACTTGAAAGCGGGTGGTGAAATTAATACCTCTTCTTTGGGTATTTCCTTTTCAGTTGATGAAAATAGATCCTTAGGTTGACTTTTTGTTCACTGTAAGGACTCTAGGTTTAATTGAGGGAATTTGGGAGGAGATTTGGGTAGGGGTTGGTTGAGCCAAATGGCTTTGGAGGTGTGAAATTAAGATAATAGGAAGTTCCCTTTTTTAAGAAAGGTGAGGGGTATCTTAGGAAAAGATTGAAATATTATTTTATAATAAAATAATTTTTGGTTTTTAATGGATACACGGTGGGGAAGAGTTAAAATACTCCCAAACAATGTGTTTCAGAAATGTTTTGGTCACCATATTAACCGTATCTTTTAGAATTAACTATTAGTTAAATAGTTTAACTTTTACTGTGTCTCCTTGTATTCATACACTATATGGTTAATAAACATACTATAAACATCCAAGAGAACCTCAAGTGGTTAATTAATGACATATATAATATTATTTAAGCCCTTTTTCCGAAACTTGTATTTTTTGGAATATTATATAATTTAATAATATAATATTTGTTTTAAAAACTCATTTATGTCAATTTTGACACTATTTAGTATTTTGTTTTTGTAAAAGTCCTAAAAAATTATTAATTCGAAAAAAATACATTAAATAAACCCTAAAATGTTATATTCACCTAGAAAATTTTTAGATGGCATAAAAACATTTAAATTATATTTATTTTAATATATATAATATCAATTATTTTAACATTTCATTAAGAAGGTAATTACAGCATCATTATTGTGTCATAAATAAATTTAATTATTTAATCTCTAAAAATTATAAATAAGATGCCATTATGTAAGAAATAATTTTATATTTCTAATGAATTTTTATAGTAGAATTTATCTTATGTGTAACCCAATATTAAAATGGTTTAGTTATTAAACATTGAATTTAACACTTTTAACATAATAAATGTCCAAATCTAATCAAAGTGGACCAAAAGGATCATATTTTATTCCTAAGGTTTTTTTTGGTCGAATTAAACTTACCCAATAGAATTAGTACATGTGTTAGGGTAATTATAATATCATTTTTACCTTTAATTACACTATTTACTTTTAAATGTGGTAAAGAAAAGACAAAAGTTACTATTCACCAAAAATTATTTTTGATCTTATTTAACCACATTTTACTTAATGATCTCAACTGTATCTCTAATATTTTTTAAATTCAACTCAAAGAAGCGGTGAAATTTTGTTTTATGCAAATTTTCAAATGCTCTTAGAAGGTGGGTAAAAGACGTTAAAAAGATCAATAAAATTTTATACAAATAATTTTATTATAGAATGACTCCAATTAATTAAATTGAACTAATATAGGTATTATTTATCTATTTTGACTTTAAATAAATTAAAATAAAATAAATAATTATTTAAATAAAATATTAGTTTTTAAACAATAACACAATGTTTTTCACTATTCATCAAAAATTTAAAGTTTTCAGAAAAAAAAATCACCCTAAGATAATTTTGATATTATGAATTCAAAAATGATTTCTATTTTACCAAATTAAAAATATAAAAGTAGCATTAATTAATTTTAAATTAATTCCTATTGTCAAAACCAAAAATCTTGTTTTTAAGAAATAAAAACTATCAAAAGATTCACATGTGTTCTTGTCAAATTTAAATGTGAACTGACTTAAAATGACCTACATTGTATTAAATGATAAAAATATAATCTGATTATACTTCCAAACTATTCAAATGCATAATTTAACACTATAAATTATTTCGATTAAAAAAGTTTTTTCAATTAAAATTTAGTATTTTTCACTACTCATCAAAATATGAAACATAACAGAAAAGTACCAAAAATTTATCCAAAATAAATTTTTATGTCCTTATTTTAAAGAAGAATTTAATTTCATTAAATTGAATATATAAAAGTGTCAAATATTGGTTTTAAAAATGGTTCTCCATTAAAAGGAGGTAAAATTGCATTTTTTTTAAAGTTATTCTTTTATCTGAAGAAAATGATATTATTCATATATTATGTCTAAGAAACACATAATATGGATTCTAAAGTTATATGGAGTGTATAAAATTTAAAATTCAGTTAATAATATTAAAAAATGCTTTTTGAATGGCTATTTTGGTAAGTTGTGGTGCGCTCGAACACAGTGTTGCGTGTAGCGCAAGTTATTGAATTACTTTGAAGAAATAACGTACTATGAAATCTTGGGGTGTTACATTCTCCCATCCTTCAATAAATTGAATCCTCAAAATTTTAAATTTTTAAACAAAAATAAAACCATTAAAAAAAGAAAAATATTTTTTTGGAAAACCCAGATCGGAAAATTGGGTTAATAAAATTTAGTCTTAATAAGAGGGAAAGGGAAATGAAAAATTCACCACCAAATTATGATCTCGATTATGAGAATATTGGTGGAAATTAGAGACACATTATTGGAGTAAAAATATAAATATTTATAGGGAGTGATTGAGGTCATCAATCTCAAACATGTTTAAAATTGAGGGCCTCAAATCCATCAATCTATAATGATTTAAAATATCATCGGTTCAACAAAACAAAAGGTATTAGGATAACACATTTTTGTTTTTAAGATCCCTTCCCTAAAGTTTAATAAATAATTTATTCACATAATAACTGGAAAAAAATATACTTGACAAGGAGATTTTCATCCTTCAACTAATTCCCACCACAAACTAATCGTTCACTCCAGAAGATAATAGAATTCAAAAATATTCTATTTATCCTAGTTGAATTGGGTTAAAAAATGAATTTATAATCCATCTATTAGACCTTTTCAAAAAACTACATTATACAATCCAGAACATCACATAGGATAGTGGTAGGTGATTCGCCCCTGTCGCACATCGGTTGCGGATTCAGGTCTCGCGGCCTTGTCGGGTGCGGCTAGTTATCGCTCAACCTCCGAGTTTTCCTTTTTATAACAATAAAAAAATAATCTTAAGAAATGATTTAACCATAACAATATTATCCAATTTCATTCTTAACACATTCCAACCTTTATTCTTGTCCAAAATACTTCTTTTTGAACTCATAGTCCAAAATTTATTAAGAAGGTGAACACAATGAAGATCTTTTTTGCCACGTAATAACATGTGAATACCTTCATCATGTATTCTTTTAAAACATAGTAATACCATGAATTACCATAAAATCTTATTGATTATTTTCAATCTCCCTTACTCCTTATAGAATACAAGATATATTATTTATATCCAAAAATTTTGAATACTCCAACAATGATGAAATAAACAAACCATTAATTAATTTAAAAGTAGTCAAGAATTATCGAATATAATTTATATAAATCAACAATTTATTATTCAAAAATTACTACCTCGGTATCAAAAACATATTAAGGTTTATCTTTCCTTAAAACATGTATTTTACCAAAAGTTTAACTTGTTGTTGAGTAACTTTTCTTAGAACCATATAATCTCAAATCCTGAATGAAACAGTACTGCAGTATAATCCTTATTTATTTCAATAAATCATATAACCAGTACATCGTTGATACAACACTCAAATGAAATAATTATTTCATAACAACATAAGAACACTAGTCATTCCTCTTCATCTATTCTAGTATCATAACTTTAAAACTGTCCAATAGTATCATTTGGGGCATACTCTGATGATTTGGACATTGATTCATGTAGTGTCCCAACTTATTACAGATGAAGCATTGTACATTTGAAACATTTTTCTTAGCCTTGAAATAACTTACATGGTGTCCTTTTTTTACACTTATAAAAAACTCACATTCCTTTCAATCATTTAAAAAGGTGATTCTTTCCATATTTATTACATATGGGAAAATCATTTTTCCCCTCTTCCCTTTAACCATCATTCTCTCTACTATACTTTTCTTCTCTTTCTTCCCTTTAAATCCATTGGACTCAGAGAATTCTTTACTTATCTTATTAACATATGATACTATTTCTTCATATGATTAGAATGTGTGGGAGACTATTTACCTTCTAAATTTTGGCTTAATACCATGACATATATGATCCTTCTTACTCTTGGGATCATGTTTATTGCTGTAATTCTCCTTCCTACTACTGGGTGCCATTTCTAAATAATGGAATACACTAGGTTATTTTATGAATCAAAATGCATAATTACAAACATGTAAAATACCTAATTTAAATTGAAAAGATTATGCATATAATATATAATCATAAAAAAATTTCTTTGAGGAAGTATTTAATCTTAAATCCTTCATAATGGATTGTAATGAAAATTTGAATTATTCTAAGCATATCCCCCGGGAGTGTCGTAACCAAGAGTGTAGTAAGTCCTGTTATCGTGCACCAGTTCTCATTCAATTCTAGCTCAAAGTGGGGTTTTCAGGTTTCACCCCTAGGTACATCAGTGCCCGAGTATCCCCTACATACTCGTATCCAGATAGGGATGTATTTCCTGGAAAACTCAAAATTTCTCTACATTACCAAAATTCTAGGAATTTCTTCTATATTAATCCTCAATGTCTATCTTAGGGTAGTGTTCTTTAATCAGAATTTTTCTAAATATAGTTTCTAAGGTTTGTACTAAACTTCCTCTGATACCAACTGTAACACCTCGACCCCAGTTACCTAAAGTCAGTGCATTATTACATAACATTGGTATGACCTAAAGGGACCAAATCCTGAAAGACCTATGAGTTTAGTAGCCTTGGAAGTACTAGATACATTCATAAGTTTTACATTACATTATAAAATGAAAAAAACAACAACATTGTATCCATTGTCCAAATTCATTTCCTTTAGACAATCCATGTAGGTCAGTCATAATATACTTCTTCGTATCCTGGGAAAAATAAAACATAGAAAGCGGTGAGCTCAGATGCTCAGTAATGATTACAGTATAGTGGAAACTTTCATAAATGAACATAAACATTTAAGGTAATGTATAAGACTGAAATATAATCATTTTAAATTTAAACTTATGCATAAAATGGAAAATATAAATCAAATAATTTCATTTACTTATTCACAAGGATATTATACTAGTCGATTAATCACATGTAATATCAAATAGCCAATTTCATAATGATGGAATGCATAATGTCAGACATCAAAACCACACAGTTAAGGCCTCGTTCCAAGATTACAAATAATATTTTTTCAAGGCCTTGTGCCAAGACACTAATTTGTCTCCTGACACCTACTGATGCATCGAGGAGCTATTGCAGGCTCCACCCATCACTTACTAAGTCTAATGCATTCCACATATGAAAAGGTTTGAGTATTACGTAAACATTCATATTAAAACTAGAACATGAAATGTCAAAACTTTATCCATAAACCATGAATGGTATAAAAATAACACATCCATAGTCAAAAATATCACAAAAACTTCAATAAAATATGTAATATTTGTATCATAATAAATAAACTTAAAACATGTTTAAAATCCATCAAGTGATGTTGAGATAGTTTAAAATGATCAGTAAAACTCTTTGCTAGAAATATCCCTTTTTTTGAAATCATTTCAAAGTCACGCATTTATAAAGGAATTCATTGAAAAGAGATTTTGGAATCAAATTTTCTCATACCACTTTAAAAATTTTGAAGGGAATTGACATTTTAAAACAATCATGTCCATATAAATAAATCCTTAAAATCATTTTTAAAACATAGACATTCATTAAAATGATTTAGAAAAATAAATCATTAAAAAATTTAAAATTCGGATCTTGCTAAAGAGTCCCTTCCACCAAACCTTAAAATATTAATTTTGAAAACATTTTTGTGAAAGTTTGACATGGATGATAAAAATTTACTAGTAAATAATTTCATATAAAAAATATCGGATAATAATGAGATTGAGGAATTAACCCTTACCTTGAATTTTTCATGGTCGAGGGTAGGTTAACCTGATGTATAAAAGTGAAATCATTGTTATTAAATTATAAAATAAACATATACATTAATATGATATCATATACGATCTTATAATATTTTCATGTTGATGATATTTCAGTAGTATCATTGTTTCAGGTGTTAACTGATTAGTTTTCCTTTATATGTTTTGTTATGTAAGTCGTGTTTGTTATGGAAAGGATGTAATTGATTCATATCCAAAATGATATTTTATTCTTAAATATTATTTTTAATAATCAAATGAAAATTATCTTGAATGGTTATGATGGAGAATGAATCTCATCGCGTTCGTGGAGACGGTAATCCGTATGTACGCACGAGCGACAATATCATTATATTGACGATGAAGTCCTATGTAATTGGATGGTATATAATATATTCATACTAATTAACATGTCATATTTATTATTTACATCAATTATACTCAATATTATACCCATCCAAATAATGAAGTGTTTGAATAACAAACTACACCACGATGTGGAGATGGTAAGCTGTACGTACGCACGTATGGTGACATTGTCATTATAGGATGGATAAAATAACGAATATGGTTGTACCATATTTATAATAACATCACAGTATGTATAAGGCACTAGATTTTTTATTTTTTTATCAAAATAATAAATAAATTGTAAGTGGAAGAAGAAAAGAACTTGAAAGAGGGTGGTGAAATTATTACCGCTTTTTCGGGTGTTTTGTTTTGAGTTGATCAAAAGGGATCCATAGGTTAGATTTTTTTTATCAAAGTAAGGACTCTAAGATGAAGTGATGGAGGTTGGGAGGAGATTTGGGAAGGTTTTGGTTTATCCAAATGGCTTTGGAGTTGTGAAATTAAGAGAAGGGGATGTTCCCTTTTATAATAGAGGTGAGGGGTACCCTAGGAAAAGATTGAAACAATATTTTATAATAAAATCAATTTCGGTTTCTAATGGATCAAAATTGATTTATTTAGACTATAAGGTGGGGATGGGTCTAAAACCTCTCAACCAATAGGTTTTATACAAGTTTTGGTCACCATATTAACCTTATCTTTTATATTTAAGTATTACTAAAATAGTTTAACTTTTACCGTGTCTTATTGTATTCTTACACTATATTATTAATAAACATACTATAAACATCCAAGAGAACCTCACGTTGTTCATTAATGACATATATAATATTATTTAATCCCTTTGGCTGAACCTTATATTTTTAGGAATATTATATAATTTAATAATATATTATTTGTTTTAAAAAACTCATTTATGTCAATTTTGAAACAATTTAGTGTTTGGTTTTTTTGAAAGTCATAAAAAATTTATTACTTCAAAATAAAAATACATTGAATAAACCCTAACATGTCATATTCACCTAAAAAATTCGTGTATGTCATCAATACTTTTAATTTCTATTTATTTTAATATTTATAATATCAATTATTTTGATATTTCCTTAAGAAGGTAATTACTGCATCATCATTGTGTCATAAATACATTTAATTATTTAATCACTAAAATTTATAAATAAAACACCATTATGTAGGAAATATTTCTATATTTCTAATGAATATTTATAGTAGAATTTATCTTATGTGTAACCCTATATTAAAAATTATTTAGTTATTAAACTTTGAATTTAACACTTTTAACTCTTCTTTAAATAAAATAATAATAAATGTCCTAATCTAATCCAAGAGGACCAAAAGGATCATATTTTATTCATAAGGTTGTTTTTGGTCGAATTACACTTACCCAATAGAATTAAGACATGTGTTAGGGAAATTATAATATCAATTTTACCTTTAACTACCATATTTACATTTAACCGTGGTAAATAAAAGTCAAAAGTTACTATTCACCAAAAATTATTTTCATCTTATTGAACCAAATTTTACTTACTGATGTCAACTGCGTCTCTCTATGTTTTGAAATTAAACTCACAGAAGTGGTAAAATTATGTTTTATGCAAATTTGCAAATGCTCATAGAAGGTGGGTAAAAGACGGTAAAAAGTTCAATGAAATTTTATAGATCTAATTTTATTATAAAATGACTCCAATGAATTAAATTGAACTAATATAGGTATTATTTTTCAATTTTGGCTTTAAAAAAATTTAAATAAAATAAATAATTATTTAAATAAAATTTCGGTTTTTAAACAATAACCCAATGTTTTTCACTATTCATCAAAAATTGAAAGTTTTCAGAAAAATAACAAAAATTACCCCTAATATAATTTTAATATTCCGAATTAAAAATTGAATTATATTTTTACCAAATTTAGAACATTGAAGTATCATTAATTAATTGAAAATTAATTCCCGTTTTCAAAACCAAAAAGTGGGTTTTTAAGAAGTAAAAATTATCAAAAGATTGACATGTGTTCATTTCAAATTTAAATGTGAAGTTACTTATAATGACCTAAATTGTATTAAATGATAAAAATATAATCGTATTATACTTCCAAACCATTCAAATGCATAATTTAATACTATAAATTATTTTTATTAAAAAAGTTGTTTTTAATTAAAATTTTGAATTTTTCACTATTCATCAAAATATGAAAGTTATCAGAAAAGTACCAAAAATTTATCCAAAATATATTTTTATGTCACTATTCTAATGAAGAATTTAATTTCATTAAATTGAATATATAAAAGTTCCAAATATTGGTTTCAAAATGGGTTCGCCATTAAAAGGTGGTAAAATTTCATTTTTTGAAATGTACTTCTTTTATCTGAAAAAAATGAATTTATTCTTATATTATGTATAAGAAACACATCATATGGATTCTAAAATTATATGGAGTATATAAAATACAAAATTCAGTTAATACTATTCATAACCACTTTTTGAACAGCTAGTTTGGTAAGTCGTGGTGTGCTCGAACTCGGGGTGGTGTGCAGTGCAAGTTATTGAATTACTTTGAAAAAATAACGTACTATGAAATTGTGGTGTGTTATAGAATAAGGATGATAATATAGAAAAGTATGAGGATAACTTTACAAGTTTAGTAAGGCATGCTGTAGATTATATACGTAACTCAAGGAGTATGATTGATTGATTCTTTGATCGGTTAAAACCATTTCTCTGTCGAGCATTAATCTCACAATCCTTCTCATCATATGAAGATATTTTCTCATGTGCTATCAAGATAGAAAATTAATTTTCTATGTCTTACGACTTTAAATAAAAGAAGGAGAAGAAGATATCTATTGAATGTTCTGAAAATTGAAATAAGGGGAAGAAGGGAAAAGATTAATTTCCATCCTGGAGTAAATGTTTGAAGAAACACCCTGGTACTTGCCTGAAGGAAATGGGAGTTTGTTACAAGTGTGGTGAGAAAGTCCACCAATATCGTGATTTCAAGGGGAACAAATAGGCTATCAATATTTAATTCTACGGTTGTAAATAAATGGGGCATTATGCAAATGAATGTCCTAAGACTCAGGGAAACTTACCTCAGAAAAGGCCAAGGGATCACGGCCAAGCTTATGCGATTTCTAATTCTAAGGTTGAATCTCTAAAGGACCTAGTTCTAGGTAATTTAATGGTTTCCTCAAGTTTATCCAATTTTTTATTTGATTCTGGATCATCGCATTGTTTCATATCTTCCCAGTTTTCTAAGAAAATTAGATATTTCTAATTTTATTTAACATTGGAGTTTTCAGTAAAAACTCTGAAAGGAAGTTTCATTGTAACAAAAAAAATTTAATTAGTTCCCATTAAGGCATATAAACATTATTTATCTGCTGATCTCATTGTCATACCCACGATTGAATTTTATATAATCCTCTGTAATGATTGGATTTCTGACCATGATGCCAAAATTTATTATCAGAAGAAGGAGGTTACAATTTTCGATGATAACATGGAGTAGCTTATCTATATACAAGAAACATCACCATCTGATTCCAATCTAGATCCACCCCTAGTAGATCTACTAAATTCAATTATTGGGGAGGAAGAGAGTGAAATAACTATGGGTGAGGAGGGAATGTTCAAATAAAGGATGTACCTATTGTGAAAGAATATGTGGATGTGTTTCCAGAGGATTTACCTGGACATCCTCCACAATGAGAAATTGAGTTTTCCATTGATTTAATTCCTGGTTCAAGTCACATATCAAAGAACAATTATTGAATGTCCATTTTGGAACTAGTAGAACTAAAGAAACAACTAGAGGAGTTGAGTAACAAAGGATTTATTTTCCCTAGTTTTTCTCCATGGGAAGCCCTTATTCTTTTTGTTAAAAAGAAAGATGGATCTATGAGGTTGTGCAATGACTACATGGAGATCATTACTATAACTATAAAGAACAAGAATCCCCTACCTCACATTGATGATTTATTCGATCAAAATCATGAAGATCAGTATTTTTCAAATATTCACCTTCAATCTAGATACCATTAGCTGTGCGTGAAGAAGAAATAAATTCCAAAGATAGAATTTTGTACCAGTTACAGGCATTACGAGTTTACAATAATGTATTTTGGACTGACTAATGCACCCTCGGTTTTCATGGATCTAATGAATAGAGTTTTCAAGGAATATCTTGATGACTTTGTAGTGGTATTTATTGATGATATCTTGGTATAATCTAAAAGTTATGAAGATCATGAAAACCACTTGCGTATTATTCTAAAGACTCTTAGAAGAAATGGATTATACGGGATTTTTAGAAAGTTTGAATTCTGGCTTCAGGAAATTTCATTTCTTGGCCATATTGTCTCTAAGTATGGAATCTCTGTTAATCATTCTAAGACAAGAGTAATACAAGAATGGACAACACCGATGAGTATAACTGAGGTACGTAGTTTTATCAGTTTAGATGGTTATTATTGGCGTTTTGTCCATAATTTTAACCGATTGGCTAACCCACTAACCAAGCTCACACATAAAGGGGTTAAATTTGTTTAGACAAAATAGTGTGATGAATGTTTTGAAGAACTGAAGAGAATATTATTTAGTGCTTCTATATGGACTCTACCATTGGGGAATGGTGGGTTTGTTATTTATAGTTATGCTTCAAAGAAAGGACTGGGTTGTGTCCTTATGTAGAATGATAGAGTTATTTCCTATGCATCACGATAGCTAAAAATTCATGAAAAAAAACTATCCTACTCACGATCTTGAGTTAGCAGTTGTAATCCTTACTTTGAATATATGGAGACACAATCTCTATGGTGAAAAATGTGATATATATACTGATCACAAGAGTTTGAAATATATTTTCTTACAGAAAGAACTCAACATTAGGAAAAGACGATGGCTTGAACTGCTCAAGGATTATGATTGCACAATACACTATCACCCGGGGAAGGAAAATAAGTAGGTAGATTCATTGAGCATAAAGGATCATGGAGTTCCGAAGAAGATTAGAGTTGAAAGGGACCCTATGTTCATGGATCTATTAAAGATGGATATGGTAATAATCATGGAAGGCGAAACATCATTACTTTTTCAAATGGATGCCAAACCGTATTTACTAGAAAGGATAAAATGTTCTCAGGCTGATGATGAGTATTTTCAAAAGAAAATTAATTATGTGAATGATGGGAGATTGATTAACTTCATATATGAAGATGGAATTTTGAAATTTGGAAAGTGTATTTGTGTTCCCAATATACCCGATCTAAAAAGGGAATTGTTGGAAGATGCTCATAGCTCTAATTTCACTACACACAAAGGGAGCACCAATATGTATAGAGATTTGATGGATCATTTTTGGTGGGACGACATGAATAGGTAGATTTATGATTATGTTTCAAGATGTATGGTTTTTCCACAAGTGAAAGCTAGAAGGCAACATCCTGGAGGAGTCATGAAACCTCTTCTCACACCTGAGTGGAAATGGGATAATATTACTATGGACTTTGTCACGGGGATACCAAAGACTCCTAGAAGGAATGATGCAATATGGTTCATTATTGATCGTCTTACCATGTCAGCACATTTTACTACTATAAGAGAATATTCACCACTTTAACTTTTAGAAAGACTATATATTAATGAAGTTGTAAGAATTCATGGAGTAACCCTATTGATTGTTTCTGATCGTGATCCCCATTTTACATCATGATTCTGGAAAATTCTTCAGAAGGCCTTGGATATTGAACTTCGTTTGAGTATTGCCTACCACCCTCAAACTGAAGGACAATCAGAACAGACTATTCAAACCTTAGAGGACATATTGAGATCTTTCTCACCTAACTTTCAAGGTATGTGGGATCAGTATTTACCTCTAGTAGAATATTACTATAACAATAGATTCCATTAAAGTATTCAGATGGCACCATATGTAGCGTTATATGGAAAGAGATGTCGCACACCAACTTGTTGGGATGATGTTGGTGAAAGAAAACTCGTAGCCACAGAACTTTTTGAGGAAACATTGGAAATGGTTAATATTATCCAAACCCACATCAAAGCAGCTCAAAGTAGTAAAAAGAGCTATTTTGATAACCGAAGGATGGATTTGTAATTTCGAGTAGGTGATCATGATTTTTTTAAGGTATCTTCATGAAAGGGTGTTATACGATTCGGAAAGAAGGGTAAATTAAGTTCCAAGTACATCGAACCTTTTGAAATTCTAGATTTAATTGGAGTTGTAGCTTACCATTTGACAATGTCGCCATGTCTCCCCAATGTTCATGATGTGTTTCATATATCACTATTGAGAAAATAAATGCCTGACCCAACACATGTACTCACCTATGAAGAAATAAAACTAGAACCTGATATGCCTTATTGAGAAGATCATGTCAAGATTTTTCATACTAGAGAACAAGTGCTGAGAAACCAGATGACTCATCTGGTAAAATTTCTATGGAGAAACAATAAGATGGAAGAGGCAACGTGGGAACCTGAGGAAAATATGATGAAGAACCACCCGAGTCGTTTTATGTTGTAATATTCTAAAAATTTTGAGGATGAAATTATTTGAAGGAGGGTATAATGTAACATCCCAAGCTTCCACAATATGTTTCCCTTTGAATAATACAATAGCTTTCATTGTACGCAACATCGAGTTATAGCACACTATGATAAATCAAAATAGACGTTTTAAAAGCAGTTATGAATAGTAATATCAAATTTTTTTAATTTTTTTAATTTTATTTTTCAAAATAGACTTCATTTTTTGATTCGGAATATCAAAATTATCTTTGTGTGAATTTTTGGTATTTTTCTAAAAACATTCAATTTTTTATGAATATTGAAAAACACTACGTCATTGTTTAAAACCGAAAATTTATTTAAATAATTATTTATTTTATATAATTTTATTTTAAGTCAAAATAGATACATAATACCAATATTTTTTCAATATAATTCATTGGAGTCATTTTTATAATAAAATTAGATGTATAAAATTTTATTGAACTTCTTACAGTCTTTTACCCACCTTCAAGGCATGTTAGCAAATTTTCATAAAGTGTAATTTTACCACTTATGTGAATTGAATTAAAAAAATCTAAGAGACACGGTTGATATCAGTAAGTAAAATGTGGTTCAATGAGGTGAAAATAATTATTGGTGAATAGTAACTTTTGACTTTTATTTTCCACGGTTAAAAGTAAATAGGGTAATTAAAGGTAAAAATGATATTATTATTACTCTAACACATGTTCTAATTCTATTTGATAAGTCTATTTCTACCAAAAACATCCTTAGGAATAAAATATAATACTTTCTTTCCACTTGGATTAGATTAGTACATTTATTATTATTTTATTTAAAGAAGAGTATAAAGTGTTAAATTCGAAGTTTAATAAATAACCATTTTTTATATAGGGTTACACATAAGATAAACAGGACTATAAATATTAATTATAAATTTAAAAATATTTCCTACATAATGATATTTTATTTATAATATTTATAAATTAAATAATTTAATTTATTTATGACACAATGATGATGCAGTAATTACCTTATTAATGAAAGATTAAAATAATTGATATTATAAATATCAAAATAAATGTAAATTGATACTTTAGATGAATTAAACAAATTTTATAGGATAATATGACATTTTAGGGTTTATTAAATTAATTTTTTTTCTAAGTAATCAAGTTTTTTGGACTTTAACAAAAATCTTTTACTAAATAGTGTCAAAATTGACATAAATGAGTTTTTAAAAAAAATACTATATTATTGATTGATATAATATTCCTAAAAATCTAAGGTTTGGAAAAAGGACATATACATGGATATATATATCAATAATGAACCACTTGGGGATCTATTGGCTATTTGTTGTATGTTTATTAACCAGTTATTATAATAATACAAGAATACATGGTAAAATTTAAACTATTTAACTAAGAGTTTAATCTAAAAGATAAGGTTAATATGATGACCAAAACCTATCTAAAACCTATTTGTTGAGAGTTGTTAGACCCATCCCCACCTTATATTCTAAATAAATCATTTTTGAGCCATTATAAACTGGTAATTATTGTATAATAAACTAATATTTCAAGACTTTCTTAAAGTGACCCTCACCTCTCTTATAAAAGGGCACTTCCCCTTCTCTCAAAATCACACCTCTAAAGCCATTTGGATTGGCCAAAAACTACCCAAATATCCTCCCAAATTCCTTCACATAGACCTAGATTCCTTAATTTGATCATAAAACTAACCTATTGAGCCCTTTTGATCAACTCAAAAGGAAACAGCCGAAGAAGAGGTAATAATTTCACCACCTCTTTCGAAGTTCTTTTCTTCTTACACTTCCTCTTTATTTGTTTATTCCATACCAAAATAATAACTCCAGTACCTTATACATACTGTGATTTTATTATAAATATGGTACAACCATATTCATTATTCTATCCATCCTATTAATGACAAAGTCACCATACGTGCGTATGTACAGCTTACTGTCTCCACGTCGTGGTGTAGTTTGTAATTCAACACCTCATTATTTGGATGGGTACAATAATGAGTATAATTGATTTAAATAATAAATATAACATGTTATTGATTATATATATATGATATACCATCCAGTTATACACGATTTTACCATCAAATTATTGATATTTTTGTTCGTATGTATGTACAGATTACGGTCTCCAAGAACGCGATAAGATTCATTTTCCCATCGTAACCATTCAAGAATAATTTTCGTTTTATGATTAAAAATAAAGTTTAAGAACTTAATATCATTCCATATATGACTGAAATACATCTTATTCATAACATACATGACTTATGTAACCACAAAAATATAGAAAAACGAATCAGTTAACACCCGAAACAATGATACTACTAAAATATTATTAACAAAGCAATATTAGAAGATCATATATGATATCATATTTATATATGTGGTTATTATATAATTAAATAAAAATTATTTAACTATTATGACGAAGGTTAACGTACCCTCGATAAAAGAAAAGTTCAAGGTAAGGGTTAAATTTCACAATCTCTTTATTATTTGAAGTTATTTTTACGTGAGTATCTACTAGGACCTCTTTATCATCCATATATGTGTTTCTTAAAAATTTATTTCTAAACATGTTAACTATTTACTATATTGTGGGTTAAATTCATTTATACCCTTGTGGGAATTTTATAAAATGGTTTGAAAGGAATCTTTCTGTTGTTTTCCAAACGAGGTACTTTATGACCTTTTTAACAAATTAAAGAAAGAATGTATTCTTAAGTTATATGACGGGTGCAGCTATTTTCAACCATTATAATACCTTCAAAGCTTCCCTTACAAGCTTATAATAATATTTTCAAAATAAATATTTTCTTTTATAAATATGTGGATTTTAAATGATTTCAAAATAGATAGAGATGTTTCTCTCAAATATTTTTGATTTCATCTATGTCAACCTCCTTTTATGGATTTTACAATTGTTTGAAGTTGATTTATTATGATACAATATTTCATATTATATTTAAGGTTTGTGATATGTTTTAATGTGGATATGTTATTTATATACCATTCATGGTTTATGGTTAATGTATAAACCTTTCGTATGCTAGTTTTAATACAAATGTTTATGTTATGTTTCAACCTTTCCATATGAGGAATGCATTGGACTTAGTAAGTGACAGGTGGAGTCTGCTATAGCTCCTCGATGCATCGGTAGGTCTCATGAGACAAAAAAGTTTCTTAGAACAAGGAATTGAAAAAATATTATTTGTAGTCTTGGCACGAGGCCTTGACTATGTGGTTATGATGTCCGACATTATGTATTCTATCATTATAAATGTGGCTATTGATATTGCATGTGATTATTCGACTAGTAGAATATCCATGTGAATAATTAAATGGCAGTATTTGATTTATATTTTCCATTTTATATTGACGTTTATGTTTAAAAGGATTTCATTTTAGTCTTATACATTTACCTAAAATGTTTGTTATTATTTATTAAAGTTTCCACTATATTGATATCCTTAATGAGCATCTCATCTCACCTATTTCTAATGTTTTATTTTTCCCAGGATGTGATGAATTATTTTACAATTAACCTATAGAAATAGGATAAGGGATAAGAGTGTGTTAAAAGGGGACAAAATGATGTTGTTTTTCTTTATTTGATGATGTAATGATAAACTAATCTATGTATCTAGCACATCCAAGGCTACTAAACTGATCAGTCTTTCGGGACATGATCCCTTGTATCATGCCAATGTTATGTAATAATGCACCGACACTTGGTAACTAGGGTCGGGGCAATACACTTCTTAAATTTCATGTGAAGTATATGTGAAAAATATATCACATTGCTTTACGACACGGTATTCCACCATACACATAAAATGTGTTATCATATCACCCATGAAATGGAAGATTTAAGTAATATGTGATATAAAAATTCAAGAAAATATTATGTTACAATTATCATAAATGAAAATTACATCAATCTCCATGCCCAACCATGAAAGGTATCAATTGAAAATGATTCACATTGGTTTCGTGTGGCGGTAGTTCGCTATACACTATAATGATGTTATCATTTCCCATTTTAGGGATTATGAGATGAATACTAATCATGAACTTGAAATAAAAACATCCCAGAATTTTTATTATTCCTAGGATATTATATGAGATTGGTTATATATGAATTGATGTAGGTAGAGAAATAAATAAAATCAAAATGTTTATTGAAGAATGTTACCTTCCTTCGAGTGTCTTATTTTGGATGTCACTTAAATCCCTAATTGGATTTCAATATGAAAAAAAACAAGGATTTTATGATATTTAGAGTTATTTTTAATTTGTAATGATAGGAGACTATTTAGTGGCCTTTTATATATGAGGTGAGTGGTATACTTTTTATTTTTGAAAAAAGTGATTTCCACCCATGTTTTTTTCGTGTCACGAGGCACCAATAATGATCCATTATCAATAAATTATTGGTTAAGGTCGATATATTTCCATAAAATAGGTTTCAAATATGTTGTGTACTATTTTTATACATTATCATTTAATTTTTACTATTGAATAAACTAGTTTTTTATTAACCTTGAATATTATTTTTTAATTATTTCACATATAATTATGGTCCAAAAATTAGAACATATAATATATTATAAATTATTATGAATAAAATATGGATATTTATTCCCTAATTCAATTTTAAGAATTTAATAATTTTAATTTAAAATTAATCTCACATACGTAATGAGAATGTGGATTTTTTTGTTAAAATGTTCAACTATTTGAAAGATTTTTATATCAATTTTTAATATAAAATTGATTCCAATGACCAAATTTGTATTAATAGATATATAATTAAACTAATGGATATTTTAGAACCATTTTATAATATTTTTTATGTTTTAAAATTCATAAATTGAAATGAAATTTTTTAATAAAAACCATTATTTTTCACTATTCGCTAAAAGTATATTTTCCAAAAATTCTTGAAAAAAAATCATATTATATATTCAAAATATGAATTTAAAAAATTAATTATATTTCCCAAAAAATATTTTATAGAGGTGTTAAAAATTAATTTTTATATAAATGTGCATTATGTGATAATTTTTTCTAAAAAAATACATTCATTCAAAAAAAATCCTTTATTTTAATTTTTTCATTTAACCATTATAATTAATTTATTAATAATGAATTCAATTTCTAAATTTTGAAAGAATATATCTTCATAATATAGTTAATCCTATTTATTCCCGCCATTCTAATAGCTAGGTGATAACTGTTATATTTAAATAATAATATAAATAGAATATATATTTTTTTAAAATAATCAATAACATGTTGAATTTCATGCTATCAAAGAAACTTGTAATTTTGTGTACCCCAAGATAAAAAAAATTAAAATTAAATAGATAATAATAATTCGAAAAAACTCACAGTGTTACACTATGCCTTTCAGATCTCCCTCTAAGCATTATATCTTTGTTTTATAATGGAATATGATGATTGAATATTTTAATATCGGTAGACTAGGTTGATGAATTTAGTCATAGATATTGTGTATAAAATATTAGTTTGTCAAAAGCTGAAGGCTGAAAATGGGGTTCCTGTTGGTTTAGTCCTACTGTTATATATTCATTAGTGGTTGTTGGTGTATCTTTCAGTGGACTTCATCACAAGTCTACCTCAAGAATTTTGAGGCTATGATGTTATGTGGGTGATTGTGCACCGTTTAAAAAATTCGTCTCACTTTACAGTGATCAGGGAGTCGATATCACTGCAGGTTTTGTCAAGAAAGTATTTGGTGGATGTGCTGAGGCTATTAGTGTCCTATGGTTGATTATCTTAGATCATAACACTTATTTCACCTCCAAGGTGTGGGATGTTATCGAACATGTTTTTTACTATTAGTTGTTCATTGGAACTATTTTTCATTCATATATGTATGGTCAGATTAAATGAACAATATAGTCTCTTGAAGACATGTTGCACACTAGTTTCCTAGGTTATAGAGGTTTATGTATAAGGAACCAACCATTTGTTGAGTTCTCAAAGAACAATAGTTTAATGACACCATTATTATAGAACTTTTTGAATCATTTTTTTATTGATCAATAACATATATATAGATCTTCATTAGGGTCAGAGTTATTGAAATTGTCAGGATGGAACTGTAACACCCTGTCACTGTTTTCGGGTATTTATAAACCCTCTTGTGATAAACTATTAATTTCTGAAGTGGAAAAACATATTTAACTGCAATATTTTGATAAAAGTGTTAATGTGCTGAACTTATAGATAACATATTGGAATAATCAACTGAATATTTTTGGGGTTTGACATTGGGTTAGTGTGTGATTTTGAGGCCCACAAATCCTCGGTGAAGACTGAATGAAAATATTAAATATAATATATTAAGCACACACATTTTATTAAAAATAATTGTATAACTCCAAAATGGTCCATGGAATGAGAAATCTGATACCACCGTTATGTACTAAATATGGTGTTTTCTATATGAGGGGTATAACATTCAAAGGCTCCAGAAATTTGGATGCCTCACTCATCAGATAAAGCTATTAAATAATATTTAATATTTTATGTAATTAAAAATAATTAAATATCTCCTAAACTGTGCATCGTATGGTAAACTTGAAACCATCGATGGGTTCATAATGAGGGTTTTACCCTAGACGGGGTATAACATGTGTATGTTTTTGGTGTTTGGATTACTCGCTCGCAAAAATAATTATTTTTATTTTAATTAAATATTTATTCCATTTTTTAATTAATATATCATTAATATCTCTCAAACAGTTTATCGTTTGAGACACCCAAGAGCACCGTTGGGTTTGGAATGGGGTGTTTACACTAGGTGGGGTATAAATTTTATGCCCAAGTATTGATGTTTTTTTAATTTTAGGTCGAATAATCATTTTTAAATTTAATATACACACATATATATACATATATATATATTAAGAGTTCATATTCTCTAAAATGGTTGAACCTCCATTAAATATTGTGGGGGTTTTTTAAATCCTTCATTTCTTGACCGTTTTGAACTATTCCTATTTCAATGCCTTAATGAGGTAAATTCAAAGACTCCATATTAAATATTTAGTTGTTTCAGGGGTTTAAATGAATGTTTTGGAATTAATGAATGTGAGGAACCTTTTTGGTATTTTCAAAAAACAAAATCATGGTTCTTTCTTGGGGGATCTTTCCATAATGGTTGAGAGAACCCATATTCCCTTTTGTGTGGTAAGTAAGTGTCCGTTGGAGATTTTCCTCCCAGATGAACGTGTCGGACGATGTCTTCTTTTTCTTTATAGGGTTATATGGGAATAGGGTTTGTTATCATTTTATTTTTGTGTAATTTGGTTTATTATTGTTACATATTCAATATTCTCTCTTCAATATCTTCTACATTATTGATCAGGATTATGCACTTTTGGTGTCCTTGGACTCATCCCGACAAGAAAAACCTAAACCATATTTTTGTTATGAAGGAAGGAATGTATTATTAAATATAAATTTACACCTTTTAAATGGTTCTTTTTAAATAAATTTACCAACATATAATTGTTGAGAATTATCGAATGATAATTCCAGCAACTTATCAAATAATAATTTTAATGAAATTATCAGGGATAATTTGTAAATATTTTTATCAAAGGATGGTTTCCTTTTTATATCGAGATATAATTTATAAAATTTTCAAACAACAATTTATTTGAATTATCAAAGGAAAATGACTTGTTTTATCCAAATTAATTATCAGAAAAATTATTTAATGGATAATTGTTTAACATTATTAAATGATATTTATTTGGATTATCAAAATATGAAGAATTATAAATATAAATATATATATATATAAACACACTTGGGATAATTTATTAAGATTATACAATTGTATTTTTTTTATTATCAAAATATATATACATATATATATATATATATATTTAATTACTCTGTTAGTTAAGGATAATTTTATTAAATATAAAATTATCAATGGGTAATTGGATGAAATATTGAAGTATAATTTCAAACACATGCACTAACATAAAATGATAATCTAGATATTATCTGGGAGAGAGAAAATGTTATCACATGTGATATTCCTTGTGAAATAAAATTGATGTTTTGGTTCTAGAAACCCTTGATGAACATCGACCATTGTAGTGTCGCGAATTATGATAATAAAGCAGCGAGGAGGTGTATTGATCCACATGGGGTGGTTTACCTTTTCTGCTAACATTGATCACCTTGAGGTAAGTGGTTCTATTTTGATTATCGAAATTTATTAACCTTGAACTTCTTGATATAAATTTATTTTCTTAAACTCTCTTTCTATTTATGTAATAAAATCAGATTCCTGTGAATTGATAGATTTGAAATGGTTTTGGCATGAGATTTTGAAAAACCTCAATTCAATTTAATTGGGTTGTGTTTATGGAGATTGGTTAATTTAAAATATTTAATTTATATTTTGGATATGATGGAAAGGATTTTAATTAAATTTTTTAATTTAATTGTAGAAATGAATTGTGAAATAATTTCAGTAGTTTTGAATTGATTTCAAACTCATGAAAATGGCTTAAAATGTTTTGATATTAACCTAGTGGTTTTATCTTGTTAAATAGGAATGTTTTTTACTAAGACATGATTTGGTCTTAAATGGAAAATTGGCATTTAAAAGGAAGTATTGGATTTAATTTTATTTTAAGAAGACTTAAAATAAATTTCACATCATTGATTGTGTAAGAGTACCTGAAAGCCTTAGGTATATTGTGATTTATTTGGACACACTCTATGTTTACTACAACATTCAAAATATTACATGCACCAGGTCACATCCCCTAGGTGATGGTGATGAGTCCTCTCTGACTAGTTTCTAGAGGATGTACGTGTACACAAATTGTTGTTATCACTTGGAGAGTATGGATCCCTATAGCTGGAAATACTATCATACATATTTGGCATATAACCATGCTCCTCGTTTGTTATTTATATTTGAAATATAAATATATTCCAATGCTTTTGAACTGATTTAAATTCCTTATGAATATACATAAGATTTTTTATATAAATGTTTTATTTAAGTAATTGTTTTTGAAATATTATATTATTTGAAAAACCTTTACTAAAAGAATTCTTTCATCATTTGAGATGTATAGCGTGATTTTCTTAATTATGATTTTAAATGTAAAACTTGTTTTTTTTAATTTAAAAGTATTATTTTGGTAAATAAATTTTTCTCATCTATTATATAATAAGTGGTGAGAACCTACTTGTATTTTTAGATCACACCCTACTTGTGCATTTGGGTCTTTGTAGTTTATCCTCTTCCAGGTTTGAGCAAAGGTAAAGGACCCCTTGGAGGAGGATCTAGCTACTGATCCATGGTCTTAGGGAGTTTTGTCCTTAGGGACATGGGTTGTGTTTTACCTATTTTAGTACTTGGATGGTAGTACATTGGGATTGTTTATGCCTTATTTTATTTAGTACTTTACTCTTAGTGGAGTTTTCTTTTGATATGCATATTGTCTTGCTTTTTCTACTTCCACATTGTTAGTGGAAAAATCGTTCCCACTTCCATGTCATATGATTTAATTTTCTAGTATATAACCTGTGGGGATTGGAAACCCCCTTTGGGATATATCAGGGCTAGATCAATTATCGACTTACCAGGGTACCTAGGATGGTTCATGACAAAATGGTATCGGAGTTCTAGGTTGAGCTTCTATATGAAGTTAGTTTACATTGGTGAAATATTATCTAGACATAAAAGGTATCTGTGATTGAGTGCCTAGCTAGCTCTCACCAAAATGAGCCTTAAGTAACCATAAGTGGTTAGGGAAAGACATCTTATAGATTAATTATAGTTTTCTCAATATTTATATTTGTGTAAAGTGAAATCCAAATATTTTTTGTTCTTTCTATTGAGATTAATTTCCATTGTTTCTCTATTTTAGAACTACCTAATGTCTTCAATATTTTATTTTGATGTTCTATAACATATTTCCTCCAAGAAGTCATGAGAATTGGATCTAGAAGAAGTTTGTTGTTGTATCTCAGCGAGTGATTCTAGTTGTGGATCTGAATCTAGGTGAGGTGTTCAAGCTCATTATCCATGCTTTATGGTGGGAACTCCCACGATTCCCCATTCAGGTTCCATCTATGTCACTTCATGGGGATATTATTTGAAATCCTTCTCAATATTTCCTTCACTACAACCACCAGTTTTCAAAGAATCCACTAATCCTAAACAATCAGAGGAATGGTTTGGCAAGATTGAATGTCCGTTTGAGTTCTTAGAGACCCCATACGAGATCAAAGAAATATGTTCCACCATCATGCATGATGGACCGAGTAGGGGATGGTGGGACATGATGGTGATGACAAAGAAACATAAAGGATTGGCATGGAAATACTTAAAGATCATTTTCGCCAACCAGTTATACCCAGATTAATTGGTGTTGGCTAAGGATTTGGAGCTTTACAAGCTTGAGCAGGTCGATAGAACAGTGACTGAATATTCAAATCACATTGTTGATTTTTCATATTTTGCGCATGATATTATTTCTAATGAGAATAATAAGGATCGACATTTCGATTTGGTACTTTGATCATATAATCATTCTCATGTTTTCTTGTTAAAGCTTCCCACTTATGCTAATGTGTTGTATAGGGAGATGATGTTTGAGATGGACCTGACTGGAAATTTAGGGTTTAAGGGAGTTACTTTTTCTCTTAGCGGTGACATGAGTTACTTAAAAGTAAATATAAAGTGTGATGAATCTTATAGTGGTTATTGAAAACAAGGTTATTTACAACATCCTCCAGCACCGGGAGAATGTTATTCAAATTTTTATCAATGTAATAAACTGAGACATTCCAAGAGGGTATGAACTGAGGAACCCAAGTACTATAGCTCTTTAGGATGTTTGGGGAACTTCAAGAAGATCTACCAGGACTTTTATCCTTCACACATTGGTATAGAATCATCTCCTCCTCCTAAAACTACGAGGAAATCAAATGCATTACATAAAAAAATGTTCCAGCTGCAAGATAATAGAACGAATCTTCTTCACATGGTAGGAGAGTCTCCAGAGGAAGATGATACGACCCAACGACTAAGAGAGGTACATTTTCTATATCTTTATCAATAGTGACTACTCTATTTGATATTAGTGAATCTCACTAGTTTATTTCAACCCATATCATTAATATGATTTATCTTCCTATGGAGCCACTATCTTGTGCAATGGATATTACTAAACCCCTAGGTATGAAGACAGACCAGGTTCTCTATAGTCCCTCTTATGTCTTCCCTCTATAAAATGTCGATATGGATTGGATTTTTTTGGTTCTCGACATGGAATCTCTTGAAGTCATATTCACAATGGATTGGATCATTTCCAATGAATACTATATTTATTGTTCTATTTGATTGGTCTACATTACTACACCCATTGTACCTCTTTTATTTCAAGATTAATGAGACCCAAGGCTAAGATGATCCCGACCTTCTTATTCAGAGTTGGGGAATGTGATATCAGTGTTTTTTGTTGATTGAGAGAGAGAATCAATGAGTCGTGATCTTCCTTCAACTATCATCAAGTTTCATGTTGTGTTTCCTTATGAATTTTCTACTTTACAGTTGGTAAGAGTGGTTGAGTTTTCATTGCACTTGATTCCAGGTAATCAACCAGTTTCAATTCCCTCTTACCGCATGGAACCAATTGAACTAAAAGAGATGCATTCCCTGTTGGATGATCTTTTTGAAGATATGCCTCATGCTTGTGTTCTCAACTTTGGTGGGGCTTGAGGTGATATTTTTGGAAGAGTTGAGTCTTTTATGTCAATTTTTATCATTATGTGGTCATAATGACTCATTTTGATGCCTTACATGGTCATCCTTATAAATCATCATTGTGTTTATCCGATATTGGTGAGATTTCCATGGTTGGACCGAGTTTGGTCTAAGAGACAATGGAAAATATTCAATCGATTCTTCAAAAAATGTTAACAGTATAGATCTGATACAAATCTTTTGTTGATGACAAGGTATTCATGATGGTTTCACCCAGGTTGGGTCATCGATGACTTGATAGGTAAGAGAAACTTTCACCTCATTATGTTGGACGTTTTGAAGTTATTTAGAAGGTAGGGAATGTTTCACATCATTTTACACTACCATGAAAGATTCTATTGATACATCTTAGCTTTGAATTTTTTTATCTTATCAATCTCATGTTCTGAGTTAGAGTAATATTAAAGTAGAACCTGAATTATCTATGATTGAATGACAAGTCATGGTTGTTGATTCTGAGACCAAGGTAATTTGTGGAATGATTATATCTCGGGTCCATGTGTTATGGCAGCATGGTTCTGATTTTCATGAGATGTGGGAGAGGTAAGAACTTATGAGAGAGCAGTTACCTTATCTTTTTTACACGAAGGCTTCTTCGTGGGCCTTCTGTGGTAAAAAAGTTCCTATGGTGGGGAGGTTTTAACATCCCGTTAATGTTTTTGGGTATTCCTAAACCCTCTTTTTTTAAACTATTAATTTCTTGAGTGGAAAAAAATATTTATTAGTAAAATTTTGATAAATGTTTTAATGGACTTAACTTCCAGTTAACATCTTGGAATATTCAATTGAATATTTTTGGGGTTTGACACTGAGTTAGTGTGTGACTTTGAGGCCCAAAAAGCCTCAATGAAGACTGAATAAAAATAATAAATATAATATACTAATCAAAATGTTTTTATTAAAAATAATTGAAAAACCCCAAAATGGTGCATCACATGCGAAATCAGATACCACTGTTATGTATTAAATATAGTTTTTACCTTAGGAGGGGTATAACATTAGAAGGTGCCAGATATTTGGATGCCTCACTTGTGAGTTAAAGTTATTAAAAAATATTTAATATATTATTTTATTAAAAATGATTAAATATATCCTAAATAGTGTGTTGTATGGTAAATCTGAGATGACCAATGTTTTTGGAATGAGGGATCTACCCTAGATAGTGTATAGCATTTTTATGTGTCGGGTTTTTGGATTCCTCGCTTGCAAAAATAAATATTTTAATTTTAATTTATTTTTTATTTTTTATTTAATCAATAAATCATTAATATCTCTCAAATGGTTCATCGTCTGAGAAGTTCAAGGCCACTGTTGGGTCTGGAATGGGGCGTTTACCCTAAGCGGGGTAAAAATATTATGCCCAATATTTGAGGTTTTTTTTATTTTATGTAAGATAATCAATTTTAAATTTAATATATATATATATATATATATATGTATATGTATATATAAAGAGATCATATTCTCCAAAACGGCAGAACTGCCATTAAAGCATGTAGGAGTTTTCTAAATCCTTCATTTCTTGACTGTTTTTTACTGTTCCAATTTCAATGCCTTAATGAGATAAAATTAAAGACTCTGTGTTAAATTTTCAGTTTTTTCTATTGTTTAAATGAGGTTTTCGGAATTGATGAATGTGAGGAACCTTTTTGGTCTTTTCAAATACATGAATCCTAGTTCTTGCTTGGGGGATCTTTTTGTCATGGTCGAGAGTAACCGAATTCGCTTTTGCGCTATCAGTAAGACTCCATTGGAGATTTTTCTCCCAGATGATGGCATTAGATGATGTCTTCTTCTTCTTTATAGGGAGCTATATGAATAGGGTTTTTATTCTATATTTTTTGTTTATTTTTGTTTATTATTATTACTTATTCAATATTCTCTCATCAATATCATCTACATTATTCATCGGAATTATGCACTATTGCTGTTGTTGGACTCATATCGACTAGAAGAACCTAAATCATATTTTTTCTTAAGGCAAATGTGTATTATTCAATCTGATTTTTCACATTTTAAATAGTTCTTTTTAAATAAATTTATCAAAATGTAAATTATAATAATTATCGAATGATAATTTTAGCAACTTATCAAATAATAATTTTTAGGAAATTATCAGGGATAATTTTTAAATACTTTTATCGAAGGATAATCGCTTTGTTTTATCAAGCTATAATTTATAAATTTTTCCTACAATAATTGATTTTAAATATCAAAGGACAATGACATACTTTACCCAAAATAATTAACAAAAAATTTATTGAATGGCTAATTGTTTAAAATTATCAAATGATAAGTATTTCGATTATTAAAAGATAATAAATTATATATATATATATATATTGATAAACACACTTGGGATAATTTTTTAAGATTATATATTGTTGTTTATTTTGAATATAAAAAGATATATATATATATATATATAGTGAGATATATATTTTTTAATTACTTTGGTAGTTAAGGATAATTTTATTAAAAATTAAATTATGAATATGAAATTACTTGAAATATTGAATTAGAATTTCAAACACATGCGCTGACATAAAATGATAATCTAGATATTATCTAGGAGACAAAAATGTTATCACATGTGACATTCCTTATGAAAAAAATAGATATTTTGGTTCTAGGAACCCTTGATGAACGTCGACCATTATTTTGTCAACGATTATGATAATAAGGCCATGAGGAGGTGTATTGTACCACATAGGGTGGTTTACCTTTACCTCGGACATTGATGAACTTCATATGGGTGTTTCTGTTCTGATTAGCCGAATTGATTAATATTAAATTGTATGAATTATTTAAATAGTTAATTTAAATTTACATTCTTAAAATATCTTTTTGATTAATGTAATGAAATATGAATCTAGTGAAATGATAGATTTGAAATGGTTTTGGAAGGAGATTTTAAAAACCCCCCAATTCCATTGAATTGGGTTGTGTTTATGGAAATTGGTTAATTTAAATTGTGTCTTTGATGGAAATTATTTCAATTAAATTGTTGGATTTAATGGTGGAAATGAATTGTGAAATGATGGAATTGGTTTTTAAGGGATTTCAAATGGGTGAAAATGGCTTAAAATGTTTTAATAAGAACCCAGTGGTTTTATCTTGTAAAAGTGGAATGTTTTTTTATAACGACCTATTTTGGTTTTAAATGAAAACATCAAATTTAAATGAAAGTAAATGATTTCTTTGTATTTTAACACATCTTAAAATAAATTTACCATCATTTATTGTCTAAGAGAACATGAAATATATAGGTATATTTTGTGTTATTTGGACACACTCTATGATTACTAAAACATTATAAAACATACATGCAGTAGGTAAAATCCCATAGGCAATGGGGATGAGTCATATCCAACCAATGCCCAGAGGACGTATGTGTACGCATATTTCCATGATCACTTAGAGAGTGAGAAGTCCTATAGTTGGAAATTAAATTTCACCAATTTATTAGATGACCATGTTGGTCTCTTGTTATTTATATTTGAAATATAAATGTATTCCAATTCTTTTGAAATTCAATACATGCCTGATGAATTTACATGAACTATTTTATGTAACTGTTTTATTTAATCCATTTTTAAGAAATATTCTATCATTTTTAAAGCCTTTGATTAACATATTTTTACATAATTTCATCTATATAGCATGATTTTATAAATTATGCATTAAAATTTCAAATGTGTTTTATTTTAAAAATTGAATGTATTTTTTTAATCAATTATTGGAATCTGTTATGGAATCCATAGTGAGACCCTACTGGGATTCTTATCTCACACCCTACTTATTCTTTTTAGTGTTTGTAGTTTATCTTCTTCTTGGTTCGAGAAAAGGGAAAGGATTACTTAGATATGGATCCAGTTACTAAACCATGGTATTGGTGAGTTGTGTCCTTCAGGACCTAGGTTATGTTTTCCTCATTTTTTTAATTGGGTTTTAGTACTTTGGGCTTATTTATTCGTTATTTTATTCTGGTAATTTACCCCTAGTTGAGTTTTTCTTTGATATGAAAATTATCTTTCCTCTACTACTTTTTCATTTTTTTAGTAAAAAAATCGTTCTCACTTACATGTCATATAATTCTAGGTGCTAGTGTCCAACCCATGGAGATCGGGAATTCCCTTTAGGATATGTCAGCGCCGGCTCGGTTATCGGGTTACCAGGGTACCTGGGATGGTTTGTGACATGAACTCTTGAATGAATTATGGATATTATTAAGGGGATTCACATGATTATGGTGGAAGAAAAAGATCATTAGAAGAACTATGTCAATAATAGGATGATACCTCTATGGATCATTGTTGGAGATCATGTGTTATTTGAAGTTACTCCTCATTATGATAAGAAATGGATTTTCAATGGAGGTATAATTTCTCACCATTTTCTTTACATTTGGATGTGTTGGAATTTATTGTAGTTATCGTGTAATTGATTACACTTTCTCTATAGAAGACAAGGATTCATGAAGACATTCATGTTTCAGAGCTTCATATTTTTATTCATACGAATTCCCATGTCATCTATTCGGGTGATATGGGAATTGAAGAAGACTAATCCATTCAGGAGTGGATTTTATATTTTTAGGAACTCCATGGGAAGGTTTTGTGAAGGTATTATATTTCGATTATTCATTTCCTTTTGCAGCATAGTGGAATAGAATAGAGAACCTAGGAGAATTAGCCAAAGATATTCACTCATTGTCCTATGTTTTTTGATGCATAAATTTATTTTTTTATCAATACATTATTGATATTAAACATTATTAGGATAATGAGACAACCTCATCTTCATCGATGACTTGTTTGTGGATGTACTTATTTAGGAGGTATCTCCCTTGGGAGAATTCTTGGGAGTTGGTTGTCAGTCAGTCATAGCCTTTCCCCTGGATCAATTAAGTGGGGTAGTTGAACCTATGTGATGTTGAGAATATTGAGATCTATATTATGGGGTTGTTTTTTTAGAATACCCTTTTCCCACTTCATTCACTATATGTTTTGTTTTAAATTAATAAAAACATGACTTTTTTATTTTAATCTTATATAAGTGAATGTATATTTCAATATTGTACCTTTACAAGATTCCAATTCCTGGGATACATTAGAGGAGGTACATATTAGGATATTAATAGTTTTAGATAAATAATTTTATGATTGAATAATCTACTAATTGAATTGTATTTCACAATGTGACGGATCAGTTCATGAAATAAGTTCACTTTCACGACCTGATTAAGAGATGGTTGCATGGTAGGGTTCATGATATGAATTGTAGATTCATGAAATGAGTGGATGAGGAATAGATTCTATGAATCTATCCAATTAATCTATAACTAAAAAATTTTATAAATTAAATTACTTTCTTGTATGAATACATTCCTTACGATGTAAAATTATTAACGAAAAACCATTCACTACTGTGTATATTTTGGACCAGTATAGCCTATCAATTTTTAAATATATTTAATGCCCACAACAATCAATATTATAGCCACATTATATTACCACTAATATATATATATATATATATATATATATTAATGGCTATAATAAAGTATAATTTACATAGAGGAAATATTTGATGGCCTCAACCAATTGGGTTGAAAGAAATGATGTCCATTTATAAGAGAATACAAGGGAGATAGTATCACTAGAATTTACAACATATAAATTCCATTCAATAAGTTAAAAACTAAATCATTAGAAAATCCATTTACTGTAGAAGTTCAATCTCATCGACATCATTTCCCAAACCATGCTTGTCAAGCAACCCCAGAAAAATGTCACCATCAGACACCTTACCCTTAAGGAATTCACTAGTGTAATAAAAGGTTGTGTATATAGACAATAACTATATGAATTATATTGTACATTTATGTAAATAAATTATTATATTCATATTTTAATGTTACTTTATAATAATTAATGAATAATTTGGAAAAAAATTATATTTTTATATGATTAAACAAAAAAAATTATTTTATGGAAATATATATATTCAATCAAGACTAAATTTTTTGGAATTAAATAATTTTTTAAATAACTGATATTTTAATAAATTATTATTTCTATAATATATTTACAAAATATAATGGATGATATAATTTTTTTAGGCAAGATGTAGTTTTTATATAGGTAAGAACACTGCTATTGTAAAAAGTACTATTTTTCAATAAATTGTGATTTGTGAATTTAATGTGTACATTCTGATATTTACAGAATTTTTTGGATAAAATAAATATTATTTTTGGAATTATATTATTTAAAATATCCAATATTATATATTTCTAAATATAATGAGGGAGTTTAATTTTTGGGTAAAATTTAAATATAGTATAATTATCTACTATGTATTATGGCATTATAATGTCCAAAATGTGATGTAATATTTTCTATAAAAGGTATCCATGGCCAAATATATATTTCCCATCAAAAATAGTTTTTTTTAATATATTTTATTAATTTTAAAAAACCTATATTTAATCCTCTAAAACTATTAATATATCGTGATGATTTAAAATAATCTCATTATGATCATGGCTAACCTCAACGTCACAAATGGTATTATTTTAATGAGTTAAATTCATTTCCAAATAAATTAATGAAAACCACTCCTCATTCCTGTAAACCATGATAAAAACAATTTTATGGTTTGCGGTTGTTATTATTTTATCATATAGAATCCATAATCTATGTGTGGGGATTAATAAATAATTCCATGCACTTTTTCTAGAAATTCCAACCAACATCCCATTCATATTCAATAAAATTTCATGTAGTAATATGATAATCTTCCATTATATTTATAGATCTATCATATGGTATCAATAATATCACAATAATCTCCCCCTATGTAAGAACCCAGATCATCATTTTAGGTATGGATCTTGATTTTGCGTGTTTTTCAGGAAAAATGAAGATTTGGAAATTTTCTTAGTACATGCCGTGTACCTGGTTTTCGTGAGTGGCTGTGTACTACCCGTGTAATATCTAAGTACATGGACATGTGGACCACCTAAAGTGGGGGCTAGTTGAGGCTAATACACAGTGTGTACATTAAATAAGCACATCGTGTACTTTTCTTTTTTATTATATTAATCAGCTTGGGGTCGCATCTCATCTCCAGAACCCCTTTCTTCTTCTTATATCTTATAAAAGAGAGCGATGTATGGCCCGTTGTTTTTGAGTGCCTCCAGTTCTTCAATCCGAGCTCTGGTTGAAGTGTTGGTAGGTGCGTTAGATTCCCACCAGTGTGTTCTCTCTTTCCCTAGAGCCTCTCTTCCTGACTCCTCCTCTTTCTCGAGTTATTCAAGGTTGAATGATTTGGACCTTTTTGTATATCTATGATGTTCTAGGCCAATTCAAGGGACGAAGATCAAAAGCGTTCATCGTGAAACGTCAAGGTATGTGTTTTTATGCCTTTCAAAGGTTTTCTTTGATTTATGTGTGCCTAAGTATCGATTACACATGATTCGGGTATTTCCTATTAGGAAATTGAACCCTCTTATCATCTGCTTTATATTGATTTATAGATTAAGGGTTTTTGTTAATGTTTTATGCTAGATTTCATGTTTAGGGGAAACCCCATGTGTGTTCTTCCTGGGTTGAATTTTTATGTCCATTTGTTCTAGGATTCCTATGAGGCAGACCTTGTTTCCATCCCATTCATGACAGGTTGGAATTGATTGCTTATTGGTACTACTTGTTAAATACATGTTTTATGCATTATAGATAATTATACTTGTTGTAGTTGATATTACTTTGGGCTACTAGATATCATTTTTTCATGATTGTATTACTCATGGATGTGAGAACCTAGTGTAGTTAGACCATAGGGGGAATTGATATTGAGGACTTCCCCAGAGTGTCTCTTATATTTACATTGTGAGACCATAGGGGGGATTGATGGTGAGTGATCTGTCAAAGTTTTTATAGTATACCATTACGAGACCACATGGGGAATGGATTTTGAGTGCTTCCTCGTAGAGTCTGTATTTTATCATTAAAACACAACATGGGGAATTAATGGTGAGTGATTCCTCAGAGGGACTTTGTGTTTCTTAGACCAAAGGGGTTAGACTGTGTGAACTTTCCCATAGGTTTGTTATATCTTTATTGAATTGATTAAATGTTGATCTAGAGGGTTTAGACTATGAGAACTTTCCTAGAGGGTTGTTTTTTAATGATGATTATGATGATTCTTCTGATCCAAAACAAAAGCCTAGACTCAATATTATTTGATTAATAAATGGTCTTCTAAGACATCTATTTTTCAATTACACAGGGGATACATATCTTAGGACAGATCCTGATATTTCTTTATTCAAAAGTTTGAATAATTAATAAATGTAAATGAATGTAATTGAAAACTGTAGGATTGTTTACTTTTGAGTACTTCCTTTTTTTTGCTTCATTTTTCTTATTTCCTGTAATATATATTCACTGACAATTATGCATAGATCTTTTTGTGGTTGCCTACTGGGATTCTTCCCACACATTGTTTGGGTCATGATATTTGGCCCCAATAGATTATATGGTTGCAGGTATAGATAAGGGAAGGATCCCTTGTTCATCTGGTACTTGATTGTAGTTGGAGTTGGGGAGCATGTGACTAAGATAAGGATTATGATGCTATAAGAGTTTACTAGTTTTATTTTTTACTTTGGTTTAGTACTGTATTTCCAACATTGTGACTTGTTTGGCTACTTTCCTAGACATATGTGACATGCATCATTTATATATGTTCTCTAGTTGTTTATTTACTATCAGTCTTCTGCTTTTTACTTCTTTTGCATGGTATTTTTGCTCCCTTTGTTGTTATTATTTGTTATTCCACTGTGAATACTCTACCAATGAGGGTATAGTTTCCCTACTATCACACACAAGGCCCTATCTACTAGTCATAAGCCTCTGGCATTTTGGGAAATGTGTTTGATGCTATGTGACCAACCGGGTACGGGACACCTTTGTGCGGAACCTGTAACTAGGGTGTTAAAAGTGGTATCAGAGTGGGTTTTTTCTACTTTGACTTACTATTTGGGGCCAATTGACAGGGATAGGAAGTAATAGGTAGTTGTTAATAAGTTTTTCCTGGGAGTAGCTAACTCGTTTACAGGGAAAATCCATGTTACCTCGAATGTTTCAATTCTTCTGGTTTTGTAATTGATAAAGTTGATTTGATTTCACCATTGGTTGACGCACTTTATTTTTCTGTTATCATTGATATTATTGAGGTTCATTTCTATTGAAACTCGATGGGATGAGGGTATTCTATCTCATTCATATTATAGACACTTGGTACGGATCACATGTCATGCATTCTTGACATGCCATTTAGAGTGTATTACTGATTGCATGCTATTTTGATATATTTTGTGCTAAATATTCATGTTGTTATAATAGATTCCTTGATAGATTACCTACTATTTTGATAGGGTATCAGGATATATAATTTTTAATTTATATGGACGCCAAAATTTGGTCCCTGAGGTGTTATGGTTCCTATTGGATCAGAGTTTGGTGGATCATGTTTGAACATTATTTGAATTTTTTCTAGTTATGATGTGAATAAGGATGCCAAAGTTATAGTCGTGGGAGTATGGGCTCTCATGGGCTGGAATTTTTCTTTCCTTGGACATAAAATTAAGTCTTTAAGGGTTGTGAATAAGATTCAGAGGTCTACTATCCAAAAACCCAAACAAAATAGTGTGTGGTGTTATGAACACACACCATGTGTCCTTATTTTCTATAAGAAAACACTTTTCTTAATTACATAGTGTGTACTGTATGTACACACCGTGTAGTCTCCAACCGTGTGACTGACTGTGTGAGTAGAGACATGGGATTTGAGAACATGGGCAGAAAACACTGTGTACTGGGAGTACGTGTCATGCCAAAAAGGCTAAGTATTCAGTCATGTGACTAATGACATGAGTGGATAATACTTAGGTTGTACATGTCGTGTCCCATTCTTAAACGCCATGTAGAGTTGACCGTATCTCTGACCATGTGACTAACGACACGGGTGGTTATAAAATAAGTGGTACAATCCATGTTTAGTGTTAACACACTATATAGTGTTACTCGAGAGAGAACAGTGTGGTTTGGCTGTGTAGAAGAACTCAGGCAGGAGGGAAAGATTCAGGTACACTCTGTGTCACAGGAGGAACACACCCTGTGTGGGGGTGTTACATGACCAAGTGTGGTAGAGGTACATGCCCATATATAAACCTAAGGGAAAATGTTGTGTGGAGGGTATAAATGGCGTGTAACCCTATTTTGAAAAACATGAATGTTTTTTTTTTACTATTACGTTCTTTCACTTATATATTTTATTCCTTGATAATCTAGAACTGAGGTGTGCACTTGACCTTGCAGATTCATGCTACCAGGTGATCCTCCAGTTTTACCCTAGATACAGGTCAATGATTAGACATCGAAAATGGTAGATCAGGTACTACCATCATATCCTCCTATAGTGCTAGTCTTGGCACCGGCTATTATACCAAACATAGGTGCTGATGCACAGTTCCGAGAAGGCTTTATGAGGTTTATGTAGACCTACCTGGGAGAACCACATCCTTCCCCGCCTATAGTAGAGTTGATGTGCGGTTTTTAGCAGCAGCATCCTCCCACATTCGCAGGGGATGGAGGACCTCAGGATGTAGATTCATAGTTAGAAACCATGATGTCTATCTTCGAGCATCTCGAGACACCACTTGAGAGGATATTGAAACTCGCAACCTAAATGCTTCGAGATTCCACCAAGAGATGGTGGGATGTGATATCAGGGGTGGGACACCAACCAGTTATGAATTGGGATGAGTTCCAGTAGAACATCTATGACTATTTCTATTCGGAGACCTTGAGGTCCAACTAAGACCGAGAGTTCATGGGTCTGGAAGAGGGTAATCTTTCAATCATGGAGTATTCTTCTCACTTCACATAGTTGCAGCGCTTCACACCAATTCCGGGGGTGATGAGTTATTTTTTACCAGGAAGATTAGGATGGTCTTAGACATGACATCTAATCCCTAGTGATCACCTTCAGGTTGACTTCTATATCTTCTATAGTCAATCAGATGCTAATCATTGAGCATAATCTGAGGTATTATGGAGTTGTGAACTAGGACGGTTCTGCATCTAGAGTTGGTACTTCTCTGACTGATAGTAGGAAGTACTGCAGGGATTCTACATGTGGAGATCCGAGTAGACGGGATACTCCTTTAGGTAGCCAGGTGGTATGCTACTAGTGTTGTAAGAGTGGGAATACAAGTCCTCAGTGCCCGAGAGACCCATTAGAGTGTCGATCTTGCATAAATATGGGTCATATTCAGTATTTTTGCTGGTTTTCTCACAATCAGCTAGTGATAGTAGTTCTCCAATGACTCCATGTTCATGAGTAGGACCACCTGTTTCTCATCAGTCTGGGAACTAGAGTTCATCTAGCTGTTCAGGCCAAGGAGGAGGTGGTGGCCATGGTGGCTACTTGTCAGGCTTTCAGTGATATTAGGGTGGATCACCTTAGGGTTGTCGGGTAGGGTCACGGGACTGCGGTACAGGTCAGAAATTTATAGTGGAGAAGACCCAATAGGAGAAGGATCCCATACCCTCTACGGTTAGATTTACAGTTCTAATTTTTTCAGTTTAATCTTCAAAATTATTTTGATACATCGGCTTCCAAAAAATTCATATCTTTTTCCATTGTGGAGAGTCTTGGACTCTGTATCATTACTTTTGAGGATGTTATGATGCTAGGCACTCCATTGGGGATTAGGACGACTAGTGTACATCAGTGCAAGGAGTTCCCTCTTAATGTTGGTGGGTTTCACTTCTTATGGGATCTCTATATCCTAGAGATTATAGGCTTATATTTCATTCTCTAAATGGATTGGATGGTCTCCTTTCATTCCTTTGTTGACTTCTATCATTGTAGGGTGAGTTTCACGTCAAGAAAGGGTGGGTATTTTCTATACAAGGGTAAATGGGATGTCCAGGCGAGTAGAGGAGGACCTAAGAATCTTGGGTTAGGTGGAATAACAACCCAAATAGATAGTTTAAATCCAGATTCCCAGGGACTTCACAGATGTACTTTCCTCCATTAGTGGATCGTTTCAGGGATATCTTTCCAGATTAATTTTCAGGTTTACCTCTAGAGTGAGAGGTATATTTCTCTATTGATCTTGTTCTAGGAGAGGCACATGTGTCCATTCGTCCTTATAAGATGGCTACCCTAAAGTTACATAAGCTCAAGAAGCAGTAAGTGGAGTTACATGAAAAGGATTCCATCTGACCCAGTACTTATCCTTCAGGTTTGTCTATAATTTTTGCGAAGAAGGTGGAAGATACCCTCAGATATTGTTTGGATTATCAGAAGCTGAACCAGTTGATGGTCAAGAATCGATATCGCTTTCTGAGGATTTACGATCTCTATGATCACGATTGAGGAGCCCAGGTGTTCTCGAATATTTAATTGAGATACATTTATCATCAATTTCATGTTAGACCATCATATATACCTCTTACATCCATTCGGAGCCAGTATAGTCTATACAAGTATGTGGTTATGCCATTCGGTCTCATGAACGCATTGGTAGATTTCATGGAACTGATAAACTAAGTGTTCCATCCATACTAGGATTCTTTTGTGGTAGTATTCATGGAGTGAATCTTGGTTCACTCTCACACTCGACACCTCCATTCCACCCATCTTGTGATCATTTTGAGTACACTGAGAGAGCATCATTTATATGATATTCTCTCAAAATGCCACTTTTGGATGGACCCGGTTCAATTCTTGAGTTTGTTATCTTTGAGACAGGATTATCAGTAGACCTAGAGAAAGTGAGAGAAGTAGTTTCTAGGGAGCATCAGAAGAACTTCTTTGAGTTACAGAGTTTTTTGGGGCGGGATGGATACTACAGACGCTTTATATAGGACTTTTCACACTTAGAAATTCCATTGAATGTCCTGACTATAAAAGGTGAAAAGTACTTGTGGATAGAATCCTGCAATTTATCCTTTTAGGAGCTAAAGGGGAGATTAAATTTAGCACCGATACTGATTTTTATGGATTTGGTAACGAGTTACACCATTTACTTCAATGCATTAGGTACCGTACTTGGGGAAGTTCTTATGTAAGGGGAAGGAGTCATTGCATATGGGTGTCAGCAATTGAGTCCACATGAGAGGAATTACCTGACACACGATCTCGATTTGGCTGCAGTTGTGCATGATTTTCAATGTTGGATACATTACTTTTTGAGAGATCATTTTTTTTGTTTTCACTTACCACAAAAGTCTCAATTATATCTTTACTCAGTGTGATATGAATTTGAGATAGCAAATGTGGGTTGAGTACCTTTAGTCATTTGACTTTGAGCTTTCCTATATGCCTGGGAAAGGCAATGTTGTGGTTGATGCTTTAAGTAGGAGGACTCAGATACATGTAGTTCAGGAGTCCAGAAATGAGTGGCAGCTTAAGGCTCTATTATCTAAGATGTGTTTGGAGGTGAAAAAAAGATAGGGGAATACATTTCTTTCTTCTGTAGTTTTTACGTCTACTCTACTAGATCGGGTGTGAATGAGGCAGCTATCTGAATCCAAAGGCCTAGTCCTATAGGAGAGTGTGTCAGGCGAGGACCCTACTCCTAGGTTAACTATAGGCAAGCATGATATCTTGATCTTTTATGGATGTGTATGGGTGTCAGAAAACATACGCGAGAAGATGATGTGGTATTTTCATTCACCATCTTGTGAAGTTCATCCTAGTGTCACTAACATGTATCATGATTTACCATATCAGTATTGGTGGCCAAGAATGAAGAAAGTTGTTTCTGGTTTTGTGATGAGATGTTCCACCTGTCAGCAGGTGAAGGAAGAGCATCAGTGACCAACAAAGCTATTACAACAGTTTCCAATTCCTGATTGGAAGTGGAATGATGTTGTGATGGCTTTCGTGATGGGGTTACTAAAGTCACCTCAATGGAATGATGTGGTTTGGGTTTTCATTTACAGACTCGCAAAGATTGAAAATTTCTTACTGATCAAGGAGACCTCTAGTGTTGATGAGATTTTAAGGTTTTACATGTCATAGATTGTACAGTTTCATGGGGTTCCACACTCTATCATTTCATACAGGGATGGTCGTTTTACTTCTCGTGTCTGGCAAGGACTACAGAGAGCTTTGGGTACATAGGTACTTCTAAGTATATCTTACCATCCCAAGACAAATTTCTAGTCTGAGCGCATGATTTAGGTTTTGGAGGACATGCTTCGATCAGGTGTCCTGGATTTCAGGGGTTCCTGGGAGAGACACATACCCTAGGAGAGTTTTCCTACAATAAAAGTTTTCCGGCAACGATTCAGATGGAACCTTATGAGGCTTTGTACAATAGGAAATGCCAATCACCCCTATGTTGGCTGGAAGTAGGAGAGGCATCTATGTTGGGACCTTTTCTTGTCCAGGATACTACTGATCATGTGGAGTTGATTCAGAAGAGGATGGCTACTATAAAATCATGGTAGAAATCTTATTATGATCGATGGAGATTACCTCTGTTGTTCGAGGTTAGAGATTAGGTTTTCTTACTTGTCCCACCGAGGGTGGGACACAAAAGGATCAGGTGATAGGGTAATCATTCACCAAGATACTTCGGGTTTTTTGAGGTTTTGGAGAGAGTTAGTCCGGTTTCCTATCGGTTGTAATTACCTCAGAGGTCTGATCTATGCATGGCGTTTTCCATGTTTCTCAGCTACAGTGTTACTTTTCAGACTCGTCTCACATTTTTTCCACCCGAGGAGGTTGAGTAGAAGGAGGATGCATCCTTAAAGGATCACCCTGTATGGATTTTGTATCGTAGTATAAAGGTTCTCTATGGCTGGTATGTTCCTCTGGTTTGGGTGCCATGATAGCACGGTCGCGTACAAGATGAGACTAGGGAGAGGGAGGCCGATGTACGATCCCTGTGGACAGAGTTGTTTTAAGTTTCTTCTTCACCACCCTTAGAAGTGAAATTTGGGATGAATTACTTCAAGGGGGAAGATTTTAAGAAAATAGATCTTTAATTCTGGAATGGATCTTTATTTCGGGTGTTTTTTTTGAAAAAGTACGATTTGGAATTTTTTTTATGTACACGTCGTGTACTCCTGAGTACATGCCATGTACCTGGTTGTTGCGAGTGGTCATGTAATGGCTGAGTACATGTCCATGTGGACCGACTAACATGGGGATTGGTTGAGTCTAGTACGTGGCGTTTACATTGAATGAACATGTTGTGTACTTTTCTTTTTATTTGATTAATCAGACTGGGGTCGTGTCTCATCTCTAGATCCCCTGTCTTCTTCTTGTGTATCAAACAGGAGAGAGACATACGACTGGTTAACTTTGATAGCCTCTTGTTCCTCCATCAGATCCCTGATTGAGGCACTACTAGGTGTGTTGGATTCCCATCAGTGAGTTATCACTTTCCCTAGAGCCTCTCTTCATGATTCCTCCTCTTTCTCGAATTATTCAAGGTTAAATGATTTTAACCTTTTTGTAGATCTATGATATATTAGGCCGATTCAAGGGTCATTATTCTAGAGTATTCATAATACAATGTCGAGGTAGGTGGTTTGTTTCTTTTCAGAGGTTGTCTTTTAGTTATATATGCCTAAGTGATGATTTCCCATGATTTGGGTGTTTGTGTTAAGGAATTAAACCCTTTTATCATCTTTTTTAGATTGATTGATAGATTAAGGGTTTTCATTGATGTTTTCTGCTAGATTTCATGTTTAGGGGACACCATGTGGGTGCTTTTCTGTGGGTAAATGTTTATGTCCATTTGGTTCATCATGCCTATGAGGCAGAACTTATTTTATTTCCATTATTGACATGTTGAAATTGATTTCTTATTGTTGTTGCTTGTTAAATTCCTATGTTATTCATTGTAGATGATTATACTAATAGTATTTGAGATTACTTTGGTTAGATGGATATTCTTTCTGTGCGATTGTATTATACAGGTCTGTGAGAGCCTAATGTAGTTAGACTATAGGGGGAATTGATGATGAGGGATTCCCCAAAGTGTCTTTTATATTTACATTGCTAGACCATAGGTGGGATTGATAGTGAGTTCTCCCTTAGAGTGTCTATAGTATACCATTACGAGACCACATGGGGAATGGATGTTGGGTGCTTCATCAGAGAGTCTGTAGTTTAACATTAAAATACCATAGGGGGAATTTACAGTGAGTGCTACCTTAGAGAGTCTTTGTTTTTGTGATACCAAAGGGTTTATACTGTATGAGATTTCTTAGAGGGTCATTATATATTTATTGAATTGATGATATGATGAACCAGAGGGGTTAGACTATGAGAACATTTCCAGAGTGTTGCTTTTTAAAAATGATTGGGAGGAGTCTCCCAAGCTAAAACCCATGATTGGACTCTATCGTATTTGATTGTTAAATTGTCTTATGAGACATCTAATTTTTTATTACACAGGTGTTACAGAGTTTAGGATAGATCCCATTATTTTTTTATTCAATGATTTGAATAATTAATAAATGAAAATGAATGTAATTGGGAACTATCGGATTGTTTAATTTTGAGTACATCTTTGTTTATTGCTTCATTTTTCTAATTGCCTTCTATATATATTTACTAATAGTTAGGAATAGATCGTTTAGTGGTTTCCTCCAAGGATTTGTCACACACCCTATTCGGGTCAAGATTTTGGGCCCAAATAGATTATATGGTTGTAGGTATAGATATGGGAAAGCGCCCTTCTTCATGAGGTACTTGATTACAGTTGGAGTAAGAGAGAATGGGACCAAGCTAAGGCTTGTGATGCTACATGAGTTTACTAGTTTTATATTGTACTTTGGTGTGGTACTATATTTCCATAATTGTGACTTGTTTGGATTCTTTCCTAGACATATGTGACATGAATCATTTATATATGTGACATAGTTGTTTATTTACTATCATTCTTCGGCTGTTTACTTCTATTGCATGCTATTGTTTCTCTCGTTGTTGTTGTTATTTGTTATTCCGCTATGAATACTCTTCTAATGAGGTCATAGTATCCCCACTATCACACCCAAGGCCCTCACTACTAATCAATAGCCTCTGGCGTTTAGGGAAATTCACTTTAGTCTATGTGACCAACTGGGTACAGGGCACTTTTGGGCTGCACCCGGAACCGGGACGTTACACCCTAGGCATTTACCAGCACCCCCTCAAGGTAAGGCATCCCCATATCTTATTTTCCAATCAAGCACCAATTTTTTATTTGGACATTTCAATCCGAATTTATTATGTTTTCATTCCATTATAAATATCCATTTACTATACAGTTGATGATATATGAAATAGATATCATATAGCCCCTCTCTTTATAACCATTACCGACGATGTTGTAATTTTAAATTAAGGTATCATCTCCTTGCCCTCATATTTCAAGAACCTTAATTATATTATTCTATTTTAATTCTAATTACTCTTGTTGGAATATGATTTTAAAAAAACATCATGTTTTTTGTTTTATTTCCATGTGATGAGAGACCCTATTCAATAATATTAATCCATCCCTTGAATCGTTTTGTACCCTAGTAATGCTGTCAAAAATTTCTTAAGATTCTCTATAAAGAAATTTTTTTTTGTTAATAGTTGTACCATTTCCACTCAAGTGTATTTGACAAAATGTACATTTTAATGAATGGACCTATCATCCCGAATTGGGTGACATACATTATTACATTGGAATGATTGCAATGAATAAAATCCTAAGAGACTGATCAGTTTATATGTCTTAGAAACTAGATTACATACATGATACTGATTTTAAATTGGGAATAAAAAAATTAGTAAATAAAATAATAAAATGTGCCACATCCCTGAAACTCATTCCAAGTATTCATATTCATACCATGGGAAATAGAAAAAAATATTGGTGTCCTCAAATTCTCAGTAAGTTTTGAGTTAAATGGAAGATATTATGAATCGATAAGAATATGCAATAAGGTAGTGTAAAATTTTGAGCACAAATTCCATTTAAACAACTAGACATGGAATAATCAATATGGAAAGTTAAAAAACTAAAAACACAATCCATTTAAATATCAAAAAAAATAGATCAATATGGAATGATAAATAACTAAGAACATATTCCATTTAATCTAAATTCTGATAATGAAATGCATCCATAAAATTTTTTCAATGTAAAAATATTATTGATAATATTAACTAAAATATGAATGATAGAAATTATTAATTATTTGATGTCATGTTTACCAGGAAGATGATACCCTTAACATCATGATCAATTCTCAAGACAGTTTTTTAATACAGGGTAAATGAACATTTGATGGGGATAACTAATTTATCTCATGAGGCTATTGATTCATTGAGGGTCTATCATTTACCAGGACCAACTCTTGTTTTTAGGTACAATTAATTCCTTATATATACAATTGACTATTTATTTTAGGAATAATATGCCTTATCCTTAAATATCCATATTGAGTAAATGATATTGATTTAGCAATATTTATCTAGGTAATAAAACAAATTACAATCTAAATAACGTATATAAAAATGTTATAATGTTTAGGAAATAATAACTTCGATCATAAAACAATATACATATATATATAATTTAGATTTATTTCCCAACTAAAATTAGAACATGAAATTAATTACTTCAATAGAAATCTAACAATCAAAAAAGAATGTGAGATTGGTCAATGACTTTTACAACTCTTTAGTTTTCATATAAAATCCCCTTAGATGAAATAAACCAAAATGAAACATGTAATTCCATGATGAATGATGCAATAATTATATTTCATGTCAAAAGGGTAGAATATACACTATATAAAAGTTAATTGGAATATAATAACAAATATGTTTCAATGGATTGTAAATTTATATGAAATCCATTACCTTACACTTCTATTAGTCGAACATGATTTAACCTCAATTATATTGGTTTTAATTATGTCATTGAATTATTATAAAACTATATTAATTTTTATAATATCATAATGTTCCTTTAATAAAATCATATCACCCTTCTCTTAAAAATAAATCATTTTTTTCTATTTTATGAATTAATTTCCTTGTTTCTCGAGTACGCTTTGACACGATATTTTTTATTCAATTTACGTTGATCATGATTTCATAATATCTATAATTTAAACCATGATGAAACTATACTATTTATTCATTATAAATTTATTTAATTCAATCCACATAATTTTTTGAGAGAAAAATAAATGTATTAGTCATGGACACTATAGGATGAACGTACACATGAACCTTGCTTCAATTTTCCTGTCGTATTAAATTAAATAACTCTAAAATATATATTTTTATATTATTATTAAAATATCGTATTTATATCACATATATAAAATATATTTATTAGATTCATCATTTATGCAATCCATGTAATGTTTGAATGAATCAGATCGCTTCATGAGGCTGTAGTGTGTTGTACCGATGAGTGACGATATCATATTCCCATAAAATGGAAATAACGAAGGTAACTCTGATATAATATTCAATAAAGAATAATAATATCATAAGTATAATATATATATATTATAATATATTAATCCATAATTATTCTCAAACATGAATCGTGCTAATGATATATCTAATTACATCTGTTCGTGAGGTGGTAGTCTTCCACACACACAAACAATGATTGTGTATCCCATTTAATATAAGTGTGTGATGTTTTATATTTTACCCTTAACCTAAAAATAATATATATAAATATTATACTGAGGTTATTATTTAATCATGATAGAATAATAATATGAGAAGGTGGATGCAAAAATAAAATAAAGAGGCTTCTAGAATGACATTATCTCCTCTTCGGGTATCCTCCTTGGGTTTTCCCTTATTCGTTCATTTATTGTAATTATACCCATTATAAGACCTATAGGATAAAGGAAATGAAGTTTGGGAGATATTTGGGTTATTTTTGGATGAACTAAAGGGCTTTGAGAGGTGTCATGAATGGGGTAGTGTGTGGCTTTTTATGAGTGAGGGAGAAGACACACAAGGAATATTAAAAAGAATTTAGGTGTACCAATGTATTTTACTACCAAGTGTCTTTGATAAAACTAAAAATTATATATTATGTTGGTATTAGTTGTAATATTTCAATATAATGGGTTTTTTACTTTTGTGGAGTCTTTTTTACTCCTTATATTATATGTTTAATCATTAAGTAATATCATTTTTACATTAATCACCATTATTAATTTTAACTATTCTCACTAATCAAAATGTTGAAAAATTACATTTACCTTATTAGAAATTTAAAATTATTATTACTCAAAATATAGAATTATTTTTCCCAAATTCAATCCAAATAAGGTGAAAACTTATTTCAAAATTATTCCCACAGATTTAATTGGAAAGTGGGGTTTGAAAGTAATTTTTTTCAAATATTGGAATATTCAAATCCAATATTAAATAGATCCAAATAAACTAAATTGGAATAATATATTTTTAATTTTAATATTTTAGCTTTAAAAATAATCCAAAATATTAGTTAAAAATTTTATTTATTTAGATGAAACGATTGTTTTCAATTAAAATTCATTATTTTTAACTATTAATCAAAAAAATTAATCTTTTCAAAATAATATAAAATACACCCTAATATAATTTTTAATTTTCAATCTAAAAAAATTCCCTTTAAAAAAATACATATTTTTTTATATAATTTAAATTGTTACTATATTATGTCTATCAATTATATTTTATCAATTTCAAAACATATGATTAATTTTGTAATATATAAATTTCATGAATATCATCCAATAATAGGAATTAATTTTATTTTTTAATATAAAATTTCTTGGGTGAATAAATCATTTTTTATAAATACATTTCATTTATATTCAATTTGTTTTATATTCATTTATAATTAATTTTTCACCAAAGAAATCAGAAATATATTTCCATAATTTAGTTAATCTTATTTCTGACCATAAATTTAACTCCTATGTGATTATTTTCATTTTAAATAACATTATTAGTATTATTCAAAAAAACATTTTCTTACATGTAATGCATATTTTAAAATAATTTTGTTGTTATGTGTAATGAAAAATAAATATATTGTTGTGTGTAATGAATGAAATACATTGTATTGAATTTATTTAAAATGGTAAATATATTGTAAATTCTCAGGATATAATATACTCTTCAATTATTGGTTTTTTCATGTCATAGGTGTTATCGAATAAATTTTTCTCTTTATATAATTTTAGGGAGTTACATTCTCCCCGTAATTAATAAATAGAGTCCTCACAATTTAAATATGATCTTGGTAATTAACAATTTGATATTTTAAAATACATTTATTGAAATCTCATATCATAAGAAGTGTTGAAATAAAAATATCATAAAAGAGAGACTGAGAATTAAAATGGTCATATAAAATAATCCTTAACCATGTTTCCATGTAGGAGAACATTGGTTGTATGTGATGATATATACATGGAAGAAAATTTTGAATAACTATAGAAATATATTTTGGTCACTACTCAAAAGTAGGTATGTGATTAATGGAAACAAAAGGGCCTCAATACCATAAATTTTTTATGATCTAAAATATTTTCTGATTCATCGGATATGAATGTAAGAGAATAATTTTTTTTCATGATCATTTTACGAATGGTGAGTAATTTGTATAGTGTATAAGAATATAATAAGATATTCTTACATGATATGTTTCTATTTCATAAATAAAATTTCATCCTTTGGTTAAAATTCGATCAATTTCCAATTAAAAACATGCCCAATGAATGGAATATTGGAAAACTGATTTATCATTCCTAATGCTATAAAATTCACATTTAATAAGTCATAAGGTCTATGCAATATTGACACATCATTTCATATATTTGTAACTATTTCCCTAAACAAACATGGTTAGGTAAAGTTGTTTAATATAATACAATATTCACTAAACCCAAATATTTCCAATAATATCTAATCATTAATAATTATCTTCAATAATTTATCTAAAAAAATGAAACATTAACCAATACATTACATAAGATAGTGGTTGGAGCTAAACCCTTATCATCTGTTGATGATGGGTTCAAGACCCCCAGCTATTCCAGAGATGTTTGGTCGAATCCTTCCATATGAGTATACATTTTTATAAAACCATATTAATATAATTCATATGATATTAAAAAAACATATGATGGACATCTTTGAAATAAAATTGTTCATTAAATATCATTTTTTACTATATTTTTCAAAATAATTTTTTCATTTACAATTATTTATTATTATTTTTACAAGTTTTAAAAATTTTATTTGACTACTACTACAAAATCAATAATTATGGTATCAACCCAAGTGGTTATTAAAACTTATAAGCTTATGTTGATAAAAATTAATATTTTTATTCCCCAAATAATTTTTTTTCACTAAATCATAAACGTTTCATAAATTTCTGCAAAAAATTCATTAATCATGTTGGTGTTTTGACACATAAAACCTAATAAATTTATTAATTAATTTGAACATATGATAAATCTTAAACCGATAAACACACAATGATATCCATAAAAATTATTTAAATGAAGACACATATTCTTCTAAAAAATAACACAGTCCATAGATGTATCATGATTATTTTAACAAAAATATCATTTATAAAAATACATTTATAATATATTTTAAAAATATTAATAAATAATTCAACCATTTTATTTTAAAATATGTACATTCTTGGAAAAGGGTTTATCCAGAGGCATTCATTTTCATTATCTATTCAAATAATTCATTATGGTTTGTAAAGGAAATGTTACTTATCTTAAGCATATCCATTGAGAGTGTCAAAAATTTGTGTAGCAAGGCCTGTTATCATGCACCAGTTCTCAATCGAGTCTAGACCAATATGGTGTTTTGGGGTTTTTATTCCTATGTACATCTGATCCAGAGCCATATTCACTTGTAGTATATAAACAGGTATGTATTTTATGGAAAACCCACAAAATATGCACCTTAAAAATTATTTAGTATGTTCTTCTATGCTTATACTCAAATTTTATCATAAGGATATGTTGCATAATATATTTTTTCCTAAGTTTTGTTCTGATGGTTGCTACTAAACATTCTTAGATACTAATTTTAATGACTCGACCCCAGTATCCTGAAGTCGATGCCTTAATTAAGTTGTCATGATTACGAGGAATCCATTCCAAAAGGACTGATCATATTAGAATTTTTGGAAACCAGATTACATAGTTGATGCCCATTTTATAATCATAATAAATATAATAATACATAAAAAAATAAAATACTCATAATCCTTGATACTCATTCCAAGAATTCATCTTTATAATCTTGTGGATGGAAAGAAAATTAGGGTGAGATCGAATTATTATAAATGGGTTAATACATCAGAATACATAATTTACAATTAATGATAATAAATATGAAAATTTTAATAACTTATCACACATTATATTTAAATGACTACATAGGGAATAATCAATATAAAAAGGTAAATAATTGAATGAACATTCCATTTAGATAAATGGATAAAGAATAATCAATGTGAAAAGGTAAATAACTATACACACCTTACATTTAATCAATAAGCAAAAAATGAAATGAAACCATATAATTTTCCTTTGTTAAAAAATATTAGATAATAATAACTGAAATCTGAATACATAAATTTTTTAATTATTGTATTTATCTAGTTCTTATCTTTAGATAGTATAAAACAACTAGTTGAAAACTAATCTGGTTTGGCCAACTGATTTATCTTATGATACAACTTATGCATCGAGGGGATGTCATTAACCGGGCCCTATAAAAATTTTCAAGCTAAATTCATTCCTCATATATCAAAAATTCTATATAATAAATGAACAGTATCCCCTATCACCAAATACCCTTATTGAGTAAAAGATATGTATTTTTTTATATTCCCCAAGATAATTAAATAACATCCATATTAAAATGAATTGGTAAAAATGTTATATGGTTTATGAATTAATAATAAATATTATATAATAATTTAAAATTTTAATTGAAATTTAATTTCCAAAGGAAAATTACCACAATGATGTGATTTCTTCATGATAAATATAACAATCAGAGAAGAAATATAGATTGTTCAATAAAATTTATCACTTACTTATTTTCATTTAAAACAATATTTAATGAAATAAATAAAATTGATACTAATAAAACTATTATTAATGAATAAATAATATTATTACATTTCAATGTGGATGTATATACTTCACATAAAATTTAACAGGTAAAAATAACAAATAATTCTCAATGGAATATAAATTGAGATGAAATCCCTTACCACACTCTTCCTTTTGTCAAATGCGATTTGAAGTCCAATAAAATAGTTTTAAAAATGTTATAAACCTATTACATAGCCATATTAATTTTTATAATATCATATATTATCCTTTTATAATAACTTATCACCCATATGTCAATAATCATTCATTATTTTTAATGTTTCGGTAGATAACTGCCTTGTTTTTTGAGAATGTTTTCACTTTTTTTGTTCCTCTTGTATAAATCATGATTTAATAATCTCCATAAATTAATAAATTATGATTATATCATATATATTCATTATATACATATTTATAGTATTCCATAAGTTTAGTGATAGGATATGAAATTCACTGTTCGTAGAGATGTTAGGTCGTATGTACGCATGAACACTACTTCCATTTTATTGTCATACTATAAGAAAGAAAAGTAAATCAAATATTTTTTATTTTATCATTAAATTATAATATTTATTGCATATATAGTTATTATTTTTATTAAATACATCCATAATAAATAACATTTAATGTGTGAATGAATCACATCGTTGTGTAAGGATGTAGATTTCGGTATAGAGGGGCACTATTATCATATTCACACAAAATGGAATGAATGAACCTTTCGATGATATAATTATTACAAAAGAATAATAATTTCATAAATATAATATATATCATATATAAAATATATATCCATCATTTTTCACAACCATTAATGATAGTAATATATGATGAAACGATATATGTTTGCAAGGCGGTTGTCTTCTGTAGACCCAAACGATGATTGAATGTTACATTTGATGAATGTTTGTATTTTTTTAGTCCATATCATTAACATAAAATCACCTAAATATATTTAAGAAACTAATATTATTATGTAATAAAAATATATGATTATTTGTATGATATGTATTGGGAAATAAAATACATTTGTTTTTAGAAATACATTACCTCTTCTAAGAGTACCCTTCATTGGTTTTCACTAATGCATTCATATATTGAATTTATGCCCAATATAATTTCTCTGTGATGAGGGGAGTGACATTTTGGAACTATGTGGTCTGGTATTTGTAGATACAATGTGGTTTGATATGTGTGAATAAGGGGGAGATGGGGTTGACTTTTATAATTGACAAAGAGGACACACATGGAATTTTTTAAAAGAATTTTGGTGTACCTATGTTTTTTACACACCAAAAAAATTCTATAATACAAAATATTTGTACCTATGGGGGTAATGGTATAAATATTTCTATCCATTGGGTGTTGGAAGAATTTTTCGTCTTTATTACAACTTATATTCTATGATTAATCATTAAGTATTCTCTTTTATACGTTAATCACAATAATTAATTTTAACTGTTTTCCCTAATAAATTTTGTAATAAATTTATGTTTAACATAATATATATTATAAATTATTCTAATTCCAAATATGTAATCCCTTTTTCTATACTAAATTCACATTAGTGGAAAAAATTAATTTAAAATTAATATTGAAGATGTGGCGGGAAAACGGTGTTTTAAAGTTAAATTATCATAAAGACTGAAATTTTTTATATAAAAATTGAGTATTAAATTGATACCAATGAAATAAATTGGATTAATAGATCTGACATTGAAATATTTTGAACTTAAAACCAATTCAAAATATAATTTAATATTGTAATTTATTTAGATAAAAAATCAGTTTTCATGTAATTTTCATTGTACCACTGGTCTAATGGGTCATGTAAGGGTTACATATAAACATAGTTATAATGGGGAATCACCAAAAATAATTAAAAAATACTGGCTTTCAGGCTATTCGGGTGGGAAATTCAAAATATATATATATCACTATTCATCAAAAAATGATATATCTCAGTACATTACCTAAAATTCATCATAAGATAATTTTGACACCACTCGTTCAACAATGATGTTTATTTAATCAATTAAAATTTATAATGATTATAAAATTTGTTATTAAAATAAGTGATTCATTTAAAGGTTGAAAGTTTCCATTTAGAAATATTGCTCTTTTATGAAAAAAGAAATTAATTTTTTACTTATATTATGCATATAAAATATATTTGATGAATGAAAAAAAAATTATTGAATATGTAATTTATAGTTTTTTTTAATATCATCCAATAATCATAATGATTATAAATTTTTAAGATAAAATTCCTTCGGCACATAATAATTACTTTTCCATAAATACATTTAAATTATATTAAATTGGATTTTATATTAATTTCTAATTATTTTGGCTGAAAATAAATAAAACATATATTTTCATAATATATTTAATCTTATTCAAAACAAAAAAATTATATGTTTATGAGATAAGTTTCATTTTCAATAATAATATTAATATTATTGAGTAAAACTCATTCTTGTGTGTAACACGAGCTATCAATGAAAGTCATTGTTCTGGGTAATACAAGATAAACATAATATTTTTTGTAATGAAAGTTATATCAAAATTTTAATTTATTTAAAATAGTGTAATTTATTGTAATGTATACGTATTCTATGTTCTGTTGTTTTCTTGGTGTTTCCTGTCATAATTACTGTTGAATAAATCATTATTCTTTTAGATTTTTATGATGTTATAGAGTTATCCATCATTGATTGGGTACATCCATTTATATAACCCCCAAATATTAATAATGGGGCTAAATGTGATTAATTATATCCATATGTTTTTTGTTCTATATACACACTAATTCATTTACATGATATGAATGTTATGGTTCCACATAGATAAGTGTCCAATTCATTGAAAATTAGTTCAAATATTTACATACGATGATTGTTTAATGAGATGTTATTCTAAAAACACTATGTTATGATTACTTGTAGGATTTACCTAATTTTTGTTTATGATTTTATGTTATATGTGTTTCCACATTTTCATAATTAATTTATCTTCTTATGTTACATTATGCCTCATTATTCAATATTATGATTCTCAAGCCATTTTTTCACATTTACATGACACTGATATCACATTTACTTTTTTACCCTATTCTATTATTTTTTTATTCCCTTACTAAGATTTATATCTCCCCCATTCTTATTTACATCCCTATATTATCCTGATTAGTTTAATAATTCCCATTTAATATAACTCATGTTATTTAGTTTTTAAATAATAATTTTTTATTAAAATTTCATGTTGTTATGTTACATACATGATTTCTTATGTTCCCTAGGCCTCACAACCTTATGGGATTGTATTTTTTGTACATTAATGTAATTAATCCTGAATTATAGTGTATTATAGTGAATGGTTTTCATAGATTGTATCAAAGGAAAGTCTAGTTATTTTTTATTAGGATTAGAAATCCTCAGTGAAAGACTTAGGGTAAATTACAATCCTTTTAAATAATCCAAAAAAAATTATAAGGTATTAAGTAAATGATTTCTATGAGAATACATCCATATCAGGATAAAATGAATGGTTGTGGCTCTGGGATAGTTTTACCTTGTGGTAAAAATATTGAAAAAAAGGATCATTGTGCATTGAATATATCATCACATGGAGATTGAAAATTAGACGTTATACAAAACTCATTTGACACTCTAAGAGGATGTGCTTTTTTAAATTCAAAATATCATTATGAACTATTTTTATTTGTTTAAAAATTCAAATAATATTTCATGATTTGATATAGATCATGGAAAAAGTATATTGAAACCAGGAATTTCAATTTTTATGCAAGTCATTAACGTGTTATCTCATTGATGATAATGATTTTTATTTATGTTTTTAAAAATTCTCATCCTTCATTTTCCTTATATTTCTAGTAAATGATCAAAAATATGTGGAACTCAGTCAACAACCAATGTGATGGGAAATGGGATGACTTCCCAATTGAGATGCCCATTCCAATGGGAGCCAGAATCATGAACATTGTGATGATGATTTTAAAATTAAAGTATATTTTTCATAGAAACATTAATAAATAGGAATTCACAGCTCCCCCTAATAATGATAAAGTTTTAATTATGCCAATTATTTGAATTTGTCTTTATCATTCAATGGATCATATGACCCCCTAATTACAGAGTAATGGATCGACTCCATTGAAAAGGTATTCACCTTCATTAAATGATTTGAGTGAGAGAAAGACATTTTGGTAATTTATCTTATGAATTGAAAAGTTGAAAAATGGTGTAAATAGGTAATGAAACATAGAGCCTAAGGAGTAGATCAATTTTATGGGGTGAAAGAAATTCTATAAAACAAATTTGAAAAAAAATTCCTCAAACACTCTAGATTAAAATGTAAATGGGTTTCATTAACATGATGAATAATGGTGAAAAATCTATTAGGGTGTGTGAATAAAACATCACATTACAATCATTATATACCTCTATCTTAGAAATATCAACAAATTGAAATGTTGACCACTTATTTGGTGGGATTGAACCATGTCTATGAATAGATTTAGAATTAGAGACTTCAAAAGCTATGAGGATTTTTCTTATTTCACTAAATATAGATATATTCATTCATATGTTTTGGAAGAAGCATCCATGATATTTACATGTAGTGATATGGAATGAATTTAGGTGAAAAAAGGTAGGGAACTAAGATATTTAATTCCCACTAAAAGAACCCACCAATTAGATGGAGGAAAAAAATGATTATGTCATAACATGTCCTCTTGTCCAATGTTCAAATTATAAGGAACACGGTAACTATATGAATCAATTCCAAAAACCAAGGGTTTTTTATGATAACTAAATAAAACACCCACCAATTATTTGGGTGGATGAGTGAGCTTATGTAATCTCAAATATATATGATGATCCCAACAAAGAAGTGGTGGTAGTAATTAAATTTATACATGCAATGAATGTGATCATACTATTTGATAATGGTACAATTAAATATTTCATATCATGAATTTTTAGAAATAATATTAAAAACCACCTTAAAATTCATATGTATATTTCTTAGTGAAGACATAATGTGCCCAAATTATTGAATCCCAAGAATATAAAAATTACCCTTTTAAATATTTTAGGATTAGTTTTTTAGTGAACCTTTTGATACACCCTTTTTTAGAATTTGATTCTTTTCTAACTATGGATTTGATTCCATTATATAGAGAAAACATAAATTACCAATAGAAATAAATCACCCTCATTATCATGAATCACCCATATATTCTAAACAACTACAAGGAGGATGATTAATTATCTTTGGTATCTCGTCATTGAATTATTGATAGTATTGTGTTATTAGATAGAATATCTATCTAAAATGATTATAAGTGATAAAAATATCAACCTTGATCAAATTCTTATTGTGGTGGAATTTTCGGATGTGTTTGCCAAAGAGTTTCATAGACATCCTCCTATCTAGGTGGTTTTGATCTCAATTATTCTTATAGCTGGATAAAATCCAAAATAATAGACACCAAATAGAATTTCCATTTTTTACTATGATGATTTTATTAAACAAATATAGTATAATTTGTAAAAGGTTTTAAAAGAACATTTTCTTCACCGTGTGGTGTGCCAGTCCTCTTCATGATCAATAATTTTGGGTTATTGTAACTCTACATTGATTCTTAGGAGATAAAAAAGAATTTGGTAATATAAAAGTATCATATGACATGGATTAATGACTTATTTTATCACTAACATGGACCCTAATACATTGATAAAATAGATCATCGGTCTAGGTATTATCATATAATGGTGAAGAATTGTGGTATCCCCAGAACTCATTTTCATAAAAGGTATGGAAAATATGAGTTTATACTGATATATTTGGGATTAAATATCTCTCTTGATATTTTAACATAGTTAATGAATTTATTCATTGGATATTTCCTAAAAATGTTTTTTAATCATTATATACATCTTTCGTATCTACTACAAAATAATGGAGGAAATAGAAGAGTATTTAAATAATGTATTGAACACATTTTAGAAATAAATTTTTTATGTAATTTATTTTTTAGGACATTTTTGGTTTTAGAATGTGACATTCTTGGTTCATGTTATCACTAGGAATGGGATATTTGTGGATCCTTTAAAAATAAAGTAAATTAATGTATGTTTAAGACCAATATTTGGGATTGAAATCCATTATTTCAAAATATTTTCAAGGTACTATCTTCTATTTGTGAGAAACATATCAGTATTTCCAATTCCACTACAAAGCCTAACTTGAATGGGATTCACAATTTTAATGTTTAATTAATATAAGAATATATTCAAAGAGTTTTAAAACAGGTTAATTACTAAAATTTTACTCACATTACATACTAGTGGGGAATTATTTGGGATCTATTTTGAAGTATCCATAATGGGATGGGAATGTGTGCTCATGAAATATAAAAAGGTGATGAACAATTTCTCCTTCCAATAAAATATCCATGAACAAAACTTCCCTTCTCATGATTTGGAATGGGTGGTAGTGATCTTTACATTGAATATTTGGAAACATTATCTATATGTGGAGAATTGTTCCCTTTATATGGATCAAAAAATCCTCAACTATATAGACACTCAAATAGAGCATAATATAAATCATCAACAGTGGTTATGGCTGATCATGGATAGTGATTTTCCATTCAATTACCATCCTATAAAGGAAAACAAGTTAGGATATTCTCTGCATTATAAGGATCATAGAATTCATTACATTATGAGTTTTGAAAAGGATCCATCTATCAAATAAATTCAACAGATGGAGATGGGAAGAATAAAATGACATTCATCTTACATTTATCAACTAAATTAGGAACCATTTCTCAATGAGAGTAACAAGGGTGCCCAAAAATATGATGAGGTACTATAGAAGAAGGTAGAGGATACTCCAGAGTTTAACCTTTCCAATGATAGGTTTATAATTTCCCAAACATGGAAATGTGTCTGATCCCAACCATAATATAATATTGAACATTAGGATGATGTAAATAGTTCATCATTCACTATTAATACATGAAGCACTATGATTTCTAGGGAACTGATGAAAAATTTATTGTTGGATAAAAGGAAGAGGGATATTGTATAGTTTTTATCCTGATGCTTGGTATGAAAAAAAATCACGATTGAAATTCAAATATATTTAGGTAGGATGAAACCATTGATCGTGCTAATATAGAAATTAGAAAACATTGCGATGGATTTTATCATAGGACTCTCCAAGACATCTAATAAAAATAATTCTATCTAGGTGGAAGTTGATCACATTGAAATGTAACTTCATTTTATTACAATCATGGAATATTTCTCTCTTAATCAAATCACAAAGATAAATATTATAGAAATGATAAGACTAAATCCAATTCCACTATCTAATGTATCTTACTGATATCTAATGTTTAACTCTTGGTTTTGTAGAATACTTCAGTAATCATGTATAAATAGTTGAGTTTCATTACTGGTTATCAACATCATATGGGGGTCTAGTATGGAAATTCCATTCAAACCCGGTGGATAAGCTGAGATCCTTTTTGATGGATTTACAATGTTGTTTTGATAAATACCTTCTGGTAGTGGAGTTAAGATAATTAAATATCTTCCATATTAGCATTAAATTAGACCAAATGAGGTACTATATAGGAATAGGTGTCAGAAAAATAAATACTATGATGATGTTGGATATTAGAAGCTAACACGACCTAATCATGTCAACGAGATAACAAAAAAGGTTCAAAACACTCAATGAAATATGAAATCTACATAGATATGGAAGAAAATATTTGATGACAATCAATGAATTTATCTAGAGTTTATGTTAGAGATAAAGTGTTCCTTCATATATATTTGTTGGTGTAATTCATGAGGATAATTGAATAGCCACTGAATGAGGCTAATATTCATTGTTAATATATATAATCTTCATGTTCTTTTATATTTATAAACATAATTTTAGTGCATTTTACACTTTGAACTTCATTTCACATTTTGATTGTAATTCTTTCTTAAAATGAACTATTACATGGTACATTTTTTAACAACATTTAAAGTACTGAATGACCTTGATTTTATTTTCATATTTAATTTTCATATTTCTTATTACATTGGGAAAAATTCATTCTTCTTGAGTATTGTATGATTCACATTGGAAGACCACCAAAATGGGCTTTCATGGAAACACATTCGGGGCAAAGCAAACTAGACAGCATCCCAATAACAAGAATGTAGTGGCCAGGATCCAAGCCCCATGATTATAAATATTTAACATAATATATATGAAATCATGGGGAACATTTCATTAAATATTGGACAAAGCTAATTTGGATGTTTTAATGGAGTTACAGGCGGCCCAAGTTAGAGATAAAATTCTGGGCCAGATTCTACGGCCTAGAAAAACAACCCACCATTTTACACATATATCATAAACCATAAACTCTATTGTGCTGATACTTTTCATAAGGTTAGGGGACATATTTAGATTAATTTTATTCTTCTATAGACCACCTTAATGTGGCCATCTAGAAGCTAATTTATGCGCTTCTATTCAGTGGATTCAAGTTGGATGCCACCTCGGGTCAAGAGTGGAGAAGTCTATGTTCCACAAGCTTTCCCCCACCCTAAGCCTACCATACTCAAGTGTGATGACTTTAAATATTGGAGAATAAACCCAAGGCTCCCAAAATGACTATTTAAGGTAGTGTTTTTGGAGTATTTAGTTATATTTTCTTCTTTTATTCATTGTAATATTATGATGCAATTTGGTTGTCTCAAGTTTGTCTTTCACATGTTAGTTGTTCTAATTCATCTTAGTTTCTTAATAAAATTTATTATTATATTATTATTCTATTATTATTCCTATCATGTTTATACCATTGGAACATGGTATGAATTTATTCAAACCAACCCTTGTGAAAATATCACACAACGATGGAGTGATCGTTATTTCATTGTGTTTTTTTTACTTCTTCAATTCTCCCCTCCTGAGTATACTTCCCGCTTCCATTGAAACCATATCATAAATGGATGGATAACCCTCTTATGGGTTCATTCAAGGTAGTATCAAGGTGATTTATTGGATTTTATTTATCACCCCATTAATTTCTAATCACTTCTTTTAATTGAGATTTTTATTTTATGATTTTGAAACTTCTTTGTCCTTGATGAATTTTAAGGCCACATACTTCAAGTGCTAATACAAACCTTTAACTTGGAGTGATCATAAATTAGATCCTTCAAGTGTATAGGTGATTATTATTATGGTGTGTTGGTATAAAACTAGTAAGTGATGATGTTTTTTTATCTTCTTTAATAAATCCATCTCAAACATAATAAATTAAAATAGTTAAAAATAGAATTTTATCCAATACACCCCTTGTAATAACCTAGGGTCAACCCTTCTCATAATTTGATTTCACTTATGCCACATAGTGTTCACTTAAACCAATGTAAAATAAACCTATATTTGGCCACTTAATATCCAAAATCAGTACATTGAATGTGAATGTCTACAGGTTTCTTCTTAGGTCTATGAGGAATCGACAACCCAACCCACTCTATAAGTGATCGCTTAACCCTAAAATCTTGGGTAAATTTGGGTGAGACCAAATTTTGGAAACATTTCCAGGGACCCAAGTAAGTCATCTCAAAAACCATTCTATTCTCCCCCATTTCTTCTATTCTCATCCAAATTCTCTTCTATTTTCCCTTTCTCGTTTTTTTTCTTTTGGCGCATGTCTGCCTACACCCTTGACCAATCAAACCATCTTGTTAGGGTGGATAGTCCTAGGGTTGGGGAGTCAAGTACACCAATGTAACTCTTTACATTATATCCTAAGCTTCCTAATACTCCAGAGTCAAAAATTGATCCCATTCCAATGTAAGGTCTTCAAATAAACCAACTCATAAACCCAGGTGGGAACCAAAATAGAAATCCAAATGAGGCAGCACCAAACATGGGGAATGCAGTCGATCAAACCATGAATGACTACCTCACACCTTCCTGGACCAATGCACACTCTTTCATCAGGCATGATTCCCTAGGAGAATCCCACTAGGTTTTCAAACCTCATGTCTTAAACCACCTTCCTACATTCCATGGGATAGAGTCAGAAATGTCATACCTTCATATCAAAGAGTTCAACGACATTGTTGAAACCATTTTCCCACCACATCAACTTGAGTCAGCTAAGATGAGGCTTTTTCCTTTCTCACTAAAGGATCGAGAAAATAATTGGTTAAAAAATCTGATACCTTCATCAATCCACTCCTAGGACCAATTGAAAAGAGAATTCTACAAAAAATACTTCCCCCGTTGCAAAAAAAAAATACACTTAAAAAGATAATCCAAAACATTTTTGAGAATGAAGGGGTCATTTTATGAAACATGGGAGAGGTTCAAAGACACCCAAAACATGGTTCCACACCATGGTTTTTCTATTCCTGAACAAGTGAGAATTTTATATGAAGGGTTGGGCCTGGGGAATAAACAAGTCATTGACATGATGTGTAATGGGACCTTTAAAAACAATGCCTTAAATGATTCTTATGAGCATCTAGAAAACCTTGCTGAACAAAACAAAAAATGGGGAACATCACCTTATTCTGAAAAGTCACAAAGAACTACTAGAATGCATACAATTATATATTAGAAAATCCTTTGGAAAAAACTTAGAGCACTCACTAGGAAGGTTGAAGAGATAGACCTTTGGAAAATCCATGAAATCCAAACTGTAAACCTCGTTTGCACAATTTTTGACAAACATGACCACAAAATAGACAACTTTCCAACCATTCCATCTATCAAGGATGTTCTTCTAGGAAGACTAGATTATGAAGTAAATTCCCTAAACTTCCAAAATCCCCAACACCAAAACACATTCAACCCTAGGTATAATGACCACCCGGGCTTCCACTGGAAAGATAGCCAACAACCTATCCAACCACAAGGACCGAACCCCTAACCTACACAAAATTTCCAAAACCACAAACAACTCCAACCACAACTAGAACAATACCAAAACCCTCCTATATATTACTGAAAACCCATATAGAAACCCATCAAACAAACAATCCAATAAGCAATGTATCCTCTTGAGATAAACCAACCAGCACAAGACCCTACTCAATTTGTCCCTCTTCCAATCCTTGATTAGTTGTCTCATGAAATAGAGAAAATTAACTCAGAAGTATCATCCATTAAACTTGAACTACAAACCATTAAAACTGGGAGGGCCCATGCCTACTCAAGTGGTACCATCCTCAACTTTAAGGGGATAATCCGGTTACACCAAACCTCTCATGAACAACTCAAAGAAGTGATTGTTTTAAGAAGTGGGAAATCTATTGAGAATCCTGAACAATCCATTCTAGAACTATTAAAATGATCAATAATGCATGAAAATTATGAAGAACCACCAATAGATTCTAAAAAACCCAATGAGAATGTGAAGTAACTACAACCAAACCAAACAATCAAACAATAAGCTCTATTACCTCAATGCATGAAAGGAAAATCTAAACTAGAACTGAATGAAACTTTGAGGGAAATATTATCTCAAGTTTAGTTGAAAATCCCCCTTCTTGATGAAATCCATACCATTCCATCATACTCAAAGTACCTAAGGACTTTTGAACTTTTAAAAGTAAATTTTCACATAAAAACCAAGTCCTTTTGGATTCTAATGTGGGTACCACAATTCAAGCGACCATCCCTCCAAAGTTGAAAGATCCAGGATGTCCATACATCACTGTTGAGATAGGAGAGAATAATTTTTTCAAAGCCCTTTGTGATCTAGGAGCTAGTGTGAACCTCATTCATTATTCCATGTATTTCCAGTTAGGGGTCTAAGAACTCTAACCCACATCTTTCACTATTCAACTTGTTGATCATACTGTTTGAGCTCTTAAGGGGGTCTTAAAGGATGTTTTGGTGAAAGTTGAAAATTTCATTTACCCAGTTGACTTCATTGTCCTTGAAAATCACCCAACTTAGGTCCTAGGGAGAAAACCCCAATCATCATTGGTCATCCCTTCCATGCAACAATCAACTCTATTATCCGAGTCTGAAATGGGAACATGACCATCACCTTTGGAAACATGAGTCTATACTTGAACATCTATAATGAAAACTCTAAAATTGGGGATGATGAAGAGATACATGAGATTAATTGTACTGGTAGTGTTGATAGTGAACTAGAAGAACATCATTGGATTACTGAAGGATGTTTAAGTTAAGAAGATATTGATTTTCTTCGATCACATGAGGAAAATTTGTCTCCTTGGCTTGAATCTCTTTTAGATAGCTTTATTGATGATTTTATAGAATCACTAATCAATGATACCATGGGTGAAATCAATAACATTGGGTCCATACACACTCATGAAACTGCCCTGGATAATTTAGTGGATGAAAATTCGGTTCACAAGGAACCAAATCTGTCAAGAAATCTGAACAAAGAAACTGAGTTCAATACAAAGTCTCATCCTTTCATGGAATGTGATAAATAATCAGATCTCTGATTTTAAGGTCTTACCTTCATCACTCAAGTATGATTTATTAGGGGACAATCGAGCCTTTCATGTTGTCATTTATTCCTCTCTTGAATCCAATCAAGAGATGATGCTTCTAGATGTCCTAAGAAATCATAAGAATGCTATTGGATAGACCCATTTTGATATTCCTGGGATTATCCCACTCATTGGAACTCATAGGATTATTATTGAATCTGAATCCAAACAATGTCATCAACCTCATCAGAGACTCAATCCAAATCTTATGGATGTGGTAAGTAAAGAACATATTAAGTTATTGAATGTGGGTATCATCTACCCCATTTCTGAGAGTGTGTGGGTAAGCCCAATACAATTTGTCCCAAAGAAATCAGGAATTACTATGACAACCAATGGGGATGGTGACCTTCTCCCTACACTAGTCAGTAGTGGATGGAGAGTCTGTATTGACTATAGGAAGCCCAACTCATGTACCAAGAAAGACCATTCCCCCTTTCCCTTTATTGATCAAGTCATCGAGCAAGTGGCAGGTCATCAATTCTATTTCTTCTTATATGGATTCTCATGGTATAATCAAATTGAGGTCTCCTTATAGGATCAAGGGAAAAAAACCTTCACTTTTCCATTCGACACTTTTTCCTTCAAGTGCTTTCCCTTTGTGTTATGTAATGCCCCTCATACCTTCCAGTGTTGCATGATGGGAATCTTCTCAGACATGGTGGGGGATTGTTTAGAGGTTTTCATGGATGACTTCTCCAACTTTGGGAAAACTTTTGAGGGATTCCTTCTAAATATTTAAAGGGTTTTGTCAAGATTCAAGGATAAGAATCTCATCCTAAATTGGAAAAATTCCAATTCATGGTATATGAAGGAATTGTCCTAGGCCATCTGGTATCTAGTAGAGGGATTGAAGTTGATAAAGCTAAGTTAGACATCATTATTCACCTTACCTCTCCTTCAACTATTAAGTAAGTGAGGTCCTTCTTAGGACATGTTGGTTTCTATAGAAGGTACATCAGGAATTTCATCTCTATTTCTCAAGCACTTTGTGCTCTACTGGTCAAAGATGCTCCATTTTTATGGACAGAAAGCTGTGAGGAATCATTAACTACACTCAAGTCATCTCTTATCTCTCCACCAATCATGAAATCACAAAATTGGAAACATCCTTTTGAGCTCATGTGTGATGCGAGTGACTTCGTTGTAGGTGCAGTCTTAGGACAAAGGTATGAGAAAACTCTATGTGTCATTTCTTATGGAAGAAAATCCTTAAATGATTCACAAATAAACTACACCACCACTGAGAAAGAGTTACTTGTTGTTGTCTTTTTCTTAGAGAAATTCAGGTCTTATATCTTAAGATCACCCATCATTGTCTTCAACGACCATTCAGCCCTAAAATACATTTTCCAAAAACAAGATGCCAATGATAGATTTATTAGGTTGGTCCTTCTTCTTCAAAATTTATATTTAACCGTTAAGGATAAAAAGGGTGTTTAAAATTTTATAGTTGATCACCTCTCTGGGATGTAATTCAACGACAACTCACATCACCTTTTTGTGTCTGATTCAATTCCCGATGAGCACCTCTATTCAATGAGTGATTTCCCATGGTATGCTGATATGGAAAATCATTTGGTGATGTGTGACATTCCAAAATTACTAGGGACCCAAGCTAAGAGGAAATTTATTTCTGATGTCAAACACTTTGTGTTTGATGATCCTTACCTCTTCAAGTTTTTTCCTGATGAAATCATTAGGAGATGTGTTCCTAAGTCCGAGAAATAGCCGATTCTAAAAAAAATTCATAGAGAGGCATGTGGAGGCCATTTTTATACAAAGGAAACCACTGCAAAGGTCCTCTAAAGTGGTTTCTAATGGCCTAACCTCACTAAGTATTCCTTCCAATTTTGAAATATTGGTCTTAAGTGTCAGAAATTAGGATCCATTACCAAAAGGAATCAAATTCCCCTCACTCCCGTTATGTCCATTGAAATCGTTGATTGTTGGGGAATTGATTTCATGGGACCCTTCCAAAACTCTAGGGGATACCTTTACATCCTCAAAGTTATTTATTACATCTTGAAATGGTTTGAGGCCATTCCCACCAAGTCCAATGACCATCATGTTGTGATATGATTTCTGAAAGAGCACATATTTTCTCGATTTGGGATTCCTAGGGCTATATTCAGTGATCGAGGAACCCATTTATGCAACCACCCATTCTCTTCACTCATGTATAATTGTGAGATTTTGCATAAAGTTTCCACTGCATACCATCCTCAAACCAGTGGTCAACCTGAGTTAGCAAATAGGGAGATTAAGAAAATTCTTGAAAAAGTAGTCAATCCCTCTAGGAACAATTGGTCTGAAAAAATCTTGAATTCCCTTTGGGAATATATTAAATCATACAAAACCATCCTAGGAATTTCACCATATAGGTTGGTTAATGTAAAATCATGCCATTTACCTATTGAAATTTAGCATAAGGCATTTTGGGCAATCAAAAAATGAATTTTAACATTTCTTTGGCTGAAGCAAAGAGGAAATTAGATCTTAATGAACTTGAGGAACTTAGGATGGAGGCATATAAAAATTCAAGGATAAATAAATCTAGAGTTCAATCCTACCAATCTAGGAATCTCAAATTGTAACACTTTGAACCGGGAAAATTTATGCTCTTCTATAGTTTGAAAATTCATTTAAACCAGGGAATGTTGAGGCCTAGATGGTCTGGCCCATTCATAGTGCATCATGGGTACCCTCATGGGGTAGTAGAGATTCAGGATCCCACAAGTGGTCACATTTTCAAGGTCAATGGTCACAGGTTAAAACCATTATTTGATTCATTTAATAAACAAGAAAAAGTGGTTTCGTTAACTGATCCAACCTATGAACCAGAAAAAAATTGATAGATTTCAGATCCATGTCGGTTAATGACATTAAACAAAAGAGATGTATGGGAGGAAACCCATGGTTTTAATGTTTCCAATCATTGTGAATCATCTATATTTTTCAAATAGAATTAATTAATAATTTTGATATTAAAAATATTAGACTGTTGACATGTTCTTCTATTATGAGTAGGGATGGGTATGAACTGGGAGCGCCATATTCATCCATGTCACGTGGTGCGATCTTTGAGTAATACCTTACCAAGAAATTATAAATGAAGACAATGTATAATCAGTTTATTTTTATGGGTTTTTAGGTTTAAATAAAAATATAAATAATAATAATAATTAATAAAATGGGGCACGTCGTAGGTCATGGGTCAAACCCCATCGCAACTGGAGAAGCTGCTAGGACTCGAACCCGGGACCTAAGGGAAATAGGGGTGCGCACTTTCCATTGAACTGCGACTTATAGTGCTTCATTCTTATATAATTGTTTTATATATACTTATATTTGACCTATATATATATTATTATTATTATTTTCTATGTGATACTTGTATCGGTGTTTGGTATACTTAAATAAATAGATATGTTTTTCTGTCTTTGTCTGTTTTTAATTAAGGGAACCTCTCGGGGTTTCCATGGTTTCTAATTTAGTTTGTGATTGATAATCATAGGCTATTGAGGTCAAAGAGTTTTATAAGGAAATCAACTATATCCAGAACTTCCAAAATTTTCTACCATGTGCCACTGGGATTCCATGAGTAGTATGGAGATCAAAGGAATAATCTGGAGCATCATGAACATCAACTTCAAAAACCAGGTGACTTTGTTACATGTTTATTTATTCAAATTCCTTTTAGAACTCCTCTCTTCTACCTATACCCCCTACTAAATTTTATTTTCTTCAAACACTGGGGATAGTGTTATTTTATTATGGGGGTATATGAAATAAAAAAAACTTTTGTGTGCAAAAAACAGATTTAAAAAAAAGTGTGTCTTAATGGAAGTAAAATATCTTTTAACCTTGAACATGATAATACATATTTCACACTATGAAATTTAATATCAAATAATTTGTAATTCCCTAATTATAATTTTAATCCATGTATATTTCATGAGCATAGATTTTGGAAATTGTGGCTGTCTAATATGATATTTCATTATTTATATTTTCATCCAAATAAAAAAAGAATCACATCGCACATCCTATTGATAGTGGGGTATTAGATTGAGATAATGGGTCCCCCAAATAAATAGAATATTTTTGGTGATCATTTTAGTTTTAATATAAGTATTCAAGAAAACAAAACCAAACAAAATTAAAAAAAACAACAACAATAAATGTGCGTGTAGAGCAATGAAATGACCTAATGTGTGGTTGTCTGCACTTGGAGATCATGAATCCATATTTGTTTGGCCTAGAGTTAGTAATTTTATATCTATTTGTGGTAATTTGACTTTATTTTTTACTGAGTTAACTCTAGATGATGCCCGAGTATGTGGGCTTTACTTGGTGCCCTAAGGTCTTTGAGCCTGGGTGTCATCGGCAAAGTCTTGCTACATGGGTTGAATCTTTAGAGTGAAATTTCAATTTCCCTGGAAATATTTCAAAAAATGAATACTCATCTTAATATTGAAATGTGATTCCACCTAGAAATTACATCATTTCCCCCTTGAATAAATATGAACCCCATGTCTATTATGATACACAACACATCCTCAAGCTTAATTGATATTGGATGAAATATGGCGATAAATTTGAACAAAGAAATGGGATTGGGATTGGGATCTTCTTATGAAACTATATAGTATTAAAATATTTTGACGGGTTTCAAGATTTTATGGTATAAGTTTTTTTTATCATTGTGTATTTAAATGTTTTTGGAAAAGGGAATTCGAATTTCATATTTTTGAGATATATTTTGCTCGAGACCAGAAAAAATAAAGTTGGGGTGTGATAATCCACTGAATGAGGATAATATTCATTGTTAATATATATAATATTCATGTGTTTTATTATTCATAAACATAATTTTAGTGCATGTTACACTTTGAACTTCATTTCACATTGTGATTGTAATTCTTTATTAAAATGTAATATTACATGGTACATTTGTTAACATCATTTAAAGTACCCAATAACCTTGATTTTGTTTTCATATTTAATTTTCAGGTTTCAAATTACATTGGAAACAATTCATAAATCTAGTTTATTGGATGATTCGCATTGGAAGACTACCAAAATGGGCTTTCATGGAAACACATTCTGGGAAAAGAAAACTGGACAGCATCCCAATAAAAAGACTACAGAGGCCAGGATCCAAGCCCAATGATTCTAAAACTTTAAATGAAGATATGTTACACCATGGGGAACATTTCAATAAACATTTTTCAAAGATAATTCTGATTTTTTAAGGGAATTATTGGTGTCCCAAGTTGGAGATAAAATTCTGGGCAAGATTCTGCGGCCTAGAAAAATTATCCAACCATTTTATATATATCTCATAAAACATAAACTTCTTTGGGCTGAAACTTTACATAAGGTTAGGGGAAATCCAGAGATTTATTGTATTCTGCTATGTCCTACACTAATTCGGCCATCCAGAAGCTCATTTAGGTGCTTCTGTTCGGTGGATGCAAGTTGGGTGCCACCTCGGGTCAAGAGTTGAAAAGTTTAAGTTCCACAAGCTTTCCACCACCCTAAGCCTACCATAATCAAGTGGGGTGACATTAACTATTAGAGTCTCGACCCAAGTCTCTCAAAATACCTATTTAAGTCATTTTTTGGAGTATTTTTTCATATTTTGTGCTTCGTTTCATTGCAATGTTATGTTGTAGTTCTGTTGTCTCAAGTTTTTTTTCACATGTTAGTTGTTCTAATTCATCTTAGTTTCTTAATAAAAGTTCTTCTTCCCCAATTATTATGTTATTATTCATATAATGTTTATAACATTGGCCCATGGTGTGAATTTATTGACACAAAACCTTGTGAAATTATCACACAATGGTGGAGTGATCGTTATTTCATTGTTTTTTTTACTTCTTCAATTCTTCTCCCATGAGTCTACTTGCCACTTCCATTGAAACCATAGAATAAATGTAGGGCTAACCCTCTTGTGGGTTGATCCAAGGGAGTAGAAAGGGGATGGATTGGATATTATTTATCACTCCATTAATGTCTAATCACTTTTTTTAATTGATATTTTTATTTGATGATTTTAAAACTTCTTCGCCCTTGTTGAATTTCAAGGCCACATACTTCAACTGCTAATATGAACCTTTACCTTAGAGTGCTCATAATTTTGATCCTCAAAGTGTATAGGTGATTAGTATAATGGTTTGTTGGTATAAAACTTGTATGCGATGTAGTTGTTTGGTCTTATTGAATACACCCATCTTGAATATAAGAAATTGAAATCGTTAAAAAATATTTTTATCCAATCCACCCCTTGTAATAACCTTCAGTCAACCCTTCTCATAATTTTCTTCCAATAAAGTCACATAGTTTTCAATTAAACCTATCTAAAATCAACCCAAATTTGTCACTTAATATCCAAAATCAGTCCATATAATGTGCATGTCTACAGGTTTCTTCTTAGGTCTCTGAGGAATCGACAACCCAATCTACTCTACAAGTGACTGCTTAACCCTAAAATCATGTGTAAATTTGGGCGATACAAATAATTAATAAGGAAATTTTCATCATAGATACATATTCCCCATTTATATACTTTATCTCATTAGAGATATGGAATATCCACATGAAATCCTTCCTAACCCATCTCATTTACATCATGAATTATATATATCAATCCTAATGAAGTACATACCAGACCTATATTATGTATTGATTCAAGATGTGGTGCCTTTAGATAATGATTCTTAATTTGAGAAGAATCTTGGTAATATATTATAATATTGATACACAGTTCTACGAAAAAAGATAGCTCACCTATAAAAAATTTTGTGGCAGAACCCCATATTTGAAAATGTGATGTGGAATCCAAAAGTGATGATGAATCAAAAAAACCCTTATATTTTTAGTTTCTAAAATAATACTTTTTAGGGAATTTTTTTAAGATTAAATGAATGTAACAAATTGAATTATATAAATTAAATCACTTCATAATGGAATCAATGTATAATCATGATTTTTTATGGAAAACACATGCACTACAATGGTTATTTTGAGCCATTAAATCATGTATTATTTAGATGAATGCTAAGAATCATAAGTATAAATAATAAATTAATTATAAAGTGAAATTGTGATTTCTATATATATATATAGGATTAATATATTATCATGTTGACATAGAATAACGAACTGATTTCTTGGCCAATAGGATCATTCACTTTGAAGGTCATTTTTCAGAGACTTTGTTGTAGACAACATCATTTAGAAATTCCCTTAACTAATCCCAATCCAAGATTAAATGAATATATCATGACAAAATCTATTTACAAGATATGTTTAATACCATCAAGTTCAAGGCCCAAACCACGTTCACTGATCCACCAATGAAAATATCACCATCATACACATTACCCTTTTAGAATTCACTAGTGTAATATAGGGTAATGTGTCTAGAGACTGACAGTATGAATATTTATATATCTATATATAAATTAGTTATTATAATAATATCTAATTATTACATTATAGTAATTAAATATTAACATAGATAAATATCACATTTGGATATATCGAAACAGAAATTGTATATTTGGAAAATATATATTTTCAATAAAGTCAATATATTTGATTAAATCATGAGTTTTTTAAATAGATTATTAAAAAAATTATTTTATTTAAATATTATTTATTAAATATAATTAATACAATAATTTATGCTCTCAAATATTTCTTAATATGGGTCAGAAAACTATTATAGTCAAAAAAGATGTATTTATTCAATATATAGAGATCTTTTTATAAGAAATACTAAATTCAAATATTTATTCTTTTATTTGGATAAAATATTAATTATTTTTGAATTTTTCATCTCAAAATTATTGAATAGTGATTTTATAATAATTTTCTAAGAATGTTGAACTTTTAGGTAAAAATTAAGTTCGATATAATTATATGATATCTATTATGACCACATTATGACCCAAACGTGATGTAATATGTTACATAAAATTTATTAACATAAATATATTTTCTATTTAAAATAAATTTTTTATGTTATTTGAATAATTTTAAAAAAAATTAATGAATCTTTCAGAACCATTATTATATTTTCTGTTTTTAAAATCAATAATTTTTTAACATGTCTCGCCTCCACATCACCAAGATAATTATTTTAATTATTTATATTCATAGAATTATAAAATAATTAAAAAATCTCCATTTTTTGAAAATAATTATAAAAACCATTTTAATGTTTTTATCATTTATTATTTGGTCATTTGGAATCTAAAACCAATGTTTGGGAATTAATAAACAATTCCCCACTCTTTTAATATAAGTATCCTCCCAACCTCCCATTATGATACAATAAGATTCATTAGTCGGGGAATATCCACTACCATTTTCTATCTAAATTCTTTTGGTGCTATCCCCAATCCAATTTTTATATCCTCCAAAACATTTAGACGAGCCCCATATAGGTAAGGGATCTAACTCTATTTTTTTCCTTCAGTAAAATTATCTGTATTTAGGCTTATGAATGTATATTAGCTATGTTTTCATGTATTCATAATTTTATATTTACTGTTTGAATTATGTTTTAAAATTTATTCATCATTTACCTCATCTCATTATAAATTTTACTTTAACAAAATGAGATTTTGTGAATTAATTTTTTTGAATTAATTTTATCCTTTTGATATTTTTTATTTCTTGCAACACTAAAATTGTCTACATTATATTAAAGAACTATGTTTGGATTATGTGTAGTAAAAAAATATATAATGATCATATTTCTCTACACGAAACAACAAGTTTATCTAGTGATACATGCAATAAAGACTTTCCTCAATGACTTGCATAGCCCGAATGACATAGTGTTATCAAACAAAAATATATTATTAAAGAAAATATATAAAATAATATATATAACCTTATTATTAAATAATATTTTATGAATATTAATAACTAAAATATGTAAATACTTTTTTACACAATATATTTTGAATTAATTGTTTACAAATTATTTATAAATGAATATAAGAACTAAATTGAATATAAAGGGAGTATTTTAATAGAAAACTATTTTTATGCTCATGAAGATGTTTTAATTATAAAAAATTAAATTAATTGGTTTGAAATTTTTTTGTAATATATATATTATATATCAAAGTAAATAATTTTTATATTTATCCAATAGATTTTATAAGCATAAAATAATATTAAAACCAATTTAACAAATAAAACACAATATTCTTATTAAAGTGCTTTTACCACCTTTTAATGGATAACCATTTTAAATTCCAGTGTTTGGAGCCATAAAGATTTAATATTTATAAATAAACTTCAAATTTGGAAGCGAAGTGTAAAAATTTGGTTAGAATATTTTTTTGGAATTTTTTGTAAGGTTTTATTTTCTATTTAATAGTTAAAAATATTTGTTTCTAATTCAAAACTACTTTTTCATCTAATTTGTTTATATGGTTAAATTAAGTTTAAATTTTTTTTAAAAAATTAATTAGATATTATTTTTATAAATATATCAAATTTAAGTCATTATAATAAATTTCATATTAAAATTTTCTATAAAAACATAACAAAATTTTGAAGGTTTTTACATTAAAAACCCATATTGTCGACCCTATTTCATGATTATATTTAAATTAATTTCTCTAAAATCAGTCTTATTAATTTCAAAAAATGGATTCCATATTTGGAATCGGAATAATTTATAATGTCTAATAAGTCCAACTTTGTTTTTTACCAAAAATATTAGTGATGTAATTAAAATTAATAACAATGATTAAGGTTAAATGTAGCATTATAACGTACTAAACCATAATATTGAGGCCCAAAACGACTTAATAAATTTTACTAAATCCATTTTATAGAAATATTTATATACTATCCTCCCTTTTATTCACGTTTTTTAATTTTTTTAACTAAATTCAATAAAAAAACGTGGGTAGGGTTTTTTCCTTTAAAATAATAAAAGAGTTCCACTCCTCCTCCCTTATAAAAAGCCTCCTCACCTCCCAAATCCTCACACCTCTCAAGACACATTTTCTCGACCAAAAATATGCCCAATTATTTCCTCAGAATCTCTCCCTTCCCCCATGAAGCCTTTTTTGGGCATGAAGTCTTCCAATGAATCCCTTTGGTGCAAACCATAAAGAGTTACCTAATTAAAGGGTAACACCCTCCCTCAAACTCCATTCTTTTATTTTCATTCTCCAATACCTCAAATATATTAATCGATGATAATATAAAAAAAATGTCCTAAATATACCAATATCTTTTGTATGTAAAGAGTTAGTTTTGTACTGACACACATAATCATCTAATGGTTAACGAATATACTGTTTACTTGTAGCCAGACTACTGCCACGCTAAACGATGACTGCTTAATTTAATTTTATCGCCTCCAATTGTATAAATTATGATGGAAACCATGTTTATATATGTTATATATATTATTTATTATATATTTATTCTTCTCTAATTATTTTAAAAACAAACATCTTTATACTTTCCATTTTGTGTCACTATGAAAATTTCATTTGAGGAAGTGCAGACTATCACTTCCTCAAAGTGATGTGATTCGATAATACACTACATGGAATGTATTAAGGATGGATGTTATGAATATATATGACATATATGATATAATAAATCTACTTTAATAATGATATATGTACATATATATACATATATATGTCTTTAAATTTCCTTCCATCAACTCAACAATTAAATGGAATTAGTTTTCATGCATACATACGGATTACCATCTTCATGAACTGTGTATTCCATTTCATGCATCTATATTATATGGATTATTATAATAAACATATAATATATATAAATTAATTTTATATCATGTTTTATATTATGGAATCATGATTTATGTATAAGGACCAGTAATATAACAAATTGGGACACATGCGAATAACGAAGAAAATATTATCTAGGGTGATACCTTAACATAGTATGGTTAATAAGTGGGTAATATAAGGTAATAATAAAACCATATATGGTATAATATATAATAATACGGTTCTTTAAAATATTTATAATAAATTTATATTTATTATATAGGTGGTTTTAAAGAGTATGATGAGATTCATGACATAATGTATTGGGGTTTCATATCACTTTTTGTTTCAATGAGATACATGCTATGTTCGACACACATTCCAATTGTGTGGTGTATGTAATTTCTATGATTATATTCAATATTTATTATAATTAAATTTATGGTAATTTTCATATTCATTTTATGATCTTTCTTTCATGGTGTTTATGTTTTAAAAGATACCAAATCGATAAAAATGTTTTTTCTCCATTTTCCTTCATTGAGACTCATGTTTTATTATGAACCTTGACTCTTTTTAGAAGTGTATATACTTCCATTTTACATGTTATATCATTAATATAGTTATTTTAATTCTATTTTATGTCTCAGTTAATTTACTTTTCATACATAAAGTGTATGACACCAAGAAACTATGTGGTAAGAGTTTATTGAAATAATATCATCATTTTTATAGATTGTTAATGATTATTCTACTTTGATGAAATCTCAGGATCCATCTCTCATGCATATTCATGAATTTCCTTAACCACAAATTTTTTCATTATATCACCTTTTATTATTACAATTTTAACTCATTGGTGCTTATGGTAATGTTTATAAGTAAAATTTGACTGCCTCTATCTCTTTAGTCGGAGATCTATTATATTCAAAAATCATGTATTGAAAAATGTTTTCAAAAATTGTTTTATAAATATCTTTGAACCCCATTTTCAAGTAAAAATAATTTTAAAATTGATTTATGTTTATCAAAGTTTCCATTATATGTTTTCAAAGATATTTTTAAAGTAATTTTTTTTTAAAAAAATCTATTAAGTAATTTAAATATTTTAAAGATTTCATTGTACGTTTTCAATGTATTTTTTAAGGAATGTATTTTTTGAATGGTTTTTATGATTATTTTATATGTTTTCAAGTAAATTGTTTTTCAAAACATTTTCATGATCTCTTTATATTTTTTCAAAGATAAATTTTTACAAATGGTTTTTATAGATTTATTTATAATATTTTAATATTATTCCATGAAAATTTGTTTTCAAAAGATTTTTATTGTTTAGAGAGACTTTTTAAAAGAATAAAGGCTATTTTACTCATGAAATGTCTTTCAATGATCTTTCAAAATTATTTTCCATATATAATGAAATTCATTAATGTTACTCATGCCTCTCTTGGAAATTATATAAAGGTTCCATTCAAATTATTTCTATGAACGGTTCATGTATTAGTCATTATGAAACCCTTTCCCTTTAATAGGTTTTATATTTATGAAATTTGTTTTTTAGGGTTATGCTTTTGATGAAATGATTATGAATCTTTTATCTTTTTCTAGAGTTTATGATATTATTACAAGTTTATGAAGCCCATTTCATTTCACGGGTTATGATATGATTGATTATGATCCTGTGGAGTATGTATGTATGATTTCATTATGAGATGGGTGGGACCTATATCTCCCTGAAATGTATTGGATAAAAATTTATATCTAATGAGATAAACAAATATTGTATTAATAGTGAGCCTTGACTAATAATATGTCTATTGGAGTGAACCATGACTACCAAAATGGTATGAGGAGTGAACTCATGCTACTAAGATTGTCATGGGAGTGAACCATGCCTAACAAGATGGTATGAGGATTGAACTCATTATACTAATATAGACATTTGAGTGAACCATTACTACCAAGATTGTATGGGGAGTCAACCTATACTAGTAATATGGACTGGGAAGTGATTCCTTGTCTACTATGAGAATCATATTATATGCTTTTGTTTTTTCTAAAATTCCATGTATTATTTCTATGTTATTCTTTCATGTCTTATGCTATTTATTTCCTTTTTATTCAAGTCTTATGAAAATCCAAGACTAATTCCAATATTCATGTAGTTCACTTTGGAATCAATGTTTATGTTCACATGTTTCCAAAGTCACTAAACTGATATGGTCTTTGGTGATCTATTTATATAATGTTGTAAGAATTCTACAAATTTTATTTAATGTATATGTATGTCAAGATTGGTTCGTTTTAGTTGGTGTCCGAGTGAAGGTTTAGTTAATCCTTGGAAACTTGGATGAGAAATATTTTGTGAGGAAACCAGGTATATTTATAAGGACATGTCTAGGGATTTCTCTAAGGATAAGTATAAGGATGAGACAACATTTTGGAAAATGTCCTGGGTTTTGGTAAAGGATAGTGTGTGTGGTTTTCTAGGAATGCATCCTTGTCTGGACACTAAAATTGGTTGTGGCTCTGAAACATATGAACCTAATAGTATCAACTCCAATAAAAAAATTTGGGCCTGACTTAGGGTTACGTAGTACATGAAAAAGGGTCATGTTACACATATTGTTTAACACTACTAGTGGATATGCTTTGGCACGTCACAAACACTTCATGAACAATTATAAAGAAATACAATAGAATATAGCTATGAATAACCAATGATCATACTATGGTTCCATATATTAAAGAAGGTGTCATAAGTTAGATATCCTATATGCGAATTTTCATGATTATGTGATTCTTCACTATGATAATCATTTCTTACTCAATTATTGATTTTTTTAGACAATGGAGGGAACTACAAAGAAATATATTAACATTGAGTATGATTAAAAATATTTTGATAAGTTGTCAAATGAGATGATCACAAGAGTTAAGGATGTTTTTATCAAGAAAAATTAGTTATCAAGGAACATGGTTATGAACGTATACCTCTACCAACTCTTGGGATCACCAAGGAAGAGAAAGAAGGAGTTTGATAAGAGTTCAGGTTATGGAGGCCATAGTGGAAAGAAGATTCAATTTCTTTTATATCAAGAATGTGGAAAGAATCACATAATTGAATTTATTATATGAACAATAAGGTTTTTTGACTATGGGAAAGAAGGACACAACAAATGTAAATGCAAAGGAATAATGAAGAGTTTTATTAATGAAATGGATGAGAATAATAGAATCCATAATTCATCATTGAAGGTTAAGTGTATTAAGTGTAGAAAATATGGTCATTATGAAAATTGATGTCCTAAGTGGAAAGCTCTAGAAGAGAATCAACAAGGTGGTATGAGTAATGGTTATATTACTAATGATTATGAGAATATGGATGAAATGTTAAAGTAAATAGGTATTGTTTGATAGGATGTGGTAACATTGTTAGTGGAATAATGATTATGGGGAATAATGAATGTTTTTAGGTATTTGGATTAAAAAATTATTGTAAAATATACAAGGATTTCCCATTTAAGGTTTTTTCTCTAAGGATTTACATGTATATATTTAAGTTCCTGATGGAACTGAAAAGTGATTTAATAACATGGTGAAATTTTGAATAAGGGAAGATAAACCTTAGTATGTTATTTATGCTAAAATTGTTTATTTGTAAAAATATATGTTGGAAATGAACAAGTAAAACTGAAGGTATTGATTACCTCATAATTGATAAAGGATCTTTTGACAAAGTAATCTATGTTATAATGGATGGTGTTTATATTTTCTTGGATTTATGGAATATATCCAGTAACCTTGGAATAATGAAGCATGCATGTATTCCAAAAGTATTTATTCAAATTATGGTTATTACCATGTTTTAAGAGAATATATTATGAGACTATTGACATGTTTGGAATGTGATGACCAATAGATACTTTGTGATATATGGGGGATCAATGTTAAGCTGATGTTGTGAATTTCATTATAATGTTATTGTTTCTCCACATTTAGAGGGGTAATACGGTTAACCATTAATAGAATGATTATTTTAAACTTTGGATGATGTTTTTGAGAATAATGTATTGTCAAAACACATGAGAATTTTTTCGTATTGGATAACATGTAATAAAAAAATATTGTGTTGACGGTAACTAATGATAGATGGGATAGAATATCATGGATCTCATGATCTGTTAGTGCACCAAGAATGAAAAATTCACATTCCATTTTTGAGAAAGAGGTTATGTGGATCAAGTAATAATAAATAGTGAGATTTTCCAACAATCATGATAGCATATCATTTAATGAAAATTATTTAACATTAGGAAAAATGATCTTGAAACCAAATAGGTTATCCTAGTACCTCAGTTTCAGATGAATCAGATGGTCTCTTAGTTAATCGTAGAATTTTGGCTTTATGATTATAATTTTTTTTGACCTTATTCTTTATCACTCACCATAAAAACATGATGGTTTTTTTGTCTTCGATTTCAATGTTTTCACATTCCACTTATGTTATCCCATATCGAAACCAAGTTATGTGTTACTTTGGGTAACTATTATGGTTCCAACTTTTCCATTTTAAGGAAAGTTTTATTAATCATTTTTACGATGTTGGTTTCTATGTATGAAACATTCAAATATTAAAACATGTATAACCTAGATGAATTTCAAGGGAGCAATTCATTTTAAAGGGGTAAAATCTTACACATTGAGATTTTTTGAATTATTCTTTTTTTAATTAATTTATACTTTTAGATATTTTTCATTTCATGTAACGTTAAAAATAGTCTATTTTTTAAAAAAACACAATGTTTGGATTATGTGTAGTACACGAAATCTAATGGTTATTTTTATATACATTAAAAACTAAGTTTATCTTGCGTTACACATAATAAATTCTTTCCTCAATGCCTTGCATAATCCGCATGACCGAGTGTTGCCGAAAAGTAATATATTATTAAAGAATATATAATAATAATATATAACCTAAAAATTAAATTATATTTTATTAATATTATTAAATAACATATGTAAATTTATTGGTTTCAAAAAATTTAAAAATAATAAATTAGTTACAAATTATTTAGAAATGAATATAATAACCAAGTTGAATATAAATGGATTATTTTTATAGAAAACTATTATTATGATCATGAAGTTGTATTAATTCTAATAAATTAAATTAAATAGGAATTAATTGTCATTTAATATTTACTTTATATATCCAAGTAAATATTTTTTATTTTCATCCAATATATTTTATAATCATAAGATTAGAATAAAACAGATTTAACACGTAAAACCCAATATTTTTATTAGGTAGTTTTACTGACTTTTAATGGAGAACCTTTTTTAAATGATTTTTTTTTGGATATTTTATAGAATCAATTTTTCAAAATGAAATTCCTATTCGGAATCAAAACATAAAAATAAGGTTAGGATAAATATTTTGTAATTTCTATAAAGTTTCATTTTTATTGAATAGTTAAAAATAATGGGTTTTAATTTCAATATATATTTTCATATAATATATTTATAAAGATAAATTACATTTTAAATTAGTTTTAATGTTTAACTATATAAATTTTTTATCAATTATTCCAATTTAGGTCATTAAAATCAATTTCATTTTGAAATTTGATATAAAAACATAATAAACATATAAACGTTTTTACTATAAAAACCGCATTGTTGACCAAATAGGAGAATTATATTTAAATTAATTTATAAAAAATATATGTTTGGAATGTGAAAAAATGGACTCAATATTTTGAATCATCATAATTTATAATTTCTAATAAGGTCAACTTTGTTTTTGACTGAAAAATTTAGTGAATTTATTAAAATTATTTACAATTATTATGGTTAAAATATGCATAATTGTTGAAATAATGGGTGCCCTAGACCCAACTATGTAGTACATTTGATTACCATATCATGTGTATAGTTAGTTATATAAGTTGTATTATTACTATTATAGTGTAGATATTTCTGCATCCACTATATAATGGTAATGTCCATAGATTAATTGTCGCGTCGAGAGGTTATGTAAGATCTCATGATATAATGAGAACCTTGAGATACTATGACATTAATATTAACTATATATTCTATGGTCTAGATAAATCTTACTAAGTGGACACAATAGATATTTTACGATCAGGTGTAGGGGGCTCAAAAGCATTGTGACTTCTTCTCATGATGTTCGCACTTGGTGATCTCCAGTAGTGAGATCATGATTACAGACATGTCAATAGGAACACCACATGTTTTGGGCGTCATTTGTCATTCCTATCTATAGAGATGTGTATTGGTCTTCTAACTTGAGACCATTACCAATGTGTAACATTTGATTGCAAACTTTTATGCAAGGAAAAAACCATGGTATTGAAATCATGGCAAGGTAGCATGTTTTGGGTGCATCGTTGGTGGTATGACAATGGTTTAGTGGTTAAGAAAGGATTTTTCACTTTCGTGTTTAGGAAGCTATATATCTCAAGCCTGATTGATCAGGATGGTGTTACCTTCATAATTCTTTATCCAAAGTAGTATAAAGGTAAATCCATCTGGATAGATCAAAAAAATAATAAAGCAATAAAGGACGATGACACAAGTGTGTATCCTTCTTTATGAGATATTTAATGACAAAGATATTATAGTACATAGTCATTGTTCGTAGGTTGGTTTTCCTTGCTATGACAATCCTTATCTCTTTTGGGGCCATGATTGGTTACTAGACTCTACTCTTGGTCTGTGTGTTTTATTCACTACTATCGAGATATGGGCCTAGATGGTCAAACACAATAGTGTATTCAAAAATCCTCCCTATTCAGTTGAATAGGTATATTGGACGTGGTGGGCCCCACCATGAGGTCTGAGCATTTTCCATGTTATCGATCATCATTAATTAAATAAATTTATTATTATTCATGTTCTGAACAATTGGGATTGAATTTATTTAATGTATTTACAAGTTTAGTGATATGAGATTATATTAATCAAACAAATATTATTTTAATATTCAAGGATCATTTAATATTAAGCGGGATAGCGAGTTAAGTTAAATGGATTGGTTTTTATCATGTAATATATTTTCTATATATTACAAGTATGTGATAAAATTATAAATAATATTGATGCAGTTTAGTTTATCAAAATTAATTATTTAGTTGATGTTGAAATAAATGGGTGTCGGGGAACCCATCTGGAAATTTATCAACTCCACTATAAATAAAGGAGGATTATCTCTCTTTTGTGTGGCTATTAAAACTATTCATTCATTCTATGGAATGAAAAATGAGAGTCTCTCTCTCTTCTTACTTCCTAGAGAGAGAAGAAGTTGATCCAAGAGGTTGGATCAAGATCTTTCTCAAGCATCAATGGGATCTCGATGAGGTGATCGTCGGGACATCGAATACATCAATAGATCTCCGTGATAGCACCCAGAATTCGATGATCGACATTGCAGTGGGTTTTTGAAGTGTGTGTGGATGGTCTAGAGGTTTTCGGATTTGGATCCTTCGACCAAAGATCACCATCGAAGAGTTGCAGTCGACCGAGGCTTCAAATCTCAACAAGTATGTATTATGTTTAAGTTTTTTTTATCATTAAAATTTATGCGAGATCCTCGGACCTTACTGAGGATAGGACCTGTGGTGAAAACAAGTTCCATCATCCCATCAATAAAAAGTTTAAAATCCCCAGCCCACTGTCTTCCACTGCGGACCCCGGTAACCATTCAGTGGTATCATAGGTATCACATAGATTTTCTAAGCCAAGTAAAATTAATTTTCATAAAATTAAGTAGAGGTTTCAAATACGGTCCCAACGGTTCAAACCAAACGGTGATCTGATACTAAATGATCGAGTTAGGTCATTTTAATTTTTCTGGATCAGATCCATGTTTGCGGTTTGAGTTCGGGTTATTAAAATTTTATTCTTTTTCGAAATTTGCGAAAAAGAATATATGTGAAAATTATATTCTTCAATTGTATAATTTTCATAATAAAAACATTGTTGTTATAATAATATTTATTTTATTATTACAATGATAATATAATAATAACTTATTATTTTATTATAATTATGTTGTTATATTTAATTTAAAAGGAGATATAGGCTTTGTAAATTTTTTTGTTTGTGTAAAAACACACAAAAGAAAAATATGGGTAAAGGGGGTGTGGACATGACTTTAAAAAAATGTTGGAGGGGGATATTATTTTAAAATAATAGAGAAATACTCAAAAGGAAGGGTGGATAATTATAAAAAAATTAAATATAAATATATTATTTAAAAAAATGGGGAGTCTGTTTTTAAAAACAAAAGGGCAAATAAAAAAACAGCAAAAAAGGGGGTCCGCGCGGACCCCCTAGGCTTTCTCGGTATGCCAGGGAGAGGTGCCGCCTGCTCCCACAGTGATGGCCACTGCTGCCCAGACCAGAAGGCCACCACTGGGATCCCTCACCGTCGCGGCTCCACGTCTAGCTTCACCCTATGCCACCAGGCTACCTCGGTTATTCCCACGCTTTCCCTGCGGTCTCTCACCCTTCCTGCAACCCTTCTCCCCACTAAAAGTTGGTCGCCTCCCCACCTAGACCTCGGGCGCCGCCCTCCCTCCCATATGGTTCCGTGTCCCGACTACCATCCCATTTCACTACTGGAAAACTAACCTTTACCAACGGTTTGGAACAGTTGGTATAGGCCTCCAAACCGTTGGTATAGCCTATACCAACGGTTTGGAGAACCGTAGCCAAGTAAGCCGTTGGGATAGGTCTATACCAATGGTAATGGAACCGTTGGTATATAAATTCCAAAAATAAAACATTCGTTGGGATTTGATCCCAGGACCCCTCGTTTATAATTGAAAGACTCAACCACTAACCTAACATGACTTTTGTGATCATAATTACATAAATATATATATGTATTCTCATAAATATTTTAAATTTTGATTTATATAATGTTCTCGGTACGAAGGTTTGATAAAAAATGAAAGTACCTATACCAACGGTTGTTAAAACCGTTGGTATAGGTCTTTGGTTGTGATTTTGATTCTGTGTAGTATGTTGAATTTTGGCCCACTTTTCCCAACAGTTTGGACAAACCGTTGGGAAAGGTGGACCTATCCCAACGGTTTGGCCAAACCATTGGGAAAAGTGGACAATTTGAGGACCTTTCCCAACGGTTTGGCCAAACCGTTGGGATAGGTCCACCTTTCCCAAGGGTTTGTCCAAACCATTGGGAAAAGTGGCCAATTTGAGGGCCTTTCCCAACGGTTTGGCCAAACCGTTGGGATAGGTCGACCTTTCCTAACGGTTTGGCCAAACCGTTGGGAAAAGTGGCCAATTTGGGGGCCTTTCCCAACGGTTTGGCCAAACCGTTGGGAAAGGGGACCTATACCAACGGTTTTTGAAAACCGTTGGTATATAAGCGTTGGGAAAGATCTAATTTCCAGTAGTGTTTCCCAAGTGCCACTGCTTATGGAGCTTCCCAGTCGCTGCCCAACTCAAGTCATCACCGGCATTCCCATCATCGGGCGTTGCTCCCCTCGATGGCACCTCCACCCAGCAGGATTCCCCGTCTCTGGCGCTGAATCACCAACCCACCTCGCTGAAAATCTATGGCGCTGGAACTGTCGTCCTGCTACCCGGCTGAGCACCACCAGGTGCGGCCAACTCCACATGGTCGTCGTCTGGCTTCCCTCCCCTTGATGTCGGTAAAACCCAACTCCGGACAGCCCTACTGCCTCACCGCTACTACGCCAGACAGACCCGACCGGAACATCTTCATTGCCACTATCCCAAGCTTGGACGCCTCTATGTCGTCCCATCCCGAGCTTGGACATCGCTACGTCGCCCCGTCCCAAAAGTCGCACATTTTTTGAGGAGTAGTGTCAGCACCGGCCCAACCAGATTTTGTTACACCCGAGAGGTACATTTATTTTTCCTCTACTTTTATCAGAAGGAAAAAATTGGCCCTGAAATAGTTTGGACGGATCTACCCAAATCAGAATGGGTTTCGATGGATCACACGGACCCAGTTTTTTCTACATCAGTTGGTATGTCCCTGCGCGACCATAGTCGCTCAGGTCGTGCAGTGATGTTTCGGGGACTGATCATTTAAATTAATAAAAATTTAATTTAATTATTTTATTTTATTTTATTTTTAAATTAAATTAATTTAAATTAATTTTTGTTAATTATTTTCATACCCCGAAATATAAACTAATTTAATTTTGTAATGAAATTAAATTAATTAACTAATTTAATTTTGGAATTAAATTATATTAATTAGTGGATCGATAATTAATTAAATTATTTTGAATTATTTAATTCATTTAATTTATTTTATGAACCTCATACTTATTAATGCATTTTTAATTTATTGTGCTTCATTTTACCCGTATAATAGTCTTAAGCACCGACCCTTTTATGTCAATATTTAATTATTTATTTAATTATTTATTTAGCTGTGTGCGGTGATTATAATTAATTAAATAGACGGTATACACATCGTTTTTATTTTTCGGTTAAAATTTATAAGGTCAAGCACACCCAATTTTACCAGATGTAAATTTATACTCTAGTTCCCCTCGCCTACTTGCGAGTATATTTTTACTGAAGACGAAGATGATGCAAGGTGTGATGTGGACCCCGCGAAGATGAGGCGGTACTCCAAGACGTGACGTGGACCCCGCCAAGATAAACTAGTACTCCAAGATATAACGTGGACCCCACCAAGACGAGGTGATACTTTAGAAGAGATACGAAGTAGACATACAAAATGGGAGAAGCTGCATCAAGAGTCAAGCTTCGTCTCAGGTATGATGCCCTTAGGTCGTTTAGATTCTCAAGACCAGTCAGGTAGTAGTTTTCCTTTATGCATTTATTTTTTATTTTATGCATTTATAAACAGAGGGAGAAATACATAAAATAAAAAATAATAAAATGCATAAATAAGCGACGTGTGTTTTATGGATCACATTCATTGAGATAAAAACACAAAACCCTCAAATAAATATTAAGTCACAACAACCTTCCATCATTCATGTTTGAACAAAACATGGTGTTCGGGGTGCCGGTAATACCATAGCTGAGGGCGCCTCTTACTACCAAGGAATTCTTATTAGGATGGTGGGTTGAATTAACTAAAATTGCAGGAAATAAATATCCATAGCTAGCTTGTTGTAATTGTAGAGGCAAGTATTGAGTAAATCAAGTGAATATTTTTGAAGTCAGGACTTCACTCAACAGATCATGGAACCACGAGTTAATGTGGTTGGCCAACCAAGATCCAACCTTGAACCCTCCAAGTAGTGGCGTAGCCATATATTGTAGACATGAAGGAGCTTCAGGGATCCTTGACACTAGAATGCCCATATGAGATAGTATTCTGATTCTAGTACAGAGGGTTCCTAGAATTAGAAAAAATAGTGGGAGACATTTAATGACTAAATTAATCTGTAATGTCAAATTCGGTAATCAACATAAAAAGTACTAATCTGTTAAAGTTTATTTGTAGAGAATGGAAAGTAATACAATAATAAAACTACACTAAAAATTGGATAGAGTTAATGTCCAAACAAACACAAAATTCCAAGTGTAGTATAGGGGCTTGCTCACATTACTACTATAATGGAAAATCAAGGTGCTTGTGTCCCAACTTGTTAAGCCACCTCCGGAAGCTAGAGTGTGAAATTTCTTATAGGAGACTCGTGAATCAAGCATATGAAGGTTTTTTCATAATGCTATCATCAACTTCAGATGTTAGTTGTGGCCTCTACATCATGGCATGGATGATATTACATGAAGTCTCATCTCCAAGAACCTTCTAAGAAGAATGCTAAGCAAGATATGAATGTGATGATTGCACTCACTTTGTGTAAAGTGAAAGGTAGTTCACACTCATTCATTCCACCCTATTCTTAAATCTTTTACACCCAATTAATATAATTTCATTTAAGGATACAAACTAATGGTATAGAGTAAGTGCTTCGTTACCTTTATGGTAACATCCTCCAAGTAATACGAATATTAAATATAGGACCATATTTTGTTCTTATGGAGAATATATTGAAAGACAAGATGAAAAGGCCTTTCCATGTTACGTCAAAGGAATCTTCGTCATGTCCTTAAAATGAAAATATCTTGGTTATTTAATAGGATGTTATTTTATCACATATGATGAAATAAATTTATGGATGTTTAAAATGAAATGAACTGAAATACAAGAAGCAAGTACCGACTTCTTATTTAGGTATATTCATCAATATAAATTAATGTTTCTAACACACTTCTTGGGTAATGAATACAATATTCCAATAACATATGTGTATTTAAATATAGTAACTATGTGTGTATAGGAACATTATACGAAGTAAAGTGTCTTCTCCAAGCAGCTGAGAAAGTGTGATTCCTAAGTCAGCGGTGAGAAACACATAACTTCTATTTTCCAAGTGAATGATTCTAGAAGAAAAAGTTGTTGAGTATAACCAAAACATTTATCTCAAATTCCCTTTGGACATAATGAGACATTATTCCAAGTTTAGGGATGAATGTTGTTTGTGGTTTCACATACTCATCAAATAGTTCAGACATATTTGAATCAAAGGCAATACATGATGAATATAAAATGTAAGACTTACCCAGTTGTGGAAATCAAATTCATTGTCATGGAAAACATAAATTGGATTTCAAAAATATACCTAGTATGGTATTTAGGCTTGGAATGGCTAAAAACCTTTGGTATTATTGAAATATTTAGTTTAGACAAAGAAATTTTTAAAAATAAAGGTATTCCACAAAGCATCTAGGGTTAGTTCCACAAGAGAGTGTAAACTATTCCAAATTAATGCAAGAGGTAAAGATACTTCACAAGATTCCTTTAAGTTGTTAAGGAATGTGATAGTGAAGTATATAAATGTTTAGAAGATATGAGTTGCTTCGAATCTGCATTCTGAAGAATATCTTGACCAAACATTCATCAATCATGATAATATAGCATGGAGTAATTCCTAAATTCATGTTACCTTGTCTACATCATAGTATTGATGTTCCTAAGGAGGATTAATGAAGAGTTTTACATGTAAACATTTATCATCAAATTGTAGCATTGGGAAATTACTATACACGCATTTTATGTTTCAATGTTATGATGTAAGTAGTATCAATGTTACAACCTACAGTAACTTCGATCATATTTCATGATGTTCCTTTCAAATAATGGCATGAACTCATAACCAATATTCCAACTAAAAGGAAAAATGCATATCACATGAGCTATAGTATGATGAAAATTCATTATGTTATAAGACCTGTGTTAGGATGAAAAGAGTTTTTTAAGATATAAACAAACATGCATCAAGCTAAACACATGGTGCATCTAAGTAAATATCCTAATAGTTTCTTAGGATATTACATCAATTCCTAATATAGAAAATATGTACTCAATTATTAGACTAAATTTATGTATAATGGTGTAAATCTCTATTAGAGATAGTGGGAGCTGAATTTACTTGAACATAGTTAATGCTGAGATGCACAAATGGTTGACATATGAACAAGTTCCATAAGTACATGTGGAATAGGAATGTTCTAGAGACACATACTGTGTAGGACGGATGAAACCATGGTGACGGTTTTATATTCTTCACAGACGGTGGAAAATTAATCATTAAGAATAATAAATCCTACATGTAAGTAGTATATGGAAGTTATCTAAGATTGAAAAGATCAATTAAAATTACATAATGGATTCCATGTATCAAATTTCAAAGGGTCTTATAAATTGAATATTGTGGTGGGTATTCAAATGAGTTGATACATGCTTGGTACAAGCTTGGTACCAATAAGTATCAATTAGTTATACCAAATTGGTATGCCTAAATCCATTAGAATTTTAATTGTCATGACTTACCTCTAAGATAATTAAATTGGTCTTTGGATGTCATGATCACCTTTCATGGTAGGTGTCTATATGACACAACTAGAAAGGGATGATGACATCATACGATGCCAATAAGGGTTATAAGTTACTAAAATAAAGTTTTGGATTAAATTAAGCAATAGGATCTTGGATAATTGATTTCAAATGAATATTTTCCTTGTGTCTACCAAAGGTTAGTGGGATCCCCAATGTTCTCCAAGAGATATATGATTGGTAACATATGGAAAATAGATCAGGATCTTACAGTTAGTTAAGACCAGAATAAAAGTAATTCCCCGGTGATTGAATTAATGTAGAAACCTATGTTCTAGGGAATAGGATCTACTGAGGTAGATCTAACAGTTTCATGGACCTAGTCAATTATACATAAAGTTACATTGTATTGAAAAATAAAAGTTGGGACAATTCAAGTTCATAATTATTGAAAATTTTACATGGCTTAATCTATCCAGGTTAACATGTTCAAAACATGGGAGGAGATTAATGTTGTGAGTTGGGTTCCATACGCTTCAGTGATGGATCTATATTATATTCCATAATATGTAAAATAATTGATATTGCTAGAATATACTTTATTGTAGGCAGATATCAATTATTTCTAGGAGAAATACAAGTGAAGTAGTCAGAACTATCATTTTGTGCTTTGAAAATAACCAATGATATATAAGTAGTAAGTGGAGAAGAATAAATACTAGTTATGGTAGGACATAAACTAGTCTTTAATAGATCAATTTGATATATTATCCTAGTTAGTCTAAGGTGATGAGCGATTCAAGATCATAAAATCCAGTGGTAGCCATACCTACAAATACTGAGTATGTTGCAAGCTTCTAAGGTAACTATGAAGTAGTTAAATGCAATGATTTTCTCCAGTTCATGGAATCACACCTAGTAAGAAAAGTATTATCATAGTGTTAATTATTATATTCTTACTACACAAGTTATCAAGTTATGAAAATGGGAAAAATTGATATACTTAGGGATACCATCTCATGAGAAGTAATACTCAAGAAGATGAGGTCGCATACAGTAGATATGCCACACTGAGAAAATGTGGCAAGCCCAATAGTTAAAGCCTTTACTCAGGAGAAGCACGATCTTTATCATCCGAGTAGCTAAAAAGTTTGGTTAGCAATTTGGCTCTTCTAGAAGTGGGAGTATTGAAATAGTGGGTTCCCTAGACCCAACTATGCAGTACTTTTGATTACTATATCATGTGTACAGTTAGTTATACATGATGTATTATTACCATTATAGTGTAGATATTTCTCCATTCACTATATAATGGTAATTCCCATAGATTAATTGTCATTTCAATAGGCTATAGAAGATCCTCGGATATTATGAGAACCTTGACATACTATGAAATTAATCTTAAATATATATTATATGGTCCAAATACATCTTACTGATTGGACATATTAGATATTTGACTATCAAGTGTTGGGGGATCATAAGCATTGGTACTTCTTCTCATGAAGTTTCCACTTGGTGATCTCCAGTAGTGAGATCTTGAGGGCTGACCCACCAATAGGAACACCACATGTTTTGGGTGTCATTTGTCATTCCTATCTATGGACATGTGTATTGGTCTCTTGACTTGAGACCATTAACAATGTGTATCATTTTTTTCTGTACTTTGATGCAAGGAAAACACCATGGTATTGAAATTGTGTTGTGGTAGCTTGTGTTGGGTGCATTGTTGGTGGTTTGACATTGGTTGAATGGCCAAGAAGGTATTTTTCAATTCAATGTTTCTAATGTTATATATCTCAGTCCATGTTGATCAGGATGGTGCTTCCTTCATAAGTATTTGGACAAAGTGGTACAAAGGTATATCTATCTGGATAGATCAACAAATAATAAAGAGAGGAAGGATGATGACACAATCGTGTGTCCTTCTTTATGATATATTTAATGACAAAGAGATTATAGTACACAGTTAGTGTTTGTAGGTTGGTTGTCGTTTCTATGAAAATCCTTATCTCTTTTGGGGCCATGATGGGTTTCTAGACTCTGCTCTTGGTTTATGGATTTTGTTCACTACTATCGAGATAAGGGCCAAGAGGGTCACACACAATAGTGTATTCAAGAGTCTGCCCTATTCAGTTGAATATGTATATTGGACATGGTGGGATACACCATGGGGTATGAGTGTTGTGCATGTTATCGATCACCAATAATTAAATAAATTCATTATTATTCAAGTTATTAATTTTTGGGATTGATTTTATTTAAAGTATTTACTAGTTTAGAAAATATGATAATATATTAGTAGAAGGAATATTATTTTAATATTCAAGGTTCATTTAATATTAAGTGGGATAGAGAGACGAGTTAAATGGTTCGGTTTTTATCACATAATATATTTTATATATATTACAGATAGGTGATAAAATTATAAATAAATTTGATGGAGTTTAGTTTGTCTAAATTATTTATTTAGTGGATCCTGAAATAAAAGAGGGTCGGGGAACCTAACACGGTATTTATCAACTCCACTATAAATAATGGAGGAGGATCTCCCTATTGTGTGGCTATTAAATCTATTCATTCATTCCATGGAATGAAAAATGAGAGTCTCTCTCTCCTCCAGCTTCCTAGAGAGAGAAGAAGATGATCTAAGAGCTAAGACCGTGATCTTCCTCAAGCATTAAAGGGATCTCAAGGTGGTGATCATCAAGATGTCGAAGACATCATCGAATTGTCATGCTAGCACTCAAAATTCAACGATATACATTCCGGTGGGTTTTTAAAGCACGTTTGGATGATCAATAGGGTTCCTTCTTTGGATCCTTCGAGCAATGATTTCCATCGACGAGTTGCAGTCGACTACGGCTTTAGATCACAATAGGTATGTATTCTGTTTACGTATTTGTGATCTTTAAAATTTACATGAGATCCTCAAACCATAATGAGGCACGGATCGGTGGGGAAGACATGTTCCATCATCCCTTTGATAAAAATTTTAAAATCCTCAGCCCACCGGCTTCCGCTGCGATCCCCAGTAACCTTTCAATAAAAAGGGTATAAACCATAACATTAAGGCCCAGAACGACATACACACTTGTCATAAAGCCATTAGATTGACATATTTAGATCATATCCTCCCTTGTATCTATATGGACCCATTATTTATCTACATTAAATAAAAAAATCAAGGGTGGGGTTTCTTTCCTTTAAAATAATACAAGAGTGCCACTCATCCTTCATTTTAAAAGTCCTCCTCTCCTCCAACTTCCTCACACCTATCAAGCCACTATTTATAGAAAAAAACTCTTCCCAAGTAGCTCCCAAAAATCCCTCAAATCTTCCTTGAAGCCTCCATTTAGTATAAATACTTCAAATGTAACCCTTTGGTGTAAACCAAAAGGAGTTAGCCGATTAAGAGGTAATACCCACCCTCAAACTCCTTTCTTTTATTTTCATTATCCACTCCCTAAAATATTATTATTAAATGAAAATATAACAAAAAAAATTATCCTCAATAAACTAGGATGTTTTTATGTTATTATTTATACCCTCACATACTCACACATCAATCTAATGGGTAACGAACATAATGTTTATGTGTAGGCGGACTACCGCCTCACTAAATGATGATTGTTCAATTTTCCTTTACCACCTCTCATGGTGGCCATTCTGATAGTAAATATTTTTATATATGGTATATATAATATTTATTAGGATATTAATCTTTTTTAATTATTTTAAAAACAAAAAACATTATACTTTCCATTTTATGTTAATACAATAATTTTTTTGAGGATTTGCAAACTACTCTCCCATCAAAGTAGTGTGATTCGTTCATACACTACATGGAATGTATTATGGATGGATGTAATGAATATAGTTGATATATATGAAATACTCAAGATAATGTAAAAATGATATAGATACATATATATACATATATATGTATTTTACTTTCATTCCATCCATACTAAAATGAATCTAAAATAGCATTCATGTGTACGTGCGGCTTGTCGTGTCCATGAACGGTGTATTCTGTTTCATACGTATATTTTATTAAAATTATTAAAATAAAAATATAAATGTTATAAATGTTATTTATATCATATTTTACATTTTGGATTCATTATATATATAAGGACCAATAATATAATAAATTAAGACACATGCGAAGAACAAAGTGCATATAATCTAAGATGAAACCTTAAAGTATGATGGTTAAAAAGAGGGTAATATAAGGTCATAATCAAACTATATATGGTTTAATATATAATAATATGTCTATGTAAATGATTTATTATAAATTTATATTTATTTTATAGGTGTTTTGAATGAGTATGATGATAGTCAAGACACAAGGTAAGGGGATTTCATCTCACATTTTGTTTCAGTAAGATACACGCTATGTTCCACACACATTCATTTTGTGTTGTTTATTTAAATCCAATGATAGTATTAAATTATTTTTATAATTAAATTTATTGGTATTTACATACCAATTTTATGACCATTCTTTCATGTGGTTTAAGTTTCAAAAGTTACCAATTTGAAAAAAAATGTTTTGTCTCAATTTCCCTTCTTTATGACCCATGTATTGTTATGTAGCTAAACTCATTTTCGAGGTTTATATAAATCAATGTAACATGTTATATAATTAATATAATTATTTTCATGATATTTTATGTCTCATCTAATTTCCTTTTCTTTCATGAATAGTATGACCCTAAGTAACCAGGTGGTAAGAGTTTATTGAAATAATCTCATTGTTTTTCGAGATTGTTAATGATTGTACATCTTTGATAAAATCTTATGATCCATCTATCATAGATATTCATGATTTTCCTTATCCTATAGTTCTTTTCAATATATACTCATTTATTATTACCATTTTTCCACTATTTAGTTCTTATATTCATGCTTTCATGTAAAATTTGACCATATTTCAATTCAGTCAAAAATCTATTGTATTCAAAAACCATGTTTTCAAAAATGCTTTCAAAAAATGTTTTCTAAAGATATTTGAAGCCCATTTTCAAGGAAAAGGGACTTTAAAATATATTTATACCTTTCAAAGCTTTCGTTATATGTTCTATAACATATTATTAATGTAAAAGGATTTTTAAATAAATTTTTTATTTCTAGGAAGTGTTTTAAATATTTTTATGGTTTATTTGAATGTTTTTAAAGTATTTTTCAATGAAAGTGTTTTTAAAAAGAATTTTAAGATTATTTATTATTATTTTTGATGAAAATGGTTTTCCAAAAAAATTTCAAGATATATCTATATATTTTCAATGAAAAATGTTTCAAAAATATTTTTAAAGCTTTCTTTATAAGTTTTTATTTTTATTTTCATGAAAATAGATTTCTTAAGGTATTTATGTTTTAAATAGAATTTTTCAAACAAGATATGGTATTTTATTCAAGAAATGTATTTAAAAGATATATCAAAATTATTTTCTATCTAAGATGAAATCCATTGATGTGACTCTATCCTCACTTAGAAATGATATAAAGGTTCTATTCATATTATTTCATTGAATGGTATATATAATGGTCCTTATGAAACTCGTTTATCCTTCACGGGTTATATGTTTATGAAATCCATTTTTCTTTCATGAGTTATGCTTTTGATGAAATGTTTGTGAAACATGTATCCTTTTCTACATGTTATGATATCATTTCATGTTTTTGACACCCATTTCTTTTAATATGTTATGATATGATTGTTTATGATATTGCGGTACAAGTATCTATTATTTTATTATGAGATGGGTGAGACCTATATTTTTCTCCAATTCATTGGGTAAAGATTTATATCTCATGAGATAGACTAAAATGATCATGGGATTGAACCTTGACTACAAATATAGACATGGGAGTGAACCATGACTGCCAAGATGGTATGAGGAGTGAAATCATGCTACTAAGATGGTCATGGGAGTGAACTATGACTACCAAGATGGTATGAGGAGTGAACTCATGCTACTAATATGAAAATGGCAGTGAACCATGACTACCAAGATGTAATGGGGAGTGATCTCATACTACTAGGATTGTCTTGGAAGTGATACCTTGACCACTAAGGAATCATTATATATGCTTATGTGCTTTCCACAATTCCACATTTATTCCTATGTTATTCTTTCCTAGCTTATTTTATTTATTTCATTTTGATTAATGTATTATTAACTGCTAAGATTTATACCATTATTCATGAATATAATCATTGATATGTCGGGTATGATCTTCAATTTTCATGATCATATTCTCATACCCATATGATCAAGACTATGCTTAGAAATCTCCCTTGTTTATCGTTACAAATAATTTTATCTCACCACATTCTATGTTTCCTTACCCATGTTATGAAGAGGTGTATTATTTTTGATGTGTCTAAGAACAGTTCTAGTTAATAAGAGCCTAGTGGGAGATAATTTAGCTCACTTAAGTATAAGTTTCTATGTTTCCATGTTTCCAAAGGCACTAAAATAATATTGTCCTTGGGCATCTATTTGTGTAATGTTTTATATAATCCAAAACATTTATACAATTTTTATGTATGTCAAGACTGCTTCATTATATTTTACTAATCGGTTACTATGTCTAATTTAGGGATCCTCTCATACTCCTAATATTTCAATCACATTATTATTATTATGCACTAAAAATTTCAATTTATCTTACTGTTTTATTAAACATTCTTACATTAATTATCATATCTATGTGATGAGAGACCCCATTAAGTCTTATTAATCACTCCCATGAATATTTATGTACCCCCATTATGATTTCAAGATTATCCTTTTTATTTTCCATGATAAAATATTATTTATTCAATACCCATACCCATTTGAACTCAATTATATTCACCATGATGTACTTGACCTTCAAATATTATAAACATCCATATATGTAACCCATGATATTTTATTATGGGATTTAAATTTATGAAATATGTCATCATGTTATATGGTCAATATGAAACACTTATGTAGATACATTCTATAAAAGAGGTTAGTGGACTCAAATAGAGCTCAAATTCATTGGGAAATGTATTTCTCTCATTACATACCATGTATGGTTCATGGGACATTATCCTAAGAACACTATGTTATGATTTTATGGTGGTTATCCTTGGAATGTGTTTATAATGTCATGTTTTATGTTGATTCCCACATTATTAGGTTTCCTTTATTTTATCATGTTATATAATGCCACATTGATCAAGATTATGATTATCTCCATCCTTATGTCGCCTTTATATTCCCCAAAGATCACATGTAATACATTATATTTTACATTTTTCCACCTTACTAGGATTTATAACTCACCCCATTATTATATATGTCTTTATGTTATCCCATGTAGTTTTAGAAAAACCATGGAATATAAGCCATGTTATGGAGTTAATAAAAAATGTAATAATATTTATTTTTCATGTTGTTATCATATATACCTGATTTCAACATGATAGTAGGGATCATGATATTATGGGATTTCATTACATGTAACTTTATGTAATAAATGATTAATTATGGTGTATTAATGAAAATGGTTTTCCTAAAAACTCACAACATGAAAAAGAGTTTCCCAACATTATTCAATCCATGTGTACTAGATAAAGGTGACATTTAGTGTCTTAAAACATGGTCTACTCAAGAAATTAAGGATCCATACAATCGTTGAATGTGAATATGGCAGTGTGTCTAAAAAATAAATTTTAACAATGATTATTTTACAAAATACCTTCAATTATCCCATAAATCTATGCATACGGTGGTTCTTCTTCAAGGTGTTTTGAATCCCTTCGAAAATGGATTGATCCCTGACATATCATGATCAATCTATGGTAAATGATGTTGAGACTTCCTCATTTAAATTTTGCTTCCTAAAATAAAATCATACTTGTGATTTTATTTTTTATGTTGGTTGATATGGTAGTGGAACAAAATCCTTATAGTGATATATATTCCTTCACAGAGATGCGATCAAAGATATTTTTTGTTGTTATATTCACATATCATGGGCACTGATTTCTTTGAGTTATGTGATTTTTTTCTTCTCTTGTTTTTTATGTGTAAGGATAACGTTACGATGCTCTTCCCATTTTGGTAATGTTGTAATTAACCCAACATTGTATCTAAGTATAATAAACAATCCGGTTTTAGTTGTATAAATCTCATAGGTTTCCACTGGGATAAAGGTTTGGTTTTTTTCAATATATTATCATATCTATGTTTATTATTTGGATTAGCATGTTTTTATGTTATTTTTTTCATGTTTCATGTTCTTCATAATTATTTAATGAAAAAAAACTATTGTTTAAAATTTGAATAACGAAAATGATACATGTTATTATTGTTGATAAATAATAAAAAATGATTCATCCTAATTCGGAATAATTCACACTATTTATTTCTTGGAAATTAAATCCAAACTAAGGGTCATTTTAAATTAGAAAATGTTATTACTAATAGAATAATAAAAATATTTGTTGTTTTTAAAATATTGTTTAAATGTGTTAAATCTATTTTTATCTTATGAATTATTATTCTAGTGGATCTAGCATAAGTAAATTTAATCAATTAATTTCATTAAACACTTCAAAAGTTTTTTGAATAAGATAAATGTTTGGGGTTATGTGGGTCTATAATAATCTAAATCATGGACTCATGGGTTATAGGGTTTATAATATTTTTTGATTTTTGATTTTTTCTTGCGTCCTTATGTGCCTGATGTTGATTTGAGACTTATGATGAAACATGACATGAGTCTGAGATAAAGTATGGATGACTGAGACATCAGAGGGGAATCTAGGGTATGTTCCCAATGTTGGTGCTAGTAAAGGTGGAAAGTATTCATATTACTAAGCATTTGGTTAATATGGATTGCACTGGGAATGATGGAATGGATTGAATAAAATCATTCCCATTGTTCTTATGAAAATGGGATGTATTCTAGATGATTAATCTAATTAATGGTCGGATAACCTGGTTTCTTATTTTTGCATTCCCATACCAACTACAGAACACACTAATTATGCATGGTTATTGAATATCTTCATGGTATCCTATTATGGGTCCTATATTTCTTAAGGTTATTGAATAAAAATAAGTTATAACAATTTTAACACATGGTATTTGTTCTTGATGGAATGGAAAATGATAACAATCATATGAAATTGTTTTATCTATTACTTATGGTAGGAGGGAATGGAATTTCAATATATAGTTAATGTAATGTGGAAATGATTTAACAACATTTATTTACTAATGAATTATATAATATAACTATGAAATGATTAAAGGGAAAAATTAAATGATCATCCTATTTAGTTTTTATGTTCTTATAATATATATTCCAAAATGGTGGTAGTCGAATATTCGTGAGATGATATTTATAGATGATCCTTTTAAGAGGTTGACACACATAGTGTGTTTTTTATATATATGTATATTACTTTATGTTATGTGATTTCATAAGATATCCCACCCATGTTGGTAGGGATACACAAAACCAATGGACTATGGGATAGGGTTTCCCCAATATCTAGGATTGTGTGGAATTGTAGGCTGACTAACCCTCTTTACACAATCTTTTCTCAGGGGAATTTTATTTAATGGTATCCAGTGTGGTTTTAATTCCATTATATATGGTTGTAGAAGTATTTAATTGTTTTTGGATGCATAAGAAACGTTTATCATCAGATATATTATACAAAGGATTATTATAGACATGTTTTTTAGGGGGTTTTATGGGTTGAGGTGTAATAGAAGTTGTATGAACTAGTGTGGATATCAAAAACATTGAATTCACTGTCATTGGATGTCGAATCGATGGTGAGATGATATGATTTAAAGGGTCCAAGGTATGTGGAAATGAGATATTGTGATCCATGGGATACATGGTATGAATCAACAGATCATATTTTATAATTTTGGATAACATTTGATAGGGATGACAAAGGATGTGTGACATTTGGGAAGATTGGAAAACCATTTTGGAATTATTAGAGGGTATGTTCATTAATATTTTTTGATATTATATTATTCTGGAATGAAATTCATTGTGATAGAGGAATTGTGTGGCTAGTAACATAGTATACATGATTAGGGGATGAGTTAGTTTAACTTATTTATTTGGTGGTCTTTAGTGTGATTTATTTATCTATTTCAAGAGAGGCTCTGGGGATGATCCAACAGAGTATACATGATATTTTCAACAAATATATATAAATTTTTTCATTCCTATAAGATAATTTTGGTGACTATTATAGAATTTACAATCTTTGGGTGTCATTCAATTGATATTTTGAATTTAAGGACACTAACAATGATTTTTTTTCATAATTGTAATTTCATATGTTATTATTCCACTATATAAAATTACATGAATTCAGTTTAGATATTTTTTCTTTATGATAAATATTTTTATTCTTGTATATGTATTATCACTCATTCCCCATGCTCTTCTTAAATGGTAATTCCACCCATTTGTGTGAATGATTTAGAATAAGTGATTTTCATCAAATCATTGCCTCTTGGATGCTTGTTTCAGGAATCATTGTATTCCTTCACTATATACCATCCCATGAGGGGTATAATTGTGGGGAGGGTTTCATGACATTGTGGTATCAAAGTTTGAGTTTGGGAATTGGAGGGAGTTTGGAGATTATAACTGGCGAGGATATTATAGGTTGGTATAAAAACTTTTTCCATAGAGCAAGGTAAGAAATGTAAAAAAGGTAAACAAGATATGACATGCTTATATAGATCCCTGTGTCATATGATGTGAGGAAATTTATGTTTATATATCCTAATAGTAAATATGAACAAATAGTGAAGTAAATATCAGGGAAATTATCATTTATTATTCATTTATGAACATTTTATTGAAATGGGTATAACATGGGGTTCAAGTCAAACATTAAATAAATAATTTATGTCAAATAATTTTTCATGTTATTCATTTTTGGGATTGGACTCCCTAACTATTTTTTATTTTGCAGATATGGTTTCAGGTTGATGTCCTCTTCATGTTCATGCTAATGATGTTCCGCAAAATATGATATCAGATCCGCTAACTATTGAGGATGATGAAAAATAAACATGCAAGAGGACACTATGAGAGTTTCATATATAGATTATGTAGAGTACTGGTGATCCATTTTTTATTTAGTGATAAAGAATTTTAATATGATGTCGATATAGAATTCAGTTTGATCAGTACTCAGAAATAAAAATTTTAATTCATTAGGGGTGTTGATGCTATGTGGATTACCAATATATTGTTATTTTCATCATGGGGATCATTAAAAGTTTTATATCATATTTGAGGAATTTATGGATAGGTTCTAAACATCGTTTCTTTCTTCATCTCTTAAATATGCATGTCTCCATGAGATAATTACCCTTCAACATGGTATTTCTTATGTGTGGGAGTTTGGTATCTATTTCAGGACCATTCTATAATACTCATTAAGCCATATTACATATAAGGATTCCAGCTCTAGGAATTTTATGGATGACTTACATCCTGTGACGTACCACCTGTTCACCCCCATTTATGTTGATGATTTACATTCATGTACAATTTAGATAAGAGAATTATGAGATGATTCTATCAATGAAAATTCAATTGTAATAAGGTACACATAAATAACTTATATATAGCAGGGCTATCTTATAGGGTTCCATGATTCCTAGGCAGGATATATTTTATATAATACAGCTTAGGTAAAATTCATCATCATCTTGTTTTTTTGGGTCTAGAGGCTCTCATGAAACATCCATGGGTTAAGACGCTTGGTTTTCAGAAGTATGACATGGTTATCATTGGTGAGAGTGATTAACAATTTTTATCAGGTAGTGTATAGCATGTGTTCCTCTTTAGGTACTACCATTGTGGATGTTTCAGCTAGGGTAGCAGTAGAATGGGGCCTCATCATTCGATCTAGAAAGGGTAGATATTAAATGTTGTGGATAACCCCATGATTATCCTCATACTATTAGAGTAGATTTAGAACATAGGGGTGGTTCCAATTAATGTTAGGGTATTTTGGAGTAGTACATGGCAATATTTACACTCTAGAGTTTCCAGTGCTATGTGAGTTAGATGTTGTTTGAGTAAAAATTTTAATATTTTCTATATGGGTATAAGATTTTTTTGAATCGGGACATAGGTAATCTTTAATATAACCTTACCTTGTCCATTTAATTATATTTTTTGAGGGGTATATAGTTTCAATAATTTTTCAAATAGAAATATTAAATCAGTTTATTTGAATACTATATAGATTTCACAATAATACATGCATTATGAACATAAGGGTTTAGTGTATTTAAAAACATGGATATGTTAATAACTATTGCATAAAATATCTACAACATTTCCCATATAGTTATTCAAAAAATAAAACATATTTGACATAAAATAAATAAAAAATTTCTCTATATACCATTGAAGGGAGACACAAGAAATGGTTTTCTCAGATACTCAGTACGAGTAAACATAAGAGACACCAACATATGATCAAATGTGATAATATGATAAGAATAAGGGTATGATAATATGAGTTATAAAATAGAAAATAATTACCATAAATTCATATTTCATAACCAAAATAAATGGTATAATGATTTATCAATAGAAATAAATAAGATATAAGAGTGTGAAATCATTAATAATCCATCATGATCCATAATAAAAAATAATTATCTTAAGAAAAATAAGAGTGGAATAAAAAAAATAGATAATAATTTTTATATCCAAGGAAAAAACATAGAATATCATAGTGTATTGTATTCAATCAATTTTCCATAATTTCCATAGTAACGTTTTCCCCCAATACAGTCTTATTGCACAAATTCCCTTAATAAACTAGATTCAATCCCAATCTCAGTCCTTATTATATCATGTGATATCGGTACATACCCAACGCGTTAGAGGGTTATAAAAAACCAATCCAACCTTATATAATATTGTAACCACCGATACTTGGTTTATAATAGAACAAATAGTTATATAATGAGAACCATGAAAATTTGTGCCATAAGATCGTAAAGCAATCTTCATATTATCATGTCATAAACATGGAAATGGTATGAGATTTTTTAAATATTTTATAATCATATCAATATAAAATCCATCGAAGTAATAAAGATGAAAAAATTGGATTGCATCCCTAGAAAAATATATGGAACATCACATGATTTCTTTATAGATGAAAATAACTTTAAAATACCACTATTACAATTTTTGATAAAATTTTAATTTTCATTTTGTATCAACCTTCCTAAAATATAGTTTTTTTAAATATCTAGGAATAATTTTTCATGGATTATTAAAACATAAAATTATATATGAATCTTCAAATAAGATATTACTCATTATGGTTAACATTTTCTTCCCTGAAGTGTACATTAAAAGAAAATTTCCCTACACATTTTCTGTTAGAAGTCAAAAGTATCATTATTACAAACTAATAAGAATTTTTTAAAAAAATATTGGAAATTAAAGTAATATAAATATAAAAATTAAATTAAAAAATATTTTGAGAATAATTATAACATTTTGGAAGCATTTTAATGAAAATATATACATGAAAAAATATTCTCAACAAAACATAGAAATGTAGTGGGTTTTACATGATATCATTTCAGTCTATTGAGATCATAATGATAAGAATATGAAAGGAATACATGTTATCCCCATAAATAACCAAATGATAATAAGAAAAGAATATTTGGGAGAGACAAAGTATATAATTTCATCCTCATCAAATTAAGAATTTACAATCCATGTATAAATGAGATATTATGATAAAATGAAAAATTATGTGGTAACTTTTGGATCATAAACCCCTAAAAGAAATAAAATGAAAGGAAACAATAAAAATAATAATGACTTTTATATTCATGATACATAATATCAAGAGGAATTTGATATACCTCATAAAATAATATTAATGTATAATATAAAACCTAACTCAAAGAAAAAAATGAGACAACTAATTATAATGTATTTAGTAATTTTTGTGCATAAAGTCATTAGAAGATGGAAAATCTTATGGTTTAATAAATAACATGAATTAAATCACGTTTTATGAAAAAAAGTTACTCATGTGAAGTATGTACAACCTAGAAATATGAAATTATTTCATAACATTATTACAGGCATCAATGAAGTAAAATTGATATAAAACCTTACCACAAGCATGTATTTCTTCATAAGCACTCTACATCTTATTCTTTATGTGAAATCCATTTTCTTATATGTTAATACCAAAAGAATTGTTCATTAGAGAAAGAAACACAAATGAAATTTCATAGGGAATGTTGATAAAATTGGTCAGGTATTCATTGGTAATATAATCTTTGGTTGGAATCTCTTCATACAAAAAAAATCAGATACCTTTGGTTGGAAATCTTACCCATATATCAATGCCACCCCCCCCCCCTAAAACCCATTTTATCATTAAGAGTGTAACATACCGACTAGGGTGCTATGCAATGGGGGCCAGAGACGATCGGTCACATTCCCTTAAGAGCTAATCCATGTACACTAGAGGGTTTCGGCTAGCAGTGAGGGTCTGGTAAGTCCTTCGTGGGGAGACTATAACCTATTTTTTCAGAGTAAAGTATTAGTATAAGAAAAAAATATTAAACAAGTGTAGAAGAATATAAACCACTAGAAAAATACCAATGTCAGAAGATAGTCAAAACAAGAAATACCATACTCAACTAAAAGGGATAACATGTTGTAATAATGAATGTTCCAAGTGTCTACAATGAAACAAAAAGTAAAGACACAAGGAATCCATAGAGGGTCTTGAACCACATCTGGTTCCCTCACCCATACTCCATTCCCAAACATAAACCTGTCCCAGGGCCTTTCCCTTATCCCGTCACACAAAAACTAATCTTCTCGAGTGTTGATTCGGTGTCCCGAGTAGGGTGTGAGTATGACTCAGTAGGCCACCACCAACGGTGTCTAAAACAAGTCTAGTCAAAAGATAGTGTATTCAATTCTATAAAAAAATATGTACAATTTATAATTAAAAAGTTATCACATTTTTAGCTATTATTTGTTTAAACACATTAAAATCGAGTTTGATTTATGTCTCTCATTCATTTCTTAATTCATTACGGTCATTCATTTTGTGTTGAATGCTCTGTCAAACACCCCAATCTCATTCAGTATAGGTCTCCATGCCTAAAACCGAAAATCTCATCTAGTGTAGATCACCACATCTACCAACCCAAATCCTATATGGTGTAGATCACAACATCTACCAGCTCACATCACTAGTGCTTGGATAACTATAGGGGTAGAACGCCATGTCTAAGACCCAACTTCTCCATTGGTCTAGAACCCTGTGTCTAGCACCCATATTTTCAATCATTTACATCATTTATTAATTCATAAAGAATTATTCATATCAATACCTTACTAATCCAATGATAAGTTAAATACATCAAAACCCATTAGTTAACCCATGTTTAACTAAGTTTACAACCCATTAATTAATTCATCAATTAATTAATAAACCAAATTTAATCTCATTCCTTAATTGATTCTCCATAATTAATTATCCAAATAAAATATAAAATTATCAAAATTAATCCCATAGTTAATTTTCTTAATGATACAATATGGATTATAATTAATTCATCATTAATTATCTCACATAGAAAATCCTTATCTCATAATTTTTTCACACCGATTAATTATCTCGAACCCAAAGAAATTAAATATCTCAATTACAATATCTCAACCCATAAAAAATTTCCCCAAATCAAACCTCTATTTGGACAGCCCCTTGCCCTCATAGATCAATGGTCTATTTAATCACTAAGGCATCCACAAGTCAATTTCACATTCCTAATTCCTCCAATTTAGGAAATCAATTATTAAGGGAAGAGAGAAAATCAATAATCTTACATACACATATCAAATCCACAACTATGGGAGTTCAGTTTAGACAAACTACATCAGTTTGATGTTATATGTTTGCCCAATGGAAATCCCAAAAATCTGAGTGACACAATGATGTTGATCGAAATATTGATCTAAATCCCTAAACCAAGAATTATGATCTAAGGCATCAAGTTCTACCAATTCTATATCTAGATCCACAATCCTAGATATAGATTTCAACACATAGGTTTATATCCATGTAAATAGTGGACATCTAGCATGAAAATTTCAAAGAAATATAGAGAAAAAAATGGGAGATACATAGGGATATAATCCACTTACTGAGAATAGATCGAATCTTCAATTAGGGCTTTCGATCTCAAAGAACTATGCTAAAATCACGTTTTAATCCCTTTAGAATGCTCTGAGATTTCCTTGAATTGGTCAAGCCCAAGACTAGGTCGAAATAGAGGGGTTTCAAGGGTTTCAGTGATTTAAAAACTAATTCTCTTATAAAACTGTTCCACAGGCATGGGTTCACCAAGCAGGGGTGCATGGTTAAGGAAACTGTTCACAAACCGTGCGGACCTCACTGTCTAGGTTCGCACGGTTACATGGGTTTGGGCGCATGGCTTGTCAAACCATTTTCAAATAGTGAATTTTTCTCTTTCCATATATTTTTCTTAAAATTTCACCTAAAAATTCCTCAAACACAATTGAAAATCAAAGGCACTTAAAAAAATTTGGTACATGAAAAACGATCCTGAGATGACTCTATAAAAGGTTAGGATCTTAAAATCTCATCACCTTATAACAGCTCATCCTAAAGCTACACTTCCGAACATCACTGAGATTCTGAGCCAAAATTATTGGGCCACTAAGATCTCATGTCAGCTTCTTATTCCCTAGTTTCCTCTTGAACACATCCATGTTTCCATAAAACATGAACTATCGGGACGTTCTTTCCATGAGACACATTGTCATTTCATTCTAGTATACGTATCGGATTATCCCTAAAGGATGCATCTATCTCAAGGTCAACCTCATCCACATTAATCAAATGAGAAGGGTCATGGTGATTCCACCATAGATGTGACACATGAAAGATTCCATTCATAGCATTGTATTTCTGTGGAAGAGACAATCGATACACAACTGGACTGATTCTCTCCACAACTTTAAAAGGTCCCACAAACCCGGGCACCAACGTTCCATACCTCTATAATCTGTAGTGACCCAACCTAGGTGACACCCTAAGGAAAACACAATCACCCTGTGTAAACTCTAGGGGTTGTATCCTCCAATCAACATATGACTTCTACCTACTCTGATTCGTAGCCATACGTTTCCAAATCAACTGCATCTGCTTCGACATCTCTTTCATGAGACTGATTCTCGACAACTTTGACTCACCCACCTCTATCTAGTGTAACAGTGATCTGCATGGAATTCCATAAAGTGATTCATATGGTTTCATTTGTATAGTTTAATAAAAACTATTGTTATAGGAGAACATCACTAAAGAAAAGTGTTCCTCTAAAGAACCCTCGAAATCAAGCACACATTCTCGCAGCATATCCTCTAGCACATGTATGGTACGCTCTGACTACTCATCTCTCTGTGGGTAGAAATAAATACTCCACAAAACCTATGTGGTAAGTAATTTCTTCGAGGACTTCCAAAATCATGAACTAAATCATGAATCCTTATCTGAAACTATAGTTTGTTTCACCCCATGCAAACGAACTATCTATCAAACATACAGTTCCCCCAATTGTTCCACGGTGAAGATTTCTTTAATGGGAAGGAAATGTGCTACCTTTTTTAGTCTATACACAATGAACCAAATAACATCCTTATTACTTGACCTACCACAAAATCCATGGTCATGTCACCCCACTTACATTCTAGAAAAGGAAATGGTTGTAGTAAACCTCTAGGTCATTGGTGTTCCGCCTTCACGTACTGACAGGTGAAACATCTTATCATGAAACCTGCTATCTCCTTTTTCAGCCCTAGCCACCAAAACTATCATCGTAGGTCATGGTACATTTTTTTCACCCCAGGATGTACCTCCCACTTCAAGGCATGAAATTATCGCATGATTTCTTCTCATATAATCGTAGGCACAACAACCTATTTTTTCACATAGATGACCTCATTCTCCTCTATAAACTAGTCTAGAGTAGTCTGTCAACCTTCAAGGCTTTACCTTGTGTATAAGCACTCTTGATCTTTATACTGCCTATTTCTGATCGATCTCTAGACTGTATACTGCACTTCTAATGAAACTAGAGTCATTTTCTCCTAACTCTCCTAAACCACCACATGCATTTCAGCCATAAAAATCATCATCTTCCACTTTTCACTTGACTCATGTACCAATTGAATCTTAGTTTTCATTCTCAAGGCATCATCCACAATATTCCCCTTTCCAAGTGTATATTATAGTTAAAAATAAAAGGACTTCATATATTCTACCCATCTTCACTTCGAATGATTCAATTCATGTTGTGAAATGATATAATTCAAGATTTTGTGATCTTTAAAAACCATAAACCTTTCACCCATGAGATAGTGTCACCAACACTTGAGATCATAATCCACCATAATCAACTCAAAGTCATGAATGGGGTAATTCCTTTAATGTGGAATAAAATTCCAAGACACATATGCAAACACTCAATCCCTCTACATCAAAAAGACTCTAAGTCCTATCCAAGAAGCATCACAATACACAGTGAAATCCTCAGCCAACATAGGTAGGATCAAGATTGGTGTCGATATCAACCACTTATTCAACTCTCGGAAATAATTCTCACATGCTTCCTTATATTTAATATTTATTTGTTTATTTTGAAACATGAAGGTGGTTCTTCCAATCTGGAAAAGTCATAGATGAACCTCCTATAATATACAGTTAATCCCAAAAAGCATCAGATATCAAAAACATTATTGGGATTCTCCTAAGAAACGACTTCTTGAACTCTCTCTGGTTTCACTTCCACACCTTCTTCCGAGATGATATGCCCTAAAAATTTCACCTAATTGATCCAAAACTGAAAATTAGATATCTTGGTTTATAACCGACACTCTATCAGTGTACTGCGGACAATGTCAACATGTTGGGAATGATCTTCATGAGTCATGGAGTACACCAAGATGTCATCCATGACCACTACCACAAACTAATATAGGTAAGGATGAAATATATTGTTCATCAAGTCCATAAACACTATTTGAGTATTTGTTAACCAAAATGACATTACGACAAACTCATAAAATCCATACCTACTTCTCAAAGATGTCCTTGGTATATCTGAAGTATGAACCCTCACTTGATGATACCCTGGTCTCAAATTGATCTTTGAGGACACAAAATCTCTCGTTAGCTGGTCAAAAAGATCATCAATATGTGAAACATGATATCGGTCCTTCACAGTCATCTTATTCAACTTCCAGTAATCAAGACAGAAGTGTAAACCCCCATCAACCTACTTTTAAATAAAAACAGGTGATACCCAAGGCGATGTACTTGGAAAGATAAACCATTTATCCTCCATCTCCTCCAACTAAGTCTTGAGATATTGAAGCACAGTCAGTGCCATTCTGTAAGGTGGAATAGATATTTGATCAGCCCCCAACATGAGCTCGATAGTGAATTCCACATCTCTCTCAGGTGGAAACCTTGAGAATTTTTCCTGAAAGACATCTTGGAACTATTCTACAACTGGTGGAAGAGAATCTTTCCTAAAACCCCCATAATCCTATAATATACTAGCAAATTGGGCTGTGAGAACTCCCATTTTCTAAATAATTATCCCTACTCGGCTTTCCTGGATATCCCACTCTCCATGATGAAAAAACTAGTCACCCTTATGAAACACAAAGGCCACTATTCTATGGTAACTCATGACGAGGGATCTATATGAGACCAAACATTCCATACCCATAATCAGGTTGATGACCTTCACATCAAGGAAATAGAGATCCCAATGAAAATGATACCATCCGGTCTCTAGTGAACATCCCTTGAATATACTTTTATCTCTTTATACCCTCTAGTCTCTGTGTTCACAATGGTGTATCGATATTAATTACTTAGTTCACAGACTCCACCTCCATTCACAATCCATTACTAATATTTGATGATATAAAGGAATGAGAGGCACCCATAAAAAAGTAACTACCAAATGTAGAAGCTACTAAAATAGTACCTCTCACTATCGATGGCCCAGCCTTGCTCTCTACAAGTGAAGGATGCACTGCATGTAACTGTCATGCCCCTCTTCCTTGTGATGATGTCTAACTCCCCTGAGTAGACCCACTCTACTGATCTGAGAACTCTTTCTCTAAATCTCCACATACACTACATCTACCGCTTCTTCCATAAGAACTATAGAGTCCAAACCTATATGGTTTAGAAGACCCCTTCACACATTATGACAATACGTAGCTTCTCCCTCATCATTAGTCTATTATTGAAACTTGTAGAACCACTATAGGAGTCACGTCTTTCTGCAACATCGGTACTCCACTGGTGGTTGAGGAAGATGTTTGCGATAGTGTCCCAAACTACCACACTAGTGAAAAAACACACGAGTAAGATCATGTGTAACTATTCCTCCTAATTTACCAACTTTCTTTCTACTATCCTAATTGAGGTTCTCATAACGGTGCTTCCTTCTCTTAGAAGGCGCACTCCTTTGTCGTACAGCGACAACTACCTATCCATTACTGGAAGTCACTTTTAGGTTCCCCTTCAAAATAAGAGCCTGATCCACCACTTTTGAGAACTTCTTAAGTCTAAATATATTCACCAGGTATATAATTTCACATCTATGTCCATACTAAAATTGTTTTCCCAATGTAGACTCATCAACTTCCAGCTCCAGAGAAAAGCATTGTAAATCTATAAAACGTTTGGAAAAATCCATTATGGACACGCTTCCCTGGGTCAGATTCATAAACATTGAAGCCTTATCATGTCATAGTGTCGATGGATATAATTTCTCCCAAAACATATCCATAAATTCCTTCCATGACATATCATCAGTCTATCAAGATCCTACTTTAATGTACCCCAAGTTCTTTAATGACCCCCATAGCATATAATTAGCCAACTTGACCCTCCTCTCAGCTGGAGTCTCCAAATTGTCATGTATCATCTCTATGAATTCAATCCATAATTCAACTCCTATCTAGAAAAAGTCAGAGGGTTCTGTATTTAAAATCCCTTATCAATGAAAACATGCTTTTCAGAACCTACCTTGGGTATCTCTCCATGAAGTGCATGAAATGAGAAATGTTCTCTCAGAACTTCTCTCATTTTTCCTCACCTGGCACTAACGATGCCTCAAGTTCCATGTCTCAATGTTTGGTTTGAACCTTAACCCTCGGTCCTCCCCTCAATAAGCGTCTTGGAGGAAAAATCTCTACAATTCCAAAAACACGTCTTAGGTCTCATAACACAACCTTATGACATTACATAAAAGGAAAAACAAACACAACAAGTCTCAACATGTCCTTGCCTCATTTCTCTCCAAACAGTCAACACAAAGGAGCTATCACTACCCTTAACCATCCAACCTCTAGGTATTGGTAGGTAATGGTAAAAACATTTTCATTAACAATTTTCTTAGTTAGACACCCAATTATTCTCAATTTTATTCATTTTTAATAGTTATCAATTCATGCTAGGCACCATTTTCATTTCAATCACATAACACGGAAATCAGTTGAGGATCACCAACTTACCCATAACCAATTTTCCCGTGAGTGCCTAATAATGCATGTCACAACAACCATAAGTGCCTATAATGATGCATGTAGACTCGATTATCATGACCCATTAGTCCACGAATAAATAATCTAAAATTATTAGAAACAATTATCACATAACTCCACATGTGTGTCACCCAAGGTGAAATAATATCTAACTGTAACAACAAACAACAATCACAACAATCCCATCCTGAGTACCCGGATTTTCCGACGTACATGGGATTAAAACTCCCATGAACGAGCTCATTACCAAACCCCAACTCGTACAAGTCTCCTTTCTACCTTTCCCATATCGGTAAGGCAAAGGAAGAAGAAAGAAACAATACTCCTCTAAAACAACTTTAAAATGTCTCAACGCGGGTTCTATGCAACGGGGCCCCGAGTCGGTCGGTCACATTCCCCCAAGCGTGCCTACTCTTATGCTATAGGGTGACAACTATAATTGAGGGTCTGATAAGTGATTCTTGGGGATACTATACCCTCTTTTATCAGAGTAAAGTACCAAAAAAAGATAACAATAATAAATAAGTGTGTAAGCATATAAATCACCAGAACAATACCAATATGAGAAGATAGTCAAAACATGAAATACCATACTCTACTAAAAGGGAAAACATTATGTAATAACGAATGTTCCAAGTGTCTACAATGCAACTAAAATTAAGGACTCGACGACTCCATAGTAGTCCCCAAACCACATATGGTTCCCTCACCCCTGCTTCATTACAAAACAACAACCTATCCCAGGGCCTTACTCCTGTCATGTCCTGCAAAAACAAAGTATGCCCGGGTACCGATTAGGTGGCCCGAGTAGGGTGTGACTACATCTCAATAGGACACCGCCTACATTGTCTAAAACCAGCCCAATCAAAATATAGTGTATGGAACAGAATAAATCAACAAGTACAATTCATAATTAAATAGTTATCACATTTCCATTTACTATTTGTTTAAATATAGTAAACTTGGGTTTGATTCATCTCTCCCATTCATTTCATAATTTATTATGGTCATTCATTTTGTGTTTAATGCCATGTCAAACACCCCAATCTCATTCGAGGTAGGTCTCCATGCCTAATACCTCAAATCTCGTCTGTGTAGATTTCCATGTCTACCACCCCAAATCTCATCTGGGGTTGTTTGCCACGTCTTCCACCTCACATCAGAAGATCTTGGATAACTATTGGGTTATAACGCCATTTCTAAGCCCCAACATCTCCATTGGTCTAGAATGTCATTCCTAGAACCCACATTCTCAGTTGTTTACATCATTTATAAATTTATAATGAATTATTTACATCAATACCTTACTAATCCAATGAATAGTTAAATACATCAAACCCCATTAGTTAATCCATGTTTAACTAAGTGCACAACACATTAATTAATTCATCAATTAATTAATCAATCAACCTTAATATCATTCCCTAATTAATTCTTGATAATTAATTTTCCAAATAAAATATCAACTTATCATAATTAATCCCACAATTAATTATATTAATGAAACAAAAATCCATGTAATTAATTCACCATTAATTATATATCATAGTTAATCCTTATCTCATAATTAATTCCCTCGGATTAATCATCTAACCAAACTAAATTCAATATCTCAACCCATACACAATTTCGCCAAGTCAAACCTCTATTTGGCTTCCCCTTAGTCTCAGGGTTTAATAATCTATTTAATCACTAAGGCATCAACAAGTCAATTTCACATTTCTAATTACTACAATTTAGGAAATAAATTATTAAGGGAAGCTAGAAAATAACTAATCTCACATTTAGATATCAAATCCATGACCATGTGAGTTATATTTAGACCACATAACTCGGTTTGATGATGGATGTTTTCTAGAAAAAATCCCAAAAAATCATGTGGAACAACGATGTCAATAGAAATCTGGATCTATATCCCTGAATCCAAAATTTATATCAAAGGTATCAAGATCTTGTGACTCAAGTTATATATCCACAATCCTAGATATAGATCTCAACTCATAGGTTTAGATCCATGGAAATAATGGATATCTTCCATGAAAAGATCAAAAAAAGATATAGAAAAAATGGGATATGAATCGGGATGAAATCCACTTACTGAGAAGATATTAGATACTCAATCAAGGCTTTCAATCTCAAGGAACAGTGTTTGAATCTCCTTGGAATCCCTATAGAAAGCTCAGGGATCGCCTAGAATTCATCAATCCTGAGCCGAGGTCAAAATATTATGGTTTTGGGGGTTAATGTGATTAAAAAACTAATTTTCATTGTAAACTATTCTGCACACACGGTTTCACAGAGCATGGGCACACAATTAAGGAAATTGTGCCCAAACCATGTGGACCTCACCTTCCAGGTTCGTGTGGTTCACATGGTTACCTGGGGTTTGGGGGAATAGTTTTTCAAACCATCTGTAAACCATGCACAACCCTCTATCCATATATTTTTCTTAAAACTTAACCCATACACACCGAAAACCATAATTCCAAAGAAAAGTTACTTCAAAACAACAAAAATTGCCTAAAAAATCACCTAAGATGACTTCATAAAATGCTAGGATCTTACAAAAAGTGGGGAAAAAGTTTTACTATTATTACCATTCACTATGAGAAAAATTTAATTTTACCCTATTAAATTATAAATAACAATATTATGAAAAATATTAAATGGAATTTAACAAATTCAATTGCAATATTTGAAAATTTTAATTTTAATTAACTATGAATACTCCAACAAATACTTCTTTCCATAAAATGAATTTTTTTGTAGAATACATAATATAATTTTATTTCTTACCCTATAAAAACATAAAATGAATTATAAAAAGTTATATTAACTACCAAATATATATTTTTTATTAAAACCATTAATAAATAGGTTTTAATTAAATTTATTAATAATAAAACACATTGCACATAAAAATATATTTTTAGACGGATGTGTTTTTTTGACCAAAAATTTACTTTAACCAAATTCAAGTATAATGATGATTAATGGGTAATTATTTATATTATTTAATATTAAAGGATGATATAATCTCCTGGATATCATCTTCAAAACAAAAAGGTACTTTTAATTGGAATGAATTGACACTTTTTCAAAAATCGTTATTTTTCAGTATTCATTGGAGAACAATATTTTTAAGAAAATCATTACAATTCTATTAAATGTAATATTTAAATAAATATTTAAAAAATAAAATCATCCCCCCCCCCAAATTAAAAATATAATAAATAATTTATATTTCTTATTTGTGTTAAATTAAATATTTTTTTTTGTAAGAAAATATCTTTTTGAAAAATATAATGATGTCACTATAAATTGTTTCCTTTTATAATAATATTTAATAAAAAACTCATTATATAAAAAATTTATTATTTTCTTTATAATTTTATTTTCATAACTTATCACAAATATAATGGTTACTTTATAATATATCGATGATTATTTTATGCTCAATGTTTATTTTAAAGAGATTTATGAAACAAGTACATTTTAGTTAATAAAAATATATTCTAACATATATGGATGTTATATTACCCCATAAATAAATTATATCCTCGTAACTATTTTCTTTGTAATAAATGTTATAATATTCAGAAATAAAATTATTGAAAACCCCCAACATATAATGAAATAATAAAACATACTTTAAATGGGGTTTTGGGAAGTATAATGTTTACCTAAAAACACATAGTCAGGTTCCCAAATTAGTATTACATTAATTGGAAGCATAAAATATTAAAATAAAAGAGAAAGATAATATCTAATAATAATATATTATTATTTGGATAATAATCATAACTAATAGTAAAATGAAAAAATATTCATTTTCATGATCTTTTTTTCTATTGTGGAGAAATTCATTTACTATCATGATAGATTACATGAGAAAATATAATTACATGATTTTTTTCATTAATTATTAATAATTACCATTCTTTTATTATTCATTGATAAAATTGAAACTCTTTTTAATCTCTTCATGAAATGAATATTGACAATGAAATTTTCATTCCCAATGTAGTAATATTATCCTTTAATTGATAATAATAACCATAAAATAATAAAAAGAAATTATTTCATTCTATAAACATTTACAACAACAATGATGCTTAGTAGAATCTTCCCAATATCAATAAAAAATCAATGTGATGAAATGATACAATAATCATTAAAACATAAAAAAACACCATATGGTGAACATTAACCATTCAATGAATAGATGACCATAAAACACCTCTAAAATATGTCTGAACAAAATCGAAACCCAAAAGAAATTTGATGAGTTTAATCGAAATTTTTTTAAAAATGGATTTAAAATTTATCCAAAAAAACATATGAAGTATCACATTATTTATAAAACCAAATATGTGAATGCCTTAATAAAAAATTCTCATGAAATGTGATAATTACCTGAATGAAAATAAAACCTCAATGAAAATATATATTTTTGTAAAACTATATCTTTACCAATTTCCTCCAAAAATCCATAAACTATATAATATATATCTAACATCAACAAAAATTATTCAATGATAATGTATATAAAATAATCATCAAATGAATATTCAAATTTGAGGTTAATAATACTGTGTAATTTAATTCATCGAAATCAATTATCTCATTATTGAAAATAATAATTATTATCAAAACATCAGGCATATATTAAGAGTTATCTATCCCTAAATCATGTTTTTTCAAAAAAAAATATAACCTTACCACTAAATAAATATTCTATGATATCAATAACATTGAATTTATAATTGAAAGTAAAAAATGAAAAACTAATATGGAATAATCCTTAGCTGCTTCATGATTCCTACTACTAGAATATCCAAAGTAAGACCCTTATACAACATAATTCTAAAATAAGAATACCAAAACACTTCAATTCTTCAACTTCAATGATTGGAATAGAATATTACCTTCCATGTTCTATGAGTTATTCCTTTTATTATGTCACATTCTAGGGTAATACCCATGTTCTCCAGACAAAAGATTTTTATTTTTAAATGATACCTTGGGATTTACATTATTTCCATTAATTGAAAAACTCATTTTCATGATAAATTAATTTCTGTAGGGATATCGTCTCCACAGATAAAACATCTTATCATTATTTTGAGACATTTTACAATGTTATTTAAATATTCTTTACATGCAAGAATATAAATATTCAATCCTCTATGATGGTCATGAGCCCTAGTTTTTATATTATTATAATTGTTAGGAAACTCACCCAAGGTGAGGTTGTCAATCATATAAGAAGATAACTGATAATGAATAATCACGTGGATTATAATTCTAGTCAATGATTCATTTGTATTCTCATATAAACAACCATTTAATAGTCTATCACATTAATTGTTAAAAATATTTTTTCTAGTTATATACATTGGATAAAACAAATGTAACATAGTGTGAGAAATAATATTCATAGTGGGAAATCATATAATCATGAAAATAATTGATACGATTTCTAAATCACGAAACATCATTTTAAGTAATAATAAAAATTTTAAAACTAGGTTATACATGGTATTTATGTATTCAAATATATTATATGCAATCCTAAGGAATATATTAATTAACATAAATATATCACACTAGATTCTCAAACCGGTTGAAAATTATGTTCCCTTTCACTTTGAATAATAATGATTGTTGACAAATACTCGACTATCTATTTTATGGTTATGACCCCATGATGCATCTATGAAAAATCCATGTCCTCCTATACTATCCATAAAAAGAGAAATTTTCATAGGAAAACAACATTCTATTCATTACTATAAAATTTGATGATGACATGTACTAAATATTATCCTAATGGTTTTAAATTAAATTTCCAAAATCATGTTTCTAAATGTTATAAAACCTTTACTATAATGACAACTATAGTGACCCATACATTTATTAAGTACATTTTAAAACATTTTAGTTGAATTAACAATAAACCTCACAGTTATACACATTATAGGACCATAGAGTTTTATTATCGTTCAGAACATTGATTCATAATAAGGCAGTAAATAAAAGATCTACATATTTTCGCATTTATTTATTCCTAATTTTCCCACATCATAGATAAATCATACTTAATACCATTTTCTATAACTTGATGAAGTGAATCATATGAATGTGTGAGTTATGAAGCCCATTATGGTTAAATATAATTAATATGAACAAATAATCATTAGTGATCATTTGATATTCACAAGGGCATGAAAACAAGTGGAAACAAAAAAAATTAATAAATATCAATTCATATATCAAAATAATAAATGATGGAATAATGATTTATCAATTGAAATACATTAGATATGAAAGTGTGGAATCATCAGTAATCAACCAAGGATCATTAACAAATTTGAAAACAATAATACATATATTTTTGAAATAGAAATAATATTAAAAAATCATTACCTTAGTCAACCCTCACTACTAAGACAATCATAGATGATTGGTTTACTCCCTATTCCTTCATTTACATAGTCATGGTCTGCTCCAAAGTATATATTATTTGAAGAAGTCCATTACTGGTCTTGGGTCACTCACCACTCTTGTCCTTATTATCTCATGATATATTATTCAATACCCAATACATTGGAGGGGTATAATAGAGACACATAAGATAAGTTTATTGTACAACATTCCTTGTCTATAATAGAACCATCTGTAACATTATTAAAATCATACATATATGTGCCAAAAGATATTAAAACATTCATCATTTCTTCATTTCATAACCCAGGGAAATGATATGGGTTTTATAACTATTTCATAATCACAGTATTATACCATTCATAGATATAATAATGATTTATATATTGTATCATGACCCTATTAAATCATAAGAAACCCCAAAAAAATTATGGAGGAAATTTTCAATAAATTATGAATAAAACATTTCTTAAGAAAAAAAATCATTTCATTTGTTAATCAGATAAATAAAATTTAAAATTTTATTAAATATTAATTAAAAAAATTTGTTTTCAAATAATCATGGAAACATGTAAAGGTATAATTAATGAAATGTGTATTCATGATAGTGTGCAGAGAGATTCATTCGATTCAAGTTAACCCAAAAATTATTTTCTTTTTAAAAAAAATCAAAAGTACCATGTTTGGAAAATGAATTGATATTTACCTTTATTCATATTTATTGAAAGTAAAATATTATTAAAAATTGATTTAGCTGGGTTTTGGAAAATAAATAAATATTCCTGAAAATATTTTGTTAATAAAATTGTGATTGAAGAAAAGTTTCTGAATGAAGAGAGAAATTATGTCAGTTTTACTTCAAAAAACCTTTTAGTCATCTGATTACTTAAAGTGGATAAATTTAATAAAAAATATGTAATCTCCAAAACTAATTTTTTTTATAATAAAACACATATAATTTGGGATATATTGATCTTGTAATTTTTTTCATCAAGATTTTAATCAAAATAAAACCCTATAAAAAAATAATAGTATATCATGAAACCCACAACACTATGGTAACTATTTAAGCATATCCCCCCCCCAAAATAAATAAATTCATATGAAATGATAAATTATAAGAATATAAATCTATTAATGATACAACATATCACTTGGGAATCACATGAACCACATAATGGAATATAGGTGGATAACATCAAACATGTATCAATGAAACAAAATAGATATAAGGAATACAAATTAATTTTAAAAATATTCAATCGATAGTTGCAGCAAGCTAAAAAATCATATTGTTTTTCAAATACCTTGAATTAAATAAAGTAGTATTCCAAAATACATATTTCAATAGTATATATATATATATCATATAAATATAAAATTGATTTATAACATTATATCTTGTCTCAATTTGGGGAAATTGAGATGAAGAACATGCCTCAAGTTTATAACCACCTGATACCCATGATTACAAATCTAGTACAAAATAAGGATTTATAATTCTTTATATGTGTATTTAAACAAATATCATCTATTATACATCAAATGTAACACCCCAAACTTTCATGGTATGCATCTCTTTGATTAATACAATAACGTGTGTTGTACGCAACTTCGAGTTCTAACACACACCCCAACCAATCAAACTAGTCGTTATGAATTGTAATACCCCCTTTTTGAAATTTTATAAATTTTATATTTCTAAATGGACTTTATTTTTGGATTCAGAATATCGAAATTAGCCTAGGGTGAAGTTTCGGTATTTTTCTGAAAACAATAAATTTTTGATGAATAATGAAAAAAACATTGAGTTAAGTTTAAAACTAAAGTTTTATTTAAATAATTTTTTATTTTATTTAAATTTATTTTAGGTCAAAATAGATAAATAATACCTATATATGTTCAATTTAATTCATTGGAGTCAGTTTATAATAATTTTAGATATATAAAATATTTATTGATCTTTTCACCGTCTTTTACACACCTCCTAGGAGAATTTGCAAATTCACTTAAAACATAATTATACCACTTTTGTGAGTATAATTTAGAAAATACGAGAGACAAAGATAATATCAAGGAGTAAAATTTGGTTCAATAAGATAATTTTTTTTTGAATAGTAACTTTTTACTTTTATTTACCACAGTTAATATTAAATAGGGTAATTAAGGGTAAAAATGATATTATTATTACCCTAACACATGTCATAATTCTATTGGATATGTATAATTAGACAAAAAACAACATTAGTAATAAAATATGAACCTCTTTGGTCCACATGGATCAGATTAGGACATTTAATATTATTTAATTCAAAGAATAGTTAAAAGAGTTAAAAACAATGTTTAATAACTAAAACATTTTTAATATATGGTTATACATCAGATAAATTCAACTATAAATATTCATTAGAAAGATAAAAAAATTTAATACATAATGGTATTTTATTTGTATTTTTTAGAAATTAAATAATTTAACTCATTTATGACACAATGGTGATAGAGTAATTACCTTATTAATGAAATAATAAAATAATTGATATTTTAAATACCCAAATAAATGTAATTTGAGACTTTTAATGAATTAAACTAATTTTCTAAGTTAATATGATATATTAGGGTTGGTTATATGAATTTTTTTTTGAAGAAATAATTCTGTTATGAATTTATAAAAAACAAAAACCCAAATATTGTCAAAATTGACATAACAGAGTTTTTTAAAACAAATATTATATTATTAATTGATATTCAATTACTAAAAATCCAAGGTTCGGCCAAAGGACTTATATAATGATAAGTGAATCATTAGTGAACCACTTGGGGTTCTCTTGGAAGTATATAGTTTGTTTATTAACCATATAATATAAAAATACAAAGAGACATGGTAAATGTCAAACTATTTAACTAAGAGTTAAATCTAAAATATAAAGTTAATATAGTGACCCAAACCTATCTAAAACCTATTGGTTGAGTGGTTTTAGAATCTTCCCCACCATATAATTTAAATAATCCATTTTTTAGCCATTAGATATAGAAAATGATTTTATTATAAAATTATATTTCTAGCTTTTCCTAAGGTGCCCCTCACCCATCTTATAAAAGGGAACTCCCCATTCTCTCTAATTCACACCTTCAAAGCCATTTGGCTTAGAAAACCTTTGCCCAATTATACTATAAAATTCCATCAATTCATCCTAGAGGCCTTACTTTAGTCATAAATCCAACTTAAGGATCCCTTTTGATCAAATTAATGGAAGAACCCGAAGAAGATGTAATAATTTCACCACCCTCTTTCAAGTTCATTTCTTCTTCCACTTCTTCTTTCTTTGTTTTTTCCATTATAAAATAATAACTCCAGTATATTATATATATTGTGATGTTATTATAAATATGTGACATCCATATTCATTATTCTATCCATCCTTTTAATGACATGTCACCATATGTGCGTACGTACAGATTATCATCTCCACGTCGTGGTGTAATTGTTATTCAATACATTATTATTTGTATGGGTATAATAATGATGTGTAATTAATGTAAATAATAAATATAACATGATAATGATTCTGTATATATGATATAACATCCAATTATATATTATTTTAATATCAAAGAATGATATTTTTTCTCGTGCGTACGTACGGATTGCCGCCTCCACGAACGCGATGAGATTCATTTCCCATCATATCCATTCAAGAAAAATTTTCATTAGATGATTAAAAATAATGTTTAAGGACTTGATATAATTCTGGATATGAATAAGATATATCCCATCCATAACAAATAGAACTCACATAATAAAGAATATAATGGAAAATGAATCTATTAACACCTAAAACAACGATAATACTAAGATATTATTAACAAAACAATGTTAAAAGATCATATATGATATCATATTAATGTATATGATTCTGGTATAATTTCATAACAATTATTTCACCATTATAAAGGAGGTTAAACTCCCCTCTACCAAGGAAAAGTACAAGGTAAGGGTTAATTTCACAATCTCTTTATTATCTGAGGTTGTTTTTACGTAAGTATCTACTTGGACCTCTTTTTCATCCACATACATGTTTCTTAAAAATGTATTTCAAAACATTCTTAATATTTTATAGACTATGTGTTAAATTCATTTATACCCTTTTTTACTTTTTATAAGATGTTTATAAAGGAATCTTTTCGTCTTTTTCCAAACAAGGTCCTTTTAAATCTTTTCGACAAAATTAAGGTAAGAATGTATTTTTTAACTTATACGGAGGGTGCGGCTATTTTCCACCATTATAAAATTGTCAAAACATTACTTACAGTCTTATAAGAATATTTCCAAAGTAAATGTTTTATTTTATAATTATGTGACTTTTAAATGATTTCAAAAAAGAGATATTTCTCTCAAATAGTTTTGATTTCATCTATGTCAACATCCTTTGAAGGATTTTAAGATTTCTTGAAGTTGATTTATTATCATACAAAACATCCATATTGAATTGAAGGTTTTGTGATATGTTTGACTGTGGATGTGTTATTTTTATACCATTCATGGTTTATGGATAAAGTGTTGACATTTTGTATGCTAGTTTTAATATGAATGTTTATGTAATGTTTAAACCTGTTCATATGAGGAATGTGTTGGACTTAGTAAGTGATGGGTAGATCCCTCTATAGCTCCTAGATGCATCGGTAGGTCTCATGAGACAAACAAGTATCTTGGAACAATGCCTTAACAAAATCTTATTTGTAGTCTTGGCACAAGCCCTTGACTATGTGGTTATGATAGTATGGCATTATGTATTCCATCATTATGAAAGTTGTTATTGATATTGCATGTGATTATTCAACTAGTAGAATATCCATGTGAATAAGTAAATGGCATTATTTCATTTTATTTTCTCCATATTATGCTGAATTTCAGGTTTAAAAGTATTTTGTTTTAGTTATATGTTACCTTAAATGTTTATGCTTATTTATGAAAGTTTTTGGTATATTGTTATCCTTACTGAATATCTGAGCTCACCCCTTTCTATGTTTTTATTTTTCCTAGGATGTGAAGAAGTATTTTATGAATTACCTACAAGGATATTATGTGGGGATATGAGTGTGGAATATGGAGACTATGTTATTGTAGTTTTTCCCTTTATCATCTAATATAAGACTTATGAATATATCTAGTGTTTCCAAGGCTACTAAACTAATCGGTCTTTCGAGACTTGATCTTTTGTGATCATGAAAATGTCATGTAATAATGCACCGACTCTAGGTAACTAGGGTTAGGGCGTTATAGTTGGTATCAGAGGAATTTTAGTACAAACCTTGGAGGCTAGATTTATATAAACTCTTATTAGAGCACATAGACCTAAGATGGACTTTGAGGATTAGTATAGAAGAACTTCCTAGAATTTTTATATTGTATAGATTTTGTGTGTTTTCTGAGAAATACATCCCTGTCTGGATACGAGCAGGTAGAGGTAGCTCTGGCACAGATTTACCTAGGGGTAAAACCCGAAATCACCGCTTTGAGCTAGACTCGAATGGGAACTGATGCTTGACAACAAGCCTTGCTGCACTCTTGGTTATGACACTCCTGAGGGATATGATTAGGATAATTATCATTTTCTTTACAAACCAATATGAATGGTTTATGAGTATATACTTCCTCAAAGAAAACATTTTTATAATTATGGATTATATCCATAAACTGTTCAATTTATGTTAAGTGTTTTACAAGTTTGGATCTATGTATTGCGATTCATAAACTAATCTAGTGTATGACATTGTTTAGAAATGGATCCTAGTGGAAGGAATGGAAACTGTATCAATGCACACACTCCATGTAGGGATTTTCCTCCTACTCATGATAATTATAGTGGAGCTGGTGATAAAACTAGTGCTGATCAGCTTATCACCATACTAGTTCAACTCACTCGGGTTATGAATAATAACCTTACCTGTATGGAGCACCCTGATCCATAGCGTGGAGGATCAATGTTATATCACTTCATGAGGAAACAACCACCAACATTCAATGGGGGTAAAAATCCACTAGTAGATGAGTAATGGATAAATTCCGTAGAGAAAATATTCCATGCCTCGGGGAGTAGCGAAAGGGAAAAAGTTGTCATGGCAGTTTACTACCTCACTGGAGATGATGATCAATGGTGGTCATTGATTCAACACATGAAGGAAGATGATGAAGTATCAAATATGGAATGGAGGGATTTTAGAGATATTTTCTTAGAAAAATACATTCCTTATGACCATCGAGTAGATATGGAAAGACAATTTCTGAGTCTGAGGCCAAAGGAGGACGTGAATGTGGCAAAGTATGAGTCTAATTTTACAAGGTTATCAAGGCATGCTTCAGATTATATACGTAACCCTATAAGTAATATTGATCATTTCTCTGATGGGTTAAAACCAATTCTCCATCGATCATTAGTCTCACAATCCTTCTCTTCGTACGAAGATATTGTTTCATGTGCTATCAAGACTGAAAAGGAATTCCTTAAGTCTTATGACTTTAAAGAAACGCAAGAGAAGAAGAGATCTGCTAATCACTTTGGAAATGGAAATAAGGGGAAGAAGGGAAAATTTTAATATCCATCTTGCAGTAAATGTGGGAAGGAACACCCCAGTACTTGCTTCATGAGAATAGGAGTCTGTTACAAGTGTGGTGAAAAAGGCCACTAAGCTCGTGATTGCAAGGGGAATAAGTAAGCTACTGATGTTCAATGCTACAATTGCAGGTAGATGGGACATTATGCAAATGAATGTCCTAAGAATTAGGGAAACTTACCTTAGAGAAGTCCAAGGGATCAAGGACAAGCTTATTCAATCACTACTGCTGAGGTTGAAGTTCCAAAAGATGTGGTGGCAGGTAATTTAATGGTTTCCTCAAGTTTCGCCAATGCTTTATTTGATTCTAGATCGTCGCATTAATTCATATCTTCCCAGTTTGCTAAGAAAATTTGATATTTCTAATTTGATTTAACAAGGGAGTTATTAGTCAAATCTCCTAAGGGAAGAATCATTGCTACAAAGTCTTGTGAATCAGTTCCCATTAGGGCATATAAAGGTTCTTTATCTGCTGATCTCATCGTCATACCCATGATAGAATTTGATATAATCCTCGGTGTGGATTGGATTTCATACCATGATGCAAAAATTTATTGTAAGAAGAAGGAGGTTACTATTTTTTATGATGATGATAAAGAACACCTTATCTTTAGAGAAGAATCGTCACCACCCAATTCTTATCTAGATCCACCCCCAGTAACTCAACTAAATTCAATTATTGGGGATGAAGATAATTAAATGACTGTGGGTGAGGAAAGTAATGTTCAAATAGAGGATTTACCTATTGTGAGAGAATATGTTGATGTGTTTCTAGAAGATTTACCTAGACATCCTCCAGAATGAGAAATTTAGTTTTCCATTGATTTAATTCCTGGTTCAAGGCCCATATCGAAGACCCCTTATAGAATAGAAACTATGGAATTAGTGGAACTAAAGAAACAACTAGAGGAATAGAGTAATAAGGGATTTATTTTCCCTAATGCTTATCCATGGGGAGCCCCTATTCTTTTTGTTAAGAAGAAAGATGGATCTATGAGGTTGTGCATTGACTACAGTGAGATTAATGCTATAAAAATAAAGAACAAGTATCCCCTACCTCACATTGATGATTTATTTGACCAATTGCATGGAGCTCAATACTTTTCAAAGATTCACCTTTGATTTGGATACCATCAGTTGTGTGTGAAGAAGGAAGATGTTCCGAAGACAGCATTTCGAACTAGGTATGGGCATTACGAGTTTACAGTAATGCCTTTTGGATTGACTAATGCACCCTTTGTATTCATGTATCTAATGAACAAAGTTTTCAAGGAATATCTTGATGATTTTGTAGTGGTATTTATTGATGATATCTTTGTATACTCCAAAAGCTACAAATGTCATAAAAATCAATTGCACATTATCCTGCAGACTCTGAGAAGACATGAATTATATGGGATGTTTAGCAATTGTGAATTCTGGATTCAGGAGATTTCTTTTCTTGGCCATGTTGTCTCTAAGGATGGAATCTCTGTTGATCCTTCTAGGACAAGAGCAATCCAAGAATGTCCAGCACCAACGAGTATAACTGAGGTATGCAGTTTTATTTGTTTAGCTGGTTATTATGGATGTTATGTCCAGAATGTTACCCAATTGGCTAACCCATTAACGAAGCTCACATGTAAAGGGGATTAATTTGTTTGTACAAAAGAGTGTGAAGAATGTTTCTATAAACAGAAGAGAATATTATTCAATGATCTTATCTTGACTCTACCAATGGGGAATTATGGGTTTGTTATTTATAGTGATGCTTCAAACAAAGGACTTGGTTGTCTACTTATGAAGAATGATTGTGTTATTGCCTATGCATCACAACAGCTAAAAATTAATGAGCAAAACTATCCTACTCATGATCTTGAGTTAGATGTTGTAATCATTACTTTGAAGATATAGAGACATTATCTATATGGTTACAAATGTGAGATATATACCGATCACAAGAGTTTGAGGTATATTTTCTCACAGAAAGAACTCAACATGAGGAAAAGGCTATGGCTTGAACTACTCAAAGATTATGATTGCACGATACACTACTGCAAGACCCCGTGTTTTTTCGGACAGTCGTTTTGAGCAGAAATTTGAATTTTTGCTGTTGGATGGTCGTGAGGGGTAAAAAGGTCATTTTCCCCTACCATATGATCTCGGATAATTTTTCTGTCAGCTCCGTTGGTCCCGGAATAGGGAGTTTACCCTAGGACAGGAGTTTGGAGGAAATTTGAGTTGTTCGGATTTTGGCGGAATATTTAATATTTAATATTATTAAATTAAATATTAAATTATTCGTGTAGGTTAGTTTGGAAATAAATTTTAAATAGAGTGCAATATTGATATTTCATCTATGTCGTTGAGTCCATAATGGGGAGTTTATCCCAGGGAAGGCATAAACTCATGTTGGGCCCCGGGGCCGGGCGAAGCCCTTTTTTTCTTTCTTTCCTTTTCTTCCTTCCTTTTCATTTCTTCTCTGTTCTTTCCTCCTCTTTACGAACGTCTCCTACGCCGCTCCTCCTTGTCCATTACCTATGGTAGAATTTGTAGATCGAGAAAATGGGAGAGAAGGAAGGTGAGAGTTGTACCAATTCGAAGCTCTCGACGCGCTGAATCTGTGTGAGACAACCGAGAGCCGTGGGATCAACCGAAGCATCGGTGGTTTCCGCCCAAAGGTAGGGATGTTTATTTTTTCACCATATATCCCCTTAAAACATGTTGTTTTATGTTTTTAAATCCTTATATTTCTTTCTTGTATGCCCAATGGGCTCGATCTATTGTTTCGGGGGCGAAAACGGGCGAATCGGGTGTTTTTAGGGTTTTTTCATCAGAAAACCCAGTATACACGGCGTGTATTCCAAGGGTACATGCCGTGTGTTCTTTCCATTCATGGAAGATGAATTTTTCTTAAGTACACATTGTGTATTGGGTAGCCGTGTGGCTGGTCTTGTGAAATAGAACACGGAATGGTGGTTTTTAAGGAGTACACGCCGTGTAATTTAAGTACACGCCGTGTAGTGGTACAAGGGCATGGGTTCGAGTGAAAATGGGCACAACATAAATCTTTGTGAATAGTAAACCCCATGTACAGTAAAATACACTCCATGTACAGTAAATTACACGCAGTGTATTATTACACAGGCAGGCCACTGTGCTCTGGCCATGTACTCTGGCCATGTACTACTTTAGTTTAGTAATTCTGAGATATCTTAGGCTCTGGAAGTCAGAATTGGGCGTCTGAGTAGTCTATTCTGAGCATTTTTTCACGTAGATCGCAATGGTGTAATATGTTTTACATTTAGAGGTAATATAAAGGGAGTTTTGTGGGTTTCCATATAAATGGAGGGGTTCTTCCTCCACGTATTGAGTTCAGTTGTCACTAGAGAGTGAGACTTAGGGTGGATGATAGGTTGGGTTTTTGGACCAACTTAGTGGAGACATTTAATAAGAGTGGATCTATGTGATATCTCCTATAACACATTCTTTAGAGGATGTTCCCTTCCGACCTTTGAGGCTTTGAGACCAGGTACTTCTAAGGATCCCCTGAGGGATGCCTTTGCTTCTGTGCTGACCTAGGGAGTCCCTTTTAGGATCTCTCTCTTGTTCTTACTTTGACAGGAGCCATGTTACAGGATGCCTATATTGCTCTTATTTTTAGGATCCCATGTAGGATTCCTCCCTTACTCTTTGCTACGGATCCCGCGTAGGATTCCTTCACTTGTGTTTACCTGGAAGATCCCGAGTATGATTCCTCCTCTGTGTTTGACCTGTGGGACCCAGTGTGTGATCGTTGTTTGACCGACCCTGAGTTGTTATGTTGGGTTTGGGAAGAGATGGTGATCGGGTGTCACCTAGAACCCGTTCCAAACTGGTAATCCCTTTGGGATTTGGATGTATTGTTGGGTTGGGAGTTCGGGCCACCCGCATAATTTATTTATATCTGACTTGGTTGTTGATGCTGTAGTGTTTACCAGAGGTGCTTCCTGGTTGGTGGCTACTGAGCCTGACATGATGCATCTTTCTTGTTTGTTTGTATTCCTACTTTTCCATTTGTTCCTGAGTAGGTGGTTTCTTGCCTTACGTTGAATGTCTTTGAGTTTTCATGCAAAGGTGTTGGATACCTATGCATCGGGTATCTCGGGTTAGAGTTTTAATCCTTCTTTATTATCTGCCTTAGACTGATTGTATGCTTGTGGCTGTTATATGAATAATTAATGCTTGTTTCATGTTTGAGGATCACCCCATGGGTGTTTCCTTTGTTTTGGATGTTTATCGCTGTTTGGCTTAGGTTCCCTGTGAGGCGGACCTTGTTGCATTGCTTGCTTTCCTTGATATAGCTGATTGCATGTATTTCCTGCTGTTTATATGCTTTTGATGCATTGTGGATTTAGCCAAGTAGTTTTTTGAACTTAATTAGGGTTGCTTATAGTCTATTATGTACAATTGGACTTCTTAGGGCTGTGTGAACCTAGTGCGGTAGACTAAAGAGGGAATTGACGATTAAGGGCTTCCCTAGAGAGTCTGTTATAAATTAGTATCATTCGTAGGACCTGTGGGAATAGGACTTTGTGCTTCCCAAGAGTGTCCTTAGTTTACGCACGTATCGAGACCAAAAGAGGAATTAGATGTATGTGCTTCTTCAGAGAGTCTGTAGCTATCGTTACAAGACCACAGGGGAATTGACGGTGAGAGCTTCCCCGAGGGTCTGTGCCTTGTATGTTTACTTGACTATAGGGGTCTGTTAGTTTGAGCCACCCAGAGAGTCTATGCTTTAGATAAACTAGAGGGGTGAGACTGTGTGTGCTTCCCAGAGGGTTGCTTGTGTTGTTAGGTAGGACTAGAGGGGATAGGTTGTGAGTACTTCCCAATGGGTTACCTATTTTGTTATCTGCTTGCTCATGTTTTTTTGGTTGAACTAGTGGGGATGGGCTCTAAGAAATTTCTCAAAGGGTTACTTGTTTTTTTATTATCTTGTTCAGATTCATATTTCCGGCGTTGGCCGAAGCAGGTACATGTCGATGGGATTACAGAACTATTGATTGACTTAATGATACACGGCTTGAGTGGCACGATGTCCAGCTGAATGCCTTGCATAGGATGTCCGGAGATCGGGATTTTGGTCCCAAGGATCGACTGGTGATTTTGTTTCTTGTTATTTGAATCACTTCATCATGAATATTCATATTTATGTATATGTGTATAGGTATGGGAATATACATGTGTACGTATATAGATATGGACATCTATGGTGGCACTTGCCCAGTTGATAGGGATTACACACCCTGAGTTCAACTGTGGTTGCACGTTTGGTTTACTTCCTTTTGGTTGTGTTCCAGCTAGGCTGAGCACATTGTTGTTTCATACACTTTTAGCAGCACAGTTATAGGTTGCTTGTTGGGGTGCCCTATTGAGATTATTACTCACCCCTAAACGTACACCTCGTTGTACGTGTAGACCTTATGTCTGCTTTTCAGGTTGAGCATGAGTTTCATGGTGGATAGGGCGGAGGCCCAGTGTTGCATGATCGAGCGGAGCTACTCGAGTGGTTCAACTCATCGGGCTGCTGCAGTTCGATATTGTCTGGAGATCAGGTACGTGGATTGGCTCGGAGTTAGTAGCAGAGCCTGTACTTTTACTTTCAGTTTCATTGTACTTGTATCTGTATGGTCGGCCAGTTGGTGACCAGTGTTGTATTGTATTGCATAGCTGTTCGGGCTTTTACAACATTTCACTATTACAACTTGTTCTATTTCAGTTGTTTACTGCTTCTGCACTCTGTCCACTTTCCACTGTGTATGATACTTAGTTATTTCCACTATTTTCTTACTCTGGTATGAGGGAATAGTCTCCCCACTATCACACCCTAGGCCCTCGCTGCTAGTCGGCAGCCTCTGGTGTAAGGGGAGGCGCGCTTGAGGCCTTTTGGCGAACTGGCTCGGAGCACCGTTTTAGTGGCTTCCGGGTCGAGACGTTACAAAGTGGTATCAAAGGATTTTTCCTTATTAGTATTTACTTTTTGGGATATGGTAGACAGGAGCATTAGGAATGTGTCGGAACCTGTGATGGATATCAGGCTGGTGCGTCGTCAACACTTGATCCGGTAAGAAGTCCCGGCTTCCAGGGTTTGGGATTGTAGTTCTGATTTTGTGATGTTACAGTTGTATATTATTTTCACCTTGAGTGACTCACATGTTGTGTGGTGTTTTGATTTACTATGTATTTCTGGATCTTGGCCATTGGTAAGATTCCAGGGATAGATTTTTACTCTTGGCTGGCAAAGGCAGGAGGCATCTCATGCATCTAACTAGGCACGTAGGATTCACAGCATATAGGCCTGCTAGTGTGTGTTTTTACTGATGACTGAGACCCTTGGGTCTTCTTAAACATACTTTTACTCTAATGGCATGTTATGTGGATCTACGTTAAGGCGTTTTTTTATGGGGCTGATGACTCATTCCTTTTTCATAGGTGGTGTAGTGACCCTAGTGGTCTATGTGGCAGATGATGACTTTTTGTTTAACCCCTTATTGGGTGTTGTTTCTCAGGTCTATGGTTATCTAGTCAGATCGTTGAGAACGATGACGATAGATACCAAGGCTTTTCTTGTGAACTGGACCTCCTTGTGGTATTGTTGTATACAGATATCCAATGGGTGTTAGATCAACTTGTCTCTTCTGTTTTGTTTGTGACCTCCAAGGATTCGTTCCTTCTGAGGATACTCGGAGAGGATCAGGACCCTTGTAGGCTGTGTTTTGGTTTTGACCTTCTTGGGTCATTGTGATCCTTACCATCTTCTGAGTGGGTTGGATCTTTTGGGATAGGTGGTTAGGCGTTGTGACCTAGTTGCGAGGCTTTTTCTGTAAGGCTAGGTATAACACCTAGAGACCCTGGGTTTTGACTCGAACCCTTATCGATCGATGTCTATTCTGTTTCAGGGAAACCTGGGTGAGAAGGTTGGCCAGTGTTTTCCAATGCCTTTTTGGTAGTGTTTGTTTTCGCGGCTGGTTTCGATGAGCAGGTCTGTTCGGGTGCCTGGCCTGGTCGAACAGTGTTTCTGATGTCGTTGTTGTAGAGGTGACCTTGTGAGTTTCCAGTTTACCATGAAATGTTTGACCCATGCTTGAATCCTGGTCGGGTTTTGGTGGGATGTTAGTGTGGCTTGGAGGGAGCTAAACACGCCTTCAGTGAAATATTAGTGTACTCTTTTAAGAGACGATCATGCACTATCTTGATTCATCTTTAGTATGCTGAGAGAGATTTGACCCTATATTGAGCTCCTTTTTCTTTCTTAATGTTCTTCCCTATTAGGGATGAAACATGTTCCGGTTGCGATCTTGAAGCGGTGTAAGGAAAGTCATGTGGTGGGGAGTGAACCATAGGCCCTTTTGAGGGTGGTTTTCCTTATTTAGGTTAAACTTCAGTGCTTTCCAGTAGGCTTTTGAACTCGGAGTTTTCTTTTAAGATGACAAAATGGGTGTTCCTATGGTGGGGAGTACCAGTTTGGTTGTAGTAAAGATCTTCTGTGTAGAAGGTGGTGGTTAATGCTATAAGGCAGGTCGTTGGACAGTCTGGATAGCCTGGTTATGAGCATGGTTTCTGGTTCTTCCACTGGGATTCTCGGGGATGAGAAGGTTTATGATGGGGAGTTTGTAAGAACCCGTGCTTTTCCGGACGGTCCTTTTGAGTAGAATTTTGAATTTTTGTTGTTGGATTCTTGTGAGGGGTAAAACTATCATTTTCCGCTACCATCTAATCTCAGATAATTTTTCTGATAGCTTCGTTGGTCCCGAAATAGGGAGTTTAACCTAGGACAGGAGTTTGGAGGAAATATGAGCTGTTCAAATTTTGGCGGAATATTTAATATTTAATATTATTAAATTAAATAATAAATTATTCATGTAGGTTTGTTTGGAAATAACTTTTAAACGGAGCGTCAGATTGATATTTTGTCTGCTCCGTTGATTCTTTAATGGGGAGTTTAGCCCAGGGAAGGCATAAACTCATGTTGGGCCCCGGGGCTGGGCCGAGCCCTTTTTTTCTTCCTTTCCTTTTCTTCCTTCCTTTTATTTTCTTATCTCTTATTTCCTCCTCCTTGCGCATTTATCCTACTCCACTCCTCCTTTTCCATGACTTATGGGAGAATTTGGAGATTGAGAAAACGGGAGAGAAGGAAGGTGAGAGTGGTACCGATTCAAAGCTCTTGACGCGCTGAGTCTGCGTGCGGCAACCGAGAGTCATGGGATCAACCGAAGTTTTGGCGGTTTCCGCCCGAAGGTAGGGATGATTATGTTTTAGACATATATACCCTTAAAAAATGTTGTTTTATGTTTTTAAATCCTTATATTTCTTGCTTGTATGCCCATGGGGCTCGATCTATTGTTTCGGGGGTGAAAACGGGCGAATCGGGTGTTTTTAGGGTTTTTCCGTCTGAAAACCCAGTTTACACAGCCTGTATTCCAGGGGTACATGCCATGTTTTCTTTCCGTTCGGGGAATATGACATTTTCTTAAGTACACTCCGTGTACTTTGAGTACACGCCGTGTATTGGGTAGCCGTGTGGCTGGTCGTGTGAAATAGAACACAGAATGGTTGTTTCTAAGGAGTACACGCCATGTACTTTAAGTAAACGCCGTGTAGTGGTACATGGGCATGTGTTCATGTGAAAATAGACACGGCATAACTCTTTGTGAATAGTACACGCCGTGTACAATAAATTACATGTCGTGTACTATTACACAGGCAGGCCACTGTGCTCTGGCCATGTACTCTTCCCATGTACTGCTTTAGTTTAGTAATTTTGAGATATCTTGGGATCTGGAAGTCAGAATTGGGCGTGTGAGTAGTCGATTCTGAGATTTTTTCCACGTAGATCGCAATGGTGGAATCCGTTTTACATTTAGAGGTAATATAAAGGTAGTTTTGGGGGTTTCCATATAAATGGAGGGGTTCTTCCTCCACTTATTGAGTTCAGTTGTCACCAGAGAGTGAGACTTGGGGTGGATGATAGGTTGGGTGTTAGGACCAACTTATTTGAGACATTAAATAGGAGTTTATCTATGAGATATCTCCCGTAACCCATGCTTTAGAGGACATTTCCCTTGTGAGATGTTCCCTTTTGGCCGTTGAGGCTTTGAGAACAGGTACTTCTAAGGATCCCCTAAGGGATGCCTTTGCTTGTGTGCTGACCTAGGGAGTCACTTGTAGGATCTCACTCTTGTTCTTCCTTTGACAGGAACCGTGTTATGGGATGCCTATATATTCCTTCCGTTGAGGATCCCATGTAGGATTCCTCCCTTACTCTTTGCTACGGATCCCGCGTAGGATGCCTTCACTTGTGTTTACTTGGAGGATCCCGAGTATGATGCCTTCTCTCTGTTTGACCTGAGGGACCCAGTGGGTGCCCGTTGTTTGACTGAACCTGAGTTGTTATGTTGGGTTTGGAGTTCGGGCCACCCACATAGTTTGTTTATATCTGTCTTGGTTGCTAATGTTGTATAGTTTACCAGAGGTGCTTCCTGGTTGGTGGCTGCTGAGCCTGACATGGTTCATCTTTCTTGTTTGTTTGGATTCATACTTTTCCTTCTATACCTGAGTAGGTGGTTTGTTGCCTTACATTGAATGTCTTTGAGTTTTCATGCAAAGGTGTCAGATACCCATGCATCGAGTATCTCAGGTTAGGGTTTTGATCCTGCTTTATTATCTGCCTTAGACTAATTGTATGCTTGTGGTTGTTATATGAATAATGATTGCTTGTTTGCATGTTTGACGATCACCCAATGGGTGTTTCCCTTGTTTTGGTTGTTTATCGCCATTTGGCTTAGGTTTCATGTGAGGCGGACCTTGTTTCATTGCTTTCTTTCCTTGATATAGTTTATTGCATGTATTTCCTACTGTTTATATGCTTTTGATGCATTGTATCTTTAGCCAAGTAGTTTGTTGAACTTACTTAGGGCTGCTGATAGTCGATTACGCACGATTGGAATGCTCAGGGCTGTGTGAACCTGGTGTAGTAGACTAAAGAGGGAATTGATGATTAAGGGCTTCCCTAGAGAGTTTGTTATAAATTAGTATCATTTGCAGGACCTACAGGAATAGGGCTTTGTGCTTCCCAAGAGTGTCCTTAGTTTTTGCATGTATCGAGACCACGGGAGGAATTAGACGTAAGTGCTTCCTCAGAGAGTCTGTAGCTATCATTTCAAGACCACAGGGGAATTGACGGTGAGAGCTTCCCAGAGTGTCTGTTCCTTGTATGTTTACTTGACTATAAGTGTCTGCTAGTTTGAGCCACCCAGAGAGTCTATGCTTTAGCAAAACCAGAGGGGTGATACTGTGTGTTCTGCCTAGAGGGTTGCTTGTGTTGTTAGGTAGGACCAGAGGGGATAGATTGTGAGTACTTCCTAGAGGGTTACCTATTGTGTTATCTGCTTTCTTGTGTTTTTTTGGTTGAACCAGTGCGGATGGGCTCTGATAAATTCCCATAGGGTTACTTATTTTTTTATTATCTTGTTCAGAGACATATTTTCGGCGTTTTCCAAAGTAGGTACATGTTGATGGGATTACAGACCTATAGTTTGACTTAATGATACACGACTTGAGTGGCACGATGTCCAGCTCAATTACTTGCACAAGATGTCCGGAGATCGGGCTTTTGGTCCCAAGAATCGACTGCTGATGTTGTTTCTTGTTATTTTAATCACTTCATCATGAATATTAATATTTATGTATATGTGTATAGGTATGGGACTATACATGTGTACGTATATAGATATGGAAATCCATGGTAGAACTTGCCCAGTTGACAGGGATTACACACACTGAGTTCAACTGTGGTTGAACGTTTAGTTTACTTCGTTTTGGTTGTGTTCCAGCAAGGCTGAGCACATTGTTGTTGCATACACTTTTAGCAGCACAGTTATATGTTGCTTGTCGGGGTGACCTATTGAGATTATTTCTCACCCCTGCACATGCACCTCGATGTACATGTAGACTTTATGTCTTCTTTTCAGGTTGAGCACGAGTTGCATGGTGGATAGGGCGGAGGCCCAATGTTTCATGATAGAGCGGAGCTTCTCGAGTGGTTTTACTCATCGGGATGCTGCTGTTCGATATTGTCTGGAGATCAGGTACGTGGATTGGCACGAAATTAGTAGCAGAGCCTGTACTTTTACTTTCAGTTTCTTTGTACTTGTATCTATATGGTTGGTCAGTGGGTGACCAGTGTTGTATTGTATTGCATAGCTGTTCGGGCTTTTACAGTATTTCACTATTACATATTGTTCTATTTCAGTTTTTTACAGCTTCTGCACTCTGTTTACTTTCCGTTGTGTATGATACTTTGTTATTTCAGCTATTTTCTTACTCTGGTATGAGGGAATAGTCTCCCCACTATCACACCCTAGGCCCTCGCTGCTAGTCGTCAGCCTCTGGCGTATGGGGAGGCGCGCTTGGGGCCTTGTGGCGAACCAACTCAGAGCACCATTTTAGTGGCTTTTGGGTCGGGATGTTACAACTACCACCCGAGGAAGGAAAATAATGTGGTAGATGCTTTGATTAGAAAGGATCATGGTGTTTTGAACAAGATGAGAGTTGAAAGGGATCCTATTTTCATGGATCTACTAAAGATGGATATGGGAATAACCATGGAAGGTGAAACATCAATGCTTTTTCAAATAGTTTCCAAACAATATTTACTAGAAAGGATAAAACGTTCTCAGGATGATGATGAGGAGTTTCAAAAGAGGATTAAAGTTTTGAATGATGGGAGATTGAGTGACTTCGTATATAAAGATGGAATTTTGAAATTTGGGAAGAAAATTTGGGTTCCCGATATACCTGATCTAAAAAGGGAATTGTTGGTTGATGCTCATAGTTCCAATGTCTCTATACACCCTGGGAGCACCAAAATGTATATAGATTTGAAAGAACATTTTTTGGTGGGAAAACATGAAGAGGGAGATTATAGATTTTGTGTCAAGATGTATGGTTTGTCAACAAGTGAAATTTGGAAGGCAACATCCTGGAGGAGTCATGCAACATCTTTTCATACCTGAGTGGAAATGAGATAATATTACGATGGACTTTGTCATGGGACTACAAAAGACTCCTAGAAGGAACGATGCAATAGGGGTCATTGTTGATTGTCTTACCCAATCACACATTTTCTTGCTATAAGAGAAGATTTACCACTTGAACGTCTAGCAAGACTATATATTAATAAAGTAGTGAGACTTCATGGAGTACCCCTATCGATTGTTTCTGATCATGATCCACATTTTACATCAAGATTCTGGAAAAGTCTTTAGAAATCCCTGGATACTGAGCTTTGTTTGAGCACTGTTTACAACCCTCAAATAGATGGACAATCAGAATGAACTATTAAAACCTTAGAAGACATGTTGAGATCTTGCTCACTTGACTTTAAGGGTATGTGGGATAAATATTTACCTTTGGTAGAATTTTCCTATAACAATAGCTTATATTCAAGTATTCAGATGGCACCATATGAAGCATTATATGTAAAGAGATGTCGAACACCAAATTGTTGGGATAATATTAGTGAAAGAAAACTTGTAGGCCCAGAACTTGTTGAGGAAATGATGGAAAAGGTGAAGGTAATCCAAACCCACATCAAAGCAGCTCAAAGTAGGCAGAAGAGCTATGCCGATAACCGAAGGAAGGATTTGGAATTTCAGGTAGGAGATCATGTTTTCTTGAAGGTATCTCCATGGAAGGGAGTTATACATTTTAGTAAGAAAGGTAAATTGAGTCCCAGGTACATAGGACCTTTCTAAATTCTAGAATGAATTGGGGTTGTATCTTATCGTTTGGAAATGCCGCCAAATCTCTCCAAAGTTCATGATGTGTTCCACGTATCACTATTGAGATAATACATGCATGACCCAACGCATGTACTCACCTATGAGGAATTAAAACTGGAACCTGATCTGTCTTATTGTGAAGAGCCTGTCAAGATTTTTGATACAAGAGAACAAGTGCTGAGAAAATAGACGACTCGTCTGGTAAAAGTTATATAAAAAAACCCATAAGATGGAAGAGGCAATGTGGGAATCCGAGGAACTTATGATGAAGAACCACCCGAGTCTTTTTTTTCCAGTAATATTTTTGAAATTTCGAGGATGAAATTATTTGAAGGAGGGAGAATGTAACACCCCAAGCTTCCATGGTATGCTTCTTTTTGATTAATAAAATAGCGTGTGTTGTATGCAACTTCGAGTTCAAACACACAACACAACCAATCAAACAAGCCATTATGAATTGTAATACCCACTTTTTGAAATTTTATAAATTTTATCTTTCATAATGGACTTTAATTTTGGATTCAGAATATCAAAATTATCTTAGGGTGAATTTTTGGTATTTTTCTGAAAACTTTCAATTTTTGATGAATAGTGAAACAAACACTGAGTTATAGTTTAAAGCTGAATTTTTATTTAAATAATTTTTTATTTTATTTAAATTTATTTTAGGTCAAAATAGATACATAATACCTATATATGTTCAATGTAATTCATTGGATTCAGTTTACAATAATTTTAGATATATAAAAATTTTATTGAACTTTTCACCGTCTTTTACCCAACTCCTAGGAGAATTTGCAAATTCACATAAAACATAATTTTACCGCATCTGTGGGTGGAATTTCAAAACATATAGAGACACAGTTAATATCAAGGAGTAAAATGTGGTTCAATAAGATAAAAATATTTTTTGGTGAATAGTAACTTTTTACTTTTATTTACAATAGTTAAAATTAAATAGGTAAATTAAGGGTAAAAATGATATTATTATTACCCTAACACATGTCCTAATTCTATTGGATAAGTATAATTAGACCATAAAAAACCTTAGGAATAAAATATGAACCTATTTGGTCCACTTGGATTAAATTAGGACATTTATTATTATTTAATTCAAAGAAGAGTTAAAAGAGTTAAAATCAATGTTCAATAACTAAAACATTTTTAATATAAAGTTATACATAAGATAAATTAGACTATAAATATTTATTAGAAAGATAAAAAGATTTCCTACATAATGGAAGTTTATTTATATTTGTTAGACATTAAATAATTTAATTTATTTGTGTCACAATGGTGATTGAGTAATTACCTTATTAATGAAATATTAAAATCATTGATATTTTAAATACCCAAATAAATGAAATTTGAGACTTTTAATGAATTTTACTAATTTTATAAGTTAATATGACATATTTGGGTCAGTTAGATGAATTTATTTCGAAGCAATAATGCTGTTATGAATTTATCAAAAACAAAATACCAAATAGTTTCAGAATTGACATAAAAGAGTTTTTAAAAAAAATATTATATTATTAATTGATATTCTATTCCTAAAAATCTAAGGATTGGCCCAAAGACTTATATAATTATATATGTATCATTAATTAACCACTTGGTGTTATCTTGGAAGTATATAGTAAGTTTATTAACCATATAATATAAAAATACAAAGAGACATGGTAAATGTCAAACAATTTAACTAAGAGTTAAATCTAAAAGATAACGTTAATATATTGACCCAAACCTGTCTAAAACATATTGGTTGAGTTTTTTTAGACCCATATCCACCATATACTTTAAATAATCCATTTTGGATCCATTAGAAACTGAAAATTATTTTATTATAAAATAATATTTCTAGCTTTTCCTAAGGTTCCCTCACCCCTCTTATAAAAGGGCACACCCCCTTCTCTCTAATTCACACCTTCAAAGCCATTTGTCTCGGCCAAACTCTCCTCAATTATTTTCTAAACTTCCCTAAATTCATCCTATAGGCATTCCTTTAGTCATAAATCCAACTTAAAGAGCCCTTTTGATCAATTCAAAAGGAATAACCTGAAGAAGAGGTAATAATTTCACCACCCTCTTTCAAATTCTTTTCTTCTTCCACTTCTTCTTTCTTTGTTATTTCCATTATAAAATAATAAATCCAGTATCTTCTATATATTGTGATGTTATTATAAATATGTTACATCCATATTCATTATTCTATCCATCCTTTTAATGACATGTCACCATACGTGCGTACGTACGGATTACCGTCTCCACGTCGTGGTGTAATTGTTATTCAATATATTATTCTTTGGATGGGTATAATAATGATGTGTAATTCATGTAAATAATAAATATAACATGATAATGATTCAGTATATATGATATAACATCCGATTATATATTATTTTAATATCAAAAGAATGATATTTTCGCTCGTGCGTACGTACAGATCACCGTTTCCACGAACGCGATGAGATTCATTCCCCATCGTATCCATTCAAGACTAATTTTCATTAGATGATTAAAATTAATTTTTAAATACTTGATATAATTATGGATACAAATAAGATACATTCCATACATAACAAATATGACTCACATAACAAATAATATAAAGCAAAATGAATCCGTTAACACGCGAAACAATGATAATACTAAGATATTATTAACAAAACAATATTAAAAGATCGTATATGATATCATATTAATGTATATGATTCTTGTATAATTTAATAACAATTATTTCACCATTATACAGGAGGTTAAACTACCCTCAACCAAGGAAAAGTACAAGGTAAGGGTTAATTTCACAATCTCTTTATTATCTGAGGTTGTTTTTACAAAAGTATCTACTAGGACCTTTTTATCATCCACATCCATGTTTCTTAAAAATGTATTTCAAAACATTCTTACTATTTTATAGAATATGGGTTAAAGTCATTTATACCCTTGTTTGACTTTTTATAATATGTTTATAAAGGAATTTTTCTGTCATTTTCCAAACAAGGTCCTTTTTAACATTTTCGACAAAATTATGGTAAGAACATATTTTTTAACTTATACGGCGGGTGCGGATATTTTCCATCGTTATAAAATTGTCGAAGCTTACCTTAAAATATTATAAGAATATTTTAGAAGTAAATGTTTAATTTTATAATTATGTGACTTTTAAATTATTTCAAAAAAGAGATATTTCTCTCAAATAGTTTTGATTTCATCTATGTCAACATCCTTTGAAGGATTTTATGCATCTTTGAAGTTGATTTATTATGATACAAAACTTCCATATCGTATTGAAGGTTTTGTGATATGTTTGACTATGGATGTGTTATTTTTATACCATTCATGGTTTATGGATAAATTATTGACATTTCATATGCTAGTTTTAATACGAATGTTTATGTTATATTTAAACCTGTTCATATGAAGAATGAATTGGACTTAGTAAGTGATGGGTGGAGCCCGCTATAGCTCCTCGATTCATCGGTAGGTCTCATGAGACAAACTATTGTCTTGGCACAAGGCCTTGACAAAATCCTATTTGTATTCTTGGCACAAGGCCTTGACTATGTTGTTATGATAGTCTGGAATTATTCATTCCATCATTATGAAAGAGGTTATTGATATTGCGTGTGATTATTCGACTAGTAGAATATCCATGTGAATAAGTAAATGGAATTATTTCATTTAATTTTTTCCATATTATGCTGAAGTTAAAGTTTAAAAGGAATTTGTTTTAGTTATACATTACCTTAAAGGTTTATTCTTATTTATGAAAGTTTTCGATATATTGTTATCCTTACTGAGTATCTGAGCTCACCCCTTTCTATGTTTTATTTTTCCCAAGATGTGAAGAAGTATTTTATGAATAACCTATCAGGATAGTCTGAGGGGATATGAGTGAGGACTATGGAGACTATGTTGTTTTAGTTTTTCACTTTATCATGTAATGTAAGACTTATGAATGTATCTAGTGTTTCCAAGGCTACTAAACTAATCGGTCATTCGAGACTTGATCTTTTGTGATCATGCCAATGTTATGTAATAATGCAGTGACTCTGGGTAACTAGGGTCAGGGAATTACATCAAAGTATTTTTTTTAGTGTATGATTTGGTAGAAAAGGCATAACTATTACAAAATATTAGTGTTTAAGAAATAATTAACTAGTCAATTATTTTAAAATACTCTTCATATATCCTTATTGAAGAATAACTCCTCTGAAACTTCAATATGATCCTAATTTTAAAAGAAATCATATGGTTAATAGAAAAATTCACAGTAAGGGGTTCTAAAAAACCCATTGAATAGATATTTCATAAATACTATTTAAAAAATAATTCGTTTATTTTTTTAAATAATATACCATTGGAAAGTAAATATTTCATTGAAATCATTGATTAGAAAACAATTTTTCAAAATACAATATCATTGAAAATATATATTTTTTTACAAGCATTACTTCTAAAAAACATTTTCAATATATAATATCTTTAAATAACTAATCACTAGGAAAAATTTATTTTGAAAAAAATTAAGGATATAATTAATTTGAAAATACATTTCACTTTGAAAATAATTTTTTTTGAAAAACGTATTTCAAAATATAATATCATGGAAAATAATTAACAAAATAATCTAGTGTTTTTTCAAATTTTTTTGCAATATTAGAAAACAAAATCATATAGAAACATGGAACATTGAAGGATATCGAGGTATTTCCATCATGGAGGGTTGGGTTCACTCACCATATCCCTATCATGACTAAAAAGTCCAAGGTATAAATTTTTATAAACCATTTATTCTATAAATAATATATATATATATATATTGGTAGGCTTTTTTTGTTTAAAAAACAAGATAATTCAATATTACAAATAAAAATAGTAATATACTTACATTGATATATAAATATATATGTACATCCAAAAGAAATCATTTTATAAATTTTTATAAACCAATTCTAATGAAAAATAGACTTCGTGTACATTCATGGAAAATTAATGACGTTTTTTTAAAATTCATATATTTAATATGAAATTTCGTGAATAAATTTAGAAAATTCATTTTATTGAAATTTAAAATTAAATTATAATATTTATCTTTTTAAAATCATCCTTTAATAAATAAATAAGATACCCATTATGGATGAACCTAATTAGTTTAAAATTTAATATTTTTAAATATAAAATATTTGTAAATATACAATATTTTGTATGAAAGTGTAAATATTCCACAAAGAATAGTTTTAAATTATTATTATTAATAAATTGATAAAGTAATACTTTTTAAAGTATAAACCATCAAAAAATTACTTATAAAAGATATTATTCTATTTTTATATAATTTTGATACAAAATTATCTTACTAATATAAAAATACAGTGATTAATATTTAGAATATATCATTTTCTCCCACAATTAACATTTTTGGAAAATATCCACTAGTGTAGGATCATACCTTGAAATAAGGATAATTTTTTGTACATGAAATACTACTCATTAAAATAATGTAATTATACATCACTGTATGTATGTATATATCATAATTACATGTTTCTAAAAATATATAACAAGTTTTTTAATATAAATCCCTTAAATAAATATATGATTGAAAATAATTCCCTACATAGGTATAAGTCATAAAAATATTCTTTAATTTGATAATTGTACATATTAAAAAATTTATATTCACTTTCCCTGAATGTCAAAACTGAAATGGAAATGGAAATCTCCACTATTATGGTCAATAAGGGAGGCATGGGGGAGGAAATATACGCAGACCATGTTTCATTGAGTGAATTGTGGGTCTCCCAATAACAAGATCTTCCTATATATATACACCTATTTAGTTTTGGACAACTACATTGGTGGGTATAAGGACCCGACCTTAAAAAATACATAATCATGAATTAATTTAATAATTCACATTGAGGATCTTTTCAGGTTTAGAGTTTTAGAGAATTAGGTCATAACTATTACATCTCAAAAGATTAGAAAGTAGACACTTCTACACAGTTTTCATTTTTTTCATAAAATATAAACTCTTGAAAAAAAGAGTCATGTCTAGTTCCTTGTTTAAGACGACATGATTTTTCCTTGATCCCATCCTTGACCCTATTCCACATTATGTCCTGTGAAAAACATTCCAAAAACTTGAGATGAGCATAAAAATCTCAGTAAGGGATACAAAAAGAAGAAAAACTATTAGTTTTTCAAAACAACAAGTAAACCATGAACAATTTAACATAAGTAATACTTTTCACAATTATGAAGTAGTAAATACTCTTCACTGAATAAAAGATCACTACTTACCCTTTTGTAACCAAAAGGTTACCATAAAACCCATATAAAAAACACATAACATATGAAGGTAACTTGGGACATAAACATACTTAAATGGAATAACCATACGGTCGACTTCCACATATACCACTAAATAGAATAGCCATATGGCAGAATTCCATACTCAATGCATTGGAGGCTATAATGTAACCACCCGTCCTGGTATTCATGGCACGACCCGTCATTTGGTTTATCACATAACCACCCGTCAAATGTCCAAGTACCATTATAAAATCATAATACATAAAACAAATATAAATGAAAGAAGAAATTACCACATTTTAATCAAAATATATCACTTAAATATATTGACATAACAAATCCATTATCAAAACCATTTTCAATAGCAAAATACATAAAAGATTTTATGGTATTTATTTTCTTTTAAAAAAATTACAGCTTGTTGAGGAAGCCAAAGATCAAATAATACTCGCGGAGACAAAAAAGGTTGTTGTCACCGCTTACGTTAAAAGGAACATTCTTTTAGTCGTTTAGTAAAACGCTTCGTAGAAAAAGATTCCTTTTTAATAAAATTAAAATTCAAAGGGGTTTATACACCGTATAAAATAAAGTTGTTTATTAATGAAAATATTCCTCAATGAAAGGAGATTGAGACGAAGTCCCTTACCTCATGTCCGACTTGACTCAATCGTTCTTTAATCTCCTGAATAATTAACTAAAGTTAATTTCTACTTTCTTAAGAACCTTTTTCAAGCTTATTATTCCTTTTATATCACTTATTACCATGTAATAAACATTATGTAATCATTTAAGTTAATAATGTTCGTTTTGTCTATATTTGGTACTTGAGTCAAAAATGAACTTTTTATAATCACATGTTGTTCATGTGGTCAAAGGTTAATTATATCCAGAATGATATTCATGATTTGGAAATTATATATATCATATATATCCATAATATACATGTATTTATAATAGTACATAATAATTAGAGGTAAGAAATGAAAGGCACCGTTCATGGATACAGTAAACCGTACGTACGCATGAACGCTACTTTCATTTCTATTTCATATTTAATGGAATTAAAACATAATGATACACAGTAGTATTATAATTCCAGTATTGTATCATATATAATATAATTAAATATATCCTTTATATGTACCACATATGGTATGAACGAGTCATATCACTTTGAGGGGGCGATAGTCCGCACTTCCTCAAATGAAATTATCGCGTTTACCCATAATGGAAGCCATAAAGATATGAAATAAATGGAAATTATAGAAGAGTAAAGAAAAAATAAAAATAATATATATCATATATAAATATAGTTCCATAATAATTACCACCATGAGAGGCAGTTGGAGATATTTGAATAATCATTGTTTCGTGAGGCGTTTATTTTCCATCCACAGAAACATTATGTTCTTCATCCATTAGATGGAGGTATGTGTTAGTGTAGTTAGAATCCTTATCATAAGTACATACTAGTATATTTACGATACTGGTGTTGTTACAAAAGAAATGAATAAAAAGAGTTTAGGGGTTGTAGAAGTAAAATAAAAGAAAACAATTTAAGAGAAACTATTACCTTTAATTTGGGTAACTCCCTCTGGTTTGAACCAAAGGACTTCTTAAAGTGCCTTATGCCAAAGGTAAGGCTTCTAGGTGGAAGATAGGGATGTAGGGAGATTAATTGGGTAGAGTCTGGATGAGCCAAAATGCTTTAGAGGTGTGAGAAATTGGTTATAAATGGTCTCCTTTTATAAGGGGGAAGAGGGGCTATTTAGGAAAGTGTAATAATATTATTTTATTATATAGTGATATTCGGTTTCCAAAGGTCCAAGAATCATTAAAGTAGAAGATAAGATGACTCATATTCTAAATAAAATCATCCAATAATAATTGGACATGTTTTGGATAATATTTTAATCATTATAATCTTATTTATTTAAATTATTTATTAATAAGGTAAACACTGTATCATTATTGTGTCATAAATAATTTAATTTATTTGTGGTCTAAAAATTATAAAACAAATACCATGATTTAGGAAATATTTTTATCATTCTAATGAATATTTATAGTAGAAAATATAATTTATATAACACCATATAAAAATTAACTTACTAAAATATTTTTGTTTATGTCATTTTTGCCTTTACATTAAATTAATTAATCTAAAGTGTCATTATCTTTCATAAGTGGCTCCATGGGGTCCCAAAATAGACCCAAAGATTCCCATGGTCGTAAATTACTCATCAAATAAGGTTAGGACATGTGTTAAGGTAATTTTGAATTATTACAATATTCTTTTAACATTGAATTACCCTATTTACCTTTAACCGCGGTAAATAAAATTCAAAAGTTACTATTCAGCAAAAAATATTTTCATCTTATTGAACCAAATATTACTTCTTCATAACAACCATATATGTAGGATTTTCTAAATTCAATTCACATAAGTGGTGAAATTTCATTTAAATGAAAAAGTCAGTTTTTTTAACTACTACTAAGTGGTTTCACTATTCATCAAAAATTGAAGTATTTCAGAAAAATACCAAAAATTCAACCTAAGCTATATTTGATATTCCAAATTCAAAAATGATGTCTATCTATCCAAATTCAAAAAATAGAATTGTAATTAATTAATTTTAAAATTAATTCCCATTATCAAAACAAATAGCGTGTTTTTAAGAAACAATAACTACCAAAAGATTGATACTTGTTTATGTCCAATTTCAAAGTGAAATTAATTCCAATGACCAAAATTGGATTAAATGGTAAAAATATATTTTAATTAAACTTTAAAACCATTGAAAATGATAATATAACTATATAAATAAATTAGATTAAAACACAATTTTGAATTAAAATACAATATTTTCACTATTCATTAAAAAAATGAACTTTATCGGAAAAATTCCAACAATTTACACAAAGTAAATTTTTATGTCCCCATTATAAAGAAGGATTTTATTTGTCAATTAGAATGTATTAAAGTGAAAAAAACTATATTTAAATAGGGTTCTCCATTAAAAGGTGGTAAATCAACCTTTTAATGTAAATTATGCTTAAAATTAGATTCACTCACATTTTAAGCATCTAACTTTTATTGGATAAATGTAAATACATTTAACAAACATGTATAATCATATTGTAGTTAGTTTTGTTCATTCCTGCCAATACAACAGCTAGAAGTTAACTACGATTTAAAATAATATAATATTATTAGTGTGCAACGTAAGATTTCAAAGAAACCTGTTGTTGCGTATCGAGTACGCTATCGAACATAGAAACCCCTTAAAAGTAAAATTAATATTTAATTCAAAAATATTAATAAATATGAAAAGCTCTTATTCTTCATTTACCTGGGATGTTACAGTGGGGTTTTAGATCAAAACAATATCATGGAATATATGAATTGAAAATCATTTAATGCATTATAGTATGCCTAAGAACTTTAATGCTTCAAGTGAGGTGTTATAATCCAGTTATTTATTTATAGATACCTAAAGAAATATTTATTTTTAAACAACCTAATTTAGTATGATAACAAAAATAATAGATTTCAATTTTTATTTTCAAATTTCATGTCAAATGTGTCTAAGATGAAATGATTATTTTATTGTTTAATGTTTTCATTAGGTTGAACATATATGGTTGGTAGATCTTATGATCTATAGTTATGTTCCCATAAAAAGCTGTAGAGGAGTAGGGCACTATGTGTAGGTCAACTACACAAATGTCTCCTTGTGGTGAATAGAAAAGTATACAACAATTGGTGAATATATAAGTGATCTTCAGATGGCTATGACAAAATTGACTTCGCTTATGGGAGAATCGAGGTAAAAAATGATAGAGGGTCGAAGGTAGATGATGACTAGGAGATCATACAGCTGAGTTGAGATTGATCAGATAGTGGAGATCTAAATGGATTTTTTTAATGAATGAACAGTAAAAAGCAGTTTTCCCCACATCAAAAAATTTAATGGTTACTCTATATTATATATAATAATCGTTGACCTATGAGGACTATATATGATTAATTATGTATGATCCCAAACCACACAGACACGCCTATATTTTATTTCCACCCATTCACTCATTAGTCTATACACAGCCCGGTGGAAACCTTCCCATGAAAATATTACCCATCCTCAAGCGAGAGAACCTGCCACTCTTTCTTTGATATCTCCATGCCAAGGCTGGTTCACACACATGATTGAACATGCCAACTATTCTACCACTATTTTCTTCTTTGGTCGGGTCTCTTATCATGAATGTCCTATGTTTTTTACACAGATTAAAATTTTAATGATTTATAAGAATTCCTTACTTCATTGAATATCATCATCATTATTTCCATTTTAATTATTTCAATTTCAAAATTAATTCCTCTTCATTAAAAAATTACCATTTTAGTAACTTTATTTTACTAATGAAAATTATTTATTTAAATTTTAACAATAAATATCACTATCAAAATTTAAATTTCATAAAAAAACTATAATATAATATTTCATAATAAGGGTTTTTATAAAAAAACTATAATTATATATTAAAATTATATATTTTTCTTTATAGATACAAATTAGAAATTAATTATAGCTCACAGTTATCATAAGTTATAAAAAAATATTTCATTAAATATTAATTATAATATAACCATTATATTATGAAAAATATCATAAATAATATTAAATAATTTTTCAATTATATTATTCTCAAATACAATTTTATTAATAAAGGATATTATTTTAAAGGGTTGTTCATATTAAATTTTCTTTATAATAATTTTAATTTATATTGAAATTTTGTTATAAAAAATATTTTTAATTCATGAAATAAAATTAAAATTAATTATTAAAAAAATCAAGTTAATATATATTTCATCTTAATTAAAGAAAACCCCATTTTCAATATATTAATATATTTTCATTAAAATATTCCTTAATAAAAATATTATTTGTTTGAATATAAATGTAAAATATTTATTAGTTTGTAAAAAAATCTATAATGATTGTGGAAAAACATTTATGTTTCTATTACATTATACCATTATTTTTTATTATTATATTTTTGATTTATTTAATAAACTTTTATTAAAATAATGAATTCTTCAATTCCAGAGATGTTACATTTATCCCTTAGACTGATTTTCCCACTCAATATTCATTCTTTATGCTTAAAGAAATTATGAATTTCCATTTCTAAAAATTTGGAAAACTATGATCACTAAAATAATATAATACTAGAAGATTCTATTTTCCTAATTCCTTATAAGAAAATATCTATCATATATATTTTCCTTAAATTAAAAGGCATAATCTCATAATTATTCTAAATTATTCCTCTAATACCAAGAATAAGGACATGAGACCCGTACTTCTAGTTCCCATAAAAATAAGGCTATAATATTTTTAAAAATAAACTGAAAATATAGAATCTATATTATATCTTTGAATCTTTTGTGTTCTACGACATTGTGGAAAAGTACTAACTATTAAAAAATATCTTAGTTTGAATAATAATGAAAAATACATCTATTTGAATATTTTACTTTTGTATCTATATCGAAGCTTGTATGCATTTAACCTTCGAAATGATCCTGAAAAAATTTATAACAAAAGAAGTTTAGAATACAATTTTTTAGCAAGTGGCATTAAAAAAATAGTAATTTTTTTTATAAATACAATTTTAAAATTAACTTAAAAGTATTTTTAAAAATAAATCAACCTTTTAAAATACATATTTTTTTGAAATCACTGTTTTTAAAACAAATTTTAAAAATATAATATCATTGATAATATTAAAATCTATTAAAACAATATTGTGAAAATAATTTATCAAAATAAAATAGCAATGAAAATTCTGATCTCATTGAAAACATTATTTTGAAAAACAAATTTACAATTTAATTTCTTTGAAAATACTTATCTATTTTAAAAACTTATTTTCAAAATAAAAGATAAAAGAATCTAGTGGATTTCTAGAAAATATTTTTGAGGATCATAAAACAAATCAATGTGGACACTTGGAAAATTTATGGCTATTGTGGGCCATAACATCATGGAGGGTTCAGTACACTCACAAGAGGTTTAGTTTGTTAACAATGTACAAGGGTTAATGTTTTAAAAAATATTTAATATCCCTTTATATGTATATTTGTGTGTTTTTTATTTCAAAAAAAGTGAAAATGAATTCTTATATATATATTTATATACTCATCCACTAACATATAAATATACATATACTTCTATAGGAAATAATATGTGAAATTTTTAGAAGTTAAGTCCTATGAAAAATAGACAATTCATACGTATATGAAATTTTAATGAGGACATTATTAACATCTATAAATATATAATGACATTTTAATCATAAACATAAAAAATAATTTAATTTAAATAGAACATAAAATGATAAACATTATCATTTAAAATTTATATTGAATAATGAAATGAGTAACCCATTTTGGAAGACCATTCTTAATTTGAAATTTAATGTTTCAAAAAATAAAATAATTTTTTGAGAATGTAAATAATCCACATAGAATAATAGTAATTTTAAAATACTATTTTGTAGATTAAATTATTCTTCTCAAAATATAAACAATCATAAGTATATATCTTATTAAATCCATTATTCTATTTAAGTATAATTTTTAAAAAAATTATATCATGTAATAAAAATTAAAAAATTTAATATTTTTAACAAGATATTTTATCCTTGGATAAACCCAATTTGGATATATCCACTTCTATATGTTCATAATTTTAAATTAGGATAAATTCTAACTAATGAAATACTATTTATTTAAATTAGGTAATAATAGTAGAATGTGTATATGTAAAAATACAAGAAGTTTTGAAATAAATATTATTAATCTTATAATATACATCCCTTAGATAAATCATGTTATGTAAATAATTCTGTATATTACTATAATTCATTAAAATAAATTTTAATTTGAAAATTGTACATATATATATATATATATCCCATTACCATTAAAATAAAAACATAATTGGAAAAGGTAGTATCCACTACTATGGCCCTAATGGGAAGTCTGGGGGGGTGTTGAAATGTGGGAATAGCTTCTTAAAGATAGTGAATGGGGGTTCTAATAATAAGAATTTTTTCATATAAATATCCACATATATAGATTCGGATACCTGGATTAGTGGGGTTTGAGCATGAAAAAAATGATGGGATTCATGAAGGGGAAATCATTGAAAGAATTATTATTTTTATATAACATATAAGGCATAAACCAAGGTGTTAGAAGACATGTATTTGTCCATAGATAACCAAAAAAATGTGGGTTTTTAAATCATACTACTTTGGGATGAAAATAAAATACTAGATTTTAGTTTTTCATTTTAATCATTCCCTTTACAGATTCCATGAGAAAAAAAGGATTTATACTGGAGTCTGATGTTTTCTATTGGATGAACACCTATGTTAGGTAGATCTGATGGTATGTGGTTATTTTCCCATGGAAATACATAGTGAATTATGGAATTGTGTATAGGATTACTACATAGAAGACTCCTTGTGGTGGAAGGAAAAGAAGTTGATAATTGATGAAGATGATAGGGATCTCCAGATGAAGATGGTGGCATCATCTTTTCACGTGGGGATTCCAAGTGAACACTAAGTTAGAGTTGGTGGTAGATGACTACTAGGGGATCTAATAGATGAGAAAATATTGATCATAGAGTGAAGATCTAAATGTGTATTTTCTAAACTCTCAAAAAATGGCTGAGAGTTATGTCCAACATTCAATATTTTGATTCTAACTCTCTATCATATAAAATAATTTTTATACATTCATTCCTAAAAGGGATTAATGGAGTGTCCTCCAAAAACACAAAAACACACCTTCAACATGCATACCACCAAAGCACTCAAAGGCCTATCAATGGTCGTACATGAACCTTATAATTCTTATGCTACCCATCATAAACTGAGGTGACATATCTCCTGGCATCTATGATCTCTTAGCCATGTTATGATCCAGAACGTGGTTGAGCATGCCCAGTGTGCTCCATTTAGGTGATTTTTCTAGCTAGGACTGTTAGGTTGGATGGAATTTGTTTTTTTTTCGATATAAAATTTAGTGACTTATAAGAATTCATTAATTCATTCAATATCAAATTTTTATTTCCATTTCATACTATTAATTTTAAACCTTACATCCTCTTCTTTTGAAAAATACCATTTCAGAAATGTTATTATATTAAACAACATTTTTAATTTGTCTTTTATAATGAAATATTAACCCCAACAATTTTATTTACCTAAAACATTGTTCTATAATATGTCATTAAATAATTACCTATATTTTTAAATTAAAATGACATGTAATTTATGAAATAAGTTAAAATATAAAACATTATAAAATACCAACATAAAATATGTCTTAGCTGAATCAAGGTAAAATACACTACAAATGAATAAATATATTTTTATTTAAATATCCCATGAAAATAACATTTCATGGAAGATACATGTAATATTTTATAGTTAATTATAAATATATCAAGAATGAATATTGAAAAGTATTGTGTTTATGATTAATTATAATTTATATTGTTCTAATAGAAATGTTTGTTTATCACATTATAATTTATTAAAATAATTAATTATAAAATTCATGTGATGTTACAGGGTTATTTTAGAGACCCACTTTCTGAATCAAGGTCCACTAGAGCTCATTGGTGATCGAGATCGAATTTGATATATTGTAGTGTCATTTAAAAGATTTATGGGAATTGTGGTAACTATCAAGGATTATCATTTATTATTTTCTATGTATTTTGTAATTTTATATTTGTATGAAAATACACACATGTATATTGGTACGTGTTTCATTTTAGTGGAGGTTTTGATTGGTGTAGTTGTCTTACCTCATTTCCCATATTATTCATATACAGTAATGCCCCCGATTTTTTCCTATGATAATCATTATGTTTTTATCACCAACATAAGGCCTATTTGATTTTGGATTCTAGTGTCATTATGACCATTCAATCATTATCCTCCTAGAAATATTACCATTGGGGGAGGAATTGATGAAAAATGGGTTTACTCCTAATCCCCATAAACAAGGTGGATAGAGTATAACATTTTATTAGGTTCTCTATCCATTTACTTTTATAATATATCAGTAGATATCATGTTATAACTAATTAATTAGAGGAATATATAATTTTTTCCCACAATTCACATAATTAAACCCACATATATGTGTTCTACAAGATCATAAAAAACATTCATTATTTACTTATAGCATAATTAACAAATGCTAATGAACTAAGTTTAAAAACAATTCATTAGTACATCATCATCACAAGACATACATATAAAAAAAATTGGATGGTAACAATAGATAAAATTAAATGTGAAGCATCATAATCCTTAAGTGATGTTGATTATGATGAAAATTAATTTCATAAAATAATTAGAAATATTCTATGAAAACAATTTTTTTTCATTTTTATAAATTAAAAATATTCCAGTAAATGAGAATGATATATTTACAAAACCATATAAAATATTAAATGAATATTTTAATAATGAATGTATATAATAGTTTTAAAGTATCTCCATTTTATATTGGTTAAAAAATTTATTTTTCAAACTTTTTTAAATTTCATGTTTAAAAAATATAGAAGACATTGAAATAATTCAATATTAATCCTTTAAAATGAACGTAAAATATTTTTTTAGAATGGCCTTATATTATAATTTATTTATATATATAATTATTAACTACAAACATTTTTGAATAATATTGGAAGGAATAAGATGGTTCTCATCCTAAAAGATGAAATAAGGCCTCCTTACCGTCAAATCATTCTTTTTACAATTTTAGGACTGAATTTGTAGAAACATGAAATAATTATTAAAAAACCTATTAATATATATAGTATAATAAAATATATGTGATATATAATATAATGAAAAATATAATTTTATGCATTGAAAATTGAAACATGATCAATTATGATAAAAAGTGAGATTGTAAAAAACAATTACAACTTTGGTAATCCTTGAATCAAAACTTCATAAAATAATGATCCATATATATAGTTGTAAAAATATATAATTCTTTAAAAAATAATTATAATATATATCATGTGAATTATATTCACAAAAAAATAATGTATTTTTTGAATATAAGAAATATATCAATAAAGTGAAATAGAGATGATGATACATTTACAACATTAGTATCCCTTTAATCAAAATCCCATGAAGGAGAGAACATGATATGTTTTATTAAATCCCTTGAATGTAAATAATATAAGTAAAATGTATACATAGATAAGAATATATTCCACTTAATATTAAAAGGTTTTTAACATATCATATGTCTTAAGGAAAGAAAAATGACATGAGAAACGCTGACATCTTTTGTAACATTTGATTAAAAAACACTTTGAAATAAAAAAATTAAAATGAACCATTAAATAAAAATAATAAAGATAATATCATGGTACAATAATGAAAATATGTAGCATATACATAATATAAAAAAATTATTTACATAATACAAAATATGTTTCATCGAGGGGAATTTCATATGAAAGTCGTACATCAAATACTTAGTTTTTTTGCATGTTCTATAACCTCCTTAATAATAAATTTTAATTTGTTATAAATATATAGTAAAATATTTTCACACTTATATGGATATATATAATTCCATTATAATTTCCTATCACCCATTTATTATCAATTCATCCTTAAAATCAATATTTTAGTGCTAATAGTTTCTTTTTCTCAAGCATTTTTTGGTTTGATTGATTTAGTACGTTCAACTGATTCATGGTTTAGTAATATATATAGAAACATAATATGGTCACAAATATTATAATCATTCATTATATACACTTTTATAGCTATAACCGTCCATATTTATCCAAAGGTACATACCATTTAATTATTTTTATAATTCAATAAAACAGCCCTTAATTTGAATCCTAGGACTTTAAAGAAGGTCTCTAGGGTGTGGAGACTCGTTTGAATCGCGGAGCATCGAAAAAGGAGAAATAGTTTGTCCCACATGGTTTACCATACTATGAAGACCAGTTCACGTGACTATTTGTATATTTTTATGGATCAAATAGTGGGAAAACACACAGTTTTTTCACAGTTAGTCAAACAGTGTGCCTAACCATGCAAGGTGTCCCAGTTAAGTAGAACCTACCTCACGATTGGTGCAATTTTTGTCCAACCATGTGGAAAAACCTTGATAACCCTACTATGTGGTCAAAAAGATTCATTTTTATTTTAAATAAAATGTTTTAACTCCTCTTGTTCCTCCCTCTCTATCAAACTCGATATTTTCTCCCCTTTCAGGTGAACGGACACCCTTCTTCTTCCTTCTTTGGGGGTTTGGTCAATCAGCATTGATAGTGATATATTTCCTACACCAAAAAAGCTATGGAATATTATATGTATGCTCTCCCTTCTTTAATATTAATTTCTTGGTTCCTTCTACCCTCATAAGGTTATTTCCATGCGAAATAATTTAGCCATTTTTGGGATTTTTACTAAATCTCATGATTTCTCCCATTTTAGATTGAATCAAGGGTTAATACCAACTGTGTGTAGTATCAAAACTGAAATGAAGGGTTCCTGTTAATATTTACCATCATTTCATTTTTTTTATGTTGTTCTTCTTGGATTCAGCCACCACTTTGGTCGGTCCTTCAAAAATGGACTATGTTTCCCTTGTTTTAAAACATGGATAATTTATAATTTATGTTTGTCCGACCTTTGTAATGCCTTATTTAATTAATTATATTATAATTTGAAATGAACCATGAATTGGGTCCCTAATGATAATGCCTAATCAATAACATAATGTTTTGGACTATATGTAGTACCTTATACATTTGACACACTTGATGTCTTATTGAAGGAATGAAGTATTTCATGAAAAACTTCTCATTCCAAGTTACATGAGCACAATTCCATAATAAAATCCTTATTCCTTATGCTAAAATCTTAAAACCGATGTAATGAACATTCCATAGTGGTACTGTACAAAAAATATCCTTTGTTATTTCATGTTTATTGTGCTAATTCCAATTTTAAATGCTTGTGATTATTCCCATTTTAAATTGGTCACCTTATATCATGCCAAATGCTTATGTTTTGTTGGTGATACTTTCTTGAGCCTTATAAATGGTTTGAATAGAACGTGATACATGTCCATGCATGATAGGTTATGTTTATAAAATTGAATTTATGACATATTAGTTAGTGGAAGGATGATTCCATATTCCTTGATTTTGTTTCTTTGATTATGCAAGTTGCTTTAAGATTATGCACCTATTTGGTGGCTTGAACTATATGAAAGGCCTTGGTAAGCTTGTTATCTTGGGTTAATGAATTTAATGTGATGATATAAAATTGTGTTAATATTATATTGGTACCTTATTCCTCTTAATAAGGTTAATAATGTATAATTCTCATTGAATTTCTATATGAAATGTTCCACTGTCAATTAGCTTGGAATGAATATCATGGTAAGATTAAAGCCTATAGTATTTGGATGATGTTTTGTTTGGTAGAAATCAGAAAAGAAAATTTGATTTGTATTCCTTGTTTTATAAAGACCTTGACATGGGCCGAGACAGATTATGAATGGGAAAGGCTTTAGCTTACCATGAAAGGGCTTCCAGAAATGTTTCATATGCTCCTAAGTGATGTCATTTACCAAAGGGAGAAACCATGGATGGGTCGTCTGGAATGATGGATACATTGAGATTCGGGTGATACATGGCCCCCTTGTGTGATACATGGGACGAACATTGTAGTTACCATAACTCATAAGGATATTGGGGTACAATAAGGGTCCCCATGGAAAAGTTCAGTGGTATTGGCTTCTATTAGATGTTCCCATTCTGATACTTGGGATTCATTTTGATCACCCTAGACGGGCATGAGACTCCACCCCATGTTTTACGGAATGGGTGTATTGAGTTGTTTGTTTTATTGTTTAATTTTATGAGATTCATCCTTTATGAATATATGAGCATGCTTTGGAAATTGTGAAACCTATTTTTACATTCTAGAATACTTATGTGATGGCTTGAGATTGGGAATCCAAGGCATATTACAAGCTAGGGGATATTTTTTTAGCTTTCTTAATTAATTTGGAACATTTTATATATATTATGAACTATACAGTTGTACTTTTCAAACATCTAGCATAAGACAAAGTAGGTGGTTTGGGATGGGTGTCCATTTCGGAACCTTGACCAAGGATATAACTATTTTATTTATTTACCTGATTCATTGCAACTCATGATGGAACACTACAAAATGGTAACAAAGCCTTTTATTTTCTATTGTATTACTCTTTGGGTTTTAGACAAGACACTTTAACATATGGATTTGGATCTAACCCTTTGGTTGGGCTTAACTAATCCTTGTATAGTGGAAACTCTAATTTCTTGGGATAGAAATTGTAGTTAATGATTATCCTATTACTGGTTTATATGACTTGACCATTGGGTGATTCACATAATTTATTATGTTATTGATATTGGTGTGATTGAAATGATAATTTTTTTACTTAATCCTAATAAAATGATGGTTTTTCATTACATTCATCATACTAGTCACCATAGGGAATGAAATGTCATTCATAATTCCATGCCATGTCTACATTTAGTATGCATCTACTTATTTTCATGTGATTACCACTAAACAAAAATTTTAAATCATTATGTGTAGAATGTTATAAGATAATTAGTTTTCCATTTTTCATGGAGGGATATGTTATGTTTTGGGTTAAGTGGATGACATTTTATACTCATAATATAACGCCCCTATCCCGCTCTTCCGGACACAGTGCTTAAAAATGTTGTGTAATTTTTTTTATAAAAGTGAATAAACAATTACACAACACATAACACAAAATATAACCTTTTATTAGTCTAGGTTCTAGAGGATTATACAAAACCTTACATTTATCAAAGTTCAAAAATAAATAAAACAATTGTCCACTATGCTTCCACGCATGCTAACTCCAAAAGTGATGACATCTACGATAATCTCTTAAGATACCTGTGGAAAATCATTTTAAAATAAAAGGGCGAGCATTCAATTTCCCAGTAAGGAGTTTTGAAATAATTAGATAAATCCCATCCAAAAATATATCTTTGACAATACATTCTAAAAGTTCAATTAGAAATACATTTGTAAAACAACCTTTACAAAATATTATGATGCTTTGAAAAATAATTATATTTCAAAAACTATTGTAAAATAATTCAGTGATTCGGTTGAAAATATTAAGAAAGCTCTAAAAAACAAAACAACTAGGGCCACTCGAAACATTGATGGTTGTCTTTGGCCTCCCCACTTGAGGGATGGATTCAATATCCAAATCCCTATTGTATTTACAAAGTTTGAGTACCGGTTTCTATAAAACATTTTTGTCTTTGCTTTCCATATATACAAATAATTTTCACTGGTGTTTTAGATTTGAAAATATATTTATAATCATGATTGGAAAAAACATGTCCAGTATTACTTATACGTAAATACATAAATACTAATCTTTATTGAAAATTACATATTCGACTTGGTATGACCAAATCTCCAGATACATGACTTTTCATAATCACATAGAATTTCAATCAACATCCACACACCTTAAATTTCAAAGACATATTTATTAAATTTATTTTATGCATGAAGGTATAAACTAAAAAATATAGCAAACATATAATTCCATCTCTTTAAAATTAATAAATAATAATATATAATTATGTGTTGCACATAAAAATCATCAAAGAAGCATTTTTTTATTAAATACAATCATCCTTTTCATATGCACAAAAGTTTTAAAGGAACACGACTTTAAGTACATATATATATATATTAAATTATAAATGTAATAAAATAATTGATGTATGGTTATATTTTTGACTTTTATATGTCATGCACATGATAACATTATGACATTCATAATTTATAAATTCATATGTGAATTAATATTTGGTTAATAATTTATTAAAAACAATTATATACTTTGGAAATTTATATCAAGTATAATTTATATATATAGTTGAACAATTATGACAATATTAATTCATATTTGAATTGATACATGATTAAAGATTTATTAAAAACAATTATATATTTGAACATCATGTAAGTATATATATAACATGGTAATAATATTGGAAGAGATGAATTACCCATGCAAATAAAATTGAAAATGATAAATAAAATAAATGTATGTCGTTATTTATAAAGAAGGTATAGATTTAATGAAACAAATAATTAAAAGTATCATTACCTTACTAAAACCCAGTCATAGGAAAATAGTTAAATTCTGGAAATATAACACCATTCAATATAGTTTCTACTTACCTGTAAATTAAAGAAAAAATAAATAAAATGATTTTCCCTTACCATATATATATTGAAAAATAGATTCATATATATAAATATATATACACATATATATATGAATCTTTGTAAATGAAATGTAATTTGTTCTATAAAAAAATAAATCCGTAGCACCAAACATAATTTAAGTAATAGAATATCTTACAAAAAATAAATAAATTCTGAATAACTTAACCACCATAAAAAATCATAATTATTCCCTTAATAATGTTTATCATAGTTTCAAGACTATAAATCATTTTAAATTTAATTTAAAGAAACTAAAATATATAACTAAATAGATTGAATAAATAAATATAAAAAAATCCCATACCTTTCGGATTTTTAATTACTTGCAGCGGAATCTAAAGTTTCATGCAAGAGTTTTAGAAAATAAGATCTCTCATATTCACTTCCTCTCAGAAGGGAAAAACATAAAATGGAGGCTTTTACCCTCTACCTCAAAGACTCTATTGATTCCTAAAAACACTCGGCACCTACTTATATATTCCCCAAATGACGGTGGAGGATGTTTCAAGGCCAACCTCTATATAAATTAGTCGGTTTCGTTCAACCAATGAGGAACATTTCTCAAATATCGAATCCAGAATACATCAGGGAGAATAAAAACAGTTCGGTGTCAATCCACATCCAAAATGGGGAAATTCATATATTATATATAACTAATCAAGAGGAGTTCAATTCTATTATGATTGAAGTGTACACGTTGATGAATCAAAATAACTTTTCAAAAATTATTGACAATAAATCATTAAAATAAGTGATATCAATTGGAGAAAATATATATATATAACTGCGACAAACTCTGATAGGAATAGAAATTATTGAGTGCGAGAAAATAATGGATGAAACTGACAAAACTGGATACAATTAAGCCAATTCTAGAAGATTGAGATAATAATAAAATAATTAAATAACACCTACATGCAATATATAAGAAATCTGGAAAAGGAGGATATTGACATCAGATAAGAAAACTTAGATGAATGGGATAACATACATCAACTTCAAGAAGAAAATGAATAAATCGACAAATGTTAAATATATTGCAATGGATTTGGACAATAAATATGTACGTACTCATCCATCTAGAAAATAGAATACAAAATAAACCAACCTCATGAAGATCAAAACCATAATCGATATATGGATCTGGATCTAGATTTATTTCTCTTCTTCAAACTCACATCTGAAGTTGAAGATGAACCCTCATCGCTGATCTCGATATCCTTTGGCTTTGACTTCTGATCTGAATTTTGGCTTACGTTCAACACTCCCCTATTGCAACCAAGATCAGACCTCTATCAGTCTCGATTCTCGATCAGGCTTGCCTCCCGACTTCGGGTCTGAGCTTCGACTTTGCCCATCGATTTTAACAGGTCCGTCCGAAGTGGAGCCCTTCTCTTCATGAACCTTCAATCCCGATTCTAGGTTTGCATTTATGTTTTTTCTAATTAGATTTATCATCATTTTTTAAATCATTTATATCTTTTATAATTCATTAAATATTACATATATTGTATTATATAACATGAATAATTATTAAGTCAAAAAATAATACTTATATTTTATAATTACTTTAGTATTCATAAAAACAATTAAAATAGATATATTGAACATAATAACAATTTTCTAAAAAAACACATTATTAAATATTATTTGAAATAAAATAAAACTAATTTTATAAAATCATCATTAATTTATTACAAAATTTTGTTATTATTAATTCAATAACATTTTTATTTCAATATATATATAGCTTTGGAAAATCATTTCATAAAAAATTTATTAAAACATATTTATTATTTTTATTATTATTATTTACTTTTTTATTTATTTATTATTACATGTATTTATATGAACATCATATATTTCAACAATAATACAAAATTTATAAAAGTAGTATTTAATCAAAACATGATTACAGAATAATTTAATATTTACAAAAATAATTCTCTTATACATATATCCTTGCAGATAAATTTATATGTGTTTTACATTACATACATATATAAAAATATAAAAAAAATATAAATTAATAAGTTATAATTTGATTGAAAATATATATTTTTAATAATAATTATGAATCCTTTTTATGAAATCATTCCTTAGTTAGTTTTAATTATAAAAAATTATTAAATAATAAATTAAATTTTCTAAGGGTGTTACATTCTCCCCCATTAAATGAATTGCACCCTGGAAATTCATTCATCGGACTTATGAAAGTATTGAATTTGCATCATTAGAATTAAAGAAACTCTATGATCTTTAACTATAAACTTTAACGTTTAGACGACAACATTTAATCTCCAAACTTGTCTAGATCATTCCTTTGATACCAATTATAATGCCCTGAGCCCACTCTTCCAGACTCAGTGCTTAAAAATGTTGTGTAATTTTTTTTATAAAATTGAATAAACATTGACACAACACTTAAAACAAAAGAGGACCTTTTACTGGTCTAGGTTCTGGAGGATTAGACAAAACCTTACATTTATCAGAGTTGAAACAAAAATAAAACAATTTTTCACTATGCTTCCATGCACTAACTCCAAAAGTGATGTCATCTACGATAATATCCTAAGATAGCTATAAAAAATCATTTTAAAATAAAAGGGTGAGCTTAAATTACTGAGTAAGGAGTTTTTAAATCCTTTGATAAATCCCATGAAAAAATATCTCTTTGATAATACATTCGAAAAGTTCAATTAGGAATACATTTGTAAAAAACATTTACAAAATACTACAATGCTTTGAAAAATAATTATATTTCGAAAACGCTAGTAAACTAATCCATTAATTCGATTGAAAATATTATGCAATCTCTAAAAAAACAAATGGGGCCACTCGAAACATTGAATGCTATCTTGGGCCTACCCACTTGATGGATGGATTCACTATCCAAATCCCTATCGTATTTACAAAGTTCAAGTACCGATTTTTATAAAATATTTTTGTCTTAGCTTTCCTTATATACATATAATTTTCACTGGTGTTTTAGCTTTGAAAATATATTTATAACCATTCTTGGAACAAACATGTCCAATTTTAGTTATATTTAAATATATAAATACTAATATTTACTAAAAAATAACATATTTGAAGTGGTATGACCAAATCTCTAGATACATGACTTCGCATAATCACATGGAAGTTTAAACAACATCCACACACTTGAAATTTCAAATAAATATTTGTTAAATTTATTTTATGAATTAAGGTATAAACTAATAAAAAGTGTGATCATATAATTATAACTCTTTAAAATTAATCAATAACAATAGATAATTATGCATCGCACATAAAAATCATCAAAGAAACATTTTTTTCTTAAATACAATCATCCTTTTTATATGCAATTATGTTTTAAATGAACATAACTTTATGTACATATTTATATATATATATACATATATTAATGTATAAATATAACAAAATCATTGATGTATGGTTATAATATTAACTTTTATATGTCGTGCACATGATAAAATTATGACTTTCTTAATTTTTAAATTGATATGTGAATTAGTATTTGGTTAATAATTTATTTAAAACAATTATATAGTTTGAACAGTTATATCAAGTATAATTTTTATATATAGTTGAAAAATTATGACATTCATGATTCATATGTGAATTGATACATGATTAATAATTTATTTAAACTAATTATATATTTGAACATCATGTAAGTATATATATATAACATGGTAATAATATTTGAAGAGATGAATTACCCATGAAAATCAAATTGTAAATGATAAATAAAATAAATTTATGTCTTTATTTCTAAATAAGGTATATATTTAATGAAATAAATAATTAAAATTATCATTCCCTTATAGAATCATTTATAGGATAATAATTAAATTCTAAAAAGATAAAACCATTCAATATAGTTTATATTTACTTGGAAATTAAAGGAAAAAGAAATAAAATGATTTTCCATTACTGTATATATATTGAAATGTAGAGTCATACATACAAATATATATACACATGTATATGTGAATATTTTAAAAATAAAGGTAATTTGTTTTAAAAATAATAATGCCTTAGTACCAAAAATAATTCATGTAAAAAAATATATTATTAAAATTAACTAAATTCTAGATAACTTAACCACAATAAAAATCATAATTAATCCCTTAATAATGTTTATCAGAGTTTCAAAAATGTAAACAATGTTCAATTTGATCTGAAGAAACTAAAGAAGATAAATAAATAAATATATTGAAAAAATAAATATAAGAAAATACCTTAAATTATGGACTTTTAATTACTTGTAGCAGAATCTAATGTTGCATGCTAGAGTTTTAGAAAAATTGATCTCTCATATTCACTTCCTCTCAAAAGGGAAAACATAAAATAAAGTCTCTTCCACTCTACCTTAGAGACTCTATTGATTCCCAAAAACTCTCGTAACCTCTATATATATACCCAAAAAGACAGTGGAGGTAGTTTCAAGTCTAGCCCCTAGATAAATGAGTGGGTGTCGTTCAACCAATGATGAAAATTTTTCAAAGAGAAAATCCAGAATACATCAATGAAAATAAAAATAGTTTGGTGTCAATCCACATCCAAAATAAGGAACATCATATATTATATATAACCAATCAAGAGGAGTTCGATTCTCTTATGCTTACAGTGTACGCGTTGATGAATCAATACAACTTTTAAAAAATTATTAACAACAAAGGATTAAAATAAATGACATCGATTTGAAATATATATATATATATATATATATAACCAGGAAAAACTCTAATATGAAGAAAAATCATTGAGTGAGAGAAAAAAAATAGATTAAACTAACACAACAGGATACTATTAAACGGATTCCATAAGATTCAGATAACAAGAAAACAATTAAATAGCACCTACTAGAAAGATATAAGAAATCCAAAATAGGAGGATGTTGACATCGAATAAGAAAACTCAGATGAAAGGGATAACATACATCAACATCAAGATGAAAATGAAGAAATCAACTAAAGTTAAATATATTACAATGGATTTGGTCATTGAACACATATGTACTCATCGATTTAGACAAAAGAATACAAAATAATCCAACCTCATGAAGATCGAAACCCTAATCGAGATATGGATCTGGATCTAAATTAATTAGTCTGCTTCAAACTCACATATGAATATGAAGACACTACTAGAAAAATACCCTATACCAATGGTTATGAACCATTGGTATAGGCCTCCAAACGTTGGTATAGCCTATAACAATGGTTTACAGAACCGTGGCCAAGTATGCCATGGGGATAGGTCTATACTAACGGTTTTGGGAAAACCATTTTTATAAGTAATATGAAAATCTATACCAATGGTTCCATAAACCTGTTGGTATGTGTATTTCAAAAAAAAACATTCAGTTGGATTTGATCCTAGGACCTCTAGTTTGTGATTGAACAACCTAACCACTAACCTAACATGATTTTTGTGAACATGATTTCATAAATATATATATATATATGTATATATATGTATTATCATTAATATTTTAAATTTTGATTTATTTAATGTTCTACGTAATAAGATTCGTTTAAAAATACATGTACCTATAAAAATGGTTCTCAAAACCGTTGGTATAGACCTATACCAATGGTTTTGAGAACCATTGGTATAGGTTCTTTGATTTTGGGAGCTATACCAACATTTTGGCCAAACCGTTGGAATAGGGTCTCTATAATGGACCCATACCAACGATTTTGGCCAAACCGTTGGTATCGGTCCTCTATAATGGATCTATACCAATGGTTTGGCCAAACCATTGGTATAGGTCCCCCCTATACCAACAGTTAGTCCAAAACTGTTGGTATAGGCCATATAAGTGACCTATACCAATGGTTTTGGCCAAACCGTTGGTATATGTCAAAATTAGTGATCTATACAAACGGTTTTCCCAAATCCATTGGTATGGATCATATTTCTAGTAGTGAGATGAAACCTCACCGCTAATCTCGATCTCCTTCGGCTTTGACTTCTGGTCTGAATACAGACCAGTGCTCAAAACTCCTCTATTGCAACCAAGATTGGGCCTCTATCGGTCTCGATTCCGGATCTGGATTTCCTCCCAACTTCATGTCTGAGCTTCAATATCTCCCATCGATACGAACAGCCCCATTCGAAGAAGATCCCTTCTCTTCACGAACCCTCAATCCCGATTCTATGTTTGCATTTACATTTTCTTAATTAGATTTATACCCATTTTTTAAATCATTTATATCTTTTATTATTCATTAAATATTACATATATTGTTTTATATAACATTAATAATTATTAAGTAAAAAATTAATAGTTATATTTTATAATTACTTTAGTATTCATAAAAATAATTAAGATAGATATAGTGAACATAATAATTATTTTCTAAAAAAAATCATTATTAAATATTATTTGAAATAAAACAAAACTAATTTTATAAAATCATCATTAATTTGTTACCAAATTTTGTTATTATTAATTAAATAACATTTATTTGTCAATATATATATAGCGTTGGAAAATCATTTCATAAAAAAATTTATTAAAATATATTTATTATTATTATTATTTACTTTTTTTATTTATTTATTATAACATTTATTCATATGAATTTCTTATATTTCAAAAATAATACAACATTTAGAAAAGTAGTATTTAATCAAAACATGATTATGAAATAATTTAATATTTACAAAATAACCAATTTTTATTAAAAATAATGCTCCTACACATGTATCATTGCAAATCAATTTATATGAGTTTTACATTATATACATATATTAAAATATATATAAAAAATAAAGTAATAAGTTATACTTTGATTAAAAATATTTTTTTAATAATATTTATAAAACCTTTTGAAGAAATCAATTCGTAGTTTTAATTATAAAAAAATTATTAAATAATAAATTAAATTTTCTCGGGGTGTTACACATAATGTGTATGTGCCCTTGGGGATTAGGACGGTGATACACCTAACTCATACAAAATAAAATGTTGATTATGACCATAAATATAAAACAAAAACAACATGCTAAAATAAAATGGAAAAGTTATATGGTGATGTGTGACATTGTCTTTACCTTGGTATGGGATATATGCCAAATTTGATGTGATCCTTTTGATATCCTTTCTTCTTATATAGACATGGCTCTAAGAGCATCCTATCAGTGGTGTTATGCCCAGAGGCAGTCCATGCTCCTATCCTCTTATTACATTCCTTATCTATTGTTCTATGTCAATGGAGTCCTTGTACCTACCCATCTTAATTTTATTTCCATAACTTTTGGTGCTATCTATTATAAATATTTTCTGAGGTGTACATTTGGAAATTGTAGAGTTCTTCCACCATGAAATCCTCATACTACATTCCAAGGGAGTGGTAATGACCACAATACAGAGGTGGTGGGTAATGAGCCACCAGTTGAACCTCCTATAGTACCTTTTGAGGAACCTCCTATTGATCCTTCACTAGTCACTAATTCTATATTCAGGGATTGTTTTCTGAGTATTATGTCGATGTTTTAGGGTGTTGTCCAGCCTACCCGGACTATGTAAGATATTAGAGGATAAATTTAGCAGAAATAACCTCCCACTTTCTCGGATTATGGAAGTCCTTATGCCATAGAGTCATGGATAGAATCTATTGCAACCATATTCAACAATCTTGAGATTACTCTAGATCATACAGATGAGATTTCTACCTATATGCTTCATGAATCCTCCAAGAATTAGTGGCATATCGTATTATAGCTGGAGCATTTCCAATATATGAGTAGGGAAGACTTCTAGATAGATTTATTTCATAACTTCTTTCCACATATGTTTAGAGAAGAATAAGTTAGGGAGTTTGTGCATCTTCAACAGTGCTCCATGATAGTGTTGGAGTATTTTGATTTTTTCCACTGAGCTCCATTAATTTTATCCTTCATTGAAGTTTGATGAATTGACTACTATGAATAATTTTGTGGAAGGTATTGGTTACACTATTTTCTCACAGGTTAATGTCATTCGATTGAATACCATTATAGAGATATTGAATCATGATGTGATCATAGAGAGGAATCATAGGGAATATAGTTCTATGAACCTTTCCAATTCTGTTCTATGTTAGGGTGATAGTTCTTTGGGCATTAAAACATGTAGCTACGTGGGTTAATGTGGGGGAAGATCCATCAAGTTTACACATACAGATAGTTCCATAGTATGTCACAATGGTGGCATGGTAGGCCATAAGAAGCCTCAGTGCATTAGAAACCCAATGGAATGCTGAGCTTGTGGAAACATGGTCCATCAACTATGATTATAAAATTATATTCCTCCATAATCTAGTGGAAGGGGATCTATAATAGAACCCTTATTAGGTATAGGATATTCAATAGCGCGTTAAGATGGGAAGTATTCTTCTACTAGCTAATCAGACTACAGTAGTGGCAGTTGTGGCTGAGGTAGTTAGACATCATATCATCAACAATAGCAGAGTGGATCTTCTCAGGCTAGTCAGTCTGTATTTCATGGACATGGTTCGGTCCATATGTATTTAGTGGAGTTAGTGTTTTAAGATAAGAGTCTAGAACTATATATGGTTAGAGGAACAATCCTAGAAACCTCCAATTTATTTTCATTCATTTTCAATACAGGTGCATCGCAATCTTTCATAAAAGTGGTGTGTGTGGAAACCCATGGTCCTACTTTTCAGTAATTTTGTGGTGTTATATCTCTCAAAACTTGGGTGGGGGTCTAATAAAAGTTCATACATCAGTTTCATGAGTACCTCCTTGAGATAGGGGGTTCTGTTTCATATTTAATATCATCATCCTCAAGATGATCGGGTTCAATATCATCCTTAGTATGGACTAGATCATTCTTTATACTGAAAAAGTGTATTATTATCGCTTATGAGTGTCTTTTTCATTTGATTGATGGAATCACGTTCATACACAATGGTGATTGATACATCCTAGTAGATCGAGCTGGATCCAAGAAGACTGATCTCACTAGAGTTATAACACAGATGGAAAGTATATTTATGAGTTATCAAGGAATGTAAATTATAGAATTCCCTCAAGTTATGGATAATTTTATGTATATCTTCCTTGATGATTTTCATAGATTATATTCTAAGATAGAGTTTTATTTCAATATCGAGACAGTGCTATGTCTGGCACTAAAGTCCATTCCTCCATACAGGATGTCATAGAAAAAGCTATAGTAACTCAAAAAGAAGCTTTAAGATCATGAGGATAAGAGTTTTATTTGAACCAAAACATTTCTATGGGGTTCACTGATTCTTTTCACAAAGAAAGAAGATTTTACCATGTGATTTTGTGTGGATAATATGAGGATTAATAACATTATAGTGAAAACTCATTATCCATTGCCTCGTATAGAAGAACTCTTCGACCATCTCCAAGGAAAAACTATTTTATCTATCATCTATTTGAGTTGAAGTTACCATCTAGTTGATGTGATTTGATCAGATATACCACATACAACATTCTAGAGTTTGTATGACATGTATGAGTACATGGTTATTCCATTCGGTCTATTGAATGTATTGACTGTATTCATTGTCTTGATGAATCAGGGTTTTCACCCATATCATGATTCTATCTTGTTAGTCATCATAGACGACAACTTGGTGTACTCAAGTACGAGACACAACCATACCACCCATAATGAGATCATGATGGGTACACCTAGAGAGAACAAACTATATGTGAAGCTCAGTAAAAGTCAATTTTGGATTAGTATGGTTAACTTTTTAGGTCATATCATATCAGAGGCATGAATATGTATTTAACTGGATTAGGTGATCATTTTGGTTTCCTGGGAGTATACTAGAAATGTGTTTGATATACATAGATTCATAGGTATTGCAGGATTTTATAGGTATTTTATTTTGGACTTCTCCTGTATAGGTGTGCCTCATACGGCCTTGAATAAGAAGGGTGTGTAGTTCCTTTGGTTTGAATCTTGCATGAAATAATTTTAGGAATAAAATAGAAGAGTCAATTCATCTCTGATTCTGATTCTTCCTAAGCTGGGTAGAAATTATATAGTTTACTATGATTCTTCAGGAATCATAATTAGTGTATTTATAATGTAAGGTGATTGAGTTATTGTGTGTGGATCTCTCCAGTTGATGTTGTACGAGAGAAACTATCACACACATGAGCTCAATCTAGAAGACATGGTTCATGCTCATTTTTATTGCAGGCATTATCTTTTGGGGAATAGGTTCATTTTTTACATGGATCATAAAATGTTAAAATAAATCTCCACAGAGAAGGACATGAATTTGATGTAGAATAGGTGGATAGAATATCTATAGTGTTTTTATTTTGATTAAGATGATAACCATTGGAAGCAAAATGATGTGGCTAAGTAATTGAGTTGAAAGACTAAGACACAATCCATCCAAGTAGCCAGTAGTGAGTGGAAGATTATGGTTATGTTTTTGGAGATTCATCTGGTGTTTCAAGAGCATTACATGAAAACATTTCTAGAATCTTTGGAATTGACATCATCTCTCATAGAATAGGTTCAGATGCGTCAGTTATCATATTCTGATGCCCTCATTCTTAGGGAGGGTATCAAAGGAGAAAACCCACATCTGGGTTGGGTTGTTGATAGTTGTGAGGCCCTTCTCTACCATGGGAATTTTTGGGTGCCTTTAGATATATGTGAAGAGGTGATTATGGAATATCAGGATTTTTTTGGATGATAACCTTGGGAATACAAACATGTATAAGGATATGTTTCATCAATACTTGTGGTCGGGTATAAAGAACCAGGTAGTGGAACTCATAACATTATAATCCTCTAGTCAGAAGATGAGGATAGAGCACCATCAACTCACTTGAATTATACAACCTCTCTCTATTACTGAGTGTAAATGGAATGAAGTCACCATGAATTTTGTTACAGGATTATAGATATATCCTTGAGGTAGCAAAATAGTATGGTTGATTTTTGATAGGTTGAAAAAAGTGGGTCACTTACTTCCAATCTGAGATACCTACATTGTTGATGAGATATGTAGACATTACATCTAAGTGATTATATTAATTCATTAAGATACCCATTATATCATTTCATACTGATATTATCATTTCATATTACGATTCTAGAAAGGGTTGCAGAAAGAAATGCGTTGACAGTTTCTCCTGAGTACTGCATACCACCCTCATACTGATGGGTTGTCCATGTGGAAGACTCAGGTGTTAGAGGATATGTTTATGGAATCTATCCTTGAATTTCGAGGTCCTTATGAGAATCATATTAATCTAGTTGGTTTTTTAAAAAATAATATATTTTATTTAACAATTCAGACGAATCTATATGAGGCTCTATATGGTTGACTGTTCCATTCACCCATGTGCTGGCTAGAGGTGGGTGAGGCAGCTCTTTTTGGTCCTCTCCTTATTTTTGGGACTTCATAGCAAGTCCAGATGATTCAAAAGTATATTAATGTTGCTCTGTTGAGGTAGAAGTAATATACAAATCATCGCAGTATACCACTATATTTCAAGGTGGGAAATTATATCTTTTTTACTTGTATCAACTCATTTTGGACATAAAACATCTGAAAATAGGGAAAGTTATCTCCAAGATATGTCATGAATTTTGATATAGTTGAGTGAGTTGAGATGGTAGACTATAGATTTTAATTACCACATATGTAACATTCCATACCTGATGTCTTCCATGAATATGAACTTTGACATTATCCTCTAAACCCATCTCATTTGTTCGATCTTGATGATATCGAGCTTGAGGTAGATTTTTCCATTGAGGAGAATCTCATTCAATTAGTTGATCATAGTAAAAAGGTTTTGTGAGGAAGGTTCCTTCTTTTAGTCCATATATTATGGTAGCGTGGATGTGTTTAGGAAGAATCCTAGTAGTGCGAGGCTGATATCTTTGCACAGTGGCCCGAAATATATGAAGATAAAGTCATATAACCCTAAAAAGGACAAATCGTCAACGAATTGTTTTAAGGAGGAGAGGATATAACGTCATATCTATATCCAAATGTACAAAAAAATTTGGATATTTCCTTAAAATTACCATTAATTTAAATCATAGGAGGTTAAAGAAGGTAGCAGTGGAATCTGAATCTTTTTTGAATCCCAGAGCACTAAAAAGGGTGAAAATATGTTGGGATGCATGGTTTGTCGAACCGTGGATCCAGTTACATTTTTTGAATAGTGGGAAAATGCTTGGTTTACACACAATTAGAGAAAAATTGTACCTAAATATAAAAGGTTCCCAAGTGAAGAAAAACCTAACGCATAGTAGGTCCATTGTATTGTAAACCATGTGGCCAAACTGTGTTCCCCGACTATGTGGTTATGTAAATTCATTTTTATTTTAAATGAAATGTTTTTTACCAGCCTTGTTTCCCTCCCTCTATCCCACTCTATATTTTCTTCCCTTATAGTTATGCGAACACTATTCACCTTCATCCTTTGGGGTTCTGGTCAATATCCCTTGATAGTGATCTATTTTCTTCACTATCATATTCTATGGACTCCTCTTGTTAAGATCTCCCTTCCACAACTTTTTATATCTTGGTTTTCCACACCTCGTTGTGCTATTTCCATGCACCGGATTTTATCATGACTTTGGGATTTTTCCTAAATCTCTTGATTTCTACCATTTTAGTTTCAATTAAGTTCTAATACCCAACATGTGTAGTACCATGACCATGAGTTTGGGTTACTTTGATTCTTTCTATAGTTTCATTGCTTTTTATATGTTGTTTCATTTTTCCGCCCGTCAGAACCTTCCAGTGAGGCTTGATATCACATATTAAAATTATTTGATTGTTTTGTCATGACCTTTTGAACTATTCCATGCAGATAAACCAATTTCTAGGGTGTTCGTCTTGGATTTGGTCACCCCTTTGGGTTATCCATCCAAAATGGTTTATGTTTCACTTGTTCTAAAACATGGAAAATTTTCAATTGGTGTGTGTGGAACCTTTATAATGCCTTAATTAATTAATGATCTTAGAATGAGAAATAAACCATGAATTTTGTCCCTCTTGATAATTCCTATGCATGAACATAGTGGTTTGGCCTATGTGTAGTTCTTTATACCTTTAACACACTTGATGTATCATTGAATTAAATAATCCTTATAGTATAAAATTATCATTTCATGTTACATGAGTACCATTCTTTATTGAAATACTTATTCCTTATGCAAAAAGATTATAATTAAAGTAATGAGACGTTGTTAGTAGTATTGTACTAAAATGGCCTCACTTATTCCATGTGTATTGTGATAATTCCTATGTTGAATTCTTATGGTTATTATCATGTGAAATTATTCACCTTAATTCGTGAAAAATGTTTATGCTTTGTTTGTTCTCAATGGTTGAACATTTTAAAGGGGTTGAATGGAATGTGACAACTGATCAAGCACAATATCATGAGTTTATAAAATTTCATTTATGACATATTGGTAAGTGGCATGATGATGCCATATTCCTTTCTTATAATTATTTGATTATGCAAGTTAATTTACGATTATTCCCTTGTTTAGTGGATTTAACTATAGGTAAGGCCATCTTAAACATGTTAGTTTGGGATAATTAATTTCATGTGATGACATGTAATTGTATTAGGATAGTAATTTTAGATTATGCCTCATACCTTTCTTACTCTTTTTTAGTGCTCATTGTCTTGATATATGAAATGTGCCATTATAAATTGGGTTGGAATTCCTAATTTTGTTAGATTAATGAATGTGGCATTGAGATGGTGTTTTTTTATAGAAATCATAAATTCATTGCTTTATATGTATGCCTTTATTAATATGTATCTTGGCATGGGATGGGAGATACCATGGGTTACTTATTAGGGACCCATGGATAGAATCTTCATGCTCTATGGGTTACTTCATAACACGTCAGGGTTGATAATTTGTCTTTCTAGGCATGGGCTTCATGGGTGATTTCATATGCTACTGAGTGATACTAGTTTCAAAGGGAAGAAACCATGGATAGAAAATTTAGAATGATGGTTATGTCATGCATTAGGTGATACTCGTTCACCTTGTGTGATACTTGGGTAAGACTCAGTGGTTACCATACCTCATAAAGGTATGTGGGATGCTGTAAGGATCACATTGGTTGGGCTTGATTGTATTGGCTTATAACGAATGATCTTGATGGGTTACATAGGATTTCATTAGATCGTATTGGACATGCAAGGGACTCCACATCATTTTTTAAAGAATGTTTGGATTTCATTGTCTGTTTGATTGTTGAATAATATGATATGAATCCTTTATTATTATATGAGAATTATTAGGCACCAATGACACTTCTTTTATACTTTACATCATCATTATGTGATCATATGGAATTGAGACCCCAAAATATAGCACAAGATTTGGGACTTTTTTTGTTAATTTACTAGTTTAATTTGGCACATTTTATATATATTGTCGCATGGATAGTTATAATTTTTAGAATTTGATATAGGTAGATGAAGGTGGTATGGGACATGTGTCTGTTTTAGAACCCAATCCAAGGATGCTATTATTTTATATATTTACTACTCTATCATTTAATTTATATGGAACACTCCTATATTTTATATCATGAAATGGAAATTTCTAGGAACTTTCAGTGATGACCTATATAGATTTATATCTCACACCCTACTTGGGAACCATTTGGTACTCAATTAGACTTTATGATCACAACTATAGGTTAAGAGATGTGTACTGATTCTGATGTTTGATTTTCTTTCTTTTTAGGATGAAGATTGGTGGAAGAGGATGGAGCCTATGCCCGAGATGATGTGTAGTAGTTTTTTGGTATTTTTTAGTATTTTATTACATGAAGTATATATTTGTACCGCTTCTCCCCAACATACTCACTATTGTATAGATTCAGGACGTGACATCACTATCCTTTTTATATACAAATTTGATATTCTGTTTACAACTATTTACATTTATTTCATGACTTCTTCATTTACATAAGCTCCTATATACTTATTTATATTATTTTACTACTTTTTATATATTGTTTACCACTTTGTTATACCTAATCCTACGAGGGAATACTTTCCCAATGGACACACCCAAATCCCTCACTGCTAGTCGGAAGCCACTGGTGTTTAGGGAGATGTGCTTGAGGTCATATGGTCAAATATCTTGGGGCCAATTTTAGTGGAACTACATGCATCATGATACAGGTACCATTCATATCAGATAATGAAGAATAGTGTATTTTTTCTATTTTGGAGGTTATATTATGATTGTTTGCAATAGTGATGTTTTCACTATTCAAAGGACATAAATAAAAAATTTAAATAAAAAAATTTCTTTCCATAATCAAAAATATTTTATAAAAAAATATACAATCCATAAATATATATAAATATATATATAACCATCCATAATATGATGTGATGATAACTGAATTATATGTATTTGTGTAGGTTTTTGTTTTCATGTATTCATGATTGAACCTTTCATTTTAAATTACATAAAAAGCATATTGAAAATTCATATATAATTAGCATAAAAAATTTATATACAAAAAATATAATTATGTAATTATTTATATATTATTATATAAATTTATTTTGTCATTTTTGTTTAATGAAACATTAGGAAGATTTATAAGACCGTAAATCTCATCCTTGGGTCATCTCTTTTAAAAAATAGCATAAGCATTTGTTGATGAGAATATTTGGAAGATCATAATGTCTATGTAATGTATATGGGTTTTCTGAAGATTTATGGGATTATAATGGTTTTTAGGAAGTGGTCCAATGGTGTGAAGAGAGATAAGTGTATGTTCAATTTTATAAATGAGAGGATTTTCTCCTTTTAAATACCCATGACATCAATGTAAAAGAAGCCCATTTTCATTTTAATGCCAGAAAAAATGAATAATTTTCATATATAGGAAAATTTATCATATAAATCCACTCAACAAGCTAGTTTCTATATTTTTAATTATAATTTAAGCATTTTATTTTGTTTTACACCCTCGTTAACCCTTTCAACACATAATTTATTGACATGATTTCCACAATTATAACTATTCATTTTTGGATAATATTTTTCTTATCATTATATCCTAATTTGTTTTTATTACTTGAAATATTAAATCCATTTTAAAATATTAAATTCTTATAGTTTAAATAAATTATTTCGAATATCCGAACTAAAAACGCTAAAATACATTTTTAGATAAAAATGTATTTTCAAACCTAAAAATGATTTATTTATCATTTAGTTTTTCGTAAAAACCATTAGGTAAATGTTAATTTAATCGATTGAATATATTAAATAAATATTTCATTAAAAAAATTAATCAATTGTTATTATTTTAATATATTAATAAAAATTACAACAGGCACCTAACTACCAGTACTCTAAAAATAATCACTTTTTTTAATTACATGATTTCATATTAATTTATAAATATATAATAATTTATTTTTGAATTAATGGTATTTTTTAAAATATATAAAAAATCCACATAAATTGGATTAAAAATAGGATACATTATCTTTTAAGTAAATATATTTATAAGAAAATGTTCAAAAACAGAACTTATTCTTTAAACAAATAATTTTTATTCTACTATTTTTTATCATTACATAACCATTTCATTGATTGAAAAGAAATTTTCATTAATAATTAGTTTAATTTTATCAATAAATTTTATCTATATCAATCTTCAAAGGTATAAATGTTAATGAAAATTCATAATACAACAATATAGGTCAAAACATTCTCTTTTGAATCAATTGTTTTTTCTAAAGTTATTTTGAAAGAATTTATTTCAAAATGAAATTTATTTTTCAATTTCATTTATCTATCTAGTAATGTTGTTTTTGTAATATTTTATTATATAAATATTTACTAAATATTTTTTATTTTTTCATTAGAAACTATTGAACACGTAAAATTTATTTTAAAGGTAAATATTTTATAAATTCTCAGTGTGTTACATTATACCCATTAATTTAATCACATCCTTGAAATTTATAATTTTTTTGTACCAAACAATGATCAAGACATATAAAAAATTATGTTCATGATTTTATCATAATATTTAATTTCCTATTTATTGAAAGGAAACTGATTAATTGATAATAAAATATTTCTAAAACCATATACATAAATTTATTTGACTTATACTTTTAACTGTGGTTTTGAAGAATAACTTTATATATGAGTGGTATTTTCAATATAATGGATGATATATTTATCTTCCCCTTACTCAGGTTGATTAATTATTTTACCATCATGATTGTGAATTTGAGAAAATATACATACTTTATTTCATTCCATTTCATATGAATTAATTTTTTATTTCGGTAGACCCAACCAGTTCCCTATCTCTGTTTCATATTATAATCGAAATGATAAAAAACATTATGTATTTTTAAATCATGATGAAAAAAATAATCATTTAGTGGATCATAACATCTATAATACAATGGAATGTTATTTCTATATTGATTCATTTACTAAAAGAATTTTTTTTGAAAATAAAGGATAACATAAAATATCAAAAATATTCATATGAAAAAATATATTAATATATTATAAATCAATTAACACAATAAATTATAAACTAAAATCATTAATCATAACACTAATCCAAAAAATATTTAAAATATGAAAGATAGAATTGAGATCAAATGATATGGTGTAGTTTATTGTTTCAAAACATACTTAGCTTTTTCCTCCAATAGCCCAAATAAATCCAAATGTCAAATATCAAAAATATTTATACATTATTAAAAAAGTATATATAATATTTTGAAAAGTTCTCTAAAAATATTGTATCATCATAAAACTATAATAAAATAAATAATTATCCATAAACATAACTCAGTTATTATTCCATAGTTAACATCAACCAAAATGATATAATATTTCATACTAGAAACAAAATATCCCATTTACATTCATTCCTTTATTTTTCCCATAAATGTAGTGAAACTCATCCAAAATATATTTAAAGACCTAATAATAATTTCAATTTTTTAATAATTTTTTTATCTGTATAAAAAAATATGATCTTAAATATCTAATAAACCATAATCCAAATTATGAGTTAAGACCTCAACATCAAATATCATATTAATACATAATTATATCTATAATCCAAACTTGTATTATTCCAAAAACCTAATAAAAATCTAAAAAATTATCATTAACATCCTTTTAATAAAATCATATAAAAATGCAAAAGAACATCTGTAATTTTTAGCTTGTGATATTTCTTAAATAATTTCAATCCTTAATTAACGTACCAATACATCATAACATTTGAAAAAATATATTTTGAAACATATATCATTCAAAATAATTCATAAACCATTAACCAAAATTCTATATATTATTACTTTATTGTTTTTTTCAACAAAAAATTGAGTCATGTTATAGGATTCATCAATCTCCAATTAATATTGTTACCAATTTAAAACATTAGAAAACCTATAAAAATAACCCATACCATATAAATTATATTTCAATTTTATTTATCTTAAATTTATGACCTTATTAAATATTTAATAAGACAAACTTACCAACTACCTTCATGATATTTACACCTATGACATTAATTTTTGTAACATTCAGACAACCCATATTGAAAATTTCAATATATTTGTTAGGAATAACTACATTCCCCTTCATTAGATTAATTGAAATCTTAATTTTCCCATAGAAATTTATTTCTCTATGACCTCCATTATAATAAATAAAAAATTTATTATTCCTTACATAAAGTTTTGTTTTTTTTCATCAATATTTCCTGAAAAAAATGATGTTTAATCTTTTTACCTTCACCTGAATTCACATGAAAATCTACTTTTATGTTATTTGGTTATTTGGGAAACACAACTACTTTAGGTTGTCAATCCATACTTGAGAAATCTTTTTAGGAAAAAACACATGAGTTTCTTCACTATATATAATCTTATTTGGTTGGATATTCAAAAAAACATACCATAGTCTTTAATATTAAATTTAATGATCAATAATATTAGTTTTATGCACATATCAATACCAAAAATTGTAACGCCCCGACCCTAGTTACCCAGATTCGGTGCATTATTACATAACATTGGCATGATCACAAGATATCAAGTCCCGAATGACCGATCAGTTGAGTAGCCTTGGAAGTACTAGATATATACATAATTTTTACATTACATTATGAAATGAAAAAAACAACATTGTGTCTTCTTTGAACACACACATATCCCTTAGCCAATCCCTTCAGTTCAATCATAATATACTTCTTCGCATCCTGGGAAAAATAAAACATAAGAAAGTGGTGAGCTTAGATGATTAATAAGGATAACAATATAGGGGAAACTATCATAAATAAGAATAAACATTTAAGGCGATATATGCGACTAAAACACAAGAATTTTAATCTTAAACTTCAGCATAATATGGAAAAGATAAATCAAATAATTCCATTTACTTATTCAGATAGATATTCTACTCATTGAATAATTTTATGTAATATCAATAGTTAATTTCATAATGATGGAATGCATAATGTCAGACATCATAACCACATATTCAAGGCCTCGTTCCAAGACTAAAAATAATTTTTTTAAGGCCTTATTCCTAGACACTAGTTTGTCTCATTAGACCTACTAATGCATCGAGGGGCTATAGAGGGCCTCTCCCATCACTTACTATGTCCAACGCATTCCTCGTATGAAAAGGTTGAAACATAACACACTAATTTGTATTAAAACTAGCATACGAAATTTTTATACTTTAAAAATAAACCATGAATGGTATAAAAATAGCACATACATAGTCAAACATATCACAAAACCTTCAATACAATATGGAATATTGAATCATATTGAATCAACATCAAATAAACATGAAATCCAACAAAGGATATTGACATTGATGAAATCAATCCAAACACCATTTGAGTGAAATATCTCTTTCTACATTGAAATCATTTAAAATTAAATATAACATTTATTTTGAAAATATTTCTTAAAAGATTTTAAGGGAAGCTTTGAAGGTGTTATAACGGTGGAAAATAGCTGCACCCGCCGTATAAGTTAAAAAACACTCTTTCCATAATTTTTCGAAAAGGTCATAAGGTACCTTGTTCGGAAAACTATGGAAAAATTACTTTCAAATTTTTTTATAAAAATTAAAGAAAGGGTATAAATGACCATAACTGATATTATAGGAAATATTAAAAAAAATGAATACATTTTTAAGAAACAAGGATGTGGATCATAAAGAGGTCTCAGTAGATACTCATGTATAAACAACCTCGTATAATAAATAGATTGTAAAATTAACCTGTAACATGTACTTTTTATTAGTCGAGGGTATGTTAACCTCATGTATAATGGTTAAATAATTGTAATTAAATTATACAACAACCACATACAAAAAAATATATAGTATATAGTCCTCTAATATTGCTTTGTTAATAAACTTTTAGTAGTATCATTGTTTCGGGTGTTAACTGATTCGTTTTCCTCTATATGTTTCGTTATGTAATTCATCTTTTTTATATATAGGATGTATTTTATTCATATATAGAATTATATGAAATTATTAAACATTGTTTTTAATCATCAAATGAAAATTATTCTTGAATGGTTACGATGGAGAACGAAATCTCATTGCGTCGTGGAGACGGTAAGCCGTACGTACGCACAAGCAACAATATCATTCTGTTGATGGTGAAATTATATGTAGATGGATGTTATATCATATATAAAGAATCATTAACATGTTATATTTATTATTTAAATAAATTATACTCATTATTATACCCAACCAAATAATTAAGTGTTGAATAACAAACTACACCACGACATGGAGACGGTAAGTCGTATGTATGCATGTATGGTGACTCTGTCATTCATAGGATTGATAGAATAATTAATATGGGTGTACCATATTTATAATAACATCTAATTATTTATAAGTTATTGTATTTATTGTTTTATTATGGAAAAAATCAATAAAGTGGAAGTGGAAAAAGAAAAGATCATTGAAAGATGTGATGAAATAATTACCTCTTCTTCGGGTGCTTCCTTTTGATTTGATCAAAAGGGATCCTTAGGTTGGAATTATAATCAAATTATGGAATCTGGGTTGAAATTAAGGTAGTTCGGAGTATAGTTGATCAGGTTTTGGCCGAGTCAAATGGCTTTGGAGGTGTGAATTTAAGGGGTGGTGGAGTACCCTTTTATAAGAGTGGTGAGGGCCACTTTAGGAAGAGCTTGAAATATTAATTTATTATACAATAATTTTCAGTTTTTAATAGCTCCAAATTGATTTAATTAGATTCTAATGTGGTTATGGGTGCAAATCCTCTCAACCAATAGGTTTTAGACAAATTTAGGTCACCATATTAACCTTATTTTTTATATCTAACCCTTAGTTAAATAGTTTAACTCTTACCATGTCTTTTTGTATTATTACAAAACATGGTTAATAAACATACTATAAAATTACAAGATAACCTAAATTGGTTTATTATTTACATATATAACCTTATATAAGTCATTTGGGTGAATATTATTTTTTTAGGAATGTTATATCATTTAATAAAATAGTATTTTTTTTAAAACTCATTTATGTCAATTTCGACGCTATTTAGTATCTGGTTTTTGTGATTGTCATAAAAAAATTATTACACTAAAAAATGTACATTTATCCAACCCTAAAATTTCATATTTACCTAGAAAATTTGTGTATGGCATCAAAAGATTAAATTTATATTTATTTTAATATTTATAATATCAATTATTTTAATCATTCATTAATAAGGTAATTATTGCATCAGCATTATGTCATAAATATATTTAATAATCTAATTTCTAAAAAAAAAATATGATGTAGGAAATATGTTTATCTTTATAATGAATATATATAGTTGAATTTATCTTATGTATAACCATATATTAAAAATAGTTTAGCTAATAAAATTTAAATTTGAAACTTTTGACATTCCATTAAATAAAATATAATAAATGCCCTAATCTAATCCAGGTGGATGAAAAAGGATCATATTTTTGTCCTAAGGTTTCTTATAGTCTAAAAACACTTATCCAATAGAATTAGAACATGTTTTGGGGTAATTATAATATTATTTTTACCTTTAATTACCCTATTTACTTTTAACTTTTTTTTAAGAGGTGGTGCCTCAGTCAAAGACCAAGGCACACTTTATTTATTAAAAAGAAATGGATCTACAAAAGTCTGAAAGACGGAATCATATTAAAATCCTTGTGGAAGAAAGGGAGCGATTCGTCAGGAAAATCATCCAACCAGGTAAAAACCTGATTGACTCCCTTATTAGAAAGACTATCAGCAACCATGTTCGCTTCTCTGAAGATATGAGTGGAAGTGTAGTAGAGATCCCTGAGCGAGTCAAGACATTTCATCCAACGAGAGTTAAGTGACTAAGAAAGGTGAACCACCCCTTTCCAGATAGCTTGGACAACAGTGGTTGAATCACATTCAATCCACAGGTTGCGCCAACCCTTTTGCTTGGTGAAATCAACCGCATGAATGACTCCCATCATTTTGGCTTCCAAAGCCGAGGCTATATCACATCCACCGAAGAAGCAACCAAGGAATTTTCCAAGAAAATCACTGAAAATGGAACCACAGCCTGCTGGGCCCGGGTTTCCTCTGGAGGCGCCGTCAACATTCACTTTGATCTATCCTAGAATCGAGGCTTGCCAGAAGACCTCAAAGGTACGTCGGGGTAGCCTATAAGAGCCCGCAATTCGAAGCCTATAGAGAATCTCAAAATCACCAACAAAGTTGTCACAATGATCCTTCTAAAGAGAGGCAACATCTTTTATGGAAATGAAAATACGCGTTTTACCTGCATTGAGATTGATAGAGCAATTATTATGAATGAAATTATTTCTATCATACCAGATCACATGCAGGAGCTCTGCCACCGCAGCCAGAAAGAGATTCTTGATTTTCTTGGAAGCGTTCCAAATCACACAGTATTGAAGTTGAGAGCTAATAGCAACAAGAAGAGACCATATACAACCAAAAATGTTAGAAATGTAATTCCAAAGAGCGGCAGCTGTAGTACAAGACAAGAACAAATGATTAGCATCTTCATGATGTTGGTTGCACAGGTGACATCTAGAACAAAGATAGATCCCAAAATATTGAAGACACACATCGGTGGGGACCCTATCATGTGCAACACGCCAGATGAGAGAGAGCCGCGAGGGCTTGATCCAAGGCTTGCTAAAATCTTTCAACCAAACAAATCTAGAATCAGAGTTACTAAAATTGTTTTTGTAGAAGTTTTTAGAATCCAGGATACCATTTAGAGTAGGTTCCCAAATGAGGAAGTCATCAGTATCAGAAAAATGATAATTATCAATGAAGTGACTGATGTGGGTTGGAAGGATGATGTCATGAGAGTTAACAACCTCACTTAAGAGTAGTTGGTGTTCACAGGAGTAGTGGTGGAAGTTAGCATGGAGATTAAAGGAACACCGGTCTAGTTGTCAAGCCAGAAATTCATAGAGGAGTCAGCGCTAACCATCCATCTAGAATTGCTCATGATTTTAAGGAAAGAACGCCTAATGGATGGCCAGAGAGAAGAGGTAATGTAACCCAAGTTACCATTCCGAAGCTTGGTCACAAATCTTTTCTTAAGAAAGGTCAAGTAATCAGAGTTGCTATGGATAAAATTCCAAGTCATTCTGTCTTGAAGATATTCATTAAAGAACTTAAGATTCTTAATGCCAAGGCCACCTTTATCGAGGGGTTTACAGCAAGTAGCCCAAGGAATGGTGACAAGTTTTCTTTCAATCGTACTACCAGAATAAACAAAATTTTTAATGCAAGTATTGATTTTCTTGAGAAGACTGGAAGGCCAAGTGTAAACCATCATCGGATAAACCATCTTGGAAACAATAGTAGACTTAACAAGACAAACTCTTCCAGCCATAGAAAGGGACTTACCCTTCCATGATGAAAGTTGATTGATTATATGATCAATAATGCTATGAAAATAACTAGAAATAGGCCTTCCCCAAAAAATAGGAACACCCAAATAAGTGAAAGAGAAAGAGCCTTCTTTGATTCCAAGGTAATCAATGATGTAACTTTTTCTATTTGGGGAAAAAAATTCCCAAAGAAAACAAAAGATTTTTTCCAACTTATCGCTTGACCCGAAACATCTTCATAATGTTCCAGGGCGCTTTTGAGATTTTTAATGTTCTTTTTGTCACCCTTTAAAAATAAAATTATATCATCAGCATATAAAAGGTGGGTGGGAAGATTTATGTTTCTAGAGGCCTGAATGGGATTGATTTTGTTTTGATTCACAAGGTTCGAGAGGAGCCTGCATAAATAATCCTCAGCAATAGCAAAAAGAATGGCAGAGAGGGGGTCACCTTGCCTAACCCCCTTAGTGCATTTGAAAAAACCTTTAGGGGACCCATTGACCATCACGGAGATGGAAGCCGAATTGAATAAGGTGAGGATCATTGTAGTAAAAGAATCATTAAACCCAAAATTCTTAAGAACCATTAAAATGAAGTTCTAGTCCATAGTGTCGAAAGCTTTCCTGATGTCCAACTTAATGGCCAGACTACCTCCTCTAGAAACTTTATTAAGCATATCCGTACATTCAGAGGCAAGGAAAATGCAATCTTGAATAGTTATTCCTTTGATAAAACCAAATTGGTTCCAAGAAATAATTTTATTGGAGATGTAGGAGAGTCTATTCGCAAGAAGTTTGGTGATAATTTTATAAAGGGTGTTGATTAGAGCAATGGGTCGGAAGAGATGAATCTCAGCAGCATTTTCCACTTTAGGGATAAGAGTAAGGAATTGAGCATTTAACCCGTGAGGAAGAATACCATTGGAGAAGAAGGATTTAACCAAGTTACAAACATCCACATGGATGATATCCCAGTAACGTTGGAAAAAGACATTGTTAAAACCATCAGGACCCGGGGCACTGTCAGGGTTGAGACTGAAAACAGTGGCCCTGATTTCATGATCCATAGGTAGTCTTACAAGATGATCATTTTCCTCAACCGTGACCATATTAGGAATGATGTCAGGAAGAAGGTCCTTCCTAACATCCGGACCATTAAATAAATTGTGAAAATAATCAACAAAATGATTAGCAATGGAATCTTCAGTGTCAAGAAGAGTGTCATCAAGTCTGAGAAAGGCAAGCGGTCTACAAGTCTTCCTGATTATTTGAAGGGAACTGTAAAATTTAGTATTCCTATCCCCATCCGAAAGCCATTTGGTTTTAAATATTTTCTTCCGCATGTTATCCTTGATCTTCAAAAGAGAGTTAAGCTTTAAAGAAGTAGTAATTTCAGCTTGGGGATCAAGAGAAAAATCAGAGCAGGTGTTGGAGCTTTGAGTACGAATGAGGTCATTATCCAAAGAGGAGATGTCTGCGTCAAGCTGCTTAGTTTTAGAGAAGCACCAACCCTTAAGTTGTTGTTTCAAAAGTTTTAATTTATCAATGCAAGCAAAAGAATCATTTTGGTGCCTCATGCTAACCCGGAGATCTTTTATCATATTGGAACATTCTGGAACCTCATCCCAAGCATTGTTAAATTTAAAAGGGAGGGGGGATTTTGAGCCCTTAGAGGTGAAACTGACAAGAATGGGATGATGGTCGGAGTTGATCCTAGGTAAGGTAATACTAGAGATGGAATACCATTTATCAAGGGTAGCAGTATTAGTGAAAGCTCTGTCAAGTTTGCTAGCCACCATCATGTTGAGGCACTTTCTATACCAAGTATATTTAGCACCCGTAAGATTGATTTCAATAAGGTCACAGTTCTCAATAGAGGTTTTAAATTCTCTAATAGATATGGTAGAATGATACGGTCCAATATTTTCACTTGGGAGAAGGATGGCATTAAAATCACCGATCACCAGCCAGGGGTCCTGAACAGATCTAGAGAGGAAAAGAAGGTCATCCTAGAGAGATCTTCGGTCTTGATATCTGTTTTTAGCATAAATCAAAGTGCAGACAGTACGAACACCAGCAGAGGAAAAATCACAGGTAAGAATTTGGTCAGAAGTTCTCAGAACATTAACAGATTGCAAAGATGTATGACAAAAAACCCAAAGAGTTTCAGTAGAAGTACCTTCCTTGCAAGCACCAAGGAATTTATACCCAAAAGAGAACAGGTGTAAATATTTCAAAGAAAAATTAATTTTAGGCTCAGAAATAGAAAAAAAATTTGGTTTGTGAGTCAAGACCAATCTTTTTAACATGATAAAAGTATTAGAGTTAGCTAAACCCTGAAAATTCTAGAATAAGAAATTCATCTAAACCTGCGTTTGGAGCTAGAGCTCCCTTTTTTTCCACCCAGTACCTTATTTCTTGATGATCTTTTTGGTTCATGTGAGGAATTGGATTGCTTTACCTGCGTATTCATAGAAGAGACAACAAAGACATTTGGTTCAGGCTTAATATCAGCATCCTGAGTTTTTTGAAGAGGTATTTTAGCTACTAGTGGAGTCGTTGAGCAATCATTTGGAGGCAGAACAGATGCGGAGGCATCAAAGGCACCTGAGGCGACAGTCGCAGTGTCCAAAGAGCCCACTGCCACTACCTGATCACTGGGGCCTTTTACCTTGTTGGTTTCCATCCGCACCTGATCTGAGGTGTCATTGTTATTTTTATTTAGAGTGGGATAAAATTTTAATTCCATGAATGTTTCCTTTACAGGAGGTACGGGCTGAGCAATTTGGTCAGTTGTACCCTTTAATTGGTCAGAAACCTTGGCAGTGGAATGTGCACCCATTGCATTAATAAGATCCTTATCAGCAAGACAAATAGAGGATGAAGAGATACCTGAAACCTCACCCTTTGACTTCCTACCTGCAACTTCATGATTCTCTAAATGAGGAACTCCCTTCAGTACAATTCAAGCTATTGTATTATTCAAAGAGAAGTGTACCGTGAAAGCTTGTGGTGTTACATTCTTCCCTCCTTCAAATAATATTTTCCTCGAAATTTATAGAATTTTATTGCATAAAAATATTCAGGTGGTTGTTCATCATAAATTACTCAGTTTCTCATATTGCCTCTTCCATTTTATGGTTTCTCCAAAGAAATTTTACCGGACGAGTCGTCTAGTTTCTCAACACTTGTTCTCTGGTACTAAAAATCCTGATAGGTTCTTCACAATAAGACAGATCGGGTTCCTGTTCTATTTCATCATAGGTAAGTACATGTGTTGGTTCTAGCATGTATTTTCTCAATAGTGATATGTGGAAGACATTAAGAACTTTGGAGAGACTTGGAGGCATTTCCAAACAGTAATCTACAACTCCAATTCGTTCTATAATTTTGAAAGGTCTGATGTACCTGAGACTCAATTTACACATCCAACTGAATCGTATAACACCCTTACATGGAGATACCTTTAAGAAAACATGATCTCCTACATGAAATTCTAAATCTATCATTTGATTATCAGCATAGCTCTTTCTCCTACATTGAGATTTTTTGATGTGGTTTCGGATAAAATTCACATTTTCCATTGTTTCCTCAACAAGTTCTGGGCCTATGAGTTTTCTTTCACCAACATCATCCCAAAAAGTTGGTGTGTGACATCTCTTTCCATATAATGCTTCATATTGTGCCATATTAATACTTGAATGAAAGCTATTTGTTGGAATCCTCATGTATTAATCATGTTTTAAGGATCAAAAATCATATTTAGTCTCTAAACCATGTTAACTCTATGTAATCTATCTCACATCAAATGTATAGTAGCTTAGTAAAAGCTATCCAATGCTCTTAAGGGCTATACACTCAGTTTGGATACTATATACTATATTTTTATTCATTTTATAATGATTTCTCTAACAAATGATTAAGTTTAATTCATTTCATGAATATCACAGCTTATGTCTGAATACAGATATTTTCCTAAGTCTGAGACATCATGAAGCAGACACCGAGAAGAAGACACCGTGAACAAGACATTGTAACCATGATACATCATGAATAAGAAGACACAGTGAACATCCAAACACCGTGAACAAGTAAAAACCATAAATGTCCAAACACCGTGAACATGTAGACACCGTGAACATCCAAACATCGTGACTATGAGACACCTTGAACTAGGCACCGTGACCGCAAGACACCATGACCATGAGACACTGTGAACCAGACACCGTGACCACCAGACACTGTGACCATGAGACACCGTGAACCAGACACCCTGACCACAAGTCACCATGACCAATCTCGACACTGTGTGAAGGAGACACCATTTCCATGACATATTGTGACACTATTTCCTAATATGCTTTGTCGTTTTCAATTTAATTTCTAACTATCATATTTGAAGATTTTAAATTCACTCACATAATTAATGCTTATTTATAGACATGTCACCTGACAGTACAAGGTACGAGGTGCAGAATATATACATCATGTCAGCTCTAACACATGCACTCCAAGATATAAGAGTAGTGTTTCCCAGAAATAACACATGCATTAAAGAGAAACAAGCTGGCGCGAGCATGACAAGGAAGAACACACTTAGATCAATTTTTGAAGAGAGGATTATTGCATAAAACATGACACTGTTGAAGAACACACGAAGCATACTTGAATCCAAGAATCGAGGATATCTTCGCACTGTCAAACATCATGAAGAACACATACCAATCTTGATATTTTACGACACTCTGTTTCCATACAAGGACTTACTTCTTGCATATGCTTCATCCCAGAAGCCCAGAGCTTCTAAGACTAACACTCAGAGCACTTATAAACCTATCTCAATCTTTCTACTCTGTTGTGTATCATTTTATTAGATTTAGAGAAGTGTGTGTATCTGTATAAAAACACACTCTGTCTCCTGCATTAAACTAATGGATACAAGATATCCTTTCTCAAACATCTATTTACACTTGCTTATACCCAGGGATAAGTGTGGAAGAGGTCCCTGTGTGGCCTGATTGTTTGTACCCACGAAGAACTGTAGAAGAGGTCCATGTGTGACCTAGACAGTCTTGTGTACTATTGTTAACCCTGATCCAGGGTGTTGATCAAGTTTATTTGTATAAACGTCTTGGTGACTAGTGATCACCATGTGGAGTGGACTAGGTCGTGGATTGAGAGTGAACCACTTGTTTCATATCTGATGTGCTGCTTAATTTAGTCTTCTCTGTTTTACTATGTTACTGTATAATTCAGAAATCACTAAATTCACTTTGATTTTTAGTCTTGGAAATAAGTTATAATTGTTTTTCTTAGTAAAATAGCTTCAAAAGTAATATTAATAACTAATATTAAGATTACTGAGAATTAATCAAGCTTCTAAGAAGTTATTCAATCAATCAAACTTTCATAACAATATAACCTTGATTAGCTGGGCTATATTTATCATTTGGGGAAACTGTTTAAGAACACTTTTTCACCATAAATATTTATAGTTACTCAATTCACCCCTCCCCTCTTGATTAATCTACTTCGACCAATATTTGGTATCAAAGGCTATTTATTACGACTCTGTTTAACCTTATTCAACTGTGATTGTAGTTGTACTTCAAAAATCTGTAAATTTCTATTAATTCTAAATTTATAAATCTTTTAAAGTAATTATTTATTATGGACAAGATATTGGATGGTGCTGCAACCAACAGACCACCATTCATCCATAGAACCAACTTTTGTCAACGGAAAATTAAAATGAAAATGCATTTAGAAAGTATGGGGTTTAAAATTTGGTCTTCCATTATAGATAAATATAAGATTCCTGATACTGATAGAATCACATGGGTTGAAGCTACCAAAACTTCCTATAATAACAATTGCAAATCTATGAATGCTTTATACTTCTCCTTAAAAGATGAAGAGTTCAATAGAATTTCTGCTTGTAAAACTGCCTATGAAATCTGGGATACTTTGTCTGTTTCACATGAAGGAACATCTAGTGTAAAAGAAATGAGGTTTAATACTTATACCATTGAATATGATGATTTTAAAATGAAACCTGATGAGCTATCATTGAAATTTATCTTAGGTTCAATGAGATTGTCAACACAATTATTTCTCTTGGAAGAGAAGTCACTTCCAAGGAACAAATCATGAGAATTCATAGATGTCTACCCGACAGATGGAGAGGAACCTTTGTCTCTATTAGAGAATCATGTGACATCAGAAAGATACCTATAAAAGAACTCATTGGTAAACTGGTGATGTATGAAGAAGAGATCAAATTCAATAAGGAAGAGCATGATGAAACAAAGAGGAAATATGTTGCATTCAAGACCACCACCTCTAAACACAATGACAAAGGGAAACTGGAAGGTTCTGTAGAAAGTTCCAGTAGTGAACAATCATCACACAACAGTGATGATGAGATGGCTCAATTTTCCATAAGATTCAACAGATTTTACAAGAAGAAGATCATTTTCAAAATGCCAAACTTACAAGGAAAATATGACCAAAAAGGATGTTGGAAGAAGGATTGGAAACAAAGTTACAAGACTGATGAGATTGTCTTCTATGAGTGTAAGTGCAAAGGATATATCAAGGATGATTTTCCAAAGCTCAAGTACAAAAATAAATATGAGGAAAAGGATAGGAAGTATAAAAAGGCTATGAAACAAACCTAGAGTGCTTCTGAGGACAGTTCAAGCAACTCAGAAATATCTCATGATGAAGAGGAAAACAAAGCCAATATGTGTTTTTTGACAAACACATATGAGGTAACACTGGACTCTCCAGTATATAATTCATACTATTCTGGAGATGAGAGTGACTCTGAAAACATGACTAATTAAGAAATGTTTGAATATTATAACATGCTTGAAGAAACATGCAATGAATTGAAAGAAAAATATAAATCATTAAACAAACAACATTCTCTTATTGTGACTGTTAAATCTGAACTCACAACTGAAAAAGAGAAAAATGCTCAACTGCTCAAAGAGAACAATTAATTAAAAATATCTAATGAGAAATTGAACAATCACCAAGAAATGTTTACCAATGGGAAAAATACTCTTACTCAAATACTAGGTAAACAAATTTCCCCTAAATACAACACTGGAATTGGTTATCAACCTGGAAAAAGGAACCTTAGTAGAACAAAATTTGTTTATAAATCTAAGACATATAGTTTTTCTCCCAGCTCTTGACTCAAATCATCTAGTTCAAGTTATGATACACTTTCTACTGTTTCAACTTTAAGTGGAACAAATAGAGTTTATTCTTTAGATACTTTACATAATGTTTATAGGAAACCTATGATGAAAATATGGGTTCCAAAAGAACTTATTACTAATATTACTGGACCCAAACAATTATGGGTACCAAAATCTATTTTTTCATTATGATTTTGTTGGAAAGATGCTTAAAGAGTTCCTGTAAAATTTATGGTACTTGGACAGTGGGTGTTCAAGACACATGATAGGAGAAAACTCATGCTTCAAGAACCTAATAAAAATAGATGGAGGACATGTCACATTTTGTGACAATACCAAAGAAAAGATTATTGGCCTCAGCCAAATTGGTAACTCTAACTCAGTATTGATTTCCAAAGTACTGTTTGTTGATGGTTTAAGATATAATTTTCTTAGTATCTCACAATTATGTTATAATGGATTTAATGTTAAATTTTAAAATTATGCTTGCAATATCTTCAATTCTAAAGATGAATTAGTTTTTTATGGATCAAAAAATGAAAATGTTTATTCTGTTAATTTAGACTCTTTAGCTTCTCGAAATATTTCATGCTTAATTTTATTTCATAAAGAATCCTGGATCTGGAATAGGAGACTAGGACACTGTAATATTCACTCCCTTAGAAAGATAACTAGAAAAGGCTTAGTTAATGACTTACCGAAACTTGAGTTTCCAAATGACAAAGTGTGTAACCCCTGTCAAAAGGGAAAACAATACAAAATTTACTTGAAACCAAAGAATGAAGCGTCAACTTCTCAACCAATCGAACTGTTTCACATGGATTTGTTTGAACTATATAGAGTTTCAAGTTTAAATGGGAAGAACTAGGTTTATATTCTTGTAGATTAATTTTCTAGATATAAATAGACCTACTTTATGGCTCACAAAAGTGAAGCCTGCTCTTATTTTACTAAATATGCCAAGTCAGTAGAAAATCTTAATGGACTTAGAATTAAATCCTTAATAAGTGATCATGGCCATGAGTTTGAAAATGAAGAGTTTGAATCCTTTTTCTCACAAAATGGTTATAGTCACAATTTCTCCGCCACTAGAACACCTCAGCAAAATGGAGTTGTAGAAAGAAGAAATATAACCTTGCAAGAGATTTCTAGAACAATTATTAGTGAATATGACCTACCTATGTTTTTTTGGGCTCAAGCTGTCAATACAACATGCTATATAATCAATAGAGTATTAATTATAACTATTCTTAAAAGGACTTCTTATGAGTTATGGAACAATCGAAAACCCAAGGTTAACTACTTCAAAGTTTTTTGTTGTAAAGTCTATCTTTTTAATATAAAGGAAAATCTTGACAAATTTTCATCCAAGAGTGATGAAGGTAACTTTTTAGGATATTCCATGTCTAGTAAAGCATATAGAGTGCTTAATAAAAGAACTAAATGTGTAGAAGAATCTGTGCATGTAAAATTTGATGAAACATATCCACATGAGCCTATAATCTATCTAGAGAACCTAGAGGATCATGTATCAAATCTGATCATCAATTCAAAATCCTCAAACCATTCTGTGAAAAAATCTGTGAAAACATCCAGTTCTGGAGATTCCTTAGAATCAAATCACAATGAACCTGAAACTGTTGATGAACCTAAAATCACTAGTCCCTCCTTTTCTAGAGCTGTTAAAACTCTTAAGATCCATCCTTTAGATGCTATTGTAGGATACTTAGATAAAGGAACTCAAACTAGTGCTTATCTTAAAAATCAGGTTGAAAATCAAGTCTTCTTGTCACAAATTCAACCTAAAAACATTAATGATGCTATCAATGATGTATTTTGGGTGATGGCTATGAAAGAAGAACTTAATCAGTTTGAGAGGAACAAAGTTTGGAATCTTTTTGAAAGACCCAAGGACATTTTCACCACAGGAACTAAATGGGTGTTTAGAAATAAGGTAGATGAAGATGGTAACATAGTTAGAAACAAGGCTAGATTGGTTTCACATGTCTATAGTCAAGAATAAGGAATTGACTATGAGGATAATTTTGCACCAGTAGCTAGAATTGAAGCCATAAAAATCTTTCTTGCCTATGCTGCACATCTGAATTTCAAACTATATCAAATAAATGTTAAAGGTGAATTTCTAAATGGGTATATAGCTGAGGATTTCTTTGTTGAACAACCCCCTGGATTTACAAACCCTAATTTTCCAAATCATATTTTTAAATTATAAAAATCTCTATATGGTTTAAAACAAGATCCAAGAGCCTGGTATGATAGACTGAGTACTTTTCTTATTTCCAAAGGTTTTACAAAAGGAATAGTTTAACCAAACCTTTTTGTAAAATGAATTTCTAATGATGTTTTAGTTGTTCAAATCTATGCATATGACATTATTTTTGGATCCTCAAAAAATTCTTTATGTAATGATTTTTCTAAAATGATGAAAAACGAATTTGAACTGATCTTAATGGGTGAACTAAAATTCTTTCTTGGATTTCAAATCTTTCAAAATAATGATGGTATTATTTTAACTCAATGTAAATATACTAGATATCTTCTAAAACGTTTTGGATTGGATAGCAGTGAAATTAATAACACACCCATGAGTACCACTTGTAAGTTGGATCTTGATAAAGTTATAAAATATGTTGATCAAACCACTTATAGAGGAATGATTGGAAGTTTACTCCACTTAAATGCTAGTCATACTGACATTATTTTTAGTGTGTGTATGTGTGGTCGGTTTAAATAAAATCCCCAGGAACTTTATTTAAATGATGTAAAGATAATTTTCAAATACCTCAAGCATACACCCAATCTAGGATTGTTCTATCCCAAAGGATAATCATTTGAATTAGTTATTTATTCTGATTCTGACTTTGGTGGGTGTAAGTTATATAGAAGAAGAACCTTTGGAACATGTCACTTTTTAGGAAATTCACTAGTATTATGGTGTAGTAAGAAACAAAATTCCGTTGCATTATCTACAATAAAAGATAAATACATAGCTGTTGGCAGTTGTTGTGCACAAATTTTCTGGATGAAACACACATTAATAGATTATGGATATCAATTCATGCATGTACCTATAAACTGTGACAATACAAGTGCTATTAACATCTCAAAAATCTTGTTTCACATTCTAGGACAAATAATATTGATGTAAGACATCACTTTTTGAGATATAATTATCAAAAGGTTGATATCACTTTGGAATTCATTGGTACTGAGTATCATCTTGCTGATATATTCACCAAACCACTAAATTCTGAGAGAATAGACTACATTATACATGGACTAGGCATAATAAACCACAAATAGATATCTCACTATTTCATGTCTTACTATTCGATAATATTACTGTTTTATATATTATTGTTTCATGTCTTACTGTTCGATATCTTTCTTTTTTATATCTTAATATTTCATGTTTACAGTCTCACAGTTAGTATTTCCGGATTACTGTCTAATTGTCACTGTCTCACCATAAATTTCATGTTCATTGTCTCAGCGTGATGTTTGTTTGATGTCTCACCGTGAAGTTTGTTCACTATCTTACCGTGAAGTTTGTTCACTATCTCACCGTGAAGTTTGTTCATTGTCTCACCGTAAATACTCGATATTGTCTCAACGTAATGTTTCTTTAAGATTTTTTTTATTTATTTATGAATTAAAAACCATATCATGGTAATTATTCATTTCACCTTTAAATTTTTCCACATTTTTACTTTTATGACGTTTGGTATTCCTAAATGATAAAATAAACGAAGTATCATTTGTCCTTCACTCAAGATCTATTCTAATCACTGATTTTGTAAACCTTATTCAACCCTTCAACCCTTCTCTCTCAAACCATCGGGGAATGCCCAGGATGAAACACCCTTCATCATCGACTCCTGAGAAACTTAGCTCAAATAAGAAGAAAATTGCACCCAAGCTTGCACCCGAAGGTCCACTAAACCCAAATCTAGTAAACCGATTTGTAGTACCTGAGAATGAGGTTTTCCCCAAATTTATTATGTCAATTAAGTCTCTGGTTATGAAAATTTTAAAAGGTAAAGGTTGGATAGAGTGGTTTTATATAGAAGATAGACTTATCTATCCTAAGTTAGTGGCTCAGTTTTATCCATATGTTCAATTCTACTTTGATTCTGAAGATTGGTATGTTGTGAAAAACTGGATAAATGGCCATAAATTTTTATTCTCTTCGATTTTATGGTCTGCATGCCTTAGGATACCTCATGAAGGCATCTGTGAGGGCTATCATAGAGGACCTCCACCTTCTAGTGAGTTATTTGTGTTGGAAGATGCTCTGAAAAGCTTAACTGGAAATGGAACCAAGAGAAGAACCATTGTTGCTGAACTAGATGGAGAATCAACACTGTTGTTAATTTTTATACAGAACCTGATTATCCCTAGAAAAGTTGATTTTTCTATTCTAAAATGTCAGGATGTGTTTCTGATTCATCTTATAAAAATGGGCATAAGATCAACCTTTGTACGTATATCATACACCATATGTTTGAACTGATCCAAGCCACATCCAAGTCAACCTCCCTATTTTACTCTTGGATTATCTCAGCCATGCTCCATGCCAAAGGATTATTTGGACCAGATGAGGAAGTTATCAAGGATTGTGAGTTCTTCCTTTCAAAATTCATTATTTAGATAATGAAGAATAATTGGAATCCTTGGAAAAAGGCATGGGTGGAAGACAATGATAGGATCTATGAGAAATTAAATCCAATGGAACATCCCTCAAGACAAAAAGATGTCACTGATTCTGGCTTTGAACCAGATGAAGTTGTTGAGTATTCTGAAGAAGAAGAAGAAGAAGAAGAAGAGGTTGTTTTGCCTCCTAGGGAAACTGTTTTTGATGAGGAAGATAGTACTCCTATTCCTCATACAGTTATTTAAGAAGAAGTCCTTGCTCCTAAAGTTGTTGATAAACTGGAAGATCAACCCGAGGTTGAAACAAAATTTGTTGCTAAAGAAACCGAAAGGAATGCTATGGAAGAACATATAGAAGAAGAATTACATGTTATGCAAGAATTTATCCTTGAGTAACTTCCAGTGGAACAATATGTTCTTGAATTCATCCCTTCATTTGAAGAAAGGATGGATCTTTCTTTTCAATTGGCTAGATAGGAAACAGGTGAGGAACCACGAGATGAATTTGTGGAAATGGATCAAGACCCTAGGCCTCTCAATCTGGAGCAGGATGAAACTATTGAGGAGGAGCAACCCCCAAGTCTGGAATCTATTGAAGTACCAAACTTGATAGTTTCAAGCCCAATAGACACTCAGTATAAATTTCCAAGTTTTTATGATGTGGATGCCTCTCAAAAAGTTTTAGTAAAAGGCCATGACCATTCCACTATGTTCCAGTTGATATCTGTCTCTAATATTGCCCCTGAAAAAGAACCTAAACCCGTATCAGCCCCTATCTCTGAACCTTCACTAGAACAACCATCTTGGTGAGTAAAGATGATCTGGAAGATTTTGGAGCTACCCTTTTGTCTGGAGTTATAAAACTCTTGAATACCCTACCAGCTCCTGTGACAAATATAAGTGAGAGAGATGCCTCATTTTTTTAGGAAAAATTATTTTGGAAGATTCAACCTAAAATGATTAATGAGATTCAAGAAGTTAGAGTTGAAAATAGACTGATTAGTGATGAAGTGAAGACTCTAAGAGGTATGATTGAAGAAATTCAGAAAGAGATGTATTCAATATCAGAGCTTGCTTCTCGTTCTGTAGAACCTATTGTTCCTCAAAACCCACAGAATATTGTGTCCCAGATTCAACCTCATTTAGCTTCCTTAGCTGAAAAGGTCTCCGAAAGGAACAAACAGATTGTGAAGGAGATTAGAGAGCTTGTTGTTAATCTTAACAAGCTCACTGATGAATATACAGGGTGTCTTCAAAAAGTGATAAACAAACAAAATCTCTGACCTTGTCTGTCAATGCTTCTAAGGAATACAGGAAATCATCTCAACCTTCCCTAGACAGTGACCTTCTCAGAACATTTGTCAAAGAATAACTTTAGACTATGCTTAGTGGTTTCAATAAAGATTCTCTATCTAAAGTTATTGAGAATAGTGATAGAGTTCTTGGCCTGGTCCAAATCCACTCTAAAATTACTAATGATGCTCTGCAGGAAATTTCCTAGAAAGTGGATTTCTAATTCAACCGAATATTCTCAAAGAATGAAATGACCAATCATTTAAAATACCTTGTGGAAAATATAAGGATTCCTCCTGTTACTCAAGCCTTCAACACCCAAGTCCAAAAGATCACAGAGTTTACTCGTTTGTTGGAAAAGTTTATGGAAAAAAAGGATGATTTTCAGAAATCCATATATTATGGTGGTGATATCATTACAGAATTTATCAAACTTCTAAGGCCCTATATTCATGTCCAGAGTACAACAATTATTCCTCCTAAAACTGTACATCTAATACCTAGTCTTCCTACATTCACCTGTGCCCTAGCGTCCACTTCAATGATTGTTGGTTCGGCACTGAGTCAGATTAGGCATGTGATCCTTGATCAACAACTGCCTCGGTATTCTATTGCACCTACTCTGGCTCCCTCTTTCTTTTAAGGCCTTCCTTTACCTTCTCTATCAATCATCTCACTCCCTTCTTCTACCTCAACATCTGCTCTTATGGATTCTTCTTCTGCTACTGCAGCTAAAGGAAACGATAAGACTAGTTGGTGAAGAAGGACAATGTTTACTCTATTTTTATGGGAATATTATTTCATTTGATTTGTTTTTTTTAATTTCACTATTTTTATCTAATACATTATGTGATTTTCTTGTCTCTTTTGTCTTTATTTTCCCTCCTATGTTTTGATAATCCTAAAATGGGGAGAAATATCTGAGAAATTCATATATGAGAAATATATGAAAAATTATGGTAAAAATATAAGAGAAGAGAACACTCACCCCATATATGTTATATGCATTTGATCTATGTTGTTAGGAAAAATGTACACTCTAAATCTACATAGTTTGTGATCATCAAAAAGGGGGAGACTGTTGGACTCCTCATGTATTAATCATGATTTAATGACCACAAATCTTATTTAGTCTCTAAACCATGTTAAATCTATGTAATCTATCTCACATAAAATGCACAGTAGCTTAGTAAAATCTATCCAAAGCTCTTAAGGTCTATACACTCAGTTTGGATACTATATACTATCTTTTGATTCACTTTATAATGATTTATCTGACAAATGATTAAGTTTAATTAATTTCATGAATATCACAGCTTAAGTTTGAATAAAAATATTTGCCTAAGTCTGAGACACCATGGAGCAGACACCGTGAACAAGATACCGTAACCATGAGAAACCGTGGACAAGAAGACACCATGAACATCCAGACACTGTGAACAAGTAGATACCATGAACATATAGACAACGTGAATAAGCAGACACCTTGAACATCCAAACACTGTGACCATGAGACACCGTGAACCAGACACTGTGACTACAAGACACTGTGACCAAGAGGCACCATGAACTAGACACCGTGACCACAAGACACCGTGACCAATCTAGACACCGTGTGAAGGAGACAACATTTCCATGACATACTGTGAAACTATTTCCTAATCTGCTTTTTCCTTTTTGATTTAATCTCTAATGGTCATATTTGAAGATTTTAAATGCACTGACATAATTAATTCTTCTTTGTAGACATGTCACCTGAAATTACGAGGTACGAGGTGCAGAATACATGCAACCTGTCGGCTCCAACACATGCAATCCAAGATAAAAGAGTAGCGCTGCCCAAAAACAATACACGCATGAAAGAGAACCAAGTGGGCATGAGCACAACAACGAAGAACACACTTAGAGGAATTTTTTAAGAAAGGATCATTGCATGAAACTCAACACTGCTGAAGAACACACGAAGCATACTTGAATCCCTAAATCGAGGACATCTTCGCACATTCAAACATCATGAAGAACACACGCCAATCTTTCTATCTTGAAACACTCTTTTTTCCATACGAGGACTTGGTTCTTGCATATGATTCTTCCCAGAAGCCCAGAGATGCAAAGACTAAGACTCAAAGCACTTCTATACCTATCTCAATCTTTCTGCTCTGTTGTGTATCATTTTATTAGATTTCAAGCAGTGTGTGTATCTATATAACAACACAATTTGTCTCCTGCATTAAACTGAAGGATACAGGATATCCTTACTCAAACATCTATTTACACTTGCCTATACCCCACAGATAAGTGTGGAAGAGGTCCTTGTGTGGCCAGATTGTTTGTACCCAAGAAGAACTGTGGAAGAGGTCCCTGTGTGACCTGGACAGTCTTGTGCACTGTTGTTAACCCTGATCCAGGGTGTGGATCAAGTTTATTTATATAAGTTTCTTGGTGGTAGGCGATCACCAAGTGGAGTATATTAGGTCTCGGATAGATACTGAACCACTTGTTTCATATCCGTTGTACTGCTTAATTTAGTCTTCTATGTTTTACTGATTTACTGTATAATTCAGAATTCACTAAATTCACTTTGATAGTTAGACTTGGAAAGAAGTTATAATTGTCTTGTATTAGTAAAATAGCTTAAAAAGTAATATTAATAACTGATATCAAGATTACTGAGAATTGATCAATCTTATAAGAAGTTATTCAAATAGTAAAATGTTCATAACATTATAAACTTGATTAGTTGGGCAGTATTTTACTTTTGGGGAAACCATTTAAGAACACATTTTCACCAGAACTTTTTATTGTTAATCAATTCACCCCTCCCCTCTTGATTAATCAACTCCGACCAACACAATTGTTATAGGAAAATTCTACTAGAGGTAAATACTGATTCCCCATACCTTTAAGGTCAAGTGAGAAAGATCTTAACATTTCTTCTAAGGTTTGAATAGTCCGTTCTAGTTTTCTATCAGTTTGAGGGTGGTATTCAGTGCTCAAATGAAATTCAGTATCCAGCGATTTCTGAAGACTTTTCCATAATCATTATGTATGATGAGGATAACGAACAGAAACAATTGATAGGGGTACACCATGAAGACTAACAACATCATTAATATATAGTCTTGCTAAACGTTCAAGTGGTAAATATTCTCTTATCACAAGAAAATGGGATAACTTGGTAAGACGGTCAACAATGACCCCTTTTGAATCATTCCTTCTAGGAGTATTTGGTATCCCCATGAAAAATTCCATCATAATATCATCCCATTTCACTCAGGTATGGGAAGAGATTTCATGAATCCTCTTGGATGTTTTATTCCATCCTTTACCCATTGAAAAACCATACATCTTGATAGATAATCATAAATCTCCCCTTCATGTTGTCCCACCAAAAATGTTCCTTAATATCTCTATATATCTTAGTGCTACTAGGGTGTATAGAGAAATTAGAGCTATGAGCATCATCCAAAAAATCCCTTTTTAAATGTGGTATGTCGGGAACACAAAGACTCTTCCCAAATTTCCAAATTCCGTCTTCATATACAAAGTCAAACAATCTCACATCAATCACAGCTTTAATTTTTATTTGAACCTCCTCATCATCAGTCTGAGAACATTTTATCCTTTCTAGTAAAGATGGTTTGGCAACCATTTGAAAAAGTATCGATGTTTCACCTTCCATGATTGTTCCCATATTCATCTTTACTTGATCCATGAACATAGGATCCCTATAAACTCTCATCTTTTTCAGAACTCCATTATCCTTTCTGCTCAAAGAATCTGCCACCTTATTTTCCTTCTCCGGGTGGTAGTGTATAGTGTAATCGTAATCCTTGAGTAGTTCAAGCCATTGCCTTTTCCTCAGGATGAGTTCTCTCTGTGGGAAAATATACTTCAAACTATGGTGATCAATATATATCTAGCATTTTTTACCATATAGATAGTGTCTCCATATATTCATAGCAAAGATTATAGCTGTTAACTCAAGATCATGAGTAGGATATATTTTTTCATGATTTGTTTGCTTCAGTGATGCATAGGAAATAACATTGTCATTCTGCAAAAGGAAACAACCAAGTCCTTCTTTTGATGCATCACTATAAATAACAACCCCATCACACTCTGATGGTGGAGTCAAGATAGGATAATTGACTAATATTATCTTCAATTCTTGAAAACATTCTTCATACTCTTTTTTCCAAACAAATTTAACCCCTTTTTGTGTGAGCTTGGTTAATGGGCTAGCTAATTAGGAAAAATTCTGGATGAAATGCTGATAGTAACCTGCTAAAATAAAAAAACTATGTGCTTGAGTTATACTCATCGGTGCTGTCCATTCTTGGATTTACCTTGTCTTAAAAGTATCAACAGAGATTCCATCCTTAGAGACAATATGGCCAAGAAAATAAACATCCTAAATCCAGAATTCACATTTGATAAACTTATCATATAATTCATTTCTTCGAATATTTTTCATTATAGTGTGCATGTGATTTTCATGATCTTCATATATTTTGGAGTATACCAAGATATCATTAATAAATACCTCTACAAATTCATCAAGATATTACTTGAAAACTCTATTCATTAGTTCTATGAAAACCAAGGGTGAATTAGTCAGTCCAAAAGGCATTACTGTAAACTTGTAATGCCCATACCTATTACGAAATGCTATCTTTGGAATGTCCCCCTTCTTCATGCACAACTAATGATATCCTGGTCGAAGGTCAATCTTTGAAAAATATTGAGCTCCATGAAGTTGATCAAATAAATAATCAATGTGAGATAGGGGATACTTGTTCTTTATTGTTATAGCATTGATCTTCCTGTAGTCAATGAACATCATCATAGATCCATCTTTCTACATAACAAAAAGAATGGGGGCTCCCCATGGATAAAAACTAAGGAGAATAAATCCGTTATTACTCAATTCCTCTAGTTTTTTCATTAGTTCCACTAATTACACTTTGGAAATTCTTTAAGGGGTCTTCGATATGGGCTGTGAACCAAGAATTAAGTCAATGGAAAACTCAATTTCCCGTTCTATAGGATGTCTATGTAAATACTCTAGAAACACATCAAAATATTCTTGCAAAAATTGGTACATCCTCTATTTGAAAATTCATTTCCTCACCCATAGTTATTTCACTCCCTTCCTCCCAAATAATTGAATTTAATAGAGCTACTGAGGGTGGATCTAGATGAGGATCAGCTGATGATGTTTCAACTCTAAAGATAAGGGATTCATTATCATTATAAAAAATTGTAACCTATTAATTTTTATAATAAATTTTCACATCATGGTCCGAAAGCCAGTCTATACTGAGGATTATATCAAATTAGATCATGGGTATGGCAATAAGATCAGAAGATAAAGCACATTTATATTCCATAATAGTAACTGATTGACATAACTTTATTGAAATGATACTTCCCTTAATATTTTTGACTGAAAACTCCCTTAATAATTCAAATTGGAAATATATAATTTTCTTGGAAAATAGGGAAGATATGAAATAATGTGATGAACCAGAATCAAATAAAGCATTGGCTAATTTTTGAGGAAATGATTAAAGTACTTGCCACCAAGTCATTTGGAACTTCAACCTCAGCAGTTGTGAACACATAAGTTTGGCCTTTCTCCCTTGTCCTTTTCTGAGGAAATTTTCCTTGACATTTAAGACATTCATTTTCATAATGCCCCGTTTTGTTACAATTATAGCATTCAACATTGACAACCTCTTTCTTCCCCCTACAATCACGAGCTTGGTAGCCTTTTTCTCCACACTAGTAACAAACACCCATCCCTTTTAGGCATGTACCAGAATGGTTCTTCCCATAATTATATCATGATGGAAATTAAAATTTTCCCTTCTTCCCCTTATTTCCTTTCCCAGAGTGTTCAGTAGATCTCTTCTTCTCTTGATTCACTTTAGAGTTATAATACCTAGAGAAATCGTTTTCTATATTCATAGCACATGAGACTATATCTTCGTATGATGAGAAGGATTGTGACACTAATTCTCAATAGAGAAATGGATTTAACCCTTCATATAATCGATCAATATTACTTCTTGGGTTAAATATATAATCTGCAGCATACCTTTATAACCTTGTAAAGTTATCCTCATTCTTTACGAAATTCTCATCCTCATTTTTCCTCAAACTGAGAAAGTGTCTTTCCATATCCGCTCGATGTTCACGAGGAAAGTAATTTTTTAATAAAATATCTTTAAACTTCCTCCATTGTATATTTGATACTTATTCATCCATTTTTGTGTTTTTAATTAATGAACACCATTGATTTGCATATCCTTTTATGCGATAAACTTCCATGAACACTTTTTCCCTTTCGCTACTCCCCAATGCATGGAATATTTTCTCTAAGGAACTTATCCATTTCTCAGCTAAAAATGGATTTATATTCCCATTTAATGTTGGTTGTTGTTTTCTCATGAAGTAGTATAACATTGATCCTCCGTGTTGTGGATCAGGGTGCTCCATACAGGTAAGGTTATTATTCATAACCTGAGTGAGTTGTCCTAGTATAGTTATAAGATGTTCAGCACCAGTTGCATCACTAGCTCCACTATAATTATCTTGGGTAGGAGGGAAATCACTACATAGAATACGTCCATTAATACAGTTTTCATTACTTCCAATATGCATCATTTCTAAACAATGGCATACACTATGTTAGTTTACGAATTGAAATGCATAATTCCAAACTTGTAAAATACTTAACATAAATTGAACAGTTTATGCATATAATCCATAATTATAAAAATGTTTTCTTTGGGGAATTATTTACTCATAAATCCTTCGTAATTCATTGTAAATAAAATGTGAATTATCCTAAGCATATCCCCTGGGAGTGTCAAACCAGTTGCGCAGTAAGGCCTATTATCGTCTACCAGGATACCCTGGGTCAAGTCCGAAACTCCTTTTCAGAGTTTTTACTCCTAGGTATATTTTTTCTAGAACCACATACACTTTTAGTATCCAGACAGGGATGTATTTCTTGGAAAACCAACATAATATCTACATTAACAAATGTTTTCTATGTTCTTCTATACTAATACTCAACGTTTATCTTAGGGTAATGTTCTCTAAACAGGGTTTTTATAAATATAGTTTCTAAGGTTTGTACTGAATTCCTTCTGATACCAATTTTAATGCCCCAACAATTGTTACCCAGAGTCAGTGCATTATTGAATAACATTGGCATGATCACAAGAGATCATGTCTCGAAAGACCGATCAGTTTGGTAGCCTTGTAAGTACATGATACACACACAAGTTTTACATTTCATTATGAAATAAAAAAACATTTTGTATCCTTTGAACACACACATATCCCTTATCCTATCCTTTAAGGTCAATCATAATATACTTCTTCGCATCCTGTGAAAAATAAAACATAAGAAAGGGATGAGATCAGATGCTCATTAAGGATAACAATACTACAGAAATTTTCGTAAATAACCATAAACATTTAAGTCAGTGTATAAGAATAAAACACAAGAATTTTAAACTTAAACTTCAGTATAATATGGCAAAGATAAATCAAATAATTCCATTTACTTATTCATATAGATATTGTACTAGTCGAATAATCACATGTAATATTAATACCTAATTTCATAATGATGGAATGCATAATGTTGGACATCATAACCACATAGTCAATGCCTTGTTCCAAGACTACAAATAAAGAAATTATCAAGGCCTTATAACAGGAGACTATTTTTTCTCATGAGACCTACCGATGCATCGAGGGGCTATAGAGGGCCCCGCCTGTCACTTACTATGTCCAATTTATTCCTCATATAAAAGGATTAAACATAACATAAACAGTCTTATTAAAACTAAGATACGAAATGTTAATACTATAACCATAAACAATGAATTGTATAAAAATAGCACATACATAGTCAAACATATCACAAAAACTTCAATATAATATGGAAGATTGTATCATGATGAATAAACTTCCAACAAATAATAAATTCCACAAAGGATGTTGACATAGATGAAATCAATCCAAAAACTATTTGAGTGAAATATCTCTTTCTACGTTGAAATCATTTAGAAGTTAAGAAAACATTTATTTGGAAAATATTTCTTATAAGCTTGTAATGGAAGCTTAGAAAGTTTTATAATGGTGGAAAATAGCCACACCCACTGTAAAAGTTAAAAAACATGCTTTCCATAATTTGTTGAAAATTTCATAAATTACCTTGTTTGGAAAACACCGGAAAGATTCCTTTCAAACCATTTTATAAAAAGTAAAAAAGGGTATAAATGAAATTAACCCATAGTCTAGGAAATAGTAAAAATGTTTTCAAATGCATTATTATGAAACTTGAATTCTGATGATAGAGGGTTCCCAGTAGATACTCACATATAAAGAACCTCAGAAAATAAAGAGATTGTAAAATTAACCCTTACCTTGTACTTTTCCTTATTCGGGGGTATGTTAAACACCAGTATAATGGTTAAATAATTTTTATTAAATTATACAATAACCAAATACATAAATATGATACCCTATATGATCCTCTAATATTGATTTGTTATTAATATTTTAGTAGTGTCATTGTTTCGGGTGTTAAATGATTTTTTTCCTTTGTATGTTTTGTTATGTAACTCATTTTTTTTATAAATAGGTTGTATTTGATTCATATTGTCACGACCTGTGCTCGGGGCCCATGCCATGACTACCCCAAGCCCTCCTCCCATAGGCTAGGGGCTGGAGACTAGCACCAAAGGTGTAAATACCGATAATAGGGAAGGCATTGCCTTTATAAAAGAAATCATACATCCCAGAGTACGCAAACTGAAGTAAACACTATGTAAACAGAGTACTAAAGTAAGTGCTGGAAAGTAAATGGGCCAGTATACAAACCCAACTGAAAGTACAATACAACTAAAAAGAAAGTACAATGACTAAAAAGTAAAGTTGCAACCACCAAGTCATCCTCCAGATCTCCCACCTGATGGGTGATTACAGACAGTCTCATCGTCTCCTCGAGTTCGGTCGTCCTCTCCGTGTATGTCCTGCCTGATAGTCCACCTCCATGTACCGTCCCGCTCATCAAGCCTCAACTACAATCAGCGCTGTCCGTCGTCTGTAACCAACACAATGTCGGGCAGGCATAGCTCGTGCAGGGGTGAGTATACGATACTCAGTAGGGACCCTGAGACCCCCAAAGGTATCCCAGAATCCACAAAAGATAAACCACAAAGAAAAGATACAATCACGAAGTATCCACCAACTCTACTTAGGTATATGCCCATACATATACCTAAGTCATCAATTACAGTTCTGCTCCAACTCACGGGCTCAAGTACAACCCAGTCCACACAGGAAAGTATAACTCAATCCACACAGGAAATTATGTCCCAATCCACATAGGAAATAAAGTCAATCATATCGAAGATAATGATTAAAAGTCAATACTCATCTCACACAGGTATATTATTCACGAATAGGGGTGGAGATCATTGATGTAGCCTCTGAATCATCTCCTCTACTGAAGCCACGTAGGATCCAAGTACAGATGTCGTCGCTGCCGAACCCACGTAGGATCCAAGTACAATAACCATCGTTGTCGAACCCACGTAGGATCCAAGTACAGTCGTCATCGCTGTCGAACCCATGGAGGATCCAAGTACAGTCGTCCTCGCTGCCGGACCCACGGAGGATCTAAGTACAGTCGCCATCGTCGTCGCAGTCGCAGCTAGCTCTAGGGCTCCCGCACACAGCATGCTCGATTCTGGGAGGGTCCGCTCCACGATCCAAGGGTTCGATACATCAACTGTCACAAAGTCCAGAGTTGATGTATCACAAAGTTCCGTCTCATCAACAAGAACTCAACGCCACAGACGGCGCATCAATCGGACGCCCGGTCTGAGAGTTATTGGCTTTTTCGTCCCAGGTGCCCGGTTGGTTTTTAAGCTAAAACCCACCCGGCCATACTCCAATTGCATCCAAACCTCGAGTGGAGTAATACAAAAGAACCGTCTCACTAAGATGAATCCAATAAAGTCGACGGCTTGTCAATCGAACGTCCAGAACTCAAGTTATAAGTGTTTCCGCTCCGAGGGCCCGGTTGGTTTCATGTTCGAACCAACCCGGACATACCCAAAGTTCTTCGAAACATTAAGTTTAATATACCGAAACGACCGTATCGGTCCAAGGATCCCAACGCAACTGATGGTGCATCGATCGAAGTTCCATAGCCCATGTTATGGTGTCTATTCCACAGATGATGCACACATGTATTTCATCTCTAAATGGAATTGTCTTATAGTACCTTACTGTTTTATTCTTTATCCACAATTCATAATGATTCATAAAAATATTATGGATTTTTGTTTGTATTTTTTGTACAATATAAATGAATTTTCAAAATTATTTATTATATTAAAAATAGAAAGTCAATGATTGAGCTAAATTGTAATGTTAATATTAAATGTTTGGCGCGTTCTTAAAATGGGTGTTTTGTAAACTGGATGATGTTTTACCTTTGATAAATTTTATGTTTTTTGGTTGAATGGAATTTTATTATATTATTCAACTCATGAGGTATACATTTTAGTATTCAAAAAAACATAAATTTTTATAAATGATTAATGTAATGATGAAAATAGGAATTAATGTAAATTTAATGGAATAAATAATATGATGTAAATTATATGATTTGTATTAATCATAATGTTATGGTGGAATGATTTATATTGTAATTTTTTATATATATTTTTATTTTATTGATGAACTATTAGTTATAATGATATGATAGACTTGAATAAAATAATGTTTCAATGGATTATTAATTCAAATAAGATAAATGTTTTTGAATTTTTTTAATTCATATAATGTAATTATTGGAATTAAATACATGACTCTATCATATCATGTTATTAATTTCATAGTTATTATTTGATGAGAATGTTAGTTTATATGAAATTTATTTTTGAAATTGTTACTAAATTCAATGCCTTATTATAATTATATTGAAATAATGTTTAAAATGATACATTTTTTTCTAAATCATGTTAAATGGAAAATATTTAAGATAATACCTTGATTTTATTTATTATATTTGACCATTTATTTCCATAATATTATGAGTAATATAAGGATTTTATGAATATGAAATATTTAGACTTCATTTCATGGATTAAGATGAGGTTTATTTCGTCTTATGTGAGTAAAAAAATTAGGGATAATTATTTTAGTATCTGCATTTAAAAGTTCAATATGAAAATTCAATTTTGTATTAAATTTTTTAATGGAATACATTTTTGTGTGTTAGAAATATTTATGTCAATTGAATAATGGTATGTTGAAATAAAACCTTGTGTGCTGATTAACCATGTTATTCAAAATTATATTCTCATTTATATTTAGTTTGTTTTTTTCTGGGTATCACATTATATGATATATGAGGGTAAAAACTCTAAAAATAAGTAATTGGAAGAAAAAAAAATTCTAGAAAAGGGTGTTAAATAAAATAGATTATTCTTATTATAATGTATTAAAACATATGATAATTTTATTGTAATAAGTAAATTTTTTTATAAATATAAATGATTAAAATATATTGGTGTTATTTCTAATCATAATTGTTGTTATTTGTTCTCCATATAGAGAATTTTTTGATAGGGGATGATGAAATTGGATGATATTTAATTTAAAAAAATTAATTAATAATGTTTTTCTAATTTTTTTACAAATTATAATATATTGATTGAAATAATATGATTTTTTATGAAAACCTATTATTGGTCTAAATTTTTCATCAAATGTTACATACAGAAAAAGGATTATTTTATTTAATATTTATTTATAATTTAATCTGTTTGAAATATAATTTTATTTGGTGTTTATTATATTATATTTTATTTAAAGTTTCATAAATTTATATTTCAATAGTAAGACCTTTTTTATTGTGTTGAATTTGTTTTACAAAAAATATACGCATTTTTTTAACTCAAGACTTCTTTGGATTAAATATTATATGGTTTTCATATCCAATTGATAATATCCCCCAAACAAATTAAAGGATCTCACATAAATGATTTGATAATTTTTATTATTCTATATAATTTTTTCAAGAAATTATTCTTTATTATAATTTTTTAAAAATATACTAATTAATGATTTCTTTTATCAAATTATTACATCAACAATGGTGCATGTGTTTTTATTTATAATGAATCTATTTTTATGTAATTATATTATTTTGAAATTATTAATATTTTTAATATATAAATTATTTATATGAGTAGTGTCATTAAATGGGGGTGTTATTATCACTATTATGACTTTAATAAATACATTAATAATTAAACTACAACCATTTGAAACCCCTCTAGGAATATGCATCGCTCTATATAAATAACCATTATACATTAATGAAAATAATAAGAAATGATAATTGATTTCATGAAGTTATATATATATACAAATTTTTTATGTTTTATAATATGAATATTGTAATATTTCATATTAATAATTATTTTTAAAATTTATATACATACATTTTATGTAAAATGATTTTATTATTTTTTTAAACGGAGTAAAAATAAGATTATAATTGTGGGAAAAAATTATTTTGATATGAGGTGATTCTTTTTTCATTTATTGAGCCTTGTTTGTTTTATTTTTTTCATATGGAAACTCATATGGAGAGTAGTACCATTGTTAGTGTATTATATTTCTTTTTTAATATTGTTAGATAATAGTTTCATGAATAAATAATCTTATTAAGGGTGAGAATAATTTTTGTGGAGAGATTATAATGAAATGCATCATTAGTTTTCAATTTTATAATTTATAAATTAATTAATAAGGAAAAATATGATTATAATAAAATATAATAAATAATTCTAGATTTATTTAATTAGTAAACAATATTTATTCTTTTATTTTAATAATTATTGGGTGGAAAAATATTTTACTGTTTACATTATTATTTATTTTAAATTAATTTCAGTGAATTTAATAATTATTTACTGTTGTTGTTGGAATTTAATTAAAGTCATTATTCAAATTTTAATAGGGGAAATGCTGGTTGATATTTAATAAAAAAAATATTTCTTGTTATTATTATTGTCATTTATAGAAACAGTAAATTATATTTGTTTGTTGTAAAATATATATATATATATATATATATAATTTATTAATTTAATATATGTGTATATATATTTCGTAAGATAAATATGTTTGTGAAATCTTCCTACATTAGAGGGTCGATTTTAATATATATATATATATAATGATTTCTTTTTTTAATATATAAATATTTATATTGATTATTTTCTTAATATATATACATTTAAGCATTAAATATAAAATATTGATAAAAATTATTATTTAAAATAAAAAAAATCATTAAGTAAATGTATGTGGGGACGTAGGGAATCATAAGATGTAACTAGAAATATATATATATAATGATTATAATTGAATTTCATTTAAATAGTAGTTAAAAACAAAAAAAAATACATATATGTGGTATATGGGAAGGTAGTATTCATGTGATATAGCATGTAAAATACAAGGGTTTAGGGTATGTGAAGCCTATATACTGCACATATGTTGGAAAACATATATTTGAAAGGTTTTAAATCAATTAAAAAATAATAAAAATAAAAGGGGATGGGGAGGAGTGTGTATTACCCACTCTCACACATATATCTTTATCCCCCTCTCTTCTACACCACTCTTCTATTATCTACCTCTATCTCTAAAATGAGCATAACATCAATATTCCAAATCTACTCTGAAATTGATCTAAAGGATCCATTTTTGTGTTGTTTGGTCATTTTTATCCATATTTAATTAAATTTTAATGTCATAATTAAAATTTCAAAGATGAATATTATTTTTAATACAGCATAATTAGGCATTGTCTTTTATTATTCGATCAAAAATAGGTTTGGTAGTACACATAATTTAGGGATGTTGTTTCATAAAAATAAATTTTCCATATGAATATTTCATTCACATTAGTCTGTAAAGATGTTTTACATTTTATATAGAATTATTTGTTATCATTATAAATTTGTTTGTTATGTTTTATATTCTAAATTGATTTCACAATCATTTTTTGGTGAAATAATGATGGTAATGCATATTATATTTGGAACTTGAGTTTTTTTTTATGATTTTGGAAGTGTCATTGAAATGATTTTTAACTGTAAAATATTGCCTCATTGAGAGGGGGATAGTACATGGGAGCCTAAATATTTTGGTCAATAATAAATGATAAGCATGGTAAGGTATGGTTAACATCCAAATCATTTCATTTTCACTCAAACACTATCTAAACATGTATATGGTATGGAGTCAATAATTGGTGTGTTTAATTATGTGATATTTATATATATGTTTTCTATAAATAAAAAATGATTTTGATTGCTTACTCCACAAGAATCACTACAAAATGTAATCTATGAATGGTTCAGATTGTTAAAGCCAAGAAATTGTTCTAGTTAGTGAGAATAAGCGTAATTGTATTGTAAAATTCATGTAAAAGTAATATAAAGTCACTTTTAGTCCTGTTTAAATATAATTGATATAACTAAAATAGCTAATAAGTTAATTTTATGATTATAAATGTATTTTCTATAAAGTATCTTTTTATGTGATAATATCTTATATTCCATGAAATTTTTTATTAATTAATGATAAAATGAATAATTTGATTTTACTAGTTTAATTATAAAATGATTGGAAATAATAAGAATTATATTTAATAATCTAAAAAAATTATTTACTTAAAAATATTGTTTTCATTATATTTTATAAACATAATAAAAAAATTAATTGTTCAAATTATAGATATTGAATTTGATAAAATTAAAATAATACTTGGATTCAAAATAAAATTATTTTCATAGGATATATTTTTATTTTATTTTCATAGAATTACTTTTTATTAGGTGAATAATGAAAATTCGTTTTCGTACAAATAACATAACATGTATGATATTATTAGTATATAAGAAATAATAGGAAAATCATGGAACCTTTTTTATTATAAAAAATATGTCTTTTATAAGTAAAATTATTATTTCAAAAAAAAATCTTTTATTTACAATGTCATAATTTATATTTTAGATGTTATGTTATTTATATCAAAGCCAAAAAAATTCATCATTATATATAACGTATTTAAAAATTAATTTGTTTCACTATTATAAAATTATTAAAATAAAATACATTTCATGTTGAGAGTCATTAAATTTAAATTATGTAATAAGAAAAAATTTATATTCCAGAATAAAGGAAAAATTATTTAAAAAACCAGTTACCTCTATAAACATTATATTGAGTAAATATTGTTTAACCAGTATGGAAAGTCCACAAAGAAATCATTATTTTTTTGGATATTGGTGTATGTGGAATTTATCAACCTTATCCCTTCCCATGAAAATTATTTGAAAAAAATTGAGTTAATTTATTTGACTGTGACTTCAAATTATAAAAAATGTCTAGGTATTTACAAAAAGCCTTCCCTTTCATGTGTTGAATGGTGACTCCTATCCTTAAATATCCTCACACCAAAACCCACATTTATTAAAAAAACTTATATATACTATCTTAATAATTTATAGTAATATTTAAGTAGTTCTAGTCTTCAAAAAATATCCTCTCTGAGAGGATTAATCACCATTATAAAAAAGATAATACATGATGTGAGGTATTAATTTCTAATCGATCCATTCAAATTTTTACTTCTCTATTTTCTTGGTTTCATTATAAGATTACATTATTACATATTGAAATTATAATATAATTATAATTAGTATATCATTTTGTTATTACAGTTAAGGCATAATAATTAAACACCCTTCATATTTCCATTAATACAAATTAATACATAAAACTTTCATATTTGAAGACTAATAACTCCATGAAGAAAGGAGATTTGTTTCCATTCACATCCTAAAATGGATGGTAAAAAATAGATTAAAATAAGTATTTACAATATATATATATATATAACATATTTATGTTAAAGAAATGAAAAACTATGTAACTTTTTTCTCCTTTCCTTGGAAAAAATAAAGCATCTTCCATGCATATGTGCAAACTACAGCCTCTATCAAATGATGAATTATGATTTTAAATATCACCTTAATTAATTTTATTTTTTTTTATATTTTATAATTATATATGATATATATGTTATATATATAATTAATATTTTTCATTATATACATCAAACAAATTAATGATCTTCATATAGCTTTATATCGATATTGGTAAAAAACCAGAAACTAGTTCAACACCGATTTAAACTTCACCTATCATGAATAAAACTCCATTATGCTAGAATTATAAAATTATATGAATTTTTAGTAACATTAGTTAATTTATGTTTAAAGGTTTGGTATTGATAAAATTTGGATGAGGAAAATACCAACACCTCTTTTGTGATACTAGTTTAGAACAAAAAACATTTTTAATAACTAATACTGTAAAGAGCTTATAAAAATATAATAAAAAAAGAAAATTTTTATTAATGATTATTATAAATGGGAATGTTTATGAACATTTCAATGAAATAAGGAATTATGGATATTTTATTTATGTAATATGGTGTTAAATAACATGTGTGGAAATCAATGGTAATGGTTAGGGACATGAAAACTCAATCTTCTTTAATATTTTATGCAATTTATAATTGAAAATAAAATAAAATCTATTATGAATGATGATATATTGTTAATTTATGAATTAAAATATTTTTTGATCCAAATATATTTACATTAAAATTTTTAATTTAATATTTCTAAAAAAAATTGGACTCTCTGAAAAAATAATTGTTTATATGACTTTGACAAGATTAATAAAAAAGGTTTTCAAGGTATCTATTTTAATTTATAGTTTTTATTTTCCTCTATATCTTAAAAATTATCTATCTCCAATGGTGTTATACTCCTTTAAAATCTATATATTTCTATTTTATTAGGTGATTAATTAGGGTGGTGAAAATTTCATTATCAATCTATTAAATTCTAGATATTAGTTTATACCATTTGGATGTTTTATGAAACCAATTTTTATTTCAATGGGTTCTTTATGAAATGTGAATGATATTCATTTGAATATTTTATGAGACACATTTTATTTCAATGATACTTTTTATATGAAATGTTGCTCTTTTTTATGTGGAATATATGAAAATTGATTACGATTTGTGGAGTCATTAATCTCCCTCCAATTCATTGGTTAAGAGTTAGGATTTCATGAGATAAGTACTAAAAGTTACATTTTGGATACTCAAAAGAATGGGAAGTAATGATGTGGACCAGGAATGTAATTTTTCCCTATTTTAATGTTTTTTACACAAAAAATGTAATTCATTATTATCTTATACTATGATAATTCAAGGTTCAATTAAAATATTCATTCTACATTATAGATATAATTTTGATTCGTTTATATTTTGTGGTTAAATGTTCTTACACCATGTACATTTAATCTCTCATATGTCTTATTATTATCACCTATGATGTTATGATATTTAAATTATTCTAGTTTTTTTCACTTATTCTTATGAACTAATCCTTGATAAAATATTTATACATCCTTTACTAAGTGTTTTATCTGAAACTTTTCATATGAAATCATTCTCTGTGTTTTGTGTATGTGAAATATTAATGTGACATATTAAATATAGTCTAGTGTGGTTCTTTTAAAGAGATATGATCACATGTTTTTTAAAATAATCTTATTCTATAGCTATTCCCCAATGAACCTGATTCAATAAGTGCATTGGAAACTATTAATTATGGAATATAATGTATAAATAGTTTTTAGGATTTAAAATAAATGAATTTTATCCTTGGGTAGCCTTATATGGAATTGGGTAAAATTATTAGTTTTTTAGATATTAATAAAGATATTTTTTATAATTGTATTTATAAAACAACATTTAAAATATTATAGATGATCCTATCTATAGAAAGATATCTATAATTTTTTTGGAGGAATTTTGTTTTTGATTTACTTACTAATTTTTATCAATCTAAATACTACAAAGATGATGTAGTAGTGGCATAGAAGAATATAGGTGTTATCATCCTGAAAAGGGTAGTTTTGAGAATTTTCTCATTCTTTACTATGGGTGTGATGAATTTTACACACATATGCCGAAAAATCCAATGTTTTATTCATTTTTTAATTGCATATTCAGTACATACCATTTAAAGGATTTAATTTTTAATTTATTCAAGAGATAAGTCCAATAAGTAATACAGATCCTAATATAACAAAAATTATATTGAATTTAATATATCAAAGGAAAAAATGAAACTCTCATTATATGAGACCTATATTATTTAGATTTCATATTTATATAATAATATACTATAATTATATTACATATTATCCTAATAATTTTCTATTTAGTTTTTTTTGAAATAATATCCTAAAAATTATGCCGATAAGGGAATAGATCTACAAACATTGATTTTTTCTAACTTCATATGGTCGAATACATAAATAATTTATATTATTATTATATTACTGTTAATATAGATGTTGTTTTCATCATAGAATTTCATAAAATAGTTATATTTATATCTTAATAGAAATTAATTCATGATACTTTTTTATATTTTCATTATAGGGTCATATTTATCAATGATAATGTGGAATATTATAAAAGATATAAAAATTATGTGAGGGATACTAGGATTATTATTTTTTATTTTGGAATAATTGTTTAGAAACATAGTGAACATGATATCAAGAACCATTAAATGTAAATATATTATAAGGGTATAATTTTTAGGATAATTTTTTGAGAACACTTGATTAAACGATTGATAAATCATAGTTTAACATAACTCATGAAAATGATAAAATAAGGTATTGATTAATTTTTTAAGAAATAATATAGACAATGTTTTTAAAATTGGCATGGAAAATTTATTGATTATATTTTTGAGAAGTTCATCACAATTTTTGGATACAGTTATATATTGGTTATGTGTGATTTTATAAGGATATTTTTAATTTCTAAAGTAATATACTATTTTTCTATAGTTTAATTTATGAGAGATTTAAATGTTTTTTGGAAAAAATTATTTGTATGATATTATTAGTGTACATGAATACATGGGAATATAATTTTATGAATTGATATTATTGTTTGAGGAAATATAGGTAAATTAATATTTCCTAATAGGGTAAGGTAAATGTAATATTAGAGGTTATATCCTTAATGATAAATATGATAAAATTACCCTAACCTATATTTATTAATTATTCAAAATTAATATTATGAAGAAAATAATTAATTAATATTGTAGAATTTTATATATCAAGAATTTACTATAAATTTTCTTCAATTTTTGTTAATAGCGTACACCACATAAAACATTGAACTAAAAGGATATCATGATATGGTTAAACTTTTGTAGCATTGGTATTTAGTTATTAGGATTTAATAGGAGTAACCATATTATTAAATATTTTTCAAATGAATTTAATGGTTATTTTGAATCCTAATGAAATTCAATTCATATGGCTAATGAATAACATCATTTTATTCTTGAATCTATATTTTTCTTAATATTTCTAATTTTATGTGATATGAAATATTATTTCAAGAAAAAAAATGAATAAATAATTATAAAGTGATTTATTTTTTACATTAATTTAATTTGAAAATTACATGAAAAAATGGGTTGTATATTAAGTATTCTAACATGTCATTTTCCCTATTAAAATTAGCTTTCACCATATGTTATGATATAATTTTGAAATTAAATTTTAAAAAATTGATGTAATATATGGATTTATCATAATAATATTATCTCAGGAATCATTTTTTTAAATGGTATATTTTATATGAAGAGAAAAAAATTTATTTTTTTGATATAAATTGACTTTTATTACATTATTAGTATATAAGTATGAATTTTAAGCTCATGAATCCTTTTTTAAAAAACCAAATATTAATTTTATATATTAAATTCTAACATTTTAGAAAAAAAATTAATTTAAAAACCCATATTTTTCATTTTAGAAAATAATTTATATTTTTCAAAAAAAAAATTCTACATTATAAATTTTGGTATTTTGAATTTAATTTTTATCAATTTTAGAAACATAATATAATAATGTGGATTTAAAATAAAGAAATAATTTTTCCAAGTAATTTTATATATTTTATTTTATTTTCATTAAATGAATGGATAAATTATTTTCATTTGTACTAGTTAGTTCGGTAAAAATAAATTTGGGAAAAATGGGTTTAACAATGAGAGATAGACAAAAAAACATGCTAAAAACATGTATGAGAATGGGTTGTTGAGTAAATTCCTGATATTACACCTTCACATTAACATTATTTCCATTAAAGTAGCTACATTACATGTGATTGAGTTCTTATTATTAATTTTTTTGGGTATTTACTAAAATATCATCTCATCTAACATATTAAAATAATACTCATGTCGTAACTTTTTTTAACAACACAACCAAATTAAATAAGTGAAAACTATATCCAACCCCAACCGAAAAATTCATTGAAACATTAATTGGGTTTTATCATTATCCAAATACCATCCCTCAAATTCTTAAACCACGTTTCGAAGGAAATAATCCATTAAGTGAGGTATAAATTTTTAAGAGCTAATTTCTCATTTCTATTATTTATGTTCCTTTATTATTCCTCAAAATACATTACACCATTATAAATTGAAAAAATAAATATCATTTTTATAATATTATGTTATTAACATGATTTTAGATGATTTTAAAAACCATGCCTTTTTCATTAAGAAAAAAAGTGAAATTTTCATAAGTATGGATACCACCTCAATAAATGAACATATTTTAATCTCCTTCACATCCTTATCTACCTGGTAAAAAATTATAAATTAATTTTATATGTATGAAAAATATATCAATATAAATTTCATTAAATGATAATCTATATTACATTCTATTCCCCCCTCTGAAAAAAGAAATCTCCATCCATATTTATGTGTGGACTACCACCTCCATAGATTGATGTAATTTTCCTAATATTACATTCATTGATGATTTCATTTTAAATTTTATGATTATATATGATAAACATATTTCTCTATAATATATATCACTATTTTATTTCTTCATGTATATAATAAAAATTAATCATCTTTATATCATTAACATTGATATTAATAAAGAACATGAAAAAAGTTCAACACCATATTTATTTTCAAAAAACATGAGTAAAACACTCAAGTGATGTAATTATACAATAATAAGAATTTTAAAAACATAAATGCATCTATCATTATTGTTTTTGTATGATTAAATATGAAAAAATAAGGGATATCAATACTTATTTTATTAACTTATTTATGAATGACCAAGATTATTAACACCTGATGTTGAAATAAGGTTATAAAAAATATATACATGAACAATGTTTTTTATAATGAATAGTATTAATGGAAATGTATATGAATAATTTTTTAAAATATTTTATTATTATGTTTGTATTTATTATATATGATTTTAATTCACTTATATAGACAACAAGGTAGAATATAGGGGACTAGGTACCCTAAAAATCTGTCATTACATTATAGAATTTCATATTGAACTTTGTCCTTCCCAGTTATTCAATTATAATGATGTTATCTCATTAATTTTTGGGGAAAAAGAAATTTCTAACCAAATTAATTTCACTTAAGAGTTTTAATTTTATTTTTTAAAACTAAGGATGCCTTTGAAAGATTACCCACAAATATGAATTTTATAATGATTAATGATAAATATTTCAAGAAAGATATTTTCATGATTTGTTATTAATATTCCACTATATTGTTAATGTTTTATATCTCAAATAGACTTATGTTTAACTTTTTTAGCTATATAATTTTATTATTATATAACTATTTTATGTGATAATATATTTGGTGTTATTCAATTTAATTTAGAATGTTATTTTATATCATTTTTAAGTTTAATAAAAACTATTTTTATTTCAAGGTTTTCTTTATAAAAATTAAATTATTTTCATTTGGATGTTTTATGAAACTCGTTTTATTTCCATTGGTTCTTATGTTTTTTAAATTAAATTATTTCAATGTAGCACACCAATGTATGGTTTATGGTCTGTGGGGTCATATATCCCCCATTAATGAATTAGATAAGAGTTTAAATCCTATGAGATATATACCCATGAGTATATTATTGTTTCTTTAAATCATGGGAATTTATGGTTTTGATCATGAATTTAATGTTCCCTATTTTTCTATTTTTTCCATTATTAAAGGATACTATTAATTATGAACTTATTATTTAATGATTATATGATTTTAATAAATAAATATAAGTATTATTATTATTATTATTATTCTATTTTGATATGTTTTGGCTTTATGTTCTTATTCCATGTACATTTAATCTCAATTTATTCTTGTTATGATCACTAATGATGCTATGGTATTTACATTATTCTCATGTTTTTAAATTATGTGAATTATCACATCCTCGATGATATGTTTACTTATCCAATACATAGTATTTGATATCTATGGATTCATATTTTTCATTAACAAGTTTTTATGGGTATGAAATGATAATGAGATATCTATAAGATGGTTTATTTTAGGTACTTTGTGGATAAATGTTCACGTGTTTAATAGAAAAAACTTATTATATATCTAATCTCTATGACATTGAAAAATCAGTTCATGCTATTTTATTATTTATGGTATTTAATGATTAAATCAGGTAAAATGTGTAAAAAAACATGTACATGACTTGGGTGGCCTTAGGGTTATGTTCTATACCTTATCCTAAGTTGTAAGGATAAGTGAACATATGGTTGTATTGACTTGATCACTAATTTGTGGGTATCATAGAGAGATACCTTAACCCTAACATTCCAAAGGACCTCATTCCAAGGTTCTAGTTTTCCGTATACGATTTTAAATATACCTTCCAAAATAATATGATGAGGTTGTTTCTATAATTTTTTTTAAATATTAAATCTTCCATTATTCTATTTTATATTTATTGAATATAATAATTATTTAATTAATAATTCATACTTATGAATCACTTAGTAGAATCTAACCAGGTGAGTTGTGCACATACCCTAAATGCACCCAATGTATATGTGTATATTTTCTAATGTCATTTAAAGTTAAAGTAAAGGTGACACTTGTTTTGTATGTTACTTATGTTAGTATAGTGTGGGATATGGGGGGTGATACTTTGGAATGATCATCTAAATATTCCAAATATATGTGTTGTAGTAATCTTGGTTATTTTTTAATCTTTTTGAAGGATAATTATAGTTCTTCAAAGACAATCCCAAAAAAATTTCCTTCTATATAACCTTTCATAATGAGGTACATTCTATTTTTATTCTTTAGGAAGTTTTATTCCTAGTTATGGAATCTTTGGAAAGGGATTGGTATTTTTTAAGATGTTTTGTTTTTCCAGAGTGAAACTAGATAGGCCATGGTGTGGCATAAACCATTTGACCCCTTCTTTCCTATAATGCACAATGGGTAATGAAACCATTACCAGAGAAGGGAGTGACTCCCATGTGGTATCCATGTATTCCATATCTAGAAGTATCGCCTATAGTATTAGAGGAGGATTATTAGAAATCCAAAAAATAGGTCATTAGGTCTAGGTGATGTCTATAGTTTTTATCAGGCAATGTAGTGAGGAGACACCAAGGTCCCCACTGGTGGGGTGAGTATCCACTAAACCATGGTTCTATATATTCCAAAATTTTATAAATTCTTCATTGTAAACTCATTTTTTGGAGTGTGTTACACTCACTAATGAAATTATTTGGATAATTAGAGCTTCCTTTTCTACAAAAATTTTACATTGATTAAATTCTTTAGACACATAATCCTAAAATATTTTCATAGGTCCCCTAGTTTTTTTGATATCTAATGTGTTATGGGTTCCCCTTGTTTGACTCATTTTCACTCACATATACAATTAATTTTTGATATCATGCATTAAAGTGGGATATCATTCCATTGATTTTAATCATCTTAGTCATGTTTGGACCATGTGATCAAACAATATATTATTGGACTTCATGTTCTTTTATTATAAGGGTAATTTTTTGGGTTTTCTGTTGGCGTGCATTCTATTCATTACTTTATTATCTAATTATATTTGGATGTGGTTTATTTATCTAGATTCCATTGGTTAGGAACTTCTCTTAATGAATTTGAGATCCTTTTTTGTTTGGTTTTGGATCCCATTGTTGTTTTCATGAAAACCCAAACCTGATTTTGGTGTATTCATTGCTAAAAATGTTTGGTTAAACATATATGCTCTTAAATTTCTAAATTATTTACTAAATTATACTAATCAAGATGAAAGAATCATTGATATGTATATAGAAATGGATTTTGAAAAACATTTTATTTTCACCTTGTTTTGGAAATGGAAAATGGTTTCCAAATAATTTTAAACTTTTTTGTGAAATTTGAATCGAAAATAATTATTTTTGATGAAAATTGATGTTAGTAAATTGTTTATTAACTTTGATAATAAATTTTAGAGAAAAGAAAATTTGACATATACATCACATTGGATCTTTATGTCCCATTTATGGGTATTAATAGTTTTCCTTGTTAATGTTTCTGTCAGGATGATCACTTATGTGGTGTTCCTCTATTCCCTAGGCCTTTTATCATAGAGAATTATTTATCTCATTTCGTATGTGGTTATCCAGGTTATCTGTCAATGTGAAACTATTAGTGATCATTTTCTTGTTATGATGTTGTCTTACAACAGTACTAACTGCCTGAGACCTATGTTAACCTAGTAGAGATATTCATTGTGATATTTATTTAAATTGTTTTGACATTGGAATGATATATGATACATTCTTTGATGGTTGTAAAATGATTTATTTGATATTTTTTATAAAAAAACATTACCTATATTTTATGAAATAACTATAAAAGGGGATTTTTTACCATTGCTTTTATATAATTGTTATAATTAATTTATCAATCCATGTTGTTCACAAATTGAGAATAACATGACTATTTGAAATAGGCTTATTAGGGATCAGTTGGGTGGGATCCTACAAATACTATTTGTCTTATACAAGTAACACTCCACTATAGGTGTGTATGACTTGTTAAGTATGGAGTGGGATAGTTTAGGGTGTCTTCAAGAGGAATTTATATTTATGTATTGATGGAATGGGTAGATGGTGATGAGATGGTGTGATGTTTCCCCTGAGTCTCAATAAATAGATATTGGTATTTTTTTGATCTATTTTGTTTTTTTAAATATGTATGGGTTTTTTCATACTACCATGGTTGTATCACTACTTCTCTCTTTATTTTGATTATGTTATATTTCAAATCATGTTATATTTGAAAATATGTGTGATAAGTATTTTATTTCAGTTTGTGAAAATTGTTTCCACCAATAATTGTTTTATGTGTAGGTTCATATCACCATTCTATGGCAGTCATGAATGTCATTCAGGTTATTTCATGGTTTGGTGCAAATCCTAGTTGGATGGATCTTTAGTGTTTGGTTAGGAAAATTTTTCTTTCATGCAGGGTTCTACTTTTTCATGGGAAGTTGGCAGGAAATAGATTGGATTTTTAGAAAATATGTGGAATGTTTTGGGTGATTTCAAGGCTATATATCTTTGTAATGTGCCTTAAGTCAATACAAGATATTGGGATGTACATTTACTACATTGGTTATTGATCGAGATCATTGTTTCTTCTTATTCTATTTAGAGATTTAACTGATATGGTTTCATTTTCTGATCATATCCTTCTATTTTTGGGTATGTAGAATCAAACATGAATGATATATTCCATTTATTCATCAATATGGTGTATTTTAGAGTTCTAGCCAAGATAATTCTCTTCTTGATCAGAATATCCAATAGGCTATTATGTTCAATGGACTAGAATGTATTGAATTTTCATAATGTAACTATATATATGAAACCAAATGGTGGAGGAGACATGGATTGACCATAAGAGTACCAATTCTAGAATCCATCACTTTTTAATTATAAAATGAGGTCCAAGAGATGGAGGACTAGATAGAAAAATTGATCATAACATTGATTTCTTTGAGACACCTGAATCTATCATAGTGAAGTGTGTGATTTTAATTTTTTAGGTTCTTAGAACAAGTTGATGGGACTCTATGGTTTTGAAGAATATGAATGCCATCTTAGAGTTGAAAGACATCAAGGAAATTTTAATTCACCAGTTCTACCATGAATCCTTGATGATGGAAAAGCATATCAAGTTCATCACATTTTTTAAAGGGGATCATTGAGTGATAGAGTACATCGACAGTTTGTATAAGTTGGTTCATTTTTCTTATGAGGTGTTTATTAATGATAATAAAATGGATCATAAATAATGTCATGTAATTATTCCTAATATAAGATCATAAGAATATATATTTATTCTCACTCCCTATGAAGAAGTGGTCAATATTTCTATTATGGGAGAGAGATATGGTGGGAAAGGAGTGTTTTTTTATCTTCCCTTCTTTCCGAAGGAAGTTTCTGTGGCTCACATAGGAAGAATATGAAGTGGAATGATAATATCATGGGTGGTAAATGTAGTTCTTGGTATTTTTATTTTCCTACTCTATCAACAATGGTTACTAGTGTACACTTGACTTTCTATTATTGTGGAATGTTATAGGGCACCCATCGAACATACCCAGTACCTATGATAAAATAATGTGAATGTGCTCACCGAGTTCATCTAGAAATATTCCATTAATCTATTTCTACTTATCATTATGGTAAGGGATCATAATCTCCAAAGGATACTGTGTAATGTTTAGACACGTCAGTGTAAATAGGGATCCATGTAGATGCCTCTAGAATATATTATATTTATGCAGTGGAGGATTTTCATATTTATGTTGATGTGGGTTATAAAAGAGAGATAAGTACAATTTTTATATCATATTCTATAGAAACTACCTTGTTTGCTACTAACATATTATACTATTTTATATCCTACAATTTATAGTTGTTTTGATCTTTTGATAAATCTCATATCAATTTTTACAGACGTAGAACTGCCTCTTAGTAAGAGGAAATCATAAGTGTTTTTTGTCCTTCATGTTCTCCTTCGATATCTGATGTGGTTAGTATGGGATTTCTGGTTTCTTTCTCTATATCACTTTGAAATCATTGTCGTGATGGATTTGTTGGTATCTCACTATGATGTGATTTATTGTTATTATGATAATTTCATATTCATTAATATTGATGGGTGATCTTATGTGTTTTTAAGGGAGTGGGGAATAAGGTTTATAAAGAAAGAACTTATCTCCCAAAGCACAAGTGACTATTTTATACTATTGTGGTTGAGCCTGATAATGTATCCTATCATGCTGATCTTCTCTTAGGTGTCTGGGATTTACCAAAGGTTTTACTAGAAGACTTATTCAGTCAACCTCTAGAAGGTGAGGTAGAGTAATACAAAAATTAAGTTATAGGTACTCAGCTAATCTCGATCACATGATATCATATAGGAACAAAAATTTTAAAATAGAACATCAGTAAATTTAATTATAGGCTAGAGAAAGTTTTTTTTAATATAGTGATTCATCATAGTAGGCCCTTACATTATATTAAAATTATGTTTATTTTTATCTTCATATATATATATAATAATAGATGAAAAACCAATTAGAAAATAAAAATAAATATCTCCTTCCATATTTGGTTGAATTTTATAATATGTTATAGGGGAATGTGGTTTTCAAATATAAATCACTATTCTGGTCCTCATATACATAGGGTTCAGTATTAAGTTATTCCGATGGCCTATTCCAAGATAAGGTGTTCCCAAATTTAATATCTTCTAATTATTTTTTCCTAACTAAATATCTTCCAGTGTTTATGTTCTTGAAGAACCAGATGTTCCACCAGTATATTAAACCCATTATGGTGGAATTTGTGGGTAATGTATGTGTATATTCACGATGTGTTAATTATTATGTGAACTATATTTTTGGTTCTATAAATCATGAGGAATCACTACCTTTATGTGAATCCATCAAAATATAATTCCACTTTATGAGAGGTAATGTTCATGGGGTGAAATATTACAGTACATGGCCTTTCAGTTGATCCTAAAATGAGAGTGATTTATTTTCATCAAAAAATCTATAGTATGTCTTCAAGTTTTGAGTCATCTTAATTCATGTATTTTTTTAACTATGTTTTGTAAAAAATTTCATTAAGAAAACATTTCTATAATCATATCTTACCAGGAAAGAGGTTAAATTCATTAGGTGTAATAAATTTCAATCATCTTTTGATTAGTTGAAATATGGAATCTGTTATCAACCACTCTTTTAATCTTTCTAAAACTTGATAAGTCTTATTTAGTATTCTCTAGTAATTAAGGTGACTGTTTGGGATTTATTCATGTGTACGATTACCATCTGTAGGATTATGATTCCTGATATATTTTTACAAATTATAATAATTACCCTATTCATTACATGGGTCTCACAATTTTTATGTGTGTTCATAAGTGTTGGAGAGTTCAACTTTTAATGGAATGGTTTTAAATCATTTCAAATCAAAATACAATGTGTTATATCTTGTATCAGAAAATCATGAAGATCATGCAGAGGGGAATGGTGGAGTTTCATAAAACATTTTAATTCAATAACATCTATGACCCTAGTAAGGGGAAATTCATCGTTGACTCACTAAGTAAGAAATCTTGTTCTAAACATATCATTGAAGATAAATAAGAGTGGAATAGTTTTGTTATTTATTCTCATTTTCTACTAGATGTAAAAAACGATGACCAAGTATGGTTCTTACCAATGTTTTGTTATCATCATCTTTCATTGAGACTACTTCATTAGATTAGTAATAGGATTACTTGTTTATAGGAATCAAGGAATCCTAATATGGTGGGAGACCATTTTATCTTAGCCTTTCTCTTATGATGGAAATATTTTCTTTAAGATATGGATCGTTTTTTATTTATCTACAAGAAACACAAGATGCACAATCGTAATATTTATTCACAGTTAATTAATAATTGAATAGTGATAATGTATTATCAAATGAGATGGTGTTTCATGTGGATGAGTTTGAAGCTAAAATTTTTTTACAATGGGTATCACTGTTACACCTACCAGGGGATTATGTTAGAGAACTAGAATCCTTCAGGTATCCAAAAAACTACATCTATCTCATTATGGAAATGGGATAACGTATCCAGGGAAATCATTTTCTGATTCCCAATAACCATTAAGGAAGGACTGAAATCAAGGTGTTGAATGATCGATTGAAAAAAATGTATCATTTCATTCCAATTAGATACACCGCAAGGGATAAATATCTCATTATGTCAGAAAAACATGAAATTATGAGGTTTTATGTGGTAACATCTTCCATGGACTCCAATAGTGATCCAAGAATTAATTTCATTTTTCTAAAAGTCTCCATGACGCTATGGGGACTCGCGTTAGGTAGATTTCATAATACCATCCACATATATATGGCCAGATAGATCATACTCTTTAGATCATGGAGGATATTCTCTTTAATTAACACATGTATTTCATTTGATCTTTGAATAGTGAATTGTTACTCAATGTGTTATCCTATAATAATGTTTTACAAAATTCAATCAGACTGTATCTCTTTGAGGATTTGTTTAGATTACTATGCACGTCACATATTTTTTTGGAGGTAGGAAAGTCCTGTCATTTGGGACTAAATATCATGTAATGGATTTATATTAAGAATTCAGATTTACATTAATTATTAGTTATATCTCAGAGTTTTTATTAATCTTATACTAATTGATGAACCCATAATTGGGTGTTTTATATTGGTGATTAGGTCTTCTATATTTGCTCTCCTTAGTTTTTTATGTGTTTGGTTAAAAAATAGGATATGTCAATCCTATGATATGTCAGACCATATTGATATCTCTACATCAGTTAGATTAGTTTCTTATCTATTGTAATTTCTTTCTCAGTCAACTAGTATCCATGATTTGTTTCACGTATATCATCTCAAAACCCGTTAACACAATTATTACCATTTTTTTGAATTAAGGTAAGTTAAGTTGGAGTTTGATGTTTTAGTCATGGAGTAGATTTTGGTTATTGTTAACTCTTCTAGTAAATATAAATATGGGATTTCTATTTTTTTCAATGTGATATGAAATAATAGATTTTTTCGATTTTACATTGAATTCTGAATCATTAGAGAGGGAAAATATTCCTCATGACTTCTTGGATCTTCCTTCTTCCCCTTGTATTTTTAGAGATAAAAAGTGTCACTCTATTGTGATAATTACATCCCATCCATGGGGATTATTGTTTCATAGGATTCAAGATATTCTCGACTAGGTATTGAATCATTGGAGATAGTTTAGGGACTATTTTATATTTTATTCTTATTCCATTGAAAAAATAGGATGGTACACAATATGACCCCTAAAATTTCACGAAATGGTGTCTTATATGTTCCAATGGAAGAGCCTTCATACCCATAGCAAGGTACGGTCCAACGAATCACTATTTTGTGGTCTACCTAGGATCAATATCCAAAAATCAGCACCATGGTCATGGTGGAGTTCATGTTTAGTAAGAAAACCTAGGCCTTTGGCTACAGCTCATTGTCATAGGCCATATTGGAAAGTATATATATTTTCTATGAAGCCAACCAAATACATGGTCAGAAGCCAGCAATTCTTGGTGTAACATATTTTAGAATTTTCAAAAGGCTGAATTGGCTGCCTAATTTAATGGAGAGCTCTATGATCATTTATAGAAACATTGATAATTTTAATGGGTTGATTTTACATGTTTTGACTTCGATTTAAGCCTATAAACCATTCCTTTTCATGTCCTATATTAGATATTAATATTTTATTGATTATTATTATGTTCTAGGGTAAACATTTAGGCGTCATTATATCTACTATAGGTGAATCTTTCTATCATTAAAGCTTTGAACCTTGAGTTTTTACATGGAATTTGATTAGACCATTCGAGTTCAAGTCATGTAACTGGACCCCTGAATTTTGATTCATTTTTTTCTTTTCTTTGATGGATAATTTTGTGGGTTTCCTAGTGTGGTGTGATATTTTCATTCCTCATTAATCTAATTATGTTTGGTTATTTTTAATTTATATGTATTTCATAGGGTATTTCATACTCTTGTTTTTTTGTGATCCCTTATTCTTATTTGTGTTGGATCCCATTGTTTTATCATGGGAACCCATGTGTGATATAGGTGCTTTTGTCTCTATTCTATATGTTTGTGAATCATGTATATTATTGGTTTTCTAAATGGTTTTCTAAATTATGATTTTTTATACATGATTCATTAATATGTGAGCGTAAATGGATTTTAAGATTGTTTTCTCATTATCTTATAAAATTAATGATGGTTTTCAAATAATTGTGAAATGTTTTGAGATATATTATTAAAATCATGATTTTGATGATAAGGATTTTTCAGAATTTTTTTATGAAATTTTATAAGAACATGGAAAATGATTTGATATATAAATTGCATTGGAGACTTTGTAATATAGGATGATGTTAAGTGTTGGTAATTATCCATGTTCCCATTAGTGGTGATCATAAATTCCCTAGGCCAAAAGTCTTAAAGAAATTATTATCTCACATCATAGGGGGTTTTTCCGAGGGTGAGTTCCTCTATTCTCCATGCCTAATTTCCTAGGTACATGATTAGTGAACAATTTCGTAATTTGATATTATGGTAAAAGTTACCTAGCTATCATGATCTTCTATTATCCTTAGGTATATATCATTTTTTGTTTACTTTTCAATATTTTTTCTATTAAATGATATATTTTACAAGATTAGATAAATTTATAATGGATTAATTTACATGTGTTTAGACATAGCGTTACCTAGATTATGTGTAACAAATTTAAAGAGTGTAATTTTAAGAATTATTTTTATATAAATTTGAAAAATTCATTATAATTCCATGTTTTTCAAAAATGGACCATATTTTGATTATTTTATAGGTATTTATTATTGATCATTTTTTTGGGAACCTACTGATCTTTTTTATCTCACACCTAACACACAAAATTACGGGTCTATATACCTTATATTGTCTCATGATATTAATGGAAACATGAAACAGTTTCGGTCGGAATGGCCCGAAGGCCTTCATTTTTTTATTATTCTGATAATCTACCTTTCAAGGGATGAGGTGGAACCCTTAAAAGGACTGAAGGCTTAGAGACAATTTCATGACTCGTAGGTCTTAAAGGGAATCTCCCAGAAAAGACAAATAAGAACTGCTCCTCCCCAGCATGTGTCATGATATCAGCACTCCAACTTCGTAGGGCTGGTCGGCTAGCTGTCCTATGAAAATATTCATAGGCCCGGTACCAATGGAAAATCCATGCCCTTTCATTCTTCCAATTCTGGTAAGCACTGGTCTAGTGAATGTTCCTGCCCTGAATCCTCCTCTGAAGACTTGTCCCTTGTAGTTTGACTGGTACATCTGCATTCATGTGTCCTGAAGGCCTTGGGGTGGCCCAAATGCCTTAAGGTGGCCCGGAGGCCTTGAGAATCTACTGGACCGAAGGCCTTGGGTGGCCTGAAAGCCTTTCATTACCCGAGGACCAAATCGGTGGCCCAAAGGCCCAGATGGATGAATAGTTCCAACTGCTACAGTACCAAACAATATCTTCTATAGTACCCGCTATAGTATTGAATAGTATGTGCTATAATACCCGCTACAGTGGATGCTACAGTACTACTGTAGTAACTCGGAAATAAGCCTCCACCCGGATTTGACCTCAGGCCTCTTGGATGCACCTACCGAGTCCTCGCCAACCGGGTTAAGGCTCGTGAGTGTAACATGATACAGTTTGGAAGTGTGTTATGTGTTTTTTTTGGTATGGGTAATGGGTTGTGAGACATTTAGGTTCTTCCCACATATCTTATAGAGTGGTTATTTAAAGTATTGGTTGTAATTTTTTATTTGTTTCTGGACGTGCAACATATATTTTCTTGCTACCATGCTTTTATCACTACCATAGTCATGATTTTTATTATATAATGTTTATTCTCTAGATAAATTTCTCTATATGTATGTTATTTATCTCATTTCATGTTGGGAAAAAATTTCATTGGTCAATGATGGGGTCTTTTATGTTTGGTTCCATCCCATGGAGATCATGAACAATCATCGAGTGTTGTTACAGTCATGTTCAGAGCCTTTTTAAATGTGTTTTCTATGTCATATCATTAATGTATGGATCTATCTTGAATGATGTTAAAATTTCCAAAATGCTAATTTAATTATGATATTTATTGGAATTTTGTATTACTCCATGTTACTTAAAAACTCATATGTTTAATTCTATTATGGGAGAATGTGTTTCTAATGGTAGTTCATCAATATCAAGGTTCTTGTAACAATTTTTTTGGTATCTAAAATTCTATTTGGGCCATGTCCTTCACTAGCTCGGGTATCTAGCCTATGGATGGACTAGGATTGTACTTAATAGATATTAAAGTATTAAAATTTATTCAATTAGTAAGAATTAAAATGGTATTTTTTCATACTTTTTTAAAAAAAAATATAACAATTATATATACATAGAATTGATTTATCATTAAAAAATGGAAAATAAAATAAACTATATTTATAAATTAACTTAATAAATAATTTTACTAATGAAAATAACATTACTAAAATATTTTAAACAATATGTATGTGAGTGAACATTATTATTGGAAACTAAGAATAAATGAGGAAAACTTTTCATAGAATCATTGTTTTACATCATTTGAAAAAAAAGTGTGAGGAATTATAAATAATTTTTGAAAAAAAAACTAATAACCAAATTAGAATGAAATATTTGAGTTCTGGGATAGAAAAAAACATATGATTTTATATAATGGAAATTGAAACATAAATAATCCTGATAAAAAGTAAGATTGTAACATAAACCATTACAGGTTTCCTAATTTTTGTGTTATCGCCTCATGAATGAGGAAACCACATATGGGTTTTTAATTTTTTATATTTTTTGTTAAAATTAAAAAATACATTAATTAGATGTATATACACTACACAGAAGGATAATTATAGTAAATATAGAACATATTATGCAGAGGGAAATTGATATAAGGAAACCCTTACGCCATGGGTATCCCTCTAATTGAAATCCAATGATAGATAAAAATTGAGTCATACTTTAAAATAAAATTAATTCAATATGTGCATGTTAAAAATATCTATATGATATTATATACATAGAACAATATGAATCCAAGTTGTCAGTATAGGATATGTGTTAAAAAAATAAAATTTACACAATAAACCCTTACAACTTTTGTATGATTTGATTCAAATCCACTTATAAATTAAAAATAAACAATGAAATATTAAATAACATTAGTAATTATATAATCAAGTCCAAATAAATTTTAGAGGAATAATATACATCTTAATAATAAAAAATAGTTATGTAAAAACCCATGTATGGAAGAATGGAAATGAAGATAAAACCCTTACCTTAAGTCTCGAATTTCTTCATATACCCCCTAAACACCTTTTTAAAACATTTATACATATTATAAATATATATAATAACTATATTAATACTTTTATTACTATATACCACTACTTTATATTTTCCAACCTCCTTTTTATAAATAATTCTTCATTAAAAAATATATATCGGGGTTGACTGTTTGATTTTCAATGAATGTTTCGGTATGATGGTTCTAGCCAATGTATATTGGTCATGGTTTCATAGACTAAAAATATATTTTTTTAAACATTATATTTATTAATTATATAAAATTTTAAAACTATCTATGTAATGTGTTGATGAAAAATGGAATACATCACTTCATCGAGGCGGTAGTTCGCACATACACACAAGTGATGTATTTATTATTCAAATCATGGAAAAAAATAAAAAATTATTATATAACTATAGAAACATAATTATGATATAAATATAAAATATATAATAGTTAAATCCATCTATATATACATACTCTTGAGCTGGTTCTGAAAAATAAATTACATCACTTAGTTGAGCAGGTACTCCATACGTATGGATAGGTTGTGCTTTCATATAAAATTAGACGAAAAGAACATATAAAATTTTTTTAATATTTAAAAAATTTATTTTTTTATAAATAAATATACTAATATCATTATTTTTAAATTTTTAAATTATATTTTTATTATAATTAAGAGGAATGAAACTTGAAAAATCTGGGTAAGGAAATTTATATCTTCATTGGACAATCTCCATTTAAAAAATTTTTGAGGCTTCTTGGAAGGGTATTTTTGAAATAATATAATATTTAGGCCACATATAATGGTGTTATGAAGGTAATTATAGGTTTCATCATTTAGGTATGTTTCTAAAGTGGTTTGGAGATCTGAAAAGAGGTCACCCTTTAATAATTTAGGGGAGTGGAACCCTTGTAAATACTCAAAACAATAAAATAATATTATTTATTTTCTATCAGGAAGTAGAAGAATTGGAAAATTTATCAGAGATAGGATATGTTAATATGTAAATAAAATATAAAAAATAATATTTATATAAATTTTAGTAATAATAGAATCCTTATCTCTTAGTATAAATAACCGGATAACTCAAATAACCCTTACCATGGTGTTAAATGTTTTACTATATTAACAATTATTAATGGCAAAAAATTACATTGACCTTATTACATGAAATTTATTATTTGGATTTAAAATATTTAATTGATTTTATAAGATTTATATCATATAGTTGGATGAAATTAATTCAAATATATTCAAACAAAATTCATATAAACCATTTTTAGAATTAATAAATTTTTAAATATAAAAATGATTCAATTCTCAGTCGCATCAAGATAAAAACCATTATCTAAATGAAATTTTTTTTATTTATTATAGAAAATTTAAATTTCATTAAAATAATTCACCAATATTCAATATTTTAATATATTAATAAAAAAATACTATACAAAAAAATTTCCTAAAAATATATCCATTTACATTCAAATGATATTATCATCATATCTTACCTTTTAAAAATCAATGTATCAATGATCTTACATTTTTTTCAACATTTAAAATTATAATATAATATTTTTATCTATAAAAATAATAAAATTTATATTTTTTATAAAAAAATAATTATATAAAATAATTATTGTAAACAAAAAATTTTAGTTTATCCAATAATTAATAGAACAATATTTCTTATTATTGTTTTATGATTTCATTGATGTATATAATTGAATAGAATAATTTCTAAATGAAATATATCATTAGTTTCTATTGATATCCCTCAAAATAAAATTAATATTAAAAAAATAATTCAATAGAACTGTTTAAAACAAACTCTTCAGAATCAATTGTGTTTTATAATGTGCTTTTTACCCCTTTTATTTAACCATTTAATTTATTTATCAATTTATTTTTAATATATTGTAATTGTTTCATTTTAATTTTTATTAAAAAATTATTCAATTAAGTTTGTTCTGGAGTGTCTCAAAAGCTATAAAACACATCTAATTTATTTTCAATGTAAATATATTTTGGAATCTCATCTGGTTACACGAATTATAGGGATGTAATAAGAAAGAGTTTTATTTCTTTACTAAAAGAAATTACAACCTAATGAGACATGGAAAAGGACTAAAGAATCTATTTAAAAAAGATACATATGCAATTATGAAATGAAACACTAATTATAATAATGATATTTAAGATAAAACTACATTCCAATGCATAATCAATTGATATGTTTAGATCAAATACTCAATACTGATTGATTGAAGAAAAGAAAAGAATAGTAGTAAAAATAAAAAGATGGATCATTATAGTTGATAGAGTCATAATAATAATTCTAGCATGTGTAGATACCTATCTAGAAAAAAATATTCTAGTATCCATGGTTTGATGGATCCACGTTATAATATAACTACATTAACTTTTTCACGCATCTTAAATATATGTCAACGTATGTTTTACTACAAATTTTGAAAATGAAACTAATATTTATTTCAATTCCATTTATGGATATGATTATGAATATGAAAATAATAATGTTAATGTATTATATAAAAAATAAATAATTGTTACAATATATTTTTGGAAATATCTATTTTAAAATAAAATAAAATCTGAAAAAATAATTAATATCCTATATAAAAAAATATAATCAACAAAATTAGAATAATTAATTTTATGTATTAATTCCTAATAAATATTTTCCGGATGATTCAAAAAATTAAAATCCGAAATATAAAAAATCATAACAAAAAGATTCAATTTTTGAAACTAATATCTGAAAATAAAATAAATAATATTTTTTTCTCAGAATGATCATGTTTTTGAATGGAAATTTAATATTTTTTTGGATTACATTACTCAAGTAATGAATGAATAAAAAATATTTCCAGCATGATAGTATCAGAAAACTAATTATAACTTATTTATATAATTAAATGGTTTATATTAATAATTATAGTTCACAAAAATAGAATGAAAAATTAAAATATGAAATTATTTATCTACAAGTAAATCTAACTAATTTTTGTGGAATGAAGAGTTTTTTAGTATAATATTATATCAATTTTGAATCACAATTTATGTCATGATTGTATTGTTAATAACATTCAATTACAAAGGTTTAACAAAACATTCTATATTAAATTCTTGAAATGAATAGTTTCTAGAGTTATATCTCTTAAATTTATAATAAAGGGGTATTATATAATTGATTTTTCATTGATATTTTACAAAAAAAAAATGATCATACAAAAACATTTTTAATAGTGAATTCATCTTCTAGATTACCCATAGTTAAATGTTAAAAATCATATTGGGTTTCTAATAACTCAATTACTAATTTGATTAGACCCATGGAGGTTTTTGTACAAATATGTCAATATTATAGATACTTCAGCATCTACATTCTGTGTCACAAGGATACTTGATATAAGGATAGAGGTTATTGTATACACATGTTTAGTGATCCTTCACACTTTTTATAGTTTAATCAATGTGATTGACATTTTTTCAACTATACAATTAATTTTAATGGAATGATTAATGCTATAGGGAATTATGTTTCTTCTAAACTACTAAAATTTAAAATGTATTATTTATTTGATGGATTAAAACAAATTCATTACATTTTCAAAAAAATGTGATGATGGGATGAATATAAAATTTCATTATGATATATTAATATTTCCTATGGTGGAAATAATCATTTTTATTTAAATAGAATAAATAATATTTATTATGTAGATTTTTATATACTAAATAGTTATAGTGTAAGGTGTTTTAATATTGTATAAATAAATGATATATTAATTCATAGGACACTTGTTCATGAAAACCAGTAACTATTTCATAAATTATCAAAGAATGCATAGGATCTAGATTTACCTAAATTTAATATATGTAATTTTATAATGTGTGATAGTTTTTAAACGGTATATAACATTGGGAAAATATTAATTCTATTAATGATTTAAAATATACTAGAACTATTTATTTATTATATATTTATTTACTTGGCCTAATGAATTATAATATTTTATATGTAAATCAATATTATATTGGAACTATTGATGATTATTAAAGGATTACAAGGTCTTATTTTTCATCTCAAGATTGTGAATATTTAATTAAATATTTTTTAAATGAGTAAAAATAAAAAACAATATATTATCATATCTATTATATTTTGTAATACCCTGAGATTTTAGAAGAACAACATTGTCTTTAATAGCATATATGAAATGAAAATTAATGTTTTAATGACCTACAAAATTTATATTTTTAAATTTAATATATGCTATAGCATATAATATATGCAATACCATCATCAAATAATACAAGATACTCTAAAAATATTATATATTAAACATGAAGATTATAATTGGGAAATTATGTTATTGGATATGAATAGGAATAACTAATTTATGAAATATATGTTTTACATATTCTCATTGGATGATGAATGACTTGAAAAAAAAATCATTTGAGTAAAAAATAAACAATTTTCTAAAAAAAATTATATTCCCTAAAAATGTTTTCAACTCATTTGGAATTATTTTTTATAGTGAAAATTAACAAAATTTTTAAAAAACTAATTTTAAAAAATAAAAAACACTTTTTAAATCCTTATATTAAAAATTCATAGGATTATATTTTAATAATTTTATGAAAAGATTAATTTTTTGACGACTAGGGAAAATGTTGTTTTCATTAAAAATGTAAATTTCATTTTAAACATTTTAAACTCTCTATTTTTATGAAAAATGTATTCAATGAATTATTAGTTCAATAATAATATAATTAATTAAATTTTTATAAGAGGAATCAATTTAATAATAAATTTTTATATTTAAACATTCTATTCTTGTGAAAATATTCTCTTTGGATAACCACTTATTCTCCATGTCTATAGGTTGAACTATAAATTAAAATTTCCCTATTATATTTTAGGAGTTTAAAAAAAAATATTCCATATTATTAATCATAAAAATTAATTTTATATTTCAAGTTCAACTTAACTTTTTACAATCATGAATATTAAAAATTAGAAAAATTAAATGTCCCACTTATAGATAAAACATGTCTACTATGTGGTCAATGTAAAGAAATAAGGGAATTAAATCCATTAAAATATATCTAAATCCCAATTTATTTTCATATTTAGACCTTATAAAAATAAATATATAATATATAGTCAATTGGAATCTTTTTTCCTCAGAATGACATTATTATTTTTTTGTCATTTGTTAAATTTCCTAGAAGTTTCCAAGTGTCATCGTTCCCCTGATATAAATGGGAAACTCCCCTTCTATCCATTACACACTCCAAATTCAATATGGATAAAAAAATATAGTGCCCTAAATCCTCTCTAAAATCCATTCACACGTCTTAATGTCATTGGTTTTCTTATGAATCTATCATAAAAATTAATTAGGTGTAAACCTAAAGAGTCTCACTAAAAAAGAGGTATCCACTTAACCATGCATTATCATTATATTTCGTCCCCACCTCCATTAATTATTAATAAATAATTATAATATAGTAACCAGAATAACTTACTCATATAAAGAATTTTTTTTATTAATGTTATGACCTAACTCTGTATATGTTTATCTCAAATGGGAATTGAAGTTGTGGGTTGTGTGTATGGTGGACTACCATCTCGTTAATTGAAATAATTGGTTTTACATCACCATCTATCATTACTAAGTATATTGATAGATTTATTATATTAATATGATAATTTTAAAATTAACTCACTTCAGGAAATATTATATCACATATATATTTCTTACTTTCAAATTTGGGAGGGATACATTAATGTTAATATTTTGTATGGACGACTACCTCCTCAAGAAGCGATGTTATTTGTTCTTAATAATGATATAAATGGAAGTTAATGAGGATTTAATTAAAAAATATTATATATATATATAATCATAATGATTATCTTAAAATGAACAATTATTTATTTTTATTTCATTCTATCCATCGAAAAATGGAAACAACGTTCATGCATATGTATGGCCTGAAATCTCCATAAAAGGATAATTTTATCATTATATATATAAATTTTATGAATGAATTTAAATATTTATATAATTAAAATATATGAAAATAATTTAATTTTTAATATTATGTTTATGATATAATTTTGATAAATATATAATTACCAAAACTACCGAACCAAAACTTTAATTAACAATGAAACTGTGAACACCCAAAATTGATGAGTTTAATAAAGTGATATTAATAAAAGGATATTGAAACATTATAAATTGATAATATATGATATAATAAGTATTTTTATTCTTCGTTAATAGGTATAAAATAAATTTACATTTTTTATATTGGGGGATAGTGTTTATTAGAAGAATAGAAGACTCAATGTAATGGTTTTGTAACTCAATTTCCATTCATTTGGTTAAAATTTTACAACATTGATCATGTTATGGATTGAATATCTATGAAATTTTCTATAACATTAATATTTTTATTTACACTTTTAACTTCTTGAATTATATTTTTGAAACATATTTACTTCTTTTATTTATTCTTATTCCAAAAATATGAACTTTTATGGGTTTTTCGTCTCACTTTTACTTCCATGAGATATATTCCATATTCACCACTTATTTCATTTTATTGGTGTATATAATTCACATTTGATATGATATATCATGAATAAATTTATCTTCATGGTATTTTAAATTTAATTTTATTTTATTTCTTTCATGGGGTTTACGATTCTGAAGTTTCCAATCTGATATGATTTTATATTAAAATCTATTTGATTATCAAGATTTCTTATACATATAATTTGGGTGGTGAAATAATATTATAAACCTATCAAGAAACAAATTATTTTTATTATACCTACTAATTCATGAAAATTTCATGCATTCTTTCCATTTTTTTGTCTAATTGGTAATTAAAATTACTATGAAATTATTTTTATGAGAATCTAAATTTATTTTTATATTCATCTAAAAATCCTTAATCAAAAAAAAATGTTTTTAGAAAAATTTATAAAAATAAATATAGTCCAAATGATTTATTAAAGTAATTTTTACCCCTAATTGGATTCTTAAAATAAAATTTCAAATGAATATTCCATTCAATTTCCAAATAACTTCCACATGGATTTTTTAAATAGAGAAAGAAAACATTATTATAATGTGTATGACATGAATCTAATTTCCCACCATCAATACCACTAATTTTTAAATGAACCCTTTATGATATTGAATGTTATTTCCAAATATATTGATTTTTATACTACTATGTAAATTTTTAGTTTTAAAAATTGAATTTCAATGTTGAATGGTAATTTTCCTTAAGAAATTTTTTATTATTATCTTAATGCAATTTCCATTAATCAATGACAAAAAACGTAATAATACTTCATCCCTACTAGGGATATATTTTAATGATACCATACTCTTTATTTTCTCAAGATGTTTTGTGAACGTTTTTATAGGGGATATACCAGTTCGTTACCATTCATATTACTATTTATAGGTCATGATAATGTTTACTGATTAGTGTAATTTTTAATATTTCATATGATAGTTTTTGAATAAAAATATTTATTTTGATTGTGTTTCACCCAATTAATATGAGTAATGCATTAATGTTATTAGGTTATGGGTGAGGCATAGAATTATGTATCTGTTTGATGCATCAGAATGTCTCATGAAACAAAATATATTCACTGTTTGGTTTAGGCCTTACTCGTTATTTAAATTACATGGGAAAATCCCATGATGTTATTTTGATAATTCAACACATGAGGCATTGATTATGACTTTCATATGTCGAGAATTATACAATCCATTAGTGTTTTTTCTATTATTTATTCCCACATGTTTATTTGAATAGTTATGATATATGTGCATTAGATTCAAGATCATTCGATTATTTATATGGAATTACATTATCATTATATATTTCATCCATAATATTATTTAGTCATTTATTAAATAGAATTTATTTTTTATATTTTCCATTCCATTTTGATTATTCTTATTGATTCAGGATTTCTTATATAGTAGACGTCCCCTTACATAGAATTTAACCTCACATTTTTCTTATGTTTCCATTCCCTAGGATGACAATAAGTTTATTATTGCTTATATGTAGGTATATTCTAATGTAATGAATAATTTTTAAATGAGATTACTATGTTTTATTTTAGGAATCAATTGTTAATTAAGATCTTATTATGTATATAGTTTACCAAGAATACTATACTATACAGTCTTTTGGGATCCGATTCCTTTTATATAATCCCAATTTAATAATGTAACCACCAACCCTAGGATACTTGGTTTATGTTCTTTATAGTTTGTATCAATGTATGTTTAGTATAAATATTGAGAACTATATTTCTTAAAACAAATATTAGGAAATATATACTTTTGAATGTCTTTGATCATTATTCTATGCATAGGTTAACATCCTAGAGTTTTTCAAAATTAGAGATTTGTGGGTTTGCTAAAAATAAAAATAATTATAGATACTACAATTGAGGATTATTCAGGAATAGATGTTTTTAATGGTAATAACCTCAAAAAGGTGTGTCAGGTTGGACTATAGCATTACCTCATCACAAAAATAGGGCTTAGTCACGCCTATTTTGACCTACCTAGGGGATATGATTTTGTTTATTCAAGTTTTATATATATAAAATTATAAAGGATTTCAATGTAATTTATTACTTTAAAACATTCCAAATGAATATGAATTTATGATTTTTAGATTATCTATGCATAAATTTTCAATTTTTTTATGTCAATCACTAGTTTTGAGATTATATATTATGTTTCACAGTGTTATGATCTAATGTGGCATATGAAATTATTTAAAAAAAATTCCTTGAAGAAGAAAGGAAGTTATTTTAGTTTGTATAATCCATGTATAGATTCCCCTAATATGATTAACAATAAAGCTGATGCTAGACATGAAGCTGTAGGTGGATCTCAAAAAATTATATCCATATTAGGGAAATTAAATGAGGTTATAAGAAACTGAATTTCTTGAATGGATATGACTACTGACGAGACACATTCTATTACTATTTTAGACAACTTCATGTTTCTAAACAACCATCATTCAATGGGAATACAAATCCATTTGTAGCTGAGGAACAAATAAGTTTCATATAGATAATATTTCTCACTCTAGGGAGTAATGAAAGGGAGAAGGTTATCCTGGTAGTTTTTCATCTCTCACGAGATGTAGATTTATATTTTTCACTGATAGAAAATACTAAGGATAAAGAAGAAGCATAAAACATGTATTGGAAGGATTAAAATAACTTTTTACGAAAAAATATTTTCCCTGTGAAAAACGAGCTGATATGGAATGAAAATTACGAAGTCTAGGACAAACCAACTAAGAATTGTATTAAATTTTAAATCAATTATTTCTCATTGTAAGAATAATTTAAGAGTTATGGATACCATATTCCCATCCAACGGCCCGAAGGCCTTCAAATTTTTTTATTATAGATAAATCCCCCTTTTAAGGGATGAAGGGGGAAACCCAAAAGACATCATGAACTTAGAAAAATCACATGTGAAGGAAAAAAGAAGATTACAAGAAGACTAGAAACATGGATCTGCCCCTCCCAGTAAATAATCAAAGTAATGATTTCCACCATTACAAGTAAATTTGACGATCAAGTGTCCTGTGTCAAAGCACAGGCCCGATCCGATGGCTAAATCCATACCCTCTAAAACGGCCAAGTCCGAAAAGCTCTGCAAAGATGAAACGCCAGCTCTGGATCCTCCTCTAGAGCATGATCAAAGTAGACAAGTCCAGGAGTAATGACTTCCCACTTTCGTGGTCAAACCATTCAAACAAACCACTACCACCATTCACATCCAACTCATTCATAAACTAGTAATCACAACACCCAATCCCCATGGAATCCAACCCGCTGCACACCTCATGGCTCTCACCACATGGAATGTTAGAGAGAACAGAAGATGATCAAAGTCGCGAAGCTAAACCATCGTCACCTAGGACTAGATGGCCCAACACCACTATTGAGGAATGTCCCCAATGAGGATATCTGGACCGATCTGAACTAGAAATGCCACATTGGGCATGGATCTACTCAGAATAGTATCGCAGATGCCCCCTCACTAGAGTCTGATGAAACCAAAGCACAAGAAATGGAAGAAACCAACAAGAAGTGGCATAAGGAGACTCCTCAAATCAGAATTGAACCTCTACAAACAAGTATAACTACCAAATAGACGCAATCAACAAGAAAAAACCTTGAATCCGGAATATTAGCCTTGTGTAGAGATCGTAGGACCACCATATTCCCGAACCAAGTGCCCCCCCCCCCCCTCAGCGCCACACCGGGGCCAACGCGGGGGCCATGCCTGAGCGTACAAGGAAAAGCCTCCACCTATTGAATCCGAACTAGGATCTGCCGCCGAGATAGCTCCATCCACCCAGATCCGCGTCGTTGCCTGCCGAATCCACCATCCGCCGAGCATGACCAGACGTAGAAGACGGTGCCATGCCCGAATCAAAGAAGTCGAGCCTAGATCCAACGCCAGGACACCCTCATCCACCAAGATCTGAGGTCGTATCCTACCGAAGCCATCGCCTGCCGAGAATAAAGATGGTGAAGTTTGTGCCTTGCATGAGATAACGAAATTGTGAGCCTCCTCAATGAACCTTGCCAACATCAAGGTGAGGGAAGCCGACGCCTGGCCATCCGATGAGCTCCAGAGGAGGGGAAGGAATGACTTTGATGAAGAAATCCTCGCCCCCATGAGATAGATTATGTCGCCGCTCAGAGGCTACAATGCATTACTATATTTCCTTGGATACCATATTGGTTTTATGATTTTATGTTTGATCATATATTCTATTTTTTAAAAACCTCTATTGAGGCTCTAGGTGGAAGGAGTTTACCAAGAATATGGATATTTTTTGGAGACATTTATAATAATAAAATCCTTTGGTTTGGTATATATTTTAGTGAAAATGATATTTAATGAAGAATGAATTTATATATTGTATAGATAAGATTAAATTAATAGAAGATATTTATTGTTTATATTATATCTAATTTTGAGTTATATTTAGGTTTTTTGAATTTGGGAATGTTTATGGACTTATAATAATATAGTTTTTTAAAAAGGACAACCTGCATGTCAGGTGACAACCCATCACATCCGGTGAGGCTGTAGGTCTTGAACCCACAACAAATAGAAAATATGGTTACAATGAAAAGCACAAACCAACATGATGTTCTCATAAAAAAGACATTTTTATTGAATTATTTTATAGACAAATAATTATGGAATGGATTATGCTTAACGTCAGTGTTAAGGGATATCTTTTATTATAAATCATTGTTTTAATAAATCTTTAATGTTGTAAGGAATGAATCATGGATCTTATAATTCATTAAAAGTTAATTTATGTGCTTATGGCTTGAGAAATTCAACTTTATTTCATATAGTGTGAGATAATGAGGAAATTTTCTGAAGAACAACAAAGGATAATATTTTTCTTATTATGTGGAATGTAATCATGTAAGTAATTTTCATCATGATATTTATTATGAATGTAAAACGATCCCCAAAAAATTCGAAAAATCTCCTTGATATAAAAACATTACACTTTCCCCTCCAATTCTAAAAAATCAAATAGCTTTTAAACTCTTCACCTATTTTTGTGTGTGGTTATTTTCCATATCTTAGCCATGTTCTCTACGAGTCTCTATTAGTCTTTGGGAATTATTTTTATCTTTTATATCCATAATTTATTTTTTAAAAAACTTCTCCCAAATTTAGAAATTGACTATGAGTTACATCATGTGTCTTATATATTACCTATCTTCCCATATTTGGATAAATATTTTTATCCCTGTAAATGGTTTGGGTTTTAAATAATGAATTAGCCTTTAATGACCGAGATGAAATTACATAGGAAAAATTTATTTATATTTTGTTGAATATAAAACACTAAAATTTTAATAGAATATAATTGTTCTCGATAGAATATGAGACAAGTGACAATGTACTCAAATGAACTTTATAATATTTTTTAAAATGATTAATCTCTTTAATAGACTGTGATACAAGAAAAAACGATTTCAGATGAAACATGATATCTTCAAAAATATTATTATTATTTTATTACCATTATAACCAAGCCATTAAGTTGATGAGTTTGAATTATATTAACTAATTTATAAAAAAATAAGGTTTGAACATGCTCACTAGATATTGATTGATAAGAAATAAAAATTAAAATCTTTTGAAAGAAGAAGTAATTTTCTTGAAAAACATTTTTTTAGAAAAATAATTAATCACGTTTTCACCCATATATTAAAATAAATTTTAAAAAAATTATAAATGTTATTATAAAAAATAAAAATACTTTTTGAAATCATAATTTCCTAATTTTAAAATGTTTTATTTTTGATAATTTTATGAAAAGAATAATTTGTCAATGAATAGTGAAATTGTTGATATTTTTTATAATATATATATTTTTTCTTTTTTACATATATCATTTTTCTTAAATTATTATAAAAAAATCATTACATAACATGATAATTAATCTATTTTAGTACATAGGAATAAATTTTAGATGGAATTTTGAAACTCAAAACACTATAATTAAGAAACTTTTCTAATTTGGAAATAACTTTTTAACTGTGTTAGTGGGTTATATATTAAATTAAATTTTCCCACATAAATGATTATAATTGTTAATAATTTATTCCATATTTGGAATCAACATGTATAATAATTTAAAATAATTTAGAAATATTTTTTCACACAAATGAATATAGAAAATTTATAAAAATTAATTATTAGGGTGAAAGTTAAAATTGGTTCCCATTGGAGTTAAAATAAAATGGAAATAGTGATATTTTGAATTAAAACATGTCTAAGTCATATTTTAAGGTCATATATTGACCTTATCCTCAACTATGTTAAAATATATTTTTATTCTGAATATTTTTTTTTTTGAAATGACTATCATTTTAATGTCTTTTGATAAATTTAAATGTTGTTAACATGTGAGTTCCCTTCCCCACATAGAAAATGGCCTCTCATCTCCATTCCATTACACACAAAAAGATCCATTTGGCTCAGAAAATCCATTACTAAACTCTCCCTCACTTCATTTTCCATAGTATAGAGGCCTTGTTTTGGTTAAGAATCTCTACTATGAATGCATAGTTGTATACATAATATGGCACTACGAAGAGGAGTTTATGATATTATTAATGAATTATCATATTATTAATTATTAAACTACCTTAAATTATTATTATATCATGTTCACGTAATAGAATTTGTATCTTAAAAAGTTTTAGATATTGATTATATTATTGTAATGTCTTATATCCATATAAATTTCTCTCAAATGCGAAACAAAACTCATGACCATGTGTTTTATGGACTACAGCATCAAGAACCTATGTAATTCATTTTCCACCACTACCTATCATGATTTTATATAATGATTATTTTAATATATTTATATGATACTTCTAACATACATTCACTTTTGGAAATATAATATCACACATATATTTTTTCATTTTATTCTGTGGGGGGACATACTGACGTCGCTCATGTATGAGGACTACCGCCTCACGAAGCTTTATGATTCGTTCTCACTAACACATTTCATGGATGTAAAAATGAATTTCAATAAAAAATAAATATTTTATATATTAAATAATAACAATTCTATAAAAATGAAATATTATTTACATTTCTTTTATTCTATATATCAAATGATGGAAAAAACATTCATTCATAGGTACGACCTATCGTATCCATGAATGATAAATTTTATATTTTTATGTCTATAGTTTTTGAATGAATATAAATATGTAGATAATGAAAATATATAAAATTATTGTCACATTTAATATTCTGGATATAATCATATGATTATCAATATACAAGGGCTGAAACTACTAAACAAAAAAATTATAATTTAAATAGGTAAATCCTATTAATGATGATTTTAATATGAAATTATTAAAAATGGTATTGAAAAATTATTAGTTGGTAATATATGACATTATAAGTATGTGTATAATTCTAGAATTAATTTTTAATAAATTCTTATACATTATAATAGATTATTGAGCACTTTTTATGAAAGGAAAACTCATGGTAAGGGGATTCATAACTCAATTTAAATTCATTTGGTTAAATGTTTACATTATTGATTATTTTAGGAAAATAATATATATAAAATGACCTATGATTTCAATATGAGGAATTAACACAACTGATTTTTAGATTAACATTTTTATGACATAATAACTTCATTGAATTATTCTCACTCCAATGATAATATCATTGTTTGGGTTTCTCACCTCACATTTACTTCCGGAGAGATATCCTATATTGACCTCTTGTTGTAAATTTGTGGTTTATATACTTCAAATTTGATATTATATATAAATAATCACATTATATTTGGGGTATTTAATTTTTTAGTTGATATTATTTCTTTCATGGGGTTTTATGATTTCAATGTTACCATAGTGGAAACAGTTTATGTTACAATCTCTTTTATTAACGAGATTGTTTATGATTATGTTTTTTATGATGAAATATTATTATCAACTATTATATAAAATCATTAATTTTAGTCTATTATGGTAATTCATGATCTTTTCAGTTAATAGATCCATTTTTTCTCTCATTGGTAATTAAAAATAATGATAAAATGTTTTTTTAGAAAAACTCACTATATTTCTCACTTCGGTAAAAAATAAATTTTCATTCCAAACCATTTTTTAATGTTATTATATATTTTTTTAACATTCATCAATTTTTTTAATCAATTTTTTTTCAAATATGTGGATTTAAAAAAAATAGATTTCTCTAGCTATTTTACATACATGGCCTGTTTGGATTTGAAAAAAAATGTAAAATCTATCTTATATATATATATCATGATTATAATTTCTAAAAAATATTATATCTCAATGATTTAAAAATTAAATTATTTTTTATTTGGTAATTTTCAATGATAAGGCTTTTTAGATTAACCTGTAAATTTTTAGATTTAGAAAGTGACTTTCATTGTGGAATTTTTATTTTTCTCCAGAATTTTTAATGATCTATTTATTGAAATTATATTAATCAATGAAAAAATCCTTATTATACTTATGAACCACTAGGGATATGTTATACTGATAACATGCATGTTATTTCTGTGGAAGCCTTATGATCAGTTTTTCTCTGGTTGTACCAGTTTGATACCATTTTTATTACTTTGTATGGTTTGTTATTATGTTTACTGATTTGGGTAATTGTTAATATTCGGTATACTAGTTTTTCAATATGAATGATTATGATGATTATGTTTTACACCTTTTATATGAATAATTAATTATACTTGTTGTGTGAAAGCAGTGTCTTAGAATTAAATATCCCCTTAATGATTCAATATGTTACTTGAAAAAAATTATATTATCTATTTATTGGTGGCCCTACTAATTATTTATATGTATTAGAATAAGGCCTTAAGTATACTGTTATATGTATTTGAATGATTCTTGAATTTTGGTTTTTTTATTTTTGGAATTATATATTCAATAATTATTAAATTAGTTATTTATAGTCGTGTGACTATTCGATCAGTTATTATATCCTTGGATTAGTTCCATGATCATGGGAGTATTCATATGCGATTATTTTACAATAATTCATTTCTTAAATATAATTTTATAGCCATCTATTAAATGTATTATTTGTTTAGATATTTTTATTTCAATATTGATTGTGCTGTATTTATTAATGATATATTTATATATATATATACCCTTTCTGTGAATTTGAGCTTACCAATTTAATTTTTTTCCAATCCCCATAATGCCAGGAAGAGTATAATGATTGATATTTATGGATATGATAATGTAATAATGGATTTATCAATGAAAATATATTTTAGTGTTTTATGTTTAAATTATTTTTATAGATCTATGTATGCTTTTTCTATACCATGACTACTAAACTAAATAGTCATTCAGGATGTGATTCTATATATCTTCTGCAAAGGTAATAAAGTAACCACATACTCATTACTACTACTGTCAGGTTCATTATAGTTGTGATAGAGGATGAGAGTCTATTAATTTAGATATATTTAAATTATATAAAGAGAGAGGGTATCACTGATGTTATCCTTCTACTAAAATAACATCATCATTTTAGCTATAAAAAGGTTTAATTGTTCAATGTAAGAAATGGCTCATAATATTATTAATTAATATGATTTACATAATTATTTTTAGGCTTGAGTTATGAATATAGCATGTAATGTTTTAAATAGAGACATAATTTCACCAATTTTATATAAATCTATTAATAAACTATATAAAAAATTAAAAAAAATAGTTCTTTTAAAATTTTTGGTTGGAATCTTTTTAACATAAATGTTAATGATAATTTAGAAATTTTTATTTCAAATGTGATATATGAATATTTAGTTTTTTTAATTTATTTAAGTCTTACAAATAACATAATAAGGGAACTCTTTCAATTTATAAGTATATGCATGTTAAGTCTTTCAAAAATAATAATGTAATTTTTAATTCACATATAGATAATTATATTGAATAATAATGTGAGTTTCTTTTTGGTAATGGTAAACCTCAAAAATATAATGATCCAGTTTCCTGGTAGTATAAATCATCATAATATAATCCTAAAAGTTAGAAAATTTTAATGATCATCCTATTTGAATTTCATATCAAATGCTGAAATCGTAATTCATGGTAGAAAACCTTTTTTTGAGTGATTGTGTTAAATATTCTTTTTTATTGCGTTTATACCTAATAATATTGATCAATAATTAAATCATTCTGTTTAGATTATTTTTATTGATGATGTTAATAACTATTTTATCACAAATAATTACTATAATATGGTTAATGTTATGAACCACCACATGACTGACTCTAAAACTAATACCCGACCCAATCTATTACATACTTAGAGTTTATTCCTGAACCACATTGGCATCGTACTGCTCCCTGACATCAAACAAAAAATAGAGGGAACAATTTCTCCCAAACTAAAATATATATAATGAAATATATATATATATAATGAATCATTTAATGAAAATAGATGCAACAGATATTCCATAAAAGGAGTAGGAAAGAAGAAGTGATATAATTCAAACGTAGCTAAACAATGTCAATGGTATAATTAAAATAGAAAAAAAAACTAAAACCAAAAATTATAATTCATGTGATATTGTGGGAAACCTTCCACTATCTCACCCCAAGAGACCAAGGAATAGCTGATATAAACCTTTCTACCTCACTGTGTTGCCTTTCCTTTACCTGCATTGAAATATATAATAAAGCCTATGCACCACTGAAGGTGTGTGCTACATGTGAGATGCATAGGATCAATTGGATCCCACCTATGTGTTCTATTAAAATTCTATACAAAATAATCTAAAAATTCTCATGTTTAATGAAAATATGTAATGATAATCATTTAAACTATTTTTATATCAAAGGAATGGTAAAACATTTCCCTACTTTACATAGTTCAAAATAATCTAGATAAACAGTTTCAAAGCATATCACATATACAAACATAATTGTAGTCAAATCATGTATCATATATCATATAAAATCAATAGCAGTACAATCCAAATCAAAGTTATATCATTCCAATGATCACTACATGTCGATCTAGCTAGAACACTCGTACCCTGATATAGACAATCATGCATGTCTGGTCTCTAGACAAATGCATCAAATATATAGAAAAGAGGAACACAAAAATAATCAACCCCCCAACAAGTATATCATGTCCTTGAAACAATAGTTCTTGGGAGAAGAGAAACACACCCTGTGTGAATGTCCCTATAGTACCATTGAACAAGGCCTATTACTACAACATCTGATTAAGTACCAAAACCATCCCATGTTCTATGACTTCTAATAAATTCTATAGAAAAATTATTTGAAAATTATTTAACAAATCCATTTCAAAATGATTTGAAAGAACCTTTTCTTTTACTAAAACGTGGGGAAATATATCAATTGTCAAAAAAATTATATCCAACCAAAAAATAGGCCATTCCATTCAATTTATAATATAATTTATCAAACTGGAGAATTCAATGTACATTCAATGTAGTCTATAATTGGAACCACCTACCTAAAACTTGGGTTGCACTTGCATGTAATAGGACCCCCTATCAATGTATTATATAAATAAAACAATGTATATCCCAACATCAATCCTTACATCTTATAATCATATTCCACAAATAAAACATATGGAAGAGTGGATAAATGGCAACATACATTGACAAATGCACATGATACACCAGAACCAGCATGAAGGTCAGCCTCTCGAGGAGGACCACACAATATATCTTGCAAGGATCAAGGAGAACATTATCAAAAGATCAAAAAAATATGAACAAATAGTGTAATTAAACTGTAGTGAAAATAGAAAAAATGAAGCAGAAACATCACTAACATGGAGGGACATAGTTAGACCACAATGAAGATCAATTTTCATATGAAATGATATAGGTGTAGAGAAGATAAAAATTCATGTAGTATAGAAACTAGGTTTTGATAGTGTATCTACATGTATAATGAAATAGAATCATACATGTAACACCTTATAAACAACTGATCCTAAAACATTCATGATGTGAAACCCTTTCACAACATGAATTTATCTGTTTATAAGTGACACCAAAAAATGTGTCGCTTCAGATTTAAAATCCTGGTCCCAACCATTTCATGATGTGTAAGTGTTTCATAGCAAGTAATCTATTCACACATTGTACTAGTTCCTAGCTTGAGACCCACAATGGATTCACATAATGTAACCAGGTCATGATTTTAAAACCCTATAACCATCTAATCCCATAGAGAATCATAGAAATATTTTGACACAATTATACCTAGATTCCATTAATTCAAAAAAAATAGACCTCCCCAAACATTAGGTTATTTCCCTAAAAAAAATCCTCATCCTTGAAAGGCATGAGACATACCCAGATGACAATGGAAATTGAATGAGAGATAGGTTATACCTTATTGAATGTAATGTGATGTTATGAACTCCCAAATATTTTACATTCTATTCTGAATAAGTCTTGTTAATGAAAGATGTTAAGTAAATGTTGAGTCGACTACTACCAGATTAATGAATCACACTCCCATGTCTCATCAGAATGAAATCCATGTCTTCATAACACTATAACTATCTAAATAGACATTCCATAAATGACATTTGAAAAACAATCAATAATCTCCACTAGTTTCTCCTCAACTAAAACAACTGGATCCAACTCGATCACATAGAAACTCCATACCTATGTGGGATTAGGAAGGTATTTATTCACTGAAAATTGTTTTTTTATTATAACGCAAACACTTTTGAGGAAAAAGTGAGAAACCAAACATGACTTCACCACTTCACAACTTCACCACTTCACCACTTCACCACTTCACCACTTCAAACATACAAGACATCACAACAATGAATATTCAAGAACAATGAATGGACAATCCATTCAAGATTCAACTAGACTAACCTTCATAGATGGATTTGAAATCGTCAAGAGAATTCCAAGGAACCATGAACCACAAAACACGAACATCAGAAAAGCAAGACAAACCACAAAACTGGTCTCCTCGAATGCCCACTGGTGCAACCGTCGACACCATCCCAAATCCCCAGACCCACCGACGGACTCCAGTCGGAGTACGCCCAAACCCTCCAGCAACGTGATATGACCCAAGGGGACGTCCACAAAGAGTGACGAAGAAACTAGAATGAGGAATAAAAGGCTGTCCGGATGCCGCACCCTACTCTGCAGACACCGCAGCGCAACCACGAACCGGTAAACTCAGCATTTTGAGCAACAAACCAAAGCTCCATCTCTTAACCACAAACAACACCAAAAGAAAAAACACCTAAATCAAAACTGTAATGAAACCCTCATAACCACAGAAGCCAGAACCAAAAATCCTACCCCCCCCCCCCCCCCCTCCGCGCAATACTAGGTCCAGCTCTGAGCCTTTCCTGAAGAGTCGAATGCCTGGAACTTTCCAATCCATGTCGAAGCTGAAATCAAAACCATTCCATAGCCTTCATCGAATCCAGATCCACCCCTTCACCAAGATGATTCTCCAGATGAAACCACGCTAGAACTTCTACGAACAAATGAAGCTAGATCTACATCTATGATATGCATGAAAATTTTTGAATACCCATCAGCTAAACAATTAATTCCAATCGATAAGCATTATTCACAAGCTGATCAACTAACTAAAATGGTCAATCAAATCTTAGAGCCAACATTCCATATTTTATAAGATTATGGTGACCCAACCAAGGAGAATCATTCATGAATACTCTATCACAAATATAAAACTCCAGAGTATGATATTTATGATCTACATATGCTTACTCCCTACTCTAAGATATAACCAGATAATGATGTATCTCTAGGATCCCCCCTGATGTATCTTGAATGAGACTCAGTCCTGTAAGAGAGGCATCACCCACCTCTTACCAGTAAAGAAGTGATCATCACGGGAATCCACATAAATCATTGAATGGAACATTTCTGATCGATGAATGGAAAATATTTTTATAATAAAAATAAAATGGTCCCAGATGGATATCACATGATCCACTGAAATCCAAGACACGTGATTGGAGCATATCCAACATGATTTGAATAGTATGATATGTTTGACTGTATGTTTTTGGATGATAATATGTACTCAACATTACATGAGTCCCCATCACCTTTTGGATACTCTTATAGAACCTCGATGTAAACCTAGGATCCCTATCCAAAACAATGAAAGAATGAACCCCATGTAAAATCATGATCTCCCACACATAAAAATTACCTATATCTTCAACATTAGTGATATTGATTCTCTTAATTAAAGGAGAATATTTCATTAACCAATCAAATTCCCACCAATATAGAATTTTTCCCTTTATGATACCATCGTAATCCTTTAAAAAAATACATAGAAACCTCACCAAAATTCCAAACTATCTTCGAAAGTGGCTAAGTAAAAAAAGTTTGTTTCAGATTCTCTATATTTATCTCTTGGAAAGTGTAACTTTAGGACAAATAATATTTATTGTCATGCTTCATTCCCGACCATCAAAATATTTGTATCATATCATAATATATCTATTTATTACCTAGCTGAATATATCATGATGAACTATAATAGTCCACAAAACTAAAAAACTCGCATATGGTGTGAGGAAAAACTGATAAAAAATAGAGAATACTCATTGAAGAGAGATACTACAAAAAAATTTCCCACACCATATTGGGTTTCTCAAATTCCCCTTAATTCTTCATCATACCTTTTAACAAGGGTAATAGACACATAGTGATATAGTTATAGCCAAACACTGGTTGAAACCATACTTAAACCACCCTCCTATGAATCTTGGTGAAACTAAGTGATGAACCTCATATGGTTCCCCTCTTATATTGATTAAAAAATTGCATGTGATGGAACATTATAACAGATGATTTTCCAATGAACTTCACCTCCAATGTGGACTGTGTGATTTCTAAGAAAAACACCTAAAAATATTCATCCCATCACATCGGTATGATATTCATGTATTTCATAGAATATATTTACATAAAATACTTATGGTTTGAAAAGTCTATGAACCTCTCCCAAAAGTGGTAGTGCCAAAAAATTATGATCATGAATGACTATGAAATGATGAAAATCATAGGTAGGTTAATTCTTCTCATGAATTTATTGATTGTGAGATCCATAATACACTATATGATCATCCAAAAGAATACAACCCAAACTAGCACCATATGTAATTCAGAATAACAAGTACCCCTTACCGGGCTTATGTATGATCAGAATAGGTGATGATTCCAGATGTTTTTTTAGTAAATCGATGATGTCTAAAACATTAAATACAATATATTTTTCATTTCTTTTATAATAAAGGTAGTGAAATGTGATACCAATTCCTTTAATTCACATTCCAAATATCATTAATATCTATCAAGACTAAGAATTGTGCAAATATCAATGATGTTATATGTCTCTTCCCATGAATAGAGATCATTCACCGTCTCAAGATGAAATGATAATCCACATTCTGAATTCATGATCCCCAACTAAATCACCTTTGGATCCAAAAACTTCATTTTAAAATATTTCCATAAAAATGGTGAGTCCTCATGATTTTTGATAACATCCCTAGATGGTTCTTGTGATCCTTCTTGGATCTCAAATAAATCAAAACTTTATCCATGAACACTACCAAATTGTATTCAGGATACTAGTTGAATATCTTATTCATTAAAGTCATGACAATTGTCGTAGAATTCATGAGACCAAAAGGTATGACATAACATTCATAATGGACAACCAAGATTTTTAAAGATGACTTCGATATATCAGAATCGATAACACTAAGATTTTGAAAACTAGAAGGAAGATCAATCTTCAAAAACAAATTCACCCCCTTTAGCTAATCAAATCGATCATCTATATGGGGAAAATGGTAATTTTTCATTATAGTTACCCGAATAAACTTCTAATAGTCCACACGCATTGTATGTGAACCATAGACTTTATTAGAAACGTGCACTGGGATAACTATGGATAAACACTATGGTGAAGAAAAACATTCATCATAATATAATCCATTTAAAAATGAGGTCATTCAGCTCCAATGGTTCAGTAAACCAAAAGTGTTTCAAAATCATATGCGTACCTAGAACCAATTCAATCATAGACTCCACTTCTATATATTTAGTAAGAACAAGTAATTAATCCATGAAAAAAAATTTAATTACTATAACAACATTAAAAATATAAATGATTGAAGAAACATCATTTGGATTAACTATAATAGTAGATAACAATATACCAACCGCTATAATGGAAGGTCCATCATGAACAAAACATGGATCATACTCACCCTAAAAAAAAGGGGAGATCATATTGGAAGCAAGGTACAAGACATGACAATGATATCTATAATCCATAGCATGATGACAAACAAGTCAATCCATCCTATTGATGTCATCAAACACATCATGATTGAGATCGATGAAATCCCATTACAACTCTTAATCAGCTATCGATAGAGAACAAGAAGAAATATAAAATCCTCACACAATCCTCTTTACAATATCTAATGTTGAATCCATAAGTAATATCATAATCCCAATTATATGGTTAATTACATCAATAAAATGGGAATAAATAAATGATATTTTGGAACTAATATAAAATAAAGATGTCATTATAGATGATACATGAATGATGGTACATCTCACTATCAGTGGACATATATCTCTCTCCATAAGAAGGTCGTGAACTATATGTTGATTCTTTACTCCCGAGGCATGTGTATAGATACCTATAGATACAAATGCATCTGAATTCCACACAGTAGACTTTGGAGAATTGATCCCAAGTCGTAATGAGGCATAGACAATACTTGAAATAAAAACTGTAGATGTTAGTAACATCGACAAGTATTGCACGTCTTGTTAGGTGTGGAACAAGAATTTGGAGCATACCTAACATTTCCCTACTGATAGAAATCCAATGGTACACTAATAGTTGCAACTTATGATGAAGAGGTGTCCTAATGTAGAGAACCACCTCATCTACTCCAACGATCATAATTCCAATTCCTATACATTCGCAATGTGGCATTAAATCTCCCACTTGGTGTAAAAGAATAGAAAAATAACCATCACTAGATGCCTTTTATATCTATTCCATTATAGACCTATCTTCTATCTCTGTGCAGGTGGAAATATTATTCATGAATAACTATGATCTGATATCAGTCACAAACTATGTAGATACTTTTTTGTGTTTAGGTGATCATTCATTAAAACTTCCATTGAAAATATAACTACCTCAAATGATCAACTAGTGTATATTGACACCAAATTCCCTCTCCATTGAATGGAGAAGAACAAAAGAGAATTTTCAATCATCATATACTCTAGAAAAAAACTATTGTAAGAATAGGGTATTTAACCCATCTAGTATAACCCCACTTACTTATCATCCTCTACCATCGAATCCCACCATATAGTGATGGGACCTTAAAGTAGGAACTCTACTCCCATTACCTTGATATTATCAGGTTTATCCCTGAAGTAGAAGATATGATAAATCATATTCATCCATCCCAAAAACTCTTATAGTTCATCCATATGAATAAATGAACGTGCATTTTCACGTACAAACTCCTGATATTGATCTCTATCTCCTCCACTTCCTAGTTTTGCGTCAAAAAATATGTTATAGAATTTTGTAACTTTTTTTCAATAGAATGAACTGATATCATGATGGTCTCGATAAAATTATGATCTAGGGGTGGACTCTATTAAGTCTTATCTGATTCTCCATCCTAGGGAACCCGTGGATGAAGTCTAGGAAGAATAGAAATCCACACTGAAATAAAATAAATTTTCAGAAAATAAAAAAATCATAGTTTAACAAGAAAATCATAAGAGAAAAATAACATTAAGATTAAAATTAAACATAGAGGACACAAATCCTAATATCCAATGGTTTGTTAATTATAATCCCAACAAGAGATGGCAAGGAACTCAACACAACCTACCTATTAGGTTCACATAATATTATCTCAAGTCTAACAGATTTCCAAAGTCGAGGACTCTTGAGGACTATGTGTTCTCTAATACCATTTTGACATCAATTGACTGGGTATACCCTCCCAAAATGATACATGATATCATGACCCATCCCTCGGGGCCCGTATCGTGACTACCCCAAGCCCGCCTTCCATAGGCCAGGGGCTGGAGACTAGCACCAAAGGCATAAATCCCTAAACTGGGAAGGCATTTCCTTTATAACAGAAAACAAAAACAATAGAGTACACAACTGGAAGCAAATCACTAAGCAATACTAAATACAGAAGAGGTGTTGAAAGTAAAGGGGGCCGGAAATACAAGCCCAACAGTAAGTACAATACAACTGAAGTAAATACAACTGAAATCAAGTACACCTGAAAAAGGGACAAACTGATGAAAAGTAAAGAGCAACTCCTGGATCATCCTCCGAGGGTTCCTACCTGAAGGGTAGGTATAGATGGCCACCTCAGAACTCCACATCCGTCAGAATCCTCTGTGTATCGACTCGTTGAAAGGTCCACCTCCAGGTACCGTCCAGTCCTGGCGCTCTCGGCCTCCGTCGGCGTTGTCTGTCATCGGCATTGAACACAACAAGGTACGGGCATAGCCCATGTAGGGGTGAGTATAACGATACTCATTAGGGACCCTGAGACCCTCAAGTTCTCACAAATTCCTACAAGGATAAACCACAATGTATGAAATCAACAGATAACCATTACTTAGGTATATGCCCATACATATACCTAAGTTATCAAGTAACCCATCTCAATCATGATGAAATCACAAAGGTCATTGACTCAGCTCAAACCAGGATTTTTGTGAAGAATAGAAGTACAGATGTTTAGTCGTGAAGATAAATCATCTTATTCTGAAAAGAGGCTCTACTTCTGACCATACGGAGTCTGACCCACACAGGATCAATAAGTACTAACCCCCGCAATGACCCACATAGGATAGGTATGTGCTGACCCACACATGATTGTTGAGCGCTGACCCACACAGGATCTAACCCACACATGATCGGTATGCACTGACCCACACAGGATCGCTGAGTGATGACCTCCGTATGATATGTCTCCAACCTCCGCCTCACTATCTACCACTAGATTCCTCGCACCTGGTGCACTCAAGTTCCATAGAATCTACCCTCGAGATATCACTCATACCTCGACCGCCACTAAACTCCACAAAGGAGTAACCCAAAGGGCCGTCATGTCGTAAGGGTTCCAACGCGACAGATGGCACCTCAATCGGACGCCCGTTCTATGAGTTATTAGCATTTTAGTCCCGAGGGCCCGGTTGGATTCGTGTACGAACCAACCTGACTGTGACTCAACTATACGCCAAACTCCAGTAGGATATAGTCAAAGGGACAACTATGCTCCAAGAATACTGGCACCGCTAACGGTTCGTCAAACAGACGTCTGGTGCCAAATATATGGCCCAAGAAGGTAAAGGGTCAGTAATGGGTCCGTATCCAGTCTGACCCGGTCGGTCCGAATCGGCCCAACCCAGTCTGGGCCGACCCAGTCTGGGTCGACCCGGTCAAACTCGTTGGGTCTGACCCGGCCCATTGGGCGGGCCAACCCACTAAGTTTTCACCCGGTCCACTGGGCCCGGCCCAACGGACCGCGAGGGCGGTTTGGCCCAGTAGTTGCCACGTGGGTGGCTCGGTGATTCAGCCTGGGAGAACGGGCCGGTTCAGCCAGAGACACTGCGGGGGACGTCGTAGGTCGACTCGGGAGTCTGGTGACCAGGAGGCCAGCTGACAAGCCGCGCGGGTCGCGGGCAGGCCTCAGGGTGCACCGGGAAAGGCGGCAGGCCGCGGGGGTGACAGGCATGCCACCGGTAGGGGTCGGGTAGGCTGCTGGAGGCACGGGCAACGCGCGAGGGCACGGGCAGAGCACCAGGGTAGCATGCTAGGGCACTAGGGGGCTGGCTGGGCAGCACACCGTGGGACGCTAGGCAGGCCGGGCAGCGCGCCGGGGGGCGACGGGCTGGCTGGGCAGTGCGCTGGGGGGCGCCGGGCTGGTCGGGCAGCGCGCCGGGTGGGTTGGGCAGCGCGCCGGGGGCAAGCAGCGGGTAGCAGGGCCTTTTTTCGCCGTCTTCATTATCGTCGCCTCATTATTGCTTCAAAATACACCACAAAGGAATCGACGAAGAGTGTCAGGCCGTGTGAGGTTGGCCCGAACTCTCTGCGTTTATGGTGATAACAATTGGATGTTCACAATCCATAAATTTGAACAATGATGAACGGAGGGTAAAACTCATACATAAAAAAACACAAATCCCCCTACCTTTGATTTTTTGGCCATCGATTGACGTTCGTTGATGGTGTTGCGGAAGGAAGACGATGAATTTAGTCGATCGTTGTGCACTTCCAAACCCGAGCTGCATCGACTCGTGGAAGACACTCCACGTCGGTTGAGGCTCTGAGGAAGAAGTCTAAGGAGGTCGGCGTTCTTCTTCCTTCGTTGGAGAAAGTGTAAACCTCCAAATGTTGGGTGTCATGTCACTTTACCAGCACCTCATCTCTTGGTGAAGTCATCCCAAATCCTACTCCCAAGCTCCCTATATATAGGAGAGGGGGAGAGGTATGTAACCATCTTGGAATTTATGATGGTTCATTAATTTGGAACCTTCATAATTTCCAAATATGTGGTTACATAATTTAAAAAGGGAGAACAATTTAATTGGATCCATTAAATTAATTGCACGAGAGGTGTCACACTTAATTTGGAGGATGTTAAGAGGCTCCCTATAATTAATTTACGCATGTTGGTGAAATTAATTGGCACACGCGTTGGCTCAATTAATTGGCACATGCGTTGGCACAGTTAATTTCGCAAAGGATGTCAACAGGTCCTCCTTCATTAATGAGAGGCTATGCATCTCGGGTGGTCCCCACATCGTAACCCCTCCCAGGAGGTTATGCTCAGGTGGACCCCACCACCATAACCTCTAATGGGAGGTTGGGGTGTGGCGGTCCCACCCCCAACTCCCAAGGGGAGGTTCCAACTAACCGCACACACATAGCGACTGGAATAAAATAAAGTGTGTCTACACTTTATTTTATTATTTTTTATAAAAAGAAAAAAAACTAACTTTTATTACCGACCATCCGCCGTAGAGGTGAAAGTCTTCATAAGAGAAAATTGGCACTGCAAGTTGAACAATGCCCCTGGATTTCAGTTTTGAGCACCGGTTCAAAAGTTATAAAATCCCATACATACATTTATTGAATGTAACCGAACAACACTTCAGAAATTGGTTCTGGGCACACCGAGCCTCAGAATCAAGCGCCGTCAGAAACCACGGACTCGTAAAATTCCCATATATTTAAAAAAAAATCCACAGGAATTCCGAGTCTTTACATTCTCCCCATCTCAGGGCTTTATGTCCCCGTAAGCTACAACTCGAACTAAGGGAACAAATGAGGTTACTGATCACGCATCTGAGCCTCCTACTCCCATGTGCTCTCCTGAAGGTTACTGTGCTGCCAACGAACGTGCACCAGAGGTATCGACCATCCATGTAGGACCTGCTCCCGTCGAACCTCAATCTCTACCGGAACCTCTGTGAATGTCACCCCGTCATCGATGTCTAGTTCCCTGTGGTCGATAATGTGGGAGGGTCATGCAGGTATCTCCTCAGCTGAGATATGTGGAAGACATCGCACACCCGGTGCAACTGAGGTGGAAGATATAAGCGTTAAGCCACCTCACCCACTCTGATGAGGACCTGGAAAGGTCCAACGAAATGCGGATATAACTTGCCACCTCGGCCAAATCTCTGCAGACCTCATTGAGGTGAGAACCATAGAAAGATTTGGTCGCCATCCTCAAACTCCATAGGTCTCTGTCTCCTGTCAGCATATGACTTCTTCCTGCTCTGTGCAGTCTTCATCCGCTCCTGGATGATCTGCACCTTCTCCATGGTAGCCCGTACCATCTCTGGTCCCACTAGTGCTGACTCCCCTAGGTCTGTCCAGCACAGTGATGATCAGCACTGTCACTCGTACAAGGCCTCAAAAGGTGTGATACCTATGGTGGAGTGATAACTGTTGTTGTAGGCAAACTCCACCAAAGGCAAGTGATCCTCCCAACTGTGATTGAAGTCAAGGAAACATGCCCGTAGCATGTCCTCGAGGGTCTAAATGGTCCTCTCGGTTTGACCATCAGTCTGAGGATGGAAGGCGGTGCTCAAGAGAAGTTGTGTCCCAAAAGATTCTTTCAACCCCTTCCAAAGCTGGGAAGTAAAGCATGCATCACGGTCAGAGAAAATAGAAGAAGGTACTCCATGAAAACGCATTATCTCCTGCACATAGAGGCATCCAAAGCTCTCAACTGATCCCTGCTCTCTGATCTGTTGGAAGTGGGCCGACTTGGTGTGTCAGTCGACGATCACCCATATCGAATCATGACTCTTGGATGTACGTTGAAGACTTGTCACGAAGTCCATGGATATCCCATCCAACTTCCACTCTAGGACCTCTAACGGCTGAACCAAGTCTGTTGGTACCTGGTGCTCCGCCTTCACTTGCTGACAAGTGAGGCATCGTGAGACAAACTCTACTACTGCCTTCTTCATACCTGGCCACCAGTGCTGTCATCGAAGGTCCTAGTACATCTTTTCCACTCCTATATTTACCCCTAGAGGGGAAGTGTGGAACTCCCTCAAAAATTCCTCCGGATGTGAAACTGGTACCATGGTACGTCCTCTGAAGAAGATGATGTACTCCCTACCTTCAGAAAATCCATCAGGTGCCTGCCCTGTGGATATCTGAGCACATCGCGTCTCGTAGTTAGCATCCCCATGATATTCCTCCCTAACTCGCTGATGAAGTGGGGGAGTGACTGTAAGAGACTGTAGATAGGTTTCTCCTTCTATATCCACAAAGGATATCTGCAAGGCAGCCAGCTGCACTGTCGCCTCTCCTAGCAGCTGAATACCAGTCCTCCTGATGAGCGCATCCGCAACAATGTTCCCCTTCCTAGGAGTATAGAATATCTCAAATTCATATTCCTAGAGGAACTCAAGCCATCATCGTTGTCTTAGGTTCAGTTCCTTATGAGAGAAGATATACCTGAGACTCTTGAGATTAGAGTAAACCATAAATCGTTCGCTCAATGAACTATGGGTGAGTCTATCCAATTGTAAAGAACTCAACTACACCCTTCTTCACCTGCGTCCTACAAGAGCGGTTAAGATTTCTCCTTTTCCAAAAAGAGAAATTGAGTCTCATCCCCTAGATGAACCATGTCCTTTGCCTAATACAGTCAATCCTGACATGAACGGTACTAATTCATTCCATTGACGACGTCATAAGGCCTCGATGCTACTACCAAAGAGATCCAACCATTACTCTCACCTCCAAGGGTTAAGTCACACTATCAGCATCAGTGTGTGGTCACTGGGTCTCCTCCAGTAGAAATCTCGAAAGTGAGGTTCAAGTTAACAGTTTTAACTGGAACCTCTTAGTAAAAACCACACAAAAAAGGTAGGAAAGCAAACATCACAAGGAAAAGTGTCTTTTATTACTACCACACAAAGTACAAAGACACAAAGCAACCACAAACAATGACATAAATGAAGTTAAAGCATCACGAACAAATTCCTCTATTCCTGGAGCTAATCCTACTCTTATCCACCTGCTCTCGAAGATATAGGAGAACCGTCTAGGGGTGGTGGTGGTGGTGGGACCTCAAAACGTCATCCACCACCTACTGCTCAGCCAGCTCCTCTGCCACGTCCACCTACTCCTGACGGACCACCACAGTCGAACCTCTACCTCTACCTAGGAGTTCCCTCAACTGTTGGTTGATCATATGTATGGAAGGTCGGATAGTCACGTGCCATGTGACCCTGACCGCCGCATGAGTAGCATTGTGTGCTTCTGGAATATGTGTCTCTGCTCTGTGTGCCCCCCACAACCGATCCTGAGTCATGCGGTCGACCACCAGTAGTTCTGGTCCTCTTGGACCCCTGCATCATCTGTCTACTGTGAGCTGCAGAAGACTCCGCTGCATGTCGACTAGGAGTGGGTCTCGCTGCTGGCGACTACTCATCAAGGAAACTCTCCACGAGGAGGGATCTATCTAACACCCCTGCTTGTGTCGAGATGTTAAGGGAGATCATCGAGGCTCTGATCTCTCACCTGAGGCCCTGCTCGAAGGTCTGGGCCCTAAAGAATGGGACCCGCACCATATATGTGGAGTAGCGCGAGAGGTCAGTGAACTTAGATGAGTACTGTGCTACTGTCATGCTGCCCTGCTGCAGATGAAGTAGCTCCTATATCCACACCGATCAAAGGGTGGCTGGAACAAACTCTACCTGGAACAGGATCTCGATGTCAGTCCAGAGTAATTTCTCCTCGTCGTGGATCTGAAGCATGAGGCTCCACCATCTGCCTACTACTTCCTGAAGGATACTGGAAGCATGGATCACCATTAGGTCTGTTGGTGTCCCTACTAGCCTGAAGACTCTCGCCATAACCTCCAGCCAATCCGCAGTCGCCTGTGGGTCTGTCTCTCCCTAGAACCTGGGTGGCCTCTGGTATTGGAACTCATGAAATGCGCTCAAGCGGTGTGCATCATCTGCTGCAGGGGCTGGTGACATCGGTGGCTCAACGGGTAGTGGTACCGCTGGTGCCTTCGCTGGTAAAGGGCCCTGCACTGAGGCCTTCGGTCGGCGGGCTGTCAGTGCGTACTACTCTCGGGGCTCTAACTGGTCATCTACGGGGAGGAATCTAGAAAGAACATATGCGACATGGTCAAAAGATTATACCTGGTGAGCTGACCTGGTTTGAGCTGACTTAAAAAAAACTTTTGCAAATACACACGCAATCAGTGTTTTCATGCACTGAGTCGGGAATCTGAAGTTAGGGTCCTGGTGTATGGATACGTCGGCCACCCGCACCAACACTGGACTCCCTGAACTGAAAACCACACTTAGTACCCTTAACACTATTTCTTCACAGAAAAGAAATATCAGAGTTCTGACTTCTGCGGTAGAACTGACTCCTTTGATACCAATTTTTCATGACTCGTCCCCCGGGGCCCATATCGTGACTACCCCAAGCCCGCCTTCGATAGAACAGGGGCTGGAGACTAGCACCAAAGGCATAAATCCCTAAACTGGAAAGTTATTTCTTTTATAACAGTAAACAATCACAATAGAGTACACAACTGGAAGCAAAGAACTAAATAATACTGAATACAGAAGAGGTGCTGAAAGTAAAGGGGGCCGGAAGTATAAGCCCAATAGTATGTACAATGAAACTGAAGTAAATACAACTAAAAGAAAGTACAACTGAAAAAGGGAAAAATGGATGAAAAGTAAAGAGAAACTCATGGATCGTCCTCCGAGGGATCCTACCTGAAGGGTAGGTACAGATGGACACCCTAGAACTCCACGTCCATTAGACTCCTCTATGTGCTGACTCATCAAAAGGTCCACCTCTGGGTACCGTCCAGTCCCGGCGCTCTTGGCCTTCGTCAGCATTGTCCTTCGTCTGCATCCAACACAACGAGGTGCGGGCATAGCCCGTGCAGGGGTGAGTATAACAATACTTAGTAGGGACCCCGAGACCCTCAAGGTATCACAAATTCCAACAAGGATAAACCACAAAGTATGAAATCAATGGATAACCATTACATAGGTATATGCCCATGAAAATACCGAAGTTATCAAGTAACCCATCTCAATCATGAGGAAATCACAAAGGTTGTCGACCCATCTCAAACTAGTATTTATGTGAAGAATAGAAGTATAGATTTTTAGTCGAGAAGATCGATTATCTTATTCTGACAATAGGCTCTGCTGCTGACCATACGGAGTCTAACCCACACAGGATCGATAGGTACTAACCCCCGCAATGACCCACACAGGATCGGTATGCGTTGACCCACACAGGATCGCTGAGCGCTGACCCACACAAGATTTGACCCACACAGGATCGGTATGCACTGACCCACACAGAATCGCTGAGTGCTGACCTCCGTATGATCTGTATCCAACCTCCGCCTCACTATCTGCCACTGGATTCCTCACACCCGGTGCACTCGAGTTCTATAGAATCCTCCCTCGAGATATCGGTCGTACCTCGACCGCCACTAAACTCCAAAAAGGAGTAACCCAAAGGACTTTCATGTTGTAAGGGTTCCAACGCGACATACGGCGCATCAATCGGACGCCCTGCATGTGAGTTATTAGCATTTTAGTCCCGGGGGCTCGGTTGGATTCGTGTACAAACCAACATGACCGTCACTCACCTATACCCCGAACTCCTGCGGGGTATACCCAAAGGTACGACTATGCTCTAAGAATACCGGCACCATTGATGGATCGTCAAAAAAATGTCTGGTGCCAAAGATATGGCCCAACAAGGTAAAGGGTCAGTAATGGGCCCAGGTCCGGTCCGACCTGGTCAGACCGACTCGGCCCAACCCAGTCTGGGCCGACCTAGTCTGGGTCGACCCGGTCAGACTCGCTGGGTCTGACCCGGACCATTGGGCGGGTCATCCCGCTATGTTTTGACCCGGTCCGCTGGGCCCAGCACAGCGGACCATGAGGGCGGTTCGGCCCGGTAGTTGCCACGTAGGCGGCTTGGTGACTCGGCTCGGGAGACCGGGCCGGTTCATCCAGTGACACCGTAGGGGACGCCGGAGGTCGGCTCCGGAGGCCGGTGGACGGTGGCAGTGGGCAGGCCGCGCGGGGCGCGGGCAGGCCGGTTGGACATCGGGCATGTCACGGGTACACCGGGCAGGGTGCGGTAGGCTGCGGGGCAGGCCATGGGGGAATCGATCAGGCTGCCATCAGGGGCTGGGTAGGCCTCCGGGGGCGCGGGCAGCGCACCGAGGCAGCACGCTAGGGCACAAGAAGAGCGTCGGGGCAGTGCGCGAGCGCGTTGTGGGGTGCTGGGCAGGCTGGGCAGCGCGCCAGGGGGCGCTGGGCTGGCAGGGAAGCGCGCCGGGGGGCGTCAAGCGGGCTGGGCCATATACTGGGGGGCACCAGGCTGGCTGGGCAGCACGCCAGGGGCAAGTCGCGGGTAGCACGGCCGTTGTTCGCCTTCTTCATCATCGTCACCTCATTGCCGCTTAGAAGTACAACACAAAGAAATCAGCAAAGAGTGTCGGTCCATGTGAGGATAGCCCAAACTCTCCGTGTTTATGGTGATAACAATTGGATGTTCACAATCCATAAATTTGAACAACGTTGAACGGAGGGTAAAACTCATACATAAAACAACTCAAATCCCCCAACCTTTGATTTGTCGATCATCGATTGACATTCATTGATGGTGTTGCGGAAGGAAGACGATGAAGTTCATCGATCGTCGCGCACTTCCAAACCCGAGCTTCATCGGCTCATGGAAGACGCTCCACGTCGGTTGAGGCTTTGAGGAAGAAGTCGAAGGATGTCGGTGTTCTTCTTCCTTCATTGGAGAAAGCATAAACCTCCAAATCTTGGGTGTCACGTCACTTTAACAGCGCTTCTTCGCTTGGTGAAGTCGTCCCAAATCCTACTCCCAAGATCCCAATATATAGGATAGGGGGAGAGGTATGAAACCATCGTGGAATTTATGACGGTTCATTTATTAGGAACCTTTCAAATTTCCAATGATGAGGTTACTTAATTTTAAAAGAGAGAACAATTTAATTGGCTCCATTAAATTAATTGAACAAGAGGTGTCACCCTTAATTTGGAGGATGTTAAGAGGATCCCTATAATTAATTTATGCGCATTGGAGAAATTAATTGGCACGCACGTTGGCTCAATTAATTGTCACGTGCATTGGCACAATTAATTTCACAAAGGAGGTTAACATGTCCTCCCTCATTAATGAGAGGTTATGCATCTCAGGAGGTCCCCACGTCATAACCCCTCATAGGAGGTTATGCTCGAGTGGACCCCACCACCATAACCTCTCCTGGGAATTTGGGGTGTGGCGGTCCCACCCCCAACTCCCAAGGGGAGGTTCCAACTGACCGCACACACATGGAGGCTGGAATAAAATAAAGTGTGGATACACATTATTTTATTATTTTATATAAAAATCCAAAAACTAACTTTTATTCTTGACCATCTACTATCGAGGTGAAAGTCTTCATAAGCGAAAACTGGCATAGTGAGTTCAACGGTGCCCTCAGATTTCAGTTCTGAGCACCGGTTCAAAAGTTATAAAATCTCGTACATACGTTTACTGAACGTACCCAAACAAAACTTTAGAAATTCATTCTGGGCACACCGAGCCTCAGAATCAAGCACCGTCAGAAACTGCGGACTCGTAAAATTCTCATGTATTTAAAAAAAATCCATGATAATTCTGGGTCTTTACACATGACCTGTCCTGTGACATACATGAATGATGTTCCTAATCCCCATCGACTGGTGAGTGGAACCTTGGGGAAAAACAATAGGTAATGATTTCACCTAACCTGAAATAGATAACGTGTCCTATATATTTTTACATAAAAAATAAATATAAAAATAAAACATATGAAACACATGTTCCATAACTGAATGATGTCAGCAGAAGTGATACAATTAAAAAGTAGCTAAAAATCTCAATGTTAGAAAACCAACATCAAAGGATAGAAAAAACCATAACATCTACTCCCTGAGATAGTGTGGGAATAATTCAAACACCTCAATAAAAGTTATCCAGACAAATCTGATATGGATTTCACCACGTCACTATGTTACCTTGACTTTCTCTTTATCAAAATACATAACAATGTATACACACCACTGAAGGGGTGAAAAATATGTGAGATAAACAGGAACAATAGGATCCCACCAAGGTATTCCATATTATTTATCTATACAAAAATCCAAACATAATCAACATTAATGATAAATGGTTATAATAACTAATTATATTTTTTTTATACAAAAAACATTATAAAAAATTTCCCTACATTAAACTATTCTAAATAATCCATGAAAAACAATTTCATTGGATAACAAATACACATATATCAAATATGTCAAACCATGTATCAGATATTATATCTAATATATGACATTAAAAACCAATGAATAGTTAAATCATGATAGGTATCACTTCATGTTAGGCTTTCTAGAACACAAGTCCCACAACATAGAAAATAACATGTTTCAACTCTCTAGACATATGCATCGAAACTCGAGAGGTTATGAACACCTCAACAAGTGAACTGGAAAAAAGTTCTTACAATTCCCAAGAACAATAGTCTTAGGGAGTAGTTGAACTTCTCTTGAGGGAACCCCCCAACATTACCAATGGAAAAGGCCTATTCCATCACCTTCCACCAAAGTACCCAAGTATTACTAGGAGAATTGTTTTCCAGTATATTTAATCAGTACCATGCTTTGAAAACCATCTCATAAATCCATTTCAAAATAATTTTAAAATACATTTTCTTTAACCAAGAAAATGGGAAAACCATCTTTCTAAAAAAACCATTTCCACACACACACAAATTAATTATTCCAATAAATTTATCAAATGGTTTAAAAAACTAAAGAATTTAAGGATGATTCCACAAAGGATTGAGATGGAACCACCAACCTAATTCTTAGTTCTCTCACAATTGAAATAGGGTACACCAATAAGGGAGAACACATGGATAAAAATAGAGGTCCTAGAATAAATATTTACATCATAGAATAAAATTCCTAAAACCATGTAGATGTTAAAGATGAAAAATCAAAACACTCCTCATGGAACTCACATGTTGTACCACAACCAACATGAGTGTAATCTCTTGGTTGAAGGTCATCTAATTGATCTAGAAAAGATTATGAAAACATCATCATAAGATCACTATAACTAGAAATGAATTGGAATGGTACATATGTTCCCAATGAAAAATAAAAGGTTGAATGATAACTTACTCATAGAGATACAGTGGATCTATAATAAAGATCAATCACTGAACAAAATGATCTGGAATAAAAGGAGATCCCCAAAAATTCCAAGGAGAAAACCAAGGATTTGAGACGAGAACCTATAGATAGAATAGAAAGTAATTTCATATGAATCCCCTTAAAAAATTCATCATGAATCATTCAGGGAATGAAACCATTTCAATATGTTATTTTTTATTTATTATATATGCCAAAAAAATGTATAGCCTTGGACTAAAAATCAGACTCTCGAACATTTCATGACATGAATGAGATTCATGGCATGTAAAAATTTCATCCATTTTAGCATTTCATGACATTACCCCCTTAAGGGTTTCACATCACTTAACTAGTTAATGATTTGAGAAACCCCTAAAGATATAAAGCCATATATAACCCTTGAAATCCATTGGCACATTTAAACCCATACAACATTAATTCATAAAAATATATATCACCAAAATATAATCCATTTTCCACATAAAAAACTCCCCATCCTATAAAGTCATGAAATATGTCCAAAAGAGAAGGCTAACATATGGAGAAAGAGGTTATAACAAAAATAAGGTAAGGGGATATTATAGTTATAATTCAAAAGTATAAGTAGGTTATAATAACTAAATGTTTTTTAGTATAAATTAAATTAATCCAAAAATATAGTGTGAAATATTTCTAGACTAGTTGTATAATGATATTCCCTGGAATAACTAATTGATCTCAATGAATATTTTTCTATTATTTCTATGATTAGATCCAATCGGTTTCTTTATTTTTCTTCCATTAAATGAATAAAATTATTCCAAATGGTTATCCAAAGATAATTTTTGTATTGATTAATTTTTATATAATTGTATGTTATTAACAAATTGGATTGGAGTATGATATTTTATCAAATCATTTTTTTTTTTTTTATATATAATTGTATTTTAATAAAAATTTGGATTTGAGAATGAAATTTTATCAAATATGTTTTTTGAATTATCAAAGGCTACATATGATTATAAGAATGCATTGAAGACTTTTTATGATAGAATATATTTCTTTATATTGAATAATATTTTAAATAAAAGAATATATGATGAAAATATGTTTATTAATTAATATTCCAATTGTATTTTATTTTATTTTTAAATATTTTTGATTTTTTTTGTTGATTAAGTGATATTTTATTCATTGAATTTTCAAATTTTATTACTAATGAACTTGAAATAAGCTTAATGGGTGAATAAATTTTTTATTGTTTGAAAAAAAATTGAAGACCTAATGGAATATGTTTTATTAAATCTAAATATGAGAAAGATCAATTAAAAAGGATTAATCATGATTCATTTAAAAAAATAAATGAAATTGTGTACTAATTCTAAATTAGATTTACATTAATCTAGAAAATCAATTGATAATAAACTATTTAGAGGAATTATATGATGTTTTTTTATATTTGATAGATTTTATAAATCATATTATGTTCATGTTATGCATGTATGCATGATTTTAGTAAAGTCATAAAGAATTTCATTTAAAGGTTGTCAAAGAGATAACTAGACATGTTTATGGAAGTTCAATTTCAAAAAAATTCTATTCTAAATATAACGTTTTTCATTTAATTTTATATATTTATTCTTATTATGGAGGATATATGATTTATAGAAAAATTAATTCAATATTATGTCACAAACAAGGTAAAATTTTAATTTCCTAGAGTTTTAATAAGAAATTATAAGTTTTTTTATCCACATATGAGGCATATTTTATAAATTATTCTTATTTTATTCTCAATGCCTTTGGTTAAAATAAAAAATATAGTTTTATTATTTTATGTGATAATATTCAAATATAATATGATAATACATACGAAATTTCAATTTTACATATTACTTTACATCATTATAGAATAATGCAAATAAATTATAGATTTCATTTTACAATTAATAATCTTAATGAATTGGATAATGTTTTATAATTTTTATCAATTGGTAATCATCTTGATATTATATTTTAAATTTATTGGATTTGATAATGTTTGATAAAATAATATTTAAACATGGAATGATTTTGATTTTACTTAAATTAATGGAATTTTATAATGTTTATCCAAATTCTAAGGTTTTAACATATTTCTGATATAGATTAGAATGAACATATATTTTTAAGAACTTATTTGATATATTTATGATTAAAAATGTGCTTTCAAGTGAATTTTTAAGATGATGTAGTTGTTACCCTTATGTTTATGTGTATTATTTATTTTAATACAATATTGGTTTATTAATTATAGTTTTTTTGAATGTCATATTAAAAATCCATTTACACGAAAAATATTATGACATTTTGAAATATTAGATACCATCATTAATGTATTTATAGAATATATATTAAATGCATTAGTGGTATATTCAATGTTTTTGTGTTCATAATTTTTTATATTATTATTTATTAAATGTTTTAATATCTTATTCATTTACTTATTTTAGTATTCTATAATTTCATTAATAATTTTTTTTGAAAAAATTGATGGTATTTAATAATTTTTTTATAATTAATTTTTTTTAGATTTCATATAAAATATTCTTTGATTTTTTCATTTTCAAAATATGAGAGCTGGTTTTTAATATGATTGAGTTTTTTTATGTTAGGTGGATTTTTATTATTCATTCACATATAATATTTTGAATATTAAAAATACCTAACATTTAACTACAATAGTTATTTTTTATTCAGTTAAATTTAATTTCATAATGGATTAGTTAATAGTTAAATAAAAATTATTATTATTATTAATTACTTTGATTAAAAATTTTATAATAATCTTTCATTCATAATGTTTTTTAGTTCCAGTTTTTCTATGTTTTTCAAAAACACAAAAATAACTCACACATAGATTTAAATGTCTCATACATAATCTATAAATAAATCATATAAATATTTTTTTCTGATATATATTTATAAAAATAACTCATTATATTATTTAAATGACTCATACGTGATTTTATAAATCACTCTTCTTAATATTCAAATAAATCATACAAAAAAAGTTAATTTACTCCTAACAAAATAGTGAATTAACACATAAAAATAAGAAAAATAATCATTTAAAAAGTCTAAAATGAGTCATAAAAAATGAAAAATTATTAATATTCCATATGTAACAAGACACATATGTAGTATACAATCTTTCAACAACAATTTTATGATACTCTTTTTTCTAATGGATTTAACACTTTTATTTAATAAAATATTATATAATTTATTTTATCAATTATATTAATTTCAAATAAAATTATAATTTCTAATGAGGATATTCTTTGTGCTATTTTAGTTTTTAATTGAAGTAATAATATAGGAACTGTTTTTCAATGTATTTAGAATGATTACTGAAAGGGTAATGATTTCAATTTCAATATAATTTTTTTTGTAATTTTTTCTAGCTATAATGGTATTCTAAGAAACACGCACATGATCATGATGATCTTCTATTTTATGATATGAATTTATTTAATGAACAATTTTTCTACTGAATTTATAATTAATATAACTGAGAAAATAAAAAAATTAATTACATCAACAAAAATATTAATAGATGTGGCATTGATAATAATAATATTATTATTATTATAAAATGTGTTTAAAAAAGACAATATATGTTGTATCCTTATAAAAATTGATAAATATATTCAATGATATTTTTTTCATAATTTCAATCTAGTTTTAAATTTTATATTCTTTTTATTTTTTATTTTATTTTTTAATAATTTATAAAATTTCAATCTAGAGGAAATTTTTTTCATAGTTATACCATCCAGTCAAAAGGTACATTTATTGGGTAGAGAATCTTGGTAAAATTATAGGATCCTAGTTGTGAATCATTCTATAGAACAGAATGTATTTTCCTAGGTTGTGCCACTATGTGATAAAATAGTATGTACTGTGAAATATTATGACAGCTTTCATAAGATGTTTTTTTTAAAAAAAATTTACCATTATTCTCACTATGATATAGTTGTGTAAAGAGTAAATTATTTATCAATTGGATCCAAAATAAATTAATAATCTATTGTTATTTTGAATTATATTTTCCATGCATATCTAGAGTAATTATTATACATCATGTATTAAATAGATATATCTTTGTTTTCCAATGTTGATACTGTAAAATTTGACACTAAATAAATAATCATTTAAAATTAAAAAAAACTCTAATTCACTCCCACCTAGTCCAATCATCATGATTCAACTATATATTAGAATGAGAAATCTACATTTTAAGCATTTTTAAAAGATAAGTCCTTTTATTGTATTCTCTTGAGGGATCGACAGGAAAATTCCATGTAGTAGTGTAAAACCCTGACCATTTATGGAGATCTTGTGATCTTGATTTCATGTTTTCCTCTAACTTTGGTTGATTAATTTTGATTTGGGTTTTACCTGGGGGTGTGTTTGAGAGAAAATTTTGGGTAAATGGAATTAAGAGGGAAGTGCATGGTTGGTTCATGGTTTTCCCTAATTGTTCTCCCTAGCCCATTAAACTGTGAAACCCCTCATAGAGAAGAAATGCACAGATGTTGCAAGATATTCCCAACCCTATTCCCTAAAATTAAGAATCATGCACCCCCTGAATATTTTCACGATAAGGGAAAACTATTAGGATAAATCATGTTCCCCAACTATCAAATCGTGCATTCGGTATTTTCTTCCCCTGAACTGTTTTAAAAAAATCCAGAACACCCTTCTTGTACGTAACTTCCGACCCTTTATCATTGTCTCTAGAGGAAGGTGAGATGCTCTTTGGCCCTATGCGATGTTCCCAAGATTTCAAATACTGGTAATAGATTCCCAGGGCTTCAAGAGAAAATTGAAAATGATTTTCCTTTAGAATAAAATTTACTAACAAAATGAGTCATAACCAACCAAACTACATGATGCATGTCAACATGTTTTACAACTCATCAACACCAAAAGACCAATACAACCAAGCCATAATAAACTATAATAAGTGTTCCAAGAGGAAGACTACAAAACCAAAAACCAATAATATATGAAACAAATCCATATCTCCATGACGAGATCCATTCTACAAGCACTACAAAACCATCCAAGAAACATAATAAAACTCTAGAAAAATGAGATGCTTTTCCCTTATCGGTGTATCGTAAATCGACATCAGCAAAAGCACCAAAGTGACAAAGTAGTTGGTGAGTACAATTACCCAGTAGGTTTTCCCCAAATAACTTCCCTACACATTTCACTATGATAGAACCATTTTCACATTTATATAAAATAGTATAGATAAAAACATCAATAGTGCAATAATTTCCAAAAAGCCAATCACACCCTTACCAAGCCATTTTCACCCAAACCATAAAATATAAGGGAAATCAAAACAACCATTCCATAATCTATTTACCATAACATGTTAGTGAAAAAAAATATCCACCAACAATAATCACCACAAACATATCATAACAATGTGGTTTCACATACCCAATCTGGTAAACAATCACATTGGAACTTTCCATCCAAGCATGTTTACTCCTTTACCAATCGAGTGGTACTTCCCACCCACTTATCCTTGATGGTGGAACTTACATACACTACCCATCCCCTTTTTATAGTGGTACTCCCTTACCACTTCTCATGCAGTCATCACATGCATAAATACTTCATCAAAAACCAAACACATAGCTCACCAAGGCCACAATATTGTGCAAATAGCTCTTTCACAGCCAAAAATCAATTAGGAATTCATCCAGGGAACATTACATTTCAATAAAGAAACCCCTATTATTGAAATCCATTTTCACAACAAATTTTCATAAATCAACCCAAGAAATAGATTTTAAAATTATCATTTTAAAATCTAAAAAAACACCTCACTGCACTAACCCATTTTCTCCAAAATCCAAAAATCATTATAACATGAATTTCCTATAAGATTTTAACATTAAAAAAATAACCAAGTCTAATAGAAAACCATTTATTGAAAATAATTCATTTAGCTCTTGAATTATGGTTTCGAGAGAGATGAAACATACCTTTGGATTCTGGTGAGAACAACCCACCGCAAAACCGCACACCGAACCCAGGTAAGACTTCAACAACACCGCCTTGATCCCATTCCCTATCATCAAAAATACCAACCTTTAACATTTTTGGAAACAAAAACCCTAGATCTACATGAAACAGGTGTATATCTAGAAAACTGAGAGAGAGGGAGAGTTAGATCTAAGGAGAACCAAGAAATAACAAAGAGTGGAGACTTACTGGGAGAGAAACACCTTAACCACACATTAAAAAACCATTTAATTTCTTCCAGATTGAGTGGTAGATCCCCTATAATACTTGAGAACCAATAATCCTGAGTGAGTCCTGAGTGGGAGGAAGAAAGTTGGGTTTAGGGAAAATCCTCACAATGCCAGGATTTAAAAACCATATTTTTATTGTCGTGCACGGTTAGCTCACGCGATTAGCATGCATAGTTAGGAATACTATTCACTAACCATACATATGACACTGCCTCCAAGGGAACCCTGCACATCCTCCTCAAATGGTTAGGGGAACCATCCATTAATCATGTGATGTCCCATGTTCCCATGTTTCACGGTAACCTAGGTTTTTTTCATAGTTTCCCCTTGCTGTGCTCAAATCGTGCTCCTTTAAAAAGCCTCAAGAACATTCATAAAACACTTCCAAAATATCCATAACTCTACCAAACTCTACCCAACCACTTTAAAAACATAAAAATCCATAAAATGGTTACATTAAACTAGGGTTTATACATTCTCTCCACCATTGGAATTTATATCCTCCGAAAGTAGAGAACCATCGCATTGCTGAAAGAGCTCGGGCTATTTCTTGATCATCTCTTTCTCCCGCTCCCATGTCTCCTCCAGAATATGACCATGATACCACACAACCTGAACTAGACTAATTATTTTACCAAAAAATTATTTTTATTGCCTATACACAATTCACACTGGCATGTGCACCATGGAAGCATTCGGCTGTAGTTCAACATGATCCCAATGAATCACATGGTTAGGATCCGGCTGATACTTCCTCAATTGAGAAACATAGAATACATTGTGCACCACACTGAACCGTGGTGGAAAATAAAACCTATATCCCACCATTCTAAACTTCTCATGTATCTCAGAAGACCCAAAATACCTTGGAGATAACATTCCCTGCTTCCCAAACTGATGATGTCCAAGTCTAGGAGTGATTCTAAAAAACACATGATCACCCACCTTGAATGACAACGGTCATCAACGATGGTTTGCATATGAGTTCGAATGACTCTAAGTTGTCTCCATTCTCTTCCTTATCAACTTCATCTTCTCCATATTCTCTTGGACATGGCTTGGTCCAACCAACAATGTTTCACTTGTTTCCACCAAACAAAGTGGAGAATGACATGGATTCCCATACAATGATTCAAACTGACCCATCTGTATCAGGGCCTAATAACTATTATTATATGTTAAATCCACCGATGGTAAGTGATCCTCCCATGATCCACCAAGATCCATCACACAAGCCCATTAAATAACTTCAAAAGTTGGTGTTATCCTCTTGGATTACCCATCCGTCTGAGGATGGTACACCATAATCATCTTCAACTATGTCCCTGTGGCTTGCTGTAAGGATTTCTAAAATCAAGATGTAAAACTCATATCTCTATCTGATACAATAAAAAATAGAAAACCATGACTCTTCAACACTTTATGAATATAGATTTTGGAAAGATCCTCCACTGTATGAGATTCAAGAATAGGGATGAAATGGGTTGACATTGTGAGCTGATCCACTATCACCCATATGGCATTGTGAATTTTGATAGTTCTTGGGAGACTTGTAACAAAATCCATCACTATAAATTACAACTTCCATATAGGGATAGGTAAAGACTACAACATGCATGTTGGTTGCTGATTCTCTTCCTTGAATTTCTAATAAGTCAAGAGTCTCAAAACAAATTCACCCACTTTCCTTTTTATACCAACCCACAAAAACATTTATTTTAGAGACTTATACAATTTTTAAATTCTACGAAGGATACCTCATATAGAATGATGATAATACCTTATAATTTACTCCTGAAAACCCATTGGTACAAAAAACTGATTCTAAAAACACAAAACTGAATTCCCATTAGGTTCTCAGACCCCAGTGGTCTCCCCACCATTTAGTTTCAAACGCATCCCCAAACACTCAGAATCAGACATCGATGGCTCTTTATCCAAGACAAACATGTTAAGAACCAATGAGACTAGAAAGAAGACCATGCTATCACCCTGGTACATGCATTCCAATCATATGTCAGCTATGACTGATATCAGCTACTAATGATCTGCTACCTGTTTTACCACTTGGGCATACAAATTTCTACTTAATGAATCTCCCACTAAATTTCCCTTACCTGGTGTGAGAATCAATTCAAATTCAAACATCTATAGATACTCCCTTCATTTCCTTTTCCTCAAGTTTAAATCCTTTAATGAGAAAATACGATTTATGCTCTTATGATCTATAAACACCATGAATTTCTCACCTAAGAGATAATGATGCCACATTTTCAAAGAATGAACCGTTTCCGCCAACTCCAAATCGTTTTTTGGTAGTTCTTCTCATGAAACCTAATCTATCATGAGCCATAAGAAACAACATGGTCCCCATGCATGAGATCACACCCCAACCTTGATCTTGATGTGTCACAATACACCACATACCATTTTCATGGTTCTGGAAAAACTAAGATGGGTGTCGATGTAAGGAGACCACTAATCTCTTCAAAGGATTTACGACACTGCTCATTCCATTTAAATGGATCATTATTCCCCATCAAAGATGTCATTGGTAATTCCAATTGTGATAAATCATGAAAAATGTCGATAATAGCCAGGGAGATCATAGAAACTCAGTATCTCAAAAAAATATTCTGAGGTAGCCACAAAATAACATCCTCTATTTTTTCTTGATCAACTAAAACACCTCTCTCAGAAATAACATGGCCAATGAAACAAACCTCCAGTATGAAAAATTCCTAATTCAACAATTTTTGCATACAAAATATGATCTCTCAAGATCTCCAACATTATTGTTATGCCTTGCTTGTGCTCCACCATAGTCTTGGAATACACCAATATATTATCAAATAATACCACTAAGAAAGAATCAAAATATATCTGAAATATCCAATTCAACAATCCCATAAACACCATTGGTGCATTCATCAAACCAAAGGGCATAACCACATACTCAAAAGGGACATATCTAATTTTGAAGGCTGTCTTCATAATATCCTCCTTCCATACCCACAATTGATGATATCCTAACTGCAATTCAATCTTGGAGAACCACTGAGCTCCCCTCAACTGATCAAAAAAATAATCAATGTGTGGAAGTGGGTTTCATTTCTTTATCGTAACTTAGTTAAGCTTACTATAATAAACACATAGCCTTAGTGTTCTATATACCTTCTTAACAAACAAAACTTTCACTACCCACAGAGATGTTCTAGTCTAGATAAACCCTTTTTTTTATAACTCCTCCAACTACAATTTCAATTCCCTCAATTATATTGGTGCCATCTGGAAAGATGGAAGTGATATAGTAATGGTCCCTATAAAGAGATCAATCATAAACTCGACTACTCTCAAGGGTGGAAACCATGATAATTATTTGGGAAAGACATCTAGAAACTGATCACCAACCACTAAAAAAATTCTATGTCCAACTCCTTCTATTTATGCCAATAAAAATGCCATTAACTGATACGAGATCATTCCAACAGTTGGTGTGAACAAGCCTATTGCACCCATCATTTAATTCTTCTCCCCTATAAATAGAAGTTTGACACCATCATCTTTTTAAAACTAACCGTTCACACATAACAGTCAACATGGGCCTTAAATATCGTCAATCATTCTATACCCAAGATTAAATTATAAGCATCAATCTCAAGAACTGAGAAATCGGACATCAACTCAACCCTATCCAGAACTATAAAGTATTATTTACACAAGAAGGCTTGGCACTCTCTTTTACCCAGAAGAGTTTGATGTTTTAAAACTACAGAAATCATTTCTATATATAAAACTAGCAAATCAACGATATAATATGAAATAAAATAATGCAAATAACCCATATCAAACTACATTTTCATCAAGGTAGAATTAAAAATACCATTAACTTTTATTTTCGATGGTTCCGACTAATCATCCATCACAACCTTCTCAGCTCCAAAAAACTACATGTTTTCCACATCTTCTCTATATTTCCCTTATGAGTAGTCATGGTGTTCCTGAAATCAACATGACTAAAATTACTCTTTTGATGAAGGGTATGATATTTCCCCCATCCTATCAAGACATAGGATGCCTGTGACCACTGAGGAGTGTCACGAACACCCAAACTCAGATCATTCTGAAAATACCACTGATGATGCCCCATCTGATTACAGTTAGGAAAAGCTTGATGTTTTGTCATAAAATCCCACTTGGTGTGGCCTGTAGAACAATACTAAAAACATGTTGTCTTACTTTGAGGCTTCGTAGAAAGATTCACTGATCCTTTCATCATATTCTGAGCCATACTCCCACCCTAGAAATAAGTTCTCCTCTTCCCCTTAAAACCATCATTTGAGTTCCCACTATTCACCATGGGTACCAACAAGATTCCCCCACCAATAACCCAAAAAATATCACATTTACCTATAGTTATCTACTCACTATTTTTGAATAATCAATTATACATAGCAAACCTATTTTATATTGAATTTCCTACCTCATAACTACTTCAAAAATAAGTTCTGTTAACGATGTACTATCGGCCACCTCAGGTGAAAACTGCACTAAGTTCATAAACATAGCTTAATAGTTTGTTACTGATAGGGTCCCTTGTTTTAGCCTAAAGAAATATATTGTGTGTTGAATTATGAATGTATGAGGGTATAATTATTTGTAAAAAAATTCTTCAAAATCATACCATGTTATCCCTTGTTCTATTCTAGCTTAGACCACCAACTCTTGCCACTGATGGGAAAGATCTTCCAACATATATGTTTCTAGCTTCACTTTCACCTTTTCTGAGGTTCCCAAGAATTAAAATATCCTATTAATTCTATTCAACAACACTTCTTCCATTTCTAGCTCCAAATCACCCCTAGAGGTTGGTGGATTCTACATTGGAAACTGAACCGCATGATCCACATGTTGTGGATAATCCTTATTATCCCCACTTTCCACAGCTTGTAAATCTTGCACTATACATTTTAGTATATGTTGGTTCCACTGGGGATCGGGTGCAAGAGCATTTTCAGCAGGCTCCTCCAGTTGGTCTCTACGACACCTACTCGATGCCATTTCTATCGATATAAAACATCCATAAGTCCCATTCCCTTAGCAAGAAAAGGTTCACAATTTCAAGTTCAATTACATTGAAACTACCACAATGAGGATTTCCACAAGATCACATTCCCCATATGGAACCATATTTGAAAAATACCCCATGTTTTTAAAAATCAACCCATTTCCAACATACCAAAACCATCAATGTTTCAAAATCCTTCCATTTAAAAACCAATTCATATTTTTCAAAATCCACACATTCATATCACACCATAAATAATTATAATTAAATGAAATATACATCCTAGAGGGAATTCATTTATATCATGCATGTCAATCTCATCTCATTGGCAACACACATGACAATGAGATTTACAATGCCTATAATTGTCTCCAAAACACTTGTGTACCCAACTCCTTAGTAACTTGAAGCTTAGCATAAAAGGGTTAGCTACGTCCTTTTATGCTATTCATTTCATGTTCTAACAATACTATTACTTGATATAATCCCAACTTGAGGAATAAATAAAGAAATAATATCAACTACAAGACCGAAAAATGATGTCGAGACCAAAAAAACTGATATTACTTTTACGTCAAGGATCGAAAAAGATGATACCACTTGTAATCTATTGCCCTTTCCTCATTTGATTGAGAAGAAGCCGAGATACTACATGGCCTTAAGAGACGTTCCCAAGGTGCCAAAGGCTCGAAATAAATGTCAAGGGATTAAAGAACGAATGGGAAACAATTTCCCCTTATAATAAAAGCTACCAACCAAATCATTCATAACCAACCAAACTGCATAATTCATGTCAACAAGGTTTAGAACTCATCAAAACCAAAACACCAATACAACCAATCCACAAAAAACCATAATTATAGTACCAAGAGGATGACTAAAAAACCAAAAATAAAGAAGAAATAACACAACTATACATCTCCAAGCCAAGCTCTATGCACTAAGAACCACAAAACCATCCAAGCATCATGATGAACCACTAGAAAAATGACATGTCTTTCCCTTACCAATATCTCGAAAAATGACATATACAAAATAAAAAAAGTTCCAAGGTAGGGGTGATTACAATAACTCAGTAGGTTTTCCCCAAATGACATACCTACACATTCCATTAGGATAGTACTGTTATAACATTTATATAAAACAATTTATATAAAACAATTTATATAAAAACATAAATAGTACAACAATTTCCAACAAGCCAATTGCATCCTTACCAATTCCTTTTCACCCAAACCATATAATACAAGGTAAAGACAAACAACCATTACATCAACCATTTACCATAAAATTTTATCACAAATAATCTCCGCCTTGGATAATCACAACAAACCAAGAATAACGATAGAGTTTCAATCACCCAGTCTAGTAAACAATCATGGTGGAACTTCACATCCAAGCCCATTTTCTACTATTCCAATTGAGTGGTAATTCTCTCCCAATTATCCATGCTTATGGCCCTTCCATCCACTATCCATATACTTTTTATAGTGGTAGTCCCCACCCACATCACATACAGTCAACTCATGCATAAAAACTTCATCAATAACCAAGCACATAGCACATCAAGGCCACCGCATTATGAAAACAAACCATTAAAAACCAAAAAATCACTTAGGACTTCATCCATGCCTCATTACATTTTAATAAAGGAACCCATTTTAATGAAAACCATTTTAACAACCCATTTTTTAAATCAACCCAAGTAATCGATTCTAAAATCAACATTTTAAAATCTAACAGTAAAGAATGTTGGAATCGGGCATGCAGCAGAAGCCCCAAATAGGTGGGTTTTTAAAATTTTCCCACCAACAATTGACGTAAACTAGTCGAAATCCGTGAACAGCAGCCCGGTCTTAGTCGAGGACCATACGTGAAGGATTTTAAGAACAAAAATAAATCGTAAAGTACCTGTTTTAATTCTACATTCATGCATGATGTCTTTTCATCGTTGGCGATCGATGCTCGAAGAATCTGATATCGAACTCTTCTAGATCTAAAACATGCGCTTCAATAAATATGTGGGAGCGTCATTCATCGTAATCTGGGTGCTAGTGCCAAATTGAAATGACACCTTCAATGCTCCAATGATCCCTGTATCTCTTCGAAAGTGATGCCTGAGAGAGTGCTCGATCTGAAGTCCTCAGATCTAGAGCATCTCTCTCTAAAACCTGGGAGAGATGAGAGAAGAGATAATACACATGACTAATAATTGTAAATCTCCTCTCCTCTTATATTTATAGTGGTTAATTTAAATACTTGGTATCTTCTCACTGACCCCGAATACTTAATGCACTACCAACAACAATTTTACGACCACTAAAATGGGTCATAAATGTTATTATCATTCACTTGTAATATATTAAAATATATTAAGTGATAATAATTGATTAATTAACTTGACTCGTCACTCCCATAAAAATTAATTGAACTTTGAATAACATAATATTCGTCAATTAATATTTTTCATGTATTTACTTAAAACTCATAAATACATTTAATAAATAAATTCAATACTCATTCTTCTAAACTCAAATAATATGAATTCATTTAATGCATTGGTGACCGTTTTACCTTGGACAAATCCCAGACACCATTGGTGGGTCCCACCATGTCCAAAACTCATATTCAACTAAATAGGGAATATTCTTGAATACGCAATTTTGTGTGACCCTCTAGGCCCTTATCTCGATAGTAGTGAATAATATTCACAGACCAACAACAGGATCTAGCAACCCATCATGGCCCCTTAAGAGATAAGAATTTTCACAGTAGTGACAAAAAACCTACGAACACGCACTGTGTAATATAATCTTTTTGTCTTTAATATCTCATAAATAATGACGCACTCACGTGTCATCGCCCTTATCTTTCTTTATTGTTTTTTTATTTAACTGGATGGATTTACCCTCGACTGCCATGGCCATGGTCTTATAAATTTACTACCATCCATATCAACATGTCCTGAGATATGTTACTTCCATAACCTGGAAGATACAAATCCTTTCTTGACCATTCAACCAATTTCATACCACCAACGACGCACCCAACACATACTACCTCACCACAACTTCATTTCCATGGTTTTTGTATTGCATCAAAGTACACAATAAAATAACATATATTGGTAATGATCTCAATTCAAGAGACCATTACATATGATTGTAGATAGGAACATCCGATGAAACCTAAAACATGTGGCATTCCTATTGTCGGGTCAGTCCTCATGATCTCACTACTAGAGATCACCTAGTGTGAACTTCATGAGAAGAAGCCCCAATGCTTATAAGCCCCCAGCACCTGATAGTCAAACATATACTGTTTCCAATCAGTAATATGTATCTAGAATGTAGAACATATATTTAAGATTAATTTCATGGTATCTATAGGTTCTCATTATAGCCTAGGAACTGCTATAACCTTTTGATACGACAATTAATCTTTGGACATTACCATGTCAATAGTGGACGCAGAAAAGTCGACACTATAATGGTAAGATTAGATCACGTATAGCTAACAGTATACACAATATGGTAATAAAAACACTGAATAGTTGGGTCTAGGGAACCCACTATTTCAACACTCCCACATGCACTATATCCAACATGCTAACCGAACTCGTTATCTAATCACATGATGAACATCATGTTTCTACTGAGTAATGGGTTTATCTACTGGGTCCCCCACGGTTCTACCACATAGATATTCTATTATTGTGTCCTTGTTTTATTGAGTAAAACATCTCAAGAGATGGTTTCCCGAGTATATCTCATTTTTCCACTGTCATTGATTGTCATCTTGGCTAGTAAGAATATCATAATTTACATTATGATAATACTTTTCTAACTAAGTGAAATTCTAAGAACTAGAACAAATTGTTGCATTTAATTACTTCTTAGCTACCTCAGAAGCTGCAACATACTCAGTCTTTGTAGTTATAGCTACCACTGTCTTATATGAGCTCGACTCGCTCATCACCTTTAGCCTAACTACAATAGTAGATCTCTTGATCAATGGAAGACTAGTTTGTATCCCCTAAAACTAGTATCATTTCTTCTCCACTTACCAGGTACATATATTTTGTACTTTCCAAAGTACAATTAGATAGTTCTGACTGCATCCCTTACAGTGCTCCTGGATATAACTGATATTTACCTACTGTAAAATATACCTTGGGAATATCGGTTCTTGTACATATTATAGCATGCGTGATTGATTCATTGCATCGACGTATAAATTGTAACTCACCACGTTTATCTCTTACCATGTCATGGATAGGTCAAAATGGGTATATTATGCCTTGTGACATAGGAAACAATTCATCTCTTTAATTGTTCTAACTTGTATTTTTCAATACAATGTCACTATTTGAACGATTGACTATGAATGAGGAACCTATAGATCTACCTCAGTAGATCATGTTCCCCATAACTTAGTTTTCTACTTTAAGTCAATCACTGGATAATAAATTTCATCTTGGTCATAACAAACTATGAGAACAATGTCTGTTTTCCATATGTTGCTGAACATAATTCTTCTTGGAAAACATTGGCGCTCCCACTAACCTCTGGTGGACACATGGAAATCATTTTTTGCAAATGTATATTCTATGATCATGTTTCATACTTTAATCCTAAATTGTATTTTAGCAACTTGCAACCTTTATTAGCATTATGTGATGTGGCCATCCCTTTCTAGTTGCGTCGTATATACACCATCCATGATTGGTAGTCATGACATCCAATGCTAAATAATTTGATCATAGATATTAGCTATGATAAGTAAAATTCCAATGGATTTAGGCATAACAAGTCAGTGAAACCAGTCGAGCCTTATTGGTACTATACTTGTACAATTCACGTATCAACTCACTGGAATACCCACCGCAGTATTCAAAATATTAATCCCCTTTGCACGTTGATACATGGAATCCATTAATTGAATTTTAGTTGGTCTTATCAATTTTATCTAATTTCCATACACTTTTTACTTGAATGAAATATTATTCACATGGAATAACAAATCTGCAACCACGATGAATATAAAAACTATCACAATGTTTTTATCCTTCCTACACAGTATGTGTCTCTAGAACATACTATGTTCCACATGCGCTCATGTAACTCATTCTTATGCTAAATACTTGTTCATTTTGATCATTGACTAAACACAAGCCAATATAGCTCCCACTATCTCTAATATATATGTGCACCCTTATATAGAAGTGTACTCCATTACTTCACTACAACTATTCTGTCTTAGGTATTTATGTAATATCCTAATCAATTGTTAGGATAAGTACCTTAGATGAACAATGTGTTTATCTTGATGCAAGTTGTTTGTATCTGAAAAAACTATTTGCATCCAAACACTTTTCCTTATGACATAATGGATTTACATCATACTATGAATTGTATGTCATACATTTTTCATTATAGTTGGAATATGGTTGTGGGGTATCATCATTATTTGCAAATCATTTCATGAAATATAATGGATGTTTCTAAAAGTTGTAACATTGATACTACCTACATCAAAATTTTGATGTATAACATATGCATTTAGGAATTTCTCCCTGATACATGTTCATTGATCAATGATGATATGTAAGACTTGATCATAAATCCTCTTCATTAACATCAATTTCATGATATCGATAAGGTAATGTGAATTTAGGACATACTCCATGCTACATTATCATGATTGATGAACGCTTGGTCGAGATATTCTTTGGTATCCCAACTCGAAGCCACTCATATCTCCTGACAATGAAAATAATTCACTTTATTATTCCTTAATTGCTTAAAGGAATACTATGAATCATATATACATATAGCTTATACTTGGAATAGTTCATGCTTGTTAAACTATTTTCAAATTCTTTGTGACATACCTTTATTTCTAAAGTCTCCTTTATCCAAACTAAAGACGTCGATAATACCGAAATTATTTAGTTGTGCCAAGCCTAAATACCATACTTGGTATATTTATGACATATACATTTAGTATTACTTGACAATGAATTATCTTGTCACAACTAGGTATAAGTCTTACATTTATATTCATCACTAATTGCCTATGATTCATGTATTACTAAACTAGTGATTGAGTTTACCAAAACAACATTCATTCCAAAATCTGAAAGAATGTATCCTTGAATCCTAGGACACATGAGATAAATGTTTGTGATTATAATCAATAATAGTTCAACACAAATATTTCACTTGGAAATTAAAAAGTCATGTAATTCTCACCACTGGACTAGGTATCACCCTTTCATGTCCACATAGAGAATACACCTCACTTCTAGTAATATTTCTATACTAACATGGTTTCCGTATTAGAATACACTAATGAAAAAGAATATAGTATTAAATAACCAAGTAGTAAAATGGAAACATTACTTTGATGAATATGCCTAATGTAGAAGCAGAAACATGATTCTTTAAATCAGTTTATTTCTTTTAAACATTCATTGTTTTTATTTTATAATATGCAATGCAAATAACCTTTGTTAATGCCTCATTAATTGAAGTAATTTGTGAATGTGTCATTGGCATTAAATGCCTTTGAACTTTTCACATTTTCTTTCAATTTATTCTCCATGAGAATTAAAACATAATAGTCTCTTATTCTTATCCACTGGGAGAACCTTACCTATATATTTTATAACTTAAAACGAGACTTTGGTAATGTGGTGAAAATGATATGAGAAAGGTATCCATTTAAAGATCATGATGAATCTTTCAATTTACACATGTCGGTGTCACCATCACCTTATTCATATCATTGCTTCACTTTCTCCTTGAAAAAATCTCATAGATGAGACTTCATGTTTATATCCTCCATGTATTGGTGTAGCGACTGCAACTGACACCAGGCATTGATGAAAGCATAGTAATATTACTATCATTTGATTTATACATTAGTCTCCAATAAGAAATTTTCATCTTCTTTTATTGAGGTAGTTTAATAGTGTTGGAGACACTGACACCTTCAGTTTCTTATATCATAGTACTATGCGAACTGGCATGTACGATTCATGGATACTCGTGTTAGTGTGGACATTTACTTTTTTCCAATATTTATCGCAGTTTAAACTTATGGTATAATTTTCCATTTTTCTACAAAAATGAATTTTATCCAATTAGTTCCTTTTATCTGGACTACCAATTTAGACATATTGATTAATTACTTAAATCATTTAATGTCACCAACTATTTTATCGGATTCTTAGAACCCTCTATGGTAGAATCGGAATACCCTATCGCTTGAGTATTCTAGTATCAAGGATCTCGGAACCACCCCCCATAGTCTACAAGCTATGGTTGTGCCACTAATTGAAGGGTTCATGGTAGGCTTTTGGATGGCTGGCCGCCTTAACTTGCGGTTCCTTAAACTGTTTAGCAAGTCCCAGATTCTAAAATCAGAACATGTTTTACTCAATTCATGCCTCTAAAATTACAAAAAGATGGCTATAGATATTTATTTTCTGAAAATTTATTTAAGTTGGCCAATCACTTTTATAAGGACTCCCCAGCAGTAAGAGGCACCCTCAGCTATGGCATGGCCGACACCTCAAACAGCTGGTTTTGACCAAATTTGAATGATGGAAGGCTGTTTAGACTGAATATATCTTTGAGGGTTTTATTATTTTTAGTGTGAAGAAAGAAATCATTTTCTAATTTATAAGTATGTACTATGTGATCTCACTCACAACTGACCGTGCAAGAAATATAAATTTCAACGTGTTACATGTTCATTTTATCTTGCATGCTTGTTTATTATTATTCTATGTGATAGTGTAATAAACTACACTTGCACAAAAATAATAAACCATAAAAAACAAAATGAACACCAGATCATGAGCCGATATTATTGGTTGATCCGTTGAATGAATAACGGACCAACCGAAACCCTGGGGGTAAGTACCTTTTAGTCGCATGGCTTGAAACTTAAATAGAAACTTCTGCGCATCCAATGATTCCAAATCTTGTCTAGTGTGTCGCTGTCACATGGAGCGAAGTGCATAATTTTTCATCTCGTCATTATACAACATTACTCACACACAGGCGAGGGGATCTCGGGGACTAAAATTAAAACTCAGAGAATGGGCGTTCAAGCCCTTATAAATATAATGACACTTGAGATGACAGGAAGATCGTCTTTTATTTAATTAAACTAATTATTACAAACCGACATGAAATAATTAAATAAAATAAACCCACAAAACATGCATTGGTTGGTCTTCAGCTCATGATCAGCATACGCATTAAAATCATGTATATAAATTATATGTAGAATAAAATTAAACATTCATTAAAATAAATTCTGAGGACATTATTTATTGAATTAAAATTTCACTCTAATTTTAATTCAACAAATGTTGTCGTTCAGTATCGTTTAATTAGTTTAATTTTAAAACTAAAATTAAATTAATTAACTAATTTAATTAATCACCAAATAAAATTAATTATGCCACATTGAATTTTAATAACAAAACATTAATATTAATTTAATTTAATTATTCACTGTAATTAAATTAATTATTTTAATTAATTTTGATTAAATTAAATTACCCAGTCCCATAAAACATCGGGCAGGGTCGGGGCGAACTTGTGCAGGCCCAGTCCACGTGATAATGACCCCGTGTAGGGGTGTGTAGGGGTGTTCCAGGATGGGAAGGTCTGTCTAAGTCCATTCCGGGCTAGGCAGACCCACCGGAGCCTCTTTCAGGATAGTAAATGATACATGCCCACTTGGAGAACCGGGCAGCGGCCGGGACGGGGCACGGAGGTTACCAGGTAGGGTGATAGGGGTGGCGGGGCCTGCTGGGGGAAGCAGCTCGGTGAGAGGGGGAGCTCGGGGCGGTCTGCGTCGACGGCTGAAGCGGGAGGATGCCGGTAGAGAGAGGGAGCCTGACGGGGTTGTCTGCGGCCGGAAAGGGCACCAACCAGAGGTGGTCCGGTGAGGTAGCACGGGGCGCTGGTGCAGCGGGTCTGAGAGAGGGCCGACCGGCTTGGTGGGCAGGAGGTACGGCCGGGAATTGGCCTCGTGTGTTGGATAGGGAGGTGTCATCGCGGTCGGGGACACCAGGGTGTAGGGATGGCTAGCATGTGGTGCGTCTGTCGCTGAAGCGCGAGAGTAGGAAAATAGCGGGGCATACGCTGTCGGTGTACTGTGTGCTGCTCTGAGGCAGGAGGAGAGGCTACAACCCGTGCACCTTTGCTCCGCGGTGGGTGCACTGTGACTGCAGCAGAGGCAGGCGTTTGGGGTCCCGGGGTGCAGCACGCTGCTGAGGGAGGGGGACACCAGGTGCTGGCAGGAGCCATCTAGGGTGCCGAGGTGGTCGCGGTGTGGCTGCAGTGGAGAGGATAAAGTAGGTTTGGTCGTCCTGGAGCAGAGGAGGGGCGGTCGTCACCGCCCCTAGTATTTGTCTGTGCGCCGCGCGACGCCGGGCGGGAGAGGCCAAACGGGGGGCACTCACCCCCCCAACACCTTTTTTTCTCATGACCTGCACATGCTGGTTGTCTCCCCCCCCCCCCCCCCCGTAATTTTTTTAAACCGTAACATGATATGTAGGTCACCTTTGTATCCCTTTTCTTGACTTGTAAAAGCAGGACGTCTCCCCGTTTTTTTATAATCTTGACCCACATGGGTCATCTCCCTTTTTAAAAAAAGTATTTCTAAACCTATATAGTTTTAGGAAAATAAAAATTTTATTATAATATTAAAATATTATCATAATAAAATTATTATATTAATAAAATTTGTATTATAATAGAACTATTATTATTAAGATGAAATTATTATGATTATTATTATTATGAAAACTCACCAAAAAACACTATTTCGGTGGAACAAGGGATTTGGATAAATGAAATTGAGGTTCATAAATCTAAAACCTCATATGTATTAACTGATGTTGAATCTGAAATAAATACTTTGGATAACCGCAGAATGGTCATCTTATGTCAGATTAACACACAGTCTATAGCATTGGGACCATATCAACCCCTTATTCATAAATTAATGCAAATTTAATTTTTCTTGGCTTAAAATTGGCATGCATCCCTCTGATACCACTTGTTGAAACCAGGGATGCAATGGAAGCCCAAAACAGGTGGGTTTTTAAAAAATTCCCACCGAGGATTGATGAAAAATAGTCAACATCAGTGAATAGCAGCCCTATCTTAGTCGAGGACCACTCGTGAAGTATTTTAAGCACAAAAATAAACTGTAAAGTACCTGGTTTAATTCTGAAGTGGCGCATGATGTCTTCTCATCATTGGTGATCCCTGCTCGAAGAATCTGACATCGAACTCCTCTAGATCATCCACACATGCTTCAAGAAATCTGCAGAAGCACCGTTTGTCATAATCCGGGTGCTATCACAGAATTTTGACAACGCCTTTGATGCTCCAATGATCACTGCATCGCTTTGCAAGCGATGCCTGAGAGAGTAATTGATCTGAAGTCCTTGGATCCAGAGCCTCTCTCTCTATAACCTGAGAGAGAGGAGAGGAGATAGAATCTCTATTAATAGTAATTGGAAATCTCCTCTCCTCTTATATTTATAGTGGTTAATTAAAATACTCGGTATCGCCTCACCAGCCCCGGTAACTTAATACACAATCAATGACAATTTTATGACTACTAAACTGAGTAATAAAAATTATTATCATTCACTTGTAATATATTAAATTATATTATGTTATAATAATTGAGTCATTTACTCGACTCTTCGCTCCCATAAATATTAATTGAACCTTTAATAATTTAATATTCGTCAATTAATATTTTTTAGGTATTTACTTAAAACTCATAAATAAATTAAATAAATAAATTCAATACTCATTATTCTAAACTCGAATTATATGAATTCATTTATTTCATTGGTGATCATTTTATCTTGGACAAATCCCAGACCCTAGTGGTGGGACCCACCACTTCCGAAACTCTTATTCAACTGAATAGGGCAGATTTTTGAATACGCTATTGTGTGTGACCCTCCAGGTCCTCATCTCGAAAATAGTGAATAGTTTTCACAGACTAAGAGCAGGATCTAGCAACCCATCATGGTCCCTGAATATATAAGGATTGTCACAGTAGTGACAACCAACATACAAACATGCACTGTGCAATATAATCTCATTGTCTTTAATATCTCATAAAGCAGGACACACTCACGTGTCATCGCCCATATCTTGCTTTATTGTTTGTTGATTTAACTAGATGGATTTACCCTCGACTGCCATGTCCATGGTCTTATAATGGTACTTCCATCTATATAAACATGGCCTGAGATATATTAATTCCATAACCTAGAAGAGACAAATCCTTTCTTGACCATTCATCCAATACCGTACCACCAACGACACACCAAACACAAACTACCTCGCCACAACTTCATTGCCATGGTTTTTGTCTTGAATCAAAGTACACAATCAAATGACATAAATTGGTAATCATCTCAAGTCAGGAGATCATTACACATGATCGTAGATAGGAACATCCAATGACACCTAAAACATGTGGTGTTCCTATTGGCACCGTCAGTCCTCATGATCTCACTACTAGAGATCACCAAGTGTGCACTTCATGAGAAGAAGTCTCAAAGATTGTGAGCCCCCAACACTTGATAGTCAAAAATCTACTGTGTCCAATCATTAATATGTATCTAGAATATAGAACATATATTTAAAATTAATTTCATAGTATCTAGAGGTTCTCAATATAGCATGGGAATGCTATAACCTTTCGATACGATAATTAATCTTTGGACATTACCATTTCAATAGTGGACGCAGAAAATTCTAAACTATAATGGTAATAAAACATCATGTATAACTAACTATACACATGTTATGGTAATCAAAAGCACTAAATATTTGGGTCTAGGGCACCCACTATTTCAACAAAGAATGCCTCACCACAGTAATCCATTTTCCCCAAAATCCACAAAACATCACAACAAGAATTTCCAACAAGCTTTGCACATGAATATCATAACCAAATCCAAGTAAAAACCATTTATTGAAAACAAGGTTTCTTGTTTTAGAGAAATGGATTTGAGAGAGAAGCCTCCTACCATAAGGTTCCGGTGAGATCAACCCACCACACAACCGCACACCAAATCAAAGTAAGACTCCCACAACCCCACCATAGATTCCCTTCTTTATCAATAAATAGTCCATAATTTATCATTTTTGGAAACCAAACCCCTAGATATACATGAAACAGGTGTAGATATAAAAAAACTAAGAGATATGGGGAGCTCGATCTAAGGAGAACCAATAAAAAACCATGGGTGGAGACTTAACGGGAGAGAAACGACTTCACCGCACCATGAAAACCATTCGAATCACTTCCAGAATGAATGGGAGAGTTCCTCTATCCCTAGAGAATCAAGAATCCGGGGTGAGGCTTGAGTGGGAGAAAGAATGGGGGGTTTTGTGCAAATCTCGACCAAACCTGAATTTAAATACCCTATTTTTATTATCACGCATGGTTAGCTCGAGTGGTTAGGTAAACCTTGAACAAACTGTGCATATGATACTGCCTCCAAGGGCACCCCACACAGACTCCTCACATAGTTACACAAACCATGCACAAACCATGCAAGAACCATGCACAAACCATGCACAAACCATGCACAAACCATGAAAAGGACCACTGGATCGAGTTTCATGGATACCTGGGTTCGTTGCATGGTTTCCCCTAACCATGCTCAAACCATGGTCCTTTAAAACCCCTCCATGGAATTCTTAAAACCCTTCCAAACTCTAAAAAACACTACCATAATCTATAAAACCACTTTAAACACATAAAAATGCATAAAAACGGTTAAATACCTCCAACCAAGGGTGCTATATTGTACCCCTGAACACCCATTCTTGACCCATAATTGATTTATCTCAATTCTAGAGCCTTGTGGAAAGATTCCAGGCATTCCTGACCACTATTCATCATGATATGATGTCTAGATCAAAGATCTTCACTGCACTTGATATGTGAGTCCTATCCCCCTTGTAATCCTATTACTATTTCATTATTTTTTTCATTACAGAACAAGTTATTCATCTTATTATCATTATATCTAGATCTGGTTTTGTATATAGATATATGATTGTTTAACTGGATCTATAATTGAAGGATCATTATTTTTGCAATCATCATTTTGTTTTTTTGATCTGGATCTCCTTTTTTTCGTTATGACACAAAAAAATTTGGGGATTTCAGTTGGGTGATTGTTCCTCAATTAATTGTGGAAAGTTCCCATAACTCAAATCCAAAGGTGTTGATTGAAATTTTGTGTATGAAATTGTAGAATTTCTATTCGATGTGTATAAATTTTGTTTATTTTTGAGTAATGTTTAATTTGAATTAATTAATTGAGCATAGAAGTTAAATTTGGGTTATTATTACTGTAGATTATGAATAATTAATTATTGGATTAAATATGTGAAAATTGAGGTTGTGTAATTGAATTATTAATTGGAGAATTAATTATAGGATAATGAGATTATGATTTTGAATAATTTACTATTGACTTTATTAAAGGATAATGAGATTATATATTGAAAAATTAATTGATGAAATCATTATGGGATTATTGGGATAGTGTATTTTGATCAATTAATTTAGAAATTAGTCAAGGGAAATAATATGATGAACTAATTGTTGAATTAGTTGTAAAACTGAGATAATTGACTAATTTTTTAGATAATTAATGAAGTTGATATGATTAATTAATTGTTGAGATTGTTAATGGGACTGTGATGATTAAGTAATTATGAAGTTAGTTAATGGGACTGTGATGATTAATAAATTATGGAATTGATTAATAGTATTGTCATAGTTAATAAATTGTTGAATTAATTAATGGATTGATATTTAATTGTTGAATGGTAATAATGGAATTAATATGTTATATTTAAATGATTAGTTGTAACAATTCTATTCATTTTATCATTGAAATATAAAATCATAACAATAGAATTCTGAGATATTTCATGAGATATATAATGGTGATAGTGTAATTATAAGGCATGATATCCATTTGGTATTGTTGAGACTCTAATTAGGTCCAAAGAAGGTATTGAGGTTCATTTTTCTATAGGATCCCTGTGGATTATATTATTAACTAAAGAATATTTGATAATGTGATTACTGTTTATCTATGCGTTGTTTTTAATTTTTTATACAACTGCATACACATTTATTAACTGGATATAGTTTTAGAAACCATTGGAAGTGGCTTTCGGAGTTGTACTCATACCCTACCATGTCTATATGATAGGTACCCGAATATATTTCTTGGCTTTGTGATACATAATGGGAAAATTCTCGATGTTTGATGATAGATTTGGGGATGGATCATGGATGAGGGAACCGTATGTGGTTCGTGACACTCTTGGTAGTTGTCAATTTCTTTACTATTGATTTTTCATTTTGAAAATGTACATTTGTTTTGGCATTTAATAGCTACTATATTTTTTTGATATTGTATTCCCAATTTTGGTTATCTTTTTATGCTAGTATTGTTCTAGTTATGATATAATTTGTTTATTCAGTTGTCATTTTTTATTTATATCTATTCTTTTATTACCCTGATAAAAAGGCTATAGTATCTCCGTGATTGATGTTAGACCCTCGATGTTGGTTGGCTGACTCTATAATATAAAGAGGTGCACTTGGGGTTATGTGACCACCCGGCTCGGAGAACCAGTGTGTCTATCCAAGATCAGGATACTAGAAAGTTGTATTAGAGACCTTTTTTGTTTTATTTTTTTTATTACTATTTGGGAAAGGTAGATATAAAAATACGATTAGTTGGGCCATGGTTATGAGCTCATTCATGGGAGTAGCAAACCTATGTACTTGGGGGAATCCAAGTACCTTTGGTGGGATTTTTTTATTGATGTTTGTTGTTAAAGTTGAATATTATTTCAACTTGGTGAGGAGTTTATTATGTGACATAATTATTGTTTTATTGATTTTTGAGATTTTACTCTATTCCAAGTAAGGAATGAGATTTGACTCTACATTAATCATTATAGGAACTCCAGATTACTTTGTTAGATGAATCATTTTTGGCATGCATGGGAAAACGAGTTTTGGGTTAATTATTAAACATTAAATGTTTTTCCTTTCCTGTGAAAATTAATTGAAAATGGTAGATAATATGGATTATAAATTGGTAAAATGATGCAAGTTGATAATATTTGGGTGTATACTTGAGAAAATTGAGTAATGAAAATTATTTAACATTTTTTAACTATGACCAAGATGTAAGACGTTAAGAGGTAGTGATAGTGCCTCGTTTTTTACCTTGTGGTGGGGTTCTAGGGAAAAGTATTTTTTTGCCTTATCCTTTTCCCAAATTAATGTCAATGTTGAGTAAATATTCCTAAGGTGTGATTTGAGATTTTAGAGTTATGTCTCCCCAACTATGCCCATTGAGATGAATATAAGAGTACATGGCTAGAGGTGATCCTCCAATGGTAGAACATGAGGCACTGATAGTGCCAACTAATGAAGTTAGAATGTAGTTCCAAGTAATCATAGCTTGGTTCATGAAATTCATGGAATGGGAGCCATGGAGGGTTGTGAAGTGCATATCTAACTTTATGAGGTAGTTTCAGTTACAGCACCCTCTGAATTTTGATGTAGGGGGTGGACCTTATGGAGCTGAGTTCTTGATTGAGAATGTCCATACTATACATGACCACTTTTAGACTCGTACTAGGAATAGGGTAATGATGTCATATTATATGGTATGAGGATCAGTGAAGAGTTAGTGGTACATCCATTCTTTGAATGGACATGATGATGGTATGTTATGGAAGGACTTCTTGGAGTGGTTCTTGGAGAACTTATATCAAGAGGCACTAAGGTAGGGGATAGTAGACGAGTCCATGATATTTACTCATGGGAGTATTTCTGAAATAGATTGTGCATGAATCTTTACATATTTTTAGTGCTTTTCTACAGTATTTTAAGTAGATGAGCCTACATTAGAAAAACCATTTCAAGAAGGAGTATAGTGTGAAATTAAGACACATGTGAATATCTTCAGTCTAGGGATGTTTTTCCAAAGTGGTGAATCAGGATCTAATTGCTGAGGGGATCCAAAAGGAGGCTCCCAGTGGTGGACACATGGTTTATACTAGATGATTAGGAGTTTAATATTTTGAGAGTAGGAATAATCCTTATAAGAACATTAGCATGATAAGTGGAAAAAAGATATTCCATGGGAAAAATTGGTTACACATGACCCTTATCTAGTAAATTTCCACTAGCATGGTAGGTCATGCCAATATTGTAGAAACTGTCCCCAAACACCAGTGGAGTACTGATCTTGCATCAAGAAAGATCATTTGTAGATGTTCTTTAGGGATTCTTGAGATATAGGTAATGATGGGGTGACTAGACAGAATCACTGTGTCAGAATGGGATCTTCTACACCATATCTGGTAGCTAGTGGGATCTCTAATGGAAATGGTGGTAGAGGTAGTGGATGTTGTACATATAGGAAATAGATCTTGTATTAGCATAGTGGTGTAGCTTAGGGGACTCATACTACATCATAGGGAATAATGGTAGGATAGTTTCATGTAGATAAACATGCACTTGTGGATACCGATGTTGGACCCTAAATATTGAGAGGTATTATTATTATATCTTCTACTTTAAATAGTTCCTTATTTGATAATGTTTCATATCATTGAATTATTTCTATGAAAATTTATAATGGTTTGAGCCAAGAAGTGGAGTGTGTGAGTGGGGTATTGTCGATAGATACATCATAGAGATTACGGTCTAGACACATTTGTTTGTGTAAGGGGTGTTATTTCGAGGTTGAGGAGTATCATTTTCTATGGGATATCAATATTCTTGAAATTTTTGGATTTGAATTGATTTTTGGTATGGATGGGTTAGTAGCATATCGATACCATATTTATTGTTACCATAGGATATTGACTTTTACATTTCCTAACGGTAACAACTTTATTCATTATGGAGAGTGGGATATCTAGGAAAGCTAAGCATGGTTGACTACTCAATAATTGGGGGATCTCACAACACATGTTTACATTCTAATGATGGAATAAGGGTTTATGAAATATTATTTATGTCCACATGTGGTGGAATGATATATGGATGTGTTTCTTGATGACTTATAAGTGTTACCCCCTGAGAGAGATGTGGATTCTACTATTGAGATCATGCTATGAGATGAACCATTTTCTCTTCCACTGTAAAAAAATAATGCTAAAAGAACATCCTGAACTCATGACTCAGTTAGTGGAGTTTATTTGTAAGGGGTTCATATTTCTATTTATGTCACCTTAGGGATCACCAGTGTTGTTTTCAAAGAAATAAGACATGATTTTTTTCATGTGTGTTGATTATCGAAAGTTGAACTCGATGATGGTGAATAACCAATATCCTTACCCAAGAATTGATGATCATTATGACAAGTTAAGAGGAGTGTTTGTCATTCCCAAGAATTTATTGAGATCAGGTTATCATCAGTTGAGAGTTATGACTTTTGATATACAGAGGACTTCCTTAAGAAGAAGGTATGGCCTATATGAGTTCTTTTTATTTCCATCTGGGTTGATGAATAAAAAATTAGTATTTATCGCTATGATGAAAAAAAAAATCTTCTATATGTACCTGGATCAGTTTTTTGTAGTATTTTTTGATAACATATTGTTGTACTATAAGTTTCATGATGATCATCCCCTACATCTTGACATATTCATGAGTACACTGAGATATAATATTATATATTCTATGTTATCTAAGTATCAGTTTTGGATTGATCTCGTATACTTATTTGGTCACATCATCTTGTATGAAGGTGTGTAAGAAAACCCAGAGAATTTTCAGGAAGTTGTGTCTTTAGAGCATTAAAATAACATATTTGATATCTATATATTTACGTGGTCATATGAATATCATTGGTGGTTCATCGAGGGAATTTCCTATTTGGCATCACCGATCACAATTTTGACTAGGATGGGTATAAAGTGTTAATTGTTGGAATCATGCGATAATTCTATAGAGGAGATGAATAATACCCTGCCATCAGAACCAATATTTATCGTACCCGATCTAGGGGGAGTACACAATGTTTTTGACACTTCAGTATAGGTCTTGGAGCCGTGTTGATGCTTGGAGATTAAGTTTTGGCATATGTTTCTCAGCATTTGAGGCCACATTAACAGAATTAGCCTATAGTGTTAGTGGAATTTATCAATTTGGAGAAATTTTTACTATGTATAGAGATCCCAACATCTTTAATTATATCATCTCGTAATAAGATTTGAATCATCAGAATGGAAGGTGTGTTGAGTAAATCAAGACAATTGATTTTGAGCTAGAATATAATTTAGTAATGGATAAATGTGTTTTTGAACATCTATAAAGGAAGAAACACACTCAGGAAGTTTTGGTGTCTTGTTTTGAGTGGAATATGATGACTCTACTAGTTTAGATGCATCTATTGGTTTAGGTGAATCAGGATAATATGAATCTTGTATCACTTTCAGTCAATTCTTCACATTTGAGATGGATTTAGGATATGTAGTATAAGGATATTGAATATTATTCCTTGAGGGAAAACCACCAATGTGGAAAGATACCTTTAGATTGATACATATATGAGGATGAGGTCATCTATGCCAGGAATCAGTTTGTTTTTCCTATGAGTATGCAAGAGGAGTTGATGTAGGAGATTCATGCCTTGATGTTGGAGGTACATCAAGGAGTGATTAAAATGTACTATGACATACAACATTAGTTTTGGTGGTTGATCATGAAAAATGATAGAGTAGGGTTTATCATAGGATGCTACACCTATAACCAGGTGATGGTATAACATCAATGACTTTTAGGTTTGTTGTAGCCATTTATTAGTCTCAAGTGGATGTGGGATGAAGTTATTATGGAATTTGTGGTGGTTCTCCCATTTATGTCTCATAATAATGACTTTATTTGGGTTTTTATGGATATAATGATGAAGGTATAACATTTCATGCATATAAATTAGAATATCTCAGTGGAGCCATTGGGATACTTGTATGTTCAGAAGATAGTCCATCTTTATGTGGTGTCACAGACTATTTTTTAAGACAGTGACTCTTATTTTACTTCACACTTCTGGTAAGGTTAACATATTGTTCTTTGTATGAAGGTTTTTTTGAGAACAAATTTTTACCCATTGACAGATGGGCAGTTGGATCGTACTATATTGGTGCTCGAGGATATGTTGTGATCATGTGTTCTATAATTTGGTAGACCTTGGGATAAGCACCAAGCTTTGGTGAAGTTCATAAATAAGGAAATTTATCAGGATTTTATTCATCTAGAACCCTAATATTCTCTTTATGGAAGGCCATATATATCACTTTTATGTTGTTTGGAGGTAGGTGAGTTAGATTTGATGTGATTGGGTCTCATGTAGGAGACAACAAAGAAGTTTTAGTTGAATTGAATGCGTATGGTCGTGGATATGAGTTATAAAGTCATATGATAACATATTTCAAAGACCCCTATAATATACATATGGTGATTGTTGATACCTTCAGGTGTCACCCAATTTTTGTTAATGTAGGATAAAAAGATAGGGTAGGATAGAGCCTAGGTTCATTGGACAGTTTGTTGTTGTAGTGAGAATTGGGTTGGTGGTGTAAAGATTAGATCTTCCAAAGAAATACATTTATATGAATAAAATTTTCATGTGTCACAACTTCAGTAGTATCACCCTTACCCTATTCATGTGATCTATTTGGATGGTCTTGAGGTTGATATAGATGTGTCCTTTGAGGAGAATATGATACATGTATTGGATCACAGTGATAATATGTTGTGGGGAAAGATCATGCTGATTTTTTTTTTGTGTTTTTTGGAAACATTTCCATATTGTGGAGGAAAATTTTGAGAGTGTAGGAAAAATTAGGGCTCATTGGCCTAGTCTTTTGACTTATAATCATACAGAGGCTTTAGAGTAAAGCACAATAATGAGATGTTATAAGGTGGGGAGACTGTAAATCCCCAACCTTTTTAGATATGTCTCATGAATGATTTTAGATATTTTTTTATATTATGTTGATTAATTTTTTATTGGGATTTACCTTGGGATTTTTTTGGGTGAAAATTTCCCAAAAATGAAATAAAGAGGGTAGTGCACAGTTTGAGCACAGTTTTCCCTTACAGTTTTGCCCAAAATAGAAAATTTTGAAAACCCTCAAAGATATGAAAAGCATAGCTAGTGGAAATTTTTCAAATCATGTTCCCTAAAAGGAGAAATGGTGTACCCCCTAGAAGAGTATCATAGTTTAGGAACACAGTAAGAATAAACTATGCACCCCGAGCAGCAAACCGTGCAAAAGAAATATTAGTCCTCCGAATTTATAAAACAAATTCCTGAACACCCATTATATACACTTGAACACCCATTCTTGACACATAATCAATTTCTCATACATGCATAGACTCCCAGAAGTATTCCAAGGCTTCCTAACCTCCGATCATTTTGATTTGAAGCTCAGATATATGATCTACACCCCTCCCGGTAAGTGAATCATTTCCTGTTCATTTCCCATCCCTCTTCAACTATTCTCTCATTCTAGATTTTTTTGTTCTTCATGTTTTGATTATCTCTAGATTTGGTTTTTTGGATATGGATCTAGGAAGGTGGATCTTGATCTTGAATATAAGTACCTTTATTTGTTTGATCATGATAGAGGGTTTTAGATCTGGATCTCCTTCTAATACATTGTGCCACTAAAATTTTGGATATTTATTTTGGGTGATCGTTCCTCAATGAATTAAGGTATGTGGTCTATAATTCAAATTCAAAATTATTGATTGCAATAAAATATATTTAATTTGATAATTTCAATTATATTTTTATAAATAGAGTTTTTTTATCGAGTAATTAATTTTTTGAATTAATTAATTAAGGAAAACTGTGAAATTTTGGTTATTGGAATTATAAATTGTGATTAATGAATTTTTGAACTAATTATGAAGGAACTGTTGTTTTTCAATTGAATAATTAATTGTTGAATTAAATATAGGATAATAATATTTTTAATTTGAATAATTAATTGTTCAATTAATTAAAGATTAAGGTTAATTGAATAATTAATTGATAAATTAATTATAATATTATTGGGATTGTGTATTTGGATTAATTAATTGAGAAATTAATTAAGGGAAATGATCTGATGAATTGGTAATAAAATTGAGATGAATAATTAATTTTTCAATTAATTAATGAATTTGAGATGATTAATTAAATATTGAGATAATTAATGGGATTGAGATGATTAATTAATCGTTCAGTTAATTAATAGGATTTAGATAATTATTTAACTATTGTATTAATTAATGGGATGATATTTATATAATTATAGGTAATAATGAAATTTGTGTTTGATATTGAAATAAATAAGGAAATAAATAGAATTCATATGGGCATTGAAATCTACAATGGTAATAATTTCATTCTGAGATATGACATGAGATATAAAATAATAAAAGTGGCATTCTTGGACATGATATCCCTTGGGAATCATTGAGACATCAGCATGGGCTGAAGTAGGTATTGAGGTTCGGGTGTCCTCAGGAACCCAGGGGTTTATGCAGTTAAATAAGGAATAATTGATAATGTGATACATATTTACTAATGCATTCTTTTTATTTCTTTATAAAAATGCATACATTTTTTATTACTGGATATTATTTTAGATGCCATTGGTGGTTGCCTACTGAGATATACTCACATTGTACTTGGGATTCCTAATCGGTACCCAAATAGATTTCTTGGTCATATTATAGGTTATGGGAAATGTCCCTATGTTATATAGTAGATTTGTGGATGAATACTGGATGAGGGAACTAGATGTGTTTCAAGACCCTCTTGGGATTTTTCAGTGTGTTTACATTTGAGTTCTCATTTTGACACTAGACACATATTTTAACATGGTATATCTACTATTTAGTTTTGATATTGTACTCCATGTATTGATTATCTTGTTATGCTGGTATTGTTCTAGTCACGATATCATTTGCTTATTCATTTTTAATTTTTTATTTATTTCTTCTACTGTATTACTCTGATAAAAGAGGGTATAATCTCAATATGATCAATATTGTATCCACAATGCTATTTGGTATCCTCGGGTGTACATGTAGGTGCGCTTGAGGTCATATGAATGACAATCTTGGAGCACCGATGTATGGAACCTAGTCTAGGATGTCACAATTAGGCACTTTGAGAAGACAAAAAAACCTATAACAAGAAATAATATCATAGCGAAGAAATAGAATAACTATATCAATAAATGAAAATAAGATAATGTTTTTTCCATTATAAAAATAGTTTAATATAATATTGAGTACATATAGGTTGTAATACCTGTAAAAAAAATATTTTGAAATTTTAAATCTGGAAAATGGTCCTCTAAACACTTATTCCACCATCTCTAATAACAAGAATGATTCTAACCCTATCCAATACCAATAGTGTCTAAAAACCACATAAATATTGAAAGTAAATAAATAAATAAAATAAAATAAGTAAATCAACATTTACATTGATGTTTTCATGTAGTATGTAAAAATATACACACTATGTAGGTTACCAACAATGTGCCTCGACACAACCATGAAAAAAATTATTTTCAAATGAACATGTCTATTCATTTATAAAAATATTCTAAATTCTTTTTACAAATGTTTTAGTAATCAATTAAAAAATTTTAAAAACATAAAGGAATTCTAAATCTATAGTATTAAAAAAATAACTTTTTATATTTGGAGATTCCAAAGATTTTCAAACCTAAAATGTGTCAAGAACTCAATATCTAATGTTACCTTATCAATAAAAATATAATTATTGTCCCATAAAACTAATACCATTTAATTTTTTTCAAAGATGAATCAAGGTAAAACCCCATTTCATGAAATAAAAAAGGATTATATATGTTTCTTGGTGCAATTAGACATCCTATAATAATAGGGAATATTTATACTCCCTTAGAGTTAGATAATATATCCCATGTTATATTCATACTCGAGAGATTTATAGAAACCCAAAATTTAATTCAAAAAACTATAATATATAATCCAAAATATTTATATAATTAAACTATAACATTGTTTAAATATTAATTTGTTAACTATGCTAACAAAAAAATCCATTATAATAACCATCATCCTCATTGAAATAAAGAACAAAAAGCTCAATAATGTAACGAAATATCATTGCTTGAATAAAATTTAAATTTTACTATTCATAATGTTTGTGTTTCCAAATGGAATATATGTATGTGTGTTTATATAACACTAAAAATAACATTAATATACTAAAAAATCTGGAAATAATTTTTAAAAATAGATCACTATGTAATGAATCGGTATTTATTAGTCTACAATAAATGTAAGAAGATATTCAAAACATTATGCCCCTTCGATACTATTTTTATGGTAATTTTTAAATATAACTTGATATATAATTGTCCATTTATCATTATACTTCAACCTTATAAAATATGTTCACATGGTTTTCCGTAAAACCATTTTTTGTTGAGAACATTGTAAATTTTATGTTTGAGATGTTTTTTTACAAAGATAGAATGATAATTCTTAATGGAATACAAAAAATATAGAATATTCTTTGTGAAAAAGTTTTATCTTACAATTCCAATATCTATATTTTGGTATTTATGATAATTTATAAAATCATTAAAGGATAATTTTTAATTTATATAAAGTGATGTTTTTAAAGTATGAGAATATATGAGTACTAAAAACAAAAATTGACTTAAAAAATGTTTATTTCCATTCCTCCAAACTAACCTAGTCATTACATCACCACCAATATGATCTCATAAGGATGTTTATATTCCAATAATTTTTCTATAACTTATACATGTTATGTTGGAATAAATTATCTATTTTTCATAATATGAAAAATATTTAAATAGAGGGATTTAGAAATATATAGTCACAGCACATGGAATTGTTACTAAAAAGTCACATAACATTTCCCAAACTCGTATATATTTTAGTATATAAGAGGATAAATTAAGCATATAATGATTCTAGATAATGAATATTTTGATTAAAAAAATAAATATTAAAATCTAAATTTATAAAATATTCAAAAAATAATGATCATCTAAAATAAGGTATTCATACACTAATGGGATTCTATATAAATTATCTATTCACAAGATTCTAGGTTAGTGTTCCAATTATGAAAATTTTATGATAAATTTATTACATTGGTTAACAAAAAAAATAACTAAAAAATATTTTTATGTTATAATAAAATATATTTTATAATAAACACTTCAAAGTATCTGAAAAATGACATTAATGTTTTATTATTAATTTTTTGCAACAATCAGTTGGAATATCTTAGTAATAGTAGGAAAATCACAAGAAGGGTCAAGATACCCTACCATAACAATATATGTGATTTCGAAATTAAATGACATCAAAATAGCTCTTCAAATAAAATTATACAACTCAAAAATACAACTGGAAAATTTTCCATAAACAATTATATAGAAATGAACATATCAGCAAAATCCCTAAAGGGAAATCCCCATAAAAAACCTTGGAAAAAAATACCTAAAATACCTCTATGATTACTATAGTATAAAACCACGAGTAAAACAATCTATTTCACTTCCAATTTATAGATAAAATCAATAAAACCCTATAGGAATTCATAAACTATTTACTATCAAACAAACCGAAAATATACGAGGATAAAATTACATGTAACAACATCCTTTAGAAAAAATAACAAGAAGCCCTATTTTTTGTTAGTTATCTAACAATATTATTTAGAAATCACTACCTAAAATCCCCAATAAAAGTGAGGTTGTAAAATGGCCCTTTATTTATTTATAGCTATGATCCTTTATTATTTGTTCTTGGTTCAGAAACTAGTATATATAATTATTTAACTCTTGGTGGGTATTCTATGACTAACAAAAATGTTGGAGTAATAGATGTCAAGAACTTCTGAAGAACATATTTACTGAATTAATTGTCCATTTATGTGGTATGTTGTCATGCGGAGTACCCATAAATGGTTATTTTATGGTATATGATCCTAATTTATGTCATAAACTCATTGATACATGTTACTAAAATAAAATGAAAAATTTAGCGTAAATATTCCTTTTTCTCTGTAAAACATAAGCAATCTATCTATGTAAAATATTTTTTATTCTCTTGCTCCTCCCTCTTCTCCTTCTCTATCATAGAATCATTGAAATAGAATTTTACTCACAACCTAGTATTCGGTCTACCATCTTCATCTAGTCACCAATTCAAATGATGTTTATCATTTTGGATCCCCACAAGTAATTCAATATCTCTTCAGGATTCAATTCTTTTATTTTATTGATGGATTTTATGTTATATCCATGTGATCTCATATGCCCAATTTTAATGGAATTTATCTATTTTTCAATTTTCACTTAGTGCATATTATATCAAAATTAAAAATTAGATGAGGAATCATCCACCAGTATAAGGTAGGTGGTGTTGTTCTTTTCATTAAATCATTAGTACTTTATATTATTTCACCCTTATTCTGCATGAGTGATCTTATTAGTTCTTCTCCCAAATTGATAAAAACAAACATTAATTTTTTAATCATTTAAATGGACAAGACATGATATCATTATACATGGTTGGATATTAATGAGTAAAATTTGAACCAACCTATGGGTAGGTTTGATTATTCCTTACTGACTTATGAATCCCTTTTTATGAAGACACATCTATGGTTTTTTTCAAGGTTTTGGCCAGCTAAGTGTCATTATATTAGTATATTATGAATTGTGGTGGCATTAATTAAACACCTTGTTCCCATTCTTAATACATATTAGTTGTAATTATTAAATGATGAAATTAATTAATATAATACAAGATGGATATTATTGATATATAGTTATCATTTTACATGGATGTGATAACATCATACCTACCATCTTTGATGAAAATGACGTTTCATTCTACTATTTTAAATTTATGGACATGATGTTCCTTTTTTTTTATTTTTTATTTTGGACCCGAAGATCCTTATGGTGTAATTATAATAAATTGATATGAAATTCCATATTGTTATCAAATATTAATGTACACATCATTCATTATTGTAATATGAAATAACTAGACATAACCTTATTTATTAATATAAATAAATAAATGAAAATGAATTCTATATTTTCGATTGGTAAATATTTGAAACTATGTTCGTCTTTGACTATCTATAATTATGGGACATTGAATTGAATATTATATATTTATAATTAATATGCACGATTAACATTAACATTTATAGTGTCATAAATTTTTAGAGATATTCTAGCTTACACTCAAATAAGAGGTATCAAAAGAATGTTCCATGGGATACCCAGACAGACATTGGTGATTTATATTTCATTCAGTACATCCATTATTTGACATTCACACTACTAAAATTTATATTCATTGGTAGTATAACACAAAAATTCAGTGGTTTTGGCCTACATAATTTATCGTTATCCCAATATTAGCCACCGTACATAACCCAATAAGACTATATGGTTGTAGGTGTGGAAAATGGAAGCATCATCCTTTAGATGCTTGATTATCTTATCTATGTAATAATATGGGTGAAGTGGACTGTTCTAGTGCTCACAATGCAATTTTAGATATCATTTTTTTATCTTTTACCATTTCAACTAGCATGGATTGTATTGTACACCTCTTTCCATGTAGGCCTAATTTATTTTTTGTATTTTATTTTTAAATCACTGTCATTTTGTATATGTTAATATATATGGTTCTATTTATTTCTAATAATACCATAATACAATTTATCATTAAATTTGGCTGATTTAAATTCATATTTTCCTCATGGATTATGTTTTTTATGTTTATCAATTTATTATATTGTTGGGATAATACTTTGATAAAATTTGGTATACTCTCACCTCCATATCATCACAAACCCACGCTACTATTCGAAAATATCTAGCATATTGTATGGTGTGATTTAGTCCATGTGACTCTCGTGATTAGTTACTTATCTATTAGTTGGACACGATATTTTACACTGTTCTATCAAAGGTTTATTTTCTTATGTGTTATTCTTATTTTGGCGTGGTAGATAGGAGAATAATAAAAGGAAAAACATAGTAATAGACCACATCTGGTTATAGATAACACACGTATAGGGGAAATCCATGAGTTCTGAGAAGGGATTTTATTTTTTAGATTATTCATGTTACCATTGTATTATATACATTTATTGGTGGGAGAATTGATTTTTTTAGAATATTATCACTGTTGTGGGTCCTATAATTACCATTGGGTTGGTATTTGAAGGATTTATTATCTCATGAATCAATATTTTCACTAGAGGATTTATAAAACATACATATTCCACTACATAATTAATTTTCCATCATATTTCATGATTCATATGGGACTACCTATTGATTATCATGATTATTATAGAAACATTTATATACCTATGCATCATACATTTCTTTCATGGAAATAGAAATTGCTTAATTAAATTTTATGCAACATCCTAAGTGGTGTTTTCCCATGTTGAATGATTGTGGAAACTTACATAACTTTATTTGACAAGTTTATGTCAATAAAAAATCATTAGATTCCCTGATATAGTTGATGGTATCCATTAAATAAAGAAAAAATATCACTTTACAGTTATACAATATAAAATAGGAATGGATACCAATATAATTACACTGTTAGTATTGGACTAATTAAATTATGAGATAGAAGTAATGGGTCTAGTTTTAGTTACACGAAGACCCCTATTTCCCTCGGAATCCGAAGATGACCGCCTTGATGGGAGATTCAAACGTTCCGATCGGTTTCTTAACGGGTTTGTTCGTAGAACCGGAAACATCCAATGATTCCACATCCATTCGGACCTACTTTCCAAAGGTAGGTGCTCATTAGTTTGTGGGCTGATGAGGCTTAGGAATTTTCATTGGTCGAGAGGATGGGAGGTCGGACTCATCACACCTTTTTGAGGGGAATTATTGTCTACTCTGGGACTCTCTTTATAGATTTAAGTTATGTTCGTGAATCCTTATTACATTACCAAGTATAAAATGAGCTTTCCTTCAGATCAAACAATAAATGATTAAATATGTAGGAAATTTAGAGAATCTTCTGTATGTATTCGAGGTTCTTCATCGATAGAGAATCATCTGTATTTTTTAGATATTCTTGGTCAATGGTACCCTTCGACACATTTATATAGAAGTATCTTGGTCATTATGGTGACCATGCTGGTTTTAAAGCCACTCAGTGGGGCACTTGAAGTTTATTGTCATTCAGAAGGACATGGATTATTTTAGAGTTGGGATCGAACCCGTAGACGGTCTACCTACGTATCCTTTGTTTAGAAAAGGAATCAGAACCCACGTAGTTCGAGTAAGGGAGTATGATGTTTATGATTGATGTCTCAAAGAAGGATGTCACAATTACTTTACACTCTAAGCTCACGTGAGTCATGCTCGGTGTGAGAAACAAGAGGTATTGGTAAAAATTAGACAATTGTGCCATGAAAGATGCAATCATAAGAAATAATGTGGGGCTTATGTATGTATGACTGCCCAGATAAATGAAGGTTAGGATTTACTTTAGGGAAGAAATCCAGGAACAGGGTCCATAAAGGTATATGTGCTTCATGGAGATTTTGAATAATCTAACTTGGGGCTTACTCTTAAAAAGGAGGCCCAAATTAGGAGAAGACTTATGATTGGGGTTTACTCCTAAAAAGGAATCCCAGATCAAAGGTAAATTAGGACTGGTTAAGAGAAATTAAGACTGGGGCTTACTCCTGAAAAGGAGGCCCAAGTCAGGGATTAAGGTTTCGGGCTTACTCCTGAGGAGGATGCCCAAATTAGGAGACTGGGGCTTACTCCTAAGGAGGATGCCCAGATTTGGGAATTTTAAGAATTGGGGCTTACTCCTAAGGAAGATGCCCAAGCTTAAGACTGGGACTTACTCCTAAAAAGGAAGCCCATGTTAGGGGATCTGGGGCTTACTCCTAAGAGGATGCCCAAAAATTAAGGGACTTGGGGCTTACTCCTAAAGAGGATGCCCATATTAGAGGACTTATGACTGGGGATTATTCCTGAAAAGGAGACCCAGGTTAAGGATTCTCTCATCTTAAAGGATGAGGTTGAATGAATGAAATCTCAATATTTAGTGACATAAAGATGTATAAATCACTAGGTTTTGAGAGATAGTCCACAAAATTCCTTTTAGATAAGGAAGTCAAATCAAGAAATCATGCCATAAAATGGCTTTGAAGAGTGTCTTGAAGACTGAATCTTGAATAGGAAAGGTTTAATGGCTTAAGAGAGGTGAAATGGGCAAGAAAGGAACCCAAAAAGGCAGGGGCGCGCAAGTCCTGGAAGGCGCGCAGGTACTGCGTGGGCGCACAAGTTTTGGTCGCGCTGGTATACGCCTGCGCAACACATGATGTACTTGCGCGACGGTTAATCAGTAGGGTAATACTTGAGAGACTCTTCATTAAAGCTTTTAGAATCCTCTTGAGGTTCTTCCAGAAGAGGGGCGCACAAGATCTATTGATGGAGTAAGGCGGCGTGCAAGTGTGGCCCTTTTCCCTTAAGGGCTGGCCACTCAGGCACACAAGTGTTGATGAGTTTCAATACTTAGGCCATCCTCCCCCTCTTTAGATCTTCTGTTCTAGGTAAGAAATTACCTTAGAAGTGTTTCAGAAGCTTTGAGAAGAGACTAGGGCGCCGAGAGCTCAAATCTGAGTTTCTAGAAAAAATCCTCTCCGAATGGGGGGCCCACAGGGTCTATTTATAGGCAGGATAAGACCCCGGGCAGTTACCGGGCGGTTATCACTTAGGTCGCGCAAGTCACTTGCGTGACCATAAGGCGTCGCGCAAGTGGACTTGCATGACAGTGATAGAACTTGCGTGGCATAGGTGCTTTTGATCCCTTGTTCACGCCTTTGTCGATTTTTTTATATTTTCTTCAAAGGTTGAATCACTTTGAGCTCAGATATTCCCCTTTTCCGATCTTTAGATTCTGTGACGAAAGGAGCATCAACAACCCCATTTAAAACATTTATATATTAGGTATTTAAAACCTTATAAGGGGAATTTATATATGGAGTCCAAAATTTATAAACATATATGTTGAAAATTGATGAAATTCTAAATCCATAGGTTAATGGTTATATTTAAGAGAAGATGAAAATTACTACTTAAATTTTTTTTCCTTAATAACATGGTATCGAAATTTTAATATCAGAGCCTCTTCTATTACAAATAGAATATAAACAAAACCCAACCACATTATTGAGAATATGTAATTGTCTATTGTGTCTTTGTATGATTTTTTCAAAAACATAGACCTGGTTATAAGAGATGGAATAATGTTGTTGACTCCTATATAGGGAGGTTTGTAGCTACCGTAAATTTATATAGGTGATATATTCTTTAATAAAATATCATTTTAAAGAGTGTGCTTTCTATTGTAGAGGTATGACTCCATGATGGCCACTTGTCATGAAACATTAGTGTGACCATGACTATGCTCTAGAGGTGGTGGGCCTTGATCCACCAGTATTCCCTCTTATAGTTATACATGAGGCACCTCCTATTATTCTTAATATGGGCACTGATGCTTTGTTACATGAGGGATTCATATGAGATTTTCATTCTATATTGGGAGACCCATGGTTGTCCCCCTATATTGTAGAGTTGAATGGAAGTTATAGTAGCATCACCCAGCTAAATTTTAAGGGATGCTATTCTACCAGTTGTTGAATCATTTATTGAGAATGTGCTATCTATTTTCAATCCTTTAGAGACACCTCGTGTAAGGAGAGTGAATCTCACTACCTAGATGATTTTTTGATTTTCCAAGAGGTAGTGGGATATTATAACATGCATATCTACATCATGTTATAATAAATAAGGATTTATATATTACCTTCCATGATTACTTATATCTAGATACATTGAGATTTGATCGACCTCTGGAGTTGGTTCACCTAATGTGGGATATGATGTCCTTTGTTGACTATTCATCTAACATTACTGAGATTCAGTGCATTGAACTGATTCATCATGGTGATGAGATATCATGACTTAGGTGATTTGATGATGGAATGATGTATGAAATATGATCACATCTGATCATATTCAAGTTGACTACAATATATGTGATAGTGAATCAAGACCTCCAAATTAAGCCTAATCTATGAGTGGATAAAGGTGTGGGATTGGGTATTTTAGTACCTAGACCATATAGTACATATACAAGTTGTAGGAAGATTCACCTATAGGGATATCATTAGGGAAATGGAATAATGAGTATCTACAATTGTAGAAAAGTGTTATTCCCCCATTGTGGAAATCCAGGTACCACAAAGAAATAGGGTGATAGGGACCCCATTATGTGTTGTTCATGAGGCAGAATGTAGAATCTCTTATGGTTTTGAAAGAATATTCCATATATGGAATGTGGGAGGGGATGAATAGTAGATCCACCTTCGTGAGGATGATAAGTAGCTCCTATTCTAATAATATGTTGGTGTTCTACAAGAAATGTAGGCTAAAGAGGTGGTCATGGTTAAAGTATCCAAACAAAAAATTTGAAGCATCTTTAAGTCAAAACTACCTAGATTAGTTAGGTTGTATCTTCGGGAAATGGATCAACCCACATATATGTATATTATCTAACACATGAGAAGCAGTGTGGTGGACCTTCTGCAGTACAACTTATATTAATATTAGCATCAACTATAGTATCTTCCTAATTTGATATTGAATATTCTAATTATTATTATATATGTGTATTTTAGGGATAATTTTTGGAAATAAATATAGTACATTAGTTATATGTTGTATCCTGAAACACTTCAGGGTTTTCATTATAGTTTTATGATTATGTGGAAATTTCACCCTTGAGATAGGAAGCTATCTTTTCCCTATAGCCTCTTCGACCTCAAGATGACATATGTCGATATCATTATCATGATGGATATGATAGTATCGTATCATAATCACATCAATGTGTATCAGTAGAGGGTGTCCTTTATATCACCTGAGTGTGATAACTATGTTCACATGGGTGAATGGGTTGTCCATGTTATTTGACCTTGACTTAAGAATCCTGGGCTTAGTGGATTATCTTCTGAGACTTTTAGTCTCCTTATTAATGATCATTTATCTCGTCTTCCATATTTTACTCCAATAGTGGATAATTTTAGAGTCTTTTTTACTAATGATTTCTATAGAATACATATTTATAGAGAGGTGTAATTTATTATTGATCATTATCTAGGAGTAGAGAATTTGTATTTTCATCAATTCAGGATGGAACCTACTGAATAGTAGGAACTCAAGAGACAGTTAGAGGCCTAGTAATCTAACAGTTTTATATGAATCAATACATCACCTTGAGGTTTAGATGTGATTTTATCTATGAATTAGGTTGTAAAATCATGATTTTCATGTATTATTGTTGGTTAAATCATCTTATAGTAAATAAATGTTATGCACTACATCATACAGATGAGCTCTTTGACTACCTCCAATAATTCAGAGTTTAAAAAAATATTTGTGTTTAGGCTATCATTAGGAATGAGTTGGAACATAAAACATACCACATAGAAATTTTCAAAGATGTTACGATTTATGTGAATATTTTTTAATTTATTTAGGTCTCATAAATGATCTAGATATATTCATGACTCTAACGAATTTGGTTTCCAACCAATTCTTGGATTCATTCAATGGTGTTTTCATGGATGATAACTTTATATATTCTTATTCTTGATGTGATCATTCCAAACAATTTGACGTCATAAAGAGTACACGGAATGAGAATGGGTTGTATTAAAATCTTATAAAATTCCACTTATAGATAAAAATATTTCACTTCTAATGTCACATTATCTCAGAGTCTTGAGTAATGTTGGACCCATAGAGGTGAGATATGTGGTTTCATGGGATAATTTTAATAACATCATTAAAATATCATATATCTTGGTGATATAATAATATTATTATTCTATTTAAAGGATTCTCACACCTTTAAGAACCTCTCATAATATAGAACATGAATGATGTCATGTTGTATTGTCTAAATCATGTGGGAAAGCCTTTTAGGTGTTAAAAGGATAGCTGAATTTATCACTTGTCTTGATTCACCAAGATCTCGAATGTTGTTATATAGTTTTTTTGATATTTTGAATTTGGATGGTAGTAATCAAGATGATAGATAAGATAGTTGTGGCATAAATTCCTATTCATTTGAAACTACAAGACCTAAATTACCTAATGAATTATGTAGAGGTAGAAGATGTGGGGCATTTTTTGCATTATTGGAGGCATTATCTATTGGGAGAGTGGTTCCTTGTACACACAGATACCAAAATCCACAAATACATATTCACTATATGTGACTTAAATCACAAATAATAATGATTGAGTGAATAATAAGAGAAAATTGAAATTAGTCATGTTTACATAGTAATGAATAGAAATGAATTGTCCAATTCATTGAGCAAGATGACTCAAACACAAATAGTTCAAGAGACCCGTAGTGAATGGAAGATATAGAACAATTTTTTAAGATGACTGTGGAGGTGTACAAATTTTAAGAAATCCATGTATATGAATTGGTATAAATGACTTCATGACATCTATATTGATTAAGGATGAGACAACATTCAATTCCTGAGGGTTGAGTACTGAGGGAGAGAGTTTTTGGCAAGGAAACACTGTCCGGAAGGGTCATTTATTGGGATGAGATATTACACATTCATGGACGTGTTTGGTATTTTTATGATGTGTGAGGTAAGTTAATATGAGAGTCACATGCCTTTAGTTTTCTAGTAAAACCATTACTTAAAATGATGTACCATTATTTACACCACCAGTATTGGTGTCCTTGTATGAAGAGATAGAAATTAGGTTTTTTACTTATTTTTTCAACTATCTATTATTGATAGAGGAATACTCTTGAATAGTGGGACTTTTATAGACATTACACTTTCCCGTGTGGAAATGGGATGATGTCACTATGGATTTCATGACGGGTTAGTGATATCACCTCAGGGAAGTGACACAATATGGATAATGGTAGATAGTTTGAAAATGTTCACTCAATTAATACCTATTTGAGAGACATTTTTAGTGGATGGAATAAGAAGTATATATTCCATAGAGTCATATAAAATCATTGAGATTCATGCACTAAATTTTTATATATAGATTCATGATTCATGTCATAGTTTTTGTAGGGGTTACAGAAGGCTCTAGGATCATAGGTACTACTAAGTACATATTATGACCCTCAGACCAATGATTAATCCAAGTGTCTTATTCAGGTAATAGAGGAATTTATTTGGGAAAATATCCTTTGTTTTGGGGGAACTTGGGAGAAAAAATACCTCTTATTGAATTCTGCTATAAAAAAAAATTCTATGAAATGATAGAGATAGATCCTTTGTGGCCCTATATTGTATGACATGTTGTTCACCAAGTCATTGTTAGAGTATGATGAGGTAGTACTACTCGGACCATGTCTCGTTCTAATGACATCGATGTAGGTGAAGCTTATCAAAAACATATTTCTATAGCTCAATCTATGATTAATTCAAATACCAATCATCGTCGATTGCCTTTGGTGTTCAGGTATGGGGATTGCATCTTTATATGCATTTCATATAGACCGGGGCATCAAAAGTTTAGGTGGAAAGTTAATATACCACCTAGAATCTTCAAACATTTTGAGATTATAGATTTGTTCAGTTTAGTGGATTATCAAATAGAACTCCATTGGAGATAAATTTCTGTGAAAGAGTTCATCCATGATTCTCTTTTATATCATCATAATTCATACCCATCTATTGTCCATAATTATAATGAGAAAGAGTGAGATATTGATTCTTTATTTGAGTAGAATCAAATTCAAATAATTTATAAATGCATGAAGGATCTATGAGGGAGTTCAGTCTCTCTAGTTTGGTTTTTTGGTAGAGCAGCCTTGTAAAATATGAAAACTTTGAGAGATATGTTCATATACAATCTCATTGGAATACATTATTCTCTGATGATCATCAATAACCCTCATAAGGGAATCTTTGGGATGAATTTTTAAGGAGGGGAGTTTTTAACTTCCCAGTAATTTGAGTTAACAACAGATAATTATCGCATTTGGTTTGGACCCCAACATATAGTCCTATTGAGCTTGTGTAGTATTCTATGATTTACAGTAATGGAGGATAATCTAATATAAATAATGTCTATTGGACTAGTTTATGACATACATTATCCAAGGTAGTCCACATGAAAGGGGAATTTATAGAATAATATCCCTATTTTCAATGTAAATATCATAAGAGCTCTTAAAAAGATAATTAATTGTGAAAATATCCTCTTTACATTGGTATACCTCTACAGTCTGTTTACATAACATAATTTTTAATTTCTTCCTTCTCCCACTTTTATTTCTCTGACAAAATAATAGCGGTTGAGAAATTTTTTCTCAAGATATTCATTGATCTAACTTCTTCATGTGTTTTTCAATTTGAACTTTTTTCATCTCATTAGATCCCCACTAACATGTGTATGTTTCCACTTTATTATATTTATATATTCTCTCAATATAATCAATGTTATATCTGGGTGTGCTCTTATGCTTTATTTTTAGGGAATTTTTCTATGTTTTCCATTTATTTTCTTTTCAAGACTTGATAAATGGATTTTACTATATAATGAGTCCACCACCCATTTAATGTAGGTGTTCTCATAGTTTTCCATACATTTTTGTGTGTTTATATTATTTCTTCATTATTTTTCATGCTAGATCATCAAGGAATTTCACCAATAATTGAAAATCCCTTACATTAATTATTTAAACCTTTAAATAGACATCCTATGAAGACCTTTTACATGGTTGGAGGTTGAATACCTCAATCCAAACCACATATTGGGTTGGTTTGGTTATTCCATAATGAATTATTCTTCCCTTTGGACCCAAACACAACTATAGTTTGTTTATATTGTCCTTGTCCAGTGAAATGTAATAAAACTGGTTAATTAAGATATGTACCAGAACAGATTATACAACTTGGACTATTTATTAATAATTGTATGTTGTATGAATTAAATGATTAATTAAATTGATAAATGGTAAGTTTCATACTAATAATATCTTGATTTAATTTGTAATACATGTGATAATGTCATTACTTACTCTTTTGATGACATTACATTAATTAATGATTTTTGAAATTTATGGACATGATTATCAAAATTGATTATATATAATTATCGACAAGATGATCCTTATAGTGTAAATATAATGAATAGACACAATGTTCCATATTTTTATATGAGATTAATGGACATGGTTTTCCATATTGTTTTATAAATTTAATGGACATGATTTTTCTTTTTTATCAATGACTAATGGACATGAAGTTTAATATCGTAGATATTTTATTACAAGAAATGTTTCTCCTATTTTACTATCGATAATTATGGGAAATGGAAATGAATATTGAATATGCCTAAATAATTTAAATTACACCCATTATCATTTATAAAGTCATAAATGTTTATAGAAATTTTATCATGGATTGAATCTAGACATATTAGAATGGTGATCCATGGTGAACCTAGACTGACATGGGTGCTATTTAATTCATTCACCACTTTCATTACTATACCACCTCACAAATAAATTATATATTCATGGACATGAAAACCCCATACATAATTAGGGTTGGCCTACTGAATTTATCAAAATACTTATATGGGCTAATGTATGGTACCAAGGAAGACGATTTGATCATGGGTATGGAAAAAGGGGAGCATCTTGCTTCAAATGATTGATTGATTATTCTATAATTTTTTATGGGATTAGTGGAATGATAATAGTTTTTAATGATATTTTAGATTGATTTTTGGTCTATTGGAACATTTTTTATAGCATATATATTTTTTCACCTACTTCCATGTATGCCGAATTTCAATTTTTATTGCATCATGACATCATTATCATTTTTTTATATAAATTGATAGGGTTCTGTTTATTGTATATGATAATGTACTACATTATATTATTTCATCTAGATGATTTATATTCATTTTTTCACATTTATTATGTTTCTATTGTTTATTATTTTGTTATATCACGGTTATGCCACTCTGATAAACCAGTGTATAGTCTCCCCACCTTACCATCACAATTCCCCACTGCTAATCAGTATCCTATTGCATAAGGTGGGGCACACATGAGGGTATGTTCCTATCATATTTAGTTAAATAGTAGTGAACATAACAAGGAATGTTATAATATATTATCACATGTTTCTATTTTTCTACATTATTACTTTTTAGGCATGCGATACAGGAGAATCAGATGTGTCAAAACATGGTAACAAATAGTGTTTGGGACTATCTATCCCTCATATGTGGAAATCCAATGTTACCAGGGATGAAATATAATGTTTTTAATTATTCTTGTTATACTTGTGTGATTTTCAATGATAAGTGATTCACATGACTAGTGGTGATTATTATTATTTATATGGGTTCATTATTTATTTGTGGTCTGGTAGAGAAGGGAATAATTATCTCATCCATCATTGTAGGAACCTAAGGATTTATATAAAAATTATATTCCATGACATGATTGCTTTATCATCATATCTATTATTTCTTATGGCTCTTCCTCTTGATTATTATGACTACATGATATATATTATATACCATTGTGTCAGACATTTCTTGTATGGAAGTATAACTTTTTTACATAAAGTGTCTGCCTTAACTTAAAAGGTTTTTCTCACATAGATTGATAGTGGAACATTATGTAACTAGTTTCTACCTACTTAGTAAATGATGCATATTTTATTTTCCCCTAATACAATTTATAGTTTCAATTAAATGGAGTTCCAATTTCACATTATATTTTTATTAAAATATAAATATTGAATGGGGATCCATATAATTGAACATCAGTTATGGACATGTTACATTCTGAGACTGAATGTAAGGGTATGATTGTATTAATATAAAGTAACCCTATGTAAGTTATAAATCATCGGTCTTAATTACTTTTTAATGGTAACTCATCTAATAGGGACATGATTTATATACTTATATATTTAAAATTGGTCATGTTCAAAATAGAAAATTGATTTTAACCATTAAATGTCAATTTTAATTACAAATTAAATGCAGTTTCCCTAAATTACTTGTATTTTACACTCCATAATCAGGAACCTCTTTTATTATATATGTAAATTTTCCTTAACTAAACATTATTAATGGGTAGTTAGAAGTGTCTCTTATTCCTTTACATTAATCTCTCTTACCACTAGACCATTCTTTTGGAGAATGTGTAAGGGTGTAGACTGCACATGAGCCTTATCCCAGTTGGCAAGGACTCCTTAAGTGAATCCGGGAGACCCGGGATCAAATCTAGGCCGAGACATCATTTTCCAGGTACTGTAGTAGTACTGCAGCAGTACTGCAGCAGGTGCTGTAGCAGTACCGTAGCAGTACTGTAGCGGGAACTGTGCAGTACTATAGCATGTATTGTAGCGGGAACTGTAGAAGGCACTGTTTGGCACTGTAGCAGCCGTGAATATGCTCCTATTTGGGCCTTCGGACTACCAATTTAGTCCTCGAGTCCTTTAAGGCCTTCAGGCCACCCAGGCCTTCGGGTCAGTCAGCCCTTCGGGCCACCTTAAGGCCTTCGGGCCACCTTAAGTGAAGATGCAAACTAGACGACCTACGAGGAACAAGCTCTATAAAGAGGATGAGCAATGAGCTTTTAACAGAGCATAAGCTAAACACAATTCAAGAATGAGAGGGTATGGAACCTGCCATCGGGACAAGCCTGTACATGCACGAGAATTTCTAGCTGAACAACCATGCGAAGGTGGAGAGCTGATTTCATGATGAAGATGCTAGGGAGGAGCTGTTCTAAGTAGTTAGTCTGGGTTGTATGTAATATTTGAAGCCTACAGGCAATGAATTCCTCTAAGTCCTATGGTCTATGTAATACTTACGCCTACGGGCCTTGTAAGGGTTCCACCTCACCCCTTGAAAGGTGTATTATCAAAAATCAATAAAAAATGAAGGCCTTTGGGCCATTGGAGGAGGAGTGTAAGGGTGTAGACTCTTTTATAAAGAGGATTTTACCTAGAATACTTTTATATCTATGATCTATTTTTTTATCAAATATGGTTATTAGTTGTGTTCATGAAATTTTAGAGTTATTCCTCCTTGAAAAACACCAGTCATGTTCTAGGAGTGTGGTGGTGATCATACTCCTAAGGGGTGATCCTTGATCATCTTGTAAAACCTATAGTGGTTCCACTTGACTCACCTTTTTCTACTTCTAATATTTAAGCTGATGCTCAGTTTTGAGAGGAATTATCATATATTTTTCATTCTATACAAGTATCTCCATGACCTAAACCTTATATATAAGAGCTGACAAGGGTGTCCCTACAACAACACCTTCCTAAATATTTGGGGGAATTCATTCCCAAGACTACATAATTAGATATGGATTCCATGATATAAATTATCATTCATTTAGGGATAGATATTGAAATGATAGTGATTCATGAGACATAAATACATCATGAATCTTCCATGATGTGTTGGAATTTTATCACACTAATATATATACATCATCTAATGATTTGGGGGGATTTTCATAATACCTTCTACACTTAATTCTATCCCAAGACTATAAGTTTTGATAGAGATAGGGAGTTTATGCACCAAAAGAAGGAAACACTATCTATTATGTACTATTCATCTCACATTAATGTACATATTCACTTCAAAATGGTTCATCTGGGTGACAAAATACCAATAGTTAGGAAATTCGAGGATGGACTCAGGTATCCCACCTAATGACAGATGAATTTATTCTGATTGACTATCATTCCTGAGATAGTTAACCATCCACTCCTCACAAGTCATAATCTGAGGGAGCCTAAATTTGTGGACATGGATGGTTCAACACTTAGATTAGAAAGTACACTAACTAGTGGATGGAATAATTTCATATAGTTCTCTCAGAAGGGAAATAAATGTTAGAGTATCTTCAATGGTATCCTTGTGTTCATCCATTAGTGTGAGAATCTAGGCGCATAAAACATCAGTGGGTCTGAGACCCCATTTAGTATGGATAAAATAGCATGATTGGGTATCTTCTGACATTTTATAGGATCTTCCCTTTTATTTCTTGTGGGATAGGATCCTAAACAGTTTATCCCTTAGGACCAGGATCTGTAGCAATTCCCCAGGCAGACAACGACATAATTTTTGGTCATTCAAGGTGAAGAGGTTTTCATCACTAATACACACACACACACACATGATTTATAGAGTTAGCATAACGTACCTACATAGGGTTTTAGATTGTATCATCAGGCATTGGATCCGACCAAATATTTTAACAGTAGCCTATACATAGTAGCCTCGACATTAATATCTGAATTATTTGATATATTTTTTCCAAATTTTTATATATCTATGGATAACATAGATGTGACACCATGAAAAACAAAAGTAAGAATATGGCATTCGATAGCGTGTATGAAATGCAACACCAAGCATGTAAGGTAATATAATATCTAAATACATTATAATATATTTACTATTAAAAATATATTCTATATATTTTAATTCATGAAACACTGAGTTAGCATTAATTACATACATGAATGACCTTCCTCGGTAGATGGAGTTATATGCAAGATCGACCTTCCTCGAAATATTGTGTTATACACAAGAACGAGTTTCACTAAAAAATGATATGATATTAAAATAATATTATTTTATATAATAATATATAAAATATATTTTATGAATATTATTAAATAACTTATGAAAATATATTGTTTATATTAATATAAAATGAAATCATGGGTTACTAATTAATGAAAAATGAAAATAAGAAACAATTGGATATAAAAATAAATATTATTAATTGTATTCTTCTAATGGAATTTTATCTAAGTAAACATAATTAATTATAATTATAGAATTATTTTAATGAAATATATATGTTTTATATTCTATAAAATATTTTTTATATTCATCCAGTAGGTTTGATATGCATAAGATAAGAATAACCCTTTTTTACACATAAAAACCTATATTTTTATAAAGGCAATTTTACCACCCCTTAATGGAGAACCCATTTTAAATATATATTTTTAAAATATAATTGATTAAATATGTCAAAATAAACTTAATAATTAAAAAAGAAACATAAAAATTAGGTTAGGGTAAAATTTTGATATTTTTTAGAAACATATCATTTTTAAATGAATAGTTACAAATACTGAATTTTATTTCAAAACTACTTTTTCATCTATTTTATTTATATGGGTAAATTATAATATTAATAGGTTTTAAAGTTTAATTATATAATATTTTTATTAATCAATCCAATCCAGGTTATTCTAATAAATATTACATAGAAATTAACTATTAAAATATGAAATATTTTTGGATGTTTTAATAGTAAAAACCCCGCTTGTCGTCTTGACTATGGTGTTATATTTAATTTAATTTCTTCCAATTAAATGAATGGAATTAAAAAAATGGATTCCATATTTGTAATAATCATAATTTATATTGTATAAATATACCAACATTCTTTTTGACCAAAAGGATGAGTGGAATTAATTAAAATTAATTACAATTATTAAGGAAAAAATTAAGCATAATAAAGGACTTAACCTTTAAAATAAGGGCCCAAATGACCTAAAAATTTGTCCAAAACCCATTTTAAATCCATAATTATGCCAAAAACCTTCTAGTATTGACTATTTTTTGAGTTATATAGCTTTCTTTGGGTAAGAACATGTGCACACCTAACTTGTTTCCAAAAGGTTAAAGCGAGCTCTTTTCCTTCCCTATAAAGGGCCACCACCTCTCCCACTTCATCACATCTCTCAAACCAAATAGGTTTGGCCAGAATTGGCCCAAATAGCTTCCCAAAATCCTTCCCCTAAACTTGAATCCTCCCTATAAGAAGAATGAAATCTATGGAAACGTTTTGTACAAACCAAAAGAGGTTACCCGGTTAATAGGTAACACCTTCTCTCAACCTTTTTAGTTTATTTTACATTATCCTCTTCCTATGATTTTATTATTAAATGATTAAATAAAAAACACTAGTATCATAGATATACTAGTATATTTTTATTCTAAGGGTGTAACCTACACTTACACACACCCCCATCTAATGTGTAACAAACATATTGTTTCTGTGTACGGAGAACTACTTCCACACGAAACGATGATTGTTCAATTCACCTTTACCGAATCTCATGGTGGAAATTATGAGGGAAAATCTATTTTTATAATATATATGTTATTTATAATTTCTTTATTCTTCTGTAATTTTTGTTTATGACATACCTTTATGTTGTCCAAGTTGTGTAAATATGATAATTTCGTTTGAGGAAGTGTGGACTACCGCCCCTCAAAGGAATATGACTCCTTCATGCCATATATGGAACATATAAAGGATGGTGTTAATAAACCTATGTAACATATATAACTTGTATATGATGCTGTTATTATAATATACATATGTATCATCTAGTTTTCATTATTTTAAAAAAACCATGAAATGAATGTAGCGTTCATGCGTACGTACGACCTACCGTCTCCATGAACGGTGCACTAAATTTCTAATATCAAAATATTAAGGACTATTCTAAATAAATATATAATGAATATATATGTTAATTTAGTCATTTTATTCATTATTTATATGATTAATTTTTTATTTAATTAATAGGAACAAAAAACCACATGTAAAAACATACTTGAGAAAACTGGGCAATTAACACAGGAAATTGTTAAAATAATGAAAGTGTTAAAAAAGGGTAATAAAATATTGTAATAAGTTAATATATGAAATTATTAACATGATTTTAGTTCTATTATAAGTTAGTAACATATTTTAATCCACTACATAGGAGTATAAATATGACAAAACAAAAGGAGGGTTAAGGTAAGGAATTTTCATCTCATTTTTAAATATGTGAGATTAATGTCATATTCACTACTTACTTATTTTATGTGACATACCTAATTATAAATTTGATATATTAAATAATTATTTACATTTATATCATGATATTAAACATTTCAATTTATTTTACTCTTTCATGGAACTGTTGACTCAAAATCTACATAGGTAGTAACTAATTTTGCCTAAATTTACATTCTATTGACACTTATTTTTGTTATGCACCAATTCACTTTTATTTAGGTGTATATACTTATCTTTTATAAGATATATTATGAATATAATTTTTATAATTATATAATAAGTTTCATTTAATTCATGGTGAATTATAATTTGAACATTCCAATGTGGTATGGGACACATTTGAATGTTTAAATATTATCTTTCCTCAAGAAAATGTTAATTTCAAAAACACTTATTTTTAATTATCCACCTCTTAGGTATTATTGACAAATACAGATTCTATTTTCAATAAAGATATTTAATAAGGAATATTTTTATTTGATATGTGATTAATGCTTTGGACATGAAATAAACGGGTTGGGGACCAGTTAATGAGATTTACTCGATGCATCGGCAGTCTCATGGGATGATTAGTTATCAAAAAACCCTTCAAATTTATTTCCAAGTAAAATACACTATTAATATATGGTTTGGGGAAAAGTTAATGCAATACCCTCAATGAATTAGTTGTCTAATAAGACATATTAGTTGTCCATATAGTTTAAATGTTCTCTTAACGGTAATGGTATCATGTGTCTGGGAAACATGATGTCTGATAGGTAAGCATTTCCTTTATTCAGAAATAAATTATTAATTATCCATGACATTATGTGTCAAAATATATATGGATGCATTTCATTTTAAATTCATTTTTTTAATGTAATGTGTTTTCATTTTCTTACTGTTCCATATAGATATTGTCTTATCAAGTTATTTTAAGGACACACATTATCAGTTATTGACCATGGCATGTTTATTTATTCCTATTGATTCATTATTAATTCTTCCTTACTTACCATTAATGAGAATTTAAGATCACCCTTTTTATGTTTCCTTTCCCCATGTTACAATGAGGAATCCTTGGAATATGATTTAAAAGTTCCTTTTTATTTCATTTTATTATGTATCATGTTTGTATTTTCTATTTTCCAATATATTATGTGTATCATATATGTAATATGTCTTTCCAAGACTACTAAACTGAACGGTCCTTCAGGATTTGATTCCTTGTAATCATGTTGATGTAATAACATAATGTACTAGCTCTGTGATTCAGGGTTCATGGCATTATAGTTGGTATCAAAGAAATTTTTGTAAGAACCTAGGAAAATGTATTTAGAAAACATAGATTAGGGAGAACAAACCTAAGATAGAAATTAAGGATATGTGTATAAGAACATCCCATAAGTTTTTTAAAGTATACATCATGTAGATATTCCTAGAAATAAATCCTTGTATGGATACTAAAAGTGGGCACGGTTCTAGAACATATGTACCTAGGAGTAACAACTCTAACAAGGTGTTCTAGGCCTGACATGGGTTAACCCGGTACATGAAAATGGGTCATACTGCATGCCCGGTTTGACACTCCTGGGGGATAAACTTATGATAGTTCTCATTTTCATTACCTACCATTATGAATGATTTAAAATTAATGATTTCCCCAAAGTATCCAATGTTTATGATTCTAGGATTTATGATGCATAAATTTATGTTATTAGATATACCATATTTGGAAATATATAATATGGGATAATCTAGTGTATGCCATTTTTATAAATAGTTCCTGGAATGAAGAATAATATCAATACTAATGGAAAATATAGATATTTCCCTACTGAGGTTACAAATATAGCATGTTTTGGAATTGAGAAAGTTATGGATATATTATGGCAGTATAGTCAGGTTATAAAAGATATCCTTGGACAAATATAACGACCTATCACATGAAGAGAATTTCCTTTTATGGATAGATTTATGTAATAGAATCCCCCACCATTTAGTTGGACTACTAATCCAGTTGTTTCTAAGCAGTGGATTATGTCTCAGGAGAAGATATTTATAGCCTTGGAATGAAGCGAAAAGGAAGAGGTTACACTTTCAGTATATTGTCTTAAAGGTGATGATTATAAGTGGTGGTATCTGATATAGAATACAAGGGAGGAAGAAGAAATAAAAATCATTTAATGGATAGTATTTAAGGATACATTCTTTGATAAATACTCCCCTCGTGATTAAAAAATTGAGAAGAATAAAAATATTATTAGATTAAAGAAAATGGTTAAAGAGAGTATTTATCATTATGAAGAAACCATTACAAGTTTATCCTGGTATGATACAGTTTATATATGCATCATTGAGGGAAAGATTTACCACTTCTTCTAAGGTATTAATCCATGTATCTAAAGTGAAATGGTCTCCCAAAATTTCTCATCATACAAAGAGAGGGTTTTGTGTGAAATCAAAACTAAAATGAAATTCTCAAGATCCTGTGTATTCAAGGGAAACCAAGAGAATAACAAGTCTTCTGAAAACCATAAAAAGGGAATGAGTCAAATAAGATTAAGGGAAAAAAGTATTTTCCAACTTTTGATAACTGTTGAAATAACCACCTAGGTAAAAGTTTGAAAGGATTGGGAGTTTGTTATCTGTGTCGAGAAAAGGGTCACTATGAAAATGAATTCAAGGGGAATAATCCAATCATTGGTGTTCATTGCTACAAATACAATGATATGGGTCACTATAATAACGAATGACCTATGTTTCAAGGTAATGTACCTTTGAAAAAGATAAGGGATCAAGGTCATGCATATGTTATTAACAAAACCAAAGTGGAATGAATAATTTAATTCTGTATTTGGATCTAAGAAATATGTCGTAAAATTATTTTGTTTATGATGTTCTCATCATATGATTTATGAAATATGCATGTATTGTACTATAATTCTTTTTTATTAAGTAATTGATACCATATGTCGAATTTTAATAAGAAAATATATTCATTAGAATGTTAAATTTTTTTTGAAGACACTTGTTTGAGGTGAAGACATCCATTAATGTGTTCCTGATGTTAAGATAATGATTAAGAAAAGATTTATTGAATGAGTTATAACTACCTTGGAGCTTATTAATGGCTTTTCAACAAGTGTAGTATGCTATTATTGATGGAGTTTATAACACTTTCGTATTAAAGGAATATATCCAATATCATATATCTTACATAAGGAATATGAAAAAATGAATGTTTTATGGAAATTAGATTCATTACCATATTTCAAAAGGATACATGATGAAGTTATTCAAATGTTTGGAATATGAAAATCTAGATCTACTTTATCTTGAATGAAAGATAATGATATGTTCATCTTGTAAATTTTTTGACCTTCTTTCTAAAATGTTCGATCATAATATATTAGAAAAGTTAACCATTTATAAAATTGTTTATGTTGATCACTCTATGAGATTAAAGAGTTTGGTGTATTATATCACCATATGATGAATCATTTTCCTAGAGATTATATAGAAATAAATCAAGGTGTAATAATAGAAAATTATTATGTTTATAGAAATTTATATTTACTTATATTCTTATAGAGTGAAATAATTACATAACTATAGAAAAAATTGGTTTTAAAACAAAAATGTTCTCCTATTATCTTAATTTTAATGGTATAATTGACCTTTACTCACAACTATGGTTTATGGTTTTGTGGTTGAAAACATTCATCTAAATGTGTTCTCTATAACACCTCGTCACAACTTGATGGTAATATTTTTCTTCTGTATCCATGTTCCCATTTTCCACATGTGTCCTCCTATTAGGGAACCTAGATACAAGATCATTTTACCTTCCTTCCTCTCTTATTAAGAAATGTTAAATTAACTCTTTTAATGATGTTGGTATTTCAAAAAAAATTATTTTCAATACCTAGATTTCCTATATCATTTTTAAATTGCGAGGATGCAATTGAAATAAGGTGGGGATAATTTGAAACCCAAAAAAACTAAAGCAAGAACCTTGTATTCGATATCATTTATGACACACAAGACCAAGCGCATAAGGTAATATAATATCAAAATACATTATACTATATTTACTATTTAAAATAGATTCTATCTATTTCATTTCATGAAAAACCAAGTTAGAATGTGTTACATTCTAGATCAACCTTCCTTGATATCTTGAGTTACACTAAAGAGAGACCTTCCTCAGTAACTTGCATTATACGCAAGACCGAGTTTCATGAAACAACGATATGCTATTAAAAAATAGTATTTAATATAATAATATATAAACTATCAGTTATGAATATTATTATCTAACTTATGAAAATATATGGTTTGTATAAAAATAATAAGAAAATAAGAAAATAATAACTTATTGGATATAAAAAGTAATATTATTTTTTTATTCATCCAATTGAGTTTTATCTTAATAAACATAACTAATTTCAATTTTTGAATGATTTAAATTAAATATATATGTTTTATATTAAATAAAATAGTTTTTATATTCATTCATTGGTTTTATATATATAATATTTGAACATCCCCTAATTTATACATAAAAACCAATATTTTTTATAAAGGCAATTTTACCGCCTTTTAATAGAGATGTCATTTTTAAACTATACTTTTACACATTAATAGATTTAATATATAAACTAAAATTCATAATTTAAATCTATGAGTAAAATATATGTTAGGGAAAAAAATTTATATTTTTTAAAAACATATTCGTTATTCATGAATAGTTGAAAATGCTTATTTTTAGTTCAAAAATGAATTTCATCGAATTTAATTATATGGATAAATGAAATTTTTATTTGGTTTAACGTTTTAAATATATAATATTGTTATCAATTAATCCAATTGGGGTTATTAGAATCAATTTTTCTTTGGAATTTTCAATTAAAACATGGAAAACTTTTTAATGTTTTAATCATAAAAACCTACATTGTCGTCCCGATTACGGGATTATATTTAAATTATTTTCTACCACTTCTATGATTAGAATTATAAAAAATGGATCCCATATTTGATATAATTATAAATTAAAATGTCTCATAATACCAACTTTGTTTTTTACCAAATATAATAGTGGAATTATTTAAAAATATTACGGAAAAATTATGCTTAATAAAGGACTAAACCTTTATCTTAAGGGCCCAAATGACCTAAAAAGTTTTAAAATACCATTTTTTGTCCATTATTCATCCATAAAAATTAATTTATTGAGTTTGGTTGGTTTTTATGACATTTTTTTGGTAATAACATCTAAAAACCTAACGTTTTTTTTTCAAAAATCACAAGTGAGTCATTTTCCTTCCCTATAAAAGGCCACCACCTCTACCAATCCTTCACACCTCTCAAACCACAATGGTTCGAAAAAGATCCCCCTAAATAGATTTGAAACATACCTCCCCTCAACATGGATTCCTTACTTTTGGGAGAAAGCAATCTACGAAATCTTTTCGCTCAAACAAAAAGATGTTACCTGATTAAGAGGTAACACCTTCTCTGAAGTTTTTCAGTTTCATTTCCATTATACTCTATTTATGTGTATAGAGAACTACTATCTCACGAAATGAAGATTATTCAATTATCGATTACCACCTCTCATGGAGGACATTATAAAGTAAAATAAGTTTATATATGATATATATATAATTTATAATATCTTTAGTCTTCTTTCATTTTTATTTAGATCAAACCTTTATGCTTTCCAAGTTGTGTAAATAATATAATTTCATTTGAGGAAGTCTTGGCTACTGCCCCCTCAAAGCGATATGACTCATTCATTCCATAAATGGAACATATAAAGGATGGTGATAATAAACATATGTTACATATATATCATATATATTATAATTTAATTATAATACACATTTGTACAATTTAGTTTTCAATCTTTTAATACAATATTGAAATTAATGTAGCGTTCATGCATGCTTACGACCTATCGTCTCCATTTATGATGCAATTCATTTCTAATCTACAAATATTATGGAAGATTATAAATAAATATGAAATGAATATATAAGAAAATTTAGTAATGATTTCATTCTAGAGATGATGGAATCAGGATTTAATAAATAGGAACAACAAAACACAAGTCATAACATACTTGAGGAAACTAGGCAATCAACACCTGAAATAGTTAATATAATGAATGAGTGTTTACAAACAGGTAATAAAATATTGTAAAAAGTTAATATATGAAATTATTAAAATTATTGTAGTTATTAAAATAGTTATTAGCTTATTTTAAACCAATATACAAGAGGATAAATACCACACAACAAAATAATGGTTATAGTAAGGGATTTTCATCTCACTTTTTAAATCATTGAGATTAATGTCATATTCAATACTTACTTATATAATGTGCTATACCTACTACCCATTATTATATATTATATAATTATTTCCATTTATATAATTATATTAAATTTTTCAATTGATGTTACTCTTTCATGTAACCCATTACTCAAAATATACTCAAGTAGTAAGGGATTTCGTCTCAATCTAAATTCTATTATGAATTTTTTTATACACCAATTCACATTTATTTAGATGTATATACATACTTTTGATATGATATATCATGAATCTACTAATACCATTATATTATATTTTTCATTTAATTCATTGGGAATTATTATTTAAATGTTTCAATGTGGTACGGGATACATTCAAATGTTTAAATATTATGTTTCCCTGAGAATATTTTAATTTCAACAACCATTATTATTACCTATTATCCTCTAATGTATTAATGATAAATCAATATTATTTTTTAAATATTGATATTTGATATGTAAAATTTTTTATTTTATATATTATGAATGATTTGGACATGGAATTAACTGAATAGGGACTGGTTAATGCAAGGAATATGGGTTAGAGACCGATTAATGCAAGCACTATGAGTTTAGGACTGATTAATGAAATCCCCTAAATGCACCGATTTTCTCATGGGACAATTAGGTTGTGAAAAAACCTTCAAATTTGTTACCAATTATAATAGACTGCTAATATGTGGGTTGGCAACTAGTTAATACAAGCCCCTCGATGAATTAGTAGTCTCATGAGATGAATTAGTTGGAGAAATAGTTTCAATAGTCTCTTGATAATAAACGTATCATTTGCCTAGGAAACGTGATGTTCGATAGTTACACATTTACATAATTTAGAATTAAATTGTTATCTATCCATGAGATTTTGTGTTGACATATCTATGGATTCATTTCATTTTTAGGTCATTGATTTAATGGAATCTATTTTCATTTTCTTACCTTCCTATAATGATATTGCATTATTTAGTTATTTTAATGGAACAAGTTATTATTTATTTACCTTTATATGTGAATTTACTCATATTAATTCATTATTTATTCACATTACATACCCTTACTGAGCTTTTCAGCACACCCTTATTATGTTTCCTTTCCCTAGGGTATGATGGGGAATCCTTTGAATAATATTTCAATGAGGTTGTTTATTTAATTTTACTACGTATCCTATTTTTATTTTCTATTTTCCAATATATTATGGGTATCATGTATGTAATATGTCTTTACAAGAATTCTAAAATGAATGGTCCTTGGGGATTTTATTCCTTGTAATAATGCCAATGTAATAATATAATGCACTGGTTCCGGACTTCTAGGGTCAGGGTGTTACAATAAAGATCCTTGGGCTATAAATAGAGTACTTTAATGGTTTCAAGACTCTCTACTCTCCATTAGGAATATAGTTAGAGAGTTTATTTGTAATTCAGGGATTTTCCCTATAGATTGGTGACTATTGTTTTCCCTCGAACCGCTTTATCCTCGATATGAAAGGATTTGATATCAATCTCATGATGGATTGGATATTAAATTACTTTTCTCATATTGATTTCAATCAATATAGGGTATCATTCAAATCACACTAGGGTTGTAACAATCTCCATATGTGTAATTTGGATGTACAAGATAGTAGAGTAGGAACTGAGCATTGTGAGATGATTGGATTATATTCCTAGATTTACAGTCTCCTTCGAGATGGTCATAGAGAACATTCGATTTATTTACCTCCTATAGAGGGTTGTTTTAGAGGATTTTTATATAATTTCTTAGTAATACCTTCTTAGATAGAGTTAGAGTTTATGATTCCGATTTCTCCTGGAGAAGCAACAATGTTTATTCCACTATTCAAGATGGAACCTACTATGCTTCAAGAATGTAAGAGATAATTTGAAAATGTGGAAGCTAAAGGGTTTCTTCGGTCCACAATGAAACCTTGGGGTCTAATAAATCTCTTTACATGAAGTCACATAGATAAATCATGCATTTGATGGATTTTCAATGGCTGGATAGGCATCCATTAAAGAACTGATATCCACTAGATTGTATAGATGACCACTTTGACCTACTCCAAGGAGCCAATTTTTTTGCATAATTTAACTTGAGATTATTGTATCATAATGTATTAGTTAGAACCATAAGACATACCTAATATATATTTTCAAAGATGGTATAGATTAACTGAATATCGAGTAATGTCATCCACTCTCACAAATGTACTTTTTATTTTCAAGGATTTAATGAATTGGGGTTTCCAACCTTATCAGGATTCTTTCATTTTCTACATGGATTATATCATGGTCTCTTATCATACTTAACATGATAATGTAAAACACCATGAAATCATATTATTAGAGAATAGTTTTTATTATAACCTCACAAAATTCCAATTCACATTTAACAAAGTTCACATCCTAGGTAACATTTTATCTAAGGTATGAGTATTTATTAAACTAGAGAAGGTGAGATTTGTTGTTTCTGGGGAGAATCACATGAACTACATTGATAAATCATGTTTTATAGGTCTATCTAGATATTATATGTGTATTTTACAAGGATTATTAGACATTGAAACACGTCTCATGGGCCTGACCAACAAGTGAACCATGTTTGTATGGTTCAAAGCATCTAAAAAGGATTTCAGGAGTTGAATGTAAGGTTGAATTTAGCACTGATGTTTATTCCTACCTAGAATTATAGAAGTTTTACAATTTGTTTTAAACATCATGCATATTTTCAGATTAGTTGTGATGAAATATGAGTGAGTTGTGGTGTATGAGTATTTTATATTGAGACCTCATTATAGAAATAACATGATGCATGATCTCAAGCTAACATTCGTGGGGCATGACATACGTTATGGGAGGAATTATATTTTGGTAAAGTAGTTTATTGTAAACATATACCATATAATCAACCAATAGATATTTTTTTAACATGACTTGTATATCATATAGTGATGATGTGATAAATACCTATATTAGTTTTACAATGATCTTGCTTATATTATTGGTAAATGAAATGAAGTGGTTGATGATCTAAGAAGGGCGACATAGACATGTGTCGTTAAGTAGGCCCATAGTAAATATAAGTTGATGGAACACATTTATAAGATTAATTTTGTGGTGAAGAACTATCATGGATATCCTATACTCACATGTTAACATTGAAATATTCTCTTCTAGGCTGATTAAAGATGGAATTATATTTATATCCTGATGGCATAGACATAAGGGATAAAATTTTAGGGAAGGACCCACCAAATGGTTGGGTCATTGATGAGGATATAATATTTCACATTCTTGGATGTCCATGGGTTCCTGCTGATGTGTGAGAAGTGATTATATGAGAGTCTCATGGATCTACCCAGGTAGTGCATCCTAGGCTTGCAAATTTTTATTATTATTTAGGCCACCAATATTTCTGTACTTGTATAAAGATTTAGATCTCATGATTCATTAATAGGTGTTCCACCAATCTACAAGTAATGGAACAAGACCAATAACCAGTGGGACTTTTACAGTATTTTCCTATTCCTTTACTGAAAATGGTAATAAATCACTATGGATTTCAAGATGGGTTTTCTGATATCACCTCAAGATATTGAAACAATATTGTTGTTTAATGACAGGTTAAAAAAGGTCACATGCCTACTAACTATCAAATATAACATTTTAAAGGATGATAATTGATGTATAAATAATAGGGATATCATATGCCACCATGTAGTTCCAAGAAAAATTATATCATAAAAAGATACTTGATTCACATCACTATTTGAGTAGAGATATAAAAGGATATGTGATCATAGGTGATTTTGAGTACATCTTATCACACTCAGACTGATGATTTATATGATTATATGATTGATGAATTTTTCATTGTTATCTGAGAATGCATCCCTAATTATGGAGGATCATAAGAGAATCACATACCTCTTATTGATTTTTCTTATAATTTCAATTTCCATGAAATGATACTGGTGGATCATTTTTAGTTCCTATAATGTTGGTGATATCATTCACCCTAGTGATAAATAAATGGTATTGAGGTAGGACTATTGGGGTCACTTCTTGTTCCAGATACATCAATAAGATCCAAATTTTTAAGAAATGTATGTCTACAGCATAGTCTAGGGTCATGGAATTTTCCAATCGATATTGATGTCCACTAGAGTTCATTATTGGGGATCAAGTCTTTTTATGTGTTTCACCAAGTCTAGGGTATTGACAGTTTCAGAATCAATGTAGGATAAAACCAAGATATGTTGGAAGTTCTGAGATTCCAGAGAGGGTTGTACTAATATATTATTAGATAAAACTCACTCAGAGTCACGTGGATATGCATATTGTCTTCCATGTTTCATTATTACATTATTATTATTTATTACTATATCATGAAATTCATCCTGATGAGGTTGGGTTAGATATTATGGTAAAATTACAGGGGAAACCTATTTTTATAATTGATCGGATAATGATGGATCGTCGAGGAATATCATCCCCTCTAGTTAGGGTTATATGGGAGTATTTACATGTATCAGATGATAGCTGGAATTGAGAGGGCGATATACATTCTTGTGGTCCATATATATTTTCAGACGATGATCAACAACATTTAGAAGGGAAAATCTCAGACAAGTTGTATTATGGTGGGGATGTGGTAACATCTTCATTTTTTAGGTAAGATAATTTAATTTATATTCTTTATTTGGACCCTCATATATATCTCAGTTTAAATTTTGTAGTATTATGTGTGTTACAACAAATTAGGAACACCAGAAGTGAAGCAAGTCTACCAGAATATTTTACGGTGTAAATCTACCTTGGAAAATCCTTGGAACAAAAAAATTATAATTTAATATCCATATTCATGATATTAAATCCTCGAAAACTATTAATAAAATAAAATGGAAGTTATGGCATAAAAATTTATTTCACACCATAAATCTTATGTAGTCTTTCTACATAAACTAATTTTTCTTTTTTTTATCCTCCCTCATTTTGTTCTATCATGAAACATCATCGAATGAGCATTTTACTCTCAATATAGGATTTGATCTAGCATGTTAATCAGATCTAAAATTTTCTATACTTGAATGTAGTATGGGAGTAGAGATCCAGTATTAGGTACATGATGATATTGGAGAATGTTTTTAGGAATTTTTACCTATTTACATATCATGAATTATATTATGCACATGTTTCCATGTTGTCCGGATTTCCTTTTTGTATAGAATACCAAAATCATAATCACTTTTCATATGTTACTGTATATTTATGGGTTTATTGTACATGAAAACAGTCTAATATTTATGAAAATATATGAATTATTTACACAATGTTATTCCTCATTTATTATCTTTCTTTTATTTGGTCATTTATTGTACAATTTTTTTGATACTTTAAAAAAGAGGGTATAGTATCACTACCCTATAGTCACGGATGCTCACAACTATTCAGTAGCCTCTGGTGTGTGGGAAGAAACATTTATGGGCCTTGTGGATCCTAGGTTAGGTTACATTTCATTGATTGAGAAACAATATTATACAGAAGAAATATAAAACAACGGAGAGGAATTGTAAAGAGTAGGAGGAGGTTGGAAGTGGAGAACAATGTGAGGAATAAAGGTTACATGAATTTTAAGGGTATAATTTTATATTAAGGGATAAAAAAATTATAAAAGGTTATTATAACATATACATCTAAAAATATAGTTAAAACAATTAAGATAATGATCATGGGACACCAGGTACACAATATCAACATCTATGAATCCTAAAATTCTTCTAGAACACTGAGTTCCATGTACTAACCCATTGTTTTCTCATTGCAACCTAATGACCTAAATAATATGGGAATAACTTCTAAACATCACTAAAACCCCCAATCATCTAATCTACCTCAACCCATACTAAAAAAACCAACACAATAAAATGTTAAAATCTAGGAAAATGTTCGATAATTGAAAAAACATTATACTCAAAAAGCAAAAACTCAAAATAACCATTATTTCTACTACCCTAAACTCATAGGAAACCCAGAATTCCAATTAAATTAGTGAATTATTTTCATGTTATGTTAGTAGAAATGTGGCACAAAAATAAACAATGAATGATCATTGGTCATGGATTACATTATAAAAATAATTAAAAACAAATTCAAAATATTTTTATGAATTTATATACTATTTTAACCCATCCTCCTAATTTTACCATTTCCATGGTAATTTTATTTTTCCCTAAAAATAATATTAATTGTTAAATAATAAAATAGACATTATAAGATTATTTTTTAATAATGATCCCAAATATGAAATCCATTTTATAAAAATCAATTTATTATAGTTATTAAATTTAGATATATTGTAAAAATACATAACATATAGAACCATGAATAACATATATTGATATTACATCATTCCAATTAATATTCAATGTATCTCACAAATAAACATGCCCGAGAAATATTATGGTTTATTGTGTAAGGAATCTATATACATAAACATATTTTTTAATTATAATTTCAAAATCTCTAAAAAAACTCTTTATATAGGTTACCGTTCTTGGATCATCATGCATAGTACCCTTTATCATAGCCTGAGAAAAAATTAAAAGAAAATAAATGGTGATAATAGTTTTTTATTAAGGGAAACATGGGATATATTAATAAATTAACATATGTAAGGATATCATAATGGTAGGGGTATTATAATATTACATTATAAAAAGAAAATCATACTAAATATTTCATTAATCATAATCATGAGTAATGGAATAAAACATTTGTATGTAAAATGATTAAGGTATAATTAAAAAATAAATCATGAGGATGGAATTAAAACAATAAGAATAACAATATGTTATATAAGTGGTTCACCATTATAGGCTTATACACCAGGTCATATCTCACGATTGACTACTTACACCATCATACCGTTAGGGAGCATGCATCACTTGTGACACCCAAAACCCATTCTCCCTGATATGGTGATCATAGATTAATAATTTATATAATTGTTTTAAAACATATTAGAAATTATTATACATAATTCTCCATAATTATAAACATAAATAATTATTTTTGAATCTATTATATCTAGAAAAAATTTAGGTTTCAAATTTTAGAGATTTCAGAAACATTAGAAACTAATTAATCTGTTTCCCACCATAATTTATGGACTTTTATTACATTTTTTGTAATAATTTTTTTTAATTTTATGTATTTAACATATATCATAAATTCATCCTCATGTGTTATCCTTATATATGTATAACATTTTTAATTTTATTTTTAGCCTAGGGAATTAAATCATAAGAATTGGTTGTTCTAAAACACATAGATGTGAAAATATATAACTGAAGAAATCATGAAATAAACATGGATTGAATATTTGATAATGAATAAGTAATCAAAATGAATCCATAATAAACATGAAACCAGGATCATGATATAGCATATAATATAAATTTATAAATAGATATCAATATTAGTATTCTCATTCATATGGAATTCATTCATTCAAATATCAGCAACATTATGGAAAGGCCTTGTTCTATGACATTATACTATAATTGGATGAGGAAAGCACAAAAACCCGACCTGTTTTGTCTCATTGTCCCTATTTATTAATATATGGACCTATATTTCTAGGCACCACGTGTCACCGGATTATGTAGAATCCATTTTCTATAAGAGACAACAAGACCTTACATATAATATCCTAAGAAACTTTTTTATGAAAAAAAAGGTTTTCTATATAATAAATGATATATAATGTCAATAAATTGTCTAAGAAAATTATAAATAAATAATAATCAATGATTTTTATACTTTTCCATATGTGAATATATGGGATAACATGATTAAAACCCATCTGTATGAATAAGGTGAATGGTCAAACCATATAGTTAACCTTTAAATGATCATCGATATTTGGAAAACAATATATGGAATTCCAATACATTTTCCTATGTCAATATAAGGGATAAAAAGATCATAATTAATATGTAAGATTAATTTGGATGGATATAAATCATATTAAACATTATAATTATCATATTTATTTTAATAACAACACATCGAATTCCAATACCATTCCCCATGTCAATAGAATTAAATTCGTTGTATGTGAGCATCAACCAATCCGAATTATATAAAATGAGATATTCATATAATGTAGAGAAATGTTTAAATATATAATTCAATAATAGAATACTCATGACCATAATACATCCATATAATTAAGCTATATGGTTTAAGATAATCATAACACTAGTAAAACAAGGAAACATAAAAGGGTGCGACATAAACGAAGAACACCCTCTCAATACAATTCTTTGAACAATATCACAAGAATTAAATTTTTAGATAAAATGATTTCAATACCCCAAATGATAAACTATATGTATCATGAAAGGTAAATTCGATTAGGGAAAATATTTATCAAAATAATAAGGTAAATCGATGAGATAAAAAATATTTTAGAAATCATTTCGATCATTAATTTAAAATAAAAATATGAGTGTCACTTTAAAAAGAAAATTATTATAAGGTGATATGAAATCATTTAAAAACAATTATGTTTCGAAATAATATACATTAATTTATCCATTAAATAATATAATATTTATCTTTGATAACATATTAGAGTAGCAAACCATTTGATAGTTAAAGAAAAACCCATTTTTATTATTTCAAAATACCTTTTTTTTTGAAAATTTCATTGTAAGAAGTGTAACAAAAAATTCATTTTTATCAAATGAAAATTTTAAAATGAACACAATAAAATACAATATAATAAATTATTATAGTCAGATAGAGCAGTAAATGAAGGCATACGTTAATTATTGAACATTATAACTCGTGGAAGGGAGACTTTTGTTATCGAAATCCCATATTGGAAACATAATCCTTGACGCATAAAAAATCTTAGATATGATTTATTTGGGAAAAATATAAACAATGAGGGAATAACAAATAATACAATATATGGGAAAATTATCCCAATATCTTAGTTCAATTGAATGATAATAACTCAATGAATTAGTTTCTTTACCAAAATACTCCTTCGACTAGGGTAACACATGAGTTAAAATGAATTTGAAAAAAAGATAATGATATCTCATACTTAATACCATGAATTAAAAGGAAATATAGTATAGTTAATTCATGGTATAGTAAACCAAAATAACACAATACAATTGAAACATGGTGTATAATATGTACAAGGTCTCAAAAATTCTGAATTGGAACAACAAACCCCCATGGAGATTGAGTAACATATTAAGAGATACCCCTTAAAAGGGAGGGACTATAATTGAACATCACAAAACTTGAAAAAAAATATAATTAAATATATTATTTATAAATTTTTAAGTATATATAACACAAAAATTAAATTGCATGCATAATTCCAAACATGTCTTGAAGAGAGTAATTTGAGTTGAAAATCCTTATACAAGTTCTAATCCATTATACACTTGTAGCAAACATAGTGAATAAATAAATTGAGTTCATTAAAATCATACTCCATAGTCTTATTCATTACTATATACCATTATAATAAATATTTATAATTATTAAATACATATACTTTAGTTCATGTTTACTAATTTTCATCATCGTGTGTAATTAATAATTATAAATTATAACTAGATTAATAAAAATGGTGTGGGTATATTTTTTTCATAAATTATATCATTACTATATAATTTAAAATAATGTAATAGATTATTAATGATAGTTTATAATGATATAAATTCTTTTTTGTTTTAGTCTTAGATACGATCCATGTGATTGAAATCAGTGACAAGCAGGTTTCCGTGTTTTTTTATTATGATAGGTGTTTTCTAAAATAATGGGAAAATATTCATATTAACATACCCTAACCTAAATAAAATCTTTTTTTTAATATTTATATTACATTGTACAAACAAATAAGTTCTCATAGTTATCCATCATATAATTTCATAGTATTTTTCATATATATAATTAAACTAATATAAAATGAGACTACCAGGATTAATAGGTGAACATGAGGTGGTTTATTTGAAATATTAGTATAATAGAATAATAATGATTTTATTTGGTTCTTATTTGTAACACTCCAAAATACTAATGTAGAAATTCATATTCGATAGCTTGTATGACATGCATCACCAAGCACATAAGGTAAATGAATACAAATTAAATTTAAAATATAATTACTATTTTATATATTTTTTATGAATTATATATTTTTAAATTCACTCAATACTGATATACCGTATGTGACATTCTAGAGAAACTTTCTTCAAAATCTTACATTACACGCAAGACCAAGTTTTACCGAATAATGATATGTTATTAAAATATTATTTAAAATAATAAGATATAATTCAGCCATTAAATTGTTAGTAATTAAAAGGGGTAGCTATTTTAGTAAAATCTATGGTTAACAAAAATTTAAAATTAGTTCAATGGTAATATATTAATTAAAAATTAATATAAAAACTTAATGAATATGAAGGAAAATATTATTATATTTATGTTCACAAAGCTGTTCAACCTTAATAGATTTAATTAAAAATATTTATTGGATGGTATTAATGTAATATATATATATATACATTAAATATAGTATATTTATAGTTTATATAATAGATTTTATAACCATAATAAACGAACAAAACAAATATTACACTTAAAATAATATATTTTTATAAAGGTAGTTTTACCACTTTGGATGGAGAACCCATATTAAATATAATTTTTGACCCTTTTATATGTTTATTATTTCAAAATAAAAATTATTTTGGGATGAGAAACAAAAAAATTCTCAGGGTGATTTCATGTAATTTTTTTGAAAAGATTCATTTTTTAACAAATAGTAGAAAAATTCAGAAATTTAATTCACAACTAATTTTTCATATAATTTATTTATAAAGTTTAATTATGTTTTATATTGTTTTTAAAGTTTAATGAGGTCAAATTTTATCAATTAATAAAATTTATTTAATTTTAAAAAAATCACTTTGAAATTGATTATGAAAACATATCAAATACTCAGGCATTTTTACTTTAAAACCCTACATTTTCATCTTGCCTATGAGATTAAATTTAAATCACTTTCTTCCACTTATATTTTTGAAATTTTAAAAAATTGATTCCATATTTTCAATAATAATAATTTAAAATTTATAATAAGAATATATTTTTTTCCGTAAAACAGTAGTGAATGTAATTAAAATTAATTGCAATGATTAAGGTTACATTATGCATAATAAAGGACTAAACCTTAACCAAATGGCGTGATACGACCTATACACTTATCCAAGAGATATTAAATGTCCATATATCGACCCTATAATCATTTTTATATATTTTGGTCCATTATTGGAGCCACCTAAAACTTGAAAAATGTACGAAGATTTCCATTTTCAAAATATTACAAGAGTGCCACTTTTTCACCACAATAAATGGCCACCACTTCTTCTCATTACTCACACCTCTGAAATCAAATAGGTTCTTCCATGATCTTCCGAAATTGCTTCTCAACATCCCTCTACTCAACCTTCATGACTCCATTTGGGCATAAATCTTTCCATCGAATCCCTTTGGTATACACCAAGAAGAGTTACATGATTTTTAAGGTAATCCTTTCAAATAATCACTTTTCTTTCATTTCATTCTCCACCACCTCAAATATTATTCTTCCATGTTCATATAAAATAAATTATCATCAATATACTTTGATTTATATTTAACAAATTTATTTACCTACATTAACACATACTTAAATCTTATGGGTAACGAGCATAATGTTTCTCTATACGCAAAACTGTCTCCTCATAAAAAGGTAATTATCAATTTTATCGATTATCATTATTCATGGTTGGCCATTATGATGGAAACTATATTTATATATGTTATATATGATATTTATTTTTTATTTATAATTCTTTAATACTTTTTATAACATATAAAATTAATTGTTTCCATTTTATGTTAAAACAATAACATCATTTGAGAATGTGCGGGATACCTCCCCCTCAAAGTGATTAGATTCGTTCACACTAAACATGGAACGTATTAAGGATAAATTTTAGTAAACATATAAGAAATATATTACATAAAGAGGTTATTGTAATTATTTTATAATTTTATATAAATATCATTTTAATTTCATTCTATTAAAATACAAAAATGTAATGAAGGTAGCCTTAATACATACATACGGACTACCGTCTTCATGAACATTGTATTTCATTTCATATAAACAAAAATTATATATTATTCTAGATAAATACATAATAGATATTTATGATATTAACATCACAGTTTAAATTCTGGTGATAATTAAAACATGATATATTTAATAAGAACAAGAAATAAAAAGTTAAAACATTCGCGATAAACTATGCAATTAATACCAGAAAAAGTTAAAATAATGAATGGTTATTAAAAAACAGGTAATAAAACATTATAAGAAAATAATATAGTATATCATAAATATTAGTTTGGTTCTTTTATAATTTATGTTCATGTTTAATCCCATCATATAGGATTTCAAAGGGCATTTACCCAAAAGGAAACACAAGGTAAGGGATTCTCATCTTACTTTTCACATCCATAAGACAAATGACATGTTCACCACACACATATTTTGTAAAGTGTATATACAACCCATTTTTTTATATTATCTCATTAATAATTTTATATTCATACTATTTTATACCTTCATTTAATATTATTCTTTCATGGAGTTTTTGATTTAAAATGTTTCAAAGTGCTATGGGACACTTTGGAACGATTAATGATTATTTTCTCAAAAATAACATTAATGATATTTCAATGTTATTTAAATTCAAGGAAATTATATGAACATTGTTCAATGAATCCATTCATTTTATATCCTATGGTTATTCATGGACATATTTAAGTATTATTATCATTTTTCCACTATTTAGTAATGACAATGTTTTTAAGGGAAACCACCTTTGTTTCGCTCTTCAGTAGAAGAACTTTTTTTCATCTAAAAATCATGTTTTATTAAACAATTGTCAAAAATGTTTTTTAAAATAATTTGGTAAATAAATTTTTACCATTTTCTCCTTTTACCATATTTTAAAATTTATCTTCTTGACTCTTTCATGAAAAGTCATCTTTCTATCCTTTAACCGTGAAAAAGGAATGTTCTTTTTACATTACATGGCTTGTACCGATTTACCCACTTTCATTTCTACAAAGATTCATTTCCATATTTAAAATATTACATTTTAAGGAAAATAGTTTCAAAAGAGATTTTTAAAGAGAAGTTTTTTCAAAAGGATTTTCAGGATAAATAATATTTTCCTCAGTAATCTTTTAAAAGTTTTTTTTGTAATATTTTCATTCATCAATGAAAACACCGCATTATTTTTCTCCAATTAGGTATGTTATGTTGATACCATCCTTAATCATCCTCTAGATGGTTTCTGATCGATTTTGTCAAGGATTTTATTTAAATTCACTTCCTTAATTCCTTTTAATCCCCTTTGAATATTCAATTTCCTTTAATTATTGAACATTGAATTTCCCCTAATTATCCATATAATCAATCAAGAATATGTTTATTTCCTTACAAAGATAAAAATATTTATAGAGTGTTTACATTTAATGTTATTTAATTATTTGGGGAAATACTGATAAATTTATATTCTTTATTCAATACAGATATTTGATAAGGAATATTTATTATTTGATATGGAGAATTCTTTGGATAGGTAGGAATCCAGTTGGGGATAGTTTAAGGTAATCCCTGTGGTTTGGAGACCAGTTAATGAAATCCCCTTGATGCATAAGTAGTCTTATGAGACAAATTTGTTGTGAAAAATAGATAGGTTTCTACCCGATATGCAAAATTTACATTTAATAGGTCTTTAAGGTAATGTTTCAATGTACCAAAGAAACAGGGTGTCCTATATTTAATCATTACCATCATATTAGTTTAAATTTTTATTTATCCATTAGATTTTTAATCGAAATATCTATGTATACATTTCATTTTTAGTTCATTGATTAAATTTCATGTGATTTAATTTCGTACATTTCCATATTTATTTTACCTTTTCTAGTTATTTGAATGGAATGTGTGTTCAGTTATTTACCTTTCCATATTGGCTTTTATCGTTGATTGATTATTTCTTCTACAATATTTTTTCATTACTAAGGGTTTGATCTCACTGTTATTATGTTTCATTACCCATGAATCCAAGAATCATACAGTGAAATATATGAAGGTACTTTATAGATGAATTAGAGTTATCCTAAATGTTATTTATTTATAAAGTAGAAAAAATTATGTTTTAATTAGTGTATTCATTTGTAATATACTCATTTATGTTACTGGTACACCGTGACTACTAAATTTATTGGCCCTTTAGGACATGATTCTTGTAATCATGCCAATGTAATTAAAAGCACACACTAACTCCGGGATACTTGGGCTCAGATTGCTACATTATTATTGTGATATATATCATTATTGTAATGAATTAGAAAGAGAAGGTAACTTTTATAAAGTAATTACATAGGAATAATTTATACATATCCTCTTTGTTTAATTATTTTAAATAATTTAATTAATGATAACATGTTTATAATATCATTAATAGGTTAAAAGTTTCAATAATAAATCCTTATTGATATAAAAAACATAATATTTATCATTTAATCTCAACCACATGAACATTTATTTTAGTCATTGATGAAAATAAAAACAAAAATCATTCATTCCATGGAGGTGGTAGCTCACACATACTTGTGGTTCATGATTTAGTTTTCCATAGAATGGGATAAATTATTATTATGTAATTATGTTTCGTAATTATAAAAATTAAATAAATGTAATAAAATTATATTATTTCCCACTTTTTAAACTATCAATGTAAAGTGGTTACAGAATTCAAAACATTTTCATTGTGATAGCGGTTGTCTGTACAATGCATGAATTGCAGTTTAATTTTATTAATCAATAAGGGAAATAGTGATAAATTATTATTCCCTTAGAATAATAACATAAATTATATTACCAATATTGATTTCATTATATAGGGATATAATTATTATAATTTTTAAAGACAAAAATATGTTGAATAATTTAAGTAAAAATATTCACTCGGGTTGATCAATTTCATATATCTTTTAATGATCCCTTATAATGGATGGTATATGATAATATCTTCTAAATAGAAGCTTAATTTAGTGAAATAGTATTATAGAAGAAGTAAAAAAGGGAAGAATATGAGGATGAAACTAAAATTTATACGGTTCCTTGAAGGGGTGCTGAGAGTCCCTCTTTATAAATGGTGAGAATTTCATTCATGTAAATATCTCATCATTATATAAATAGATCTCATATTAAATATTTCATGTTGATAAAAAATTTATAAATTATTTAGTTATAGTTAGATAAGTTGTATTCACACTTAATCCATTCATTAGTATTCATGTTATTGTATTGTTTCAAGACCTTCACCCCGTGAATTATTACTTTTTCTTTTTTCAATTTTACTGTTGTTACTAGTTTTTACCTCAAGTAACAGAATCCTTGTAAATTAAAAATAATGCGTACCATATTAGTTAATTTTTACCAAAAGATTTTTAATATTAAATAAAGTTAATTTCATTCATTTTATTAATGTGATAATAAATTATTTTTAAATAATAACTTTTAATGTATTAAAAATAATTTAGAAAAAAATACTTCCATTCTATAATATCAAATATTTGTTTGAAATTTAGAAAAAAAATATAATAAAAATTTACATATAAATAAATATTAATTCATATAAACTTTTTAAATCTATTTATAATTCATATATATATATATATACTAATAATGTCATAAAAGTAATGTTCTTTGTAAAAAAATATTATTTAGTTTTCACCTAAAAATAATTTTCAAAGAAATCTCTAAAATTTATTTAATATTACATTATTATTCATAATAAAAAAATGGAATTCAATCTTTTAACATAATTTTATAATATTTTACAATACAATATCAATATAAAATAGGAATATATAGTGGAAAACTATCCATATCAAAAAATAGAAATTTCAAATGTTAATTTTTATTTATTCTTATTTTCAATCATTTACTAATAAATTTATTGGTAATATATTATTAATATTATCATTAATTTTTATTTTTTAAAATTAATATACGTTTTTATAGAAAAATCAACAAATTTATATAGATATATATTTGAAAAAAATGGTTTTCATTATTGTTTTTACTATACAAAATAAATTTCATTCGCATTAAATATTTCAATTTTTTTCTACAAATATTTCATAAAATGGATAACCCAATTAATTATCCCTAATATAATAAAAATTATTTAATTATCGTACTTATTTTTTAGTTTATTGTAACGCCCCGACCCCAGTTACCTAGAGTCGGTGCATTATTACATAACATTGGCATGATCACAAGAAAAATCAAATCTCGAAAGACCGATTGGTTTAGTAGCCTTGGAAACACTAGATATATTCATAAGTTTTACATTACATCATAAAATGAAAAACTACTACAACAACATAATATCTCCACAGTCCACACTATTATCCCCTCATAATATCCCTGCAGGTCATTCATAACTTACTTCTTCACATCCTGGGGAAAATAAACATAGAAAAGGGGTGAGCTCAAATGCCCAGTAAGGATAACAATATAGCGGAACATTCAAAATAAGCATAAACATTTAAGGCAATGCATTACTAAAACAAAAGCCTTTTAAACTTGAACTTCAACATAGTATGGCAAAAGTAAAATGAAATAATGCCATTTACTTATTCACATGGATATTCTACTAATCGAATAATCACATGAAAAATCAATAACCACTTTCATAATGATGGAATGCATAATGCTAAACTTTAATTTCTTTTCAAGGCCTCGTCCCAAGACCTTGGGGCTAACTGTAACCGGAACCCAACCCGGAGTGCCTCTAATAACCGGACACCAACCCGGAGTGCCTCTAATAACCGGACACCAACCCGGAGTGCCTCTAATAACCGGAGACCAAACCGGAGGGCTTACTTTTACCAGTCCCTAACCTGGAGGGCTTACTTTTACCAGTCCCCAACCTGGAGGGCTTACTTCAACTAGTCCCCAACCTGGAACATACTTGTCCAACACATTCATATGAAGTAAAGGTTGAAATATAACATAAACATTCTTATTGGAACTAGCATACGAAATGTCAATACTTTACTCATAAACCATGAATGACACATCTACAGTCAAACATATCACAAAAATTGATTACAATATGGAAGTTTTATATCATAATAAATCAACTTCAAATAATCTTAAAATCCATCAAAGGATGTTGACATAGATGAACATGTTTTTTTAAAAATTATTGAGAGAAATATCCCTTTTTCATGAAAACATTTTAATGTTACACAATTTAGAAAGTAAGGCATTTAAATACATTTTTGGATCAAAGTGTCCCATACCACTTTGAAACTTTTGAATGGAATTAACACTTTTAAAACATTCATTTTCATATAAATAAATCCTTACAAACCATTTTGAAAACATGGAAATAAATGAGGATTATTTAGAAGAATAAATATTTAAAACATTTAAAATGATGTTTTAGTAAAAGTTCCCTTAGAAATAATCCCTTTGAAAACTCTTTTATGAAATATGGACATGGATAGTAAATATGTCCCTGTAGATACTTACGTAAAGACAACCTCAGATATTAAAGAGATTGTGAAGTAAACCCTTATCAATTTGGTAACTTATGAAACATACAACCCATGAAAGAGGTATCATACAATGAAAATGTAAATACACATAAGGTAAAGTGTATTACACAAAGAATACAATTATGGGCACCACACAAAAGATAATAGTGGAAATATGGCATGAATCTCACGGAAATAAAGAGTGAGATGAAAACCCCTTACCATGTTAATCAACTGAGTCGTATGGCCAAAAGTTAATAACCACCAAATTAACTACAGAATAACATGAATATAAAGATAATCATGATAATATATATCAAATTCCAGTACACAATACACCACTTTCAATAATTTAGTGGCGAATAATGGAAATCTCACAGAATTGAATGTGAGATAAGAAAATCCCTTAACTTGTACTTTTACTTGGTTGGGGTAGGTTAACCTCCTGTATAATATTGAAATAATTGTTATTAAATTATAAAAGAATCATATATATTAATATGATATCATATATGATCTTTTAATATTGATTTGATAATAATATCTTAGTATTATCGTTGTTTCGGGTGTTAGCTTACTTGTTTTCTTTTATATGTTTTGTTATGTAAGACATGTTTGTAAAGGATAGGTTTTATATTATTCATATCCAGAATGATATCAAGTCCTTAAACATCATTTTTTAAATCATCAAATGATAATTATACTTGAATGGATACGATGGAGAATGAATCTCATCGCGTTCGTGGAGACGGTAGTCCGTACGTACGTACGAGCGACAATATCATTCTTTTGATATTAAAATAATATATAAATGGATGGTATATCATATATACAGAATCATTAACATGTTATATTTATTATTTACATGAGTTACACATCATTATTATACCCATCCAAATAATATTATATTGAATAACAATTACACCACGACGTGGAGACGGTAAGCCGTACGTACGCACGTATGGTGACATGTTATTCAAAGGGTGGATAGAATACTGAATATGGTTGTACCATATTTATAATAACATCACAGTATATATATGATACTGGATTTATTATTTTAGAATGGTAACAACAAAGGAAGAAGAAGTGGAGGAAGAAATGAACTTAGAAAAGGGTGGTGAAATCATTACCTCTTCTTCGGGTTCTTCCTTTTGATTTGATCAAAAGGGCTCCTTAGGTTGGCTTTCTGATCAAACTAAGGCCCCTAGGTTGTAGTGAGGGAAGTTGGGAGAGTATTTGGGAAGAGTTTGGCCGAACCAAAAGGCTTTGAAGGTGTGAAGAAATGAGAAGGAGGAGTGCCCTTTTATAAGAGGGGTGAGGGGAACCTTTGGAAAAGCTAGAAATATTAATTTATAATAAATTCATATTCGGTTTCTAATGGATCCAAAGTTGATTATTAAAAATTCAAGGTGGGGATGGGTCGAAAAAAACTCAACCAATATAATTTAGAAAGGTTTGGGTACTTATATTAACCTTATCTTTAAGTTTTAACTCTAAGTTAATTAGTTTCACTTTTACAATGTCTCTTTGTATTTTTATATAATATGGTTAATAAACTTACTATATACATCCAATCGACCCCCAAGTGGTCCATTAATGATGAACCTATCATGATATAAGTCTCTTGGACGAACCTTAGATTTTTAGGAATTTAATATCAATTAATAATATAATATTTTTTTTAAGAACTCTTTTATGTCAATTTTGACACTATTCAATAGTTGATTTTTGTGAAACTCATAACAGATTGATTACTTCTAAAAAAGTCAATTAAATCAATACTAATATAGCATATTATCCTAGAAAATTAGTTTAATTCATTAAAAGTTTCATATTATATTTATTTGGGTATTTATAATATCAATTAGTTTAATTTTTCACTATTATAGTAATTACTGCATCATCATTGTGTCATAAATAAAATAAATTATTTAATGTCTAAAAATTATAAATAAAATATCATTATGTATGAAATCTTTTTATATTTCTAATGAATATTTATAATCTAAAATCCAATATATATAACCCTATGTAAAAATTGTTTTTCTAAAAGATATATGCTTGTGTCATTTTTGTATTCATTTTAACTTAATTAAAATAAAGTGTCATTATCACTTACAAGTGGATCCATGGGGTCCCAAAATAGACCCAAAGATGCCCATGGTCGACCATGTATCAAACAATAAGTTTATGACACGTTTTAGGGTAATTTAGTATTATTATAATATTATTTTTAACCCTTATTTACCGGATTTACCCTTAACCATGGTAAATAAAATTTTTACCGCAATAATTATTCAAAATGTCTAAAAATAAAAGTTACCTATTTACACAATTTGAAAATCCTGATTCCAAATATGGAATCCATTTTTCTAAATTCAAAACACAGAAGTGGCAGAAATTAATTTAAAATTAATTCCCGCTGTCAAAACAAAAAGCGTGTTTTTAAGAGATAATAACTATCAAAAGATTGACACCTGTTTATGTTCGGTTTAATTGTAAAATTATGTCCAATGACCAAAATTATATTAAATGGTAAAAATATATTCTAAATATACTTTAAAACCACTGAAATTCATAATTTATCACTATTAATTATTTTGATTAAAAAAGTTGTTTTTAATTAAAATTTAGTAATTTTCACTATTCATCAAAATATGAAAGTTATCCGAAATGTACCAAAATTTCACCTTAGGCTAAATTCGATATTCCGAATCCAAAAATGAAGTCCATTCTAAAATATAAAATATATATAATTTCAAAAAGTAGGTATTACTATTCATAACGGCTAGTTTGATTGGTTGTGGTGTGTTAGGACTCGAAGTTGCGTACAACACACGCTACTGTATTATTCAAAGGAAAGCGTACCATGGAAGCTTGGGATGTTTCATTTTAAATTTTTTTGATGTCTCCATTTAGTCAAAAAGTTTAAAATATTGTATTTAAAAAGGTTTCACTATTAAAATTTGATAAAAGTGCAATACTGAAAATGAATCTGTTCTTGTATTATGTCTAAGAAACTCATAATATGGATTCTAAAATTATAAGGATTATATAAAGTTTAAGATTTAGTTAATAATATTCATAACCTCTTTTGAACGGCTTGCTTGGTAATTCATGGTGTGCTTGAACTCGGTGTTGCGTGTAGTGCAAGTTATTGTATTATTTTAAAGAAATAACACACTATGAAATCTTGGGGTGTTACATTCTCCCCTCCTTCAATAAATTGCGTCCTCGCAATTTGAAATTGTTCTTCGAAAATAAAAGGTTGAAAATAAAAAATATCTTTGTGGGAAAACCCACATCGGAAATCGGGTTACTAAAATTTAGTCTTAATATGAGGAAATGAGAAATGAAAGGGTCACCACCAAATTATGATCTCGATTAGGAGAACATTGGTGGCAATTAAAGACATATAATTGGAGGAAAAACGTAAATATTTATAGGTAGTGATTGAGGTCATCAATCACAAACAAGTACAAAATTGAGGTCCTTAAACTCATCAATCTATGATGATTTGAAATACCATCGGTTCAACAAAATATAGGGTATTAGGATAACACATTTTTGACGTTTCAAAATATCTTAGTTGAAATCCCACATTGAAAAATGAATTAATGAGGCCTCTTTTTAAAATAAAGAGTGGAAAGTATGAAGATTACCAAAAATATCACATACTAGGTTTCCATGTAGGAAAATATGGATATGGAAGAGAAATCTAACCATCAATTATCTGATGGAGAGTGGTAGAGAACATGGCTATGAAAAGGCCAACAATCCCAAATCCATAAATTAGTGATGATTTAAGGTACCATCTAGGACAACATTTTTGTTCTAAGTTCCTTTTCTTAATGTTGAGGAATTTATTTATGAGATTGGATAAGATCATAAGGAGATATACTTACTTTATAATTAGAGTTTTGTCCATTAATAAATTTCTACCACAAACTCATCTTTCACTCGTAAAAAAAAATTCTATTTATACTATTCGTACAGGGTTCCAAAATAAACGAATTTATAATTCATCTACCAGATCTTTAAAAAAAAACTACATTATTTAATCCAGGACATCTCTTGGGCCAGTGGTAGGTGATACACCCTTGTCGCCCTTCGATTGCGGGTTCAAGTCTCGCGGCCTTGCCGGACGCGACGGGTTGCCGCCCGACCTCCGGGTTGTCCTTTTATGGCAATCCAAAATTAATCTCAAACTAGAATTTACCCAAAATATTTCTGACCAAACTCACAGTCCAACATTTATAAGGAAGTTAAACATAATGTAGATCCTTTTTACCACGTAATAGCATATGAATACCTTCATCATGTATTCTTTTAATACACTGAAACATCCTGAATTACCATATTCCTTATTGATTACATTCATGCTCCCTTATTCCATATAGAATGCTGGATATACCTCATCAATCCAAAAATGTTTTAAACCCCAACAATAATGGAATATACAGATCATTAATCAGTTCCAAGGTAGTCAAGAATATCCAATATAATTTATCCAAAACAATCATGTATTATTCCAAAATCACTAACTCGGTATCAGAACTATATTATGGTTTATCATTCTCTCAACCATATATTTTCCAAAAATTTATCCTGCTGTTGAGTCACCTTTCTTTGTTCCACACAATCTCAAGTCCTTAATGAAATAGTACTTCAGTACAATCCTTATATACTCCATAATTATTATAACAAGTACATTGTTGATACAACACTCAATTGACATAATCAACATAAGAACTCTAATCATTCCTCTTCATCTGTGGTAGTATCATAACTTGATTATTATCCAATAACATCATTTGCGGCATATTCTGATGACTGGGACATAGGTTCGCATAGTGTCCAAACTCCTTGCAAATGAAGCATTGTACATTTGAAACCATTTTCTTACCCTTGAAGTCACGTACTTTGTGCCCTTTTCCTCTACACTTATAACAAACTCCCATTCCTTTCAGGAAAGTTCCAGGGTGTTTCTTTCCACAGTTACGACATATGGGAAAATTCTTCTTTTTCCTCTTCCCTTTATCCATCTTTCTCTCTTCCACCCTTTTCTTCTCTTGCTTCTCTTCAAAGCCATAGGACTCAGTAAACTCTTTACTTATCTTATCAACACATGATATTATTTCTTCATATGATGATAATACATGCGAGACTATTTCTCTTGTAAATTCTGGCTTAAGACCATAAAATATATGATCCTTCTTTCTCTTTGTATCATGTGCATTGCTGGAGTTCTCATTCCTTCTACTAGGCGCCATTTCTAAACATTGGCATACACTAGATTAGTTTATGAATAACAATACCTAATCCCAAACTTTTAAAACACATAACATAAATTAAATAGTTTATGGATATAACCCATAATCATAAAAATGTCTCCTTTGAGGAAGTATATACTCATAAACCCTTCATAATGATTTGTAAAGAAAATGAGAGTTATCCTAAGCATATCCCCCGGGAGTGTCGTAACCAAGAGTGCAGTAAGGCCCATTGTCGTGCACCAGTTCCCGTTCGAGTCTAGCTCAAAGCGTTGTTTTCGGGTTTTACCCCTAGGTACATCTGTGCCAGAGCCGCCTCTACCTGCTCGTATCCATACAGGGATGTATTGCTCAGAAAACTCACAAAATCTCTACAATACCAAAATTCTAGGAAGTTCTTCTATACTAATCCTCAAAGTTCATCTTAGGTCTACGTGCTCTAATCAGAGTTTATCTAAATCTAGCTTCCAAGGTTTGTACTAAACTTCCTCTGATACCAACTATAACGCCCCGACCCCAGTTACCTAGAGTCGGTGCTTTATTACATAACATTGGCATGATCACAAGAAAGATCAAATCTCGAAAGACCGATTGGTTTAGTAGCCTTGGAAACACTAGATATATTCATAAGTTTTACATTACATTATAAAATGAAAAACTACTACAACAACATAATATCTCCACAGTCCACACTATTATCCCCTCATAATATCCCTGCAGGTCATTCATAACTTACTTCTTCACATCCTGGGGAAAATAAACATAGAAAAGGGGTGAGCTCAAATGCCCAGTAAGGATAACAATATAGCGGAACATTCAAAATAAGCATAAACATTTAAGGCAATGCATTACTAAAACAAAAGCCTTTTAAACTTGAACTTCCACATAGTATGGCAAAAGTAAAATGAAATAATTCCATTTACTTATTCACATGGATATTCTACTAATCGAATAATCACATGCAAAATCAATAACCACTTTCATAATGATGGAATGCATAATGCTAAACTTTAATTTCTTTTCAAGGCCTCATCCCAAGACCTTGGGGCTAACTGTAACCGGAACCCAACCCGGAGTGCCTCTAATAACCGGACACCAACCCGGAGTGCCTCTAATAACCAGACACCAACCCGGAGTGCCTCTAATAACCGGAGACCAAACCAGAGGGCTTACTTTTACCAGTCCCTAACCTGGAGGGCTTACTTTTACCAGTCCCCAACCTGGAGGTCTTACTTCAACTAGTCCCCAACCTGGAACATACTTGTCCAACACATTCATATGAAGTAAAGGTTGAAATATAACATAAACATTCTTATTGGAACTAGCATACGAAATGTCAATACTTTACTCATAAACTATGAATGACACATCTACAGTCAAACATATCACAAAAATTCATTACAATATGGAAGTTTTATATCATAATAAATCAACTTCAAATAATCTTAAAATCCATCAAAGGATGTTGACATAGATGAAAATGTTTTTTTAAAAATTATTGAGAGAAATATCCCTTTTTCATGAAAACATTTTAATGTTACACAATTTAGAAAGTAAGGCATTTAAATACATTTTTGGATCAAAGTGTCCCATACCACTTTGAAACTTTTGAATGGAATTAACACTTTTAAAACATTCATTTTCATATAAATAAATCCTTACAAACCATTTTGAAAACATGGACATAAATGAGGATTATTTAGAAGAATAAATATTTAAAACATTTAAAATGATGTTTTAGTAAAAGTTCCCTTATAAATAATCCCTTTGAAAACTCTTTTATGAAATATGGACATGGATAGTAAATATGTCCCTGTAGATACTTACGTAAAGACAACCTCGGATATTAAAGAGATTGTGAAGTAAACCCTTATCAATTTGGTAACTTATGAAACATACAACCCATGAAAGAGGTATCATACAATGAAAATGTAAATACACATAAGGTAAAGTGTATTACACAAAGAATACAATTATGGGCACCACACAAAATATAATAGTGGAAATATGGCATGAATCTCACGGAAATAAAGAGTGAGATGAAAACCCCTTACCATGTTAATCAACTGAGTCGTATGGCCAAAAGTTAATAACCACCAAATTATTTACAGAATAACATGAATATAAAGATAATCATGATAATATATATCAAATTCCAGTACACAATACACCACTTTCAATAATTTAGTGGCGAATAATGGAAATCTCACGGAATTGAATGTGAGATAAGAAAATCCCTTACCTTGTACTTTTACTTGGTTGGGGTAGGTTAACCTCCTGTATAATATTGAAATAATTGTTATTAAATTATACAAGAATCATATATATTAATATAAAATCATATATGATCTTTTAATATTTATTTGATAATAATATCTTAGTATTATCGTTGTTTCGGGTGTTAGCTTACTTGTTTTCTTTTATATGTTTTGTTACGTAAGACATGTTTGTAAAGGATAGGTTTTAGATTATTCATATCCAGAATGATATCAAGTCCTTAAACATCATTTTTTAAATCATCAAATGATAATTATACTTGAATGGATACGATGGAGAATGAATCTCATCGCGTTCGTGGAGACGGTAGTCCGTACGTACGCACGAGCGACAATATCATTCTTTTGATATTAAAATAATATATAAATGGATGGTATATCATATATACAGAATCATTAACATGTTATATTTATTATTTACATGAGTTACACATCATTATTATACCCATCCAAATAATATTATATTGAATAACAATTACACCACGACGTGGAGACGGTAAGCCGTACGTACACACGTATGGTGACATGTTATTCAAAGGGTGGATAGAATACTGAATATGGTTGTACCATATTTATAATAACATCACAGCATATATATGATACTGGATTTATTATTTTAGAATGGTAACAACAAAGGAAGAAGAAGTGGAGGAAGAAATGAACTTAGAAAAGGGTGGTGAAATCATTACCTCTTCTTCGGGTTCTTCCTTTTGATTTGATCAAAAGGGCTCCTTAGGTTGGCTTTCTGATCAAACTAAGGCCCCTAGGTTGTAGTGAGGGAATTTGGGAGAGTATTTGGGCAGAGTTTGTCCGAACCAAAAGGATTTGAAGGTGTGAAGAAATGAGAAGGAGGAGTGCCCTTTTATAAGAGGGGTGAGGGGCACCTTTGGAAAAGCTAGAAATATTAATTTATAATAAATTCATATTCGGTTTCTAATGGATCCAAAGTTTATTATTCAAAGGTTATGGTGCGTATGGTTCTAAAACAACTCAACCAATAGAATTTAGACAGGTTTGGGTACTTATATTAACCTTATCTTTAAGTTTTAACTCTAAGTTAATTAGTTTCACTTTTACAATGTCTCTTTGTATTTTTATATAATATGGTTAATAAACGTACTATATACATCAAATAGACCCCCAAGTGGTCCATTAATGATTAACCTATCATGATATAAGTCTCTTGGCCGAACCTTAGATTTTTAAGAATTTAATATCAATTAATAATATAATATTGTTTTAAGAACTCTTTTATGTCAATTTTGACACTATTCAATAGAAGATTTTTGTGAAACTCATAACAGATTGATTACTTCGAAAAAAGTCAATTAAATCAATCCTAATATAGAATATTATCCTAGAAAATTAGTTTAATTCATTAAAAGTTTCATATTATATTTATTTGGGTATTTATAATATCAATTATTTTAATTTTTCAATATTATAGTAATTACTGCATCATTATTGTGTCATAAATAAAATAAATTATTTAATGTCTAAAAATTATAAATAAAATATAATCATGTAGTAAATCTTTTTATCTTTCTAATTAATATTTATAATCTAAAATCCAACATATATAACCCTATGTAACAATTGTTTTTCTAAAATATATATGCTTGTGTCATTTTTGTATTCATTTTAACTTAATTAAAATAAAGTGTCATTATCACATACAAGTGGATCCATGGGGTCCCAAAATCGACCCAAAGATGCCCATGGTCTACCATGTATCAACCAATAAGGTTATGACACGTTTTAGGGTAATTTAGTATTATTATAATATTATGTTTTAACCCTTATTTACCGGATTTACCCTTAACCATGGTAAATAAAATTTTTACCGCAGTAATTATTCAAAATGTCTAAAAATAAAAGTTACCTATTTACACAATTTGAACATCCTGATTCCAAATATGGAATCCATTTTTCTAAATTCAAAACACATAAGTGGCAGAAATTAATTTAAAATTAATTCCCGCTGTCAAAACAAAAAGCATGTTTTTAAGAGATAATAACTATCAAAAGATTGACACCTGTTTATGTTCGGTTTAATTGTAAAATTATGTCCAATGACCAAAATTATATTAAATGGTAAAAATATATTCTAAATATACTTTAAAACCACTTAAATTCATAATTTATCACTATTAATTATTTTGATTAAAAAAGTTGTTTTTAATTAAAATTTAGTAATTTTCACTATTCATCAAAATATGAAAGTTATCCGAAATGTACCAAAATTTCACCTTAGGATAAATTCGATATTCTGAATCCAAAAATGAATTCCATTCTAAAATATAAAATATATATAATTTCAAAAAGTAGGTATTACTATTCATAACGGCTAGTTTGATTGGTTGTGGTGTGTTAGAACTCGAAGTTGCGTACAACACACGCTACTCTATTATTCAAAGGAAAGCGTACCGTGGAAGCTTGGGATGTTTCATTTTAAATTTTTTTGATGTCCCCATTTAGTCAAAAAGTTTAAAATATTGTATTTAAAAAGTTTTCACTATTAAAAGTTGATAAAAGTGCAATACTAAAAATGAATCTGTTCTTGTATTATGTCTAAGAAACTCATAATATGGATTCTAAAATTATAAGGATTATATAAAGTTTAAAATTTAGTTAATACTATTCATAACCTCTTTTTAACGGCTTGTTTGGTAATTCATGGTGTTCTTGAACTCGGTGTTGCGTGTAGTGCAAGTTATTGTATTATTTTAAAGAAATAACACACTATGAAATCTTGGGGTGTTACATTTATTACATAAATATATCATTATTTAATTTTAGTTTTTTTGTATGATGTAAGCTATCAAACACATTCACTTAATTAAAGGTAATCATATATTTATGTATCATGGTTTTACTTCTCCCTCGCATTAATAAATTAAATATTTTAAATTTCAAATATAAAACATTAATGAAATTTTGTTAGGGTATTATAAAAATATTTTTCATTCACAATATAACCACTAATATTTCCTATATCTTACTCTCTTATGAAATATTATGTTACTTATCATTCCTCAATCAACATTTATCTTTCATAAAATCATATAATGATTAATTTATACACCAAAATAATACATTTTAAAAAAAATATACAATTCCCAAAAAGAATTAATCTCTACAACATTTACCCATATTGGACCCCTATATTCTTCTAGAAACTGACACTGTATATAACCCTAAAATAATATTAACCTAAAGTTAATAATTTCACACACTAGTTATTAAATGTTATAATCTCAAAAGGATATAACTTCTCCAAAATTATCAAGGATTTCTTTTTCTTTTAATCAATAATTAATTTCATGTCTATCAATACTATATACCTCACTTTTATTGAAATAATTAAACCTTTTCTTTATTAAATATTAAACAAGTATTGGACTTAAGATTTTCCCCTATCCCAATAATGTGTTTTCAAATATCTATCCCCAAAATATTACCTTTTTATAAAATCAAAATTCAAATTTATTGACAGGATTTAATATTTTTCATAATTTCATTAATCAAATGTCTATGTTTTTTAATTGTAAGACATTAAAATATTTGTTGGAAATTTTTTTGAGGCTCGAGATGAGTTAATAAGATATTCGAACACCAGGGGTGTATCTATATTGATATATTATAAAATATTAAATGTATTGTTTCACATATTCACATCCTTTTGGTATTAAATGGTTTCAATATTATTTGGGACCTCGTCTGAAAAATATGAGACCACTTTTGACTGTAGATTTCATGCTTTACCCTAGGTGTGAATTGAGGCTGGTTGGCATCAAACATTCCATCGGAGGGTACCATAGGATAGTTTGTTTAATAAAATAGTTAAATATATTATTTATTTAATTATATGACCGTAAAAAATTATCCTCTATAAATATCCATTTATGAAAAATCTGTATGGTTATTAGCTTTACCTTAAGAGGATTTGGAGGAGGACGATCATTCTTTGAATGTATTGGAAAACCCAAGAATGTGGATCAATTTATGATCGTGGATATTTTTGAGACTGATTGAAAACCAAATGGAACTATTTCTCTGACCTTGGAAAAAAATTTCATCACTGATAATGGATTCAAACATGAGGTGGGTAGAATTTTTTAAGTATTTACACCCTTTTATTAATGATTAAGAATTGATTTGTTATGTTTTCATTTTTCAGGAAAATTCCCTTAATAACATGAGTCAAATTATGAATATTTTTTCTAAAAAATTAATTTAATAATTTTCTTAGTATTTTTTCACTATTTTTCCATTTTTGGTAATCATTAGATGGAACCACACCATTCAACGATGTTGTATCACTTAATTTTTTTGGATTTCTATCTACTGTTTATCACATTCTTCAATGTTCACTAATAGGGTTTCAGCTAGACATTTTTAGGAAATGTTCTAACATGATTGAACCCATAGAGATGGTAAGTATATGTGAATGTGTTGTAGATCGATGTTTGTGATTGGATGATGTTGAATTTCCAGGTTGTGGGTGATGTTTACAGGTATTTGGAACCAAAACAGTAACACATACACAAAACATATATTGTATGGCTAAATATATTCTAAATAAAGGATTATAGAGGATGGGTATTTATGGATAGAGTCATTACCTTAGAATTTAGGTGGTCAATATGAGCAATTGGTGTTGGATAGAGATGATTTGAAACAGCATAATGAAAATGTAGTTTCTACAGAAAACATGACTACAAGTCATATAGTAAATAAGAACACAATACATTTATTTTGGATTTCACAGTGGCTTGGGTATCATATGTGTTATGGATGGAACAACATGTGCATAGGCCCGTAAATCATGTGAAATTACCATGATAGTTATGTCATATTATAGGTGTACACATCCAAGACTCCATGATGACATATATAATATGTTACTGTGTGGACACATGATGTACAATTACATTTCTAGCCATGCCATGTGCCCAGTGTACATGCCTGAGATCCTCGGTTGACATCCAAGCCATAATCTCGGGTAGACATACCATGTTATTGTACATGATCTTTCAAGTTGTGTGTCATGTGTACTGATCCATGACCACAGGATGACATAACCATTTTGTTCTTGTGTGGACACTATGTCTACCATTACTTGGATTTACAGTCCATGTATAGGGTATAATGTTCGCAAGGATTGATTTGAGGTCACACACTATTTTAACCCTCATACATGCCAAGTGTTTCTCATAGTATATTCAACCATGGGTATATTCTTCCAATAGACTTAGGTTTACACATTCGATATTCCTACCTTTAGTGGTCTTCCATGTAGGATGTGACAACAGTCTCATTTTATGGGTACCCGATATGATATGAGGTGTTATTGGAATGATTATTCTTTAAGTGATGTTTGATCCAGGAAATTGATTATGTATGATCATTAGAGTGAATTTAGGGCTGGAATCCCCCAAACGTACTAGGATGTTGGTTCTCTATAATATTTAAATAGGTCAAGTGGTAAAATTTAAACCACTAGGATATGGTTCCTAAATCTACTATGTGTCACCCCTTGAAAAACTAGGGCATACTTCCTCTACATGCCGAGTCAACCCCCTTATTTTATAGGGGTGTGGGTCCTCTAGGTACATGATTGGAACATTCTATCACACCAAGGAACACATCCTCTTTTTTAGATGGTTTCCCCTTGACTATGGTGCATAGTTGAAATTTTTGGGTCCTCTGAAAGGATATCATTTGAGGTAGCACATGATATTGGGCATCATTGTTGGACCATTGGAGTTGTAGGTTTACTCATAGTTCTCAATTTTCCTATAGATATAGACATACCCTTTCAATCTCATTTGGGTTTCATTTGGAACACATACACGCGCACACACCCGCACACACACACACACACATATATATAGTTGGGTTGACCTAAATGATTAACTATTGAAATCACTCTCCTTCCACCTCTTTGTTTTCCATGGAATCCTACATAGTATATATATACTCACCACTATAAGGGATTCACCCTCACATGTCAGGTCTTATGAAGTTTAATGACAAATAGGATATGACTATAGTTGAATATAGTAGTTTTTGGGTGCATAGACCACATACGGTTGTCAAAATTGGAGATAAATATTCTTTCTCATATGAATGATCTTCATAATTAGTTATTTTATGTTGGTACATCATTCTGGATGGGTGTGTATTTATCATATTTACACATTGTATTTTTTTTATTATACTCTGATACATTCCCTTATTTTTAGGCATTCGGGTTTTTTCACTATGTGTTGTTGTGTCTTATTATCCCACAACACATTTCATGGATATGGTATTGTGAAATTGTACAGGTACATTATGATAATGCCCTGCATATCACAGTATGTATTCTTGGAAGTGATCTCCATCACATGACCTATCAGAGATGGCCTTAGGGTTTTCATGTCTCGACCTTTTATCGGTTAGGAGGCCCTGGTGGGTTAGTTCATGATAAACTTTCCTTATCAGAGAACATTATTAGGTTGTTGTGTGCATTTAGATTCATTTATAATATTTTGGGACTTATTTATATATTTTCCTAGTTTCTTGAGTGCACCTACAAGGCTAGGGAAACTAATTCTTTTGTGGAGGTTGATATATCCACACACCACCACTCTGATAACCATCATGTTGACCTAGTATGCCATGAAATCAGTAGTATAGAATAATGTTGCATGAATCATATATGATTGATTCCTTTACAATCCTTATTGTGTTAGCTCCCCTCATATATATTATCTCCTGACCATGTTACATCATGATAACATTAAGGATGGATATATTAAGATGGACAATTAAGATGTAGATATAGGATTTCGATGATGATATATTGATATATTATGCCTTTTTTAAGGACCCAGTCCAAATATTTCACCACCAAGAGGGAATAGATTAATACTACTCTTTATTGAGCTTCATCTAGATCAAAAAAAAGTTCAATAAGATGAATAGTTTTATGTTGGGAAGCAGATAGTTCCCACAAGGTCGTGTTATGATACATCTAGGATGAGCATGCCACTTTACATCTTCTATAAGATAACTTTGTCCATTAATTGAATGAAAAATAATCAATTAGTAGAGAATTGGTTTGAGGTATCATTCTATAACTTCATGATTTTTTAGACACTAGCTAATCAGATAGTTTAGATAGAATCCGGTTTTCTTCTGGGAGTGGTAGGGTGCTGGTGGAGTCAGATAACCCACAAACATGATTAATAAACTCTCTCTTGGTAAAAATTATAAGTTCTATTTCATGGAGAGTATCACCCTTTATGATTATAATTTATGAGGATTCTATAGATCATTGATCTATAAAATGGTGATTTTATGGTTTATGATTTAAATATGAGGTTCATTAACATCACTCACTACTCCCATGAAATTTTTCATGATAGTTTCTTTGGGGGGAAAGCATTATCAGGTCCTCCAATGGGATATATATTCTATAATACTATCCTTGTGCCTTCCCACATATGATGGATTGTTGGAGTAGGGCCTTGTGACAGAGTAATCCAAGATGAGGGAAATAGGGTGGTGGGATCTAGTAGTGGAATTCATAGTGATGAGTAACATATTGTGGCTAGTGAGCTATGGATGTCAGGATCTTAGTGTTGGAGACATCCCAAGGCCCAAGATCAAACATGTGGACCTGTAGAATATTGTTCGCACAAATGATTTGATCAAATATCATATGGGTAATGATATAAGTGTGACATTGGTGGTATTATTGATCAGTATTTCCCAACCATTCATGTTTTATATGGTTTTAATCTTGGGGATTGACCACTATAGAAGAGGTAGTACCTTGATTTTCAATCCCCTAAGTATGTCCAAGTTGGCCCAAGGGAGGTGGAAGTTGAAGCGGATCAGGTTCACAAGTTGAGGTAGGAGCCACATGTGGTGGATGAAATTATAATATACTTAAACCACCATCCCAATAATTACCACAATAGACTCAAGGAGTTCGAGGTTCAGGATTTGGGATATTTTAATAGATACATAGACATAACTGGTTGGATCATTAGATCATTCGATGTATTATCATGGTTTACCCTAATATATCTAAAGTACTCATTGACGAAGGCATGATTAATTCCTTAACATCATTATCCATGGTTCAAGAGATAGAGTTACCCATATTGTAATTAGCCATGATATTATGGATAGAGGTTCATATTAGGAGGGAAAATTCTATATCTAACGTTTACTGATAGTGTGAGTTGGAACTCATGATTAAGAGAATCTCACTTGAAATCTTGGTCATCATTGTGAAACCTTATGAAATCATCTTGGGAATGGATTATTTATCTTTGTTATGTGATATAATTGACATTAACTGTAGGAGAGTCAGATTCCTATGAATTGATGATATGAGGTTTAACATTGTGGTATAAAAGAACATTATGGAAGAGTGTGTGTCGATCATGAGTGGAAGCTACATATCATTTCCCATCAGTTAGTGAGTTTTTCATTTTTCTAGTGAGATAATGAGATATATATCATCCAAATATGTGATTATTCACTGAATATGTTTCTAGACTACCTTTATTGAGGGAGACTGACAGTTCCATTGACATGAACCTCAGGAGTGCAATGATATCCTTTTTAGATTATCATATGTAGTCAATCGAGTCCCTAGAGATGAGGGAACAATTGAATGGTGTGAGTTGGTTCTCAAAAAACAAACTTAGTTCCAGATCCCACCAGTTGAGAGTTCGGTATTAGGATTTCATAAAGATATCATTTTGATATCACTAAGGTCATAATGAGTTTATAGTGATGCCTCTTGGTGTGATGAATTACACTACGATTTTTAAGGAACATATAAATAGGATCTTCAATGTTTTCTTGGATCAGATCATGATTTCTTCATTGATGCAATTATCATTTAAATTATTTAAGAGGTGAAACACACAAGGAATTTCAGGTTGGTGCAAAAAATACATTGAGTGCACCAGATATATGATAATATTTCATATTGTGTGTTTTGGAACCATGATGATCACATTCCATGGTTTTTTATCTCTGTACATGGTGTTGTTGTAGATATTATAAATATTTATATAGTTCATACATGGGATCCACCCAAGAACTTGTTGTATGTGAGTAGTTTCATCTATCTAGTAGGGTAAAATTGGTAGTTCATGGAAGTACTTTCAAGGATTGAAGGCCATTTCACCAGCTGGGTGTGGAAATGAAAGCTTTTTGGCTATACAGAGTAGTTCTAGAGATCATTTTTCGATATTTTATAAAGGTGTAACATCACTCATGTGTGGAGGCTATTAGAGGATGGTGTGGAGTATGTACTATTTTGAAAATCCTCTACAGGGGGTTGGGATTCATTTTGATGTACGCTATGTTTTTTATCACTTATATGTCAAGAAAGTTGAAATCCTATAAACAGAACTATGTGACACATGTCATAGAGTTGTTAGTTGTTGTCATCTCCTTGAAGATGCATAGACACTATCTTCTGGGAATTCAATTTATTTTTTACTAAGATCACTAGTGTCTCATAAATTCATTCACTATGATAAATTTTATCTAAAGATGTATGTGTTAATTGTAATTCAATTAGAACTATGGCATAAATTTATTAGATTTTTTATTGAAGTAAAACATTGTGGACGATAAAATTAGTGGGAATCCATGTTCTAACTTGTTAGAGGTGGAATCTAACCAGTTATGTTCATTAAATCTGATACTAGTGATGGAGTGGGGAGAAACTTTTCTATGATCTATGTTGGTGACTATTATTCTTCTTCATCATGTGAGAGATGCTCAATTGGAAGACTTAGACTATAAGGATCTATGTGGCTATATAAACTTATAAGATTCTCAAGATTTTTTAATGAGGGGATCATGCCATCATTTTCTAGGGAAGGAATATGGTTCTGGACATGATGTATGAGGAGGTTTAAAGGGATATTTACACTTCCCCTTTAGTTGTACATCTTGGTGTGAAGAAGATGTATAGGGACACATAGTGTATTTTTTTCAGCAAACTTATGGTGGGGTGTTGTCATGTTTATTTCTTGATACCTCACATGTCTGTAAGTAAATGAAGAACAACATGTTCTGAGAGGGTTGAATTTTCCTCTTGAGGTTCTAGAATTGAAATGGGATAACATATTCAGGTATTATTATATGGGGACTCCATGGATAGTGAGATTCCACATTACCTTCTTAGTTATTATTGACTAACATACCATGTCGGCACACCTACTTTCCATAATGTAATATAAGTAAGTTACATTTTTTGGGTTGTTTTATGATTTGGAATCATTCAAATTAATGACATTGAAATGAAGATATCCCACGAATGTGATTTTCTATTCCCATTGTGGTAGTTTAGTAGTATGAAAAAGGATTTTATCACCCAGTTATAGATGACCATGATGTTACACACAAAGACAGATATCTGGACTATGAGGACTATATGGATGTTGGAAAATATGTTGAGAGACCATGTGTTGGACTTCATATGGATCTAGGAGGATCAGCATAAATTAGTTTATTTCACATTTAATAATATCTATCAATCCACTATCAACATTAATGCTCATAATGCATTGTATGGGAGAGCCTGTAGGTCACCCTTATACTAGACTATGTTTTGTGGGACTTCCCTTTTTAGGTTAGATCCTGCGTAGGAAATTATTGAGGATATACAGGTGATCCATGAGTGGATGAGGATAGAATAGATCAGATATAAATAGTATATAGATCAAAATAATATGAATTTGGACTCTGAGCACAAATTCCATGTTTTCTTAAGAGTCTCGTCATGATGAGGATTAATGAGATTTCGATGGGGAAGCATGTTATCCCTAAGGTTCATTGGATCTTATTTATTATTTTGAAATTCATTGAGTTTTATTACATTTTTTTCTTTACTTGAAGTAGAATATATTTCATTACATCATCCATGTGTAAAATATAATATTGTCATGTGCATGATCTATCACATTTCATCGACTAGGGAAACATGGAAATTGAGTACGAAGCCACATTCTCAAAGTTCCAAGGGAAAATTGTAGACCGACATGATAGGAATCTATGTGGGTGGACCATTACTTTTTAATGGGTATTTTGGAAGAATGAAATCAATCAATAGAGTTCCTAAGATCGTTATATCTAGATGTGTGATCAGTATCCCACAAATTTTGTGTTGCTCATGATTTTCTATGAGAAATGGATCGGGGGAGGGTGGAATGTAATAAAATTATCTTTTCCTTTTATTGCTTTTGAATATTTGAAGGAATATTTTCATATCCAGACACTATGTCAGTGTTAGATTATGGGGTTCAAAGAGTTTCAGTATTGATATATTATAATTATTAAATATATTTTATCACATGAACACATCATTTTTGTTTAAAATGTTTTTCTTGATTTTTGGGGCTTCAGAGGGGAATTATGAGTCCTTTGTTTTTTTTAAGAATGTGGGTTTTATCCTCAGTTCATCATATATTTGTTCCGCATTAGACATTCAATGTGAAGTTACTATTGGTCATTGTTTTTACAAAATAAACAATTTATTTATTTAATTTATAAAATGAAAATAACATAATTTTTTGTCTATAAATACCATGTTATGTAAACTCTACATGATTAAATTCGTAACCATGAAAGGATTTGAGATGAGGGGGAGTATTCTTCATTGTCATTAGAAAACCAATGTATGTGGTTTGATGTATTATCAAGATGAACTACGAGACTAATGATCTATTCATAATATCTTCTTCTTCATGATTGACAGATTTCATAAATATCAATTAATCCATACATGATGTCGAAGACATTATTTTTTAATTCCCACCCTTTTATTAATGACACGTCTTGTATTTTTTTATCTGATTTCATTTTGATGGAAATTTTCATTCATCAAATGAGTAAAATAAGGAACTTCATCTATATACCTAGTTTTTAATTGTTTTTAATCGTTTCTTTGTCCCTTGATCCATTTTTGGTAATTATAGTAAGTAATAAAATCCTACAATGATGTTACATTATATCTTTTATGTTATATTATACTTTTTTTTATGATCTTGGTCATTGTCCAATGGGGTTGCAATTTGACATTTTTGGGGAAGTTTTGAGCATAGTCAAACCCACATATTCATGGAGTATGTCTAAATGACATATAGATCAGTGTTTATAACAATATTGTGTTTTATTTTCATGTTTAAGGTGATGAGTATGTGTATCAGGACACTGAACAGTGACAAGTGTGCTACAAAATACCACAAAGTGGATCATAATCTGATTTCTAGAAATAGGATGACGGGAATAAATGGTTGGTCGAATTTACTTCGCTTTTAGATGGTGAAGACATGATTGGTGGTATAGAATATTTATCATAAACTACATAATGAAACTAATGTTTTTACATAATTACCAACTACATGCCATTTAGTGATGAATAATACACACCATTTTATTCATAATTCCACGGTCCCTTGGGTTTCAGGCGAGTTATGGATGACGCAACATTTGGTTAGGGCAACATGTCGTTTAATAGTAATCATGAGTTTTATCTATGTACCAGGAGTATAGACCCAAGAAACATGTTTTAAATACATTTATTTTTCTTGTGTGGTCATTTAATATTCATAGACATTTCCAATCAATCCATCTTCCATGTTTGGATGCCCAGGAACCCAGGTGGACATATAAGTTATGTTCCCATGTGGTTAGGAATTGTGCCTCTACATGAAAATTATAGCCATGTGGTAGGTGTACACATCATGGAACCCATGTGGAAATACATTTCATGTTCTCGTGTAGACACACTTGGTACCATAACATGGCATCATAAGCTTTGTTCTTGACAGAACACACCTAGGAGTAGAGGAATGGTCACAATCTGTTTGACCCCTCTTACACGGCATGTATTACTCATAGTATATTAAATATTGTGTATCATATTTATATAGACTCAAATTTATTCTCACAAGAAACCTATCCAGAGTTATTTTCCATATGAGACACAATGGTAGTCTATGATGAGGTGTATGAGGTACAATAAGAGGTGTTACAAGTGGGACTCTTCTTTAGTCGATCCTTTACCCATGACATTTTTGGGGTAGAGTCATTACAGGTATTTCAGTGTTAGAAACCCCCCTTTCATAGAATGACATGAGTACCACATGGTCCTTACACAGGCTAAGTGGTACCCACCTGATGTACAAGTTCCCAGTTCTTCTATATACAGAGTGGCACCCCCTGATGCACTAGGTAACATCTCATATATCTACTGAGTGTCTCATAAGTTTTTTACCATGGTGTATGTCCTCTATAAACTTTATTGGAACCCATATCACACTAGAGTGTGTTTCCTCTATTGGACATGGATTCACCATGGCCGTGGAGCATAGTGGTGAGGTGTGGTCCCTCCACATAGATATCGTGCATGGTTGCATTGGATTTTGACTAAAAATTAACTTTTTTATTATAGAAACACTTTTAAGGAAAAAGTGAGAACCCAATTGAATTTACACCCAAAAATCAGTATCATACATACCTTCATAAAAATCCATCTTCCTTTAAGAGTCGAGATTGAATCCTCAGACATGAGACTAAATTGGCGACTAAAGGAGCAAGTTCACATCCTACCCAACCTTCCTGCCACCTCCTGCCTACCAAAGACCTTCGAGGAAACACCAAGGTTGGATAACTCTCTTGATTTTACTCACATTTTTGGCTTTCTTATCGGCTGAGTGAAATTCCCAAGGGCGTCAAGCTAATTATGGGAAACCATAGGTTCATCTGATTCAGTCGTATCCCCCATTCCACCGGTCTATTTGGAGAGGAGAAAAGTGAAAACAACTGCAACAATTTCCGAAATCGAACTAACAACAGCTATGAAATTCCATTTGGTGGTAGGTTTAGCCACCACACCATGCACAAAATTGGCATAAGAAGGTCCAGCACCCTCTGAAATAATAGTGATTCCCATGCCTTTACTGTCACCACTTAGTGCCTTCAGAACAAAGGGAGGAGGAAGAGCAGTTGAACCTGGTAGACCAGAACCAGATGGGGGTTTGTCCGAGCTTGACATGGTTATATCCCATTGGATGCCTGGGATAGAGATTAACACTCAGACATGGAAACATCTTGTCCCCATATAGAGGTGTTCCATTAACCGTTGGGACCGTGGGGGTAAGGGTGTCTATTTTCTGGGTCGCTGATCCCTTGCGACCTCTCATCCCATGTCTAGATCAAAAAGATGTCAAGTGGACTTGTCAACAGCAAAGAAAACAAAAGCCAAAGGTTTCTCATAATTAATGTGCTACCAAAAACCAGACATACCTTCCACCAGGAGATGAAAATGTTTCGATAGAGGCTCGGATAGGTCTATATCTACACATAAGTGAGCAAATCCAAGTTTATTTATGCAAAGATTATGATTGTCAATCCAAATAAAACAACTGATTCTGTCACCAATACCATTTAGAATAGATGGGTTCTGAAAGGGGAGTGGAAGATGTGGAAGTTGACCCCACACCGCCACATGCTTGCATTCATGACCACGATCAAAATCAACTGTCTAAAAGAAGAAAAGGAAACGTCTGTTATCACACAAGTTCAATTCTGAGGACTATGAATAGGCAAAATCCTCATCAAAAAATAGATGAATGTTTAGGTGTCGACAATAAAAGGTCCCAACCACTGCTTGGGAATGAAGATCCCATGTCGAGTTGATGAAACACTTAAACACATCTGGAAAAGGTCAATCTACACCAAATATTTCCACAATCATCTAGGAATGAAAAGCTGCAGCATTTGGAAACTCGGAAGAAAAATACAAACTATCAGGGAGCCCATAAATAAAGATTGTTCCTTCTGAAAAGATCAAATCGAGCTAATCATTGGGAGAACTGAGAAAGAGATGTCAGGGGGAAAGTTTGAGGCAGATCTGAACCGAATGAAAGTAGGGGAATTGTTGGCCTGACCTCCCCGCACGCAGTGTAACCTCCATCTCCATTGACTAGGTTTGGCAAGTCTCTTGGGCGCCGTCGTCCAAAAGATCACACAGTGGGGTTCCACTCCAAAGCTGTGGCCTCGTGCTGGTCCCCACATCCCGTCCTCAGGCATGCTACATTAGGGTTCTGAGCTGAGGTAGGTTCTGTGATAGGGTCCCATTCTGCAACCTCCCGCTCCGAAGCTGCGGCCACCTGCTCATCACCCTATCGCGTCACTGATCGTCACCACCCCGTGTTATTGTTCTGAGCTGAGGAAGGCGCTGCGTTAGGGTTCACCATCCTGTTACATTGGATTTTAGATATCAAATATGGAATCATGGAGTTTCATGAAGATTCATTGATATTAGCTGGTCTGTGGAGATTGAGATCATATTTACCTATTATTTTAGTTTCATTTAGAACATTTGTATATCTGCGATTATGTTGAGTGGAGCGATTGACTAATGATATTTCTCTTTTTCTTCCCCTTTGGTTTTCATTGCATCATATGTTGAATGTATATACTCACCTCTAAATTGGATTTTTTAACATGTTCCATGTCTTATGAGGACCATGGGATGATCAATGGTGATTATTTAGGATAAAACTAGTTACATCGGTTCATAGATGGTGTACGGTTCTCAAAAATTAATATCATGAGTCAATCACTCTTTCATGTCCATCACATTCTATTTTTTATTAGGTTGGGAAATTATTCAAGTGGGATATGTATTTTTCCCCTATTTACGTTGGATTCATTTCAATACAATGATGTACTCTATAGAGTTTATGAATACATGGTTGTGTTCTATATTTTAAAATATTTTATTATTCATGAACACCTTCCACGCAGGTGGATGTGTGCATGTATACTGGTATATTATGCTAAGGAATCACATATCAAATTATTCCTTCTAATATATTGACTCCAAACCCTAGACTAGTGAAGGTAGGCTTGGGGGTGTCATGGCTTCACCTACCAATATCCAGGGAGTCCATGGTGGGTCAAGTTATGAAATTTAAAGAAAAACTACGACTAAAAAATCCTAATAAGTTTTAAAAAATTCTCATAACATTTACAATATTCTAGAATATCAATAATAAATATAAATCACTTGGTAAAATATCTATGTTTCTCATATATTAATCACTATTATGATGTAAATAATAGATCATTTGGAAAGACTATGGAGCTTTCTATTTCCAACCTAATTGGAATATACTAAAATTAATAACAATTTATGTGTACTCTCATTTTCGATAATAATACCTAGTGGTTTCTGGATTCAAACCTTTCTCAGTATTTTCATGATGTTCTTTTTTTCATGAAAATACAAAAATGGTTATTATAATATCAGAAAATGAATATGAAAACATGAACCCCAATATGTCTTCCCCTATGACACTGTTATTTCACTTGATAAAACATTTAGTTCAATAAATTTTTCCAAATATTATATTATTTGTATAATTCCTATCATAATCCATTTATGAAATTAAGAAATAAATCCATTAAAATATTTTGTAAGAAGAATGTCATTAAACAAATCATAACCCATTGGATTGTCAAATAATGTGTGTATTTGGACCTCTTTCTAATATACCAAGTGATGAACAATTTATTACCCAATAAATCCATTTATAGGTTATTATTCCTAGGTATATATTTTCCAGATCTTTCCTTAACATGTTGTATCTAGAAATAGGTGTATTTTCTAGGAAAACCACATATCCAAGACTATTCCAAAAAATCACGATGTTACCATATACATAGAATTGTAACCTTTTGATTATCCATAATTTTTTCACTAAGGTTCACTAATACTAATATCAAAATTAAATGCACATTATTTCAATATCATTTAATAATTCACCATTGTAAAGGATTATCATTTATAATAGATGATCACTTCTTAACAATGAAATAATATTCAAAAAACATCATAATCTCTAAAGTTATCTAAATGATTTGTTTGATACCAATTTTAATTCCACTAACCTATACTCCCATATCTAATTCACACAAACAAATACATTACATATTTTCATTGATACATATAGTAAAATCCTTGATATAAACATCCATCATTAAAATATCAATAATGATTGATGAATATCTTACCTAGTAAGGATAATTTGAGGATAATAGATTTACATGATCATGGAACATAATAATCTAATAAACCTACTATTATTTTCAAATAATTTAATTTTTTCCATTATATATGAGAAACTACATAATTCATGAAATGCATTCAACATCTCCAATAAATTTTTCCATGGTAGTCGAACATATAAACTTATACATGTATTAATTTTATTTATAACTTGAGGAATGAATATATATGAAAGTGGTGAGGATAAATGATAACTAATGGAAATATATAATTTAAGCTATATTGGAATGAACATGGAATAAATATTATGGTAAGAATAGGTAAAAAACATGATTCCATAATCAACATGAAATTAGAAGCATAAAATATCAATGATTTAAAATTAAGACATGGATATCATGATACTGATTTCATACTAATGGAATGTTTAATTTCAGACACAAAAAACATTTTGTCAAGGCTTTGTTCCAAGAAACTCCCAACTTATGGGATATCGAATAGATGAAAAACCATTGATTTATTTCTTCAGTCCTATCAATTTATTGAAGAGATATTAAATTATTATCCCCACCCAATCACTTATAAATTCTAATTCATTAACCATATCAGTCAACAATACCTTTCAAACCAATACCTATGAAAAATATTAATGAATAAAAACATAGTTATCTACATAATGAATTAAAAAAATGTTGATAGGAAATAAAACTATATTATACATAAATATTCATTAATAAATTCAATAATTATCTACATATCAATAAAAGTGTTAATATTATCATTACCCATTAGGTGGAACAAGTTGAATGGTTAAACATATCTGAATCAACATTCTAATAATCATGTGTATTGTAATTACAATATATGGAATACAAATACTTATCCATATGTCAATATATGGGTCAAATTTTTAAAAATACATCTGGATGCACAAGGAGGATAGTCAAGAAATAAAAATTTAACACACTAATAATTATCCATATTGGAATAACAACATAGGTAATGTCATTAATATTACCTATATAGATAGAATAACATGTTTTCTATCTGAATTACATCTAATAAGAATTATGTAAAATTTTAAGTTCAGACCATATTGAAAAACAAGTATATAAACAATTCTATACTAGAATAATCATGAAAATAATACATCCAAAAATGGAATGTTGACAGTTTCAAATGAATATATCCTCATTTAAATTAGATAACATTTTTTTGTATTGAAAGTAATGAAAAACACCCTCATAATAAAATGATTTGAATGATACTGCATGAAATGAATTTTTTGATAGCAAAAGTTCCATCCTAAATATTATAATATGTAAATATCATGAATCATAAACAACATTAGGGTGAATACTTTTGAAAAATATGATGAAAATAAAAAAAATTAAATATATTTTATAATATATTTTTATCATTGATGAAAAATAAAAAGATACATGTTTTATTAAAATGTATCTTTTCAAAATGTGAATTGAAATCCTTTAAAAAAATAATTTAAATATATTGTCTAATAATGGAGACATGAAAATATATAAATCTTATCTAGAAGAAATGAATAGAGTAAAAAAACCATGTGAATGTGTATAGATACACATTTCTAATTTTTTAATACCTTTTTTTAAATCATATTGTATGAAGTGTAACAAAAAATTAATTTTAACAAAACATAATTTTAAAGATTGGATTGTAAAATACCATATAATAAAATATTTCTCTCAGAAAACCCATTCATAGGAGGATGATGGTCATCATGAAAAAAATATACATCATAAAAAAACTTGAATTCTCAATATCACATATGGGAAACAAACTCCATAAAGAATGATCTTTTAGAAAATGGGTATATGAAGTGAAAATATATAAAATGAGATAATACCACATATTAAATCAAATTGCATATTGTACCCAATATATATGTTCATGTTAATGATAATAACATAATTAATTAAAATTGGGTTACCAAAAACTCTAATGGCTATGATAACACATAAATGAAAAGTAGTTTGAAGATAATATCATGATTTATCAAATATTATCCAATAAATTAAAAAGGAAATATAGAATAGAGACTTAATGGGATAAAAATCTAATTTAACATCTTATAAATGAATCATGGTGCATAACATGTATCAATTGTCAATGAATAATTATGGTGACCAATAACAACCCTAATAGATTGAGTAAGGCATTAATAAAATTCCCTTTAAAGAGAGGTATTGTAATTGAACCTTAAATACCATGAATAAATTTAAATTTATGATATAATATCTCAAATGTACATAATATAAACCACCTAAATGAAATTATTCTCATAATTAAAATAATATCTCAAATAAAGGAATTTTATATAAAAACCCTTACCTAAGTCTTGAATAATTCTGTAAAAGAACCAATTTCATGAATAATTAAATAATTATCATTAAATACATATCTAACAATAATATTCATGACTATAATATTTTAAATTATTCATTTATACTAATTCAATGAAAATATATTAGTTAGTTTTTACCTATTTTCGACAATAGTTGTAAGTAATCTTTATTTATTTAAACTCGTTGCAGAAAAAAATGTTATATATTAATTTCAAAAATTACATCATTCATAGATCATATATCGTACTATAATAGATGATCTATGATAGTGTATAAGTCTAAAATCACAATTCATTTTATTTTTTGGTTATGATCCATGTGGTTGAAATCAGCGACAAGCACGTTTTGTTGTATCTTAATGGCCAAAACATGATTTCTTAATTAATGAGTTTTATATTCATATATCCTTAATGAAACCATAAAAAAGTTATTTATATACTTATAACATACTATATCAGTAAATATGTTCTCATAATTATTCATGATATAAATTCACAGTATTGTTCATATAGGGGGTTAAACAAACAAAAACATAAAACTATCAGGATTAATAGGTTTTTTTGAGGAGGTGTAGTTGATATATTATTATACCATAAGCATAATTATATTATTTGGTTATTATTATTGTAATATAACATAATTAAAATGATAATATAATTAACAAAAATGAATTACACAGGTAGAAGAGACGTTTTTCCTCTTAGTTTTTTTATATGATTGAATTTACAATAATCTGTTGTTGAACATATCATTAATAGGTTATCAAATTATCCATAGTAATAACATAATAATATCATTAATATTACATTTATCCTTTAATATTTAACTCATTTAACTCAATGTAAGCTATTTATGTAAAGGAAAACAAAAAATAATCATTCTACGGATGCAATAATCCACATGAACGCATGGTTGATGATTTCATTTTCCATAGAATAGGAGAATGGATTAATAATGTATAAACATTTAAAATCATAAAAAAATATAAATATAATAATTATTTGTTAAATTCACCATTTAATACCATACATAAAATGTGTGGCAGAAATAAAAACCTATTATGTCACAGAGGTGGAAGTCCCAAGAACGAATGAATTATGGTTTTATTTTTATTAATATAAAAGTTAAAATGTGTCTATTTATTATTTAAATATAATAATAACATTTCATATATAAAAATTAATGAGGTAATTAGATAGGTATTTTAAAATTATAACTGAAAATAGAATTAAAAATGGAAGATGTTAAGTAAAAATAATTACTCATGTTGAGCGCCTTAAGATTTCCTTGGAAGATCCCTAAAAAATTAATGGAATGTAATAATCTCTTATGATAATAACCACATAAAAGGTAAATATTACTATTAGGTGATAAAAATTTCATGATTTAATGGGGAAAATAATTTTTAGGAGTTCACTGAAGGGTTGGTGAGATTTCACATTTATAATTACTTAAAATGGAATTTTTTTAAATATTTCATCTTTAAAAAGAGGGAGTACATGTAAAACATGTCTAGTAGAAACATAGTTGAAAAATAAGTGATTATGGATGATATAAATTCTAGAAACACATCATATACTTATTCTAGATATATTTTTTATCATGTTTCTATCCTATTACCTTTAGAAATGTGACTTTTACCCTTTAAAATGTTTCCATGGTAACTAGTTTTTATCTACGGTATCATAATTTTAAGAATAAGAAAAATGGACACATTTTTATAATCTTATTTCCCACTAATTAAATGTTTTAAATCAATTTAATTAAATTATATTTATTATATTGATAAAAATAAATTTTAAAATACAAATCATTAATTTATTAAAAACAATTTTATAAATAATTTTACATCTGCTTTAAAATATCAAATATATGTTTACAATTTGAAACCAAGATTTTTAAAATTATAAAGTAACATATAGAAGTAATTTTTTCTTTTAAAAATTATTAATGAATTTACAAATCATTATTTTACAATAATAATGTCATAAGGTTCATGTTATCTATAAAAGGGTATTTTTCAATCTTCACCTATAATTCATAACTTTTTGATAAAACCAAAAAATTGATATTATGTTTATTTAAATTTTATTAAACCAAAAATTATTTTAAATTATTCAAAATGAATTTATTTATTATAAAAATTCAGTATTTAAATAAAATTTTTAGATATAGTTGAAAATATGTTATATTGGATTTTTTAAATGGCAATGACACTTTATTCTTATTTCTAATCAATAACTAAATAATTTATTTCAAATATTCTAAAAACATTATCAATATATTTTATTGTTATTTCATAATAGTACACATAGATTCCTGAAATTTAATACGTATTTAAGAAAATTATATTCATAGGAATCAAATGATTTTTTAATTGTTTTAGCTATAATAATTCAATTAAATTCAAAATAAAGGTAGCCAGTATTTTCATTCTATTAATGTTTCATAATTTTTTTAATCATATTTATTCTCATTAATTCAATGACTAGGTATTAATGGTCATAGTTAATGTTTCTTTATATAAATATATTGCGCGACAATTTTAGTTTGGTGGTACATGTTGAGTAATCTATCGAAATCCTTGAAATATTTAAAGGGAACAATATATTGATATATTTGGTTCTTAGATTGATTCATGTTTGATAGTAATAGTAGATCAGGAATCACCACAAACTACTCGTATCATTGTGGATCGGTCATCTATACCTGCATCTCATTGTGGATCATACACATCAACTCATTTTCCAAAATTGAATACTGAGATATAAGGTTTTACCCATTTAGTTCGAAATCTATAATGGACCCAACCAACACATAATTAAAAATATATATATTTAATACACAAGATTATAGAAAATTATTCATTTTGAAATATCATAGCCCATGGAAAAAATGGGTTTCATAAATATATAATCATACTTAATTAACCCATTGAAAGGAAAATTGTTTTACATAATCATCATAATCATAAGGTATATGAAAAATATGGATGGTATCATATGATCATAACCCTTGTAAAGAATAAATATCATTAGATTATAATGAAATATATGAAAAATACTAATAAAATATAACTAAAACATTTCTTTAGAAATATGGGAAAATATGGTTTTCCATTGATAACATTTTCAATAAAAATATATAAAAAAATGAGGAAATAATTTTCTTTCAATTTTACCAAATAATTATGAACATAAAAATTCAATGGAAATAAAAAAAATGATGACATGTTAAATTTTTCATACCTTATACGTTAAAATAAAATATTCCTTTCACACTTTTGTAAAAAGTCAAAACTTTATTTTTCAGAGATCATTTAGAGAGGCTTGTTATTATACTATTGTTAATAAATTAAATGGTACTAAAATTAACATTTAAAAAAACTTTCAATAGTTCGTAAAAGATTTTATGAATCAGTTTTTATGAGTATATACATTGATAAAAAATGTAATCAACCAAAGAGAAAATAATTATGTCTTTTCATTAAAAAAATATTCTCGATTATTTTATGTAACTAATAGTGAAAATTTAACCAATACATGAAAATTTCAGGATTAATAAAATATTAAATGATAATTGTATTTAATAGATAAGATCCATAAATTGTCACTAAATGGGAATTTGATGTATACTATCCCAAAAAAATGAAACAATAACATAATCATTAACCTAAAGTGGAATCTTAATTCATATGTTTTTGAACTGGCTATAAAATAAATATATATTTACACAGATATATTAGATATCCATAATCATATATTCATACCATATATAATTTTTTTTCTCATATTATATCCATTTTAGTATCAATTCATTATTAAATTAATTTTTTCTAGAGATAACAACTACATTTTTCATGTTTGTTTCTGTTTAGTTGTCCATGTCATTATATTATTATCATGGTTCCATAATATAAAAATTTTAATTTTATAACTCTAATTATATGTAAAAATTATACAATTTTATAATCATTAATTTAAATCGATGATGAAAAATGAATTACGTCACTTTAGGGCGACATTAGGCTGTATATAAGAATATGTTGTGTTTCCAATTTTGGATGGATGGAAAAATAATTTTACAAAAAATAACTCATAAATTAATACATTAATATAATATATATTATAAATATTATATACATCCATCATTATAACCATCAATGTTCTGTTGTGATGACAAATGAAACACATCGCTTCTTGTAGGTGGTAGTCCACATGTATGCACAAACAATGTTTCATTTTCCAATTGGAAAGACTAGAAATATATAGTGTATATTCCAATAATAATAATTGTTTTATATTAAAGGAACTAAAGTAATTATTTCATAATGGATAACACATATTTAGAGGGGACAGAAGAAGAAATAAAATTTAATATACTCAGTTAAGATATTTATCACTTAGTTGAGAACCCTCCATTGACTTATACATTAATCCATAAAATGATGGTATTATAGAAATACCAAAAGAACTAGAAAATAAATAATGATTATATAATAGTATTATGGATTGTTAAAGATGGCTCGTAAATTTCCAAAATTGTCAATAAGGGAGAATAGATGGTGCCCTTTTTTTAAGTGAGTGGAGGGGCACATTTGGAGTAACATAATGTATTAAATAAATATAAATTTATTATAATGCTCACGTTCAAAGAAAATTATAAATTTCTAATATATAACTTTTATGAGTTCCAATTTAATAATATAATGAGTTTTTTTCTAGTTTAGGTTATATTTTAATAGTTATCTCATAGTATTAACACATTGGTAACCATTTTGATGATTAGCATGTTATCAATTTTTTTTCTCATTAATGGTATTAAATGATACTTTCAAATAAAAAGTGACCCATATATTTATTGTAGATAATTTTTTATTATATCCCATTCACTTGGATAAATAATAATATTTTTTTGAAATGTAAATAATTTATTAAAATTTCATTTATTATGATATTCCATTAATTTCATTTTAAAGTCTATACATATAGACTGACTTTAAAGAACCAAATATATGAATGGAATTATAACCTATAAATTTTCAACATCACTAATATGTTATATCTAATAAAAAAATTACTTAACACAACAAATATTTATTATTTTATTACATTTAATATTTTTAAGATCATTTATTTGATTTATCTATTACTTAGATATACACTGTGTCGAAAATGTGTGGCAACATAATGTTATTATTCCATCCCAAAAATTTTAAAACAAGTTACCATGATGAATAAAATTCATTCATATTTTTTATAAACATTTATTACTGATTCTAACCTCTTCATGTCCACTGGAAAAAATATTAGAGTTATTAAAATAAAGAGAGTAACAATTGTTATTTATTCATTATATAAAATAATATTAATGTCATTATAAAAGGGAGGTGGAACACAATTTATTAATAAAATAATATTGTATGAATAAGCTAAAATATAAATGTTACAATGAAATTGAGGAATATTTTTTAGATAATTGTATGTCTTATCTTGAATTTTTAACCTTGTTTTACCTATTTTTCCCTTTCTGTAGTAAAAAATATTAACCATATTTTCTATTCATAATTCCTAAATATAGAAGGGTTATATTTAAAAAATTAGATCCATTTTCTTAAAAATATGTAATACATTTATAAATATTTAATTTCAATATGTTGATGAAATCAATATTAATATTGATTTTGAAAGCACCATGAAGAAAATGTTTTATGAAAATTATGTTTCTAATACTAAAAATGAACATATATAGAAATAAATTATAATATTTATTCCCATATATTTAATAATATTATATATATAAAAAATTAGATTTATGTTATTTTAATATTAAATTCAAAACATAAATATACTTTTAGATTAAAAAATTTTAATTAAAAGAAATGAAACTTTTGAAAAAAATCGGTTTTTTACTATTCATTGTAAAATAAATATTATTTTGAAAAAATATTAAAATATAATGTATTTTAATATTTCCTAGATGACTAAAAACATTATATACATTAATAAAATTTTAATTTCTCAAAAAATATTATAAATTTATTAAAATTATCATGCTAAAACTTAAATACGAAACCAAAGTTTTATGGAAACAAATTTAGAATAATGAAATGAAATTAGTGAAAATTGAGTACCTGAAAATTTTTTATTAAAATTTTACTTAAAATTATAATAAACATTATGAATATTTCTTATAATGTTTTTAGTTTTGTTCATACCATCAATTTATTTGTTAGTTTAATAAGGTCATGTAATAATATTGTCTTTGTAAATTGCAGCTCACTTAAAGCTGGTTGTTGCATGGTAACAAAGATATGGAGCCTAGTATAATATTAAATTAAATTATCATTTACTTAATATAGTGACCCTCACTTTTCCTATAGAAAAATTAAATCACATTTGTGGAATACTTAATACATTACGTAGACAAACTCCCAAAGACCGTATTGTTCTAGTGCCTTTGGAAACATGGAAAGATAAAAATAGGTACATAAGTGAGCTACATAATCTCCCACTAGGTTCATCATGACTAGAACCCTTATTATAAAAATTATAATTAAAATATATGTTCATAACCAGGGAATGGAAACATTGAAAGTGGTGAGATCAGATGCTCACTATAGGTAAACAAGGGAGATGTGTAAGCTTAAACATGAGCATAGGGGTATATAAATGTGATCATAACATTAAAAGATCATAAAATAAATTTCATAGGACCGTAAACATTAATAATGGAATATTTATTATGAGTTCATAAGACATGAATTATAAGGAAATATATAACATAATCTGGGAAATCATAACATAGGAATAAGATATGGAATGGTGGAAAACACTGAAGCGTATAAAATGATTTCCATATTACTCAAGGAATCACTTCCAAGTATATAAAATCATTATGGGTCAACTCCACATACCATCTTGGTAGTCATAGTTCACTCCCTTGGAAATTGTAGTAGTATAAGTTTGATCCCCATACCATCATAGTAGTTAGGGTTCACTCCTATAGACATCTTAGTGGTCAAGGTTTACTCCCATGACCATCTTACTCTATCTCATGGGATATAAATATTACAACAATTAATTTGAGGGTGATATAGGTCCAATTAAACAAATAATAAAATCACACATATTTGTGACACGATATCATAATCATTATACATAATATAGACCAAGAAATTAAATGTGCATAATAAATATGAATTCTTATCCTAACCTATGGAAAAAGATTGGTCTCATAATAATTTCATCAAATCATAAAACATGAAATGAAGTGGGTTTCAAAGAAATATAATCCATGAAAGATAAACAGATTTCATTAACATAGAACTTATGAATGTGATATAGATTTTATGAATACATAACCCATGTAATGGAAACGGATTTAATAAGAATATAAAACGTAAAAGAGAAACAGATTTCATAAACATGTAACCTTTTAAATAGAAATGGATTTAATAAAAATATAACCAATGAATTAGAAATGGGACTTATTAATTTTATTCCATCAAGATATAAACTATTTATAAAATGAATTTGAATGGAACCATGGATCATATACCCAATAAGGCATGATTAACACAAACAGATGTCATCTTAGATATGAAATAATTTTGAAGTATTTTTCAAAAAAAATCTTGATTAAAATATCCTTTCTTATTTTAGAAACACTTTTTAAAAAAATATTTTTGAAGCCTATTTTCTTGAAAATAAACTTTAAAAGAATATAATGGATTTTTTTAGAACATTTTGAAAACCATTTTCATTCAAAACTTATAAAAGAAGCTTGGAAACATTTTTGAATCCATTTTCTTTGAGAATATATAATAGTAGGTAGAAATATTTTTGAAAACCATTTCATTGAAAACATATAAATAATGCTTGAAAACATTTGGAAAACCATTTTTCATGAAACCTTATAAAATATGCATTGACATAATTAAAATAATTTTCTTTGGAAACAACCTTTTGAAATCTTATAAAGGATGTTTTGAAAATCACTTAAAAAACTATCTAAACATAATAAATTTTTTAAAAACCCTTTTATTTGATTTCTTTTAAATTAAAAAATTTCCAAAATATTGCGAAAACACTTAATTTAAAAACATTAAATTCTTAAAATTATAAATGAAGCTCTAGGTGAATTTCGGTTATGATGGAGGGTATATCTGTACATGTTGAACATTCCTTATGCACCATAAAAAATATAGAAAAGTGACTCGACTAGAAAATGAAAACTAGAATTATTTTTTAAAAAATACATTTTATTAAAAGGAAATACATGGGTAAAAATGAATTTTAAATATCATAGTAGAATATTAGAATATTTTTATAAAACTATTTGAAAAATTGTTTTGAATTAACACATATTTATGTCAGAAGAGAGAGCTAATGTGAGATATTATCAAAAACTCTTTCTTAATCGTATTATACACCAATGAGTGAAAAAAATGGAACTAATACATGAAAAAATAATGAATATCCACATGATAAAAGATTCATGATTTTTCCTAAGATATGGATCATAATATTTCATCAATGAAAGAATGATAAAAATCAATCTTGATAAATGATGTCATTGTTCCAATAAACAGTTACCATATGGTAGCATTGAATCATACTCACCCTTTAATGAAATGAAATTACATGGAGCTTAAAATATAATTAAAAATAATGATATTCATGATATAACATGTAAATTAGAAGCATATACACCCGGTAAAATAACATAGGCATATAACAAAACATGTGTCTCAAAGAAGGCAAATTAAGACAAAATTACTTTACCGATTTGGATACAGTTGATCCAAAAAACACTTAAAATAAATATCATAAAATGGATTTCTAAATACCAATAGATTTATGTATTAGAATAAAAGAATGCATACATCTATAGTATATATACCATAAAAAAGTAATGAGTGGTGTGTAAGGCATGTATCTCACGGAAATAAAAAAAAGGCATGAAATTTCCTTACCTAATGTGTTGACTCTCATCGTACTCATACAAAAATATAGTATAATAAATTTATTTTTTATAAATCATTTACAGAACCATATTGTTATATATAATAACATATATTATTTTTTTATGACTTCATATTATCCTATTATTAACAATTCAATGCGTTGGGAAATATCTACTTTGTTCTTTGTACATGTTTTGACTTATTATTCTTGATCATATTCATTAGATCATGATTTACATACTTCAATAATGTAAAACATTATATTAATATATTTTATTTTCACAAAATTTTTACTGAAAATAATCTATAAAATATAGAAATATGAAGTGGAATACAGGTTCAAGGGGACTATAGGTTGTACGTACACATGAATGTTGTTTTCATTTTTTTTCTTATTGAAAGAAATTCATTAAATGATATATATGGTTATATAATTTCATTATATTATCATTATAGTGTTTTATAAGTCATATATTTTCACAAAAACCATACTTAATAACATCCATGTAATTTTTGAATGATTCACAATTCTTTGAGGAGGTAGTAGTACACACATCAAAAAATGATATTATCCTATTAACACAAGATGGAAAGTATAAATCAGTGTGTTATAAAATAAATAAAAGAGAATTATGAAATAAAAAATAATAGATATTTCATATATAATAAGTTTTTCCATATTAATTCCCAACCAAGAATTTTGGTAAAGGAAAAATGATCAACATCGTTTCACGAGGTGGTAGTTGGCCGTATAAAAGAATGGTAAGTTAATTACACATTAGGTGGGAGTTTGTTTAAGTATAGAAAACCCCATAATATAAAAACATATATTTTTATTTAGGAAACTATTTTTATTATATGAAAATGTATTAATGATATGTTTGGTGTTGAATAATGAAAATAATAGAAAGGAGCTTGAGGGGGGTGTTACCTCTTCTTTGGGTAACTCATTTTTTGTTTTTTAAAAAAGGGATCCCTTGGATTGATTTCTCCCGAATGATAGTCTTAAAAGTTTAAGGGAGGATTTTTTTTCAATTTTAATTGGGAATATATTGGCTGAACATGAATATTTTGAGAGGTGGGAATAAGGGGGAGAGGTGTTGGCCTTTATAGGGAAGGGAGGGGACACATTTTTTACTTTTTGAAAACAAGTTAGGTATAAGAAATTTTTTAACCAAAAGTCATAAAAACCCAACCAAACTAAATAATGGAATGTTTATAGATGAAATAACGCTGGAAAATTTATGTTTGACTAGTGTAAATGTCATTTGTATCCTTATGTTTAAGATTTATTCCTTTGTTAAACTAATTTTTCTCTTAATCGTTGTAATTAATTTTAATCAATATCATTAATAAATGTTTTTCAAAAATAGAGTTTACGTTATTATTCATCATAAATTAATCTTATTCCTAAAATAGAATTAATTTTTAAAAACTCCAAAAATGGATTTTGAATAAATTAATTTAATATTAACCCAGCAGACGGGATGACACTAGAGGTTTTTAATTTAAAAATGGTCCAAATTTTGCATTGTTTTTAATCCATCTTCATTGTGAAATTGGTTCCAATGACCTTAATGGGATTAAATGATCTATGTTTTATCTAATTATATATTAAACAAAATTAAAATATAATTCAACTATATAAATAAATTAGATGAAAAATCATTTTTTAATTAAAATGAAGTATTTTTTACTAGTCATCACAAAATTAAGTTTCTCGTAAAAATCACTGAAATATACCCTAAGAAAATATTGAAATTTTAAATTCAATAAAAAGTTGTTTATTTTTTCCAATATAATTTATAAATTGTTTTAAAATTTAATTTTATTACGGATCAGAGAAGAACATTAAAAATCAGATCTTTTTAGAAAATAGTATTTCCAATCAGATAAAGACTTTTAAAAAAATTTCTTTATCAATAAGGCTTGTATATATATAACCATTATAAAGAATGTTTTAATATTAGTTACTAACATTAATATTACTATGTTTAATGACTATTTTATAATTATCTCGTATAAATAATTATAACAATAAAATTATGTTTCATAGAAAATTGGTGTCACGTATAATGTATGCCAATCCGATGTTGCATGTAGCGCATTCTATATTGGTGTTACGTGTAGGGAAATCCAATTTAGTTCCTGAAATTCATGTTTTACTTATTGAAATGAACATACCTACAAAAGATTAAATTAATTTGAAGAAAATATTTCACAAAATTTCAGGGTGTTATAATTACATCCTACCTCCTTAAATAAATTTCACTCTCATAACATTCATATTTTTAATTAAAGGATCTATATTTATAAAACCATTATTAAATACCCACATTTTCACAACCTATCCCTCAGGGACCATGTTGTGACTACCCCAATCCCACCTTCCATAGTCCAGGGTTTATCGACTAGCACCGGAAAGGTGTGTCCCTAAAAGAGGAAGGCATTGCCTTTAAACCTGTACAAACACATACTCCAGGAACACAACAAGATTCCACCACAAAGTAAAAATGTAGTAGTAAAAGTGTGTACTGAAAGTAATGGGGATGGAATACAAGCCCAACTAAAAAGATACAAATACAACATAAAACATAGAAACAACTCCTGAGATCATCCTCTAAGGATCCCACCTGATGGGTAGGTACGGCTCATCTCCATAGCTCTCCACGTCAGCTAGTCACCTCTATGTACCACCTGGTCTTGGATCAAATAGTCTCAAACGAGCTGTTCAGCGTCTGCACAAGACACAACAAGGTGTGGGATAATCCCATGAAGGGGTGAGTATAACAATACCTAGTTTGGACCACGAGACCCTCGAAGGTATCTTAGAATTCCACAAGGAAAACTACAAAGCATGATGTTAATCCAAAAGCACAAAGAAAAAGACTCAACTCAAACCAGGTATAACTTAAGTACAAAAGTACATATGATTAGTCATAAAGCTAGATCATCTTATTCTATCAAGGGTTCTGCTACTGATCCACACAGGATCACTCAGTACTGATCCACACAGGATCGCTACTCATTCTTCATGACTCAGCTAGCCACTGGATTCTAATACATAGTACGCTTGATTCTGGGATGATCCGCTCCTCAAGCCATCGTTTGTACTTCAACCACCACTAATTCCCACAAATAAATAACCCAATTATCTTTTATGTCACAAGGGTTCCAACGAAACAGATGGCACGTCAATCGGACGCACGGTCTGAGAGTTATAGGAATTTTAGTGCTGAGGGCCCAATTGGATTCGGGTACGATCCAACCCAGTTGTACTCCAAATTTTCCCAAAACTCAGGTAGAGTATATCAAAAGGATTTTATCATCCAAAAAATTCTAATTCCATAGACATCTTTTCAAACGGTCGTATGGTTTGTAAGATACAACCTTTTAACTGTATCTGTGCCGAAGAGGGTATGGTTTATGTCCAACCCAGTCGGACCGACCTGACCCGCCAATCCTGGGCCGACCCAAACCGGCTCGGCTCGAACTGGATGGGTCGTAGACCGGCCCAGTCTGAACCAGCTGGGCTAGGACACGGCGGGCTCGGATCACTGGGCAGCGGACTGACCTTACCGTCAGCTGGGCGCAACCAACGCGAGGGGTCGTGTAGCCCCTCCTTCTTGAATGGCTCAAAGATTCATTCGGATCTTCAACATCCAGTGCCACGTGGCACTGCCTCATTGTCTTCAGGACCCGTAGGGCACGGTTCCTTATCCTCTGCGGCTTCGAAGCCTTGGCCTCCACCTACGGTGTGCCTTCATTCTGTCAACACGGCCGGCCGAAATTCGGTCACCCCTGCTGCGCCACCGCAGCGCCATGTGGAGTCGCCCCCTTCCATGGAAGGTGAGTGCCAGTCATTGCCTTTACCCTCCGGCGCCACCACGTCGGTTTCACATCGGCGGGTCTTCCGTGGGCCACCGAGTGCACTCTGGTGGTTCGTTTTCTCTTCATAAAGTGCCTATGGTCCTCTCGAGATGTTTTCGTCATTGTGTGGATCCTAGATTCATCTTTCCACTCTGATTGGAAATTCAACCATGAAGAACAAGACAAATAACGAAGCGGTGGAGAGTCTGGGCCTTGTTCATTTGGCTCGTTCCCTCAACGTTATCATTATATCAAGAAGTCTATAAACAATTCGTCACAAAGATAAATTTAATCCCATTCAGAACTTCCATGATTCATCATGCTTCAAGAACATGTCAAATAAACAATACTCATGAATTTAGAAATAAACAACCCCTACCTTGTAATTGGAGGTGACATCGCAATTGTGGAAGAACAATTCATGCTTGATGAAGTCGTCAGCGTTCGTCGATCCTGGATCATTGTCATCCAAGCTTATGTTCTTCATCGATGGAAGATGTTGCGGTACTTTGCCAGAGTTTCCTCACATCCATGTCAAAAACCCCAACCCAAGCCTCAATTAAATAATGGGGGAAATTAGGTTAATGAAACGAGAGATTAATGAAGTTCATTAATGAATGATCCTATTAATCTCTCAACGGTGTGGTTACAAACCAAAGATTCAAGACATTAAATGTCTTGACAACCCATTGGTCCCATCACCGCCACTCAATAGGAGGTAGGAAAATAAAATAAAATTTTTTATGTTACTTTATTATTTCATTAAAAGTCACAAAAACTAACATTTTCACCTGACCTACTACGGTTGATGTTAAGAACCATTTAAGAGAATCACATCTTTGCTAATTCAATAGTGCCCTCTGATTTTTAATCCGGGTACCAGTTCAAAAGATAGAAAACTTTGCATGCATGTTTACTAAACGTACCTTAAAAAAAGTTCAAAACTCCATTTCGGGAACACCGGGCCTCGGAATCAAGTGCCCTATATTTTTCATAGACTTTTAATAATCCCAAATAATTAAAAAATTATATCAAATTTTTGGGTCATTAGATTCTCCTCAACTTAGGGATTTTAATCCCTAAAAGATACAACAAAACTAGTGGAACAAATGGGGGTACTGAGCACGCATCTGAGCCTCCCGCTCTCATGTGCTCTCTGGGTGATTCCCATGCTTCCAATGAACTCGCACCAGAGAAATAATCCACCCATCAAGGAACTGCTCCTGTCGATCCTCGATCTCCACTGGGAAATCCGCAAACATCACCCCATCATTTATTTCTAGCTTGTCCCAGTCGATAATGTGTGATGGATCATGCACGTACCTCCTCAGCTACGGCACATGGAAAACATTATGCACCTGTTTGCATATCTGGGGGAAGATCTAGATGGTACACCACCTCACCTACTCTGCTGAGGATCGGGAAAGGTCTGATGAACCTCGAAGATAGATTATCTCCCTGGACAAACCTTTGTAATCCTCTCCGGGGTGAGACCCATAGGATGAAATGGTCTCTTTTCTCAAACTCCAAGCGTATTCATCTCCTATTGGCATAAGACTTATGCCAGATCTGTGCAGTCTTCATCCTCTCCTGGATGATCTGCACCTTCTTTGTGGTAGCCTCTACCAACTCTGGACCCATAAGTCCTGACTCCCCTTGGTCTGTCTAGAATAGTTTCGATCTATATGGCCACCCATAAATGGACTCAAACGGAGCCATGTCGATGGTGGAGTGATAACTTTTGTTTTATGAGAACTCCGCCAGTGGTAGGTGGTCCTCCCAAATGCATCCAAAATCAAGGACACAAGCACGAAGCATGTCCTCGAGTGTCTGTATGGTTCACTCCGTCTGACCATATGTCTGAGGATGAAAGGCGGTGATTAACCGTAGCTGAGTCCCGAACACCTCCTATAACCCCTTCCACAAGAAGGATATAAAACATGTGCCATGATCTAAGATGATCGTCGATGGCACCCCATGAAGTCGTACAATCTCCTATATGTAGAGGCATCCCAAACTCTCTACTGATCACTTCTCTTGGATGGGTAGTAAGTGGGCCGACTTGGTGAGTCGGTCAATGATCACCCAGATGGAATCGTGGACCATGGATGTACATGGTAATCATGTCACTAAGTCCATGGATATACCATCCTTCTTCCACTCCGGTACCTCATGTAGCTGAGCTAAGCCTGCTGGTACCTGATCCTCAGCCTTCACTTATTGACAAGTGAGGCATCGCGATACAAACTATGCCACTACTTTATTCATCTCTGGCCACTAGTACTGACACCAGAGGCCCTATTATATATTCACCAATCCAGGATTTTCCGCCAAATGGGATGTGTGGAACTCCCTCAATAACTCCTCTCATAGCGTCACCGGTACCATAGTGTGTCCTCTAAAGAGAATGATGTGCTCCCCACCTTCAGAAAATACTTCAGGAGACTGTCCTGAGGATATATGAGCACGTCGGGCCTCGTAGTCAACGTCTCCAAGATAAGCCTCCTAAACATGTTGAAGAAGTGGGGGACTGGCAGTCATAGACTAAAGGTAAGCATCTCCATCTCTATCCACAAATTATATCTGCAATGTGGCTAGCTGCTCTGTCACCTCACGGAGCAACTGTAGACCAGACCTCCTGCATAGTACGTCTGCTACTATGTTCCCCTTCTGATGAGTTTAGATTATCTGAAAGTCGTAGTCCGGGAAAAACTCTAGCCATCGTCACTATCTCAAGTTCAGGTCCTTCTGTGAGAAGATATACTTGAGACTCTTGTGATCAATGTAGATTGTAAAACGTTCACCCATCAAGTAGTTGTTTCGCATCTTCAGTGAAAAGACCACTGTTGCTAACTCCAGGTCATGGGTAGCATAGTTGTGCTCGTGTTGTCTCAATTATAGTGTTCTATAGGCGTTCACCGCTCACTCTTTCACCAGGACACAACCTAGTCTGGTCCCTGATGTGTCATAGTAGACTATATATCCAATTCCATGTTCTGGAAGCCTCAATATGGGGGCACTCGTTAGCCTTTTCCCCAACTCCTAAAAACTCTGATGGCATTTCTCCATCCACACAAAGGTATATCCCTTCTTTTTCAAAGTTTAAAAGGGTGTTGCAACTCTGGAAAATATGGGTATGAATCTCCGGTAGTACCCAATGAATCCAGGAAACTCCACACCTCGATCACACTCTTGGGTGGCTCCCAAGAAAGTATTGCCTCTATCTTCGTCGGATCCACTACAACTCTAGCCTCTGAAATAACATGCCCTAGGAAATGGAGTTCCTGTATCCAGAACTGGAACTTCAAGTGTAACACCCCAGGATTTCATAGTAAGTTATTTTATTTAAATTTAATATCTTGCGCTACATGCAACACCGGGTTCGAGCACACCACGACTTACCAAACTAGCTGTTCAAAAGAGGTTATGGATAGTATTAACTGGATTTTAAATTTTATATACTCCATATAATTTTAACTTATGTATTATGTGTTTCATAGACATATTATAAGAACAAATTCAATTTTTCAGATAAAAAATGTATTTTTCAAAAAAAATCAATTTACTACATTTTAATGGAGAACCCTTTTTAAATCAAATATTTGACCCTTTTACATATTAATTTTGAAAAAATATAATTTTTATTTATAATTGGGACATAAAAATTTACTTTGGATGAAATTCTAGTATTTTTCTAATAATATTCATTTTTTTATGAATAGTGAGAAATAATTTATTTTAATTCAAAACTTCCTTTTAATCTAATTTATTTATATGGTTATATTATATTTTAAATTGGTTTTGAAGTGTAATTAGATTATATTTTTACCCTTTAATCTAATTTTATTCATTGGAATTAATTTCACTTTGAAATTATACATAAATAAGTGACAATCTTTTAATAGTTATTATTTCTTAAAAACACGCTATTTGTTTTTACAACGGGAATTAATTTTAAATTAATTAATCCATATTCTATGTTTTTAATTTGGTAAAATAGACATAATTTTTGAATTTGGAATATCAAATATATCTTAGGCTTAATTTTTGGAATTTTTTGGAAAAAATTCAATTTTTGATGAATAGTAAAACCACTAAGTTGTAGTTAAAAATCCGACATTTTCATTTAAATGAAATTTTATCGCTTCTATGAATTGAATTTAGAAATTAGAAGATACATGGTTGTTATTAGTAATTAAAATTTGGTTCAATAAGATGAAAATAATTTTTGGTGAATAGTAACTTTTGACTTTTATTTACCGTAGTTAAAGATAAATAGGGTAATTCAAGGTAAAAAGAATATTATAATAATACAAAATTACCTTAACACTTGTGATAACATTATTGGATGAGTCATGGCCCACCATGGGCATCTTTGGGCCGATTTGGGGACCCCATGGAGCCACTTAAGAATGATAATGACACTTTGTTTTAATTAACTTAAAGTAAGACAAAAATGACATTAAAAAATATCTTTTAGTATATCAATTTTTACATGGGGTTATATAAGTCATCTTTTAAACTATAAATAATCATTGGAAAGATAATAATATTTCCTAAATTATGGTAATTTTTTTTATAATTTTTAGACATCAAATAAATTAAATTATTTTTGACACAATAATGATGTAGTATTTACCTCATTAATAAATGATTTAAATAAATATGATTAAGAATATTAAAATAATATCAAAAACCTGTCCAATTATTATTGGACGATTTTATTTCGACCATGAGTCATCTTATATTTGACTTTAATTAGTTTTGAACTTTTATAAACCGAATATCACTATATAATAAAATAATATTTTCACACTTTCCTAAAGAGCCCATCCTCCCCCTTATAAAAGGACACCACTTCTAACCCATTCCACACACCTCTCTAGCCCATTGGAACATACAAACCCTACCAAAGTAATCTCTCAAGATCCCCCTATTCCTCCTGGAAGCCTTACTTTAGGAAAAAGGTACTTCAATAAGTCCTTTTGGTTCAAACCAAAGGAAGTTACCCAAATTAAAGGTAACACTTTCTCTTAAATTCTTTTGTTTTATTTTGTTTTATTTTACTTCTAAAACCCCATAAACATTTTTATTACATTATTTTATAACAAAACCTGTATCCTAAATATACTAGTATGTTTTTATGAGAAGTATTCGAACTACACTTACACACACCTCCACATAATGGGAGAAGAACATACTATTTATGTGGATGGAAAACTAACGCCTCACGAAACGATGATTGTTCGATTATCTCATACCGCCTCTCATGGTGGCCATTAATATGGCACTATATTTATTATGATATATATATTATGTTTATTTTTTATTTATTCTTCTGTATTCTCCATTTATATCATTATTTTATGGTTTCCATTATGGGTAAAACACGATAATTTCATTTGAGGAGGTGCGGACTACCACCCCCTCAAAATGATATGACTCATTAATGCATTATGTGGGAAATATAAAGGATGGAATTAATGATATTTTTTATGATATTATACTGGAATTATATTATATCTATGTATCATTATGTTTTAATTCCATTAAAATACAAAATATAAATGAAAGTAGCGTTCATGCGTACGTACAGCTTACCGTCTCCATGAACGGTACATTTCATTTATTATCTCCAAATGTTATGTACTATTATAAATAGATATATATATATATGTACTGGATATATAATATATATATTATATTTAAATCACATATATAATCCTAGATATAATGGACTTTTGACCACATAGAAAAATTGTAATTATAACAAGTTCATTTTTAACTCAAGTTTCGAACATCGATAAAATATCCAATATGAAATCAAATAGTTAACTAATTGTTATAGAAATGTAATAAGTGATATAAAAGGAATAATAAACTTTAAAACTTTCTTAATAAAGTATAAATTAACTTATGTTTATTATTCAGGAATAACAAGGAACATACAAGATAAGTCAGACTTGAGGTAAGGGGTTTCTTATCTCACTTTTAATTCTGTGAGATTTCCATTGTTTGCCACCTATTTATTCGATGTGGTGTATTTTGTACTAACATTTGATATAAATTATCATTATTATTTTTATATTCATGTTATTCTATGATTAATTTGGTTGTTATTAACTTTTGTTCATACAACTCGATTGATTACAACGAAGTGAGGGTTTTTTATCTCACTTTTTATTCCCGTGGGATTCATGCTACATTGGCCACTATTTCCTTTTGTGTGGAATATATAGTGTCCATGATTGTATTATTGGTGTAATATACTTTAATTTATGTGTATTTACATATTCATTGTATGATCCTTCTTTCATAGGCTGTATGATTCATATGTTACCAAATCGGTAAGGGAATTTCAAATTTCAATTTCCACTCAGTGGGATTTACGCATACTTCATTGATTATTTTACTCCAAGAATATGTGTGCAATAACTATTTATTATTTATTTAGTAATTTACACTCCCATTTATTTGGATATACTTTTGATACACATAATCTCTCCATTGATAATTTCTCAAGTCATTGATATAAACTTGATCTTAACTCAATTTTCATTCATTGAGTTAAACATCCAAGTCATTGGTGTTGTTTTTACAAGAATATGTGTGAATGTCCTCTGATTGATTTAAAATGAATATACAATCATATTGAGTGTATTTATATTGGTCACACATAATTATTTCATTGATTTATCCTTTACCTGAGGATACTGTCTTTATATGGGATTTCATCTCAATTTTAATTCCTTTGAGACTTCTTTCTTGTTATGCACCAATTCTCTTTTATATGGTGTATATATAGTCCTTTGATATAGTATATAATGAAATCCTTTATTCTCAAGATATTATAAAGTTTTTATTACCAAAGGATACTGTCTTTATATGTATCTTGTTTCCAAGACTACTAAACTGATCGGTCCTTCGGGAATTGATTCCTTGTAATCATGCCAATGTATAAAAATAATGCACCGGCTCCTGGATTCTGAGGTCGTGGCATTACAGTTGGTATCAGAGGAAGTTTAGTACAAACCTTGGAAACTAGATTTAGATAAACTCTGATTAGATCACATTACCCTATGATAGACTTTGAGGAATATTATAGAAGAACTTTCTAGAATCTTAGTAATGTAATGATTTTTTGTATTTTACAAGAAGTGCATCCCTATATAGATATGAGTAGGTAGAGGCGGATCTGGCCTAATGTACCTAGGAGTGAAAACTCCGACAAGGAGTTTTAGGCTTGACCTGGGGTAACCTGGTGCACGACAACGGGCATTACTGCACTCTTGGTTACAAAACTCCCTGGGGATATGCTTAGGATAATTTACATTCTCTTTACAAACTGATTTGAAGGATTTTAATATAAGATGAGAATAAATGACCTTAGTTAATCCTAAGGTATTTTAAATTGAAAATAAGGTATCATGATATTCTCTAAATGATTTTATGACTATTCTTACTCATAGAATGCTTTCTGTTTTTAGTCAATGGCTGGATTCCAAGGAAGTCATAGTAACTTTGAGCATGATGTAAAAGGTTTGAACGGTGGTGGAAATCAGCAAAACAATGGAATGTTGACAGGAATAAAATATATTGTGTTCATGCCTAATAATTTTTAAAAAAATATGATCAAAAACATATATATTAACCAACTCCCGGACTCAACAAGGAAGAGAAAAGTGGTGAATGATAAGAGCTCCAAAAGTGAAGACCATGGAGAAAAGAAAGCTCATTTTCCAACATGCAGGAAATGTGGAACTAGAAACCTGGGAAGGTTTCTTAATGGAACAAAGAAATGTTTTATGTGTGGGAAAGAAGGACATAAAGTAAAGAATTTCTGAGGAAAATGAATAGTATTATGGAAGAAAATAAAAATGTTCCTATGAATCCATTTACAGTCATTTTCCATAAATTTAGGATACCTAGCCATTACCTGAGTGAATGCCCGATTCGATAGGATATCCTCTTGGTAAAAAAAGAATCTATGTTGAAATAAATGGATGGAGAAATATTTAAAAAGTATTAGTTCACTTTGTTGATGGGATTACTTTGGAAGACATTTCTCTTGTATTTGTAACCCTCTAGTTTGTCCTGTGAAAATGATATTTGAGGAATAATTATCTTTTATCTTGTGTATATAGTTATAAATAACCATTTAGTTTTATATGATCATTGAGTTTGAGGAAATTAAAAGTTATTAAATTTTGGAATAAAAATGTGAGGTATCAGATAACATTTGTGATGAAATTAAGTTATAGCTATTTTGGGGAACCAATCTCATTTTTGGGAATTATATAAAATTATATAGTTTTTGAAAAAGGACAACACATAGACCATGTGACAACCCATAGTTTCGGGAAAATCTATGGGAATCGAACCCACAACCATAGTGTGATTGGGATTTATCGCCTACCAATGGACTACGTGAAGTCCCTGGTTAGTGTGACTAATTATTTTTAGTTAAATGATTGTATTGATCAATAATACGTTTATTTGGGATATCATGTCTTATAAAATAGATATCCTTAGTATAGGAAAATTATTTGGTGATTATGCGATAAATGTTATTTTGGAAGAGGTTCGCTCTATTGGGAATACTATATGCCTAAAGAAAATTGAATAATATGGAATTTCATTTGAAGAGTAAATGTAACCCCCCGAGATTTTATGAAAAATATTCTTTTTAATTTCATTGATGTCTTGTGTTGTACGCTACACCAAAAGGAGTTTTCACTACATGCATCCCTAACCTGGATTGCTTTACACACAATCACGACCTTCCATGATAGCGTGTGTTGTACAAAATATCGAGTTTCACTAAACAACGATATGTTATTAAAATAGTTATGAATAGTAATACCCAATTTTTGAAATTTTGTAAATTTTATCTTTCAAAATGGACTTCATTTTTGGATTCAAAATATCGAAATTAGCCTAGGGTGAATTTTTGGTATTTTTCTGAAAACTTTCAATTTTTGATGAATAGTGAAAACACCGGGTTACTATTTAAAAACCGACTTTTTATTTAAATAATTATTTATTTTATTTAAATTTATTTTAGGTAAAAATTGATACATAATACCTATATAAGTTCAATGTAATTCATTAGAGTCATTTTATAATAATTTTCGATATATAAAAATTTTATTGAACTTTTACCGTCTTTTACCTACCTCCTAGGATCTTTTTGCAAACTTACATAAAACTTAATTTTACCTCTTCTGTGAGTGGAATTTCGAAAATCCGAGAGACACGGTTAGTATCAAGGAGTAAAATGTGATTCAATAAGATAAAAATAATTTTTGGTGAATAGTAACTTTTTACTTTTATTTACCACGGTTAAAAGTAAATAGGATAATTAAGGGTAAAAATGATATTATTATTACCCTAACACATATATTAATTCTATTGGATAAGTGTAATTCGGCCAAAAAACCTTAGGAATAAAATATGACCATTTAGGTCCACTTGGATTAGATTAGGACATTTATTATTAATTTATTTAAAGAAGAGTTAAAATAGTTAAAATCAAAGTCAAATAACTAAATAATTTTTAATATAGGGTTATAGATAAGATAAATTCTACTATAAATATTAATCAGAAAGCTAAAAATTTTTCCTACCTAATGGTATTTTATTTATAATTTTTAGACATTAAATAATTTACGTTATTTATGACAGAATGGTGATGCAGTAATTACCTAAATAATGAAATATTAAAATAATTGATATTATAAATACCCAAATAAATGTAATTTGAGACTTTTTATAAATTACACTTATTTTATAGGTTAATATGACATGTTATTATTTATTTAATTAACTTTTTTAGAACTAATCATGATTTTATGATTTTCACAAAAACCCATTACCAAATAGTGTCAAAATTGACATAAAATAGTTTTTAAAACAAATATTATATTATTAATTGTTATTATATTCCTAAAAATCTAAGGTTCGGTCAAGATACTTATATCATGATATTTGTATCATTAATGGACCACTTGGGGGTCGCTTGGATGTATATGGTAAGTTTATTAACTATATAATATAAAAATACAAAGTGACATGGTAAATGCCAATCTAATTAACTAAGAGTTAAAACTGAAAGATAAGGTCAATATAATGACCCAAAACTATCTAAAATCTCTTGGATGAGAGTATTTAGACCCATACACACTTTATATTTGAAATAAATCAATTTGGAGCTATTAAAAACCGAATATGACTTTATTATAAAATAATATTTTCAGTTTTTCTTAAGGTGCCCCTCTCCTCCCTTATAAAAGGGCACCTCCTCCCTCTTCTCCTCACACCACTTTGAGCCTTCAGGCTCGGACAACCCCTGCCAATGTTTCTTCTAAACTTCCCTAGTAATATTCTAGAGGTCATTGTATTCTTCAAAGACCAATTTTAGTTCTCTAAGAGGAGGTTTCAAAGAGGCGTGTCGAAGAAGAGGTAATATCCGTTATTGATTCTTTCAAATTTATTTCTTCTTCTACTTCATCTTCTTTAGTTTTTTCATTATTAAGTCATAACATCAGTATCACTCATATACTGGTGTGTTATTATAAATATGAAAAAACCCTATTTCACCTTCTATCCATCCTACGGAAAACGAAATCACCGCGCATGCGTACGTACGGAATACCGTCTCCATGTCGTGGTGTAATCTGTTTTCGACCACCACCTTACTTGGATGGGTATAATGGTGTAAATAAATAACTATATATGATTATTGTAAATTGATAGTGATTCTGAAATATTATACATACTCTTCAATTCAATTCCACAAACATGGGAATGATATCATCGCTCGTGCGTACGTACGAACTACCGTCTCCACGACGCGATGAGATTCATTCTCCATGTTAACCATTCATGAATTATTATAAAGTATATATAATGAATAATAATGAAATATATGACATAATAATGATACTGGATTTATGTATATATATATGTATGTATGTCATCTACTTAATTACATTCAATTCAATAAGGAAACGAAAACAGCATTCATGCGTACGTACGGCCTACCGTCTCCATGAACTGTGTATTTCATTACATTTATCGATCTATCATATATATATGTATATGTTGAATATATATTATATATAAATCATGTTTTACATTCTGTAATTATGTAAATCAGTATATAAGTAATAATATCAGGAACAACAAGTCAAAACACGTATGATAAATGAAACGATTTTACCCAAAATGCTGCTTTAACATGGAATTTACAAAAGAACGGGTAATATAAATTCATAAGTGAGCCATATATGATATCATAAAAATGAATATGATTCGTTAATAAGTCAATTACATTATTTAAATCATTATACAGGAGGTTCGGATACATACGAAGCATATCAGACGTAAGGTAAGGGATAACTATTCCAATCTTGTTCTTATCCGAGATTGTTTATTCGTAAGTATTTACTGGGGTAATTATTATCGTCCATGTCCATGTTTCCTAAAAAAGGTTTGATGTATGTTTAAAGTCCTTTTTAACCATTTTTTACTTTTACTACATGGTATTTAAGGAATATTTTTTTTACCATATGAGGTACTTTTTTACTTTTCTGACAAAAGTATGAGGAGAATTTTATTTTTAACTTATATGGCATGAATGGATTTTTACGGTTTCATAATGCCTCATTTTCATGAAGCTTCCTATAAAATATTGCAAGATTATTTTCAACAAAACCCTTTTCTTTTAAAATTTCATGGAATTTTGTGAAAAGAAAATGATTTTGAAAAAGAAAGGATATTTTCCTCAAGATTTCATTTCAAGTGTTTTATCAAAAATATTTTCTATCTAAAATGACATTATTTAATATGTTTATGTTTCAAGTATAATGTCTCTATTATTTTCATGGTTTTATTCTTCTTATGATGAAATGATATCCATTTTTTTATATGGATTTTGTTATGATGGCATGATGTTTAGGAATCCCATTCTATTACATGGGTTATGCTATGATGTATGATTTATGATTTTGTGGCACACGAAAGAATGATTTCATTATGAGATGGGTGGGACCTATATCTCCCTCCAATGCATTGGGTAAAGATTTATATCTCATGGTATAGATATGGATGGAACGGTAAGTTAATCTGGTTCAGTAATACAGGATTGGAACGAGGAGTGAACTCGATTCAGAAAGGGACTTTGTCCACTAAGACGGTTTTGGCAGTAATGCCTTGGCTACTATGGAAATCATATCATGTGATTAATGGTTACCAAAATCACATGTTTTATTCCCATGATATTTTATCATGATTAATGTTTCTTTATGATCTATTCCTTATGTACTGCCATGTTTTATGTCATTGCCCAAGATTTTGATGTTTAAACATTTTGTTCATGTTTTAAACTTCAAATGTATATGATTTGTTTTATTTTATCCATGCTTACCCTTACTGAGAATTTGAGCTCACCCTTTATATGTTTTATTTTCCCCAGGATTTAAAGAAAGGTTTTAGGTAATAAAAACAAAAGGGGAAGATCTTTATGGGAGATGTTGAAGATCTTTCACCATGATTAGAAGATTACGTTCCGAGTTTCCAAAGACACTAAACTATTACGGTCCTTTGGTGTCGGTTTTTGTTATGTATTAAGTATTCCGCAAAAGTAATGTAATGTCTATGTATTTTAGGATTTAGGAATCTATAGTAAAGGTGTTTTTTACCATGCTTTTTATTGTGGATTTATAGCAATTTGGGTTATTTATGGAAATAATTAACCTATCATAGAGAATACATGATTGGGTTAATTACTTTTAAGTATGTGACTTTTAGAGTAGTCGATATTATTTGGAGATACAATTTAACGTGGAAAACTACATAAGAAAATTATTCTATGTTTTGGGTATCAATATTAGTTTGGATTATATTAAAATATTTTATGGACAATTTTTTATTGAATATTATTTATTGAACTTTGGGTATTGTTGGTTTAATTTTTGAAATTAAGATTAGTATTTCTTTCTCTAAAGTAATATCATTTTTGCGGATCATCTGATATTTTACTAACCATTTTGGTTTTGGTTAATATCTAAAGAAAAGGTAAATATATAGTTCATCCATTTTGGATTATGTGATTCCCAATAAGTTTATTCTAGCGCTTCAGGTGTGACCTAGTCATATTTAACACTCATAATTTAGAGTGAAAGATGAGTTTGTGGTAAGAATTAGATAAAGTATGAAACTCAACTTGTAAAGTATTTTTTTTTCTTATTCTATTAATAAATTAATTATTAAACATTAGGAGAGGGATCTTAAAACCAAAAATGTGTTATCCTAATGCTTTATGTTTTTTTGACCCGATGATATTTTAAATCGTTATAGATTGATGGCTTTGAGGCCCTCAATTTTACACTTGTTTGTGATTGATTTTCTCAATCACTACCTATATATATTTACGTTTTCCCTCCAATTATGTGTATCTAATTTCCATCAATGTTCTCCTAACCGAGATCATAATTTAGTTGTGACCTTTTCATCTCCTTTTCCCTCTTATTAAGACTAAATTTTATTAATCCAATTTTCGATGTGGGTTTTCCACAAATGTATTTTTCTATTTTTAACCTTTTATTTTCTAAGAAAAATTTCAAATTGAAAGGATGAAATTTATTAAATGAGGGGATAATGTAACACCCCAAGATTACATAGTATGTTATTTTCTTTAAATTCAATAGCTTTCACTACACGCAACACTGGGTTCGAACGCACCACGACTTACCAAACTAGTCGTTCAAAAGCAGTTATGAATAGTATTAACTGGATTTTGAATTTTATATACTAAATATAATTTTAACTTATGTATTATGTGTTTCATAGACATATTATAAGAACAAATTCAATTTTTCAAATAAAAAATGTATTTTTAAAAAAATCAATTTTACCACTTTTTAATAGCGAACCATTTTTAAATCCAATATTTGACCCTTTTACATTTTTATTTTGAAAAAATAAAACTCTTCTTTAGAATCAGGGCATAAAAATTTACTTTGGATGAAATTTTGGTATTTTTCTAATAATATTCATTTTTTTATGAATAGTGAGAAATAATGTATTTTAATTCAAAACTACCTTTTAATATAATTTATTTATATGGTTAGATTATATTTTAAATTAATTTATAAGTGTAATTAGATTATATTTTTACCCTTTAATCCAATTTTAGTCATTGGAATTAATTTCACTTTGAAATTATACATAAACAAGTGGCAATCATTTGATAGTTACTGTTTCTTAAAAACACACTGTTTGTTTTGACAACGGGAATTAATTTTAAATTAATTAATCCAACTTCTATGTTTTAAATTTGGTAAAATAGAAATAATTTTTGAATTCGGAATATCAAATATATCTTAGGCTGAATTTTTGATATTTTTATAAAAAACTTCAATTTTTGATGAATAGTGAAACCACTAAGTAGTAGTTAAAAATCCGACTTTTTCATTTAAATGAAATTTTACTGCTTCTGTGAATTGAATTTCGAAAATAAAAGATACATGGTTGTTATTAGTAAGTAAAATTTGGTTCAATAAGATGAAAATAATTTTTGGTGAATACTAACTTTTGACTTTTATTTACCGCGGTTAAAGATAAATAGGGTAATTCAAGGTAAAAAGAATATTATAATAATACAAAATTACCTTAACACTTATCCTAACCTTATTGGATGAATCATGACTGACCATTTGAATCCTTGAGTCGATTTGGGGACCCCATGGAGCCACTTAAGAATGATAATGACACTTTATTTTAATTAACTTAAAGTAAAGATAAAAATGACATTAACAAATATCTTTTAGTATATAAATTTTTACATGGGGTTATATAAATCATCTTTTCAACTATAAATAATCATTGGAAAGATAAAAATATTTCCTGAATTATGTTAATTTGTTTATAATTTTTAGACATCAAATAAATTAAATTATTTATGACACAATAATGATGTAGTATTTAACTCATTAATAAATTATTTAAATAAATATGATTATTAATATTAAAATAATATCCAAAACTGTCCAATTATTATTATATGATTTTATTTCAACCATGATTCATCTTATCTTATACTTTAATTAGTTTTGGACCATTATAAACCTAATATCACTATATAATAAAATAATATTTTCACACATTCCTAAAGAGTCACTCCTCCCCCTTATAAAAGGACACCACTTCTAACCCATTCCACACACCTCTCAAGACCCTTGGCTCGTCTAAAACCTGCCAAAATAATCTCTCAAGATCCCCATATTCCTCCTATAAGCCTTACCTTAGTCAGAAGACACTTCAAAAAGTCCTTTTGATTCAAACCAAAGGAAGTTACCCAAATTAATGGTAACGTTTTCTCTTAAATTATTTTGTTTTATTTCGTTTTATTTTACTTCTAAAACCCCCTAAACACTTTTTATTACTTTATTTTATATCGACACAAGTATCCTAAATATACTAAGATTTTGTTATGAGAAGGATTCTAACTACACTTACACACACCTCCATCTAATGGGTGAAGAATATACTGTTTATGTGGATGGCAAACTAACGCCTCATGAAACGATGATTGTTCGATTATCTCCTACCGCAACTCATGGTGGCCATTAAGATGTAACTTTATTTATATTATATATATATATATATATATTATTTTTATGTTTTCTTTTTTACTTTTTTATTTTCCATTTATATCATTACTTTAAGGTTTCTATTATGGGTAAAACGCGATAATTTCATTTGAGGAAGTGCGGACTACCACCCCCTCAAAATGATATGACTTGTTAATGCCTTATGTGGTACATATAAAGGATGAACCTAATGATATTATATATTATATTATACTTTAATTATAATATAACTATATATAATTATGTTTTAATTCCACTAAAATACAAAATATAAATGAAAGTAGTGTTCACGCGTACGTACGGCTTACCGTCTCCATGAACGGTACATTTCATTTCTTATCTCCAAATGTTATGTACTATTATATATATATATATATGTATATATATATACTGTATATATAATATATATATGATATGTAAATCATTTATATAATTATGGGACAATGGACTTTTGACCATATGGAAAAATTTTAATTATAACAAGTTCATTTTTTACTCAAGTTCCAAACATCGATTAAATATCCAATATTAACTCAAATAATTAACTAATTGTTATAGCAAGGTAATAAGTGATATAAAAGGAATAATAAATTTGAAAAATTTTCTTAATCAATTAGAAATTAACTTAAGTTTATTATTTAGTAAGAACAAGGAACATACAAGATAAGTCGGACTTGAGGTAAGGGGTTTCTTATCTCCCTTTTAATTCTCTGAGATTTCCATTGTTCGCCACTTATTTATTGGATGTGGTGTATTGTGTACTGCCATTTTATATATATTATCATGATTATATTTATATTCATGGTATTTTGTGGTTCATTTGGTGGTTATTAACTTTTTTTCATACAACTCGATTGATTACAACGAAGTAAGGGTTTTTCATCTCACTTTTTATTCCCGTGGGATTCATGCTATATTGGCAACTATTTCATTTTGTGTGTCATATTTACTATCCATGATTGTATTCTTGGTGTAATATACTTTAATTTTTGGGTATTTACATCTTCATTGTATGATCCTTCTTTCATGGGTTTTATGATTCATATGTTACCAAATCGGTAACGAAATTTCAAATTTCAATTTCCACTCAGTGGGCTTTATGCATACTTCATTGATTATTTTACTCCAAGATGATGTGTGCAATCACTATTTATTATTTATTTAGTAATTTCCACTCCCCTTTTTGTGGATGTAATTTTGATACACATAATCACTCCATTGATAATTTTTCAAGTCATTGATATAAACTTAATCTTAACTCAATTTTCATTCATTGATTTAAACATCCAAGTCATTGGTGTTGTTTTTACAAGAATATGTGTGAATGTACTCTGATTAATTTACACTGAATATCCAATCATATTGAGTGTATTTATATTTTTCACACATAATTATGTCATTGATTTATCCTTTACTTAAGGATACTATCTTTATAAGGGATTTCATCTCAATTTACATTCCTTTGAGACTTCTTTGTTGTTATGCACCAATTCACTTTTATATGGTGTACATACAGTCCTTTTACATAGTATATAAGGAAATCCTTTATTCTCAAGATATTATAAAGTTTTTATTACCTCAATTATTTGTATTCAAGCATCTCTCATTTGGTTAGGAACTCTAACTAAAATATCATTTTAAATGTTTTAAAATTTTATTCTTATAAATATTTCTCATTAATGTCCATGTTTTAAAAATGGTTTTAAGGATTTATTTATATGGAAATTAATGTTTTAAAATTAAAATTCTTTTTAAAAGTTTCAAAGTGGTATGGGACACATTGATTAAAAAATCTATTTTTAAACGGCTTCTTGAAAAATAGTTTCACTTTTAAATGTTTTCAAGAAAAGGTGGGATATTTCTCTCAAATAGTTTTGATGATTATTTTCATCAATGACAATATCCTTCATTATTCTCAATTGAGATCAATCTGTTATAATACAATCTTCCATATTTTATTTAATGAGTTATGTTTGACTATGAATGTGCTATTTTTATACCATTTATGGTTTTTGGTTAAATTATTGACATTTCGTATGCTAGTTTTAATACAAATGTTTATTTTATGTTTCAAACATTTCATATGAGGAATTCATTGGACTTAGTAAGTGACGGGTGGAGCCCGCTATATCTCTTTGATGCATCGGTAGGTATCATGAGACAAACTAGTTTCTTGGCACAAGGCCTTGAAAAAATCTTATTTGTAGTTTTGGAAAAAGGCCTTGACTATGTGGTTATGATGTCCGGAATTATGCATTCCATCATTATGAGATTAGATATTGATATTTCTTATGGTTAGACTACTAGTAGAATACCCATGACTATGTTTTATTATGGAATTATTTACTCAGCTCATATTCCTACCATAAAGTGTTCATGTTTATTATTTGTAAAGTCATGTGTTTTCAATTACTCACTGTGCCTAATTTTTAGGTTATCTTCCATTGTATTGATTACTCTTACTGAGCATTTGAGTTCACCCCTTTCTCATGTTTCATTTTCCTAGGATATGAATAAGTTAGTTATGAGTGACTTGTAGGAATAATCTTGGAAGCTTGGATTTTTCTAATGGAATAAATTAGTGTTGTTTTTATTTTCAAGTTGTAGTGTTGAACATATGTATGTTTCTTGTTTCCAAGACTACTAAACTGATCGGTCCTTTGGGACTTGATTCCTTATAATCATTCCAATGTATTAAAACAATGCATTGGCTCCTGGATTCTGGGGTCAGGGCATTACATCAAGAGCTTTACATAAAGCTAGTGCTCTCAGAGTGTATCCAAAACTATCTATTGGTGTGTGGTGTGATCCTCCTCCGACGCTGATTATATCAAGATGTCATCATTGAAGACCACCATGAAGAAGTGGAGGTAAGGTTGGAAGATCCTGTTCATGAGACACATAAACATTTTCAGAGTGTTGGTCATTCCGAAGGGAATCACCAAGAACTCGTAATGGCCATACCGACATCTGAAGGTCATCTTCGGTACGTACTCATCCTGTTACCTGAGCTGGTGATAGCCAGATCTACGGTCTGTCTTTGAAAACCATCGAGATCCCTTTAGCTGGTGGAAGAGATCATCAATCCTCAAGAGTTGATACTTGTTCTTCATGGTCACCTGGTTATGGCGTCGATAATCCATACAAAGCCTCAGACTCCCATTTGGCTTCTTGGTGAACAAAATTGGGGATGCCCATGGAGAAACAGTGGGCCTTATGAACCCCTTCCTCTGTAAGTCCTCCAACTATACCTACAACTCATGAAGCTCTGTGGGGTCCATCTAACATACTAGGGTAGATATCGGTGCCATCATAGGGTACAAGTCGATATAGAAGTCTATCTATCTATGAGGAGGTAGTCCCGGGACATCATCAAGAAAGACATCTACATATAAGTCCACCACTACAGGATAACTCAGACTCCTCATGTCAAACTGCTCTGAGGGTAAGGTTATCCAACTGACGAGTGATCGGCTTCACCCTCCACCAAGTAAGTCCATCTTGTGCTGCAAAGTTTCCCTTCTCTCCAGTGAAGGAAAACCTGGTCCCATCCTCACAGACACACCGCACTTTGTGCCTAAAACATTCGATCTGAGAATGGACTATGGATAGCAAGTCCATACCCAAGATGACATCATAAGGCCTCGAAGCTGCTACTAGGAGATCCCAGCCAAAGATCTTACCTCCTAGAGTGAGATCACACTATCTTCACCAGTGTGTAATCATTGAATCTTATCCCGTAGGAGTCTCTAACCATAAAAAAATACTCTGAATTTTATATAGGATTGACATAAGGCAATAAGGTGCCGCTATAATTTTCATATAGGATTTTATAACATCACTAATATGTTATATATATCTATATAATTCATGTAACATAAAAAAATAATCTTAATTTTATTACTTTTAAATTTTTTAAAAACATTTATTTTATTTTTGTATTATATAAACAAGTACTATTTCAGTGTTGCAAAATAATTTTAGGTAATTATTCCACAACTAAAAATTCTTAGTAAATTTATAGGATAAATAAATTATTTCATATTTCATATAATCATTTATAACAAATCATTCCATATTTTTATCATTATAAAAAAATTTAAGATATTAAAATATAATATCATCTTATTTTTATTAATTACAAAAAATACTACTAAGGTCATTATCGAAGGAATGTGACCAAATAATTACAAAAATTCCAATAGAATATTATTAATGTCAAATGAAACTAGTGAAATTAAATAAAGGAATTTTTTTTATCTATATGTTATATTCCATTTTTTTAAACTGATTTTAAGCATTTTACCATTACTGAGGTGACAACTACATTTCTAGGTTACTATTCATCATCCTCATCAGGTATTTATTTATTCAAAGAGAGAATGTATAGCAAAAAGACACAACCTGCAAGAGTTGGGAATGTAAGCAAGGGGGTTAGGGGGTCTAAAGTGGTGGAGGTTGAGGGAATCCCCTCCGATGAGATTGACCCCCACCGACTTTAGGCTAATCAGATCATGCATGAATATGCTATCAGACCCAAAAACATCTAACAAAGCTAGGTAGTCTGTGACAATATTTACCTCCTGCCAAGTGTGCCTCACTATGGTTCTACAACAAGGATTCTTCAACATTTTCAAATGGTATACTCAATCGACCAAGGGGTGACACCAGGACCATGCAGATCATTGTGGAAGACCATTGAATATATTTCATCCTCCATGGTGTCTAGCCTTTGCTGACGAAACACTCTAATCCCCATGAGTATTTCCATTGCCTCAGCCTAGAGGGATGAACCTCGGTCCGGCCAGATAATAAATCCTAGAATTACTGAATTGTTGCCATCACGAACAACCCACCCACCACACATGACCCTCGTGACATAAGTGAAATATTTACCATATTTGGAACCTCTAGATTATATATATGGAATCATTTTTTCAATATTAAATTAATAATAGTGTATTAATTAAATTTTAACATAATTTCAAAAAACTCATTGAAAAATGGTTTTTAGATAAATGTGTTTTTAAGCACAATACATAACATATACCAAAATAACTTATAATGTTTATTACATTGTAATTTATTAGATTATATCTAATTAAAAGAGACTTATTTTACATTAATATAAAATTAATAACATGATGGGACTTTTAAATTACTTGATTTAATTAAATGAAGTGAAAGTTTAGAAAATTTCTCACTATTTAATGAAAAATAAATCGTTTTTACAAAAATCTAAAAAAACCCTAAGTTGATATTGACATGTTGATTTAGCAAATTATATTAATTCCCAAAAATCAAGTCTATAAATAATTATTTTAATTATTTATAATTATATCTCAAAAAAATCAATAAACCCCATTTTTGGAAAAATAATTGAAATAAAAAATTACTTTACTAAAAATATGTTATGCGTATTTTATGAATTAAAAAATAAATTTTAATTATCAAAAATTTTATGTATATTATTTGATAACAAGGTTATTCATATTCATACTGATATTTTAAAAACAAGTTTATAGTGGCCAAAAAATATTATTTTTAAGGTTTATCGGTGCTCAATAAATCTCGATGTTTGTTAAAAAATCATTCGAGAAAAGTACTATTTTAAACTAATTTTTCAGATCATTATAAAAAATGGTTAAAAAATCATAAAATTATTTTTAAAAAAAATATTAATTTATTAAATTGTTTTACCATCACACAAAATAAGAATGCTAAATTATTTTTTCATTACTTAAATAATAAATTTCATTGAAATTATTAATTAATAGGGACTAATTTATATTTTCTAATTAAAATTTAGAAATCCTATAAAAAATTTCTTTAAAAAATATCCCACATTACAATTGAAATTATTTCTAATCCTATTTATTAATTATTAAACTATGGAAAAAAAATATTATCAATCCATTTATATTAAAAAAATCAAATATTTTAATACATTTTTTTTAATTAATATATTTAATTAAATATTTAAAATTAAATAAAATAAAGAATTTATCAATAAGATTTTTATAAAAAATATTATTAAAAAATCATTATTTAATATTCATTTTATTTAAAAAAACTATATACATTACATTAGATAAATTATTTTATGTGATATATATATGAAATATAAAGGGCATTATTTATATAAACTATAAGAAAATATTTCCAATTGGGGGGTATTGTGTGGGTGAATATATCAGTCTTGCATTATTTTTATTTACTTATATTTATATTCATTTTTTAATTTTTCTAATTATGTTTAATTTTCTTACCTTGAAATTTTTATTCTATTAAAATATTATACCTTAATGGAATATGTCATTTTTCATTTTAGTTTGGTTTCACTGTTAAGAAATTATATCCAACACACATTCATTATTTAAAGGATATTTCACACTATAAATTTGGGTAGTTGCATTATACCCCCTTAATAAATTTTCCATTGAAATCTCAGGAATTAGATAAAAATATGTATTTTTTATCACTACATATTTGGTTCCCTACAAATATTTCTTAAATTGATTATGTCTACATAAAACAAATAATATATTTATGTTCCATTTTCATAATAAATTACATCTATGATCCCATATATGTACCGATTATTCCTCATAATAGTAATCATGTTCTAGTGTTACAACCTACGATTTTTTTACATCTGATGGATCTTGTTTTTCTTTTTAAAATGTCATCCATATAACATATCATGCTCTTGGGAGAGGTTTTGTGTAAGTTCCAATACGTATATTATATTCCCCATGAGTTCATGAATTTTAAATTATTTTATGTATCATTGTTATAGATTCCATATCATTCTAATTATCAGAACTCTCTTCCATTATGATATTTAATGGAATAGATTTTCACTAACCTAAAACTCCAGATGTAACATCCTAGGTAAATAAAGAATATGACATTTTTATATTTATTAATATTTGTGAATTAAATATTAATTTTACTTAAAAGTGGATGTTATGTCTGATATCGTACTCAACTCGCAACAACGAGTTTCTTTGAAATCTTATGTTGCACACAATATTGAGTTATACAGAAAAATAATATAATAATATTATTATTTTAAAATGGTAATTAATTCCTAGCCGTTGTATTTGTGAAAATGAATAGAGCTAACTAAAATATGATTATACATATATTTTAAATGACTTTACATGTATTACAATAAATTTTAGAGGCTTAAAATAAGAATGAATCCTATTTTAAGAATGAAATACTCTTATATTCTTTAAAAGACTGTTTTACTATCTTTTGAGGGGGAACCCTTTTTAAATCTAGTTTTTGTCACTTTTATATGTTATATTTGAAAAAATAAAACTCTTCTTTAGAATTGGGACATCAAAATTTACTTTGGATGAAATTTTGATATTGTTTTGATAATGTTCATTTTTTAATGAATTGTCAAAAATACTGTATTTTAATTCAAAACTGCCTTTTAATATAATTTATTTATATGGTTTGATTATCTTTTTAATTATTTTTAAAGTGTAATTAGATTATGGTTTTACCAATTAATACAATTTTGGTCATTGTAAGTAATTTCACTTTTAAATTGGATATAAACAAGTGTCAATCTTTTGATAGTTATTATTTCTTAAAAAACACGCTTTTTGTTATGACAGCGGGAAATAATTTTAGATTAATTTCTGCCACTTCTGTGTGTTGAATTTGAAAAAATGGATTCCATATTTGGAATCAGAAGGTTAAAATTGTGTAAATAGGTAACTTTTATTTTTAGACATTATGAATATTTACTTCGGTAAATATTTTATTTACCATGGTTAAAGGATAAATATGGTAAATAAGGGTAAAAACAATATTAAAATAAATTTTAGTTACCCTAAAATGTGTCATAATCCTATTGGTTGATACATTTCCGACCATGGTCATCCTTGGGTCTTTTTTGGGACCCCATGGATCCACTTAAGAGTGATAATGACACTTTATATTAATTAATTTAAAGTGAAGGCAAAAATGACATAAAAAAATATATTTTAGTAAAACAATTATCACATGGGGTTATATAAGTTATCTATTCAACTATAAATATTAATTATAAATATAAAAATATTTCATATATAATGGTATTTTTTATAATTTTTAGACATTAAATAAATAAAAAATTTATGAAACAATAATAATGGAGTGTTTACCTCATTAATGAATGATTTAAATAAATATGATTATAAAAACTAAAAAAATATCCAAAACCTGTCCAATTATTATTGGATTATTTTATTTCAAACATGAGTCATCTTATATTCTACTTTAATGAGTTTTGGATCTTTTCAAACCGAATATAATTTTATAATAAAATAATATTTTCAAACTTTCCTAAAGAGCCCCTCCTCCCCCTTATAAAAAGTCATCACCTATAACCCATTACCCACACCTCTCAAGCCCCTTGTATCATCCAACATATGCCCAATTAATCTCCCTACATCTGTATCCTCCTCCTAGAAGCCTTACCTGAGGCATAAGTCACATCAAGAAAACATTTTGGTTCAAACCAAATGGAGTTACCTGATTTAAAGGTAACGTCTTCTCTTAAGTTCTTTTCTTTAATTCAAATTATCCAACCCCCTAAACTTGGTTTATTCCTTTATTTTATAACAAAACTTGTATCCTAAATATAATAGGTTGTTTTTATGAGAATTATTCTAACTAAACTTACACACACATCCATCTAATAGGTAATGAACATACTGTTTCTGTGGACGACGAACTACTGCCTCAAGAAACGATGATTGTTCAATTATCTCCTACCGCCTCTCATGGAGGCCATTATGATGACACTATATTTATATGTAATATTTATTATATTTATGTTTTCTCTATACTTCTGCATTTTTTATTTATATCATACCTTTATGGCTTCCATAATGGGTAAACACGATAATTTCATTTGATGAAGTTCGGACCACCACCCCCTCAAAGTGATATGACTCCTTCATGCCATAAGTGGGATGTATAAAGGATAAAGTTACTGAAATTATATATGATATTATACTGGAATTATAATATACCTATATATCATTAAGTTTTAATTTCATTAAAATATGAAATAGAAATGAAAGTAGTGTGTGCGTACGTACAACTTACCGTCTCCTTGAATGGTGCATTTCATTTTTTACCTCAAAATGTTATGTACTATTATAAGTACATATATATTCTGGATATATATGAAATATATGATATCTAAATCATGAATATAATTCTGTATATAATTTAATTTTGATGACATGGATAATTTTTAATTATAACAAGTTCATTTTTTACTCAAGTTCCAAACATCAACAAAATGTCCAATATGGACTCAAATAATTAAATAATTGTTATAGCGAGGTAATAAGTGATATAAAAATATTATTAAACATGAAAAAGTTATTAAGAAAGTATAAATTAACTTAATTTTATTATTTTGGAAGAACAATGAACAAACTAGTCAATTCAAACACGAGGTAAGGGGTTTCTTATCTCACTTTTAATTCCATAAGATTTCCATTGTTCGCCACTTATTTATTGCTTGTGGTTTATTTTGTATTTCCATATGATATATATTATCTTGATTATATTTATATTCATGGTATTTTTTGATTAATTTGATGGTTATTAAATTTTTGGTCATACGACTCGATTGATTGCTACGTGGTAAAGTGGTTTTCATCTCACTTTTAATTCCCGTGAGATTCATGCTATATTTTCCACTATTTCATTTTTTCTAGTGTATATACTTCCCATTATTGTATTAAATGTGTAATATATTTTAATTTATTTTTATTTACATCTTAATTGTATGATCCTTCTTTCATGTGGTGTATCTTTCGTATGTTACCAAATCGATAAGGGAACCTTTCACCCTCCTCTTTTTAAAAGACTTCTTTTTGTCATGTCTTTTAATTTACATCTTCTTATGTTGGGATATGTTCTTCTATATCCTTATTACTGTAAATTTTATTTTCAAGTGATGAGATACTCTTTTCTCTCTCATTAACTCTTTTTCTGAAATTTTAAGTGATGTCGTTAGCCTGCCAAATTTTTGTAAGGGAACTTCTTAACCTAATTTCTATTGTTTGGGTTAAATGTCTACTTCTTGATTATGTCGTGCTATTAATATGTGTGAATAACCTATGATTTTTTTATACTTAATATACACTTATATTGGGTTTATTTATATTTTTCACACATATTAATGTCATTTATTTGTCCTTAATCTAAGGATATCGTCTTTATAAGGGATTTCTTCTGAATTTACATTCCATTGAGACTTCATTGTTTTTTTTGCACCAATTAACTTTTATATGGTGTATATATTTCCCTTTGACATATTATATCATGAATATATTTACTCCCATGATATTATAATGTTTTTTTAAAGTTATTATTTAATTATTTTTATTCAATTATTTTATCAAGTGGTAAGGGACTCTTTAACTATAACAATTTTTTAAATGTTTTAAAGAATTATTCTTCTAAATATTTCTCATTAATGTCCATGTTTCAAAATGGTTTTTAGGATTTATTCATATAGACATTAATGTATTAAAATGTTAATAACTTTAAAATTTTCAAAGTGGTATGGGACACTTTGATTCAAAAATCTCTTTATTAAATGTTTTAAATGGTTTTGAAAATAGTTTTGATAAAGCATTGATTACATTAATATCCTGAAATGATACATTGTGATTTCAATGTGCAATATTTTATCTTTACTTCATTATTGTTTTATGTGTTATGATATAAAATGGTACTTGGACATTTGACGGGTCTTTACATGATAAACCAAATGATGGGTGGTTCCGTGATAAACCAGGAAGGGTGGTTACATTAAACCTCCAATTCATTAGGTATGGAAGTCGGCTATATGGTTATTCCATTAAGTGATATGTGCGGAAGTCGACCATATGGTTATTCCATTTAAGTATGTTTTTTCCCAAGTTACCTATATTTGTTATGTGTTCTTTATATGGGTTTTATGGTAATATTTTTGTCACAAAAGGGAAAGCAATGATCTTTTATTTAGTGAAGAGTATTTACTAATTCATAAAGGTGAAAACTATGACTTATGATAAGGTATTCATGGTTTAAGGTTTATTTTGAAAAAATAACAGTTTTCCTTCTTTGTGTAATTCTTTACTGGTCTTTTTATGCTCATCCCATGTTTTTAAAATGTTTTTCACATGACATAAAGTGGACAAGGATCAAAGATGGGATCACAAAAAATTCATGTTGTCTAAAACATATAACTAGACATGAATATTTTTTTAAAGAGTTTTTATTTTATGAAAAAGATAGAAACTGAGTAGAAGTGTCTACATTATAATTTTTGATATGTAATGTAATAGATATGGCCTAATTCTCTAAAACTCTAAACTTGAAAAGATCCTAAATGGGAATTATTCATTTAATTCATGATTATGTAATGTTATAAGGCTAGGTCCTTATACCAGATATCATCACCGATTAATTATATATATATATATATTCCATGTTCCACTTATATCAATGATTGGATAGAACCTTATATATCATATATTAACAAGTTTGGGTTATTATACCATTATATCTCTATATTCACCATATAATGTTTCTGTTATACTTCTAATCCCATGAAGATCCCCTTATGGTTCCATTGGAATATAGAAATGGAAATAGTTATTATGTGATAATTCAACATGAGGAATATATTTATCTCATCCTCCATTAAGATATATCGCTAATGTATTTGAACTTCCATGTAAATTATAAATTGTACCTTTAAAGTCACTATCAATTTAAGGATAAGAAATAATGATAAATTTTAGTTTTAAATCAAAATATAAGTAGATACTTATATAGAACATTGAACTCATCATCAAATATCAATTAGGTGAAACTGAATGTGGAACACCATATAGCCTTCAATCATTACTAAATATATCTTATCATGTTCATTAGGTGAAATATCCTCTCAAAAATAATGAATAATTCCCATATTATAAATTCAAAAAGCTCTAACAGATGGAATATTTTATATTAGAGGGCCTCGGAAATACTATAATGAAATCAATGGTGATGTTAAACCACTTAAATTTAGGTATGGGAAATATTTTAATAATCCAATTTTAATTTATACATTTATTCTTAGCATTCTAGTAGATCTTCATAAAGATATACACTTTGAAATATACCTCTTTATTTTTTTCCTTTTAGAAACTATCCATACGTTATGTTTACATCACTATACTTATTTGGTGAATAAATACATTGGATAAATATGAATTATCCAAAATCTCATTCAAGAATTTTTTCATGTATAGGACAGATGTACAAGTTCTAAATCATTTAAATTTTTATTTTTTGGGGTTGAATATCTGAATAGTTCAAACCATCTTATATAGATCCATATAATTATTTTGTTATTTTGTGATATTATCATAGATATATGATTAATTAATCAATTTGGAATGATTTTATTTAATACCTTTCATTATCATTTACATGTATATATTTTTCATATCAAGGAATTTTGGTTCTCATTTGATCATAATCATGGATATGATAACATGATTCTTTATGTAACGACCCAAAATTTCATTAATGGAAAATCCCTCTTGATCCAGTTAAATGTTTCTTTATGAAAAAAAAAATGTTTTTTATAAGATGTCAACTTCTTTAGTTTAACGTTAAGATTTGTGACCGTTACTTTTATAGCCGTTGAACAGTGATCATCTGGGTAGTTTAAATATAAGGCTTTAACGAACCAATTTTCTACTCAGACAAAGGAAGCGATGGCCTCATCCAGTAGAATTGCCCCTTACGAAGCCCATTTGTCGGAGCTCGGAAAGGAGGTGGCGTCTTTGGGATTTGACCTTGACCAAGCCCAAGCTGAGCTTCATCAAGTCAAGCTCGAACGTGATCGTCTACGGGAAAAATGGAAGTTGATAGAGATTACCACTCGAGCGATGTTATCCGAGCAACCCCAAGAGTCTGTCACCATCGCACACCTTACCCTTAGGTCTTATGCGGCTATTTTAAGGGGTTATGTAACAAATAAGTAGCACCATGTTCATGTACATTATTATTATTTTTTTGTATATAATAATGAATATAATTTCTAGTCATTTTTGATACATTGTAATTAGTTTTTAAAGTACAAATGGTGTTTTTAGTTATTATTTAATTAAGAATTATATTTTATTAAATTAAAGGATTTTTCAATTAAATAATATTTTAATAAAATATTATTATTAATATTAAATTATTTTTTATTAAATATAAATGATCTTATAATTTTATGAATGCAATTAAAATTTTTATTAAGGTTTGAAAGCCATTTCTGTCAAAACCCGTGAATTTTTTATAAATGTCGGTTTTTATTTTAAAAGTGAAAATTCACATATTTAGAAAATTATTTAGATAAAATAAATATTATTTTTGGAATCAGGACGTCGAAATTATCCAACGGTGAATTTTTCATAATTTTCTGAGACAGTCAAATTTTTGGGTAAAAATTAAATATCATTTAAATATATAATGTGTTTTATGACATCATAATGACCCAATGGTGATGTAATAAAATACCATAATCCTTATGTTAGGCCAATATATGTTTTATCATTAAAATAATGAGGTTTTGGGTTTGTTTGACTCACTTTTCAAAGCATTAATGGAGCCCTCAAGACTTATTCAACACCTTGCCTTTTTAAATTAATTTCCATGGGAGTGTGACTCACCTCCACATAAGCAACCCTAATTTTTTAATAAGTTCGGACCTTGGACTTGTAAACTATTATTTTACTCTTTCATTTTCCATAAACCATGGGCAAATACCATGGGATGGTTTGTGGTTGGATTATTTTAATATAAGGGGTCCCAAACCTAAATAATAAAGAATTCTCTCACCTTTCCTATATAAACCCACCCAAGCTCCCACTTCCTCCTCACTCAAATCCCTTGAAGTTCGTCCAACCTCTGCCCTACTCTCTTTAGAATCCTCCCAAGGTGCCCCAAGCTCTCAAGAATCCTCTCACAAGCCTCCCTCTAGCCTTTGGAAGCACACTTCCAAGTAAGGGGTTTTCTTCCTTTCTCATTTTTTGTCAATTTTCTTTAAGTTGTATTGCCTTTTTATTTCAATTATGAATGTTGGGGTATGGTTTCGAACCTCCCCCATACTGCCCTATTATTGTTTGAATGATGGGAGAACCCTTTCTCTCTCATTAAATGCCTCCCATGTACAGCCGTTACTATGCCGAAATTCCGAAAGGAACTTCTCTCTCTTCTTTTACATTCAAACAATACTTTTGTATCATGAATCTAAATTCCATTTCTATTGTTGGGACATGTATATATATGATCTCCTTACTGTCCATTACATGTAAATATGATGAGGAACCCCTTTCTCTCTCATCAACCTTTTTTTATGAATTCTTATGTCACGCTGTTACGCTGCCGAAATCGCACCGATTTTCTAAGCCAATGTCTTTGTGTAGTGAATACCATGCCCATTTCTCCATCAAGGGTATTCACCTTTATGCACATTTACTTATTGATTATAAAGTTTCATGTATGAATTCCACATTCCTTTATCATGGAATAAATGATTATGTTTTATGAATCCATGTTTTATGATCCATGTGGAACACTTATGCATGAAATGAAATGTTTAAGAAGGGTGCGCCCTTTATAGCGCTCCAATGCATTGGGTAAAGTATAGTATCATGATACGTCATGTGCAATGAGTGTTTACTCATGCTAATTCAAGTGCAACGAGGGTTTACTCGTGCTTCAAGTGCAATGAGGGTTTACTCATGCTCCATGTGCAATGAGCCTTGGCTCATGCTAATTCAATGTTAAGTGTTGTTGCCACATTTCCTTGTTATGATTATCATGATTTATCATGCCTTTATGTTCATGTCTCTCTTATGCTCTATTGATATTCCTATTGCCTAACATGTATTGTACTCCTCATGTTATTCATTGTGTACTCCCTTACTGGGCTTTATAGCTCACCCTTTTCTTATGCATGTCCTCAGGTTATCCCATGCAATGCTAAGTACGAAGGAATGTAGTGGTCATGTAAAGGAAGTTTTCAATAAGGATGTTGTATTTCAAGTTTAAAGTTTTTATGTAATGATCCTAAGCCCCAAAGACACTAAACCTCTTGATCTTCTTTGTTGTATCAAGTGAAGTTTTATGTATTAAAGCATGTTTAAGTTGTAATAAATAGCAGGGTTGTCATAGTTGGTATCAGAGGATAGGTTTAGTTATTTTTGGGATTAGGAAACCCTAGTAAAGCCTTAGATACAAGACTAAGCATAATAAAAACATCCCTAAGTTTTGGTAAATACTAAGTAAGTGGTTTATCAAACAAATACATCCCTGTCTGGATACGAGCAGGTAGAGGCGGCTCTGGCACAGATGTATCCTAGGGGTAAAACCCGAAAACACCGCTTTGAGCTAGACTTGAACGGGAACTGGTGCACGACAACGGGCCTTGCTGCACTCTTGGTTACGACACTCCTGGGGGATATGTTTTGATAAATTCACAATCTTAGTATGAACCCTTATTAAGGAAAAAATGCCCCTAAGAATATATGTTAGAAGGAAGATCATGAAAAGCCTGGATTGAATCCTATAGAATCATGAGTTAAAGAGATTAAAGTTTATTTATAAGTCATCAACTTTTGTCTTTGGATTACCCTTTATGTGTTACCCCTAACTTTCCTTTTATTCCAGCCAATGGCCGGTAATAGGAGAACTCGGGCTAAAAACCGTTGTGAAGATCAGTGTGATGATTGTACTTATGAGATGCCCAATCCAATGGGAGCGGGAATCGCGAACTTTGTCACGCTTCTCTCTCAGCTAACTCAAGTTTTGAATAGAAACACTGGTCAAGAGGAACGTTCAACCCCCCCTAAGAAAGAACAAGTCGCTATTGAAAGCTTCATGAGACAAAGGCCTCCTACTTTTAGTGGATCATCTGATCCCATGATTGCTGAACAATGGATCAACTCCATTGAAAAGATATTCTCCATCCTCCAATGCTCTGAAAAAGAGAAGGTTCTCCTAGCGGCTTATCGTATGGAGGGTGAAGCTGATAAATGGTGGACGTTGATCAAAAATACGAAGCCTGAGGAGGAGATCGAGGCTTTGGAATGGAAGGTATTCCGGAATATGTTTTTCGATAAATATTTTCCAAGCACCCTCCGTCTTAAGATGGAAAGGGACTTCCTTTCCCTCAAGCAGAAAGATGAGGAATCTGTGGGAGCGTATGAGGCAAACTTCACAAGGCTTGCACGATACGCCTCCGGCTTTGTCGTTACCCCCAAATGCAAGGTTGACCGCTTCTTTGGTGGGCTGAAGCCTAGCTTGCGGAAAGCATTAGCGATCCGTGACTTTGACAGCTATGAGGAAATTGTCCGATGTGCCCTCAAGGTTGAAATGAAGATCGGATAATCACAGGGGTATCATGGGGACAAGAAGCGGAAGGTGGACTTCAATGCTGGTGGTCCGATGGATAAATCCAACGGCGCTAAGAAATTCCAGCACCCAACCTGCCAAAAGTGTGGAAAGAAGCACCCTGGAAATTGCCATAGGGGGACAAGAAAATGCTTCAAGTGTGGAAGAGAAGGGCACCTAGCTGTTAACTGTCAGCAAGAAGGACCCGCAGCTGCGACAGAGGAGAGGAACGCTCCGTTCGAACCTCAACGCGTTGTTCAATGCTTCAAATGCAAAGAACCGGGTCATTTTGCGAATCAGTGCCCTAATCCAAGGGTTATCGGAGGCAATCAACAACCTCCAAGACAGCAAGGAAGAGCTTTTGCCATCACTTCTGCCGAAGTGAACCCCGACAACGAAGTGGTGAAAGGTACGCTAGTTATTCATTCAAGAATAGCGAACGTACTTTTTGATTCAGGTTCTACGCATTCTTTTATATCTCAAAAGTTTAGTAGAACAATCCTTGCACCACCACAAATCATGGAAGTAAAGATGTCGGTAAGTACGGCAAATGGGGCAATCATTGCATCCCATGAGTATAAGTCCTCCCCTGTTATAATATGTGGATTGAATTTCCCGGCGAACCTCGTCATACTCCCTTTGGTGGAATTTGATACAATTCTTGGCATGGATTGGATTTCCTTATATAGAGCCAACATAAATTGTCGGGAGAGGGAAATCACACTCCATATGGAGAATCGACCCCCGATTCTTTACAAGTGTCAGGAGGAAGATGAATCTCCTTTAGCTCCATCATCTCAAGCATGGATATTACTGCCTTATGAGCATGCATATCTGGCTCAGATGATTGAGTCCAAGGAAGAAACCACCCTTGAAGAAATGCCTATTGTGAGGGAATTCGCTGAAGTATTTCCCGAGGAACTTCCTGGTCTTCCTCCAAGAAGAGATGTTGAGTTCTCAATTGAACTTATACCTGGGGCGCTACCAATATCCAAGACTCCATATAGAATGGTTGTGGTTGAGCTTGAAGAACTGAAGAAACAACTACAGGAGAATCTGGATAAAGGGTTTATACGCCCAAGTGCATCACCATGGGGTGCACCAGTCCTCTTCGTCAAGAAAAAGGATGGGTCAATGCGGCTTTGCATCGATTATCGTGAACTTAACAAAATCACGATAAAGAACAAGTATCCTCTCCCAAGAATCGATGACTTGTTTGATCAGCTACGTGGAGCACAATACTTCTCCAAGGTCGACTTGCGGTCGGGATATTATCAAGTAAGGGTGAAGAAGGAAGATATCCCCAAGACTGCTTTTCGTACAAGGTACGGGCACTATGAATTCATAGTAATGCCTTTCGGACTCACCAATGCTCCAGCAATATTCATGGACTTGATGAATAGAGTCTTTAGAGATTACCTAGATAAATTTGTGGTAGTCTTTATAGATGATATTCTAATATACTCCAAAACCAAGGAGGACCATGAGGAGCATTTAAGAACTGTACTGGAGACTTTTCGCAAGGAGAAGCTCTATGCCAAGTACAAAAAGTGTGAGTTCTGGTTGAAGGAGGTCTCATTCTTGGGCCATATCATCACAAGCAATGGGATATCTGTGGACCCCTCCAAAACAGATGCAATTGAGGGATGGCCGAGGCCATCATCGGTAACTGATATCCGTAGCTTCTTGGGGTTAGCTGGATATTATCGACGATTTGTGAGAAACTTCTCACGATTGTCCAACCCTCTTACCAAGCTAACTCGAAAGGGAGTAAAGTTTTCTTGGAGTGATGAATGCGAAGAAAGCTTCAAGGAGTTGAAAAGGAGGCTTATCACTGCACCTGTGCTCACTTTACCCACAAGTGGGGAGCTTTTTGTGGTATTCAGTGATGCTTCGAAGAAGGGATTAGGATGTGTGCTGATGCAGAATGATAAAGTGATATCCTATTCCTCAAGACAGTTGAAAATCCATGAGCGAAACTATCCAACGCATGATCTGGAGTTGGCGGCGGTAATCTTTGCCTTGAAAATCTGGCGGCATTATCTCTATGGAGAGAAATGTGAGATATATACTGACCACAAGAGTCTTAAATATATATTCACACAGAAAGAGCTTAATATGCGCCAGAGAAGATGGATAGAGCTCATAAAGGATTATGATTGTTCAATACATTACCACCCTGGGAAGGCGAACAAGGTGGCGGATGCCCTAAGTAGAAAGGATCCAGCAATTCTATCAATGATGAGAATTGAGAAGGATCCAATCTTCTTAGACTTGATGAAGATGGACGTGGGAATCATAAAGAAAGGAACATCATCAATCCTTTCACAAATGATTGCTCAACCATCTCTTTTGGAAAGGTTAAAGGATGCTCAAAAGGATGATGCGAGAATCCAAGAAAAAGTGGAAGCTATCAAAAAGGGAAAATCCTCAGAGTTTAATGTTAATGAAGAAGGAATTGTGCGGTTTGGGAAAAGACTATGTGTCCCATCAAGTTTGGAGCTGAAGAAGGAACTTTTGGATTATGCACATAGTTCAAATTTCTCTATTCACCCAGGGAGAACAAAGATGTATCGAGATCTCCGAGAAAACTTTTGGTGGGATAATATGAAGAAGGAGATCGCTGAATATACATCAAAGTGCCTGGTGTGTCAGCAAGTGAAGGTAGAGAGGCAGAAGTCTAAGGGGATGATGCAACCATTGCCCATACCAGAATGGAAATGGGAGAACATCACCATGGACTTCGTCACTGGACTTCCAAGGACATCCAAAAGCAACAATGCAATCTGGGTTATTGTGGATCGTCTTACAAAGACTGCACACTTCATTGCTATTCGAGAGGATTTCTCTTTGGATCAACTGGCACGGATATATATCAGGGAAGTGGTACGGTTGCATGGAGTACCACTATCTATTGTGTCTGACCGAGATCCAAGATTTACCTCTAAGTTTTGGAAGAGTCTTCAACTTGCTCTGAATACTGAACTGAACTTCAGTACGGCCTATCATCCTCAAACTGATGGCCAATCCGAGCGGACTATCCAAACACTTGAGGATATGTTGAGAGCGTGCTCAATGGACTTTAAAGGAGGGTGGGATCAACATCTTCCTCTAGTTGAGTTCTCTTATAATAATAGTTTCCACTCGAGCATCCAAATGGCACCATATGAAGCCCTGTATGGGAAAAGGTGTAGAACACCGGCATGTTGGGATGAGGTCGGTGAACGTAAGCTGCTTGGACCAGAAATGGTCGAAGAAATGGTGGAGAAGGTGAAAACCATTCAGCAGCATATCAAGGCAGCCCAGAGTCGACAGAAGAGTTATGCAGATAATCGTCGACGAGACCTTGAGTTTAAAGTCGGAGACATTGTGTTTTTACGCATATCTCCGTGGAAGAAGGTCATGAGGTTTGGAAAGAAAGGGAAGTTAAGTCCAAGGTACGTTGTCCCATTCGAGATTCTTGATCGTGTTGGGGCTGTGGCCTATCGACTAGCACTTACACCTACTATGGTCAAGGTGCATGATGTCTTCCATGTATCCCTCTTAAGGAAGTACATACCAGACCCTTCACATGTACTCTCTTCCGAGGTGGTACAATTAGAAGACGATCTTTCTTATGAGGAGCAACCAGTGAAGATCTTAGATCGTAGAGAAAAAGTTCTACGAAATAAGACAATGCCCCTCGTCAAGGTGTTGTGGAGAAACCACAAGTTTGAAGAAGCAACTTGGGAGTCGGAGGATATGATGAAGCTAAGTTACCCACATTTGTTTTAGTGTGGGAAAAGGAAAATTTCGAGGGCGAAATTTCTTAAGGGGGGAATGTTGTAACGACCCAAAATTTCATTAATGGAAAATCCCTCTTGATCCAGTTAAATGTTTCTTTATGAAAAAAAATGTTTTTTATAAGATGTCAACTTCTTTAGTTTAACGTTAAGATTTGTGACCGTTACTTTTATAGCCGTTGAACAGTGATCATCTGGGTAGTTTAAATATAAGGCTTTAACGAACCAATTTTCTACTCAGACAAAGGAAGCGATGGCCTCATCTAGTAGAATTGCCCCTTACGAAGCCCATTTATCGGAGCTCGGAAAGGAGGTGGCGTCTTTGGGCTTTGCCCTTGACCAAGCCCAAGCTGAGCTTCATCAAGTCAAGCTCGAACGTGATCGTCTACGGGAAAAATGGAAGTTGATAGAGATTACCACTCGAGCGATGTTATCCGAGCAACCCCAAGAGTCTGTCACCATCGCACACCTTACCCTTAGGTCTTATGCGGCTATTTTAAGGGGTTATGTAACAAATAAGTAGCACCATGTTCATGTACATTATTATTATTTTTTTGTATATAATAATGAATATAATTTCTAGTCATTTTGATACATTGTAATTAGTTTTTAAAGTACAAATGGTGTTTTTAGTTATTATTTAATTAAGAATTATATTTTATTAAATTAAAGGATTTTTCAATTAAATAATATTTTTAATAAAATATTATTATTAATATTAAATTATTTTTTATTAAATATAAATTATCTTATAATTTTATGAATGCAATTAAAATTTTTATTAAGGTTTGAAAGCCATTTCTGTCAAAACCCGTGAATTTTTTATAAATGTCGGTTTTTATTTTAAAAGTGAAAATTCACATATTTAGAAAATTATTTAGATAAAATAAATATTATTTTTGGAATCAGGACGTCGAAACTATCCAACGGTGAATTTTTCATAATTTTCTGAGACAGTCAAATTTTTGGGTAAAAATTAAATATCATTTAAATATATAATGTGTTTTATGACATCATAATGACCCAATGGTGATGTAATAAAATACCATAATCCTTATGTTCGGCCAATATATGTTTTATCATTAAAATAATGAGGTTTTGGGTTTGTTTGACTCACTTTTCAAAGCATTAATGGAGCCCTCAAAACTTATTCAACACCTTGCCTTTTTAAATTAATTTCCATGGGAGTGTGACTCACCTCCACATAAGCAACCCTAATTTTTTAATAAGTTCGGACCTTGGACTTGTAAACTATTGTTTTCCTCTTTCATTTTCCATAAACCATGGGCAAATACCATGGGATGGTTTGTGGTTTGGATTATTTTAATATAAGGGGTCCCAAACCTAAATAATAAAGAATTCTCTCACCTTTCCTATATAAACCCACCCAAGCTCCCACTTCCTCCTCACTCAAATCCCTTTAAGTTAGTCCAACCTCTGCCCTACTCTCTTTAGAATCCTCCCAAGGTTCCCCAAGCTCCCAAGAAGCCTCTCACAAGCCTCCCTCTAGCCTTTGGAAGCACACTTCCAAGTAAGGGGTTTTCTTCCTTTCTCATTTTTTGTCAATTTTCTTTAAGTTGTATTGCCTTTTTATTTCAATTATGAATGTTGGGGTATGGTTTTGCACCTCCCCCATACTTCCCTCTTATTGTTTGAATGATGGGAGAACCCTTTCTCTCTCATTAAATGCCTCCCATGTACAGCCGTTACTATGCCGAAATTCCAAAAGGAACTTCTCTCTCTTCTTTTACATTCAAACAATACTTTTGTATCATGAATCTAAATTCCATTTCTATTGTTGGGACTTGTATATATATGATCTCCTTACTGTCTATTACATGTAAATATGATGAGGAACCCCTTTCTCTCTCATCAACCTTTTTTTATGAATTCTTATGTCACGCCGTTACGCTGCCGAAATCGCACCGATTTTCTAAGCCAATGTCTTTGTGTAGTGAATACCATGCCCATTTCTCCATCAAGGGTATTCACCTTTATGCACATTTACTTATTGATTATAAAGTTTCATGTATGAATTCCACATTCCTTTATCGTGGAATAAATGATTATGTTTTATGAATCCATGTTTTATGATCCGTGTGGCACACTTATGCATGAAATGAAATGTTTAAGAAGGGTGCGCCCTTTATAGCGCTCCAATGCATTGGGTAAAGTATAGTATCATGATACGTCATGTGCAATGAGTGTTGACTCATGCTAATTCAAGTGCAATGAGGGTTTACTCGTGCTTCAAGTGCAATGAGGGTTTACTCATGCTCCATGTGCAATGAGCCTTGGCTCATGCTAATTCAATGTTAAGTGTTGTTGCCACATTTCCTTGTTATGATTATCATGCTTTATCATGCCTTTATGTTCATGTCTCTCTTATGCTCTATTGATATTCCTATTGCCTAACATGTATTGTACTCCTCATGTTATTCATTGTGTACTCCCTTACTGGGCTTTATAGCTCACCCTTTTCTTATGCATGTCCTCAGGTTATCCCATGCAATGCTAAGTACGAAGGAATGTAGTGGTCATGTAAAGGAATTTTTCAATAAGGATGTTGTATTTCAAGTTTAAAGTTTTTATGTAATGATCCTAAGCCCCAAAGACACTAAACCTCTCGATCTTCTTTGTTGTATCAAGTGAAGTTTTATGTATTAAAGCATGTTTAAGTTGTAATAAAAAGCAGGGTTGTCATACTTTATGTATATGAAAACATCCATATTTTTCTATGAATTTAATGAGAATTTATTTAGAAATAATAATCATCGATCAAAGTTATCAATATCCCATATTGAATATTCTCATATTTTTTTATATATAGGATAAAACCCTATGATGATTATATATATCAAACATCACACCATAAGGATAATTCCCACAAAATATTTAATTAAAAATTTACCATTTATAAATCTAGATAATGAGCGAGGTAAATAATGTGTCTTCGGTAAATCAATACTTATATTCTTAAATTCCTTGGTCCCATAAACTAGACTATTATGAATAATAAAAATCAATTATATAATCTCTTTGATACTGAATAAATTAAACCAAATTTTATTATCCCTAATTACAATATAAAAAAATTATTCAACTACATTCCTAGGCCTTTTTGGTTTACAGTTTTAGATATTTAGGGAAACTATTAGCTAAAAAACTACAATCATTCACGCCCAATAGATATAATTTCAATTTGACCCAGGAAGTAATATTTTAAAATGTGACATTAAAATCTCAAAAAAAATTCCACACATGGTACACTTATAGACATATCATAATTTAAATTATTCTTCATAATCATATGAAATAGGAAAAAAATTAATGAGATGAAATTATATAAAAGGGTAAATAAAATAGATATTAATCAGAGATAATAGTATTGAAAAATTTAAATATGTGTGTACTAAATCATAAATAGGATACTGAACACAAGATCACAAAATCATTCCAAAGAAAAAATGAAACATAATTCACGAGTCAAAGCATGAATCCTTCTACATGACATTAGTAAATAGATTGTGAAAGTACAATTAAAAATCCTAATCCATTAAAAAATAATAGATTAATTTAAAATTAAAATATAAAGAATTAAATTTAAAAATATTATGATAATGAATATAATAAAAATAAAAAACAATATGGTTACATCAAACATCATATTCATATAACCCTTAAAACACTTATAATGAAATAACATCAGTAGTTAATTCTCCCATACTATCTTCAAAGAATAAATTTTTACCAAAATTAATATAGAGATATTTCCTAACCTCATACATCTTTCAATATAATTTCCCTAAATTATAACATCAATTAACTCATAAAGGCTTTCTCTTTTTAAATTTCATGAAATAAAATGCATCTTTTAACCCATAAACACAATAAATTATAGTTAACCCATTAATAAATAAGAAAATAAAAATGGTTTAATGAATACCATATTAAGAGAAAAATGTGAGTGAATGGTTGAACATTGGTGAAATTCAATAAAAATAAGAGATGGAATTTTACTAGAAAATATGAGAGAATAAGTTAAGATAATGAAATCAAAATTAGGAAAGTAAAAGGTTTACAAAAAATTCACTTATATAATTATTAACATCTATTCAAAAGGTAAAATTTGAAAAAAAGAATAAAATTCATATATTTAAATAAGAATGGAATACTATAAATTATGATAAATTATGGATAACTATAATGGAAGTTGAAAAATGTTGGTACATAAATTCAAATAAATAATATTTTTTTCACTATTTATTAATGAAATTTATAAATAACTATTTGAAAACATTAGAAATATTCATTTTAAATCCATTAAAATGAATTTAAAATGTAAATGAAAAATAAATTGAGAAATAAGTGATTAATATATATTGTCATTCTTCAATTTTTATAATGAATGTAGAAATGGAAATGAAAGAGATAGTTAAAGGACTTCATAATCATTAAAGAACTATTTTAAAAAAATCCACATAAGAAATTTTATAACAACCCTTGAATAGATAAAAATTACAATGAAATTTTATTACAATTAAATAAATTGGAAACCCGATCTATCATAAAAATGGGGAATAATAATCACTATATAAATTAATAAAGGTGTATAATAAAAAACATTTATCAATGAATGAAAATTATGATGCAAAACATGTATAGGATTTGTATCCTTTTAATCAAAACTCCTTGAAGCTGAAAACATGGAATAGAATAAAAAATATCCTAAATATTTATATAGTCATGATATATAATTTTAAAGAGTAAATATATAAACCATTCAAAATTAAAGAGGTGCATATTTCAGAACATGTAGTCAAGAAGGAAATTTTGAAATGAGACCCGCTTATGGATTTTATAACAGTAAAATGAAAAAATATTTAGAGAAACAACATTATTTTTCATTCTTAATCCATTAAATTTCCTGAAAAAACATGTTTATGATATTCATGGGGTAGTTAATCAACATAAATACAAATAAAATTAAAAATAATGCATAATATGAAACATATATTAAGAAATTAAAGTTTAGATCAATAAATCCCTTACCTAGGATTACTGTTTGTCCAAAAACATTATAACATCTTGAATAAAAAAATAAGGAGAATTACTTATTTATTTCTGAAATTTAATCTTATTTATAACCTTTTAAATATATTTTTTAAATATATTTTTTTATAATTTTATTACATTTTTATTTAATATTGATCATTGGTATTATTAGTTTTAACCATACCATATCTTATTTGTTATAATGAACTTGGTTTTCATTACATGGTTAGAAAATATATATATCAAAAAATATATTTTTATTGAAATGTATTTTTAATAATTTCATGTGATGTTTTAGGATCATTAAATTTTATTATGTAGGATAAGAAAAATACGCATAATAGGATTGTTTTAGGACCTTTTGTGAAAACTAATGGTTACATATGAATATTGAGTTTGAAATTAATATTACCATTCTATAAAAAAATACATATTATTAATGTATATTAATTGTATCAAAAAATTCATAAAACTCAATATGTTATCCAGAATATATTCAAATAATGAAATGTGTATCAGTATGCTAGTTTTATGATGTTAAATTTTAATATGACAATTTATTTTTAATATTATTATTATAATGGCAAAAATAAAATTCTAAAACATTAATATTATAATATTTTTAATATTTTTTCATTAATTTATTAATAATTGTAAATATAAATTTTTAAGAAAAAATAAAATATGTCTTTCATAGAATTTGTAGTACGCATGTAGCACATGTTATCTTTTCATTCTATAATGGATGTGAAGGATATAGATAACATTTTTTAAATCAACATAATTTATTTTTATTATATCAATGATATGTTTTTATTTATATTTGTATGGTAATAATAGATTTTGAGGATGTGGAAGATGAGAGAAACATGGAGAACGTAGTTAGGATAAGTACCTCTTTTATTAATATCCTCATTTAAATCACAACTGAAACCATCATATATATTTCCAAGTGGTAATACATGAACCTATAGGGTTGGGGAATGTGGTTTTGGGAATTTTTCTATATTTATTACTGAGTATAATTTTCTAATTGTGTGCAGATATGTGGTTTGGTAAAGGGAGAGCTTATTTAAATGAGTGAGGTGGAATTTTTAAAATATCAATTTCTTAATATAATAATTGAATTTTTTTCAAAAGTAAAATTGATAAAATATGGAAACAAATTGAAAAGATATATGTGACAAGTCAATATTTACACTATAAACTCATTTATAAACATGTTTCTATTATGTTTTGAGACTTTATCCCGTAACTTTACAATTTCTCACATTTATCCCTTACTGATGTGATTAACTTCTACCATAATATCTTATATTTTTTAATAAAAAAATGGACCATTTAAGCTAATTATAACAAGATTAATACCAATTGGGAAATTATTTTACAAGATTAAATATCTATAGGTGGTAAAAATTAATTTTATTAATTTTATCCATATTGAAATAAAACACGTTTTATAGAAAAAAAATCATAATAAATAATCGACTCCCAAATAAAATATACTAATAATTCAGAAAAAAAATATTCAATAATGATTTTTTTTGTTCTTTTACATTAAAATAAATCCAATTTTTAATGGATCCTTGTGAATTATTATGCTAATTAAAAAGAGTTGAATAATTTTTTTTAGTAAAATATAAATTTGTTCTTAAAAATCAATAATTGGTTTCTAAATACGATATAAAATTTTTAAAAGATATATTTAACTCCTTAAGTAAATAATTATTCTTTAAGAAGGTTATATATATTTTTATATCATTTTTATATCACGATAATCTTATAAAAGTCATGATATTGGTAAAAGTGGGATTTCTCAAAATTCACAAAAAAATAAACTATTTTAGATAAATCTCCAATAATCATCCAAACACAATTTATTTATTAGGAATACAATATTGATTATTGTTTTATAAAAAATGATAAAATTTTATGTTTTCACTTCTAAATTAAATCATATAACCCATGGAAATTAGTTTATCTAAAATTAAAAGTAATATCATTTAAATGAAAATTCTAATTCCATTGTCATACCATCATAAAATAATTTATATGCCTATAAAAATAGTAAAAATATATAAATAAATATATTTATCAAATAATAAAATTTATTTCAAATATATAATATTTTTAAAATACATTATCATATGAAATCATTATAAGAAAAAATATCTGACCCTGAAATAAAACATCTTTTTTCCTAAAGTAATAATAATTATATTAAATGTACAATGAGTATATAATTTTATAATATGTTTTTTTACATTATATATATATATATTGTAAATGAATATTTAATAATACTATTATATTATTTAATATACCATGGTTTTCACATTCCCCCCTCAAAGATATAGAATCCTTGAAACCTTTTTTCATTGATATATATGTGAATATATTTCATACCATAAAATTAGATGTCAGGATTTTGATTTATATTTTTGATATTCCAAAAATAAATCAACATGATGTCCATAAGTCCATAAAATAAATGATCAATACCGTTGTGTTATTTCCCTCTTCAAGTGAGATGAATGTGTTCAGATTGTGAAATAAAATAAAATATATTCCATGATCCAAATTTTTTTTTATGAAATTAAAAGTTGGTATCGAGATCAAATAGTTTATTGTAGATTAATTAGATTTTCAAAAATCAATCAAAATTATTTTATCTAGAATTTTCAATAATAGTTATTATTAAATCATGTGTATGGGATATGAATGTTATTTGATATTTTCTTCCATCTATCATTTAAAATGATTTATAAATTAATGATAAAGATATTATTAAAACATGAAATGGATTATTCAATTTTAAATTAAACATAAAATGATAATTGTTCAAGTGACATAAGAAAATACCCAATGAAATTATATAGTACATTAACTTTAAAAACCATCATTATAATCACTACTCTTTTTAAACTTATATCATTTTATTTTCAATAAACTAATTACCCAATTACTTGCAATTAAACCTTAATATCAGGGAAAACTAGATCACATGTTCTCTCTAAAAATCAATGTAATTATTTTATAAAAAATTTATTGATCCTCAGTCACTATAAATTGGTATAATAATTTTAAAATCCTAAATAGATTATTCATATCCCAAAATAACTTGATTCACAGTGTGAAAAAACATGATGAAAATAAATTATACATTATTCAATAAATAATATCAATAGCACTATAATTAAATATAATGAACTAACTATTTCAATCCCTAAAATGTATACTTTATTTGGCCTATGGAAATTATATAATGTAATTTGTGATCCCTATGGTCCAGCTATAAGTACATGGGCATCCAGAACTACATTGGGATACATTTCTCCAACAATAAATTAAGTAATCAATAGTTGGAATATTTAACTGAAAAATAAAATGGCAATAAGAATTCAAATGGTGGATGACATATAGTAATTGGAAATAAATTTTCACAACTAAAAATATAAATAAATTAGATGAGACAAAGAAAAAAAATATATATGCGATATAAGAGCCAACATCCCACAATGTTGCCACCAAACACCTATATAATGCCTTTAATGATACCCTAGGACATTTCGAGGCACCAATAATTTACATACATCACATAAAATAAAATATATAAAAACTCAAATAAATGGTTAGGGTTTGAGAAAATAATCTACGTAGGATCCCACTATGTATATCACAAATAGCCTTTAATAAATATAATAATTGCTCATATTTATGGAAAAAATGAACAATATATAGATTTATTAAATTATCAAACAAAAATATGGAATTCCATCCACTCATAGTTGTTCATAAATAATGGATAAATAAATAATCCATTTTCTTTTAAAAATAGTCTTTCATCAAAATATTTCTCAAAAAAATAATCAATATGCATTCCTAGATGGAGCAATAAGAAACATGTCTTTTGGTAGATTTAGTCCAAGTCAGGTAAGATCCTCACATAACAGTGATCAAATGAATAAGTGCACACATATCCCTAGAACACAAGATGATTTATAATTGAAAACCAAATAAGTAACCCCATATCATAACCAATACTAGTTAGATAATTAGTATATATCCTTATTAGGATGATGCAACCATTCCTTGTGTGATTTTTTAAAATATATGGCACAACTACTTATACAATATTATCATGTTACATATCCCAATCTTGGAAACTTTTAATTTTACAATCATCCCACACATTGAAGAATCACATTTATAGTTAAAAACATTTCAATTCATACCAAACATAAATAATCAACTTCCCATTTTCACAATAAAACTGGTTTTGATGTTTATTTTCCAAAATGATACAAAATTTAATATAAATTATACAATGAAACTAAAATTATAACATTTTATCATTAATAAATCATTCCTCTAAATACTTTATGAAACCCATTTAAAATGAGTGAAAATCATTCCCCATAAATCAAAGGAACTTAATGAAACCAAAGACCTCAAACACATGGTATTATATCAATTGATCGAGAAAAAAAATCCCAAGAGTAAAATGAATATTATAGAGGAATAGAATACCATAAACCATTATAACCATTTTAGAAAATTGTATTAAAAAATCTCTAGATCAACAGAGATAAGGAAAATATCATTCAATGAGAATTATTTAAAAAACACCAAAACATCTATGTTGAACTAGTATTTACATCCCATTCCTATAAAAGATCTATAATAAATAACAATTGATCATTTCAAATAAGAATGATCTAGATATAATACACTAGATAAATGTTTCAATAAAAGATAAAAAGTGGAAATCTATAAAAATTTTGAAGAATATTAATGAATGGACTCTTATATTGAGTTTCCTATAACTAATTCCTATACATTCATCTTAATCTAACTTTGAAAGGTTTTAAATCTTCAAAATGTCTAGAATGAATCCCTAAGGATAAGATTTGAACGAGTATGAGGAATAATGAGGAATACATGAGAAATTTTGAGTTTTAAAATTAATTATCGTATTGACTAATTTCTATCACATGGTTTGACCACAAAAATTGGTAAATCATCTTCTATATTTGATATTTTTATATACACTAGATAATTCAAAACAATTTGGTCACACTATTTAACTAACCATGTTCTGAACTATGTGAAACCCCATTGTCCCAAACCAATACAAGCTATAAGTTTTCCTTGTAATTCCACAAAATCTACTCACATAGCTTTCAAATCAAGAACATTCCCTGAAAGCTATAAAATTTCACAAAAAATACCAAGAAAAACCCAAGAAAATTATCAAATAAAATTTTCTAAAAAATTAATATATATACCAAAAAGTGAAATTGGTATGGGAAAGTTATTCCAACAATATAAAATTATTAACTAGGAATATTGGGTTACAAAATTGTGATCTTATAATAGATAATCTCATTTTTTTCATCATCATCGACACTCATTCCTATGTCATGGGAGAACACACTCTATACCACCAAAACACTTGAACCAATAAAAACTATTTACCATGGATAATATCTTAAAATAATCAAAATTCCCAAATTATTGTCCAAAAAATGATATATATAGTTCTTGAATATTCCCATTCTTGTTTAGAACCAGAGAGGGATCAAGATTATATTTTATAAGTAGATATATATAGAAAACAACAATGATAGAAGTCAACTGAAAGATAAAATATAAATGATAATCCCATGTTTCATTTCCCTTGGTGATCTAAAAAGGTACCATTTATCCCATGTTTTATTTAACATACATTCCTATAATGGTTCAAACCTCTATGATCCATTACTTTGTTGAAATATGGGGTTTGAGGTGTTCTGGGAGGTCAAGGTGAGTTATTTCTAACCATTTACAAAATTTCTAGTTCTATAAATAGTGTTTATAGGATGTGAACAATATCATTGGTAGGACATCTATCTGAAGGTCATCTATCATAAGTTCATCTATCTATAGGTCACATCAGTATGTCATATATCGATAGGTGTTACAGTGTTTCCAGGTCGGTATATGTACAATGATTATCGCTTTCTACAGTTTCTCCCCTTTGATGATTTCTTTGATGTAAAACACTTTCGAGGCCTTGTTTTAATGGATTTAAGGCTGATTCAAATCCCATGACTCCTATCATTGTTTTCCTAAGGTTCTAGGATCCATTACTTGGTCAAACCACGTAGTCTTGATAGATCTGCATTTAATGTAAAATCTAAAACATATCTAAACTGATGCTCCCTTTATATTTTAAAAAGGTCAAGATACCTTTTGTCATGTTATTCCTTCTTGTTTTTCCTTGGTATATGATGTATAGAGTTCTTACCCCCATTGGATTCATGTGATTAAACTTCCATCCTTGGATTGTTTCCGCTTGGAGTTTTTCTATTGCTTATGCACCCCATGTTTATGTGTAACCAGGAAGTGTCGAACCGTCTTTGATATAAGGTATTTCCTAACTCAATTCTTCTGGGTTCCTAGAGTTTTTTCCTCTAGTAAATCTTTACCTTGTGATGGAATGTGATCTCTAATATTCTAATGGATAATTCTCTATTTATTGTTGGTACGGTGGTGTCACGACATCCTTGGGTGGATGCTGTCATTGCGGGAGAGGTGATAGTGATCTGTTGTGTTGGCATGTTCTCATGAAAAGAACATCAGAGATATTTTGAGATACGGGATTAATAGATTCCCTATTTGATTTACATGAAACCATAGAGTTATCTAGTTTTATCCAATGGATCATTATTAAATTGACATACAAAATATTTGAACCATATTAAAGAATTGGTATCAATTTCTTAGAGATTTTATTGACTCATGTTTTTCTAGATAGTGTGATATCTATGCATTTATTATTTAGTACGTCATTCTTGATATAAAATTGGTAATGAATGTAAAGATAAAATTAATTAATAATTAATTATCTAATTATAAATAGGCATTTTTTATAAATCTAGTTTTTGTTGTAGTGTTTGATGATAATCAAATCTATGATGTTAAGAATGTTTAATGAATCATTTAATTCAAGATGAAATAAAGAACTGGTTGTGTGAAAAATATGATTCTTTAATTGGTTATGAGTTTTCCAATTTCTTTTAAAGTCCAAGCACCTTATTCTTCGGAGATGTGATCACTCGTTGTGTGTGAAGGATGAATGCCTTTTTTGGGCCAAGAGCTCTATTTCTATGTGGTTTTTTTCCCACTGCTTGTGTTGTGGTGTGATCCTGGGATGGATGAGATAGGAGGGATGTTGTGGTATGTTTGGGTAGGGAGGCCCAATTTTTGTGGTAAGATTTGATTCCTAGAGTTTCAAGATGCATCGGTTTATGCATGTGGGTGTTAGAGAGGACACCAGATCTGATAAAGCGAGTTAAAGCTCGGCTTAACCATTCATATGAATGTTGGATTCTTGTTGAATCTATTGTTTTTTTATCTTATTTACATTCCCTACTTCATGAAGAATATTTTCATTATTACAATCCATCCAAAAGAGGAAAATATTCATGGGTTATTTCATGTTCTTTTCATGTTATTCTTATTGAGGATGGATGGTTCTGCGCACCTACTACAGGTAGAAAATACTCGACAGGTAGAGCATCTACTCACTGTGTTTAGCCCATTGTGTTTGTTATCTTAGAACTTTTTCCTAGAATACCTGAAAATATGGAAAGTGGTAATGATGTTAAATAAATGAATAAATTATTTTCAACCCATGGGGTTGGTGCTTGCTAGGATTCATTAATGAGGTTATACTTTTGAACAGTTGTGGACTCAGTTTGGTTATGCCTGAAGGGTATGGATCTTTTTTGTGATGATAATAAAAGGTAATGTGGAAATGATAATGGTTAATTAATGGTTAAATAATTAATTAATCTAAATTTAAACCTATTTAAATGGATATGGTGATTTAATAAATCTCTTTAAACAGTTGCATGCTTATATGATATCTAGTCTTAGCTGTAGCAACTAGGAGTCCGAGAGACATTAGTTATAGTTGAATCTAAGACTTTTTATTTCCTCTAGTGTGGTTGTGAGCTATATTATATCATTTACATTTTGTGTTTCTATATTCTACCCCTCCATTTCACTTTGGGTGACTAAAACCCTGGGAATTCTGAGCCCTGGGGGGGGGGGGGGGGGGGGCTATTTCCCCCCAAATTCCTGGTGGGAGGATGGATGGATGACTTCCTCCTTTGGCCCCACTCTCTTCTATTGGGAGTTACTTCTAATGGTATGAAAGATGTTTAGTTTTACCCATATATGATTATAGAGAGATGTAATGGATTTTAGTTATTTCACACACATATATTAGGGATATAGTTTCCCAAGGACTAGTATAGGTATAATGTGTATAGGCTGTGATGGCTTGAGGACTCTTACTCAGTGTATGTGTTGTAATGTCTTGAGGCATAATACCCAATGTATGACACACATTATGTGGGTTTTAGTGGACCCTAGAAATAACTTCATTACTTCTTGTTGTGTGTATGGTGTGTTTCTTTTCCCAGGTGTTTGCAGAAAATACTTTGTGTTGCACGATGTTAATGTTGTGGTGTTTTCCCAGGTGTCTTCGGGCTAGCCTTTTTGGAGAGAGATGCTCAGGACGTCCGATGTTGGGGAAAAGAGGAAATCCCATGGGGTAGTTTTAGCGGCTCACCCTTGATATTCTTTATTATATTATATATTCATGTATGTGATACTCGGTGAGAGTATCCATGGTGAGTTTGGGAACGTAGTATACCTATTTATGTAACGAGTTAGTTTTACTTGTTGTTCATTGTCCTTTATCTTACTTTCATTACTTTTTCATGAGAGTATCTGGGAAGTATCCTACTGATTATACTATTATACACACCCTACATTATTAAAACATTTTTTCATGTCACTTGGTGCCGGTTAGAGATCAGGATGGTTATTACTAGCTTGGGGCTTTGCAGGAGTTGTTTGGGATTTATGGTCACTGTTGTTTTACTTTCTTTTGGTATATTCGGTTTTCCCTTTTTAGTTGTAGTAGTTTTTTCATGACATTACATATATGTACTTGGGTTTCATATATATTCTATTCTGAGTAGTATTTGGTTGGATTCTATCTTATATTTATCATTTTCATGTGTTCTCATAGAGGGTAATGCATCCCATCTGTGTGTTTATTATACCATCAGGGCTAGTCGCTAACCCGGGGCCTACTGGAGGTGGGAATCAGGTGTAAATATATATCTTATCTCATTTCTGAATTAAGAATGGTACACTTTTCGGGGAGGGTTTCGTGACATAGTGGTATCATAGCTATAGTTGAGGGATATGATAGAGTTTGGTGTTAAGAACAGGTGATGTTGCATGGGTTGGTAGGGAAACTATGTCATCCATGTTTAACAAGTTCTATAAACATTGAAGACCTGCTGAGACATAGGTATTTAGGTCCCCCTATGATCATATGCATAGACCATTAATTTTATTGTGTCTATTAAATTAGATGATATTGGTTGCAGGATATATACCTAGGAAAGGATTATGCATATTATTCCTTATGCCTATGTTTTAATGGGTAGACCTTGGGATAGGGTAACGAAAAATGAATAAAATAAAACAATTAATTAATTTTAAAGTCTTCTATATTCCAGGTTTATGAGATCTAATTGTTTTTCCTTTTTCAAGTATGGATCCAAGTCGACATCCTCAATAGGATTGTGTAGGATATGTTCATCAGGTTGTGCTAGTAAATCATAGCATAGTATAGGTTGATGACAACAACACTTGTAGGGGGGACACTCTGAGAGTTTTATCACTAGAGTCTACAGAAGTACAAGGGTTTGATTTTAGATGTAGTAATAGAAGACTGGTTTGAAGAGGTTGAGATAGCTTTTAGTTTGATCTATGCTCAGAAAGAGCACTGGGTTTCATTGGTTGTGATGATGTTGCATGGGGTAGTGAGGAAGTGGTGGTTATTAGTCCTCCTAGATTGTGAGGAGTCAAAAATATTATGGGAGATGTTTTGAGATAAATTCAGAGCTGATTTTATTTCTTCAATCATGAATTTGTCCAGTTTTTTGGATCTTATTATCCATTGGTACGGAAGATGTAGTGTGAGAGAGTTCAGGATCTGTTTTATGAACCTTATGTGTCATGCTTCGGACCTATTTCCAGATGAGGAGGCTAGGGCGAGGCATTTTGAGGAGGCTTTTCATCTAAAGATCCTGCACCATGTCACCCCATTTATCTTAATGACATATATCAAGGTTATATAGAGGATAGAGGTTATCAATAGGACATTATCTAGAACTAGATCATCACAATAGGGGATTCACAAGGATTCCTCACGAAGAAGAGTTGCGGTCTGGGGTTCCCAGTTTTAAGGGGAGAAGTGTTTCTGATCATTTGTGGGTTGGTCCCATCCTTCAATGTCTCATTTCTAAAATGGAAGTTTCTCTCATAACGATTCCAAGGGATTAGTATATTTTTTTCCTTTTAGAGGTTGAGGTCATAATAATCAAGATTTCCCTCCATTTCAGAGTGGTCAGCGTGAGCCGGGTGTTCCACTCTAGGTTCATCTGTTGATGCATTTCTAGGTGAGGTAGTAATAGTAGGTTGCACTTGGTTTGGATAAACATAGACCATATGGGGTAGGCAGAGGATAGCCCTGAGACACTCCCCATACTTAGAGAGTAGAGAAGGACCATGTAGGTGGTCGTCAGTAGGGTTAGAGAGTCTGTGGAGTAGGTCCTAGCCAGCTTCATGCTTTAGTGTTGCCAGCGCCCGGTGATCCAAGAATCGTTAGAGGTACCCTTTTCCTATTTTATACTTTGTCTTATGCCTTTTTTTATTCAATATCTATTCACTCCTTCATGTCACCTACTTTTTCCATTCCTTGGGACATGAGTTAGAGATTCTTCTAGTTCCCTTGGCATTGACTATGCTAGTTAGAAGTCGAGATGAACTGTTTGAAGTATTTAGAGACAGTGAGCTAGTGTTGGGGAAGCACTGCTCTTGGGTAGATCTCTTATGTTTATAGATATATCCATATTATGTCATACTTGGCATCAATTAGTTGTATTTGGTGCAGGCTATTTTTGATTTATTCTAGATACAGGTGGTGTTAATCGATGCCGATGGAGAGCCAGTAGTGTATGTTGGCTAGCGACACCCCTAGATGAGGAATGTTCCTTACTTTTCATCCTAAATGGATGATCTAATGTTGAGTACGTTGTAATTTTATTAGTTTTCTTTTCCCAGGGTTAGGTAAGAGTACCCTGATGACTTTCTAGAAGAGGTTGTACCATTACCCCTTCTATGATAGATCGAGTTTAGGATTGAGCTACAATCAGGAGTGTCTCCTATCTCGATTTCTCTGTATAGGATGGTGAATTCTGTGTTGCGGGATCTATGTATATAGCTTGATGATCTATTTTAGTATACTTTTGTTCAGCCAAGTGTGTCACCATGGGGTGCACCGGTTTTGTTCAGGAATAAAGCTGATGACAGTTTGTGGTTGTGTGTCGATTATCGTCGCTTGAACAATGAGAGAGTGAAGAAACAATATCCTCTTTCGTAGATTGATTATTTTTTTGATCAATTGAAGGGTGGTATTTGGTTCTCAAAGATTGATTTTTGGTCAATATATTATCAGATGTGTGACAAAGATGATAATATCCCAAAGACTTCATTCGGTTGTCTTCATGGGCATTATGTGTTCTTCGTGACGTTGTTCAGTGTGATTAATGCTTAAGTTATGTTAACAAGGTTAAAGAATGTTATTTTCCATGAGTTCTTGTATAATTTCATGGTGGTTTTCGTTGACAAAATTCTTGTGTACTCCATGTTTGAGGAGGATCATGCGGAGTATCTTTATGATGTTTTGAGAGTTCTTCATCATCATCATCTATTTGGGATGTGGTAGAAGTGTTATTTTTTTTATCTTAAAGTATATTTATTATGGAATGTTTTATCCCAAAATGGATTAACAATGGATATTTCAAATATAGAATCATTTTTGTCTTTGGAAGCCCCCATGTTAGTTGTGGAGGTGTGAAGTTTCCTTGGTCTTGCATGCTATTATAGGAGGTTCGTGGATAACTTCTACCATATTGTGACTCCCCTAATAGCACTTACAATAAAGGATCAGGCATTATTGTTGACTGATTAGTGTTAGGAAACTTTCAAGTATATGAAGTAGAAGTTGTTTAGTGCTTCGGTTCTTTTTTTTCCAGTAGAAGGAGTTCAGTTTGAAGTTTTATATGATGTTTCATGTATGGGGTTAGGTTGTGTACTAAGGTAGCATAGATCAGTCACTTATTATGGGTCTCAGTAGTTACACCCCCATGAGTGTAACTGTACCACCCAAGATCATGATATGGTAGAAAAGGTGTTTTCCCAAAGGTTTTGGAAACATTACCTCATTGATGAACACATTGTGGTTTTCCCTGATCATAAGATCCTGAGGTATGTTTCCTCCTAGCGTGACTTGAACTTGCAACAACATCAGTGAATAGAGTTATTATAGGATTACGACTTCAAAATGTCCTATACACCTAGAAATGGGGATGTTTTAGATGATGAGATAAGTGGGAATTCACGTAGTGATTCAGTGAATGAATCATGTGATTCTTGGAGAGTGATGGAAGAACTTTCAAATTTACATCTGGATATGGGAGGAGTTGGGGGCGGAGTTTTCTTTCATGGATAATGGTATATTCATCTCTAGTGTAGCAGGTAAAAGAGTCCCAATTGGGGGATAATGAGGTGGAGGTATCTAAAGAATGATTTTTTTTTGTAGAGGCCCCTGAAGGTTGTTCATAGGATGAACAACACCAACGATTGTTTCAGGGATGTCTTTCCATTCCTTTGGTGATGCATGAGATGGTTCTCAGAGAGTTCCATAGTTCACCTTTTGTGGTATATCTTGGAATTATAAATATGTGCTAAGTATTGAGGAGTTATTTTTGGTGGCCTCGTTTGAAGCATACAGTTGTGGATTTTGTGTCTCAATGTTTGATCTACCAGAAGGTGAAGGCCAAGCACCAGTATCCTGGTGGTTTTCTCCAGCCGTTATAAGTTTTTCAATTGAAGTGGGTGGACATCTCGATAGATTTTTTTAATGGTTTACCTCAATATCAGATAGGATATGATTCTATATGATCGGTAGTGGATCATTTGAAGAAATCATCCCACTTTATAGTGATTAAGGAGTTGAGCTTAGTGGAGGTTTTTTCGAGGCAGTATCTAGAGGAGGTGGTGAGACTTCACAGAGTCCCAAGGATAATCATCTTCGATCTAGAACCACATTGTACATATAGGGTGTATATAGGTCACTATCATGTTTTTTGTTATTATTTATGCCTTATAATGGCTTTTCATCTGAAGACGGATGGTCATACATAATAGACCATCCAGACTCTTGAAGGCAGGTTTCTCTCTTGTGTCCTATATTTTGGAGGTTCATGGTTAAGGCACATTCCCTTGGTAGAGTTCACTTACAATAATAGTTTTCACTCCACCATAGGTATGGCACCATTTTAAGGCTTTTATGGCCAACCTTTCCATTCTCCATTATACTAGACTGCGGTCAGAGAGTCAGTAATTCTTGATCCAGAGCTATTATATAATACAATAGAGATGTTTTAGGTGATTTGTGAGTAGTTGAAGGAAGTGTAAGATCGTCATAAGTCCAATGATGATCATGGTGGGAGACCATTGGAGTTTGAAATTTGGGATCATATCTTTCTAAATCTGACTCTCTATCATGGAAAATGTTGGTTTAGTCATGGGAGTAAGCTTTCCCCTTAGTTTTTGGGGCCTTTTGAAGTGTTGGATCTTGTTAGAGTCATGAAATATTGGGTAACACTTACCTCACATATGAGCTAGATACATGGTGTTTTTCATGTGTCATAGCTCTATCATAATCTTCATTAAGACTCTCACATCATTTATTGGAGTGAGATCGATGTTTATGATGTTGTGAACTTCGGGGAGTGGCCTATAGAGATCTATGACTGCTAGGAGAAGGTGTTTCATGGTCATGTTCACCCCTTGGTTTGTGTATTATGGAAGAATGGTTGCATGGAGGAGAGTACTTGGGAACGATATTTGTAGATATTCACTTAGTACCCTGATATGTTTGATGGTTATCTCTTTTCTTGTAATGATGTTCGTTTTGTGGTTGTAGACCTTTCCTTTTTATGATATTGATTTCTCTTGTTACTTGTTTTGGATTTCTCTCTTTTTAGATGTATCTCCCTAGAGAGACTACATAAGAGATGGTTATAGTTTTCTCATGGTTTCACATTATTCCATTAATGCCCTTTTTTTTGTGAGAGCCTTGAGAGGTATCTTGAAGGGTAGTTGTTCAGACCCCTTTTTTTGTTTCCTCTCTGGGTTGGGATTGGATTCTCAAGGATGAGAATGTTTTGAGAGGCATCTGATTTAATGGCTTAGGCCTCTCCAGTCTATTCCTTTATTGAAATTTGGTGTTTTAGGTGTTCTAGGAGGTCAAGGTGACTTATTTCTAACACATTGCAAAATTTATAGCTCTACGAACAGTGTTTCCAGGATGTGAGCAGTGTCATTGGTAGGTCATCTGTCAGTAGTTCATATTGGTAGGTCACGTCGGTAGGTTATCTATTAGTAGGTTCTATATTTTGTCGAGGTCGGCAGGTGTATAGTGTTTCCATATTCCTATAGTTTCACCACTTTTATGTTTTATATGACTTAAAACACATTTAAGGTATTGTTTTAAGGAATTTAAGGATTATTCAAAGCCCATAACTCTTATCCATGTTTTCCTAAGGGTCATGGTGCCTTAACTTGGTCAAACTGCATAGTCTTGACAGATCTTAATTTTATGGAAAATTTAAAATATATCTTAAACGATGCTCCATTTAGATTTTTAAAAGGATGAGATACCATCCACCTTATTCTTCCTTCGTGTTTCCCTTGGTTTGGGATGCCCAATTTTCTTTCCCCCATCAAATTCATGCGATTGAACTTCAATCCTTGGACTGTTTCCCCTTGGATTTTTCTTGCATCTTATGCACCGCCTTTTTCGATGCAACCAGGAAATTTCGAACCGTCTTCGATATAAGGTATGTTCTAAATCTATTCTTCTTGGTTCCTTGATTTTTTTCCTCCCATTACTACTTTCTATGTGATGGAATTTTATCTCCATGTTTCTAAAAGAGATTCCTCAGTTTTTGGTTGGTGAGGTAGTGTATCGGCCTCCTCGGGTGGATGTAGTCATTGTGGGAGGGTTATTGTGATCCATTGTGATGGACCATTCAAATTAAAATAACATCAGAAACATTTTTAGGTCAGGGATTCGTGGTTTCTCTATTTTATTTATGTTCTATTATAGAGTTATCGTGATTTAGCCACTGTATCACAATGAAATTTACATATTAAATATTTAAATAAGATTATAGAATTCGTATCAATTACATAGTGATGTCATTACCTCTTGTTTTGTTAGATAGTGGTATATATATGCTTTTCTTGTTTTGTATGTCATTCTTGATGGAAAATTCGTAAATAACATAAAGAATGAATTAATTTATAAATAATTTTCTAATGATAAAGTGGCTTGTTTAAAAAATCAGGTTGTTTTTGTTATGTTTGATGATAATCAAACGGATATGGTTATGCATGTTTTATGAATCAATTAATTTAAGATGGAATAAATAACCAATTTTGTGATAAATATAATTCTTTAGTTGGTTTTGAATAACCCATATTATTGTAATGGCTAAGAACCCTATGATTTGGAGTTGTAAGAACTCGTTGTGTGTGAAGGGTGAATGTGATGTTTAGGGCCAAGAGCCTAGTTTCTATATTTTTTTCCCATTGCTTGTGTTGTGGTGTGAGTCTTGGATAGATGAGCCTGTAGGGTTTTGGTGGTATGTGGGGGTAGGGAGGCCCAGTGGTTGTGGTAACAGTTGAAGCCTAGAGTGGTGAGATGCAGCGGTTTATGCACATGGGTGTCGAGGAGGACATTGGAGGTGATGAAACAGGTTAAATTTGTGCTTACCTGTTGTTGTGAATGTTGGATTCTTATTGAATTTGTTGTTTATTTATCATATTTACATTCCCTCCTACTTCAGGAACCTGGTCCTTCTTACCCTCTTTCCAAAATAGGTGAATATGCACAGGGTATTCCACGTTATTTCTGTGTTAAGATTCTTGAGGATCAATGGGTCTATACTCCATCTATTGGTGAAAATGACTTGATAGGTAGTTCATCCACTCACCGTGTTGATCCCCTTGTGATTGATAGCTTAGAATGTTTCCCTAGAATACCTGTAAATATAGAAATTGTTACTGTTATTAAATAAATTAATAAATAATGTTGAACCCATGGGATTGGAGCATGCTGGGATGCAATGCTGAGGTTATACTTTTGAGAAGTTGTGTACTCTGTTTGGTTATGCCTAGTGGGAATGGATCCTTGTTGTGATACAAATAAAATGTAATGTGGAAACAATAATGGTTAATTAATGGTTAAATAATTAATTCTATAAAGTGGAATTGATTAAAAGTTAAGATGATTTAATAAATCTCTTTAAATGGTTGTGTGCTTATAGGATATGTAGTCTTAGAAGAGGCATCCGGGATTCCAAGAGACATTAGTTTTATTTGTGTCTATGACTAGGTTTTTTCTACAGTGTGGTTGTGAGCTATATTATATCATTTATGTTTTGTGTTTCTGTACTCTACCCCACCCTTTAGGTTAGTATAATTGACACCTTAGGTATTTTGAGCAATGTGGGTGTTTTCCCCAACATCTCAGTGGGAGGATGGATGGATGACTTCCCCCTTTGGATCTAATCTCTTCTATGGGTAGTTACTTGTGCCGGTATAAGCGGTGCATTTTTTCCCCATATATGTGTGTAGAGGGATGTAATGGATTATTGTTAATTCACACACATATATTCTAGATATGGTTTCTTATGTATTGCTATAGCAATAACATGTATAGGCTATGTTGGCTTGAGGATCCTTACTTAGAATATGGGATGTAATGGATTGAGGCATAATACCCGATGTATAACACACTTTATGCCAGTTGTGGTAGCTCCCAGAAACTACCTTGTTAATTTTTTTTATGTTGATGGTGTGGTTATTCGCCTATGTATCTGTGGGAAATTCAATTTTTTTGCACGCGGTGAATGTTGTGGTTCTCTCCCATGTGTTTTTGGGCTATCCTTTTTGGATGCTCAGGACGTGCAGCGTTGGGGAAAAGTGGAAAACTAGTGGGGAAGTGGTAGTGGGGTACCCTTGATATTAATTATTATATTATACACTCTTATATGTGATACTTAGTGAGATTATCCATGGTGAGGTTGGGAATATAGTATAACTATTTTTGTGATGAGTTAGTTTAACTTGTTTTTCATTGTGCTTTAGCATGCTTTCATTAATTTTTCACAAGAGTCTCCAGGGAGGATCCTACTGATTATACTGTTATACTCACCCTATGTCATATAATTTTTTTTATGTCACATGGAGAAGTTTGGAGATCTAGATGGTTACTAAAATATTAGGGGTTTTCAGGAGATGTTTGGGCTTCATAGTCGCTATTGTTTTACTTTCTTTTGGTACCTATGGTTTTCCCTTTTTAGTTTTAGTTATTTTTTCATGACATTACATATATGTATTTGGGTTTTTTTATAATGTGGACTAAGAAGGAGTTGGTTGGAGTATATCTTATCTCTCTATTTCACATGTTTTTTCTTAGAGGATAATGCCTCCTATCGGTGTGTTTATTATACCCTCGATGCTAGTCACCAACCCGGGGCCTACTAGTGGTAGGACTCCAATGTCACTATCTCTCTTATCTCATTTCCCGCCCAGGAGGGGTACACATTGTGGGGAGGGGTTCATGAAAATTCCAATCCAATAATGTCCCAACAATGAAAAAACTTTCAAGATCCTCGAGTCACCTATAGAAAATTATAAATAATATAGTTGATGATCCATAACTTTTTATTTTTGAATTGAAGTCATATTAATTCATCTATGAATAATATTAATATTCAATGACAAATATAGAAAGTTTCTTTATCCAAAAAGTTAAATTTTACCCATTTGATACTAACAATTTGAATATTTCTATTTGAATTCTTTTAAATACTCAAAGTGATATTTTCTAATGGCTAAATAGTAATTATTTTTATTAAAAACCCCACCAATCCAAAATTATTATCCCAAGAACCTCAAAATCCCACAATTAAAGCATAGATCATATCCTCCATGTTATAAATTACTCTCTCCATATGTTCATTCATCTTAGGATGGTATTACAAGGTCAATTTAACATTAGAATAAATCACGTTCTATAGGTCTCTTCGAAACAGAGAGGGTTTTTTGGGGGTCCTTATCCAAAATGATAGCAGACAACACACCATGAAACCTAATAATCACCTAAATATATTGAATCCCTAAATCCTCATCAATTTTTGTGTCTCTAATGAGAATTATATTTTCCTAAATTATTAATTTATCAATAACTAATGATCTATAATTATTATCTCATGGATTCTAATATAATCTGATAATGAATTATATAGGAATCCTATCAAATTTGAATATAGGAAAAGAAATTATATGAAGTAAACTAGATGTATTTTTGTGTTAATGCTTAATCTACTAATATATATAACAAAGAGATATAAAATAATCTATTTTATGTTTCAAATAGAGCCACCAAAAACTCAAGTCATAGTACATCTTTATTATAATATGTTGAATAACCCACTGAGAACAATTAAAAACTTCCACTATAGCCTTATTCATATATAAAGGAACAAAATAAAGGTTCCTAAAAAAAGATAAATCTTTTCAAGTAGAGAGGCCTTTTGAAAATTTTCTCCCCATAATATAAAGAGTTTCTTATACTCCCAAACTCTTATAATTCAATTTATCCAGAAAAATTAACTCCAAAAGAGGTGATGTAAAATGAGAACTATCTAGAATCCTCTAGTTGTCTTCCTTCTTCACATCGAAGTGTATCTAAGAAGAGTCCAACGATATTAAAATCACCATTCAACTCCATAAATTCTTGAAAATTAATTTTTTTTACTCATATCATTAGAAAAAAAAATCACATTTATGAGTTATAGATGATGTTGATGTTAAATTACAGAAGATTATCTACCCATCCACACTACCTATATTTCAAGACACAATAAGATAGGATGTAACATAAACACTTATGGTTAGAATAAATATAAATTCTTTACCAGAATAGGTATCGTCTCCATGTTTTTAGGTCATTCATAACTATAATAGGTTCTTTATCATGGAAGGGGTAATTCTTCTCATGTAGCTAATGATGAACAATTTATACACCACTACATGATCATCTTTAATAAGAACACAACCCAATTCATCAGATTAAGAATAAAAATACACTATATATCCTTTTCCTTATTTTAGAAAATAAAAATATGTATTGAGTTCATATATCACTTTAATTCATCAACGAATGACTCTCACTTATAACCCCATATGAATCTCACCCCTTTCCTTTGAATATCAGTTAATGGTGAAGAAATATTTGTGATTCACATTATATAAAATGGATAATATACATCAAAACCCATGAATACATGATTCTAAAATTCATTATGTGTATCATCATATAACAACATAGATTTTACCTTCTAAATATAAAAAGAGAATCCTTATTCTAAAACAACATTTCTTAAGAACATAACCTCTCAAATCCATAATTAACGATTTATATAATATTATAATGGAAATGATCACTCAGGATTCTAAAGAATAGAATTCAATTGATTCTAATTCTCTTCTTATCTTATCATGTTAACTAGAATTTCATCCATGAATACCACAACCATAAAATCATGGTATTGGTTGTCGATCCAACTCATCGGGACTATGAATATAAGAATACTGTTAGTTAAACAAGTCAGTGTTACAATATGTTAATAGTGGTCATACATGACATTGAATGTGACCTTTATAATATATAACTCTTTAAATCTATTATGATATTATCCAAAGCTTGAAGTGTGATTCTAAAGAACCACATTAACTCCTTTATTTTATCAAAAAAAATCATTAAGGTGTGGAAAAGAATACATATTCTTAATGAATATACAATTGATATTTTAGTATATAAATCTAAAAATATATAGTTCCATTAGATTTATAATCAAAATTATTTGGGGTTTCACAATATAAAACACTTGGGTAAATGATACCATTATATTTCATGCTTTCTAAGTGAATATTTTTCTCCTTAAAATATAGGTCCAAACAGTATGATATAATAGATGTCAGTTGATTTTTTAGGCTCAAACCAGTCAAGAATTTTTATTCCCTATCTGAAGGAAGACCAGAAAAATAAATCATGAAAACCTAAATAAAATCTATGACCTCTAGTGGAAACTCACCATATGAGATATTAACATTAAGTTAAATTGTAAAATAATATATTAATACACTAGGATATGGTAAAACAGGTTATTATTGACTATATTTCATAACCCACATTCCCTGAAACATTTAAGATCTTCCATCAAAGGTATCAAAGGAAACCCTTTGATTAGAGAGCTTATTTTTATCTGTACAGCCCATTGACTAATGCATCCCAATAGTGAAGTTAATTATATCCAGGTCAAGAACCCAAAAATCAATTACATTATCAGTTTTAGATATATATATAATAGACATTATGGTCTTTAAAAAATACGTATCCTTCTTCTTTCTAAGAGGTATCATCAAATCCATTACAATCAACATGACTTCCATTTTATGTTTTAAAATATTCACAAAACATGTTGATATAGATGAATTATTTTAACCAATATTAAATATATTTGTAACTAAATATAAAGCAACAATAATAGTACATATCACTATTTAATGACTCATATTAATAACCAAATACTATTCCACTACCTAAAATTTTTTCATTATAGATGAATATTTTTTGAACCCCATTACCCTTAATCCATCAAACTGAAAAAAATACATTAGGTGAGGATGAGCATATTCTAGAAAATGGAATGAAGATCTATAAAAAGAATATATAGATAACATCATTTTCTAAAGGATTTATAGATCATTGAAGGTTCATGACATACACATCTCATGTGTCTTTTATTTCCACACTAATAGAAAGAAATATGATTATTTAAAGACACTTGTGAATGTGTGGTGTAATAATATTTCAAGGAAGAACTACTACCACATTGATTAACCCCTCCCCCACTTACTTTTCATTCCAAGGAATATACTAAAAATGCAACTTGGTAGAAGTGAAATTCCATCCAACAATGTATTTCCTATCTACTCAAACTCTTCTAAAAGATCTCTCTGAATCACATCAGTATATGAGGTAGGACTCCACAATTAAACTAGGAAATTTAAATTTTTACACAATACCATCACCAAACATTGAGGATTTAACATGTCATTTTATGAAGCCTTGAGAGAATAAAAGGCCAACTCAGAAAAAAGTATAGCATGTTGTTTCAAATCCTAATAAACACTTTGGAAGGTGATAAAATATATTGTTTTATACATCATCAATTTTTCATGGGAAACTACTGAAAAAATATAGTATTGAAGTCATTGTACTAAAAACAATCATGTTGTTTTAGCTGAATAACTATGTCCCACCATATCCTACATGGGTCTTTGAGATTTAAGGTAACACATTTAACCTTAACAAAATACTTAGTCTGTGTAAATTAAAAAATAAATTTTATCTTCCCCAATAAATACACTGCTTCTTGGGGATCAATCATCCCTTCAAAGGATTTTGTTTTCTGGTTTGGATAGTCTTGGATTCTATATTTATCCCCACTAATACATCATTTCACATCCATAGGATGTGTTTTGGAAAGGAAAATATCAATCCTCTAGAGTATAAAATTTTCACTAATGCTTCTTTAATATTCCAATTGACTAGGGGTTTCCTCATTAAATATAATTTGTAGTACAATCCTAATGGATTATTGGATTCCACCTAGGGGGCATGGTACTTCGATAAAGAAATAATACAGACAATTAATAAATTGATAAATATTTTGTTTAATAATAAAAAACCAATGAATAGGATTGATATTATATCAAAACATAACCTGATAGACAAATTTCCCAACATCCCATGGTAACATAATGCTCGTTACGATGAGAGGTGATCAGAAACTCGATCATGACCTACCCCCTAAGTCCCTATTTTAATATCTATAATCTAAAAAAAATATCATAAGAAAAGAGCACCATGAACATGAATCCTCCATTAATAAAAAAAATTTACAACCTGTCAAAGGTCATACCAAAACCAGAAAACTATGAAACTATGTGGAAAGGCCCGAAGTGCATTAGTGATCCCCACAAGTTGGAGAGAAGAACCTAAGAATCATGAAGTACCATTGGAAACTACTTTTACCACAATAAAACATATAGTCAATATATACTATATATAAATATAAAAGAACACTAAAATAAAAAGTTATTTAGTTGAAGAAAAATATACAACGGAATACATGTTCTAAATCAAAATTGTTAAACCAAAGTTGGTATGAATAATAAAATCTTGTCTCCATGTGATATGAGGGCCAACATCCCAATTTTTCACTTCTATTATCCCACACCCTATTAACATAGATACGTGAATACTCTAATATAAAACATACCATTACCTATGATATAGAAAACATGATATACACAAAATGAATGATCTATGTAGGGAAGGATAAAATAGTCCCAATAGGATACCAACATGTGCTTCATAAACAATCATCAATAAATAAACAAAATTATATAACATAAAAATAATAATGAAATATATATATACCTTGTTTTCAGTAAAACATGGAAATTAACCCTCTCATGGAATATTATAATGTGTTGATAAATAAGTGATCAATTATCATTTCAAATCACATTGGATCAAACCAATTATTATATAAATCATTAATAAACATTTATAAACAAATAAACATGGAAACCCATCCTATGATATATTAGTTTTAGAATAGTTATGATCCTCACACAACTATTATCATATGTCTATGTTTGAACATACCATTATATCTTGTGCCTAGGAATGAGGGATACCCTTTGTTAAGTGACACTTGTATCATAATAAATATTAGTAGAGTTGTATCATAAATCCATTTTTTTGGTAGCCTCAAACCATCCAAGTATGATTGTCCAAAATATATCCCCATTATATATACCATTGTTTCCTATGTTCCATAACCCCTATATGTAAGAATTAAATTTCAGATAATTCCCACATATGGATATATCACTTTCATTGTTAAAATATTTTTAGGGCATGCCACACATCAATAATCATCTTCACATGTCCTTAATAAACAAAATTTGAAATCCATCGTCATCATCAATGCAGAAGAGAATATCAATTTTGAAAATAATCTCAAACTATCACATTACATGAATGATAAATCATATTTTTATAAAAATTGATAAAAAAAATTAAAATGATAAATCTTGCACTGTTTATGAAATAATATATCTCCAGGAAAAAACATACATAAAACAAATGGTCTTTCTTACCACCGAACAAGATCCATGTAAAAATGAAAAATAGGGGTCATAGATAAAAAACTAATACCCAAAATCTTGAGTAATATAATAGGAATATTTGATTCAATATTCACTAGATCAATAAATTCATGTAAACCCACTTTTCAAGACAATTACTAATGAAACGCATGGAAATCCAAGAAGATAGTGTCTTTTCCTTCCATTATCTCAACATGTCAATAATAAAACTCATTAAATCAAGAAAAAAACCATTTATATGAAAATAAAATAAACATTATATCTATTATTCATGATTAAGAGTGTATATCATTAAAAATATTTATTAAAAATGAAGAATTGACTCTTTGGATGTGTTATGAACCAAAAAATCTATAAGAGAAATCCCAAGGGAAAAGAGATAATGTTTTTGGAGGAAGAATTAGTTCAACGATAGTTTTTTTGGTTATTAAATTAAATTTCCAAATTATTTAATTTCTGCAGCATGATTTGGCCACTTGATTTTTTTTAAACTATATGCCAACCATTTTCTTTGTTATATAAACTAGTGAAGATTTATGGTTTGGTAACATTAATTCACTAATCAAAAACAATCCATGATAAATAACACTCTTCAAAACCACCAATTTAAACAAGTTTTCTTAGTAATGCTTCGTGATTTCCCTAATCCATGTACAAACCATGAACATGCATTGAAATATCCATAACTTTCCAAAAACACCAAGAACAACCTGTTAATGGTCTGAAATTTAATATGGTCATAAAAAGTGAATATATATATATATGTATATATATATATATATACTATAGTATGACATTGGTATGTCTCATGAAATTAAAAAGTATCACACAGTTTTCTATAAATTAATCATGTATAATTCAAACTATTTAATAAATATCTCCAAAATGATCAATATTCACCTACAAATTAGATAATACCTCAATAAGGGCATTTTTAAATTTAATTTTATAGTGTAAAATAAAATTATTAACCCATAATTGTATCAAGAAATATTATACAATCCTCATATAACAAATTCATATCAAATAATTTTATCTCAACCATGCCCTATAACCAATAGACACGCCCTATAATATTAAACCCAGATATGGGTTTAAAACAAGTCATTTACATATTGTATTTCACACTAATTAATGTAACCAAGTTTTTTTGATATATAATTATATAATAAATAACTAATATCGAGTTAGTATATAACTAATACCTTTTTGTATTAAAGTTTTAGAGAATTTTGAAAAACCATTCCTTAGGAAAACAAATAAAATCACCAAAAGGTTATACTTTCCAATATAATAGGATACTTATATTTCACAAAAAAGTCTTCAACATCTCACATAAAATAATCAACACATGTTACCCATCATAATATAACTTTCAAAACACAATTATTTATGACATGGAGAAAAATATAAACATTAAAATGGTGATCCTAAATGGTTAGAAAGGTTAAACATTACCTATGTTAATCAGAGATCATAAGATGGAATAAGATTAATATGTGGGTATTTTACCAAAAATAAAGGTACATAATGACATCATAATGAAATAATACCCATTAAAATATGTATTAAAAATCAGGAATCTTATCATGAATCAGTCCATATGAAATGAGTAAATACGATGTGAAAGCATGAGTCAATAGTCATGGGAAATGAAAACATAATAGAGATACGTTATGATTTGTGAGATCAATAATTCCATATCAAATCACATAAAAACCTAAAAGAAAATGTATAATAGTAAAAACTATTTTTGGAAACGTATTTAAATCACCCTTACAATATTATTTATAATCACCCTTATAAAGTATTAGAATTGCCTATTATTTATAATGTAGTTTCATTGGAAAATGAATAATTTCTAAATTCCCAATTGAGATGATAATGAAATCGAAATGTAGATCATGGGAGAAAATGAACTCAAATATGATAATGAATGTTCCACGAAAAAATTAGAGATTTAGTAGACAAAACGTGGTCAAAACTACTAATATAATGGTTTAAAAGAAAATATCTTAGATCAATATTAATATATATATTAAAAGATCAATTGGAAAAAATTTCAACGAATAATAATTTAAATATGTGATGTTAGATTAATATTATTAATCATCATAATGGTGGAAAAATAATTTCACATGAGGGAAGATAAAAAAATATTATTTTCTAACAATAGTAAGTAATTTCATAATCACCATGTACAGAAAACAATAATGAAATTTTATTTTAAGATTCTTTAAAAAGGTCAAAGATAATTGAAATTAACAATGTTAGATGATTGATTTATATAGGAGAAAATTAAGGAAACATAATTAGAATATATACATGTAAGATAAAGTGTTAATTTTATGTCTTTAAAACCATTAAGGAAATACTCTAAATGACAAAACAATACATCATTATATACAAAATCACATGAAAATATGAAAAGTAAAAGGATCATTAAATACCCTTTATAAAACATAAACATTATTCAATATTCCAATGAGGTAGTATATTTAACATATAAATGAATATAAGATCATAATATAAAACATATATCAAAGGAGGTAAATTTTAGATGAAACCCCATCATGATTTTGGTAACAATTGAATAAAAATACAATTAAGGAGACACCATGAAATGTGATATTAAATAAAATTAATATTTATATAATAATGATATATAATGTTAATTATGAACTAAATACATCATATAAAATTAAATAAGTTCAAATTTTAAAACATATATCAATGAAGTAATTGATTTGATGAGAAACCATAATAGATTTTATAACAAATGAATCAAAATGTGTTAAGGGAAAGAATGTAATTTCTCTTTTTTAATTGATATTAATATTATAATATAGCCATGGGTAATTAAATAAAAATAATTAAATATTAAAGGAAACATGGTGTAACATCCCATGTTTTTAAAAATAAATACTATGTTCGGTAGCATTCATGATACGCAACATAAGGATTAAATGAAAAACTAAATATTATTATTTAAATGTTACCATTATATCCTATCCATTAGAATAAAAGGAATGGATATTATTAACTTAATTATGAAAATTTGGTTTTCAAATGTTTATATAATTAATTCATTGGTGACCAATTAATTATAAATGAATATAAACCCATTTCTAAATTTAAGGAAAATGTAATTCTGAAAAACTATTAAAATATGTACAAGTGTGTTCTATAACAATAAATAATGAAATCACGCATTCTTCATTATATTAATGAAATATATATTTATATAATATATTCAATATAATTTTTAAAATAGATCTTAGGTCTTTTTTAGACATGATATAAGAATAATGTCAATTTCAAGCATAATAGGAGTATTTTTCAAAAAGGCATTATTGCCTCCTTTTGATGGATAATACATTTTTATTCTAGTTTCTGATAATTTTATAAGTTCTATTTAATGATATCAGATTACTCAATGGAATAAGGACATCAAAATTAACTTTGGATAATTTTTGGAAATTTTTCAGATAAGATTAATTTTTTATCAATAGTGAAATAAATAATGCATTTTAATTGAAAACTACTTTTCATCAAATTTATTTATTGCGTTAACTAATAAATTGAATGATTTTAATGTATAATTTTATTATTTTTATATTATTTAATCTATTGTAGTTCATTGGTATCAATAAAACATTGAAATTGAATTTAAAAACATTGTAAACTTTTGATCATTTTTTCATTAAAAACAAGTTTTATCGTTCTGTCAAAAGGGTTAATTTTTAATTAATTTTTCCCAATTATGTGTTTTTATTTTTGAAAAATTGATTCCATATTTTTAATAAGAATGGATTTTTTTTAAAAAAAATTCCCTTTTTATAAGGACCTAACCTTATAACTTTACATAATCTTGAATTTTAGTCAAGAACTCACTTCATTTAACATTAAGGATACTTTCAAGTTTAGAGTTTTATAGATTTAGGACATAAAACATACATAAAATTAAACATTTATACAGAGAAGATACCACAAAATAGAATCCATTTGTTCCAAAATATAAAAATTCTCAAATAAAACATGTTTTCTTTTACAAATCTTCATAACATTTAACTTGGCTTCTTTCTTTGTCTTGCACATCCCTATAACCTGTGAAAATCATTTAAAACATGGGATGACCACAAAAATATTATTAAGGGATATAAAAAGAAGGAAAGAAAACATTATTCCCTCAATACTTGTAAACATATGAAATCATTTTCGAAAATACATACTTGTCACCCATATCTACATTTTGAAACTTGAGATTTCCATGAGATTTCCACAAAACATAAAGAATATAAGTAAAACCATAAAGGTGTCTTGGGGAATTACTTACATAATATTGTAACCCTATCATCTTCTATATGATTTGTATCCCTCATGTATACATTACAATATAACCCTCACGACTACCATATTGTGTAACCATCACAGTTACACTTAGAGTAACCATACGGCCGACCACCAACATACACATAACCAATGCATTGTAGGGAGATATTGGTCCCACAATTAATTATAAAAAATTCCCAATATATAGAACATAATTATAATAAAGTAATAATTGTATAAAAACATTGCTTTTGAATTTTGTAAAATAGAATTTTAAAAGAGGATTTTTAAAGGAAAGTCCTTTAAAAATCATATAATTGAAGTGAGAATTAATATAATGAAATAATTATGTGTATACACTCTAAATATAAATTATAAAAAATAATATAAACAAAAATTCATTACAAAAATATTTTTAGTATCATATAATCATTGAATTAGAAGGTTAACCCAATGAACCGATATTAGGTTTAGAATTCCCTTACCTGAAGTTTGTCTTACTTAAAACATGTTTAATCCTCTTGTATAATGGTTAACATGTGTTATTAACATATTAAAGAAACATATTAATGTTTATAACACCTTATATGATCATTTCATAACATAATTTCACCCTTTAATTATTAGTATTTTGTTTCTTCCATTGTTTCGGGTGCGTTCTTTACATGATTTCTATGGCCGGTTTGTATTTGATTTTCTTATCATATGGAATTGACATTCAAAAAGAGGAATGAAATGGAATTAATGTGTTTCTAGAATATTAAATTATTCTATAAATCATTTTGGTAATATGTTATGAGGATGAATCATTAGATAAATATTTAGTGATATCTGTTTACATCATTTTGGTGGTTCCTTGATAATCATGAACTAGTTTCATTATATAACATAATATTATGAATATTATAACTCCAGAATATGAAATAGGATATATCATACACATTAAAATTTATTTAAACCATTAAAATGGTTTTATAACCAGTTTTTAAGTATGTAAAAGAAATTGAAGACACATCATCCACGATGTCAATAAATCGACACATCATTGACGATGTTTTTATTTTTAGAATAAGAGGAAGTGAAGAGGAATAATGGTGCTAAATTTTACGGTAAACATGATAAAAATAAAGAATATAAATAATAATGGATCGTTCATGCCTCTTGGATATGGTTAGGGGAAGATAGTATAAGGAAAGAAAAGAATTGAAAAGAAAACACAAGGAATTGAAAGAGGATCTTTACCTCTTGATCACTTCTCTTTGAGATCCTCCTTAAGGCACTTGGTTTTGTCCTTTTAGTGAGACTATCAGGACTTGGACATGGGGGAGGGGATTGGGAATTGTATTTGGTAGAACATAGATAGGGCTCAATGCTTTAGTGGTGTGAGAGGAAGAGGGGGTGATGGTGGTATTTATATTGGAGGAGATGAGGGGTTTGACATTATTTTAATCATTAGTATAATTTTTTTTGCTAAATAATATGAATAGTCTTGATTCATGTGACCCAAAATAGTACTAAGTTCATGTGAGTTCAAAATAATTTCCATCATCCATGACTCAATCTTGATGTGTCAATTCATTTATTTAGCATGTTTTGTTAATTACCACATTTCACTATTCACAAAAAAATCATGTTTTCCAGAAAAATCCAAAAAAATTACCCTAACCATTTTTCAACATGTATAATTCAAAAATGAAAACCATTTTTCAAAAATAATTTCCTAAATCTGGTTAATTTAATTTTTAAATAAAATCATAATTTATTTGAAAAGTAACTTTTTAAAAACAATAACTCATTTTATATCACATTGAAAAATTAATCAAGATCTCATTATCTTATAAACTTTTGAAAATAAAATAATAATATTATTTACTATTCATAAGGGTAATATTACTATTCATATTAAAATTCATAAGGTTTTGTAACTATTCACTAAAAAGCAACTTGGTTCTATCAAACTCCAAATAACTTACTGATCACAACTGCAGATGTGTGGTTTTCGAAACTCAAATCATTGAAGTGGAAAAATTATATTCAACGTCTAGTTTATAAATATCTCCATAATAAAAATTCATTTTTAAGAGACTCATTATTTCATACATTTCATTAAATTTATTTGTAAAACCTTAGGGTGTTACATTCTCTCCACCTAATGAAAATTGCATCCTCACAATTTTTTATTAACATGTAAAACAAGTGACGGTGTCTCTCACTCATAGCATTTTAAAATTCCCCTATTAATTCTTCAACCATGTGGTTTCTCCAGAAAACCATTACTTGGTGGATTAACATATTTTGTAATACATTCTCTCTATGATCAAGAATCTAAATTGGTTTCTCTTTATAAGAATGGTTCTCTTCCAGCTGAACTGCTTTTGGGCACAAGATATGAGATGAATTTGGGACATAATTTCTCAACATAGAACCATGAAAAATTTTGTGTACATGAAATAAACTCATAGGTAAAGCTACATTGTAGAAAATCGGTCCATCTTTCTCCAAGATTTCATAAGGTCCAATGAACAGTGGTCTTAGCTTCCCTTACTTACCAAAACACATAACGCTTTTCCATGGTGAGATTCTAAGAAAAAAAGATCACCTACCTTGAAAGAAAAGTTTTTCCCCCTATTATCTACATAACTTTTCTTTCCTAATATAATCTATCCTCATGTGTTACTGGATTATCCTCACATTCTTAGCCACTTACTTTACTAATTTTAGTCACATCAACTTCCTTTCCCCAACTTTATCCCAAAAATCTAGAGTTCAACACCAATTCCCATATAATTATTAAAAAGGTTCCATTTTTATGCTGAAATGAAAAATATTATTATTATAAAACTCAACTAAAGAAATATTATTATCCCAACTTCCCTAATAGTCCACTAAATAAGGTTTAAGTGTATCCTCTATTGTCTGAATCATTCGTTCTAACTCTCTATCTGATTGAGGATGAAAAGCTATAATAAAATTTATTTATGTTCCCAACTACTTCTGAAGGCCCTTCCAAAAATTAGAAGTTAACCTGGGATCCCGATTAGATGCAGTGGAAAGAGGCACTCTATGTAACCTAATCGTCTCTTTGAGGTACAGTTGAAAAGGCTGATTTAAAGTCATCATATCTTGAATAGGATGGAAATGTGCAGATTTATTCAGTCGGTCAACAATAACCCAAATCTCATTTTTATCTCTATAAGTCTTTGGTAGTCCCACCACGATGTCTAGGGATACATTTTCCCATTTCCACTTTTCCATTGGCTAGGTATGAAGCATCCCATTGGGTAACTTCTTCTATGATTTAACCTGTTGAAAAATCAAACAATTCATGGTAAAATCCGTAATATATCTTTTCATTACATCACACAAGTAATACTCTCAAAGGTATTTGTACATCTTATTACTTCTAGGATGATCTGAAAATGGATAACTTTTAGCTTTTCACAATAAATATTTCTTTAAATGGGAATCAAAAGGCCCATACTATCTTTTTTTCAAATCATAAAATACAATCATTATCAAGGTTACACTAGTGGAAAAAACATTTAACACGTCAGAATTTATCACATCGGTTCTATATAACCAATGTGAAAAGATGTAAAAATCAATTTATCAGGTCGGTTATTTTATAACCGACGTGATAAATTGATAGGAATCCATTTTTTATGGTGGTTATAAAATAACCGACGTAAAAAATACTGAGATTAGCTTTATCACGTCAGTTATTTCATAACCGCCATGGAAATCCAATCTAGGAGGTTTATCCCGTCAGTTATTTTATAACCGACGTGATAAAGTAAATCTCGGCAATTTATCACGCTAGTTATCAAAATAACCAACGTGATAAAGCACCATTTATCCCGTCGGTTATAAAATAACTGATGTGATAAATTCTTTTCTACGTCAGTTATTAAAAAACCAACATTATAAACCTAAAAAAATATTTTATCACATCGGTTATAAAATGACCGACCTGATAAACCTTTTAAATGACTTATCGCGCCCCGTATTCAGCCATTTTGTTTTCTTCGATCTGCCGAACTTCGACTCGTCTATCTCGCGCGGAAAACCTAGAAAGGATTCTTCAAAGTCGTGACCTACAACCTCATTTTTCCAACATCATTCATCATATTTATTGTCACCAGATCTATCAGGTCAACTCGCAACACTCAAGTAAGCTTCACACAGCTCGATTTCAGTTTTTATTTGTCACGATGCCCTAAAATAATTTTTTTGAGATGTTATTTTTCTATTTTTTTTTCTTGCAATCAAGGTATGTTTCATAGTGTTTATTTATACCGTGCTAAATTATTTTCTGGTAAAAGAAACCATGGAAGTGATATCATTCAACTTTATTCTTTTTATGTGTTCAATCATGTGTGTGTGCGCGTACAGGGGGTGTCGAAGGGGGTGGGGGTTGTCTAGAGGGGTGGGGGCAGTCCAGGGGTGTCAAAGGTGGTGGGGGTGGTGTCCAGGGGGTGTGGGGGCTGTATAAGGGGGTTGGGGTGTCCAAGGGGGTGGGGGTGTCAAGGGGGTGAGGGGGCTGTCCAAGGGGGTAGGAGTGTCCAGGGGGTGGGGGTGGTGTCCAGGGGGGTGAGTGGGCTATCCAAGGGGGTAGCGGGTGTCCTAGGGTGGGGGTGTCTAAGGTGTGGGGGCTATCTAGAGGGTTGGGGGCTATCCAGGGAGTGGGGGGGCTATTCAGAGGGGTGGGGGTGTCTGGGGGGTGTCAAAGGGGGTGGGGGTGGTGTCCAGGGGGTGCGGGGGCCGTCCAAGGGGGTGGCATGTCCAGGGGTGGGGGCTGTCTAGAGGGGTGGGGGTTATCTAGGGGGTCGGGGCTGTCTAGAGGGGTGGGGGTGTCCAGGGGGTGTCAAAGGGGGTGGGGGTGGTGTCTAGGGGGTATGGGGACTGACCAAGGGGGTTTGGGTGTCCAAGGGGGTGGGGGTGGTGTCCAGGGGGTGAGGGGGCTGTCCAAGGGGGTAGGGGTGTCCAGGGGTGGGGGTGGTGTCGAGGGGGGTGAGTGGGCTGTCCAAGGGGGTAGGGGTGTCTAGGGGGTGGGGTGGTGTCCAAGGGGTGGGGTTGTCTAGAGGGGTGGGGACTGTCCAGTGGGTGTGGGACTATCCAGAGGGGTGGGGGTGTCCAGGGGGTGTCAAACGGGGTGGGGGTGGTGTCCAGGGGGTGTGGGGGCTATCCAAGGGGGTTGAGGTGTCCAGGGGGTGGGGTGTCTAGGGGGTGGGGGTGTCCAGGGGGTGGGGGCTATCTAGAGGGGTGGGGGTTGTCCAGGGGTGGGGGTTGTCCATAGGGGTGGGGGTGTCCTGGGGGTGTCAAAGTGGGTGGGGGTGGTGTCCAGGGGGGGTGCGAGGGTTGTCCAAGGGGATTGGGGTGTCCAAGGGGGTGGGGGTGGAGTCCAGGGGGTGAGGGGGATGTCCATGGGGGTAGGGGTGTCCATGGGGGTGGGGGTGGGGGTGTCCATGGAGTTAGTGGGCTTTCCAAGGGGGTAGGGGGTGTCTAGGGGGGTGGGGTGTCAATGGGTGGGGGCTGTCTAGAGGGGTGGGGGGCTGTCCAGGGGGTGGGGGTTGTCTAGAGGGGTGGGGCTGTCCAGGGGTGCGGGGCTATCCAGAGGGGAGGGGTGTCCAGGGGGTGTCAAAGGGGGTGGGGTGGTGTCCAGGGGGGTGTGGGGGTTGTCCAAGAGGGTTGGGGTGTCCAGGGGGTGGGGGTGTCCAGGGGGTGGGGGTTGTCTAGAGGGGTGGGGGCTGTCCAGGGGGTGGGATGGCTATCTATAGGGGTGGGGGTGTCTAGGGGATGTCAAAGGGGGTGGAGGTGGTGTTCAGTGGGTTATGGGGTTGTCCAAGGGGGTAGGGGTGTCCATGGGGGTGGTGTCCAGGGGTGAGTGGGTTATCCAAGGGGGTAGGGGGGTTGTCCATAGGGTGGGGGATGTCCAGAGGGGTGGGGGTGCTGTTTAGGGGGTGGGGGTTGTCGAGGGTGGTGGTGGTGTCCAGGGGGTGTCTAAGGTGGTGGGGATAGTGTCCAATGGGATAGGGGGTTGGACATCCCCCTCACCCCCTGGACACCACTCCTCCACCCCCTGGACACCACCCATCCCCATGGACATCCCCCCACCCCCTGGACACCCCCACCCCCTGGACACCCTAGGCAGCCCCCTACCCTCGTGGAAAGCCCCCTGGATATCCCCCAACCCCCTTGGACACCCTCTTGGTATATATATATATATATCTTAATAGTTTCATTGAAACCATTTGAATATTTTAACTTCAGGTAGTCTATACCAACAGTTCCTGTAGAATCATTGGTATAGGGCTATTGCACCAACCATCATGCCAATAGTGTGTGAAACTGTTGGGTACCCCAACGGTTTCAGGAGTTATCCCAATGGTTTCAAATTGTTGGGATCTGTGTATTTTTTAGAAGTGAATGTATACATATTTTAATATTTATACTTCATATTTCTTTTTTACAGAAGGGTGAATTTGGTATCTAGTTGCACATGGATGTATTCTTTGTGCACCTTAAGAAGAAAGGATCCAAGATGAATTTAAAACTGTTTTATCTAACTGTATTTTCTTTTTAAAATGATTTTCATGTATATTTTTTTAAAATATTCATAGATTTGTTTTATATTTCAAAATTGTTTTTACATTCAAATTATGATATTTTCCTAAAAATATATGTGTGTCTTATCTTAACAATATGTATAATTTTGATAATTTTTATAGGTTAATAATGAGTCTAAGTTGGATTACGGCACATCGAATGAGTAATGAATATGAGGATGGTGTTGATGCCTTTTTGGAATTTTCTAAACGAAATCTTCCAAGTAGTGACATTTTTTTCTGTCCATGCCTAAAATGTTTGAATATGATGAAGTTGAAAAGTAGAGAGATCAAAGATCGTCTAATTTTTCATGGTTTTAATCCAAGTTACAGCCCTTGGATTTGGCATGGTGAAACTGGAAAGAATGTGAGATCTACTGATGATGATGATTCGTAATATAGTAACTCTAATGGAATTGAAGAAATGATTCATGATATTGCATCAGAAGAAATTGAGATAGAATCGACAGTTGCACGTCTATATAGTAATTCTGAAAAACCATTGTATCTTGGTTGTACGGATTTTACATTTTTTTCGGTGGTGTTAAGATTCATTAACCTGAAGGCGAAACATCGATGGAGCGACACAAGTTTTACAGAGTTTCTACAATTGATGAAAGACATTCTTCCAAAAGATAACGATCTTCCATATTCACATTTTAAGGCCAATAAAATATTATTCCCAGTGGTATTGGGATACAAGAAAATACATGCCTTTCTGAATTAATATATGATATATAGGATGGAATATGAATTTTTGTCAGAGTGTCAAAAATGTGGGACATCATGGTATAAGTTGAAAGAAAAATCACAAGATGATGTAGCAATTACAAAGATCCCTTCCAAGGTATTTTGGTATCTTCCAACAATTCATTGTTTGAAACATTTATTTTCTAATTCATATGATGCAAAAAGGTTAAGATGGAATACTGATGAGTGGATATGTGATGGAAAAATATGCCATCCAAAAGATTGTTCACAATGGAAGAAAATTGATGAGAGGTATCCTACATTTGGAAATGAAATTAGAAATCTCAGACTAGGTTTGTGCACAAATGGAATGAATCCATACCGAACCCTCAGTATCACACATAGTTCATGGACTGTTTTATTGGTAATTTACAACCTCTCTCCTGAAGTTTGTATGAAGTGAAAATATGTCATGTTGAGTATAATGATCTCTGGTCCGAAGCAACCCATAAATGATATTGATGTTTTCTTGTCACCATTGATTGATGATTTGAAACTTTTATGGGAGGATGGTATTAGGGTGTATGATTCTTATAAATGGAATATTTTTAGCTGCATGTAGTGATTATGTTCACTATAAATGACTTCCCAGTATATGGAAATTTTTCTCGAAATAGTGTTAAGGGGCATAAAGCATGTCCAATTTTCGAACAACATACTTCATATTGTAAATCTCATCATGGGAGGAAAACAGTGTACATGGGTCATCAAAGGTTTTTTCCTATAGATCACTCTTATAGAAGACTAAAAAAGGCATTCAATGGATCACAAGAATTTTATATTGCTCCAAAACCTTTATCCCCTGATGTGTATTTTGAGAGGGTGGAAAACCTTGATGTGACATTGGGAAAGACACATAAATTTGGTAATGATATACATATTTGGAAGAAAAGGTCAATATTTTTTAAGCTTCCATATTGGAGATATCATGAAGTTAAAAATAATATTGATTTCATGCATGTGGATAAGAATATCTGCGATAGTTTGATTGGAACATTGTTAGATATTAAAGTAAAGACAAAAGATGGGCTGAATGCAAGATTAGACTTACTATCAATGGGAATACATTTGGAGTTAGCTCCCACTCCTAATGGAAGATGAACATTTCTTCCCCCGGCTTGTCATACATTATCCAAGAGGGAGAAAATTAGATTTTGTCAGTGTCTACATGATATCAAAGTGCCTCAAGGTTATTCTTCAAATGTTAAAAAATTTGTCTCATTGAAGGATTTGAAGTTGATAGGTATTAAATCTCATGATTGTTACGTCATGATGCTACAACTTCTACCAGTTTCATTGCATGGAATATTTCACATCCATGTCAGAAAGACTATAATGAAGTTGTGTTATTTTTTCAACTCAATTTGTAATAAGGTGATTGATGTGAATGCTTTGAACATTTTGGAAAAAGATGCAATTTCTATACTTTTTCAATTGTAAATGTATTTTCCTCCATTTTTTATATGATAGTGCATTTAATGATTCATCTGGTTCGAGACATAAAGCATTGGGGACCTATATATCTTCGTTGGATGTATCCTTTTGAAAGGTATATGAAAATATAGAAGGGGTATGTTAAGAATCCATATTGACCTGAAGCCTCCATTGCTGAAAAGTATATTTCTTAGGAGGTTGTGAAGTTTTGTATGAGCTACTTGGCTGTAATGGATCATATAGGTTTGCCTCCATCTCTCCATGAACAAGTTAATAATGAGGGAAAGGGGATTCGTGGCTTGAAATTTAAATCGTTTTCAGCTGAACAGAAGAATAATTTATAATTATACATCTTGAATAACATAGTTGATGCTCAACCGTATATCAAATTGCATATTAATGAGTTGAAACAATTTCATCCAAAGAAGAAAGAAATGTGGATTTTTAATGAGCACAAAAAAACATTTTTGTCATGGATTAAAAAGACCTTGCTTGGTAGATCAAATGTATCAGAGACATTAGAACGGATAGTGGTTGGTCTATGTTTAAATGTGATAACATGGTACGGTTATGACATTAATGGCTATACATTATACAAGAAAGCTCAGGACAACAGAAGTGCAGTTCAGAATAGTGGTGTATTGGTGTTTGCAGAAGCAATGAATTTTTCAAGTTCTAAAGAAACAAAACCCAATTTCTGCATCAAGTGAATATTATGGAGTTATTGAAGAAATATGGGAGGCTGATTAATTTAAAATTAAAGTTCATGTTTTTAACTATAAATGGTTTATTGGTAACAATAGTGTCAGACATGATGAATTTGGATTGATAGTTGTTAATCTGAATAGATTGGAAGACACGGCTGATTCTTTTATAATGGAAACACATGCAAAACAGATTTTCTATGTAGTTGATCAATCAGATATGCAGTGGTCTGTTGTTTTACAAGGGAAAAAACAATATGTCGGCAAGGATAAACTTAATGAAGATGCTGATTTATGTGAGATCCCTACTTCCATGGAAAGATTAGCAGAACATAATGATGAGCTTGTTAAGGACATGGTTTGTGCCATAAGGAATGATCATGACGAAGGAATTTGGGAAAACAATCCATTTGTACATTCCTAATATTACAGGTAACATATGTTTATTTCTTTTTTACATTTATTATTTTCAAAAAATGTTAGATATTGTAATTTTTTTATTTATTAAAATTCATATTAAAACAAATAAGTATAAGTTTTTTTTTATTTTAATTTTGTTTAGTGTAGTTTACCATGTTTACCATAGTTTACCATTGTTTACCATAGTTTACCTTTACATAATTTATATATTTATCAATTTTGATAAATGACAATTATACTACCATGTTTACCATGTTTACCATCTTTACCATTGTTTATCATGCTTACCATATTAACCATGTTTACTATTACGTAACTTAGTTAAATTTTCCATTTTCTGTTTACATTAGTATTTTAATATTTGAATTTGTATATTTGTGAACTAATTTTTGTTTTTTTTATTTGAAGGATAATGACAGATTAAACACTTGATCAAACACATGATTTTGGAGATGAAAATAATGATCATACCTCTAGGGAGGAACATTCGCATTCTCCTCTTGATGTTCCCTAATCTTCCTCATGTGCTCCCATAACGACAAAGAGTTCATGAGTTGGTAAATGTGGGTGCACACATTTACCAAAATTATCACTTTCCCATACGTAGGACCAGAGGATACTCATTGAGTTTGATGAGAATTATATTCCTAGAGGTCCAAATGCTAAAGATTTTAAGAGTTTTGTATCAACTCAAAGTAAGAGAAAAGTAAGCATTTTGTATGATGATTGGAGAAGTTTGGACAAAGCGATAATATCTCAGTTGTGGGAGACGATTTTGGTAAGTTCCTTTTCTATTGTGTGCCTATTAATTAAATGTTTCTAGTATAATATGTTTTACCTCTTTTTTATCAGATGAAATTTGATATTCATGACTCTAGAGAAGTCAGGAAGAAATGTTTATCGATGGCTACTAGGAGATGGAGGGATTTCAAATCAACCCTCACATCTAATTTCATTTTTTGTTATAGGAGTCATGACAATCTATGTCATATATATCCTTTCATAGATGAACACACGTGGAGATAGTTTGTTTAAAGTAGAAGAAAAGAATCATTTCTTGTAAGGGAAATGTAAACTTTTATAAGATTTCTTATATAAATGATCTTATTAATGTTTTTTTAATGATTTCTTATTCCGAATTTAGAACAAACAAGGCAATCTCATTAGGATATCTAATCTAAAAATGTATACCCTCATATTTTATCTCAGGAAGGGTATACATTATTAGAAGAAAAAATGATGGTGGAAAAATTACAAAAAATGAGAGCTGAGTCTTCAAGCTCTGGAGAGGTTGCCCCTCCATCCCCTCCATCTAGACATGAAAAATGAAAGAAAGCACAGATGGTAAAAAAGGGAAAACATATTTTGAACGATTCGAGAATCGTATTTGAGAGGATTGTAAAATATTTATTTTATTTATTTAAGTTAACTATATTCTTCATATAATTTGAATCATTACAGAAATTTTCAATTAATTAATACATGATTCTCATGAGGAGCAGAGCTCACAGGGGGTATTTACAGCTATTGAGAGGCAAGATATTTTATCTGCAGCATTGTGAAAGCCTGACCATCCTAGTCGTATTTGAGGATATTCGATGGGTGTATCAGTAAGAAAAGTATTGTGACATTCTTCTACTTCTTCTGTTGAGGGTGTCTATAAAAAAATAGAATCCTTGGAGGCTGAAGTTCATAATATTAATGCGATGATGGAGGAAAAGATTAGAGCATCGGTACAGTCTATGTTTGTAGACATGCAAAGACAATTTCAGAATGCAGCTCCCACTCATTTACCTCCCCCTGCAGAACCCATTATCTATCATCCACCTCCACTAGTAGCTCCTACTTCCCCACCTCAGCCTACAGACCCCATTTCCTATCCTACTCATCTGCCGCAACTTCCTAATTATTTCGAGTTGTATGTTGATGATCCTCAACATCATATAGTTGCATATGGGCTGGTATATTGTATAGGAGATACAGTTCATCATTAACAGTTAGAGGTAGATCCTCATAGGGTCACTGTATAGGATATTATTGATAGATCAACTTGAGTACCATTACCTAAAGATGAGGTGACGACAGTTGGACATAGTATCGACCATTTTTTAATTTTACCATCCAGACTTCTGCGACTCATTACCATAGAGGTATGTATGTTATATCGTCTATTTTATTTTTTTTATTAAATTTGTTTCAACATTTGAAAACTAATATATTTTTCTATTTAGTTTTATAGGAATGCTTCAAAGTTAAAGAAATGTTGTATAGACAACAACAAAGAAAAATGCCTATGACATCAGATACAGATTCTAGTAGTCTTGACATATTGTCAAGATATTCAAATTTTTTGGGGGATCATTATGAGTTTCCAATGGAAGCTCATGTTTGTGGACGTGAAATAACTGTGGGCATTGTGAAAGCTGATATCATGGAGCTTGTTACTGGAGATAATTTGGGCATCAACATGGTGAAATTTTTTTCCATGTAAGTCTTAACACCATTTCCCTGCATTATATTTATTAAAAATGTATACTTATGTATGTTTTGTATTAGGTATCTTTATAACATGTGTGAGAATAATGAGTAGGAAGATGTATATGGATTCATGGACCCGCATTCGATTTCTCCTGAAGAACATGCATTGGATGACGAACAAAGGATGCTTTATATTGCTGAAAGATTTGAACAGAATATAATCACACATTGTTGGATGATGCCTTTTTGTGAGAGGTATGAAACATATATATGGCAAAGATTTCATTATCTTTTAACATAAAAAACCACTAACCTTAAATTATCTTTTATCAGTAATCATTGGATGTTAGGTGTTTTTTTCCCAAGGGAGAAAACACTTTATTGGATATTCTCTGTCCATGGCGATGTGCAGAAAAGTTTTAAGAATATGTTGGAAAAGTAAGATTCAATTAATTAATGGTTGTATATATTATAAATAAGTATAAATTTAATTTATTCATATTATTTTTTTATAGGGGATGGGTCTACTTTCAAAAAAACACAAAGAAAAGGAGTTCCAAGATCAAATATGTATAAGTAAAGGTAAGTATCAATTTATAATTTTTACTTTTTAATGTATTACATAAAAATAATATTTTGAATTTATACTCATTCAAATAGAATTTTCATGAACAACAAGGCATCGTCGAATGCGGATATTATATGTTAATATTTATGTATAAAATAATTACAACTGGAACACTTCTGAACTTTGACATGGTAAGATTTCCTTTTAAACTTTTACATTGTATGATTTCCTTTTATAATTTTCCATAATATTTCATTTAATTTATTCATTATATATGTTAACTATTATCCTTTTAATTTGTAGCTATTTGATGAACCTCAACCTTATAGTGTCAAACACTTACAAGTGTAATGGTCAAATTATTTTACAGGTTTGATTGGATTTTAGTTTGTTTATAGTGTAAAATGTAATTTTTAATATTTTCATTATAATTGTGTATTTAATAGTCGTTTAGGTTGGATTTAGGGTTTTTTGTGGACATTGTAAGTTATGAATGTTATATATGTAACTATTTAATTTTGTGCTACTTCTTGTTTTGGTCTAGTTCTGATGGTTTTTCTGGTATAGATTCGTGTTTGGGGGTTTCCAGGGGTGTGGGGAGGTGTCCAATGGGGTGGGGGGTTTTCCAGGGGTGTGGGAGGGCTGACCAGTTTAGTGGGGGTGTCTAGGAGTGTGGGATGGCTGTCCAGGGGGTGTCCATGGGTGTGTGGGGGGGGGGGGGGGTTCCTAGAGGGGTCAGGGGTCTTTCTAGGGGTGTGGGAGAGTTTTCCAGGGTTTCTGTGAGGGTGGGGGTAGTCTAGGGTGTGTTCATGGGTGTAGAGGGTTCTAGGGGTGTCTAGGGGTGTGGGGGTGTCTAGGAGGTGGGGGAGGGCTATCCAGTGGGGTGTGGGAGGCAATCTAGGGGGTGTCCAGGGATGTGGGGGGAAGTCCATGGGGTTTCTAGGGGTGTGGGGGTTTCTAGGTGTGTGGAGAGGGTTGTCTAGAAGTGTGGAGAGGGCTGCCTAGTGGGGTGGGGGCTTTCTAAGGGTGTGGGAGGGCTTGCCAGTGGGTTGGGGGTCTATAGGGTGTTCATGAGGGTGGGGGAAGTCCAGGGGGTGTCCAGGGGTGTGGGAGGGTTGTCCAGGGGGTGGGGGAGGGCTGTCTAGTGGGGTGGGGGTGTCCAAGAGGGTGGTAGGGCTGTCCAGGGGGTGTCCAGGGGTGTGGGGTTTTTTTTATGGGTGTGGGAGGGTTTTTCAAGGGTGTGGGAGGGTTGTCCATGGTGTCCATGAGGGTGGGGGTGTCCAGGAGGGTGGGAGAGCTGTCCAGGGGGGTGGGGGCTGTCCAGGAGGGTGGGGTGTCCAGGGTTCTGGGCAAGCTCTTTAGTGGGGTGGGGGTGTCCAGGGGTGTGGGGGGTTGTCTAAGAGGGTGGGGGCAGTCCAGGGGTGTGAGGGGTGTCCAGTGGGGTGGGGGTGTCCAGGGGTGTGGGAGGGATGTCCAGTTTAATGGGGGTGTCCAAGTGGGTGGGGGCTATCCAGGGGGTGTCCATGGGTGTGGGGGAGCCCAGTGGGGTCAAGAAGGTTTCTAGGGGTGTGGGAGGGCTGTCCAGGGTGTCCATGAGGGTGGGGGAAGTCTAGGGGGTGTCCAGGGGTGTGGGGGTTTCTGGGGGTGTGTGGATGTCTAATAGGTGGGGGAGGGCTGTCCAATGGGGTGTGGGAGGTAGTCCAGGGGGAGTCCAGGGGTGTGGGGGGTTTCTAGGGGTGTTGGAGGGCTTTTCAAGGGTGTGGGGAGGGTTGTCCAGTGGGTTGGGGGCTTTCTAGGGTTTTGGGAGGGCTATCCAGTGGGGTGGGGGTGTTTCTAGGGTGTCCATGAGGGTGGGGCAGTCCAGGGGGTGTCTAGGGATGTGGGAGGGTTGTCCAGGGGATGGGGGAGGGCTGTCCAGTGGGGTGGAGGTGTCTAGGAGGGTGGGAGGGCTATCCAGGGGGTGTCCAGGGGTGGGGGGTTCTAGGGGTGTGGGAGGGGTGTGGGAGGGGTGTCCAGGGGTGTGGGAGGGCTGTACAGGGTGTCCATGGGGTTGGGGGTGTCCAGAAGGGTGGAATGGTTGTCCAAGGGGTGGGGCTGTCCAGGAGAGTGGGGGTGTCCAGGGTTATGGGCAGGCTGTTTAGTGGGGTGGGGGTGTCCAGGGGTGTGGGGGTGTCTAGGAGGGTGGGGGAAATCCCGGGGTGTGGGGGTGTCCAGTGGGGTTGGGGGTTTCCAGGGTGTGGGGGGCTGTCTAGGTGGGGTGGGTGGGTTTTGGTCTGTTTTTATTTTGTTTGAGGTATTCTTTTGGTCGTCCATAGTTGTGGGGGTGTCCTGGGGTGTGGGGGTTGTCTAGGATGGTGGGGGCAGTCCAGGGGTGTGGGGGTGTCTTATGGGGGGGGGGGGGTCCAGGGGTATGGGTGGATGTCTAGGTGGGGTAGGGTTTTTTTTCTGTTTTTGTTCTGTTTCAGGTATTATGTTGGCAGGGAATAGTTGTGGGGGGGTCCAGGTGTGTTGGGTTTGTCTAGGAGGGTGGGGGACAGTCCAGGGGTGTGGGGGGTGTCTAGTGGGGTGGGGGGTTTCTAGGGGTGTGGGGGGGCTGTCCAGGTGGGGTGGGGGGTTTTGGTCTATTTTTTTCTATTTCAAGTATTCTTCTGGTTGGGTATAATTGTGGTTGAATGGTAAAATTAAAAAAAAAATATTTTTACATCAGTTATTTTATAACCAACATAAAAATGCACCAGGGTTAATTTTAACGTCGGTTATTTCATAACCGAATTAATAAATGGAAAGGAATGGTTTTTTACATCGGTTATAAAATAACTGACGAAGTAGATATGTTCTCACGTCAGTTATTATTTAAATGACGTGGAAAACCTCTTGGCATACTGCTTTATCACATCGGTTATGCAAATAACTGACGTGATAAATGCTCCAGAGGCATGATTTAAGACGTTGGTTATATAATAACCGACATGATAAAGTATATACAATGTCGGTTTTTTAATAATCGACATAATACATCATGTCTTTGAAGCATTTCCCACATCGGTTTTTGAGTAACCAACATGAAAAATGCTTCGGTTTTTTGTTTTTTACATCGATTTTAAAATAACCGACGTAAAAAATAAAAAATAATCATCGTAAAAAACGTTTTCTACACTACTGTTAAATTCTAGAAACTTACCCCTTTTAACCAATTCTACCTTTTTCTATATCTCATGGTCTTCCTATTATGCTTTGTTAATTCTATCTTATAACAATCACAACACTAAAACATGAAAAAAAATAGATGTATTTCCTGCACCAAAAAAATCTAATCTAAAATTCATCAAATCATTAATCAAGGGATCATGTTCCGAATGTAACATGGTTAATGATGCATGATTTTTTTGACTCATGGAATCTACCACATTGTTTTCTTTTCTAGTATATTAATTGATCGTGCAATCATAAGCCTTTATCTATTCAATCCATCTTCTCTACCTCATGTTTAATTCCTTATGAGTGAATATATACTTCAGACTTTTATGGTTAGTATATATTTGAAATTTGGCTCTGTATAAATGATGCCTCCAGATTTTCAAATCAAAAACAATATATGCTAATTCCAAATCATGTGTGGGAAATTTTACCTCATGAGGTTTTAGTTTTCTTAAATCATAAGAAATTACCTAATCATTCTACATTAGAACACAACCAATTCCCTTCAATAAAGCATCACTGTGGATGACAAAATCACTATTTCTAGAAGAAAGATCCAAAACTGGAGCATGCACCAATCTCTTCTTCAGTTCCTGAAAAAAACATCACATTCTTATGTCAAAATAAATTTAACCCATTTTCATGTTAACTTATTTAGTTGGCATGATAAACATACAATGTTTTTAAAAACCCTTCAGTAATAACCTAGTAATCCAAGAAAACTATGAATTTATGTAACATTTTTAGGTCTTGGATATTCATCAACCACTTTTGTTTTGGCATGATCAACTAATATTCCATCCTTATTTAAAATTTTCCCAAGAAAATAAATTTTTTTCAACCAAAAATAACACTTTATAAATTTTCCATACAGTTTATTTTCTTTTATGTTTTGAAAAACAACCCTTCGATGTTTTTCATGCTCTTCTTTAACTTTATTAAATACCAGAATGTCATTAAAAACACAATTAAAAACTTATCCATGAACTCATGAAATGTTTTATTCATATGATCCATGAATACAATAGGTTCATTAGTTAACCCAAATGACATAAAAACAAATTCATAATTCCTATATCTTGTACGGAATGCAGTCTTCGGGATGTCTGGTTCATTTACATTCAATTGATGGTACCCCGACCTTAGGTCAACCTTCAAAAAATACTCTGATCCCTAGATCTGATCAAACAAGTGAATGATATGAGAAAAACGATACTAGTTTTTAAAAGTAATGTTATTTAAGACTCTGTAGTCAAGGAAATGTCTCATGGAACCATCTTTCATTTCAATGAACAAAACAGGAGCACCTCATTGTGAAGTGCTAGGACGAATGAAGCCTTTATCAAGTAACTCCATCAACTAATGTTTCAGTTCAATAAGTTCCATTAGATCCATTTGATAAGAGGGTTTTGAAATTTTCTTAGCATCAGGAACTAAGTCAATTATGAAATCAACTTTCTGATTAGGTATAACACTAGGTAACTCATCAAGAAAAATATAATGATATTAATTTACCACTGGAACTTCATTAATCTAAATAGTTCCCTTATTTTCAACAATATGAGAAAGATAACTTTCATTTCCATATTTCATCAATTTCTAAGCCTCCTGATATGTTATCAATTGTATTGGTTCATTCTTGTAAAAAAACGAAAACTCTTTCAGAAAAAAAACTTATTTTGCTCTACAATCAATATTTTCATGAAAAACACGATGCCAATCCATACCTAGAATAACATCAAACTCAAATAAGGGAAAAACAAAAAGGTTTTCAGTAATGACTTTGTACAAACAACAAAAAAATGATTATTATGATTCCCATTTTCTATAATATTTTCCCCTAGTGTTTTGACAATAATTTTATGTCACATTTTTTGAGGTGATATATACAATTTACAGAAAACTTTCTCAGAAATAAAGGAATTTATATACACCGTATCAAACAAAACTTTAGAGAAATCTAATTAAAAAAACAAGGTAACTGATACAACTTCATCAGATCGCCCAACTTTTGCTGACGTAGTCGCAAAGAATCTTACTACACCTTTATGTTTATAGTTTGGCTTCTTTTCATCATTTAGATCTCTATTTGGGTAAGAATTTTCATAATGACCCATCTCACCACATTTAAAAAACTTTACAGTTTTCTTATCAGGATTATTCTTAGGATCATTTTCATTACAATATCAGGCCATATGTCCAAACATACCACATCAAAAACAATTCCTGGTTAAGGTATGACATTCCCCATAGTGATTTTTTCCACGAATTTCACAAACTAGTAACTGTACATTCTTACCATCAAATTTCATTGATTGATTCTAACACATCACTTTCCATCTAGACCAAATTTTCTCCTTTTTTTCAAAGTGCACATTATCATCAGAAAACTCAATTTCTACATTTTTATCACATCAAATAAGTTTCTCATAACTTTAAAAATAATGGGAAGATAATGCCCTTTGATATTTGGGCTTCAATCCTGAGTAAAAATGGTTTCTTTTTCTATTAATATCTAGAATAAGATTCGGATCATACCTTGAAATTTGGGTGAAGTTATATTAATTAACATCCACTGAATCATCCTATTTTTTATTCTATTCAGAAAATTTCATCACCATCCTAAGTAAAACCACCTTAGGAAAATATTTTTCAAGGAAAAGACTTTTATATTAATCCCACTCTAAGGCTTCAATCACCACTCTATCCATAATATTCTGGACCATTGACCACCACTGATCAGGTTCACCGTCAAAATGATAATTTGAAAGATTTAACTTTGGATTGTCTGAACATCCCATAACATAAAATATCTTTTCAATGGATTAAATCCATCCTTCAGCCGCTACTATGTCAAAACATGCATTGAAAGCAGGAGGGTGTTGCCTCATAAAATGTTCCACTATCTTCATGTTCCTTTGTGGTTGTTATGGTTTTTCTATTTCATGGATGCCACCGCCATTTATTTCCTATTTCTGCAGATCCATTACTATCAAAAACTTCTTAGTTCCAATCCTTACCATTCTAGGATGAAGATTCTGAAGGATATCATTCTGTCGGTGCTTTTCCACTTTAGTTTTCCTATTTATTCTACAGAAAACCATTCTAAAAAATCATATCTTACTCAAAGAAACATGGTAATATTTAAATGCTATAAAATTTCAAATTAACCATAGAGTAAAAATCATTTATGTTATTCTTCTAACATAATTCTAACACCTAGATTTATCTAAATAATCTTTTGTTACCAATTATAAGGAGTCGGGCTTATAACATTACAAAATTGTGAATTTTAGTCAATAACTCACTTCATTTCATATTGAGTATCCTTTAATGTTTATAATTTTAGAGATTTGGGACATAAAACATATATAACATTAATCATTTATACAGAGTGGATACCACAAAAACTATATCCATTTCATCAAAAATATAAAACATTTCATATAAAACATGTTTTCTTTGAAAAATATTAATAACATTTAACTTGGCTTCATTATTTGTCTTAAAAATTCTTATATCCTATTAAAATCATTTAAAAACTTAGTATGATCAAAAAAATCTTAGTAAAGGATATAAAAATAAAGAAAGAAAACATTAGTCCCTAAATACATTTAAACGTATGAACTGATTTTTGAAAAGACATACTAGTCACCCATATATACTTACTTTGTGAAACATGAGATTTACACAAGATTTAAACAAAACATAAAGAACATAAATAGAACCATAAATGTATATTTGGGAACTAATTACATAATATTGTAACCCTCTTGGCTAAATTGTGATTTCTAAACCTCATGGATACCTTACAATGTAAGCCTAACGACTACCTTATTGTGTACCGGTCACAGTTAAACGTGGATTAACCATATGACTGACCTCCAATATACACATAAAAAATGAATTAATGGGAGATATAGGTACCACCCTTTATAATAAACATCTCCCAACATCTATAACATAATCATTATACATGAATAATTTCATAAAAACATTGCTTTGAAATTTTCTAAAATAGAATTTTAAATGAATTTTTTTGAAGGAAAGTCCCTTAAAAATTTCATATAATTGAAGTAAAAATTAATTTAATGAAAGTATTATATTTATACACTATAAATACACATTATACAGAATTATATAAACCAAAATTCATTACACAAATAATCTTAGTTGCATATAATCAATGAAGTAAAAGGTTAACCAAAAGAACATAAATTGGGTTAAGAATTCACATACCCCGAGTTCGTCTTACATCCAAAAATTTTAAACGTCATGTATAATGGATAAAATAGGGTTATTAAAATATTAAATAAACATATTCATGTTTATAATGTCACGACCCATCCTAGTGGGGCCCGCACCGTGACTCCCCAATCCCACCTCCAATAGGCCAGGGGCTGGTGACTAGCACTGAGTAGGCATATCACTAACATGGGAGACATCACCTAAGTACCTGTACACATGCACACATCTCCAAGCCCACAAATTTCAAAATGTAAAAAACAAAAAAGGAAAAAAATTCATGCATAAACTAAACCCAACCAACAGAGTACAACGGAAAGTAAGGTGCTGAAAGTAAACTGGGCCGGAATACAAACCCAGCAAAAACAAGAGTCTCTAAAATAAAAAGTCCAACCTATAAGCACAAATAGGTACTGGGACTACTGATTGTTGTCTTAGGAACACCTCTTCCTATAGGGAACTTAGAAATCCTGGTCTAGTCCTGGTCCACTCTTGACTCTGTCAAAACGATGCTTGTCTGCACAAGACACGACACGTGCGGGCAAAGCCCGTGCAGGGGTGAGTATAACAATACTCAGTAGAGGACCCCGAAAACCACAAAGTCATACACAAAGAAAATGTACATTCATCTCTCAATATTATATTTCTACTACACATATAGAAATAGAAACACAATCCAGATATACTCAAAACTCAGATCTGTAGTCTAGAGACAAGTCACATAAATACATACCGCCGCTAGGGTTTCATTTTGAAGGTTCCACAAAGCACTTATCCAGGAGAACTCACTCTACGAGTCTAATTGATCTAATTTCGTTCATCCGAGAAGTACTATTTGTCTAGAAGAATCACAATAGATAGATACACTCATTCCGGGAGAACACACTCCTAAGTGGGGAAATATCACAATACATAGATGAGGATCACTGCTAGAGACTTAGAAGATATCATAACTCATCTGGATTCATCTTCTATGTAGTGGATCAGTGTCCTGTAGGAATACTCATGTCGATACCTAACTCTACCTAGGGCCAAAAATGGATAAAGGATCTCGCTTCGGGCCTCTCGGAGGGATACCTGACTCTATCTTAGAAAGTCCTGCTGAAGGGATCATATTCCTATGGATAGAAATGATACCAGGCCATTAGAGGAATGAGAAAAAAGTGGCACTAACCCAAATGGAACCTGTCCAAGGAACGGTGGAAAATAAGATCATCCATGTACTGAAAACTACACGGTGGGTAGAAGTGTCAAACGTCGTGTCTTCTGACCCTGGTTATGGCCCATGTCGTAAGGCTTGTCATGTAAAATGCAACTACATGGCATGTAGGAAGGATCACACGCTATGTCAAGGTATCTGGGGTCCGCTTAGTGTACGTTGGCCATGTGCTCGTACACAGCCTCGACACATGTATGCCAACATGTAACACCCGAGACTTTTATGTTATATAAATCAGCAAAGGAATATTTTTCTATACAACACTTTCTTGGCTTGCTTTACACGAAATCGCGACCTTCCTCGATAGCTTGCGTCGTACGCAATACCGAGTTTCTCTAAACAATGATATGCTATTAAAATATTATTAAAACTAGCCATTATAAATAGTAATAACCACTTTTTGAAATTTTATAAATTTTATTTTTCAAAATGGACTTCATTTTTGGATTCGGAATATCGAAATTAGCCTAGGGTGAAATTTTGGTATTTTTCTGAAAGCTTTCAATTTTTGAGGAATAGTGAAACCACTAAGTGGTAGTTAAAAAAAGTGAATTTTTCATAAAACTTAATTTTAATGCTTCTGTGAGTGGAATTTCAAAAATCCGAGAGACACAGTTGATGTCAGTAAGTAAAATGTGTTTCAATGAGATGAAAATAATTTTTTGGTGAATAGTAACTTTTTACTTTTTTTTACCACGGTTAAAAGTAAATAAGGTAATTAAGGGTAAAGATGATATTATTATTACCCTAACACATGTCCTAATTCTATTGGATAAGTGTAATTCGACCAAAAACAAACTTAGGAATAAAATATGACCATTTAGGCCCACTTGGATTAGATTAGGACATTTATTGTTAATTTATTTAAAGAAGGGTTAAAATAGTTAAAATCAAAGTTTAATAAGTAAATAATTTTTAGTATGGGGTTATACATAAGATAAATTAGACTATAAATATTCATTAGAAAGCTAAAACGATTTTATACATAATGGTATTTTATTTGTAATTTTTAGACATTAAATAATTTAATTTATTTATGACACAATGATGATGCAGTAATTATCTTATTGACATAATTGATGTTATAAACACCAAAATAAATGAAATTTGAGACTTTTTATGAATCCCACTAATTTTATAGGTTAATATGACATGTTATTATTGATTTAATTAACTTGGTTCGAACTAATAATTCTGTTATGATTTTCACAAAAATCAATTATTAAATTGTGTCAAAATTGACATAAAATAGTTTTTAAAACAAATATTATATTGGTAATTGTTATTTTATTCCTAAAAATATAATGTTCGGCCAAGTGACTTAGATAAGGTTATATATATTAATAATAAACAACTTGGGGTTCGTTTGGCTGCTTATAGTAAGTTTATTAACCTTATAGTATAAGAACACAAGAAGACATGGTAAAAGTAAAATTATTTAACTTAATGTTAAATATAAATGATAAGGTTAAAATAGGAACCTAAACTTGTCTAAATTCTATTGGATGAGAGGATTTCGACCCATCCCCACCTTATCTTCGAAATATATCAATTTGGAGCTATTTAAAACCGAACATGACTTTATAATAAAAAAATATTTTTAGTTATTCCAAAGGTGCCCCTCTCCTCCCTTATAAAAGGACACCTCCTCCCCCTCTTCCTCACACCACTTTGAGCCTTCAAGCTCGGAAAAACCCTGACACTTTCTCCTCTACACTTCCCTAGAGACATCCTATAGGTCCTGGTCTTCTTCAAAGACCAATTTTAGTGCCCTAAAAGAAGGTCTCAAAGAAGCACTTCAAAGAAGAGGTAATGTCAGTTACCGATTCTTTCATTTTATTTCTTCTTCCACTTCTTCTTCTTAGGTTGTTTCATTATGAAGTAATAACATCAGTATCACTCATATAATGATATGTTATTATAAGTATGAAACAACCCTATTTCACCAACTATCCATCCTACGGAAAAAGAAATCACCGCGCGTGCGTACGTACGGAATACCGTCTCCATGCCGTGGTGTGATCTATTTTCCACCACCACCTTACTTGGATGGGTATAATGGTGTAAATAATGACTATATATGACTATTATAAAGTGATATAGATTCTGAAATAGTATACATATACTCCAATACAATTCCACGATCATAGGAACGATATCATCACTCGTGCGTACGTACGGAATACCGTCTCCACGATGTGATGCGACTCGTTCTACATGATCTTCATTTCATAATGATTATATAAATGAATTGAATGAATGAATATGATATATATTACACTAATACCATTCTGGAAATGAGGTATCTATAACCTAAAAGAGAAGAATATGAATTTATTCGACAAAACACGCATAAAAACAAAAAGTTATAAACACCCGAATAACAAGTAGCAATGAAATATTACTACTAAGAAGCTAAGAATATGACCATATATGATATCATAAAAATAATTATGATTATGGAATAAGTCAATAACATTATTTAAATCATTATACAGGAGGTTCGGACACTTACAAATCAAGTCGGACCTAAGGTAAGGGAAATATCACAGTCTCATTTTTATCCGAGATTGTTTATACTTTGGTATTTACTGGGGTGTATTTTATCATCCACATCCATGTTTCCTCAATATGTAATATTATTTCCATCCACTTACAATTTTTTAAATCCAATTTTACCCTTCGGTGAGTTTTTAGTAAAGGATATGAAAGGAAACTTTTGTCATTTTTCGTACGAGGTACTTTTTGACTTTTCTGACAAAAGTACGAAGAATGTTTTTTTAACTTATACAGCATGAATGGATTTTTAAAACATTATTTCTAAGAAGATTCCTTTACAAGCTTTCAAGTTTATTTTTAATCAACTTCTTTTAGTTTAAAATTGTATGACATGTTAAGAAAGGAAAAGTGTTTTTTAAGTAGAAAGGATATTTTCCTCAAGAATGAAGTTCAAGTATTTTATCAAAATTATTTTCCATATAAGATAATAAAGGGTTCTATTTTTATCCCTTTTATTACATTTATTTGATTATATTGTGATGGAATTATTTTTATGAATTCCTTTATCGTATATGAATTGTTTTATGATGTCATGATTTTTAAGATTCCCATTTTTATTAATTGGGTTATGTAATGATGTTTGATTTATGATTTTGTGGCACACATAAGAATGGTATAATTATGAGATGGGTGGGACCTATATCTCCCTCCAATGAATTGGGTAAAAATTTTATATCTCATGAGATAGACATGGCTATAACGGTAGGTTATACCGGTTCAGTGAAACAGGACTGAAACGAGGGTGACTCGGTTCAGAAATGGACTTTGTCCACTAAGATAGTCTTGGAAATGAGTCTTGACTAATAAGATATGATTCTCTATGATTATGTGTGTATTCCACAAAGTTTCATGTTTTAAGTTATGATTATTGTGATTACATTTCACTGCCATGATTTACCCCATGTTATGAAATTATGATCTCTTTTGAAGGTTAAGATTTCCAAAAGTTATGTGCTTATGTGTATGATGTGATTGATATTTCTTTTGTTTACCCTTACTGAGCATTTGAGCTCACCCTTTTGTATGTTTTCTTTCCCCAGGTCAGGAAGAAGGTTATTAAGTAAGATATGCCAAAAGGGACTATAGATATGATGAAATAAATGGGAGACAGTGTAGACGCTTTATGAACCATTTTTTTATGTTTCCCAGTTTCTAAAGACACTATACCTATACGGTCCTTTCGTGGTTTTGGTTTTATGTTGTAATAAGTATGCTTCAATTTTGAAGTATTAACAATGTATGTAAAGTATGGATCGTTATAGTTTGTATCAGAGGAAAGGTATAGTCAACCTTTGGAAACTAGGATGTGAAAGCCTTAGTAAGAACCCTAAGGATAAGTCTAAGCATAGAACACAATCTTAGTGTTTTAGAAATGTCCATGAATAACCTAGGATAAGACCTTAAGTGTGAAATTTTATTCTTGATTATGTGGTTTTCCTATTATAATTAGTGTTGCTCACACTATTCTTCTTGGTTTTAGTCAATGGCTGGAACCCGAAGGAATCGTGTTAATGCGGAATGCGATGGGAAATGCAATGATTGTCCCCATGAGCAACCAAACGTTATGGGAGCTGGAATGAAAAATCTTGTAGCCATGCTCACACAACTTTCTCAAGCTATGAATCATGCAGGACTTCCAAACGAGCAAAGGAAGGAGCAACATTCTGTTGAATCCTTCATGAGACAGCGTCCACCTTCTTTCAGCGGGTCTACTGATCCATTAGTTGCTGAACAATGGATTAGTACTACTGAAAAGATATTTTCAGTTCTTCAATGTTCTGAGCATGATAAAGTCATCTTAGCAGTGTATCGTTTGGAAGGTGATGCTGATCAATGGTGGAATCTTATTAAGAATATGAGGCAAAGGGATGAAATTTATTCCATGGAATGGGACGAGTTCAAGAACTTATTTTTCAATAAGTGCTTCCCTCGTATTCTCCGAACAAAGATGGAGAAAGAGTTTCTTGAACTGAAGCAAAAGGATGATGAATCTATTGGTACCTATGAAGCAAATTTTACAAGACTTGCAAGGTACGCTTCTGGTATTATTATCCAACCTGAGAGTAAGATCGATTGATTCTTTAGTGGATTAAAACCAAGTCTTCGAAGGGCGTTAGCCATAAGGGACTTCAATAGCTACGAGGAAATCGTTCGATGTGCTCTCAAAGTCGAGATGGAGATTGGAGTAACCCATCAGTCATATGGGTTTGATAAGAAGAGGAAAATGGAATTCAAAGGAAAATCTAAAGAGCCCACTGAAAAGAAGATGAGCTTTCCCTTATGCTCAAAGTGTGGAAAGAAACATGGAGGGAGTTGTCTTAAAGGGACAAGTAAATGTTTCAAATGTGGAAAGAAAGGTCATCGGGCATTTGAATGCCGCGATAATGGGAAGAAGATGTCTAATGATGCAAACAAAGGAAGGGATACACAGAATGAACCTACTACACTTCAATGATTCAAGTGCAAGGAGATGGGGCATTATGACAATAAATGCCCTAATCCAAGGGTTGATGATGATGGTCGACGTCAATAAACTCTCAAGGCTAAAGACAAAGGAAAGTCACATGCAATTTCTATCAGCGATGTGGAGCACGATAACGATGTGGTGAAAGGTACACTTACCATCCACTCTAAAGTAGAAAATGTTTTATTTGATTCTGGATCCACCCACTCTTTTATTTCTGAAGAATTTTCTAAGGGTATCATCGTATTACCTCAACAATTATATGTTGATTTAGCTGTGACAACACCTAATGGCACAACAGTCGCATCAAAAGTTTATAATTCTTCTCCGATCGAAGTTTGTGGGAAAGTGCTTCCTGCAAATCTTGTGATCCTTCCTATAGTGGAATTTGATGTGATTCTTGGCATGGATTGGATTTCTTTATATGGATATCATATCAATTTCCAAAGAAGGGAAGTCACATTTCATATTCCAGATCAATCTATGATCGTCTATCAATGCAAGGATGAACATAACCTTCCAGTGGAAATTTCTTCTATCTTATGGGTCATGATTCCACTAAATGAAGGTTATTTATCTCAAATGGTTGGTGAGAAACTCACGATTAAGAATATGCCCATTTTATGGGAGTTTGATGATGTCTTTCCGGAGGAATTACCGGGACTTCCACCAAATCGTGAAGTTGAGTTCTCAATAGAACTCGTACCGGGTGCTTTGCCTATTTCAAAGACACCTTATAGAATGGCCCCAATTGAGTTGCACGAATTGAAGAAGAAACTCCAAGAGAATCTTGATAAAGGATTCATACGCCCTAGTGCGTCACCTTGGGGAGCACCTGTTCTACTTGTTAAGAAGAAAGATGGATCAATGAGACTCTGCATTGATTATCGGGAACTTAACAAGATCACTATCAAGAACAAATATCCTCTCCCGCGCATTGATGACCTATTTGACCAACTACGTGGAGCTCAATACTTTTCCAAGATTGATCTTCGTTCAGGGTATCATCAATTAAGGGTCAAAAGGGAGGATATACCAAAGACGACTTTCCGTACAAGGTATGGACACTATGAATTTATAGTGGTGCCATTTGGTCTTACTAATGCCCCTGCTATCTTCATGGATCTGATGAATAGAGTCTTTAGAGACTATCTTGATCAATTTGTGGTAGTCTTTATAGACGATATTCTTGTCTATTCAAAGAGCAAGGAAGAACATGAAGATCACTTGAGAATTATATTGAAGACCCTGAGAAAGGAGAAGCTTTATGCCAAATTTACCAAGTGTGAATTTTGGCTTCAAAAAGATGCATTTTTGGGTCACATAATCTCAAAAGAGGGGATATCTGTGGATCCAGCAAAAACAGAGGTTATCGAAAGATGGTCAAGACCAACAACAGTAACTGAGATCCGAAGTTTTCTTGGTTTGGCTGGATATTATCGATGTTTTGTGAAAGATTTTTCACAATTATCTAATCCACTCACCAAGTTGACTCGGAAAGGAGTTAAGTTTGTCTGGATGGAGGAATGTGAAGAGAATTTCAAGGAGTTGAAAAGAAGGTTATCCAGTGCACCTGTGCTCACACTTCTTTGTAGTGGAGAAAGGTCTGTTATCTACAGGGATGCATCCAAGAAGGGATTGGGGTGTGTTCTTATGCAAAATGATATGGTGATAGCTTATGCCTCACGACAGTTGAAAATCCATGAGAAAAATTACCCAACACATGATTTGGAGTTAGCTGTGGTAATCATTGCATTAAAGATTTGGAGGCATTACCTTTATGGTGAAAGGTGTGATATTTATACTGATCATAAAAGTTTAAAGTATATTTTCACACAAAAGGAGCTGAATATGCGTCAAAGAAGATGGTTGGAGCTGATTAAGGATTACGACTGCTCAATCCATTACCACCCTGGGAAAGCAAACAAGGTGGAAGATGCATTAAGTTGACAAGACCATGCTAGTTCATCCATGATGAGGATCACAAAAGATCCAATATTTATGGATTTACAAAGGATGGATCTTGGAATTATAATGGAAGGGGGAAAATCTTATCTTTCTCAAATGAATGTTCAACCATCTATACATGTGAAGATTAAAGAGGCACAGAAAGAAGATGTCGAGTTACAAAAGAAGGTGAGAAATGTTCCTGAATTCAACCTTGATTGTGATGGGATAATAAAGTTCAGGAATCGGGGTTGTGTTCCTCCCATCCCCAAATTAAAGAAGGAGCTGCTGGATGAGGCTCATAGTTCTTCATTCTCTATTCATCCTGGAAGCACGAAGATGTATAGGGATCTGAAAGAGTACTTCTGGTGGGATGGCATGAAAAGAGATGTTGCTGAATATGTCTCTCGTTGATGAAATGGCAGAAAAGGTCAGATCTATTCAACAACACATAAGAGCAGCTCAGAGTCGACAGAAAAGTTATTCCGACAACCGAAGAAAAGACCTAGAGTTTGAAGTGGGTGATAAAGTGTTCTTACGAATATCTCCCTGGAAGAGGGTTATGAGATTTGGAAAGAAGGGGAAGTTAAACCCTAGATATATCGGTCCTTTCGAAATACTGGATCTTGTAGGGAAGGTAGCTTACCGATTGGCGCTTCCACCGAATCTCTCTCAAGTTCACGATGTGTTCCATGTATCTCTCCTGAGAAAGTACATACCTAATCCTTCACATGTACTCAGCTCAGAAGTTGTACCGCTGGAGCAAGATATTTCTTATGAAGAACAACCGATAGAGATTCTGGATCGTAGCGAAAAAGTCCTACGAAACAAGACCACTCGATTGGTGAAAATTTTATGGAGGAACCACCAATTAGAAGAAGCTACATGGGAACTTGAGGATATGATGAGGGAGAGGTATCCTCATCTGTTTGTTACAAAGTGACGAATTTCGAGGGCGAAATTCATTTTAAGGGGGGTAGAATGTAACACCCGAGACTTTTATGTTATAGAAATCAGCAAAGGAATCTTTTTCTATACAACACTTGCTTGGCTTGCTTTACATGAAATCGCGACCTTCCTCGATAGCTTGCGTCGTACGCAATACCGAGTTTCACTAAACAATGATATGCTATTAAAATAATAATAAATCTAGCCGTTATGAATAGTAATAACCACTTTTTGAAATTTTATAAATTTTATTTTTCAAAATGGACTTCATTTTTGGATTCGGAATATCGAAATTAGCCTAGGGTAAAATTTTGGTATTTTTCTGAAAACTTTCAATTTTTGATGAATAGTGAAACCACTAAGTGGTAGTTAAAAAAACTGAATTTTTCATAAAACTTAATTTTACCGCTTCTGTGAGTGGAATTTCAAAAATCCGAGAGACACGGTTGATGTCAGTATGTAAAATGTGGTTCAATGAGATGAAAATAATTTTTTGGTGAATAGTAACTTTTTACTTTTTTTTACCACGGTTAAAAGTAAATAAGGTAATTAAGGGTAAAGTTGATATTATTATTACCCTAACACATGTCCTAATTCTATTGGATAAGTGTCATTCGACCAAAAACAAACTTAGGAATAAAATATGACCATTTAGGCCCACTTGGATTAGATTAGGACATTTATTATTAATTTATTTAAAGAAGGGTTAAAATAGTTAAAATCAAAGTTTAATAAGTAAATAATTTTTAATATGGGGTTATACATAAGATAAATTCGACTATAAATATTCATTAGAAATCTAAAAATATTTCCTACATAATGGTATTTTATTTGTAATTTTTAGACATTAAATAATTTAATTTATTTATGACACAATGATGATGCAGTAATTATCTTATTGACATAATTGATGTTATAAACACCAAAATAAATGAAATTTGAGACTTTTTATGAATCCCACTAATTTTCTAGGTTAATATGACATGTTAGTATTGATTTAATTAACTTGGTTTGAACTAATAATTCTGTTATGATTTTCACAAAAATCTATTATTAAATAGTGTCAAAATTGACATAAAATAGTTTTTAAAACAAATATTGTATTGGTAATTGTTATTTTATTCCTAAAAATATAATTTTCGGCCAAGTGACTTAGATAAGGTTATATATATTAATAATAAACAACTTGGGGTTCGTTTGGCTGCTTATAGTAAGTTTATTAACCTTATAGTATAAGAACACAAGAAGACATGGTAAAAGTAAAATTATTTAACTTAATGTTAAATCTAAATGATAAGGTTAAAATAGGAACCTAAACTTGTCTAAATTCTATTGGATGAGAGTATTTCGACCCATCCCCACCTTAGCTTCGAAATATATCAATTTGGAGCTATTTAAAACCGAACATGAGTTTATAATAAAAAAATAGTTTTAGTTATTCCAAAGGTGCCCCTCTCCTCCCTTATAAAAGGACACCTCCTCCCCCTCTTCCTCACACCACTTTGAGCCTTCAAGCTCGGCCAACCCCTACCACTTTCTCCTCTCCACTTCCCTAGAGACATCCTATAGGTCCTGGTCTTCTTTAAAGACCAATTTTAGTGCCCTAAAATAAGGTCTCAAAGAAGCACTTCAAAGAAGAGGTAATGTCTGTTACCGATTCTTTCATTTTATTTCTTCTTCCACTTCTTCTTCTTAGGTTGTTTCATTATGAAGTAATAACATCAGTATCACTCATATACTGATATGTTATTATAAGTATGAAACAACCCTATTTCACCAACTATCCATCCTACGGAAAAAGAAATCACCGCGCGTGCGTACGTACGGAATACCGTCTCCACGCCGTGGTGTGATCTATTTTCCACCACCACCTTACTTGGATGGGTATAATGGTGTAAATAATGACTATATATGACTATTATAAAGTGATATTGATTCTGAAATTGTATACATATACTCCAATACAATTCCACGATCATAGGAACGATATCATCACTCGTGCGTACGTACGGAATACCGTCTCCACGATGTGATGCGACTCGTTCTACATGATCTTCATTTCATAATGATTATATAAATGAATTGAATGAATGAATATGATATATATTACACTAATACCATTCTGGAAATGAGGTATCTATAACCTAAAAGAGAATAATATGAATTTATTCGACAAAACACACATAAAAACAAAAAGTTATAAACACCCGAATAACAAGTAGCAATGAAATATTACTACTAAGAAGCTAAGAATATGACCATATATGATATCATAAAAATAAGTATGATTCTGGAATAAGTCAATAACATTATTTAAATCATTATACAGGAGGTTCGGACACTTACAAATCAAGTCGGACCTAAGGTAAGGGAAATATCACAGTCTCATTTTTATCTGAGATTGTTTATACTTTGGTATTTACTGGGGTGTATTTTATCATCCACATCCATGTTTCCTCAATATGTAATATTATTTCCATCCACTTACAATTTTTTAAATCCAATTTTACCCTTCGGTGAGTTTTTAGTAAAGGATATGAAAGGAATCTTTTTTCATTTTTCGTACGAGGTACTTTTTGACTTTTCCGACAAAAGTACGAAGAATTTTTTTTAAATTATACGGCATGAATGGATTTTTAAAACATTATTTATAAGAAGCTTCCTTTACAAGTTTTCAAGTTTATTTTTAATCAACTTCTTTTAGTTTAAAATTGTATGACATGTTAAGAAAGGAAAAGTGTTTTTGAAGTAGAAAGGATATTTTCCTCAAGAATGAAGTTCAAGTATTTTATCAAAATTATTTTCCATCTAAGATAATAAAGGGTTCTGTTTTTATCCCTTTTATTACATTGATTTGATTATGTTGTGATGGAGTTATTTTTATGAATTCCTTTATCGTATATGAATTGTTTTATGATGTCATGATGTTTAAGATTCCCATTTTTATTACATGGGTTATGTAATGATGTTTGATTTATGATTTTGTGGCACACATAATAATGGTATCATTATGAGATGGGTGGGACCTATATCTCCCTCCAAAGCATTGGGTAAAGATTTTATATCTCATTAGATAGACATGGCTGGAACGGTAGGTTATACCGGTTCAGTGAAAGAGGACTGAAACGAGGGTGACTCGGTTCAGAAATGGACTTTGTCCACTATGATAGTCTTGGAAATGAGTCTTGACTAATAAGATACGATTCTCTATGATTATGTGTGTATGCCACAAAGTTTCATGTTTTAAGTTATTATTATTGTGATTACATTTCACTGCCATGATTTACCCCATGTTATGAAATTATGATCTCTTTTGCAGGTTAAGATTTCCAAAAGTTATGTGCTTATGTGTATGATGTGATTGATATTTCTTTTGTTTACCCTTACTGAGCATTTGAGCTCACCCTTTTGTATGTTTTCTTTCCCCAGGTCAGGAAGAAGGTTATTAAGTAAGATATGCCAAAAGGGACTATAGATATGATGAAATAAATGGTAGACAGTGTAGATGCTTTATGAACCAGTTGTTTATGTTTCCCAGTTTCTAAAGACACTATACCTATATGGTCCTTTCGTGGTTTTGGTTATATGTTGTAATAAGTATGCTTCAATTTTGAAGTATTAACAATATATGTAAAGTATGGGTCGTTATACAACATGTGTAATTGGTACACGGTGTGACCCACATTACTAGCCTTGTATAGCCATGTGGTAGAGTACATGGAATGCACTCCACCTCATGTATGTGTATTTTCTGAGATACACGTTGAGCCCCATGTAAGGACCCACACGCTGTGTGAAAGTGGTCACATGCCATTTCTACGCTTCTTGTCGTCTGGGACTCCATCCACCGCTGGGTGGGGTCCACATGTCGTGTCTCCCCGGAGGCAATCCATGTTCTTCATCAAATGCAGAACAAAAACTCTAGCCATTGTCGCGGGTCCATATGGCATGTTCATCAGGATTCACATTGTGTGTTCCGGAAATTTTCAGAAATGCTGCTCTTTGCCAGTGCGCCTCCTGCGATGCTCCATTCTTTGATCAGGCCGTTCGATCACCATGAAAATCAAGGGTTTAGGTTTCCCCAACATCATAAATCTGATTCCATTAGTTTTGGGCCTCTAATCATCCATGAAAACACAATATGATTCTCCAACACAAAGAACGCCTGAAGAACGGTTTCTCATGAACCGTGTCGATTCTTCTACCATTATCATCGTTGCACCTCCGTTGATTCGTCACGATGTCGGGTATCAAATTTGGTATCGTTTCATTTATAAAATTACATACAAAGATCCTTTGTTCATAACCCCGCGAAGAACATGAAGAAAGTAGGGAAAAGGGGGAAGAAGAAATCAATAAACAAAAGAGAAATGTACCTCCGCCATAGTTTTTCATGGAATCAATTCTCTCCCATTATACTGATTAAATAGGATGAATCAAAATATAATCTTACAATTATCACAAATAAATTTCCTGAATCAAACCCTAAAAGAAATGGAAAACAATGCCCTCCCGTATGAATGTGCAACCCGCACGGGTCAACCAGTTTGTGGGTTGATCCTCATTTGTCATTTAATCCCATAATGGGGAAAATAAGAATCGACATAACAACCCCTACCTCTATTCGGTTGAAGAAGGATCGTCGTTTCACATTCGTTGTCGAGGTTCATCAAATCCGAGATGCGTTGATCGATCGAATCGTCGTCATTCGTTGTCAAAAGTTCTCTCCAAGGCTCCAAGAATTCTCTAGAGTTCCTCTCAGTTTTCTGTCAACAACCAACATTTGATTAACCCATTAAAAGGAGGGAACATGTTTCAGCATTCCATCACACTATGACATTAATGATTCAGCGTTGTTGTTTCTGAGTGATTATGGAACGACATTAATTATCGAAACATTTTCCTCGTTATTGCACTGAGACGAATGTTTCCAAATAAAATAAAATAAACTTTTCGAATTATTTTATTTTATTTTATTTTATTTTACTAAAAATGTCTGAAAATTATCTTTTTCCCTCGACCTGTTTCGGTCATGGTTAGGCCCATTCATAGGTTAATTCTTCGTCCCAGACGCAACGATGCCCTTGAATTTTTAATCGGGGCATCCATTTGGAAACTACCACAACCGCGCACACCTGGCAACTCACTTAACTTTAAAAAAGTTCAACCACCAATCTTGGTCACCGGGCCTCAGAATGAAATGTCTTCACCACACTTGGTCTCATAATAATTCCATATAAAATTTCAAAATGATACATGGAAAAATCCAAGACATTAAATTCTCCCGACCATGGGGCTTTGTATCCCCAAAAAGTTAAAACAAGGATACTCAAAAAGATGTGGGTACTATGCCAGAATCTGACCCTCCCGCTCCCACGTGCTCTCCTGAATATTCTCGTGTTGCAACCAGACTCACACTAAGGGAATAGATCACCCATGAAGGATCCTCTCATGCTGATCCTTGATCTTTAATGGTTACTTAGAAAAGGTCTCTCCATCCTTGAAGTCCATCTCGCCCTAGTCGATGACGTGCAATGGGTCATGCACATACCTCCTCATTTGTGACACGTGGAATACATCATGTACACAGTACATCTTTGGTGGTAGGGCTAAGTGGTATGCCACCTTTCCAACTCTGTGAAATATCTAGAAAGGTCAGATGAACCTCGGAGAAATCTTTCCTCGGCCAAATCTACCTAACCCTCGTCGAGGTGAGACCCAAAGGAATACATAGTCTCCCTCCTCAAAATCCAGAGTTCTCCATCACTTATCATTATAGGACTTCTTCTAGGTTTTTGCAGTCTTCATCTGCTCCTGGATGATTAGCACATTCTCGGTGGTAGCTAACACCAACTCTAGACCCATGGGTGCTAACACTCCAGGGTTGGTCGAGCAAAATAGTGACCAGTATGGTCACCCGTATAAGTCCTCGAATAGTGTCATGACAATGGTGGAGTGGTAGATGTTATTGTATGCAAACTCCACCAGTGGTAAGTGTTCCTCCCAACCATGACCAAAGTCCAAGATACAGGCCCACAACATATCCTCTAAAACCTGAATGGTCCTCTCCATCTGACCATCGGTCTGGGGATGGAACACCGTGATCAAGCGTAGATGATTCCCAAATGCCTCCTATAGTCCCCTCCACAAATGGGATGTGAAACAAGCATTGTTATCTGAGACTATTTTTAAAGGGATTCCATGAAGCCTAACTATCTCCTATACATAGAGGCGTCCCAAGCTCTCTACAGAACTCTGCTCCCTGATAGCTATGAAGTGGGCCAACTTGGTGAGTCGGTCAACGATCACCCATATAGAATCATTCCCCTTAGACATATGTAGAAATCCTATCATTAAATCCATCGATATTCCATCCCACTTCAATTCTAGCACTTTCAGGGGTGATCTAATCATGCTGGAACTTGGTGCTCAGCCTTCACCTGCTGGCATGTAAGGAATCGAGAAATGAACTCTACTACTTCCTTCTTCATACCTGACCACCAGAACTATCATCAGAGATTTTGGTACATCTTCACCTCACTAGGGTGTATTGCTAGGGGGGGTATATGAAACTCCCTCAGGACCTCCTCCTGCAAAGCCACAGGTACAAAAGTGTGTCCTTTGAAAAGAACAACATACTCCCTACCTTGCGAATATCCATCAGGATCATGTCCTATGGATAACTGAGCATGTAAAGTCTCACAGTCAACATCCCCAAGTTGTGCCTCCCTAACTCGTTATAAGAGTTGAGGTGTGACAACCATCGACTAAAGGTAAGATTCATCCTCTCTATCCATGAAGGATAACTATAACGAGGCTAACTATTATGTCACCTCACTTAACATTTGTGAGCTCTATCTCCTCTTAAGAGCATCCTCCACCTTGTTCCCCTTACTAGGAGTATAGATGGTCTCAAAATAATAGTCCTGGAGGAACTCTAGAAAACGCCTCAGTCTCAGATTAAGATCCTTCTGTGAGAAGATGTACTTGAGGCTCTTGTGGTCAGAGTAGATGATAAAACGCTTTCCCAAAAGGTAGTGTCACCAAATCATAAATGCAAAGACTACCACTACCAACTCGAGATCATGGTTCACATAGTTCTGCTCGTACGGTCTTAGCTGGTGCAAACCATAAGCTATCACCACATGTCCCTTCATTAGGACACATCCAAGACTGATCCTTGATGCGTCACAGAAAACTGTGTATCTGACACCCTCCTTTGGAAATCTCAAGATCGGGGTGCTCATCAAACTCTGTCTCAACTGCTCAAAAGCCTGTTGGCACTTCTTTGTCCATAATAAGGGTTTCCCATTCCTATTCAAGGCTGTCATCGGTGCTAATATCTAGGAGAAATCTGGAATTAATCTCTGGTAATATCCTGCCATCCCAAGGAAGCCCTGCTCCTCTATTATGCTCTAAGGTGGCTCTCATGCTAACACTACCTCCACCTTAGCTGGGTCGATAGCTAATCCATCTTCTTAGATGACATATCTCGAAAATTGGATCTCCAAAATCCAGAACTTTCACTTTAAAAGCTTACCATAAATTTTTTGTTCTCGGAGTGTGTCTAGAACCATCTGCAAGTGTCTCGTGTGATCCTCCTATGACGCTGAGTACACAAGGATTTCATCGATGAAGACCACTATGAACCGGTCCAAGTATGGCTAGAAGAGATGGTTCATAAGTCCCATGAACACTGTGGGGGCATTCGTCACACCAAAAGGAATCACCAAGTACTCATAGTGACCATAGCATCATTTAAAAGCCATCTTCGGTATATCCTTGTCCTGTACTCGTAACTGGTGGTAACCCAACCAAAGGTCAACCTTTGAGAACCACTGTGCTCCTATCAACTAATCAAAGAGGTCATCTATCCTCGGCAACAGAAACTTATTTTTCACTGTTTCTTGATTCAAATGTCGGTAATCCACGCACAACCTCAAACTCCCATCTACCTTCTTGGAAAACAAAACTGGGGCCGCCTAGGGTAAAATGATGGGTCTCATGAACCCCTTCCTCTACAAATCCTCTAGCTAAACCCTCATCTCATGAAGCTCTATAGGAGTCTTCTGATATGTTGGTGAGGATATCGGTGTCGTCTCGGGCTGAAAGTCGATGGATAAGCCGATCTCCTAGCAGGGAGTTAGTCCTAGAACATCTTCGGGAAAGACGTCATCATACTCTGCCACTACTGCTGGCAACTAGAATCTCACAACATCTACTACTCTGAGGGTAAGGCTAGACAACTCATGAGTCATTGGCTTCACCCTCCTATGAATGAGCCCATTTTGTGTTGTCTTGGTCTCCTTTTCACTGACAAAGGAAAACCTCATCCCATCACTGCAGACACACCGCACTCTTCGCCTAAAGCAGACAATATGGACATGGACCGAAGATAGCCAGTCCATACTGAGAATGACGTCATAAGGCCTCGACACTACCACCAAGATCTTCCAACTGAAACTCTCACCTCCAAGGGTAAGATCACACTATTGTCAAAGGTACAAGATCATTGAGTCTCTTCCTGTAGTTTTCTTCATGCGTAATGGTCGAGTCAACGGCTCTACCATAATCTCAAGGTTTCGCACAAGACATGTGGTGAGGAAGGAATGACTGGGACATGTGTCTATAAGTACGTCATATAAGGCAGAAAAGACACAAATCATACCTAAGATCATCCCTAGAGTCCCTGGGTCATACGCCTCGACCGAATGCAGTTGTGATTTCAGCTGTCCCCCAACTCCCTGAGCCTAGTGTGGACCTCCTAGGGTGGTGGTGGAAGTAGATCAAAGCGTCTACCACCACCTGCAACTCTCCCTGCTCCTCTGCTACATCCTTCGCATGGTGGATTTATCTAGTCCACTCTCTACCTATTCCAATAAGATCTTGATCACCAAGGCCCACTCGAGCACTCCAGTATAAGTTGAAATGCATAGAGGCCTGACACTAGCTCGGATGTCCCGTCGTAGACCTCACTCGAAGGTCCGAGCTCTGATGTACTAATCCCTGACCATATCCATAGAGTACCTAGCGAGGTTGGTGAACCTCGATGAATATTCATCCACTGTAAAACTACCCTGCTGGAGTTGAATAAGCTCTCAAATACGCACTACTCTCAGCATAACTGGAGAGAAATCCTCCCTGAAGAGTCTCTCGAACTCATCCACGAAAGAGTCTCCCCGTCGTGAGTCTGTGTTGTCAGACTCTACCATCATCCCGCTAAACCCTGAAGAAGGCTCGCTCCGAGGATCACCATCTGGTCCGCTGGTGTCCTTACTAGATGTAAAACTATGGTCACTGCCTCAAGCCAGTCCTCCGCTGCTTGAGGGTCAGGCTCGCCTCAGAACCTGAGGGATCTCTATCTCTGGAACTCATGGAGCGCGATCAGCATGCGGCCCTCATCTATTGATATTGTAGGTACAACGGGATTCTCCACTAGTGGTGGTATAGCAGGTGCACCACCTTGAGGTAACGCATGGGGAACTGGTCCTTGTATCGAAGCCTCTTCACCTAGGGGGTCATCCTCGTGATCGCGCTTCTAAATTCTAGAGGGTATTCTTCACAGAGGAATCCTATAATGAAACAATATGTACCATGGTCAATGAGTATATCTGGATAGCTAACACAAAAGGAAGTGGAAAATACAACCTATTCCTATATGATGTATGTACCATTATTTTACTTCCTCACGACCATTTTTTTCATGTACCGAGTCGAAAACCAGGTTATCAGAGTCCTGGTGTATGGATACGTTGGCCGCCCACACCAAAACTGGAGTCTCTAGCCTAAAATTCTATCTTTAAACACTTAACACCATTGTCTCTAACTGATCTCACGAACTCTTGGTCCTAAGGTAGAACTGACCACCTCTGATACCAGTTTGTCACAACCTGTACCAGTGGGGCCTAATCTGTGACTCCCCAATCCCACCTTCAATAGGGTAGGGGTTGGTTACTAGAACTGAGTAGGTATATCACTAACATGGGAGGCATTTCCTAAGCCCGTGTACACATGCACACATCTCCAAGCCCACAAATTCTGAAATGTAAAACCCAAAAAGGAAAAAAAATGAATTCATTTTGTTCCTTAGTGGTTTTCATTACATTCCTGAATTTTTGGTCTTGGATATGTGTGCATGTGTATAGGGACATAGGAAATTCCTCCAATTTTAGTGATATTCCAACTCAGTGCTAGTCACCAGCCCATGGCCTATTGAAGGTGGGCTTGGGGAGTTGTAGTGAGGGCCCCACTAGGATGGTTCGTGACATATAACACCTTATATTAACATTTCATCACATCATTTCACCCTTTAATTATTAGTATTTAGTTCCATCCATTGTTTTGGGTGCGTTCTTAACATGATTTCCATATCCGGTTTGTAGTTGATTTTTTTATCGTATAGAAATAAAATTCCATAAGTAGAATGAAATGGTATTCATATGTTTCCATGATATTAAATGGTTCCATAAATCATATAGGTTATATGGTATTAGAATTAATCATTAGATAAATCTTTAGTGATATACGTTTAGATCATTTTGGCAGTTCTTTGACAATCACGAACTAGTATCATTACATAACATAATATTATGTATATATGTTAACTCCAGTTTATTAAAGATGATATAAAATACACTTTACAATCTGTTTTAACCATTAAAATTGTTTTATAACTAGTTTTTAATTAATTAAATGAAATTGAAGACACATCGTCCACGATGTCAGTAAATCGACACATCACAGACGATGTTTTTATTTTTAGAATAAGATGAAGAGAAGAGGATGAATGGTGATGAATGTTTTCCTAAACATGATAAAAATCTAGAATAAATATTATAATAGATCTTTCATGCTTCTTGGATAACATTAGTAGAAGAGAGTATAAGGAAAGAAAATAATTGAAAAGAAAACACAAGGAAATGAAAGTGGATCTTTACCTCTTGATCTCTTCTCCTTGAGATCCTCCTTAAGGAACATGGTTTTGGCCTTTTGATGAGACCAAAAGGTCTTGGATGTTGGGGAGGGGCTTGGGAAGAGTATTTGGAAGAAATTATACAAGTATCAATGCTTGAGTTGTGGGAGAGGAAGAGGGGGTGAGGGTGGTATTTATAGTGGAGAAGAGGAGGGGTTTTACATTATTTTAATCATTATTTTAATATATTTTATAATGACTATGAATTTTATTTATTCATGTTACCCAAAACAGTAATAAGTTTATATGAGTTCATACTAATGGCCTTTTATATCACCCATGGCTCATGAATGATGCAAAAATTCTTTTATTTAGCATATTTTGTTAATTACCGTAATTCACTATTCACCAAAAATTCAAGTATTTCAAAAAAATCCCAAAAATTCACCCTAAGAGTATTATACATGTAGAATTCCAAAAAAAATCCATTTTTTAAAATAATCTTCCAAATATGATTAATTTAATTTTTCAATAAAATCATAATTTATTTGAAAAATAACAATTTTAAAACTATAACTTTTTCTTTAAAAGGTTGAGGTGCTACGGCCTCTTTATTGAAACTAAAAAACATCCAGTGAAAGGTAAAAAATAGAACCAAGTGGTACATCAGAAAGATAGAACAATAAAGGTTACCCTGTTCTAGAGCAGGTGCTCATACAATGGTAAGGAAGGCACCCACCTTTTCTATGGGGGTGTCGACCCCTTCTTCCAGACGCACCACCTTCATCAACTGCAGGTTATTTCGCATCGATGGGAGTCATGATAGATGCAGAAGGATCATCATTTGATCTAATTTCTTTATTATTGTCAGTGATAATATCAAATTTATTAGAAATTCTAACATTACAGCGTACCTTCTCCAGAGGAGATGGGAAATTCTGCATGGGTATCAGTCATTCCTTTGGCGGAGAGGCTTCAAGATTGTCCAAATTCTTCTGTTCCTCCTCTTTTATCAAACCACATTCATCAGGTAATCTCGTAGGGGGAATAGACAATAGAGATTTAATCTGCATTGAAGGGGGGGGGGGCTTTCCCAAGCTCAAGATTAGCATTGCAACATGTGTCCTCTGTAACAATAGGGACCTTAGAAGCAGCTGATTCATGTGCTTTGGAATGGCGGTAATCTTTGAACTTAACCTTCTCTGAGGTCATAGAATCAAGCACTACCTTCCCCTTTCTCCATTTTAGAGCATGCATCTCCTTCCTAACTCTATCATCAGCCACTGCTTGCGTTGAGATCTCCCTCTCCATTTGGCTATCCTTCGAGTCTGATTCTATTCCTTCACATTCTATGCCTTGGACTAGAGCATCTTTTAATGAAATACCTCTTTCATATTGATTCTTCCCCTCAGAAATATCATCCCAGCTAACCTAGATTGATCCAGCCAATTTATGGTTGGAAGGAATACCTTCATCTTGTATCAAAATTTGAGTTTCCATATGTCCAGGAGTCTGTAACTCGGACTGAATCACCCCAGCCTGGGCATTTTCAGAAGGAGAATTCCAGCCAGTAATAACCTGAGGTTCACCTGGGTATTTTTTGAATGTGCGTCATTCCCTTGGGAGGGTTTGAGGCTCTATTTTATTCTACATTGAGACTTGTTGTGCCCTTTAAGCATGCAATTGGAACATTTCATTCTGGAGTGAAAGTTAGACCTGGAGTGTCCTATCTTGTAGCACACTTCACAATATGGAGGCAGTTTTTCATAAACAATTCTCAAGTTGATCTCGTCTTGTGGCATTGAGAGAATCACCTTATCAATCAAAGTGGATACTAAATCAATTTCAACTAATATTCTAGCAAAATTTCCAAAGCAAGCATTCTCAATGGCTAGGTCCATTCGGATTGGAATACCTACTGTGGAGGCAATGTCAAATAGAATCTCAGAATTCCATAAGACCCAATTTAGTCCATAAATCTTGATCGAGACTTGAGAAAAAGTGTCCTTAAAATCATGAAGACAAAAATTCAGATTCCATTCATAAATCCAAAGAGTTCCTGGTTTGATATTTACTTACCCAAAACCACATGCTTGGCCTTTTAGTTCAATAGAGGGGAATAACAAGTGGAAGAACCCCCTTCCCAACGAGACACATTTAAAATCACTGAAGCCCCAATTCTTAGACAGTCGGGCAATAAGATCAGAAATTTTCTAGGGTTTCATACCCTTGGATAGAGAGATTCGAGTAATGAAAGAGTTTTTGTAGAGTTCTAACCTTTGCAAGATCGTTTCATCCGAAGCAGACACATGCGCCGTGGAACCCTTTCTAACGATACGCTGTGAAATGCGATTTTCTGGGAAGACAAAAGAGCCAGAAGGAAATACTGAGGAAGATAGACCACGTAACTATTCTTCAATCTGAACTTTGTTCGTATCCTTCGGGATCCGGGGAGCACTGAGATGTCGAGAATCATAGGAGAAGAGGTTCAAACCTCTTGGGTGGGATAGATCTACCCTATCGCCATGCGGCGAGGGTTTCGTCTCGCGTCTCGGAACGCTCTCATCCATCCTCTTCTAAAAACTATAACTCATTTTATATCACCTTGAAAAATTAATCAACATCTCATTATCTTATAGAATTTAGAAAATAAAATATTAAAATGTTTTACTATTCATAATTTTCATATTACTATTAATATTTCCATTCATAAGGGTATGTTATTATTCACCCAAAAACAAGTTGCTTCTATCAGACTCCAAATAACATACTGATCACAACCGTATATGTTTGTTTTTTCAAAATTCAAATTATAGAAGCAGAAAAATTGTGTTTAACGGCTAGTTTATAACTATGAACTTAAAACAAAGTGTCATTATGAAGAGACTCGTTGTTTCATGCATTTCATTAAAAAAAAATTTAAAACCTTGGGGTGTGACAATTTTATTTTTGGACATTATGAATAGTAGAATTATGAAATAATTTTTATTACCATGGTTATGGTTAAATCAGGTAATAAAAGGAAAAAAAGTATATTATAAATATCATAAACATATTGTATCTTGTTTCCTAATTTAATTATATGATTATGTTGTCACGACCCATCCTCCAAGGCCCATGCCATGACATACCCCAGCCCGCCTCCCAAAGGTGAGGGGTTGGTGACTAGCACCGAAGGCATCAACCTGAAAGTGGGTGGCATTTTCCTATGTACCTGTATGTGCACACATGCCCAACCACGTCCCACAAACTAAAAGGGGGAAACAAGTATACTGAAACAAGTGATGAGTACAAGTACAACTGAAATAAAGTGGGCCAAAATACAAACCAAACAAAAGACAACTGAAAACTGAAGAGTACAAAGTGAATCATGTATCCATCTACTGAAAACCCCACCTGAGGGTAAGAGCAGTGTAGCTACTAGAAGCTGAAGTAATACTTCTTTTCCACCTGATCCTACTAGGCCCGGCCTTCTCCTAGGACACCAAGTCCTCTGTCGAAATGTCTGTCGTCTGCACAAGACACAACACGTGCGGGCGAAGCCCATGTAGGGGTGAGTAACATAGTACATAGTAGAGAACCCCAGTACACTAAGTTTAAATACCATAAAGTAACCACAAATAAAAACTAAAAATCAAGGATATCTCACACCAGGTATATTCAATATTAGGAAAGTTTCCTCGGTTATAGTGAAAATGTTTCTTACTTTTGAGGGACTCATCCCTAATGAATCACTGCTTGACTGTCAGGCCACTATGGATCTACACGGCTGCAGCTCATCTACCAGGACACTAAGGATCCACACGGTTGTTACTCGTCTACAGTGCCACTAAGGATCCACACCGCTCCTGCTCATATGTCAGGACAATAAGGATCCACCCGACTACTGCTCGTCTTCCGAGCCAATAAGGATCCACACAGTTTCTTACTGTTCCATTAGTTTTACCTTAACCACAAATATTTCCCATATAGAATAACCCAAAGTTCCATCTCTTCGTAAGGGTTCCAACACAACAGACGACGCGTCGAACGGACGCTCGGTCTGTAAGATATAATCATTTTAGTAAAAATGGATCAGCTGAATTCGAGTTTGATCCAACATGACTGTATTCCAATCATGTTAAAACTCTCTTAGAGTATCTCTTAAGGACCTCCTCATCGCAAGGGTCCTCGTGTCGTAGACGGCGCATCAATCAGACACACGGTCTGTGAGTTATTGATGTTTCAGTGAAACGGGGGCATGTTGGGTCTGAGTCCGGTCCGACCCGACCCAAGTCCAGTCTGGCAAGGGTCTAGCCTAGCCAGCCCATTGGGCCCATGGGTCCGGCCTAGTCCATTAGGGTGGGTCCATCCCACTAGTGCAGGTTCGGCCTAAGGGGGCGACTCGCGCCCTACCCGGTATGCTAGGGGCGGATCGGTTTGTCCACCTGGCCGGGACACAGCCGGATGTCGTGTATAGCCTCTTGCTACCTCATGGGTCACCGTGGGACCCCTTCTCTATCATGGTCAAATGACTACAGCCTAGTGTTGACGTGGCTAGCCAAGCGGGCTGGCCGAAATTCCCACACGCTGCCGGATTCCGTGTGCAGCTGGATCACCCGAGTGGCCCGGATGCAGGCTGCTCCTCCACATGGTGCCAGATAGCGCCACATCTCCACACCACCATGGTCCAATTCCAGCCACCACTGGATTCTTCTACTGGTGGCGGTGCGCTGGTGGTTCCTTATTCGGGCCACCGGAGTTTCTTTGTTGGTCTTTTTCTCCATCTTCTTGTGCCTACGGGCCTCTTGGGTCACTGCCATCCCAACCATGGCCCCATATTCGTCTTGTTATAGATTTGAGGATATGGCCATGAAGAACGCACATGAGGAGGGACCAGTGAATTTTTTGTGTCAGCATGTGTCCTCCGCGTCAGAGGTTTAAAACAGAGGAGGTTTTAGGGATTTCAATTCTACCAACAATAAAATTAATCCTAAATACAAAACCCATGAAAGTAACCCTCCCGTAAGAATGCATGATCTGAAGATTAACCTGTTCATGGGTTAATCCACATTAATCATTTAGAAAACAAATGGGGAATTCATAAAACCAAAATCAAACCCTTACCTCATTGACATTCGTTGGTGCATTGTTTCATCCTTGAGGGTCCAAGAGGTCAATGGAGTTCGTCATTCTTCGAAGTATGTCGAAGTCAATGATGTCCTCCAGCGTTCTTCATTCTTCATTGGGGAGGAAATTTATCAGAGGTTTTTAATATAATCCTTACATTTTACTCCTCGTTCCACCAACGTGTCAACCTATTAAAAAGAAAACATATCGCAGTATTTCTGTTATGTTGTGACGTCGCATCATTACACTCTTTCATTTATAAAACAGTTTCACTATTATGCATTATTAAATCTTTATTACACTACGTGTTAATGATCCATTAATTATCCCCATTAATGTGTCTTGTCTCTTTACCACAGCGTCGTCGTGTCATCACTCATCTGTGAGAAAATAAATAATATAACTTTTTAAGTTATTTTATTAGTTTTTTCAAAATGTTAGAAAATTAACTTTTCTATTCGGCCCTTTTCGGCCAAAGTTAATTCTTCTCTAGGAGAATCCTGAAATTATGAGTTCAACAGTTCCCTTGGATTTTTGATCTGAGCACTCGTTCAAAAGTTAGAAAAATCTTCTCGCACGTTTACTGAACGTTCCTTCAAAAAAGTTCATAATTCTATCACGGGCTCACGGGGACTTGGAAGCATGTTCTGTTAGATCTTTTGGTCTCAAAATAATTCCATATAATTTTAAAAAAATCACATGGAAATTTTGGGACATTAGATTCTCCCCACATTAGGGATTTATGTCCCGAAAATCCAAAACAGGGCCTAATCAAACAAATGGAGGGTACTTAGTACGAATTTGAGCCTCCCGCTCCCAGGTTCTCTCCTGGAGGTTCTCGTGTAGCCACCAAATGGGAAATAGAGTAATCAACCATTATCAAAGGACCTACTCCTGTCGATCCACTTTCTCCACCAAAAACTCTGCAAATGTCGCCTCGTCATCAATGTCTAACTCTCCCCAGTCGATGAGGTGTAATGGATCATGCATGTGTCTCTTCAGCTGCGACACATGAAAAACATCATGCACCAACTATATATATGGGGGAAGATCTAGGTGGTACACCACCTCTCCAACTCTTCTGAGAATCTAGAAGGGTCTGATGAACCTCGGAGATAACTTATCTCCCAGGCCAAATCTCTGCAATCCCCATCGGGGTGAGACCTGAAGAAAAACATAGTCTCCCTCCTGAAACTCCAAGGGTCTCTATCTTCTATTGTCATAAGACTTATACTTTCTCTGTGTAGTCCTCATATGCTCATGGATGATCTGAACCTTCTCGGTGGTAGCCTGTACCAACTCTGGACCCATGAGTATCAACTCCCCTGGGTCTGTCCAGCATAGAGGTGATCTACAAGGCCGCATGTACAAGGCCTCGAACGGTGGCATGCCAATGGTGGATTAATAGCTGTTATTGTATGAAAACTACACCAGTGGTAGGTGGTCCTCCAAACTATGACCAAAATCCAAAACACAAGCACAAAGCATGTCCTCCAAGGTCTGTATGGTTCACTTTGTTTGACCATCCGTCGGGGGATGAAAAGTTGTGCTCAAGTGCAGCTGAGTCCCAAATGCCTCCTATAATCCCTTCCAAAACTGAAATGTAAAGTGTGAAACAAGGTCTGAGATGATCGTTGAAGTCACCCCATGAAGCCACACTATCTCCTAGACATAGAGGCGTCCCAATCCCTCTATTGGTCCCTGCTTCTGGATTGGTAGGAAGTGAGTCGACTTGGTAAGTCGACCAATGATCACCCAAATAGAATCATGGCCTCTAGATGTACATGGTAACCCCATCATGAAGTCTATTGAAATACTATCCAATTTCCTCTCTGGTACTTCAAGTGGTTGTTCCAAGCTTGCTAGAACCTGATGCTTGGCCTTCACTTACTGATAAGTGGGGCATTGTGAGATGAACTCGGCCACTGCTTTCTTCATTCCTGTCCACCAGTACTGACATTAGAGTTTATGGTACATCTTTTCCACTCCAGGATTTACCTCCAAAGGGGATGTACGGAACTCCCTCAAAAAATCCTCCTGAAACTCCACTGGTACTATAGTGTACCCTCTAAAAAGGATTATGTGCTCCCCACCTATCAAAAATTCATCTAGAACATGTCCTGAGGATAACTGAGCACGTCGGGACTCACAGTCAACATCCACCCGCTATGCCTCCCTAACTCGCTGTAATAGTGGGGGTGTAACAATCATCAAATGATGGTAAGCTTCTCTATCATCATCCATGAAGGATATCTACATCACAACTAACTTCTCTATTGCCTCACTCAGCAGCTACAAACCAGTCCTCCTGCTAAGAGTGTCTGCTACCACATTACCCTTCCCTGGAGTATAGAATATCTCATATTCATAGTCCTAGAGGAACTTTATCCATCGTTGTTCTCTTAAGTTCAGGTCCTTCTAGGAGAAGATATACCTGAGACTCTTGTGATCGGAGTAAACAGTAAACCATTCACCCATCAATTAGTTCTGCCACATATTCAAGGAAAATACAACTATCGCTAACTCCATGTCATAGATCGCATAGTTATTCTCATGCTACCTCAACTGGCGTGAGCCGTAGGTGATCACCACTCGCTCCTGCATCATTACACAACCTAGTTTGGTCCCCGATGCATTACAGAAGACTACATATCCAAATCCCTCTTCTGGTATTCTCAAGATGGTGGAATTCGTCAGTTTCTGTCTGAGCTCCAAGAAACTCTTCTTGCATTTCTTCGTCCACACGAAGGGATACCCTATCTGTGTCAAAGACGATAAGGGTGTTGCCATTCTGGAAAAGTCAGACATGAACCTATGATAGTAACCAGCAAACCCCAAGAAGCTCTACACCTCAGTCACGCTCCTGTGTGGCTCCCAAGCGAGCTCTTCCTTTATCTTTTTTGGATCCACTGCAACTCCAGCCACCAAGATGATGTGTCCCAGAAAGTGGACCTACCAAATCCAGAACTGGAACTTTGAGAGCTTACCATAAATCTAGTGCTCTTAGTGTGTATCCAGGACTATCTGTAGGTGTGTAGCATGCTCCTACTCCAACACTAAGTACATCAAGATTTCATTAATGGATACATCCACAAAACGATCGAGTTAAGGATGGAAGATCCTATTCATGTGTCCCATGAACACTCTTGGGGAATTTTTTACGCCTAAGGTCATTATCAAGAACTCATAGTAGTCATACCGTCACATGATGGTTGTCTTTAGTACATCCCCATCCCATACCCGAAGCCATTGATTACCTGGTCTGAGTTCAATCTTTGAGAACCAACTCACTCCCTTCAGCAGATCGAAGAGATCATCAATCCTTGGTAGTAGATACTTGTTCTTCACGGTCACCTGGTTCAGGCGCCGGAAGTCCACGTATAGCCTCAATATCCCATCTAGATTCATGGAAAACAATACTGGGGTTTTCCATGGGGAAACTATGTGTCTTACGAACCCCTTATCCTTCAAGTCCCCTAGTTGTACCCTCAACTCACGAAGCTCCGTGGGAGCCATCTGATATGATGGTGTGGATATGGATGTAGTCTCGGGGTATAGGTCGATGAAAAAATCAACCTATCTATGAGGATGTAGTCCCAAAACATCCTTAGGAAAAACATACTTGTACTCATCCACCACTATAGGAAATCTTGGACTCCTCTCATCCATTGCACTGAGGGTGAGTCTAGCCAACTGGTGATTGATTGGCTACACCCTCCTCCGAAAAAGTCTATCATGTGTTGCAATAGTTTTCTTCTCACAGGTGAAGGAAAACCTAGTCCCATATCCACGGACACACCGTACTATACACCTAAAATAGTCAATCTGAGCATGGACAGTGGATAACCAGTCTATACCCAAGATGACATCGTAAGGCCTCGACGCTGCTACTAGGAGATCCTAGACAAAGATCTTTCCTCCTAGAGTAAGATAACACTACCATCACTAGTGTGTAATCATTGAATCCCCTCCTTTAGGAGTCTCTAGCCACAACAATTGAGCCAATGCCTCCACCAGAATCTCCAAGATCTGAAAGAGATCCATGTAAAGGAAAGAGTGATTGGAACTTGTGTCTATAATAACTACAACTAGGGTGGAGAAGACATAGATCGTACCTCGAATCAACTACAGAGCATCGTGGTCATAATCCTCTACTACTTGAAGTTAAGCTCTCTCGTTTCTAATTTCTTCGTGAGGTTGATATGGACCACCTGGAGATGGTGGTGGAAGTACCTCAAACCTTTTCTCACCACCTACTGCTCGGACGTCTCCCCTGCCACATACGCCATGTCACGACCCGTCCCCTGGGACCCGTGTTGTGACTACCCCAATCCCGCCTTCCATAGGCTTGGCGCTGGCGACTAGCATCAAAGGCATTTTCTCTAAAACTGGGAAGGCATTGCCTTTATAACCTGTAAGCACACGTAACCATAAACACAACAAGATAGGAACAAAAGTAAACTGAACTGTAAACATAGTGAGTGCAGTAAGTAAAAGGGGCCAGAATACAAGCCCAACTGGAAAGTACAAGTACATCTGTGATACAATACAACTGAATAAAACAGAAATTCATCTGTTCGGTTGTCCTCTGAGGATCCTACCTAAAGGGTAGGTGTAGATTTCCTCCTCATCACTCCACATACATCCGTCTCCTCCGCGTATCGACACGTCGTAAGGTCCACCTCCAGGCACCGTCAAGTCCTAGTACTCTTAGCCTCAGTCAACGTTGTTTGTCATCTGTGTCCAACACAACAAGGTGCGGGCATAGCCCGTGCAGAGGTGAGTATAACGATACTCAGTAGGGACCACGAGACCCTCATGGTCTCACAAAATCTACCAAGGATAAACCAAAAAGTATGAAATCAACAGATAAACCTACTTAGGTATATACCCATACATATACCTAAGTTATCAAGTAATCCATCTCAATCGTGAGGTAAACACAGAGATACTGACTCAGCTCACACCAGGATTTACTCTAGGGGTAGTAACAAGTAACATTCCAAACCCTCAGCTGCTGGAGAACTCCTCCTCTATCTAGTACAGTGGGTCTGTCGCATCACACAGAGGCGCTTCCCACTAACCTTGGACTGTTGAGGTACTCCTCCTGTCGAGTACCGTGGGTCTGCTACGTCACCAAGGCGCTCCCCACCGTGCGTCTGCCGCGTCACTAAGGTGCTCCCCCTCATAGCCTGCTGAGGTACTCCTCCTGTTGAGTTCTGTGGGTCTTCCGCATCACCAAGGTGCTCCCCACCACGGGTCTGCCGCATCACCAAGGTGATCCCCACTGGGTCAGTCGATTCACTCCGATTTGAATCATTCAGTAGTCGTCAAGTCTCAACCAGCCGTTGGGTTCCCACACTATGCTCACTCGTCTCTAGGAGGATCCGCTCCATGAGCTACTGTTCAATACTCCAACTGCCATGAAGTCCCACGAAGAAGTATCTCAGAGGTCTGTCACGTCAAAGAGGTCTCAATGTAATAGACGGCGCATCAATCGGACGCCCGGTCTGTGAGTTATTAGCCTTTTAGTCCCGGGGGCCCGGTTGGATTCATGCTCGATCCAATGTGACTGTTCCCCAACTTAATCCAAAACACAGTGGGGTATCACTCAAAGGGACCGACTCACTCTAATGTTCCCAACGCCACTGACAGTTCATCAAATGGACGTCTGGGGGTCAAAGTTATGGCCAAAAGAGCGTAAAAGGGGTCGTAATGGGCCCGGGTCTAGTCCGACCCAATCGGACCGACCCGGCCCAGCCCGTAGGGTATCGTGAGGGTGTGGACCAGCTACAGGTATTGCGAGGGTGTCGACTGACTGCGAGGGAATGGACTGACATCGAGGGTGGTGGACCGGCCGTGAGGCTGCGGACCAGTCGAAAGGGTGGCAGACCAACCACGAGGGCACGAACCGGCTGTGAGGGCGCGGATAGGCCACGAGTTAGCAGTCCGGTAGTGGGACGGTGGACCGGCCGCGGAGCGGCGATCTGGACGTGGGCTGGGGATTACGAGAGGTTGCGGTTGGCACGGCCGGGGTGGCTCGAAGGGCCACAGAAAGGGTGGTTCAGCTAAGGCATGGGGTCGGTTCGGCTGGGAGGCCGGAGCGCCGCGGGGGCGTGGGGCCGGTTCGGCTGGGAGGCTGGAGCACTGCAGGGGCGCGAGGCGGGTTCTTCTAGGAGGCCGGGACGCCGTAGGGGCGTGGGGTCGATTCGGACGGAAGGCCGGAGTGCCACAGGGCGTAGGGCGTCACGGGTCGCGGTGGCTGCGAGTGGAAGCGTCTTTGCCTTCATCTCCTTCGTTGTCTTCCTCTATTTCGAAGAACACCTCAATTCAACACAACCATTACGGAGAGGATGGGTCTTGTTAGTTTGGTACGCACTCTCTGCATTAGGGTGATATCAAGTGTGTCCACAAGTTCAAGAATGGGTAAAGAGAAATAATCAAACACCCTCCCTATAATCATTGTCAATCACTACTCCCAATCCTGCAAAATAATTTGAAGAGGAGAACATGGGAAGCGATAATCAAATATAAATAAACTCCTACTGGGTTCTCTTGATGACGTTGGCGTAAGAAGGTAGTATGGTCGTCGATTTTCCATAGATGAGGACGTCCCACGTCGGAAGAAGTCCCAGGGAAGAAGGTCGAAGGGGGTCGGCGTTCTTTGTTGGTGAAGCGTTCTTCATTGGAGAGATTTCTCCCAAGTTCTCTCAATCCTCCCAATTCCACCAAAGATGCCAAGGATAATAGATTAAGTTCTCTATTTAGTTTTTTGGCACAAATTCAAAAATAGCCTAACCAATTAGCTAGGTTGTCATAGTAAAGGTATGTGTGTTGGCATAATTAATGTGGAAGAAGTCAAGAGGCTCCTCCATATTAATGAGGGGGTTGAGAGGTTTTTCTCCATAATGAGGGGAGTTCAAGAGGTTTATGCCTCGGGTAGTCCCCACCACCATAACCTCTCATGGGAGGTTAGGTTCATGTGGTCCCCACCAACATAACCTCTCATGGGAGGTTAAGATCTGGTGGTCCCCACTTCTCAACTTCCACATGGAGGTTTAGTCCCGGTGGACCCCACCCCCCAACACCCACATGGGTGTTGAAAATAAAAATAAAATGTCACAGACTTTTATTTTTATTTTATTCTTTCACAAAAAATCCAAAAACTAACTTTCACCCTCAACCATATGTCATCGAGGTGAAAGTCTCCTTGATGGAATATTGGTGATGTGAGTTCAATAGTGCCCTCAGATTTCAATTCTGAGCACCGGTTCAAAAGTTATAAAAACCCGCTTGTACGTTTACTGAACATACCCAAATAAAAGTTCAGAAATTCATTCTGGGCACTCCAGGCCTCAGAATCACACGCCGTCAATTTTCACAGACTTATAAAATTCCCATTTATTTTAAAAAAAAATTACATGGAAATTTCGGGTCTTTACACGCCGCCCTGTGGCCCTCCTCGCTCAAACCTATGTCGTTGTCTTCACTATCCCTCGGTCGTCTGTTGATCATATTCAAGGCAGGTCGGGTAGTCAAGATCTATGTGTCCCACTCTCCTAGAAGCCTCGCACCACCAAACCTGAGTCCTAGGGTCATCCACTAGATGATCTGGCCCATTTGGACTGTTGTGCCATCTGTCGGTTTCCTTCCACTGATTTCTTTTCCTTTATATGTTTTGTTATGTGAGTCATGTTTGTTATGAATATGATGTATTTTATTATTATCCAGAATGATATTAAGTTCTGAAAAATTATTTTAAATCATAAAATGAAAATTATTCTCGAATGGTTACGATGGGAAATGAATCTCATCGCATTCGTGGAGACGGTAATCCGTACGTACGCACGAGCGACAATATCATTTTATTGATGGTGAAATAGTATGTAATTGGATGGTATATTACATATAAATATTCATTAACATTTTATATTTATTATTTACATCAATTATACTCATTATTATACCCATCCAAATAATAAAGTGTTGAATAACAAACTACACCATGACGTGGAGACGGTAAGTCGTACATACGCGCGTATGGTGACTTTGTCATTCATAGGATGGATAGAATAATGAATATGGTTGTACCATATTTATAATTACATCAAAGTATGTATAAGGTACTAGAGTTATTATTTTGGTATGGAAACAACAAATAAAGAGGAAGTGGAAGAAGAAAAGAACTTTGAAAGAGGTGATGAAATTATTACCTCTTCTCTAGGTGCTACTTTTTTATTTGATCAAAATGGATCCTTAGGTTGGATTTCTGATCAAATTAAGTACTATAGGATGAATTTAGGGTAGTTGGGAAGATATTTGAGTAGTATTTGTCCAAGAAAAATGTCTTTGGAGGTGTTATTTGAGAGAAGGGGAAGTACCGTTTTATAAGAGAGGAGAGGGTCACTTTAGGAAAAGCTTGAAATATTATTTTATTATAAAATAATTTTCGGTTTATAATGGCTCCAAAAGGATTTATTTAGAGGATAAGGTGGGTATGGGTCTAAATACTCTCAAAATATACGTTTTATAAAATTTTAGGTCACCATATTAACATTATATTTTAGATTTAACTCTTAGTTAAAAAGTTTAACTTTTACAATTTCTTCTTGTATTTTTATATTACATGGTTAATAAACTTACAATAAAATTCAAAGAGAAACCCAAGTGGTTAATTAATGATATATATATCATTATATAAGTCCTATGGACTAACCTTAGATTTTTATGAATATTATATAATTTAATAATATAGTATTTGTTTTAAAAACTCATTTTTTTCAATTTTGACACTATTTAGTATTTGGTTTTTATGAAAGTCAAAAAACATGATTATTTAGAAAAAAAACACATTAAATAAATTATAACATGTCATATTAACCTATAAAATTAGTGTAATGAATCAAAAGTCTCAATTTCCATTTATTTGGATATTTATAATATCAATTATTTTAATCTTTCATTAATAAGGTAATTACTGCATCATCATTGTGTCATAAATAAATTTAATTATTTAATGTCTAAAAATTTAAAATAAAATACCATGATATAGGAAATATTTTTATATTTCTAATTAATATTTATAGTAGAATTTATCTTATGTATAACCTTATTTTAAAAATGTTTTAGTAATTAAAATTTGAATTTAACACTTTTAACCCGTCTTTAAATAAAATAATAATAAATGTCTTAATCTAATCTATGTGGATCAAAGAGGATCTTATTTTATTCCTAATGTATATTTTGGTCTAAAAACTTATCCAATAGAATTATTACCTGTGTTAGGGTAATTATAATATCATTTTTACCTTTAATTACCCTATTTACTTTTAACTGTGGTAAATAAAATTCAAAAGTTACTATTCACCAAAACTTATTTTCATCCTATTGAACCACACATTACTTACTGATTTCAATCGTGTCTCTCATATTTTTGATATTATATTCACATAAGTGGTAAAATTAGGTTTTATGTAAATTTGCAAATGTGCCTAGAATGTGGGTAAAAGGCATTAAATAGTTCAATAAAATTTTATATTTCTAATCTTATTATAAAATGACTCCAATGAATTACATTGAACTAATATAGGTATTATGTAACTATTTTGACTTTAAAGTAAATTTAAATAAAAATAATTATTATTTAAATATAAGTTGGTTTTAAACAATAACGTAGTGTTTTCACTATTCATCAAAAATTGAATGTTTTCAGAAAAATACCTAAAATTCACCCTAAGCTAATTTTGATATTCTAAATCCAAAAATTAAGTCCATTTTGAAAAATAAAATTTATAAAATTTCAAAAAGTGGATATTAATAATCATAACTATTTTTTACGGCTAGTTTGATTGGTTGTGGTGTGCTAGAACTCAAAGTTGCATACACCGCAAGTTATTGGATTTTTCAAAGAGAAGCATACTATGGAAGTTTGGGGTGTTACATTATTCCCTCCTTCAAATAATTTCGTACTCAAAATTTCTAGAATATTACTGCATAAAAAGTTTTGGTTGGTTCTTCATCATAAGTTCCTCGGGTTCCCACATTGCCCCTTCCATCTTATGGTTTCTCCATAGAACATTTACTAGACAAGTCGTCTGGTTTCTCAAAACTTGTTCTTGGGTATCAAGAATCTTAATAGGCTCTTCACAATAAGCCAGATCAGGTTCAAGTTCTGTTTCTTCATAGGTGAGTACATGTGTTGGGTCAAGCATGTATTTTCTCAATAGTGATACATGGAACTCATCATGATCTTTGTAGAGACATGGAGTCATTTCCAAATGGTAAGCTACAACTCCAATACGTTATAGAATTTTGAAAGGTCCGATGTACCTCGGACTTAATTTTCTCTTCTTACTAAATCATATAACACCCTTCAATGGGGATACCTTCAAGAAAACATGATCTCCTACTTGAAACTCCAAGTCCTTATTTTGGTTACCAGCATAGCTCTTTTGCCTACTTTGAGATGCTTTGATTTGGGTTTGGATAATCTTCACCTTTTCCATTGTTTCCTCAACAAGTTTTGGGATTATGAGGTTTCTTTCACCAATATCATCCCAACAAGTTCGTGTGCGACATCTCTTTCCATATAACGCTTCATATGGGCCATCTGAATACTTGAATGGAATCTGTTGTTATAGGAAAATTCTAACATAGGTAAATACTAATCCAACATACCTTGAAAGTCAATTGAAAAAGTTCTCATCATGTTCTCTAAGGTTTTAATAGTCCGTTTTGATTGTCCATCAGTTTGAGGGTGGTAGACAGTGCTCAAAAAAAGTTTAGTGTCTAGGGATTTCTGAATAATTTTCTAGAATCATCATGTAAAACAGGGATCACGATCATAAACAATCGATAGTGGTACTCCATGAAGTCTTACAACTTCATTAATATACAGTCTTTCTAAACATTCAAGTGGTAAATCTTCTCTTATAGCAAGAAAATGTGTTGACTTGGTAAAACGATCAACAATGACCCATATTACATCATTCATTCTAGGAGTCTTTGGTAGCCCCATGACAAATTCCATCATAATATCATCTAATTTCCACTCACGTATGGGAAGAGGTTTCATGATTCCTTTAGGATGTTTTCTTCCATCCTTCACCTGTTTAAAAACCATACATCTTGTCACATAATTAGAAATCTCCCACTTCATGTTGTCCCACCAAAAATGTTCCTTCAAATCTCTATACTTATTAGTGGTATCAGGGTGTATATAGAAATTAGAGCTATGATCATCATCCAAAAATTCCCTTTTTAGATCAGGTATGTCAGGAACACAAAGTCTCTTCCCAAATTTCAAAATTCCATCTTCATATATGAATTCAATCAATCTCCCATCATTCACAGCTTTAATTTTCTTTTTAAACTCCTCATTGTTAATCTGAGAAATTTCTATCCTTTATAGTAAAGATGGTTTGGAAAAAATTTGAAAAAGTATTGATGTTTCACCTTCCATTATTATTCCCATATCCATCTTTACTAGATCCATTATCATAGGATCCCTTTCAACTCTCATCTTGTTCAAAAATCCATGATCCTTTCTGATCAAAGCATCTGCCACCTTATTTTCCTTCCCCGGGTGGTAGTATGTAGTGCAATCATAATACATGAGTAGTTCAATCCATTATCTTTGCCTCATGTTGAGTTATTTCTATGAGAAAATATACTTCAAACTCCTGTGATAGGTATATATCTCACCTTTTTCACCATATAGATAGTGTCTCCATATCTTCAGAGCAAAGATTATAGCTTCTAACTCAAGATCATGAGTATGATAGTTTTGTTCATGATTTTTTAGCTACTGTGATGCATGGGCAATAACTCTATCATTCTACATAAGGTCACAACCAAGTCCTTTCTTTGAAACATAACTATAAATAACAAACCCATCATTCATCAATGGTAGATTCAATATAGGAGCATTGACTAATATTCTCTTCAGTTATTCAAAACATTCTTCACACTCTTTTTCCAAACAAATTTATCCCATTTAGGTGTGAGCTTGGTTAATGGGTTAGCTAATCGGGAAAAATTCCGGATGAAACACCGATAATAACCTACTAAACCAATAAAACTGTATACCTCAGTTATACTCATCGGTGATGGACATCCTTTTATTGCTCTTATCTTAGAAGGATCCACATAAATTCCATACTTAGAGAAAATATTTCCATGAAATGAAATCTCCTGAAGCCAGAATTCACACATGCTAAACTTCCCATATAATTTATTTCATCTAAGAGTCTTTAGAATAGTTCACAAGTGATTTTCATGATCTTCATATCTTTTGGAGTATACCAAGATATCATCAATAAATACCACTACAAATTCATCATGATATTCCTTGAAAAATCTATTCATTAGATCCATGAAGACATAGGGTGAATTAGTCAGTCCAAAAGGCATTATTGTAAACTCGTAATGCCCATACCTGGTAGGAAATGCAATATTTGGAATGTCTTCCTTCTTCACACACAATTTATGATATCCATATCGAAGGTTAATCTTTGAAAAATATTGAGCTCCATGAATTTGATCGAATAAATCATCAATGAGAGGTAGGGGATACTTGTTCATTATTATTATAGCATTGATCTCCCTGTATTTAATGCATAACCTCATAAATTCATATTTCTTCTTAACAAAAATAACAAGGGCTCCCCATGGAGAAACACTAGGGAGAATAAATCTTTTATTACTCAATTCCTCTAGTTGTTTCTTTAGTTCCACTAATTCCACATTGGCCATTCTATAAGGGGTCTTTTATATGGGCCTTGAACTAGGAATTAAATCAATGGAAATCTCAATTTCTCATTCTGGAGGATGTCTAGGTAAATCCTTTGGAAACACATCAACACATTCTTTCACAATAGGTACTTTCTATATTTGAACATTTCTTTCCTCACCCATAGTTATTTCACTCTCTTCCTCCCCAATAATTGAATTAAGTAGAGCTATTGGGGGTGGATCTAGATGAGAATCAGATGGTGATGTTTCTGCTCTAAAGATAAGGTATTCCTTATCATCATCAAAAATTGTAACCTCATTCTTCTTACAATAAATTTTCACATCATGGTTTGAAAGCCAATCCATACCGAGGATTATATCAAATTCAATCATGGGTATGACGATGAGATCAATAGATAAAGCACGTTTATATCCCATAATGGTAACCAATTCAAAAAACTTTGTTGCAATGATACTTCCCTTAGGATTTTTTACTAATAACTATCTTCTTATCAAATTGGAAGTATCTAATTTTCTTGGAAAACTGGGAAGATATGAAAGAATGCGATGATCTAGAATCAAATAAAGCATTGGCTAAATTTTAGGAAACTATTAATGTACCGGCCACCACATCATTCGGAACTTCAACCTCTGGATTTGTGATCGCATAAGATTGGCCTTGCTCCCTTGGCCTTTTCTGAGGTAAGTTTCCTTGACTCTTAGGAAATTAATTTTTATAATTCCCCATTTCTTTACAACTAAAGCATTCAACATTGACAGCCTCTTTCTTCACTTTGTAATCACGATCTTGGTAGACTTTTTCTCCACACTTGTAACAGACTCTCATTCCCTTCAGGCAAGTACCGGGGTGTTTCTTCCCACATTTACTACAGGATGGAAATTCAATCTTTCCCTTATTCCCCTTATTTCTATTTCCATGGTGTTTAGTAGATCTCTTCTTCTCTTTCTTTGCTTTAAAGTCGTAAGACTTATAGAATTCATTTTCTATCTTGATAGCACATTAGATAATATCTTCACACGATGAGAAGGATTGTGAGAGTAATTCTCAATGGAGAAATGGTTTTAATCGATAAAATAATAGATCAATCTTACTCCTTGGGTTACATATATAATTTGCATCATTCCTTGAAAACCTTGTAATGTTAGCCTCATACTTTGCGACATTCTCATCCTACATTATCCTTAGACTTAGAAACTATCTTTCCATATCTGCTCGATGGTCACGAGGAAATTATTTTTCTAAGAAAATATCTTTAAACTACCTCCATTCCATATTTGATGCTTCCTCATCCTCTATTTTTTTTAAATTAATGACCACCATTGATCTGTATCTCTTGTGAGGTGATAAACTGCCATGACAACTTTTTCCCCTTCACTACTCCCCAAAGCATGAAATATTTTCTCTAAGGAACTTATTCATTGCTCAGCTGCAAATGGATTTGTAGTATCATTGAATGTTGGTGGTATTTTCCTCATGAAGTGGTCTAACATTGATCCTCTGCGTTGTGGATCAAGGTGCTCCATACGGGTATGGTTATTATTCATAACCTGAGTGAGTTATCCTAGTATGGTTATAAGTTGTTCAGTACCAGTTGCATCACCAGCTATACTATAATTATCTTAAGTAGGAGGGAAATCACTACATGGATTACGTGCGTTGATACGGTTTCCATTCCCTCCACTAAACGCCATTTCTAAACAATGGCATATACTAGATTAGTTTATGAATCGCAATACATAATTCCAAACTAGTAAAATACATAACATAAATTGAACAGTTTATGTATATAATCTATAATCATAAAAAGAATGTTTTCTTTGATGAAGTATTTACTCATAATTCCTTCATAATGGCTTTTAAAGAAATTGTGAATTATCCTAAGAATATTCCTTGGGAGTTTCATAACCAAGAGTGCAGCAAGGCCCTTTGTCGTGTACCAGTTCCCGTTTGATTCTAGCTCAAAGTGGTGTTTTTGGGTTTTACCACTAGATACATCTATTCTAGATCCACCTCTACCTACTCATATATAGACAGGGATGTATTTCTTGTAAAATTCACAAAATCTCTTCATTACCAAAATTCTAGGAAGTTATTCTATACTAATCCTAAAAGTCTATCATAGGGTAATGTTCTATAATCAAGGTTTTTCTAAATCTATTTTCCATGGTTTGTACTAAATTTCCTATGATACCAACTGTAACTCCCAGACCCTAGTTACCTGGAGTCGGTGCATTATTACATAAAAATGACATGATCACAAGAGATCAAGTCTTTAATGACCGATTAGTTTTGTAGCATTGGAAGTACTATATATATATATAAGTTTTACATTACATTATGAAATGGAAAAACAACAACATTGTGTCCCCTTTTAACGCACTCATATCCCTTATCCTATTCTTGTAGGTTAATCGTAATATACTTCTTCACATCCTGGGAAAAATAAAACATAATAAAGGGGTGATCTCAGATGCTCAGTAAGGATAACAATACAGTAAAAACTATCATAAGAAAACATAAACATTTAAGGAAATATATAAGACTAAAACACAAGCCTTTTAAACTTAAACATCAGCATAATGTGGCAAAGATAAATCAAATTATTCCATTTACTTATTCAAATGGATATTATACTAGTCGAATAATCAAATGTAATATCAATAGCTAATTTAATAATGATGGAATGCATAATGTAGGACATCATAACCACATAGTCAAGGCCTCGTACCAAGACTAAAAATAAGATTTTTTCAAGGCCTTGAGCCAAGACACTGGTTTGTCTCATGAGACCTGCCGATGCGTCGAGGAGCTATAGAGGGTTCCACCAATCACTTACTAAGTCTAGTTCATTCCTCATATGAAAAAGTTGTAACATAACATAAACATTCGTATTAAAACTAGCATATGAAATATTAATACGTTAACCATATACCATGAATGGTATAAAAATAACTCATCCATAGTCAAACATATCACAAAACCTTTAATAAAATATGGAACATTTTATCATAATAAATCAACTTCAAACAAGTATAAAATCCATCAAAGGATGTTGACATAAATGAAATCAAAACTATTTGAGAGAAATATCTCTTTCTATTTTGAAATCATTTAAAATTCATATAATTATAAAAGAAAAGATTTATTTTGAAAATATTCTTATAATATTTTAAGGGAAGCTTCGAAGGTGTTATAATGGTGGAAAATAGCATCTCCCACCATATAAGTTAAAAAAACATTCATACCTTAATTTGTCGAAAAGTTCATAAAGTATATTGTTTGGAAAATGATAGAAAGATTCATTTCAAAACATTTTATAAAAATTAAAACAAGGTTATAAATGAATTTAACCCATATTCTAGGAAATAGTAAAAAATGTTTTGAAATACATTTTGAAGAAACACTGATGTGGATGATAAAGAAATCCCAGTAGATACTTTCGTAAAAATAACCTCGGATAATAAAGTGGTTCTAAAATTAAACCTTACCTTGTACTTTTACTTAGTAGAGGGTATGTTAACCTCTTTTATAATAGTTAAATAATTTTTATTAAATTATACAAGAACCACATACATAAATATGATATCATATATGATATTTCAATATTTCTTTGTTAATAATATTGCAGTAGTATCATTGTTTCGGGTGTCAACTGATTTGTTTTCCTTTATATGTTTTGTTATGTAAGTCATGTTTGTTATGGATAGGATGTATTTTATTCTAATACAAAATTATATTAAGTTCTTAAACATTATTTTAAATCAAAAAATGAAAAATATTCTTGAATGGTTACGGAGGGGAATGAATCTCATAGCGTTCTTGGAGACGGTAATCTGTACGTATGCACATGTGACAATATCATTCTATTGATGGTGAAATTGTATGTAATTGGATGGTATATTACATATAAAGAATCATTAACATGTTATATTTAGTATTTAAATCAATTATACACATTATTATACCCATCCAAATAATGAAGTGTTGAATAACAAACTACACCACGACGTAGAGACAATAAGTTGTACATATGCATGTATGGTGACTTTGTCATTCATATGATGAATAGAATAATGAATATGGTTGTACCATATTTATAATAACATAAAATTATATAGAATGTACTCATGTTATTATTTTGGTATGGAAACAACAAAGAAAGAGTAATTGGAAGAAGAAAAGAACTTTGAAAGAGGTGATGAAATTATTACTTCTTCTTCGGGTTCTTCCTTTTGATTTGATCAAAAAGGCTCCTTAGGTTGTCTTTATGATCATAGTAATGCATCTAGGTTGAATTGAGGGTATTTGGGAAGATTTTTATCATGATTTGGCCAAGACAAATGGATTTGGAGGTGTGATTTGAGAGAAGAAGAAGTACCCTTTTATAAGAGAGGTGAGGGTCACTTTAGGAAAAGCTTGAAATATTACTTTATTATAAAATCATTTTCGGTTTATAATTTCCCCAAAAGAATTAATTTAGAGTCTAAGGTGGTTATGGGTCTAAATCATCTCATCCAATAGGTTTTAGACGAGTTTAGGTCACCATATTAATCTTATCTTTTAGATTTAACTCTTAGTTAAATAGTTTAACTTTTACAATGTCTTCTCGTATTTTTATATTACATGGTTAATAAACTTACTATAAAATGCCAATAAAACCCCAATTAGTTCATCAATTACATATATATATAATTATATAATCCATTTGGAATATCCTTATATTTTTAATAATATTATATCATTTAATAATATAGTATTTGTTTTAACAAATGCATTTATGTCAATTTTGAGACTATTTAGTATTTAGTTTTTGTGAAATTCAACAAAACTTGATTACTTTAAAATAAATACATTAAATAAATCCTAACATGTCATATTAACCTATAAAATTATTTTAATGCATCAAAATTCTCAATTTAAATTTATTTTAATATTTATAGTATTAATTGTTTTAATATTTCATTAATAAGGTAATTACTGCATCATCATTGTGTCATAAACAAATTTAATTATTTAATGTCTAAAAATTATAAATAAAATAACATGATTTATAAAATCTCTTTATATTTATAATTAATATTTATTTTTGAAGTTATCTGATTTATAACCCCATATTAAAAATGGTTTAGTTATTAAAATTTGAATTTAACACTTTTAACCATTTTTTAAATAGAATAATAATAAATTTCATAATCTAATACAAGTGGATAAAATAGGAAAATATTTTATTCCTAAGGTTTATTTTGGTCAAAAAACACTTATCCAATATAATTAGGATATGTGTTAGGGTAACTATAATATCATTATTACCTTTAATTACCCTATTTTCTTTTAATCATGGTAAATAAAATTCAAAAGTTACTATTCACAAAATATTATTTTCATCCTATTGAATCACATTTTACTTACTGATGTCAACTTTTTCCCTCATATTTTTGAAATTCAATTCAAAAAATTTGTAAAATTATGTTTTCTGCAAATTTGCAAATATGCCTAGAAGGTGGGTAAAAGACGTTAAATAGTTCAATATAATTTTATATATCTAATCTTATTATAAAATGAATCCAATGAATTACATTGAAATAATATAGTTATTATGTTTCTATTTTGTCTTTAAAGTAAATTTAAATAAAAATAATAATTATTTAAATAAAAATTGGTTTTAAACAATAACGCAATGTTATTCACTATTCATCAAATTTTGAAAGTTTTCAGAAAAATACCAAAAATTCACCCTAAGATAATTTTGATATTCTGAATCAAAAAATAAAGTCCATTTTGAAAAATTAAATTTAATAAATTTCAAAAAGTAGGTATTACTTTTCATAATTGTTTTTTATTCACGGCTAGTTTGATTGGTCATGGTGTGCTAGAACTCGAGGTTGTGTACAATGCAAGCTACTGTATTATTCAAATAGAAGTGTACCGTGGAAGTTTGGGATATTACACATCATGAGTCTGAATCTTTAGACTCCACCATCTCCCTGTTGATCCCTGAAGAAGGCTCGCAACTAAGATCTACATATGGTCGAGTGGTCTCCTCACTAAGAAGAAGAACTGCATCACTGCCTCCATCCAATCCTCAGCGACCTGGGGATTTGTCTCTCCCCTAAACTTGGTAGGTCACTGTCTCTGAAACTCATGCAATCCACTAAGTTTGTGCACACCCTCTTCCAGTATGCTGACCAACAGGTTGTGGTATCACAAGTGCACCACCCGTTGGGGCCATCTCGAGAACTGGTCCTTGAACAAATGCCACATCACTTGGTGGTCTTTTCTATCGACCACATATCGGAACCTTGGCTGGTTGTCCTCATGGAGGCATCTTTGAATATATCAAGATAGTACACTGTCAAAAGATTATACCTGTTGATCTGAATCTTATACAAAATAACATAAGGAGACATTTTTCAACCAATGTTTCTATGCATTGAGCCGAAAATCAGAATTCAAGGCCCGGGTGTGTGGATATGTTGGCCTCCATACCAACACTGGACTCCTAGAATATGAATGTTGAACTTGAAACATTTAACACCATTTCCCGAAAAAAACAACAGACTCTCAGTATCTGATGTAGAACTGACCACCTTTGATACCACTTTTTCACGACCCATCCCCCAGGGCTCGTGTCATGACATACCCCAAGACCACCTCCCGAAGTCCAAGGGTTGGTGACTAGCGCCAAAGGCATCAACCTATAAGTGGGAGGAATTTTCCTAGGTACCTATAAATGCACAGACACCCAACCATGTCCCACTAACTAAAAGTAGAATAAAAAAGTATATTGAAACAAGTGTTGAGTACAAGTACAACTAAAAACAAGTGGGACAGAATACAAACCCAACAAAAGACAACTGAAAATTGAAGTGTACAAAGGGACTCGAGTATCCATCCACGGAAAACCCTAACTGATGGTAAGATTAGTGTATCTGTTGAAAGACAATGTAGTATGTCATTTCCGCCCAATCCTAACGGGCCCTGCCTACTCCTAGGCCACCAAGTCCTCTGTTGAAACGTACATCGTCTTCACAAGACACAACATGTGTAGGCAAAGCCTGTGAAAAGGTGAGTAACACCGTACTGAGTATGGGACCCAGTCCACTAAGGAAAAATTCCACAAATCAACCAAAAATAAAAACCACAAAGCAAGGACAACTCACACTAGGTATATTCTAGATTAGGAAATTTTTATCCGTTATAGTAAAAATGTTTCATACTATTGAGGGACTCATCCCTAATTAATTGATGCTCATCTTCTGGGCCACTAAGGATCCATACAACTCCTACTCATCTTCTAGGATACTAAGGATCCACATGGATGCTGATCGTCTGCCAGGACACTAAGGATCCACACAGCTACTTCTCGTCTATTAGGCCACTAAGTATCCACACGGCTGCTGCTCGTCTACCGGGCTACTAAGGATCCACACGGCTGCTGCTCATCTGTCGGGACACTAAGGATTAAAACAGATTTTTCTTGATCCATTGGTCATGCCTCAACCACCAAAAATTCCTACATAGAATAACCCAAATTACTATATCATCTTAAGGGTTCCAACGCAACTGACGGTGCGTCAAACGGACGCTCGTTCTGTAAGATATGGCCATTTTAATAAAAAGGGCCTGGTTGGATTAAAGTCCAATCCAAACCGTCCATACAACAACCCCCTAAAAACTCCCATAGAGTTTCTCAGAAGTACCGCCTCATCCCAAGGATCCTCATGCCGCAGACGGTGCATCAATCGGACACCTGGTCTGCGAGTTATTAACATTTCCGTGAAACGGGGGTCGGTTGGGTTCGGGTCCAGTCTGACCTGGCCCGACATAGTTCGAGGTCCACCGACCCAAGACAGGTTCAGTCCAGCATGGTTTTGGCCAATCCAGTCCATTGGGTCCATAGTTCCGGCCTAGTATCATGGGTCTGGTCAAAGGGGGCGTCCCGCACCCTACCCGGTCTGCCAGGGGTGGACTGGTTCATCCTCCTGGTCGGGGCGTGGTCGGATGCCACGTTTGGCCTCCTGCTACCCCGCGGGTTTCCATGGGGCCCCTTATCTGCCACGGTCAAATGACTACAGCCTGGTGCTGATGTGGCAGGCCAGGCTGACTGGGCTAAATTCTCGCACGCGGTCGGATGTCGTTTGCTGCTGGCTCACCCGAGCGGCCAAGACGCGGGCCGCTCCTCCACGTGACTCTGGTAGGCACCACGTCTCCCCTTCTTCGCGGCCTCCTACAATCGTGGTGCGCCGATGGGCGCGATTCCTCCCTCCACCTGCGGCCACCACCGCGGGCCACCGGATTTTCTCTGGTGGTCCGTTTTTCGATCCACCTGTGCCTACGGGCCTCTCGGGTCACCACCATCCCTGTCTTGGCCCCTGATTCTTCTTTTCACTGATTTGAGGATATGGCCACGAATAATGCATGTGTGGAGGGACCCGGTTATTGTTCGTGTCAGCCCGCTCCCTCCACATTAAAGGTTTAAAATAGGGGGAGGTCTGGGGATTTCAATTCTACCAACAATAAAATCAATCCTGAATAGAAAACCCAAGAACAACACTCTTCCGCAAGAATACACGATCCACATATTAACCTATTCGTGGGTTAATCCAAATTCTTCATTTAGAAAAAATGGATGGGGAATTCGTAAAACCAAAATCAAACCCCTACCTCATTGATGTCTATTACTGCAGTGTTTTTTCCTTGAGGTTCCAAATGGTTAATGGTGTTCGTTGTTATTTGAGTATGTCTAAGTCGATGACGTCCACCGACATTCTTCTTTCTTCATTGGGGAGAAAATCCAATGGAGGTTCATTAGATAATTCTCAGAGTTTAATCCTCATTCCACCAATGCATCAACTTATTAAAAAGAAAACATGTCGTATTGTTTCTGTTACACTATGATGTCGCGTCCTTATATTGTTTCATTCATGAAACATCGTCATTGCTATGCATCATTAAAGCATCATTAAGCTTCATGTTAACGAGCCATTAACGAGCCCCATTAATTATTCTCATCACTGCCTCATCACTACACTGAAGCATCACCGTATCGTCACTCATCATTGAGAAAATAAATGAAATAACTTTTTATGTTATTTTATTAGTTTTCTCGAAAATTCTGAAAATTAGCTTTTCCGTTCGGCCCCTACCGACTGAAGTTATGTCTTTCTAAGTGAATACTGGCGTTCCGAGTTCAACGGTTCCCTCGGATTTTTGATCTGAGTATTAATTAAAAAAATTTAAAAACCCACTCGAATGTTTACTAAACGTAACTTAAGAAAAGTTCAAAATTCCATCTTGGGATCACGGGGCCTCGGAATCACATTCGGTCAGAACGTGTGGTCTCAAAATAATTCCATATAATTTAAAAAAATTACATGGAAATTCTGGGACATTACATGTGTAGCTATAAATATAATCCATGGTTAGATATTAGGACCAATTCTAATAAACATGGATTACCTTAATGCATTTATAATAATATATTCAAAGGGAAAACAAATTTTGTCTCACTCTTGTTTTTATCAAGTAAAGTATTTTAATATAGGGATATATAGGGGATATGTTCAATTATAAGTATTTATTTTAAAGATAAGGGATTTATGTACATCATGATAATTTATTTATAATTTTTAGGTATTAAATAATTAAATTAAATGGTGACACAATGTTGATATAGTAATTGTGTCATTAATGAAAGAATCAAATAAATGATATTAAAAAAATTAAAATAAATATAATATGATAAAATAAATGTAATAAAATAAATCTATGGATTCCTTTGACATGTTATTGATTATTTATGGGAGATGGTTTGAAGTTATCTCTCTGTTATGATATATTTAAAAACTCAACTAACGAGTAGTGTAAAAATTGACAATATTGATATTTTAAGATAAATAATATTTTAATAAATTATATTAATATCATAACAATAAAAAAATTTACAAAATGATTTTTATATGTCATAAAATTTCATTTATGACTAAATTAGTGGTTTTTTGTAATTTTATAGAAATTATAAGAACCTTTAACATAGTGAATTAAATGATATGACAATAAGAATTAAAAGTTTTAAATAATGGTTAAAACAAAAGGATAGGGAATAAGAAATAATAAAAACATGCCTATTTTATATTTTATGAATGGATTTTGACCCATAATCATCCTATATTAAATTTAAACTTCTTTGGACCCATTTTAATAAAAAATTAATTTATATTAATTTATTACTTTAAATATTTCCAAAAATGTCCCTCCCCTCTCTTATAACAAGGAACTACTTCATAACATTTTTTCACACCTCAAAACCTATTTGGATCATCCAGTTTCTTCCATAGTACCTGAACTGAATACATACCCACATTTTTTATCTAGTATATTAGGTATAAAACCCTCCATATATGGGTTAAGGTGTTAATCAAAGGTAATCATCCAAAGTAACGATTGTACGTGACGACTGGGACTCAACATAAAAGATTTAATCTCAATATCGTTTTAATGAGGAATTTCTTGATGAGATGAACCATTATTATTTTTTAAGGTCTATATACATATACTATGTAATTTCCTATCCATATTTTATCTATACTCGTTTTACTTAATGTTTTGTAAAATGTATTCATTCATGGGGATTAAGATTTAAATGTTCAAAATGGTATGGAACACCTTGAATGTTTAATGATTTAATTGTCATATAATTTTCTACATGTTAACATTATTTATATTATTTTAAATATTTATTATATGGATATAAAATTATTTTAATTGATTTTTTTTAATATATTTTGAATTTTATTCAAATGTTTTCAAAGGGAATATTTTTATGTATTTTATACAGAATGTTTAGACAAAAAAATAAAAGTAATGTTCTTTATAACGTACATAGAAACAAAAAAATCGCTTCTGTAGTGATAATTATTTTACTTTTGTATTATTCTACAAGCCATAATGATTATAAAATAAAAGTGAACCCTTTTAACTTTTTTAGTATTTAGTTTTTTAAATTGGATTTGGTAAGATAATTTCTTTTTAAAACCTTTTTTAAAGTTACTCTTTCAACTATTTTTATAAAAGACAAAAGGAATATATTATTAAACATATATAAAAGAATGTATTTTCTTATTCTTATGTCAAATTATTTATATTATTATTCCTTTAAAATTTTACACTTTTATTTACACATAATGTTTTTCATTTTTTTTATTGTGTGACTTTGTAAAAATGAAATGTGGTTTCAAAGTGGATAATTTTTTTTCTTTTACTATTGTTTTATGTGTTTTGATTTTGTTATGTTTCTTGGGAATTGTTTATGAATATATGTGGTTCTATTATAAACTAGGTGTGTGTGAGACCATGATAGCTCTAATGGTAGTGTCAGTACATTCACCGTTAGGGATGAGCAGTTAACCAGTGGGAAGTAGTGCGGGGTACCCAAATATTGATGTGCTTATAATTTAATTTACTTGACTTGCATTATTTGGTGAGTGTTCCTTAGTGAGGTTTGGATGGATAGTATACCTTGTTAGGTTCTTTTGAATTTCTATTGTTTTCTCATGGGGGAAATAGTTTGCATCTCCCACTTGTGCATGGGTGACTAGATTTTCTCTATTGAATATACTTTTATGCTCACCCTATATATATAAAACTATTTTCAGGTTTCTAGGGAAATTACACTGACTGTGTTGCAACTTACTAGCTCAGAAGTTGGGGATAGTTGATGTGTCGCTACTTAGTTTTGTTTTGGTACTTACTTTGGATTTTTTGTGTATTTCTGTCAGTTTACATTAAACATACACATGGGATGGATTTTGGTTTCATTATATATATCTGACTTGGAGTTTTCTAAGGTTTATATATCTTATATCCTGATCATGGTTACTAAATAAAAGGGTAATGCATCCCATTTTTGTGATATTTCCATACCCTTTGTGATTTTTTCCACATCGAGGCCTATTGGAGGTGAGAATCGGGGTCAATATATCTCCATAATTTTGAGGAATGAAGGAATAAGCATCTTCTTATCCCTTCTCTCATTTTGAAGAAGGTGGGTCATGATAGAATTGTAGTAGAGGTGATGGTTGAGAGATAGGATGGAGTTTGGAGTTCGGGATAGTGAGGATTGCATGGGTTGGTAGGGAAATACTGTTAGGTGATATCAGTACGCGGCGTAGGCCAGGGAATACCAGTTAGGACACGAGATTCTAGGGCCCCCCATGATCTGATGCATGGACTCTAAGCTTACCAAACAACCATGTGAGGCTACACTGATTGTGGTGTAGAGACCATAGGAAAGGTAAATGCATCATGATGACTTGTGTTATTGTTGTTTTGGTTGTTTTTGTGGGAATTAAAATAAACAATGAGTTAAAATGATTCTTAACTAAAGTCCATGAAACTCATTCTTAGGAGTTCCTTGTTTACCTTTCAGCTATAGCACTCAGTTATCATCCACGAGTGGCTCAGGTAGTGGAGGTAGATCAAGCCATTTTTTCTGATCGGTAGAGGGTTGATCCTGCAGAGGGGGTGACCAGGGGAAGAAGATGCTTTTTTCCTTCCAATGGAAATCTTTGGGAAATTATGAGGGATGCATCTCAGACATGGATATAGAGAGTTGGCTTGAGGCACTAGTGATCACTTTTAGCTTGATCTGGGCTTTGATAGAGTAATGGGTTCCTCTAGTAGTGAGTTAGATAAGGGGACCAGCACGTTAGTGGTGGACACTTTACCTCATGAATATGAAAGAGACTGATGTTTCATGGGTTGACTTTGAGAAAGAGTTTAGGGAAAAATTCATTTCTTCTATGATGAAGGCGGAGAAGAGGTAGGAGATATTCTCCCTTTAGTGGGGGTGAATTTCGGTGAGGGAATTAGGGATCAAGTTCATGGATCTCCTCAATTTTTTTCAAGATCTCTTTCTAGATAAGGGGTTTCATGAGAGGTGCTTAGAGGAGGAACTCTTCCCTTCCCTTCATTGTGTGGTTACTCCCTTTACCCTATCAACATATCTAGAGGTTCATAAGAAGGATGACGTAGTTTAAATGATGCACTCATGAGGAGGTCGTCAATGATAGGGAAGTCGGATGAGTTATTGAAAGGGGAAGTCCATAAGCAACAAGTCCCCAATGTCTAGGCCTTCCATGTTTCAACCAGTGGGGAGAAGACCCATGCTGTTTCAGTCCCGACCCTCTGGTCCTCGCCATTTTCCCACAGTCCCAGGGCCAAGGTTTTTTTCTTGAGGAGGTTGTGGGAACCTACAGGGACAGTGCCCAACTCAAGCTCAGTATGGTGGAGGCAGGCAGGTTCAGTGCCTACCTCATCAGCTATTTCTAACCAGGCCTTTCCAACAGTAGGGATAATATGCCCCTTGTCCACTGAGGGCAGATTGTGTAGGAGGAGGCTGACCTCAGGGTTCTCCTTGGGGAAATAAACCAGGTAATAGTAAGAGAGGCAGTCAATAGGATATGGGTAGAGAATCTTGATGTGGTAAATTTCACACTATAAAGGCATTAGTTCCAGCGGGGCCATAGATTGTTTGAGGCATGATCAGTTTTTTCAGCACTCTTTCTTGTGATTTATTTGATTCAGGGGCTTCTCACACCTTCATTTCACCCTCTCTATCCCATGCCTTGGGACTATACATAGAGAGACTTTCCTTTATCCTTGGGTTGAGTACACTAGTCAAAGGTCAAACCAGCTTTTTTTATGTTTTCTGGGGATGTAGGTTGATGTTGGGGCCATATCAGTCATGTGGGGATCTATTCCTGTTATAGATTAAGCTATACGATATCATCATTGGCATCTAATGGTTGTTTTCATTGCATTATATTATCGAATTATTCCAGAGAAGAGTTGTGTTTCTAGATGTGAAAGGCTAGCATGTATCTTTCGTTGGTGAGTGGAGCTGTTGGGTGGGTAGCCGATGTGTGGAGCCTCTTCTTTACTTGTTAGCTGAGTTGTTCATGGGATCGATGGACACTAAGATATCAAGGACTCCTAGGGTCTTTGGGGAGTTCTTGGATGTTTTTATTGAGTAGGTTCTGACTCTACCTCCTTGAAATGATGTTGATTTGGGGATAGACTTATAGCCCAGTGCTTCTTAGATTTTGATGGCTCCTTATTGGATGGAGCCTTCTAAGTTACAGGAGTTGCAGATCCAGATTGACAATCTGATGAAGAAGGGCTTTATATGGCCTAGTGTTTTTTTAGGGTGCACTAGTCTTGGTTGCAAAGAAAGAAGATGGTGGTCTGAGGCTATGTATAGACTACCAGACATTAAAGCAGATCACAATCAAGAATCCTTACCCTCCCATTAGGATAGATTATCTTTTAGACTAGTTAAGGGGAGCGAGTTGTTTTTAAAAGATCGATCAGTAGTCTTGATATCATCAGTTGAGGGTTAAGTAGGGTGATATCCTGATGACTGCTTTCAGGTGAAGGTATGGGCACTTCAGGTTCGTAGTTATGCCATTCGGTGAACATGCCAGTAAGGTTCATGGGGCTCGTGAACTCTAAATTTTGTGAGTTCTCGTACCAGTTCGTCATCGTATTCATCGATGACATTATGATCAACTCCATGTTGGAGTAGGAGGATATCAAGCATCTCAGGACTATCCTAGAGATCCTTCATCACCACAAAATCTACAGAATTTTGTCCAAGTTAATGTTTTGGACATGTGAGGTCCACTTCCTTGGGAATTTTCTGACTTAGAAGGGCATAGTAGAGGACCCGTCGAAAATCGAGGCAGTTGTTTCATGGGAAGAACCCAACAATGTGATATAGGTTCGAAGTTTTCTTTATATGGAAGGCTACTAATAGAAATTAATACTGTATTTATCTCAGGTTGTATCCTTGTTGATGGATCTGACCAAAAAGGGCCAATCCTTTGTGTGGAGTGAGTAGTGTAGAGAAGCATTTAACTATCTGAAGGGAAATTTGGTCAGTGCCCCAGTGCTCAGGTTTCCAGAGGAAGGAGTGATGCTCGAGGTGTTCTATGATTCTTCTCTTCTGGTCTTGGGTTTCATGTTTATGCATCAAATGGGAGTGTTCTCCTATGATTCTAGGCAGTTACACCCCCATGAATGTAACTATTCCACCCATGATTTGGAACTTGTAGCGATTGTGTTTGTGATAAAGTTTTGGTGGTATTACCTCATCAGGGGTCAATTGTGGTCTTCACATATCATAAGAGTTTTAGGTATAACTTTTCCTAGTGAGATCTAAACTTGATAAAGCAGAGGTGGATGGATTTTCCCTAGGATTATGATTTTGATATCTCCTGCACCTCAAGAAAGGGGAACATTTTGGTCAATGCATTGAGAAGTAAGTCTTATAATGAAGTGGTTTGGGAATATGTGGATTCTAGGAGAGAAATGGAGGAGTTGGATGCCTTGCACATAGATGTGGGAATGGATGGGGGTAGAGGCTGCCTATTTTAAATGAAATTATCGTTATCTATAAGGCAGAAAGTGGAGGAGTCTCAGTGGGGAGACTCAAAGGCGGAGGTGATGCATGATTGCATTGACCAGCGAACTAGATAGATGGTCGGTGGATGGTCAGAATCAGAAATGTTCCAGGGGAAGCTTTTCATCCCAGTAGAGATGCATGAGGGAGTTCTCTAGGATTTATATAGATCACCACTAGATATACACCCAAAAGTTTCTAAGATGTCTCGGATCTTGAGGGAATAGTTCTGTTGGCCCAATATGAAGTGGGTAGTAACAGAGTATGTGGAAATGTTCTTGGTGTGATAGAAAGTGAAGGCTAAGAACCATGTTCCCATTGGTATATTGTTTCCCTGGGATTTCCCCGAGTGTAAGTGGGATGAAAACTCAAAGGATTTCATTGTAGGATTACCTAGAGATCAGAAAGGATATGATGCAATCTAGGTAGTAGTGGATCAGTTGAAGAAGTTGGCTCACTTCTTAGAAATCAAGGAGTCGAGCACAATAGATGCCTTAGCATAGTAGTATGTGGATGAGGTAGTGCGGTTTCATGGAGTTATGAGGTCTATTGTCTCAGATCGGGGTACATGTTTTACATCATGAGTCTGGAGGGGATTTCAACGTGCCTTTGGCACCCAGTTACGCCTCAGCACTGCTTTCCACCCTCAAATAGATGGAAAAATAGAGAGGGTTATCCAGACATTGGAGGACATGTTGTGGGCATTTTTTATGGACCTTAGTGGGTCCTGGGTGTGATGTTTTCCATTTGTATATTTTTTTTACAATAATAGATATCATTCTTCCATCGTCCTGGATCCATTTGAAACTCTATATGGAATACCATGTCATTCACCCTTATGCTAGATAAAATATGGGGAGGCGGTTGTTCTTGGTCTAGAAATGGTATGGAGTATGATAGAGAAGGTGCATCTTGCCCATGAGAGGATCAAGGCCACATAGGACTGGAAGAAGTCATATACTGATCACAGGAGAAGGTCGTTGGAGTTTGAGGCTGGGGACCATGTATTCTTGAAGGTTTATCCTCGATGTGGGCAGTGGTGGTTGGGAAGAGGGAGTAAGATTTATCCCAAGTTCATTGGACCTTTCGAGGTGTTGGGATGAGTAGGTGATGTGGCATATCAGTTGGCATTTCCACCGCGGTTGGGGGGGATGCAAGAGGTATTTCATGTCTCTCAGCTTCGTCGGTATCTTCATGATGACTCCCATGTAATTGATTAGGGATAGTTGGATATAGAGGATGATGCAATGTTTGTGGAGCAGCCAGTGAAGATCCAGGATCTTTAGGAGAAGGTGTTGTGTGGGTGGACCATTCCCTTGGTCCGTGTGTCGTAGAGGCATTGTGGCCTGGAGGATAATACTTGGGAACAAGAGGCACAGATGCATGCCTAGTACTCAGAGTTATTTTCAGTTTTGATTGTGTTCTTTATTTTGATGTGATACTTGACCTTATTTTCTATGAGGTGAGTTTTTTCCTTGCTCTTTAATGTTCAATCAGTTCTGACACGTGGGAATGGGATCACCTGATCCCTAATCGAGACACATTAATGTGGATGTGATTAAACCCATGTGGCTGAGTCAGTGCATCCCAAAGAGGATAGTATCATGGAATAGAGGAAGAAATTACTAAATACATGTGTCTGGACAGTGTGACTTTTGGTTTTGTGTGGTTTTTTGGGGTAGTAGATGTTGGGGAGGTGTTCTTTGATGTTGAGCTTTTAAATCCATCTTTCGAACAACACAAGGTGGCTTATACTTAAGAGGTATCTTACAGGGTGTTTTTTTAGACCCCTCCTCCTTCTAGTTTTAGTTTTGAATTCTTGAGGAATATAATAGTTTAATAGTTATCTTATGTAATGGCCCAGACCCCTCTGTGCCATTCCTTGGTGAAAATTCATAGTTTGGGGCGTTATAGGAGGTAATGGTGGCTTAATTAGAGAGTTTTCCAAAAACCCAGTTTTTCTGAAGAGTGGATCACCAAACAGGGGCTCATCGAGTGGTGTCTCACCTAATGGTGACATCTAAAGGTGACTCACTAAATGGTGGCTCACAAAATGGTGTCTCATTGAATTGTGGCTGGATGAATGGTGGCTCACCGAGTGGTGTCTCGCCAAATAGTGAAACAGAATGGTGGATCACCAAACAGCGACACCAAATGGTGGCTCCCCAAAGGGTTACACCAAACGATGTCTCACTAAATAGTGACACCAAACGGTGACACCGAACGGTGAGTGACTTTTGAAAGTTTTCCAAATTTCCAATTTTCTTTAGTTGCTCCCTAATTTTCTAGTTTTCCCCTCTTATGTTTTATGTGATGTAAATCAATTTTAAAGCCTTGTTTGGGCATTTCTAAAGGAAATTCAAAGTATAAGGCCCTGGCCTTAAACATTACTTAATATTGAATTAAATGAATATTTCACATTGAGGATCTTTTCAGGTTTAGAGTTTTAGAGAATTATAACATAACTATTACATCTCAAAAGATTACAAAGTAGACACTTCTACTAAGTTTCCATAGAATAAAAAAAACTCTTAAAAAGAAACATGTCTAGTTCCATGTTTTATATAGTATGACATTCCCTTGATCCCATACTTGACCCTATTCCACATTAAGTCCTGTGAAAAACATTTCAAAAAAACTTGGGGTGAGCATAAAAAGCTCAGTAAGGGATACACAAAGAATGAAAACAGTTAGTTTATCAAAACAACAAGTAAACCATGTATACTTTAACAAAGTAATACTTTTCACCTTTATGAAGTAGTAAAAAATCTTCACTGAATAAACGATCATTACTTACCCTTTTGTAACCAAATGATTACCATAAACCCATAAAAAGATCACATAACATATAAAGGTAACTTGGGACATAAACATACTTAAGTGGAATGACCATAAGGTCGACTTCCACACATATCACTTAATGGAATATCCATTCGGCCAACTTCCATACATACTTAATGGAATAGCCATATGGCCAACTTCCATACCCAATGCATTGGAGGTTATAACGTAACCACCCATCCTGGTATTCACGGAACCACCTGTCATATGGTTTATCACCTAACCACCCGTCAAATTTCCAAGTACCATTATAAAAATCATAATACATAAAACAAATATAATGGAAAGAAAACATTTCCACACTTTGATCACAATATATCACTTAAATATATTAACATAACAAATCCATTATAAAAACCATTTTCAATACCAAAATACATGAAAGAGTATATGGTATTTATTTCATTTAAAAAAACATTATGGCTTGTTCAGGAATCCAAAGACCAAATAATACTCGTGGCGGCGGAAAAGGTCGTTGTCACCGCGTACATTAAAAGAAACATTCCTTTCTGTCATTTTGTAAAATGCTTCGTAGAAAAAGATTCCTTTTGTATAAAAGTAAAAGTCAAAGGGGTTTATACACCATATAAAATAAAGTTTTGTATAAAGCGAAATATGCCTCAATGAAAGGAGATTGAGACGAAGTCCCTTACCTCAGGTCCGACTTGACTCGATCATTCTTTAACATCCTGAATAATAAACTTGAGTTAATTTCTATTTTCATAAGAACCTTTTTCGAGTTCATTATTCCTTTTATATCACTTATTTCCATGTTATAAACATTATGTAATCATTTATGTTAATAATGTTTGTTTTGTCGATATTTGGTCCTTAAGTCGAAAGTGGACTTCTTACAATTACATGTTGTTCGTGTGGTCAAAAGTTCTTTATATCCAAAATAAAATTCCTGATTTGGATATCATATATATCATATATATCCAGCATATACATGTATTTATAATATTACATAATCATTTAGAGGTAAGAAATTAAATGCACCGTTCATGGAGACGGTAAGCCGTACGTACGCATGAACGCTACTTTCATTTCTTTGTCATATTAATGGAATTAAAACTAAATGAGAGGTATGTATATTTTAATTCCAGAATTATATTAATCATTTAGATGTATCATTCATCATATATATCCATTATATACATGTACTTATAATAGTACATTACATTTGGGGATAAGAAATGAAATGCACCGTTCATGGAGACGGTAAGCCGTACGTACGCATGAATGCTACTTTCATTTCTATCTCATACACTGATGGAGAGAAATAATAATGATATAGAGGTATATTATAATTCCAGTATAACATCATATATAATAACTTTAAATCCATCCTTTATATGTCCCACATATGGCATTTAACGAATCAAATCACTTTGAGGGGGTGATAGTCCGCACTTCCTAAAATGAAATTATCGTGTTTACCCACAATGGAAACCATAAAGGTATACCACAAATGAAAAATACATAAGAATAAGGGAAACATAAACATAATATATATCATACATAAACATAGTGACATCTTAATGGCCACCTTTGAAGGTGTTAGAAGAATATCGAACAATCATCGTTTCATGAGGCAGAAATTCCCCATCCACGGAAACAGTATGTTCTTTAACCATTAGACGTAGGTGTGTGTAAGTGTAGCTCGAATAATTCTTATAAAAACATCATATTATATGTAAGATACTGTATTTGTTACAAAATAAATGAATAAAAAGAGTTTAGGGGGTTGGAGAAGCAAAATAAAACAAAAGAACACAAGTGAAGACATCACCTTAAAATCGGGTAACTCTCTTAGATTTGAGCTCAAAGGCTTTCTTGGGAAGACTTCTGCCCAAAGTGAGGCTTCAAGGAGTTAGAGAGGTATGTGGAGAGACAAAATTAGCATGGTTTGTTCAAGCCAAAGTCTTTGGAAGTATGGGTAATGAGGTAGAGGTGGGGGCCTTTTATAAGAGGAGAGGAGGGGCACTCTTGGAAAGTAAATAAATGTTCCATTATTTTAAAATGATTTTCGGATTTAAAAGGTCCAAAATTGATATAATTCGAGGCTAAGGTGATAAGGGTTCTAAATATACCCATCCAATAGGTTTTTGACATGTGTAGGTCATAGATTTTACATTATCATTTCATTTTATTTAAATCCTTTATTAATGAGGTAATCGCTGCATCATCATGATGTCATAAATAATTTAATATATTTAATGTCTAAAAATTATAAAAAAATATCATGATGTAGGAAATCTTTTTAGATTTCTAATTAATATTTATAGTAAAAAATATTACTTGTATAACCCCATATAAAAAATGTTTTAGTAAAACATCTCATGTTTGTGTCATTTTTACTTTAACTTTAAATAAAAGGCATAAATGTCATTATCATACCCAAGTGACTCCATGGGGTACCAAAAATCGACCAATGGGTTGTCTTGGTCGTCCATAACTCATCCAATAGGGTTAGCACAAGTTTCAAGATATTTTCATTTTATTATAATATCATTTTCACCTTAAATCACACTAATTACCTTTAATCGTGATTAATAAAACATAAAAGTTACTATTCACCAAAATTTATTTTAATCCCATTGAACAACATTTTACTTAATAATGAAAATCATTTAAATTGGATTTTTGAGATTCAAAACACAGAAGTGGTAAAGTCCCATTTAAACGAAAAATCAAATTTTGTAACCACCACTTTGCGGTTTCACTATTCATCAAAAATTGAAGTTTTTCAGAAAAAAACCAAAACTTCTCCCTAAGATATATTTGATATTATGAATTCAAAAATGATGTATATTTTACAAAATTGAAAACATATAATTTGCATTAATTAATTTAATAATTAATTCCCACTGTCAAAACAAATAGCGTGTTTTTATGAAACAAAAAGTATCAAAAGTTTGACACCAATTTATGTCCAATTTCAAAGTAAAATTAATTCCAACGACCACTATTGGATTAAATGGTAAAAATATATTCTAATTGCACTTAAAAACAAATTAAAAAGATTATCTAATCATCTTAATAAATTAGATTAAAAAGAGGTTTTGAATTAAAATACAACATTTTACACTATTCATTAAAAAAATGAACTTTATCGGAAAAATACCAAAAAATTACACAAAGTAATATTTGATGTCCCAATTATAAAGAAGAATTTTATTTGGTCCAATAGAATGTATAAGAGTGACCAAAACTATATTTAATGACGGTTCACCATCAAATGTTGATAAGTGAACCTTTCGTGAAAATTAGAGTATATAAGCCTAAAATTGAATTCTTTTCGTATTTTATGCCTTTATACTTTATTAGATAAATGTAAAAACATTTAACAAACATATATAATCATATTTTAGTTATTTATATCCATTCCCGCCAGTACAATGGCTACGTGTTAACTAACATTTAAAATAATATTATTTTATTACTAGTGTGCAACGTACGATTTCAAAGAAACTCTTTGTTGCGTATCGGGTACACTATCGAACATAGCAACCCTTTTAAAGTAAAATTAATATTTAATTCGCAAATATTAATAAATATGAAAATGTATTATTCTCTATTTACCTGGGATGTTATATCCTTCCCCCCTTTTTGGAATTGCGTCCTGGCAATTTTATTCACTTATCAAAATAAGTGGGGGTATTTATCCGTCATAGCATTTTCAGATTCCCACGTTGCCTCTTAAACCATATGGTTTTTCTACAAAACCTTTACCTGGTGAATTACCTTATTTCACAATACTTGCTCTCTTCGGTCAAGAATCTGGACTGGTTGTTCTTCATAAGAGAGATTCTCTACCAACAGAACTACCTCTGGGCACAAAACATGAGATGGATCTGGCATATACTTTCTCAACATCAAAACATGAAAAACATTGTGTACCTGAGATAAACTCAGAGGTAAAGCCACTTAGTAAGCAACTGATCCAACTTTCTCCAGAATTTCATATGGTCCAATAAACCTTGGACTTAGCTTTCCTTTATTACCAAATCTCATCACACTTTTCCATGGAGAAACCTTGAGAAAAACATGATCACCTACCTCGAAAGATAGATCCTTCCTCCGGTTATCCGCATAACTCTTCTGCCTGCTCTGAGCTGTTCTCATGTGTTTCTGAATCAACTGAACTTTTTCTGCCATCTCTTCTACCAATTCTGATCCCATCAGCTTCCTTTCCCCCACTTCATCCCAAAATGCTGGAGTTCGACACCGCTTCCCATATAATGCCTCAAATGGTGTCATCTGTATACTAGAATGAAAACTGTTATTATAAGAAAACTCAACCAAAGAAAGATGTTGGTCCCATCTTCCCTGATAATCCATCGAACAAGCTCGTAGCATATCCTCCAAGGACTGAATTTTTCGTTCTGACTGCCCATCTGATTGAGGATAAAAAGTTGTACTAAAATTTAATTCAGTACCCAACGACTTCTGAAGGCCTTTCCAAAAGTTATAAGTAAACCTGGGATCACGATCAGACACAATGGAGAGAGGAACTCCATGTAACCTGACTATCTCTTTAAGATACAAATGGGAAAGTTTATCTAGGGAAAAAGTATCTCGTATATCAAGGAAATGAGCAGATTTAGTCAAGCGATCAACAATAACCCAAATTGTGTTATTACCTCTAGATGTCTTCGGTAATCCCACGACGAAGTCCATAGATATATTCTCCCATTTCCACTCTGGCACTGGTAAAGGATGAAGCATCCCTTTCGGTAACTGCCGCTCTACTTTAACCTGCTGACAAGTCAAACACTTCATAGTAAAATCCGCAATATCTCATTTCATTCCATCCCACCAGTAATGCTCCCGCAGATCTCTGTACATCTTAGTACTGCCAGGATGAACTGAAAACGGAGAACTATGAGCTTCACATAACAACTCTCTCTTCAACTGTGAATCACAAGGCATGCACAATCTCTTCCCAAATCTCAAAACACAATCACTATCAATGTTGAATTCATGCAACTTACCTTTCTGAACCAGCTCTACCTTTTTCTGCAACTCACTGTCTTGCTTCTGTGCTTGCTTGATTCTATCTGATAGAGAAGATCTCACTGATACCTGAAACAAAATAGAAGTAAATCCTGCACCAACAACTTCTATGTCAAAGTTCATCAAATCCTTAACCAAAGGATCAAGTTCCAAACGCAACATCGTTAATAAAGCATTACTTTTTCGACTCAAACCATCATCAACTTTATTGGATTTTTCCGGATGGTAATGAATTGTACAATCATAATCCTTGATTAATTCCAGCCATCTCCTCTGTCTCATGTTTAATTCTTTCTGAGTAAATATATACTTTAAACTTTTGTGATCAGTATATATTTCACACTTTACTCCATACAAATGATGCCTCCAAATTTTTAAAGCAAAAACAATAGCAGAAAATTCCAAATCATGTGTACGGTAATTTACCTCATGAGTTTTCAACTGACGTGAAGCATGAGCAATTACATGATCATTCTGCATAAGGACACAGCCAAGTCCCTTCAACGAAGCATCACTGTATATAAAAAACTCACCATTCCTAGAAGGAAGTTCCAAAACTGGAGCATTCACCAATCTTCTTTTCAACTCCTGAAAACAATCATCACATTATTTTGTCCAGATGAACTTAACACCCTTACGAATTATCTTAGTCATTGGACTAGATAACCGTGAAAAATTTTCAACAAACCTTCGGTAGTAACCTGCCAAACCAAGAAAACTACGGATCTCGATTACATTTGTGGGTCTTGGCCATTCTTTAACAACTTTTGTTTTAGCAGGATCAATAGTTATGCCATCTTTTGAAACAATGTGACCCAGGAAAGAAATTTGTTGTAACCAAAACTCGCACTTGCTGAATTTTCCATATAGTTTCTTTTCTTTTAAGGTTTGCAAGATAACCCTTAAATGACTTTCATGCTCCTCTTTACTTTTAGAAAACACCAAAATATCATCGATGAAAACAACCACAAACTTATCCAAGAACTCATGGAAAATTCTATTCATAAGGTCCATGAATACAGCAGGTGCATTAGTTAACCCAAAAGGCATAACTACAAATTCATAATGGCCATATCTAGTACGGAATGCAGTCTTCAGAACGTCTGATTCTTTTACTTTAAACTGATGGTACCCCGACCTCAAGTCAATCTTCGAAAAATACTGAGCTCCCTGGAGCTGATCAAACAAATCATCGATATGAGGAAAAGGATACTTGTTCTTAACAGTAATATTATTCAAGGCTCTATAATCAATGCAAAGTCTCATTGAGCCATCTTTCTTTTTAACAAACAAGACAGGAGCACCCCATGGTGATGTGCTAGGTCGAATGAAACCTTTATCTAATAACTTCTGCAATTGCTTCTTTAACTCTAAAAGTTCAACTTGATCCATTCGATAAGGGGGTTTTGAAATTGGCTTAGAATCAGGAACTAAGTCAACAGTAAATTCAACTTCCCGATCATGAATAATACTAGGCAACTCATCAAGAAAAACATCAAGATACTCATTTACCACTGGCACATCATTAATCTGAACAGTTCCTTTATTTTCAACAATATGTGCAAGGTAACATTCATTTCCTTCTTTTACTAGTTTCTCAACTTCCTGATATGTTATCAAAAGCAAGGGTTCATTCCTGTACACAAACTGAAAATCTTTCTGAAAAGAAACCATTTTAGCTCTGCAGTCAATCTTAGCATGATAAGCAGAAAGCCAATCCATGTCCAAAATAACATCAAACCACACTGGAGGCAAAACAATAAGGTTTGCTGGTAGATTCTTTCCACACACAAGGATAGGAAGGTTCTTATAATTCCTTTTTGTCTCAACGTTCCCTCCGGGTGTTTTTACCATATGTTCAGGGTTCATATCTTGAGATGGAATTTCCAATTTACTAGAAAACTTCTCAGAAATGAAAGAATGTGTAGACCCTGAATCAAACAACACATTAGCATAATCTGAACAAACAAACAATGTACCTGATACTACTTCATTCGATGGCCCAACATCTGCTGAAGTTGTTGCAAAGGATTTCACCACCCCTTTCTGCTTGTAGTCTGGCTGCTTTCCCCCAGTCGAGTTCTTCGTTAGACACTCATTTGCATAATGACCCATTTCATTACACTTAAAACATCTTACCGCTGGCTTTTCATTGCCTGCTTGATCATCTTCCTTACAGTTACGAGCAATATGACCAGACTTACCACACCAAAAGCACTTACCAGACTTGGATAAACATTCTCCAGGATGCATTTTACCACACTTCTCACATGATGGATATTTGGTTTTCTTACCTCCTTGATTCATTGATAAATTCTTCCCCTTTTCCTGCCAACTGGACCTCTTATTCCACTGTTTGTCATAGAACACCTGATCATCGGCAAACTCCATTTCCACCTTCTCCGCACATCGAACAAGTTTTTCATAACTTTTGAACTCACGAGAAGATAAAGCCCTTCGATACTTTGGCTTTAACCCTGAGTAAAAATGGTTTATTTTACTATCAAGATCTCGTATGAGGTTTGGAGCATACCTTGCCAAACGAGTGAACTTTTCTTCATAGGCAGCCACTGAGTCTTCCTCTTGTCTCAATTCCAAGAATTGCTTTTCCATCCTAAGTCGAACAGCCTTAGGAAAATACTTCTCAAGAAACATACCTTTGAATTCGTCCCAGTGAAGATCCTCAATCTCATCACTATCCCTGATATTTTTTTCCATCGACCACCACTGATCAGCTTCACCTTCAAAACGGTAAACAGAAAGACTAACCTTTTGATGTTCTGAACACCCCATGACATCAAAAATCTTCTCCAGTGCTTTAATCCACCCTTCAGCTTGCACGGGGTCAGATGATCCTCTGAATGATGGGGGATGTTGCCTCATGAAATGTTCCACCACTAACATGTTCCTCTGCGGTTGATCTGGATGATCTCGTGCATGGATACCACCACCATATAAAGCCTGAGTCAACTGTGCCATCACTGCAACAAACTATTCAGTTCCAAATCCGACAATCTCAGGTTACTGATTTGGAAGGTCGTCTTCCTCCTGATGTCGTCCCAACATAGCTGTTTTGTTTCCTCTGCGGAAAACCATTCTGAACACAGAAATATCTTAGGCGAAGCAACATGGTAATCTTTAAATGCTATATCATTTCAGTCATACTATAAATTAACTTATAATTTAACAATTTTCTAACTCCTAAAGTTGTCTAAACCGACCTTTGATACCAACTATAAGGCCCCGGCCTTAAACCTTAATTAATATTGAATTAAATGAATAATTCACATTGAGGATCTTTTCAGGTTTAGATTTTTATAGAATTAGAACATAACTATGACATCTCAAAAGATTACAAATTAGACACTTCTACTAAGTTTCCATAGAATAAAAAAAACTCTTAAAAAGAAACATGTCTAGTTCCATGTTTTATATAGCATGACATTCCCTTGATCCCATCCTTGACCCTATTCCAAATTATGTCCTGTGAAAAACATTTCAAAAAAACTTGGGGTGAGCAGAAAAAGCTCAGTAAGGGATACACAAAGAATGAAAACAGTTAATTTATCAAAACAATAAGTAAACCATGTATACTTTAACAAAGTAATACTTTTCACCTTTATGAAGTAGTAAAAACTCTTCACTGAATAAACGATCATTACTTACCCTTTTGTAACCAAAAGATTACTATAAACCCCATAAAAAGATCACATAACATATAAAGGTAACTTGGGACATAAACATACTTAAGTGGAATAACCATAAGGTCGACTTCCACACATATCACTTAATGGAATAACCATTCGGCCAACTTCCATACATACTTAATGGAATAGTCGTACGGCTGACTTCCATACCCAATGCATTGGAGGTTATAACGTAACCACCCGTCCTGGTATTCACGGCACCACCCGTCATATGGTTTATCATGTAACCACCCATCAAATGTCCAAGTACCATTATAAAAATCATAATACATAAAACAAATATAATGGAAAGAAAACATTTCCACACTTTGATCACAATATATCACTTAAATATGTTGACATAAAAAATCCATTATAAAAACCATTTTCAATACCAAAATACATGAAAGAGTATATGGTATTTATTTCATTTTAAAAAAAACATTACGGCTTGTTCAGGAAGCCAAAGACCAAATAATACTCGTGGCGGCGGAAAAGGTCGTTGCCACCGCGTACGTTAAAAGAAACATTCCTTTCTGTTGTTTTGTAAAATGCTTCGTAGAAAAAGATTCCTTTTGTATAAAAGTAAAAGTAAAAGGGGTTTATACACCATATAAAATAAATTTGTGTATAAAGCGAAATATGCCTCAATGAAAGGAGATTGAGACGAAGTCCCTTACCTCGGGTCCGACTTGACTTGATCATTCTTTAACGTCCTGAATAATAAACTTGAGTTAATTTCTATTTTCATAAGAACCTTTTTTGAGTTCATTATTCCTTTTATATCACTTATTTCCATGTTATAAACATTATTTAATCATTTATGTTAATAATGTTTGTTTTGTCGATATTTGGTCCTTAAGTCAAAAGTGGACTTCTTACAATTACATGTTGTTCGTGTGGTCAAAGGTTCTTTATATCCAGAATGACATTCCTGATTTGGATATCATATATATCATATATATCCAGAATATAAATGTATTTATAATATTACATAATCATTTAGAGGTAAGAAATTAAATTCACCGTTCATGGAGACGGTAAGTTGTACGTACGCATGAACGCTACTTTCATTTCTTTGTCATATTAATGGAATTAAAACTAAATGAGAGGTATGTATATTTTAATTCCAGAATTATATTCATCATTTATATGTATCATTCATCATATATATCCATTATATATGTGTACTTATAATAGTACATTACATTTGGGGATAAGAAATGAAATGCACCGTTCATGGAGACGGTAAGCCGTACGTACGCATGAACGCTACTTTCATTTCTATCTCATACATTAATGGAAAGAAATAATAATGATATAGAGGTATATTATAATTCCAGTATAACATCATATATAATAACTTTAAATCCATCCTTTATATGTCCCACATATGGCATTTAACGAATCAAATCACTTTGAGGGGGCGGTAGTCCGCACTTCCTAAAATGAAATTATCGTGTTTACCCACAATGGAAACCATAAAGGTATACCACAAATGAAAAATACAGAAGCATAAGGGAAACATAAACATAATATATATCATATATAAATATAGTGACATCTTAATGGACACCTTTGAAGGTGTTAGAAGAATATCGAACAATCATCGTTTCGTGAGGCAGAAATTCGCCATCCACGGAAACAATATGTTCTTTAACGATTAGACGTAGGTGTGTGTAATTTTAGCTCGAATCCTTCTTATAAAAACATCCTATTATATGGAAGATACTGGATTTGTTACAAAAGAAATGAATAAAAATAGTTTAGGGGGTTGGAGAAGCAAAATAAAACAAAAGAACACAAGTGAAGACATCACCTTAAAATCGGGTAACTCTCTTAGATTTGAGCTCAAAGGCTTTCTTGGGAAGACTTATGCCCAAAGTGAGCCTTCAAGGAGTTAGAGAGGTATGCGGAGAGACAAAATGAGCAGGTTTTGGTCGAGCCAAAGGCTTTAGAAGTGTGGGTAATGAGGTAGAGGTGGGGGCCTTTTATAAGAGGAGAAGAGGGGCACTCTTGGAAAGTAAAGAAATGTTCCATTATTTTAAAATGAGTTTCGGATTTAAAAGGTCCCACATTGATATAATTCGAGGATAAGGTGATAAGGGTTCGAAATATACCCATCCAATAGGTTTTTTACTTGTGTAGATCATAGATTTTACATTATCATTTCATTTTATTTTAATCCTTTATTAATGAGGTAATCGCTGCATCATCATGATGTCATAAATAATTTAATATATTTAATGTCTAAAAATTATAAAAAAAATATCATGATGTAGGAAATATTTTTATCTTTCTAATTAATATTTATAGTAAAAAATATGACTTGTATAACCCCATATAAAAATTGTTTTAGTAAAACATCTCATGTTTGTGTCATTTTTACTTTAACTTTAAATAAAATGCATAAATGTCATTATCATACCCAAGTGGCTCCATGGGGTACCAAAAATCTACCCATGGGTTGTCTTGGTCAGCCATAACTCATCCAATAGGGTTAGGAAAAGTTTCAAGATATTTTCATTTTATTATAATATCATTTTCACCTTAAATCATACTAATTACCTTTAATCGTGATTAATAAAACATAAAAGTTACTATTCACCAAAATTTATTTTAATCCCATTGAACCACATTTTACTTAATAATGAAAATTATTTAAATTGGATTTTTGAGATTCAAAACACAGAAGTGGTAAAGTCTCATTTAAACGAAAAATCAAATTTTGTAACCACCACTTTGCGGTTTCACTATTCATCGAAAATTGAAGTTTTTCAGAAAAAAACCAAAACTTCTCCCTTAGCTATATTTGATATTCTGAATTAAAAAATGATGTCTATTTTACAAAATTCAAAACATATAAGTTTCATTAATTAATTTAATAATTAATTCTCACTGTCAAAACAAATAGCGTGTTTTTATGAAACAAAAAGTATCAAAAGATTGACATCAGTTTAAGTCCAATTTAAAAGTAAAATTAATTCCAACGACCGCTATTGGATTAAATGGTAAAAATATATTCTAATTGAACTAAAAAACAAATTCAAAAGATTATCTAATCATCTTAATAAATTAGATTAAAAAGAGGTTTTGAATTAAAATACAACATTTTACACTATTCATTAAAAAATGAACTTTATCGGAAAAATACCAAAAAATTACACAAAGTAATATTTGATGTCCCGATTCTAAAGAAGAGTTTTATTTGGTCCAATAGAATTTATAAGAGTGACCAAAACTATATTTAATGACGGTTCTCCATCAAATGTTGATAAGTGGACCTTTCGTGAAAATTAGAGTATATAAGCCTAAAATTGAATTCTTTTCGTATTTTAAGCCTTTATCCTTTATTAGATAAATGTAAAAACATTTAAAAAACATATATAATAATATTTTAGTTATTTATATCCATTCCCTCTAGTACAACAACTACATGTTAACTAATATTTAAAATAATATTATTTTATTACTAGTGTTCAACGTACGATTTCAAAGAAACTCTTTGTTGCGTATCGGGTACGCTATCGAACATAGAAACCCCTTTAAAGTAAAATTAATATTTAATTCACAAATATTAATAAATATGAAAATGTATTATTCTTTATTTACCTGGGATGTTACACAAAGGATATTAATTATATCATTAATATCCTAATTCTATAGGGACTTGAAATAATCCAACCATATGGTCCTGTCTATGATCTAACTTTAATGACTCTTGAAACTATTCTTCCTTTAATATAGGATATGGCTTATCAAAATTGGGATCTTCCCTTCCAAGTGTGTTTACGTTCCCTCTTGGTGCACCTAGAGACTTCCCTTCCCTAGGAGTTGCATGTTTTTTAATATCCTTTGATCCAGTTTTCCTTAGATTTTTCCTTGGATTTTTCATGCTACTCTCACACCCCTTATTTTAGTGGAAGGAAAAGTTTTGGTCACCTTTCATTCTATGTAGGGATTTCCTTCGTCTCTATTTTCATTGTGTATCATGTCGGGTGGGTGTACTCATGTACCCTTGTGAATATGGTTGAAACCCAATTAACGAAGATAATAATAAGTAGTAAATGGGGGATGGGGAAGATGATGATGATGATGATTGTGTTGTTTTATCTATTATCTTTGATCTGTGTGGTGAATTGTATGGGTAATATCCTTCTGAAAATCAAGGTCGTTAGTGGTCTCTGTTTGTGCACATGTATGATTTGTGAATCACTATAGTAAGAATTAGAATCCAGTTAGTCACATATATTTAGATAAATATATGGATTCCCCAAGATAAAACTTATTCTATGATCACCCTTGTTTTATCAAGTGGAATTAAAGCACTAGTGTTTCCTAAATCTGAATAAACTTTTCCTTTTTGGTGTGGTTGTTTATTTTGTATGGTTTTATTGTGTTTTGTGTTTTATATGGGTTTTATGATGCTAAGTATGGTTGTGAGTACATGGGTGGATATAGGGGTTGGCTACGTGAGTTGGGTATGGTATATTTTTACAGTGGGGTTGTGGTTTTGGTGGTGGTTGTTGTGTGATTTGTGTATGAGGTACTTTATGAGGGATAATCTTGAATAAGGATATTGTTACCTTTCTTGTTCCTTTCACTAAGATTTTCCAGGGACTGGGTAAAGTAAGTGTGGGTTATGATGCTACTTGTGGGATGTTGTGTTTGGTAGTTACTTGGGTAGGGACAAAATAAATAAATAAATGGATTGTTAATGAAAAATAAAATGGAGTGAATGAATTGGATGGGGGAATACTTCTACATAGGGAAGTGACCGAGGTTCATGGTGATACGTGCATGTAGGGGATCCGCAAATCTAGTTTGTGTGGGATGGTTTCTTGTTTGGAAACCCAAAGGTTGGTCTGAGTTTTTGTTTACCTATATGTATAAACTTGTAGTTTCTTGTGTTTTCTATATGCACCCAACCCACATTGAGCACTATGTGAAAAACACCCTCATTCCTACGAGGGGAGTGGTTCTTTCCCAATATCCTAGTGGGAGGATGGACGACTAGTTATTATCTCTTCTCTGCTCCCAATTCTAGGAATTTACCACCCAAGACTCTTTGGGAATGTTTTAATGGCTTGAGGTTTGTTACTGGATCTACGATACTTGTTCTGTGAGAGGTGGTTTGTATCCTAGATGTCTTTATGATGAGGCCTAAGTGTTTTCGGGTAGGTTGTGGTATGTGTGAAGCCTAGGTGTCTGTGAGTAGGATTACAATGTGGTAGTGGCCTAGGTGTCTGCTGGCAGGATGTGTGTGGTTTTTTGCCCAGGTGTGTGTAGGCGGGTTGTGAAAGTGGGAGTTTTGGAAGAGCATTGTAGAATCATGACATTATCCCTTAGGGATGAGTAGTTAACCGGTGGAAGGTGGTGTCAGGTACACCAATATTGATGTGATTATACTTTACTTTACTTTACTTGCGTTATTTAGTGAGCATGCCTTGGTTAGGTTGGGGTGGATAGTATACCTTGTTAGGTGCTTCTGAGTTTCTGTTGTTTTCTCATGGGTGAATTAGTATGATTCACCCACTTGTTTACAGGTGACTTGGTTTTTACCCACTGAGTATACATGTATGCTCACCCTACGTACATAAAATTGTTTTCAAGTTTCCAAGTAGATAACATGGACAGTATCGGACCTTACTAGCTCAGACATTGGGGATAGTTTCTATTTCACTTATTTGTTTTATTTTGGTACTTATTTTTGATTTTTCATGTATTTATAGCGGTTTTACTTTAAATATTCATGTGGTATGGATTTTTGTGTCTTTATATATATTTGTCTTGGAGTTTTTGGAGGTTGATACATCTTATCTCCCAATATTGGTTACTAAAAAAGGGCAATGCCTCCCATTTTGTGAGATTTCCATACCCTTGGTGTTGGTCGCCACCCCAGGGCCTATTGGAGGCTGGAGTTAGGGGTCATTATCTCTATTTCATCTTGAGGAAGGATGGTCTTGTTATTATTTTATCCCTTCCCTCATCTTGAATAAGGCGGGTTGTGACAGCTCTCAAATGATTTGGGTAATGAGACTGAGTTAACAGGATAGGGATCTACTGAGAGATTAAGGGAATATACCATGGGGGTTATTCCAAATTTAAATATGATGGTTACTCCCTATATATCCATGAAACCTAAAATGTATAAATGATATGGATACCAAAAGTTAACTTTATGATTTATGTTTGAAATGGAGTTTTACAGGAATCTTATGATTTCATGAGGTATGGTAAAGAGTCTATGTTTTATTAGTGAAAAGTATAACACTGAGAAAATGTTTTCATGGGTTTATATGTATTCATATATTAATGATTTCTTTCATTATTTTATATACCTTACTAATTTTTTTCTCATCCCATGATTTAAAAAAATTTCACAGGGTTTTAGGAAGAGTTGGTTCGAGGATGTGATCAAGGGAAATTTTTTAAGATATATCACCATAGAAATAATGTTTTATTTTAATAATTTTTGTTTTATGGATGAAATGGTTACTATGTATAAGTTTCCACTTGTAATTTTTGGGTTTAATATAAAATGTGTTTTCCTAATTCTCTAAAAAACAAAACATAAATGATATATAGTAAAATAATGTGATTTCTAGTTTTAAAATAAAAAGAATATATAATGTTTAAGGATGGGTAATTAAAGTTGGTTTCAAAGTAGGATTTAGACAACATTGGAGATTAGTATTTTTGAAGAGATATTTATATCATCATGAGATTATAATTCTCATTTTTATCATAAGTTTAATGTTATAGTACCCCTTTTGTGTCTTTATGTTGTGAAATTGTAAGGTAATTAAGGGTATTTTTGGAGACAATCATTTTTGAGGTAATTATGGGTTATTAATTTTTGGGATGTAAAAGAAATGTATGTGATAAAAATTGAGGTTAAAACGTGATATGGTTATTTTTTAGGATTTTATCATATTTTGGAAATTTTATAAGAATGATATAGTTTTATAAAAAGGATATCCCATAGGATGGGTGACAACCCATTGCGTCCTATAAGGTTGTGGTAATTGAACCCAGAACTGAAGGGCAACATGGGTTCATGTCCTACCTCTGGCCTACATAATATCCTAGTTAGTATGACTTCATATGATTTGTAAAATAATTTTACGGATTAATAATTAGTTGATCTTATTAATATAAATTTAATCAAATAGATAATCATGTGATTGAAAAATGGTTTAGTGGTTAAGTGATTAATGTTATTTTCGAAAACGCTCACAATTTTAGTAACCTATAAGATAAAGGTAAATAGAATACAATGGGATTTTAATTGAGGAATAAAACGATGAATTTTATTTTGGAATAATCTATGATTTTATTTGGGACTTATGTTGATTCATGTTATTTATAGAAATTTATAGCTTACTTTTAGATTATTAGGGTTATTTGTTGTTGTTGTGATACTTTAAGAGTAATTTATTTTATTTGGAGATAATTCATTATATTAATCTTGGAAGAATATGTGATTAAATAATTTTTGGGTTTCAATCTTAGTTTGTATTAATTTGATGAATTTAAGGGAAATTATTTGTCAAATGGTCTATGATGAACATTGGGTATCACTATTGAATTTTCAGGATTAATGTATTTTTTCATCGTATTAACGTTTATTCATTTTGAAAAATTATCTTATCTTATCCTAAATTTTTTTTGGATATTTTTTTATAATAGGAATAATATATAGTTAAAATTTTCTAGATTATTTTATTCTCTAGAAGTTGATTTGGGCATGAAAAATTCATCTAAAATACTCATCTTTTGTAGAAGAATATGAGAATGTGGTGGAATTTTATTAATTGTTGAAACTCTACTTATCATGTAAGTATATTAATTTATGTTCTTAGAGTATTAGTAAAATAATTCCTCAAATCCACAAAATGATCTTAATCCAAAAATGTTATCCAATTACATTTTATACTATGAGATCAATGACTCTTTAACACAAAATAGATTTAGGGTTTTGTGATTCTTAATTTTCTCCTGGCCATGTTTTCTATCTATATCCATATGAAAATTATGGTATGTTTTATCTTCCACATCAAAGATTTATTACATTTAAACCAAGTATCTATTATCCTAGGTGACCTTCATACTTCCATTTATTTTAAAATTGAAATTTCATTAATCTATTTTCCGATGTGGGATTCAAATAATGGTATTTTGAAAATTTAAACACTTAGTTTTTAATTATGAGTTAAAATTTCATGGATTGAATTTATTAAATAGGTTATAATGTAACATCCCTAGTTTTTTTAAAAATAAATACTATGTTTGATAGTATACATGATACGCCACATCTAGCATAAATGAATAACTAAATACTATTATTTAAATGTCATCATTATAACCTAACTGTTAGAATGGTGGAAATGAAGATTATTAACTGAATTATGAAAATAGTTTTTACACTAGTATATATAATTAATTAATTGGTGACCAATTAATTATAAATGAACATAAAACCCTTTTTAAAATAAAAGGAAATGTATTTTTGATAAAAGTATTTAAATGTGCACAAGTGTATTTTATAACAATAAATAATAATATCACCCTTTTGGATTATATGAATGAAATATATATATATATATATTAAATATATTTTTTAAAATACGTTTTATGTCTTTTCTAGACATGATATAAGAATAAATCAAATCGTTGGGATAAAATTAGTGATTTTCAAAAAATAAAATGTTGCCACCTTTTGATGGTGAACACACTTTAAATTTATCTTTTACAGTTCTATAATATTTATTGGAAAAAATATACTTCTTATTTGGAAGGGATAAATAAGAATTTACTTCATATTTTTTTTATTTCCATGATAAGATTCATTTTTAATGAATAGTGAAAAAATATTGCATTTTAATTGCAAATTACTTTTTCATCAAATTTATTTATATTATCAAATAATATTTTTGAATGGATTTAAAGTATAATTATATTACTATTTTATCAATTGATATAATTTAGGTAATTTGAATCAATTTTATATTGAAATTGGATATAAAAATATTTCTCACTTTTGAACATTTATACTTTAACAATCATGTTTCCTCGTTCCATGAACATGATTAATTTTTAATTAATTTCATCCATTTCTATGTTTTTCTTTGGAAAAAATATATTCAATATTTTTAATCATAAGGAAAAAATTATATAAATATTTCACTTTTATGTTTGGACATTATGAATTGTAACTTTAATAATATAATTTATTACCAGAGTTAAGGGTAAATCAGGTAATTAAAGGTAATAATTATATTATAAATATTATAAAATTATCCTAAAACATATCTTAATTTATTTGGATGAGTGTTTTCTGACCAATAGAATCCATGGGTCGACTTTAGGTTCACTTGGAACCACATTGATGTCCTTAAAGTATTCATAATATTATATTTGAGGAGAAGACAAATTTTGTCTCATAAATATTTTTATCAAGTAAATTATTTTTCATATGGGTTTATATAGGTTCTATGTTACAATATAAATAGTAATTTTTAATATAATGTAACTATATACATCATGGTAATTTATGTAAAATTTTTATGCATGGAATAATTAAATCAAATGGTGACACAATAATGATGCAGTAATTGCCTTATTAATGAATGAATCAAATAAATGATATTAAAAATATTAAAATAAATATAATATGATATAATCAATGACATACAATAATTTTATGGATTACATTGACATGTTAATAATGATTTAAGTAGTTGGTTAGAACATATCCTGACATTGTGATATATTTAAAAAGACAACTAATTAATAGTGTCAAATTTGAAACTATTAATATTTTAAAAGAAATAATAATTTATTAAATGATATTGAATTCATAAAAAACACAAAATTTTACAAAATATTTGGTAAAAGTCATAAAATGTCATAAATGAATCATTTATGGGTATTTTTCATTTTATTTAAATTATAATTACCCTCACAGAGTAAATTATATGATATAATAGTAAAAATCAATCGGGTTAAATAAGGGAAAAATCAAAAATAAAATGATTAAAAAATAATCAAAACTTGTCAATTTTTTTTGAATGAATTTAATTCGACCCATAATCATCATATATTCAGAGTATACCACCTAGGACCTATTTTAAAAATAATATTAATTTAAATTAATGTATTCCTTTGAAGATTTCCAAGCATGCCCCTCCCCTCTCTAATAAAAGGGAACTACTTCTTAACATTTATTCACACCACATAACCTATTTGGTTTGGACCAAATCTACCCCTAACTTCTGTTAATCCCTACCCACATTATATATCTCTTATATTAAGAATAACATCCTCTTTAATGGGTATATGGTGTTAATCCAAGGTGATCTACTAATGGAATGATTGTACATGATGAGTCAGACTCAAGGTAATCAATTTCGTCTCAATCTCCTTTAATTGATGCATTTATTGATGATATGCACCATTATTAATTTATAAGTTTTATATGTAGCTAATATGACATTTTATACCAATATTTTAACTTTAATCATGTTATTTAATGTTTTGGTAAATTTATTCTTTCATATAGATTAATATTTAAATGTTTAAAGTGGTATGGGACACCTAGAATGATTAAATATTTAATTATCACATCTTTTTATCAATGTAAATAATCTTGATATTATTATATATATTTATATTGTGGACATAAATTTATTTTCTAGGAAATTATATTTATATATTTTTAATTTAATTCAAATGTTTTCAAAGGGAATATTTTTAGGTGTTTTATACGGAACGTTTTAACAAACGATAAAAGGAATTTTTTTAATGTATATGGAGACAACAAAATATCTGCTACCTTGAACATTATTTGATATTTGTATTAATCTACAAGGATTAATATTTCCAAAAGAAAAATAATCATTTTTCCCTTTTCTGATATTTTGTTTCTGAAATAGGTTTTGGTAAGAAACATTATTTTAAAAACCTATTTTAAAGTTACTCATTTAACTAGTTTTATAAAATATAAAAGAGTTATATTTTTATTGTATCCTATATGGGATGAATGGGTTTTAACACTTTTATTTCACATTAATGTTTTTATTATTCCTTTTCATGTTTACACTTTTATATTCAAATAATTTTTTTTAATTTTTGGGTGCGCAAATTTCTTAAAATGAAAAGTGATTTCAATGTGGAGAAGTTATTTTTTTATGATTGTTTTTCTGTTATGATTATGTTATGGTTCTTGAGATTTGTTTATGAATACATGTATATCCATGATAATCTAAGGGTAGGTTATCACATTAATTAACTTCAATGAATTAGGTGATGAGACAGAGATAACCAGAAGGATTTCTACTAACAGATTGTGAGAGTATACCACGGTGAATATTACAAATGTAACCATGAGGGTAACTCCCTCTATGTCCTTGAACGCTAAAATTTAAAATTGATTAGTATGCAAAAATGTTACCCTTTTTAGAAATGTTTTTTATGGTTTTTTACACGAGTATTAGGATTTTATGAGGTAAAATAAAGAGTTAATGTTTTATGGGTGAAAATTATAACATTCTTAAAATGTTTTCATGAGATTATAAGTATTTCATGGACTGGTAGATTCATTCATTATTTTATACACATTATGAATACCTTTGTTCTCATACAATGTTTTAAAAAAATCATAGGGTTTGTGTAATATTTGGTTCATGTATTTGATCAAGATAAAATTGTAAATATATATCTGCATAAGAAATAATGTTTTATTTTAAATTCTCACTAGGAACCCTAAACTCATTTCCCTCTTATTCAAACATGATTCAACCTAATAAATTATAAAATATGTCATAATAATCATTTATTAATGAAAAGTATTTATATTCATGATTTTTTTTAATATTTAATATTTGTTTCTCATATAGTTTTTACATATTTTTAGTTATTATTGATTGTCAGTGTTAGTAGTTTTAATTATTCCATGTTTATTTCAATATTATGATTTTGGTCATCATTAAATTATACTGATTTAAATATTAATATAATTTTAATTGTGTTGTAATTTATATTATTTAAATTTATTGTATGTTCTATGTTTATTACATTAGAGTGTTAGGTTTGCTTCCTAAAGATGAAAAACATAACAAGATTGTTTTCAATGATTTTTGAAAAACTAATAGTGTAATATCAATATTTAGTTTAAAAATTATATCACCATTATAGAAAAAAATTATTTAGATATTAAGATCATATCTTAATAGTACCATAATTTTTATACAATTGAATAGGTTTTCAGAAATAAGTTGAAATAAAGAAAAGTGTACCATCATACTCATTTTATGTTGTGAAATTATTCGATTACAATTATTGTTAATGTTACTAATATAATGGAAAAATAATGTTCTTATAGCCTTAATAATGTAATTAATATCATATTTATTAATTATATTCAATTTTTTTTTAACAATCCATGTAATTTTGTGATAAAAATTTAAAGATATAAATTTTTTGTGCTGGTGGGCCACACGTAACAGGAGCGACGCATTCATTTTCAGATGGATGGGAGAGAGGTATATAAAGGTTGTTCAATTATCAAAGTAAAATTTATGTATATTAATTATTTTTATGTAATTATATTATTGATATTATAATATATTTGTATGTGTTGGATGAAGAATGAAACTAGGATAACTCATTTATGTCAACCACTTCCTTTGATATCCTCCTTTAAACCAAACCCAAGCCTACTTAGATTCATGTTGTATAGAGAAATTTACCCCAATGGTTTGGGAAAGAGGGTATTGGAATTATTTTTTTAGGGATTGGTCAACATAAATTTCTAATACTCTTAGTATATGAGGGGTGGTAATGGTGTCCATATATATATATAAGAGTGTTGGAATTTTTGTAAAAATAATTTTGTAATATATAAAGGTGATGTCACTCTTTAGTAATATGGAAACATTTTCATAATAATTAAAAATAGATCATGGTGAGTTAATGAAAATTAATATCCACTCATTTACGGATAGGATTTTGTGATATTTTTGGACTTGTCCCATAAGTTAACAATTCTACGATATTTAACCCTTACATAGGAGACTAATTATTTTACTATGGTAAGATGTTTTTCATAAAATAGATTTGGGTATTTATAAATTACTTAAAATTTCACAATGAAAATTTGATAAACATTTTATTATATTCAATTTAAAGTGGTAGTAAATATGAAAAGTCCACTTAATAACAAAAAATAGTTTTTAAAAATAAATAATTTTTAATGATAAATATTAATCTTTAAAAAATCGTGTATAGTGTTTATTGTCATAAAATTTATTTGTATATTATTAAACAAATTATATTTTTAAGAAACTCAAATCAATCCATTAAAAATGGATTTTGGGGAATATTTAATTAAGGGAATTTTACCAAATTTAATTTTTTATTAGAATAAAATATATATTAGGTTATAAAATGTTAGACTATGTTTTTAAAATCACCACAATTCTTTTCAATAATTTATTTTCCTATTTAAATAAAAAAAATTAATTCAATGGTTTTATAAATTTTTATATCATGCTTATATCATGATGTTTTCATAAATTATTTAATATTGTTAAAATTGTATCATTTCCTAGTTCCCCAATAATAATCCAGTTCAGAAAAATTACAAATCATAACCCTAAGCTAATTTTTCTTATTATTAAATAAATAATTATTCAATTATTTCAAATTAATATTCTTAAATTTTAGAAATTGTATTTAAAATAAAATCATAAAGCAATTATAAGATAATTTATATAGAATGAAAACTATTTTTTCAAAATAAAAATGATGTTATTACTACATACCATGATAATATAATTTATACTATTATCATTAAAATAAATCTCAATATAATACTGTATATTTAAAATTTTATAGAATATATAATTATTTACTTTTGTTAAAAAAAAGATGACAAAATAAATTAATTTAAAAAAATATCTTACCCATAAGTAAAACATATTTTTTTGTCTGAATGTAATATTAATAATTTTAACTATAAAATGAGTATATAATTTGAAAATATATTTATTGAACATGAATTTTATATATATATATATATATTCAATAAAATAATTATTTTATAAAGTTGAAATATTATTTACGACATTTGGGCTGACAAATGTTGTCCACTTTCAATTTTGTATAATGACACCTCTCATTCCCTTAATTGTTATATCATTACATATCACAAACTAATATCAACTATGTGGTACTATTATTAATGTTATGGTTTCCAAATTCTTTTGACCCACCTTAAAACCATCATTACATTATTCTATCCTAATAAACATTAAACCTTTCTAGCTTAAAATACTTAGAGGCTTTGAAAATCCTAAGAAATTTTTCAAAATTAATCAATAGTATCATGTATATCTATGAAAACTATAGATATATATTATAGATGTTGGTCGATGAAATAATTTCATCACCACAATCTCATTAGGATTCAATAATATTCCTTCTATTGTTATTTCATAACCTAAGAGGGATACTTTGTACATCCAAAATTCAATCATGCTAAATTTTTCATAAAATTTATCTCTTTATATTTTCTTTTAGAAAAATATCTTCATGTTCATTAATTCTATTCAAATTTTTGATAATATCATCAATATTTACTACCAAATATTTACTAATGAAATCTCAAAATATTCCATTCATTGCATCCCTCATGATAATTGAAAATTTTTGACTTTGAAATGCATCACTATGAATTCTTATTGTCCATGTATTGTTTTTAATATATATATATATATATATAAGTTTCTTGGGGGTATTATCACTTTATGTAAAATTATATATGCAATATATTCCATATTATTCCATAGTAGTTTATATCAATTATCAAAATAAAAAATTGATAAGAAATAATCCCATATACGATGATAAAACAATTCTCTAATATGGGTTAGCAGATACATTTTGTTTATTAAGATAGTCTTAAGCTAATGATAATCCACAAAAATAAATATTAACACATACATCCTCGTAAAAAATATGGATGATGCACCCAATGGTAAAGAACCTAGGAATACAATATAATTCTCTAAATTCTCATTATTTTTTTTAATTACGCTAATTTAATAGGATCCATTATTTAAAAAATCAATATAGGCAAAGAACTAGGTATGTATTCAATTAAAAACATATCCCCGCAATCTGGTGGGATAAATAGAATATCTTTTGTAAATATTTTAATATATTACAAGTTCTTTTTAATTTATCTAATATTTATATTCTCCCCTATTGTTGGAGCATGATATCCCTCGTGAATTGGTATTTAGAAATTATCAAGGAGCCAGATTCCATTATATGTACATAATTGTCCTTGCATTGATATTTCATCATGATGTAATTTTTTATAAAACGTGATTTTTTATTATCTCAATAATTCATATGAGAACAATATAAAGAGATTTAATTCATTTCCAATATATCATAATATTCATCCATGGGAACAATAAAAATATTGTTATGATTTAGTTTACAAAAAACCAATATTGAAGATTATTTATATACTTGGGATGAAATTATCATATGATTATAAGTTTTCATTGGTAACTTAATATATAATATATATGGTGGTGAATTAAAATTTATAACAATTATTAATGATAAAAAGGAATGATACAAATCAGAATCACATTTTGAATTTTTATTTCTTTATTGAATAATAAACACACAACTCACTACTTATATATGATGATCAACTCTGGAGGTAGTGATTTCATAGGATCTTCCATCATGAATTGGGTTCATAGGTATCTCATGTAGAACTATTCATTGGCTAATGGATTGTTGAATTTATTTTCATAATTCCTAAAGTCATTTGATCTTATGCTTTGAGTGAGATTGGTTCATTAGGTGGAACTTTCTTATCCTATGTTTTGTTGATTTTCCTCTTAATATTTCATTGATTATTGTTTTCATTATATCCTCTATAACCATATATAAAATATCTTCCAATAAATTTGAGGTAATTCCATTTTCCTTCATCCAATATTATTAGTATGTAGGTGGTAAAAATTCAATCCTTCATATTCTTTATCGTTCGGGTTTCCATAAAATAATATTTGTTTATAATTATAATATCCATGAGATTAATTACTCCCCAATTTCAAATTACTCCTTTAAATAAAATCAAAAAATATATTGATAGCTACATAATCCCCTTATAGGTTTCTCATTTTAGACACTTTGTTTTTTCTTCACTATTGAAATAACTAATTTTTACTTCATAGTTAAAAATAAAACGAAAGAAATAACATGATTCCCTCATATATTTTGATTTATAATAAATAATATGTATTCCTCCATTTTCTTAAGATCAATGAAATATCATTCTATTTTTATGTAAAGATTTTATGTAATATATTTATAGAATAATATTCCACTATACTCCTCTTATTCTATGTTGTAATTTTACTCCATTTTTGGTTCATGTTCTTTATCAAATCCCATCATTAATAATTTTCACATTAATAATAACATATAACAAAAACCACTTCACATACAATAAATATTAAAGAATAATTGAATAAATTTTATGATCTATTGATCTATTGCCCAAAAATTAGATAATCAAAAGATCAATAAAATGATCATGGTAATTGTCACATAAAGGAGTAAATGTATATTTTATACAACTTTTATACATTAGATAGATCGATGTGGTTCTTTTTATTAATCAAATACTAAGATAATATATCCATGATTTTTTTCATCATCTCCATTAACATTTTAATTATCATTATAATAATAACTGCATTCTTCATCAAACTCGTTTTTTTGACTTTTCCTCCTCATCTATAACATTTATTAATCCTAATTTTTAACCCAAATATTATGAAATAATATAAAAAATATATTGAGAAAAAATAGTATGATTGTTAAAAAATGATAATATTATGTCTTACAGGATGACACCTTCATTTCAAAGAGTGAAACTTTTGGTTCAACCAAGTTTTATTTCATTTTGGCTCCTATATAAATATTAACCTAATTAATAAAAATAATTAAACCCTTATCTAATATTAATGTAAATGTCCCAAATATTACATAAATATATATTTTACATCATTTCACACAATAATAAATTGAATCTCAAAAATTAATAAATACTCTCGAACCCCAATGGTTTACTGTATTTAGTGATTATCAACATAACATTATTATTACATAATTCTTCTATAATATCCCCAAAAAATTATCTACAAATTATTTCTTATTATACATATTTTGTAATATAAGATCATGGGGAAGTTGGAAATAGAATAAAATTTGATATCAAACATAATATAAGGGAAAATTTAATTCAATTAGTCAGGGATAACATTTCATTAAATCATAAACATGAGAGAAAAATCAACAAGGGGTATATGACCATATTAATTAAAAAATATAATTAAAACATAATAATTAATATTGATTCAAGATATAATAATCATATCTCAACTCATAAGAACATATAACCATAAAAATCTTCAAGAAAGAACATCATATCCCATGGAATAAGAATATAAAATCAATAAATGTCTTCTATATTAAATTAACATAGACATATATCACAATAATAAGAATAAAAATTCATAACATACGCCAAGGATAACCCCCAAGACAATCCTGACATAGTGGATTGGAATGTACATTTCACATCTCATAAAATATTATATGAGGCATGGTTATTAGTATCTTATAACAATGTTGATTGAGAATATATACTCACATTCCACAGTAATATATTGATATATATTTATTTATTTGAATAATTTGAGGACCGTAGAGTTTTAGGTCTACACATAACATAAAATAACAATAAACAATATATTTTTTGCATGAAATCAATCGTATATCATATCTTGATTAACCTAAATAAAGAAAAATCATATATGAATCATTTTCATAATTTAGAAAAAAAAAGTAATCAATAATTGTATAACATGACACAAAAAATCCCTTTACCTGAAATAGGTTTATCATATAACTATTTAGAGAGTGATAAATGAAACATAACTTACTAGATTATGGATATTTTAGAGATATATAAGGAAATTAAAATGAATTCATTAAAATATTTTTCATTTTATTTTTTTGATTTCATAAAAATAAAGAAACAAATTCACCTTTAAAATTATTTTCAAAAGGAAACAAATGAATTTTAATGGATTATTAAAATTATAAATAATTAATAATCAATATGTTAATATAAATATAGTATATTGATTTTGGATTTAATGATAAAAAATAATATATAAGTGGAATGAGATATATGATTAATAATTTATTATAACATTTAAAAATAACCAAATTCAATGGAAATGATATATTATTAAATTTTAAATTAATTAAGAATAATAATATAATACATATTTCAAAAAAATAATCAAAATCATCATTTATGGTAAGAATAAAAATAGGCAAAAAAGTGAAATAACTAATAAAATTGATGAGAATTATTATTAACAACATCTTATTTTTATAAACTATGAAATCAATAGAAGTAGATTATTTAATTATAGAAATGTAATTTTTTTCTTCATTAAGGGATATTTTAATATGTGATATAGAATGGGTATAATATATTAAACATGTAATCAAGAGCGGCCCGGAAAATTTAGTTGCCCCAGACCAATATCAGAAATTTTTCCCTAAATGCATTGAGAGCTACAATAAAAAGATAAAATTGATGCCCTTTATTTGTATTTTTTTTTCTTTCTTGAGCGTTGCACTAGCCCAGGGGCTCTTTGGGCTTGCCCTAGGGCCAGCCCTACATGTAATAACATATTGAATGAAAAGAAGAGTTTGGCCCAATGAAATGGTGAATTATTCAAGAAAACCCATTACCTTAGATTTTCATTTTCTTGAACATGATATAACTTTTAATAAATTGAATATCGATCAATTATTAATATATATTATAATTTTATTTATATTTATTTTATACATTAACAATTTTTTATATTTTTTATTTCCCATGTTATACACAATTTTATTCAATATCATTCACCGTGTGTTAGTAGTTTCATTTTTTCATTGATTATTTTGGAAGGGTAGTTTCAATATTTGTTATTTTGAGATGTGTTAATCACCTATTTAATAGATAGATAAATTTTAATTATATTTTATATTTAATCATACAGTCTCATGATTATTTCATAAATGGTACAGGGATGGTTTGAAATGATCGTATAGGTAGTCTCATTTTTTAATACAGTTGAATCAACAAAATATTTAATTGTATTGATGAATATTCTCATATATATTACCCATTAAGTATAAAAAATTTATAATATTTATTATTACCATTTATATCATCATTCTAGTTTCCTTAATAATTTAATGATTGAAAAGTTATAACATTGTTAGGTATGTTGTTAAATAAACCCAAACACGAATATGTTATAACAAATAAATGAGTAAGAATATTTTATTATATAATTTTAGATTATAATTTATAGAAAATAATGAATTAGAATAAATGATATATTTATTTTAAATTATCTTAGATATGATTTGGATGATGAAGATAGTGTAGTATAGGAAAAAAAATTCACTTATTATGTAGTAACTTGACAACATTTTGAAACCTTCAATGGTTTTAAGGATGTATAGATACATCTTGAGAATAGGGTAATAATAATGAGGTGGTTTATTGGTAAGGATATGGTATGTGATGATTTTAGAGAAAAAAAATTATGTTTTGTTTTGAACTTTGTAAAGTATGGCAGATTTTATGGTTGGGTTTTAGAGGAACTTTCATAAATGTTCATTTATTAATGTATATTGTGTGAAATATGATAATGGATGTGTCTGAAAATAAACAATGGATGGGGATTAATCAATAATTATTTCATAAACATGAATAAATAAATATTTATATAAATATTTTTTACATCACCTCTTATTTTATCCCTTTTTCATTATTTTATCATTTATCTTGCTAAATGTATTTTTACCTCGAAATATTATATTTCATAAAAACTATAACTGACCATAATGCATATTTTAAAAATAATAATTTAAAATATGAAATATATTTAATAAATTTTAAATTATAAAACTTATTAAAATTTAATTAAAATAAAAATGCATTATGCATAAAAAATATTTTAGAAAATATATATATTCCAATATTATATAAACTTTTTTTATATAATCGTGGTAATAATTCATTGAAGAATATTAATTTAATTTTTTTATTTAAAAAAATATCTCAATGAAATATTTATTTTTTAGTTACTAATTTAATTTATTTAGATAAAAACACAACACATAATAAGTCTTCTAAAGATATCAAGTTTGACCATTAAATGATCTTTCCCTTATTTTACATTTATATAAATAATCGTTGAGTTGTATTAATTAATTGGTATTATAATCATTAATTAATTTTTATAAATAATTTTAATTAAAATCATCCTCTAAAATATATAAATTAATTTAAAATATATCATTCAAAAGAAAAATTCATTTGAATAAAGAAAATTTTCCCAAATAAATTAGAATTTTTTATTTTACCCCTACAATTATTTCTTATATATCTTATAAATTATTTATAATTTATATATATATATATATAACAAATAATTAATCATTAGTTATATTGATTATATTCCTATAATTCTAAACAATTAATACATTTACAGGAATAATATCTAGTGGTTATAAATGAAACGACAAGATATCAAATGACCACATTTTCCATTTTCATTCTTATATACTTCCTTGCATACTACTCCTAAATCATTCATCATATTCCCTCATTTATCTCCATATATTAATTAATATATTTCTAAATTTTTTTATTCATTCCATGTTTGAAATAAGTGGTTTGATCTTCATGGGAGATCATGATTGTCAATATTTGAATCTAGAAATAGTTTTATTTACTTATAGTTTTATTCATTTCAGAATATTCGTATTTATGTTTTATTTAAATAGGTATTGATGAATATTAATTTATAATACTATAACGTAGTAAAATACTTCATTTTATATCATAGTATTGTATTAGGTGTAATATAATCAACCAATGACAATAACATTATTTAACATTACTAATTTGGAGTTTTCTATAAAGAATCATGGAAAATGGTTTTAGTGAAGATAATTTTTTACAAATACTTATTCTAAATGGGGAATCTAATCATAATCATGATTTCTCATAGGCATATAATGGGTTGTTTCTTTGAAAGAAAAATGGAATATATATCCTGTTATGGTGTATCAAAAATGTTCATTGGTTTGTATTTATTTTGTTCTTGTTATTCCAACCACGATATTGTGGAGGTTATGATTCTAAATATAAGAATATATTGTCAAATACTACCTCATTCTTTGTAATTTTATTTTATGGATTTGTATTTTTAATGAGAAACTCAAGATGCTAAAGAGTTTTTTTGGAAAAACCTCGTTATGCAATCCTCCATATATCATGTTTTATTAAACATTATAGTGTCATGTGTCTTTAATATTGTGTTTTTGTCCATGCCACATGGAGAAATAAATATTAATGTGTAAAATGTATTGTAAATTACTATGGTATGGATAAACTCTTTTATTATCTCTCATCAATTATTTAATTATATGATCATATAAGTTACTTTGGGTGTTGCATTTTTGAATTTAAATTTATAATTTTAATTATACAAATACATATTAATATATCATGGGTGTGTTAAATTTAATTTGGGAAGATATAGAGAGTAATTAGAATATGATATAATTAATGAGAATATAAGATTAATAATATACACTGATTTGTGTATTTTTTGATGGAATCATCACATCGTTTATGTGTACTGGTGAAAAATGTTATAACACATAGTCTAAAATATTAATTTGATGGAGGATTGAACATTATTAGAAGATAATTTATAAGTCATTAGTTTGAGGATAAATATTATTCATCATATATAAAATGATAAATTATAGTGGATTTCATAATTTTTTTTATATATAATTCAAAGGGAGAGTTTTTTTAGGTTTAATAATGAAATTTATACATTGGGTGTCCACTTTATGATTTCATTGTCCTGATTTTTGTGTGTGTTGAAAATAATTCATTTACTACTACATAATTTGATGGATATTAAGTTCAATATTAATCTTAAAAGTTATAATAATAGGAGTTGACTGATTAACCCCCCCCCCCAATAAATTTTCATCACCGGTGTAACCCCTCATTTGTTATCAAATCTTCTTCTTGTTTTTCAGTGAAAATCATTTTATTATTAGAGATTACATCATTATGTTGAATTTTTTTAATTTATTTTATTGTCCACAATGGATAATTATAATAAATTAAATGAAAATAATATTGTTTCATTATATATAAAATTTCTATTTTTTAAATGGTTGGATGTTGTTGAACTTGTTTTCAATCATCTTAAATATGCTACAAGTTAAAATGAAATTGTATGTTACTTAAACATAATGTAATATCTTAGAATATATAAATATACCCAATCCTTTTAAATAAATAATTTCATTATTTCTAACATAAATAAACAGTAAATACAAATTAATCGAGAGACGCCTATTTTCTTTGGAATACTATGTACATAAAACATCAAAGTTAGAAAAAAATATTTTAAATTCAATAATGAGATCGTAAATCCCATTGAGATCCTAAGTATTTATAGGATTTATTTAGGATTATATAAAAAATGGGAGAGCGATAAATCCTAGTAAGATAATGATCATGAAAATGAAGCATAGGACCTGAGTCAAAAGAAATAGTAAGATATCTTGAAATACAAGGATCATGAATAATCATAATTGATATTAACATAATTAACATTCAATAATTATACAATGTCTTTATAAGAATATCTCAATAATAGAAAAAATGATATAATAAAAAGTCATGACTAACTACAAATAAAACATCACATGGTAGACATATTCCCATTAAAGATTATTTTTACACCCTAATACTATATATGTATCCTCATGATAAAAAAATTACCCAATTATTTGGATAATTATTTTGGTCAACCAATTAAAACATATACATTCTTATGTGTACCAAAGAATTAACTTAGTTATAAGGAATAAACATAATATTTACCCATGGAATGAAATCATCTTCATAATATTTCCTTAAGTCATAATCAATGGATATTAATAAATATTCCAATGTGAAGAAGGATTTATATATTTTTTATGTTTGTATCTGAGTAAAAACGAAGATGTATCAAAATATGGTGTTAATTTGGAAAAAATGTAATGGTAAAGGGAAGGAAATGGGTATTCACATAAATATTCAAAATTTGGTTTTAATGAATCAATTTATGTTTTTTTAGAAACAATAAGTAGAGAATTTTTGTAAGATCCTGATATTTTAAAAGTAAAGTCTATGTTCAATATCATACAAGATATGCAGTCTCAAACATTAATGGACAACAACATCCTATTATTTAAATGTGACCATTATAAAAAAGCATTAAATTTGAAAGAATTAATATTGTTAACCTCATTATGAAATATATAATGGTTATACTAATTGTTAATTTATTCATTATTTATTTTTAAATAAATAACAAAAAATTTTGTAAAGTAATTTTACTATTTAGAAATACATTTTTTTAAAAAATTATCTTTTATTATTTTTATAAGTAAATATTATAATTAATGTCTTCATGTGTATAAAAATATATTATAAAAAATTATTTTCATTTTTTAAATTAATAATTTAAATATATTCATAGAATGAATTTTTGAGAATTTTTTGAATTTGTTGAGTTTTCAATGAATAGTGAAATATACTAGTTTTTAATCGAAAAATTTATTTTAATTAAAATGTATTTTTATTTTCTATTTTTTTCAAATTTTATTTATTTCATTTGAATTTAAAATATTCCAATTATTTTTTTCAAAATTTATTTTATATTGGAATTTAGTTTGGAAATATTTTATATTTAAATTTTCCATTTTTTGTGAAAATATTTTTTTGTTGCGATTTTCTTGTTTAATTTTAAATTGAATTATTCCACTTTAATGTTTGTAATTTTGAATAATTTATTTCATTTATGGAATCATATGTTCTATATTTATTCAATATGTCACTTTTATTTTGGGACAATATGAATAGTAACCTTGGTAATTTTTGTTACCACACTAAAGGGTAAATCAAGTAATTAAGGACCAAAAAATATGATAAGGACAAAAAAATATGATAAGGACTAAAAAATGATTGTTACACTTTCTAACAATTAATTTTTTTGATTAATAATGTTTCATAATCAATCAAGTTTCTAATATATGGTATTTTTATGCAATTTTTAAATGATTATTATGTTCATAATATTGTTTAAGAAAAGTAAAAAATGTCATACTGATGTTTTTAATAACTCTAACATTTCTAATATTATGTTATTTAAGAGACATCTATGAATTTAAATAATAAATTTAAATATAAAATATAAATCTACAACATGATAATTTAATGATTATATTTTTTAAAGAAATAATTACCTTACATTATTACACAACGCAAATGCGTGAATTATTTAATTAATGGAAATATCAGATAAATGTAATTAAAAGTACTAAAATAAATATATTTTGAGATAATTAATTTGATAAAATATTTTTTTATTACGTTGTATTTCTAAAAATTTAATAAAATAGTTTGTTTGTATTATAATAATTATCTTGATATTATTAATAGTAAAATTAATGATATTGTCAAAATTATAGCTAATGATATTTTAAAATAAATAATTTTTTGTTAAATGATATAAAATAAATAAAAATTTGAAAATATGAAAAATTATCAAGATAAGGTTCAAAACGTCATCCATTATCCATTTCTAGGTCATTATCCATTTTATAGTTGCTATATTAATTTATGGTTTAATTACATATGTTTCCATGATTGGAGTTAAAGATGTTAAATAAGTAATAAAATGAAATGATAATGGTAGAAATATAGTCATAAAATATCTAAATATTATTATATTGTGGTATTTCTACTTATACTCATCGTATCATATAAATAACTTACATTTGTTCCATTTCTAATTGAAAAAATAATTTACATTATTTAATATTTTTTTAACCTCCAAGATTTCCCCTCCCCTCTCTTATAAAGGGGAACCACTTATTATCAATCACTCACACATCAAAAGAATTTTGGATTTTTCTTGATCTACCCAAAATAATTTATTATAATCCATTGTCACGACCCGTCCTCAGGGCCCATGCTGCGACTACCCCAAGCCCGTCTTCCATAGGCCAAGGGATGGCGACTAGCACCAAAGGCTTAACTCCCTTTAACTGGGAAGGAATTGCCTTTATAAAACGTAAACATACACACACAACCAAAGAACAAGAGGAAGAAAAACTATGTAAAGAAGTATAACAAATGTGCTTAAAGTACAAAGGGGCCAGAAATACAAGCCCAACGGAAAGGTGCAGCTACAACTGAAAGAAAAGTACAACTAAAAAGACAACAGCTGAAAGGTGAAGCAGCTACTGGATCATCCTTCTGGTCCTACCTGAAGGGTAGGTACAGATGTCCTCCTCAGCACTCCGCGTCTATCAGTCTGCTCTGTGTGCCGTCATGCCGAGTGTCCACCTCTAGGTACCGTCTAGTCCTCGTACACTATGCCTCGGTCAGCGATGTCTGTCGTCTGCATCCCACACAACGAGGTGCGGGTATAGCCCATGCAGGGGTGAGTATAACAATACTCAGTAGTGACCCTAAGACCCTCAAGGTCTCACTAAATCCAACAAGGATAAACCACAAAGAAAGATCTCAACAAATAACCTTTACTTAGGTATATGCCCATACATATACCTAAGTTATCAAGTAACCCATATCAATCATAAGGAAAACACAAAGGTCATTGACTCAGCTCAAACCAGGATTTTTATTCACGGTGATGAAAAAATGACTACTAGAGAACTCCTCCTCTTTCGAGCGCAGTAGTCCTGCCACGACTCTGAGGTGCCACTCACTAACCTTAGACTGCTGAGGTACTCCTCCTGTCGAGTACCGTGGGTCTACCACCTCACAAAGTAGGGCTCTTCCACCATGGGTCTGCCACCTCACAAATTAGTGCTCCCCCTAATTGCCTACAGAGGTACTCCTCCTGTCGAGTACCGCGGGTCTTCCACCTCACAAAGTAGTGCTCCTCCGCCATGGGTTTGCCACCTCACAAAGTAGTGCTCCCCACTGGGCTATACAAGTCACTCCGAATCGAATTGGACAAGCAGTCATCTGGTCTCATCCAGATACAAGGTCACCGTACTCTATATGCTCATCTCCGGAGGATCCACTCCACGAGCCACTGTTCGACTGTCCAAGTGTCACGAAGTCCCATGAAGAAGAATCACAAAGATCTTTCACATCATAGGGATCTCAACACAATAGACGACGCATCAATCAGACACCCGGTTTGTGAGTTATTAGCCTTTTTGTCCCGGGGGCCCGGTTGGTTTTGTGTACGAACTAACCCGGTGATATCTCAAATGTACCATGAACTCCCATGGGGTATACTCAAAGGAACTGTTACTCAACGAGATTACCAACGCCGCTGATGGTTTGTCAAACAGACGTCTGGTCTTAGAGTTATTGTCTTTTCCGTTCGAGGGGCCCAGTTTGTTTATAAGATATACCAACCCAAATGTACTCCAACTATATCAAAACCTCAAGTTTATTATGCCAAAATAACTGTCTCATCAATAGGAATCTGACATAGTCGACGGCACGTCAATCGAACGTTCGGTCCTCAAGTTATAAGTGTTTCCGTTCTGAGGGCCTGGTTAGTTTTGAGTTCGAACCAACTCGGCCATACACAAACTTCCCTGAAACCTTGAGTGTAAATATAGAAACGACCGTCTCGACCCAAGGAATCCTACGCAACTGATAGTCCATCGATCGTAGGTTTGTAGCTCAAGTTATGGTCGTTTAACAGAAAATGGTTCGAAAATAGGGGGTCTGGGCCCGACCCGACCCGGCTCAACACCCCCTAGGTCGGCCCAAACCGGGTCGACACGACTCAGGTCTAGGTCCAGGCCGGTTGGGCGCGGCCCGGCCCGGCTGGCGCGGCCCGGCCCAGCCGGTGCGGCCCGGTCCGCCTCGCCCGCCCCAGCCCAGCCGGGGAGGCTGGCTCGGCCAGTCGGTCGAGCGTGTTGCGCCGAGCGGGGGGTGCGGCCCCCCGTTGATTGAAACGGCGGTTCCCGCTAGCGCCGCCCCGCCTCCCGAATCACGGGTGGCCACGGGATCCATCGCACCGCCGCCGCGGCTGTTGCCGCGGCGGGTTCCCTCCGGCGGCGCGCCGGCAGCGTCTTCCGCGGACCACCAGACGCGCTCTGGTGGTCCGATTCGCCCACCGCTTGCTCCTATGGCTCTCCCGAAACCCCTTCTTCATTTCGAAGGATTCCAAACGCCATTGCGGTCTTGTTTCATCATCGCCCGTCAATCCACGCATAGACAAACAATCTTCAGAGGGTCGTCGAGCCGTGTTTGTTCGGCCCACGCCCTCCGCGTTAGTCGATAGCAATAGGTCAGACAACAATGATGTTCAACAACAAACAAGACACAATTTTAATCAATTAAAGTTGAACTTAATTCCCTAAAATTCCCCTGCAAACAATTATTCCCAACATGCAAATAATATCATTCGCGGATCAACTTGATAAGGAGTTGATCCGCGTTCTTTGTTTTAAAAAGGGAAGAACCATGGGAATATAAACATACTCAAATTAAACCTTTACCTTGGATAAGATTCGCGGTATCCGAGCATCGAGGATGACGATGTTGATTTCGTCGTCGTCGGAGCGCGCTCGAAAAAGAAGAGGCGTCTTCTCTCTTGTCGTAGGAAAAAAAAGAAAAGACGATGCCTCATCCTTGGAGAATCCCCCATGGCGGTGTCTCCTCCCTTGATGGAGAACCGGGGTGCATTCTTCGCCGAGAGGGATGGTTGTTCTTCGTCGGAGAGTTGGTTCTCTTCAAAAACTCAAGAGCTCTCCAATCCTCTCCACACAACAATTGGCAACCCCAATTAAAATAAGACTTCCTCTTATTTTAATTAAACATGCCAAGCTCTCAAAATTCAAAATTTAAAACACTTAATTAATTAATTGAATAGGTTCAATCTATTAATTTTGGTGTGTTGGCATGAGTTAAAGTGAGAGAGAAAGAGGATAGGAATATTTACACAATTAAGAGGAATTAACAAATTAATGATGGGGGGTTTAAGGGGGTTTGGGGAAGTTGAAAGGTTAGGGATCGGGTGGGCCCCACCTCTCATATTCCACATATGGGAAGTTGGATGGGTGTGGGCCCCACCTAAAACTTCCCATGGGAGTAATTAACCTCCTCAGATATAAAATAAAATTGTCTCAACAATTTTATTTACTTCCTAATTAAACCCCAAATAATAAAACTCAACAAGCTTAAAACGCAACTGCGGTAAATGTCCCCTTAAGCAATTACCAGCGCTCTGAGTTCATCGGTGCCCTTGGATTTCAATTCCGACCACCGGTTCATCGATGTCTAGCTCCCACTGGTCGATGATGACGGTTAGGCCATGCACGCATCTCCTCAGCTGAGATGTGTGGATGACATCGTGCACCAAGTGCAACTACGGTGGAAAGGTCAAGCGGTAAGCCACCTCGCCTACCCTGATAAGGACCTAGAAGGGTCCGATGAACCTCAAAGATAACTTTCCACCTCGGTAACATCTCCATAGACCTCATCGAGGTGAGACCCGTAAGAAAACGTGGTCTCCATCCTCGAACTCCAGTGGTCTCTGTCTCCTATCAGCATAGGATTTCTGCCTGCTCTGTGCAGTCTTTATCCGATCCTGGATGATCTGCACCTTCTTCGGTATCCTCAAGATGATCGCACTGGTCAACCTCTGCCTCATCTCCTGAAAATCTCTGTTAGCATCTCTCTGACCACATGAAGGGTTTCCCCTTCTTCGTCAATGCTAAATGCGGTGCAGCAACTCTAGATAAGTCTAGCACAAATCTAAGTCTGGTCGTCTCATGAGTGATCGACTACACCTTCTTTTTCATGATTCCATCCTATGCTGCCTGGGGTTTCCTTTTCACTGACCAAGGAAAACCCATCACAATGTTGTAGGTAAACCACAACCTTTTTTCCTAATATAGTTAATCTGTGTATGAACTGTGGTTGCCCAGTCCATACCCAAACTAACGTCGTAAGGCCTCGACGCTGCCACCAAGTGGTTCCAACTGAAACACTCACCTCAAGGGTCAGATCACACTGTCGGCATAAGCGTGATTATCGAGTCTCCTCCCAAAGTTATCTCCAGACGTGAGGGTCAAGTCAACGGCTTAACCAGAAACTCTAGGTCTGGGACAAGATTCATGGAAGGAAGAAATGATTGGTACCTATGTCTATTGATACAGTAGCTAGTATTAGACACAAACTATACCTCGAATCATTCTTAGAGCCCTTGGGTCACACTCCTTGACCGCGTAAATCTTCTCTCTTCCCCTGCCCTCCAGCTCCCGAAACCTGGCGGGAACTACAAGGGCGGGTGGTTGTAACATGTCGAAATGTACACCACCTCATGCTGCTCTCCTAACTCTACTTCCACGTCTTCTTCCTAGCAGATTTATCAGTCCATGTCACATCCTCTTCCTGAAACTTCTTGCACGCCCAATTCTCTGAGACTGGAACCAGTTTCCTGCTTTCCCACTGCTAACATTCACTGCCTGTATCCAATCATCCAAATAACATTCAACCACAAAGGTTCTCTCAAGCACCCTAACATGAGTAGGAATGCATAGAGGAAAAGTGTTGGCTCGGTTGTTCTTAAACACACCTCGCTCAGAAGTATGATCCCTGAAGCACTGATCGCATCATATTCGTCGAGTACTAGAAACAATCGGTATGCCTCGATGAATAGTCAACTACCGACATGTCGTCCTACCGAAGCTGTATAAGCTCTAGAAAACTCTCAGCCACCTCCTCAAGCCAGTCCTCAGCCGCCTGTGATTCAGGCTCGCCTCGGAACCTGAGGGGTATCTAATGCTGAAACACGTGTAACACTTTAAGCCTACATGTGTCATCTACTGGTACTTCCAGTTGTAACTGCTAACCAAAAGGTAGTGATATAGCTGGCACACTACCCGAAGGTATTATCTCAAGCATCGGTCTATGTACCGAAGCCTTATCACTATGAGGACCAACCTCATGGTCACTCACTGGGAAACACTAGTAGCTAAGATCATCATCTTCTCTACTAGTTCCTGAACTAGGTGTAGAACTCTAGGAATCGCCTCCAGCCAGTCCACTCCAGCCTGGGAATCTGTCTCACCTCGTAACCTCGGAGGCCTCTTCTGCTGGAACTCGTGCAATGCGCTCTGTCAGCATGCAATGTCTGCTAGTACGGCTGGTGGCATCTACTACCCAATGGGTGGTGGTGATTCTGGTACACCACCCAAATGTGTCGTCATAGCAAGAGGGCCCTGCACCAGAGCCTCGTCACTCGGTGGGCCGTCATTGTGTACTCTATCGGAACTCCAACTGACTGTCTACAAGGAGGCATTCTAAAAAAATGTGACACGGTCAAGAGACTATACCTGGGGAGCATACCTAGTTTGAGCTGACTTAAAGAAAACTTTTTAAAACACACACGCAATCATTGTTTTCATGCCCTGTTTCGGAAATTAGAAGTCAGGGACCTGGGGTATGGATACGTCAGTCGCCGCACCAACACTGGACTCCCAGAACTGAAAACCACCCTCAGTACGCTTAACACTATTGCTTAATAGACATGAAATATCAGAGTTATAAGTTCTACGGTAGAACCGAATCCTCTGATACCAATTTCTCATGACCCATCCTCGGGGCCCATGCCATGACTACCCCAAGCCCGCCTTCCATAGGCCAGGGGCTGACGACTAGAACCAAAGGTGTAACTCCATTTAACTGGGAAGGCACTGCCTTTATAAAATGTAAACACACACACACAACTAGAGAACAAGAGGAAGAAATGCTATGTAAAGCAGTATAACAAATGTGTTGAAAGTACAAAGGGGCCAAAAATATAAGCCCAACAGAAAGGTACAGCTACAACTGAAAGAAAATTACAACTGAAAAGGCAACAGCTGAAAGGTGAAGCAGCTCCTGGATCGTCCTTTGGGTCCTACCTGAAGGGTAGGTACAGATTTCCTCCTCAGCACTCCGCATCTATCGGTCCGCTCCATGTTCCTTCACATCGAGTTTCCACCTCTGGGTATCATCCAGTCCTCGTACACTCTGCCTCGGTCAGCTCTGTCCATCGTCTGCATCCAACACAATGAGGTGCGGGCATAGCCTATGCAGGGGTGAGTATAACGATACTCAGTAGGGACCCCAAGACCCTCAAGGTATCACTAAATCCAAGAAGGATAAACCAAAAAAAATCTCAATAGATAACCTTTACTTAGTTATATTCCCATACATATACCTAAGTTACCAAGTAACTCATCTCAATCATGAGGAAAACACAAAGGTCATTGACTCAGCTCAAACCAGGATTTTTATTCACGATGATAAAAACATGACTGCTAGAGAACTCCTCCTCTGTCGAGCGCATTAGTCCTGCCACGACTCCAAGGTTCCACTCACTAACCTTAGACTACTGAGGTACTCCTCCTGTCGAGTACCGCGGGTCTTCCACCTCACAAAGTAGTGCTCCTCCGCCATGGGTCTGCCACCTCACAAAGTAGTGCTCCCCCTCATCGCCTACAGAGGTACTCCTCTTGTCGAGTACCGTGGTTCTGCCACCTCACAAAGTAGTGCTCCTTCATCATGGGTCTTCCACCTCACAAATTAGTTCTCCCCACTGGGCTATACAAGTCACTCTGAATCGAATCGGACAAGCAGTCATCAGGTCTCAGCCAGCTACAAGTTCATCGTACTCTGTATGCTCGTCTCCGGAGGATCCTCTCCACGATACATTTTTCGACACTCCAAGTGTCACGAATTCCCAAGAATAAGAATCACAAAGATCCGTCACGTAATAGGGATCTCAACGCAACAGACGGTGCGCCAATCGGACGCCCGGTCTGTGAGTTATTAGCCTTTTTATCCCGGGGGCCCTGTTGGTTTCGTGTACGAACCAACCTGGTCGTATCTCAACTGTACCCCGAACTCCCATGGGATATACTCAAAGGAACCATTACTCAACGATATTACCAACGCCGCTGACGGTTCGTCAAACAGACGTCTGGTCTGAGAGTTATTGGCTTTTTCGTTCCAGGGGTCCGGTTGGTTTATAATCTAAACCAACCTGGCCGTACTCCAACTGAATCAAAACCTCAATTGGATTATTCCAAAAGAACTGTCTCATCAAGAGGAATATAACGTAGTCGACGACACATCAATCGGACATCCGGTCCTCAAGTTATAAGTGTTTCCGCTCCGAGGGCCCGGTTGGTTTCGAGTTCGAACCAACCCGGCCATAACCAAACTTCTCCTAAACCTTGATTGTGATATACTGAAGCTATCGTATCGACCCAAGGAATCCTACGCAACTGACGGTGTGTCGATCGGAGGTCCGTAGCTCATGTTATGGCTATTTGAACGAAAATGGTCCGAAAATAGGGAGTCTTGGCCCGGTCCAACCCGGCCCAACACCCCCTGGGTCGGCCCAAACCGGGTCGACCTGAATCGGGTCCGGGTCCGACCCGGTTAGGCGCGGCCCGGCCTGGCGGGCACGGCCCGACCAGCGCGGCCCGGTCCGCATGGCCCGCCCCGGCCTGGCCGGGGAGGCTGGCTCGGCCAGTCGGTCGAGCGTGTTGCGCCGAGCAGGGGGCGCGGCCCCCCGTTGATTGAACCGGTGGCGCCCGCTAGCACTGCCCCGCCTCCCGGATCCAACACGGTCGCGGGATCCATCGCACCGCCACCGCGGCTATTGTCGCGGCGGGTTCCCTCCGGCGGCGCACCGCTGCCGCCGGACGTCGGCGCCGCCGTGCCGGCATGGCGCGCCGGTAACGTCTTCCGCGGACCACCAGATGCGCTCTGGTGGTCCGATTCGCCCACCTCTTGCACCTAAGGCTATCCCGGAACTCGTTCTTCACTACGACGACTTCCAAACGCCGTTGCGGTCCCGTTTCATCATCACCCGTCAATCCGCGCATAGACAAACAATCTGTGGAGGGTCGCCAGGCTGTGTTTGTTCAGCCTGCACCCTCCGTGTTAGTCGATAGCAATAGGTTGGACAACAATTATGTTCAATGAAAAATGAGACACAATTTTAATCAATTAAAATTGAACTTAATTTCCTACAATTCCCCCGCAAACAATTATTCCCAACCCACAAATAAAATCATTCGCGGATCAACTTGATAATGAGTTGATCTGCATTCTTTGTTTTAGATGGGAAGAATCATGGGAATATAAACATACTCAAATTAAACCCCTATCATGGATAAGATTCGCGGTATCTGAGCATTGAGGATGATGGTGTTGATTTCGTCATCGTTGGAGCGCGCCTGAAAAAGAAGAGGTGTCTTCTCTCTTGTCGCGAGAAAAAGAAAGATGAAGTGTTGTCGTTGGTGAATCCCCCAGGGCGGTGTCTCCTCCCTTGATGGAGAACCTGGGAGCGTTCTTCACCGAGAGGGATGGTCGTTCTTCGTCGGAGAGTTGGTGCTCTTCAAAAACTCAAGATCTCTCCAATCCTCTCCACATAACAATTTCCAACCCCAATTAAAATAAGACTTCATTTTATTTTAATTAAACATGCCAAGCTCTCAAAATTAGAAATTTAAAACACTCAATTAATTAATTGAATAGGTTAAATCTATTAATTAAGGTGTGTTGGCATGAGTTAAAGAGAGAGAGAAAGAGGAGAGGAATATTTACGCAATTAAGAGGAATTAACAAATTAATGATGGGGGGTTTAAGGGGGTTTGGGGAAGATGAAAGGTTGGGGCTCGGGTGGGCCCCAACTCTCATATTCCACACATGGGAAGTTGGGTGGGCATGGGCCCCACCTATAACTTCCCATGGGAGAAATTAACCTTCTCAGATATAAAATAAAATTGTCTCAACAATTTTATTTACTTCCTAATTAAACCCCAAATAATAAAACTCAACCCGCTTAAAACGCAACTACAGTAAAGGTCCCCTTAAGCAATTATCGGCGCTGTGAGTTCATCGGTGCTCTCATATTTCAATTCCGAGCACCGGTTCAAAATATAGAAAAACCCACATGTACGTTCACTGAACGTACCCGAACAAAACTTCGTAAATTGATTCCTGGCACACTGGGCCTCAGAATCAAGTGTCGTCAGAAGCCACATACTCGTAAAATTCCAATGAAATTAAGAAAAAAAAAATCCTTTAAATTTCATGGTCTTTAAATCCATCCTCTAATTATAATTTCCTTATTTTATAATGAAATCCACCCTACGTGGAGCTAAGGTTTTATGAAAGGGATTTTGTGAAGAAGTAGTATCATATTTAATTAAGCAACCTTATTATATTTCTTCTTCGACATCTCTCAGAAAATATTAAAATGTGGAAAAATAATTACTCCAGTATCTTAAATATATTAATATGTTATTAATTCATTGTAATGACTAATATCCATCTCCACTTCCATCAAATGGGAAAAGAATTATTAGTCGGTGTGTCTGGCAGACTACCACCTCGGAAACCGATGTAATTCATTATCCATCTGTATCTATCAAGAATAATTATTTGAATGTAATTAGTGTTTATATATGATATTCCTGAAATTTATATCATTATGAAAAGATAATACATCATTTAAGTTCATTCATTCCCATTCATAGAAAAATGATAACATCATTTGTCTATGCATGTGAATTATCACCTTGATGAAGTGATGTGATTTTTTTTCATCACAAAATCACATGGATGATATTAATAAGTATATTTAATGAATTATATGTATATATGTGTTGTTATTATCAATATGTAATTTTAAAATAATTCTTACACTATTTCCATAATGATCATTTAAAAACAAAAGTGTTGGACTTGTGTATTTACAGCCTATCGTCTCAATGATTGTATGGTAATTCATTATTCATAACCATATTTAATTGATCGATTCATAAGTATAATTGATTTATAATAATAATTATAATTTTATAAATATTACTATTTATATGATTTAATAATGTACACATTGACCAATGACATCATACGAGAGTCGTTTTGGACTCATGTATCGAATATCATCAAACCGTCTTATGTGAAATTAAATAATTATGTAATTTTTATAAGATGTTTGTATGTTAAATAAAATGAATAAAAATTTGAAGAAGTTTGTCAATAAATTATATAATTAATCTATTTTTATTATTTAGAATATAATTAATGTATGTGATGAATCAGACTCATGGTAAGGGACTCTTTAAATATTACATTGTTTTAAATGTTTCAATAGTTTATTTTCTAAAAAATTTCATTTCATGTACGTTTTTATATGATTTCAATTAATGTATTTATATAGAAATTAATTATTTAAAAATATTGTTTTATAATTTACATAATTTTTTTTCAAAAAGGTATCTTTTTATGGTTTTATGTATGAGACTTTCTTTTAAAACCCCGCTTTTAAAGTTCCTCTTTCACCTCTTCTTAAAAAAGTCAAAATGAATGTTTTATCATATACTGAATGAATAGAAATTACTATATAAATGAATCCTAAATTCATTTAAGTCTCTATTAAATTTTTAAATGTTTATTTACATGTAAATCTTTTTCATATATAAGAGCTCAATTTTTTTTAAAAAATATGCTTTTTTAAAATGAAAATTTTATTTTCTCTTAAAATGTTTTTAATGAAATTTTCATAAAAGAAAAAATATATATATATATTATTTTGGGTTTTTATTTATTGAAAATTATATTTTAAAATATAATATGTATATATATATATATATGAAATTGGTTTCCATATGAATTTTATGATGTTTTCACATGTTTTATGATGAAAATTACAAGTATAAATATATTTTATTCATGATATGTTACATGACAATTTTATGAACTGGGTGATCCCAATATAGAATATACAAAATATTGAGACCCAATATATATCATGGTATATCCCTATATAACATATATGAAGCATTTATAACCATTATAGATTATAAAAATGTTGAGCCCAATATAGCTTATATTAAGGGTTTGACCCATTATAGATCTCCAATGTATTGGGTACTCTCAATTTGGTTGTTGTCCATATTGGTTGCACCATTTATAATAGTGATATGGTAGAATTATTTCCCAAGATATCTAAAAAAAATTATATCTATTCTAATGTGTTTTCATTAAACTTTTATGCTTTTTAAAAATGTATGATGAATGAAATGGTTTTCAATAGGTTTTCATGTTTTTTACTAGACTAACGGTTTTCTTTATTTATGTCCCTTATTGAGATTTTTTGTGCTCATACCAAGTTTTAAGTTTTCTCACATGGTTTTGACAATGATTTGGGAAAATGATGTGATCAATGATTTTTTTTAATATTTTTCATAAAGTGAAACCATATTTTATTTTGAAGACTCTTTTTATAGAAAAAGATGAATACAGAGTCTAAGTTTCCAATTCAAATATATCAGTTTACATTATAAGAGTTTTTCATTATTCTATAAAATAATAAAATGAAAATATCCTCACGATTTTAAGAAAAATAATTCCAATGTAAAGTCACAAGAATATGTGATGATTAAGTTGGGGTCCTTACTATTGGTATTAACAAATGGTTTAGACAACATTAGAGGTTAAGATGTTTTATAGAGAGGTTTTCCTAAGAGTCCTGCTATAAAAACATTTTTATAATTTTATGAATGATTATATGTTCAATTCCATAGACACCACTTTTAAGGTTTTATGTTATTAAATTTCAAGGTTTGTATTAATACTTTTGGATACATTTATTTTTTATATAATTACATTTTGGGATGAAAAATGAAATGTATGTGATAAATATTGAGGTTAAGACATTTCATTAATGTTGAATATATTAATTTTTTTTAATGTCTCTCACTTTTTCGGTAGCTGCATAATAATTATAGTTTTATAAAAAGGACACCTAATAAGATGGGTGAGAACCCATCACATCTTGAAGGGCTATAGGGATTGAACCCACAACTGAAGGGTGACATGGGGGAATCAACTACCACTATCCAAAATGATGTTCTAGTAAGTATGAAATTGATTTTTTATTTAATTTATATTAAATATTAATGTTATGTTTATTTTAGGAAAATAGAGGAATGGAAAATTATTTGATGAATAATTTATTAATATTATTTTGGAAAAATTTCTCAATTTTGGGAACACTATATGATTAATGTAAATAGTATAATAAAAAAATTTTAAAAATAAGGTATGAATTATATTTTGGAATAATAAATGAATTTATAGTGAATTTATGGTGATTTTTTGAAATTGTTATCATATCATGAAGATAATGTGATATGGGGAATTAAATTTTTTTATTATGAGACATGAAGAATGATTTATGTTATTTGGAGATAAATATATAATGTAAGACTATGAGATTAAATCCTTATGATATTTGGGTTTTAATAATAGTATAAATTATTATTGTTTAATATTGAGGATAGTTATTTTTTGAATGATCAACATTTAACCTCGATTATTACTGTTGAATTTTGGAGATTAAAGATGTTTTTAAACATATATATGATTATTGTTTTGTGTAATTATCTTATCATGTACTAACATTCTTGGTTTTGGTTAATCTATAAATACATGAGTAAAAATTGTTATTCTTTATAGGATTATGTGATCTGTATAAGTTGATTCTAGTGATTCATGAATGAAAAGTCATCTTGAATACTCATCATTTGGAGAAAAAGAATGGTTTTTTAAAGAAATTTAATAAAAGATGAAATTCTACATTCCGAGTAATTATATATCCTCATGTTCTTAGACTATGATGTAAAATAATTTGATAATAAGCAACATTATACATTTACTTTTCATACATAGAAATCAATGGCCTTTTAACCAATCAATGTTTTTACACTTTTTTATTGTTAACTTTCACACGATCATGTTCTCTAGCACTCCCTATTAGGCCTTTGTAGTTATTTTTCTCTTCCATTTCCATGTATTTCTCCATGGAAACCTAGTATTTGTTATCTTAGGTGGCCTTTTTTCTTTCATTTCTATCCTATCATATGGATGTTTTACTAAACCTTTTACTATGTGGAATTTAAATAATATTAATCTTATCTGTAAAACCCTTGTTATTGAGCCAAAGATCAAAATTGTGAGGAACATTTTTCCAAAAGTAGTATAGATTTTAAAATCTCAATATTTTAAAAGGAATCACAATGTTCGATAGAATAATGCAACACCAAACTTAAATTAATAATAGAATATTATTATTTAAATGTAACTTTCATAACCTAGCGGTTAAATTGGATGAAGTGAATAATATTAACCACTATAAAAAATATTTAATTTTTATACACATTGGTAATTTATTAATAAATTCCTTGGAAATAAGCACTAAAGGTTTTAGTTAATCAATTTTATTCTTCAAAAACACATTTGCTTCAAAAATGGGTTTCCATGATTTTTATGAGTAAATATTATAATTAATTATTTTATGTTCTTAAAAATGTATTTGACTTAATGAATTTAATTTTTTAATTTACAATTATAAAATAGTATAAGAAGAAATTTTAAAGAACATTACGATAATTTTTATTTTTCAATTAATATTGAAAAATATATGTTTTAAATTGAAAAATATATTTTATGAACAAGATAAAATTCTATTATTGATTAGTTTTAAATTATAATTTCTTTAATTTTATTTAAAATATTATAATTATGGGGTTTGATATGGATTTTATAGTTTAATTAAGTATAAAATAATTTTATATTAAAATTTGGCCTTTTTCTAAAAAAATATATTCTTTTTTTGATTTACAGATATAATTTTAATTTAAATTATGAAACATATTTATTTTGAATTTTGAAAAAATTATTCTATAATTGAAATTATAGGGTCTTAATTTAATAAATAGTTCAATTTTATTTTTATATAATATGATTTATAACCTTTTTTGTTTTGTTACCATAGTAAAGGGTAAATCAGGTATTTAATGGTAAAACTAATATGATATGGACTAAAAAATTACCTAAAACAGACCCTAATTTTATTTGATAAATAATATTTGTAAAAAATAAATATTTTTTAAGATAAATGGAATTTTTATTCAATTTTTAAGTTATTATAATGTTTATAATATTTTATTTAAAGAAAAGTAAAATATGTGATACTGTTGTTTTTACTAATTATAACATTTATAATATAGGGTTATTAAACTGATATATTACACTATAAATATTAATTTTAAATATAAAAAAATTATATTTATTAGGGAAATTTATTTAAAAAAAATTATAAGTAAATTATTACCTTCGAATCATACAGAACACTGATGCATTAATTAGTTTATTAAGAAAAAATAAAATTAATTTTATTAGAAATATTAAAATATATTAAATTTGAGATAATTAATGTGATATCTGAATTTTCTAGAATACCTTGAAATATTAGGAATGTAATTTTTTAATTATATTTGTTAGCTTTCAATTATTAAAATTTAATGTGACAAATATTGTCAAATTTAACATTAATTATGTTTTAAAATAAATTATATTTTATTAAATGATATAAAATTATAATAAAGAATACTTTCATCCATGTAATTGTGATATGTTTTAAAAAGTCGCATATGATTCATTTAAGTTTCATTTTTAATTTTATAGTAACTATATTAACCCTAAATGAGTAAAAATGCATTTTGTCATGGTAAGAGTTAATGAGGATAAGTAAGTGTTAAAACCAAAAGGTAAGGGTAGAAATATTGGAATTTTTTTATAAATTTTATTGGATTCTAGGATTTCAACCCATAGAAATCTTATCATTAAAATAACTAACTTTTTAGACATTTTTATTTGAAGATAAATTTACATTAATTTATTATTTTGAGAAATTACAAGAACCCCCCCCCCCTCCCTTATAAAAGGGCACATATTCTTCTAAATTGATCACTCATAAAAACCATTTTTTTGGCCAAGATATACAGAAATACTTTTTTATAATCACTTACTTAATTATATTGGAATCATTTTAATAAGATCATGACCCTTAGTGTATATAATCTTTTAAGAAAAGGGATTTTCTGAAGAAGAGGCATCGTTTTTATTAATCCTTTATATTTTTTTACATCCTCCACATACCTCCAAACATATTAAACCATGATAAAATAACAAATAATGTATCCTAAATATATTTATATTTTATTATTTCAGTGTAATGAACTATATCCGCCACCACTTAAATAAAATTTCAAATTAATTAATCATTCGTGTGTACAGTGGATTACCGCCTAACAGACTGATATAATTCATTTTCCATCAATATCTATCAAGACAAGTTATAATGATGTAATTATTGTTTATATGTGATAATAATGAAATATTTATCATTATTAAAATATAATATATCATTTACATTCTTACTTTTCTATGCACATAAACAGGATCACAACCTTTATTTGTACGAGTGAATTGCCACTTCCACGAATCGATGTGATTAATTTTTCATCTCCCCATAATGTGGATGATATATGTAATTATATTTAAATAATTCATTTTATATACTTATTATTAGGATCATTTAGAAGAGTTAAAATATTTCTTATCTTCTTTCCTTATTCATCATTGAGAAATGAAGGTGTTGCTCATGCGTGCATATAACATACCTTCTCTTTGATTTTAACATAGTTTATTTTTCATAAAAGTACTAAAATGATTATTTTAAAATTATAATTGATGTATAATAATGATTATTATTTCATCAATATTGTTATGTAGATGATGTAATAATGAACACTTTGACAAAATACATCATATTGAAGTCATTTGGGACTCATGTACTGAATATCATCAAAGCATCCAAAAATAACTTAAATAATTAAGTAATTGTTATAACATTTAAATAAGTAAATAAAAAGGAATAATAAACATGAATAATTTCCACAATTAGGTAAATATTTAACTAATTTTTATTATTTGATAATATTATAAATGTTTGTGAAGAATAAGACTCAAGGTAAAGGACTCTTTAAATAAATCATCATTCTAAATGTTCTAAAGATTTATTTTCTAATTTATTCTCTTTCATGAACATGTTTTTAAAAATGATTTATTTGAATATATTTATATATAAGTGTATTTATTAAAAATTAAATTTTTAAATTTCACTCAAATGTTTTCAACAGTGATATTTTTAAGGTTTTATGTATTGGAAATTCATTTAAAAACCCTCTTTTAATATTCCTCTTTCATCTCTTTTAATAAAAGTCGAAAGGAATGATTTAAAAATTTTAAAAAATGAACATAATTTATGAAATTCTTTATGTATTAATTATTTATTCTTTCATTAAATTTTTAAAGCTTTATTTCCAAAGAAAATGATTTCATATATAAGTGTGGAACTCTTTTTTTAAAATAATTGTTTTCAAAATGGAAAATTTATTTTCTATTAAAATGTTTTTAATGATATTTTTATCAAAGAAATACCATCATTAAAATGTATTTTGTATTTTGGTATTGAAAATGGTATTTTAAAATAAACAGAATGTTGATAGTAGAATGTGTTTTCCGTGTGAGTTTTAAGAAGTTTTCAAATGTTTTATTATGAAAATTTCATGCATAAAAATGTATTACTAATGTTATGATACTTGATCATTGTAAGAAATAGTTGATCCCAGTATATATTATAGAAAAGTTGATCCCCATTATAGATTATGAGTGAGCTCGATATAGATTATATGATGGGTTTGTCCCCCAATATATCTTAGTAAAGCGGGTGGACCTGATATTTCTTGTATGAATGGTGAGCCCCATTATAGCTCTATAATTTATTTGGTACTCTGGAGTTGGAATTTGTCCATATTGGTCACTCCATTTTTAATAATGATTTTAAAAAATGATGTACAAAGTTACCTAAATATATTTTCTATTTCTTTTAATGTTTTTTCATGAAAAAAATTCTGATTTTTAAAAAGTTATGTTTTAAGAAAAAAAATTCATTGGTTTTTTCACTCGCCTAACGATTTTATTTCATTATATCCTATATTGAGATTTTTTCTCTCATACCAATTTATAAAATTATTTCTGAACGTTTTTTATGATGATTCCAGAAAAGGCTAGGATCAAGGGATAATTTTCAATTGTTTTCATAATGATAAACCATGATTTATATCAAAGAATTTTGTTTTATAGAAAAACATAGATACTAGGTAGAAGTTTCAAACGGTAATTTTTTATTTTTCATTGTAAATGTTTGTCCTATTTATATAAAACTATAAAATAAAATATTCTTAGGATTTAAAGAAAAATAATTGCAGTCTAATGTCACTAGAATAGGTGATGATTAAGGATATTTCCATTCAATTTGTATCAAAGGATTTTTTAGACAACTTAAGATATTAGGATGATTTCATGATAGGTTTTTTAAAGAGTTATACATACCACCATAGGTTCATAATTAAGGATGATGTGTTCTCATAGTCTCAGTAACCCCTTTTTTAGTTTTATGTTATGAAATTTTAAGGGGCCTAATGATAATTTTTGGGAAATTTATATTTGAGTTTATTACATTTTGGGATGAAAAATGAATAGTTTGAGACAATATTTTATTTTAAAACATGTTATTAATGTTGAAAATATTAATTTTTTTAGTATGTTTCTCCCTTTTGTATATATTTTATAATGATTATAGTTTTGGAAATATGAAAACCTACCTGATGGGTGACAACTTTTCATGTGTGACAAAGTAGCGGGGACTTAGCCCACAACCGAATAGTGACAAGGTTGAATAAACAACCACTGGCCTATGTTATATCTTGGTAAGTATGAATTTTTGTATTTAATATAAATAAAATATTGATTTTATGTTCACTTTGGGAGCATATATGAATGGAAAACGATTTAATTACTGAGTTATTAATTTTATTTCCTTGGTTGTTCGCTATTTTCGGAACCCAATATGATTAAGTTAAACACAATAATATGGGATTTTATTTTTGGAATAAAGGTTGAATTATATTTTGGAATAATATTTTATTTTATTGTCTATTTATGTGGATTTTTTGAAATGATCTTCATATCATGGAGATTATGTTATTTGGGAAATTACATTTTTTTGATATGAGACATTAAGAGTAGTTGATGTTATTTGGAGATAAATTTATCAATGAAGACTATGTGATAAAATACTATTATTTTTTTGTTTTAATATTAGTCTTGAATATTTTTTAGGAATTATAAGGATATATTTTTTTTAATGGCCAATTTTGAACTGTGGGTATTACTTTTGAAATTTGACATTACAAAAAAAGTTATCAAATAATGGATTATTATTTAGGGGAATTATCTTATATTTTTATGGGATTTTTGGTTTTGGTTAATGTATTAATATAAAATGAATATATCCTTATTATTTTATAGATTTTTTTATATGTGTGTAGATTCTAATGCATCTAGAATTAAAATTTGTCTAGAATTGTCATCGTTAGGATAACAATTTAAGGTTGTGATTGAAATTTATTAAAGGATGAAATTCAATGTTCTAATTATATATATTTCCTCAAATTATTATATTATCTAGTAAAGTAATTTTAAAATAAGAAAATTTATCTGTTTTTTTTTTCTTACCTAGAAATCAATTGTCTTTTAACAAATAAAAGATTTATTTTTTTCTGATGGTTAACAATCTTCTGACTATGCTCTCTATCAATCTCTATCTGGCTATGGGAGTTATCTTTCTCGTCCATTTCCTAGTTTTACTACCAGAAAATGTCTTATGTGTTATATCAGGTGACCTTTATACATTCTTTTCTCTCTTATGAAGTGGATGTTTTATTAATCCTTTTAGGACGTGGTATTTCAATAAAGGGATTCTGAAGGTTAAAACCCTACTTACGGAGCCTAAGTTCAGAATTGTAAGGATACAATTTCAAAATGTTGGGTGGATAATTTTATGTCTTCATATTTTAAAATAAAATTCTATTTTTGATAGCATACAAGATATGCAACACTGTGCTTAACCGAACAACAGAATCATATTATTTATATGTGATTGTTATAACATATCCATTAAATTGGTGGGATTTAATATTATTAACCATATTATGAAAAAATTATTTTTCACACTCATTAATTATATATTAATTAATTATTAGAAAAAATGATCCCAAATTTTTAGTAATGTAATTTCATTCTTCAAAAATACATTTTCCTCAAAAACAAATTCCCTGATTTTTTTATTAAAATTTATAATTAATTTTTTGATGTTTTAGAAATTTTATTTGATAAAATGGATTTAAATTTTTGAATACCAAATTTCAAAATAATCATAGAATAAATTTTTTATAATTTTCAAAAAATGCAGTTTTTTCAAAGAATAGTTGAAAATAATACTTTTTATTTGAAAACTATATTTAATTTTCATGCTAAATTTATATTTTAAATTATAATTAAATTTTAATTAGATATATTTGATTTAATATATTACAATTATTTTTTTGAAATGGATTTTATACATGAATTTTGTATAATAAAATTTTATATTTAAAATTGGAATTTCTTTCGAGAAATTGTTTTTTATTGCGATTTTCCAGTTGAATTTTATATTAAATTATGAAACTTATTTATTTTGAATTTTCTCATATTTATTTCAAATTTTTAAAAATCCATTCCCAATTTAATAAATATGTCCCTTTTATTTTTGACAATATGAATAGTAATCTTGTAAGTTTTTATTACCCTAGTAAACGGTAGTTCGGTAATAAAGGGTAAAAAATAAGATATGAAATAAAAAATGACCCTTACACAATAAAAAATTATATTTTACAATTATTTTTTATATATAATCAATAATGGTTAAATTATATGGCTTTTTGTTTCAATTTTTATGTGATTGTGATGTTTATAATGATTTATTTAATGAAAAGTCAAAGATGCCAAATACATGTTTTTAATAACTATAACATTTATAAAATTGGGTTAATTAAATTATATCTTAAACTATAATTAGTTATTTTTAATATTATATCATTATATATGTCATGGTGATTTATTTATAAATTTTAGTAGAGAAATAATTGTCTTAAAATCTTGCACATTGCTGATGTAATAATTATTTTATCAATGGAAATATCAAATAAATTTTTTTAGGAATATTAAAATAAAAATAATATGACATTTTTAATGTCATTAAGGAATATTAATGATTCCCCTAACATTGTTTGTAATTTAATAAAATAATTTTTTGTAAATTATAAGCGTTATCATGATATTATTAAAATTAAAAGTAATCAATAGTGTAAAAATTGACATTTATGATATTTTTAAAGTAAATAATATTTTATTAAATGATATAAAATTCTTAAAATTATTAAATTTTGAAAAATAGTTTGGATATTGTTTAAAACTTCAACCATATTCTATTTATGGGTCTTTACACATATTATTATAACTATGTTAAATCCCCATTATTAAAGATATTGGTTATCACGGTAAGAGTTAAGGAGCTCAAATAAGGGTTAAAAACAAATGATAAGGGATAAAATGTATTCAAAACATAAAAAAATGTTTTATTTTATGAGGAAATATAGACCAAAAGTTGTTTTAACTATAAAATAACTGACTTTTGAGGCATATGGTATTGAATATTAATTTACATTTATTTAATATTTTGAGAAAATTCTAAGAGAACCATGACCCCCTATTATAAAAGAGAACTTCTTCTTCTCAATAACTCAAACATAAAAACCATATTGGTATGACCAATATGTCCCAAATAACTTCTAATAATACCTCATAAAATTCAATTGAAAATTTTTTAGGCATAACACCACCATTAGTGGTCTTAAGTTGTTATGGATTGTGATTTTTGGAATAATTGGTGTCGTTTTTAATTAAGTATTTCAGTTTTCTTTCTTCTTCCTCAACCCAGAAACCTTATTCATACTTGATAAAATAATAACTACTATATTTTCTATATTATTATATTTTTTTAGGTCAGTGTAACTACTGATGTCCATTTCCACGTCCAACAAATTGGAAAAGAATTAATCGTTTATGTGTAAGGCGAACTACCTCCTTGCGAACCAATTTAATTCATTTTCCATAAATATTTTTGAATACTAGGTATAATTATCAAATTAGAGTTTATATATTATATTCATGATATATTTTTAATTATTAATCTATATTATATCCTTTACATTCTTACCATTCCATGCACAGAAAAATGATAACGTCATTCGTGCATATGTGTAAATTATCACCTCCACAAAGCGATAAGATTTGTTTGTCATCAGCACATCACATGGATTATAAATATAACTATATTTAATGAAGTAATTTGATATATATATATATATGATATTATGATCATTTTTGATTGTTAAAATTATTCATACCTTCTTTCCATAACGATCATTGAAAAAAGAAAGTGTTACTCATGCTTACGTAAGGCATACCATCTCCATGATTGTAACATAGTTCACTTATAATAACCATATTTAATGGATGTATTTAAAATTATAATTGATGTATATTTATTTTTATTATGTATTTAATTTTATTTTATAGATTATGGAATAATGAAAATTTTTACTAATGAGATCATACAAAAGAAACGTTTTCCTCAAGTACCGACTATCGTCAAAGAATCCGACATGAACTTAAATAATGAAGTAATTTTTATATCATGGTTAAAAGTAAAATAAAATGAATAATAAAATTTAATAATTTTCTCAAGAAATTAAATAATTAACTTGATTTTATAATTCTAGAATTTCAAAAATATACGTGATGAATCAGATTCAATGTAAGGGACTAGTTTACTAAATCATCATTTTAAATATTTTAATTAATTATTTTCGAATTATTTATCATTAATTTGAATGTTTTTATAAACTATATCAATTAATGTATTCATATTTTCATGAATATTTTAAAATTTTATTTTTATTTTTTTCTCTCAAATGTTTTCAAAAGGGATCTTTTTAATGTTTTATATATGGGACGTTATTTTAAAACACCATATAAAAAGTTCATTTTTTATCACTGTTTACAAAAGTCATAATTAATGTTTTTAATATATATATAATGAACATAATATAAAAATTTATTAAAATAGTAATCCTTTGAATCTTACATTTCAAGTTTTAATGATTATTTCCTAAGAAAATTATTTTATATATAAGTGAATAGCTTTTTTTAATTGAAATAATTGTTTTAAAAATGGAAAATTAATTTTCTCATAAAATGATTGTAATGATGTTTTAATAAATAAAATACCCCTTATACCTTGTCTTCAGTATTTTTATTTAGTAAATGGAATTTTAGAATAAAATTTTATTTTTTAAATATTAAAGTGTTTTATATAATATTTTTAAAGAGTTTTCAAAGGATTTAAGTTGAAAAGTGAAAGCATAAATTTTTTTATTCATGATATGGTACTTATGAATTATATTAAATGAGTGAGACAAATATATCTTATATGAAAGATTGAGACCCATTATAGATCCCAGTTTATTCCATTGTATCTAATAAAATTGGTTTATAAAAATTATAGCTCATGAGAAATGTGTGATCCTGATATACTTATAAGAATTATGAGCCCCATTATAGATCTCCAATGTATTAGGTACTCTTGAGTTTGAAGTTACCCATATTAGTTTATCCATTTGTAAATATGATATGTAAAATTTATTTCAGAAGTTTCATAAATATATTTTCAATGATTTCAATTTATTTTTCTGGAAAGTTGACTGATTTTTGAAAGGTGTGATTTAAGAAATGGGTTTTCATTGGTTTTCTTATTTTTCGGTAGACTAACATTTTTCATTTTTTATTGTGATTTTTTGTGCTCATAAATTATTTTAAAAAAAAACATATTTTTTTATTTATGATTTGGAATGATTATTAGATCAAGGGAAAACTATGGAGACTTCTCAAAAATAGAAACCATGTTTAATTTTAAATTCATTTATTTTATTGAAAAAATGTAAAATGGGTATAAATGTACAATTTTGATGTATGGGATTACTTAGTAAGTGATTTTCATAATTCTATAAATCCATAAACCTAAAATATCCACATGATTGTGATAAAATTATTTCTAGTATAATGTCAAGAGAATATGTGATTCTTAAGGTTGGGTCCTTACGAATTTGATTGAAAACTATTGAAAAAATAAAATTTTTATACCTTAAATGTGACTTTATTTAATGAAATCATGAATGGGAATAAATACATTAAATATTCATAATATAAAATTATTAAGGGATTTAAGAGTTCCACTTAATCATTTTTTATTATAAATAAGGAGTTTCATAAATGAAATTAGGGTAGGTATCACCCTATCAAAGGAATGGAGAATAATGTAGTTATATATGTAAGAGACTAATATATAAAATTTAGAATCATTCCATAAAATCATATAGATATAGAAAGTGATTTATAGAGAGAAATTTCATAAACTATAGAAAAAGTGTGGTTCATAAAGATCACTTAACTATTTTCCCAAAAAAATTATACAATTTCACTTAATGTACTGAATACTCAAATTAAATTTATTAGTTTATTAATTCAAAACCTTTATATATATATATATTTTTGATTTATTATAATATATTATTTTCATTTACAACCATTTAACTGAGAGATAATGACTAATTTCATTTTTCTGAGGGTGTTTGTTTAATGAATCTAAGGTTAGATCACTTGTGGTAGTTAGTTATATTCTAGAAAAATGTGATGATAAAACCTTATGTGCAATGATTTTGTATTCATGTACTTCCATAAAATTTAATCTCCCCAATCTCCCTTATGTTTTCTAACACATGGATGATTCTTTTAGTTAAATTGTTAACATTTAATATTTAGTTAACATAGGTAATTTTACTGAACATTAGGAAGTATATTCATTTAATTTAACTATTAAACTATTAAAACTTTAAAAAAATTAAACATGATGTAATAAAAATATTTTAGTCATACATATCCATAATATTGTTTATATAAACCACCTTAAAGGCAGTGGATTAAAATGAAGTGTATTTCTTATGGTGGTGATGGAAAAAAAATATTTTGAACAACACTTTCTTATAAGAATATTTTGATGTGAGGATAGAGGAATAAATTTTCATATTTAATATAAAATTTAATTATATTTATGATATTGATGTTATATTATTTTTGTGGGTGGAAAAATATAGGGATTAAAGAATAAAAATAAAATTGAAAGTGGTTTGTTGAAAATATTGATGGAACGTCTAAAAGTCATCTCTCTCCTGCAAACTCCTATAGAGTAGATGTTGTTCAGAATTATCATTCCATTGATAAGGACAAATAGAATATTGATAAACATGACCCACTTTTTGTTGACATCATAAGTGTTTTACAACCATCATAAGAAGAGGATAAAAATGTTCACTCTGATTTCAATGAATCATTACATGATAATGATGAGAAAGTTTATCAAATTGAGGAGTATTACTTAAAGTCTAGGGAGAGAAAAAGAAAAACATCAATGGTTGACCAAGATGTTTTCATTACTCTGAATCCGAATAAGACTTGAAAACGTAGAGACTACACTATTCTTGAAAGAAAAATTGTCACTAGATCCTTTGGGGCCTCTAGGATTGAAAATTCAGTCATCCCCCCACAACACCTATCTATTGACTTCCTCATTAATTTTAAAGGTAGAAATTGTGATGATAAAGTTGATCCTGTTATGAGGGAATCATATGAAGTCGATGAGGATTTTTATGAAGAATTGGATTCATGGTTAGATGCACAAGATACAATTGTTTACCATATATACAAAGCTAGATAAATTACTACATATACTTACATTCAAATTATAAAATGAATTTTTATTAATATGGTAGAGGAATATAAACAAAATCCTAATTTTAACTTCAGGGAAATTCCATGGAAATTATTCTTTATTATTTTAAAATTTTGGATTCCTTGGATCTTCTTTGACTTTATTTGTCTAGTAGCTTTTCTATTTTAGCTAGGAAGCTGTTTTTCTGATCATTCTTACTTTCTACTATTGTACAGATGTGGGTTTGGTTTTGTTACATCTATAGGTCTCTATAGAATGTGGGGATTTTGTCTTGTTGCTATCTACTTTTGTGGCATCCTCTTTTTTTGTCATGTTTCATCTTTAAAGATTAAGTTGTTGGGATCATGCATTTGGGGATGGTTGATGTCGGTTAGTGGAGTGTTTTTTGGTGAGTAGATGGTTTGTTTGATGCCATTTTCTTTGATAGATCTTCATTGGATTCCTTTAGTCTGCTGATTTCAGATGGGCTGCTTCCATTTTTCACTAGAGCTCCCAGCGATTTTTACTATTTATGGATGGAAGGTTTGGCCTAAATATGAATCCTCAAGTGAAGGAGTTCAATGATAAATCTTGATGTTATCATGGTTTTTTGATTCAGTGGAGGTGGAAAGACATAATCTCAATGTGGAATCAGTGGAGGTGGAATCTAGCTATGATCATTTGCCTCCAAAGAAAGAAGTCAAAGACTTTTTATGCTCTATAGATTATGGATCCTTAAATGCTAAAGGATGGACTTTAGAAGCTAGATCGATCCTTTTAATATTTATTTTTGTTCATTTTCCTTGTCTATCATTACCACTTTTAATTTCCATATTGTGTAAGCTCATTACACCTTATGTATGAAATGTATCTCTTGTTTTTCTATAATATATTTTTGTAGAGATATGGGTTGGGTGACCAAATCATGTCTCACTTAAAAAATAGACTAAAATTTTCATTTGAGTTATAAATAGTGGGTTTATAAATCATCCATGACTGAAAAATTCATCTATTTAGCTTATAATGATAAATAACATATCATAAAAATTTTCATTAATCACTAAAAATTCAACTATCTATGAAAAATAGAAAATTCAACTTAACCTTTCTTTCAAAAGTATATTCCAAAAATGAAATGAATTTAAATAAAATAATTATCTAATTATTAGATCATTAGTTTTTATATAATAGTTTCATGTACTTGAAAATTTTCAATTTTAATAGTATTGTAATTTTCAAACCCATTGAAAAATAAAATATGGTCTCATAAAAAAATATTATCATTATAATAAAAAAATATTAATTTATAAATCAATTATCATAATATAATTTTTTTTAAATCAGTATATTTATTATAAAAGTTCAATTAAATAATTTCTATCTTTCATAAATACAAACACCTAAATTTTATTTTTAAAACAAATACCTATGAAATAGTCTGAATAATCATATTTTCATTTTATAGGATACCTAAATAATATTTTACACATCCGTAGTTTAGGATACTATTTTAAAACTCAAGTAACTATTTCAAATGGTCATGTGACTATTCCAATTGTAAGGATACTGTTCCAACAGTAATTTAACTATTCTAAAGGTTATATTTTTAATAGTTATATGGGTTCAATTCTTCATATAAATTCATCAAATTTCATTTATTATTCATTAACTTATATTTTCACTCATGGTTATATAATTTAATTATTAATATTCATATTGCATTACTAATATAATTCTTTTTTTCTATAATGTTTCTCAAAAGTGTTGTAATGACCTAGACACCCTTCAGGAAATTGCTTTTTGAAAATCCAGTGTTTGGGGTGTTTTGGGAGGCAACAGTGACCCATATTGGGAGTTTTCCAAAAATCCATTATTATCAACGGTGACTCACAACAGTGAGTCAGAACTTCTGACTCGCTAATGGTGCCTCCCACCGGTGGGTTTCCCAGTGGAGAATTTTTCAATAGTGGCTCACCGAATGGTGGGTCACCGAATGGTGGTTCACTAAATGGTGTCTCATTGAATGGGGGCTCACCAAATGGTGGCTCATCGAACTGTGGCTCATCGAATGGTGGCTCAACGAACGGTGGCTCACCAAAGGGTAGCTCATCGAACGGTGGCTCACAGAATGGTGGATCATAGAATGGTGTCTCACTGAATGGTGTCTCATCTAATGGTGACTCCCCACCAGTGGCTTGCAATGGTGACTCGCCCAATGGTGAGTAATTCCAACAGTTTTCAAAAAAATCAATTTTCCGAGATTTTCTCAGTTTCTCCCCTATTACGTGTTTTTCATTGTTAAATGAGGAACCTGTCAATGTTAATCATTTATTGTTCCCTTCCCACAACCTCTAAAGAGAATAATTTTATCTCCACCATTTCTGATGGAATTATTAAATATTAAATATTCTAATGTGTGAAATGACCAAGAAATGTTGTCAAACCACGACCCAAAATTTAAGTACTGTGAAATTGTCTCCTTGATTTTAAGATCTGGCCTTTTCATAATCTGAGATACTCTCTTCCTTGGAGCCCTTTAGTTTTCCTTTGGTGTGCCTAGAGTTTTCCTTCTTTCTCAAGGAGTCAACCACATGTGATGTAGATTTTTATTTAGTTTTACCTGGATTCTTTCTGGCTGCTCGTGCGACCCCCTGTTTTAGCGCAAAGAGGAGTTTTGATTGCTTATTGTTCTAAGTAGGATTCCATTCATCTATCTTCCTTTTTGTAACATGCAGGGTGGGGTAGTAATGTTATTTTGTGAAAACTATTGAATCCAACCTTCAATAAAGATAAATACTAATGGTGCAATACGAACTTGTTACAATAATGAGCTCGTAACGTTTAGTGATAAATGAAGGGTAGGAAATATGATAATGATGTTGGTGTTGTATCTATTATTCTTGATCTATGTGGTGAATTTTTGTTAGTCGTATGGCTTCTGAAAATCATGATCATTGGTGGTCTTTTTTGTACACTGGTGATGATCTATTTTCCCACTTGATCTAATATTTAATCACTATAAAATAAAAACATGATTAATCACATACATGTAGTTTAATAAATTGATTCCCTATGATGAAAATACTTGTGTGATCACTTCAGTTTATCAATGTGTAATTAATGAACAGTGTTATCTAAATCTGAATACGCCATGTTTGATTAGTGTGGTTGTTGAGTAGTTTTGTGTAGTGGGAATGCAATCTTGTTGTGTTCTGTTTGTTTTTCTGAATGTGTTGGGTATGATTGTGGTTGGTAGGTTCCCATGTAGTACTGAAAGGAAATTAGAGAAGCTTTTAATGAAGAATAATAAGTGGTTAAATGAAAGGGGTTAGTTTTATGTTTTGGTTGTTCCTAGTTTTGTGGTTGTGCATGTAGGGGTAGAAGCAAAGGAAATTTTGTGTGGGATGGTTTTTGTTTGGAAACCCATAGGTCAGGCTGAGTGTGTGTTTACCTATACATATAAACCTGTAGTTCCTTATTTTTTCTATACACGCCCCACCCATGTTGAGAATTATGTACCGAACACCCCCATTTCTATGGGGGAGGATGTATTTTCCAAAATCTTGGTGGGAGGATGGATGGATGGTTATTGGATCTTCTCTTCTCCCTCTTCCAGGTGGTACCACTCAAGTTATTTGGTTAGGCTGTAATGGCTTTAGGTTTATTACCACTCGAGTGTATCCAAGTATAATGTAATGGCTTGAGGTTATTACAATATATGGTATCCCAATACTCCTAGGGAGAGTTGAGAAGTTGTTTGTTTCACATGTGTCTTTGGGATGAGACCTAGGTGTTTTTGGGCAAGATGTGATGTGGTTGTGGACTAGGTGTATGCAGTGGGGAGTTGTTTGGTTTTTTCCCAAGTGTGTGTGGGATGATTGTGACAGTGGGGGAAAGTTGAAGAGTGGCAGCACAAGGACATTCTCCATTAGGGATGAGCAGTTAACAAGTGGGAAGTGGTCTGGGCTACCCAAATGTCAATGTGCTTATACTATTACTCTACTTGACTTTCCTTATTTGGTGAGTGTTCCTTGGTGAGGCTAGGTGGTTAGTTTTCCTTGAAAGGTTCTATTGGTTTCTTCTGTTTTCATAGGGGAATTAGTATGTTCTCCCACTTGTGCACGAGTGACTTTGGTTTTCCTACTCATTATACTTGTATGATCACCCTACATATATAAAATTGTTTTCAGGTTTCTAGGAGGACTTTGAGGACTATTATGGACCTTACCGGCTTGGGCTTCGGGATAGTTGTTGTTGCTTCTTAATCTCTTTTATTTTGGTACTTTACATTGGAGTTTTGTTGTACTTTGTGGAAGTTTTTTTTAAACATGAATGGGAAAGTTTCTTTTCAGTTTCATCTTATCTATATAGTTGTTTTAGTTGTTTGAGATTTTCCATATTATCTCCAAATATTTTCTTTAAAAATTATAATGCCTCCCATCTTGTTTGAATGTTTACCTACTCTTGGTGCTAGTTTCCACCTCGGGGCCAATTTTAAGCATGACTCAGGGGGGGAATTATCTCTCCTTCCACTTAAAGAAGGAATGACATGGCACATTTTTGTCCCTTTCCTCATCATGAGGATGGAGAGTCGTGACAAGTGTAATTATTTTAGGGGTTCAAGAAGACCAAAAAATTCCTATTATATTTATCACTCTTTCATTTTTTTCATCTCATTGAAATGAATTCAATTATAATGGATGAATTTATTCACTAAATGTAAATAAATTATCAATAAAATAAAAGTATTTTAGTTTTCATTTTATTTTTCATGTTATTTATTTAATAATAAATTAATATATTTGGAAAAATAATAATATATACGATAAATTCCAAAGATTAAATTATGGTTCATTAAAATATAGGTAAGTGAACTCCCTAGGTCTGCCACTAATTGGACAAGGGATAACAATTGGTCTTAAGATATCCTCATAAAATTATGTGAATCTTTGCATCTAGATAAATCAAAACCCATACTATCATGGATCACCATCCACTATGAAATAAATAGGAAGTCAACTAACCAATATATGTCATTTATATGTCAAAAAATTTATAATACAATGTAAATTATGAAAATATAACAACACATACAACAAATAAAACCTAATCATTTGTTGACCAAAGAACAAAAAACATGAGGGTAGATTTATAATGAGAATTCCATTTTAGTAGATTCCACCTCTACTGAATATCAATTTCCCCGGATATCATCCTCTAATAATAACAACTTATCTTTATAGATACAATGTGAGAAACATGAATGTGTGTACACATGGATGACTAATAATAATCATTACGATCATACCAATCAATGATCTCACCCTATGAATATATAAACTCTTTAAGAATCAATAATTCTTAATGCACAAAATATAGTAATACACCTGATATCATCAATATTCTAAATTATATTCATGATAAAATGTTATTAATCTACCAAATTCTCGCTTACAATGCTCTAATAAAATAATTTTTTATACTTATATAATATATCCACTTTTCTAAAAATAGAATTAAAAGCTCCCATGTGATGCATATCTTGCTAGAGTGTCACCATAATTTTATTGCTCAATCTAGTATCCCTCTAACTGGAGATAGAATCCTAGGTAAAACACTAAACATGTATTCCCACAACACCTAGGATTTTGGACCACATATTCCCCACATTTTATAGGTTATTGAAAAATTACAATAATATCAAATGTTAATAATCTATTATCAGATCACTTTAATGATTTTGAACTTTATAATTCTTCTTAGCTTCCCTTATCAATTAGATTATGGAAGAAATAATAGCCTCCAAATATCTCTAATGTGATATAGGAAATTAATATATCAAGAAATATAGTTATATATTAGGATATGGGAGGAAATACATATCTTGAGTTATGTAACTATATATTTTGTTCATATAATCCCAGAGATGTAAAGATGAAAAGTTTTATTATGTGGTTTATCATCATCCATCATGATCCCAGAGTTGTAAGAGAGAGAGAATTTCAAAAAATAGGTGAATTATCATCAATTTGAATCATATATTTATAATACATGTGGAACTGCCAAAAACTACTTATACCATAATGGAAATAATGGTGGAATTATATATCTACATGTGTATCCTAGAAAAAATCACGTCTTTATCAACCCAAATCTATGGGTGAATAGTGAATGATATATGAAAATACAACACCCCAACACACTAAAAAATGATCTCTACCAATAGAAATTTATTATCTTATATTATATTTGTTAGTAAAAACCTGTCATTCCAATAAATATTTTTTTATGTTAGTTTTAATTATACATACCAACAATTTATTTTATCAATAGATATATCCATTGATATTAACTATTTAATAACAAAAAAATTAACTAATAATTAATAAAAAATTTTAATAATATTAATACCAAAAATTATATTACCAACAAAAAAATATATTATTATTAATTATTATTAAGAACAAATATTTTACCATGAAAAAATTAGTTTTAATAAACTTTCAATGGTAATAATATTATAATAAAAAGTTAATTATATATTTTTAACATCATAGAACCAACACCTCATTAATCATATATACTTATACACTAAATTACACTATATATTCATATATATGTTTCTAGAAATGTATATAAATATAAATATATAAATATTTGATTATTTCTAAGTGATCTGAGTTTTTAATATTATATATTTAAAATTATCCATCAAAAAAATACATTTTGAATAAATTTTAAATTTTTCCTAAATTATTTTTTGTGGATAAATAATCTATAAAATTTATTTATGATAATTTAGAATGTATCAAAATTTAAAAAAATTGAAATATTGAAAATATAATTTAAAACATTTAAATATTAAAATAAAACTAAAAATAATTATTTAAAATCCTTGATAAGTATCCCATAATTAAAAAATATATTATTATCCTAAACTCGTAACACACCCATTCAATTGCCTCACATTGTTTTCTAGCTTCATAGGTCGGAATACTTGGTGATCTCCTCCACAACACCCTCTACCCTCATCAATTTCAATATTTCCTTTACCTAAAAGGATGCCCACAAAGCATATCATCATTGCGGCGTCAGTCTTGTTCAATACTAGCCAGCTAATAGACCACCCACTAGCACCGATTTTGATGAAAAATGGATGAGGCAATTTGAATGGAATCATCACATAGGTTTTTTTATACTTCTTCTTTCTCTCTGAATTACCTACCTCATCTACATTCATTTTATTTAATTATACACAAAATCATGTTATCTCATATTTTGTAAATGAGAATTGATTTTGTTTCAGGTTTGGGTGGTTTTATATGTGAATCAAATATTCTTTGGTTGTGAATGATTTTTTCAAAAAAATGTACTTGATTCTGAACTGCTAATAGTTTGTTTTTAGATTGGATTCTATATATATGTTTACAAATTGACATTTTTGTTTCACATATTTCACAAAATAGAACTAACTTTATAAAAGGAAAAGTTAGTAAAAATATTTATCCATTATATTGAAAATAATAGTGCTTCTATATATTTATAAAGTCAAAATACCATTTCAATTTTTTGTGACATGAAATTGATTTTTTAAATTCATTAAAATAAAAATAAATTTTGTTGAATATTAATTGATTTCATTTTACATACATTATGATATAAATTATTGTATATTTTTTTGGATTTGTTTTTGTGAATTAAATTAATGGGTTACTATAAATAAAATCCAAAAACCTCCTTATTACTTTTTGTTTTGGACTTATTGGTTTTTAAATATATGTTTTCTGACCTTCAGTTAGTGATAAAATTTGCAATACTCCAAGGCAAGTGGTTTGGGATTTCATGAATTACATAGGGGTGGGTCTTTATTTTACTTAATCCAATATCATATAAAATGAGTGAGATATGTTTTCAAAATATATTTCAAAAGAGAAATAAATGCTTCTAGATAATTATAATTAGAATAAATAATTAATTTCTACTTTCTCTAATAAAATTTAAATTGAGTAATAATAACTTGTTCCTAATTAAGATAATTTATGTAATAATTTTTCCATGGAAATGGTATTTTTGAGACATACCATTGGAATGGATTATAGGTTTAATTGAGAAATAAATTTTACTTTATAAATATTTAATGAAAGTTTTATTAGTATTAGATATATTATTATTTCTAGATTTAGTTTTAGATCTATTATGGGTTTGGGTATGGCATAAAAAGCTATGTTAATTTTGAAAAGGGTATATTTTACACTATATTTTTTTTATTGTGTGTTAGATGGAATCATAGATAAACCTTAAAAATAATTTCATATATAATGTGGTTTAGAAGAATATGGATGTTTGATATTTCTTTCTGGTCATCATATCTATGGTCCATGCTACATTTTTACATATATTAGGTGTACCCACCCATGCATTGGATGTTTCTGAGAGTGGAAAGAGTCAGAATAACCCATGATGGTAAATATACCCTACCTATAATATAATTAGATATGAAATGAAAAATGAAAAATCCAAAAATTGTTAAATGTTATAGTGTATAAAAAATAATAATAGTAGTATGCCAATTTTAATTATATCCATACCCCATTCATTAGAAAACTCAACAAATGGGGATTATATTGGCATATATCCCAAAAAATATTTCATAGTTGGTCGATCATAATTATTATCATATAAAATATATAAAAAAATATAAAAGGGACCCAACCAAATCATCAAATACAATGTAAACCCATCATTATAACCTTACCATGTTCCTCATACCCTCTCACATACACTAGGTCACATGACTATACCTACATTTTGTCAAAAATTCTTAATACACCCATCAAGTTAAATTTGTAGTGTGTGTGTTTAAAATTAAATAGAAACCCACCAATGGTGTCATTAATGTTGAATTTGAAAGTACCATATATGTGGTGGTTCAGATAATAACAAAAAATATCCACCAGTTTTATATGTTTATAGTGCCCAAAAATCTATATTTTTATCACAATCTTATCAAAATAACCAATCTCAAGATATCTATTTTACAATCCACACTATTTTATTTTTCTAATCATCAAAAATTAAGAACTATCATATCTTTTTTTCATTATTACTTGAAAGATATCAATCATAAGGGATAAATTTTTAATTATATAGAAACATCACATCAACTAAAAAATACTATTTTCATAAATCGTAATACCTATAATACCAATATCATCGTCCATCAATGATCTATTACCAGTAATCCCAAATCTCAATTGATATATCTAACTATGGCTTTAGATTTCCTTTTAATTAAATTATAGGTGTACTTCCATCTTGTGTCCTTGTATCTTTCTAGATCAATGGGATACATGGATTTTGGTGAGTTTATTAATTATATTCCATATATTTGGAAATAAAAGGTTTGTTATTGTTTAACAAACTTACTGATTTAGTAGGGAAAAGGATCCACATTATTGGGATATTTTGAATATTAAAATATATGATGTTGTGTAGCTCACTTATTCTAGTGATAGGATTATTGTCACTAGAAATGGTGATTGGGATGATGTAAGACAAGAAGAATCATTTGATTTTTTTTTGTAGGATGGTGGAAGATACACCAACACAAAAAGTAATGTTTATTTGATTTATTATTCTTTAGTACATGTATTATATATATGAAATACTTATTACCATCCTAAAATTTATAATTTTGTCTATTAAAAGGGGATTAGGGATATCATGGCATGTATTGTGATAGTTATGATTCCTCCAATGATGTATTTCCCTCCACTTATATATCCAAACAAATAGTGGAATTGAGTAATAAAATTTGTGTTCAATAAAAAACAATCTTAATCATCTTTTAATGTTGAAAATTATTTCTAAGATATAGATGTGTTCGAGGAAAAATTTGAAGAAGGATCTTCCAAAATTTTGTAATGGTCTATATTTTGTGACTATCAACAGATTTCAATAGTGTATAATCCTAGAATGGGTGGATTGGAGCTTTTCTATTAAGTACCCACTATGCAATATGCTCAAGCTATTCATCTGGGTAGTTTTTCATGTGGATATTCTCCATGGTGGAGGCATTATAGTGAACACTGACTCCACTAGATTGAGGAAGGTCAATCCTTGAGATGGCCCATTTATCTTCTGCTTGAGCTTTTAGGAAAACAAGGGAGTCATTTATTTCTAGAGGAGACCATGTGGCCTTTTTTCATCATCATCTTATCATTACTTGTATTGTATTTTCATATGGAACATTATGATATAAATTCTTAGGATGGGTATTGATATAAATATAAATGAGAAAAATAGGTAAATTAAAGTGGTTTGGCTGTAATGAGTTTATACAATTTTTTATTATACTTATGTTTGATGTTATTTTAATTGTTTTCAAAGTATTTATTGTAATTTTATTTGTAATTATGGGAATATAACTTTTAAAAATGATCCATTTTTAGGGATTATTCATGTAAATTACCTTATTACTCATTCATTCTAAGATTATTTCTCTAATTTATATATTAGTATTTTGATATGTATAATAAATTAGTAATATTATGTAGATATATTTGTAAAATTAATTCCTTAATCTATTTGTGACATAAAATATTTATAGGACATATTTTTAGACATATTTTGTGAATGGGTCACTTAGTAGATTGAGTGCCCCTTTTAGGATATCACTCAAGGCTGATTTATTCTCTAAGTAACATTGGAAATTGTACTTGATCTGATTTGGTTAGAAGTTATGAGTCCTCTTTCTATATATTTGGTTGGAAGGCATGGGTCCCCTTTCATTTTTTATTTCCTTTTTAGTTTGAAAAACATTTTTATTTATTTATTAAATATTTGTGGTGTAAATTTTTAATAGTTTTTAATTTTATTTATGTATGTTCTATGTGGTTTGGAAATAAAAGGGAAATTCCTTTAATATTAAACCTTAGACTATACCAGTCAAAAAATTAGGATATTTTCAAGGTTTTACTTAAATGATCTCTAACCATAGGGTCACTAGTTGTATTTTCCACCATTATTACTCAATAAATAGATAGAATATATTATAAAGTTATGGTAACAAAACTAAAAAGAAGATGGATCATTAAATAAACTGATTTTTTGTGTAATTAATATTAAAAAATAGGTTGGTCTGTATTTGGTGATGATAAGACTGGTCGGTTCATTATCATTATTTTTTCAAGCGTATAATCATTTAAAAAAAGATTAAAAGTGATTGGTTTATTGTCAAACTTTTTTTTGTAAAAAAATTATATTATCAACCGAGTTTATTGTGATAATGTTTTATTCTAATATCTGCTGATGTTACACATAGACAGATTAGTGACTCTATTGCTTTTACACACACAGAAGGTTACTACTTAACATGCCAATATGTGTCTATATTAATGGGTATGTTGTGATATAGATGTCTGTAAAAATGTTATAAACATATACTACTTAAAATATTAAATACATGGTAACAATGTTGATGATAACCTATAGTATTATACCTCTACTTGTTAACATTCCCAATTTCCATGGATGTATATTACTTAACATGCTAGCAGTAGTAGATGTCTATATCTTAACATCACTGAATTTGGGCATGTACAGTAGTATATGTCTACAATATAAAATTCCTTTTTGCAGAGAAACTAATTAGTGTATCAGTCTTATATTAACAAAATATACTTCTAATGCTATTATACACACTGAAAGAGTGGTTATTTTTTATTTAAAGTATCAAGATTCCTGTTATGAAAAATTAGAAAACTGCTATGTATTTATACATTGATATGTGTTTAAATATTATTTTTTTCATACCCTTGGTAATGTTTTCATGATGATCAGTTTGAATTATAAACAATATTAAACAAATAATTGTTCGAAATGATTTCTAGAATTTTTTAAAACTAGTCATAAGGGGTTGTTTGGTTAAAAATTTATAGTGTTTTTTTGTTAAATGTTAAGTTGAAATTGGTATGTATTTAAGGTGGAACAATGAGAATGTTTTAATGAAACCAGAAATGATTATATTATATTATAAGATTTCTAAATTTAATTCATGTATTAATGATAATAAGTAAATCTTTTTAACCAATTTTAATACAACTCAGTTATGGTGGAAATGTTAATTTGAGACAATATAGTGTTTGGTGTCCTATTGGAATATTTTTCTATGAGGCGATGCTTATATTTGATTCATTTAGACTATAGATCATTGATATTTCTACTGGGATAATGGAAAAGTCACAATATATGTAGATCCTTTTATTATAGTTTCATTTATGTATATTTTGGTTTTAATTAATGCATATATTTTGTACTGATTTTTGGGTATTCTCTTCACTTGTGTGTGGTTTAGGTCTTAGACCAGAAGGGTGTGGCATAACAGTGACTTGAGGATCCACACTAATACAAAACATGACATGGTATTTTTATGGTGGCCTACTTGGGGTTGATCAATGATCTATGGTATAAGGAACTATTAAATGACCATGATTGGTATTGGATGACTTTATTTAAGATATGACATACACTTTTATGGGAGGGGATAGATGGGTCCTTGGTTTTTTTTCATTTTTTATGATATTTTTAGGTATCAAAAATCTTTATGCTTGTATTTATTCAATTCTTAGTAAATTCAATTAAAATAATTAATCTTTTTCTAAGATTGAACATGTCTGAAATGTGGATTCAGTTTTATAATTAAACTTGTTTTATTATAAATAATAAATTACTAAATATGATATGAAGTTATACTAGAACTAAAATTTTATAATTTTTATTTAAATATATTTTATAAATATATATTATATGTGGCTAATATTATTACCAATGGATAAATTTTTCATGAATATGTTTCTAAACACATTTACCAACATATATATTTTCTTTTGGTATAATTATATTTAAAACAGAACAATTTAATCTTCTATAATAACATTTAGCGAAATATTTTTTGTCGATAGTTTAGTGACCAAGACATATATGTTTTTAAAAAAATTTACCAATATAAAACATACTATTACCAACACATATGTCCCTATTGGAAAAAGTTAATTATTTATGTATAGTAATTTCAATATGTAATTCTATATTCATTTAATGCTATTTTCGATAACATGTATCACAAAAAACACTGAGACTAATTGAATAGCGATATAATTTATAAATATTAGTTAATAAATATGAATGGCATAGCCTAGACATGGATTGGTAGTTATAAATAGTTATAACCCCAATATGAAATTTATATATAAAATTTTTCATCATAAAAATTTATTTACTATGTCTTAGGAAATAAATACTCAATTTTGATTTATAAGATTGAAATTATATAAGGATATGAAAAAGCTAAAAATATGTAATTTTTTCTATAAAATAATTTTTTATATTATCTTATAATTTAATTAAAATGAAAATTTTAGGAACATTATATATTTAATTTCAAAAAAAATTATCATTTTTTCATCATATAAAAAAATTAGCATATATTGGATTTAGGTAATTTTTCAAAAATAGTTTATTATCGGATGAAATGTGAAATTAAGGGTTTTAAATTTAATATCTTTTTTATGACATTATCATCATATATGAATCACATGAAAATTTATAGAGCGATTTTTTTTATAAAATTCCATCTTAATAAAGAAATGCGGTGAATTTAAAAATAATTAATTTATAATTTTTTGTTTTAAATTTTTTGAGATCTAAGTAATGTTTATACTCAAATAATTTTTTCCCATTCACCTATTTGAATCATATATACATATAGTTAATTTAATTTTTTTTAATTAGTTTGAAATTAACATAGGTCACAAACTTGTACTCATATCTAATTAATTCCAAAGGAATCAACATTACAAATGAATTTTGTATATAATCATTTATATACATAAAATAGACATTTTTATTAAAAATGAGGATTCTTATATTTTACAAAAAAATATATTAAAAGTAATTTACTCCACTTATATGAATTGATTAATTTAAAATATATTCAATATTTGGAATAAAAATAAATAATTTTATTTAATTAGGTACAATTATATTTTCATCATAATGATAAGTAATCACGGTAAAACATTATCACTATTATAAGGTCTAAATATGGTTAATGAGTGGGTTACTATAATATATAGGAGCTAAATTATTATTAAATACTTGAGTAAAATATTATTAGTTTACTCAATTATGAATATTCTAATATTATATATGAATATATGAAAATTTGGAGGCACTTGGATTTATGAATAGATTTATTGTATATAAATACTTCAAGTTTTAGAATATTTCCACCCACCTCACTTATTAAAAGGATCCACCTCTCTGTTCTTCAAAAAACATTAATTCATTTATCCTGATAAATCCCTATAAAAATGTGTTCCCATCATTCATCCCATTTATCCTATAGTCCTGGTCTCACTAAAATACTAATTGAGAAGTCTTAACATGAATGCCAATGTAGGTTTTCAAAATAAGATCTATAACACTTTACCGAGATCATTCATTTTTATTTCTCATTGTACTACCTTCAAAACATTGAAAAAAATGATGATAAAATAATAAAATTGTCTTTAATATAAAAAATTATTAATTTTATATTACAACCATTTTTCATCTCTTTTACCATCTAATGAAAAATGAAATTATCATTCATGCATATGTAAGCACTACCATCACTACACAATCATATTGTTTAATTTTCATCACTTCATAATATGGTTTTTAGAAATGATTGATCAAGTGAATACATATAATATTTTTGACCTTATTATGATTCTTGGAATATATTATATTAATTACATTCTAACCCATCTATGATTTGGGAAATGGTAATATCTATCATGTGTACATGTGGAGAACAACCCCCAAAAAATTATGTGATTCATTTTTCATTTCCTATTTACATGGATGGTAAAAGTAATAGATATAGTAAATAATTATTATATTTATAATAATATAATTATTATATATTATTAAACATTTGTCTCTATTATTTTATTTTAATATAATAGAGAAATGGAAACATAACTCATGTGTACATACATACTACTGTCTCATTGGAATGATGTAATTCATTTTTCATGACCACATTTCAAGGATGGTTATAAAATAATATTTTATATATTAAAGTGATAATTAATATAAATGTATGATTTTGGTGATGATGGTACCCAAATCCATTTGACCTCAGTCAATGCACTTATGTTATTCTATAGTTTATGAACCTAACAACCATAAATCATCACATGTAAACTTAACTGATATAGTAAGAAAATAAAACCTGAAAATAAATAAATTAAAATGGATGATAATATGGGATTAAACATTAATAATGTTCTTAAGAAAGTATAGAACAATAAAAAATATTATACTACAGTTATAGTAATGAATAAAATGAATCATAACATCATGTACAATATTCCTCATTTCAATTTCCTTTCATTGAGACTTGTGAAATTTTTATCACCTGTTTTCATTTTGTGTGGTATTTGAGCTCCCTTATGGGTTTTTTTACATTCACTTCCAAAAAATTATTTTGTTCTTATTTCTACTTAAATTTCTATTCTTTAATGTTCTTTTGATTTAAATTTTATCTAAAACGCAATGGGTTTTTTCTTTAAAACCTCTTGTAACTATTTTTTTAATAATCTTGTTACTCCATGTCCATTTTCATTTAAATGATTAAAAATGTTATTATTAATTATTAAAATATTATTAAAGGAATTTTTCAACTACAACTTTCATTATTTATGATGGTTAAAATTGGAATCATTAAAACATTTTATGAATGGGTTATTTTTAATTTCTTTTCCAAGGGTACATAATAATATTCTTTACAATTTAAATGCACGTTCCCCATTTCCCACCATCATAGAAATTATTTGAAATCAAGAATCCTTTACAATATTCTAGAGCGTATAAATTGTAATCCTAATCAAATTATTATGGGAATTTATTATTTTGGAATATTTTTAAAATAAAATTATATTTCTAATTATTTATAAAATGACATCAATATTTCTTTATAAAGTCGTTTATCAATTTTTTCGACATTATATAATATTTATTTAAAATCATAAGGGACATAATCTAATGACAATATCTTCCAACATTCTGTTAATTGACAATTATATTTTGGTTATATTTATTTTCTATAAATATTTTTGACATTGTGTTTGCTAGTTATTCTATTTGAGTGTTTATGTGGATTATATACTATATAATGATTTATTTCTTTCATATGAATAATGAAATTTGAATAGTAATTAAGTAAGTGCAGACTACTATTATATATACCTCGAATGCATCGATATGTCTCACAAGACATGGTAGATTGGGTATTTGTTGTACGCTTACCTAGTTATTTATGGAGTCTTTAGATGAGGCCTTTTCAAAATTAATATGATTCCTTGGGAGAAGGATTTTATGGTGATATCATGATGTTCAACATTAAAATTAACATTATTTTGAAAACATTTATTATTTTCCATTTGATTATTTATATTTCTCATTGATATATTATATATCCATATTATTAATAGTTATTTAAGAAATATTTTAATTTCATAATATAAGAATATGATAATATGATTTAAAGGAACATTTATAATAATTTAAATGTGAAAGGTTCATTTTCATTGAAATGTTTTCATATTTTTTATTAATTCAATATTCTAACCCAAATAACCTAGTTTGAGAGGAAATGACATATGACCTCAGGCAAACCTCCCTCTAAGCTAGTAGATGTCGATTATAAGAGATGTTATAAGGTGGAATCATGGGGAGACTATGCCATCCATCCAATTGAAAATTAAAAAAATAAATCAAAAAACATGTAATTGTTATACATTCAAAGTCATAACCAATAACATAAAAAATGTATTTATGAATACGGAATGAAAATACCCCAGTTTTCAAACATTAAAAAACAATAATCTCTCCCAGTATAGTCACATATACAAATAATTAAATAGAAAATTTTAAATTTGGATATGTAATGCCAAGCCCCACTAAATATATATATCTAGACTCAACATGTTATTTCCCCCTCAATGATAAAAATTGGGCCTCAACCAAACCTTTATCTAAAATAAGTGAGGGATTATCAAGAACCCAAGTTCCATGGTATCCTAATAAGGGTCTTAGCACAAATCTATAGGGAACCACCATCATGGAGTTGTACTGAACTAATAAAATGAAGTTTTTGTTCATGTGAAAATAATTTTAGAAATTAAATATCCAATACAAAAACTACACTCACATAACATATAGTCACCTAGAACATGAAAACCATAAAAAATATACATTAGTTTGTGATTCTCTTACCATTCCCCAAAAAACTATGATATCCCTATTTATCCATCCTACTAAAAGTATATTCATAATGGATATAATAAGTAATTGAAGGTTACTCACATCATTGGTTAACTATATGTCAAGAATACATATTAATTTTCACCCCCAAGTAATCATGGTCTAATCTACCTTAGTATCAAATAGGAATCAAGTATAGATGAAACATTAAATAATTAGTAATTTAAGGTATATTATGCTCAGAACGCAAAATGCATCAAGTGAAATGACACTTAACACCCACTAGTCATAAAGTTAACATGTCAATCAGCATCTATTAGACATGGAGTAAACATCCTACATGAATTCCACTTGTCATCAGGTATACTCAACATCGATAAGGTAACCATAGAACCTAATACTAGATGTCACTGGTCAAGCCTCGAGGATACCAAACCCATATTCTATGATCTAGTCCATCATCTTCATCAAAATCCATTTACACTTCCACTCAATGGTAAATCATACCATGGTGGTTCACCAATCTTCGAACACCATTACAATATATAAAAAATCAATATGATATATCACACAATAATGAATAGAAAATATATAATAATATCATATAATATCATTGTGAGTATTTAGTAGAAACATAAAAGTACATGTGACCATCATAAAATATGGTCAAAAATGATACATATGCATACTCATAGATAAAAACATCATAAAGGGTCTGATGGGATAGACACTCAACCTCATGCGATCACTATCTAACATCGTCACTAGGGTATTCCAATACACATATCACCTTATGGAAAAAAGAGTTATCATTTAAACAGAGCATGACATATGACCATGATTCATTGTAGTTACACATGTGATCAAGATAAACTATTCTCTAATATGCTATTAGAACACACTCATAGAATCACTTTTTCAAATAATTCGTATATATTTTTATACAAGGGTACATATTCTTACACATAAAGGCATAACATTCAAGGGCACAACATATCACCTCAATCGTGAAAATAAACAGCTATATGTAAACCCAACCATGTGATCAAGCCTCGACCAATGGTATCCAGCATCATGATAGTGAACAAGTGTCCATCATGGACCTTGGAAACTTATCCATTCACATTTTGAATGGTTCAATTAATTAATCAAGGTATAATGATCATTAATTAATCAATAATTATTAATAATATTATTAAATTTTTATAAGTTTCATCCACCCAATGTGTCAAAACTAAAATAGAATTACAATAAGTATGTAAAAAACCATAGGGTAGAGTACCTGGGACCACCTACAACAAATTGATTCAACATCATACCAAGTAAATGCCAAAATATTTTCTGTAGTTTTCCATGTTTATTCATCCACCAATGATCGAATTGAGGTGTTACTCATTCCCAAATAGTATAAATAGTTAATAATAATTAATATATAATTAATTATGCTATTAAAACTGAATTCACATTCCAAGGTGAATGGAATGCATTCCAAAAGAAATACCAAATATTACTACCTATATGGAACCTTGATCAACTATCAATTGAAGGTATCTAACATTATTCAAACATCATTATATGATAAAAAAATTTCAAACAGTAATGAAACATAAACCAATTTCATATTATTTAATTGGAACCTTTTGAAGAAAATGATGAAAGTAACATACCATAGACATAATGTCATATAAGATAGTTCGAGTGGATCTCAGAACACTTCTGATTCAAATAAAATAAAAATACCAAAATAGATTTAATTCCATGATTTATGATTAATTGAAATTTATAAAAAAATAGAATAGATCATTGAAGGACATTACAACATCAAAACTCCCATTTATATCATGCATTCATAATCACATGACATCCAATGGAAATGTTGATCTAAATCTATATCATTCTTGAACATTTCAATAAATATTAGATAGAATTGGTATTCAATTGTTTATGTATGATCTCAACATCAATAAATCAGTGACTAAGACTATCACAGGAGAGAGTAGACATGTTGAATTGAGATAAAAATATATTATATGGGATAAGATATATAATGATAATTCATCGTTTTTGAACACCACATTGATATTCAACCATACATGGAAGAAGGAGGCCATGTTTGAGGATGAATGAAGGATCCCACTTTGATTTGAAAATTCATTGAGTCTAGATCAGCAGTATATATTAGATAGATAATAGTGGGATGAATTGAGGAGATAACATCTAAAAAATATTCAAAAATTCATCATGTTCGGTTATAAATAAGAGGTCATCAGGGACCAAAATTATAAAAACATTTCCACTCCAATTATTATCTAACCTACATTAAAAACGGCTAGAAATTGTAGGCTCTTCATCTGACTGGGGAGACTTGAATAGTTGCAGTAATTCTGACTAGCTCATCGGTGAGGTGGTGAGTTATATTGGGTATAATTTCATCAGTAAAAACCACCATCTTACCGATGGGTTTGACTAGAAAGTGCTACACCAAATGAAAAGTTCAACCCCCCCCCCCCCCCACTCCACTAATGAATTTTAAAACACTTAATGATGTGAGTTGTTATAGCCTCCCATCCATAGCAATTATCATCCTTGAAATTTTGTTGTATAATTTGAATCATGCCACCAGATATTCTAATATTTTCATCTATAATGATTTATCTACATTATATCATTGAACAATGTACACATCATCAAGGATGATCTCATATTAGAATTCATATCATGCCTCCCATGCGTAACCCCAAGGATGAAAACTAGAATAAAATAATCATATTGGAATCCATCATCAAGACCGTTGTCAATAAATCATTTAAACAAAACATGCCAAGGTGTCTTCAACCTATTCATCCCAAAGCATCACATAACTCTCCACAATAGGAATCTTTATAGTAAATATGATTTTTTTCAAATGATAGTCTAGAACTAGTTCAATCTCAACCTACTCAATCAAACACAAGACACAAGAAAAAAGATGATAACAGTCCTTGTTCCTGGTTCTGAGATAAACTAGTGAGTCTCTGCCACCCAATGAAATGTGTACACAAAAACCTTTATAGAAGGCTTGAGAAAATTTATAAAAAACTATTTTTTTCTTGACATGATGATCTTGATGTTATTCCAACCCACCACATTTGGGTTCACATTGATACTTTAGTCCGTATACTTATTTTCAAATTTCAATAAAAGGTACATACCTCACCAAATGATAGTCCAAAAACCATAGAACAGTATGCCTTAGTCCTCTTAAGAATCATTAAATAGATTAATGAACCTTTATAGAGTTTAAAATATCCTCAAATAACTTTTCCTAGTTCATTCTCTAATCGTTACACTATCCAAATGGTTCTTAGTCATGCATCATTGAATCACCTATGTGACTCCCTATAGGTTCTCACAAATTATAACCTAAATACAAATCCTATATCTAATATCCATAGAATTCTATAAATGAAATTAATATTATTCATTCATCATGGAATCTGATCTTTTTTTCCACCAAACATCATTCTCATATTGTAACAATTACCATTCCATTGTATATATTACACAAGACCATGACCATTCTCATAATCTCAGACATTTGAAACATTAAATGTTGATGTTTTCCAGCAAAGGGGTATATTTATTCTCTCCTTATGGTGGATTCATCAGTATACCCATCCCTTGACTTGTTCTTTACAGAACATAATGGAAAACTATTAATGTCTATTGATACCATATTGTTATGAAAACACTAATCACTGCACAAACCTGAATTTTTATAGAACAAATCATTAAAACCAATGATCCACTCTCAATGCACATAATTTTATCTAACATCCTAGGATCATGTTAAATATCCCATTCCTTATGGTCCTAATTCCCTCATACGTGTTGTTACCTTGAACTATAACATTTCCAACAATGAGAATCCTAGGTTGACTGCACAATGGTACCATGATATATTGTCAATTATATATTTTATTAAAGATACATAACCACTCATAGAAAACTCTACGATACCAATACAAATTATATTCTCAAAAAACATGTTGTTTTCTATTATCAAGGATAAAATTGAACTAAAAATTTTAGTGATCTTCTGCCACTAGCTCTTCCATTTCATCAGAACAACATGATTATTTCAAATATTCCAATCACCACCCCACTTTCAGTAGTAAAACTGAATATACATGCATCCAAATGAATGAATTCTAATACACCCTTTATTTTCTCAGTAAATAATGATGATACCACTCTAACTCCCAATAGCATTATTTAACAAAATTTCATTAACATCCATGAGAAAATAACATGCCTCATGGGATGTCCACACAATAACGTTCCATATCAACTAAACACAGAACTCTCAGAATCTCCTTCAGAAATGGTCATATACTTACAACCATGATTCACCCTTTTCTATTTCACACATGGGTGTTTATTAAATCCACTAAGGGTATAAAAACTCTCTAACTCTCCTAAGAATTCCACCTTGAAATCCCGCATTTAGTTTGATAGGAGTTACATTAAAAAATTTAGGGTCATGAAACCCATACTCCATTCCTCGATTCTAAAAGAATATGTGCATTGATAAACTTGACCATGTATCATGATTAATATCACTAAATGAGATTCCAACTTTGTAGTTTCAATTAAACTTTTAAGACCTTCCTTTATTCCATCAAATGGTTTCAAACATGAACATGGAATTTTAATAAATAAAAATATCCTTATGGAATTATCCATGATTATTCCTTTACAAGGAATATCCTTACTCATGTTACCTTCATGAAATACAGGAAACTATATATATATTAGAATGTATCAAATTTCTATGGCCAAAAGATCCTATAACAAAACCCAAACAAGGATTCACTATGGATCACTACTAAAAAAACATAATTTAGGTACATATCTAAAGACATGACATGAATTATTTTACCTTAGAATAATCTCATTAATAAGACATAGAATAATTTTCAATTAAACATAATTTCACTCGGGGATAATATATAAATATATATAGAATATAGTTTCCTAAAAATAAATAGGACCTATCTAATGGCTACTCAGACAAGGTTATAACAAAAGAAATTAATGACTCAAAATAGCCTAACAATCGAACTAAATTGTCTAACTATAGAGGGATAACATTTTAGTCACTATAATTGTCTTCATCATCGTCATTGTCATAAATTTAACCCATTTAATCCACACCATAGTCTCAAATGATGATCTATCGATAGAAGAATATCATAAGTGTTTAGATGATTATAATTTTACCAAGAACACATATGTGCAATTATAGTACATGTTTGTGACATTAAGCTATTTAGTCCTCCATTTTCAGTGAAATCACAAACAAAAAGAATACATTTCTTAAAGAAACTATCTCATGAATAAGATTCAAGTCAAATATAAAACTAAAATTAAAAATAGTAAAATATATATAAATTTAAAACTACAGAATCCATTTGTTCCCCACAAGGTGAAAACATATGAAAATAATAGTGTAAAATAAAAACAGCATTCCCTCTCCCATGTAAACATGAATACCCAAGACAAAGGTGATCATGAAAAACCAGACTATGTTTTATCACAAACTCTTGTACATTCCTATGTTTCATATCATCCATATTCAAGAAAAAAATAATCAAGAAAATTGTGATTCCATTTTTTATCATCCAGACCACAATCCTTGGGTCTGATCCAGAATTCCATAGTATATCAGGTACATATCCACATTCACCATATACCACCAACAAGGAGCAGAAGTCTCATATGGAATCATAGGGAGAGTATACCCAACATCATAGTGAACAATAGAAAATTAAAAACAAAAAAATTAAATGGTATAACATTAGATCTATAGGAATCCATTAATATTCCAACTGTATGGATGAATGTAGAAATTAAAGACCTAAATAGTCAAACCTAAAACATAAAATTTATCACCACTGGGTAGACCACAATTACAAATAATAAAATGTAAAAGGGGAAAATAGGTTCTGAAAACCAAATCATTGCCTCACCCTAGTATCTATACTATTCAAAAGATATCCTACTGAATGTTAATCCCAAGCCTTAGCCTAACCTATACCCTCATCAAGAGAGGGATGATTGTGTACCTTAGTGTCATGGAAACATTAGTAGGCTGTGAATAAAAAAAATTATGATGCCAAAAACATTGTAAAATATCCAATTATCAAAATTTAGTATTCATGCATGTGGTATAATCAACATATTGTAAACATGAAATACATATAGTATACTACCATATCAAAAATCACCAAGCACAAAAATGATAAAAATTATGTTCCAAGTGTTCATGCACTTAACAAGACACTATGAACCTCTGATGATTAGGATTCAACTCCATGCTATAGGGACAATCATAAATATTTCAAAAGTAATCAAGAAAATGTCCCAATCTTGGTCACTATGTATTGAGATAACCTATAACTCAGAATCCTCAAGGTATCGTTGTAACATGCCTCTTAGTGTCCAATAGGAATCATGTATACTTGTTACATGGAAACATTATTCATAGAGGGTATATTCCACTCATTATCCATTATGCATTGAATGAACATTATTATCTTCATCCACAAGTAATCAATTGAACATGCTTATCAACATTCACTAGTTCTTGAGTGGTCATTTTGTCCAGAATCCAATAGTCACTAAATAAATATGCTACTAAAAATATACAATGGTATTGTATCCACTAATTCCTGAGGTGATAAGTCAAATATCGAGACAAAGAAGCCCATACCCTATTCCCTAGTCTATCATCATCATCATAAACCCTTCATAGTCCCCCTCAATGGAAAGACCATTTAATCAGGGTCAAACTCTCATTGAATACTAAAATAATACCTCCAATGGAATTATGATATAACGCATGGTTGGGAAAATCATATATATATATATATATATAATAGAATATCAGAATTAGTATATTATAGAATCATTAAAGTATATGTGATCATCATCAAACAAGATAAGACATGTTTCACATGCATACTCATGGCATAGTGAATCAAAAAGGGTATCACATGATACACACACACCCAAATGTGATTACTATAAAGAACATTAAATAATTTATTCTAATAATTCTATCACATCAAGGAAAACAAGAGTTAACTTATAAATATATCTTAGAATATAAACTAGAATCATAACAGTTGTACATGTGATCATGATAAAAACAGTCTAATAGGATATCTAAGAAAACTCATTGAATCAGTCATCATATCTAACATTTATATAAATATATATATATATATATACAAAGGAACATGTTCATAAAAAATTGGGTATAACACATATGGGTAAATCATATTATATCAAGAATGATCCCCAATATAAATATATAAACTGACATATGTGACCATTTCTCCTCTATTGGTGGTCAAAATCAAGACAATGAAGAAATCTCTATCATGGCCCTTTAAAACATGTCGAATTACATTAATAATGCTTCCATGAATTAATTAAAATTTATGGATAATAAATTAATCAATAAATATTTATTATTCATGACACATTAGGAATTTAACGGTAATTAACCCAAGGTGGAGAAACTCATACTACATTCCAATAACAATTCAAAAAACTATAGGGTAGAGTAAATGGGATCACTAACCTCAAATGGAGTCAAATCTAGACAACGAATATCCCATTAGGTTTTTCCATGATTTCTAAGTCCATTAAACTTCCAAATATTTCAATATGGTCCTAAAAATTTCATGAATTCCAATTAATTTTTTATAATTGAAATATAATTAATTTAATGATTACATGGAAACTCACATTCAAATGAAAATTTCAAACATGTTTGTGAACATTCCAAATATCACCACCTATCTAGAACCATGAGAGACCATCCTTTGATGGTCGGTAACACAACTCTTAATTCATTCTAAAAAAAATCCCTAATATACAACAGTTAAGAATTGACTAATCGAATATAATTTAATTGTAACATGTTGAAGAGAACTAGAAAATAAATGTAACATAGTTTATTCATCATCCAACATAGTTCATTGAATTCCATATAATATCATGATTCTACGTTGTGAAAAATCCCAATACCAAGTCCAGGTCATAATGGAATATTTACTCAAATTGAAAAAAAAACAAAAGAACATATCATCATGGTACATAAATTCATCAAAATAAAAATTAATGGTAATTGTTAATAATAATAGAACACTATATAGTCCTTCCGATCCAAAACATCATCGTTATCAGAAAATTCAACCAATATCAAATGATATTTTTTATATGATTATTTATGTAACATCATAATAAATGATCAATAGGTGACAAATATGATCATAGGAGAAAGGATACATGGAGAATTGAGAAATCAATGGATCATATAGTCTATTACATAGAATTTGAATTCATGCATGATAAATGAAACAAAACTATTCCTCATACAATGTGTAAGGATTCCATGAATGATGGTAGTTGTAGGATCTCACCCAATTTCACCAACTCTTTTAGTATAGATCCACCCCAGATCAAGAAGAACTCCTGGATGGAGGCATAGAGGAGAAAACGTCCATAAAATCATAAAAATTTATACAAAATTATGTTATATCAATGGGGTACTTAGTGGTTTAAATGAAAAAAACACCCTGGTCAAAATCTACATAGTGCACCCCACAGGCTAACCTGTCGGGGTCCACCTTTATGACAGTGGCCCATTGGTAGGATAGTGTAGGCTCACAGGTGGCCTAATGAGGACTGATGGGTATCATTTCTTCTTCCTAGTTCACATGATAGACTATGTAGGCTCACCAGATGTCATGTGAGTCTTATTGTGATGTAGGGCCTTTTCCCCACCCATCATTCTAGTTGATCGCTACTATTGTTTCCCCAATAGATATGATCCTCCTTCGATCAATTATTATACCTCCAATCAAACTCCAAACATCCATAGAAGTATGAAATCGTGTAATTATGATGTTAAAATGGAATAGTCTATGTTCAACACCCATCACAGAAAATAAGTAATCAACCATAAGAAACTTTTACGTTCCTTCTAAATTTCACAATCCATAACTATGTGGTTCATTACAAGTGAAACCATCAAGAATTAGGATTTCTACTTCATTCTAAAATTTTTTATGCTAAAATTGGATCAAAAGGTGGATTTCAAGAGTAAATTAGATATTTTTTTAACATGGATATCATAAAATTATATGAAAAATTTTCTTAATAGTTTTAAGAAACATGAAATGGATTAAAAGACTCCCTTTAATTTTGTACAACATGGTATTCTTTTGTTCATCCCTTATTTTCAAAATATTTTCATAGATCATATGTATGTGTACAGAGTATAGCACAAAAAAATGTGAAATATCGTGAATGGGGAAAATGTTTAATGAATGAAACATGAGTGAAAAAATAAGAACCATATTTTTGGAAAATTAGAAATGTTGTTTAGATTTGCAGTTTGATATGGAATTGTTTTCCAAAATATCTAAAATTAATACCAAAAGATCCTCAAAATCCATGAAAGTGATTTAACTTTTATAAAAAATATAATAATGGGTGGTTTATGTTACATAGAATAATATATTGTATTATAGAAATGGTTTAGTTGACATTATAGGATATGATGTTGTTAAACAATAAAACATCTTAGGTAAATGTTATTTTCATAGATAATATGTAGGAAGTCTTATATAATGATGATGTTTAGTATATTATGGAATAATAATGATATTTTCTTGATTGAATGAATTTATTTTAATAGCATATTATGTGGTTAAGTATACCTTAGTTTTCCTCTCTCTCTGAAGAGGGTTTATTATGGTTTTATTTGAAATAATCAGACATACCATTTTTGGTTTCAGTAGATGTATAGAACTAGAAATAACTAGGTAAATTAAAAAAAAGTTGGATAATGTGGTGGTTGTATGAACATACAAATGGATAGTATGGATACTATTTTGAATTCTCATATGGTTGTTCCAAATCATATATATTGAGTTTTGATTAATAAAATAAACATATGGGAGTTTCCCAATGTACCAAATAAGAGATAAATAGTGTTTCATGTAATTTTAGGTGATAAATATAATGAATGTAAAAATTTTAAACATCTTATGTGTCAAGAATGTTTCATGAATCACTGAGGGAAATTTTTGAAATGAATAGGGTTATGTTATATATGTATTAATAGGGGAAATAGACCAATAATCTACAATGGAAAAATAATGAAACCACAATAAGGGAATTAATAAGGTCATACAAATAATTTTTTTGTAAGTAAATATTTTATTATGGTGATGATTAAGAATCTATTTATAACATAAAAACGTCATGAATTATTTTAATAGTTTTTATCATGTTCAATGTAGGAAAAATGATTATGTTGATACTTATGAATCTATGGATATGATTCATATTTCTGATTACTAAAAAATAAAATTATGTATTAAGAAGTAAAAACATTTCTAATGGTTTATGATGTAAATTGAATTATTGAATTGTATAAATATTGGGTGTTAATATTTATGATGTTGTGGAATTTTATTCAAGAGTTGATAAATACAATGGTGGTCTAATTTTCAATTGTATAGATACCATTTTGATACCATATTCAATTGTATTCTATGTTGATTAATAAAAAAATTTGAGATTCAAATTGGTTTTTAAGAAAAATTTAGTATTAAGATTTTTTGGGTTATCATGAGATATTATATTGAGGTAATTCGACAAATTGGTAAATAAATTTTTTGAATATATTGTATGATAACTATGGGGTAAAAAAATTAGTTATTTAATAGGTTATTAACATTATTTTTTATACATACTCTACATTGGGTTTTAATAAATTGTTGATTTATATATAACATTTTTTTAACATGTTAGTTTGTATAAATGTTATTGTTTGGAGAATGTTACTCTATTTCATGAAAATATTCCTTATAATATTGAAAACTATGTCATTAAAAATTGTATTGTGGATTTTTTGTTTAATGTTATTTTAGAATAATTTTATTATATTGTTTGGAATATTTTTATATTGTGATGAAACAATGTTTCTTTCTTCTATGGGATTGCCTTCAATGAAATTGATATTATTTTTCAGAAAAATGATTTAGTTACCTTGTGGTTGAATATATTATTTTATTTTTGTTTTTTGATGATTTAGGTTACATTGGAAAATGATTATTTTTATTTGTTGAATATATGATAGTAAAATATATATTTTTGGCATGTAACTTTATGAGGGACTATTATTATATAGTGATTAAGGGTATGTTTATCATGGAGAAATATGTTGTTAATCCAATTTAATCTCTGGGATTAAATTTATTGTAATATAATATTAATAGTTCTAAGTTTAGTTATTTATTGAATGATTTATATCAAATAATTGGTGTTTTTATTAAGGATTTAGAGTTTAGTACTGTATTTCTTCATATAAAGGTTTTTCCATGTGGGATATTATCTCAAAATTTTCTATTCATTTTTTCTTAAATTTATTGAAATAAGTGGGATAATTTTTCATCCTTTTATGGATCTTATAATCACTTAAAATTTTTGGAGATTTCGTAATGAAACATTCTTCTTACTCACTTATATATCATATATGAGATGAAGGACATGGATAAATTATCTTTAAAAAAACGAACGGTTGAAATTTAACTTATTTAATGTAATTAAGTCAAAAAGTTATGTTTTTTCATTATTTATTTTGATCGTAAAAGAATTACTCAAGTAAAATAAGAGTATAATAAATCTATCAGACCTCTACGGAATGTAACACTCAGCTATCAAGGTACGATATTGAAATATATTTACAGATGTGATCCTTATAATTGAACATAAAATGATATTGAAATAATTAATTGATATAAAGTTTTCATATAGTTTCGTGGAAATAAAAACTCATGATAAAATATATAATTAAGAATATCCCTTCGTCAAGATACACTAATTTTTTGAGAGAAAAATTTCAAATTAGGAGGATGTAATTTTTTTAAGAGTGGGATAATGTAAGAGAATAATATTTAAATATAGTTAATTATCCATAAATTGAATATTATGTATGGAAACCAATACCAAATTCAACATCAAGCTTAATTGTTCCATGATAAACTATATAAATATTATTATTTAAATGTTATAATTATAACCAAGTCAATTGATTAGATAGTATGAATCAGGGAAACATCATTACAATATATATATATATATATATATATATATTTTCTTTATAAAAATTAATTTATTAATTCATAGAAAATGTGTACAAAATTTTTAATTATAATAATGAAATTGTAAAAAGTTTAAGAGAAGCTAAAAATGGGAAATTTTTTATATAAAATTGTGTTTATTGAATGTTTTTATTTTAATTTAAAATATAATTTTTAATATTAGGATTTGAATATTCATAAAAAAGGAATAAATTTTGGTTTTATATAATCAATATTATCATAGAGTGAAAGTTTTTTTATTTTTAAGATGCGGATTGTTACTTTAGTGTATATTGGAAACAATTTTTTTAATAAAATGTCACTTATTTGAAATTATCATGTTATAAAAATAACTAAATATCATTAAAAACCTTTTTTATAGATAAACTATATATTGAATATGTAAAATAGTTATTTTAAAATTAAAATTTTAATCATAAAAAAATAATTTTTTCCATTTTGGAAATTTATGTGATTTTTTCTTCAAATCAAAACTTTTTTCAGTCCCTCTCTTTTAATAATGTTTTCGTAAAGCGAATTTCAATTTTGGTTTATTTTTTTGTTAAATAATTCTCATTAAATTTCAAATAATCTAAGTAATTCCATTTGAATCAACATTATAGAATATATTTATAAAAATTCATTTTTATGCTGATGACATATATTTTTATAAAAATAATCTATCATTTAATTTTAAAAAAATATATTACAAATAATTTGTATAAAATATTGGAATTGAATAATGTAAAAAGGAATATATATTTGGAATTAAAATTATTATTTTTAGTTAAATTTTTCAAATTAATTTTTTTATAATTAATATTAACAATTTAAATACTTTTCACAATGGTAAGGGTTAAAAAGAGGTAACTATAAGGTTGATATAAGAGAAGATGTTAAAATTATCATAAAACACTTGACAAAATTTTATTGGATTTTTTTATTTCAACAATATCACTCTTTAAATCAAAAATTTGATATTGTGGAACCATGTTACTTGATTAAATAAATATTATATATTAATATATCATGTATTTAAATGTTTGTGACCCACCTCACTCAAATAATTTATTCTCCTATCCTCTATTCATGACCCCACATTTACTCTTCTAGCTCACCCAATATCTTCCCCAATACTTTTCAAACATCCCATCATATAACATCGATGTCTAGGTCTCAAAAATAGACCAACGCCAAAGTCTTAATATCTAGGATAAATGAGGTTTTCCAAATAATAGGTGTCACTAAAAACAATCTTTTCCATGTTTAGTTTTTCTTCATCTATTTCTGAACCCAGTGGGAGTTAAACATATATCTTATATGTACGTACGAACTACCCACTCCACGTAAATATATAATTCATTTTTCATCACCAACACATATTTCTTATCCAATTTATTGATCAAATTAATATATATGATAATTATTACATAATTATGATTACTAGAAGATAATGCATTATATAACTTCATAAACATCCATTGTTGGAGAACGATAACTTTGTTTCGTCATTTGTGTAGACTATCACCTCCACTAAGTGATGTCATTATTTTTGCATTTCCACATTACATGTTTGAGTATAAGAATTGATATAATAAATAAATATGATATTGATAATATTTCTATGATTTTAAAATGTAACCCATTATACATTTCATTTCCTTTTTACCGATAAGAAAAATGGAAACATTGTTATGTGTAGATACAAACTACCATCCCCATTTAATTATGTAATTAAATTTTTTAGACACTATTATAGATAACACTTTTAAAAATACTAAAAAAGACCTATGTTAATGTAAAAAAAATTCCTACCGAGGAATAATTACAAGTGCTCTTCCTTTATCAGTGGTGGAAAAAGAACTAACAAAGGCCCTATATATCAGTGCTAGAAAAATGTGATGTTGGTTTTGATAAATGGGTCCTTTATTAGTGTGTATTATTAGGGAATATAAAGGGGTACTTTATCAGAGCTTAATATTTAGTGATGATAAAGGTAACCAATATAAGTTCATTTCCTAGCACCAATAAAGGTACCCTTTATCAACATTTTCCCTAGTGCGGATAAAGGATTCAATTATTCATTGATTTTTTTTCACTGATGAAGTAAAACATTTTTCCATGATTTTTTGGAACTTATAAAGGGTACCCTTTATTAGCAATTCCTCAAGCAATGATAAAGGCCATATCTCCTTCTCTAAAGCTACTGCACTACCGCAGCTATCCTAAAGACCTATAAAGAGAAGAATAATTAGAATACATAAATAGGTAATTAAATATATATAAAAGTAGATTGGAATACATATATAAAATTTAAATATATTTTCGATTAAAATATTTACATTTATGTCATATTTACAATTATAAAAATTACAATAATTAAAAGAAATCAAAACTAGCAGTCTTTCTCCAACAGTCAATCTCCTTATAAAAGAAAGTTCCTAAATTAAATTAATTTTTTTTAATAACTATAAATGATAAAATAATTTTAATTTTAATTTTAAATAATCCATGTATGATAAATTATATTTTCAACTACTATGTATTTTAGTGATATAATCAATTAATAATTCATCAGGTTGACGTGTGGTCCATTCCTACATGTCACAAAAGGATTATAGATCATTTTCTATTTGTTTGAAAACAATATCACCTTATTTTCTTGATTTTATATATGGGATAAGTTTCATTAAAGTAAAATGGAACTTTTATTGAAAAAATACACCTTGATTAGTATCGAACACATTGTTTGTTATATTGACTTGTATTCAATTCCTATACATTCAAAATGATATATGGATCACTTTCATATGTTTGAAAAAAAATTGATCCCATTTCCATAGTATTTTCTTTGGGACACATGTTTTAAACATAAATGGGTTTTTTATATTTTAAACACAAACTCCTAGTCATACTCTCCACAACTTTTATTTAATTTTTCTTCGGTCAATCCCTATATGTCGCCAATTATTTAAGAATATTTTTCGAAATGTTTGAAAACAATTCAAGCTCCATTTATTGGTTTTTAATAGTCAACATTCTTGTAAAACTAAAATTAAACTTCTATATTGAAATCATGAACTTCAATTCATACATCATCTATCAATTTGATGCATGGTAGACCCCTATATATCACAAATTAATTATAGTGTGTTTTTATAATGTTTCAAAATAATAGGAGCTCGTTTTCTATTTCTTGGATATATGATATGAATTGAAAATTGAAATTGAACTTTTATATTTTAAACACACCCTTTAAGTCATACTAGTATCCTCATGTTTCAAATTAACCCGTGGTCCATTTTTATATGTAAAAATGAAATATTGATCATTTTCCTAATGTTTGAAATTTCTTGAGCTTGTTTTCTCAGTTATGGATTAAAATGAAACTTTTATATTTAAAACTCTAACTATGATCCATACATCCCACATTGTGTGTCATATTGATATCTATTCAATTCCTAAACATAAAAATAAAATATGGATCATTGTCCTTTGGTTTGAAAAAAAGAGCATGTTTTCTTAGTTTTGGCTATATTACATGTATTTTAAACTAAAATGGAACTTTTTTATTGATGACCCACACATTGAATCATAACAGCCACATCATGTGTTGTATAATCGTGTGATCTATTCCAACACAGTACAAATTACTTATGGATAACATCCCTAGTGTTTGAAAACAATTAGATATTTTTAAATATATTTAGATATTTGATATGCATTTTAAAATAAAATGGAAGTTTTATATTAAAAACACACACATCGAGACATGTTTTACACATTTTCTATTATATTGATATCTTCTTAATTGATACATGACAAAAAATAATAATCGATATTTTTTCTAATGTTGGGAAAAAATTGGATCTCATTTTCTCAGATTTTTCTATGTGAAATGTATTTAAAACTAAAATGGAACTTTTATTTAGAAAAACCATTATTCATGTCAAACCGACCACTTCATATCTCAAATTTATGGGTGGTAAATTCCTACATGTCAAATATAAATATTGAATTTTTTTCAAAATTTTGATAAAAATATGTGTTCATTTTTTATTTTTGTGTGTGTGATATGTGTTTTAAACTAAAATTAGACTTTTATAATGATAATAAGCACATTCATTCACAATATCCACATCATGTTTCTAATATGTGAGCAGTTATTTCCTACATGTTTCAAATTAATTATATATATTTTTCTAAAACATTGAAAAAAATAAGTGCTTGTTTACTTAGTTTTGAAAATGTGATATTTTTTAAAACTAAAATTTTGCATTTATATTTAAAACATACACTTAAAGTAATTTCAACCACATCATGTGTTAGATTTTTGTTCTGTTGATTCCTACACATCATAGATATAAATCCCATCTTTTCAGAGAGGTACTGATTTTTTTTATTGTTGAGAATAATTATTTTATGCTAATAATGAACATTAATGGATAAAGAGTGTCCTAGGAGAGCATGGGGCTCATTCAGAGCCTAGAGTTCTGGATTTTGATGAGGCTGAGTGAGTCGCATGGTTATTGCATAGTTAGTGGTAACTGTCTGACATAACTGTGTGGGAACATAGTGTCCATATAGAGGCATTATAGTTTTTACACAACTATGTGGGTTAAGGTGGAGGAATGTGTGACTTTTTATAGACAAGTCGTAGATCCATTTCACATGGGATTTACATGATTTTTTAAACCATGAAAACATCTAGTGAATAGGGGATCTATAGGAAGTAGATGTCACATGGTTGGCCAACCGTTTGGACATCCATGCTTCCAAACTGTGCAGCCCCACTTTTAATGGGTATTTTACTATAATTAACCTTAAATGTTTTCAACCCCTTAGTATTTCTTCCCCTTCGTTTTTCTCTAGCAGTCATGTGAGATATCACCTCCTCAATCCTGCCAAGGATTTGTGATATCTCATTGGTATGATCTCTATTTTCATTGTTGTCAGATGAATTTAGAAGATTATGGTAATCTCTACATTCCTTTTCCTTCTAGTTATATTCTCTATTCATATCTGTTGTGATATTTTGGTGTGATATTATTTTACAAATATTCAAGGTATATCTCGGTTCTTCCATTTTTTCTAACACATGATAGATTCAAGGGCCAGAAATGGGCGAGGTACAATCTATGAAGCTAAGTTAGTTGGTATAGCTTCTTTCCATAACATTTATTTAATTATATATTTTTTGGGTTTCGTACTGTGTGGTATAAATTTTTGGTGACAACTCCAAAATGATTAATTAACTAAATTTAATGGATTTAACTTTCTCTATTTGTTCCTAGATATTAGAGGATTAAATTTTGTGGTGATGGATTTGAGATTATCCAAACCATTGGTTGTTCCCTATAAGAGGGGATTAAAATTCCTTATTCCGCAACTTGTTAAACCACCTTTGAGGTTTGTGGTTTCTTGTGTGAGAAATATAATTCATTATAAAATGATTAAATAAATGTAAGGCCAATTTGATTATTCCCAATCCTTTATTACATATCTTAATTTTATTGACTTAAATTTTTTTCCAAACTTTTAATAATGCATGGGGGTTATGGTATTAGTTAGTTCTAAACATAAACTTCTCATTATTTAAGATGAGGGAGATACAAGGGTATGGATTTAAAGATACCCTTAATGGGATCCACATTATATTAATTAGAGTTATTATTGAATTGTACATGAAAAATGAGCAATACATGGAATACCATAGAGAAGCTCCCAAAGAAACTTTTAGTACCATAATTTGAGTGAAACTGGTTCCCCAAGGGTGGCCATGTTGGTGGGCTCGGTGGAAATATGGTTATAATATTCCATGAGTGGTACTCAGTTCCCTATGTGAGATATTAAATATAGACTCATATGGTTTTTACTTTTCATCACACTATGTTAGGAGTGATACATGGGTTTCCTTTCATGGAACACCTTGTACGGAGTCTTACAACATCATGTGTTATCGTGAACCCAAAGTGGTACTTGGGAATCAAATTGTGGGTCTCCATGGATTGGATTAAGGCTAATTTATAATTAAATCAAATGATAAAATAAATAATGATGATCAAGAATGCACGATATTATAATCTGGATGCACCCTCCATGCCAAATCACATTCTTAGGCTTGGTCAATTATGGTCTCTTGTGTTATGATGACCCTTTCATTAATCATGTCACACTTCTGCATGTTCACCGTGGTTCAGACATCCAAATTTGGTTTATGTTGGTAGTTGTGGTCAGGTATCCATATAGAACCTAAACTGACATGTTTTATTTATTTATTGACTTGCATTTATTTATGAAACACTTCTCATTTAATATTGACATACTAAAGTGATCTATACCCCATTGTTCATGGACCACAGAGTACATATAACACCCTAATTAGGACACATTTAGTACCAATGTAGACTTCAAGGCTATAGGTGTAGAAAAATTGAAGCATATGGATTCAGATTCTTGATTTTTAATATTAGTATGTTATATGGGAGTATAGGTTCAATCCTACGATTGAGATTCTAGTAGTTTCATCTTTTTATTATTTTTTATTTTATTGTATAGAATGTGTTATTTACATTTTTCCCCTGAATACCATATAATATATTTAATTATGGAGGCATTACATGTTCATCATCATATGTGTGTACTTATTATTCAGATTTTTCTTTTTTATTTCTTGGGATTATTTACGATTTTTCTTCTCCTTGAATGATATTTTTACTTTATCTATTTTCAATATATATAAATATTACCATTTTGATTCATTGTGACCCATGAGAGAATAGTCTTTCTATGGACACACCCCATGACCTCGATGCTAGTCAACAACCTCTAGCATATAGGTAGGTGCACTTGAGGTCTTGTGGCCAACAAGATCGGGTTATCTTTTAATGGTTTCTAGGTTGGGATTCTATAATGTGGTATGAGATCCTATTTTCTATTTTCTCTTAATATATGGGTATTAGAGGGGAGACTATGATGTATTAGAATTTGGTAATGATCCTTTTCCTCATAGTATAAAACCCACAAACAATAGAAATCCAAATTACCTATGATGGGATAATAATGGTATTGGTTTCTCCTATTACAGTTCCACAAATATAACTATTAGGTGACACACATGTTTCTTGAAAATAATTGTGTGGATGATATTATTATTTTTTATTACATTACTTGGTCCAATGAGATGAGGGAGTATCATGTTATTCATCATATTAGGAACCTTAGGACTTATATGACATCATTTTTCCATGACATGTTTATATTCTTCATGCATTTCATATAATGCAAGTGATTTTTGTAAGTGCCTTTATAGTTGGCTATTTGGAGTGTGCTAACATTTCTTGAAGTGAAAACATAAATGGATAAATTAATTTTACCGCATCAATTTAAATGGTGTTTTACCATATATATTGATGATGAAAACTTAATTAACCAAATTATAGAATGTTTGAGACATAAACCATTTGTTCTATGGAATGAGAAAATTTGGATTTGATTTTTGAATTGAAATTCAAAATTCTAAAGAATATACTTATATAAATTAGGAATGATGATTCAATTAATTAAATCATTTATCATGGCCTAATACATTCTGATACTTGATGTAAAGGTCGATCATAGTTACATGGCATACAAATTGAAATTTATAATGTGTATGAGATTTTATAAATTGGGAATGGTGACATTTAACCTAACCATGATATATATATATATATATATAAATGAGTATGAACTCAAGTATAATTTAAAATACTAAATGAAAAGGTTATACATAAATGGGGACTTTAATTGAAATGTAATGTGTGTATTCCACTATACCATGCAATTTACTATACATATACAAGAACCGTATTTGGGTTGTTGAGACCTTTACCCTGACCAAACCATAGTTGTGGGTTGTAGGATATGTCCCTTTAGTATTCTGTGACATTTCATACCACCTTGACCTGGCATTAGGGTAAGGAAGAGTGGTGCAACTCTTGTATATGAGGGTTATTTACATGTCCTATCATGTAATATTATTTCCAATCTATAGTTGAATCTTAACTAAGGAGTGCATTTGGAAATTGTACAGTTTTTTCAAACTGATGTCCTCACATAATACGTTGACACTACTGGAATTTTTTTTATTTTCAATGGGCTATTTTTGATGGGATCCCGTCGCAAATAAGCTTTAGCAACGGGGTACCGTCGCAAATAGCCCGTTGCAGAAAACAGCATCGCAAATACCATTTTTTTGTGATGGGATCATCACAAATAATTCTTCTATTATATACATTATATATAAATAAACTTATTGTGATGGGCCCGTCGCAAATAGTATTTGTGACGGGCCTTGGTACCGTCGCAAATAGTGTTTAAAAATATATATTTAAACTATTTGAGACGGGATCCCGTCGCAACAGGTCCCTTCGCAAATAATAACTGAAGTAAAAAAATATTTAATAAAATTATAATTAATGAAAAAATAATATTAATATTATTAAAATAATAAAAAAATAAAAAAATATTAAAATTCTCAATATTCTCAAAAAATATATAAAAATTTCATAAAATATTATTATTATTCTTAGTAAAATAAACAAACATTAAAAAATATAATACTAATAAATATATTTAATAAAATTATGATTAATGAAAAAATAATATTAATATTATTAAAATAATAAAAAATTATTAAAATTCTCAATATTAACAAAAAATATTAAAAAATCATAAATTATTATTATTATTATTATTATTATTATTAGTAAAATAAACAAACATTAAAAAATATAATAGTAATAATAAATAATAAAATATTTAAAAAAATTAAATTATGCAATATTCACACCAATATAAAAGACAGAAACTGAAAATAGTTCATATTATAACAAATCTTGAATTCGAATATTTTTAACATAAAAAAATCATTGGGGTTCATCTTCTGGAGGAGATGGAGGAGCTGTAGGAGATGGTAGAGGAAACTTCATCTCTAAACTACGAGTTATATGACGCATGTACTCCATCTGCTCATGATGTTGCTGCTGCCATCGACGCATCTCCTCATCGTGGTGTTGTTGCTACTGCTACTGTTGACGCATCTCTTCATGCTGCTTCTGCAAACTCTCTATAAGCTCAGCCTGAGTTTGCAACTGCTCCTGATACTGTGAGGCAAAAGATTATGCCTCTCAATGAGCTCCTCTCGAGCTGGATGCCGACATCACAGCAATACCATAATAAGTACTAGGAGTCACATGAGAGCCGATACCAACTATTCAGCCCTTCTCAAAGCCATACTGAGTTGCCTACATCCATGCCGCCTCATCGAAATGGTGAGCACTGGTCTGATCAGTTGCCTCGTCCTAACTCTCAGCATGTTTCTGAGAGGTCGCAGCCTCATATGACTCCTTCAATTCCAATTTGAAATTAAAATTGTGAATATATTTTATGCAGTTAATTTTCAAACTGAAAAAATAATATTAACCACAATCTGACGTTGGCGATCACCTCTAATCTCTCTAGTGGCTGGATCATTGTACATCCTCTGATAAACATCGTACTTCATAATATCAGGATGCTCGACTTCCTATAAAAATATAAGATAAACTATTTATATTTAAAGTTATATAAAATATTTAAAAAAGATTCTTACCAGATGCTCTTTATGTGTACTGAATGTACAGCTACCAGCTCGATGTGTCACCTCCTGTCTCCCCCGGTTCTGTCGACCCACTGAAGACCTCCTCTGAAATGCACCACCCAACCAGTGTAAACATAATCCATCCCAAACATGAGATGAAATGTACTCTGGTCGGTGGGATCTATAAGACTCATCAAAATCTGTCAATCCTGCATTTTTAGTGGTCCTCCTTCTCAAATTGTGAAAAAACTGACAGAAACAGTCACGCATAGATGCCTCCCATGCCGAGTGGATAGCGTCACGCATGCTATCATCGATGGGATACCATAAACCCTTCAAATAATTTATAATATCAGGTTATTAATAAAATAAGTTTCAAAATAAATATTATTTATTTACGTACCATCCAATGATTGAACATGTCGAGGTGCACATCAATGGGAATCTATTCTCATATGATCCATGGCTGAGAAAAATAATTGCGCAAGATAGCGATCCCCTATCCAACAGCTACATGTGCAAAACTGTGAAAAAAGAATAAATAATCAAACAATTAGTATATATATAAATTAATTAATGAAATCTAACTAAAATATACAGGTTACCATACCTCTGTGTGAGTGGATCGAAGCCAAGATGTGGACGTCGCTCGGGGATAGGTTCGGGAATCATCAGTTGCGCAAGACCGCGCCCTCTCCGTGTACCCCCTAAACCGCTAGTAGGCTGAGGGTTAGATGATCCTAAATCCACCTCATCCAAAGGTAGCTCAGCCTCCTGTAACTCACGATATAGATCAGGATCCATATAAAACACAAAATGATTATTGTTAGCAAATAGTTGAAAATAACTATTATATATAGATATATATTAGTTATGATTATAACCAGCATTTAACTGTGTCAATGTTCAACTTTGTCATCATCTTCATATCTGGTGATGTTAATATCTTCATATTCTTCCTCGACATCATCAATATCCATATGAGTTTCAATTTCATCATCTCTTGTCATTTCAAATTCATTTGTAACATTATTAACATCTTCGTCGCCATCGACCCTTAATTATGGGGTGTCATCATCGATATTAACGTCTCTTTGTAAAAAAGATAGATTTTGAGTAGTCTCTTGAAAAAAATTCAATTCCTTCCACTTCAGCAGAACCACATTCAGTTTGAATAAACTGATTTTCCCGGGATTTCATTTTTATTATGCTCCACCAATCACTCAGGTCTCTTGAAGTAGCACAGTACTTTGCGTAATAAATTTGATGTGGCTATTGAGCCAGTAAAAATGGTTTATTTACTTCAAGAAGACTTTTATATTTAATATCGATGATTCCATGAGTTTGATGAACATGATAGCCTCTCTCAGTATCCAACCACCGACATTTAAACATCGTTATGTAATTCTGTCCTAGATAACACAACTCAATAATTTCATCCAGAATGCTGTAAAAGTCAACTTCAGTTTCTCTATGATGCGATCATCTCAAAAAAACTCCATTTTTCATTGTTTTTTTTGATTCCCCATATACACATGTATGAAATCGAAAACCATTCACCACATATGCATTATAAGATTTAACCATTTTGGATGGTGGGTTACTCAATATACACAGTCTCTTATAAATTTTATTGGCATGTTGTGACACCTAAAAATTTGTAAAACAATTATCAATATAATAAATAGTAAACTGAATTGATATTAAACCATCAATAATTTATGTTACCAGTTTTCGAAACCATTGAGAAAAAAAAATTTGTCTGCGTTCTTCAAGAGCAGCTGCTGTAATTTGTGGAAGTTTTTTATTGACATGATTATCATATAACCTATAAATAAAATAATTTTACATAGTATAACATAAATTATATAATAAGTGATAGAAGCACTCACAGTAGAAATTATTTCATTTCTTCACAGTTGAGTAGAACATATGTATGAGCTCTGTGATGTTCATCGTCTGAAAGCCATCATTCTTGAACTCCACCGAAGCCAAGATTTGGATGATTAAAAACTGATAATTGATTGTCCATTTCATCATTAACATTTCCCCTATTCCATCTCATGCGGTTGTGTTTTTAGGGATATTCAGATTCAAAATAGTGAGAGCAGAAAAAAGAAATTTCCTCTTGCAAATAAGCTTAAGCAATTGAGCCTTCAACTGATGCTTTGTTACGTAATTTTTTCTTCAATTTCTGCATGCATCTATCGAATGGGTACATCCATAAAAACTGTACTGGACCACCACATTTAGCTTCATGTGGAAAATGTAATATCATATGTTCTATTGAGTCAAAGAAATCTGACGGAAAGATTTTTTTTAGTTTACATATAATTAGAGAAACATCTTCTTCTAGTTTTCTTAGCGCATCATAGTCTGTTGTCGCTACACAAATGTCTCAAAAAATATGATATGTCTGTTATCGAATCCCAAATCATAGAATTCAACAAACCTCTGAATCCAATCGGCATAATTATTTCCATTATAAAATGATAATCATGACTTTTTAATCCGGTAATATGACCATTCTTAACACATCTTCCCAAATTGGAAGTGTATCCATCTAGAAGTCTCAAATCTGAAATTCACTAAAAAAATAATAAGAGACTCTCTTTGGATAGTGTATAAGCTACTTTTGGCTTCCTTAACCTCTGTGATCTGACATTTTCAAATAGTTCAAGTTCCGGTCGCCTACAAATTTGGGCAAGATCTAATCATGCTTTTACAGTATAATTGGTCTTACCTGGTGTATCCAAAACTATATAAAATAAATTATCAAAATAGTTCTTCTCAATATGCATGACAACCAACATGTGGCGGACCAACAAATCAGACCAATATAGAAGATCCCAAAAAAATTCTCCATTTTATCCAATTATGTTCTTTCCCAAAGCCATGAATTTTCTGTTGGTTTACTGTTAGCCCAAATGTGATGGTAGGTAATGAAAATACAAATGATTTTAACATTGTACCTGAGATCATTTTTGGAGGTTCATCCCTTTCAATTGTGTCTTTTCTGAAATGAGATTTGTTCCTTCAAAAAGAATGATCAGTTGGAAGAAATCTGGGATGACAGTCAAAATAGCAAGGTTTTTTCCCATTGATGAGCATAAAGGCTTTGTTTTCTTTCATACAGTAAGGACATGATTTCAAACCATGTGTACTCTAGCCAGATAACATTCCATATGCCGGAAAGTCACTAATCGTCCACATCAATGCAGCTTTTAATATGAAATTTTGTTTTGCAGTGACATCATATATACTAACACCATTACTCCACAATTCATTTAACTCATCAATCAATGGTTTCAAATAAACATCAATATTCTTTTTCGGATGTCCTGGGATTAATAAGGTCAAAAAGATATAGGGCTCCTTCATCAACATCTATGGAGGTAAATTGTACGGAGTTATAAAGATAGGACAACATGAATACTGACTACCATAAGAACCAAACGGATAAAAACTATCAGTATAAAGACCCAATCGCACGTTTTGGGCTTCTAAATCAAAAGACGGATACAGACGGTCAAAATGTATCCATGAATCAACATCATATGGATGATTCAAGCTTTTATTGGTTGAAATATTGGTTTTGTGTCATGACATCATTGACACTATGTTCTGAGATATAAATAAATGTTGCAGCCTAGGTGTAAGGGGGAAATATCTCAACTATTTTACAGAAATCGATCTAGACTTCCCCGGTTGAGCTTCTTTATACCTCGATTTTCCACATGTGGGGAAACTATCCAATGACTCATTTTCACCAGAATATAAGATGCAATCATTTTCACATGCATGAATCTTCCAATAACTAAGGCCCAGATTACAAACCAACCTCTTTCTCTCATAGTAATTTACAGGCAACACATTTCCTTTAGGTAACAGTGTTTTAACTAAAGAAAATATCTGATCAAAACCATTTTTTGACATTGCATTATCTGATTTAATAGCCATAAATTTTACAGTCGCTTCTAATTTACTTATCTTGCAACCAGGATATAATGCATCCTCAACAGACCTCAACAACTCATAAAATTTAGATGGTGTCAACTTAGGAGTTAAATCAATACCATCTTGAGTTTCAGTTTGTTGAACAGATGAACCTAAAACATCATGTACTAAATTTTAAAAGCGAGATGGATCCGGAATCAAGTTATTAGTATCTTCTCTAGAACTGCGTTCACCGTTTTGATACCAAAAAACATAATCTGGTTGAAAACCAAACCGCAAGAGATGTCCCCCAACCTTGTCAAATGTGTTAAACGTTCTCAGAGCACATTTTTTACAAGGACACTTAATTGTGCCTTCTGAAACATATTCTGGTTTTGATGATACAAATGATAAGAAAGCTTCAACACCCTCAATATATATAGGATTTAAACCAAAACCATTTTGATTTATGTGCTGATTTATCCAAGAATGATCATCTAATAATGACTGATGTCGAATTCCTTGTTCCATATTTTTCTACAAAATATAAAATCATCAATGTTTTTGAATAATTTGAAATTATAAAAACACTATCAAAAAAAGAAGATAAATAGTTACAACTATTTCTTAATAATTACTATTAAATTTGGGCGACACAATTTTCAGTGGATTGACAGCTCCTCTTTTGTCTGATGGCTCATTTACTTGCATCTTTCTCACACTAAAAACACAACGAAAAATCTACTCGGAGGTACTCTTATTCATTCTCGTGCATGCGAGAATGTATAAGTGTACCTCCAAGGAGATTCTTCATTGTGATTTTAGTGTGAGAAAGATGCAATTAATGAGTCATCGGACAAAAGAGCCCCCTTTTCGTCGATGAATCATCTTCTTACAACTATCACCTACAGAAAACATTATGAAAAATGTGGTCCTATGAATGCATATTCAAACTCATGCATACAAGATTGGATATGCATGCATAGAATCATACTTTTCATAATGTTTTGAGTCAGTGAAAGTTGAAAGAAGAAGAGTCATCAAGTAAAAGGAGTGTCATCAATCCACTGGAAATTGTGCCAAGTTATTACAAGTTATTATAATTTATTACTATTTATTACTATTTATTGCTAATTATTCCTATTTATTGCTAATTATTCCTATTTATTGCTAATTATTCCTATTTATTACTAATTGTTCCTATTTATTTCTAATTGTTCTTATTTATTGCTAATTGTTCCTATTTATTGCTAATTATTCCTATTTATTTCTAATTGTACTTATTTATTTCTAATTGTTCCTATTTCTTCCTAATTGTTCCTATTTCTTCCTAATTGTTCCTATTTCTTCCTAATTATTCTTATTTCTTTTAATTGTTCCTAATTGTTCTTATTTCTTTCTAATTGTTCCTAATTATTACTAATTATTCCTAATTGTTGCTAATTGTTGCTAATTCTTCATAATTGTTGCTAATTCTTATTTAGTGTTGCTGATTGTTGCTAATTATTGCTGATTATTGCTAATTGTTTCTAATTCTTGCTAATTATTGCGAATTCTTACTAATTATTGCTAATTCTTGCTAATTGTTCCTAATTCTTGCTAATTGTTCCTAGTTATTGCTAATTATTGCTAAGTATTGCTAATTATTTCTAATTATTGCTAATTATTGCTAATTATTTCTAATTATTGCTAATTATTCCTAATTATTACTAATTATTACTAATTATTACTAATTATTACTAATTATTGCTATTTATTACTATTTATTACTAATTATTACTAATTATTACTATTTATTACTATTTGTTACTATTTATTACTATTTATCACTATTTATTACTAAATATTACTATTTATTACAATTTATTACAATTTATTACTATTTATTACTAATTATTACTATTTATTCCTAATTATTGCTAATGATTACTAATTATTGCTAATTATTACTTATTATTTCTAATTATTACTAATTATTACTATTTATTACTAATTATTACTATTTATTACTATTTATTACTATTTATTAATAATTATACTATTTATTAATAATTATTACTATTTATTGCTATTTATTACTATTTATTACTATTTAGTACTAATTACTACTATTTACTACTATTTACTACTATTTACTACTATTTACTACTATTTTCTACTATTTTCTACTATTTAGTACTATTTATTACTATTTATTACAATTTATTACTATTTATTACTATTTATTACTAATTATTACTAATTATTACTATTTATTACTATTTATTACTATTTATTACTATTTATTACTATTTATTACTATTTATTACTATTTATTACTATTTATTACTATTTATTACTATTTATTACTAATTATTACTAATTATTACTAATTATTCCTATTTATTACTAATTATTCCTATTTATTCCTATTTATTCATATTTATTCCTATTTATTCCTATTTATTCCTATTTATTTCTATTTATTCCTATTTATTCCTCTTTATTACTATTTATTCCTAATTATTACTATTTATTCCTAATTCTTACTAATTATTCCTATTTAATACTAATTATTTATAATTATTCCTATTTATTACTAATTATTCATATTTATTATTAATTATTTCTAATTATTCCTATTTATTACTAATTATTCCTATTTATTACTAATTATTCCTATTTATTACTAATTATTCCTATTTATTACTAATTATTCCTATTTATTACTAATTATTCCTATTTATTACTAATTATTCCAATTTTTTACTAATTATTCCTACTTATTCTTATTTATTGCTAATTATTCTTATTTATTACTAATTATTACTATTTATTTCTAATTATTACTATTTATTTCTAATTATTACTATTTATTACTAATTATTACTAATTATTCCTATTTATTACTAATTATTCCTATTTATTACTAATTATTCCTATTTATTACTAATTATTCCTATTTATTAAAAATTATTACTAATAATTTCAATTTATTATTACAAATAAATACTGTTAACAAAACAATTTAAATCTAATTTAATTACAACTAATCAAAAAAAATAAAATTAACATAAAAAAATGAAAGAAATACTAAATTAAATAAAATATAAATACCTTTAAACTTGATCTCCTATTGATGTAGACGGTTTCACAGCTTTTTTGTGAAAAAAAACTAACTCACACAAATTTTTACTGTGAAAATAGGGTTCAGAGAGAGAGAGATTGAGAATTGAGAGGAAGATTTGAAAAACGGATGGGGGGTATATGTAGGTTGGATTAGTTGCGACGAGACCCGTCGCAAAAACTTTCGCCTGCATTAATTACAGTTGGCGGTTAAAAGAATATTTGCGACGGGACCCGTCGCAAAAGGTACCTGCCGACGCACTTTTTGCGACGGGCCAACATCCAGTCGCAAAAACATATTTATCGCCACCAGGTATTTGCGACGGGTCCCATCGTAAATACCCTCCGACCGACGCACTATTTGCGACGGGGGGATTCCCCCGTCGCAAATAAGCTTCCCGCGGTTAACCATGCTTAACTTTTTGGGACGGGACCCCAAATCTCGTCGCAAATAACAAATTATTTGCGACGGGCCGATTCCCCCGTCGCAAATAACCTCTTGGACAGACTATTTACGATGGGATTATTTCCCGTCGCAAATAGCCTGTCGCAAAAAGCTATTTTCTCGTAGTGTGAGAAGGTTTTAATGATCATCCTACAATGGTTGTGGGCCATGAGACACCATTATTACATCTTGTTTTGTACCTAATTAATCTCATGTTGATCATCTATTCAGTGTCAATTCATAGTTCCATGAGATCTTCTTCTTCTTCATGTAGTTTGTATAGGGAGCTTCATGACCTGCCCATTCTATATAACGGTTCACACTTGAATTCAAGCAGCAGCATCTTCCCACCATTTCTTGGGATGGAGGAACCAAGGATACAGATTCATGGATAAATCCCATGATGTCAATCATTTAGCATATAGAGTTGCCTCCATAGCGTATGGTCAAACTAATCACCTATATGCTTTTTGACTCTTTCATGCATTGGTGGGACATCATCACTCATGTTGGTCGACATCATGTCATGATCTGGGTGGACATCCAAACTACATTTTTAGACAACTTCATTCCACAATATTTGTGAACAAAACAAGCCTGAGTGGATATGCACCTACAACTGGATAACATTTCGGTGATGGATTATTAAACTAACTTCACCCAACAGCAGTGGTTTTCACTGACCTTGATTGGTGATGAAATAATGACTTTGAGACGATTCTAGGATGGGGATTATTATGCTATCTACTTATATGATAATGTGTTCTAGTTGACCATCATTTCATAGATAGTAATATTGGACCTCATCATAGTTTAAAAATATAGGTAATCAAGCTATGTGAAATATGGATGCTTAGCATCTATACCTGGTGATTACTCATCTAGTGGTAGAAAACACCATTTCTAGAGTACATGTGATTGAAGTTATATCCTAATGAAATGAAATGAAATCCATACGTTGTCTCACCCATGTGGTAGGTCAAACCATAAGATTCCCCAATGTACGAGGAACACGATGGAGTCTTAGGTTTTTTTAGGATGGGTCACCTTCAATGCTTATGTAAGACTTTCCCTCCAGTACCTACAGATCTGGGATATGTATCTACACCTATTTCTTGTGCAGGGTCAGTAGCTCCACATCAAGATGGAATCTGGTCTTCAATTGGCCAATCAGGCTAAGGTGGTGGTTGTGGCAATGGTATTCATACATCAAAGGTTCAACACTAGCAATACAGACCTTCCCAGACTCATTAGGTTGCATCTCAAGGCCATGGATCTGGCCATGTTTATACAGTGCAGCCTACACCTAAGGATTAGAGTTTGGGGCCGTCTATATTATGAGTTACTATTCTGTTACCCTCTATTTTACTATATTCCCTATTTGATATAGGTGAATCACACTATTTTATATCTTCTAAAATTATGGAATGTATTGGATTTGAAATTAAGTACTTATATAGCATCCTTACTATTGACACGCCATTGAGGGATCGATTAGAGAGTATACACTAGTGTAAAGAGTTCTCCCATGAGATAGGTGGGTACCATTTCCTATGAATTTTCATTTTCCTTGAGATGACTGAATTCAACATCATACTCAAAATGGAATATATATCACCATGTCATTCCCATGTTCATTTCTATTATTGAAGGGTGACATTAACATCACCCTAGGTTAGTTCATATGTTCATAAGGTTGAATGAGATATCCATACATATCGAGATGAACCCAATCATAACGGGCTTGAAATTGTAGAAACTCATAGGTTTAGTCACTTTATGAGAGACCCAGAAATGGAACTTATAGTGTTTCTTAATATTGTGGTTTTTTTTGGAATTTCATCCTGAATGATTTCTGTGGATTACATCCTGTGAGAGTGGTGGAGTTCACCATTGAGATAGGACTTGGAGAGGCACCAATTTTCATCCCTCCCTCTATGATGGAACTTACATATCTCCAAGAACTCATGAAGCTATTGGAATACTTGGAAGAAAAGGGTTTCAGATGACCCTATACATCACCATGAGGATAACACATCCTAATCACCAAGAAGGCGGATGGTACCTTCCATTCATGCATGGACTAACACTGATTGAACCATCATATGGTTAGTAACTGGTATTCTGCTTCTTCTCATATAGGTCCACTTGACCAACTTTGAGGAGTGACAGTTTTCTCTAAGATTGATTTGAATTCGAGCAACCATCAGATGCATGTGAGACCATCATAAATACCATTTTTTGAATTCATGGGTAGGTACAAATTTTATGAGTATTTGGATATGTTTTTTGACCAAAGGAACATGAAATTAGTCTTTATGGATCTGATGAATTGGGTTTTCCACCCGTATTTATATTCATTTTTTGTAGTATTTGTGGAAGATATTGTGGTTTATTCTCATACTCGACACAACCATGCCAATCACATTGAGATCTTGGTGAACACACTAAGAGAGCATCAGATATATGATATTCTCACTAAATAAAACTTTTTGGTTAATAAAGATCAATTACTATGTAAAATCATATCATATTACAGAGTGTCTATTAACCTATAGATGGTGTGTTTCATGGATTATAGGGAGAATATCAAGAATTTTTTTGACATATATAGTTTCATGGGGATGTATGGATATTAAAGGAATTTCATAAATCAATTCCAATGCTTAGAAGTGCCTCTTTCTACTCTAATAAAGAACAGTGTCAATTTCTTTTAGTTAAAATCTTATGAGACAACATTATAGGATTTGAAAGGGAATGATACTTTATCATCGATCCTGATTCTTCCAGATTAGGGAAAATGCTATATATTCAATTGTAATTCTTTGTGTACTAATATTGGAGTAGTTATGATACAGGGATATTGGGTTGTAGAATATGGTTTCCACCATTTGATACATCATTAGATGAATTAACCTACACATAACCTTGATATAGAAACCATGGTTCAGGCATTACGCTGATGGAGATGTTATCTTTTGGGTGATTTCTTAGTCATTTAAATAGAAATGAATGTTTCCAATATATCTCTACAAATCATTGTATGAATCTCAAGAAGTGTGGGTGGGTAGAATAACTACATACATTCAAATTTGAGATTTCTTATACACCTGTAAAGGGTAATACAGTGTTTGAAACATTATGTCGGAATAATCATACACATTCCCTCTAGGAGGATAATAGTGAGGGGAAGTTGATGGACTTGTTTTTTTGAGATGTACATGGTGGATCAGGAATGCCACAAGAAACTCATTCTATCCACCTTAGAAGTTACATCCAACCATATGGAATGGGTTTAGATATGAATACTTTATGATCCTAAGGTTTTTTTCACAAGGGAGAGAATCTCATGTGAGAACCCATCTCAAGGTTTGGTTATCAATGATAATGAGGTCCTTCTGAACTGTGGGAGAGTATGGGTTCCTAAATTAATATGGGAAGAGTTGATTCTAGAATCCCATTATTCTATTTGGGAATTTTAACATAGACTAACCAAGATTTACCAAGATATACATTGTTAGTTTTTATGACCAGGTATGAAGAGGTAGATTACAGGTTTTATCCTTCAGTGCTCTACCTGATAGTAGATGAAGTATATGCACCAGTGACCTTCTTGAGTTCTATAGACACTAACAATTCCAGATTGGAAATGGAATGACATCATTATGGATTGTTTTATGTTCATTCTTAGATCCCCATGAGGTAGTGATCCAGTATGGTTGATCATCGACATGTTGACCAAGTTCTCACACTTTCATCCTATCTAATAGACCTTCGCAGTTGATGAGCATGGAAGGATTTATATTTGAGAGATATTACATATTCATGGATTTCCCTATTCTATCATATCATATTGATATGCCTGAATTATGTCATGGTTTTGGTAGGGGTTGTAGAAAAAATTGGGTTTGCATGCGCTCTTTGGTATGACATATCACCCTCAGACTAATGGGCAGTCTGATAAGACATTACATGTGTTAGGGGACATGATCTAGGAATATATCATTGATCTAAAAGGTTCATGGGAGAAACATATACCTCTTTATGTGTTTTCATACAATTAAATTTTTTAGTAAATTATTCATATGGGTCCTTATATGTCCTTTTACAGTAGTTTGTTTTGTTCACCCTTGTGTTGGTTAGAGGTAGGTGAGTCATCACTATTGTGTCCCCGTCTAGTTCAAGTGACTTCAAACTAAGTACATCTAATTTAGAAACATATCGTTATAACTCAGTCTATTTAGAAGTATTATACTAATCTCCATCATCAATTATAGAGTTTTATGTGGGAGATCATATCTTTCTCTGAGTTTCTCATAGATTAGGTCATATAAGGATCGATAGAGAGGGAAAGTTATAAATGTGTTATTGTAGGCCTTTCATGTTCATAGAGAGAGTATGGTCGGTATCACATATGTTGGTGTTAACTTAGAGGAACCATTCCATGCACTACATCTTCCATGTATTGATGCTTCACATTTATGATGTTGACCTATCTCATTCATTTGATTTAGAGGATATTGAGCGGGAGACGGATGCTTCCTTTTATGAGCATCTGATATGTAACATGGATTGGAGAAATAAGGCTCTATGAGGTAGTTAAGTTCCATTAATTTAGGTGATATTGTATCATGACCATGTTTGGGATGATACCTAGGTACATGGAGCCAACGTGCATGTAAAGTGGGCAGATCGTTTCTCAGATGACATTTTACCACCCTCATAATGAAAAATTGGGGATGAGTTATTTTAAAGAGGGGATGTTATAACATCATGGCTATTTTTAGACATATAAATTCATTTATTACTAATAAATAAACCTATTTTTAATCCATTAATTAACATAAATGTCTAAGGAGTGGCTTGGGAGTGTCAGGGCTTGTTTAGAGCCCGTAGCTTGGGATTTTGAGGAGTTAGAGTGAGTCACTCTATGAGCACATGGTTAATGATAACTATGTGACTTAACCATGTGATAGATCACTATGATAGTGTAAGACATGTGGTTTTTTAGCATAAATTCTTGTTTAGGTGCATGACCATGTGACTTGTCTCAGACTAGTCCCAGGGCCATTATTCACACACTATTCGCAATTGGTCAAACTGTGCATACAAATCATGTGAGGGGGGTTCCTTAGGAAGTAGATTCCAAATTGTTGGTTCATTTTTTGGAAACTATGTGTTAGAACATGAAACCCAAATTTTAAGAGTTATTTAACCATTCTCACATGAAATTATTTTTTAACTCCTTAATGAATCTTCCCCATTCATTTTTCTCCAGAAGCTGCATGAGTTATAACCTCATCAATCCTTACTAGGCTTTATGAAATCTCATTGGTAGATCTCTTTTTCCTTCACCGTTTGATGAATTGGAAATATTATGTTAATATACACTTTATTATTCCTTCTATTTCAATATTATCTTCCCATCTAATGAACTATTGTGGTGCAATCTTATTTAACTTTTTTTAGGGAATTTCATTATTCTTTCATTTTATCATGTTCTAGCTCAATTTGAGGGATGAAACTAGATTAGGAGAGCTGTGAGAAACTTATGTAGGTTATACATATTATTTTTATATTTTTTTCATTCAATATTGTGTGTCATTTTACTGCATGCTTGATTTTTTCGAATATTCCAGCAATATTTTTAATCAATTTTATTAAATGGTTTTAAATTTATCTGTGTGTTCTTATTTAGTAACAAATCACACTTCTAGGTTATCTCCTTGACATATTACACCACTTAGGGTGTTCCATTAATGTTCAAAGTTTCTATGTGCCTTAATTTTTTAAACCACCTTTATTGTGTGTGGTTTCCTTTTTGAGAAATATAATTGATCATGAAATGTTTTAATGAAATTTCATGAACTTTTATTATTCCCAAATCATTATTTTATATCATGAATTTCATGGGTTAAATGTTTTTAAAATCCTATTAATATTGATTTAGGGTCATTTTATGTTTTATGGGTGACCATAACCTTACCATCACATAAGCTAGGGGTGATTCAAGGGTCCCTATTCACGCTAGGATTCTTATCTATTAAAACAAGATAATCCAATTTATAATCTCAAGATAAACCATGTCTATAATGAATTTCCTAAATTGTTATTCTTCCTAATGAATTTTAAACATACCATTATTTTTTAATGTTTTTTCTATATGAACTTTTAGTGTTAATATATGTGGAAGTGGGACTAGAAGAGAGAAGGTTCTCCTGGAAGGTCCTTTTGATTTCATACTTTTCTGACTAGATAGTCTTGATCTGACCATCGGTTTCCCAATCAATTTATCTGTTATTATAACATTACTTGTTAAAAAACATCATTCACTTTTAAGTGTATTTCATTTGAAAAAAAAATAAGTACAATATCTATTTATTATTTATAATATTATATGACTATTCAACAGAAGTTACAATGTCATTATTGACCATGGTAAAATTCAAATCATCAGGTAGAACATAAAACTCATCACTTGGCATGAGAGCTCCATCAACCTCCACTATCTTGGTAGGTTTTAGGAGTTTATTTTTTTATAACATGTTTCATTGGATATTATACATTTTACCCCACACAAAAAGATGATGTGTGGGTGATGATAGATATAAATCACATAAAACTTCACCCTGTTGAATTTTAGAAATATAATGATATCAAATGATTATTGATTTTAATTTAGGATAAATAATAATCATAAAATCAATATCCTCATGTAAGGTAGGTATTTTAGGGGAATGTCTAGCCTCAATTCTTGTGGGGTCATTTGTCTCTTCATGTATTGTTATTTTTACCACTACTGGTTTGATTTGATCTTTTCGTATATATTGTGATACCGAACCAGACTGGAAAAAAATATCATTCAATGAATCTATCATCATCTCATTTTTATTTCCCTATAGACCTTTCAGCTCAAAATATGTTCTAGATTAAACACCAAAACAATCACCTCTATCAGGAAAATAGTTTTCCAAAATCTTTAGTGCAACTAAAAGATGTTTTTCTTTTATTATAGTCGATGATGATTCTTGTCAATAAAATATAAAAAAAATATATAAACATAAATTTTTATTTTACTGTAATATTTTTATAATATATAAAAATTTACTAATATTTCAATCATACATATTCTTCCCAATTAACTCTTCGATTTTCATCAACTAGTTTAACCTCATTATTAACACCGGAATCCATCCAAAGGACATGAAACATGATGGAAGTGGCATAAAATATTGAGTCATTAATAATCATATAAACAAAGGAGAATTTTTTGTTTCATATCCCATAAAAAATTCATTTTAGATTTAAAATACTTAAGAATTCATTTTCTAGTGAAGCATACATCATCCTTTATTTATAGTTGGGGAACATTGGTTATGTTTCATGTTACTCATTTTCAAAACTCTTTTTCTATTTCATATATTAAAAAAAATGTATCAAAGTGGATAAATAAATAACATCAAATAATATATTATCGACTACATTTAACCTGAAATGGTTTCTCATTATGGTGACTAAGGAATTATTTCCAGGTATCCTTTTTTATAATTGGGGAGTAAGTAATATGTGGGTGGTTCATTTCATTTCCCTAAGAATGACTAAGATGATACTTTGTAAGATGTGTATGGAATAATATATGATATTTTCTAGTGCTCATTAAGATATATTTCATATATAATTATTCTAAAATAACTGCACTCTAGAAGGGATGATGAAAATTAAATCAACATTTAAATATGTAATTTTTTGAAAAAATAGTGAATGTATATGTAACATTACCTAAAGATCTTCCCAATGGGATTCCATTAATTCTGTAAAGAAATGATTCCACATTTCAATATCAATTGGTACATACATTCTCATTGTGATAAAAACATAACTAATTAACATTGACTTATGAGGATTGACAGGATGGCCTTGTTGACTCTATAAAACCTCCAAATTTACACCCTTGATTCTTTACTTTCTAATTTTATTTAACATATTGATTCTACATCAATCTGGATACTTCTCATCCACATGTTTTTGATACAATTATAATTTTGTAGTTTCAGCATCAATCATATGTTCATCCATTGTAATTGGTAACATCTTCATGGTAATAAATCATTATCTTTATGTGTAATCAATCATTTAATTTAGAATAATAAAATTCCATAGATAACACATTAATAATATAGATAATAATATAGTATATTAAAAACATTGTAACCATATCATTGAACTCCCTTTTTTTCTTCAGAGTTTAAAGGGATTTTCCCCCACCATAGAGTATCAAAATCCCCTCTTTGTGGTGTCCTATAAAATAGATGTAATTATCTACATTGGGTCCACCATTAAGATTATTGTAACCTACCAATTTAAGGGACAACACAATTTGAATTTTCTTATGATCGTACTATTGTTTTAGTCACCACCAAGACTATTCAAAAATTCTTATTTGATGGATCTAATATATAAAATACCTACACTTCTTATGATACCATTATTAATAGATCTTCCTTATATCCATCCAAAAAAATCACCATCACAATGATCAATTCATTGACATTTTCTTAAATCTAGTTTTCACCCCATTTGAAATGGAAAATCATCACATGAAATGTTGTTTAATCAAAGTCATATATTTTTTTATGATTCTAAAATATTACATATTCATATAAATTGTATTTCTATCCATGGAACTTTATATGTTCATCACATTCACTACAATCATATACCCTCTATTATATATCATACTCCATCCATCTTGTTCCTTTTATAGATCATATAGTTATTAATTAGAAAACATTTTTATGATATTATATTTACATTTGTCCCCTGACTTTCCATCAAAGTCATTTATAATTTTAATTTTGATTTTGGATAAAATCTTAGAATAATATTTTCAAAACCATCCAATAAACTATTTATTACATTATCTAGTATACACCCTTAAACCCTTTATGGATTCAAATATATAAGAATTAATTTGTTTTATTCAACATATGGAGAAACCTATACACTATTATTTAGTATAAAAAGGGGACCTTTCTCACTCTTTGTGGTGGTAATAATAACAATATCCCATCCAAAAATCATTTTGTCCATAAAGTGTCATATTTTATGAGACATTTGGAGATTGATTCTATAAAAAAATTATAGGAAATTAGTAATGAATTCTTTTGATTCTCCAACAACACATAATTTCACAATACAACCTTCTGAATGATGTTGATTCTTTACATACCCTTTAAAAATCATCATATTCCATTAAATGGGTTCAACCATTTGTAATGGAAATGACCACATAGTTGAACCTGTCTAACCAAGTGAAAAATAAGGTGGACCATTATATCAATGAATGATTGTGGGAAGAACATCTCTATCACACATAATATGAATGTGATTTCATTATTCATTATATGCATCTTCGATGGGACCATCAGTTTACTACATATGTATTTGAGAAAGTAGCAGTGTATGGTTAATTTATCTCATGAATTTTTAGGTTGAGTGAAACATAAAGAGACAAGAATAAATTTTTCTCAAAACATAACACTACATGGATTTTAGACCCCATAACAACAAAATATTCATTGAAATGATATTTTTTTTTTGGAATACCCCGCTAGAAATTTTACACCATTTTGAAAATTGATAATTTATAAATTTCTTATATGTATAGAGTGTAAGATATTGTGTGAAGAAAATTATTCCTTTGACCATTCACCAATGTTAAGTCTTCATTTATCCCTATGTAAATAATTTCCATACTATCCTTGATTGAAACATTATTCTTTTCAAGAAGATTTTGTAATTTTCTAATAAAAATAACATGTACATTTTTTCACATGAATGTCATTAGAAATATATCTTACATAAAAATAATACAATTTCAGTAAATCAATGAAAATTGATCTCTCTTCCAACATGATATCATATTTATTTTTTTAAAAAGATTATAAAAAATAGTTTCAATATGTTTATCGTTATCAAATAGTTAGTCACCTGTTAGTGGAGATGGTGTTGCACCATTATCTGTATTTAAATCAAATGTTGATGTTAAAACTATATTTATGTTATCAAGGTAAAAAAGAAGATTTCTTTAAAACATATTCTTCATGGAAAACTCCAATCAGACTATGTTTGTATATTGTTCATTGATGGAACACCTTAATATTCATTTAATGATATATCCTAAAAAAACTTCTTTAAGTAGAAATTTTATATATCATCACATAAAACATTGATCTCAATGTGAGTTATTCAGTTCTATGAGCATAATATAATGTAAAATCTATATCCCACATCAATTTTATAACTTCTATCAATGGAGTAAAATATACATCAGTAACATTATTGGGTTGTTTGGTCCAGATATATATATAGGCAACATAATGTATTTTCACTTCAGGCATTACCATGGTGGGAAGGTATATTTTTCAACCATGATAATATAAGTTGTGTGAGTACTACTATATACACCAAAAGGATGTATTCAATATATATATGATAGATGATGGAGGTTCCATGGTTCATTTATAAAATCATGAAACTCATTATCAATTTTATTCCATTAAATGGATTCTACTGTGTGATGTATTTTACCATATTTAATTCCTGAATCTAGTGGCATGTAAATTTTCTAGTTGTTTCATGGCTTCCATATGGTCATCTAAACCTTGAAATGATAGGAATTTAATATACATGTTTTTAAGGTCTTGATTTATATTTCTTGTTTATATTTGAGCCACACCTAGGGAATTATCTATATGATTCATGGTCATCGATAAGAAATATGGGATCATTTGTAAATGGATGTACTTTTTCAGAGATCATTACCATTAGACTTATCATTCATATAACATTATATATTGAACAAAGAATCTCATTTACTTCTGATATCATATCATTCAAGAGGTAATTTATTTCTAAAAATATGATGTCACACCATCCACTATCAGGATTAAAATTATACATTATTAATATAGAAGAAAATATTTTTTATATAACAAAACTGATTTTTCAATGTATTAGTTTAGAATATAATATATATTATTTTCTATGCCAGGCACTGATACTGCATAAGATTCTGAGGTTGGATGGTCCCAAAATTAATTTTTCAAATATATTATACTATATGTATATAACTCATAAAATTTTCTTGAAAAAGTTGAATAACTCAAAAATAGTGTCCTGGATTAGAAATCTGGGGGAACCGTTGAGTATAGACTGCTGGTTTTACCCTAGGTGTGAGCTAACATTAGAGTGAATTAGACATTTGGTTTAGGCGTGCTCATGGTTGAACGTTTAAAATAATTAATTGATTAAATTGCATTATTTAATTAAAAATAAATGACCTATTTATTACCTATAAGTATGTAGTAATGAAGGAATCTCAGGTTTAGCCTCATAACCCTGCAGTCATTGGTGGGAGTGTCAGAGTATCTTCTATGGTAAAATGATGAATGGATCATGGATCAATAATCGGTGTGAAAAAGAACTCAAGGATCTCACCAACAACATCAACAATATATTTTTCATCATCAGAAATTGATCTAACATGTAGTTAAGATGTTTGATTTTTTAATTCCACCTCATTCTATTACCCCGATCGAACGCCAATTAATTCCAAAAATATAAATGATTTACACATCGATAATAGATTTATTTTTGTTGTATTAATTTTTGTTCAATGATTATATCCTCTTCATTCATCCAAATAAATGACAACAAATCAATTCTAGTCTAGAAAAGGATAAGGTTTTTTGCTCATAATATATGGTTCTTGAATTTCTCCCTCATTTCATCGTATGTTCATCATAGACATTTTTTTGTCTCATGGATTGATGATTACCTGATATTTGATTGTTGAGTGACTATTCATAAGTGAACAAAATCTATACCATGTTTGTGGTACACAATCAAGGGTTTGATATAGTTGATATAATGATGGAGTATGATCATAAGAGTATTATAATATATTATTGGTTCCCTTTCATCCATGATTTGATGATGTAGCTAAAGATGATGCCTATGGGATTTTCTCAATATAATTCAAAGACCAGAATCCTAGTCATCAGCAACAAGAGTGTTGGATGACCCTGGATCTATTTTTTTTATGAGCTAGGGTGTGGTGGAATTTTGGAGAGTGATATTGAAGAGGTATTAGTGAGGTCTTGAAATACCATGTTACACACCAAGTAATCTATAATTACATGTCATGTGGGAACCCCTAGCAGTGGTTCTAGGGTTTTCATGGAGAGTTAAATATCAAACAACATGTGAAACTATCACATTCTATGTGACCCCTATCACATTCCATGTGAATCATTATAGGCTACATGACATGAAACTTAAAGGTTTTATGGGCATGGACATGATGAAGTGAACGTACATAACCAGAGTACACAAAAATAGTTCAGTGTACATGGGATTAGGAAGAATACATGAGAAAGATCTAGATTTATCTATATACATTGAGTAATCTTCATTCATACAATGTATATGGATATTTACATTTAGTGTTATGCAGCACCAGACGGGAAGATCTGGGTTGAGTAGAAGACCCCATGTATGATACATACATATTTTTTCCTCCCTTAGAGGCCACTTAGAAATCATTGTCTCTTTAGTTTAGACTGGTGTCAGTTGAGTGAGTTCCCCTTGAAACATTCCCTTAAGGTTAAAGTGAGCTATTGCATGATTTTCTCTAGATTTTGATCCTCTCTAGATGATGTTCTTCAAATAGAGTTTTTGGATTCCCTCTATGATAATAGGGTGAGATCCTCTATCATTCCTTATTGTAATGTTGGTTGGGTTCACTAAATTGATGTAACCTCCTTACGTAGGGCACTAATCCACCATCTAGAGGGTTATTTTAGCATGATTCATGGATTATTTTCTATACAATCCCTTACATAGAAGGTCAATCCAAATTGGGTTTTTTGAGTCCCCTAGTGGTCCTAGGTGTGATCTCATATACTAGTGTGGAGGTATTCTTAGAATAGTGAGATTTATTGGGTAGTTTCCAATGATCGTGACCTCTTCGATGAGTGAATATAGTTATATCATGTCCCATAGAGTGGGTTCTCTTAGAATAAGCACTACTACGATCAGAATCATGTGGTTCAAAGTTTATTTGTGACCACCTTGAGGCATAGTTTCTTTCCTAAGTATATCTGGGTTTCTTTTGTTTTTAATTTTTTTATATATAATTTAATGAGAATTATGTTCTTGATGCTTCATGTATAGTTTTTTATGGGGGGGTCCTATAGGGTGTTTTATATTTTTCATTCATGGTATTCTCACTTTCATGTAATTTCTTTTGTAAACAAACACCCATTAGATGGTATCCTGGGAGGAAAAGGTGTTGATGGAGCTTACCATGAGCTAAACAGATCTAGGTGTTTTTCAATAGTTTCATTTGATAGTAGCCCTACCCCTTGGATCAGTTTGGACTCTATACATTTTTTTAGTTGGGATTGTATTTGGACTTGTTTACTTCTTTTAGTATTATACCTTCCTAATCTTTTTTGTGGGATCATATATGTAAGCATTCAATTTTTTCAGATGCTTTACATTTTATAATTTTATGGTCTTGGATATGTGTGCATGTGTATAGGAACTAGTCTAATGAAAAAAAAATTATGAGATATTCTTACTCAGCAGTAATCTTCATCCCCTAGTATATTAGAGGAGTGATTTGAGTACTCATAGTTCAGGCACCATCTATACAGGTCGTAACATATTGGTAACAGAGGAGTCAGTTATACCTTAGGACCACATTCGATCATATCTATATGGTAATTATTTAAATAGTGTAATTTTGTTTGAGTTTGTAATTTAAGTCAGGGACTCCATTAATGGTGTGGCGGACAATGTTTCCACACACCAGGACTCTAGTCAACATAATTTAGTCATGGTAAATGTATACATTAGTTGTCTAGAAAAAATTTACACATTCATTATATAGGAATTGGTTGTTTTTTACAATTCCTTCTTAATTTATCTCCCTAGATATAATCTTTTTTTGTGGTGCATCTTGTTTATTTCAAGATGCCTCTGTAAATTCATGCAGACAAGATTTAATTGCTTGATCATGAGGATGATCTTCTAAATGACAAGGCTTTTATTAATGGTCATGTACTAGAGATAGTACCTCTAGGTGGTTTCCATCTATACCACCATCCATTGAGAATAATTTATAAATAGTAGTGATAACAGAGTATGTATCTAGGTTGAGTTCACTTCATGAGTTCTAGAGGTAGCGAACTCCTTGGTTTTGTGGTATGATATACCCCCAAGTGATTGATGACTTGAAAGAGGTAGTCAATAGTATTTTAAACCTTTTGAGGAAACCACCAGGTTAAATGTTTTTCTACATAGAGAGTCTTATTTAGGGATCTGATGGGAGATGGTGGAGTTTGGTGACTTGGTCAGACTATGAGATATCTCTATACTAATAATATTTCGAGAATTTCTTCTGGGTGGACTTCAATATATCCATGTTGGGATAAATTAAAATTAAGTAACCATTGCATATATAGTGGGTAATTATGACTGTGTTCAAGTATTCATGGTGGTTTATTTATCTCTCATAATAATCCATGGATATTATTATGTATCCGTTCTTTAGAGAATATAACATTGAGTAGAGATTACATCATGATATTGGGGATTTATTGATATCTTTATGAATTATCACTTATGTTGGAGTTCCTAAGTGGGTATTATTGGTGGAGAGCTTCCTATAAGAGCAGGATCTAATCGTGGGTGATGGTAGTAAGTAGTTGGGGTATGAGACCCCACAGTAGGTTGATGACGATATTTTCTAGGATCCAAGCATGTTAGAACTTTTGAGATAATATCCATTGATAGAGGATCAGTTCCACATGGATCTCATGATGACTCTAATCAGTTGAGGGAGATGTGATGTTTCTCCTTCCACAAGTGAGGACATCTTGAAATTTATTATTTGACTAGTCACACAGCATATCGGGAGAAGGTCTAGGGAACACTAAGGAAAATATATAAGAAGTATCCAGAGGGAAGAATATGTGGAAGAGGGGTTGGTAGGGTATCATGATGTGGTTAGAGGTTTGAGTTATTACTATGAACACTCCCAGGTTGTCCGCGCTAGTTTTAGGTAGCTAATGGTTAGGGACTAGTTTAGTTACATGGTATTGGGGACAATGACACTGAGGCTCAATAGATATTATGATTTACAATCTATTTCCTATATACATTAGTTTTAATGCTAATAGAATCACATAAATGTCATTAATTTCTTGAAAATACGCTTATTTGATATTTAGAAAATTTGGTTGAGCCTTTGGCTCATCCCTTGCCTTTTGACTTGTTTATATGAGGTGATTAAATGATTCATCTCTTTTTCTGACAGTGTGACTTGACAATTTGATGAAATGATATTTTTTAGATCCATTTTTAGCAGTGATGAGGTATTATGGAATCATCCTATGTATGGATTGGCTATCCAATGTTCATTCCTAGATTGACTATTTTTTGGATGATGTAGTGTGTCCAAAGTGATGATATGATGTTTTCCTTTGTTGGTGAAAAGGATAACTTGGTCGATAAAACTAGGATCCTGAATATGTGAGTGTAACCGATTACTAACCCGTTGGCTAGAATTACTCTTGGTGTAGATGATACTATGGGAAACCAATTCCCAATGGTGGTTATAGAGTAGGAAGACATCATTCTTGGTGAAATTCTAGGATTACCTCTCCGGTAGGAGCAAGACATTTTCATTGGCGTACACTATTATAAGGTATCGATATCTATACTATAAAAAAAATATGTATCCCATGATGATTTGGGTGCTAAGGATGTAGTTTGATGACTTTCAGGAGAAGGGATTTGTGTGACATAGATTTTCCCCCTCAGTTTCCCCATTATTGTTTGGCAAGAAGGATAATATAAGCTTGAAGTTATTTGTAGATTACCGATTGGTGAATATGGTGACCATGAAGAAAATTTATCCACTAATGAGGATTGAATACCTCTTCGACTATTTTATAGGGTATGGTGGTTATCATATAATTACTATAGGATAGGCTATCACTATTGGTGATTATGGGTTAAGGATATACCAAAGAAGGAGTTCAGATGTTTCTATGGTTACTATGAGTACTTTGTGATGCCCTTCAGAATGAATAATTCCCAAGTAGTGTTCATGGAACTCATGAACCAGTTCATTCAGCCTTTCATAGGTAGGTTTGTGGTGGTGTTCATTAAAGATATCCTAGTGTACTACTTATCTATGTTGGAATACTCAAGACACATGAGGATGCTTCTAGAAACACTCAAAGATAACCGAAATTATATGAATCTCATTAAGTGTTAGTTTCGGATTTGATAGGTCAACTTATTGGGACACATACTCTCAATGTAAGGATAGGTAGTTGTAAGTGGAATGGTTGAGGTGATCCTAGCTTGGTATCCATCCAAGATTGTTTCTAAGGTCCAATGTTTCATTTAGATGTACTGCTACTATCAGAGGTTTGTACCAAATTTCTCTATAGTGGAATCAACCTTAATAGATTTTAATCTAAAGGGGGATGGTTTTCCTTGGATGTAAAGTTTCCAATAGTGTTTATAAATAGTTAAGGAAGAGTTTTTCGAGCAATCCCACATTGAGATTCCCATAGGAAGCTGTCAAATACATAGTGTTATGTGATGCATATTAGACCAAGCTTGGTTTTGTTCTTATTGACATAAAGTAAGTGATTTATTATGAGTGTAGTTAGTTGAGACTACATGAGAAGAACTATGTGATCCACAATCATGGTCTAGAAGTGGTAGTATTTTCCTTAAATATGTGGAGACACTACCTGATGGGTGAGGGGTTTATCATTTACTTTGAACCTGAGAGTCTGGTATATTTTTTCTCTTAGAAGGATCATATCATGATTTAGAGGATATTTATAGAGTTCCTCTAGGAGTATAAATTTTATTTTTTTATATAATACTTGGAAAGGCAATGTGGTAGAACATTTCCTCGGTATGGGATGTTTTTATCAGATATTGGAAGAGGAATATGAGTAGTTAGCCTCATTATAGTTATCCTTTATGTATGGGGGTAGAGAAGCTTGCCTCTAGTTGATTTCTATTACCCATTATGTATTATAATGTGTTGCAGAGTCATAGATTGATGATACTAACTTTGAGACCTTATGTTCTTATATATCCACTAGACATACTCCTCATGGTTTTTCTAATGGTGGGGAGAATTTCATTCATTTTGGGGACACACGATGGTACCACTGACATTGTGAGTGGAGGTAATAAGGGATTTGCATACCTCCACTTTGGGGATAAATACCAGTGTGGAAAAAATTTACCAGGACCTTCATCATTAGTTTTAGTGGCTAGGAATAAAGATTTATGTTGTTGAGTATGTGTCTTGATGACTTAATTGAATGTAAGTGAAGGAAAACCACTAGGTTCTAGTGGATTTTTCTAAACCCCTTGAGGTTCCAGAGTGGAGGTGGGATGGGATATCCATGGAAATTATGATGGGTGACCATGTATAAAATGGATAAAAAAATTCATCTGAGTGATTATAGACTGAATCACCCTATTAACCCACTTCCTAGCCATTCAAGAGTATATTTTAGTAGAGGGAATGAGATGATTTAAGTGAAGGAGAAATTATAGTACAATGGAGTTCCCTTGATGATCATTTCATACCATTATGGTTGATTCATGTTACTATTATTGAGATAATTTCAAGAGGCCTTTGGGACTCAGTTGCATTTGAGCACGGGGTTCTACCCCTAGACTTATGGCTACACTGAGAAATATATTATTTTCATGGAATACAGGATATAATATTTCATGATAGAATTTGGACGTAGTTTTATAGATCACCTACACATTATTATTTTTTCATACAAAAACTATTACACTGGTGGAAATACCACCTACACTAACACTTTATTCCCAACGGTTCAAAAAACTGTTGGAATAAGGATCATTTAACCACAGTTATAGAAAACTATTGGTATAGACGGTTTGATAAAAAAAATTTACCAACAGTTTGATAAAACTGTTGGTATATATTGCCTTTTTTCCAACTGTTTATGTCAACCATTGGTATAGTGTCCACTATCCCACTATCCCAATGGTTTTTAAAAAAAATCTAGGATAGAAAATCCACAAATCCCACGTGGGAAACAGCCTCTAGAACCAATATCAAATATTTTTTCCTAAACAAGAGCTCCACGCTGATACAAACCCTACTTCCCATACAGCTCTTGAGGTGATATCTCTACTTTACAACTGGTCATCTATCTTTGATTCAAGTAATTTTTGTTCTTCTACTACAAATTGGTATGTCTTCCTTCATTTATTTAATATTTTTTTGTTCGGTTTCGCTGCAATGTACTGTTCATTATGATCCCCTTTTTCGTTTGAAGTCTTTGAAAAACTCTCATATGTGGCTATTTACCCTTTTATAAAAAACTCAATGTTTCATACATAGTTCCAAGTCTTTGAGAAACTGTTATATTTTTCATTAGTACTATTCACCATTTAGTATAGAAAATATCTAGTATGAAATCATCCTTCCAAATACAACCTTTTATAAAAGGTACAACCAAAACTTCCTATCCATTTTTCAATCAAGTATAAAAATTATTATATTCAGCTTTATTGGCTCAATGTTTTTGTGATTTTTTGTTTTCCATTTTGATTTTCACTGAACTACATCAACCTTTCACATGGTCAATGAAATATGAATTCTTGGATTCCTTGTTTCACATAGGTAACCCAAAATTCTAACACACCGAGTACCATAATGTGGTCCCTACATAGTTTCCCATTTTGAGTTTCATAAGGGGAATGTATAATTTCTCATTACCACCTATGTATTTCAAAATTACATGTCCATATGAAATTTCTATATGTGGGATTTACATTTCCTATAGGAAAACTCTCAGTGTGAAACAACTTGTACCCCATCATGGTCTAAAAAAATTCACCATTTTTTAACCAACATTCCCATCGTATTCTACTCTATGGCATGGTATTATTATCTTCACATTCATATTATTACATATAACCATAATGAACATAAATTCTTTTTTCTTCTTCTTTATCATCTTCAACATGGCATGCATCCCTCAAACACCTTTTGTGGAGTCACCCTACACCATGACCGATCCATCTTCATGTTGCTACATTGTGCATGTCTAGCCAGTTCCAGCCCAAATTTTCTTATTCCTTTTTCTTCACTGACCCATACATGCTTACCTATCATGGGTAGGTGGTGACTTTAGATGCAATCTTGGTTGTCCCATTTTTTAAACTAACCATATTCAAACTATTTTACAAATATATCATTTTTCTCCACAAAGACACACACACAGACACAAATATATATATATATATATATATATATATATATATATATTATCATCCTTGAACTAGACCATAAAATTCAGAAAAAAAAATTAGGCATGAATCCCCACTAAAGATCTTTAAAATTATTTCTATACTTATGGTGGTAATTTTACATCCATCCATATTTTGAAATGAAATGTTTAAGAATATAATCACACTTATCACCCAGAATCCTAAATCCCTTCAAAAAAATGCATGATGACCTCTCATATTGATTAATTATTAATGATCATATATCTTGTATTCCTCTATCAACAATTACATAATGGATCATGTAGTTGAAAATTAGAAATTTTGATTATTCTTCATTTGAAGAAAAATTTATAAAATCATAAGCTACTAAAAAGGGCAGTTTTGAAACATAATAAAAAATGATACTATAGGGAATAAAATAAACAAAGTAATTTTTTGGGGTCATTGAAATGGTCCAACAACATGTCATTGGTTGATTATTCAACAAAGTTTTTGAATTAGAAGTGAAATAAGTTTCACTATTACAATAAAAGTAAAATCACTTGGGATTATGAACCACGTTTTACATTAAATACCTATTTGGAACTTTGTTTTTAAATGGTTGGTTGTGAAATGACATGTTAATTATTCCATTGAGTTGTTTGCCCATTATGTGGGTTTTTTGGGACTACATGATGTTTGTTTCTCACCTGGTGTGGTAATATGATTCTCTACACCATATATGGTTAGGATATATGGGCTTATTCATTTTGAAGGTGTTACAAGTGATGGAGAGTCATTTCTTATGTCTTGGTGATAATAATTTCTTACTTATTCATCATAATCTCTTCTTTATTAGTCAATGGAACCTTGGTACTAAGAAGGAGTTATATATTTATATTTCTCTAGAGTGTTCACTTGATAGTATTGGAACTCCAATCATGCTAGGAACTAGTGTATGGTGGGGTGTGTCATAACAATGAGGCTTGTGAAGGATAGTTGGTTGACTTGTGGATTGGGAATAAAATATGACAACAATTGATTAATTAGAGGAAACTACTATATAAATTGATGTGTCTCGCATTTGGGATCCCACGGTAGATCCCATGAAATATTATATGAATGAATGAAACATACATATATCAAACAATGAAATATATAATGTATAATAAATAAGAACCATACTTGAAAATATTAAACATCCCTCTCTATTATCATCAAGAGCTTGATGAACCACATATATATTCCCATAAAATGATCCATGATGCCCCACAGGCTCATAATTCACTCGATTCGTCAATCGTTGAGGGGTATTCACCTCATTATTAGTTCCTCCACCTACACCATTTCCTAAAATTATTATGTTAATCTAAGAATTATTTAAAAAAATCATTAGATGACTTGTGTTAACTCTACTTTCCAACCAGTCATCTCACTTTGCTTCAAGTAATTTTTGTTCTTCCACTTTAAATAGGTATGTATGCCTTCATTTATTTTATATTTTTTTGTTTGGTATCACTGCAATGTAATGTGTATTATGATACCTTATGAACATGATCATATATCATTTTAGGCTATGGTTTTGTTGTGATGTATCTTTATGGAATAATTTTAGTTGTTTTGTTGTGGTTTTGTTGTATATTATAATTTTTTGTGGTTTTGTTGTGGTTTTGGTTTTGGTTTTGGTTGTGGTTTTGTTGTGGTTTTGATATGGAAGAGGTCAATATGATCCTGAGTTATTTTATCCTTGGTTTATTTTAAATTTAAGGTTTGTTTACATGATTCATTAGTCATACATAAATACAGTTATAGAATGTTTTATCCTAATAGGAATGACAAGATACTCATTCATTATTAATTTACCCCTAAATGTTGTCGTTGAAATATAACACTCTATCGTTAAGATGATGATACCCTCACTATAAGTCATTCAATGAAGCGGTGCTTCCACCTGAACCACTAGAGTGTGTTTAAAGGCCTCTCATGTGAACTATTCACATAATAAAGAATAAGAAACCTTCTATACTTACTAAGACTTAGTGAAGAATAAGAATAATTCACCTGTGAAACACTTTTCTTTCATGAACAAGGAGAGACACTAGATATATATTCCTATTAAAAAAAGGCAGTCACCTCTCATGTTTTATCACGTGAAGGAAGACACAAAAATATTTCATACAGTACATAAATTCCCTACATCTTATGTTAAAACATTGAAACAATTCAACCATTAGGAGAGAAAATAAAAGAATAAGTTTTAGGGTGATTGAGTTTTATATACTATTCAATGAAAACAAAATATTAATTATATACATTATATGTTCTAGGGTTTACATGAGATTCCATTCAAGTTACATTCATCATGATTTCATGAAGAAACATTGAGAATCAGAATCTAAAATTTAATATATCATGTTTATTGATAAATTTCAATGTCAGGTGAAGAATTTGTGATCAATTTGATATATTCCAATCATTATTTTAATTGAATATGAACCTTGATATTTCCTTTCTAATACACATGCATATTATTGTGACTAAAGAATAAGAGATAACCTCTTCATTGGTGCATATCTGAGACAACCCATTGATTTATATATTTAATTTATCCCTTGCAATTGTTTTAGTTTAAGGGAGTTGATAATTGTTCATTGGTGCCTATTGAGGAATAATTCTACTACACTACTAGACACTTTATGAAGGGAAAGTCGATATCCTATAATTTTATACTTCAAAGACAAATTTTTCATTGCACGTGTTTGGTTCTAAGAAAAAAATCTCAAGCCCATTCCATTAATTGTACATTTCCTGATAATAAAATGGAAGATGTGGGGGGGGGGGATAATAACCATCATACACCGAGGACATATTCATACACACTATAGGTTAACCATGTTAAAAATCCTGGTGTTTTTTGTCTTTACTATTTTATGTTAATTCTTTCTAACTATAGTTGACGAATAAAAGAAAACTATTTACTAAATAAGTGATAGAGGTAAATAAAGGGATAAAGGTTTAAAGTGAAAAAAATTCAACCCACACTGATTCACCCACACCCCCCACCCCTTTAAGAGTTGGTGTCCTAGAACCAACTATTTTTACTTTGATTACATGGATATTTAATGTATTATTACATATTGTTCATTGTTCTGCATGACTATAATGTAATAATGTCCTAGAGTATTTGTTACATTGATAAGGTCATGGAAGTTCCCCTCTATGATGAGAACATTGAAATTATATAACAATATTCTTAAATATAGTTATGCGGTTGGATGACATGCTATGATGGGACACATAGCATGCACACTGTCAGGTGCAAGTACTCTTAAGCAGATGATACTTCCTCTCATGAAGTTCACACTTGGTAATCTCCAAGATAGGAGATTATGAGAACAGACCCACTAGTAGGAATTCTATATGTTTTGATGTCATTGGATATTTCTATCTGTGAGCGTGTGTAAAGATCCTTAGACTTTAATATTATCATTAATACGTGTCACGACTCACGCACTTTAATTTACTAACGAAAACCATCACGCGGACAGTTGGTGGGAAGTAGGGTACGTTGGGTGCGTCATGAGTGACATGTTATTAATGGATAAGTCGAGGAAGGATTTTTTTTCCCTTCCATTTATGGAATTTTATATCTCATCCCTTTGATTGAAATAGAACCGTTGCGTGAAATTACATGGCCATGGTGTAATGACAAGTTTATTTCAGGTAGTCAAAGAACGACGTATCGAGCATAAAATTTGATGACACAATCATGAAACCTACTTGATGAGATATTAAGACAAAGGGATTATATTACACAGTGAGCATTCGTATGTGGATTTCATTGTTGCGACTTTACATTCTTTCTCTTGGGTGTGTTGACCCATTTCTAGAAAGTACTCTTGGACATTAGGCAAGACCGCTTAATGCCAATGATAAAGAATCCTAGAGGGTCACACAATAAGTGATTTTGGTGGTCTCAGTTAAATTCTATTTGAATTTAATTAATGAAATAAATATTATTCTCAAGATCGTGGAATAATTTTATTCAATTTAAAATGATCGCATAAATTAAATAAAATATATTTATTTATTTTATTGAACATTTAATAAATATTTATTTACTAGTTTTTAAATAAAATATTTATTAAAGAGAATAAATTATTTATTTATTTATTTATTTAGGTGTTCAATAAATGGAAATGGAGTTCAAGCGGACCAAGGTCGGTCCGGTAGTAAAATAATTATATTCAAGACCTCAAATAATTATTTAACTAGTTGGCCCAAATTAAAATAACGTTGTTATTATTTTGTGACGTGGAATTTTATTTATTATGTTTTGCACAAATTGGTGCACCATAAATAATGACACGGAATTATTATTAAATGAAAGGGTTTTCTCTAAGTTCATGAATGTATTTAATTGTTTCTATGCAATTAAATATTGTAACTGAAATTCCATGTATATAAATAGGAAAGTGCCCCTATTTTACCATAGACCACACCACACGCCTGGTAAATTGATAATTTTTGATCCAGACAATTTCTTTCTCAATTTTTCTTCTCTCCCCTCTCAAGAATGAGTGACATTCTCCAAGACCGAAGAACCAGCGATCAAGAAAGACTGACACAAGACACTAGCTTCGCCGCACTAGCACCCAAAGAACGAGCGGTGTTGATCAGAGGCCATCGGAGCACGTGTGGATCACCGCTAGAGGGATTCTAGTTTGGATCCTTAAAAGCGCAATGAGATAATCTGGAAGGTTCATTCCGGATAATCAACATCATCAACGAATAAAAATACCAAAGATCCAAGTATTATTTTTCTTTATGAAATTAATTAAATTAAATATAAACATGATGTGCAAGATCATCTCTAAAGGTTTTGGGCCTCTTTCTTCTTTATCTAAAACTTTTATTATATTCCGTGGAGACTGGAATTCATCATCGTATTGATCCTGGAATTATCATTGATCATGGTAAAAATCAAGGTTGGGTCCCGTCCCAACCACACTTCTACTGTGACCTGAACCTTCAAGTGTTATCAGAGCGGTTACATCATAGTTTATAATTATTTAAATATTTCATTGATGACTTACTCATTTAATAATTTATTTGTTTCAATTCAATTTAATCATTCTATAAATCTGAATCTCGAGATCTATTCCTCCACTTTCATTTCTCATTCACCTTATAGAAATGATTTTTTTTTAATTTTGATTAAAATAAAATAGAGGATCTCATCCGGAGGTGACAAACGTTCCTGGACATACAACACCAGAATACACGATGTGTATTCAAAAGTACATGCCATGTAGTCTAGGTTCAATGCATTGGACTGGTCCGCCAAATCAGACTGTGTAAATGGATCATTTCTAAGTCCTAAATGACACCGTGTGTTGACTAGGAACAGGTGGCACACGGTTTCTGAATTACACGTTGTGTGGTCCACTGAACATGACATGTTGCCCCTTCGGGTTAGGGTTAGACCATGTACCCCGTACAGGGCCTTCCCGGCTGGAAACCGTGTAACGCGGAAACTACACGGCGTGTGTCCCACTGAACACACCGTGTACTCTGAAAATTTCTGAATTACATCTACATGCCATGTCCCCGGGCGTGTACTTCGAATGGACGGTGAATAAAATTACACGCTATGTAGTCAGAACTACACATCGTGTACTCATCCAAATTACACATATTTATTAAAATTTATTATTTATATTATACAAACCCTTGAGACGTGTACCATAGTGCAGGTGTAATGCTGAGACACAACACGTGATAGGTGTTTTATATATATGTGTTTAATTTAACATCTGCGTAATGTTCATTTCTACTCATTGGGTAGTAATGAATGAGAATTCACCGAGTTACCTCCAAGGTACAAGTTATGTACAAAGATAATTTAAAATGAATTTGTTTAAAATTATGATGGATGAGAATCTCAAGGAAATTCAAAAAAGGATTTAAGATAAAAGGATTGATTAATTAAAGATGATATTTAATTGATTCGAGTGTGATTTATCTTAAATAAGAACTATTAAAGAATTGAATGCTAGTTTTATTTATGCATAAATATCGTTTCATGCATGGATGATCATGAGCTAGACCAATACCTTTTGTATGTAGATGGTTTCTTTTAATTTATTTAAATTAAAATTGTTGGCCTGTGAGCCTTCTCCTTATTAATATGTAGGGCCTGTGTGCCCAAAGTTTCTTTTATGTAAAACCCCCTTTTTACCCCTCATCTACATGTAAGTTAAAAAAGGGCATATGTAATGGATGGAACTCCCAAGATAGTGGAGGCGGTTCAAGATGAAGCCGATACGAAATCAATCCCAGGAGATATAGAGGTGGACAGGTGGAAGCGGTTAATACGAACCCAAAAGGTTCAAGGTCTTTCTCCCCTTAGACAAGGTTGGTTTATCAACCTATAGATAAAATAACCATTAGAAAAGCTCATGATCATGCCATTTACTTTATTTTATTTCTGTCATTTGCATGGTTTATCATTATGGATGTGTTGTAACTATCAAATAATTAATGAATTAAACAAAGCATTCAAGATGGAACTAAAATAAACCAGGCTTATGTGTAAATATTATCAAGACACGATTAATCACTTAAGTAAGTTCCACTTAATATTAACAAGCATGTGATAAAAATAAATTCATGCATAAGACATAAAAATCCCTCAAATAAAATATTAAGTCATACCAAGCCTTCCATTACTTGATTAAGGGCAAAACTCAATAAAACTATATGGTTGAACAACCCTTGTTGGGACACTTACTTTTATACAGGAATCCCTTATGAAAGGTTTTGGGTTGACTAAACCACATTACGTCAAGAGGAGTATCCTTTTCTAGACTTGGTGTAATATTGGAGGCAAGAGTTGAGGAAATCCGAAGTCGTGATTTTAAGATTGGGGAGTCCACTCAACAGATCAAGGAACTGCAAGCCCACAGTTGGCAAAGACCCGCCTACCTAAATACCTTCTAATAGATTTACCAACCCTTGTTGGGGTTATGCAAAGGGGAATATAGATCCTTGCCACTAGAATGTCATGGAAACTGGACATTCCAAGTTCAATGGTGAGGGCCATTGGGACTTGATAAAATAGTGGGAGACTTAATTTATCATTTCTCATAAAATGTAATCAAGAAAGTAATAATGATCTACTCTTTTAATTGTAGAATAAAAATGACAAACTTGTTAACCACACTATCCCTGCGATCAATTCTAGATAAAGACAACATCCTCACTGGCAGTAAATTCTAGAAATGGTTTAGATGCCTTTGGGTTATCCTACGCCATAAACGGAAGTCTTACGTGCTGGAGTCATCATTACCTGATTTACCTTACAAGGAGGCGAGTGATGAGGATTTACTGGTATATGATAAGCATATGAATGACGTGTTCGACGTTCAATGTTTGATGTTATCATCAATGTCTAGTGAGCTCATGAAGTCTAATGAAAACATGGATGCTTATAGCATGCTCGAGCACCTATGTGGTCTTTACCAGGAGAGATAAAGACATGAAAGGTTTGAGATATCTAATTCACTCTTTCAGAGTAATCCTGGAAAAGGTGCCCTAATTGGGCCTCATGTATTCAAGCTCATTGGCTACATTGAGTGCCTGGAGGTTCTAGGGTTTAAACTCCCTAAATAACTAGGCGCTGATCTCATTATCGCATCACTCCCTCAGAGCTTCTCAAACTTTTTTTTCAATTTCAATATGAATAACATTGATAAGTCTCTATCTGATCTTCTTATCCTCATTCGCCAAGTGGACAAAGATATGAAGCGTGAAAAGCCTTCTGTTCTTATGGTGAATAAGAGGAAAGGGAAGGAGAAGAGATTTAAGCCCAAAGATTCTTCACGGCCTTCCAAAAAAATATAAGATCAAAGGAGAGGAAAGGGAATAGGAGGCTGTTTGTTTCGCATGTGGCAAGAAGGGCCATTGGAAGAAGAATTGAACCCAACCTAAGAAGCAAGGGGAAGCTTTAGGTGCATTTGTTATCGAATTCAATCTATCTATTTCTACAAATTGGGTATTAGATATAGCTTATGGTGATCACATATATATACAAATACAAGAACCAAGTAGATTTAAGAAGATTGATCAAGGAGAGGTAGATCTATGAGTAGCCAACGGATCCAGACTTACTGTTGTAGCTATCGGGGACTACCACCTCACATTGCCAAGTGGGATGATCTTGGTGTTAAAGGGTTGTTATTATGTGCCTTATATTACTAAAAACTTTATTTCTATATCTATATTAGATACAGATGGATTTGTTTTCAAGATTGGAAATGAATGTTGCTTCTTTTACAAAGATAGCATTTGTTATGGTAGGGCACATTTATATAACGGACTTTACATGATGGATTACACAGACCAAGTAATGGAAATCAATAAAAAAGATATTTCACATGACTCATACCACACCCAGCTCTAGAATCATCGATTAGGTCATGTAAACGAGAAATGCATGACAAAGTTACATCAAGATGGATATTTAGATTATTTCGAACTAAAACCAATTGGCATATGTCATGCATGTTTACAAGGAAAAATGACCAAATGCCCATTTAGTGGGAAAGGTGAAAGTGCTAAAGAACTTCTTGAATTGATTCATACTGATGTGTGTGGACCATTTCCAGTTGAAGTAAGGGGAGGGTACTCATACTTCATAACTTTTACTGATGATTTTAGTAGATATGGATATATCTACTTAATGAGGTATAAGTCGGATTCTTTTGATAAGTTCAAAGAATACAAGAATGAAGTTGAGAACCAGCTTGGTAAGACGATTAAGAAAATCCGCTTAGACCGAGGTGGAGAATATCTTAATCAAGACTTCATTGATTACTTACGAGAGTTTTGGATCCTATCCCAACTCACTCCTCCAATCACACCCCAGTAGAATGGCGTGATCGAAAGGAGGAACCACACCCTGTTGGACTTGGTGAGATCAATGATGAGTCATGCGAGTCTTCCATTATCCTTTTGGGGATATGCGTTACAAACAGCGGCACACATACTAAACCAAGTACCAAATAAATAAAAAAATGGTATTACATACAAGTTCTAGAGTGGAAGAAAATTCATGTTATCGAATTTACATGTGTGGGGTAGTGAAGTGTTTGTTAAGGCCTCTTCAGGTAACAAAATCACACCCCAAGGCATAAAGTGTACCTTTATAGGATACCCCAAGGAAACAAGGGGATATTACCTATACAAACCCTTAGAAAAAAAGGTTATGATGGAAAGAAATTCCATATTCCTTGAGAGGGAGCACATCTCCAAAAGATATAGTGGGAGAGAGATATAATTCGATGAAGTCGAGGCTCAAGGTACACAAGATTTGGTACAAGAATAGATTCCACAAAGCCCCGTGGAAGAAGAATCTATTTTAGAGACACAAGTACTGCGTAGAAGTACAAGAGAGGTTAGAGAACCGGAACATTATGGTTTTCTAGTTACTGCGGATGGTGACTCATTATTAGTTGATAATAATGATCCTATAACCTACAAAGAAGCAGTAAATGACACAGATGTTGCCAAGTGGCCAGAAGCCATGAATTCTGAAATGGATTCCATGTACCAAAACTAAGTCTGAATTTTGGTAGATCCTCTAATTGATGTAAATCATATTGGTTTCAAATGGGTATTCAAGAATAAACTATACATGGAAGGAAAAGTCAGTACCTATAAGGCATGACTAGTTGCAAAAGGTTTTAAACAGCATCAAGGAATTGACTATGATGAAACCTTCTCACCAGTTGCAATGCTGAAATCCATCATAATTCTACTTGTTATTGCGGCTTACCTTGACTATGAGATTTGGTAAATGGATGTCAAAACAGAATTCCTTAACATGAACCTTAAAGAAGATGTCTACATGACACAACCTGAAAGGTTTGTGAGTCCAAAGGATTCCAATAATGTATACAAGTTTCAAAAATCCATTTATGGATTAAAGCAAGCATTCAGGTCATGGAACATTCATTTTGATGAAGCCATAAAATAATTTGGTTTTATCAAATATGAATGTAATCCTTGTGTCTACAAACGGTTTAGTGGGAGTGTAGTCGTTTTCCTAATAGTATATGTTGATGACATATTACTCATTGGAAACGAGATACCAGTCTTACAGACTGTTAAGGCGTTGTTGAATCAATGCTTCTCCATGAAATACTTGGGTGAGGTAGCGTATATTCTTGGGATCAAGATCCATTGTGATAGATCCAAGAGATTGTTGGGCCTAAGTCAAAGTACATACATTGATAAGATGCTGAAGAGATTCAGTATGGAACAATCCAAGAGGGGATTGTTGCCAGCATCACATGGCATTCATCTTTCCAAGAAAATGTGTCATCAGACACATGAGGAAAGAAAGATAATGGAAAGGACTCCATAAACATCATTGATCGGGTCAATCTTGTATGTCATGCTATGTACTAGTCTGGATGTCGCCTACGCATTGAGTGTGGTAGGCAGATATCAAGCTGACCCAGGTGACCGCCATTGAATGGCAGTCAAGACTATCCTAAATTATCGGTGGCATACTAAGGATATGTTCCTGGTTTATGGAGGAGATGAGAAACTAGTTATCAGAGGATATTTAGATGCTAGTTTCCAAACTGATCAAGATGACATGAAGTCACAAACAGGATACATCTTTACTTTGAATGGAGGTGCAGTGAGCTGGAAGAGATCAAAGCAAAGTGTGGTCACAGATTCTACAGCAGAGTCCGAGTATATCATAGATTCTGAGGTAGCTAAAGAAGTATTTTGGATGCAAAGCTTTGTCCAGGAGCTATATGTGATACCTAGTAGTAAATATACCATCACACTATACTATGATAATACTGCAGCGGTGGCTCTCGCAAAAGAGCCAAGGTCACATCACTGGACGAAGCACATACTTCGGAAGTATCATCTCTTGAGGGATTTTTCTCATAGAGGTGAAGTTGCAGTGAGTAGTATTTCCATGGAAGACAACGTGGTGGACCCCTTGACTAAAGCCTTGACTCAGCAGAAACATGATCATCATGTGAGGTCTAGTGGACTGAAAGTCGTCGGCAGTTGGCTCTAGTCCAAGTGGGATTTTGTAAGAGTTGGTGTCATAGAAACAACTAGTTTTACTTTGATTACATGGATATTTAATGTATTATTACATATTTTTTTCACGAATATGATGTAATAATGTCCTACGACAGATTCTGTCTTGACTGGAAAGCTCAAGTCGTTCAAAGAAGCAGTCACAGGAGTCACAGTTTCGGTGGATAGTGACCTACCTCGTATTCCAGCGATCAATCTGGAACCTAGGTTTCCGGAGAAGATTGATGGTTTGTCTGTGGTTGATATTTCTTAGAGGTAACTTATAGAGGCTTTATACTACCATAGGCTTTCTCTCGTGGAACATTTTGGGCCGAATAAACCTCCTTTGAAGGTTTTTAGAGCCCTGGTTGATTCGTGGGGTCTTCTTCAGAGGGCTTCGGTGTCAAAATTATCTAGGTTTGCCTTTTGTATCCATTTTTTTAATAAGGTTGATTTTGTGTGTGCTTGGTCTAGTGAGGATAGATGGTGTGAATCTCTGTGGTTCACTTTGTCTCATTGGTCCTGGGATTATCACTACGGAAAAGAATCTCCAATGGTGGTGGTTTGGATTAAACTTATGGGTCTTCCCCTACCACTACAGAATCCATCAATTCTGGCTGCTCTAGGGGATTCTATAGGGAATTTTCTTTGCTCGGATTTGAATTACGAGACTCTTATGGAAGCATCCAGTCCGAGGGTTTATGTTGAAATGGATTTATCAGTGAAATTTACTTCGTGCTTACTTGTCAAGACCCCTGAGGGTTTCAATTGGTGGAAACACTTGATTTATCAGGCTCCTCCAAGGTTATGTGCAGTGTGTGCCTTATAGGGTCATTCTCTTGAGGTGTGTAGGAATAGGATACTGAGAGTGAAATCTCATGGAGTTATGAAGGGAAAGTGTGTTCATACATCGTCTTCTAAGGTGGTACTAGCAGAGGATTCTGAAATTAGTCTGATCTTGCCAAGATTGGCTGAAAATTCGGTGCATAGGTTGTCTTTTCTCCAGGAAGAAAAGGAGATCGACGGGGCAACAGCTTTGGTCTTTTCTAAGTCAAATCAATCAGCAAGCGCTTTAGAGATGATGCCTAATGCTCTAAGACATTCTTCCATTGTGGAAGATATCTCAGATTTTCCCAGTTTTTCTAAGTCGACTTGGGAAGAGGGGGAACTTTGTGATGCTGTATATCCCCCGATACTACCCAGGGAGATTCCTCGTCCATCACATTGTTTTCTTATTTCCACCCTTTTGTCTACAGATTCTATTAGGAGATCCATTTTGACCTCATCCGGCTCTTCCAAGGATACTCCAGAATGGGTTACAAAGAAGGCTTTCTCAGAGGGGTTAAAGATAGAGATGAGTGCAGACAAGAATTCTAATCATAGGCTGGTGTTTCTCTCCCTAATGTATGAGGATTCGGCTACATGCTCCCCTCCAGCTACATCTTTTAATAGAATATCCTTTATAGAGGAGGTGGACAGTCCTTTCAAACAGAAGGTACTTACACTGAAGAAATCCGCATCTCCAGATGGTCTTTTCAGACCGATTACCAGATCCATGTCCAAGGAGGATGGTAAGCTTATCTTGGCTCCAAAATCAGGTACTCCTGGCCGTAAGGCCAAGATATCTTTATTTTAATGTTTTCCTTGATTTTTTGGAATTCTAGAGGTCTGGGGTCACCTTATAAGGCTACCTTCATGGCCTCTGAAGTCAGGAAATATAATGTTTCGTTGGTTGCTATTTTGGAACCAAAGAAAGATTCCATCAAGATCGCTTCTTTTGCTAAGAAAGTGGGCTTTGGACATTCTAAGAAGGCTTATCCTGACAATAAGCACATTTAGATATGCTGTAAAAGGGAGGTGTAGGTAGAGGTGGTCTAGGCTTGGGAGAAATGTATTACAGTTAGGATTTTGATGAAGGGAATGGTACTTATGTTTTCTTTCATTTATTCCAGCGGGGACGTGCAAGGTAGAAGGTCCCTTTGGGACTACTTGGCTTCCTTTGAATCACTTGGAATTCCATGGTTGCTTGGTAGTGATTTCAACATGATTGTGGATAATTCCGAAAAAAGTGGTAGAATTGGTAGCACTAACATTGGTATACAGGATTTCAGAAGCTGTATTACTAGTAGGGGCTGCTGGACTTGGGTTTCAATGGATACAAATACACTTGGCGTAATAACCGTAAAGGCAACAGTCATATTTGGAGTTGTCTTGACCGGTGTTTTACCAACTTTCAAGGTTTAGACTCGTTCTCGAAAACATCGGTTTTCCATTTGTCTCGTGTTCTGTCGGATCATGCTTTGTTGCTGGTGGAAGTGAAAAGAGGTGAGGCTGATAATTTTCCTTTTGTTTACTCTTCGAACTGGAACTCGGTTAATGGCTTCTTACAAATGATAAGAATGTCCTGGGAAAAGGTGGAGACTAGGAGATCTTGGGTTGGCCTCTCATGGCGGCTTAGGCGCCTTAAACTAGATATAAAGGGATGTTTTCTAAATAACCCTTTTGGCGATTTGTCAGTAGAATAGTTACAATTATAGATGGATATAATTGAAGAGGAACTCCAGATAAACTGGGATGAAGGTAACTTTTTTATGATTTGTGATAAATGTAGTCTTCTGACGGCGCGGTTGTTGGAAATTGAGAGAGACATCAAATATAGATCCATAATTCACTGGTTTAAGGAGGGAGATCACAATAATGCTTATTTCCAGGCTTTTTTTAAGGAAAGGAAAAATATTAAAATCAATTTTATGTTGGAGGATGGTTTCTACACATCATATTTGAATGTGGCGGGGGAGCTGGCTTTGCAAAACTTTGAGAAGCTACTGGTAGGAGAGGCTTCTGCTAATAACCATGGTTTATCAGGGGAGGAAGCATAGTTTTTGGATGGCTTGCCAAGACTATTAGTGGAAGAGGATAATGTGGCCTTGCTAACTACTCTTTATAAGGAGGATATTTGGGGATTTATTCGCAGCATGGCTCCTGAGAGCGCTCCAGGCCCGGATGGTTTCCCTGGAGCTTTCTATGTGGCCACTTGGGAGTTTGTGGGGAGAAAATTCATTGAGGTGATTCAAGATTTTTTCCAGGGTGTTTCTATTAACCAAAGATCTTGTGCCTTCAGGGTGGTCCTCATTCCAAAAGTGAAGGACCCAAAAAATCTAAATCAGTATAGACCTATATGCTTATGCAATTTTTCTTACAAAATTCTGGCTAGTCCGATTGCTAATAGGTTGAATGAGGTTATCCCTCAGATTTTGTCACAGGAACAACATGGGTTTGTGAAAGGTAGAAATATTCAAGGAGTGATCGGAATTTCTAAGGATCCAGTGGAGGATATTAACAAAAAAAATTTGGGCTCTAATGTTATCATCCAAGTGGATATGGATAAGGTGTATGATAAACTGGAATGGAGTTTTATTATTCAGTCCATGAGAAGTATGGGTTTTCATGAGTGGGTCATTGATCTTTGCTTCAGATGTTATTCCTCACCGTGGTTGTTAGTCTCTCTTATGGGGAAAGGGTTTGGTTTCTTTAAAAGATTACAGGGTGTGAGGCAAGGGGACCCTTTGTCTCCCTCTCTTTTCATTCTAGCCCAGGATGATTTATCTAGAAATATCTATAGAATCATGAGTGTAAGAAGTATATTATAGTATAGACAGGCTGGGGTAGGTTGTATTTTTCACCTCATGTTTGAGGATGATATTCTTATTTTCATTAACGGTAGGAGGAATTATCTTCTTAACTTCTTGAAGATCATGGGGGTGTATGGGGATCTAAGCGGACAAAGAATTAATTCAAGAAAGAGCATTGTTTTTATATCCAACAAGTGTTCTGCTCGAAGAAGCAAGAACATCCAAGATACTCTTGGAATCCAAAGGAAACAGTTTCCTATGATATATCTCGGAGCCCCAATCTCTTTTGGCCAGGTTAAAAAGTCTTTCTTTGATGATATTATGAACAGAATTCTGGGGAGAATTGTGAACTGGAAGAGTAGATTTTTTTCCTTTGGTGGACGGATCACTTTAATCAACAGTGTTTTGTCTTCCATTCCGATGCACGTGCTCCCAACCATCACTCCTCCAAAAGGGACCATAGATAGGATGGATAAGATCATGAATTTTTTCTTATGGGATGAAAATTCCCTCAGCAGATGCCACTGGGCCTCCTGGAACCGTATGGATAAACCAGTGGTGGAGGGGGGTATTGGTCTAAGGGACATCAAAGAGGCCATGCAAGCCATGCAAGAACGACTAGCTTGGGATTTCCTTGTGGGGGAATTGTTATGGTCCACTCTACTTAGAAACCATTATGGAAGACATTGGGAAGATTGGAAAATTCCTCGGGGCAAGCTCTCAAAGTTGGCTAGATGTATTCTCCATCATTTAGAAACTCTTTAGGAGGATACCCAATGGGTGGTTGGGAGAGGATCAATTAGATTATGGAGGGATAACTGGGTGGGAGAGAAACTTTTTTTTTTCAGGATGTCCGGGTCCTGAAATGACTGTTAGGGAGGAAAGCACTTATCCTGCAATGATGGAGGCTATTCTAAGTAAGGAATAGATGGGGTCTTTAATATTATTTCTTTTTCAGAGGAGGCAGACATATGTTGTTTTACCAGATCTTCTTCTAGGTGCTTTAGTGGACATGATTTTAGAGAACTGTTGCACCCAATATCGGTGTGGAGTGAATGGGATATGTGGTTATGGTGAAAGGACATCCCTACTAAGATGAATTTTTTAGTTTGGAGGTTGCAGAATCAGTCAATTGCAACGGATGACAATATTCAATCAAAGGGTATTTCTCTGGCGTCGCTTTGTTTCTGCTGCAATATTCCAAACAATGAGTCTGCCTTGCATCTGTTCTGTATGAGCGATTGGGCTGTAGGCCTATGGTCTGCGTTTGATATGCGGATATCATCTAGACGTGATTTCAATTCTATGCAGGACTTAATCTCTTTCTGTTTTATGGAGTCCAATAATAGAAAGATGTAGAAGAAGATTCACAGCATCACCTTCAGCGCCATATACTAGATCATTTGGGAATCACGGAATACAACCAGGTTAGACAAGTGACCTGCACTCTCTAGTATGCTGATAAAGGTGAAGGTACTAATTTACAAGTTGTCTGTATGTTTGAAGGGTGGGAAGAATTCTCAGGCGCTGAACAGGTTCCTTAATAGACCTATTTCAACTAATATTTTTCCAGTTCAGTGGGTAAAGTAGAATCCTCATGATAGTGGAAACAAGCTTAATGTTGATGGTTCTTTCATGAATGGATTCATTCGAGGGGGTGGTCTGCTCAGGGATTCAAATGGGTTAGTGTTCTTGGATTTCAGCGCGTACTATGGTCCGGGTAATTCCATATGCACGGAGGTGAGGGCCTTTCTCACTGGAGTCTCTCTTTGAAAAAGGTTCGGATTCCAGGTAGGTGAGGTAGAATCTGATTCTGAGATTTTGGTGTGGTCTATACAAGGTAAAAGAAATCCTCCATGGGATTTGATTTATCTGATTAGAAGATGTTCAAAGGAAATCAATGAAGGTTTTAGGGTTCATCATATTTGGAGAGAAGATAATTTTGTTGCAGATGTTCTTGCTCATGTAGGAAGAGAGGAGGAACCATTGGTGATTTACTCCAATATTGGATCTCTTCCACAGGAATGTAAGGGTGTTGTCCGGGGGGATGCCCTTGGACTTCATCATTTTCAACCTCCGTGATCTGTATATTTTTTTCGGGTGTCCTAACATCCTTTAATAGAAAATTAATTTTCGATCGATGTCCTAGAGTATTTGTTACATTTATAAGGTCATGACAGTTCCCCCACTATGATGAGAACCTTGAAATTCTATAACAATATTCTTAAATATAGTTTTACGGTTGGATGAAATTCTATGATGGGACACATAGCATGAAGACCGTTAGGTGAAAATACTCATAAGCAGATGATACTTCCTCTCATGAAGTCCGCACTTGGTAATCTCCAAGATAGGAGATTATGAGAACAGACCCGCTAGTAGGAATTCTGCATGTTTCGGTGTCATCGGATATTTTTATATTTGAGTGTGTGTAATGATCCTTAGACTTTAAGATTATCATTAATACGTGTCACGACTCACACACTTTGGTTTACTGACGAAAACCATCATGCATATAGTTGGTGGGAAGTAGGGTACGTTGGGTGCGTCACGAGTGACATGTTATTAATGGATAAGTCAAGGAAGGATTTGTCCCTTCCATTTATGGAAGTTGATATCTCGACCCTTTGATTGAAATAGAACTGTCACATAAAATTTCATGGCCATGGTTTAACGATGATTTTATTTCAGGTATTCAAAGAACGACGTATCAAGCATAAAAGTTGATGACACAATCATGAAACCTGCTTGATGAGATATTGTGACAAAAGTATTATATTACACAGTGAGCGTTTGTATGTGGATGTCGTTATTGCGACTTTACGTTATTTCTCTTGGGTGCCTTGACCCGTTGCTAGATAGTAATCTTGGACATCAGGCAAGCCCACATAATGCCAATGAGAAAGAATCCTAGAGGGTCACACACTAAGTGATTTTTGTGGTCTCGGTTAAATTCTATTTGAATTTAATTAATGAAATAAATATTATTCTCAAGACCATGGAATTATTTTATTCTAGTTAAAATGATCGCATAAATTAAATAAAATATATTTATTTATTTTATTGAACATTTAATAAAAATTTATTTACTAGTTTGTAAATAAAATATTTATTTAAGAGAATAAATTATTTATTTATTTATTTCGGTGTTCAATAAATGGAAGTGGATTTAGAGAGGACCAAGGTTTGTCCGGTAGTAAAATAATTATTTTCAAGACAGTAAATAATTATTTAACTAGTTGGCACAAATTAAAATAACACTGCTATTATTTTGTGACACGAAATTTTATTGATTCCATTTTGCGCAAGTTGGCGCACCATAAATAATGATGCGGTATTATTATTAAATGCATGGGTTTTCTCTAATTTCATTAATGTATTTATTTGTTTCTATGCAATTAAATATTGTAACTGAAATTCCATGTATATAAATAGGAAACTACCCCTATTGTGTCATAGACCACACCACACGCCTGGTGAATTGAGAATTGTTGAACTAAACAATTTCTCTCTCGAATATTCTTCTCTCCTCTCTCAAGAATGAGAGACGTTCTCCAAGACCAAAGAACAAGCGATCAAGAACGATCGACACAAGACACTCGCTTTGTCGCGCTAGCACCCGGAGAACGAGCGGTGTCGATCAGAGGCCATCAGAGCATGTGTGGATCACCTCTAGAGGGATTCAAGTTTGGATCCTTACAAGCGCAACGAGATAATCCGGAAGGGTCATTCCGGACAATCAACATCATCAATGAAGAAAAATACCAAAGATTCAGGTATTATTTTTCTTTATGAAATTAATTAAATTAATTATAAACATGATGTGAAAGATCCTCTCTAAAGGTCTCGAGCCTCTTTCTTATTTATCTAAATCTTTGATTATATTCCGTGGAGACTAGATTTTATCATCGTATTGATCCTGGAATTACCATTGATCATGGTGAAAATAAAAGTTGGATCACATCCCAACCATGCTTCTGCTGTGCCTAGAACCTTCACCTCCTATAGCCCCCCCCCACCCCCTGCACAGACACACCCCCTAGACACCCCCTTGGACAGACTCCCCCCCCACCCCGTTCAGACCCCCTAGATACCCCCCCCCCCCCCCCGAATATCCCCCCTGCAGACCCCCACCCACCCCTGGAAACCCACCCTCTCACCCCCTGGATAGCCCCCCCCCCCCCCAACCCCCTGTAGACCCCCATCCCCTATACAGCCCTTACCCCCACCCCCTAGACACCCCCCCCCCCCACACCCCACTATACACCCCACCCCATAGACACCCCCCACCCCCCGGACACCCCCCACCCACTTGGAAAACCCCCACCCACTAGACATCCCCCATGGTCATCCCCCACACCATGCACACCACCCACCCCCTAGACCCCCCCCCCCCACAGACCCCCTAGATAGCCCCTCCACTCCTCGTGCAGACCACCACCCCCCAAATGGCCCCCCCACTAGACAGCCTCCCACCCCACTGCACACCCCCACCCCCTAGACACCCCCCACCTCCTACAAACCCCCCACCCCCTGAACATCCCCCACTCCCCCTGGATACCCCCCCCCCCTCCCTATAGACCCCCACCCCCCCCCCCCCCACCCCCTCCCTTGGACACCCCCCCTAAACACCCCCACTCCCTGGAAACCCCCCTCTCCCCACCCCTGCAGACCCCCACCCCCCCCCCCCCCCCGCACACCCCCACCCCTCATAACTGCCCCCCTCCCCCACCCCCTGGACACCCCCACCTCCCCCCTAGACACCCCCCCCCCCCCCGCACACCCCCACCCCCTAGATAGCCCCCCACCTCCCCCTGGACATCCCCCCCTGCAGACCCCCACCCCCTGGAAATCCCCCCCCCACCTCCCCCTGGACAGCCCCCCCCCCTCACCCACCCGCCCACCACCCTTCACACCCCCACCCCTAGACAGCCCCCAACCCATAAACAACCCCCACTCCCTTCACACCAACATCCCCCATGACAGCCCCCCCCCCCACCCCCACCTCCCCCTAGATACCCCCCCCCCCCCCCGCACACCCCTCGCCCCTGGATATCCCCCCTGGACAGCCACCCCTGGATGGCCCCCCCTGCTGACCCCCACCCCCCCGGGACAGTCCCCCCACCCCACTACAAACTACCACCCCTGGACATCCCCTACCGCTCTGGATATCCCCCCACCCCCTAGAGACCCCCCATCACAGTTTCTAGTATGACTCCAAGCATGAACACCATAAGATGATCCAAAAGGTCACTTTCACCCAAATTCGATACCACAATCACTGAAATTGTCCAAATGAACTCACCATAGTGTCCTAAACTGATTCCTCCTAAAGAATGATGGAGATCCCCGCCATAGGAATCATTATATGGGACAAGATTCTATAACTCCAATGGAATGCCCAGTGCTATTTAGTTCCATCACACATTATCAATGAAATCCGCATGTGAATTTTAAATACCCAAACCCCATTCCTAGTTTTGAGCTAAACCAATGACTCACAACCAATAAATGAAACTTAAATAAGATGAAATACCTTAGAAGGAACTAGATTATTATTACACAACTTAGTCATACTTGATAGGTTGAGCTCAATGCAGTTACAACCCACATCATTTAGGTTTATAAAAAATAGCAATTAGTTCACTTCCCATGTCGAGACATCATATATAGGATATGGATGGAGGAGATAGATCCTATAATCATAGGAATAGTATTAATCAATCTTCATATCTAATTACCTTATAAATTCTGAATTCAATTTTGTATGTGTTATATAGAATTCAATTCTATATGTATTGATTTTTGAATTGAATACACTATAAATAAAATATCTCAAGTGGTATAGTTCTTCCTCAAATCTATGAATACTTGATAACAAGATGCTTCTTATCATTCAATGTCTCCCAACTTTAAAATATCTCTCTTTCTTTGATATATGATGTATTGATCTCTTAGAATTCTCATACCATTTATGCAAGTTCTTTCAAAATCCACTACTTTAATATTTTTCATCTTTCATAATAAATTGACACAAAATATCATTTGAGTAAAATATTACTTATTCAAAATATGGATTATCTATGATCTTTGGTAGCAGGTAATATTTTCTATTTTAAATCTTCAAAAAATATTCTTGATTTATTCTTCCTTGAATCATGGTTTTGTATTCTCATTAAATTCACCCAAAGAATCGGGTGTTTTCTTATTTTAATCCTAAAAAATACACTTCTTTAATCTCATTTTAAATCTTCATGTACATGGAAGCATGATTCTTCTCACTGTGGATCCTTCATCTTATGACATCAAACTCCATTTAGTTTCATTTAATCTTTCTTGGATCATGATGCACATGTATGAACATGATGTTTCAATCCCTGAGGAACTTTCTAGCTTCATTTTCATATTATATTTCCCATTTATTCAGAATAGATATTATGAATATCACTCAAATAATATTCTAAAATATAAAATTTCATCGATCTAAAATTTACTCATAACTCCTGAATAATTCTCCTCTACAAGTGTACATGATCTTGTGCACTCATGTATAGTTCTTCAAAGATATTCAAAAACTTCCTTGAACATTTTTTTGGTCACAAAACACTCTCCAAATCTCAGGTGATAAAGTTATTACTTAGTTCATGGAATACTTGAGAATAATGGGATTCTTCTCCTTCAAAGTCTCATGGATTTGAAATATCTCCTTCTCTTTGGCACAAGATGTGTAGGACTCTCAAAATTCTCCCATAGACTATATATGTTATCTCAATATGCACAACTATCATGGTATTTTATTTATAATTGAAGTCAATATCATGTATTTATATTAATTTATAGTATTTTGTTATAAATATAGTATTTTTTTTTCTTTTATATTATGATTATCATATAGATTAGTGTGTCAGTTATGGTTTCATATAAAGTGAAAAATTCTCATTTACTTAAATATATTTTTTATTAAACTTCATTCTTATTGAATTGATTTTGACGAAATGACATATAATTGTTTTTATTACAGAATGGATTGAAGTTGGATGTATGAAACCAATCGGATCTCTAGCAATTTTCAATACAATTTGGAGATATTTTTAGATTTTTCATTTCACAATGCTTCAGATAGTGGTCACATACACTTACCATGTTACAATTGTGTTGGAAGACCTTGGATGAGCCGTGAAGAAGTAATCTACCACATAACCAACTATGTTTTTCAAGAAAACTAATATTTATGGTTTCACAATGGGGAGAAAATGAAATATCAAAATGATGATGACCCAAATGAGAGGACTGGATTGGAGAATTTGTTATATGGCTGGTTTCCATTTATTTTTCATCATGAAAAAAAAAATATTAGAACCCCAGAAGACTTATATATGATCACACATGATGTGTCTAATGAAAATGATGATGTTGTTAGGGTGAAAACATTTAATGATGTTGCCATGAATCCAGTATATCGACAATGTGGTAAAATGAAAAAGATGGAATTTTTAATCCGATTGTTTCATGGGAAAACTATGTATGGGATTTATAATACTTTCATTGATTACATTCTTACCTTCTTGAAGGACTTACTTCCAGATGATGTAGATATTCCCTCAAACCACCATATGGCATGGAAGTTAGTTGAGGAACATGGATTTTCAAGAAACAAAATTCATGCTTGCCTAAAAGATTTAAGTTTATTCTAGGAGGAAACTACTGAATGAAATGATTGTATAAAATGTGGCACATCCCGTTGGAAGACAAAATCTGATGGAACACCATCTTTTGTGCCACATAAATTAATGTGGCACTTTCCATTGATCCCAAGAATCCATAATCATTTTATGTCTGATGAAATATCAATAAAAATGTGATGGAATTATACTGAGAGAAAGAAGACTAATGATGAGTTGGTTTACCCTGAAGATGGATTTGCATGGTAGAGATTTGATACTTGATATCCTGATTTTTCAGCTGGCGTGCATAATGTGAGGTTGATTCTTTCATGTGATGTTTTTAATCTGTTTGGGAAGATTCTTACTTCACACAACACAAGGATATTTTTTTTACACATTTATAACATTCCCCCATGGTTGTGTATAAAAAAACCTTTCACTTTCATGAGTGTACTCATATCTGGACCTTTTGATCTTGGTAATGATATAGACGTATACATGAAACCTTTAATAAAAGAGTTGAAACTTCTTTGGGATGTGGGTTTTCACACATACGATGCATGTTCTAAATACATATTTCATATGTTTGATGTGCATATGTGAAAAATCAATGATTTTTATGCTTATGCAATGATGTCTAGATGAAGCACGAAGGGAAAACTAGAATGTCCTATTTTTATGAATAATACACGATCCAGAAGACTGAAACATTGTTGTAGTTTCAGTTTTATGGGACATTGATGATTCTTGTCAATGGAACAACCATATGGAAATAATCGTCGAAGATTTGACAATACCATAGAGACCAATGATCCACCTCAGCATATGTCTAGAACTGATGTGCTTAATGAATTGAAAGATTTCAGTTTTTCATTTAAGAAGAGTCAAATGAAATCTGGAAAGAGAAATAATGTTTCCACTGAAACCTATTACAATTGGAAGAAGAGGAGTATCTTCTTTGATTTTCCTTATTGGTCAACCAATTTATTACATCATTTCTTAGACGTACTGAACATTGAAAATAATATATGTGAATTTTTTCTTTCGATTATTCTAAATGTTAATGGAAATACAAAAGATGATTTACGATCTCTGTGTGACTTGGTGGATTGGGGCATCAGACCAGAATTGCATCCTATGTGTATCTGTGAAAATAAATGGCATGTTCCATTTGTTTCTTATGTAATGACTCCTACAGAAAAAATAATTTTCTGAAATTACTAGAGACTAATAATCTTCCTGATGTCTATTCAAGAAACATATCTAAACGGGTCAATAGAATATATTTGAAGCTAAAATCATTGAAGACTAGTGGTTATCAAGTCCTTCTATATGAGTTTATTCCAATAGCAATCTGTTATCCTTTTTCCAATAATGTAAGGGAGGATATTATTCATTTGTTCTATGTGTTTAGAGATCTTTGTGCTAAGAAGTTGTCCAAGTCTTTCTTGCAAAAAAATGTTGGTAGATTCCCCATTAATTTTGTTTGAGCTATAGAAAATATTTTCTCCATCATTTTTCACATTCATGTTGCATCTGACTGTCCATATTCTAACTGAAATAATTCTTAGAGGACCTATTTCTTTTCATTGGATATATCCAACTGAAAGAAATATGTGCACATTAAAGACTTATGTCCGAAATATGAATCATCCCGAAGGTTCTATTGTGAATGGTTAATTGGCTCAAGAATATATGGATTTATTCTATATGTATTTTTCTGATCTTACTACAAGAATGAACAAACCAATGAGAAACAAAGAAGAACAATATGAGAAAATTAATCCCATTTTTCTATCACTTCCTCAAAAAGGAGTAATTCCTAGATCATATACATTGACCACATTAAACCTTGAAGAGCGAGAGACGGCACATCGCACAGTTTTTCTCAACTATGATTTGTTTAATGACTACATCAGGTAAGTAAATTGAATATGTATATCTTACATATCAGTTAAACTATTCCTGTTTTTATCTATAACGAATATAAAGAAATGATAAATAGAAAGCATCATTCTTTATCTTTGAGAAGGAGATATACTTTTCATAGAAAATATTTTTATACTTGGTTAAAATTGAAGGTAAACATTTTACTGCTTAAAATAATTAAATCAATATTTAATTAAGTTTGATATTCATTTATATTTCAGGTATTGAGTTTTCTTGTTGACTCTATCTCTGAGGAAATAAGAGCTGTGGCTTTTGGTCCTAATACCATGGTTCATGATTGTAAATCAATTTTCATCAATGGGTACAGATTTATTATCATTTAATGGGAAAATAACATGAGAAAACAACATGATGGTGTTATGGTTACTGCCACAAAAGACTACTATTCTAGTGAATCAGACTGTAGACCTTGATTTGAAAATGTGGGTTATTATGGATTCATTAAAAAAAAATTGGATTATTACTCTCATGGACGAGTCACTATGATTAAATGATATTGGTTTGATTTGATGATGAGGCAGGGCACATTTATTGATGATTATGGATTTTGAGTAATTGATATGACTCGTACTCTATCTACCAATGAACCATATGTATTGGAATCAATGTAGAAACAAGTTTTTTATGTCAAAGATCATCTTCGACCTGAATTTGGTTTCATTATTGAAGTAATTCCAAGACATATTTTTTATGATGGTGATGATGGAATTGACACCATCCCTACTACCATTGGAACCTATCCATTTTTTAATTTTGATGACTCTAATAGCACAATTTTCAGAGTTGATTATGAAACTGAATCTATGGTGGGAAATTTATAGAATCATCCATCCATGTTCTCAATTTTTCTGGTTTAGCTCACTGTGGGTTGTTAAGGTTGGTATTATTCAAATTGATTTAATATTGATTACAAATATGTTGTATCTGACTTGACCTTAATGTGAATTTTAAATATTGGTTGCAATTTTATTTGAATTTCATTTTCTAATTTGAAATTGAACTGTATTCAAACCTACGAAACCAACATTTCTAACTTGGTGAACATTTCAATGTTTTATTAACCATGGCTACTTGACCCTAGAACCCATAAATCCCCCTATCCCCTCGCATATTTTTTTTTGGGGTTACACATTAGTAATAATTTTCTAATCACTTCCATTTTTTTCAAATGCACGAAATGAAACCAATTGAAGATATGTGATGAAAAAGGATGATGGACAACAATCGTTTCATGGCTAAGATGAAAGTTCCTCCACTAGTGCCTGTTTTGAGTATTTTATTTCAAATATATATATTTAAATAAAATATAATGTCCTATGATTAATTTTGTTTTAAACATTTTTTTAGGATCCACCACTCAGGTGATAGTTATTTGATGAGGAGCCTAGTAGTGGTCGTAGCTCTCAAGCCAGTGGTATGAATGAGGGTGGTACGAGAGCTAGACGATCTAGTCGGTGTACTTGATTAGACCCTGCCCCTTCCATTGATGTACCATCTATCCCACATTCTGATCCCAGTATGTCATCAGGGACACATGGGATATTTAAGCCGCCTTAGTTTTCACTACCCTTTTCATATGAGCCTCTTCAACCATCTTTACCATATCTGATGATGATTCCCACTCCCCATCCATATCAGGCATTTGGCCAACCATTCATTCCTTATTCATTTAATTATAATTCCTTATCTATGAGCTTCCTAATTCCATACTCTTTGACTATTACTCCGCTATATTCTGTGCCTACAGAGTATACACTGGTACCCACTCTACCTGTACAGGGTGTTCCTTCAGTTTCTACGGATCCAGCAATGCCCACTGATCAGACTACGACAGGTATATTTATAGAACCCTAACAAATTTTAATATCATAATTTATTTTCATCATAACATGTATTGATATCATTTTTGTTTTTCTTTCATAAAAGATACATCTACTGATAGGAGGCAGGGGCAGGGGCGTACACGCATGCGTGAGGTGTGGAACCACCGTACACAGTTGATGGTGGACTATAATGAAGATAAACAAATGTTAGAAAAAATAGGGTAGAAATGTCGGATTTTTTTTTTTTGCGACGCTTGTCAAATACTCCGACATAATTCCCATCAGCCCGTTCTCATGGAAAAAGTTGCCAAAAAAATTAGGATAATTCTTGGGAATAGATATGGGTAAAAAATATTGTTGGATTTAATGTAATATATTATTTTTGTATTTATATAAATTAATATTTTTTTCAACTTCTATTTAATTTCCCTGATGGTAAGGGTACACGGTCAGCATGTCTACAGGAATTAGGTGAGGTTTAGAGGGGATAAAAACATGAGTTGTATATTGGATGGAATTATATAGTTGGAACAGAGTTGGAGGTGGTACCTTTCATGGATTACTTCCTGATAGAATAGTATCGGCAAATGATTACTCAATTGATGACTATCAGGTTTAAGGTATTAATCACATTTGATCTTTTTAAATGAAAATTTTCATGATTTTCATTAATACTATCTTTTGTATTATTGAATTCTATTTAGGAATAATTCGGAAAAAATAAACAAAACATTGATGCTAAAAAATATCTTCACACCTTGGGGTGTACTACGATGTCAAATCATGAGAGGAAGCAGGTACGACAGTTTATAATTTTTTTTAATACTTTCACTTTCTATTGATTCCCCCATAATTTATTCAATTTCTACAGTTTTGATATAAATTTAGTTATGAAATTAATTATTGGTAACTTATTTTAAATTATGTTTTCCTACATTCAATGTCATTACAGAGGCAGACATTGAGTATTGAAGGATGTGTGCCTCGAGCAAAACTATTTTGCTAGAGTAGAATGAAAAAATATGGCAGTGTTGTTAATGAAGAGACCCAACAGCAGATTGTAAGTTTTACTTTGATGATTTAAAATTTTAATATCCATTTTTTTACTTAATAATATATTTAAATTTGTAACAGACTGCTTTGGAGGCTCTTGATTCCCAAGAACCTAACAATTTTGGGCCAAATGATCATTTACATCAGGTGTTGGGAGATGAGAACTCTGGAAGAGTACACTACCAACCTAGGAAGTGTATAGTCATAATGAGGTATTCGCCCACTTCAGGTACCGATTATACTTCCATCGAGTTGGAAAAGGTTAAGGTACAGTAAGATCAGACTGAAAAAAGGGCCACACAGGTCTAAGAAGGAGTTGAAAGGGAAAATTCTAAATTCATTAAATTGATGCAAGTTTTATGTCCATAAATTCCACCAGAGACCAATGTGGCTTGTGATGCATATATGTCATTGATGCGTTCATTATATAGTGCACTAGGTGGTAGTTATTATGGTGGTCAAGACAATTTGGTTCCTAGCGATGGTGATAGTGATGGTGATGGCGAGGAAGAGGCCGATAGTGAGGATGATGCTGAGGACAAGGGCGAGGAGGAGGAAGAGGTAGAGGATGAGGGTGAGGAGGTGGGCGAGGAGTAGGTTGGGGATGAGGATGGGGATGAGGATGGGGATGGGGGTGGGGAGTATGATGGGGATAGATATGATAATAAGAATGAGGTTGATGATAATGGTGATGAGGGATAGACTGATCTGTTACATTTTAGACTGGTATTACTGAGATTTGATGTTTAATGATTTTCTATGACTGATATTACTGACATTTGATGTTTGATTATTTTATGTGACTGGATTTCCATTACATATTTTTCCTCCATTTATTTTGTCTTTTTTCATTTATTTTCACTGCAATCTTGATTCAATTCTCTCATTTGATTCAAGTCTCTCCTTTGGTTAGAATCAGTTTAGTGATTATCTTGTTTTATTTTATCATATGTTGGTCCATTCCAAGAACTAGTGATATTTGGATTGGAATATTATAGTTTTGGAGTTTTTTGGTGGTGTGTTGGGGGTGGGAGGATGTCCGGGGGTGTGCTGGGGGGATTGTCCAGGGGGGTTATCCAAGGGGGTGGGGGCTGTCCAGGGGGTGGTGGATTTCCATGGGGTGGGTGGTGTGCAAGGGGGTGGGTGGTGTTCAGGGGGTGGGGGATGTATAGGGGTGGGGGGTTATCCAGGGGGTGGGGGCAATCTAGGGGGTGGGGGTGTGCAGGGGGGTGGGGGTCTACAGGGGGTTGTCCAGGGGGGCTGTTCAGGGGGGTCTGTAGGAGGGTTGTGTAGGGGGGTTTGTAGGTGGGGGCTGTGAAGGTGGGGAGTGGGGGTGTATTGGCTATCCGGGGGAGCTGTGTGTAGCTAGGGGGATGCAGGGTGGGGGTTGTGGGAGGGGGCTGCAGTGGGTTAGGGGGTTGTACTGGTGGGGCTGTTCATGGGGGTAGGGGGACTGTAGGGGTGGGGGGCTATGGGAGGGTGTTGTAGGGGAGGATTACTGGTGGGGGTGGGAGCTAAAAGGTGTGGGGGCTATGGGAGCTTTAGTTTCTCACACTACACATAAAAGAACACAAAAATAATCTCAGGTTCAGGCATCTAAATGATCCTTCCCTCCAATACCAACCTCTATACCAAAGCACTATCACTCAAGGAACCTTCCTTAAGAAAACTAATTCATCACCCTAACAACATAATATAATTGATAACACCTATGTTAATTTATTCCATATGCTAAAACATTTACATGTTACCCACACATCTAAAACGCCTATGATATCGAGTTGATCCCTTTCATGGATATCCTCAATCACCAAACCCACCCACTCAATACTATCCTAATATGTGCTTACAGATCAATGGGCTCTCAAAACTAGTCCCTTTGGTCTAGCCTCACACAATCCACTTGTCATGTGAGGAACTCCTACCCCTATTCTAAAACACAAGACATCTAATACGCTAAGGAAAACTACTTTCCCTAAGTCACACAAGCCCATTGATACACACCCATTATCAGCATCGCAATGTTCAAAGCACCTGCTATAGGGTTTAATACTTAAACAGGTTTAAAATCAACCACCCTACTCACCCTCAGTTTAGTTATAAAATTATAAGGGTCATGAGAAACTATGATATCAGATGATATCTCACATCTCATAAGGTTTCATATCAAACAAAATATAGTAGGTAACATCCCACTATCTAGAACATATCGTATCCATGGGTGAGGTATGTTCAATAGATTCCTTTGAGTGAGGTATGTTCTTTGTTATGGTTCACCACACATGCTAGCACCCCCTCAAATGGAATAAAAAATGTGAAGTTTTTATTAGTTTTTAAAGTTCTTTATATGGTATTGTAGTGTTTTTGGAGATGTTTTTATATGGTATTGTATCGTTTTTACATATGCTTTTGGTTTGTGAATTGTATGCAATGTTGGAGGTTGGTGTATGAAATATTGGAGGCTTCTGTATATTGGAATCTGTGTGAAGGTTTATGTGTGCAATGTTGGAGTTTTTGTGGAGTTGGAAATATTGGTGAATACTATACCAACGGTTTATAACCATTGGTATAATTCTAAAAGAGCATGTGTTTTCCAACTGTTATGTATAACTGTTGAAAAAAAATTATACCAATGCTTACTAAACCGTTGGTATATCCATGGACATGTAATGGATACCAATGGTTGTAAGTAACTATTGGAAAAACTCTATGCCAATAGTTCAAAAACCATTGGTATTACACTATTTCCTTTATAAATCAACGGTTTTAAACCATTGGTAATTATCTATCCCAATGGTTCTAAGAAACTGTTAGGAATAGAAAGTTTTGTACCCTATACCAATGGTTATTTATAAACTGTTGGTATATGTGTATCCAGACACCACACTACCCAGCAGTTTGGAAAACCACTGGGATATTGTATACCAATGGTTTACCCCCCCCCCCACCAAAGGTTTATAACCATTTTTATAGTTTAATTTTCCAGTAGTGTTACCATTCCACCATCATTATAGAAGAATTCTAGGCCTTGTACTAGAGACCTTTCAGTTTACCACATTATTTTCCTGATCCAGGTGAGTCAGCACTCATGGGACCAGATTTAGTGAGAGCTACTATATAGATGGTGAAAACTATCCAAGAGAGGATTCATATTCCAAAGATCCATAAGTAGTATAATGTATACCGATTAATGAGGCATATGTAATTTGAGAAGGAATACAATGTGTTCTTAAGGTTCTCACCTTGATAAGGATTGAGGAGATTTGTCCATGAAGGAAAGCTATCTCAAAGATTAAATTTTATATTCTGGAACTGAATAGAGTTGGTAAGGTTGCATGACACATAGCTTTACCTTAATAGTTGGATTAGGTACACTTCGTCTTCCATGTGTCACTATTGAGGAGGTATGTGAACGACCTGTCACATGTTATCAACTGGGGAGAGCTGCACATCAAGGATGGATATACTTTTTCTAATTACCTACTAGAGATCAATTATCGGTAATAGATGATCCTTCATGGGTTATTGATTCCCCTAGTGCATGTCCAGTGGTAGAACTGGAGTATTCAGGAGAGGACCTTGGAGTGGAAGATCCATATTCAATCCCAGTAACCTCATCTTTATGTGTTGATTTTTAATTTTTAGGGATGAAAATACCTAATGTGGTGAGAATGTAACCCCTATACATTTTCCATTTATTAAATTAGATTATTATATTCATTATTTTTTAATCCAAGATATATGATGGGGTGAGATTCAAAGTCCCCGTAAGCCCATAATTAATTTTCAAAATATATTATATATATTAATATGACATGTATTCAGTATTCATGGATAAGTTGAATGACACCTAAAAGGGGGGATAAATTATAAATATGATTGTACATTTCAGTTTAGATAGTGGGTTTTACCAAAATAATGACCTACCCTAGGAGGACGTCATATGTTCAGGTAAGGAACAGTCATGTGAAAACATTTAAATAAATTAATTTATGAAATTAATTAATTTAAACAAAACTCCATGGCATGATTTTTAACTATATGTATATGTTTATGTTGTAATCCTAGGGTCATCTACATAAACATGGATTTTTAGGAGTGAGCATTGGAGGATCTTCTATGGGTGAATGATGACTAGATCATGGATCATCAATTAGTGTGTGGAGAAAATCCAAGATCACTCAAATGACAATGAAGCAGGAAAATTCTTCAAAAATTATTGATTGAAACTCCTTATAGGAAATTTTATTTAGGTAATTCCATTCATTCAATTTTTTTCAATCTAATGCAGAACAATTCCATGAGAAGTATTTGTGTTCACACTAATGGTAGATTTATTTGTGATTGATTTCTTTTTTTAGTTGATTATATCCTATTTAATCATCCAAAACTACAAAATTTGATTTAGGAAACGAGAATAAAGGTCGAGGATTGTTCCTCACATATTATGGTTTATGGAATTATCCACTTTTTCTTCACACATTCATCGCGGTCATTTTTATTAGACCATGGTTTGATGACTACATGGTATTTGACCATTGTGAGACTATTCTTCAATGTAATGTATCAATATTATAGGTGTGGCTCATGGTTGATGGTGTAATAAATTTATGATGATGATGATGGAGGATTATCATAGGTAGAACAAAATGTATTCTTGGTTTCCATTAATCTAGTATATAAGGGTGTAGTTGTAGATAACGTGTGTGGGAATTTCCTGAGTGATTTCAAAAACCATAATCCAAATATTCTATGAAGAGAGGAATGACAGACCTCAGATCATGGATTTATTGTGAGCTAGGCTGTGGCAGTAACTCAAAGAATGATGTGGAAGACGAACCTGTGGGATCTAAAAATCCCTAGATACATGGAATGCAATCCAGAATTAGACACAGTGTGGGACCCCCTAGCTACTACACAAGGGTTTCAATGGAGATTCAAATATCACACATTGTGAGACCATGTCACATTATATATGATTTATTTTAAAAGTTTTGACGTGTAACTCTGAGGTTATATGGGAATAGGTAGGCCAACATGGACAAATCCAAAGTACACGAAGGAGGATTAGTGTACACATGCATTGTATGATGGCACAGGAAAGGTCTCAAGTGATCTATATAGGACATGTACTCCTCATACACTCTCTATATATGGATATTTAAATTTTTTTGTGGAATCACAACACATGATGATTTGGGATGATTATAAAACACTTTGTACCATAAACACACAAAGTTTCCTCCCTTAGAGACACCTTATTGCTCTTCACCTCTTAATTTCATACCATTGTTGGTTGAGCGAGTTCCCCATGGTGATTTCCATCAAGTTTGAAATGACTAATTATGTCCTTTTTGTGGATTGTGATCCCCTCTCGATGATGAGCTTCATATAGAGTTTGTTGTTTCCCTCCATGAGACTAAGGTGTGATCCTCTATCATTCATTATTATATCATAGGAGGGTTTTTTGAAATTAGTGTTACATTATTCTGTAGGGAATTGATCCTAGATCTAGAAATCCATTTCAATATGGTTGACAGTATTATTGGTACATGATCCCATATATAGAATTTTCATCCATATTGGGTTTATGGAGACCCCTAGCAGTCCTAGGTGTGATACCATATCTAATTATCACGGTATTATGAGACTAGTGTGATTTCATGGATGGGTACCAATGATCATGACATCATGGATGAGTGTTTCCACTGATATCATGTCTCATTGTGTGATATCTCTTAAAACATACATTGCTTCGAGTATAATCATGTGGATAGAAGTTTTTTTGTGACATACTAGAGGTGTGGTGTACTTCTTGAGTATATCTATGTTTATTTTTTCGTGAATTTATATCAATGCCATTTTTATGAGATGATTTTCCTTCATGGATCATGTTTAGTGTTTTTAGGGTGTCCTACAAGGTATTCCTATAATCCATCATTCATGGTATCTAACCGAATGTGTCATGCCTTATGCAGATGATGACCCTTTTTACGGTATCTTTGGATGAATGAGAGCTAGTGGAGCATAGCATGTTCTAGACAGAGTGAGGTGCTTTCTAGGTGGTTTCATTTGATAGTAGACCTTTCCCTTAGTGATGGTTTGAATATCTATAGTATTTTTTAAGTGTTTTATTTTTCCATTTTTATCTATTTCAGTAATTTACCATCGTACTATGTTTTGTGGGATCATAGATGTTTGCATTAATTTTTTTCAATTGTTTTAAAATTTTCCACTATATAGGATTGTATATGTGATCACTTGTAAAGGTACTAGGAAAATGCATCCCATGTGTGATAAATGAATACTTGATGCTTGTCCACAACCCTTAGTCTATTGGAAGTGTGCTTGTGGTGTTCAAGGTATAGGCCCCATCAGGAAATTTCATGATAATATATTTACTAAAACCATTATACAAATGTATCTTTGAACAAATATTTATCTTATTAAACAAATTTTTAAAATAGTGAATATTATATTCAATTATCATAATAATTTCTTCCATTTATTTTACATCATCATTTACATTGGTATTTATATCAAATTATCTACACAATGTAGTATTAACCCAATTATTGTGTACATTCATTTTCACCACATATTTAACCTAAAATTTTTAACTTTGATATATTTTGTGTCTAATAAAATGATCTGACCACTCTTTTAAGACTAATTTTTCTTTAATAACACCAACTTAATCATTGAAAAGGTATTTGATATGGGTCATATGCATGCTCCATTGTAATCTTGATGAACTCTTTAACTCCATTTACAAATTTCTTGTCATATGATTAACATCCATACATTTTTTATTCATATAAATCATATTAGGTTCATGAAATATTCATTTTTTTAAAAAAAAATAAAGATTCAAAATATATTTATAATAAAATGATGAAATTATATCTAATTATAATAAGGTGATCCCAACCTATGAATTTCATTAGTGATGAATCTAAACATGTTATCATTTTACAAAACGGTTACATGAAAAAAAACCTTGGGGTAATCATTTGGTTCTTTTTCCAGGCTCTTGAATTGGGTTTTTGTGGGAAATTTTTTTGCTAATTATAAGATTGTTTTTGTAACCCATATATGTAGGATTATATCAATAGGGAGGTGTTGATGTTTATTCATTTCATCACATGGTATGTGTTTCAATTGGTGTTTCATTTAAAGGGTTATTAGGAATAGTGGTTGACGATTTTTTATCAGATGATGAAATAATAAACATCCACACATGTTTATAAACTATCCCAGTAGAATTAGCATGAAGAATAATTTCAAACTAATGGTTGGAGTATAATTCCAACTACTTGGGATCACCTGAAAACAAAACTAAGCCTCACTAGAACAAATAGAGAGAATCAACTCTAAAAAAATATCATAGTTGAAAATGAGATTGATTTCTAAAAGATACGAAAGAATGAATAATTACATTGAATGGAAGTCAGGATTACAATTTACGGTGAGAAGGGCATTCTATTTAGATATTTAAAGAGATTTATCGTAGCCCCCATCTCATACTATTGTTGGTCACGATTCCAATTTTTATCTATGGATGTAAGTATTACCGCACCTCAATTATATCAATATATCTAAAAAATATTACTATTATTGAATTAATAATTCTTAAGAACATTATTCATTCACAACAAATGAATATTTAGTTAATATTATTTAATAAAAAAATAGAAGGTGTTTTAATATAAAATGATTCCAATACCTCAACTAATGAACTCTATTGGTGAATTTCGTTTTTATATAAATAAACCCATATATATTTGATCTTAGAATAAAATAGATGAATATTCTCATTTCTAATGTTAATGGATAGATTATATAAAATTTTATATCATATCCAAATTATATAAACTTCATTAATGTATGTATATTGAATATTCATTTCGATAATAAACAAAGAATATTTTAAAATATATGGTATAAAAAATATATATACATGTATATTAATTAATAAATATAAATTTTTAAAAAAATTAATTATAATTATAGATTTAATTTCCAATCCTCTAATTTAGAAAATATTTTCTTTATTGTAATCATAAAATTTTATATTTCTCTAAATATGATATCTTTTATATCTGAGTCCTTATACAATCAAATGCATTAATGTGACAAAACTATATCACCTCAAAACATGAATTGAGATATGAATCAATAGGATTTATAATAAATAATTTTGTTTTATATCTTTTAATATAATTGGGAAATCATCGAATGTTTTATTAGTAATATATAGTAATAACATGGTTATGATCTCTTTATAATACAATTAACATAAGCATCAAAAACACCATAAAATTAATGCAATGTATAGATGAATTCCGCCCTTTAGTTTGTTGTTTTTCATGAAAAATACTAGATGATTTTATAATGTGGATAGGTAAATAGATCTACCTAAAACTAGAATCCATTAAAAATAGGTCATTAAATTGTAATGACCCGTAAATCTAATGTAGGAACATTGTATTCAATAGTGTGTATGACATGCAACAACAAGAGCATAAAGTAATATAATACCAGAAGACATTATAATATATTTACAATTTTAAATAAATTAAATCAATGTTATCTATTGAAATGCACACAATACTGAGTTAGTGTATGACATACACAACAATGAGTTTCTTATATAGCTTATGTTATATACAAGACGGAGTTTTACAAAATATTAAAATATTATTATTATTTAATAGTACATAAGCTAACCATTAAATTATAGTCTATAAATATTATTAAATTACTAATGAAAATATATGGTTTGTAGAAATATAAAATTAATTAATAGGTTACCAATTAATTAGAAATGAAAATACAAACCAATTGAATATAAAAGAAATATTATTATTTTTATGCTCACAAATGTGTTTTTTCTTAATAAATTAAATTAATTAAAATAAATGGATAATATTAATGAAATATATATTTTATATATTCAATAAAATAATTTTTATAATCATCCAATAGATTTGATAGACAAAAGATAAGAATAAACTCAATATTATAAATAAAAACCTATATTTAATGATGATCCCATTTTAAATAAAATTTTTAACCATTTTATAAATCTTATTTCTCAAAATAAAATTAATATTTGAATGAAAATAAAAATAAAAAATAGGTTTTGGTGAATTTTTTTTATATTTCTATGAAGTTTCATTTTTTAAATAAATAGTGAATAATACTGAAATTTAATTCAAAACTGATTTTTCATCGAATTTATTTATGAGTTTAAATTATAATTTTTATTTGTTTTAAAATTTAATTATATAATATTTTTATAAATTAATCCAATTTAGGTATATCTAATCAATTTCACATTGAAATTGATAATACAAAACTTAGCAAACTTTGGGACGTTTTTACTTTAAAACCCTGCAATGTCGTCCAGTCTGCAGGATTAATATTAATTTAATTTCTACCACATATGTGATTTAAATTTGGAAAAATGGATTCCATATTTAAAATCATAATAATTTATAATTTGTACTAAGTTCAACTTATTTTTTGACCAAAATGATTAGTGAATGTAATTAAAATTAATCACAATGATTAAGGTTAAATTAAGTTTAATAGGGAACTAAACCATAACCGTAAAGCCCAAAATGGCCTATAAACATGTCTAAAACCTGTTGGTGGTGAATATGTTGACACTATCCTCCCTTGGATCAACTATATACTATTATTGATCCACATGAAAAAACAAACATGGGTGGGTTTCATTTCCCTAAAATATTACAAGAGTGCAACTCCTCCTCCATTAAAAAAGGCCACCATTCCTCCAACATCCTCACACTTATAAAGACACTTATGTTCATCCAAAATCCACCCAATTAACTCCCCAACATACATACCATCCTTTTTTCAGCCTCTCTTTTGGATGAAATCAATCCATGGAAGTCTTTTTCTGAAATCTAAAAGAAGTTACCCAATTAAGAGGTAACGTCTTTCTTAAAGCTCTTTAATATTATTTTCATTATCCACTACATAAACTCATAAAATTCCATGTTTATATAGAAAATATAATATCAAAAATATACTATGATGTTTTTATTATAATGTTATGAACTACACTTACACACACCTCTATCTAATGAGTAATGAACATACTGTTTACATGTACGACGAACTACCGCTTCACAAAATAAAGATTGTTCATTTTTATTTTACCACCACTCATGGTGGCCATTATAATGTAAACTATGTTTATATATGATATATATTCTATATAAATATTTATTTAATATTATAAATTATTTTAAAACATATATCATTATACTTTTCATTTTTTGTAAAAATGATAACATCGTTTGTGGAAGTACGGACAACCGCCCCCTCAAAGCGATATGATTCATTCACACTATAAATAGAAAGTGTAAAGGATGATTTTAATTAAAAATATCTGAAATTATAAACTTCTCTATGATATTAATGACCAAATTATATTTTTTCTAAATATAATATATATCATTTTCTTTATTACACTCTCACACACTTAATAACGTCGTCCATGGAAGTGTGGACTACCGCCACCTAGACACATTGTGATTCCCTTTACAAAAAAATTATTAAATATATATGTATATATGGTTAAATTATATGTTATTTATGAAATAATTATCATTCGGTAAAGATAAAATTTCACATACCTTCTTTCCATAAAGATCATAGAAAAATGGGAATGATACTTATTCATATGTACGGTCTATCGTCTCTATGATTGTAACATTGGTTCATTTTTCATAACCATATTCAATTATTAAATTTAAAATTATAATTTCTGTATAAATATTATAATTATAAAATGGTTATTATTCTGGAGATGTAATAAAATGAACTATTTGACCATATTCAACCTACCAATTTTGTTTTCAACATACAAACTGAAATTGGTCAAAACAACTGATGAAAAATTAATTGATTTAGTAGTTGAATAAAAATTCAAATAAATGAAAAAAAAAGTTATGATAAACATGAGAAATGTTCTCAAGAAATTAAATAATTAACATATGTTTGTTATTTAGGAATATAAACACATACAAGACAATTCGGGTGCAAGGTAAGGGATTTTTGTGTCTCGTTTATTTCTGTGAGGCATACAATATTTTTTTCACCTGATTTCTTATATATGATGTACATAATGCCACATTGACACATAATATCATTAATTATATTTTATTCATGGTATTTAAATGTTTTATTTAATGATTATTACCTTTTTTTTAAATTCATTTGTGACCACATTGGTAAGGTATTTTCATCACACTTTTACATCCATGAGATCAATGTCATATTCACCATTTACATATTTTTTTGTAGTATATCTACTACACATTTATATATTATATCATGAAGTGTTTTATCTTAATGTTATTTAAAACATTCATTCACTATTATTCCTTCATGAGGCTTATGATTTAAAATGTTTCAAAGTGGTCTGGGACACATTGGGATGTTTAAATATTATTTTCCTCAATACCAATACTTATTATCATTCCATGGTATTTCCATTTGAGGAAATTATATGACCATTTTTTAGTAAACCCTCTCATTTTACTCTAGTTATTCATGACTATTTTAATGTATTAGTAATATTTTTCCATTCATTGGTTCTCAAAGTTTTTTAGAGCATGTTTTTAAGAAAACCAAACATTTTTTCTCACTTTAGTCAGAGAACCTATTTTCTTCTAAAAATCTTGTTTTATTAAAATGTATAAAAAAATTATTTGGTAAATCCATTTTTACCATTTTACTTTTACCCATGTTTTCAAAGGAATCTTCTTATCTATTTACCTAAAAGTCATTTTTCAAAACATTTTACAATGAAAAAGGAGTGTTATTTTACCTCACATGGAATGCATATATTTACTCACCATCATTTCCTTGAATATTCCTTTTCCAATTTAAAAGGATACTTTTAAAAGAAAAAATTTTCAAAAGTGAATTTCAAAGAAAATGTATTTTAAAAAAAGGATTTTTTTATCAAGAATGTTTTTTAAAGATATTTTTATTGTATTTATATTCATCATCAACAAAAATCCTTTGTTTTTACTCCACTTGGGATTTGTTTTATTTATACCATCCTTATTATTTCTCTAGATGGTGTATTATTGAGTTGTCCAAGTATAGTATTCACATTTAATTTATTGATTCATTATTATTCCCCTTGAAATAATCAATCTATTATGATCATTGAACATTGAATTTTCACTTGATTATCTATTTCATTTATCATGGATATTCTAAACTGTATACCATTTTACATTCGGTGTCTACTTTGAATATTATTTGAGTATTTGGGTAAATATTGATAATTCTGTATTCTTTATTCAATACATTTATTTGATAAGGCGTGTTATTTATTTTTACTATTCGATACAAGTAATGCTTTGGATGGGAAATAATGGGAGGATCCCAGACTATATATAGCTCCTCGATGCATCGACAGGTTCTAATGAGACAAATAAGTTGTGAAAAATAAATATGTTTCTATACATAGTTTTAAACCATCTTGTGAAATATCTTGATGGTATAATTTTTCATGTGCCTTAGACATGAAGTCCATTAAGAAAGAATTTCCCTCATTTACATTAGGTTATTATTCATACATGAGATCTTACATCGACATATCTATGGATACATTTCATTTTTTGTTATTTAGACGGAATGTATTTTAGTTTCATAACATTACATGTTTATTTTTCCTTAACTAGTTATTTGAATGGCATGTGTTTTCAATTATTACCTTTCTATATTGTTTACGCACTTCCATTCAGTTTATTGATTACATGTCATGTGTGTTTAGTTATTTACCTTTCCATAATGACTATTCCCATTTATTCATTACAACTTATGCTATATTTTTTCCTTAGTAATCATTTGAGATCACTATTATTATGTTTCAATCCCCAGGAATCCAAGAATCATATAGTGAATGATATTAAGAGATTTACTAGATGTATTAGAGTTATCCTAAAAGTTATAAATTTAGAAATGAAGAAAAAAATCATGTTGTAATTAGTGTATTCATATGTAATACAAGACACATTTATGTATCTTGTTTACCAAGACTACTAAACTCTCGTTCCTTTGGAATTTGATTCCTTGTAATCATTCCAATGTATTTAGTAGCATACACTGGCTTTGGGATATCTAGGGTTGGGTCGCTACAGTTGGTATCAAAGTATGTTTAGTATCAATCATGGGAATTAGATTTAGGAAAACATAGATTAGATAACATAACCCAATGGTAGAATTTGAGGATAAGTATAGATCAATATCATAGAATTTGGGTAAAGTATAGATCATATGGGTATTTCTAGAAATACATCTCAGTCTAGATATTATAAGTGGGCGTAGTTCTAGCATAGATGTACCTCGAAGTAATAACTCCAACAAGGTGTTCCAGGCCTAACTCAATGTATCCTGGTACACGACAACATGCCTTACTTTGCACCTAGTTTTACACTTCCATAGGATATTCTTAAGATGATCCATGATTTCTTCATAACCCATTATGAATAATTTTAATGGATAATGACAACTAATTATAAAGGTAAAAACTAATTAATTTTAGAATAAAGATAAGGTGTCATTATTAGAAATTATACAAATGATATACTGGATAATCCTTGGAAAAATGAAGGACTTATGTCAAAAAAATGGTTGAAGTATTTATTTATTAAGAATGTATTGAAAACCATAGTAAAGTGGTTATTTAATGAATAAATTTCAAGGATTTCCATTAGGTTTATTTTTTATGTTATATTAATATGTTTTTAGAACAAGAAAATTGTATGTAGGGCGACAACCAACATTATCCAGCAAGTCCATGGGGATTAAACTTATTATTAAAGTATGATAAGGGTTTCATGTCAACCACTGGCCTACACGATGTCCTAGTAAATGTGTAATTATGTAAAAAATGTGAAGAATAAATATTAATGATGAACCAATAGTGTTACTATTTAGGTTTAGAGATTAATATATTAACCATATTGAATATAGAGAATAGTTAGATACAAATAGTTAGATTGGGCACTCTTTTATGGGATTTATGATCTGTTAAATGTTTTAGTGCTTCGGGAATCAATGTTAGTTTTTGGATACCCATTTATTAAGGTAAAGGATGAATTAGAATTTGATCAAATAACAACAAAAATATGAAATTGTAATTATGAAATTGGAATGTGTCAACAAATTATATTTTCTTATATTCCTATGAAGTAAAATAATTACTCAACACTGTGAAAATGATGAAAAAATGTGTTTTCCTAATACCTTACTTTTTGTTGAACCAATGGTCTAATAAATAATCAAATATTTATGGATTTGAGTCCCTGAGTTTTCTATTGATCAATAACTTGTATGTGATTAATGACCTCAATTTCTCCCTGTAAATATTTATGCTATTCTTCCAGGTATGTATATCTACTTGCCACTAATTTTCTCCTACATAGGGACCTAGATATATGTTAGTCCATGTGACATTTGTACTTCACATTATCTCTTTTCTAGATGATATTTTACAAACCCTTATCACATTGTGGGATTTCAACATAGGTGATATCAAACAATATATCACCAAGATTGAGTTTAAATTGCGAGAATGATATTTAATTATGGTGGGGAGAATTTAATGACTGGAAAATTTAGGATCATTGTATTCAATAGCATGTATGACACACAATAGTAAGCACATAAGGGAATATAATACCTTAAGACTATATAATATATTTACTATTTCAAATAAATTCAATATACGATATTTCTTACAATGCATGAGATACCGAGTTAGCATATGACGTATTCAATAAGGAGTTTCTTCAATAGCTTATATTATACGAAAAACCGAGTTTTAAAAAATAATAATATATTATTAAAATATTATTATTTAATAATACTTAAAATATAATTTTAATTAAAATTTAGGAATATTATTTACTAACTATTGAAAATATATGGTTTACATAGATATAAAATGAATTAATAGGTTACCAAATAATTAGAAAGGAAAATAAAAACAAATTTAATATAAAAGAAATATTTTTTTTTATACTCATAAAGTCATTTTGTCTTAATAAATTAAATTAATTAAAATTATTGAATGATATTAATGAAATATATATGTTATATATTCATAGAATTTTTTTTATAATCATACAATAGATTTGATAGACATAATATAGTAATAAACTCAATATTACACATAAAAACCTATATATTTATTAAGGCACTTTTACCGCCTTTAATGGAGACCACATTTTAAATACAATTTTTTACCCATTTATAAATATATATGTAAAAATAAAATTAATCATTTAAATAATAATTTAAAAATTAGGTTAGAGTGAATTTTTGATATTTTTTGTGAAGTATCATTTTTTAATGAATAGTGAAAAATACTGAAATTAAATTCAAAACTAATTTTTTATCTAATTTATTTATAAGGTTATATTATAAATTTAATTTTTTTTAATGTTTAGTTAGATAATATATTTATCAATTAATCCAATTTAGGTCATAATAATTAATTTCACATTGAAATTTACTATAAAACACTTAGAAAACTTTAGGACATTTTTACATTAAAAATTCGGATTGTCATCCCATTTGTGGGATTATTTTAATTTAATTTTTGAAACTTATATGATTGGAATTTAGAAAAATGGATTTCATATTTATTATCAGAATCATTTATAATGTCTGATTTGTTCGACATAGTTTTTGACAAAAAATATTAGTGAAAGTAATTAAAATTTATAACAACGATTATGATTAAATTAAGCTTAATAAGGAACAAAACCATAACCTTACAGCCCAAAATGACCTATAAAACTATCCAAAAGATATCGGGTTCCCATATTTCAACACTATACTACCATTTCTATACATTTGACTTTTATTTATCCACATTAAATAAAAAAAATGTGGGTGGCGTTCCTTTATTTTAAATATTACAAGAGTACCACTTCTCCTCCATTATAAAAGGCCTCCTTTACTCCCACTTCCTCACACCTATTAAGCCACTTAGGTTCTAAAAAATCTCCTAGTTAAATCTCAAACATCCCTCACTTCCTCCTTGAATCCTCCCTTTATGCAAAAATAAATACAAGGAATTATTTTGTTTCAAACCAAAAGAAGTTACCTGATTAAAAGGTAACATCTTTCCTAAATCTATTTAATATTATTTCAATTCTCTATGACCTCAACTCTTCTAATTCCATGTTTATATAGAAAATATAGTATAATATATATAATTGTCTATTTATATTCTATGTTTTGACCAAAACTTACATAAACCTCCATCTAATTATCAATAATCATACTATTTACGTGTACGGTGAACTACCACCTCACGAAATGATGATTGTTCATTTTTCTTTTACCGCCACTAATGTCGGAAATTATGATGGAAAATGTGTTTATATATGATATATAGGATATATATTATGTATTTAATATTCTTTAATTCTTTTATAGAATATATCTTTATACATTTCATTTTGTGTAAAAATGATAACGTCGTTTGTGCAAGTGCGGACTACCACCCCCTCAAAACGATGTGATTCCTTCACACCAAACATGGAATGTATAAAGGATGATTTTAATTATAAATATTTGACATAAAAAAATATATATGATATTCATGACATAATTATCTATCTGGAAATATAATATATTTAATTTTCTTTATTACCCTCTCACGCACTTAAAAAGTAATAACGTCGTTCGTGGATGTGTGGACTACCACCTCTTCGACACTATGTGATTCCTTTTACATCAAAAGGATTATATATATAAGTATATATTATTGACTAATATTTTATTTATGAAATAATTATCATTCTAGAAATATATAATTTTACTTACCTTCTTTCCATAATGATCATTGAAATATGGGAATGTAACTCATGCATATGTACGGTCTACCGTCTCCATGATTGTAATGTTGGTAGATTTTTCATAACCATATTCAATTATTGATTTTAAAATTATAATTTATGTATAGATATGATAATTATGTCGTTTTTATTTTTCTATAGATGTTATATGGTGACCCCTTTGACCATAGTTGACCTAACAAAGTCGTTTTCGACACATAAACTGAAATTTGTTAAAACACCTAACGCAAACCTAATTGATTTAGTATTTTAATAAAACATGATAATAAGTCAAATAAAAGTTATGATAAACATGAAAATGTTTATCAAGAAATTAAATAATTAACATAAGTTTGATATTCAATAATATAATGACAAACAAGACAAGTCAAACATGAATTAATATATTCTTGTCTCATTTTTATTTCTGTGAAGAATGCATTATTATTGTGCACCTAATTTATTATATATGGTGTAAATAATTACACATTTAAATGTAATATCATGAATTATATTATCTATATGGTATTTAAATGTTTTATTTATGGATTATTACCTTTGGGTTTCCAAATTCATTTGTTACAACATTGGTAATGGATTTTCATCTCACTTTTTAAATCTGTGAGATAAATGTATTGTTCTGCATTTACTTATTTTATAAAATATATCAACTTCTTATTTTTATATAATAAATCATGAATTATTTTATATTCATGGTATTTAAAACGTTCACTCAATATTATTCCTTTATGGGGATTATGATTTAAAATGTTTCAAAGTGTTATGGGACACTTTGTGATGTTTAAATATTATTTTCCTCAACACAAATACTAATGATATTTCAATGGTATTTCCATTTGAGGAAATTATATTACCATTGGTAAATAAACCCTCTCATTATCCTCTATTTATTCATGACCATTTTTTAATATTAGTACCATTTCCCCACTTTTTGGTTCTCAAAGTGTCTTTGAAATTATTTTTAATAAAACCTAACATTATTTATATCATTAGTTGGAGAACCTATTTTCTTCTAAAACTATGTTTTATTAAAATGATCCAAAAAATGATTTGGTGAATAGATTTTTACCCTTTTTGTATTTTACCCATGTTTTCAAAGGAATATTCTTATCTATTTCTCAAAAATTAATTTTTCAATACTTTTTACCATGAAAAAGGAATGTTCTTTTACCTCGTATAGAAAGTGTGGATTTAATCGTCGTCATTTGATTAAATATTCCTTTTCCTATTTCAAAGTTTAACTTTAAAAGAAAATGGTTTCAAAAGTGAATTTCAATGAAAAAAAATTTCAAAAAAAAAAGTTACTTTCATCAATAATGATCTTAAAAAAACTTTTTATAGTATTTATATTAATCATCAATGAAAACCCATTATTTTTACTCCACTTGGGATTTATTGTATTGATACCATCATTATTCTCCCTATGGATGGTTTATTATAGATTTTTTCAAGGATAGTATTCACATTCACTTCCTTGATTCATTGTTATTCCCTTTAAAATATTCAATCTCCTATGATCATTGAACATTGAATTTTTTATTGATTATATATTTCATTTATCATGGATATTAATACTGCCTAAACCATATAAAACATTACATACAGTGTATAATTTGAATGTTATGTGATTATTTGGGGAAATATTGATAATTCTGTATTATTTATTCAATATGAATATTTGATAAGAAACATTGTTTATTTTGACTATTCGACATGAAGAATGATTTGGATAGTCAATGACGGGAGGATCTCAGAATTTATATAGATCCTCAATGCATCAACAGGTTCTCATGAGACAAATAAGATGCAAAAAATAAATGGGTTTCTATGAAAAGTTTTAAACCATCTTGTGAAAGGTGTTAAATGTATAGGTTTTCATGTTCCATAGACATGAAATCCATTAAGAAACCATTTCCCTCATTTATTTTCATTTATTATTCATCCCGGATATCATGCATCGACATATATATGGATACATTTAATTTTTAGTTATTTAGATGCCATGAATTTCACTTTTATACCTTTCTATATTTATTTTTCCTTATCTATTTTTTCTATTTGTTTTTGTTTCAAGTTATTACCTTTAAATATTGTTTATGCACTTCAATTTAGTTTATTGATTGCATGGAATGTGTGTTCAGGTATTTACCTTTCCATATTGGATATTCTCATTGATTCATTGTTGCTTCCACTATATTTTTCCCTTACTGAGAATTTGAGCTCTCCATTATTATGTTTCATTCCCCATGATTCCAAAATAATACTATGAAAGATATGTTGGGATTTAGTAGATGGATAAGAGTTATCCTTGAAGTTATTTATTTAGAAATGAAGAAAAAAATTATGTTGTAATTATGGTATTTATTTTTAATAAAAGACACATTTATGTATCTAGTTTACCAAGACTACTAAAATCTTCGTACTTAGGTAATTGATTCCTTATAATCATTACAATGTATTTACTAGCAGACACTGGCTTTGGGCTATCTAGGGTTGGGTTTTGATATAATTTTAAGGACCCCTCCATACAAATTACATATTCTAGTGTCTTTAGTCTAGAATTCACATTCTTATAATCTTGAGGATCATTCCAATTTTCATTTTTAGATAATTAGTTCATAACTCTCCACTTAAAAATACCATATATTACAAAGTGGATACTTCCACTTAGTATCCCTTTTTCACAAAAAAAATAAAACTTTTAAAGTGAATATTTTTTTTCTATGACATATGATAAAATAATTTATCTTGACATTATCTTAGTATGAAATAATTATTAATTTTTTGTGAAAAACATTTAATTACATGGGATTACAACATGAATATTTGTAAGGGATATAAAAATTAGAAATCCATTAATCCTGTGAAAAACCATAAAACTAATGAAAACCTTTTGTTAAATACATGCCTATTTATTAGAAAAGAGTATCATAATTTCTTTAAAAGGATATTTATCTTACCTATATAAATCAATAAATTTCCATGAAATCTAATTTTAGGCATAAAAGTGTTATGCAGGTTCCTTGGGACATCATTATCATAAATCCATTATAAATCCCTTATAATTAGAATAACCATACAACCGACTATAAATAGATTTTTCTAGGTAACATAATCATTACTAAAAGCATTAGAGTTTAATCCAGTTGCACCCATCATATAAGAAATATTGGCTTAAAACATGATCTATAATGGGGATAAACCCTTCATAAATAATATACATGGACCACATTAATAATAAAATAGTTGAAAATCACTTTTGAACCAGTGTTCATAACACATTTATATATAAATATAAAATTTTCTCTTCAAAACAATTTTAATACCAATATAACATAAAAAAAGGAAAGATATTTTTTCATTAAATGAAACATGAAATCTTGTAGAGGTATCCACACTCAAATAATTGTTATGGTGGCGAGGAAATCCATTGTGTCCGTATTTTTTCCAAAAGAACATTTCTTTTTCCTTTTTCTAAATAAAGTCAAAATATTAAATAAAATTATTCCTTTTTAATACCTTTGAAAGAATGTAAACATATGCATAAAATTAATTTTATAATTATTTCATATAAATTTAAATTCACTGATAAAATAATTTTATTAATATGTATATGTAAGAAAACTATTTTAAAAATAAATCTTAAAATCATTTTAAAACAAGTAAAGTGTCTTTTACCTTGAGTCATACTCGTCATGTATGTTCATTGTATTCCTAAATAATAAAGTTATGTTAGTTATTTAATTTCATAAGAACATTTTTATTGTTTTTTATTCCTTTTATTTCACATTTTATTGTGTAATATTCAATTAAATATTCAATTAAGTTCACATCTGACGTTTTGATGACATATTATACATATGTACAAATGACCTTTATAGGTTGACTACAGTAAAAGTTTTCATTAATAAATCACCTCAATAATAATAATCATGATATATTTATCATTTTTATACATCATTTATAATTTTTATTATAACTATTAAATAAGGTTAAAAAATGATCTATGTTACAATCAAGAAGACGGTATGTCATACGTACGCATGAGTAACATTTCCATTTTTCAATGATCAGTATGGTTTGAAGGTAAGTATTTTTTTAACTTTATAGAATTATCATAATATCATTTAAATAATATTAATTATCTAAATATACATACATATATATATATCATCAATGTGATGTGGTGATGAAAAATGAATCTGATCGCTTTGTGGAGGTGGCAGTCCACATGTACACACGAACAACGTTATCCTTTCTTTATGAATGGAAAGGTAAGAAAATAAATGATATATTATATTTTAATAATTATATATATTTCATTAATATCATATAAATATGTTTAATAAATCATTAAAACCACCCATAAGAGGGGTGATGGAAAATGAATTACATCGGTTCTTAAGGCTATAGTCCACCGTACACATGAATGACGATTTTATTTCTCATTTAATGTAAAAATATATGGATATATGTTATTCCATTGACATAATAACATCTATTTTATTTATTAAAATGTTTTTATTATTTTATCATGGTTCAAAAATATTTTTTTATGTGGAAGAAGAAATATTCCTAAAACAGGTGGTTAAAAATTATACCTCTTCTTTAGAATGTCCTCTTTGACTAACTCCATATGCCCTTTATGGTTGGTTTTATACCAAAATCAATTCCTATATAATGAGTTCTAGTATTATAGGAACAAATTGGGGTTGGACTTTCTAGAACCAAAAGGGTTTTGATGTGTGATGTAATGGGAAGAAAAGATTTATATTTTTATGAGAGGGGAGGGGCACTCTTGAATTTCAAAAAATATTAAATTAATATCAATTAATTATCAATTACATATGGATTAAAACTGGATTATTCTTAATATATAATCATTATGGTTATATTTAATCTCATAAAATATTTTTTAATATGTTTGGGGAACATTTTTATCATTATCATTTGATTTTGACCCCTAGATAACCCTTTTCACACTTACCATGGCAACAAGGATTTTTAATCATTGAGAGACAAGATAGTTACTAAAAATGTAAAAACATCCCATAAATGGACTATGGTTAATATCATCATCCATATAATAATCCCTTTTCTAAATTTATGATCAATATAAATTTCATAGGATTGAATAAAATATTAGTTATTATAAAATATCAATAAAATCAATTTATAAAACTATTCATTAATGTAATTTTAATGACATAAAGGAATCAAGTACAATTTGAAATATATATTTTAATGTATCCCAAAATTTCTATGTTCATGTATATAATTTTTTAATTAAGATATTTATATAAAATTATATTATTTTTAAAAAAATTATATCATTTAATTAATTTTTCTATTTTTTGAATAATTAATGCATCAACATTGTGAAAGAATTTAATTTAATTATTTATTATCTAAAAATAAAACTAAATTATCATGATGAATATGAATTATTTATATTTTAAAAAATATAATTCTACATAGACTATGTCTTGCCCTATGTTAAAAATGTTATTGTTATTAAAAACAAGTGTGTAAATTTTTTTAACTTTTCTCAAAATAAAATATTATAATTTTTATAATCACATCCAAATGAAATAAGTGTCATATAACTGAATAATGTATGAGTATGGATGAAATATGTACATCCAATGAAATTAAGGTAAATGATATTTTCATTTCATGGACCATGTCATCTTATTTTTAACAAAACAATACCTAATTTAATCTTTAGCATGGTAACAAAAATTACAAAACTTAATATTCATATTAAACAAAATATCAGTGTCATATTTAACATATTTTGACCCTATGATTCCAAATATTGGACAATGTTTTAAAAATACATAACATAGAAGTGACTGAGATTAATTAAAAACTAAACCATAAAAACTAAATGAATAACAATTTTTCAGAATAAGATACTTTTTGAAAATAAAAGGTTTTATAATAAATTTAGATAAAAATCATTTTGAAATCAATAATTTGATAATTTTAAATGAACAAGATCATTTTTTTAAAAACTAACCCAAAATTTAATTTCACAATATAAAAACATTAAAAGAAAATACAGATTAAAAAATTATTATATCTCACTATTAATTGAAAAATAAATTCTTTTAGAAAATTCTAAAAAAGTATTCATATTATATTTTTGACATTATGAGTTAAAATATTATGTTAATTTTTTCAAATTAAAACTATATTCACTACTGGAAAAATACCCTATACCAACGGTTTGGAGAACCGTTGCCAAGTAAGCCGTGAGGATAGGTCTATACCAACGGTTTTTGGAAAACCATTGGTATAGACCTATACCAATGGTTTTGAAAACCTTTGGTATAAGTAATATTAAAATCTATAACAATGGTTCCATAAAACCGTTGGTATATGTAATTCAAAAAATAATCATTTGGTTGGTTTTGATCCCAGCACCTCCCGTTTGTGATTGAACGACCTAACCACTAACCTAACTTACTTTTGTGAACATAATTTCATAAATATATATATGTATTATCATAATTATTTTAAATTGTGATTTATTTAATGTCCTATGTAAGAATATTCCATTAAAAATACATGTACCTATACCAACGATTCTCAAAACTGTTAGTATAGGTCTATACCAACGGTTTTGATAACCGTTGGTATAGGTTCTTTGATTTTGGGATTTATACCAACGGTTTTGGACAAACCATTGTTATAGGTCCATATAAGTGACCTATACCAACAATTTTGGCCAAACCGTTAGTATAGGTCCAAATTAGTGAACTATACCAACGGTTTTCCCAAAACCGTTAGTATAGATCATATTTCTAGTAGTGATTATTTGGAAATTATTATTTTCAATACAACCATATTATATATAAAAAGTTAATTTTTATAAAACTAATTCTTTTTGATTTTGATGAAAAATAGTTTACTATTTTTATAATGAATATAAATCTATAAAACCTTAGTAATGAATATTTATAAGTTATAAAAAAATTTATTATAAAATTAACTAGTTTGTTACATTCTTCCAAACTTTTTGAAAATTTAGTACTTTTAATTTTATTAACTTATTTAATAATTGGGGATATCTTTCCCTCGTTGTATTTTCATTATCTCATATTTTATATTCATAAATATTGGTTTTCCACAAATCCTTAACATGGTGAATTACCATTTTCAGAAATACATGCTCTCTAAAGGCGTCAATCTAAATTGGGTGTTCATTATAAGAAATGTTCCCTTCCAATAAAAATATATTATGGCTCAAAACATGAGATTAATCTGACACATATTTTATTAACATAGAAATATGAATAATGATTGGTACCTAAGATAAACTCAACATCGGGGACCCTCGGTAGGCTATTAATCTAACACACTCCAAGATTTCATAAATTCTAATCAACCATGGTCTTAACATCAACATTTTACCAAATCACATAAAACTTTTTCATGGAGATACTTTAAGAGAAACATGAATGCATACCTTGATAGAAAGATCTATTTTTGGCTATCTACATAACCTTTCTTCCAATTCAGATTTGTACTCATATGCTTCTAAATTACATTCACCATCTAAACAATTTCCTCTATAAACTATAGAACTATCAACATCTTTTCACCTACTTCATCCCAAAAATCTATAGTCTGACATTTATTTGGATATAATACCTATAAATGTTCCATATATATACTATGATGAAAATTTATACTAAATAAAAACTCATCCATTCAAAAAAATTGATCCCAACATCCCTAATAATCCATTAAAAAGGTAAAAAATAGGTCTTATGTGGTATCAATTGTTCATTTGTACTTCCCATAAGATTAAGCATGAAAATATATACTAAATTTTACTTTAGTACCCAATGAATTATAAAATCCTTTCAAAAAAATTGATGTTTACTAAGGATCATGGTCAGAAATAATTAAGAGAGGAACTCTAGGTAAAGGTGATATCTTCTTGAGATATAGTTTAGAATGTTGAATCCAATGAAACAATATCTTTAATAATATGGAATTTCAATTATTTAGTCGATCAATAAAAAATAACCCAAATTGAATTATTACCACATGTTTTATTTGGATATACCTAAAATAAATCCATGGATTCATTTTCCGATTTCCAATGTGGTACTAGAAGAGGTCAAATCATCCCCAACAGAAGATGTCATTCTGATTTTTTGCATTTATAAGTAAAAAAAATCATGGAAAATTCAGTAATATATATTTTTATTCTATCCCACCAATAATACTCCTAATCATATCTATACATATTATTGCTACTAGGATGATTGGAAAATGGGGAACTTTAAGTTTCAGTCAACAATTCTTTCTTCAAATGAGAATCAAAAGGCACACATAATCTCCTTCCAAATATCAAACCATAAACATTTTCAATGTTAAATCATGGAAACATACACATCATAACCAATTCTACATTTTCCTATAACCCACAGTATTCCATCTATTCTTCCTAAATTATTTCTTTAAATGATGATCGTACTTTCACAATAAAAAAAGGATGTTTCCATTTCCATAACATTTAATAAAAAATTCTTCAAATAATTAATCAAAGTGTCATTTTCCAAAAATAACATTCTTAATGTAGCATTATTTTTACAACTCAAATGTATCAGCTATATTATTTTATTTGTATGGATGATAATTAATCATATATTCATGATACATTTACAATTCTATCCATATCCTATATCTCATGTCGTACACTTTGAGAGTGAATATATAATTAAAACTTCTATTATAAGTATATATCTCATAGATGGGTCTATATAAATGATTTTCCAAAATTTTATGGTAAAAATGACAGTAGTTAATTCCAAATAATGTGTAGTTTTATTTTAATCTTGAGGTTCTAGTTTGCATGAATCCTAAGCAATTACTTGATCATTCATCATCAAAATACACCAAAATCCCATCAATGAAGAATAATTGTATAAGACATATTAAACTTTTATAAAGGTGAAGTCCAACAATAGAGAATTCATAAATCTTCTTTTCAGTTCCAACAAACAATCATCACATTCTTCTATCTAGCTGAATTTTACACCATGTCATTTGAACTTAGTTACTGAGCTTGATAATTGATAAAAACATTTAACAAACTACATGTGTTAACCATCTAATACATGAAAAATATGAATGTCTATGATATTGTTTGGTCTATAAAACACATCATGTACATTGTTTATCACAATCATCCATTATACCATCTTTTGAAAAAATATTCACATGAAATAAATTTCTTAAAATAAAAGTTCACATTTACTACATTTTTCATATAGTTTATTTTTTTAAAATTTTCAAAACAACTCTTGAGTGTCTTTCATGATCCTCATGTGATTTAAAACATACCAATATTTCATCAAAAATAGGGGAAACTTATCAAAATATTTATGGAAGGATTCATTCATAATATCCATTTATACTAATGGTGCATTAGAAAACCCAAAGGTAATAACTAAAAACTCATAGTGCAATATCTGGTTTGGAATGTATTTCTCGAAATTTCTACCTATTTCATCTTCAATTGATGGTACCCTATCCTAAGATCAATATTCGAAAAATACTGAGCACTCTAGAAATGGTCAAACAATCATTCAATAAGATAAAAAGGATACTTATTATTATAGTTATGTATTTCAATGCTCTAAAATCAATGCAAAGCCTCATAGAAGTGTCTTTTTTAACAAATAAAAAAAGTTAACCCCAAGTTATAGTACATGGATAAATAGAACATACACATTACATCTCCTACAATATTTTAAATTTCAAATGTTCTACTTGGGTAATTTGATAACTGGTTTTTAAAATTTCCATAGCATCAGATACTAAGTTAATAGTTAATTCAACTTCTCATTCATTTATAACAAACAAGCAATTCATCTGGAAGAAATTCCAAATATTCATTCACTACTAGACCATCAATAATTATAATAGTTTATTAAATTTAAATAAAATTAGAAAAATAACATTCATTGCCATCCCTAATGAATTTATATACTTTTTAGTAGGTTATCAAAGGTATGAAATAATTGAAAAAACATTATTGGATCTATAATATATCTTAGCATGTTAAACTGAAATATAATCCATATCCATAATAAAATCAAACACTACCATGGGTATTTAAACATCATTTTCTAAGAATTCCATCCTATTTAGAATAATATGATGATTCTTATAAATATTGGTTACTTCAATATTTCCACCTAGAGTTATCAAAAAAAATATATCATACTTTCATGATGTGGTATTCTATTTTTCTTTCAATAAATTTAAATATTAAATAATGGAATGATCTAATGTCAAAAAAGGTATTTCCATAATTTTAATAATGTTGTAACATACCTTTCACCACCTCATTAGATGGCCCTACACCAAGAATAGTGGTATGATAGAACAAATATTTTAAATTATTTTATTCTGAATTTAAAGGTTTTTAATCCTACCAATGTGTTATATTAAGGGCAATTGTCACATTTTATAGTTTTAGGAATATTTTTGAGCTTAATTGAAAAAATGGCTTATTTTGGATTTAAACAGTTTTCATTTATTATAATGTTTCGGCCATAACTTTTTATAAACTTATAAAAATTGAAAAATTCTTCTTTTATAGGTTTCTATGTTCTATTTTATTCCTTTAATAATTCTAGACCCAAATATAAATCAATCATTTGGAAGCTCAAATCCATCTCACAAGTCCAACCTCAAAAATTGTGCACAGAATTGGAGAATTTTATTGTGGGGACCATATCTCATAAATGGAAGAACCATTGGAGCTTACATTTTACATGGATCTAGAATAAATCCTGAGGAAAAAAGTTTCATTCATATGTCCGCACATGATTCTTTCATTTTCAAGGACATTAATGTATTGGAACTCGTTGCATTGGAAGATGAAGAGTCTGTTTGGAAGAATTAAATATCTGGAGTACTTTGGATATATCTCTCTCCCCACGAGTCCAATTATTCTAAAAATTTTTGGGTCGACAGAGGATAGATATAAGAACAACTTTCAAGAAGTAAAATTTCCTAAATTATGTCATTAAATAGGCATAAAACGCTCATAATTTAGGAGGATTATTTTTGGACCCAAATGTCACCCCCTCTCCCTATAAAAGAGTGTTTCCTTTTCATTTCAAAGGGTTGGAAAATTAGGAATAGCCTTTGTTGGACATTATATGTAGTTTAGTTTTGTATTTTATTTTACTTTCATTATGTAATATAATTTCATATTTTTATTCAAGTGTTATCTTTTCTCTCTTTTCTTTCTCTCTTTTGTTTTCTTCCCCCGTTTTCTTTCCACTTTTAACTCTTATGATCATGATCATGAGTAGCTAACCCGAGGAAGTTCCTGGGGGAGTAATCCAGTGATGAACCCAAGAATTTTAACATTTATTCTTAATTTTTATTATTTACTTATAGTTATACTGATGGGGATCTTAGTGGGCAAGGAGTCTTTGTGTCTCCACTTGCCACCCGAGGTTTAGCTTTCACTTCTGCAATATTTTCCCTCGATCAAGGAGGTGGATGTGTGGTCTCTCGGTGATCGTTGAGAGTACCATATATTCACAACCATATACATAGGATAATTTTCATGCATACTATGTTTCAGGGTTGGTGTCCTGATAACCAACTGTTTTGTACTTTGATTACATGAATGCTCACTTATTATATATTGTTCATTGTTCTGCATGACTATAATATAATAATGTCCTGGAATATTTGTTGCATTAATAAGGTCATGGAAGATCCCCTCTATGATGAGAACCTTGAAATGCTATAAAAATATTCTTAAATAAATTTATGCGGTTGGATGACATACTATGATAGGACACATAGTATACAGACCGTCATGTGCGAGTACTCGTAAGAAGACGAGACTCTCTCTCATGGAGTTCTCACTTGGTAATCTCCAAGATGGGAGATTATGAGAACAGACCCACCAGTAGTAATTTTTCATGTCTTGGTGTCATCGGACATTACTATCTGTGAGCGTGTGTAATGGTCCTTAGACTGGAAGATTATCATTAACTCATGTCATGACTTGCACACTTAGATTTACTGACGAAAACTGTCACTCAGACCGTTGGCGGGAAGTAGGGTACGTTGGGTGTGTCACGAGTGACAAGTTGTTAATGGATAAGTCGAGGAAGGATTTGTCCCTTCCATTTATGGAAGTTGATATCTCGACCCTTTGATTGAAATAGAACTGTTGCATTAAATTCCATGTCCATGGTGTAAACGACGAGTTTATTTCAGGTAGTCAAAGAACAACGGATCAAGCATATAGGTGTATGACACTGCCATGAAGCCTTCTTGATGATATATTGAGAAAAAGGGATTAAATTACATATTAAGTGTTCGTATGAGGTGATACGTCAATGCGGCATAAACTTCTTTCTCTTGGGTTCCTTGACCCGTTGCTAGATAGTAATCTTGGACTTTAGGCAAGCCCGCCTAATGCCAACGAGAAAGGGGCCTAGAGGGTCACACACTAAGTGCATTCAAGTATCTCAAGTAGAATAAATATTATTCCCATACGTGGTTTAATAATTATTCAAGGAAGCCTAAATCTTTAATGTTGGAGGAAAAATAAAATAAAACAAGTACACGTCTTGTATCAATGATTACACGCCGTGTAGTTTTATGTTGAAAACAAGTACATGCCATGTATTGTTAAATGTACACGCCATGTAGTTTTAATTTTGGAAAAGAAATGAATAAATGAAAACAAGATATACACTCCGTGTACATTGAATGTACACACCGTGTAGTTTTCAATGAAAAACAAGTACACACCGTGTATTTATTAATACACACCGTGTAGTTTTTCCAGTCTGGATTTTGAGGAAATATCGTTTTATTAAATGATATTTATTATAATCAGTGTGGGAGCATGTCAAGGAATTAATGACTTGACATGGGGTTTAAAAAAGGGAGTTAATGAAATAAATAAAACATGTAACACGTTTATTTATTGTCATAACTCTACAACCTCAAGACCGATTATAAATATCCTCATAACCCAACTCTTTTCCTAACCCAAGAGAATCATTGTGCACAACAATTCTGGAGAATTCTTTCAAGGCCAAAAGAACCTCTTCCTCCAAGAACGCTCTCAAGACCGAGAGAGATCCTCTTCCATAGGATCAAGGCGATCTAAGGTGGACAACACCATGATAGCACCCGGATAATCCTTTGGCGACGTCCAGAGATACGAGGTGCACATGTGGATCACCGCTAGAGGAAGTATACACTTGGCTTCAACGACGCAACGATGAATCACATCGGAACGTGATCAAGAACATCAACTAAGAAAGAACACCCAAAAGGTACTTCTTTATAATCAATTAAATTAATTATAATCAACATGTAATGATCCTTGTTTGTGGTTCTGGGACAAACCTTCTTCTTTGTCTATTTCTGTGATTCGATCCATGGAGACTGGCGTTTATCATCGTATTGATCCCAGATTGATCATTATTAATGACAAAAAAGAAAGTGGGTGCATCCACCCACGCGCTTCCGCTGCGCATGGAACCTTCAAATGGTATCAGAGCGAGGTTACAACGTTGATTATAGTTATTTAAGTTTTTGTTGATAATTTATGCATTTATATTTGATTCAATTCGAAATATATCGTTCTATTAATATGAATAAAAAAGATCTTTTATTCCTCCTTCGTTCCTCGATTCATATCATAGAAACGACCTTTTAATTTTAATTTTTGATTAAGATAAAAATGAGGAACTCATCCAGAGGAGCCGCTCTTTCTGTCTGTACAATACGGGATTACACGGTGTGTAATTAAAACTACATGTCATGTACTTAGGTTCAACGAACCGGAACTGGTCCGTCTAACCATGCCATGTGAATTGAATATTCCTAAGTATTAATCACGCTGTGTTGACCAGAATTGAACGGCGCGTGGAAACCGGAATACACGGCGTGTATGTTAGAGCAACACGCTGTGTAGTCCGTTCCGGCCTAGGTGAAACCGTGTACAAGGATAAGACGTGTACCGCGTACATGGGATCACCAGGCTGGTTACCGCGTAACAAGGAAGTACACACCATGTATGATTTATCTACACGTCGTGTACTCCAAAATTTACAAAGTACAGAAAACATGCCAAAGCCCCCGGCGTGTACTTTGGATAAAGAGTGAAAAGAAATACACGCCGTGTAATTATAAACTACACGTCATGTACTTTCTAGAAATGGAATTTCACCAGGTTTCCTCCAATGTACAAAGACCCGTACAAGGAATATGGATGAGAAGAATCTCAAGAAAATTCATAAAGGCATTTAAGATAAGGAATTGATTAATTATAAGATCATAATTAATTGAATTCGAGCACGACTTATCTTAGATGAAAGAACGATTAAAATAATTTGAATTCTAAATATGCGTAAATGTCGTTGCATGCTATGGATGATCATGAGCTAGACCAAAGACCCTTTGTATGTGTATGGTTTCACTTAAATTTATTTAATTTAAATTTTTTGGACTGTGAGCCTTCTTCCAATAAAATGTAGGGACTACGTGCCCATGGTTTCTTTAATGTAAACCCATGTAATGGAGGATCTCCCAAGCCAGAGGAGATGGTTCAAATCCCAAAGCCGAGGCGAAACTGACGCAAGAAGATACAAAGGTGGACAGGTGGGAGCTGCAAAACACAAACCACCGGGTTCGAGGTGTTTTTCCCTAAGTTAGGGTTAGCTTATCAAAACCGCTAGATAAGCTAACCAATAGAAGCTCATGATCATTCCATATTATTTTATTTATGTCTAAATTGCATGGTTTATTTATTATATATGTGTTTTCGCGATCACATAGTTAATAAAATGAACAAGCATGCAAAGATGGAATTAAATAAAAACTGGACTATGCATAAACATTATCAGAACATGGTTAATCACTTAAGCTAGCATCACTTAATATTAACAAGCATGTGATAATGAAAAACTATACATAAAAGATTAAAATCCCTCAATACCATATTAAGTCAGACCAAGCCTTCTGTTACTTGATTAAGGGAAAGAATCAATAAAAATATGTGTTTGACCAACCCTTGTTGGGACACTTACTTTTATAAAGGAAGCCCTTATGAAGGGTTTTGGGTTGACTTAACCATATTACATCAAGAGGATTAGCCCTTGCTAGACTTGATGTAATATTGGAGGAAAGAGTTGAGGAAATCCAAGTCAGTATTTCAGGATTAGGGAGTCCACTCAACAGATTAAGGAACTGTAAGCTCGCAATTGGCAAAGACCTACCTACCTAAATACCTTCAAATAGATTGACCAACCCTTTTGGGGGTTATGTGAAGGGGAATATGGATCCTTGCCACTAGAATGTCAAAGCAACTGGACATTCTGAGTTCAATGGTGAGGGTCATTGGGACTTGATAAAATAGTGGGAGAATTAATAAATTCATTTATTATTTTTCATAAAATGTAATCAAAATGTACTGATAAATCTTCTCTTTTAATTTGTAGAATCGAAATGAAAAACTTGTCAACCACATTTTCTCTGTGATCAATTCTGGATAAAGACAATATCCTCACCGGCAGTAACTTTTAGGAATGGTTTAGGCACCTTCAGGTTATCCTACACCATGAACAAAAGTTTTATGTGCTGGAGTCCTCACTTCCTGATCCGCCTGCCCAAGGGGCGAGTGCTGAGGATTTCTTGGTCTATGATCAACATTTGAGTGATGCACTCGACGTTCAATGTTTGATGATGTCATAAATGTCTAGTAATCTCATGAAGTCTCATGAAGACATGGATGCCTATAGCATACTCGAGCACCTCTGTGGTCTATACCAGGAGAGAGCAAGACAGGAAAGGTTTGATATCTCTAAGGCTCTATTTCAGAGCAAGCTTGGAGAGGGTGCCCCAGCTGGGCCTCATGTAGTCAAGATCATTGGCTACATTGAGCGCTTGGAGGTTCTAGGGTTTAAACTCCATGAAGAACTGGGCACCGATCTCATTATTACATTACTCCCCCAGAGCTTCTCGAACTTTGTTGTTAATTTCAACATGAACAACATTGAGAAGTCTCTATCTGATCTTCTTATCCTTATTCGAAAAGTAGATAATGACATGAAGCATGAAAAGCCTTCTTTCCTTATGGTGAATAAAAGGAAAGGGAAGGAGAAGATATTTAAGCCCAAATCTTCTTCAAGGCCTTCCAAGAAAAGGAAGATCAAAGGGGAGGCAAGAGAACATGAGGCTGTTTGTTTCACATGTGGCAAGAAGGGCTGCTGGAAGAAAAACTGCACCCATCCTAGGAAGCAAGGGGAAGCTTCAGGTGTGTTTTTCATCGAATGCAATCTATCTGTTTCTACAAATTGGGTATTAGATACTGCTTTTGGTGCTCACATTTTTATCCAAATACAGGAACCAAGTAGATTCAAGAAGATTGATCGAGGGGAGGTAGATCTACGAGCAGCCAACGGAGCTAGACTTGTTGTTGTAGCTATCAGAGACTACCACCTCACGTTGCCAACTGGAATGATCTTGGTGTTAAAGGGTTGTTATTATGTGCCTTCTGTAACCAAAAACATTATTTCAGTATCCAGATTATATACTGATGGATTCATCTTCAAGTTTGGAAACGGATGTTGCTACTTTTATAAAGATAACATTTTTTTTGGTAGTGCACATTTATATAACGGCCTTTATGTGTTAGACTACACAAACCAAGTAGTGTCAATCGATGACAAAGTTAATTCACATGACTCATACCATACCCAACTTTGGCATCACCAGCTAGGTCATGTCAATGAGAAACATTTGACAAAATTACATCAAGATGGGTATTTAGATTCTTTCGAATTAAAACCACTTGGTGTATGTCATGTGTGTCTACAAGGAAAAATGACCAAAGCCCCATTTAGTGGGAAAGGTGAAAGGGATAAAGAGCTTATAGAATTAGTTCACACTGATGTGTGTGGACCATTTCCAGTTGAAGCAAGGGGTGGGTTCTCGTACTTCATAACTTTTACTGATGATTTTAGTAGATATGGATATATCTACTTAATGAGGTATAAGTCAGATTCTTTTGATCAGTTCAAACAATATAAGAATGAATTTGAGAACCATCTTGGTAAGAAGATTAAGAAACTCCGCTCAGACAGAGGAGGAGAATATCTTAATCAGGACTTCATTGATTTCTTACGGGAGTTTGGGATTCTATCTCAACTCACTCCTCCTTACACTCCATAGTGGAATGGTGTAAGCAAAAGGAGGAACCGCACCCTGTTGGACATGGTGAGATCAATGATGAGTCATGCGAGTCTTCCATTATTCTTTTGGGGATATGCATTACAAACATAAGCACACATACTAAACCAAGTACCAACTAAATCAATAAATGGTATTCCATACGAGTTATGGAGTGGACGCAAATCCATGTTATCGAATTTACATGTGTGGGGTAGCGAAACATTTGTTAAGGCCTCTTCAGGTAACAATCTTGCACCCTGAGGCACAAAGTGTATCTTTATAGGATATCCCAAGGAAATAATAGGATATTACTTATACAACCCCTCATACAAAAAGTTTACAGTGGCAAGACACTCCATATTCCTTGAGAGGGATCACGTCTCCAAAAGAGATAGTGGGAGTGAGATAGACTTCGATGAAGTCGAGGCTCAAGATACACAGGAGTTGGTACAAGAACAGATTCCACAAAGCCCCATGGAAGAACAATCTGTTCCAGAGAAACAAGAACTGCATAGGAACACGAGAGAGGTGAGAGAACCAGAACAATATGGTTTTCTTGTCACCGAGGATGGTGACTCATTATTGGTTGACAATGATGATCCTCTTACCAACAAGGAAGCAGTTGAAGGCACAGATGTTTCCAAGTGGCAAGAAGCCATGAATTCTAAAATGGATTTCATATACCAAAACCAAGTCTGGATTTTGGTAGATCCTCCAGTTGATGTAAAGACTATTGGTAATAAATGGGTATTCAAGAAGAAACTAGACATGGAGGGGCAAGTCAGCAGATATAAGGCACGAATGGTTGCAAAAGGTTTTAGATAACATCAAGGAATTGACTATGATGAAACCTTTTCACTAGTTGCGATGCTGAAATCTATTAGAATCCTATTGGCCATTACCGCTTACCATGACTATGAAATTTGGAAAATGGATTTCAAAACAGCTTTCCTTAACGGGAACCTCCATGAGGATGTCTACATGACACAACCTGAAGGGTTTGTGACTCTAAAGGATTCCAACAAGGTATGCAAGTTTCAAAAATCCATTTATGGATTAAAGCAAGCGTCAAGGTCATGGAACATTCGTTTTGATGAAGCTGTAACAGAATTTGTCTTTGTTAAGAATGAATGTGAGCCTTGTGTCTATAAAAGGTTTAGTGGAAGTGCGGTCGTTTTCCTAATAGTATATGTTGATGACATATTACTAATTGGAAACAAAGTGCCTATCTTACAGTTAGTTAAGGCATGGTTGCATAAATGCTTCTCCATGAAAGGTTTGGGCGAGGCAGCATATATTCTTGGGATCAAGATCCATCGTGATAGATCCAAGATAATGTTGGGCCTGAGTCAAAGTACATACATTGACAAGATACTGAAGATATTCAGTATGAAATAGTTCAAGAGGGGATTGTTGTCAACGTCACATGGAATTCATCTTTCCAAGAAAATGTGTCCTCATACACATGAGGAAAGAAAGAGAATGGAAAGGATCCCTTACGCATCCATGATTGGTTCATTCATGTATGTTATGCTATGTACGAGGCTAGATGTTGCTTACGCATTAAGTGCGGTAAGCAGATATCAAGCTGATCCAGGAGACCGCCATTTGATGGCAGTCAAGACTATCCTTAATTATCTGAGGTGTACTAAGGATATGTTCTTGGTTTATGGAGGAGATGAGGAACTAGTCATCATAGGACATGTAGATTCTTGTTTCCAGACTGATCAAGATGACATGAAGTCGCAGACTGGATACATCTTCAGTTTGAATGGAGGTATAGTGAGCTGGAAGAGCTCAAAGCAAAGTGTGGTGGCAGATTCTACAGTGGAGTCTGAGTATATCGCAGCTTCGGAGGCAGCTAAAGAAGCTATATGGATGTGAGGCTTTGTCCAAGAGGTGGATGTAGTACCGAGCAGTAAAGATCCTATCACACTATATTGTGATAATACTACAGCGGTGGCACTTGAAAAAGAGCCAAGGTCACATCAGCGAACAAAGCACATACTTCGGAAGTATCATCTCTTGAGAGATTTTTCTCAGAGAGGTGAAGTTGCAGTGAGCAGTATTTCCACGAAAGACAATGTGGCGGACCCCTTGACTAAAGCCTTGACTCAACAGAAACAAGATAATCATGTGAGGTCTAGCGGACTAAAAGTCATAGGAAGTTGGCTCTAGTCCAAGTGGGAGTTTGTAAGGGTTGGTGTCCTGAGAACCAACTGTTTTGTACTTTGATTACATGAATGTTCACTTATTATATATTGTTCATTGTTTTTCATGACTATAATATAATAATGTCCTGGAATATTTGTTGCATTAATAAGGTCATGGAAAATCCCCGCTATGATAAGAACCTTGAAATTCTATAACAATATTCTTAAATAATTTTCTGTGGTTGGATCACATACTATGATAGGACACATAGTATATAGACCGTCATGTCCGAGTACTCGTAAGAAGACGAGACTCTCTCTCATGGAGTTCGCACTTGGTAATCTCCAAGATGGGAGATTTTGAGAACAGACCCGCCAGTAGTAATTCGACATGTCTTGGTGTCATTATACATTACCATCTGTGAGCGTGTGTAATGTTCCTTAGACTGGAAGATTATCATTAACTCATGTCATGACTCGCGCACTTAGATTTACTGACAAAAACTGTCACGCAGACAGTTGGAGGGAAGTAGGATATGTTGGGTGCGTCATGAGTGACAAGTTGTTAATGGATAATTCGAGGAAGGATTTGTCCCTTCCATTTATGGAATTTGATATCTTGGCCCTTTGATTGAAATAGAACTGTCGCATTAAATTTCATGGTCATGGTGTAAACGACGAGTTTATTTCAGGTATTCAAAGAACGACGGATCAAGCATATAGGTTTATGAAACTACCATGAAACCTTCTTAATGAGATATTGAGACAAATGGATTAAATTACACAGTAAGTGTTCGTATGAGGTGATACGTCAATGTGGCGTCAACTTCTTTCTCTTGGTTTCCTTGACCCGTTGCTAGACAGTAATCTTGGACTTTAGGCAAGCCTGCCTAATGCCAACAAGAAAGGGGCCTAGACAGTCACACACTAAGTGCATTCAAGTATCTCAAGTAGAATAAATATTATTCCCGTACGTGGTTTAATAATTATTCAAGGAAGCCTAAATCTTTTAATTTTGGAGGAAAAATAAAATAAAACAATTACATGTTGTGTATCAATGATTACACGCCGTGTAGTTTTATTTTGAAAACAAGTACACACTGTGTATTGTTAAATGTACATGCCGTGTAGTTTTCATTTTAGAAAAGAAATGAATAAATGAAAACAAGATATACACGACGTGTACATTGAATGTACACGCCATGTAGTTTTCAATGAAAAACAAGTACACGCCGTGTATTTATTAATACACGCCGTGTAGTTTTTCCAGTCGGGATTTTGAGGAAATATTGTTTTATTAAACGATATTTATTATAATCAGTGTGGGCGCATATCAAGGAATTAATGACTCAACATGGGGTTTACAAAAGGAAGTTAATGAAATAAATAAAACACGTAACGCGTTTATTTATTGTCATAACTCTACAACCTCAAGCCCGATTATAAATATCCTCACAACCCAACTCTTTTCCTAACCCAAGAGAATCATTGTGCACAACAATTCTGGAGAATTCTTTCAAGGCCGAAAGAACCTCTTCCTCCAAGAACGCTCTCAAGACCGAGAGAGATCATCTTCCATAGGATCAAGGCGATCTAAGGTGGACAACGCAAGCAAAGGTTTCTCCACGCTAGCACCCGGAGACTCCTTTGGCGATGTCCAGAGATATGAGGTGCACATGTGGATCACCGCTAGAGGAATTCTACACTTGGCTTCTACGATGCAACGACGAATCACATCAGAACGTGATCAAGAACATCAACGAAGAAAGAACACCCAAAAGGTACGTCTTTATAATCAATTAAATTAATTATAATCAACTTGTAACGATCCTTGTTTGTGGTTCCGGGAAAAACCTTCTTCTTTGTCTATTTCTGTGATTTGATCCGTGGAGACTGGCGTTTATCATCATATTGATCCCGGATTGATCATTATTAATGACAAAAGGCCAAGTGGGCACATCCACCCATGCGCTTCTGTTGCGCCTGGAACCTTCACTATAGAGCATGTTCATTAAGTAAATTAGAAACTAATAATGAGACGATGAAGGTTCACTCTGGATAATCTACTGGGAGGATCTCCTTTCTGTCTAACATCATTCTGTTTTCATTCATTGTGTTTGCATTGCATCGGCATATTTACTTTTAGTATTTCATTCTCATTTCTAAAATATCGTTTTCATTTATTTTATTTCATATATATATATAAAGTGAATTATTATTGAGTGACTGACTGCAAAAGGCTCCTCAAGAGATCGACCTAGGTCAGCTACTGTGCATCACTTAGTATAAATATTTTTGAGAGCGCGCACGACAACGCTTCATCATGGTAGAAAAAATATTTTTCCACACCTTTCAGCATTCAGTCTTCATGATTTCCATAATGAGTAACAAACATTTGACACATATTATTATAATGACCCAATTCATTGAAACTAAATCATATTATCAATGGATGAATGTTGTTTACCCCATTTATTGTTTGTTTTGGACTCTGTTTTCCATCACGAGGTCATTTACAAAACATATCATATTAGAAAAACATTCAAAAATTACCATTCAATCGCTAGGATTATTTTTACCACACATATCATAAAATTAGAAATAATTTTTTTACCTATGTATTTATATGATGAATATATCCCCATTTACTACCATCTAAAACTTTTTCACTTCTTCTTGTCATGGAATACATGATATTCAGGTAAATAAATTTCTACCTTCTCACCACAAGGTTTATGTTTCTTGAAACATTTTAATTCACATGAAACTAATTCCCTTTGATGTCTTTGTTTCATTCCTAAGTAAAAAAATATTAACATTACTATCAATATCTCGGATATGATCAGCTACATACATGACTAATAATGAATTTTTTTCATACAGAGCTATATAATCATCATTATTTTTCATCAATTATATTAATTATTTCTCAATTATGAACCAAGAAAAACATATTGAAATATTTATCAAGGAATCTATCCTCAAATATTTCTCATTCCATGGAATCAATCTCTTCTGCCTCTTTGTATTATTAAAAAAATACCACCATCAATAAATTTCACCTTCAAAATGATAAATGGAAATGGTAATATTTTAACATTCCAAAAACCCTAGGATATCAAATATATTCTCTAGGGAATTGATCCATTCTTTGAACACCAGTGGGTATGAAGATACCAAAAATTTGTGAGGAGGTTGTCTCATTAAACACTCCACAATCGACATGTTCCTCTGCTGTAGATCTGGTTGTTCACGTTCATGGATTGTACCATAATTTATAGTTTGTTTCAATAGGGCCATCAAATTAACAAGATACTAATTATAAATTCTCTCAATTCCATGTTTCTAATTAGGAAGGATATCATCCTCGTTCCTTCATAAAACAACCTCGTATTTTACTATACAGAAAACCATTCTGAAAAAAATAGTTTAGTTGAAGAAACAAGGTATCCTTAAATGGTGAATAATCTCAAAATAACAATTAGGTAAAATATTTTACATGTATTCTATTATCATTATCCAATCCAAAAAATTTATCTAAACCGTTACTTTGATTCCAAATATATGGACTCCACCTTAAACATTACATATTATAGTGTCTTTAGACCATATTTAACTTTCATAAAATCCAAAGGATATTTTTAGTTTAGAGTTTTATAGAATTTGGCCACTAATCTTTACATAATAATCTCATATATCCCAAAGTGGAAACTTCTAATGAGAAACCATTTTTTAAAACAAACTGTACATTTAAAAAGAACAATGTTTTCTTTTCATGGAATATATTCACAAATTTTATCTTGACCTCATCCTTGTCACTAACCATCCATAATTCACTATGAAAAATATTTTAAAATCTGGTATTATTTCATGAAGCATTGTAATGGTCATAAAATGAATAAATCCCTTAGTCCAATGAAAAGCAGGAAAACTGATGAAAAAATGTTCTTAAAAAGATACATCTTTATCAGAAAAGTGTATCAATTTTCCATAAAAGGATCGTTATCATATATTTTGAAATCAAAAAAAATACATTAAAATACTTTGAATTTTTATATGATTAATTTGGTCCCTTGTGACATCATCATCATAAAACCATTACAAATCCCAATCAATTGTAAATACCATGCTATCAACATCCAATATAACATTCCAGATAAAATAATCATTACACTATGAATTACAATGTTATCTTGGTGGACCCATCATATATTATATATCGAGCTCATATATGAGCTATAATGGGGATCAACCCTACTTAAACGATGTACAAGGAAATTATCATGAATAAAAAATTCAAAAATTCTTTTAAATAACTATGGAAAATAACTTTGGATATAAAAATACAATTTTCACATAGAAATACATCTTCAATAACAAAATAAATAAAAAAAATTAAAGGGTTAAATTTATTGAATGAAACGGGAATACTTAAAAAGGAACCTAAACTCCAAATAATTGTTATAGTAGCGGGAAATTTCATTGCCATCGTATACGTTATAATAGAACATTCCCTTTGTATTTTTGTAAAGAAAGTAAAAATATTTCAAAAAAAATATTCCATTTTAAAATATATTAAAGAAATTAAAAAGTCACATAAACTTTTATTTATAATTAATTTATATCAATATAAATAAATCCAAAAAATTATTTTAAGAATACGTATATGGAAGAAAAATGTTTTGAAAACTAATCATCTAAACATTTTAAAACATCTAATGTGTCCCTTATATTGAGTCTGACATGTCATGTATGTTTTTTATCATCATGAATAATAAACGTATATTAATTATTTATTTAATTAATAACCATTTCTAATTTTATTATTCATTTTATTTCAATTTTTTTATGATACATACTATTACATAATCAATTAAGTTCACATAGGATGTTTTTTTGAAATTCGATCCATATGTTAAAAATGATATCAGCATGTTGACTATGCTCAAAGTGTTAATTAATAAATCATCTTATGAGTAATAATCATGATATAATTATTAGTTTGATAAATGAATTTTAATTTTAATTCCTTCCATTAAATATTGCTATGAAAAATGAACTACGTTACAATCATGAAGATGGTAGGTCGTATACACGAATGAGTAACGTTTGTATTTTTCAATGGTCAATATGGAAAGAAGGTAGATATTTTTCTATATTTACAAAGTTATCACACTAATAGTAATATCATACTACATATTTAAATATACTATTATTTATCATTCATGTGATGTGGTGATGAAAAAGGAATCGCATTGCTTCATGGAGGTCATAGTCCACACGTATGCATGGATAACGTTATCATTTCCCAATAAATGGAATTGTAAGAAAGTAAATTATATATTAATGTTCATAAGGATAAATGTTTCATGAATATAATATATATATATATATATTAAATTCATCATTATGAAAAACTCTAAGTGGTGGCGATGGAAAACAAATTACATCAGTTTGTGAGGCAGTAGTCCGCCATACAAACAAATGACAGATTAGTTTCCCATTTAATAGAATAATTTATGAATATAGTTTATGCCATTAAAATAATAAAATATCTATATATTACGATAATTCTATTATTATTTTATAATAGTTTTATAATATATTATTGAGGTTTAAAAATATATTAAAAAATGTGTTTAAAAGCTATACATCTACTTTGGAAACTCTCCTTTGACAAACACCTTAAGCCCTCTAAGAATGATATTATGCCTAAGAAAAAACATATAAAATGAAGGGAAGGGAATATAAGAAAGGAAATGGTCTAGTATTTGATATACCAAATTGGTTTTAAGAGTGAATTAAAGGGAAGAAGAAATGCCCTTTTATTTGAGAGGGTAGGATCACTCATGGAATTTCTGAAAATAATAAATTAATATAATGTAATTTTAAATTCAAAATGGATCGAAATAGATTTATTTAAAATATTGGATGATACTGGGTTGAATTCATCTCATCTAATTTTTTTTACATGTTTAGGGAACATTTATACACTTATCATTTCATTTTAACCTCTCGTTAACCTCTTTCTCACGTACAGTTACATCAATGATTTCTTTCTCTCTCAGGGTCGGCATGGTAAATATAAATGAAAAAATAGCATATAACTTGACAATGGTTTATATAATCAAGCATACACTAATTAGTTGGATGAATTTTTTATTTTTTTTAATTTTATCGAATTTAATAAAATAACATTTATTATAAAATATCAATATTGTCAATTTTTAGAACTTTTCATTACATTTAAATTTATAACATCAGGAAAACAATTAAAATTAAAACAAAATATTTTAATAAAACCCTATCATGTATTTTTCATCTGTAAAATTTTTGAATCACAATTTTCTCTCAAATTATATTACTTTTAATACTTTTATTCTAATTTATTTGATTTGTATAATAATGAATAATTAATGCATCAACATTATGTAAGCATTTGATGTAAATATTTCTTCAATAATATATATATATATATATATATATTATCATGAAAAATATAAATCCACTAGATTCCAAAAGAATATTTATAATAGATTATATCCTTTGGTTAAACTTGCGTTAAAATGATATAGTTATTAAAAATAAGAGTGACATTATTGACTTTCCTTTAAATAAAATATTATAAATGTTCTAATCAGATTTAAATGAAAAAATGTTGTATAACTGAATCATGGATTATTATAGGTGAAATATACAATCCAATAATAACCGGGAAGGTTTTATGGTAATTTTATAGTTCATATCATTTTATTTTTAACTATAATTATCCGACTTACTCATTATCACGGTAACAAAAATTCTAATGTTTACTATTCATATTGACCAAAAATAAAGACGGTATATTTACGGAATTTGGAACCAATGATTCCAAAAAAGGAATCGTTTTTAAAAAATTTAAAACCTAAAAGTGGGAGAATTTAATTTAAACATAAATTGAAAAAAAAACAATGAAAATATATTTTTCATAAAAAATTTCTTGTTGAATGTAAAAAGTTTTTTATACAAAATTCATGTATAAAAATAATTTCAAATGTGAGAAATGGGTAATTGTAAATAAATGGGAAGAAATGAAATTTTAAAATTTTTCCAAACTAGAATTTTACTTCATAAATACTTTTATTGAAAATAGTGTCTTCCATAAAAATCATTACCTTTCCCATTTCATTAAAAATAAATCTTATCAGAAAATTATTACAAAATAATATTAAGATAATTTTTTCATGCTAAATTCAAAATGGAAGTTAATTTTTTTTTCAAATTATAATAATATATTTTAGAATTTTTATTTTTATGAAATCCATATAACACATAAAAATCAAAATTGGTTTGAAATGATTTTTTTCCTTTTGACTAAAAAATATTTTAATATTTTTATCAGGAATATTAATTTATAAAATATAACTAATGAATATTTATAATTCCTGAAAATGATTTGTTATATCATTACACAGGCTATTGCATAAAAGGCCTATGCACACAACTTGGTTGAGGCTTTTAGTGGCTCATAAGCTTCGGGTGACTAGTGGATTAGATTAGCATACGAAGTGTAAGGAAGTAAGACCTGTATGGATGTGATGAGGAAATCACATCATAAATATGTTGTAGACATTGATGATACTATAAATAGAAGTATAAATAATTAAATACCTTAGGTATTGAGATATTGGTTCATCTGAGAAGTGTGATAGGGATGACAACAATTTTCAACATCTCCAAGTGGTTTGAACGGAATGATAAAATGGGTTTTATTCATCTGAGTAGTGTCAATGGGAGTGGAAACATCATCACACCTCCATGATAGATTTTAACAACGTAAAGAAATGGGTTGTGTCAGGTTTAATTTATAAAATCAGGATTAATTTTATAAGAGCTTTTAGAAAACTGCAAATAAAGATGGATTTTTCAGCAGTATAATAACGTCTAATAAAACCTATTTTTATGATCACTTTTTAGCACGTGTAATTATAGATTTAGCGCTAAAAACACTAATAAATGATTGTATTTATAAATGTTAAAATTAGAGTGCTGATAAAGATATGATTTATCGGGGATTTATCTTATATCGGTGATAAAGACCAATGTAATTAATATTTAATAAAATATTTAATATAATTTAAAAAATATTAATGTATATATTTATAAATAAATATAATTATATGTAATTTTAAATAAATATTTATTTATATAATTATAAATATATTAATAGAATTGTAAATAGGTAATTATAAATATAATCATTGATATATATTTATAATTATAATTATGAATAATTGTATTTATAAATATTTGTATATTTTTTGGATAAGATGAGCACCAACCAGAAAACATGGCCCCTTTATTAATAAAAAAATAGGTAATGATAAATTCAAAGGAAGGAGATCAGACTAGTTACGATTTTTCCCTTCAACGCCTTTGTTAGCAATACTATCAACCAATGTATTACCCTCCCTAAAAACATGAGTAATGATAAATTCAATGGATGAGAGGAAATCTAAAAAATTGATCCATCGATTAACAAGTCTCCAAAGGATATGAGCAGATGCAATTCTGATAGCATGGACAAAAATGGTGGAATCACATTCCAACCATATCTTTCTCAGGCCCCTCTGTTTAGCATGCTCCAAATCAGTGATAACCCCAAGCATCTCAGCTTCCAAAGAGGTTGCAATACCTCAAAATCTATAACAACAACCAAACACATCACCACGACTGTTCCGGAAGACCACTCCATAACCCGAAGGGCCCAAGTTCCCTCTTGAGGAACCATCAGTATTAATCTTAGTCCATCCAAAGAAGGGAGGTTGCCATGAAACCTCCGTTATACCCATTAGAGGCTGAAAGTTTCCCTTAATACCGTTTTTCCTAAGAAATGAAAAACCATGAATCGAGTTCTACAGAATACCTTCCGAGTAATTCTCACATTTTGCAGAACATCAAAAATGCCAGCAAGAGCAGCTTGCGGGTTGAAGGTGACACCATTATGAAGACACTTGTTCAACACCAGCCAGAGAATACTGACCATTTCCACTATAGCAGCATGGAGAAGCAGCAAAAGAAAAGGGGAGAGAGGAAGGCATAACCAACCAACAATATAGTCCCGAACATAAGCAGTACCTGGCCTTTGGACTTCAAATATATAAAATAGATCCTTCCACATAGATGAGGTGCTGGCATAGCTCAGAAAAAGGTGGTCCAAATCTTCCTGATGTTGATGACAAAGTACATAGATCGAACACAAACAGATTCCACATGCTTGCAAAGAATTATCAGTAGGCAGTTTACCATGCACCAACCGCATAATAATATTAAACCGAGAGGGGGGAAGATTATTCCCATTTTACTTCCCAATCCATTGTAAGCCTAAAACAGAAGCATAAAATGAGAATAAAAAGTCTTTGAAGTAAGAATTCCAGATGAATTTGTCTCCCAAATCTAGAAGTCACCAATAGAAGAAAAGCAGTATTCATTAACAATCTGCTTAATATGGTCTAGAACAGCTTCAATATCATTGATCTGATCCTTAATTGTGATATCAAGATCAAAATTAAAATCACCCTAGTTGAGAGAATCCAAGAGAGAGGCACCAATCTAGTTAGACTTTCATAACATAAGAGAGGAATCTTTAGAAATAGACCATCGATCATTAAAATCAGTGAGAGAAAATGTGGATTTGATGAAGGGCCAAACCGAGGAATCCAAGTGACTAATATTCCTAGATTTAAGATTTCTAAGGAACCTACATCTAAAAAAACCAATAGCCTCATATTTTTCATTTACAAGCTTCCAAACAAAAAATCTTGTAAGGCTTGATTAAATAATCTGAGTTTTTTTATTCCAAGACCCCCCCCTTCTCAAAGGGTTTGCAACAAGTGTTTCAAGGAACAGTACTCAATCCTCTTTCCAGAGTGCCTCCAGTCCAGATGAAGTTCTTAATGGACACATTAATTTATTTTATAAGTGATGCAGGCCATTTATAAACCATAAATGAGTAGAAAAATTTGTAAATAATAACTGTTTTAACCAAGAAAACACGACATGCCATGGAGAGGGAGTTTCCTTTCCAAGAGGATAAATGATTTTTGATCTGACCAATAATTATAGAGAAGTAAAAGGCCATTGGATGACCCCAAAACATAGAAAAACCAAGATAAGTGAAAGGAAAGATTCCATCTCTAATTTCCAATTCAATAATGATGTCCAACTTCCTGACTGGAGGGATATTTCTACCAAAGTAAACAAATGATTTGTTCCAACTAACCTACTGACATGAGACCAGCTCATAATGTAAGAGGAATTTCTTGATATTCTTGATGTTTCTCTTGTCCCCTTGAGTGAAAATAATAAGATCATCAGCATAAAAAGAATGAGTTGGGGCAGATAAACCACGACCAGCACCTATGGCCTTCAACTTTCCATTAGCAGCCATGATGGAAAGAAATCTACTAAGATAATACTTAGAGATAGAAAATATAATAGCAGAGAGGGGATCACCATGTCTAAATCCTCTATAATAAGAGAAATATCCCTCCGGAGAGCCATTCACAAGCACGGAGATATGAGAAGAGGCAAAAACAGTCTTCATCGAGGAGATAAAAGTATCATCAAAACCAAACATGTTAAAGATTTTGAAGACAAAGTCCCAATCCATCATATAAAAAGCCCATTTAATGTCATGTTTTAAAGCAATTCCCCCCCCCCCCCCCCCCCGAATAAGATTTTTGAGAAGATTGACGCACTTTGATGTAGTAATGAGATAGTCCTGAACAGACCTCCCTTTGATAAAGGCAAATTGATTAGAAGAAACAGTTTTACTAGAGATGGGATCCAATCTACTAGAAAGAATTTTCTTAATGACTTTATATAATGTATGGATAAGAGAAACCGTCCTAAAAGGGTGAATCTCATTATCATTCTTCACCTTAGGAAATAAATCAAGGAATTGAGCATTTAAACCTTGAGGGAGAAATACACCCTAGAAAAAATACAGGACCATCTTACAGATATCATCACCAATGATCTCCTAATAAGTCTGAAAGAAATAATTGCTAAAGAAATCAGGACTAGGGGAACTATCTGGTTTGAGACTAAAAATGGCTGCCTTTATCTCTGGTTCGAAAGGACTGGAGATAAGTCTTGAGTTATCCTTTTATTAAACAAACTTTGGAATAATACCTTTAACAGGATCAGCAATAGTGAACGAACCATTAATGAGATCCTTGAAATATGAAACAATATGCTCAGGAAGGGTCCTTCCTGTTATCCATGATTTGATCCCCATTCTTGAGCATAGCAAGAGGCGGAGATATTTTCCTGACTCTTTAAAGAGAGTTAAAAACGTAGATTTCATATCCCCATCCTTGAGCCAATTATCCTCGAAGGTAGCTTTTTTGCATGGCATCATTAATATTGAAGAGATTATTGAGTTTAAGAGTCAATTATGCTTCCATCAAAGTACCATTATAGAAGTTCACATGAGTACACTACTCCTGAATACACGGAAGGGAGGCTTCAAGATTAGAGATATCTTTGTCAAGGTGACTAAACGTTTCTTTGATCCAAATCTTGAGATTACCCTTGAGGATCTTTAATTTGAGAGTGCAACAAAAGATATTACTCTTGCAAGCAAGCATGCTCCAAACACCACAAACAATATTTTCACATTTTTAATGTGATGCTTTATTAAATCTGAAGTGAAAGGAAGGCTTAGAACCTTTTCTAATGAGCTCAACCATGATAGGGTGGTGATCAGAATTGAACCATTATAAGGTCATGAAAGAAATGGATTCCCAATAACTTAGGGAAGGATAATTAACAAAAGCCCTGTCAAGTTTACTAGAAAACATACCATTAAGGTGCCTTCTATGCCAAGTGAACTTTTCACCAACAAGGTTGACTTCAATCAACTCATTTTTTTCAATACATCCCTTGAATTACCTTGAAGAAATAGAGTTGGTTATAGGGCCTATTTTTTCATTAGGGCTAAGAATCAAGTTAAAGTCACCGAGGATGATCCATGGTCCATCAATGGTATTTTTAAGGGAATTGATATCATACAAAAGGATTTTGCCTTCCTGATATCTTTTATGAGCATAAATGAAAGAACAAACATGAATTATTCATATATCAGAAAAAGAATAAGTGACATATTGAGTGTTTGAGCAAATCAGAAGGGGGTCCAAGAGAGAAGAATGAGCTAAAACCCAATGATTTTTTACCTTAGATAAAATATTGTTCATACCTAGAAAATTAAAGCCCATGTTTTCCAGACAAGAGATTCTAGTTGAGAAAATTGTTTTGGGTTCCGCTAACCCAATCAAAACAGAATGTCAAGCTTAAGGGGTCTGACTATGGCTGCATTGTCCAGGCCTTGACAATTCAAAAATAAAAACCTCATTTGGGATTGTATTTGGGGTGTTCTCCCTCTTATTTCCATATCCTTTATTTCTTTTAGTTATTTTTAGAGGTCTCCCTGCTTTCTTTTTGGGGATCATTTTAGTTTGAATTAAATGACTAATGTCCACAATTCCCATATTCTGATTTTCCTTCTCTTGGATAGCAGAGGAGTTATCCCTGCCTAAGGATTTGGAGTCACTGATATTAGGGACAATCCCCTCATGTCTAGGTTCGATAACTGATTCAGAACTGTGATTTTTTTTCTGAAATTATGTATTCAAGGCAGGAGACTCTTTGGAATCAAAGTATTACTCTCTACTGAAGGAGTCAATTTGGGAAAGATCCTTAACAAAATCATGGACATCTGAATTCAGACAGACCGGGGTCAGGTTTATGGAATGCTACTCTAGCGGATTAACTGCATTGATCAACGGGACTCCATTTGGCATAGCCACCTAATTCATGTTGACAGGAATGTTCATAGGATCAGTGGACTATGGCATGGGGATTGAGAGAGAAATTTCTTACTGTAGCCTAATAACCAAGTCAGAAATGTCCTTGGAAATGAAGTTGAAGAGAGAATGCTCCTCCAAATTCAATTTCATCCTATACACCAAGTCATTAATATCGTGAGAGATTTCAAAAGCTATAACATCATCATCATCATTTTTTCCACCAGAATGCAGTGGAAGAATAACAGGGCAGGGATTCGAAGGAAGATTATCCTCTTCCTCTGCAATATCTGCCCAGGGCTTGTCCAAAGTGACCATTAGAGAAGGAGGAAAAGCCTGAGGTTCTCGCTCCAAAGGCTTATTAGCAGTATTCTTTTCAAGGACCACCCCTTTACTCATGAAATTATTTTTAACCTCCTTCCATTCATTAGATTTAGGGGGCACTCTAACCTTCTTCTGGATAACTCTACAAGTTTCAATAGAATGCCCCACAATCTTGAGAGAATTAGAAAAGGGAGGAATGTGCTCTAGCTCAATCTTGACTTCAATTTTGAGATCATTAACAATCTCAAAAATGGATTTAGGACGTTCAGCACTCAAATTGACATCCACTAAAAGTATAGCATAAAGGCTAAGCTCACCATCCATTGTTATTTGATCCATCTTGATAGGGGTACATATACAACAAGCGAGATCATTAAGGATCTTCAGATGCAAATACGCCAAATTTAGACCATGGAGTCTCATACAAATTTGAGCATTGTATTACTTCTAATTGAAACGATCGAAATTACAATCCCACTTTGAAATTCGAAAAAGTCCCGGTTTGAGTTGTAGATTACCAGTATTTCGAGCCTTTTTCAGGTCATCTCCGTTCTGAAAAATAGTATGGAAAAAACCCTTCCCAATTGGAATAAGTTTCCAAGAACTAATACGCCGATAAATGGAAATTCTATGCTTAGTATCTGAATATGACCATGTCTTATCCCCTTTTGAAAGAATCATTCTCCCAAGAAGCGAGAATCGGTATAAGTTAATCCTTTGTTGCAGGGCATCCAGATACGCCACCACCGAGAAGCTACCATCTTCCAATTTGCTGATAGAGGAAGGATTGGGAGCATCCTATTTAACCAAATCTTGAATACCGAATAAAGCCTCGACAAAAGAAACTCCAGCTTTTTTTCGAGATGGACCATCAGATAATTCATTGGAAGGAGAACGAGATTCGCCTGTGTAGGCAAACTCTCATTCTAGATTGAACGAGCTCATTATCGATTGAAGATCTTCGATCGAAGGAAATCACCATGACCAGGTTGCAAATCGCCATCTCCCACTCCTGAAATCGCCATCAATCATTAAAAATATTTATATATAACTATTAATTTATTTATTTATTTATAAATATTTATATAATATAAAAAAATTAATTTAAATATTTTTTTAATATATAAATATCTTAATGATTTTGTAAAGATGGAGAGTTCTTATCTTTGTAATGGATAGCTTCTCTATCCAGGCCATTGCCCCGGAAATTGCAATCTTGTTCATAAAGTTCAAAATTGAGAAATTATTGGTCAATTCAAGATGTTTTCATCATGTGGTGCCACTCCCTCTTGGGAAATCTGATGGGTTCTTTGCTGGTTCTTCATGGGGGTTTCTCCGATTAAGGAGGATCTGGAGTACACAATGTTGGATCTGGCACTAAAGGTGGAGATAAGGCTTGACCAAATGATGTTTCCTGCAAGGAATCTTGTCGGTGAGGGGTGTTGAATATTAAACTCAGTTTTTCTTGGAGGACGCCAAACTTCTGTTGCACCAACGGAGGCTTGACGACTTCAAAGATTGTTGCTTAACGTGTTTGACAGTGGAGTATTGGGCGGCACCTACTGCAACATATATGAAGAATTTTATTTTTCGATGTGTTTCCATTTGGTTTGTTGTGTGCTTGGTATCCCTATAAATATGGAGTATTGTTATGTGTTGTCAGGATAAGAATTCCAGTGAGAATAAATAATACTAGTTTGTGTTTATGTGGTTGCGATCACCTCAAGTGATTTGCGTGTGCGCGGTTGAGTTTACCGGTGCAATTGATCCTCCATCAGTGGTATGAGGTTGAAGCTTGAAGCTGCCTATAACCACCTTCGGTGGTATCAGAGCATCGAAAGTGAGCTGAGCGGACATAGATTCATGGGCTGTGCTCTTGATCCGTCTGTTGCAGCGCCAAGAGGGATGATAATATATGTGGCTCACATGATAATAAAAGCGAATTTAAGGGTGCACCCTGATAGCGCTCCAATGCATTGGGTAAAGACTTAATCTCTAGAGATGACCATTTTGACTGATACCTTGGTGAATAACCTTGGTAATTTTTATTGACACCTTGGGGATGGACCTTGGTGAAACAGAAATGATTGTCTTTGTTAAATGTTGTAGCCACATCTTCAAGTTATGAAAAACGTTATTTTTATTATGATATGCCTCATGATTTTTGTCTCATGCCTTAAAGTTCTTTTCATGACCTTATTAAAGTATCTCAAGTTCACATGTAAAATGTTTCTCTTGTTTCCCTTACTGGGCCTTCTGCTCACCCTTTCTTTTGATGTATGTCCCCAGGTTATGAGATGCAGTAATGAACCTAGGATGAACTTAAGGAGAAGCTTTTCAAGTGTTTAAGAAGAATGTTTTATGTTGTTTTCATGTATTATGTTCCTGGTTTCCAAGACACTAAACCTTAAAGATCCTCAGTTTTGTGTAATGTAATGAAAGTTTATGTTATAAAAAGGCAGGATGCTATAGTTGGTATCAAAGGATGGTTTAGTTATTTGTGGAAATTAGGATATGAAAACTTTAGGAAGAACCCTATAGAAAAGTTTAAATATAGGAAATATTCCTGGCATTTTGGTGAGTATTGAGTAAGGGGTTGCCAAGCAAATACATCCTTGTCTGGATACGAGCAGGTAGAGGTGGCTCTGGCACAGATGTACATAGGGGTAAAACCCGAAAACACCACTTTGAGCTAGACTCGAACGGGAACTGGTACACGACAACGGGCCTTGCTGCACTCTTGGTTACGATACTCCCAGGGGATATGCTTTGGTAAATTCATAAGCTTAGTATGAACCATTATTAAAAGAACAAAGATAAAATAAAATAAAGATTCACATAAGAATATATGATCATGAATAACCTAGATTGGAACCCAGGGGATCACAAGTTAGGATATAATTTTCTTCTACAAGTTTATCCTTCTATGATTAAAGTTTCATTTTCATGATTATTGGCTAAATATTTAAGCCCCTAATTATACTTTCTTTTCTTAGTTAATGGCGGGAAATGGAAGAACATGTCCCAACAACCAATGTGATAGGAAATGTGACTATTGCCCTATTAATGTGACAGAGATGACGAAAGATCAAGTTGATCATATTGTGATTATGCCAAACCAGCTATCAAAAATTACAATTAATAATTGGTACCTAGTTGAATGCCCAAATTCATCAAGGAAGAAGAAGACAAAGTCTCAAGGATGTTCTTTTGATAAAGTTGATAAGGGAGAGAAGACCCAATTTCTTTTTTGCAAAAAGTGTGGGAAGATAGGGAATAAAGTAGCCAATTGCTTTAAAAAAATGGATAATGTGATGAATGGAGATAAGGTTCGATCTAATGTACCTTATACTTTTCGATGTCGTAAATGTGGAGAAGTTAGACATTATCCAAGGCAATGCTCTCTTGGAATGGATGAGAAGCATGATGAGCATCAACAATCTTCGAGGACAAGGGAACAATGCAAGTCCTATGCTGAGATGGATCATGATGACTGATGTACATGTAACTTATTCGCAATAATTGTCTATGTCATTTTGTATTTTAGTTCGTGCTCTATGAGAATATCTTTTATGTTTTTTAAGATCATCGAGTCACTACCTAAGATGATTTTATATCATTAAGGAAAACATCTATTGTTATGTACCACATGTTAATGTAGTGAAGCTGTTCTCCAAAAAAAAGAGGGTGATTAGGGGATTAAAAGGTGATTATTATTTTTGGAAGATGTTCACTATTTTGGGAACCCTTTATGATCGAGGTAAATGGATTACTACTGTATTTTCTTTGAGGAATAATGGTTGACTTATATTTTGAAGAATCAATGAATTTAAGGTGAACTTATGGTATTATAGGTTACTTATGGGAATGATAGACCTATCTTGGGGAAAATATGTTTAGGTTAGTTACTTTTGTTATAAGATGTTAGGAGTGGTTGATGTTGTTTGGAGATGAACGATAAAGTTTATCTTGGAAGACTATGTTATCAAATCCTACTTGTATTTGGGTTTCAATCTTAGTTTGGGTTATTTTGAGGAATTTTAAGGATAGTTATTTATGGAATGGTCTATGATAAACTTTGGGTAGTACCGTGGAACTTTGAAGATTTAAAGTAGTTTCCCTTCCTATGGGGTTCTTTCTTTTTGAAGAGTTGTTTTATCTCACCCTTTCTGTTTTTGGGATAATGTTTAAAGATAGAAGAAATTGATAGTTAATCTTTTTTGGATTACGTGACTCTCAAGAAGATGATTCTTGTGTTTTGATGAGACCAAGTGTTTTGAATGCTCATCGTTTGGAGAAAAGATTAGTTTTAGTAGAAACTTATTAAAGGATTAAACTCTACTTGAAGGTAGGTATATTTCCTTATGTTTTTATTCTATGTAGTAAATTAATTCCTCAAAACTATGAAAATGAACATAAAACAAAAACGTTGTCTGTTAACGTTTCCTACTAGGAAATCAAATACCGTTTGACCCATCATAAATTTGTGATTTTCTTATTGTTAACTTTCTCCTAATCATGTTTTCTATCACTCCCCCTCAGAACTTGACCCTTTGTTTTCTCCTCCATGTCCATGTTTTCTTACATGGAGTCCTAGTGTGGGTTAACTCGGGTGACCTTTGTACTTCCCTTTCTTTCTTTTAAAGTAATAGTTTTCCTGACTCCTTTTCCGATGTGGGACTTTCAATGAAATTTTAAAACCCAATTTTAAAAATTGCGAGGATGCAATTTCTTAAGGGGGGAAGATTGTAACGACCCAAAATTTTGAATAAATCTTGTTTCCTAATTTTGTGTGTTATTTTATTTTTATACTCAACAAAACTTTTTCATTTAATAAAATGAGTATAATTAAAATGAGACTGTTGGTTTTTGACTATTATATGACCATTGGTCAATATGACTGTTGGAAACTAAATGTTGAGACTTGTCTAAATACAAGTGATCTTGGTTAATTAATATAGAAAGGAGATTCGATGGCCTCATCCAGTAGTCTCGGGCCAATCAAATCCCATCTAACATAACTTGGGAAGGAGTTAGCACCACTGGGCTTTGCTCTGGACCAAACCCAAGCCTAACTTCATCGTGTGAAGCTAGAACAGAATCTCCTTCGCGAGAAGTTCAAACTGATAGAAATTACTACTTGTGCGATGTTGGCCGAGCCGCCCTCAGATTCTCTCACCTTAGCATACCTTACACTTAGGTCCTATGCTGGGGTTATAAGGGGCTATGTAAGGAGACCGTAACTGCCTTTTGTAATCCCTTGATTTAAATAAAATTGTGTTCTCTTCTTATGGTGAAGTTTGTGAATTTTCAAATGTCCGGATAAATATAGTATGCATATTTTTGATGAATTTTAGAGAAAGGATATTTTAAAAATGTTTATGTAAACCTGAAATAATTAAAAATGTGTAATGATTTTCAAAAAATGGTCTTCTAAAATTATGTTCAGTACGAAATTTAGAGTCTAATAAGATCAACTTAATTTTTGATGAATAGTAAATTATGAATAGTGATTTTATGCTTAGGATAAGAATGTGATCAAATGGATTAGTAATCTCACTTAAAGAAATTATTAATATAATCTAGGCACCTTGATTAAGTAATGTGATTCAATAAAATGGTTAATTAACAGCTTCATAAATTATTAGTCAAGTATTAGTTTTTTTTCGGGCGAATAGTGTTTTTTAATTAAAAATTATATTAAAAATATTTAGAAAATTATTTTTATAAAATGGAATTTATTTTTGAATTCAGAACATCGATATTATGCTAAGGTAATTTTTGGGGAATTTTATGAAAAAAATGAATTTTCGGTGAATAGTGTATTTATTTAAAAATTAAATTAAAAATATTTAGAAAATTATTTTTATAAAATGGAGTTCATTTTTGAAATCAGATCATTGATATTTGGTTAAGGTGAAATTTTGGGATTTTTCTAAGAAAGTTGAATTTTCAGTGAATAGTAAAATTACAGTTTTAGGGTTTCGGTATGTTTAATGACATCAGAACTGTGTCATGATGATTTCATGAGATATTTTAAGATTTGGCTGACCAAAGGTGATGAATTATTTTATGGGGGACCCATGTGGCCTAACTCCATGGGGAATACATGGGAGAGCCCATGGTTTTGAGAAAACCACTTGTGAGGTGTCCCTTGAAATTATTAAAGTATCACCTCACCTTCCCTATAAATACCCATCCTTTCCTCCTTTAGTTTTCACTCCCAACTCTCCCCCAACGAAGCTCTGGTCTCATTACCTCCCAAGGAGTCCTCCCAAGGTGCCCCCAAGCCCTCAAGGTCCCAACCTTTGAGTTTTAAGAGTTACGTTTAAGGTAAGGGATCCCACCTCTCTCTTTCTTTTCAAGTAATCTCTTTTATGTAATTTCTTTTATGATCCATGATCTTATGTTGGAGGATGTTCTTTTATATTCCTCTTACTGACCTTTTCATATTCATACGATGAGATACCCCCTCTTTCTCTCATCAATTCATTTTAAGAATGTTTAAGTGGCGCCGTTAGACTACCGAATTTTTAAGGGATTCTTTTAGCTTTCTCATTTTTCAAAGTTCTACTTTCATGTCAATTATTTCAAGTTCCTTTTTATTATGTTGGGGTATGATCTCTATATCTATCATAATTAACTTTTATGTTCATATTATGAGAGACCCTATTTGATCTCGTCAATTCATTTTTGTTGAAGTTTAAGTGACGTCGTTAGGCTGCCGAATTTTCATAAGAGAAATATAATTTTTGTCTTCCTTCCATGTTTTTCATTTAAAATGGTATGTCCTTCAAATTTCATTAACATGTTCATATATCCTTCATATTCTGTCCCTATACTGTTTTATGGGTCATTTATGAATGTTTGACCCATGTCCCCTCTCTTTTCAATGTTTTCTAAAATCCCGAAACATAGTCTTTATGCTGCAGAATTTCCATCTCAAAATGTTTCTCTCTTTTTCTAAAGTTATTTTATTTTATTAAGTGAATACTCAAAGATCTCTCTTATATAGGGTTATTCACATATATACCAAAAAATTTTATTTTAAATTCTGGGATTTACATACATGAGACCCACCTTCCTTTTCTGTGAGTTTTAAAGTGACACAAAAATCATGTCTTTAAAGCAGTTTTTAAAACGTTATGATTATGAAATGAAACCCATTTCTTTTATGCTATATGGATTGTTTATGAAATTATTTATGATGATATATATGGATCACATGATAATAAAGGCGAATTTAAGGGTGCGCCCTGATAGCGCTCTAATGCATTGGGTAAAGACTTAATCTCTAGAGATGACCATTTTGACTGATACCTTGGTGAATAACCTTGGAAATTTTTATTAACACCTTGGGGATGGACCTTGGTGAAATAGAAATGATTGTCTTTGTTAAATGTTGTAGCCACATCTTCAAGTTATAAAAACGTTATTTTTATTATGATATGCCTCATGATTTCTTTCTCATGCCTTAAAGTTCTTTTCATGACCTTATTGAAGTATCTCAAGTTCACATGTAAAATGTTTCTCTTGTTTCCCTTACTAGGCCTTCTGCTCACCCTTTCTTTTGATGTATGTCCCCAGGTTATGAGATGCAGTAATGAACCTAGGATGAACTTAAGGAGAAGCCTTTCAAGTGTTTAAGAATAATGTTTTATGTTGTTTTCATGTATTATGTTCCTAGTTTCCAAGACACTAAACCTTAAAGATCCTTAGTTTTGTGTAATGTAATTAAAGTTTATGTTATAAAAAGGCGGGATGCTATATTGGATATTCTATACCCTTGGTGCTGGTCTCCACCCTGGGGACTACTGAAGGTGGGACTCTAGGGTCATTATCCATCATTCTTCATTACTTGTCTAGGAGGGGCGTCTTTGGAGGGGGGGGGGTCATGAGAATATAATATATTTTTTAGAACTAATCCATCCCATGTCTATATATTTAGTTATTTAGAGTTCCATCAGTTTCTCTATTAAACAAGTTAAGTACTTGCATAGAATATTTATTAGTATTATACTTTTTTAAGAATATATTATGTAAATCTATCCAACCAATGACATAATGTATTTACCAATATTCTATGGAAGGAGATCTATAAATTTATATATATGGGTTACATGGAAAATGTAAGAGTATATACATTAAAAACATTTTGAAAATTATTATTTTAAATAATTCAAGAGAGAATTGTTTCCACTGCCACATGGTATAAATATCATCATGAAGTCATCAATAAGACATAGTAGGAGATTATAATGTTGAATAAAAAACTATAAACTTTTATAGTATATATATAATATTTTTCACGCTATGTACCGAATATGGTATTTCCAAAACATACATTATTGTAAGAAAATATCGATTATATACATCCAGATTTTGAAATAAATAGTCATAAATATCTAATAATTATTAGGAATGTACAAGGTATGTGTACAAGGATTATGAAGATGATGGAACACTAATTATAAAGGTGATAAAAAACTAGTTCTCATATGGATCAATTTGATCTTATATCATAGCTGGGGAAAGGTAATGACAAAGAGTGTCTAATTATTTCTAGTAGTGGTAAAAAAAAGAAATAATAAGTACACTGAGGCATCTAATGTATTAAAATAAGAAGCTAAAATATTTAACAATGAGTTTTTTTCATAGAGTTATACATACTGATTAATTTATTATCATAAAATTAATTATGATAAAATTACAATAATTGTACCCTCTATGGTGTCATGTTCTTATAAAGAATAAATTATATATACATATAGATAACATCTATTGATGGATATTCCCATAAATGTGGTGATGTTATTGATAATAGAGTTTCCATACAATAATACATGGAAGGTCCAATGACTAAACTTAATATAAATCAGAAGCTTGATCTTATCAAATGATAGGTAATAGGGATATTTCGAATTTTTTATATAGTGTATGTGGGAGTGTTGTGAATGTGATTTCATTAAACCCATTAGGAGTAGTACACTTTGATTAGCGTATCATATTTATAGAAAGTTTTGTAATATTTAATCATTATATGACATTATTGATTCTTCTACATCCATAATTTCTATGGTAGTTTCCAGAAATTATTTTTTATTTCAATAGGTTATAGGATTTCCAAGATATAATTAGAACCTTGAGATACTATGAAAGTAGTTATAAATTTATTTATTATGGATTATATACATCATATATATGGGATACATATGATTACATACTTTCATGTGTTGGTCCATCCTAAGAATTGAGACTTCTTCTCCTAATGTTCACACATGGTTTTCTTGAGTAAAAGAGATCATGAGGAATTTCCTTCTTATAGGATCAACATATGTTATGGGTGTCATTGGATGTTTATAACTACGACCATGTCTATTAGGCTCTAGATGTGATATCATTATCAGTGTGTAACATCTGATCACATACATTGAATCATGATGAAAACCATTGAATTTTTACCCTTGTGAGGTATATTGTGTTAGGTACATTATTAGGGGGATGACATTGGTTGAATGAATAATCCATGATTTTCTTCTTCCAAAAGGAATATACATCTTGGGTCCAATTCCCACAATTGTTATACCATTTCAAAATCCAAGGCCATGCTACATTAAGGTATCTAAATTCATAAATTTCATGAAATAAATAAAGCATCTAAAGGGTAATGACAAAAAGTGTGTGTCTTTATTTTTGATATATCGCTTGATAATTATATTTTATTACACAATGTGTTTTTGTAGGAGGTATTAATTGAAAATAATTATACTTATTTTTTTATTAGACCAAATTTTTTTTCAAGACACCTCACTTTTCTTGTGATTATGACTCGTTTCAATTGAGATAAGGTCCTATAGGATCATGCCAAATTTTTATCTACTTGTTGTACCTATTATAATGAATGAAAGTTTAGGATGAAGTAAGCCCCATGTATGGTGTCTAGGGAATATACGAGTCAATGATATTGTAAAAAATACATTAATTATATTATTTGAATTTAGAATAATTGTAATATCTTTCTATTTTATTAAATATATTATGTAATGTCCCTCCCCTTCCTCATTGGCTTGAGAAGGCGGTGAGATGCTATTTGGCCTTAAGCAACGTTCCCAAGGCGCCAAAGGCTGGAAATAAATTCCAAGGGCTTCAAGAATGAATGCGGAATGATTTTACCTTAGAATAAAAGTAACCAAAAAAATGAGTCATAACCAACCAAAACTACATGGTGCATGTCAACAAGATTTTAAAACTCGACAAAACCAAAAGGCCAATACAACCAAGCCACAATAATCCATAATAAGAGTACCAAGAAAAAGACTATAAAAACCAAAAACCAAGAATATATGACACAAATCATTAGCTCCAAGCTAAGATCCTTGGTCCAAAAACCACAAAAACATCCAATCATCACGATGAACCACTAGCAAAATGGGATGCATTACCCTTACCTATGTCCCAGAATACCACATCTACGAAAGCACCAAAGTGTCAAAGTAGGGGGTGAGTAAAAATACTTAGTAGGTTTTCCCTAATTTCTTCCCTATGCACTCCACTTGGATTTAATCATTAGAAATTTTATATAAATAAGTTTATATAAAACATTAAATAGTGGAACAACTTCCAACAATCCAAACTCACCCCTACTAAGCCATTTTCCACCCAAATTTCCCCAACACACGGGAAACACAATAACCATTCAATAATCTATTTACCAACACATAATAGCACAAAAATTTCCACCTTCCATCACCACACAATAAAAAAGCAAGACTATAGTGTTTCACATATCCAAACCAGAAACAAACATGGTGGAACTTCCCGTCCAAACATGTTTACTTCCTTGCCAATATAGTGGTACTTCCCGCACACTTATATTTGATGTTGGACCTTACTTCCACTATCTATATCCGTTTTATAGTGGTAATCCCCACCAAATTCTCATAATTTGAACAAGATCTTATAATTTTCTTGACACTAAACAAGCATATATCACACCAAGGCCACAACATTATGAAAACAACTATTTCATAACCAAAGAATCCCTTAGAACATCATCCATGCCACATTAAATTTCAATATAGAAACCCTCTTTTATTGAAACCCATTTTCATAAATCAATCCAAGAAACCCATTTTAAAATCAATATTTTAAAATCCAACATCAAGAACATTTCACCGCAATAACCCATTTTCCTCAAAATCAATAAATCATCTAAAACAAGTATTTACAACAAAATTCACACATCAAATCTCAACCAAATCCAAAAAAACCAATTAATTTAATACAAGTATTATAGTTCTAGAAAATTACAGTTGAGATAGAATCCACCTACCTTAAGGTTTCGGTGAAATCGACCCACCGCACAAATGCACACCGAATTTGGTTAACACTCCCATAAAACCTCCATAGATACCTTTTCCTAACATCAAAAATCATAAACCATGGATTTTTTGGCAAAAAAACCCCAATATCTACATGAAACAGGTGTAAATCTAGAAAATTGGGAGACAAAGGGAACTATATCTAAAGATAACCAAAAAATATCCAAGAGAGAAGGATTACTGAAAGAGAATAACCTTCACTACTCATTGAAAACCATTCGATTCTCTTCTAAAATGAGTGGGAGAGCCCCTATAACCCCTGGGAACAAGAAATACTGACTAGAGTTCATATGGGAGAATAGAGGAGAAGTTTAGTGAAAATCTTGAGTGAACTCATAATTAAAAACCCAATTTTCATTTCCACACATAGTTAGCTTGCACGGTTAAGAAAAATGTGCGCTAATCGTGCGTATGCTACTAACTCAATAGGGACCCCACATGTACCTCCTCACACAGTTAGAAAAACTGTGCACAAACCATGTGAAGCCCATTGTCTCATGTTTCATGATTACCTAGGTTTGTTGCACGGTTTTCCCTAACCTTGCTCAAACCACATTCCATTAAAAAAACCTACAATCATTTCCAAAACCATCCCAAAATCTTCCAAACATTACCCAACCACTTTATATACATAAAAGGCATAAAATAAGGTTACATACCTCAAATCGGGGGTGCTATATTCTCCCCACCATTTTACTTTATGTCCTTGGAAATTAGAGAACCATCGCTTTAACGAAAGAGCGCGGGCCATTGCTTGGCCATCTCATTCTTCTTCTCCCAATTGTCCTCCTGAACCTAGCCATGCTTCCACAATACCCAAACTAGAATAATGATTTTACCATAAAATAATTTCTCTTTCTTATCCACAATTTGTATTGGCACATGCACTAACTAAGCATCTTTATCTAGCTCAACATTATCCCATCGAATCACATGATCAGGATCCGACTGATATTTCTTCAACTAAGAAACATGGAATACATTGTGCACCACACTAAATTGTGGTGGAAAATCTAACCTATATTCCACCTCTCTAACATGCTCATGTATCTCAAAAGACCCAATATACCTTAGAGATAACTTACCCTACTTTAGAAACCGATTATTTCCAAGCCTAAGAGAGATTCTAAAAAACACATGATTACCCAACTCGAACAATAATGGTCATTGATGTTGATCTACATATGATTTCTAATGAATCTGAGCCATCCACATTCTATTCCTTATCAACTTGATCTTCTATGAAGTCTTCTGGACAAGGCTCGGCCCAACCATCAACGTCTCACCCATTTCCACCTAGAAAAGTGGAGAATGAAAGGGATTCCCATACATTTTTTCAAAATGAACCATGTGTATCACACCCTGATAACTGTTATTGTATAAAAATTCCACTAATGAAAACTTCTCCTCCTATGAGCCACCAAAATCCTTCACACAAACTCGCAACATATCTTCCAATTTTTTTATCATCCTCTTTGATTTCCCATATGTCTAAGGATAGTACACCGTACTCATTGTCAACTGAGTCCCAAGGGACTATTACATGGATTTCTAGAAATGATACATGAACCTTAGATCTCTATCTGATATAATTGAAACTGACACACCTTTCCTCTTTAACACCTCATAGATATAGATTTTGGACAGATCCTACACCATATGAGATTCACAAATATTGATGAAATGGGTATACATTGTGACCCGATCCACTATCACCCATATTGAATCATTCTTTCTAACTGTTCTTGGGAGACCTGTAACCAAATCCATTGCTATTTATTCCCACTTCCATACATGAATAGGTAAAGAACACAACATTCCTGTCAGCTGCTAATGCTCTGCCTTATCTTTTGGTAATTCAAGCATCTTAAGACAAACTCTACCACTTTACTTTTCATACCATCCCACCAAAACTACACTTTCAACGCTTTATATTTTTTTTTTAATTCTTGGATAGACAGCCCATCTAGAATGATGATAAACTCTTAGAATTTCCTCCTAACAAGACATTGGTATAACCATCCGATTCAAAAAACACAAAATTAACTTCACATTCAATTCCCAACCTTCAATAGTCTCCCCAACATTGAGTTTCGACCTCATCTCCATACACTCAGAATGAGACACATGTGCCTCCTTAACCAAACCAACCAAGTCAGGATACTATGAAAATGGAATGAAATACACTATATCACTACAATACTCAAATTATAACTACATGTTGGTTATGACCAACATCAACTACCATTGATCTGATGCATGTTTCACCACCTGAGTATATGATTTACTAATTAATGCATCTGCCACTAAATTTACTTTACATGGTGTGTAAATCAAGTCAAAATCAAACATATTGAGATACTCCATCCATCCCCTTTTCCACAAGTTCAAATCTATTTGATTGAAAATATGATTTAAACTCTTATGATCGGTAAACACCGTGATTTTTTCACCAAATAGATAATAATTCCACATTTTCAAGGCATGAATGACCTTTACTAACTCCAAATCATACGTTGGATAGTTCTTCTCATGAACCCTCAACTTATATGAGCCATACACAACCACATTATCCCCTTTCATGAGGACACACACCAACCCTAATCTCATTTTATCACAATACACCACATACCCTTTCTGTGGTTTTGAAAAAAAAGATTGGTGATGATGTAAGATGACCATTAGGATGTTCAAAAGATTTCTAACAATGATTATTCCATTGAAATAGAAAATTATTTATTTTCAAAGCTATTAGTGGTGAGGCCAATCATGAGAAATCATGAAAAAAATTTCAATAATTTCTAGTTAGACTAATGAAACTATGTATCTCAAAAACAATTTTTGGCGGTTTCCACGAAATAACAACCTCTATCTTTTCCGAATCAATTGAAACACCCTTATCATAAATAACAAGGCTAAGGAAATGAACCTTCTGTATCCAAAAGTCACACTTAGATAAATTTTCATACAACAGATGATCTCTCAAGATCCCCAACAGTACTGCTAAGGGTTTCTCATGATCTACCCTTGTCCTAGAATACACCAATATATCATCAATAAATACCACCACAAAAGAATTCGGATATCTATGAAATATACTATTCATCAATTCCATGAACACTATTGGTTCAATTTTCAGACCAAAGGGTATAACCACATACTCATAATGGCCATATCTACTTTTAAAGGCTGTTTTGGGAGTATCCTCCTTCCTCACTCATAACTGATGATGCCATGATCACAAGTCAATTTTGGAGAACCACTGAGCTCCACTCAACTGAACAAACAAGTCATAAATGAGATGAAGTGAATATAGATTCTTTATCATAACTTGTTTAAGAATAAGATAATCAAAACATAGCCTTAGAGTTCTATCCATATTCTTAACAAACAAAAATGGCACTTCCTACAGAGATGTGCTTGGCCAGATGAACCCTTTGTTTTCTAACTCCTCTAATAACACTTTCAATTCCCTCAATTATATCGGTGACATACAGTATGACAAAAGTGAAATAGGATTGGTCTGCAAAAGGATATCAATCGTAAACTCCACTTCTCTCATGGGTGGAAACCCTAAGAATTTATCGGGAAAGATATCCAAAAATTGATCAACCACTGTTGGAAAACTAATTTTCCCATCCTCTTCCATTGATTCCAAAGTCAAATCGGACAACTAGTATGAGAATTTTCCAATAGTTGGTGCCAATAAGAATGTTTCACCAAAATTTTCATTTTTATCCCCTCTAAAGAGATGTATGATTCCATCATCCATCATAAAAATAACTGCTTGTGAATCAAAATCAATGTGGGCCTTAAACATCATCAACCAATCCATACCCAATATTACATCATAAAAATCCATCTCAAGCACTGAGAAATCCCACATCAACTCAACCAAATCCACAACTATACATCATGCTTGACAGAAGAATACTCGACAATCTTTTTAACCCAGAGTATTTTGAAGTTTTAAAACAGAAGGCATCATTTCCAAACTTAAACACATAAAACTAACATTATGAGAAGAAATAAAATAATGTGAAGCACCCATATCAAAAAATGATTTCTTCAAGGTAGAATTTAAAAGAATCGTACCTCACATTGTGGATGGTCCCAACTAGTCATCCATCACAACCTACTCAACCTCAAACAACTGCTTTCTTGCAACAATCTTCTCTTTATTACTCTGTTAAAGAGTCATGGTATTACTGGAATCACCCTAACTGACTTTAATATGCTAATAAGGGGTATGATGTTGCCACCTCCCTATCAAGTCATATGATTCTGGTGACCCCATAGGAGTGTCACGAACACCTGACCTTGGAGCATTATGACAATAATGCTGAAGATGACCCATATGATTATAGTTATGACATTCTTGAGGTTATTCTATACAATACCAATTAATGTGGCATATATAACCACATTGAAAACATCTTGAATTACTTTGAGGCTTCATAGGAATATTCATTGAGATTATTTTCAAATTCTATGACATACTCCCACCATGGAAATAATTTTCCCTCTTTCGCTTCATCCCAGCATTAGAGTTCCCACTATTTCCCATGGGAACCAACATACTTCCCACACATGTAGCCTACAAAATATCCCTTTTAGCCACTGTTTATATATTCAACATTTATGTTTAATCATTTATACATAACACTGCTATTTTAGAATGAATTTCCTACCTCAACTGAGCTTTAAAAATACATGCCTTCAATGATGTACTAACCACTACCTAGGGTGAAAACTTCACTATGTTCATAAACATAGATTCATATTCCATTACCGATAGGTTCTATTGATTCATGATAAATAATTTTCTTGTTCACTTAATTATAAATGTATGAGGGTAGAATTTTTTATTAAAAAATTTCTCAAAAACCTCCTATGTCATACCTTTGTTCATTCTGGCTTGGACCCCTAACTCCCGCCACTAAAGGGAAAGATCCTCCAGCATATATGTGGCTAACTTCACTTTAATATCTACTATTTTCCCAAGAAGTCAAATATCTTGTTTATTCTATTCAACCATGCTTCTTTTATTTTCAGCTCTGAATCACCCCTAAAGATGGGTGGACTCTACTTTGGAAACTAAACTACATGATCTACATAGTTTGGATCATTTTCTTTATTCCCACTTTCCATACCTTGAAAATCGTTCACTATACTCTGTATTAGCTGTTGGTTCACCAAGGGATTAGGTGCAACCATATTTTTAGTAGACTCCTCTGGTTGGTCTCTATAACACATACCCAGTTCTATTTCTATCAAAACCAAAACAACCATAAGTCTCACTCCTTTTTCAAGAAAAGGCTTATAATTTCAAATTCAATTGCACTAAAACTATCACAACCAGGCTTTATACAATTTCACATTTCCACTATTTCACCATATTAGAAAAATCCACCATGATTTGAAAATTGACCCATTTTCAAAATACCAAATCCATACACATTTCAAATCATCACATTTGAAAATAATTTCTATATTTTGAAAAATTCCATATATCCATACCAAAACATAAATCATTATGCCCATGAAATATGAATCATAGAGAGAAGTCGTTTCTACCATGAATGACATGCTCATCTTATTGGATACACCCACACTACTGGAAAACTAACATATACCAACGGTTTGGAACTGTTGGTATATGCCTCCAAACCGTTGGTATATCCTATACCAACGGTTTGGAGAACCGTGGCCAAGTAAGCCGTTGGGATAGGTCTATACCAACGGTTTTCCAAAAACCGTTGGTATAGACCTATCCCAACGGTTTTGGAAACCGTTGGTATAATTAATATGAAAATCTTTACCAACGGTTGTGGAACCGTTGGTATATGTATTTCAAAAAAAAACATTCGCTGGGATTTGATCCCAGCACCCCTAGTTTATTATTGAATGACTTAACCACTAACCTAACATGACTTAAATATATATATGTCTTCTCATAATTATATTAAATTTTTATTTATATAATGTTCTGGGTAAGAAGAAATGATAAAAAATCAAAGGATCTATACCAACGGTTTTGACAACCATTGGAATAGATTTTGAGCCTGGAATTGATTCTGGGTGAAGGTTGATTCATGGGTGACCTTTCCCAACGGTTTTGGCCAAACCGTTGGGAAAGATCCCCACAATGTGGACCTTTCCCAACGGTTTGCCAAAACCGTTGGGAAAGGTCCCCACAATGTGGGATTTCCCAACGGTTTGCCCAAACCGTTGGGAAAGGTGGCCTCAAAGTGGGATTTCCCAACGGTTTGGGCAAACCGTTGGGAAAGGGAACCTATACCAACGGTTTTTATGAACCGTTGGTATAGAAGCGTTGGGAAAGGTCAGATTTCTAGTAGTGCCATGAGAATGAGATTCCTAATGACTATAAGTGTATCTAAAACACTTACATACCAATCACCCTGGTGACATGAAGTTCATCATGAAAATGTTTTATATGTCCTTTTATGATATATTTTTCATGTTCTGATAATACTACTCCTTGATACCATCCTGACTCATGGAATAGACCAAGAATGTATGTCAACACCATGACTGAAAACTGATATCAAGATAAAAAAACTCACTTTACTTGTGCATCAAGGACCGAACAAGCTGATACCACTTGTAACATCCCTCCCCTTCCTCATTGGCTTGAGAATGTAGTGAGATGATACTTGGAATTTGGCAATGTTCCTAAGGTACCAAAGGCTGGAAATAAATGTCGAGGGCTTCAAGAATGAATGGGGATCAATTTTCCCTTAGAATAAAGGAAACCAACCAAACGATTCATATCCAACCAAAACTACACGATTCATTTCAACAAGGTTTTACAACTCAAAAAAACCAGAAAACAAATAAAATCATTCCACATTAATCAATAATCAGAGTACCAAATGGAATACTACAAAAACAAAAACCAAAAAAGGTATGAAACAACTCCACAACTCCAATCCATACTCCATGCTCCATGCATAAAAAAACCATCCAAGCATCACGATGAACCATTAGAAAAATGAGACGCTTTACCCTTAACTGTGTCATGGAATATAACCAATGTGCCAAAGTAGGGGGTGAGTACCGGTACTCAGTAAGTTTTCCCCAAGTGACATCCCTACACACACCACCAGGATAGAATAGTTAGAAAATTTATATAAATAATTTTATATAAAACATCAAATTGTGGAACAACTTCCAAAAATCCAAACTCACCATTAGCGATCCAATTTCCACCCAAATTTCCCCAACATAAGGGAAGCCCAACAACTATGCCCCAATCCATTTAATAACACATAATAGCACAAACATTTCCACCTTTAATCACCACACACCAACAAAGTAAGACTATAGGGTTTCACATATCAAAACTAGTAAACAAAGGTGGTGGAACTTCCCGTCCAAACCCGTTTACTTCCCTTCCAATCTAGTGGTAATTCCTGCACACATATCTTGGATGGCGGCCCTTCCTTCCATTATCCATCCCATTTTTTATAGTGGTATTCCCCACCCACTTATCATCATTTGAACACGAGCATAAAATGTTCAAGCCACTAAACAAGCATATAACACACCAAGGCCCCAACATTATGAAAACAAATATTTTATAACCAAAAAATCCATTAGGACATCATCCATGACACATTACATTTCAATGAAGTAAAGCCATTTTATTGAAACCCATTTTCAAAACCCATTTTCATAAATCAACCCAAGGAACCCATTTTAAAATCAACATTTTTGAAATCCAACATCAAGAACATTTCACTGCAATAACCCATTTTTCCCAAAATCCATCAATTTACTCAAAAATGGATTTCCAAAAATCAGTACATATCAAATCACAACCAAATAAAAAAAACCAATTAATTAAAAACAAGGATTCTAGTTCTAGCAATGTGGAGTCGAGATAGAAGCCACCTAACTTAGGGTTTCAGTAAAATCAATCCACTGCCCAATCGCACACTGAATCCAGGTAAAACTCCCAAAAAAACTCCTTAGATCCATTTTTTAACATAAAAAAACCCAAACCATATCATTTTAGGCTACAAAGCCCCTAGATCTACATGAAAATGGTGTAGATCTAGAAAAATATGAGAGAGAGAACTATATCTAGGGATAACCCAAAAAGATCCAAGTGAGAAGGATTTCCTGAAGAGAATTGCCTTCAACGCACCAGGAAAACCCTTTGATTCACTTACAACATGAGTGGGAGATCCCCTATAACCCTTGAGAAAAATAAATCCTGAGTAGGGTTCATATGAGAGAAGAGAGGAGAAGTTTAGGGAAAATCATGAGTGAGTCCGTAATTAAAAACCCATTTTTTTATTTCCACACATAGTTAGCTTGCACAGTTAGGAAAACTATGCGCTAACTGGGCATATGCTATAACCTCAATAGGGACCTCGCATGACCTCCTCACATGGTTAGACAAACTATGCACAAACCGTGGGAATCCCACTGTCTCATCTTGCACGATTACCTAGGTTTATTGCACAGTTTTCCCTAATCGTGCTCAAACCATTCTCCTTTAATGAAATATCCAAATATTTCCAAAACCTTCCCAAACTCTCCCAAACATTAAACAACCACATTCTATACATAAAAAGGCATAAAAATGCTATATACCACAAACCGGTGGTGCTACATATTATTTCAAATTAATTTAAATTCATTAATAGATTTCTTTACATGAAATATATAGTTTATCTTAACTCACGCACACCAACAAGTTTATCTTGAGTTGAAGGGAATATCAAATTCCTTTGATGACATATATTACATACTAGCCCATATCTTATGTGAAAGCAATATACTATTAATATTATTATGATTGTTATCACCTAGCCATTTGAATGTAGGGAATGAAGGATATTAACTAAATTATGAAATTATAGTTTATAAATGTTTATTAAATAAATTCATTGGTTACCAATTTATTATAAATTAAAATAAATACCAATTGAATATAAATGATGTGTTTTTAGGAAAAAATCTATTTTTATAACTTTATTGGAGTTTTATCTTAATAAATAAAATGAATCACTATTATTGAAATAAATTAATTAAATATAATTTTTATATATTAAATATAATTTTTTTAAATTCATATGATATTTTTGATATGAATAATATTAGAATAGAAATAATTTTTAGCAAAAAAATCTATTTATTTTTAAGGGGTATTCTTACTGCCATTTAATGGTACACTATATTTACAACAAAATTTCAAAACATTTATAATTTAAATTTTTTAAAATAAGATTCATTATTTGAATCAAAATATAAAAATTTACTTTGAGTGAGTTTTTGGTATATTTTCTGAGATGTTTTTTTCATGAATAGTGAAAAATACTGGATTTTAATTGATTTTTTTTTGTATGAAACAATTATAGGGTTAAACCAGACATATAATTTTATTAAAGTATGATTATATTAATTTTATTTCATTTAATCCAATTTAGGACTTTTTAATAAATTTAAAATTAATATTGGATATAAAAACATTAAAACTTTTGAACTTTTTTACCTTAAAACCCTGTTTTCTCATTCCTTCTGCTAGATTATTTATAAATTAAATTATACCAATTATGTTATTTGAATTTTGGAAAATAGATTCCAAATTTTTAGTAATAATAATCTATAATTTATAGAATGGTAATAATGGGTTTTGAAAAATAAATATTAGTGAATGTAATTAAAATCAGTTACAATGATTAAGGTAAAAATGTGTTTACTTAGTGGTTAAACATTATTATTATGAGTCCAAATGACCTAGAAACATTTAAAAAAAACCATTTTATGGCCATATAATGGAATATTAACACTTTTCTATAATTTATTTCATTATTAGAGTCAACTGATGTATGAAAGGCCTCTCAATAGTGTTTCTGTTTATGTATTTACAAGAATACCACTCTTCCTCCACTATAAAAATGCACCACCTCTCCAAAATTATTCACAAATATCAACACCATTGACTCATCCAAACACTTACCAAATAATCTCCCAATATATCTCATCATTACCTATAGGCCTCACTTTGGGAAATAATAAAACCAAGGAAGTCTATTAGTGAATACCAAAAAGAGTCACCTGAAGAAGACGTAACAGTCTTCAATGAGCACATTTTTTATATATTTATACAAAAATTAAATTCTTATAATTATATTATTATATACTAAACTCAGTATCCTAAATATGATACGATGTTTTTATTTTATGGTTTATACCTACACCATCATACATTTCCATCAAATAGGTAAAGAAATCACAATTTTTGTGAACGAAGGACTACTACCTCACGAAAAAATGTCGTTTATATTCTCTTTACCACCTATCATGGTTGGGAATTATGATGGAGATACTCTTATTAAATTTTATATATGTTATTTATTATTTCATAGTACATATTTATTTTTTATATAACACATACCTTCATATTTTCTATTTTTTTAGAAAAAAATAACATCGTTTGTGGATGTGTGGACTACCGCCTCCTCAAGGCAACATGATAAGTTCACACATTACATGGAATGTATTAAGGATTATTTTAATAAAAAATTAGATATAAATGAAATATATATTATATTAATTAAACAATTACCATTTTTTAAATATAATATATAATTTTATTTATTACCATTTCATACACAAAAAAAAGTGAATGCCTCATTCGTGCACATATGGACTACCGCCTGCTCAAAGAGATGTGATTCCCTATATATCACATTAATTAAATATATAAGTATATATGATTAAATAATATTTTATTTATGATATAATTATATTTAATAAAATATAAACATTACATACCTTCTTTCCTTAATGATCATTTAAAAATGGAAACGTCACTTAGGAATACGTATTACCTATCATCTCAATGATTGTAACGTTAGTTAATTTTTCATAAACACCATTCATGGTTGGTTTTAATAGTATAATTGATTTATAAATATGATAATAATTACATGTTTTTTATTCTATATATGATTTAATAATGTCCCCATTGACCTTAGATGACCTACCAAATTCATTTTGGACACATACACAGAATAAGGCCAAAAAAACTGACGTGAAATTAATTGTTTATATTGTTGTATAAGAGATTTTAATAATTGAAATTAAATTAATTAAACAATACATATAGGATTTTAGGAAATAAATTAATTATCATTATTTTATTATTCATTATGTTAAATAAACATGTGACATGTCAGACTCAAGGTAAGGGACTTCGTCTAAATATTCTTTCATTGAGGCATATCGTGATATTATGCACCTTTATTTTTTATAAGTTGTATATACATACCTTATGACATGTTACATATTTAAATTTATCTTTTATAATAATATTTTATATAATATTTAATTTTATTCTATAATTATCTGTATTATTCAAAAGATTCAAAGTGCTATGTGACACATTGATTTAAAAATGAAATCTTTTTTTAAAATGTTATAAGATTTAATTTAAAAATATTTTCCTCCTTGAAAATATTCTTGATATTTTTTTATATTTTTATTAATATAAAAGGAATATAAATTAAATTTAATTACTATTTTTAATTTCATTTAACATTTTTTAAAATGAAATTCTTTTGAGTGTTTTATACAGACCATTTAAAAAAAACATAATAAATTATCCATTATTAATGTAGATGATGACTATGAATTTTCCACTTCCACGAGCATTATATTATTTTTGGATTCCTTTTCCCAATTTCAAGTTTCTTTCAATTGAATACCATCTTTACATTTTGGGTATTTTTGTATTGAAAATGGGTTTTCAAATAAAAAGGTGATTTTGTTTTAAAAATGGTATCTTAAAAGAAAAAGGGTATTTTTATCCGAAAGTGTTTTTTATATGGGTGTAAAAAGAGTTTTTCAAAGGGTTTTTATAATGAGAGTGTATTACTCTTGATATGTTACATGATCATTATATGAGAAATTGGTCAACCTGATATTTCTTATACAAAGGGTTGAGGCCCATTATAGCTCACGGGCAAGACCGATATAGCTTATATAAATGTTTAAACCTATTATTGCTAATGAGAAATGGGTGGGCTTGATATAGCTTATACAAAGGGTTTATCCCAATTATAGATCCTTGGTGAGCCCAATTTAGCTTATATTAAAGGTGATCCCCATTATAGATCTCTAATTCTTTTTGTTATTATAATGTTGGAAGTCTACCTTATGGTTATTCCAATTAAAAGGGTTTCAAAAGGGATTTACATACATAATTCTTTAAGAAATATAATGTTTTTTAAATTTATTTCTATATGTTTTAATAATTCTCTTTATGTAGTTTCTAATTATCAAAAAATGTTTTATTTTATGATTAAGGAAAATGTTTTAAGAGTTTTGATATGTTCACTGTGTTGGGACCAAGTTGGATGGAGAAGGAAGTAAGAAGCGTTTGCTGTTACAGAGTGTTGTCCTTTTTTTGTCAAAGAAGATAAATCAATTCACTTTGTAAAGGGCTTGAAAATCAGATGATTCTTTGCTGATTTATATTTCAAAAATATCATAAGTTATGAGAACTTGTGATTAAAGCCTTATGAAGGAAATGAGGATAAAAGATAATGCCCATCATATGCTATTTTGATTAGAAAGAATGATGCTATTGGAAGATAGGGAAGTGGTAGTACTTCATGTTGAAAATCTGATGATGCTAAATGTGTTCAATCAAAGACTATATATCATGATAGATATGGTTCGTGATGAAAGCATTTTCTTGTTGAATACACTAGATGATAATGAAGCAGCATTGGTGTTCTTCCCGAAATATATTTTAAGCTGGCGCCATTTCCCAGTGTTTTCCAAATTTTTGGGCCTGAAAATCGGTAGATGGAGAAATGTGTTTTTAGAAAAGGATGCTGCACAAAATTTTGAAGTTTTCTTAGTATATTTCATGCAAGTATAGTTCCGTGATCCAAACATCAAAATATGTAAAAGGAGAGGCTTGCGCCAAAGATTGGTTTTTACGTGCAATATTGAAGGGAGTTTGGAATGTTGCGCACAAAACATGATTCGAGGTCAAAACTTCGAAAAAAGAAAAATCCATGAAGTGAGCGAAAGATTCAAAAAGTATGAAAAATATGAAGATGGTGAAAAAGATACTTATGTGCCCAATGCAATGTCAAATGGGGTTTTGTGTGACGCATCATGATCTTGCGTGACACATTGGGGTTTTTACACGCAGGGGTTGATGAGGTCTATAAATAAGAGGTGACCCCCTCACATTTAAAAATCTTGAAACTTAGAGAAATCCTGAGCTCTGAGGCATGAAATAATTATAATTAAAGGGGAGTGTGTGAAAGAAATAGAGTTGTGTGCAAGAAGAGATTTGCACGCAAGATTGAAGTTGCACACAAGATGTGTTTCACAACAAAAGTCAAATCTTACACGTGAGGCATTAAAGTTGCACGAAAGAAACCTAAAAGGGTGCACAAAAGATTTGGGTTCTTCGCACGTACTAAGTTGTGCATAAGATAGTTCTTACCGGATTCTAGGTAAGAAAGTGAAGATTTGTACTTCAAAGAATACACCTGTTCAATTGTAAAGAAGCACTGAAATACTGTAATTCTCTATTTGTACTAAGAGGGTGCACACACACTTGCAGATTGTTTTCCAAGTGTTACATGAGTGTAAGGGTATATCATAATCATTGTATTCCACATCAAAGTATTGTTTTCTAGTGTATTGTGTGGTACTGGATTATTTCCGCACCATACGAAGGACGTAGCTACTCTTGTTGAGTAGTGAACCTTGTAAATCTTGTGTTCCTATGGTTGTGTGTGTTCAGCAGGAAAAGAAATCTTTATTAGGAGGCGAAGGTTAATTCAAAAATGGGAAACATAAAAGAAAAAGATATCACTGATTCACCCCCTCCCCCTCTTAGTGATACTTGGATCTTGACTGGGTAACTTCACACTGGACTAATGGTTTTCCATTTATGTATCCCTTACAAAACATTTTGTGGTCATCCCATATTTTTAATTGATTTTATATATATTTAAGGATGTATAAGGGAATGAAAGAGTTCAATTCAAAGTTCATGAAGTGTTTTAAAGAACAGAGATTATACTGTATTTTAAATGTCTATATTATGGTGAAATGGATAATAATCAAACATGTCCACTTTGTACATTATGATTTTGTTTTTTTTATGATTTATAGCCGATTTATCTAAAACTCTAAAGCTAAAATGATTGTCAATGTGAATGAATGTAATTCTTTGACTAAAAATAAGATTATGGAATATTTAATGGAATGTATTTAAATTTTATTAAAGAGGAAGGTTTAGATAACTTTATATTTTAGTTTGATATTTGTAAAATTCCCCTAAAGAATTTCACATTATGGTTAATTTGAAATGATATAGATTTTGAATATTACCATGTTGCATCATATAAAATATTATTAATCAGAATGGAATTTTGAATAGTATATAAGAAAACAATAGTGGTAAGGCATCAAGAGGGAAATATACAACCAAATAAATATACCGAGATTATTGGAATTGGAACAGAACATCATGTTATAGTGTTGAATCTATTAAAAAATACTATAAATGGTAGGGATATCTATGCTATAGAGGAAATCAATCTACCATGAAGGGAAGTTTCTATAGTGGAGCATTTCATGGGGAAATATCCCAAATCATTTAATGGATAATCTAACCCAGTGGTAGCTGAAGGATGGATCAAGGCCCTGGATAAGATATTTGTAGGCTTGGGATCATCATAACATCAAATGTAAACTCTTTACATCCATTATTTTGATAGTGAATATGATTGATGGTGGTCTTTCATTAAGAATATTTGAGAGAAATATGATCTTGATTCCATGGAATTAAAAAATTTAAGTATATTATCCATGAGAAATATTTCCCTATGGGTGTTCATCTTAGAATATAAAAACAATTCATAGATCTGAGTTAAAAAGGAAAATATTTTCTTACTGTATATGAAAAAAATATCAAAAGGTTGTCCAGAAATGTGCTAGAATTTATTCATAACATTAATTATAAAATGAACTGATTTTACACATGATTAAAACACTATTTACCATGATCATTGGCCACATGAAAATTTAAAAGTTACGATAAATTGGTTCATTGTTCTTATAAATTTGAAATGGAGTACTGTAACACATATGTTCCATGAGATGAAAATAGTAAGATACATCTTAGGTGGTATGAAATGGAGAGGCAACCAATTATGAATTCTGAAGGTAGGCCTAAATCTTGTTTCATGTGTTTTAAAATATGTTTTTGGGAATGTAATTAAGTATATAGAATGTGTTACCAGTGTGGTATGTTTATTCTCAAGGTTCATGACTGCAAGGAAAAGAGTCCTGAAGATACGAAAAAAAGATAACATATATCTAGTTAATAATAATATGATTTAGTGGTAATGAGTTTGGAAATTATGTTAATGTGGGTTTGAAAAAATTTACTTTATGTGGAAATAGTCATGATCACAAACAAAAAATGGATGGAGAAATCATTTTCCACTTCTACAATTGAGGTTGGGCCTTTTGATTAAATGGAAAAATCTCTATGTAGCTCTATATTTTTGAAGGATGATTCTATGCACAATGACTTAGACACCCTACTTTCAATTATTTAGATAATGGAAATACCTTGAGAGACATTTATTGAGTTTCTAACAGTGTCTTAAGAAAATTTTTAAAACTTATCTGTGGAAGAATATAACTAAATGAGTGGACATAAGTTTAATGGTATTCATGAAAATTAGGGTTATATATCTATGGAATTATTTATTTTTAACTTTGGTTATTAATATTAATATTTATAGATTAATGTATTAACTCATCAAATGAATGTTTTTATTATCTTACTATATGATGAAAATTTTGGTTTTTTGTAAATATATAAAGGTAATAGGAATATTGTGTTATCCTTTTAAGAATTATAAGATCTATTAGAAGTTGTTTCTAGAGTTTTAAGAAATATAATTCATTATGGATACACATAGTTTGGGGAAAGTGATGATTCTGTGGTGTAAATTGATTAAAGGATGAATCTCTACTCCTCATGTAGGAAAGTTTCCTTATTCTCAAAGTATAGATGGTGAATAAATAATACAAAATTAGTAAATAGATCATTAAAAAAATGATATACTAGTACCATTATATTTTATGAACTGATGAACTTTTTGATCATCATAGATTTATGGTTCTGAGGCCCTCAAAATTTCATTGATCATTTATTATTTTTTGTTCAATTCCCTCAATGACTCACCATAATTATTTATTATTTTCCTCCATTACGACACATGTTCTTCTATTTGGAAATATATAATGTGTTTTTCCATATGAATTTTATATTTTTTTTATTATTTTTAATGATTATGTTTTGTTAACCCTTTTTTATGTGTCTTTATATGAATAAATCCTCAATATTCTAGTCATTTGATACTGAAGATTTTTTTGGGGGGAAATTCTTTTTAAGGGGGTAGGATGTAACATTTTATGATTTTATGAAATATATTATTTAAAATTAATTTAAATCCATTATTATATTGTTTTAGATACAATACATAGTTCAACTTTCATCACACACAACACCAAGTAAATGTTGTGTTACATGCAACAATGAGTTCCTTTGATTACATATATTATACACAAGACATAGTATTACAAGAAAAAAATATACTATTAATATTATTATGATAGTTATCACCTAACTATTGGAATGGAAATAATTAATGAGAATAACTAAATTATAAAATTATTTTTTACACATATTTATAAAATTAATTCATTACTCAGAAATTAATAACAAATAAAATTTATTACCAATTGAATATAATAATGTGTTTTTGTGGAAAATAAATATATTAGTGACCAGAATGGAGTTGTATCCTAATTATTTTAATTAAACATAATTAGTTAAAGGTATTAAAAAAGGTTTATATTTTATATATCTAATAAAATGTTTTTTAATTCATCAAATACATTTTATAGGCTTAAGATAAGAATAAATCCAAATTTAAGCATACAAAATTGTATATTTATAAAGGCTTATTTTATCGCCTTTTAATAGTGAACTTGTTTTGAACCCATGTTTTCATAATTTTATAAATTATAAATTAAAAAATAAATAAAAAATTTGAAAATGGAATATCAATATTTACTTTGTGTAAATATTTGGTATTTTTCTGATAAGTTTAATATTTTGATGAATAGTCAAATATACTGGATTTTAATTGAAAACTTATTTTTCATATCTATAATTTATAGTGATAAATTATATTTATAGTATTTTTTAAAGTATAAATTGATTAATTTTATATTATTTAATATAATTTATTTCATTGGAATCAATTTCACGATGAAATCCATTAACTATACTAAAGCTTGTACATTTCTAGTATACGTGTCACCACGAGGATTTTTTTACTACCGTGGCTTCCTCCCCAATATTTATATTCCTTCCTCCCAATTCCCACATCCCTCTCTCTCCCCGAATCCCCATCTCCCTCCCTCCCCAACTCAGTTTCCTCTGACTAGGGCTCTGTTTGCATCACATTCGTCTCTACCTCCTCCACCATACCAGACTCAGCTTCCGCCTTCGAATGTGTATTGGCCTCCGCCCCCGCTTTAGACTCCTCCCTCGCATCAGCCTCCTACTCCTCCTCCTCCTCTGTATCGGCCTCCGCATCCGCATCAGCCTCTCCCTCCACCTCCGACTCAGCCTTTGACTTCGCCTCCTCCTCTTCCTCTGCATCGACCTCCCCCTCCTCCTCCACATCGGCCTCCTCCTCTGCATCCTCCTCCTCCTCCTCAAGAATCATCATCCGCCTCCTCCTATGACATCTACTTCCTTGATGATTATCTGTAAGTTGATTCCTTTTGACATATCATCTATGACATTTCATCCCATCTCTGATTTCATTTTCATCTGCATCTGTTTGGGATTTTTTACTTCACATCGGGCTTTATCAGTTTCACATCATTTTTTTCACGAACCTATCATTTATCTATAATCAATCTCATTCTAATACTTTTAGAGTTTTCATCTTTACCTATTTATATTAGTGAGGAACGTCTTGGTTAAATCCAAAATTGGCATCCCTGCATCAGGACATCAATTCCTTCAAACCCAAGCCCACGTCCCAACATCTGTTTGGGATTTTTTACTTCACATTAGGCTTTATCAGTTTCAAATCCTTCTTTTCACGAACCTTTCCTTCATCTATAATCAATCTCATTCTAATACTTTTAGTGTTTTCAGATTTACCTGTTCATATCAGTGAGGAACGTCTTGGGTAAATGCCAAATCGACATCCCTGCATCAAGACATCAATTCCTTCAAACCCAAGCCCATGTCCCTGCATTATGATATCCAAGTTTGAATCTTTGATAAACATCTGGTATGTCTAATTGTGTTATTTATTTCTTCATATTCACATAGTTAGATTCATATTTACATAGTTATGAAAATAGTTTTGGTTTTATGAATATATTTTTATAACCCGTGTTAAGTTATTTTTAGGTTCAGGTATGTTTCATTGAAATCCTCTTCATCATTGGTTCTACTGTTTTTTTGGTCTATACACCCATTTCAGGTATGTTTCATTGCAATCCCTTGTGCAATAGATACTATCATCATTTTTTGGTTACTGGGTTTGAATAATTTATATGCATGCTCATCCCTATGGACCATTTTAAAAATCAATCTGTTCACAAGTGTCTGTCATTATGCTTAATGAGAGAGAACGAGCTCAAACATGGAGTCAAATATATTGCGAGGATACTTGTAAATAGTCAATTCTAGTCATAGTTTCTTGGAAATTGAATGAAATAATGCAACTGATTTTGTTTATTTTTTTGGTTATCTATCTGTTTCATTACATTTGCCTTTTTATTTTGACAAAAATTGACTTCGTTATTTCATATATCATAACAGGAGGGGTTTTCCCTTTTCAAATTCCAGGGCTTTCAGAAAAACCTGGGTTGTGACATTCAAAATGGCCTATTTTATATATTTACATTTTATCTATATTTTTGAAATCGGATTTTCTCACTACATTTTGTTATATGAATTTCATCCTTTTGTGTCCTCTATTTTTCCATTACAACTATTTTGATGGGAAAATAAGTAGGTCTTTGAGCTTTGATTACCATACTGGTCTCTCAAACCATAAAGAGTTGATGAGTTTAGACTATTACCATGCATGAACAGTTTAATATCAAACTGTGTACATATTTCTAATTTGAAAAGTTGTTTTATTTTATATTAAATTAAACACTTTTGGCTATTTTATATGATTTGTGATATTACTTTTGGTCATAGATTATACAAAAATCAATGTATACCTTCTTCAAACAGACTCATGATCCATAATATCAACAGTCAACATTAATTAAAAGAACAATTCCAGTATATTTTTTCATAAATTTCCACTATCTTGATGGTTAGATTTTTTTCAATGATTATATCTAATTGTTCTTTAATATAACTCTCACTTTAATGATTAATTATTATTCCATATTGTCTATTCAACCAATAACTCTCTCAATATAAGTTCCCTTTATTGTTGATTTATTTCCACAAATTTTTTTTCTTTTCTGATATTATGTGATTTTTTTCCTACAATTTCATGTATTTGATTCTTCTTTCATTTGAGATGTATTTTGCTGAGAATTCTTTAGTAGGCTCTCTTACTAGACTGAACAACAATGCTATGGTGTGAATTTATTCTATTTTGTAAATTAAGTCAGGTTTCACTTTTCTGTATAAAATTTTTTGTGCTCTAATTACTTATCACACTAATTGATCATTGAGAAAAATAATATTTAGGTATGATTACTAATTTTTAACTCATGTTTTTTTTAAATTAGTTCCTTAAAACTGACATGAATTACACTATGATATGAATTTTTTTTATTGGTATTCAATTTTATGCCTAGACATTTCTTAGCTAAGACATGTATTTTAGTTATGTGATATGGTAAATATGAGAAAAATTTACAATAATGAGTTCATAAATCTAATCCTTATTCAATAAAGTCAGACAAAAAAAATATGAAAATAGAAATAATAAAATGAAAAATCAATGGATTTATAGGACCGTAGCTTAACATGGGCGAATGAAACTAGAGATGAGTGCAGCGAATGGTTCCTCAACATCTCCTTGATCCTTTCCTCCCAGGAGCTGTGAGTTCTTGATCTAGTATCCATCTAAATGAAAATTACTCTCTTTATCTCTTCGGATTGTGAAACATGTTATTATGACTCTCATGCTTCATTTGGATCATTTTATTCTCATAATGTAGGTTTAACTGATATACCTAGGAAGAAGAACACGTAAGTTTTAAACATGAACTTTAGTGGGTTGTGTTTTATTTTATTTGATGAATTCAAGAGGATTAGGAGTTCCCACATCCCTTCCATATCTCTCATTTTCAATGGAAATAAACAAAAAGTACCCACTTTTCATTTATTTGATGAATTCAAGAGGATTATAGAGTTCCTTTTATATGCCCATATCTATTATGTTTCTATGAGTTTAAATGGATAATTACAGATCGTGGGTCTAGTAATCATGTTTAATAGTCCATCATTCTTTACTTTTCAGTGATTTCGTGAACTCTTCAAAAGAACCGGAAGTACATCATTAAAACCTATTTCACATATTATATATAGTTATTTTTGAGACTTGACGTCAAATTTCATTATCTTACAGGTTGTTCCTTCTGATGAAACCTCCTACAATGTCATTGTCACACCCAAAGGTATAAAATATTTAATTTCTTGTCTTTTTTAATTCTAACTTTACATTTTATATAGAACCTGGATCGTGAAAATTCATTATGTAGTGATTCTAATTAAATTAAAAAAATTACAGTTTATGAACCTTTATGCATGGATAAGTTTTAAAATTGATACTATGATTACAGTCTGTACAAACAACCAAGAAGCTTCTTATTGAAATGTATAGATAAATAGGTGATTATTATTCCGTTATGATATCTTTACATAGGAAGTAGTTTTGAAATGTCATAAATAGGTACTGACATAGTATGAATATGATTAAATGGCCAGTCTATGATATTTGACACCTGGAGAGGTTTTAAATTAGAAAATATGTTGGAGGGAAACTCTATCATCTTTGAAAACAATACCAGCAGAGGGGAGAAGGTAGTCACACACACATTTGCTCATAGATACAGTCTGTTTTTCTAATATGCATGTTTGTTATCTGACTTTGTTTGTAGATGGTAAAGATACACAAACCATTCACACTATAAAACTTCACATTATTGTTAGGGAAAGGTTTTACAGTGGGATACACACTGCTAGAGATATCAGAACTAGTAATTGATATAGGATACACTATGTTGGCAATATAAGAATTAAAAGGAAGGCTATTCTGGTTATTCCCCTATCTCCTTTTGTTGCTACAGATAAGGGAATGAAATTCTGGTTATATGGGAAGGCTATTCTGGTACATATATGGGAAGAGAGAGAGAGATATGGGAAGGCTACGCTGTGGTGGATATATAGGAAGGCTATTCTGGTTATTCTCTTATCTCCTTTTGCTGGTATGGATACACTGTGATGGAGATATGAGAATTATGGATGTTATTCAGTTTGCTCAGGGTTTAGGAGTGGTATGGTGCATGAGTAATCCTATAGGTTTGCCTTTTGTAAGAATCTATGTAAGTTGAAAGCACCACCAAAATCAAAGGGTTGCTTCATCATTATGAACAAGTATCAGGTTAAAATATTAGTTGGGGAATTTCTTTTATTTATTTTAGAAATGGTTTCAGTAATTCTAGGAAGTAGGAATTAATTTAGATAGATGCTATGAAAATACAGACCTATAGGATTCCCCATGCACCATACCACTCCTAAACCCAGACATCTATAATTCTCATATCTTCAACATAGTGTATCCGTACCAGGAAGGAGATATGGGAATAAACAGAATAGACTTCCGATGATAAGCATTAAAACAAACTTATAACTCTTGAAAGTACCAACCACTCAAATCACCAGTCAAAAACTCCCTTACCAAGGCATCCTCATGTTTGAGCATTGGCAGAGAAGTAGGTTTCAGGAAACTTACACCAGGAGACCATGGATTCTTCCAAATAAAAACCTTATATCCATGTGAAATCCTCCAATAAAGGTTGCGATTCAGAACACCAATAGATCCCCACACACTTCTCCAAAAGAAGCTCAGCCTAGGAGGGTCATGGAATGACACCTACAAGAAGAAGGACCTTCTGAGGGACTCTGGCCCTTCTGAGGGACTCTGGACCTTCTGAGGGCCTCTATCCCTTCATGAAAGAAATCCTCATTCTAAATGCCTTTTAGAGTGAAAACCCCCCATACAGGGGGGAAAACCCCTTGACCAGCCCTCCTTCATAGGGTGACCAGTCTTGCTCATGGTGTGAACTATTGTTGCAGCTGAAATTTCAGTTACTGTCCACCATAGACCTACTCTGATAGTTCACCGAGAATCTAAAAAACATACTAGGTCCCATCACTCTCTTTATCTCTTCAGATTTTGAAACATGTTATTACGACTCCCATGATTCATTTGGCTCATGATATTATCATAACTCAAGTTTAGATTATATACCTTGGTATAAGAACACGTAGGTTTTGAACATGAACTTTAGTGGGTTGTTTTTTATTTTATTTGATGAATTCCAGAGGATTATGGGTTCCCACACCCCTTACATATCTCTCCTTTTCAATGGAAATAAACAAAAAGTACTCACTTTTCATTTATTTGATGAATTTTAGAGGATTATGAGTTCCTTTTATATGCCCATATCTACTATTATACCGTTCGTTTCATATTTGATCACACATTATTTCATTTGGTAACAATTGCACTTATAACTAAATATAACATCTTATTAGGATAGATCATCAATGCCTTCATTTCTTTTTCACCGCCACATGTTTGTATTTCAACCACACATATAACACCATGAAAACATATAATATCAAATGGTCACATCCATGAGTTTTTGGATTATGAAGGTATTAATCTCCTTCATTTCATTATGATATAGTAAACTTATTAAGTAGCAATTAATTTTTTATTAACTTTTTACATCCACTGATTTAGATTAATTGATTTGAAAAACATATGTATGATTTTTTTAAAGATATGTAACTAACAACTCAAATATTGATTACATCTGTGCCTATAGATTTGCTAACTCAATATCTTATTCCTGCATCCCCCGAATTCAAAAACCCTAAATTCTCTTACAAAACCTTTTTTTCTGGTACATCTTACTTCTTACCTTATGATCTGAGGTATTTTTTTTTTCATTTTTAATATTTTCTTCTCTAATTTGACATCTAAAACCCCCTCATCTGATGATTCGACTGTTATTCTGATTCTAGTGTTTCAATTGCTTAATTATCTGCTCCTGTTCTCTATTTTCTGTCACTGTGACTCCTTATTTCTAGTAAATATTTAAAAATTGTTTTTTTCTTTGTTGTCAACTTTTTTTCCATCAATTTCATTAAATTAAATTATGTTTCATTTATGTTTTTTATGTTTTTTGGGTTTAAAAATTATAACTAACCATGATTTTAATGCTGTTATTTATGCCTTTTAACTTATTTTCTTCATTTCAGGTAATTCATTTGCATATGAGTCGACCTACACAATTGTCCTATTTAGAATAATTCATAATGTATTATATTTTTTTTGAATCATGCTGCCTATTTTTGTCATCTATATTAGAATACATGTGAACATATATGAAAAATCAATTTCCATCAGTTACTTATCAAGTTTTCCATACTACGCATTATGTTTATTCATTATGAAATATGATCATAATTTGGCCTCGACATTTTTTAATATCCATTCTATTTTTCATTGTACGTTATGCATCTATTTTGGCATTATGAGCATCAAGAATTATGAATTATGCTATATGGATAATGAATCATTATTTTCCATTATGCATTTTGTATTCTCATCAGAAAGGTTTAGGAGCCGAGCATGCTTCACTCTAAAATTTATCAAGGAAAATAAAAAAGCAGAGAAATACAACAATAAAAATCATTGGGCACAACAATTACCTCCAAACAAAAAAGTGAACAACAAGAGATGCAGAAAAAATTAGATTTGAGTACCCCACCCCTATTAATTTACAACCCATTAGCCCAAAAAATCAGCCCGAATCCCTTTCTAGAAATTGGGCCGAATCCCTATTATGGGATCACATGTGGCCACCATGAGCCCACCTCTTATGAAGACCCCTGCACATCCTAAGCCCATACATCGTTGTGTTTTCATCAATCAAATTCCACACCAAGTACCTCATTGTCAAGGAGAATAGCAATATTAGTGTGCTCAAGGAGGGAGTGGGTCGACATCACACTTTTATATGGCTCAATGACATAGGTTGAGTCCTGAGGTGATGGGTAAACAATGAAGCCCAATTTGGATTTTTTCCATAATCCATTGGATTTTTCTCTCTTGAAATTCATATTATTATTCAATTTTAAATTATACTGATAATATAAAATCAGGTATGAATTTTCATTATTTCTTTTAGTTTTTCTCAAACATTATAACTTCATTTAAATACTCAAATCCAAATTTTGGGTTTTCAATTTATAGTAGACTAATATTAAAATTTATTTTTTCTGGTATACTTATGGGAAGTAATATCATTTGTTGAAATGATCTATGAATATTGATTTTCCATCTATAGAAACATTTCACTTTAATGCTATTTTTTTTTAAATAAAATTGTTTTTTTTTATTTTCTTGCATCTCATATTTAATTTATATAAACATTTCTTGCCTACTAATTCCTTCTTCGGCTTTATTTTATCCCACTCTATCCATGATGACCACAATCTCTCTCACAAAACCATACCACATTCCATTTTATTTAAAAATTATTTAATCATATCCTGCATACTTCATATTACATCGATCTCTCACTGTTAATACCTTATAATTTATCTATCCTTAGAAAATCAATCAGTTTCCCAAGGAAACTGATTGATTATAATGTTTATTCTCCTTACATTTATAACCATGAAACATTAGGAGAATTTATATTTCCATGCTCCATATTCTTCCATCATCTCCCACATAGGATCATTCTTTCCATGACATAATCTTCCAAATATGACCATTTTCACATAATTATACCGTATGTTGGAAATATTTATATTTTCTGTGTACATTCATTATACATCTACATTATAAATAATGACTTTAATAACATGTGTCTCCTCATATATCTTTCACATACTTTTTAGATTCCCAACAACCGATCAATATCAATTATTATTAACCCTTTCATTTCATTCTATTTATAAATTTCATTTGTATAAAGTTTTTAATAACTGAAAACTATGTGCGCGTGTTTATGAATTTGTAATTAAAATGATCACACCGTGAAAATTCATGGGTTGGGTACTAATTGGATATAAAAACATTTAATTTTTTTAACATTTAACTTTAAAAACCTTCGTTCCTATTCTATCTCCTGGATTAATATTTAATTGAAATATGAAAATTTTATGATTGGAATTTGGAGTAATGTATTAAATATTTCTAATCAACATGAAATGTATTTTTTTTCAATTTTTGACTTAATTTTTTTCCAAATAATTAGTTAAAGTAATTAAAATTGATTACAGTGAATAAGGTAATAATGTGCTTACATAGTGGTTAAAAAATAATCTTAAGGGGGAAATGACCTATAAACTTGTCCAAAACCCAATGTATTACCATATATACACCATATACCCGCTTTGATCTAATTTTATCCATTATTGGAGTTAGATTATGTAAGGGAGTCCACCCAATAGTGTCTACCTTTTTTAATTAAAAGAATGACACTCATCCACTATAGAAATCCACTCACTCTCATCACATATTCACAAATATTAATCCTTTTCCTTGAAAAAACCCGATTAATTAAGTTCTAAACATCACTCATCTTATCATATAAGAATCACTTTGGGCATAATGAAAACCAATGAAATCCTTTGGTGAAAACCAAAAGGAGTTTCCTGAAAAAGATATAACATTTTCAACGAGCACTTTTATTTTATTTCTTTCTCAAAACATTGTATTATTATAATTCCATGATTATATAATACACTCAGTATACTAAATATAATGATATTTTATTATGTTAATGGTTTTTCTTACACCTACACACACTTCCATCAAATGGGTAATGGAATCATTGTTCTTGTCTACAGCGGACTACGACCACATGAAACGATGTCATCAATTTTTCCATTACTACCTCTCTTGGTTGGGAATAATGATGGAAATAATATATTTATATGATATTTATAATGTATTAATACTTCATTAATTTTTAAATAATATATAAATTCATGATTTATATTTTTTGGGAATATGATAATGTCGTTTGTAGACATCGGGACTAACACCTCCTTAAAGCGATGTGTTACATTCACCGTTTACATGGAATATATTATGGTTGGGATTTAAAAAAATATGCAATTTAAATTAAATTTATATGATATTAATGAAATAATTAACTTTTTGAAATATAATATATTATTTTCATTATTACCTTTTCACACATGGAATAAGTGACAACATAGTTCGTGGAAGTGTAGACCACCACCTCCACAAAGCGATGTGATTCCTTCTACATGTCTGTATTTATATTTATAAGTATATATTTTAAAATAATTTTATATTTATGATATAATTATAACTCTAGATTTATATGTTTCACTTTCCTTTTTTCCATAACGATCATCGAAAAATGAGAACATTACTCATTCGTATTTAGGACCTACCGTATCCCTGATTGCAATGTTGGTTTATTTTTTAAAACCATCAATCATGTTTGGTTTTAAAATTATAATTGAGGTATAAATTTTATATTTATTTCATGATTATTATTCTTGAGAAAATGTAATAGGGAACCCATTGAACTTAGTCAACCTACCAAATTCGTTTTTGACACATAAACCGAATAGGGTCAAAACACTAGACATAAACAAAATTGTTTAAGTAGTTGTATAAAACATTATGATAATTCAAATAAAAGTAATGATAATTTTGAAATATTATATGAAGAAAATAAATAATTAAAATATGTTTATTATTCTAGAAGTTAATGACACGCGTGACAAGTCAGACTCAAGGTAATGGACTTCATCTCATTCTCATTTCATTGAGGCATATCTTGATGTTATGCACTTTTATTCTTTTATAAGGTGTATATAAAACCCCTTAATATGTAACATCATGAATTTTACCTATTATAATAATATTTACTATTTTATTTAATGTTATTATTTAATTAGTTTTATGATTCAATTGTTTCAATGTGGTATGGGACACTTTCAATTGTAATAAAAATCTATTTTTAAATGTTTTAAGATTTAATTTAAAAATATTTCCCCCCATGTCAATAATCATGATATTATTTTATATATTTATTTATATAAAATTATTATAAAGGAAAATATGTTCATAATTTTAATTTCATTCAATGATTTTAAAAATGAAATCTTTCTATGTGTTTTATATGAAACATTTTAAAAAATGACAAAAGGAATGTTCCACTCTTAACTTACATGGCGATAAAGACTTTTCATCCATTGTGGCCATTATTTTAATTTTTGATTCCTTTCCTAGACATCATTATTACATAAACAGAAAAACATATTTATCTTTTGGGTATTTTGTTATTGAATATTTTTTTTCAAAAAAATGGGTTTTGGTATGAAAAAAGTGTTATTGAATAAAAATGGTATTTTTATTCAAAATTGTTTTTAATATTGATTTAAAAAGTGTTTTCAAGGGTTTTATGATGAGAGTTTTTTACTATAGATATGGTAATTGAGAATTATATGTGAATTAAGTGATACTGATATAGTTTATATGAATTGTTGAGCCCCATTATAGCTCACGTGTGAGCCCAATATAACTTATACTAATGGTTGAGGCCCATTATAACTCATGAGAAACTAGTGATCATGATATAGAATATATAGATGGTTGAGCCCCATTATAGATCATGAGTGAGACTGATATAGATTATAAAATTGGTTATCAACATTATATATCTATAATACATTAAGTAGTGATAATTTTTTAAGGTGGACTTATGGTTATTCAGATTAAAATGGTTTTGAAAGGGTTTAATATATATGGTGATATAAGTCACCTAAATAAGTTTTAATTGTTTTATATAAGATTAAGTGATTTTATTTTTGTGTTTTTTATCATGTAAAAATGTTAAATTTGTAGATCAAGGTAAATGTTATATGTGTTTTCATGCATTCTCTACACTAACAGTTTTCCTTCTTTTGTATCCCTTATCGAACTTATTATCCTCATATAATGTTTTTAAGTGAATTTATATAGATTTAAGGATGGGTATGAGAAATGAAGAGGTCAAGTTGAAAATCTTGATTAGTATTCATGAAATGAGTTCATTAATTATTTTAAATGTTGTATATTATGTTAAAAATGAATAATAATCTCAGGCATCCACATTGTAATTTATGATTTTGTTCTACATGAGCTATGGCCTAATTTTTTAAAAATCAAATCCTGAAAAGGTATTGATTGTAAAGGAAAGTAATTTTTAACAAAAAATTATTTACTATTTATGGTTAGGGCCTTATAATAATAATAATAATAATTTAATGCACTTCTCAATGTATCTAAAAATTATTTACGTGTAAAAGTGAATAAAATAAAATTATTATTTTTTGAATGAGTGTTTGGCGTTTATGGTTCATTATGTAACTATAAAAATAAAACGTTGTCATAATGGTTCTCATTTTATCATATAGAATTTTATGAATATTACAATATTGTTATATAATATCATGACATTAAGGATGCATCTACAATGTTATTTGTATCACTATAGGCTGATTTAAGGGGTTAAATATCTGAAGGGGAAGAAGTGAAATTTTTGAAATTCTCTACCAACTATTTATTAAATTTCATGATCCATTACTGGTATCCCTAATAATTTTAATGGATTGAGACCAGTATTATATATTCTCATCCATTATATTAAATTATAGTGAGATAAACATAGAATAACACATGGATTAATCGATCTTTCTTAAACACATCATATCTGTGTTCTTCACATGATGAAAATGACATCATGTAATGATTAGATTTATCTTAACATCACCATGGAATAAATGATAAATTATTTTGGGTGTTTTTTTTCTAGTGTGAATGATCTTGAGGATACAATTATTCATTCTTTCAAGCTACTCCACACCCATAATGAGAAGATAAAATTGGTGTTTAAGAATTAACAAGGTAGCATTTATGATTATGTTTGATTATATTATTCATGGTTAATATAAATTTCACATGTTATATTTGAGAATCTTGGAAGGGGATTTCAAAATAAATATTTAGTAATGAATCAGGTAGCTATAGTTTTCTAATAAACCATTTTTAACACTTCTGTAAGGTCCCAGGTTTCTTCAAACCCTAACCTCCCTCTCATAGCCTTATAAAATTTTAATATATATGTTACACGATAATTAAAATTCATATATATTATAAATTAGGTTTATTTGAAAAATATCTAGCCTCCTAAATCCTTCACGACATCCTCAATAGTGACTATATAAACTGGGGTTCCTTAGTAATCATAGATCAAACTATTATAACCAATCCATGCATGTTCCCAAATTCAAACTCTAATAAATATAATTGATACAAATATATCATATTTTTTTACCAGTAAGTGAACTATGTAAGTATTTCTCTAATAAGTATGTAGATAGGGAAAAATTTTGAGGTATCCATACAAAAACATGGGAGTAATTACCCCTAGATTAAACATAGTACATTCTACGATGAAAAATAATTCACTATAACATAAATGAAACACCAACTGAGCAATATAAAAAAATAATAAATGTTAAAAAATCTATAATATAACATAATTTAAACAAATATAACACCAAATAAAACCAACTCAATTCATTAAAATGTTACCTTTAGACTATAAAAACTATAGTGGATTTCATATTATGATCTTTATTCCGTCAACTACCATATATATTGTCTATATAATTTACCAAAGATCATCCTATAACTATACCTAATCTTATTCATGGACATAAGATGAAAAAAATAAAACATACATGGATGTGAAATAATTCATTTTATGGTAATCCAAATCACTATGATAACGTCATGAATATATTATATCAACATGTATCAACAAAAAATAAAGTGTCAACTCTTTAATATCACTAAACATTATCATTATTCCAAATGATAGTCATGATAAAGCCATATTTTGTTAACCTTTTTTTACATTAAAAACTATCACCGAATAATAATTTTCACTTATATAATATATCCATATATATTTCTAAAATAATTGAAATAGATCTAATGAACTATATATTCTTATAGTGTCATCATGGAATCATAGCTCAATCTGTTATCCCTCTCAATAGAGAATATATCTTATCTAAATCCATTATAACACATTCCCACTACATCAAAAATATATATATTAATTCAATATATATGTATATGTTTTTTCTAAAATATAATTAACATCAAAAAATATTATTCCAATATAACATTCCATCAATGATTTCACACTTGATAATTTCTCATTGTTCTACATATCAATGAGTTGTTAGAAGGAAAAATTTCACCACCTATCTCTGATGTGGTAGAGGAAATATACGTCAAGAGATGTATAATTACTTATATTGACACTAGAGGAAATAAAAATATCCTAATCTATAATTATATATATTTCCCATTAATCTATGTGTTGTGGGTAGGGTAAGAGATGTTTCTTCTACATCGTCATCCACCATGATTTTATATCTACTGGAGATGATTAGTGTAAAAACTCAAGAGACATATCTTTTATCACATTCTATTATCTAGAGTGATAGAGGAATTAATAATCTACAACTATCCTATACTATACCTAATATAGGAATCAAGGATCTCTGAAATTCTGCATTAGAATTATTGTTTTCCTCAACCAAGTTTCATGGATTGGTAATAACATATGTATGTATACTCTCATGTTAATCTCTACCTAGATAAATGGTTGAGAAGGGAATATTCATTGTATTATCAATTTATCATTAGAAAGAGGATATGTTTAAAGGAAACATTTTTAGTATCATGTACCCAATGATTCCATAATTTATAAGGTCGCATTACAACTCAATGTAGATAATTACACAAGCAATGACTATATTCACAATAAAAGATCCTCCCATCAGTCATAAGAGATGCTCTACAGAATATTCCCATTCTATCTGAACATCCTCAATGGGAAATCATATTTTCATCTTATTGAAACATAACAGTAATAATTAAATAAGAAAAATTTTTACCAGTAAATTATCTAGTTTTTATATTAAAACTATATTTCTATCACTTCACACCCATTGACTTTCATAAACATAATCTAATGTTACAAAAGATAAATCAACTATATTTATTAATCATTCACATAACATAATTGATTATTTATTATAATAATTCAACTATCATTGACCTTATAGTAAAATCAACAATTCCTTATTATAATTCCATTAATTAGGGTTCATTCAATGGGTAGTTGTTTTCCCCTCATAATCAAATTTCATCATTAGGTGAATTATTCATTATTTATTATATAACATCTTTTATTTATTTTAATGATGTGAAACATTAGCTATTATTACCATCCTTTATGATTGAACATCTTGAACCAAATTTTTTGTATTCATTAAACATAATTCTTTTATTGAATTCATTTACACAATCCATCAAACTATTTTGAGTTTTATCCATGAAACCACATTTCATTATTTAGTATTTATGTGAAATAACTTTTATTTAAGTAATTGATATAAAAAAACTATACATTATTTTCCATCATTATTATTCTTGTGATAATTCTACTTTATTCCATTAACTATATCATATTCTTCATAGTTTTGTTATATAATTTACATAATAGCTCAGTTGAAAAAAATTTATCTAAAATTAAATTATTGGTAATGAATTTTATAACTTTTACTAGTATTTTCAAAACATATCTAGGATAATATATTATTTTATCCTAGAAAAAACATTCCGATTACTATTTATAAAATTTTTCATGTTATCATAATATTTTTTTCCTCATGATAAAATACCATGTTTCCTTGGTTAATTAGCTCATCCAATTGATTAATCAAAGATACACATAAAATATTAATAACACCAAATATTTATATTAATTACTACAAATAATATTAATTTTCAATATTTTGATAATGAATACCAAATATTTGAGATCTATAATTCCTATCATGCTGCGTCCACAAATATAAATAATCTTATACTCAATGACAAGTAGAAATTAATCACATATCCAATATTTTCAAAAAGATAAATTCTTATTGTAATTATAATGATTATTTCATATTATTTTAATCATTATTAGCTTAATTAATATAAAAATTATTGTAAAATTTAGTTAAACCATACTACATTAGGTATGGTATGTGTGGAGGATTATAATAACAGTTTTAGTGCAAGTAATGACACAACAACACACCCCCACAAAACTATATAAATCTTGGCCTAATGCGTGTTCCCTAGTTCGACCAAAACCCACATGTTAGATCCCAAGAATATCGTGACATTCTAACCATGAAAGAATGTGGCATCCTTTTTAACATTGAGTAGAAAGTTTTATGAAAATAGCTCAACTAACGTCAAGACAACCTAGTATGATTTGTATTTCTACAATGTATGTAATCCAATCTATCTAATCATATGGTACTGGGTTTTCATAGACCTTATGCTATATTTTCAGCTTTACCAGGTGGTTTATAATTAGATCTGATCAATCTGATGGTCATGGTTCATCTATGATTCACACTATGTTTTCCCCCATCTATGGATAATATAGAAATCCAAAAATCATTAGATTAAATGAATAATTTGTTTTTGTATGTTCCTATCATTTTCACATGGAGGGAAATGGGTTACCCTGGTTTATTTCTTAAATTTATAGTATATTTCAAAACCATGACGTCTCAATTAGGTATGAAATATTTCATTTATTTATTTTTTGTCACACCTTTATTTTATCGTTGTTTTTATATTTAAAATTATAAAATTTGGGCCTTCTATGTTAGTGAATGGTTATAAAAAATAGTGTGTGAACTTTAAAAAAACATTTGACCTCTGATAGTACTAATTCACATGTTTTTGATTCAGTTTAATTGAAAATATTTCCTTATCCTATGAATCTATAGGTGATCCTGTGTTTCCATAATGGTTGGGGAATGTTTTGGAAAACCATGCTATAAAAATTAATGGTATGCTTAGAACATAAAAATATTATAATTTATAAATCACTAAATATAAAATTAAAAATATAACCCCTATATTTTACTCCATTTTTTCCCAAACTCTCTTCTATTATTGAGCTTCAATTCTCCTCTCCCATGGGGATATTTTAGTGGACGTTTCATCAAGAATTAATCAAATTAACTCCTTGAAAAGTATTCATTGCTTCTATTATTAGATTATTATTGTTTATTTCATGTTTTTACCTCTTCCCCAAAGACAAGGAATCCCAGAGTTATACATTCATTATTTTTCATGAGTTTGTATTGATGTTTGGGGTTATCTCATATTATTTTTGGAAATTTTCCTTCCTTTCCATGTGGATTTATTCTGTTTCAATGTGTTTCATCTTCTTTAAGTTGGTGGTTCTATTTATATCTTTGTTAGTTATTATTTTTCATGATTATGATATTAAAATTAATTTTATAAATACTATTGAATTTTTTTAATCAATCATTATAAATTGATTTATATAGAACCTCTTATTTTAATATCATTTTGTTGTTGTAAAAATACATGGATCATGTATTACATAGAAATATGTGTATTTTTTGTTTACTAATACCACAATTTTTTTAATGAATAATTTGACATTGAATAAGACTCAGTGGAAACCTAATAGAGTTTCATGGACTAGTGAGTTAGTTTCATGCACAATCTCTGCTAGCTTAGTGAGATAAAATAATTCTATTCCACTAATTGAGGGTTTCCATAATTAGTAATGTATATGTTCAAGATTCCCCTTTCCTTATTGATATTTGGGTGTTCATCCAGTGTTTTATATTTTCAATTTTAAATCAATGTTATATTCTTCACTGGATTATATATTAGATCTTGCGGTATCTGAATTTTTATATTTTCAAATGTTAGAATATTATTTTCATATCTTTATTTTAAAACTAGTTTGATTTAGTTTTTCTATCAATGGTTGAATATACAAAACATTATGGGATATTAATAGGTTTTATATTCTAACAACCTACACATAAATCAGGGGTATATCCAAACCATATTTATACTAATACAGATAAACTCATGTAACTTCTTAGAGGCAGTGCATGTTATTGATTTCTTTTCATGGGTTTAAGGAGGTTTCATTATGGGTCAATATAATGTTCCAAATAAAAATGGTTAATTAATTTTTTTTATTTTTTTTATTTTATCTTGTATAGTCTGATGATGTATCAACTTATTTTTTTTCAAATCCTATTACATTTGTATTTTTTTATGATCATCAGTTTCTAGTATGAATATATATTTATATTTGTTGTTTTTATTATGATATTCACTATATTGTGTGTTTTATAGAAATTCTCAACAGTGTTTTGATTTTTGTTATAATTTTCATTATTATGAAGGTTCATTACTCGACAACATATAGTTGGATCAAGTCATGTCCTCAAATGGTACATGTTTATTAATTTATTGGGGGAAACCATTTCCAACATGTATTATCGATGTGAAAGCACTAGTATACAGCTCATGAGGATCATGAATGATTTACATGGATTTCAGAAGACATGCCCAGGTCCTGGTCCATGGGATTCCATGATTTTTCATGTCAAAATCGTATCAGAGACATATGTTTTTTGTTTATGAAAATTGGAATGTTTGGTATAATGAATATAGGACAATAATGACATAAGGGGTATGTCAAAATGGGTTTCCTACAAGCACTCTAACAACTGAGCCTTACCATGGTTATTAGGGTTTTTTAATTTTTTAGTTACATTAGTATTTTCTGCTGTGGATATATTGTGTGGGATATATATTGTGAATGATAACCATATAATAATAAATCATTTGAATTGTTTTATTCACCCAATTTGATTTATATAATTTATTTTTGAATGATTATAATTTTGGAGTTAAATGTGTTTGATAGTTTTCTTTATTTTATGTTTTTTATATGTCCATGCCTCCATAGAGAACAACTATGGACCCTCAAGACATATGCATGGTTATCATTCCATCAAAAAACACACTAATTAATTAATATCTTGTGGAGACTATAATAAGACTAATCCCATCCATAGAGAATGGAGCATGTGTGGGATCACCATTTCCCCAATAAGTTGATCTATGATTTAGTTTGGAGAAAGACCATGCTTATGAATTTCTATTCCATAATCCACCATCCTAAAGGGGTACAAGTGTCCCACTAGAATAATATTTCATATTGGATAATGTAGATAGGATCTTTAAATATATTTAGACTCTCAGGGTAGATATGTTCATGTTCATCTCCTTTATTCTAGATGGTCCCAACAAGAAATAGAGGAAATTTTTTTCCATATGAAGATATATGAGAATCTTAACTAGAAAAAAAAGTGGTGTTATTTCAGTTTTTTTATCTAGATAAAATCAATCAACTCATTTAATAGGTGTTTTTACACCACAAAGAAAACAAACCATGATGGAATATGTGAATTAGTTTACATAGATCATGCATTTCACGATAGAGATAATCTCTAATAATATACTAATGGACTGCTAGTTTTAAATGGTCCTCTAACAAGATATTATATTTTATGATTTTCTAAAATTATTTATCTTATATATAGAAGTACTAAACATGGATATAATGAAATAAATTTATTACATTAAGATCTCTATCTCAAATGAAACCTTTTACCAGGACAAGTGGTTGTGAGGGTGTATTTTCCAAGTTAAATATGAAGATAGATGATTCAAAAAGAAGTGATGTATATAGTTATCAACATTATTATCTATAGTAATCCTCATTTTGAATGATAATTATGAATCTCATGTTGTAGTATAAAATAATGACCACTCCCAATAATCCATCCTTCTTAAAGAATCCCAGGGAATGTCCTGATTCTTGGAAACTAGAACACCTCTAGAAAATTTATTGGAATAATACAACTATAAATATATTTGTAGAATCTTTTATTCCTAGAGGATGAAAACACCATAATATGAGTATATAACTACATTTTCATTATCTATTTATTAGTATTGTATAAGTGGATCTTATTGTTAGAAATGTTAACTAAGGAATGATCCCCAATATTTCTATCAGCCACAAACTTTGGAATAAATAGGGCAGTTGAAAGTTATTGAGATAGATCCTGTAGAATTATATAACAATCCAATGATATTATGAGGTATCATGATTATTACTTCATCAATGGATGATTCTTTATTTAACCTTATTTATCCATGCTTTTTTATCTATACTCATGAGGTGATTTTGTTGAATCATCCTTCTAAATTTATTCCCTATACAATTGAGATATCAACTCCTCATGGGATGAAGAGACATCATATACCTCAGTTCCTCTATAGTGTTATATATAAATATGATTTGTAGTTGTCTTATGATTTTATCATACTTTAAATTGTTCTTTTTGAAATTATCATTAAGATGGACTAGATGATATACTTTGAGGATTATATATATTTATAAAATAAAAATTTATATTTTATTTCCTATGATGGGAGTTTATGTATTTTCCAATCATAACAGAATACTCATTTTTGTTAGGAAGTTCCTCCTATTCAAAAAGATATTATTTTTCATGACTGTTATCAACTATTTTCCAAGAATATATTGAGGTGGTCCGAGGAAGTATGTTACCACACATTGTTGAAGAGTTTCATGAAGTGTTTCTATTTTACTTCTCATGGTTAACCCTGAGCAGGAATTCATATTTTCCATTAATATAATCTTCATAATGAATATGATATCCTTGTCACCATTCCATATAGATCTAATTTAATTAAATGAACTAAATATAAAGCTTTATGATGTGAAGTATAATGCATTTATTATCCCAAGGGTGTCCTGACAGGCTCTCCTGATTATTTTTGCTAAAAGGATGATTGATCCCTCTAATTAGGTTGCCACTAACTCCAAGTGAAGGACTTTAATATTCCTAAGAAAAATTTTGAAGTATTTTTTAGAAAATAATATTAGATAATGATTATTTTTTTCCTAACCAAGGCTTGTGTGGTATTAAAGTACCAAATAAACTGATTATTATATTGACACATGAAAAATTTTATTGAGGTCATTTTGAATAATTCATGTCAATCCTAGGAATAGATTAGAGAAAGTCCAAAATATTAGAATTGTATTTAGAATTATTCTGGATAACTATCCATGTTCAAAAATATCCAAATGTACCCTATAAATCTGGTAATTCATGTTTCTAGGAAATATAGTGTCCAAAAAGAAATAATGGACAATCATAAGATAATGGATGTCTTTATATCCTAGGATGAGGCACAAAATGTTTTTGAGACCCATAGCTTATTGAGTTTGGTATGATACTATAAATTCATTATCAATGACATCTCCAAACTAGTATCCCTCTGACTTCACTCACTTGGAGGGGAGTGAAATCTTTATGGAGCCCAAAATGTGTTGTCACTGTCAAAAAATTCATCCATCATATTACATCATCGCCTATCAAAAATTTTAAAAAATATTCTAAATTCTTCATGGTTTCATTCATGCTTCTAAAAATGGATTAGGATATATCCTAATACATGGTAAAAGTGTGGTGGAATATGTCTCATGATAACTTTATAACCATAATTTAAACTATCTCACCCATGATTTCAAGTTTTATTCTATGGTGAACACACTTAAATTTTATAAATTCTATCTATTTGGAAAACATATTTCATCATACAATGACCATAAAATAATAAGATACTTATTTTATCAAAAAGATAATAATTTCAAAAAAAGTTATTATCACGACCTGCCTTCACCAAAAGGAGGGAAGGGTCAGCAGATTGCCACGCCCTTCCTTCTTTAAGTTGAAGAAGAGATAATGACCCCCAAAACCTGCCTCCAATAGGTCCCAAAGTGGCGAATAGCACCAAGGGTATGGAAATCACACACAAATGGAAGGCATTAACCTTTGTTTTATAGGATCGGGAGATAAGTTGATGAAACCCAACAACACAAAAACTTAAAGAAAAGTAAAGCCAAAAAGGTAAACCATTCCCACATGCATGTTCAAAAGTAAATGATACAAGCCACAAAAACCCCAAGGTAAAAAGATACCAAGAAAAAGGAAAACGACAACAGCAACTGCCCCAAAGGTCCAAGCTAGTATGGTCCCGCGCGATGCCCAAAGTCCTCCTGGAAACCTAAAAGCAGTTTTATATACATAGGGTGAGCATACAAGTATACTCAGTAGGGAAAAACTAAAGACTCTCGTGTACAAGTGGGGGAACGTACTAAAGTGTCGTGAGAAACAGACCACCGACACTATCAAGGAGTTCATCCATCCCACTCACCGGCCACACTCACCAAATAACACAAAAAAGGTAATGTATAGTATAAGCACATCAATGTTTGGGTACCCCACGCCACTTTCCCACTGGTTATTGAAGACATCCTACGCATCGAACCAATCCTGCCATTCTTACCGCAGTCCCACTGCCGCACCCCGCCCGCACAAACCTGGGCCATAACCTCACACAGTCCCACTGCCAAACCCCACCCGCACACACCTGGGCCACAACTGTCACACGTAACCATGCCTGCAAACACCTAGGCCAGAACTACCACCGCCACACCCGAAGACACCTGGGCTAGAAGATCCACTGCCATGCCCGAAGACACCTGGGCCTCATCCCGAAGATACTTGGGAAACCACCTGCGCGCACACACCTGGGCCAACCACCACACTACCCTGCCCAAAGGTTCTTGGGATAATAATAGACTTCAGGCTATCACAGCCTGCCCAAAGATACTTGGGCTATCCGGGAAAGGGATAAGAAAGGAGCTAATAACCAGCCACTAATGGAAGTGTTGGAAAAAACACCCTCCCCCATGAAATGGGGGTGTTCGACACTATGTGATCAACTTGGGTGGGGTGTGAACAAGAAACAAAAAACTACAAGTATATGTATAGGTAACAAGCACTCACCCAAGTTTAGGTTTTTCTTCAGCCTGCCTAAAGAACACAAAAACACCTAAATCTGAGTCACAACTCACACCACACCAACCCATTTGTCCCAACCTTATTTTCATGTTCAGTAATAATGTTTAAATAAGTTTTTGCACCTACTTGGGAAACTAGCAAGCATAAGCACAAGCCAAGGAAAGAGTATAGTCAAACAGTAATTTAAACATTCACACCCAATTATCTTGTAAAGCCACAACAACCAAAGGGATAAGAGGTCCCTCAAAGTACTAGAACAAAGGAAAACCCCAAGATACTGCCCCATGTTCTCAAAACCCAGGAGCCAACGGTCCTTCAACAACAGAGTATTCCACCTGAATTGGTGATATAGGAAAGCAACCACCCGACCTTAAATTCACAACCACTGAAAGCAATTCAACAGGGGATCCCATCCCCACCCACATCACCCATAAATCGGCTGGTGAAGAAAAAACAACCAACCACTACCACCAACACATATCAGGACCATGATTTTCAGTGGTCAAAAGCCCTTATAATTCACAACGTATATCAACACGAACGAGTACAGCAGAACATCAATCACACTCTCGTCATTATTTAAAGTTCATTTATTATCTTCATTAACTTTGGGCTTCATCAATCCCTTAACAAGGCAAAAGCATACCCACCCTTCATGATGCACAGTAAGGAGAGATGAAGGAGGAATCCCTACCTGATTGATCAAGGATCAACGTTTCTCTCTACGCACCATGAACAGGGGATGCACGATTTGCAGGGGAGGGACGTCGGGAACTCTAAGGACCAGACCACTCGAGCACAGGTGCACCAAAAGTCTCGGTAAGAGAAACTCCAAACTCACCAAGGGAAGAAAGGAGTCCAGCCCAGAAGAAAAGGAGAAGGAAGGAATTCCGGTAGGATATATAGATAAAATCCCATTGTTACGGAATATGGGAGTTTTGAACGCCTGTAAAGTCGGATCGTGACTTCCCACGTGGTTGGGTGGTTACGCACGACGGAAAATATTTCCATCGGAAAGGTTGTTAAAGCTGTGATTTTAAGGAATTTAATAAAATAAATGGAGGGGAATGGTACGCGGACACACAGCTGGGTCCGTTGAGGATTTCCCTACTCTTAGGAATTTAAAACACTGATTAAGGGCTTACCAACGACCTTGAACCACTCCCAAAGGGTGAAAAGGGGATAAAAGTGGGGTTACGAGAAGGGCTGTAGAAGAAAACCCCAACAAGGCTGGGTGACACCGATCGGTGGCGCTGATCGGTCTCCCCGATCCTTCGCACCGATCGGTCGCGCCGATCGGTCTCACACCGAGACGCTACCCTTAGGATCTGGATTTTGGCAAAGGAAAGGACACTGAGGGTCTAGGTCATCACATCAGATACCTTTCAAACTATTCTCACCCTCGAGAATAAACCCAAACCAGAAGAAAAGAGGGGGGGGGGGGGGAGAACAACCACCCCAAAGATACCTATCAGGAGTGAACCCAATTGACATCCAAAAACACCAACACATGAGTCAGAGAGTCCCTTCTTACATGTCAGGATATTATCCACTTTGGGCGGTACTGACTCACCCGCACAGGTTTAATCGCGTCTATATTAATGCGTCCCGATTAGCAGTCAGGTCTTCCCATCATCACACATCTGGACACACACACAGAGGGACATGGAACATATCATTTCATGGCTAAGAAAAACAAGCATTTCACATTTATTCGAGCACCAGGTAAAAAAACAAGAGACTCAAAATAGCTCTGGGTACTGGGCACGTAACTGGGCCTCCCACTCCCAAGTGCTCTCTTCCACTCCACCATTCCTCCACAACACACGAACCAAAGGGATAGTTCACCCTCGAAGCACTTTCTCCTTAAGATCCTCAACCTTGACCGGCCATTCAATGAAGTTCGCATCCTCTTCCACATCTAATTCTCCCCAATTGATGATGTGGGAGTCGTCGTGCAGATATCGACAAAGCTGGGAGACGTGGATGACGTTGTGGACTTTCTCCAGCAAAGGTGGCAACGCCAGCTGATATGCCACCTCACCAACTCGTCCCAACACCTCGAAAGGTCTGATGAAACTAGGGGAGATCTTACTCCCCCTCCCAAACCTCTGCTGCCCACGTCGAGGGGAAAGCTTCAAGAACACATGGTCCCCAACCCCTAACTCTTAGGGCCTCCTCTTATGATCCACATAAGACTTCTGCCGATCCTAGGAAGCCTTCATCCTCTCACGCATGAGCTGAACCATCTCAGTGGTGCCCTGCACCACTTCTGGACCAAGAATAGCTGCTTCCCCAATCTCTGTCCAACAAACGGGTGAAAGGCATGACCTCCCATAAAAATCCTCAAATGGTTCCATGATGATAGTGGAGTGGAAGCTATTGTTATAGGAAAACTCCACTAGAGGCAAGTGTTGCACCCATGATCCCCCAAAATCTAGAACACATGCCCGCAATATGTCTTCTAATGTCTGGATTGTTCGTTCTATCTGCCCATCTGTCTGAGGGTGGAAAGCAGTGCTAAGGCATAGTTGGGTGCCAAAGGCATGCTGTAATCCCCTCCAGACTCGTGAGGTAAATCGTTCATCCCTATCCGAGACTATAGACCTCGGAACTCCATGCAACCACACCACCTCATCCATGTACCTCTGGGATAAGGTGCTTACCGGGATCGATTCCTTAATTTCCAAGAAGTGAGCTGATTTTTTCAACCGTTCCACTACTACCCAGATGGTGTTGTATCCCCCTTGAACCTTGGGTAGTCCCATGACGAAATCCATCAAGATGTCCTCCCACTTCCACTCGGGGACATTTAGAGACTGTAGCAAGACGCCTGGAACATGGTGTTCAGCCTTTACCTGCTGACACACTAGGCACTTGGCCACAAACTCTGTCACTTCTCGCTTCACTCCGGGCCACCTAAACTGTCTTTTTAGACCCTGGTACATCTTGGAAACTCCTGGGTGTACCGCTAGGGGTGAGTTGTGGAACTCACTAAGAACCTTTCCATGCATCTCCTCTGGAACAAACAGATTTCCCTAGAAAAGCATCCGGTTCTGACCATCCTCTGTCCATCCTTTCGAAGCATTTCTCTGTTCAACTCGGTCACACATCACTTCGCACTCTAGATCTCCCCACTAAGACTCCTCCACTTGATGCAACAGGGAAGACAACACCGTCATCTGATACAGGAAACCCCTACTGCTATCCATCCTCGCATCTAGGTGCAAGGCAACCAACTCCTCCATTGCCTTCCAAGAGTCCGCCGACTCTCAGACCACGTCCTTCTGCGATTTCCTGCTTAGGGCATCAGCCACAACATTTCCATTTCCCTCAGTATAAGAGATCTAAAAGTCGCAATCTTGGTGGAACTCAACCCATCTCCACTGCTGCAAGTTCAGATCTCGTTGGGAAAAGACATAATGTAAGCTCTTGTGATCTGAGAAGACCACAAAGCGTTCTGCGACGAGGTAATTCCGCCACAACTTCAATGCGAACACTACGGCTGCGAGCTCCAGATTGTGGGTGGCATAGTTATGTTCATGAGGATGTAACTTCCTAGACCTATAAGAGATCACTCCTCACTGCTGCATCAGCACACATCCCAACCCAAGGCCAGAAGCATCACATAAAACTTCAAACAACACCCCTTCCTCTGGAAATCTGAGCACTGGAGCACTAACCAGCCCCTCCTTTAGGTAGCCAAAAGCTGTCTGGAACTGGTCACCCCACACGAAGGCCTGGTCTTTCTTGGTCAAGGATGTCATAGGGGCTGCAACTCGGGAGAAGTTGGGTATAAACCTCCGATAGTAACCTACCAGCCCGAGGCAACTGCGAACCTTTGCCACATTCTTGGGTGCTGTCCAAGAAACAACTACCTCAACCTTTGATGGGTCCACCACCACCCCCTGTTTGGACACTACGTGCCCAAGGAAGTGTACCTCTCGCGTCCAGAACTTGTATTTTGACAACTTCCCATAGAGCTGGTGCTATTGGAGGACCTCCAAAACTGTCCTCAGGTGCTCCGCGTGGTCCTCCTCTGATCTTGAATCGATTAGGATGTCATCGATGATCACAACCACAATATGATCCAAGTACTCCTGGAAGACAGAGTTCATAAGCCCCATGAACACAACCGGGGTATTCATAACACCGAATGGCATGACTACAAACTCAAAGTGCCCATATTTTCACCTGAAGGCCGTCTTCGGGATGTCGCCCTCTTTCACCCTCAACTGGTGATACCCAGACCGCAGGTCGATCTTCGAGAACCATCCCGCCCCTTTCAGCTGGTAAAAAGATCGTCTATCCTCGGAAGAGGGTAGCGATTCTTGATCGTCACCTGATTCAGCCTCCTGTAGTCTATGCACAACCTAAGACCAACATCTGCCGTCTTTATGAACAAGACTGGAGCGCCCCACGGTGACGCACTTGGTCGAACATAACCCCTCTTCATCAGATCATCAATCTGAATCCACAACTCTCGTAGTTCCGAAGGTTCCATCTGGTAAGTATCCATCGAAATCGGACGTGCACCAGGATGCAAGTCTATCCCAAACTCGATATCACGTCGAGGGGGTAAAGTCGTTACCTCCTCAGGAAAGAAGTCCATAAACTCACTGATGATCCCTGGAACCCCCACCATCTCAGCATCTACTGACTCTAATGATATCTCGGATAACAAGGAGATGAAGGGTTCCTCTCGCCCGTTGCCCTTCTGACTGCTCCGTTCGTCGGTGAAATTAGCACGCCGGCCGCCCAAGTCTGAGAACACAACCCTTCCTCAGAAGCAGTCGATGATGGAACACACAGAGAACAGCCAGTCGATTCCTAGGATGACATCGTATGGCTGTATCTGTAGCAGTAGTAGATCCCTGACCGACTGATGTTTCCCTATCATCAGTCTGCATCCTCGACAAACATATAATAAGTCGGTCTGACCTCCGACTGGTGTGCTCAGCACCAATGGAACTAGAAGTCTCTCAGCATCTAGACCCAAAGCACAGGCTAGACTGGGTGCAACAAAGGAGTACGGAGCTCCGGTATCGAACAAGGCATAAGAAAGGGTGATAAACAAACTAATCGTACCTCGAACGACCTCCGACCCTGCTAGAGCTGCTGCCTCCGCGACGTGCAACTGTCCACACCCAGCTTTTCTGCCCCTCGACTGTCGGCCACCTCCCCGACCATGCCCTGTGCGAGGTCCCTGAGGAGTGCCCTGAGGTCGGCCTCCTCTTGCAACGTCTGCCCTCGGAGGAGCGGGAGCTTGCTGTCCCTACTGCTGCTGCTGTAAAGGCCTAGCTGGAAGCTGCTGTTGGGGCGGGTGCTGGGGCTGTCCGCCACCACCGTACTGTAATCGGTCTGGGCACTAACTCCGAAGATGTCCATGTCTCCCAAAGATGAAGCACCTTAGTCCTGGGCCCGAAGGAAAAGGGAGAGGACTAGGGGATTGAAACTAAAACTGCTGCGGCCTACTCCCTGCTGGTCGGAACCTGGAGGGTCCTGACGCTGGAGGCCTGGTGCTGAAGGCCTTCCCGTTCGATAGCCCCAGCTGGATCCCCTCTCATGACACACCTCCCAGAGCGTGCATCCTCTCTACCACTTCAGCCTTCTTATGGACCTCCAAGTACGTCTTCAGGGTAAAGGGGGTAATCGCATACTGGAGGGAGGGTCGGAGCGCCTCCTCTAAACATCTTGCCTGATACTCCTCGTCTGAGAAGAGGTCTAGAGAAAAATGTAGGAGGTCCTTGAACTTGATTCCCAGCTCCCTTACTAACATACTCTCCTACTGGAGGGAGAGTAGCTCCTGCCTCTTTTCCGCCTTCATCGCAAAAGAGAGGAATTCCGCCCGTAACTCCTCAAAATCAGCCCATGCCACCTCAGCCTCTCTCCTCTCTCCCAGGTAAAGCGTCCACCACTAACGCGCCACTCCCCGCATCTGGATGATGGCCAGAGGAACCCAGTACTAGAGTGGAGCCCGAGTCAGGCTGAAAGCTATCACCATCTCTTCTAGCCAGCCCTCCGTCTTCATGTCAGAGGTGTTGCCCTCATACTTCTCGAGGGTCTGTCGCTGGAAGGATCGAAGCGTCTTCTGCCACTGGTCATCCTCCTCCTCTCAATCATCCCTCTGCTGATCAGCCAAGGTAGTCTCCTAGGCCTCGATCGCCCGCACCACACATGGTCACCTCCCAGGTGCCATAGCTGCAAGGTAAACAAGGAATGCCCAAGCCCAAGTAGTGCAGAGTACTGCTCTAAAAAAAAATTCTTAAACTTCTTATTCTTTTCAATTCCCCAAACACCCACAAAACACGATAACAAAAGTCATTATGATTCATGTACCTTTCCTAGGGTCTCTACCCTGTAGTCAGTGTGGCCTCACTTGGTCGTTCGGTAGGTCCAGAGTCCTTGCATCGGATCACGGGGGGCCCTAAAATCCAGTGTCCTAGCCGGTCTTCCCTAGCCTAATTCACACACCAAGTTCACCCAACAATGTTTCCCTACCATCCCATGAAATCCTCACTGTTCCTAACTCCAGACTCCATCATATCTATCAACCTCCTTTGATACCATTATATCATGACCCACCTTCACCAAAAGGAGGGAAGGGTCAGCAGATTGCCACGCCCTTCCTTCTTTAAGTTGAAGAAGAGATAATGACCCCCGAAACTCGCCTCCAATAGGTCCCAGAGTGGAGACTAGCACCAAGGGTATGGAAATCACACACAAATGGAAGACATTACCCTTTGTTTTATAGGATCGGGAGATAAGATGATGAAACCCAACAACACCAAAACTGAAAGAAGATTAAAGCCAAAAAGGTAAACCATTCCCACATGCATGTTCAAAAGTAAATGATACAAGCCACAAAAACCCCAAGGTAAAAAGATACCAAGAAAACGGAAAACGACAACAGCAACTGCCCCAAAGGTCCAAGCTAGTATGGTCCCACGCGATGCCCGAAGTACTCCTGGAAACCTGAAAGCAGTTTTATATACGTAGGGTGAGCATACAAGTATACTCAGTTGGGAAAAACCAAAGACTCTCGGGTACAAGTGGGGGAACGTACTAAAGTTACGTGAGAAACAAACCACCAACACTATCAAGGAGTTCATCCAGCCCACTCACCGGGCACACTCACCAAATAACGCAAGCAAGGTAATGTATAGTATAAGCACATCGATGTTTGGGTACCCTGCGCAACTTTCCCACTGGTTATTGAAGACATCCTACGCATCGAACAAATCCCGCCATTCTTACCGCAGTCCCACTGCCACACCCCGCCCGCACACACCTGGGACATAACCTCACGCAATCCCACTGCCAAACCCCGCCTGCACACACCTGGGCCACAACTGTCACACGTAACCATGCCTGAAAGCACCTAGGCCATAACTACCACCGCCACTCCCGAAGACACCTGGGCTAGAAGATCCACTGCCACGCCCGAAGACACCTGGGCCTCATCCCGGAGATACTTGGGAAACCACCTGCCCGCACACACCTGGGCCAACGACCACACTACCCTGCCCAAAGGTTCTTGGGCTAATAATGGACTTCAGGCTATCACAGCCTGCCCTAAGATACTTGGGCTATCCAGGAAAGGGAGCAGAATGAAGCTAATAACCATCCACTAATGGAAGTGTTGGAAAAATCACCCTCCCCCATGAAATGGGGGTGTTCGGAACTATGTGCTCAACTTGGGTGGGGCGCGAACAAGAAACACAAAACTACAAGTATATGTATAGGTAACAAGCACTCACCCAAGTTTAGGTTTTTCTTCAGCCTGCCTAAAGAACACAAAAAAACCCAAATCTGAGTCACAACTCACACCACACCAACCCATTTGTCCCAACCTTATTTTCATGTTCAGTAATAATGTTTAAATAAGTTTCTACACCTACTTGGGAAACTAGCAAGCATAAGAACAAGCCAAGGAAAGAGTATAGTCAAACAGTAACTTAAACATTCACACCTAGTTCTCTTGTAAAGCCACAACAACCAAAGGGATAAGAGGTACCTCAAAGTACTGGAACCAAGGAAAACCCCAAGATACTGCCCCATGTTCTCAAAACCCAGGAGCCAACGGTCCTTCAACAACATAGGATTCACCCCAATTTGTGATATAGGCAAGAAACCACCTGACCTTAAATTCACAACCACTGAAAGCAATTCAACAGGGGATCCCATCCCCACCCACATCACCCATAAATCGTCTGGAGAAGAAAAAAAAACCAACCACTACCACCAACACATAGTAGGGTCATGCCGGTATTTTCAGATTTATAAGATTTAACACACTCCATGATTTCAAATTCGTTGTGCTTTAACCAGGGTTGACACAGAAAGGATTGATCCTGGTGCTTTCAGTTTATTTAGTCGTGTACATGTAATTAACCAAATTCCCTTCCACAGAAAAGGTTCACAACCACAATACACACCATTTAAACATCACAAGAGGTTGGGGTTTATTAGTGCACAGAGGAAGAAACCACCAACGACCATGATTTTTAGTGGGAAGAAGCCCATATAATTCACAACGTATATCAACAAGAACAAGTACAGCAGAACATCGACCAAACTCCCCTCATTATTTAAAGTTCGTTTATTATCTTCATTAACTTTGGGCTTCATCAATCCCTTCACAAGGAAAAAGCATACCCACCCCACATGATACACAGTAAGGAGAGACGAAGGATGAATCCCTACCTTATTGATCAAGGATCGACGTTTCTCTCCATGCACCACGAATAGGGGATGCACAATTTGCAGGGGAGGGATGTCAGGAACTACAAGGACCAGACCACTTGAGCACAGGCGCACCACAAGTCTCGGGAAGAGAAACTCCAAACTCACCAAGGGAAGAAAGGAAGCCAGCCCAGAAGAAAAGAAGAAGGAAGGACTTCCGGTATGATATATAGATAAAATCCCGTTGTTAAAGAATATGGGAGTTTTGAACGCCTATAAAGTAGGATCGTGACTCTCCACGCGGTTGGGTGGTTACGCATGACGTAAAATATTTCCATCAGAAAGGTGGTTACAGCTGTGATTTTAAGGAATTTAATAAAAGAAATGGAGGGGCACGGTGCGCGGACACACAGCTAGGTCCATTGAGGATCACCCTACTATTAGGAATTTAAAACACTGATTAAGGGATTACCAACGGCCTTGAACCACTACCAAAGGGTGAAAATGGGCTAAAAGTGGGGTTACGGGAAGGACTGTAGAAGAAAACCCTGACAAGGCTGGGTGACACCAATCGGTCGCGCCGATCAGTCTCACCGATCCGTCGCGCCAATCGGTCACGCCGATTGGTCTCACGCCGAGACGCTACCCTTAGGATCCGGATTTTGGCAAAGGAAAGGACCCTGAGGGTCTGGTTCATCATAGTTATTTTTTGGCGTATCAATAATAGTTTTAATATAATATATCTTACACACTAATTTAAGGTAATTTTATTCTCAATTACATTTTTAGGAAAATTCCACTCTGGGATATAAGGTATTTTAGTATGGAATTAAACATATTTGGTCTCATGGATGAATTGTAAATGGATATAGAAGGGGAGTGATGAGATTATGTTTCATTCTAAATATTGTTAACTCCTTAATTCATTGAGTTTATTTCATAATAGGAGTAGATATATGAATAATTCTTTTGTATCTATATTTTTAATAATGGTGGGGAGACCACCCATGATTTTTTTTCTATCCTCAGAATTTATTCTCATTCTCAGGAATAGGTATACAGTTCCTCCTCTCATTAGAAAGACAACGATTTAGAATTTTCAATGGTCATATTGAGATATCAATTTGGGTTATTCTCTAATCTAATATAAAATGGGATATTGTTTTTTGTTCTATGAATGAGGTGATATATGTCCAATTTCATTTCATGATGATATACCTTATAGTAGTTAAACATTGAGTATCCAAGACACTTACGTATGGTCAAACCTCATTCCATATCAACTTAGAAGTGGGATTATGTGTCTATGGATTACATTGTTTGACAACCTAAAAATATTTGGTGAATCAATATGACTTGGGTTGTTATTGAATATATACCTATGTCCACTCATTTCATACTAATCTAGTAAAGAACTAAAGGTTTGGACCTAATGAAGCTCTATCTATAAAAAAATTTGAGTCTTAATGGTGTTACCTCCACCATTGTATATGATTGGGGTGCTAGGTTAAATTCCAAGTATTTGAGAGACCCCTAAGATGTGGTTGGATGTCATTTTAAATTGAGTACTACTAACCAGACTTAGATAGATGGACGAATAGAGAGAGAAGATCATATTTTTAAGGATATGCTCCAAGGTTCTCTTATGGATTTTGTTTTTTTGTGTGATTCTCATTTATACATGGTTTAAAAATATTACAATATTATACATTAGTATTCTATTTGGATATATCCCATTAAATATTTTATAATGTTATCAATTCTCTCATTTCTATTATTCTCATATTGGTGAAGCCTCACTTGTGGGATGGAGCATCACCAAAGAGATCGTGGAAAGGATTCTTGTTATTTGGAACCAGATGAAAAAAATCCAAATAATTATAAATCAACATTATATAATTATTATCATACATTAATTTTTCAGTTGGACACCATGTTTTTCTTTGGGTGTTAATCGGGTTTGTCCATTTTCATTTGGGAAACCAAGGGAATCTCACCTAGAGATTTATAGGCCCTTTTTTTGTGATGAGTTGGGATGGTTTCCTATCGATTGTAATTTACACCCCAACTCAAAATTAATAGAATAATACATGTTTATAAATTGATTAATTATAAAATTGTTCTCACTCATGGGGAAATCTTGGATGATCTTCAATTAGATTCGGATTTTTTTGTAACTTAGCACCTAGTTCACATAGTCAACTCATAGGTCAAAGTACGTTAGGGGAAGTCAATTTCATTACCCCTAAATTTGTGGAAAAAATGTATTGGATCCCATTAAATGTGGGAGTAGGAATCTCTTATACGAATAAAATTTCCTTAACTATTTTATGATCATGTTTTTGATTAACTTTTTAGGTGGATAAAATGATGTGGAGGGGAAATTATCATTCTCACCATATCACATTCATGTATGGAACAAATTATTTATTTATATTTATTAATACCTTTATTTTAAATGAATATTTAACTTAAATATTCTGAAATTTAGGGCTTCTAGGTTGGTTAGTAGTTGGGGAATGGTTATTGAAAATTGTACAGGAACTATGCAACAATTTCAGATTATAGAGTGTGGATTTTCATTATTTGTGCATGTATTATAAAATAGTCTAGCCTAAATATGAGGATATCAGATGAGCCGGTGTTCCTTACATAGTTTGTTCATGATTGTATAAAATATTCCTCCAAACCATGAAGCATTCCAATAACATAATGATCTTGAATATACTATACTTCCCCTAATTTAATTAAACACACAAACCATTTTTCACTGATTTTTACCAAACCTCTCCACCATGATCAAGAAACATTTCTCATATCCTATAGGGATCTTTTGGTTAGTGTTTTATCAAGGATTAAGTTAGGTAAACTATACAAATAGGATATGTGCTTCTTTTATAAGCATATTCCTTCATTTGTGGTTTTCCTTCTTCCCTATTGCCTTCAGGGTGTAGGGTTCCCCATGATCTATTTTTTCGGTGTCATTTTGATGAATGGGGATCCCTGTAGTTATTTTATGATATTTTTCATCATATATATGTAAATTGATTATGTTTTTACATGTTTCAGAATATTTGTTTCATTGGATCTAGTTCAACCTTTGTTGGTTGATCTAACAGATTCTTATGCACTTAAAATTAGTTTTCAAATTCCGTAGAAATATTTTATTCACTTTTTTAATCTAATTAGATTGAACCTCTTGTTTAAATATATTTTTGATGTTGGAAATGTGAACGGGGAATGTATTACAAAGAGAATGTATCTGTAGATGTGTTTAATGAAAAAATAATTATATTTATTGATAATTGAGTCATAGAAAATAAAACATGGGCTACTACAATAACATAGGTATGATAACCAATTTTGGATGAGGTACCACACACATGTTATGCGTGTCCTTGAAAAGTGAAGTGATGTCATTTGAAGATCCCAAATACCATGTGATGTTGAATAGTTCCATTCCATTAACGGATGGTCTCCCTAATTAGTGTTATAGATGTTCAAGGTTCATATATCCTTATATACCATAGGTTTTTCCTTAAAGGTTGTATGTTATAAACCAATAGTCAATAGTTTTCCTATATTAGTTTATTTATTACATCTTTCACTTTTTTATTTTTTTCATTACAAATGTTAAAAATATAGTTTCATATATATATATATATATGTTAATATATATATGATTTAGTTTATACCAATTTTTATCTATAGAACTTGTTTAAATAGGTTCATGTAATGGCGAGGCACTACTTGGAGAATTCATATCATCTTTATATAATTTCATGGATTGATGGTTGTGACAAGATGGTATGAGCCCTCATGTCACATGGAGATGGGTAGAATTTTTTTTTATAGAATGTATAATATGAATATATATCCGCTTATTATATTCAAAACCCATTCAATTTTTAATTTTTTAGATAATCAATTTTATAAAGAAATATATTTCTTTTAATTTTTTTATTTTGTTTTGATTTTTATTTTAATTATCAACAATATTGTAATGTTTTTTATCATAATAATTATTATGTAGGTTTCTGACTCAACAATATATGGTTGGATATATTAATTTCCTAAAATGAGAATCTTATATTATTCTATTGGAAAAAAATTTCTTGATATGTATTCTCGATTATTAAGAACTAGTTACTAGCTTATGTTGACTAGGAACACCCATTAGGACTAACTCATATATTGGATAGACTGCTTGGGTCTTGCATAACCTAGTTTGGTTCAAGACAATACATGACTACATGATGGAATATTTTATTATTATATACCCAACAACAAACATCATTTCACCCCTCTCTATAAACCAATATAATCACATCCCATTGTGGTTTGATAACTATTGTTCTTCTATGATAAATATTAATCTTACCAGGAATATTATACTCAATGAAATGTTCCCAAATATGGCATTAAATTTCTAGAATTCATCCATTATTTTGGTGAAGTTAATAGTGAATTATAGAATGAAAAAAATTATCCCTAGTTTTTTAGTCAGACCATATTTATAGTTAATCTGACATTAAATAAATTCGGAATATCACTTTGAGGAATTTTATATATAGTTCCAATAAGGAATCAATCAAATTAATAATCTTGGAATATTTAATAAAAAATATATTTAAAAATTACAACTAGATTTTCATGAAATAAGATCATCTTATTTTGATAAACTAAAGGGATTAGATTTGTTTTGTCACCTAAATATGTGATTAATGAAGTTTTTTATAATCTGTTCATATAATTTTTTTCTATTTTCTGGGGAATCACAACTAAAATAGAAGGGGGGAAAATAAATAAAATTTAATTCATAATTTTCATATTGGGTAATTCTTATATTAGAAATAATGCATAAAAATCAATGATACATACCAAAACAATGACGATCTGTCAATCAGCTAAGATGACCCTCCCCAAGGTGGGTTCCTCCATAATGATGGAACCATCCAACCCCTATTTTAACTATCAAAACCTTATAAAATAGGAATATATATGAGGAATCTATGTAAAAAATAAATAAATTTTTATTTATTTTAAAACTCTCACCATAACTATGCACCACCTCAATAATGACAAAAATTTATCTAAATGTTATATTAACAGCAACACCCCATTCAAGAATCATTTTTGTTGTATTTTGTCAATATTTATTTCTATTATGAAATAATTATAAAATATTCCTTTTTTATTGAGTAAAAATAATATCGCTTCTTAATAAATTCCTTGTCAATATATATAGAATTTAATGAACCACATATAATTAAAATTAGTGCAAATAAATTAAATGAAACCTAAATAGGCTTCAAATATTGAACATTTTAAAATTCATTGTAGAATGAAAACCTATGTTGTTACATGAATATTTATAGTTTTTTATAGGGATAACCTATTTAATTACTGTTATTCCATGAATATAGTATATATATATCCCTTTCAATGAAGTAATTTTTAATGTCAAGGGGGAAATGTGAAATTAAATTAATATAATTCAGAGAACCTCAAAGATGGTAATTTCAATATTAAAGTAGTGATGTTTTATATTTGGTATTATATGTTTGAAGACACACATATGATTGAGGATGAATATATTAAAACCATGTTTACAATTTTTAGTGAAGTTATCATCACAATAAAAGGATTTTGAGAGGCTCATGAATAAAATATGGTTGTCATAATGATACCCAATATCTTTTTAGATATGATTAATTCAAATGTATTTATGATTAAGTATCATTATCTAGATATATTTCGTATGAATAATTTAAAAATAATTTTAATTTTCCAAGTGATGATAAAAGGACCTGTTTTAATGAAAAGGAGTAAGGATTAAAAATAAATTTACATTATAACCATAAAGTAGAGTAATAGTTAATCAGAAGACAATAAATAAAATCAATATTTGGATGAATATTATGATTTCAATATTAAATATTAAAATTTAATATCATATATTTCAAGTATTTTTTAATGAAAAAGTAATATACTAAGGTGAATTAACATTTATGTTTTTTATATACTGATATATTATCTATTTTCACTCTAATTTTACAATGACTGATGGAAATGAGAGAAAAATTAATTAGAGTCACAAAGAAGATTCTCTAATGAGAAAACATATAAATTCATCCAAATGATGTTTCTAAAAAATGAAAAGTGTAATTATCTCTCTGTAAAAAGTATTTGAACATTATTATTTATTATTGATTGTGAATTAACCAGTGATAATGAGATTGAAGTTCAAATTAAATGTTGGAAAAAATCCACATGTGAAATTTTAGATTAGGTTTTTTGACATAGCAATGTCTCCAATCTCTAAAATAGTAATGGAATCATTTTGGATGGATGTTACAAACCATTGATATGGATGGATGAAATTGAATTTATTTTGTATTGAACAAACAAAATTTCCTCATAATGATATTAATTATATTGTGAAGTTGAGTCGTACAGTGTGATGTACACCCAATGATTATTTGGTTCATATCCAGTTGAGGTAGAAAATGGTATAATACATTAATTATAAATTTCAGGATTAAATGATTATTTTATTATAAAATATTTTATATGTTCAAATTTATGGTAGAATACCATATTTCAGAAATGGAATTTCTCTAATGGAGTGGAGTACAATACTATGAGAAATAAGCCATGAGAATTAGGGGGTTCTCTATATTATAAACATTATGTTCTCTAAAATGTGTTCCTTAATTGAGTATTTAATGATGATATGTTTCAATAATATTTTTACATTTTAAATATTATAGTCAATGCTATGGAGTTTAGAGGAAGATACTACTGTATAGTGATGTGCATTTTCACTTTGTGATTTTGGAAATCCTTCAACATTCATTTTTTTTTAAATTTGATATATTTCAATTATTGTTTTTTTATTTGAATATGAATAGAACGAATCAAATTTAATAGAAATAATAACTTTAATTGTACCATTAAATTGAAGTATAATCGGATATATCTAAGAAAAGACACAATGTGACTCTATTCAAATAAAGGGTGGTATCATTTCTTATAAATTTAAAAGTTAAATTAAATCATATATACAGATTAAAATAGGGTATTTTTAAACATTATAGTGTGGGAAAATGATATAGAAGAGGTATTCAATGTAATATTCATTTTAATTTTATGGATTTCCATTATTTTTATAAATACATTGAATATTTCTACACCTATAATTGTGTAATTATTATTCATGGTTCATGAATGATCAAAGTATCTCTTGGATGAGTAGTGTATTATTTATATTTTATGAGTAAAGTGTGTTATCAATGCCTATAAGGGATATAAAGATATAAGATCAATTATATCATTATTAATTTTTCCAAAACAATAGGTGGAATCATGTGATTTTGGTAGACCGACCTATCACCGAGTGTATACTCATTTTACATAGCCTAGTTCTTGTGAAACATGTAAAATTGATTATGCCTCTCTTTTTTTCCTTTATCACTTAAGTATCAACTGTGAAAAAGAGAAATGGGTTTTTCTTAATGATAGGGAAAAAATATTTTTGAAGTGTTATGTTTATATTGCTTAATCATATTCACCCCCATGGTATCTTCTTTATATGGGACCATAAATTTTTATCAAAGTTGATTGTTTTTATTAAAGAATGATTATCCATTTAAAATATCAATAAGTGGTTTTTAATCATAAATGTATTTAAATCACTAATGTGTATAACATTCACATTGAAAAAATGAGACGCCTTAACAATTCAGATCACATTGAATGAATGTGTACACAAAATTCATACATTGATTTATGATCAATTTTAAAATAATATTATCATCATAATGAGATCATAATGAGTAAGATACCAACATGAAATGAATAGAAATATTAAAAGGATATTTATTCATCTCAATATATATGAAGGTGGTATAATTTTACTCCTAACACGCAATGAGATAAATTTATCAAAATATCTATCAATGTGATTTGGTGTAAAAAAACTAAATTATATGTTTTATATGACATATAAGAGGATTTGAGGATGAAACAAAGTGATCTGGTTGAAAAATTCTCTAAAAGGGTGAATTTGATTATGGGCGAAATGCTCAATCCTAGAGAAACCCTATATGATTTAAAAATTGTGAAAATTATCTTGAGAAGGTTGAAAAATCATTTATATATTAAATTTTTAGTACTCTAGGACATGAATCAAAAGGATTTAAAATTAGATAATCTATATAGAACTCAGATGGTATATGATATGGAGAATATGATAAAGATACAACAAAAAAGGAGAAATATAAAGAATTGGTGTTAAATGTTATGGTGAATCTTTCAAAGTAGAATGATTATAATGAAAATGATGTAGCGAAATACATGCCATACCTTTCTTTATTTCTAAAAATAGGGAAATTATAATTCAATGGAAATATTACAGTTATATATTTTTGTTTTATAATTATGGAGGATCTTGTAATTAAGTATTAGAAGAATTTTCAAGATGATATAACCATAATAGAGTAATATAAAGATGTGGAATTGAAGAGGAGAATAGAAAAAGTATATAGGAACAACTAAATTTTTTCATTAGAGGATAACATCTTAGAAGAAACCAAATTTGATATAATTAATGACATTAAATACCTGAATGAGATGGTTTCTAGGTCTATCATATAAAAATAAAAAATTAGTAAACCAAGTGATGGGAACGATATTGATGTTTATGGTGTTATATAATTCATTGTTACATTTTAGGTTTTTCTTAATGTTATTGATTTTTGGAGGGATAAAATGAATAAATACAATGGTTCGGGTTATTATTCCACATACTAAATATGGTGGTAAGAAGAGATGATTATTGTCATAAAAAAATGGATTGGATAAACCAATAAACTCAATGTAATTAGTTTAGATCAAGATTAATGTCCATAAACATGACCATATCATTGATTGATTCGAGAGCGTGATAAAAGATAGGGTCTATCAGATTATTGAGTTGTATAGAGAAGTAATAGAGTCTAGGTGATAATTTGAGGATCGTAATTGATTTATGAATCTTGGTATTATATCAAGATGTTAGATTATAAAAGATATAGATAAAAGAAATAATAATAATGAGGATCTGGTAAATAATTTAGTGTATCATCTTTAGCCAAAAAGTTCATTTGAAAAATTAAAATCTTGTATTGGATATGATTATAAAGAAAAGGTGGTCATTGTTGAGTTTAAAGCATAAACACCCACTTATCAAGGAAACTTTTATTTGAGATAAATTGAAAAGAAGCATAAAATATTAATGAAGATACATAATAACACACCACAAAGTAGGTGTTAATATTGTGGAAACATAAGCCACATATAATATTTATATTCTATAACTATGTAGTACTTCATGGTATACTAACAACAAATATAGATGAAAAAAACTCATACAATAAATATGATTTTGATTGATATTATTTTTAGAGTAAATAATATCAAAACAAATGAATTAATTTCCCATCAAGGATATAAAGGCATGTGGTAATGGAGACTCATAGTGGAAATAGAAAATACCCACAGGAAAAATAAAACAAGATAATAAAGAATAATTTATCCATATTTATCTAAGATAATAATAAATAATAATACCTAGAAAAATAACATGTATACAAATATACCTGGGATATGTTCAAAAATTTATAGGTCATGAAGTAAAGTGTTTAGACATATAATATATATATGATTTATTTGATGAAATTAATTAAACTATTTTTTGGAATCTTTCTAGTGGATGTACTTACAATATAATAATAAATAAGGATCCTATCAAAAGAATAAAAAATATTGTAGGATTCTTAATATTATTAAATGATGAAATCATAAAGATAATAGGATAAATAAAATAAAAAATTAATGGAAAATAAATTAAATTAATGATTGTTTTTTAAGGCCATATTCAAATTTAACACAGTGAATTGGAATTTTGTTTCATGATACATATAATAAACTTTACCATGAAGACTTTGATATTCCTCGAAGAGACATAAAATTTTTATTTAATTTAAATCAAATGAATGAAAATATATACCAAATTATTAGAGAAGATGATATTTTCATTCCATATAATTAAAATGAGAATAATTTTCCACACAAAATTCAAGGTATATTCTTCCAAATGTTTATAAATGAATCTAGAAAATATAAAGAAGCATGTGATATCCAAAAAACAGACATATGATTTTACTAAAATTTTAGGTATTTTTCAAAAGGGAATATCATTATGGATTCTTCTATATCAGAGGATAAGAATTCGATGAATTGTACAGAAATGGTGAATGTCGATATTTATGGGTTGATAGCTCCAACAACATTTGATTGGAAAAGGTATTATGTTTCATTAATTTATTATTATAGTTGGATGTAATGTTTTATGGTTGTTATTTAAATTTAAAAAGTGTTTTATTTGTTTATATATCACATAATATGGATATATATGATTTTAGGATGTATAATTTTAAAATTTTAGGTTGAAAATTTCTTAAAGTCTACCAATATCAATGTAGAAGATTATTTAGAGAATCATTAGATAATGAATTAAGGTATAGTTATGAGGGATATTAAAAATAGTTTACTTGAGAATATGAATTGAATAATCAATATCATAAATTAAATTATAATACATGAAAAATATTTACATGAAATTTTTTAGAATGAATTTGTGTTGAAATCATCTTATATTACAAATATAGACTCTATATTCGATGTGGTATGTGAATAATCAATCATTAATGTCTTTATAAATTTTTAGATATTTGTTCTTTATTATTAATTAAGAGAATATTCATAGGATGTGTGAAATTTTTATAGATTAAATAATCATTCTTACATACTCTTCAAATAGTAGATCTTATAAATGCTTCAATAAATGTCTGGGAAAAATTACTAAAATCCATGATTTGGAAACTGTGAAAAATTAGTGGAATATTGAAAAATATAAATATAGGAAAGATATTTAAGATTTTTTAGCTAAAGGGGAAGAAAATTATATGATTTTCATTATAATGAAGACATAGAGAATTGTTGGATTAAACAATTTCAATAATTATAAGGATGTTATGAATCTACGTGGAAATTAGTGAGAAATGATTTGTTTAGTGATTAGACAGCTCCAGTGGATACAAATAGAATTAATTTACTAAAATAAACACCACTACTATGATAAATTGATTAAAAGATATTTTTTTCATATTTCTATTGATTAGTTTTTTTATTAAGGATTTGAATAAATCATTTATCCATATTAAGAAAATTTTAACCTGAAAGTTTTTGTGAGGAAGGAGAATAAGAACATTATCAAGACCTAATTGTTATTCCATAATAAGATCAATAACAAAATTATAAAGATTTTAAATAAGGAATAAATAGTATAATTTTTTTCCTAGATTGAAGTAATCAATTTGGATAAGACATTTTCTCCTAAGGACATGTTGGAAATAGTAAACTTTTTCTTAAGAATAATAGTGAAAATAGGTTCTAGGATTTCCAAATGGACATCAAATCAGAATTCATAAATAGATTCCTTAGAGAGGAAGTTTATATCATGTAGATAGATGGTTTTATTATTCATAAATTTATAATAAAATTGTATTGGTTGATGAAATATTTTTATGGTATGAAGCTAGTAAGAAGAACATAAAATTATAGGCTTGTTTAATACTTAATAAAGTCCACACCATAGGATTTTAAATGAAGAAAATTGGCTGGGTAGATTATATGAAATTAAACACTGAGAATATATGAGAATGTAACACCTTGAGAAATCTTGATATCTTTCATTTTAAAAAAAATTAATCTCTTTGATTTCTTTTGATATACTCAACATTTAGTTAAAAAAAACTCGATACTTAATTATAATGTTTTTATTTAAATGTGGTTGTTCTAACCTAGAAATGATGTTGTTTGGTTTGAATATGAGTGATTAAATTATAAAAAATATTTTGACACAAGTTCATTGGTTATCAATTTATTATAAATAAAAATTAAAATCATTTAGAAAATTTTAATGCTTTTATGAATTTTTATTTCTAAAAAATGGCTTCAATGCAATTTTCAAAATTAATTTAAAATGAATTTTTTTCAATTGTAGGAAATTTATTCTATAAAATAATTTAAATTAAAGAAATAAAAATGTAAAAAAAATTCAAGGGTTATTATTTGAGAATTTTTTGAAATGATAATTTTTTTATGAAAACTGTAAAATACATGTTTTTATTAAGAATTTTAATTTATTTTAAAACATTTTAAATATTCAAAGTTATTTTTAACTGTATTTAAAATTAAAATTATTCCAATTATATATTTATTAATCTGAATTCTATAATTTTAATCAATATCACACTGAATTTTGATATAAAACATTTTAATCAATTAAAAAATTTCCTTTGGAAAACCCACTTTTTCATCACATCTACGGGCTTAATATTAAATTATTATTTTCTACTTATAAGAATATAATTTTTAAAAATTGATTGCTTATTTTTAATCAACAATATTAATATATTATAATAAAGTATACCTAATCATTGACTATAGTGAATATTGAAAAATGTAAAAATTAATTACCATAGATAAGGTGAAAACGAGTTTACCAGGGGCCATTATGAAATGATAATGGTTAGTATTTCCTTAAAACTTTTTATATTACTATTTTTTGACAATATATCAACCATATATAATATATTTATTGATAATGGTCTATTTTAGTCCATTATGACATGATAAAAATTTTGTTATGCCATGTTCCTTTCAACAATTTCAACTGTATACCCTCCCCCATTTAAAAAAGGCCACCCCTCTCCTCTCATATTCACACATAAAAATAACATTCAATAGTGACCTGAATTATTATTAAATTACTATAACATCATTTTTATGTTTAAACATATATTAGTGATATAATCCAGGATCCAAAGGGTTGATATCTTGGAAAAAACAGGCTCAAACATAAATTTTAAATAATAAAATATAAAACTTATATAAAAAACTTATTCATTACTCTATTAGGGCTCTCAAATTATCTCTAGTACATGTATTGACCATATGATATACATCAATGAATGTGGTGAGTTAAATCCCAATAAGTGGAGGAATATAATGGGATGAATAAATCACGTGATTCAAAAGTACATGGGTGTGCATGATAAACATCATCATATAATAAGAATATGATCATAATAATAATCATGAGAAATACATTTTATAAAGTTTTGTATTGTGTAATATTCATAAAATGCATCATATTTTCATAGTTGTGGAATACCAAACATAGTTATGAATAAACCAGTCATCATGTTCACGCATAACATATGTTCATAAATCATAGCATCCTCATTGTGAAAAAATATAGAATCATGATCATTAATATTGCACATAATATCATGAGATACATCAAATTATATAATGAATTTTAATTCTATATAATTTTAATCCCACCCATCACATCAGTAATTCTCATAATCTAGCATTCCACATAGAAAATATAATAATCATAGTCATGAAATAACCCATGGAATGGAATGGTTTTTGAAAGGTTCTATGAATAATTCATTAATGAATAACCTTTGGGGTTCCCCAATTAATAATGGAGATATTACTCTAGAATAAAACATCGTTATTCTCAAGTGGGGAAGAAATAACTCAAGAGGAGAAAATATGATATTTTGGTAATTAAATACTCTTTGAAAACGTTTTTCATAGAAAAATTTATGACAATATAAGAACATGTGTATCACTGAAGGAAAAGGGAAAATTAATTTAAAGGATATATGAGGTACATACAAACTAAAAAATTATTGAAAATAAATTTGACCCAATGATAAGGTTTTTGGTTTTAGAATCCCATTACCTTAAATCCCTCTTTATTTCATCACTTTTCCACCGCATGAATAAAAAACATGGGATTGATAAAAAATAGATCAAGAAGTTAATTATGTTAATTTTTCCACTATTTATCTATTATAATTATTTAATTTTATTTTATAATAGTATCTTTTAAACGTGAGTTGTTATGATATCATGTTTTCATTAAATTTTCTTATTTTGATACAATTTCTCTATTTTTATTCAAGTTCATTTATGTATCAGTTAAATTAACATTAGAAGATTAAAATACATATATTTTTACATTAACATATCATAAATAACTTATTATAATGATCCATAATATTGGTGATAATAAAATGAGTGGTAATGTCTTGGTAAGCGATTAGCCGACCATTGACAGGAAATTATCGAAAGAGAGAGAAACGAAAGTTTAAAATTTATATATTTCTTAAATATGATAGTTCTAGTTGGTTAAAATAATTAATATTATGTTAAAAAATACTTAATTAATTTTATAGGATTTTGATTATAATGTAATTGGATGAAATGAAATAAGAGAAGAAAACGAGAGAAGAGTTGATATAAACTTACTCTTTCCCCGATGTAGCTTCTATTGTATGACACTAAAACTCCCTTGATGTTTGTATTTACTTTACTCTAGGACATCCCTAGGTACTCTAAGGGGTTAGGGAGTGATTATTTTGGTATATATATGGATTTTATAAGAGAGGTATGAGTTTCTTCCAAATGAAGTGAGTGGGGTTATTTATATATGATGAGAGAGGTATATCAAGGATAAAATATTGAATAAATTATTATATCCATGGAATCCCTTTACGTAGTGATATCTTCAAAATTATGAAATTTATTTCAATTAGATAACATTATTTTAAGACATTCACACTCTTTAAAATATAAATTTATTACATTAATAAAAAATTAATGGTAAAAATTACAAAATAAAATTTTAATGTAATAATTTAGACATTAGAATTTGGATAATAATTTTATGGTTAGAATTTTAGGTTATTGTATTTTCAAGTCCCAGTTATCAAATTAAATAATTTTTTTAGACAATAGTATTACAGAAATTATTATATAATTATTACATCTTGAACAATGTAATTTAAGATACATTATTTATAAAAACACATTTATTTTTACTATTAAGCTGAAAAATAATGAATTTTAGAAAGTTACTAAAATATAAATTTTGGAAAAAATTTATGTGATTATTTTGAAATGAAATTATTTTTATCAAAAAAATTCAAACATAGGTAATTTTTGATGATTAATATGAAAATAATGAATTTTATGAAATACATTAAAATATAGTTTATTAAAAATTATACTTCTTGTTTCTTTTAGTCTTTTTTAGTTATATTAATTTCATGGAACTATAATATTTTTATTCTATTAAATAAATCATGATAAATCATGATAAATATTATTAATATTTAATTTTATTATTTTGGGATCCAATTATTTTTCTAATAGGAAGAATACTATTCTTAGTGGTTAGGTTACTATTCCAATGTTCTCAATACTATTCCAATAGTAACATTACCAAAAATAAATACAAATTGATTTACTAATTCAAAATTTACCTCAATTACTCTCATGTTTTAAATTTTCATTTTTTAAAAATATTGATCAGTTTACTATCAATATATTTCTTATGTATAGTGTTGTTTATGTGGGAAATGATTCCAGATGACGTGGATGATCCAAAATTTCCATTCTAGATTTTATGTTTTGTATATTCTATCCTCTTATTATATTTTCTATTTTAATTGGTTTAGTTGTTGACTAATGGAAGAAATAATCATTAATGAAATAAATTATTTCTTTTCTATGTGTTGTTTTTGTATAATACTATATAATATTATATAAACAACATTTATTTTGGAAAAAAAATATCATTAATAAACTCTGTAACATTACATTATCTTTCCCCCATAGAAATTACATCAATTAAATTTCACCTTATATTATTTGTTGATAATTAATGGCGGTACCTCAGTTTCACTTTTTCCTATTATTCCCAATTCACCACTTCATACTTATTTTTTCTCCATAGCACTTCGACAAGGTTATTTGTCATGTTGCGAAGAAAATTTTCTCTATGGTCTAAGATCTTCACTCATTAATCATCGCAAGATAAGTCATTGTTTAGTTTTACTTACTCTAGATTCAGTACATTTGTGGGATCAAGAATGTACTTCCCCTAGAGTAAAACTTGGAAAACATCATGAACATGATCCATATTTGGTGGAAGTTTTCATTGATAGACCACTTATAATTTGAGATCAAGGATCTTAAAGGGGCCAATGTACCTTGGGATGTGTATTCCCTTCATTCCCAACCACATTAATTCCTTCCATGGTATATTTTTAAAAAATATTTTCTCCATCATTGAACTCCAACTCCCTTCAACAGTTGTTAACATATCTCTTTTTCTGACTGAGAGAATATTATATATATTGGTGGATGGCTTGAATGTTTTTATTCATCTCTTGTACAAGATCAGGTTTATGTAGTTGTCATTCTCAAAACATCACACCAAAAAGTATGAATTCTACATCACTTCCAATATATATTGTTATATGGATCTATTTGAATACTCAATTGAAAATAGTTCTTTATGATAACTCCACTAATGGGATATGTTTAACCCATCATCCATTAAATTACATTGAGAATGACCTAATTATATCCTCGATTTTTTAATGGTCCATTCATATTAGAAATAAGTTTGGGGGTGAGAGGTCATATGAAATTCAGTTCAATATTCATAGCATGTTGAATACATCTCTTAAAATTGGAAATGAACATTAGATCATGATCAATGATGATCAAATTTGGAGCCCCATGTAGTCTCACATCTTAATTTATGTATAAATTAGTAGGTTCTCCATGTGATAAATTTTACCAAATAGTGTTGAAGTTGGTAGTCTTAGTGAGTCGATCCACTACAAACCATACTTCCTTGGTTCCTTTAGATGTCATTGGGAGCACAGTGAAAATGTTCATGGTGTTGTTCCCCAATTCCATGTTGGTATGGGAAATGGTTGCATCATTCCGTTGAATTTTCATCCCTATAATTTTAATTACTAACATATTGTGCTCTTTTAGATGTACTCAATGATGTAATTCTTCATATTTTCCCACCAAATGTTCTCTCAAATATCACTTTACATCTTGGTACTTAAAGGATGGATAGTGAAAGATGATATTTATGCAATATCTGATATCTCTTTCTTTATTTGTAATTACATATCCACAAAAAGTCCTTTTGAAAACTAAATTACACCATCTTCACTGATATGGGACCCATGAAGCTTCCCTTTGTTTTCTACTTTCACCATTATTTAATGCTCCAGATCATCCCTTATGTCTACTTAATCTTCAATTGGATAGATAATATGGAAATAATTTTGGAATGGTAGGATGTATTACCTATAGATATGATTTCCAAACTCATCCTTTTCATATCCAGGGAGATTGAGTCTTTCTCAATTCACAATATCTAGCATGTTCCATTATGCAAAGATAATCAACTACATTATTCACTTCTCCATGATAGTAGTAAATATAGAAATTGTAGTCTCTGGTCATATCTAAATGTCATCACTGACACATGTTGAGAGTCTTGTATTTGAATATATATATTTTAGGCTCTTCTAAACCATATATATTTCATACATCTCACCATAGAGGTAGTTCCACCAAATATTTAAAACAAAGATCATAGATTCTATATCCAGATCATGTGATGGGTAGTTCTTCTCAATGATCATCAAAATTCATGAGGTACATGGTATTGATTTATTATTTTTTGTGATTATGTATTTCAATAAAATATTTGAATCATCACTATATATCACATAACGTTCTGCACTTATAGGTAGTGTCAGTAAAGGCACAATAACTGACCTATTCTTGATATCCTTGATGCTTTCCTCACATTCTTTTCTCCAGTTATACTGTACTCCTTTTCATGTTAGCTTATTATCAGGCTAGACAATGATGGGAGATTTCATAAAAAACAACGATAGTACCCATCTATGACAAGAAAACTATGGTTCTCCATGACATTAGTGGGTCTAAGACATTCTTCAATTGTATTTGTCTTTGAATAGTCCAAAGAAATTCCCACACATGTGATCATGTTCCTAAGAAATTCACATTCCTCATTGAAAGTTCACACTTCTTGAACATAGAATACATTTTATCCTTCCTTAATGTATCTAGGACAATACATAACTAGTCTTAATGTTCACCACTGATCTTGGAGTAGACGAGAATATCATCAGTTAATACTAGCATAATTTTTCAAGGATGTCTCTAAAGAATCTATTTATCAAATCCATGATGATTATTGGGGCATTAATATGTCCGAGGGGAAACAAAATGAACACATAGTGTCCATAACATTTAATTTTTTTTTGTCTTATGACTATATTCCTTATTAATTATTATTTGATGATATATAGAATGAATATCCACCATTTTTAAAAACTGAGGTCCTCAATGTTTATCAAACAAATCATTACTCCATTAAAGGGGATACTTGTTTATTATGGTTATCCTATTGAAATCCTAATAATGGATATAGAGTTTCATTGATCCATCAATATTTTTAAAAAATTTCACTCTTTTACCCCAAGGTGATAACACTAGGGAACATAGACACTTTCTCTAAATTCACTTGTAGCTACCTCATTAACTCATCTAGTATGATAAGGGACATTTAATAGGTTCATTTGGAGAATAGAGTGGAACACAATAAAAGATTTAATGGGAACTCTACCTCACAATTCAAGGGAAATATTCTTTACTCTTTAGGGATTATATCACTATATTCCCTCATAGTGGACATTTCCTCATGGTTGGTATTTCAATTTGACTCAACTAATTATTCATGGTATTCTTCTTCATAGTGTATCATCACTCACACTGTTGAGGGATTTTCCAATGGAGATTCATGATCATCCTTTCATTGGTACGTGAGCATGGGATAGTTCAGAATATAGGAAGACATTTATTTTTTCCACTAGTTGATGTGTGTTCTATATAATAAGATCATATCCAAGCACAGTATATCATAAAATTCCACTAAGTAAAGGATTATGAGAATCAGTATAAGAATCATCCCACATACTCTAATAAAAAAAGATTTCAATACATGGTTTGGATTCATCTAACCATTATGTGTTTTTATACATATCTGTGCATCAAGGTATTGGGGTTGTGGTTCAAAAATTTATGAAAGCATTTAGGACATAAAGGAAATCATAGAAACAAAATAAAATAAAACTCCTTACATTCATGAGTGAATAATATGTGTGTATTTTTTGAAAACTTTTTTACAGGACACCTCAGTAGTGGTGATTGAAAAAAGATTTCCCATCATCCTTATAATTTAGTGGTTACTCATGTTTATTACCCTCAAGGAACCATGGTTTAATACACTATTTTTCATATTTCCACTTATCCCTATGGTTGATGCTTTGAACCATGGGTGGTGCCTTCCTTTCCTCCATCACGTTGGTTGGATTTTTCTGGTCTCTTCATTATTAGTGGGATTAGTGGCCTTCTCTCCCACACTTGTAGAATGTCCCTTTACTTTTGAGTCAGTTCCCTTGATAAATCTTCCCACACTTTTGACATGTGGGTGGTTATCCCTTCCTTCTAACAATTCTATTAGATCCTCCAGTTTGAAAATCCAGCTTTTGTTTCATATCTCTATAACTATTGAACCATTCTAAAAACTCCATATCTACTTTGAGATCATGTCCAAAAAGCTCTTCATACTACCAATATCTTAGATATGTAGAGCCAATTATATGACACTACTGGAAAATGGTACATTTGTGATAAGTCATTTGCGATGGGATCATATTATAAATAACCTTTTGTGATGGGATCCTGTTGCAAATGACCCGTTACAGAAAATGGAATCACATATAATTTTTTTGTGATGACCCGTCACAAAAAGAAACTATTTACGACGAGATGCACATTAATCACAAATAGTTTCCTCGTGATTTTTTGAATACTTTATTGCGAAGACCCATCCCAAATACTATTTACAAGTTTTTTAAATCGTGTTTTTGATGGGTCCCATCACAAATAGTATAAAAAATAAAAAAATAAAAAAATAAAAAAAAATAAAAAAATAATGTTAATATTAATGAAATAATTATATTAATATTATTAAAATAGAATAAATTATAAAATAAGAAAATAATATTCATATAATAATAATAAAAATAATATTCATTATATAATAATAACATTATTATTGATAATAATAAAATTATATTATTAATCTTAATAATATCATATAATAAAATAAAATAATGAAAACCTCAATATTCACGAAAAATATAATAAAATAATAAAATGAAAATAATCAAAAATAATAATTAATAAAATAATAAAAATAATAAAATAATAAAAAATTAAATAAATAATAAAAAATGTAATATTTGAAACAATATAAAAAATGCACTATATAGAAACATAGAAAGTTAATATTAAAAATTAAATTTATATTCAAATGTTTTATCATAAAAAATAAATAGATCACTAAGGGGGAGGGTCATTTGGAAGAGCTAGAGGATATGGTGGAGGGAACTCCATCCCTAAACCATGAGTCAGACACCACATTTACTACAACTGCTCCTACTCCTACTATTGTCTCCATTGATGCAACTCCTCCCGTATCTCCGGAAGCTACTATTGTCGTAGGAGCTCTTCTTGCTACTATTGCTGCCATTAACACATCTGCTTCTACTCCCTACACATAGTCTCTATAAGCTCACTCTGAGCTTGCAGCTACTCCTCATACTGTGCAGATGATGATGATGACTCCCCACAAGCTCCTATTGAGCTGGATAACGACATCACAGTGGTTCCATAATAATCCACATGCATCAATCGAGAGCCGATACAAACAACTCAGCCTTTCTTGAAGGTATAATGGGTTGCCTACATCTATGTTGTCTCATCAAATCGGTGGGTACTGGTCTAAGTATCGGTGTTGGTCTAACTCTCAGTCTGTGTCTGAGATGTCGTAGCCTCATAGGACTCCATCAATTTCAATTTAAAATAAAAATAATAAAAATATTATCTGCAGTTAAATTTTAAACTCAAAAAGAAAATATACTAACTACAATCTGTGGCTGGAGAGCACCTCTAATCTCTCCAGTGATCGGATCACTGTACATATTCCTATAAATGTTTAACTCCATAATATTGGGCTGTTCCACTGCATATATGAATATAAAATTAACCATTTACATTTAAATATATATAAAATATTTAAAGAAAAGTACATACCATATGCTCTCTATTCGTACTGAATGTACGACTACCGGATCAATGTGTCACCTTTTGCCTCCCCCAGTTTTGTCGACCAACTGATGATCTCCTCTAAAAACAACCACCCATACAGTGTGAACATAATCCATCCCAATCCTAAGATGAAATGTAATCAGGTTAGTGGGCATGATATGACTCATCAAACTCTATCACTCCAGCTTTCTCTATTACTTTCCTTCTCAAATGATGCAAAAACTAACTACATTGCTGACGTATAGTCCCCTACCATGCCTTCCAGATAGCGTCACACATTCTCTCATCGATGGGATACCATAGAACCTACAAATCATTTATAATATCAAGTTATTAATTAAATTAATTTCAAATTAAATATTATATATTTACATACCAACCAATGATCAAACATGCGATGTTTCACATCAATGAGAATATGATCCCATGAGACCCATGCTTTAGGAAAATAATTGTGCAATATAGTGCTCCCCTGTCTAGTAGCTATATGTGTAAAGATGTAAAAAAAGAAAAAATAATCAAACAATTAGTATATAAATAAATTATTGAAAACTAACTAAAATATATAGGTAAATATACCTCTCCATGAATGGATTGAAGACAAGATGTGAACATCACTTGGGGATTGGGTCATGAATCATCAATTGCATAATAACACAACCCCTCTGATTCCCCCTTGAACCGCCAGTAGTTAGAGGGTCAGATGATCCAACATCCTTTTTCAAAAGGTAGATCAACTTCCTACAACAAATGATATGTATCCTCATCCATCTAAAACACGAAATGACTATTGTAATCAAGAAATTGAAAATAACTATCATATATAGATATATATTATATATGATTATAACTAGCATTTTACTATATTAATGTTCATTTTCATCCTCATTTTAATATTTGACGATGTCAATGTCTTCATATTCCACCTCAGCATCATCAATTTTCATATGAGTTCCAGTTTCAACATTTATTGTCAATTTAAAATTCATTTGTAACATCATTAACATCATCATCCCCATCAACCCTTAACCATGGGGTGTCATCATCGATATTCATGTATCTTCGTGAAAAATATGGATTCAAAGAAGTCTCTTGAAAAATTTCAATTCCTTCCACTTCAGCGGAACCACATTCACTGTGAGTAAAATAATTTTCCCGATATTTAGTTTTTATTATGCTCCACCAATCACTCAACTCTCTTGAAGTAGCATAATATTTTTTATAATAAATTTTTTGTTCCTGATGATCCAATAAAAATGGTTCATTTACTACAAGAATACTTTTATATTTAATATCAACGATTTTATGGGTCATATGAACACATAATCCTCTCTCAATATCCAACCACTAACATTTAAAAATCATTATGTAATGTTGTCCCATATAACATAGTTCAATAATTTCTTCTAATGGTATCTAAAAGTCAACTTTAGTTTCTCTATGATGAGATCCTCTCAAGAAAACACCATTATTCATTGTTTTTTGGATTCCCCATATGCATGTGTATGCAATAGAAAACCATTCACCACATATGTATTATAATAATTAACCATTTTTTGGGTGGTTACTCATTATAGAAAATAGATTATCAATTTTATCAACATGTTGAGATAACTGAAAATTTGTAAATCAATTATCAATATGACAGATAATAAATTGATTTTATATGTTAAACCAAAAATAATTTATGTTAACAATTTTTGAAACCAGTAGGAAATGTTTTTTTCCATTGTTCTTTATGAGCAGATGCTGTAATTTGTGGAAGTTGTTTCTTGATATAATTATCATATAACCTACAAATAAAATAAGATTAATTTACTGTAATAAAAATTATAGAATAAGTGATAGAAGAACTCATTGTACAAATGGTGTCATTTCTTCACAGTTGATAAGAATATATGTATAAGCACTGTGATGTTCATCATCTGAAATCCATAGTTCATGAACTCCACCGAAGCCAATTTTAGGCTTATTGAAAACTGATAATTGATTACCCATTTCATTATCAACATTTCCCTCCTTAAAATCCATATATTTCTATTTTGATAGATATTCATATTGAAATTAATGAAAGCATAAAAATGAAATTTCCTCTTGCAAATAAGATTCTACAATTGATCCTTCAATCGATGCTTTGTTATGTACTTTTTTCTTCAATTTTTGGATGCATCTATTGAATGAGTACATCTATCAGAACTATAATAGACCTCAAAATTTTGCTTCATTAGGGAAAATGTAATATCAAATGCTCTATTGAGTCAAACAAAGCTAGTGTGAAGATTTTTTCCAATTTATATAAAATTAAAAAAACATCTTCTTGCAGTCTTCTCAATGTTTCACAATCACTTTTCACCACAAAAATGTCTCGAAAAAGATATGATATGACTATTAGTGCATCTGAAATCATATAATTCATCAATCCATTTAATCTGATTGGTATAAGTCTTTTCATTATAACATGATAGTCATGACTTTTTAATCCGGTAATATGACCATTTCTGATAGATCTTCCCAAATTGGAAGCATAACCATATGGAAGTCTCAAATCTACAATCTAATAAAAAATAATAATTGATTCTCTTTAGAGAGTCTATAAGCTGCATTTGGATTCATTAACTTATTTTATCTTATATTTTCAAATAGTTGAAGTTCTTGTCGCCTTCAAATTTGGGTAAGATCTAATCAAGCCTTTACATTATCTTTGGTCATACCTAGTGTATCCAAAACTGTATGAAATAAATTATCAAAATTGTTATTCTCAATATTCATGACATCCAACATGTGATGGACAAATAAATCAGACCAATATAGTAGATCCCAAAAATGCTCCGTTTTATCCAATTGTGTTCTTTCCCAAAGCCACTAATTTTCTGTTGGTTTATTGTTGATACAAAAGTGATTTGGGGTAATGAAGAGACATTTGATTTTAACTCTATACCTAAGATCATTGTTTGAGGTTCATCTCTTTCAATTGTTCCTTTTCTAAAATGATATTTTTTCCTCTAAAAAGGATGATCACCTGGAAGGAATTTGCGGTGATAGTCAAAAAATAAGGGGTTTCCATTGACTAGCATAAATGATTTGCGGTCTCTCATACATTATATACATGATTTTGGACCTTGTGTACTCTATCCAGATAACATGCAATATACTGGGAAGTCACTAATTGTCCACATCAATGTAGTTTTCAGAAAGAAATATTATTTCACAACGACATCAAATGTACTAACACCATTACTTCACAATGGATATAACTCATCAATCAATGGTTTCAAATAAACATCAATATATTTTTTGGATATCCTATAATTAATAAGGTCAAAAATATATATGGTTAATTAATCAAAATCCAATGAGGTAAATTGTATAGAGTTATAAAGACATTCCAACATAAATACTTACTACAATAAAAACCAAATGGACAGAAGCCATTAGTAGAAAAACCCAATCACACATTTCGAGATTCTAAAGAAAAAGACGGATGCACTTGGTTCAAATGTTTCCATGAATCACCATCAGAGGGATTATTTAAGGGTTTATCGGTTGGAATATTGGTTTTGTTCCATGAAGTCAATGATGATGTGTTCTGAGACATAAATAAATTCTTCAATCTGGGTGTAAGCATTAAATATCGCAATTGTTTTACAGGAATCAATCCAGACTTCCCTTATTGAGCCTCTTTATACCTTGATTTTCCACATGTAGGACAACTATCCAATAACTCATTTTCACCATAATATAAAATTCAATAATTTGAACATGCATGAATCTTATGATAACCAAGACTAAGATTATGAACCAACCACTTTCTCTCATAGAAATTTATAGGCAGTACATTTCCATCATGTAGTAGTGTTTTTACTAAATATAATATCTGACTAAAAAATAAATTTGGCATTCTATTATCTGATTTAATATCCATAAATTTAGTAACTACTTCAAATATTCTTATCTTGTAACTAGGATATATGGGATCCTCAAAAGACCTCAATAACTCATAAAAATGAGATGGTTCCAACTTTGGAGTTAAATTTATATCATCCCGAGTTTCATCTTGTCAAAAAGATGGACCTGCCACATCATGTACTAAATTCTGAAACCGTGCAGGATCCAAAACCAAATTATTAGTATCTTCTCTATAACTATGTTTACCATGTTGATAAAAAAACATAATCTAGTTGAAAACCAAAATGAAATAAATGACCCCCAATGTTTTCAAATGTTTCAAACTTCGTCAGATCAATTTTTTTACAAGGAAACCTAGTTGTCCCTTCTGAATTTTTTTTTGGTTTTGATGATGCAAATGATTATAAAGCTTCAAAACCCTCAATATATACATAATTTAAACTAGAACCATTTGGATTCATATAATGATTTATCCAAGATCGATCATCTAATAATGATTTCTTTCAACTTCCTTGTTCCATATTTCTCTAAAAAATATAAAATAATTAATTTTTTTTGTATAATTTGATATAAGAACAACATTATACAAAAAACTGAAGACAATTAAATTCCCCTTTTCTATCAAATTATAATAATTTCTATTATTTCATACTTGTTCGTCGTATTTTTTTAAACATTTATACTAATCTACATGAACATAAAATAATTTTTATGAATTACCACTAATTAGTATTAATTACATCTAATTTGTACTAATAAATACTAATTATCGGTGACACAATCTCAAATGGATTGACGAAAACTCTTTTACCCGACGACTCATATCCATTGTCTACGATCAAAATTACTATGAAAAATCTGCACCGACATATAGATATCCATGTCTGTGTGAATGAGGATGGAGAGAAGGGAGGCCCTGCTGTGCTACTCTTCATTATCATGTATATGAAAATGGATATCGGTATGTTAGAGGAGATTTTCCATAGTGATTTCATTAGAAGAAAGTTGCAAGGAGACGAGTCGTTGAAAAAAATATCCTCTTTTTTCCGACGACTCATCTCCTTGCAACATTCTACGACTGAAATCAGAATGAAAAATCTGTTTCGACATACGCATAACTATTTTCGTATACAAGAGAATGGAGACTAGGAAGGCCTCGTCATGAGGCTCTCTATTCTCGTGCATACAAAAATTATATTTCTACACGAGGAAAGATTTTTCATAGTGATTTAAGTGGGGGGAAATTTAATGGGGATAAGGAATTTGAAAAAATGGAGTCTCCAATCCGATGGAAATTATTCCAATTTATTACAATTTGTTATAATTTATTAGAATTTCTCATTAATTATTTTTAATTATTTCTAATTATTACTAATTACTGCTAATTATTACTATTTATTACTAATTATTACAATTTATTAATAATTTTTAGAATTATTATAACTAATTATGAATTATTACCAATTATTGCAATTTATTACAAATTATTGCAATTTATTACTAATTATTTAATTTTTTTACTAATTATTGCAATTTAGTACTAATTATTGCAATTTATTACAAAATATTTCAATTTATTAATAATCATTAGAATTTATTACTAATTATAACTAATTATTAGAACATATTACTAATTGTTAAAATTTATTAATAATTTTAACTAATTATTTGAATTTATTACCAATTATTAGAATTTATTTCCAAATATTATAATTTATTACTAAATATTAGAATTTATTACTAATTATAACTAATTATTATAATTTATTACTAATTATTAAAATTTATTACTAATTTCAACTAATTATTAGAATTTATTACTAATTATTAGAATTTATTACTAATCATAAATAATTATTAGAATTTATTACTAATTATTAAAATTTATTACTAATTATTACTAATTATTAAAATTTATAACTAATTATTAGAATTTATTACTAATGAATACTAATTATTAAAATTTATTAGTAATTATTAGAATTTATTACTAATTATTACAATTTATTACTAACGTTTACTAATTATTAGAATTTATTACTAATTATTACTAATTATTACAATTTATTACCAGTTATTTGAATTTTTAACTAATTATTACAATTTATTACTAATTATTACTAATTAATGCAATTTATTACTAATTATTACAATTAATTACAAATTATTAGAATTTATTTATAATTATAATGAATTATTAAAATTTATAACTAATTATTTGAATTTATTACTAATTATTACAAATTATTACAATTTGGTAGTAATTATTAGAATTTATTACTAATTATTAAAATTTATTATTAATTATTAATTACAATTAGAATTTTGTCCTAATTATTACTAATTATTAGAATTTATTACAAATTAGTACTAATTATTAAAATTTATTAATAATTATTAAAATTTATTACTAATTATTAGAATTTATATTTAATTAATATAATTTATTTCTAATTATTACTAATCATTTCAGTTTATTGCTTATTATTAGAATTTATTACTAATTGTTAGAATTTATTACAAATTATTAGAATTTATTACTAATTATTAGAATTTACTACTAAAAATAACTAATTATTAAAATTTATTACTAATTATAACTAATTATTATAATTTACTACTAATTATTAGAATTTATTACTAATTAAAACTAATTATTAGAATTTAAAACTAATTATTAGAATTTATTACTAATTATAACTAATTACTAGAATTTATTATAAAATTTTAGAATTTATTTATAATTATTAGAATTTATTTCTAATTATAACTAATTATTAGAATTTATTACTAATTATTACTAATTATCAGAATTTATTACCAAATATTACTAATTATTAGAATTTATTAATAATTATAACTAATTATTAGAATTTATAACTAATTATTACTAATTGTTGGAATTTATATCTAATCATTGTAATTTATTACTATTTATAACTAATTATTAGAATTTATTACTAATTATTAAAATTTATTTCTAATTATTGCAATTTATTACTAATTATTGCAATTTATTACTAATTAGTGCAATTTATTACTAATTATTGCAATTTTTTACTAATTATTGCAATTTATTACTAACTATTAGAAATCATTGCTAATTATTAGAATTTATTAGAATTTATTAGAATTTATTATAATTTATTACTAATTATTCGAATTTATTACTAATTATTATAATTTATTACTAATTATTAGATTTTACTACAAATTATTAGAATTTATTACTAATTATTACTAATTATTAGAATTTATTACTAATTATTAGAATTTATTACTAATTATTAGAATTTATTAGTAATTATTAGAATTAATTACTATTTACTGGGATTTATTACTAATTATTAGCATTTATTAGTAATTATTAGAATTTATTACTAATTATTAGAATTTATTATTAATTATTATAATTTATTACTAATTATTATAATTTATTACTAATAATTTTCAATTTATTACTAATTATTGCAATTTATTACTAATTATTCGAATTTATTACCAATTATTCAAATTTATTACTAATTATTAGAATTTATTACTGATTATTAGAATTTATTACTAATTATTATAATTTATTAATAATTATTCGAATTTATTACTAATTATTAGAATTTATTGCTCATTATTACTCATTATTACTATTTATTACTAATTATTAGAATTTATTCCTAATTATTACTAATTGTGGAAATTTATTACTAATTATTGCAATTTATTACTAATTATTACAATTTATTACTAATTATTAAAATTTATTTCAAATTATTACAATTTATTACTAATTATTACAATTTATTACTAATTATTACAATTTATTACTAATTATTATAATTTAACACTAATTATTAGAATTTAATTCTAATAATTATTAATTAATAATATTTATTATAATGATTATTTATTAATACTAATCTATACTAATCACACGTAATTATTTGTAAAAATAAACATAAACAATGATAAATAAAACTACATAATTCTAATTTAATTTAACTAAAGTAATCGACAATAATTATAACCAAAATAAAATAAAATGAATTAAGTAAAAAATAAAAGAAATAGATAAATACCTTAAAACTGAAGCTTTCGAAAGATATAAGCTGCAAATAATGCCCCAAATTAAAATTTTAAACTTTGAAAAATTTTGAGAGAAAATTTTCCACTAGAGAGAGAGATGAGTAGAGAATTGAGTGGAATGAGAAAAAAATGGATGAGGGTATATAAATGTTAGATTAGTTGCGACAAGATTATTTGTGAAGGGACTGCTATCGCAAATAATACCATTTGTGATGAGTCTCGTCGCAAATGTCCACTGCCCCTATTAATTAGGGGCAATGGTTAAAAATTCTTTTGCGACTAGCCCCGTCACAAAAGAAAACCTTCCGACATAGTATTTGCGATGTGATATAAATCATGTCGCAAATACTAAAAATGATGACGCGTTTTTGCAACCGGCTATAATAGCCCATCGTAAATACCCTTTCCCGCGGTTTGGCCCACAAGTCGCACCAAACCTTTTGCGACAGGAACCATTGCCCCGTCACAAAAGCCTTATTATTTGCGACTGATCAGTGCTCCTTTTGTAAAAAAGCCCTTCCGACAGACTACTTGCGACAGGTCAGTGTCTAATCGCAAATGACCCATCGCAAATGCCCACTTTTCCCATAGTGGGAGTGCTGTTAATCCACTGAAGAATATATCAAATTTTCTATTGTTGTTGGTAAGAAAACTAGAGATGTATCCTTCAAGCCTTATAGAATTTTCATTATAAATTGTGAATGATTAATTGTCCTTTTTCATAGGATCTAGAAACTCTCTTTCTATCATTGTTGGAAATGTTTAGGGGAATTCATGTTAAGAAATATCTTCTTAAATTCATCCAAATTAATTTCATCCAATTCATCCTTTGGCTTAGTATTATTTATCAGTTACTTATATTGATTGGATTCTCCATCGAAATGATAGAAATCCAAAGTCACATTTTCCTTTTCAGAATATTGGAGAATATGATGATATTTTCTACTATTTTAACCCACTGTTCTATGACAAGTGGATTGGATGATCCATAAAATTTTAGTGGTTGCTTCCATATAAAGGACTTGATTTTCAGTTTCTACTTCGTTGATTGAGGACATTCTACATTGTTTATGTTATTGTTAAAAGCCCGAGACAGCTAGGTTAACATCTCCATGATGTATTGAACTCCCCCCAATTGCATTTGGAATGGAATTCACAAAATCATTGCATTGTCCCTCAAATAGATTGTTAGTGTAGTTTCTCCTAGTTCTAACAATATTCTAAAGTAGAGATGGTTTTGAGCAAACATAGGTCAACAATGAATAAATAATAAATTTATTCTTAAGAACAACTAAATTCTAATGTCCCTTCTTATTGGTTTCTATGTCTTAGCCTTTAACATAAATGATACTTTTAGGATCATTTAATTTAATAATTTTCTAAAATTAAAACGAACAATTACCTTAGCTATATATCCTTCAAAATGGTTTGTATTGGATTTTTTACTAACCAAAGAATATCCCCTAGGAGTTTCAAACTTGGTGTGCAGTTAGGGTACACTCACATTGCACCTGAATGATGGATGAGATATACTTGTCCAACTCTTTCGGGGTTATTTCCTCTAGATTAATCTATATCAAAACCACATCCACATGTAGTATCCAAACATGTATTTTATTACTCTGAAACCACAAGATATTATAGTTTAGAAAAACATAGGTTGATTTGATATACATATAATTATCCATAGGCGTTTCCACTAACTATTTCTATTCTAAATTACAAAATTAACAAAGCCATTTTATGATTCTAACTATAGTTATGTGGCTTTTTATTACTAAATATTACATCAATTATATGACAAACACCATAATATGATACAATCTAGGATCCGAAGGTTTAATATTTGGGGAAAATCAGGCTCAATCATCACTTTTACATAATAAAAATAAAATATTACTTAAAATTCTTATTCATTCCCTTCTCAGGGCGCTCATATTATATTTAGTACATGTAATCATCTAATGATATACATCCAAGCAATGGGTGTGCAAAAAGCCCAGTATGGGGGGAATAACATGGGATGAATAAAAGACATGAATCAAAAGTACATGTGTGTTAATAGTCAATATCATCATATCATAAGAATATGATCATAACCATAATCATGAGGGAGACATTTTATAATGGCATGGAATGTGTAATATGCATATAATGAAACATCATGTCAATGTGGCCAAATAACGCACATAGTTGTGGACAAAGCTAACATCATGTTCACGCATAACATATGTTCACAAATAACATCATCATCATTATGAAGAAAGATAGAATCATACTCACACAAATTCATCATAATATAATGAGATGTATGACATTACCCAATGCATTAGAAGGATATATAATTCATGGCCCAAACATCACTTCATAAATGATCCTAATCTTTCATCCCACATAAAACATATAACAATCATAGTTATGAAAAACCCCAAGGAGTAGAGTGGTTTTTATTAACATTCCATATAACATTCATTCATTAATAACCATTGGGTTTCCCAAAATAAAAAGGGATATTATACTTTAACATGAAACATCATTATTCTTTAGTTGTGAAGAAATAACTCAAGAGTAAAATATGACATTTTTGATATTAATGCCTTATTTTTATTTTTTTATTAGAAATTTTATGAAACGAATAGAACATTAATATACCAAAAATTAAATAGAAAATGAATTCTAATTATATATTATGTATATATATATTGAAATATGATGGGAGAGAAGGTTGACCCAATTAAAAGATGTTGGGTTTGCGATTCCATTTACCTTAAATCCCGCATTATTTCTTTGACTTTCTATCTTCGGAATAATAAAAATAGGATTAATGAAACATATTTCTAAAAGTTAGATATCTTAACTTGTTCCACATTATAATGATTATAATTATTGAATTATATTTTATAGTATTATTTGTTAAACATGTATTGTTTTGATATTATCTTTTCATTAAATTTTCCCAAAACATCCCAAGGCGTTCTATTGGTGTTTAAATGGAGGATTTTTTAGATTACTGGCTTCTAAATCATAGGAATAGATGGATTTCCAAAAGGAGGTGCTATGGGTATTTATTCTTTAGAAGGGAGATATTTTAAGGATTATATATTGAATAATTTGTTATGACCAAGGTAATCCTTGAAATAGTGATATCATTGAAAGTAAAATTTATTTTAATCAAATAAAATTATTTTAAGACATTCATACCCACTAAAATATTAATTTACTAGTTTAATAAAAAATAAATGTGAAAAAAATGAGAAAATAATTTTTTATGTAATACTTTTCACTTTAGATACTAGAAAAAAATTTTAGGTTTGGAAAATACATTTATTCAATTTTACTATCACAATTTTCAATTTAAATGTGTTTTTCTCAAGCCTCATGTTCTATTAATGATTAGTTCATTGCTATATAATGAATGATGTAATTTAAGATACACCCTTTATGAAGAAAACTATATTTGTATTATTCACAAGAAAATTGAATTATTTCTGAAAATCAACAAAGAATAACCAATTAAAAATTATTATGTTCTGAATTTGGAATTGAAAATAATTTTAAAAAATAATTTTCCAACTTAAGTATTTGTAATTTTATATATAAATATTATGATTTTTTAGAAATATATAAAAACAGTGTTTATTAAAAATGTTCTTATAGATTCTTTGAGTTTTTAATATTGATATTTATTTTATAGCATTATGATATTTATATTTTCTAAAATTAATTATGATAAATATTATCTAAATTTAATTTTATTATTTTGGGTTCTTATTACTATTCCAATGATCAGGTTATAATTCCTAATGGTTTGGTTACTATTCCCAATAGTTAGGTTACTATTCTAATGGTCACATTAATATTCCAATAGTCACATTACATTGCATAAATATTAATCCATTACCTAATTAAAAATTCATTTCAATTACTCTAAATATTCTATATTTTCGTTTTCTAAAAATGTCTATTGGTTTATTAACATTATCTTTCTTTTGTGTATTATTTTTCGTGGGGTAAATGGTTCTATCAAACTTGTGTGATCCCATTTTTCCCATTCTAGGTTTTTTTAAATATATTTTCCGCTTGTAATATATTCAATTATAATAGGTTTATTAGTAGTAATATTTAATTATTTTCATTAATAAAATATTTTTTTGTTTTTCTTTCTATGTGTTTTTTGTTTATAATACTATATAATATAATATACTACAAATTTATTCATAAATAAAAATATCATTAATAAACTCTAGGTCATTTCACATTGTATCAGAAAATACCTATCCAAATTCTTCCCTTACATAAAAACCAATATCCTAGAGTCCTTGGTATGATCCTAAAGACAATATAGGAAGGTTTTTTTTGTAATCATAAAGTAGTTTTTAGAAAAAGATGTATCTTTATTAACCAAGAATTTTATATTATTTATTCTTCTACCTCCATAATTATTTATTAAAAAACTATTCCATAATAACATATATATATATTATATTTAATATGATATTTTTAGGTTATAGGAAATTCTAATATCCATATCTCCTTCAATCAAATGGGATACAAACCAGTTGTTTTTTTGTATGGTGAACTACCGCCTCACGCACCAACATGATTTGTTTTCCATCAGCACCTCTCATGTTTGACTGTAATGATGGATTTAATATATGTATATGTTTTTTGTAATATAATTATACTTCAAGAATTATAATAACACATATAAATTCTTACATTCCATTTTTTTGGGGTATGCAGTAATGCCACTAGTGTGTATAGAGGACTACCGCATCACAAAGTGATTTAATTTATTTTAAACTTAAAACATATATGGATGAATATAATGATAAAATTAATGAGTTTATGTCATATTTAAGACCTAAAAATACCTTTTGAAATATACTATCACATATATGTCCATATCATCCATCCCATTAAAAAATAATATCATCCATCGTGTGTTTGGCGGACTACTGCCTCCCAAACCGATGGGACAATTTATTCATTTCAATTTTACGTGGACGGTAATAAAGAAAGATTAAATGAATATATTATATATATATATGATATAAAAACTATTCAATCATGTTTCATTATTATATAACTTTATTTTGTTCCTTCATTTCTTGAGAAACGAAAACATCATTCATGCATATGTATAGCCTACCATCTCCATAAACGATGTAACTCATTTTTGAATATATAAAATTTATGAATGATTATACATATATATATAATAAATAAAAATGGTATTTAAATAATGAATAAATGTATATATATTATTCAACCATGATTAACATAGAAGTACCAGTACTACTGAAGTGAAACAAACAAAAAAATGAATCTGTTAATACTAAGAACAATGATTTTGACACGGAAATGATAATTGACTAGTAATAAACGTCTATAAGTGAGAAATATATGGTATGAAATATATGATTACGAGTTTTAAATAGTTTTTTTTTAAATTTTAATAGATTTTTTATAAATGACGTTCGATCATGAACGAAGTATGTCATACCTATGTTAAGGGGTTTCTTAAATGAATTCCCAATCATTGGGTTAAAATTCTACTTCATTGATTATGCTAGTCCATGAATATGAGTGGCATGAACATGGAATGGACTGCATTTCATTTACACATTTATTTTTTGGATCAAAATTTTTTCAAATAATTTTTCATTGATTGATTCTAACTCTATTGATTCTATCTTTTTATAGGTTTTCTCATCTCACTTTTACATTCTGAGGTTATATGCCATATTCACCATTTATTTCATTTTTTGGGTTTATTTTCTACATATTTTATATGATATATCATGGATAAAATTACATTAATGTTATTTAATATTTCATTTGAGGTTATTTATTGCATTTTAATTATTATTAATATGTTACTAATGTGGTAATGGTTTATTCAACAATCTCACCATTATTTAGGAATGTTTATGATCAAGTCTCTCTTGAGGAATGTTTTCATATTTCATCATAAACGTACACTATATTCTTATCCTATAGTTATTCATTTTATTTTCCATTAATAGTCCATTTTACTCTCTTTGGTACTTAAAATTATGTTAGACAATGTTTTTAAGAAAAGATGACTTTATTTCTCTCTTTGGTCGAATATCCTTTTTCTTCCATATCTAGGTTTTCTAAAGTAATTTTAAAATTTTTAACACTATCCAAATGATTTATTAATGAAATTTCTACCCATTAAGGTATTTATTGGAAAAAAAATTATATGGAATAATGTTTTTTATTAACAAGGTACTTTTTCACTTTTCTTACTAAAATGTGAATGTAATCTTTGACTTAACATGCACGACATGTTTCAAATTTCTAATCTCTTACCACAAAATTTTTTAATTACACAATATTATGTTTTAAAATAAGTTATAAAATAAAATTACTTTTATGATGTTATGTGATCTTTTCGTTTTTAGAAATATGATTTTTAATGTGGAAAGGTTATGTTCATCAAGAATGTTTTTAGTGTTCTTTTTATGGAATTTGTACTCATCTGCATCCACAAAACTTATTTCAATTATGCTACACTAGTGATTTGATTTAATGATACTATCCACATAATTTTTATTGATGGTTTATGATCAGTTTTATTATTGATATAATATTTTTATACCATTCTCCATATTACTCTTAATGGTTTTTGATTATGTATATTGATTTTCATAACATTGTTCATTATGTGTGTGGGTTTTTCAATATATGTTTTTTGTATATTATGTTTCAATAATTTAATTTTAGGAATTAATTGGACTTATTATATGACAGGGGGAATTGTAGTCACTCAATGCACTTTTAGGTATCATGGGACATACTATTTTGGGTATTTTGGAAATTCCCTTAAATTTATGTAAGATTTCTTCACACAATGACTTGACTATAAGTTCATGATATCTGAAATTATGTATTCCCTAATTATTAGATTAGTTATTGATATCAATGTGAATGTTCATATAGATAGAATATCAATGGATAAGTCTCATGTTCTTGTGGGTATATATATGAAATTATTTTGTCATCACATATTCCTTACATATTATGAGTAGTTTATTTGCCAAAAGGCATGTGTTTTTAGTTATTTATATAGAAATATTGATTATTCCTTCTTCATTAATGAAAACATCAACTGTACACATAACCATAATTAGCATTTGAACTCACACCATACTTATGTTTCCATCAATAGGATTCCTAGAAGTGTTTTATGATTAATATTAAAGGATATAAAAAGGGGAAAATGGTGTTCTGAAATAAATTACTATGTTTTATTTTATGTTTCAATTGTAATATAAGATACAACTATGTATCTAGTTATTTAGGACAAAAAACTATGCAACCATTTTGGATAAAATTCCATATATCTTGTTCCAATATAATAATATTACCACCGAATCTGGGTCACTGGGGTTGAGGTCTTTATAACTGGTATCAGAATAAGTTCAGTGTTAACATTGGAAACTATATTTAGGAAAATATAGATTACATAACATAACATTGTAACTAAATTTGTGGGTAAGACTATGTATTGGAAAACAACTTAAATGTTTTTTTAACATAGATATTACCTGGGTTTCCATGAAATTCATACATGTCTTGATACTACAATGGGATGTTGTTGAATAACAGATGCACCTTGGTGTAATCACTATAAAAAGACATAAAATTCATGACTTGATCATTTCCCGACACATAAAAACAAGCATTACTACATATCTAGTATGAAGCTTAGGGATGATATGCTTGGGTTATTTCAAATTTTGTCAATAAACCATTATAAAGAATTTGAAAGTAAAAATTTATTTGGAGACATTTCAAGGGAATCCATGTTTACGATTGTGATATTAACAATGCATTAATTTTTCAGTTTATGTTATGTGTTTCAAAAGTTTTATGTTTAAATGTTATGTTTCCCAATGTTGTGATGTAATCTACTGTATTCCATCACCTAGATAATGAATACGGAACCATATCAATGTGTGTAACTTATACAGGGATATCCCCACCAAGAAATTTAGTGAATCTATAACTAGAGAAGTTGTTATATTTGAACAAACAGAAACCATTTTAGTGTATCTAACTCAGGTTATGAGCATTAAACCTACCTATATAGAGTATCCTCTTGGTCCACCATGTATTGTAACATTGTTAGACTACATCATGCATTAAAACCCTCTATAGTTCAAGGGTACTAAAAATAATTTATTAAATACATTTTAAAGAACCATTCTTGGAAAAATATTTTACTTGTGAGTAAAGAGTGGATATGGAGAGACAATTATTCAGTCTAAGACAAATGGAAGATAAAAATATCACCAAGAATGAATCCAAAATTACAAGGTTTTTGAGGTATGATTCAGACTATATACGTAATCCAAATAGAAATATTGATAGTAACATTGATGAGATTTATTCAATCCTTAGAAAGGGACTAGCCACCAAAACATTATCATCAAATGAGAACATAATATCATGTTTAGTCAAGATAGATAATGAATTATCCAAGTCTCAATGTTTTTAAGAAAAGAAATATAAGAAGCATGCTTTTTTAAATAATGGAAAAAAAGATCCGAAAAAATATAATAAGTGATAAAATGATTTTCTAGCATGTTATAATTATGGAAAGAAACATCATAGTAAATACATGAAGGGAATGGGATATTTATTCAAGTGTTGAAAAAAGGTCATCAGGAATGTGAATGTAAGGGAATGAAAAATATTATAATGTTTAGTGTTTCAACAACAAGTAAATGGGGAAAAGTAAAATCAAACTCCCTAGATCACTGGAATATTCCTCAAAGTATACTACAGGATCAAGGTTACACTCATGATATTAATATAGCTTAAGTGTAATGATTAAGGTTCTTGTGTATTCATATATATTAATTATAGAATATAAGTATCTTATCAATGTTATAATAATGATTGGAATCATGAAGTATTTAATGAATGTGTTAGTTTTTTATGAATATATTTCTTTAGGTATGATTAATATAAGAGTTATGGATACCATAATGGGTTTATGAGTTTATAGATGGTTATAATTTCAATATCTTATGTAGTATTTATTGATTCATTATATGATGGATTTTTTATCATGATTATAGACATTTTAGAGATGTTTTTCATAATATAACCCATCAGTTTAGAGTAAGTTTTAGTGAAAATGTTATTTAAGGTAAAATACAATTATATTTAGTGGAAATAAGGTAAAATTTATTGATAACCATTATGGTTTATATTATGTTTTATGTTGATTTAATTATAGGTTATCACAATTTTGGATCATTATGGGAATTATATATATAGTTTTGGATGATGTATAAATCACATTCCTACTAAATGTATGTCACATATATAATGGTCTTGGGGCTTGAACCTGTAACCAAAGGGTAATATGTGTGTAGTTCCAACCACTGGAATACAAGATTTTATAGTTAATGTGATTTTTTTATTAATTTTTTTTATAGATAGATACTTAATGAATGGATTGTGTTTATCTATGTGTGTTATTTGATACCATGTTATAATCATCTTGGATTTGGTAAATATTTAGAGTAAGAAGTAATGACTCCTTGATGTTATGATTTGTAAAAATATTATTTTAGTGCTTCAGGAATGAAAAATTCATATAAATTTCTATGAATAAGAGATGAAGTGGAAATAGTGAAAAGTAAAATAATAGGATTAAAATTTTATTATGGAGGGTAATGAAATAAGGATAATACATTTTCTCTGGATCTCCATCATGATAGTAAAATGATCCACCAAAATTAAGAAAAATTATCTTTAAATTAAAAGATACAATTTCACCTTTATTTTGGATGAATCGATTGTCTTTTCACCCATTATTAATTTATGGATTTTAGGTCCTTAAAATTCTACAAATGATGTTATCTATTACTCTCCATTATTATTTATTCTTTTTCTATATGTATACATCTTCACTTCCCACCAATTTTATCCTACATGGAAAACATGATATGTGTTATTCAAGATAACATTCATGCTTACCCTTACAAATTATTACAAGGATGATTTCTTAACCCTTTAAAAATGACGGTTTTCTCAAAAAAAAATCAAATTTAAAGCCCATGGTTTCCAAGAACATTTCAAATTGATATGACATAATTTATTAACAATATTGAGAATGTTCCACCCCATAATTTTAAAAGAATAAAATTATATTTCATAGGGTTTTTGACATGAAACACAAAGAATAAAAGAGAATGTAAGTCCTAGATAATTTATGTTATATTTATTTTTAATTAAATTCAATCTCTTTAATATCTTTTGATACATGAAACACCTTGTTAATGTGAAACATGATACTTTATTAAAATAATTTTATTTAAACGTGGCCTTTATAACCTATATATTATGATGGAGGGTATTGATATGTATAAATATAATATTAAATATTTGATTTATGAATTCTAATTGGATATTAATTGATTATAAATGAAAAATTATATTTTCATGAAAAAATACTTTTAAGATAAAGTAAATTTTTTTCTAAAAAACTATTTTGTCATGTTTTATGCACTGATTTTAAATATATTTTTTAAAAAATTAATGAAATATATTTCAATAAATAAAATAAATTTTTTAAATAATATTTTTATAATTATATTTCAGTTTATAGTAGGAATGTTTTTTAAAATATATTAGTTTAATGAATAATGAATAATACAAGATTTTATTAAGATATGACATTTATTTTAAATCATTTAAAATATTCAAAATTTTATTATATTGGTTTAAAAGAAAACATGTATGAATTAGAAATTAACTAAAATTAATTAATTGTAATTTAAATCATATTTAATTTTTATGCAAAATCATTTTAAACTTCAAAATGTTTTCATTTGTAAAACACACATTTTCGTCACATATGCGTGTTTACTTTTAAAATAAATTTTACCCAAAGTATGATTGGAAGTTGAAAAAATTATTTCAATAAATTTAATCTGATTTATTAATATTATTTAATATGGAAAAATTAATTTTTAAATATAATGAATAGATAAATAGTAAAATTAATTTCCATAGTTAAGGTAAAAATGGGAATAATGGGGGGGGGGGGGGGTCAACTAAATAGATAATGGGTAAAAGGACCTAAATAATTTTCTAATTCCAATTTTATAGCATTATTTAAAACATATACCATATAATTATTTAGAATGGTACATTTTTTTCCTTGTTACATGATAAAAAAATGTGTACAACATTCTCATCTAAAAAATTCCATGTGTTCCTCTCACCCACTTATAAAAGGCCATCCTGTACCAACTACTCTTAAAACTTACAAATTACATTTTATAAGACAATATCTATCTAAATAACTCACTTATATCTAATGACACATAACAGAAGTGTTATTTATTATAAATATAACCTAATAAGTGTGTTGGAGTAAACCTAAAGGAGTTGTATGAATAAGGGGTAATGTTCTTAACTGTGCTATTTATCTTATTTTTTATTCCACCACCTTCAATTATTTAAAAAAAATTATGATATAATAATGAAATTATTTTCCCTATTCTGATATGTAATTATGTTAAGTAAATGATATATATCCATTTACAATTCCATCAAATTTGAAATGTAACAGTTGATCGTGTGTATAGTTGACAACCACCTCATGAAGCGACATATTTTTTTTCCATAGTTTCCTCTCATGGTGAGGTTAAATGATGTATTTAATATAAATATACGATATTTGGGATATAATTATACTGATAGAAATATAATTTCACTTATAAATTCTTAATTTACATTTCATGTGGCATATGATAACGTCGCTCATGTGTGAGAAGACTATTGCCTCGTAAAGCGATGTAAAACATTTTCAACATATAAATTACATGATAGTTAATAATGAAAATGTTAAATGAATATATTTAGTATTTATGAACTAATAAGAATTCTCAAAATATAATATCACATCTATCTTCTTACCTTCCAACTCATCAGAAAACAATACTGTTGCTCGTATGTACGTTGGAATACCGCCTCGTGAAAGGTTGTGATATATTTTCCATTTACATTTTATATGGATGGTAATAAGTATATATAAAATGAATATATATTTTATATATTACTTAGTAAATATTTCTTAATGGTTAATTATTATATAAATTTCATTAGTTCAATTAATAGTTATAAAATGAAAACATCATTCATGCATACGTATGTCCAACTATCTCCATGAACGGTGTTACTCATTTATTAATATATAACATTAACGAATGAATCTAAATACTTATATGATGAATATATATGATATTTATATCATTTTAACCATTATTTTTATGATTTAACTATGATTAACTTTTAAGGAATAGAAGTACCCAACCAAAATATACATGAAAAATGAAGTACTTACTACCCATAAATATGTTTTGGACATGAATTATTTATAAAAATGTAATAAAATAAGACAATTAAACCATATATGGTATGATATATCTGATTTTGGTTCTAATTTATATGTATAATAAGTCTATATTTATTATATAGTAGGCTCAAACATGCACAAAGCATTTCAAACATGAGGTAAGGGGTTTCATAACTCAATTTTCATTCATTAGGTTAAGAATCTACATAATTGATTATGATATGAACTGAATATGTTTGAAATCACTTATTGTTTTATTCCATTATGTGTCCACATGTATTTTTTGGATCTAAATTTTCAAACATTACCACTTAACATATTAATTCTCACTCTAATGATTCAGTCTATTTAAGGGATTTATTGCCTCACTTTTACTTCCTTGAGATATATGACATATTCACCACTTATTTATTTTGTTTGGTGTATATAATTAACATATTATACAATATATCACTCATATCTTTAACTTAATTTTATTTATAGTTTCATTTTATTTTAGTTATTTCACGTGACCTAAGATTCATAAGCTACAAAAGTTATAAGGGTTAATTTCATAATCTCACCGTTATTCAGGATTGTTTATATTTATATCTCCCTTGGGGAATTTATTTTTTATTTTATACTAAACCCAACATATTTTATTCTCCTAAATCTATTCATAAATATATTATGTAATAGTACCATTTTCCTCTCTCTTTTACTTAAAATGGTTTTATGGAATTTTTTTATGAAAAACTTTCTTTTTTTATCTCTTTGGTAAGAAATACTTTTTTCTTCCATATCCATATTTTTTAAAAATATTTTAAAATTTTTTCTAGCATTATATAAATAATTTATTATAGAAAATATTACCCATGATTTTATTTTTTAATTTTTTTAAATGGAATATTTATGTCATTTTCTAAACAAGTTATTTATTAAGTTTTGATAAAATAATGTGAAATGAATCTTTTTTTAACATGCACTACATTAACATAATTATATTTTGTCTTGGCCAATCCATGTTACAAAGATTAAATTATATGTTTTAAAATATATTTTCAATGAAAATTATTTTTACAATATTTTTTGATCTATTAGTTTTAAGAATATGAAATTCTAGGTGGAATGGATATTTTCACCAAGAATACTTTCAAAGATATTTTTATTTAATTTTTTCTCATAGATATAAAAAAACCCTTATTCCACTTATTCTCCATTGAGATATTTTTAAATGTTACCATCCTCATTATTTCTCTGGATGGTTTAAGATCAACATGACAACATATGTACTATTTTGAAACCATTTTCTATTTTACTCTAAATGGTTTATGATTATGTTTATCTATTAAGGAAACTGTTGACATTTAATATATTAAATTTTCAATAAAAATTTTTACGTTGATTTTGTTTCACCCCATTCTTATGAGGAATGAATTAGGATTAGTTTGTGGTGGGAATGGCCTGTAATATCCCCTTGAAGCATCGATAAGTCCCATTAGACAATCTGGTTTTGGTATTTGGCTTAGGCCTTTTCCCATTTATGTAAGATATCATGGGGAGATTACTTGATAGTATGTTTATGATGTCCTACATTATTAATTCCTTCATTATGAGATTATTTATTAATTTCCATGTGATTACTTTACTAGTTAGAATATCCATGGATAAGTTTCAAACTCATGTGATTATATATATGGATTTATTTAATCATCACTTATTATAGTAAAATTATTGTCAAGTAATTGAATAAGTGGATTTTTTTAGATATTTACATTTTAATATTTATTATTCCTTCATTATTAATTATAACATGCATTGTACTCATAACATTACTAGGGATTTGAGCTCTCCCCTTTCTTATGATTCCTATCCCTGGATGTTAGGAAGTGTTTATGATTGTTATATAGAGAAATGAAAAGGGAATAATAGTGTTCAAAAAGGAATAAATATTTAGTATCTTATGGTTCAATTTTAATATGAGATCATAGTATTTATCAAGTTTACCAAGACTACTAAACTATACCATCCTTTGGGATGTGATTCCTTGTATCTAGTTCAAATGTAATAATGTAACCACCATGTCTAGGTTACTAGGATTGAGGAATTTATAATAAAGGTGGAATATGATGTTGGGGAGTTAATAAGAATATCTATTTTATGGAATAGAATGATAATTGGATTATTTTTTCTCATATTTTTTCATAAAAAATATCCAGATGATTTAATTAAGATCAACGCATATTGTATTTAGAATTAACGGTGACTGAGATTGAAATGTAAATAATTATAGAGCTAATGTTATTCCTTTAATTATATATTATCTATTAAAGGATTCATAAATTTAATTCGTATGATAAATATGTAGACGATGTTCTCAATGTATATGAATTAGAGACTTCATGGGATTTAAAAACACTGGTAACAAGATAATTGCTTTTTTAAGGGACTATAATGGAAGAAGTTGTAATTGTGATGGATTATAAGTAATTCATTAGGATATTAATATAAAAAAAATAAATATTATTCATATTAATTTTGATACATATCATATTTAAAGTTATTAAAATTTTCCAAAAAAATAGACATTAACTTAGTGAAATGAATACTATAATATATCAATGGAATAACAGATTTTATATTGTTTTACATTTCAAAAATATAGTATGATGTATTTTGGAATGTAAATTCATAGGGGATGTTCAATAGATTATTGTAAATATAAATTTGATGGGTCATTATATGTTATAAATTTATATATTTCATAGTTAATTAGGATGAAAGATTAAATTTCATAGGGAAAACTAGAAGTTCAATATATAGAGGCCATTCATACATGTAAACAAAAATTATGAATGGAGAAACTAATTGAGAATATTTTAATTTAAGTGAAATACTATATTAAAATAAAGTGTGATATCTCAAATTAAATTATTTATTAAAAAAATATACATCATTTAATGAAAAATCTTATTAAAATAAAATAACACATAATAATGAAAAAAAAATTCAAGGGGTTGTGAAATTTGAGAATTTTTCAATCTAATATAAAATTGTAGACATATGTACAAATTAACATTCGATGGAATTATTTTTGATGCATTGATTAGTTGTTTGAGTTAGAAAGTATTCATTCACATAGATAATTTTATGAAGGTACCTCCACTATCAAAATGTGTTTTTTTTGTTTTTTCAAGAGTGATGTTTTCTGAAATCTATAGTTTCTCATGTTGCAAATCAATCATGTGATCTTAAAGAGAAATAATTTTAAATCATTAAATACTCTATCTAAATATGTAGGTTGTAGTAGGGTGATAGTGTTAATAGATTTTTTTGGTTGGAAGTGTAATGGCGTGCTTTCAATAAATGCAGATGGGGATATTGTTAAAAAAATTTGATAAAATCATTCTTAGTTTTAATTTTCAAAAATTGTTTTCAAATTATCTAGAATAATCATTGAATTTCTAGGTTTAATTTGAATTTTTTTGATAAGGGGTAGTGAAAATTGAATGTAACACCATAAGATTTTATTATATATTTTCCTTTAGAAAAAAGTAGGTTTCATTAATAGATTTGTTACAAAAAAACTAAGTTTAAATAAAATTAGATATACAATTGAAATATTATTATTTAATGTTACAATGACCATTTATTTTTTTGTATTAGTAGGTATAAATCAGAAGAACCAAATTATTATAATTTATTATTTAATCTTGAAAAACATAATTCATTGGATATAAATTTATTATAATAGAAAATAAATTCATTTTAATGTTAATATATGTTTTTATGAGATAATAATTATAAATACCCCAACCCAAGTAAATCAAATCTAATGATTGATTTATGGCATTGGAATCCGATACACAAAGTCATATCTTGAAGGACTGAATAGTTTAGTACTATTGTTAAACTATATGCATACATGAAAGACACATAACATTTTAAAAATAAAATAAGTAAATAATTTTATTTTATAAATCCATCATTCCCCTTAGTGTAAACCTGCATATCAAACATGATACAATTCCTAGTTTCCTACGGAAAATAATACATATGATAGGGGTGATCTAAAAAACTCAATATGGGGTAAGTACATCATATTATATAATGAATTAATATACAAAATCATCACCTAAAGGTAAATAACTTAAATAGATTCCATTTAATTAATAACATGAGAATAATATGGCATGAATAAAATATGGTCAAATAATTCCATATAAAATATCACATGATAATGAAACATAACCAGGGTTATTCTATAAATAGAATAATTGCCTGGAATATCAACAACTAATTTCATAATGAGAGAATAGAAAATTTTGGGCATCATAAAACTACCGTCAAGGATTCATCTAAGACACCATACATAAACTCATAATACTTTATCCAATACCCGAACTAGTTTATCTCATGAGTCATACTGATGCATAGAGGGGCTACAGTGGACCCCACCCATCACATAATAAGTCCAATGAATTCCTAGTAAAAAATGGAGAAACATTAAAAACATAAAAATTTATATTGAAAATCTAGAATATGTAATGTTAATCTATCCTACAATCAATAAAAATAACCAAAAACAATCCACAGAAAAATATTTTGTATGTTATTTTAAGACAATAAATAACTAAATTTAATTATGACACAATGATGATGCAGTGATAAATTTATTAAAGTAAGAATCAAATAAATGATATTAATAATATCAAAATAAATATAATTAAAAATATTTAATGCGATCAACGCATTTTATGGATGAATTTGACATGTTAGGGATGAGTAAATGTTTTTTTTGAAGTTATAGAGTTATTATTTTAAAAAAAAGTCAATTAATGAATTGTGTCAAATGAACATAATTCATAACATAAAATATAAAATATTTAATTAAATGATATATAATTTATAAAAAATTCAATAATTTGAAAACATGTTTAGATAAGTCTAAAAATGTCATTAATGACTCATAAATGTGTCATTTGTCATGTTATGGTAATTATTTTAACTTTCAAAATATAAATTATTAGATAAAACGGTAAGAGTTAAAAGGGGTTAAATAAAGATAAGGATTAAAAAAAATTCAAACTTCTAAAATTTTCATTGGATGATAATATTTCTCCACATACATATTCTATCAAATAAAAAAAATCAAAATTTACCCATCTGTAAAAGAAAATGAATTTATATTAATTTAACACTTTTAATAATCCCAAGAGTGCCTCTCCCATGTCCTATAAAATGGAACCTAATCATATATAATCATTACGCATCAAAAACCTTTTGGTTCATTGAATAAAATCCCAAAAACCTTCCTAGAATACCTCCCCACATTCTAAAGGTCTTATTTTAGGCGGAAAACTCTCCTTAGAGGTTTTAAGGTGTTAATAAAAGTGATTATCAAATGGAAAGGTAATGATTTTATTTAACTATTTATATTTTATTTCTTCTTAAACTTACTTAAATTCTTATTAATACATAATTAAATAATAACTCAAGTGTCCTCAATATACCATGATTATATTATGTTAATATCATCACCTAAATCCATCTTCACTTCCATTAAATGGGAAAATAATTAATCGTTCATGTGTACATGTGAACTATAACTTCCACGAACTGATATAATTAATTTTCCATTAACCGTCTACTATTACTAGTTAAAATGATGGAATTAATATTTATATGTGATATTCATGGCATATTTTTCATTTTATATCAATAATATATAAATTACATTCTTAATTTCAATGCACATAAATATGGTAACATCGTTCGTGCATACATTTTAACTGTCACCTCCACGAAGCAATTAGATTCATTTTTATACACCACATCAAATTGATAGTATATATAAGTCTATTTAAATGATTAATAATATATTAATTATTTTATTATAATTTTTTAAATATTATATAATACTTACCTTCTTTCCATAACAACCAATGAATGATATAAAATGTTACTCATGCGTATGTATAAACCAACCGTGTCCATGATTATAATGTTTTTCATTTTTCATAAAATTATATAAATTATTTGATTTAAAAGTATAATTGATGTATAAATGTGATTATTATTTCATAAATATTATTCTAGAGATAATTTAATCATGACCATTTTTACTGTTGACATCATACTATAGTCATATTGAACTCAAGTTCTGAATATTGATAGACATTTGACATGGATTTAAATATTTAAGTAATAGTTAATAATTTTAATAATTTATATAAAGGGAATAATAAACATGTAAAAGTTGTCATGAATGTATAAAGTTAACTTAAATTTATTATTTAGGATGATAATGGTTGTATGTGACAAGTCAGACTCAAGGTAAAGGGGATTCTTTTAAAACCCCCTTTTAAAGATACTCATTTAACTATTCTTACAAAATAAAAAATAAATGATTTTTAACATATATTCCATGTATGGAATTTCTGAAATTCATGTCACTTTTATGTTTCAATTTTTCCTTTACAAGTTTACCATATTATTTTAAAATAAATACTTTTCATTTATGAGTGCGTAGATTTGTAATAATGAAATGTGATTTCAAAATGGAAATTTTATTCGTCTATTATGCTTGTTTAATGTGTTATGATTATGTTACGGTTCATGGTAATTTATTATGTATATCAGTAGTTCCATGATATTCCAATGGTGGGTGAGCCAGTGATATCACTCTATTGAATTGGGCAATGATATGGAGTAAACTAGTTGAGTTTCTCTTAATAGATTTAGGGAATATACCATGGTGGGCATTCCAAAAGTTACCCTAAAGGTTACTCCCTATATAGCCATAAAATCTACAATGTCAGAATGACATGGATTCTACATGTTACCATTATGATTAATGTTTACCATTTATTTTATATAAATATTATTATTTCATGAGGTAATCTAATGAGTTTATGTTTTATGGTTGAAAAGTATGATTTTTTGAAAATGTTTCCATGAGTTTAAAATATACATGGACTAATGCTTTATTTAATTATTTCTATCCCTTATTAATAATTTTGTGCTCAAACCATGTTTTTTAATTTTTTACATGGGTTATAAGGATGGGTAAGGTAATAGAGGAATTCAATATGAATTTTATGAAGATTTTTGTTAATAAAAAGAAATCATGTTTTGTTTTAGAATGTTTTAATTTTTGAAAAATTTATAGTGAGTATATGAGTTTACATTGTAATATCTGAGTTGTTATGTTAAAGAAATGGAAAAATTCACTAAAACTATAAACTTGAAAAGGTCCTTAATATGAAAAAAATTAATTTCATTACTAAAACCCAAGATTATGTAATGATTAAGGTTGTGGCCTTACAATATGTTGGTGTGTAAACTAATGCATCATACTAGGAACCCTAGAAATAAAATTTCATAAATTATTACATTCCATATATACTTTTTTTATGAATTTCCTAAATTACATGAGGTTTTTGAGGATCATTGTTTGTTGTGTATTTTAGTGTGCTAATGATTCTGTAGGGATGAAACCTTATTTTAACCAATAGTTCCATGATAAATCCATGAGTCATTGGTTCAAATGGATGAATATTAGTTTTTTTGGTTGAGAGAGTCCCTCTATGAAACTTGGAATTGTATTTCACTTTATCAAACCACTATACATGACTTTTTACATCCTTTTCATGAACATATAGGCTATTTAGCTATTACATGATGGGAAAATATCAATATATAAAGAGTATGGGCCTTTATAAAATTAGATTTAGTGAGTCAATTAACTAGACTAAGTTATCGACCTATAAATAAAAAACATTGAGTTTAAATATATTTATGTTTTATAACATGAAGGCCATTGTTATATAAAGATAAAAAATGCAAAGTAATGGGTGTTTTACTCTATACCCTATATTCCACGCTCCATATATCAAACCATATACTATTTATATGAGGCCTTGACCCTAGACCTACATAAGTAGTTTAAAGTAGGCCATGTCTCTATAGGCTTCTATGACCTTTCGCATATCCTAAAACAATATCTAGGAGAAGGAAGAAATGTGTGATCCAATCCTAGATAGTTTTGAGATTTTCATTTCATTTATATGTTCTTCCTATCTATTGTAAATAATTTCTGAGGAGTGAAAAAGGTATTTTTAGAGTTATGCCACCGTAACTACCACATTTCATACACTAATAAATTGTAAAAGAACATGTTTCGAAGGTGGTCATCCTAGAACCATCTATAGTTCCTTATGTGTTACCTCATGTGGTACTTACTATAGATCTTCCACTGGGCACCGATTCTCATTTGCATGAGAGTTTGTTCCAGATTATTCATTCTATGTAGTGTGCTCCCCAGTCTTTCCCTACTATGGTAGAGATGACTCAACAGTTTTATAAAAAGTATCATCCCACATTCATGATTGATTGTGGACCTCAAGATACTGAGTCGTGGCTAGAGTCTATGGTATCAATATTTTACCATCTAGAGATTCCTTTAGAGTGGAGGGTCAAGCTCTCCATCTACATGATTTGTGACTCCATAAAGAATCTATGGGACATCATTTATCAAGATGAGCATCATCGTGGTATGGTGTAGTCATACACTATATAGCCTTCTATGATCACTTCTTTCCACAAATGCTGTGAGAGTAATTCTCTAGGGAGTTTATTCACCTCTTGTAAGGTGATCTGTCTATCTTAGAGTATTATACTCATTTTACTGGGCTAAAAAATCTATCTCAGACTCTGATTAGGGAAAAGTAGACGATTTCAATAGATTTTGATGATGGGATACATATGTTTTTTGGAAAAAGGTTAACTTATTTAGGCTAACTACCATTACATGGATAATGATGAAGGTATTTATTACATACTTTAATTTGAGAGAAGCTAGCAGTGTGAGCTAGGGTAGTTTATTTCTAAGGAAGGGTGATTTTTTATATGGCATCAGGAATCTTCGTTTTATGGGTTCACATGGAGGTGGTTCCATCCATGTGATACACATTAAAATCCATGTGGTTTGTTAATAATGTGTTTGAAAATTATACAAAAAGACCCAGTGCATGAGGAACCTGATCGAGTGTTGAGCATGTGGCAATATGTGTCACCTTCAATGATTCCTCTAATATTTTCCTCTAACATCTAGTTATAGGTGATATGAAGTTATTCATCTATTAGGTGCATGATCTACAACTTCATGTTCATATGGGAGTTGGTCTTCCTCCAGCCAAAAATTTTAGGGTGGTCTTGGTTGTGGCCGAGGTAGGCATGCTTTAGAGGTTCAACGTCAGTAGAATAGACATTCCCATGATAGTTAGGAAGTATCTAAAAGACATGGTTCAAGAAATATTTATGTATTTCGTACTTTCCAAATGAAAAGAGTCTATTACCATCATTTTTCATAGGTAAAATTATGGAATCCTCTACTATACTTTATGTACTTTTTTGATATAGGTGAATCACACACTATTATATCTACTATGGGCGTTGAATGTTTTGGATTTTCAATAGAATACTTCTATGGTGTTATGTCTCACAACACACCTCTAGGGTATAGATCCGAGGTAATAAGCTAGTTATATGAGTGCACCTTGATATTGGTGGTTATATTTTCTTATGGAGTTTCTTCATCCTAAATATGGCTAGATTCTATTTTATCCTTGGTGTAAACTAGCTTGTTCCTTATCATTACCATGTGGATTGATACCGTCAGTGGTTATCCTTTACATCACATGCATACATACCATATATCCTAAGTGGTGAATGGGATATCAAGGCTTGTTGAGCTAAACACGAGCGTATTGGGCTAGGTGGACTGAAATCCCAGAAGGTGAGTCTCATTATGATCATACATGGGATGCACCTTGTCGAGTTCACTCCTATTATGGATTATTTTAGGGACATCTTCCATGATGATTTCTTTGACTTACCTCCTAAGATATTGGTTGATACCACTGTCTATCTAGTTCTAGGTGTGCACCATTGTCCATTATTCCACAAAGGATTACACATACAAGGGTATATAAAACCAAAAAGAAATTTCAACATCTAGAGATGAATGGTTTTTTCTAACCCAACACATCACCTTGGGTTTCACCCATACTATTCTCCATGAAGGCGAATGGTACCCTCCATTTTTCTATGGATTACCATAGATTTAACCATGTTATGGTGATGAATCTATATCCACTACCTTGTATTGACTGACTCTTTGAAAAGATTGTTGGAGAAAGAGTTTACTATAAGAGATATTAGAAGTTGATATATTGTTAGGTGTATGTGAGACAATTATACATATCATGTACAACGTTCTAGAGAAGTTACAACCTATACAATTATCTAGTTATTCCATTTGGACTTATGAACATGCCAGGAGACTTTATGGATTTGATGAATCAGGTATTCCATCCATATCTTGATTAATTTTATGTGTTATTCATAGACACCATCATAATATATTTTCCACACCATAAAAAAATTCCAAACATCTTGAGATCATGAGTAATACACCGAGAATGAATTTTCTATGTACAATGTTATGGAATTTCAACTTTTGAATTAGTAAGGTTCATTTCATGGGTCATATTATTTGAAAGGTAGATGTATCTATTGGCCTAGAGAAAGTGAGTATCATTGTTTACAGGGATCATCCCAATAATTTTTTTTATATACATAGTTTTTTTAGGATGTACTTCCATTATAGTCGATTCATTAATTATTTTTCTCACATATTTTCACCACTAACATGACTAACTTATATGGTTGTGAAATCCTTCTAGTGTGAAGTTTGTGGAACTAATTTTTAGGATTTAAAGGTAACACTAAATTTAGCACTTATCCTGATTCTTCTATAGGGGGTAAGATGATATAATATTTATTATAATGTTTCAAGGATTAGGATTGGTGTAGTTCTGATGCAGGGTGATCAGGTTGTAGTGTATCGGTACTTCCATCTTAGACCACATGAGAAGAACTACCATACACACATCCTCGAGCTAGTCATAATAGATAATTATTTACACTCTTGGAGGAACTACTTATTGGGTGATCTGTTTTTTGTTGTAATGGATCAAAAATATTATCGAATATATCTCAAAACATCAAGACTTAAATCACATGTAGCACAATCGGGTTGAAAAAATGAGTTCGTTTGACATTGAGCATTCATATACCTATAACGACCCACACTTTACATACATTGTTAATACTTCAAAATTGAATCACTCTTATTACAACATATGACAAAACCACAAAGGACCGTATAGGTATAGTGTCTTTAGAAACTGGGGAAACATAAACAACTGGTTCATAAATCTTCTACAGTGTCTCCCATTTATTTCATCATATCTAGGGTCCCTTTTAGCATATTCTACTTAATATCCATCTTCCTGACCTGGGGAAAAGAAAACATAAAAGGGTGAGCTCAAATGCTCAGCAAGGGAAAATAAAGGAAATAAAAATCATATCATATCTTTTTGAAAATTAAAACCTGCAAAAGAGATCATAATATCTTAACATGGAATAAATCATAGAAGTGAAAATGAGATCCCCATAATCATAACATAAAACTTGAATCTTTGTGGCATGCACACATAATCATGGAAAATCATTTCTTGTTAGTCATGACTCATTGCCAAGACTATCTTAGTGGACAAAGTCCCTTTCTGAACCGAGTTCACTCCTCGTTTCAGTCCTGTATCACTGAACCGAAATAACCTTCCGTTCCAGCCATGTCTATCTCATGAGATATAAAATCATTACCCAATGCATTGGAGGGAGATATAGGTCCCACCCATCTTATAATGAATCCTTTCTTATGTGTGCCACATAATCATAAAATATGCATCATCGCATAACACATGTAACAAAAATGGGATTCTTGAAACATCATGAAATCATAAATCAATTCATATATGATAAAGGAATTCATAAACATAATTCCATCACAACATAGTCAAACCAATGTAAAAATATGGATAGAAACAGAACCCTTTATTATCTTAGATGGAAAATAATTTTGATAAAACACTTGAATTGAATTCTTGAGGAAAATATCCTTTCTTCTTCAAAAATATTTTTCCTTTCATAACATGTCATACAACTTTAAAATAAAAGAAGTTGATTAAAAATAAACTTGAAAACTTGTAAAGGAAGCTTCTTTGATGTAATGTTTTAAAAATCCATTCATGCCGTATAAGTTAAAAAAAAACATTCTTCGTACTTTTGTCGGAAAAGTCAAAAAGTACCTCGTACGGAAAAACGACAAAAGATTCCTTTCATATTCTTTACTAAAAACTCACCTAAGGGTAAAATTGGATTTAAACTATTTCAAGTGGATGGAAATAATATTACATATTGAGGGAACATGGATGTGGATGATAAAATACACCCCAGTAAATACTTACGAATAAACAATCTCGGATAAAAATGAGATTGTGATATTTCCCTTACCTTAGGTCCGATTTGCTTTGTTCGTGTCCGAAGCTCCTGTATAATGGTTTAAATAATGTTATTTACTTATTCCAGAATCATACATATTGATATGAGATCATATATGGTCATATTATTAGCTTCTTGTTAGTAATATTTCATTGTTACTTGTTACTCGGGTCTTTATAACTTTTTGTTCTTATGCGTGTTTTGTCGAATAAATTCTTATTCTTATCTTTAGGTTATAGATAATTCATTTCCAGAATGGTATTAGTGTAGTATATACCATATTAATTCATTCAATTCATTTATAAAATCATTATGAAATGAAGATCATGTAGAACGAGTCGCATCACATCGTGGAGACGGTATTCCGTACGTACGCACGAGTGATGATATCGTTCCTATGATCGTGGAATTGTATTGGAGTATATATATATTATTTCAGTATCAATATTAATTCATAATAATCATATGTAGTTACTCATTACACCATTATACCCATCCTTGTAAGGTGATGGTGGAAAATAGATTACACCACGGCGTGGAGACGGTATTCCGTACGTACGCACGCGTGGTGATTTCATTTTTCCGTAGGATGGATAGAAGGTGAATTAGGGTTGTTTCATATTTATAATAACATATAAGTATGTAAGTAATACTGATGTTATTACTTTATCATGAAACAACTAAAGAAGAAGAAGTTGAAGAAGAAAGAAATTGAAAAGATCGGTAATGGATATTACCTCTTCTTTGGAACGCCTTTTTGAATCCTCCACTTAAGGAACTAAGATTGGTCTTTGGAGAAGACCAGGACCTCTAGGATTATTCTAGGGAAGTGGAGAAGGGAAAATGGCAGGGGTTGGCCGAGCTTGAGTGCTCAAATTGGTGTGAGGAGGTGGGGGAGGAGGTGCCCTTTTATAAGGGAGGAGAGGGGCACCTTAGGAATATCTCAAAATATTATTTTATATTAAAGTCAAAATCGGTTTATAATGGTTCCAAAGGGTCTTATTTCGAAGCTAAAGTGGGGATGGGTCGAAATCCTATCAACCAATAGGATTTAGACAAGTTTAGGGTATTATTTTAACCTTATCAATTAGATTTAACTCTAAGTTAATTAATTTAACTTTTACCGTGTCTTTTTGTTTTCTTTCACTATATGGTTAATACACTTACTATAACATGCCAAATGAACCCCAAATTGTTTATTATTAATATATATATCCTTATCTAAGTCATTTGGCCGAACCTTAGATTTTTAGGAATAAAATAACAATTAATAATATAATATTTGATTTAAAAACTATTTTGTGTCAATTTTGACACTATTTGATATATGATTTTTGTGAAAGTCAATAAAGAATTATATGTTCGAACCAAGTTGATTAAATCAATACTAATATATCATAGTAACCTAGAAAATTAGTGGAATTCATAAAAAGTCTCAAATTAAATTTATTTTGGTATTTATATTATCAATTTTGTCAATATTTCATTAATAAGATAATTACTGCATCATCTTTGTGTCATAAATAAATTAAATTATTTGATGTCTAAAAATTACAAATAAAATACCATCATGTAGGAAATCGTTTTAGCTTTCTAATGAATATTTACAATCGAATTTATCTTATGTATAACCCTATATTAAAAATGATTTACTTATTAAACTTTGATTTTAACTATTTTAACCCTTCTTTAAATAAATTAATAATAAATGTCCTAATCTAATCCAAGTGGGCCTAAATGGTCATATTTTATTACTAAGTTTGTTTTTGGTCGAATTACACTTGTCCAATAGAATTAGGACATGTGTTAGGGTAATATTAATATCATAATTACCCTTAGTTACCCTATTTACTATTAACTGCGGTAAAAATAGTAAAAAGTTACTATTCACCAAAAAATTATTTTCATCTCATTGAACCACATTTTAGTCCTTGATATTAACCGTGTCTCTCGGATTTTTGAAATTCCATTCACAGAAGCGGTAAAATTAAGTTTTATGCAAAATTCAGTTTTTAACCTACCACTTAGTGGTTTCACTATTCATCAAAAATTGAAAGTTTTCAGAAAAATACCAAAATTTCACCCTAGGCTAATTTCGATATTCTGAGTCCAAAAATGAAGTCCATTTTGAAAAATAAAATTTATAAAATTTCAAAAAGTGGTTATTACTATTCATAACGGCTAGTTTTAATAGCATATTGTTGTTTAGTGAAACTCGGTATTGCGTACGACACAAGCTATCGAGGAAGGTCGCGATTGCGTGTAAAGCAAGCCAAGAAAGTGTTGTGTAGAAAAAGATTCCTTTGATGATTTATATAACATAAAAGTCTCGGGTGTTACAATACCCCTGATAAAGTTAATTTTGTGGCTGACCACCTAAGATAGAAGACTCATACACAAGTAGTCTAGGAGGGTAGTAGTGAGTGGAAGTTGATGGATCTATTTTATAATATGTAATTGGAGGTTCAAGAAAAACATGAGCAGCCCATCTTAGCTGCTCTAACATGGAAATACTCCCTTTTGGAGAGGTTTCGAATGAATAAGCTATCAGATATTGAAGTCCATGTCTTTAGAGAGAGTATATCATTTGATAACCCAAATTCTAGATGTTTCGTTGATGACAATGAGATCTTACACATCTGTTAGTGTGTATGGGTACCTCATGATATATAGGAACTATTTATGAAGGAATATCATGACTCTATTTGGGATGTTTAACCTAGCCTTACCAATAAGTATCGAGATATATTTCATCATTAGTGGTGTCCATTCATGAAGAGGAAAATTTAGGTTTTATAAGGATGTGTTCCACCTATAAGTAGGTTACAGAATATCACTAGTGACTTGCTTAAATGGATTTCCTCTATCAATTCCTTTTTTGAAATGGATCAACATCACTATAGATTTTTTGGTTGGATTGATCATAAACCCTTATGGTAGTGATGTGGTATGGGTTATCATTGAAAGGTTGGCCAATTTTTCACACTTACTATAAATTTGAGAAAGAGTTATAGTTAATGAGAATGAGAGGACATATATCTGGTAGGTAGTGTTCCATCATGGTATACCCCGATCTACCATTTCAAACCAAGAATCCCACTTTACCACATTGTTATATAAAGGGATGTATAAGGAACTGGGTTCATAGGTTATCTTGAGTACAATATTTCACATGTAGAATAACCCCATGATGTAATCTTAGTTGAAGAATCACATGTTTTTTACTTCACATTATCAAAATAATACAATCATAGACAATGCTTATATAGTTGACCCAATTGTCATGACCCATCCCCTGGGGCTTGTGCCGTGACTAACCCCAAGCCCAACTTCCATAGGCCAGGGGCTGGCGACTAGCACCAAAGGCATATTCCCTAAAACTTGGAAGACATTGCCTTTATAACCTGTAAACACATGAAACCAAGCACACAGCAAGATACGAACACAAGTCAACTGTATAGCGAAAAGAGTGCTGAAAGTAAAAAGGGGCTGGAATAAAAGCCCAACAGTAATAGTACAAGTAAAACTAAAATGAAATACAACAGAAGAAAAAGGAAGGAAACTACTGGGTCACCCTCCAGGTTCCTACCTGAAGGGTAGGTACAGATTGCCTCCTCAGCACTTCATGTCCACTCGTCTCCTCTGTGTGCCGACACGCCGTATGGTCCACCTCTAAGCACCGTCCAGTCCGGGTACTCTCAGCCTCGATCAGTACTGTCTGTCGTCTGCATCCAACATAACGAGGTGCGAGTATAGCCCGTGCAGGGGTGAGTATAACAATACTTAGTAGGGACCCTGATACCTCCAGGTCTCACAAATCCACAAAGGATAAACCAAAAAGCAGTGAAAAGAATTGATAACCCTACTTAGGTATATGCCCATACATATACATAAGTTATCAAGTAAACCCATATCAATCATGAGGAAAACACAAAGTCCAACTCAAAGCCCGAATATCCACTGTTCCACAAAGGAAGGAAAACCACAAAGGAAAGTACCACAAAGGTACGCCACACAGAAGTATTCCACCAAGGTATTACCACAAAGGAAAGTACCACATAGGTATGAACTTAGATCACACCAGGTATAACTTAGCTACAATAGTAAGGATTATTAGATGTAACTACTGAATCATCTTACTCTGTTAAGAAGTAGACCCACACAGGATCCCTAGGTGCTGACCCACACAGGATCGCAAGGTGCTGACCCACATAGGATCGCTAGGTGCTGACCCACACAGGATCGCTCGGTACATCGTTAGACCCACACAGGATCCTAGTACATCTCCATTACATCTTCATACCCACATAGGATCCCAGTACATCTCTAGTACGTCGTCAGACCCACACAGGATCCTAGTACATCTCTATTACATCGTCAGACCCACACATGATCCTAGTACATCTCCAGTACGTCGTCAGACACACACAGGATCCTTGTACATCTCCAGTATGTTTCCAGACCCACAAAGGATCCTAGTACATCTCCAGTACATTTTTAGACCCACAAAAGATCCTAGTATTTCTCCAGTACATTGTCATACCCACACAGGATCCTAGTACATCTCCAAGTCACAACCAGCTACTAGGTTCCCACACTAAGATCGCTTGTCTCTGGAAGAGTCTGCTCCAAAATCCACTGGTTGATACTCCAACTACCTCGAAGTCCCACGATGAAGCATATAAAAGGACCAACACATCATAGGGGTCTCAATGCAATAGACGGTGCGTCAATCAGACGCCCAGTCTGTGAGTTATTAGCCTTTTAGTCCTGGGGGCCCTGTTGGATTCGTGCTCGATCCAACCTGACAGTACCCCATCTAAATTCAAAACTTTGGTGGGGTATATTAAGGGAACCGTCTTGCTACAAGGTTTTCATCGCCACTGACGATTAATAAAACGGATGTTCGTTGCCAAAGTTATGGCCTAATGAGCATAAATGGGTCGTAGTGGGCCCGGGTCCGGTCCGACCCGGCCTGGGCCGACCCTGTTCGGGTCGACCCAGCCTGACCTGATGGGTCTGGCTTGGCCCACTAGGTGGTCTGGCTTGTTGGGTTTGGCCCGAACTGTTGGACGGTTCGGCAGGCCGCGAGGGCACGGGGCGGTTCGGACGCAGGGGTGTCGTGAGGGCGCGGGGCGGCTCGGTCACGGGGGTGCCGTAAGGGTGCGAGGCCGCGGGGCGACTCAGCTGGGGCAGTTTAGCTGGAAGGTTGCTGGAGGCTTGGGCGATGGATTTTGCTGGATGATGGCGGTGGCTCGGCCTGGCAGCGGCTCGGCCCGGACGACGGCAGAGGCTCGACCCGGACGGCGGTGGCGGCTCGGGCGGTGGCTCGACAGCGGGTCGGCTCGGCTGTGGACAGCACAAAGTAGCAGAGGTTGCGGGTGCTGCGAGATGGTGTGGCGAGGTCGCAGTGCGGCGATGGTCGCAGACGGCGGAGCGCCACGAGGCGCGGATCGCTGCGGGGCGTGGAGATCACGGTGCAGCGTGGCGCCGCGGGGCGCGGAGGCCGCGTGGTGGCGTGGCGCCGTTCCTTGATCGGTGGTTCTCAAGTTCCATCGGTGCCGACTGATGGCACCGGTTGCCATCACCAAAGTCGCCTTCTTCCATTGTGAAGGATACACCATTCAATAAGAATGATGGATGGGTCGGGCCATGTTTGTTTGGCCCGCACCCTCCGCGTTATAGAGATAACAAGTGGCTCAACAAGAACAAGAACATGAATGGAAGATATTTAAGATCATCAATCCCCACAACCTTCGTCAATCACTAATCCCAATCCCACAAAATAAACTTAGAATGGAAGAACATGGGAACAAAACCCCTACCTCGTTCGTTTGATTGTTGACGATTGTCTGCGGTTGAGACGCTTTGGCGTTTGTCGATCCCGCAACAAGTCTCCTCCAACAAAATCGGTGAGAAGAGGAAAATACGAAGTCAGTGATGACAGAATTTCCTCGATCATAGGTTCTTCGACGTTGAAGACGTTCTTCGTCAATGAATGTTCCATGGAAGAAGTCAGAGTCAAAGTCGGTGTTCTTCATTGGCGTTCTTCATTGGCATTCTTTGTTGGCGTTCTTCGTTGGCGTTCTTTGTTGCAGAGATTTTCTCCCAAGGCTCCTTCCTCCCAATTCCACCAAAATGAAGTGGTACCCCAAAATAATAGATTATAATATATATTAATTTATTGTAATATTTTTCAAATTGTTTTAATTAAGTAAAGGAGAGTTGGCATAATAAATGTTGGAGGAGTTGAAGAGGCTCCCCCATATTTAATAGGAAGTTTGAGGTTTTCTCCCATTAAAGGGGAGTTCAAGGGGGTTTTGCCTCAAGTGGTCCCCACCAACATAACCTCTCAAGGGGTTTTTAGGCTTGGTGGTCCCCACCTCCATAACCTCTCATGGAAGGTTTTATTTCAGTGGTCCCCACCTCCACATCCACATGGAGTTCCAATAAAATAAAATGTTTAACATTTTATTTTTCTAATTCCATGAAAATCACAAAAACTATATTTCACTCTTGACCTACTGCGGTGGAGGTGAAGGGCTCCTTAAGCGAATACCGGTACTGTGAGTTCAACGGTGTCCTCAGATTTCAATTCCGAGCACCGGTTCAAAAGTTACAAAAACCCGCATGCACGTTTACTGAACGTACCCAAAAAAAAGTTCAGAAATCTATTTACAGTCACCCTCGACATGAGCCGGTCAAGGTTAGGCTTTTTCTAAGTGAAACATGCCCCAAAGAACCCAACGGTACTCTTGGATTTTCAATCCGAGTTACCATTTAAAATTTATGGATTTTACAATAAAATTATTGTCACTTAATTATTTTATTTACAGACAAAAACTAACTTTCATTGGTGGCTCGTGCCGAAAAATGTTAATATCTTACTAAAGAGAGAATACCCTCACAAGTTTAGTGGTTATCTCGGATTTTCAATCCGAGTTACCGTTTGTGATTTATAAGCATTTGAAAAATAAAATAATTTATTTAATTATTTTATTTACGATTTTCCATTTTTGGGTTTTCTTAGAGGAGGCCCGCGCCAACTAAACTTAAGTCGCGCATAGGGTAAAACCGCCATATTGAATGCAATGGTGCCCTCAGATTTCTGATCCGAGTTACTGTTTAATAGTTATTCCACTTTTTTCAGGAAAAATACTTAAGAATTCTAAATTAAACTCAACCAAATTTCGATGGATCATTCCGGGCACTCCGGGCCTCAGAATCGTGCGCCGTCAGATTTAGAGGTCTTGAAATAATTTTATATAATTAAAAAAAAATATACGGAATTTATGGGACATTAAATTCTCCCCACCTTAGGGATTTACATCCCCAAAAGCCACAACAAAGGAAAAACAACCAAAAGAGGGTACTGAGCTGGAATCTGAGCCTCCTGCTCCCATGTGCTCTCCTAGAGGTCCCCATGCTTCCAATGTACACGCACCAAAGGTATCGATCTCCCATGAAAAAATCTCTCCTATCGATCCTGAATCTCCACTGGAACCTCTGAAAACGTCACCTCATCCTCGATGTCCAGATTGCCGTGGTCGATGACGTGAGATGAGTCGTGCATTTATCTCCTCAGCTGGGATACGTGGAAGACGTCGTGCACCTTCTCCAACTGTGGTGGAAGGGCTAGGCGATATGCCACCTCGCCAACTCTGCTAAGGACCTTAAAGGGTCTGATGAACCTCGGAGATAACTTTCCACCCCAGCCAAATCTCCGTAAACCTCGTCGATGTGAGACCCGTAGAAAGATGTGGTCACCATCCTCGAACTCCAGAGGTCTCCGTATCTTGTCGGCATAAGACTTCTGCCAACTCTGAGCAGTCTTCACTTGCTGATAAGTGAGACATCGTGATAAAAACTCTGCCACTACTTCCTTCATCCCGGGCCATCAGTACTGACGTCCGAGATCCAAATACATCTTCACCACACCAGGATGTACCGTCAGAAGGGACGTATGGTACTGCCTCAACACCTCCTCCTATAGCGCTACTGGTACCATTGTACGTACTCTGAAGAGGACGAAGTGCTTCCAACCTTAAGAAAATCCATCAGGTGGATGCCCTGAGGATATTTGAACACGTAGAGCCTCGCAGTCAGTGTCCCCATGCTATGTCTCCCTGATTCACTGAAGAAGTGGGGGAGTGACTGTCAGAGAATGAAGAAAAACTGCTCCATCCTGATCCACAAATGATATATTCAAAGTGGCCAGCTACTCTGTTTCCTCGCCTAACAGCTGCATACCAGATCTTCTGCTGAGTGCATCTTCTAAAACGTTCCCCTTCCTAGAAGTATAGACTATCTCGAAGTCATAGTCCTGGAGGAACTTAAGCCAATGTCACTATCTCAGGTTCAGGTCCTTCTGAGAGAAGATATACCTGAGACTCTTGTGATCTGAGTAGACTGTAAAATGTTCATCCATCAAGTAATGTGGCCACATCTTCGAGGAGAAGATCACTACTGCTAACTCCGGGTCATGGGTAGCGTAGTTCTGCTCATGTTGTCTCAGCTGTCGAGAACCATATGCGATCACTACTTTCTCCTGCATTAGGACACATCCAAGTCCGGTCCCTAATGCGTTTCAGTAGACTACGTACCCTATGCCCTCCTCTGGAAGCCTCAAGATGGGGGAACTAGTCAGCCTCTGCCTCAACTCCTGAAAACTCCACTATCATCTCTTCAACCACACGAAGGTTTTCCCCTTCTTCGTCAACGCTGATAAAGGTGATGAAACTCTGGAGAAATCTGGCACAAATCTCCAGTATTATCCAACCAAATCATACGTCCCTCTCCCTTTGGGGTGGTAATCCTGGAAACATCTTTTGAAAAGATGTCCCCATGCTCTGCCACTCCGGTTGGAACTAAAAACTCAAAACTCCAGCTGCCACAAGGGTAAGTCTGGTCGACTAATGAGTGATCGGCTGCACCCTCCTTTGTATGATTCCATCCCGTGCTTCCTGGGTTTCCTTTTTTCTGACCAAGGAAAACCCCATTCCAATGTTGTAGAGAAACCTCAACCTTATTTCCTAATAAAGTCAATCTGTGTATGAATTGTGGATGCCCAGTCCATACCCAAACTAACGTCGTAAGGCCTCGATGCTTCCACCAAGAGGTTCCAACCGAAACTCTCACCTCAATGGTCAGATCACACTATTAGCGTAAGTGTGATTATCGAGTCTCCTCCTAAAGGTATCTCTAGATGTGAGGGTCAAGTCAATGAATTAACCAGAAACTCTAGGTCTTAAACATGATTTGTGGAAAGAAGGAATGATTGGTACCTATGTCTATTTATATAGCAGCTAGTAGTAGACACAAACCGTACCTCGAATCATTCCTAGATCCCATGGGTCACACTCCTTGACCGCATAGAACTAGTCCCTTCCCCTGTCCTCCAGCTACCTGAGTCTGGTGGGGTCCACAAAGGGGGGTGGTTGTAACATATCGAAGTGTACACCACCTCATGATACTCTCATAGATTTTCTTCCATGTCTGCTATCCTGTAGATACATCTATACCTAACACTTCTTCTTCCCGAAACATTTTACATGCCCAAGTCTTTGAGACTGGCGCCAGTTTCCTACTTTCCCCCTGCTAACATTCACTGGTTGTATCCGCTCAACCAAAGAACATTAAACCACAAAGGTTCTCTCTAGCACCCTAACATAAGTAGGAATGCATAGAGGAATAGTGTTGGATCAGTTTTTCTTAAACACACCTCGCTCAGAAGTCCGAGCCCTGAAGCACTGATCGTATCGTATTCATCGAGTACCAGGAATGGTTGGTATGCCTCGGTGATTACTCAGCTACTAACATGTCATCCTACTGAAGCTATAGAAGCTGTAGGGAACTCTCATCTACCTCCAAAATCCATTCCTCAGCCACCTGTGAGTCGGGATCGCCTTGGAACCTAAGGGGTATCTGATGCTAAATCACGCGTAAGGCACTAAACCTATATGTGTCCTCTACCAGTACCACCGGTTGTAACTGTTGACCAACAGACAATGATATTGCTGATACATTACCCGAAGGTACTATCTCGGGCAATGGTCCATGTACCGAAGCCTCATCCCTATGCGGACCATCCTCATGGTCACTCATTGGAAAAGACTAGAAGCTAAGATCACCATCTACTCTATTGGTGTCTCAATTAGGTGGAAAACTCTAGCAATCGCCTCCAGCCATCCCTCAGCTGCGTGGGAATCTGTCTCCCCTCGAAACCACGGAGGCCTTTACTGCTGGAACTCGTGAAACATGCTTAGTTGGCGTGCACCATCCACCCTTGTGGCTGGTGGTAACTTCTAGACAATGGCTGGTGGTGCTACAGGTACACCACCCGATGGTGCCAACATAGTAGGAGGGCCCTGCACCGAGGCCTCGTCGCTCGGTGGGCTATCAGTGCGTAAAACTCTCGAAACCCTAGATGGCTGTCTTTGTGGAGGCATCCTAAAAATAAATAGGTGTTCCATGGTCAATAAGTTATACCTCTTGAGATTAATAAAGAGATCACAAAGAACACTCTTGAAAACACACACACAATCAGTGTTTTCGTGCACTGAGTCAGAAATTAGAAGTCAGGGTCCTAGTGTATGGATACGTCGGCCACCACACCAACACTGGATTCCCTAAACTAATAACCACACTCACTACACATAACACTATTTCTGTTTAAAAGATATATTAGAGTCCTATGTTCTATGGTAGAACCGACTCCTCTGATACCAATTTGTCATGACCAGTCCCTCGGGGCCCGTTCCACGACTAACCCCAAGCCCGCCTTCCATAGGCCAGGGGTTGGTGACTAACACCAAAGGCGTATTCCTTAAATCTAGGAAGGAATTTCCTTTATAACCTATAAACACACGAAACCAAGCACACAAAAAGATACGAACACAAGTCAACAGTATATAAAAAAGAGTGTGTCCTCGAGGTTCCTACCTAAAGGGTAGGTACAAATCACATCCTCAATACTTCATGTTCACTTGTCTCCTCTACGTACCGACACGCCGTATGGTCCACCTCCGAGCACCATCCAGTCCTGGTACTCTTAGCCTCGATCAGCGTTGTCCATAGTCTGCATCCAACATAATGAGGTGTGGGCACAAAACATGCAGGGGCGAGTATAACGATACTCAGTAGGGATCCTGAGACCCTCCAGGTCTCAAAAATCCAAAAAGAATAAACCACAAATAAGTGAAGATAACTGATAACCCTACTTAGGTGTATGCCCATACATATACCTAAGTTATCAAGTAAACCTATTTTAATCATGAGGAAAACAAAGATTCCAACTCAAATCCCGAATCTCCACTATCCCACAAAGGAAGGAAAACCACAAAGGCAATTACCACACAGGTACGCCACAGAGAAGTATACCACCAAGGTATTACCACAAAGGAAAGTACCACACAGGTACGAACTCAGATCACACCAGGTATAACATAGTTACAGTAGTAAAAATGATTAGATGTAACTACTGAATCATCTTACTCTGTTAAGAAGAAGACCCACACAGGATTGCTAGGTGTTGAACCACACAGGATCGCAAGGTGCTGACCCACACAGGATCCCTAGGTGCTGACACACACAGGATCGCTCGGTACATCGTCAAACCCACACAAGATTCTAGTACATCTCCAGTACGTCATCATACCCACACAAGATCCTAGTACATCTCCATTACTTCGTCATACCGACAAAGGATCCTAGTACATCTCCAGTACGTCGTCAGACCCACACAGGATCCTAATACATCTCCAGTACGTCGTCAGACCCACACAGGATCCTAGTACATCTCCAATACGTCATCAGACCCACACAGGATCCTAGTACATCTCTAGTACGTCATCAGACCCACACAGGATCCTAGTACATATCTAGTATGTTGTCATACCTACACAGAATCCTAGTACATCTCCAGTACGTCGTCAGACCCACACAGGATCCTAGAACATATCCAGTACATCGTCAGACCCACACAAGATCCTAGTACATCTCCAGTACGTCGTCATACCCACACAAGATCCTAGTATATCTCCAGTACATCTTCAGACCCACACAAGATCCTAGTACATTTGCAGTACGTTGTCAGACCCACACAGGATCCTAGTACATCTCCACATCACAGCTAGCTATTGGGTTCCCGTACTACGCTCGCTTGTCTCTGGGAGAGTCCGATCCAAAAGCAACTAGTTGAGACTCCAACTACCTCAAAGTCCCATGATGAATCATCTCAAAGGACCTCCACGTCATATGGGTCTCAACGCAACAGACGGTGCGTCAATCAGACGCCCGGTCTGTGAGTTATTAGCCTTTTAGTCTCGGGAGACCGATTGGATTCATGCTCGATCCAACCTGACTATACCCCATCTCAATCCAAAAACTCAAGTGGGTTATACTAAGGGAACCATCTCGCCCCAAGGTTTCCATTGCCATTGAAGGTTCATCAAACAGACGTCTGGTGCCAAAGTTATGACCTAAAGATCATAAATGGGTCGTAGTAGGCCTGTGTCCGGTCCGACCCGGCCTGACCCGACCTAGGCTGACCCGGTTCGGGTCAACCTAGACCGACCTACTAGGTCCAGCCTGGCCCGCTGGGTGGTCCATCCCATTGGATCCGGCCCAGCCCGCTGGACGGTCCAGCAAGCCGCGAGGTCGTGGGGCGACTCGGCCGCAGGGGTGCCATGAGGGCACTGGGCGGCTCGGTCGCGAGGGTGCCATGAGGGCGCGAGGCCGCGGGGCGGCTCGTCCGGGGCGGTTCAACGAGAAGGGCGACAGTGGCTCGGGCGACGACTCGGCCCTGACGGCGGCGGTGATTCGGCTCAGATGGCAGCTCGACCCAGCAGCAGCAGATCGGGCGACAACTCAGGTGACGGCTCGGGTGGCGGCGGCTCGGTCTAGACAGTGGTGGCGGCTCAGGAAACGGCTCGGCCGCGGGTCGGATCAGCGGTGGATGGTGTGGAGCAGCAGAGGCCGCGGGTGCTGCGAGGCAGTGCGGCGAGGCCGTGGGGCGGTGATGGCCGTGGACGGTGGAGCGCCGTGGGGCGCGAAGGCCGCGGGGTGGTGTGGTGTCTTGCCTTCATCGACGGTTCTTGAGTTCCACCAGTGCCGACCTCCAACACCAGTCTCTGTCACCAAAGTCACCTTCTTTAATCATGAAGGATACACCATTCAAGAAGAATAGCAGAGGGGTCAGGCCATGTTTTTTTGGCCCGCACCCTCCACGTTAGAGCGATATCAAGCGGCTCAACAAGAACACGAACGTGTATGGAATATATTTAAGAACATAAATTCCCACAACCTTTGTCAATATCTAATCCCAATCCCGCAAAAGAAACTTAGAAGGGAAGAAAATGGGAACAAAACCCCTACCTCGTTCATTTGATTATTGGCGATTATCCGCGGTTGAGACACTTTGGTGTTTGTCGATCCCACAAAAAGTCTCCTCCAACAACGTCGGTGAGGAGAGGAAAAGAGGAATTCATTGATGATGGAATTTCCTCGATCATAGGTTCATCTAAGTTGAAGACGTTCTTCATCAACGAATGTTCTATGGAAGATGTCAGAGTCGAATTCGGCGTTCTTTCTTGGCGTTCTTCGTTGGCATTCTTCATTGGAGATCTTTTCTCCCAAGGATCCTTCCTCCCAATTCCAAAAAAACGAAGTGGTAGCCCAAAATAATAGATTATAATATCTATTAAGTTGTTGGCATAATTTTTAAATTAGTTTAATTAATTAAAGGAGAGTTGGCATAATAAATGTTGTAGGAGTTGAAGAGGCTCCCCCACATTTAATAGGAAGTTTGAGGGTTTCTCCCATTAAAGGGGAGTTCAAGGGGATTTAGCCTCAGGTGGTCCTCACCGCCATAACCTCTCATGGGAGGTTTAGGCTTGGTGGTCCCCACCTCCATAACCTCTCATGGGAGGTTTTAGTTCAGTGGTCCCCACCTCCACATCCACATGGAGTTCCAATAAAATAAAATGTTCAACATTTTATTTTTCTAATTCCATGAAAATCACAAAAACTATCTTTTAGCCTCGACCTACTATGGTTTAGGTGAAGGTATCATTAAGTGAATATCGGCGCTGCGAGTTCAATGGTGTCCTCATATTCCAATTCCGAGCACCGGTTGAAAAGTTATAAAAATCCGCTCGCACGTTTACTGAACGTACCATAAAAAAAGTTCGGAAAATTATTTACAGTCACCCTTGACCCATGACGGTCGAGTTTAGGATCTTCCAAAGTGAAAAATGCCCCAACCAACCTAACGGTACTCTCGGATTTCCAATCCAAGTTACTGTTTAAAAGTTATGGATTTTACAATAAAATAATTGTCACATAATTATTTTATTTATGGCTAAAAACTAACTTTCACTGGTGGCTCGCGCCGACTAATGTTAGTATCATCCTAAAGATAGAATACCCTCATGAGTTCAGTGGTGGTCTTGGATTTTCAATCCGAGTTACCGTTTGTGAGTAATAAGCATTTGAAAAATAAAATAATTTATTTAATTATTTTATTTATGATTATTCCATTTTTGGGTTTTCTCACAGGAGGCCCGCGCCGACTAAACTTAAGTCGCACCTAGGGTAAACCCGCCATCCGGAACACAATGGTGCCCTCATATTTCTGATCCGAGTTACCATTTAAATGTTATTCTACTTTTTCAGGAAAACTACTTACGCATGCTAAATTAAACTCAACCAAACTTCGACGGATCATTCCGGGCACTCTGGGCCTCAGAATCGCTCGCCGTCAGATTTTGCAGTCTTGAAGTAATTACATACAATTAAAAAAAATTATATGGAATTTTCGGGACATTAAAACATTGATGTAGGAAACTATCAGGCTCAAATGTTGAGAATCATAGTAGGGTTATATGTGAATCCTTTGACCTTTACTCCTAAATCAATTTACATAAACATGGACATTATATATTCACTTAGATATAAGATATAATATACTAGATATAATCACCATTAATGAAAAACCCAATGCATTATGATATTTGTTGGACTCCTCATGTGTTAATCATGTTTTAATGATAAAAAATCCTACACATTCTGTAAATATGGTTAATCCTATTTAATCTATCTCAAATCATGTGTATAGATGGTTGGTATCCTTATGCTTTAAATAAACCTATCCAAGATCTTATGTGCTATGTTTTATTATTGTAAAATATCTTTAATCTGTGTTATAATGGATTTCCTTGATAAATGATTAAGTCTAATCCATTCTATGAATATCACCATTTAAGTCTGTATACAGATATTTGGATAAGTCTGAGAAATAGTGAGTCTGCCACCAGTTATGTTTTTCTAGAAAAGGACTCAGTCACTGTGACCCAGACACCATGACCAGACACCGTGACCAGACACTATGACCCAGGCACCGTGACCGGACACCGTGACCAGACACCGTGACCAGACACCTTGACCTAGACACTGTGACCAGACACCATGACCCAGACACCGTGACCAGACACCATGACCCAGAAAATGTGACCAGACACTGTGACCCAGACACTATGACCTAGACACCATGAACAGAAACCGTGACCCAAACACCGTGACCAGACACCAAGAACCTAACACTGTGATCAAACACCGTATTTGTACTGTCGATTCCTGATCTCTATACAACTATGCCATCATAACTATCTCACCGCTCAAAGGCAAAGAAGGAGACACCGTTTCTTAGAGACACCATTTCATGGAGACACAATTTCACAGAGACACCATTTCATGGAGACATTATTTCATGGAGACACCATTTCATCGAGACAAAATTTCATGGAGACACCATTTCCAGACAGACTGAGACACCGTTCTTTAATTTGTTTTTTCATTTTCAATTTAATTTCTAACGATCATATTTGATTCTTTTAAATGCACTGACATAATTAATATTTCTTTGTAGACATGTCACCTAATAGTATGGGGTACGAGGTGAGGAATTCATGCATCCTATCGGCTCCAACACATGCACTCCAAGAATAAAAAGAGATGTGTGGCCCAAAAACAAGAGAGAGTGATAAAGAAGAATCACGAGAATTATTGAGAAAAGAACCAACACATGAAACTAAATACATCTGAAGAACACATGAAGCATTGTCGAATCCAAAAATCTGGGATACCATATATCAGAGTCAAGAACATCTTCACAATACCAACTCCCCAAAGAACATGAGCCAGATCTAACTGGAAACCAGAGCATCAGATTTACGATACTCTGTTTCTCGCAAGAGGACTCGATTCCTACATCTGCTTCATCCTAGATGTCTATAGCTACATAGACTAACACTCAAATCACTTCTAACCTTATCTCATCATAATTTCTCTGTTGTTTGTTGTTTTTAGCTTTCGAGCAGTGTGTGTGTATCTGCATAAAAACACACACTGTCTTCTGCATTAAATCGAAGTATACAATATATCCTTCCTCTCACATATTTTTACACATGTTTACTCCCATGGATAAGTGTTGAAGATGTCCCTATGTGACTTGTTAGTTTATACCCATAAAGAATAGTGGAAGAGGTCGTGTGACCGGAAAGTCCTGTGCACTATTGTTTACCCTGATCCAGGGTGTGTATCAAGTTTATTAATATAAACTACTTGGTGGCAGGTGATCACCAAGTGGAGTGGATTAGGTCTCTTCTTGAGACTGAACCACTTATTTTATATCTACCGTGTGGTTTCATTTAGTTTTCTTTATTTTACTGTATAACTTAGAAATAACTAAATTTACTTTGATATTTAATCTTGGAAAGAAGTTATAATTGTTTTTATTATTATAATAGCATAAAAGATAATATTAATAACTGATATTAAGATTACTGAGAATTAATCAATCTTCTGAGAAGTTATTTAAACAGTCAAAATTTCATAACTGTATTACTTTGATTAACTGGGCTGAATATATTTTTATTGGTGTACCTTTTAAGAATACTTTTTCAAACAGAAATTTTTATAGATATTCAATTCACCCCCCTCTTGAGTACTCTACTCCGACCAACATTTTTTTATCATAGGGTGTTTGTTATTCTTGTTAAGCCTCTGTTTTTAACCCTATTGAACTGGGATTTTGGTTGTACTTTAAATATCTGTAAATTTCTGTAAATTTTAAATTTATAGCTCTTTAAAAGTATTTATTTATTATGGATAATATATTAGAAGGTGCTAAAATAAATATACCACCATTCTTTAATGGAACCAATTATGCCCAATGGAAAATGAAAATGAAAATGCATTTAGAAATTATGGGTTTTGAAATTTGGTCTTCTATTATAGATGAGTATAAGATTGATTCTACTGATAGAATCACTTGGGATGACCCAAAAAAGACTTCTTACAATAAAAATTGAAAATCCATGAATGCTTTATATTTCTCTTTAGGAGATGAAGAATTTAACAGAATTTCTGCATGTAAAACTACCCATGAAATTTGGGATAATTTTTCTGTTTCACATGAAGGAACTTCTAGTGTGAAAGAAATGAGACATAATACTTATAATATTAAATATGATAAATTTAAAACGAAATATGATGAGACTATTTCTAACATGTATCTCAGGTTTAAAAAAATTGTCAACACAATGATTTCTCTTGGAAGAGAAGTTACTGCCAAAGAAAAAATTACGAGGATTCTCAGATGCCTAACTGACAGATGGAGAGGAACCTCTGTCTCTATTAGAGAGTCATGTGACATCATCAAGTTACCTGTAAAATAACTCATTGGGAAACTAATGATGTATGAAGAAGAGATGAAAGTAAACAAGGAAGAGGAGGATAAACGCAAAAGAAAATCTGTTACTTTTAAGATCACCACCTATAAACACAAAGAGAAAGTAAAATTGGAAGTATCTTTAGAAAGTTCTAGTAGTGAAAAATCATCATCTGATAGTGATGAGGAGATGGATCAATTATCTAAAAGGTTTATGAAATTTTATAAGAAGAAGAAATTTTTTATAAAGCCTAATTTTAAAGGAAAATATGATCAAAAAGGAAAATAGAAGAAAGATCGGAAAATAAGTGAAAAGTTTGATGAGATAGTATTATATGAATGTAAGCGAAAGAGACATATAATGTCTGACTGTACCAAGATCAAGTACAAAAAGAAATATTAAGAAAAAGATAGAAAGTATAAAAAGGCAATGAAAGCAACATGGAGTGCTTCTAAGGATAGTTCAAGTAACTTAGAATCTCCACATGATGAATAGGATAATGAATCCAATATGTGTTTTATGAAAAACACATCCGAGGTAACACTGGAACCTCCTGTACACAATTCCTATTATTCTAGAGATGAAAGTGACTCTGAAAATATGTCTAATGAAGAAATGTTCGAGTACTATAGTATTCTTGAAGAGATGAAATGAAATAAAATATAAATAAAAATCATTGAAGAAACAACATGCTCTTACCTCAACTATTAAAACTGATATTAATGTAGAACAAGAAAAAAATTTCAATTACTCAAAGAAAATAATATACTGAAGATATTTAATGAGCAATTGGAAAAAGATCTTGAAAGATTTACTAATTCTAAAGATACTTTGGTACACATTCTAGGTAAAAAAATTGCTCCTAAACATACTAATGGTATTTTCTATCAACCTGGTAAAAGAAAATTTGGAAGAAATAATTTTGTTTCTAAGTCTATGACATACAGCTTTACTCCTAGTTCTGAAAAACATTCATCTAGTTCAAATTATGATACACTCTCTACTGTTTCATTATTTTATGGACCAAATAGAGTTTATTTTTCAAGAACTTTACATAATGATTATAAGAAACCTATGTGGAATATGTGGGTTCCTAAAGAACTAGTTACTGATATTATTGGACCCAAACAAATATGGGTACCAAAATATGTTTTTATTTGAGTGTTTTGAAGGAAAGTTGCTTAAAGAGATCTTGTAAAATCTTATGGTACTTGGACTATGGGTGTTCAATAAAAATGATAGGAGACTATTAATGATTCAAGAATTTAATAAAAATTCATGGTGGACCTGTCACTTTTGGTGACAATGCCAAAGGAAAGATCATTGGCCTTAGCTAAATCGGTAACTATAACTCAGTTTTAATTTCCAAAGTACTCTTTGTTGATGGATTGAAATATAATTTTCTTAGTATTTCACAACTATGTGATGATGAATTTCATGTTAAATTTGAAAATGATGCTTGAAATGTTTTTAATTCTAAAAATTAATTAGTGTTTTATGCATTAAGAAATGAAAATGTATAATCCGTTAACTTAGATTCCTTAGTCTCTAAAAATGATTCATGTTTAAGTGTATTTCACAAAGAGTCTTGGATTTTGAATAGAAGAATAGAACACTATAATATTCACTCTCTTATAAAGTTAACTAGAAATAGTTTAGTCAAAGACCTAACCAAACTTGAGTTTCCAAATGAAAAAGTGTGGAATCCTTTTCAAAAGTGAAAGCAACACAAAATTTCCTTCAAACCAAAGAATGAAGTGTGAAATTATTAACCTCTAGAACTGGTTCACATGGATTTGTTTAGACCATATAGAGTTTTTAGTTTAAATGGGAAGCACTATGTTTATGTTCTTGTAGATTAATTTTCTAGATATACTTGGAGCTTGCTCTCATTTTACCAAATATACCAAAACTGTAGAGAATATTAGTAGACTTAAAATTAAATTCTTAAGAAGTGATCATGTCTGTGAGTTTAAAAATCTAGAGTTTGAATCTTTCTGTTCTCAAAATGGCTATAGTCATAATTTCTCTGCTCCTATAACACCTCAACAGAATGGAATTGTAGAAAGAATAAATAGAACCTTGAAAGAGATTGCTAGAACCATGCTTAGTGAATATGACTTACCAATTTATTTTTAGGATGAAGCTATAAATAAAACATGCTATATTATTAATATAGTGTTGATTAGACCTATTCTTATAAGAACTCCGTATGAGTTACGGAACAACAGAAAATCCAATGTGAACTACTTCAAAGTATTTGGTTGCAAAGTCGATATCCTTAATACTAAGGACAATCTTGAAAAATTTTCATCCAAGAGTGATGAAGGAATATTTATAGGATATTAAATATTTAGTAAGGCCTATAGAGTGTTTAACAAAAGAACTAAATGTGTGGAAGAATCTGTCCATGTCAAATTTGATGAAACAAATCCACATGAGCCTAAGACCACTTTAGAGAACCTGGAGGATGATGTGTCAAATCTGGAAATTAATTCAAAATCCTCTAAACATCATGTAAAGGAATCTGTGAAAACTTCTAATTATGGAAATTCTTTATATTCAAACCACAATGAACCCGAACCTGTTGAAGAACCTAAAATCACTAGTCCTTCTTTTTCAAGAGTTGTTAGAAGTCTTAAGAACCATCCTTTATATTCTGTTGTAGGAGATTTAGATAAAGGAACTCAAACTAGAGCTTCTCTTAGAAATCAGGTTGAAAATCAAGTCTTCTTGTCACAACTTAATCCTAAAAGCATTAATAATGCTATCAATGATAAATTTTGGGTGATGTCTATGCAATAAGAGCTTAATCAGTTTGAAAGGAAAAAAGTTTGGAAACTTGTTGACAGACCCAAAGACACATTTACCATAAGCACTAAGTTGGTGTTTAGAAATAAAGTAGATGAATATGGTAACATAGTTAGAAACAAGGCTAGATCGGTTTCACAAGGCTATAGTCAAGAATAAGAAATTTACTATGAAGAAACCTTTAAACCAGTAGCAAGAGTTGAAGCCATCTAAATTCTGCTTGCTTAAGCTGCACATCTGAATTTCAAACTATATCAAATGGATGTTAAGAGTGAATTCCCAAATGGGTATATAGTTGAGGTTATCTTTTTTGAGAAACCCCATGGTTTTACAAATACCCATTTTCCAAATCATATTTTTAAATTATCAAAAGCTTTATATCGGTTAAAACAAGATCTAAGAGATTGGTATGATAGATTAAGTACTTTTCTTATTTTCAAAGGTTTTACAAAAGGAATAGCTAATCCTACCTTTTTATAAAACGAATTTCCAATGATTTTTTAGTAGTTCAAATTTATGTAAATGATATTATCTTTAGATCTTTAAGAAATTCTTTATGTATCGAATTTTCTAAAATGATGCAAAATGCATTTGAAATGAGTTTAATGGGTGAACTAAAATTCTTTCTTGGATTTCAAATCTTTAAAAATAATGATGGTATTATTTTAAATCAAAGAGAATATACTATAGATCTTCTAAAATGATTTTTCTTTGATAGAAATAAAGTTAGTGACACTCCAATGAGTACTACTCGTAAGTTGGATCTTGATGAAGATAGAAAATCTGTTGATCAAACCACTTATAAAATAATGATTGTAAGCTTACTCTACTTAACTTCTAGCCGACCTGACATTATGTTTAGTGTATGTATGTGTGCTCATTTTCAAGAAAACCCTAAGGAATCTCATTTAAATGTTGTTAAGATAACTTTCAAATACCTCAAGAATACACCCAATCTAGGAATGTTCTATCCCTGAGGACAATCATTTGAGTTAGTTAGCTATTTTGACACTGGCTTCAGTGGTTTTAAGTCAGATAGAAAAAGAACCTCTGGAACATGTCACTTTTCAGGAAGGTCACTAGTATCATGGTGTTGTAAGAAACAAAACTTCGTTGCATTATCTACTGTAGAAGCTGAATACATAGCTACTGGTGGTTATTGTGCAAAAATTTTGTGGATGAAACACACATGAATAGATTATGGATATCAATTCAGGAATGTACCTATAAATTATGATAATACAGGTGCTATTAAAATCTCAAAAAATCATGTTTCACACTATAGGATAAAACATATTAATGTAAGACATCACTTTTTGAGAGATCGTTATCAAAAAGGTGACATCACTTTGGAATTCATTGGAACTGAATATCATCTTGTTGATATATTCACCAAACCATTAAATTTTGATAGAATATATTACATCATACATGAATTGGGAATTATAAATTTTAAGTAGTAAGTGTACTATTTCACAACTTACTCATTCACAACATACTATTTCATAGCTTACTATTTCACAGTTTACGGTTTCAAAAGTCAATGTCGTAAGATTACTGTCTAACTCTAACAGGTCTATAGTTTTACTGTCTTAAAAGTTGATACTTTAAACAATACGGTCACACAGTTATAGTCTCACCATGAAAACTTGTTACGGTCTCACCATGAAATCCAGTTCCGGTCTCACCGTAAACGTCTGTTATAGTCTCACCATAAAAATGCTTTATCATTTTATTTAAATATTATATCCCGTATCATTTTAATTAATTATTTTATTCTTTTACTTTCTCATGCTTTTGATTTTGCGATGTTTGACATCCCTAAATGATAAAAACAAAAGAAGTCTCACTCCTTTCTTCACTCGAGCCTTCTTCTCTAAAACCGTAAGCCCTCTGTCAACCCTTCGGCTTTATCTCTCTATCTCTCTCTTGAACCTTCATTGAATGCCTATAATAAAATTCCCATCCTCATCAACTCTTGATAAGCAAAGATCAAAGAATAAGATGAAAATAGCACTAAATTTAGCACTTGAAGGTCCTTTGAATCCGAACTTGGTGTACATAATAGTGGTACCTTAAAAGAAAATTTGCCCTAAGTGGTTGCTATCATGTAAGTCTTTAGTATTTAAAGTACTAAGATAGAAAGGGTGGCTGGAATGGTTCACAAAGGAGGATAGGCCAATATACCAGAAGCTAGTTGCACAGTTTTATCAGTTCGTTCAATTCTCTTTTGATATAGAAGATGGTTTTGTTATGAGAAGTTGGATCAATGGGAAACGATGTACCTTTTCTCTGAGGTTATGGGATGAATGCCTAAGGATACCTCATGAGTGTATTTTTGAGGACTACCAGAGAGGTCCTCCACCTCTAAGTGAGATCTTTGTTTTGGAAGAATCCTTGTGAAGATTGACTGGCAATTAAACTAAGAGAAGAGATATTTATGATAAACTAGATGGTGAAACCATACTTTTCTTTAATTTTTTTCATAATATGATTAGCCCCAGAAAAAGGTGATTTTTTTACACTCAAGTATCAGGATGTATTTTTGATATATCTTATAAAGAATGGAAACAAGATCAAACTATGCAAGTATGTTATACTTCATATGTGTGAATTGATAAAGACAACTTCCAAGTCAACCTCCCTATTCTACTCAAGGTTAATATCAGTTATGCTTCATAAAAAAGGGTTGGTTGGACTAGATGAAGAATTCATTAAGGAATATGAATTTTTTATTTGAAAATTTACAGTCAAAATATTGAAAATCAGTTAGAATCCATGGAGAAAAGAACGGGTGGAAGATAATGAAAGGGTCTATAAAAAGTTTAACCCGGTTGAGGATTCTTCAATACCTAAGGACATTTCTAATCCTGGTTTGGAACTAAACAAATTTTTTTGACTATTCTGATGAGGAAGAAGAAGAAGAGGCTATTGCACCTATAGGGAAAACTGTCCTGGATGAGAAAGACAGTGAACCTGTTCTCCAAGACATAACTGAGAAGGAAATTCTTGTTCCTGAAGAAATTTTTGATCTGGAAGAAGAACCTACCTCTAAAGAAGAATGTGTTGTTGTTGAAAGGGAAAAGGGTGTTCTAGAAGAACATTTAGAAGAAGATCTTTCTCTTGAGAAAGAAGATGCTCTTGAGGAACACCTAGAGGAACAATTTGTTCTTGAGATTATACCATCTGCTTAAGAGAGAATGGAGCAAATCTTTCAGTTGGCTAGAAAAGAAATGGGTGAGGCTATTAGGGATAAAATCTTGGAAATAGATCAAGGATCTAAATCTCTTAGTCCTGATAAATATTCACATGCTGAGGGGGAGCAGCACCCAAATTTGGAAACTGTTTATTTTCTTAATTTGATTGATCCAAGCACTATGGATACATGGTATAAATTTCCAAGCTAATTTGATGTGAATTATTATCAAGAAATCTCAATTAAAGGTATATACCTCTCTACTATATTTCAATTGAAATTAGTCTCTGATTTTGTCTCTGTAAAGGATCGTGAGCCTGTCTTAGCTTCTATCCCTAAAACTTCACAAGAACCTTTCACCTTGGTGAGTAAGGATGATTTGAAATCATTTGGAGCTACCCTATTGGATGGGGTTGAAAAGATCATGAATACTCAACCTGATCCTATGACAAACTTGAGTGAAAGAGATAATGCACTATTGTTAAAGATTATTATTTGGTAGATTCAGCCGAAAATGATTTATGAAATTCAAGAAGTTAGAGTTGAGAACAAACAATTAAGTGATGAAGTGAAATCTCTCGGAGGTATGGTTGAAGATATGTAAAGAGTGATGAACTCAAGACCAAAACTTGTTGCTCATCCTATTATTGATGTTGGTAGTCAAATTCCATAGGAAGTTTCCTCCCTGATTCAACCTAACCTAACTTCCTTAGCTGAAAAGTTGGCTGAAAGAAATAAGAAAATAGTTCAAGAGATACGTGAGCTTGTTATTGGTCTTAACAAGTTGACTGATGAGTATAAGGGCTCTCTCCAGAAAGTTATAAATCAACTGAAGTCCCTTACTTCAGCTATTATAGTCTCTAATACCTTTGGACAATCATCTCAACCATCCTTGGATAGTGATCTAGTCAGAACAGTTGTTAAGGAAGAACTTCAGTCTATTCTCAATGGATTTGACAAAGAGTCTCTATCTGTGGTTTTCAAAAATAGTGACATAGTTCTTGATTTGGTGAGAATTCATTCCAAGATTTCCAATTATTCTCAAGAAGAAATTACTAAGAAGGGGTATTTATAATTCAATTGGATCTTCTCTAAGCATGATATGAAAAACCATTTCATGTACCTTGTATAAAATCTGAAAATCCCTCCTTTCACTCAAGCTTTCAAAACTCAGGTCCAAAATCTCCAAGATTTCACTTCTTTGTTGGACAAGTTCATGGAGAACAAGGATGATTTTGAGAAATCAATTAATTATGGTGGTGAGATTATTGATGACTTCATCAAGCTTTTGAGGCCCTATCTTCATGTACAGAGCACTCCTATTGTGGCTACTGCAGCTGCACCCTTGCGACCTGGTTTTCCTTCTACCTCATTACTTGCCTTTACCTCTACTTCTATGTCTATATATCAGGCTCTAAGTTAGATCAGACTTGTTATCCTTGACCAACAGTTTCCTCTATCTTCCTCCAAACCTTACTTGGACCTTTATGTTTTTGAAGACTCCCTTTACCATATCTGTCAGTTGGTTCACTTCCTTCTTCAACTTCCACCTCTACTCCTACGGCTTCTAGTGATACTGCTGCCAAGGGAAAATAGCAGACAACTAGGGATTAAGAAAAGTGACTATTATATTTTGATAGGTATACTGATGTATTTTTGTTCCCTATTGTTTTTAATGACACTTTTTTATTCATTTAATGCACTGTGAACTTTTATTGTCTCCTCGATTATTTAATTTTTTACTATTTTTGATAATCCAAAAAGGGGGAGAGACATGCACTCTCACTATACACTAAGGTAGAGACACATTACCTAAGAATAGATATCTCACTCACATGATTTGTGATCATCAAAAAGGGGTATATTGTTGGAATCCTCTTGTATTAATCATGTTTTAATGATCCCAAATCCTATACATTTGGAAAATCTTGTTAATCCTGTTTAATTTATCTCAAATCATGTGTACAGATGGTTGGTTTCTTTATGCTTTAAATAAATGTATCCAAGATTTTAAGTGCTATGTTTGATTATTTTAAACTATCTTTAATCTGTGTTATAATGGATTTCCTTGATAAATGATTAATTCTAATACATTTTATGAATATCAGTGTTTAAGTCTGTATAAAGATATTTGGCTCAGTTTGAGAAACTTTGAATCTGCCACCAGTTATGTTTTTCTAGCAAAGGACCTAGACACCGTGACCCAGACACAGTGACCAGACACCATGAACAAGACACTGTGACCAAACACCGTGACCAGACAGCGTGACCAGACACTGTGACCCAGACACCGTGACCTAGACACCGTGACCCAGACACCGTGACCAGACAACATGACCCAAACACCGTGACCAGACACCATGACGTAGACATTGTGACCCAGACACCATGACCAGACACCGTGACCGAGACACCGTGACCAGACACCGAGAACCAAAAATCACGACCAGACACCACATTTGTGCTACCGGTTCCTAATCTATATACAACTATTGTAACGCCCCGACCCCAGCTACCCAGAGTCAGTGCATTACTTCGTAACATTGGCATGATCACGAAAGATCAAGTCTCGAAAGACAGATTAGTTTAGTAGCCTTGGAAACACTAGATACATTCATAAGTCTTACATTACATCATTAAGTAAAACAAAACTACAAAAACATCTTGTATTTATATTCCCTCATACTACCCCTGCAGGTCATTCATAATATACTTCTTCACATCCTGGAAAAATTAAAACATTGAAAGGGGTGAGCTCAGATGCTCAGTAAGGATAACAATATAGCGGAAGCTTTCATAAATAAAAATTAACATTTAAGGCAATGTATAACTAAAACACAAGCCTTTTTAAACTTGAACTTCAGCATAATATGGAAAAAATAAAATTAAATAATTCCATTTACTTACTCACATGGATATTCTACTAGTCGAATAATCACATGCAATATCAATAACCACTTTCATAATGATGGAATGCATAATGCCAGACTATCATAACCACGTAGCCAAGGCCTCGTGCCAAGACCACCAATAAGATTTTTTCAAGGCCTCGTGTCAAGACACTAGTTTTTCTCATGAGACCTGTCGATACATCGAGGAGCTATAGCGGCCTCCACCCGTCACTTATTAAGTCCAATGCATTCCTCATATGAATAGGTTTAAACATATCATAAACCATAACATAATCGTATCACATAAAACATGCATAAAGGAAGCATAACATTTCCACATTTCAATCACAAGATATCAATACAACATATTGATATAATAAAAACACTTTCAAAACCATTTTCAATACCAAAATAAAAGAAAGTTAAAACTTTGTATTTATTTTTCATTAAAAAAAAGTTATGGCTTGTAAAGGAAGCCGACACAAATAATGGTCACGGAGGCGGAGAAGTTGTTGTCGCCGCATATATAAGACAAAAACATTCCTTTTTTAGTTTAGTAAAACTCTTTGTAAAAAAAGATTCCTTTTTGAATAAAAGTCAAAGTCAAAGGGGTTTATACACCGTATAAAAGAAAGTTGTGTATAAAACAAAATATGCCTCAATGAAAGGAGATTGAGACAAAGACCCTTACAAAGATCATTTTTTTTAAAATAAATTAGATCTATTATGTGTATTCACTATAAGTGCACATAAATAATGTAAAAATACAAGATAGTACATAATAATATCATGACATAATTTGAAAGTAGGAGATTAACCCAGAGATTGGAAATTGGGTTAAGAAATTCCCTTACCTCGTGTCCGACTTGACTCGACCGTTCTTTAACCTCCTGAATAATAAACTAGAGTTAATTTCTATTTGATTAAGAACCTTTTTCATGTTCATTATTCCTTTTATATCACTTATTACCATGTTATGAACATTATGTAATTATTTAAGTTAATAACGGTCATTTTGTCGATCTTTGGTACTTGAGTCAAAAATAAACTTCTTATAACTACAAGTTGTTCATGTGGTGAAATATCCATTATATCCAGAATTATATTCATGTTGTAGATATAATATATATCATATATATCCAGTATATACATGAATTTATAATATTACATATCATTTAGAGGTAAGAAATGAAATGCACCGTTCATGGAGACGGTAAGCCGTATGTACGCATGGACGCTACTTTCATTTCTATTTCATATTTAATGGAATGAAATCATAATGATATAAAGGTATATTATAATTCCAGTATAATATCATATATAATATCATTTACTCCATCCTTTATACATCCCACATATGGCATTAACGATTCAAATCACTTTGAGGGGGTGGTAGTCCACACTTCCTAAAATGAAATTATCACGTTTACCCATAATGGAAATCGTAAAGGTATGCCATAAATGAAAAATACAGAAGCATAAGGAAAACATAAACATAATATATATCATATATAAAAATAGTGTCATCATAATGGCCACCTTTGAAGGTTTTTTATGAGTGTTGAACAATCATCGTTTCGTGAGGCATAAATTCGCCATCCACAGAAACAGTATGTTCTTTAACCATTAGATGTAGGTGTGTGTAAGTGTAGATATAATACTTATTATAAAAACATCCTAGTATATTTAGGATACTGGTTTTTTTACAAAATAAATGAATAAAAAGAGTTTAGGGGGTTGGAGAATCAAAATAAAACAAAACAACATTAGGGAAGACATTACCTTAAAATCGGGTAACTCTTTTGATTTGAGCCAAAATCTTCCTTGGGAAGAATTCTTCCCAAAGTGAGGCTTCTAGGAGTAAGTGAGGGAAGTTGGGAGAGTATTTGGGCAGAGGTTGGCCGAGCCAAAAGGCTTTGAAGGTGTGAGTAAGGTGGTAGTGGTGGGGGCCTTTTATAAGAGGAGAGAAGGGGCACTCTTGGAAAGATTGAAATGTTGCATTATTATACAATGATTTTCGGATTATAAAGGTCCCAAACTTATATATTTCGAGGATAAGGTGATAAGGGTTCGAAATATTTTCATCCAATAGGCTTTGGACAAGTGTAATGCTTAGATTTTACATTATCCTTCCATTTTATTAAAATCGTTAATTAATGAGGTAATCGCTGCATCATCATGGTGTCATAAATAATTTAATTTATTTAATATCTAAAAATTATAAACAAAATATCATGATGTAGGAAATCTTTTTATCTTTCTAATGAATATTTATATTCAAAAATATGACTTGTATAACCCCATTTAAAAATTTTCTTAGTAAAACAACTATTGTTTGTGACCTTTTTATTTTAACATGAAATAAAAAGTTATTTATGTCCTTTTCCTACCAAAGTGGATCCATGGGGTCCCCAAGTTGACCCATGGATTGTATTGGTCAGCCATGAAACATACAAATGACAAACATGTATGTCGGATTTTTGAAAATCAAATCACAGAAGTGGTAATGTTTCATTTAAACGAAAAAACAGTTTTTTAACTACCACTTAGTGGTTTCACTATTCATCAAAAATTGAAGTTTTTCAGAACAATGCCAAAATTTCACCCTAAGATATAATTGATATTCCGAATCCAAAAATGATGTCTATTTTACAAAATTAAAAACATATAAGTTTCATTAATTAATTTTATAATTAATTCCCCTTGTCACAACAAATAGCGTGTTTTTAAGAAACAATATATATCAAAAGATTGACAATTGTTTATGTCCAATTTCAAAGTGAAATTAATTCTAATGACCACCATTGGATAAAATAGTAAAAATATATTCTAATTATACTTTAAAACCACTCAATAGTATAATTTATCACTATAAATTATTTTGATTAAAAAAGTTGTTTTTATGTATTTTTCACTATTCATAGAAAATTGGAAGTTCTCAGAAAAATACCAAAAATTCAACATAGGATAATTTCGATATTAAGAATTCAAAAATGAAGTCCATTTTGAAATATAAATTTCTATAATTTTAAAAAGTGGTTATTACTATTCATAACGGCTACTTTGATTAGTCGCGGTGTGTTAGAACTCGAAGTTGCGTACAATGCAAGCTATTGCATTATTAAATGAGAAGCGTATCGTGGAATCTCGGGGTGTTACATTCTACCCTCCTTCAATAAATTGTGTCCTCACAATTTGAAATTTTTCTTTGAAAATAAAATGTTGAAAATAGAAATTACCTTTGTGGAAAACCCACATCGGAAATAAGGTTAATAAAATTTAGCCTTAATAAGAGGGAAAGGGAAATGAAAAAGTCACCACCCAATTATGATCTCGATTAGGAGAACATTGGTGGCAATTAGATACATATAATTGGAGGAAAAACTTAAATATTTGTAGGGAGTGATTGAGGTCATCAATCACAAACAAGTGTCAAATTGAGGGCCTCAAAGCCTTCAATCTATGTTGATTTAAAATATCATCAGTTCAACAAGACATAAGGTATTAGGATAACACATTTTTTTGTTTCAATATCACTTTACTAAAGTTTAAGAATTAATTTATTCATAGAATAAGATATAGGTATATATATATATTTATGCGTGACAAGTAGAGTTTCAACCTTCAACTAATTTCTACCACAAACTCATCTTTCACTCAAAAAGATAATAGAACTCAAAAATATTATATTTATCCTAATCGTACAAGGTTCAAAATATTAACACAAACCATTTAGATTACGAAAACTATTTTGTAATAACCAGGGACTTCCTGTATGCTAGTGGTAGGTAATAAAGGCCTGTCGCACTGTGGTTGTGGGTTCGATTCCTGCAGCTTTGTCCGACGCGACGGGTTATGCCCCACCCTGCAGGTTGTCCTTTTCCTAAAAATATAGTATTATAGTATTCCAAAAATAATTTTCAGAAATGTTTTAACCTTAAACAATACTATTCAAAGTTCAACTTAATCCATCCCAACATTTATAGTTATCCAAAATACCTCTGTCCAAACTTTCTCTAAAAGGTCTCTTAATTCCAAAATTAATTTATCAAATTCCCCAAACAAAGTAAAGTTTCTCTTATTGTCACAAACTAAAAATATGATTAACTTCATCATATTAAAACCATACTGAAACAACAAGTACTGCAGTACAATCCTTATATATATATCACATTATTCTAATAACCAGAATATAATCCATGAGTCCAAAAGCACCAATACATTAATTATTCCGCTTCAACTGTAGTAACAACATAAGATTGTCCATGATCCCTTGGCCTTTTCTAAGGTAAGTTTCCCTGACGCTTAGGAAATTCATTTGCATAATGCCCCCTTTCTCTACAATTGTAGCATTCAACATTGATAGCGTCTTTCTTTCCCTTGCAATCACGCGCCTGGTGACCTTTTTCTCCACATTTACAACAAACTCCCATTCCTTTTAGGCAAGTACCAGGGTGATTCTTACCACAATTATCACACAATGGAAAATCCTTCTTTCCCTTTTTCCCTTTATCTGTCTCTTGTTCCACCATTCTCTTCTTCTCTTGCTTTACTTTATTATCATAAGATTTAGAGAATTCCTTTTCTGTCTTGATAGCACATGAGACAATGTCTTCGTATGACGAGAAGGTTTGTGAGACTAATGCTCGACGAAAAAATGGTTTTAACCCATCAAAGAAACGATCAATCTTACTTCTTGGGTTACGTATATAATCTGCATCATGCCTCGCTAACCATGTAAAGTTGGCCTCATACTTTGCGGCATTCTCATCCTCCTTTTGTCTCAGACTCAAAAATTGTCTTTCCATATCTGCTCGATGGTCGCGAGGATAGTATTTTTCTAGGAAAATCTCTTTGAACTCCCTCCATTCCATATTTGATACTTCATCATCTTCCTTTGTGTTTTGAACCAACGACCACCATTGATCGACATCTCCAGTGAGGTGGTAAACTGCCATGACCACTTTCTCCCTTTCGCTACACCCCAAGACGTGGAATATTTTCTCTAAGGAGTTTATCCATTACTCAGCTACTAATGGATTTGTACCCCCATTAAATGTTTACGGTTGTTGCCTCATGAAGCGGTCTAACATTGATCCTCCACGCTGCGGATCAGGGTGCTCCATATGAGTAAGGTTATTATTCATAACCTGAGTGAGTTGTCCCAGTATGGTAATAAGTTGATCAGCACCAGTTGTATCTCCATATCCACAATAATTATCTTGAGCAGGAGGGAAATCCCTACATGGAGTGCGTGCATTGATACGGTTTCCATTCCTTGCACTAGGCGCCATTTCTAAACAATGGCATAAACTAGATTAGTTTATGAATCAAAATACATAATTCCATACTTATAAAATACTTAACATAAATTGAACTATTTATGGATATAATCCATAATCATAAAAATGTTTTCTTTGAGGAAGTATATACTCATAACCCTTCATAGTGGTTTGTAAAGAAAACGAGAATTATCCTAAGCATATCCCCCGGGAGTGTCGTAACCAAGAGTGCAGCAAATCCCGTTGTCGTGCACCAGTTCTCGTTCGAGTCTAGCTCAAAGCGGTGTTTTTGGGTTTTACCCCTAGGTACATCTGTGCCAGAGCCACCTCTACCTGCTCGTATCCAGACAGGGATGTATTGCTCGGAAAACTCACAAAATCTGTATAATACCAAAATTCTAGGAAGTTCTTCTATACTAATCCTTAAAGTCTATCTTTGGGCTATGTGCTCTAATCAGAGTTTATCTAAATCTAGCTTCCAAGGTTAGTACTAAACTGCCTCTGATACCAACTGTAACGCCCCGACCCTAGCTACCCAGAGTCGGTGCATTACTTCGTAACATTGGCATGATCACAAAAGATCAAGTCTCGAAAGACCGATTAGTTTAGTAGCCTTGGAAACACTAAATACATTCATAAGTCTTACATTACATCATTAAGTAAAACAAAACTACAAAAACATCTTGTCTTTATATCCCCTCATACTACCCCTACAGGTCATTCATAATATACTTCTTCACATCCTGGAAAAATTAAAACATTGAAAGGGGTGAGCTCAGATGCTCAGTAAGGATAACAATATAGAGGAAGCTTTCATAAATAAACATTAACATTTAAGGCAATGTATAACTAAAACAAAAGCCTTTTTAAACTTTAACTTCAGCATAATATGACAAAAATAAAATTAAATAATGCCATTTACTTACTCACATGGATATTCTACTAGTCGAATAATCACATGAAATATCAATAACCACTTTCATAATTATGGAATGCATAATGCCAGACTATCATAACCACATAGCCAAGGCCTCGTGCCAAGACCACCAATAAGATTTTGTCAAGGCCTCGTTCCAAGACACTAGTTTGTCTCATGAGACCTACCGATGCATCGAGGAGCTATAGCGGCCTCCACCCATCACTTATTAAGTCCAATGCATTCCTCATATGAATAGGTTTAAACATATCATAAACCATAACATAATCGTATCACATAAAACATGCATAAAGGAAGTATAAAATTTCCACATTTCAATCAAAAGATATCAATACAACACATTGATATAATAAAAAAACTTTCAAAATCATTTTCAATACCAAAATAAAAGAAAGTTAAAACTTTGTATTTATTTTTCATTGAAAAAAAGTTATGGCTTGTAGAGGAAGCCGACACAAATAATGGTCACGGCGGTGGAGAAGTCGTTGTCGCCGCATACGTAAGACAAAAACATTACTTTTGTCGTTTAGTAAAAAGCTTTGTAAAAAAATATTCCTTTTTGAATAAAAGTCAAAGTCAAAGGGGTTTATACACCGTATAAAAGAAAGTTGTGTATAGAACAAAATATGCCTCAATGAAAGGAGATTGAGACGAAGACCCTTACAAAGATAATTTTTTTTAAAATAAAGTAGATCTATTATTTGTATTCACTATAAGTACACATAAATAAAGTAAAAATACAAGATAGGACATAATAATATCATGACATAATTTGAAAGTAGGATATTAACCCAGAGATTGGAAATTGGGTTAAGAAATTCCCTTACCTCGTGTCCGACTTGACTCGACCGTTCTTTAACCTCCTGAATAATAAACTAGAGTTAATTTCTATTTTCTTAAGAACCTTTTTCATGTTCATTATTCCTTTTATATCACTTATTACCGTGTTATGAACATTATGTAATTCTTTAAGTTAATAACGGTCATTTTGTCGATCTTTGGTACTTGAGTCAAAAATAAACTTCTTATAATTACAAGTTGTTCATGTGGTGAAATATCCATTATATCCAGAATTATATTCATGTTTTAGATATAATATATATCATATATATCCAGTATATACATGAATTTATAATATTACATATCATTTAGAGGTAAGAAATGAAATGCACCGTTCATGGAGACGGTAAGCCGTATGTACGCATGAACGCTACTTTCATTTCTATTTCATATTTAATGGAATGAAATCATAATGATATAAAGGTATACTATAATTCCAGTATAATATCATATATAATATCATATATAATATCATTTACTCCATCCTTTATACATCCCACATATGTCATTAACGATTCAAATCACTTTGAGGGGGCGGTAGTCCGCACTTCCTAAAATGAAATTATCGCGTTTACCCATAATGGAAATCATAAAGGTATTCCATAAATGAAAAATACAGAAGCATAAGGAAAACATAAATATAATATATATCATATATAAAAATAGTTTCATCATAATGGCCACCTTTGAAGGTGTTTTATGAGTGTTGAACAATCATCGTTTCGTGAGGCAGAAATTCGCCATCCACAGAAACAGTATGTTCTTTAACCATTAGATGTAGGTGTGTGTAAGTGTAGCTCGAATACTTATTATAAAAACATCTTAGTATATTTATGATACTGGTGTTGTTACAAAAGAAATGAATAAAAAGAGTTTAGGGGGTTGGAGAATCAAAATAAAACAAAACAACATTAGGGAAGACATTACCTTAAAATCGGGTAACTCTTTTGATTTGAGCCAAAATCTTCCTTGGGAAGAATTATACCCAAAGTGAGGCTTCTAGGAGTAAGTGAGGGAAGTTTGGAGAGTATTTGGGTAGAGGTTGGCTGAGACAAAAGGCTTTGAAGGTGTGAGTAAGGTGGTAGTGGTGGGGGCCTTTTATAAGAGGAGAGAAGGGGCACTCTTGGAAAGATTGAAATGTTACATTATTATACAATGATTTTCCGATTATAAAGGTCCCAAACTTATATATATTTCGAGTATAAGGTGATAAGGGTTCGAAATATTCTCATACAATAGTCTTTGGAAAAGTGTAATTCTTAGATTTTACATTATCCTTCCATTTTATTAAAATCGTTAATTAATGAGGTAATCGCTGCATCATCATGGTGTCATAAATAATTTAATTTATTTAATATCTAAAAATTATAAAAAAAATATCATGATGTAGGAAATACTTTTAGCTTTCTAATGAATATTTATAGTAAAAAATATGACTTGTATAACCCCATTTAATTTTTTTTTAGTAAAACAACTCTTGTTTGTGACCTTTTTAGTTTAACATTAAATAAAAAGTTATTTATGTCCTTTTCCTACCAAAGTGGATCCATGGGGTCCCCAAGTTGACACATGGATTGTCTTGGTCGGCCATGACACATATAATAGTGTCTGGACAAGTGTAAAGGTCATTCCATATTTTTATAATATCATTTTTACCTTAAATTTCACTAATTACCTCTAATCGCGATTAATTAAACTTAAAAGTTACTATTCACCAAAAACTTATTTTAATCCCATTAAACCACATTTTACTTCCTAATAACAACCATGTATGTCGGATTTTTTAAAATCAAATCACAGAAGTGGTAATGTTTCATTTAAATGAAAAATCAGTTTTTTAACTACCACTTAGTGGTTTCACTATTCATCAAAAATTGAAGTTTTTCAGAACAATGACAAAATTTCACCCTAAGCTATAATTGATATTCCGAATCCAAAAATGATGTCTATTTTACAAAATTCCAAACATATAAGTTGAATTAATTAATTTTATAATTAATTCCCGCTGTCACAACAAATAGCGTGTTTTTAAGAAACAATATATATCAAAAGATTGACAATTGTTTATGTCCAATTTCAAAGTGAAATTAATTCTAATGACCACCATTGGATAAAATAGTAAAAATATATTCTAATTATACTTTAAAACCACTCAATAGTATAATTTATCACTATAAATTATTTTTATTAAAAAAGTTGTTTTTATGTATTTTTCACTATTCATAGAAAATTGGAAGTTCTCAGAAAAATACCAAAAATTCAACATAGGATAATTTCGATATTACGAATTCAAAAATGAATTCCATTTTGAAATATAAAATTTCTATAATTTTAAAAAGTGGTTATTACTATTCATAAAGGCTACTTTGATTAGTCACGGTGTGTTAGAACTCGAAGTTGCGTACAATGCAAGCTATTACATTATTAAATGAGAAGCGTATCATGGAAGCTCGGGGTGTTACAACTATGCCATAATAACTATATCACCACTCAATGGAAAATAAAAAGACACCATTTCATGGAGACACCATTTCATGGAGACACCATTACATGGAGACACCATTTCATGGAGATACCGTTTCATGGAGACACCATTTATAGACAGATTGTGACACCGTTATTTAATCTGTTTTATCATTTTTAATTTAATTTCTAATGGTAATATTTGAGTCTTTTAAATGCACTGACATAATTAATATTTATTTATAGACATCTCACCTGATAGTACGAGGTATGAGGTTCATAATACATGTATCCTATCAGCTCCAACAAATTTGCTACAAGAATAAAAAGAGAAGTGTGGCCCAGAAACAAGATAGATCGTGATAATGAAGAAGAACGAGCATTATTGGGAAGAGAACTGACACATGAAACTCAATACATCTTAAGAACACATGAATCATTCTAAAATAAAAAAATCTAGGATACCATAGATCAGAGTCAAGAGCATATTCACAATACCAACACCATGAAGAACACGAGCCAGATCTAACTGGAAACTAGAGCATCAGATTTGAAATACTCTATTTCTTACAGGAGGAATCGATTCCTGAATCTGCTTCATCCTAGTAGTCCAGAGCTTCATAGACTTACACTCATAGCACTTCTAACCTTATATCATCATATTTTATCTATTTTGTATTGTTTTTTGCTTTCGAGCAGTGTGTGTGTATCTGCATAAAAACACACACTGTCTCCTGAATAAAACTGGAGGATACAATATATAATTCCTCTCACATATTTTTACACCGGTTTACTCCCATGTATAAGTGTGTAAGAGTTCCCTATGTGACCTATTAGTTTATACCCATGAAGAACTGTGGAAGAGGTCGTGTGACCTGGATAGTCTTGTGCACTATTTTTTACCCTGATCTGGGGTGTGGATCAAGTTTATTAATATAAACTACTTGGTGGCATGTGATCACCATGTGGAGTGGATTAAGTCTCGGCTTGAGACTGAACCACTTGTTTTATATCCATTGTGTTGTTTAATTTAGTTTTCTCTGTTTTACTATATAACTCATAAATCGCTAAATTTAATTTGATAGTTAATAATAGAATGAAGTTATAATTGTTTTTTCATATTATAATTGCATCAAATGTAATATTAATAACTGATATTAAGATTACTGAGAATTAATCAATCTTTTGAGAAGCTATTTAAATAGTCAAACTTTCATAATTGTATTACTTTGATTAACCGGGCTGAATATATTTTTATTGGGGAACCTTTCAAGAATACTTTTTCAAATATAAATTTTTATAGATACTCAATTCACCCCCTCTTGATTACTCTACTCCAACCAATAATATATTTCCTTTTAAATAAATTTATTCCCATTAATAACTTGTTCTATATACATCCCCAACTCTAAAAAACTGTATAATTGTTTACCGTTATAAACCAGTTATTAAATTAGTGGGTATGAATATGACTAACTATATTATGTAATTAATTTGGTAAATATTGTTATTATTTATCTATTTTTAATAAATAAAAATAAATAACAATTGAAAGAAAAATAATTTTTTTTTTCTAAAAAATTATTCTTTCTAAAATACGTTTTCATAGTGTTTTGTGAAAATATGATAAAAGTAATTTTTATGATATTTAGAAAATATATTTTTTAAAATGAAACACTATTTTTAAATTTGGATTTCAAAATTATAATATAGTAAATTTTATATATTTTTTTAAAAGTATAATTTTTGATGAATAATGAAAAATATATGTTATAATTGAAAACATAATTTTTGTTTAATGTGAGTACAAATTCTGTTTTGATTATATTTTTCTGAAATAATAATTAATCAATATTATTATAATTAATCAGATTTATTTCATTGGTGTTAATTATGTGTTAAGATTAATTTTTATTGTGAAATACCAATCTAGATATATTCCATGCATCACTCCCTATGACTAAGAGTCAATTCATTGAATATAAAACCATTATAGGATGGCTTTGGTAATAAACCTATATTGGTTCTCTAAAAAAGTGGTATTATTTTGAACTATTTGTCTTAGTTTTATTTATTTCTCTATACCATCGAAATATTCTCCATAAAAGATTATATAATGACACAAGTATCATAAATATAGATTTATTCTATTATATTATGGTAAAAACCTAATTCCATATCCACATTCATCAAATGGGAAACAAAACCATCAAAAATGTGTGTGGTGGACTATCGCCACATGAACTGATGTAATACATTCTTCATCAATATTTTTATGGATCAAGGAAGTGATGAACATAATGTGTATATAGGATATTTATGGCATAATTATACATTTACATGTAAAATATCATATCTAACTTTTCACCTTACAATCCATTGGAAATGATATTGTCTCTCATGTGTATGTGTGGATTACCACCTCCACGATGTGAAGTGAAATGTTTTCCATTTTATTTTGACATGAATTGTAAAAAGGTTTGATTAAATGAATATAAATGATATATGGGATATAATGATGTTTTGGGAAAGTTGAAATATTATTTTTCTTTTTTTGTTTCACTCGTCAGAAAATGAAAATAGTGTTCATGCATATGTAAGGCCTACAATATCCATGAATGGTGTAATTCATTTTTCTATCTCTAACATTCATGGAGTGTTATAAATAAATATATATGATATTTATATGATATTTTTATCAGGATTTACATATCATTATTCTATATTTTCAATTATAATTTTTACATTTATTTTGTCGCATCCCTTTTATATAATTAATGCATTGGAATTAGTATATGATTTTAGGGCCTGCTATAGACCCTTGATTCAATGGTAGGTCTCATGAGACAAAAAATCATAGATATTTTTAGAGTAAATTAACTGTTTATATAATATGTCTTGGATTGATGCCTTTATAGATTTTTTTGATGTTTGGAATTATTCATTCGAAAAATATGATATTAGTAATTGATGTCCATTTGAATATAAGATTAGCTAGAATGTCTGTGGATATGTTTCAATATCATATGATTATTTTTATGGAATTATTGGATCAATACTTATTCCTACCATATTATTCATCACGTTTTAGTTATTTATTAAATTTCATGTGTTTTAGTTATTTACATTTCTAAATTCATTGTCCAATATGTATTCATGGTAACATCTATTTTATATATACACTTACTGAGAATTATATCTCACCCATTTATTATGTTTTATTTCCCTAGGATGCTTATAAGTTTATTATTATTGATATTTTGGGATATTCTAATGGTAATTATGTTTTTTTTCAAATGAAATAATATGTTGTATTTTATGTTTTCAATTTTATATATGTATATGATTTTACAAGAAAAATAATCTATTTGGTCCTTTGCGATTTGATTCCTTGTATCTGGTACCAATTTAAAAATGTTAACACTTACTCTGGGAAACAATGTTTGGGGCCTTTACATTTGGTCTCACAAGAATTTTGTTAGAAACCATATGAACTACATTTACGAAAACATATATTAGAGAACAAAAAATTATGACTGAATTTGAGGATATTTGATATTTTTTAATAATAACCCAAAAGTTGTTAAATTTAGAGATTATGTGGTTTTTCATAGAAATTCATCTTTTTCTAGATAATAAATTTAAATGTGGTTATGGCACAATTTTACCTAGGAGTAATAATTTTTAAAAGTGTGCATTGGTAATTTAATCGAATGTCACCTAGTGAATGAAAACGGGCCTTACTATCCACCTGATTTGACACTCCTAGGGGATATTATTAGGAGAATTAAAATTATCATTAAAAATAATTATGAATGTTACTAAAATATTTTTATGATTTTAAATCCATCCCAAAGAAACATTTTTTATTATTTTTTAATTAATTTTTCATAAAGATTTAAATTTATGTTATGTGTTTCACTAGTTTATTGATTACACATAATGTTTCATCATGTTATAATCTTATATAGTGTATTAAATTGATTATGAATGAATCCTATAAGAAGTAATGTTAACCATATTAATGAATTTAATAAATTTATGTATTTCCCTATTGGGAAATAAAATGAATCTGGTGTTGAAGCTGATGTCGGAACTGGTCAAATTATAATTATATCAGGTCTTCTGAATTAGTTTATGACTGATAAACATTCTTTCATGGAGTATCATACTATTAAAAAATTAATTTTAATAAAATAAAACCCCATTATGTGTTAACATTGAACATTATTTATTAAGACTAGAAATCCATTGGTAGTTGAGAAAAGTAGATGTTACATAGTAAAGATATTTCCCTCTCATGGAAGTAACGAGTGGGTGAAGGTTGTAAGGGAAATTTATCATATATCAAGATATGTGAATCAATGGTGTTCATTGATATAAAAAACTAATGAAAAAGAAGAAATATAAAACATTTAGTGGAATGATTTTAAGTCACTCTTCTTTGAAAGAAATTACTCATGAGAACCAATCAGATATAGTGAGATAATTATTGTTTCTATGGAAGAAGGGAAGTTAAAAAATGTTTTTAAGTATAAATATGACATTACATAGATATAATCACAAGTTGTGGACTATGAATGTATACCATATATCATGATTGACAATTTCATTGATGGGATAAATCCAATTATTCTTTGGAAAATTATATCCCAAGGATTATCTTCATATAAGGATACAGTATCATGGGATATTTATACAGATAAAGAATTATCCATTATCATATGGATTCAAAGTAAATAATGATAAGAAAAAGGAATTTTATCATGATAGAAAAAGAATATATGAAAAAATTTAAGAAGTGAAGGGTGTAATTTCTACCTTATATGAAATGTGGGAAGAATCATTTGGGAACATTTTTTCTTTTAATGTGATTCTTGTACATGTATGTATCGAAAAAAAACTGTGCTTAGGATTAGAATGTTAAGAAAGTAGCTTAAAATGTAAAATTATTTAACTATAATGGGACGAGACACAATTATAATGATTTATTCACGCATAAAGGAAATATTCCCCATAAAATTTCAGAAGGGAAAGACCAATATTATTCTATTATAACAATTGCGGTTGAAGATCCCAGTGATTGAGTTATGTAATATCGTAGATTTTTGGAGAGATATGGAATTATTAGTTATAGTTAAAAACCTATTATTTTATGCTAATCAAAGGATATAATGGGTAAGATTATTATCAAGAGATATTAGGGATCTATTGGAGCCCAGAGTTAATGAAAATGGGCAGAAAATGTGAGCCGCATAGTAAGCCCATGGTTAGTGAAAACCATGCGAATCAACTGGGTAGGGTACTATTTCACTAAGTGAGCTCTATAGTTTTTCTACAACCATGGGAATTTGTGCACATGCATGTAAGGGTTATAGAACCAACCGTGATAGAGGCATTTTTCATGGCTAGCTCATGGTTACCCCAACCATGCACTTAACTCGTATGTGGTTTCCCTTTGAAGTGAACTGGGTGCTCCGTTGGTACATGGTTTGTCTAATCATGTGGGAAAACCATGTGCCATTGAAAATGTGGGTAAAATTACAATTTTCACCTAAATTTTTTCAAACCCCTAAATCCTTTCTTCTTTATGATTTTTCTCTAACTGTGGCCTCCCAAAGAACCCTCTCCTATATTCGATAGGATTTTTGGTACCTCTCTCATATGAAATCAAAATAATTATCCTATATATTGTTTAGAAAGACTGATGTATTGTCTATGATCCTATTTAATTCATTTCAATTTTCTCGTTCCAATTGTTCTGCTATTTAAGTGTGATATCCTTTTCCCTACATCTAGGGCCTTTGAATATTTCATTGATATATTCTATTCTATCTAAATCCAGTGTTTGAAAATGGATGAGTGGTATTAAACAAACCTAATCCATGTTTTCATTATTAATTTTTTATGATTTTTTCTCTTTTTTATATTTTTCTATTGTTTTGCGTGTTAGAACCTTTCATCAACACCATCATGTTTTTAAATAAATTAATCTAAATGTTTTATCACGATTATTGTCACCTTAACCTACATTTAAACACATACTTGGGTTATTCTCCTTTATTGAAGCTACCCCTTGGGTGTGTACTCATTCAATGCCCTAAATTCTGATGACTTAGGTTACTAAATCACTATGCGATGTGTGTTCCACATATAATAAATTATTTTAATCTATAAATTAAATTAGTATGAATTGTGGGCCATGAGTTATTCCATTTTTCTTAATTCCTTATGCTTCATCCTCCATTTCATATATAGGTTTCTTAATTTCCTAAATTAATTACCTTATTATCATGGTTAATTCTTCATGCTTATGCTTATATCTAAGTGTGCATTACCTAGTAGCCCTTTTCTTTTTCTTAGTACAAATTCCTATTATTTTAGGCCATATGCCATAATTTATTGGCTTGTATAAAATTCTTGGTCTAGGTTTTTTAGAATGTATTATTGCACTACCTCATTGATGAGATGTGATTTTGAATACTATACCTTATCAACTTCTGGGATGGGAGAGAACACATGTCCTAAATTAAGGGAATTGTGGGTGGACTTTTCATGCTTGGCCTTGGAAATACATTATTCTCTAGGAGAAACACTTAGATTGAATTTTATAGTCTCTCTAGGAGGATTACATATATTCATTAATGATACGGGTTCCCAAGGGGATAAAATATGGATGGACTCATTGGAAAAATGGTTATACCATGTGGTGGATGATACATTGTCTATAATTTAATATACATGGGATGGGATCAGAGGATAATGTGCCAATGGTGATATGAGGGCTTCCATTACGGGTCACCATTGATGGAATCTGTGGTATTTGTTATATCAGAGGCTCCAACAGTGTCCCATAGGATTATTTATGTATCACCTTATATAGAATAACGATGTCACACTGTATTTGATAGACACATTAATTGGTTTAAATTTATTTCCTTGTTAACAATAATGAAATTTATTTTTCCATGTAAATGGGACAAATTCTTAAAGACCAGTCAAAACCCAGGGGTCATTCCATAATGGTCGTCTTGTTCATGAGGACCTATGTATACACCTTATTACCAATTTGAGGTCCCCTTAGTTCATACGCCCGTCTTATGCCTAAACAAGTGTTATTAATAAGGTTTATATTGAGTATCCAAAAAAAAGTATTTATATATTATTTAATACTCTGTATTTATTATTATTGCATCACTATTTATATTATATTGCATGAACTAGATTGATCTACACATCATTGGTTATAGCCTACTGAGTATATTCCCCACAATTCTTGGGAGACCATTGCTACATAAGAATACTTTATGATTACATGTATAGATAAAGTGAAGTGGCTATATTTACATTCTTTAAGGACGATATATCTTGGATCTTAGGAGTAGAGGACTGAGCCTATTCCTATGATGCTAGTTTAATAAACTATTTTATTATTTTATTTTTTATAGCATGTCTTCTATGCCTATATCCCACATTCCTCATGCACTTATTTATTTACAGTTACATGTTATCATGATAATCATCATTTTTAATCTAATTAGTTTTCATATTCTTCTTGGTTAATCATCTTTCTTGGTTAATTTTATTATTTCATACTCTTGTTATAGTTTACTAGATATCACTATTGGGTGAGGAACTTGTTTTATGAGGTTTATATTTTCAATATTATTATTTATATTGGTATTTTAACATTCACCAAGGATATGTGTAACATCCCATGTTTTTAAAAAAAAGTTAGACTATGTTCGGTAGTGTACATGATACACCACATCAATATTAAATGAACAATTAAATATCAATATTAAAATTGTTCATATATAACATATTTGATAAAATGGTGGAAACTAATGGTATTAATTGAATAATTAAAATATTTTTTACACATGTATATATAATTCAATGGTGACCAATTAATTATAAATGAATGTAAAACCCTTTTTAAAAATAAACGGAAAAATTTTACTGAGAAAATATTTTAATGCGAAAAAATGTGTTTTATAAATAATAAAGTCACTATTTATTAATTATATTAATGAAATATATATGTAATATAATCAGTCAAATATTTAAAATTCATTTTATGTCTTTCATAGACAACATATAAGAAAAAATCCAATTTTATATACAAAAGAAGTATCTCCCAAAAATAGAAAATTTACCACCTTTTGATGGAGCACTTATGTTAAATCTGGTTTTTGTCACATTTATAAAATATAAATGACAAAATAAACTTATTATTTGGAATCATGAAATCAAAATTTACTTTGGTTTAATTTTTGGTATTTTTCTGATGAATTTCATATTTTAATGAATAGTAAAAAATTCTACATTTTAATTCAGGACAACTTTTTCATCTAATTTATTTATATAGTTAGAGATTAATTTTAATGGGTTTTAAAGTATAATTAAATAATTTTTTTATCATTTATTCCAATTTAGGTCATTAGAATCAATTTGAAATTAAAATTGGATATAAAAACTTTGTGAATTTTTGAACATTTTTTTAAACCCGTTTCCTAGTTCCATCAAGGAGATTAATTTTAAATTAATTTTAACCATTTTTATGAATTTAATTTTGAAATATATATATATATAAAGTTGTAATCTGTATTAAAATTTTCATCTAATAGGATAAAATTATTTTTAATTGAATATTTACTTTTTTATTTTATTTACCATGGTTAAGAAAGGTAAAAATAATATTATAATATTAAAAAATTACCCTAACATATTTCCTAATTTCATTGGATGAGGGGATATCGACAAAAATTAACCTTGTGTCTAAATTGTAACCTTTTTATGCCACATGGGTTAGAATATGATCTTTATTTTATTTTATTGAAAATAAGATAATAATGTTGCACTCATATTTGTAATAAGTAAGTCATTTTTAATATAGGGTTTTATTGAAGATAAATTTGACTATAAATATTCATTTGAAATATAAAATTCTTATATACATCATGATAATTTAGTTATAATTTTTAGATGTTAAGTAATTAAATTTAATTGCGACACAATGATGAAGCAGTAATAGATTAGTTAATTGATGAATCAAATAAATGATATTAATAATATTAAAATAAATATAATTTGAAATATTTGATTCCATACAATAATTTTATGGAATAATTTAAAATGATAATGATGTGTTAATGTTTTTTAAAATAATCAAGTTTTTATGATTTAAAAAAACATTTTATGAATAGTGTCTAATTAACATAATTCATATCTTAAAAAATAATATATTTAATTAAATGATATAAAATTTATGAAAATACAAGAATTTTTCAAGTAGTTGATATAAGTTTAATAATATCATGAATTACTCACTAAATTGTCTTTTTACATGTTATGGTAATTATTTTAACTCTAAAAGCTTAAATTACTTGATAAAACGGTAAGAGTAAAAAGGGGTAAAACAAACATATAAGGATTAAAAAAATATTCAAATTTGTATAATTTTCATTGTATGATTAGATTTCAAACCATTACCATCTTATATTCGATCTAAATAATTTTTTACCCATTTAGAAAAGAAAATGAATTTATATTAATTTAATACTTTTAATAATTCCAAGAGTGCCCCTCCCCTCTCCTATAAAAGGGTTACCCATTTATAACTATTACTTATAATTCAAGAAACTTTTATTTTAGAAAATACCTACCAAAAACACTTTTATTAATACCTAAACAAGTTATAGAGGCCTTAGTTTAGGCATAACACCCTCCTTGGTGGTGTCAATGTGTTAAGAAAGGCGATCACCCGAAGGAAAGGTAATGTTTTTATTTAAGTGTTTGTATTTTATTTATTCTTCTACTTCCCTAAAATCTTCTTCATAAATGTTGAAATAATAAATATAGTATCCTAAATATACTAAAATGTTACTATGTTAATATCATCACCTTAATCTATCACCACTTCCATTAAATTATAAAATAATTAATCCTTCGTGTGTACCTGTGAACTATCACATCCACGAACCGATATAATTCATTTTCCATATCCATCACTCATTACTGGTTATAATGATTGAATTAATGTTAATATGTGATATTAATGAAATATTAATCATTTTATGATAATAATATTTCAATTACATTCTTACTTTCCATGCACATAAAATTGGTAACATCGTTTTCTTATAGATGTGAACTATCACCTTCACAAGGAAATGTGACTCATTTTTATTCACCACATCATATGGATAGTATAAATAAGTATATTTGAATGATTAAAATTATATTTATGATATTATTATAATTCTTTAAAGATAAAATAATACTTAGTTCATTCCAAAATGATCAATGAAAAATGGAAATTGTTACTCATGCGTACGTACGACCTACCGTCTCCATGATTATAATGTTGTTCATTTTTCATAACCATACATTAAAGGTTTTATTTAAAATTATACTTGATGTATGAAAGTGAATATTATGTCATGAATATTATTCTTGATATTATGGAATCATTACCACTTTGACTATTCACACATACCAAAGTCATCTTGAACTCAACTACCGAATTTTGACAAAACGTCCAACATGAATTTAAATAATTAAGTAATTTTTATAAAATGTAATAATTTATATAAAGAAATTACAAATATGAAACAATTTCTCAAGAAAGATGAAGATTAATTTTTGTTTATTATTTAGGAAGATAAATATTTTACATGACGATTTAGACTCAAGGTAATGGACTTTATTTTAAAAACATCTTTTAAAGTTACTCTTTCAACTATTTTTAAAAATACAAAATGAATGTATTTTTAATATATACCCCATAAAATTAATTTCTCACTTTAATGTAGCTTTTATGTTTTTATGTTTCGTTTTCTCTTTTAGCATCTTATTTTAAAATATTGTGTTTTCATTTATTCTTGCACGACTATGTAAAAAAATGTGATTTCAAAGTGGAAATGTTATTTTTTTACTTTATGTTTGTTTTATGTGTTATCATTATGTTATGGTTATCAATAATTACTTACATATAATGGTGGTTCCATGATAAACCAAGGGTTTTTGAGCTCATGATAGCTCTCCAATCTATTGGGTAATGAGACGAACATAACTTGGTTAGTTTCTCCTAAGAAATTTATGGAACATACCATAAAGGGTATTCAAAATGTAACCATGAAGGTTAATATCTATGTATACATTAATGATAAAATATAAGAATGATATGGATGCCAAAATTTACCTGTATGATTTATTTTTAATATGAGTTTTATAGGAATCCTATGATTTCATGAGGTTTGCTAAAGAATTTATTATTTATGAGTAAAAATTATTATTTTTTGAAAATGTTTCCATGAGTATAAAATATTCATGGAATAACAGTTTCATTCCATCCTTATATCCCTTAATATGTTTTTTTACTCATACCATGTTTCTGAAATGTTTTACATAGGGCATAAAGATGGGTAATGGAAAGGATGAAGTCATGGTGAATGTTATGAAGATTTTTTTCAAGAAAATGAATTCATGTTTTATTTTAGAAAGATTCAATTTCTGTTGAAAATGGATAGTGAGTAGAAGTGTATAATTTGTAATATTTGAGTTTTCATATAATATTTATGGCCTAATTATCTAAAACAATAAATATGAAAAGTTCCTCAATGTGAAATAAGGTAATTTCAGGACTAAAACTCATTATTATGTAATGATTAAGGATGAGGCCTTATAGTTGGTATCAATAGAAAAGTTTAGATAACTTTAGGGATTAATATTCTTGGTTATAAATATGGTAACATTTTATGACTAATATTTTAGTAAAATCATTATTCTATAACTTTTTTCAGATCGAAGAAGTTCATTTACAAATGGAAGGAGGAGGATCTAAAACAACATTCTTATCTCTTGCTGATGACTTTCTTGCAATAATTATTGCTAAGTAATGTCCAGGTGATTCTAAAACTATTTATAACATACAAATCTCTTGAAAATATTTGTATGAGATATCAAACACTTCCGCTATACCTCTATACCATTTTGGATAGTGGTTTTTTTTAATCAAATCCTATTTTATCAATATTCTAATATTTTAAAAAAAGGTAAATATTATCAAGATAAATTTAAATATATTACCTTGTCATAAGATTATGAATCATATTATTAATTTAAAAATCATGTGAATAATGAGACCCTTGCGCAGACAATTTATATTTTCATTTAACTTATAGTCTTCAAGAACGCAATTATGGTATTTTAAAAGGACCCTTGATTGAATGTTTAAAAAAAACCCGGACCTAATGTTTTATGAAATTCAAGTCTTATATAATGTTTTGAAATTATATCTCATACAAGATTATTTTCCAAATCTATTTCTCTATGAACACCCATATGACGCAAGACGTACAAGGTGTATTTGGAAATAGGAATCAACTGATTTTTAAGAATCTCTAAATCATTGTTGAAATGCATGGACCTTATATCTATCTAAACAAAATGACAATGAAACCAGGTGGACACCATGATCAAGGTATGACATTATTTTTGGAATATTTTCATTAAATAATATGGTGGTGAAGTAAAAAAATGTCATTATATATAATAATTCACGAATTAAGATGACGTGGAAATTATGATTTCAGATACAAATTAGAGATATAAGACGACCTTTGAGGTTAAAACATTTTATTGTTATTTTTGATGATTTTTTTTTTTCTATTTTGGAAATGTTATAATAATAATATAGTTTTATTAAAAGTGAAAACCCCTAATATTTTTGATAACCTATCACACCCGACAAGGCTATGGGAATCAAACCAACAACCAAAGGTCGACATGAGTGCATCTCCTGCCACTCCTCTACATGAATTCCTGGTTAGTATGAATTATTATATTTTGTTAAATGATTATATTGATTAATAATAAGATGTATTTGGGAACATATATTTTCTCAAATAGATTACCATGAGATTGGAAAATTATTTATTGACTAAGTGAATAATGTTATTTTGGAAGACTTTCATTATTTTGGGACCCCTATATGATCAAGAATAATATAATACTATGGTATTTCAGTTGAGGAATAAATGTTGTATTATATTTTGGAAGAATAAATGATTTTATTGTGGACATATAATTATTGAGGTTATTTATGGAAATGTATAGCATATATTGAAGATTACCATGGAAATTACTTCTTGGTACGAGACTTCAAGAGTAATAGATGCTATTTGGAGATAATTCATAAAATTTCTCTATGAATAATATTTGATTAAATCCTTATAATTTTTGGGTTTTAATATTCAGGAATTTTATTTTTCAAATGGTCTATGTTGAACTTTGGGTATTACTGTTGAATTTTAGGATTGAACTACTTTTTCATAATATAATGTTTTTCATTTTGGGAATTATCTTCTCTCATACAAACCATTTTGGATTTTGTTACTTCTTCAAGACATGAGTAATAGATTGTTAATAATTTTTATATTATTCGATTCTTAAGTAGTTAATTTAGGAATGAAAAACTCATATTCAATACTCATCATTTGGAGGAAAACATAATTTTATGGTGGAAATTGAATAAATGATGAAACACTACATTACATGTAATTATGTTTCTTTATATTCTTAGTCAATGAAGTAAATAAATTCCAAAAATTGATGAAAATTATATTAAAACAAAAATGTTATCCATTTTCTTTTCTTAATAACGAATCAAGGAACTTTTAACCAATAACAGATTTATGGTTTTGTGATTCTTAACATTATCCTAACCATTTATCTATCACCCTACATCAGAACATGATGGTTAGTTTTCTCTTATATATCCATGTTTTCCTATATGGACCCCTATTATGCATTATCTCAGGTAACATTCATATCTCCCATTCTCTGTATTTTATAGTGGATGTTTCATTTATCATTTTTTTGATATGGGATTTTAATAATATAATTTTTAAAATTCAAACATGTAGTTTTTTATCCTAAGGTAAAGTTGAGAGGAATCAATTTATTAAAGGGGGTGGAGAATTTCACTTCCCATGTTTAAAAAAAAGTAAGACTATGGTTGATAGTATACATAGTACACCACATCGTGTTTAAATGAACAATTAAATATTATTATTTAAATGTTTCCATTATAACATATTCATTAGAATGGTAGGAATGAATAGTAGTAATTGAATTATTAAAATATTCCTTACAGATATATATACAATTATTTGGTGAGAAATTACTTGTAAATGAATGTAAAACCCATTTTAAAACAAAAGGAAATGTTTTACCGAAAAACTATTTAAATGTGCGAAATTGAGTTTTATTAATAAAAAATCACACTTGTTTTATTATATTAATGAAATATATACTTAATATATTGAATATAATGTTTAAAAATAACTTTATTTGTTTTTTATCCATCATATAAGAACAAATTAAATTTTAAACATAAATGAAGTATTTCTAAAAATGGTAGTTCGACCACCTTTTGATGGAACTCATATTTTAAATCTAATTTTTCTCATATTTATAAAATAAAATTGAAAAAATATACTTATTCTTTGGATAAAGGATAATTTTTTTTACTTTGTTTGATTTTTTTTATTTTTCTGATAAATTTCCTATTTTAATGAATAATAAAAAATACTGCATTTTGATTCCAAACTACTTTTTCAAGAATTTATTCATATAGTTACATTATCCTTTTAAATGGTTTTAATGTATAATTATATAATGTTTTTATCAGTTAATCTAATTTAGGTCATTAGAATCAATTTCAAATTTAAATTGGATATAAAAACATTGGGTTCTTTTGAACGTTTTTTTAAAACCCCTTTCCTTGATACATCAATGAGATTAATATTAAATTAATTTTGGCCACTTATGTGAATTGAATTATTAAAAATTAATATAAATGGTTTTAATAAGTATAAAAATTGTGGTCTAATAGGATAAACATAATTTTTGGTGAATATGTGCTTTAGTATTTTATTTAAAACAATTAAGGGTAAATCTGGTAATTAAAGGTAAAAATAATATTATAAAATTATAAAATTACTCTTAAACTTGTACTAATATAATTGGATGAGTGTAATTAGACCAAAATCAACCTTAAGCTGAAATTATAACCTTTTTAATCCACTTGGGTATGTATATGACCATAATTATATTTTATTTGAAGATAAGTTAAAAATGTCATACTCATATTTTTAATAAGTTAATATTTATTAATATTTGGTAATATAGAAGATAATTTAGACTATTAATAGTAATTTGAAATATAAAATGTTTATCTACATCATGATAATTTATATATAATTCTTAGACAATAAATAACTAAATTTAATTATGACACAATGATGATGGAGAAATAAATTTATTAGAGGAAGAATCAAATAAATGACATTAATAATATCAAAATAAATATAATTCCAAATATTTGATGCCATAAACGAATTTTATGGATTAATTTGACATTTTTGGAATGAGTTAAATTCGTTTTTTCACAGTAATCCAGTTTTTATTATATTTTAAAAAATTCAATTAATGAATTGTGTCAAATGAACATAATTCATAACATAAAATATAAAATATTTAATTAAATGATATAAAATTTATAAAAAACCAATAATTTTCCAACATGTTTAAATAAGTCTAAAAATTTCATTAATAACTCATAAATATGTCGTTTTACATGTTATGTTAATTATTTTAACTTTCAAAATATAAATTATTAGATTAAACAGTAAGAGTTAAAAGGAGTTAAATAAAGATAAGGATTAAAAAAAATTCAAACTTCTCAAATTTTCATTGGATGATAATATTTCTCCCCATAAATATTCTATCATATAAAAAAATTTATTTTTACTAATTTTTAAAAGAAAATTAATTTATATTAATTTAATACTTTTAATAATCCCAAGAGTGCCTCTCTCATATCCTATAAAAGGGAACCAACTCGTCTATTTTCATTACACATCAAAAATCATTTGGTTCATTTAATAAAATCCCAAAAGCCTTCCTAGAATACCTCCCCACATTCTAACAGACTTATTTTAGGCTGAACACTCTCTTTATAGGTTTTAAGGTGTTAATAAAGGTGATCATCGAATGGAAAGGTAATGATTTTATTTAACTATTTATATTTTATTTCTTCTTCCAATACCTTCAATTCTTCTAAATCTATGATGAAATAATAACTAAAGTGTCCTAAAAATATACTATGATTATATTATGTTAATATCATCACCTAAATCCATATTCACTTCCATTAAATAAGGAAATAATTAATCGTTCTTGTGTACGTCTGAACTATCACCTCCATGAACCGATATAATTCGTTTTCCATTAACCATCTTCCATTACTAGTTAAAATAATTTAATTAATATTTATATGTGATATTCATGGAATATTATTCATTTTATAGTAATAATATATAAATTACACTCTTAATTTCCATGCACATAAATATGGTAACATCGTTCGTGTGTACATTTGAACTGTCACCTCCACAAAGCGATTAGATTAATTTTTATTCACCACATCACATTGATAGTACATATAAGTCTATTTAAATTATTAATAATATATTAATGATGTTATGATAATTTTGGAAATATTAAATAATACTTACCTTATTTCCATAACAACCAATGAATGATTAAAAATGTTACTCATGCATACGTACAAACCAACCATCTCCATGATTATAATGTTGTTCATTTTTCATAACCTTACATAAATTGTTTGATTTAAAAGTATAATTGATGTATAAATGTGATAATTATTTCATAAATATTATTCTAGAGATGATTGAATCATGACCACTTTTACTATTGACATCATACTATAGTCATATTGAACTCAAGTTTTGAAAATTGATAAATGTTTGACGTGAATTTAAATATTTAAGTAATAGTTAATAATTTTAATAAGTGATATAAAGGGAATAATAAAAATGTAAAAGTTATCATGAATGTATAAAGTTAACTTAAATTTATTATTCATGATGATAAAGATTGTATGTGACAAGTCGATCTCAAGGTAAGTGGATTTCTTTTAAAACCCCCTTTTAAAGATACTCATTTACCTATTCTTACAAAATCCCAAATGAATGAGTTGTTAACATATATGACATGTATAGAATTTCTCACATTAATGTCACTTTTATGTTTCAATTTTTACTTTATATGTTTTTCCATCTTATTTTAAAATAATTTCTTTTCATTTATGAGTTTTTAGATTTGTAATAATTAAATGTTATTTCAAAATAGAAATTTTATTTGTCTATTATGCTTGTTTTTTGTGTTATGATTATGTTATGGTTCATGGTAATTTTTTATTTATATGGTTATTTCCATGATATTCCAATGACGGGTGAGCCAGTGACAACTCTCTAATACACTGGGTAATGAGATGGAGTAAACTGGTTGGGTTTCTTTTAATAGATTTAGGGAATATACCATGATGGGCATTCCAAAAGTTACCATGACAGTTACTCCCTATGTAGCCATAAAAGCTACAATGCCATAATGACATGGATACCACTTGTTACCATTATTATTAATTTTTACCATTTATTTTATAGAAATATTATGATTTCATGAGGTAATCTAAAGAGTTTATGTTTTATGGGTGAAAAGTATGATTTTTTGAAAATGATTCCATGAGTTTGAAATATATATGGACTAATGCTTTATTTACTTATCTCTGTCCCTTATTGAGCATTTTTTTCTCAACCCATGTTTTTTAATTTTTTTACATGGGTTATAAGGATCGGTATGGTAATTTAGGAATTCAATATGAATTTTATGAAGATTTTTTTTAATAAAAAGAATTCATGTTTTGTTTTAGAATGTTTTAATTTTTGAAAAATTGATAGTTAGTAGATGTGTATACATTGTAATATTTGAGTTGTTATATTAAAGTTATAGACTAATTCTCTAAAATTCTAAACTTGAAAAGGTCCTCAATGTGAAAGAAAGTAATTTCATTACTAAAACCCTAGATTATGTAATGATTAAGGTCATGGTCTTATATTATGTTGGTGTGTAAACTAATGCATCATATTAGGAACCCTAGAAATAAAATTTCATAAATTATTCCATTCCATATATACTCTTTTGTATGCATTTCCTGAATTACATGAGGTTTTTGAGGTTCCATGTTTGTTTTGTATTTTAGTGTTCCAATGTTTTTGTAGGGATGAAACCTTATTTTAACCAATAGTTCCAAGATCAATCCATGAGTCATTGCTTCAAATGGATGAATATTATTTTGTTTGGTTGGGATAATACCTCTATGAAATTTGGAATGGTATTTCACCAGATAAAACCACTATACATGACTTTTTACATCCTTATCATAAAAATATAGGCTAGTTTTCTATTACATGATGGGAAAATATCAATCTATAAAGTGTATGGGCCTTTATAAAATTGGATTTTGTGAGTCAATTAACTAGATTAGGTTATCGACCTATAAATAAATAACATTGAGTTTAAATAAATTTATTTTTTATAATATGAAGGTCACTGTTATATAAAGATACCAAATGCAAAGTAATGGGTGTTTTCCTCTATACCTTGTATTTGAAGCTCCATGTATCGAACCATCTACTTTTTATATGAGGCCTTGACCCTAAACCAACATAAGTAGTGGAAATTATTCCATGTCTCTAGAGTCTTATATAACCTTCCACATATCCTAGACCAATATCTTGGAGCAAGAAGAGAGGTGTGACCCGTTCCTAGGTAGTTTTGAGCTTTTCATTTCCTTTATATGTTCTTCCTATCTGTTGTAAATAATTTCTGAGGAGTAAATAAGAGATTTTTAGAGTTATCCCACCACAAATTCCACATTTCATACACTAAGAAATTGGAAAAGAACATGTTTGGAATGTGGTTGTCCCTAAGCCACCTGTAGTGCCTCTTGTAGTGCGTCATGTGGTACCTACTATAGATCTTCCACTGGGAACCAATCTCATTTCCATGAGAGTTTGTTCCAGATTATGCATTCTATGCAGTGTGCTCCCCAGTCTTTCCCTACTATGGTAGAGATGACTCAAGAGTTTTATAAGAAGTATCATCCCACATTCATGATGGATTGTGGACCTCAAGATACTGAGTCATGGCTAGAGTCTATTTTATCAATCTTTGACCATCTAGAGATTACTTTAGAGTGGAGGGTCAAGATCTCTATCTACATGCTTTGTGACTCCATAAAGCATCTATGGGACATCATTTCGTAGGATAAGCATCATCGAGGTATGGTGTAGTCATACACTAGATATCCTAATATGACCACTTTTTTTTCAAAAATGATATGAGTAGAATTCTCTAGGTAGTTTATTCATCTATAGTAAGGTCCTCTTTCCATCTTAGAGTATTATACTCATTTTACTGGGCTACAACATCCATCTCAGACTCTGATCAGGGAAAATTTGATGATTTCAATACATTTTGATGATGGGATATATATGTTTTTTTAAAAAGGTTAACTTATTTAGGCTAACTACCATTAGACGAATAATGATGAAGGTCCTTATTACATAGTGTAATTTGAGAGAAGCTGGTAGTGTGATCTAGGGTAGTTTATTTCTAAGGAAGGCTGATTGTTTATATGGCATCAGGAATCGTTGTTTCATGGGGTCACATGGAGGTGTTTCCATCCCAGTGATACACGTTGAAATCCATGTGGTTTTTCACCGATGTGTTATAAAATTATATAAAAAGACCCAATTCATGAAGAACCTGATCAGGTGTTGAGCATGTGGCAGTATGTGTCACATTCAATGATTCTACCAATATTTTCATCTAACATATATTTAAAGGGGATCTGAAGTGATTCATCTATCAGGTTCAAGATCTACAACTTCATGTTCATATAGGAGTTGGTCTTCCTTCAACCAAAAATATTGTGGTGGTCTTGGTTTTGACCGAGGTAGGCATGATTTAGAGTTTCAACGTCAGTAGAGTATACATTCCCATGTTAGTTAGGAAGTATCTCAAGGACACAGTTCAAGAAATATTTATTTATTTCAGCCTTTCCCTAAAGAAAAGATTCTAGTCTAATCATTTTTCAAAGGTACTGTTATGGTATCCTCTACTCTACATTATGTCCTTTTTGATATAGGTGAATCACACACTATTATATCTTCTACAAGTGTTGAATTTTATGGATTTTCAATAGAATACTTATATGGTGTTATGTCTCACAACACGCTTATAGGGTATAGATTAGAGGGAATGTTCTAGTTCTATGAGTGCACCTTGATATATGTGGTTATATTTTCTTTTGGAGTTTCTTCATCCTCAATATGACTAGAGTCTACTTTATCCTTGGTGTAGACTAGATTCTTTCTTATCATTACCATGTGGATTGATATCATCAGTGGTTATCCTTTACATCATGTGCATACATACCATATATCCAAATTGGTGAATGGGATATCAAGGCTAGTTGAACTAAACACAAGCATACTGGGCTAGGTGGACTAAAATCCTAGAAGGAGAGTCTCATTATGATCATGCATGGGATGCACCTTATTGAGTTCACTCCTATTGTGGATTATTTTAGGGACATCTTCCCTGATGTTTTCTCTGACATAACTATTGAGAGATTGGTTAATACCACAGTCGATCTAGTTCTAGGTGTGCAACATTTTCCATTCTTTAATAAAGGGTTACACATACAAGGGTATAGGAAACCAAAAATAAATTTCAACATCTAGATATGAATGGTTTTTTTTCCAACACATCGCCTTGGGGTTCACCCATCCTATTCTTCATGAAGGTAGATGATACCTTCCATTTGTATATGGATTATTGTAGATTTAACCATGTTATGGAGATGAATCGATATCCACTACCTTGTATTGACTTACTCTTTGAAAATATCATTAGAGAAAGAGTTTACTATAAGAGAGATTATAGGTCCATCTATTGTTAGGTGCTTGTGAGACAATTATACATATCATGTAAAACGTTCTATAGAAATTACAACTTATACAATTATATGGTTATTCCATTTGGACTTAGGAACATGCCAAGAGACTTTATGGATTTTATGAATCAGGTATTCCACCCATATCTTGATTCATTTTATCTGGTATTCATAGACACCATCATAGTATATTTTCCACACTAGAAAAAAACATTCCAAATATCTTGAGATCATGAATAATACACTGAGAATGAATTTTGTATATAAAATTCTATGGAATTTAAACTTTTGGATTAGTAAGGTTCATTTCATGGGTCATATTATTTAAAAGTTAGAGGTATCTGTTGGACTAGAGAAGGTGAGTATCATGGTTTATTGGGAGTATCTGAATAATTTTTTTTTTGATATATGTAGTTTATTGAGGATGTCTTTCCATTACAGACGATTCATTCAGGATTTCTCTCACATATTCTCACTAATATCAATCCTGACTTATAAGGTTGTGAAATCCTTCTAGTGTGATGTTTGTGCAAACAAATTTTCAAGATTTAAAGGGGACACTGAATTTAGTATTGATCCTGATTCTTCTATAGGTGGGAAGATGATATAATCTTTATTATAATTCTTCAAGGACCAGGATTGGTGTAGTTCTGATGCAGGTTGATCAGGTTGTAGTGTATTTGGACTGCCAGCTTAGACCACATGAGAAGAACAACCATACAAACCTCCTCATGCTAGTCATAATGGATCATGAATTACACTCTTGGAGGAACTACTTATTGGGCGATCAATTTGTTGTTGGAATGGATCAAAAATAGTATCAAATATATCTCAACACGTCGATACATAAATCACAAGTAGCACAGGTGGGTTGAAAAAATTATTTCTTTTGACATTGAGCATTCATATAACCCCGGGAAAGTTAATTTTGTAGCTGGACACCTAATCTAGAAGACTCATACACAAGTAGTCCCAGAGGGTAGCAGTGAGTGGAAGTTGATGGATCTATTTTCTAATATGTAATTGGAGGTTCAAGAACAGCATGAGCAACATTTCTTAGCAGCTCTGGCAGGGAAATCCTCCCTTTTGGAGAGGTTTCAAATAAAGAAGCTATCTGATACTGATGTACCTATCTTGAGGGAGAGTATATCTTGTGAGAACCCAACTTATAGTCGTTTTGTTGATGATAATGAGATCCTACACATATGTTAATGTGTATGGGTACCTCATGATATATAGGAACTATTTATGAAGGAATCTCATGCCTCTATTTTGTATGTTCACCCTAGCCTTACCAAGAAGTATCGAGATATATGTCATCATTAATGGTGGCCATTCAAGAAGAGGGAAATTTAGGTTTTTATCACGAGGTGTTCCACCTATAAGGAGGTTAAGGTAAATCACTAGTGACTTTCTTAAATGTTATCTGCTATATCAATTCCTTTTTTTGAAATGTATCAAAGTCACCATGGATTTTGTGATGGGATTTATAATAACCCCTCATGGTAGTGATGTGGTATGGGTTATTGTTAACAGGTTGACCAATATTGCACACTTACTATAGATTTGAGAAATAGTTATAGTTAATGAAAATGGGAAGACATATATCTGGTATGTAGTGTGCCATCATGGTATACCCTGATCTATCATTTCAGACCAAGAATCCCACTTTACCACATTTTTCTAGACAGGGATGTAGAAGGAACTAGGTTCACAGGTTCTCTTTAGTACAATATTTAACATGTAGAATGATGGGTAGTCTGAGAAGACGATATGTGTGTTAAAGTAATTTCTCTAAGGATGTATCCTTTATTTTGAAGGATCATGGGAGATTCATATTCCTTTCATAGATTTTTCCTATAATAAAATATTTTAGACAAAAATCATGATGCCTCCATTTGATGAACTTTATGGTAGGAAATGGAATTCAACTCTATGCTAGTTAGAGTATGGTGAGGCATCTATTCTAGGTCCACATCTCGTTCAAGAAACTATAGATCAAGTTCAAAAGATTTAGAAGTGTATGTAAATATCTTAGTCCAGCAATAATTAGTATACTAATTTCTACTATAGACAATTAGAGTTTGAGTTAGGATATATGATCTTTATGTGTGTATGACTTATATTAGATCATATAATTTTTTTAGACAGGGTAAGTTATTACCTCAATTTTTATAACCTTCCAAGATAGTGGATATAATCGGGCTAATAGCCTATCAGATGCATGTACCTTATATGTATCATTCCAGGAATGATTCCTTTTATGTAATGTAGCTTCATCACTTCAATGTAGACTAGTCTCATTCTTTTGACCCTAAGGAAATAAAGGTGATGTTGGATGCTTCCATCAAGGAGAATTTGATACATATCATTTATCAGAGCATGAAGTCTCTCTATGAAAGGTCTGTTCCACTGGTCCTGGTGCTATGGAATCATTGACATGTATAGGATGAGACATGGGAGTAGGAGGGAGATATATGTTTTTAGTGGCCTAAAATTTTCTAACATGACTTTGAACCACCTTAGGAAGGGTTTCTCAGGGATTAGTTATCTTATAGAGGAAGGGATGGACCATCCTGAATTTTTGGATAGGTAAATACCTCTTAGTTATTGATCAAAACCACTCTTTTTTATGATAATCATGGGCTCTGATGGATGTGAAGTATTTTGGGAGTGTTCAGGGATCATTCAGAGCCCAAAGTTACAGAAAATGGGAAGGTAGGTTGATCCCCACAGTTAAAACAAGATTAATAGTAACTTTTCTCAGCAACCGTGTTGGATAAAAAGTGCACTCAGTGCACCATGCATTTTTTTATGAAAACTTATGGAATAGGGGACACACCCATGTTGGTTGTAGACCCCCCTTGAAATAGGCCTACAATACGAATAGTGTATGGTTAGTCAAGCCATTCGCCAAACCCTTTCATGGCCCCACTTTGAGAAAAATCATGAGCATGCTTGGGTGACCGATTCTCCAATCGTTCACTAAAATCGTGTGCCCATTAAATGTGGGTGAAATTACAAATTTTCACCTATAATGTTTCAAACCCCAAAATCCTTTCTCCCCCTCCATTTTCATCTAGTCATGGCCACCCTCATCTCCCTATCCTCTCATTTATAGTTTTATGTATCTCCTTCTTATGAACTCCAAATCGTTCACCCTTAGATGTGTTAGAAAGCTTGAGGTAAGATCTATGGTCCTCTTTCATCATTTTCAAGTTTCTATTCCCCTGAGTTTTTATTTAGTTAGGATATCATATTCCTTTTTTTGATGGAATTTGGATATTTCTTGGATATCGTAAGTTAAATAATTATTAATGGAATGATAAAGGGTGAGTGGTCTTCAAAAAAACTAATTTAGGTGTTCTAGATACTTTCATATTGTTTTTTTCAAATTTTTATATGGTGCCTCATTGTGCCACGCACCAGAACATTCTGGTGATGCCTCTATGTTTTTAAATATATTAATCTAAATGGTTTATCATGTATATTTTTACCTTAGTGTATGTCAAAAATGTTTTTGTTAAACCACTATGTGGTGTTTTCAAAACCTATAATAAATTATTTAAATTTAGGAATTTAATTTTGATGAATTCATCCCCATGATTTAGGCCCTTTTTCATGAAGAATTATACTTCAATCCCAATTTTGTTACCTCATTACCTAGTCCCCTAAATTAATTTCCTTTTTATTAAACATTAATCCACATGATTATTCTTATTTCTATTTTTACATTTCCTTGTATCCTTGTTCTTATGCATATTATTGATTGTGAATGCTATAACTTATCTTCTTATAGGCCCAGAGAGAATACATGTCTCCACATAAGGACATCATGGACTGAATCACCATTCATGAATATGAAACTACTTGATGCACTAGGAGAGACACTTGGATTTCCATGCATAGGATCTCTGGGTGGATTAATAATAATCTAGAGTGAAACTAGTTCCATATGGGAGAAATCGTTGATGTACTCATTGGAAGGATGGTTATACCATGTTTCATGTGACATTCGGTCCCCTCCCTGAGATACATGGGATGGTGTCTTAGGTTAATATGACAAGAGTGATATGAGGGAAATTTTTATCAGTATCCATGGAAAAAATCTAAGGTATTGGTTATATCAAAGGATCCTATAGTAACCCTTGGGATTCCTTGTGGACTTCCTTAGATGGGCTCATAATGCCACACTAGATTTGACAGATTCCTTTCTTGGTTTACATGTATTTCCTAGGTAACAATTATGAAATTTATTGTTCGATGTAAATGGGATTAGTCCCAAAATCCCAATCAAAAATTTGGGGTTGTTCCATATAGGAATCCTTATTTATGATGACCAATGTATACACCTTATTTCTAATTTGTGGGTAACATTATTTCAGACATCTAGCCAAGGTTGAAGTATGTGGTATTGGTCAGCTGCCAATTTTGGAACCTAGACCAGTGAATTTATGTAATATTTATTTCTCATTATTTACTATTATCACCACACTATTCATTTTTTATTGCACATAATTGAATTATATAGACACTATTGGTGGTGTCCTACTGATTATATCTCACACTCTGTGTGGTCCACTTCTGGTAACCAAGAAAACTTATAGATTAAAGGTATGGATAATGGGAAGTGACCTTTTTCTAATTCATGATCGATATTTTAAAATTATTCTTAAGAGTATAGGATTGAGCCTATTCTCTTGATTTTTGTAGTATCTACTTTTGGATTTTTGAATATTCCTATATTATGTCGTATATCCATATGTCCCTTGTTCACCATGCACTTATTTTTTATTGTTACATTTTATAATGATCATTATCATTTATTATCTTATCAATATAAATATTCCTCTTGGTTAATCATCTTTCTTGTTTTATTTTTTTATTTCCACTACTGTATGTTGTTTATTACTACTTCAACTATGGCAGGTTACTAGAAAAGTTACATTAGTGTCTGTTTCATCAATTTTAAATACATTATATATCACTATACTCCACTGTAATATTTGAGGATATAATATCCCCATAGAGACACTCTAGGTCCTCAATTCTAGTCAGTAGCCTCTAGAATATGGAAAAAACGCTTGAGGTTGTATTGGCTACCATCTCAGAGCATCAGTAAGTGGAATCCATGGCAATATGATACAAGTGGAAGGTACATTAATCATATCCTAAAATTTGGATTATATTTTATTTTGATTTGGGATCTTGAAAATGATTTTTACCCTCTATATTCCCATTTAAAATTATATATTTCATTAAACCCATAATAAGGATTTTATTAATAGAGACTCCAAGTGGATGACTCACTAGATCAAGGATAGGTCAATCAATTACCATTATAATAAATAAAAGTGTCAAAAAATTTACATCATTATTTTACCTTTGGTTTATTTTTATATAATCTTTGGTATTGATTGGTCATCAAAATATGGTGCAAAGATTTAATGTGATGAGAAGGAATGTATGATTTATGAATAATATGTGGAATTCCATATCTTTATTGGAGAGAATGAATAATCCGATCCATGTCTAGAGCAACCACTTGAGGGTCCTATAAATGAGATTCTTTGGGAACAAGATAAAAAATAATCTACAGATTAAAAAGGTAATATTATTAATGAGGATGTATCTATTGTGAATGAATACATTGATTTATTTCCATAAGAATTACATTGGAATCCACTTGTGTGTGAATATTATTTTTCCATTGATTTAATCAATTATTCTTGTACACTATAAAATACTCCCTATATAATAGAGAATGTGTAATTAATATTGTTGAATAAATAAATAGAGGAGTTGTGTGATAAGGTATTTATATGCCCTATGGTTTCACCTTGGAACGACTCTATTCATTTTATTAAGATGGAATATGGATTGATGAGGATGATAATTAATCAAAGTTTAATCAATGTTATCATGATAAAGAACATGTATCCTCTACAAAAAATTGACGACTTATTCAATCAATGACATGGGACACAATATATTTTAACGATTGACCATTTTTTTGGATATCCTTTATTATATGTAAAGAAGGAATATATTCTAAATTCAACATTGTGTATGAGGTATTTACATTAATAGTTCACAGTAATGAAATTTAGATTAACTAATGCATCCTTTTTCTTCATCGTTCTAATGAATAGGGTATTTATGGAATACATTAATAACATTTTTGTGGTATTTATTTATGATGTCACGGTGTTCTATAAGAGGTATGATGAATCTGAAATTCAAATGAGTATCATTATTGAGATCCTTAAAAAAATGAGTAATATGAGAAATTGAGCAAGTGTGAATTCTAGTTTTAGAAATTTTCTTTTCATTGACATATTGTCTCCAAGGATGGAATTGTAATTGATTTTTTTAAGAAAATGGAAAACCCAGAATAACCTACACCAATAAAAAAACATTGGTACGTTATTTTATTAGTTTTTTATGTTATTATCTTCTATTTATTCAAAAATATTCCTTCAATAACTCAATAACAATGATTTCTCATAAAAAAGTATTGTAACTATGGATAGTGGAATGTGAAAAATGTTTTGATGAATTAAATTGTAGATTTTTGAATGCTCCAATTTTGACACTACCATTGGGAAATGATTGGTTTGTAATATATATGTATGTATCAAAGAAGATAATTTGTTTTTTCCTTATACAAGATCTTAAATTTATTACCTATGCATCATTGAAGTTAATGATTCATGAAAACAACTATATATTTCATAATCATGAGTTGGTAACCATAATATTTTCACTGATTATATGGATAATTTATCACTATGGGGTAAGGTTTAAAATATATAAAGATCATATCAGTCATAAATACATATTTTCAGACAAATATATCAACATTAAGGAAATTAAATGGATTTTGTTACTAAATATATATAATTTCTCAATACACTTCCACCTAGGAATGGAAAATAAGGTAGTTAATGCATTGACCATGAATGATCCTTGATATTGAACAAAATGTTGATCAATAGAGCTTGAATGATCACATATTTAGTAAAGATGTATTTGGGAATATTTAAGAATATACAGACATAAATACTTTTTTGAATTAGTACTGACCAATATTTTTTTTTAAAAGATAAAAAATTCATCCAAATGATGAAAATTTTCAAAATAATATTAATTACATAGATAATGGAAAATTACCAAATTTGTTTATCATGATGGAATTATAAAATTTTAAAAGCAACTATGTATTCCATCAATAACTAAGTTTATGAATTAATTTTTTGATGATGTTCATAGATTAAATATCTCTATACACCTATGTAGCACCATAATGTATAGATAATCGAAGAAATAGTTTTATGAGATAATGTAAAGTAGGAAATTTCTAATAATGTGTGAAGATGTTTTGTTTTCCATGTGGTGAATTCTGAAAGATAATATCCTAATGGATTTAGGAATCCTCTTCCTATTCCTATTGCAAATGGGATGAAATTACTCTAGTATTTTTCACTATATTTATAACGTCTCCTTGAATGAATAATGAAAAATGAGTTATTATTGATCGCTACACAAAATCTATATATTTCCTCATAATAAGAGAAGACTTACATTTGGTGAACCTTTAAATGCTCTATATTGATGAAGTCTAAAGATATCATTGTACACCCCTTGATTTTTTTCTAATTATGAAATTTGATTTACAATAAAAATATGGAATTTTCTTCAGATGAAATTTGAATTTAAATGTGCATGGGATCATTATTTACTATTGGTAGAGTCCACCTATGATAATAACATCCATTAATGTGTTCAAATGGAACTCTATGAATCATTATATAGATAGAGATATCATACTTCTTATTATTTGGATGAATTTAGTGAAAGGAAGCTTCTAGGACTAGAAATTTTAGATGAGACAACAAAAAATTTAAATACAATTCAAACCCATATCAAATAATCAAAATGTAGACAAAAGAGCTACATTGATTAATGGAGGAAAGGATTGTAATTTCTTGTGGGTGTTCCTATTTTTTGAAATTATATTAATTTAATTATGTTATAAAGATCATTTTGAATGGTAAAAAAACCCTAGGTACACCAGACATTTTCAAATCCATTATACAAACTTATCTATGTATTACCATTGGGAAATTGCACCACATCTCTCGAAAGTAAATTTTGTGTTCCATGTATCATTATTAAATAAGTATATGTATGACCCAATACAGGTTCTAACCTATTAATAAATATAATTATTATCGATTCCAAATCAATTTTGGAAGGAAGGATGAGAATCCGGGGGTGGGAGTGAACTAACCGAGTAAGGATCTCTCTTGTGGCCTAGGGTTTACTACCGCCACTATTTTTCCTCCCTTCTCGCCTTCTCACCTTCTCATCCACTCTTCCTCCTTTCCATAGATCTTTTTAAGGTCAATTCATGTGATTATGATTTCATGGTATAGTTTTTATCTAGGAATACCCATGATTTTCCTATTAGAGCTCTGTTGACACAGTTACCACCATCATCCATCCTTCTCTAATGAAAACTGTTGGTAATCCTTAGCTTGTTCCCTCACTTAAGCCTCAATAGATTTTTATCCATCTCCGATGGTTCTTCATTCCTCATTCTTGTTTGCTGGTAGTATCTCTTCCTGGTGATTATATCAGATCTTCAGTCCTTTGGTTTCATGTTCTGGAGCTCTATCAATGTATTCAATGTTTTTCATTTTCTTATAGTTCTGTTGTATGTCATGCATCCTGATTTTGGACTCACTGTAGACATATTTTCATTCTCTATTTTTTCTCCCCAAATCTGGTCTGACGTTCTCTTGTCACCTCTACCATTTATCCCAGATCCTTCACATAAGACTCCATATAAATCTAGTTCGAAGGCCCCATTGGTGATTTGGGTGTTCTAAGTGTCTTCTATAATGGTGTCCTGGTTGGGGTTCTTTGTTCTTGGTTGATTTTTGGTTTTGGTTTTTAGATGATGCTGGTTGTTCTAGCGGTTATTCTATATCTACCAAATATTTCAAATGTGTGTTATTAGTTCACGTATCTTCCCACTTTTGATTAATGCCTAGGGTTCCAGAAATCTTCAGTGGTTGATGGCGATGTGTTGGGTGGGTGATACTCATTTGGGCTTGGTTTGTCTTGATGCGAGGCATAATACATGGTGGTGTCTTCCCCAGTGTTTTATCCCATGTTGTTATCAAAATATGGAGATTGTGGCTTTGATAAAGAGGGTGTATTGGCCTCGCTAAATGTTTTATATAGCCTCAGTGGTGTTTTAAGGCATGAAGAGGATGTGGCTTGATGTATCTAGATTCAAAGTGATCTGTTAAATCATACTACTGGTTGATGGGTGATGCGGTCAGGGTGGCATCGATTGTGTTTTAGATCCTGACACACTCCCTTTATTTTGGGGAGGGTATCTCTTTGGGTTGGTTTCCTTGGCCTACCCATTTTCCCTTCTTTTTTAGTGGTTCTTGTCTAGGATGGGGCTCCTGGACATGACCACTTATGCTTTTTTTGGGTGTTTTCGGCCTGGTTGATTGTACAGTTCTCAGTAATACAAAAAGTGATTTATTTGAAAAATAGAAAAAAATGTTTCATGTTTTGGAACTTTCTCTATATTATTATAAAGATCCTATCCATATTTTGGACACTAGATATAAAATTTTTAATAATCAAATAACTTGGCTGGTAATGGTACCTTGGATAAATCAAATGATTTACATGGTGATGATGAAACCTAAAGAAGTTATGACGGAGAAGTTCCCAAATCGGTTCATGAGGTGAAATTATATAATTTTTTGGATGGTATTTGTTTTGATATTTGGTATATTTTATCAACTTAAGAAATTATGATATATTTCCTTTTAAATAAATTGAATATCTTCGATAGCTTTTGATACCGAAAAACTCATGTATAAATAACCATAAAATAGTAAACCATTATAAACTAGTCATTAAATTGGTAGGTATTAATAAGAATAAACATATTATGAAAAGAATATTTTAAATAAATTTATTATTTACAAATTTAGATTAAATATAATTAAAATAAATTTTAATGAAATGTAAATTTTTTCTAAAAACCAAATTTTTTCAAAAAAATATGTTTTGTCTTATTTTTCAAAAATATGTTAGATTTTTTTTTTCAAATTTTACAAATACAATTTGAAAAAATTAACTTAATTTTTTAAATCATCATCTCAAATTATCCTAGGTTAAATTTTATAAAACACTCAAATGAAATTAATTTTTTGATGAATAGTGAAATATACTAGTTTTTTTATGTCTCCATTTTTTTAATGTGTGTACAACATATATTTTATCATAAAATTGTTTTTAAAGTGAAAATGGATCTGTAAAATTATTATTAGTCCAAATTATGTCATTATAATAAATAATGTGTCCAATTTTTATAGAATAATTATGAAAAATTTCCTTTGGAAAACAAATTTTTCATCTGGTATACATGTTTAATTTAAAATTAAATTCAGAAAATTCCAGAAATTTGTTTTTTTTAAATGGATTCAATAATTTTAATCATCATAATATTTTTTAATGTTATGTAAAACTTATTTTTTGTCTTAATTAATTTCAAAAATACTAAAAATTAGTTATTGTGATTAAGGTGAAAATGGGTTTAGAAGTGGATAAAATAAAAGAATAAATATTATAATAACCTGAAATATTTTATAATTACAATTTTCTATCCATATTTACCACATATTTCCTCTATGGTTCTATAATTATCAATTGTTGATAATTTTTTTAGGTGAAAACATACAATTAAGGAAATCAGGGAATAAACGTGGAATAATTATTATGGCAGTAACAAATAAACAATATAAATCCTTAAATAAAATAAAACTGAGAGTAAGCTAGTAACATATTAATAATATAAAATATAGATTTCAATAATACTATTATCTTAATAATAGAATGCATAATCTCATCCACAAAAAACATTTTTTGTTTTCCTTTTATAGATAAACATTACATGTAATCCACACTACAATCAAAACATATTGATTAATTGGGTAGGCATACACCAAGAACCAAAATCTAGTTTCTTACATGAGATATGTCTACAAATCGAGGGAATATTTAATTCTTGTCCCCTACCATCACATTACTATGTGAAATTAATTCACTATAAGATTCAACCATGCTTTTCATACCATTCTATAAGGAATCATGACGCTCTCACATGCATTGTTGAATTTGTACAGGCTGCGGTAAAATTAGAATTGTGTTATTTTCACAAACTTCACTTGCTACTATGTTGTAATATAGTGAATTTATCAAGTCAATCCCATGTGGAGTGTAAGATGGAACTGAAAAATTATGGCGTGGGACCTTTTTTTGTATGATTCCTTCCTAGTTGGTTCAGTTTGGGAATGTTGTATCTAAAGAGTTGATGGTTTTCTTTTGTAATAAGCGAGTTATCGAGATCAATTTTGAGTACCATGTAGAAATGGTGATCCTAATTCTAACTTTATAGGATCCTACGGTTTAGGTTTCAACCAATATTGAGGTCACTAGATGACTATGATCAAATCAACTAGTTGTACCTAAGAGGAAACAATTCCTTGATCGGGAAAGAGTGACATCCTATATACATTAATCTTAGATTCTAAGGAATAATTTATTTTAGGATATTGCTAGTATCCTAATATACTCAAACTAGGATAGGGTCCTTTATCCAAATAATTTGTGGTCAGGGGTGTTTGAATGAATTTGATAGACATTTAACTTTTATCCTAATTGCTAACCCTTAAGGGTATCATGTTGAAAAATAAAGATCTTATTAGATTTAGATACACCTACTCTCAATTCCTACACTAGGTGGTTTAGACACTCATAGTAAGATCAGATGAAACTAAAATAATAATAGAAATATTGTTTAACATGCTAAGGAAAATGGTGTTTAAACAGTTAACAAACATGCAATGTTTTATGTAACTAAATGGGATGAGCATGCAAAAAAAATTCAGAAATATAAGTCATAATTAGATACATACTTGAAATAAGGGAATAAGTGAATGCCACACGAGTTTGTATATGATCGATGATGATTTATGGTGATAAAACAAAAATAAATTATGGTGATGTCGATAAAACAATCCACGATTCTATTATTAAAAGAAAATGATGACAAAAGACTATGAAATTTAGAGTTTAAAGGGGAGGGAGTAATAGGGAACTTGAGTGGAATGAGAAACACAAAGGTCTCCTACACTAGAACTCTCTAAAATCCACTTCCCTGGTGCTTTCTTTATTGGTTAATACTTACACAATGTGTAATGGGATTCATGTAGTGTAATGCCGAATCATTTATATCTCCTTATATTTTGAATCAATGTGTATCTCGTGCATATCTCATCAGATATTTAATGATTTGACTCCTTATATTTTGTGTATCCCAGACTCACATCATGTACCTTCATCCAAGCTATATCATCAATGCGGATTTTGTGTTTAAATGGTTAACCAAGTGTATTTTCCACACAAGATGTGTATTGGCTTCTGCACGTGAAATATTCATGACATGAGTCAGAACTTGCTTCATCAATTGCATCATGTTGTAAATCCCTACTACACATCGTGTAATGAGGTTTCATGATGTCTAATATGAAATTCTTTCTTATTTTCTAAATTTTATCTTTTTAAACCATATAAGCCTCATTTATGAAAAATTCGTCACATTCCAAGAGTATTGTAGAATAAATAATTAAAAATACTTAGCTATATGACAGTAAAAAGTAGATATGACTATAGCTTATCAAATTCCCCCACACTTGAACAATTTATTGTCCTCAAGCAAAAATGTCACCCCAGTTATTTCAAAAAGGTAATAAATTTTGAAATAAGAAACATTCATTATGTTGAGGAAAATAAAACAATGTGAATGTTGAAATGGTTAGTCTTCAAAGTCATCCTGGCATTGAAAACCAACCATGCCTCATAGTTTATTTCTTTAAACTATTTCTAATCTTTTAATTAAACTCTCTCAATTGTTCCTTGAATTCTATATCTGTTTCTGATTAAACTAATAGTGAATTTTCTCTCATCACTCAGGGTAAAATGAAATTTGAATTATGCTCATGCTCTGAGTAAATTCTCCTATTCATAGGTATGTATTGGTTTTATTATATCCACTTTTTAGTGAAAATTACAAAAATAGTCATGAGAGATTATAAAATTGGGTTTTAATGACTCAGAGGCTGTGTTAGGTGGGTAAATAGTGAAAATAATGGTCAAAAGGAGGGTAATCTATGATGTTTAATGCATTAATGTCATGAAAAGTGTAAAAAAGGACTCCTTCATGTTAATCATGTCTACACTTCCGACAGCTTAGGGTGGCTCCAATTATAGCTTAAGAAGGTGCGAAAAAGGGTATCATGTTCTTTTATTTTTCTTTTTTCTTTTTATTTTTTGGAATTCATGTTTAGGTAAGATCTCACATCCACCCCATAATAACATATGATCCTTTAAGGGATTCATCGGTTTGGAAATGGTGATTTTTTACCTTCAAATAAACAACCAATGTCATTTTTTTTCTTTTCTATTTTGTAAAGGAACATATTTGAAGTGAAATGCTATAGAGTATAAATTGGTCAGGACCAAATTTTTTGATGAGTAACACTATACATCATTACAGTAGAATCATCTCACGTTGTTTGAAATACTCCCCAAAATTTTTTTAAAAGTAAAATCATGCATTACACAAATAGAATGGTTGGAATGGATAATCATCTTGGAATAAATACATCCTATAAGGACATTCATGGAAACGATGGTTTTAATGAAAGAAAGATGCAAGGTGGGTCTTAAGAAACAATGGATCACCAAATATTTCTTAAATCATTTTAAAATTGTACTTATACAGTCATAGACTCAATAAGATCTCAATGAAAGTTCTAATTGGTGTACATGTCCCATGTATCACTAAAAAAATATGCTTAGAATGAATATGCAATTAATGTATTAGAATCCTCTCAGGAATGAGAATGAGAATAAAAATAGAAACTAGAATCACAAAGTGTATAAAACCATGTAATAAGTCAATTAACCATAATTTCAAAAATGTTGAATTTGAATCAAATCCCTCTACTCATTAATCATTTTGGAAACCCTAAACAGAGACAATACATGGATTTTATCAATTTATAACTTATAATTTTCTTTTATTTAAATGGGAATATTTTTTTCAAGTTTAAAGTATGCTTCCAATTTTGGAAAATGTCTCCTATACTGGTGAGAACATGAAAAAAACCAAGTATATAGATGATGAAGGTCATGAAAAAATATCCCACACTTAGAAGAAGATAGTTTCTGCACTATCCACATAATAATTATTAGAGTGTTATTTAAAAAAATCTCATAAAAACTAAAATGGAAATTAATCAAATGAAGACCAGGGGAATGAGAGCACCCTGCAATAATTGGAATGCCGTGAGGGAAATTAGCCTGTTTTCATACCAAATATGGGTAAACTGCAAAATGGTTTAGAAAAAAAATCCTATATTTGATGAAAAATTAGTCCACATGATTAAAATATTGAAAAAAATAATAGGAAGGTGCACAGTGTGATGAGAAGGGGTAACCAATTTTATTTCAATTTAGTAGTTTTTTACAACAAAGATAAAAAAAGGACTCAAAATAAAAATTCAAAGTCTCAAGAATGATGAAGAAATACTGAAAAATGATTAACTATGATTTTCCTCCCATAAATAGCTAACAAAAATGTCTTCATCTAGAAATATTGACAATAATATCCTACAATGATGTACATCAGATAAATTTCTCCACTGGCATCGATCACTACTGGTAGAAGTGTCCTATAACTCACGAGGTAGCATGACTAGATTGATTTATTCAAGGGAAGTGTAAGGATGAATCAGATGTGCAAGAACGGTATCATAGCCCGAGGTGGTTGCTGTTGTGTAAAAATTTCTAGTGATAGTTCCTGAAGCTGAAGTTCTATTTCGACTATGTGTCGAGTTACTCATTGAACCAGAATGGATGGTGGCATAGGTCCATCTACATCCATAGAATACAAAATGGAGCTAGAAATGGCTAATAATTTTTTTAAAGAAATGAAAATCAATCCATGTTAAAGTTACACAAAAATAGTCTCTATGTATATAAAAATGGGTGCCTCAATGAAAAATGATGGAAAAACATCTACAAATGAAAACTGCCTACCCTAACACAAAATTCCTAACAAAAATGAGAAAGAAAGCTGAATAAGATCAGTCCTCAAGACCAAAAATCTCCTCCAACCTCAACCAGCCTTCTGGTGGTGATGGCAGTGTCCAGACAGATCATTATAAATGGATGTAGTAGTACTGATTGGATTAGAAATAGAGGGTGGATTCATGAAGATGGAAAGGTGGGCTGGGGTAGGGTGTATAGTGGTGTCGATCTGAGGTGGGGTAATGGGTCTAACAGTTGGTTCGAAGAAGGGAACCTCGATGGATGTAGCAGTGGTCGAGCCTTGCCCTGCAGGGCCTGCTCAACTAGGTACTTCTTCTAGGAAGAAGGGTCAATAATAACTATGGGAAGGTTGGGATGGACTGTGGGTGGTGAGAGGTCAATAGAAGAGGAGGTTATGGCAGGTGCTGGTGGTGGATGAGGACTTTGGAATAATATGGTGATGGTGGGGTGATGAAATAAGAAGTCTCGACAAAAGGTAGATGTAAATGGGTAGAAATCAGGCATAGGTTCTTCAGGATGCATTATATCATAGCCCATAGATCTGATAGGGGTGGTATGGGTGGGTGGAGGAATAGTGGATGATTTGGTGGTAGGGGAAGGAATATGGGTGGGTTGTGTAGGTGGGGAAATGATGGGTGGGTTAGCTAGGGGGTCTACTTCTGGTGGTGGGTCTGCTGCTACTACCAACACATGAACACATGGTGCCTAGTGGTGGGTATTGTCCTCCCTCCCCAAAAGCTTTATCCTGTGAAGCATCAGGACATCAATGATCTCTATGGGTCCATGAGAGGTAATGGAAAGATCCACGTCAAATAATATGTGGTGCCTGGACAATTGGCTACTGCATGATCTTCCCATCAAGATAACTAAAATCCACTAGGCATGATCCTTGTATGAATGGGTGAACTTTGCAGCCATGTTGACGGTTGGTCCACCCAAGGCTGCTTCCAAGATGAGTATGTCTAACCGGATCGCTCTCTCATGTGACTCTCCAATGGAAAACCTTGCATGAATCAAATATTGATGAAGTATCCACAATTTTGGGCTCTAAAAATGGGTAGACTTGGAGATGCAGGGGTCATGTGGTATCTGAGAATCATGTGAAATCATTATCCAAAGGTTAATCAAATCAAATCGGGGTGGCTCCTTCTGAAGTTTTGAGAAGACCTCAGATGCGGAAAACTCCACTGTATATATTCCCATGCCAATACCAAATGCAAAAAAAGATAGCTCATGTGACTGGCCATCTAGGAAGAATAACAAGCTATCCTCCACTAGCTCAAATATCAACAAGAATTACAGAAATAACACCTTGTATGTCTCCTATCGCACGTTGATAATGGAGTCTACATGTAGTTTCTTGAGGAGGTTTAGAATTTCCTCACTGACGTTTATCTAGGAAAGAAAATGGAAATCTTAGAGTCTTTTTCATTCTCATGGGTTTAGCCTACAACTTAGTGAGGTTAACATGGTGATTCGGGTTAGCGAAGCAGATAGAGGGATGTAGATGAAGGTTTTCATCACTGGAAGATTTCTCAGAGCTGGAGGAGTATTCAGCTTGAGCAGTGGGTGCAGTACAAGCTTTTTCCACTACTGGAAAATGGGTATATACCCACAATTTTTATGAAGTGTGGGTATATGAGACATTTTCTAACCTATACCCACATTTTACATTCAACTGTGGGTATAGGGTACTCGCGTAAGCATGAGAAGATATAAAATTGTGTGGAAATGCCGTGGAAAAACCTATATCCATGGTTTACATTGAACTGTGGGTATAGGTGGCATCTATACCCATGGTTTTCATGAACCGTGGGTATAGCCTTTTGTATATTAGCTTATAACCACGGTTTTCATAAACTGTGGGTATAGATGGGATCTATACCCACAGTTCATTAGAATCATGGGTATAGGTTTACTATTTTTTGACTGCAAATATATATAATAATATAGTACTATATAAATAAAATTTCTATTCATGATGTGGTGATGTGCTTCAGTATTTGATCAAAGATGCGGGTTCAAATACCTTGCGATCATTTTATTTATTCCAGAATTTATAAATTTATATACAAAAAAATATATTTATATATCAACCTAATTGTGGTTGGTGTAGTGGTGGTGTGCTTTAACTGCTGGGCAGTGACGTGGGTTCGAATCCCCATAACAACTTTTTTCTTTTATACAGGATATTAAAATTAATATAATTAAAGATATATACAAATATGTACATATGTCTGACGCAGCTGGGTTGGGGTGACCATAAATTCTGTAGGTGTGGGTTAAAGTATCGAAACACGTTGGTTATTTATTAATATATATATGTAGATGTATCTATATATAAATGAAAGTTAAATTTCTCAATTGGTGAGGAGCTCATGGATTGATATTGAGGTCACCAAAAAAATACTTCCTGGGCTTTTCTAATTAATATTTTGAACGTTTTTCTACTATTTATACCCACAGTAAAACCATGGGGATAGGAATTTTACTGATATATATACCTAGGGTTTTAGACCGTGGGTATAAGTTTATGACATGGTGGAAAAAACTAAACCCATGGTAAAACTGTGGGTATAGCCTGTAGAGATACCCAACGCCTCGGTTTCCCACGGTTCACAAAACCGTAGGTATATTCTATACCCACGGTTTTTGGGGCTATACTCATGGTTTTGGGGGATATACCCACGGTTTTGAAATATGGGTATAGGATATTTTTTCAGTAGTGTGTGGGTGGCATAGAAGGTGACAGAGTTTCAGTTCCACATAAAATATTTGATGGAGGCTTCTCGTTATGGTCTAATTATGTCTTTAAGGATGTTGGATATAATGTTTTTTCATTGGACATCAGAGAAGGAGGGCGGTTCGCAGAATGCGTAGGTCTGGTTTAATAGAGGCTGAAGAAGGAGGAGGGGGTTTTGGGTTGTTGTTTTTTGGTCATAGTTGGGGGTACAAGTTCGCACGGTCAAGAGAGGAGGTTAAGAGGTGGTTGGGGAAGGGCTGGGAGGTGGTTCAGTTGCTGGTCATGAAGGGGAGGTGATAGAGGTGCGATAGTAGAGGGGAAGGTAGGGGTGTTGCGTTTGTGCACAACTGAGAGAAGAGGAGGGTGCAGATGAGGGGGGGGGAATGAGGGAGGTGGGGTGTTTGATTGGTAGGCAGGAGGTTGAATGTTACGGGGGAATGTGTAGTGCATCGGGAACCTAGGGTTCATGAACTGTTTTTAAAAAAACATACTCGTGATGTTACATGACATGTAACAATGTTTCACCTCATGTAATGCTAGTTTTATAGGATTATTAATAGAAAAGATATATGTCACATACATAACTTATTTTAAATTTATTTTTAATTTATTTTCCACTCATTCTTTATTTTGTGGGTTTCCCAAGATTTTATGGAGGAGGAATGGGTGAGTTTTCATGAATTGGGCCAAACTGTGAGCCCAATTCCATATTTAAAATAAAATTTGTTTCTTTTATAACTCATTAATTTTTCAACATTTTTTATCCATTAAAATTCCTACTTGGCCTCCCCTGACCTATTAACACCAAAATTTAAATTTGGGGCCTTTATAAATCAATAATCATGGGGGATTTGGGTTTTTATTTAAGAATTGGGCCAACCCGAAAGCCCATTTTCCAGTTTGAAAATGTTTCTTTAATTTTTTAATATCTTATTCATTATAATTAATTTTTTGGTGATTTTACCTCCCTATAGACCCTAAGAATCCCAGGCCCGCTCCCATAGCTTTTCCCCCCACTTTGGAGCTTTTTTCATCATGATTGAGTGTTGAAATTCTTAGGGTTTCTAAAATCGGGAATATTTGAGGAGGTAAGTTCTTTCCATCATAACTCTCTCAATTCTTACTCCTTTTCCCCCATTCTAGTTCCTAAATGATCTCATAATCCTTGTTATAACTTCCCTTTAATGTTTGGATGTTTTAAAATTCAGATTCTGGTGGAGTTTGGGTCGTTTTATTCAAGATTGTTTTGAGTAAGTGTTTCTCTCTTCAATTTCTTCATTCTCCTTAGGGTTTCCTCCCTCTTTCATTATGTTCTAAAATGTCCAGAAGTTAGGGTTCTAACATATGGTTTGATTTGGTGTCTTTTTGGTTAAATATTGTGTTCTAGGGCTGGATTTATCATCCTTGTGATGCGGTAGTGGTGCGGTTGATGTTTCGCACCAAGTTTTGAGGGATTCGACACTTTCGGTAGGTGGTTCTTTGTGTAAAAAATTATTGATGAGCTAGCTTGCTGTATTTAGTCATTTTTCATATTCCTCATATGTTGGATGTGGTTTTAAAACTATTTATGATTGATTTGGTTAAGTGTTTAATTTTATATTTTCATTTTAACTTGAAATTGGGTGTTTTAATGTGTTACTCGTGGGGTATTATTTGGGTGTATTTTATAACATATGGAATTGGTTTACTAAATCTTGTTTGGACTTCCAATTCTAGTTTGGTAATTTATTAGTGTCATGTGGGCCTAAAAAGAGGGTTTTTGAATAGGTTTTATGTGTAAAACATTGTTATACTTTTTGAGAGCATTTTATGAAAATGTGTGTTTTCATTTGAATCTTTTGTAGTATTATTCAAGGTGATTTTATAAAACATGAAAGTGGTTTTAAAAATGTCTCTAGGGATTCTAATTCTGTTTTGGATAGGAATTGGTTTGGTTTTTGGTCTTAAATTTTGGTTTGAAATGGGGTTTTTGTGCAAGATATATTGACACCACTTGGGCTCTTTTTATGAAAATTGAAAATGTTTCAGTTGGTCAAACAAAGTGGGAAAAGGGTGAATTTGTACTGTTTGGTATGTGTGTTCACCTATTAAGGGGTTTTGAAAGGTGAAGTGAGGTTTTAAGATGTCAAAAACGTTTATAATTTTTGGTAAATATCTGAAATGTTTTAATAAACTGTGATGTTGGAGCGAAACTTGTTTGTGGGCTCTTTTGTGTAAGTTTGATGATAAAATGATTTTGAAGGTAAAAAGGGTATTATGTAACAAGTGAGTGAGATGTTATGAGAGTTTTAATATATTTTAATGGTTTTATAAAATTGTTTAATGTATTTGTGGAAGTGTTAAAGAAATGTGAAAAGTGTTGTGGGCTATTTTGGTGTGAGTCGGATTTCAAAATCAATCTAAATGAAAAGTGGACTTTTTTTACTTGTGTTGTATACATGTGGGATGTTTGGTGAATTTATGATATATAAATGATATATTCATGTGGAAAGTATATTCATTGACTTGTTGAACTTGTTTGAGCACCAAGGGAAAACCCGGGTATCTAGGTGGGTGGACGTGTACTAGTATGCTAGTGAATCCGTGGGGTTTGGCCTCAGTTTCACTTAGCATGATTGATGCTTAAAACTCTAACTAAACTATGATGATGATGATTGGGGACCAATAGGTTATGGGTATGTTCCCTACTAGTGTCTCGGGCATGAGAATAGATATTTTTGATGGTTACTCTCACCGAGATACGAGGTACCTGAGACCCACGACTAGCTAGTTCCTAGGGGTTATTTTCCATTGCTTGTGCTCACTGGATATTTTGTGCTTACCATCGGCATAAATTATGGGAGGATATAAAATTCAGTATCTATGGTATTTATTTTAAATGTTTTTATTCTTTAAATTAGCCCACCGGAAAACTGTTTTTATTTAATGTTGCATCTTTTAAAAATTTTAACTAGCATCTCATGTTTTTGAAAACTTGCATGTTTTTCATCATTAAATGTTTATCAAATGGAATATATTAGTGGTGGTATACTATTGGGATTTGTATCACACCCTAGTTACACCCTTGGGTGTAAGTATACTTGGTTATTTTTGTTGTCGCAGGTTGGGTACAGTTTTTAGTTCCAGTGGTTCGGGTTTCTGGCAGGTCCTTGGTGGTGAAGTCTTGTGAAGATGGATTGAGGGCGGTGCCCCTTGCCATGAGGGTTCTTGGGATGTCCTTATTTGGTTTTGTACCTTTGTAATGGTCGTTAAAAATAGTCTTAACTTATGTAATTCAGTTCTGAAATTTTGTAAAAGACGGTTTTAGTTGAAAAATCCGGATTTGTTTTATTGGGTTTGTTTGTTGTTTAATGTTTATAAAATCAGGTAAATAGTTCCCAATTATCATTATATGATACCCGTGCACTTGTTCTAGCCCATGGGAATTGGTAATGCCCTTTGGGTCTTGTCACGGGTCGGGTTTGGTGCCATGTTTGGTGGAGACCAGATTCGGTTCGTGACAATACACATCGTGTAACAATGTTACACAACATGTAATTGACCATGTTAGCTAATCATTTGTTCAAACCCTATCCTCCATGTCCTAGAAGATCCTAAGATTTTCTAAGTCTATCTTGATCTATTCTATGCCTATATGTCCTACCCTGAGTTTCCTCCCAGTCAGCACCTCCTTTAATATGGAGAGAACGGATCAATTAATGCTCAAATGAACATGATATAGATGAAAAATCCTTCACAGAATGGTTCATGGAAGATCTTCATCCTTTGAATATTAACCTTGAATGGCGGTCCACCCTCTCTATAAATTTCAATGGTCCCATAGGAAAAAACATGAACTAATTTGAAAGAGTTGGACCATCGATATTTTAGCTTACCGTGGAATAATTTTAATCTAGATTTGAATAAGAGGATTGTATTCCATAGAACAAATATTTGTCTTTTGATGTGTTAATAATGCCACTTATTAGTTTTCTATTAGTTTATTTTTTCATTTTCATACACATCTTTTTTGATTTATTCCAATTCAGTCAAATATAGCATCTGATCTTCTCCATCTTTCTCAAAATCCAAATTTAGCTTCTTGATTTCCCTGTATGAGCTATGATCTTGTTCAACAGGGATATTTCATGGTTTAACTTTAAACAATCTTTTTTTTATATATGGATGTTTTGTATGCAGTGTGGTATGCCCATAGTCCATCATCTAGCTTCAAGATCCAGTCTCTTCAGCTGGTGTTCACTGTCTTTTCAATGATTTGATTTATATCGCTATTTGACAGGTCAACATTCCCACATATTTGGGGGTGGTAGGGAGTTTGTGTATTTTATTGAATTCCATAATTTCTATCAATCCATTAATTTCTTGGTTGGTAAAATGTTTTCCTCGATCACTAATGATTAATCTTGGAAATCCAAATCTTGAGAATACATTCTTTTTTGGGAAGTTTATGACTACTTTTCATGTGTCATGTGATGTTGCTTCAGCTTCTACCCACTTTGATATGTAGTTAACACCAACTAGAAAGTAGGACTTGTCAAGTGAGGTGTTAAATGGTCCCAATAAGTCAATTCCTCATACTTTGAACATTTTGACTTCCATGATAGGGTTTTGAGGTTTTTCATTTCTTTTCCCTTTGTTTCCAGTTTACTGGAACCTATCATATCTTTGACAGAAATTCCTTGCATCCTGGTGTAGCGTGGGCTAGGAAATTAGACATTGTAGAATATTTTCTATAGTGTGATCAGGTCCATGGTGTCCTCTAGTTGGTGTTATATAACACATTTATATCACATTTTGGGTTTCATATTTTGGGATGCAACGTCTCAATTGTCCATTTTTTCAACACTTGAACAATAGTATTTAATCCTAGTAGTAATGGGTTTTTTCTGCCAAAAATAATTTTTGTTTTTGATATGAGAGGTCTTGGTAGAAAAATCACGTTGCAAGGATAATTGAAAATATCATAAAACCACAGTAGAACCTTAATTCTAAAAAGGGTTTCATTAGGTAAATCGACTTCGATGTTAGTATCATTGTTGTCCTTGATGAGTGGTAGATGGAGTCAAGATAAATGATCAATAATAAAAATTTCCATGCTTTTGGTATCTTTAATCAAAATATATTTTTTTTAGTAGGAGGATACACCTTATCATCCTTGGCATGGAATCTTTATTGTTTATTAAATACATCTGGGTAGCATGATTGGTGTGGACAATCACCTTGGACAATACCAAATATGAACAAATTTTTTTGAAGGCATAAAAAAATACTAATAGCTATTTCTCTATATTTGCGTTGTTGACTTATGCTTCATAGTGTGTAGATGGCATAATAGTTATGACATAATATGTTACCAATATTTTGTCCTAAAATAGAGCTAATAGGAATGTAGATGGTATCACACATTAATTCAAATTCCTTTTCCCAGTTTGGTGAAATGATTCCATGGGCTGATATCATGATCTTTTTCAAAGTATTTAATGATTACCAAAATTCCTTAGTGAGTTAAAATATAATTTCTTTTGACAACAAGTTTGTTAAAGGGAGGGAAATTTTTGCAATATCTTTTACAAATCGCCTATAGAATCTAGCATGGGATTGGAAGATTTGTATAACCTGAAGTGTTTAGGGTTTGGGTAAACCCTTGAGGATCTTGATATTTACTGGATCAAATTCTATGAATTATTTTTAAATTTTATGTCTGAGGACCATACCTCCTTGAACCATAAAATTACACTTTTCCCAATTCAAGACTTGGAATTTTTCTTTACAATGTTGCAATTATAACTCCATATTTCTTGGGAAAACATCAAATGATCTTCTATCAATTGAGAAGTCATCCATGAATATTTCTAAGAGTTCCTCTACCATATCATGAAAATAAGTGTCATGCGTCTTTTAGATGTTGTTAGATCAATACAAATTCTGAATAACATGTGCTTGTAGGTGAAGGTTCCAAATGGGCATGTGAATGTGGTCATTGAGTAATAAGATGGGTCAACTACAATCTGATTAAATCCTGAATATTCATCCAGGAAACAATAGAAATAATTTCATGCAAGTCTATCCATCATTTGATCCATGAATGGTATAGGAAAATTATCTTTTATTGTTTCTTCATTCAAGATTTTGTAATCCATGTAGACTCTTCATCCAGTGATGGTGTGTGTTGAGATCAATTCATTTTCATCAGTCTTATCCACATTAAGTCCACATTTCCTGTGAACTACTTGAAGAAGGATCACCCACTCACTATTAGATATATAAAAAATTATTTATACATCTAGAAGTTTCAGAACATCTTTTTTGAAATGTTCTTTCATTGGTGGTGTGAGCCGCCTATGTGGTTGACGTTTCTTCTTTGCATCTTCCTCAATTAGAAACATGTGAGTGCATATAGTTGGAGTGATTCCTTTGATATCTACAACTCCTCATAAAATTTAATACTTGTGCCTTTTCAATTGGTCAACAATTTCTTCTTCTTGTTCCTAATATAGTTTAGAGTTGATGATTACTGGTAGAGATGTTGATGGTCATAAGTATGAATACATAAGGGTATTGGGTAGAGGCTTCCATTCTAGAGTTTTTGGTTGAATGACTAAGGGGGTTAAGGGTAGGAGTGTATCCCTTATGAGAGGTTCATTTAAGCTCACTTCCTCAAAATCATACTCTTCTTATGAATCTGAGAGTGAATCCTCAATATCTTCTTCTATGTCCATGTATTTATTTAATTTTTTGGTAAGAGTTATGGAATTGCAATCAATAGCATCATATAATTTTTAGAATATTTGACAAGGTTGAATAATACTTGTTATTCTTAAAATAAAAATATTATATGTCCTTGATTCACATATATTAGGGCTTTTCTTGTGACTAATAATGGTCTTCCAAGAATAATGGGGACTTCACCTTCTTCTTCCAAGTCCAGAACTAAGATATCTGCTAGAAAGATGAATTTTCAAACATTGACCAGAACATCATCGAGAAATCCTCTAGGATACTTCATTGATCAGTTTGAAAGTTGTTGTTATAATTGAGATCACTTGGAGTCCCAACTTGAGAAAATCACTCATTGGCATTAGGTTGATACTTTCTCTATGATCGCACAGGTCTCCCCCAAGTTTTCACTCTCTAATAGCACATGGGATGGAAAAAATTCATGGTTGTATCATATTTTGTGTAATTTTATACTGAACAATAGTAGATCATCCTTATTTCAATGATATGACACCAATATCATCAATTTTTCTTTTGTTGGACAAAATATATTTTAGGAATTTGGAATAATTTTGCATTTGAGAAACAACTTCCGTAAAGGGTATGTTGATGTGTATTTTCATGAACATTTCTTTGAAATTATTATACTGTGCTTCATTTAGGCCTTTAATTTCTCTTTTTATAAAAGGAGGATGTGGCTTGTACAGTGGTGGGTTAACATAAACTGGTTCTTTTGTTTGCTCAAGTGTTTTGTTGTCTACAGCGGGTGATGCCTCTTGATATTTCAGTGGGGCGGTCCCATCAACTTTTTATTTATTCTACCGGTGGTTCCTTATTAGGTTCATTAGTAATTATTTCATATCTTATACCTAGTTTTTTAATTTCCAAAATCATTCCACATCTTAGAAATAAAAACTTAGATTCTATTCCTTGGGTATGTCTCTATATTACTATGTAGAGTCCATAGTAATCTTTTAGACATAGTATTTGAGATCTAGACCGTTTGAACTTAGAGAATGTGTAAGGAAACTTGTTGGTTCTTATTCTTCATCTCTTGAGTAGTAATTATCTGGTTTTATTTAAAATAATATTATCCATGACGTTTTTAAGATACTTTGGATAGGATTAGGTTGCTGCTAAGGCATTGGTTGAGATGATTAAAAGTGCTGAAGTTCTCTTTGAGGGAATGGTTTTTGCTACACTTTCTATTGTGGTCTTGGAATAGGGTTCGTGGGAGGGTACCCCGGTGGTCCCTAATTATGAAATGGTGCTTGAATACTTCACTATTGATAATATCAATGGTTGTTTTGCGGTGTTTTATGAGCCGATATCTACTGATAATACTACAACTACTGTTGGAATGGTGGGTTATGATGATTGTAATTGATGTAATTAAAAACATGATCATAAGGTTCTTAAAATCATTCCATGAAGCCTTGGTATATGTTCAGGACACCACACATATCACATGACATATTTTCCATCACATGACATATTTTCCATCAAAGTAGCTGGTGGAGGTTTGGTAGTAGGAAGCTGGAATGATGCTAGCTCCATTGTGAGGGCTACAACTTATGATGCTAGTCTTATGTTCTCATCCACTTAGTGGATTAAACACTATGGTGGTACACTATCACATTTCCATAGATTGTAACTGTGTGAGAATTCATCTAGAATGGATCTTACTTGATAAATTCATAAAAAATATTCACTCATATTTTAATAAAGATATTTTATTCTTGACAAATTATATTTCCTTCAAAAATGATTTTCACCAATTCTTGAATGAATATATTATAATTAATTTATGGAAAATTATTAAATTTTAATTTAAAAAATAATTTTTTTTATAAATTATAATAAAAAATTAAATTATAGTGAAATTATGGTTTTTTTTGAAATGTTTGACTTTTCAATGAATATTAATAATTGCGTATTTTTCAAATAATAACACTTTCTTTCAGTTAATAATGTAATTTAAATGTTCAAATATATATTTCATTTTACCTTAATTTTAAATATGATCCATTTGATTTAGAATAATATAATTTATTATTTTTAATCATATATTTTCACGATTTTGGTATAAGTTTATTTTTTATTCCTAAAAACAATGTTTTCTAAAACTTTTTTTAAAAGAATAATATTTATCCATTTTAATTAATTAATATAATAAATGTTACAAAAAATATTTAAATTAAAATTTTAGACTATACATATATTTATATAAATTTAAATTCTCATAATTGTGATGCCTAGTCATATTGTTAACATAATATCATCTATTTCTTGAAAAATGAATTTCCTGAAAACACATTTTTTGACACATTCAGTGGGTTTTATTTCAAATTAAATTCTAATGATTCTATGTATTGAATTTGATAATAAGGATTCTATATTTTTATTCAAATTAATTAATACTATATAATAATCCAAATGTAATTTTTTGATCATAACGAATATTAATAATAGTCAAAATCTATTACCATGGTTAATGTTAAAACCAGTTTTCCAAGGGTTAAAAATAAAATGTAAAGTGAGTAACGTATTTAAAACATGATTATTATTTAATTATAGAGGTTTAAATTAACCATATCACCCATCCAATCCATTTTTTATCAATTTTGGAGTCACTTGTCTTGAGGGTGATTTCCCATTACTGAATAGTTTTGTGTATTTTCAAAAATACCACGCTTCCTTAACTATAAAAGGGAACCCATCCTATCACTTATTCACACCTATAAAGTCATATTTCATGACATAAAACTATATTAATATCTTTATAAAATCCTTATCCACATTATAGAGCTTATTATCTTCTAAAATCCCATCCTTATGGTCCTTATTAAGAGATCCAAGAGAGGTTCTTCTAAGATAAGGTAATCATCTTCACCGAGCTCCTTCCTTTTACTTATAATTTTTCCACCATTAATTATATCTTAAAAATTAAAATATATTAAGAAAAGTATACAATATATATTGATATTTTATTATTTTTATGCCATAATATTTATCCATCTCCTCTTCCTTCAAATGGGAAATAAAACCATCATTCGTGTATACGGCAGACAACCGCCTTACGAACTAATATAATTTGTATTACATAATCACTAATAATAGATGATTGTGAAGATGGATTTAATTTTCATCTATTATATTAATTACATATTAATCCTTATTTAATTATAACATATCATCAAACTTCTTACCTTACCATCAATTAAAAAATGAAAACATTATTCCCATGTATGGCGGACTACCGCCTTGCAAAGCGATATGATTATTTATTTTTTATTAACACATAACATGGATTGTAAACATAATCTTATTTAAATAAAAAATATTTTATTTATTATATTATGTTAATTTTCCATGATATAATTATTATTAACTTATTTCAATCATGATCACTGAAAAATGGTAACGTTACTCAAGGAAACGTACGACTTACCATCACTATGATTGTAACATAACTCATTATTCATAACCATGATTCATGGATGATTTTAAAAGTATAATTTATTTTAAAAATTGATAATTATATCATGATTATTATTTTTGAGATGATGGAGCAATGGACCCTTTGATAACAAACAACTGACCGATGCCGTTTTGAAATTTTGAACTGAGCATCCTAAAAACATCTCACGTATACATAACTGAATATGTAATTGAATATGTCATTAAAATAAATGAAGTAATTTTTTTAATTATTTGGAATTAAACATGAATTTTTTTTCTATAAAATATATATTTTATATATTTTACTAAATTAGACATAAATTACATACACAACAAGTCAGGGCTCGGGTAAGGGTTTCATCTCAAACCATCATTCTTGACACACACATTCTTTTATGAACCTAACTTATTTTAAGTGGTTCATATAATTCCCCATTACTTATTAAATAGTGAATCCTTAAAACTTAATGACATTTTTTATAATTTCATTTAATTCATTCAAGGGAGTTATGATTTGAAAGTTTTGAAACTGGTTGGGGTTTATGTTTCAATATCATTTTAATCTTGAATGTTTATGCCTAAATTTTCACTATAGGAAATATTTTTAACATTGTAAAATAAAAACATTTAATTTTATTAACCCCTTTTTATTCATGGAAGTTTTAAATAATATTATAATTATTTTCACTTTGGTGTATAAAATGATTGGTAAAATGTTACAAAGAAAATATGACTTCATTTTTCACTTCGATCAAAAATCATTATCCATCCAAATCCATATTTTCTAAAAATATTTACAGGAAAGTTTTTTACATTTTATAAATGATTTATTATAGTAATATTTATGAAATTTTTTCTTCTTAAAAAACATTTTAAAATGAATCATCATGTATTTTTATAAATGATGTGATATTTATGCATTTTATATTTCTGTGAATGAAATATTTTTTATCTTATATGGCATGTACTGAATTACCAACCCTCATGAAAACTCAGTTCATTGATTATTTTATTATATGTTTCCTAAAATAATTTTAATTGAAATTATTTATATAATATTTTTGTAAATATTTTGATATTTACAAATTGATTTTAGTGTAAAAAATTTATTTTCCAGTGGAAATATTCCATCCAATCTTTTATGTAAAATTTCATCAATGAAGGAAACCATTAATGTTATGAATTTATTTAAAATTATGTATATATATATATGTATCTAACATATATTACTAGATTATTATACCTTACATTGACCATCCCATTCAAATATTTTGTTCATATTTCAAACTCCTTCATTATCAAATTTCATTTTATTATGATACAAGACAAGATTATAAAACCCATTTCCTTCCTTGGGTAATTCTTATGTTTATGAATTATGATTGATTTCCTTTTATGCAACATATAATCTTAATCTTGTTAATATGGGTTCACATAGATATCACCCCAATACATTGAATAATGTTTTATTCCCATGAGGATTCATGTATGGGAGTATAGAGTAATCCTAATCGATATAAGAATTTTTCCACCAAGAGATACTATTTATGTAGTTAGCCTTACCTCATTTTTATGTCACGTAATATGTTGTTGCATAATTTGTTATGATTAAATGATCTTATTATACCTTTTTATTCATGTGGATCTCCCATGTTATATCTGTTGATCCTTATTGTTCATGATATCATGTTATACCATTGACTCACATGTTATGGTTACTTATCTTTTTTATTACCTTATTGGGATTTATAGATATACCATTTTTCCTATGTATTCCCCAAGTATTCCATGCAGTTTTATGATCTTGAAATGATTTAGGATCTAATTATTCGTAATAAAATAAATAAGTTTCATTTTATTCTCACTTTTATGTATTAGGAACAAACCAAACAAAATACACTAGGACTACTAATCATTTGGTTTTAATTATTATATGTTTATGTTAAATATCCTAGGATAATATTTGTAAAAGGATTGGGTCTCTGTAGTTGGTATCTGATAATGTTCTAGTAATTTATGAAAATTGGGACTCGAATAATTTAGTGGGAAACATATGGAAAATTATAAAGATAAGATTATTTATAGAAAAATATCATGGACTTTTTATGATGTTTAGTGTGAGTGGTTTCCATGAATTTTCATCCTTGTCTGGATACTACATGTGGATGTGGTTCTAGTATAGTTATACCAGGGGTAATAACTTGGAAAAGTTTTCATTATCATCTGACTCTATCATCACCTAGTTCATGACATCGTGTTATTCTACACACTTGTTTTGACACTCCTGGTGGATATGTTTTAGAAATTCACAAACTCTTTATGATCCATTTTGAAGGACATGAAAAAAAAATTAGGTTAAAAAACCTAATAATAAATTTTACCATAGATAACATATATTGAAACTTATATACTTATCATCCATTATACACCTATCATTTATATTTTATTCCTCCTCAGATTATAAATTTATATTTTGTACAACTATACATTATCACCTTGTTTATTTTATATTTATTTATTTAATTGAAGAAATATGAGAAATACTGAAAAAAATGTGATTTGATGTTTATTGATTTCCCAAATGAGATGAATAACATTATGGGATTAGAATTTATACTTCTTTTCATCATTAGATATGATAAATCTTAAATTATTATTGACAATTGGACCATACTATAATTTATAATCACATGAAAGAATAGAATGTACAAAAATCATGGATGTTCAAGTGTTAAAAATGATAAAGAAAAAATGATACAATTTCCTCCATGTCAAAAAATATTGAAGTAGAAATATGAAAAATTAGTTAAAGGAATTAGAATATTCTTTATATGAGGAAAAATAGTGAACAATGACTCTAATGAATGATAAAAATGTAATATTCAGGTTAACAAGATGCATGGAAATAATGTTCAACCTATGGAACCACTAATAGTTAAATTTTATAGATATGGGGAACCTGGTCAGTGTTTAAGGAAATACTATATTCCATTGATTAGTTCCTATGGACCTATATCATGAAAATATTTGAAGTGGAATGATTGAAGTGTTTATGTATTGGAATTCAGGAAGAAACTCGTTATGGTTATTAAATTAATTTTATTATTTTAATAAGAATCATAAAACTTATAATGATAATTCTATAATAGTTTTTCTTTAAAGACATGAAAGAATACGTTGAATAGTAAAAATTAAATATGAAGGTTTTTTAATGGTATATAGATTATTTATTTAGGAACACATGATTGGAGAAAAGATAATCTTTGAGGCGCCCTTGATGTTTGGTTAATTAAAGTCAATTAAAATTATTTTATTTTGTAAAAAATAATAATACAGATAAAAAACCTAAGAGGTTAGAAAAATTTATTTAATGACTACTAATATATTTCAAGATTATCATCATAATATTTAAAATGTTAGATGATTAAGTTAAATCTTGAATATTATTATCACTTTCTTTTCCGTAATTTTACAATAAAGGACATCCCACAAGCCTAGAGATAACTCATCACATCCGGAAAGGCCATTGGGATTGAATCCATAAATAAAGGGAAACAAGGGTGAAATGAGTACTAATAGGCTACATGATGTACCTATTAGTATGATATTATTTTAACAAAAATAATTTATTGAAAAAATAAATAGTTTTTTAGGAAACACATTTAAGGATAAAATCCTTTTAAATTTTCTGGATTTTGAGATGATTGATGATATTTTTGGAAATATTTCATTGGGTTGATTTATATTTTACCCGTAGTTCCAAAATTTGATTTAAAATTAATGATTATTGTGGAAGATCACAATTATTTCCTTGAATGTCTAGGTTACTTCAGATATAGTGTAATTTTGTTATGGAATGATTTAAGTTTATCATCGAGTTTAGAGATTAAAATGAAGGTGTATTCTTTTTGGAAATTATATTAACTTTTTTAACCATTTATGGTATTGGTGAATGTATAAACAGAAGAGAAATATCTACATATCATTTTTTGGAAGCACGTGATGCATGAGACGTTAATTTTAATGCATCAGGCATAAATTATTTATCTTCAATACTCATCATATTTTTCACCAAATAAGATTGTGGAGAAAAATGATTAACGTATGAAATTATAATTTTCATGTAATTATATGTAATTATTTTATGAATATAGATGGTAAAAGGTTCCCAAAAATTTAGGAAATGGATATTGATATAAGAATATTATACATTTTTGATAAATTGATGGTCTCCTCTCTATTCAATAAAATAGTATAACATTTTTTTCCAAAATTGATCTTCACTTCAAATATATGTTTTCACTTCTCTATAATGTTTTACTTATTTGGAAACCTAGTTTTGTGTTATTTTAGATCGACATTGGATTTCCCTTTCACTATTTTTAAGAGTAATTTTTATTAACCTTTTTACCATATTGGATTTACACAACGGAATTTTTGAAGGTCTAAACCTTTATTACCGAGAGAAATTACATATTTTGAAGATTCAATTTATTTAATAGGGTATAATATAACACCTAGAGATTCTAAAAGAAGATAATTTTCAAAAGCATATATGACACATAATACCAATCTTAAATGACTGAAGAAATATATTAACATTATAAAAGAGACATTAAATTGGTTAGTGTGACTATTTCTAAGTAATAAATAAAAAATATCTAAAGGTCCTAATAAATATAAATTTATTTATAAAATATAAATAAAATATAACTCAGCTTTTAATGAATATAATTTTTCCACAAAAAATATGTTTCCTTCAAATATCGTTTCTTTTTTGTTTTTTTCATTAAATATTATAATTAATCAATGAAAGTTAAAAAAATTATTAAATAAAATTAAAATAATTTTTTAAATAATAACATAAAATTTTTCTTAAGGTGAAATTTTGGGGGTTTTATCAAATTTTTGGTCGTTCAGTGAATAGTTAATGTTACCAATTTTTCCAATAATGGAATTTCATTTCATTAAATAATTAAATTTAAAAGTTAAAATATTTTTTGATTTGATATAAATGTGAAATATTGACCATTTTATTTATAATAGTTTAATTATTTTCATTTTAATCATCAATTTTCATGATGTTTGTATATGTTCATATTTTGTCTATAAAAATATGTGTTTCTGCAAACTATTTTCAAAATACATCAAGTTTATCGATTTTAATTAACTAAAAATCCCCTATTATAAAAATATTTATATGAAATTAAAGGATTAAAGAAATATTTATATGAATTTTATTTCATATATTAATTTTTTTAGTCATATAGTTAATATGAAATCATATATTGTTTCAAAAAGGAATTTCTTGAAATACTGTTTTTCGACACATTATGTTTGATTATTTATAAATTAAATTTTGACACATAAAAAATTTAATTTTATAAAATTTGTTACAAGTTTTTAGCCATAATAATTAATTTTATATAATATGGTCAACTTAATTTTTTATCATAATAAATATCATAAATAGTAAAAATATTTTATCATGGTTAATGTTAAAACAGTTTTACCAGGGGTTAAACTAAATAGGTAAAGTGAGTAACATATCTAAAATGATTCTTTTTGAATGTTTGAAATTTTTTTTGATTGTATCATACTTTATATACATTATTTATCATTTTATTATTCACATATCATGAGCGTGACTTCCCATTATTGAATAGTTTTGAGTATTTACAAAACATTCCATTACTTCACAATTATAAAAGGAAACCCCTACTCTAATTTATTAAAACCTCTAAATTCAGTTGACTTAACCAATAAATGAAAAATACTCTCTCCAAAATCCATATCCACATTATAGTGTGTATGTTCTTCCCTAAATAAAAATCATATGGCCCTTAATAGGTTATCCAAAGGAGATTCTTCAAAGCGTAGGTAATCATCTTTACCCCACTCCTTATTTTTACCTTTTATTTTTAAAACATAAATTATTTCATAAAAATAAAAATATGATAAAACCATTATATAATATATACTAAGATATTATTATGTGGATGTAATAGTATTTATCCATCTCCTCATTCATCACATGGAAAACAAAACCATCATTCATGCGTATAATGGACTACCACCTCACAAACCGATGTAATCCATTATCCATCATTGCCTCACATGTATATTAATAATGATTTATTTTGTGTTTAAATATTATATTCATGAAATATTAATAATTATATAAAATTATTACATCATATAACTTCTTACATTATAATCCATTGAAAAACGATATCATCATTCATGTGTATGGTGGACAACTACCTCACAAAGCGATATTATCATTTTCTATTACTGTAACACATGGATGGTATAGGTTTGTGTATTTTAATAATTAATATTATATTCATGATATAATTATAATTATATAATTATAAAATAACACTTACCTTCTTTCCATCATTATTTTTAAAATATGGAAACATTACTCGTGCGTACATATGAAATACCGTCTCCCAAATTATAACATATATCATTTTTCATAATAATATTTCATGTTTAGTTTTAAAAGTATAATTGATATTTAAAAATGATAATTGAATCATGATTATTTTTATGAAAATTATGGAATAATGAACCCTTTTAACATGGGAAACACACCGATGTCATTTTGATATTATGAATTGAGTGTACTCAGAAGACTCAATGTAGACATAATTGAATAAGTAATTGAATATTTCATTAAAATAAATGAAGTAAATGGTTTATGTATAAGTTTTTAAAAATGGAAAATTTTATTTAGTAATAAAATGAGATAATTTATCATTTTTGAGATAAATGAAAAACATGACAGGTCTAGAATTGAGGTAAGGGTTTCTTCTCAAAACATATTTCTTTAAGACTCATTTCATTTTATGAAACTAATTTATTTTAAATGGTGTATATACCACATCTTTTTATATTAAATCATGAATAATTAATAAATTATGATATTTTATGTTACAATTCATTTACTTCATTCATGGGAGTTTTGATTCAAATGTTACAAAAGTGATAAGGGTTTATGATTCAATCTCATTTTCATATAGAATTTTTAGGAATGAATTTTTGTTGTATAAAATTATTTGAAAGATTTATAATAAATCCCATTAATTATTTTATCCAATGGAGATTCATGAAATTTTAATTTACTATTATCATTATTCTATCATTGGTAATTAAAATTATCTAGAATTTTTTTTAAGAAAATATGTCTTCATTTTTACCTTTGGTTAAAAATCATTTTTTGTCCATATCCATGTTTTCTAAAAATATATTAAATAATGTTTTTAACATTATAAAAATTAGTTTCTAAGTTAATTATCCCCAATTTTTTACTTTTTTAAAAAAGGTATTAAATGGATCTTTTTATTGTTTTTAAATGAGGTACTTTTAAATTCTTTTACAATAGTGTGAATGGAGCGTTTTAATAATATATACAATATGTACATAATTATCCACCACAATGAACAATAAATTATTAAATTCTTACATTATAATTCTCTCTATTTTTTAATGACATTTTAATATATAAAATTATTAAAATTTTATGATTTTTTATAACTAATTTCCAAGTGAAAATAGGTTTTTTTGTCATGAAATATTCCATGTAATCTTATAAAGACATTTTTTTCAATGAAAACAACCATTGATGTTATGGATTTTTTATAGACTATGTATATATGACTCTCATGTATATTCAGAGATTATTATACCTTATATTGATGTGGTAATACATGCCTTATGTCTATCTATCAAATTCCATCATTATAAAATTCACTTCGATTAAGATATAAGACTAGATTAAGAAATCAATTTATTTCTATGTGTAATTATTTTTTATGTATTATGATTGATTTACTTCTTATGGAACATAGAATCTTGAACTTGTTATGATGTGTCCACCTAGATTTCACTCCAATAGATTCCATAATTTTTTGTTCATATGAGGCATCATGTAATGGATTTGGGGGGAAACCTAATCCATTATGGGACATTTTCCACAATGTGATATTTTCTAGGAAATTTTCCTTGACTCATGTTTTTTTTCAACTTATATGTTTCTTCCAAATTTTTTATGATGAAATTATATTCTGAAAATGTTTTCTTTATTCCATTCTCTCACGTGATTACTCTTAAGACTTATTTTCCATGATATCATGTTATAAGTTTGACACCAATGAAGTTATTTTCAATTTTTTTTAAAGGTTGGGGATGAAGCCTCATTTTATTATTAAAGAAAAGCAAAAAAAAACTCTTTTGGATGGGTAAAGGGAGGTCCATTATATAATCTGAAGGCCTAAGGGCATGAAAGCCCATTTTTGGCCCCAATGGCCCTTTGGTGAATAGTACTGCAATAGTACCTGGGTTACTACATTAACTTCTACAGTACCATCATAACTATAGTTCCTGCTACAGTACCTCCGCTGCTATAGTGTCACCACTATTACAGTTCATCTGCTACTAGAGTACTACTAGAGTGCCCTTCTATAGTACCCCCAAAATTTTTTCCCTACTCCGAATTCATCCTGGGTCTTTTGGATTCCAAGAAAGAGCCTTTACGACTTGGGTATATGCACGTTAGTTTATTTTATAACATGTTTATTCCATAATTGGGTTTTTTAGCTCCCCCTTTGTCTATTTATTCCCTATATTATCCCAGGTAGTTTTAGGAACTCAAAATTATTTAATAGTACATTATGAATATTAAAATAAAAAGGTTTTATTTTACTATCACTCTAATTTATTACGAACCTAGTCATCAAAATAAAAAAGTTCACACAATAATTGGGTTGTAATTATTGGATTTTATTGTTTAAAATCTTATAATTATATGTGTAAAAGGTCTGGGATGCAATATTTGGTGTAAGAAACCATTCCAAAATAGGTTTATGTTTTGTGGAGAATATGAATTCTCTCTATTGGTGGATAAGTCATTTTGAAATTTACGAATCAGAATGATATTACAAATATTTTAATATTAAAATGTGGTGTTTGGTGGTGTTTAATGTTTTAGTGGATGTCCTCTGGGTTTGAGTGAACATTATAGGATGAATTGGAATGTTGGTATGCTAAAAATGGCAGCATAAAGCAATTGACATCATGAATTTCATTCATGATGTGAATGGAATTTAGGAGGTGAGGCCTGGGGAAATTTTTGACATGAAAGAGGACCCAGTGAGCCAATGGAATTCAAAACATGATTTTGTTTGAGATTGTACATCATTTAGGGATTCCATTTCTAAAATGTTAAATATGTGAATCTCCTTATTGTTTCTTCTAGAAAAATAGATAGTGCACAAGAATTCTTGACCGACACCCCAATACCTATATTATTCACTAATCAAGGTGACCTTGGATGCGATTCGACAACATCAGTGGCTAACACCATCCTCTTCCCTCTATCTGTGTTGTTCTTCCCCCATTATTCCTATTTTTAGATGTTTTAATTTTTGGTAAAATTGCTTATTTCACTATATGATGGTGAATGTAGCAGGTTTTTCAAGATATTCCTTTCACCCTAGAATGTAGGGATTTCGAGAGTATATCCTATTACATCCACATGTCTATATTTTTAGGTATTAATATATTTCAATTTTTCAAAGTGGGGTTTCCTAGAATTTATTTTATTGACAAGTTTAATCATCTTTAAAATTAAGGATTTTGTGAAGTCGAAATCTGGTGGTGTATAAGGATTATAATACACATTGTTTCTAGTGGTTTCAGTGTGGAAGATCAAACTCACGAGTAACCAGATTTATGCTTTGCTTGAGTTTAATTAATCAATCAATTAAATAATTATATCTACAATAATTAATTAATTATGACATCTTAGATTTAATTAGGGACTCAAAGTGTTAGGATGTTTCTAGATGATGAATGGCGTGGTTTTATATGCTTGGTGGACCTTGGATGATGTTTCTATGACATAATGTTAAATCAGAGAAGCTTCCTTTGAGGTATGTGGTCTTGTATACTATCCTTATGGAATTTTATTTTATTTTTTGATTCACAAGGATGATCAGGAACATAATTGATGGTGTTTACCACATTTATCATAATTAAATAATTATTTTTATTTAATTGAAAATGCTCGATTGTGGTTTTAGTTTCTAGAGGTCATGAACAATCCCATATCTCTTGCATGATACATCAGGCATCGATGGAAGATGATAATACCTTTTGACTATACAAGGAAATTATACCTATTGTGAGGTGATCTAGGCCTTTTGGGACCCATTTTTGTTAAATGGGTTCTTTAATTTCAGTGGTGTGTTTCAATTAAATAAAATTTTAGTTTAAAATAAATTCTCACCAAGGGTAATGAATGTCCCTTAAAAACTAGCCTTTCAACGCGACCGCTGATGGAAAAGGCTGGGACTGTGAGATACCAACATGCCTCTAATCCTCTTGTGAGGTGAGGCAAGACCATGAGATCCTCATACCATGAATTTGGAATTGAGACCATAGAATACTCATTACCAATCATTAGTCTATTCGGTATTATTGATGTGAGGATAGGAAGAGAACCCCTCTCATGTATGATTTTACCAGGCCTAAGTGGATTGAGTATAGGCTGAAAGAAACTAGGTTATGGAGAGTATACCAACCTAGAGTGACCCTGATGATTGATATGGGCTATTTGAAATCTCTTGACTGAATCCCTTGTGGGGGGAACACGTGTAGTTGGAAAGGTCATGCTACGCTATTGTCAATGTCATGGGATGTGTTGTCACAATGTGTTGGGTGTTTACCCAAAACTATGGATGAGACCAAGGACTATTTGAGAGTTCTTTAGGAGTTTTGAGACTAAGGGATACCATTTTGTAACTCAAGGATAGACTGATCCTAATCAGGTGACATGATACAGTAATAGGTATCATTGTGGAACACATACCAGACATGGGAGATGATGGGATATGGATAGAGATGAAGAGTTTGGGTTTATAAATAGTTGATTTGTCTTTTTTTGGATGAATATTCAGGGAATATGTGACAAGGTTTGGCTAGCATGAATGGATTTAACTTGGCCTTTGATTTATTGTTTTCACAAGACTTGGGATTTTATTTGGTATAGGAATGTCCCATATATACCATTTAATGGTAAAATGGATGATATAAACTACTTAAGGGATTTTGGATTGGTAAAAACTAACTGAGTTCTAGATGAATGACACCTTTACACATGATGAAAAGAAACATGATTTTGTACCTCCTTTGGGATAGGCTCACAAGTACATTATATCTAAGGATGGTTTGTATGATCATAATGGGTTTCTGGGGCTATATTCATAGTCAATAGATTCCCATGGGTGAGGTGATTGAATTCCTGATTTATAGATGATGGATTCTTAAGGGAAATATTGATGTTGTAATAAGGGGAATGATAATTTTTTTAGAATATGTATTGTTTAATTCATCCTCACCATGATAATATGCTATTGACAGAGTTATTTGTCCCGATGAAGGAGGATTTTTCATTTTACATAGATATTTGGAAGGGGGTTGAACTAGGAAATCCCTATTGTTGTTGTGGACCTATGGATCAAAAATATTTTATTTATTTACAGTTTCCCTTTATTTTTGTGGAGAATTACACATTCACATATCACTACATATGTTAGTTAGTATGAGACCAAGTAGTTGGCTAATAATTGAGTTATGTAATCACACCCTTCTTTGTAAAACATGTAACTTGGGTACCTAAGAAGACATTCATTTGTATTCATGTAAATGTTGGGCTGAGAACCTTGATAGTGTAGCTGAGCAGGATAACCCAATTTGTTTTTGAAGACTGGATGAGTTTAGTCTCACAGATTTAGTAGATCACTATTATTTATTTTCTTTTACACTAGTATTCATTTTTGATCAACCTAGTGGGTAGTCTTTTATATATATCATGGATCTTTAGACAGTCACTACATTTCATTTATAATTGATATATTTTTAATTTTTTCCACATAATCTGATTATTTAATGTTTTTGATTGTATTTTATTTTTTATTTTTTATTCCACACTCTGATAGAGAGGGTATAGTCTTCACATAGTACATCCTTATCCCCCCCCCTTTGATAATTAGTGGCCTCTAATATAAAATGAGGTACTCTTGAGGTAATGTGGTAGATCAGTCTTTCAATTGCTTATATAGTGAGAAGGGGTGAGAGTTTACAATGTGGTATCGTAGCATGTTTTTTTATTGCCTTGTGATTTTGGGATCTCATATACTGGAGATTAATGAATGTGTTGGGTCCTATGATGGTTTTTTTGGGTTGGTGTGTCACAAACACCTATTTCAATTGGAATTAAATATTACCAGGGAAAGGGTATGGTTTTCTAATTTTCCCTATTACAGTTTATCTAAATTTCACCTTAATAAACACACATGTGCTTTGGATGTTTTATTAATGATTCATACTTGGATGTTTGACTATTTCCAAGAGGCCAGTTATTTTGTTTTAACTTGTGGAATATAAAGGAAAGAGGCGTCTGATGCATAATATGAGGCACATGCGACTCAAATGAAATATAGGACTAGTAGTTTTTGATCATATGTGAATTTATTTATAGGAAACATCCTATAGATCTATGGTGAGGAAAAGACTTAATCCTCTTGCACGTTGGGTGTAGTAACCTCCTTGGGTTGATGTAGAAATTGGATCCTAAGATTTGTTCCCTTATGACTGGTCCTTGTTTGGGTTCAGTTGTGTAACCTAATCCCCTAGGGAGAAGTTTGTTGTGTATATTATCATGGAGGAAATTTTACCTAGTTTTGTGTGGGAGATCATTATTTTTATTCCTATCATTTTTGAGATCAAGAGATGAATTTAACAAAATTTTTATCTCATGTGATGTTGGGATGAGTGCATGTTTCATTACCTTTAGTAGTGACCTTATGGGAGGTTGAGTTGTGGACTAGGAGTTTAGACCTAGTGTATTTTTGGGAAATGACTGGTAGGGTTGGGTGTGAGACATAGAGTCCCTTATCCATTGTTTTAAATCATAAATTAGTGATTCAGATATCGGTTTGGGTGAGGTATAAAACTAATTAAAAAATTTTCTTGGGAGTTTAGTGAAGGGAATATTTTGTCATGTTGAATTGGGAATCAATGTGTGGCCTTGAGGATAGTACCAGGGTAAAATCTGGTGTTTTTCTAGCACACATTAGTAGTGTATTCATAGAATGGGTGGATCATTCTGGCTAGAGTGGTTCCAGGTGATGGCCAAACATGTGGATTAGGATGAAATATCATTGAAAAATATTGAGAACATGTTGTGTTAGAAAAATTCCATGAGGCAGAAAGTCATGTGATTAGTCTTGGCATGGTTAGTATTATAGTTTTTAGAAGTTTATTTCCAAGGTATCCTCTAAATTTATGAGGCTGATAGGAAAGGATCTAGGTCTTTCTTTTGGAATGATCGGTTGAACCACATTCTGTATATGAATGAATCATGGCATTTTTAGTCGGGTTGGGTGAATGATTTTAGTAAAGTGTGTGACTTTGTGGATCCAAGTGAGATAATATAGTAGGAACATGCTAGATATATACAATTATATTTGGGATATGTGTATGTGTTCCTTGTGAGTGATCACCTAATTATTTCAATGGAATCGATTTTATGTACACTGTTTTTATATGGTAGATTGATTTTGGAATGGTATGATGGATCAAAAAGTATTTTCACTAGATATTGTTCAGGTTTTTTAGGAGGAAATAGATAATTGTAGTGGTGTTTATAGAGACACTGCCTTTTCCTGGTATTAATATGAAATATATTATATATTAATTTTAGAGCTAGGGATTGGGAGGAAACATGATTTCATGCCCCGATGGGCTCAGAAATAATTTTATAAAAGTACAATTTTGTATGGAACATAGGTTTAGTTTTTTGAAATAATGGGATGTCACCTCAATAGAGGCTTGAATAAAAAATATGATTCCATGGTTGATTCATGAGTGTAGTATTTACCCTAAGTGAAACCTAATGTTTTTTTAGAGTGGGACATCTGATAGAGGTAGCCATTTGAGGGTTCATTAAATTAAAAGAAATAAATAATTTATATATATTGGAAAAAATATCTAAAATGTTTCCTCTCAATAAATAATCTACTAACTTTTTTTATATTCAGAGGATTTTCCCATATTATTTGATGACGTATTGAGATTAGACAATAACTGACAACCATATAAAAGTGAATCGAGGCACAATAAACATAATGGTTCTTCTCCATAAATATTGACTATGTTCTTAAACATTGAATGATGTAATCCCATGGTAGGGATTTATTTCCTTTATTTCCACCCTTTTTGAGAAAATCAAGTCTTTTATAATTAAATTCTTTAATTTCTGGAGTTCTCCAACCATCGTATGAGCCCTGATAATTTTTGATTCAATCTATCTTCTATTTATTCTATGTTTCTCACCATTTATTTTCCCCAATCACAATTTTTAGACAAGTAAACCATCCAAATGTTGTTTAATACCTTTGTTATTGTAAGTTTCCATCATATTTCTTCACATACTTCACTGTCGGCCTATGAGGTCACAATTCAACTTGGCTGGGTGGATTTGAGTTGGATCAAACACCCAAATTTGAGAAGGATTCTCATGTTATAAATGGATTGGTGATTTGAGGATAAATTGGAGAGTATTGTGGATATGGATGATGGATTTTTGGATTCAGGATCTGAAGAAGGGATAGTATCAGAATGGGGGACGAATTAGTGGCATGTCGATATCGTGTGGGAGAACGAGATTCCGATTTCTGAAAAAAGGATTGAAAAATTTTATGGTTAGAGTATTTTCAAACCAATTTATGTGTTCAACCATCCATGAATGGAAGCGGAGGCAGTGGATCTAGGATCGAAGTGATAGACTTGTATTTTTGTGAAAACCTAGAAAAGACACCATGTTGTCTAAAAAACGACATGAAAACCCATAGCGGCGGAGTCCAAGGTTCCTATGAGATAAATAACACACTCTGTGTGGGACCTCGACATGCCATGTGACTTGGTACTAGATTCTTGTCATTTATCGAGTGAGTTCATAGAAAAGGACATGGATAATAACACACATTGTACTAGCACCTAGCCATTTTACATGGGTACAACTAGGATAACATGGGCATGGATCGGGGGATGATACATGCCATGCTGTACCCATACATGACATCTATTACTAAATGGATATCAAAATTTGAACCAAATAGGACACGGTTAGATAGATAAGTGGGGCCACATTCTCTATAGACCCCTTAAATGACATCTACATCCTTTTTTTCATAATCTTCTACCCCTCGTATATCCTTTATTTGGAATTGGATATTTTCTTATGAGTATCCCATCCTAAGTGGATTTATTCATAGAATAAGATGGTGGAATTCATAGTGTATATTGGGATATGATGTGAGATATTATGAGTGTGAGGATTCTTTAGGAATATTCTGAAAATAATAGTGATTGGATATGATCATCATGTAGTGGAACCTCACTGATATATGAGGGTGCACTTACTCTACCTATTGAGTACTACCCCTTGACGGATTAAGCAATGGATCCTCTATATACCTTAGTGGCGGTACCCCCCCTAACGAATTAGAGTGTGAGTCATCTATCTACCTACTAAATGTTATCCCCCCTGAGAAACTAGGGTGTGTGTCTTCTATCTATCTACTGAGTGGTACCCCCTAATAGACCATGTGTGGGCCCTATACCAACCTATTGAGTTGTACCCCCTAAGGTATTCGGGCAAGGATCCTCAATCTATTTACTGATTGGTACCCCATAACATACTAGGGAATGCATCCTTTATTTAGAGACTGTTCTCCCTTATATATGTAGCATAATGGAAAGGTGTGGGTCCCCCAAATGTTTTCTACTTTAGATAGATATGAGAGATGTTCAGAATCATTGATGAACACCATTGAGACTATTGGAAAACTCTTTTCATGGTATGTTATGTGAGATGGAGATCCAAATTCTATCTTGTATGGGTTTGTTTTATTAGAATATATATGTGTTGATTTGATTTCATTTCTCTCTTATTTTGGGTTGTTCTATCTATTTCTGTCATGTCTCATATTCCTCCCCTATAGATTTTGGGGCATCTTACTGAGTATTTATATACTCACCACTTCATGGGTTTTCCCAAACGTGTCATGTCTTATGTAGATGGTGGATAGAGATGCCAAAATTACAGAGGAGCATAGGGATACTGGGGTTCATATGACAGTGTGTGGTGGTTAGGGATTAGTGATATTTGGAAGTGTTCCCTCAGAATTTAATTTTCAAGTCATTTTTAGTTTGGGACATCTGTTCTGGTTAGGAATGTATTTTCCCCTTTCAGTTTTTAATTCTTTGCACTCTTTTTTATTACATATATATTATCACATGTATGGATATTGGTGGGTTAAAGAGTAATGGTACTTAGTCAAAGGAATCCCATTTTAGTTGTGTATTTCAGCCCTAGTCTCTAACTCTTGTATAATAGAGGAAGGAAACCTATAGTTGTGTCCTAACCTTGTTATAGCCTAGAAGGCCCCATCGGGTTGGTTTGTGATAGCGACAGTGTCATAACAGAATATCATTCATGAATTCTTGGGATAGTGTTTTTAGACTTTAGTGAGTTTTGGATAATGACTCTTCGAATTATGGATGTTGGGAGATGATTATATAACTGTGGGAAGGGAGTCCTAAGACCATTGAATGAGTTTTTAAGTCCTTGTAGTAAGGGGGACATCTGTAATCGATACTAACATCCTAGTGTACTCAATTTATATATGATGATGACCAATATCATGACATGATCCTATGTATTCTAAGAGGTATTTTTTGATATATCTAGCTAACCAAATGTATTCTATTTTGATAATGGGCTTCTTAATGGTAACACTCATTGATTGATATATGTGAAATCTTATGGTTGGGAGATCACTATAGGTTATTGGAGGATAAACCCATATGATAATTTTCATCGGATATATTGAATGAACCATTGGACAATTGAGGTAGAATGTGAACATTGGTGGGTTGTATTCATGATTATTTTATTTCAATGGAAATTCCAAATTTGGAATGCATGAGAAACATAGTATGGAGTCATTTGTTAGGATCCATCTCAAAATATTCTGGTTTGGCCAGAAGGAAATTTATAGGGTGAACACTATTTAATGACATGGTTCATTGGGTGATACACATTTCATGACATGTTTGGTGGGGTTTCCCTTGATTCGTGACATTTTCCTAGGGTTGAAACTTGTAATGAAACATTTAGTGACATGTTCAGTGGGTAAAACATGTGGTGAAAAGTGATTAGGTTTTTGTTTGGGGAGAAATTCTTGGAAAATCCATAGGTGGTTAGTATCGTTGTTTGAGAATGTCATTTTTGGTATTCTGAGTGTATTATATGGTTTGGTCAAAACATTATGTAGAATGGATAGAATATATAGGCCCTATGCATTGGTTTTGGAGACTCACCCATTTCAATACAAAATCAAAAGATGATAGGTGGTACCAGCTCTGGAAGATGTTCTGTTCTTGTTTAGGAACAATGAGATAGAGACAATGTTGAGAATGAGGTTGGACTATTTGGAAAATATTTTAATAATCAATCCTATGTTGTAGAGATTCATGGTTTTGAATTGGTCACATAGAGTTGGGTTATATGTTTGGGATCCCCATGAACCAACATATGACACAACTAATGAAGAAATATTATTTCACAATAAAAGGGTGTTGAGAAACACCATCTAGGGGTTTACTAATGGCTATGATCAGTGAATCAGGTATTTTATGATAATTCACCTCATATTGGAGTTAAAAAACAAATGATTTTTCAATATTATATAGTAGAATGTGATAAATGGTTCATGGATCTGAACCAGATGGAATTCAATTTTATCTGGTAAATGATTGTCAAATATTATTAGGGATGAGATGTTCTATGGTGGGAAGATTGTAACAACCCACATCTGATCCCTTGATGTTTAATTGAAAAATTAAATTTTATCTATTGAATGATGGTTTGTTTTGAAATATAGTAATCATATCAAGTTTCTAATCATTTTAACATCCAATTGTTTATTTTTGACATGTTTTATGTTCTAGTGGAGGTCCTTGGGGTTTGGATGAACACAAGAGAAATAATGGGTGTGTTGGCCTAGTGAAAATTGTGATAGGACTCTATTCACTTTGACAATACCATTTAAGATGATTTGGGATTTCATGGTGTGAAGCCTATGGAAATTTAGGACATGAATGGGGAGAAGGAGAACCTAGAAAATTCATGATGTAAATCTAGTTCACATCATCCATCAGGTAGTGAAGGATTTTTTAAGTGGTGAAATAGGGGATTTTATCCTCTTTTTCTTTAGGTATGTTGGAGGGCGCACTTGGGCTCTTGATTGAAACCCATCTCCCTATATTCTTTAATGATCAAGGTTATCACTGATGTGATTAAATTTATTGGAAGGTAAGGACTTCATCTTCCCTCCTTCAATGTTGTTCTTCTAACATCATTCCTATTATTAGAAGTTTCCATTTTATAAGAAAATGATGATTTATTTGGAAGATGTTAAAATAATCGGCATTGGTCAAGGATTCCTTATTTCCCAGAAAAAGGTGATCCCAATAGGATTCCCACCAACATTTTTACATCTATCCAGTGAGTTATGACTGTGTTTTGATTTTCTGAAGGGGTTATCACTAAAATTATTTTATTGGCCATTTTAATCAGCTATATAATTAAGGATTTTATGAATACTATATCTAGTTATGTATATGGGGTAGAACGAACCCTATTATCGATGGTATTTTTATGGTAGATTGACTCAGTGAGTTAACAATATTTATTCTACGCTTGAATTTAATTAGTTAATTAATTATATGTACTATATTTAATTAATTAATTATACGTACTATATTTAATTAATTAATTATACCTACTATAATTAATTATTTTTGGATTCTTGGCATGATTTAGAAACTCACAGCATTAAATGATTCTAGATTATCATAGTATAGGTTGGAAAATCTTGTTGGTCCTTTGAATATGTTGTTGGCCCTTAGTGTGAAATTGGAAAAGATCTTATAGTTGTAGGTGGTCTCATGTACATGGCCTAAGGAATTTACTTTTGCTATATGATGCACTTTGATTCTTAGGAATTCCATTGATGATTTCCCCTAATTATCTAAATTTAAAAAAAAATTATTTAATAAACTTTTTTTGGTTGAAAAGATAGCTATTAGTGTTTATCAATAACCCCAAATCTCTTTCCTAACACATCAACCGCTGATGGCCGATGCTGAGATCTTGATACTAAGGGTGGACACCAGAACTGTTATGAAGTGTGGCTAGGCCTTTTGAGACTCAATTTTTTAAATGGTTAATTTATTTTAATTGGAATGTATAAATATAAGAAAATATCATTTTCAAATAAATGAGAAATATGGTTCATGGATTACCCTTGTGCACTGGACTTTCATCATGAAGACTAATGGAAAGGGCTGGGACTATGAGAAAATTGAATGCATCCTAAACTCTTATGAGGTGAGACCAGACCATGAGATCCTTAGACTATGGATTAGGGAATGAAACCTAAGAATAATACCTACTGGACTTTGGGACAGTTAGACTTGTCTAGGTGTGGACAAGATGAGTGGCCCTCTCTCATCTGTTTTGACCAGGCCTATGTGGACATACCATAGGATGAAAAACCATATTTGGGTGAATGGACCTACCTAGAGTGATATTGATGATTAATATAGTCTATGTTCTATCTTTTGAAAAACACCCATGTGGAGGGAACCTATGTAGTTTGTAAGGTCATGATATCCTGTTGAAAATGTTGTTGGATACATGTGTTGGGTGTTGACAAAAGACTGTGGCTAATACCAGTGACCAGATGAGAGGTCCTAAGTAGTGTTGAGACTGAGGAGTACAAGTGGGTACATCATAGTCAGACAGACCCTAAGTGTGTGATGTTATATAGTAATGATCGTTATCATGGAACCCATACCAAGCCTAGGATATGAGGGGATATGGACAAATATGATGAGTTTGATCATATGACGAGGTGTTATGTTTCATTTTTGGGTGTGCCCTAAGGGAAGAAGTGACAAGCCGTAGATGTTAGAGAAAGATTAAACTTGTACTTAGAGTTCTTTTTTTAAAAACACATATTATTTAATTGAGTGTGGGAAGGAACCATATATACAACCTAAGGGATAGATTCAAAATATCGACCAGTTGAGGGATTAAGGCATGGTATAAATTTCCTTAATTATAGATGTGTTACTGCATGAAGCCTGAAAAAAGGTGCAGGATTTTGTATGACATGTGGGCTATGAACATAGGTTTTTGATGCATGAGGGTGGAGTATATTATCATAATGGATTCATGAGGTCTCGATGTATAGTCAATGGATACCCAAGGTCGAGGTTACAATATCCTCCAGGGAGAGATAATGGATCCATGAGTGTGAGATTCATGTAAGGAAGAGGGAAAGGATTTTTTTTATATTACCTTTTGTACGATTCATCATCTTTAGGTGAATCTGACACAAAGAGTGATTCATATTTGTTTAGTAGGATCCATCCATTGATAGAGATTTATGTATTGGTGTTGAAGTAGGTGTGGTCCATTCGGTTAGTAGACCCTAGGATTAATAATATTTTTTTATATAGAGATACTATTTATTTTACATGAGAATTCCACCTCCATATATCACCACACATAGTGGTTAGTGAAGGACCACATTGGTGGTTCCAGTAACAATATAAAATTGTCTATAATATTTTTTTCAAATGAATTTAAACTTTTCAATATTTCTCATTGCACATAACACTGATTCTATCTTGTGTTACATGTAACATAGGGTTATAAAATAGGTCATATTATTGAAATATTATTATATGATAGTTATTCCCAAGCCATTAGAATGTTTGTTATGAATAATATTTACTAAATTATTGAATTATTTTATCTAAAAAAGTATATAAAATGAATTATTTTGTGACGAATTTTTGAAAAATGAAAATAATAACTAGTTGAAAATGAAGTAAACGTATTTTTGAAAAATTATTTCTATGTAAAAAAATGTTTTACCTTAATAAAATAAAATACAATTTTTGGTGAATAATTATAATTAAATTTAAATATTATATATTAAATCAACAATTTAACATTAAAATTATTTGTTTTCTAGAAAATATATATGAATAAATCCAATTTTGCGTTTAAAAATACATTTTTATAAAAATTAGTTTTGTCACATTTTTTAGAACTTATTTTAATACAAATTTTGTAATTTTTTAGGAAATTTATTTGAACAAATAAACCTAATTTTTGAAATAAAAATATCAATTTTAGTTTAAGATGAATTTTTTATATTTTTCTAAAAAGATTAATTTTTCGATGAATAATGTAAAATAAAGAATTTTAATTGGAAAATACATTTTCATTTAAATAATTTTAAATGATAATTTATTTTATAATTTTTTTATAAAATAAGATTAGTTAAATGATATGTAAATTAATGTAATTTATTTCATTAGAATCATTTTAATATTTAATTTTTATATAAAAACATTGAAAACATTTTATCATTTTAAATTTCAAAATTGTATTTCTCCTCACATCTATAGGAATAACATTAAGAAATTTTTTCCAAATATTTGAATTGATGTAACGTACCTGACCCAGAATCCACTAAATTGGTGCTCCGATCCGGGTCACCACATGACCTTAAGCACACCCCCACATACACTAGAGGTTTCCGACTATCGGTGAGGGTCTAATAAGCCATGTGGGGATACTATACCCTCTTTACCAGAGTAATCCACAACAGAACACAATAAAAATAATAGAAACAATATGAAACAACCAATAAACATGCATAACCAAACGTTCTCCAAATGGGGTACAAACGCAAATCAAATAAAACAACTCCATGCCATACTAGTAGTGAAAAGTGAATAAATCCCAAAATAAATCAAACAGCCAAATCTCCAAACAGGTCCCGACTCTAAGTTCAAATCCTTCTCCATGTACATCCCGAGCCCAAATTAACATCCTAGAGTAGGTGCCTTTCCCTAGTCCTCACCTGCAACCAAGATATCTTCTCGTGTACTCAACGGCGGCCCGAACATGGTGTGAGTACAAAACTTAGTAGGCCACCACCAACGATGTCTAAACGAATTTCTAGTCTAGTTGATAGTTCATGAAAGTACAAAATAAATGGTAAGTCAACAAGGAATAGTTCAGGTGCCATTTTTTAACAAGGTTCATTTTATTCATGGATAGTATTTATCCCAATTCCATTTCTTATACCATCTTCATTACATAATCCATTTTTATCACAGGTTCTATGGGTTAGGCATGAATATAATCTATACAAGGGTCTAAGGAAATCCATCACAATTCATAGGAAAAAAAATCAAGTCCTTATCTCAATAGGGACCCACACATTGCCTCAACACATTATCCTCACCTCGAAGCCTCAATCTGGGTGAAATACAGCTATAAATGGAATATATCATTTTTCCCCTTCCCTAACCCATGTATTTTTTGGTGGAGTTTAGAGCATCAGTCTTACTCGACCCATTGGCATAGAACCTCAAGTCAATACCCCACTCTACTAATCCATATTTACATTCTTATTTTTCAAGTCACCACAACCATACCATAACACAACCAAGCGTATTCATTTCCATTAGAATTCACAATACATGACAACAACATGGGAATTAATATCATGCCATAACCCACTAACACATTTTCCAATTACAATTCATAGTCATCTAGCCAAATTACCATTCCCATGCCTTAACCCATTATGTATATTCAACAACCCCTATGCCTTAACCAAATTCATCATTGACCATTCATTAAACCATTTATCCCATTTAACATTTCATAAGCATTTACCAACTTATGCATTTCAAGTACAATTCTCATATCACATAACACAATCCCTTTATTATATTAAATCAATTAGGTGTACCACCTAATTCTCATGTATTAACCCCTTCCAAAAACTAATCCATTCCATTATTACATATCATTGGCATGGTCCCCATTTCCCATTCCATCATCCAATTGCAAGTTCACCATTTAATATGAACAAATCCTCTTAGTCAATTTTAAACAATTTTCATTAAACAATCGACATAGTCTCATTCAACCCAATTACCCATTTTTCATGTCATTGCAACAACACCTCATGCGTTTATCACCCTAGGAATATTTATCATTACTCCATTTATAACTTAATAAACCATTAATAAATATTATACATGGGTTCCACATTATTATTCAGCAACCCATCACTTAACCCTACCACACTCTAGGTCCGGGTTTGCTGGCGCACCCCATGGGTGGCTGTAAAATGGATAAGTCCTCCTCTATGAATCCAACAGGGATCGTTGGGGTTTAATAAATCATTTATACACCAAATTTACGAAAATATAATCAAGGTAACCAATACACAATAATATAATTGAAAAATCTCAACACACAAGCACAATTACATAACAAAAGTATGGGATACAACTTATAGACCACCTACCTCAAATCCGATGATGAACGCACTCTTAATCATGGATAGATCTGGATTCAAGCATCCCTTAAAGGCTCAACCTAAATTTCACCCAAAAAAGAGGGTTTTAGAGCTTCTAAAGGATATGTGAGAATATGAAAACTCTAATAGAAAAGATGAATCAAGGAGGAGATTAGGCTTACCCGGGGATTCGATCCACAACCAACGGTGCTCCAAACGGAAAAGAATCAAAGTAGAACCACCCTTGGGAGCTATAGGGGGTTTGGTTCATTACTAGGGTTACAAAGAGGAAGGGGGGGGGGGATCCCGAGTGAACATAAAAATCCTGCGGTGGATTTTTTGTAAATTTTTAAAAGTTTACAAGCTGCACGTTTTACCCACACGGTTTTCCAAACCATGCATGAACCGTGAAGAGGACACTGCCCATGAATGACCCCCTTCACATGTTTTACTGGGAATTTCAAATGGTTTTCTAGACCTTGTTCAAACAGTGCATATTTCTACTGCCCGCACGGTCCCTCCTCACACGGTTTGCCAAGCCATGCACAAACCATGCAGATTTCCTAGAGAGACCCTTCTCCCCCCTTTTTTTACAAACACCCGAAACACCCCATTCCTTCTCAAGGAGTTGGGAAAACACTTTATCTATCCACAATGTAGAGGTCCAAGCCAACACCTAAACAAAAACACAGTTTAAAAGAATCTAGGACCTTACAACCTCCCCACCTTATAACAGATCATCATCGAGCAGCTCTTCCAAGAATCACTAAGCTTCTGGAACTAGCAATCATTAAAATATACTAGTCTATTCATTCCCATACTCCATGTTTCTGGATTCACATCACAAAGCCTATAGAACATGAAATATGGGCACAAACTTTCCCTACAATCCTTCCTCACTACAACCACAACACGTACTGGAAACTCTTCAAGAATGCCTCCACTTCAACCATTCCCACCATGAGAACTTCATGGGGGGAAACTTAGGCAAAAAAACCTAACTCACAACACATGGAATCTTAATTCCTAATATTACATCATCATGGAGGAACCAATCAGCACCTCATCATCCTGATCAATTATAAAACTCATGACCCAAATCGCTTGGCATCACTTTTCCTCTATTTTTGAAACTCTAACGGGGACCAAAACCAATATCACTAGAAGGAAAACACATGATCCTACCAACCACATTTCCTAAAGATTCCATTCCACAAATATACATGAAAAATCAACCCAGAATATCGACTACTCGACCAAAAAACCCATGCCACAAATCTCTACCAGGGATAACTCACCAGAATAGTGACCACTCGAGTCCTTCCAACCCAAAAGTCTGATCACGTCATCAACCAAACATTTATTTGGTATGGTTCTATCCACCATTTGTGATTACTTGGAACCTACTCCATTGACGAAGGACGACCAGAAATCAACCAAACATTCCATTTCATAACATGTTCCAACTCACAACACCCAAGTATCCATGGGGAATTACCCTACATTGGTATCCAACTGCACCATTGAAACCATTCGAAAGGAAATTCTACACTATCCCTTCAATGAATAAGATTAACAAAACCTCACTTAGGTACAAATTTATTTCCAAAAGGAACTTTCTACCACAACATGATCCAAGAGGTGGGTAACTCCCACCACACACTTTCACGCTTACCATATCAGGTCGGACCACCCTCGAATAGCTTTTCCGAGAACACCCAACTTCTAATAATGGTACACTACCCCTTTCTCACCTTTCCAATGTGATTAATGGCTTGAAGCCTATCATTATCATCCCACTCACCCACTGAGGTCATTCCCTGAATTTTGGTAGAATTCCATCATCACGACATTACTGCCCTCCATACCATCATCAACTTCACCCTTGGAATGACAACACATCACATGCCCAAGCTTCACCCAACTTCACGATGCTCCAAACCACACAATGGAAAATTACTAGAGTCTAAACCCAACTTTTTTTGGAGTTATAGAGCCCAACCTTTCTTACCACAACCTATTTTCTCATCCAACCACACCCTTTTTTGACTCCAGTAATACCATCATATGCTTCACATGGAACCACCATGATCTTGAATACAATTATTTGCTCATCAGTCTCCAAATCCAAGGCCAACATGCCTCTCTAAGGAACCTGACATGCACCTCAAAGGTTCTTCATGGGAACCCCAGTTCCACTACGTCGACTAGGTGATCTCTTCTCCACATCCAGGACTGACTTATCACTCCCCACCTTAGGAGTGTTGTTACCAATGCTCTCAAGAGGGGTTCCTACCACCATCTCCTACACTCAATCATAATAAGAACCCCAAAAAACATAGACATGCCTATCTATATTTCCCAAAACAATAAAAAAAATTTCACCCAGTGCCTGTTCTTGGCTTCTATAAATGGAACCCATGACGTTTGTCATCATTTGGTCCATCCCAAGGACCTCATCCTAATCCATCGAGGGTGTAAATCCCATCATAATGACTAAAATATATCATTTCCCTGATCATAATATTCATAATGTCCCTCATCCAACCAAACACCTTCATGTCTCTTGATGTGATCCAATGCTTCTCAACGTACATGGTACAATGTCAATATATTGGGCAGGATCGTCACTAGATAAGGTACACTAATAAGTTGTTGAAGAACACCACCACCCACTTATCCATTTCTGGTGTCAAACTATGGGACACCATAACCTGGAAATGATATCAAGATCCCCTGCTGAACTCATCTTATATACAAATAACCACCACTACTCAGGTGTGATTTCCAACCAAGTTGAACCATCACTCCATGACCAAACTACCAAGCAGCTGTGAACTAACATTTCCCGTGGCACTACTTCCACCACAACTCTCAATTCTTCTAATGTGTCCCTGATAGATAACAACATAATCATAATAGTCTACCACACCATTCAAAACAACAGTCTCTCACAAATCAACCTTAACTTTGTTATGTCCCATCACCTGCTTACTTACCTAACGATGTCTATTGGTTAGTCAGTCCCATCATCCATGAGGCGACCTCTGCATCTAACCCAACAAAAAACCATTCATACGAACAAGTTCATCCACATGACCACCCTCACCTCAGGTTCCACCATCGAGAAAAGTAATGTAACCACACTTCAGCCAACTTCATCTCTTCTACATGAAAACAACATTAAGACCCCATTAATCATCATCCAAACTGTTGAGTCACTACTACAAATAGGGCTTTTAATAGCGCTAAAAAATTCCTTTAACAGTGCTAGAAAAGTACTGTTAATCACGACAAAGATAAAGGGGGGTCCCCTTAATCAGTGCTCAAAATATCCCTGATAAAGGGTCCCCTTTATCCATAATAAAAAAAAGAATTGATAAAGGGACAACTTTATCAACGATATTTTGAGCGCTGATAAAGTCCCCCTTTATCAGTGCTATTTTGAGAGATGATAAATGTATAATATATCAGCGCTCAAAATAGCGCTAATAAAGACCCCTTTTATCAGTGCTATTTTGAGCGCTGATATAATACAAATTTATCAGTGCTGATAAAGGCCATGTTTCTTGAGCAAACCCAAAACCTACACATCACCTACACACCTGAGACAACACCTGCACACACATCACAAACAACACCTTCACACAAACAAAGCATAGAAGAAAAAAAAACAGAATGCACAAGAGTTTCCAAAATAATGCTATATACATTTACTTGAAATCATGGATACAAAAAAACACCACTATATACATTTCAAACAATGTTTAATATGGTTACAATTACAATTATCCAAAAAATAGTTAAAAACATTAATGTTTCATCCTTTTTGCATCTGTGATCCGCTCTAAAAAATTGTCTTCCATGGTATTAGTTGCCGAACAAAGCATTCAAACTCAAGAATTTTTTTTACTTATATAAGAAAACATATATTATATTAGTAATAAAATAATGTAATAAATTAATCATTAATATGAAAGAATAAATTAATAAAATATCAATTGTTACCTATTACAACCTTTACATGTCCATATTTCATTAGATTGAATTAATATTTTAGAAGAGGCTCAATATGATTCATTGACTTATAAATATTGTTTTGTTAAGATTACATGGGTGTGAAAAGAAGTGGAAGAAATGTCAACAACAACATGGAATCTAAAAGGTTTCATTTATTGATAATAGAAAAAGGGAGGAATCTCCACAGGTTATACAATATGAAACATACATGATGGTGTATTCAATTTCATAGGAGTATTCAACTTTAGAATAAATTATAACATTTTTCTAGTGATACCAGCATACTAGATAGGTTATAAACCTAATAGTTACATATATTAGGAGCCTCTAAGAGTGTACTCTCCCATTCTAGGTCAAAGGGAATGAGTGATAGCACGTCCACATCAGACATCGGGTCCAACCCTGCTTGGACCATGACCACGTATGCCTCTCCAAGGACCCCATACAATATATAAGGACCTATTGAAGGTATGGAAGGAATGTATTTATTAGTTTTAGAGATGTCATGATGAGAACCTACAAAATTAGATAGGCCATGATCATACTGGTTCACATTTCTCTTGATCTCCTAGTTCTTTAGTGTGATTAGCTAGACCCCCCTCCCTCCCCTCCCTGAGACAGCCTCCCCTGGACAGCCCCCTCCCAACTCCTAGATAGACCCCTCCCTACCACTGGACAACCCCCCCCCCCCACTCCACCTGAAGCCCCCTCCCTCCTCCTAGACAACCCCCACCCTCCCCCTGAAGCCCCCCTCCCTTTCCCTAAAAATCCCCCTTCCCACCCCTTGGAAAACCCCCTTCCCACCCCCTGGACAACCCCCTCCCCTTCTGGACACCCCCCACTCCTAGACACACCCTACCCCTGGACATACCCCTCCCTACCCTTGGACACCCCCACTCCACCAAAATCCTCCTCCCTCCTCTTGGACAACCCCCTCCCTCCCCTGCATCCCCCACCCTTTCCCTAGACAGCCCCCTTCCCACCCCTTGGACAACCCCCTTCCCACCCCTTGGACAACCACTTCCCCTCCTGGACACCCCCCACTCATGGACACCCTCTCCCTCCTAGACACCCCCTCCATCCTGGACACCCCACCCACCCTCCCACCTAGACACCACCACCCTCCTGAACACCCCTCCCTCCTAGTTCTTTAGTGTGATTAGCCAGACCCCCCATCCCTCCCCTCCTCGAGACATCTCCCTATGGAAATACCCCTACCTACCTCTGGAAAACCCCCACCACTCCTACTGCAGCCCCCCTCCCTCCCCTTGGACAACCCCCTCCCTCCCCCTGTAGCCCCCTCCCTTTCCCTGGACAACCCCCTCCCCCTCCCAAACCTTGGAAATAAAGTATCAAACAATTTAAATAAAGTATCAGACAATCCTAAAATGATGTTAGTACAAAAGGGATGAATCCAGTGTATACCCATTAATTACCTTCTTTATCCAACTATATTTTCATCATCTATTTGATAATGGAATAAATATTATTCATACACAATCATTAACTAATATGAATTATAAAATCATATATAATTTTAGAAATATCATAAGTGTACTAAATTTCAAATCCTACATTGTTTTGAATATTGATCAGTCTATAATCATAGACAAATAATCAATCACCAACCAACTCCATCGTCATTTTTTCATGTAACTAACATCCTCCATCACATTGGATATAATGAGAGATATAACAAGGGGTAGATAATGGATTTTCTGAGGTTATAAAGAGACATGAAGATCATTAGAGATATTTATTGGTCTCCAAACCAAACATAAATAAACTTTTCTTCCTCCTCTAAATTTAATAAGATATTCAAAATTAGAAAAAGTGATTGGAGTACTTAGTGTCCTCCCCTGAGAATTCATGAACTTGGATTAGTACTCCAATTTCATGATTTTTGAAAATATACAGTTCAACAAATCAAGGAAAAACACCGAAAAAAATAATATATTGGAGGAATAGAAACTAAATTTCACATATTATTAACAAAAATATAATTTAAAAATACATAAATAAGAAACATAGAGATCCTAGGACACAACCGGTAGACGCCAATCCTATGGAAAGTGGTAGAAGGGATATATATATATATATATATATATATATATATATATATATATATATATAAGTAGTGGGGATACATCTTCTGGAATTCAGTTTTTGGTAAAAAAAACATCTCATTCCTTAGATTTCATCCACATGCTAGGATTTAGGGTACAAATTGATTTATTTGAGAGTGTCCTCACAACTCTTCTTGATTAGAAATTATTCCTTCCATAAAACTCAAATATCATCAGTAATTTTTCTAGAAGATGTATTCTACTACATCGTTGGTGTAGAGAAAAAGTGTGTTTCTTAGAAATCTAATGTGAGAAAGGTAAATGATGCATATGTTGGGTATTTATAACATGAAATAAGATATATTAGGCCTCAAATTAAACTAGAATATAATTATTGGGCCTTTACATGGATTTGGAATTGGTTTGGTTTGTTGGAACTTTTGATGCCTCACTATGGACCCACTTTCGGCTAATCGAGAAGTGATCTACCCATTGTATATTATCAGTATTTAATGGGATTGAATGGATCTTTACCTAGACACCCCATGCCTCTTAGAAACCCCCTCCCTTCTAGACACCCCCTCCCCCCCCCATCCTAGACACCCCACTCATGGACATCCGTCCCTCCTGGACACCTCCTCTTTCCTGGACACCCCCACCCACCTGGAGACCCCTCCTTCATAGAAACCCCCTCCATCTTGGACACCTCCCTCCTATCCTGGACACCCCCACCCCTACTCTTGGACACCCCAACCCACCCTCACACCTGGAAAACCCCTCCCTCCTAGACACCCCCTCCCTTCTAGACACACCCCCTTCCTCCCCTCCTGGACACCCCACTCATGGACACATCCCTAGACACCCCTACCTTTTGGACACCCCACTCTTGGACACCCCTTGGAAACCCCCTCCCTCCTGGACACTCCCTCCTTCCTGGACACCCCCACCCACCCTCCCACCTGGAGACCCCCCCTCCCTCCTCAACACCCCCTCCGTCCTAGACACCTCCCTCCCCTCCTAGAAACCCCCACTCCTGAGAACCCCTACCTCCTGGACACCCCCACCCACATAAAAGGGAACCTAATTAGAAAATTGAAAATCCAAGATATTGGTTCCCATTAAGCTTTTAAGATGCTCATGAGTGGACTGAATGGCTATGCATTGGTCGACTTCCTCACTATCGACCATTCTATTCCAATGAACTATAACCTCCTCATCTTCAATTCTTAAATTCATTTGTATCATAATAAAGAGAAAATTTCAATTAATTATGAAAATGGAGGATTTTGGGTTAAAAAATGGACTTGAGTAAGAAAGGGGAACATAACTAATTAGAAATATCATATTAAGTGCATGACTTGTTCAAAGTCATGTGATCACATGACCATAATAGGATCACGTGATCAAATGAACCTGGGAGATTTATACGATTACACGACCCTTTAAGATATATGTGATTATGTAAATAAGATAAGAATACACGAATCTTGGTTCAAGTTAATTACCTTAATTGATTATGTGATTTTTTATGTGATTTTATCATGTGATGAGATCACAGATCAGTTTACATGAAGAATTCATACAAAGGAGCCTATGTGACATGATCAAATGAATAGGTTTATGTGAATTAGAGAAAATACCTAAGAGTTCTCATAGAGCTATGAAATATTGAGTCATTAGTGAAATAGATGTCCCATTACCTCTGTGATTGAGCAGACACAACGCCGTTGCTCTTCCTACAAGGTCATGTCACATAGAAAGAAATCTTCTAAAATAAACTAACCCTATAAGGTATAATGAAAATCAATTCAACGTTTCATTAAATAATTTTTCGTTAAAATAGACATATTATATCTTAACATTAACTTTACATCTTTCCAAATGGTTTCTTTGGTCCAGATATAAGGTAACAACAAACCTAATGATTCATTTTTCACTTTACTACTATTGGTTAACTACCAATTACCATAGCATCTGATCTGAACTTCTGATCAAGCGTCCTCATGATGCTCTCATCCGAAACCATCTCTATGATATCGTCATTCAGCGTTCACTTTTCCTTCTCTTCCTGCACCCATTTGCATAGTAAATGGGTGCAGGAAGAGAAGGAAAAGTCAACGCTGAATGACGATATCATAGAGATCGTGTCGTATGAGAGAATCACGGGGACACCAGATGGGATGTTCAGATAAGATGTTATGTTATATGGTAGTTAACCAATAGTAGTGAAGAATCCGTAGTTTTGTTATTAAATTTGTGAGTGATTCACAACCAATATTATTCTAACACACTACATCAGTAGAAACAACTGCATAAATAACCAAAATATAGAATATAAATTATCAATGCAATAATAGTTTAGGTCTAGTGATTTTGCAAACTTAGAAACATAAATAACTAGTTCATAAGAGTCTATCATTAAGTTATTCTTTAATAGAAAGAAAAATAATTTCTAAAATCATTATTCATAACCTAAGGATATAAAACATAATAAAGGGTGATCATATATGCTCAATAAGTGTAAAAAAGGGAGATATCAATGATCATATAAGGATAACATAAGTTGTATGAATTCAACTTCATCCTATTTTTGTACAATCTTCCATCTGGTATAGTACCCATTCATTTCTAAAAAAATCTATATCTTCTTGTGAATATGAGTTTTTTCAACAACCATGGTAGTATGGAAAAAATATAAATTTAGAAAGGATTACAAAATATTTTAAATGAACTCACAATTATTTTAGAAAATACCTCTTATGGGATGATAGTTTGTTGATGAAATACAATCTCTTTCATAAATTTACAAACATAATAACCACAATCCTTTCCATTTGTTTGTTTTGGACAAGGCATAAACATCGAGAAAAATAAGTATTTTGTTTTGATATGTGTTTGGATAGTGAAATGTTATTATATATACCAGGATAATTTTCCAGTTTTAGATCTTGTAGGAGTTCTTGTCCTTTGGCCCTAGATTCATTCCATGAAGTAGATGATATTGATACACCACCCAATCATAACAGAATCCTCATTAAAAGATAATATAAATTATATAACTAGATGTTTAGTTCTAAAATGTTGGATCTAGTGTATTAAAAAGTAACAAACGCCATCATGTGTGGTCGGTTTGTTGCATATCCATGCATTGAATCCAGAAAATAAATCTTTGGAGTATCCAAATTGACTGCAATCAGCATCCAAGGCTGCCTAAAAACACAAAAAGGAATAGTTAATGAATGAAATGAAAATATAGTTGATATGATTAAATTATAGAGTTTTACCCCTATATCGTTGGTATTAAAAAGAGTCTATCATCTGTAATTTTGTTTTCAAACGATTTGAGTAGGGATGACATTATTTTAGCCTCTTTATTAGAATCTATTTCTTCTTTTGAAGAGGTGATGTGAGGACTAACGAGTCCAAATTTTTGTTCATGGGGAAATCCCTTCAATTTTTTTTCATATATACGACCGAAAAAAATATGAAATGCATTTAGTCATAATTATTATTGTATATCAGCTTTTGTAAAATCAAATCATGAAAACACACCTCATGTATACATTTATAACTGAGGCACCCAACCATTCATACATGAGGATTTCATTTACATATTCAACACTAATGAAATCCTATTTTTCCTCTCCATAGATATTTTTTTCAAAATCAACTATGTGAGTATTTCTTTCTATCAACTTTGTATCCACATGATCCTGTAATGATATTAACTAAGTATAGAGAACAGGTGGGGTGAAGGTTCTCTCAGTAGACGGTTTCAATCGGTTGGTTGATCGTTGAGATAGTTTTGAGATGATATTTCATTTCACCCCTTCTCTTTTTCATTCTGTAATAACATTCATTAGTTTAGACCTTTTTTCATTAAATGTTAAAGGTCCATCTTGAAAACTAAATTGGAAATGGATACCTCCTTGTCGACAGGTTTTTTACAATAATTGACGTCCATTGCGATGAATGTTCTAATAGCTTGTTCAACCATATGAATGTCTTCATTATCATTTGGAATAGGTATCTCGGCACTCAGCTCAGTAGCTATGTTAATTGATAATCTGACATGATCTGTTGGAAGTTGTCTATTGTGTAGCATGTCGTTCTTCATATTGAACATTGTATCCCTCACTACAAGGAAATAGGTGGGAGTTGATAGATATAAATCACATTCATTTTCACCCTATAGAATATTAGTACACGAAATGTATCAGTTTCTATGTGATTCACATTTCATAGAAACAATTATTAGAACATTTATTACCTCAGTTAAGTTAGTTTTTTTAGGGGAATGGTTCGCGTCAAAGCTGGTGGGGGGTGGGGTGGTATCTTCATGCACAAGTTTTTATTGAGTTTTTTCTTCTCTTTTCTTCTCCCCCATAAAACTTACTATCATCTCTCTCTGTTATTATAATTCATCTTGAAAAATATCTAATTTTTCATGCACCTTTTTCATTTCCTCAGTTTGATCCTTAACCTGTTTTGTTTCTGAAAACATGTTCAGGGTGTCACCCCAAAACCCGCACCTCTGACGCGACCATATTGTTCTGGCTACTTCAAGGCCGCTGAATGTATGTCTGTATATAGTGCAGGTGTTTTTGATTCATGTGACTATGTCAGATATAAAATATAGGAAAATATATAGACATTGTTATGTAATAACGATTTAAATAAAATCAAATTTATATTATGTCATACTTACACATGTTTCCCACACTTTTTTTGTGATTTCATCTATCAGTATCCCCTATTTATTTACACGAGCCTCCTTCTAAAGCACATGGTGTGGGATGGTATGGATTTTGATTTCGATTCATCAATCTACATATAAACAGAGAAACATTGTTATAGTGTTGTTTTATGTCACATAAAAGTATTACGACTGATTTAAAATATGTACCAATTTTTTCTAAAGTGAAGTGTACGCCATCCTTGCTTTACAGTAGGGGTACACTGGTTTTGTTTCACATTCTTTATTTTGAGCACTCAATTTCCATTTCGTAAATAAAAAACTGTCAATAAAAGTGATGAATACAAGCAACGTAAAACAACGTATTACCACACACGATGTACCTGAAAAGTCTTCTCAACACGATGGTTCTGAATGCATCCCCCGCTCCTTGGGATATCAAGTGTGCATAAAGAGGAGGTGGGTGCGGCTTGATTTTCCCTTCATCATCTTTAAGATGTTATTTTTTTAAAATTGTGCGGAAGCCTCTTTGAATCCTTCCTACAACTCTTAATACATATTCCTTGTGCAAGACATCTACTATAAATGCACTCTACAATGGATGATGAAGAGTAAGTCAATGTTTTAGTCTTTTATTTTATTTTAATAAATTAAAAAAATGATATCATAATGTAATTTTAATCTCTTCCCACATTAGTGTCTTAGGCCTGGTGACAACATGGTGCCACGACTATACATCAATCGGTACGTGTTGCCGAGTGATGATTCCAATGTATCTACTAAAGATGGATTTGTTGGGGTTAACATGTTGGCCTCTCTTATTCCATCCCACCTCAAATTTTATGCCTTTTTCTTTTGCCTTAAGGATTTTGGCTAACACTATCAAACTACAATGCTATTGTTTTTTTTTCACTGTCAAGGTTTCATTTCCTACCATTACCTCAGAAGCATCATCATTATGTTTCTACGTAGTGCTAGCATTGGCACTGGGACCCACAAAAATAGGTTGAGAAACCTATTGTACCTCAGAACTGGGACCAACAACAATAGTTTGAGAAACCCGTTGTTGCTCTGCACTGAGACTAATAGCAACAGGTTGAGAAACCAGTTATTGCTTTGCACTGGGACCAGTAGTAGTAGGTTGTGAGACCTGTTGTGCCTCAAGATTAGGTGCATTAGTAGGTGAAAAAGTCATTATCTGCAGAAGTGGTTTAACATTTAATTTATATTACATAAAAGAAACACCAAAAAAATAATAACACAACATAACACAATGTATATTAAAATAAACAAATAACCTGATTATTGAACTCTTTTTTTAAAGGCTAAAGAGATTTTACCCCAATATAAACTATTTAAATACCTTCCCTGTGGTCTCCTATGACATACAAAACATCATCTACATTGGGACCACTGCGAAATGATTGTGAATTCCCTATGAAAGGGTCAACCTTCGTTGAACTTTCATCTGACCTTTCAGTTGTTTTTTTCGATAACAGAACAATTGACTAGTTTCGGTTTGCTGGGTCTGGAACATTAAATACTTGTACTGTCTGTGATGCCATTATAAATGGTTCGTCTTTCTCCACTTACTTACTAAAATAAACTTTCACGAATCCCAATTAATCTATTTTAACAGCACTCCTGTTATCAACCCACTTGCATTGAAAAATCAGCACTTGGAATTTCGTATAATCCAACTCCCATATTTGATTGATGATGCCAAAGTATGACATATTCTCATAAATTGGATTTCAGTCCTTAGCACCAGAAACATGAATCACTTCTTCCATAAGTGTAACCGCACAATTCTACATAGTACTATCTTCATCATGTTCATTAGTATAGAATGTATAACTATTAAATGCATAAGCATTGTAAGATAATACATAAACATTTGCTCCTCCGACTATCCGTCGAAGTCGTTCTGAAACTGAGTCCAGATATTCATCCAAATTATTAAAAATATTGTCCTGAAACCATCCTATAAACTATCAATTATGTGTATATGATAGCCATTTTTCTTCCCTATATGGATTCAAATGCCTAATAATTTCTTTGTGGGTTTGAACATATGGGTCAATGTCGAAACTGTTATGAAAAACGTAAAGGTGTGCCTACTCTCGATCTATAATATTGATTGTGAAAACCTCTCTTCCAGAAATTCCTTCACCCTCAATCTTCCTAGTGTGCTGAGATTTTGGTAGGCCAACGTTTTCCACACGAGACAGGTATTCAGTATAGAATTTAACATCTTCCTCAACAATAAATTTCTCTGCAATACAACCCTCTGGCCGACTTTGATTTTTGACATACCCTTTCAAAATCTTCATATACCGTTCAATGGGGGTACATCCATCTATAATGTATAGGACCACATAGTCGAATCTATCTCACCCAATGAACTATCAAATGAACCATGATATTGAAGAATGTCAGTGGGAAGAACATTTCCAATTCACATAATATGACGACAATTTCTCCTTCCATAGTTGGAAATTTGGCCGGGTCTATAACTTTGCTGCATATAGCTTTGAAGAAGAAACAGAGATTTGTAAATACATAGCATACGTTCTTGGGAAAAATTCAATGTAAAGCTATAGGAATTAGATCGTGCATCAAAACATGGAAGTCATGTGATTTCAGACCCTTTAATTTTAAATCTCTCATTGACATGATGTTCTTGATATTTGATGAATACCCCTCTGGAACCTTTACATCATTCAAGAGGTTGGAAAACTGTTATCTCTCCTACCTGGAAAGAGTGTAAGTAGCCGGAGGATGAAATTTTCGTTTTTCACCCTTCACCAGTGCCAAATCTTCTCATATTCCCATCTCAACCATGTCCAATCTAGCCTTAATTCCATCATTTGTTTTGTCGGGTGCATTTCTTAATGTGCTGATGAAACTATCACATAATGTTTTTCAACATGCATAACATCAAGAAAATTTCTGACATACAGACAATTCCAGTATGGTAATTAAAAAAAACTGATCTCTTTTTCCAACCAGTTTTCATTAGGTTTTTCAAAAATGGTTTACCAAAAGTAGTGTCCATATCTATTACTTTCTCAAATAATTGATCACATATTAGTGGAGATAGTGTTTTACGTTCTTCTGAACTTATTTTGAATGATGTCGTCCGAGATCGGTACTTATGCCGTCGGGATAGAAATTAGTGATGTCCTAGAAACACGGTTTTTGATGAATGTTTCAACCTAATGGACTGTGTACCTTGTTCGCAAATAGGAAACCCTTGAGTTCCTTTAATTATATATCTTGACTAATTTCCATAAGTAGTAAAGTCATTTATCATCCTGTACAACATGGCTTTCAAATTGAAATCTTCATTTTTGTAAACATCATACAACGTAACACCTGAATCCCACAATAATTTCAAATCCTCGATCAATGGAGCCAAATAAACATCAATATCATTACCCAATTTTTTTGGTCCTGATATAAGCATAGATAACATGATATATTTTTTTTTCATGCATAACCATGGTGGTAAGTTATAATTTACCAACATAACCGGCCATGTACTTTGACTGCTTCTTTGAAAACCAAAAGGATTCACCCCATCTATACATAATGCAAGATGAAGGTTTCTCAGCTCATTTCCTAATTCAGGATACTCATGATCAATTCTCTTCCACTGAGGAGAGTCTTTCAGGTGACTTAGTTTCCCTTCTTTAATTCTTGTATCTGCATGCCATGTCAATTGTCCTCTAGTCTCCTTACTTCCATATAGGTGCCTAAACCTTGGAATGATTGGAAAATACCATAAAAATTTCATAGGGATGGAATATCTTTCTTGTATTGAGAAGCACCACACTTTAGGAATTATTTAAGTAATTTATAGTCCTTGCGAAACAATATACAGTCATTCGGGCAGGCATGTATTATTTCAGAGATCATAACCATCGAGCGTAGCATTAGTTTGGCATCGTATGTTCGGCTTGGGAGCTCATTATATTCTAGGAGCATGTCATTTAGGAGAGCAAGTAGTTCCGTCAAACTGGCATCACTCCACCCGTTGTCTGCTTTCAAATTATACAGCTTCAGTATGTCTTACAATGCTGTATATTTAGTGAAACCTGCATACAATGACATTTCTTCAAAAAATTTTAACTTCTCAAACAATTTTGGGAAATCACTAAGTTTGTTTTCAAATGTCCTTTTCATTTCCTAAATACGATCTTCATTATCATTCACATCTGTAATCACATCCTTCATATGATCGTCTTCATTTTTCACGCTTGTAATCATATCAGATGATCCATAAAACATCGAGTTATCTGATCCACTACCTACATTAAATTTTCCCCATGTTTATTCCAACATGTATAACTTAGATCTATTTTGTGACAAATCAGGTGTTCTTCCAACTCCTCTGGACTAATTTTTCTTGAATAACAAAAAAGTAAACATGGACAATGGATTTGAGAAGGCTCACATGCATGATCTTTTGCAAAATTGATAAAATATTTTACGCCATCTTCATACTCTTTTTTCAACCGGTTTACATTCATCCATTATTTATTAATATTCATCCTATTTGATACAGTCATATTAATATTTAACAAAAAAATTACACAAAATATGTTCAACAAGATATGAGAATCCCTTGCACTAAAATGTTTTAGTATCCCACATGTGATCTATATGAATTATTGTAAATAAGTTTTTTAGTGTTTCTCTTGAAACATAATATCTCTAGTCAATAACTATGGTACTAAACTAATAGATGGTATTATTTTCAATAGAGTGCTTGTAGGTGGAAGGATTCATTACATGTGTAGTTATGGTTATTTGACTAGGGTGTTTATAAAGTGTCTCATAGAGTCCTCTAGTGAAGTGGTTTTCTAGGATTCAGTGGAATTGCACTAGTAACAAAGTGGTGGTGCCATTGAAAAGGGTAAAATTTGGATTGATATTCAATAGTGGAAGAACTAAATCATGGAAAACAAATGGCATAAAAAAACATGCCAACAACCGCAACACCATAAAAACACACAATCGTGCTCATAATCACAACACCATACAAACCAAACAATCACAATTTCATATTTTACAAAGAACCCGTTATTCAATTCTGTTTGTTAATTCAAGGGTTATCACAAAAGTTTTACCATCCTGGGGTGTTCATTCATTAGTCAAGTATACGTAAATTACCAATTTTTATATTCAAATGTTCAACAGGAATCAACCAACATGCAATTCATTTATTACGAAAACAAGGACCACCAACGACCATGATTTTCAGCGGGGCATTTAGCCCTTACATTTCACATTATAACCATCAATATCAAATATTAATAACATGTGGAAAAGAGTAAAACAATGATTAAGAGGAGAAAACTCACCACGAAGTTCTCATTCAGTGCGTGGAAAAGGTGCGTTCACAGCAGAGGGGAGGCACGCGGTAGAGGATATTTCCAACTGAAAAAAAACATAAAATGAGAACTCATATGTCATACCTATCCAAAATAGGTCTAATGAGATTTAGGAATGGGACATGTATGGTTAAATAATTTCATTGGTCAATAATGGGATTTTATTTCTCATCTATAATATCTAATTCCTGTTTATTTATTTTTTGTGTATCTACTATTTTCCTAGATGTTCAACTTATGAATGGGACATGTCTGCTTTTTAGGAGAAATATCATTGTTAATTTACTCTAATTAAGGGGTAAAATATTCCACAATAATTTTATCTCTTTCCCAAGGGATATTTGTTATCCCATAGGGATCATGAATGACTCCTAGGTTAGTGGAAAGTCAGGTCAGTTATTTGTTATGATACCATCCTTGGTCTTATCATTTCATTTCCAATTGTAATTGACCCATGTCAATTTAAATATAGGATTTGGGGGGGGGGGGGGCAGAGACAAATATATAGAAGGATTAAGAGAGGTAAAAATTGTCCTAGGTTCTCCAATACAAGTGATGAAATATGAAACATACACCATGTAAGGGATAATTAACCAAGAGGAGAGGAATGGGAGGGTGGCGTAGCACGAAGGGGTTCTTGACGAGAAAAGGGAAAAATCTAGTAAAACATAAAAGGTTCAAAGGGGAAGGGGGTGGCCTGTCCGGGGGGGGGGGTAGGGGGGCTATAGGGGTGTGGGGGAGGGGGGTGTGGGTTGTCAGGGAGGGGGGGGGGTGGGCTGCCTAGGTGAGGTGGGGTGGGGTGGGGGGTATATGGGTGTGGGGGAGGGGGGTGTGGGCTATCCAGGGGGTGAGCTATCCACTATGAAACAACCATTAGGTATCCTAAAGAGTGAATTATGAGAGGGGAAAATTATGGGAAAGAGGGGTTTGGGTGATGGGGTGGAGTGGTAAATGAGGAATTGGGGAACCTCATTAAAAAGACTAAAAAACCTCTTTTCATTTCAAGAATAGGGTACATTATGGTGTAGCCTAAGAGTCTATTGCATAGTGAACCCTATGATGTCACATTGTTGAATTACCACATGGTATACACTGAAACACTCATCCCCTAGGGAGAACCATTAAATATTGATCATGAATTGTGATGTGACTATATGCCTCGAGGAATAACATCCACCCCCCAAAAAAACAGTATGGAGGGCATAACATAGCCAACCTACCACATGATCCAAACCATTAACATAAGGCGGGTCCCATGGATAAACTCACATAAATAAAGGTGAACCTAAAGAGGAATAACCAATCTAACCATCAACACAATCCTAACCACTAAAATAATATATGTTGTGTGGAAAACCACATATACCCCATGATGTATAGCCAAGCATAAACTAATTTTTTTGATAGATTTTTCACCTTGGAAGAGTATCTCTACATTGCAATCCCAAGGTCTCTAGGCCTCATCTTCATCATAGATATATAATAACGATTAAGATATAATGAACAAGCATGAAAGATAAGCCTCATCCTAGATCTTAGCTAGCCAATGATTGATACCTAGCATCGAGCAAGAGGATATTACATAAGAAGCTCATGGATGACACATCCTAAGCAGCCTCACTAAACGTATCCATCATTAGAATATCCTATAGTTAAAAAATATATCATGACAATCCCAAGACCTATAGATAACAATATATCCACAAGAAATCTCTTTATTAATATTTAGTTACCAACCTACACCACCCCATGTGTGAGATTTTCTTACCCTTAAAGTTATAAGTAATCCACATTATCATTTCCACAAACATCATAATCAACCCCACTCCATGTACTGTACCTATAAGGGTTATAAGGGAGATGTCACAATTTCATATAGCCATGATAAATATTTTCTATTGGATAATCAATACAAACCATGTACTCAACATGATATAAGATTTAAAATAATCCTTGATATATCTCACAGAACAACCTACCCACTGCTTATTCCACCACTAGTACCCACCAAGGAATCCCCCCAATCGAATGGTCAAGGGATAAATATCTTAGGAGCACACAAATACCATGGTACATAACATTCTCTCTCCTTACCTTCCATGATATAATTATCACTCTCTAATCTATTATCTCACTCGGTTCAGTGGGCCACCCTCCAAATATTATATACATCATATACAATGGTTTACACATATTCAGATCAATACCTAGTCTCCTAAGAGTCCTAAGACATCAAACAATGTGTTTAGAAATCATTAAATTCAATGCATAAAGAATCATAAAAATTGAATACATTTATAAATAAATGATCACCCAATCTCAAATTCCATAGAAAGAAACATCACCTTTCTCTATCACAAGAACACCACATGTATAGAGAATGACCCATTAGCTAGAACAAAACAAGAATGGGAATAATTTGAACATAAGGATTTTATAAAAAAAACATTTCTCATAATGTCCCAAATGAACAAAATTTTTTAAGGGTGCGAATCCAAATAAAATGATTTAAAATATCTTCCAAATCAACTCTTAAGACCAATATTATGAATATAATTTTATAAAACCACATGGGATCCAAAAATCCAAAATATTAACATTTTTAATATTGAATTTCTATCACAATGTTTATAATATAAATCATATGGGTTAAAACACCCTTGTAAAATCTAACAACCCCTTTAGGACACTTCAAGAACATTACAAACCCCAAACCCATTATTTAGAAACAAATAGGTGTAAAAATCCCATTTAAATACCTATATAGTACAAAATTTGAATTTTTAAAATATTTTCATGCTTTGAAGGCCACTTTGGAATTTTTCTATAAAATTGGTACTTAACCTATTCCATAATATGGCTTAAAACCTCCTAGAAATTAACATTATTCTATCATATAGAACATACATATAAAAAATATGGATGATTCTTCCTTCAATGAAAACTAGTAAACCATGGCACAATATGTCCTTATAAATCATTAAGGGTTACCAAGTAAGAGGGATCGCGGTGGAGGAGGGGTTGCGGTGGAGGCAGTGGTGGCGGAGGAAGCGGCAACAGAGGCAGCGGCGGTAGAGGCATCGACGACGGAGGCAACAGTGGTAGAGGAGGAGGAGGACGGTCGTGGCGGAGGAGGAGGAAAAGGCGGTGGCATAGGAGCAGGAGGAGGAGGAGGGGTGACGACAGAGGATGGGTCAGGTTCAGCTTTCGCAAAGGCTTGAACGGGTGCGAGAGAGGAGGGGCCTATTAGGGTTCTTTTATAAAATCCAATGGAACCTTTATCAGCACTAGTTAAAAGCGTAGATAAAGGTATGTTTTATCAGTTCTAAAATAAAAGCGCTGATAAAACATACCTGTATCAGTTCTTTTTTATCACTGATAAAGATGGACGTTTATCAGTGCTAAAAAAGCACCGAAAAAGTACCTATTTATCAAAGCTAAAATTATAGCGCTGATAAATAGGTGTTTTACCGGCGCTTTTTTAGTGATGATAAAACAACTATTTATCATCGCTAAAATTATAGTGCTGATAAAGACTTATTTTATAAAAGTATATTTTAATAATTTATTTATATTCTTATATATTTATTTAAAATGATATATAGGATAAATATATATTTATTTATTAATAATTATAACTATAAATAGTATATATTTTTAAATATATTTATTATTTAATGTAATTTATTATAATATTATGATTATTTAATTATATATATATATAATTAAAATATTAGAAATAATTTTTCAATTAAAACATTATATATATTTTTTCAATTATTAAAAAATATATATTAAATATAAACAATTGTTTTTTATTTAATGTACACAAATAAACATTATTTTTGAATATAAATATAATAATTTTATATAAATTAATAATAAAACTTTTATCAGCACTAAAAAAAGTGCTGATAAAGGGTACACCTTTATCAGCGCTTGTTTTAGTGCTGATAAAGGTTACATTTATCAGCGCTTTTAGCTAGTGCTAATAAAGGCACAACCCTTTATCAGCGCTTTCTGTTTAGCACTAATAAAGGGAAGTGCTTTTCTTACCCCGTTTTGTGGTAGTTAGTCAGGAATCCACATGATACTACCCTTAAAAACAAACCATAGATACTATCAGGAGCACTCGAGTGCCCTTATGAAAGAACCAAGTATAACTATACAATTTACGAAAACACGGTGGTACTCAGTATGTATTGACACCACCACTGAAGCATCTCCCATGATTCATATTCCAAGGTACTTTCACCACTGTCCTAACCTCTGACGAGGTCACCCTTGATTTTAGAAACTATCATCACGTTACCACAACTCGAGAGGCATAACCAACCATCAACCTTCCCACTTAGTAGTCAATGCCATTCATGTACTGTGGAACACTCTGAGTCCCACTATCAATGTCAAAAACATCTACAGGCGGAACACACCCAAAATTACAAGAAACCCTACCTGATTTCTCTCATAGGTCACCTTGAAGGTTGAGTGATACCAACCCACTAGACTAGAGTCACAACCCAAAGAATCCATTTTTCCTCTCTCAAAACCATACTTATCATTACATGAACAAAGAAATTATCATGAATGGAACTCTCACTCCAATTCTGATGCACACTATGCCTCACGCACCAAACAACCATCTACTCTAGGTTCAACACCAAATGTGTACACATTCATAGACACTACGGGTAGAACATCCTCTCCGGGATTCAAGACACAACTCGCAAGGTCTCTACTCACATGGTCACCAAGACCCAGACACTATCCTTAGGGTCCATCATGAACTCCGTATGATCACAAACCATGAGAGTCTCCTCACTCTCATTACCGAACAATGGATCATAACCCAACAACCACAACCCTACCAATGGTTCCCAAAACACACCACCTAGGCTATAAAAAAACTAGAAATTCCTCACAATCCAAATCCAAAGTCTCAACTAGAGAAGTCTCACTTCACCAATCCACACATACAAGGGTCCAATTGACAAAAAATGTGAGACCCACTATTGAAAACAAAAATTCTCATTTTTACACTTATCATTCACTCGATGCTTCAAAGAATGGCCAACAGGATTTAACCACAGAATAAAAAAGGTCCCATGCTAGTAACCGTAAACAACTCATTCTTCATGCTCTATCTCAACAGTAACCATCACACATAGACCATTTTACCTACCATACCTACCACAGTCATGGTCAACATGGGGTAACCAATTCACTTAATCACAAGTCTTTCATCAACACATCTTCAACCAAATATTCTTTTACAACACGACCCCTTCCTCTTAGGCATATTTCCCATTTCACAAGATGTTAAAATTGTCATTTTAACTCATTTACACCCTCCATTAAGGAAATTCATTAACAATTTCATCATTATTATGCAACCTTCTTTTCATTTAGACACTGAATCAACCTTTACAATTTATCACAACCCAAAATTGTAACCCCGGTCACAATATTTCTTTATACATGATATTCCATAACCATTCATTTTCATTCCTTTCATTCACCCACATTCATTACCATTGTTAGGCATAATTTTCTTTATATTTATCAAATAAGTAAAAGGAATCATACTCTCTATGCCCCACACACCCACCCCATGTGTGTTCCTATAATGATGAATACCACCTATATCCGTAGACGCCTAAAATGATGCATGAATGCACAACCTTATGAAATTATGACCATGAGAAAAATATCATAAATCAGTCAAATCACACAACATGTGCATCACAAAATGGTGAAAAATCATTCAAATGTAACAACACAAATCAAGAAAAATAAGTCTCACCCATGGTAACTTGGGTTTTTCCTCGTACATGGGTTAGCTACTCTGAAGCATGAGCTTATTCCCAAGGCCTGAAACATCTTAATCTCATGTATACCATACCCAAATAGTATGAAAGAGAAAATAAATCCTCTAATACGACTTGGTAACATCCCCAACTTGGATTCCACTAAACTAGTGCTCCGAGCCGGGTCGCCACCTGACCTCAAGCACACATCCCCATACCCCAGAGGTTGCCGACTAGCAAAGAGGGTCTAATAAGTCACATGGGACGACTATTGTAATGACCCAAGGTTTTGTTAATGAAAATTACTCTTGATCTAATTAAATGTTTTATTATGTAAATTGGTTATATAAAACATATGCACTTCATTGGTTTTATGTTTTTGGATTTTAAAATACCATTAATAATTGTTACTGTTGTTAATATAGTCATTGAACAGTGATCACATGATTTGTATAAATATACAGCTTTAACAAATCCAATTTACCCAGACAAAGGAAGAGATGAACTCATTCAGTAGAATTTCTCCATACAAAGCCAATTTTTTGGAGCTTGCAAAGGAGGTAGCATCACTGGGTTTCACTCTAGACCAATCTCTAGCCGAGCTTCAACACATTAAGCTTGAATGGAACTGCCTACTATAGAAGTGGAAGTTAATAGAGATAACAACCCATGAGATGTTATCTGAGCCACCCCAAGAGTCTATCACCATCACACACCTTACCCTTAGGTCTTATGCAGGTGTTATAAGGGGGTATATAACAAGAACCTAACACTATTATTATGGACATTATTTTTGTATAAATAATATACATTTATTTTATTATTGATACTTTGTAAATGGGTTTTAAATCACAAATTGTATTTTTAGTAAATATTCAATTAAAAAATCTATTTTTATTAATTAATTTATTTTTGAAATAAATAATATTTTAATAAAATATTATTAATAAATTTCTTTTTATATAAATTACCGTATAAATTTTATCAATACAATTGTAATTTTTATTAAGGTTTGAAAACTTTTTTTGTCAAAACCCATGAATTTTCAACAATTGTTAGTTTTTATTTTAAAAGTGAAAATTAAAATATTTATTAAATTATTTAGATAAAAGAAATATTATTTTTGGAATCAGAACTCCAAAATTATCCAAGGGTGAATTTTTCATAATTTCCTGAGAGAGTTGATTTTTTGGGTAAAAATTAAATACCAAATAAATATATAATATGTTTTATGACATCATAATGACCCAATAGTGATGTAATAAAATACAATAAAAGGTATATTCGGTCAATATATGTTTTACCTTTAAAATAATGTAATTTTATATTTGTTTTATTAATTTTATGGTGCCTTAGTGGACCCTCCAAGACTTATAAAATATTTTATCTTTTTAAAATGATTTATTTGAGAGTGTGACTCACCTCCACATAAGAAAGTCTAATATTTTAATAAGCTCGGAAACTTTCCTTATAAAATAATTTTTTCCAATCCCCTTTGGAAAAAAACATGGTAAAAAATAATGGGATGGTTTTTGGTTTTTCTTAGTTTAATGTGTAGTGTCCAAAACCTAAATAATAAAAAATTCCCCCTTCTTTCCTATATAAACCCACTCAATATATCATTACTCTTCACTAAAACCATTTGGAGATCGATCCCCCTCTTCCATCCTCTCTCTAGAATCCTATAAAGGTGCCTCAATCTCCCAATAATCTTCTCTCAAGCCTTTACCAAGCCTTTGGGATAACACTTCCATGTAAGGGATCCTCACTTTCCTTCCTTCCTTATTTATGTCCATGTTTCCTTATATTGTAATGCCTTTTTTTCAATTTCAAATGTTTGGGTATGATTTATAACCTCCCCTATACTTCCTTCCTTATGTTTTAATGATGAGAGACCTCTTTTATCTCTCATTAATGCCTTCTATTGACACCCGTTACCATGCCAAAATTTTGTAAGAGATTTCTCTCTCCTCATTTACATTAAATCAATTATTTTATATTTTGAATCTAAATCCCATTACATATGTTGGGATATTATGTTACATAAACCCATTACTATCCATTCCATGTATAAATGATGATATACCCCTTTCTCTCTCATCAACATGTTTTATGATTTCTATTTGACGTCATTATGCTGCCGAAGTTAAACCAAAATTTCCCATGCCAAAATCTTTGTATAAGTGAATACCATACCCATTTATCTATCAAGGGTATTCAAGTTTATGCACATATACTTTTTTATTGAGTAATTGCATTTATGTATTCCATATCTATTATTTGTGGAATAAATTATGATATTTAATGAATCCATGTTGTATGATATATGTGGAACACTTATGCATGAAATGAAATGATTAAGAAGGGTTCACCTTGATAGCGCTCCAATGCATTGGGTAAAGAATAGTATCATGATATTCCATGTTCAATGAGGGTTTACTCATGATAATTCAATTTCAATTAGGGTTTACTCATTCTAATTCAACCGCAATGAGGGTTTACTCATTCTCCATGTGCAATGAGCCTTGGATCATGCAAATATCATGTTAAATATTGTTTCCACGTCTCTATGTTATGATAACCATGCTATATCATTCCTTTATGATCATGTTTCTATTATGATCCATTGATATTACTATTTCCTAAGATGTATTGCATTATTTATTTTATACCTTTTTCACTCCCTTATTAGGCTTTATAGATCACCCTTTTCTTAAGTATGTCCTCAGGTTATCCCATACAATGCTATGTACGAAGGAATGTTGTGGCCATGTAAAAGAAGTTTTCAATAAATATGTTGTATTTAATGTTTTAATTTGCTATGTAATGTTCCTAATTTCCCAAGACATTGGACCTCTTAATCCTCAATTTTATCTTAAGTGCATGTTTATTTAATAAATCTTGTTTTGGTGTTTAATAAATAGAAATGTTGTTATAGTTGGTATCAAAGGATATGTTTAGTTATTTTTGGGATTAGGATTAGAAACCCCTAGTGAAATCCTTAAGTATAAGACTATGTTATAATAAAAATATCCCTAAATTTTGGTGAGTAGAGATTAAATGGGTTATCAAGAAAATACATCCCTATCTGGATATAGACAAGTGGAGGTGGCTCTGGCACAAATGTATCTTGGGGAAACAAACGAGAACACTGATTTGAGCTAGACTCGAACGAGAACGGGTGCATGACAAAGGGCCTTGCTACACTCTTGGTTTGACACTACCGAGGGATATGACTTGGTAAATTCATAAGTTTAGTATGAACCATTATTAATTGAATAAAAAAATGCCTCTAAGAATATATTTTGGGAATTAGATCATGGATAACCTAGATTGAAGCCTATGAAATAATAAGTTAAGGAAATAAATGTAATTTATAAGTTATCCATTCTTTTCATTGGATTCCCCTTTATGTGTTACCCCTAACTTTCTTTTTTTTTCCATCCAATTACTAGTAATAGGAGAACTCGTGCTAATGATGACTATTATTTTGAGATTCCCAATACGATGGGGAGGGATTTGCAAACTTTGTCATCATACTATCTCAGTTAACTCAAATTTAGAATAGAAACATGGGTCAAGGGGAATTTCCAACCCCCCTAAGAAAAAACAAGCCTCAATCAAGTGCTTCATGAGACAAAGGCCTCCTACTTTCAATGGATCATCTGATCCCTTAATCATCGAACAATGGATCACCTCCATTGAAAAGATATTCTCTTTCCTTCAATGTTCTGAACAAGAGAAGGTTATTTTTGTTGCTTATCGTATGGAGGGTGAAGTTAATAAATGGTGGACATTGATAAAAAATATGAATCCCAAGGAAGAGAACGAGGTGTTGGAATGGACAAATTTGTGGAAAATATTTTTCGATAAATATTTTCCTCGCACCCTCCAACTTAAGATGGAAAGGGACTTTCTTGACCTCAAGGAAAAAAGACGACCAATCCATCAGAGCGTACGAAGAAAAATTCACAAGGCTTTCACGATACACCTTTGGATTTGTCATTGCCCCCAAATTAAAGGTTGACCACTTCTTTGGTGGGATAAAACCTAGCCTACAGAAAGCCCTAACGATCCGTGACTTCAATAACAATGAGGAAATTGAACGATGTGCCCTCAAAGTCAAAATGGAGATCGACGAATCTCAGGGGTATCATGGGGATAAGATGTGGAAAGTGGAATTCAATTCTATTGGTCTGATTAATAAATTCAATGGTGCTAAGAAATTCCAACACCCCACTTTCCAAAGGTGCGGAAAGAATCACCCCATAAATTTCCTGAAGGGGACAAAGAAATGCTTTAGGTGTGGATGGTAACGACACATGGACATTAATTTCTTAAAATAAAAACCTACTACTGTGACAGTAGAGAGGAACGCTACGTTCGACCCTCAATTCATTGTTCATTGCTTAAACTGTAAATAAATAGAGAAATTTTCAAACCAGTGCCTAAGAAAAGGGTTTTTGGAGGCAACCAACAACCTCCAAGGTAGTAAGGGCGAGCTTTTTTCCATCACTACCTCCGAAGAGAACCCTGAAAATGAAGTGTTGATAGTTATGGAAGTTATTCATTCAATAATAGTGAACATAGTTTTTGATTATATTTCCACACATTCTTTTATATCATGAAAGTTTAGTAGAACAACCCCAACACCACTACAAATCATGGATGTAGAGATGTCGGTGAGAATGGAAAATGGGGAAATTAATGCATCCCATGAATATAACTCCTCCCCTATCATAATTTGTGATTTGAACTTCCCAGAGAACCTTGTCACAATCCCTCTAGTGTAATTTTATTCAATTCTTGGCATGGATTGTATTTCCCTATATAGAGCCAACATAAATTGTTGTGAGAGGGAAATCACTCTCTATATGGCGAATCGACCACTTATTCTATACAAGTTAAATGAGGAGGATGAATATTATTTAGAACCATCATCTCAATCCTGGATATTAATACACTATGAGCACACATATCATTCTCATATGATTGAGTCTAAGGAAGAAACCATCTTTGAATACATGCCTTTTGTAAGGGAATTCACTAAAGTGTTTCCTGAGGAATTGACTGGTCTTCCTCTTAGAAGAGATGTTGAATTCATGATTGAACTTATAGTTGGGTAATTTAAAATATCCAATACTCCATATAGAATGGATGTTGTGGAGATTGAGGAGATAAAGAAACAAATATAGGAGAATCTGAATAAAGGGTTTATATGCCCAAGTGCTTCACCATGGGGTGCACCAGTCCTCTTTGTCAAAAAGAAGGATGGGTCAATGTGCCTTTGCATCAATTATCACGAGGTCAAAAAAATCACGATGAAGAACAAGTATCCTCTACCATGAATTGATGACTTTTTTATCAGCTATGTGGAGCACAATGCTTCTCCAAGGTGGATCTACAGTTGGGATATTACCAAGTAAGCGTAAAGAAGTAGGATATCAACAAGGCTGATTTTTGTACAAGGTATAGGCCCTTTGAATTCATAGTAATGCCTTTTAGAATCAATAATTATCTAGAAATATTAATGGACTTGATGAATATATTATTTAGATATTACCTCGAAAAATTTTTGGTAGTATTTATAGACGATATTCTAATATACTTCAAAACCAAGGAGGAGTATTAGGAGCATCTAAGCACTGTACTTGAGACATTGTGAAAGGAGAAGCTTTATGAAATGTACAGTAAGTGTGAGTTCTGGTTGAAGGAGGTCTCATTTTTGGGTCATATAATCACAAGAAATGGGATATATGTAGATCCCTCCAAGAGAAATTCAATTAAGGGATGTTTGAGGACAACATCTATGACGAATATCCATACCTTCCTTGGGTTAGCTGGATATTATCGTCGATTTTTGAGAAATTTCTCATGATTTTTAAACTCTCTTACCATGATAACTTAGAAGGGAATAATTTTTTATTTGATTGATGAATGAGAAGAGAGCTTCAAGTAATTGGAGAGGTTTATCACTACACTCGTGCTCACACTTGTAAGAACCCGAGTTTTTTTTAAAACAGGTTAAATTTTCTGAACCTGTTTAAATTTTCTGCTTTTCTACAAATTTTTGGCTGATTTTGAGAAGTCTGGAAAATCTGGGAAGTTTCTGGAAATTTCCAGACTACACGTTGTGTACTCCCTAGTACACGCCGTGTATCATCTAGGCATGTGACAACCCGTCCGGGACCAAGTACATGTCGTGTAGTGCCCTTGTGTAAATTTCCATCTACACGGCGTGTAGTCTTCCTTGACACACCGTGTACTTTTCGTTCTGTGCCAAGTCCCTAGCTGTGTGTTGACCGTGTACACGGTCCAAGCTGTGCACTAGACTCCACTTAAGTAGGGGTACGGAAAGGTCATCTACATGATGTGTAGTCTTGAAATACACGTCGTGTATTTTTCTTTATTTGTGCGATCGGGAGGCTGTTGCATCTTATTTCCGAAAACGTCTTCTTCTCTCCCAATCGACGAACAGTCTATTCGAAAGACCTCCGCAAACACAAATCCTCCTAGATCCGCCATACGACCTCTGTTCTTCGATCCATCGGTGGAAGCGGTACCGCATCAGAAAGGCTAACCCCGTGCACCCTTCTTCGTCCTTGATTCCTCGCCTATTTCTCCACGGATTCCATCTGAACAGAATTTCTGAAATTTGACAGAAACACAGATCCACTGCGATTTAGACCAATTCAGAGGCCGATATCAAAGGACTGTCATCGTATGAGTACGAGGTGGGTGGTGCATACCTTCTTTCGTGTTTTCGTAGACTTTTTGGGGTTGCGACCTTCAGGCGTCACGTCGGGTGTTAAGAGAAACCCTATTTATATGTTTTTAATTAATTACATGATTTGTGGGATGCCTCTGGGTATTCCCTGACCCTGTTGCGATTGAGCAAGGCCGGGTTAGAGGTTATAGCTCGTTTGGGCCAATTTGGTCGGGGGTGCTGAAATGCATATGAATTGGACCATTATTTAAACTGCTTTGTTTAGACTGCTTATTGAATATCTTGAGTTAAACTGTTGAGTTTAATTGTTAAATTATGAATGAGTTAGGTGATGGTATGAGAGAACACAAGTTAGTGCAATTTAATTGTTTAGTAATTACCTTTTTAAAGTGATGATTGAGTATAGTTATGCAATGTGTGATATTGTTATTTTAGAACTGTTGAGTTGTGTTGGGTGTGGCCTGGATATATTTTTGGGTGATGGGAATCACAGTTTGGGGATTTTACCGGTTTACTTTGGGTGGTTGCTACCACAGGATTGGGCATCATGGACGTCGGTTGAGGCAGTTGGACTGTCGGGTTGGGCTTGGCCCGGGTTACTTGGATGGTGAGGCCATTAGACTTGAGCGAAAGGTTCGCAGGGACACGAGGTGTTGGAGATGTTGTGGATTGGGAAATTATTGAGGTGATTACCGATCACCAGGTACTTTTGAGTAGTGTTCACACTGATAGACTCCGAGATTAGGTGGTATGACCACTCGCAGGGTAGAGGCCCCCGGTAGATGCGGTTAGGTATTTTTGGTTTGGGGGTGCTTTCCATAGGAATCCACGTGGGAGGTGAGGAGACTTTGGGAGATAGCATTGAGGCGGTCAGGTTTGGGGCAGAGGCTCGCCATTATTTTAGGGAAGACATCGTTGTCCCTCCAGTTATTATATGAGGACATATATCATTGTTCCTCCGGATGTTGTTCCATGAGTAGGTTGAGCCTCCGAGTGGGGTTACGATTGTTGGGCGTGCCTTCGGGACATCGGTACTTAAGACACATGGTGTCAGGTGGCACGAGGTGCCGGGCTACAGACCAGAGATTCCGGCGTTGGCCGAAGTAGGTGACACTTCCTAGTGGCTGCTGAGCACCAGTGGAGTTTGTGTTTACTTTTGGGCTTCGTACTGTTTACTGATTTTCTTATATAAGCATGTCTGTCAAAACACTTATATTAGGTACGCACCCTTGGGTGGTATCCTACTGAGACTTGTCTCACACCCTACGCAGGCCCTTCGAGACGCGTGTAGACTTTATGAAATTGCGTGCAGGTAGAGGGTCCACCTCAGGAGATGGAATTTAGTGCTATTGGCATGGAGACTGGTATGGACCTTGAGGTCATGCCTTGCTGGAGTTACTTTGTTTAGTTTTTCCTTTTCATATCAGCATGCTGACTTTATTTTGTAGATACTGCTGGTTAGCCATTGACACCGTTGTATATTGATCTGTATGACTTGCTTTAGATGCATGCCTTGTTTGGTTATAGTAGTAGTTGCTAGTATTATTCAACATGTTGTTCTGTTTACTTTCCGTTGTTGTTGTTTCTATATTGCTTATGTTGGTTTATTGATATTGGATATGCTTTCGTTCTGCGGGTCTGGTTCGAGTCTGCTGAGTCATTTATTTCCGCTGAACATTTTAGTATTATACTCAGACCAGTACCATTTTATTCCTTCGAGAGGGTATAGCCTCCCCACTATACCTATTTAGACCCTCACTGCTAGTCGGTAGCCTTTGGCGTTCAAGGGAGGTGAACCTAAGGTAGTGACACCTGACCCGTTTGGCACTGTTCGGGTGGCTGGCCGGGTCCGGGTCGTTACAAAGTGGTATCAGAGGAGTTCTTGATAGGGATTTAGTAGCATGGTTTTTCGGAATAATAATGAGATAAGGCTTCTCTTTTATTCTATGTTGGTTTTACTATTTGGGCTATGGTAGGCAGGAGATAGGTTTTTACTGGATCTGGGTTCCTAGCTTGTTCTTGGGTACCAGCAGCCCCAGGTACGAGGGATGGACCAAGTTTCCATGGGTGAGAATTGCTGTTTTATTTTTTCTCAGATTACAGTTGATATGATTTCCACCTCGGTAGCTCACTTGTTGTGTGATTTTATTGATTATGATATGAAAACCTTGGTCGTTATGGCAAGGCTTGTTGTTTGGCTTTTGATAGGCACATTTTAGGGTATTTCAATTTCATAACTACACATATGCTTTGTGAAGTGATAATACCATGTGAATATAATCAATTGCCATGCTTTGTGTGCTTATAAAACTTGAATAGGTGAAATTCCTGATATAGTTGCTTGTTAGTTGAAATGTGATGTGCCATAATTTATATATTTGTAGAATTGCATGTTGTAGGATATTTGGGTATGGCTCTTTGAGAGCAGGGAGGTACTATGGCTGAGGCAATGTAACTGTCAGGATTGGGTGACTCAATCGTCGGTTTGAGGCAACGTGAGTTGTCAAGACGGGCATGGCCCAAGGTACTTTTGATACTTGGCTTTGTTGAGGGTGGGTAAGGAGGCCATGAGGTTGAGATGCCGTAGGGTAGGGGTTGCGGTGAGGGGGGAGTAAGGGTGGTAATATGCACTGCCTTTTACTACTTCCCTTATCTGCGTAGAATCTATTGTTATATATATATATATATATATATATATATATATATGGGTTGTCTGACCATTTATGGTATTCAGCGGGTTACTACCTCATGACTCAATGGATCGTCAGGCAGGAAATGATATGGTGCCGCAGGATCAGGGTCAGAATTCGGTACAGGCAGAGCACGAGCTGCAAGTACAGGCTCAGGGACAGGAGCGGGCTCATGATCCAGTGCAGGCAGGACATCATCCGGGTTTGGCGTCGTTCGAGCCATGGCTTAACGAGTAGCTCCGAGCTAGCCTGGTACGTGTCTTGCAGGGGATTGATAGAGGTGTAGAGGGTAGAGAGCCTTATATGGCGTATCTGACGTGGGTGTTCCAGTTGTAGCACCCGCCGCTTTTTCAGGGTGAGGGTGGTCTGCAGGCGGCTGAGAACTGGATAGAGAGTATGCAGATGATCTTCGAGTAGCTAGAGATGCCTCCAGGGCAGAGGGTCAAGCTGGCGACGTACATGCTGAGAGGGCCGACAAAGCGTTGGTGGGATGTGCAGGTTCAGGCTCGTAGGCACGGGGGACTAGCATAGAAGGACTTCGAGGACAGGTCCTTCAATCACTTTTATCCAGAGACACTAAGGGCAGAGAGAGCTCATGAGTTCTTGAGTCTTCAGCAGGGAGAGATGTTTGTCATGGACTACGGAGCTACCTTCAAAGAGTTTTCTCGTTTTGCACCTGGTATGGTAAGCGATGACGCAGCTAGGGTGAGGCGCTTCGAGGATGGATTACGACATGCCATACGGGTCCAGGTGAACATCTTCAGGCTAGGTTCCTTCTCAAAGGCAGTGAACCAGGTGCTTGTAGCAGAGGGCAACCAAAGGGATATGCTCCAGATTGGTAGGGCGATAGCTGAAGGTGATGGTTTGGACAGTAGGAAGCGGGGGAGAGATGAGTTCCAGCAGGGCGGGCAGGCCAAGGACTCAGCTAGGCAACCACGTGCCAGTTCAACGGTGGTTTGCTTTTAGTGTGGAAAACCGGGACATGTTCGGGCTTAGTGTGATAGGCCTCTGAAGGAGTGTCGGGTGTGTGGAAAGGTCGGGCATCTGGAAAGGTTTTGTAGGAAGCCTTCTCAGACAGCCGGCAAATAGGGATCAGGACATACTGTGGCATAAGATTTTGGTTCAGGTTCAGTACCAGGAGATGGTAGTCGAGGTTCAGCGGTTCATGAAGGACGTGGCAGAGACGGTGGGACCTAGCTGAGGGGTCAGTGGCTGGTGACTGCAGCAGCACCGCAGGGAGGTCAGGCATCAGGCAGCCGTGCTTCAGGACATGTGCACGCTGTGGAGCTACCAAGGATTGAGCAGGCTGGTGAGCCGACGACGGTGGCAGGTACACCGCGGGTGTGGCGGTGAATTTCCTTGCTTTCTTTTGGCATGGCCCCTTAAGGCATGTTTGGTTGAGTGCACAGGCTGCACAGGATACTTGTGGACTGACTAGATGCTAGTTAGTGGGATTGGCATCATATTGGATGTGTTATATATTTTATTTATATATTTGAGATGCATAGCATCCAGAGCATCAAGGATGCAGGTTACGTGAGGTGTTGTGGGCATCGGGGCATCGTGGATGCGGGTTACTTGACGTGCAAGGCACCAAGTTTTGAGGGGAGCATTTATGAGATGCAGGACCTCTTGGAGGTGAACACCGATGCAGTGAGGGTTACATTGGGTGTCGGAAGCGACATGTGGGCACCGATGAGGTGCATGGGTGACGATGCGTCACAGGAAGAACCATGGGTCCGTGAAATAGGTCTTTGGGCCTTGTTTGTTTATTTTGATTGCTTTGAGATTTGTTTTGGGTTTAGACCGAGTAGGCAATTCCTAAGGTGGGGAGCCCTTGAGAAATTTAGTCGAGACCTTTGAGACCGGGGAAGTCCGGGTTACTTTGGTCGGGGTGGTACGTTCGATACCATCTCTGGGTTTCGTTCGGTAGCTCGGGGACGAGCTACGTTAAGGTGGGGAGTTTGTAAGAACCCGAGTTTTTTTAAAACGGGTTAAATTTTCTAACCCTGTTTGAATTTTCCACTTTTCTACAAATTTTTGGCTGAATTTGAGAAGTCTGGAAAATCTGGGAAGTTTCTGGAAATTTCCAGACTACACGCCGTGTACTCCCAAGTACACACCGTGTAAGGGTATAATTTTGGCCTGACAGCCTGAAAGCCCGATAGGCCTAGCCCGAAAGCCCGAGCGGCCCGGCCCGGCAAAGCCCGCATCGGGCCAGGCTGGGCTCGGGCCATAGGTTCAGCAGATCGGGCCTGGGCCTATCCAAAAATGTCTGCGGGCCAAGCCGGGCTGACCCGAAAAAGCCCAGCCCGCTGGCCCGCACGAAGCCCGGCCCGCTGTAAGAAAATTAACAGGGAATCTACTGGTAGGGGGATTCGATCCCCCTACCACACGCTCCCATGGCTGCACCTGGACCAACTGGTCCAGGCGCTGCGCCTGTTATCTTATCGCCAGCCTATATATATATATATCTGTGTGTGTGTGTATATATATATCTGTATATATAGATATCTTCATACATATATATATAGATACACACACATATATATATCTACATACATATATATATATATGTATGTATGTATGTATCTATATATCTATGTATGTATCTATATATATATATATATATGTATGTGTGTATATATATGTATATATATTTCTATATATATATCATTATTTATTAACAAAAAAATATTATATATATACATATAATTATTATTTATATAATTATAATGTGTGTATAAATATATATACAATGATATATAATTATATATATATAATAGTGTGTATATATAAACAAATCAATTAATAATATATATCAATAAAGTGTGGTTTTTAAAAATCAATTAATAATATATATATATATATATCAATGATTTAATATTATATATATATAATAACTTGTTGTGTATTAATAAAAAAATAACACTCACCTAATGAAGTTCATGAAAGTCCATCAACTTCATTAATTTTTTTAAGTATGTCACAACATGCATATATTATATATACTATACATATATAAATCTATTTAGAAAAAAAATTAACTCACCCACTGCAACGCACCCCCAACCCCTAATTATTATTTTTATAATTTTCTCATATTATATATATATATAATTATATATATCAATCATTTAACATTATATATATATATATAATGACTTATTATATATTAATAAAAAATAACATCCACCCAATGATGTTTTCACACACCCCCGACCTCACTATTTTTTTTAAATATGATGAAACTTGCATATTATATATATGTATATATATAAAAAAAATCTACTAATAATATGTATATATATATCAATGATATGAATATATATATATATATATAAACAAAGCCATTAATAATATATATCAATTAAGTGTGGCTTGTAAAAATCCATTAATAATATGTGTGTGTGTGTGTTAATGATTTAATATTATATAATAAATTATTTTATATTAACTAAAAAATAACACACTCGTCTAATGATGTTCGTGCACGTCCCCCCAACCTCATTAATTTTTTTAAATATGTTGCAACTTGCAAATATTATATATAAATCTATTAAGAAAAAAAATTAACTTGCCCACTACGGCACACCCCCAACCCCTAATTATTTTTTTACAATTTTCTCATATTATATATATATATATAATAACTTATTATATATTAACAAAAAAATAAATTCTCACCAAATGATGTTCGCACACACCCAACCGCATTGATTTTTTTTAAAAAGGATAAAACTTGCATATATTATATATACTATATATACAAACACTTAAAAAATACTTTTTACATTAAAATATGAAAAAAAGTTAAATGTTTTAAAAAAATACTTGTAAAAATCATGTGTCTAAAAAAATTCAAAAATGTTTTAAATTAATCATTTAAAAATAAATGTTAAAAAACATTTTAAACATATGTTAAAAAACTGCTTAAATAAAAATGTTAAAATAGAAAATATTAACAAACGCTTAAAAATTATAAATAAGTTAAAAAAATAAATTTTAAAAAATGTTTTAAATAAAATTTAAAAAAACATTTAAATAATAAGGCTTTAAACTCTCCCACTGCCGCTTCACACCCCTAATTATTTTTTTACAATTTTCAAATAATATATATATGTATTCACAATATATAAATCTATTTAGACAAAAAAATACATCCACCCACTGTAAAATGTTAATAAAAAATAAAATAAACGTTTTTATAAAAAACATGCATTTAAAAATAAATGTAAAGAAACGTTTAAAATAAATGTTAAAAAATTTAAATAATTTTTTTTAAAAACAGACAATTATTTTGAAAATAGTAAAATCCCACCATGGCCTGAATCAAAAAAGCCCGAACTAGCCCGAAAAAGCCTGGCCTGACCCGATGGTTTGGGCCAGCCCAAGGCTGGGCTTGGGCCGCCTCATGGGGTTGTTCGGGCCAGCCCAGCCCTGCCCGAATAATGGTCACTGGCCCGACTTTTTGCACAGCAGGCCCAGACTGAAATTACACCCCTAACGCCGTGTATTAGCTAGGCATGTGATAACCCGTTCGGGACCAAGTACATGTCGTGTGGTGCCCCTGTGTAAATTTCCATCTACACGGCGTGTAGTCTTCCTTGACATGCCGTGTACTTTTCGTTCCATGCCGAGTCCCCGACCGTGTGTTGACCGTGTACACGGTCCAAGCCGTGCACTGGACTCCGCTTAAGTCGGAGTACGGAAAGGTCATATACACGGCGTGTAGTCTTGACATACACACCGTGTATTTTTTTTATTTGTGCGAGCGGGAGGTCGTCGCGTCTTATTTCCAAAAACGTCTTCTTCTCTCCCAATCGACAAACAGTCCGTCCGAAAGACCTCTGCGAACAAAAATCCTTCTAGATCCGCCATACGACCTCCATTCTTCGATCTTTCGGTGGTAGCAAGACCGCATCAGAAAGGCTAACCCCACGCACCCTTATTCTCCCTTGATTACTCACCTGTTTCTCCGCAGATTCCATCCGAACAGAATTGCCGGGATTTGACAGAAACACAGATCCACCGCGATTTAGACCGATTCAGAGGCTGATATCAAAGGAGTGTCATCGTACGAGTACGAGGTGGGTGGTGCATACCTTCTTTCATGTTTTCGTAGACTTTTGGGGGTTGCGACCTTCAGGCGCGATGTCGGGTGTTGAGAAAAACCCTATTTATTTGCATTTAATTAATTACCTGCTTTGTGGGATGCCTCTGGGTATTCCTTGACCCTGTTGCGATTTAGCGAGTCCGGGTTAGAGGTCATAGCTCATTTGGGGAAATTTAGCCGGGGGTGCTGAAATGCGTATGAATTGGACCATTATTCAAACTGATGCGTTTAGACTTCTTTTTTAATATCTTGAGTTAAACTGTTGAGTTTAATTGTTAAAATATGAATGAGTTAGGTGCTGGTATGAGACAACAAAAGTTAGTGCAATTTAACTGTTTAGTAATTGCCAGTTTAAATTGATGCTTGAGTATATTTATGCAATGTGTGATATTGTTATTTTAGAACTTTTGAGTTGTGTTGGGAGTGGCCCGGATATATTATTGGGTGATGGGAATCACAAGTTGGGTCTTTTCCCGGTTTGCTTTGGGTGGTTGCTACCATGGGATTGGGCATCATGGATGTCGGTTGAGGCAGTTGGACTATCAGGTTGGGATTGGCCCGGGTTACTTAGATGGCGAGGCCATTAGACTTGAGCGACAGGTTCGCAGGGACACGAGGTGTCAAAGATGTTGTGGCTTGGGAACTTATTGAGGTGATTACCGATCACCATGTACTTTTGAGTAGTGTTCACATAGATAGACTCTGAGATGAGGTAGTATGACCACTCGCTGGGTAGAGGCTCCCAGTAGATGCGGTTAGGTATTTTTGGTTTGGGGGCGCTTTCCATAGTAAGCCACGTGGGAGGTGAGGAGCCTCCGGGAGACAGCATTAAGGCGGTCAGGTTGGGGGTAGAGGCTCGCCGTTATTTGAGGGCAGACATCGCTGTCCCTCTGGTTATTATATGAGAACATGTATCGTTGTTCCTTCGGATATTATTTCATGAGAAGGTTGAGCCTCTGAGATGGGTTACGATTATTGGGCGTGCCTTCAAGACGTCGGTACTTGAGACACATGGTGTCAGGTGGCACGAGGTGCCGGGCTACAGACCAGAGATTCTGGTGTTGGCTGAAGCAGGGGACACTTCCTGGTGGCTGCTGAGCACCAGTGGAGTTTGTGTTTACTTTTGGGATTTGTACTGTTTACTGATTTTCTTATATAAGAATTCCTGTCGAAACACTTATATTAGGTACGCACCCTTGGGTGGTATCCTACTGAGACTTGTCTCACACCCTACATGGGCCCTTTGGGACGCATGTAGACTTTATGAAATTGCATGCAAGTAGAGGGTCCACATCAGGAGATGGAATTTAGTGTTGTTGGCATAAAGACTGGTATGGACCTTGAGGTCGTGCCTTACTGTAGTTACTTTGTTTTGTTTTTCCTTTACGTATCAGCATGCTGACTTTATTTTGTATCTACTGCTGGTTAGCCATTGGAGCCGTTGTATATTGATTTGTATGACTTGCTTTAGATGCATGCCTTGTTTGGTTATAGTAGTAGATGCTTGTATTCTTCAGCATGTTGTTCTGTTTACTTTCCGCTGCTGTTGTTTCTATATTGCTTCCACTGGTTTATTGATATTGGATATTCTTCCGCTCTGTGGGTCTGGTTCGAGTCTACTGATTCTTTCACTACTACAAACATGGCTTTTATCAGTGCTAAAAAAAGTGTTGTAAATGCCGGTGAAGTTAAAGGGGAGGGGGTCCCTTTTATCAGCGCTCAGAAAAGTGCTGATAAAGACCCCTTTTATCAGTGCTAAAAAAAGCACTGATAAAAGACCCCTTTTATCGGCGTTAAAAAAAGCGCTAATAAAAGGGGTCTTTTATCAGCGCTTTTTTTAGAACGGATAAAAGGGGTGTTTATCAGCGCTTTTAAAAAGCGCAAATAAAAGTAAAAAAAATAAAAAAAATAAAAAATAATTTATATTCGGGGGGGCGCTTTTAACATCACATGAACCCCCCCCCCCCCCCCCCTTATCAGCACTAGGAAGCTCCCTCCCAATCCGCGCGTTGCCACCTGCACTTTCCCCCGCGCGCCCATCCTTTCTTCCACCAGGAATCGAACTCGCGACCTCTCCCTTGCGCGCCTGCACCTTTACCACTAAGCCATTTCATTTTTTATCTATTTAACTATACATCTATATATATATAGTTATATTTATTTGTATATTAATATAGATTCATATTAATATAAATATATTTTGTTATATTAAAACATATATATTTATTCATATAGTAATATATATATATATATTTATTCGTATATTGATATATATATATATATATTCATATATTAATATAGATTCATATTAATATAAATATATTTAGTTATATTAATACATATATGTTTATTCATATATTAGTATATATATATTCATTTGTATATTAATATATATTTATATATATTTGTAGTTACAATTTTTTATCCGTATATTTATTTGTATATTAATATATATTTATAAGATTAGTTTTAAATACATTTATAAAAGTTTTTTATGTGTGTTTATAAATAAATAAATAAATAAATAAATACATACATACATACATACATATATACAACACACACACACACAAACACATATATATTTACGAATAAATACATATATATGTGTATTTGAAAAGCCATTGAATGTTAAAACGACCATAAAGTATAATACAGAAGCCTATTTCATCTCCACAACTAGTCAACTCGAAGAAAATGAAACAATATTCAATACGATATGTTGTACAGGCCTAACAGACATCCGGATCAGAAGTTATACCTGTTTGAATGTTAACAAATTGGGGTACCCCGACTAAAAACTCAGTTTTGAAGGCCTTATGGGCCTTTTTGGCCTCGAAAAATGTGATAGTCGCTTTACCTGGGTCACCAGCACGTAGAGCTCATCGCAGGCTTCTATTTGATATGCTGTAGAGCTTAAACGGACACCCGGATCAAAAGTTATGGCCATTTGAAGTTCGAGTTGCGTTTTCAACATATTTTGGATATTTTTTTAATTTATTTTATTTTTATAGTCTTCAAATTGTTATTAAATAACTATTAATCCATCATAATTAGAAAATTATTAATTAATTTTTTTAATTTTTTTATAAGTTATTTTCACTAAATTTCTTATATATTAAATTTAATAGTCTATTTATACTTATCTAAAACATATTTTAAAAATTTATATTATATTTATATCAATATCAATATAATTATATAATAATATATTATTTTTCATGATTTTTTTAAAACATAAAATTTATCAGCGCTCAAAAAGCACTGATAAATCACCCCTTTATTAGCGCTACTAAAAAAGCACTGATAAAGGGGTCCCCTTTAACAACGCTAAAAAAAGAGCTGATAAAGGGGGGCCTTTATCATCGCTTTTTTTTAGCGCTGATAAATCCCCCCCCCCTTTATCAGCGCTTTTTTTAGCGCTGTTAAAGGGTGGCACTGGGAAAACCCAGTTTTGTGTAGTGATTTATTTCCACTGCCCATTTTAGTATTATACTCAGACCAGTACCATTTTATTCCTCAGAGAGGGTATAGTCTCCCCACTATACCTATTCATACCCTCGCTACTAGTCGGCAACCTTTTCCGTTCAGGGGAGGTGCGCCTAAGGTAGTGACACCCGACCCGTTTGGCACTGTTCGGGTGGTTGGCCGGGTCTGGGTCGTTACAACACTACCCACAAGTGGAGAAATTTTTGTGGTATTTAGTGATGCTTCGAAAAAGTTCTTGGGCATTATCTTGATACAAAATGACAATTTCAATTCCTATGATTCAAGTAAATTGAAAGTTTATGATAAAAACTATCCAACACATGATCTAGAGTTGGCTGCAGTAATATTCTCTTTAAAAATTTGGCGACATTACCTCTTTGGGAAGAAGTGTGAAATATATATGGATCACAAAAGCCTCAAGTATATATTCACACAGAAGGAGTTGAACATGCTCTAACAAAGATGGTTAGAGATGATCAAAGATTATGACTACTCAATTCACTACCATCTAGGGAAAACAAATAAAGTGGAAGATTCTCTAAGTATAGAGGACTAATCTATTCTATCATTGATGAAAATTGGAAAGGGCCCAAACTTATTTTATTTTATGAATACGGACATGGGAATCATAAATAAAGTAATATCATCAATCCTTTCATAAATTATTTCTCAAACATATCTTTTGGAAAGGTTAAAGGATGCTCAAAAGGATTATGTGGGGATTCAGAAGAAAGTGGAAACTATCAGAAAAGAAAAATCCTTAGAGTTTAATATTAATGAAGAAGGAATTGTGAGATTTGGGTAATGACTATGTGTTTGATCAATTATGGAGTTAAATAAATATCTATTTGATTATGCACATAGTTAAAATTTCTCCATTCACTCGGGAAACAAAAATATGTATCGAGATCTCTGAGAGCATTATTGGTGGGATAACATGAAGAAAGAGACCACTGAGTATACATAAAAGTGCCTAGTATGTCAGGAAGTGAAGGATGAGAGGCATAAGTCAAAGGGGATGATGAAACTATTACCCATACCAACATGGAAACAGAAAAACATCACCATGGACTTTGTCACTGGACTTCTGAAGACATCCAAAGGAAACAATGCTATCTGGGTTGTTGTGGATCATCTTACAAAAACTGCACAATTCATTTAAATTCAAGAGGATTTCTCATTGTATTAACTGGCATATATATACATAAAATAAGTTGTGAGGCTGCATGGAGTACCACTATCGATTATATCCAATCGAGATCCAAGATTCACCTCTATGTTCTGGAAGAGTCTCAAACACACTCTGAATACTATGCTAATATTCAGTATGACTTATCATCCTCAAACTGATGGTTAATCTAAGAGGACTATCCAAACACTTGAGGATATTTTGATAGCATACTCAATATATTTCAAAGGAGGATGGGATCAACATATTCCTATGGTTGAGTTCTCTTACAATAATAGTTTCAAATCAAGAATCCAAATGGCTCCTTATGAAGCCTATTATGGGAAGACGTGAAGAACACTGTCATGTTGGGATGAAGTTGGGGAGAGAAAACTCTTAGGTCCAGAAATGGTCAAATAAATGGTGGAGAAGGTTAAGACCATTCAGAAGCACATTAAAGCTGGTAAGAATTGAAAAAAGTTCTATGCTGATATTCATCGACGAGACCTAGAGTTTGATGTTGGAGACATGGTATTCCTCCACATATAATCGTGGAAGAGAGTTATGAGATTTGGGAAGAAGGGAAATATTAGTCGAAGGTACATAGTCCCTTTTAGATCCTTGATCGCATTGGAGCAGTGGCATATTGACTAAAACTCCCACCAAACCTATCTCAATTACATTATGTATTCCATGTATCACTCATGAGGATGTACATACATAACCCATTGCATGTAATCAATCCATAGGTGGTACCGTTGGAGAATGACATATCCTATGAAGATAAGACGATGAATATCTTAGATCATAGGGAAAAAATTCTTCAAAATAATACAATTCCCCTGGTCAAGGTGTTTTGGAGAAACGACAAGTTTGAAGAGGCAAAATGGGAATCATATGAAGTAATGAAGTAGAGTTACTCTCATTTGTTTTAGTGTGGGAAAAGAAAATTTTAATGGGGAAATTTTTTAAGGGGGGAGGATTGTAATGACCCAAACATGAATTAACATAAATTCCCATTGATCTAATTAAATTTATTATTATGTAAAATGGTTATATTAAACATATAAACTTCATTAGTTTTATGTTTCTAGATTTTAAACTACCATTAAGAGTTGTTACCATTGCTAATATATCTGTTGAACAATGATCACATGATTATTATAAATATAGGGTTTTGAAAAATACAATTTACTCAGACAAAGGAAGCGATAGCCTCATCCAGTAGAATTACTCCATACGAAGACCATTTGTCAGAGCTCGGAAAGGATGTAGTTTCACTTGCCTTTATTCTTGACTAATCCCAATACTAGTTTCAACTTGTTAAGCTTGAACGGAACCACCTACGAGAGAAGTGAAAGTAAATAGAGATTACCACCCGAGTGATGTTATCTGAGAATCCCTAAGAGTATGTCACCATCGTACACCTTAACCTTAGGTCTTCTACGGATGTAATATGGGTTATGTAACAAGACCCTATCACTATGATTATGTGCATTATTTTTGTATAAAGAATATACATTCATTTTATTATTGATACTTTTTAAATGGTTTTTAAATAACAAATATTATTTTTAGTTAATATTAAATTAAGAAAACTATTTTGATGAATTAATGGATTTTTTAATTAAATAATATTTTAATAAAATATTATTTATAAATTACTTTTTATATAAATGATCGTATAATTTTTATGAATACAATTGTAATTTTATTAAGGTTTGAAAACTGTTTTTGTCAAAACCCATGAATTTGGAATAAATGTAGGTTTTTATTTTAAAAGTAGAAATTAAAATATTTATAAAATTATTTAGATAAAATGAATATTATTTTTGGAATCTAGATGTCGAAATTATCCAATGTTAAATTTTTCATAATTTTCTAAGAGTGTAGATTTTTTTTGGTAAAAATTAAATACCTAATAAATATATAATGTGTTTTATAACATCATAAGTACCCAATAGTGATGTAATAAAATACTATAAAATGGATATTCGTCCAATATATGTTTTACCTTAAAAATAATTTTATTTTACATTTTTTTTATTAATTTTATTGTGCCTTAGTGGATCTTCCAAGGCTTATAAAATATTTTAACTTTTTAAAATAAATTCCTTGAGAGTGTGACTCACCTCCACATAAGAACGCCTTGTATTATAATAAATTTGTACATTGGCCTTATAAAATAATTTTTTCCACTCCACTTTGAAAAAAACCATGGGAAAAAACCATGGGTTGGTTTGTCTTTTTGATTAGTTTAATGTGTAGTGTCCAAAACCTAAAAAATTAAGAATTTCCTCTCCTTTTCTATATAAACTCACTCAATCTCCCATTCCTCTTCATCAAACCATATGGAACTCGACCAACCTCTGCTCTCCTCTCTCTAAAATCCTCCCAAGTCACCCCAATCTCCCAATAAGCCTCTCTCAGGCCTCTCCCAAGACTTTGGGATCACACTTCCAAGTAAGGAATCCTCACTTTCCTTGCTTCCTTATTTATGTCTAAGTTTCCTTATATTTTTATGCCTTTTTTTCAATTAAAAATGTTGAGGTATGATTTAACACCTCCCCTATACTTCCCTCCTTATTTTTTAAATATTAGAGACCCATTTTTCTCTCATTAATGCCTCCCATGTACATCTATTACCATGTCAAAATTTTGTAAGAGATTTTTCTCTCCTCATTTACATTCAAGAAATTATTTTATATGATGTATATAAATTCCATTAAATATGTTGGGATATTATATTCCATGACCCCCTTATGGTCCATTACATGTATAAATTATGATACACCCCTTTCTCTCTCATCAACCCATTTTTCTATTTCTATTTGACGTCATCATGTTGCTGAAGTTACACTGAAATTTTCGATGCCAAAATCATCATGTAAGTGAATACCATACTCATTTCTCTATCAAGGGTATTCAACTTTATAAACATGTACTTGTTTATTGAGGAATTACATTTATGTATTCCTCATATATTATTAATGTAATAAATTATGATGTTTAATGAATCCATTTTGTATGATCTATGTGGAAGACTTATGCATGAAATGAAATGATTAAAAAGGGTTCACCCTGATAGCGCTCCAATGCATTGGGTAAAGAATAGTATCATGATACGTAATGTGAAATGAGGGTTTACTCATGATAATTCAAGTTCCATGAGGGTTTAATCATACTAATTCAAGTGCAACGAGGGTTTACTCATACTCCATGTGCAATGATCTTTGGCTCATTCTAATATCATGTTAAATGTTGTTGCCACATCTCCATGTTATGATAATCAGGCTATATCAAGCGTTTATGTTCAGTTCTCTCTTATGATCCATTGATATTTAAATTTTATAACATTTATTGTATTCTTCATGTTATACCTTATTTACTCCTTTACTGGGATTTATAGATCACCCTTTTCTTAAGTATGTCCTCAGGTTATCCCATGAAATGCTAAGTACAAAGGAAAGTTGTGGTCATGTAAAAGAAGTTTTCAATAAATATGTTGTATTTTATCTTTTAAGTTGATATGTAATGTTTTAATTTCCCAAGACACTAGACATAACAATCTTTGGAGTTTACTTTATTGAATTTCTATGAAAAAAATCATGTTTATGTGTGTAATAAAGAGAAGGGTTGTCATAACTATACCTTATTTACTATAGTAAGCTACAACATAACGCAATAAAAATAATAGAAGTAATATGAAACCAACAATAGACATGAATAACAAAACATTACCCAAATGGGGTACAAACAAAAAACAAATACAATAATTCCATGACATACTAGTAGTGGAAAGTGAATAAATCCCAAAATAAAACAAATAGCCAAATCTCCAAATGGGTCCTGACTCTAAGTCTGGATCCCTCTCTATGTACATCTAGAGCCTAACTCAACATCCTAGACTTGTTCCCTTTCCCTCATCCTGACCTGCAACCCTGAGATCTGCTCGGGTACCCAACAACGGCCTGATCAGGGTGTGAGTACAAAACTCAGTAGGCCACCACCAACAGTGTCTACAAAAATATCCAGTCTAGAAGATAGTGTATGAAAGTACAAAATAAATGGTACATAAAAAAGGTAAAATTAGAGTGCCATTATTTAACAAGGTTTATTTAATTCCTGTCTAGTATTTATTACAATTCCATTTCTTATACCATCTTTATTACATAAGCCATTTTGATTGCAGATTCTATGGGTTAGGCATGAATATAATCAGTACAAGGGTATAAGTCAATCAATCACAATGCATAGGGGAAAAAATCAAGTCCCTATCTTACTAGGGACCCACATATCACCTCAACACATTATCCTCACCTCGAAGTCTCAGTATGGGTGGAATGAAACCATTAGGGTAATACATCCTCTTTCCCCTTCCCCAACCCGTGTATTTTGGGGTAGAGTTTAGAGCCTCAGTCTAACTCAGCCTATGGGTGTAGAACCTCAATTGAATACCCCACTCTACCAAGACATGTGCACATGTTTATTTATAAAGTCACCACAACCATACTAGAACACAAACAAGCATATTCAATGCCATTATAATTCACAATACATGACAACAACATGGGAATTAATATCATGCCATAACCCACTAACACATTTACCTATTTTAATTCATAGTAATCTATCCAAATTCCCATTCCCATGCCTTAAAACATTAGTTATATTCAAAAAACCCTATGCCTTATCCAAATTCATCATTGTCCATTCATTAACCCATTTAGCACATTTATCATTTCACAAGCATTAACCCACTTATGCATTTCACGTACATTTTTCATATCACATAATAAAATCCCTTTAATACATTAAATCATTTAGGTTTACTACCTAATTATCATGTATTAAACCATTCCAAAAATTCATCCATTATTTTATTACATCTATTTGGCATGCTCCCCATTTCCCATTCCATCATCAAATTGAGAGTTCACCATTTAATGTGCACAAATCCTCTTAGGAAATTCTAACCAAATATCATTAAAAAATTAACATAATATCATTCAACCCAATTTCCCATTTTCATGTCATTACAACAACACATTATGCCTTTATCGCCCTAGGAATATTTATCATTATTCTATTTATAACTTAATCAATCATTTAGACATATTCTACATGGGTTCTACATTATTATTCGACAACCCATCACTTATCCCTACCACAATATAGGTCTGGGTTTGCCGACACACCCCATCGGTGGCTATTAAGTGGATAAGTCCTCGTCTATGCATCCCTTGGGGATCTCGAGGGTTAAAGAAATCATTTAGACACCCAATTTACCAAAAATATACTCAAGGTAACCAATACACAACAAGAGAAGGGAAAAATATTAGCACACATGCACAAATCTATAACAAAACTATGGGATACAACTTGTAGACTACGTACCTCAAATCCGATGATGAACACACTCTTAATCATGGACTTAGATTTGGATTCAAGAATCACTTGAAACCTCAACCAAAATTTCAACAAAAAAAATTGGGTTTTAGAGTTTTAGAAGGAGATGGGAGAAATATGAAAACCGTAATTGAAAAGAGGAAGCATGGAGGAGATTAGACTTACCTGGGGATTTGATCCTCAACCAATGGCACTCCAAACGTACAAGAATTTAAGGGGAACCACCCCTGGGATATCTTAGGAGGTTTGGTTCATTCCTATGGTTACAAGGAAGAATGGGGAGGAATATCCTGAGTGAACATAAAAATCCCAGGGTAGCATTTCTGTAAATTTTTATAAGTTTCCAGGCCGCACAGTTTCCCCGCACGGGTTTCCAAAATGTGCACAAGCCATGCAGAGGCTACTTACTGAAAATAACCCCCTTCACATGGTTTCCAGGGAATTTTTCATGGTTTTCAAGATCGTGAAAAAACCGTTCAAATTGCTACTACCCGCATGGTCTCCCCTCATACGGTTTTCCAAGCTGTGCACAAACCATGAAAATTTCCCATAGAGCCCCTTTTCCACACTTTTTCATGTCCCAAACCCCCAGAACACCCCCTACCTTCTCAAGGACTTGGGAAAACACTTATTTAGCCACAAAAAAGAGGTCCAAGCCTACACTTAAACAAAAACATACTTTAAGATAATTTGGGACCTTACAACCTCCCCACCATATAACGGCTTGTCCTCGAGCCACTCTTCCAAGCACCAATAAGCTTCCAGAACTATAGTTCATTTCACTATGCCTTCATATTAATTACCATCTTCCATGTTTCTGGTTTCACATCATAAATCCCATAAAATAGGAAACTAGGGCACATACTTTCCCTACATGCCTTCTTCACTACAACTACACCACGAGCAGGAAACTCCTCAAGGATGCATCCACTTCAACCATTCCCACCAAGAGAACTTCATGGGGGGAATATTAGGTGACAAAAACTAACTCATAACACATGGAAACTTAATACCCAACATTACATCATCATGGAGGAACCAATCGGGACCTCATCGGCCTGATCTTTTATAGAACTCATGACCCAAATCGCTTGACATCACTTTTCCTCTATTTTCCAAACTCTAATGGGGACTAAACTCGATATCACCAGAAGGTAAACACATTATCCTTCCAACCACGTTTACTAAATTTTCCATTCCACAATTATACATCCGAACTCAACCCAAAATCTCTACTACTCGACCAAAAAACCCATGCCAAAACTCTTTACCAGGGATAACTCACCCGAAAAGTGACCACTCAAGTCCTTCGAAACTGAAACTCTGATCACATCATTAACCAACCATTTATCAGGTATGGTTCTATCCACCATTTTCATTTACTTGGAACCTCCTCTATCGATGAAGTACCACCAAAAGTCAACAAAAATTTCCATCGCTTAACATGTTCCAAATCTGCGGACCCAATCATCCATGGGGAATTACCCTACATTGGAATCCATTTGTATCGTCTAATCCATTCGGAAGGATATTCCTACACTATCCCTTCATGGACTAAGAGCAATACGACCTCACTCGGGTACAACTACATTTCCAAAAGGCACTTGCCACCACAACATGAACCTTGAGGTGGTTCACTCCCACCACGCACTTTTATGTTTACCATCTCAAGTCGGAGCACCTTCGATTGGCTTGTACAAGAACACCCACCTTCCACTGTTGGCATACTACCCATTTCTTACCTTCCCATGGTTCTTACTAGCTTGAAGTCTATCATTATCATCCCATGCACACACTAAGGTCATTCCCCGAATTTCGGTAGAATAAAATCATCACACCATTACAACCCTCCAGACCATCATCAGCTTCACCCTTGGCATGAAACCACATCACATGGAAAAGGTTTACCCATCTTCATGACGTTATAAAACACACAAGGAAAATTTACCAGAGTCTAACCCTAACCTTCGCTGGAGTTATAGATCCCAATCTTTCTTACCACAACCTTTTGTCACATCCAACCACACCCTTTTTTGACTCTAGTAAAACCATTGCAAGATTCACATGGAACCACCATGAGCTCAAATCCAATACTTGGATCATCATTCACCACATCCATGGCTCACATACCTCTCCGAGGAACCTGACATGCACCTCACAGGTTCCCCATTGGCCCAGTTCCACTACATCGACTCGCTGATCCCGTCTCCACATCCATGACTGACTTATCACTCCCAAACATAGGAGTGTTATTACCACATCTCTCAAGAGGGGTTCCAACCGATATTTCTTACACTCAATCACAAGTTGAACCCCCCAAAACATAGACATGGCTCTCTAGCTTTCCTAAAATAAGAAAACAACATCACACAGTGCCCATTCTCGACTTCTGTGAATAGAACCCATGACGTTTTTCATCATTTGGTCCATCCCAAGGACCTCATTCCAAGCCATTGAGGGTGAAAATACCATCATCAAGCTCCAAATATACCGTTTACTTGAGAATAATCTTCATAATATCCCTCATCCAACCAAAAACCTTCATGTCCCTTGGAGCGATCCGTAGGTTGTCAATGTACCTGGGATGATGTCAAGATATTGGGCAGGATCATCACTAGATGAGGTATACTAAGAATATGTCAAAGAACACCACCACCCACTTATCCATTTTAGATGTTGAACTATGGGACACCATGACCTAGAAAGGATCTCAGGATCCCCTAGAGAATGCATCTTATCAACACTTCACCACCACTACTCAAGTGTGATTTCCAAACAAGTTAAACCATCGCTCCACGACCAAACCTCCAAGTAGTCGTGAACCAATGTTTCATGTGACACTACTTCCACCAAACCACTTGGGTTCTTCTAATACATTCCTGATGGCTAACAACCGAAGCTCAATAGTCTACCACACCATTCAAACCAACAGTCTCTCACAAATCATCCTTAACTTGGTTATGACCCATAGTCTTCTTACTTACCTAACCATATCTATTGGTTAGTCAGTCTCATTTTCCCTCGGGAGGCCTCTTCATCTCACCCAACAACCAAACCATTCATACAAACAAGTTCAGCAATGTGAAAAACCTTTCCTCAGGTTCCACCATCAAGAGAAAGAATATAACTACACTTTATCCACCTTCATCTCTTGCACTCGAAAACAACTTCAAGCCCCCATTAATCTTCATCTAAATAGGTGATTTGGGAATCTATACGATAATCCCATTTGAAACAATCCTTGGATCCTATCATGAGCACTCGGGTTCCCTTACGAAAGAACTGGGTATAACTATACCATTTACTAAAACTTGGTGGTACTCGGTATTCCTTAACACCACCTCTGAAGCATCTCCCATGCCTCATATTCCAATGTACTTTATCATCTCATAATCACAACTCGAGATGCACAAACAACTATCATCCTTCCCACTTAGCCCCTAAGGCCAATCCTATACCATGGAACACTCTGAGTCCCACTATCAAATTCCAGAACATCTACATGTGAGACACACACCCAAAATCACTAGAAACTCTGTCCGACCTATCTCATAATTCACCTTGAAGGTTGAGTGATACCAACCCCCTAGACTAGAGTAACAACCAGGAGAAGCTATTAGTCCTCCCCTAAACCATAATTATCATGACACGAACAAAGAAATGCTCATGAATGTAACTCTCACTCCCATTATGATGCACACTATGCCTGGAGGACAAAAAAACCAACTAATCTAGGTTACATAACAATGGTTTACACATTCATCTACACTACAAGAAGGAAATCCTCTCTAAGATTCAAGACACAACTCTCAAGGTCTCTACTCACAAGTTCACCAAGTCCCAGGCACCATCCTTAGGGTCCAGTATGCACTCTATATGGTCACAAACCATGAGAGTATCCTCACTCTCATTACTGAACAATTCCTTACAACCCAAAAACCACAAACCTACCAAAGATTCCCAAAAAAACCACCTAGGCCATAACACATCTGAAAAAGCCTCACAATCCAAATCCAAAGTCTCAACTAGGGAACTCTCACTGCCCCAAACCACACATACAAGGGTCCAACTGACAACAAAGAGGATACACACTATTTAACTGAAACATTATAATTTTCAAACTTATAATTCACTTGAAGATTCAAAGAATGACTGATAGGATTTAACCAAAAATGGAAAAAGGTCTCACACTATCAACTTTAAACAACCCATTCTTTATGCTCCATCCCAACGGTCATCATCACACTTAGATTACTTCCCCTACCATACCTACCACGGTCATGGTCGACATGGGTTAACAAATTCACTTAATCAAAAGTCTTTTTTCAATATAACTTCAACCAACTTTTCGTTTACAACACAATCCCTTCCTCTGAGGCACATTTCCCATTTCACAACATTTTAAAATCTTCATTTTAACTCATTTACACCCTCAATTAGGGAAATTAATTATCAATTTTGTCTTTATTATGAAACCCCTTTTTCTTTTAGAGACCGAATCATCCTTTAAAATTTATCACAAACTAAAAGTTTAACCCTAGTCACAACATTTCTTTATACACAATATTCCTTAACAATTCATTTTCATTCCTTGCATTCACCCACATTCATTACCATTATTAGGAATAATTTTCATCATATTTATCAAACAAGTAAAAGTCATTATATTATATACACCCCACACACCCATCTCATGTGTGTTCCTATAACGATGTATGACACCTATATCCTTAGGTGCCTAAAATGATGCATGAATGCACAATTTCATGCCATTGCAAACATGAGAAAAATATCATAAATAAATCAAATAACATAGAATCTTCATTACCCAACAGTGAAATATCATTCAACTATAACAATACACATCTAGAACAACAATTCATGCCCATGGTAAAATGGGTTTTTCCTCATACATGGGTTAACTACTCCCAAGCACGAGCTCGTTAACAAGGACCGGCACATCCTAATCTCTTGTCTACCACATCAAAATAGAAAGAAAGAGAAAAGAACTCTTTTGATACCACTTTATAATGTCCTCGACCCAGAATCCACAAAACTGGTTCTCTGAGCCGGGTCGCCACATGACCTCATGTGTGCCTCCCCTTATGCCAGAGTTTGCCGACTAATAACGATGGACTAATAAGTCATGTCGGGAAACTATAGCATCTTTACCAGAGTAAGACACAACAAAACACAATAAAAATAACCGAAGCAATATGAAACAACCAATAAACATGCATAACCAAACATTCCTCAAACGGGGTATAAACCCAAATCAAATAAAACAATTCCATGACATACTAGTAGTGAAAAGTGAATAAATCACAAAATAAATCAAATGACCAAATCTCCAAAGGGGTCCAGACTCTATGTTTGGATCATTCACCATGTACATCCCGAGCCCAACTCAACATCCTAGAGTAAGGCCCTTGTCCTCATCCTAACCTGCAACCAAGACATCTACTCGGGTACCCAATGACGGCCTGAGCAGGGTGTGAGTAAAAAATTCAGTAGGCCACCACCAATGATGTCTACAAAAAAATCATGTCACGACCCAAAAATTCATTAATAAAAATTCGTCTTGATCTAATTAAATGTATTATTATGTAAAATTATTTTATAAAATATGAACTTCTTTGATTTTATGTTTTTTTATTTTTAAAATACTGTTAAAATTATGACCGTTGCTAATATAGCCATTGAACAGTGATCACAAGATTAGTATAAATACAGGGCTTTAAAAAATCTAATTTAATCAGGCAAAGGAAGTAATTGCCTCATCCAGTAGACTTGACCCATACGAAGCCCATTTGTCGAAGATCTGAAAGGATGTGGCGTCATCGGCCTTAACTCTTGACCAAGCCTAGGACAACCTTTAATATGTTAAGCTCGAGCAGAACCGCCTATGGGATAAGTGGAAGTTGATAGAGATTACCACCCGAGCAATGTTATCTGAGCCACCCAAGAGTCGGTCACCATCGCGCACTTTACCCTAAGGTCATATACGGGTGTTTTAAGGGGTTATGTAACAAGACCCTAGTACTATTATTATGTAAATTATTTTTGTATATAATAAAGAATACACTTTCATTTTATTATTGTTACTTTGTAAATAGTTTTTAAAGAACAAATAGTATTTTTAGTTAATATTCAACTAAGAAATCTATTTTGATAAATCGATGGATCTTTGAGTTAAATAATATTTTAATAAAATATTATTATTATGAAATTAATTTTTATTAAAATAATCGTATAATTTTTATGAATAAAATTGTAATTTTTATTATGGTTTGAAAGCTATTTTTGTCAAAACCCATGAATTTTTGATAAATATTGGTTTTTATTTTCAAAGTGAATATTCACATATTTAGAAAATTATTTGGATAAAATGAATATTATTTTTGGAATTAAGACGTCGAAATTATCCAATGGTGAATTTTTCATAATTTTCTGAGCGTCGATTTTTTGGGTAAAAATGAAATACTGTTTAAATATATAATGTGTTTTATGACATCATAATGACCCAATAGTGATCTAATAAAATACTATAAATTATATGTTCGGACAATATATGTTTTAACCTTAAAATAATGTGATTTTATATTTGTTTGATTAATTTTATGATGCCTTAGTGGACCCTCCATGACTTATAAAACATTTTATCTTTTTAAATTGTTTTCCTTGAGAGTGTGACTCACATCCACATAACCAACCCTATTATTTTAAGATGTTAGGACATTAGAATTATAAAATATTTTTTTCCACTCCCCTTTGGACAAAACCATGGGCAAAAACCATTGGCTGGTTTGTGGTTTTGATTAGTTTAATGTGAGGTGTCCCAAACCAAAATAATAAATAATTTCCTCTCCTTTCCTATATAAAACCACCCAAGATCCCACTTCCTCATCACTCAAAGAATTTGGAGTTCTTCCAACCTATTAACTCCTCTCTTTAAAATCCTCCCAAGGTGCCCCAAGCTCCAATGAATCCTATCTCAAGCCTCTCCCAAGCCTTTGGAAGCACACTTCCAAGAAAGGTATTCTCACTTTCCTTATTTATGTCCATGTTTCCTTATATTGTTATGCCTTTTTATTTTCAATTATAAATGTTGAGGTATTATTTATCACCTCCCCCATACTTCTCTATTCATGTTTTAATAATGAGAGATCCCCTTTCTCTCTCATTAATGCCTCCCATGTACACCCATTACTAAGCTGAAATTCCGTAAGGAATTTCTCTCTCCTTATTTACATTCAAGCAATACTTTTGTATTACGTATCTAAATTCCATTAAACTTGTTGGGAAATGTATCTATATGAACACATTACTACCCATTTCATGTACATATTATGAGACACCCATTTCACTCTCATCAACCATTTTTATGAATTCGTATGTCATGACGTTATGCTCCTGAAATTACACTACGTTTTTTCAAGCCAAGATCATAGTGTAGTGAATACCATACCAATGTATCTATCAAGGGTATTCACCTTTATGAACATATACCTATTGAATGTTAATTTCATGTATTTATTCCACATTACTTAATCATGGAATAACTTATGATGTTGATTGAATCCATGTTATATGATCCATGTGGCACACTTATGCATGAAATGAAATGTTTAGGAAGGGTGCACCCTGATAGAGCTCCAATACATTGGGTAAAGTATAGTATCATAATACGTCATGTGCAATGAGTTTTGACTCAGGATAATTCAAGTGAAATGAGGGTTTACTCATGCTTCATGTTCAATGAGGGTTTACTCATGCTCCATGTGCAATGAGCCTTGGCTCATGCTAATTCCATGTTAAATGTTGTTTCTATATTTCCATGTTATGATTATCATACTTTATCATGCCTTTATATTAATGTTTCTCTGGTGCTCCATTGATAATTCTATTGTCTAAAATGTAATTTATTCCTCATTTATTCTATGTTTATTCCCTTACTGGGCTTTATTGATCACCCCTTTCTTATGTATGTCCTCAGGTTATCCCATGTAATGCTAAGTACGATGTAATGTTGTGGTCATGTAAAGGAAGTTTTCAATAAGATGTTTTATTTTAGGTTTTAAGTTGTTATGTAATGTTCCTAATCCCCAAAGACACTAGAACTTGCATTCTTCCATTTTGTATCAGGTGAAGGTTTTATGTAATAAATTGTGTTTAATTATGTAATAAAGAGAAGGGTTGTTATAAATCCAGTCTAGAATATAGTGCATGAAAGTAAAAAATTAATGGAAAGTAAACAAGGGACAGTTAAAGTGCCATTAGTTAACAAGGTTCATTTAATTCATGTCCTATATTTATCCCAATTCCATTTCTTATACCATCTGCAGTACATAACCTATTTTGATCGCATGTTCTATGGGTTAGGCATGAATATCAATAGTATAAGGGTCTTAGGAAATCAATAAAAATGTATAGGGGAAAAAATCAAGTCCCTATATCACTAGAGATCCATATATCTCCTCAACACATTTTTCCTCACCTCGAGGCCTTAGTCCAAGTTGAATGAAACCATTAGGGTAATAGATCCTACATCCCCTTCCCTAACCTATACATTTTGGGGTTGAGTTTAGAGCCTCAGTCTAACTCGACCCGTGGGCATAGAACCTCAAGTCAATACCCCACTCTACTAAGCCACATGCACATACTTATTTATCAATTCACCAAAACCATTCCATGACACAACCAAGAATATTCAATTCCATTAGAATTCACAATACTTGAAAACAACATGTGAATTAATATCATGCCATAACCCACTAACACATTTTCCAATTACAATTCACAGTCATCCAGCCAAATTACCATTCGCGTGCCTTGACCTATTAGGTTTATTCAACAAACCATATGCTTTATACAAATTCATTATTGACTATTCATTAACCCATTTAGACCATTTATCATTTCACATGAATTTATCCACTTATGCATTTTGAGTACAATTCTCATATCACATAACACAATCCCTTTACTACATTCAATCATTTAGGTGTACCACCTAATTCTCATGTATTAACCCACTCCACAAATTCATCAATTCCCTTATTACATCTCACTGGCATTCTCCCCATTTCCTATTCCATCATCCAATTGCGAGTTCACTATTTAACATGCACAAATCCTCTTAGGCAATTCTAACCAAATTTCATTAATCAATCAACATAATCTCATTCAAGCCAATTACCCATTTTCATGTCATTCCAACAACACCTTATGCCTTTATCCCCTTAGGAATATTTATCATTATTCAATTTATAACTTAATCAGCCATTAAGACATATTCTAGATGGGTTCCACATTATTATTCTACAACCCATCACTTAAACCTACCACACTATAGGTCTTGGTTTTCTAGCACACCCCATTGGTGGCCCTAAAATGGAAGAGTCATCCTCTATGCATCCCGTAGGGATCTTGAGGGTTCAAGAAATCATTTAGACACTCAATTTACCTGTCACACCCTGACCTTTTAATTAATTTTAATTTTAGTATTACATGGATCTGGGTCCTCACGCCAAGGTCCGGGCTGGGTCGCAGATTATTATTTTTTTCATTTAATATCTTTTACTAGGTTTTGGACCCGCACGCGGTCACTGCACGGTGGGCGGTAGCCGCACAGTCAGCCCGGGTACAGCGCAATACTCAAAAGTTTAAAATAAATAAAATTTTATTCAAATAAAAACTAGTTTAATATTTAAATCGTAATAATAATAATGCTATTTTGTAGATAATAATATTGTTATTTTTAAGAATTAATAGTAATATCTTGTTATTTAAAAGTTTTTTGTTAATATAATTGTTAATAAATTATTATTAATAATTTTATTATTATTATTATTATTTTTATTATTATTAAATTTATTATTATGTTATATTATTATTAAGTTTGTCATTTTTATTATTATTATTCCTTATATTATTATCATTATTATTATCATTATTATTAACTTTGGTTTTATTATGACTATTATTATTATTGAAGCTATTAATTATCTATTGCTGGTCTATTTATTATTATTATTATTATTATTATTATTGTAATAATGATATCACTAATCTAATAAAATGAAAAGAAAAAAAATCTGGAAAACCCTAGACCTACGAAGACCCCATTTTTTCACCCCTTTTGCCTTTATCCTGCATCATGCCCAGCCCGCTCGTGCCCTGGCTCCACCATCCTGACCATGCAGTCCATCTGCGATGCTTCCACACCCCTTCGCCCCTCGCCTGTGATGGCCTCACCACCCCTATCCACAGTTGTCCTCCCGAGTAGGTGCACTGGCCTTGCCTCTCCCTACTAGCCGACGCCCGCTCACTGCCTCCCTCTGCCTTGGCCCCTCGCCCCCGCTACGGACCATCAGACTCCTTCTGCACCTCTCACCAATGGAACCCCACTCCGACCAGACCTCCTCTCCGGTGCGGCCTCTTCCGGTGGTTCCCTTCCCGGCCAACGCAACCCCATCTGATGACCCCCCATTTCCCTCTGGCAGTGAATCCTCCTTTCGGTAGCTTTTTTTATCTCCCTCTCCCTTTGATGTTATTCCACTACCGAGGATTCTTTGTTAGTGGTGATTCCTATGTTTTTGGTTTAATCTTACTTCTTAGGGTTGTTTTTAACAGTCCATGGGGTGCGAATGATGTGTGCTTGATGTTCGCACTTGAATTTCAAAAGATTCTTTATTCGTGAAGGTGGTCTACATTGCTCATGCCTCTTTAAATTATGTTTACTTTGTTAACTTGATTTTCAAATATCTTAGGTTTCTGGTTATGTGTTTTTTGGTTAAATTAATTATATCTTGTGGAAATTGTTGGTTCTTCTTTGTTTGGATAATTGTTTCACCCGTTTATTTGAGTTGTTGTGTTTTGTGGTTGATTAGCTAGGTGCGAATTTAGTTTCTACAAATAATTGAGATTGTGTTTGAATTTGTGTTGTTTGTGTGGATTAAAAGTTGGTTTTCTAAAAAGAAATGGGTTGGATTTTAAGTGTACCCCTTTATTATGCCCTCTGAGTGTATTTTATAAATTATATGAATGGTATGAAGGGTGTTTTTAATTAGTTTTTGTCATGCTTTGGATTTAAAAAAGGTTTTGAAAGGGGGGTTTTTTGGGTGTGTAAAGTCATGAGTTTCTCTTTGAGTGTTTTTTTATAAATTTTAAAATGGTTTAGTAAATAATTTAGATGGTGCGAGTTGTGTTTTGAAAGCGTGTGGAGGTGGTGGTTGCGCGATTTTTTCGTTTGATTTGTTTTGAGTCAGTGTTTATGCGTTCTAGTCATGCGGTTGTTGTAGCGTATCGGCGAGGAAGACCCGCGATATTGCGGTCGTCAGCAGGTCGTGCGTACTTGGGTGCGAGTGTGAGATGTGCCACGTCTTCGTAACCGTGCTTCAAGTTAAGGTAGGTTCCACACTTCACTCACCTTTAAATTTAGAATTTATGAATTTCTTGATGTTTTATTAATTTTAATGAATGGGAAATAATAAAAAATAATTAATTTTTAAATGATTTTTTTGTGTGAAAAGAGCCGTTTATTTTATAACCAAAACTTGAAACATTTTCTTGATGAGAGGACACACAGTATTGAAAGAATTCCCCCTTTTTCCTTTAAACATAATTCATGGAATTTCAAATGTAATTCTAGTTTTAAAGATAAATGATTTCTTCTGAACAAGTGTTTTGGGTTTTCTCTTGAAATGAGGTTTTGATTTAAAATTGGTGAAGGCCCGTTTACCACTTTAATAAAATAAATTATTTTGGAAAACCCATTCAGGGGTGATCTTTGGTATGCGTTCATTGTGTGATATGTATGTGATGTTTGTGCATTGTGACTGATTGATTTAAATTGTGGATGCACCCCTTTTTATTGCTTGTGTTGACATGGAAACCTAGCATAGTGAGTGAATCTTCTGAGAATGATTGCCGCACTAGTTTAGATTACGCACTGGCTAGTGGCCCCATAGCAGGGGAATACTGATTTATTACTACTATGGGGATTGGGCCCCTCGGTTAGGCCATGTAGGGCTATACCAAGAGTTAGGGTGTTATGACATCATCGAGTTAGAGCATGATTTCAGTATGAGTCACATGTATGGTATGTTCTGGATTGTTCATGATCTCCTAGGTTCGACCCATGTTTTCTTTAGTTTTTATTTTTATGTGGTGGACGATTGAGAGGTAAAGTTTGGTTGCTGGCCCATGTCTGCCACTTCTTTTCCATTTCCATTAGTGTGTGTCGTGTGTTGTGTGTGGTTTTCCTTTTGACTAACGACTAAGGTTTGGATTTTTAAATTGTTCGAAAAAATGTTTTAAAATGCAATGCACCTGTTTCTTTCAAAAATTAATTTTTTTTTTAAATTAAAAAGGGTAATGGACTGTTACTTGTTTTAGAAATGAAAGTGTGTGTGTGGAAATAAATATTTTATATAACTTAGTTCAAACCTCGAATTAGTAAATTTCTTTATTTAAAGGTAGTTCTTTGGGAATAGATATAATGCCAGCCTACTGAGTTTTAATACTCATGCCTATAGTTCTTTTATGTTTTTAGTGTTTTTTCAGGCTACAGCTTGGGTGCGTTCGCCTTGGGTGATGTTTAGTCGTGAGTTGGAGAATGACCCGCGAGGTCACACATAGATGGTGGTTGTGTCTTTCAATTGGTTTTATTTTTATTTTGTTCTTGTTTAGTTACTTTACTCTATTGATTTATTTTGCGCTTCTCTGTTTTATTTCTGATGCTTTATTTATTTATATTTTTACTGGGAGAAATCATTCCCATAACCTCTTTTGATGCCCTGACACCTGTCGCCTGCCCGGGAGGATCGGGAACGCCTTTCGGGCCATGTCGCGGACCGTCTCGGGTGATCGGTTCAGGTTCGACTCGAATTGGTTCGTGACAAAATGGTATCAGAGGGAGGTTGTCTCTTAACGGACCTAGATTTTTAAAGCGCCCTTTATTATTTGGGATGTCTGGTAGATGGAGATTAAGACTGTCAGGGCTTAGGAGGAAGGTTGTGGGTCGGTGCCTGATCCCCACCGCTCGTGACGAGACCAGAGCTACCAAGGGTAGTCCGGGTTTTGAGTCTTCTACTTTTGCTTTGGATTGAGGGATAACAACGGAGGCAAACCAGTATTACATTGTGATTTTACATAGAGTAGTTATCCATGTGGAGTCCGTGTACACGGTTTAAATTCTTCCTAGTCATTGACGCTTACTTGGGGCATGGCCCACTACCATGTTTCTAGGTTAAGCATGACTACTGGTCCCTCCCTTCGGTGATTTGATGCAAGTTAAGTGTTTTGTATTGATTTTGGTTGGTGTTAGACTGGTTTTGGATTTTAAGGTGGTTTTGAATTGATAGAGTCCTTTCTCTAATGGTTTTAAAATAGGTAAAAAGGGTATTTATTTCAAGTTATTTTGAAATAGGGGAAGTGGGTTTTTTCAGAGTAAGTGTTTTGATTTGGAGAATTTTGGCTTATGTTTGGATTTGATAACAGAATAGAAAGTACGGCCCTTGGTATTCCTTAGGATCGTCCGCATATGTGTGGGTAGACACATGAAGTGCACATTAACACATATGTACAGGTGATTTGAGTGAAAAGGGATGAAGGCTTGTGAGGTGGTTCATAGGATTCCATGGGTGGGGTTTTGGAATTTAAGGCTTGACTTGATTTTTCTAAAAAGGACTTGAATAAAAAAAAACATGATTTCAGGACTTGGTTTTTCTTGAAAAGTGGGTTTTGGTATTTTTAAAAGTGTTTTTTTCCTGTGTTTATATATGTTTGATTTATGAGTCTGTTACATTTGGCTTGTCATGTTTCTTTTGGTTGTGTTTGAGCTTGTTCGAGATTCCGGGCCGGTTGTCTCAGCTCGGGGTGTTTCTTTTGGTTGAGTTTTGGCCTGATTCCAGTTGCGATCTTGTTTTTTTATGATATTCTGAATATTCCAGCCAGAAATGTCCTCAAAATTTGTTAATGAGTTATGCCCAATTCTGGTTTCTAGAGTGTTGCTTGTCTTTCGATTCATTCGGGGTTCGTTAGGGGTACTGAATCAGTTTGAGGGGAGTAGAGAATGTCTTCATGTGGTTAGGGACTCTTGAGTTTGTTAGATTTAATATTTTCTTGGGTTTAGTGAAGGGTCCAGCCTCAGACCAGTGGAGGTGGAATTTTCATCATAGTTGGAGTTGGGATGATGTGGGAGGTGTTAAAGTCCATCTCTATCCAATGGATCATACCTGAGGAGGTGAAGGAGAAAAGAGGTGAGAGCCTGTCCGTAGTCAACAAGGCCAGTGGTTGGTGGTGGCCTGTGTCGGCCACTTTAAGGAGTCGACATCTGGAGCGCAAGTTCTTGACAAATATGGCACCTCTCGTCGCTCGTAAGGGTTCCCCATTTTGCGAGCGAGGAGTACGAGAGGAACCTGCCTATGAAGAAATATATTTTTTTTGGTGCCGAATTCTGGATTGTCATATCACTTTCTAATGTTCCTTAGGTGTTGTTGGTTCAATCATCCCAAGACATCTTGTCTCATCCCTATGAATTCCTGCTATTGTGTAACCATTCGGGTCACTGGGAAAGGTTTCAGAAAAAAATGGTGTCGTTCGAAGGAACCCTGGTCAGGGATGCTCATGTCTCACTATGAGGCATAAGATTCTTCAGCCATCAGAGCCCCAGCCTCAGGTCTCGGGGTGAAGTTCGCGCACAGTCAGGGCGTCAGAGGCATGTTAGACCTTTGTTTGGTTCTTTATTTGTCGTCTTGGAATTGAGACATTCAGGGTTCCCTTGTCCTTGATTTCCAACGGTTGTAAGTTCATATTTTGCGGTAATAGTGTGATGAAATTATTCTTTTATGATCATAGTAGTTTCGTTCTTCTGAATGTGGCCTCTAGAATTGTTTGTTTTTCTTAAAAGGGTATTTTTCCTTGTGTCGGTTGGTCCTAACTTCATTAGTGATCATTTGGAGATGTGAGTGTTGGGGGTTTTTGTCTTGTGCCGAGAGTTCTGTGTTTTAGTGGAAGCATTTTCTCGCTCGTACTAAGGGTGTTGGATGTGTTGGGAGTTTTAAATCAGTTTGGGGAATTCTTAGTTCAAGTAGTGTTGTTATAGGGATTTCATTGTTTTGGTGCCCCGATATGCCGGGTGGCCTTGTAGTGGTGTTCCATTTAAGTCTCAGTGGTCCTGCTCAACTCAGGTGGAGAAGTCGGTAGGTTTATGTTGGGGGTTCCCTAGTTCCTGGTTGTGGCGAGGGTGTTGTTTGGATAATGTAGAGATGTTAAGATGGTTTTTGGTACCTGGGTTTTCTGGGTTGCTCTGTAGTAGTTTTCTCATTTAAGTCTTGGTGGAGTTGTTTGGGTTTTAAAGTTTCTATGTTTGTCGAGTTCTTGTGGTGGGGAGAACCCTCTCGTGTTCTCCCCTTGTTTTATGTCATTGTTTCTTCATGACCGATTGGGTGTGACTTGTGGAGTGAATCATCAACCCGAGGTTCTTGACTTTCCTTTTTTTTGGATCTATTCGGGCACGGACTCAAGCTTTGTCTATCTTTTGGCTATGTGACTTTTTGTGGGCAGAAAGTGTCTGTAGTGGGGAGAATTTTCACACCCCGACCTTTTAATTAATATTTATTTTAGTATTACTTGGCTCCGGGTCCTCGTGCCAAGGTTCGGGCTGGGTCCCGATTTTTTTTTTTTTCATTTAATATCTTTTATTGGGTTTCGGACCCACGCACGGTCACCGTACGGTGGACAGTAGCCGCACAGTCAGCCCGAGTACCACGCAATAGTCTAAAGTTTAAAATAAATAAAATTTTATTCAAATAAAAACTAGTTTAATATTTAAATAGTAATAATAATATTGCAATTTTTTAGATAATAATATTGTTATTCTTAAGAATTAATAGTAATATCTTGTTATTTAAACATTTCTTGTTAATATAATTGTTAATAAATTGTTATTAATAATTTTATTATTATTATTATTATTGTATTATTATTATTATTAAATTTATTATTATGTTATATTATTATTAAGTTTGTTTTTATTATTATTATTATTCTTTATATTATTATTATTATTATTATTATCATTATTATTAACTTTGGTTTTATTATGACTATTATTATTATTGAAACTATTAATTATCTATTGCTAGTCTATTTATTTTTATTATTATTATTATTATTATTATTATTATTATTATTTTAAGAATGAAATTACTAATATAATAAAAACAAAAGAAAAAAAATCTGGAAAACCCTAGACTTGCGGCGACCCCATTTTTCCCCCTCCTGCCTTTCTCTTGTGTCGTGCCCAGCCCACTCGCGCCCTGGCTCCGCCGTCCCGACCTTTCCCTCCATCCGCGGTACCTCCACACCCCTTCGCCCCTCGGCTGCCCCGACCTCTCCACCCATGTCCGCAGTCATCCTCCCGAGCAGGTGCACCGGCCTCACCTCTCCCTTATGGCCGACGCCCGCTCATCGCCTCCCTCTGCCTTGGCCCCTCGCCCCCGCTGTGGACCATTGGACTCCTTCTGCACCTCTCCTTGACGACACCCCACTCTGGACAGACCTCCTCTCTGGTGAGGCCTCATCCAGCGGTTCCCTTCCCAGTCGACGCAACCCCATCCGGCGACCCCCCCTTTCACTCCAGCAGTGAATCCTCCTTTTGGTATATTTTTTATCTCCCTCTCCCTTTGATGTTATTACGCTACCGCGGATTATTTATTTTTGTTGATTCCTATGTTTTGGGTTTAATCTTACTTCTTACGGTTGTTTTTAACAGTCCTTGGGGTGTGAATGATGTGCGCTAGATGTTCGCACATGAATTTCGAAAGCTTATTTATTCGTGAAGTTGGTTTCCATTGCTTATGCCTCTTTAAATTATGTTTACTTGGTTAACTTGATGTTCATATCTCTTAGGTTTCTGGTTTTGTGTTTTTGTTGTTAAATTAATTATATCTTGTGGAAATTGTTGGTTCTTATTTGTTTGGCTAATTGTTTCACCCGTTTATTTGAGTTGACGTGTTTTGTGGTTGATTAGCTTGGTGCGAATTTAGTTTCTACAAATAATTGAGGTTATGTTTGAATTTTTGGTGTGTGTGTGGATTAAAAGTTGGTTTTCTAAAAAGAAATGGGTTGTATTTTAAGTGTACCCCTTTATTATGACATCTGAGTGTATTTTATAAATTGTATGAATGGTATGAAGGATGTTTTTAAATAGTTTTTTCATGCTTTGGATTTAAAATAGTTTTTTAAAGGGGTTTGTTTTGGGTGTGTAAAGTCATGAGTTTCTCTTTGAAAGTTGTTTTATAAATTTTAAACGGTTTAGTAAATAATGTAGATGGTGCGAGTTTTGTTTTGAAAGCATGTTGAGGTGGTGGTTGCGCTTTTTTTTCGTTTGATTTGTTTTGAGTCTGTGTTTATGCATTTTAGTTGTGCGGTTGTTGGAGCATATTGGTGAGGAAGACCCGCGATATTGTGTTCGTCAGCAGGTTGTGCATACTTGGGCACGAGTGTGAGATGCTCCACATCTTCGTAACCGAGCTGCAAGTCAAGGTAGGTCCCCCACTTCACTCACCTTTAAATTTAGAATTTATTAATTGCTTGATGTTTTATTAATTTTAACGAATGAGAACTAATATAATATAATTAATTTTTAAATTATTATTTTGTGTGAAAAGAGCCATTTATTTTATACCAAACACTTGAAACATTTTCATGAAGAGTGAACACCGAGTATTGAAAGAATGCCCATTTGGCCTTTGAACATAATTCATAGAATTTCAAATGTACTTCTAGTTTTAATGATAAATGATTTCCTCTGAACAAGTGTTTTGGGTTTTCTTGAGAAATGAGGTTTTGCTTTAAAATTGGTGAAGGCCCACTTGGCACTTTAATAAAATAAATTATTTTGGAAAACCCATTCAGGGGTGATCTTTAGTGTGCATTGATTGTGTGAGTTGTATGTGATGTTTGTGCATCGTGACTGATTGATTAACATTGTGGACACACCCCTTTTTATTGCTTGTGTTGACATGGGAACCAAGCATAGTGAGTGAATCTTCTGAGAACGATTTCCGCAATAGTTTAGATTACGCACTGACTAGTGGCCCCATAGCTGGGGAATACTGAGTTATTGCTGCTATAGGGATTGGGCCCCTCGGTTAGGCCATGTAGGGCTATACCAAGCATTAGTGGGTTATGAAGTCATCGAGTTAGATAATTCTTTTAGGATGAGTCACATGTATGGTATTTTCTGGATTGTTCAGGACCTCCTAGGTTCGACCCATGTTTTCTTTAGTTTTTATTTTTATGTGGCGGATGGTTGAGTAGTCTAGTTCGGTTGCTATCCCTTGTCTGTCACTTCTTTTCCATTGCCCTTAGTGTGTGTTGTGTGTTGTGTGTGGTTTTCCTTTAGACTAATGACTAAGGTTTGGATTTATAAATTGTTTTCAAAAATGTTTTAGAATGAAATTCACCTGTTTCTTTAAAACATTAAACTTGTTTTTAAATTTAAAAGGGCAATGGACTGTTACTTGTTTTAGAAATGAAAGTGTGTGTGTAGAAATCAATATTTTATATAACTTAGTTCAAACCTGGAATTATTAAATTTCTTTATTTAAAGGAAGTGATTTGGGAATAGATATCGAGCCATCCTACTGAGTTTTAATACTCACGCCTATAGTTCTTTTCTGTTTTTAGTGTTTGTTCATGCTACAACTTGGGTGCATTCTCCTTGTGTGACGTTTGGTCGTGAGTTTGAGAATGACCCGTGAGGTCACACAGAGATGGTGATTGTCTCTTTCAGTTAGTTTTATTTTTCTTTTGTTCTTGTTTAGTTACTTTACTCTGTTGATTTATTTTGCGCTGATCTGTTTTATTTATGCTACTTTATTTATTTATTTTTTTACTGGGCGAAATCATTCCCACAACCTCTGTTGATGCCCCGACTCTTGTCGCCATCCCAGGAGGATCGGGAATGCCTCTTGGGCCATGTTACGGACCGGCTCGGGTAACCGGTTCAGGGTCGACCCAGGTTGGTTCGTGACGTTACCAAAACATACTCAAGGTAACCAATACACAATAAGATAAGGGAAAAATCTCAACACGCATGCACAAATTTATAACAAAACTATGGGATACAACTTGTAGACAACCTACCTCAAATTTGATGATGAATACAATCTTAATCATATCCTTAGATCCAGATTCAAGTATCCCTTGAAGCCTAAACCTAAATCTCATCTAAAAAAGAGGGTTTTAGAGCTTCATAAAGAGATGTGAGAAAGATGAAAACACTAAACGAAAAGAGGAAGCAATGAGGATATTAAACTTACCCGGGGCTTCGATCCGCAACCAACATTGCTTCAAACAGCCAAGAATCGAAGGAGAACCACCCTTGGGAGATATTATGAGGTATGGTTCGTTCCTAGGGTTCCAAGGAGGAAGGTGTAGGAAACTTCTGAGTGAACATAAAAATCCTGGGGTGGCATTTTTGTAATTTTTTAAAAGTTTCCAGAACGCATGGTTTGCCCGCACGTTTTTCCAAACTGCACGCAAACCGTGCAGAGGCTACTGCCCAAAAATCACCTCCTTTTCACGGTTTCTCGGCAATTTCGCATAGTTCACCAGACCGTGCTCAAACCATGCACATTTCCTAGAGAGCCCCCTTTCCCCCTTTTTCATGTCCTGAACCCCCAGAACACCCCCTCACTTTCTCAAGGACTTGGGAAAACACTTATCTAGAAATAAAGTAGAGGTACAAGACAACATATAAAATAAAAATGTACTTTAAGAGAATCTAGGACCTTGAAATTGAACTATGAAACATGTATTACATATTTTAAATAAGAATAATTTATATTACCTAGTAAGGTTACCTTAAATTTTTACCAAACTAAATAGTGAGAACCATAAAAAATTAAATACCACAGTTAAGGTTAAAATGGTTTTACCAGGGCTTAAACTAACAAGATAAGAGTCAAAATGACTATAAAACTTTGAAAATTCCACTTATATGGCAATATTTTAATACCATCATTCCCACTATCCAATATATGGTAATTTCAATGATTTTGGCATGCAAATGACCTTTTTATTTTGGTTTATTTTGGAAAATTTCCAATATGTATTTAAATGGATTCATTTTCCCCATTTATTAAAGAACACCACCGCCCATATCTTTTTCAAATAAATCATTCTATATATTTTTTTTAAAAACCCAAAAAATCCCTACCCAACATCCTTTGTCATGTTCCAGAGCTGTTGGTCCTCCCAAAATTCCAACACTATAGTCCTTAATATAAGATTCAAAGGAGATGCATCTAAGAGAAGGATATTGATTGGAATAAAATCCTACTCTTTATTTCATGTTTTTCAAACATAAATTATGTCTTAAAACATCAAAAATAATAACAACAGTATCTCCTGTATATAGATATATTATTATGTTAATGTAATAACCTATAATTATATCCAATTCCATCTAATGGAAAATGAAACTCTCAATTATTTTTACATCGGACTACCTCCTCACGAACAGATGTAGTCTATTTTACATCACCACTAATAAATTATAGATATAATTATGGATTTAACATATTAATATCATATTTTTGAAAATAATATACTTATAAAATTATTATATCAAATATACCTTCTTACTATCTATTATGTGGGGGGGGATATGATAACATCCCCCGTGTGTACGGCGAACTACTGTCTCATGAATTGATGTGATTCATTTTAACTTAAAATTTTCATGGAAGGTAGTAAGGATATATTTAATGAAAATAAATTAAATATATGAAATAATAATAATTTTTAATTGAAACATATTTTTTACATTTTTATTTTTCAGCATGTTGAGAAAATATAATCATCATTAATGTGTACGTACAACCTATCATCTCCATGAATGGTGTATTTCATTTTATATCTATAACTATTATAGATTACTCTAAAAATATATATAACCTATATATATATAATATTTATAAAATATTTTAAATTTTTTAGATTATGGATCCATGATAAAAGTAATAGAAACAAAAATAAAAAATAAAAACATACATTAAAATCAAAGGAGTTATTACCCGAAATGTAATGTTAATAAGGAATTATTAATAAAAATGTAATAAAAGGTCACAAATGAATAATATATTGAATTATAAATATGATTATGTTTCTTGAAATTATTTATAATAAACTATAATTTATTATATAGTATTTTTTATCATGTAATACGGAAGTCATGACTTCACGTAATGGATTTCTATTCTATATTTCATTTTAGGGAGACATAAAAATACAACACTCATTTTTTTTTGTTCATATAATTTCCATATAAAATTTTATATCATTAAAGAACTTCTTATAATTATATTTAAATCTACATTTTATGTATTTTTTATTGGTTTTTATGATTTAAATGAATAATAATATAGTAAGGGATTTCTGTATCACTTTTTACTTATGTGAGACACATGTCATATTAACAACCTATTTCATTTGTATGGTGTATATACTACCCATGAATTTATTTTATGATTAATATCATTAATATTTTTGGGTTCTACATATCAATTTTAGTATCTCTATTGCATGGTGTTTAATGTTCAAAAGATACCAAAGCGGTAAAATATTTTTGTGTCAAATGATCTTCTTGGAGACCTAAGTTATATTATGCACCTATATTTTTCTATGAGGTTTATATATGTATAAATTGACATTTTATATAATTAATATAATTCTTTTCATGAAACTATAAGTTTAATTTAGGGTTATTCATTCATGGGGATTAGAATTAAATGTTACCAAAGTGGTAAGAGTTTTATGTTACAATCTGATCCATTATCGGGTTTGCTTATGATTACACTTCCAATGATGAAATAATATGATTTATCTCTCAATAAACACATGAATTTTATTATACTTTGGTAAATTCATTAGATTACATTTTCACACCATATTACTCTCTTTATGTAAACAAGAGTTCAAAATTAATTTTTTATGAAAAATCATCTTTATTTATCTCTTCGACCGAAACCCTTTTTTCATATCTATACTTTTTAAAAATATTTTAAGAAATGTCTTTAACATTTATAAATTTTTTTATTAAATAAATTTTACCAATATTTTACATTTAAAAAAAATTTGATTGGACACTTTATGTCGGTTTCCAAAAAATTGATCATTTGGATTTTACAAAAAATATGAACGGAATTTTTTTATCTATAGAACATGAAAAGAATTTTCCATTGTATTGCATATTATTTTATTCTAATATTAAATTATAATATTTAATATTTATTTTCCATGAAATGGATTGTTAAATATTATTATAAATTTTTAGTTTTAAAAAGTTATTTTCAGTAAAATATTCTTTTCTTCCAAAAATGTTACAAGTGATCTTATAAAATATTTATCCATCTAACATGAAATGATTTTATGTAACTTCTAATTTTATTGTGACATTAACTAAGGATACCATAATTATTCTTTCTTTTAAAGGATTATTATGAAAAGATTTTTATTAATCTTATTTCTCTTACACATGTTATACAATGATAAAATTCTTATGAAACTTGCTTCCCTTTTCATAGGTTATGCTATGATGAAATAATAAAATGATTATGAAAGATATATATATTACATAGGTTATGGTATAATTAATGTTTTATGATCTTATGTAACATATACATTTGTTTTTAATTATCTGACTGGTGGGACATATATCTCCCTCCAATCCATTGAGTAAAGATGAATAAATCATGAGAAAATTTGTTATGTGCGATCATGATTACATTTTCATAGTGTTATGGATGAACCTGATTACATGTTCATAATGTTATTAAAGGGAAGGATTTCATGTCCTTAACTAAATTATTTAACTTTTCTCTATTTATACATGTTCTCAATGTTAAAATTTGATGTCTATTCCAAAATTCCATGTTTTATTCCAAATTCAATATCTCATTGCTCATGATCTTTAATTTTCATACGATTCATCTGTTCAGAACTTATTATCTCTATGTCATGAGTCATGAATATTATTTTTGAATTACATGTTATGGTTTTAATATTTTATGATCATTTTCTCATAATCTAATGCTCATATTATGATTACGTGTCTCATGTGTTTACACTTACTAAGAATCTGAGCTCATAATTTATTATGTTTAAATTCCCAATGCAATGAATAAAGGTTTTATGTAGGGTATGTTTTTGAAGAGTACTAAATAAGAAGATATATAAGGGGGATGTTGAAGATATTTCACCAAATTAGAAGATCGTGTACCTATAATCCAATGATACTAAACTAATATTGTATTTAGGAATGTGTTTGTGTAATCTTTTTAATATTCATCTAAATAGATGAAATATCAATGTATGAAACCATGGGTCACTAGAGTTTGTATTAGATTAATGGTTTGGTTAATCTTTTGAATTTGGTATGAGAAAACATTATTGATATCCCTATGGGGTATTTCTGATGATATATGTAGGGATTTATCATAGGGTAAGTCTAAGGATGAGTCAATGTATTGGAATATGTCCTATAATTTTGTTAAAGGATTGAGACAATGGTTTACAAGAAATTATATCCCCATTAGGATACTATAAGTTGACATGGATCTGGCATAGAGGTACTTAGGGGTAATAAATCTGAAAAGGGTGCGTTAAGCTATACTCGATCACAACACAGTGCATAAAAATGTGGATCACTATAAAAGTGGTTTAACACCCCTAGGGGATATGATTTGGAAATTCAAAAACTCTTCAAAAACCCACTTGGAGGATTTAAATATACGATTACTATTAATGACCTTGGATAAACCTATGGTGTCCTAGATTAAAAATAAGTTATCATGATTGATACATCCTAAAATTTATTTTCATGATTATTTGGTTTCCCATTAGGATTAGAGTTTCTCACACTATGTTTTTTGGTTTTATTAAATGGTGGGAACTAGATGTAAGTGGGTTAATATTGATTGTGATGGAAAATTTGATGATGAGAATCCAAATAGGAAGATGAGAAGAGTGAATGATGTTTTGATTATGCCAAATTAGTTATCATGGAACATGATTAACAATGTGCACCTTAACCTACTCTCAAAATAAAAAAATAATAAAATGTTATTGTTCGAAGAGGGTTTATGTAGGGGATACCATAGAGGAAAGAATATTACTTTTTCTATATGTTGAGAAGGTGGGAAGAAATTCCCAATTGGATGTATCAAAGGAATGTGAATTCATTTTTAGTGTTAAAAAGAAGCAAAGAAATAAAGTAATTACAATGTAAAAAAATTAAATGTTTTTTGAAGCAATGTATGAGAATAATGATCTCCCTATGGTATCCTCATATATTGAATTTTTTAATGCATAAATTATGATTAATTTGAAAATCGATGTCCTAAGGGATAATATCATTAAGAGAATCAGAAAGGTTGTACGATGAATGGTTTTTCTATTGATGATGAAGAGAATTTGAATGGAATATAAAAGGAAGAATGTATTAAAGAATAATATGAGGAATCCATGTTAATGAATTAATTGTGAGGTTTAATAATTTAATTGTTTATATAATGGAATTCCAAAATTATTTTCTATGAATAATAATATATAAAATAATTTCTTGTATAGGTTTTTCATTATTATTTTTAATAATGTTGTGAATGGTTCTGAAGACCTAGAGAAGTTTTTAATGCAAAGGTTATGTTCTTGGAAAAAAATTATTAAGGGAAAAATAACCCTTAATGTGTTCTAGATGTTGAAATAATGATGTTATAGTAAAGAGATGATCCATATGGATTAAGTAAATTTGGTTGTACTGATTTTCTTGGAACTGATTAACGATTTTTTGAAAAAGTAATTTATGCTATCATTGAGAGAGTTTATTCCAGTTATGGATTTATGTAATATATCCAAAAAATGATTTTTATTTAAGGAATAATGAATATTTTATTTTTCCAATAAGGTTTTTTGGAATTTTAGGTTATTTCAATGTTTTAAGAGAAAAGATGGTAAAGGTATTCACATCTTTGGTATGTGAAAACCAAGACCCACCTTAAGATATATGGGGATTAATGTTATGTGGATTTTGAGAAATATAGTGACCTTATTTATAATTTTTTTTATTTTGGAAGGGTTATTATATGATCCATTTGTATAATGGGTTAAGTTGTTCTTTGGATGAGGATTTAGATATTAACTTATTACTTCTCTATACAATTACATATCTATATTGGATACTAGTGCTAATATTTTTACCTATAGATAGAATGAAAAAATTATCATTCTATTTTATATATTATTTAGTGCCTCATACATGTAAAATTCAACTCTTTTAGTAAGATATGAAGTGGAAATTGATCAACACACAACTAAAGGATGAAATTAATCCAATGAAATAAAAAGGAATCAAGTATGTAAATATCATATTTTATCAATCCATATGGAAAACGAATTCCCCAACATTAGGAAAAGTATGTTGGAATAAAAAAAATCCTACTATCATCATTTTTTAAGATATAAATGAAATATTTCATGCCCCTTTGGTTTATGTATTTGTGGTCATTAAGTCTCTCCTCACAATGTCCTTTTTCACTCTCCATCAATATTTGGGTGTCAGTTTTCCCTTTATATTTCCATGTTTTCACTTCACACTTCTGTTACCCTATTTGGAAACCTATTATGTGTCCTTCCAAATGACTTTCACACATCCCTTTATTTATTTAATGATGATTTTTACTATCCCTTTTTATGATGTGGGTTTCTATGATGGAATTTTTAAATGTTATGCCTCTATTTAACGAGACAAATTTTGATGGAGAAATTTAGTTTATGGGGGGTATAATGTAACACACTGAGATTATGTGAAATATTTTTTTTCAAATTAATTTAATCTTTTTTATACATTAAATCACACCCAATACTGAGTTTATCTTGCGTTACAAGAAAAAAGAGTTTAAAGGAGATGTGTCATAATATTAAGATATTATTATATGGTAGTTATCACATAACTAATTGAATGGACGATATGAATAGGATTAAATTAATTATGAAAATATATGGTTGAGACATATATATAAATTAATTTTTTTGGGGGAAACTATTTAAGCATTAAAATGAAAACTATTTTAAAAATGGAAATATTTTTATGGAAAACAATTTTTAGAAAAACAAACACGTTTTACTAAAAAGAATTAAACAACCCAAATTTTTGTATAAAAATAATGAAATTGAAATATTATAATTTCAATAAACTAATTAAAAGTCATCTTATGTGTTTTTTACATAAGAGATATGAATAAATCCAATTATACGCATAAAATGACATTTAAAAAAATAGTTTTGTCACCTTTCAATGAACATATTTTAAAAATAATTTCTTAAACTATTAGAATCGTTATTAGGAATAATACAAAAAGAAATTAGAATAATAAAACCATAATTTTCCTAGGTTAAGTTTTTGATAATTTTATGAACAAATTAGTTTTTCAATGAATAATGAAAAATGCTTAATTTTTATTATAAATTGTCTTTCCTATTAAAATATTTATTAAGTTAAATTTAATTTTAAATCGGCTTTAAAGTAAAATTAGTTCAAATATATATCAATTAATCCAATTCAGGTCATTGGAATAATTTTCATAGATAATTTTTATAAAAAAATGTTAAAATATATTGAACATTTTCTCTTTGAAAACAGACATTCTCATCGCATCAATGAGATTAACTTTAAATTAATTTTTTCCACTTCTGTGAATTGAATTTGTAAAAATTTATTCCTTATATTGAATAATAATAATCTATATTATTTAATAAGTTCAAATTAATTTTTAACATAATTAATTGTGAAAATTATAAAAAATCAATTACCATAATTAAGTTAAAAATGGGTTTACTCAGGGTTAAAAAATATTTTTTAAGAAAATAAATTACATGGATTTGTCACCAAATTAATTCCCTAATGAAATTTATTAAAATAAATAAATGTTATAATACTATAATGAGGTGTAATGAACTTACACCAATAGGGTATTTGTGGGGGAAATAAGTTGAGGCTTCCAAGAGAAACAAATAAAAATCCCAAGTTGCATAAAATATGTATGAAACATCATGTCATCAACCTGTCAAAGACTTAATCTAGAAAGATAAGTAGTTGATTAAAATTAAGGTAACTTCAAGAATATATTCCACTAAGGTAATATCACCCATTTATATGAGAAAATATGTTACCAAGAATTTAATCTCGCCGGCCAAGATCTTCCCTAAAGAGCAAGGACCAAGTCAGACGGTGGAGCAGAGAGCTCACATTCATCAAATTGATCAACAATGAAATCTTAATTAATCTTACCAAGAGGATAATACTATATCATACAAGAAAACTAATCTAGAAGTAATAGAATACTGATTCAAACTCCCAAATGCATATTAACAACCACGAAACAGAGATAAAATACTTGAAATGGTTGTGATTTGATTAAGAAAAGCATATGAAGAAATACCATAGAAAAATAATAATAGAACAATGGATTCCATGAGAGTCCAATAATTCAAAACTACTTCATATCTCTCAAGAAATATATATCAGAAAAAACCCTACATTGGAAGTGAGTTCCTCCCCCCCCCTTATAAAAGGAAACAACCACCATATAGTTCTTCACATATCTTAAGAAAAATATATCAGAAAAACCTTAAAAAATTCCCTTCCCAACATCCTTTTCCATTTTCTATAGCTTATATTCCTCTCAAAATACCAACACTAGACTCATTAACAAGAGGTCCAAAGGAGGTGTTTCTTAGAGAAGGTAATTATCTTAACAAAGCTCTACCTTTTTCCATTATTTTCAACTATAAATTATGTCATATAAAAATAAAATATAATTACACCATTATATCATATATAAAGATATATTATTATGTTAATTTAGTTACCTATATCCATCTGAACTTCCATCAAATGGAAAATGATAACATCACTTATGTGTACCGCATACAACTGCTTCGTGAACCAATTTAGTTTTTTTTCCTTCATCACTTTTATAGGATGGATATAATGACGGATTTAAAAAAATTATATTTATCTTTATGAAATTACTATAATTCTGAAATTATTATATCAAATATACCTTCTAAAATCCCATTCTATGTGTAATACGATAACACTGAAAGTGTGTATGGTGGACTACCACCTGACGAATTGATGTGATTAGTTATATCTTAAACATTACATGGAAGGTATTATGGATAAATTTAAAAAATATTAATTATATATATGAAATAATAATTATTCCTTAATGCTAATATATTATTTACCCTTTTATTTTTCAATCAACAAGTATAATGGAAACAATTTTCATGTGTAAGTATGGTCTATCATCTCCATGGATGATGTATTTCATTTTATATATCTAACACTTATGAATTAATCTAAAATATATATAATGAATGTATATGATATTTAAATCATGTTTAAAATTATTTATATTATAGAACCATGTTAAATTTTATAATACAAAAGACAAAAAAATAAAAACATACACAAAAAACAAAGTAGTTATTACGAGAAGAATAATTTTAACAAGGAATTGTTAATAAATGAGTAATAAAAGGTAACAAGTAAATAATATATTTAATTATACAAATTATTGTGGTTATATAATATTTAAATATAAATATATTTATTATAAAGTATTTTTTAACATGTACGATGGATGTCAAGACCGATGGTATGGGATTTCTTGCCTCTATTTTATTTCTAGTAGACATATGAAAATTCACAAACTCATTTCTTTTTTTGTGCTGTATATAATACTACATTAAAATATTATATCATTAATATAATTATTTTAATTATAAATTAATGTAAATTTTATGTTATGATTTATTGGGGATTATGATTAAAAATATTTCTACAACGGTAATGGATTTCTGTCTCAGTTTTTTACTTTTGTGACACACATGTCATATTCATCACCTATTCCCCTTTTTTGGTGTATATAATGACCATGAATGTATTTTATTATTATTAAACTTAAATTTTATTTTATTTACATATAAATTTTAGGATATATCTTTCATGGGGTTTACAGTTCAAAAGTTACCAACGTTGTAAGGGATTTTTGTCTCAAATTGACTTCTTGGAGATCTATGATATGTTATGAACCTATATTATTATATGAGGTGAAGAAACCAACCCATTTACATGTTATATAATGAATAAAATTATTCTCACGGTAATATAAGTTTTATTAATGTTTTTATTTCATGGGTATTATGATTCAATGTTACCGAAGTGGTAGGAGTTTTATGTTACAACCTCATCTTTTATCGGTATTGATTATGATCGTGATTCCAATGATGAAAACATATAATTTGTATCCCAATAAACCAGTTAATTTTATTATTATATGTTTATTTCATGGGAATACATGATTTCACATCATTTTTCTCTATTTATTTACTCAAGAGTTCAAAATAATATTTTTATAAAAATTCATCTCTATTTATCTCTTTTATCAAAAACCCTTTTACTTATAAAACGTTTTTGTTCTAAAAAAAATAAAAAATATTATTAATTTTTTTAAAATTATACATTAAAAACATTTTTACCTAGTTGTTACTTTTTAAAAAATATTTTCAAAATAATATTCATTAATTTCTTTAAAAAAATTATTGTTTGTCTTAAATCAAAAATGAAAATGAATAATTCTTTTACTGTGAATAGAATTAACATAGTTTTCTTCCATCATTGAAAATTTTTTCTTTGAAGATTCATTAATATTTTTTGAAGGATACTTTTGAAAGAAAATAGTTTCAAAATTTTATATGGTTTTTTGTTTTAAAAATTTATTTTCAAAGATAACATATTTTCATCAAAAAATGTTCCAAGTGATCTTTAAAAATAATTCTTCATCAAAGATGTTATCCTTGAATGTGACTTATGATTTTCTTGTTATATATTAAAAGGATACCATTATTATTATTTTTATAAATAGATTATGGAAAAAATATTTTTATTAAAATAATTTCTCTTCCACAAGTTATATAATGATAAAACTATTATGAAACCCACCACTTTTTCCATGGGATATGATATGATGAAATGATGAAATAATTATGAAAAATATAACTTTTACATGGATTACTATGTGATTAAATGTTTTTGTAACCCATTTTATTTCATGGTTTATGATATAATGAATGTTTTATGATCCTATCACAGACATACATATAAATTTCATTATTTGATGGGTGGGGAAAATATCTCCCCCAATGAATTGTGTAAACATGGATAACTCATTAGTAAATGTGTCATGCGTGAACTTGATTATATATTCATAATGTTATATGTGAACCTAATTACGTGTTCTTAGTTTTATATGAGGGATTACATTCATGTCCTTAATTTATTGAGAGTTGTTGTATATATTTATACATGTTTATAGTGTCATAGCTGACCTGTATGTCACAATTATGTGTCTTATGCCAATGGTATGCTCTCATGGTCCATGTTATTTTATTTACTTATGATTAATGTTTTATAAACTAACAATATATATTCCATGAATAATTATTTTGATATTTTATATACATGTTATGGTTTTTTTCATGTTCAAATAACTTTATGTTCATGTTATTCTTACGTATATCCATTGTTTATCCTTATTCTAAATCTGAGATCACTCTTTCTTATGTTTCCTTTACCCTATCTATTAAGAATGGTTTTAGGTAGGGTATATGAAACCCCATCTTATAAAGCCCAGAACTGGTGCATTATTTTTATATATCATGATTATAAGGGATCAAATCTAGAAGGACCGATGATTTTAGCAGTTTTGGAAAAATAGCTTGCATACATGACACCCATTTTACATTTGAGATAGAATATATTGCATAAAAAAGTAAAAGGTCAGAATCCTTAAAAATATTTCATAGGACTACTCTTCATATCATGTGGAAATAAAACATAATAATGGTTAGATCAAATGCTCAGTGAGTGTAAGTACAGTTGATGTAAACATGAATCAATGAGAATATTCAATATGGAAATGAATATAACTGATTTTACATTCCAATTAAAAAACTGGATAAGGAATAATCAATATATCATTATAGATCACTGAAACAAATTCCATTTAATCAATAATATGATAAGGAAACTTAACCATGGATAATATAACTAATCGAACAATTACAAGGAATAGTAATAATTTAATTGATAATTATGGAATTAATAATTATGTATATCTATATCATACCATAAAGTAGTCATTCCAATAATCTAATAATATAAAGGATTCATGCTAAGAGAGTCTAATACTTTTGAGGCTTCATGCCAAAGATCTCATAAATGGGTAAGGCCTTATCTGAAACCATATGTAGTTTGTCTAATGAAACATAATGATGCATCAAGGGGATATATTAGGTCACAACGACCATATATGAAATAAAATTCATTCCTAATATGTGGAATAATTAATTTAATTAATCAATACTCTTTATCATCAAATATTTATATTGAATAGAGGATACAGATTTATCAATATTTCTCCAATCACTCAAATAACTTCCAAAGTGAACACCATTTTTAATGATCTTATACGGTTTAAGTAGTAATAATATTAATTATAAATGATATGGATATTTAATGGAAATTTAATTTCCCAGAAAATATTAAAATAAAGGTATTTTTTCAAGATAAAGTTAACTGTCACAAAAGTGAATGAGATTTCAAAGATAACTTTTACCACTTGATAAGTATAAATTAAAAACCCTTTAAATGGGATAATTCAATGTAAAACATCAAATACCATGAAGGATATGTGGATTAATGATATAATATATCAAAAAAATTAGTAGATACCTCACACAAAATATGTAAGTGGAGAGTATGAAATTTATCTAACAGATTTAAGAATTGAGGTGAAAATCCCTTACTTTGAGTCTGACTAGTCATGTGTTTATAAATATTCCAGAATAACAATCTTATGTTAATTAATTACTTACATTGAAATCTTTTTTAAATTTATTATTACTTTTACTTAGCTTATTATAGTGTTCTATACAACTACTTAGATAATTAATTTTACGTCAGGTGTTTTTACCAAATTCAGTTCATGTGTTAAAAATAAATTTGGTAGGTCAACTATGGTCAAAGGGATTATTATATAAAAATTTAAAAAAAAATAGTCAAAAAATAATTATAATATTTATACATAAATTATAATTTTGAAACCAATCATGAATTATGTTTTTGAGAAATGAACCAACGTTACAATCATGTTTACAGTAGGCCAAACATTTGCATGAGTAACGTTCCCATTTTTCACTGATTATTATGGAAAGAATGTAAGTAACTTTATATCATTCCATATTGATAATTATATCATAAAAAGTTTTTTTATCTAATCATATATAAATATATATAGAAATCTTGTGATGTAAAAGCAATCACATTGCGTCGAGGAGGTGGTAGTCTATACTTCCACAAACGACGATATGACTATTTTTAGTCTATGAAAATGTAATAAAGAAAATTATATATTATATTTAAGAAAGTTCATTATGTAATTAATGTAACATATATTTCTTATTTTTCACATATTTTTAATCAAATCCATCCATAATACATTTCATGTAATGTGTGTCTGTATCCAATCACTTTGTGAAGGCGGTAGTCCTCACATCAATAAATGAAGTTTCCATATTTACACCAAATGGAATGCATAAAGTTATTCAAAATATAAAAATTAAATGAGAATAATTAAATAATAAATATCATACCAATAATATAGAAAAAATATTCTATCATAATACCCATCCATTAATAGTGATAAAGGAAAAATGAACAACTTCGTTTCGTGAGGTTTTAGTTCACCGTACACAAATGGTACGTTCATTAACCATTTGATGGATATGTGTGTAGGATTAGGTATAAAACATAACATAAAAAACTTACTTATATTGGGGATACTTTTTATATTATCTATCCACTGAATAATAAGAAATTAAGGGGTGGAGAAACAAATAAACTATAAATTAAAATTGAAGAATATTACCTCTTTTTTTAGGTAACACATTTTTTTGACCATAGGGTTTCCTTGTACTTATTTATTTCCATGTTAAGGATTCAAGGATTAGGGGATTGAGTTTTTTAGCCTCTTTGGAAACATTTTGGATGATCCAATGTGTCTTTAAAGGTATGAGGAATGGGAAGAGTTAATTCCTTTTTATAGTGGAGTGGCATTCTTATAAATATAAAAAGATAAACACTATTCGAAGGTATCCCTTACCTCATGTGACAAAAAATTGAATAATAATGGATTAAATTGAAATTTGTTTCAAGAAAAATCTCCAACATTGAAAAATAATCACATTTGTATATTTTTCCCTTATTCTTTAAGTATCCACATATTTTTCATTTAGGCAAATTGTTTCAAACCATTGTAATTTGACCATTAAGAATAAATTAAAATGAGATTTATTATAATGTATATACCCACAAAATTATAAATATTATATCTAATTTACAAAATATAAATCTCATTTTTTGGGAAAATAATTTTAAAAAAAGTGTATGTGACCTGAAAAAACACTACTTTAACCCATACCATGCTAACAATGTTTTTACTATCTATTGGTCAATATTTTAATGATAAAAGCTCAATTTGTCCATGAATGGACCATATTTGATATTTATTGACACTTAAAATAAATTGGGAGGAGTTTATTATTTTAATTAATTTTATATCATTTAATAAAATAACATTTATTTTAAAATAACATTAATGTCAACTTTGATATTATTTATTTTCTATTAATTTAAAAAAATAAATTTTTTTATTTCAAATATATTAAGTTAAAATATTTTTAACATGATTTCTTAATATACATAAATAATTAAACATAATAATTCATTAAATTTACTTTATTTTTAAAGTTTTTAGCATCATTTATTTTATTTTATTATTAACTAAATAATTCATGTGTTAGCATTTGTTAAACATTTAATTTAATTATATCATCTCTAAAAATTAAGGACAAATTACCATGAAAAAAATCTCATTTATCTTTCAAAATAATTTTTATAACCAAAACTATTGAGCTTCTTCTGTACTATAAATCTTTATAAATGTTAAAGGTAAGGAAGGTTCCATTTTTTGTCTTTTTACTTATTTAACAAATTTTATGGGTCACTGTCATGAATATATGTCCCAATAACTCATAAAATTAAAAAAATAGGGTATATGGTCTAAATATGGGGAAACAATTTATTCTGCACAAGTGTGTAGGTCATTTTGGACATTAAGTTTAAGGTTTAGTCCTTGTTAAGCCTAATTTTATATTAATCATTGTAATTAATTTTAATTACATCAATGATCTTTTTTGTTAGAAATTAAGTTGATCATATTAGACAATAAATATTATACTAACTATAATCACGTATTCCCATTTTTTAAAATTCAATTCACATATGTGAAAAAATAAATTTTAAAGCTAATCCTATAGATGTCACGAGAAAGCGGGATTTTAAGTTAAAAATACTCAAAAGTTCATTAAGTCTTTATATATAAATTAAATGAAATAATTATTCTAATTAATTATATTTAATTATTATATATATAATTAATCTATTTTTATTTTAAAGTAAATTTAAAAACTATTTTAAATAATAATTATTTACATTCAAAAAACGTTTTCAACTAAAATGAAATATTTTTCCCTATTCATCAAAAAATGAAACGTCTAAAAAAATCGCCCTCATATAATTTTAAATTTCATAATTAAAAAAATAATTTTTATTTTGAAAAATAAAATTTATAAAAGTCTCAAAATTTAGTTTCAAAATAGATGTAACATTAAAAGGCGGTAAAACTATGTCTTATGTGTAATACAAGATAACTAAATATTGTATCTAACTTATGGTTAACATTGTGTCATGTATATAGAAATCTAGAAAAACTAAATAAAAATTATTCTAAAATTAAAAAAATTTAATGCCTTGAGGGGCTTATATTCTCTCCACCTTAATTAAATTTCATGCTCACAATTTGAGCTTGATCTCGGTAATATAGGATTTGATATTTGAAAATACTATTGTTCGAAGAAATGAAATCATAAATAGGGTTATTAACACATCATATTAATAAGAGGGAAAATAAATGGTGGTGGTAAAAAAAATATACTTTAAAATAGTATAACGTTAGTGAAAACATGTACATGGAAGAAAACTCTAACTATCATGTTATGATGGGGAGTAACATGGAACTTGTTCAGCTGGAAGTTGATGACCAAAAATCTGTACACTATTTTTGTGAAACAGTCATTGATATCATAAAAAATGGTGATAATAGGGAAAAAAATTTAAAATCTGTATTCCTAGATTTGATTACTTTTTTAGTTTTCTAAGAATATAAGTAAATATACACTTCTATAAACATAATCATTTCCTTTGATTACATCTTGAACTATTTATACATCTTTTATTACAAGATGCTTCCAAAAGTTAAGTAATAGATTAATCTCTAAAACCTCATTCAAATATCAACTTAAACCATTTAATAAATGGTTAAATTTCCCAAAATATTATGATCCATCACTTTTAGAAAAAAATTCACCAAGTTTCCAAAATGAACTTATCATTATTCTTTATTCAACATGAAGTAACACTTTAATCATCACATATTTAAAATGTGAACATGTTAATAAATTTATTTACCATAAAATTTTATTTCAAACATGAATTCATCCTTATTAATTAAGTAAAACCCATGTTTTTGGATATATTCTTAAATCTAAAGGGGTTTTAAATGCCTTCAATGATAGCATAAACCGTGTTGTCAACAAATCATTAATCAGTTACAATGTAGTCTGTAATATCCAGTATAATTTTACCATATAAATCATATCTTTATCCAAACATCATTACATCAAAATTAGTATCAAATTAAGGACTATATTTCCATCAACTATGTGTTTTCCAAAAATGTTCCACTTCTTACTGAATCACTTTTCTTGGTTATTGGTATCGATCAACACAAGATTTTAAATCTGTGGTGAAAATACACTACAATAAAATCCTTAAATATTTCATAACTCTCATTCCTAGTACCTGACTAATAAAATAATCAAATGACATAAATATTGAATCAAAACATTGGGATATTAATCATTACTCATCATCTAGGGTACTAGAAAAATATTTACCATGATCCATTAGCCTTTTTCAGGGTATATTAATTTGACACTTGAGACATTGATTTGTGTAGTGTACCATATCATTTTAGTTGAAGCACTATATATTGGAAGCATTTTTTAATCATTAAAATCATAATAATGGTTGTCTTTATCTTTAAACTTATAGAAAACTCCATTTCCATTTATTAAAGGATGATGGTGATTATTTATATAATTATTACATTTAGAAATATACTTATTTCCATTAGTCCCTTTATCAATTTTCTCATATGTCCTCTTGTTCTCTTATTTCCCTATAAATCTAGAATACTTTGAATATTATATATCTATCTCATTAAAAAATTATATTATGTCCACCTATGATGATATTTATTTGGAGACTAATTCCCTTCAAAACATTGTCTTAAGGCCATAAAAGATATGGTATTTCTTACTCATTGGATCATTTTCATCAATGAGGTTCACATTCCATCTACTAGGAACCATTTCTAAATGATGACATACACTAGGATAGATCATATCATTATGAAACAAAATTTATAATCCCAAGACTAGAAAAATACTTAACAAAAATTGAAAATTTTATGTGCATCTAATCTCATAATCATAAACTTATTTTCTTTGGGATATTCTTCTATTGTTATCCTCAAAGTTAATCATTGTAAATTATCTTTTTATAATTCTTTAATATAATATAATCACATAAAATCACATTAAGAACATAATAAAAAAATTTAAATGATGAATGAATGAAATAAAATACATTTCTAGAAGTTAAGGAACATATACTAAAGGAATAGTAACATGACCATTAGAATAATAAGATGACCCTTATGAAAAGTAAACAAGAAAATTTAATAGTAACACAAAAAATTAATGTATAAATAAAATTTATAAATCTTATATGTGACAATATAATACAATTATATTATATTTTAATTCAATAAATATTTTAAAAATTATTAACTAAGTGTTGGTATTTTTGTAAGTCATTAATATTACTTACAATTTTATGACTAATTTAATTATTTAAAAGTAAATTTATTTTCATTAAATGTATTCATAAATTATTATTTTGATGTTTTATGATTATAAGATAATTTTATGATACATTAGTTAGTTTTTTAAAGTGTTATAAAATCGGTAATACTTTTAAAATCTATATTTTATATGTAATTTATGATATTAATTAAAAAATAAGATTCTCATATTTAGAAAAATATTTTTAAAAAAATTGTTCATTTCTGAATTCTAAACATTGTAAAATTCTTAGGATGATTTTTTTTATTTTTCTAAAATACTAGAATTTTGGTGAAAAGTACAATACGATAATTTATAGTATTTATACACTATAAGTTAAATAAACTATTCCTTGAGTCACCAATGATATAAGAACCATAATCTAGAAATTCCCTCCATTATTTCATTGTTTTTATGATAATTATAAAACTATTCATAGTCTTGATAAAAAACAATAAACTATTGATTAAAATAATGAGAAAACACCCCTCTCCTGCACTATAAATACCATCTCTCACCACCTATACTACTCACACCTCCCAAGCCTTGAGCATTTTCCAAAAACTACTAAAATATCTTCCCAAGACCCTCTCCTATATCTATGAGCTTTTGTTATTAAAAAAGGTCCAAAATCTATCCCCTAAGAAAGTCCTCCAGAAGAAGGAATCAATAGGTAAAACTTTGTTCATTTTCATTTAATTTCATTCAAGTTCTTTTATTTTCTTTTTCTCTCCCCACCGCCCCTAATAAAAATGGTAAAATAACTCAAGTACCTTAAATATACTATAATTTTGTTATTCTAATTGAATATTTCATCATCATCTCTCTTTTACCCTCTTTTTATACTAAAAAAGAAAACATCATATGTGATGTGTTCATTAATTACATTGAAGGATGAAAATGTTTTCAAATTCCATAATAGTTATTAAGGATGGTCATGAAACCATTTTAATGGTTGAAACAGATTATAATATATGTAGTATATCTTATGTAATGTTATGGAATAATTTTTTACACACAATATTCATTTATAAAATATAATGTGTTCGTTGTGATCGAAAAAACACAAAAATAAACCCGAATGATTAAGATTGACTATTTATATAATGATTCTTCCTCAATCCATAAAACCGAATGATATAAAAGACCAATATATCCTGTATAAAATCATTAATAACATATATGTTCAATTATGGACAATTACCCCCAATTTAAATGACCTTTCATACATGTCTACAAGTAAACTGATCATGAAAACCAAGGAAACCAATGCTCCCAAATGATTAAATTGAATCTATTAACACATGAAAAAGATCATAAATGTACATAATAAAGTAATAATAAATCAAATAAATTTTGTATTATTTATTTATTAATTAATTAATGAAACTAATTTGATTGTCTAGGACATTAAGATCAAGTGTGGAACACCTTCTAACATAAGGTAAGGGATTCTACCTGAACCTCCATTATTACTTCATGTTTTTCTTTCTCACTTTTTACCCAAATGAAATTGTATTTCATTTTTATGTAAATTTTATAAATTATGTGTATATGTTCCAAACTCATGTATTAAGATCCATTCAACTTTTTTTTGTGGATATACATGTTTTTTTAAAAATTTCCCTACTCGATTCTTCCCGATAAGTAAGCCCGATTTAAGGTAACTTCTTGAATTATTACCCATTTTCAAGTTAACTCCATAATCTATTTTATTCCACCATAAAATTTCAAAAATCATATTTTTTATTTGGAATTTTTTTCACTTCTGATTTTATATGAAAGTTTTTTCCATTTTTTCCTTTAAATACTTTTTAATATTTTCCATAAACCGCACTAAAATGTTTTATTTCTAACGTTTCTCAAATGAAATATTTACCTATATTCAATTTAGTTTGACCTGACTTTTATTGATCTATGCCTATTTTACTTTATAATTTTTTATTTATGATTTAAATATATTTTTTCATGGATACCATTGTGTTAATCCCTTATGTTATGACTTTTGACAAGATTATGATACCTAATTCTTACGATGGGTAACCCTTATGTTTATTTTTGATTCATTATGTATGATACTTCATGTGGGACACATATTCATGAAAATGTTATGATGGGTGCACACAAATAGCACTCTAATTAAATTGGTATTTTTTGGTATCGTGAGACATTATGTGCAACGGTCTTGGTGGTTAACCTTGATTCGTGCTCCATGTGAAACTATCTTGGTGGTTAACCTTGACTTGTGCTCCTCAAAGTGCAATGAGCCTTGACCCATTCTAAAGACATGTTTTATGTTTCTTCCTCATTACTTTGAGTCCATGATTATATGATCCCATGTTCTATATGTTGTGATTCATTATGATTAATCATGTTCCATGACTTTTTATATCATTCTTTTTTTCCTTCTATCCCAAGGGTTAAGATTTTTTTTTAATGTTTACTTCCTTACTGGGGTTTTTTTCTTATCCCTTTGTTCATGTATTTCCCCAGGCTATCTTATATAGATTTAAGGTCTCAAATTAAGTTTTTATCTCTTTATAAAGATTAAATAAAATATTTTCTTATTTTTGAATCATGATGTTTAATTATGTACCTAATCTCCAAGGTAATAGACTTTTTGATCCATGTCTTGTAATGTTATGTCTAATTATGCTTAAAATCAAGTAATGATATGTGTAAAAGACTGGGGTCTTTAAATTTGGTATCAGATGAAGGTATAGTTATTTTTGGATATTATGAATTGGTCACTTTAGTAATAAATGTTTGGATAACACTATGTATAGGAAACATCCATAAATTTTGGTAACTATAGAGTAAGTGGTTTATCAAGAAAATACATCCCTGTCTAGGTTCTATAAGTGATCATGGTTCTGGAATAGATATACCTTGGAGTAACAACTCTAACAAGGTGTTTCAGGTCTAACTCAAGGTAACCTGGTACACTACAACAGGCCTTAATGCGCACCTAGTTTGACACCCTTGGGGGATATTATTTCGTAATTTCATAAGCTCATTATGAACCATTATCGAGGGAAAAAATCCCATCAGAGTATATGATAGGAAATAAACCATTGGATAACCTAGATGGAAACCTAATAATTAGAAGTTAATTTATCCTTTTCCTTTAAAATCTTATCCATTTTATGTTAAAAGTTTTTTTACATGTTTATTAGATAAGTATTCAAGCCCCCTAATTTTGATTTCTATTTATAAGTTAATGGAAGGAAATAGAAGAACACGTGACAATAACAAATGTGATAGGAAATGTGATGATTACCCTAATTATATGACAAATATTATGGGAATGGGTGATCAAAACATTATTACAGTACTTTCTCAGTTGGCACAAGTTATGAATAATAAAATTAATTGTGTGGAACGCCCTCATTTTCTAAGGAAATAGATAGTTGTCGTCAAATACTTCACATAAAAAGGCCTCCCATGTTTAGCATATCTTCTAATACCCTCCTCAAGGAACAATGTATTAACTACATTGAAAAGATATTCTCTATCCACTAGTTCTTAGAAGAAGAGAATGTTGTGTTGGTGGTCTATTTTTTGATAGGGAAGATGATCAGTGGTGGAAACTGGTCAAAAATACAATCTCCAAAGAGGAAATTGATTCCATGGATTGGGATAAATTAAATAAAATGTTTTTCAATAAATATTTTCCTCAAACCCTCCATCTCAATATAGAAAGAGAGTTCCTCATACTTTAGGAGAAGGAAAAAGATAATATCGGGGCATATGAAGAAAAACTCACAAGTATTGAAAGATATGCCAACAACTTTGTCATGAACACTGATAAAAAAGTGGAGAATTTGTTTAGAGGATTAAATCAAATTCTGAAAAAAAAGTGTTGGGAATTATAGACTTTGATAGTTATGAAGATATCATTCATTTTTTCCTCAAAGATAAAATAGAGATCAAATACTCTTAATTGTCTCGTGGTCCTGATGACAACAAGTGGATAAATGAGTCTTATGTGGGGGGTCAGAAAATAAATCCCATGATGAAAACAAGACCAAATTTCCCACATGTGAAAATTGTGGGAAGAAGCATCTTGGGAATAGTCTAAATGGAACCAGGAAATACAAAAAATGTGGAAGAATTGGGCATCTGGTCAATAACATCCAAAGGGATATGAGGAATTCCACTAATATAGAAGTGTAAGGGAAGGTTCAGATCAACACTCAGCCTATAGTGAAGTGTTTCAACTGTAAGTAACATGGAAATTTTCAAAAAAAATCCCTAAGCCCAAGGTTGTCAGAGGAAATCAACAACAAACTCCAAGGAAAGAAGGAAGGGAATATGCTATCAACATTGTTGATGTGTAGTTGGATAATGATGTGGTGACAGGAACACTAATTGTTCATTCAAAAATTAGAGAATTTACTATTTGATTCAAGTTCTACACATTCTTCCATATCTTTCAACTTTGGTATAACTATTCAACCACCCCCTCAAAATTTGTAGGTTGAGTTATCTCTGAGAATAGAAAATGGGGAAATTATTGCATAAATTTTTATAACTCCTCATCAGTTAATGATTTTGGAATGATCCTCTTGGAAAATCTCATTTTATAACCTTTGGTGGAGCTCGATGATATATTTTCCATGGATTAGCCATCTTTATACAAATGAAACATCCCCTATTGGGAAAGAGAGATCACACTCCATAGTTCGAAAGAATCCTCTAATTTTTTACAAGTGTAATGATGAGGCTGAGTATCCTCTAGAGTAATTGTTCCAAATGCGGATTTTATTTTTTTATAAGCAAGTATATCTAGCTTAAATGATTGAGATAATGGAGAGAATCATGTTCAATGACATGCCTATTGTAAGGAACTACATTGATTTATTCCCTAAAGAGTTGTGTTCCCTTTGTCCTAAAAGAGATAGTGGTTTCTCAATTGAACTTATTCCTGGATCATTTCATATATCAAGGAAACCTTAAAATGTGGCCACCATATAATTGGAAGACCTAAAGAATTAGATATAGGATAATCTAGGTTGGGGTTTTATATGCATCATTGCTTCACCAAAAGGCGCACCAGTCCTCTTCATTAAGAAAAAGGATAGATAAATGTGCCTTTGCATCCATTATTGTTATCTTAATAAAATCCCTACATATAAAAAGTATCCCTTTCTATGAATAGATTTCTTGTTCAATAAAAAACATGGGACCAATTATTTCTCTAATGTTGACATTCAGTTGGGATATCATCAATTAATGGTGAGGAAGGATGATATTCCAAATATATCCTTTTTAACAAGGTATGAAAACTATGATTTCATAGTGATTCCATTTGGACTCACTAATGCTCCAGAAATAATCATGGATTAAAAGAATGGACACTTTACACATTACCTTGAAATTTTTTTGGTATTCTATATCGATGATATCTTGATATACTCCAATAGAAAGGATGAACATGCTATACATTTTAATACATAGCTAAAGACTTTGAAAAGGGTAAAAAATTATTCAATGTAAAGTAAATGTGAGTTTTAGATACCGGATATTTCGTTCATGGGGAATTTTATCACTATCAAAGGAATATCAATGTAACCTTACAAGAAAATGGTAAACAAAGAGTGGCCCAAGATAACATCTGTAATAGAGATTCGTATATTCCATGGCTTATCTGGGTATTACCAATGATTTGTGAAGAAAATATCATTAATGTAAAAAAATAAACAAGATTAAATGGAAGGGAGTGACGTTTTTCTGGACTCAAGAATATGAGAAAGGCTTTACAGAGATCAAAAGAGGCTTATCACGGTGTCAATACTCACACTCTTGAAAAGTGTAGAACTATTTTTCCTATAAAATGATTCTTAAAATAAAAGTTGATTTTGTGTACTAATGAAAAATGATAAAGTGATAGCCTATGCCTCAAGTTAGTTGAAAATTAATTAGAAAAACTATCATATGCATGATCTGGATATAACAACCCTGCTCTTTATTACACACATAAATACGATTTATTACATAAAATTTCACTTAAGACATCTCTGAGGACCGAGAGGTCTAGTGTCTTTGGAAAATTAGGAACATTATATAACAACTTATAACTTAAAACACAACATCTTTATTGAAAACTTCTTTTACATGACCACAACATTTCTTCGTAAATAACATTGCATGAGATAACATAAGGACATGCATAAGAAAAGGGAGATCAATAATGCCTAGTAATGGAGTAAAGAAGGCATAAAATTAAGAATATAGTACATGTTAGGAAATAGGAAAATCAATAGAGCACAAGAGAAACATGAACATAAAGGCATGATATAGCATGATTATCATAACATGGAAATGTGACAATAACATTTAACATGATATTAGCATGATCCAAGGCTAATTGAACATGGAGCATGAGTAAACTGTCATTTCACTTGAATTAGAATGATTAAACCCTAATTTCACTTGACATATCATGATACTAATCTTTACCCAATGCATTGGAGCGCTATCATGGTTCCCTATTCTTAATCATTTCATTTCATGCATAAGTGTGCCACACAAATCATACTACATGGATTCATTAAACATCACCATTTATTCCAAGATAAAGGAATTCTGAATTAATACATGAAAATATATAATAAATAAGTAAATTTTCATAAAGGTGAATATCCTTGATAGAGAAATGGGCATGGTATTCACTACACAATAACTTTGTCCTGGAGAATCACAGTGAAATTTCGGCATCATATATAACGGTGTGACATAGGAATTCATAAAGATGGTTTATGAGAGAGAAAGGGCTATCTCATAATTTTTACATGAAATGGACAGTAAGGGGTGTCATATATACACATGTCCCAAAATATGAAATGGAATTTATATGCATCATATAAAAGAATTTATTGAATGTAAATTAGAAGAGAGAAATTCCTTATAGAATTTCGGTATGGTAATATGCATGCATGGGAGGTATTAATGAGAGATAAAGAAGTATCTCATCATTAAAACATAAATAGGGAAGTATGGGGGAGGTTAGAAATCATAACAAAACATTTTTAATTGAAATAAGGGTATAAAAATATAAATAAATTTGGACATAAATGATAAAGGAAGAAATCTCTTACTTGGAAGTGTGATCCCAAAAGATTGGGAGAGGATTAAGAGTGGATTATTGGGAGATTAGGGAGCCTTGGGAGGATTCTAGAGAGAAGATTGAAGAGTGGGTATGTGATTCAAGGAGTTTTATTGAATAGAAGTGGGATCTTGGGTGTGTTTATACAGGAAAAAAGAGGGGAATTCATTAATATTTCCCAATCATAGGTTTTGGAATCTATATAATTAAATACTTAAAACCCCAAACTAAACCATGGTTTTTACCCTTGTTTTTTCCAAAGGGGAGAGAAAAAATTATTTTATAAGTCTAATGGCCGAACTTCTTAAAATATTAGGCTTGCTTCTATGGAGGTGAGTAACAATCTCAAGGAAATCATTTGAAAAAAGTTAAATTATTTTATATGTCTTGGAGGGTCCACTAAGAAACCATAAAATTAATAAAACAAATCTTAAATAACATAATTTTAATGGTAAAACATATATTGGCCGAACATCCCTTTTATAGGAGACTTTTTGGACTCGGTTTCCTCAGCATTTTGCACCGTGGCTGGCCTCTCCTTGCCCAATTCCTCCTAAGCTAGATAGGGTTTCTTATGGAAGTGCAGTGTCGACCCGTGGTTGAAGTCCCACTTCTGTGACTTTAGAACTGCTTTCTCATCCCTGGTGTGTTCATTGGGATGTTTTTCAAATTCCTCGTGAGTGAATTTTATAGTGGCGATTTGATTAGTTTGAAGTGGGTCTTTCCCCCGGTGGAATGGTGAAGTTTCTTTGGTTTATGTTTTTTTTCAATTGATTTTGATTTTGGATGTGCTTCAGTTCATGTTGCTTCATTCATTCTTCAGTATTGGGATTCAATATGGTCTTCTATTGTATTCATGTATTTCTTGAGTTTTTACTACCAGTAGGTTGACCAGTTCTTCGGAATTTATAATTCACGAAGGTTGTTTTCTCTTAAGTGTGTTTTGGAAGTGGCTGGTTAGAAAGATGGGTTCTTCATTTTTGGATTTCTGGTTTGTGGCTCTTGATTCTATTTCCGATTGAGTTGTCTACGATTTAATTAACATGAAGAAGTATCAAGGGTGGTGCTACTGGTTGAAGTTGAATCGATGATTTTTTTAATTCGTGATAAACCCTGGAAATTTGGATGTGTTGTCATTGAAGCGTCGGTGTGGAGTTTGAATTTTTGAGTTCTCTTATGTCATTGTGGCCTTGATCCATGTGACTATGCATTCAGTTGGTGTAGAGTTTGGTGTGGAGTTTGAATTTGTGAGTTATATTGTGTCATTGTGTCCTTGATCCATGTGATTGTGCATTCAGTTGGTGTGGAGTTTGAATTTGTGAGTTCTCTTGTGGAATTGTGGCCCTGATCCATGAGATAGTGATTTCTGTTTATTTTCTTGGGACTTCCCTGGATGAGGTTTAGAGCTGGGAGCATTCTATTTCTCATCTCTATCTAGACTTGGATGTTTTGAGAGGTTATGACATTTTCCATCGGTACCAGACCCATGCATTATTGCACGAGACAGCTAGCCGAGCAGCTACGGGAAGGTGGATGCTTATCGTATTGTTTCTCTACTTGGGTAGGGATTTTCCTTACTCTTGAATTGTATTGTATTTGGTCTTGATGATCTTTGCCCATAGAGGCATGGTTTTTCTTTATGTTTTTGATGTCAATCTAGTTTCCCACTTTTTCCTCATAAGTTCTTTGAAATAAAAATTTAATTTTCAGTCAAAATTAAAACCGACATTTATCGAAAATTCATGGGTTTTGGAAAAAAACAACTTTCAAACCTTAAAAAAATTACAATTGAATTCATAAAAATTATATGATAATTTATATTTAGTAAAAAGTTATTTAGTAATAATAATTTATAGTAATATTATTTAATTCAAAAATCCATTAATTCATCAAAATAGATTTCTTAATTCAATATTATCTAAAAATACTATTTGTGCTTTAAAAATAATTTTAAAAGTATTAATAATAAAATGAATCAATATTCTTCATTTGATACAAATCAAATTCACATAATCATAGTGCTAGGGTCTTGTTACATAACCCCATATAATAACCACATAAAATATAAGAGTAAGGTGTGTGATGGTGACATAATCTTGGGTTGGCTCGAATAACATCACTTAGGTGGTAATCTCTATTATATTCCACTTATCTTGTAGGTGGTTCTGTTTAAGATTAACGCGTTGAAGCCCTTCTTGGGATTGGTTAAGAGTAAAGCTCAGGGAGGCCAGCACCTTTCCGAGCTCCGAGAAATGGGCTTCATACGGAGTAATTCTACTAGATGAGGCCATCACTTCATTTGTCTAAGTAAATTGGATTTATTAAAGCCCTATATTTATTCTAATAATGTGATCCCTATTAAACGACTATATTTACAATGGTAACAATTCTTAACGGTATTTTAAAATCCAAAAACATAAAACCAAATAAGTGAATATGTTTTACATTACCATTTTACATAATAACACATTTAATTAGATCAAGAGAAATTTTCGTTAATAAAAGTTTGGGTCATTACAGTCTTCCCCCTTTAAGAAATTTTTCCGTTGAAATTTCCTTTTCTCGCACTAAAATAGACTAGGGTAACTTTTCTTCATCACTTACTCTAATTCCCACATTGTCTCTTCAAACTTGTGGTTTTTCCACAACACCTTTATAAGGGGCATTGTCTTATTTCGTAGAATTTTTTCCTACAATCTAAGATCTTCACCGGATTCTCTTCATATAAGAGATTATTATCCAATGGCACCACCTATGGATTGAGTACATGTGATGGTCCAGGTATGTACTTCCTTAAGAGTGCTACGTGGAATACATTGTGTACTTGAGACAGGTTCGATGGGAGTGCTAGTCGATATGCCACTGCTCTAAGGTGATCAAGGATCTCAAAAGGGGCGATGTACCTTGGACTAAGTTTTCTATTCTTCCCAAATCTCATAACTCTCTTCCAAGGTGATATATAGAGGAATACCATGTCTCCAACATCAAAATATAGGTCTCATCATTGATTTTCATCATAGAACTTTTTTCGATTCTGAGAAGCTTTAATGTGTTGTTGGATGGTCTTAACCTTCTCCACCATTTCTTAGAACATTTCTGGACCTAACAGTTTTATCTCCCAAACTTTATCCCAACATTCCAGTGTTCTTCACCTCTTCCCATAAAGGGATTCATAAAGAGACATTTGGATTCCTTAGTGGAAACTGTTATTGTAAGAGAACTCAACAAGAGGAAGATGTTGATCCCATCCTCCTTTAAATTCCATTGAGCATTCTCTCAACATGTCCTGAAGTTTTTGGATAGTCCACTCAGATTGGCCCTCAGTTTGAGGATGATAATATGTACTAATTTTTAGCTTAGTATTAAGAGTGTGTTAGAGACTGTTCTAGAACATAGAGGTGAATCTTGGATCTTGATTGGATATAATAGAGTGTGGTACTCCATGTAGCCTTACCACTTATCTGTGGTATATCTGTGTTGGTTGATCCAATGAGAAATCTTCCCGAATTTCAATGAAGTGTGAATCCTTTTTAAGACGACGCATAACAACTCAGATATCATTGTTTCCTTTGGATTTCTTTTGAGGTCTGGTGACAAAGTCCATGGTGATGTTCTCCCATTTCCATGTTGGTATGGGTAATAGTTGCATCATCCCCTTATATTTCTGCCTTCCAGCCTTGACTTGCTAACATACTAGACAATTTTATGTATACTCAAAGATCTCCCTATTCATGTCATCCCACTAATAAATATCTTAAAGATCTCAATAAATCTTTGTGTTTCCTGGGTGAATGGAGAAATTCAAACTATGTGAATCATCCAAAAGTTAATTCTTTAACTGCATATTTGATGGAACACGTAGTCTTGTCCCAAATCTCACAATTCTTTCTTCATTAACATTGAACTATAAGGATTTCCCTTTTCTGATAGTTTCCACTTTCTTTTAATTCCCACATAATCCTTTTGAGAATCCTTTATCCTTTCCAAAAGAGACGGTTGAGAAATAATTTGTGAAAGGATTGATGATGTTCCCTTATTTATGATTCCCATGTCCAACTTCATCAAATCTAAGAAGATTGGATCCTTTTAAATTCTCATCAATGAAAGAATCACTGGTTCTTTTTTGTTAGAGAATCTTCCACCTTATTCATTTTCTCAGGGTGGTAATGGATTGAGTAGTCATAGTCTTTGATCAGCTCTATCCATCTTCATTGGCGCATATTCAACTCTTTCTGTGTGAATATATACTTGAGGCTTTTGTGATCTGTTTATATTTGACACTTCTCCCTAAAGAGGTTATGTCGCCAAATTTTCAAAGTGAAGATTGCTACATCCAAATCCAGATCATGGTTTGTATAGTTTTTTCTCATGAACATTCAATTTCCTAGAAGTATAGGCAATGACATTTTCATTTTTCATCAACACACAGCCCAAATCCTTCTTCGAAGCATCACTAAATACTACAAAAAGTTCTCCACTTGTGGGTAGTGTAAGGATGGGCATAGTGATAAGCCTCCTTTTCAACTCCTTAAAGATATATTTTCATTCATCACTCCATGAAAACATGAGTCCCTTCAGGGTAAGCTTGGTAAGAAGGTTGGAAAATCATGATAAAGTTTTCACAAATCAGCAATAATATCTAACTTACCGTAGGAAGCTTTGGATATCCATCACTGATGTTGACCTCAACCATCACTTAATTGTAGTTGTCTTGGATGAATCCATAGATTTCCCATTGCTTGTGATGATATGACCCAATAATGAAACTTCCTTCAACCAGAAAACACACTTTCTATAATTTTCATCGAGCTTCTCCTTTCTCAAGGTCTCCAGTACAGTTCTTAGATTCTCCTCATTCTCCTCCTTGGTTTTTTTGAGTATATTAGAATATTGTATATAATGAATACCACAAATTTGTTGAGGTAATCTCTAAATAATCTATTCATCAAGTCCATGAAATTTTTGGATCATTAGTGAGTCCGAAAATCATTACTATGAATTCATAGTGCCCATACCTTGTACAAAAAGAACTATTGGGGATATCCTCATTCTTCACCCTTACTTGGTAATATCCCAACCACAAAGAAAACTTGGATAATTATTGTGCTCCATGTAGCTGATCGAATAATTCATCAATTATGGGAAAAGGATACTTGTTCTTTATCATGATTTTTTTGAGCTCACGATAATCCATAAAAAGGTGCACTGACCCATCCTTATTCTTGACGAAGAGGACTGGTGAAGCACTTGGATGTATAAACCCTTTATCCAGATTCTTTTGTATTTGTTTATTTAGCTCCTCAAGCTCCGCAATAACCATTATATATGGAGTCTTGGTTATTGGCAATTCCCCAAGAATAAGATCAATCGAGAATTCAACATCTCTACTAGGAGGAAGACCAAGTAATTCCTCAGGAAACACTTTAGCAAAATCCCTCAAAATAGGCATGTATTCAAAGATGGTTTCTTCCTTAGTCTCAATCAGATGAGCAAGATACGCATGCTCATAGGGAAGTAATATCAATTATTGATATGATGGTGGTAAAGAAGATTCATCCTCTTCCTTGCATTGGTATAGAATCAGGGGTCGATTCTCCATATGGAGAGTGATTTCCCTCTCATGGAAATTTATGTTGGCTCTATATAGGGAAAACCATTCCATTCTAAGAATTTCATAAAATTACACCATAGGGAGTATGATGAGGTTTTTTGGGAAGTTCAATCCCCAAATTCTGATATAGGAGAAATTATATTCATGGGTTGCAATGATTGCCCCATTTGCTGTTCTCATCAAAATATCTACATCCATGATTTGTGGTGATGTTGGGATTGTTCTACTAAACATTAGTGATATAAAAGAATGCAAAAAACCAGAATAAAAAAGTATGTTCGCTATTATTGAATGAATAACTAGCGTACCTATCACTACTTCATTGTCGAGGTTTTCTTTGGCGGTAGTGACAGAAAAATATCGTCCTTGCTGTCTTAGAGGTTGTTGGTTTACCCCGAAAAAACTTGTCTTGGGGAACTAGTTTTCAAAGTTCCCTGGTTCTTTATAGTTGAATCAATAAACAATGCGTTGAGGTTCGAATGAAGCATTCCTCTCCTCTTTCACAATAGAGGGTTTTTCTTTTTGGCAGTTAATAGCGAGGTTCCCTTCTCTTCCACACCTAAAGCATTTACTCATCCCCTTCAAGAAATTTCTGAGGTACTTCCTTCCATACCTTTAGAAAGTGGGGTTCTAAAATTTCTTAGCACCATTGGATTTATCCATCAGATTTCCAAAATTAAAGTTTGCTTCCCACTTCGTATCCCCATGATACCCCTGATATTTTCTGATCTCCATTTTGACTTTGAGGGCATAGTGGACAATTTCCTTATAGCTATCAAAGTCACAGATCTCCAGGGATTTCCGTAGTCTAGGTTACAGACCACTGAAGAAGTGGTCAACCTTACATTCGAGGGTAACATCAAAGCCGAAGGCGTATCGTGCGAGCCTTGTGAAGTTTTCGTTGTACGCTCTGATCGATTTGTCTTCTTTTTTGATTTTGGTCAAGTAAGTCCCTTTCTATATTAAGTCGGAGGGTACGAGGAAAACATGTATCAAAAAATATTTTTCGGATGTCCAATTCCAACACCTCGATCTCTTCCTAAATCTTTGTATTTTTGAACAATGTCCACCATTGATCAGCTTCACCCTCCATATGATAAGAATATAGAAGGACCTTCTCTTGTTCAGGACCTTAAAGGATGGAGAAGATCTTTTCAATGGAGTTTATCCATTTTTCGGCAATTGTGGGATCTAATGATTCAGTAAAAGTAGGAGGCATTTGTCTCATGGAGCTCTTGATTTTGGATTTTTCTTTCTTGGGGGGGGGGGGTTGAATGTTCCTCTTGACCCATGATTCTGTTCCAAAATTGAGTTACCTATGAGGGTATCATGACAATGTTTGCGATTCCCACTCCCATCAGATTGGGCATCTCATTAGAACCGTCATCACATTGATCTTCACATCGGTTGTTATCTCAAGTCCTCCTATTACTAGCCACTGGCTGGAAAAAAGGAATGTTAGGGGTAACATATAAAGAGGAATCCAATGACTAAAATTGATAACTTATAAAATACATTTATTTCCCTAACTTATGAATTTATAGTCTTGAATCTATGTTATCCAAGATCTACTTCCCAAAATATATTCTTTGGGTGAATTTTTTTATTCCTTTAATAATTTTTCATACTAATATTATAAATTTACCAAAGAATATCCTCCAGGAGTGTCGTAACCAAGAGTGCAGCAAGGTCGGTTTTCGTGCACCAGTTCCCATTTGAGTCTATCTCAAAGTGGTGTTTTTGGGTTTTACCCCTAGATACATCTGTGCCAGAGATTCCTCTACTTGTTCGTATCCAGAAATGGATGAATTTTTTTGATAAACCACTTACTATATACTCAACAAAATTTAGAAATGTTTTTATTATACATAGTCTTATCCCTAAGGCTTTCACTTGGGTTTTCTAATCCTAATCCCAAAAATAACTAAACATATCATATGATACCAACTATAACAACCCTGCTCTTTATTACACACATAAACATGATTTATTACATAAATTTTAACTTAATACAACACTAATGATCAAGAGGTCTAGTGTCCTGGTAAAATTAGTAACATTACATAACAACTTAGAACCTAAAATAGAACATCTTTATTGAAAACTTCTTTTACATGACCACAACATTTCTTCGTACTTAGAATTGCATGGGATAACCTGAGGACATGCATAAGAAAAAAGTGAGCTACAAATCCCAGTACGGGAGTGAAAAATTCATAACATAAAAAATATAGTACATTATAGGTCATCGGAATATCAATATATCACAAGAGAAACATGAACATAAAGGCATGATATATCATTATTATCATAATTTGGAAATGTGGAAACACCATTTAACATGATATTATAATGATCCAAGGATAATTGAATAATGAGAATGATTAAACCCTAATTTCACTTTAATTAGAATTATTAAACCATCATTTCACATGACGTATCATGATACTAATCTTTACCCAATGCATTTGATCGCTATTAGGGTGTACCCTTCTTAATCATTTCATTTCATGAATAAGTGTGTCACAAAGATCATACAACAGGGATTCATTAAACATCATAATTTATTCCATGATAATGGAATGTGAAATTTATACATGAAACTATATAATTAGTATGTAAATTTTCATAAAGGTGAATACCCTTGATAGAGAAATGGGCATGGTATTCACTACACAATGACTTTGTGTTGGAGAATCACGGTGAAAATTTCAGTAGCATAATAACATGATACAGGAGTTCCTAAAGATGGTTTATGAGAGAGAAATGGGTATCTCATCATTTTTACATGAAATGGACAGTAAGGGGGTCATATAGACACATTTCAAAACATATGTAATGGAATTGAGATACATAATATAAAAGAATTTCTTGAATGTAAATGAGAAGAGAGAAATTCTTTACGGAATTTCTGCATGGTAACAGGTGTGAATGTGAGACATTAATGAGAGAGAAAGTGGTCTATAATCATTAAAAAATAAGGATGATAGAATGGGGGAGGTTCAAAATCATATCCCAACATTTTTAATTGAAAAAAAGGTATAACAATATAAGTAAATTTGGACAAAAATGAGAAAGGAAGAAATCCCTTACTTGGAAGTATGATCCCAAAGTCTTAGGAGTGGCATGAGAGAGGCTGAATGAGAGTTTGGGGAACCTTGGGAGGATTATAGAGAGAGTAGGGAAGAGTAGGGACGTGATACAAGGGTTTTTAGTGAAGAGAAATGGGAGCTTGGGTGTGTTTATATAGGAAAAGAGGGGGGAATTCTTAAATATTTCACAAACATAGGTTTTGGAATCTATATAATTAAATATTTAAAACAACAATCCAACCCATGGTTTTAGCCCATGTATTTTTACAAAGGGGAGTGGAAAACATTATTTTATAAGTCCAATGTCCTAAATTTTTAAAATATTAGGATTTCTTATGGGGAGGTGAGTCACACTGTCAATGAGATCATTTTAAAAAGTTAAAATACTTTGTATGTCTTAGAGGGTCCACTAAAGCACCATAAAATTAATAAAACAAATCAAAAATCACATTATTTTAAAGGTTAAAAATATACTGGCCGAAAAACCCATTTATAGTATTTTATTAAATTACTATTGGGTAATTATGATGTCATAAATCACATTATATATTTAAACAGTATTTAATTTTTACCAAAAAAATCGAATGTCTCATAAAATTATAAAAAATTAACCGTTAGATAATTTCGACGTCTTGAATCCAAAAATTATATTTATTTTAACTAAATAATTTTCTAATTAAGTGGGTTTTATATTTTTTTAAACCCGACATTTATAAAAAATTCATGGGTTTTGGAAAAAAACATCTTTCAAACCTTAATAAAAATTACAATTGTATTCATAAAAAGTATATGATCATTTATATTTAATAATAATTATTTAGTAATGAAATTTTATTAAAATATTATTTAATTCAAAAATCCATTAATTCCTCAAAATTTATTTCTTAATTGAATATTAACTAAAAATTCTATTTGTGCTTTAAAACCCATTTACAAAGTAATAATAATAAAATGAATGCATATTATTTATTCTATATGAAACTAATGAACATAATAATAGTGATAGGGATTTGTTACAAAACCCCTTATAACACCTCCATAAGTCCTAAGGGTAAGGTGTGCGATGGTGACAAACTCTTGGGGTGGCTTGGATAACATCCCTCAAGTGGTAATCTCTATTAACTTCCACTTCTCTAGCAGGAAGTTCTGTTCAAGCTCAACATGTTGATGCTTAGCTTGGTATTGGTCGAGATTAAACCCCAATGATGCCAACTCCTTTATGATCTCCATCAAATGGGATTCATATGGAGCAATTCTAATGGATGAGGCCATCGCTTCCTTTGTCTGTGTAAATTGGATTGGTTAAAGCCCTATATTTATAATAATCATGTGATAACTATTTAACTTCTATATTAGCAACATTAAAAATTCTTAAGGGTATTTTAAAATTATAAAACAAAAATCCAAGGAAGTGAATATTTTTTACATAACCATTTTACATAATAACACATTTAATTAGATCAAGAGGAATATTAATTAATAAAATTTTCGGTCGTTAAATTGGATTTGGTTAATATGATCTTCGCATTGAAAATATAGTGGCAATATATCTATAGGGGGAAGTGTGAGATATATACAGATCACAAGAGTCTCAAATATATATTCACATAGAAGTATCTAAATATGCACTAGTGATGATTATTATAGCTCATCAAGGATTATGAATACTCAATTAAATATCATCTTAGTAAGGAAAATAAGGTGGTGGATACTCTAGGTAGAAAGAATCATGTATGTTTATCAATGATGATAATTGATAAGGATCCAATCTTCATAAAATTACAATGGATGTACATGGGATTCATTAAGGGAGGAACATCATCAATCCTTTCTCAAATTATTTCTCAACCATCCCTCTTATAGAAAATAATGGATGCTCAAATAAATGTTGTGGAAATTCAAAAAATGGTGGAAGCTATCAGAAATGATAAATCCGTTGAGTTCAAGATTGATAAGGATGGGTTATTAGATCTGGGTAACGATTATGTATACCATCCAATCCAGAGATAAATAATAATATTTTTAATGACGCGCATAACATAAATTTCTTCATTCACTCAGGGAGAAAAAATATGTATCGAGATCTCTAAGAGAACTATTGGTGGGATAATATGAATAAAGAGATATTCTGAATATTTATAAAAGTTCATGGTATGTCAGAAAGTGAAGGATGAAGGGAAAAGGTCTAAAGGGTTGATGAAACCATTACCCAGACCAATATGGGAATATGAAAACATCACCATGGACTTTTTCACTTGATATCCACATCCAGATGGAATAATTCTATATGGGTTATTGTGTATTATCTTTCAAAGAAATATTGAATTATATCTATTCGAGAAGAATTATCATTGGATTAACTTGAATTGATATATATCAAATATGTGTTAAGGATTCATGGAGTACCACGATCTATTGTATCTGATTGAGATACGAGATTTACATCAAAGTTATGGAATAGTCCACAACATTATCTAATAAATGGGTTGAGCTTCAGTATATCCCATCATCCTCAAACTAACGGCCAATTAAAGAAAATTATTTAGACATTTGAATACATATTGAGAGCATGTTCTATGGACTTAAAAGGAGGATGGGACCAACATGTATCTTTAGTAGAGTTATCTTTCAATAACAGTTTCCACTCAGGTAGAGAAATGTCTCCATTTAAAGCCTTTTATGGGAAATGATGTATAACTCAAGACTGATGGGATGAAGTCAGTGAACGTAAGCTAGTAGTACCTGAAATGGTTGAATAAATGGTAGAGAAGGTGAAAACCATTCAGAAACCAATCAAGGTATCCCAAATTCAATAGAAGAATTATATATAAAATCATCGATAGTACATAGATTTTAAGGTTAGAGACATGGTATTCCTATGAATATCTCCATGGAAGAAGGTCATGAGATTGAGGAAGAAAGTAAAGATAAGTCCCATGTACATCGCCCCATTCGAGATTCTTGATCGTGTTGGAGATGTGCCCTATTGATTAGCACATCCACCAACCATGTCTCAAGTACACAATGTATTCCACATATCCTTCTTAAATAAGTACATACTAGATCCTTCACATGTACTGAATTCATAGGTGGTACATTTGGAAAATGATCTTTCATACGAGGAGTATCCAGTTAAGATCTTGGATCGTAGATATAATGTTCTATGCAATAAAACTACCTATATGATCAAAGTACTATGGTGGAACCATAAGTATTAAGTGGAAACATGGGAACCAGAGGAAGTGATAATGGAAAATTACCCACAACAATTTTCAACATAGAATGTAAAATAAAATTTTGTGGGCAGAACTTCACAAGGGTGGAAGAATGTAATGGCCCAAAGTTTTATCAATGTAAATTCCATTATTATAATTATTTGATATACTATAATGGAATAAAATCAAATTAATAACACAATACAAACTTTGTGAATGTTTAATGAATGAAATAAAATGCATTTATAGAAGTTAAGGAACATATACCAAAGGAATATTAACTTTACCTTTGGAATAGTAACATTACCCTTATGATTAGTAAACCAGACAATCGAATAGTAAACTCACAAATAAAAGTGTAAATAAAATTTATATATCTTATAAGTGATAATATGATATAATTATAGCATAGTATAAGTAAATAAATAAATTAATAATTAATAATTATGTGTCAGTATTTTTTTAAGTCATAATTACTTAATTACAATTTGATGACTAAATTGATATTTTAAAAGAAAATTTATTTCCATAAAATGTACTCATAAATTTTTATTTTTATGAATTATGATTATAATTTTATTTTATGATCCCTTAGTAAATTTTTCAAAGTGTAATAATATCAGTTATAATTTTAAAATCTGTATTTTTCGTATAAATTATGATTTTAATTAAAAATTAAATTTCACATATTTAAAAAATTATTTTTAAAAAATGGATTTAATTTTTGAATTGCATGTGTAAAAAAATGGTTAAGGTGAATATTTGAGATTTTTCTGAAATACATGAATTATGGGTGAATAGTGAAATATGATAACTTATAATATTTATACATTATACATTAAATACATTATTCTGGAGTCATATTTGAGGTAATAACCATAATATATAAATTTATTTTATTATTTTAATATTTTTTATTATAATTCTCAATCTATTCATAGTCTTGATCCTAAATAATAAACTAATGATTAAGATAATGAGAAAAAACCCCTCTCCTCCACTATAAATACTACGCCTCACCACATATTCTCCCCACAACTCTCAAGCCTTGATCCATGCAAAATTTCTTCTCAAATATAATCCCAATACCCTCCCCCACATCAAGTATCTTTTGTTCTAAAGAAGAGAAAAAAACTAATCCCCTAACGAGGTTCTCAAAAAGAATGAATCAAGAGGTAAAACCCTCTTCCTTTTCTTTTAATTTTATTCAAGTTCTTTTCTTTTCTTTTTCTCTACTCACCTAACCTCATTAAAATCAGTATGATAACTCTATTACCATAAATATACTATAATTTTGTTATGATAATGGAATAATTCATCATGATATCTTTTTTCCCTTCATTTCTTACTAAAAAAAGAAAAAATCACCAGTGATGTGTTAATTTATCACATTCAAGGATGATGGAGTTTTCAATTTCCATTATTGTCTTCCAAGATGGACATAAAACCATTTTGATGGTTTAACCAGATTATAATATATTTGTTATATCTTATCTAATTTTATGGAATCATTTTTTACATAGAATATAAATTTATAATATAGAATGAGTTCATTGTGATCGAAAAACCACCAAAATAAACTCTAAAGATTACCGTTAACTATTTATCTAACGATTCATCCTCATACCATAAAACAAAATTATATATAAGAAAAATTTAACCTATGGAAGATCATTAATGACAAATTATTTTAATTCTTTATAATTATCCCAAATTTACACAACCTTTCATACATGTCTACAAGTAAACCGATCTTGAAAACCAAGGAAACTAATGCTCCCAAACGATGAAATTGAAAATATTAACCCATTAAAAGGGAATAAATGAACATAATAAAGTTATAATAAATCTAATAAATATATAAATTATCATTGAATTATTAATGAATGAACTTAATTTGATTACCCAGGACATTAAGATCATGTAAGGAACACCTTTAGAATTAAGGTAAGGGATTCTTCCATAACCTCTATTATTCCTTTGGGTTATTCTTTTTCTATTTTTAAACAAATTAAATTCTATTTTATTTTTTATGTACATCTTATAAATATTATGTATATGTTATAAAATCATGTATTATGATCCGTTCATCCTTATTTTTCCGGTATATGCATGCTTTCAAAAAAGGTTCCTTACTCAATTCATCCCTATAAGTAAGCCAAATTTAGGGGAACTTCCCAAATTATTACCCATTTTAAAATGAATTTCATAATCTATTTTAATATTGAGTATATTTTATAAAATCTCACTTTTTATTATGAGAAAATTAATGGTTCACTTATGGTTTTATATGAAATATTATTCCATTTTTCAACTTTAAGTTCTCTTTAATATTTTTCTTCAACCGCACTAAATTGTTTTATTTATAATGTTTCATAAATGCCATTTTTTACATGTATTCACTACAGTTTGATATCACTTATAATGATATATGCCTATTTTTCCTTACGAATGTCCATTTATGATTTAAATCCTTTCTTTCATGGACACCATTGTGATAATCTCTTATGTTATGCCTTTTCAAAAGATTATGATACCCAATACTTACCATGGGTAACACTTATGTTTACAATTGATTCCTTATGTATGATTCTTCATGTGCTAAATAAATTCATGAACCTGTTATGATCAGTTCACCCATATAGATCTCCAATTCACTGGGTAATGTTTAGTCTAATGAGATTTTATGTTAAATGATATTGGTGGTTAGCCTTGGCTCGTGCTCCATGTGAAACAGTCATGGAAGTTAGCCTTGACTCATGATCTTCTATTTGTAATGAGCCTTGAAACATGCTAAACTCATGTTTTATATTTGTTACAAATTATTATGATTCCATTATTATATTATCCCATGTTATATATATTATTATTCCTTATGTTTAATCATGTTCCATGCCTTTTTATATCATTATGTTATGCCTTGTAACCCATGTTTAATATTTATTTTAATGTTTAATTCCTTACTGTGATTTTTAGCTCATCTCTTTTTTCATGTATTTCCCTGAGGTTATCCTATACCGATGTATGGTATCCAAAGAAGTTAGGATATATTTATTAATATTAAATAATATATGTCCTTATTTTGGAATCATGATGTTTAATTATGTACATAATCTCTAAGACACTAGACTTTATGATCCATGGCCTGTATTTTGATGTTTAATTATGCCTGAAATCATTTTATTATATGTGTAAACGACTAGGGTCTTTTGAATATTTGGGTTATGTTCCATAATTTATGTTTTCTAAATCTTGTTTCTAATGTTGCTTGTACTCTTCATTTGATAACAACTGTAGTGCCCTGACCAAAAAATCCCAAATCTGGTGAATTATTTTATTACATTGGCATGATGACAAGGAATGGAATCCCAAATGACTGACCAGTGTATTATTTTTGGAAATCAAAATTACATACATGAAATCCATTTTACAATGGGTAGAAAATATATTTCATACAAAAGTAAAATTTCGATATCCTTGAAACTCATTCATAGGATTCCTCTTCATAACCAGGGGAAATGAAAGGTGATACAGGAGAGATCAATTTCTAATTATGGGTAATTATAGTGGAAGTAAACATGAATCAATAAAAATAATAAATATATAAGGGTAAATAAGTAAACACACTGTCCATTTAAACAAATGGATAAGGCATAATCAATATGGCGATGTATATAACTGAAACACATTCCATATAATCAATAATATGAGAATGAATCTTAACCATGGATATTCTAAATTATCAAATAATCTCATGGAATAACAATAAATGAATTCATAATGATGGAATACATGATGATGGAATAGAAGATATATATTTAATAGAAAAGTAATTTCCAAAAAATTATTACAACAAAGTTATTGTTTCAATAGAAATTTAATAATCACAAAAGTGAGTGAGATTGAAAAGGTAACTTTTACCACTTGATAATTTTCATTTAAATCCCCTTTGGATAAGATAAATAAAATTAAAACCCAAAATACCATTAAGATAAATGGATTCATTTTATAATATATTAAAGGGATCATTATATACTTCATAGAAAATAAGTATGTGGTGATTATGACATTTATATAATATGTATAAAAAGTGAGATGAAAATCCCTTACCTTGAGTCTGACTTGTCACATGTGTCTTTATCTTCCTGAATAATAAAGATGTTTTAATTTTTTACATGAATCATACCCGTTTTCAGGTTTATTATTACTTTTACTTCTTGTATTGCAATACTAATTACAGCTAGTTAAGCAATTAATTTTATGGTGGGTGTTTTGACCAAATTTGGTTCTTGTGTTAAAATTGACTTTGGTAGGTAGACTATAATCAAATAGGTCATTATATAAATATTTATAGAATAATAATAATGAAATAATTATCATATTTAAAAATTAATTATACTTTTAAAACCAATCATGAAATATCATTATGGAAAATGAACCAACATTACAATCATAGAGATGGTTGGCCATACATATGCATGTGTAACATTCCAATTTTTTAATGATCATTATAGAATGAAAGTAAGTAACATTATTTAATTTATGAAAGATAATTATATCATAAATATAATGTCATTTAATCATATATATTTATATATATAATTATTTTTATGTAAAAGTAGTCACATAGCATCGAGGAGGTGGTAGTCCACAAGTCCACGAACGACGCTATCACATTTTTTAGCGTGTGAAAAGGGTAAAAATAAAATGATATGTTATATTTACAGAAAGGTAATTGTCACACCCGCCTTTTCGAAATAATTTTCATTTTATTATTTCTTGGCTTCAGTTCCTCACTCCAATGTTCGGGCTGGGTCCCAGTTTAATTTTTTTTTCTGACATTTAATATGTTTAGTGGGGTTTAGACCCGTGTGCAGTCACCGCAAAGTGGGCGGCAGCCACGTCGTTAGCTCGGGTTCCACACAAATGTTTAATTATTAAAATAAATAATGTTTTATATAAATAAGGTAGGTTGAATGTTTAAATTGTAATAGGAATAATGTTATTATTTAATTAATAATAATATTATTACTAAGGTGTTATTATTATTATTATATATTATTATTATTATTTGTATTATTATTATTATTATTATTATTATTATTATTTTTATAATTATAATTATAATTTTTATTAAATTTTATTAATATGATCTTTATTATTGTTATTTTTATTATTATTATTATTGGTTTTATTATTATTTTTATTATTATTATTATTATTATTTGTATGATTATTATTATTATTATCATTCTGGTATTATTATTATTATAAATATTATAAATATTACTATTATTATTATTATTATTAATATAATAGAAAAAAATCTAACCATAATTCTACCCAAGGGGCCCCCTATCCTACCCCTTCCCCATCGTGATCCAGCCGCCCCCTGGTTCCCTACACAGCACCCCGGTCGGCCCCGACCTCACCGTCTCCTGCCTCCCATGCTATGAGCTCGCCCAAGATCCCACCCCTGCCCTCGCCTCGCCTCCCATCACCCCAGCCACCTCACCCTCCTGCCACGATCCAGCCCCAAGCACCTCATTGCCCCCATCCTTTGCCCGAAGGACCCCGTTCCCCTCAGCTCTCCTCCGATCTGACCTGTCCTCCCAACTACTCTTGGCCTCAGTCCCGCATCGACCCTCTCCTGTTATGGCCATGCCGCATATTCTCCCAACCACCTCACCCTGCCGCTCGTACCCAGCACCTGACCTCTTGCTCGCCCTCCAAGTTTGATAACCCCTAACCGCCCTCACAATCCCCAACTCCAGACCTCCGCGTACATCTGACCTTCTTCAACCCTTCCTTGCCATCTCCGGCCAACTTCCTCGTCCCACTTCACATCCTACCCGACCGTGCTCCGACCCCCCTCGCTATTTCCCTTTACCAACAGCCCGAAAACCCCCTTGCCCTCCTTGCTTCGGACCCCGCTAGCCTCGTCGTGCCTCATTCGTGATTTCTCCCCCACTCCAGCCGACATCGACCTCCTCAGGTATATATAATTTATTCATTTAGTTATTTATTTATTATTTCATTTAGTTATTTATTCATTTTTAGTTATTTATTCATTTATTTTTTTATTTATTTATTTATTATTTTATTTATTTATTTATTTATTCTTTTATTTATTTATTTTCCCTTCATTTCATATTTTTTGTTTTTATTTAATTTAAATAAATCCTAATACTATCGCAGGTTGTGTGTAGTGTGTGTTTTATCATTGTTCAGCATGCGCGGTTAGTTCGTGAGGGATTGTTCTACCTTTCTTTAGAGTTTCGTTGCGGTCGCTTTCCATTGAGGTAAGAATTTCCTTGATTCCCCTTTCCGAATCAATTTATTTGATGCTTGTGCATTTTAATAATTTTTTATATATGGTCTGCACACTGGTAATGTGTGTCATTTGATTGTTATGGTGTAGTTATGGTAGTTGAATGTGCTAAAGATAGTTTTGAATCTATTCTTTATTTATGCACATACACTTTCCCCTGTTTTAATAAATTTCTAGACATGTTTGACACGTTTTATAAAATAGCACGTTTTTACTAAAGTTTGAAAATGCTCGTTTGATAAACTCTTGGGAAAGTGGAGTTGCACATGACTTTAGAAACATTTTGGAAATTTCTTTGGTAAGTGTATTTTTGGTAAATTTGTTTTGGTGCGTGAACCTTATAGAATGTGTGTTTGGTTGGTTTTTTGAAAATGATTTTGGGTTGGTGTTTGGCATAGGGGATTTTTGGCACATTTCATGGAGTGACATGTTTTACTCAAATTTGGAATGAAAAATGTTTTAAAGGAGAATGTCGTCTGAAACATTGAAATATTTTGAAAGGTACGAAAGTAATTTTGAAGGGTTTGAGTATGAAATTGGTTTTAAAGTGGGATCCATATGTGGCATTGGTGGAATTGTGATAAAAGACTTTATTTTATTCATTTAAAACCTTTTATTGTTTGTTTGAATGATTTATTAAATGATTCTTTTGATGTGAATCATGGGTGAAAGGTGTTTTTGTGTATGTTTAGGTTTGTTTTGAAAGTGAATGGTAACTTTGTGAAAATGGTCCTTGTTTTCTAAATGATTTTTGCGTCCCTTTGTATGAATTACTGGAATGGTTTTAATGTGTTCATTAAAACTTGGTTGTTTAGCTTTGAAACGTGTTTTTGTGTGAGTTTTAGAGTGTTAAAGGACCATTTGAGATAGTATACTTTGAAATGGTTTTAGAAATGATTTGAAACTATTTTGGTAAATGTATTTGGGTGTATAAACATGAAGTCCCATGTGGTGTTGTATTTCTAAAGGTGATGTTTTGTGGTGATTTTTGAAAAGAATGTGATTCAGAAAATGTGAATGCCTGGTTGGAGACTTAAGGTGTTTTAAAAGATGGTTTTAATGATTATGTGATGTGAAGACCCAATTTTTTTTAACGGAATAGATAAATTACTGATCAAGGAAACCAGGATTACAAATCCAATCAGGGAACAAGTTCACCCAAGAATGATCACCCCCAACATTTCCCAAAGTGATCCAAATGATGGGCTCTCGAATTACCATCTCTTCTGATAATCGAAAATTTGCATGCATCGAAACCATCGGTCAGGGACCAAATCTTCCTCAAGATGAGGCCAAAAGTTTGGGAATCCTCATCTTTTGTTGAGAGAGCATTCACCACTTCGAGGCAATCGGACTCCACCAGGATCTTGGGCCAACATTTTGAATGGGCAAAAAGAATCCCCTGGAGGATGGCCGAGGCCTCAGCCACCACAGGGTGCCATGAGTTAGGCACTGCCCTACACTGAGCTTCCACAATTTGGCCAAGGTTTTTATGAATAATGAGCCCAATGCCGACCCTTGAGTTATTAGAGATAGCAGCATCTGTATTAATCTTGAAGAAACCCTTAGGGGGGGAGACCAAAAGGGAGCCGCTCGTCGGGTGTGGCACGAAGAATGCACCGCTTCACTTTTCTTCCATCCATTCATCCACTCCAAAGCTCTATCCACCCATAGATGATCAGGGGTCACCTTACTTTGGAAAATGCATTCATTCTGTCGAGTCCAAACCAACCAAGAAATTGTGCATATCATCCTAACCACGCTCGGGTCCAGAGAAGATACCCATTTAGTAAGGTTTGGGACCAACCCAATTGAAATATCAAAGAAAATTGAAATGACTGAAAGTGTATTTGGGGGTGATCCTGTCTAGGGTAACCCTTTATGGGTGAATGCATACGAAGCATCCGTGTTTGGGGAAGGAAAGTGTGGTGAGATGAGTCACGCATGCGAGGGCATTCCTAATTACACAGTATTATTGTAACCACCATGGGTTCCTGGATGTCTTCTATATGATTGAGTGATGGTTTCTGATCAACCCTGATTAGACGGGTTTGTACCCCCTGGATTTTTTGTTAGGCCAGGCAGGATTTGCCACTGGATTGGTCAGTTTAGGGCGGCCAGTTGGTTATAGACTTAAGAGATTCACCATACACCGACATGTGGTTTCCAAACCAATTATGTCCAAGGGTATTCTAGGTATGTTTAGTATCACCCATGGTTACTGGATTATTTACATTTCTTGTTTACATTCCGTTGCACTAGTTTATTTTTATTTTTTACACTTTACTTGTTTTACTCTGACTCAGTTTTGGTACATTCTGTTTTGGATTTTATTTATAGAATGACAAATTATTTTGGAAATGGTATGTAGCGTGTGTTTATTTTTAAATGGGAAAAACACATTATTTACTTTAAAATGTGAAAACCCTAATTTTATATTTGTATTTCAAACTTGTGTCATTAGATTGTTTTGGGAAAGGGAATGCTTGGATTCTGTGGTTATATTTGGCATCCCTACTGAGCATCTCGGTGCTCATGCCTATCATATTCTTTCAGTTGAAGGTTAAGTTCTTGTTCAGGTTCCTGGTTCAGCAGCTCAGTGTTGGATCAGGCTTGAGTCTGAGTTGGGTGGTGACCTAGAAGGTCACAAGAGGTATGTTTGGTTTTATTTTCTTTCAGCAGATAGTTTTCATTTTTATCTTTAGTTCTGTTTATCTGTTTATCATTTTCTCATCATCCAAATCATTCCGAATAGTTATTTTTTAATGCCTGACAGTAGTTTCCAGCCCATGGGTATTAGGAATTCCCCTCGGGCCGTGTCGCAGACCATCTTGGGTGATCGGTTCAGGGTTGACCCGAGTTGGTTTGTGACAGTAATTATGTCATAAATATATAATTTATTTCATTTATTTCACATATTTTTAATTAAAACCATCCTTACTACCTTACATGTAATGTCTGAATGTATCACATCACTTTGAGGAGGCGGTAGTCCAAACATACACAGACAAAGTTATCAAATTTACATCAAATGAAATGATTAAATTTGTGTGTTTTATAAGAATTAAAGAAGCATAAACATATAATAAATATTTTATATATCATATATAGATAATGTTACAATCATAATTCCCATCAATGAAAGGCGGTAAAGAAAAAATGGATGACATCGTTTCATGAGGTTGTAGTTCTCTGTACATGAATTGTATGTCTATTATCCGTTTCATTGATGTGTGTGTCGGTTTGGGTAAAAACCACAACATAAAATAATTTTAGTATATCAAGGATAATAATATTATTATATAATAATGGAATAATATGAAATTAATTTGTTTATAAACAAATAAAAAATAAATTCACATTGATAATTGTTACCTCTTTTTATGGTAACTCCTTTTGGTTTGTACCAAATGGATTTATTGGTTTTCCTTATACATAATTTGAGGGTTCTAGGATGAGTGGAGGGGTTTTTAAGCATATTTTGGTAGATTTTTTAAGATCCAATGTGGCATTATATTGGTGTAGAAGTGGAAGGGTTAATTAATTTTTATAGTGGTGGATGAGTGGTATTCTTGTAAATATAAAAATTTAAACACTATTGGCAGGTCTCCCTTACCTAATGTGCCTAAAAATTTAAAAATAATGGATTAAATTGAATTTATGGTCATGAAAATTTCCACCTCACAGAAATGATGTGCATTTTTATAATTTTATTCCTTAGTTTTTAAGTATCCATATATTTTTCATTTTATATTTTTATTTAGGTAACTAGTATTTAAAACTTTGTAATTTAACTATTAAGTCTAAATAAAGGTGGAATTTATTATAAATTATAGACCAACTTAATTTTAAATATGATACCTAATTTAAAAAATATAAATTTCATTTTTTATGGAAACTAATTTTAAAACAAGCGCATGTAACGCGCAAAAACACTCCTTTAACCCGAACCATGCTAATTTTTTTTACTATCTATGGGAAAATATATTAACTATAAAAGATAAATTTGTCCATTAATGGACGAAATTTAATATTTATTAACACTTAAAATTTACTTTTGAAAATATGTGTTTTTTATTAATTTTAATTCATTTAATAAAATACCAGTTATTGTAAAGTAACATTAATGCCAATTTTGACATTATTAGTTTAAAAATAATTTATAAATATCAAAAAATTATATGAATTAAAATATATTATGTTAACATATTTTTATAATGATATATTCATATAAAAAAATAATGGAACATAATAATTAATTAAATTTACTTTAATTTTAAAAAATTAAGCATCATTTTATTTATTTATTTATAAACTGAATAATAAATGAATTAGTGTTTGTTAAGAATTTAGTGTAATTATATCATCTATAAAAATTAAAGTTAAATTACCATGATAAAAAAACTCATTTAAAATTGAAAAGAATATTTATAATCGAAACTATGTATCTTCTTCAATACTCTAATGCTTTTTAAATGTTAGGGGAATGGAAGGTTACTTTTTTTCTTTTTTCCTTAGTTGAATTATTATATGGGTTAAATATATGATATTGTGTTCCACTATCTCATACAATTATAACCAATAGAGGATATGGTCGAAATATTGGAATAAAATTCATTTTAGGAAAGTTTAAATGTCATTTTAGACCCTCAGATTATGATTTAGTCCTTTCTTATGAATAATTTTACCTTAATAGTTGTAATTAATTTAAATTACTTTCACTAATAATTTTGGTGAAAAAACATTTTAATCCTATTAGACTATAAATATTATACTCATTTCAACCATGTATGTCTATTTTTTCAAATTCAATTCACATAAGTGGAAAAATTAAGTTTAATGCTTATCCTATAGACATGGGGACAAAGCAGGTTTTTAAAGTGAGAAGGTTAAAAATTTCATTAATTATTTGTAAGAACCTAAAAATTAATGAATAAAATTTCCTTTCTTTTAATTAAATGTTTTATGTTTTTAGAAGACACATGCACTTATTTTGTTTTATTATTAGATTTAAATGACTGTTAAGTATCATTATTATTGATAATATAGTCATTGAATAGTGATCACATGACTAATATAAATATAGGGTTTTAAAAAATCCTTTTGACACAAGAAAAGGAATTGATGGCCCCGATTAGTAGGATTGTTCCCTAAGAAGCCCATTTATCAGAACATCCGAGTGAGATATAATTTCTATGATTTTCCCTAGACCAAGACCAAGATGAGATCCAAAACTTAAGTTTCTGGGTTAATAAAGGTATATTTATTAATACCCAAGAATTATTATTATGTTTAATTTTTTTTATATAATAATTAATATACTTTTATTCTATTATTGTTACTTTGTAAATGATTTTTTAAAGAAAAAATATTATTTTTGGTAAATATTTTAATTCAATTAAGAAATTTATTTTTCATTAATTAATGTATTTTAGAAATTAAAAATATTTTAATAAAATATTATCCTCAAATTAGTTTTATTAAATATAAATTATCATATAATTTTTATGATGTCAATAGTAATTTTTATTAAGGTTTGTAAACTGTTTTTTGTCAAAACCCGTTAATTTTCAATAAATGTCATTTTTTATTTTAAAAATAAAAATTCACATATTTAAAAAAAATATTTAGATGATATGAATATTATTTTTGGAATCTGAATGTCGAAATTATCCAATCATGAATTTTTTAAATTTATCTGGGAGATTAGAATTTTTGGCTAAAAATTAAATATCATATAAATATAATGTGTATTTTATGACATCATAATTACACCAAAATGATGTAATATATAATATAATGGGTATTATAGGCCCAATATATATTTTCCCATTTAAATAATTTTATTTTATGATAATTTGATTATTTTTTTAATTCCCTTATGAATCCTCCAAAATATATAATATATTTTATGATTTTAAATTCATTTCATTAATAATGTGACTCACCTCCCCATAAGAAAGGATAATATTTTAATATATTCAACCCTTTTCCTAATAAAATATCTAAATCCACCCTCATTGGAAAAAACCATGGTAAAAACCCATGGGAAGGTCTGTGGATTTGAATATTTAATTATATAGATTCCAAAACATAAGTTTTGAAATATTAAAGAATTACCCTCTCATTTCCAATATAAACCCATCCAAGAACTCACTTATATTCACTAAAAAATCCTTTTTCACATCCTTATTCTTTCCTCCCCTCTCTATAATCCTCTTTAGGCACCCCAAGATCTCAATAATCCCCTCTTCAATCTTTTTAAGTCACACACTCAAGTAAGGGTTCCTTTCTTTCTCATTTTTATCCATGTTTCCTTATATTGTTACACCCTTTTATTTTAAATTAAAAATGATTCGGTATTTTTTCTCACCCCCCCATACATTCCTTATTTATTTTGGCATGATGAGAGATTAATTTCTATCTCAATAATCACTCGGATGAACACCCATTACCATACCAAAATTTTGTATTAGTTATTCTGTTTCTCCACTTTATTCAAAATTATTCATTATATTTTGCATTCTATTTCCAAATTCCTTATGTTTCTAAATTTTTTTTCTATGATCCTATTATCGTCCACTTAATTTAGATATTATGAGAGGCCCCTTTCTCTCTCATTAATCATTTTTATTAATTTTTGTGTGATGCCACTATGATGCCGAAATTGCACAATTAATTTCCATTCCAAAACAATTTTTTTGTGAATACCGTACCCATTCCATATCAAGGGTGTTCAATTTTATGAACATATAAATTTTAATTGGGTAAATAAATTTATTTATTTAACACTCCTTGATCATGGAATAAATTATAACGATGAATGGATCCATGTTTTATGATCTATGTGGCACACATAAGCATGATATTTATTATGAAGGGTGTTCCCTGATAGCGCTCCATTGCATTGGTTAATGTTTAGTATCATGATACATCATGTTGGGATAGGGTTTTAAATAATTACTTTATTAGACTTTTTCCACTATGCTGTCTTAGCAGTTTAACCTTGACCTATGATGCAATTTTTTATGTTGTTGCCACATTTCCATGTTATGAATATCATGTCATATCATAATTTTTATATTCATGTTCCTTTATTCATAATTGATAATACTTTTTTAACATATATTATTATATTCATGTAATCCATGTTTACTCCCTTACTTGGCTTTCTAAATCACCAATTTCTTATGTATTTTCCCCATGTTATCTCATACTGTTTTAAGCTCAACCATGTTAAAGAATTTTTCAATAAAGATGTTGTTTTTCATGTTTAAAGTTGTAATGAATTATAGATAATTCCCAAACACACTAGACTTCTCAATCTTTAGGGTTTTATTAAGTGAAATTTTTATGTCATTAAATCATGAGTGAATGTAATAAAAAGAACATTTTTGTTATAGTATTAATATCTACATTTGAAAAAAAAAATATTCCAATTAGCAAACCTGGATTAGTAGATATATAATAGATAAATTATTACTTTAAAACAATTTTAAAATATAATTTAACTGTAATAATTATTTATATGAAAATGATGTTTTAAACTAAAATGTAGTATTTCTCAATATTCCTCAAAAGATGAAACTTCTCAAAAAAATACCAAAAAATCACTATATGATAGTTTTTACATTTTGAATTCAAAAATAAATTCTATTTTTATAAATAAAATTTATGAAATTGTTATATATTTGTTTAAAATAGACGTGTCATTAAATGGTAATAAAACATGGCCTTTCATATAACACAGTCTGATTAAAGTCTTTGGGTGTTCTATGTTATGTTTTTGGGGAGTACTAAAGGAGAATATCATTTTGGGAGATTGTGATGATCTTTCACCAAATTAGAATATTGTGTGCCTAACCATAATGGAATATAAACTTTTATAGTCCTCAGGTATGTGTCAGTGTAATGTGATGAATATTTATATAAATAGAAGTAATATACATATATTAATATCATGGTTCAATATAGTTACCTACTAAGTAATGTACTCACACCATTCTTTGGCTCCCACTACACTTGGGTACCTGAGAATACATTTACTTTGTTGCAGGTGAATGTTGGGATGAGACCCGGGATAGTGTGGTTGAGTAAGATAGATTGGTTTTTATCAGAATACCAGATTTATTTATGCTCAAAGATGTATCCAATAAAAATTTTTCTTTTCTTTTACGTTGGTATGTATTTTTAACCATATTAGTTGTCAGTCTTGTATGTACAATATGGTTGTTTAGGCCCTTTACAAATTTTATTTATCATTTCCATATGTTTCTTCTTTTATGTGTAATCTGATTATTTACTATTGTGGATGATATTATTTATTTATTTTTTATATCACATGCTATTATATGGGTTATAATCTCCTCATTTTATGACCTTACATCACCACTACCATTCTGTAGCCTCTAGAATATAGATTATTGTGCATGAGGTCATGTGGTGGGCTGGTATGGACACTAGTTATATAATGAGTTAGGGAATGATGTTATAGTTGCAATCAGAACAAGTTATAGATATTTTTTTAGGACTAAAATAATTTAAAGAGAACCCCTTATAAATTTTTAAGGATAAGACTAAGTATAGGAAAATATCATGGAATTTTGGTGAAGTTTAATGCATGTGGTTTCTATAAACGTGAATCATTGTTTGGATACTATAGGCGGATGTGGATCTACAAGCATTTTACAAAGGGGTAATAGATCTAAAAAGGAAGAATTGGGATTTGATTTGATCATAACCTAGTGAAATAAAATGTGTCTTTCTACATATTTAGATAGTCACTCCTGGTGGATTGGTTTTGGAAATTCACAAACTCTTTACAAACCATTATTAAAGACCAGAACAAATTATTAGGTTAAAAATAAACTAATAGGAAACATTACAATTTTAAACCTAAATTTAATCCTAGAGATACATAAGTCATGAAATACATATCATTTATAAATAATTAATTCATGGGTTATAAATTTATATTTTTTATATTAATTTATTCACATCTTATTCCTTTTATTCTTTATTACTTATTGGCATGAAAAATAAGAAATCTTACCAACATCCAATGTAATAGGAAATATAATTATTTCCTTAATGACATTCCCAACATAATGAAAATGGAAGTTATAAATTTTATGATAATTAAAAATGATATATATTGAATTATAATTTAAAACTAAAACATAGTAGAACTTTTAGATATGTTAAATAATAGAATGATACAATCTCATTGAACTTTAAGTGTTAATGATGATAATATGAAGAATATTCAATTTCTTATAGGTCTAAAATGTGGGAATAGGTATAATTGAAAATGAAATAAAGGAATAATAAGATACATTATGTATGGGAAATTATGGAATAATTTAGTTATTTTCAAAAATAAAAATAAAGAGACCTATTAAAAAGATGTGGGGAAATAAACTTAAAATGGAGGAAACACTAATAGTTGAATGTTATAGATGTGGAGATCTTATTCATTATCTGATTAAATTTTCTAATCCAAGGATTAATCCATAAGGTAATATGGGATGAAAATAATTGAAGGGGAATGATTAAAGTGTTTATGACTTAAGATTTGAGAATCACATCATTGAATTGTTACAATTAAGGTCATTTTGGTTATAAGAATCATGAGTCATATTCGGATCGTTCTATAATGTTTTTTCCTTAAAGAGATCAAATAATATTATGAATGGTACAAATAAAATAAAATTTTGATTTTATGGTATGGAGTTATTTTTTAGAAAACACATGTTTGAGGAAAAGATAATCTTTGAGTTCATGATGTTGGGGTAATTGTGGTCAATTGAGGTTATTTTATTTTTCCGAAAGGAATTATATAAATATGAAACCATAGAGGTAAAAAAGAGATTTAATGGAAAATGTTAATTTTAAATATGTTTTATAAAAAATATATAGAAAATTATAGGATAACAGGAATATATTAATACAATTATCACTTTTTTTCTCCAAAGTTTTTGTAAAAAAGTAAAACACATAATCCAGGTGAAAACTTGTTGCATCTGGCAATGCCATGGGACTTGAACCCACAACCAAAGAGAAAAACAGGTCATGTTCCTACCACTGGACTTCATGATATAATGGTTAGTATTTCGTTATGTATACATAAATGTTTTTATTGATAAATATTAATTCAAATCTGTGAAACATGTTTTAGGATAAAATAATTTTGAATTTTTTAGATTTTGAGGCAATTATTGGTATTCTAGGAAATAATTAAATGGGATGATGTATATGTAACCATTAGGTCTAACATGAGATATAACATGAATGAATATTTGGGAAGAAAACAATTAAATCCTTGAATTATGAGGTTATTTCAGATTTATTATTATTTATTTATGGAATGATATAGGATGAACATTTTATTTTCATATTAAAATGAAATTTTATTAATATGGGGAATTATCTTAACTTGTACTAACTGTTACTAGTTTTTATCAATGTTTAAATAAAATATTAATATATTAATTTAGTTTCTATGATCTTGTGCTCCATTATATGTAAATATTAGTGCTTCAGGCCTAAAAAATCATTTTTAATCATTATTTGGGGAAACAGATGATATTGTGTTGAAAAATTTTATAAAGGGAGAAATTATAATTTTCATGTATGTAAATTTCCTTATTCCCTTTTTAAATATTATAAAAGGATCCCTCAACATTAGGAAAAAATATTGAAATAAAAATTTTATTCATTTTTAATAAATCAATTGTCTCTTGTCTGATAAAAATTGGGAATAATGTTATCTCCAAAATGAATCGTATTTCCAAATCCATGTTTTAACTTCTCACCAATGTTTACTGAATTTGGAATCCTAGTATTTTGTTATTTTAGATAACCTTGTTATTTCCTTTTCCCATCTTTTTAAGAGTATATTTTATTAACTCTTTTCAAGATGTGGGTTTTCCCAAAAGGAATTTTGGAATCTCAAACCCTTGATTATGGGGAAAATGTTCCATGTTTATGGTATCAATTTATTTAAGGATATATAATATAAAACCCTGAGATTATAAAAGAACATAATGTTCAATAGTGTACACATCACAAAACACCAAGCTTAAATGACCCATGACATATATTTCTATTATAAACTTGACTGGTATGAATAGTATAAAATACATTGTGAATTATATAAAAAGGTTCTAATAAATATAAATTTATTGATAAATTATTAATAAATAATCATTCAGCTTTAATTGAGGATATTTTATTTTAAAAATATTATGTTTCCTCTAAATATGGGTTTATTTTTTATGAAAGAAAATATTATAATTAATTTATGGAACATAAAAAAATATTTTCCAAAATTAAAAAAATTAAAGCAGTATATCAAAATTATCTTAGTGTGAAAATTTATTATTATTTTTGAAATGATTGATTTTTAGAGAATAGTGAATTTTTTGACTTTTCTAATAATAACATTTCCTTTCATTAAATAATGTAATATAAAAGGTCCATTTTATTTTGGAATTGATAATAAATTGAAATATATACCATTTTTTAGAATAGTGTAATTAAAATTATTTGAATCTTCATCTTTATGAATTTTGTTTAAAGTTTATTTTTATGCTAAAAAATACAATTTTCTAAACTTTTTTTTATATTCCTGATGTTTATCTATATTAATTATTTAAAATGACACCTTAAATGGAATTATTTAAAGTAAATGAATATATTATAAAAATATTTATTTGAATATAAATTCATCTAATTATCATTTCTATTCATGGAATTTAAGTAAGATAATCCACTGCTATAAAAATTCATTTATTGAAAAAATGGTTTTCAACATGTTTTCAAGTTTTAATTCTAAATTATATTTTGAATATTATGTAAATTTAATTGGATACAATGGATTTAATATTTGGAATCAAAAAATTAATATTAGATTGTATGTCCAGCTTTATTTATTGTCATAATGAATATAAAAAATAAAAAAAATTGTTGCCAGAGTTAATGTTAATACCGATTTACCGATGGATTAAACTACGGAGGTAAAGGGGTTAACGTGTTTAAAACATGTTTCTTTTATTTATTAGTGGACATTTGTATTGAAAATTTCACCACTAAATTCCATTATTTATCAATTTTGGAGTTACTTGGATTGAGTCTCACCGTGAACTATTGAATAGTTTTGGGTATTTACAAAAATGCACTCCTCCTCAATTATAAAAGGTTACCCCTTCCCCACACATATTATCATGACCCGTCCCTGTGGGTTCTCACCACAACTCCCCATCCCCACCTCAAATATGCCAGGGGTTGGTGACTATCATTGAATATGCATATAACTAACATGGAAGGCATTGACTATGTACCTGTACACATGCACACATCTCCAAGCCCACAAATGCTGAAATGTAAAACCCACTAAGGAAAAAAAATTAAAGCATACAACTAAACCCAACCAACCTAGTACAAAACAATTATTGTGCGGAAATGTAACTGGGCCTGAATACAAGCCCACCAAAAGAAAGAGTCTACAAACTACAAAGTACAACCTGTAAAAAAGAAAGGTACTCAGACTGCTGCTCAACGCTGAAGAAATAATTCATCCTATAGGGAAGATCACAAAGATCAGTCCAGTCCTGGCCCACCCTGGACTCCGTCAAAAGGTCGCTCTTTTTCAAAATACATGACACGTGCGGGAAAATCCCGTGCATGGGTGAGTATAACAATACTCAGTAAGAAACCTCAAAAACCACAAATAAATACACAATGTAAAGGTACAATCATCTCTACAAAATATATGTATACATAACATATAATAAGGGAAACAACCAGATATACTCGAAAACCAGACTCGTAGTCTAGAGGTAAGTCACAACGATCCACGTACCCATTCTAGGGATTCAGTTCAAAGATTCCACAAAGCACTCATCTTGGAAAAATCACTCCATGAGTTTGATAGCTTTGATAATGTCTGTTTGAGAAGTATTATTTACTGAGAAGTGTCACAAGATATATAGATGCACTGCTAGATCTGAAGAGAGAATTGATACACTCATTCTGGGATAACTCACTCTAGAGTGGAAAGATCACGATACACATATGAGGATCATTTCCAGGGCCTTGTTGTATACCATGACTCATCCAGATTCACCTACTAAGAAGAGGATTGACGTCTGGTAGGATTGGTTGTGTTGATACCTGACTCTACCTAGGGTCAAGAACGGATAAAGGATCTCCCTCCAGGCCTCTCTAAGGGACTCCGAACCTAACCCAAAAGTCCTACTAAGGGGATCATACTCATTTAAAAATGAAATTACACCTGACCATCAAGGGAATGAGAAAGGGGAACTAACCCAAATGGAACTTGTCCAAGATACGGTGGACAAGGATATCAATCCATGTACAATAAAGTACACGATGTGTGGAAGTGTAACACACCGTGTCCTCTAACCCTGGGTACTTCCAGTGTATAATGGCCCATGTCAAAGAGTGCATGTCATGTAGAAAACGAGATACACGATGTGATGAAGAGTAACACAACATGTCCTACTATCCAAGGGATGCTCCGTGTATGTTGGCCATGTGCTCATACATGACTTCAATTGGTGTCTTCCAACCCATGTACCAATATATGGGGTAACCCACATAACCGGCCTGTTTTGATTGTGTGGTGTAGTACATGACATGTTCTCCACTCCATGTCTGTGTGTCTTCCAAGATACATACCGAGTCACGTGTAAGGAACTAAATGTCGTGTGACATATGTAACATGTCGTTTCATCACTTTATGTCACCCAAAACCCTACCAACCACCAAATGGGTCTCGCACGCCATGTATCTCTGGATACATGCCATGTTCTTCGGAATTTTCTAGAAATGAAGTTCTTCCTTCGAATTCATCCATTGATCATCCGATATTCGTTCTGACAATCCATTCACCTTGATAACGAAGATTCAAGGTTCTCCTTTCATGGAAATACCAAAATGGTATGTTTTAGGTGTCCAATCATCTCCATAAACTCATTTGGACCATCTGTGCAAAGAACAGTCGAAGAAACATTTCTTATGAATCGTGTTGATTTTTCTGCCTCCATCGTCGTCACACCTCCACTGGGTCATCATGATATTGGATTTCTGATTTTGGATCATTGTATTGTGAGATGGGTGTGAAACAATATGTTTTTCATAACCCCATGTATAACATGAAGAATGCATGTGGTCAAAGGGGAGAATAAATTCATATAAAAAATCGAGAAATGATCCTCGACAATTTTTTAATTACCGAATTTATCTTCTCCTGTTAGAAGGATCATGCAGAATGAAACAAATATGAAATAAATTCCCCAAAGTCAAGACCCGATAACCAGACTCACCCATAAGAACGAATGATCCGCGAGTCAAATTGTTCTTGGGATGATCTGATTTGTCGTTTAAATCCATGAATGGGGGAAAACAATCGAAATAATAACCCCTACTTCGATCGTCGATGGAGGGTGTATTTTCAACCATTGTCGGTGAGAGCCGATCTTGTTGCGCAACGATCCAAGTATTGTCGTTTGTTGTCATTTTTTGAGAGTTATCTAAGGGTAGATCCTTTTTAAATCTCCAAAATGTTATAAGAAGTTTTCCAGGGTTATGAGTCTATCCCCGAGATCCTAGTTATTAAAAACCATAAAACACATCATTACATTGCTAAAATTATTAAAATAAAATAAATTGTTAATTTATTTTATTTCCTTTAAAGCACCCAAAATGTAACTTTTGTAGCCGACCTATACTGGTCAATATTAGGGATCACATAAGGTAAATTATCTGATCTAAATGCAATGGTGACATCATATTTCTTATCCAGACACCTATTTAAATATTATTCCACATTTTTAATAAAATCACTTGCACATGCTATTTAAATGATTAATTTATTTAATACATTTATTCCGGGAACTCTGGGCCTCGAAATCGCATGTCGTCGCAAATATTTGTCTAGAATTGATTTCATATAATATCTAAAAATAATACATGGAAAATATGATACATTAAATTCTCCCCAACATTGGGCTATACATCACCAAAAATCCAAAACAAAAATCTACTCAAACAGATGTGGGTACTGCACACGAATCTAAGCCTCCCACACCCACATGCTCTCTAGAAGATTCTCATGCTGCCACTGAACACACACCAAGGGAATAACTTTCCCATAAAGGATCCTCTCTTTCTGATTGTCAATCACCATGGGGTACTCCGTAAAGGTTCTACATCCTCGATTTCCAGCTCACCTCAGTCGATGATGTGCAACTGATTGTGCATGTACCACCTCAGCTGCGACACATGGAAGATATCATGCACCTGGTGCAACTGTAGTGGTAGATCTAGGGGTATTCCACCTCACCAACTATGAGTTGTATCTGGAAAGGGATTATGAACCTCCGAGACAACTTTTCTCCCAGTTCAAATATCCCCAACCCATGTCGAGGTGAGACCCGAAGGAAGACATGATCTCCCTCATAAAACTTCAGAGGTCTCCACTGCCTGTCAGAACAAGAATTATGTTGGATCTGTGCGGTCTTCATCCACTCATGGATGATTTGAACCTTTGTGATGGTATCCCACACCATGTTTGGATCCATGGATTCTGACTCTCTCAGGTCGGTCCAAAAAATTGGTGACTGACAGGGTCGCGCAAATAAATCCTAAAATGGTGCTTTACTGATGGTGGAGTGGTAGCTATTGTTGTATGAAAACCCCACCAGTGGTAGGTGGTCCTCCCAACTGTGACCAAAGTCTAAGTTATAGGTCTATAATATATTTTCTAGAAACTGAATTTTCCTCTCGAAATGAAAATCAGTTTGGGGATGGAATTCCGTGCTCAAGCATAGATGATTCCCAAATGCGTCCTGCACCCCCACAACCGGGATGTGAAGGGTGTATCACGATCTGAGAATATTATCGAAGGGAAACCAATAATCCAAACTATATCCTGTATATAGAGGAATCATAAGATCTTTACTGAACTCTTCTCCCCGATAGCTAGAAAGGGGCCGACTTGGGGAGTCGGATAATGATCACCCAGATGGAATCATGTCCCCTATATGTTTGTGGTAATCCTATCATGAAGTCCATTGATATTTCGTCCCACTTCCACTCCGGAACCTTCAGATGGTGATCTAGACCCACTAGAACTTGGTGCTCAGGCTTCACCTGCTGGCACGTAAGGAATTGATAAATGAACTCTACCACTACCTTCTTTATTCTGATCCACTAAAACTGATGTCAGAGGTATAGGTATATTTTCTACAATACAGGATGTACTACTAAGGAGGATTTATGAAACTCCATTAGAAGATCCTCCTGCAATGCCACTGGTATAACTGCGCATCCTCAGAAAATGACGACATGCTCCCCACCTTGTGAATATCCATAATGATCTTGTATTGTGGATAACTGAGCACGTAAATCCTTTCCATCAGGATGTCCTAATTGTGACTCCCTAAATCGTTTCAAGTGTTGAGGGTTAAAAACCATCGAATGAAGGTAAGCCACATCATCTCCATCCATGAAAGATAACTGTAGCAGGGCCAACTACTCTGGAACCTCACTCAGCAGTTATGAAATTGATCTCTGACTGAGTGAATAAAACACTACATTCCTCATCCCATGAGTATAGATGATATCAATGTCATTATTTTGGAGGAACTCCATCCATTTCCTCTACCTCAAATTTAGATCCTTCGGAGGGAAGATGTACTTGAGGATCTTGTGGTAAGAGTATACGATAAATAGTTCACCCATGAGGTAGTACCACCACATCTTCAACATGGAGACTACCACTTTAAACTTGAGATCATGGTTTTAGTAGTTATGTTCATGTGGACATAACTAGTGTAAACCATAGGCAATCACCGCTTCCCCATACATCATAACACAACTATGCCTGGTTCCTGATGCGTCACAGAAAACTTCGTACTCGACACCTTCTTCTAGAAATATCAAGATCAGGGCGCTCATCAAACTCTACCTCAACAGCTAATAATCCTACTGGAACTTCACTATCCACATGAAAGGCTATCCCTTTCAGGTCAAATATGTCATCGGGGCTAATATCTGAGAGAATAAAGGAATGACTCTCTGGTAATATTCTACCCGCCCAAGGAAGATATACACCTCTGTCATGCTCCTAGGTGGCTCCCATGCTAACATCACCTCGACCTTGGATGGTTCCACCACCACTCCATCTATGGAGATGACATGTTTCACACACACACATCGTTGGACATAGGCGAAAAATTAAAATTTATATCCAACTTACTACTTAGAATAGTGGAACGATACGGTCGAACCATAGGGTGGCCTATTGTTGTGCTTGGTGATCTAAAAAAATAACTAAAGAAAAACACACACAAAAACAAAAAAAACAGTTGGTGGTGGTGATTGGAGTGAGTGAAAATCAATGTGTGAGGAAGTGAAGGTGAACTGGTTAGTGCGTGGAAGTAGACAAGACAAAAAGAGAAAATGTGGTGAAAACAACCAATAGATGAGTAGGGGGGAAAGTCCACTGGTCGATTAGATATTTCATAGCCTCGTTCAGGCACTGATGTTTAAGAAATATGGATATTACTTAATGTAACTAGCCAGATTTGTCATCTGGTCAGTTTGTGATGAAAGAACCCTTATAATCCTTCGACTGTAAAAGTCATTCCATCCAAATGATGTTAAGAAGTCTGATGTCACTAGGCTCAAATTGTAAGTTGCATTCAGTGTGTCTCTCTCATTTGAAAATTATTCATTTGTCATTGAATCCCTAAGATTTAAACCATTTTCATTTAGAATCAAACAAGATTGGTTTTCACTCAACCTCATTGTTTTGAAAATAAATCCACTCCACAAACAGCGAGAGAAACATTCTAGAAAATAAGGCAACTCATGAATCAGAATTAACAAATCTAATCAGCCAGTTTATCCCCCCCAAAGGAGTTTAGCTGGACATAATAGTTGGCTTCGAAATAGAATTAAAATAAAAGATGTTTAGGTTTAAAATAGTTACAGAAAAATAGAGCATAAGAAACATAAAGATGTTCATCTCCCTACTTGATCTCCCGAAAGCTCCAGATCCTGCTACTTGATGGTGGATGCGACACTGGAATTCACTCGATGTCCTGTCCTAGGAATCGAGGTATGAAAATACTTGATCTCTCGATGCCCGATCACCCCTTGCTCGATAGGTCCCTCCACTGTGAATGAATGCTAATGACCCAGTCAATGTTTATGGAATCTCGCCCCAGGTATTCCATGGACTCCATGTGGAACTTTCACAGTTCCACATCTCCCGCGCTGGTCACTAGAGCAGTTTCTCCTAACTGAATGATGAGTCTATGTGCGACGATCTTCAACCCTCCCTCTGCAAAAAACACACGTGAGTTAGATACACAAATAATGAAACTATATTTATATATAATATATATTTGTATCACTACTTAAAATTAACAAAAATACTAATATCTAATATTATTATTACTAATATACGTAAGTATATATAATATAACATAACTATTAAAATTGCATTTACTTTAATATTATTAGTATATATTATATTATTTAGATTAATTATTATATACATTATATGTTATTATATATGTTATATTAGTTATACAATATATATGTTAATATAGTTATTATATATTTTATATCTATGTTATTATATACTATAATATAATATAAAGATAAAATAAAAAAAAATTAAAGAAGAAATGGGGGGGAGGTTCGGCGTGGAGAAGAGGGGGGAAAGGGGAAGGGATGGAGGCGGCAGCGTTGGGGCAGGGGATCCTACGGCGGTGGCTCAGAATGGAGAAGGTGAGGTGGAGATGGAGGTCAACACATTTTGGGTAGAGGGTGTTGGGGCCCCGGAGCACAATGCCACAGCAGACGTAGTCGTTGCAGAAAACTCACAAGACGAGAAGATTTCACCCGAAGTATTTTTATCACCCAAAGGAATTTTACATATCACCCAAAGGATTTTTAACATCACACCCGAAGGATTTCTACAATGCACCCAAAGGATTTTTCACTCAACACACGAAACCCATGAACATACCATTTTTGTCTGCACCGCCAATCATCACAACCGGGACATGTCGCTTGATCTCTGCAACCAAGAGGACTTTCGATACATGGCACCGCCATCATCGTCATCTTTAATCATCACCACTGTTGACACACCATCATCATCATCATCATCACCTCTGCTTCATTCATCTTCGCTTCGCACCGGTTACCACAAACGCGGCAACCCCTTCCCTTTTTCTGTCTTGGCAGCTACATCTTTGCCAGCCCACATTCCAAAACATGCTATCACATCCTCTTATATAGACACTTAACCCATATCTTCATTTAATGCGGTCAAAATTCATAATCCCATAATTATTCCACCAATTAATATTGGAAAAACTCTTCATTAATGTTGGGAGAAAATCCTCCATTAATGTTGAGAAAATCCCTCCATTAATATTTTCTCTCTCTTCATAAATCAAAATTTTAAATCATTAATCCCAACAATCTCCACCATGATTTAAAATTAAAATACTCCATATTCATCTCCAATATCTGGGCCTCTGGGATCACCAACTCCACCATGCTCTGAATGTCACCCAATGAACGGAACACGCCGCATGACACCTGCAGCCAAGAAGACTTTCGATCTTCCAGCAACATCGCTGATACTGCCATCATTTCCAATGACATCCGAGTCCTGAGTCCATGATAAGCTGCTCCACCAGATGCTTTACACCTTGTTCTGAAACCGAGCACTTCAACCAATCCCTCTGATACCACTGTTGGGGCCCCCAGAGCACAGCGCCACAGCAGATGTAGTCGTTGCAGAAAACTCACAAGACGAGAAGTCTTCTTCATTCATCTTCGCTTCGCACCAGTTACCACAAACGCGGAAACCCCTTCCCTTTTTCTGTCTTGGCAGCTACATCTTTTCCAGCCCACATTCCAAAACATGCTATCGTATCCTCTTATATAGACACCCAACCCATATCTTCATTTAATGTGGTCAACATTCATAATCCCATCATTATTCCACCAATTAATATTGGGAAAACTCTTCATTAATGTTGGGAGAAAATCCTCCATTAATGTTGAGAAAATCCCTCCATTAATATTTTCTCTCTCTTCATAAATCAAAATTTTAAATCATCAATCCCAACAGAGGGAGGCAAGGCTGAGGAAGAGAGTTCGGCCGGTTTGATTTTAAATTGAGGGCTGAGGGAAACGGCTCGTGTAGATCTGCAAAGGAGGGGAGGGTCTGGCATAGAAAGGTGAAGCACACAGATGGGCTTGACAACGGTTTGGTCTAAGGCATGGTGGTGCGATGACTTTGGGTTGGCACTGTTCTTGAAGGAGAGAGGCAAGACCAACGACAGATTTGGTGCAATGAGGTCTGAGCAGAGGGAGGGGGTTACGGTGTCTAAGGGAGTTCCAGTCGGTGCACAAGGGGCCGAGGCGAGGTCGGCTAGGGTTTCAATAGTGGGTAGTAGTGATGGCTGGTGCGATGCAGGTGCAGATAAGGGATTAGGAGCAGTGAGGATGCAAGTACCGACTCAGGTTCAACCATTTCAAATCTGGTTTGAGATTTGGGTAACTAGGTTCATGTTTTTTATGTTCGCTGCTGCTACGTATTAGTTTGATGATTTATGTCTACCAGTGATGTGAATGATTCAGGTTTCTGTGTGATTTTTGTGGGGATTTTTCTGTTGTGTTTCTTTGATTTTGTGATTGCTGTTGTTGGGGGAGATTGGGGTGGATGGGAAGAAGCAGCGGTGGAGGCGGTGAGACCGTGAAGCGGTGCCACCGTAAAGAAAGGGTGAAGACAGTGGCACCATGACGGAATTGATGGAAAAGGGGTGGGTAGGGTTGGGAAAGATGGCAAGCGATGAACGTGCAAACAACAAAAAACACGAACGCACAGCGGAAAAATCTTTCCCTCAAACAGCGGATGCGTAGCGACAAAAATAGGTGCAGAAAATAAAATTGAAACCAGAAATTTTTACGTGGAAAAGCCAAAAGGGAAAACCACAGGACCTAGTCCAGAAAGAGGGATCCACTAAAATAGATAAGTACATGGTAGAGACTCCCCAAAAATGACAGGGATCTCAAAAGTCATACTTATAAAAATAGTGGATCAAAGTCAGAGTATAGATGCAGTCTGAATGAAGCCTGAAATGAAGAATGCAGTCTGCTAAAGAAACCCAAATAGATATGACCGTGAAAGCAGAAGGTTGATGTCTGAATAAAAGTGCAGATGAAAGACACCGAGATTGGATCAAAAACCACCGCAGATGAAAGCCGATCAAATCAAAGTAGTTCCACCAGTTGCAGAGATGAAAACTTCTCCTTGAAAATGAAACTGCACTGCCTCCAACCACTGTCGAGAGAGAAGCCGCACATCTCATATAAAAAGAAGATGATATCTCATGTATCTCCTAAAAGATATCTCATATCTGATTAAAGATATTAAATATATCTCATCAAAGATATAAAATATATCTTCTCAAATATATCAGATATATCTTGTCAAAGATATAAAATATATTTTTTAAAGATATCAGATATAAAAAAATATATTTATCGGGGCCGGATGAGGAGGCTCCCCAACAAACTCCCCCTTCGACTCAACTGGGGATCATCGCCAACCCTACAATCAGTCGGCAAGTCTCAAATTTTCCTCTGGGTAAACCCTTGGTAAACATTTCTGACCCATTTTTATCAGTTTGGATCTTCTCAAGCTCTAACTATCTCAAATTAAGGACATTGCGGATCCAATGATACCGAACATCGTTATGTTTCGACCAGCCATGAAAAGTAGGATTCTTTCCCAAAAAAATAGCACTTTTAATATCACAAAATAAAACATATCTTTCTTGATTAAAATTGATCTCTTGAATAAAAGTGTTCATCCACAACAATTCTTTGAACACCTCTGTAGCTGCAATAAACTCTGACTCTGTGGTATATAAAGCAACACATCTCTGTAACCTAGACTTCCAAGATACAACTCCCCCTGCAAAAGTGATCAAATAGCCTGAAGTAGACTTCCTCGAATCGATATATCCTTCCATATCTGAATCTATAAAGCCACAAATCATAGGTTTCCCTTTTCCAAAACACAATCTCAAATCAGAAGTACCACAAAGATAACGAAAAATGTACTTCACTGCCCTCCAATGCTCTCTGCCTGGATTTGATAGAAAACGAATGACCACACCAACTGCATGAGCTATATCAGTTCTAGTACATACCATAGCATACATCAAATAGCCAACGGCAGATGAGTAAGGTATGTGTTGCATCTTTTCTCTCTCTTCATCAGTAGAAGGTGACTGACTGGTGCTGAGCATAAAATGTAAAGAAAGAGGAGTACTAACCACTTTATCTCTATCCATAGAAAATCTCTGAAGAACCTTATCAATGTATCTCTCCTGAGATAACCACAATTTCTTGGACTTCCTGTCACGGGAGATCGTCATGCCAAGAATCGTTCGTGCTGTCCCCAAGTCTTTCATCGCAAAAGACTGGCAAAGATCCTTCTTCAACCTGTCAATTCTAGAAGTATCATGGCCAACAATGAGAATATCATCAACATAAAGCAACAGTATAATAAAATCATCATCAGTAAATCTCTGAACAAACACACAATGATCAGAAGATGTCTTCTTGAAACCCTGATGAGAAATGATAGATTCAAACTTTTTATAGCACTGTCTCAGAGCTTGCTTCAAACCATACAAACACTTCTTCAATCTGCAGACATGATTCTCTTTACCTGTTTCAACAAAACCCTCTGGTTGCTCCATATAAATCTCCTCCTCTAAATCTCCATGGAGGAAAGTTGTCTTCACATCCATCTGCTCAATCTGCAGATCCAAACTAGCAGCCAAACCAAGAACAACCCGAATAGAAGAAATTTTGACAACAGGTGAGAAAATCTCATCAAAATCAATACCTTTCTTCTGAAGGAAGCCTTTAACAACTAACCTTGCCTTATATCGGGGAACAGAACTGGATTCTTCATTCTTAATCTGATAAATCCACCGATTTTTCAAAGCTCTCTTACCTGCCGGTAACTTCACTAGCTCAAAAGTGTGGTTGTCGTGCAATGATGCCATCTCGTCATCCATTTCCGCAACCCATCTGTCCTTTTGTTCACTTTCCATCGCCTCATCAAAAGATTCTGGTTCTCCCCCTTCAGCGAGGAGCACATACTCATCAGGTGAATACCGAGTAGAAATGGTACGATGCCGAGATGACCTCCGGAGTGGAACTGCGGGTTCATTGATAACCCCAGGAACCGGATCATCAGAAATAAAAGGTGCATCAGGAATATCCACTCCAACCTGTTCACCCTGAGCATCATTCTTCACATCAATGTGATCATCAGAATAAAAAATATGAGGTAAATGTGAATCAAAACCTAGCTCAAGACTAACAAAGCCATCAAAAGTTGGAGAAGTGGACTTTTCTCCTTTATCAATATCTGCAATAGTCTGGTCCTCTTTAAACACTACATCTCGGCTTCTAACAAGTTTCTTAAAAGTAGGATCATAAAACCAGTACCCAAACTCATCGTGTCTATAGCCAATAAAAATACACTGCCGTGACCTATCATCCAACTTGGATCTCTCATCTCTAGGCACATGAACAAAAGATTTGCAACCAAAAACCTTCAAGTGATCGTACCTGATCCTTTTTCCATACCAAAACTTATCGGGAGTGTCTGTCTGCAAAGCAACTGAAGGTGATAAATTGATAATATAAGTAGCAGTAAGTAAAGCCTCACCCCAAAAGTGTCTAGGAAACTTTGCTTCCGAAAACAGACAACGAACTCTTTCCAACAAAGTCATGTTCATCCGCTTAGCTACACAATTTAGCTGAGGTGTCTTCTGATGCTGAATACCTTCCTGCCTGTAATATTGATCAAATGGACCACAATACTCTCCCCCATTGTCAGTGCGAATACATTTCAATTTCTTTCCTGATTCCCTCTCAACAGAAACATGAAATTTCTTAAAAACACTAAGCACCTGACTTTTGGCATTCAAAACATAAACCCAAAGCTTCCGTGAGTAGTCATCAATAAATGTCACAAAATAAACACCACCACTAAAGGTCTTAGATTTCAAAGGACCACAAACGTCTGAATGTACTAATTCAAGTACCTGTTACTTCCTGTGTGGGGGATGACTGCTGAAACTCACTCTGCTCTGTTTCCCAGCCATGAAATGATCACATGTGTCTAATTTGACACTCTTAAAATCTGGAAGAAGATTTCTCTTGGCCAGAAAACCAATCCTTTTCTCACTAATGTGACTGAGCCTCTTGTTCCACAACTTGGATGAACCACTACACTCAACAATGCAAGCAGTATCACATGAAATAGACGCTCTAGTCTAGTACAAACCTAACTGATTCTTCCCTCGAGCCACAATCAAAGAGCCCTTGGAAAGCTTCCATTGGAAATCACTAAATGTGCTGATAAACCCTTCATCGTCAAGAACGCTGGTAGAAATAAGATTCAAGCGAACCTATGGTGCATGTAGAACATTCTTCAAAATCATCTTACTTCTAGTACTGGTCTCTAAACAAACAATCCCAATACCTACGACATCAACATGACCATCATTACCCATCTTCAAAATCCCAAAATTACCTAGGTTGTAAGATGCAAAGAACTCCTTCTTTGATGTCACGTGAAAACAGGAACCACTGTCAACAACCTAGCAAGAATGATCAGAAGCAATATTAATGGAGTCATAAACAATAACAAGATCACCCCTTGTAGCGGAAAGACATGATCATCTCCATCGACATTCTTCTTTGACTGATTTTCCTTCATTATGTTTTCTCTTTTCAGCTGATAACAAAACTTCTTAACATGCCTTTTCTTACCACAATGATGACATTCAAAATCTCTCTACTTTGATCTGGATTTGCTTCTGATTTTACTCTTTCCTCTACTGCTCTGTCCCTGATTCTTTTCCTGGCTTCTCCCCCTATTCTCTGTGACTAAAAGCTCTAAATATTTCTCTTGAGTACATCTCCTGACTTCTTCATTCCAAATAGCAGACTTAACAAAACTGAATGTCATAGCCCCATTAGGAGCAGAACCGGTTAGAGTAACACGTAAATTCTCCCAAGAATCAGGTAACATGTTAAGAAATAAAAGTGATAAAACCTCATCTTAAAAATTGATACCCATGCCAGACAACTGATCAAAACATCCCTGATATTCACTTAAATAATCAGAAATAGACGTACCTTCTCTGTACCTCAAATTCATCATTTGTTTGAGAAGAAACAATTTATTTTTTTCTCTCTTGGAAGCATAGGTAGTCTCGAGCTTCTCCCACAATGTTATGGCATGAGAGATGTTGACAATGTGGTTCATCACGTTGTCTTTGACCCATTGGTGAATGAAGCCACAAACCATCTCATGCTCGAACGCTCATTCTTCATCTGACATCCTTTCTGGCTTCTGGGTACTAAACACTGGAAGATGCATTCTCTTGACAAAAATCATATCCTTCATTTTAAGTCGCCACATATGATAATTGGTACCGTTCAATAAAATCATCCGACTATAATTAGCCTCAATAATAAAATATGAAATAAAAACCAAACCCTCTGATACCAGATGTTGGGAAAGATGGAAAGCGATGAACGTGCAAACAACAAAAAACACGAATGCACAACAGAAAAATCTTTCCCTCAAACAGTGGATGCGTAGCGACAAAAATTGGTGTAGAAAATAAAATTGACACCAGAAATTTTTACGTGGAAAACCCAAAAGGGAAAAACCATGGGACCTAGTCTAGAAAGAGGGATCAACTAAAATAGATAAGTACACGGTAGAGACTCCCCAAAAATGATAGGGATCTCAAAAGTAATACTTAGAAAAATAGTGGATCAAAGTCGGAGTATAGATGCAGTCTGAATGAAGCTTGAAATGAAGAATGCAGCCTGCTAAAGAAACCCAAATAGATATGACCATGAAATAAGAAGGTTGATGTCTGAACAAAAGTGCAGATGAAAAAAACCGGTATCGGATCAAAAACCACCATAGATGAAAGCCGATCAAATCAAAGTAGTTCCACCAGTTGCAGATCCGAAAATCGCTCCTTGAAAACGCAACTGCACTGCCTCCGACCACTGTCGAGAGAGAAGTCGCACATCTCATATAAATAGAAGATGATATCTCATGTATCTCTTAAAAGGTATCTCATATCTGATTAATGATATTAAATATATCTCATCAAATATATAAAATATATCTTCTCAAAGATATTAGATATATCTTGTCAAAGATATAAAATATCTTTTTTAAAGATATCGGATATAAAAAAAATATATTTATCGGGGCCAGATGATGAGGCGCCCCAACAGGTAGAAGAAATAAATGGTGGCTGGGAATCGGTGAGACCGTAAGGAATGAAAACAGAGGGACAGTAAAAATGGCTAACGTGGTACCGTGTGCAGAAACAGCGCCAAGATGAAGTGTGGCGGGGATGGAGGACTATGACACCATGAGTGATACTCATGGTCTCACCATGAGGTGGGACAACAAGGAATGAAAACGGTGGCACCGTGACAATGTGCCACCAGAACACCTGCAAAATAAAACGAAAAATAAATAAATTAAAACTCTAATGCAACTAAAAATTAACCAATTAAATTAAATAGAATATAAAAAACTAAGCAACTAAAACAAACTTAAACAATAAGATTAAGAATGCATTATCTAAGAGAATGAATTTATTAAATATTATAAAAAATTAATTTAATAACAAATTAAAGTAATTATAGTTACTTTGTTAAATTAATTAACCAATTAATTAATTAAAGAATTAATTAAATTAAAGAATAAAAATATTAATTGAATAAGACTAAATTATTAAAACTAATTAAATTATTGAAAGACTACCAAATAAAATGAGTTATTTATTTACAAATTAAAGAATAATAATTTATTAATTTAGTTAATGAATTAAAAATCATTGAAAAATATTAACAAAAAAAATTAATTAAATGAAATTAAAAATAACAACTTAATTTTATTATTGAAAAAAATAAAAAATAAACAACATAAACACATTTTTAATACATGAACACATTTTTTTATAAGGTAATTTACAAAATACAACAATTGCTAAATATTACATAAAATAAAATGGATTGATATTAAAAAGTAAAAAAAATATAAAAAAGTATGAGGAAAAGAGCATAAAAAATGAGCCACATCGAACTCCCCCACACTTAAAACTTTGTTTGTCCTAAAACAAATGCATGACCTTGACTTTAAAACAGAAATATGATTTGTGAAGTTCATTTCAAAAAGTGCATGTTTAGACTTTAATATCCATAGGAACACTACCAAATAGTGGGCCAGGCTTTTCAAGGGTGTTAAAAAATGATGTCCTATCTAGCTTCAAAAACTCACTGGAAGTTGAAAGACTCGCAAATTCATACACTGTCAAGTATGTCATGCCTCATATGTGCATTCATTAACTGTCTTACTTCAATTTCCAATTCAAGTTCTGATTCAAGGAGTGTTGACATGTTTAATGAAGTGGAACTCAAAATGTAACTAAGGGAACCTTCCATTCTCACCATCCCCCAAGTTCCAAAAATTAAAGTCCATTAATTTTTTTCACTTTAATGATTCAACTCAAAATGAAAATTAACCAAATAAATTTCTCCCTTCTTCATATGGGTTCAAAATTCCCCTCACCTTAATGAGTTCATTTTTGAAAAGGGAACTTTATTTCTATTTTTTCCCATTCATATTCCATGTGAAGAGCACTGTACATAGAACTTATTAAGATTAAAATTGGATTTATTTATTCATAGAAATGCACCCAGTGCACCTTGTCTCAGATACTCACTGTGGGATACCATTTTCCCATTTTACTCCATTTACAAAGTAATTAATTAATAATCAATCGAGTTGACTTCCTAAAGTGATTGAATATTATTATTTTTCAAAAGTTGAGTCACCTAGGTTCCAGTTAGAACTTCTAGTTACTCTAATTCATGATCATCGTCCCACAAAACCTATCCTATCACACTGCCATTCTCAGTTCCTAAATAGTAAGGTTCATAAAGACAGTGAACAATTACACTCAGCACTCATTCATGCTTAACGATTTTTGATTAAGTGGCACTCTCAACAACTAGCAAACAGTTATCCACTAAACATGATAGAATTGAAGTACCAGTGAACCTACAATGTTCAAAAAGTGATGAAAGGATTTTAATTTTTTTTGAAATATTTTGAACAATTTTTTGAAAAAAAATTTACCATTTTTTTAAAACCAAACAAAAACTTCAGGTTCAAGAAGGTGGAATTTGAAATGACACAACTATGACCCCTCTCCCCCACACATAAAACTAAACATTTTCCCCAATGTTGACTCTCAAGGTGGGTAACATTTGATATTCAAAATAGATTTTCAATTCAGCTAAAAAGGGATATGGAGGGGTAGCAATGAGATTCAAAAAAAATTGATTTTCCACACAAAAAGAGAAAAAAAATAAAATAAAAAACAAACAAAAAAAAGAGAATACAACCCCACCAACCATCAACAACAACAAGTTTATTTCCTAAAATTTTCATGATTTTAATTTTTTAATGATCATAAAAATTATTTTATCAATTTATTTCAAATAGTGGCATGATTAACACTGATGTGCAGCAGCAGCATAATGAAATTGAAAGTAGTGGGTGCAATCATGTTTCACAAATCAGTTCAAAATAAAATTTTCAACTCTCTAGATACTAGAACCTAAAATACCATGAAAGAGAACATGTTCATTTTTCAAAGGTTAGGGGGAATCCCCCCACACTTAATTCACAGTGAAAATTAAGCGGGTAATTAAAAGCATAAAAGTGTAGAAAAACACTTCCCTAAATTATTGGAGCTTTAACATTGAATTCCATAGAAAGATCCTCATCAGTAGCGCTGGGTTGTTACTCCTCTTCATTAACCTGCAAGTTCAAATAAGTATAATAAGATTTCAGAGTTTTAATTTCAAGATAAGTAACCCAATGGAGTGAGTAAAAAGAAATTTTATCCATATAATGCAGTGGATTGCTCCCTTGGGTTTTCTTGGCCACGTTTCTGGTAGCAACAACTCTCTCTCTAAAACAAAAATAGATCACGAGGCACCATCAAGCAGTTAAGAGGTTAAACTAGAGAACAAGCAACAGAGGTTAACTTTATTGAAGAACCCAATGAAAAGGAAAACAAATAAGAAACCGTGGGTTAGTTCCCATGAAAAACTGATTTTATAGTCCTCAGTTAGACTTGAAACAACTAATTCTTCCAACAGAGATATGGAAACCAATTCCTTTGGATTACCTTCAAATAATTGCTTTATTATTTGACTATTGACTAAGAAAGGCTGATTCTCTTATCCAGCTAGCTCAAAAACTCCATTAACAAAAAATCTAACAATGGTAAAGGGTCCTGACCATTTGGACTTTAACTTTCCTAGAAACAACTTCAATCTAGAACTGAAAAGCAGGAACCTCTAACCAACCTTGAAATTCCTATTTTGAATGATTGAGTCATGAAAATTCATTGTTCTTTCTTTTTAAATTTCATCATTCCCATAGGACTCTCTTAGAATCTCCTACAGCTCACTCAGCTCTAACAGTCTCCTCTCACCAGCAGACTTAAAATAAAAGTTAAGAGCCTTAACTGCCCAATAAGATCTTTTTTGTAACTCAACAGGTAGATGACATGTTTTCCCAAAGAGTATCCCATATGGTGAAATCCCTATAGGAGTCTTATAAGTAGTTTTGTAGGCCCAAAGGGCCTCCTCCCACTTCCTTGACCAGTCCTTCCTAGAGAAAGACACCGTTTTCTCTAAAATCTGTTTGAGATCTCAGTTTGAAACTTCTGCTTGCCCACTGGACTGTGGGTAGTAAGTGGTGCGTGACCTATGTGAGCACCCATACTTCTCCATCAAACCTTTGAACTTATAATTATTGAAGTGAGTCCTATTATGAGTGATGGATGCTCGAGGCACACCAAATTTGAAAAAGATGTTTTTCTTGATGAATTTAACAACACTAGAAGCTGAATTGTTGGGAAGAGCTACTACCTCAACCTAATTGGACATTTAGTTCACAACAACTAAAATGTAATCATTACCATAAGAGTATGGGAATGGTACCATGAAGTCCATTCCCCACACATCAATGATTTCAACCTCCAGAATACCTTTTTGGGGTAGTTCCTTCCTTTCAATAATTCCCAACATTTGACATTTCTCACAGCCAATAAGCAGACTCCTAGCATCTTTAAACAATGTTGGCCAGTAGAAACTAGCCTGTAAGATCTTTTGAGTAGTCCATTCTCCTCCATGGTGGTCACCCCAAGGTGATGAATGACAACTCTCAAGTGTGGGAAAAATCTCATCCTCAACCACACATCTTCTCAAAATCCCATCAACACATCTCCAAAAGAGAATAGGGTCACCCCAAATATAATATTTCAGTTTAGATATAAACCTCTTCCTCTGGTTGTGTGAGAGATCTTTCGGCATGACTCCAGCTACCAGAAAGTTGGCATAGTCTGCAAACCAAGTAGACTGTTGTACAGAGGCAGCAAACAATTGTTCATTAGGGAAAGAAATGATGATATATTTTGGTTCCTTACTTGGGGTATTGGGAAATCAAGACAAGTGACCATCAACTACATTCTCATCCCCCTTCTTGTCCTTAATCACTAAATCAAACTCTTGTAATTGTAAGTTCCACCTCATGATTCTAGGCTTTGATTCCTTTTTAGCCAGCAAGTACTTTAGGGCTGAATGATCTGTGAAAATTATGATCCTTGATCCTATCAAGTACTTCCTGAACTTTTCCAAAGCAAACATCACAGTATATAACTCCTTTTTAGTGGTATAATAATTCTTCTGGGCATCATCTAGTAGCTTGATTTCATGGTAAATAACATCTAGTTTTCTATCCTTCCTATTCCCTAACATAGATCCTACTGTAAAGTCACTAGCATCACACATTAGCTCAAAGGGAAGCTTCCAATCAGGAGTAGTGATTACAGGTGAACTATTCAACTTCTCCTTAAGTATATTAAAGGCCTATAGACATGTCTCATCTAAGACAAAGGGTGTGACCTTAACCAGAAGGAAGCATAGGGGTCTAGTAATCTTATAAAAATCCTTACGGAACCTCCTGTAGAACCTAGCATGACCCAAAAAACTTCGGATTCCTTTGACATTTTTAGGTGGGGGAAACTTTTGGATGACCTCAATTTTATCATTATCAACCTCCAACCCCTTCTTAGAAACTTTGTGCCCCAAAACTATGCCTTCAGTGGCCATTAATAAACACTTTTACCAGTTTAAGACTATGTTGGTTTCTTGGCACCTTTCTAACAATAGTTAAAGATTTTTCAGACAGTTCTCAATGTTATTTCCCACAATATAAAAATCATCCATGAACACTTCAATTATCCTTTCAATCATGTCTAAAAAAATTGCTATCATGCACCTCTCAAAAGTGGCAGGAGCACCACACAATCCAAAGGGCATTCTCCGGTAAGAAAATGTACCAAATAGACATGTAAAGGTGGTTTTATCTTGGTCTTCAGGTGAAATTGTAATCTGGTTGTAACCAGAATAACCATCAAGAAAGTAGAAGAATTTATTTCCTTCCAATCTCTCTAACATTTGATCCAAAAATGGCATGGGAAAGTGATCCTTTCTTGTGGCAGCATTGAACTTTCTGTAGTCTATGCAGACTCTCCATTTATTCACTACTCTTGACTGGATTTTCTCATTATTTTCATTAGTGACCACTATCACTCCACTCTTTTTGGGTACCACCTGGACAGGACTTACCCAGGGGAAATCAAAAATGGGAAAAATTATTCCAGCATCAAGTATCCTAATCACTTCTTCTCTCAAAAATTCCTTCATGTTTGTGTTAAGTCTTCTTTGGGATTCTACTATAGGCTTACACTAAGGTTCCATGGGAATTTTATGAATGTTGAAAGCTGGACTTATCCCCTTGATATCATCAATCGACCAACCTATGACTGACTTGTATGTATTCAAAATGCTAAGCATATTTTTCTCATCACTCACCTCCAGGTTGGATTAAATGATCACAGGAAGGGTGGAACTGTCTCCTAAAAAGGAATATTTGAGATGGGTAGGTAGGGGCTTGAGTTCAAGGGTGTGTGGTGACTGGCTTGGGGGAAGACACTTGGGCCTGGGTGTCCCAAGGTCTCCATGATGCCTCTTAAGGTAGGCAGTAGAGAAGGCCTCTTTTTCATCACTATATCTTCCAAAAAAAATCTCCTCAAACTTAGACACCTCTCCCAGGGTAAGAATGTGCTTCAAAAAAAACTCATATAGGTTCTCCAATAATTACACCTTGTATTAATCAAAAAATTATCTCTCCTTACTTCAGCTAATCCCCATGAAAGCGGCAACATGGATTTCAGTTTAACTATTGATTTCATCTATCACTCTCAGAAACTCCACTTCCTCCATATAAACACTAATCTCAGCAACTAACAACTCATATTTGGGTAATATTAGGTGTGTGGGTTCTTGGATTTTCTTAAACACAATGAATTATTCTTTCTGTTCACCCATATTAATAATATGTTTCCCCATAGACACATCTATCACAGCTCCCCCTGTGGCCAGGAATGGCCTACCGAGAATGATAGAAACCTCCTGGTCACACTCCATATCAAGGATAAGAAAGTCAGTAGGCAGAAAGAGTTTTCCTATTCCCACTAACAGATCATCGACCCTACCCACTAGATGAGTAATGGACCTATCAGCAAGATGTAACACAATAGTGGTGTTTTGGGGAACTCCTAATCTCAGCTGCTGAAAAAGTGACAGGGGAATCGGATTAATACTATCACCCAAATCACACAAACAATTGAACTTACCACCTCTATCCCCAATGGTGCAAGGGATGAAAAAGATTCCTGGGTCCTGAAGCTTAGGAGGTATCATATTCTACAAGACAACACTACACTCCCCTATTAAACTATAGGTGGAAAATTCCTCCAATGTCTTTTTGTTTGAATAGATTTTCTTGAGTGATTTCAAATATGAATGGATTTGAATCAATTATTCCAATAATGGGATATCAATGTTCATATTTTTAACCAATTTCAAAAATTTCAACAGTTCAGAATCATGAATTTGATTCTTAATTCTTTGTGGAAAGGGGATTGTAGGGGGAAAATTTCTCACAATTGGGGGCATCTCTATAGCTTCCTCTTCAAGAATTTTCTTCCCTTTATTTTCTTTGTTTTTCAATCCATTTTGTTTGGGTTTTTGAGCTGGAAGAATCAGCACTGGAGGGATTCCAGTGGTGCTGTCCAGTTTTCTAGATTCAGGTTCTTTCAGATTTGAGTTTCCAGCTTTATCTAGTTTTTCATTTTCTGAAATTTTTAGTTCTTTACTAGGCTCTTGGTGAGTTTGGAGACCACTTATGGTGGTCACAACCATGGAATTCTCCCTAGGATTGGCTTCAGTGGTGCTAGGCAGCCTACCCTTTTCTTTATTACTAGCATCCCTAGCCAACAACCCCATTGGAATTTCCAAATTCGTCATTCTAGCATCAATTTGAATTTTATCATAATCATTTTTTGTATTTTGGTAATCAAACCTCCCTATCAATTGATGGAACATGTCCCTCACCCCATCTTTTGAGTTGGATGACTCAGCCATAGGTTGGGGTTGGGTTTGGAATTGCTGCGTAGGTGGCTGCTGGAATCTAGGAGGGGCAGTAGGTTAGAGGACTCCCTTCTCCCTCCATGACAAGTTCAGATGATTCCTATCCCCCTTATTGTAGGCATTGGAAAAAGGATTTTCCCTAGGTTTCATCTGAGGTCCATAGCCAGCAAAGATGGCACTCTCATGAGGCTGGACAGGCATATCAAAGTTTGGAAAACAGGTTTGAGAATGGCCACACATGCCACAATGGTGGCACTTCTCTTTAAGGGTTTGATGTGGGTTCTCATTAAAGAACCCAGTAACTTGGGCTTCAGCTTTAGAAGCAGGGGAAGTTTCCTTTCTCACAATGGTTCTCCTCTTAGAGCATTTGTGAAGGGAGTTTTGAGCTAAGGTATTAACGATTTGTTTGAGCTCCTCACCGGTCCTATCACTAAAGTCTCCTCTAGAAGACTAATCCACCAAGGTTTGGTGGTATGGGGTGAGACTATTGTAGAAGGTGTCCATGAGGAATTGGGGCGTACATTGATGGTTTGGAAACTGCCTAAGAAAACCTCTAAACCTATCCCAGGCTTCATCAAACATTTCTCCTTCATTCTAAAGGAATCCATTTTTTTTGTCCTAATTTCAGATGTGAATCTCCAAGGATAGAATTTCATTATGAAAGCATTATAAAATTGTTCCCATGTGACCAATATTTCTTCTTCTAACTATTAAAACCAAGACCTAGAATTGACCTTGAGGTATAGGGGGAACACTCTCAGTTTAAGATCTTCCTTAGTGAGACCCCTAAGTGGTACTTATTGGACACTACAATAGAAGGATATAATGAAGTCAAGAGAGTCTTCACTAGGAATTCCACTGAAGGTAGGTAACTGACTAAGCATGGATTGTTTGATTTCTTAGTTCCTGGACCTAGGAGAGAGTCTAATGCATGAAGGGTTACTGGACACTGAAGGAATCAAAAACTCTCTCAAACTGTGCCTCTCAGCTATCTCACTTTCAGGTGGGTTAATCATTCCAGGTTGGTTAAAATTCTCAGGAAGTGGATTATTCAAGTTTTCATTTCTGTTATCTTCCATTTTGATCTTGTCTCTGTTCTTTTTCACTTCCTTGAGGTGCTTTTCAATTTTTGGATTACCAGGTACTAAGTATTCAGACTTAGACCTAGTTTGTGTGCAGCAGGTTCAAATTTTTTTTAATTCCATTTTTTTGCTGATTTTTAGTGATTTTTTGTAGTTTATTAATTTATTTTTTTATATGTGATTTTTTTTTATATTACACCTAGCCTCCCTGGCAACGACGCCAGAATTTTTATGCACGTGCGTCATTGGGAACATGCGAAAAATTAAAATTTATTACCTGCTTACTACTTAGAATAGTGGGAAGACAGGGTCGAACCACAGAGAGGCCTATTGTTGTTCTTGGTGATCTAAAAAAAGAACTAAAGAAAAACAAACACAAAAACAAACAAAATCAGATGGTAGTGGTGAGTGGAGTGAGTGAAAATTAGTGTGTGAGGAAGTGAAGGTGAACTGGTGAGTGCATGGATGCAGATAAGATAGAAAGAGAAAATATGGTGAAAACAACCAATAGATGAGTAGGGGGAAAGTCCACTGGACGATTCAATATTTCTTAGCCTCGTTCATGCACTGATGTTTAAGAAATATGGATCTGACTTAAAGTAACTGGCCAGATTTATCGTCTGGTTAGTTTGTGATGCAATAACCCTTACGGTCCTTCAACTATAAAAGTCATTCCATCCAAATAGTGTTAAGAAGTTAGATGTCACTGGGCTCAACTTGTCAGTTGAGTTCACTATGTCTCTCTCATTTGAACATGATTAATTTTTCAATGAATCCCTCAGATTGAAACCGTTTTCATTTAGATTCAAACAAGATTGGTTTTCACTCAACCTCTTTGTTTTGAAAATAAATCTGTTCCACAAAAAATGAGGGAGACAATCCAGAAAATAAGGCAGCGAATGAATCATAATTAACAAATCTAATCAGCTAGCTTATCCCCCCTCCCCCAAAAGAGTTTAGTCGGACATAATAGTTAGCTTTGAAATAGAATTTAAATCAAAGAAATTCAAGTTTAAATGAGTTACAAAAAAATAGAGCACATGAAACATAAAGATGTTCGTCTCCTTGCTTGATCTCCCGAAAGCTACAGATCCTGCTACTTGATGGTAAATACGACACTGGAATTCGCTCGATGTCCCGCCCTGGGAATCGAGGTAAGAAAATGCTTGATCTCTCGATGCACAATCACCCCTTGCTCGATAGGTCCTTCTACTGTGAATGAATGCTAATGACTCAGTCGAAGTCTTTGGAATCTCACCCCAAGTGTTCCCTGGATTCCACGTGGAACATTCACAGTTCCACGTCTTTCGCGATGGTCACTGGAGCAGTTGCTCCTAACTGAATGATGAGCGCGCACGCGGCGAGCTGCAACCCTCCCACTGCAAGAAATGCACGTTAGTCAGATACACAAATAATGAAACTATCTTTATATATACTATATATTCATATCACTACTTAAAATTAATAAAAATACTAATATATAATATTAGTATTACTAATATACGTAAGTATATATAATATAACATAACTATTAAAATTGTATTTTCTTTAATATTGTTAGTATATATTATATTGTTTAGGTTAATTATTATATACATTATATGTTATTTTATATGTTATATTAGTTATACTATAAATATGTTAATATAGTTATTATATATTTTATATCTATGTGATTATATACTATAATATAATATAATGATAAAAAAAATAAAATTAAAGAAGAAATGTGTGTGTGTGGGGGGGGGGGGGGGGGGTCGGCGTGGAGGCGAGGGGGGAAAGGGGAAAGGATGAAGGCGGTGGCGTCGGGGCAGGGGATGCTGCGGCGGTGGCAAGGTGAGGTGGAGATGAGGGTTAGCCCATTTTGGGTAGAGGGAGGCGAGGCCGTGGAAGAGAGGGCGGAGGGTTCGATTTTCAATTGAGGGCCGAGGGAAATGGATCATGCGGATCTACAAAGGAGGTGAGGGTCTGGCCTGGCAAGGCGAAGCGCGCGGATGGGCTCGACAGTGGTTTGGTCCGCGGCACGGTGGTGCGGCGGTTTCTGGTTGGCGCTATGCTTGAAGGAGAGAGGTCGGACCAGCGACAGATTTTGGTGGGACGAGGTCCGAGTAGAGGGAGGGGGTTGCGGTGTCTAAGGGAGTTCCGGTCGGTGCACAAGGAGCCGAGGCGAGGTCAGCTAGTGTTTCAGTAGCGGGTATGGGCGGTGGCTGGCGCGGAGCAGGTGCAGATAGGGGATTAGGAGCAGTGAGGATGAAAGTGCCGGCTCGGGTTCAACCGTTTCATATCTGGTTTGAGATTTGGGTAATTTGGTTCATGTTTTTTATTTTCGCTGCTGCTACGGATTCGTTTGATGATTTCTGTCTACCGGTGATGTGAATGCTTCGGGTTGCTGTGTGATTGTTGTGGGAATTTTGCTACTGTGTTTCTTTGATTTTGTGATTGCTGTTGTTGGGGGATATGGGGGTGGACAGGAAGAAGCGGCGGTGGGGGCGGTGGTGGCGGTGGGACCGTGAAGCGGTGCCACCGTGAAGCAAGGGTGAAGGCAGTGGCACAATGATGGAACCGGTGCCAAAGGGGTGGGTAGAACAAATAAATGGCGGCCGGGAAACCGTGAGAACGTAAGGAATGAAAATGGTGGGACAGTAAAAATGGCTTAGGGTGGCACATTGTTACGGTGGCACCGTGTGTAGAAACGGTGCTAGGATGAAGTTTGGTGGGGATGGAGGACTGTGGAACCGTGAGTTCTACTCATGGTCTCATCTTGAGGTGGGACAACAAGGAATGGAAACAATGGCACCGTGACAATGTGCCATCGGAACACCTGCAAAATAAAACGAAAATTAAATTAATTAAAACTCTAATACAACTAAAAATTAATCAATAAAATTAAATAGCATATAAAAAACTAGGTAACTAAAACAAGATTAAATAACAAGATTAAGAATGGTTTATTAAAGAGTTCGAATTTATTAAATATTATAAACAAATTAATTTAAGAACAAATTAAAGTATTTACAGTTACTTGGTTAAATTAATTAACCAATTAATTAATTAAAGAATTAATTAAATTAAAGAATAAAAATATGAAATGAATAAGACTAAATTATTAAAACTAATTAAATTATAGAAAGACTAAAAACTAAAATGAGTTATTTATTTACTAATTGAAGAATAAGAATTAATTAATTTAGTTAATGAATTAAAAATCATTGAAAACTAGTAACAAAAAAAATTATTCAATGAAATTAAAAATATCAACTTAATTTTATTATTGAAAAAAAAAACAATAAAAAATAAACAACATAAACACAATTTTAATACATAAAGACATTTTCTATAATGTAATTCACAAAATACAAAAATTGCTAAATATTATGTAAAAAAAATGGTTTGATATTAAAAAGTAAACAAAAATATAAATAAGTATGTGGAAAAGAGCATTAAAAATGAGCCACATCACATGTACTAGAATGTGGACCTCCAATATCCAGAACTAGCACTTAGAGAGATTCTTGTAGAGCTGGTTCTCTCAGAGTACGTCTAGAACCATACACAGGTGTCTCATGTGCTCCTCCTCTTACACCGATTACACAAGGATGTCGTCGATGAAGAATACTAAGAACCAGTCTATGTACGGTTGGAAGATCCAGTACATTAGTCCCATAAACAATATGGGTGAATTTTTTACAATGAAGGGCATCACCATGTACTCAAAGTGATCGTAGTGGCATCAGAAAGCTGTCTTCGACACATCCCCATCTCGTACTTGAAGATGATGATAACCTGATTGAATGTCAACTTTCGAGAACCACCATGCCCCTCTCAGCTGACCGAAGAGGCCATAGATCCTCGATAGTGGATATATGCTCTTGTCCATCACTTGGTTCAGGCACCGGTAATCCACATACAACCTTAAACTCCCATATCCATTCATGGAAAACAAAACTGGGGCCACAGAGGGTGAAACACTAGGTCTTACAAAGCCCTTCCTATTAAAATCCTCCAGCTGCACTCTCAGCTTACACAACTCTATGAGATCCATTCAATATGCTGGTGATGATATCAGTGCCATCACAGTCTGTATGTTGATACAAAAGTCAATCTATCGGCTCTGAGGTAACCCTAGTACATCTTCTGGGAACACATCCTCGTACTCTGCTGCTACTTCTTATAATTGAAAGTTCACTAAATCTACTTCTCTGAGGGTATGTCTAGCCAACTCATGAGTGATCAGCTGCACCCTCTTAAGAATGAGCCCATTCGGTGCTACCTGGGATTCATTTTCACCAACAAAGGAAAATCTCTTCCCATCACTACAAACACACCACAACCTTCGCCTAAAGCATTCAATCTAGGTATGGACCGAAGACAACCAATCCATATCGAGAATGACATCGTAAGGCCTCGAAACTGCCACCAAGAGGTTCCAGCCAAAAATCTCGCCTCCAAGGGTAAGATCACACTGTCAATAAAGATGCGTGATCATCAAGTCTCCTCCCGTAGGTGTCTCTAAGCGTAAGGGTCGAGTCAATGACTCTAGCTGAATCTCAAAGTTTCTTACAAGACATGTGGCAAGGATAAAATGACTGGATCATGTGTCTATAAGTATGGAAACTAAGTTAGAAAAGACACATATGGTACCTCAAATAATACCTGGAGTTCCATGGACTATTCCTTAACTACTTGTAGCTACCCGCATCCCTATCCCCCAGCTCCCTGACCCTGGTGCAGACCTCCCGGGGGTGGTGGTGGAAGTCTGTCAAATTGTCTGCCACCTCCTACAACTCTCCTTACTCCTCTACCATGTCCTCCACCTGGAATATTTTCCATCTCCACTCTCTACCTCTGCCTCGGTGGTCCATCCATCGTGTCCATGCCATCATCTCGACGGGTTGGATAGTCTCTAGAAAGATGACCTCTGTTGTCGTGTGTGTAGCATTGCCTCTCCTTAGGTTGATTGGATCCAGCCTGAGAGACATGGAATGTAGATCCCCTATCGTGGGACCTCCGGTGATATCTCTCACATCGCAATCCTTAGTCCTGACATTGACTTCTTGCTACCATGGTCTCTACACCTGTCTACCTACTGCTGACTGCCATTAGCTGTCTCTGCTCATCCAAGAAGCTCTCAACCACCAAATCTCGCTCGATCACTCCATCATAAGTCGAAATGCATAGAGTCACGATTATATCTTGTATGTACTATCATAAACATAGCTCTAAGGTCCTATTTATGAAGTAATGATCCCTGACCATATCCATCAAATACCTGGAAAGGATGGTAAACCTCAATGAATAGTAATCCACCATCAAACTACACATTTGGAGCTGAATAAGCTACTAGATATGCACCAATCTCAGCATAACTGGAGAGAACTTCTCCCTCCAGAGTCGCTCGAACTCCATCTACAAAAGTGTCTTCTTGTTGTGAGACTATGTGATCAAACAATACCATCACCCTACTGAACCCTAAAGAAGGATCGCTCCTAGGATCACCATCTGGTCTGATGGTGTCCTCACTAGATGGAAGAATCGGGTCACCTTCTCAAGCTAGTCCTTAATTTCCGAAGGTTCAGGCTCTCCTTAGAACCTGAGGGGACCCTGTCTCTGAAACTCATGGAGCACGCTCAGTCTGCGCTCCTCAACTTCCAGTACTGTAGGTACCATGTGCTACTCCACTGGTGGTGGGATTGCTGATGCACCACCAAGAGGTAATGCCCAGGGAACTGGCCCTTGAATCGAAGCCTCATCACTAAGGGGGTCATCCTCATGATCTAGCTGCTGAAACTTATATAGTATGCATCGCAAAAGCATCCTGTAAGGAAAAAATATGTTCCACAGTCAAGGAGTATATTTGGATAGATGACATAAAAGGAAATGGAAACTAAAATCCATTCATATGTGATTCATGTACCATTTTTTCGCTGAAAATAGTGTTCTCACATACAGAGTCAAAAATAAGGTTATCCGAGTCCTGGTGTATGGATACGTTGGCCGCTTACACCAACAGTAGAGTCACTAGCCAGAAATCCGAACATGAAACACTTAACAATATTTCCTCAAACAAATATCACAGACTCTCGGTCCTAAGGTAGAACCGACCACCTTTGATACCACTCTATCATGACCCATCCCAGTGGGGCCCACACCACGACTCCCCATTACAGCCTCTATGTGGCCAATGGCTGGTGACTAGCACCGAGTAAGCATATCACTAACATGTGAGGCATTGACTAAGTACCTGTAAACATGCACACATCCCCAATCCCACAAATACTGAAATGTAAAAACCATGAAGGAATAAAAATGAATTCATACAACTAAACCCAACCAAAAGAGTACAATAGAAAGTAATGTTCAGAAAAGTAACTGGGCTAGAATACAAGCCCACCAAAACAAAGAGTCAGCAAACTGAAAAGTACAACCTATAAACAATAAAGGTACTGGGATTGCAGGTCTATGTAGAAGGAACACCACATCATGTTGGGAAGCTCTCAAATCTCAGTCTGGTCTTGGTCCTCCCTAGACTCCGTCAAAAGGCCGCTCATCTACACAAGATACGAAACGTGCATGCAAATCCCCTACAGGGGTGAGTAGAACAATACTTAGTAGGAGAACCTAAAAACCACAATGAAATACACACTGTAAATACAATTTCAACTCTACAGAGTATATGTCTACAAACCATATAATAAGAGAAACATCCAGATATACTCAAAATATAGACCCGTAGTCTAGAGGTAAGTCACAACGACCTGCATGCCCACACTAGGGATTCATTTAGAACATTCCATAAATCACTCATCTGGGAGAACTCACTCTATGAGTATGATAGATCCAATGAAATATTTTTGTGATGTACTATTCATTGGGAAGTTTCACGAGATAGATAGATGCACTAATAAATCTGAAGAGAGAATAGATACAATCATTTATAGAGAACTCATTCCTGAGTAGAAAGATCACGATACATAGATGAGGATCACTACTAGGGCCCTGATGTATACCACGAATAATCCAGTTTCAATTGCTAAGTAGAGGATAAATGTCTGGTAGGATTGGTCGCACTGATACATGACTCTACCTAGGGTCAATAATGGATAGAGGATCTCACTTCGGGCCTCTCAGAGGGACTCCGTCTCTAACCAGCAAGTCCCACTAAAGACATCATATTCCTTCGGATTGGAAACGATATATACCTAGAATTTTGGGGAACATGAAAGGGGCACTAAACAAAAAAAAACCATCCAAGATACGGTTAACAAGGAGATCATGCCTTGTACAATAAATTACACAACATGTATAAGTGTAGCATGCTATATTCTCAGACTCGGGTACAACCCATTTATAATAGATCGTGTCGAAAAGAGCATGTCATGTGGAAAAAGATATACACAGCGTGTAAGAGTGTAACATGTCATCTCCTACTATTTGGGGGAGGCTCTGTGTACACTGGCCATGTGCTTGTACATTGCTTCAACTAGTGTCTTCTAACCTGTGTATTGATACACGAGGTATCCTGAGTAACTGGCCTGGTCTGGCCGTGTGGTGAAGTACATGCTGTGTACTCCACCCCGTGTCCATGTATCATCTAAGATACACACTGAGTCCCGCTTAAGGACCCAAATGTCGTGAAACGTCATTCACATGCTGTTTCATTGATTTCTATCACCCAAAAACCTATTCGCCACTCAATGAGGCCTATATGTCGTGTATCACCGGATATATGTTGTATTCTTCAGAATTTTCCAAAAATGACGTTCTTCCCTTGTGCACCTTTTTTGGTCATCCGATGTTCATTATGGTGATATGGTTTCCTCCAAAATGAAGATTCATGGTCGTCTCATCATAGAAACACTGAAAAAGTATGTTTTGGGTGTCTGATTGGCTCTAGAAACATGTTTCGATCATTCGTGAGAAGAACGGTCGAAGAACGATTTCTTCCAAACTGTGTCGATTCGTCTTCCACCATAATCGTCACACCTCTGATGGGTCTTCATAATGTCAGGTCTCTAATTTGGGATCGTTTCTTGTGAGACGGATGAGAAAATATTTGTTGTTCATAACCCCACAAAGAATGTGAAGAAAGAACGAGGTCAAAGGGAAGAATAAATTCATATAACAAACAAGGAATAAACCTATGCTATTGTTTGTTACGGTGTTGATCCACTACCATTAGAAGGACCTAGAAAAATGAAACAAATATGAAATTGATTCTCTAAAGTCAAAACTAGATAATCAGACCCTCCCACAAGAACGAACGATCTACGGGTCAACCTATTCGTGGGTTGATCCGCGTTCATCGTTTAAATCCAAGAACGGGGAAAACACAATAAAAATAACAACCCTTACCTCGATCAATGATGAAGAGTGAATTTCCATCTGTCGTTGGTGAGATATGATCTTACTGTACAAAGATCCACATAGTTTCATTCATCAGCATTTTTTGATAGTTCTCCAAGGGTGGCTCCTCTCCAAATCTACCGAGGGTTCTGGGGAGTTTTCCTTGGTTATGAGCCTAAACTTGGGCTCCTAATTATTTAAAACCATAAAAAAATTTGACGCACCAATAAAATGTTTCAAATAAATTAAAATAAAATATTAATTTATTTTCTTTCCTTTAAAACACCCAAAAAATAACTTTTCTAGCTGACCCGCGCCTGTAGATGTTTCGCTGTGCCTAAGGTAAAGTCACTTCTCTAAACGTAATGATGCCCTCAAATTTTTGATTTGGACACCCATTTAAAAGTTATTCCATTTTTTCTGAAAAAACACTCATGCATGCTATTTAAAAGTGTAGTTTATTTCAAGAATTTATTCTGGGCAATCCAGGCCAAGGAATCACATGTCGTCGCAAAGTTTTCTCTTGAATTAATTCCATATAATATTTAGAAATAATACACGGAAAATACAAGATATTACACATATTCACCCCACTCAAGTCATATATCTTAATAAATAACTAAAAAAATATATCCCCAAAATAAATATTCCAATTATAGAGCTTCTAGTCTTCCAAAATGGATAAACATATGGTCCTTAATTAGAGATTCAATGGAGGTTCTTCCAAGAAATGGTAATCGCCTTCACCGAGTTTTTTAATTCTTATTTTTCCACCTTCTATTTTATTTTAAAATTTATATTATAATAACAAAACTATATCTTATATAATAATATGTAATAAGTTTTAGGGAATAATATTTAAAAATATTTTATTTCATCAAATTGGAAATGAAACCATTATTTGGGTGTACAAAGAACTAAGGCCTTGTGAACCGATGTAATTCATTTCCATAATCTCCTCTCTTGGTTTTTCATGATGATAGATTTAATTTTTATATATAATATTCATGAAATATTAATAAATCTATAAAAGTTACATATCATATAACTTCTTAACTTACCATCCATTGAAAAATGATAACATCATTCTTCTGTATGGAGTACTATTTACTCATGAAGTGATTTTATTCATTTTTTTATTACCACGTCACATGGATTTTTTATATAAGTGTAATTTGAGAAATAATATAATATTTAAGAGATAATCATTATTAAATAATTACAATATAACACATACCTTCTTTCCATCATGATCATTGAAAAATGGTAACGTTACTCATGCGTACGTACGACCTACCGTCTTTGTGATTGTAATGTATATCATTTCTCATAAACATATATAATGGTTGGTTTTTAAAAGTATAAATGATGTATAAAAATGACAATTATTTCAGTATTATTATTTATGGATATGATGAAATAATGACCCCTTTTACAATTTTAAACACACCAATTCCATGTTGAAATTACGAACTAAGAATCCTCAAAGCACTAGTCTTAAAAATATCTGAATAAGTAATTAAAATGACATTAATATAAATGAATTAAATTTTCATTATAAGATATTAAAACTAAAAACATAACTTCAATAAAATAAATAAGTTATAGGAATTTTTTTATATAGTATATAATGGATACATATGAAAATTATGGACTCTATGTATGGGGTTCGTCTCAGAACATCTTCCTTTGAGAAACATGTTTTTTATGCACTTAATTTCATTAAAATGGTGTATGTATATACCATTAATATATTATTTCATTAATAATTAATAATTAATTATATTTAATGTTATAATTAATTTACATCATTCATGGGATTTAAGATTCAATAGTCACCAATGTGATAAGGGTTTATGTTTCAATCTCATTTTAATCAGGATTGTTTACACTTGAATTTCCATTATTGGATGTTTTTTTATCATTATATAAAAAAATTAAATTTATTATCCTTTTTTTATTCATGAAATTTTCATGTAATAGTGCCATTATCCTCTATTTGGTATAAGAAAAAATTTAATTTTTTTAAAGAAAATCCAGATTCATTTGTGTCTTCCGTCAAAAATATTTTTTCTTCCATATCCCTATTTTCTACAAATATTTTCATCAAAAAATTTTACAAATTATAAAAATGTTTTATTAAAGAAATTGTTTCCCATATTTTAATTTTTTAAAAATATTTTTAATTGATAATTATTTTCATTTTCGAAAATATCTAGTATTTTTCTTTTGAAAATAGCGTGAATGGAATGTTTTTTAATGAGTACTGCATTTACAAAATTACCCCCATCTTGACCACACAATTATTTGAATCTTATTTTATATGTTTATATGGTATTAATAATGAAAATTATTTCTTTAATATTTTTAAAATTATTAGGCTTTGATGAATTTATTTCAAAGTGAATAATATATTTTCCTTAAGAAATATTACATGTTACAATTTAAAGACATTCTCATCAATGAAAACAACTTTTTATGGTATATATTTCTTCTAAATTATAGACAAATATCTCTAACATATAATCCAAGATTACACAAACTTACATTGGAAGTGCAATAATTATGTTATGTTAATATAAAAAATACATTATTATGATATTTAATTTGATTTTGATTTGACACAAGATTATAAAACACATTTCATTCCATGGGTAGTTTTTATGTTTATGACTTATGATTGATTTTGTTTTTCTAAAACCCAAAATCATGAATATTTCATGATACGTGTTTCCAGATAGTGCTATAATGCATTGGTTAATGTTTTAGTCTTTTTAGGTGTCATTTATGGGAATATGTAGTAAACTTAATCTATTATGTGAATTTTTCCACCTTGTGATATTGTCTAGGCAATTAGCCTTGACCCAAGTTTATGTTATGTTACTTGTTTCTTCCACATGTATTATGGTTACATGAAATTATGATACCATTTTATTTATGTTATTCTTCCATGTGATTATTATTGAGAACTATTTTTCATGATATCGTGTTTTACCTTTGACTCACATTTTGTGATTCTATATCATGTTTATTCCCTTATTGGAATTTTTTATCACAACTTTTTCTTTTTTATTCTGCATGTTATCCTATGCATTTTAGGAGATAGAAAGTAATTAGGATATAATTAAGGAGAACAACAAAAGAAGTTTTATTTTATTCCTACTATGATGTATTATAAACCTAATCATCTAATGATAATAGGACTCATAATCATTGTGTATTAATTATTAGATGACTATTTTCAAAATCATGGAAAAATATGTTTAAAAGTCTTGGGTAGATTTTGGGTAGATATGATATTATCATTATAAAATTATAGTTATTTCATTAAAATCACATGTTAACATTAATACCATCATTATAAATATCCATAAATTATGGGGATGAAAACATAATTGCTACACAATGTGGAGATCGTAACACATAATACAAATGAGCAATAATTTGACATTAAATTTTATTGGAAAGAGAGTGTATAATGGTGATTTAATAATAATAATAAAATTTTAAAATATTGAGGTTAATTTATTATAAAATTTATCATATATAGAATAGTATTAGATGAAGTAAAAAAATAATTTGAAAAGTGACCAGTTAAGGTGATTAGCTTTTATTTGAAAGAACTACTTTGGATCCCCTCTTAAGGATCATTGGGTACATCTTTTGGGAAGACCAAAACCTCTAAAATGTTTCTAAGTAGAGAAAGGATTTCAGTTGGGGATGGCTGAGCTATAAGGCTACAAAGGTTCTATGAAGTGAGGGGATGAGGTTCCCTTTTATAATTGAGGTAATAAGTAATTTTGGAATTTCATAAAATATTAAAATATAAAAATTCATCCTCAAGAAAAATTATTCCAAATGGATAAGGATTTGAATATAAGGTAGGATATGGTTTAAATTCCACCATCCAATAATATTTTTATTGTTTTTTGTGGTATTATAAACATTATATTTTAGAATAACCCCTTAGTTAACATATTTTAACCATACACATATAAGAACTCTTTCACTCTTAAGGGGTTATAATTTTACTTATACCATTAAAATATGTTCATGAAAAAATAATGCATGAAATTTTAGATTATCTTATTCAAAAGATTTTATATTGAAATATTTAAATTATTTAAACTAATTTAATGAAATATTATTTAGATAATATATCATTAATTCCATTTTTGACACTTTTTGTTTACTTTAATTTAAAAGACAAAAAGGGAAAGTTGGAATTTTAATGTAATCCATGAAATCATAACTAATATTTCATAATTATCTATAAAATGTGAGGAACACTATAAATCACCCATATTATATTAATTTTAATAATTTGAATATCATTTATTTTATTTTTCTTTTAATTTGAGAAATATTGCTTTGGTGTTACATTAGAATTAATGTTAATTATTTATTTACTAAAAATTAGAAATAAATTACCATTAGGAATATAATTTCATTATAGAAAAAATATAAATTTATATTTGTTCACCACATAATTTTTTCCTGATGTGAACACATAATTTATATTTAAAATTAAGATATTGACATTTTGTATTTTTCCTTGCCTTAAATATTATATATGTCATTTTCATGGAAAAGTTACCATTAAAAAGTAAATTTAAATATTATCCTAAAAATATTTAATTAAATTGATCCAAAATTAATTAGGATGAAATATCATGGCCTTATCAATTTGTATTGAAATAGATTAAGAAGATTTACCATTTACCCGGGTGAAATTTCTTTCGATGGTTAGTATTCATTTTAACAAAAAATAAATGAGGCCTATATAATTTTTTTTGAAATCATGATTTTAAGACTATAATAATTTTTTCAAGGATAAATTTAAATATGTAGGAATATATAATTTAATATTAAAATTAAAAATTCAATGACAAACAATTTTTCATAAATAAATCTATCTTATGTATAAAAGTGTTTTTATACAAAAATCAAGTCTAATTTTCATTACAAATACAATAATTGGAGTATGTGTAATAAAAAGGGACTAGTGAAATTTTATAACTAATAAAAAAACTATTTTTTTAAATAATTTAAAAATAAAATAAACATTTCAATAAAAATAAGCACTTTTCACTATTCCATGAAAACTCAATCTTTTCAAAAAATATCAAAAATTCACCATATGCTAATTTTGATATGAATATTTAAAAATTGATATAATTATTGTAAAATAAAATTTCAAAAATTTCAAGAAATTAATTATAATATTGTATAAAAAAATAAATAAAAAAATTAACAAAATATATTTTTGAAAAATTAAAATGATTTTTTTAAAAAATCTAGTGATTAATTATGAATCATTTATCAATACATTTATTTTCAATAGGATATATATATATATATACATATTAGATAAATTAGTTAATCCTACTCATATATTCCAATTCAACAGCTTGGTTATAATGGTCAAATAATAATATTTCGTGGTTTATTTACGCTCGGTGTTGCGTGTAAACTAACCTGTCAAATAAATAATATTTAATTGAAAAAAAATTCCTAAACTATCATGGTTTTATCAAAAAAATGTAATCAAACTAAATAATAATAATAATTCATTATGAATTAATCTATAATAAACATGATTATGGTAAACCATTAGTAGTTTTCACCTATTGATGGTAAATAATTAATATGAGTTAATATTGAAAATGTTATTTTCATTTAAATTCATTTTATTTATATTATATATTTTATTTTAAAAATATGTATTTATAATTTTTAGAATTTAAAACTTATAAATTAAAATAATACTTTAATTCATCATAAAAAATTAAACTTCAGCCGAATTCTTGAAAATTTTCTAAAATAATAGACTTTGAGGTGAATAGTGAAAATACTCATTATTGTCTTCAATTTTATGAAATTATTTTATTATATAAATACATTGAATTATTTTAAGGCATTTTTAACATAAAATTATATATTACAATTAATAATAATGGATTTTTAAAGAATTTTTTTTATTTTATAATCTAATAAATAAAACGTTAAATTTTATTTAGCATTTTAATGAGAACCATTTTTCAACTTTATTATTTAATTAATCATAACATAATGAAATGATATTTCTAATTTAATTAATTATTAAATAAATAAACACTGAATGATAATATTTTTTTAATTCAATTTAATCAATTAATTTTACAATTCTATCCTAATCATAATTTTTTTCTCTTAAAAATATACTTTTAAAACAACTTTTTACGAAATACATATTCAATGGTTATGATTTATTTCCCTAAAATTTTTAAGTAACTTTTATAAAATTAATCATATATTTTCGATAATAATTTTAATATTATTTAACATTTTCAATTTCAATATTGAGAATAAAATTTTTAATGTTGGTATTTATGTTAATTACCAGGTTAATGGTGAATCAATTATTTTAAAATTATTATTTTATTCATATCAATGAGTTTATATTAAACAAAATAAAATTAAATCATTATAATAATGAATATATTATCAATTATAAGAATATAAATAAATATATTAACACTCATTTAATCATAAATAAATAAGATTAATAATCTATAAGAAAAACAAATCCATTTTATTTATGATACAGTATTTCTACACATTATATGTTTTAATATAAAAGTTTATTTTATCATATTTAAAAATTAATTTCATTAAATTTATGTAAAATGTAGTTTAATAACACATAAATTTGGTTATATGGATTATGTAATAGATTTAATAAAAAAACATCACATAGATGAATACTAATTAATTAGTTTAAAAGTAAAAGAGTAAAATGTTAAAAAATAATTGTAAAAATACTATAAAAAGTTTAACACTTGTGTGGAAACATTTTTTCGTGAATTTATAAACCAAAAGGTTCACAAATATCAGGAATTTCTAAAATTTGGATTCATTTACCTTGAAATAGTTTTATAGAATTATTTAATTATAAATTTTGTTTCCAAAAGTGTCATTTTATTCCCTTATAAAAGGGAATGACTCACACCCATTCAAACACACACCTATCATTCAAGTTAATCCATGAAACATGTAATTTTTTTTTCTATAAATAAAAATATCCCAAAAATACAATCCCCTAGTCACTCATAGTGATTCTATTCCCAATATTGTTTTAGGAAAATGGAAGGGAAAAATCAAGTCTCCAATGTAAGTGATGTCTCCTATGAAGATTTTATTATTAATCTTAATCCTAAAAATATCATATACCCATAATAAAATGATTAATTAAGTATGATTAGTATATTTTAATGTTATTATATTAGATTTATAACCATTATTTATTCATTTTATTCAATATATAAAAACAAATGAGCATTGCTAGTGCATTGCACAGACTACTGCCTCCACGAAGTGAGGTCATTTTTTTCATTACATACTTTAATGGATGATTTTCATATTGTAAAAAATGAATTAATATGATAAATTTTATAAAATTATGATTCATAAATTTCATTTTTATATCTACCTTCACCCTTGATAATGCATTGAGAAACATGAATGCTAATCCAGCATATGTGCAGATTATATCCACCACGATGAAACATTTTTTTTTGATTTATAGTATCATAAATTTTCTAAAAAACATAATTTCCAATAAGAATCATGAAAAAATAAAAAATATAATAATTATTATTTTATAATGATATATTGTCAATGTAACGTCCCGACCCCAGTTACCCAGATTCGGTGCATTATTACATAACATTGGAATGATCACAAAAGACCAAGTATCGAAAGACCGATTGGTTTAGTAGCCTTGGAAACACTAGATACATTCATAAGTCTTACATTACATCATAAAGTGAAAAACTACAACAACATAGTCTCTATAGTCCACACTCATAACCCATCAGAATATCCTTATAGGTCGGTCATAAAATACTTCTTCACATCCTGGGAAAAATAAAACATAGAAAGGGGTGAGCACAGATGCTCAGTAAGGATAACAATATAGTGGAAACTTTTATAAATAAGCATAAACATTTAAGGAAATGTATAACTAAAACAAAAGCCTTTTGAAATTGAACTTTAGCATAATATGGAAAAAATAAAATGAAATAATTCCATTTAATTACTCACATGGATATTCTACTAGTCAAATAATCACATGCAATATCAATAACCACATTCATAATGATGAAATGCATAATTCCAAACTATCACAACCACATAGTCAAGGCCTTGTGCCAAGACTAAAAATAAGATTTTGTCAAGGCCTTATGCCAAGACACTAGTTTGTCTCATGAGACCTACTGGTGCATCGAGGAGCTATAGCGGGCTCCACCCACCACTTACTAAGTCCAATTCATTCCTCATATGAACATGTTTAAACATAACAGAAACGTTCGTATTAAAACTAGCATAAGAAATGTCAATAATTTCTCCATAAACCATGAATGTTATAAAAATAACACATCCATAGTCAAACATATCACAAAATCTTCAATACTATATAAAATCTTTGTATCATAATAAATCAACTTCAAATAAGATTAAAGTCCATCAAAGGATGTTGACATAGATGAAATCAAAACTATTTGAGAGAAATATCTCTTTTTTTGAAATCATTTAAAATTCACCTAATTATAAAAGAAAAAATTTACTTTTAAAATATTCTTATAAGATTTTAAGGGAAGCTTCGATGATTTTATAATGGTGGAAAATCGCCGCACCCACCGTATAACTTAAAAAAAGACATTCTTACCTTAATTTTGTCAAAAAGGTTAAAAGTACCCTGTTTGGAAAACGATGGAAAGATTCCATTAAAAACATTTGATAAAAAGTCAAAAAAGGGTATAAATGAATTTAAACCATAGTCTAGTAAATAGTAAAAATTCTTTGGAATACATTTTTAAGAAACATGGATGTGGATGATAAAGAGGACCCAATAAATAATTACGTATAAACAACCTCAGATAATGAAGAGATTGTGAAATTAACCCTTACCTTTGTACTTTTCCTTGGTCGAGGGTTTGTTAACCTCCTATATAATGGTAAAATAATTGTTATTAAATTATAAAAGAATCATATTCATTAATATGATTTAATATATGGTCTTTTAACATTTCTTTGTTAATAATATCTTTGTATTATCATTGTTTCGGGTGTTAACGGATTCATTTTCCTTTATATTATTTTTTATGTGAGACATATTTTTTATGGATGGGATGTATATTATTATTATCCAGAATGATATCAAGTCTTTAAACATTATTTTTAATCATCTAGTGAAAATAAGTCTTGAATGGATACGATGGGGAATGAATCTCATCACGTTCGTGGAGACGGTAATCCGTACGTACGCACGCGAGACAATATCATTCTTTTGATATTAAAATAATATATAATTGGATGGTATATCATATATACATAATCATTATCATTTTATATTTATTATTTATATGAATTACACATCATTATTATACGCATCGAAATAATAATGTATTTAATAACAATTACATCACGACGTGGAGACGGTAATCCGTACGTACGCACGCATGGTGACATGTTATTCAAATGATGGATGGAATAATGAATATGGTTGTACCATATTTATAATAACATCAAATTACATAGAATATACTGGAGTTATTATTTTAGAATGGAAATAACAAAAAAAGAATAAGTGGAAGAAGAAAAGAACTTGAAAGAGGGTGGTGAAATTATTACCTCTTCTTTGGGTTCTTCCTTTTGATTTGATCAAAAGGGCTCCTTAAGTTGGATTTATGACTAAATTAATGCCTCTAGGATGAAGTGAGGGATGTTTCGAGGATATTTGGGCAGGGGTTGGCTGATCCAAAAGGCTTTGAAGGTGTGAATTAGAGAGAAGGGGGAGTTCCCTTTTATAAGAGGGGTGAGAGGCACCTTAGGAAAAGCTAGAAATATTATTTTATAGTAAAATCATTTTCAGATTATAATGGCTCAAAAATGGATTATTTAAAGGAAAAGGTGGGTATGGGTCGAAAACCATTCCAAAAATAGGTTTTAGGCAGGTTTGGTTTACTATATTAACTTTATCTTTTAGCTTTAACTCTTAGTTAAATAATTTGACATTTACCATGTCACTTTGTATTTTTATATTATATGGTTAATAAACTCACTAAATACTTTCAAGAGAACCCCAATTGGTTCATTAATGATACACCTAAAATTATATAAGTCCTTTGGATGAACCATAGATTTTTAGGAATATAATATCAATTAATAATATAATATGTTTTTTAAAAACTCTTTTATGTCAATTTTGACACTATTTGGTATTTTGTTTTTGCTAAATTCATAACAGTATTATTGCTTCAAAAAAAATTAATATAACTAACCCTAATATGTCATATTAACCTAGAAAATTAGTTGAATTCATAAAAAGTCTCAAATTACATTTATTTGGATATTTATAATATCAATTATTTTAATATTGAATTAATTAGGTAATTACTGCATCATCATTGTGTCATAAATAAATTAAATTATTTAATGTATAAAAATTATAAATAAAATACCATTATGTAGGAAATATTTTTATATTTCTAATGAATATTTATAATAGAATTTATCTTATGTATAACCCTATATTAAAAATGTTTTAGTTTTTAAACTTTGATTTTAACTCTTTTAACTCTTCTTTGAATTAAATAATAATAAATGTCCTAATCTAATCCAAGTGAACAAAATAGGTTCATATTTTATTCCTAAGGTTATTTTTGGTCGAATTATACTTATCCAATAGAATTAGGACATGTGTTAGGGTAATAATAATATCATTTTTACCCTTAATTACCATATTTACTTTTTTACTGTGGTAAATAAAAGTAAAAAGTTACTATTCACCAAAAAATATTTTTATCTTATTGAACCAATTTTACTCCTTTATATTAACCGTGTCTCTCGGATTTTTGAAATTCCACTCACAGAAGCGGTAAAATTAAGTTTTATGTGAATTTTCGAATTCTCCTAGGAGGTGGGTAAAAGACGGTGAAAAGTTCAATAAAATTTATATATATATAAAATTATTATAAACTGACTCCAATGAATTAAATCGAAATTATATAGGTATTATGAATCTATTTTAACCTAAAATAAATTTAAATAAAATAAATAATTATTTAAATAAAAATTCGGTTTTAAACTATAACTCAGTGTTTTTTTCACTATTCATAAAAAATTGGAAGTTTTCAGAAAAATAACAAAAAATCACCCTAGGATAATTTCGATATTCAGAATCCAAAAATGAAGTCCATTTTAAAAGATAAAATTTATAAAATTTCAAAAAGTGGGTATTAATATTCATAACGGCTAGTTTGATTGGTTGTGGTGTGTGTTAGAACTTGAAGTTGCGTACGACACACGCTACTATATTATTCAAAGAGAAGCATATCGTAGAATCTTGGGGTGTTACATTATCCCCTCCTTCAAATAATTTCATCCTCAAAATTTCTATAATATTATTGCATAAAAAGACTCAGGTGGTTCTTCATCATAAGTTCCTCAGGTTCCCACGTTGCCTCTTCCATCTTATGGTTTCTCCATAAAACTTTTACCAGACGAGTCATCCGGTTTCTCAGCACTTGTGCTCTTGTATCAAGAATCTTGACATGATCTTATCAATAAGACAGATTGGGTTCTAGTTCTAATTCCTCATAGGTGAGTACATGTGTTGGGTCAGGAATGTATTTTCTCAACAGTGATACGAGGAACACATCGTGAACTTTGGAGAGATTTGGAAGCATTGCCAAATGATAAGCTACAGTCCCAATTCATTCTAGAATTTTGAAAGGTCCTATGTACCTGGTACTCAATTTATCTTTCTTACCGAAAATAATAACTCTATTCCATGGAGATACCTTCAAGAAAACATGATCTCTTACCTGAAATTCGAAATCCTTCCTTCAGTTATCGGCATAGCTCTTCTGCCTACTTTGAGCTGCTTTGATGTGGGTTTGGATTACCTTTATCCTTTCTATCATTTCCTCAACAAGTTCTGGGCCTAGAAGTTTTCTTTCACCAACATCATCTCATCAAGTTGGTGTGCGACATCTCTTTCCATATAACGCTTCATATGGTGTCATCTGAATACTTGAATGGAAGCTATTGTTATAGGAAAATTCTACCAGAGGTAAATATTGATCCCACATACCTTGAAAGTCAAGTGAGCATGATCTAAACATGTCTTCTATGGTTTGAATAGTCTGTTCTAATTGTCCATCAGTTGGGGGTGGTAAGAAGTACTCAAATGAAGCTCAATATCCAGGGCTTTTTAAAGACTTTTCCAGAATCCTGATGTAAAATGTGGATCACGATTAGAAACAATCGATAGGGGTACTCCATGAAGTCTCACTACTAAATTAATATATAGTCTTTCTAGACGTTCAAGTGGTAAATCTTCTCTTATATCAAGAAAATGTGCTGACTTGGTAAGATGATCAACAATGACCCATATTGCATCGTTCCTTCTAGGAGTATTTGGTAGTCCCATGACAAGGTCCATTGTAATATTATCCCATTTCCACTATGGTATGGGAAGATATTGCATGACTCCTCTAGGCTGTTGCCTTCCAGCTTTCACTTGTTGACAAACCATACATCTTGACACAAAATCAGTAATTTCCCTCTTCATGTTATCCCCCAAAAAATTATCCTTCAAATCTCTATACATTTTGGTGCTCCTAGGGTGTATAGAGAAATTGAAACTATGAGCATCTTCCAACAATTACCTTTTTAGAATAGGTATATTGGGAACACAAAGTCTCTTCCTAAATTTCAAAATCCCATCTTCATATACGAATTCAATCAATATCCCATCATTCACAGCTTTAATCTTCATTTGAAACTCTTCATCATCAGTCTGAGAACTCTTTATTATTTATAGTAAAGATGGTTTGGAAACCATTTGAAAAATCATTGATGTTTCACCTTCCATGGTGATTCTCATTTCCATCTTTACTAGATCCATGAAAACATGATCCCTTTCAACTCTCATCTTGTTCAAAACTCCATGATCATTTCTGATCAAAGCATCTCCCACCTTATTTTCCTTCCCTGGGTGGTAGTGTATCATGAAATCATAATCCTTGAGTAGTTCAAGCCATCACCTTTGCCTCATGTTGAGTACTTTCTATGAGAAAATATAATTCAAACTCTTTTGGTTGTTATATATCTCACATTTTTCAGCATATAGATAATGTCTCCATATCTTAAAAGCAAAGATTACAGTAGCTAACTCAAAATCATTTGTAGGATAGTTTTGCTCATGAATTTTTAGCTGTCGTGATGCATAGGCAATAACCCTATCATTCTGCATAAGGACACAACCAAGTCCATTATTTGAAGCATCACTATAAATAACAAACCCATCATTACCCAATGGTAGAGTCAAGATAGGAGCATTGACTAATCTTCTCTTCAGTTCTTCGAAACATTCTTCACACTCTATTTTCCAAACAAATTTAACCCCTTTACGTGTGAGCTTCGTTAATGGGTTAGCTAATCATGAAAAATTTGGACGAAACATCCATAATAACATGCTAAACCAATAAAACTGCGTACCTCAGTTATACTCATTGGTGCTGTCCATTCTTGGATTTCACTTGTCTTAGAAGGATCAACATAGATTCCATCTTTAGAGACAATATGGACAATAAAAGAAATCTTCTGAAGCCAGAATTCACACTTGCTAAACATCCCATATAATTATTGTCTTTTCAGAGTCTTCAGGATAATGCACAAGTGATTTTCATGATCTTCATAGCTTTTGGAGTATACCAAGATATCATCAATAAATACCACTACAAAGTCATAAAGATATTCCTTGAAAACTCTATTCATTAGATCCATGAAAACAGAGGGTGCATTAGTCATCCCAAAAGGCATTACTGTAAACTTGTAATTCCTGTACCTGGTTCGAAATGCAGTTTTCAGAATGTCTTCCTTCTTTACACACAACTGATGATATCTAGATCAAAGTTCAATCTTTGAAATATTGAGCTCCCGTAAGTTGGTCGAATAAATCATCAATGCGAGGTAAGGGATACTCGTTCTTTATTGTTATAGCATTGATCTCCCTATAGTCAATGTACAACCTCATAGATCCATCTTTCTTCTTAACAAAAAGAACAGGGGCTCCCTATGGAGAAACACTAGGGTGAATAAATACCTTATTAATCAATTAATCTAGTTGTTTCTTTAGTTCCAATAATTCCACAGTGGCCATTATATAAGGGGTCTTCGATATAGGCCTTGAACCAGGAATTAAATCAATGGAAAACTCAATTTCTCATTCAGGATTATGTCCAGATAAATCTTCTGGAAACAAATCAACATATCTCTCAAAATAGGTACATCCTCTATTTTAATTTTTTTTCCACACCCACAATCATTTCATTCTCTTCCTCCCCAATAATTGAATTTAGTTGAGCTACTAGGGGTGGATCTATATAAGAATTAGGTGGTGATGATTCTGCTATGAAGATAAGGTGTTCTTTATCATCATCACTAAAAATAGTATCCTCTTTCTTCTTACAATAATTTTTTTCATCATGGTTCAAAAGCCAATCCATACCGAGGATTATATCAAATTCAATCATGGGTATGACGATGAGATCACCAGATAAAGAACATTTAAATGCCCTAATGGGAACTGATTCACAAAACATTGTAGCAATGATACTTCCCTTAGGAGTTTTGACTAACAACTACCTTTTTAAATCAAATTGGAAATATCAAATTTTCTTAGCAAACTGGGAAGATATGAAACAATGCGATGATCAAGAATCAAATAAATCATTGGATAAACTTGAGGAAACCATTAATTTACCTGCCACCATGTCTTTCGGAGCTTCAACCTCAGTAGTAGAGATCGCATAAGCTTGGCCTTAATCCCTTGGCCTTTTCTGAGGTAAGTTTCCCTGACTCTTAGTACATTCATTTTCATAATGTCTTATCTCCCTGTAATTGTTGCATTGAACATAGGTATCTTCCTTCTTACCCTTGCAATCACGAGTTTGGTGGCCTTTTTCACCACACTTGTAACAGACTCCCATTCCCTTCAAGAAAGTACCGGGGTGTTTCTTCCCACATTTACTATAGTATGGATATTCAAATTTTCCCTTATTCCCCTTATTTACATTTACAGAGTGATCAACATATCTCTTCTTCTCTTTCGTTTCTTTAAAGTCGTAAGACTTAGAGAATTCCTTTTCTGTCTTGATAGCACATGACACAATATCTTCATACGATGAGGAGGATTGTGAAACTAAAGCTTGATGGAGAAATGGTTTTAACCCCTAAAAAAAATGATCAATATTACTTCTTGGGTTACATATATAATCTACATCATGCCTTTCTAACCTTGTAAAGTTAGACTCATACTTTGCAACATTCTCGTCCTCCTTCTGCCTTAGACTCATAAATTGCCTTTCCATATCTGCTCGATGGTCACAAGGAAAGTATTTTTCTAAGAAAAGCTCTTTAAACTCCCTCCATTCCATATTTGATACTTCATCATCTTCCTTTGTGTTTTGAATCAATGAACACCATTGATCAGCATCTCAAGTGAGGTGGTAAACTACCATGATAACTTTTTCCCTTTCACTACTCCCCAAGGCATGTAATATTTTCTCTAAGGAATTTATCAATTGCTCAGCTACTAATGGATTTGTACCCCCATTAAATGTTGGTGGTTGTTGCCTCATCAATAGATCCAACATTGATCCTCCACACTGCGGATCAGGGTGCTCCATTCGGGTATGGTTATTATTCATAACCTGAGTGAGTTTTCCCAGTATGGTGATTAGCTGATCAGCACCAGTTGCATCACCAGCTCAACTATAATTATCTTGAGCAGGAGGGCAATCCCTATATGGAGTGTGTGCATTGATACAGTTTCCATTCCTTCCTCTAGGAGCCATTTCTAAACAATGGCATACACTAGATTAGTTTATGAATCGCAATACATAGATCCAAACTTGTAAAACACTTAACATAAATTGAACAGTTTATGGATATAATCCATAATCATAAAAATGTTTTATTTAAGGAAGTATATACTCAAAAACCCCTGATAATGGTTTGAAATGAAAATGAGAATTATCCTAAGCATATCCCCCGGGAGTGTCGTAACCAAGAGTGCAACAAGACCCATTGTCGTGCACCAGTTCCCGTTCAAGTCTAGCTCAAAGTGGTGTTTTCGGGTTTTACCCCTAGGTACATATATGCCAGAGCTGCCTCTACCTACTCGTATCCAGACAGGGAATTATTGCTCAGAAAACTCAAAATCTCTATAATACCAAAATTCTAGGAAGTTATTCTATTCTAATCCTCAAATTCCATCTTAGGCCTATGTGATCTAATAAGAGTTTATCTAAATCTAGCTTCCAAGGTTTGTAATAAAATTTCGTTGATACCAACTATAACGCCCCAACCCCAGTTACCCAGAGTTGGTGCATTATTACATAACATTGGCATGATCACAAAAGATCAAGTCTCGAAAGACCAATTAGTTTAGTAGCCTTGGAAACACTAGATACAATCATAAGTCTTAAATTACATCATAAAGTGAAAAACTACAACAACATAGTCACCATAGTCCACACTCATAACCCCTCAGACTATCCCTACAGGTCAATCATAAAATACTTATTCACATCCTGGGAAAAATAAAACATAGAAAGGGGTGAGATCATATGCTCATTAAGGATAACAATATAGTGGAAACTTTCATAAATAAGCATAAACATTTAAGGCAATGTATAACTAAAACAAAATCCTTTTGAACTTAAAATTCAGAATAATATGGCAAAAATAAAATGAAATAATTCCTTTTACTTATTCACATGGATATTTTACTAGTAAAATAATCACATGCAATATCAGTAACCACTTTCATAATGATGGAATGCATAATGCCAGACTATCATAACCACATAGTCAAGGACGTGTGCCAAGACTACAAATAATATTTTGTCAAGACCTTGTGCCAAGACACTAGTTTGTCTCATGAGACCTACCGATGCATCTAGGGGCTATAACGGGCTCTACCCGTGACTTAATAAGTCCAATGCATTCCTCATATGAACAGGTTTAAACATAACATAAACATTCGTATTAAAACTAGCATACGAAATGCGAATACTTTCTACATAAACCATGAATGGTATAAAAATAACACATCCACAGTCAAACATATCACAAAATCTTCAATACTATATATAAGATTTGTATCATAATAAATCAACATCAAATAATCTTAAAATCCATCAAAGTGTGTTGACATAGATGAAATCAAAACTATTTGAGAGAAATATCTCTTTTTTTTAAATCATTTAAAAGTCATATAATTATAAAAGAAAAAAATGTACTTTGAAAATATTTTTATAAGCTTGTAATGGAATATTCGATGATTTTATAATGGCGGAAAATATCCGTACTCTCCGTATAAGTTAAAAAAAGACATTCTTTCCTTAATTTTGTTGAAAAGGCAAAAAGTACCTTGTTTGGAAAACGATGGAAATATTCCATTCAAACCATTTAAAAAAAAGTCAAAAAAGGGTATAAATGAATTTAAACCATAGTCTAGTAAATATTAAAAATTATTTGGAATACATTTTTATGAAACATGGATGTGGATGATAAAGAGGGCCCAGTATATAATTACGTATAAACAACCGCGGATAATGAAGAGATTGTGAAATTAACCCTTACCTTGTACATTTCCTTGGTAGAGGGTAGGTTAGCCTCATGTATAATGGTTAAATAATTGTTATTAAATTATACAAGAATCATATACATTAATATGATATCATATATGGTCTTTTAACATTGCTTTGTTAATAATATCTTTGTATTATCGTTGTTTTGGGTGTTAACAGATTCATTTTCCTTTATATTCTTTATTATGTGAGTCATATTTGTTATGGATGGGATGTATCTTATTCATATCCAGAATTATATCAAGTCTTTAAACATTATTTTTAATTATCTAATGAAAATTAGTCTTGAATGGATACGATGGGGAATGAATCTCATCGTGTTTGTGGAGACGATAATCTGTATGTACGCACGAGCGACAATATCATTATTTTGATATTAAAATAATATATAATTGGATGGTATATCATATATACAGAATCATTATCATGTTATATTTATTATTTACATGAATTACACATCATTATTATACCCATCCAAATAATAATGTATTTAATAACAATTACACCACGACGTGGAGACGGTAATCCGTACGTACGCATATATGGTGACATGTCATTCAAAGGATGGATAGAATAATGAATATGGCTGTAAAATATTTATAATAACATCAAAGTACATATAAGATACTAGAGTTATTATTTTATAATGGAAATAACAAAGAAAGAAGAAGTGGAAGAAGAAAAGAACTTGAAAGAGGGTGGTGAAATTATTACCTCTTCTTCGGGTTCTTCCTTTTGATTTGATCAAAAGGGCTCCTTAAGTTGGATTTATGACTAAAGGAAGGCATCTAGGATGAATTTAGGGAAGTTTAGAGGATATTTGGGCAGGGTTTGGCCGAGCCAAAAGGCTTTGAAGGTTTGAATTAGAGAGAAGGGAGATTACCCTTTAATAAGAGGGGTGAGGGGCACCTTAGGAAAAGTTAGAAATATTATTTTATAATAAAATCATTTTCGGTTTCTAATGGCTCAAAAATGGATTATTTAAAGGAAAAGGTGGGTATGGGTCAAAAACCACTCAACCAATAGGTTTTAGACAGGTTTGGGTCACTATATTAACTTTATCTTTTATCTTTAACTCTTAGTTAAATAGTTTGACATTTACCATGTCACATTGTATTTTTATATTATATGGTTAATAAACTTACTAAATACTTTCAAGAGAACCCCAATTGGTTAATTAATGTTACACCTATAATTATATAAGTCCTTTTTCTGAACCTTATATTTTTAGGAATAGAATATCAATTAATAATATAATATGTTTTTTAAAAACTCTTTTATGTCAATTTTGACACTATTTGGTATTTTGTTTTTTCTAAATTCATAACAGCATTATTGCTTCGAAAAAAATTAATTTAACAAAACATAATATGTAATATTAACCTATAAAATTAGTGGAATTTATAAAAGGTCTCAAATTACATTTATTTGGATATTTATAATATCAATTATTTTAATATTTCGTAAATTAGGTAATTACTACATCATCATTGTGTCATAAATAACCTAAAATGTTTAATGTCTAAAAATTATAAATAAAATAAAATTATGTAAGAAATCGTTTTATCTTTCTAATGAATATTTATAATCTAATTTATCTTATGTATAACCCTATATTAAAAATTTTTTAGTTATTAAACGTTGATTTTAACTCTTTTAACTCTTCTTTGAATTAAATAATAATAAATGTCTTAATCTAATCCAAGAAAGAGGTTCATATTTTATTCCTAAGGTTGTTTTTGGTCAAATTATACTTATCCAATAGAATTAGTACATGTTTTAGGGTAATAATAATATCATTTTTACCCTTAATTACCCTATTTACTTTTGACCGTGGTAAATAAAAGTAAAAAGTTACTATTCACCAAAAATTATTTTTATCTAATTGAACCACATTTTACTGCTTGATATTAACCGTGTCACTCGTATTTTCTAAATTCCACTCACAGAAGCGATAAAATTAAGTTTTATGTGAATTTTCAAATTCTCCTACGAGGTGGGTAAAAGACGGTGAAAAGTTCAATAAATTTTTATATATCAAAAATTATTATAAACTGAATCCAATGAATTACATTTAAATTATATAGATATTATGTATCTATTTTAACCTAAAATAAATTTAAATAAAATAAATAATTATTTAAATAGAAATTCGGTTTTAAACTATAACTTAGTGTTTTTTTCACTATTCATCAAAAATTGGAAGTTTTTAGAAAAATACCAAAAATTAACCCTAGGCTAATTTAGATATTCCGAATCAAAAAATGAAGTAAATTTTGAAAGATAAAATTTATAAAATTTCAAAAAGTGGTTATTACTATTCATAACGGCTAGTTTGATTGGTTGTGGTGTGTGTTAGAACTTGAAGTTGCGTACAACACAGACTACTGTATTATTCAAAGAGAAGTATACCATGGAAGCTTGGGGTGTTACAGTCAAAAGAAACACCTGCATAGCCATACACACTAATCGAGTTAAAGCGCGTTTAGGTTTGTGTCGATTTGACTGCATACATGAACAATGATTTAAAATATGATTATATATGTCTATGGTAAAATGAAAAAGAATACAAATATAATATATTAATACAAAAATTAATATTATATTGTTTTTAAAATATTATATTATTTATTTAAGTTGTTAACAAAGTAACATTTTTATTTTCTATAATTAGAAAAATAAGTCATTATCAAATTAGTTTTCAAATAATATATGCAAAAAAAATATGGAATGATTTAAGATTAATTTAAATAAATATAATTTATATATTATAAAATATTATATTATATATAAATAATTAAAATTATATAAAACTATGGATGATGATATAAACATTATTAAAAAAGTGCAAAATAGTTAATGTTATTAACACATGCTGGTCATAATACGGTATAAATATTTAATATACTCATGATAAAAAATAAAATAATCAATATAAAAATTTAATATTTATGATTTATTTTCTAAAAAATCATTCTAGGTAATCTATGTATTTTTATCAAAGGTTAGTGTGTAACCAACTAATCAAGGAAACAAGGTCAGTGTTTCATCTCAAATTTTAATTCTTTCATAAAAAACATACTTTATGCACTAAATGTCACCTAAATAGTGTTTATACTATATATTAGTTGTATAATATCAAGAATTATCATTATCATGGTATTTTAAATTCAATTCCAATATTTCTCCCTCTCTTTGTAAATGGGTTTTTATTGATGAATTTGTTAAGTCATAAGGGTTTGTTGTCTGAAGTTGACCTTAATTGACGCACAATTTCATGTTTTGAACCTATTTCTCTTTTATAATTTATATATACATCCCATGAGAATTATTTTATTATAAATAAACCTTTTTTTGATATATAAATTTTTATTTCACAATCTGCCATACATGTTCTTTCATGCATTCACTTATCAAAGTGTAAGGGTTTATTTGTCTAAAATTATATTCCCTTGAGGCACACATTTGATAAAAAACATATTTTATTATAAATGGTGTAAAAAATCATTTCAAATCATTATTATCTTATATTTAAGGATATTTAAGGTCATATTTAATGTTCTATCCCTCATTATGATTCTATAAAAAATTCTCATCAGTTGTCTGGGGGTTTCGAGCCTCTAATAGTTTCCTTAGATCATTATCAATATTCTCTAAATATTATATTTCAATGTATAATAATCTAACATATGATAATGTTATGTTTTATTTTCACATTATTTAATAGGTAAATAATGTTTCACACAAAATTATTCTTCCTTGATGATTCTGTTGTTTTATTAAAACTCATTATGTTAAGAATAATTTCGGTTAAATTTATTTATATTTCTTTGGTATTCACGTTTTAATTTCCACCAATATTTTCTTTTCCCTAATTGAAACTCAATTTTTTATCTCTAATGATCCTTTTCCCTTTATTTAACTTTTGGGAACATGTTTCTTTATAAATTTAAAATTGTGTGTTTAAAAATAATTCAAAATGTTCAAAAGATTTTTCCATTTGTTCCAAAATAATATTATTATAATCTAATGAAAATTTTCATTTTATTACACATATATATTTTTTAATTTCCATTATTAAATATTATTTTTAAAATTAAATTTAATCAAATTATTTCCATTTAACATTTTTGAAAACATTATGTGTTATTGATGTTTCCATTATTAAATATCATTTTAAAATTAAATGTAATCAAATTATTTTTACTTATTTCAATGAAAATATTATCTATTATTTATGTTTACATTACCAATGACTAACTTCAATGTAAAAATTTTAAAATAATTTTTACTAATTTTTTTAAATACTTAATCTATCTTCAAGGAAATTTTATTTATAACTATTTCACATAAGGTTCTAACAATTCTTTTATTTCCTTTTACAAAAAAGGAGTTTGAATGTAATTTTAAAACCAATGTTTTAAAAACGTTTTGTGAAAACTTTTGTATTTTCATTAATATTCACTCTCTATGGTTTATTTTTCATGATGTAATGTTTTTATTAAAAATTATATTTTATTATGATATGATTTATTTTGTCAAGGTATAGTTATGATATTCTATGATTTCTTAAGTTCATGTTATAAGAATTTTTTATGTTTTTAGAAACACATTATATTTTCCATGGGTTCGTTATGAGATTATTAATATTATAATTTCAAAGGGAAAACATTTATGGATTATGATATGGGTGGGACGTATATATCCATCCATGTAATTGGGTAAATGATTATATAACACGGGATATGAAGTTTATACGAACATGTTCGCAAGTCATTGGGTTCACGATGGATCAGTGTGATGGAATTATTCTCTACTCACAATTTTACATGTAAACATGTTATCTAGTTGTGAGGTTCACAAATGATGAGTGTGTTGGAATTATGGTATTATAATAATTTCAAATTTGAATATGATTTAATTTCTCAAGGTTCACAAATTATGAGTGTAATGGAATTAATACCTATTCATTATTTTTCATCTGAATAAGTTAGCAAGTATCTAAGTTCAAAAATGGTGAGTTTGGTAGCATTATCCGCACTAATAATTTTACAAGAGAATATTTTATCAGGTCACTCAAACCAAAATGGGTCAATGTGAATGAATTAAGCTCTACTCACATTATTTTGTGTGAAAAAGGTTATGTATGTGTGAGGTTCAGAAGGATAAGAAAAATAATACTTTTTATTTTTCTACATTTTCGTGTATCTTGTCAAGTTATGAAATGTTTTCATGATTATAATATATTTTTAATGTATTCCATAATTCTATATCTTTATCACATGTTTCATTATTATTCATATTTGGATTAGGTCTATTTTTTATTATTTATGGTTACTTAACTAACATTTTATGGTCTTATATTTCTCCATTGAGATTTATTATCATTATCCATGGTCTTTTAATGTTTTATTATGTTATTTATATCTTTCTCATTTTTCTACTTCATTTTTATTGTACAATCCTTTTCATATGTATTTCACCTTACTGGGTGTTATAACAGACCCCTTTTTTAGGATTCAAATACCTATGTTATTAAGATTATTATATCATGTGAGATTTCATGAAAGTTTATATTGTTCCAAGATTGTGGATAAAAGTTTTCAATTTTAGAAAAGTATGTTATTTATGTAGATAATCTCCAAGACACTAATCCTTCAGTTCCATGTTTTGTGCCACAGTTTGTGAGATGTATTATAAATAATAAAATATTATTATAATAATTATATAATATTACTCTTGGGTTTATTCATTGTTGATAGGGATGATGAGGTAATGATGCTACTCAAACAGGTAAATCCCAGTTTGAAAGGAATCCTTTTTAGAAATACCAATCAAAATGAATTATTTTCAGAATATATTTTTCATATTTATCCAAATTATTGAGATAATTAATAGGGGTTAGAATAATAATAAAAAATATAGTTATAATGCAACTTAGATAATTCAAAAACAGAATATCAAATATCAAGAATGTATGTCAAAAAATGTAACCCTAAGTGTTAAAGATGGACTATATGGGATGTGTAAAATAACTGGATGTTATTCTTTACAATGATTAATGTTATTCAAAGATCAAGAAAAATAATTAATGAAAATGGTTCACATACCATGTGAAAATTTTGGGAACATAAAAAATAAAAAAATCATTATAATTATAAAATAACATTCTTCTCAAAGATGGTACGGATTGGAAAATAAATGGAAGAACTTTCCTAAAAGAATTTCCAAATATTAAATAAAAAATGATTAGAAAATATTTTATTAGAGATTATTCTTAAACATGAATTTATGATTATTGGAACAAAAAAAATTTCTTTACTTCCTATTTTTTTGTTTAAATTTTTTAACAATATTGAAATTGTAGGAGATAAAATGAAGATGGAGAGATAGATGGGGCTATGTTTACTAGTAAAATAAGTGAAATATAACTTCGAGTAATGTAGGATTATAATGAGATGTCATCCACAATTAAACAAGAGTTAAAACATTGTAAATATAAAGTTATTTCAACCCTTTTAGGGGTGAAAATCATGAAATAATGCCATAAAAATATATATTTTCATTGAATATTGTATTCTAGATAGGACAAAAAAGATTGAAGGTTGAGGTATTTTTTAATCACCTTTCCCACATTGTTGTGATTACAATAAACATTTTTATATAGGGGGAGTTATTTTCTGATTAGTTGAAGGGGGTTGTCTGTATTGAATTTTAAAGAATTTTATGTGTTTTTCATGTTGTTTATCAGAATCACTATATCATGAAACAACTATTTGAATATCCCCATGTACCGTCCCATCCCAGGTGGCACACACCGGTGCCCTGATCCAGATCGCTACGTGACCTCAAGCGTGCCTTGCCATATGCTAGAGGCTACCGACTGGTAGCGAGAATATAATATCATTCATGGGGATACTATAACCTCTTTTTCAGAGTAATACAAAATTAGAAAATAAATAATAAATAACCCAAAGATAAAACCATAAACGTGATAATAAAAATATCAAAAGATAACCAAAATAGGAAACGCAATATGAAAACTAAAAAGTAAATATTTCATGCCAAATTATGTTTCAAGTGTCAATATCAAAAAACCAAAATAAATAAATTCATCAAAAACTCACAAGAGGGTCCTAAACCACATCTAGCTCCCTCATCTCGAATCCATCCTGACTCAACTATCTATCATTGAGCCCCTTCCCTAAGACTGTCTTGCAACCATGAAATCTGTTTGGGTACTGATTAGGCAACCTGAGTCGGGTGTGATTTCAACTCAGTAGGCCACCACCAATGAAATATAAAACAATATCCAGTCAACAATAGTGTATGCAGTTGTATACACAAATAAGTAAAAAGTATAAGTAAGTAGTTATAACATTATAAATTATTCTTTATTTAACCACATAAACTCTCAAGTTCAGGAGGACACCAAAACCTCAATACCTACTCCAACCCTTATCAGAGTCTAAAACATATCACATATTCTATTCATAATTAATTATAACACATGGGCTATCATTATCCATTTCATCTCAATTCATTATTACAGCCAATTAGAACCATAGTACAATATCAATCTCATGGGCCTAGAATTTAGTGTCTAGCACTGTGTTGATATTTGCTACATTGGCTCATGTGATCCACCCCATGGGTATTTGGATCATCAATCCCTATCCTGTAAAAATATTTTCATGCATGAAATTTTACACTCTATGTGTATTTGGAGCTTCAGTCTCTGTCCCACAATCGTATATCAATGAATCACACATGGGTATTTGGAGCATCAATTTGTGTCCCATAATTGTATATCAATCGTTCACATGTGTTACAATATCACCTGTATCACTATATCAAAAATATCATAAAATAATTAAAATAAAGATTAATCAAAATTAATCTAGTTTTCACATTCACCGTAATAATTCCATTTATTAATTCACCAACTAATTACTTCAGTCCATTCAGTTCCATAATCATAATAACTCCCATTAATTAATTAAACAATTAATTAATCACATAAATTACATAAATTAATTCATTAAATAATTAATCCAATTCTTATAATTTCATAATGATATCATTCAATTATTTAATTCATCAAATAATTAATCCAATTTCCTTAATTGAAATAATATAATAATTAATTCAATAATTAATTATTCCCAAATCCTAAATTCAGTATTCCAATAATTATCTAAATAATTAATTATTCATAAAATAACATAATTTCAATATTTCAATAATTAATTCAACAATTAATTATCCACATGTTTTCAATTAAATATTATAACAATTAACTAAACAATTAATTTTTTGTTAAATCCCATATTTATTTATTTAATTAATTTTCCAAATTAATTAATGAAATTTCTAAATGAACCCCATAAATTCTATGATTACGTACACGTAATTTAAATCCATAATATGGTATTTGAATAATAGATCACCTACCTCAAAAATGGCGATGAACGCCCACCAATAGATATCCTCAATTTGATCGGAATAACCCTAATCTTGTTGAGGATCGATATCTTGATTGGAATATTACATCCTAGATTAAAAGAGACAAGATATATAAAACCTATACCTAGATATAAATCCTAAATAAGATTAAATACTTATAATGTATTGGAGGAGAATGGAAAAAATATAGGAAACCAATTGGGATAGGATTTACCTAACGGGAGAGGTGAAAATCATTAATCTGTCATTCAATTCACTACTAACGGTGGTCTAGAGGGCTTGGAGTCCTCCTAGGGGCCTCCAAAATCTTGACAAAACATTAGGGTTCATGTGGTGGACTATTTGGGGTTAATATTGTGGTTTTGGAATTTTTTAAATCTAATTTTCAGGTTAATGTTAATCTCGTGCATGGTTTGCTGGGCAAGGGTGCATGGTGTTCCAAACTGCACGCCTTAACTATGAACCACATCTAGGGGGTTCACAGTTTATCATAATAGGTCGCATGGTTTCAAAAAATATTTTCCATCCTTGTATATCTCCTCTCTTTGGGTTGACATGGTTTTGTGGGCTAGGGATCACAGTTCCACTGAGCTCGAATATCTTATTCTCTTTACCATGTTTCCTCCTTCACATGCCCATGATTCCAAAATATATGAACTATTGGAACAATAATTCCCCATAAAACCTTCTCACTGTGATCCAACATACATATCAGATGATCCTCAAAGGATGCATCTATCTTAAGATTAAAATCATCCAAATCGATCACAAGATAAGGTTCGGGTTGATACCACTGATGTTATGACACATGGAAAATGTCATGCATTGAATTTTATCTCTTTGAATGAGCCAATAGGTATGCCACGGGACGGATTCTCTCCACAACTGTAAATGGTCCAACTAACCTCGAGAGAATCATTCCTCATCTCCATGTCATGCGGTGACCCAACTAAGGCGACACCAAAATGAATACACATTCACTATCTCTAAACTATAGGGGTCATGGATTTCTACTAGCGTACAACTTAAATCTACTCTGATCCATATCCATACTCTTCCAAACAAGCTAAACCTATTCCAATTTATCCTACACGAGACTCAGTCACAAAAGAATCAGCCTCACTAACCACCATCCCGTGTAGAGGTGATCAGTATGGCCTACTATAAAGAGACTTGTATGGTTACAACTATATAGTTTCATGATAATAATTGTTATAGGAAAACACCAAAAAATCAAGGTGATTCTCCAAAGACCCACCAATTTCTAGAACACATGACCATAAGAAATCCTCAAGGACCTATATAGTATGCACTGACTTCCCATATATCTATAGGTTGAATTTAATACTCAAGAATCCATGTGTACCAAGTGCCTTCTGTAATCCCTTCCAAAAGTGAAAAGCGAATCATGTTTCATAGTATGAAATAATTCTCTATGGGACCCCGTTCATATATAAAATTCATTGAACATACATGTATCCCCGATTATCTTCTGAGAAAGTCTCCCTTTCCGGAAATAATTGTTCTACCTTTGTCAAACGGTCCACAATCACCCAAATAGAGTCATTCTTCTGAGGCATCATCAAAAGAAACTTAAAAAAATAGATAGTCACATCACCCCCATACTTTTCTAAAAGAAAATACCTGTAGAGAACCATTGGGTCATTGATACTAAGCCTTCACCTGTTGATAGGTGTAACAAAGTGTCAGAAACCTACTATCTCCCTTTTCATTCCATACCACCAAAACAATCAACATAGTTCATGGTAAATTTTGGCCACACTTGGATGTATAACCCACTTAGAGGAATGAAATTCACATATTAGCTCCCTCTGTACACTCAAAGGAATAGAAAACCGATTCTTGATATAGATGATCATGTCCTCATCTATAGTCCAATATGAAGCTAACACCCCACCTCTAGGGACTTCCCTTGAGTTCAAACATTCTGGATCCATATACTGCTTATCCCTGATCTGTCTCAAAAGTGTATAATCCACTAGAACTTATACGAGATTAATATGGTCCAAAATATCTTGAACTACAACATGTATCTCATACAGTATAGTCATCATATTCCACTCAGCGATAGACTCCTGAAATTTTTGAGTCTATGTTTTCCTACTCAAATCCTAAAAAACCCTTTTTCTATTCCTATGAGTATATGTAAGTTCAAAGACAAATGACTAAATATACTCAACACATTCCCACCAGAGAAGATTAATATATATCTACAAAATGATATACATTAACAAATTTTAATCCATATTCACATAAAACTTCTCACCCAATATACAATGCCGCCTACACTTGAAATCCAAAATCATTGTATCCAACTCGAGGTCATGTGTTGAGCAATTCCATTCATGTGGCCTCAACTACCATAGACCATATGCCATAACCCAATCTCACTGCATTGACACCACTCCAAGTCTGACCCCAGATGCTTCACAATACACTCATACTCCTCACCTGCCTCAGGTAGGATCATGATTTGTGATGTTGTAAAATGATTATTCAACTCCTGGATGGAATTATCACATGCTTCTGACCACTCAAACATGACAGTTCTTTTTGGTCAAGCCTAAAATAGAAATTTCAAATGGGAAAAGTCTTGAATAAAACTATTATAATATCCAACTAACCCAAAAAATACATGGATATAAAAAATGTAATTTTGTTTATCCCAATACATAGCTTCATCAAACTTCTCTGGGTCCAATGACACACCTTTTCACACCCCAACCAGGTTTGACACATGACTTGTGCACGCGTCTTATAAAATTGTGCAACAGCACACTATTTGACTTTGTGGGCGGTTAGTGCCGGGTGGCATGGTTCAAGCACAGCCACTCAATCGCACACTTGACGGCACATGCGCCTCATAGTCTCCCAACATCTGAAATAATTAAATAAATTAATTAAGGGAAAGTTAAATGAAATGAAGTAAAATGAAAATTTAATAAAATATAGTTTGATAAAAGAATGTTTAAACATAAAATAATAATAATAATATTATGTTTTTAATAATAATAATATCATTATTTTGGTTGTTTTTATCATTATTATTTGTATTATTATTGTTATTATTTTTATTATTATGGTAATAATATTATTTTTAAGAAAGAAAAAAAAATGAAAAAAAAGAAAGAAGATCTAGCATAGCCCCTGCTTCTCCCCTCTCCTATAGCCGCTGCCTTGCCGCACTGTAGGCGGCCTCCCCTCCTCCCCCTCGTCGTGAGGCGCCCTCTGATTCTCCTTCTAGTAGTGCAAGGCCTCCTTACAGTAGCATTGTGAGTCTTCCACTCTCCTTCCAGTGGTGTGGCATGACCGCACCCCCCGCTTCGCTATCCCTCGCCGCCCTTACGCTCCAGACCCGCCCCTACTGGTTTTCACCCTCCGTCTGCGACCATCATTTCGGCCAGACCTCCTATGGTGCGACCTCATCTGGTGGATCCCTTCCCTACCAATGTGACCCCATCCGGAAACACCCCTCTCTGATGCGTAACTCTGGCCGAACCCCCCCTCCCCCTTGTTAGGTGCCTCCCTCGTCAGCAGCAACCTCTTCAGCAATCTCCTCTTCAGCACACTAGACTGCTGCCCTCCGGACGCCTCCCGACTTTCCCTCCTCTTACCGACCCCATCCAAACTTTGCGCGCCCACCATTATTCTGGCTTCCCTACGCAACCCCTAGCCGCACGATCTCCACCAGCCGAGGCAACTTCCGGCGATGACCCGCGACCTCCGACGCAACTCCCCCGGGAAGGTTTCCCCTATCATTCATTGACCTTTTTGGTTTCTGATGGGTATGAGGTTATTTTTAGTTGTCTATTTGGATTCATTTTGGTTCTCATTCTTGATATAGGATCCAATTTGGATTCCTTGTCTGTTTTTGGTGTGATTGGAGTTTAGCACCAAGTTTTGAGAGTTCTCGACACCTGATGTAAGTTTTTCTATTGATAAACATTATTTGAGTGAATTGTTTGTTTGTGTGATTAATTTATTATGATTAATAGTTTATAAAAGTGTTCTTTAGTATCCTTTTTATGATGTGAATGGCATTTTTAGAATGATTGGTGTGTTAGCTGGTTAAAAATGAATTTTTGATTAAGGATATGTCAATGTTTTGTTTTATTTTGGTGCGATATTTTCAAAAGGGGTTTTTTTGGGATGATTGCTTTGTGAGAAGTTTAATTTTTTTTAAATTAACTTGGTTTATGTTTAATATTTTGTAGCCTTCTCATGGGAATTAGGGTATGTTATTAAGGAAGCCAGCTGTGTGCTGTTTAGCAATTTTTATTAAATTTGCAGTTTTTCAATTTAACTTCGCAAGTGGTGCACGTTCTGATATGGTGTGTTGAGAGTGTGCCTTTAAATATAAAAAGTGTTTTTGAAAAGGTTTTGGGTGTATAAAGATATGGTTTCTATTTAGATCTGTTTAATAAATTTTAATGTGGTTTAGTAAATAGTGTCGAAGGTGTGCGTTGTGTTTTGAAAACGTGTCAAGGTGGTTCTTTCCCGTTTTTTTCTCGTTTGGATTGTTTTAAGTTTTTGTTTCTGTAATTTTAGTTATTGTGTGTTTGTTGCAGCGCATTTGCGAGGTAACCTCGTGATACTGTGGCCATCGACTTGCACGTGTTTGTGCGTTTGTGCGAGGCGTGACGCGCCTTTGTGTTTGGACATCGAGTCGAGGTAGGTCCCCTACTGCACTCACCTTTAAATTTAGAATTTATTAATTTCTTGATGTTTTATTAATTTTAATAAATGTAAAATCATATAAGATAATTAAATTTTAAATGATTATTTGGTGTAAAAAGAGAAGTTTATTTTATACACAACACTTGAAATATTTTCATGATGAGCGGACACCCAGTAGTGAAAGAATGCCAGTTTGGCCTTTAAACATAATTCACGAAATTTCAAATGTAGTTCTGGTTTTAAAGATAAATGATTTCTTCTGAACAAGTGTTTTGGGTTTTCTTGAAAATGAGGTTTTCCATTAAAGTTGGTGAAGGCCCGTCTGGCACTTTAATAAAATAAATTATTTTGGGAAAACTCACATTGGGGTTACTCAGGGGTGATCGTTGCTGTGTGTTGATTGTGTGATTTGTGTGTGATATTTGTGTCTCGTGACTGATTGATTTATATTGTGGACGCACCCCTTTTTATTGCATGTGTTGTCATGGGAACAAATCATAGTGAGTGAATCTTCTGAGAACGATTGCTGCACTAGATTAGATTACGAACTGGCTAGTGGCCCCATAGTAGGGGAATACTGAGTTATTGCTGCTATGGGGATTTTGCCCCTCGGTTAGGCCATGTAGGGCTATGCCCAGCGTTAGGGCGTTATGACGTCATCGAGTTTGGGCATGCCTTCAGGATGAGTCACATGTATGGTATGTTGTGGATTTTTCACGAGCTCCTAGGTTAAACCCATGTTTTCTTTAGTGTTTATTTTTATGTAGAGGACGTTTGAGAGGTCTAGTTCAGTTGATGGCCCCTGTGTTCCAATTCTTTCCCATTGCCCTTAGTGTGCGTTGCATGCTGTGTGGTTTTACCTTCTTACTAACAACCAAATGCAGTGCACCTGTTCCTTTCAAACACTAAACTTGTTTTTAAATTAAAAAGGGAAATGAATTGTTACTTTTCTTAGAAATGAAACTGTGTGTGTGGAAACCCATATTTTGTATAATTTAGTTCAAACCTAGAATTATTGAATTTTTTTATTTAAAGGTAGTGCAATGGGGATAGTTTATTGGGCATGCCTACTGAGTTTTAATACTCACGCCTATAGTGTTTTCCTATTTTTAGTTTATGTTGCAGGTTTGACTCAAGCTTTATCATCATGGGAGAGAGTTGGTTGTGGATTGGTGAGCGACTCTCGGAGTCACGAGGAGTTTTGGTCATGGTCAGGTTAGTTTGTTGTTGTTAGTTGTTCATCCTTTTTCATGTCATTTTTTTGCCTTTCATTATTCTAATTTTTCCGCTGCTTTACTCGTCTTTCATTTATGGGCCAAATCGTTCCCTCTTTTTAGTTTTAATGCCTAACACTAGTTGCCAGCCTGTGGGGATCGGGAACGCCCCTCGGGCCAGGCCGCGGGCCGACTCAGGTGACCGGTTCAGGGTAGACCCGAGTTGGTTCGTGACAAAATTGTATCAGAGGAGGCCCTTGTTATTTGGGATGTCCGGTAGATGGATATTAGGACTGTCGGGGCTTAGGAGGTAAGTTGCGAGTCGGTTCCTGATCACCACCGCTCGTGACGAGACCTGAGCTACCAGGGGTGGTCTGGGTTTTGGATTTTTTTGGATTTGTTATGGATTGAGGGATGACAGTAGAGGTTACTCGGTGTCACGATGTGACCCCACATGGAGTAGTGACCCATGTGGAGCCCAGGTTCCCAGTTCAAGGTCCTCTGGTGTTATGTCTTACTTGGGGCGTGGATCACTACCATGTCACCGGGTTGGGCATAAGCACAACTTCCTCATTCCGGTTGTCCATTGTTAGTTTTGATTTGTCTTGATCTTTGTTTGTTTTAAAGTGTTTTTGGAAGTGAAGGTGGTTTTGAATTGAAAGGGTTCTTTCTATAATGATTTTAAAACTGGTAAAAATGGGTTTTCTTTTATGTTTTTTTTTAAAAAATTGGTGAAGTTGGTTTTTAAAGATTAAGTGTTTTGGTTTGGAAAATTTTGGCTTATGTTGGGATTTGGTAATGGGATGGAAAGTGCGACCCTTGGTATTCCTTAGGATCATACGCATATGTGTGGGTAGACATGTGGTTCACATCAACACATATGTACGGGTGATTTGAGTGAAAAGGGATGAAGGCTTACGCAACAGTTCATAGGATTCCATGGGTGGAGTTTTGGAATTTAAATCTTGGCTTGTTCTTTTTTTTTTCTAAAATTCACTTGAATGAAAAAGTGATTTCGGGACTTGGTTTTTCTTGAAAAGTGGGTTTTGGTATTTTGAAAAGTGGATTTTTGCTTGCATTTTTATATGTCTAATTTATGAGTCTGTTACCTTTGGATTGTGGTGTTTCTTTTGGTTGTGTTTGAGCTTGTTCGGGAATTCGGGCCGCTTGTGTTGGCTCGAGGTGTTTCTTTTGGTTGAGTTTTGGCCTGATGCTAGTTTTGATTTTGTTTTTCATGTTGTTCTGAATATGACACCCAGAAATGTCCTCAAATGTTTTTAATGAGTCATTCCCAATTTTGGTTTCTATAGAGTGTTGCATGCCTTTCAAGGCATTCAGGGTTCATTAGGGATAGTGAAGCAGTTTGAGGGGAGTAGAGCATGTCTTCAGGTGGTTGGGGACTCCCGAGTTTGTTAGAGTTCATATTGTCTTTGGTTTAGTGGAGGGTCCAGCCTTGGACCAGTGGAGGTGGAATCTTCATCATAGTTGGAGTTGGGACGATGTGGGAGGAGTTAAAGTTTGTCTCCATCCAATGGATTATACCCGAGGAGGTGAAGGCGAAAAGAGGTCAGAGCCCATCTGTAGTTAACAAGGCCAGTGGTTTGTGATGGCCTGTGTTGGATGCTTTAAGGAGTCAACATCTGGAGCGCAAGTTCTTGATGAATCCGACGCCTCTCGTCGCTCGTAAGGGTTCCCCATTTTGCGAGCGAGGAGTACGAGAGGAACCTGCCTCTGAAGAAATACCTTTTGTTGGTGCCGACTTCTAGTTTGTCAGACTACTTTCTAATGTGACATCGGTGTTGCTAGTTCGAGCATCCTAAGCCATCTTGTCTCATCCCTCTGAAGTCCTGCTGTTGTGTGACCATTCAGTTCACTGAGAAAGGTTCCAAAATAAGTGTCGTTCAAAGGTGTTCTGATCGGGGGATTTTCATGTTTGACTGTGAGGCATAAGACACTTCAGCCATCATAGCCCTAGACTTACGTCTTGGGGGTGAAGCTCGCGCATAGTCAGGGTGTTAGAGGCATGTGAGACCTTCACTTAGTTATTTATCATTCGTCTTGGAACAGAGACATTCAGGGTTTCATTGTTCTTGTTTTCCTACTATTGTAAGTTCATCCTTTGTGGTGATATTGCGATGAACTTATACTTTCGCGACTGTAGTAGTTGTGTTCTTCTGAATGTGGCCTTTAGAATCATTTGTTTTCCTTAAAAGTGTATTTATCCCTTATGTGGGTTGACCCTGGTTATATTAGTGATCGTTTGGAGATGCGAGTGTAGGGAGTTTTTGTCTTGTGTCGTGAGTTCTAGGCTTTAGCGGAAGCGTTGTCTCGCTCATATTAAGGGAGTTGGATGTGTTGGGAGTTTTAAATCAGTTTGGGGGAAATTTTAGTTCTAGCAGTTTTGTTATAGGGAGTTCATTGTTTTGGTGCCCTGGTATGTCGGGTGGACTTATAGTGGTGTTCCATTAAGTTTCAATGGTCTCGTTCAAATCATGCGGGGAAGTCGGTATGTTCAGGTTAGGAGTTTCTGCACATGCCCCTCCTTGGGTTGGAGTGCGCGGGTTTTAAAGTTTCCAGGCCAGTCGAGTTCTTGTGGTGGGGAGAACCTTCTCGTGTTCTCCCCTCGTTTTATGTCTTGGTTTCTTCGTGAATAGTCGAGCGTGATTTTTGGAGTGAATCATCAATCAGAGGTTCTTGTTTTTCCTTTTGGCTATGTTTGGGCATGACCTCATGCTTCAGCTATCTTTTGACTTGGTGACTTTATGGGGGCAGAAAGTGTCTGTGGTGGGGAGAATCCTCACACCCCGACCAGGTTTGACATGCGACTTGTGCACACGTCTTATAAAATTGTGTGACATCATGCTATTTGACTTTTTGGGTGGTTAGTGCTGGGTGGCATGGTTCGAGCACCGCTGCTCAATCGCACACCTGACGGCACGTGAGCTGCACAGTCGCCCAACATCCGAAATAAGTAAATTAATTAATTAAGGGCAAGTGAAATGAAATGAAGTAAAATAAAAATTTAATAAATATATTTTGATAAAAGAATGTTTAAACATAAAATAATAATAATAATATTATGTTTTTAATAATAATAGTATCATTATTTTGGTTGTTTTTATCATTATTATTATTATTATTGTTATTATTATGGTAACAATATTATTATTAAGAAATAAAATAAATGAAAAAAATAATGAAGACCTAGCGCATCCCCTGCTTCTCGCCTCTCACGTAGCTGCTGCCTCGCCATATTGTAGGTGGCCTCCCCTCCCCTTCGGTGCGAGGAGCCCTCTACTTCTCCTTCCAGCGGCACAAGGCCTCCTTCTAGCAGCATGATGAGTCTTCCCCCTCCTTCCAGCAGTGTGGCATGACCGCACCCCCCGCTTCGCTATCCCTCGCCGCCCTTACACCCCAGACCCGCCCCCTACTAGTTTTTACCCTCCTTCTGCGACCCTCCTTTCAGCCGGACCTCCTCTGGTGCGACCTCGTCTAGCGTATCCCTTCCATGCCGATGTGACCCTATCTGGAAACACCCCTCTCCGACGCGTAACTCTGGCCGAACCCCCTTGTCCAGCACCTCCCTCATCAGCAGCAACCTCTTGAGAAATCTCCTCTTCAGCACACCGAACCGCTGCCCTCAGGGCGCCTCCCAACCTTCCCTCCGCCTGTCGACCCCATCCGACCATTGCACGCCCACCATTCTTCTGGCTTCCCTATGCAACCCCTGGCCGCACGGTCTCCACCAGCCGAGTCAACTTCCGGCGATGACCCGCGACCTCCGGCACAACTCCCCCAGGAAGGTGTCCCCTATTATTCCATGAAATTTTTGGTTTTCGATGGGTATGAGGTTATTTTTACTGTTCTATTTGGATTCAGTTTGGTTCTCATTCTTGATATAGGATCCAATTTGGATTCTTTGTGCGTTTTTGGTGTGATTGGAGTTTGGCATCAAATTTTGAGAGTTCTCGGCACCTAATGTAAGTTGTTCTATCGATAAACTTTATTTGGGTGAATTGTTTGTATGTCTGATTAATTTATTATGATTATGAGTTTATAGAAGTGTTCTTTAGTATCCTTTTTGTGGTGTGAATGGTATTTTTAGAATGATTGGTGTGTTAGCTGGTTAAAAACGAAGTTTTGATTAAGGATATGTCAATGTTTTGTTTTTTTGGTGCGATGTTTTTAAAAGGGTTTTTTTTGGGATGATTGGTTTGTGTGAAGTTTAATTTTTTTTTAAATTAACTTGGTTTATGTTTAATATTTTGTAGCCTGCTCATAGGAATTAGGGTACGTTCTTATGGAAGCATGTTGTGTGTTGTTTAACAGTTTTTACTAAATTTTCAGTTTGTCAATTTAACTACGCAAGTGGTGCATGTTCTGACATGGTGTGTTTAGAGTGCGCGTTTAAATATAAAATGTGGTTTTGAAAAGGTTTTGTGTGTGTAAAGCTATGGTTTCTATTTAGATCTATTTAATAAATTTTAAAGTGGTTTAGTAAATAGTGTTGAAGGTGCGAGTTGTGTTTTGAAAACGTGTCAAGGTGGTTCTTTCACATTGTTTTCTCGTTTTTATTGTTTTAAGTTTGTTTTTGTGTAATTTTAGTTATTGTGCATTTGTTGTAGCACGTTTACGAGGTAACCTCGTGATATTGTGGTCGTCGACTTGCATGTGTTTGTGCGTTTGTGCGAGGCGTGACACACCTTTGTGTTTGGACATCGAGTCGAGGTAGGTCTCCCACTGTACCCACCTTTAAATTTAGAATTTATTAATTGCTTGATGTTTTATTAATTTTAATAAATGGGAAATCATATAAGATAATTAATTTTTAAATGATTATTTGGTGTAAAAAGAGCTGTTTATATTATACACGACACTTGAAATATTTTCATGATGAGAAGACACCCAGCAGTGAAAGAATTCCAGTTTGGTCTCTAAACATAATTCACGGAATTTCAAATGTAGTTCTGGTTTTAAAGATAAACGATTTTTTCTGAATAAGTTTTTTGGGTTTTCATGAAAATGAGGTTTTTCTTTAAAGTTGGTGAAGGCCTGCCTGGAACTTTAATAAAATATATTATTTTGGGAAAACTCACATTGGGGTAACTCAGGGGTGATCGTTGGAGTGCGTTGATTGCGTGAGTTGTGTGTGATATTTGTGCCTCATGACTGATTGATTTATATTGTGGATGCACCCCTTTTTATTGCATGTGTGGACATGGGAACCTAGCATAGTGAGTTAATCTTTTGAGAACGATTGCTGCACTAGTTTAGATTATGCACTGGCTAGTGTCCCCATAGCAGGGAAATACTGAGTTATTGCTGCTATGGGGATTGGGCCCCTAGGTTAGGCCATGTAGGGCTATGCCGAGCGTTAGGGCATTATGACATCATCGAGTTAGGGCATGCCTTCAGGAAGAGTCACATGTATGGTATGTTGTGGATTGTTCACGAGATCCTAGGTTCGACCCATGTTTTCTTTAGTGTTTATTTATATGTGGCGGATGTTTGAGAGGTCTAGTTCGGTTTCTGGCCCCTGTGTGACACTTCTTTCCCATTTCCCTTAGTGTGCGTTGCGTGTTGTGTGGTTTTACCTTCTTACTAACAACAAAATGCAATGCACCTGTTCCTTTCAAACATTAAACTTGTTTTTAAATTAAAAATGTCAATGTATTGTTAGTTTTATTAGAAACGGAAGTTTGTGTTTCAAAACCCATATTTTTTATAATTTTGTTCAAACCTGGAATTAGTGAATTTCTTTATTTAAAGATAGTGCATTGGGGATAGTTTGTTGGGCACACCTACTGAGTTTTAATACTCACACCTACAATGTTTTCCTGTTTTTAGTTTATGTTGCAGGTTTGACTCAAGCTTTCTCATCATGGGAGAGAGTTGGTTGTGGACTGGTGAGTGACTCTCGGAGTCACGAGGAGTTTTGGTCGTGGTCAGGTTAGTTTGTTGTTGTTAGTTATTCCTCCTTTTTCATGTCATTTTTTTGCCTTGTGTTATTCTACTTTTTCTGCTGCTTTACTTGTGTTTCATTTATGGGCCAAATCATTCCCTCTTGTTAGTTTTGATTCCCAACACTAGTTGCCAGCCCGTGGGGATCGGGAACGCCCCTCGGGCTAGGCCGCGGGCCGGCTCGGGTGACCGGTTCAGGGTCGACCCGGGTTGGTTCGTGACACACCTTCCATTGAGATGAGGTGTCCCAAATATTATTGCCTAGTCAATCCAAAACTAAAACATAGATATATTAGCGTATAGATGATTTTATCTAAGTGTACTTAGGATGATGTCAAGATGTTGTACATGATCATAATGAGTCTTTTTGTATAACACAATGTTATCCACAAACACTACCACAAACAGATCTAGGTACGACGAGAAGATTTGTTTCATCATGGCCATAATAACTTCCGGTTCATTCATCAACCCAAATGGCATTATGAAGCATTCATATAGAGCATAAATTATTCTTAAATTAGTCCTCAGTATATCAAAAGGTCAAAATATCAACTAATGATACCCTGAATACAAGTCAATCTTAGTGAATACACAAGTCCCTCTCAACTAGAAAAAATATCATCGATAAAAAGAATGGGGTATTAGTTGTTCATATCCATCTAGTTCAATATTAGGTAATTGAAACAAAATCATAGAGTTACATTATCCTTCTTGGAAAACAAAAATGGTAAACCTTAAGGTGACTTACTTAGTTAGATATATCCCTTATCCTCAATCTCCTCTAGCTGAGTCTTGATCTATTGAATCTGTATTGGTTCCATTCCGTATGGTGGAATAGAAACTGTATAAACCCCAAACATGAGCTCAATTGTAATCATCATGTCTCTCTTAGGTGGATACCCTCAGAATTATTTAGGAAAATTATCCTAAAACATGTACATTTTGCGTGGAATGAAATCCTATTTCACACCACCATTATCCAGAAAAAGGCTAGGAACCTGGCTGGTAAGCTCCCCAAGTTACTGATGAACTAGCCCCAAATGTCCCGCCTTGATATACCATTCTCCATGGTTAATATATTTTTCACCCTCAGGAGACATAAAATTAAATCTCTTTCCTTAATAATCAATAAGGGATTAGGATTATACTAACCAGTCCATACCCATAATTAGGTTGAAGCATGAAATTTCATGAATATATTGATACCACAGAATATGATACTCCACAACCTTAAGAGGACATCCATTTCAAAAGAACACATATCTCAATCATAATACCATTGGTGTATCTATCATAAAAACCCCACTCATGAACTCCACCACCAGGATCAAACCATTCACAAGTTGTATAGAAATAATGTAATGATTGGAAACAATATCAACTATGAAGTAGCTAATATAGAAGCTACACGAATAGTACCTCGCATTGTCGATGGTCTAGACTTGAAATCCACAAGTGTGGGTTGAATGAAATGAAGTTTTTATGACCCTAATACCTATGATGCAGTCTGACTCACATGAGATACACCACTCTGTTTATATGAGTTCTCTTTCCTAGAAGCACTGCGTCCACTACCTCTACAACCACAACTACTAGAATTCAAACAACCAGACTGCTATGGAATATAGTATCTCCTTAATACACTCTTGTTTTATCTATAAGATCCACCATAACTCATCTTTCATGGGTGCTAGTATAACCTCTATAGATGGACTATCTTTCGGAATGTCTATAACTCCATTTTTGATTAGGGAATACGTTTAGGAATGTGTTCGGACCTACCGAATTGGTGTCAAAGAACTCAGGTAAGATCTTGGGAAACTAATCATTTACTAGTGCCACTCTACTTCATGGTTACCTATATGACATTATCAAAATTATTCTTCTTGATCTCATAATTTTTACCTCATGATCATCCATTGGAAACCACCTATCTGCTACTAGAAGTCTCATTCATGCCCCCTTCAATATGAGAACCTGCTTCATCGCCTCTAAAAACTTCTTCAGCCTGAAGATATTCATATGTGACTTAATTTTATGTTTAATACCATCTTGAAACCTATTTATCGAATTAGTCTCATATCCTGCTAATTATGGAACAAAGTGATGTAAATCCATAAAGAGAACAACATATTCCATCAAAAAAATAGTTTCCTGATTCAATCTCATGAACTTAGCTGCTCTGTCCTGACTGAGAGTCTTAGGGTAAAAGTTCTACAAGAATATGTTCTAAATGTACCTCTACTACATATTCTCCAACTATCCATCTTGAGTCTGGATATCCCACCAATGCTTCACGTGACCACATAACATGTATGTAGTTAATTTTACTCTCTTCTTAGAAGGACTCTCTAAGTGGTCATGAATAGTTTTGATATACTCAATCTAGAACCCAGTTACCTCAGGCCCGCCCTCTTTAGTAATCATAATAGAGTACTAAAACTAAAACTTCCTCATCATATCAGAAATTCTATTCACAACCCTCCCTGGTTCTCTTTCCATAAATTTCATAAAGTGAGAAATGTTCTCTCAGAACTGATCTATGAATTCCTCCCCCGACACTAATGGTTCCTCAGGTTCCACCAATGTTGGATAATTCCTATCCATGTCCTCATGTCATCCTCTCACCAAGCATCATCATTGAGGAATAACTATAAAATTCCAAAAATCAACCATAAAACACAGTTCACAAAATTAACACATTTATAGGAAACACAATATGGCACAATAGGTTGTTTTCCCAAACCCCTACACACTATCCAAACTAAGTAATTATCACTACCTTGAACCATAATACATCTAGTTCATGGTTAAAAATGGTAAAAGAATTATTCAAGTTTCACAATACACCCATTTATTTACATCTTTCATCACTTACAATTTTCAGTTTCACATTTGGAACCACTTTGAGCTCAATTTCAGAAGAATGTAAAACAATATGAAGTTCAACAACATACCCAAAAAATTATTTTCCTCGAGTTCTTACAAATAATTAATGTCACCATAATCTTAATTATCTATTATGATTCATTCATACTCAAATCTCATTACATACTGGCTAATGAGTCAAAACCCATAAAATATTTGAAACAATATTCACATCACACTACAAGTGCATCACCCAAGTTGAAATAATATTCAATTATAATAGAAAACAACAATAACAACAATCCCACCCAGTGTACTTGGGTTCTCCCATGTACATAGGTAAGATACTCTAATGCACAAGGGAATAACCAAGGATAAAATATTCTTAGTATCACGTCTACCTTTCCCATATAGTAAGATAAAAGAAAAGAAATGAAATATAGGATCTAATACAACTTTGTAACATCCCAGGATAGGTGCCAAATGTCGATGCCCCAAGACGATTTTCTATGTGACCTCAATCATGCCTCCCAGTACACTAGAGGATACTGAATAACAATGAAGTTATAATATAGATCAAGGGTAGCCTATACCCTCTTTATCAGAGTAATACACCATTGGAAAATAAATAAGTAATACCCCAAAGATATCACCATAAACCAAATAATACCAATATCACAAGATGAAAAAATATGAATTACAACATCAATACTGAAAAGTATATATTTCAAGCCAATGTACATGTTATGTGTCAATATGAAAACCCAAAATCAATAAGGACACTAACAACACCCATATAGGTCCCGAACCACATCTAGTTCCCTCATCCATGCTCTATCCTGGCTCAATCATCTATAATAGGGCCATTTCCCTTAACCTGTCATGCAACCACAAAATCTATTCGGGCACTAATCTAAAAAATAAAGTTGGGTGTGAGTGAAACCTAGTAGGCCCCCACTAATGGTTTTGAAAACAATATCTATCTAGCAACAATTTATATAGTTTTATAAAAAAATAAGTATAATTCATAAGAAAATAGTTGTCACATTATCAAATATTATTTATTTAACCCCATAAACCCCCCAAGATCCCAAGTAGACCTGAACCTCAATACCTGATTCATCCCATGTTGGAGTCTAAACCATATCACATATTAAATTAAAATTCACTACAACACATGTGATTTCATTATCCATTTCATCTCAATTCATTATCATGGTCAATTAGAACCATAGTTCAATACAAATTTTAGGGGTGTAGAATATCGTGTCTAGAAATCCATGGGTATTTGGTGGGCTAGTCCTTATCCCACACTCCATGTATATTTGGAGCATCATCCATTATACCATACATTTTTTTTCATGTATTCACTTTTATACTCTATGGGTATTTGGAGCATCAATCCATGTCCCACACTTGTATATCAATCAATCACAAATCAGTATTTGGTGCATTAGTCCATTTCCAATTCTTGTATATCAATAATTCACATGTATCACTATATCACATGCATCACTAAATCAAAAATATCATAAAATCAATGAAATCAGGATTAATCAACATTATCCCTCTTTTCACATTCACCATCACAATTCCATTAATTAATTCACCAATTAATCAATCCATTTCAATATCTTCCATAATCACAATAACTCCTATTAATTTCTTCAATAATTAATTAATCAGATCAATTACATTAATTAATTAAACAATTAATTAATCCAATTCTCATAATTTTATAATCATATCATTACATTAATTTATTCAATAATTAATTATTCTATTTTCCATAATTGATACATTCCAATAATAACTCAACAATTAATTTTTATCAATTCACAATTAAATATTCCAAAAATTAAATCATCAATTAATTATTCTTAAAGTACCAAAATTTCAATATTTGGATAATTAATTTAATAATTAATTATACCTAATTTCACAATTAAATATTTTTATAATTAACTCAATAATTAATTACTACTCAAATCCCACAATTCAAAAATTAATTAATTTAAAAAATTTATTAATTCAATTAGGAAATTCAATGGCTAAAATAATATAAGGAATTCTATAATTACATTCACATAATTGAAATACAGACTATGGGAATTGAATAATATACCACCTACCTCAATACTGGTGATGAATTCTCACCAAAAGATATCCTTAATTTGAGTATAATAACCATAATCACCACAAAGATCAAGATCTTGATTCAAATCATAGTTCGAAGATCAAAAATGATAATTTATATTAATCATATTTATAGATATTGATCCAACAATTGAAAAAATCCCTTAAATAGATGAGAGGTAAATGAGAAAATGATCAGAAACCAATTAGGATAAGATTCACTTACTATGATAGGTGAAGATCTTTGATCCTCCCTTAAATTCACCCAGAACCGAGTTCGAGAGGTAGTGGAAGCCATGTTGGAGACTACAAAATCATAAGAAACCATTAGGGGTTTAGTGGGGACCGATTTGAGGTTAATATGGGGTTCAGATATTTTTAAAAAATAATTTTTGGGTTAATTTAAATCCCGTGCACAGTTTTCCTGGTAGGGGAGAATGGTTTTCCAAACTATGTACCTTAACCATGTGCCTATTATAGTGGGGGGGGGGGGGGGGTTCTCCTAATAGTGTGTAAAGTTTTAAAAACTGTGTTCTAGCCATGTGAATCCCCTTTGTTTGTGTTTTCATGGTTTTCTGGGCTGGGCGCGCTGTTTGGGGAAACTGTTCACCCACAATGGACTTTCCCTCTTCCTGAAAATTTTTTACCATTCTAACCCAAATAAACCCCAATTTATAACCCAAACAATTTATTCTAAAAAAATATAAAATAATACCTGAAACAAAGGTCGAGACATGTCAAGAAAATTTTGGGATCTTACACCCCCCTAATTTAGATAGTTTGAAAATTATACCACTTTTTATGGATTTTTATGGAAAAACATGAGGACTATGAAATGATATATTATATTGTACAATGGGTTTCCCATTAATTCATGGATATATTGGCTAATGGATCATTTTTAAGAATCAAATGTTGTCTCATGTAACTGTTAGAAAATAAAATAGATTGTAATTCAGAATACAATAATGATAGTAGAAGTTGATTTATCTTGATCATATTATAAAAAGGAGATTAAGGCCAAAATTACTAAGATTACTCACATGTTTTCCAATTTTATTCATTTTTAATTAGGTGTAGAATAAATTTTTTCACATATTTAATATAGGGAATTTAAGGTATTGGAAACAAATGTAAATACTGAGATTATGGTTCCCAATAAAAGAATCTATTTTTTTGTCAACAAGTTAAGCTAGCGATATATGATTTGGAGAGGTTATGTACGCATAGAGAGAAATTAAATTTAAAATTTAACATGAAAATACATGGTGGAATAATTTTAAGGTACACTTTGAGTTATTGAATACATATAAACATGTTACCATGAATGATTTTATGACTGATCTTTAAATACTAAAATATTAGTTTATGGTTTTTGAAGAATTCAATTTTCCTAAAACAATGAGAATATTATATTATGTTGTATAAAATAGTGATGATATATGATTATTGAATAATTAAATATTTTAATTTAATGAGATCCATCTATTTAATATTTATAATGAAGATATTATTTTATATGATAAAATGGAAATTAATTTTAAGGCCGTGAAAAAATAATATATCCTTTCATGAAGAATATCTGAAGAAGATTTTGAGAAGTCTAGGTATTACTTCTATAATGAAATAAAAATAGAAGATTAATTATTTTTGAGTGTAACTAACACATTATTTATAATTTTACTAACCCTTTTTATATTTGTTTAGTGAAAATTTATAGTATCCCAAAAAATTCCAAGTGTCCAAAAAAACCACACATGTAGGATCTTTGATCAAACAGAAGTGATCTAGAATACATGGATAACCTGAGGTGGTAGGGCTGTGTGTATAGAGATAGATATCATAAAAAATTAGGCATAAAATCATAAAAATGTGCACTGAAGCGGTGAAGTGCCTTTGTGCATGTTATTATAGTGGTAAAGGATATGTTTCACTGATAGGGTCTTGTTACTCACATCAAGAGGTTGAGATAAAACTAATATTTTCTAAGAGGGTTAAGTTGAGTAAAAATTTAATGTGGGATTCAAACATGTGGGGAACTGTACTACCACCATTAAATGTTATGTAAATAATAATCACTTAAAATATTTATTTAACCAGGGTCATTTGATCTCGAACATATTGACTGTATTCAACATCTTGTTAAACTAGATTTTGATAATGTTATTTCAAAAATTATTTTTCCATACAATTCCCAATGATAAATGTTTCATCCCATGATCATGGAATCACTCTCCTGTGATAATACCAAACTGGTATCTATCTAAGAAAGGTGACATGTCATGCACCTTGAAAAAAATTAGAGATTCATGATTCCATTTGGATGAGCTTCCATGAGATGTAAAATTTCCTCATCATATAGACATTTGGATATACATTAAATTTTAGGATTTTCTATGAGTTTGAAAAGAAATGATTCTATGAGTAATGAATCCATATATCTTCCATAAAGAAGGAACTTTCGTCTTTATCTTCCCAAAACATAGGAACTTCTATGAGGATGCCATTTTTTTGTGTATGATATTCATATAAGAAATATATTCTATATAATGGAAATTATGTAAATCAAAATCTTCTATGAGGATGGAAATGATTCAACCTTGAGATTCATGAAAAACTATTTCAAGGCATAAGCACATCGACTCCATAAACCCCATAATGGCGAATCCACCGCAGGAGGGATGAATAGACATATCATAAGAACATGAACTATATGATCATATGTAAGTATATAATGTGTGATATAAAGTATATTGTTCTAACTAAATTGATATGTGATTATATTTTTCCATGTATAAATGAAAAATAGATGAGTTTTTTTATGTTGATCTCGTAACAGACACATGATATTTATATAACTCACTTTAATGAACTATGGAGCTTAGGCAATGTCCAGAATTTACAAAAAATATTTCAAATTTGGATGTAATACTATATTATTCAACTACATTGAGGCTTTTATATATGATAATTCAGGATAAATTGTCCGTGTATGTGTAATATAATCACATTTTATGAAAAAAATAGGAGTAACATGATTTAGTTTCATAAATAATGAGATTGTGAGATGAGATACATGTGCATCGCGCCATTGTAAATACCGGTCTCAAGAATTAATCATACATGAAATAATTCTAGAATTAAATTGTCTATTTGGAATATATAATAAAACATAATCATTCCCCAGAGATAACACGATGGATGTATTTTACATAAAAACATTCTTGTAAGTATAATAGAATAGTATACCGTGTACAACTTTTTACTGTGGTGAATATTGGTGAATCACAAATGGAGAAATAAATTTTATCATTGAAATGTTATTATATGATTGATTTCCTATAACGGGAACACTTAGTTTATTTGATAAAATATTGATATTCAAATTAGGGTGTTAAAATAGAATTATTGTAACTAGATTTTAGAAGTAGATGATCGAAGTTAATTTTAATACCATGTGAAAAATATTTTATGGTGAAAATATGATGATATTCATAAAGAATATATCATAGTAATTTGGTAAAAAATAATGTCATGATGTGGATTAATTAATCACATCACAATGGATAAGGAATAATTTTCTACATGCATGCACAAAAAATATTTGATGTAGTTGATTAATGAATATGTAAAACAATTTCATATGCATACATGAGCATTGATGAATAAGCTGAGTACATTGATAATCAAATATAGCCTAAGTAATCAAGAAAAATATCATAATGATACAACCCAGTTAAATTTAATATTAAATTTTATTCCATATTAGTATTCATGAATTGTATAGTTCTATTCATTATCATAAAATTAAAAAAAATTAAAAAAGGAAACATTTTTATTCTTATAAAATGAAATATTTATATAAGGTAATCCCTAAGTGTTTACATTTTTTTTACTATTTTTCATAGAAAATGGATTATATAATATTTTATGTAAATATAACGACAAAAAATAACCTCTATTGATTTAAATATATATTGTACTTTGTGATAGGGATAAAACAATTAATTTTTTATTATAAATATTCATACAAAATATAAATTAAATTTTTATCATATCATTTTTTTAATTTTTAGTGATAAAATAGTTACTTTAAATTCTTACGCAACACCGATGCAGTGCTTCTTGAAGCAGTAGGAAAAATAAGTTATTAATTTTAGAAAAAATGAAATGTAATATTTTTTGAGTGGTTATAGTTTAAAAAGAAATATATAGATATATCTAAAGGGATGTTTTATACAATTATATTCAAATTATTTTTCTTTCTTGTTGTTTTTAATGTAAAATTATAGTATAGTTCCAAAAGTAACATCAATAATATTTAATAATAAACAATATTTTGTTGAAAGATTTAAAAATAATAAATGTATTATATTATACCATGTTAATGGGATATGGTTTAAAATATCAAAAATATTCCCATTTATGGGACACCTGACCTTTTATTGATGTTTTATGAATATATTAGTGTAAAAATGATTGATTCCACGATAATAGAATAGGGGTTAATATGAGGGGTTATAACTAAATGGTAAGGGTGAAAAATAACACAAACATTCTGATTTTTTGATGAGATTATTTACACTGATACCCATATTATCATTTAAATATATCATCTTGGATTTATTTTTCCAAGAAAATAAATTTATTTTAATTTAATACATTATGCAATTCCAAGAGCACCCGTCCCCTCACTAGTAAAAGGAATTCTCCTCTCCTCTTTTAATAAAATCTTCTAAGCACTAGAGTTTAGAAAATACCTACCCAATTCTCCCCCCAAAATAACTCACCATGCCCTAGAGGACCTTTTTTTATTATAAAAATATCATCATAAGGCTTTCGGTATAAACCTAAAGAGGTTGTCTGAAGAAAATGTATAGTTATTAACCAAGTATTTTGCCTTTTTAATCCTATACCTCCTTTAAATTTTCTTCAACCACTATAGAGTAATAAAATAAGAATCATTCATATATTGATATGTTATTGTGTTAATTTTATAATACATATCCATCACCTCTTTAATAAAATGTGAAATGAAAACGTTGTTCATGTCTACGGAGGACTATTACCTCATGAAAAGTTATAATTAGTTTTCCATCACCACCTCTCATAGCTATATATAATAATGAATTTATAATATATATGTGATTTTGATAAAATAGTTATCATTATATAAAATTAATATACCATCATATCCTTACCTTCCCTTTCAATGAAAAATGATAACGTCATTTTTCCATACATGTGGACTACCACATCTACAAAGTGATGTGATTTGTTTTTCATCATTAAATAACATGGTCGATATATATAATTTTATTTATGGTATAATTATCATTATTTATAGATAAAATAATACCTACATTATTTCCATTATGACAGTTGAAAAATGGAAATGTTACTCAAGCGTACGTACAACTTACAATCTCTATTACTGTGTTGTAGCTCATTTTTGAAAACCATATTTCGTGGTTTGTTTTCAAATTATAATCAATATATAAAACATGTAATTATTTCCCTATTATTATTCTTTAGAAGATGTAATAATGAACTCTTTGACCAAATTCCACTTACCAAATTCATTTTGGACATATGACCTGAATATCGTCAAAACATCCAACATGAAGTTAATCGATTAAGTAATTGAATATAACATGAAATTAAATTAAATAAAATAATTAGTAAACATGAAAAAAGTTTCATAACAAGGTAAATAATTAAAATTAATTTATTATTCATGATTATAATTAACATACATATTGATTCAGACTCAAGGTAAGGGAAAAATTAAATTTTTATTTTTTATTTTTTATTGAATTATAAAATTATTTTTTTAAATGTTTTAATGATTTATTTCCTAAATATTTTTTACATGTACATATTCATAAAATAATTTTATAATCATATATATATATATTAAAATAAAATAATTATAATGGATTTTATATGTATCTTTGTACTTTGTTTCAAACATTTTCAAAAGGAATATTTTTACATATTTAATATTGAAGTTTTTACATTCTTTACAAAATAAAAAAATTGAAAGTTCTATTTTAACTTATAAAACATAAACAGTCATTACCAGTACTAAAAATGTTATTTTATGTTCGGATAAACTTAAAATCAGTCATATTGTCTTTAATGGAAACCCCTCTTTCTATTTTTCTATGTATTTTAGTTTTTAAAATTCATTTTTAGACTAAAATGACATTTTTATATTTGAAAGTGCATTAAATACATATTTAAAAGATATTGTCAAGGGTTTATGATGATATGGTGTAAAAATAAAATGACATATTCCATATATTGTACTTTATAATTTATGATAGATACAGGTGATACTGATACAACTTATATTACAGGTGATCCCGATATAACCCTGTAATACATTGGGTAATATTCATTTTCTTCGTAGGAAACAAGGGGGGAATTAAACAAGGAGGTTTATACTATGGATTTAACTAGTACTTAGATATTTTTAGATAATATTATCATGTGTTATGAATAAAATTATCTATATTTCCTAAACATGTTTCTATTTCCATAATATGAGCTTTAATGTATTTCTTCGAGAAAAAGTTTCCTTTTAGTAAGGTTTTGATTTGTTTCATTCGCTCAAAGAATATTATGATATAGGTAAATAACAATAAGGTTTTAATTTTTCTCAGTAGAATAATTGATACATTTATTTAATTTACCGTACTATTGTTTTATGAATTTCCCATGTTTTTAAAAGTTTTTCACAGGGTTTAATGATGATTAAGAACCAAGAAAAATTCAAGCTGAAAGTCAAAAATATATGCCATGAATAAAAAAATGTTTTAATTTAATTTTTTTTATTCTTTGGAAAAAATGGATACATAGATAAATTTAGAGATTTATAATATATATATTTGTAATATATGATTTTTAACTAATTCTATAAGACACTAATCCAAAAAGATCATGTGGAATGACGTAAAGATACAAATATTATAAAGGCACTATATTATGTATTGTTTAGGGGTGGGTCATTATAGTTAGTATTAGAGAAAAAGATTAGATTATTTTTGAGGTTTGGATAATGTTAATATAATACCCATTAAAAAAGTATAATTAATTTTTATATTAAAATGATATAGCAATTGAATATTACTATGTTTCGTCCGCTAATAAAGAACTATTCGGGCTGGTTTTCCATAGAAGATACATGGAAGCTAATGTATGAAGTTAAAAGGAGGAAAATAACCTCCCCAATTAGTATCATGTAATATTTGGAAATGGAGATGGTCAAATTTTTTTGGTGATGGCTTAATTTATGTAGGCTATAAATGGTGGTTGAATCCACATGTGAGAGAACCAAAATTTAAAACAATGGAATATGTAAAAAATTAAACATTTTTGGAAAAAATTCCTACGGAATTTTGTGGAACTTCCAATCAGTAGATTCTAAATGATGGATTAGTGGACTGGAAAAGATATTTGGATTCATGGGATGTTTGAAATGTAAAAATGGTAACACTTTCCATTAACTATTTTTAAGGTGAAATTGATTAATGGTGGTATTTTTTGAATAACAACATAGAGAGAGAAGACTTTGATTACATGGAGTAGAATACATTTACCTCTATTTTCATCGAAAAATATTTCAGTAATGTTGTTTGACTTAGCATAGACAAAAAATTCATGTAACTTAAGAAAAAAAGATTATTATTAAGTTACATATCTTGATGAAAACACTATAAGACATGGTAGGTACGTAGATAATTTTGTTTAGCTCCTTTATAGTGAAATTAATATATTATATTTGGCATTTAAACCTAGTTTATAAAGAGAATTGGTCTCAATATAATTTATATTTTATATAAATTTTTTACATTCTGATAAGAATTTTTAGAAGTCTATCTATGAATCTTATGTTCCTCAAGATGAAAATAGTAATAAGTGGTTAGGGTTAAAATAAAAAAGATAAGAGTTTAAATAATAATGATATAGGTATTACACCAACATTTTTAATGTTTTGTAACAAAAAAATTCATGATATGATTTATAGGATCAAGAAATCTTTACTGGCATGGTAATTTTGGTCTTGAGGCTCATGTCTGCAAAGAAAAGAGTAGTGAAAAAACAATGAATGGGGTATAGATGAACATAAAATGGTGAGATGTTTAAATTGTAATGAATTTTGGAATTAAGAAAATTTGTGTCTAATGTTAGATACATGGAGTGTAAATAATGAATATTTAATTCAAAAAAGGCGTAGAAAAATCATTTTATACTACTAAAACTATTGTTTGGGAATCAAATGAAGTGGTTACAAGTATATTACTTGCTTATTTGAATTATCCCAGTACCCTATTTTACTATGGATCTTCACATTCATTAATTTATAATAAATTTTAATATAAAATTGTAATACCACATCATGAAATGAAGATATAACATTTGGTTAAATCTATAAGTGGATATATTAAAACAACCAAGATTTAATGGAATATTCTAATTGAAATTAGTTAGAGGGATTTTCATATATATCTTTTTAAACTACCTGTAGTAGTGTTTTATATTATATTTAATGTATAATGTCTAATTTTATTTGGAAAATAAATATTTTAGAGCTAATAATGTTATATTTAATGATTATATACCTTTGATAACATAAGAAGAATGTGAGACATTTAATATAGATGATAATGAATGTCAACTAGATCACATTTAAAAAAAATATAATATTTTAATTAGTTATGTTATAGTAGTGAATGTATATAGTGATGTTTTTTGTATGAATTAATTAGTGTTGTTACTAATTGGGAGGTTGAGTTTTCTATTGACTTAGTTGTGATGTTAAACATATTTCAAAACCCTATTATCAAATTTCTCTTGTAGAAATTTTGGAATTGGAAAAGAAATTACATGTGTTTCTAGATAATGGTTTCATTCATCTAATAAATTAACCATTTCATGACCCAATTATATTTTTTGAAAATAAATATGGTTCAATGAAACTTTTCACTGATTTTTGTGTTTTGAATTAAATCACTGTTAAGAAAACGTCTCCCCATACTCAAATTAATGATTATTTTGATAAAATCCAAAGATCGTAATATTTTTTGAACAATGATATGAATTTAGGTTACCTTAAATTGATTTTAAAGGTGGATGATAATCCAAGGATGGTGTTTTAGACCATACGTGGTCGTTATGAGTTTGCAGTTATTCCTTTTAGAGTTATCTAAAGAACCATATATATTCACCGATCTTATGAATAGATTTTCACTAGAATAATTAGATAAGTTTTTGGTTGTGTTTGTTGATGATATATTGGTATATTATAATTTTCATGTGCATCATGAAATAAAACTAAGATTATTTTTGAAAACTATAAAATGAAATGAAACTATAAGGAAAATTAAGTAAGTGTGAACTTTTATTTCAACAAAATTTCTTTCATTAGGTATATTATTTATCATGATGGAATAAAGTTTTACCCAAATAAAATGATAGTTGTTGATGAATATTCAAGAACTAAAAATGTCATATATATTCACTATTCTATTGTATTATAGGGTTATTTCCATTAGTTTATTAAACAAATTTTTTGGTTATCCACCCACTGATTATGTTAACAAGAAAATCTGTTAAATAAATTTGGACCAATGAGTGTGTGGTTTATTTATAGGAAATAAAAGTATATTATTGTATTGTCCATTTTTTCCTTTACCTCTAGAATTAGGGAATTTTATATCTATAGTGATACTTCATTAAAGGGATATGGTTTTTGTTGATGGATAATGACCAGGTAGTTTCTTATATTTCACATCAACTAAAACCTCATGACTTAAATTATCATACATATGATATAAAATTAGCTATTATGGGTTTTTTATTTAAGTTTTTTGGAATAATTTATATGTTGTAAGGTTTAAAACATATACTGAACATGAAATAATAAATTATATATTCACTCAGAATGATTTGAACATGATATAGATAATATGGTTGTAATTGGTTAATATTTTATATTGTGTGATTCATTACCATCCTATAAAATAGAAAAGTAGTTGATTCTTTGAGTCGGGAAGATAATGTGCCATTAAAGATGTAAAATTTGTAACATTTCACTTTGGATAATGATTTGACGAATTTTATCCTTGAAAATGTGTATGTAGAAATATACTTTATATTTTTTGGTGTCACTATAGTCTTATATTTTAGAAATTATCAAGATTGTTTTGAAAGGATATCATATTTTATAAGAAAAGGTAGAATCATCTAATAATGGAACATTTAAAGAGATTAATGTTGATTAAAAACTTCATATCAGATTTATAAAGAGGTTATCGATGCCTTTTTATTCCTAGTTAAAGAGATAAATATTGAGTGAAGGTCATACTTAACTATTTCCTATTTATTTGGGATCTACTATGATGTACAATTATATTTTGGAGTGTTAATGGTGGGATGAATAAAAAGAGTTATTTCTAACATTACCCATAAATTTTTGACTTTCCAACAGGTTAATGATGAATAAATATTATTGTAGTGGATTACTTGACCATTTTATGTGACATAGTGGAAATGAAATTTATATCCATTGATTTAATGGTGGGACTAACAAAGACATCATGATGTAATAATGAAGTTTCATTTATTTTTTATTAAATAAATAAAGAATTTCATTTCCATCCAATTTTTGATATTATTAATTCAGATCATATTCTTGATTATACATCAAGGATATATTCAGGTATATAGTGTTAAACTCACAATTTTATCTGACCATTGTCCTAGGATAAATCATAATTTCGGGAAATGCATTCAAAAGTAAATAGGTAGTAAATTAAATTTCAGTAAACATTTTCATCCTCAACCAGATAGATAATTTAGAAAATGATTGAAACCATAGAAGAAATTTCTCAAGATTATTAAATGGATTAACATGGATGTTGTTATCATCATCTATCAGTAGTTTAATTTTTTTAACAATATTTTTCATTCAAGTATACGAGTATATCAATTTTATAAATTTTATGAAAAGTGGTTACAAACTTTTGGGATGAATTATACATAGTATTTTGTTGGGACAAATGATATCAGAAGAAAAGATTCAGAAATTTGAAGATTATTCAACATCAAATTACAAAAAATACGATTTGGAAGAAAATATAAGCATAAAACTAGAGGAATGATCGTTCTCTCAAGGTAATTGATTATATTTTTTAGAAATTATCTTTATGTAAAAGTCTTAATTGTTTTTTGTAAAAAGGGGAAGTTATGTTTGTGATTCATTATACTATATAAAATCCTAGATAAATTTTCAATGGTTTCCTATGTTGCAGAATTTCCTCTGAGTTTATGTCAGGTACATGATGTATTTTATTTTTTCCTTCACAAGAAGATATGTTCGAGATGCAACCTAGGTTTTGAGCCCTGATGTAAATCAGTTATGGGAAATCCGTTTTTATGAGGAACATATACTAAAAATTCTTCACTATAGATAGAAATTGTTTTATAATATCTTAAGCCATAAATTTATGATTTTTTTGGAAAAACCAAATGGTTGAAAAGAAAAATGGGAATCTAAATATGATATGAGGTAACGATATAGCAAATTGATTAGGTATTGAATAAAATTGTGAGCATGCATTTTCCAAAAGGGTAAATAATGTAACAAACCATGTAATATTAATAATTCATTTTTTTACTTATTAGTATTCATGTTTTATATAGTCATATTCACTATAATAATATTATTTATTTTTATGAAATCAAAAGGTAAATAATATCAATCTTCTTAATATCATTTTATTATAATATTTTATATAAATAATTAATTAATAAACTATAAAATTTTATTTTGAAAAAATGAATCTAAATTTTAATATTATAATAAAAAAATTCATTGAATGAAATTTTTTAATTTTTTAGAAAAGAATAATTTTTTAGTGAATATTGAAAAATACCAACTTTTATAAAATTGTCATTTTTTACCTAAATAAAGTAATTTAAAAGACCCATTTGTGGATGGAATTTGATGTAAAATTTATATCTATATTCATTTTTTTATATATTCTAATTAATTAAATATTAATCATCTTTATACCCTATTTTTTTAGTACATTTTGGGCTTCCAAAGACATTTTTCTAAAAACCATTTTTTGCTACATTTTGAATTTTAATTGGAAACTAATTTATTCAGCTCCTACAAACTGAATTATGAATATATATATATATATTTGGAGTTAATTTTTTTTAAAATATAAACATTCTATTTTTGGATGATATGAATAGAAAATGTAGTCAATATTTTTCACCTCTGTAAGGGTAAGTAGAGTAATTAATGATAAAAAAATGATAAGGACAAAAAATAACATAATTCATTCGATTAATTTATTGGATGATTGGGGTTCGACCAGAACCATTAAATATTCTATTTCTAAAAACATTGTTCAACTTTTATATAATTTTATGTAAATATCTTGTAAAAAATAGAACTCTCTTGCTTTTAATATATACAATATTTTGTGTAAGGTATATAAAATATTTATTTGGTTATAAATTTTCAATTTAAAAATAAATTATCATTTTTTATCATGTAATTTATATTAAATTTTTAATAATGAAATATTTACTATAAATTCTTACACAACAATGAAAGAGTGCCTGTGTTTGTAGAAGAAAAATCAAGTTAATATTTTTTTTAATACACTAAAAGTAATATTTTTTGGGTGAGTAATAGAGCACCATGAATTTTGAAGATATATATAACTTATTTACAATGTTTTAATGGATTATATTGATATTATTTTTTGTTAATGTTTTTTAAAACTCAAATTAAATGAATATTCCCAAAAATAAATTAATAATATTTTATAGGTAATAATATTGTATTTATTGATTTAAAAATACTATAAATTTTATCATCATCCGAGTTATTGGTACATAATTTAAAATATAACCATGGTCCATTTTTGTACCACTTTACCTGTTATTTTAATTTTCATGAATCCTTTGTGGTAAAGCAAATTAATTAAATGGTATTAGGAAAATGGGATAACAGGGGGTTAAAACCAAATTATAACGGGGAAAAACTTCTATTAAAAATGAAAAAAATTTATTTAATGAGATTATTTTGACCCATCCTGGTATTATATTCTCATTATATCAATTTGGATTGATTTTTCAGTGAAAATTAAATTATATTAATTTAATAATTTATGAAATTCCAAAAGTGATCCTCCCCTCACATATAAAATAGAACCCCCACTGATATTTTTATCACACCTTTTGAGAAATCAGGTTATACCATAACCAACCCAAGTCTCTCCTTAATGTGAATAGTGGTGTTTTAGAGGCCTTGGTTTGATTAGAAATCCATCAATTGAATTATTTTGGTGTAAACCTAAAGATATTTTAAAAAGAATAGATATTGTTTGTTAGACAAGATTTTTCATTTTATCACATCATCTTTCTCCTTTAAATATTATTCTAGCATTATAAAATAATAAAATTACAATATTAAATATAATTATATTTTATTATATAAAATTATTAATCTATATCCATATTTTATTCATCAAATAGAAAGCAAACCCTTCATTATTGTGTACGATGGACTACAACCTTACAATCTGATGTAATTCATTTTCCATCATCACCTCTCATTTATGGTTAAAATAATAGATTTAATATATATATATATATATATATATATTAAATTTAGTTAACAATTATAGATTTGGAAAAGGATTATTTCATCAATATTGCATCATTTCAATTCATTGATAAATGTTAATGTCATTCATTCATACGTGTTGACTACCACATCCATGAAGTGATATGATTAATTTTACATCATCACATAAGATAGAATATATATATGTGATTTTTAAATAAATAATTTGATATTAATTAGATAATGATCATTATTTGAAGATAACATAATACTTACCTTCTATCCATCATGATATTTGAAAAATGGAAACATTACTCATGCACACATAAAAATAATGATCTCCATGACTGTCATGTAGTTAATTTTTCATAAATGTATTTAATGATTTTTTAAAATATCAACTATTATATAAAAGAGTTAATTATTACATAATTATTTTTTTGGAAATGATATAATAGTTACCACATTGAGCACATTCATTTTATGAATGTACATTGGGACATATGAGATGAATATCATCAAAACATCTAGCATGGTCATAATTGATTAAGTTATTGTAAATGACCTGGTAATAAAAAAAAATAGAATAATTAACACAAAAAGGGTGTTAAGAATGTAAATAATTAGCATATGTTTTTTATTTAGGAAGATAAAGATCTTATGAGATGATTTTGAATCGAGGTAACATACTCTCTATCCTAAAATAACATTTTAAATGTTTTAAAGATTTATTTTCTAAGGAATTTTCTTCCATTTACATATTCTTAATATTATTTTATGGCTTTATTTATATGTAAATAAATGAATTATAAAGGAAATTTTACATCTATTTTGATTTTATATTATAGGTTTTAAAACAGAATTTATTTATGTATTTTATAAGGAATATTTTTACTTTATTTACAAAAGGGAAAAAATGAATATTCTATTTTAACATATAGGTTGTCAACTATCTTTATCAATGTTTCCAACATTATTTGTCTTTGATATTTCATTAAATTCATTCATGTTTTATTCAATGAAAACCCAACTTTCCACTTATTCTTTTTATTGTTTTTTATAAAATTAATTTTTAAAAGGAAATGGTATGTTAATATCCGAAAGTGTTTTGCATATAGGTTTAAAATATATTTTTAGTGGTTGTATTAAAATTTTTTCAAATAATAAAACTAGTAATTCATGATATGATACATTAAAATTATATAACAATAATAGTGAACATGATACAACTTATAAAATATGTGAAACTGATACATCTTCTATGATGGACGTGCCTAATATGGTCTCCATTGCATTGGGTGGTGTTTCTTTTCATCATAGGAAAGAAAAGGGATTTAATTAGGGTTTTTTTCATATATATTTTACTAGGCTCCAGATATTTATGATATGAGTTTATCAAGTGATTTGAATATAATTCTCTATGTTTTTTAAAAGGTATTATTTTTTATAGTTATGATTTTTATATGTTTTCATTAATCAAAAAGCATGTTTTATCATATGGTATTGATTAATTTCATTTACTCAAATAATATTTTCATAAAAGTAAATATGTTATCTGTATTAAATATTTTCAATGGACTAATAGAATTAGTTATGTCCCTTATTATGATTTTTGTTCTCATCATGCATTTTAAATTTCTTTCATTGGTTTTAATGATGAATTAGAATAAATAATGAGTCAGGTTAAATTTCATGAACATTACACCTAGAAAGAAAAAATGTTTCATTATAAATGTTTTATGTTTTAGATGAAATGGATAATTAATAGTTGTGTCTACTTTGCAATATATCGGTTTTGATGTAAGAGTTATGACATAATTTTCTGAAACTATAAACCTAAATGATGTTCAGGATTGCATGAAAGAGATTCCTATTTAAAGATGATATTTTATGTAATGTTTAATACTTGGTTTTTATTTAAGGGTACTCATATAGATAAGTTAACATGATTTATAAATGAGTTTAATTTAGAATATATTTTCCTTCTAAATTCATAAAGTATTCAATTATTACTATAGATTTAATATTCATTAAATAATATGTGATTGTTCATATACATTTCTGGTGAAGAAGAAGAGTGATGTTGTGTGTGAAATCCTTTTATGTTAATGTAGTATTGATGATATTCAATTTTGTAAAATTAGTAGAATAAAATGTTTTTTTCACCTGAATATTTTTTGGGTATTGAAGAATGAAATGATCACAGCATTTTGAAGTTCATGGGTTTTGAAAATAGAAAATAAACATAAATGACAGATGCTACTATTGGTATCTATCTCATTGCATAGAGAATTTTAAATATTGATATCCATAATGATTTCAAATCATATTGAGATTGAGTGACTGAAAAATACAACATGTAGGAAGTTTTTTTCATCATATTGTAGTAGTTTAAGACATATTCATAGGTTCACGAAAGTACCATTATAGTAAGTCATTATACCATAAACAACACAATCATCTAGGGGAGTTGAAGACCTTTGGATGAAGTATAATGAACATATCTTCTGATAGTATAGGTAAGTGGATGATACATTCCCAACCCTTGTGAATGAATTACTATGTACTTATTCTCACATGAATTTAATAATAATAATAGAATCCATGACTTGATCAGATCATCTCACAGTAAGGAGCATGCTCTCACATTGAGGTCACACCTTATAAAGATCCTAATATATTTTATTATCATTTATTAAGCATTATATATCAAGGTGAGTATAGAAACCCCAATATTTCATATATAGATACTAAATTTTTTTAGAGAAAAAACAATTATATTAGAGAAACACATGCATGAGGACTTGAATAGTTTAGTTCCTTTGGAAACATGTAAATAGAAAAAACTAGTCCATAAGTGAGCTACTTCATTTTCCACTATTTTCTTCTAACTATGATCCTTCTTATAAATATCACATGTAATAAATTTATTTATATACTTAGGAAAAGAAACATAATTAAGAGTGATATTGGATTCTCAGTAAGGGTAAAAAAATGGAGACACAAAAGAATTACATGAACATAAGTGTACAAGAAAATGAGAATACCATTTGAATATCATACCCTGCATATCAATGATCATAATCTCGATTCAGGAAAAAATATGTTTAGTTCATAAGGCATAGATGATAATAAGATAAATTAACATAATAAATGAGAGGATAACATTGTCATAAGACATGCATTTTTTGAGTACACCTAAGAATAGAAAACCATATAACAATGCTACCCACACAGACATTCATAACATGTTAAGATTCAACTAATCACCTATTTACCTAACTTGGGTTTCACAAACCAGCCCTGATACCCTTATTTTCCGATAACTTTCCAGTCCTAACATAGCCTAAAGGGCCTTCCAGATCCCTATGGGTCAGTGACTAGCACCTGGAATCTACAATATGAGCATGGAAAAATTTTTCCACAAAAAATGTAGATATAATTGAAACAAAAAAATATTCATATCAAACGAAACTATACTGTAAGTAATGTACTAGAAGTCGAAAAGGAAAAAATAATCCCAATAACTACATCCAAAGTGCCAAAATAGGAAAAAAATCCCAAGTCTCAAAGGACACAAGTAACCAAGTCCAAGGTTCAACAGTTTGATCCACCTCAAAGTGATCAATTTTCCATACACAAACCTAAAAGGAGATAATCTAAAAACATGAGAAGGAACAAATAGGGTGTGAGAAAGGACCTCCTAGGATTTCACCAAATATTCCATAACAATATTCCAATATCAAATTAACCAAAAAGTGCTTTCAATTTTCAAATAAATAGGTTTTCCTTTACAAAATCAAGTTTAAAAAATCATCCTTTAAATTTAAGAAGATGAAAATACATTTTAGAAGATCAAATGTACCTTTAATTAAATGGTTCTTTACAAAAAAGGACCTTTTAATATAATGGATTAAATAAAAACATTTATATAAAACATATTATATAAATTCTCAAGTCATGTAAAATAGTTTACAAAAATGGCATATATACATTTGAAATGAAAACAAGTGAGCAACATGTTCATGCTCCAAATAGGTAAGATAGTTCAAGGATATAGGGACCCAACACTATGAAATGGAAAGTATGTACACCCCCCCCCTTTGTGCCTAAGGAAAAAGTTACTCATCACCATTACATAAGTAATGCTATGTGCTGGTATAATGTTTTAAAACATTGTAAATCATAATGTCTTGTCCAATATAACACACTTTCAACCAAAGGATTTCACGTTCTCAAGTACAGTCAATGATGGGAATTTTTTTTAAGACTTCTTAAATTACAATTAAATCAACCCCCTATTTCAAATATGCCACTCTTCTTTTTAAAACCCATCAAAAGGTTTTAATAAAAAACATTCCACTCTAAAATATAAAACCACTAGGTTTCCCTCAAAAAAAATTTAAACCATTTTTCATAAAACCATGTATTTCAATCACATTCATGGAATTTCACAATCCAATATTCCAAAATTTAATTCAACAATTTAATTTTTCAAACAATTTCCATCCATTCCAAAAACACACCCCAATTCACTAGAATTGGTGGTTTTTTCCAATTTCATTCCAAAGATACCCAAAAACCCCAATTCCATGGAATTAGGTTTTTTAATAAAATGATTGAAATAAATTTATGAAATTTATGAAATTTAATTTTAAATAAAACATAATTTAAATCAAACAATTAAAGGATAATTAAATTAGCATCTAAAGGCATAACCACCTACCTTTCTTATGGAAGAACAATGCCCACAACGAAACCCGACAACAAAAAAATGTGTTGAAGATATAGGAACTCAACCTAGAAATTAGATTCATCAACAGGGGGCTTAGATCCATCAAATTAAAGACGATCCATCATTACCCAAGTAACAAATAGAGAAAAATATGGAGAGTCACAATGAACGCTTACCCAGAGAGAGACACTATGATTTCACAATGATCAAACTCCAAACAAAACCACCCAGAAGGGTTTGATGGCTACAAAGTTTCCTAAGAAATCCTCTAGGGTCGAGAGTAGAAGATATGTAAAGAAGGAAAAAATAAAATTCATGTAGGCTTCTTGGTTATAAACAATGCTCCGGATATTACATGATATGTGACTCCATTACATATCGTGAAATTGAAAATATTCACAATCCTTGAAAAACTCACCACCTCTTGCATAAAACCTGTTTTATTTTTTAGGAATTACACGATGTGAAACCATTGTACACAATGTGAATTTATTCAGAAGGATATAGAAATGACCAGTTAATGATGAGAACCTGACAAATCTCTGACTTTACCATTATTGTTATCCTCTCAATACCTTCTCGACCATACCCAAACAAAAAAGGGAAACCACTATATTGTTTATAATATAACGAATATAAAGGTACCAAGAGTTTATAACGTCCCCACCATAAAAAAATTCTTTCCCCAGAAAGCATAAAAAGAATATTCCATTCCAAATAGATGATCCCACTGCTCTCTCATTAGTGACTCCCTCTCCCATCTCTCATGAGAATCAGAAGAGTGCTGCCATAGTACATGAACCAAAGGTATCATCCTCCCTTGAAGAACATTGGTTTCATTATAAACTATCTTGATTGGCCCATAAATCACGAATAAACCTGGTTCAACTTTAGGATCTCTCGAAATCATAACATGAGATGGATTAGAAAGATACTTCCTGGCATAAGGTACAAGAAACACATTATATATCGACATCATCTACAGTGGTAGTGCCAAAAGGTTTGAAACTTTCCCTACCTTCTCGATAACCATTAAAGGTAAAAAATTGAGTATCAATATTCCCTTTCCTCCCAATCCATCGATGACCCAAATGGGGTGAAACCATTAAGAACACATTATCAACAACTAAAAACTTCAATGGTCTATGATGACGATCAATATAATACTTAAATCAGATCTCTGCCATCAACATTTTCTGAAGAATCAACTAAATCATTTCAAACATATACTCCACAAAACTTGGTCCACCAAAGGACTTTTCACCAATCTTCAACCAACACAATTGATATTTACAAGTCATTCCATACGATGCCTCAAATGGAGCCATACTGATCATTAAATAGTGACTATTATTATAAGAAAACTCATCCATCCCCAAATGATCATCCCATGCTCCACCAAAGTCACAAACACAAGCATGAAGCATATATTCAAGATTGTGAATAACTATTTCTATCTATTCATCTGACTACAAATGGAGTGTCGTACACAAACAGACATGAGATCCCAGTGCCTCATGAAGGCCTCTCTAATAAAAATAATAGAACTAAGGATCCCTATCTGATACTATAGTAGATGGAACTCCATGAAACAGAATGGTCTCCTTCCCATAGAGGATTCATAACTCCTCAAAATTGTCTATATCATGAATCAATATAAATTAATCCAACTTGGTCAGCCTATCAATCAAAAACCATATCACATTATAGTTTCTATGGGTACATGGAAACCCAACCAAAAATTACATAGATATCTCATCCCACTTCCAAGTCGAAACTAGAAGTGGCTAAAGAAAACATAAGGTTTTTTGGTTCTTGGTTTTATCCTGCTAGAATATATAACAATGAGAAAAAAACTCATCAATGCATTGTCTCATTCCTAGACACCATAACTACCCCCACATTTCATAGAAATATTTGTTTTTTTTGATTCATTATCTATTGAAAACTATGGAAATCCCTTTTGACATATCTCCTTTCCAAAAATTGTACCAAAAACAATTATAAAGGTACAAAATGCCCTAATTGGAGAATGACCACTAGGAAACTATCTCTCAACCATTAAGATAGTATCTAATGCCAAGAAACTCATCATCAAGATATTGTTTTGAAATAATAAATTCGAGAAGAGTGGGTGTTAAAAGAAAAATAAAAAAAGAAACATTAGACCCTTTATCTAGAACTCCAATATGAAACTATGAAAATAGTTCCCTCAAATTATACTCTTCTAATTATATTTTTCCTGTATGGATTAGAAGTTTCCTACTAAAGGGATCTATAATGAAATTCCCTTTACTTGGTTTATAAGAAATGTAGAAATTTAAAGACTTTAGGTATTCCACCAAACAACTTTAGTGGAGATTTAAATATTTTTGAGAGAAGATAGAACTCAAGATCTTATGGTCAGAATACAGTGTAAATTTTATTATGTAAAGGCAATGCTTCCAATGTTTAAGTACATGCATCAAAGGTGTGAGCCCAAGATCACCAGTCAAATTATTTTTCTTATGTTTCCTAAGATTATGAGATCCAATGAAATAAAATGGCCACCTTTCAAAATAATTAAGCATAATATTGAACCCAATGGAGCAAAAAATACCACATAACCATGCCTGGCCATTGGAGGATTCAACACTGGTGTAGTTTTGAAAAGAAATTTAAGTTCAAGAAAATAATTATTATTTCTATCATCCCAATAAAAAATAACCCCAATCTAATTTATATTATTCATCGAAGAATACAATTTTGAGAAGTCTTTCATGAACTAGTGGTTGTATCTTGATAATCCCAATAAGCTCTAAATCTCAAATATATTCTGTAGTTGTGCTCAGGTCATAACATCCTTAAAACTATCTGGATAAACTAATATTCCTTATTATAACATCATGTGTCCAAATAATTTTACTTCCCAAATCCAAAAATCACACTTAGAAAATTTAGCATAGATTCGGTTGTTTCTTAGAGAAATTATAAATGTTCTTAGATGATGCACATGGTCCTCCATGGACATTGAGTAAATGATAATGTCATCTAAATAGAAAGCCATTAATTTTTTGAGATACTCATGGAAAACCATTCACATTAATTTTATAAATTGATAAGATCTTTGGTTTGACCAAAGGGCATAACAAGGTACTCATAATGATCTTACCTTCTACAAAAGGTAGTTTTCAGAATGTCAGATTCTTCTATCCTCAACTTATGGGAACCTGATCCTAGATCAATATACTCAATAACAACTTCACCCCTTTAAACTAATCAAATAGATCATCAATTTGTGTGGGATGGTACTTTTTCTTTACCATCATTCATTTGTGATTTTGGTAATCAACACATAGGTAAAGTGATCTATCAACTTTCTTATCCAAGAGAACCGAAACCACCCAAGGTGACACATTGAGGAGTATAAATCCTTTCTCAAGAAGATCATCCAACATGTACTTCAACTCTATAATTTTAAACGGGTCCATGTGCTAAGATGAAATATAAACATGTTGAGTACTAGGCATTAATTAAATGGAAAACGCGACATACCTTACCGATGAAAAACCAGAGAAGTTAGAAGGAAAAACATTAGGAAACTCAATGAAAAATAGAGGGAGATCAACAACCAAATATTCCATCTCTAGATAAAAGGAAAACTACAATATTAATTTCCCCAACATTGGATAAGAATATCTATCTCTGCTCGACCTTGGGTCCCATTCTCCATGAAACACAGGACATACACCATTGGGTATCATAAAAGAGACTCATCGAAGATAACAAAAAAGCTTGGAATTATTGTAAATGAGCCAATCCATCGAGAATATGAATTTAATAATTTTCATATCGGGAACTAGAAAACTCCATTATAGCTCAACATCTAATGTAGAGAAGACACAAAAGGGACTATGGAGACCCTACTCTCTCTTTATATTAAGTGGTGTTGTAATATTTATTATAGAAGATAAATTATCCACATTAAGATTAAAAAGATTAAAAGAATGGGTTGAAATAAAAGAATGATATGAACCAGTATCAAATTGATAATTCACTAATGATGAAGCTATAGTAATGGTGCCTCCCATAGTAATTGGACCAGTATTTGCTTCCTCTAGAGACTCTTCCAATATGTGAAGAAGCTTCACTCAAGATGCCTATGACTTGAAATGTTTGGATGTGGAGAATCATATTTCAAATAAGTTTTTAGAAGATATCATGATCACTTTACATTATGAAAATTGGAATAAATATTAAATAATTGCTGCACATTCCATGAATGTTCGCAGGAGCCACAATTGTTGCGTTCTGAAATGCAAACCCTCTTTTAATTCCCCAGCATTCCAAATTGGAAACAAACAAAAGGAACTATTCCAGGAATTATAGGAGGTTTAGAAAAATCCTACCATCATGAACTTATATTAGGATCATAAATAATCCTCTTTCCCTTAGAGGAATGCACAATGCCACTAGGAGAAAAAGAAACTCTTAAAAAACCTGAATTTCCATTAGGTCTATCTCAACCATCAATGCTCAATCTAGTATATAAATATATGAAAGAAACATAAGAAATAAAACATGAGAATTAATATCTAATCCCAAATCAAACCTTCAATCCTTCATTCTCTCATTCTATTTTATCTCAGGTGAAAAGTGCATGAGCTCAGAAAAAGAGTTTGAATTCTCTATAACGGTTCTGTCAGCCTGCTCGATTTTGAAGAACTAAATGGACATGGATAACAACATCAACTTTGGATAGAATTGGTCAATGAAAGGAACCTTGAATTACTTCCTCTATAAGGCATCTTTCTTATTCTTATTCACCGTTGTTTCCCACCATATCATGCTCGGACCTTCCAGCATGAAGCTGGCACACTTCACTTTGATTTTGTTTGGTGTGTCCAAAACCCCAAAACAATTATCTATTTTTCTCAACCGCTCCTCACCCTATCAAGGAACATTTGAGACCTTGAATGGTTATATCTTCTTGTGAAGTAAATCTTGAGAACAAATCTTGATAAATTCCATATGATGTTTCATAGATGTATCCTGAATAAGAAATGGAGGTGGTTTATATCCCAGAGCATGGCCAGTGCATACAATCACCTCTATGAGTTTGGGATCTAAAATAAGATTCTATTGCTGTTTTTCAGCCTCATATTCCTCCTAGATTTTATTTTCACTTCATCTTTGAGTCATGATGCTGTGCAACATTAGCAGACAACAAGGAATAAATCAAAATTAACACTCAAATATACCATCAAGGTAAATTAACCCCCAATAGATCAAACAAACAAGATTTGGATTTCAATCTATCCAAATAAAAAAGGGAAAAGACTAGAAGTAATCCTAAATACATCTTTCCCAAACCACCCCTGGCGAATTAAGGCTTATTGTGGTGAGATATGGAGAAGAACTCAATCAAAACAACATCATATATCATGACAATATTTCATAATGCATACTGATTTCAAGAAAATAAGCTCATACTCCCTTTGATACCACTTTGTCATGAAACATCCTAAGTACCCTGGTAACATGATGACATACCCTGTAATGAAATATCCTAAAGGGAACTACCGATCCACACGGGTCAATGACTATCACCTGGTATCATAAAAAATGAATATGAGAACAATTTTTCTATTAACAACATAGAAGTTAAATAAAAAAGAAAGTATGCATATCAAAAGAAACTCCACTGGGAGTAATATGCCAGAATTTGACAGGGCATAAATTATCCCTATGTACTACAAAAAAAGTACCTAAATATGGAAAACCATACATTCCCCAAATGACACAACTCACCAAGTCAAAGGCTCAACAACTAGATCCACCTCTAAGATACCCCTTACCTTTCTCGGACCTAGAAGGATATAATCTACAAACACCCAAAGACACAAGTAGGGTGTGATGCAAACAGAGTATAATTTCACCAAATATTCCATAAAAAGACAACAATACCAAATTAACCAAAACTTTCTTTCAAATTTTCAATAAATATATTTGGAATTTACATAGGCATATTTAAAAAAATAATTCATTACATTTCAAAAGATAAAAATACATTTCAAAAGATGGAATTTTCCATTAATTAAAAGACACATTACACAAATGGACCTTTTCAAAAAATGGATTAAATAATTTTTTTTTATATAAAATAGTTTATAAAAATTATAAAGTCATGTAAAATAGTTTAAAACAATGGAATATATACATTTTAAATTCAAACAAGCAAGAAACATGGTCATGTTCTAAATAATTATCACAGTTCTAGGCTATAGGGACACACCACTATGAAATGAAGAGTATTTAAATATCCACATTGGGACTAAGGATAATGGGACTCATCACCGTCACTTAATGAATGTGATGTACTGATATGATGATTTATAATGTGGTAAATCTTATAGTGTTTTCCAATATAACACACTAACTCCCTAAGGGTTTCATGTGATCAAGTTCAAACAATGATGAGAAATTTATTTTAAGATTTCTTAAAATATAATTATATCCCATCCTCCCATTAAAAATATGTCAGTATTCTATTCTTAAAACCATAATAGTTTTTTAATTTAAAAAACCTGCCTTTTCTATAGTTGAAACCACTGGGTTTATATTGAATCCATTTTAATGCCATTTTTTAGAAAAACATGGATTTGAAAATAATTCATGATATTTTTAAAGCTTATTTTATGCAATTAAATTCAAAAATTTTATTTGTAAAAAAATCTCCATTCATTCCACAAACACACCCCAATTCACTGGAATTTGGTGTTTTCTCAATTTCATGCTAATGAGAACAAAAACACCAATTCACTTGAATATGGTTTTCAATAAGAAAATTGAAATAAATTTATCCAATTTATGAAATTTCAATTTAAATAAAACTGAACTTAAATCATGAAATTAAATATTAATTAAGTTGGAAACTAAAGATGGAACAACCAATATTCTATACGGAATCACAATGGCCACAATGAAACCCTCCAACAAGAAATAAGGAAAATATGATCTATGAACTCAACCTAGAAATGAGATTCATCAACATGGGTTTAGAACCATCAAACTCAAGTTGATCCATCAGTCCCCATTGAATAAATAATAAAGAGATGGAGAGGCATGAGGAAAACTTACCAGGAGTGACACACTATAATCACACAATGATAAAACACTGAACAGAACCACCTTGAAGTGTTTTAGGGATCCAAAGTTGTCGATGAAGGCCTATAACATCAATAACATGATATTTGGAATGATGGATATAAGAATAATCAGATGGGATTCTTATTATAAATAGTGAATTTCTTCAAAAGGATGAAGAAATGACCAGTTAAAGCTACAAACCCAATAAATATCTGACTTCACATTATAGGTATCCTCCCAATAACTTCTCCACCCTACCTAGACAACAAAAAAGGAAACCCACAATAAGGTTTAGAACATACCTTATATAAAGGTAACAATATTTTGTATCAGGATTGGGATAACTTCATATTTTCTTTTTTTCAAGATTGTTATAACCACTCATGTACCCTTTGAGATCATTTAACATTAATCATTACCCAATGAATTTTAGGGAGACATAGGTTCCACTAATCATATAATAAACATTTGTCAAATGTATGCGATAATAATATAAAAAATATGTCATATCATAACCCATGAAATGAAATGAGTTTCATAATCATTTAATCATAATATAACCTATAGAAAAGTGTAAGGTTTCAAAATCATATCATCATTTTATCATAGTATAACTCATGAAAAATATGAAGGTTTCATAAGAAGTATATAACGGTTTAACCATTCAAAGATAGAAAAGTTTTTTAAAAATATTTTCATAATAAACCATTCAGAGAAATATAAAAATTATATCCTTGTTTCATATCCCTAGTAAATAATAGGCAACCTAAATGGATCTCATTTTAGATTGAAAATAATTTTGAATGATTATTTAAAACATTTCTTGAAGAAAATAAATACTCATTGAAAATAACTTTTGGAAATCATAAATCCTTTTTAAAATAAATTTCATTGAATATATAATTGAAAACTCATAGATGGTTTTAAAAGAAAACAATGGTCCCGATAGTGGAAACTTTCGTTCATGCCATTCTTATTAAGAAAATGATTACTTTCACATTTTCCTTAAAAACATTATTTTTAAACTATTCAACACATAAATAGTAGATAATGAGGGGATAAAATGTATTATCATGTCATAAATAGAGAGTAAGAAAGTACATGGAATTATTGGGATTTAGACCATAAAATTTCATCATTTGAAGTTTATTCATGAGTAATCTCAAAAAAATGATATTGTAACATAAAAAACCTTATTAATTTGGTAATAATGAATCATAAAACCCATGAAGTAATGAAAAAATGAAACATTTAATTTAATAAGAATAAATAAATTAATGATATTTGATGTCAATGGGGTTTTATATGCACATCATAAGATAAGACATGTTCATAACATAACATATGTATCAAATAAGGGAAATTGAGATAAATATCCATTACCACTTTGGTAACAATTGAGTAATAAACATCATGGAAGAAAGGTACTAAAGTTTAAATTTAAATCACAATAATTTTAATTAGAATAATCATAAATAAAATTCACGAGAATTATATACAGCACATATAATAAATACATGGTGACTATAGTATGTGTGTCAAGGAATTAAAAAGTTGGATGTAAATCCCTTACCGCTTTAGTAACATTCTAAATCACAATTTACTATAAATAATAACTAAAAATGAAAAATTAAAAATAACTAATAGAAGGATATTCATGATATAAAATTACATAGGTGAAGTATACACACCACACAAAAGAAATGAGTGGTGAATTTTCATATGTCTCCCTGAAATAAAAGAGAGTCTGTAAATCCCTTACCTTATTTATATACTTCATTCATGCATGTCTGAACATCCAAAAAAATAAATATATTTTTGTTATCCATATATTAAGGAACCATACACATATATATATATATATATCATACCATAAATTATTTACTTACTAATGTTTATTACCTTTTTATTAATAATTACTTGTTTAATATGTGTTTTGGGTAAAAACTAATTTCTTTTTTTATATGTTTTGATTCTTATTTTTGGTCCACTTAAATTGATCATAATTTCTTCATACCCATAATGTTAGAAATTATATATATATGTATCGTATATATTCCGTATATATGTATTTATTTTATCGATAATATTTTATGAAAGAAAATTAATTACTTTGTTCTTAATGACGGTAGACCATATGTACAGATTAAATTTGTCTCCATTTTCATGTTAGAATAAAATAATTAATGTTAAATGATGTATTATGATTCAAAATTTTATTATATTTCATATATATCAAATATCTTCATTAAACCCATCCTTATTACCTTCAATGTATAGAGTGATAGAATCACATCACTTCGTGAGGTGGAAGTCCATCTGACACACAAGAGACATTTTAATATTCCAAAAAAAAATGGAATGAATGAAGGTATATGTGATTGTTTCATAGTTACTTGAAACATGTGTTCTAGATTTAAGAATCACTATTTACAAGCAGTTTCCATTGGATTTATTCTTTGAACTAGAAACATCCAATAGTTCTTTATCCACATAGGACCTTATTTCCAAAGGTAGGCATTCATTAAGTTTTAAACTTTACGATACATAAGAACGTGGATTGGTCGAAAGGATGGGAGGTCAGACTCATCACACCCTTTTAGGGGGAATTATTTTCTACTCCCGGACTCTCTTTGTAAAATTAAAATATTTTCATGAATCCTTATTAATTCACCAAGTATATCATAAATATCCCCTTGGAATTAATAATCACTTATTAACATGTGTAAAATTTTTAGAATCATCAATATTCATTCAAGGTTCTTTATTAATTGAAATATCCATAAGTATTCGAGGTTTTAACTCAATGGTATCCTCTAATATACTACTTAGAGATTATTTTAATCATCATTGTGATGATACTGGTTTTAAGACACTCAGTGGGGCACTCTGAAATTTTATTATCATCCAGGGAGACAAAGGTTTAGTTTGATTTTGAGATCATGCCCATAATACAGGATACCTAAATATCCTTTTGAAAGGAATGAGAACCCTCATAGTTTGGTGCCACTGAATGGGACACATCATACCTTTTAAGGTCATATGATAAGGACCTCTAAGTGGAAGGTGCTTAGTTGAAACTTAGTGTGGGACTTTTGCTGAAGCAGCCCAAGGAACTTGGAAAGGATATGGATTTCCAAGTAGGATCATACCCTATTGGGAATATGGCCCAAGGAGAATAGGGTTAATTTGAAGTGTTGGGTTTGAACCTCATGGAGGATTCCTACGTATCCCATATGGATGGGAATCAAATCCCACGTAGTTCCATAAATCTCATATGAGAGTATGGTTCTCTGAGAGAGATGAGTTTGGACTTACATCATAAAAAGGATTCCTTGATGATTTGAGGATTGAATTTGGGGATTATTTCCTAATGAGGATGCCCAAATTGGGGGAATTAGCATTGGATTCTTGAGGAGGTTATCCAATGAGATCGGGCCCTGAAAGGGCTTCCAATGTATCCTGGTCTGAACAAGAATCAGAGTTCTCGTAGTGCCTTTTCAGTGAGTGCTTGTGCACATGTTGTAATAATCACATATCTCTAAGACCACATGAGTCATGCTCAGAATTTAGAAACAAAATGATGTGAAATATTCAATAATGAAACTTCACACTTTTCCTCCTCTACAGATGGAAGGGGGCACGTCGACCGTGGAAGAGGGTGAGGTGATGAGATTTCCCTCTGTTATCTTCATGTTGGAAAAGGGTCCAATGGAAGGAAGAAGGGGGGAAGGTGAGGGGATTATACCAGGATGGCTTCCCTTTGAGGTTTGTATGTTTCTTATTCCTAAAGAGGATGCCCATTTGAGGTTTGGTTGGGGATTAATCATAAGGAAGATTCCCATTTGAGATTGGTTGGGGATTAATCTTAACGAGGATGCCCATTTGAGATTTATCCTGACATAGGAGACAGGTGATGAGGTTTGAGGAGTTTCTTGAGGATGGTATCGACTCCAGATACTCAAGGAATCCATAAGGAGAGTCCAAACTTGTAACATGAGAAAGGAACCAAGAGGGCTAAGTTGACTCAAGGCACTTCATTGAGTGTGATGGAGTGTCTCAAATCATGGTATTATAAGAATGGAAGTTGGGTGACATAAAGAGAACAATTGAAAATGTCATCGACAGGATCCGAAATTTCACAGTGCGACTCTCCATTCTTCATGGGTGTCAATGACAGAAGGAAAGCGACTGGCCTGAAGGGCTGGGACTACAGCCCGGCACTGACCCCGACTAGGGGTTCCAGGGCACAAACCGCCATGGTATGGACCAGTGGGGTAGCACAGGTGCTCCGACAATGTTCCTCACAGAGGTGCTCTGTGTAGCTCCCCTACGGAGGTACTCCGTGTAGGTGCGGCGTGCAGGTACGCCGCGCAGGTGCGCCACCCAGGTTCTCCATGCAGGTGCTCTGCACTGGTGTTCTATATGTTTTAGACCCTTATGGGACATTGGAACACATTTTAAACCTTTAATTCTCTATTATCTCATGTTTTAGAGAGCTACCTAGAAATTTTGGTGGATCTTGGTGAAATAGCTACGCAATGGGAGCTTTGGGACTTCTTTTAACTTTTTCATTATGTGAAATGGGGAGCCCAAGGGTCCTATTTATAGGCATGGGGGACCTGGCTGAAGGGAAGTTTTTAGTGCAAGTCCTCCGTGCATGTCCTTCACGTAGCTCTTCCGCGTAGGGGTATAGAAATTATATTTCCGCGTAGGTCCTCTGTGTAGGTCCCCCGCATAGGTCCTTCGCGTAGCTCTTCCGCGTAGGTCCCTTTGTGAAATTTATCCATTTTCTGAGTGCCATAACTTTTGATCCGTAAGCCCGTTTGGGCTCTGCGACCAGTCAAATAAATGGTCTTGAAGAGATATACACTTCTAGAGATGGTAAATTCACCAAGTCTTCTTGAATGAAAATTGGAAATTGAATTTAATTTGTTGACACATTTTCGTCATCGATCTTGGAAATCCACTGCCTATAACTTCTTCCTTAATGGTGAAAACATATTTAATCATACTTGACATTTGTTGTCTATGTGAGAATCATATCTTCACTATACAGAAAAGTTCATGGAATAAATTTAATGGTGTAAACAGTGATATAATAGTTACAGAAGAATAATTATATCATAATTATCATATATAAATAATAAATTCATCATTATATCAAACTGAGAGAGGTGGTATTGGAAAAATGAATGACATCGGTTTGGGTGGAGGTATTACTCCATACACAAGAATTATGGTTTCATAACCAATGTTATATAAGTGGAGTTGGTTGTTTTTAAATACCTTAACATAAAAATATATATGTATTTATAAGATATTGAGGATATTTTATCAGTATGGTACAATAAGAACAGAAGGAGGCGGGGGAAGAAATAAAAAAAATGATTGTTGGTTAATGTTACCAAATATTTAGGTACCCCCTTATTATTTCACCAAAATTATTTATATCCTATCATTCTCTCCATACTAAGGCTCCTAGAATGTGATAATGGAATTTGGGGAGTGATTTGTATAGAGATCGGTTGTGGTAAATAATTTTTGTTGTTCATATTATCCATTTTGGTCGAAAACTATGTTAACCTTGTAAACTAATAAAATAAATGCTAATTAAAAATATGGAATCCATTATTAAAAATTATATTCACAAAATTGGAAAATATTAATTTAAAATTAAACTTACGAACTATCAAAGAAGATGGGTTTTAAAGAGGAAACGATCAAAAGATAATGTAGTTTTTATATAAAATTGAAAATTGAAAATTATTCCAATCAACTATATTGAACAAATAGATTTATAATTGAAATAAAATTACTTTAAAAAAAATTTATAATATAATAAACTATATAAGTAATTTAAATTAAATGGTATTTTTCAATTAAAATTTAGTATTTTTCAATATTAATAAAAAAATTATTCATTTCATAAAATTCTAAAAAATTCACTAGATTATAATTTTGAGATTATCATTTAAAAAATTAAACTTATTTTTTTTAAATAAAAACTCTAAAAATTTATAATTTTAAATTTATAACAAAATCCATAAAATGGATGAAAAATGGGTTTTCGATTAGTGTATTTTATTTCAAGCACAAGATGATTATATATTACCAATATGTTTAATAATAATTATTATATGCATCTAAATACAAATTCACTGATATATAATATAGAAATTTCATTTTTAAAATTTCTCATTAGGAACTATTATAATTAACTAAAATAGAGAAACATCGTGCACCTTAAACTAGTTTTACAAAAAAACATTCTTAACCCCAAAATAAACATACACTAAAATCCTAAATAATGTTAATTCAAAAGTAAATAAGTGGATTAAATATAAAATAATAATAATTATTTTAGTTTAAAACATAATTTTTCATTTAAATTAGTCAATTTACTAAAAATAAATGATAGTTTTATAAAAATCATAATTTTTCACTATTCACTGAAAATTCAATATTTCCTGAAAAATCAAAAAAATTCACCGTAATATAATTTTGATATGATGATACAAAAAATGATTTTCATTTTATGAAATTAAATTTCAAAAATATTTACAAATTAATTATAATATTTTTTCATAAAAAACAATAAAAATAATTTTTCAATATAACATATTTATGATAATTATAATTTCATTACTAAGAATTTATATATTATTTACTATGAATTTATAAATAAATTTATATTTAGTAAAACATTTGTATTTATATTTTATAATGTAGTAAAAAATATTCATATCTTCCTATTGAATAGATAGGATATAATGGTCCTATTTTAAATAATATCATTTCAAGGTTTGCTGAGGCTTAGTGTCGTGTGTCATGCATGATATCAAAGAAAATAGGGTTTTCATGCAATGAAACCTAAAATTAATGTTTCTTATAATTCAAGCTATAATCATTGTTTCATGTCAAAAACATCGAAATATTTAAATTCATTTTAATGAAAAATATTTCATAATAAATCAATGATTTATAGTTAGGTTATATTGCACATTTAAAGATCCATATCTCTTAACCATGAAGGAGGTTCATGTTTTAAAGGGGTTAATTAAAAAGGATTGAAAATAATGGAAAAATTAAGCTACACTAATTCTCCCCCTCCCACCTCTTAGTGTCCCTACATTACCCCTAGAACCCTTAAGATTCATAAAATAATGGTTTCATTATTCAATCCAATGGAAATTACTGTAAACTAATAAGGTGAATACATTATGTGAAATTTATTATTTGGAATATATTCGATCTTTACTAAAAATTTATGATATAAAGAATGGATATTGAAATTTTATAATTATTGAGATCCATTAAGTTGATCAAAACACTCATGAATGTTAGGTAGATGATAGTTTTTATTTATAGTAATGCAATTTATTACCTGATAATTGATGCACAACCCCATCCAATCATCATTATTCTTAACAAAAAGAGATGTTTCTCCCCACGATGAAAGAATAAAGAAAGTAATTTCATTATTACACAACTATTACAATTGTTTCTTAAATTCCAAAAATTCCATATCTTGCATTCTTTTAGGAGTATTAAATTTATTATTTTCATTGAGGATTAGTTCAATGAGATACTAAACATCAAACATAGGTATATTTCTATGAAACTCTTTAGAAAATAAATAAATGTATTCCTACAAAATATGTACATATTTTATTCAAAGGTTTCCTTTAACATCCATATGTATTTTATGTTATTATTCTCTCAAAATTTTTTATGGAGAGAAACTGAAGTAATATATAGACATTATTTAAATGATGTAGTCTCCTATAAATAAAAAATTAATTCCACATAATCTTTACTATAGTGACCCTAACCCTAGTATCCCTGATCCAATGTTATCTATATTATTTGGAATAATATAGAAGGAATCACATACTGAAAGACCAAATTGTTTAGTAGTCTTTGTAAAATAGATAAATACATGAGTCCAACATTACATTTGAAAATAAAAATTTATAGCATATTTTGTTTTCTATACAATAATTATTCCCATAAGAGTATCCTTCCACATCAATCATAGTACACTTCACAGAATCATGGGGAAAAGAAGAAAATAAGGATGAGATCAAATAAGCAGTAATTGTTATGTAAATAAAAAGGCATCCGAAATTAATAATAAATAATTAATATGGAATTTTAAATCATAGAACAGACAATCCATTTAATCTGTAACATGGATATCGTAATTCGATACAACATAAAAAATATGGAAAGTTAAATAACAAAAATAGCATGAAATTTAATCACTAAACCATGAAGGGATTATATAAAACTACAATATCATGGTGAAAATATCATGGATAATAAAAACTAAACACTTTATTAAAGAAATGGTTAATTATTTTATTTCACATCTCAGGTACGTGATACCTTTACACTCAAGAACATTAACAAGATGGTTTAATAATATAGGTAAAAATCCATTTAATTCCACCTTATTAATTTGTAATATGATACTATCAATTCATTATGGGGATATATATTACTAGTCCCCACTCATATATACATGTCCAAATCATTCCCCATTTATTTAATGATCTATTTAATTCCTTAACCACATTACGTATCATAAAATATTCGTATTGATAAGATAACTCAAATGTATCAATATTTCCATAGATAAAAATATAACATTCAATATAGAGCACTATTTTTAGTAATACTATATGGTTTATGAAATAAAAAATATCGATGTTAAATAATATGGATATTTTGAGTAAATTTAATTTCCAATGGTAATAGGTAAGTGACTACATTAGGGGAAAGTTAATGACTATAAAAATGAATCATGAAATCAAGTTTCAATAATTTTTTTCAATATTATCATAAAAAATCAATAGAAAGAATAAGAATAATATGAATCCAACATATTCAAATTTATATAAGAATAAAGGGTTTTTTGATAATGAATAAAAATACCATAATAAGATATTAAATACATTATTGAGAAAATATATTTTTCATTTTGAAAATCACTTTCAAAATAAAAGATTGAAAAAAAATTTGAAAAAAAATTTCACTAAAAATTATTTTTTAATCATACAATAGTTTCTATAAAACATTATGTGTTTATAAAGAAAGGAAATTCCATTCAATATGAGTATCATAAAATAATGATTCAATTCAAATTCTCAGTAAAATTCAAATGAGCCTTGTTATAAAAATGATAAGAATATTCCTTTCAAAAAATATGTAAACATTCAACATGGACAATTTTTTTTAATTAAATAATTTGAAATTGTTAAAAACATTTGTTAGTGTATGTTTTGAATACATGGTTTTTAATGAAAACAAATTTCTGACCGAAGAGATAAATGAAGTTATATTTCTTTAAAAATATTTTCTTGATTATTTTAAATAAAAAGTGTAAAAGTAATAGTTTTATTAACTAAAAATTTCATGAATAACAAGAGGATAATAAAATTAAATGGTTTAATGAGAAATAATCCAATAATTTCCATCAATTTAAATTCAAGAAGAATCATCTTTTATTAGAATGTGATTGTGAAATAAACCCTTACAAAGATAATAATGTTGAAGTGAGAATTAGTCAATGAAAAACTATGTGTATAAAAAATATATACCTACAAAACAAGTTGAAATAATAAATAATATAATCAAAATTAATTTCAAACATAATCTTATAATATCAAATAGGGTAAAAAAGAAGATCAAATACTATCTTGAGGCTTTAATTAGAGAAAAATAAACTTAGAATAATTTATTCATAAAATAGAAATGAAGATTTCTAACCTTGAAGAGCTTATCAGAGAGGATCCAGATACCCAGTTTAGTACGCTGCACTAGGAACAATATAGATTAGCTAAGTAATTTAATCTTAGTCTTCTGTTTAATCATTTTGTGTGCTCTTTTAGCATGTATTGGTATCATGTTTGTGAACAAGGTTTCACATTATTCCTTAAAAATGGCTTAATAAAAATGTAAATTTGGATGGATAGAGTTATGAAATTCATTACCACTTGGTTACTCTTAAGTCAATTATCCTTGGTTCAAATAACTCAAATTTATATTTAAAATAAAAATATTAATGAATCATAATATTTCATGTAAGTGGGAAAATATATTCCACATATAAATGAATTTAGGTTCATTACATTACAATATGTCTCAATGAAGGTAAATTGAGATGAATCCCCTTATAAAGATCATATCATTGAAGTAGGGACTAATACATGATTTTATTTTTTAAATCATGTAAATCAATATAAAATGTGTAAATAAAATATAAAGTCATCAAAGGTAATTAAACACATAATATTATAATGACACAATCAAATAAGTATATGTTTAACCCAATGAATGGAAATTGTGTTGAGAAATCCCTTACCTCACCCTTCCATTTCATTGATCATTATTTAAAATACTCTATTTTGATTTTAATCTTGTTATTAACCCATTATAAAACCATATATTATTATTTTATAACAACTTATACCCTGTTCATTAATAATCATTCATTATTTTTAGTGTTTCAGGTGTTAATTTCTTTGTTTTCTCATTCATTCATTGTACTGAATGTTCTGGTTCCTATGCATATTATATAGTTTCATCATATCCAGAATAATAACCATGGAATAATTATCATATTTATTCTTTGATTAAAATATTAATTTCAATTATTAAATATGGGTTTTTAAAAATAAAGTTTTTTCCCATCATGGAGATGCTAGGTCGTATGTACACTTGAGTAACATTTCAATTTTTTATTGATAATTATTGAATGGTGGTAATTAAATTTTTTTTATATAATGATAATAATATAATAAATAAATTATTATTTAATTAAATATAAATATATATTATCTATGTTGTGTGGTTATGAAAAGAGTGTCACATATATTCTTGAAGGTGGTAGTCTACAAGTACATAAATGATGTTATCATCTTTCAGTTAGTGAATATGTAAGAAAGAAAATGAAATTTTATATAATCAGGATGATAAATATGTTAGGAATGTGATTATAATGTCATTTGTTTCCCATATATTTGTTATCTTTATCCTTATTACCTTCCATGTAAAGAGTTTGTGAAAAAACGAATCACATCGCCTCGTGAGGCAGTAGTCTGCTATACGAACGAGCTATGTTACCGTATCCCCTATGGAATGGAAAGTAAATAAATGAGGGTATAATATAATAAATACAAACTTTATAATTATTTTATAAATATTATATATATATATATATATATATTATACCCATCATCAGACCAAACCATGGGAGGTATTAATGGAAACAACGAATGGCATCGATTAGCGAGGCAGTAGTCCTCCGTGCACCCAAATAATGATTTATCACCCATTTTATAGAAGTGGAGATATATTTTGGTAATTACCATGAAATAAAAAAATATAAGTATATTTAATAAAATTGTTTTATTATATCATAAAGGCTTATTTAATTTAATGCGGTGGAAGAAAAAATAAAATAAAAACTACCGTTTAAGAACGCTACCTCTTCATTATGTAACTTCGATATATTTTCACCAAATTATTTCCTAGGAAGGATTTATTCATAAATTTTGTATTATAGGATTAGATAAGGATTTTGGGATTTAATTTGGCATGTATTGGCCAATTGAAAACAATTTTTAAGAGTTAATTTGAGAGGTGATGTGTGGTCTTTTATAAGTGAGGTGAGTATCACACTTGTGATTTTTGAAAATAAAATGGTGTAACCACATTAATCACAAGAAAAAATTGTCCAAAATGAATTATTATTGAGAAATATACCTTATAAGTTAAATATTTGGCCATATATCATATTTTATACATTTATTTAGGTCATTTTAAACCTTACCTTTTTAGTTTAACCCTCGAGTAAATTAATTTTTACCATAACCATGGTAAATAATTTTTACTATTCTTAATGCGAATTATGGTAAAAAATTAAGATTAACATATTATATATTGTATATTATTCTTGTTCCAAAAAAGGAAATAATTTCTAAAATTTCCATTTAGAGACGTAGCAAAATTTAATTTAATATTAATCTCGCAGACGCGATGATAAAGTTGGTTTTCAAAGAGAAAATGATCAAATGTTTATAAAGTTTTATTATCAAATTTAAAAATTAAAATGATTCCAATGAAATAAAATTAATTAAATAATATATAATTGATATTATTTTATTTTAAAACTAATTTAAAATATATTTTATACTTATATATAATTTAAAGGAAAATGATTTTTTTAATTAAAATTTAGTATTCACCACTATTCAGTGAAAACGAAACATTAATTAAGATAAAAATAATTCACATGAAGGTAATTTTGATACTATGATTTAAAAATTAATTTCATTTTATCATAAAAATTTCCTAAAATTAATAAAAATCATTTTTATATTATATGAGAAAATTATTACAAAACTATATTTTAGAAAAAATACAGTTTTCCAGAAGACATTTCTTTTTTATTTTGAACGAATCTTATTTTTTTCTAATAAATAGATAACCATAATTTTAGAAATTTAGTTAGTACTATTACTATACACAAATTTAATGGTTATGGTTTAATGATATACTATATTATGGTTTATTTTGACTTAGGGTTGTGTGTTATATATGATATCAAAGAGATAAATCTGAAATAAATGTATTTTGTGGGTTGTTTAATCTTGGTGTTGTGTGTCACATATTCTATCAGAATAAAATTTCCTTTTTTTACAATCATGGGGTGTTAAATTCTCCCTATATTAAATAAATTTTATCCTATCCATTTAAAATTGATCTCATTAATCAAGGTTTTGGAATTTGAAAATTCCATTATTGAAAAACAAAAATCATAAAATGGTTAGTAAAACATCCTATTAATATGATCATAGGAAATTCCATACATGTCGAGTAAATTAAAAAATAATTCCATTCACATTTTGGTAAAATATAAGTGAACCTTGTATTTAAAATGATATGAAGATTACTTTCCAAATATTTCATTAAAATTTGAAATGTGAAAAAATTTCTTTAATAAATAATTTTAAAAATGTAAAAAAATTGATAGTTTTTGGAAATCATGGTTTTAGAAGAAACATATTTTTTAACCGAAGAGAGAAATGAGCTCAGGTTTTCTTAAAAAAATTATCGATTATTTAATTAAAAATTACTGGAAAAAATGTTACTGTTATATGAAAATATCATGGATAACCATATTAGATGAAATTAAAATGGGTTTATTAGGAATTTTTCAAATATTTTCTCTCAACTGAATTTCAAGAATAAATAATCTCAATTAGAATGAGATTGGGAAATAAACCCTTACAAATGATTATGATTTTGAATTAGGAATTAATCAATTAATATATTATTTGTTTCAACTAATAATATACATAAAAGAACTATAAATTCAATATAAGATAATCAACAATAATTTAACACATAATCTTAGAATATCCATGATTTTGAAGAAGTAATATAACCCAATGAAAATAAATTTATTTATGAAATTATTTACCAATTGGTAAATCTTTGGTAAAATACTCGTCAATGAAATAATTCTAGTTGAAACATAAAATGCATTTATTTATTATCGTATCATGATATTATGTATTAAAGGAGTAGTATATTCACCATATAAAAGAAATTAAGGGAATATAATTACAATCTGACCCAATAAAGGAAAATCGAGATGAAGTCCCTTACAAAGATCATACAATTTAAGTGGTGATTAATAAATGAATTGATTATGTGTATCAAATGTAAATCCACATAAAAAATATTAAATACAAAATTAAATAATTAATTTTCATTTAAAACATAATCCTAGAATGAAATAATCATTGAAATATAAGTTTAACCCCACGAAGAAAAATTTAGTTAGGAATTCCCAAACCTCACCTACCCTTTTGGTTGAACATGATTCATAATTTGGTATAGTGGTTTTAAATATTCTATTAAATTATAAAAAACCATATAAATATTTATAATATCATATATGATATTTTTGAAACATCTTATCACCCATTTGTTAATAAAATTTCATTATTTTTATTGATTTAGGTGTTAGTTTCCTTGTTTTCTCATTCTTTTCTATCATGAGAGTTTAGGTTTTTTGTGTATATTATATAGTTTCGATAATAACCGAAGATTTTCATACATGGATATTAAAACTTTTTTAGTTGAAAATTCATTCAATTACACATGCACATTCTTAAGGAAGTTAATAGTTTAGTTCCTTTGGAAACATGGAACTCAAACTTCTAGTCTGGTGAAATATCTTCAATGTTTCCCACAAAAATCTTCCCCTTTAGTACCCATACTTAAAACCATTCTTCATAGCCTATAAAGGAATCATATGAAAAGGGTGAGCTCAGATTCTTAGTAATTTTAAATACGGAAGATATAAATTTATTATCTTAGGATAAAATAAGATAAAAAATATGGGTATGTGATCCAAAAAAAAGTTCAAACCCATCATGTCACAGTTCATAAACACGAGTCATTGAATAAAACATTAACAGTTCAAAAGACATGAATTATAAGAATTAAACCTCAACATAACTCAATAATGAATCATGAATCCATATAATAAATGTTGTATGGAATCATCATAAGTATATAAAACCATTTAATAATTCACGGCCGAATACCATAATTCTCGGATCAGGCTTAATCACCTATTTCCCCCAATGTATCAAGCACATAATCTCACTTCCAATCATGAATCAAGAACATCAACTTGTTTCCCATCACAGATCAAGCACATTGAAATTTTCCCCTATATCGTGAGATATAATTCATTACCCAATGCACTAGATATAGATATAGGTCATTACCATCACTTAATGAATACTATACACATGTGTTCTATAGGACCACTAATCAATCATCATCGTAGAACTCATGTAATGAATTGATCTTCATAAACACTTCGTCATAACAAAACTCAAGAAAAAATAGTTTCCATAAATATAATTCCATCTTAAACATAATCCATTCTGAGAAAGGATATGAATGGTATCCTCAGGTCATATCCCCCTTAAATAATATTTTTCATCAATATTTGTCATCTTAGATGGAAAATAATTTTGAAAGATTATTTTAAAAAAAAAATTATGAGGAAAATTTAATTTCTGTGTTGAAAAAAGATATTTAATTCAAAAGTCATTTATAAAACCTTTTTCATTGAAAATATCCTTAAAAACAAATAAATCATGCTTTTATATCCATTTTGACATCTTTTAAATAACTTTCATTGAAAATTAATAAAATATATTCTAAAACACTTTAAAACATTTTTAGAAAACAATGTTTTGAAAGAATGAAAATTTCTGACTGAAGAGAGAATAACATTACATAAAACATATAATATCTTAAAAATAATTATATTCATGATAAAATATTAATAATTTCAGTATATACTCCACATAAAGGAATATTGGTGCATTACATAACATGCGACTTATAGAAGGAAAAATTGTGATGGAATTCACATACCGATTTAGTAACTTTTAAAATGTAAAACTGTTGAAAGAGTGATAATAAAATTGATATGTAAATAACCATAAATTTAATTATAAGGATTATAGATTATATTTATAGGAATTATATACACAAAAAAAAATTAAAGAGTGATGAATATGGCATAAGTATCATAGAAATTAAAGTGTGACTAGAAATCCCCTCACCTCAAGTCTTGACTTTCTTCATACACATTCAAACCTTCTATATAGTAAGTATAATTTTATTATCAATAAAAAAAGAACCATATTGTTATATATAATAACATATAATATATTATTATAACTTTATATTAAAATTTTATTAACAATTCAATGTTAATGACATGTTTCGGGTAATTATCGGGTTTTTCTTTTATTTTTCACGTGTTATTTTTGATCCACATACAAATATAGTGATTTAATTATTTCCATAATGTAAAACATAATATTTAAAATCATACATATTAATTATATAATAATTAATTATAAAATATTAAATATATGAATATAAAATGGAATACAATGTTCATAGAGATGGTAGGCTATGTGTACACATGAATATGGTTTCTGTTTTCTTATTGTATAAAAGAAAAGAATGTAAATAACATCTATATATATGTATATATATATTATAATTAAAATATAATTATTATTTCATATATATCATTTATTTTTAATAAACCTAGACTTAATAAATTTCATATAATGTGTGAACAAATCACATTTCTTTTTGGAGGGGATAGTCCAAACGTCCACAAATGATTTTATCATATTTACAAAAAATAGAAAGAATGAAGGTATTTTTTATATAATAATTCCATAAAAATAGATACATCTTAAATATTATATATATAATATAAAAATAAAAATTATATCATTATTCCTATCCTTGAAAGGTTGCACTGGAAGAACAAACGACAACGATTCGCGAGGCGGTAGTCCGCCATACATATGAATGATGATTGCATATCCCATTTGATGGAAGTGTGTTTGAGTGTATGTAGTATACTTATAATAAAAACATATCAGTATATTTATGATACTGAGGTTATTATATTATCTTGTTATAATATGAACTGATGTGTAGAGAAGGAAATAAAACAAAAGTTCTTGTTGAAGAATGTTACCTCTTCTTTGGGTAGTTCTTTTTGGTTTTCCCCGATGGGAATCCTTGGTTATATTTCTTTCCAATGTGAGGCCTCTATTATCGATGGATGGAAATTGGGAGGATATTTTGGTAGGTCTTGGCCGAGAAAATGGTCTTTAGAGTGGTTATGAAAATAGAAGAAGAGGTTCTCTTTTATAAGAGAAGGGAAAGTCACTTTCTGAATTTCTCAAAAGAATAATTTTTTATGAATTATATCAAAATAAAAAGCATCCAAAAACAATTGATTATTATAAATTATATGATTTTTTTAAATCATCATCCAATATATTTTATACAAGTTTTTTAGTTATTTTAATCCTTACCATTTTGATTAACTCTTATTAAACCCATTTTAATTTTAACTGCAGTAACCATTTTTTCAACATTAAGAGGATGTATTTTTTGCATATAAACTGTAAATTATACAATAATTGGAAAACTATTTTGGACCATATATAATACCATTATCCTTATTTAATATTTTATTTGATTTTTAAATAATCTAATACAATATTATTATCCTAAAATATCATTAGCCTCAATTTGTCCACATTTCATTACATTAACTTTCAGAAAATAAATAAAGCATGATAACATTAAAAAACTAATTAATACAAACCAAACATTCCATATTCGTCTATAAAATTATTTTATATAAATTATTAATTCAAATTATATTTCCTTTAATATTTCTAGTATCATTTAATTGATTGTTTTTCATTAATTGAATAATTACTGCATCATCAATGTGTAATTTTTTATGATAATTATTTCTTCACTAGAAAGTAAAATAAAAAATACCATGATGATGATAAATGTTTTTTTATTTAAAATTAATATTTATACTCAGATATGTCTTTAAAATAATCCTACATTAATAATTTTATAGTTTTTAAAAGACATGTATCACATCTTTGACATTCTATTAAAATAAAATACTATAAAGGGATTAAAGTCATCCAAGTGGCCCCAAGAGGCCATGAAATCTACCCATGGAGGACTATGGTAAATAATCACCCATAAAATGAAATTGGAACATTTTTAGTGTTATTTTTTAATATTAATAATATTATTTTTACCCTTAATTACTTGATTTACCCTTAACCATGGTAATAAATACTACTAATGTTACTATTAATATCGTCGAAAAATAAAATGGCATATTTAAATTTTTTTGACATTTTGATTCCAAATATGAAATAAATTTTTCAAAATTTAAAACACATAATTGGATAAAATTAATTTAAAATTAATACCATCGATGGAACGAGAAAACATGTTTTTTAAGTGAAAGAGTTCAAAATATTGAAATGTTTTAATAACCAAATTCAATGTGAATTTGTTTCTATTTCACTACATTAGATCAATAGATATAACATTTATTTAAATGTACATTAAAATTAGTCAAAATATAATTCAACACTATACATTATTTAGATGAAAAAGTTATTGTAAATTAAAATCTAATATTTTTCACTATTCATCGAAACATGAAGCATATCAGAAAAATAAAAAGAATTAAAAAAAAGTAAATTTTAATATTCCACACTAAAAGAAGAATTTTATTATGTCTAATAAAATTTATAATGTGGAATATCAAAATTTATATTGTTTGTATTTTTTATTTTTTTAAGTTTCATGTTTTCATGAATAGTAAAAAATACTTAATTTTAATTTAAAAAACTTTTTCATATAAATAATTTATAGTGTCAAATTATATTTTTTATTGGTTTTAAACTCAAAAACATGATTTAAAAGCTATTTTTTATAAAAATATGGCTAATCTTTCTTTTTATAAAAAAATACATCTTTTATGTGTAAAATTTTATTTTTTCTTATATAATGTATGGAAAACACATAAGATTAATGTTGAAAATTATACCTAATATATATGTAATAATTATAATATAAAAAATTTGTTTATTTATTTATTTTTATAAAACATACTTTTCGACATTAAAATATTTTTTTCAGAAAAATATTTCATTTTTGAAAAGGGTTTTATTTTAATTTATAATAATTTTGTCGCAAAAGAATTTATTATATTAAAATATGTATAAACCGTATTTTCATAATTTAGTTAATCGTGTTCATACCCTCCATCTTGACGACTGCGTTATAATTTTCTTGTTTCAATAGTTATAATAATAAAATAATGTTTCGTAGAAACTAAGTGTTTTATGTAATACAAGCTAAAAGTGTGTTGCATGAAACATAAGAAATCAAGGAAATAAAATTAAAAAAAAAAATATTCCACAAAAATTTCTTGGTGTAACATTCTACCCCCTATAAAATGGATTTCACCCTCCAAATTCATCACTTTAATACAAGAAAGTGAGGATACCTCTTCCTCATTATATCATCAAGTTCCCATGTAGCTTCTTTAAACCAATGGTTTCTCCCCAAAACTCTAACAAGATGATTGGAATTATTTTTAAGAACTTTATCTCTACAATCCATAATTTCTACTAGTTTCTCTTTATATTAAAAATATTTCTCAAGTGGTATGACTTATGAGTTTATTACCTGTAAATGATCAAGGATGTACTTCCTTAGAAGAGATACCTAGAACACATCATGAACATGAGAAAGATTTAGTGGAATTTTCATTGGATAATCTACCATTCCAATATGATGAAGAATTCTAAATGTAAAACAGATCCTTGTAATTTGAAAATGAACATCAAAAATCAACAGTGGATTTTTTAGAATTTCTTTTTGGGGAACCCACATCATAAAAGGGTTAATAAAACTTCATCAAAAAAGAGGGAAACTAAAAAGGAGATGATCACCATATAACTAGGATTTTGATTAGGTGAACATTTATGTAATGTGAAATAATGGACATAGAGGATAAATCCAACTATCATGTTCTGATGGGGAAAGATATAGAACAAAGTCATTATAATGTTTACTTCCACAAAACAATAAATATGTGATGATTTAAGGGAAAATTTGATTCATCAAAAATAAAAGTTCCATTTATTTTTTTATTTCAATATACTTTTCCTAATTTTGAATATTTTTCAAAACAATATATACTAACATGATTTCATTCCATTTTTTAAGAACAATATCATCCATCATTCGTGTCATGATTAATTTCCACTTCTTCTCTTACTAAAAAAATGAGGCTAAAATTGTAATGCCTGAATAACTAGCACATCATAAGATCCATAATGAGATGATAAGTCATTACTTCTATCTCTAGTTATGATCATAACAAAATTGTTTTCCCATGTTATCCAATATACATAATTGGCCATTTTACGAAACATTAATTTCTGAAAAATAATTCAATGTTCCACACAAACCTTTTCAAAAATGGAAAACAATTTGACCCCTCTAAAATGAGAAAATCCAAAATTTTATAAATAAGCTCACTAAATTTCTCAAAGTCAGATTAAAATTAATCCCCCATATATCATAAAGTACCCTATTGTAATTACATACCAAACATTTGAATATCTTTATTATGTATTCTCTTGAAATGTAGAATCAACCAGAATTGAAATACAAAATCAGGGAAAACATGCATACTTTCAAAAATAAACTCTTTGCTCATATCATATATCCAAAAAATTTATAAACTCAAGACATGATATCATAAACCATGTTATCATCACATTAAAAACCTGTTCCAAGGTTATCAATACCATCCCATTTACTTTATTCTAATCTAACATCTATTAATCAAAACTAATCACCATTTTCTTAACATCAAGAACATATTGAGGATTTCCTACCCTTAATTAGTTTTCCCATTAAATATATCATTTTTGTTAAATCATTTTTTGGGTAATTAGAACTATTCAACATATTCATTCAAATCATTTAAAAAAAATTATTTTATTGTCCATATATATTTCAAAATTCATAATTCTTGAATCCAAATACATAAATACATTAATTATTCAACTTTAATGATTTTCATGGAATTGGACCTTCCATTTTCAAGAAGTAAATTTCTAGGTCTGGGCATTGATTTGGATAATTATCATGTTCCTCACACATAAAAAATTGAACTTGTTGAATTTTTTTCACTCTATGACCTTCATTTACACACAGATAACATCTTCCCCTCTATTTGATATATTCCTCCATATTCTTCTTCCCACCTTTTTGACATGTATTAGGCCAAATATTAATTCCTGTACATTCATAACCATATGAAATTTCATAAAATTTCATCTTCCTATTATTAGATGTGTTATCATTCTCACAAAGGTTCATTTTGTTAATAATATATCGTGAAAGTTGATTAGGCATAGTCACAATATCTTTCACTCCATTAATTATCAAATTTTTTTAGTCATAGTCATGTAATATTCCATTAGTTTCAAGATTAACATGATTCTTTAGGGTCCCATATATTGACTAAAACGTAAATAATAAAGTGAGAAACACTAATCATAGTGGGAGACTATTTAATCATAGGAAATTTATTATAAAATTTCGGTCTATAGAATCTTAGCTTTAATCCTGTATTGATTAAAAAATTCTAGGATTGTAACCTAAAATTAACCTTAGGGTTCACACTACGGATTTCTTATCCTAGTTTCCAATGGTTCACTAAAAATGTTCTGTTATACCAACTATAACAGCCCCGGAATTTCATTCATGAATGTTACATATCTTTTATATTAATATTCACTACATTACATAGAAAAATACATAAAGATTATAATATTTTAGTGACTTTGGAAACATGGAAGAAAAACTTCTAGTCTAGTGAAATATATTCAATGCTTCCCATAATGATCTTCCACTTTAGTACCGATACATAAAACCTTTCTTCCTAACCAATGGAAAGGAAATATAAGAAAATGGTCTTCTTGGATGCTACGTAAGGGTAAGAGTGAAAATAAAATTTTATTATATTATGAAAGCATAAGATAAGAACTATTGGTATGTGATCTTAAAAAAAGTTCATACCCAACCTGTCACAGATCATAAAAATCAGTCATAGAATAAAACATTATCATTTCAAAATACATCAATCATAAGAATGAAAATTCATCATAACTCAATCATGAAACATAAATTAATATCATAAATGCGTGTAAAATCATTATAAGTATAGAAATAAATTTCATATGAAAAGGATAATTACTACGAATTTTGGACCAAGCCTAATCACCTATTTCCCCTAACATATGAAGCGCATCAACTTGTTTCCCATCACAGATCAAGCACATCAACCTGTTTCCCATCACATATCAAGCATGTCGACTTGTTTCACATTAATTATCAAGCACATCAATTGGTTTTTCCTTACTATATCATGAGATATATTTAATTACCCCATGAAATGGAGGGAGATATAAGTCCTACCCATCACTTAATTAAAACTATACACATGTGTTCCTTAAAACCACAAATCATTCATCATCTCATAACTCATGTAAAGAAATGAACTTCATAAACACTTGATCATAACATAAATCATAGAAATGAAATAGATTCCATAAATATCATTCCATAATAAACATAAACTATTCAAAAAAATTATATGAGTGGTTTAGTTGGTCCATATACATATTAAATCATATGTAACATCATTTATTTTTATTATAGGTGTAAAATAATTTTGAATGATCCTTTTTAAAGAATTTTTTTAAGAAATTATCCTTTTTGTTTGGAAAAATGATTTTTAAATAAAAAAACACAGTAAAAATTTTTCACTGAAAATAACCTTGAAAAAATATAATGGAATGTTTTAAAACCATTTTACACATATTTGAAATCATTTTCTGTGACAATTCATAAAATACCATCTAGAAAAATTTAAATCATTTTTATAAATCAATGTTTTGAAAGATCATAGATTTATGACCGAAGATACAATAACATTACATGAAACTTCTAATATCTTTAAAATAAATATATTCTTGATATAACATGATAGATGGTTCTATATAATCCTTGTAAATTAATATTGGTGCATAAGATAACATGTTTCTCAAACAAAGAAAATTATGACAGAATTCCATTACACATTTTGTAAGTTTTGAACTGTAAACCCATTGAAATTGTGATCATAAAATGGAAATGAAATACTCAAAAATTTAATGATAAGGTTAATATATTACATTAATAGGAAGTATATACACCACAAAAAAGAAAAATAGTGGTGAATATTGCAAGGGTCCAGATCTATGTGGATCAACCCTTTGTGTATTTCCGAAGAACGTTGATCTTAGAGGAGGATCAAAAGAATATTGGAGGAGTTTGTTCACTGGAACTAAATGTGGGCATCATTCTTATTTTTAAAGGCTATTACACGAGATGAATGAGGGTTTCATGACATGTAGTATTTCGGGGTTTGAAATACAAATAATGTGTTGAGGCGACACATTTTTTTTTCAAAGACAAAAAATTGTGTATTACACGATGTGAATAGGGATTACACATCATGTAATCCGTTAATGTTGTATATTTTAAAACATTTCAGCTGCACATACTATCAAACCCTATGTCTGAAACTCCCCTCCCTCTCAACTCAAGGAGACATGGCTCCCCCTTTCTTCAACCTTTGAGGATTGCTTCATCCTAGATCGATTCCTCACTTACCTCCTTCTATATATCTTTAATATATGGTATGATCTACCTCCATTATTGTGTTTTATTTGAGCTTTTTACTCCCATTTCTCTTTTCCATGTGATGGATCTTGATCTCCATTATTCTAATGGTGTTTCTTTTGGTTGTTTTTATGAGGTTGTGCCATGAAATCCTCAGGTGGATGCAGATCTTATGGAAGAGGTGACTAGGATCCCTTACGTTGATATATTCTCATGCAAAGAATGTCAATGACCTTTTGAGGTAGGTGAATCATTGATTATCTATTAATTTATTTGAAATTGTATAATTAGCAATATTTATCCCATGGGTCGTAATGGAATTGACCTAACTAAATTCTTCAATCTGATTAATGAATTGGTATCAATCACATAGAAATGTTGTTTCTTTGTACCATGATAACAGGTTGACTCTTGATTTGAAAGAGAGTGATATATCTATGACTTACTTTTTTAGAATGTTGTTCTTCATGGAATTGATATATAACATAAATCCAGAATTAATTTTAATTAATTGGATAATGGTTAAAGAGGCATGTTTAATGAATCTAGCTACTATTACAATTTGCTAATAATCAAATTGATGTAGATATGAGTGTTTAATTAGATTGGTTAATGAACATGGACCATGATGATACTTGTTTATAAATGAATTAAAGGCATGATAAATTAATTGATTAATTAATTTTTGAATGTTGTGATGACTTGTTTATTTGGTTTCCCATAGTTAGAACATGTGAATAATGAATCAATTAATTCAAGATTGAATAAATAATAGATTGTTCGATAAAAATATAATTCCTTTATAGGGTCTACATGACCCATTTTCTTATAAAGGCCAAGTGACTTGTTCTTTGGATCTATGAGAGCTTTTTGTGTGTAAATGATGAATGCCTTGTTTTAGGGACCAGATCCTAATTTATTGTTTGATTCATGATTCTCGTGATGTGATTTGAGTCTAGGATGGCTGAGCCTGGATGACAGTTGTGGTATGTGGGGTAGGGAGACTCGGTTTTGACATGAGTCAGGGATGGATGAGCCTGAAGGGTTGTTGTGGTATGTGGGGAAAGGAGGAATGGTTTTTGTGGAATTATTTGACTCCTGGAGTGGCGCTATTAATTAGTTTATATATGTTGGTGTCAGGGAGGACACCTAAGATGTTGTAACAAGATTAATATGATCTTACCCATTGTTATGAATGTTGGATGATTATTGAATCTATTGATTGTTTATCTATTTTACCTTCCCCACTGCTTGAGGTAGCTTGTTTTCCTTACTCTCCTTCTAAGGGAGGACAAGATTCACAAGGTATGCCACATTCTTTCAATGATTAGTTTATCATGGTTGGATGGGTCTATGGTCCTACCATAGTTGGGAATGACTCGACAGGTAGTTCATCTACTCACCATGTTATGCCCCTTGTGCTTGGTAGCTTATAATTTTTTCCCATAATGCCTAGAATTATTGAATGTGGTAATGTTTTATAAATAAATAAATAAATTTTGTTTAACCCATGGGTTTGGAGCTTTCTGGGATTCAAGGGTGAGGTTATATTTCTCAGGAGACATGGACAAGTTTTTGTTATGCCTGGAGGTAATGACACATTATTGTGATGCTCAAGAAATGTAATGTGGAAATTGATAATGGTTAATTAATTGTTAAATAGTTAATTAAAATAAATTGAAACTGATACAAAGGGATAAAGTAACATTATTTATATCTTTTAATTGTTGTGTGGTTATAGGATATCTATTCTTAGTAGTGGTAGCTAGGAGTCTGAGATATTTTAGCTGCAGTTGATTCTAAGACTAGGTTATTCCCTTAGTGTGGTTGTGAGATATATTATATCTTGTAACTTTTATGTTTCTATATGCTACTCCACCATATCAGTTAGGATGACCAACACCCTAAGGATTCTAAGCCCTTGGGGTTTTTTCTAGAACATACTAAAGCTGGGATGGGTGGATAACTACCCCCATCCCCCCCCTCTTCTCTTGGTAGTTAGTTTTTTTTGTTATACACGATAGTTAGTTTTACAAATATATGTGTGTAGAGGGATGTAATGGCCTAAGGTTATTTCACACATATATATTGTGTATATAGTTTCCTAAGAGATACTATGGGTATAATGTGTATTGGTTGTGATGGATTGAGGATCCTTACTCAGTATATGGATGTAATCTCTTGTGGTATAATATCCGATGTATGATACATGCTACGTAGGCTGTGGTGGATCTTGAAAACTACTTTTTTATGTTTAGTTATGTGGACGTGGTGGTGAGTTTCATGAGGTGAATCTTGTTGTGCTTCTCCCAAGTGTCTTTAGGCTAGCCTTTTTGGAGAGAGATGCTCAAGATGTGGAATGTTGGGGAAAAGTGGAAAACTAGTAGGGAATTGGTAGTAGGGTACCCTTTAGATTATTTATTGTATTATATACTCTTGTATGAGATACTTGGTTAGAGTATTCATGGTGGGGATAGGAACATATTATACATATTTAGGTGATGAGTTAGTTTCACTTGATGTTCAATGTTCTTTAGCATGATTTCTTTAACTTTTCACTAGAGGTTCTAGGGAGGATCATTACGAGTATACTGTAATAATCACCCTATGTTATATAAACTATTTTTTAGGTCACATGGTGTAGCTTGGAGTTTAGGTTGGTTACAACTATCTTGGAGTTTCCAGAGATGTTTGGGCTTTGTAGTCACTGCCAAATTTAACCTTGTTTTGTTTACTTGTAGGTTTTCCTTTCAGTTTTAGTAGTTATTACCAAACATTAAATATCTGAACATTGTCTTTTCTTTTTATATTGTAGTCTGAGAAGGATTTGGTTGGTTTTTTCTTATCTATCTCTTTCACATGTGTTCTCTTAGAGGGACCTCCAATATGTGTGTTTAATATTTTCTATGTGCTAGTCGTCAACCCGGGGCCTACTGAAGGTTGGAATCGGGTGTCACATTCTCTCTTATCCCACTATTGACCTATGATGGGTACACTTTGAGGGGAGGGGATCATGACTGAGTGGTATCATAGGTGGGTAGTTAAGGGATATGATGGATTTTAGAGTTAGGAACATATGAGGTTTCATGGGTTGGAAGGGAAATAGTATCAACTATGTTTTATCAAGTGTTGTAATGATGGGGGACCTCCTAAGACAAGAGTATTTAGGGTCACCTATGATCTAATGAAAATACCTTTAATCTTATAGTGGGTACTAAATGAGGTGATATTGGTTGTAGGTTAGAGACCTAGGAAGGGATCGTGCATCATTATTCTTTGAGATTGTGTCTGAATGGGTAGCCTTTGGGCTAGGTTATCCTAAAACAAATAAAATAAAAAATTATTTAATGTTTAATACATCCATATTCCAGGTTTAGTAGATCTAATGGTTTTTTTATTTTACAGGTATGTCTTCTGGTCGACTTCATTATCATGTTTGTGTGGAAGATGTTTATAAGGTTACTATAGAAGATCGCTGTAGAGTAGAGGCCAACAACGACACTTGAAGGAGGACACTCCAAATGTTTTTGCACCAGAGTCTATAGAAGTATGCATGATATATTTTATATGAAGTCATGGAAGACTTGTTGGATGAGGTTGATATGGATTTCAGTTCGATTCGTACATGAAAGGAGCACTGGGTGTCCTTAGATATAAAGATGTTGCGTGGAGCAGAGAGGTAGGAATGTTTCTTGTTCCTCAGAGATTGTGAGGTATTAGAAGTATAGTGGGAGGAGTTTTGAGACTAGTTTAGAGTTGAGTTTCATTATTGGACCACAAAACCAACCAGTTTCATGGAGCTTCTTACCCATCGGTAGGTTAGCTCTAGTGTGCGAGAGTTTGAGATCTATTTTAGAAATATTCTGTGATATGATTTTGACATGTTTCCAGACGAGGAGGCAAGATAGAGGAATTTCATGGAGGCTTTGAATACAAATATCTAGAGACATGTCACACTATTTATGCTAAAGATATATCTTGAGGTGTTGGCAAGATTAGAGGTCATCGAGAGGACATTATCTAGAACTAGATCATCATGAGGAGGGAGTCTCCAGGATTTCTCATGAAGCAAATCTGTGGTCCAGGGTTCATAGTTTCAAGGATAGAAGAGCATTCAATTATATGGGAGTAGATCCTAGCCCTCAATGTCTTGTTTATCTAGGGACAGTAGCTCTCAGGCATACGCCATTTTATCAGAGGATTGTTTTTCCATTTGGACATCAAGGTTATCAGTAGAGAGAGTGCCTAACCATTCTAAGTAGTCAGCGTCTGCAAGGGGTTTCGCTTCAGTTTCTTCCATTGAGGAAGTTCCATCCAAGGTATCACCAGCTGGTTTCATTAGTTTTAAATTAGTAGAGAGAATATAGGAAAGGTAAGGACATCCCAAGGATTCTCCTCATCTTCAAAAAGAAGATCACCACCATAGAGGTGGTCCCTAGTAGGGTTATAGAGGTCTTGGAGTAGGTATTAATTAGCTTCAATTTTTAGCATTTCCAACACTAGGAGAGAAATACATTGTTCATGTTACCCTTTTTCTCATTTTCTAATTGGGTTCATGCCTTTTTTGAATCAAGAGTGATTCCCTCCTTTATATCAAATACCCTTGTCCATGATTTGGGATTTGAGGTAGAGGGACTTTTAGTGCTCTTGGAATTGACTACACCAATTGGAGGTTGAGTTGAATTGTTTTAAGTATGTAGAGACTATGATCTAGTGTTAAGGAAAAATTGATCTAGAGGATATGTCCTATGTTTATGGATACAAGCATATGATGTCATCCTCATCATGGATTTGTTGTATTCGATGTAGGATATCTTGGATTGCTTCTTGAGGAAGGTGTTTTCCTTTGATTCTGATGGACAGACACCAATGTTCATTGGTGAGCAAGAAACTCTGATTGGTTAGAGGTGTGTTACTTCCTTGTCATATTTGATGTCTAGATGATGCTATGTTTGTCGTAGGTTTATAAGTCGGTGTTTCCAATGGTCGTAGAAGAGTACCCTGATGTATTTCCAGAAGAGGTTGTAGCATTACCTCCTCGATGATAGATCATTATTGGGATCAAACAATAGATATGCATGGATCCTATATCGATGTATCCATATAGGATAGGTCCTTATGAGTTTTGAGAGCTGCGTATACTGCTCGATAGTCTGATGTAGTGTGGTTTTTTTGGCCGAGTGTGTCACCATGGGGTGTACCAGTTTTGTTTGTGAAGAAGGATGATGGTAGTTTTCGGTTGGGTATCGATTATCATCCCTTGAACAAAGTGATAGTGAAGAAACAATATCTTATTCCATAGATTAATGATATATTCAATCAACAAAAGGGTTCAAGTTGGTTCTCAATGATCGATTTTTGGTCAGGATATCATTAGATGTGTTTAATGGATGAGGATATTCCAAAGAATACTTTCCATTGTCATCATGGGCATTATGACTATGTTGTGATATTATTCAGTGTGGAAAATGGTCAAACTATTCTCTTGGGGTTAATGGAATTTTTTCCATGATTTTCTGGATAAGTCTGTGGAGGGTTTCATCAATGAAGTCCTTGTGCAATCTATGTCCGAGGAGGACCATTTGGAGCATTTGTATGCCGTTTTGGGAGTTCTTCACCATTATATTTTTTGGGAAGTTATAGAAGTGTGTGATTTGGGCTCGAGAAGTTTATTTATTATGGCATGTTGTATCCCAGCAGAGAGTAGATGTGGATTTGTCAAAGGTAAAGGCATTTTTTTATTTGGATGCCCCTAATACAGTTGCATAAGTGCGATGTTTCCTTGGCATTGTAGGATATTATATGAGGTTCATAACCGATTTCAATCAATTTGGGACAACTCTAACAACATTGAGCTTAATGGATTAGGAATTATAGTGGTCTCATTTGTGTTACGAATCATGTGAGTATCTGAAGGAGAAGTTAGTTAGTGTTGTAGTTCTCTATCTTCCAATATTAGAATTTCAGTTTGAGGTTTTTTGTGATTTTTCGTGACTAGGTTTGGTCTGTGATCTGATGAAACTGAGATAGGTCATTTCTTATGTTCCTAGAAAGTTTCAACCCCATAAATGTAACTATTCCACAAAAAATCTTGTATTGGCAGTGGTGGTGTTTTCCCTGATGTTTTGGATACATTACCTCATCAGTGAGCACTTTGTAGTCATCAATGATCATAAAATCCCAAGGTATGTTTTCTCCCACCATGAATTGTACTTGAACCAGCATCAATGGATAGAGTTATTATTGGACTAAGACTTTGATATTTTTTATATAGTCATAAAGGTTAATATTTCGGCTGATTCATTGAGAAGGATGTCGTGTATTGATGTAGTGCATGAATCTGTTGATTCTTGGAGAGTAATGGAAGAACATTCAGCATTACATCTAGATATGGGTGAACTTGGGGGGCCATATGTTGTATTTTTCAGATGACAATGTAGCAATATCTAGTTACATAGGTGGAGGAATCCCAACTGGGGGATCATAAAGTGGAGTTATATAGAGACTGAGTTGTTTTTGGAGAGGCCCCTGAAGGCTGGTCTGAAGGTGAACAACATCGGGTGTTATTTCCGGTAAGGCTTTTCATTCCTTTTGGTGATGTGTGAGGTGGTTATTATAGAGTTACATAGTTCTCCATTATCGGTAAATCCTATCATTATAAATATTTACCAAGAATTTCGAGTTCGGTTTTGGTGGCCTAGGATAAAGTTTGGAGGGGAAGATTTTGTGTTTCAATAATTTTTCTGCCAGATGGTGAAGGCCAAGTACCGTGTTCCCAGTTGTTTTCTCTAGACATTAAATGTTCTTAAGTGGAAGTGGTAATATATCTCAGTGGACATTTTTATTGGTTTTCCTTGATCTCAAGGAGGAAATTATGATATATGAGTGGTAGTGGAATGTTTGAAAAAATCACCCGACTATATAGAGATCAAGTAGTCGAGCTCCATGGAGGATCTGTCAAGGCAGTATCTGGAGGAGGTGGTGAGGATCCATGTGGTCCTGAGGATGATCATTTCTAATCAAGATACTATTTTTACTTACATGTTTTGGAGAGTTATGTATCATGGTTTTGGTTCTATATTATGCCTTAGCACTTCTTTTTATCGACAGAAGGACAGTCAGAGAGAGAAAACCATCCAGACTCTGGAAGAATTGTTCTGATCATGTGTCATGAATTTTGGAGGTTCAAGGATGAGGAACCTAAGAATAATGGAGTTCACATACAAAAATAGTTTTCAATCCACCATTGATATGGTTTCATTTTTGAGCCGTGTATGGTCGACCTTTCAGTTCTTTGTTGTGATGGACTAGGATTAGAGATTCAGCAATATTTAGGCTGGAACTAGTACAGAAAATGAAAGTGATGGTCCATATGATTTGTGATAGGATGAAGCATCCTAGGATCATTATAAATCCTATATTTATCATAGAAGGATACCTATGGATTTCGACATTGGGGATCATGTGTTCCTGAAGGTGACTCCCCGTCACGTGAAGTGATACTTTTTTCAAGAGAGTTAGCTTTATCCCTGGGTTGTCATGCCTTTTGAGGTATTGGATCATGTTGGAGCAGTGGTGTATTGGATAGTGATTCCCCTATAGATGATTTGGATACATGATATTTTTCATGTGTCATGGCTCTGTCATTATCTTCACGAAGACTCTAACGTTCTCGATTGGGTTGAGATCAATGTTAATGATTATGTGACCTTTGATGAGTGGCTTTTAGAGATCGAAGAAATCCAGGAGAAGATATTGCATGAGAATTAAATACCCAGGGTTCATGTCTTATGTTGTCATAGTGGCATGGTGGAGATTACCTGGGAATGTGATTCACAGATACAAACTCATTACACTGAGCTTTTTGATGTTTAGATCTTCTCTTGTAACGCTATTCGTTTGGTGGTTGTAGACATATTTTGGTTTATGAGATGGATTTCTATTGTCTCATGTTGTGTCTTTCTCTCTTTTGAGAGGTATTTCCACCAATAGTCTTTTTAAGAGATTGTTGTGGTTTTCATGTGGTTTCACATTGTTCCATTGATGAAGCAGTCGAGCTCCAATGGTAGCATGATCCTTGAGAGGCATCTCACGGGGTGGATGTTTGAATAGCCCCTTTTATGTTTCCTCTTTGGGTTGGTTTTTAATTCTTGAGGATGAGAATATTTTGGGAGGTATCTTATCTAAGGTCTCAAATCCTCAGGGATCAACCCTTTGTGTGTTTTTGAAGACCAAGGTTCACAGAATTAGTCTAGAGGATTTCGATCACTGGAAGCTGGATGTAGGGAGCTTTCACATTGTGAAATTACATTACATGAAATGAATGAGGCTTTCATGACTTTTTGTATTTTGGGGTTTGAAAAATAAATAAAGTGTCGAGGTTTCATGTTTTTAGGTGAAAACCAAAAATTGGTTGTTACACGATGTAACTCGGGATTACACGTCATGTAATCCCTTGAAGCATTTTTTTAAAACATTTTAATCGCTCATATTGTCAAACCCTACAGCTATATCTACCCTCCCTCTCAACTCCAAGAGACTCGACTCCCCCTCTCTTCAACATTTGAGGATTCCTTCATCCTGGGTCAATTCCCTGCTTCCCTCCTTAGATCCATCATAAACATAATGTATGATCTACCTCTGTTATTATAGTTTCTTCAATATGTTTCCTCCTGTTTCACTTTTCCATGGGATGGATCTTTATCTCAATGATTATAATGGTGTTTCTTTTGGTTTTTGTTGATGGGGTTGTGCCAATGTATCCTTCGGTGGATATAGATCTTACAAGAGAGGTGATCGAGATCCATTGCATTGATCCATTCTCATGCGAAGAATGTTGACAAACACTTGAGGAAGGGGATTCATTTATTATGTGTTTATTAACATTAATTTTAAGAGTTATTAGGATTTATCCCACGTATCTCAATGACATTTACCTAAATAAATACTTGAAACAGATGGCCGAATTGGTATTGATCACATAACGATGTTGTTTCTTTGTATTGTGATAACTGGTTTCCTCTTGATTTGAAAGATATTTTGATATCTATGCCTCTCTTGATTATAATTTTTTTCTTGAGGGAATTGGTAAATAAAATAATGCCGTAGTTAATTGTGATTAATTGGATAGTGGTTAAAGATTCATGTTTAATGAATCTAGTTGTTGTTGTAATTTGATTATCGTGAAATTGATGCATATATTCATGTTTAATTATATTGTTTAACGAACCTGGATCATGTTGATACATGTTTATAAAAGAGTTAAAGGGACGTTGAATTAATTGTTTAATTAATTTTTGATGGATGTTATTTCTTGTTGGTTAGGTTGCCTATAGTTATAACCTATGAGTAATGAATCCGTTAATTTAAGATGGAATAATGAACTGGTTGTGCGATAAAAAGATAATTCTTTTATAAGGTATGCCTTAAATGTTTTGGTATAAAGCCTAGGTGACATGTGATTTTGATCCATGAGATATCATTGTGAGTGAAGGATGATTGCATTGTTTTAGGGCCAAGAACCCGGTGGCTGGTTTGTTTCCTGTTTCCTATGATGTGATATTACCCTAGGATGGCTAAGACTAGATGACTGTTGTGGTATTTAGGGTAGGGAGGCTCGGTTGTGACATGATACTGGGAAGGATGATCCTGAAGGGATATTTAAGTATGTGGGGTAGGGATTCCCAATTATTATGGTAGTAGTTTACGCCATGATTGGAGAGATGCATCGATTTATGCATGTGGGTGTTAGGGAGGACACCAGAGATGATGGAACACATTGAAGCTAGGCTAACCCTTTGTTATGAATATTTGATGATTTTTGAATCTATTGTTTATTTATATACATTACCTTCCCCACTACCTGAGGCAACTAGTTTTTCATACTCTCCTTCAAAGGGAGGTGAAGGCCTGTGGGGTATGCCATATGATTTCAATGTTTAGATTCTCATGATTGGATGGGTCTACAATCCTGCTATAGTTAGAAAAGACTCAACGAGTAGTTCCTCTACTCATCGTGTTGAGGTAATTTTGTTTGGTAGCAAAGAATGTTTTTCTTGAATACCAAGAATTATTGAAAGTGGTAATGTCTTATAAATAATGAAATAAATAATTCTTAACTAACGGGGTTAGAGCTTATTGGGAGGAAATGTTGAGGTTATATTTATGATAATTCATGGACTCTGTTTGGTTATTCCCAGAGGGCAAGAAATGTTATTGCGATTCTAATGAAATGTAATGTGGAAATTTATAATGGTAAACTAATGGTTATAGAATTGATTAACATAAATTAGAATTGATTAAAAGAGATAAAGTAACTTAATATATCTCTTTAATTGGTTTTTTTCTTATAGGATATATAGTATTTTTAGTGGAAGCTGGGAGTCTGAGATACATTAGCTATAGTTGAGGTTAAGAATAGGTTATTACAATAGTTTGGTTGTGATCTATAATATATCTTGTAATTTTTTATTCTTTCTACACACTAATCCACACTATTGGTTAAGGAGTCTAGAGATACTAGGATTCTAATCCCCAAGGGGTGTTTTCCCCAATATCCTGGTAGGAGGATTGATGACTGACTACCCCCAATGTCCCCACTCTATTATATTGGTAGTTACCTGTGCTGGTATGGATGGTGGTTAGTTTTCCCCATATATGTGTGTAAAGGGGTGTAATGGATTGTGTTTATTTCACATACAAATATTATTGATATAGTTTCTAAGGGATACTATAGGTATAACCTGTATAGGCTATGATGTCTTGAGGATCCTTATTAGATGTATGGGATGTAATGGCTTGAGGTATATTACATGATATATGATACAAATTATGTAGGCTGTGGTGTCTTTGAGAAACTACTTGGTTACATTTGTTTATGTTGATATGGTGGTGAGTTTCAAGATATGCAGGTTGTGGTTCATCAGACCAATGTCTTTGGGATAGCCTTTTTGGATAGAGATGCTCGGGACCTGCGATGTTTGGGAGAAGCAGAATGGAAGTGGGGAAGTGGTAGTGGGGTACCCTTGGTATTATTTATTATATTATATATTCTAATATTTGATACCTAGTGATAGTATCCATGGTGGGGGTGGAAACTTAGTATACCTATTTAGGTAACGAGTTAGTTTCACTAGTTATTCACTGTAATTTAGCATGATTTCATTACTTTTTCATGAGAGGCTCTAGATAGTATCATAATATGTATTATTTTATTCTCAAACTTAATTATATAAACTATTTTTTAGGTCACTTGGATAAGGTTGGAGATCAAGCTTCTTACTATTAGCTTGGACGTTCAGGAGTTGTTTGGGCTTCGTGGTCGCTATTGGATTTACCTTTATTTTGGTTACTTGCATTTTTTTCTTTTAGTAGTAGTAGTTATTGCATAACACTACATATCATCACTTTTTAATTCATTTTTTATATTTTAGTCCGAGTAGGAGTTGGTTAGTGTCTTTCTTATCTCTCTCATTCACATATATTCTCTTAGAGGGTAATACCTCCCATCTGTGTGTTTACTATACCCCTGGTGCTAGTCTCCAACCCGGGATTACTGGTGGTGGGACTCCGGTGTCACTATCTCTTTTCTCCCATTTCCATCCTAGGAGGTTTACACTTTGAGGGAGGGGGTCCTTCTAAATATATCCTATGTAATGAAAAAATAAAAGCGAGACTAGAAATCCTCTTTCCTCATGTCTTCATATTCTTAATACTTTTTCAAACCTCCTATATAATAAGTATAAATAATTATCAATCATACCATAGAACCATATTATTATGTGACATACCATATATTTCATAATTATTACATTATATTATTGGTTTTTCAACAATTCCAATTTATTGTTATGTTTCATGTAATAACTGTTTTGTTTTTTATATATGTTTTGTCTTGTTATTTTTGATCCACTTACAAATATAATTATTTACATATTTAAAGAACATAAAAAATGATATAAATATAATATATATTCATAATATAAGTATACATAATAATCTATTAAAGAAATAAATATAAAATCTAATATGCTATTCATGGAGATGCTAGGCCGTACATACGACTAAATGTTGTTTCTGTTTTCATACCATATAGAAAGAATGAAATTAAATGATATATATATATATATTATAATTCCAGTTACAATATTATTTCATATATGTCATATTATTTTACTAAAAACATCATTAATACATTCCATGCAAATTTTGAAAGAATCACATTGTTTTGAGGTGGTGGTAGTCCACACATCCAAAAACAAAGCTATCATATTTAAAAAAATGAAAAACATGAAGGAATGTGTTATATAATAATTAATGAATCATAAATAATTTCTTAATGTAATATATATAATATAAAAAAATAATTTCTATCATAATTCTCAACCCTTAAATGTGGAAATGGATGAATGAATAACATCAGTTTGTGAGCTGGTTGTCTTCCACACAGAAGAATAGTAATTGTGTATCCCATTGGATGGAAGTGTGTTTGAGTTTAGGTTATAAATCAATCATAAAATTATATAAGTATCTTTATTATACAATATTTTTTATATAATCATGGAATAAGAATATGTTATGGGGTGGATAAATAAATGATACAATAGTGTTTATCGAAAGATGTTACCCCTTCTTTAGGGAACCCTTTTGGGTTTTCACTAAAGGAATTCCTTGGTTGTATTTCTCCACAATGTGAGGCCACTAGTATTAATTTAGGGTTGTTTTTAAGAGGTTTTTTTGGGTTTTTGTAATCAATGGGTCTTGAGAGGTGTTAATAAAAGAGAATAAGATGTCCCCTTTTATATGAGAGGAGAGGGTTACTTCTGGTATTTCTAAAAATATTAATTTGTAATAAATTAAATCTAAATAGAAATAACTCTAAATAAAATTTATTCGAATAAAATATATTGTATGGTTGTAATATAATCATCAAATATATTTTAGAGATCTTTTGGTGTTATTTTATGAAATATCATTTTAATTAACACTTAGTTAACCAATTTTAATTTTAACTACGGTAAAAAATGATTCAATATTAAGAAGATATAATTTTTACATATAAAGAGTAAATTTTTCCATAAATTGAAAATTTATGATATTTAAGACCATTTACCATCCCCTTTTCCTTAGTTAATATTTTATTGTTTTTGAATAATTTCATAAAATATTATTTTCATAAAATATCATTATTGTCAATTTTTTCACTATTCATCACTTTAACATTAAGAAAATCAATAAATAAAGATAACATTGAACCAATACATTTTAAAAATCCCTCATATTTTATATTAACCTATAAAATTTGTGGATAACCCTAATTAATGAAAATTTTATTTATTTTAATATTTATAATATCATTAATTTTATTTTTCTATTAATTTATAAATTACTGCATCATCATTATATAATTGTTTATGATAATTATTTATTAACTAAAAACTAAAAATAAAATACCATGATGAAGATAAATATTTCATTTTTTAAATTACCTTTTATAACCTAATATATCTTCTAAATAATTCAACATTATAAATGATATCTTTGTTAAAACATAAGTATGCCATCTTTGACTTTTATTTAAAATAAAATAATATAACAGGATTAAATATATCCAAGTGGCTCAGAGAGGCCATAAATTCTTTACAAGTGTTATTTTTATATAAAATACCTTATAAAATAAAATTAAGACAATTTTAAGGATATTTTTCTATTATTTATAATATTAAGTTTACCATAAATTACACAGTTTACCCTTAACCGTGGTAAAAATTTTTACTAAAGTTACTATTCATATTGTCTAAGAATAAAAGAGACCCATTTAGTAACATTGAGACTATTTATTCCAAATTTTGAAGCCATTTTTCAAAATTCAAAAAATTTAATTTTCATAAATTAATTTAAAATTAATATGGTTGATGGAATGAGAAATCAAAGTGAAAACGTTCAAAATATTGAAATGTATTTTTATCCAAATTCAATGTGAAATTTTTTCCAATGGCCTACATTGGATTAACCAATATAAATTGTACCTAATATTAAATTAAAATAACTCAATAATATATTTTAACACTATATTTTTTTTGTACTAAAATGATATTTTAATTTACAATCGAGTACTTTTAACTATTTATAAAAATAAAAAACTTAACAAAACAAATACAAAAAATTAAACCAAAGTAAATTTTGATATTCCAATTTAAAATAAGATTTTTATTTTGTAAAATAAAATTAAGAAAAGTTTTAATAATGATATTTAAAACATATGTTCCATCAAATGGTGGGAGAAATATATTTTTAGAAAAGAAATGCATCTTTTATGTGTAAATTTGGATTTGTTCTTATATCATGTATAGAAAAGACATAAGATGAATGTTAAAAATTATATTGATTAAAAATTTCTTTAATATAATACAAAAAGGTAATATATTAATTTATTGGAACAAAATAGAAATTTACACATGTAAATATATTTTATAAAAACATTTCATTTTATTTTAAAAAGGGTTTTATTATAATTTATAATTTACTGGTCACCAAATAATTCTTTATATATACATGTATAAACAATATTTTCATAATTTAGTTAATACAGTTCACACCCTCCACTTTAATTGATATGTTATAATTTTCTTCTTTAAATAATTACTATAATGAAATGATGATTCATAATAACTCAGTGTTCCATGCCATGCTTTCTAAGCCAATGTTTTGTGTAATACAAGACATCAATTAAACCAAATTTAAAAAAAATCATAAAAATTTCAGGGTGTAGAAACTTCATCATATATAGAATAATTATAGTGAAATAATTATCATATTTATAAATCAATTATACTTTTCATACTAATTATGAAAGTTAATTTTGAGAAATTAGGTATGTTGCGATCGTAGAGATGGTATTCCATATATACATAAGAGTAACATTTCTATTTTTCAATGATCATTATGGAAAGGAGGTAAGAAATATTATATCATAAAATAATTATACTAATATAAAAAATAATATATTTTTTCATTAATTATACATATATTTATTCCATGTGGTGTGGTGATATTAGTAGAGTCACATCTCTCTATGAAGGCTGCGGTTCATAGGTACATGAACGTTGTTATCATACTTCAATAAGTTATTAGGTAAGAAGGAAAATAATATTTTATCATTTGAAAATGAAAAATATTACATTAATATAAATATTATATAATTTATCTCACATGTATTTATTAAAATTAACTTTATTACCATCCACGTAAAGCATTAGTGATAAAATGAATCACATCACTTCGTGAGGCTGTAGTGCTCCATACATTGGAACAATGTTATTGTATCCCATATGAAATGAAAAATAAAAAAGGTACATAATATTCAATTAATAAATAATTATGATTATTTTATAAATATCATATATATACTTTATATCAATTATTATACAAAACATTGTGAGGTTGAAATAGGAAAATGAATAAAATCGGTTCGTGAGGTAGTATTCCATCATACATATGAATTATGATTTCACAACCCATTTGATGGAAGTGGATATGGTTGTAGAATTGGAAAAAGAAATAAATACTTCTAATTATATATAATATGATTTGGATATTATATAAGTGTGGTTTAATAATAATTTTTTTTACATGGAGGAATAAGTAAAATAAAAACAAACATTGAAGAATGTTGACACTTCTTCAAGTAACCTCCTTTGTTTTGCACTAAAATCCTTCATATGTTGGAATTATAGAAAAAAATTAAGGATTATAAGATGATATGATTTAATTATTAATGTTAATTGTTTAGTTAGTGGGAAATACAAGAAGGGTTTGATGGCGTGAAGAAGAGAGGCGAGTGGGTATCCTTTTATAAGTGAGGTGAGTGGCACAATTGTTAATTTGGAAAAAAGGATTACCATCTTCCAACGCACAAAATATGGGTCTAGAATTGAGTATGATCAATAAATTTACATTATATGGATGAAATATGTCCATGATATTGATTTGGGAAATTTTTTTAGGTCTTTTTGAACCTTAATGTTTTATTTTAACCTATAGTAAATATATTTTTTACATAATTGCTGTAAATAAATTTTACTATTTTACAAATAATTATGGTGAAAATTTATGTTGAAATTATTATATAAATTAAATTATTATTATTAACAATTTTGAATATTTTTTTTAAAATTATATTCATATAAATTGAAATTTTTATTTTAAAATGAATCCTGCAGACGCATCGAGAAAGCGTGTTTTCAAAGAGAGAATGTTTAGAACATTATCATGTGTTTAAATTAGAATTGAATATTAAAATTATTACAATAACCTAAATTTTATTAATTAATATGTAATTTAACTAATATTACTTTAAAAAAAACTTAAATACTAATTTAACTATATAAATAATTTTTACCAAAATGATGTTTTCTATTAAAATTCTATGTTTTTTACTATTCATCAGAAAATGAAACATTTGAGAAAATATCATAAATTTACAATAAGATTATAATGATATTATAATTTAAAAAATTATGATTATTTTATCAAATAAATTTATGGAAATTGGTAAAATTTAATTTGAAATTATGATCTGAATGATTGACTAAACTACCTTTTAGAAAAACTAACATTTTTTTTGAAAAAAGTCATTTTATTTTAAATGATGATTATTTTATTTATAATAAATAGAAAACCATTATTCTAACATTTTATATAGTATTTTTTATACCAAAAAATTAAAATTTTAGGTTATAATGGTATGTAATATTATTTTTTATTCCAATATGGAGGTTCATGTACCAAAAGCTATTGAAGAGATTAATATTTTTAATATTTCACGAGTTTCTCAAAATAGGTGTTTCATGTCGCATACTCTATCAAATAATATTTTATTCTTTTAGAATAATGGGGTATTACTTTCACCCCACCTTAAATAAATTTTATCTTCACAATTTATATTAGATCATGGTAAGCAAGGGTTTGGAATTTGGAAATACAACTGTTGAAAAAACCGCATTGTAAAAGTGTTAGTAAAACATCCTCTTAATAAGAGACAATGTGAAATACTATGGTCATATGGAATTACACATAAATATCTTTCTATAAATTAGAAAATTATTTCAATGTGATGATATGGATATGAAATTAAATATTATGTAATTATAGAGAGTGATAGAGTTCATTGATCAAAAGAATTTTATTGGTCAATATAACATTAAGGTCCTAAAAACCCTAAATCTATGGTGATTTAAAAGAATCATTGATTCATAGGATATGTATATAATATGATAAAATTTATTTCAAGATATTTTGTCCTAATTTTTAGTAATTATGTTAATGTTTATAAAAATAATAAATTATACTTATATTATACATTTTTATTTAATAAGAACAATTTCATCCTTTGGTTTTACTTAGATCAATTTCAAATTAGTCGCATACTCCATGAAATGAATTTCAAAGAATTAATTTTTTATTCCTGAAGAAATAACATAAAATTTTAATGTTTCATAATATTCATAATAGAATAAAAAGTCGTTATTTCAATATCTTGTTATTATTATGACAAAATAGTCAATACACTTTTTCGAATATGCATAAATATCCCTCTATTTATGTAATACATTAATATTTAAAGTCGCATCCAATATTCAATGTAATTAATTTCATAAATGGTTAACCTTATGACACATCTAAAATATTAAGATCCAAAATATTATAAATAAGGTCAGAAAATTACCCAAATGAACTTATCATTAATCCCCCAAACAACATGAAGAAGCTCTTAATCACCACATTCCAAAATATTTGTAAACTCCATCAATGAAATAATAAAACACATTATAAAAGAATCATAAATCGATACCAATGCAGTGAGTAATATCAAATTTACATTATCCATATCAATTACCTCAGTATTAAGACATCATTATCTTGTTCTTAGGAACATATTGAGGGTTATCTTTCCCTGAATCATGTGTTTTTCAAGATGTTCAAACTGACAATGAATCATTTTTCTACATCATCATTATCTTTAAACATAAACTTTCAAATCATTAATGAAAAAGTACTATTGTAAAATCATTATACATTTCATAATTATTATAATAATGAGATCATTGATAAAAAACCCAAATGAAATAATTTTTGAATCTAAACACAAGCACATTAATCATTCCACCACGTCTATGGTAATAGTATAAGCTTGACCATGATCCATTAACATCATTTATGGTATATTCTTTCGATTCTTGAGAAATTGATTTTTTTTACTTCACTATATTTTAAAATTTGAAGCATTGTACATTGGAAAAGTTTTTATATCCCTTATATCACAAGAACCATATCCTTTCTCTCTATACTTTCTAAAAACTCATATTAATTTTATGAAATCACTATAGTGTTTCTTTTCAAAATTATTTCATGTGAAAAAATACAACATTACCATCTTCCATATATCCATTATTTTCCCTATCATTATCTTATTCTTCTTATTCTCTTTAAAACCATTATACTTATAGAATTATTTCATTGTCATTTTAGAACATGATATTATTTCTTCATATGATGAGAATGTTTATGACACTAATTCCCTTGGAAATAATAGATTAAGACCATAAAAGAAATGATCATTTTTAGTCTTTGGATTATGTACATTAATTTATTTTCATTTCCTTCATATGCACACATTTTATAAATTAAATAATTCACTATATTAGATCATATCATTATGAAATATAATTTATAATACCAATAATAATTAATTAACTAATAAAAATTGATAAATTTATGTATAGATAATCTCAAAATCATAAAAAAGGTTTCTTTGGGGATATCCTTATATTCAAATCCATCATATAATTTTTAAATAAAATTTGAATTATCCTTTGAATGTCACACAAGAGTGGAAAACCTGATGCACATGCCTTCTATCGTGAACATAGTGATTATCAGGCCATGACCAATGTTCCCTTTTTGTTGTAATTACACCTATGTACATCTGTGCTAGAACTATGACCACATGTAATCTCTAAATAGTGATTTATTGGTAATAGAAACCACACAATATCTTCAATACAAAAATATTAGTATGTTTATCTATAGTTATCCTCAAATTCAATCATAGGGTTATGATCCGAAATCTATGATTTCCTAAATTTAGTTCCCAATTTTCTACAAAAATTTCTCAGAAAATAACAATAGTGATCCCAACCATAGTATCAAAGAGCCTATGTCTTGTTTATTACATTTTAATAAGATACATGGAATTATATCCCAAAGGATTAATAAGTTTAGTATTCCTGGTAAACTAGGTACATGATTTAGTCTTGAATTACATTTGAAAACAAAAAAACAAAATAATTTTTTTTCTTGAAAAAAATTATTCCCTATGTCATATATTTTCATATCAATAATATCACACTTCATTGAATCACTGGGAAAAGAAAACGAATAATGGTGACATAAAATGACTAGTAAGGTTTATATAGATCAGAAGATATCATGAATCAATAAATAATGATCAATATGGAACAGTAAATAACCTAACACAAATTCACTTTTACCATTAAATTTGAAATAATTATTATATAAGGAATAATCAATATGGAAAGGTAAATAACTAAAAAGAAATTCTATTTAATAAATAAATTGAGAATAAAATGCACACACATATAAAATCATTGGGTAAATTTAATGGATAATAATAAATGAAATCCAAATAAAGGAAATTATTAATTATTGGATGTCATTTCTTAGAAACATGGTACCTCGACCATCAATATATTTAATAAGATAGTTTAAAACTACAAGTAAACACACATTTAATTATAGGTTTCATATTTTTCTAATAAGACTCAAGATTCATCAAGAGGCTATCAATAACTGAACCCCTTCTATGACTTTTTGATCAAAGAATTATGCATACATCAAATTATTGATTTAATTCAATATCAATGCGTCTTATCATCAAATATCCATACTGGGTAATTAATACTGATTTATAATCAACTCCCTATATAAAAAAATAACTTTCAATGAAGAACACCATATGTAGATATGATAAATAGTTTAATAAAAAAACATAACCATGGTAAATAATAAGTATATTTTTAGAAATTTAATTCTCAATGGTCATAGGTAAGTAAATATATAAAGGAATTTTTTTTTCTATATGAGACCATACCCAAAAGTGAAGGTCTCTTATATAATTAAAAGAATTACCATATTAAAAAAGTATAATAATAGAAAATTTACAGTTAAACCTCTAAAGAAGAGTTGAAATAACATCAAGAACCTGATTAGACAAAGCCGAGATATTTACATCAACACCCATGTTACCAATAGTGTCTGAACCTGATTTAGCCACCCTATAGAGATCAGTGATAATATAGTCCATGGAGGGGAGATATTCCAAGAAATTAATCCATAGATAGGCTAACTTCCAAAAAAGATTCTTAGAGCCTACCTTGATAGCCGTGACTATAATAGAAGAATCAAATTCCCATTAAATAATTCCCCATACTATAATCAATTCATGTTTAATGGATTTGATGACACCCAACATTTCTTCTTCCAGTGTGGAGAAAAAAACAACAAGAACCATAAATGTAGCATAAAGAATCTCTATGATGATTCCTAAAAATAAACCTGTAACTCGACGGGCCTATATTCCCCATTGAATAACCATAAGTGTTGATTTTAGTCTACTCTATGAATGGATAATTCCAAAATACTTCAAATATTCCATTGAGGGATGAGAGTTACCACTAATATCAAGTCCCCTTAAAACTGAGAGATGATGAATAGAGTTGAAGCTAAAACCATTTGGGAAAGTGTTAGCTTCTCTAATAATAACCAATAATTGAGAAAAATTAGTTTGAATAAAAAATTAACATGATCATATAACCACCTATTACGACCATGTTAGATAATGAAAATTAACCCCATTACCGCAACCCAAAAAATATTTTTGAATTTAAGGGACAAAACAGTGATGATCAGCTCTTAATGAAGTCACGAGATGAGGATATGATAGGAAGAGGGATCTCAATCATATTATAAAGTGAATGCCACAATGATAGTTTTTTAGAATATCTTAATAATAGGTGGTCCACATCATCTTTATTTCTACAGAAAAGAGCACATAAAGAACAAAGGGAAATATAACAGATTTGTAAAAAGTTATTATTCGGTAACTTTCCATGAGCCAATCACCAGGAGAGAAAAAAATGTATAATTTTTTTTATCTAATACATATCTCAGTCAAAATGATAATAAAACATCAATTTAAAGAATTCATATTGTAAAAATAAAACATATATTCATTGGGGTCGGAATAAATAGTTAATGTCACAGATGAATAGAAATATAATAAAAAGATATTTACAAAATTCAAGAGGAATATATTTTTTTATTTTTAAAATCACATTGTAAAAATAAATTTTTATAGAAAATTTTGAAAATAATTTTATTTGAAAATTATATTTTAATCTTATAAATTAATATCTAAAAGAATTGTGTGGTCATGATGGTATAAAATTCTATACATGTTGAGTTTGTAAAAAAATATTCCTTTCACATTTTCGGTAAAATCCATACATTAATTCTTTTGAAAATGAAATGAAGATTACAATAATTAAATTTTTAAAAAATAAAAAATGTTAAAAAATTCTTTTATACATAATTTGGAAAAAGGTAAAAAAATTAGAAATATTTTTTTTGTTAGAAAACAAAATTTCAACTGAAGAGATAAATGAAGTTTATTTTAAATAAAAAATTATTGATTATTTTATGTACCAAAATTTTAATAAAATTTTAATATTACATTAAAATATAATGAATATCAAGAGGATAAAAAAATTAAATTGTTTTATTATAAAATTATCATATAATTTTCTTCAACTGAAAATAAATAGAAAAAAAACTCAAATAAAATGAGATTATGAAATAAACCCTGAAAATGATAATAAAGGTGAAGTGAAAATTAATTAATGAATTGATTATGTGTATCAATTGTAAATACACATAAAATAGGTCAAAATACAACATAATAAAATTAATGTAATTGTACACATAATCATATAACATTAATGATAAAGAAGAAGTAATATAACTCAATGAAAATTAATTGAGTTATGAAATTATTTACCAATTGGTAATTATTAATTCAAATCACCATGAATGAAATAATTCAAATTGAAATGTAAACTAACATGAATTATTAATGAATCATGATAATACATTTCAAAATTTTAGTATATTAGCCATATAAAAGAAAATATGTGTACACCATTACAATATTCAAAAATGAATGAAAATTGAGATAAAGTCCCTTACAAAGGTCATATCATTGAATTGGAGAAAAATAAATTAATTGATTATGTGTATAAAATTTAAATGAAAATAAAAAAGTTGAAATAAATAATAAAATAATAAAATTTCAATACATATTTAATCATAGTATGAAATAATCAATGCAGTAGAAGTATAATCCAACACATAGAAATTGAGTTAAGAAATACCTTACTAGACACTTCATTTAGTTTGAACGTTATTTAAACTCCAGTACAATGTTTATGAACAATTTATTAACTTATAATAGAACCATATTAATATTTATAGTATTATATATAATCCTTTTATAACATCTTATCTCCCATTCGTTAATAATCATTCATTATTTTCATTGTTTATGGTGTTAACTACCTTCTTTTTTCATTAGTTCTTTATCATGAATGGTTTGGTTATTATTCATATTATATAGTTTCATCACATCAATAATAATAATTCTTACATAATTATAATATTTATACATCATTTATACTTTAAATACCAACTATGAATGACTATTTATAGATATGGTGCACGTTACGATCATGGATAGGTTAGGCCATACACACACATGAGTAATATTTTTGTAATGGCCCGGACCTCTCCGGTCCATTACTTTGTGGAATTTTGGTGTTGGCGGTGTTCCGGGAGGCCAAGGGGACTTATTCCCAACACTTTGCCAATTTTCCAGTTCTGTGAACAGTGTTTCTAGTTTTATGAACAGTAACAGATCGGTCTGACAGATCGGTCTCACCGATCGGTCTGACAGATCGGTCTCACCGATCAGTTTCACAGATCGGTGGGACAGATCGGTTTCACAGATCGGTCTGACAGATCAGTTTCACAGATCGGTCTGACAGATCGGTTTCACGGATCGGTGTGACAGATCGGTTTCACAGATCGGTCTCACAGATCAGTTTCATAGATCGGTGTGACAGATCGGTTTCACAGATCGGTCTGATAGATCGGTTTCACAGATCGGTGTGACAGATCAGTTTCACAGATTGGTGTGACAGATCGGTTTCACAGATCAGTCTGACAGATCGGTCTCACAGATCAGTTTCATAGATCGGTGTGACAGATCGGTTTCACAGATCGGTTTCACAGATCGGTTTCATGTACAGTAACGGTGGGTGAACAGTGTTTCCAGACTCCTACAGTTTTTCCCCTTTTGACGTTTCTTTTGACGTAAAATACTTTTAAAGGATTATTTTAAGGGCTCTGAAGGCCGTTTAAAATGTCATAAATCCTATATTAATTATTCCTAAGGCTTGGAATATTTTACTTGGTCAAACCGCGTGGGTTAATGCGATCCGTTTTTAATGGAGAATTAACCGGATCTTAAACCGTCGCCCCATTTAATCTTCAAAAAGGGAGGAGATATAATTCTCCCTTGTTCTTTCCATTTGTTCTCAGCTAAGAGATGCTACAACCTTTCAATCCTTTCCGTAGGAGTTGCACAATCAATCTTTACCCCGAGGATTGGTTCTGTTCTGTTTTGGATGCAACTGAGCCGTGTCGATCAATCTTTGATATAAGGTATGTTGTATCATCGTTCTTTTGGGGTTCATCTTCTCCTATCCTCTTTTCCATAATTATACCATGTATTCTCCAAGATTCTAATGGGTTTTCTTGGGGTTGGTTGGTACTGTCGTACCGCAGCATCCTCCGGTGGATGCAGTTGTCGCGAGGGGAGGATCGTGACCTGTTGTGTGGATAAAGAACGTGAGGAACTGTTTGAGGTAGGGGATTCATGGCTTCTCTAATTGTATATGTGCAATCGTATAATTAGCATGATTTATCCCTTTGGATCACAATGAAATTGACCTAATTAAATACTTGAACCGGATTAAAAGAATTGGTTGATCGCATGTTGTTGCTTATTATTGTGATAACGGTTTGCCTCATGTTTTCCTAGATATAGTGATATCTATGTTTTCTTTGATTTATTGTTCGTTCATGATAGAAATTGATAATGAACGTAAATCCGGAATTAATTGTTAATTAATTGGCTAAAGATAAAGAGGCATGTAAATTAATCTGGTTATTGTCGTTGTTGTAGTTGTTCTAATTTGAGGATAATCAAATTAGGGAAGTAAGCATGGTTGTTTAATTGTGATAGCTTGCTGATTAGGTATCCATGATTGGAACCTATGAATAACAAATCTGTTAATTAAATATGGATTAGAGAACAGATTATGTGGGAATTTCAAAAGGGTTCTGAGTTACCCGCTTGCTTGTAAGGATGAATGCCTTGTGGTTTGGAGCTTGAGTGCTCATTTTTGTATGAAGGCTAAATGCCTTGTTAAAGGGCCGAGAGCCCATTTTGTGATCTTTTATTTCCTGCTGCTTATGATTTTATGTGAGCCTGGATGGCTGTTGTGATATGTGGAGGTATGGGGACTTGTGGTTGTGGCAGCGGATGACGCCTAGTGTGGCGAGATGCATCAGTTTATGCATGTGGGTGTCGGGGAGGACACCAGGGGTGATGGAATGGGATGGATGTGGTTACTGGTTGCTTGCGGTTTTCTTGAATGTTAATCTACTTTTCTTTTCCCCACTGCTCAAGGCAGCTGGTCTTGCTACCCTTCTTCCGAAGGAGGCGAAGACGAGCGGGGTATGCCACGTGCTTTCCGTGTTTAGCCTCTCGAGGGAGAAGGGGTATATGCTCTTTCTATAGGCGGCAAAGACTCGACGGGTAGTATATCTATTCACCGTGTTGATCCTCCCTTGTGTTTAGAAGCATATGATGTTTTTCTAGAATTCCTGGGAATGTGGAAAAGTAATTCTGTAATGAATGTTTGATTAAATGGTGAAAATCCACGGGGATGGAGATGCTGGAATTTAAAGGTAATGTGAATCTTAAAAAGGAGCAGTTGTTTTTGAATGTGATGCCAATTCAGTTTAATGTGGAATTGTTCATTATTAATTAATGTTTAAATAATTAATTAATGTACAGTGGAACTGATAAAATGAGAACGGAGTAATCTAATAAATCTCTTCAAATGTTTGTGTGCTTATAGGATACCTAGTCTTAGAAGTAGCAGCCTGGAGTTTGAGAGACGTTAGCTGTAGTTGTATCCAAGACTAGGTAATGCCCATAGTGTGGATGTGAGTTACTTATATATTATGTACTTTTTGTGTTTTTATACGCTACTCCACCCTGTCGGTAAGGGCAACTGACACCCCGGGGATTCTGAGCCCTGGGGGGTGTTTTCCCCAACATTCTGATGGGAGGTTGAATGGCTGACTACCCCCTTTGGATCCTCTCTCTTCTCTTGGTAGATACTTGTGCCATGAGGCACAGTGGTTAGTTACCCCATATATGTGTGTAGAGGGCTGTAATGGCTTTTGGTTATTCACACACATATATTCTGGATATAGTATCCTACGGACTACTATAGGTGTAACGTGTATAGGCCATGATGGCTTGAGGATCCTTACTCGGCGTATGGGCTGTAATGGCTTGAGGTATTATACCCGACGTATGATACACATTATGCGAGATGTGGTGGCTCCCGGAAATTACCTGGTTACTTTTGGTTGTGAGGACGGTGTGGTGCTTCGCCCAGGTGTCTGCGGGCAAGCCTATGTGGTGCACGAGGTGAAGATTGTGGAGCTTAGCCCAGGTGTCTGCGGGCAAGCCTTTGGAGAGAGATGCAAAAGATGTATGTCATTGGGGCAAAGCGGCAAACCAGTGGGGAAGTAGTAGCGGGGTACCCTTTATATTCTTTACTATATGCTATATTCTTGTATGCGTTACTTGGTGAGAGTAGCCATGGTGAGGTTGGAAACTTAGTATACCTGTTTAGGTAATGAGTTAGTTTCACTTGTTGTTCACTGGGCTTTAGCATGCTTTCTTTACTTTTGCACGAGAGGCTTGGGGAGGATCCTACTGAGTATACTGTTATACTCACCCTATGTACATATAAACTGTTTTTCAGGTCACTTGGAGCAGGTTGGAGGTCAAGCTGGTTACTTCTAGCTTGTGGTTGGAGGAGGAGCTGTTCGGGCTTGTGGTCGCTGTCGTTTTAATTTCTTTTGGGTACTTTTAGTTTCCCCTTTCAGTTGTAGTACTTTTTCATGACATTTCATATATGTACTTGGTTTCCTTTTATATTTCAGTTCTGAGTTGGAGTTGATTGGAGTCTATTCTATCTCTCTCTTCTGCATGTGTTCTCTTAGAGGGTAATGCCTCCCATTTGTATGTTATTATACCCTCGGTGCTAGTCGCCAACCTGGGGCCTACTGGAGGCGGGACTCGGGGGTCATTATCTCCCTTTTCACATTTCCGTCCCAGGAGGGGTACACTTTGTGGGGAGGGGGTCGTGACAGAGTGAAGGGGAAACTAAGAGTACCCAAAAGAAAGTAAAACGACAGCGACCACAAGCCCGAACAACTCCTCCTCCAACCACAAGCTAGAAGTAACCAGCTTGACCTCCAACCTGCTCCAAGTGACCTGAAAAACAGTTTATATGTGTACTTGGTTTCCTTTTATATTTCAGTTCTGAGTTGGAGTTGATTGGAGTCTATTCTATCTCTCTCTTCTGCATGTGTTCTCTTAGAGGGTAATGCCTCCCATTTGTATGTTATTATACCCTCGGTGCTAGTCGCCAACCCGGGGCCTACTGGAGGTGGGAATCGGGGGTCATTATCTCCCTTTTCACATTTCCGGCCCAAGAGGGGTACACTTTAAAGAATTAATTAATGTACAGTGGAACTGATAAAATGAGAACGGAGTAATCTAATAAATCTCTTCAAATGTTTGTGTGCTTATAGGATACCTAGTCTTAGAAGTAGCATCCTGAAGTCTGAGAGACGTTAGCTGCAGTTGTATCTAAGACTAGGTAATGCCCATAGTGTGGATGTGAGTTACTTATATATTCTGTACTTTTTGTGTTTCTATACGCTACTCCACCCTATCGGTAAGGGAAACTGACACCCCGGGGATTCTGAGCCCTGGGGGGGTGTTTTCCACAACATTCTGATGGGAGGTTGAATGGATGACTACCCCCTTTGGCTCCGCTCTCTTCTCTTGGTAGATACTTGTGCCATGAGGCACATCGGTTAGTTACCCCATATATGTGTGTAGAGGGCTGTAATGGCTTGTGGTTATTCACACACACATATTCTGGATATAGTATCCTACGGACTACTATAGGTGTAACGTGTATAGCCTATGATGGCTTGAGGATCCTTACTCGGTGTATGGGCTGTAATGGCTTGAGGTATTATACCCGACATATGATACACGTTATGCGAGCTGTGGTGGCTCCCGGAAATTACCTGGTTACTTTTGGTTGTGAGGACGGTGTGGTGCTTCGCCCAGGTATCTGCGGGCAAGCCTATGTGGTGCACGAGGTGCAGATTGTGGAGCTTAGCCCAGGTGTCTGCGGGCAAGCCTTTGGAGAGAGATGCACAGGACGTATGTCATTGGGGCAAAGTGGCAAACCAGTGGGGAAGTAGTAGCGGGGTACCCTTGATATTCTTTACTATATGCTATATTCTTGCATGCGTTACTTGGTGATAGTAGCCATGGTGAGGTTGGGAACTTAGTATACCTGTTTAGGTAACGAGTTAGTTTCGCTTGTTGTTCACTGGGCTTTAGCATGCTTTCTTTACTTTTGCACGAGAGGCTTGGGGAGGATCCTACTAAGTATACTGTTATACTCACCCTATGTACATATAAACTGTTTTTCAGGTCACTTGGAGTAGGTTGGAGGTCAAGCTCGTTACTTCTAGCTTGTGGTTGGAGGAGGAGCTGTTCGGGCTTGTGGTAGCTGTCGTTTTACTTTCTTTTGGGTACTTTTAGTTTCCCCTTTCAGTTGTAGTACTTTTTCATGACATTTCATATATGTACTTGGTTTCCTTTTATATTTCAGTTCTGAGTTGGAGTTGATTGGAGTCTATTCTATCTCTCTCTTCTGCATGTGTTCTCTTAGAGGGTAATGCCTCCCATTTGTATGTTATTATACCCTCGGTGCTAGTCGCCAACCCGGGGCCTACTGGAGGCGGGACTCGGAGGTCATTATCTCCCTTTTCACATTGTCGGCCCAGGAGGGGTACACTTTGTTGGGAGGGGGTCGTGACAGAGTGGTATCAGAGGTCTGGTTGAGGGATAGGATGGAGTTTGGAGTTAGGCACAGGTGAGGATGCATGGGATGGTAGGGCAACGATGTCATTCATGTTTAGCAAGTGGGGTAAACACTGGAGACCGGCAGAGACATAGGCGTTCAGGGCCCCCTATGATCTATTGCACGGACCTTTAAGTTTACGATGGCTACTAAACAAAGTGATACTGGTTGCGGGGTAGAGACCTAGGAAAGGATCATGCATCATTATTCTTTGCGCCTGTGTTTGAATGGGTAGACCTTGGGATAGGTAACATAAAATTAATAAAACAAAATAATTAATTAATTAATATTGAGTCTTCCATATTCCAGGCTTAGGAGCTCTAACGGTTGTTGTCGTGAACTATTGATTTGAAAGCGTAATCCGGGCTAATATGTAAAAGCGGTTATCTGCGGCAAAGGCTTCTGTAACTGTGGAAAAGGCTGTGACTCAATTCTTTTTTGTAATTCCAGGTCGACGTCCTCGTCAGGTTTGCACAGAAGGTGCCCAGCAGGCTGTTCCAGTAGATCGCCGCCGGGTAGAGGTTGATGACGATGACACTTGGAGGAAGACACTCCGAGAGTTTCAGCGCCAGAGTCTACAGAAGTACGAGGGCTCCGTTTCAGATGCAATCACAGAAGACTGGTTGGAGGAGGTCGATATAGGATTCAGTTCGATTCGTGCTCGGAAGGAACACTAGGTGTCCTTGGTTGTGACGATGTTGCGTGGAGCAGCGAGACCGTGGTGGTTCTTATTCCTTGGGGATCGTGAGGAGTCAGCGATCTCATGGGAGGAGTTTTGAGACAGGTTTAGAGTCGAGTTTCTTTCTTCGACTGCGAAGGCGTCCAGTCGCCAGGAGCTTCTTACCCTTCGACAGGGGAGCTCCAGTGTTCGAGAGTTTGGAATTCGTTTCAGGAACCTTCTACGATATGCTTCAGACCTGTTACCAGATGAGGAGGCCAGGGCGAGGCATTTCGAGGAGGCTTTGCGTCCAGAGATCCAGCACCAGGTCACCCCATTTATGCTGAAGACATATCTTGAGGTGCTGGAAAGGGAAGAGGTTGTTGAGAGGACTTTGGCTAGGACCGGATCATCACGAGAGGGGAATTGTCATGATTCCTCACGAAGTAGAGCTGTGGTCCGAGGTTCCCAGTTTTCAGGACAGAAGAGTTTTTGTTCACCTGGGGGTAGGTCCCAGCCCTTCCCATCTCGTTTCTACGGAGGCAACAACTCTCAGGCCTATGCCAATGGATCAGGCGCTTGTTTTTCTTGTGGTGGTCGTGGTCATCAGCAGCGGGAGTGCCCGAATTTTCAGAGCAGTCATCGTGCACCAGGCGCTCCACTCCAGGTTCCTCCGTTGAGGCAGTTCTAGCCGAGGCAGCAGCAACAGGTTGCACCAGTTTTAGATCACCAGAGGGTAGATGGAGCAGGCAGGGGACAACACCACAACGCACCCCGTCCTCAGAGAGCAGAGCGCGGACATGGTGGTGGTCGTCATCAGGGTCAGAGAGGCCGTGGATGTAACACCCCGAGATTTTATGAAAAATATTCTTTTTAATTTCATTAATGTCTTGTGTTATACACTACAACAAAAGGAGATTTCACAACACACATCTCTGACCTAGCTTGAATTACACGCAATCGCAACCTTCCACGATAGCGTGTGTTGTACGCAACACCACGTTTCGCTAAACAACGATATGCTATTAAGATATTATTAAAACTAGCCGTTATGAATAGTAATAACCACTTTTTGAAATTTTGTAAATTTTATTTTTCAAAATGGACTTCATTTATGGATTCGGAGTATCGAATTTAGCCTAAGGTGAAATTTTGGTACTTTTCGGATAACTTTCATATTTTGATGAATAGTGAAAATTACTAAATTTTAATTAAAAACAACTTTTTCAATCGAAATAATTAATAGTGATAAATTATTAATTTTAGTGGTTTTAAAGTATATTTAGAATATATTTTTACAATTTAATACAATGTTGGTCATTGGATGTAATTTCACATTTAAACCAGTTATAAACAAGTGTCAATCTTTTGATAGTTATTATCTCTTAAAAACACGCCTTTTGTTTTAACGACGGGAATTAATTTTTAAATTAGTTAATGCAACTGATATGTTTTGAATTTGGTAAAATAGACATCATTTTTGAGTTCATAATATCAAATATAGCTTAGGCCAAATTTTGGGTATTTTTATGAAAACTTTCAATTTTTGATGAATAGTGAAACCACTAAGTGGTAGGTTAAAAACTGAATTTTGCATAAAACTTAATTTTACCGCTTCTGTGAATGGAATTTCGAAAATCCGACAGACACGGTTAATATCAAGGACTAAAATGTGGTTCAATGAGATGAAAATAATTTTTGGTGAATAGTAACTTTTTACTTTTTTTTACCACCATTAATAGTAAATAGGGTAACTAAGGGTAAATATGATATTACTATTACCCTAACACATGTCCTAATTCTATTGGATAAGTGTAATTCGACCAAATACAACCTTATGAATATAATATGACCATTTAGGCCCACTTGGATTAGATTATGACATTTAATATTATTTTATTTAATGAATAGTTAAAATAGTTAAAATCAAAGTTTAATAACTAAAACATTTTTAATATGGGGTTATACATAAGATAAATTCGACTATAAATATTCATTAGAAAGCTAAAAAGATTTCCTACATGATGGTATTTTATTTATAATTCTTAGACATTAAAGTATTTAATTTATTTATGACACAATGATGATGCAGTAATTATCTTATTAATGAAATATTGACATAATTGATGTTATAAACACCAAAATAAATGTAATTTGAGAATTTTTATGAATTCCAATAATTTTATAGGTTACTATGATATATTAGTGTTGATTTCATCAACTTGGTTCGAGCATTTAATTCTGTTATGACTTTCACAAAAATCATATATCAAATAGTGTCAAAATTGACACAAAATAGTTTTTAAATCAAATATTATATTACTAATTGTTATTTTATTCCTAAAAATCTAAGGTTCGGCCAAATGACTTAGATAAGGATATATATATTAATAATAAACAATTTGGGGTTCGTTTGGCATGTTATAGTAAGTTTATTAACCATATAGTGAAAGAAAACAAAAAGACACGGTAAAAGTTAAATTATTTAACTTAGAGTTAAATCTAATTGATAAGGTTAAAATAATACCCTAAACTTGTCTAAATTCTATTGGATGAGAGGATTTCGACCCATCCCCACCTTAGCCTCGAAATAAATCAATTTGGAGCTATTTAAAACCGAACTTGACTTTATAATAAAATAATATTTTTAGTTATTCCAAAGGTGCCCCTCTCCTCCCTTATAAAAGGGCACCTCCTCCCCCTCCTCCTCCCACCAATTTGAGCACTCAAGCTCGGCCAACTCCTGCCAAAATCTCTTCTCCACTTCCCTAGCAACATCCTAGAGGTTCTGGTCTTCCTCAAAGACGAATTTTAGTTCCCTAAGAGGAGGTCTCAAAGAGGCGCTTCAAAGAAGAGGTAATCACCGTTACCAATTCTTTCATCTTTATTTATTCTTCCACTTCTTCTTCTTAGGTTGTTTCATTATGAAGTAATAACATCAGTATCCCTCATATATGGATATGTTATTATAAGTATGAAACAACCCTATTTCACCATCTATCCATCCTACGGAAAAAGAAATCACCGCGCGTGCGTACGTACGGAATACCGTCTCCACGCCGTGGTGTAATCTATTTTCCGCCACCACATTAATTGGATGGGTATAATGGTTTAATGATTAACTACATATGATTATTATTAAGTGATATTGATACTGAAATAGTATACATACACTTCAACACAATTCCACGACCATGGGAACGATATCATCGCTCGTGCGTACGTACGGACTACCGTCTCCACGACGCGATGAGATTCATTCTCAATGATTAACCATTCATGAATGATTATAAAGTATATATAATAAGTTATAATGAAATATATGACATAATAATGATACTGGAATTATTTATATTTATATGTATGTCATCTACTTAATTCCATTCAATTCAATAAGGAAACGAAAACAGCGTTCATGCGTACGTACGGACTACCGTCTCCATGAACGGTGTATTTCTTTCCATTTACTGATTTATTATATATGTATATTCTGAATATATATATATAAATCATGTTTTATATTCTGTAATTAAGTAATAATGATCTATGTAATCATATGAATAATTACAAGTTAAAAACACGAACGACAAATGAGACGATTTTACCCAAAACGCTTCTTTAACATAAATTTACAAAAAAAACGGGTAATATAAAGTCATAAGTGGACCATATATGATATAATAACAATGAATATGATTCTGGAATAAGTCAATAACATGATTTAAATCATTATAAAGGAGGTTCGGACAGTTACAAAGCAAGTCGGACCTAAGGTAAGGGAAATATCACAATCTCATTTTTATCTGAGATTGTTTATACTTTAGTATTTACTGGGGTGTATTTTATCATCCACATCCATGTTTCCTGAATATGAAATATTATTTCCATCCACCTACAAATTTTTAAATCCAATTTTACCCTTCGGTGAGTTTTTAGTAAAAATTATTAAAGGAATCTTTTGACGTTTTTCATACGAGGTGCTTTTTTGACTTTTTCGACAAAAGTACAAAGAATGTTTTTTTTAACTTATATGGCATGAATGGATTTTTAAAACATTATTTCCAAGAAGCTTCCTTTACAAGTTTTCAAGTTTATTTTTAATCAACTTCTTTTATTTTAAAGTCGTATGACATGTTATGAAAGGAAAAATGTTTTTGAAGTAGAAAGGATATTTTCCTCAAGAATGGAGTTCAAGTATTTTATCAAAATTATTTTCCATCTAAGATAATAAAAGGGTTATGTTTTTATCCCTATTATTACATGGATTTGATTATGTTGTGATGGAAATATTTTTATGAATTCCTTTATCTTATATTAATTGTTTTATGATGTCATGTTGTTTAAGAATCCCATTTTTATTACATGGGTTACGCTATGATGTATGGTTTATGATTATGTGGCACACATAAGAAAGGATTCATTATAAGATGGGTGGGACCTATATGTCCCTCCAATGCATTGGGTAAAGATTTTATATCTCATGAGATATACATGGCTGAAATGGTAGGTTATACCGGTTCAGTGAAACAGGACTGAAACGAGGGTTACTCGATTCAGAAAGGGACTTTGTCCACTAAGATAGTCTTGACAATGCGTCTTGACTAACAAGAAATGATTCTCTATGATTATGTGTGTATGCCACAAAGTTTCATGTTTTAAGTTATGATTATTGGGATTTCATTTCACTACTATGATTTATCCCATGTTATGAAATTATGCTCTCTTTTGCAGGTTAAGATTTCCAAAAGTTATGTTCTTATGAATATGATGTGATTGATTTTTCTTTTGTATACCCTTACTGAGCATTTGAGCTCACCCTTTTATGTTTTCTTTTCCCCAGGATATAAAGAAAGGTTTTAGGTAAAAAAAGGGAAGATCTTTATAGGATATATTGAAGATCTTTCACCACGATTAGAAGATTACGTTCCGAGTTTCCAAAGACACTAAACTATTACGATCCTTGTGTGTGTGTTTTTGTTATGTACTAAGTATTCCGCAAATGTAATGTAATGTCCATGTAAGTCAGGCTTCGGGTCTCTACAGTTGGTATCAAAGGAAAGGTTTAGTCAACCTTTGGAAACTAGGATGCGAAAACGTTAGTGAGATCCCTAGAGATATTTCTAAGGTATGTCTAGGGATGTCCCTAAGGCTAAGTATACGTATAGGTTATAGTACTAGAATTACGCTAACGATCATAGAATTAAACCTAAGATGTTAGATATTGAGGGTACTCTCCCTTTATTATGTTGTTTTCCCTAACATGATTTTTGCCTCTCACACTATTCTTTTTGGGTTTTAGAAAATGGCTGGAAACAAGATGATTCACAATAATGGAGGATATGATGGACAATGGAATGATATTCTTCATGAGAAACCAAATGAAATGGGATTTGGAAGTCCAAACATCATTATTATGCCGAATCAGCAATCTCATAATATGATCAATAAAGTAAAAATTGGTAAGTTTCCTGACTCGACTAATAAGAGAAAGATGGAGTTCCACGATGATCATAGAGGAAAGAAAGTTCAATTTCCCCTATGTAAATCATGTGGGAAGAGGCATCAAGGAGAATGTTTCAAAGGAACTGGAAGATGCTTTGGGTGTGGAAAAGAAGGACACAAAGCAAGTAAATGCAAAGGAAAAGGTTCAGTTAACAACATGGATGAGGATAATGGTATTGCTACGACATCAACAATGGTTAAATGTTTTAAATGTGGAATGTATGGGCATTATGCAAACCAATGCCCTAAGGGAAAGTCTCATGAAGATAATCAGTATGGTCGTATGGGAAGTATTTATGTGGATGATGATGAAGAGACTACAAATGATATGTGAGATGAAAGAATTGTTGATGCTCGGTCAATGGTTTAAGAATGTAGTGGAATGATTACATGTTTATCATGTGTAATGTTGTATAAGTAATCTCATTGTACTATGGAATAAAGAGACATGTAAGGATTGTTACATTGTTGTCTGATTAATGTTACCAGTATCCATGAAAGGTTATTCAGATATTTTTGGAATGTAGATGATATGCGCATAATGTAGGGATAAGGAGAAAATTAAATGTTTGATAGTATTCATGAGCTCATGACTGATATAAGGAGAAGGTTATATCATGGTTTGAGTATAGAGAATTTTTGGATTTTGGTATGTGGAAAGAGTTAACTTTTAACTGCATTCATGATTTCACTAAGGTTCAATGGGTATTCATTCTTCAAGAGAATACATGATTAAGGCCTTTGAATGTTTGGAATGTGACCAACAAGACATATCTTATGATATATGGGGATCAACGACAGTATTAAATCTCTGGTAATCGTTTTCACTATATTATGAGAGTGGACTGCAGTATTATTGATAAGCCTAAAGATTGGAATGGATTATGTTAGAAATAAGTTAGTATTGTTTAAGGATCAAAGTTTTCTCGATATTATTGATGGGATGTTATAGTAATATAGTTTTAGAAAAAGGACAACCTGCAGGACGGGCGACAGACCATCGCTTCGGACAAGGCTGTGGGAATCGAACCCACAACCGAAGTGCGACTGGCCTTTATCGCCTACCACTGGCCTACAGGAAGTCCCTGTTTAGTAGAAACTAGTTTTATTATATTAAGCAGTATGATATATGAAGTATAAGTTCATTTTAGATGGACTTATGTATTTTTTGATAACTTTTCTAACCTTTTGAGACAGATGGAATAACCCATCATTCTTTCACATGATCTGTTAACACATCACGAATGACAAATTCAACTTCATTTCTTTAAGAGATGAAGTAGAAATTGTCCAAAGAACGACAAATAGTGAGACTATACCAAAATCACGAAAGTATTTCTTCTAATTCCAATTTCATCAACTTTAGGGAAATGATCTTGAAAACCAAAAATGTTGTCCTAGTGCTCTTATATCTGATTAATCAGATGGTACCTTAGATCGTCACAAATTTATGGATTTGTGATTGCTAGCTTTTCCATAGCCATGTTCTCTACCACTCTCCATCAGAACATGATGGTTAGATTTCTCTTCCATATCCATATTTTCACCTATGTGGAAACCCAGTGATTAGTTTATTTGGGTAACCGTTACATTTCATACTTTTTTTTTAAAGATAAATTTTGGTATTCCTTTTTACGGTGTGGGTTTCTATCAAAGAAACTTTCAAATAATAAACCATTTATAACCCCGACGAATTTCGAGGGCGAAATTCATTTTAAGGGGGGTAGAATGTAACACCCCGAGATTTTATGAAAAATATTCTTTTTAATTTCATTAATGTATTGTGTTATACACTACACCAAAAGGAGATTTCACAACACACATCTCTGACCTAGCTTGAATTACACGCAATCGCGACCTTCCACGATAGCGTGTGTTGTACGCAACACCACGTTTCGCTAAACAACGATATGCTATTAAGATATTATTAAAACTAGCCGTTATGAATAGTAATAACCACTTTTTGAAATTTTGTAAATTTTATTTTTCAAAATGGACTTCATTTATGGATTCGGAGTATCGAATTTAGCCTAAGGTGAAATTTTGGTACTTTTCGGATAACTTTCATATTTTGATGAATAGTGAAAATTACTAAATTTTAATTAAAAACAACTTTTTCAATCGAAATAATTAATAGTGATAAATTATTAATTTTAGTGGTTTTAAAGTATATTTAGAATATATTTTTACAATTTAATACAATGTTGGTCATTGGATGTAATTTCACATTTAAACCAGTTATAAACAAGTGTCAATCTTTTGATAGTTATTATGTCTTAAAAACACGCCTTTTGTTTTAACGACGGAAATTAATTTTTAAATTAGTTAATGCAACTGATATGTTTTGAATTTGGTAAAATAGACATCATTTTTGAGTTCATAATATCAAATATAGCTTAGGCCTAATTTTGGGTATTTTTCTGAAAACTTTCAATTTTTGATGAATAGTGAAACCACTAAGTGGTAGGTTAAAAACTGAATTTTGCATAAAACTTAATTTTACCGCTTCTGTGAATGGAATTTCGAAAATCCGACAGACACGGTTAATATCAAGGACTAAAATGTGGTTCAATGAGATGAAAATAATTTTTGGTGAATAGTAACTTTTTACTTTTTTTTACCACGGTTAATAGTAAATAGGGTAACTAAGGGTAAATATGATATTACTATTACCCTAACACATGTCCTAATTCTATTGGATAAGTGTAATTCGACCAAAGAAAACCTTATGAATATAATATGACCATTTAGGCCCACTTGGATTAGATTATGACATTTAATATTATTTTATTTAATGAATAGTTAAAATAGTTAAAATCAAAGTTTAATAACTAAAACATTTTTAATATGGGGTTATACATAAGATAAATTCGACTATAAATATTCATTAGAAATCTAAAAAGATTTCCTACATGATGGTATTTTATTTATAATTCTTAGACATTAAATTATTTAATTTATTTATGACACAATGATGATGCAGTAATTATCTTATTAATGAAATATTGACATAATTGATGTTATAAACACCAAAATAAATGTAATTTGAGAATTTTTATGAATTACAATACTTTTATAGGTTACTATGATATATTAGTGTTTATTTCATCAACTTGGTTCGAGCATTTAATTCTGTTATGACTTTCACAAAAATCATATATCAAATAGTGTCAAAATTGACACAAAATAGTTTTTAAATCAAATTTTATATTACTAATTGTTATTTTATTCCTAAAAATCTAAGGTTCGGACAAATGACTTAGATAAGGATATATATATTAATAATAAACAATTTGGGGTTCGTTTGGCATGTTATAGTAAGTTTATTAACCATATAGTGAAAGAAAACAAAAAGACACGGTAAAAGTTAAATTATTTAACTTAGAGTTAAATCTAATTGATAAGGTTAAAATAATACCCTAAACTTGTCTAAATTCTATTGGATGAGAGGATTTCGACCCATCCCCACCTTAGCCTCGAAATAAATCAATTTGGAGCTATTTAAAACCGAACTTGACTTTATAATAAAATAATATTTTTAGTTATTCCAAAGGTGCCCCTCTCCTCCCTTATAAAAGGGCACCTCCACCCCATCCTCCTCCCACCAATTTGAGCACTCAAGCTCGGCCAACCCCTGCCAAAATCTCTTCTCCACTTCCCTAGCAACATCCTAGAGGTTCTGGTCTTCCTCAAAGACCAATTTTAGTTCCCTAAGAGGAGGTCTCAAAGAGGCGCTTCAAAGAAGAGGTAATTACCGTTACCAATTCTTTGATCTTTATTTCTTCTTCCACTTCTGCTTCTTAGGTTGTTTCATTATGAAGTAATAACATCAGTATCCCTCATATACTGATATGTTATTATAAGTATGAAACAACCCTATTTCACCATCTATCCATCCTACGGAAAAAGAAATCACCGCGCGTGCGTACGTACGAAATACCGTCTCCACGCCGTGGTGTAATCTATTTTCCGCCACCAAATTAATTGGATGGGTATAATGGTTTAATGAGTAACTACATATGATTATTATAAAGTGATATTGATACTGAAATAGTATACATACATTTCAACACAATTCCACGACCATGGGAACGATATCATCGCTCGTGCGTACGTACGGACTACCGTCTCCACGACGCGATGAGATTCATTCTCAATGATTAACCATTCATGAATGATTATAAAGTATATATAATAAGTTCTAATGAAATATATGACATAATAATGATACTGGAATTATTTATATTTATTTGTATGTCATCTACTTAATTCCATTCAATTCAATAAGGAAACGAAAACAGCGTTCATGCGTACGTACGGACTACCGTCTCCATGAACGGTGTATTTCTTTCCATTTACTGATTTATTATATATGTATATTCTGAATATATATATATAAATCATGTTTTATATTCTGTAATTAAGTAATAATGATCTATGTAATCATATGAATAATTACAAGTTAAAAACACGAACGACAAATGAGACGATTTTACCCAAAACGCTTCTTTAACATAAATTTACAAAAAAACGGGTAATATAAAGTCATAAGTGGACCATATATGATATAATAACAATGAATATGATTCTGGAATAAGTCAATAACATGATTTAAATCATTATACAGGAGGTTCGGACAGTTACAAAGCAAGTCGGACCTAAGGTAAGGTAAATATCACAATCTCATTTTTATCCGAGATTGTTTATACTTTAGTATTTATTGGGGTGTATTTTATCATCCACATCCATGTTTCCTGAATATGAAATATTATTTCCATCCACCTACAAATGTTTAAATCCAATTTTACCCTTCGGTGAGTTTTTAGTAAAAATTATGAAAGGAATCTTTTGACGTTTTTCATACGAGGTGCTTTTTTTACTTTTTCGACAAAAGTACAAAGAATGTTTTTTTAACTTATACGGCATGAATGGATTTTTAAAACATTATTTCCAAGAAGCTTCCTTTACAAGTTTTCAAGTTTATTTTTAATCAACTTCTTTTATTTTAAAGTCTTATGACATGTTATGAAAGGAAAAATGTTTTTGAAGTAGAAAGGATATTTTCCTCAAGAATGGAGTTCAAGTATTTTATCAAAATTATTTTCCATCTAAGATAATAAAAGGGTTATGTTTTTATCCCTATTATTACATGGATTTGATTATGTTGTAATGGAAATATTTTTATGAATTCCTTTATCTTATATGAATTGTTTTATGATGTCATGTTGTTTAAGAATCCCATTTTTATTACATGGGTTACGCTATGATGTATGGTTTATGATTATGTGGCACACATAAGAAAGGATTCATTATAAGATGGGTGGGACCTATATCTACCTCCAATGCATTGGGTAAAGATTTTATATCTCATGAGATATACATGTCTGAAATGATAGGTCATACCGGTTCAGTGAAACAGGACTGAAACGAGGGTTACTCGATTCAGAAAGGGACTTTGTCCACTAAGATAGTCTTGACAATGAGTCTTGACTAACAAGAAATGATTCTCTATGATTATGTGTGTATGCCACAAAGTTTCATGTTTTAAGTTATGATTATTGGGATTTCATTTCACTACTATGATTTATCCCATGTTATGAAATTATGCTCTCTTTTGCAGGTTAAGATTTCCAAAAGTTATGTTCTTATGAATATGATGTGATTGATTTTTCTTTTGTATACCCTTACTGAGCATTTGAGCTCACCCTTTTATGTTTTCTTTTCCCCAGGATATAAAGAAAGGTTTTAGGTAAAAAAAGGGAAGATCTTTATAGGAGATATTGAAGATCTTTCACCACGATTAGAAGATTACGTTCCGAGTTTCCAAAGACACTAAACTATTACGATCCTTGTGTGTGTTTTTTGTTATGTACTAAGTATTCCGCAAATGTAATGTAATGTCCATGTAAGTCAGGATTCAGGTCTCTACAGTGGAGGTGGTCGTGGTCAGCTTCATGCTCTAGCGTTGCCATCTCCAGGCGATCCAGACGTCGTCCGAGGTACCCTTTGCTTGTTTTCTACCTTGGTGTATGCCTTGTTTGATTCAGGAGCAACACACTCCTTTATATCGCCTACCCTTGTCCATGCTTTGGGACTTGAGGTAGAGAGGCTTCCAGTGCCCTTGGCGTTGACTACGCCAGTTGGAGGTCGAGCTAGCTTGTTTGAAGTATGTAGAGACTGTGAGCTAGTGTTGGGGCAGCACCGCTCTTGGGGAGATTTCCTATGTTTACGAATACAACCATATGATGTCATCCTCGGCATGGATTGGTTGTATTCGGTGTAGGCTATTGTGGATTGCTACAGGAAGAAGGTCATTTTCTTTGATGAAGATGGAGAGAAAGTGGTTTTTGTTGGTGAGAGAGATCCTCGGATGAGTCATAGACGAGTTTCATCCTTATCATCCATGATGGCAGGGATGATGCTGAGTTCTTTAGAGGTTCAACAGTTGGCGTTTCCTAGGGTCATAGAGGAGTACCCTGATGTCTTTCCAATAGAGGTTGTATCCTTACCCCCTCGACGAGAGATCGAGTTTGGGATCGAGCTACAGCCAGGAGTGTCTCCTATCTCTATGTCTCTGTATAGGATGGCCCCTTCTGAGTTACAAGAGCTACGTATTCAGCTTGATGGTCTGTTGCAGTGTGGTTTTGTTCGGCCAAGCGTGTCACCGTGGGGTGCACCAGTTTTGTTTGTGAAAAAGGCTGACGGTAGTTTGCGATTGTGTGTCGATTATCGTCGATTAAACAAAGTGACAATAAAGAATCACTATCCTCTTCCACGGATTGATGACCTATTCGATCAATTGAAGGGTGCAAATTGGTTCTCAAAGATCGACTTGCGGTCAGGATATCATCAGATGCGTGTAAAGGATGAGGATATCCCGAAGACTGCTTTCCGTTGTCGTCATGGGCATTATGAGTTTGTTGTAATGCCATTCGGCGTGACGAATGCTCCAGCTGTTTTCATGGGGTTGATGAATGCTGTGTTCCGTGAATTCCTGGACAAGTTTGTTGTGGTTTTCATCGATGACATCCTTGTGTACTCCACATCTGAAGAAGAGCATACAGAGCATCTACGAGCCGTTTTGGGAGTTCTTCGCCAACATCAGTTGTTTGGGAAGTTGTCCAAGTGTGAGTTCTGGGCTCAAGAAGTTCGTTTCTTAGGGCATGTTGTGTCCCAACAGGGAGTAGCTGTGGATCCTTCGAAGATAGAAGCAGTAGTGTCTTGGGCAGCCCCCAAGACTGTGTCAGAGGTGCGAAGTTTCCTTGGTCTCGCAGGCTATTATAGGAGGTTTGTAGCCAATTTCTCCCGAGTTGCGACTCCTCTGACAGCTTTGACCAAGAAGGATCAAGCGTTCATATGGACTGATCAGTGTCAGGCAGCTTTCGAATATCTAAAGGAGAAGTTGGTAAGTGCTCCAGTCCTTTGTCTTCCAGTAGAGGGAGTCATGTTTGATGTTTTCTGTGATGCTTCACATCTGGGGCTAGGCTATGTTCTCATGCAGCAGAGGTCATTTGTTTCTTATGGGTCTCAGCAGTTGCATCCCCATGAACGCAACTATGCCACCCACGATCTTGAGTTGGCAGCCGTGGTGTTTGCTCTGAAGTTGTGGATACATTACCTCATTGGTGAGCACTTTGTGGTTTTCACCGATCATAAGAGTTTGAGGTATGTTTTCTCCCAACGTGACTTGAACTTGAGGCAGCGTCGGTGGATGGAGTTCTTGCAGGAATACGACTTTGAAATATCGTATACACCTGGAAAAGGGAACATTGTAGCTGATGCATTAAGCCGAAAGTCATGTAATGATGTTGTGCGTGAATTTGGTGATTCCTGGAGAGTGATGGAAGAGCTAGCAGCTTGCATCTTGATATGGAAGAGGTTGGAGGTAAAGTTTGTCTTTTCCAGATGACGGTGCAGTCATCTCTGATGCAGAAGGTGGAAGAGTCTCAGTTGGGCGATCTAGAGGTGGAAGTTTGGAGAGACAGAGTTGTTTGTGGGGAGGCCCCTGATGGTTGGTCGGAGGATGAACAACACCGAGTGTTATATCATGGCAGGCTTTTTGTTCCCTTGGCGATGCGCGAGACGGTTCTCTGAGAGTTCCATAGTTCACCCTTGGCAGTACATCCTGGTGTGACGAAGATGTACCGATCCTTAAGGAGTCAATTCTGGTGGACTGGGCTGAAACGTATGGTTGCAGAGTGTGTGTCTCGATGTTTAGTCTGCCAGAAGGTGAAGGCCGAACACCGTGTTCCTGGTGGTCTTCTCCAGCACTTAGAGATTCCTCAGTGGAAGTGGGAGGACATCTCAATGGACTTTGTTACAGGTTTACCTCGATCTCCGGGAGGACATGATGCTATATGGGTGGTAGTGGATCGTTTAACTAAATCGGCCCACTTCATAGCAATCAAGGAGTCGAGCTCAGTGGAGGTTTTGTCGAGGCAGTATCTGGAAGAGGTGGTGAGGGTTCACGGAGTTCCTAAGACGATAATTTCTGATCGAGATCCTCGTTTTACCTCTAGGGTGTGGAGAGGTCTCCAGCATGCTTTTGTCTCTCAACTATGCCTTAGCACTGCTTTTCATCCTCAAACAGATGGTCAGACAGAGCGAACAATCCAGACTCTTGAAGACATGTTGCGCTCTTGTGTTCTTGATTTTGGAGGTTCATGGGTGAAGCACTTACCCTTGGTAGAGTTCACTTACAATAATAATTTTCACTCTACCATCGGTATGGCGCCGTTTGAAGCCTTGTATGGCCGGCCATGCCGTTCTCCGTTGTGCTGGACTGGGGTCGGAGAGTCAGCAATTCTCGGACCAGAACTAGTGCAGAATACAACAGAGATGGTTCAAGTGATTCGTGAGAGGATGAAGACAGCACAGGATCGTCAGAAATCATATGCTGATCAAAGAAGGAGACCCTTAGAGTTTAATGTTGGGGATTATGTGTTTCTAAAGGTGACTCCCTGTCGTGGGCAGCGAAGGTTTGGTCGGGAAGTACGCTTTCTCCCCGTTTTGTTGGGCCTTTCTAGGTGTTAGCTCATGTTGGATGTGTGGCGTATCGAGTAGCACTTCCCCCTCAAATGAGTCGGATACATGATGTTTTCCATGTATCGCAGCTCCGTCGTTACCTTCATGATGAGTCTCATGTTATCGATTGGGGAGAGATCGATATTGATGATGATGCAACCTTCGAGGAGCGACCTGTGGAGATCCAAGACCACAAGGAGAAGGTGTTGCGTGGGCGATCTATCCCCTTAGTTCGTGTCTTGTGGCGACACGGTGGCATGGAGGAGAGTACCTGGGAGCGTGAGTCACAGATACGTGCTCAGTACCCAGAGTTGTTTAATGTTTAACTCCTTTCATGTAATGATGTTTCCTCTCTGGTTGGACCTTTCATGTTTTATTTATGTACCTTTGATGTGATGTTATGTTTGAATTGTTTGAGTATGGATTGTTTGTTCCCATACTCCCGGATGTCGTAGTTTTGTTCCAGATTTCGAACAACTCATGGTGGTTTTCCCCTGAGAGGTATCTTATGGGGTGGTTGTTTGGACCCCTCTTTTCTTCTGGGTTGGTTTTTAATTCTCGAGGATGAGAATGTTTTGAGAGGTATCTAATGTAATGGCCCGGACCTCTCCGGTCCCTTACTTTGTGGAATTTTGGTGTTGGAGGTGTTCCGGGAGGCCAAGGGGACTTATTCCCAACACTTTTCCAATTTTCCAGTTTTGTGAACAGTGTTTCCAATTTTATGAACAGTAACAGATCGGTCTCACCGATCGGTCTGACAGATCGGTCTCACTGATCGGTCGGACAGATCGGTCTCACCGATCAGTTTCACAGATCGGTGTGACAGATCGGTTTCACAGATCGGTCTGACAGATCGGTTTCACAGATCGGTCTGACAGATCGGTCTCACCGATCGGTGTGACAGATCGGTCTCACCGATCGGTGTGACAGATCGGTCTCACCGATCGGTGTGACAGATCGGTCTCACCGATCAGTTTCACAGATCGGTGTGACAGATCGGTTTCACAGATCGGTCTGACAGATCAGTTTCACAGATTGGTCTGACAGATCGGTTTCACAGATCGGTGTCACAGATCGATTTCACAGATCGGTCTCACAGATCAGTTTCATAGATCGGTGTGACAGATCAGTTTCACAGATCGGTCTGACAGATCGGTTTCACAGATCGGTGTGACAGATCGGTTTCACAGATCGGTGTGACAGATCGGTTTCACAGATCGGTCTGACAGATCGATCTCACAGATCAGTTTCAGAGATCGGTGTGACAGATCGGTTTCACAGATCGGTTTCATAGATCGGTGTGACAGATCAGTTTCACAGATCGGTTTCATAGATCGGTTTCACAGATCGGTTTCATGTACAGTAATGGTGGGTGAACAGTGTTTCCAGACTCCTACAGTTTTGCCCCTTTTGACGTTTCTTTTGACGTAAAATAATTTTAAAGACTTATTTTAAGGGCTTCTAAGGCCATTTAAAATGCCATAAATCCTATATTAATTATTCCTAAGGCTTGGAATATTTTACTTGGTCAAACCGTGTGGGTTAATGCGATCCGTTTTTAATGGAGAATTAACCGGATCTTAAACCGTCGCCCCATTTAATCTTCAAAAAGTGAGGAGATATAATTCTCCCTTGTTCTTTCCATTTTTTCTCAGCTAAGAGACACTATAACCTTTCAATCCTTTCCGTAGGAGTTGAACAATCAATCTTTACCCTGAGGATTGGTTCTGTTCTGTTTTGGATGCAACTGAGCCGTGTCGATCAATCTTCGATATAAGGTATGTTGTATCGTCATTCTTTTGGGGTTCATCTTCTCCTATCCTCTTTTCCATAATTATACCATGTATTCTCCAAGATTCTAATGGGTTTTCTTGGGTTTGGTTGGAACTGTCATACCACAGCATCCTCCGGTGGATGCAGTTGTCGCGAGGGGAGGATCGTGACCTGTTGTGTGGATAAAGAACGTGAGGAACTGTTTGAGGTAGGGGATTCATGGCTTCTCTAATTGTATATGTTCAATCGTAGAATTAGCATGATTTATCCCTTTGGATCACAATGAAATTGACCTAATTAAATACTTGAACCGGATTAAAAGAATTGGTTGATCGCATGTTGTTGCTTATTACCGTGATAACGGTTTGCCTTATGTTTTCCTAGATATAGTGATATCTATTTTTTCTTTGATTTGTTGTTCGTTCAGGATAGAAATTGATAATGAACGTAAAGCCGAAATTAATTGTTAATTAATTGGCTAAAGATAAGGAGGCATGTAAATTAATCTGGTTATTGCCGTTGTAGTAGTTGTAATAATTTGAGGATAATCAAATTAGGGAAGTAAGCATGGTTGTTTAAATGTGATAGCTTTCTGATTAGGTATCCATGATTGGAACCTACGAATAACAAATCTGTTAATTCAATATGGATTAGAGAACAGATTATGTGGGAATTTCAAAAGGGTTCTGAGTTACTCGCTTGCTTGTAAGGATGAATGCCTTGTGGTTTGGAGCTTGAGTGCTCATTTTTGTATGAAGGCTAAATGCCTTGTTAAAGGGACGAGATCCCATTTTGTGATCTTTGATTTCCTGCTGCTTGTGATTTGATGTGAGCCTGAATGGCTGTTGTGATATGTGGAGGTATGGGGACTTGTGGTTGTGGCAGCGGATGATGCCTAGTGTGGCGAGATGCATCAGTTTATGCATGTGGGTGTCGGGGAGGACACTAGGGGTGATGGAATGGGATGGATGTGGTTGCTGGTTGCTTGCGGTTTTCTTGAATGTTAATCTACTTTTCTTTTCCCCACTGCTCAAGGCAGCTGGTCTTGCTACCCTTCTTCCGAAGGAGGCGAAGACGCGTGGGGTATTCCACGTGCTTTCCGTGTTTATCCTCTCGAGGGAGAAGGGGTATATGCTCTTTCTATAGGCGGCAAAGACTCGACGGGTAGTATATCTATTCACCGTGTTGAGCCTCCCTTGTGTTTAGAAGCATAGGATGTTTTTCTAGAATGCCTGGGAATGTGGAAAAGTAATTCTATAATGAATGTTTGATTAAATGGTGAAAATCCACGGGGATGGAGATACTGGAATTTAAAGGTAATGTGAATCTTAAAAAGGAGCAGTTGTTTTTGAATGTGATGCCAATTCAGTTTAATGTGGAATTGTTCATTCTTAATTAATGTTTAAAGAATTAATTAATGTACAGTGGAACTGATAAAATGAGAACGGAGTAATCTAATAAATCTCTTCAAATGTTTGTGTGCTTATAGGATACCTAGTCTTAGAAGTAGCAGCCTGGAGTCTGAGAGACGTTAGCTGTAGTTGTATCTAAGACTAGGTAATGCCCATAGTGTGGATGTGAGTTACTTATATATTCTGTACTTTTTTTGTTTCTATACGCTACTCCACCCTGTCGGTAAGGGCAACTGACACCCCGGGGATTCTGAGCCCTGGGGGGGTGTTTTCCCCAACATTCTGATGGGAGGTTGAATGGCTGACTACCCCCTTTGGCTCCGCTCTCTTCTCTTGGTAGATACTTGTGCCATGAGGCACATCGGTTAGTTACCCCATATATGTGTGTAGAGGGCTGTAATGGCTTGTGGTTATTCACACACATATATTCTGGATATAGTATCCTACGGACTACTATAGGTGTAACGTGTATAGGCTATGATGGCTTGAGGATCCTTACTCGGAGTATGGGCTGTAATGGCTTGAGGTATTATACCCGACGTATGATACACGTTATGCGAGCTGTGGTGGCTCCCAGAAATTACCTGGTTACATTTGGTTGTGAGGACGGTGTGGTGCTTCGCCCAGGTGTCTGCGGGCAAGCCTATGTGGTGCACGAGGTGCAGATTGTGGAGCTTAGCCCAGGTGTCTGCGGGCAAGCCTTTGGAGAGAGATGCACAGGACGTATGTCGTTGGGGAAAAGCGACAAACCAGTGGAGAAGTAGTAGCGGGGTACCCTTGATATTCTTTACTATATGCTATATTCTTGTATGCATTACTTGGTGAGAGTAGCCATGGTGAGGTTGGGAACTTAGTATACATGTTTATGTAACGAGTTAGTTTCACTTGTTGTTCACTGGGCTTTAGCATGCTTTCTTTACTTTTGCACGAGAGGCTTGGGGAGGATCCTACTGAGTATACTGTTATACTCACCCTATGTACATATAAACTGTTTTTCAGGTCACTTGGAGCAGGTTGGAGGTCAAGCTGGTTACTTCTAGCTTGTGGTTGGAGGAGGAGCTGTTCGGGCTTGTGGTCGCTGTCGTTTTACTTTCTTTTGGGTATTTTTAGTTTCCCCTTTCAGTTGTAGTACTTTTGCATGACATTTCATATATGTACTTGGTTTCCTTTTATATATCAGTTCTGAGTTGGAGTTGATTGGAGTCTATTCTATCTCTCTCTTATGCATGTGTTCTCTTAGAGGGTAATGCCTCCCATTTGTATGTTATTATACCCTTGGTGCTAGTCGCCAACCCGGGGCCTACTGGAGGTGGGACTCGGGGGTCATTATCTCCCTTTTCACATTGCCAGCCCAGGAGGGGTACACTTTGTGGGGAGGGGGTCGTGACAATTTTTGTTTTCAAGGATCATTATGGAAAGTTAAAAAGTAATATTTTATATTTCAATAATTATCATATTATAATAAATTACATATTGTTTCATTAAATATACTTATATATAATCAATGTGGTGTGGTGATGAAAACAGAGTCACATCGCTTTGTGATGGTGATAGTCAACATATACGAGAACAATGTTATCATATTTTAGTTAGCAAAAATGTAAGAAATAAAATGATATATTAAAAATTAATGAATGGTTAATATTTTTTTAATATATTAATTATTTAATTTATATAATATTTATTTATTGTCTTTATCCTGATTACTTTCCATGTAAAGAATTAGTGAAAAATGAATCAGATCTCCTCATCAGGCAATAGTCCTATGTACACATGAGCGACATTATCGTATCCCCTCACGTATGTAAATTAAAAAATTTATATGTGATGTAATGAATATAGTGGTTTAATTATGTTATTTATATCATATATGTATACTTTATATCTGTCATCATCCCAAACCATGATAGGTGGTAATGAAAAACAAATGAAATCAGTTCGTGAAGCGGTAGTCTGCCAAACACAAGATGATAATTTTATAAACCAATTGATTTTAGTGGAAATGTTTGTAGTACATTACCATGAAATAATAGAGTCTAAGAATATGGAATATAATTATGTTATTATATCTTCATGGTTTAAAAATAATTGATTAATGTTTAGCAATAAATAAAATAAAAACGCTTACTAAAGAACACTACTTCTTATTTGGGTAACCTCCATAAATTCTCACTAAATGTATTCATAGGATAGATTTATACCCATAGTAAGACCTATATTATGAGAGTGGGGAATTTGGGGAGTGATTTGGGTTGTTATTGTCTAATCAGAATGGATTGATTGTGTGAAGAAGATAGGGGACATGTGGCCTTTTATAAGCATGGTGAGTGACACATTTGTAATTTTGAAAAGAAAAAGGGGTACCAACGGTTTCAGCATGATAAAGGTAAAAAATGTGTTATTTTATACAATTACACATTAGAGGGTCGATATATTTCCATAAAATATATTTTATACAAGTTTTTATTTCATTTTAACCCATATCTTTTTAACCCCCAGTAAATCCGTTTTTACCTTAATCGATGTACTTACATTTTTCCTATATTTAATATACATTATGAAGGAAAATTAATTTGAAATTATAAGTCAATATAAATTATTATGGTTTGGAATATAGTATCCATTTTCAAAAATCAATTCATGTAATTGGTAAAATTTAATATAAAATTAATTCTAAAGATATGATGAGAAAGAAGATTTTCATGGAGAAAATTTTCAAAACATTACAATATCTTTATATAAAAATTAATTTTTAATATTATTACAATGAAATAAATTAAATTAATTACTATATAATTGAACTGATATTAATTTATATCCAATTTTAAATATTATTTATCTTTATAAATATTTTAAACAAAAGGTATGTTTTCCATTAAATTTTACCATTTTTCAGTATATATTGAAACATGAAACATTTCTGAAAATTCCAAAAATTACCCTATGATAATTATTATTTTACGATTTCAAAAATGTTTTTCATTTTATCAAATTATTTTAAAACGTTTTTAAAAAATAATATTAAAATATGTTTAAAAATAGTGACGAAACCATCTATGAAAAATTACAATATTTGATTAAAAAGATCTTTTTATTTTAAATTATTATCACATTATTTATATTAAAAGGATAAAAATAATTTTATTAATTTATTTAATACAATTTATAGCCTATAATTTAATTTTTAGGTTATAATGGTATACTAAATTATGGTTCATTTCTAACCAGGGATGTGTGTTCCGCATGACATTAAAAAGATTAATTTTAATGAAATATATTTTAGGGTTGTTTAAGCTCGTTGTTGTCACTCACAAGAGATATAAAATATAAATTTCTCATTTTATAATCTTTGGGTGTTACATTAAAAAATCAAAAACTCATTCCCATAGAAATAAAAATTTTACATTATATATTGAAATCCAAACCATTCTATATACAATATCATTGTCAATAATAGGTATACAAATAATGGTTGAATATTGTCTATGTCCATACATCATAATGGGTACTAACTAGAATATCCTTATGCAATAACATTTTCCCTAAGAGTTTTGAAAACAATTCCCTTCATATAGATATATGGAATGAATTAATGTTTATGGAATACATATATGAAATATAAGTGTAATAAGATCCCAAATAAAATAAATCACTAGCTAAATTGGAGTTTAAATATATGGTATAAACTAAGAATAATTTAGGAACATAAAATTCAGTTATAGTAATAAGTTAATCATATCATCCTTGCTTGGATTCTTCTATGGTAGGATACCTTGAGGTTTAGGTAATTGGTTCAAATAATTTTCCATCTCCCAATAGTTAAAGAACTAGATAACATAGTTCCTTTCCTTTCTATGAATTCATATACTAGATGGAACTTATCTTCCACTATTAAAAACTGATCATTCTTTTAAATAATTTTCTTGGATGTATCTTTCAATGGTTATAAAATTGTGGAACTCACATCCTTCCCTTCTTCTTCCTTGACGTGTTTCTTTTTCCTTTTTGTTCATCCGACATCTTCTTTTTTAATTTCCCTTAAATACATAAAACCTAGAAAATTTATACTCTATCATGATGTCACCTAATACTATATAATCATAAAATGGATAAAATTGATATGCAAGCTCCCTTTAAAGGATCATATTAATCCTTTCAATGAAAAGATAAATCTTTTATTCTCAATTTCATATGTAATTTATTACATGAGTTGTTAATATTGTCAATTTAGACTCATATTCGGAAACAAATTCTACTTCCTTCTACTTTTTTTGAGGAACTTCCTGTCCACATCATATTGTTATTCTAGATAAAAATTTTCCTGATAGAATGTACAATTAATATTTATCTATTCTATACATTATATTTCAAAGCCTTAGTTGTGTTGTTTGATGAAAACCACCACAGATCATAATCACCATTAAAATATTTCACAAATAGGATAACTACGTCCCTTTCACCACTTCCTAAATCCTAGAATATCTTTTCAATAAACTCAATCCATTTCTCGTCTACCAGTGGATTAGTACCTGAATTAATGAATGTAGTCATTTTGTCTCATAATATGACCCAAAATATGTTAATATTACTATATAATAATAGGTTTATTCATAAGATCGAGGTTATTTGTCATAACCAGAGAATGTTTCCTTAATATGTCTATTATTTTCTCATTTCCAACACAAGTTATATTGAATTGTGTATAAAGTGAATCCCTATATTGAATATAGGTGTTGATATGATTTCTATTTATTTTACTAGATTCCATTTCTATGAAATGGAATAAGCACAATATTCTCAAAACCTCATGAATATTGATAAAATAAATAAAAATCACTAAAAATTTCTCAAATATTAAAAGGTTTTATCATAATTCCAGGTTATATTGTTATTCTAAATTCTAGTTTCCATGAATACTACAAAATTTACCTTTATACCAACTATAATGACCCTGAAATGAGTAACTGAAAACAACTATATAAATTATTATATTACTGAAAGATAAAAGGAATCACAATATTAAGCATTGATTTTTTATTAGTCTTTTCATACTACATACATATATGATTTAATTATAACAAAAGAAAAAAATAAATCATAGAATTAGAAACATTATTGTATCCGTGAAAATAATTCATAGTTCCCTTCTTTATATCAAGGTTTAAGGGAAAAATTATTAAGGGTGAGATCAAATAAATACTAATTCAAATATTATAATGAAAAAATCATGGGTATACAATGCCAAATTAATTGGTAGAGTAGGCAATAAATACATATTCTATTTAATTAATTACATGAGCTTTTGTAAAATATGCATGGATAATTTCAACATAACAACAAACTATGTAATAATAAATGAAATCTAAATTAAATAAATTCATAATTTTGGTTGTAATTACCATTATTAAATTCCTAATTCCACAAAATCATGAGACTTACCTTCAATGAATTATAATAAAAAAATTTAATGAATTGGTAAGTGTACACCAAATACCCCAAAAAATCGAGACAAATCTTTTTCTCATTATATATATTGATTCATTGAGGGGTTTTCTATGAACATTCCCCATATATCACATAAATATATACAATTAATTCATCATATATTCAATCAATAATATTTATTATAAGTAATATAACTTATTGACCAATCGAAATCCATAATGAATAAAGAACACAGAACATAAATATTTCCACTATAAATGAAATAACATTCATAATAATATTACTTAAAATAAAAATATAAATTGAAATGCATTGTTTTTGAGATAATATAAAAGTAGTATAAATTATAATAATCAATTCCATGATAACGAAAATATGGAGCCAAAATGGAAAATTATTATCCATGGAATAATGGAGACCGATTGAGAACAAGATCATAAGAAATTTAATGATCATTAAAAAAAATATATTCCATAAATTATTAGAACATGATAGAAGACAATCAGTTATTAAAAAATAATGGTTTGAAAAAAGGAAAGAATTTTATATTTTGGGAGGAAAAGTTATGTGAAACATTGCAAATAACTTTCATAAATTATTCTGTAACACTATTGTAAAAATGAGTTTGTAAATCATTTACAAAATTCTATTCAAACTTTTAGAAAATAATTCATTTTTATTTTAATATTAAAACTGAAAATAATTTAATAATGGGAAAAAGGATTTTATTTTAATACCAAAAAAATATTAGTGGAGTAAAAATATAAAATAATTTATATGAAGGATAGAAATGTTATTTATGTTGTATACATTAGATAGATCATTTTGTTCATACTTCTGTAAAAAGTTAAAATTTACTTGTTTGCAAAAAATAAAATTATTATTTTTAATCCTTAGTAATGAATGTAGAAGGTTTTATAGATATAATTTTTGGTATAATTTAATCTTTAATAGAAAATTTCCACAAAAAACTAGATTTATTTGGACATGTTTAATAATTATTCCTATCCCAAAATAACAAATAAGTTCAGTTCTGATTAAAAAATTTCATTTATTATTTTTCAATACCAAGGAGATGATAATTTTTTTTAAAAAACAAGATAACCCCGTATATTACTAGAGTAGAATAAAATATATTGGTTTTATGAAGGTAAAGTATATTCAATCCTCCAATAATAATGTTAAACATGAACACTCCCAAATAAGTGTGTGATTTTAATTTAAACCATTATGAATTTCATGAAATTCGAATAAAAATATGTGAAAAGAGAAAAAATGAATTTTAAATTCAAAAAAAAATTAATAAACAACAATTCATGTTATAATATTTCTATGTTTATATTTATACATAAATAAAAAATAAATTAGGTGTATAATAAAAATTTTGCATCAATGGAATTGAATTGAGATGAAAAAAAATTATCTTGGATTCATTCATGGTTTGAAAAATTATATCCTACAAAATAATCAATTTAAATTTACTATATACTTTTTTAAGAAAAATTGATATCTATATTAAATTTTAAAGGTCCTTTTATAATCATTTTCATCAACTTGAATAGTTCATTCTTACATCGACCGCTTATGGATGTTTGATCAATTTCTCCAAAATTAATACGGTAGACTGGTCATGGTTAAATGTTTTAAAAAATGGTTACATCATCTAAAAATATTTAATAATATCATAAATTTAATTTTTTATTCATATATAGAGTTTCAAAATCAACCTCATGTGGTGGTAATATAAAAAACTTACATCCTTTTGTAGAGATGGTAGTTTACAGTTAAGAATGAGTGATGATTCCAATTTCAAGAAAATGAAAGTGTAATGTTATATTATATATTATATTTAATGAATCAAATTTTTTTCATAAATATAATATATATTAATTAACTTAAAATTATAATCATGCATAATATATGGGGGAGAAAATGGATCACACACCTACCTTGATACGGTAGTCTGTATGTACACACGGGTGGTGTTTTAATTTTCTATTCGATGAAAGAGGTATTAAATAAGGATGTAAAATAAAAATAAAAATAAAAATCATATTATGGTAAATATAATTATTTAATTATTCAAAATTTTTGTTGAATATTCGGAGGAGGTCTAGGCAGAAAGGAACTTGAAAAATATCAGTAATAACATATTCCACTTCTCTTGGTTACCTCATTCTAATTAGACCTTAAGACTTCATGAAGTCGTATTTTGAGAATAAAAACCCATGATTCATGAAAAATAATGGTGGGATGGTATTTGGGATAGGCTTGGTTGATCTAACTAGCTCATAGATTGTGGAGAAGTGAGGGTAGGATGTTCCCTTTTATAAGTGTTGTGGATGCATGGCCTCTAATATTAAGACCATTAAAATAAAAAATTTTCACTTCCATTGGAAAGTGAATTCAAATGGGATAAATTTTAAATATAGTATGATATAGGATTTAAATAAATTGAACCAATTGGATTTTGAAATGATTTTATTTTATTTAACCGTTTTCTCTTTAGTTTAACACCATTGATAATCCTCTTCATCACTAACAATAATGACATCTTTTGAAAAGATTTTCTCTTAATTATTTCAAAAAATTAGTCTTACAACATTATAAAATGTCAATAATTCTATTTCCATGTATTTTATCAATTTAAAAATATTAAATTCCTAGAATTGGTTGAAAATACATTTAATATAATTTCACAAAACACAATGATTTTTTTAGAAAATTGATTTCAATAAAAAAATCACATTCTAATAAAAAACATGTATAATTTTTATTCATATGGAATAAATTGTATTATATAAATAGAAATGATATTTATTTAACTTTTAAACTAAAATAATACTCAAATTAATCTTCTGAATACTTGATTAAAAGAGAATAACTAAACTAATATTTTATTTAGAAAATATTACTAAAATTCCCCAAATGTTAACCATAACTTTATAGGATCAATTTTTTTTTGAAATGAATTATATTGATTATTTAATATATATTTTTATATAAAAATGTTTTAATAAAAATCCATATCATTACTATATCCTAATAATTTTTTAATAGTGACATTATTTGTAAATCCATATCATTACTATATCCTAATAATTTATGTAATGTGCCTTGTTTTATAGTTTCATTATAATGAAAGTAAAAATTATTATAATTGAATCTTAGGTTCTATAATAATTAACCATGTGAAATTTTACTATAAATTTAACCTAAAATAGTATTTTAAACTTTATTTCCAACCATAAAATTCACAAAAAAATCATGTTGTATCTTCCAAAAATTTAAATAGTTTATATCCAAAATTTATTATAATTAGTAAAAATATACCCTACAATACACTTATCATAAAAAATAAATATATTTTAAAATAACTCAATTTCTTAATTTTAATTTTAAAGAATTATTTAGTTGTTTCAATAATAGAAAATTTCAAAATATAACGAGGAAGATGGAAAATTAACTTCAATGGTAAAATTTGGTTTATTAGTTTAGTATAGAAAAACATTATTCAATTTAAATAAACTAATATTAAAAATGTATTTTTTTAATAAATTAAAATTAAAATTAAATTATATTATTCATTAGATTAAAAAATTAAATATAAAAACATCAAACCATTTAAAATGGGTAAATATGTTGTAGTGAATTTCCAATGCATTGATGATGATTAGTTAGTGTAATGTAATAGTTTCTTCCCAATTCAATGTCAATGAGAAAGTTAGAAAGGAGTGAAAAGGTGTGTCTACACAAAAACTAGTGTGAGGTTTTTTTTATTTTAAAAAAATAAAAAATGTTTTCTTAAACCAAGATTTATATCCGTTAAAAAGATATCTTTAAGGGAACCAAAAAACACTCCAAGATATATATCAATTGTCACATGAAGGGTTTTGTTTCTAAATAAGTACATGTGTATTTTATATTCAATAAAAAGGGAAAATAAAAAATATGCGATTTTAATATCCAATAGGGGAAACATTATTCCCTAGTAGTAACCAAAAACCTCTATAAGTACACTTTGACAATGTAGAACAATAAGTTTTCCATTTTTTATATGAAAATATACTCATGATACACTTTTAATTTCAATTCTGATTTGACCACATTAAATCTATTTTGATATATAAGTAGGGTGTATTGTATATACAAGGTTTTTTGAAACACTAAAATAACCCATAATACTTTGATACACAATTATTTCTAAACGAAATACTGAAGATGTTCTCTAATTTTATGTAGAACAAATTTAGCTTCATTTTAAATAAATTAAAACTCCTCTTAAACTAGTTCCAAAAATTGGTTTTCATTTTCTTGTTTCAATTTTATAATGAAATAATGTATTTATATTAGTAAAATATTCCTAGATATCAAGTAAAAATTTATAACTAACAAGTTAACAATAATTAATATCAAGTGAGAACCAAAAAATTTCTTTTTTTAACAATAAAAACATTTAAACATAATCGAAAAAGATTAATATTTTTTTTCCTTAAAACATAAATATGTTTAATAATTATCATCATTCACTCCCTTTGAATAAATAATTTTCCTAACTGAAAAACTATGTGATCTACAACTATTTTAGGTTAAAATTACAAAAATTCAACCTCTAAATAGAGGGTTAGATCAATTAAGTGTTCTAATTCCAATTTTAGGACTAAATATCAGTTTATTTCTATGAATTTTAGAATTTAAAAATTCAAAATAAAATACATTTACCTATAAATTTTTGAATTTATTTTAATGTATCTAAGTAAGGAATTTGGGAAATCACAGGTGGGAGGACCAAAAAGTGATTTTTCAATAAATAAATGTTATTTAAATTACAAAAATTTAATCTTATAATTTAGAGGATATTGTAATTTTTTTATTGGAACGTTGGAAATATGGAATAAAAAGGGGAAATATATTTTCTAAATTTTCAAGGTAAAAATTTCCAATATTGCCTTTTTCTTCCACAAATTCTGCAAGAATTAGATTAATTTATTTACTCATCATTTATTAAAAGTATTATGAATTTTTTTTGAAAACATATATTCTTATATTAATCCTTTTTCTTCACCCAAGCTTATCGTAGACTTAAAATTTATTGAATAGAATGGTTTTAGGCCTATTTGAAAATATAAAAATTGGGTTATTTATCTTGTTCAAAAGTAATTAAATATTATTCGATTCTAAATTATTCCAATTCAACCCGCCTTAGGGTCTTCTCATATTTATGATGGAATTTTTGTTTATTATATGAGTATGTTGAAGTGAAAAAAATTTCATACTCATTTTCAACTCTCCCTATTTAGTTTTTTCCCATAATTTTTGCTACACATTACACTACACTTTCATTATCGATATCACCCAATTCTATTTAATTACCACTAATTTTGATTTTTTATGGACATTTCATTTTTTTACCGAGGTACCAAATTTCTATCTCAAACATTTACATTCTATATTCTTTATAGATATTTTCTGGGTTTTCATTTACTTCAATTATCTATTTTTTAGAATGGAAACATATTCAGGTTTGGGATAAAAATATTTTTGGGTTTTTTGATTTTTTTATGTTTTCCTTGGATATTTATAAACACAATATCATGGAATGTTACCAAAAAAATCCACAAATAATTATTAATACCCACTATTTCATTCCAAACAATACATTGTTACATATCAAATCGTAACAGAACATAAGATTCATTTCAAGAACTTAAAATAATCTAAACAGTAACAAATAAAAATGATTTTTTTCTTAAAAAACACACTAAATAGAAAACATATATTGATATCTAATAATTTTAAAAATAATAGTACCATATTTTAATGGGTTTTTTTCTATATATTTTATTATTATTAGATTTTTTCATAACCTAATGAAACATTAATTCAATCCCTCCCAAGAAGCATCCAAAAAAATAAAAGATATTAAATTATCAATTTATTAATTTATAGACCTAAACCACACTAGTATAATGAAAGAGGAGGGTCAAAACCATGACAATGAAGGTTAATTATCAAAAAATATTTATTAAAATTTATACTACAAAAACTTGGGAAATAAATTTGGTTGGGAAAGTTGAATTGTGAGTAAAATTTTTTATTTAAGAAGTGGGGAAGGGATTGTAGTTTTAATAAAGTTACACACTATTGTTATTGTTTAAAAAAACAAGAAATTTATTTATTATATATATATATATATATTATTGTGTATTTATTCATAATTTAGTATAATATAAGACATAAAATAGAAGACAACAACACTTTATTTCATTATTTGAGAAAATTATAACAATCCAAGATAAAAAATAGTATTACAATAGAATGACTTTTATATAATAAAAATAAACATGATGTATAAATTTAGAATATTTTAATAAGGAACAATTATATAAAATTTTAATAGTACTAAATTTTCTAAAGTGAACTATATACACTTGAATTCCCCCAAAAAAATTACTCATGAAAAAATTCTCTGAAAAGAAAGGGAAGTATTCTGAAAATGATTAAAATAATAAAAGTATGTGAAATATCCTTTTAGTTAATATATTTAATCAAGAACATATAATTATGGTGTAATTATAAACAAATATTTCTATTTTGTGTTGTTAATGTTGGAAAAAAAGTTTATGGGATTTATAACAATTCATTAATAATACGGTTGGTCATTATTATTATTGGTGATATTAAGTAATGGTTGAGGTTATTTAATTATTGTATTCTTGAAAAATATAAAAACATTTAACTTCCATTAAAATAATTTTTTTTGATAATTTTTTTTATGAAACCATATTTTGAAACAGTTTTATATGATAATATATATTAATGAAGTCCTATTAAATTTTTATAATGGTCAAATGGTTTAATATGTCATAAAAACTTATAGTTTTTATTTGTAAATAAGGATATTTACTTAAAAGAAAAAATATTATATTTATAGTATTATTTTGATGAAATAATAATAATTTTATGGATTCAGTACTAATAAATTTGATTAGTGCGATCTAATGAAATTTTTCATAAAAAAATTGATTTTTAAGGTAAAAAATTGAAATATAGTTTTATTACAAAACACCATAACACTTATGATATAATCATAAAATGATCATGCTTTCAAATTTCTTATTTTTTCTTCATGATAAAAATTTATTTTTGGAATAAAATAATTCCTAATGCATTACATTTAGAGACACATTCTTCATAGTGTGAAAAACATCATTTTATCTTTTATAATGAATTTATTTTCATGAGTTATATGTCTATAATATTAGAATTAATTTTTATCACTTTTATAAATTTAATAAATATAATTTATTTCATATTTTTAATTATAAATTCTAAATTAGTAAATAAGGATAATTTCCTTTGTTATGCACAAAAATGATATCATGGTAAAAAAAGATTACCGCAACCCTAGTAAAATATTTTAAATGGTTAAAATTATATGATAAAGACATAATAAAACTAAATATGACAACACAAAATGAGTTCTTATGGTAATTAACATCCTTAAAAATACATTCCAACATTAATTATAAAAAATAATCATAGAAATTAATGCCACCCAGAACTGTTTATCTTTAAATACAAAAGAATAATTATTTAATCACTTAAAACAACACATCATCGTGTATAAATACCCACTCATTCCCTCCTCACTATCCCCCATGAGTCCATTGAAAAATAATCCTCATTAAATATCCCTCTCAAGAGACTCTGCACGGTGGTTCTATAGTTCTAATTATTCTCTCTCAATCTTTAAGAATCTTTCATCCATGTTAAGTGTCCTCAATCCCCCTCTTTTCATTTCATGGTCATTTCCATTATTATATTCCATTTTCTTGTACTACCATGCGTGATATTTAATAGTATTTTACTAAATTTGTAATTTTTTATTGATATTTCATTTATGGACTCTCATTATTTCCTTTTCTTAATTCATTACTATACTGAAGTTAGGGGTTTTTCAATCCCCATTTACCTTTTAATTTCAATTACTTTATTATATTATCTTATAATATTCTTTAATATATATATATATATATATTATTTTAATTTTTTTTTATTACCTTCTATTTGAATTACTTGAAATGATATATTACTTACTCCTGCTCATAATAGCCTTTTTTAACCTATTATAATTCATGAACAATCCCATAACTAGAAAAACAATCCAAAAATTTCAGAAAAGTAATGTGTGTGTGTGGTTTTTAAAATAATGTAAATATTTATCATGATACTAAAAGTGGATGTGGTTTTGGATCTTATGAATCTAAGTGTTATAACCCTAAAATGATTCGGTCAGGTAGGTCATAGTTATCAACCTAGTGCACCATCATTGGTCCTTTGTTTAAAACCTAGTTTCACACTCCTGATGAATATTCTTGGATAATAATCATGATATTTATAAACAAATGTAAATTATTTACATATCATTGAATTTTTCTCATAACATTCAATATTCATGTATCCTGGTACCTAGACAGTTTTATGTTTTTAATCCTTGTGAACACCCAATGACAAAAATTTCATATCTCTCAATTTTTATGGGTGTTTTTTCATAATATTGAAGTAAAAATTATTATTTATGTTGATTCACCTAGATATCATTCTTGACTCATTTATTGGTGAATGTAGTTTCATACCATATAATTCATTCATCTATATTGTAAAATATTATAATATATGGATCATTGATCAATTGGGATAGGTATGTATGTTTTTTATTCATCGAACATTATTCCATATAAATTTCTTATTTAATATTGGAATGAATTAAAATATTGGGAGTTGGGTGGGGCCCATAATTATAGTACATTTAGGCCTTGGTAGAACTCATGCAACAATTATATTGTAATCGGAGTATCTTTTCCCTTTATCCAAGATTCCATGGAAATATTACTTGACTGTATCTTTATGATATATTCATAGAAGGGCTTTATGGTATATGTAGTATGTTTTACATTATCTATTCTCATCTCTATATGATAAATTATTAGTATCCAAGAATATATTTGTTGTTTTTATAAAAAAGTGGTTCCTTGGTAATATACCAAATCACTTGTTATTATTAAAGATAAAAAGTATTAAATGAGTCAAAAAGACATTTTTTACTATTTTTATAATAACATGAAAGTAAATAAATTGGGAGATAATCCAAATACGTAATTTCATGGTTGAATCTCATATTAGAAAGATCATCTTCAACCATGTTTGCTCCATGAATGGAATGAGTGACAATATAGATAATATCCATAAGTGATTAAAGATAGTCTATCCAACATTTTCTAAGTGGCCACACAAGGTGAACTACACCATTTTAAGGTGCTTGAATGATAGTAGTAAAATCACATCCAATCCAGATATTTTACCAACCATGTTGCTTCTTGAAAGTGATAGAATGAATCACACTCATCATTTCTACCTCCAAAGATGTGGAAATGCCACAACTTCCATAGAAACACCCAAGATGCTTCCCAAAGTTGTTTTCTAAATTGTTCCACAACCCAAGGGCCCTTGGATTCCTTTAGAGGCACCATCAATATTACCTTTAATCCAAAATGGGAGTGGATCTTTCTAGAACACTTCGAATGTGAATCTAGGATGATGATAAATACCATAAATCCCATGTCGATGCAGAATACTGAAGTCGCTAATTGTGTTTTTTCAAAGTCCCTTATGAATCAACAAAGCTTCCAAAATACCAATAAGGATCCGTATATGAGATGCATTTAAACTAAATAAGGATTTATTATGAATAAGAGCATTCATGTCATATCAGAGCACATGTTGGAGCTCCGCAATGACAGTTAAGAAGTGATTCCTGATTTGTTGAGAGGCTTCAATACCCACACAAAGTTATTGTTTAGAGTTTATTGAGTCATGAAGTAACCATATTCACTCAAAAAGATCGAAAACATAATTCAAATGAGCAGTTGTAGTAAAACAATATTGAAATAAGTTGTTAATTTATTCTCTATGTTGGTTACAAATATGAAATTAGAGCAAAGTTGAATTCCAAAATATTGAAGAAAAATTTATATGGGAACCCTGTTGTGTGAAATATAAAAAAAAGAGTGAGTATCAATGGTTTTAACAATATTTTATCAAAATATTAAGCCAACAAAAATCATTATTATAATTACTAAAAAACGGTAGTAAAATATTTTTGAATCAAATATTCCATTATGTATAGGTTCCCAAATTAAAAAATCATTATTATCAGAAAAGGGGTAATTTTCAATGACATAATAAACATTTTTTGGTAAATTAATGGTGTGAGAGTTTAAAACATCCTTAACAGTACCATCATTATACCCAATTAGTTTATTGGGGGGAAACATGGAGATTAAAGGTGGACCGGTCCTATTTTCATGCCATAAATTCATGGAATAATCTCTCATAACTATCCATCTAGAGTTAGACATTATGTTGGAAAAGCATTCTTAATGGATGGAGAAATAATATATATCACATAATTCAAATTTCATTTAATCGATTTTCTAAGATACCTATTTCTAAGGATTGAAATTGAATCAGAGTCATTATGATGTACATTCCAAGTGATTCTATATTGTATGGAATCATTAAAGTGTTTAATATTTTTAATTCTGAGACCACCCTTATCCAAAGGTTTTCAAAAAGTAGACCAAGGAACAATTACATGTTTCTTTTCAAGCATGCTTCTATTCTAAACAATGTTTTTGATGGAGATATTTATTTTTTAAGAGATCATAAATCCATTTTTTAAAAAATAATGAATAGACCATTTAAGAAATAATCTTATATTTTACTAGAAATATCCTTCCATCCATATAAATGGATTTTCCCTACCATGAGGAATGTTGGTAAAAAATTTGGTCAAATATTTTAGAAACGTTACTAGATTTTTGTCTTCCCCAAAAAATTGGTACCCCTAGACAGTTGAAGGTAAAGGATCCTTCTTTAACACCTAATTCACAAATAATATTGTATTTTCTATTAGGAGTAATCCTACTTCCAAAAGACAAAAAATATTTCTTTCAATCTAATTGTTTTTTCAGAAACTTCTTCATAATATGAGAGGGAACTTTTGATATTTTGGTTATTCCTTTTATCTACTTCTAAAAAAGTATGATATAATCCACATATAAGAGATGTGTGGGAACATTCAAATTCATAGAATCATGAACATGATTAAGCTTGTTCTGATTCACAACGCGAGTGGGAAATCTCATTATGTATTCTTCGGCAATCATGAAAACAATGGTAGAGAGGGGGTTAGCTTGTCTGATACCTTTGATATCCTAGAATCTATTAATTTTTATGTTTTTCATGAATTTATTTATGCTCTAAATTTCATTTTATATGGAATAACTTAGTTTAATTATTCATTCATCCATTCACTAAATGTTAATTATTGATATCATGACATATATTCGTTGTTATGTTGTCCATGAAATTATTTATTCTATAAGATTAATTTGATATGGTATGAAATAATTTGTTTTTTAATTCATCTTGTTATTATATAATCATTTATGGATATACAGACATTTATTTATTGTTTTGTTTGATGTGGATTTATTTTCCCTCTTAGTTTCATTTGATATGGAATAAATGAATTTATTTTTCCGTGCCTCCCATTAAATACAGGTTCTGTAATCGATATCTTGGAATCTACTCCATAATACACTTTCCAAGGAATTATTTGTTCAATCAATTTCATTTCATTTTTCAAAACATAGTTTATTTTTTCATTAATCCATTCACTACATGTTCAATTTTTGATATCCAAAAAAACATTCATTGATATGTCAGCCATTGATTTAGTTATGATCAATGTTTCATTTATAATGGATCAATATAGTGTATTTATTCATTCCATAAGAACAATCGATGTACTCTATTACCTTTATGAGCATATAACATCACACATTATATTATTTCCTATTTCCCTAGGAAACCAAGAGTAGTATAACTTATGAAAAATGGATTGTAATGATAATAATAATATTTCTTCATGATTTCAGAAGATATAATTTTATTTTCAATGTAATTCAAATATCACGTTTATATCTAGTTTCTGGATACTATAAAAATATTATATCTAATGTATTTATATATTTTAACAATGTAATTAAATAATAACCAGCACTTGGGTCATAGAGTTATGGCTGTTATAGTCAGTATGAGAGGGAGGATTAGTAGAAAACTTATGAACCATATTTAAAAGAACATACCATTAACGTTCTATTAAAATTATCGTGGATAACATTGGTTAAAACAAAGAGAATCCAATTTTAAAGACTATATTATTTTCATTTCTATGTATAAATGATATGTTAAATTTTATGAGAATATATTTTATTGATTTTTTTGGAAAGTTCACAATAATATTTGAATAATTATTTAAAGAATTTGAATAAGATTATGAGAAAAAATCATATAAATAAACCTATATTTATGTAATTCTAATATACGTTTAACTAAAAAATATAATATAATATTATTAGAATACCTTATAAATTAAAAATATCTATCCATCAAAATTGATATGATTTTATTATCATTACATACTGTTGATCACTCATGTATAACAATTTAGGTTTTATTGGAATACTAGAAATAATAGGTAGCTTATCACATTATAATTAATTATAAGTTTTTTCATATACTATATTAATTATTTTTTCAATATATTACTGGTATTTTATCAAGATGGGTGAAAGATATTCTCAAACAACTCTTCTATCCCTCTCATATTATTTATATGCAATCAAAATTTCTAAATCTATATCATGTGATATTGAAACATTTTCTCAAATTCTGCTAACATGAAATGTACTTTAAAACATATCCAACTCTCCCCTAATTCTTTGGTATTATGGTTGGCCTTCAAAATAATTTATACATATTTTAAAGGCATAACATTTTTATATTAATAATTTTGAGGGATACCACAGGGGACATTATAAACACAATAAAATTTCATAAAAAAGAGTTCTTACTATAATTTTTAATCTTTTAGAGAAAGGGGATATTCAGGAAGCATAAATATATATTATTTTACATATTTCTTTTTGATTTTTTTAGACATTTTTACAATAAGCTTTACTTTCAACCATTCCGATTAAATTATGTCTGAATGTCTTATGGAGGAAAATTTTGAAATGACATTTCAAAAACTATATATCGAAGATCCAAGACTATATTAATATCTTTAAATTCTATGACTCCTTTTAATATGAATCCCACCAATGTTCTTGGGATCAATAATTCATTTACTTCAGAAAACATATGATGCACCGTGTCAACTCATAAATTCAACTTGATGCACTGTTGAGTATCTAAAAGAGATAATATATTTTGAGTATGTGGTGATATTCAATTAAAAGTGGTATTCTTATAGAAACTCATATACATCATAACCACATAAGAAATTATATTTGGATATAATAGATGATAATTTTAAAATATTCCATTTATGACCGAAAAATATGTTACCTAGTCTTCATAATGAAAGTATGGTTACGATCTATTTTCAAGCTATATTATTATCACAATAACCATTTAGATACCCCTCGGTATTTTTATTAGTAATTAATAACTATAATTTCATGGTTTTAATTTCATTTGTGGTGATATTATTTTTTATCATGTGATTTCATGAACTATCATGCAATTATTTATAAAGAAAGTACATTTAAAAAAAGATTAAATTAATGAATACGATCCTAAAAGCACTATGTTAGAAAATATATGGGGATTAAGATATTACTTTTAATTTTTTTCAATAATAATTCATAATGTATCCTTTTTCTTATTCATTTTTTTGTTCTTATGATATTGATTGAAATATGCTATAATTAAAAATGTTATAATGTAGTAAAAATGACTAGTTTAATGTTTTATCATTTTTATTTTATTATATCAATGATCATTTATAAGATAAAAGAAAAGAAACAATGTAATGAATTCTAATATCATAAATATGATTTATTCACAAATATTATTTTAATATCTAATTCAGATTATTTTGAATGATTTTCATATATTCAAATCTCATACAAGAAACTTTTTAGTCTATGAAATACCTTTTCATTTCTCCAAAATTTCTTTATATTATGGTGTGTATTTGAATTGATTTCAAAATCCATATTTTATCATCTCTTTAGACAAGGGAAACACCACATAGTACTTCATTATATCTATTTGTGAGCTAAAAAAGTTCATACAAAATGACAAAATAAATAAAACAATATAGAAGAAGACCCTGATTATTAGAATAAAAGGTATGAATTACAATTTATCTATCAATAAGATAAAATTTTGATGATTTAGAACTTTTAAAGAGGGGGAAGAATGTTACATACCATAAATTTATTTCTTATATATACATATATATATATATTATTGTATTATTATTATTAATATTATATAGTATAAGAAACATACTATAAAACAACAACAAATTATTTCATTATATGATAACATTATAATAAATCTCATTTAAATACCTAGTATTGCTACAAAAAATAATTTTATATTAGAAAAAAACCATCATATATAAATATAAACTAGTAAAACTAGGAACAATATTGTAATATACACTTGGAAGAGTGGTAAGTTCTCTAAAATGAACTCTATATGCATGGATTGAACCAAAAATATTTCATATACCATAAAAATTATTAAAATTAAAATTACTGTTTGTAAACCAATTGAAATTATCAAAGGATGTGTATGAACATTTGTAAGTGAAGTAGTGAATTATGAAGAGTGAATGACAGTGTTTTTATGGAGAAGCATGTCCTTTGGAATTATGAATTTTGGTCAATAAGACCGATGGAAATTGTGACCATTAATAAAAAATAGGATTGGTCATTATTGTTATTGGTGTAATTAACTTACTGTTATGATTATTTTAAGATTATATTTTTAGAAAATATAAAAAAAATTATATTCCACTATAATTTTTATTTATAATAAATTATGTTTTTTTGAAATTAATTTATAGAACACTTTTATTTGATAATATAAATTAATGATGTCTAGATCCATTTTTATAACGACCAGACAATTTACTATGTCATATAAACTATTTTTTTCCCTTAAAAGGAATTTTTATTGAAAATAGAATGTTGTAATATTTAGAGTATAATTTTTATAATATAAATACATTTTTTATATATAAAATAAAAATTATCATACTATGAATATGTTATAATTTTCTAGAAAAGATGATTTTGGGGGGAAAAGTGAAAATACTATTTTATTACGAAATACCATAACTATAATGATATAATAACGATATGATCATGATTTAAAATTTAATATTCCATCTTATTTTTAGTGATTAATTATAGAGTAATATAATAAATAATTCATTCTATTTATGAAAGCAAGTTTGTCATTTTAAAAAGACGATTTTTTCTTTTCTAAAGAAAATGATTTTATGAGTGAAACTTGTATCAAATTAGAATTTACTGTTAGATATTTTATAAATTAATTCAAGTAAAGTAGTTATTATTTTTGGGAATTAGAAGGTCCCAATTAGGAAATAATGGTAATATCATTTTTATAATAAAAAATCCTCATGATAAAAAATGAGTTACCACGATATATGTAAAAAAAGTAAAAGGTTAATATTAAATGTTAAATAAATAATACAAATAAAAATTGAAAATTTAAATTTATGTTTAATTTTTGTAATGTCTATAACCAATCATTGGAATAATAAGTATCAACGAAATTCATTTATGTTAATTCCACTAAAAATGATTATCTATTTATACAAAAAAATTAATTAATCAATTAAAACCACCCAACCTCATTTATAAATACCCACTCATTACCTAATAAAACTCTGCAAAAAACCATTGGGAATTAATACCCTCATAATATAACCATCAATATAAATTCCAAGGTGGTTCTATGATTATTAGAATTCTCTCTCTAACATTAAGAAGCTTCCTCCGAGAGTAAGGTTCCTTAATCCACCTCTTTCCTTTTCAAGCTCATTAGATTTCTAATATTTACGTTTTAAATTTCATTTAATTTTACTATTATTGATTTTATTCCATGGATTAATCATAAATTTGATATGTTTTAAATGATACTTTATTTATCACCTCTCATTATATCCCTTTGTTAAGCCTTTACGATGTTGATGTAATGGATTTCACAATCCCCCCATTAGTTTTCAATTTAAATTGTATTGTTATATTGTATTTTAATCATCAAATATATATTTATATGTAATTATAATTCCATATTATTACCTTTCGTTTTAATTATTTCTAATGAGTGTTTACTTACTCCCTTTCATTACGTGATTCATTAATCCATTATAATTCTCTAACTATCACATAACTATAAAGTGAATAAGAAAATTTTGTTGAAGTAAAATGTGTGTGGTTTTAAATGAAATTTAAACCCTATATGGATACTTTATGTGGAAATGGTTTTCAATCAAATACACCTTTGATTTATTACCCCTAAAATGAGTTGGTTAGGTATATCTCAATCACCATCTTGGTTCAGAGTGAATGGGCCCTTACTGCGCACCTTGTTTAACACTCATGTATGATATGATTAGTTAATATTCATTATATTTAGTGACATTTATAAAGTATTTATGGATCATTTACCTAGAATCCAACCATTTAATGTTCATGTATTTTTCTTACTATACACCTTTAAAATTATTGTCCCTGAGAACACCCTATAACGACAATCTAAAATACTTCAATTATTAATGGTGTTTATTCACAAAATGTAAAAACACCAATTATTATTTAAGGTACATAACCTAGATATATTTATAGATTCATTTATTGGGGAAAATAATTTTATACCACATTATTCATTATTCTACACGGTAAAATATTATAAGATATTCCTCATTGACTAATTCTGCTATATATTTATGATATTTATTCCTCAAATGTTGTGAAATATAATATTTTCTTAAATGAAGGAATGCATTGGAATATTTTTTTATGGGTTGGGGATGAAATTATAAAGGCCATAAGTGAACTACTATGTCTCATGAGACAATTAACTTGCAGTAATGGGAGCTTCTTTACCCGTTTTGTAAGATTTCATGGAATAAGGACATCATGGTATGTTTTATATATCATTACATAAGGTCTTGATGGTATGATTATAATGTCCAATAATAGTAATTTCCATCAATATAGGATAAATAATTTATATCTGAGAATCCATTCATTTTTATGTTGGACTTGGATTTATTTATGCTCTTATTTATTAATATCCTAAAATATACTCAATATTGTGATTCCCATGTACTTATTAATGATCCTGGTTTCATTTATTATTGAATAAACTGGATTAATTTTTAATTCTTACATTCCCTGCAATGTATGTTATTTATATCCTACAATTTTTTTCTATTTATCTAGTCCTAGGATATATTTATTCTCTCAATTTCATTTTATATGTGATAACTTAGTTTATTTTTTAATTCCACTCATAACTATATGATTAGTTATTGTTATCTTGGAATTTATTTATTTTTTACATGGATTTATTTTTTTCTCTTAGTTTCATTTGATATGAAATAACATAATTTATTTAACCATTCCACCCATTCACTACATTTTCAGCAATTTATATCCTTGAATCTATTCATTGATATCCTCTCCGTGGATTTATTTATCTAAATAGTTCCATTTGATATGGGATAACTCAGTTTATTTATTAATCCTTCTCTTAATTACATGTTCAATTATTAATATCATGGAATCTATTTATTATTATGTATACCAAGCAATTTTTCTATTCTCTTAATTTAATTTGTTATGGACTAAGTTAGTTTACTAATCCGATCTATAATAATTTCTCTTCTGTGTTATTCCCTTACAGGGTGACAGATATCACCCATCATATTGTTCCCCATTTCCCCAGGAAACCATGTGGAGTACTATATAGGAAAAATGGATTGAATGAACAATAATACTGTTTTTTATTCAATTTCGGGTGATTTAGTTTTACTTTAATTTAATGTTAAACACATTGGTGTATTTTGTTTCCTGAGTCAACTTAACTGTTGCATCCTATTTATAGTGACTTTGGTACCATGGTAATAAATAACCACCAGCTCTAGGGTACTAGAGTTGGTATAATTTTTATGGTTATTTTAATGATAAATGAAAATTGGGGATGATAAAGAGCATTATTGAAATAGTCTATTGAATATATAATCTTTTTGAATAATAGGTTTATTCCAACTAAGAAAACATGATGAGTAATTCATAGAATACACATTCATTTAAAATTTAATGATCATTCTTCTAATCCCATTTCCATATATTTCAATTAATTGAAATGCATAAAATGAACTCATAAAAACCACTATTATTATTTTATTCTACTATCACATCACTAAAAATAAAGAACATGAAAAAATAAAAATTCCCAAGATGAATAAATTTATATTTTATATCTATGAATGAAAGAAATTAATGGATTGAAAATAGTTATACAAAAAATACCCTCAATGATTTATGTTAAAGACAATATTTGGGGAGAAATGATAACACATGAAATTTAGAATATCAAATATAGTTTAAAATGAAAAATGGAGAAAATTACATTCTCTATCAAGTTTAAATAAAATACTCCCATCATCTTATGATTTATTTCTTCTTAGAGCTCAACTAGCACCTCCAAACTTGTTACCTTTACTCTGGTCCGTCTGTCCCATATTTTATCATGTATAATAATGAATTTCATGTTTCAAGTCTATCAGGAATGATTCCATTCCCATACCAGTTTTCCATTTTAAATAATTTACCCAATAACGTATCCCATCATCTCAATTATTAAAATTTAAAAGCCCTACTACTTTCATGTGACTACATGGACTCCATTTCATTTAATTTTTTTTATTTTTTAATAATATTTTACTATAGACTTAATTTTAAATCCTCTTTAGTATACTAACTTTTAATTATCAATGCCCCATCTTCTATTGAAAATATTTCATTAAAATATAATTCACCTTATATTAGATTGGGCTTACATCAACTTATTATATTTAAACTCATCTATAATGTATAACAGTGAACTAGTACCAATATTATAATATTTATGAACACATAAAATACCATCAGAATCGTATTCTCATGGGCATACTAGTTTTAATAGATATTGATTGTGTATTATTCATAATAAAATAATTGGTTCACCCATACTATATTATTCCCTCATCCAGTTTTCAGTTCAAAACCCATCGAATGGTAACCACAATACCTTCAATTTGATGAATGAAACTTACTGAGTCTTAATATATCATTTTTTCGTCAATAGTTCTCAATATCAACATAATAAATTAAGTTAAACTTCTCTATTTTTATAAAGTCTTCAAAAACCCTTCACACCTTTATAAATCAACTACAAACCTATATTTAAAACTCTACAAATAGTGAATATTTCATAAATGATTTCTTGTATCATCATGAAATTAATTTTACTCAAACTCATTAATGAATTTTTTATAGAGGATGGTGTCTATTCATCATTTTTTATAGTCTTATAAATTGGGTTTAGAGAGGCCACCTTCACCTTTATTAAAAGAACGTACAAAAAAGATGAATCTAGTACAAAAATTTCTTCATATTATATGATTTTTGGATCATTCATTGAACTCATGTATATAAATTCATCCAATTAATGTTCAAAAAGTTAATGGTAATACAATAAAATCTCATCCAGATATGTATATTTTTCCCCATGTTGATTTAAATAAGTCAATATTCCTCAAACTCTTCCATAAATAAAAAATTCAATAAGCAGAATAATGAATACACTAGTTTCATCTGGTACAAAATTATATAATTTTTTCAATAGGAAACTTGATAAGATATTCCATTTATAACTTCATTCAAAGAGGGATTATCTTTAACAATAATGATTTTTGAGCTTTGTTCAATGTCTACTATCTTTCAATATTAGCTGATACTCGAATTTTCTTCTAGAGGTTTTAATATTTTTTTCATCGTTGAATTATAATTTAGAATAATTGATCATGTAATCTCAAAAACATCATTTAACATAGATTTCATCATGTATGTATCTACTCTAGTCATCTGATCATAAATTGGTCTTGACCTGTTGTGCATCAATGGTGCATCCATCCTCGATATCAGTTCAATATTCATTTGTGTGACACCCAATATTAAATTAGAGTAAGTGAACATTATATTTTAATAAAATAATAATAAAACGACCATAAAAATATTTCATGGAAAAAAAATTCTAGTTTTATAGGATGAATCTTGATTTTGAACCTAATAGGTCAAAATAAGATTAAAATGAATTTGTGAAATTTTCACATTAAAATAATATTTTATGAGTAATTGGAAATTTAGAATTTAACAATTTATCCCACTTGTTATATTAATTTATTATAATATGTAGAATTAATAATTTATTTATTATATATTTGATATATATAATTATAAAATCATTTTGAGGTAAAACAGTTATTTTTCATAAAAATATTTTTATGGATACTATATTTCCATTTTAATTAATTTAAATTATATTTAATAATGAATGATTTAAATTATAAATAAATATAAATATAAATATATTATTTTACAATATTAATTAAAATCAATATAAATTTTATTAATAGTTAATGTAATATCATCTTATGATTGAAGAATTCATTTCATGAAAAACCATTTTCAACAAGTGTGGTGGGTTTCTAAAATTAAAACCGTCACTTTTATGAATTAAATTTGATTAAATAGATTCCATATTTAAAATTACCATAATAAATATTATTTTTAAATTCCAACTAAATGTTTGGACATAATTAATAGAATTTGTTTTATAAATTAATTATCTTCATTAAGGTTAAAACAGGGTTACTGGAGGTTTCTCTTAAGAGATAAGGGTTAAAATGAAATAAAACTTTTACAAAAACCATTAGACGGTTTCATATCACCCCTTCCCTTATGATAATTTATTATTATTCATCTTGTTACTTTTTTAAATAAATAGACTTGAAATTATTTTTAAACTTTAATAATTTACAAGTGTTCCACTCGACTCAATTATAAAAGGGAACCTCCTCCCCTCACATCATGACATCTATTTATCTAAATACCTTCAAAAACCATGAAGAATATCTCCTCAATATGATTATTCATAATCTAGAGATAATTATGCTCTGAAAATTAATACCAATGGTTTCTAAACAAGAGATCCAAATGGTATTTTTCTATGTAAATTTTATCATCTTCCCCAAACACTTCCTTTTATCATCTTCTTTTTCCACATTTATCTATGTCTTAAAAATTAAAATAAAATAAAAATAGTATCTCCCATATAATTATATGTTATTATTTTTATGGAATAACAAATTTCAATCTTTGTCTCTATTAAAGTAGAAAAAAACCATCTCTCTTGTGCATAGTGGACTACCGCCTCGTGAACCGATGTAATTTGTTTCCATCACTGACTAACATGTGTATTCATAAAAAGGAAAATAATGAATATATGATAAATATGACCTAATATTGATTCTTTAAAGTTAATATATCATTTAATTCCTTTCCCTTTCACCCATTAATAAAATGATAATGTCTCTCACGCGTATGTACATCCTACCATCTCCACAAAGCAATGTGATTCATTTTCTATGTCCAAATATAATGAATGATTATAAAAAGGTATATAATGAACCCATAATATATTTATAACATTAAAATAACTTTTTAAGGTTTCCACGATATCCTATAAGCATGATTCAAAACTTCCAATACAAAATATTAATGAAAAAATGAAGAAGTTAACACCTGAAGTATTGGTAATAATGATACATTATTAATGAACGGGTGATAAGATGTTATAAAAGGATCATATATGATATTATAAATATTAATATGGTTATGATATAAATTAATAAAATGTTTAAAACAATTATAAATTATTTTTAAGCATTTTCAACTTAATTGAGGCCTGAGGTAAGGGATTTCATCTTAATTTCCACTCTATTAGACATATTGGATATTATACCCCTATTTACATTTATATAGTTATATAATATACCTATTAAATATTAAAATTTAATTAATATTAATTAATGATGTCTGATATTTAAATTAATTTTTATTATTTCAATATGTTACAATTTAAAACTTTCCAAAGAGGTAAGGATTTGTTTTTCAATACCATTCTTTTTAGGATTGACTTAATTTTCATTGAACTAATATTATAATCCATTCTTTATAAAATAAATCTATATTCATATATTTAAGGATTTTCTATATTTTCTAAAAACATATCTACTCTTTGTTCATTGAATCATGAAATGAATAATTTAAAAGAAAATACAATCTTATTTCTCTTTTTGATCAGCTATATTTTTCTTTCATGTCAATATTTTTCAAAATTGTTCAAAAAATGTCCTAATGTTTAATAAAATAATTTATTAAGGAAATTATAGGTTATACATGAAATATTAAATGGTTTTAATTTATTCATTATAATGTTTTATAAAATATTCATTTTTGAATATTCATTTTAAAATGTCACAATTATTGTTTTATAAAGTGTACTGTGTAGTCTGACTTCCCCAACATCATAACCATTTTATAATATTTAACTAATTCTATAAAAATTATATTATTTAACAAAGATAAATATATAATTTAACATTATTTTCATATGGACTTCTAATTTTATTATTTTTTCCAATGAAAGTGATTTTATTACAGAATCGATATTTCAGATGAATCCACGGTAATATCATATTTCTTATTAAATTTGGGGCCGTCAACTTTCACTTGATATAATGAAATTCATGTGATAGTTCAACATTGGAATTCTCTTAAATATATACATATTCTATGTATCATGTATATGACTATTTCCTAAACTGTATACAATTTTAACATATGATGTTTTTACAGGGAATATTGTTTGATTGAATGGGGGAAATCATGATAAATCTATATTCATTACTCAATACAAATATTTATTTATAAGACATGTTTTTTATAAATGTAATTGATCATAAAATATATTGGGAATGCATTGGATGTGATGCGATAGGTGCGGATTGGTTATAGATAGCCACTTGATGCATCAATATGTCTTATGAGAAAAATCATTAAACCAAATTAAATGGGTTTTTGATGTATACCTATCCATAAATTAAACTATATTTTCATAAGGTCTGGAAATTATAAATATAATGATGAATAATATCTTTACATCCAATATTATTAATTTCAGTAATATAGAATTTATATATTTTTATCCATTATATTGTTTTGTTGATATTATACATGGATTCATTTCATGATCATGTTATTGATTAAATGGAATGTGTTTTCAATTATTTACTATGAATTATTTATTATTCCTTATTTACTAAATATAGCTTTCATTGTATGTATCCTTTAATGAGAATCTGACCTCAATAATATATTTTTCCTTTCCCCATTATATGAATAAGGAATCCTTGAATATGATTAAGGATGTAGAATATGTTCATTCACAATGTTTTGTATTTTATAATTTCCAATGTATTGTGATATTTGAGTATGTGCCTTTTTTACCAGGACCACTAAACTACTCAGTCCTTCCGGTTAAAATTACTTGTATCTAATTACAATTAAATAAATGAAACCACTAACTCATAGCCACATAGGTTAGGTTCATTATAGTTCATATTAGATCAACTTTAGTAGAAACATTGAGAGGTTGATTTAAGAAAGCATATATTAGGGAACATAACCTTATGAATAACTTTGATGATATGGCTATGTGTAATGTAACATCCTAATTTTTTGGTAGAGTATTTATTATTATTTTTCCTAGAAATATATCAATAACAAGATATTACATATGGACATGTATTTTCAATAGATAAATATATGGGTAATAACCACAAAAATTAGTTGGTTGAGTATATCTCAACCATTTTTTTTCAGTCATAGTGAATGTGTTCTTATTTTCCATCAGGTTTGACAATCATATTAGATATTATTACATTAATTAACATTTTCATTACTAAACATTTTGAAATATTTGAAAAACTGTATCGATTTAATGATATTCCCATAGAAACCATGTTTATGATTTCCATGTTGATAATGCATAAATGTTCAGCTTAATTTAATCATTTCACCAGATTCAGAATTATATATTATGAAGGAAAAATAACAATTTCGTTAAATAATTCAATATTCCATTGTTTATAAATAGTTATTAGGGGAAGTAACTGTATCAACATTCATAAAAATTATTGAAATTTCTCTCTAGAGAATTCCAACATAACTGGTGTTGGAGCAAAGTAGATCATGACAATATTAGAGAATATCACGTAGGTTATTACAAATAACCTTACACATATAGATAAAAATTATGTTCCATGGAATGATAAACTTGTGTTGGATGATTTCATGTTGTATAATCCTCCATTATTTACTATAATTATAAATCCAGTGGTATCTGATCAATGGATTAATCCCATCAAAAAAATATCTCTAGCCTTGATATGCGATGAAAGGGAAAAGGTTATGCTTTATTTATATTTTATTAAAGGTGATACTATTAAATGGTGGTCATTGATCGATAATACTAGGGATTAAAGATAAATAAACCAAAATTTATAGAGATATCTTTATGAATCATTCTTTGATAAATATTTCCCCTCGGAAGAAAAGAAATAAAATAAAGAGATATTTTCTTATCATAATGACAAAGGAAAAAGAAAGTGTTGTGGTGTATGAAGATACATTTTAAAAACTATAAATGTGTTCTGAAATTTACAAAAGTAATACGAACTGATACATTGGCCATTTATTTAAATGGTCTAAGTCATGTTTCAGAGGGGAATTATTTTCACAATATTCTTTATCATATGATGAAATAGATTAATGTGCCATCAAAACAGAGAAGAAAATTTTGATATCCAATATATTAAAGTGAATTAAAGAGATAAAATAGTCAGATAAAAATGATGAAAATGGGAATTCATCAATGAATATTATTATGATGAAACATGTTCAATCATGTGTAAATTTTGGAATGAAATGTCTTGGAAAATTTGTGAAGGGCATGAGAGTTTGACACAAGTGTTGTGATAATAGTCACTCAACTAATGAGTTTAAGGGAAATAATGAGATCAAAACTATCCATTGTTTAAACCTTTTTATATTGGGGTATTATTTAATGTAATGTCCCCTATGTCATGGGAAGATACCACAAAAGATTCTTTACAAAGAAGGCCTGTCCTATACGATCAATATAGATGAGGTCAATGTTCCTAAATATGTATTGTTATATAAAACAATAATATCTTCTTTATCTAATGATTTATTTCATTCTATATCCTCATACTCATTTTCCTTTTCTATGTTTTCCAGGAATATTAGATATTACCGAATCAATATATGAAGGGTGTTATCAGTCAAAACTCCTAATAGAAATCTCACTACAACAAGGATTTCTCAGTTAGTTCCCATTATGACACATAAACATTATCTATTTTTTAAAATTATTATTATACAGATGATTGAATTTGATATAATCCTTAGTATGTACCATATTTAAAAATATTATGAAAATAATTATTTAGAAGAGAAGAGAATTAAAATTTTTGAAAAAGATTTGGAATTCCTTGATTTTATAGGGGGAATTCATCATTTGGGTCATGTATAGTTCTATCACCAATAGATATTTATAATGATATTCACGGAAATGAAGAGAAAATGCAACCTATGGATGGAAAAGGTAATCTAAATTTAGAATATACTATTTTACAAGAATAAATTAATGTATTTCTTTTGTAATTACCAGTATATCCACTAGATCATGAAGTTAAGATTTATATTTTTTTAATCACTTATGAAAGGTCTATATCAAAGACTCTCTATATAATGGCTACTATGGAATTATCAAATATGAAAAAAAAACTATAGGATTTATGAAATAATGGATTCATACTCCTTAATGTTTCTTCTTGGGGAGACTTTATTATATTCATTATAAAGAATGATGGATCTAGTTATTCCTTGATTATAAAGAAATAAATGATATGAAGATCAATAAAATGTATCATATTCCTTGAATTGATGAATTAATAAATCAACTACATGTAGAAAAAAAATTCAATGATATACCTTCATTCTGGGTATCATCAATTATGTATAAGAAGGGAATATATTCTAAATACCTAATTCATAAAGAGGTATGAACAATAAAAGTTTATAGTAATTCTATTTTGATTGAATTATTCACAATCTATTTTTAATTTATGTAATAAAAAAGAGTACTCAATTAATATCTTGATGATTTTTTATTGGTATTTATAAATGACATCTTGGAATATTATAAAATCTTTTAGGACCTTCAAAATCATATGAGGGTGTATACTAGTAAACTATAAGGAAGAGAGGTATATGGAAAATCTATCTAATGTGAATTTTGGAATCAAAAATTTTATTTTCATGGTAGTATTTTCTCCAGGGATGGGATCTCATTTGATTTTATTAAGATAAATGTTTCCAAATAATGGATTACACAAATGGACATAACTAAGGTGTGTATTTTCTTTTTTTTATCATATTAGTTTTTGTGATTTGTTAAAAAAACATTCCATATTGGATTACTAGATAACCACTATTATATAATTTTTTTTGTTCACATGAAAAATGGAATGTGAAGAATATTGTGATGAATTTAAAAGTAGATTTTTCAATGATTTTCTTTTGACACTACTATTAAGAAATGATGTATTTTTGATATGTTGTGATGCATTGAAGTAGGGACTTGGTTGCATCCATGTGTATAATTATAAAGTTTTCTCATATACATCAAGGTAGTTATAGAATAATGAATATAACTATAAAACTCATGCCACCGAGTTTGTGACCATAATATTTCTTTTTAAGATATGGATACAATATAACTGTGGTGAAATATGCGACATATAAATGGATCATATGAGTCTGAAATACATTATTTCATCAAATTAGATGAACATGATGCAAAGAGATGGGATCAGTGTACCCAATAATTATGATTTATCAACACACTACCAACCAAGGAAATAAAATTTGGTATTAGATGCATTGAGTTGGAATGATCATGGATTTTTTTACAAAATAGAGGTTTTAAAAGAGTTATATGTTCATAGATCTAGTAAATATTGATATGGGAATTGTTAAGGAAAAGATGTCATCACTCCTTTTTCAAATTATTTACAAAAATTAATTATTTGAAAATATAAAAACATCTCATTGTAATAATGGGAATTTTTAATGGAAAATAAAATTTGTGAATGTTGGAAAATTTATAAATTTGTTTTTGTGAATATGGAGTTCTAAAATTTAGAAATAGATTTTTTGTTTCATATATACCTTTGCTGAAAATGGATTTTTTCAATGATGATTAATGGTAAAATTTTTCTCAATACCATGGTAGAACCATGATGTATATGTATTTTAGGGAACATATTTATTCGGAAAATATGATGCATAAATTTTTTTATTATATATCCATATTCATGGTATGTCAATAGGTGAAAGATAAAAGAATTTTTATTTTAGGATTCATGAAACCTATACCTATTAATAAGTGGTAATGGACTGAAATTACTTTGGTATTCATCATTATATAAACAAAGAATCCTAAACAGAGTGATATAATATGGGTTCATGTTGTAAACCAAATAGTATATGAACTTTTCCTTTCAATAAGATAATATTTACCACTTGGGTACCTTGAATGAGACTATATTAGTGGTATTTTTAGACTTTATGGAGTATCTCATTCAATTATGTCTAATTGTAATCAACTATTTGAAATCATTTTTTTTAAAATTCATTATAATTCTTTGGATACTTTGATTCATTTGAAAATCGCTTATCACCCGCTAAGCAATTATAGTCTAAAAAGGATTATTCCAAAATTAGAATAAATGTTGATTTCATGATAACATGATGTTCACAGTATGTGTGATTAGTATTTATCTTTGGGAATTTTTTCCAAAAATAATATCTTCCATTCAAGTCTTCAAATGGTGTCTTAAGATGCTTTACTCAGAAACTGATGGCGTACTCCAATTTTTTGGGATGAAGTTGGTGAAAGGATTCTTGTAAGCCTAAATTTTTTTGAGGAGACAATGAAAAAGGTAAAGACTATTCAATATCATATTAAATTATGTCAATGTTGGTAAAATATTTATGTAGATAACAATGGGAAATAATTTTAATTTCAAGTGGGGGATCATGTTTTATTGAAATTACCTCCACAGAAATGGGTTATAAGGTTCTATAAGAAAGGTAAAATGATACCCATGTACATCAGAACATCTATATTTCATGAAATAATATAATTAATTTCTTATTTATTGTAAATTCCACCATGTATCTTTAAGGTACATTATTTAGTCAATATATTATTTTAAAATAAGTACATGCCAGACTTAGTGCATTTGATAACATCTTATGAAATAGAATTGGAACATGATCTGTCTTACTGTGAAGAGCCTATCTAGATTCATGAATGCAGAGAGCATGTTTTTGGAAATATATGAGTTTAATACTAAAGGGAGATTAGACATATCACAAAATAGAGGATGAAATTTTGGAACCGGTGGGTGTTGTAGTGAATACCAACCATCATTTGTAAAAAAGTAATATTGAAGATAATTTTGATAATGAATTTTTTTAGGAGGGAAGAATGTGACACCTGAGATTCAATTAAAGTAATTTAACATTATATTTTATTATAAATACAAAATAATTTATATTTTAATATTTCCCAGAACAAAAATCTTATTTGATAGGGCAAAAATCTTATTTGATAGGGCGAATATCAATTTTGAACTGTATAGGTAAAAATAAGTAGAAAATAATTTTTTTTAATTTTTCCCTAAAAATTAAGAATTTATGAAAAACTTGAAATGTAGTATATAACTATTATTACATTTATTTATAATATTTTATCATAATATGTGTTGGTCGGAGTGGATACTCAAGAGGGGGGGATGAATTTAGTTCCAATTAAAATTTCTGTTAAAATATTTTCTGTTAAAATCACCCAATTTATAAAACAAGTTAAACTGTAGTGAATTTATACAGATTGTAAATGTTCACCTAGATTCTCAAAGATTGATTAGGTCTCAGTTAATTTAACCACCAAATTAAACTAACTTTTGAAACTAACCTACTGATTTACAATATGTGTAAACACTTGCTAATTTAAATATCAAAGTAACTTTAAAAAGGTTTCGTATTTTAAAGTAACAACAGTAGAATATAAAAGATATATGTAGTATACTTTAAACTTAAAAACTAAAAATGCACAGAAGATATAAAAAGAGGTTCAGTCTCAAGCCATGACTTAGTCCTCTCAAATTTATATAAATTTGATCCACACCCTGGATCGGGGTTAACAATAGTTTTCTAAACTATCTAGGCCACACATGGACCTCTACCACAGCTCTTTATGGGAAACAAAACAAAGACCAGGCCACACAAGGACCTATTCCACAGTTTTCATGGGTAAAAAAGAGTAAAGAGGTTTGGAGTGAGGATTTTGATATCCTCCAGTTCAGTGCAGGAGACAGTGTGTGTGTAAGATATACATATTACACCACACTGCTCGAAAGTAAATAAAACAAAATCACTTAGAGAGAACAGATAAGAGTTTATAAAGCTCTAGTGATTAGAAATGCAGCTCTGGACTCGTTGGATTCAACATAAATGCTTCTGAGTCCTTCTATGGTTTTTCTGTTGAAAAACAGAGTGTCGTAGTTCAGCTTGTTTTCCATGAGTGAGAATGATCTCTTGATTTGTCATGTGTTCTTCAATGCTATTGGATTGCACTCATGAGAGTTCTTTAAAAGTCTTGTTATCTATCCTTCGTGCTCAGGATTATTTTTCCAGTTCATCACAGTGCACTTGGGTTTCTTGATTTTTCATGTGTATGTAAGTTCTCCTCATTGTACCGCCACACTCGTGTACGTGTACTATAGCTAAATCTTCCTTATATTCCACGAGTTCCGGCAGTAGGAATGATTTCCTTTTTCATAGGTACGAGATACGGTTTCCTGACATACCAACAACTATCATTAATTATCATTAATTCCATTAAAAATATCAAATATGACCGTTAGAAATATTTAAATAATATTGACAAAAAGTTAAGAAACAGTGTCACAATGATTATGTAAACGGTGTCTTCTTCACGGTATGGTCCTTACGGTATGTGGTTCACGGTATGTGCTTCGTGATCTCTCCATGTCACGGTGTCTAGCTCACAATGTCTGGGTCATGGTGTGTCCTTCACAGTGTCTGAGTCACGGTTTGTCCTTTACAGTGTCTAAGTCACGGTTTTCCCTTCACGGTGTGTTCTTCACGGTGTCAAGCTTACTGTCACGGTGTGTCTTGCACACAGTCTGTCTTACTATGTCAAACATCACGGTTTCTTGATACTTAGCCAAATAACTGTATTTAAACTTGAATAGTAATATGCATAGTAGGAATTAAGCTTAACCATTATAAGATAATATAACTTGACACATAAATACAGAGGATTGATTAACATTAGGAAGATTTATTGTCATGAAAGAATAATTAAAACAAGATGTGTAATTATTATTGAGATTAATTAAGAGTCATAATATTTGTGAATATTAATGAGAGTAATGAATAGTAATAATATTTTTGATCATTAAAACATGATTAATACATGAGGAGTCCAACAATATCCCCCTTTTTGATGATCACAAATCATGTATAGTCAAAACATAAATGAAAATCAACGTTAAAGAAAATATAATATTAGAATAACAGAATTAGAGAATAACAGAATTGTCATTCTATAATAATATATCGCATTATAGTACTAAAACTAGTAGTTTTTCTCCCCCTTTTGAGATTATCAAAAAGTAGAGAAAATGGAGGGAAACACTGCAGTTTTCCATTAAAAAAAACGTACATGGGAAAACAGAAATAAAAACATTAAACAATAAAAGACATCCCATTAAAAAAGAAAACAGTCCCTGGACTCTTCAGGGATCAGCCTTTTCCTTGCCTTTATCAGCAGCTGGAGCTGGTGCTGATGTAGAAGAAGGCATAGAGGTGGTAGACAAAGAGGGTAATGGTAGACCTTCAAAAATGGATGGAGCCATAGTAGGAGTAGAAGAATATCTAGGTTGTGGTTGGTCAAGAATGACTGGTCAGATCTGAGAAAGAGCTTGGCTGACTGACATGGCAGTTGAGGCGAGGGCAGGTAGACTTGGTCTAAGGGGTGCAGCAGCTGGAGAAACAATAACAGTACTCCCGCACATGAAGATATGGCTTCAAAAGATTGATGAAATCAGTAATGATTTCTCCACCATATTTCATAGCCCTTTCAAAATCGTTCTTATTCTCCATGAATTTATCCAACAGTCTGGTGAACTCTATAAGCTTCTGAACTTGAGATTTAAAAGCTTGAGTTACCGGAGGGATTTTCAAGTTTTCCACAAGATACTTAAAGTGATTTTACTTGTCACTTTTGGAGAAAATACGGGTGAGATAAAAATCTATTTTCTTGGTGATCTCTTATTGAGCATAATTGGCTATCTCAGAATGGATCTGAACAAGATCAAGTGCTCTATCACTGTTCTTCATAACTTCAGCCAGAGGAGATAGATCTAAACCACTGAAAACATTTTGAATTTCTTCCTTGATGATGGATCTAAACACAAAAGCATCCAAAGAAGGTGTGGAGGCCTGACCAGGGAAAGGAGAATCTTTGACAGCTTCGGTTAGAACATTGAGCTGTTTTATCACTTTCTGCAGACATCCAGTGTAATCATCTGTGAGCTTATTCGGATTTTCTACAAGCTCTCTCATGCATTTCAGCATCTTTGTGTGTCTTGCTCAAATATTCTCATCAAAAGATATCAGATAAGGGTAAACTTGAGACACAATCTCTCTAGAAATTTTGGAAACATTTAACTCAGGAGAATTAGCAACAAGTGCAGGACCAGTAACAGGAGAAAACACAGGCACTGATCTTGAAGATAGTTCTGATTGTAGGTTTTCCACCAAACCTTTAAACTTTGCAACATCAGCACTAAGCCACCTATTTTTAACCCTGACTTCTTGAATCTCACGGATCATCCTTGGTTGAATATGCAAGATAATATTATCCAGCAGAATTGAGGCATCTTCTTGACTTAACCGAGTCACAGGACGAGGTTGAGTTGGTAAAATATTCTCAACACCAGCCAAGATCATCTATCAAAAGACTTTCAAATCATCCTTAGTTACAAAAGAGCATTTCTCGGGTAATAGATCAGGTAAAGGTAGTGGAACAGGTTCTGGTGCATATTCTGGTTGTGATTCAGAGTCATCTTCAGACTCAGATTCTGATTCATGTTGAGGCTGAGGCTCTGGTTCTAGTTCTGGTTCTGAATGAGCTACAGACTTCAATTTAAACAAATAAGAGAGATCTATACCAGTTGTAGTCACTTTCTGTGACTCACTCACATCATAAAAACATGGAAATTCATACCGAGTGTACATAAGATGTGTGACAGTAGGTTGATAAGCTTCAGTAGATCTAGCTTCTATAATTTCTAGATTTTGAGGTTCCTCCCCCTCAAAATGTTCTTCCATTTCAGATTCTTGAGGCTCAGGAATTGGGTCATGATCCATTGGATCATCTCTAATCTCTTCATCAAATTCTTTCCTTGCCAGCTGAAAGGCAATTTCCATCCTCTCTTCAGTAGAGGGTATATACTCAGGAAAAACCAATTCTCTTGCAGTCGTAGGATGAGTTTCTGGATTGCATATTCACTTGAACTAGGAGCTTCCTCTTCTCTAAAACCAACAACAACTTCATCTCTTGAAGGAATAAAAGTAGGGGCAACATTCATTTCTTTCTCAACAGGAGCTACTTCCATTGGAGGTATTTTAGCATCTTCTTTAAGTGGAACATCAGCTTCCACTTCCTCTTCTTCTTCTTCCGAATACTCAGCCACTTCATCTGGTTCCAAACCAGGATCAGTAACATTCTTTGGCCTTCTCAGATAATCAACACGATTATACTTCTTATACAATTGATCATTATCCTCAACCCATTGCTTCTTCTAGGGGTTCCAGTTAATTTTCATTCTTCTGATGATAGGCTCGCATAGGCAGAACACAAAATCCTCTATCTTCTCTTAATTCGGTCCAAAAACTCCTTTTACAACTAGCATGGCTGAAATAATCCTTGAGTAAAACAAGGAGGTGGATTTGGAAGTGACTTTAATCAGCTCACATATATGGTTAATGACATACTTGAAAAGATTGATCTTATGGCCATTATTCAACAGGTGAATCGGGAACACTTCCCGATACTTCATCACAGCAAAATCTTCTTTTCTAGGACTAATCAAATTTTGAACAAATTTGAATAGTAGTCTAGTTTCTCCATCTAGCACTACAACTATAGACCTTCGCTTGGTTCCCTTACCAGTTAATGTTTCCAAGGCACTTTCTAGATCAAAAATGTCAGATGATGGAGGAGGGTCTCTCTGGTAGTCATCACAAATTCTTTCATGAGGAATCCTCAGGCCAGAAGCCCATATCCTTGAAGTGAAAGAATATTTCTGACCATTGATCCAGCTGGTCACCATGAAACTTTCTCCAACATCAAAAGAAAACCTTACAAATTGGTAAAACTGAGATACCAACCTTGGATAAATTGGTCTATCTTTTCTAGAGAACCATTCGAACCATCTTTGTTCTCTTAATATTTTCAGGACCATGGACTTACTAGATAGCAGCCACTTAGGGAAAATCTATTTTTCAGGAACTACTGTATGGTTTAAAAGGATTGGGTTCATGGGTCCTTCAGGTGCTATCCTCGGTATCCTCTTCTGTTTCTTAGAGCGGCGCTTCTCAGATGAGGCAGAAGAATGACGCTTCATCCTTGGAATCCACTGAAGGTTCAGGCGAGAGAGGAGAGAAGGTTTTCAAGAATGAGATAGTTTAGGAGAGAGTTCGGGTAAGGTATCGAATGAAACCTTTAAGTTTTATCATTTGGGAATGTAAAACGTCATAAAATCTAAAATGCGGGAAATCAAATAGCAGTGAAATAATGATTACCATGATACGGGTTAAAATAATAGTAAAAATAATCTTCATGGTGAGACGGTGAGTAGGCATTACAGTGTGATGAAAAACAGTCATCACGGTGAGACAGTTGGTGGTCGTCACGGTGAGAGAGTAACCATTCTGAGCAGTCACGGTGAGACATTAACCATTATGAGCAGTCACGGTGAGACAGTAAGTGTAGTGATTTGTCATGGTGAGACAGTGAGGTGATAGACCGTGAGTACAAGGTGTTAAACTGTGAGACTGTAAGCATGAAACAGAAACTTAGAAACAGTGAGCATGAAACCGAAAAGTAAAATAGTAAAATATTAAATAGTAAGATCTGTAAGATGTCTATTTATTATTAATCATACCAAGATCATGTATGATGTAGTCTAATCTTTTAGAATTTAATGGTTTAGTGAATATATCAGCAAGTTGATATTCAGTACCAATTAATTCCAAAGTGATATCACCTTTTTGATAATGATCCCTCAAAAAGTGATGTACTACATCAATATGCTTTGTCATAGAATGTGAGACATGATTCTTAGAAATGTTAATAGCACTTGTGTTGTCACAATTTATTGGGACATGTCTGAATTGATATCCATAGTCTAGTAATGTGTGTTTCATCAACAAAATTTGCACACAACAACTGCCAGCAGCTATATATTCAGATTCTGTAGTAGATAATACAACCAAATTTTGTTTTTTACTACACCATGATACTAGTGACTTGCCTAAAATATGACATGTTCCAGAGGTGCTTTTTCTATCTAACTTACATCCATCAAAATCAGCATCAAAATAACAAACTAGTTCAAATGATTGTCCTTTGGGATAGAACAGTCCTAAATTGGGAGTATGCTTGAGGTATTTGAAAATTCTCTTTACAGCATTTAAATGTGACTCTTTAGGGTTTGCTTGAAAACGAGCACACATAAACACACTAAACATAATATCACGATGACTAGCAGTCAAGTAGAATATACTTCCAATCATTCATCTATAAGTGGTTTGGTCAACAGATTTACCATCTTCATCAAGATCCAACTTACATGTGGTACTCATGGGAGTGTCACTACTTTTTGTGCTATCCAATCCAAAATGTTTTAAAAGATCTCTAGTATATTTACTTTGATTTAAAATAATTCCAACATTATTTTGAAATATTTGAAATCCAAGAAAGAATTTTAGTTCACCCATTAAACTCATTTCAAATTCATTTTGCATCATTTTAGAAAAGTCATTACATAGGGAATTTCTTAAAGATCCAAAAAATATCATCTGCATACATTTGTACAACTAAAACATCTTTCGAAATTCATTTTATAAAAAGAGTAGGATCAACTATTCCTTTTGTAAAACCTTTAGAAATTAAAAAAGTACTTAATCTGTCATACCAAGCTCTTGGAGCTTGCTTTAAACCATATAAAGCTTTTTATAATTTGAAAATATGATTTGGAAAATGAGGGTTTGTAAATCTAGGTGGTTGTTCAACAAAAACATCATTAGCTATAAACCCATTTAATAATGCACTCTTGACATCCATTTGAGATAGTTTGAAATTTATATGTGCTGCATAAGAAAGTAGAATTCTAATGGCTTCTAATCTAGATACTGGAGAAAGAGTATCCTCCTAGTCAATTCCTTTTTCTTGACTATAGCCTTGTGCAAATAGCCTAGATTTGTTTCTAACTATGTTTCCAGATTCATCTACTTTATTTCTAAACACCCATTTAGTGCCTATGGTGAAAGTGTACTTAGGTCATTCAACAAGTTTCCAAACTTTATTTCTTTCAAATTGATTGAGTTACTCTTGCATAGAAATTACCCAAAATTCATAATTAATAGCATCATTAATGTTTTTAGGTTCATGCTATGACAAGAAGGATTGATTTTCAACCTGATTTCTAGGAGAAGCTCTAGTATGTGTCCCTCTATCCAGATTTCCTACAGCAGAATCTAAAGGATGATTCTTTAGAATCCTAGTTGATCTAGTAAAGGTAGGGCAAGAAATTTCAGGTTCTTATCTAGGTTCGGGTTCTATTGCAGTAGATTCTAGAATATGTCCAGAACTAGATGTTTTTATAGCAGGTTCTTTAGATTTTTCATTAAGGTCTAGAACACTCAAATCTTCTTCAAGATTTTCAAGAGAGGTTTTAGGCTCATGTGGATCAGTTTCATCAAACTTGATGTGAACAGATTCTTCCACACATTTGGTTCTTTTATTAAGAACTCTATAGGCTTTTCTAGTTATAGAATATCCAAGAAAGATTCCTTCATCACTTTTAGAAGAGAACTTGTCCAGATTATCCTTTGTATTACGAATAAACACTTTACAACCAAAGACTCTAAAGTAATTGACTTTAGGTTTTCTATTTTTCCAAAGCTCATAAGGGGTATTTTTGAGAACAGGTTTGACTAAGAATCTATTAATGATATAACAAATTGTATTCACAGCTTCAGCCCAAATGTAAGTAGGCAGGTCATACTCATTAAGCATGGTTCTTGCTATTTCTTGAAGGGTTCTATTTATTCTTTCTACTACACCATTCTATTGAGGTGTCCTAGGAGCAGAAAAGTTGTGATTATAGCCATTGTGTGGGTAATAAGATTCAAAGTCTTGATTTTCAAACTCACGACCATGATCACTTCTTAGAGTTTTAATCTTAAATCCACTAAGGTTTTCTACAGACTAGGAGTATTTTACAAAATGAGAACAAGATTCACTTTTGTGAGCTAAGAAGTATACCCAAGTATTTCTAGAAAATTCATCTACTAAGACATAGACATAGTTCCTCCCATTTAATATAGAAACTCTATATGGTCCAAACAAATCCATGTGAACCAACTCAAGAGGTTGAGAAGTTGAAACTTCTTTCTTCGATTTTAAAGAGATTTTTTGTTGCTTTCCCTTTTGACAGGGATTACAAACTTTGTTTTTTAGAAAATCAAGTTTAGGTAAGTCTCTAACTAAGTTTTTCCTATTAAATTTTCAAAGTGAGTGTATATTGGAGTGTCCTAATCTCCTATGCTATAACCAAGATTCTTTATGAAAAGCATTTAGGCAGGTAACATTTTTTTTAGATAAGGAATTTAAATCAACAGCATAAACATTTTCCCTTTTTAAAGTAGAAAATACTAACACATTTTTAGAGTTAAAAACATTATAAGAATTATTTTCAAATTTGAAATTAAATCCATCATCACATAATTGAGAAATACTTAACAGATTATATTTCAGTCCATCAAAAAATAAAACTTTAGAAATTAAAACTGAGTCAGTGTTACCAATTTGGCCAAGGCCGATGATCTTTCCTTTTGAATTATCACTAAAGGTGACATTGCCTCCATCAACCTTTATTAAACTCTTGAAGCTTGAGTAATCCCCATACATATGTCTTGAACATCCATTGTCCAAATACCATTTCTTTTTGTGGGAACTTTTTAAGCAGGTTTCCTACAAAACAACTTTAGATAAAATATGATTTTGGTACCCAGATTCTCTTGGGTCCAGACAGGTTATCAATCAATGATTTTGGTACAAAAATTTGTCTTATGGGTTTCATATAATTTTCAGAGTCAAAATATTTTGTGAGATAAACTCTATTTGATCTATAACTATGTGAATAACTAGTTGAAGCATATGAATTTCCAGAACAAGAACTAGCAGTATGCTGTCTAGATTTAGGAATAAATCTATTCTTAGAAATCAATCTTTATCCAGGTTTGTATCCTATTCAAGTAGTGTATTTTGGTTCCAGTTGCTTTCGTAGAATTTGAGTCAGAGTGTCTTTTCCATTTGTGAATTTTTCTAAGTCCTTTCTAAGTTGCTCACTTGACATTTTCAGTTCAGTGTTTTCCTTTAACAGTTGAGAATTTTTTTCTTTTTCAATAGTAAGTTTAGTTTTTACAATTGTAGTGAGAGTGTGCTATTTTTTAAATGATTTGTATTTATCCTTAAGTTCATTGCATGTCTCTTCCAGCATATTACAGTATTTAGATAATTCCTCACTAGTCATGTTTTCAGAATCAGAATCAGATTCTGCATCATCTATAGAATAATAAGAATTGAAAACAGGAGTATCTATGGTTACCTTATATGTGTTGGTCATGAAACACATATTGGCACGATTCTTTTCAGAATCAAAAATTTCAGATTCACTTGTGTTATCTTCAGAAGCACTCCGGTTAGCCTTCATAGCTTTCTTGTACTTATTTTCATTATAGTCATGTTTCTTTTTGAACTTCTGTTTTGGACAGTCTGCATTTATATGTCCTTTCCTCTTACACTCATAGCAAACAACTTCATCACTTTTATCTGGATTTTTCGAGTCATTCTTCCAATGTCCCTTATTGTCATACTTTCCCTTGTAATTTTATTTTCTGAAAAATTTCTTCTTCATATAAAATTTCTTAAACCTTTTGGATATCTGAGCCATTTCAGTATCACTATCAGAGTCTGAACTTTCACTTGTTGAACTGTCAGTTTGTATATGAAATTTTTCTTTGTCCTTGCTCTTTGAAGCAGTAGTCTTGAAAGCCACTGATTTCATTTTTGGTTCATCATCTTCCTCTTTATTTACCTTGAGTTCTTCCTCATACATCATAAGCTTACCAATGAGTTCTTTGACAGGTAGAGCAGCAATTTCACATGACTCTCTTATTGAAACAGATGTGCCTATCCATCGATCTGGAAAACCTCTCAGTATCCTCCTAATTTGTTCCTTTGCTGGAACAACCATTCTAAGTGAATTCATTGTATTGAATATCTCATTGAACCTGAGATACATATCAGAAATAGGTTCATGAGTCTTCATTTTAAAATTGTCATATTTAATAGTATATGTATTCAATCTCATTTATTTAACATTGGTTGTTCCCTCACGAGAAATACGTAAAGTATCCCAGATTTCATAAGCAGTTTTACTAGAAGATATTCTGTTAAATTCATAATCTCCTAATGCACAATACAAATCATTCATATCTTTATAGTTATTATTGTTAGATACTTTAGTAGGTTTATCCCAAGTTGTTCTTTTAGTTTCTGGAATTTTATATTGAGATTCTATAGCAGTCCAGATATCAAAACCCATACTCTCTAAATGAATTTTCATTTTCAGTTTCCACTGGGCATAGTTTGTACCATTAATGAAATGTTTCTGGTTAGCAGCAGCACCCTCTAGTCTATTGTCCCTAGCTAGATTTTAGAAAGTAAAATTAAAGAGATAAAATTTAGAACTAACAGAAATTTAAGATCTTTAAAGACGCAACTAAAATCACATTTGAAAAAAGGATATTTTAAAAATCCATTAAAAAAAACAACCCTTTGATACCAAATGTTAGTCGAAGTGGATACTCAAGAGGGTGGTGAATTGAGTTCCAATTAAAATTTCTATTAAAATATTTTCTGTTAAAATCCCCCAATTTTTAAAACAAGTTAAAATGTAGTGAATTTTTACAGATTGTAAATGTTCACTTAGCTTCTCAAAGATTTATTAGGTCTCAGTTAATTTAACCACAAGATTAAACTAACTTTTGAAACTAACCTACTGATTTACAATAAGTGTAAACACATGCTAATTTAATTATCAAAGTAACTTTAAAAAGGTTTCATATTTCAAAGTAACTACAACGGAATGTAAAAGATATATGTAGTATACTTTAAACTTAAAATAAAAATGCAGAGCAGATATAACAAGAGGTTTAGTCTCAAGCCGAGACTTAGTCCTCTAAAATTTATATAAATTTGATCCACACCCTGGATCGGGGTTAACAACAGTTTGAAAAACTGTCCAGGCCACGCAGGGACCTCTACCATAGTTCTTTGTGGGAAACAAAACAATTACCAGGCCACAGAAGGACCTCTTCCATAGTTGTCGTGGGTAAACAAGAGGTAAGAGTTTTGGAGTGATGATTTTGATATCCTCTAGTTCAGTGCATGAGATAGTGTGTGTGTAAGATATACAGAGTACACCACACTGCTCGAAAGTAAATAAAAAAATCACTTATAGAGAACAAATAAGAGTTTATAAAGCTCTAGTGATTAGCAATGCATCTCTGGACTGGTTGGATTCAGCAGAAATGATTCTGAGTCCTTCTCTGGTTTTTGTGTTGAAAAACAGAGTGTTATAGTTTAGCTTGTTTTCCACGAGTGAGAATGATCTCTGGATTTGTCGTGTGTTATTCAGTGGTGTTGGATTGCACTCATGAGAGTTCTTTGAAAGTCTTGTAATCTCTCCTTCGTGCTTAGGATTGTTTTTCCAGTTTAGCACAGTGCACTTGTGTTTCTTGAGTTGTCGTGCGTATGTAAGTTCTCCTAGTTGTACCGTCACTCTCATTTACGTGTAATGCAGCTCAATCTTCCTTATATTCCACGAGGTCCAGCAGTAGGAATGATTTACTTTTTCATAGGTACAAGATACGGTTTCCTGACATACCAAAAACTATCATTAATTATCATTAATTGCATTAAAAACATCAAATATGACCGTTAGAAATATTTAAATAATATTGACAAAAAGTTAAGAAACAGTGTCACAGTGATTATGTAAACGATGTCTTCTTCACGGTATGGTCTTCATGGTTTGTGGTTCACGGTGTCTCCATGTCACGGTGTCTAGCTCACGATGTCTAGGTCACAGTGTGTCTTTCACAGTGTCTGAGTCATGGTTTTTCCTTCACAGTGTCTGAGTCACGGTTTTTCCTTCACGGTGTGTTCTTCACGGTTTCCATCTTAATGTCACAGTGTTTCTTGAACACAGTCTATCTTACTATGTCAAACATCACGGTGTCTTGATACTTAGCCAAATAACTATATTTAAACTTGAACAGTAATATGCATAGTGGGAATTAAGCTTAACCGTTATATGATAATATAACTTGACACATAAATACAGAGGATTGATTAACATCAGGAAGATTTGTTTTCATGAAATCATAATTAAAAAAAGATGTGTAATTATTATTGAGATTAATTAACAGTAATAAGATTTGTGAATATTAATGAGAGTAATGAATAGTAATAAGATTTGTGATCATTAAAACATGATTAATACATGAGGAGTCCAAAAATATGTATAAATAAATTTTTTTATAATCAATTTTATATAATTAATGACAAAATCATTTGGAGGTAAAAGGATATTTTTTAGAAAATAGTTTTTTAGGAATATTGAATTTAAATTATAATTTATTAAAATTAACATTAATGATGAATCTAATAAATTATATGAATATATTATATAAATAAATATATGAATTTAAATATATATAATGATTATTAAAAAATATATAGTTAATGTAAGATCATCCTATACTTGAAAAATTAATTTCATGAAAATCCATTTTTTACAAGTTTGAAGGTTTAATTTTTAAATAATATGTTGCAACATCAATAAAATGAATTTGATAAAATAAATTAAATTTTTGGAAACATAATAATTAAATTTTGGAAATAATATGAACTTATTTTTTTTTCTGAATGAGTAGTAAAAATAGAAAAAATTATTTATTGTGGTTAAGGTTAATACAGGTTTATCAGGGGTTAACCCTAGGATATAAGGATTTAAATGAACTAATAACTTTATTAAACCCAATTGTATGGTTTTATTTTGATCCTACACATATCAAATTCAAATAATTTTCCTTTTTTATCCTTTTTTCATTAATTGTACTGGCACTTATTTTAAAACATTTAAAAATAACATTTGTACCACTTACCTCAGTAATAAAAGGGAACCTAATCCCCCCACTTATTGACACCTATTTAAGAATTTATCTTGACCAAAAAATACCAAAAAATATCTCTCCAATATATTTATACATTCTATAGCCTATTGATATTCCCAAAATACAAACCCTATGGTTTTATATAATAGATCAAGATAATTTTTCTATGAAAAGGTAATTGTCTTCACTCAGAGCTTACTTATTATCACTTAATTTAAAACAGACAATTAAGAATAAAAATTTCTCATTTTATAATACAATTATATAAAATATAATTATATGTTATCATTTTTATGGAATTATTTTCATCCATCTCCTTCTATATCAAATGGGAAACCGTACCACTACTCGTGTGTAAGACGGACACCCACCTCACAAACTGATGTTATATTTTCACCATCACCAACTAACATTGACTGTCATAATGATGGAAATAATGAATATATATATATATATATGATAATTATCACATAATATTGATTGTATAATATTAATATATCAACCACATCATTACCCTTTCACCAATTAAGTAAATGATTATGTCGCTTATGCGTATGTGTGGACTACTATATCCATGAGGTGAAGGGATTCATTTTCCTCATCCAAATTTAAGGAATGATTCTAAAATGTTAAATAAATAAAAAATACAATAATTATAAAATTATAATAATTCTAAATATTATGAAATAATATCATCTACAAACATAAAAATCTAACTTGTATGGAAAAACATCTATGAAAAAATGAAGAACTTAACAACCGAAACAATGTTAATAATGAAATACTATCAATGAACAGGTGATAAGATTTTATATGAGTATCATAGATGATATTATAGATATTAATATGGTCTTGATTTACATTAATAAGATGTTTAAAACTATTATACATGATGTTAAGGAACATTCAACAAATGAGAAGTGTGAGGTAATAGATTTTGTCTCAATTTCCACTCTATTGATTCATATGTGATATTATGAAACTATTTACTTTTTTGAGGTTTGTAAACATTAAATTTTAAATATTTAATGTGAATAAATATTTATTTGTTATTATTAATTTTTCAAATACTTTTTAGTATTTCAAGGGTTTATAATTTAAAAGTTACAAGGAGGTGATGATTTATTTTACAATCTCTTTCTTTTTTGTATTGAATTAATTTTCATTGAAAGCATCTTATAATACACCATTAATAAAATCCAGTTATGTTATTCTCCACTATATATTTAAGTAGTTTACTAATTCTCTTAAAAACTTTATTCTCTTTGGTTCTTGATTCATGAAACCATTTTTCTTAAAATAAAATATTAATTTTATTCTTTTTTTCTACGAGTATATTTTTCTTCCATGTCCCTATTTATCGAAATTATTTTAAAAGAACCCATTAGTTCACTAAAATTATTTTAATGACATTTTAGATATCCTCATGTTTTACGAATGTTTAAATTTAATATTTATAATATTTTACTAAAGGTTCATTTTTTACTTTCTTTAAAAAAATTAAAAAAGAATGTTTGTTCAATGCATCCATCATTAGCATACATCCCCACAGCCATAACCACTTAATTATATTTACCTTGTTATATATATTTTTTATTTTATTAAAAATAAATCTCTCTTATTAATTGTTATTATAAAATTTCATTTTAATTTTCAATATTTCTCTAAAGACCATAATTTTATTATAAAACCTATATTTCTAATCAATCAATGTTCATATCTTATCTATTATTAATTTCTGGGTTACTAACTTTCTCTTGAAATATTCACTTTATTGTGTTTAATGGAAAATAAATTTCTCTTCAATATATGTATTCTTTGTATCATGTATATTTTTGTTTACTAATCCGTTAAACCTTTTTAAATATGGTGTTATATTATTAATGTAATTTTTCTAAATGTGGAAAATGATGATAAATCCATATTCTTTACTCAATATGGATATTTATTAACAAGGAATATTTTTTATAAATTGAATTTACCATTAAATATTTAATGAATTAATTGGAAATGCTATGATAGGAGGGTTCAAGTTATAGATATCACCTTTATGCATCAATGGGTTTGAAGAGGATAATTAGGTTGAAAAATTAGATTTGTTTTAGTTTATACCTATCCATTTATTAATATGTCTTGTTTCACGGTCTACAAGGCATAGAAATTATGATTTTTGGGGGGATGACTTCTATTATTATGAATTCATGTTAATGAGAATCTAGTCATTATTACCCAGGAGATTATTAAATTGATATTATCCATGAATTTATTTCAAATCCATGTTATTGATAAAATGAAATGTTTTTTCTATTATTTAAATTTCTATATAAACTATGATATATCTCTACATGAGAGATTCTACTATACAAAATCCTTATTTACCATCTAAGATCACCCTTATTTTTGTTTACTTTCCCCATAATATGATGATGTAATATTTCTATGGGCACAAGGTTAGCGAATATTTACTTTAACTATGATTTTATTTTATGTTTTCAAATATAAGGTGAGATTCAAGTATGTATATAGTTTACCATCACTAATAAACTATTTTATCTATCAGAATATTATTACATGAATCTTATGATAATGTAATAATGTAACCAACAACTCTAGGTTTCTTGGGTCAGGGTCTTTAGAATCTATCTTTTGTCTCGATCGTCCTTTTGATCCTTATCTAGGGTTGTTCCAATTTTCGGATAAGGATTTATGTTGATTACATTATGTGATATGGAGTTAGATTTACAGAGGATCAACTAAACCCTATGAAATATTCTCAGTAACCCTACATTATTAATTTTTTTAAATATGTTTAGGAACAAAACAGTCATTAATGTATGTCTAGATATCATAAAGGATTGAAAACATATGAAGTTCTTGTTTCACCCTATAAACTAATTTTTTATACCATACTAAAAACCATCATGATCCTTATAAAAATATGGGTACTTTTCATAATATTAATTTCCTTCTATGAATAAAAATATGAAACAATACATCGACCATAAGAACTATAACTTCGATCATTATAAACTTTTAAAACCAACATACATAGTTATCCATCTATAATAGAAACAAACCATGAAATTTATCAATTCAAAATATAATGTTAAACATCAATAAATTCAAAATATAAAAATTGTAAATGTATTCTAAAATAATTATAAGGATAAAACATTTAATGTTTGAAATATTAACTCCAAAACTGTAATTTTTCACAAAATACAAAAAATTATATTTCAATTATAGTTTAATGAAATAAACAAAAATTTATGATCATAAAAAATGAATTTTAAAAAAAGATTCAATTAATTGATTTTGTTCTCAAACACCCATTTGAACTAAAATATTCAAATACTAATTGTTACTACTCAAAAAAGATAAAATATTAAAAAATTTCCAACTAATAAAAAATCCAGAATAAAAAATACATTTTAATATAAAATGATGTGGAAACCATGTATAATATAAATCTTAAAAAGGGAATAATGAATAACAATGAGATGGGAAGGGGTGTGGGTCCTCCTAATCTTAAATTTCCTATAATGAACCCAACATTGTGGGTTGTTCAAATAAAGTGAGGTAGAATGAAAATTATTCCTCTATTGTAAAATTCTATATTACCACCTGGAGTACCTTATCAACCAGGATAGGCAACACTGTGGCCCCATATAGGGAGCAGGTCCACTTGTACTTCCATCAGGTACCTAGTTCCACATAAATGAGTAATTGGTGGAACAATTAAAATTTTTTTATTCATTTTCTAATATCTTCTACCAAAAAAATTATATACAAGACTCTTTTAAAAGATTTATAATTATAGAAACATACAATTTCTTATTCAAGACACATATACAAATTCAAATTATTGATCTGAATTAAAAAAAATTAAAATTAGACCTAGCTCTATGCTCAACAGAACCTGGTTTTTTTAAATACATAGATACACTGTAATGTAGGGAACTACATAGTAGAATGGAATGTCAATATTCTACAAATCTAAATGATCAAGGATATCCAAGGGGATTATACATCTATAAAATAAGTTTACCATCATTCAAAATATCAAAACTCTACGACATATTGATATTCTGAGGAATATTTTTTCCCTATACTCAAACTCCATGTCTAAAAGATTATTTTAATCATTTCACTTATGTTAACTATGCACTTATCTAATATGATTTTAAATGGCTTGGAGAAATTATAAAATTTATTCGTCATGTTTTGGTCTTAATAGATTTATTTTTACGTGTTCATCAAAAAGGTGGAGTTCATTATTTATTCAAACATAGTAGTTTATAAAAATCCATTCAAATTAATGTTTGGTTGTTATTTATGTATGTAAACTCAACTATAATATTATACTTACAATGACCTATATTAATGCTCAAAGAGTAGTCTTTGATCATATACACAAGATTTTGAATTGTTATAACAAATTAACTATTAATATAAGAATGATATATTGTACTAAAGTTAAAATTTATGTTAAATTACTTATAAAGTATCCTTATGAACATTGTGATAAATGTTCAATCTTAACCAGATAAAAGTGATTGTAGTGTTCCATGTACCCACCCCACATCTCGTATATATATCTTCACAAGTTGACCAAGTGAGAAGTATTCATGAATTGAAATGACGTGGGAGATCTATTTAATATGGTACTTGGTAATTCATAGGAAATTTATTTCATTAGATATCTTTATAAGTCCTATGACCGTGTCTATAGTGAAATTATCCCATTTCTAAGTTAATATAGTATATTGTTTCATCATCCACTTGTAATTTTAATAATTTTCCATAACTTGTGGGCATACCAAGAACTTGAATTTATATTTAGAAATATATTTATTTTCATCATTTTAGTATAAGATTTCTCAAAGATATATATACATAAATAATCTTCTTAGGTTGATAGAAAATTTTGAGTTATGATCATCATCTCATACATCCTTCATTATCATATTCTCATATGGTATACATAATAATTTCCCTTATCTTATAAATTCATCTATATAAATTTTTTAATCTTTGAATATCCCCTTACATAATTCACCAACATTCCTTTTGACTTCAACACCGTCCCTTTTAATCCCATTTATCTTATACATGATAGATGGTTAAGAAATTATTTGAGAGAGTTTTAGTGTCTTAATTTCCTTTTTTATTTCCATGTACATAATTTTAATGTCTATATAGGTTGGATCCCTTGGAATTTTTATTATGGGTAAAATTGTGGGATCCTTTTTACATAGATTATCAACATCTTTATTTTTTTTTTCTATTATAGCAATGGATTTAGCATTCCTAGTCATCCATCATCCATAACCATCTTTATTATCACATGTTGAGATAATTATGATTTTGTAAAATTTCTTTATATACCTTTAATTCTCATGAGGTGTATTATATCATATTATCACTTCTCATGAGTTCAAAACCCACTGTTTTCACTGAAATACAACTATATATATAAAATCCTTCTCCAGTTGAGGTCAGTTTGAGTGAAGGTACTATTAATAAAATCCAATAAATTTAAATTAATATATATTAACATTAATTTAGATAGAAAACCTTCACCCCATTCCATGTTATGTGGTTTATTGAGTTTGAAAATAATGAAAAATGCCTTTTAGATTATCGGTAATACATTGATAATCTGATAAAATAGTAGATCTCAATCATTTTTTGGCATAGGCTATTCATAAATTTTCTTTGTCTATAAAATACCCCAAAATATCCCTTAAATTGTTATAACATTCCCCAATAATGGTTCATTCTCTGTCCTTAAATAAAGTTCACAATACTTTTATATAAGTTTTCCTTCTTTGAAGTATTTTACATAATTTTATTGTAGTCGTAATGATATACCATTTGTTTGTAATATATGTGAATATCCTATATATATATAAACATATTTTTATTTTTAATCACTAAATAATCCATTTTTAACACAATTAAGACTATCAGAGCATTACTGAGTCTAAATGGTATCAATATGAACTCATAGTTTTCATGTTTTTTTGGAAAGTATAATTAAAAATGTCATATTTTTTACATTTAATTGATGATATATTGTATGAAGAACAATATTTGAGAAATATAAATCACCATATATTTTTAGTTTCTTCTTTAACTATTATTATTCAATGGGGGACATTCTGTAGGGACACAATGATATGGGTAGGGATATAAGAACATGTTCTATATATTACTCAATTGTTACATTAGAAAAAAGACTACAAGACTCCATAATGAATATATTATAATATTCCAATACAATGGTAGTTTACTTAATTCTAATCGTCTTTATTACCTCAATCATTTGAACTATAAAGGCTTCCTTATAAGGACATAATTCCCATTCATTAGATGTAGTGGATAAAGAAGTTTCATAATTCTCATTTTACTTGTTTGATATTAGTGGATGATTTAGGATATTAAAATTATTTAACCTCTTCTAGAAGGTGATGTCTTATCTTTAAATAAGCATGAAATATATTCCAAATATACCATAAAATTCTAAAAATTAATTAAGAAGTAGATTTATAGGAAGAATCTTCTCATAAAATTAAATTTGGGATGAGTAATATTGATGACCTACAATTATTTTACCACTTTGTGTTTTCAATTCTATAAATTACTATATTTATTGAGTAAGTGTTTGAATATTTTTTGATAATTTTTATGGTATGAAAACATTAATTTATAGAAAATCAAATAGGGAATTCCATTTTTTTAATTAATAACAATTGTACCTTTCATAACATCATTTTCATGATCTAACACAGTAGTAGTAAAAGCATAATCTATCCCCAATTCCATTGGATTCTCAGTTTATGGTCACTAGATACCTTGTATAACCATTGGCATAGTTCAACGATTCATATAGTATCCAACATCCTTGTAGTTAAAAAATTGGAAAATAATGGTAGGATTCTGTGGAACTTTCCATGCATCCCTCAATTTAATCGACTACATCAAAACTCTATATATGTATTGGGATTAACGCCCATGTTTTTGACACATGAATCATTTCACTATTCATTTAAGGAAGTTTCTATAGTGATTCTTCCAAGACTTTTTATATTTTGGTCATTGAAACTTCTTTCCTCTGCATGGCCTATTAGTTAAACACCCATAGTAAACTTTTATTCCAATTTTCTTATCACCAATAACATTATACCCTTGGGTTTTACTAATCCATATCTCAACCTTAAGGGAATGTTATAAATTTAATTGTATATATCGACACCTTGAAATGATAAATTTTTTCTAGAACTTTGTTTTAAGGCACTAAATAATAGATCATCCTTTATTTATTGATTAATGGAAAATCTAAAGGATTTTCATAATAACCATTTTATGTTTTAATCCTACGACCCAGTAGAATAATAAGTCTGCTGAATACCCAGAAAAGTCCATGTACACAATATAATAGAGGGTTCTGGTATAATATTTATTAAAAAAATGTTTCTTAAAATATTATTATTCTATCAAGTCAATGCTTTTCATAGTTTTTTTATTCTGGATCAATTTCTCCCACGGTTCATCCTCCTCCTCTAATATATAATTAAAAAATATTAGTCTATCTTCCTCAGATCATATAATCAAATATAATTTTTTCTTAATGATGTTTCCCCATTACTATTTGGGTATAGGATTAAGGGGCCCACAAAAAGGGATTTCAACCTATCACATAACCTAATCAACTAAAATTTCATCTTTCATTTGAGTATCAGAGAACACCTTGTGGTTCAAGTTATTATTCATGAACTGGTCCAATTTAGTAGAAAATTTCAATATGTTTTCAACTCCTTCATCCCTTGTATTATGCTACTTATTTAGGCTCTAGGAACCCTGACCCCATTATCCTAGAGTATGTTCTTACTTTATTACATTATTATATGATATATCCTGAAGGAACGAATAGTTTAGTAGTCTCAGAAAAATAGATACATACATGAGACTCAAATATTACATTAGAATACACAAATCACTATATATTGTTTTAGGAACAACATTATTTCATCCGACGTATCCCAATATATCAGTCAAAGTAAATGTGAAGGAATCCTTGATAAAGAAAACAAAATAATTAGGATACGGAGTTCTCCATAAAGGTTATGTAAATCTGAATAAATCAAGAATAAATGAAGCGTCATTAATAAGGAATGAAAAATATGGCAAGGTAAATTTCTGAACACACATTCCATTTAAATAATTGACTAGAATAATCAATGAATATGTATATAACTAAAAACACATAAAATAAAATCAATAAATTTACAATCATAAATGGATACTTAATAATCAATATGGAATGGTAAATAACTAATAAAATTACATTAATTAATAAATGATAATGAAAAGAATCTAGAGATATTATAGTTGAGAAAATCTCAATGATAATAATTATAAAAGATTAAATGAAAGAAATGAATAAATTTCAGACATCATATTTCCCATTAACATGATACTTTTACCTTAACGACCTTTCACAAGATAGTTTTGAACATAATGGGTGAAATCTATGACAACCCATGTCTTTATTACACATTAATTCATGATTTGTTACAAAATATTACACATAATATCGCACTGAAGATCGAGAAGTCTAGTGTCATTTAGAATTAGGTAAAGTAGATAACATCCTGAAAATGGGACACAAAAACATTATAGAAAACTTCCTTACCTTTCTCTTAGAATTCATAAATCCTCTATAACTGGATGGGTTGACCTGGGGATGCACATTAGAAATGGGTGGGTTATAAGGCCAAGTAAAAGAATATAAATGAATCATAACATGAATAATGTATTACATGTTAAAAAATATGATTGTAAATGTAAAATAAAATGGGTGATAATCATAAGAATTAATAATAAGGGACGATTTAGTATGGTATCATAAAATAAACACGGGTACTTGGAAACAAATTTAATCATTAAGTCATAATCATAAGTCAAGGTTAACTGCCAATATATTATAATATAATTTTCATAGGATAACCTACCGTAGACTAAAAATTTAATATCAAAAGACTAAAACATTACCCATTGAATTGGAGTGTTATTTGGTTTCACCCATCATGTAAGAAATATTGGGCACACCCTACACTATCTGGGCCCACCAATTGTAATCATATCATGTACATTATTAAGTGTTTCACTTAGATCATATGACATAAGAACACATTTCATTAAATTTAATCTCACGATAATAGAGCTAGGATTATATAAATTTAATCGCCCAATAAAATATGTATAGGTGAATAAAGGTGACCACCCATGATAGAAAATAGTATGGGTATTCACTATACAATTGGTTGGTAAGTAAAATCATAGTGAAATTTTGACAGCATAACGGTGGTACTTAAAGACTGAAATTTTTTTATGAGAGAAAAAGGGTATCTCATCCTTTTGAAATAAATTGTATGGTAATTCGGATGTGTAAAATTATATAAAAACATTATTTATTGGAAATAAAATGCCTAAAAATCAAGAAGATTCTTGAATAAAGAGGATAATGTAAGGATGGATTACTAAATTTCAGCATTATAACGACTTAAGTTAACTCTATAATGAAAGGAGATATATGATCAATAAATTTTGTAAAATAAATCCAATAGTAGTGGGATGTTTATAAATTCATTGAAATGTAACAAATTTTGATCCAAAAGAAAAAATACAACATAGGTTCTTGAATGGAAATGAAAAGTGGGAAACTCTCTTACTGCATTTTGGAATGGTAATGGCTTAGGTAAAGATCAAACTAAGAGGTGAAAAATTATATATCATTAAAATAACATATAGAGGAAATTAATGGGACATATATATAGAGAGAGGTCCCTCACTTTTGGTATGGAAAATCATATGAAAATATCAACAACATAACTGGTGTGTAGAAATATTCATGGGATGGACTAATGGGAGTGAAAGTGGACTTTAATCACATTTAAAAAAATAGGATATAATTGGAATGTATAGAAACATTTAATAACAAAAAAATTTAAATGAATAAGAATAACATAAAAGTGGTTCCTGAATAAAAGTAGAAATGGAGATCCCTTACCGTAAGAATGTGTTTCAAAAGATTGGTAGGTGATTCTTGAGATATTAGGGTAACCTTGGGAGGACACTAGAGAGGGGAGGGAAGAGTTAGGAAATTATACATGGTTTTTCACTAAAAAGGCATGAGATCTTGGATATATTAATATAGAAAAAGAGAGGGGATTTCTTCATTATTTCCAAAACAAAGGTTTGGACTCTATAAAATAAAATAATTAAAACCAAAAAACATAACATGGTTTTCAAAATAAATGTTCTCTTTTATAATTATGTGACTTTTTAGATTATTTACGAATAGAAAGATATATTTCGATCAAATAGATTTGATTTCATCTATGTCCACATACTTTAATGGATTTTACACTAGTTTGAAGTTGATTTATTATGATACAATCTTTCATATTGTATTAAAGGTTTTGAGATATTTTTGACTGTGGATGTGTTATTTTTATTCCATTCATGGTTTATGGTTAAAGTATTAACATTTTGTATGCTAGTTTTAATACGAAGGTTTATGTTATTTTTCAACCTTTTCATATGAGGAATGCATTGGACTTAGTAAGTGACGGGTGGAGCCCGCTGTAGCTCCTCAATGCATCGGTAGATCTAATGAGACAAACTAGTGTCTTTGCACAAGGCCTTTAAAAATCTTATTTGTAGTCTTGGCACGATCCCTTGACTATGTGGTTATGATGTCCGACATTATGCATTCCATCATTATGAAATTGGCTAATGATATTACATGTGATTATTCTACTAGTAGAATATCCATGTTAATAAGTAAATGGAATTATTTGATTTATATTTGCCATATTATGTTGAAGTTTAAGTTTAAAGGTCTTGTGTTTTAGTCTTATAAATTGCCTTAAATATTTATGCTTATTTAGGAAAGCTCCTACTATATTTTTATCCTTACCGAGCACCTGATCTAACCCCTTTCTATGTTTTATTTTTTCCAGGATGTGAAGAAGTATATTATGAATAACATGCATGGATAGTCTAAGGGAGATGAATGTGTTAAAATGAGGCAAAATATTTTTTTTCATTTCATAATGTAATGTAAAACTTATGTTTGAATCTAGTACTTCCAAGGCTACTAAACTGATCAGTCTTTCAGGATTTGATCTCTTTTGATCATGACAATGTTATGTAATAATGCACTGACTTTGGGTAACTAGGGTTGTGGCATTATAGTTGGTATCCAAGGGAGTTCAGTACAAACCTTGGAAGCTAGATTTAGAAAAACATTGATTAGATAACATTACACTAAGATAAAATTTGAGGATTATTATAGAAGTGCATCCTAGAATTTGGGTAATTTAGAGATTTTTTTAGTTTTTCAACCAATAAATCCATATTTGGATATGAGCAGGTAGAGGAAGCTCTAGCATAGATGTACCTAGTAGTGAAAAATCCGACAAGGAGTTTTGGGCTTGACCCTGGGTATCCTGGTACACGATAACGTTCCTTGCTGCACTCTTGGTTATGACACTCCCAGGGGATATGCTTAGGATAATTCACATTTTCCTTCACAAACCATTATGAAGGATTTATGAGTATATAACACCTCAACAAAAACATTTTAATGATTAAGGATTATATCCATAAACTGTTCAATTTATGTTAAATGTTTTACAAGTTTGGAATAATGTATTACGATTCATAAACTAATCTAGTATATACTGTTGTTTAAAAATGGCTCCTAGTGAAAGGAATTGAAACTGTATCAAAGCACATAATCCATGTATGGATTTCCCTCCTACTCAAGATAATTATAGTGGAGCTGGTGATGCAACTAGTGCTGATCAACTTATCACCATACAGGGAAAACTCACTCATGTTATGAATAATAAACTTACCTGTATGGAGCACCCGGATCCACAACATAGAGGATCAATGTTAGAATGCTTCATGAGGAAACAAAAAAATATTCAATGGGACTAAGAATCCATTTTTAGCTGAGTAATGGATAAGTTCCATAGAGAAAATATTTCATGCTTTAGGGAGTAACGAAAGGGAAAAAGTTGTCATGGTAGTTTATCGCCTCATGGGCGATGCAGAACAATTGTGGTCATTAATTCAAAACAAAAATGATGATGAAGAAGTATTAAGTCTGTAATGGAGGGAGTTTAAAGAAATTTTATTAGAAAAATACATTCCTTGTGACCACCGAGCAGATATGGAAAGACAATTTCTGGGATTGAGGCAAAATGAGGATGAGAACGTCGCAAATTATGAGGCTAAATTTACAAGGATAGCAAGGCATGTAACTGATTATATACATAACCCAAGGAGTAAGATTGGTCGATTATTTAATGGGTTAAAACCATTTCTCCATCGAGCATTAGTCTCACAATACTTCTCATCGTACAAAGATATTTTCTCATGTGCTATCAAGACAGAAAAGGAACTCTCTAAGTCTTATGACTTTAAATAAAAGCAAGAGAAGAAGAGATCTGTTGAACACTATGGAAATAGAAATAAGGGGAAGAAGGGAAAAGTTGAATTTCTATCTTGTGGTAAATGTGGAAAGAAACACCCCGGTACTTTCTGGATGGTAATGTGAGTCTATTAAAAGTGTGGTGAAAAAGGTGACCAAGATCGTGATTGCAAGGGAAAGAAAGAGGCTGTCAATGTTGAATGCTACAATTGTAGAGAAATGGGGAATTATGCAAATTAATGTCCTAATCTCTAAGGAAACTTACCTCCGAAAAGTCCAAGGGAGCAAGTACAATATTATGCGATCACTAATGCAATGTTTGAAGCTCCGAAAAACATGGTGGCAAGTAATTGAATGGATTCCTCAATTTTAGACAATGGTTTATTTTATTTTGGATCATCGAATTGTTTCATATATTCCCAGTTTTCTAAGAAAATTAGATATTTCCAATTTTATTTAACATGGGAGTTGTGAGTAAAAACTCCTAAGCGAAGTATCATTGCAACAAAGTCTTGTGAATCTGTTCCCATTAGGGAATATAAATGTTCATTATCTGATGATATCATCGTCATACCCATGATTGAATTTGATATAATCCTTGGTATAGATTGGCTTTCGGGCTATGATTCAAAAAAAATTAAGAAGAAGGAGGTCATAATTTTCAATGATGATAAGGAATACATTATCTATAGAGTATAAACGTCACCATTAGATTCTTATCTAGATCCTCCTCCAATAGCTGTACTAAATTCAATTATTAGGGAGGAAGAGAATGAAATAACTATGGGTGAGGAAAATAATGTTCGAATATAGGACAAAACTATTTTATAGGAATATGTTTATGCGTTTCCAAAGGATTTACCTGGATATCCTCCAGAATGAGAAATTGAGTTTTCCATTGATTTAATTCTTGTTTCAAGGCCCATATCGAAGACCCCTTATAGAATGGACATTGTGGAATTAGTGGAACTAAAGAAACAACCAGAGGAATTGAGTAATAAAGGATTTATTCTCCCTAGTGTTTCTCTCTGGGGATCCCCTGTTATTTTTTTAAGAAAAAAGATGGATCTATGAGGTTGTGCATTGACTACAGGGAGATCAATGCTATTACAATAAAGAAGAAGTATCCCCTACCTCGCATTGATGATTTATTCGATCAACTTCATGTAGATAAATATTTTTCAAAGATTGACCTATGATCTGGATATCATCCATTGGGTGTGAATAAGGAAGACATTTCAAAAACATCATTTTGAACTAGGTACGGGCATTACGAGATTATATTAATGACTTTTGGACTAACTGATGCACCCTATATTTTAATGGATTTAATGAATAGAGTCTTAAAGGAATATCTTGATGAATTTGCAGTTGTATTTATTGATGATATCTTGGTATACTCAAAAATATACAAAGATCATGAAAATCACTTGCGCACTATTCTGAAAACCCACAGATGAAATAAATTATATTGGAAGTTTAGCATGTGTGAATTCCAGCTTCAAGAAATTTCTTTTCTTGGACATATTGGCTCTATGGATGGAATTTATGTTGATAATTCCATGACAATAGAAATAAAATAATGGCAAACACTGATGAGTATAAATGAGGTATGTAGTTTTATTGGTTTAATAGGTTATTATTAGCGTTTTTATAGAATTTTTCTCGATTGGAAAACCCATTAACCAAGATCACATGTAAAGTGGTAAAATTTGTTTTGAAAAAAGAGTGTGAAGAATGTTTTGAAGAACTGAATAGAAGATTAGTCAATTCTCTAATCTTGAATCTACCATCGGGGAGTGATGGTATTTTTATTTATAGTGATGCTTCAAAGAAAGGAATTGATTGTGTCCTTATGTAGAATGATAGTGTTATTTCCTATGTATCATGATAGCTAAATATTCATGAACAAAATTATCCTACTCCTGATCTTGAGTTATTAGCTATAATATTTTTTTGAAGTTATGGGGACACTATCTCTGTGGTGAAAAATGTGAGATATATACCGATCACAAGAGTTTGAAGTATATTTTCTCCCAGAAAGAACTCAAAATGAGGCAAAGACGATGGCTTGAACTACTCAAAGATTGTGATTTCACTATACACTAGAACCCGGGGAAGAAAAATATGTTGGAAGATGCTCTGAGAAGAAAGGATCATGGAGTTCTGACAAGATGAGAGTTGAAAGGGATCCTATGTACATGGATCTAGTAAAAATGGATATGGGAATAATCATGGAAGGTGAAAAATAGATACTTTTTCAAATGGTTGCAAATCCATCTTTTCTAGAAAGGATAAAAAGTTCTCAGACTGATAATGAAGAGTTTCAAAAGAAAATTAAAGGTTTAAATGATGAGAGATTGATCAACTTCGTATATGAAGATGGAATTTTGAAATTTGGGAAGAGACTTTGTGTTCCTAACATACCTGATCTAAAAATGTAATTGTTGGATGATGCTCATAGTTACAATTTATTTATAAATCCTTATAGAACTAAGATATATATAGACTTGAAGGAACATTTTTGGTGGGACAACATGAAGAGGGAGATTGTTGATTATGTGTCAAGATGTATGGTTTGTCAACAGGTTATAGCTAGAAGACAACATCATGGAGGAGTCATGAAACCTCTTACCATACCTAAGTGGAAATGGGATGATATTATGATGGACTCCATCATGGGAATACCAAAAACTCTTATAAGGAATAATGAAATATGGGTCATTGTTGATCGGTTTACCAAGTCAACACATTTTCTTAATATAAGATAAGATTTCCCACTTGAACCTTTAGGAAGACTATATGTTAATAAAGCTGTAAGACTTCATGGTTCACCCCTATCTATTTTTTCTAATCGTGATCTCCGTTTAACATCAAGATTCTAGAAAAGTCTTCAGAAAGCCCTAGATAGTGAGATTTTTTTGAGCACTACCTACCACCATCAAACTGTTGGAAAATCAGAACAGACTATTCAAACCTTAGAAGACATTTTGAGATCTTGCTCACTTTACTTTCAAGGTATCATGGATCAATATTTACCTCTGGTAGAATTTTACAATAACAATAGCGTCTATTCAATTATTCAAATGGAACCATATGAAGTGTTATATGAAAAGAGATGTCACACACCAACTTGTTGGGATGATGTTGGTGAAATAAAACTCGTAGGCCTAGAACTTGTTGAGGAAACAATGTCAAAGGTGAATTTTATCCAAACCCTCATCAAAGCAGCTCAAAGTAAGCAAAAGAGCTATGCCAATAACCGAAGGAAGAATTTGGAATTTCAAGTAGGAGATCATGTTTTCTTGAAGGTATCTCTATAGAAGGGTGTTATATGATTCAGTAAGATGGGTAAAATATGTCCTAGGTACATCAGACCTTTCGAAATTCTAGAACGAATTGGATTTGTAGCTTATCGTTGGGAAATGCTGCCAAGTCTCTTCAAAGTTCATGATATGTTCCACGCATCACTGTTAAAAAAATACATTCCTCGCCCAATGCATGTACTCACCTATGAAGAAATAGAATTGGAACATGATCTGTCTTATTTTGAATATCATGTCAAATTTTTTGATACTAGAGAACAAGTGCTAAGAAACCATACGACTCGTCTGGTAAAAGATCTATGGAGAAACCATAAGATGGAAGAAGCAATGTGTGAACCCGAGGAACATATGATTAAGAACCATCCAAATATTTTTATGTTGTAATATTCTATAAATTTTGAGGTTGAAATTATTTAAAGGAGGGAAGAATGTAACACCCCATGTTTCCACGATACACTTCTCTTTGAATAATAAAATAGCTTGCGCTGTAAGCAACTTTGAGTTCTAACACACTATGACCAATCAAACTAGCCATTATGAATAGTAATACAAAATTTTATAATTTTTATAATTTTTTTTCAATGTGGACTTCATTTTTGGATCCGGTACATGAAAATTATCTTAGGGTGAGTTTTTTGTATTTTTCTGAAAACTTTCAATTTTTGATGAATAGTGAAAAACACTGCGTTATTGTTTAAACCCGACTTTTTATTTAAATAATTAGTAATTTTATTTAAATCTATATTAGGTAAAAATAGATTCATAATACCTATATATGTTCAATTTAATTCATTCGATTCATTTTATAATAATATCAGATTTATAAAATTTTATTGAACTTCTTCGTCTTTTACCCACCTTGTAGGCGTATTTCCAAATTTGCATAAAACGTAATTTTACCACTTTTGTGAATTGAATTTCAAAAATTTTAGAGACACAGTTGAAATCAGTAAGTAAAATGTGGTTCAATAAGATGAAAATAATTTTTGGTGAATAGTAACTTTTTCCTTTTATTTACCACTGTTAAATGTAAATTGGGTAATTAAAGGTAAAAATGATATTATAATTTCCATAAACATGTCCTAATTCTATTGTATATGTTTATTTAGATCAAAATCAACCTTTGGAATAAAATATGATCCTTTGGGTCCACTTTTATTAGATTTGGACATTTATTATTATATTATTTAAAGAAGGGTTAAAAGTGTTAAAATCAACAGTTAATAACTAACACATTTTTAATATAGGGTTATACATAAGATAAACCAGACTATAAATATTCATTATAAATAAAAACATATTTCCTACATAATGGTATTTTATTTATTATTTTTATTCATTAAGTAATTAATTTTATTTATGACACAATGATGTTGTAGTAATTACCTTATTAATGGAATATTAAAATAATTGATATTATAAATATCCAAATAAACGTAAATTGAGACTTCTGATGAATTAAACTAATTTTATATGTTAATATTAAATTTTAGGGTTTATTAAATAAATTTTTTCAATTTGATAATTTTGTTATTACTTTCAAAAAAACAAAATACCAAACAATGTCGCATTTGACATAAATGAGTTTTTTAAACAAATACTATATTATTAATTGATATAATATTCCTAAAAATATAAGGTTTTGGAGAAGGACCTATATAAGTTTATATATATCAATAATGAACCGCTTAGGGTTCTCTTGGCCTTTTATATTATGTTTATTAAAAATTTATTATAATAATACAAGAATACATGGTAAAAGTTAAACTATTTAACTAAGAGTTAAATCTAAAAGATAAGGTTAATATGGTGACCTAAACCGGTCTAAAATTTATTGGTTGAGTGGTTTTTCACCCATACCCACCATATAATCAAAATAAATCATTTTTAATCCATTATAAAATGAATATTATTGTATAATAAAATAATATTTCGTGCTTTCCCTAAAGCGACCCTCACCTCTCTTATAAAAGCGTACTTCCCCTTCTCTTAATATCACACCTCCAAATCCATTTGTCTAGGAAAAAAACTACTCAAATGTCCTCCAAAATACCCTCAATTGGACCTAGAGGCCTTAATTTTATCATAAATCCAACCTAAGGAACCATTTTGATCAACTCAAAAGGAAACACCCGAAGAAGAGATAATAATTTCAACACCTCTTTCAAAGTTCTTTTCTTCTTCCACTTCCTCTTTATTTGTTGTTTTCATAAAAAAATAATAACTAAAATACCTTATACATTCTATTATGTTATTATAAATATGGTACAACCATATTCAATATTCTATCCATCCTATGAATGACAAGTCACCATACGTGCGTAAATACGACTTACCGTCTCCATGTCGTGGTGTAGTTTGTTATTCAAACACTTCATTTTTTGGATGGGTATAATAACGAGTACAACTGATTTAAATAATAAATATTACATTTTATGACTCTTTTTATATGATATACCACCCAATTACATATGATTTAACCATCAATAGAATGATATTGTCGCTCGTGAATACGTATGGATTACCGTCTCCATGAACGCGATGAAATTCATTCCCCATAATAACCATTCAAGATAATTTTCATTTTATGATTAAAAATAATGTTTAATAACTTAATATATTTCTATATATGAATCAAATAAATCCAATCAATAACAAACATGGCTTACACAACTAAGCATATAATGGAAAATGAATCAGTTAACACCCGAAACAATGATACTACTGAAATATTATTAACAAAGCAATATTAGAAGATCATATATGATATCATATTTATGTATGTGGTTCTTGTATAAATTAATAAAAATTATTTAACTATTATATAGGAGGTTAATGTACCATCCACCAAGGAAAATAATAAGGTAAGGGTTAATTTTACAATCTCTTTACTTATCTGAGGTTGTTTATACCTCAGTATCTACTGGGACTTCTTTATCATCCACATATGTGTTTCTTAAAAATGTATTTTAAAACATTTTTGATATTTAATATACTATGGTTTAATTTAATTTATAACATTTTATGAATTTTTATAAATTTTTTATAAAGTAATATTTCGTTTGTTTTCCAAAAAAGGTCCTTTACGACCTTTTCAACAAAATTAAGGAAATAATGTTTTTTTAAATTATACGAAAAGTGCAGCTATTTTCTGCCATTATAACACCTTCGAATCTTCCCTTAAAAGATTATAAGAATATTTTCAAAATAAAAGTTTTCTTTTATAATTATGTGACTTTTAAATTATTTCAAAATAGAAAGAGATATTTCTCTCAAATAGTGTTGATTTCATCTATGTCAACATCCTTTGATGGATTTTAAACTTGTTTGAATTTGATTTATTATGATATAATCTTCTATATTGTATTGAAGGTTTTGTGATATTTTGACTATGGATGTGTTATTTTTATACCATTCATGGTTTATGTTTAAAGTATTAAAATTTTGTATGTTATTTTTAATACGAATGTTTATGTTATATTTCAACCATTTCATATGAGGAATGCATTGGACTTAGTAAGTGATGGGTGGAGCCCACTTTATCTCCTTGATGATTCGGTAGGTCTCATGAGACAAACTACTGTCTTGGAACAAGGCATTGACAAAATCTTATTTTTAGTCCTGGCATGAGGCCTTGACTTTGTGATTATGATGTCTGACATTATGCATTCCATCATTATGAAAGTGGCTATTGATATTACATGTGATTATTTGACTAGTATAATATTCATGTGAATAATTAAATGGAATTATTTGATTTATCTTTTCCACATTATGCTGAAGTTTAAGTTCAAAAGGCTTGTGTTTTAGTCTTATACATTTTCTTAAATGTTTATGACTATTTATGAAAGTTTCCGCTATATTTTTATCCTTACTGGGCACCTGAGCTCACCCCTTTATATGTTTTATTTTTCCCTAGATGTGAAGAAATATATTATGACTGAAGTTCATTGATAGTCTAATGGAGATGAATGTGTTAAAAAGAGACACAATGTTGTTGTTTTTCATTTCATAATGTAATGTTAAACTTATGTTTGTATCTACTACTTCCAAGGCTACTAAACTGATCGGTATTTTGGGATTTAATACCTTGTGATCATGCCAATGTTATGTAATAATTCACTGACTCTGGGTAACTAGATTCGGGGCGTTACATTACACCCTTTATTTATTTATTTATTTTTCTTTTACTGTGGTTATAAAGTTTCACTATTGTTACTATTAATATTGTCTAAAAAATTATGCTGATCATATTACTTATTATTAATTAATGTGAATTAAAATATGGAATAAATATATAAAACATCAATAATATTTATGAAAAAAATATTAATTTAAATTAAAACTCACAAGAATGATGGAAGGCAATCTTCCTAAAAATGAATTTATTAAGAGAAAGATTATTTTACTTTAACTCTCTACGTATTAATTTTCATTATATGAATTTAAATTAAAAAATATGGAGATATATTATAAAAATTACCTTTTAATAATTTCTAATTAGTGGTTATTTTAGTTAATTATAATGTAGAGACAATGTTCATTTATTTTAAAATAGTTTTTCGAAAAATACGTTTTAAGCCTAAAAATAATTACATACTAAATTTTGGTTCAAAAAAGATTTAAATGTAATTAATTTGATTAAATATAACTTAAAAATAATTATATTAAATTTTAATATAATTTAAATAAATATTATACATTAAAATAAATAATATTTCAAAATAAATTATAATTTCAAATAAATAGGTATTTTTCACTATTCACTGAAAAATCAATATATGCAGAAAATTATAGTTATTTTACCCTAAGTTAATTTAGATATTATGATATCAAAAATTGATTCCATGTTTTCAAATACACTTTCTTAAATTATTTATGGTATTTTTTCGTAAAAATAAATAAAAGGATTCTTTTAAGAAAACTTATTTTCGAAAAATAAAATAACATTACTACGAATTGACTGATTATTTACAAAAAAAATTATAAATAAATTTATATTGAGTAATAATATTAAATATATATATATATTATAATTAATTTAATCCTATTCATAAATTAAAATTTAATGGCTAAGATAAAGTAGATATATATAAATAATCATTGTTAGTTTGGGTTTACTATTTAATATCGCATACACTATCAAAAATAGTTTTATTTTAAAAAAATAGTGAATTACATTATTCCCCCATTAATAAATTTCATCCTCATAATTTAAAATTTTACTCATCATAAAATGATTTGAAACTTGAAAATATATTTATTGAAAACCAACATTATAAAAAGTGTTAATAAATCATCCAACTTAAAAGAGAGAATGGGAATTATGAAGGTCACCACATAAATAGGTTACCAAGTCAGATAACATTAATGGGAAAGGAAAACATATACATGGAAGAGAAAACTGACCCTAAATAACAAAATAGAGCATAATAGAAAACATGGTCAAGATAAATTTGATGACTGCAAAACCAACAATTTCTGATGGGTAAAAAGATCATCAATTCATTGGAAATGATCGTAATAGGACCTCATTTTGGTTTTAAGAGTCTTTTACTATATTTAAGGAATTACATTACCATGTAGTCTAGAAAAATAATGAAATATAATTTCTTGATTAGGATAATTTGATCCATTTTTTAATTTCTACTACAATCTCATCTTTTCTCCAAATGATGAATATTAAAAAAATTATTGATGAAACACTAAAATAAACATTTAATTGATCACATAATGCACCATAGAATAACAAACTATTACTCAAATTTTTACAAGATCTAAAATGGATAAAATATGTTTATATAATACTAAAAATAAATTAATCTCGAAAATTCAAAAAAAAATTAATGTAGTATCATAGATCATTCCCTAAATATATTACCATACAACCCAAGTAACACTAAAAAACAACATTAAATAATGTTTTAACCTCAATTTTTGTCTTATATCTTTCATCTTACACGTCTAAGAAATATAATATAATTAGTCTCATATAATCCTATATATTACACCCAATGGGTATATATGCCTCAACCTAATAAAACATCTCCGGAAATATCATTAAGCACCTCAAAATATAAAATATTTGATCTTGTAATATGTTTACCAAAATATCCATAATCATATCATACATCCAAAACATAAATTATCAAAAGATGTACCAATGGTTTTAAACATAATATTATCCTTAGACCTATCATCCCAAACCACTTTAGGTTTTTTCCCACATCAAAAACATGTTAATGGTTATTTATAACCATATCCAAATATCACTTTTTTAGTTTTAGGTAACATTAACCATATGTTTGAAATCCTTAAATAAAATCTATTTTGGAATAATCCATAGATGTTTAATGATTCTTATATGTATAATGTATTTGATAAACTACTTCTCCAAAAAAATTCTCAAATACTAATACAAAAACACTCCAATCTTTATACTTCAATGGTGTCCAGAGAATATGTCCTTATTCTAGGATTTAACCCTTAGAATTGGGAATTAACTTTAATAATGCTCACATTCTAAAGACATTATACATTAAACAACAAATTGTTCCATGGGATGAAATTTCTTCCCTTCAAGTATACTCTTCATTTTTAGGGAAACTAGCTAATTTATTCCCAATATCTCCACACTAAATACACGTTTGAGTTCCTTAATAGAATTTCCCTAAGTTTCTATTTCCACATTTTTTACACATAATAAATTGAATCATCTTTCCATTATCACCTTTATCATATGAAATTTCTCGAGATGTTTTCCTACCCTTTATTTATGTATATGTACATTCAACTGTGTTTCATTTGTTAGTTTTAATTTTTAATAACGATTTTGGAATTATCAAAATATGTATTACATTATCACAAATCAATTTAGCTTTCTCATTTAGTATTTATCACATTTACCATATCATTTTTTATTGTCTTGGTTCTTCATATTTACATCAATTGACTTGAATAAGTGGAAAATTACGGATGTGTAATTTAAAACAATAAAAAAATTACTAAGAGGAAAATGATATGAAAGGAAAACCTAAAAATGGAATTTATTTCCATAACATATGAATTTAAATACATCAATCTAATATGTCCATGAACTTTTTCTTAACATATACTCTAATGGTAATTCTGGTTCCCTTCCAAACATTTTGCAGTGATTTTATTAATTTACCAAAGCATATCCATTGGGAGTTTCAAACCAAGTGTTCCACAAAGATTTTTGTCAGGAATGAGTTCCCAATCAAGTCTAGCTCAATGCAGTGTTTTCTTGTATTACCCCCAGGTACATCTATTCCAAAGCCACATACACTAGAAATATCTAGACATGCATGTCTTTTCTTGGAAACCACTTACTATATAATATTTCATAATTTATATATGTATGTATGTATTATTATTTTTATCAAAATATCATTATCTATAGTTATACAATAATAATCCCAAAATAAATAATATTTCCTTTGATACCAATTATGATAAATCATGTCTTTATTAAAAACTAATTCATGATTCATTACCTAAGAATACACATAATAAAACCTGGAAGATCGAGGAGTCTTGTTTTTTTTTGAATTAGGTTCATAGTCTAACATCTAGGAAATGGGACACAATAACATTATTGGAAACATCATTAATATGATCTATGAAATCATGGGTCCTATAAAACAACATGGGATAACCTGGGGTTGTACATAAGGGTAGAACTATAAATCCCAGTAAGGGAATATAAAAGACTTATAATATGAAGAGAGTATTAAATTTTAGAAAATAGGATTTTAAAAATAATATATAATGGGGTTTTATTATGAGAATTAACGATAATCAATGGTATAATATGTTAACATAAAAGAAATATGGGAATGTGGGAACAATTTTAAACATGAAATCATAAACATAGGAAAATAATAGCCGATAATAAATAATTACATAATGATCTTATGATAATATACGATACACTAAAAATGGAATCACGTGAGACTAAAACATTACCCAATACATTTGACCACTATCTAGGTGCACCCATCATGTAAGCTATAATAGGAACACCCATCTTAATCATATCTTAAACATGAATAAGTGTTCAATAGAGAATATATAACATAATAACATGTTATATTATATTTAATCACACGATAATAGAGTTTTTTTATATTTAGGTAAGTCAAAAATTAAATAAGAATAATCTCATAGATCTGAACACCCTTGATAGAAAATGGGTACGAGTATTTATTACACAATTGGTTGGTAATCAAAAATCATAGTGAAATTTTAGTGGGATAACGATAGTACATAAAGATTCAAAAAATGTTTTAATGAGAGATAAAGGGGTATCTAATCATTTGAAAATAAAATTTATAGTAAAAAGGTGTGAGAAACCATATTCCATTAATATGAATTGGAAATAAAATGAATAAAAATGAATAAGATGCTTGAATATGGAGGAGAAGGAAATGATCGGTTATTAAATTTCGGTATAGTAAGGGATTAAATAAATGGTATAGTGAGAGAAGATAAATGATCTATATTTATTAGGAAAAAATTTGGATAGTAGATGGATATTTATAAATTCATGAAAATTTAATCAATTTATATTCAATATTTTAAATAAAAATAAGGTTCTTGAATGGAAAATAAATGTGGGAAAATTAGTTGAAAAATCTTAACATGGTAATAGCCAACGAAAATAAAAAATGTGTGGGAATAAATGATATCTCAATCAATCTACATAAATTGGAAAATAATGGGTCATTTATAAATTCATTAAAAAATATTTTTTAAAAAAATGATTGGAAATAAATAATGTGCTTGAATGGAAATGTAGAGAAGAAGGTTTCACACTTTTTTGATAGAATATAAAAAGAGAATTTCAGAAGCAAAGTAGGTGTACATAAAGGTTAATGGGAAGGATTAATGAGAGTGAAAGGGGTATATCATCACATTTAAATAAATTTTTCGTAAAAGGGATGTATAAAAACATACCCAAATAAGAAAAAGTCTAAATGAAGAGGCATAACATAAAATATTCTCTTGAATAACAAGAAGAGTGACATCCCTTACCTAGATAGGGTGATTCCAAAGACATGAGATGAGTTTTATGAGAGCATGGGAGACCCTTGAGATGAATTTAGTCAGGGGAGGGAATATTAAGAACATGGTGCCGTGTTTTTTAGTGAATAAGAATGGGATATTGGGTGGGATTATATAGGAAAAGAGAGGGGAGTTCTTTATTAATTCCCAAAATGAGGTTTTGGACTCTATATAACAAAATAATCTGAACCAAAAACCTTCCGATCATTTTTTCAAATGGTTTCTAAAAAACTGGAGTTCTTTTCATTATTTTATAAGGAAAAGGAAAAAACTGAATAAAATATTATATTTTGTGATGTGGAAGTGATTCATGTTCAAAATGAAATAATCTTAAAACATTAAAATATAATATTGGTTTTGGAGTATTGATAAACGATTTATAATGTTAATCAGATAACCTTGAAATAAAATTATTTTAAAAAGGAAACATATATTTTTTTCAGGGATAACATTTATAAAAATCATTAAATCACTTATGGTTCATAATGATGTTATAAAACACAATGTATATTTATATAGTATTTAATTTATACCTGAAAAGTCAACTATATTAGAAAATTATGAAAAATTAACCATTGTATACTTTCAACATGATGATTCCAAAAATAATACATATTTTCTCAAAACAATTTTCAGAATATGTGAATTTTTACTTATAAAACAAAATGGATATTTATTTATAAATGATTGGGGTTTTGACATTAATAGTTTCAAACCCTTATTAAAATTACATTTAAAATTCATAAATTTTTATTTATAATTTATACTAAATATATAATATATAATAATAATTTATAATTAAAACATCATATGTTTCAAAAATATTTTAATTAATAAAAATGATTGTCTTGATTAAAACTATATATTACTCCAACTAGAATTTATGTTTGAACACATTAAACACATAATTTTTATCAAAATAATTATTTAATTACTTATAAAGAAACAAATTATTATTATAAATATATTTAAATGAAAGTATAAATATTCATAGTCTTTGGGTTAAATTTTTTCTATTCCTTGTTAAATTATTTTTACCCTTAATTAAAATATTTTTCTTTTTCCATGGTAATATATATCTACAACGGTTACTATACATTGTATCAAAAAATTAAATTGACCATATTACATAATTATAATTCTGATTATTAAAAATATAGAATCAATTTTATCAAAAATAATTCATAGAGTTATAGTTTTTTTAATTTAAAATAGAACTAGTAAGTTGAATGGAAAGTGTTTTTTCAAAAAAAATTTTTTTAAGGGAATATTGATTTTACATTTACTATATATCTAGTAATCCTCATTAAATTAATTTCAATTCATAAATATTTTTATATAATATAAAATTTAAATTTAAATAATTTCTAATTACGGTTAATGTTAATTATTTATAATGGAGAAACATTATTCATTTTTTAAAAAAGTTTTCAGGAAAATGTATTTTTAAGCCTAAACATAAACATACACTTAAATCCTATAAAAAATTAATTAAATATTATTAATTGGACTAAATATAACTAAAGAGTAATTATGTCACATTTTAATCAAATTAGAAGAAAAATGTAACTTATATATTACATAATTTATCAAATGAAATGATAGTTTTAAATAAATGAATGTTTTTAACTATTCATTGAAAAATATATATTTTCTGAAAAATATTAAAATTTAACCCTAAGTTTATTATGATATTATGATATAAAAAATAGACTAATTATCTCACGAAAATTTTCTATAAATTTATTATAATATTCTAATCATAAACATAAGTAAAAAACATTTTTTATGGGAACAAAATTTTTAAAAATTACATGAAGTTTCAAAACATTGATTGATTATTTACTAAAAAATTATCAATAAATTTGTGTTTAATTATATATATATATTATAAAGTAGTTTATCCTATTAATACTTGTAAATTTAATTTATAGGTTAAAATATAATATTGACATAATCATTGTTTGTTTGAGTCTAGTGTTGCATATCACATACACTATCAAATATAGTTTTCTCTTTTAAAAAATTAGAATGTTACAGAAACTGATTTACCTAATGACAGCCAAATAATTCATCCCATGAGTCTTTTGATGAATATAATGGATTTTAATAAATGGTCCCAACACTTATCATACATGTCTAAAAAATTACTCATATATTTAACATTCAATTTAATTCATGTACAATGTGCCATATTATTAAATATCTATATTGAATAAAGAATACCGATTCATTAATATTTCTCTAAATGAAAATATAACATTCAATGTAAATATCATATGTTAAAATGATATATGGTTTGTGTAATAAGAATATATATGATCAATAATATGGATATTTAGAGGAAATTTAATGTCTACTGATAACATGAATGTGAATATTTCAAGGATAAGTTAATGAATAAATAATAAATCACAGAAGTAAATTTCAATACTATAATTGGAAAAAATAATAATAAACTATCCAGTTAAATAAGAGGGATGGTATTAACATATTCCCATTAGATTAAGAAAAATAAGTTGTTTTCATTTCGGATTAAAAATACTATAAAAAGGACTTAAAAAATATTTTGGAGGAAAATAACCATTTCATTTTTAAAATATCTTTTTTAAACATTAAACATATTGAAAATCCTTTTAATTTAGAATTCAATTTTTAGAAAATTCTTTGAAAATATTGTGAAACTCATGCAAATAATTTTTCAATGAAGTGTAGGATGCTACATAAGGTAATTTTGTACATGCTGTAAATCTTAAAAATAACATTCTGTTTGCACTGTAAAAAGGTTATGAAATTGAAATTTCAGAAAAAAACAAGAGGACTTCTTTTCACATTTTTAGTAAAAGGATAATGAGCACTTTATTTTAAAAAATAAGATTCCATTGATTTTTTTTTTGTAAAAAGTTAATATGGCTAATAATTCCTTAAATAAATGAGTTTTTAATTTAATAAAAAATTATTTAATTTAGAAAACATAGTTTAGGATGAAAATCCGATTTTTGACAGAAGAGAGAATTGAAGTATGATTTTCATAACAAAAATTTATCAATTAATTTATTTACCGATGAGTGGAAATAGGTATCATTATATGAAAATATCATGAATAAGAAAAGTATAAGAAAATGAAACGGGTTTATTAGGAATTGGTCATGTGATTTCTTTTATCTTAAATTCAAGAACAAACAATCCTAGTTAGAATGATATTACAATATTAAATTATACAATGATTGATATCTTGAGATGTGAATTAATCAATTAATAAATTTGGTGTTTCAATTTTAAATAAAAATTATTCAGGTGGAAATGAATCATATTGTATTCAAATTTAATTATACATAAAATATTATAATGACAGAATCAATGAAGTAGAATTTTAAGCCAGTGACCAGAAATTGAGTTATGAAATACTTTACAACTTGGAAAATTTTAATTCAAATCTCTTTTGATGAATTAAGTAAAATTTTAAATTAGAATACAATGAATACAAAAATATTCATGATATTACATTTCAAATTGGAATTATATTCACTATATAAATGAAAATAGGTGCATTACATTACAATATGCATCAATGAAATGAAATTTAGATGAAATCCCTTTCCTTATTCTTCCTTTTAGTTGAATATTCATTGATCAATTGTATATACTTTTTTAAAAATATTTTATTATTTTATTACATAACAATATTGAAATGTATGCTATCACATATGACCCTTTATAAACATCTTATTACCAATTCGCTAATAATCTGCTATTATTGTGATTGTTTCAGGTGTTAATTGCCTTGTTTTCTCAAGCCTATTTCTCCAGGAAAGATATAGTTGTTAAGCATATCATATAGTTTTATAATATATAGAATAATTATAATGACTTAATTATCATAAATTAACATAAATTTTACTTTTAAAACGAATTAATAATGATGAATATGAAAATAGAAGTATGTTATGATTATGGAGAATGTAGGCCGTACGTACACATGATTAACATTTCTATTTTTAAATGATCACTATGGAAAAGAGGTAGGAAATGTTATAAAAATAAATAATTATAATTAAATAATATACACAAAATTATATACTTATATATATCATCCATGTTTTATCGTGATTAAAATAGTACCACATCGCTTTGTGAAGGCGGTAGTCCACACTTACACGAACGATGTCATCTTATTTTAATTAGTGAAAAGGAATGATAATAAATGATAAATATTATCATTATTTAATGATAAATAATTCATAAATATGAAAATTATTTAATGTATATAACATAAAATAATAAAATTTATGTTTATAACCTTTGATGTGAGATGTTAGTGAAAGATGAATCACATCGTTGTGCGAGGTGGTAGTCTGCAAAAAAGAGTGATGTTATCTTATATCCTATGTAATTTAAGGTAAAAATATATATATGGTATAGAGACACCATATGTAAAACTATGATACAAATATAAAACATTAAAGTTATATCTATCATCGTACCTAACCTTGAGAGGTGGAAATGGAAAAACGAATGACATCAGTTCCCTAGGTGGTAGTCATCCATACCCACAAATGATGATTTTTTAAACCATTTAATGGATGTGTAGATGGTTTTAGGTCATGAAAATATTATAGGAACATCCATGTATATTTAATATACATATTTTATTATATAATCATTATTTAATAATAATTTGTTGAGGTGGATAAAGAAGAAAAATAAATATGCTCATTGAAGAACATTTCCTCTTCTTTAGGTATCCTCTTTATGATTGCAGTAATGACTTACTAGGTTGGATATATTAAAAAATAAGGCTTATAGGATGAGATAAGGTATGTTTTAATGTTATTGGTTAGTCATTTTTTGAAAAAACGTTTTCAATGTTTGAAGAAGATTGGATAGGGGTGGACTTTTATAAGTGGGGGAATGAACACACTTAGTATTTTTGAAAATAATTGAGTTCTACAAAGTTTTTCATGTGTAAAAATTGTCTAAAATGACCCATTATAGAACCAAATATGTGTAACTATAAGGCCCCAACCTTAAACCTTACTTAATATTGAATTAAATGAATAATTCACATTGAGGATCTTTTCAGGTTTAGAGTTTTAGAGAATTAGAACATAACTATTACATCTTAAAAGATTACAAAGTAGACACTTCTACTAAGTCTCCATAAAAAAACACTTAAAAAGAAAGATGTCTAGATTCCATGTTTTAGATAGCATGACATTCCCTTGATCCCATACTTGAATTTATTCCACTTTAAGTCCTGTGAAAAACATTTCGAAAAACTTGGGGTGAGCATAAAAAGCTCAGTAAGGGATACAAAGAGAATGAAAACTGTTAGTTTTTCAAAATCAAGTAAACCATGTATACTCCATCAAAGTAATACCTTCACCTTCATGAAGTAGTAAAAACTTTTCACTGAATAAAGTATCATTACTTACCTTTTTGTAACCAAAGTATTACCATAAAACCCATATAAAGAACACATAACATATATAAAGGTAACTTGGGACATAAACATACTTAAGTGGAATAACCATACGGTCGACTTCCACACATATCACTTAATGGAATAGCCATACGGCCAATTTCCATACATACTTAATGGAATAGCCATACGGCCGACTTCCATACCCAATGCATTGGAGGTTATAACGTAACCACCCGTCCTGGTATTCACGGCACCACCCGTCATATGGTTTATAACGTAACCACTCGTTAAAATTTCCAAGTACCAATATAAAATCATAAAACATAAAACCAATATAAAGGAATGATAACATTTCCACATTTCAATCAAAATATATCATAAATATATTGACATAATAGAATCATTTATCAAAACCATTTTCAATACAAAAATATATAAAAGAGTATATGGTATTTATTTTATTTTAAAAACATTACGGCTTATTGAGGAAGCCAAAGACCAAATAATACTCGCGGTGGAGGAAAAGGTCGTTGTCACCGCGTACGTTAAAAAAACATTCCTTTTTGTCGTTTGGTAAAACGCTTCGTAGAAAAAGATTCCTTTTGTATAAAAGTAAAAGTCAAAGGAGTTTATACACCGTATAAAAGAAAGTTGTGTATAAAACGAAATATGCCTCAATGAAAGGAGATTGAGACGAAGTCCCTTACCTCGTATCCGACTTGACCTGACCGTTCTTTAATCTCCTGAATAATAAACTTGAGTTAATTTATACTTGATTAAGAACCTTTTTAAAGTTCGTTATTCTTTTTATATCACTTATTTCCATGTTATAAACATTATGTAACCATTTAAGTTAATAATGTTTGTTTTGTCAATATTTGGTTCTTAAGTCGAAAGTTGACTTCTTACAATTACATGTTGTTCATGTGGTCAAAAGTTCTTTATATCCAGAATGAAATTCCCGATTTGGATATAATATGTATCATATATATCCAGCATATACATGTATTTATAATATTATATAATCATTTAGAGGTAAGAAATGAAATGCACCGTTCATGGAGACGGTAAGCCGTACGTACGCATGAACGCTACTTTCATTTCTTTGTCATATTAGTGGAATTAAAACTAAATGAGAGGTATGTATATTTTAATTCCAGAATTATATTCATCATTTAGATATATCATTAATTATATATATACATTATATACATGTAATTTTAATAGTACATTACATTTGGGGATAAGAAATGAAATGAACCGTTTAATGGAGACGGTAAGCCGTACGTACGCATGAACGCTACTTTTATTTCTATCTCATACTTTAATGGAAAGAAATAATAATGATATAGATTTACATTATAATTCCATTATAACATCATATATAATAACTTTAAATCCATCCTTTACACGTCCCACATATGGCATTAACGAATCACATCACTTTGAGGGGGCGGTAGTCCGCACTTCCTTAAATGAAGATATCGTGTTTACCCATAATGGAAACCATAAAGGTATGCCAAAAATGAAAAATACAGAAGCTTAAAGAAAACATAAACATATTATATATCATATATAAAAATAGTGACATCATAATGGCCACCCTTGAAGGTGTTAAATGAGTATTGAACAATCATCGTTTCGGGAGGCAGAATTTCGCCAACCACGGAAACCGTATGTTCTTTAACGATTTGATGTAGTTGTGTGAGAGTGTAGCTCAAATAAATATTATAACAACATCCTAGTATATTGAATATACTGTTGTTGTTACAAAAGAAGTAAATAAAAAGATTTTAGAGGGTTGGAGAAGCAAAATAAAACAAATGAACAAGAGAGAATGAATTACCTTTAAAAGTGTAACTCCCTTTTGATTTGAGCCTAAAGGCTTCCTTTGAAGAGATTCTGCCCAAAGGGAATCCTCTAGGATGAGGAGAGGGATGTGGATAGAGTAATTGGGCAGGGGTTGGCCGAGCCAAAGGCTTGAGAAGTGTGTGAAATGAGGTAGAGGTGGGGGCCTTTTATAAGAGGAGAGGAGGGGCACTTTTGGAAAGTAAAGAAATATTACTTTATTTGAAAATGTGTTTCGGTTTAAAAAGGTCCCACATTGATATAATTCGTGTATAAGGTGATAAGGGTTCGAAATACACTCATCCAATTGGTTTTGTCCATGTGTAGGTTTTAGATATTTCATTATCTTTCCATTTTATTTAAATTGTCAAATAATGATGTCATCGCTGCATCATTATTATGTCATAAATAATTTAATTTATTTAATGTCTAAAAATTATAAAAAAATACTATGATGTAGTAAATCTTTTTAGATTTCCAATGACTATTTATAATCAAAAATATGATCTTTATAACCCCATGTAAAAATTGTTTTCGTAAAACATCTCTTGTTTGTGTCATTTTTACTTTAACATTTAATAAAAAGTTATTTATGTCATTTCCAAATCAAAGTGTCTCCATGGGGTCCCCAAGTTGACCCATGGCTTTTCTTGGTCGGCCATGACACAACCAATAAGGTTGGGACATGTGTCTAGGTCATTTCCTATTATTAAAGCATTATTTATACCTTAAACTACCCTAATTACCACTAATCGCGATTAAGAACTTAATAAGTTACTATTCACCAAAAAATTATTTTAATCTCATTGAACCACATTTTACTTCTTAATTACAACCATGTATGTATGATTTTCAAAATTCAATACACATTAGTGGTAAACTTTCATTTAACTGAAAAATCAGTTTGCTTGATTACCACTTAGTGGTTTCACTAATCATCAAAAATTGAAGTTTTTCTGAAAATTACCAAAAATTCACCCTAAGATATATTTGATATTCCGAATTAAAAAATGAAGTCCATTTTACAAAATTCAAAACATATAAGTCAAATTAATTAATTTAATAATTAATTCCCGCTGTCATGACAAATAGCGTGTTTTTGTGAAACAATAAGTATCAAAAGATTGACACCAGTTTAAGTCCAATTTCAAAGTGAAATTGATTCCAATGACCACCATTGGATTAACTGGTAAAAATATTTTCTAATTTCACTTTAAAACCAATTAAAATAATAATCTAACCATATAAATAAATTAGATTAAAAAGAGGTTTTGAATTAAAATACAACATTTTACACTATTTATAAAAAAATGAACTTTATCAGAAAGGTACCAAAAATTTACACAAAGTAAATTTTGATGTCCCGATTCTAAAGAAGAGTTATATTTGGTCCAAAATAAAGTATAAGAGTGATCAAAACTATATTTAATGACGGTTTACCATTAAAAGGTGATAAGTGAACCTTTAGTGAAAAATTAGAGTATATATGCCCTAAAATTGAACTCTTTCCGTATTTTAAGCCTTTATCTTTTATTGGGTGAATGTATAAACATTTAAAAACATATCTAATCATATTTTAGTTATTTCTATCCATTCCCGCCAGTACAACGGCTACTTGTTAACTAACATTTAAAATAATATTATTTTATTACTAGTGTGCTACGTAAGTTTCAAAGAAACTCATCGTTGCGTATCGGGTACTCTATCGAACATAGCAACCCCTTTAAAATAAAATTAATATTTAATTCGTAAATATTAATAATTATGAAAATTATTTATTCTTTATTTACCTGGGATGTTACATCCTTCCCCCCTTTTGGGAATTGCGTCCTCGCAATTTTATTCACTTATCAAAATAAGTGGGGGTATTTATCCCTCATAGCATTTTCAGATTCCCACGTTGCCTCTTCAATCACATGGTTTTTCCACAAAACCTTTACCTGATGAATCACCTTATTCCGTAACACTTGCTCCCTGTGGTCAAGAATCTGGACCGGTTGTTCCTCATAAGATAGGTTCTCTTCCAGCTGAACTACCTCTGGACTCAAAACATGATATGGATCTGGCAGATACTTTCTCAACATTGAAACATGAAAAACATTGTGTACCTGAGATAAAATCGGAGGTAAAGCCACCCGGTATGCAACTGATCCAACTCTCTCCAGAATTTCATATGGTCCAATAAACCTTGGACTCAGCTTTCCTTTCTTACCAAATCTCATCACACTTTTCCAATGAGAAACCTTGAGAAAAACATGATCACCTACCTAAAAAGATATATCCTTCCTCCGGTTATCCGCATAACTCTTCTGCCTGCTCTGAGCTGTTCTCATGTGCTTTTGAATCAACTGATCTTTTTCTGCCATCTCTTCTACCAATTTTGGTCCCATCAGCTTCCTTTCACCCACTTCATTCCAAAATGCTAGAGTTCGACACCGCTTCCCATATAATGCCTCAAATGGTGTCATCTGTATACTGGAATGAAAACTGTTATTATAAGAAAACTCAACCAAAGAAAGATGTTGGTCCCAACTTCCTTGATAATCCATAGAACAAGCTCATAGCATATCCTCCAATGTCTGAATTGTTCGTTCTGACTGCCCATCTGATTGAGGATGAAAAGTTGTACTAAAATTTAATTCAGTACCCAAAGACTTCTGAAGGCCTTTCCAAAAGTTAGATGTGAACCTGGGATCACGATCAGATACAATGGAGAGAGGAACTCCATGTAACCTGACTATATCTTTAAGATACAAACGGGAAAGTTGATCAAGAGAGAAAGTATATCGTATAGAAAGGAAATGAGCAGATTTAGTCAAGCGATCAACAACAACCCAGATTGCATTATTACCTCGAGATGTCCTCGGTAATCCCACAACAAAGTCCATGGATATGTTTTCCCATTTCCACTTTGGCACTGGTAAAGGCTGAAGCATCCCTTTCGGTAACTACCTCTCTGCTTTAACCTGTTGACATGTCAAACACTTCAAAGTAAAATCAGAAATATCTCTTTTCATTCCATCCCACCAGTAATACTCCCGCAGATCTCTGTACATCTTAGTACTGCCAGGATGAACTGAATACAGAGAACTATGAGCTTCACATAACAACTCTCTCTTCAACTGTGAATCACAAGACACACATAATCTCTTCCCAAACCTCAGAACACAAACACAAACTTATCCAAGAACTCATGGAAAATTTTATTCATAAGGTCCATGAATACAGTAGGTGCATTGGTTAACCCAAAAGGCATAACTACAAATCCATAATGGCCATATCTAGTACGGAACGCAGTCTTTGGAATGTATGCTTCTTTTACTTTCAACTGATGGTACCCCGTCCTCAAGTCAATCTTCGAAAAATACTGAGCTCCCTGGAGCTGATACCACTTCATTCGATGGCCCAACATCTGCTGAAGTTGTTACAAAGGATTTCACCACCCCTTTTTGCTTGTAGTCTGGATGCATTACCCCAGTTGAGTTCTTCATTGGACACTCGTTTGCATAATGACCCATTTCATTACACTTAAAACATCTTACCGTTGGCTTTTCATTTCCTGGTTGATCATCTTCCTTACAGTTACGAGCAATATTACCAGACTTACCACACCGAAAGCACTTACCATACTTGGATAAACATTCTCCAGGATGCATTTTACCACACTTCTCACAGGATGGATATTTGGTTTTCTTACCTCCTTGCTTCTTTGATGAATTCTTCCCCTTTTCCTGCCAACTAGACCTCTTATTCTGTTGTTTGTCATAGAACACCTGATCATCGGCAAACTCTATTTCCACCTTCTCCGCACATCGAACAAGTTTTTCATAAATTTTGAACTCACGAGAAGCTAAAGACCTTCGATACTTTGGCTTTAACCCTGAGTAAAAATGGTTTATTTTACTATCAAGATCTCGAATGAAGTTTGGAGAATACCTTGCCAATCGAGTGAACTTTTCTTCATAAGCAGCCACTGAATCATCCTCCTGCCTCAATTCTAGGAACTGTTTTTCCATCCTAAGACGAACCACCTTAGGAAAATATTTCTCAAGAAACATACCTTTGAATTCGTCCCAGTGAAGATCCTCAATCTCATCACTATCCCTTATATTTTTCACCATCGGCCACCACTGATCAGCTTCACCTTCAAAACGGTAAACAACAAGACTAACCTTTTGATGTTATGAACACCCCATGACATCCAAAATCTTCTCCAGTGCTTTAATCCACCCTTCAGCTTGCACAGGGTCAGATGATCCTCTGAATGATGGGGGATGTTGCCTCATGAAATGTTCCACCACTGACATGTTCCTCTGCGGTTGATCTGGAGGATCTCGTGCATGGATACCACCACCATTTATAGCGTAAGTCAACTGTGCCATCACTGCAACAAACTGTTCAGTTCCGATTCCGACCATCTCAGGTTGCTGATTTGGAAGGTTATCTTTCTCCTGATGTCGTCCCAACATATCTGCTTTGTTTCCTCTGCAGAAAACCATTCTGAACACAGAAATATCTTAGGCGAAGCAACATGGTAATCCGTAAATGCTATATCATTTCAATCATATTATAATTTAACACCTCTCTAACTCCTAAAGTTGTCTAAACCGTCCTCTGATACCAACTATAAGGCCCCAGCCTTAAACCTTACTTAATATTGAATTAAATGAATAATTCACATTGAGGATCTTTTCAGGTTTAGAGTTTTAGAGAATTAGAACATAACTATTACATCTTAAAATATTACAAAGTAGACACTTCTACTAAGTCTCCATAAAAAAAACTCTTAAAAATAAAGATGTCTAGATTCCATGTTTTAGATAGCATGACATTCCCTTGATCCCATCCTTGACTTTATTCCACTTTAAGTCCTGTGAAAAACATTTCGAAAAACTTGGGGTGAGCATAAAAAGCTCAGTAAGGGATACAAAGAGAATAAAAACTGTTAGTTTTTCAAAATCAAGTAAACCATGTATACTCCATCAAAGTAATACCTTCACCTTCAAGAAGTAGTAAAAACTTTTCACTGAATAAAGTATCATTACTTACCTTTTTGTAACCAAAGTTTTACCATAAAACCCATATAAAGAACACATAACATATATAAAGGTAACTTGGGACATAAACATACTTAAGTGGGATAACCATACGGTCGACTTCCACACATATCACTTAATGGAATAGCCATACGGCCAATTTCCATACATACTTAATGGAATAGCCATACGACCGACTTCCATACCCAATGCATTGGAGGTTATAACGTAACCACCCGTCCTGGTATTCACGGCACCACCCGTCATATGGTTTATAACGTAACCACCCGTTAAAATGTCCAAGTACCAATATAAAATCATAAAACATAAAACCAATATAAAGGAATGATAACATTTCCACATTTCAATCACAATATATCATAAATATATTGACATAATAGAATCATTTATCAAAACCATTTTCAATACAAAAATATATAAAAGAGTATATGGTATTTATTTTATTTTAAAAACATTACGGCTTGTTGAGGAAGCCAAAGACCAAATAATACTCGCGGTGGCGGAAAACGTCGTTGTCACCACGTACGTTAAAAAAACATTCCTTTTTTTCGTTTGGTAAAACGCTTCGTAGAAAAAGATTCCTTTTGTATAAAAGTAAAAGTCAAAGGATTTTATACACCGTATAAAAGAAAGTTGTGTATAAAATGAAATATGCCTCAATGAAAGGAGATTGAGACGAAGTCCCTTACCTCGTATCCGACTTGACCCGACCGTTCTTTAATCTCCTGAATAATAAACTTGAGTTAATTTATACTTGATTAAGAACCTTTTTAAAGTTCTTTATTCTTTTTATATCACTTATTGCCATGTTATAAACATTATGTAACCATTTAAGTTAATAATGTTTGTTTTGTCAATATTTGGTTCTTAAGTCGAAAGTTGACTTCTTACAATTACATGTTGTTCATGTGGTCAAAAGTTCTTTATATCCAGAATGAAATTCCCGATTTGGATATAATATGTATCATATATATCCAGAATATACATGTATTTATAATATTACATAATCATTTAGAGGTAAGAAATGAAATGCACCGTTCATGGAGACGGTAAGCCGTACGTACGCATGAACGCTACTTTCATTTCTTTGTCATATTAGTGGAATTAAAACTAAATTATAGGTATGTATATTTTAATTCCAGAATTATACTCATCATTTAGATATATCATTAATTATATATATACATTATATACATGTAATTTTAATAGTACATTACATTTGGGGATAAGAAATGAAATGCACCGTACATGGAGACGGTAAGCCGTACGTACGCATGAACGCTACTTTCATTTCTATCTCATACTTTAATGGAATGAAATAATAATGATATAGAGTTACATTATAATTCCAGTATAACATCATATATAATAACTTTAAATCCATCCTTTACACGTCCCACATATGGCATTAACGAATCACATCACTTTGAGGGGGCGGTAGTCCGCACTTCCTTAAATGAAGATATCATGTTTACCCATAATGGAAACCATAAAGGTATGACAAAAATGAAAAATACAGAAGCTTAAAGAAAACATAAACATATTATATATCATATATAAAAATAGTGACATCATAATGGCCACCCTTGAAGGTGTTAAATGAGTATTGAACAATCATCGTTTCGGGAGGCAGAATTTCGCCATCCACGGAAACCGTATGTTCTTTAACCATTTGATGTAGTTGTGTGAGATTGTAGCTCAAATAAATATTATAAAAACATACTAGTATATTTAAGATACTTTTTTTGTTAGAAAAGAAGTAAATAAAAAGAGTTTAGAGGGTTGGAGAAGCAAAATAAAACAAATGAACAAGAGAGAATGAATTACCTTTAAAAGTGTAACTCCCTTTTGATTTGAGCCTAAAGGCTTCCTTTGAAAGGATTCTTCCCAAAGGGAATCCTCTAGGATGAGGAGAGGGATGTGGAGAGAGTAACTGGGTAGGGGTTGGCCGAGCCAAAGGCTTGAGAAGTGTGTGAAATGGGGTAGAGGTGGGGGCCTTTTATAAGAGGAGAGGAGGGGCACTTTTGGAAAGTAAAGAAATATTACTTTATTTGAAAATGTGTTTCGGTTTAAAAAGGTCCCACATTGATATAATTCGTGTATAAGGTGATAAGGGTTCTAAATACACTCATCCAATTGGTTTTTTCCATGTGTAGGTTTTAGATATTTCATTATCTTTCCATTTTATTTAAATTGTCAAATAATGATGTCATCGCTGCATCATTATTATGTCATAAATAATTTAATTTATTTAATGTCTAAAAATTATAAAAAAAATTCTCTGATGTAGAAAATCTTTTTAGCTTTCCAATGAATATTTATAATCAAAAATCTGATCTTTATAACCCCATTTAAAAATTGTTTTCGTAAAACATCTCTTGTTTGTGTCATTTTTACTTTAACATTTAATAAAAAGTTATTTATGTCATTGCCAAACCAAAGTGTCTCCATGGGGTCCCCAAGTTGACCCATGGCTTGTCTTGGTCGGCCATGACACAACCAATAAGTTTGGAACATGTTTCTAGGTCATTTCCTATTATTAAATCATTATTTATACCTTAAACTACCATAATTACCACTAATCGCGATTAAGAACTTAATAAGTTACTATTCACCAAAAAATTATTTTAATCTCATTGAACCACATTTTACTTCTTAATGACAACCATGTATGTATGATTTTCAAAATTCAATACACATTAGTGGTAAACTTTCATTTAACTGAAAAATCAGTTTGCTTGATTACCACTTAGTGGTTTCACTATTCATCAAAAATTGAAGTTTTTCAGAAAATTACCAAAAATTCACCCTAAGCTATATTTGATATTCCGAATTCAAAAATGAAGTCCATTTTACAAAATTCAAAACATATAAGTCAAATTAATTAATTTAATAATTAATTCCCGCTGTCATGACAAATAGCGTGTTTTTGTGAAACAATAAGTATCAAAAGATTGACACCAGTTTAAGTCCAATTTCAAAGTGAAATTGATTCCAATGACCACCATTGGATTAACTGGTAAAAATATTTTCTAATTTAACTTTAAAACCAATTAAAATAATAATCTAATCATATAAATAAATTAGATTAAAAAGAGGTTTTGAATTAAAATACAAAATTTTACACTATTCATAAAAAAATGAACTTTATCAGAAAGGTACCAAAAATTTACACAAAGTAAATTTTGATGTCCCGATTCTAAAGAAGAGTTATATTTGGTCCAAAATAAAGTATAAGAGTTATCAAAACTATATTTAATGACGGTTCACCATTAAAAGGTGATAAGTGAACCTTTAGTGAAAAATTAGAGTATATATGCCCTAAAATTGAACTCTTTCCGTATTTTAAGCCTTTATCTTTTATTGGGTAAATGTATAAACATTTAAAAACATATCTAATCATATTTTAGTTATTTCTATCCATTCCCGCTAGTACAACGGCTACTTGTTAACTAACATTTAAAATAATATTATTTTATTACTAGTGTGCTACGTAAGTTTCAAAGAAACTCATCGTTGCGTATCGGGTACGCTATCGAACATAGCAACCCCTTTAAAATAAAATTAATATTTAATTCGTAAATATTAATAATTATGAAAATTATTTATTCTTTATTTACCTGGGATGTTACAGTAACGGTATAAATATTTCTGTAAAATCATTTTTTTTGACAATTTTGTATATTATTTTTTCCCATATCTTTCTAGTTTAACCTTTTAATAAACTCATTTGTACTTTAACCACAATAAATAATTTTTTCCCATTTATGATTCAATTTTCTAAAAAATTAATTTGACCTTATAATAAGTTATATATCATTATTATCATAAATATGGAGGCCATTTTCCCAAAATAAATTCTTATAAGATGAAAAAGTTAATTCAAAATTAATCCCACAGCTGTAACGAGAATGTTAGTTTTAAATGTGAAAATATTCGAAATATTAAAATGTTTTTATATCTAAATTAAAAATAAAAATGATTAAAATTAAATAAATTGGATTAATTGATATAAAATTGAAATCTTTTTTTATTAAAAAACAATTAAATATATAATCTAGCAGTTTAAATAATTTAAATGAATAGGTATGTTTAAATTAAAATTTAGTGTTTTTCATTATTCATCAAAATAAGAAACTTCCCAAGAACATCTCAATAATTACATCTGAGATAATATTGATACATATATTTTAAAAAATTAAATTTATTTTTTCATATAAATTCTATAAATGTTTTTAAAATTTATTTTAAATTATGTGTGAAAATAATATGTAATCCTCCTTTTAGTGTAATACATTTTTCAGAAAATATTTCTTTTCCATTTAAATTATTCTTATTTTATATAAAATAAATATATTTATAATAAAAATTCGTAAAATAAATATTTAAATAATTTATTTAATCCTATTCTTATGCTCAATAATTATGGAAATGTTATAACTATTATATTAAATAATAATATTAAAATTATATTATCATTTTTTAAATTAGGTCTTGTGTGCAATGCAAGATATCGAAGAAACTCATTGTTTCATTTGTCGTAAGATATCAATGAAATAAAATTTATTCTAAAAGGAATATATTTTAATTTTTTGGTGTGTTATAATCTCTTCTAGTCTAAGGGTTTCATGTCACATATTCTTTTGAATAATATAATAATCTTTTAGAAAATCCTGGTGTTAATTCTCTCTACAATAAAAAAATTAAATCCTAAAAATTTAATAATGATCTCATTTATACAGGATACAGTATTTGAAAAATCATATTTTAAAAAACCCCTCATATTATTAGGGTTAATAAAACATCCTCTTAGTAGTAGTTAAAAGGAAATAAAAATGTTATCTGGAATAATAGAAAAAGAGGGTTCCAATATGGAGAACATACTGTATAAATGATAACATGGACATGGAATAAAAGAATAAATAATTATAGACAATGATTTAGACCATTGATCATGAGAAATTTAATTATCAATGTAATGTTATGGGACACAAATCAGTTAAACTTTTATGATCTAAAATACCATATTGCTCATCGAGTTTGAAGGTAATATGATAATAGTTTTGTTTCAAGATCCTTTTCCTAAACTTTAGGAATTATTCTACTTTATAATAATATAATGTAATATAAATATATCATACATTTATAATTTTTAAAATAATTTCAATATTTGGGGTTTCTTTTACCAACATCTAATTTATCCCTTACAACATGAAATGAACATCTAGAAATGGGTTTTTATTCCTATAGCACTAAAATTTACATTTAATGGATTGTAAGATCCATAAGACAAGTCATTACATCTATCTCTACTTAATTTACAAATTCAATATGGTTAGTACAAGATATACAATACATTAATCTAGAAACCTCAGATGTAACACTACTAGTTTATCATTAATATTTATTTTTTTCAAATTTATTATCTAAAAATAATGACACATTAACTAGGACATCACGTAGGCTAATGGTAGGTGCTAAACCATTATCGTCCTTTGATCATGTGTTTAAGTTATATGTCATTACCTGATGTGATGGAGTTTCACCCAACATTTTTTCCCTTTTTATAAACAATATTTTTATAATTACTATAATTATTCTATGAAAATCTGTTTGACCTCATTAAAATAAAATTAATCATTAAATGTCATTTTAGTAATGTTTTCAATACAAAATATTCATTCACAATGTATAATAATAATATTTGACTACTAATAAAATTAAATTATTTTTTATATTAACCCTAAATGTTATCAATGACTTTAAAATTATGACTCTATAATCTAAATGAATTATTGAAAAAAGAACATTTTTTCTAAAACATATACAAAACCAATGGGATGTATTTCCTACAATTTCTCCTGAAATATCCTTAATTATGTATCATTTATACCACACAAATTTTTAAAATATTTTTTATAACATTGATATTTTTATCAAAATTAAACTCATTAACCCAAGATGGTATCCATAACTCCTAAGTTAATTAATATGTATATGATTTTATATTTTAACAAAATCCATAGACATTTCATGATTCTTATTCCCAAATACCATTAGAAAACAATACTCCTATAATCCAATTATTGAATCCCAATACACAAAAACATCATCCATTTTAATTTAACATAGGTCCTTACATGGTCAATGTTTTATCCTTTAGAAGATGGAATTGACATGGATCTTTCCCATGTTCTCCACATTTAAGACAACGAACTATAAATGGAGCACTGGGATGATATTTATTTCCTCACATTGTACTCTCCATTTCTAATTGGTAGTTATTATCATTATTCCCTTCCTTTTCACAAATACATAATTTTCCAATTTCATTGAGACACTTTCTTAGTTGTCTCCTTCCACATTTAATACATGATGGAAATCAATCCTTCCATTATTCATGGCTACCACCACTCGAGTTCTTCAAAACATCAATCCTTCTCTTCTTTGATGAGTGTTGGATTTGGTTAATGAAAATGTTTTTAATCATATTTTAGGATAACTAATTAGGCATGATAAAAATATCTTTCAATACTATAATCATTCCATTTGGTTGATTATAGTCACCACATAGTCCTTTAGGTTCAATGTTAAAATGATTCCACTGGTTTCCATCCATTGACTAAAACCAAGAAAACATATTCTGAGGAACAATAATCATAGTTAGGAAAACCATACAATCATTTATAGTATAAATAATTACACAATATTTTAAATTCAAGACACCTTATGTTTAGCCTTATTCATTCATTGTGATCATATATTCAAATCCATCATAATTGTTTGTGAATAAAACTGATTTATCCTATGAATACTCCCTATTAGTGTCAATACAGGTGGAAAATATGGATTTTTTTTCATATACCATGTAATTCTTGAGTTTATACTCGTTCATATTTTTTAGAGTATTAACCCTAGGTAGCTATGTACCAGAAACATATCAACTTGTAGTGTTGAGATAGGGATATATTTGTAAAAAAATACATAATATCTCCCTTACCAAAACATTGTGTTTTTCATCTATAGATATCCAAAATATCTTTCTGAGGGTTTTGCTCCTTAATCTATGTTTACCTAAATATAGTTCCCAAGGTTTCTACAAACCTATTTCTAATACCAATTATAGTAACCCTAACAGAAATATCATGAAGATGGTTCTTAATTTATTACATTGGCATAAGATACAAGGAATCATATCCGGATGGACCAAATAGTTTAGTAGTCTTGGTAAACTAGGGACATAAATTATACTCAAATATTATATTGGAATACATAAATTAATAAATAATTTTTTTGAAAATAACCTTATTCATTAAAGTGTATCCCTGAATATTATTCATATTAAACTTCATGGAATAATAGGGAAATAAATCAAATTAAGGGTGTGATCAAATACTTAGTAAGGGTTAATTACAATTGAATAAATCATGAACAAATTAATAAAAATTAATAAGGAAAAAACAACATGTAATGTTAAATGTATAAACAAAAATTCTATTTAAATAATTTACTTTATTAATCAACAGATATATTAATAACTGAAAACACATTCTTTTTAAATAATCAAATAGAATAATAAATACAAAAAAAAAACTAAAAACACATTCCATTTAATAAATAAAGAAATCATAACTAGATAAGGCATAAGTAATATGGAAAGGTAAAAAAATAAAAACTCATGACATTAATCAATTATTGAAAATGAAATGGATCCAAAGATAATATCATTATGAAAATATAATGGATAATAATAACAATAATATGAATGATGTAAATTCTTAAATACTGAACATCATGTTCTAAGGAATTTGATACCCTTTCCATCAAGACGATTAAAAATACTATTTATAACATACTCTGTGAAAACTCATTTAACCATGTCTAGGTAAACAATTCTCCCCATGACACTACTGATGCATTGAAGTACTTTTTTTATAATATACAAAACCTATTTCATGCACTTTAAAATAATTCCTCAGGTATTTTATAATTAATTTTGTTCATGAAAAGTTGTCTTTATCAATAAATCCATATTTATTAAAGATTACAGACTTATCAATATTTACCTATATGAACAAACAACATTCAATGTAAACATAATATGTTAAATGGTATATGGTTTAGGAAATTCTCATATAGTTGATAAATAATATGGAAATTTAGTTGAAATTTAATATATAATGATCAGAGAAATGTGAATATTTGAAGGGGATGTTAATGAACATAAAAAGAAATAATAAATTGAATGTTAACAGTATCCTTGGTCAAAATAATCATAAACCTTTTAGAGGAAGAATAAGGATTGTATTAATATATAACCATTGGAGTAAGAATAATTTGTTTTAGTCATTGATGAATTTAAATATCATAAAAATATATTTAAAAAATTTCTTGAGGAAAATACACTTTACATTTATAAAATAACTTTTAAAAATATTAAACATTTTTAAAATCCTCTTCATTGAATCTCATTTTAGAAACATTATCTTTAAAAATATCCTTGTAATAATTTAAATAATGATTCGATGAAATGAAGGTCATGAGAGCAAGAAATTTCTTACATGCAATAAATGTCACACAAAAAAAATTCTTTTTCATTTTAAACATGATAGGAAAGTTACACGCTTAAAAAAATATAAGAAGATTTTATTTACATATTTATTAAAATCAAAAAGGAATTTTTTTTCGAAAACAAAACACTATTTCATTTCTTAAAAAAATCAAAATTTTTAAAAATTAATTGAATATATTTTATTTAAAGGTAAAAAATTTATTTCTTAAAACATTTTTAGAAAACAAGGTTTCTGAAGAAAAATAGTTTTCTAACCGAAAAGAGAAATGAAGTCATATTTTCATAAAAAAAATTCTCAATTAATTTAAATACAAAAGACTATAAATAGAACTATTACATGAGAATATCATGAATAACCATATGAGAAGAAAATTAAATGGGTTTAATTGGTAATGGTTATGTAATTTGTAGATACCCAACCATAGAAAGCTCAGAGTTGGTGTCTACTTTGATTTCATTGGTATAAGATATAAGTAATTCAAATCACAATGGATGGAACAATTTAGTAGTCTTGGTAAACCAGATACATATATGTGACTTGTTTTAAAAATGAATATAATAATTAAAACATTATTTGTTTCTTTAAGGATAATAACTTTATTACATCGAGTCTATCCTTGCATATATTTCTTAGAACACTTCAACAAATCCTAAGGAGTGGAAATATAATATGGCTGAGATCAAATTCTCAGTAAGGTTAACATATCATTGAATTAATAATGAACTAATGAGAATATCCATTATTCCATGGTAAATAACTAAACACACATACCATGTAACCAACTAACTGATAAGTAAGTGAATATTCAATATAGAAAGGCAAATAACTTAAAACACATGGAATTTGAATAATTAGATAAAGTGAAATAAATATGTCAGTGTAAGAAACTAAAAACACATGTAGTTTAATCAGAAAACTAACAATGAAATGCATCTATAGTAGTGTCGGCACAAAATCTCATGGATAAATAATAACTGAATCTAAATGAGGGAAGTGATTAACTATGGGACACCATTTTTCCTTGGTACATGGTATCTTTAACATTAAGACCATTCAAAAGATGGTTTATAACATGTTGGGTGAAAACCCCACTAAGGATATTCAACTGACTGATCCCATTAGTCTATCGATGCATCAACATCCTATCTATAACCTAGCCTCACCTATGTCATATCTGTCTAAAGAATTCATCTTCCATTGAATAATTAATTTAACAATGTACCCTATCAAATATCTATATTGAGTAGAAGATATAGATTTATCAATTTTCCACAAATAATTAATGAAATTTAAAGTAAACACCATATGTAAAATGGTATACATTTTAGGCAATGATCATATCCATGATAAAATTTAAGGATAATTTGGGGAATTAAATGGAAAACAATCATAGAGAATTGAATTTTTCAAGGGGTAATAAAGTAATTGAGGAAGTGGATGTCAATATTGTACTTGTTTAATTCAATAAAAACCATCCATAGGATGAATATTGATGGTGTCAATAAAACATATTCCATGTGGAGTAAAATTAAAGTATGTTTTTCATTGGTGAATAGAAATACTATAAAAAGATCTTTTTAGAAAATTGTTGATGAATATATACTTTTAATTTTGAAAAAAAATTGAAAAATAATTTCTAAGAAAATAAATTTTGAAATAATCTTGTTCAATTTTTTTTAAACATACTAGGTAAGCTTCAAAGAAAATATGGAGGGTAAATATATAAATGTTGTAAAATGTGAAAGAACATTCCTTTTTCACGGTAAAAAGGATATAAATAATGATTTTTCAGAAATAGATAAGAAGATTCCTTTGAAAACATTTTTAAAATTAAAAAAGGGTAAAAATTAATATAATAAATTATTTTTGGAAGGTTAAAACATTCTTGAAAACATTTTTATAAAATAGGGGTTTTTATAAGAAAACATGTTCTCTAACCAAAGAGGGAAATGAAGTGATGTATTCTTAAAAATATTTTCTAAAACATTTTAAGTACCAAAGAGTGGAAAAATTTACAATTAATTGATAAAGGTCACGAATAACCATTAGATAATAAAATTAAATGGTTTATTATAAAATTATTAAATAATTTTCTCTGATGTAAATTCATGTGTAAATAATCTCGAACAAAAATATATTATAATGTAAAACCATAGAAAAGAGCATAACATTTAAGTGAGAATCATTCAAAGAATATATTATGTGTATCAACTATAAATCCAAAGAATATATGTTTAAATATATAAATATACATTGAACAAAATTTTTACATGTAATCATATAATATTAATGACGACAAGGATGTTGTATTACCCAACAAAAAGAAATTGGGTAGGGAAATTTCTTTACCACCTTGTAATTTATATCAGAAATTACCTTAGTTAAAATAATTCAAATTTAATGAAAATATATTGAGAATATAAAATAATTCAAGATATACTATATCAAAATCTTCTATATATACACTACACAAAATAAATAAGTTTTTATAATAATTTGTGCCTCACGAAAGTAAAAGTGATACAAGAATACCTTACCTAGTGTTTCCTTTTGAGCGAACATACTTTAAAATTATATATAATGGTTTTAAAAATTTCACTAACTAATAATATATCCGCAAAAATATTCATAATAGTTTATATTATCTTCTAATAATATCGTATTACTCATTTGTTAACAATGTTTCATTACTCTCTATTTCTGGTGATAATTACCTAGTTTTTCGTTTAGGTTTTGACTTGTTACTTGTTGTTCTTCAAACATCGATCTTGGTTTAACCAAATACAGGATGTAAACCATGATTTAATTATCATATATCTAAATTATATATATTTTTATAATAATTCATAATATTTGGAGATAAGAAATGAAATGCAGCGTTCATAGAGACAATTGGTCGTGCGTACGCATGAAGGCTACTTTCATTTCTTTGTCTTATTAAAATAAAGAAATGTAAATGAAAGATATATATATATATATATTATAATTATATTATCATATATATTTCATATATGTTACATATATTTATTAAAACCACCCTTTATAACTTCCATGTATATCATGAACGAATCAGATTGCTTTGCAGAGGCGGTAGTCCAGACATCCACAAACAATGTTATCATATACCCAAAAATGGAAATCATAAAGTTTTGCATTATGTAGAAACTAAAGAATCATAAATAAATTATAAATATCATATATATCAGAAATAAATAGTGTTTCCATCAAAATTTCGAACCATGAAATGTGGTAAAGGAAAAATGAACGACATCATTTTGTGAGGCTGTAGTTCATTGCAGACATAAATGGTAATTTAATTATCGATTATATGGAAGTGTGTGTGTATGTGTAGGTATAAAAAGTATAATAAAAAAGAAATAATTATATTTAGTATACTTATATTATTATATAACTATGAAATAAGAATATTTTATGTTGTCGAGACTAAAAATAAAACAAAAGAGTATATATAATGAAGGAGAAAGAAAAGAGCACTAGGGCACGCAAGTATTGGTGCTCAAGTGGGCTTGGGGCACGCATGTTTTCAACATGTAAAAAATTTGGCTCGTAGGGTAACATGCATTGCGAATATATAATGGCTTCAATTCCACAAAAAGTCTCGCAACTTCCAAATTTTTATCTCTCGGCATGCAAGTCTTATTTTATTCAGATGCTTCTATTTTTCTGTTCTACTTTTGTACGTTTTTTAGTTGTGAACTATAAGTGGGGATCCATACTTGCGTTCCTACTTATACTTTCCTGACATGTTTCAAAATTGTGTGCCTTAATGCCTTTTCCAATTTTTTGTAAAACACCAAAAAATGAACTCACTTTTAAAAGATGATCTATATGTTGTTGCAGGTTCGATGGCTCCTAAAATAATTGGAACAACTGATGAGCTCACCAACAAGAGGATTGAGGACATGATTAATGTCATTGGTCATGATTACTTTAATGTTTGAAAAACCACCCTTCCAGAATTAGAAAAATATTTGAAGAAGTATCATTTCAAACATTCCTCGAAGCACCTATCAGCCTTTATATAGCTATAGCCATTTGCAGGATTCTAACATTCTAGATCCAAAGAACTATGTCCCACATTCTTGGTTTTAGGATTATACCAACTTCTCTTCGGTTAATGTTTCTATTGGGGGCTAATTTTCTAATGTTGGGACATTAGAGAAATCTCATATTATGAATCATAGCCCATGTGATCCAAATTTGAAGGAGCAAACACTCTAGTTGCAACCACACTGCTATTCATCCATCTTTCGAGATTCTCAGACAGATTAGTCCAAGGGTTGGAAGAAAATTTGTGATTTCCACCTAGGAGGAGGTGTAAAACCCACATGGATGTGGGCATACTAGGTGAAAATGACATATGCATAATTTTCAGATGATTTGAGAGTTGTTGGGATTTATGAGGCTGTATGGGTTGGGAAAACCTATGTGTATAGGAATGAGGATTTTGTGCCAAAATTTTTATGCTGATGGAGTCCAAAGACCAATTCCTTCCATTTAACATATGGAGAGGTAGGTATCAGCTTGTGGGATGTTTACAAGACTTATGGTGCTCTAATCCTTGGAGACATGTATGATGAGTTTATTCCTCCCAAGGTGACATGTAATGACTCAGAAGAAGACACCATATTTGGTTCATGAGTTAATGAAAAATATTTAACAAACTCAAGAATTAAATCACCACAAAAACTGACACTAGGAGGGATATTCATCTAGAGGAATGGATGGAAATATTTTTAATAAAGAAGTAGGAAAAGGGTACCACTTACACCGGTCTGACTAGCTATCCAAGGGAAGAGAAAAGATGCACTCCTAACACCTTTTGGCCAACATTGGAGAAAAGAGAATTTGATAAATGAGGATATGATATCAACCCAAAAATTCAGGCAAAGACATGTCTAGCAGGTTTCTTAGCCATGTCGCTCAGCGTGTATTTATTACCATTCCAAGAATCTAAAAGTGGTTTGAGGCTCGGAACCTTTATTATTGCTGCTAAGCTGGCAGAGAAAATGATGATAGGGTTGGATACTCTTGTTTTTTCCAAGATTCATAGGATTTTGCTATATAATTACAAAGGGAAATATTCTTTTAGAATAGTGGGAACATTCCAAGTTTTATGGGGATGGATTGCTACTCACTTTAGAAATTATGCTGTATAAAGTGGAGTACAGGTTTTTGGAAGTTCTTTTTGACCGTCTGTTCTTGCCTTTTCTGGTATTTCACCCTTGTCTTTGAATGATTATGAAAACAAGGCTAGATTGAGCATGTATAAGGAATTCCATTTCTTTCCTTATGGGAATCCACGTACATGGTAATTTTTTGATGATGAAACTGATAGTTTGGAACTGAGGGTATGTATACAAGATTGCAGAGATGGCGTGTTGTCCACCAGAATCGACGGAGAAATCATATGCGAGGCTTATTCTCCTTATAGAATGGCATGTCAATTCAAATTCCTACAACAGAATACTATATCCCCTCCCATGCATGTCAGATTAGAGAAACACCCAATGGTTTCCTGACAACTATGGTTGTTGACATCTGCAGAGAAGACTAGGGTAGTATTTAATTTACCCATTACTGATACAGTAAGCAGATTGACCATCTAGTATGTTGAAAACTGGGTTGCATATTACCCTGAAGGGGTATTAAATCATTCCTTCCCTTGAGTGTGGATAAAGAGAAGTAGCAGGAAGGAACCCCATCATTTGGAAGATAATTATTCATCATCAGGGGCCGACTTGCAAGAATTAGTGAGTGAAGGTGACGATGATCAAAATTCTTCAAAGAGACCTTGCGCCAGAAATAATCCTCCTACTAGAATAAGAAGATCCACTCTATCAATCCCTACTGATGTCGTATCAGGGCGATCTGGTCGCCCTCATTCTGATGAGCGGTGAGTTCCATTTTGTAATCCTTCATCTGTGACTGTGGGTGCTGGGAAGAAACTCAAGTCCAAGGTTGTAGGATCCTCCTCATAACCCTCAGACATAAATTCTGAATATATACGATTGGAGGCTGTTTGAACATGGCAGACTCTATATTGTGATACTGAAACAATGTGGATGGATCTATGCGAAGGACTGTATATTCCATGAGTTTGGGATTTGCTGGCTTCTTCTGACATTATTTTTTAGGATAATCCCAATGAGGTGAGGACCTACATTCGAGAGTTTTAAATTCTCATATATTCCACTGATGAATCATTTCCTAAAACAATGTGATTAAAGGAAATGATAGATCGTGGTACCACTGAAAATATCAATCCATCATTAAATGAAGAGTGGTGTGAATTTTTAGATCCCGAGGATGTAAGTTTCCTTTATCTCACATTCTATTCCATTTTGAAATATGAAAGTTAGTCAAAACATAATTACATAAGAGAAATATCATCTTAACTTATAGTTGGGAAAAGGAAAAACAACTGAAGTTCCTTCACCACAGTATAGCCCTAGTGGCACTACTCTTGAAGCTACTGGGTCACCCTGTGAACCGAGAGAAATATCTTGAGGCCAATAGGCCATATAGGAGGAAATAGAGAGGGTATTGTGATATTTGATACCTATCTTTATAGATGATGATGTAAGCCCTCCCAAAAAGGAAAAGAATCAAAAGCACCAAAGAAATAAGACCATGGTTAAGCACTTTGTTAGTAGTGTTAAGTCTCCCTAATAATATTGAATTTTAGTCTTTATTCATGAAATAGTTTAAACTTTTTAAGATTGTAAGGGATTCTTATTTTTATTCTTTTAAAGAAAACACTGATAAGATTCAAGGAGTTGTAGAAGATGCTGCTGAGCAGACACAAATTCCTACAAATCCAGTGGTTCCTGAAGAGGCATTGAAGCTAAAGGAACCAACATCTATTCGCAGAACTACTCTGATTCCTTCTATCAGAGGAGAGGAAGCTTCTGGTAAATCAATAATACTTCATAAGGAATAAAATGTAACAATAGATAACATCCATTCTATGAAACATTTAGTTTCATCACATGCACCAGAACATCTGGAAACAATTGACGTTGACCCCAAAATTGTTGCGGAAGAAGCTACTCAGGGTCAAAGGTTTGCGGAGGAAGGTTGTGAAGCAAACATGCTAAGTGCTCTCATGGGTGAGACTAACCTGGGATTCGAGATATAATTGGATGAAATTATGAACCTTGACATGTCTTTTGAAGAACTATTATAACATGTTAAAATATCAAATTATTTAAAATATTTTGGAGTTCCTTGTATAGAATCAACTAGACATGAGTTCTCATTATTCGTCATGTTAATCTTCTTATAATTAACCTGCTAACCATGGTTGATTGAAATATGCAGTTCCATATAAAGAAATTTCTAGCGCAATGATACTCGATGGAAGTGTTGATATTAATGTCAACCCCACCATTGTAGATACATTGGCTCAGGTGGATCTTGAGATAACAGGTCTTCATGAGATTCATTCTGAATATCTTGAGCATATTAAAAATTGCACTCCTTATCCAGATACATCAAACAAAATTGCTAAAACTGATAACATTGGGGAGGATTATTCTCAAGATTCTGACCTACTTCTATGTAAGAGATACTGATATTTTGATTACATTCACTTTTTTTAACTCGTGAATATAATCATTATTCTTGATTTACAATATAGGGCTATCAACTTCTATAGTTAGGTCTGGAGGTGAAGCCTCTGCATCATCCCAAACAACATTGGAAGGTGGAACAACCATTGTTCAAGAAGGAATAGAACATGAAACTTCTTTAAGTGAATTAGTCCCAGAATATACCCCTCCATATGACAGTGATTCTCAATAGGACTTAGAACTGTAGAAGGATCTTCTTATTACTCATCTCAAAGCATGGAAAAACATCTGGAAGATAATATCTAATATTCCCCTTGAAGAACCACCTTTAAGAATTCTACTACTTTCATCTCTGTTTATCACACTAGGATTTGGTGGTTTTTAATACCGTGAAATTCAAACTGCGGTGAAAGATATTATACAGAGGAGAGAGCAAGAGAAAAATATTCGACAAGACTTGATAAAATTCAAACTATCAATCAATATTGAAGAGTTCCAAGTATCACTATCCCAATATGAAGCTAATCATAATGAAAAGTTGAAGGGACTGAAGCAGAAAATTAAAGAAAACACTGTTCAACAATTGTGCCTTCAACAGGAGCTAGATATAATTACAGGGGAGCTTGACCAGCTTCATAGATCATTAGTAGAAGTCCAGAAGGATGGTGCAAAATCCATTGTAGATGCTAGAGAAGCACATCATCATGATGAAGAGAGTGAGGCTGGTCAAATAGACCAAATCCAACAAGCAGTTGATGGGGCTCAAGATGTTGTCAAACAAATGAGGAATTACATACAAATAATTTTGCAATTTCTGAGAGAGAGACTCCAATTTTTGTATGCTCCTCTATGAAATTTTTTTCATAAATGAAAATTATTTTGTCTTTAATCATTTGTGGTTTCACTTTCACTAACTGGTTCTGTTTTTACCTAGGCCATTGGGCACAATAAGCATAGATTGTTTTTTTCTTGGGTTATATGGACAACCCCATTAACTTTATATCTCTTTACTTTTTATTGATCAATATTACCTAAACCATTCAAAAAATGTCTAATTAGTGATCCGGGACTCGACTTTTGTTCATAGTTCCCTTTTCAGGTTCTTAGTCTAGTGAGTACCAAGTATTTTGTTGTTTAAAAGTTTAGAGTCATGCATGTTAGACTATAATGGGATAATATATATTTTTCGAATAGATTTGACCATAAATTTTGAATTAGATCCCAAGAAAAAACTATGTGGCTAAGAATTTATTTAATATTCTTTAAATATTTTGAAGGGGAATCTTGAGTCATTATTTTTATGGCACAAAATTTAAAACCCATCTCAACATAAGGGGTGTTTTTTTTTTCAAAAAATAAGTTACCATTATTTGAAAAACCCGTTATTGGACCTGTGTTATGCAGGGCTAACTATGGCATATGCTGCATAGCCAAATAGTGGCATATTTTAGATGACAAGCCTATTATGTAGGAAACTTATGAAAGGCCGCCTAAGGGTATGTGCTTCATTTTCAAGAAAAATAGATCTTTGAAGTTTAACATTTTTTTGTTGATAGATAGGGGAAAATAAGATTTGGGTGACTCAATGCCACAATAAGTGGTTTTTCCAAGGAAAAAAATTGTAAGAATGAAAAGGGGCTATTTATACCCACATAAGTCATGAATAGGAAAACCATTTCTATAGAAATTTGGTTTATGAGTAATGGTTAAAATTTATCAGAAAGGGTAATTTATGATATCATATTGTGCAATTTTAAGTCATGCAATGAGGACATTGGTACTGTGTAGTTTTAAGTCATGTAGTGAGGACCTTGGTAATGTGCAATTTTAAGTCATGTTGTGAGGACCTTGGTACTGTGTAGTTTTAAGTCATGCAGTGAGGACATTCAGTGGCTTTAATTTAAGGTCTTTAGCTCTAACCAAAGGTACGAAACTCTCCAAATTTCTTAATAATTTGTTTGGAAACATACTATCAAATTTAGGTATGGAAGAGAAAATGGTAAAGTGTGGTTTGGGAATTTATAGAAATGAGGAATGATATGGAAAAAAGGATAAAATCATTAGAGGAAGTATTTTCCAAGAATAAAGTAAACATTACTTGACAAACCTGTTATGGTGGCTGAATTATGAAGGGCCAACTGGGGAATATGTTGCATAGCCAAATAGTGCCATCTTTTTACTGACATGCTTGTTATGTAGGAAACTTATGCAAGGCTTCCTAAGGGTAAATGTTGCATATTCAAACAAAATAGCTCTTTGAAATTTGATATTCTATTGCTAGAAGATGAAGAAATATTATGGCAATTAAGATTTTCTTAATTAAAGAGCTTGGTTAATGGAGAAAGCTACCTGAATATGGAAAGGGTATTTTCAACCAAAATTTCCAAAGAATTAGAGGAAAATTAATTTTATGAAGGTCTTCCCCAAACATAAAACTTATGATGTCTGTAGTTTTAGGTCAAATAACTAGGACCCGAAATGGAAACAATATATGATTCGTGGTCAAGTGATTCCAAGGTTATTTCATATTTCGTTGAACACATGGTGAGGGAAATGTGTAAACCATGTTCTTGAATACTTCCATATTGTGAGAAAGATAATGGGACAATTATACATGAATTATTTTTTAAAAATACAAATTCTTGTATATTGTCATTGATGATTAAAGGGGGAAAAGATGATATAACCAAGAATGAAGTTACCATTATTTGAAAAACCCATTATGGGGGTTGTATTATGTAGGTCCAATAAGGGAATATGCTGCATAGCCAAATAATGACCTATTTTGGATGATAGACCTGTTATGTAGGAAACTTATGCAAGTCCGCCTAAGGGCATGTGCTGCATAGTCAAGCAAAAGAGTTATTAAATATTAGAGACTATGTCACTAGAAACCGTAAGAAAGATTATGAGGATCTAGAAATATTCAAGATTAAGAGTGTGAAATATGGAAGGGGTTTATGCCCAATTCATTTGAGAAATATTCGAACCAATATTTGCCCTAAGTTAAACATTATTTACATAGATATGACTCATATGTAAACTAGATACTTTCTTTGTTTCATCTGAATTAATATTGTGATGTGTAGTTTTAAGTCATGTAGTGAGGAAATTTTCACCCCCATAGGGACTTGAAACACCTTAATTATATAAATAAGCCTTTTACCCAATTCCTAATCTCACTTGAGCTATGATTGGTGTGAGAAACAAGGAGTAGTAAGGGTCTGTTCTATAATACAAAGGTGACAGAGATGAAGAATGGGGGTGTTAGATCTCTATATAGTTTAACGTCATGTAGTAAGGATGACAATGAACTGATGTACAAAGAAATACATATTGTAGTTGGATTAAGGGATAAAACCCAAGTGTCACTATATGTCTTTCTGGGGAAAGAATCAATTCATACCCAGTTCATAAAACATTTCCTATGCAGATTTGATTCTTATACAAGAAATAATGGTTTTTTTATCGTGGATGGGCCCAATATTGGAGATCTAGGCATCTCGACATGTCTTAATATAGACGAGAATCAAGCCATACATATTTCTTTAAACCATCATTCCTCATGCTAATTGAGTTTGACATGAAGAATGGGGGATTTTGACACATTCTGAGAGAACGGTAAATCTCTAGACATAAAATAGTATAAGGACCAAATCATATATCTTCAGGAATCACTATGTAAAGATCTTATTCATATACATGAGGAGAAAAGAAATAAGAATATTTTGTGATTGTGGCTAGGCCCAAAATTGGAGATTTAGGTATCTCTACATATCTCATTGGAAAATGAGAATCAAGCCATAGTTCTTGAAATTAGTCCTCTATGTAGATCTATCTCAGACCTAAGAAAGAGAGTGACTCATGTACCACTAAGGATTAGTGATGATGTCAATGAGTTTTATTTATGAAAGCTTCTAACATTGAATAGAGAGAAAATTAATTGTACAAATGATGTCATGCAGTTTAACATCATGTGACAAGGATGAAGATGTTATGCATTTTAACGTCACGTAGAATGGATGCTTAGGGAATTTATGCTGTTTAATGTCTTGTAACTAGGACATGGGGGATGTGCAGTTCTATGTCTTGCAACAAGGACATTGTACTGTGTAGTTTAAAGTCATGCAGCGAGGACGATTTGTATAATTACACAAAGTATTTCTTCAAGAATATCATATTGGTTGGAGTTGTAATAAGCTCTCCATCCATTGAGATTAATTCATAAGCTCCATTTGAATAGACCTTATGTATGGAATATGGTCCTTCCCACATTGGCTCAAGTTTTGGAGGTTTATTTCCTAATATCATTGGAGTCCTAAGGACCAATACCAATTCTCCTTGAAGAAATGAACGGAGGTGAACTTTAATGTTTAAAGCTCACACTAATCTATTTTTATAGAAATTTAGATGATACAAAGTATGCAATCTTTTCTTGTCTAATCATTCCAACTAATTGAAACATTTTTGAGACCTCTCATCTGTAGACAACTGATCATATATTTCAACTCTAAGTGAAGGAAATTTCATTTAAATCGGAAAAACTACTTCAGTTCCATATACCAATGAATAAGGAGTTTCTTGGGCAGTAGTACAGGTAGTTTTCTGATAAGACCATAAATCTTTCAAAAGTTTATCAGGACATGATTTCTTATCTTTATCCACCATATTCTAGAGTATATTTGATAGGGTCTTATTGAAGGCCACTATCTGTCCATTCGCTTCCACATGACAGCGAGATGAATGGTTGGATTTGATATTTTGTTCCTGATATAACTTTTTTACTTCAGCATAACAAAAAATGGTGCCATTGTTCGTCAAAATAGTACGAGGGACACAAAATCTGGTGGTGATATTAGTTTTGATAAAAATAAAAATGATTTTGGCTCTTACTTCCTTGAGAGGTATTGACTCAGCCCATTTATAAAAGAAGTCAGTAGCAGTTAGAATATAATTTAACTGCTTAGTTGTGGCTAGAGGATAAGGCCCTACTACATCCATTCCCCATGTGGAAAATGGACAGGAGTATTTAGCTATATGTAGCAACTCTGGGGGTTGATGAATGAAGTTCTAATTCACTTGGTAGGGGTGACATTTTTTAGTGAAATCTGTATAATCCTGTGTCATTGAAGGCCAAAAGTATCCAAGCCTTCAGATCTGATTAGAGAGTCTGTGCCCCGACCAACGGGCACCAAAAACACCGAAATGTACTTATTTCATGACAGCTGTAGTATCTTCTCCATCAATACATCTTAAGATCATTCCATCAAAGCCTCACTTGTAGAGGATATTTTGATATTATTGACTATCATAAAGATTAAAATTGGTTTCTCACCACCGGATCTATTCTTTTTCATCCATATCTGGTGGAAGTACCCCATTTTGAATATATTCCATGATGGATTTTCCCCATCCCATGGTATGACCATTAGGTTTATAAATAGGGAAACTTTCTTTAATTTCCTCCACTCTGGTTTGAACAAAAGGTGAGACCACACGGTGATGGGCTATGCTGATGACTATCTCATCCCGATTTGGATCATCCAAGGCTGTAGCTGCATTATCTAGTGCATCTTCTTGAGAATTTTGTGATCACAGGACATAAGACAATGTTGGATCTGAGGGAAATTCAGCCATTAAACCTCTGACATAATCACACAAATGGATTAACTCTTCTTTTTTCATATAATATTCCCCATTAATTTCTCTAATTACCAATTCTGAATCACCTTTCACCTTTAAATGATCTATTTTCACCCAAATGGAAAATTCCAAACATGGGATGAGAGCTTGATATTTTGCCTCATTGTTGGTACCACCTTCTGATAAGAAGAAGGAATAAGGAACTATTGTTTTCTATAAGGAAATAAGGAAAATTTCTAACCCATATTTGCTGAGTTTAGGGTTTTCCATTCTCTTTCCTATTGGAATTCTGGAATCACCATCAAAATACATTTACCATGTTTGGTAATTATCTTGAATAGAGAATACCTCTTCATTAGGAAGTTCATTATTAAATGATGTATCTTACACAGATGGATTCTTAGCAAGAAAGTCAGCCAGAGCTTGGCCTTTTATTGCCTTTTGAGGCACAAACTGGATATCAAACTATTGCAAAATAACTGCCCACCATGCCAAACGACCTGTTAGCATAGGATGAATGAGGATAAATTTAAGAGAATTATTGTGAGACAAAAATTGGACTTCATGATGTTGCAGGCAGTGTCTCAATTTTTGAACTACATACATTAATGCTAGGCAGAATTTTTCAATACTTGAGTATCGAGTTTCTGCATCATGCATAGTTCGACTGAGATAGTACAGGTTGTTTTCATTCTCAGCATCATTCTTTTGTGGGAGGAAGGAACCTTGTGATCACTCTAAAGATTTCATGTAGAGAATAAGTGGTATTCTTTCAATAGGTGGCATTAATACTGGTGGAATCAAGAGATATTTCATGGGGGTATCAAATTATTCTTGGTAATATTTAGTCCATTGGTCGGTGACTCCCTTCTTCATTAATCTGGAGATGGGTAAACACTTGCCTTCCAAATTGGTGATAAAGCACCGAATATAGGCCAAGTGCCCTTGGAGTCTTCTTAATTCATTCGAATTTTGAGGAGGTGACATACAAAGGATTGATTTTGTTTTCTTAGGATCAACTTTGATACCACGATGGCATACAATGAATCCAAGAAACTTTCTTAAGGTTACCCCAAATACACATTTCAAGGGGTTCATCTTCAAAATGTGTTGCCAAATTTTATTGAATACAGTCTCCAAATCATCCAAGTGATTGGAACGTTGTCTAGATTTGACCAACAAATCATCCACATAACATTTAACAAATTTACCTAAGAAGGGTTTGAAGATATGGTGCATGGAACGTTGGTATGTTGCACCTACATTCTTTAAGCCAAAGGGCATTACCCAATAGAAAAACACAACTTGAGGCGCTCTAAAAGCAGTGGATTCTTCATCCTCTAAGGCCATATGGATTTGATTTTACCCAAAGTATCCATCCATGAGGGAAAGAGATTCATGGCTATCCATTTCACTAATCCGAAGATATGTAATCAGAACTGAAAACTCATCTTTAGGACAATGCCGGTTAAGATCTCTGAAATAAATGCAGACTCTAATTTTACCATTCTTCATTTTCCCTAGGACAATATTGGCCATCCATTTGGGATACAGAACTTCTCCAACAAAGTTAGCCATTATAATCCTATCAACTTCAGCATCAATTTTAGAGGCATGAGTTGGGTGTGTTCTTCTTGCGGCTTTCTTGAATCCACGATGTTCTTCTGGAAAACCCAAATAATGGGTGGCTACATCAGGAAGACCTAGAATTTCTATATAAGTCTGAGCAAATATATCTCGATGTTTCTTTATAAAGGAATTATACACCTCTTTCTCTTCAGAGGTCATGGCCGCACTAATTAGAGTGAGACGTGGATCTTCTTTTATACCCAGATTTATTTTTCTGAGCTCATGCATTATGGTAGAGAAACCTTCTTCAAATGCTGGAGAAGCATCCTTGAGAACTTCCTCTTATTCTTCATTATGTGATGAATTTTATATTTCCACAGTCATTATAGATGATGAGGAAAAACTCCCAGAGTTAGAGGAGGAGTCTGTATTTTAACATCCTGAAGAATAGGCCACCATATCTGACCCTACTGATGATGAAGGGTTTTCCGATGGTAATAAAGAGGAAATGATGGATTGAGAATCAACATCTTTGTCTTTCTCTAGAATTTCTACAATATTTTCTACTCTGGTTGACGAAGTAGAGGCCTGTTGAAGTTAAGTGGATGAAATGAAAATATCTCCATTTAGGCTTTCATCATTTATTTGTGGATCAATAGTTTCCTCCATGTTTTTAGGATCAATTGTCATAATTGACATTATGGAAATTACTGGACTAGTGCTTGGATTTGGTTTTACCCTTTCAATTTGATCAATGGGTAGCACATAATCTATACTCAAATGCATAAATTGATTTGCTGGGATCTTTTTCAGTCCATTTAGAGCTTTAACTCTAGTGATTTATTTTGTCATGGACTTTATTCCTTTTGTGTGATTAAAATATGCCTCAATGTATTGAGATTCACACATTTTGAATGGAGCCTTGTCACCATACAATGTCCCAATTTGACCATTGAAACAATATTTAAGGGACTGGTGGTATGACGAAGGTATGGCTTAAAGTTGATGCAGTCAAGGCCTTCCAAGAAGAATATTGAAGGTCGTGTCCTGATGAACAACCATGAAATCTGAATTAGTCATAAGATCTCCAGACTGAGTTCTGAGTGTAATCTTTCCTAGAGGTTCTTGTTCATTCTTATCATAAGCTTGCATAATTAAAGTAGAAGGAGATAAGTCAGATTTAGTTAGGCCCAATCAACGAAGCGTACAATAAAGAATGAGGTTGACTCTAGATCCATTATCAACGATGGCTCGTTAGATGTCTATATCATTGAATTTTCTAAAAAAAATACAAGGGTCTGATATGCCCATGCACCACATCATCTTCATGTTCATCTATAAAAGATATGATTGCATGACATTCTGCAGGATCATTCTCTATAAGGTAAACCTCAGCAGCAACAACTTCAGTTTCAAAATCTTGAGGACTTGACAAAGCCTCAATGAGTGCTTCTCGAAGACCGTTTGACAGATTCAAAGCATCCATAAATGATAACTTGTCTAGTACATGGGCCAATTATTTCAAGATATAATACTTTTGGTCTAAAGGTCTATGTTTCCTAGCACATAGATGTGGTTTTCTAGTTCCTTTGGAAGTTGATGCTTCTGATGTAGATGCATACTATGTTAGATCAGAATCTAGAAATACACCTAGATTTGGTAAATTAGACTGACTAGGTCTATCTATTTGCTGAGAAGAAGATGGTGTGACTTCTAATTGGTCTTCCAAAATAATTGTGTCAGAACCAAACCCATCTTTCATGGAAAAAACTCCTTGTTCCTATTGTTCCCGCTAAAGGGCTCTTCCACGAGTTTCTACTGCATATATGGTTCGAGCTGGGGTAGAGTTAAAGTGGTGATTTTTAGAATTCCCACGTCTTTCCATGTATCATCGACCTCTTCCTCTTCCTCTAGTTCCCCAATTAGGTACAAGGAACTCTAGATCATTGTAATCAGAATCACCATTGGCATAAGGATCCGTTAAATGGATAACATTAACAGAACCAATGATCAGTTCTTTATCTGAAGAAGATTCTCCTTGATAGGTTAATTCCGATATTCATGTTTGGCGGGGTGGTGACTGTGCTTTAGAAATAGATAGAATAAAATCTTCTAGGGTCAAGGATAACTTTGGCCTTGACACGAGCTCATCTTTTTCTGACTTCTCTTTTTTCCTTATGATCACTTCACTTCTTTGAGGAACAACCTTTTGATGAATATGGTTTTACTGTGGTAGGAGTGGCAGAAGACACAATCGGTTGTTTCAACTGTGTTTGTAAAATGTCATGAGTCTAGTTTCTCATTTTCTCGATCATCCAATTTTCATATTTCTGCACATTTTTACTTTTGACTTTATAAAATTCACATTCTTTCTATGTATTAGTAGTAGTAACACATGCTACTTGAGCTGATGAACTTTTCAGTTTCACTTGTCCAGAATCAACCATATTTTTCCAGAGGTCTTTGAAAACAAAACATTCCTTGATGGAATGCCCTAACATCTCATGAAAGGGACAATAATTTGGAAGATCTTAATCCCTTTATTTATTTGGTTTCTTTGGTATTGGAAACTAAACCAAATTCTTTTCTAAGGCTGAGATCAAGTAACCAAGAACTTGTTCATTCATGATAGTATAAAATTTATTCTTTAATTCCTCAAACTGTTTCCGCCTTTGATCACTTTGATCATCTTGGTGAGACAGTCATTGTTGCTGATTCTCAAGAGGTGGATCCCTTTGGTATGATGATGGTCTTGAAGTAGAAGCAGGTATAGGTGCCTTCTTGAGTGTGACTGTAGCAGCTTCTACCTTTCCTATCCTTCTCCCTGGAGCTCATGGAATTACACAAGTTTTAGGCTTAGTTTCTATAATAGAGTCTTCTATATGTTGAGTGATTGAAGTAAGGTCTTGAAACCCTCCTGTGTATTTCACAAGGATCAATGGTGTGTGTAATTAATCACACAAATTTTCCATATAAATTGGCAGCAACTCTTCTTGAGGGTGTGCTAGACATAAGGAATATGTTAATCCTTTCCATCGAGTAATGAAATATGAAACTCTTTCATTATCCCTTTTTATACAATTGGTAAGTTCAAAAACATTCGTTTTTGGTAGTGTTGAGCTAAATTGAAGATTGAATTTATGACAGAGATCTTCCCATTCAGTAATTTATCGGGATTGTAAGCTTGTATAGCAAACAAAAACTGGTCCTTGTAATGACTTCACAAAACACCTAAGCTTAACTGCTTCTTGTTTTTGAGAAGTTACCATAATGGGATCACAATGAGTGAAAAAAATGTGTTAAGTGTTGTTCTGGATCTCCTGAACCATTGAAGAGTTGTAATTTAGTATTTACAAAATTTGGTGGGGGAAGAATTTCATCCACCCATTCAGGGTAATATCTCTTTTCCAGTGGAACTGGTGCACGTCATTCCTCTATAGCTTCTAATAGAGTTGTTAATTCATTAATTGTGTTCATAAGCATTTGGGGAATATCTGGATGAACTAGATTTTGTACAGGTATAGTAACTGGAGCTTTAGCTGGTTCAACGACCGGTAAAACCACTGATGGTGGTGCTGATATCTGCCTTGGGTAATCCACAGGAATAGGTCTATTAGGATGTGCTTAATCCTTCCTTGATTGTGTACCAAGTGGTGGGAATTCATTATCCACATCTGTATTTACTACAAACCCTCTTTTCTTAAGATAACCGACAAGATTTGAAAGTTTAGGACTTGCCTAGGGAGTACGACTAGCAGAAATGTAGTTTCCAAGTAACTCTTTATTGAGTCTATTCAACTCCTTCATTTCCTCTTCATGGTGTGAAAATCTCTCTTCAAGAGAAAGAGAATGACCTTTTCTAGTGTAAAAGTGAGGAGAAATATGACTTTTCCCTTTCCCCTTGTTTGATGCCTTTAGAAGAGGGGGGAGTTGGTTATTTGAAGACATACCTAGATTTTGGGTAAGCCTTTGATTTTGGGTGCGCAGACCTTCTTCATTTGCATCTGTGTGTACTGTATTATGGCCAAGAACTTCATCTTCAAATTCCCCTGAACTTGACTTATTTCATGGAGGATCTTCTGCAATGGTGTTAATAATATTCACTGACTCATAATGCATCGATGGTATTCTGTTAGTGTTTTTGAGAGATCGTATTCCTTTGTGTCTTCCATGTGACTTCGTTATCTTATATGAAGAATTCCCTGGAACTGTTTGGAAAATAGCAATCCTAAGGGAATCCTTAGATAGTTTAGTTGTATGCTTTCCTTGTGGCTTCTTCCCTAATTGAGAGAAAACTGACTTCCATTAAGGAGGGGATGGAAGATGTGAAAAAGCCCCCATCTATACAGGCTAGGGTTGTTCCTATTGTTCTTCTTCACATCTTTGAATGTGGTTTAATGAATTTGATTGTTGAATTAAATGAGCCTCTATCCTTGTAAGCTGGGGTGATTATTGAACCGCTATGGCTGAAATTCGTGCAACTGCTCTTCCGATTTTACGGATTTTGGTTTGGACATTAGCTCGGTGCATCATCCAAAAACCACTTAAATCACCTATTTCGGAAGATCACTATGCTATTTCAAACATTTTCATTATCTGACACCTGACATCTTCGAAAGGAGATGCCTATTAAAGATTCTCAGATGCTTGATATAAAACTAACTCAAAAACTTATTTTCTTTCGGCCCGATTCTGATAAGAACTGGTTGAGGAATCTTCTTGGGCATACATTTTATTACATACAAATCCCATTGTTTGGGGCCCACCATGGGCAATAACATTGCATGAAACCACTTTTGGTGGACATTACTGATTTTGGAGTGTAGTGAAATGCAATGCTCCATATACACCCCATCCTCTGATATGAACACTAGATAGGGAATCCAAAATTAACTAGCGTATTCTCTTTAGAGCATTGAGATATGCATGTTGATGGGTTCTCTGCTGTTTTCAACCTTTGGATTTTGGGAAACTGAGAGAGAGGCCAAATCAATTTGGTGTTGCAACCCTTATATTACATTTACATGATTTTTATATTCATCATGTGGTAATACTTTGGTTTTCAAATGACAAATAGTTTTCCATAATTTGAGGAGGATTTCATGAATGAAATCTTCTGTCATCAATTTTGGAATGTTATACTGATAATTTCTCAAAGGCCAGAACATGACTGGTATTTATCCTTTATCTAATTGTTTCCTCATGTTTAACAAATCTTCATCATCTTTCACTAGAGGTTTCTCAACATGGTCTGACCAAAGTAGATGCTCTGTATTAGAAGAAAAATGACCCAAGGGAGGTTCATAGAATGACTGTTCCCTTAAGATGTCTTCTGGTTAAGAAAGTGTTTCACCCGTAAATGACAAGGCAATTGACATGACTGGCCTTGTGTTTTCAAGTGCCTCAATATTGGAGGGCTTTCTCATCGCTACATTGTCAATTATAGAATTGTCTTGACAATGAGAAATACTAGGACAGAGAGGAATTTCACAGAGAATTCCATCATTGGGAGGATTACCATGATGAATTTCATTAATGGATAAATCTTCTTGCTCCTCGGTCTTCTGGCCACACAAGGGGTTGTTGTGGATCTCATCGGATGGCGATGGTGAGGATGTTGGTTGAAAGTGGTGTTGTGGAGGTGGGAATCAATGATGAGGACGTTGTATGTGTGTTCCAGTTTCTAGCGATGAAGATGATGATTGGGATGAGTTGTCGACGTGATGATGACGGGCCGGTGAAGATGTCATTTCTATTCTCAATGGTGACATGCTCTGATTGGAGACATGAGAAAGGTTCACAGCTCGATGTGGTTGTGACATGAGGTGGACGTGTGGCATGGGTTTTGTCAAGTTTGCGCTCGAAAATTGAATTCTGGGAAATTTTGAATTTTGAAATTTGAAATGTGTGTTGAATGTTGGGTACAACGTTTTTCTGTACGGTTACTAGTAACCCTTAAAATGACTTTTTAGAAAATGAAAAAAATTTCTTTGGAGGATGAACTTCAAAATTAATACTACCATTCTCATAATTTGGTAATGAGAGGATAGGATCTTGAGAAGAAAGAGATAAATTTCTGAGGGCTTCTAGAACTCCATCACTAAGAGGATCCACATAACAGCTTAACTCTTGATTTTCCAACAAAGCCTAGTGAGACTTCTTATTGGATGTTCTCTTATACTTAGTTGGGTCCACATGTTGGGAAATGTGGTTATCATGGGCAATTTTTTATGCCTTCCTTAGAGTGGATAATGGAATAGACCGATTACCTCTAATTGGAAAGGGTGTATGTTCCCAATCTTTTTGTCTGTATGATATGGGGAGTATGCCCCATGACCCTCCTAGACTGGAACAGAGGTGCATATCTGCTCCAGGATGGCATGATGATGTGCCATCCCACATGTGGGGAGAGATTTATTTGTATGTTCTCTTGATACTACTGAAGTAGTTTTTATAATATCCTAGCATGCATCCATAATATGGAAATGGATTTGCGTTTTCCCTTTCACCATTGATAAGATGTGTTTGGTGACTTCAGCAGCTGGAACTTGAATATACATCCATTCTGTATCTGGAGTAGGTGTATGTGCCTGCTCCTATCCTCCTTTTCCTATCAATGGGTATTGATAATACTCATGCATTGGGGTAGAGAGTTGGGTCAGCCCAAAATTTTCCATCAGAGCATTCTGAATGACTTCTTTGGGTGTCACCAAATGAGACTGTTGGCAGTCTTGATGAACATTGGTAGGTGTATGTTCCTGCTGGCTATTTCGTGTCAAGTATGGTTGAAGGAATTACTTCAATACTGGTAGATGAGACTGTTGACAGGATTGGTGATTGTAAATGGGTGTATGTTATTGTTTACAAGTTTCCACCACATTAGATTGGAGAGATTATTTAAATGCAGTCAGACGAGCCTGCTGACTAGTTGATAACTTGTAAGAAGGTGTATGTGCGTGTTCATGGTACTCCATCGAATTTATCTTTACGTATTGGAGGGTGGAAGCCATACGACTCTTATGAGAATCAAAATTAGGATAGATGAGTATATGTACCCGGTCGTTTTTTTCCATCAGGTTAAATTGATGGACCTCTCTAGAAGAGGCAGAGGTGAGAACCTTCTCCCTGTTGACCAGACACTGTCCCCGACGATTTGCCTTGCGTGCCCTAATCTGAGAGACCTGGGGAAAACGTCTAGAGACAACACCCCCATCATGTTGGGGGTAAACTATCGTGCACTTTTGGCGGTGATTTCTGATGGGATTCTTCAAGGAAGACTCTTACATTATTGAATTGAGGCCTTGAGTGACCTCTTGATCATCCTCTCTATAGTATGGTAGGGATTGATTGTTACATTAAGGGGATAAAGACAAAAAACAATTGAAGTTGGTGGTTGGAACCGTCTGCTTCTTGATCATTGGTCGTCGTTAGCCAGATGATTGAGGATTGTTATTGACCTAGAGGGCCTGTTGAGCAGGCTCAAAAGTTGGGATTGTACCATGCTGGTGATATTCCTTTACTAGCACATTAGAGACCCAGCGTTGAAGATGTTGGGTTGGTGTTAAATTTCTTCCCGTGGATGGAGATCTAGCTTGAGCAGTGGTCGTAAGGTTCATAGATGTTGTCTTGAAGAAAGCCATTTTTGGAATGAAGGGAATTCTGAGAAGAAAAACATGAAAACAACAACAAACACCATTAAAGAAACCTCTTTTTAGATGGATACATGCATGATTGATTCCATTTTCTGGACTTCCTTTATCAATTGATAGGGGCCTAATAGGTGGGTAACATTATTAACTTGGTTAAGGATTCACGTCGGGTTCACCATTTTTATTTCATAGTTCCTAGAAATGTGTGTTCTAGTTTTAAGAATCACTGTTTCCCAGAAGTTTCCATTAGATTTATTTATGGAACCAAAAACTTCCAAAAAAAATTTATCCAAAGGGGACCTTCTTTCCAAAGGCAGTAATCCGTTAAGTTTGAACCTTTTGATACTTAAGAACGTGCATTGGTCGAGATGATTGGAGGTCAGACTCATCACACCCTTTTGGGGGGAATTACTGTCTACTCTAGGAAACTCTTTATAAATTTAAGATATTTTCATGCATCCTTATTAATTTACCAAGTATATCACAAGTATCCCTTGGAATTCTCTATCACTTATTAACATGTGTAAAATTTAGAATCATCACTATGCATTCAAGGTTCTTCATTAATGGAAATATCCATATGTGTTTGAGGTTTTCCATAAATGGTATCCTCTAATATAGTGCTTTGATATTCTTTTAATCATCGTTGTGATGATACTAGTTTTTAAGACACTCAGTGGGGCACTCTGGAATTTTATTTTCATCCTAGGAGATGAAGGTTTTATTTGATTTTGGGATTGTGACCATAAGATGGGCTACCTGCATATCCTTTTGAAAGGAATCAGAACCCTCGTAGTTTGGTTCCCCTGAATGGGACACATCATACCTTTTAAGGTAATGTGATAAGGACCTCTAAGTGGAAGGTGCTTAGTCAAAACTTAGTGTGGGACTTATGCCGAAGTATCCCAAGGAACTTGGAAAGTATATGGGTTTCCAAGTAATAATAGACCCTATTGGGAATATTGACCACATAAAATTGGGTTGATATGAATTGCTGTGTTTGAACCTCATGGAGGCTTCCTACGTATCCTATATAGCTGGGAATCAAATACCACATAGTTTGATAAGTCTCATAGGAGAGTGTGGTCATTTGAGAGAAATCAGTTTGGGATTACTTCTTGAAAAGGATAACTTTGTGATTTAGGGGTTTAATTTGGGGATTATTCCATAGGAGGATTCCCAGATTAAGGAAATTAGGGTTGGATTCCTAAAGAGGACATCCAGTGAGCTCGATCCTTGAGAACGTTTCCTATGTATCTCGATCATGGTAGGAATTAGAGTTTTTGTAGTTCCTTCCAGTGAGTTTTGTTTCAAAATTTGTAACCATCACATATCTCTAAGCCCACATGAGTCATGCTCGGTGTGAGAAAAAAGAGGATGTGAAAGATTCAACAATGACACTTCACACTTTTCCTCCACCACTGATAGAATAGGGTGCATAGACCATGGAAGAGGGTGAGGAGGAGATCCTTCTGTATGTTATATTTACATTGGACAAGGGGCCAATGTAAGGAGGAAGGGATTAAGGTTAGGTGATTACACCAGGATGGCTGCCCATGGTGACAAAGCGCAACTGGATAGGGAAAGGGTAACAAGAGTCACTGTGCCTATCTCCCCTCTGGTCTTTGGTACTGAAGAAGAGAGGATGATCAATGATGCCACCTCCTACAAGAAATGATAGGGGCTTATGCCAATATGGTTGCCCTAAACTTGATCCTGGTATTTGAGGGATACTTCCCATTTATTTTTAAAAGGAAATGTAGGTATGAACCATATATTCTCCTACCAGATACCAGAGGTTCTGGTTCATCTCTTCGAGAAGGGAGAGGTCAGGACCCAACCCTCCTCCAAACCGGGAACTTCCCAACACTATTTCTGGGAGAATGGTCCATGTGACCGTGGATATACAAACCCACATACACTCCATGAATCCTAACCCCACTGTGAAAAAAATGTGGGAAAACTCTAACTATGGAAATAAAAACCAAAAAATGAGACACGCTGATGTTCCTTTCCCAAAGGTTTGATAAGTTATGAGGGTTTGGTGGAGGTATCAATAGAATCCATTTCAGAATAGGGAGCCAATGAATAAGGATCCTTTCCATGAATGTCTTAATGAAGGCTTGATGGCTTATAGACTGAAGATAGTGAAGAAAGTAAGTGAATCGTGGAGGGGTGCCCAAGTAGAGAAGGACACACAAGTATGGGAACACAAGTACACTTGGGTGACCTAAAGTTAAATTTAGCGATGAAAAACCTGTATGTTAATACTTGGGTGAGACCTTGCTCAATCCATGAAGAGTATTCACAGGTGATCCAAGAAGTGAGGCGCTCAAGTTCCTATGAGAGTAATGGGCAGCGCACAAGTATTTTTGACTTGGGGAGGTTGGGCACTTTAGTCGCACAAGTGTTATGGTTTTAAAACACTAAAAGGAATTAAGTACAATGATCCTCCCTTAAATCTTCCGCTCATGTTTTTAAAGAACTACCTTGAAAGTTTCAGAAGACTAGGGCGAAGTACTAGGGTGACCAGAGCAGCAATTGGGATTCAATGAAATTCATCCATACAAATGAGGGACCCAATGGTTTATTTATATTAAAATAAGTGGAATTTAGTGAAATAAGTTAGGGACGCAAGTAGGCTATGCGACATATGGGGGCGCTCAAGTGGGATGCGCGAAATATCGGGGCGTGCAAGTAGGTTGCCTACCGATAGAGTTTTGGCTAGACTAAGGTGGCCAAAAACTTATGCCATTGAAAAATATTTTCCTTTCTTCATGTATTCACCCCCATTTTCTTTCTAATGGATTCCCTTTGTCATATTTTTTATACTCTTTGAAGGAATGGGGTTTCAATAAACAAAAATTAGTTTTGAATTAAAATTCAATATTTTTCACTGTCAATCAAAAATGAATCTTCCCAGAAAAATAAAAAAAATTTCTGTAACATAATTTTGATGTCCCTTTTTCAAAAATATAGTTCAATTGTACATATAATAATTTAAAAAGTTCCCAAAATTGGATTTAAAATAAGTTCCCAATTAAATAGAGGTAATAGCGACTTTATAAAAATATTGGTTTTATGTTTAGTACTAGGTTTGTTTGAATCTAATGCCCATAAAAACTTTTTTATGAATATTAAAAATATTTAATTAGACATATAATGAATATAATACATTAATATAACTCACTAGTTTCATTTAATTTAATTTTTTAGGATAAAACATCATTTTCATCATAAAAATAGTTTTCTTTACAAATATTCCCTTTTATGTTTAATTTGTTGTTATATTCATTTTTAATAAATTTGCAACTAATTAATTAATTTTAAATCTGTTTAAACCATTAATTTACAAAGGTTATTTAATCATATTCATAACCTCTAGTTTAACAGCTAGGTTATATATTATTATATTAAATAAAACTATTTTAATAAGAAATTGTTCCGTAAAACTCGGTCTTGTATGTATCACAGGCTATCAAAGAAGGTATTTATTGAGAGTAATGTAAGATAACTTAGTATTTATTGCATTTAAAGCTATATCATTGATTTAATATATTTAAATTAGTAATTATATTATAATATCTCTGGACATTTTATTCCCTTACGCGCTTGGTTTTGCGTTTCATATAAGTTATCGAATAAAATATTATTACTTTCGAATTTTGGGCTCTAAAATAATTTCCTTAAACTTAAATTAATAAAAAAACAATATATATTATAATGATATTATGATAAATAAGTTTACAATGATCATTACATTGAAGTGATAGTTAATCAATGGATAAATTATTTATTTCAACTACAAATCTGAAGAAAATTAGTTGAAATAAAACATAAGGTAGTCAATAGGATTTATAAACATAATATTAAAATGACATAATCAATGAAGTATAAGTTTAAAATAATAAATGAAAATTGAGTAATGAAATTCATTACCAGATGGTAACCATTAATTAAAAACCCCTAAGACGAAAAAATTGAAATTAAAACTAAAAATACAATGAATAAATGATTATTCCTGATATTTCATGTGAAAGGAGAATTATATTCCCAATATTAAATAATCTATCTATATAAAATTACCATATTCCTCAATAAACTAAAATTGAGTTGAAAACCCTTACATTTCAACCCCTTTTGGTTGAACATTCTTTCACCTCTTGTATATTGGTTTTAAACATGTAATTAAAATTTTCCATAATAATATTAATATTTATACTATCATATATGATCCTTTTATAAAATCTTATTACCTATTAATTAATAATAATTCATTATTTTCATCATTTTGGGTGTTAATTGACGTGTTTTATCATGCATTTTTCATCATTAAAGATATAGTTCTTCTGCATATTAGATAGGTATATCTTATCAAAATTAATGATACTATAAAAATGATCTTATTTTTATATCAATTTTACTCTTAAAACAAATCATTATTTATGGTTATGGAAAATTAAGTATGTTATGATCTTGGAGAAGGTTGGCTATACCTAACATGAGCAATGTTTCTATTTTTCAATGTTCATTATTGAAAGGATATAAGTAAAATTTTACATTATTAGAATAACCATAATATCATATGTATACCATATTATATATTTACATATATCATTCATGTGGTGTGGTGATGAAAAGAGAGTCACATAACATCATGAAGGAGATAGTACACATATACTTGAATGATGTTATCATCTTTACGTGGGTGAAAAAAATGAAATAAAATTAAATATACTATCATTACATAATTTTAAATATGTAATTAATATCATAAATATTTCATTTAAGTCACATATAATCATTAAATTTTAGTTTATCACCTTCCATGTGAAGCATTATTGAAAGATGAAACGCATCGTTTTGTTAAGCTATAGTCCACCGTACCCATGTGAGATGTTTTCATATCACCTATGGAGTGAAATGTAAAAAAATATAAGATATAGTGAATAAAAAGGTATAAAAATGTAATAAATATTATATATATAATTTATATCAATCATCATATCCAAACTTGATATTTCAAAATGGAAAAAATAATTACATCAGTTCGTGAGGTGATAGTTAGTTGTGCACGCAAAGGTTGATTTCATAACTAATTTTATAGAAGTGGATATGTATTTAGGTCATGAAATTATTATAAAAACATCTCATTATATATAAGATAATGTGGTTACTATATCATCATGGTTTAATAAAAATCAAAGGATGTGGAGAAAGAAGTAAAATAAAGGTGCTCGTTGAAGAACATTATCTCTTCTTCGGGTATCCGTATTAATATTTTTTGAAGACTTTATAGATTATATTTCATCTAAAAACAATGATTAAAGATAAATTTTATGAATTTTTGAAGATAATTTTTTAGTTAGTGGGAAAACCAATGTTTTTTGAATGTGTTAATAAGAGAAGATAAGGGGTTTATATTTATACATTTCGTAGAGGACACACAAGGTATTTTTGAAAATAATTGAGTGTGTCCACATTTTTCATGTGTCAAAATGGTGAAAAAATAACACTATCAGATAATAGAGGTGTAATAGTCGAAATACTTTCATAAAATAGTTTTTAGAACACTTTATATGTCATCATTACCTATATATTTTTAGTTTAACCCCCAGTAAACTAATTTTTATCCTAACCACGGTAATAAATTTTTTCTGCATTCACAATTAATTTTGCTCCAAAATTAAGTTGCCCTTATTATAAATTATATATTATATAGACTCAACATATGGAATCCATTTTTCCAAATTAAATTATTTAAAGTTAATTTTTTTTAAAATAATCCCAAAGACATAAATAGAAAATAGACTTTAAAGTGAAAACATAGAAAACTTTTCTAAGATTTTGTATAGAATTTCATTATAAAAATGATTACAATGACCTAAATTATATAAATTTATATATAATTAAACTAATATTAATTTAAATACTATTAAAATATATTTTATCATTATATATAAATTAAATTAAAAATTAGTCTAGAAATAAAAATTAGTATTTTTCACCATTTATCAAAAAATGGAACATCTTAGAAAAATCCAAAAATTTCACATGAAGATAATTTTGATATTTTTTCAAAAAAAAGTTTTATTTTTTCAGTTAAATTTTCTAAAATTCATAAAAATTATTTCTAAATTATATGGAAATGAAACACTAATTTGTCTTTTAGAAAAATTCTAATTTTTTGAAAAACATTTTGTTTTCTTTAAAATGATTCTAAATTTATTTATAATCTATAGATAGATAATGAAACTATGTGAACTATATATTTCAATAATTTAGTTAAAAATTATGACCACCCAATTTAAAATATAATTTATATCAATTATATTAAATAAAATAATAATATTATCTTATTGTTTTGAAATACTCGATCTTTCATTTAATGTAAGACATCAAAGAAACTAGTTGTGGTGTGTATCATAAGATATAAAGGAAAACAAATTTATTCTAAAATAAAAATATTTTAATGTATTAGGAGGTAATATTATATTCAATTCTAGGGGTTTCATGTCATATACTCTATTGAATAAAATATTATTCTTTGAGAATTTTGGGGTGTTATAGTTTTCCCATATTAAATAAATTACATTCTTTTTCATTTAAAATTGATTTCAATAATCCAATGATTGATATTTGAAAATTAAATTGACAAAAAACCCACATAATATAAGGGTAAATAAATGATCCTCTTAATAAGAGAGAAAAGGAATTGTGAAGGTCATCTATAAAAACACATAATTAGGTTTCCATGAGCATGCAAGAAAAAGGTAACTAATTATAGATAGTTCATGAGGTGATTGATCATAAGAAACTAAATAGTCAATGGAAAGTTAAGGTTCTTGAATCTATAAATATATGATGATCTAAAATACTATATGATTCATCATGTGTAAAGGTAATAGGATAACATATTTATTTTAAGATATTTTTCCTCAAGTTGAGTTATTATTTTATATGTATAGATATTAGGAAATATATGTAGTTGATACGTTTCTAATTTATAATAACAATTTATTCCTTTATTTGTTCTTCAACAAATTTCCCATCAATCCATTACTCTAATAAATGAATATTAAACAATAATTATTTTTTATTCCAAAAGCATTAAAATTCAATTTTAATTGACCTCATGATCCATAAAAAAGACTTTATATCTGTATCTTACTATTTTTCAAATCCAATATTTTTAGCACAAGATATCCAATACATTAATCTCTATACCAAAAAAATAAATAATACTACTTCAAAATTAATATTTTTTTTTCAAATCCATTTGATAAAAACAACGATACATTAATGAGGACATCATGTAGGCTAGTCGTAGGCACTAAACTCTTATCCTCATCCAGTTATTGGTTCATGCCCCATGGCCTTTTTAGATGCCACATCTTTTAAAATTTTATGTGTGTTGTACTTTTTGTATTTTAAATCAATAAAATTCCTATAATTCTACAAAAAATATCATGTATATCCTTGAAATAAAATTAACCATTAAATTAATTTTTTCTAATGTTTTAAATACAAATTTTTTTACAACGTCTAATAACTGTAATTGGATATTATTACATTGTAATTGATGGTGATATTATCCATACTATTTATCAACAACTATAATATTATTTCAATAAAATTTAATGGAATTATTCCTTAAATAAATTTTTCAATAAAAATATACTAAACTATTTGGCTATGATTTCGTAAATTTCTCCCAAAATATCCTTGATCAAGTGAAATGCCTACCACAAAAATTTCTAAAATGGTTATTTAAGATATATAACTTATTATAAATCTTAAACTCATGAACACACAATGGTATCCATATCTCTGAAGTTAATAAATACATATATTCATATAATATTTAACACAATCCCCGTAAATTTCATTATTCTTATATGAAAATACCATTGGTAAATATACTTATACAATTTAATTTTTGAATCACAGAACACAAATACATTATTCATTTTATTTCAATGAAGGTCCTTCCATGGTCAAGTGGTTAACCATTAGAGAGTGAATTGTCTCAGATAATTTAAATATTCTCTGCATTTAATAGAAAAAACAATAAATAGACCATGAGTATGAGAATTATTTCCTTCCATCACAATCTGTATTACTTGTAACAACCTTAAATTTTAAAATATCAACATCATATTTATTCACTATTTTTAGTAAATTAAATCTATTCTATAGGTTTCATTACATGAAATGCTGATTTTATCATGCATTGTGCAAAACATTGATTTTATATTACGTTACATGAAATAATGACTGTATTTGAAGTATTTCATTACCTGAAAGGATGTTTTCTACAAAATACTTCTAATATTATTATTTAAAATTATAATTATCTCCTAACTATTATATTGGAGGTTATAAATTATATTAAATAACTTATAAAAATATATGGTTTAATTCATTATTTTCCAATTAATTATAAATGAATATAAATAAAATTCATATAAATGAGTTTTTTTATAAAACATTATTTATATACACCACAGATATATAATGTTAATGAATTAAATTAATTACAGTTTGATTATTATGAACGAGGCCACAATTTCATCCAAACCAACACCCAACCCGATCCATGGCATTGCCCAAAGGGTGTTCCTGATCCCCATGGGATGGAAACTAGTTTCAGACATCAGATATAATCCTAATGGGAATGATTTCATACCAAAACACCAGAATCAATAAACATATTAATTAAGTGTAGCAATAAATAATAATTGAAATTTAATAAATATCAAACTAATCTCGGTACAAACTACAACCGAACAATGTAAACTGAACAACTAAAAGATATAAAAAAATAAAAAGAGAATGAAAAGAACTCGACCTCCATGTAACCTTAATGTCACAACTATCCATAAGACAGAACCAATCCATGATACAACTCAAACCATAAAACCTAAATAAGATTATGAACCTGAAAAATAGTTTGGGTCTAATGACATAGAATGGTACATGCTGGGTGTGAGGATAACAACATAGTAGCAAACCACTAAAGAATACATATTTTTCCTTTCTTGAAAATAGTACCTTGAAAATATTTTGAAATAAAAATATAATTTAGGTTTCTATAATTTTAATAAACATAATTGCTTTTACTTTTATAAAATTAGACACCATAATGTTTTATTGAAAATAGTTTACCATTTTGTAATAAAATACCAAACAAAACCCATATAATTGATACCAAGCTATGATGAAAATTAAACGGGCATAATAAACAAGAAAAAAATGTATTAGAATGTGGAGAATAAAATATAGGTAATAAACCATGGTATTTCCTAAATATCCCTAGAGTGATAACTGGATGTACTAGAGTCATAATCACCTATCGGAATATGGTGCAACGCCAAATTAAATAACAAATTGGTCACCCTAAACTGACCAATCTAGTGGAACATCCCACCAATACCTACAATGTCAAAGGGGTACCAACCTGTCAAATTGGGTTTGATAATAAACCATCACTCAACCCTCCAAAAGATTCTTAGGAAACCCATGGTAATAGTATACTGTGTAAGTAAGAGGCCCTCACACACATGACTCACCTTACCTGCCATCACCACACTTGCCTAACCCAAAAACTGTCACTGCCTATCCGATAACCCATATGTGGAAATCCACTATATGGGTTCTTATGACATATTCCAAATTATCCAATGTGCTAACCGGGCCATCACATCACATCAAATTCCAAATCATTTATCAAAACCGTTATAAAATTCCAATCGGCCTTAGAAATTTTTTCACACAAGCTTTCAAACCATTTCCCCTAACATAGAAGATTCAAACCAAATATGTATATTTTCAAACCATATTCATTATAAATACATTCAAAAAATTTCCAAAATGATGTAAAAACCCTCTTCAAACCACAACAAAATCAGGCAACATGCTTAAGGTTCCAAATGAGCCATTATACAATTTAGATTTCGACCATTTTCCAAAAGTTCCAAATAAGCTGTAACTCTGAAAACCATTTCAAAACCATTATCCACTTATTTTGAAACCAAGAATCCATTTATAAGACATATAGGCTCAAATAGGATTGAAAATGATAGTAATATGGGAGGGTTAAGTGTTTTTAAAATTATTTCTTTATGTTAAACAATTCCATCATCATTTTTTGGAACACCCACATATAATGGAAGTATCATGGAATGCCAAGAACCTACCCAACCCTTTTTAAATAACTAAAAATTGGAAACAAATCCAATTTCATCATTAAATGAAACCACCAAAATATAACTAAGTATAAATATGCTCTCAATAAATTCAATTTCATAAAAAGTAACCAAGAAACATTTTATCAAACATTTTTTACACATTATAATATATAAATATTTAAGGAAACCCCATTAAAAACCAATTAAAATTTCATTCAACACCTTATGTGTGTAAATTTATATGAAAAATAAATTAAGTTATCTAAATACTTTTTTTCCCAAATTTTACAAACATGAAATCACCATAATAAATTAACCAAATGCATCACAAGTATTTGAAACATATTTTTAAATTAATTAAAAGCACCCATGCATCAAATGGAATGGATGAGAATGGAAAATAATGGAGACACTTACCAGAATGGAGTGAGGATGTGAAACGCCTCTCGGATAAGGAATAATAGGCCCCAAAAAACAAACTGCACACCCTAAATCCAAATGAAATTTAATCAAACAAAAACCATAACACCTAGGGTTTGGAAAAGAGGGAAAACCCACAAGAAAAAAATATGAACCCGAGATATAATGGACAAGGAAAGGAAAAATCAACCAAAAATTAAAATAACTCACCTTAAAGACATGAAAGGAGCATCAAGGGAGGTTAGGGAGCAACGGGGAGGGGTTTGGTGATACCCCCTGGTGTGCCTAGCTCGAAGGAGGGGAGAAAATCCATATTTGAGGTTAAAAGGTTGGAGGGGGAAAGAGGTAAATTAAAAATTTTAATTACTAGGATGATCACACTATTTTTCCACATTGTTTATCAAACATTTTAACAATCATCCGGAGTCTAATGGAATTGAGTGGCACATCACACGAGCTAGCAACACGGTTCTCAAACCATGTGCCAACTGTATTGAATACATTTGTCTGGTTACAGAACAAAAAAAAATTATACGCAAATTCCCTAACCGTTCTCTACTCATTCACCTTACTACTAGACACCCATCACTCGAGACATGGTTATATGGGAAGAGATGAATGGTTTACCCTAACCATGCTCAAACCATGCACAATCCACAAACCCACCCAAAAGTTCCAAAATTTGGAAATTTAAACTGACGATCAACCCATACCTCAACAAAAAGATACAATTCCAAGAAAAAAATAAATTAAAGGAATTAAAATGGTTGGGAAATGAAAACTCTTCCCACCACATACACTTTATGTTCCCATAAAGTCACCCAACCGAAAGATACACAGTACTCAAATCCTTGCCCAATCAAAATCCAATGGAAATACAAACCTCAGGGTGGCATTTTTCTCCCGAAGTTACACCCAGCCAATCAAGATGAGACCATAGTGAAATAATGAGGTGAGGAAATGAGAGGGTTATCCCCACCCTAAGAAATCAACATGCATATATAGGGGAACCAAGAACTCACAACACAAGATGACACAAACTTTTCCATATCAACCAAGAAACACCCTCACCGCAACTGGGAATGAGGTAAGTCCACATAAGAACCAAAAATCTCACACAAACCAAGAATCTCCAGTATAAAGGAGTACCAATAAAGAAATAAAAATAAATAAAATAACTGAAACATACTCCATCAATTCCACAACACTATAGAATATCAAAGATGTACATGGATGAATGTTAAAACTAAAACCAAACTACACAAAGGTCAGGAACACTCAATTAAAAAAAAATCAGATAGGAATATTTATATAAAGAACCATTTAAAATACAAAAGGATTATTTAATCACACTTTTACAATGGAATATGAACTGAAAACCACTGAAAAATAAAAAATAAGAAAACTTTGAATGTCTTCACTTCAACATTGGAGATAAACCATGCTATAATTTTCCACACACCCCTGACAATTCTTGACTGTGCAAGAGCTTCTATCTAAGGTTGTAGCTGGAGCCCTAGTGAATGAATCATTCTCTTCATCACCGTTAGGAAGTAGCATCCCCAATCAAAACATTATCTTTAAGAAACACTTCCTAAAAAACTTCTCATGATAATCCATATAGGTTCCTTGATGGAATTTCATCAAAGGATTTCTATAAAATGGCTTTGAATGCCAAAACCGGAAACACTAGTGGCACACTGGGGAATGTTTTGTTGAACTGGAAGACAAAACTAACAAAGGAGACTCCTAAAAGATAGGTTCCTCTATAATTTAATCCTTTCTAGATGGGTAACCTTTATAAGAAATAAGAGACACCAGATTCCCTATAGCCTGAGCTCCGGAAACCAACTCAACTAAGAACACTTCATCCACCATCTTCTAACAATGATGATCCATTGAGGAGGTGACTCGATCCATGATCACTGGATGAAGACCTCGAATGAAAAGTTAATTCTTCAATAGATCCTGAAACAATACCTCAAGAGAAAAGGATACCATATCCTTGAAATGTTCAACATAAGCCTTCACCATATGTTGTCCTTACCGAATGTTCCTGAGCTCTTCCTTTTTCTTCATCTTCACCTCCTTAGGTATAAAAAATCTAAAAAATGGACTTAAACACATCACATGTCTTCCGAATATGAATCATTGGCATTCTAAACAACTCCCATTCATCTAAATATGGACCCTCAAACAAACTCAGAACAACACACACTCTGACAACTTCAGTAGTTCCCAACGATCTGAAGGCACATCCAACTTTTTCAATCCACTCCATTGTGTCTAACGGACCTCAATCACAACGAAGGATAGGCAACAACCGATAAGAACTAAGAAATTGGAATGACTCACTAGAACTTTTTGGGAACTTCTTGGGCAGTATATTCTAATCCACAAAAGAAGCCCAAAACCTGAACCAATATCATACCAAAATACAATCTAAAAGAACATATAATTCTACAACAATAGACTCACTAACTAAACACATATAACAGAACCAAAAATATAGTTTTTGAAAGTCACCAATTTCATTTAAATTTCAAAACTACTTTCTTACATGGCCACCTTCCAAGAACCGAAATCCATTTTCAAAAAACCGAAATCCCACTTTTTCAAGGAAAACTCCAGCCCAAATCACTTTCCCTTTAACACCCAACTTATAAAAACCAAGACAGTCTATTAATTTCAAACTCTCACCCGTGGAATCCTACAAGCCAACAAATGTGTGTCCATCCACTTCCATTAACATTATCCACTCACACATGCCAATGTTTACATCTCATACATACCCACACACATGTGAACATTAGTAAGGAACAACAAGGGTGAGACTCACCTCTTTATCATCAAATTCAATAATTTATTTAATTCATAACTGAAACCACTTTACCTTTGAAAATATATTTTTCCAATTCCAAAACCATTGAAAGAAATTATTTCCATTTAAAAAAAATTCATTTTAAAATATTTCCCACATAAACCGAGACTAAAGTAAGAAAAAACATAGGATAGACAATCAGAATGATGAACTAATAGCTAATTTTGACCTAGAAACATGGTAGTTGTCCATGAACCAAGATGAAATTAAAAAAATTGGAGAACCTTGAACCATGAACTTAGAATTGACATGGTTCAATAATCCATGTGAGATCACAATATGAAACTGGATTACCTCTATTGCCATCCATTAATCAAAAACAAGATAAAAGACTTGAATCTCGGATGACCCCTATAAAATCGAGGAACAGAATGAGCAAGAGTTCCTGACACTCTTCCCATACCAACACATCGAGTTCTAATAGTCTTAATCTATAATATACATAGCTCCCCAAAAAAGCTTCATCTAACACAATTTTTTCATGAACTTGGCCAGAGTTCCATATGACTCGACACCCGACCCTATCCATGGAAAGGCCCAAAGGGAATTCTCGATCCCCATTGGATGAAATATATTGTCAAGAATAAATTATAATCCAAATAGGAATGATTTCATCCTAAAAACCCAGGACCAATAAACATACTAGATATTCGTAGGAAACAATAATATGTGAAATTTAATAAATACGAAAATGGTCTAGGTAAAAACTCAAATATAACAACTAAATGATATCATTAAAAAACAACCATAATTTAAAAAACTCAATATAAATGTTACCTCAATGTCACCACCATCTACATGAAAAAACCGCTCCAAGATCTAGCTCGAACCAGAAAGACTAAACAAGAAGCTGAACCTGCAAAATATTTTAGGGCTACCGACACTGAATGGTAAAAGCATGGTGTGATCTTTACAGTTTAATAGGTAACCACCAAAGAATCCATATGTTTCTTTTCATGAAAACAGTCAATTAACACATGTTTGAAATACATATATCACGTCAGTTTCTAATATTTTAATAAACATGGATATATTAATTTTTAAGACATTACAAACCACAACATTATTTTGAAAACATTTTACCATTTCATAATTAAACCCCAAACCAAAACCCATACAAATGAAATCAAGATATACTGAAAATTAAACAGGAAGAATAAAAAAGAAACCAAATTTTGTAGAATTTAGACTCGAAGATTTATATTCTAAACCGTATACATCACTAAAAATCCCTATTGTGATCCTACTATGTACTCACATCAGACTCACCTGCCGAAATACAGTGAATCTCAAAAGTCTATATCATATGACCTGCCCTAAACTAACAGATCCAGTAGCACATCCCACTGAGACCTTTCATGTCATGGGGGTACCAAAACTTTTAATCTGGGTTGATAAGAATCCATCACTCAACCCTCTAAAATATTTCTAGTAAATCCATGTTAATAGTATACTTTGTAAGCTGGAGGCCCTCACACGTGTGACACACATTACCTGACATCACCGCACTTGCCTACCCCAAACACTGACATTTCCTATATGATAACCCATATAGGTAAATACTCTATAGGGGTTCCCGTCACATATGTCACTTTTTTGAAAGTCCCAACCAGGATATCACATCACATAAACATCAAAATCTTTTATCAAAACCTTTATAAAATTCCAATCGAGATTTCCAATTTTATCACAGAAGCTTTCGAATCATTTCACAAAACATATATGTTTCCAACTGGACATTCATAATTTCAAACAATAGTCATTTTAAATATATTCAAACACATTTCCCAAATTTTTTTAAAACCACTTCGAACCACAATAAAATTACACAACAAGCGTAGGGTTCCAAATAGGACTTTATTCCATTGAGATGCCAATCATTTTTCCCAAACATCTCAATGATATAGAACTATAAAAAATATTTCAAAACAATTATCATTTTATTTTTAAACCATGAAAACATTTAGAAGACATTGAGGATTATAGAATATTGAGAATGAGATGAGTATGGGAGGGTTAAGGGTTCATAAAATTAAGTATTTATGTTAAACAAGTCCATATTCATTTTTTTGGAACTCCCACATCCAATGAAAATCTAATGGATTCCCAAGAATGTACCCAAAACTTTTTAATGAAAAAAAAAATTCACAAAAAGCTCATGTCACCATAAAATTAAACCACAAAAATATAACCAAGGCTAAACATGCTCTCAAACCATTATATTTCATAAAGAGGAACCAAGAATCATTTAATCAAACATTTCACACACATGAACACATAGATATATTTAAGGAAACCCCTTTGAAAAACAGTGTACATTTCATCAAACACCTTATGTCCATACAATTATAAGGGATATAAAATGAATTCTTTAGATACAATGTTTTCCAAATTTTAAAAATATTAAAGAACCATAATAAATTAACATAACATATCACAATCATGTGAAACATATTTATAAATTAATTATAAGCACCCAAGCATATAATGGAATGGATATGACTGGAAAATAATGGAAACACATACCTCAATTTAGTGCTGATGAAGAAAGACTTTAGAAGAAGGGAGAATAGGCCACCAAATATAAAATGCATGCCCTAGATCCAAAATAAATAAAATCAAACACAACCCCTAACCCCTAGGGTTCGTCCAAGAATGAAAACCTATAAGGAATCCCTAAGAATAATATAGATAAGGTGGAAGGGAAGGAGAAATCATTCAAAAATAAAAATAACTCACCTTAAAAACCATCAAGGAGAATCAAATGAGGGTTTTTAAAGACTCAGAAATTATGTAATTATTTTTTAATTATACGAAATTATTACGAGACTGTGAAAATTGATGGCACAAGATTTCGAGGCCCGGATATCCTAGAACAAAATTTTGAACATTTTTTAAGGTACCTTCAGTAAATGTGCGAGTGGGAATTTAAATCTTCTGAACCGATGATCGGATTGAAAATACAATGGCACTGTCGAGTTCGCAGCACCAGGATTCAGTTAGGAAAATATTAACTTTGACCGATAAAGGTTGGGATAAAAAGTTAATTTATGGACTTTTCAAAAAAAAAGATAATAAACTAACTCTTGAGTTATTTTATTCTCTTCCCACCATTGAGTGATAGATGGTGGGACTGCAGGGTAACTTCGGTCATTAAATAACATGAATTTAATAACTTGATCATCTCATTGTGTAACCACAATGCTGATTGTTTAATAGGTTCATTAATTAGGAATCATTAATGAATCATAATAATGAACCAACATGGGGGGTTAATTTCTTTTATTTAATCAAACCAATGGCATGGTATTTTGGAACCCATGAGAGGAACCTCTAACGAAATGCTGACAAAATCATCCTCCAACAGGGAATTATGTTTTGATTATGCCCATTGAGGAATCGATCCGGAGGTCGATGAACGAAAAATGACAATGCACACAGATCTTCTTCTTATTCCTCATGAGTTTACAAAAAAATCACGGTAGGGAAATTAATCTTTCTAACTGATTATATATTCATCATACCTTGTTCCTGAATAATATGATGAATGTAGATCAACCGAAAAATGGGTTGATCCTTAATTCACTTGAATTTGCAGGAGGTTGATGTAGGATTTCATTATGGGGTTTTAATGATTTTAATTCTTCCCCATGATTAAAATGCTAACGCAGAGGGAGCGGACCGATCCAAACATGGCCTGGACCCTCCGTCGATCTTGGTTCCATGGAGTTCTTCATGGGAGGCCAAGAAACACTGAAGCAGGACAAAAATGAGGGCCACGCAGTGAAGGTGGCATCCTAGGAGGCCCAGAGGTACATGAGAGAACAAAATCGGACCACCAAAGCCTCACCGATGAACTGCAGAAGCACCGATGATACGACACCACCGGCGCGAAGGTGCCATTGACTGGCTACTAGGGTCGGCTCTTGCCATCCATGAGAGGGTGGCGATGTCCACATGAACTGTGGTGGACACGAGGCGACCTACCATCATCGGCCACACTAAAGTTGGGTGGCGTGCTGTGATGGTGGCGGACCCGTGTCTGCAGGTACTGTCCTAGACCGGCCCCTCAGATTGGTCTGTTGGAGGGGCGGCGCTGACCTGGTGCCACTAGTTTAAGAACCCAAATGGACCATGTCCATTCGAGAGGGGAGTGGACCCAGCGCCCAGCTTGCGGGCCACGCACAACCAGCGGGCTTGGCATGTTCGGCGGGCCGCGCCCAACCGACTGGGTCAGGCCGATCCCGCAACTATCTGTCTGAGACCATGGACAATAGAGTCAAGCCAACAGCCAACATGACATACTAGACCTAGCAGTACTGTGCCGGGCATATCTAGCTTGGGTCGGGCCCAACAGGCCGGGTCCGGTCGGCCCGGACCGGGTACGATCGGCCCCGACCGGGACCCAATTTGACCATGTTTTGCTTAAAGGACCATTACTTCAAAACTGGATGTCAGTTTGACGAACCGTCTGTAGTGCCATTACCATTATGATGAGGCGGTCCTTTTTAGATACTTCACTTGTGTTTTGGAGAAAGTTTGTGTACAATTGGGTCGAATCGAACCCAAATCCAACCAGACCCTCAGTACTAAAATGCCTATAACTCACAGACTGGGAGTCAAATTGACACACTGTCTGTTGCGTTGGAACCCTTATGACATAGCATTACTTTAGGTTACTTCTTCGTGAGACTTTGTGGTAGTTGAGATATGACTAGTGTCTTGAGGAGCTGAATCTATGGAACTCAAGCGCACCATGTATGGGAATCATGTGGTTGGATGTCAAGTGATGAGAGACCCTTTGTGGATCAGCATCAGAGCGAACATGTGTGGATCGACGAATTATGAACCTATGTGGATCAGCAGTAGCAGAACCTGATGAGGACCATACTTAGTGAGGCCCTTCGTGGATCCGTGACTTACGACCCTATGTGGATCGATGACTTACGACTATGTGTGGATCAGCAGTAGTGCGACCCAATGAGGACCAGCCACAGAGCGGCCTATCGTGGATCAGTGATATACGACCCTATGTGGATCTCCAACTTATGACCCTGTGTGGATCTACGACATATGATCCTTTGAGGATTGGGGACTTACGAACCTGTGTGGATTGAAAATTGAACTACTTCTTCACGGTTTAGTAGTGGAACTTCTCAAAAGATTAATATGATTTATCTTTATGACTAATCATTAGTATTCCAACTATTTATGTTATATACCTGGTTTAAGATGTCTTTTACCTTGTTCTTTATGATGGAGATCATGCTTTGTGTTTTTTCCTTTTTTTAATCCTAGGAGACCATCGGGGGTCTCGGGGTCCATACTGGGTATTGTTATACTCACCCCATCACGGGTTTCACCCACACCTTGTTGTGTCATGTGTAGACGTGTACATCTTTGACTGATATTTGGGATCCAGGACTGGATGGTGTTTGCAGATGACCGGATGTTGTGGAGAGCCACAGTGATGAGCTTTATGTACCCTTCAGGTAGGATCCTTGGAAGACAAACTCAGGAGCAGTTTTTCCTTTTTGTTGTACTTTTGTTTATTTGGGCTTGCATATTGTCTAATTCTACTTCAGTTCACACATTTACTTTTAGAATTTATACTATGTGGTTCGCTCTTGCTATGTACTTGGTCTGTTTGTTTGCAGGTTTAAAGGAAATTCCTTCTTTTTTAGGGATATGCCTTTTCGGTGCTAGTCGCCAACCCCGAGCCTATGGAAGGTGGGTATGGGGTTCTCACGACACGAGCCCCAAGGGAGGGGTCGTCACAAATTGGTATCAGAGGATTCAGTTCTACTAAAGAACTGAGACTCTAATCTTTTCAATGGGGCAATAGTGTTACATTTTTTGATTATGAATTTTAGTTTAGGGAGTCTACTGTTGGTGTGGCGGTCGACGTATCCATACACTAGGACCATGAGTTCTGATTTCCAACTCAGTACATGAAAAAACTGTTTTTGTGTGTTTTGAAAATGATTTTCTTTTAATCTCTTTTGAGTCAGCTCACCAGGTATAACTTATTGACCATGGAGTATCTGTTTCATTACAAGATGTCACTGCATAGACAGACATCCACGATTCGAGTGAGAGATCATGATGATGGACCACCGAGCGATGAGGATTCAGTGCAAGGAACTCTTACGACGATGGTATGTTTGGGTGGTGTACCAGTAGCACCACAACCCATAGGATAGAAGTTGCCAACAGCCTTGCCAGCAGATAGTGGACACTGACTTAGCATACTTCATGAGTTCCAACAGCAGAGGCCTCCAAGGTTTCGAGGTGAGACTAATCCATAGGCAGCCGAGGAATGGATGGAGGCTGTGGAACGAGTTTTACACATGGTCGAGACACCATTATACCATATGGTGATCCTTGAAGTTAGCCTCTTTCAGGGAACATTAGGGAGATGGTGCAGCATGACGCTTCAGTTGCTTGATGAGGATACCCTCACTTGGTTGGACATCGAGAGCCACTTCGGGGTAGAGTTCATTCTAGAGACACTACGCTCTGTGTGTATTCAAGAGCTACTGCACTTACAGTAATGAAACCTGACAGTAGCCCAACACTCAGCGAGATTCACTAACCTCTCCCTCTACTCCATCGACACGGTATGAGACCCTTTCTTTATGGCCCGAACCTTTGATAGGGGTCTTCGACGGGATATTAGGGAATCTATTATATAACTCAACATACCGACGCATGTTGGAGTGCTAGAGCGAGAACTTCTTTTGGAGAGCTTCCTAGCTAAGCAGGAATCAACAACAAAAGCCACCACCGGATGATACATAGCCAAGTCATCTGCAGTTGGAAGTAGGCGGATGACATAGAGTCCCAAGCGGGCCAGAACTTCTGGTGGATTACTCCATTATGTAGGGTCGGAGGTGAGGATCTCAGGGTATAGAGGTGGTTAGCAGAGGAGTAGGTTATGCTATTCGAGCGGTGTGCATGGTCACATGGCTCACAACTTCCCAACCCACCGCACCAACAATCAGTAGATAGTGGAGGGACTGCCAAGGAAGAAGCATAGATTCGAGCAAGGAGGTCTACAGGGTGGTATATGTTGTAGTGGAGTTGGACGGGCAGCATGCGTTGGGCGACAATTTGAGGTTATACCACCACCACCTCCGGGTGGTCTATCCCGACCTTAGGGAACAGGTGGATAGGTATGAGCTTAGCTTCTGGCAGGTGAGGCCTATGACCAGGGAACTCCAGAGATGATTCTAGGTATGATATGTGTCTACTCAACCCTAGTTGCAATTCTTATAAACATAGGTTCCAGTAACTTTTTTTCCACGACTCTCGTTCAAGGCTCAGAGATTCTGGTGGAGCCATTGGCTCGATCCATATGATTAGAGACTCCTATGTGAGATGATTCGACGATTACGCACTAGTGTCGGTAGTGTGAGATTACTCTAGGAGTCATGAGCTTCAGCTGGGATCTCCTAGTAGCATAATCGAGTCCTTACGACATCATCTTGGGTGTGGACTAGATATCCACAATCCATGCTCAGATCGACTATTTTAGGCACAATGTGTTGTGTGTTTGAGAGGATGTGACTAGGTTTTCCTTCACTAGAGATAAGGGAACCTTTGCAGCTCAAGATGGAATTTCTCGGAGGAGGGTTCAGTCGATCACTCATCATTTGGATAACCTTACCCTCAGAGTAGTTGATGATAGTAGTCTGAGATATCCTGTAGTGGTGGAAAAGTATGTTGATGTCTTTCCTGAGGATGTTCCGAGACTACCTCCTCACAGATAGGTATACTTCTACATCATCCTGTACCCCGGGATGACTCTAATATCTAAACTAGTATATCTGATGGATCCCATAGAGCTTCGTGAGTTGAGGGTAGAGTTGGAGAGCTTACAAGAGAAGGGGTTCATAAGGCTCAATGATTCTCCTTGGGCAGTCCCAATTTTGTTTTCCCAGAAAGAAGAGAAGTGTTTTTGGATTTGAGTGGACTATCGGTGCCTGAACCAGGTGACAGTAAAGAAAAAATTTCCACTCCTGAGGATTGATGATCTCCTAGATCAGCTGAAGAGAGCTCGATGGCTATTGAAGATAGACCTCAGATCTGGCTATCAATATCTTAGGGTACAAGATAAGGATGTATCGAAGACGAACATCAGATGCCAATATAGCCACTATGAGTTCTTGGTGATGACCTTTGGTGTAACCAATGCTTCGGAAGTGTTCATGGGACTCGTGAATAGGATCTTCCAACCTTACCTCGATTGATTCATTATGGTCTTCATTGACAACATCTTGGTGTACTTAGAGTCGGAGGAGGAGCGCACCACTCATCTATAGATAGTTCTAGATACACTTCGTGAGCACCACCTTTATGTTAAGCTCTCGAAGTGCCAGTTCTAGATACAGGAGGTCCACTTTCTAGGACACATTATCTCGGAGGCTGGAGTTGTAGTGGATCTGGCGAAGATAGAGGTAGTGCTTTATTGTGAGCCACCAAAGAGTGTGACCGGGGTGCGGAGTGTCTTGGGGTTGGATAGGTTATACCATATATTTTTAGTCGACTATTACATAGTACCATCAGCCTTTTCAGCTTTGAAAAAGAAGGGGAAACCCTTCGTATGGACGGACAGATGCCAGCGAAGTTTTTAGGAGATGAGGAAGAAGATAAAGAGTGCCCCCCTCTTGAGGCTACGTAAATAGGGAGTTGGGTATGCAGTCCACTGCGATGCATCAAGGAATGGACTAGTATGTTTTCTGATATAGGAGTGAGTTTTGATCACCTACATATCATGATACTGGAGATAACGCGAGAAGAACTACCCTACCCATGAACTAGAGTTAGAAGTAGTGGTCTTTTCTTTGAAGATGTGGTCGCACTACATGATGGGTGAACAGTTTACTATCTACTCTGATCACAAGAGTCTCAATTGTATCTTCTCACAAAAGGACCTTAAATTGAGACAATGGCGTTGGCTAGAGTTCCTTCAGGACTATGAATTTGAGATAGTCTACACTCCTGGGAAGGGGAATGTGATTGCAGGTGCACTCAACAGAAGGTATGGTTTACAGTTGCTAAGTGAGGTGATATAGCAGCTAGCCATGTTGAAGATATCTTTCGTGGATAATGATGGAGATGCTTACCTCCATTCTATGACAGACACTCCCTCACCCCTATCGTGAGTCAGGGAGGCACAGCTTGCGGACGTTGACTGTGAGGCCCGATGTTCTCATATATCCTCGGGAAAAGATCTTAAAGGATTTTTTAAGGTGGGGAGCACATCATCATTATCAAAGGACGCACCATGGTACCAGTGACTCCACAAGATGAAGTGTTGAGGGAGTTCCACACATCCCCTTTGGCGGTAAATCCTAGTGTGGCGAAGATATACCAGGACCTCTGGCGTCAGTACTGGTGGCAAGGGATGAAGAAAGTAGTGGTAGAGTTCGTTTTACAATACCTCACTTGTCTGCAAGTGAAGGCCAAGAATCAGGTTCCAGTAAGTTTAGCATAGCCAAATTAGGTTCCAGAATGGAAGCGGGATGGAATCTCCATGTAATTCTTGATAGGGATACCACGTACTTCTTGGGGCCCCGATTCCATCTAGGCGATCGTTGACCAACTCACCAAGTCGGCCCACTTCCTACCTATCTAAGAGCATGGATCTGTATAAGGATTGGGACACCTCTACTTGTATGAGATAGTATGACTTCAAGATGTTCCCTTGATGGCCATCTCAAATCGTTTTTCTCGTTTTACATACTAGTGGTGGAAGGGATTATAGGAAGTGTTTGAGACTCAAATACGTTTGAGCACTAACGTTTATCCTCAAACAGATGGTCAGATGGAGTGGACCTACAGACGCATGTGTACATGATCTGTTCTTACTTCCTTGATTTTGGCCGCAGTTTGTAGGATCACATTCCCTTGGTGGAGTTGAAATACAATAACATCGATCCCTCCACCATCATCATGGCACCATTTGAGGCCTTGTACGAGAGACCATGCATATCACGTCTTTGCTGGACAGACCTAGGAGAGTCAACACTTATGGATCCAGAGTTGGTATGGGCTACCATTGAGAAGGTGCAGATCAACCAGGAGAAGATGAATACTACACAGAGCAGGGAAAAGACGTATGATGACAGAATATGGAGACCTTTGGAGTTCGAGGAGAGATACCATGTCTTCCTACAGGTCTCACCTCAATGAGGTTTGCAGAGATTTGGATGGGGCAAAAAGCTATCTTTGAGGTTTGTTAGACCTTTCCAGATTCTCATCAGAGTTGGAGATGTGGAATACCTCTTATCTCTTCCCCCATAGATGCACAAGGTGCATGACATTTTCCATGTGTCGTAGTTGAGAAGATACATGCATGATCCATCACACCACATTGATTGGGGAGAGCTAGACATTGACGATGGGGAGACATTCGAGGAGTTCCAGGTGGAGATAGGGGATTGACAAGACATGTCCTATGGGGGTGATCGATTCCTCTTGTGTGAGTTTGATGGCAGCATGAGAATCTCTAGGAGAGAAATGGGAGCGAGAGGCCCAGATTCATGCTCAATATCCACATTTGTTTTCATAGCCTTTGTTGTGTCTTTCATGGACATAAAACCCTTATGTGGGGAGAATGTAAGGACCCAAAAATTCCGTATATTTTTTATTTATATTGAATTATTATGAGACTATGAAAATTGACGCCATGTTATTCTGAGGCTCAGAGAGCCTGAAACAGAATTTTGATATTTTTTAAGGTATGTTTAGAAAACCTATGGGAAAGAATTTCTACATTTTGAACCAATGCTTAGATTGAAAATCCAAGGGAACCATTGAATTCACAGCGTCGGAATTTTCTTAGGCGAAGCCTAACTTCGATCAGCAAAGGTCGGACGAAAATGTTAAATTTTGGACTTTTCAAAAAAAAAAATAATAAAATAACTCTTGAGTTATTTTATTCTCTTCCCACCGTTGAGCATCGGATGGTGGGACCGCAGGGTAACATCAGGAATTAAATAAGAGACATTTAATGACTTCAACCTCTCGTTGTGTTACCGCAACACTCATGGTTTAATAGGTTCATTAATTAGGATTCATTAATGAATCATAATAATGAACCAATGTGGGGGTTAATTTCATTGATTTAACCAAACCATTGGTATGAGATTTGGGAACCCATGAGAGGAACCTCTAACAAAATGTGGGTGACGTTATCCTCCAACGAAGAACAAAGTTTTGATTACGCGTATTGGGGAATCGATTCAGAGATTAACGAATGACGAACACTACGCCAAAATTTGTATTTCGCGACAGTTTTTTTTTAGTTTAGCAGTGGTTTAAACCGCTGGTAAATCATTCTACGACAGTTTTGGAAAACCGCCGCTAAATCGTGTGTTGGGTATTAAGTAGCGATGGTTTTTTAAAACCATCGTAGAACGATTTTGCGGCAGTTTAAACCGTCGCTAAATAGTTTTTTAATTTTATTTAATTTTTTTAATTTTCTAATTTTTTTATATTTGTGTTATTTATTTATTTTTATATATTTATATATTTTCTTAATTTATATATTTATTATTACCATGCTCATACCCATATCCATTAATAAGTCAATGTCCTTGCACATGCCCATGCAATATATAGAAATTCTGCTTTGGGTGAGATTTGAACCCCTTACCTCATGCTTATTCTCCAAAGACTTTACCACCCCAGCAGACTCTTCATGTGGTCAATAAATCGAATTTAATTTACTTATTCACATATATATTAATTGGAAAAACAAGTAATACATAACAAATAGATACACACTAAATAATTATTAATCAATAATTATTAATCAATAATGATTAATCGATAATCAATAATTAATAATTAATAATTAATAATATATAATATATAATATATAATATATAATATATAGTATATAATATGTAATATATAATATCTAACATATAATATATAAGACATAATATATAATACATAATACATAATACATAATATATAATACATAATAGATAATAGATAATAGATAATAGATAATATATAATATATAATAAATAATAAATAATAAATAATATCTAATATCTAATATCTAATATATATTGTATATTGTATATTGCATAATATATAATATATAATTGACAATATATAACATATAACATATAATATTTAATATTTAATATATTACATATAATATATAAGTAATGTATAAATAATAAATTATTTAAAAAGTAATTGAATATATGATAAATAAATAACAAATTAATTAAAAATTAATAAATAATAGATAAATAAAGAAAGAATAAATAAATGATAAATAATAAATAATAAATAGTAAATCATAAATCATAAATCATAAATCATAAATCATAAATCATAAATGATAAATAATAAATAGTAAATAGTAAATAATTAATAATTAATAATTAATAATAAATTATAAATTATAAATTATAAATTATAAATAATAAATAATAAATAATAAATAATAAATAATAAATAATAAATAATAAATAATAATTGATCATTAAGAATTAAGAATTAAGAATTAATAATTAACATTTAAAAATTTAAAAATATTTAATAATTAATTAATTAATTATTAAATAATAATTTTTAATTAAATAATTAAAAATTAATAAATAATGAATATTGAATAAATAAATAAAAAATAAATAAAAATAAATGAATAATAAAAAAATAATAAATTAATATTTAGTAAATTAAAAATAAAATAATAATTAATAAATAATAAATACTAAATTATAAATAAATAAATAAATAATAATTATGAAATTATTAATAATTAATAATAATTAATTATTAATATTCAATAGTCTATATTTAATATTTAATAAATATTTAATATTTAATTAATAAATAATCAATAAATGATAAATAAATAATAAATGAATAATAAACTTCTAATAAATTAATATTTAGTAAATTAAAAATAAATTAATAAATAATAAATAAGAAATAATAAAGAATAAAGAATAAATAATAAATAATAAGGAATAAATAATAAATAATGAATCATAAATAAATAAATAGATAAATAAAAAACAATTAATAAAGAATTAATAATAACTGATAACTAATTATTAACAATTGATTATTAATAATTTATAATTTATAATTAATATCAAATTTTTAACATTCAATATTTAATATTTAATAAATAATAAATAAGTAAGTAATAATTAATTAATTAATAATTAATAATTAATTAATAAATAATGAATAACAAACAAACAAACAAATAATTAAATAAATAATAATAAACTAATAATAATTAATTAATTTTTAAATAATAAATAAATTAAAAATAAATTAATAATTAATGTGGGAAAAATAACTAAATAAAAAATAAAAAACCTATTAAATATTAAATAAATATTAAATAAATAAATAATAGATAAATAATTAATTAATTAATTAATAATTAATAAATAAGTAAATATTAAGTAAGTAAATAAAAAAATTATAAAAAAATTATAAAAAAATCATAAAATGTTATGAACTTCTGAAAACCCAAAAAAACACTGAAATTACCATAAAATGTGATCCAAGGCTCCCTTTTCAGTGACAATACCAGTCAAATCAAAGTTCATGAAATGAGATTCGATATGATATGTGGTACTGGCTGAACAAACACCTGTATCAAAAGTTATAATGGTTTGAATTTTAAGAAATCAGTGTTTGCCACTAAAACCTCTGTTTTGGAGGCCTTCTGAGCCTTTCTGGCAGAATAAAAAAGGGTACAATATTCAAAGAGTTGGTACCAAACCTAAGCAGTGCAGATCTCATCATAGGCTTCGATTTGATATGTGGTAGAGCCCAAACTGACACTTGGATTAAAAGTTATGGTCGTTTGAAGTTCGAGTTTGATTTTCAACTTTTGAATTTTGAATATATTTTTTCCTTTGATTATCACATGATTTAAATTCCACTTTTTTTCTCATTTGATAAAATTTGATTTGACTAGTTGTGAAGTAGAAATGGACTCTCTAATTAGAAGTTATGGTCATTTGATGCCGCAGTCTGTTCTACTACTTGTTGAAGATTTGTTTTCAGTTTAAAATATTATTAACTAATAATTATAAATATTGATTAATTGACACATTAAAAATATATAAAATTATAAATAATAAAATATATTTTATTGAAAATAAAATATAATAAATAATCAATAATCAATAATAAATAAATAATTTTTTTAAAATTTTCTAAATAATTGCGGCGGTTTGAAAAAATCACCGCTATTTCGGGACAGTTTTTTAAAAAAATTGTCGCTAAAAAATTTATTTTTTTATTTTGATGATATTTAAAAAAAATTAAAATTTTAAAAAGATTTCTCATTTTTTTCATGACGGTGTTAATAACCACCCCTAAATTTTTGATAGAAAAACATTTAGCCCCGATTTTAAAAACCGCCGTGAAAAAACAGCCGCTAAAACACTGTTTTCTTGTAGTGGAAAGACAACACACACATATCTTCTTCTTCTTCTTCCGCAAGATTTCCAACAAAATCATTGTAGGGAAATTAATATTTCTACGTGTTTAACGATTCAACATACCTCGTTATTGAAAAATATGATGAACACGCATCAACCAACTAAAGGGTTGGTCCACGATTCGCTTGAATTTTCATGAGGTTGATGTGGGGTTTCATTATGGGGATTTAATGGTTTTTATTCACCCCCATTTTTAAAATGCTAACATAGAGGGAACAAGCTGATCCGAACAATGCACTGACCCTCCACCGATCTAGGTTTTTTTATTCTTCATGCGAGACTGAGCAACACAACAGAAATATGAAACCGAGGACCATGTAGGGAAGGTGGCATCCCGGGAGGCCCGCAAGCGCTAACAGGAACAAAATCGGACCACCGGAGCTTCACTAGTGGCCCACGGAAGAACCCCTGGTCCGTAACCACAGGCACGGTGATGCCAGTGACTGGCAGCGGCGGTTGGCTCTCACCGGCTGCGAGAGGGATGCGACACCCGCAGGCACTGCGGTGGACAGCGTGCGGCCGGCCATCCTCGACCGCTTGAAGGTGGGCGACGCGCTGTAGCGGCACACTGCAGAGGAGACACCGCGGATCTGGCTACAACAATGGTGGACCCGTATCCATGGCTTTTTCAATAGATCAGTCCACCGGACCGGCCATATGGAGGGGCGACTCTAGCCTGGGGCCGCCAGTTGGAGAACCTAAATGGACCGTGTCCGTTCGGAAGGGTAGCGGACCCCGCACCCAGCTGGCGGGCTGCACCTCGCCGTGTGGGTCGGGCCAGACTCACGTCCCAATGGTCCGGATCGTGACCAGCTAGAATGGGCTGAGCCTAGCTCGTTTGGACCGGTCCTAGCAGGTCGGGTCGGTCCAGACCGGGCGAGGTCGGGTCAGGCGGGACCGAGACCCAATTTGACCAAATTCTGCTTAAAGGTCCATAACTTCTAAACCGGATATCTCTTTGAAGAACCTTCTACGGAGAAGAAACCCTTTGGAAGAAGAATTCCTTTTGAGATACTTCACTTGGGTTTTGGAGAAAGTAAGAGTACATCTGGTTTGGATCGAACATGAATCCAACCAGGCTCTCAGTACTAAAATGCTTATAAATCACACATTAGGCGTTCGATTGACACGTAGTCTGTTGTGTTGGAACCCTTATGAAATGAAGGTCTTTTGGGTTACTTCTTCATGAGACTTCATGGTGGTTTAAATATAACCAGTGGATTGAGGAGAATAATATATGGAACTCCAGCGCACTAAGTGCGGGAATCATGTGGCTGGATGTCAAGTGAAGAACGACCCTTTGTGGATCGACATCAGAGTGACCCTATGTGGATCGAAAAATTAAAAACTTGCGTGGATCTGCAGTAGCATGACCCAAAAAGGATCAGCCATAGAGCGGACCGTCATAGATCAACGACTTATGACCATATGTAGATTGATGAATTACAACCCTGTGTGAATCAGCCGTAGCGCAACTCGATGAGGACCAGCCTTAGAGCGACCCATCATGTTTCAGCGACCTAAGACCCTATGTGGATCGTCTAATTATGATCCTACATGGATCAATGACTTATGACCCTGTGTGGATTAGTGACTTATGACACTGTGTGGATCAGCAATAGAACGACTTCTTCATGGATCAACTGGGGAACTTTTCAACGGAATAAGATGATTTATCTTTATGACTAATAATCACCATTCCCGTTCTTTATGTTATATACCTTATGGGAGATATCTTTTACCTTGTGATTTTTTATTGAGATCATTTTTTGTGGTTTTTCCTTTTTGGAATCCAAGGAGTCCTTTGGGGGTCTCGGGGTCCCTATTGGGAATTTTTATATTCACCCATCCATGGGCTTGGCCCACACCTTGTTGTGTCTTGTGCAGAAGACAGACAGCTTTGAAAATGATTTGGGAGCCAGGAATAGATAGTGCACGAAGATGAATAGTTTACATGGAGAGCCGTAGTGACGAGTTGTACCTACCCTTCAGGTTGGATCATCAGCAGACGACCTCATGAGCTATTTTTACTTTTTGTTGTACTTTCTTTTCATTGGTTTTATATAGTGGACCATTATACTTCAGTGCACACATTTACATTCAGAATTTGTAATACGTGGTTTACTCTTGTGGTGTACATGATTTGTGTGTTTGCAGGTTTAATAGCAACGCCTTCCATTTTTTAGGGACATGCCTTTCCGGTGCTAGTCGCAAACCCCTGTCCTATGGAATGTGGGCTTGGGGTAGTCACGACACGGGCCCTAGGGGATGGGTTGTGATTGGCTTGGGAGCAAGGGAGAGGGGTTTGAGGAATCTCCATAGTTCTCATAGGTAGTATGAGGGTAGAAGTCCCTATTTTTGGTTAAAATTTAGGAGGGCAAAAAAGTTAATTTCAAAATTATAATGATTGGGAACCACAAACAGTTTTGGTACATGGTTTTTTAAACTATGTTCCAACATTGCAGAAGCTACAGGAAAGGAGGGGCTCCTCAAACAGGTTGGTATCATGGTTCCCAAGTTGCACACTAGCCTTGCTGAACACCTCTGTTCAGTTATAGAACTAAACCACATGGTTTCTGCATGGTTTCCCAAACCGTGTGCAATCTATACGCCTTAGTACTAGACACCCAACATAGGACAAACAGTTACTCGGAAAATCTTAGTAGTTTAACCTAACCATGATCAAACCATTCATAGTCAAAATACCCACCCCGATCTTAAAAAATTCAAACATTAAACTGGGGCTCAACATGAACCTAAACTAAAATGACAGAGTCAAGAAAAGAATAAATTATTGGAATTCCAATGGTTGTTCAGTGACATAGTGGATGATATTAATTATATATATATATATATATATCATTTATTCAATATATTTTTTCAAAATCATCGAATTGATTTGATAGGCATATGATAAGACTTAATTTGATTTTATGTATAAAAATGTGAATTTTTTTCTAAGGGTAATTTTGTCACTTTTTTAGTTGCGGTTATTTTAAAACTAATTTTTGGAATTGTCATAAATTTTAATTAAAAAAATAAATATCATTTTTTAAATTATAATGTAAAATTATATTAGGGGAATCTTTTGGTATTTTTATGAGAAGATTCATTATTTGTTAAATACTGAAAAAAACTAAATTTTAATTCAAAACAGATTTTACATCTAAATAATTATTAATGTTAAATTAAATATTAGTTTTTTATAATGAAAAAATATATATATATAATAAATATAATAATATAGTTTAGTTCATTGTAATATTTTGCATCCTGAATTTAGATTCAAAAACAAAGTAATCTTTTGAACATTTTCACCTTAAAACCCCATTTTTTACAGGTCTGCTCGATTAATTTTAAATTAATTTCTACCAATTCTATGATTTGAATTTGGAAAAATTTATTCAACAATTTTAATCAGAATAATTTCTAAATTATAATAATTCTAAATTAATTATTTCCCAAAATTATTAGTGAGATCTATTAAAATTAATTACAGTGATTAAGAGAAAAATGATATTACCATTGGACTATACATAATCATAAAGGGCCAAATGACATAGAAACTTGTCCAAGACCCATTGAATAGAATTATTTCTACCATATACCCTCTAATATTTTCCTATGCATTATTAGAGACACATTAAATAGAAAAAACATGGGTTGAATTACCTCTTTAAAAAATGTACAAGTTTTTCACTCCCCCTACATATAAAAGACACCCCTCTCCCCCTTCTTCACACATCTCAAAACACTTCAATTCAGTCAATACCTACCCAAATCACTCCCAAAATCCCTAAAATCATTCTCAAATCCTTATCATGGGTATAAAATCACTTTAATAAGGCATTAGTGAAAACCTAAGGAGGATACCTGGATAAAAGGTACTGTTTTTCTAAAAGTGTTTTTATTTTATTCCCTTTTCCACCACTTTCAATTATTTTTATATTTTGATTATATAATAAAATCAATATATTCAATGTACATAGATTTTTTAATGTTAATGGTATAACCAAATACATCACAGACTTCCATAAAATGGGTTATCAATTTATCATTTTTCTATATGGAGGACTACTACCTCACGAATAAAAGACATTTGTTTTTCAATTATGATATTTTAATGATGGAAATAATAATGTAAATAATGTCTATATATGATATTTATGATTTTATTTATTCTAATTTATTTATTATATAACACATACCATCATGATTACATTTTTGTGGGAATTTGAAAACATTGTTCGTGTGTATGATAGACTACTGCCTCACAATGTGATGTGATTCATTCGAGATTTCCATTAAATGTATTAAGATCGTTTTCATAAACATTAATGATATATATAAATTATTAAAAATAATTTTATGATTATATATATATATATTTCATTCTATATAATATGATAATAGAGACATCCTTCATGCATAGATATAACTTACCGTCTCCATAAATACTGTATTTCATTTTTGATCACAAAAGATTATGGATTACTCTAAATACATATGTAATACATATATGGGATATTTAAAGAAAGGTTTAAAATATGGATAATTTGGAATCATGATCTAATTAATAGGAACATAAAATAACATGTCCAAATATATTCAAAGAACATGGCAATTTACCCCCAAAATAGTGAAAATAGTGAATCATTGTTAACAAACGAGTGAATAGATGTTATAAATGGATCATATATGATATTATAAATATTAATATGGTTATGGAATAAGTTAAAAAAATTTATCAAACCCATTATACATGCGGTTAAATGTCATAAATCAAAAGGGAGAGTACGCTAATGGATTTCGTCTCGGTTTACATTCTATTGAGACTTATTTTTTTTATTAAGAACCACTTCACTATTATGTGGTACATATACAGCCCCTATGAAATGTGATATCTTGAGTAATTAATTATTCATGGTAACTTATACTTCAAATCGAATAATTTCATATAATGGTATTTTATTTGAAAATTACCATGTGATATATGCTATTGTGAAATCATAATGTCTATTGTGATTTTTAACATTAACATAAAACAATCACTTCATTGTAATAATTTTTCATTATAAATTTAATTTCTCTTAAATATGTATATTCCTGGGTGATGGATATGATTATTTCCTAAACTATATACCATTTTTACATATAGTTCTCACTTTTATAGTTATTTTATTAACTGGGGAAATATTTATAAATTTATATACTTTAATCTATAGAGATATTTGATAAGGCACATTGTTCATGAATTAAATTGATTGTTCAATATATGAGGAATGATTCATAATGGATGTGATTAGTGGTACCCAAACATTATATAGCCCCTGACGGAATTGATAGGTCTTATGAGACAAAGAAATTATAAATTAACAGGTCTCTACCTATAGTCTTACACCATCTTTTGAAAGGTAATGATGGTATAGGTTTTTATATTCCTTAGACATGATGGAAAATAATTAACCATCAGCTTGATTAAAAATTTTGTTATTATAATCTGTTATATTTTCCTATGATATTATATATAGATTAAGTTTATTCATAATTTATTGATTAATTGGAATGTGATTTCATTTATTTACATTTACAGATTGATTATTCCTTATCCAGTTATTTAAATTACATGTGTCCTCAGTTATTTACCATTCAATATTGATTATGATTATTGAATCATGATTTCATTAGCTATGCTTAATCTTAATTGATCATTTGATCTTGCCCTTATTTTGTTTCCTCTCCCTAGGATTTCATGAGGAATACAATGTTTTATTTTCAAGGATATGATTTAGGGAATAATGTTATTCATGACCAAAAAAATTGTCTTTTAATTTATGTATTCAATTGAAATTAAAGACTCTTGTATGTATCTAGTTTAAAAAGACTATTAAACTATTAAATCCTTTAGGATGAAATTCCATGTATATTATGCAAATATAATGGTAGTAGGCACCGATTGTGTGCTATTGGGGTCGAGGGTATTATAGTTGGTACTGATGGAATCTTAGTATCAACCATAGAAATAAGATTTAGGAAAACCTAGATTAGATAACACAAACTAATAATATACTTTGAGGATAAGTATAAAATAACATCCCATTGGAACCATTTTTATGATTATGGGATTATCTACACATAAAATTTTCAATTTATGTTAAGAATTTCACAATTTTTTGAATTATAAAAAATGATTCATAATGATATGATCAAAATTATTATATTTTACCATTAAGAAATTGAATTCAATAGAAGGAATGGAAATATCATCAATACATGTGATCCAAAGACTATCAATGATCATGTCTTTTATAGGTTAAGCATGTATTTCGAAGGAACGACATCTCCGAAAAATTATTTTTATATGAGGATATAATATAATGTTATAATGAGATATATAATGAATTCTCAAAGTCTTACATATTAAATGGGAAACAAGGGAAGGAGAGGATGATAGAGGGAAATATGGATAATGGAAAGAAGGGAATGATTGATTTTCCCATATATTATAATTCTGGATGGAATCACCTTGTTATATTCCTAAGAGGAAAAAGTTTTTTCTTTTATTTTGGAGAAAAATATAACCTTACTCATTATTTCAAGGGAAATCAAGAATTTTTCAACTTTCAGTGCTTCAACTATAATGATATGGGGCACTATGTAATCAAATTCTCTTAGATTCATGGGAATATAACTCAAAAGAAGATAATATATCAAGGTTAAGCTTATGTTATTGATACAACAAAAGGGGAATGATTAATGTTCTCATGTTTGGATCAATTTTTTTTTCATTTGAGTGTTTTATGAATTATGTATTATTTATGATAATCATTATATATATAATTATTTTACTATAGTACTATTTCATTGAGGATTTTATATCACATGTTGAACAATAATGGTAACCAAGAAAAATGATTCAATGACAAGGTTAAGTTCAAGGGAAAAATATTATTGAGGGAAATAAAACCGTTGATATATTCCTAGTGTACAAATAATGAGTTTTAGACAAAGAGATGATTGATATGGATAATTTAAACTATATATTACAAACCACCATGGAACATAGTAATGATATATTGGGAATGTGGTTATGTTATCATTTATGGAGTCTAAAACATTTCAGAATTATGTAATATATCAAATTACATATGTTTTATGTACGGAATAAATAATAATGAATGTTTTCAATAACATTTCATTGCAAGTGATGTTATTTCCATGTATTAAGAGAATACATGATGAAGGTATTCACATGTTTGGTATGTGAATATTAAGAGACACTCTATTTTGTCTAGGGAATATAGTGTTTATTTGGTAACCTTTATTCAAAATTTTGTCAAACATATCTTGGATGAGCATTAAGGATAACTATTTGTGGAATGGATTAAGTTTATCTTTAAGGGTAATTGGATAACATTTTCCAATAATTTTGGTTATAGTAAAATCAAGATAAATATATTGTTACTCTTTTGTGGACTATATGATATGATAAAGGGTAATTTTATCCCTTCGAGTATAAAAGTTAATTTTTCGATATTTGATTCATATAGTAGGGGATTAATTTTAAATTGATCAAAGCATAACCAGAAGGAAAAATTTATTTTTCATAAATTGGAATCTATCCCGTATACTGCCTTATATTCTTAGAGTGAATGAATTCCCCGACTCAAGGGAAATGGGTCTTGAATAAAAAATGTTTCTATTATCCTCATTTTTTTTATATTATCGATCATTTTCATACATATTTTTTATGGATATTTTATTGATATATTTCTTCTGAACATGTTCTCTATATCTATCCCTCAGTATATGAGTGTTATCATTCTCTTCCATTTCCATGTTTTCATTTCCAACATATTTTCTATAATCTAGAAACCTATTTATGTTATTATTCCAGTTGACTTTTATACTTCCCCTTCTCTCTTATTATGAAGATTTTTTATTAACTCCATTACAATGTAAGTTTTTCAAAAATAATATTTCCAAATTTCAAACCATTTATTATCAATATCAAGGTGAAATTGTGAGGACATAATTTATTTATGATGGGGAGAATATAACAACCATAAATTTTATAAAATTAACCTCATATTCGATAGTGTTTGTAACACACAACACTACGCATAAAAAGGAATATAATATCTCAAGATTTAAAACATATTTAATATTTATAATAAATTCAATATATTCTATAGATTTCATTACACTCAAATTTGAGTTTATCTTTCATTACAAGCAACATCAATTTTAGATTTTGTAGTCTGAAACAATGACTTTCTTCAGGTTTTCTGTTATGCACATGGCTATTTTTTACTGAATACTATCAATATTATTATTTAAAATGAAAATTATCCCATAGATGATAAATTGACTATTATAAATTGAAATAAATAACTTATCAAAATATATGACTGGATTCATTGTTTAAAAATTAATTGTAAATGAATATAAAAAAATATTTAATATAAATGACATGTTTTTATAAAAAACTATTTTTATGCACCAAAGGTTCTTTAACTAAATAAATTAAATAAGTTGATATTAGCGGATGATATTAATAATATATATATATATATATATATTATTAAATAAAATGTTTTTTAATTCATAATATAAATTTATAGGCCTATGATAAAAACCAAATCAAATTTTACGCATAAATATATATATATTTTTCTAAAGGCAATTCTATCATCATTAAATTGCGCACTTGTTTTAAATATAAATATTGACACTTTTATAAATTTTATTTGAAAACATGAACTTCTCTATTGAAATTGTAATGTAAATAACTATCTTCACATGAATATTTGATATATTTTTCTAGTACGTTTCATTGTTTTATGGGTAGTGTAAAATTATGAATTTTAAATGAAAATTGTATTCTCATATAAATAATTAATAATGTTAAAATAAAATATAAATTGGTTTTAAAATAAAATTATAAAACTAATACATATAGTAATCCAATTAAAGTTATTGAAATCAATTTTTATATATAATTTAGTTTTAAAACATAGTAATATTTTGAACATATTCACATTAAAAATCCATTTTCTCAACACATCAGTGGGACTAATTTTAATTTTTCTTCTAAAACATATGTGATTTAAATTTGGAAAAATGGATTAAATATTTGGAATAATAATACTTTATAATCTTTAATATTTTAATCTTAATTTTTTACCAAAAGTTTTAGTGAAATTATTTCAAATTAATTACAATGTTTAAGAGAAAAAGAAGTTTTTAAAGGGAGTAAACACTACACATAAGGGGAAAATGACCAAGAAAAATATAAAATATTAATTTTAACGAAATATTTTAAACTTATAAATTCTTAAATTAATTTGGGTTCATTTTTAGAGACACATTACATGGAAAAAACTATGGTGGAATTACCTCAACAAAAAATTTACATGTTTCCACTCAACCCACTTATAAAATGCCTACCGCTCTCCCCATTCATCACACATCCAAACCACTTTGGTTCTGAAATTACCTGCCCAAATCACTCTCCAAAATACATCCCCTCATCATATAAGCATTATATTTGGAATAAATCCAACTTAGGACAGAGTTAGTGAAAATTTAAGGAGGACACCTGAAGAAGAGGAAAGGTTTTTCAAAAAGCGTTCTTAATTTGTTTCCTTATTCACATCCTCAATTTATTTTTTATCATGATTATATAATAAAAACTGAATCCAAAATACAATGACTTTTTTTATATATTTTTATTACATACCACTTAAAATAATACCATAAAATGGGTTACGAAATGAACATTCCTGTGAATGGAGGACTACCGCCTCGTGAACCAATGCCATTAATTTTTAACATTACCAACTTTTGAGGTTGGGAATAATGATAGAAATAATGTTTATATATGATTTTTTTTCATTATTCTTATGTAATTATTATATGACACATTCTTTTACACTTTTCATTTTTTGAGAAATATGATGACATAATTCATGTGTATGGTGGACTACCACATCATGAAGTGATGTGATTCATTCATGCTTTACTGGAAATATATTAAGTATGGTTTAAATAAAAATATGTGATATATATGAAATTATAATGATACATGAATGATAATATAAATATAAATTTAATTTAATTTTCATTCTTTCAATATGACAACAAAATGGAACCAGTGTTCATGCATACGTACGACCTACCATCTTAATGACCGATGTATTTCATTTATTATCACTGGATTTTATGGATTACAATAAATAAATTTATAATACATCAATATTTTATTAAAATAATTGTTAAAATTCTACATTTGACGAAATAATAATCTATATAAAGGGACCCAAAAATTAAAATTTAAAATCAACTCAAAAAAGAAGGAAATTAGTACCAGAAACAATTAAAATGATGAATGATTACCAACAAAATGGTAAAACGATTTTATAAAATGATAATATAGATGTTTTAAATAATAATATTATTTAGGTACAAGTTAATAAGATAATTAAAAGCTTTATACATTAGGTTAAATGGATTTTAACCAAAATGGAGTATAAGGTAAGAGATTTCTTCTTAATTTACATTCCATGGAGTCTTATTTATTTTTATGCACCAATTCACTTGTATCGGGGGTATATAATACCCCATTTATAGTAATTTCATGAATACATCATTATTTATGATATTTTAGGATTCAATTTAAATCATTTCTTTTAAATAAATTAGATTTTAAAATTAAAATGTGATGATTGTTATTATGAAATCTCGCTTTCTTTTCTAATTGATAATATTATATTGAAAAAATCATTTAATTATCATCATTTTTCATTGGAAATTTCATTTCTCTAAAAAAATAATATTTTTGGGTGATGTATATTATTATTTATTTTTTTATTTATCATTTTACAAATGGTTTTTATTTTGAAAATGATTTGATTAACTGAGGATATATTGATAAATCTATATCCTTGACTCAATATGGATATTTGATAAGGAATATTGTTCATGAATTAAATCAATTATTCAATATTAGAGGAATTATTTGTACGGGAAGTGATTGGTGGTGCCAATATTTATATATTTCCTCGATACATCAATAGCTCTAATGAGACAAATTAGTTGGCCAAAGTAAACAGATTTATGGATGAAATTTTAAACCGTCTTATAAAAGGTCTTGATAGTATAGTTTTTCATGTTCCTAATACATGAAATATAATAATTAAGAATAACCGTAATTTATAATTCAATTATCATTATCCATGGGATTTTCTCTGTAATAATATATATGGATGTAGTTCATTCACATTTTTCTGATTAAATGGAATGTTTTTAGTAATTTACCTTTCTATACTGATTATTCATTATCTATTCATTTAAATTGTATGTGGAATTAGTTATTTACATTATATATTGATTATGATTATTTACTCAGGATTGATTCCTATATACTTAATCCTTATTTAAAATTTTATCTAACCCTTAACTATTTTCTTTTCCCCAAGATTCCATGAAGAATACAATGTTTGATATACAAGGTTATTCTAGAGCGAATAATGTTATTCTACAAAAAACATGACGTTATAATTTTAGTTTTCAATTGAAATTATAGAATCTTTTATGTATCTAGTTTACCAAGACTATAAAACAATTCAATCATTCAAGATTAAATTCCTTGTATCTTATACCAATGTAAAGGTAGAAATCACCGACCCCGAGCATCTAGGGTCATGGTTATTACATTTCTCCATGGAATTTATTTTCATTATTCCCTTGAATTACACACATAAATATTTTTTACATTCCATTAACACACTTTTGTGGATGTATCTCTCCACATTTCTTACATGATGTAAATCGAGCCATCTTTTCTCTATGTTCACCCCCACTCGAGTTCATAGAAATTTCCATCCTTCTCTTCCATGATGATTCTAGGATTTGGCTAATGTATAGGTTGTTAATAATATTTTTTGATAACTAATTAGAAATAATTACAATATCTATTACGCCTAAAAAAATCCATTAGGTTGGTCATAGTTACCACATTTTCCCTTACGTACAATGTTATCATGATTCCATTGGGTTTCACCCATTGAATAAAACAAAAAATCATAGTTTGAGAAATAATAAACATAGTTTAGAAGACCATATAATCATGTATAGGATGTCTAAGTCATGAAAAAAAATTTCAGTCAAAGAAATATTAGGTTTAACCCAGGTCAATCATTGTTATCAACTATTCAAATAATTCTTAATGGTTTCTAAAGACAATAAGAATTATCATAAGAATATACCTTGTGAGTCTCAAACTAGGTTAGTAATAAGGTCGGTTGTCGCATACCAGGTATTGCTTGAGTCAAGCCTAACTTAATGTTTTTTGATTTATTACCCTTATATTCCATTGTTCCAATACCATGTCAAGCTATAGAATCTATATAGGGATGTGTTTCTATGAAAAACTACAAAATCTCAGCTTTACAAAAAATTTAGGATGTTATAATATACTTATCCTCAAAGATTTTTCTTAGAGTTATGTTCCCTAATTTATGCTTTCCTAAATCTACCTCCCACTGTATCTACTAAACTTCCTATAATACCAACTTTAGAGAACTCATCTTTTGTAGACTAGAGTTAGATTCGACTATATTACATTGGCATAAGATTCAAGGAATCACATACTAAATGATAGAATATTTTAGTAGTATTTCTAAACTATATAAATACATGAGACTCGCATTTTACATTTTAATATAAAAATTACCACATATATTTTTGATAATAACAATATTACATCTATTTTATTCCAATATATTAGTCAGAGTAAAAATCTTGGAACCCTATGGAAAGGAAACCAAATAAAGGTGAGTTAAAATTCTTGGTAAGTGTTAATTATATCATAATCAATCATGAATAAATGAAACATCATAAAAAAATAATTAAAAATATTGTAATGAAAATATCAGAGCACACAATCCATTTATCAAAGGATATCCATCTAATTTGTCCTATGAGACTACCGATACATTGATGAGTTTTCTATAAATTGTTCTCAATCCCTCTTATGGATGTCTAAAGTATTCACCATATATCAAATAATCAATTTAATTAATTAATAGTGATCTTTATCATTAAATATACATATTGAGTAAAGAATACTTACTTATTAATATTTCCCCATATGAAAAAATAACCATCAATTTAAACACCATATGTCAAAATGGAATACGGTTTAAGAAATAAGCATATCCATGATAAATAATATGGGGATTTTTTGAAATATATTGTCTAATGATCATAGAAAATTGAATATTTCAATGGGATGTTAATGACTATAAAATGGCATAAGGAATTGAATTTCAATACTATCCTCAGTCAAAATAATTATAAACCATCTAGATAATTAATAATTATGGTATAAACATAAACAAATTGGAGTAAGAAAAATAGATTTTTATCATTGATTAATTAAAATAATGAAAAAATATATATATAAAAACTTCTTGAGTAAAATATCATTTTTATTTTAAAAATAACTTTTTATAATATAAAACATTTTGAAAATTATTTTCATTTAATATATCTTTAATAAAAAATTCATTAAAAGTATCCTCCTAAACATAAAAAATGAGATTAAAAGAAATGAAAGTCATGATTGAGGCTAATTTCATATATGACCCAGATGTTAATAAAAATACTACTTTTGAATTTTGAAAAGGATAATAATGTTCCTTGTTTGTAAAATGACAAGAATATTTCTTTCATAGTTTTGGTAAAATTCAAATGGGAATTGTTTTGAAAACAACATAATATTCCATTTATTTTTTTTAATAAAGTTAAAATTGATAAAAATGAAATTATTAAGGCATTATGAAATGTAAAAAATATATTTGATATCATTTTTAGAAAACAAGGTTTTATAAGACAAACATATTTCAGATCGAAGATAGAAATGAAGTCATATTTTCATAAAAAATATCAACTTATTTAATTATAAAAGATATGTAAAATGGTACTACTACTTGATAATATCATATAAACTATAGTATGATAAAATTAAATGTTGTAATTATGAAATGGAAATTTAATTTCCTTCATTTAAAATTAAATAACAATCAATCTTTATTAGAAAGAGATTGTTATATAAACCATTACAATGATCAACACATTGAAGTCATAATTAACCAATGAATCAAATGTGTGAATAAAATAAAATAACACTTAAAAATTTTTTAAATACAATATTAGGTTATAAAAAGTCATTATACACATAATATTATAATGAAATAATTGATGATACATATGTTTAACCCAATGAACCAAAATTGAGATATTAAAATATTTTCCACATGGTAACATTTAATTCAAATCCCATTTGATAAAATAATAAAAATTGAAACATAAAATACTATAAATAATGATTTATTCATGATACTATATTCAAAATGGGATGTATATATACCATAAAAAATAAACTAGGTCCATAACATTACAATATGACTCAGTGAAATTTACTTGATATGAAATCCATTACCTTATGATCCCTTTTGGTCAACCATTATATAAAATACTATATATTGGTATTATAAATGTTATCAACATAATAAAAAACATATTAATAGTTATAATATCATATATTATCCTTTTATAACACATTATTACCAAATCATTAATAATATTTAATTATTTTCATTGTTTCAGATGTTAATTTCCTTATTTTATCATGATTGTTTTGTCATAAAATATCTAGTTATTTCACATATTATTTAGTTATATCATATCTAGAATAATAATCATGACATAAAAATAATATTTATACATCAATTTTACTTCTAAAAGTATTGAAGAATTATGGTTATGTAAAATAAAGTGTGATACAATCATGGAAACGATATGTCGTACGTACAAATGAGTAATGTTTCAATTTTTCAGTGATCATTACATGAAGGTGTTAAGTAATATTTTTCATTTACATAATTATATTAATATAATATATATGATATTATATACATATATTTATCATCCACGTGGTTTTGTGATTAAAGGATAGTAACATCACCACATTAAGGCGGTAGTCTACACAAACACGATCAATGTTATCTTCTTTATGTGAGTGAAAAGGAAAGAAATAAAATGATATATATTATATCTAAATAATTATGAATATGTAAATAATATACTAATTATGTAATTTATATCATTTATAATCATACATATTTTCTTTATCATCTTCCATGTTAAGCGTTAGTGTAAGACAAATCACATCACTTCTCAAGGTGATAGTCCTGCATACACACGAGCAATGTTATCATATCTCATACGGAATGACACATAAATATATATGTATGATATAGTGACTAAATAGGTATATAAATATTATAAATATCAGAAATATTCTTTATACCCATCAACATAACCAAACATTCATGGTGGAAATGAAAAAACAAACATTATCGATTTGCGAGGCGGGTGTCTGCCATATAGATGAATGATTATTTCATAACATATTTGATGGAAGTGGAAATGGTTTTTTCCATGAACTCATTTTAAAATAATAAAATTATATTTATGTTAATGAGAACTTTATATCACATGGTTTAATAAAAATTTTACCTAGGTGGTGAATAAAGTAAAATAAAGACACTTGTTGAAGAACATTACCTATAAGGACCCAGCCTTAAAACATTACAGAATCATGAATTAATTAAATAATTCACATCAAGGATCTTTTCAGGTTTAGAGTTTTAGAGAATTAATACATAACTATTAAATCTCAAAATATTACCAAGTAGACACTTCTACACAGTTTAATTTTTTTTTCATAAAATAAAAACTCTTGAAAAAAAGAGTCATGTCTAGTTCCATGTTTTAGACAGCATGACTTTTCCTTGGTCCCATCCTTGACCCTATTTGTATTTAAGTCCCATGAAAAAATTTCAAAATTCGGGATGAGCATAAAAATCTCAGTAAGGGATAAAAAAAGAAGGAAAACTGTTAATTTTTCAAAACAACAAGTAAACCATGAATACTTTAACATAAGTAATACTTTTCACCTTTATGAAGTAGTAAATACTCTTCACTGAATAAAAGATCATTACTTACCCTTTTATAACCAAAATATTACCATAAAACCCATATAAGGAACACATAAAATATAAAGGTAATTTGGGACACAAACATACTTAAATGGAATAACCATACGGTCAACTTCCACACATATCATTTCAGTTAATCTTTTGTTGGTGCAAATACATTGCACCTCATGTATTCATTGTTCTTTGTTTTAATAAATTCATTGGAAGTGTGGGTTGGGTTCCCAATTCACACTTCACTTTTCAAAAAAAACTAAATGGAATAGCCATACGACCAACTTCCAAACCCAATGTATTGGAGGTTATAATGTAACCACCCATTTGGGTTTTCACAGTACCACCCGTAATTTGGTTTATCACGTAACCACCCGTCAAATTTCCAAGTACCATTATAATATCATAACACATAAAACAAATATAAAGGAAATAGAAACTTTCCACATTTCCATCAAAATATATCACTTAAATATATTGACCAAAAAATCCAGTATCAAAAACATTTTCAATACCAAAATACATTAAAGAGTATATGGTATTTATTTTCATGAAAAAAACATTACAGCTTGTTAAGGAATCCAAAGAACAAATAATACTTGCGGTGGCGGAAAGGTCGTTGTCACCACTTCTGTTAAAAGAAACATTCCTTTTTGTAATTTAGTAAAACACCTCGTATAAAAAGATTCTATTTGAAAATTAAAGGGTGTTTATACAACGTATAAAATAAAGTTGTGTATTAAAACAAAATATGCCTCAATGAAAAGAGATTGAGACGAAGTCCTTTACCTCATTTCCAACTTGACTCAATCGTTATTTAATCTCCTGAATAATAAACATAAGTTAATATCTACGTGCTCAAAACCATTTTAAAGTTTATTAGTCCTTTTATATCAATTATTACAATGTTATAAACATTATGTAATCATTTAAGTAAATAATGGTCGTTTTTTCGATATTTAGTACTTGAGTCAAAAATGAATACCTTATATTTATAGGCTGTCCATGTGGTCAATAGTCCATTATATCAAGAATGATATTCATTATTTAGATGTAATATATATCATATATATCCATTATATATATATATATATTTATAACATTACATATCATTTGGAGGTAAGAAATGAAATGCACCGTTCCTGGAGACGGTAAGCCGTACGTACGCATGAACACTACTTTCATTTCTATTTCTTATTTTAATGGAATTAAAACATAATGATACATAGGTATATTATAATTCCAGTATAATATAATATATAATATAATATATAATATCATATATAATATCATTAACTCCATCCTTTATACATCCCATATATTGCATTAACGAGTCATATCACTTTGAGGGGGCGGTAGTCCGCACTTCCTCTAATGAGATTATCGCGTTTACCCATAATGGAAACAATAAAGGAAATCTATAAATGGAAATTATAGAAGCATAAAGAAAACATAAACATAATATATATCATATATAAATACCGTTCCATCATAATGGCCACCATGAGAGGCGGTTGGAGATATTTGAACAATCATTATTTCGTGAGGCGTTAGTTTTCCATCCACAGAAACATTATTTTCTTCATCCATTAGATGGAGGTGTGTGTAAGTGTAGTTAGAATCTTTCTCATAAAAAATCCTAGTATATTCAGGATACTGGTGTTTCTACAAAATAAAGGAATAAAAATAGTTTAGGGGTTGGAGAGGTAAAATAAAAGAAAACAATTTAAGAGAACCCGATACCTTTAATTTGGGTAACTCCCTTTGGTTTGAACCAAAGGACTTCTTGAAGTGCCTTCTGCCTAAGGCAAGGCTTCTAGGAGGAGGAGAGGGATGTAGGAAGATTAATTTGGTAGAGTTTGGAAGAGTCTAAAGGCTTCATAGGTGTGAGGAATTGGTTAGAAGTGGTCTCCTTTTATAAGGGAGAGGAGGGGCTCTTTAGGAAAGTGTGAAAATATTATTTTATTATATAGTGATATTCGGTTTCTAAAGGTCCAAAAATCATAACAGTCAAATATAAGATGACTCATAGTCTAAATAATATCATCCAATAAGAATTGTACAGGTTTTGGATAATATTTTAATCATTATAATCTTATTTATTTAAATCATTTATTAATGAGATAAATACTACATCATTATTGTGTCATAAATAATTTAATTTATTTGATGTATAAAAATTATAAAAAAATACCATGATGTAGGAAATATTTTTATCTTTCCAATAAATATTTATAGTCGAAACATTAATTATATAACTCTATATAACAATTAATTACTAAAATATTTTTGTTTATGTCAATTTTGCCTTTAATTTAAATTAATTAATCTAAAGTGTCATTATCATTCATTAGTGGCTCCATGGGGTCCCAAAATCGACCCAAATATGCCCATGGTCTGAAATTACTCATACAATAAGGTTAGGACAAGTGTTAAGGTAATTATGAATTATTATAATATTCTTTTTTACCTTGAATTACTCTATTTATCTTTAACCACGGTAAATAAAAGACAAAAGTTACTATTCACCAAAAATTATTTTCATCTTGTTGAACCACATTTTACTTACTAATAAAAAACATGTATATCGGATTTTTGAAATTCAATTCACAGAAGTGGTAGATTTTCATTTAAAATAAAAACTCAGTTTTTTAACTACTACTAAGTGGTTTCACTATTCATCAAAAATTGAAGTTTTTCAGAAGAATACCAAATATTCAGCCTAAGCTATGTTTGATATTCTGAATTCAAAAATGAAGTCTATTTTGATAAATTCAAAACAAATAAGTGGAATTAATTAATTTTAAAATTAATTCCTGTTGTCAAAACAAATTGCGTGTTTTTAAGAAATAATAACTATCAAAAGACACAAACTTGTTTATGTCCAATTTCAAAGTGAAATTAATTCCAATGACCAACATTGGATTAAATGGTAAAAATAATTTATAATTATACTTTAAAACATATTAAAAATATAATCTAACCATATAAATAAATTATATTAAAAATAACTTTTTCATTAAAATACAATATTTTTCACTATAAATTAAAAAATGAACTTTATCAGAAAAATACCAAAAAATTACCCAAAGTAAATTTTGATGTCCCAAATCTAAATAAGAATTTTATTTGGTCAAATAGAACTTATAAAAATGACCAAAACAAGATTTAAAGAGGGTTCTCCATTAAAAGGAAGTAAATCGGCCTTTTAATGTAGATTATTCTTTAAATTAGATTCATTCATATTTTAAGCCTTTAAAATTTATTGGATAAATATAAATATATTTAACAAACATGTATAATTATATTAGAGTTAGTTTTTTTCATTCCCATCCATAAAATGTCTAGGAGTTAACTACCATTTAAAATAATAATATTATATTATTAGTGTGCAACGTAAGATTTCATAGAAACCTGTTGTTGTGTATCGGGCACGCTATCAAACATAGAAACCCATTTTAAGTAATTTTAATATTTAATTCAAAAATATTAATAAATATGAAAATCTCTTAATCTTCTTTTACATGGGATGTTACATCCTTCCCCCCCTTTTGGAAATTGTGACCTCACAATTTTTATTCACTTATAAAAATAGGGGGGGTATTTATCCCTCATTGAATTTTTAGATTCCCATGTGGCCTCTTCAACCATATGGTTTTTTCCACAAAACCTTTACCTGGTGAATTACCTTATTCCGCAACACTTTCTCTCTATGGTCAAGAATCTCACCTAGTTGTTGTTTATAAGAGATATTATCTTCCAACTAAACTACCTCTAGGCTCAAAACATGAGATGGATCCGGCATATACATTCTCAACATCGAGACATGAAAACAATTGTGTACCTGGTATAAAGTTGGAGGTAAAACCACTCTGTACGTAACTGGTCCAACATTCTCTAGAATTTCATAAGGTCTAATGAACCTCGGACTCACCTTTCCCTTCTTACCAAAACACATCACACTTTTCCATGGAGAAACTTTGAGAAAGACATGATCACCTACCTCAAAATAAAGATCCTTCCTCCAATTATCTGCATAAAATTTTTGTCTGCTCTGAGCTGTTCTCATTTGCTTCTGAATCAACTAAACTTTCTTTGCCATCTCTTCTACCAATTCTGGTCCCATCAGCTTCCTTTTACCTACTTCATCCCAAAAATCTAGATTTCGACAATGATTTCCATATAATGCCTAAAATGGAGAAATCTTTATACTGGAATGGAAACTATTATTGTACGAAAATTCAAACAAAAAAAGATGTTGGTCCCAACTTTCCTGATAATCCATCGATCAAGAACGTAACATATCCTACAATGTATGAATTTTTCGTTCTGATTTCCCATCTGATTGAGGATGAAAAGTTGTACTAAAATTTAATTCAGTACCCAATGAATTCTGAAGGCCTTTACAAAAGTTAGAAGTAAACCCGGGATCATGATCAGATACAATGGAGAGGGGAACTCCATGCAACCTGACTATCTCTTTAACATACAACCGAGATAGCTGATCTAGAGACAATTTATATTGAACAGGAAGGAAATGAGAAGATTTAGTCAATCTATCAACAATAACCCATATTTCATTATTACCTCGAGATGTCTTTGGTAATCCCACAACGAATTCCATGGATATATTTTCTCATTTCCACTCTGGAACAGGTAAAGGCTGAAGCATCCATTTCGGTAACTTCTGCTCTACTTTAACCTGCTGACAAGTGAAACACTTCACAGTAAAATCATCAATATCTCTTTTCATTCCATCCCACCAGTAATACTCACGATGATCTTTGTACATCTTAGTACTACCAGGATGAACTGAAAATGGGTAACTACGAGCTTCACATAACAACTCATTAATCAACTTTGAATCACAAGGCACACATAATCTCTTCCAAAACCTCAAAACACAATCATTATCAATGTTATATTCAGTCAACTTACCCTTCTGAACCAATTATACCTTTTTCTGCAACTTGCTATCTTTGTTCTACGATTACTTTATTCTGTCTGATAGAGATGATCTCACTGACACCTGATACAAAAAAGAATAATTTTCTACCCCAAAAACTTCTATGCCAAAGTTTATCAAATCAAAAACTGAAGTATCTTGTTCCAAACGTAACATGGTTAATGAAGAATTACTTTTTCAACTCAAAGAATCAGCCCCTTTATTTTATTTTCCCGGATGGGAATGGATCATGTAATCATAATCCTTGATTAATTCCAAATATCTCCTCTATCTTATGTTTAATTCTTTCTGAGTGAATATATAATTTAAAAAATTGTGGTCATTATATACTTCACATTTTACTCCATACAAATGATACCTCTAAACTTTTAATGCAAAAACAACAGAAGATAATTCAAAATCATGTGTAGGGTAATTTAACTCATGTGGTTTCAACTGACATAAAGCACAACCAATTACCTGATCATTCTGCATTAGGAAAAAACCGAGTCCTTTCAACGAAGAATCACTATAGATAACAAACTCACCATTTCTGGATGGCAGTGCCAAAAGTGGAGCTTTCACCAATCTTCTTTTCTATTTCTGAAAACAATCATCACATTCTTTTGACCAGATGAACATAAAACCTTTTCAAGTTAGTCATTAAACTAGATAACCATGCAAAAATTTCAACAAACCTCTGGTAATAACCTGCCAAACCATGAAAACTATGAATCTCAGTTATATTTGTGGGTCTTGGCCATTATTTAACAACTTTTGTTTTAGCAAGATCACTAGTTATGTCGTTTTTTGAAACAATGTGATCAAGGAATGAAATTTGTTGCAACCAAAACTCACACTTTCTGAATTTCCCAAATAGTTTCTTTTCTTTTAAGGTTTGCAAGTCAACCCTTAAATGACTATCATGTTCCTCCTTACTTTTGGAATAAACCAAAATATCATCAATTAACACAACCACAAACTTATCTAAGAACTCAGAGAAAATTATGTTCATAAGATCCATGAATATAGCAGGTGCATTGGTTAAACCAAAAGTCATAACTACAAATTCATAATGTCCATATCTAGTACGAAATGCGGTCTTCATAATGTCTGCTTCCTTTACTTTCAACTGATGGTACCCCGATCTCAAGTCAATCTTTGAAAAATATAGAGCTCCCTGGAGCTGATCACAAAAATTATCGATATGAGGAAAAAGATACTTATTCATAACAGTGATGTTATTCAATGCTCTATAATCAATACAAAGTCTCATTGAACCATCTTTCTTTTTAACAAACAATACAGGATCACCCCATGGTGATGTGCTAGGTCGAATGAAACCGTTATCTAATAAATCCTGCAATTTATTCTTAACTCTAAAAGTTAAATTTGAGCCATTCGATAAGGGGGTTTTGAAATTGGATTATCATCAGGAACTAATTCAACAGTAAATTCAACTTCCCGATCTTGTATTATACCAGGAAACTAATCAGGAAAAACATCAAGGTACTCAATTACCACTGGCACATAATTAATCTAAATAGGTCTTTTATTTTCAACATTATGTGCAATGTAACATTCATTTCCCTTTTCACTAGTTTCTCAGATTCCTGATATGTTATCAAAAGCAAGGGTTCATTCTTATACACAAACTGTAAATCTTTCTGAAATGAAACCTCTTTAGCTCCGCAGTCAATCTTAGCATGATAAACAGAAGGCTAATCCATACCCAAAATAACATGAAACTCTACTAGAGTCAAAACAATAATGTTTGCAGGTATATGCTTTCCGCACACAAGGACTTGAATGTTCTTATGTTTTCTTTTTGTCTCAACATTTCATCCAGGTGTTTTTACCATAAGTTATGTATTCATATCATGAGATGGAATTCCCAATTTACTAGAAAACTTCTCAGAAATGAAAGAGTATGTAGACCCTGAATCAAACAACACATTGGCATAATCCGAACACACAAACAGTGTACCTGATACTACTTCGTTTGATGGCCCAACATCTGCTGAAGTAGTTGCAAAGGATTTCACCACCCCTTCCTGCTTTTAGTTCATATTATTTCCCTCAGTTGAGTTCCGCGCTGGACACTCATTTTCATAATGACCCATTTCATTACACTTAAAACATCTTACCGTTGATTTTTCATTGCCTACTTGATCATCTTCCTTACAATTACAAGCAATATGACTAGACTTACCACACTGGAAGCACTTTACAGAAATTGATAAAAATTCTCCAGGATGATTTTTACCACAATTCTCACATGTTGGATATTTAATTTTATTACCTACAGGCTTCTTTGATGAATTCTTTCCCTTTTCCTGCCAACTGGACCTCCTATTCTGTTGTTTTTCAAAGAACACCTAATTATCTGCAAATTCCATTTCCACCTTCTCCGCACATCGAATCAGTTTTTCATAGCTTTTGAACTCATGAGAGGATAACTCTCTTCGATATGATGGCTTCAGTCCTGAGTAAAACCTATTTATCTTACTATCAAGATCTTAGATGAAATTTGTTGCATACCTTTCCAGTCGAGTGAACTTGGATTCATAAGCAGCCACTGAGTCATCCTCCTACCTCAATTCTAGGAATTTTTTTCCATCCTAATATGAACCACCTTTGGAAAATATTTCTCAAGAAACATACCTTTGAATTCATCACAATCAAGAGCATCAATATCCTCACTATCCCTAATATTTTCACCATCAACCACCACTGATCAGATTCACCTTTAAAACGGTAAACATTAAGACTAACCTTTTTATGTTTTTAACAACCCATGACATCAAAAATATTTTCCATTGCTTTAATTCACCCTTCTGCTAGCACCGAGTCAGGTGATCCTCTGAAAGATGGGGGATGTTGCCTCATGAAATGCTCCACTACTGACATGTTCTTATACGGTTGATCTGGCTGATCTCGTGCATGGGTACCACCAACATTTATAGCCTGTTTCAATTGTTCCATCACTGCTACAAACTATTCAGTTCTGATTTCGACTATCTGAGGTTGCTTATTTGGAAGGTTGTCTTCCTCTTGATGTCGTCCCAACATAACTGCGATGTTTCCTCTGCGGAAAACCATTATTAACACATAAATATCTTAGGCAAAGCAACCTGGTAATCTGTAAATGCTATATCATTTCAATATTACCATAAATTAATTTATGGACATTTATTTAACAATACCCTAACTCTTAAAGTTGTCTAAACTGGCCTCTGATACCAACTATAAGGACCCGGCCTTAAAACATTACATAATCATGAATTAAATGAATTAGTCACATTAAGGATCTTTTCAGGTTTAGAGTTTTAGAGAATTAGGACATAACTATTACATCTCAAAAGATTACAAAGTAGACACTTCTACATAGTTTCCATTTTTTTCAAAAAATAAAAAATCTTGAAAAAAAGATTCATGTCAAGTTCCATGTTTTAGATAGCATGACTTTTCCTTGATCCCATCCTTGACCCTATTCATCTTTAAGTCCTCTGAGAATATTTCAAAACTTGGTATGAGCATAAAAAGCTTAGTAAGGGATACACAAAGAAGGAAAACTATTATTTTTTCAAAACAACAAGTAAACAATGAATACTTTAACATAAGTAATACTTTTCACCTTTATGAAGTAGTAAATACTCTTCACTAAATAAAAGATCACTACTTAGCCCTTTATAACCAAAAGATTTCCATAAAACCCATATAAGGAACACATAACATATAAAGGTAACTTGGGAAATAAACATACTTAAATGGAATTACCATACGGTCGAATTCCACACATATCACTAAATGGGATAGTCATACGGCCGACTTCCATACCCAATGCATTGGAGGTTATAACGTAACCACCCATCCTGGTTTTCATGGAACCACCCATCATTTGGTTTATCACGTAACCACCCATCAAAAGTCCAAGTACCATTATAAAATCATAACACATAAAACAAATATAAAGGAAATAAAACATTTCCACATTTCAATCACAATATATCACTTAAATATATTGACAAAAAAAATACATTATAAAAACCATTTTCAATTCCAAAATACGTAAAAGAGTATATGGTATTTATTTTCCTTAAGAAAACATCACGGCTTGTTATGGTATCCAAAGAACAAATAATACTCGCAGCGGAAGAAAGGTCGTTGCCACCGCTTACGTTAAAAGAAATATTATTTTTGTTGTTTAGTAAAACACTTCGTAGAAAAATATTCCCTTTGAAAATTCAACGGTGTTTATATAGCGTATAAAAGAAAGTCGTGTATTAAAACAAAATATGCCTCAATGAAAGGAGATTGAGACGAAGTCCCTTACCTCATGTCCGACTTGACTCGATCATTCTTTAATCTCCTGAATAATAAACTAATGATAATTTATACTTACTTAAGAACATTTTTTAAGTTTATTAGTCCTTTTATATCAATTATTACCATGTTATAAATATTATTTAATCATTTACGTTAATAATGGTCGTTTTGTCGATATTTGGTAATTGTGTCAAAAATAAATAGCTTATATTTACAAGTTATCCATGTGGTCAACAGTCCATTATATCCAGAATGATATTAATTATTTAGATATCATATATATCATATATATCTAATATATATATATTTATAAAAGTACATATCATTTTGAGGTAATAAATGAAATGCACCGTTCATGGAGACGGTAAGCCATACGTAAACATGAATGCTACTTTCATTTCTATTTATTATTTTAATGTAATTAAAACATAATGATACATAGGTATATTATAATTCCATTATAATATCATATGTAATATCATATATAATATCATTAACTTCAACATTTATATGTCCCATATATGGCATTAACGATTCATATCACTCTGAGGGGGCGGTAGTCCGCACTTCCTCTAATGAGATTATCGCGTTTACCCATAATGGAAACCATAAAGTTTTGATATAAATGGAAATTACAGAAGCATAAAGAAAACATAAACATAATATATATCATATATAAATACAGTTCCATCATAATGGCCACCATGATAGGTGGTTGAATATATTTGAACAATCATCATTTCGTGAGGTGTTAGTTTGCCATCCACAGAAACATTATGTTCTTCATCCATTAGATGGAGGCGTGTGTATGTGTAGTTATAATAATTCTCATAAAAACATCCTTTTATATTGAGGATACTATTTTTGTTACAAAATAAAGGAATAAAAAGATTTTATGGGTTGGGGAAGTAAAATAAAAGAAAAAAATTTAAGAGAAACCATTTCCTTTAATTTGGGTAACTCCCTTTGGTTTGAACCAAAGGACTTCTTGAAGTGCCTTATGCCTAAGGTAAGGCTTCTAGGAGGAGGAGAGGGGTGTAGGGAGATTAATTGGGAAGATTTTGAACGATACGAAATGCTTGATAGGTGTGAGGAATTGGTTAGAAGTGGTCTCCTTTTACAAGGGAGAGGAGGGGCTCTTTAGGAAAGTGTGAAAATATTATTTTATTATATAATGCTATTCGGTTTCTAAAGGTCAAAAATTCATTAGCTTTGAAGATACGATTACTCATAGTTGAAATAATATCATCCAATATGAATTTAACAGGTATTGGATAATATATTAATCATTATAATTTTATTTATTTAAATCATTTATTAATGTGGTAAATACTACATCATTATTGTGTCATAAATAAGTTAATTTATTTGAGGTCTAAAAATTATAAAAACAAATATAATGAGGTAGGAAATAGTTTTATCTTTCCAATGAATATTTATAGTCAAAATTATTAATTATATAACACCATATAAAAATTAATTACTAAAATATTTCTGTTTATGTCAATTTGGCTTTACTTTAAATTAATTAATCTAAAGTGTCATTATCATTCATAAGTGGCTCCATGGGGTCCCAAAATCGACCCAAAGATGTACATGGTATCCCATTACTCATCTAATAAGTTTATGACAAGTGTTAAGGTTGTTTTGAATTATTATAGTATACTTTTTTACCTTGAATTACCCTATTTACCTTTAACCACAATAAATAAAAGTCAAAAGTTAATATTCACCAAAAATTATTTTCATCTTATTGAACTAAATTTTACTTACTAATAACAAACATGTATGTTGGATTTTTGAAATTATATTCACATAAGTGGTAAATTTTCATTTAGATGAAAAATTCACTTTTTTTAACTACTACTAAGTGGTTTCACTATTCATCAAAAATTGAAGTTTTTCAGAAAAATACCAAAAATTCTGCATAAGCTATATTTGATATTCCGAATTAAAAAATGATGTCTATTTTGATAAATTCTAAACATAAAAGTGAAATTAATTAATTTTAAAATTAATTCCTGTTGTTAAAACAAATAGTGTATTTTAAGAAACAATAACTATCAAAATATTGACACTTGTTTATGTCCAATTTCAAAGTGAAATTAATTCCAATGACCAAAATTGGATTAAATGGTAAAAATATATTATAATTACACTTTAAGGGGAAAATGTTCAATAAATTAAAATGTTTTTATATCTAAATTAAATATTAAAATGATTCTATTGAATTAAGTTGGATTAATATATATAAAATTGAATTTATTTTAATTTAAAATAAATTCAAAATATATATTCATAATAAAAATTATTTAAACTAAAACACAGTTTTCAATTGAAATTTAATATTTTTACAATTCATGAAAAAATGAAACTTCTCAAAAAAATCCAAAAAATTATCTTTAAGATGATTTTGGTATTATTATTTAAAAAATAAATTTAATTTCTTTATATATATTTTCTAAAATTAGTAAAATTAAATTTTAAATTATTTATTATAAGTGTGACTAATCTATATTTTAAAAAAAAATAATGTTTAAAAAAAATTCATTTTTTACGTGATTCTGATTTTATTTATAACAAATATATAGTTAATAAAAATTTGTAAAAACTATATTTTCAAAAATAGTTAATACTATTCTTAACCTCCCATTTAATTTCTATGATATAACAATCAAATTTAAAAATATTATTAATATTATATTCTTGTTTTGTAAAATGTTGTCTTTCATGTAACAGAGGCTATTAAATAAATTCTCTCTTTATTGCATTGCATGATATAAAAGACATTTAATTTATTCTAATATAAATATATTATAGTTTCATGGGTTGTTATATTCTATTCTAATATAGGGGTTTCATGTCACATAAAATATTAAATATAATTTTATTCTTTTAAATGTTTGGGGTGTTACATTCTCCTGCCATAAATAAATTATGTACTTGCAATTTAAATATGATATATGTATTTGGGGGATTATTATTTGAGAATTATGTTTTTGAAAATCCCACATTAATAAAGGTTATTATGAAAACATATTAATAATATATAATTTTAAGTAGTATGGTTTTCTACAATAACCCATAATGATGATTCCATGTACAAGAATATAGGTGGGTATTTATAACATGGACATAAAAGAAAATGTTAAATAATTATAGAAAATGATTGAGGTCATTGATCACAAGAAAGTGGATGAATAATGAAATTTTAAGGGATTAAAATCTATAAATCTATGATGATCTAATAAAATATACGATTCATCCGGTATGAAGGTAATATGATAATATTTTTTTTCAAGATCATTTATCTAAAGTTAAGGAGTATTTTTAATATATAATAACATTAGGAAATATAATTACTTGTTTCAATTATAATCTATAAGAACAATTTCATTATTTTATTTTTATTTTCTCAATTTCCAATTGATCCCTTTCTAAAAGAAATGAATATCCAAAAATTAATTTTTTTACACATGAAGCACAAAAACTCACTTTTAATGGATCATAAGATCCACAAAACAAGTATTTATGTCTTTCTATAACAATTTTACAAAAATAATATGGTTAGAACAATCTATCCAATACATTAATCACTAAACCTCAGAAGTAATAGTACTAGTTCTTAATTAGTATTTATTTTTTTAAAATCATTTAGTTGTAAACAATGACACTTTAACTAGGATTCATATAGGCCAATGGTAGGTTCTAAAACCTTATCTTTCTTTGGTAATGTGTTAAATCCCCATGGCCTTGCTGTATGTGATGGGTTTTCACCATGCATTCTGGTTTTCCTTTTTTGAACAATATTAATATATTTCCTACAACTTTATGAAAAAAATTTGATGGAAATCCTTGAAATAAATTTAATCATTAAATATCATTTTTACAAAGGTTTTGAATACATATTATTTTATTCAATCTTTATAATAATCTTATTTTACTATTATTAAAATACCATTAATGATCCCATTAACCTTAAAGGATATCAATACCTTTAAAATTATGTATATTAAATGGGAGGAAATTAGTCCTCAAATAACATTTTAACTAAAATATATACAAAAGTAATGGTTTTTATTCCTATAAATTTCTACAAAAAATATCCTTAATCATGTGACATTCCTACCTAAATAATTTAAAATAGTTGTTTAAGACATTGAACATATGATCAATATTAAACTCATCAATCAAACATTGGTATTCATAACACCTATGTTAATGAATTAAAATATTATTTTAAAATTTAAAATAATAAATATACATTTCATGATTCTTATAACAAAATACCATTGGTAATAATACTTCTAAAATTTAATTCTTCAATCCCAATACAAAAATACATTAGCTATTTTATTTCAACAAAATTCATTCCCCATCCTATGTTTTATCCTTTAGTAGAGGGAATTGACTTGGGTGAGGTCTAGTTTCTCTATATTTAATAAAATTAACTAAAAATGGATCATTAGGATAATATTTATTTCCGGCCACCATACTGTTCATTTCTCCTTAGTAATTCTTTTCAGTATTCCCTTCCTTTCTACACATAATTCATTTTCCCATTTCATTGAAAATATTCCCTTCGTGTCTCATTCCACATTTCATACATGATGAAAATAATGTCTTCATTTATTCTTTTTCTCCACCACGCTAGTAATTATAAACATCCTTCATTATCTTCTCTGATGATTTCATGCCTTGGTTGTTACATAGGTTGTTAATATTATTTCAGGATAATTTATTTGTAATAATCCTAATATCTTTCACATATATAATCATTCCATTTTTTTGATCATATTCACCGCATTTTCCTTCATGTTTTTCATTAACATTATTCTTTTGGTTTCAATCCATTTACTAAAACCAAAAATCCAAGTGTGATCAATAATAATTGAATTTAGGAAACCAGATAATATTTTATAAGATTTCTAATTCATGACACATTATTTTAAATCAATTTAACCTTATAAATAACATAATTCATTCATTTTCATAATCTATTAAAATCCTACATAATAAATTTTAAATTAAATTTGAATTATCCTAATAATATCCCCTAAGATTTTCAGACATTATGTATAGTAAGGACCATTGTCATGTACCATGTAACACTTTAGTCAAGGAGGAAATTCCATTTTTTGAGTTATTTCAACGAAGTAATTCTTTTTCCAGAACCATTCCAACTTTTATTATCCCAAAATGGATTTATTTCAAGGAAAAATAACATAATATCTACCATAAAAAATCCTTATCATGTTATTCTATACATAATTTCAATGTTTGACTTAGATTTGTATTTTGTATTCTTTGTTTCCCTAAATATAGTACCCAATTTTTCTAATAAAAATACTACGATACCATCTTCAGTAGACCTTCTCCAAATCTCTTAGAGCCAGTGCCTACTTTATTACATTGAAATAATATATATGGAATCACATCTCAATGGAATAAATATTTTAGAAGTATTTGTAACCTAGATTCATACATCAGACTCACATATTAAAATATAATACCCAAATTAAAACCTAATATTTTTTGGATAATAGATTTTTTCATCTATAATATCCCTAAATATTAGTGTTAGTAAAATTCATTGAATTTTGGTGAAAGGACACCAAATAAGGGTGAACTTAAATGCTCTATATTTTTTATGTACCACATGAAAAATCATTAAAAAATTGAAGCATCATTAATAAATAAAGAACAATATGGGATGGTAAATATCTAAAGACTCATTCCATTTAAATAATTGATTAGCATAATCACTGTAATGTTAAATTTATAAAAATAAATGATATTTAATTAATAAGCTGACGATGATAAATGGATATGTAATAATAAATATGTAATGTTAAATAAATTCTTCCAATGGCCCGAAGGCCTTCATTTTTTATTGATTTTGATAATCCACCTTTCAATGGGTGAGGTGGAACCCTTACAAGTCCTGTAGGAATAAGTATTACATGAGTCGTAGGCCTTAGAGGAATTCATTGCCCATAGGCTTCAAACATTACATACAACCCAGACTAACTGCTTGGAACTGCTCCTCCCTGGCATCTTCATCATGAAATCAGATCTCCACCTTCACATGGTTGTTCAGCTAAGCTTTCCCTTGCATACACAGGCTTGTCCTGATGGAAGGTGCCATACCCTCTCATTCTTGAAATCTATTTGGCTTCTGCTATAGTGAAAGCTCCTTGCTCCTCCTTCTTCTGAAGTTTGTTCCTTGTAGGTTTTCTGGTTTTTTATATGCATTTAAGGTGGCCCAAATGCCTTAAAGGACTTGGGGACCCAATCGGTGGCCCGAAGGACCAAACTAGGGAATATTCCCGGCTGCTACAGTGCTAAACAGTGCCTGCTACAGTTCCTGCTACAGTACCTACTACAGTTCTGCACAGATCCTGCTACAGTTCCTACTACAGTACTACTATAGTGCCTACTACAGTACCCAAAAATTAGGCTTCACCTGGAATTGATCCCAGGTCTCTTAGATTCACTTAAGGAGTACTCACCAACTATGCTGAGGCTCATGTTCTTAAATAAATTAAAATACACGCCATTAATGAATAACTGAGAATCGAATGGATCCATAGATAATTTCATTTAGAAAATATCATGGATAACAATAAATAGAAATTAAATGAAGTCAATTATTAAATACTTTAATTCATGTTTCTCATGCACATGATACCATTACCATCAAAACCATTAACTAGGTAGTTTAGAACATACTGGGTGAAAATCTATTTTACTAAGTCTATCCAACTAATTCGTCCCATGAGACTACCGATGCATAGAGGGGATTTATATACATGTTCTGAAACCAATTTCATGAATATGCAAATAAGTTTTCATATATATAATAATTAGATTAATTCATGAACAATTTTCCTTATCATTAAATATCTATATAGATTAAAGAATATCAATTTCTCAATATTTCCCATGATGAACAAATAAAATTCAATGAAAACACCATATGTTAAAATGGTATATTATTTAAAAAATAAGAATAACCATGATAAATAATATGGATATTTAGGGGAAATTTAATGTCTAATGGTCACAAGAATGTGAATATTTAAAGGGGAAGTTATTGACAACAAAATGAAATAGAGAAGTCAAAGTAAATACTATCATTGGTCAATATAACCATAAACCAATCAAAGGAAGAATATAAATGGTATTAACATATACCCATTGGAAAATGAATAGATGGTTTTTTTCAATGATGAATAGAAATATCATAAAGAGCCCATTAAAAACGTTCATTATGAAAATATCCATTTCATTTTTAAAATAACCTTTCAAAACATAAAACATTTTGAAATTCCATTGTTTTTTAAAATCACATTTTTTGAAAAATATTTAAAAATATCCTCATATAATTAAAATGGAGACATCAATTAAATTAAGTTCTTGAATTAGAGTAATTACATACATGAAGAAAGATAAAAAAAAATATTCCTTTTTATCTATAAAAGGTTACAAAAGTTCCTTGTTAAAAAATGATAAGATGATTCCTTTAATGTTTTCGATAAAATACAAACAAAAACTGTTTTGAAAATGAAATTAGATTACATTGAATACATTTTTTAAAAGGTATAAATTTTTAAAAATTACTTTAATTAGTAATTTTTAAAGGTAAAAAATATATTTTTTAAATCATTTTTAGAAAACAATGTTTTGGAAGAAGAATATATTTTTGACCCAGGAGAGAAATAGAGCCATATTTTCTTAAAAAAATATCTTTAAATTTAAGTTCCAAAGAGTGGAAAATGGTATTATAATGAGAAAATTTCTAGAATATCCATAGGAGAATAAAATTATCTAGGTTTATTATTAAATTCAATGTCTTTTTACTTTAACTAAAATTCTAGGAAAAATAATCTCTATTAGAATAATTTTACCCCAAATAGCTCGTAGGCCTTCATTTTTTTATTCATTTTGATACCCCCATTCATGGGATGAGGGGGAACTCGTACAAGGCCCGTAGGCTCAGAGACCACATGGCCCATTGGCTTAGGAGATTACATTACTTAAAGGTAGTAGGAAATTCAACCAGACTATCTACTAGGAACTGCCCCTCCCCAACATCTGCATCATGATAGTAGCTCTCCACCGTTGCCTGGACATCTGTCTAGGCTTCACGTGCAAGCACAGGATGGTCCCGATGGAATAGCCATAACCTCTCATTCTAAAAAATGCATTTGGTTCTGCTCTGGTGAGTTCACTTTCTTTGAATCCTCTTCTAGTGATGCTTCTTGTTTCTGTAGAGTCATTCTGGGGCAACTGCACTGATAACGTGGCCCGAAGGCCTTAAGGTGGCTTGAAGACCTAAAAGATGGCCTAAAAGCCATATTGACCCGAAGTCCTGTGTAGACCAAAAGACTTAGGGAATCCAATCCCAAACCGTTGTCCCAAGGTGAACGACGCCATGGCCCGAACGACGCCAAACCCGACTCAGAGATGCTCATCAAGCCACGTCCCAAACGACGCCAAACCCAACTGCTGTCCTGCCTGCATTGGATCCTGAACCTGCTCCTGTCCCTGAGCCTATACTTGCGGCTTGTGCTCTGCCTGTACTGAATTCTGACCCTGATCCTGTGGCACTGTATCATCTCCTGCCTGACTCTCCATCGAATCTTGAGGGAGTAACCCACTGAATACCATAAATGGTCAGACAACCCATATATATATAACAATAGATTCTACACAGATAAGGAAAGAAGTAAAAGGCAGTGCATACTACTACCCTTACCCCCCCCCCCCTCACCGCAACCCCTTCCCCACAGCATCCTGACCTCATGGCCTCCTTACCCTCCCTCAACAGAGACAAGTATCAAAAGTACCTTGGCCCATGCCCATCTGGACAACTCACGTTGCCTCAAACCGATGACCGAGTCGCCCAATCCTGACAGTTACACTGCCTCAGCCATAGTACCTGCCTGCTCTAATAAGAGCCAGACCCAAATATCCTGCAACATGAAATTCAACAAATATATAAACTATGGTACATCACATTTCAAATAACAATAAATTCTATCAGGAATCTCACCTATTCATTTTTTTATAAGCATACAAAGCATGGAAATTGATTATATTCACATGGTATTATCACTTCACAAAGCATACGTGCAGTTATGAAATTGAAATACCCTAAAATGTGCCTATCAAAAGCCAAACAACAAGCCTCACCATACCGGCCAAGGTTTTAATATCATAATCAATAACATCACACAACAACTGAGCCACCGAGGTGGAAACCATATCAACTGTAATCTGAGAAAAATGCAAACAGCAATTCCCACCCATGGAAACTTGCTCCATCCCTCATACATGGGGCTGCAGGCACCCAAGCACAAGCTAGGAACAGAGTTCTAGTAACAACCTATATCATACCTACAATATCCCAAATAGTAAAATCAGCATAGATTAAAAGAGAAGCCTTATCTCATTAGCAGTCTGCAAAATGCTGCTACTAAATCCCTGTCCAAAACTCCTTTGATACCAATTTGTAATGACCCGGACCCAGCCAGCCACCCGAACAGTGCCAAACGGGTCGGGTTTTACTACGTTAGGCGCACCTCCCCTGAACGCCAAATGCTGCCGACTAGCAGTGAGGGTCTGAATAGGAATAGTGGGGAGGATATACCCTCTCAGAGGAATACAATGGTACTCGTTCGAGTATAATACTAAAACGTGCTGCCGAAATAAATGACTCAGCAGACTCGAACCAGACCCACAGACCGGAAACATATCCAATATCAATAAACCAGAGGAAGCAATATAGAAACAACAACAGCGAAAAGTATACAAAATAACATGTTCAAGAATACAAGCAACTACTACTATAACAAAATAAGGCATCCATCTAAAGAAAGTCATACAGATCAATATACAATGGCCCCAATGGCTAACCAGCAGTAGCTACAAAATAATGTTAGCATGATGATACGAAAAGGAGACACTAAACAACATAACTCCAGCAAGGCACGACCTCAAGGTCCATACCAGTCTCTATGCAAATAACACTAAAGTCCATCTCTTGAGGTGGACCCTCTACCTGCATGCAATTTCATAAAGTCTACACGCGTCCCAAAGGGACCGTGTAGGGTGTGAGAAAAGTCTCAGTAGGATACCACCCAAGGGTGCGTACCTAATATAAGTGTTTTAGCAGACATGCTTATATAAGAAAATCAGTAAACAGTATAAAGCCCAAAAGTAAACACAAACTCCACTGGTGCTCAGCAGCCACCAGGAAGTGTCACCTGCTTTGGCCAACGCCGGAATATCTGGTCTGTAGCCTGACACCTCATGCCACCTGACACCATGTGTCTCAAGTACCGACATCCTGAAGGCATGCCCAACAATCGTAACCCAGTTCAGAGGCTCAACCTGCTAATGGCACAACATCTGGAGGAACAACGATACCTGTCCTCATATAATAACCGGAGGGATAGCGATGTCTAACCTCAAATAATGGAAAGCCTCTTCCCCCAACCTGAATGCCCCAATGTTGTCTCCCGAAGGCTCCTCACCTCCCACGTGGCTTCCTATGGGAAGCACCCCTAAACTAAAAATACCTAACCGCATCTACCGGGGGCCTCTCCCCAGCGAGTGGTCGTACCACCTCATCTCAGAGTCTATCTCTGTTCATGCTACTCAAATGTACCTGGTGACTGGTAATCACATCAATTAGTTCCCAAGACACAACATCTCCTACACCTTGTGTCCATGCAAGCCTGTTGCTCAAGTCTAATGGCCTCTCCATACATGTAACCCGGGCCAAGCCCAACCTGATAGTCCAACTGCCTCAATCGACATCCATGACACCCAATCCCATGGTAGAAACCACCCAAAGTAAACCCGGCAAAGCCCCAACCTGTGATTCCCATCACCCAACAACATATTCGGGCCACGCCCAACACAAATCAATAGTTATAAAATAACAATTTCACACATTGCATAACTATACTCAAGCATCACTTTAAACAGGCAATTACTAAATAGTTAAATTGCACTAACTTGTGTTGTCTCATACCAGCACCTAAATCATTCATAATTTAACAATTAAACTCAATAGTTTAACTCAAGATATTAAATAATCAGTCTAAACACAACATTTTGAATAATGGTCCAATTCATACGCATTTCGGCACCCCCGACCGAATTGCCCCAAATGAGCTATGACCTCTAACCCGGCCTCGCTCAATCTCAACAGGGTCAGGGAATACCCAAAGGCATCCCACAAAGTAGGTAATTAATTAAAAACAAATAGACAGGGTTTCTCTTAACACCTGACATCGCGCCCAAAGGTCGCAACCCCCAAAATTCTACGAAAAAAAAGAAAGAAGGTATCCACCACCCACCTTGTACTCATACGATGACACTCCTTTGATATCAGCCTCTGAATCAGTCTAAATCGTGGTGGATCTGTGTTTCCTTCAAATCCCGGAAATTCTGTTTGGATGGAATCTGCCAAGAAACAGGCGAGGAATCAATGACTAAGAAGGGTGCACGAGGTTAGCCTTTCTGATGCGGTCCCGCTGCCCCTGACGGATCGAAGAACGGAGATCGTATGGCAGATCTAGGAGGATTTTTGTTCGTGGAGGTCTTCCGGAAGGACTGTTCGTCAACAGGGAGAGAAGAAGATGTTTTCGAAAATAAGACTCGAGGGCCTCCCGCTCACACAAATAAAAAAATACACGACGTGTATTTCAAGACTACACGCCCTGTAGATGTCCTTTCTGTACTCCATCTTAAGCGGAGTCCAGTGCACGGCTTGGACCGTGTACACGGTCAACTCACAGCCAGGGACTCGGCACGGAATGAAATGTACATGGCGTGTCAAGGAAGGCTACACGCCATGTAGATGGAAATTTTGATAGGGTCACCACACGGCATGTACATGGTACCAGATGGGTTTTCACATGCCTATCTGATACATGGCCTGTACTTGGGAGTACACGGTGTGTAGTCTGGAAATTTCCAGAAACTTCCCAAATTTTCCAGATTTCTCAAAATCAGCCCAAAATTTGTACAAAAGGTGAAAATTCAATCAAGGTAGGAAAATTTAACCCGTTTTAAAAAAACCCAGGTTTTCACAAACTCCCCACCTTAACATAGATCGTCCCCGAGCTATCGAATTAAACCCGGAGATGGTACCGAACGTACCACCCCGACCAAAGTAACCCAGACTTCCCCAGTCTCAAAGGTCTCGGCTAAATTTCTCATGGGCTCCCCACCTTAGGAATTTCCTACTCGGTCTAAACCCAAAGAGAAGCTCAAAGAAATCAAAATAATCAAACAAGGCCCAACGACCTATTTCCTAGACCCATGGTTCCTCCCGTGATGAATCGTCACCCCTACACCTCCTCGATGCCCATGTGTCGAATTCGACACCTAGCGTAACCCTCACCGCATCGGTTTCCGCCTCCAAGAGGTCCTGCATCTCATAGATACTCCCATCAAAACCGGGTGCCTTGCACGTCAAGTAACCTGCATCCACAATGCCCCGATGCCCACGACACCTCACGTAACCTGCATCCTTGATGCTCCTGATGCTATGCATCTCAAATATATAAATAAAATATATAACACATTCGATATGATCTTAATCCCACTAACTAGCATCTAGTCAGTCCACAAGTATGCTGTGTAGCCCGTGCACTCATCCAGACATGCCTCAAGTGGCCATGCCAAAAGAAAGCAAGGAAAATCATGGCCACACCCATGGTGTACCTGCCACTATCGTCGGCTCACCATCCTGCACAATCCCTGGAAGATCCACAACGTGCACCTGGCCTGAAGCACGGATGGCTGACGGCTGACCTCCCTGCGGTGCTGCTCCAGTCATCGGCCATTGACCCCTCAGCTGGGTCCCACCGTCTTTGTCATGTCCTCCACGCACCACAGAACCTCGACTACCCTCTCCTGGTACCGAACCTGAACCAACACCTGACGCCACAGTCTGTCCCGATCCTTGTCTGCCGGCTATCTGGGAAGGCTGCCGGTAAAACCTCTCCAGATGCCTGACCTGTCCACACGCCCGGAACTCCTTTGGAGGGAAATCGCACATAGCCCAAACATTTCCCTGCTGTCCACCCTAAAAGAAAACCACCGTTGAACTGCCAAGGGGTGGTCTAGCAGAGTCCTTGGCCATCCCGCCCTACTGGAACTCATCTCCCCCCTGCTTCCTGCTGTCCAAACCATCACCTGAAGATGTCACCCTACCAATCTGGGTCCTATCCCTATGGTTTCCCTCTGCTATAAGTGCCTGGTTCACCACCTCGGAGAAGGAACCCAACCTGAAGATGTTCACCTAGAGTTGTATGGTGTTTCGTAAGCCATCCTTGAAGCCCCTCACCCTAGCTGCGTCATCGCTTACCATACCAGGTGAAAAACGAGATAAATCTATGAAGGTAGTTGCGTAGTCCATGATGGAAATCTCTCCCTGATGAAGACTCAAGAACTCCCGAGCTCTCTCTTCCCTCAGTGTATCTGGATAAAAGTGCTCGAAGAACCTGTCCTCGAAATACTTCCATGCCAGTCCCTCATGCCTACGATCCTGTACCTGCGCATCCCACCAACGCTTCGCTGGTCCTCTCATCATGTATGTCGCCATCTTGACCCTCCGCCCTGGAAGCGTCCCTAGCTGCTTGAAGATCATCTGCATACTCTATATCCAGTTCTCAGCCACCTGTGAAGCACCCTCACCCTGAAAAAGCGGCGGGTGCTGTGACTGGAACTCCCGCGTCAGATACACCATAGAAGGCTCTGTACCCTACAACCCTCTTTCAATCCCCTGCAAGACACGTACCAGGATAGCACAGAGCTGCTCGTCAAGCCATGGGCTGAACGACGCCAAAGACAGCTGCTATCCTGCCTGCACTGGATCCTGAACCTGCTCCTGTCCCAGATGCCATACTTCCGGCTTGTGCTCTGCCTGTACCGAATTCTGACCCTGATCCTGCAGCACCGTATCATCTCCTGCCTAACCCTCCATCGAGTCATGAGGGATTAACCCTCTAAATACCATAAATGGTTAGACAACCCATATAAATATATATATATATAGAACAATAGATTCTACACAGATAAGGAAAGTAGTAAAAGGCAGTGCATACTACCACCCTTAATCCCCCCTCACCGCAACCCCTTCCCCACGATATCCCGACATCATGGCCTCCTTACCCGCCCTCAACAGAGCCAAGTATCAAAAGTAGCTTGGGCTATTCCCATCCTGACAACTCACGTTTCCTCAAACCGACGACCGATTCTCCCAATCCTGACAGTTACACTACCTCAGCCATAGTACCTGCCTTCTCTCATAAGAGCCAGACCCAAATATCCTGCAACACGAAATTCTACAAATATATAAATATGGCACGTCACATTTCATCTAACAAGAAATTATATCAGGAATTTCACCTATTCAAGTTTTATAAGCACACAAGGCATGGTAATTGATTATATTCACATGTTATTATCACTTCACAAAGCATTCATGCAGTTATGAAATTGAAATACCCTAAGATGTGCCTATCAAAAGCCAAAAAAAAGCCACGCCATACCAGAAAAAAATTTAATATCATAATCAATAACATCACATAACATGTGTGCCATTGAGGTGGAAATCATATCAACTGTAATCTGAGAAAAAAGCAACTAGCAATTCCCGCCCATGACAACTTGGTCCATCCCTCATACCTGGGGCTGTAGGCAACCAAGCGCAAGCTAGGAGCCCAGTTCCAGTAACAACCTATCTCATGCCTACCATAGCCCAAATAGTAAAACCATCATATAATAAAAGAGAAGCCTTATATCATTAGTAGTCAGCAGAATGCTTCTACTAAATCCCTGTAAATAACTCCTTTGATACCACTTTGTAATGACCTGGACCCGGCCAGCCACCCAAACTGTGCCAAACGGGTCGGGTTTCACTACCTTAGGCGCACCTCCCCTGAACTCTAAAGGCTGCCAACTAGCAGCGTGGGTATGAATAGGTATAGTGCAGAGGCTATACCCTCTCGGAGGAATAAAATGGTACTGGTCCGAGTATAATACTAAAATGTGTAGCAGAAATAAATGACTCTGCAGACTCGAACCAGACCCGCAGAGCGGAAGTATATCCAATATCAATAAACCAGCGGAAGCAATATAGAAACAACAGCAGCAAAAAGTAAACAGAACAACATGCTGAAGAATACAAGAAACTACTACAATAACCAAACAAGACATGCATCTAAATCATGTCATACAGATCAATATACAATGGCACCAATGGCTAAACATCAGTAGCTACAAAATAAATTCATCATGCTGATACGAAAAGGAAAAACTAAACAAAGTAACTCCAACAGGGCACGACCTCAAGGTCCATACCATTCTCCATTCCAACAACACTAATGTTCAGCTCTTGAGGTGGACCCTCTACCTTCACGCAATTTCATAAAGTCTATACACGTCCCGAAGGGCCCATATAGGGTGTGAGACAAGTCTCAGTAGGATACCACCCAAGGGTGCGTACCTAATATAAGTGTTTCAGAAGACATGCTTATATAAGAATATTAGTAAATAGTACAAAGCCCAAAAGTAAACACAAACTCCACTGGTTCTCAGTAGCCACCAGGAAGTGTCACCTGCTACAGCCAACGTCGAAATCTCTGGTCTGTAGCCCGACACCTTGTGCCACATGACACCATGTGTCTCAAGTACTGATGCCCCGAAGGCACACCCAACAATCTTAACCCAGCTCGGAGGCTCTACCTTCTCATGGCACAACATCCGGAGGAACAACGATACCTGTCCTCATATAATAACTGGAGGGACAGCGATGTCTGCCCCCAAATAACGGAGAGCCTCTGCCCCCAACCTGACCACCTCATTGCTGTCTCCTAAAGGCTCAACACCTCCCACGTGGCTTCCTATGGCAAGCACCCCCAAACCAAAAATACTTAACTGCATCTACCGGGGCCTCTACCCAGCGAGTGGTCGTACCACCTCATCTTGGAGTCTATCTATGTGCACATGACTCAAAAGTACCTGGTGAGCGGTAATCACCTCAATAAGTTCCCAAGCCATAACATCGTGACACTGCGTGTCCCTGAAAACCTGTCGCTCAAGTCTAATGGACACGCCATCTAAGTAACCTGGGCCAAGCCCAACCCGACAGTCCAACTGCCTCAATCGACATCGGTGATGCCCAATACCATGGTAGAAACCACCCAAAGTAAACCGGGAAATGCCTCAACCTGTGACTCCCATCACCCAATAATATATTCGGGCCACGCCCAACACAACTCAATAGTTCTAAAATAACAATATCACACATTTCATAACTATACCCAAGCATCACTTTAAACAGGAAATTACTAAACAGTTAAATTGTACTAACTTCTGTTGTCTCATACCAGCACCTAACTCATTCATAATTTAACAATTAAACTCAATAGTTTATCTCAAGATATTCAATAAGCAGTCTAAACACAGCAGTTTGAATAATGGTCAAATTCATACACATTTCGGCACCCCCTTCCAAATTGCCCAAAATGAGCTATAACCTCTATCCCAGCCTCTCTCAATCGCAACATGGTTAGGGAATACCCATAGGCATCCCACAAACAGGTAATTAATCAAAAACAAATAAACAAGGTTTTTCCCAACACCCAACGTCGCGTCCGAAGGTCGCAACCCCGAAAAGTCTACGAAAACATGAAAGAATGTATGCACCACCCACCTCGTACTCGTACGATGACACTCCTTTGATATCAGCCTCTGAATCGTTCTAAATCGCGGTGGATCTACATTTCCATCAAATCCCAGAAATTACATTCGGATGGAATCTGCGGAGAAACAGGCGAGGAATCAACGACGAAGAAGGGTGCATGGGGTTAGCCTTTACAATGTGGTCCCGCTTCCACTGACAGATCAAAGAATAGAGGTTGTACGATGGATCTAGGAGGATTTGTGTTCGCGGTGGTCTTTTGGACGGACTATTCGTCGATTGGGAGAGAAGAAGACGTTTTCAGAAATAAGACGCGACGACCTCCCGCTCCCACAAATAAAAAAATAAACGACATGTATTTCAAGACTACACGCCATGTAGATGACCTTTCCATACTTTTACTTAAGAGAATTATAGTTCACGGCTTGGACCGTGTACGCGGTCAACACACGGCCAGGGACTCAGCACAGAACGAAATGTACTTGGCATGTTAAGGAAGACTACACGCCGTGTAGATGGAAATTTTCACAGGGGCACCACACGACATGTATATGGTCCCAGACAGGGTTTCACATGTATAGCTGATACACGGCCTATACTTGGGAGTACAAGACGTGTAGTTTGTATATTTCCATAAACTTCCCAGATTTCTCAAAATTAGCAAAAAATTTGTAAAAAAAGCAGAAAATTCAAACAGGGTTTGAAAATTTAACCCATTTTAAAAAAAACGGGTTCTTACAAACTCCCCACCATAACGTAGATCGTCCCTGAGCACCGGAATGAAACCCAGAGATGGTACCGAACGTACCACCCCGACCAAAGTAACCTAGACTTCCCCGGTCTCAAAGGTCTTGACTAAATTTTTCAAGGGCTCCCCACCTTAGGAATTGCCTACTTGGTCTTTACCCGAAGCGAATCTCAAAGCAATCAAAATAATAAAAAAAGGCCCAAAGTCCTATTTCCCAGACCCATGGTTCCTCCCATGACGCATCATCACCCCTACACCTCCTCAGTGCCCATATGTCGCTTTTGACACCCAGCATAACCCTCAACGCATTGGTGTCCGCCTCCAAGAGGTCCTACATCTCATAGATACTCCCATCAAAACCTGGTGCCTTGCATGTCAAGTAACCCACATCCATGATGCCCCGATGCCCATGACACCTCACGTAACCTGCATCCTTGATGCTCCAGATGATATGCATCACAAATATATAAATAAAATATATAACGCATTCGATATGATACCAATCCCACTAACTAGCATCTAGTCAGTCCACAGGTATCCTGTGCATCTCGTGCACTCAACCAGACATGCCTCAAGGGGATATGCCAAAAGAAAGAAAGGAAAATCACGGCCACACTCGCGGTGTGCCTGCCACCATCGTCGGCTAACCAGCCTGCTCAATCCCTGGAAGCTTCACAACGTGCACCTGTTCTGAATCAGAGTTGGCTGATGCCTGACCTCCCTGCAGTGCTGCTCCAGTCACCAGACACTGACCCCTCTACCGGGTCCCACAATCCCTATCACGTCCTCCACGCACCGTAGAACCTCGACTAACCACTCCTGGTACCAAACCTAAACCAACACATGATGCCACAGTCTATCCCATTCCCTGTCTGTCGGCTGTCTGAGAAGGCTGCCTGCAAAACCTCTATAGATGCTCGACATATCCACATGCCCAGCACTCCTTCAAAGGACTATCGCACTGAGCCCAAACATGTCCTGGCTTTCCACATCAAAAGAAAACCACCGTTGAACTGCCACATGGTGGCCTAGCTGAGTCCTTGTCCTGTCCACCCTGTTGGAACTCATCTCTCCCCCGCTTCCTGCTATCCAAACCATCACCTGAAGCTGTCGCCCTGCCAATATGGGGCCTACCCTCTGGTCTCCCTCTGCTATAAGATCCTGGTTCATCACCTTGGAGAAGGAACCTATCCTGAAGATGTTCACCTGGACCCGTATGGCGTGTCGTAAGCCATCCTCGAAGCGCCTCACCCTAGTTGTGTCATCGCTTACCATACTAGGTGAAAAACGAGATAAATCTATGAAGGTAGCTGCGTAGACCATGACAGACATCTATCCCTACTGAATACTCAAGAATCCTGATCTCTCTCTTCCCTTAGTGTCTCTAGATAAAAGTTCTCAAAGAACCGGTCCTCGAAGTCCTTCCATGCTAGTCCCTCGTGCCTACAAGCCTGAACCTGCACATCCCACCAATGCTTCACCAGTACTCTCAGCATGTACGTCGCCAGCTTGACCCTCCGCCCTGGAGGCGTCTCTAGCTGCTCGAAGATCATCTGCATACTCTCTATCTAGTTCTCAGCTGCCTGCGGACCACCCTCACCCTGAAAAAGCAGCGGGTGCTGCGACTGGAACTCCCACGTCAGATACACCATAGAAGGATCTGTACCCTGAGTACCTATGTTAATCCGGTTCAAGACACGTATCAGGCTAGCTCGGAGCTCCTCATCAAGCCACAGCCCGAACAACACCAAAACCAACTGCTGTCCTGCCTGCACTAGATCCTCAACCTGCTCCTGTCCCTGAGCCTGTACTTGCAGCTCGTGCTCTGCCTATACCGAATTCCGACCTGAATCCTACGGCACCATATCATCTTCTGCCTGACACTCCATCGAGTTGTGAGGGAGTAACCCACTGAATACCATAAATGGTCAGACAACAAAAATATATATATATCAATAGATTATACATAGATAAAGAAGGAAGTAAAAGGTAGTGCATACTACCACCCTTACTCCCCCCTCACCGCAACCCCTGCCCCACGACATCCTACTCTCATGGCCTCCTTAACCACCCTCAACAGAGCCAAGTATCAAAAGTACCTCGGCCCATGCCCGTCCTGACAACTGACGTTGCCTCAAACTGATGATAGAGTCGCCCAATCCCGAATATTACACTGCCTCAACCATAGTACCTGCCTGCTCTCATAAGAGCCAGACCCAAATATCCCGCAACATGAAATTCTGAAAATATATAAAGTATGGCACATCAAATTTCAACTAACAAGCAATTCTATCAAGAATTTCACCTATTCAAGTTTTATAAGCAACAAATCATGGAAATTGATTATATTCACATGATATTATCACTACATAAAGCATACGTGCAGTTATGAAATTGAAATACCCTAAAATGTTCCTATTAAGAGCCAAACAATAAGCCTTTCCATACCATCCATGGTTTTCATATCATAATCAATAACATCACATAACAAGTTAGCCACCGAGGTGGAAATCATATCAACTGTAATCTGAGAAAAAAGAAAACATCAATTCCCACCCATGGCAACTTGGTCCATCCCTCGTACCTAGGGATGTAGGCACCCAAGATCAAGCTAGGAACTCAGTTCCAGTAACAACCTATCTCCTTCCTACCATATCCCAAATAGTAAAATCAGCATAGAATAAATGAGAAGCCTTATCTCATTAGTAGTCAGCAAGATGATGCTACTAAATCCCAGTCAAGAAATCCTTTGATACCACTTTGTAACGACCCGGACCCGGCCAGCCACCCGAACAGTGCCGAACAGGTCGGGTTTCACTGATTTAGGCGCACCTCCCCTGAATGACAATGGCTGCCGACTAGAAGTGAGGGTCTAAATAGGTATAGTGGGGAGGCTATACCCTCCCAGAGGAATAAAATGGTACTGGTCCGAGTATAATACTAAAATGTACAACGGAAATAAATGATTCACCAGACTCAAACCAAACCCACAGAGTGGAAGCATATCCAATATCAATAAACCAGCGGAAGCAATATAGAAACAATAGTAATGGAAAGAAAACATAATAACATGCTGAAGAATACAAGCAACTACTACTATAAACAAACAAGGAATGCATCTAAAGAAAGTCATACAGATCAATATACAACGGCGCCAATGGATAACCACCAGTAGCTATAAAATAAAGTCACCATGCTGATATGGAAAGGAAAAAACTAAACAAAGTAACTCCATAAAGGCACGAACTCAAGGTCCTCACCAGTCTCCATGCCAACAGCACTAAAGTCCAGCTCTTGAGGTGGACCCTCTACCTGCAGACAATTTCATAAAGTCTACACGTGTCCTAAAGGGCCCATGTAGGGTGTGAGAAAAGTCTCAGTAGGATACCACCCAAGGGAGTGTACCTAATATAAGTGTTTCAGCAGACATGCATAAGAAAATCAGTAAACATTACAAAGCCCAAAAGTAAACACAAACTCCACTGGTGCTCAGCAGCCACCAGGAAGTGTCACCTGCTTTGGCCAACGTTAGAATCTCTTTTCTGTAGCCCGAAATCTCGTGCCACCTGACACCATGTGCCTCAAGTACAGACATTCTGAAGGCACGCCCAACAATTGTAACCCAGCTCGGAGGCTCAACCTACTCATGGCACAACATTCAATGGAACACTGATACCTATCCTCATATAACAACCAGAGGGACAGTGATGTCTGCCGTTAAATAACGGCGAGCCTCTGCCCCCCCCCCCCCCCACAAACTGAACGCCTCAATGTTATCTCCCGAAGGCTCCTGACCTCCCATGTGGCTTCCTATGGAAAGAACCCCCAATCCAAAAATACCTAACCGCATCTACCGGGGGCCTCTACCCAGCGAGTGGCCGTACCACCTCATCTCAGAGTCTGTCTGTGTGCACACTACTCAAAAGTACTTGGTGAGTGGTAATCACCTAAATAAGTTCTCAAGCCACAACATCTCTGACACCTCATGTCCCTGCGAACCTGTCGCTCAAGTATAATGGCCTCGCCATCCAAGTAACACTGGACAAGCCCAAACTGACCATCCAACTGCCTCAATTGACGTCCATGATGCCCAATCCCGTGGTAGCAGCCACCCAAAGTAAAACAGGAAAATCCCCAACCTGTTATTCCCATCACCCAAAAATATATTCAGGCCACGCCCAACACAACTCAATTGTTGTAAAATAAAAATATCACATATTGCATAACTATACTCAAACATCACTTTAAATAGGAAATTACTAAACAGTTAAATTGCAATAACTTGTGCTGCCTCATACCAGCACCTAACTCATTCATAATTTAACAATTAAACTCAACGGTTTAACTTAAGATATTCAATAAGTAGTCTAAACACAGTAGTTTGAATAATGGTACAATTCATATTCATTTTGGTACCCTAGGCCGAATTTCCCCAAACGAGCTATGAACTCTAACCCGACCTCGCTCAATCGCAACAGGGCCAGGGAATACCAAGTGGTATCCCACAAAGCAGGTAATTAATTAAAAACAAATAAACAGGGTTTCGCTCAACACCTGATGTCACACCCAAAGGTCACAACCCCCAAAAGTCAACGAAAACATGAAATAAGGTATTCACTACCCACCTCGTACTCATACAATGACACTCCTTTGATATCAGCCTCTAAATCGTTATAAATCGCGGTGGATTTGCATTTTTGTAAAATCCCGGCAATTTTGTTCTGATGGAATCTGCGGAGAAACAGGTGAGGAATAAAGGACGAAGAAGGGTGCGTGGGGTTAACATTTCCGATGCGGTCACACTGCCACCGACAGATTGATGAACGGAAGTCGTATGGAAGATCTAGGAGGATTTTTGTTCGCAGAGGTCTTTCGGATGGACTGTTCATCGATTGGGAGAGAATAAGACATTTTCGGAAATAAGATGCGACGGCCTCCCACTCGCACAAATAAAAAAATACACCTCGTGTATTTCAATACTACACGTCGTGTAGATGACCTTTCCGTACTCCGACTTAAGTGGAGTCCAGTGCACGGCTTGGACCGTGTACATGGTCAACACACAGCTTGGTACTCGGCACGAAATAAAAAGTACACGGCGTGTCAAGGAAGACTAAATGTTGTGTAGATGTAAATTTACACAAGGGCACCACACGACATGTAATAGGTCCTGGACGGGTTGTCACATGCCTAGCTAATACCCGGCATGTACTTGGGAGTACATGGAGTGTAGTCTGGAAATTTCCAGAAACTTCCCAGATTTTCCAATCTTCTCAAAATCAGCCAAAAATTTGTAGAAAAGCAAAAAATTCAAACAGGGTCCGAAAATTTAACCCGTTTTAAAAAAACCTAGGTTCTTACAAACTCACCAAATTAACGTATCTCGTCACCAAGCTACCGAATGAAACCTGGAGATGGTACGGAACGTACCACAGCTACCAAAGTAACCCAGACTTCCCTGGTCTCAAAGGTCTCAGCTGAATTTCTCAAGGGCTCCCCACCTTAGGAATTCCCTACTTGGTCTAAACCCAAAACAAAGATCAAAGCAATCAAAATAAACAAACCAGTACCAACGACCTATTTCCCAGACCCATGGTTCCTCCCATGACGCATCGTCACACCTGCACCTCCTCAGTGCCCACGTGTTGCTTCCAACACCCAGAGTAACCTTCACCGCATCAGTGTCCGCCTCCAAGAGGTCATGTATCTCATAGATTCTCCCATCAAAACCTGGTGCCTTGCACATCATGTGACCTGCATCAACGATGCCCCGATGCCCACGACACATCACATAACCTGCATCCTTGATGATCCTGATTCTATGAATCTTAAATATATAAATAAAATATATAACGCATCCGATATGATGCCAATCCCACTAACTAGGATCTAGTCAGTCCACAAGTATCATGTGCAGCCCGTGCACTCAACCAGACATGCCTCAAGGGGCCTTGCCGAAAGAATGAAAGGAAAATCACGGCCACATACACGGTGTACCTGCCACCATCATCTGCTCACCAGCCTGCTCAATCCCTAGAAGCTCCACAACGTGCACCTAGCCTGAAGCACAACTGCATGATGCCTGACCTCCATGTGGTGATGCTCCAATCACCGGCCACTGACCCCTCAGCTGGGTCCCACCATCTCTGTCACATCCTTCACGCACCGCTGAACCTTGACTACCCTCCCCTAGTACCAAACCTGAACCAACACCTGACACCACAGTCTGTCCCAGTCCCTGTCTGCTGGCTGTCTGAGAAGGCTTCTTGCAAAACCTCTCCAGATTCCCGACCTATCCACACGACCGACACTTATTTGGGGGCCTATCACATAGAGCCCGAACATGTCACGACTGTCCACACTGAAAGAAAACCATCGTTGAACTGCCACGGGGTGGCCTAGTTGAGTCCTTGGCCTACCCTCCCTATAGGAACTCATCTCTCCCCCGGTTCCTGCTGTCCAAACCATCACCTGAAGCTATCGCCCTGCCAATCTGGGGCCTATCCCTCTGGCTTCCCTCTACTATAAGCACATGGTTCACTTCCTCGTAGAAGGAACCCAGCCTGAAGATGTTCACCTAGACCCGTATGGCGTGTCGTAAGCCATCCTCGAAGCGCCTCACCCTAGCTATGTCATCGCTTACCATACCAGGTGAAAAACGAGATAACTCTATGAAGGTAGCTACGTAGTCCATGACAAACATCTCTCCCTACTGAAGACTCAAGAACTCCCGAACTCTCTCTGTCCTCAGTGTCTCTAGATAAAAGTTCTCGAAGAACCTGTCCTTGAAGTCCTTCCATGCTAGTCCCCCATTCCTACGAGCCTGAACTTGTACATCCCACCAACGCTTCGCCGGTCCTCTCATCATGTACGTCACCAGCTTGACCCCCCGCCCTGGAGGCGTCTCTAGCTGCTCGAAGATCATCTGCATACTCTCTATCCGGTTCTCAGCCGTCTACATACCACCCTCACCCTGAAAAAGCGGTGGGTGCTGCTATTGGAACTCCCGTGTCAGATAGACCATAGAAGGATCTATACCTTGCACAACTCTATCAATCCCTTGCAAGACACATACCAGGCTAGCTCGAAGCTGCTCATCAAGCCACGGCCCAAACAATGCCAAACCCGGCTGCTGTCCTACCTGCATTGAATCCTGAACCTGCTCCTATCCCTGAGCCAGTACTTGCAGCTCGTGCTCTGCCTGTATCGAATTCTGACCCTAATCCTGTGGCACTGTATCATCTCCTACCTGACGCTCCATAGATTCGTGAGGGAGTGACCCGCTGAATACCATAAATGGTCAGACAACCCATATATATATAACAATAGATTCTATGCAGATGAGAAAATCATTAGAAGGTAGTGCATACTACCACCCTTACTCCCCCCTCAACACAACCCCTGCCCCACGACATCCCGACCTCATGGCCTCTTTACCCTCCCTCAACAGAGCCAAGTATCAAAAGTACATCGGGCCATGCCCATCCTGACAACTCATGTTGCCTCAAACCGACGACCGAGTCGCCCAATCCTGACAGTTACACTGCCTCAGCCATAGTACCTGCCTGCTCTCATAAGACCCATACCCAAATATCCTACAACATGCAATTCTACAAATATATAAAGTCTGGCGCATCCCATTTCAACTAACAAGAAATTCTATCAGGAATTTCACCTATTCAAGTTTTATAAGTACACAAAGCATGACAATTGATTATATTCACATGGTATTATCACACCACAAAGCATACGTCCATTTATGAAATTGGAATACCCTAAAATGTGCCTATCAAAATACAAACAACAAGCCTTTCCATACCATCCAAGGTTTTCATATCATAATAAATAACATCACACAACAAGTGAGCCACCGAGGTGGAAATCATATCAACTATAATGTGAGAAAAAAGAAAACAACAATTCTCATCCATGGAAACTTGGTCCATCCCTCATACCTGGGGCTGTAGGTACCCAAGAACAAGCTAGGAACCCAGTTCCAGTAACAACCTATCTCGTACCTACCATAGCCCAAATAGTAAAACCAGCATAGAATAAAAGAGATGCCTTATCTCATTAGTATTCAGAAAAACGCTGATAGTAAATGTCTGTCAAGAACTCCTTTGATACCATTTTGTAATGAACTGGACCCGGCCAGCCACCCAAACAATGCCAAATTGATTGGGTTTCACTACATTAGCCGCACCTCCCCTGAACTCTAAAGGCTGCTGACTAGCAGCGAAGGTCTGAATAGGTATAGTGGGGAGGATATACCCTCTCAGAGGAATAAAATGGTACTGGTCCGAGTATAATACTAAAATGTGCAGTGGAAATAAATTACTCAGCAGACTCGAACCAGACCCATAGAGTGGAAGCATATCCAATATCAATAAACCATCAGAAGAAATATATAAACAAAAAAAGAAGAAAGTAAACAGAAAAACATGCTGAAGAATACAAGAAACTACTACTATAACCAAACAAGGCATGCATCTAAAGCAAGTCATACAGATCAATATACAACGGCGCTAATGGCTAACCAGCAGTAGCTACAAAATAAATTCATCATGCTGATACAAAATGGAAAAAATAAACAAAGTAACTCCAGGAAGGCACGACCTCAAGGTCCATACCAGTCTCCATGCCAAAAGCACTGAAGTCCAGCTCTTGAGGTGGACCCTCTACCTGCATGCAATTTCATAAAGTCTACAGGCGTCCTGAAGGGACTGTGTAGGGTGTGAGGGAAGTCTCAGTATGATACCACCCAAGGGTGCGTACATGATATAAGTGTTTTGGCAGACATGCTTATATAAGAAAATCAGTAAACAGTACAAAGGGCAAAAGTAAACACAAACTCCACTGGTGCTCAGCAGCCACCAGGAAGTGTCACCTGCTTCGGCCAATGCCGGAATATCTGGTCTGTATCTCGACACCTCGTGCCACCTGACAATATGTGTCTCAAGTACCGACATCTCGAAGGCACGCCCAACAATCGTAACCCAGCTCGGAGGCTCAAACTGCTCATGGCACAACATCCAGAGGAACAACGATACCTGTCATCATATAATAACTGGAGGGACAACGATGTCTTCCCTCAAATAACGGCGAGCCTCTGCCCCAAACCTGACTGCCTCAATGCTATCTCCCGAAGGCTCCTCACCTCCCATGTGGCTTCCTATGGAAAGCACCCCCAAACCATAAATACCTAACCGCATCTACCGGGGGCCTTTACCCAGCGATTGGTCGTACCACCTCATCTCGGAGTCTATCTATGTGCACACTAATGAAAAGTACACGGTGAGCATTAATCACCTCAATAAGTTCCCAAGACACAACATATCCGACACCTCGTGTCCCTGCGAACCTGTCGCTCAAGTCTAATGGCCTCGCCATCCAAGTAACTCAGGCCAAGCCCAACCCGACATTCCAACTGCCTCAACCGATGTCCATGACGCCCAATCTCGTGGTAGCACCCACCCAAAGTAAACCGGGAAAATCCCCAACTTGTGATTCCCATCACCCAATAATATATCTGGGCCACGCCCAACACAACTCAACAGTTCTAAAATAACAATATCACACATTACATAACTATACTCATGAATCACTTTAAACAGGCAATTAATAAAAAGTTAAATTGCACTAACTTGTGCTTTCTTATACCAGCACCTAACTCATTCATAATTTAACAATTAAACTCAACAATTTAACTCAAGATATTCGATAAGCAGTCTAAACACATCAGTTTGAATAATGGTCCAATTCATGCGCATTTTGTCACCCCTAGTCGAATTGCCCCAAACGAGCTATGACCTCTAACCCGACCTCACTAAATCTCAATTGGGTCAGGGAATACCCAAAGGCATCCCATAAAGCAGGTAATTAATTAAAAAAAATAAACAGGGTTTCTATCAACACCCGACGTCACTCCCGAAGGTCACAACCCCAAAAAGTCTACAAAAACATGAAAGAGGGTATGCCCCACCCACCTAGTACTTGTACGATGACACTCCTTTGATATCAACCTCTGAATCAGTACAAATAACGGTGGATATGCATTTCCATAAAATCCCAGCAATTCCATTCAGATGGAATCTGCAGAGAAACAGACGAGGAATCAAGGAAGAAGAAGGGTACGCGGGGTTATCCTTTCTGATGCGGTCCCGCTACCACTGACGGATCGAATAACATATGTAGTATGGTGGATCTAGGAGGATTTGTGTTTGTGGAGGTCTTTCGGACGGACTGTTCGTCGATTGGGAGAGAAGAAGACGTTTTCCGAAATAAGACGTGATGACCTCCCACTCGCACAAATAAAAAAAATACACGATGTGTATTTCAAGACTACACGTCGTGTAGATGACCTTTCCATACTCCGACTTAAGCAGAGTCCAGTGCACAGCTTGGACCGTGTACACGGTCAACAGATGGCCAGTGACTCATCATAGAACAAAAAGTACATAGCGTGTCAAGGAATACTACACGCCATATAGATGTAAATTTACACAGGGGAACCACACGACATGTACTTGGTCCCAGATGGGTTGTCACATGCCTAACTGATACATGGTGTGTACATGGGAGTACACGGCGTGTAGTCTGAAAATTTCTAGAAACTTCCCAGATTTTTCAGACTTCTCAAAATCAGCCAATTTTTTTTAGAAAAGCAGAAAATTCAAATAGGGTTGGGAAATTTAACCCATTTTAAAAAAACCAAGGTTCTTAAAAACACCCCACTTTAACGTCGCTCATCCCCGAGCTACTGAACGAAACCTGGAGATGGTACTGAAGGTACCACCCCGACCAAAGTACCCAAGACTTCCCCGGTCTCAAAGGTCTCAGCTAAATTTCTCAAGGGTTCCCCACCTTAGGAATTTCCTACTTGGTCTAAACCTGAAACAAGGCTCAAAGAAATCAAAATAAACCAACAAGGCCCAACGACCTATTTCCCGGACCCATGGTTCCTCCCGTGACGCATCGTCACCCCTGCACCTCCTCGGTGACCACGTGTCGCTTCCAACACACAGATTAACCCTCACCGCATCAGTGTCTGCCTCCAAGAGGTCCTGTATCTCATAGATGCTCCCATCCAAACCGGGTGCCTTGCACATCATGTAACCCGCATCCAAGATGCCCAGATGCCCATGGCACCTCACGTAACCAGCATCCTTGAAGCTCCTGATTCTATGCATCTCAAATATATAAATAAAATATATAATGCATCCGATATTATTCCAATCCCACTAAATAACATCTAGTCAGTGCACAAGTATCATGTGAAGCCCGTGCACTCAACCAGAAATGCCTCAAGGGGCCATTCCAAAAGAAAGAAAGGAAAATCACGGCTACACCCGCGGTGTACCTGCCACCGTCATCAGCTCACCAGCCTGCTCAATCACTTGCAGCTCCACAACGTGCACCTGGCCTGAAGCAAAAATGCATGATGCCTGACCTCCTCGCGGTGCTGCTCCACTCACCAGCCAATGACCCCTCAACTGGGTCCCACCATATCTGTCACGTCCTCCGCGCACCGCTGAACCTTGAATACCCTCTCCTGGTACTGAACCTAAACCAACACCTAGCACCACAATCTTTCTCAGTCCCTATCTGCCGGCTGTCTGAGAAGGCTTATTGCATAACCTCTCTGGATGCCCGACCTGTCCGCACACCCGACACTCCTTCCGAGGCCTATCTCACTGAACGAGAACATGTCCCGACTGTCAACACTGAAAGAAAACCACTGTTGAACTGCCATGGGGTGGCCTAGCTGAGTCCTTGGCCTGCCCACCCTACTGGAACTCATCTCTCCCATACTTCTTCTTGTCCAAAACATCACCTGAAGTTGTCGCCCTGCCAATCTGGGGCCCATCCCTCTGGTTTCCCTCTGTTATAAGCGCCTAGTTCACTTCCACGTAGAAGGATCCCATCTTGAAGATATTCACCTGGACCCATATGGTGTGTTGTAAGCCATCCTCGAAGCGCCTCACCCTAGCTGCGTCATCTCTTACCATACCAGGTGCAAAACGAGATAACTATGTGAAGGTAGTTGCGTAGTCCATGACAGACAACTCTCCCTGCTAAAGACTCAAGAACTCCCGAGCTATCTCTGAACTTAGTTTCTCTGGATAAAAGTGCTCGAAGAACCTTTCCTCGAAGTCCTTCCATGCCAGTCCCTTGTGCCTACGAGCCTGAACCTGTACATCCCACCAATGCTTTTCCGGTCCTCTCAGCATGTATATCGCCAGCTTGACCCTCCACCTTGGAGGCGTCTCTAGCTGCTTGAAGATCATCTGAATACTCTCTATCTAGTTCTCAGCCGCCTGCGGACCACCCTTACCCTGAAAAAGCGGTGCGTTCTGCGACTGGAACTCCCGCGTTAGATAGACCATAAAAGGCTCTGTACCCTGCGCGCCTATGTCAATCCCATGAAAGACACGTAAAAGGCTTGGTCGGAGCTTCTCGTCAATCCATGGCCGAACAACACCAAACCCGACTGTTGTCCTGCCTGCATTGGATCCTGAACCTGCTCTTGTCCCTGAGCCTGTACTTGTGGCTCGTGCTCTTCTAGTACCGAATTCTGACCCTGATCCTGTGGCATAGTATCATCTCCTACCCGACGCTCCATCGAGTCGTGAGGGAGTAACCTGCTGAATACCATAAATGGTCAGACGACCCATATATATATATATATATATAACAATAGATTCTACGCAGATAAGGAAAGAAGTAAAAGTCAGTGCATACTACCTCCCTTACTCCCCCTTCACCGCAACCCCTGCCCCACAGCATCCCGACCACATGGCCTCCTTACCCACCCTCAACAGAGCCAAGTATCAAAAGTACCTCGGGCCATGATCGTCCCAACAACTTAGGTTGCCTCAAACCGATGACTAAGTCACAAAATGCTAAGAGTTACATGGCCTCAGCCATTGTTCATGCCTTCTCTCATTAGAGCCAGACCCAAATATCCCGCAACATGCAATTCTACAAATATATAAAGTATGTCACATCACATTTCAACTAACAAGCAATTCTATCAATAATTTCACCTATTAAAGTTTTATAAGCACATAAAGCATGGAAATTGATTATATTCACATGGTATTATCACTTCACAAAGCATACGTGCAGTTATGAAATTGAAATACCCTAAAATGTGGCTATCAAAAGCCAAACAACAAGCCTTGCCATACCGACCAAGGTTTTCATATCATAATCAATAACATCACAAAACAAGTGAGCCATCGAGCTGGAAATCATATAAACTGTAATCTGAGAAAAAAGCAAACAACAATTCCCACCCATTGCAACTGGGTCCATCCCTCGTACCTGGGGATGCAGGCACCCAAGCACAAGCTAGGAACCCAGTTCCAGTAAAAACCTATCTCCTGCCTACCATGGCTCAAATAGTAAAACCATCATAGAATAAAGGGAGAAGCCGTATCTCATTAGTAGTCAGCAAAATGCTACTACTAAATCCCTGTCAAGAACTCCATTGATACCACTTTGTAACCACCCAGACCCGGCCAGCCAACCGAATAGTACCAAACGGGTCGGGTTTCACTACCTTAGGCGCACCTCCCCTGAACGCCAAAGGCTTCCGACTAGAAGCGAGGGTCTGAATAGGTATAGTGGGTAGGTTATACTCTCTCGGAGGAATAAAATGGTACTGCTCCGAGTATAATACTAAAATGTGCAGCGGAAATAAATGACTCAGTAGACTCGAACCAGACCCACAGAGCGAAAGCATATTTAATATCAATAAACCAGCAGAAGAAATATAGAAACAACAGTAGCAGAAAGTAAACAGAACAAAATGATGAAGAATACAAGCAACTTTTACTATAAGCAAACAAGTCATGCATCTAAAGCAAGTCATACATATCAATATACAATGACGCAAATGGATAACCCGTAGTAGCTACAAAATCAAGTCAGCATGCTGATACGAAAAGGAAAAAATAAACAAAGTAACTCCATCAAGGCATGACCTCAAGGTCCATACCAGTCTCCCTGCCAATAGCACTAAAGTCCAGCTCTTGAGGTGGACCCTCTACCAGCACGCAATTTCATAAATTCTACACGTGTCTCGAAGGTCCTGTGTATGGTGTGAGACAAGTCTTAGTAGGATACCACCCAAGGGTGTGTACCAAATATAAGTGTTTTGGAAGACATGATTATATAAGAAAATCAGTAAACAGTACAAATCTGAAATGTAAACACAAACTCCACTGGTGCTCAGAAGCCACCAGGAAGTGTCACCTTCTTCGGTCAACACCGAAATCTCTGGTCTGTAGCCGGGCACCTCATGCCACCTGACACCTTGTTTCTCAAGTACCGACATCCCGAAGGCACGCCCAAGAATCGTAACCCATCTCGGAGGCTCAAATTGATCATGGCACATCATCTGGAGGAAGAAAAATATCTTTACTCATATAATAACCGAAGGGAAAGCGATGTCTGCCCTCAAATAATGGCGAGCCTTTTCCCCCAACCTGACTGCCTCAATGCTATGTCCCGAAGGTTCCTCACCTCCCATGTGGCTTCCTATGGAAAGAATCCCCAAACCAAAAATACCTAACCGCATCTACTGGGGGCCTCTACCCAGCGAGTGGTCGTACCACCTCATCTTAGAGTCTCTATTTGTGCACACTACTCAAAAGTACATGGTGAGCGGTAATCACCTCAATAAGTTCCCAAGCCACAACACCTCTGACACCTTGTGTCCCTGTAAACCTATCGCTGAAGTCTAATGGCCTCACCATCCAAGTAACCCAGGCCAAGCCCAACCCGACACTCCAACTGCCTCAGCCGACGTCCATGATGCCCAATCCCATAGTAGCAACCACCCAAAGTAAACCGAGAAAATCCCCAACCTGTGATTCCCATCACCCAACAATATATCCGGGCCACGCCCAACATAACTCAACAGTTCTAAAATACTAATATCCCACATTTAATAACTATACTCAAGCATCATTTTAAACAAACAATTACTAAATAGTAAAATTGCACTAACTTGTGTTGTCTCATACCAGCACCTAACTCAATCACAATTTAACAATTAAACTCAACAGTTTAACTCAAGATATTCAATAAGCAGTCTAAACACAATAGTTTGAATAATGGTCCAATTCATACGCATTTCGTCACCCCCATCCGAATTTCCCCAAACGAGCTATGACCTCTAACCCGGCCTCGCTCAATCATAACAGGATCATGGAATACCCAGAGGCATCCCACAAATCAGGTAATTAATTAAAAACAAATAAACATGGTTTCTCTCAACACCCGGTGTCATGCCCGAAGTTTACAACCCCCAAAAGTCTACGAAAAAATGAAAGAAGATATGCTCCAGCCACCTCGTACTCGTATGATGACACTCCTTTGATATCAGCCTTTGAATCGGTCTAAATCACGGTGGATCTGCATTTTCGTCAAATCCCATCAATTCTGTTTGGATGGAATATGAGGAAAAATAGGCGAGGAATCAAGGACGAAGAAGGGTGTGTGGGGTTAGCCTTTCTGATGTGGTCCTGCTGCCACCGACGGATCAAAGAATGGAGGTCATATGGAGGATCTAGGAGGATTTGTGTTCACAGTGGTCTTTTAGAAGGATTGTTCATCGATTGGGAGAGAATAAGACGTTTTCGGAAATAAGATGTGATGGCCTCCCGCTCACACAAATAAAAAAAATACACGGCGTGTATTTCAAGACTACACGCTGTATAGATGACCTTTCCGTACTCCAACTTAAGCGGAGTCCAGTGCACGGCTTGGACCGTGTACATGGTCAACACTGGGCGAGGGACTCAGCACGAAACAAAAAGTACACGGCGTGTCAAGGAAGACTACACGCCATGTAGATGGAAATTTACACAGGGGCACCACACGACATGTACTTGGTCCCGGATGGGTTGGAACATTCCTAGCTAATACATGATGTGTACTTGGGAGTACATGGAGTGGAGTCTGGAAATTTACAAAAACTTCCCAGATTTTCCAGGCTTCTCAAAATCTACAAAAAATTTGTAGAAAATCAGAAAGTTCAAATAGGGTCAGAGAATTTAACCTGTTTTAAAAAAAACTGGGTTCTTATAAACTCCCCACCTTAACGTAGCTCGTCCCTGAGCTACCGAATGAAACCTAGAGATGGTACCGAATGTACCACCCCGACCAAAGTAACTCGGACTTCCCCGGTCTTAAAGGTCTCGACTAAATTTCTCAAGGGCTCCCCACCTTAGGAATTACATACTCAGTCTAAAACCAAAACAAAGCTCAAAACAATCAAAATAAACTGAAAAGGCCCAACTACCTTTTTCTCGGACCCATGGTTCCTCTCGTGGAGCATCGTCACGTCTGCACCTCCTCGGTGCCCACATGTCGCTTCCGACACCCAGCGTAACCCTCACCGCATCGGTGACCACCTCCAAGAGGTCCTGCATCTCATAGATTCTCCCATAAAAACCTGGTACCTTGCACGTAAAGTAACCCGTATCCATGATGCCCCGATGCCCACGACACCTCAAGTAACCTGCATCCTTGATGCTCCTGATGCTATGCATCTCAAATATATAAATAAAATATATAACACATTCGATATGATGCCAATCCCACTAACTAGCATCTAGTTAGTCCATAAGTATCCTGTGCAGCCCTTGCACTCAACCAGACATGCCTCAAGGGGCCATGCCAAAAGAAAGTAGGGAAAATCACAACCACACCCACGGTGTACATGCCACCGTCGTCGGCTCACCAGCCTGCTCAATCCCTGGCAACTCCATAGTGTACACCTGGCCTGAAGCACAACTGCCTGATGCCTGACCTCCATGCGGTGATGCTCCAGTCACCGACCACTGACCCCTCAACTGGGTCCCACCATCTCTGTCACGTCCTCCGTGCACCGCTGAACTTCGACTACCCTCTCCTGGTACCGAACCTGAACCAACACCTAACACCAGAGTATATCTTGGTCCCTGTCTGTCGGCTGTCTGAGAAGGCTGCCTTCAAAACCTCTCTAGATGCATGACCTGTATACACACCTGACACTCCTTTGAAGGCCTATCGCACTAAGCCTGAACATGTCCCAACTGTCCACAATAAAAGAAAACCACTGTTGAATTGCCACGGGGTGGCCTAGCTGAGTCCTTGGCCTGACCGCCCTGCTGGAACTCATCTCTCCCCTGCTTCCTGTTGTCCAAACCATCACCTAAAGCTGTCTCCCTACCAATCTGGGGCCTATCCCTCTGGTTTCCCTCTGCTATAAGAGCCTGGTTCACCGTCTTGGAGAAAGAACCCATCCTGAAGATGTTCACCTGGATCCGTATGGCGTGTCGTAAGCCATCCTCAAAGCCCCTCACCCAAGCTGTGTCATCGCTTACCACACCACGTGCAAAACGAGATAACTCTGTGAAGGTAGCTGCGTAGTCCATGATGGAAATCTCTCCCTGTCGAAGACTCAAAAACTCCCAATCTCTCTCTGCCCTCACTGTCTCTAGATAAAAGTTCTCTAAGAACCTGTCCTTGAAGTCCTTCCATGCAAGTCCCTCGTGCCTACGAGCCTGAACCTGCACATCCCACCAACGCTTCACCGGTCCTCTTAGCATGTATGTCGCCAACTTGACCCTCCACCCTGGAGGTATCTCTAGCTGCTGGAAGATCATCTACATACTCTCTATCCAGTTCTCAGCCGCCTGCGGACCACCCTCACACTGAAAAAGCGGCGGGTGCTCCGACTGGAACTCCCACATCAGATACACCATAGAAGGCTTTTTACCCTACGTGCCTCTGTCAATCCCAAGAAAGACACGTACCAGGATAGCTCGGAGCTGCTTGTCAAGCCACGGCCTGAATGACGCCAAACCCGGATGATGTCCTGCCTGCACTGGATCCTGAACCTGCTCCTGTCCCTCAGCCTGTACTTGTCGCTCGTGCTCTGCCTGTATCAAATTCTGAACCTGATCCTGTGGCACCGTATCATCTCCTGCCTGATGCTCCATCGAGTCGTGAGGGAGTAACCCACTGAATACCATAAATGGTCAATGAACCCATATATATATATATAAATAGATTCTATGCAGATAAAGAAAGCAGTAAAAGGCAGTGCATACTACCACCCTTACTCCCCCCTCACCACAACCCCTGCCCTGCGACATCCCGACCTCATGGCCTCCTTACCCACCCTCAACAGAGTCAAGTATTAAAATTACCACGGGCCATGCCCGTCCTGACAACTCACGTTACCTCAAACAGATGACCGAGTCGCCCAATCCTGACAGTTACACTGCCTCAGCCATAGTACTTCCCGCTCTCTTAAGAGCCAGACCCAAAAATCATGAAACATATAATTCTAAAAATATATAAAGTATGGGACATCACATTTCAACTAACAAGAAATTCAAGTTTTATAAGCACACAAAGCATGACAATTGATTATATTCACATGGTATTATCACTTCACAAAGCATACATGTAGTTATGAAATGTAAATACCCAAAAATGTTCCCCTCAAAAGACAAAGAACAATCGTTGACATACCGGCCAAGGTTTTCATATCATAATCAATAACATCACACAACATGTGAGCCACCGAGGTGGAAGTCATATCAACTTTAATCTGAGGAAAAATAAAATAGCAATTTCCACCCATGGAAACTTGGTCCACCCCTCGTACCAAGGGCTACAGGCACCCAAGCATAAGCTAGGAACCCAGTTCTAGTAACAACCTATCTCCTGCCTACCATAGCCCAAATAGTAAAACCATCATAGAATAAAAGATAAGCCTTATCTCATTATTAGTCAGAAAAACACTACTACTAACTCCCTATCAAGAACTCCTTTGATACCACTTTGTAAAGAATCGGACCCGGCCACCCACCCGAACAGTTCCAAACGGGTCAGGTTTCACTACTTTTGGCGCACCTACCCTAAATTCCAAAGGCTTCCGACTACCAGCGAGGGTCTGAATAGGTATATTGGGGAGTATATACCCTCTCGGAGGAATAAAATAGTACTGGTCCGAGTATAATACTAAAATGTGCAGTGGAAATAAATGACTCAGTAGACTCGAACCAGACCCGCCGAGAGGAAGCATATCCAATATCAATAAACCAGCGGAAGCAATATAGAAACAACAGCAGTGGAAAGTAAATAGAACAAAATGCTGAAGAATACAAGAAACTACTACTATAACCAAACAAGGCATGCATCTAAAGCAAGTCATACAGATCAATACACAACGACACCAATGGCTAACCAGCAGTAGCTACAAAATAAATTCAGCATGCTGATTCGAAAAGGAAACACTAAACAAAGTAACTCCAGCAAGGCATGACCTCATTGTCCATACTAGTCTCCATTCCAACAACACTAAAGTCCAGCTATTGAGGTGGACCCTCTACCAGCATGCAATTTCATAATGTCTACACACGTCCCAAAGGGCCCATGTAGGGTGTGATACAAGTCTCAGTAGGATACCACCCAAGGGTGCGTACCTAATATAAGTGTTTCGGCAGACATGCTTGTATAAGAAAATCAGTAAACAGTACAAAGTCCAAAAGTAAATACAAACTCCACTGGTGCTCAGCAGCCACCAGGAAGTGTCACCTGCTTCCGTCAACGCCGGAATCTCTGCTCTATAGCCCAACACCTCATGTAACCTAACACCATGTGTCTCAAGTACCGACGTCCCGAAGGCACACCCAATAATCGTAACCCAGCTCAGAGGCTCAACCTGCTCATGGCACAACATCCGGAGGAACAATGATAGCTGTCATCATATAATAACTGGAGGGATAGTGATGTCTGCCCTCAAATAACGATGAGCCTCTGCCCCCATCCTGAGCGCTTCAATGCTGTCTGTCGAAATCTCCTCACCTCCCACGTGGCTTCCTATTGCAAGCACCACCAAACCAAAAATACCTAATCGAATCTACCGGGGGCCTCTACCCAGCGAGTGGCCGTACCAGCTCATATAGGAGTCTATTTGTGTGCACACTACTCAAAAGTACCTAATGAGCAGTAATCACCTCAATAAGTTCCCAAGACAGAACATCCCCAACACCCTGTTTCCCTACGAACCTATCGCTCAAGTCTAATGGCCTCACCATCCACGTAACCCGGGCCAAGCCCAACCTGACAGTCCAACTGCCTCAACTGACGTCCATGACGCCCAATCCCATGGTAGCAGCCACCCAAAGTAAACCGGGAAAAGCCCCAACCAGTGATTCCCATCACCCAACAATATATCCAGGTCACACCCAACACAACTCAACAGTTCTAAAATAATAATATCACACATTGGATAACTATACTCAAGAATCACAATAAAAAGACAATTACTAAACAGTTAAATTGCACTAACTTGTGTTGTCTTATACCAGCACCTAACTCATTCATAATTTGACAAGTAAAATCAACAGTTTAACTCAAGATATTCAATAAGCAGTCTAAACACAGCAGTTTGAATAGTGGTCCAATTCATACGCATTTCGGCACCCCCATCCGAATTGCCCCAAACGAGCTATGACCTCTAACCCAGCCTCGCTCAATTGCAACAAGGTTAGGGAATACCCAAAGGCATCCCAAGAAGCAGGTAATTAATTAAAAACAAATAAACAAGGTTTTTCTCAACACCCAATGTCTCGCCCGAAGGTCACAACCCCCAAAAGTATACGAAAACATGAAAGAAGTTTTGCACCACCCACCTCATACTCGTACGATGACACTCCTTTGATATTAGCCTCTTAATCGGTCTAAATCGCAGTGGATCTGTGTTTCTATCAAATCCCAACAATTCCATTCGGATGGAATCTACGGAGAAACTGGAGAGGAATCATGGACGAAGAAGGGTGCACGGGGTTAGCCTTTCTGATGTAGTCTTACTGCCACCGACAGATCGAAGAATAGAGGTCGTATGGTGGATCTAGAAGGATTTTTGTTCGCGGAGGTCTTTCGGATGGACTGTTCGTCGATTGGGGGAGAAGAATACGTTTTCAGAAATAAGATGCGACGACCTCCCGCTCGCACAAATAAAAAATAATATACTGTGTGTATTTAAAAACTACACATCGTGTAGATGACCTTTACGTACTCCGACTTAAGTGGAGTCTAGTGCATGGCTTGGACCATGTACACAATCAACGCACAGCCAGGGACTCGGCATGGAATGGAAAGTACACGGTGTGTGAAGGAAGACTACACGCTGTGTAGATGGAAATTTACACAGGGGCACCACACGACATGTACTTGGTCCAGAACGGGTTGTCACATGCCTATATGATACATGGCGTGTACTTGGGAGTACACGGCGTGTAGTTTGGAAATTTCCAGAAACTTCCCAGATTTTCCAGACTTCTCAAAATCACCCAAAAATTTTTAGAAAAGCGGAAAATTCAAAAGGGTCGGAAAATTTAACCCATTTCAAAAAAACCCGGGTTCTTACAATTAATAAATCTTGGTAATTCATTATATAATAAAGAATAATTTTCCATAAAAATATTTCTCAATGTGAATGAAAATTTATCAAAAAATATGATGAAGATTTCATGAAATAAACAAATTTTATTAAACATTATAGAAAATGGGAAATCATATTTATAAGGGATAAGATGTTAAAGTTTATATAAAATATGAAAAATTAAAAATAATTTTTTTAAAACAATTAGTTTTATATTTTTAAATAATAGAGATAAACTAATTTTTGTGAAACCAGAAATACCTAACAAGGAATTTTGGAAAAAAAAGAGAAACTGCAAAATCTTCCCTTATAATCTTGGTATGGTTGACTTGAAGTATCAATTAAATAGGAAACATAATGTTATATATATCCTTATTAAAATATATACCGAGTAATACTAATGGAAAAAAATTAAAAAAATGAGAAAATATTTATAGAAATATATATAGACAGCGTTTTAGAGAACATGTCTTCGAGAAATGTGAAATAGCTGAAAATATCAAAAGGAACCCATTCCCTGTGTTTTAGTTTTTCTTAAAATAATTCACTAACATCCTATATAGTAATGTTTAATTTACTAATTAATCTCTTCATATTTTATTTCCATATTATTTTATCTTCAATAATGCATTTTTATAATGTATTATTCATTTATTAAATTTTAATTTCCACATCAACATTTTTTATGTTGTTCGATTCATTATTCCAAAATTGTTTTGATGTACAGATAATGGTTCGTGATAATATTATAATGGTTAAATAATATCCATAGTTAATATGGAATTTTTTAATGTCTTTCCAAATATTTTGGATTTCAATGGGATATAAGATTGTTAAAATTCAGAGAATCAACCTATGAAAGAAATTGATAATTAAAAATTAATACGATTTATAACTTTTAATTTCATTAATATCATGAATATTGAATCAAAATAGAATCATATATGTTATTTTATTTGAATATTATGTTACATGAAATCATTAATTCCATATTTATGAAGATCCATGAACGGAAAAAGATAAATATAAAATTGAAATGTTTACTTAGGTAGTGTACAGCTTCCATAGGGGAAATGATGTTTCTAAAATGGGTTTTGAAAAATAAGAGGTAAACTAGTAGATATTAGAGTTATAAAACAATTAATGTACATCCAAACCTATATTTTAAATTCACTCATATTTATTACATTATGTTATATAAGGGGCTGTATAATAATCAAAATGAAAACATGGGATTGAAAAAATGAATTTGTGACATTTTGATGAATTGTGAATAAAATTTTTTATTAATGGAAATTTGTTACAATTTATTATTAAAAGATTAAAATGAACCTGACATAATCAAAATATAACCATTTAATAAAAAAAATTATAATATTTTAGTATAGAATAATCTCAAATAAGATGTGAAGAAAGGGGTTTGGGAACACGTACATTGATCTTGGTGTCTCCACCTTTAGATTGAGGCTAAAGATATTGAAGGAGGGTATTTTGGCCACAATACAGGATTAGGGATGTAGAAATGGGATTTAAAATATTATATTGTTTTGTTCCTTAAGAGATAATGAAATTTTTGAAGCTATACGGAATGGGCGGAGGAGTGGTGTTTATGTAACCAAGGTGGATAGGTATTTTAGAAAATTGTGTAGATTTTTTTTATTTAAGTCAAATACTATGAATATTAATGAATTATATAATTTTTATTGGGTTATGAGTAATAAAATTAGGTTTAATGTACATTTAAACTAGTAAAAAATGAATGGAATCATGGTAACAATAAATCAAGGGTAAAAAAATCATTTTTTATTATAAAAAAATACAAATTATGCATCAAAATTTCAATTATATGTTCATAAAATCAAAATATAAATTTTAAATAAATTAATTTACTTCTTAAATAAGTTTTTATCCAAGAAAATGTGTTTCAAAATTTTATTTCGTATTTATATTCTGATGATGCCATAAAAGATCCTGAATTCAAAAAAACTATATTATTTATTATTCACTAAAAAAGTCATAAAAATACCATTTAAATTACTCTTAAATTCTTCCAATATGTTTATTTTATAAATTTATCAAATTTATTCAAATTAATATTCTATCTATAGATATTAACAATTTAAATAAAATCATATATTATAAGTGGAAAACATTTATTTCAAATAAATATGACTTATTTTATTATGGTGGGAACATTATTATTAAATAGTACTCATTAATTATTATATAATTAATTATTTGTTCTTACATATTATTTATCAATTTTTTTAAATTATATATTTTAATTCTAAAAGTGAAATTACTATTTCACTAAATAAGTTAAACCATACATCATTGAAATTTATACTTATTTTTTCAGTTTTTTTATTCGAGAATTATTTTTAGTGAATTTTAATATTTATAAATTGTTATTTTATAGAATATAAATTATTTTTTTAGAGAGAAATTATTCCCATCATTCTAGTTATTATTTCAATGGTATATTATTATCCCTATCTATCATATATTATTCCAATGGTCATTAAACTTCTGATAAATACCTCTAATTTTCTTCATATATCTTTTTATCAACATTATATAATATTTAATTATATATCATTTTAAAAAGAGAATTTAATATCTGATACTTTGTTTCATTTTTATAGTATTTATTATATTGGTGTCAATTTTAGCGGTCTGCGATATACATGAATGTAATGTTGTAGTTTTCTTATTTTATTATTTTATTTCCCTATTGAACTATTTTCAATTCAATGGAATATATGAATACATAATATATATGTTTTTAGATTTATGTATTAAAATTAAATCATTCATGTGAATAATTTATAAAATATATTATACCACACATATTGGATAGGTAACAGTTTTTCATCTTTTAATTCTTGGTCAGTAACCTCTGCTAACTTGTAATAATGAACATTGACACGACACCATATATCATGTTGTTGGTAAGCCCCAATAAAAGTAATATGAATCCCAAATGAAATAAAAAGTTGAAGATTTCACTTGGATACCCTTTTATGAAGACTAAATCCATGGTTTCAACTTGTATAGGACATTAAATACACAATTTGTTTTGTCCTAGATTTATCTGTACATAGTCATGAATCCCCCTAGAAATATTTCATGAAATATTTCATCAATGTAAATTTGTGGGTAAAACATTGAGATGGTTCCACTTCTGACTCTTTCTAAGAGTGGTCAATAAAAAAGGTAGTGTAAACCACATCAAAAAATGTAATTTATATAGTAAGTGTCCCCAAATGAACTCAAAGTTTCCCTAGATTGTCCCTATGAGGATATGAAAGGGATTTATTTTCTCTATATCCATTTAATTTATGTGAAAATACAATACATAGGGATTCAAATAATTCCCTTCACTATGGGTAAGGATCTATTAATGAACATATTCTCTGATGATGGAAATAAGATGACATTATTAAATTACCCCTAATAATAATAGAGAAGATGGATTGCTCTATTGAAACAATTCATATTAACGTTGGCATGGTTTTTATTCAGAAGACTTCAAATTTTTCTAATAATTAGTCAAATAAACCATGATATTATATGATTCAAATCAATATCACAGACAAAATATATATAGATTAAGAAACTTTGTATCAATCTATGAGATCATTGTTGTCCTTAATAACAAAATATTTGTCTCTAATAGACATACCCTTGATGAAGCGGGTAAAAATCCATGTAACAATATAATGTTTTAATAATAGATCTATCCACCACCTCTATTAAAAACAATAATGATTAACTTGATGACACTCCCCTTTCCAATCAAGAAGGTATCTAATACATAATTGGGAAACACATACAAATGAATATTGTAACGGAAAACATTCTATAACCCATCACAACTATTTCAATCATGTCCCTCTGATGAATATGATTAATATATCCCATTTCTTAAATAACATATGGATTTCTTACTTTGAACTATAATTATATTATATGGGTGGACTATTGAGGTATTCCTCCTCATTTAGTTATTCTATTTAATTTCTATTGTTAAAAATTAACTTCATGGAATATGAATCAATTCAATGTCTCTATGGTGGGAGATAAATGATCAAATATGATTATGGATCACATTATTTTAGATGTTTAGTACCTCAACTATATTCCTAATACCATATCTCTAAAAAAATTCATATTTATGGTCTCTATCAAATTTTGGGATCTAAATTATTATTATTTAAATAATTATATTAATTTCATAAAACTAGAATTACATATCAATATGAAGAAAAATTTTATATCTCTCCCTTTATGGATGATTATCCCAAAAACTAATAAATATATATTGGACATAAGGAAGAGGTCGTCACAACCTTTAAGGAACCCTAAGGTTTATATTACAATCCTAAAAATGTCATCTGCATAAGTATTTGTATTTCCAAATTTCAACGGTTCATGCACTATATTTTTAATCCATTTTTGGAAAACAAGGGTAAATTGTGTGGATGTATTTTAGTCAATTCAAGAGTATACTATGACCGCTTTAAAGATATTATAGTGTTGTTGTCCAGGTTATGAAAACACAACTTGAAGATAAACCCATTAAAGATCAACTTATTATATCCACTATAAAATTACTAAAATTAATAATACATTATCAAGGTTTCAATTTTGATTCTAAACACCTATATAAATCCTTCATAATAGTCCTATATAAGAACATTTGGTGTAGAGGGGACATCAAGGAAGCCCCTTCGATATCTGTAATTTCACTACATTCATTACCAGAAAGTGTCTTCCATTTTTCAAGTCAACTATGAATGGTATACCATACCACACCTTATGTTATGATGATTCCCACACATGGAATGCATCATATCTTCTTGTTGGTCACACTCAAGTTATTAACTGCAGATCTCCTTACAAAAAAAATATTAGGTAAGGGAAAAATATTTATATATCCAAATTGATCATTGTTTGAATCTAAGAGATGATACAATCTAGCCAAAAAGAGTTTTCTTGTATTTAAAATATTGATAAAAATGATACAAAATTAATAAAAGCATCATATATCCATATAGTATCCTCTACATACAAAATGAAGTGAATCCCTTATGGATTGGGAGCATAGAATAATGATCTATAATACTTATATAGATTTACATCTACCTCATGACTCATAAGTTAATCGAAGGAATGGTGTTTGAAGAATTATAAGTAAAACATTTACCCATGAAATAACTAAATGTAGACACAAAGCATCTAGAGGATTTGGATTTCACTAATAATGAATCCTTATTAAAATGGGAGATATAATTTTACAATATATCTCAAATACTAACTATAAATATATTTAAACGTGACTCACCTTCCGCTACAATTTGAGTTAGCTTCCCTGACCTTCCATTACCATTCCAAAACCCCTATGTTATCAGAATGCTCAGAAATCTTATCAGTAGGTATTTATGTTCAGATAGTCCCATAGAGTTAGTCTGTCATCATGTGAATCCGTGAGTCTATGTCAAGGTGGATGTGTCAAGAGTCCCCTTTGTTTTTTTTGGATCACAATTTGTGAGGAGTATAGGTGCAAGCAGTGTGTGGTTTATGAGAATTTAATGGACTTTTATTATTCATGTAGATGGATGGGACATTCTTGAGAGGTCTGTTGTTGGGGGCATACATCGATGGTGGGCGGGGTATTAGGAAAATAGTTTTAGGTTGGTTATCAGGGATTCTAGAGTCCACCATGGATGGTGGACAATGGTCGTGGAAAGGCTATTGAGACTGGTTAAGAGGTTAGACAATGATAGATTGAAACAGGCGGAGAAGATAGAGGCTGGGAACCCCTATCATTATAGCTAGGCATGGAGAAACATATGAACAACAAGGTCGTGAACTACATTACTGAGGCTGATATGGGTTCTAGAGTGGGTAAGAAATCCATGTTACATCATCCCAATTTGAAGGTATCTTATGTGTTCAATCAACTAAGTTAGGATTTCATGAGTCCTTCCAACCTACAGAAGGGTGAGGGAAGGGCTCAACATGGGCATGGCCAAGGTGAAATTCAAAGTAAAATGAGTAATAAGGTGTTGGAATAGACAAATGGGGGGGGGGGTGAGAAGGTGTATTTTCATGGATCTTTTTCTGATGAATTAGGATTGGTTAGTGTGGATGTGTTTAAGGGGAAGTAGGGACCCACTACAGATGCGGCTGTTCCAAATAGAGGCAGGGTTATTTTTGCAGGGGGTTCAGATTTTTTGAATCACACTTCTGTTCATCTGAGAAACTGGTTCAAAGGACTTTCATAGTTTGAGTTGGGTTTAGATCCTGATATTTTAGGGGAGAATGTTGGAAATGGGGTCTTCGGGAAGGAATCCAATGGGAGTGAACATGGGCATTCAGCAGACAAAGCTTTAAGACCGAGGGCAAAAAAAATATTTAGGATGAGAAAGGGGAGAAAGGATTACTCCTCGTTACCTCCTATCCTGTTGATTCTCTATTAAAAAAAGTTAAATGAGAAGAAAAAACCATTGAGACATTGAGACACCTGATACTAGGGAACCAGGATGAACCTTCATTGGATTTTCTATTGAGTTCAGATGAGGAAGTGACTGAGCATGTAATGGTGGTAAATGCAACCGAAAAGGAGGCATCCATGATGATTGGGAGGAACCTCAGAGTGTATCTCAATGAGGGAAAATACGCATGGATTGAAAAACATGATCTCATTCTAGTAGGGGGATTCAATAAAAGGAAGATAAGAATTGAGGAGTACATACAATCACAGGACCAACTCACTTCAGTGTTTGAAAGGATAATGATGGAGGAATCCAACACCAAGGTTTTGACTTTATCCTGGAAGTTGTTCAAGGAAGAGGATTATGGTAACCTTAAGTTTCCCTTTTTGACATTGTTTAAATTGGATGTTACTTTGTTGGTTTGACTGGATTGATGTTCGAGATGTGTCTAGGATGATTTCAACTCTCTGTTTGGATTCTTTGAGAAGTGAGGGGTTTCGTCCTCAGAACACTACTTGGATTTTCTCCAGATGGGGATCAGAGCATAAATTCGTCACTAGAGCATGCCTTTTGGATCTGGATGGTGAGAGGTTTTGGATTTTCCATCCGTTCTATGCTTGTGCATCTCTGCATAGGACTGCTCACCGAATGGTTATTCTTGGATGAATCTTTTCATCCTGGTGAAATTTATGGGGAGGATTTGATCTTGTAGTTTGTTCTGGGATTATGTTTTGGTTTCCTACGGGTGTTTTTGGACTTTATGGTTCCTCACTTTTCCTGAAAATTGTTTTTGAAAATAAAAAAATGTAATTTTCAGTCAGTATGTTTAATAATTACAACCTTGGATTTATTTTGATCTCCAATTTTAAATATATTTTTCTTTATTATTACCATAACATAAAGGGATATACAAAAAAGGGAATTAAGATTTCATCATTGGCTTGTAGTTTTCCATATAAATCACAATCACCTGGATTAATATTAAAAGATCCATGGAGGTGTTTCCAAAAAATCAGTGGGGGTGTATTCCATCCTGAAGAAGGAGTCTATTTCACAAATCCCCTACACTAGATAACTAATATCACATCTTATCAATAATAAAATTTTTTTATATGTTATGTTGCTATAAAATTCATAATCAGAGTCATGTGAAATATTTTTTTACCACTCTTACTATCCCAGATCAATATGAAATAAACAAATATGATGAATATAAAAGTTTAGTATCTTCTTTTTTCAATAATGATATAATATTGGTGGATAAGGTTGACACCAACTAATCCCAAATACATTCCTCTTCACAGGTAGGAAAAAAAATCAACTAGATGTTCCTAATCATGGAAGATCTTTAAAATATGATACTTTCATTTGATCTATGAAAAATGGAACATATATATATATGGTAGGAAATATTTTCTTCTATAATGGTTCAAAAACCATGGATATAACATACATGAAATATTTTAATGTGGGTCTTCCATAGGTTCATTAAATAAGTTTGACCATTGATGTTATGAAATAATTCCACATAGTTAGAAGCAAAACCCATAAAATATTAACCACAATATCTCATCAAATTATAATTACTGAGTACATCTATACCTTTATGACACTAGAATGGATGTAATTATAGAATAAATTTAATGTGAGTAATATTCATTAAATATTACATAATTATCCCTTAGAATTATTTCCTGATAAAAACCAATATTCACTTTTTTCCAATCAAAATATATATTTCATGGGTCCACACACTCTAATAACTATTTAAAATCTCAAGCACAATATATTTTCCATCACCTCCTTCTCAAAATGGGAAAAAGAGGTACTATTTAAGGAGGTGTTGTATCGAATGTTCTTTAAAATACACTACAGAGGGTGAATTGAGTTCATGATATTTTATTCATATTGAGAACCACCGCCTAATAATTATGAAAATATTCTTATTTGATATTTATCAAAATAATATATGGAAAATAAAATCATTATTTATAGAAATAGACATAGATATTTAAAGTTCATTCTGAATAGAAATCCCCTGGTATATTGAACCAACCCTCTTCTCTATGAGTTTGGTGATTTTTAAATGACCAATCCTTTTTTACATGGAATTAAAATCATTTTTCTAGGTATTTCATGACTAAATGAAAATATTCAAGACTTATTAAAAAATCATAGGAGAATTCAGCTAGTATCCATAGAGGCTTAACAAATGTAATCCTTCTGGTTATTTTATTGGGAACCATTATGACAAGAAATGAGAAAACAATGAGTTTACTAGTGTAAATTTTTTTTGTAAGATACAACTAACAGAGGAAAGTATTGTAACATCCCAGGTAAATAAAGAATAAGGAATATTTTATATTTATTAATATTTGTGAATTAAATATTAATTTTACTTTAAAGTGGTTGATATGTTCGATAGCATACCCGATACGCAACAACGGGTTTCTTTGGAATCTTACGTTGTACACTAATAATATAATATTATTATTTTAAATGGTAGTTAACTCCTTGGAATTGTATTGGAAGGAATGAACAAAACTAACTACAATATGATTATACTTGTTTTTTAAATGTATTTACATTTATCCAACAAAAGTTAGAGGCTTAAAATGTGAATGAATCTAATTTTAAGCATAATTTACATTAAAAGGTCGATTTACCGTCTTTTAATGGCAAAACATTTTTAAATCTAGTTTTGGTCACTTTAATACATTCTATATAACCAAATAAAATCCTTCTTTAGAATGGGGACATCAAAATTTACTTAGTGTAAATTTTTGGAATTTTTCGAATAAAGTTCATTTTTTAATGAATAGTGAAAAATAATGTATTTTAATTCAAAAGTGACTTTTAATATAATTTATTTATATGGATAGATTATCTTTTTAATTGGTTCTAATGTGAAATTAAAATATATTTTTACCATTTAATCCAATTTTGTTCATTGGAATTAATTTCACTTTGAAATTGGACATAAACAAGTATCAATCTTTTGATAGTTATTGTTTCTTAAAAACACGCTATTTGTTTTAACAACGGGAATTGATTTTTATATTAATTAATGAAACTTATATGTTTTGAATTTAGAATAATAGACATCAATTTTGAATTCGGAATATCAAATAATTCTTAGGATGATTTTTTGGTATTTTTCTGAAAAAACATCAATTTTTGATGAATAGTGAAACCACTTTGTGGTAGTTAAAAAACTGAAATTTTCATTTAAATGAAATTTTACCACTTCTGTGAATTGAATTTAAAAAATCCTACATACATGGTTGTTATCAAGTAGTAAAATGTGGTTCATTAAGATGAAAATATTTTTTGGTGAATAGTAACTTTTGACTTTTATTTACCGCGATTAAAGGTAAATAAGGTAATTCAAGGTTAAAATAATATTATAATAATTCAAAATTACCTTAACACTTGTCCAAACAGTATTGGTTGAGTCATTTACGACCATGGGAATCTTTGGGATGATTTTGGTACCCCATTTATCCACTTGGGAGTGAAAATGACAATTTAGATTATTTAATTTACTGTAAAGACAAAATTGACATTAACAAAAATCTTTTAGTAATTAATTTTTTATGGTGTTATATAAGTCCTATTTTAGAATATAAATATTCTTTGGAAATATAAAACTATTTACTATATCATTGTATTTTTTTTATAATTTTTAGACAACAAATAAATTAAATTATTTATGACACAATAATGATGCAGTATTTGCCTCATTAATAAATGATTTAAATAAATAAGATTATAATGATTAAAATATTATCCAAAACATGTCCAATTCGTATTGGATGATTTTATTTAGAATATGAGTCATCTTATCCTTGACTGAAATGATTTTTGGACCATTAGAAACCGAATATCATTATATTATAAAATAATATTTTCACTCTTTCCTAAATATCCCCTCCTCTCCCTTATAAAAAGGGACCACTTCTAACCATTTCCTCACACCTCCCAAGCCTTTTGGATCATCCAAACTCTGCCCAATTAATCTCTCAACATTCGTATCCTCCTATTGTAGGCCTTACCTTAGGCATAATGCACTTCAAGAAGTCCTTTGGTTCATACCAAAGAGAGTTACCCAAATAAAAGGTAACGGTTTCTCTCAAATTGTTTTCTTTTATTTTACTTCTCCAACCACTAAAATCTTTTTATTTCCTTTCTTTTGTAACAAAACCAGTATCCTCAATATACTAGGATGTTGTTATAAGAAATATTCTAACTACACTTACACACACCTCCATCTAATGGATGAAGAACATAATGTTTTTGTGGATGGAAAACTAACGCCTCACGAAATGATTATTGTTCAATTACAACATACCACCTCTCATGGTGGCCATTATGATGGAACTGTATTTATATATAATATAGATTATGTTTATTATTTCCTTATACTTCTTTACTTACCATTTATATCATGCATTTATGGTTTCCGTAGTGGGTAAATACGATAATCTCATTTGAGGAAGTGCGAACTACCACCCCCTCAAAGTGATTTGATTCGTTAATGCCTTATGTGGGATGTATAATGGATGGAATTAATGATATTATATATTATATTATACTTTAATTATAATATAACTATGTATCATTATGTTTTTTTTCCTTTAAAATAAGAAATAGAAATGAAAGTAGCGTTCATGCGTACGTATGGCTTACCGTCTCCATGAACGGTGCATTTTATTTCTTACCTCTAAATGTTATGTACTATTATAAATACATGTATATACTAGATATATATGATATATATGATATATAAATCATGAATATAGTTCTGGATATAATGAAACTATGAACACATGAACAACAGGAAATTATAAGAAGTCCATTTTTGACTCAAGTACCAAATATCGACAAAACGAACATTATTAACTTAAATGATTACCTAATGTTTATAACATGGTAATAAATTATATGAAAGGAATAATAAACTTGAAAAAGGTTCGTAAGAATGTATAAATTAAATTTAGTTTATTATTCAGGAGATTAAATAACGATCGAGTCAAGTCGGACATTCGGTAAGGGATCTGACCTCTCTCTTTCTTTTCTGTACCCTCTTTTATGTCATTTCATTTATTCTCCATGTTCTTATGTTGGAGGATGTTATTTTATATTCACCGTACTGTAATTTGTATTTTCATATGATTAGATACCCTCTATTACTCTCATCAATTCATTTTAAGAATTTTTATGTGGCGCCGTTTGGCTGCCAAATTTTTGTAAGGGATTTTCTTTCTCACATTTAATTCCGTGAGATTTCCATTGTTCGCCACTTATTCATTACATGTGGTGTATTATGTAATGCCATTATATATATATATATTATCATTATTCTCATTATATTCATGGTATTCTGTTATTCATTTGGTTGTTATTAACTCTTGGTCATACGGCTCAGTTGATTACAACGTGGTAAAGGGTTTCGTCTCACTTTTTATTCTCGTGAGATTAATGCTATACTTGCCACTATTTCCTTTTGTGTGGTGTATGTACTGCACATGATTGTACTGTTTTTGTAATATAATCTCATTTATGAGTATTTAAATCTTCATTTGTTGATCTTTCTTTCACGTGGCATATGTGTTGTAACTTACCAAATCAGTAAGGGAACTCCTTAACCCAATTCCCATTCTTTGGGTTGATATTCTCTTTTTTATTAGTGTCATCATATGAATATGTGTGAATTACATTTGATTTTTTTACACTTAATATCCACTTATATTGGGTGTATTTATATTTTTCACACATAATTATGAGATTTATTTATCCTTAATTTAAGGATACCATCTTTATAAGGGATTTCATCTCAATTTACATTTCCTTTGAGACTTCATTATTTTTATGCACCAATTCACTCTTATATGGTGTATATACTGTCCTTTGACATATTATATCATGAATCCTTTTATTCTCATGATATTATAAAGTTATGACTAAATTTTATTCCTCATTTATTTGTATTGAAGTGTCTCTCATTTTGTTAAAAACTCTTTAACTAAAATATCGTTTTAAATGTTTTAAAGATTTATTAATCTAAATATTTATCTTCAATGTTCATGTTTTAAAAATGATTTTGGGATATATTTATATGGACATTAATGTTTTAAAATTATAATTTCATTAAAATCTTCAAATTGGTATGGGACACTTTGATTCAAAAATCTATTTATTAAATGTTTTAAATGGTTTTGGAAATGATTTGATAAAACATTGTTTATTTAAATATCTTGATTTGATATATTGGAATGTGGAAATGTTATATTTCCTTTATACATGTGTTATATGTAATGATTATGATATGGTTATTGGGAATTTTTTACGTATACGGGTGGTTCCATGATAAACCTATGGCGGTGAGCCTGAGATAGCTTTCCAATGCATTGGGTAACGTGACGGAGGTAAACATGAATGTTTCCCCTAATAGATTTAGGGAATATACATTGATGATTATTCCAACTGTGACTCCCTACGTATCTGTGATAGCTATAATGTAAGTTTCATATGGATTCCATAAGTAACCTTAATGATTTATGATTTCTATGTGTTATTCATAAATCTTATGATTTTGTAAGGTATGTTATGATTGAAAAGTATTGGTTTCATGGATTTGTAATTATTGAATGGATAATGTTTTCTTTCCTTATTTTATAACCCTAACTGAGCTTTTTATGCTCATACCATGTTTTTGAAATATTTTTCACAGAAATTAAATATGAATAGGGTCAAGGAATGGATCAAGGAAAAGTCATGCTGTCTAAAACATGGAACTAGACATGTTTCTTTTCAACAGTTTTTATTTTATGATAAAATGGATACTGAGTAGTATTGTCTACATGTAATATTCATGTTTTTACGTATTAGTTATGGCCTAATTCTCTAAAACTCTAAACTTGAAAAGATCCTCAATGTGAATTATTCATTTAATTCAAGATTATGTAATGTTATAAGGTCGAGTCCTTGTAGTTGGTATCAGAGGTCGGTTTAGACAACTTTAGGGATTAGGAATTTTCGTTAGACATATGGTTAGTCCCTATCTATTATTTCAGTTAAATCCTTGTTTTATAACTTTTCAGATCAAGGAAAGTCACTTACAAATGGAAGGAGGAGGATCTCAAACGACATTCCTATCTCTTCCTGATGACATGCTTGGAATAATTATTGCAAAGTCATGTTCGGATGATTGTGAAAAATTTTCTAGCATACAACTCACTTGAAAGAAGCTGTTTGAGATATCAAACACCTCCACTATACCTCGTTGCCATAGTGGATCATGGGTTGTATTTAGAAAAATCCTATGTACACAGTATTCTCATAATTTCAAGAAAGGTAAATATTATCAAGGCATTTTCAAATATTTTACCTTATCATAAATTTTTATGCATATTACGATTTTAAAAAAGGTGCTGAAGAAGGAGACCCTTGCGCAAACTATTTATATTTGATATTAAAATATAGTCTCTCAGCACATACTTATGGTATTTTAAAAGGACCGTTAATTGAAAGTTTCAACTCAAATTTGGTTCAACTGTTTTATAGAAATCACGTTTTATCAGATGTTTTGAAATTATATGTCATACATTATTATTTTCCAAAACTTTTTTTCTGTGAACTCCCATATGACCCATTTTGTACAAGGTGTATTTGGGTGGAGGAAGAAAATGATTTTGAAGGATATTTAAATCATTGTTACAATGCATGGACCTTCTACCTATGTGAACAAGATGACGATGAAACCAAATGGACACCATGATCAAGGTATGATGTTCTTCATTTTGGGGATTGTTTTATTTTATCATTTGGTGGTGAAATAAGACTTCAAGAATTAAGATGTTGAGATCACAATGAATTTGGATGAAAATGAGAGGTATAAGGAAACCATTGAGGTTAAAACATGTTAGGGTTATTTTTGATTTTTATAAAAAGGACAACCCGTAGGATGGGTGACAACCCATCGCATCCGGAAAGGATGTAGGAATCGAACCCACAACCGAAGGGAGACAAGGGCTCATCGCCTCCCTCTAGCCTACTTGAAGTCCCTGGTTAGTATGACATATTTTTTATAGTAAAATGTTTTTATGGAATAAGAATAAGTTAATTTTTGGAACTTATGTTTTATCAAATGGATATACTTAGTATTGAAAAATGATTTAGTGATTAAGTGATAAAAGGTTGTTGTGGAAGGCGTTCTCTCTTTTGAGGAAACACTATGTGCCTAAGGAAGATAGAATACTATGGGATTTCTATTGTGGAATAATGGTTTAAATTTTATTTTGGAAGAATATATGTTTTTATTATGGACACATAATGATTTGATTTATTTATGAAAAAGATTAACCTATCACGGAGAATATGTGATTAGGTTAATTACTTTTCAATATGAGACTTTATGAGAAACATGTGTTACTTGGAGATAAATGTAAAGATATATCTTGGAAGTCAATGTAATTAAATCCTTATAAGATTTGTGTTAAAATTAAAGTATGTATTAATTTTGAATAATTTTAGGGACAATTGTTTATTGAATGGTCTTTGTTAAACTTTGGGTTTTAGTTAGACAAATGTTGGAGATTAAGAATAGTTTTCCTTTATGTAAAAGTTTATCTTTTTGGGGGATTATCTAATCTTATACTAAACTTTTTGGGTTTAGTTAATATCTAAAGACATGGGAAATATATAGTTCATCTTTTGTCGATTATGTGACTCTCTCGAAGTTGATTATAGCGCTCTTAATGTAAAACAAATTCATCCTGAATATTCATCCTTTGAAGAAAATATGAGTTTGTGTTAGAGATCCAGTAAAAGATGAATGTATAAATGACATTTAAGTAAATTTCCTTATGTTTTTTGTTAGGATCATTAATAAATTTCTCAATGAAAAGTAACTTTAAACAAAAACCTTGTCCATTAAATATTCATACTGGGGAATCAAAGACTGTTTAACCCACCACAAGTTTGTGATTTTCTAGTGCTTAAATTTCTCCTAAACATGTTTCCTAACACTCTCCATCAGAACATGACCCTTTGTTTTCTCCTCCATATCCACATTTTCATGGAATCTTAGTATGGGTTAACTCGGGTGACCTCTGTGCTTCTCTTTCTTTCTTTTAAAGCGATAGTTTTACTGACTCTTTTTCCGATGTGGGACTTTCAATGATGTTTCCGAGCCCTTTTTTTAAATTGTGAGGACACAATTCCCAAAATGGGGGAAGGATGTAACATACCAAGTAAATAAAGAATAAGGAATATTTTATATTTATTAATATTTGTGAATTAAATATTAATTTTACTTTAAAGGGGTTTCTATGTTCGATAGTGTACCCGATACGCAACAACGGGTTTCTTTGGAATCTTACGTTGCACACTAATAATATAATATTACTATTTTAAATGGTAGTTAACTCCTAGTCGTTGTACTGGCGGGAATGAAAAAAACTAACTACAATATGATTATACATGTTTGTTAATTGTATTTACATTTATCCAACAAAAGTTAGAGGCTTAAAATGTGAATGAATTTAATTTTAAGCATAATTTACATTAAAAGGCTGATTTACCACCTTTTAATGGAGAACCCTTTTTAAATCTAGTTTTGGTCACTTTAATACATTCTATATAACCAAATAAAATCCTTATTTATAATGGGGACATCAAAATTTACTTCGGGTAAATTTTTGGAATTTTTCAGATAAAGTTCATTTTTAATGAATAGTGAAAAATATTGTATTTTAATTCAAGAGTACCTTTAAATATAATTTATTTATATGGATATATTATCTTTTTAATTTTTTTTAAAGTGAAATTAAAAAATATTTTTACCATTTAATCCAATTTTGGTCATTGGAATTAATTTCACTTTGAAATTGGACATAAACAAGTATCAATCTTTTGATAGTTATTGTTTCTTAAAAACACACTATTTGTTTTAACAGTGGGAATTATCTTTTAAATTAATTATTTCCACTTCTATGTTTTGAATTTAAAAAAATAGGCATCAATTTTGAATTCGGAATATCAAATTATGCTTAAGCTAAATTTTTGGTATTTTTCTGAAAAAATTCAATATTTGATGAATAGTGAAACCACTTAGTGGTAGTTAAAAAACTGAATTTTTCATTTAAATGAAATTTTACCACTTTTGTGAATTGAATTTCCAAAATCTGACATACATGATTGTTATCAAAAAGTAAAATTTGGTTCATTAAGAAGAAAATAATTTTTGGTGAATAGTAACTTTTGCCTTTTATTTACCGCGGTTAAAGGTAAATAAGTTAATTCAAGGTTAAAAGAATATTATAATAATTCAAAATTACCTTAACACTTGTCCAAACCTTATTGGTTGAGTCATTTACGACCATTGGAATCTTTGGGTAGATTTTGGGACCCCATTGATCCACTTGAGAGTGAAAATGACAATTTAGATTAATTAATTCAATGTAAAGACAAAATTGACATTAACAAAACTCTTTTAGTAATTAATTTTCATATGGTGTTATTTAAGTCATATTTTCGACTATAAATATTCTTTGGAAAGATAATAAGATTTACTATGTAATGATATTTTTTTATAATTTTTAGACAAAAATTAATTAAATTATTTATGACACAATAATGATGCAGTATTTACCTCATTAATAAATGATTTAAATAAATAAGAATATAATGATTAAAATATTATCCAAAACATGTCCAATTCTGATTGGATGATTTTATTTCGAATATGAGTCATCTTATTCTCTAACTCAATGATTTTTGGACCATTGGAAACCGAATATCATTATATTATAAAATAATATTTTCACTCTTTCCTAAAGAGCCCCTCCTCTCCCTTATAAAAAGAGACTGCTTCTAACCAATTCCTCACACCTCTCAAGCCTTTTGGATCGTCAAAACTCTATCAAATTAGGCTCTAAACATCCCTATACTCCTCTTAGAAGCCTTACCTTAGGCATAAGGCACTTCAAGAAGTCCTTTGGTTCATACCAATGGGAGTTACCAAAATAAAATGTAACAGTTTCTCATAAATTGTTTTCTTTTATTTTAGTTCTCCAACCCGTAAACTCTTTTTATTTCCTTTCTTTTGTAACAACACCAGTATCCTCAATATACTAGGATTTTGTTATAAGAAGTATTCAAACTACACTTACACACACCTCCATATAATGGAAGAAGAACATAATGTTTCTATGGATGGCAAACTAACGCCTCACAAAATGATGATTGTTCAATTACATCTTACCACCTCTCATGGTGTCCATTGTGATGGAAATGTATTTATATATGATATATATTATGTTTATGATTTCCTTATTCTTCTGTAATTCCCATTTATATCATTCCTTTATGGTTTCCATAGTGGGTAAATACGATAATCTCATTTGAGGAAGTGCGGACTACCGCCCCCTCAAAGTGACTTGATTCGTTAATGCCTTATGTGGGATGTATAGAGGATGGAGTTAATGATATTATATATGATATTATACTGGAATTATAATATACCTATGTATCATTATGCTTTCATTCCTTTAAAATAAGAAATAGAAATGAAAGTAGCGTTCATGCGTACGTACGGCTTACTATCTCCATGAACGGTGCATTTCATTTCTTACCTCTAAATGTTATGTACTATTATAAATACATGTATATACTGTATATATGATTTATAAATCATGAATATAATTCTGGATATAATGAACCTTTTACAACATGAACAACATGTAATTATAAGAAGTCCATTTTTGACTCAAGTACCAAATATCGACAAAATGAACATTATTAACTTAAATGATTACATAATGCTTATAACATGGTAATAAGTGATATAAAAGGAATAATAAACATTAAAAAGCTTCTTAAGCAAGTATAAATTAAATTTAGTTTATTATTCAGGAGATTAAGGAATGATCGATTCATGTCGGACACAAGGTAAGGGATCTGACCTCTCTCTTTCTTTTCAAGTACCCTCTTTTATGTCATTTCATTTATGCTCCATGTTCTTATGTTGGAGGATGTTATTTTATATTAACCATACTGTAATTTTTATTTTAATATGATGAGAGACCCTCTCTTACTCTCATCAATTCATTTTAAGAATTTTTAAGTGGTGCCGTTAGGCTGCCGAATTTTTGTAAGGTATTTTCTTATCTCACTTTTAATTCCGTGAGATTTCCATTGTTCGCCACTTATTCATTACATGTGGTGTATTGTGTACTTCAATTTTATATATATTATCATGATTCTCATTATATTCATGGTATTCTGTGATTCATTTGGTTGTTATTATCTTTTGGTCATATGACTCAGTTGATTACAATGTAGTAAAGGGTTTCATCTCACTTTTTATTCTCGTGAGATTCATGCTATACTTGCCACTATTTAATTTTTTGTGGTGTATGTACTGCACATGATTGTACTCATTGTGTAATATAATCTCATTTATGAGTATTTACATCTTTATTTGATGATCCTTCTTTCATGTGTGATATGTTTTGTAAGTTACCAAATCGGTAAGGGAACTCCTTAACCCAATTCCCATTCTTTGGGTTGATATTCTATTTTTTATTAATGTCATCCTATGAATATGTGTGAATGAGCTCTTATTGTATTACACTTAATATCCACTTATATTGGGTGTATTTATATTTGTCACACATAATTATGAGATTGATTTATCCTTAATTTAAGGATTCCATCTTTATAAGGGATTTCATCTCAATTTGCATTTCCTTTGAGACTTCATTATTTTTATGCACCAATTCACTCTTATATGGTGTATATACTATATTTTGACATATTATATCATGAATACTTATATTCTCATGATATTATAAAATTATGACTAAATTTTATTCCTCAATTATTTGTATTCAAGAATCTCTCATTTTGTTAAAAACTCTTTAACTAAAATATAGTTTTAAATATTTTAAAGATTTATTAATATAAATATTTATCATAAATTTCCATGTTTTAAAAATGGTTTTGGGATTTATTTATATGGACAGTAATGTTTTAAAATTATAATTTCATTAAAATTTTCAAAGTGGTATGGGACTCTTTATTTCAAAAATCTATTTATTAAATGTTTTAAAAGGTTTTGAAAATGATTTGATAAAACATTTTTTACTTAAATATCTTGATTTGATATATTGGAATGTGGAAATGTTATCTTTCTTTTATACATGTCTTATATGTTATGATTATGTTATGGTTATTGGGAATTGTTTACGTATATGGGTGGTTCCGTGATAAACCTGGGGCGGGTGAGCCCGAGATAGCTCTCCAATGCATTGGGTAATGTGACGGAGGTAAACGTGAATGTTTCTCCTAAGAGATTTAGGGAATATACTTTGATGGGTATTCCAACTGTGACTCCCTACATAGCTGTGATAGCTATAATGTGTGTTTGATATGGATTCCATAAGTAACCATAATAATTTATGATTTCTATGTTTTATTCATTAATCATATGATTTTGTAAGGTATGTTATGATTGAAAAGTATTGGTTTCATGGATTTGTAATTATTGATGGGATAATGTTTTCTTTCCTTATTTTATAACCCTTACTGAACTTTTTATTCTCATCCCAAGTTTTTGAAATGTTTTTCATAGGACTTAATGATGAATAGGGTCAAGGAATAGATCAAGGAAAATTCTTGCTATCTAAAACATGGAACAAGACGTGTTTCTTTTCAACAGTTTTTCTTTTATGATAAAATGGATACTGAGTTGTATTTTCTACATGTAATATTCATGTTTTTATGTTTTAGTTATGGCCTGATTCTCTAAAACTCTAAACCTGAAAAGATCCTCAATGTGAATTATTCGTTTAATTCAAGATTATGTAATGTTATACGGCCAGGTCCTTATAGTTGGTATCAGAGGTCGGTTTAGACAACGTTAGGGATTAGGAATTTTCGTTAGACATATGGTTAGTCCCTATCTATTATTTCTGTTAAACACTTGTTTTATAACTTTTTAGATCAAGTAAATTCAGTTACAAATGGAAAGAGGAGGATCTCAAACGACATTCCTATCTCTTTCTGATGACAAGCTTGCAATAATTATTGCAAAGTCATGTTCAGATGATTGTGAAACTTTTTCTAGCATACAACTCACTTGCATGCAGCTATTTGAGATATCAAACACCTCCACTATACCTCGTTACCATCATGGATGATGGGTTTTATTTAGAAAAATCATATTTTCACAATATTCTCATAATTTCAAGAAAGGTAAATATTATCAAGGCATTTTCAAATATTTTACCTTATCACAAGATTTTGAAGCATATTATGATTTTAAAAAAGGTGCTGAAGAAGGAGACCCTTGCACAACCTATTTATATTTGATTTTAAAATATATTCTCTCAGCACATACTTATGGTATTTTAAATGGACCGATAATTGAAAGTTTCAACTCAAATTAGGTTCGACAGTTTATAGAAATCTTGTTTTATCAGATGTTTTGAAATTATATGTCATACATGATTATTTTCCAAAAAAAAAAATTCTGTGAACACCCATATGACCCATGTTGTACAAGGTGTATTTAGATGGAGGAATAAAATGATTTTGAAGGATCTCTAAATCATTGTTACGGTTCATGGACCGTCTACCTACGTGAACAAGATAACAATGAAACCAAATGGACACCATGATCGAGGTATGATGTTCTTCATTTTAGGGATTGTTTTATTTTATCATTTGGTGGTGAAATAAGACTTTAAGAATTAAGATGTTGAGATCACAATAAATTTGGACGAAAATGAGAGGTATAAGGAAACCATTGAGGTTAAAACATGTTAGGGTTATTTTTGAGTTTTATAAAAAGGACAACCCATAGGATGGGTGAAAACCCGTCGCATCCAGAAATGTTGTAGGAATCGAACCCACAACCGAAGGGCGACAAGGGCGCATTGCCTACCTCTAGACTACATGAAGTCCCTGGTTATTATGACTTATTATTTATAGTAAAACGTTTTTATGGAACAAGAATAAGTTGATTTTCAGAACTTATGTTTTATCAAATGGATATACTTAGTATTGAAAAATGATTTAGTGATTATGTGATAAAAGGTTGTTGTGGAAGACGTTCTCTCTTTTGAGGAAACACTATATGCCTAAGGAAGATGGAATACTATGGGATTTCAATTGTGGAATAATGGTTGAAATTTTAGTTTGGAAGAATATTTTTTTTTATTATAGACACATAATGATTTGATTTATTTATGAAAATGATTAACCTATCATGGAGAATATGTGATTAGGTTAATTACTTTTCAATATGAGACTTTATGAGAAACTTGTGTTACTTGGAGATAAATGTTAAGATATATCTTGGAAGTCTATGTCATTAAATCCTTATGACATTTGGGTTAAAATTAACGTATGGATTAATTTTGAAGAATTTTAGGGAGAATTGTTTATTGAATGGTCTTTGTTGATCTTTGGTTTTTAGTTAGACAAATTTTGGAGATTAAGAGTAGTTTTTCTTTTTGTAAAAGTTTATCTTTTTGGGGGATTATCTGATCTTATACCAAACGTTTTGGTTTTAGTTAATATCTAAAGACATGGGAAATATATAGTTCATCTTTTTTGGATTATGTGACTCTCTCGAAGTTGATTATAGTGCTCTTAATGTAAAAAAAATTCATCCTGAATATTCATCCTTTGGAGAAAATATGAGTTTCTATTAGAAATCTAGTAAAAGATTAATGTCTACATGACAATTAAGTATATTTCCTTATGTTTTTGGTTGGGCTCATTAATAATTTCCTCGATGAAAAGTAACTTTAAACAAAAACCTTGTCCGTTAAATTTTCCTATTGGGGAATCAAAGACTGTTTAACCCATCACAAGTTTGTGATTTTCTGGTGGTTAACTTTCTCCTAAAAAAGTTTCCTAACACTCTCCATCAGAACTTGACCCTTTGTTTTCTCCTCCATATCCATGTTTTCATGGAATCTTAGTATGGGTTAACTCGGGTGACCTTTGTTCTTCTCTTTCCTTCTTTTAAAGGGATAGTTTTACTGACTCTTTTTCCGATGTGGGACTTTCAATGAAGTTTCCGAGCCCTTTTGTTTAATTGCGAGGACGCAATTCTCAAAAGGGGGGAAGGATGTAACATCCCAGGTAAATAAAGAATAAGGAATATTTTATATTTATTAATATTTGTGAATTAAATATTAATTTTACTTTAAAGGGGTTTCTATGTTCGATAGCATACCCGATATGCAACAACAGGTTTCTTTGGAATCTTACGTTGCACACTAATAATATAATATTATTATTTTAAATGGTAGTTAAATCCTAGCCGTTGTATTGGTGGTAATGAAAAAAAATAACTACAATATGATTATACATGTTTGAAAAATGTATTTACATTTATCCAACAAAAGTTAGAGGCTTAAAATGTGGATGAATCTAATTTTAAGCATAATTTACATTAAAAGGCTGATTTACCGCCTTTTAATGGAGGACCCATTTTAAATCTAGTTTTGGGCACTTTAATACATTCTATATAACCAAATAAAATCCTTCTTTGTAATGGGGACATCAAAATTTACTTTGTGTAAATTTTTGGAATTTTTGGGATAAAGTTCATTTTTTAATGAATAACGAAGAATATTGTATTTTAATTCAAAAGTGCCTTTTAATATAATTTATTTATATGGATATATTGTCTTTTTAATTGGTTTTAAAGTGAAATTAAAATATATTTTTACCTTTTAATCCAATGTTGGTCATTGGAATTAATTTCACTTTGAAATTGGACATAAACAAGTATCAATCTTTTGATAGTTATTATTTCTTAAAAACATGCTATTTGTTTTAACAACGTGAATTAATTTTTAAATTAATTAATTACACTTCTATGTTTTGAATTTGGAAAAATATACATCAATTTTGAATTCGGAATATCAAATAATTCTTAGGCTGATTTTTTGGCATTTTTCTGAAAAACATCAATTTTTGATGAATAGTGAAACCACTTAGTGGTAGTTAAAAAAATGACTTTTCATTTAAATGAAAATTTACCACTTTTGTGAATTGAATTTAAAAAATCTGACATACATGGTTGTTATCAAGAAGTAAATTGTGGTTCATTATGATTGAAATAATTTTTGGTGAATAGTAACTTATGACTTTTTTCACCGTGGTTAAAGGTAAATAAGGTAAATCAATGTTAAAAGAATATTATAATAATTCAAAATTACCATAAAACTTGTCCAAAACATATTTGTTGAGTAATTTACGACCATGGTAATCTTTGGGTCAATTTTGGGACCCCATTGATCGACTTGGGAGTGAAAATGACAATTTAGGTTAATTGATTTAATGTAAAGACAAAATTGACATTAACAAAACGCTTTTAGTAATTAATTTTTATATGGTGTTATATAAGTCCTATTTTAGACTATAAATATTATTTGGAAATCTAAAAATATTTCCTATATCATGGTATTTTTTTATAATTTTTAGACAACAAATAAATTAAATTATTTACGACACAATAATGATGTTGTATTTACCTTATTAATAAATGATTTAAATAAATAATATTATAATGATTAAAATATTATCCAAAACATGTCCAATTCTGATTGGATTATTTGATTTCGAATATGAGTCATATTACCCTCGACCTCAATGATTTTTGGACCCTTATAAACCAAATATCATTATATTATAAAATAATATTTTCACTCTTTCCTAAAGAGCCCCTCCTCTCCCTTATAAAAAGAGACCACTTCTAACCAATTCCTCACACCTCTAAAGCCTTTTGACTCGTCCAAACTCTTCCAATTAAGCTCTCAACATCCCTATCCTCCTCTTTGAAGCCTTACCTTAGGCAGAAGGGACTTGAAGAAGTCATTTGGTTCATACCAAAGAGAGTTTCCCAAATAAAAGGTAACAGTTTCTCTTAAATTGTTTTCTTTTATTTTATGTCTCCAACCCCTAAACTCTTTTTATTTCCTTTATTTTGTAACAACACCAGTATCCTCAATATACTAGGATTTTTTTATAAGATGTATTCGACCTACACTTACACTCACCTCCATCTAATGGATGAAAAACATAATGTTTCTATCGATGGAAAACTAACGCCTCACGAAACGATGATTGTTCAATTACATATTAACACCTCTCATAGTGGCCATTATGATGGAACTGTATTTATATATGTTATATATTATGTTTATTATTTCCTTATTCTTCTGTAATTCCAATTTATATCATGCCTTTATGGTTTCCATAGTGGGTAAATACGATAATCTCATTTGAGGAAGTGCGGACTACCGCCCCCTCAAAGTGATTTGATTCGTTAATGCCTTATGTGGGATGTATAAAGGATGGAGTTAATGATATTATATATGATATTATACTGGAATTATAATATAACAATGTATCATTATGTTTTATTTCCTTTAAAATAAGAAATAGAAATGAAAGTAACGTTCATGCGTACGTACGGCTTACCGTCTCCATGAACGGTGCATTTCATTTCTTACCTCTAAATGTTATGTACTATTATAAATAAATGTATATAAGGGATATATATTATATATATGATATATAAATCATGAATATAATTCTGGACATAATTAACCTTTGACCACATGAACAACATGTAATTATAAGAAGTCCATTATTGACTCAAGTACCAAATATCGACAAAACGAACATTATTAACTTAAATGGTTACATAATGTTTATAAAATGGTAATAAGTGATATTAAAGGAATAATAAACATGAAAAAGGTTCTTAAGCAAGTATAAATTAACTTTAGTTTATTATTCAGGAGATTAAAGAACGATCGAGTCAAGTCGGACATGAGGTAAGGGATCCGACCTCTCTCTTTCTTTTCAAGTACCCTCTTTTATGTCATTTCATTTATGCTCCATGTTATTATGTTGGAGGATGATCTTTTATATTCATCATACTGTAATTTGTAATTTCATATGATTAGAGACCCTATCTTACTCTCATCAATTAATTTTAATAATTTTTAAGTGGCGCAGTTAGGCTGCCGAAATTTTTGTATGGGATTTTCTTATCTCACTTTTAATTTCGTGATATTTCCATTTTCACCACTTATTCATTACATGTGTTGTATTGTGTACTGAAATTTTATATATATTATCATGATTCCCATTATATTCATGGTATTCTGTGATTCATTTTTTTGTTTTTAACTTTTGGTCATACGACTCAGTTGATTACAACGTGGTAAAGGGTTTCGTCTCACTTTTATTCTCGTGAGATTCATGCTATACTTGCCACTATTTCCTATTGTGTGGTGTATGTACTACACATTATTGTACTCTTTGTGTAATATAATCTCATTTATGAGTATTTACATCTTCATTTTATGATCCTTATTTCATGTGGCATATGTTTTGTAAGTTACCAAATCGGTAAGGGAACTCCTTAACCCAATTCCCATTCTTTGGGTTGATATTCTCTTTTTTATTAATGTCATCCTATGAATATGTGTGAATGACCACTTATTGTTTTACAGTTAATATCCACTTATATTATGTGTGTATATATTTGTCACACATAATTACGAGATTGATTTATCTGTAATTTAAGGATACCATCTTTATAAGGGATTTCATCTCAATTTACATTTCCTTTTGAGACTTCATTATTTTTATGCACCAATTCACTCTTATATGGTGTATATACTGTCCTTTGACATATTATATCATGAATCCTTTTATTTTCATGATATTATAAAGTTATAAATAATTTTTATTCCTCAGTTATTTGTATTGAAGCGTCTCTCGTTTTGATAAAAACTCTTTAACTAAAATATCGTTTAAATTTTTTAAAGATTTATTCATCTAAATATTTATCATCAATGATCATGTTTTCCAAATGGGTTTGGGATTTATTTATATGGAAATTAATGTTTTAAAATTATAATTCCATTAAAAGCTTCAAAGTGGTATGGGACACTTTGATTCAAAAATATATTTGTTAAATTTTTTAAAAGGTTTTGAAAATGATTTGATAAAACATTGGTTATTTAAATATCTTGATTTGATATATTGTAATATGAAAATGTTATCTTTCTTTTATACATGTGTTATATGTTATGATTATGTTAAGGTTATTGGGAATTTTTTACGTATATGGGTGGTTCCGTGATAAACCTAGGGCGGGTGAGCCCGAGATAGATCTCCAATGCATTGGGTAACGTGACAGAGGTAAACGTGAATGTTTCTCCTAAGAGATTTAGGGAATATACTTTGATGGGTATTGCAACTATGACCCCCTACATAGCTGTGATAGCTATAATGTAAGTTTGATATGGATGCCATAAGTAACCTTAATGATTTATGATTTCTATGTGTTATTCCTAAATCTTATGATTTTGTGATGTATGTTATGATTGAAAAGTATTGGTTTCATGGATTTGTAATTATTTAGTGGATAATGTTTTCTTTCCTAATTTTATAACCCTTACTGAGCTTTTTATGCTAATCCCATGTTTTTGAAATGTTTTTCACAGGACTTAAAGATGAATAAGGTCAAGGAATAGATCAAGGAAAAGTCATGTTGTCTAAAACATGGAATTATACGTGTTTCTTTTCCACAGTTTTTATTTTATGATAAAATGGATACTGAGTAGTATTGTCTACATGTAATCTTTAGGTTTTTATGTATTAGTTATGGACTAATTCTATAAAACTCTAAACCTGAAAAGATCCTCAATTTGAATTATTCGTTTAATTCAAGATTATGTAATGTTATAAGGCTGGGTCCTTATAAGTATTATCCAATACTGATGATTAGGAAAATAATGAATCTTAAGGAGAGTCTTCTAAAAAAATAGAAAAAATGATCAATGGTACGTAGTTATAAATAATGATAGTTCTTCATCTTCTCTAATAAAATATATAACACTTAAAGTGATTTTTGGAATAGAGTTATTGAATAATATAATATGATTCTATTTTTACATTTTTTCTTTTTATAAATGAGTTATATTAATATATTTTATTAATTTTAAAAATCATTAAAAAATTTCATATAAACACACAACACGTTGTCAATAAGATCCCAGATTTGAGACATGTCCTTTTCATGGAAATTCCTTAGAAATAATAAATGAACAAAAAATTATCTATGTACTCCAATCCTTTCTTTCTACTCCCCAATTATTATAATAATATTTACTATTAAGTAATAATCCATAATTTAATTTTTGTATGGTAGAAACAAAATCTTACTCAAGGGATTCAATAGAAATGAAGACATACTGCAAGGTGATACAGATGATTGCAAATCATTACATAGCTAAATTTCATATATGAATTCACATGGTAAAATTATCTATGTAGATAAATTCATATAGTTCTTCTTCATGGAGCTAGTTTTCCAAACATATCCAAATTTTCTACAAAAATATAAATTTTCTTCACATAGCTAATTTTCCCATGTAGCCTAATACACCTGTCCAAATCGATATACATAGGATTTATAATCATGTATACAAATTTAAAATAGCCAAATGGAACAACGTAGTTGAATTCTACACATATCCAATTCAAATAGCTTATTACTTAGTGTATCCAATTTATATATCCTATTGATCTATATATATGTTTGATCACATAGTTGATCTCATCAAGGTAAGTGATTTCTAGGTTGGTGATTTTTTGACATATTCCATTATGTAGTTGAATCCTTCAAATATGTGATTTACATATCTGAACGCACATGTATTCCTTTCTCCATCTATCAAATGTCTTGAAATAGATGATTTTTCTATAATTAAGAAAATTTCATCCAAACTATCAAAAAATATGAATTAATGCGATTTATTTCCAAAACACTTAATAATAAGATAATGCATGATGAACACAATCGAGAAAAGCCTCAGTAAAGTATGAAGGGTATTGTATATCATCAACACCAAAAGTACAATAGAAATTTTGGAAGAACATTAGTAGTCTAACTGGAGGGTAATATGAATTTAGTCATCACTTTTTTAAAGCCCAACATCATTAATAGATTCACAGTTATTGGTACTATCATTATTAATAATGGATAGGAAATATATGAATATGAGTTGAAAAATCTATATTCTAAAAATAATTATTAGTCCAATAACTCATCCAACTATTATATAGTAACCAATAAATATATAGAATATTATAACATGACCATATAAAATATCTTACATATTATACAAGATATAGAAACGAATATATGATATGATAATATTTTTAATGCATTATCATCATATTAAACAATAACAAACACCACTACCTTCATTATACCATATTCCCTGGGGTATTGGATAAAATTTGTGTTATTAATCTAGGATCAAATCCATTTACAATGAATGGATTATTTATAATACTGAAGATTAGAGGTGAAATGTTTTATTATAAAAATTAAAAACTATTACAAAAGGATGTTGTGATCCATGAATCACCTTATGGTTCACCAAAATCATGTTAAGTCTGTACTCAATAATAAATTCAACCTTGAATCATTCATCTAGGGAGAATTATATCTCTCTCTAAGTATATTGATATTACCAAGAATAACACCTCTAAAATTAGATTAAAAAAGTGATATTTCATACTTTACATAGTAGGTATATTCCAATGTAGCATATTCATTGGTAACCACATATGGGGAGTACAAAAAACCACCAACCAAAAAAATATTTCCTAGCAAATAAGTTCAATGATATTTCTCATCATGTTCATGGAATATTCTATACCACAAGATCATAATATGTATGGAATTCATTTCTTCCTATAGGATGTTAGGAGACAAGTATAGGTATTTATAAAATGATGTTTGGAAGTATAATAAATTATCCTTCTCATGTGACATCAAACTGTATATTGTGGTCCTTATCACATAACATTAAATTTTATAGTATGTAATTTTCTCAAAAAAGTAGAAAACTATATGAAGTGTTCATTATTAGATATTCATTAACTAAATTACATTTTTCTTTAACACGGGACGTAAAATTACATAGAGGCCATTTTTAAAATATTTATAACTATATAATTCCCACAAAACCTTAAACAACTTTATATATCCCTTGTCACAAGATCATAAATTTAACTACATGTTTCCTTTATCACAAGACATTAAATGGAATAAAACATCATCTTTCTTATGTATGACATTAATCTTCATAGAATCCATTCAAACCACTTAACCCATCATCCTATCATGGTACCCTAATATTCAACATTTTTTTATTCAAGAATTTAGTTCCATGATAATGTTTCTATATTCATACCATCGTAGTATGGGGATGATAATTTCATATCATGTTTCCTTTACCAAACTAACACGTATGCATTCCATAACTTTAATATATCTATGTGTGGTGTGAAAACTCTTCCCAAGGGATATGTATTGAAAAATATTCTTACAATATAAGGATCTACTGACAGCTTTTGTTCATTTTCATACCCATTCAACCATGGGTTTTGTATCTAAAAAATTAATGAAGTGTTTCATTCACCATATTTTCCACACTAGGATGTGACCTCCTCTTCCTATAACTACATGTGGCTTTTTCTAATTCCAAGAGTATATGTATCAAATATCATATATTTTATCCTTTCACTAGCCATCAGTTCCCCACCCTTACTTCCCCACACCCTCTTAGTGATCTTTCCTTTAATTCATTTCTAATGGTGATTATGTGTCACCTCGTTTATATGATTTAATATTCATCATATGTTAGGGAAATGAATACACCATTGGACACGTTGGTTCAATATTTATGACCCTAAAATAATATATAGGAAGTGTCTAAAATTTATAGAATTAGACTAAGAGAAACAAATTGCCATATCTCTATAAACATAAACTATAAAATATTATTAATCCAATCTATTTTACTGTAAACTATGAGATTCCAATAGTTCATGCCACATGAAATTAAACTAATATTCACTATATATTCATTTCCCCAAATCAAAAGTAGTATAGATTCAATGAAATTAGATTTATAATTTATTCAAATCGGTATAGTTTAACTTCAACTATGAAATTTACCTGATTTGGGTCTAATATATATATATTTCGTTAATATTGAAAAAACTATTTTTGATCTGAAATCAATCAACCAAAACATTGAAACACTACAGAGTTAATGTAGTGAAACTCTAAACATTAAGATTTATAAAATACTAAAATTAAAATTCATTAAAGTAGAAAGGAATATATAAAAACCATTTTAAGTTTAAATACCCAAATGGGAAGTCTGATAATGATCTAATATAGTATTACCCAATTTTATAATCTAGGGAAATGTTAAAGTCTGGTAGAAAAGGAAATTTACCATTTATAATTCATAATATTACTGGAATTCTCATCCATTTCAATTCAATTTCATTTGTGTTAGGTTAGTAACCCCATCATATAATTTTTCTATGAAAAAATATCATAATCCATGTGATACTTTAGTCTAATATCTTTGTCCTTAAACTGGGAACACTATATTTTTAACTATGTTATATTCACTAATACATCATTCACATAATGTTGGTCTATATTGTTTAAAAATAAAATTCATGTAAAAACTCTTGTTATAGTTTCCAAGACAATAAAACATATAAAAATGGTTACAAAACGTTACAAAAAAATTTCCCACACGTGGCTTTAGGGAAACCGGGTGGCTGACTTCTTGACACCCTTCGCTTCCCTAAAATTCCCCTCATGGAGTTTTTCTCCCTCGAATCCCTTCCCCCTTGTGGGGCGGCCCATGTTATCAGTGATGCTCTCATCCTTCATTTCTTCAGGCCACCATGAGTTGTACTGCTCCTTTTTCCCTTTTTGAAATAAAATAAAATTTATTTGTGGATAATATATTGAATACACCAAAAACCATTCTAATGATTAAGTAAAATCTATGGCATAAAAAATAATGAGGAACATATATTTCATGATCTACATCTATAATTATAAAAAAGAAAATCTATTGTCAACTATTTTAGTGGTTAAGGAACATATTTGAGCAATTCTTTTGTTCTCTATGTGCATGTTCTTAAATATTTTCATCAGGGTCATCTCATCAGGGTGGACATCCCCCCCTTTTGGGATGAGTTTCAAAATATTTAAATCTTATCAATTGTAATAATATAAAAGTTACTCTATTCAACATCGACCTTAGTCATATGTTCTAGGATCTTTTAGAAATTTTCTCATATCATTTTAGTCTACCAAGAAGATTTAATCGATGTGTAGATGTTATAAGGACCCAAGTTTTAATAAATCTTCCATCTTAAAAATATTTTATTTTACTGTTTTCTCCACGTGATGAAATAATCCCTAATAGAACCAAAGTATTTTTATTAATATAATTATTCACCAATGTATGATATATATTGAAAATGCAGTTAAGAAACAATATAACTAACTTATGAAGTAAATGTTTCATTGAATATTATTTCAATAAGTGCGGTTAAAAAGCTAAACATAATTTCCTATTCATAAAATGTAATTTATAAAGTGAATATTTTTCAATGTTGGTGTATTTGTGATCAAAACTAATTTTAACATAGTAACTAATATAAAAAAGTGATTTCTTATAAAAACATTATACATAATATTTTATAAATTTATATTAAATCTATGTTTATAAATTTCAATATGTGAATTTGAAAAAATTGAATTCATTTTTTAAATTAACATAAGAATATTAACTTGAAATTTGATTTCAAATTTTTTAAAATAGATTAATTTTTAAGAAATAGTGAGAAATACTATTTTTAACAATATGATGATTTATTGAAATTATTACCATATAAATATGAATGGAAAATCTATTAAACACTTCTCTGTGAAAGTTTTTTATTTAATTTTTGGATTTATAATTTATAAAAAAATAATTTAAAAACTCATATTTGACAATTTTCAATGTAAGTTATATTTTTTCAAGACAAATGTTTTGAAAATAATATACATTTAGTATTTTAAAATTTATTTTCTTCACATTCCTAGAATTAATATAAAAAATATTATATAAAAATTTGAATAATTAGGAATAAATTGTAGAATAATTATCATTTAATTTTCTACTATCACAGTATAATTAATTTGTTAAAAACTAGTTACCTCCATATATATGAATAGGGGTAAAAAGGGTTTAACTACAATGGAAAGAAATAAGAAATGTTTGAAATATGTGTTTGAATGGGTGTTTGATGACATTATAGACTTATAATCTTCACCTCCCCATTATTCCACAATTTTTATCTACTTAACTTGATAGTGACTTTTAATTATTGAAATGTGATGGATGTCTATACAAATTTCTTCCCTCTTTTGGTATAAAAAAGGGAAATGATATCCTAAAATCCCCTCACACAAAAACTCACTTAATTCATAAAAATAATATCCAACCCTCACCAATACATTATTATACACCTTTAGGAAGTATTTTATATCTCAAAATTCAATCCTTAAAATCTATATCCCCATTTCGAATTGATAAAATCTAATAAGTATGTTATAAATTTCTAACCACTACATTATTATTTATTTTTCATTATGTTCACTTATTCTACCTAAAATTACATTTAACAATATCAAAATTATAACATCAATATCATCAGTGTATTTTTTTATTATGGTTTTACATATATTCACCTCCTAACCATATTCTATTAAGGAAAACAAAAATGTTAATCATGTGGACATGTGGACTACTACTTACATGAGGATATGTGTTCTATTTTAATCACAACCTAATCAGGAATGTATTAAAGGGTAATTAATTAATTTTTTATGATTTATATATCATATTTATGTACCAAAAATGATATATTATGATACTTATTTCATTCTCTATTAGAAAAATAAAATCATCCTCTCTACGTGTGTGTGGACTATCGCCTCTATTGAACGACGCATTTCAGTTTTCACTCCTTCTGTCATGGATAGATTTACTAAATATTTGATGGTTATATTTGATATATATAGTAATATTCATCATTAATATGTTTCATAATTGATAATACAACGGTTAATAATCGTTATATGAAAATAAACCGATATTTGTGAATAACATAAAATTATTACATCACCATTTCATCTTAATGAAAAATGTGTAAAAATACCACATAATGGTATATTAACATTATTATATTTATAAAACATCAATTATAGTACCTTGAGTAGTTTTTAAATGACTATCATTGTTAAAAAAAGAATATGGACACAGAATTTATGAACCTTAAAATGGTCAATATTATTAACACCTAATTTTTAATAGTGATGATGAAAATATAATACATTGAGTGAATTGTTATTAATGAAGTGTATAAAAGGAAATATTAATGGATAAGGATTATAAGTATTTAATTATTTTTTCATATTTATGATATAAGAGGTTAATGAATTTTGTGGAAATCAATGGTTTTGGTAAGTAATTTAGTGACTCAAACTCCTTTCATTGAGTTATACAATTTTATATTGATGTTAATTATACCAAAATCTTAAATTTTTAATGATTATCTCTATTTTATTTCAATAAAAAAAATATTTTTTGATCAAAATAAACAAAAATGAATGTTTTAATAAACATATATATTTTTTACAGAGGATACCTTTTGGAAATAGTATTATAACTATGGATTTTACATATATGAATACAAAATTGTTTCAGGAAATATCTTTCAAGGATTTAGTTGTCATTTATCTATATATATATATATATATATATATTAAATTTTAAATGCCTATAAATGATTTATTTTTTATGATTCACCATATATTTTCTTATATTATGTTATTATTATTAGTGGACATGTTTTCAGTGTCAAATGATATAGTGAATGATGTTATTGTTTACAATTAGGACATTTTGAGAAACCTGTTTTATTTATATGCATTGTTTATAAAAGGTTATTGATTTCAATTTAGATTTTTTGTGAGCCATCATTTATTTAAATAGGTTCTTTATGAAATGAATACTATTTCAATTTTTATTTTTTATGAAACATATTTCATTTATAAATATTCTTAATAAATTGAGAATAATTTTTATTTGGATATTTTATGAGAAAAATTTTATATCCTTGTGTTATTAATGATGTCAAATTTGATTTATTTTTATGTGTAACATGTATGTACGGATGAATGATTAGTGGGGTACTATAAAACCCTCCAATGCATTGGTTAATAGTTTTTATCTCATGATATATATATTCATGAGTACATTTTAGTTACTCATAGGAAAGCGTTCACTAGTTTAGAGTTTATATCTACTGATATAGGTATTCAAAAGTACACTTTAGTATCTCGTAATCATGGTAAAGTATGGCGCTTCTCATAAAATTAATGTTTCCCTATGATAATGTTTGTGCTATAGTTAAAGGATGATATTAATTATGATCTTATGCTCTCACTATTCACAGTTAATGTTAAATGTCATAGGCCCTTTATGGATGTTATGTTTCTATATTGATATTTGTATATTTGAGTTTTTATTCCATTTCTATTTACTCCCACTATTCTATTATGATTATATATGAGGATGTTATGATATTTATCTTATACTCAGGTTTTTATATATTATTATAATCTCATATTTTGTGAAATGTTTATTCATCCCATAATTTTCATTTTACACACCTTATTATTTTTTTAATTCCCCATATTTTGATAATGATTCATACTAATAAGATGTATAGAGGGTTCTCAAGTATAGTTCCTTTAATTTTAAATGATCATGTGTATTGTAAAATTATAATATCATATAGCTAGTCTCCAAATAGAATTATCCAATTAGTCCTTCATATTGTTGTCATTTTTTAAATATAATGTTATAAATTATATAAAGGATGAAAAATAATTGAATATTTTTCTTAGGTCAATAGAGTTGCATATGCTCTATTTTTTTTGAATTTTTCTACTTATTCATCCTTTTATAAATCCAACAATATATATTCATGTAACTTTATTCATTATCACATACATTCTCAATCCTATATTTCCCCACTATAATAATGTTGAGGGCTTAAATGCACCTGACTTACCAAAACCCAAGGAGGTCCACATCTCTAAGGAAGGTAATTCCTAATTCTAAAAAGAAAAACCTTAGGCATATAGATGATGTATTTATATATATCGGCCAATACCCATCTAGTGACATGGACCAATTGAATATTATTTAAAATTATAAACAAAACAACCGTTGAAATTGTGATGAAATAAGTTCTTATGACCATCCAATAGATTTATAGTAAAATTCATCAAAGAAACATAAATCCAAATTCCAACTATTTATATAGTATGTACAATAATGGTGTAAGTGAATATGACAACCCAATACATTCAACGATCCATACCCAAGATGAAATCTATATCCAACATTCATTTTGACTCGAGTACATTTACTATATGATTTAAATATTTAATATATCCTGTTATAATAAGAATATAAAAACCCTAAATGTTATAAATATATGAATTATCCACATATTCATAAAAAATTACGATTCTTTACTCATGAACCCTCTCATATATGGGTATTCATTATCATTAAGAAAGAAAAATATATTCAATATCATTAATGTGATGGTAAAATAATTGATTAAATACCCGCATCTTAGTAAAAAAATCCTTGATTTGAGAACATCCTCTAGTTGAAAATAATATTGATTCATGATCCTCCTCTTGGTATCAAAATCCTCAATTCAACATCCTACAAATGATTAGCTTTCTTGGAGACCAAATCCTTGATTATAGATACACTTCAATTGAACATATTTCTATAGAGTTATATCTAGGAACCAACCTTATGTTCTAATAATATGGAAACCTATTATGACATACCAAAAAATGAGATTCCTTTCATTCTAAAAGAATCCAATTTTTTGGGTTGAATTTAGATTTAACAAAAAATGTGTTGTGAACTTCTTCATGAAAACTATGATATGGTCCTCAATTAATGGAATACTTCACTCGATGAAGAAGTCACATATATGATATTCATGTATTATATGATGGACCACACACTAAAAATATATATTATTAAAAAATTATACTCAATTTGGGTATATGGTAGTGATAAAATTCTATCAAAAAGTGGCCATGTATTCCATAAATTATATATGAAATTGTTACCCAAATCATTGAATTATTTTTAAAAGACCTATCCATTATTTTTTGACAATTAAATTTTACTCATATTGGTAATTTCCATGAACAAGGGTGTAAATATTTTTTTAACATCAATTTGAATGATTGTGAAGTAAAAATGGGCTCCCATATAATAATTTATAGTTATTTAATGTAGGAAGAAAGTATAAAATGTTCTTGGAGAAAACTAAATAATGATAAAAAAATCACATGCATCCACATACAGAAAATTTGTTTTATTTACATGCCCAAAATTCTAAAGTTGATGCAATATCCCCTTAGCTTACACCCACTTGAAATTGAATCACATTTTTTCATACATAAAACCATTTTATAACCAACAAATTAATACATCATTATATATCTACAGAAATAAATCCCCATATGTGGAGGAGCAGCAGTCATACCCTTTATTCTGTGTGTACAGAAATATATTACCCTTCCATGCATGTGAAATAACCTCATTCATATATCAATATCCAATATTAAAGCCTCATTGATTCCACATGTGTCCAATTGTTCCATGCTTACATGCATGGAAAATTATTTCATCACTATATCCTTAGGAAATAATATTTTTATGGAATTCCACATGTGGTTATCAACAAACTACAATCAAACCAAATTTAAATTTCATTTGTGTTCATTTTTACCAAATTTCATTCATTAATCATTTACATACTAGTACACAATACATTTACCATTAAATATCAACAAAATGAAATTATTCATAGGGATTGACCACATCGACACCCAATGAAACAATTTCATAAACCAAAAATCCCAAACACATGTGCATTCTATAATATGTGACAAATGAGTGAAATATAACTATTACAGGTTCATATCTTAAACTACAAATAAGAATTTTCTTTGTTGAATATGCCCCATGTTAGATATGAACATTAAACATACACATGGTATCCATGTGTGTAAGTTATAATTAAATACATACTTCTATGACTCTCAAAAAATAAGTAAATGGAGTAACTTATGCTACATACACACTCACACAAGGCCTCTAGTATGAAGATAACTAGTTATGACTTTCATGTCTTCATAGAAGTAAAATAACTCATCAGAAATTATAACTATAGTAAAAATAGTCCTTTTTTCAATCAATATGAATATACCATAAACACAACAATAGAATATGAAGGAATACATTCATGTAATCCACAACTATAGTACATTCATGAAAACCCCATTTAAGAAGGGGTATTCCCACTCTATGGATTTTAATTTACCCCTTTCTATCTTTAACAGACCATGGAGTACTCTGGAAATCCATGAAGGACATCACATAAATCCCCTATGTTCATCAATTAGCCTCTAAATTTTGGTCTATGTTTTCATAAGACTCATCCATAATATGTTCTTTCCTTATACAACTAGTTACTAAAAAACATATGGCATGTTCACCAATGTATTTTTGGGAAATTTTTATGTGAGTCCCAAAAATATATTTTATACCACCGTATAATTCCATATCATAGTTAAACTCTAGGATTTTCCATCCATTGAAATGATGTAAAATATTCTTTCAATGTAATTCCAATTTTTCTCTAATTTCCATTCCCCTAAAGTAGTTTCAACTTTTCTTCCCATTAACATCCATTATGAGATTGGGTTCTTTCATGGTTTAATCTTATTTAATCCCCAAATATTTTTTAGTTTTGTATGACACAGAATTATAATAAATTAATTCCTTGGTGTAACAGACCAACTCACGTAAACTCGACAAGACACCTGAACTAGACTATCAAATTATATGGGTAAAAATAGAAAGCATAAATCCTTCATGAATATAAGAAAACATGAAAAATAACTAGATTATAAAGAGTAAAATAGACATGATACCACAAAGGACATGAAATCCATCCCAAATAGGATAAAACAAATAGTATGTCATATCCCCACATCATTAAAAGACACCTCCAAACAAATCCAAACAAACAAAATGACAACAAGAGATGCCAACATTCTACACAATGCTCTTCACATTACCTGGATCCTATAATAAAACATATAAAAACACACAATCACACAAGTAGAGAGTGATCCCAATCCCATTAGTGAACCACCAATGTTTTATACAAATTCTAGTATAAAGAATGAAACAATTATAGATTTTGAAACAAAATTGTTTTACAAATAATTTTAATAAAATATATACAATTGTAAAATTTACCTCTTTTTCCATAAATTCATTTAATATTGTCAAACCATAAATATGACTTGTATAAGGGATAAGCATAGGTAATAATATCCATTCAATAGTAGGTGATCATATATACACATATCCATGAAACAACCAATCATGGAATGCTATGTTATATAACCTCATATAAAAACATATGAGAAATAATCCATGATAAAACAATTATTCTATAAATTAGCACAAATTAAAAATGACCAACCACCTCGTAGTAAGCTCTATAATATGGTACAATGCAAACTAGACACTCAAAATCATAAAAATGAATATACTAGATCAAATATATATCGAGTACTACTCATTGCTATAACAAAAAGTTACCTCTTAGTGGTGAAACAAACACTAAGTATACCCATTTCTATATCCTCATGCACCCAAGATTCCAAAATAGAATTTTCCATAATTCAATTCAAAATCCATGATCACAATTTTATAAAATGTTTTCTATACCATGATAATATACTTGAGAGTTTGAAAACCCATTTTTAAATTAAGGAAATCCTTTTTCAAAGTAATCACCCCTTTTAAAATACATTTTCTTTTCCAATAAAACATTTGAAACCATATATCACATCTAATCATTGAACAATCCATATTAATTTAATCATTAACGACATGCAATTCATCAAAATAACTAATTTTATAAAAAAACCTAGCCCAACATTGTATAAACCTAGATTCATTCGACAATGATTACTAGAATCTAAGAGAAAATCCATTAAAAGAAATGGAATTCCATGAATTTAAAAATGATAGATAGAAAACACTATCTGATAAAAAATTTAAAGACCAACTATAGCCGCAAAAAAAGTCAAAAAAGAACCAATAGTATTATGAACAAGGAGAGGAAAAATCCATCCTCAATAGTGATTAATCATTGAAAAAATCGGTTCGGATGGAAAAAAGTAATCAAAAATTACTTTATTACAATCCTCGTATTGAGAGAGGTTAGATTCAGGTCGAATGAATTGAAAATAATCAAATACACTAACAAAATACAAAAAATCGAGACAATTACAAGGCGTGTAATACTATTACACATCCTGTAACTCTTGAGTCACATATACGCTGGGAAACCTATCTCATTTTTATTAGAATTTAGATTTTTTCCATTAAAAGGCATGTACCTATTACATGATGTGTAAAAAATTCAATAAATATATCCAATTAATGGATTCTATCAAACTTCCATTACATGGCATGCACTTTACTTACACGTTGTGTATATGCCAAGAGAGAAGAATAAAAAATGTCAGAACTAAGAGGAATATACCATCAAATCCCTAACATCACCATTATTGTTATCCACTAAATCCCATCTCATCATTACTCAACCAATGAAAAAGGAAAACCAAAACAAAGTTAAAAACATTCCAGACTAAAAATTCAATGGGGGGGTGTTACGATCTCCCAACTATAAATGCTTTCATGCACTGGAAATCACCCAAGATCCTAGATTGAAAAAACATCCATCACCACCTCACCAATGACACCCTCTCCCATGTCTCAAGGATATCTAGTCCGCTCTGACACATTACCTAGAGTAGGGGATTACTTCACTATGTATCACCTTATCCTGGAAGTCCACTATCCGAACTAGAAACTCAACAAATGTGGTATCATGCACAAGATCAACAACATCCCATCTAATACCATAGGGAGGATCTGTTATAAACCTCATAAACTAGGAAACATGAAACATGTCATGGATAGCTTTCAAACCAGATGAATAGTGAAAATAATACAGCAACCTTTCTAGTCATCCCATAATTTCAATGGGTTCCACATAACATGTTTCCAACATACCTTACTTAGCAAAACTGTGATGTCTCAAACGAGGTGAAACTCGGATAAAGAGCTGATCACCAACCTTAAACTCCAGTGGCTGATACAAACTATCTACATAAGATTTTTGCTGACTCTATTCCATGTTAAAACACCCCTATGTCAACTACACCATCACCATAGTCTCATAAACAACACTTGGCCCAACCCAGGGCTGCACTCCCAAATCCACCCCGCACAAGGGAAATATACATGGCCACCCATACAAATCCTCACATGGATCCATCTAGATCCAATATCGATGACTATTTTTAGAGGAAAATTCAATAAAAGAAAAATTTATTTCTCAAGATACTCTAAAATCAAGATCTCGTTCTCGGAGTATATCCCCTAGAATCTGGATAACACCTTATGTCTATCCATCCATCTGTAAATGATAAGTTATTCTTAATTTAATATGCTAACCGATCACCTCCTAAAAATTATTCCAAAACCTTGGCGTGAACCACAAATACCTATCAAAAATATATACAGAGGGAACCCTATGAAGTATCACAATATCTTGGACATAAAAGTCCCCAAATGGTTCCACTTTTGTTTCTTCCTTGAAAGGTAAAAATGAGAAGATTTCATGAGTCAACAAACAATCACACATATCACATCCTTCCATGTAGGAGTCAGTGGAAAGCGAGTGAGTAAATCCATGGATATCTCATCCAAATTCCATATTGAAATAGGTAATGGATATAAAAAAACCCACATATCTCTGCTGCTCTGCCTTAATTCTCTGTAAAGTAAGGCCCCATGAAGCAATATCATCTATCGACCATCCCATCCCTTATACCAATATTGACACGTCGTGTCATGATATATATTTGTATCCTTGGGTGCATGGACCAACAAGAATGGTGTCCACTATCCCAAAACTAATTTCTCAAAGAAAGCAGAACAAAAAACTATATATAGAAATAAAAAATCACCACTAGGAGACCAAGACCACTCACCCAAGGTCTACCAACAACAATGTATTTCTCTTATAATGCCCATAAATTCTAAAATTAAAACATTATATTCGATATCTTGTATGGCATGCCACACCAATCTTGTAAGAGAGTATAATAGCTTGATACATTAAAAAATAATTAATTTTTAAATAAATTCAATATATGATGTAACTTGAACTGCATGAAATACTTTTTTATCATGTATTAAATGAAACCAAAACATTCTTTGATAGCTTGTGTTACATACAAGACTAAGTTTTACTGAGCAGAAATATATTATTAAAATATTATTAATTAATATAATAAGATATAACATAGACATTAAATTAGATCTTGAGAATATTTTTAAATAACTTATGAACATATATGGTTAACATAAATATAAAATTAATTAATTGTTTACAAATTAATAAGAAATAAATATGGAAAAAATTGAAAAAAAAGAAATTTTTTGATGCTCCTAAAGATGTTTTTTTCTTAATAAATTATATTAATTAAAATTATTTGATGATATTAATGAAATATATATGTTATAAATTCAATAAAATATTTTTTATATTCATTAAATTGTTTTTATTGGCATAAGATAAAAACCAAACCAATTTTAAGCATACAAACCAATATTTTTATAAAGATAGTTTTACCAACTTTTAGTGGATAACCTATTTTAAATCAAAATTTCCACAATTTTATTAATTTATATTTCAAAATAAAATTAATTTTTTAGTAAGAACATAAAAATTTTCTGAGGGTGACTTTTTGGCATTTTTTATGAAGTTTCATTTTCTGATGAATACTAAAAAATAATGAATTTTAATTCAAAAATACTTTTTTATCTAATTTAGATTAAAGTAAAATTATATTTTTCATTGTTTTAAAAGATTAATTAGATCAATAATATACCATTTAATTCAGTTTATAACATTGGAACTAATTTCAAATTGAAATTGGATATAAACACATCTCAAATATTTTAACATATTTACTTTAAATACTTACATTGTCATCCCATCAGCGGGAAGAATTTTAAATTAATTTCTACCACATCTATGATTATAATTTGGAAAAGTGGATTAAATATTATTAATCAGAATTATTTTTAATTTCTAATAAGGTTGACATATTTTATTACTAAATATAATAGTGAATGTGAATAAAATTAATTATAACGATTAAGAGGAAAATTTTCTTAAAAAGGGAATAATCCTTAAACATAAGGGCCAAAATCACCTATAAACAAGTATAAAATACATTAGATAATAATATTTTTAACCTATAATAAATTTTATAAAAAAGAATTTCATTATTTTATGCACTTATCATTGGAAAAACATGGGTGGAATTCCATTTTCAAAAATTTACACGAAGGTCACTCCTCCTCCGCTATAAAAAGGCACTCACCCCTCCCAATTATTCACACCTATAAAGAAATTTTGATCTCCAAAAATATTCTCAAAGAATATCACTTAATCCCTCTCTAAAAACTAGAATCATCACCTTGGTTTTAATACCAACCAAGGAATTATTTTGATATAGACCAAAAGGAGTTATTCTAAAATGAGGTTTCATTCTTCAATGATCACATTATTTTTACTTATTTCTCAACCCCCTAAAATATTTTTATTAAATTATTATATAATAAACTTTGTATACACAATATTATAATTTTTTTCTATGGATTATGTGTACACTTATAGATACATCTATCTATTGGGTAACAAACTTACTGTTCTTGTGTTTGGAGGACTACCGCCTTGCAAAATAATGATTGTTTATTCATCATTTACCAACTCCCATGGTATAAATTATGATGGAAAAGATATTTATATATTATATATATATTATATTGAAAATTTATTTATGCTTATATAATTTTAATATAAGATATATATTTATGATTTCCATTTTTGAGAATATGATAACATCGTTTGTGGATGTGTGGACTATCACCTCCTCAATGTGATGGGATTCATTCATCCTATACATAGAATGTATAAAGGATGATTTTAATAAACCTTTGAGAAATATATGGAATGAATATGCTACTATAATTATAATATAAATATTCATAAATAGAATTTAATTTATATTCTTTTTAATATAACAAGGAAGTTGGAGTAGCGTTCATTCGTACGTATGACCGACTGTATCCATAAATGGTACATTTTATTTCCTATATCATAATATTATAGATTATTATAAATATATATATATATATATAATATTATATTTCAATCGTTTTTTCATTCTTTCTGTTATTAAAACCTTATATAATTAATAGTAACATTAAGATACAAGTCAAAACATACCAAAAAACTAGATAATGAACACCCGAAATAGAGAAAATACGGAAATATTATTAAAAAACAGGTAATAATATGTTATAAAAATATATTATATTATATTATAAATATATTAGTGGATCTTGTATATGTTAGTGACATGTTTAAAACCATTACACAATATTTTAATATACGGTCACCTAAAATAATCACAATCTAAGAAATTTTCATCTCACTTTTTACATTTGCGAGATAAATGTCAAATTCACCAATTAAATATTTGGGTGGTGTATCTAATGTACCTTTTGATATATAATATCATGAAAATTTTTATCTTCATGTTATTTTGAGTTTCAATTTTATGTATTTCTTTTAATAGTATTTGTTTCTAAAGTTACCAAGTGGTAAATAATTTCACAACATGGTTCCTTTTTATTCTATTATATTACTTGTTTACGTTAATTTTATATGATTATATGGTTAATCAATTATTTTGATATATTTTTTTATTTTCACTTGTTTTTTTGGATATTTTATTTACACACATAATCTATTAATTAATGGATTCCCACATCAACATTTTGTTCCTTTCAAGGGTTTAATTCACAATATCATTCTAATCCAAAGGGTTTATTCTTTCTATTCCTTTAATGGAATTTATAAAATAATTGTTCAATAAAACCGTTAATTTTCTTTAAATATTTTTATTCATGACCTTTTTCAAGTAATTGTACCATTTTCCAATTCATTGGTACTCAAAATGTTTTAGAAATTGTTTTTCAGAAAATGTGAAGTTATTTCATTCTTTTGATGGAAAACCTATTTTCTTCAAAAAAACACTGTTTTTTAAAAGGTTTTCAACAATTTTTATAACCATTCCCAATTTATTTATTTACTACTAATTTATCCTTTAGGTATATTACAAATTTTTTCAAAGGAGTATTTTTATCCTTATAAGTACCTTTTTTATTCTTTTTTTATTCAAAAATAATGTTGTGTTTACCTTTCACGACTTGTATGGATTTATCATCGATCATTTATTAAAATATTCTTCTTCATGTTTAAAAGGTTATATTTTTTATATAATTTTTTTTAATATACATTTTCAATAAAATAATCTACAAAATGTTTTTCATTGTAAAATATATATTTTCCTCAAGACTGTTTTAAAAAAATAAGTTTATAATATTTTGATTCATCAACAACAAAAACCCTTTATTTTTATCCCAAATGGATATATTGTATTGGGACCATCCTTAATCTTTGATTGGATGGTTTTGGATTTATTTTTACATGGATAGTATTTAAATTCACTTCCTTTATTCATTTGGTCGTCCCCTTTAAATATTCAATTTCTAATGATCATTAAACATTTAATTTTCCATAATAATCTATATCCTTTTTTGGGGATAGGTTTATTGCCTTAAAATTATATCATTTTTACATTCAATGTTTACTTTTATTTTTTTTTAATTTTTTGTGGAAATATTAATAAATTTGTATCTTTTATTCAATATGGATATCAGATAGGGAATATTGTTTATAAATTACTTTATATAAGGAATTATTTGGATAATAAGTGAGGGGTGGGACGTAGACATTATATAGACCCTTGATGCATCAATAGGTTTTCATGAGAAATTTTTTTTCTTGAATTAAACATATATCTTACAATATTTTTAAATTGTTTGTAGGATTGATATTGAGAGTAGAGGTTTTCTTGTTCCAGACACATAATGTTCAATAATTAAGCACCACCTTCATTTTGATTCAGTATTTGTTATCCCTGACATTTTCACTATGACAATGTCCAGGGATGTATTTTATTCTCATTTTATGGATTAAGTTTCAGGTGTTTTTATTTTCATACATTTCTATATTGGTTATTCCTTGTCAAATTATTAAAATGTAATGTGTCTTCATTTATTTACATTACCATATTGTTCAGGAACTTCCTTCTTAGTTTATTGATTAAATGAAATGTTTAATTATCTATTAACATTCCATGTTGGTTATGCTCACTTATTCATTATTTCATCCACTATATTTACCCTTACTGAGCATTTGAGATCACTATTTTATGTTTCCCTCAACCAGGATTCTCTGAAATGTGCTAAGAAATATATGCAAGGATACACTAGATGGAAATATGTAATTATCCACGAAAGATAAAATTTATATTTTAAATTTTTAATTAGTTTATAAAACTATACTCATGTATGTATCATGTTTAATAAGGCTACTAAACTGTTTAGTCCATTGGGATAAGATTTACTTGTATTTTATGACAATGTAATAATAGTATGACACCAACTCCTGAATTTCTGGGGTTAGGTAACATCAGTTGGTATCAGAGCATGTTTTTTTAGCATCCATGGGAACTAAATTTAAGGAAACGTAGATTAAAGAAAAAAACCAAAGGTATAATTTTAGGATAATTATTGAAGATCATCATATAATTTTATTAAGGTGGAGATTATGTGGGTATTCCAAGCAATAAATCCTTGTTTGGATAGTATAAAGGGATCCAGTTCTTTCATAGATGTAACTTGGAGTAATAAATCAAAAACAGTGCATTAGTCTTGACATGAGCATAACCTGGTACACGACAATGGGTCATACTACGAACATAGTTTAACACTCTGGTGTAATATGCTTAGTAAAATTAACATTTTCTTTATAATTTTTTTTTAGAGATTTGAATAGATAATGAAAATGAATTACCAATGATAAACCTAAGGTGTTTTAGATATAAAACAAGGTGTCATGATTTAGATATCTTATAAATTATCATACACTTTTCTCACTATTACTATTGTTTCTCACACTTTTCTTTTTGGTTTTATTCAATTTCTAGAACCTCAATGAGTTATGGTAACATTGAACATGATGGAAAAGTAGTGGAAATGAGATACCATATGATGTTTTGATAGGAGTTGAAGATAATATATTGTTTTCTAATCAGTTGTACTAAAAAATTATTGACAACATATACCTTTACAAACACCCAGACTCACCAAATAATAGAAGGATATTTTTTTAAGAGGTCGAGTAGTTGAGACCACTAAGAAAAAAGGGCTCGATTTACATCATGGAAAAATGTTGGAGGAGACACCTAGTAAATTGTCTCAATGAAATAGAGAAATACATTATGTGTGGGAATTAGGGACATCAAGAAAATAATTTTCTAGGAAAAATGAAGAGTGTTATGGAAGAAATTAAAAATCATCCTATGGATCTATTTGTTGTTTTTACATTAAATGTTGGAAACCTGGGAATTAACCGAATCAATTAACTCTTCAAAAGGGTAAAATATTTACCAAGGAAGGACCTATATGGTAATAAATGGATGAAGTATTTATGTATTTTGGTTTTATTAAAAACTTTATTTTAAAGGAAATCAAATGATTAAACTTATTTCAATGATGTCCATCATATATATTTTGGAAATTATATTAACATGGTTTTAGAAAAGGATAAATTACATGCTTGGTAAAAACCCATCAAGTCTAGAAAATCCATGGGGCTTGATCCCATTACCAAGGGATAATAAGGGTTTCATGCATACCACTGGCCTACAGGTTTTAATGGTTAAACATTAATTGTTTTTAGTTAAAAAATTTGAAACAGAAATATTAATGATGTACCATTAGTGTTAGTTTTTAGGTTTATATATTAATGTATTAACCATATTTGTTTCTGAAAATAGTTACATACAAATATAATGACATGTTTTATGGGTATTATGATCTAATAAAATATTTTTTTACTACTTTAAAAAGGGAGGTTCATTTTCGGATATTCATTTCATTGAGTAATGTAAGAATTAAAATTTGATCAAAGAAAAACCAAAGGATGAAATTTTTCATATAAAATATTAATATATCAAATAATTTTGATTCCATATATTATTAGGTAGTAAATGAGTCACTCAATGTTAGGAAAATAATCAAAAAATGATGTCCTAAAAACTTAATTTTGGTTGATCTGATGGTATTAAAAATCATAATAGATTTAAGACTTTGAGTCCCTCAACATTTTATTTATCATTTAATTGGTTTTTAATCAATACCAAATTCGGTCCTTATAAATATATATAATTTTCCTCAATGTATGTATCTATAATTTCCACTAATGTTCTCCTACATAGAGACCCGGTTATATGTTAATCTGCATGACCTTTTTACTTCACATTCTCTCTTATTTAAAGGGTGGTTTATAAACCCTTCTTCAAATATGGGTTTTCAACATAAGAAATATCATACACTTTTCTACCAATGTATATTTTTAATTTTGAGGGCCCAATTTAATTAATTGGATGACAATGTAACGCCCCAAAATTCAAAAATAAGAACATTGTATCGGATAGCCTGTAAGAAAGAAAATAACACCCGCATAAAGGAATATAATATACCAGGAAATTAAAATATAATTACGTTAAAAATATTAAATCTCTTTTTTATAATTATATTCATGAAATACTGATATATCTTGTATTACACGCTACAGAGATTTTCTTTGATAACTTGTGTTACACACAAGACCAAGTTTTACTGAATAATTATATATTATTAAAATATTATTATTTAATATAATAAGATATAACCTAGCTATTAAATTATAGTTTGAGAATGGGATTAACTAGAATATAAAAATATATTGTTCACACAAATATAAAATGAATTCATTGGTACCCAATTAATTAGAAATGAATATAAAAACGAATTAAATATAAAGGAAATGTTTTTATGCTCCCCAAAGAATTTTGATTCAATAAATTAAATTAATTAAAATTAGTTAATTATATTAATTATAAATATATATTTTATATACTCAATAAATATTTTGATATTCATCCAACTTATTTTTTAGACATAACATAATAACAAATACAGTTTTACGCATAAAAACATATATTTTTATAAAGAAACTTTTACCGCCTTTTAAAGATGAACCTAATTTAAATCCAAATTTTTGAAATTTTATAAAATTTATAATTCAAAATTAACATAATTATTTAAATACGAACATAATGATTCATTTAGGGTGGATTATTTTTTTTTCTTGTAAAGTTTCATTTTAAATAAATAGTGAAAAATAAGGAATTTCAGTTCAAATCTTTCTTCATCTAATTTATTTATAAGGATAAATTTTAATTTTTATTGGTTTTAAATCTTAATTTGATATTATATAAATAATCTAATACAATTTATTCCATTGAAAAAATTTCACATTGAAATTTGATATAAACACATCTCAAACTTTTTAATGTCTTTACATTAAAAACCCGCATTGTAGTTATGTCTACAGGATTAATTTTAATTTAATTTATGTAACTTATGTTATTAAAACTTGTAAAAATGGATTCCATGTCATTAATAATCATAAATTTTAATTTCTAATAAGGTTAAATTATTTTTTACCCTTATTTTTACTGAAAGTGATTAAAATTAATTACTGCAATTGACAGGAAAATAAACTTAATAATGGACTAAAACATAATATTTAGGGAAACAATGACTTGTATACATTTAAAAATGTAATTTATTGTTCATATTTTGATCATATACTACATTTTATTGATTTTTTTTCTTTATTGGAGCTACTTTAGATGGAATTAACGTGTGTTGAATTCCCATTTAAAAAATTTATAAGAATGTCAATCCTCCTCCACTATAAAAATGAACTCACCTGTCTCACTAATTCACAACACTAATGCTCTTTGAGTCACCCAAAATCTTCTTAAATAAGCTCATAAAATCCCTCTCCTCTCCTTAGAAGCCTTAACTTGTTCATAAATCCATCAAAAGTTGTCTTTTTGTATATACAAAAAAGAGACACCTGAAAATGAGGTAACATTCATCAACTATACAATTCATTTTATTTATTTCTCCCCCATAAACAATTATTATGAAATTATTATATAATAACCTCAGTATAACCAATATCTATATATGTTTTTATTCAATATTTTATACCTATAATTACAGACACTTCAATCTAATGGGTAACGAACTTACTGTTCATGTGTACGTTAGACTACCATCTAGAGAAACAATGAATGTTCATTCTGACTTTACCACCTCTCATGTTGAGAATTATGATGGAAAATTTGTTTATATATGGTATTTATTATATTAATATTGTATTAATGTTTCCTTAATTTTTATATATCACATACCTGAATTATTTCCATTTTTTGGGAATATGATAACATCATTTGTGGAAGTATAGACTACGACCTCATCAAAGTGATGTGATTCGTTCAGGCTATACATTGAATGTAGAATAGATGGTTTTAATAACCTAAGATATATATAAGAAATTAATATGATACTATAATTATAATTTTAATATACATATATATCAATTAATTTTTACTTTTCAAATATGGAAAGGAAATGGATTTAGCATTCATGAATACGTACGTCCTACAATTTTATAAATGATGAATTTCATTTTCTATATGCAAATATTATGGATTATTATAAATAAATATATAATATTTATATATATATATATGAAATTTATATCATTTTTTAAATTATGGATATGAGAAACCATGATCTAATTTTGATGAATGATTATTAACAAGTCAAACATATGCGAAAAACTAGAAAAATAATGAATGAAACCATAAAATAATGAAACATTAATAAAAACGTGTAATAAGATATTATAAGAAGATAATATGTGATGTTATTTTTCATGAACCATCCTAGGTCAACCATGAACTGGTCACCCTAGCCTATCCGTTGTTGAGTCAATAAGGTTTTCCTTATGAAACTTCCATTCCTTCATGTTTGGGGAGATTGTTAAGTCAATAAGGTTTCCTTATGACTTTACCATTCCTTCTTGTTTTGAAAATCACAAACACCTTATCTTAAGGAAAATTTCATTTTACCCTATTCCTTTCTTTCATAAGGAAAATTTCGTTCCCCAAGGAAATTTATCCTTACCATGTTTTTCATTGTTGATTATCTTGTCTAAGTGTAAAATTAGGTTTCATATCTAAAACCTCAGAATCATATAATACATAGATAAAGAGAAATTGTTTTCAGGATTCAAATTCAGGCTCCGAAATCTTATGAGTTCTGAATCTGAGTTCTCCGAATTCAGACTCCGAACTCTTCTATGTTCTGACTCTGATTTCTATGAATTCAGACTTCATACTTTTCTGAGTTCTGACTCTGAGTTCTCTGATTTCAGACACCGGACTCTTTTGAGTTCTGACTCCGAGTTCTCTGAATTCAGACTCCAAACTCTTCAGTGTTTTGACTCTGAGTTCTTTGAATTTAGACTCCAAACTTTTCTGAGTTCTGACTCAGTGTTCTCTGAATTCAGATCCGAACTTTGAAAGGTCAGAATCTGAACTCTAATGAATTCAGAACCTAAACTTTTCTAAGTTTAGACTCCGAATTCTAATGAATTCTGACTCCGAACTTTGCATGTTCTGACTCGGTATTCTCATGAACTCTGACCCTAAACTTTGTAAGTTCAGGTTCCAAATTCTTGTGAATCCAGATTCCTAATTTCCTTGAAATTCAGGCTCTGGAATTCTATAGAGTTCAGGATCTTAATTCCTTAAAAAATAGAATCTGAATATCCTTTTATTATAGACATCGAATGTGTTTTTGGTTAGACTCCGAAATTTTATGTGCTTACATTCCGAATATTTGATTTTGGTTATGTAATTATATTTTTTCTTACACTTTTTTTGTTATAAAATGATGTCATGCATTCAGTTACTAACTAACCATTTCTTGAGTTACACGTGTACAGCTACCTCCGAAATTCAATGAAAAATATGACCGTTGGAGGAGGGAGCCGACCGTTGGAGCAATGCCTATAAATAGGAACTCATTTGAAAGAGCTAAAGACTTTTGGACAACTTTTGATTTGAAGTGATTTCTAGAGAGAGATACTCTCATGCTTAGTGCATAGTGAACTTCTTATCTAGATTTGCTTTATACGACTCTGATTTTTGATGTGTACAATCGAGGGATTCTGGGGATAAGAAGACAGAGGAGTCGACTACCTTAATGTTCGAGGACTTTCTTGCTGAGGAAGACAGAGGTGTCGAATACCTTGAAGTTGAGGGCTTGCGAGGATAACAAGACAGACTCTGATCTTTTTATCAAGGGCTTACCCTAGTCTGGGTAAGATAGAATTTCTTGAAAGTATAAATCAAGTGACCTTTATCCAAGTTTGTTGGATACCCTTCTCTTTGGGTTAAAAGATTTATTACTTGTTACTTGGTTTTTTTCAAGTTTTCTGCTGCATTTTGTTTGCTAAGGAAGGTATAAGTATCTTATAATTCCTTACATTTGTATAATATAATTTAGTAAGATTCTATATGCTTTAAGGTAGAATATTCATCTTTGTAAACATTTGTTAAGTTTTCTTTCTATAACCATTTTTCCGGAATTGATTTCTCAGAATCACTTTTCCAGATTCAAGCAAGTTTATAGAACTAGAGGTTTTGTGAATTTTTCCTTGTTTAACTTTGTTAACCATTTCCATATTCAAAATTTCCTTAAGGAATTTTTAAATTATAAAATTAACCCCACCCCCTCTTTTGTATTGAGCATCATTATATACTACATACAGTATCTTCATTCATTATTTCGATCCAACATCTACGGCATGTCCTGTAGGGCATTCTCGATCCCTACGGGCCGATAACTAGTGTCGGGTATCAGAATTAAATAGTTTGGAACGATTTCACCCATTTTTTAATGAAAAATAAATAAAATTAAATAAAAATTTACATAGCTCCTTATGACCCTACAGGTCACCACTGAACTCAAATCAACATTGTAATATGGTGACTGAATCGGAGAAAGAATCAACACCTGAAGCTAAAACAAAGACACACTATAGCCATGAGTATTAAAAATCTATAGGCTATCCCTAAAAACTATTCCCAATACACATCATAATAATAATATAAATATAAAATTTCAAGTGGACATAAAATATATCAATGTATGTTTTATACTAATTTTACACAAAAAAATGTACAACTATTTTCCCTTTTTTATTTCCCAAACCAAGTTCACTCTATTAGTATTCTATTAATATTTTAGAAAATGGAAGTGATGCTCTCATTTTAATTGAAATAAATATTATAAAAACATTTACTTTAAAATTCTTTTCACAAGATTTTAGAGACCAAAACATCACTTACAAGTAAACACTAGACAAGTAAGCACCACAATATTAATATAACAAGGTAAGTAAAAATATACATACAAGTATCACAATCACTACTGTAAGAATCAAAGAGATAATTGAAATAGGTGAACACATGTGATCATGAAAAATCGACAACATACCTATACATGAGACTCCATCCCCGGTAGCATGCCACACACGATGAAATCCAAAATTCCCAAATCCCAGCCACCTTAACAAAGGACAGATTGAGGGGACCAATTCCCATAGAAATAAACCCAATTATATATATCCACCAATTATGGTACACTAGTCAGTACATGACCTACCTGTGTCAAAATCATTTTTAGAATGTTCTCTCAATATTACAGGTTCCCATGTCTCATGTATATGTCATGGGTGATCCATTCAATTCCAACCGACCATACAATCAAAACACACACACACACACACACACACACTCATATATATATAATAATTGACAATAGAGTTCACATTGAGTCTCCCCAAGAACTAATATCCCACCTCAAAATATATAGAACACAAGGGGTTCTAACTGAGAAACTCTGATAATGGATCATGAGGATTCCATAGCGAGGAAATCCCATCCTTTATTCCAAGACAAGTCATGAGAACCATCCAACATAGGTTTTCACCATAAACATTTGTAAAAATTTCACCATGTTTCCCAACAGGTCCTTAAGAATTTCATAGAACTAACTTTTATCATACATGCAATCCACCATTCAAAAGATGTGTACATTCACCATTTACCATTTTCAAACCATTAAGAAGAACTCCCTAAAATATTTACATTTAACCTTGAAAAAATATAGTTCTTATAAAAGCACCAAACATGACATATATCAGCAACACATGAAAAAAAACAGTTAAAACCCAACATTCATATCTTTATAAAACCCCAAAATACTAGGAAAACCCATAAAAGGAACCCTAAACACCATTTAAAATCTTTCCAATACATATATAAATATAAACCATGCATTTTACGTACTAAATTACCCACAAAAGCCAACTGAGTATTTAACCAAACACTTGGTGTTCGATATTTAACAAGAAAATTATAGTTATCACATAACAAGGATTACAAGACTAATTTAGCACCAAAAAATATAAACAAAGGTGAATATATTCATATATATAAATTAAATAGGGTGTCAAAAAAATACACTAATGGATCTTAATTTAAATAGGAAAGTGCATGGGAATCATACCACAAATAATGGCCAATCCAAATCTTTCTAAATCAAGTAGCATCCCACTCGCGCACACACAATTCCAAATATATTTACATATTCTTAAACTGATGCACATGTTCCCCACTCCATGAGGTAATATGCACATAGTAGATATATATATTTATACATACCCATACCTGGGAGTATGTGTGTGTGCATTCGAAACCAATCGCAATTCCTTACAATAAATCCATGGGACTCAAAAACACCATGAATCCATGAAATAAAATGAATCCAAACAAAGGAATAATGAAAATATAAAAAAAATAAAAATTTTAATAAAAAATGTCAAATTAAAAAATATTGTCAAAGGAAAAAAAAACTATTTTTAATGTACCATCTTAATTTGAATTCTTATCCATGTGTGCACTCTGTGAACCCATGGATGTTCCAACATCTAAATGTACTTTCCAAAAATACAAGAAAAGACCATTTTTTTAAATGAACACCACATGTTTTCATCCTGAAACAACAAGCCCAAAATAGGCATCATCTTGGATAAATTAATAATTCACACACCCAATACCCACTTCAAATCCAATAACTCACAGTATTCAATGAGCACAAACAATCTCTCTAAAAACCATGAGAACATTTACAAAACATTTCACCACAACCCTAAAGCTGAAAGACTTCCAAATCACATATAGAAAGTAAATCTCACAATTCAACAATTCTACCAAATCAAATTTAAGTCTAAGCATTTCCCAAAATACCAAATTTCACATTAATGAATACATGGAATTTTAACAAACACCATAGGTGAACAAGAACATAGACATGTTTCAGAAATTAATTTGAAGACCTATTTTTAATAAATCAAACCAATTCCAAAATTACAATTAAGTTAAACATGGTTTCCATAGAGGTTTGAATGAAGTTTATATTTTTTTTACAACTCTTATGCATAACATGGATTAAATCAGAAAGATAAGGGATGGAAATTCCTACCTCAAAGGTGTGTGAATGCAATCATGATTCGATAGAAGAGAGAATAAGACCTATCAAACCATTCTGACACCCTAAAATACAATAAAATTGAGTTATAAACAACCACTAACATCTAGGGTTTGACAAAGGAAAGATAAACATCAAATTCAATGAAAAAACAACCAGATGAGGGACTTTCAAGAGAGGTTGCACTGGACTGGGGGTTGCACCAGATAGGGTCACGCCAGAAAAGAGGTTTCTCTAGACAGTTTGGGAACAATTATGTCATGTGAGGGAAGGGGGCGATGTGCAAGCTGAAGGAGGAGGAGGGGGGGTCATCGCAGGTGGAGGGATATGTGACCGGAGGGGAGGGTCTACCTGAGGGGTAAGGCAGCTAGAGGTGGTCTGCACAAGGGGGAGGAGGGAAACACTCAGGAGGATAAGGAAGGGGGTCACTCCTTGTGGAATGGAATGGTATGCTAGGTTTTCCAAAAAACAATTAAACATAAACTAAATAATAATAAATTTAATAATAATAATCTTATTAAAAATATTATTAACAACTTAATAATAATGATAATAATAATAATATTCATAATAATATGCTAACATTATTATTAATATTATAAATTCTTTTTATATAATATTTCATTCTTCTTCTATTTTATTTTTATGAATAATAATATTAATAACAATTAATAATATTAATAGTGATAACAATAATAATAATATTATTATCATTATTAGCACTATAAAAACATTCCCCTTTTATTTCATTTTACTTCCTTCATAAAATTTATTTATTTTCAATGTTGGGTAACCACATGGTCACTATCCACTATTCAAGAAATGGTGTGTGAACCATATGGACAATTCATTCCATTCCATAGGTTCCCGCACAGGTACAGGGGATGACCATACTTTTTATGCTAACTGTTTGGTGCATGTTCACCGACCTAAAACATCACCATCAATTCCAAACATTGAAAATTTAAATAGGTTATCAAACCCAACCTTCGACTAAAATAACTTAGACCGAGAAAAGAATAAAATAAAACTGTGTTTGAAGTCAAGGTGTGAAAAATATCCAAACCAAAGACACTTTTTGCCCCCCAAAAAGTCACAAATACCATAGATATCCAAACTCAGATGATGCTGAATCAAAACTAATAGAAAATGAGATACTTACATTTCCCCTTCACTCTACAAGTAACACATGACCAATCAGGAAAAAACCAATGTGGAAAATATTGGGGGAACACAAGAGGGTTCTACCCACCACAATGAATCAACTTGAACGTGCATTAAAACTCAAACTCCCCACCCTAGGGAGGGGACCAACACAGGACTCCAAACCAATATAAACCTCCCAATGCAATGATATATTATAACCATGGAATGAAACCTAAACCAAATAGAAAACTAAAAAAATACTAAAAACATCAATTTTCCTATAGAACTCACATATCCAAATGATTACTAATAAAACTGAGACCCACCGACAAAAGGGCCAAAAACACAATTAAGAAAAAAAAATCTTGAGGCCACATTCAGATAACCACGACTCCTTAGATATAAAAAAAGTAAAGTTCATCACACTTCTAAAATGGAAATATAAACTAATGATAAGAGTAGAACTAATAATATGTATATTTTAAAAACCTCCACCACAAAATGGGAAACAAAATTAGGACATGATTTCACAATTCCCTAGAAACTCTTGACTATGCGTGAGATTCACCCTAAGACCAGAGGATAGGGATCTAGTGGATGAAGCATCTCCTAGCTCATAGTTAGGCACTAGAGTCCCCTTATCATAACATCTCGTTCAGGCGATTATTCCTGCAAAACATCTCCAGGTGACATAGGTAGTCTCAATGACGGAAGGTCTTCAGAGGGATGTGAGAAGATGTCTTCGAATGCCAAAACTTGCCACATTGGTGGTACACCACTGAATGGTCTGATGAACTAGAATCCAGAACCAACAACTGAGATTCTATAGAGACAAGTTCCTCTGGCATGTACTTCTCTCTAGATGGGGAACTTTTAGAAATGACTATAAAGACCAAATTTCCAACCACTTTTACTCTAAAAACCAGCTCATTGAAGTGGTTCACAAAAACATTCATCATCCACTAACCTTGTTGAACACACAAGAGATCTTACATATTCCTCGTATTTACCGCCATGGGTATAATCCATTAGAAAAAGATGGATATAAACACATCACACATCATCCCATCCTGAAATGATGGCGGGAAATCCAATTTACACTGGTCCAAGGCCAGACCCTCAACCAAACCCAAAATAGCATGAACCTTAGGAACCTCAAAAGTTCCCAAAAACCCAAAGAAAACTCTACCTCTTAAAAAACACTCCACTGCCTATAACAGACTTCAATAGCCATGATAAAAAAACACTCAAGATGAATCAAAACTGATCATGACTCATCAGATTCCTTGGGGTCCTTTCTAGGTAGCATTTTTCTGGTCATCACATAAAACACAACACCAAAATCGATATGAAGTTAAAGCACAATCAGAAATATTAGCTCAAGAGAAACGAAACTATCTACAAAACCAATAAAAATATATAAAAATCCAAAAAACCCCTTAAAAAAATTACCATTTCGATATATGTTTCAAAATATCCTTATTCAAAGTCAACTTCTAAAAATTCAAAAAACCCATTTTCACACCAAATTTCAATTTACAAAATCATTTACACTTTCAAAAACACCTTTAGAAAAACAAGTCCAAGAATCTTGTTTCAAATAAACACCCATGGAATCCAATGAACCATCACATGTGTGTCCCTCCATTTCCATCCATGCATTCCAACATGCACTTCACTTATATACTCACATAGATAAAAACTCTCAGAAGGAGAACCCAAGAAAATCTAATTGCATTTCCAAACAAGAAACAAACATTAAATCAAAAACACTTTCAATTGAAAACCCCACATTACAAATTTAAATCCATTTAAAGGGAAAAAATAATTTCAAACCTATTTTGGTTTTCAAAAACATCCTTACACTAGCCAAAACCAAGACAATACTCAACATTCATCAAACTACCAGAGTGAGGGACTAGTAGTCATGCTTAGCCCGACAAAATGGTAGTGGGTCATGCCGCAAGTAAGAATCAACTACTATGAGGATATTAAAACATGTTCTCAGACTCCAAATGGGTCACTAATCCATGTGAAATCATGTTGTATCACCGGATTTCCACTGTTATCATCCATCAATCAAAAACAAAGACAAGAGACACAATTCCTAGACAACCCCTATCAACAAGAGGTTCATAAGGAGAAAGGGTTCATGATGCTCTTCCCGTACCTACCTCATGAGTCCCAATAGTACCAATATCAAACTACTAGGCACATAAAATAATAAGACCCTCCCTTTATACCATTTTTTCTCTAACCAGCCCAGGTCAACCCTAAACCAGTCACCTGATTCTATCCGCAGCATGGCCCGGTGGGCGTTCCTGATCCTAGTGGGCTAGAACCTAGTGCCATGCTTCAAAATTAAATAGGTGGGAATGATTTGGACCATAAGGTAATTAAATATATAAAAAAGTAAAAAAAACTATAAGCAGAGAGGAAATAAAATTGTACACACCTCAATGTGACACTACGAGTCACCACCGACCTCAAAACAACGTCACACTATGATGACCGAATCTGAGCAAGAAGCAGTACCCAAAGCTAAAAACTACGATAAAATAAATGTGTGATAATAAAAACTCAATAGGATATCTTAATAAACTATTCCCAATTCACTTCTTATAAAATAAAAGAAACATCAATTATCATTTTTGAACTACAATATATCAATGTATTCTTTTCTACTCATTTTAATAAAAAAAAGGACTACTCATTGACCATATTCATTTCCAAAACCCAGTTCATTCTATTAGTGTTTCATTAAAATTTTAGAAAAGGGATGTGATGCTCTTGTTCTCGATGGAAAGAATAATTATAAAACACTTTGACATTATAAACATTTTCACAAGATTTTAGAGACCAACATATCACTTCCATGTAAACACTACCCAAGAAAGAACCAAAATATTCATATAACAAGGGTAATTAAAATATAAATTCAAGTATCACATTCATTACTATGAGAAACTAAGATCTAATAGATATAGGTGAACCTAGGAGAACAAGAAAAATAAAAAACATACATATACTTGAGACCCCATCTTCAGTAGCATGCCAAAAAAGATGAAATCAAAGCCACCAGAACACCCAACCACCGAAACATTAGATGGGTTGAGGGGACCAATTCCCATAGCAATAAACCCAAATATATATATATCCTCCTATTATGGAACACTGGTCAATACGTGACCTATCAGTGCAGAAATTGTTCTCAAAATGTTCTCTCAATATTCCATGTTTTCATATATCATTTATATAATGGTGGTTAGTCAACCGATGCCAACTATGCATCCAATCACAACATATATATATATATATACATATATATAATAATTCAAAATTGGTCTCATCCTGAGTCTCCCCAATGACAAATCCCATGCCGTAGAATCAATATAAAAAAGGTTTCCAACTGAGAAACCCTAATAATGGACCGTGAGGATTCCACGACAAGCAAATCCTGTATATTATTCCTAGATAAGTCCTGAGAAACATCCAAAAGAGGTTTTCACAATAAACATTTTTATCAATTTCACCATGTTTTCAAATGGTTCTTTAAGAATTTCATAAAACTAAATCTTATCATATATGCAATCCATCTTTAAAAGAGGTGTAAAAACACCATTTACAATTTCAAAACTCTTTACAAAAACTCCTTAAAATATTTCCATTACACCTTGAAAATAATCCATTTCTTAAAGAAGCACCAAATGGGACATTTATTGGTGACACAGGCCAAAACACCTTAAAAACCAACATTAATATCTTTATAAAAACCCAAACCACAAGGAAAAACCATATAAGGAACCCCAAACACCATTTCAAATCTTTATAATACATATATAAATCTAATCCATGTATTTTACATCCTCAATTACCCACAAAAGGCAACCAGCCATTTAACCAAACACTTGGTGTGCTTTATTTTCCATGACAATAATAGTTATCAAAAAACAAGTCTAAAAAAACTAATTTCCAACCAAAAAATATAAACTAAGGCTCATATGTTCATATTTAAATATCAAAGAGGGTGTTAAAAGCACGAAACAAATAGATCTTAAATTAAAAATGAAAGTGCATGGGAAATCCTACCTCAAAGGACAACGAATGAAAATATTTCTAACTCAAGCAGTATCCCACTCACATGCATACATGTCCATATATATATATATATATATATATATATATCCTTAAACTGATTCACATGTTCCCCGGGAAATTGGGGAACAAGAAATATATATATATATATATATATATATATATATATATAAACATATCCATTCCTAGGAATATGCATGCACGCCTTCAAAACCGATCGTAACTCCCTACAGTAAATTCCCAAGACTCAAAAACACCACAAATCCATAAAATAAAATTAATCTATACAAAGGGATCATAATATGATTCAAAAACCAAATAATCATTAATAAAAACAATGTTAAAGGAAACTACTATTTTTAAAGTTGCCTCTTCATTTGAATGTCCAACAATTTATGCACTTGGTGCACCCATGGATGTGACAACATCCAATGGTACTTCCCAGAAGACCCTAAAAGCACTCAAAAACAATTTCTAAAGGAACACCACATGTTTTCCAACCTGAAATAACAATCCAAAAATAGGTGTCATGCTTTGAGAAATTAAAAATCCACACACACAATGCCAACTTCAAATCCAACAACTAACGTTATTCAATGAATAGAATAAATTCTTCTAAGAATCATGAGAACCTTTCCAAAACGTTTCACTACATCCCTTAAGATGAAATACTACAAAATCTTATATACAAGGTAAAAATCACAATTCAACAATACCACCAATTTTTTTAAGGCTAACTATTTCTCAAATTTCCCAACATCACATTAATGAATACATTGAATTTTAACAAACCCCACAAATCCACATGAACCTAACCATGTTTCAAAAAAACATTGAAAACCTATTGTTAAAAAAGCGAACTAATTCCAAAATGCTATAATAAGTTAAACAAGGGTATCATAAAGGAGAAAATCAAGTTTAAAAATTTATTTAAAACTCATAAGTATAACATGGATTGAATCAGAAATATAAGGGATAAAATAACCTACCTCTGAGGTGTGTCAATACAACCATGCTTCAACGATAGGGATTATAAGACCTCGGGTACCCTTCACACACTGTAAGATCCATTAAAATAGATTTATAAAAAACCGTAACATTTAGGGTTCGACTAAGGGAATGAACCCCCAAAATCAAGGAAAACTGCACTGGAGGGGGGTCATGATGGAGAGGTCAAGAAAAATAGGGGTTCAAATAGGAGTGTGTCACACCAGATATGGGGTCATACCAGGCAGGTCGTGTGTGATCAGGCCATGTGAGGGAAGGGGGTGGCATGCAAGTCGAAGGAGGGGGGTCATCGTTGGTGGAGGGAGGTGTGGTCGGAGGGGTGGGTCCATCAGTGGGATAAGGTAGTTGTAGATGGTGCACACAAGGGGGGGGGGGGGGGGCGATGCACGGGAGGATAGGGAAGGGGGTCGTGCCTCATGGAAGGGAAGAGGAAGGCTATAGTTTCCCAGAAAAAATATACTAAATAGAAACTAAATAATAATAAATTCCATAAAATTAATATTAATAAAACTAATAATAATAACTTAATAATAATGATAATGATAATAATATTCATAATAATGTATTAACATCATTATTAATATTAAATATTCTTTTAATATAATATTTCGTTCTTGTTTTATTTTATTTCTAAGAAGAAAAATATTTATAAAAATTAATAAAATTAATAATAATGAAAATAATAACAATATTATTATTAATTTTATTAGCCCTATAAAAACATTTTTTTATGTTATTTTTATTTTATTTAACATTTTCATTATATTTATTTATTTCCAATGTCAGGTGACCACACGGTCACCCTGCACGGTTCAAGAAACCCTGTGCGAACTGTGCGGAAAATTTTATCCATTATAGAGGAATTCACATGGGTATCGGGTGACCACACGGTCACCATGCATAGTTCAAGAGGAATTTTTACTATGGATGGACTTCGAGAGTCTCTTCATCTCAGAGTTTGTTCCAGCCACCCTTCGTGCGGTGCGGATTTAGGGGTTACTTCAGCTGCAGCAGGGCAGCATGATAGTAGCTTAGTACTCAGCGAGGTTCACCGACCTCTCACAATACTCCACAGATATGGTGTGGGACCCGTTATTCAAGGCCCAGACCTTCGAGCAGGGACTCAAGAATGAGATCAGAGCTTCGACGATTCACCTCAGCATTCTGATATAGGCGGGGGTGCTGGAGCGAGCCCTTCTAGTGGAGAGCTTTCTCACTGAGAATACACCAGCAGCGAGACCCACCATAGGGTGACACATAGTGGAGTCTCCTGCAGCCAGAAGTAGAAATATGTCGCAGAGGTCCAAGTGGACCGGGCCATCAGGTGGGTGATTCCAGGATTCAGGTTCCGTTGTGCGGGGCAGACGAGACAGAGTCGGCTATACGAGGAGAAGGTAGTGATATGCATGCGGTGGGTATGGCCACATGCCTCGTGACTACCCAACCCGCCATGCAGATGAGCAGCAGATAGTAGAAAGACCTACCAGGTAGAGGCAGAGGTTCGATCGTGGTGGTACTCTGGGAGCAGGCGGACGTGGTAGAGGTGTTGGCCGAGCAGCGGGTGGTGGACGACGTTTCGAGGCACTACCACCACCAACACCAGGAGGTCCGCCCCGACCACAGGGAGCTGGTGGAAAAAGGTGGGCTCATCTCCAGGCAGTCAAGGCCTATGACCATGGTGCACCTGAGATGATTCTAGGTACTATCTGTGTCTACTCAAACCTTGCTGCAGTACTCATAGACACAGGTGCAAGTCATTCTTTTATTGCCTCTTCCCTCATTCGGAGCTCGGAGATTCCGACGGAGCTGTTGGCTCGATCCTTATGACTAGAGAATCCTACAGGAGCAGTCTCAACGATTACACACTACTACTGACAATGTGAGCTTACTCTAGGAGGCGAGAGCTTCAGCTGGGATCTTCTTGTAGTGGCGTCGAGGCCTTACGACGTCATCTTGGGTATGGACCGGTTATCTACATTCCATGCTCATATCGACTTTATTAGGTGCAAAGTGAAGTGTATCCACACAGATGGGACCAGGTTCACCTTCACCAGCAATAAGGGAGCCTTTGTAGCACAGGATGGACTTACACAGGGGAGGGGGAAGCCGATCACACATCAGTTGGCTAGTCTCATCCTCTGAGCGGTTGGTGTGCGGAGTCCGAGTTTTCCTATTGTGGTGGATCAGTAAGCGGATGTTTTAGCTGACGACGTTCAACGACTACCTCATCGTAGAGAGGTATACTTATACATTGACCTGTACCCTGAGATAGCACCGATATCTACTCCAGCTTATCAGATGACTCCCACCGAGCTTCGTGAGCTGTGGGTATAGCTAGAGGACTTGCAGGGAAAGGGATTTATCTGACCCAGTGTTTCACCCTGGGCATACCGATTTTGTTCACCAAGAAGGTGGATGGGTGATTGCGACTGTGTGTCGACTACCGTCGCCTGAATTAGGTGACCGTGAAGAACAAGTACCCACTCTGGAGGATTTACAACCTCTTTGATCATCTCAAGGGAACACGATGGTTCTCGAAGATAGACCTCGGGTCAGGCTATCACCAGCTCAGAGTTTGAGATGAGGATGTACAGAAAACAACCTTCAGGTGTCGGTATGGCCACTACGAGTTCTTGGTTATGCCCTTCAGTGTAAGCAATGCTCCAAAAGTGTTCATTAATCTCATGAACATGATCTTCCAGCCTTACCTCGATCGTTTTGTCATAGTCTTCATCGACGACATACTGATTTACTCGACTACAGTGGAGGAGCACGCCTACCATTTTCAAGTGGTACTGGATACCCTATGAGAGCACCAGCTTTATGGTAAGCTCTCAAAGTTCCAGTTCTGGATTCTAGAGGTTCACTTTCTAGGACACGTCATCTCAGAGGCTGGAGTTGTGGTGGATCTAGTGAAGATCGAGGCAGTACTTTCTTGGGAGCCACCAAGGAGTGTGACAGAGGTGCGGAGTTTCCCAGGACTGGCTAGGTAGTATTGCAGATTTTTTCCAGAGTTCTCCAGAGTTGCAACACCTCTTTCATCTTTGATGAAGATGGGGAAACCCTTCATGTGACCAGAGAGATGCCAGCAGAGCTTTCAGGAGCTGAGGCAGAGATTGAACAAATGTAAAGACCCGTAAAATTCAAGGGAATTTTTTTCTTAATTTTCTTTAGAATTTTACAAGAGCGCGGTTTCTGACGGCACCTGATTCCGAGGCCCGGAGTGCCCGGAATCAATTTCCGAAGTTTGGCTCGGGTACGTTCAGTGAACGAACGAGCGGGAATTTCTAACTTTTGATCCGGTGCTCGGAATTGAAATCTGAGGGCACCGATGAACTCGCAGCGCCGATATTCGCTTAAAGAGACCTTTTCGGAATTTGCGTTTGTTGCGGGTTGAAAGTTAGTTTTTGGGAGATTTATAAAAAGTTGAATAAAAAAATGTGGATTCTTTTTATTTCACTTTTGTAGGTTAACTCCTCTCAAAAGGAGTTAGGGGTGGGACCCACACCCACTTAACCTCCCCTGAGAGGATTAAGTGTGGTGGGACCCACACGAACCTAAACCTCTCAACTTCCCCCTTAAACTCCCCTCTCTCCCTCTTATATGTTTGTAAACTTAACATCTAATTAATTACACATGACATGTTAATTAATTAAGTGTTATGTTTTTGAATTTGATGTTTTGAATTCCTAGGCTTGGTAAATAAAATAAGGAGGGACCTTATTTTATTTTGTTAGCCAACTTGTGTGGATTTCATTTTGAGAGCTCCTCCTCCATCTTCTTCATCTTGATGAAGAACGCTCATCTTGACGAAGAATGCTCAAGCTCCGACGAAGAACGCCGCTCCGCTCTTCTTCGTCTTCCGTGTCAACGAGAGGGAACGCCGCTTCCTCCTCGGATTCCCTTCGTCGACATAAGAGGATTCGCCAACGACGTATCGCATCGGACGCACCTCTTCGTCATCGGATTTGACGAACGACGACCGCGACGCCCGACCACCGCGACGTTGTCTTCCGCGGGACGTTCGAACTTATACCCCAGGTAGGGGTTGTTGATTATTGTTTAATTATTTTTATCCTTGTTCGTGGTTCATGCATAACTGACGTATGGATTTATAAAAGTGTTATCGTTTAACATGAGGGGGGCCGGACCGCATGAACACGGCCGAACCCCCTCAATCGTTCAGGTTGGTTTATCTTGCGGGTGGAAGCAAGGTGGCGTGGTGCCGTCGCACCACGCGGATAATTGTATGTTTATCTTACGTGACGCCGTCGCGCGCGCACCACTTTATGAACGTGACGCCGTCGCGCCGTGTTGGAAGAAATCAAGGTGCGGCAGGGGGGCGCGGTGCCGTCGCACCGCGCCGGGCGACGAACACCGCGGCCGGTTCCGGGCCGCGGCAGAAAGAGAAGACCGGAGGCCGAGCCGCCGGCGTCGGAAGCCGAAGAGGGGACGGGATTTTCCGGTCCCGTTGGAGAAAACCGGCCGGCCAGCTGGCCGGCCGGATGGAAATAAACCGGGGGAATTAATCCCCCGACCAGCACAAAACCCCCCCTCTTTATGAGGGGGGGGCGGTTTCCATGAGGGGGGGCAGGCGGCTCCCCCGGATCCTCTTCAAAGCGGGCCCCCAGGAGGGGGGCCGTTGATTGACAAAAACGACGCGGCTTTGCCGCGCCGCCATTTGAAGAAGCGGGGGAATTGATCCCCCCGCGTGCACCCTCCGTGCGGCGCCAGGACGCCGCGGCCCCCGCGCCGCCGCGCCGCCGCACCGCCGGCCAGCCGGCCGGCCGGGCCGACCCAGGGGGGGTCGGGCCGGGTCGGCCCGGACCCGGACCCCCCCGTTTCGAACCAGTTTCGGTCTTTTGGCCATAACTTGAGCCCCAGACCTCCGATTGACGAACCGTCTGCGGCAACGCGATCCTTGGATCGAGACGGTCGTTTCGGTATATCTAACACAAGGTTTTGGATTACTTTGAGTTCGGCCGGGTTGGTTCGTTCACGAAACCAACCGGGCCTTCGGAGCGGAAACGCTCATATCTAGAGCTACGGACGTCCGATTGACGTGTCGTCGGCCGTGTTGTGTTCCTCTTAGTGAGACGGATCTTTTGGCATACTCCGCCCGAGGTTTGGACGCAGGTGGAGTACGGTCGGGTTGGTTTTTCCTTAAAAACCAACCGGGCCCCGGGGACGAAAATGCCAATAACTCTCAGACCGGGCGTCCGATCGACGCACCGTCTGTTGCGTTGAGTTCCTGTTGACGATACAGAACTTTTGGATACATCAACTCTGGACTTTGTGACAGTTGATGTATCAGCCTCTCGGCTAGTGGAGTGGACCCTCCAAACGAGCTTGCTGTGTGCGGGAACCCTAGTGCTGGCTGCGACTGTTACTGTGACTACTACTGCTACTACTGCTACTGTGACTGCGACGACGACAGTACAGAGATCCTGTGTGGATTCGACGACGACAACTACAGCACTCAGCGATCCTACGTGGAACAGTGCTACCGAACCTGTGTGAGCTGAATCTTCTGTTTACCTTGGGCGGTGGAGCGCTTGGTTGTAGCAGCATATCCTTGGCAGTGGAGCGCTCGGTTGTAGCGGCAGACCTGCGATACTGGAGACGAGCGTACAGAGTACGGAGACCGTGAAACCGGCTGAGACCTGAAGACTGCTCGACCGACCCAACTTGGAGTGAGTCGACTAGCCCAGTGGACGGAGCACCCGGTATTCGGCGGCAGACCCACGACGGACGGAGCGCCTGGTAGTTGGCAGCAGACCCGCGGTAATCGACTGGAGGAGTACCTCTGTAGGCTATCTGGGTGAGCGCCCGGTATTTGGCAGCAGACCCTCAGCGGACGGAGCGCCCGGTAGTTGGCAGCAGACCCGCGGTACTCGACAGGAGGAGTACTTCAGCAGTCTTAGGTTAGTGAGCAGTATCTCAGAGTCGTAACAGGACACTGTACACTTCAGAGATGGGGCTCTTTAGTAGTTACGTTTTTGATAATGAAAATCCTGTGGGAGCTGAATCTAATGCTTTCCTGTGTGGATTGTGTTGTGAAATCCTGTGTGGATTACATTTTGCTTTCCTATGTGGAATACGTATACTTTCCTGTGTGGACTGAGTTGTACTTGGGCTCGGGGGTTGGAGCGTATTTGAATTGATGACTAAGGTATATGTATGGGCATATACCTAAGTAGTGTCGGTTATTACTTCGTGTTTGTTCCTTTCTTAGTGGTTTATCCTTTGTGGATTTGAGAGACCTTCAGGGGTCTCGGGGTCCCTACTGAGTAGCTTATACTCACCCCTGCACGGGCTTTGCCCGCACTACGTTGTGTTGGTTGCAGACGATGGACATCGTTGACCTTAGCTGAGGCTTGCAGAGCGGGACGGTACCCGGAGGTGGACCACTGGGCGGGACGTGCACGGAGCAGACGGCGGGACCTGTGGAGCAGAGGAGCTATCTGTACCCACCCTTCAGGTGGGATTTCCAGTGGACAGCTCGGAGTAGCGGCTTTTACTTTTCAGTTGCTGTTTTCCCTTTCGAGTTGTACTTTACTTTCAGTTTGGGTTTGTATACTGGCCCATTTACTTTTCCGCACTTTCAGTTGTACTCTGTTTTGTTTAGTGTTTACTTTCCGCTTGCTTACTCTGTGGTGTTTGTTTACTTTACAAAGGCAATGCCTTCCCTTTTTACCGGGAATTACGCCTTGGTGCTAGTCGCCAGCCCCTGGCCTATGGAAGGCGGGCTTGGGGTAGTCACGGCACGGACCCCGAGGGCGGGTCGTGACAAGTGTGCCCATCTTGAGGCTACCAGAGGAGGGTGTAGGGTAAGTAGTTTACTGCGACGCATTAGGGACTGGACTCGGGTGTGTCCTAATGCAGGAGCGGGAAGTGATTGCGTATGGTTCATAGAAGTTGAGACAACACGAGAAGAACAACACTACCCATGACCTGGAATTAGCAGCAGTAGACTTTGCCTTGATGATGTGGCAACACTATCTGATAGGCGAGCGTTTTACAGTCTATTCTAACCACCAGAGTCTCAGGTACATCTTCTCACAGAAGCACCTGAACCTGAGATAGTGGTGACGGCTCAAGTTCCTTTAGGACTAAGACTTTGAGATAGTCTATAATCTTGGTAAGGGGAACGTTGTAGCAGATGCTCTCAGTAGGAGATCGAGCATTCAGTTGCTAGGAGAGGTGACCAAGAATCTCGCCGCGTTGCATATATCCTTTGTGGATTGAGATGGAGCAGCCTTTCTTTAGCCTCTCACGGTCACACCTCCACTTCTTCAGTGAGTCAGAGAGGCACAGCGTGGGGACATTAACTGTGAGACAGGACATTCTCAAATATTCTCAGGGTAGGCACCTGATGGGTTTTCTAAAGGTGGGGAGTACATCATCCTCTTCAGAGAACGTACCATGGTACCAGTTTCATTACATGAGAATGTGTTGAGGGAGTTCCACACTTCCCCTCTAGCGGTACATCCAAGAGTTTCGAAGATGTATCAGGACCTTAGACGACAGCACTAGTGGCCAAGTATGAAGAAAGCAGTAGCAAAATTTGTCTCACAATGCCTCACTTGTCAGCAAGTGAAGGCCGAGCACCGGGTACCAGCAGGCTTGGTACAGCCCTTAGAGGTCCTAGAGTGGAAGTGGGATAGGATATCCGTGAATTTCACGATGGGAATTCCACATACATATAGAGGAAACAATTCTATCTGGGTGATTATAGACAGACTCACAAAGTCGGCCCACTTCCTACCGATCAGAGAACAAGGATCATTAGAGTGCTTACAATGCCTCTACATTCTAGAGATCATATGACTTCATGGTGTACCAACGACTATCATCTCTGATCGAGATGCTCATTTCACTTCCAGGCTATGGAAGGGGTTACAGTAGGATTTTGGGATGCAGCTTCGCTTGAGCACCGCATTCCATCCTCAGACTGATGGTCAGAATTAGAGGACCATTCGACCTCTCGAGGACATTATCCATGCATGTGTCCTCGAATTTGGTCGTAGCTAGGAGTATCACTTACCCTTGGTCGAGTTTGCGTACAACAACTACTACCACTCCACCATCGGGATGGCACCTTACGAGGCACTGTACAAACGACCTTGCAGATCACCTCTGTGCTGGACTGACCCTGGGGAGCCAGCACTTGTAGGACCAGAGATGGTGCAGGCTATGATGGAGAAGGTTCAGATCATCCTGGAGCGGACGAAGACTGCACAGAGTAGACAGAAGTCCTATACTAATAGGATACAGAGACCACTGGAGTTCGAGGATGGCGACCATGTCTTCCTACGGGTCTCACCTCGTCGATGTCTATGGAGATTTGGCCGAGGAGAAAAGTTATATCTGGGTTTTATCGGTTCGTTCTAGGTCCTAAGTAGAGAAGGTGAGGTGGCTTACCGCTTGTCCCTTCCACATCAGTTGCATCGGGTGCACGACATCTTCCACGTATATCAGCTGAAGAGATACGTGCATGACTCGTCCCACATCATCGACCACAGGGAGCTGGACATCGATGATGGGGAAACATTCACGGAGGTACCAGTGGAGATCGAGGAATGACAGGAGTGGATTCTTTGGGGACGGTCGATTCCTCTAGTGTGAATTCACTGGCAGCACGTGAACCTCTATGAGATCACATGGGAGCGGGAGGCTCCGATGCATTCTCAATACCCCATTTGTTTCCCTAGTGTGTGTTGTAACTTTACGGGGATGTAAATACCTGAGGTGGGGGTGATTTAATGACCCATAAATTTCAAGGAATTTTTTTTCATAAATTCTATGGAATTTTATTAGTCCTTAGTTTCTGACGGCTCCTGATTCCGAGGCCCGGTGTGCCCAAAATAAATTTCTGAAGTTTTGTTCAGGTACGTTCAGTAAACATACGCGAGGGTTTGTCTATCTCTTGAACCGGAGCTCGGAATTGAAATATGAGGACACCGATGAACTCGCAGTGCCCGTATTCTCCTAATGGGACCTTTACTTCAGTTTCGTTTTATACAGGGTGGATGTTATAATTTGGGGTTTCCAATTAAAATTAGATGTTTAAAAAAAATGTCTGTGCAAAACATTTTTATTTTGAAAGGTGTTTTAAGTCTCTCGGTGGAGGTTAGGGGTGGGGAAAACCATGTAGAGACCCTAATCTTGACGTACATGTACATTACATTACTTTTGCAGAATACTTAGCACATTAAAAAACACACACACACAAGGACCGTAATAGTTTAGTGTATTTGGAAACTTGGAATATAATCTTTTAATCGTGGTGAAAGATCCTCAACATATCCCATGAAGATCTTCCCTTTTTTAAATACCTAAAACCTTTCTTTATTTCTTGGGGAAAAGAAAACATAAAAGGGTGAGCTAAAATGCTCAATAAGGGTAAACAAAAGAAATATAAATCACATCATATTCATAAGAACATAAGATTTTGGAAATCTTAACCTGCAACAGAGATCATAATATCATAAAATGAGATAAATCAATGTAGTGAAATTTAATCCCAATAATCATAACTTAAAACATGAAACTTTTTGGGATAAACACATAATCATAGAGAATCATTTCTTATAAGTCAGGACTCATTTCCAAGACTATCTTAGTGGAAAAAGTCCATTTCTGAACCGAGTTCACTCTTCGTTTCAGTCCTGTTTCACTGAACCGGTTTAACCTGCCGTTCCAGCCATGTCTATCTCATGAGATATAAAATCATTACCCAATGCAATGGAGGGAGATATAGGTCCAACCCATCTCATAATGATACCATTTTTATGTGTGCCACAAAATCATAAAACATACATCATAGCATAATCCATGAAATAAAAATGGGAATCTTAAACATCGTGACATCATCAAAAAATTCATATAAGATAAAAGAAATATTTCCATCACAACATAATCAAATCCATGTAATAATAGGGATCAAAACAGAACCCTTTATTATCTTATATGGAAAATAATTTTGATAAAACACTTGAACTCCATTCTTGAGGAAAATATCCTTTCTACTTCAAAAAACACTTTTCCTTTCTTAACATGTCATACAATTCTAAACTAAAAGAAGTTGATTAAAAATAAACTTGAAAACATGTAAAGGAAGATTCTTGGAAATAATGTTTTAAAAATACATTCATGCCGTATAAGTTAAAAAAAACATTCTTCTCATACTTTTGTCGGAAAGTCAAAAAGTACCTCGTACGAAAAATGACAAAATATTCCTTTCATATCTTTTACTAAAAACTCACCAAAGGGTAAAATTGGATTTAAAAAATTGTAGGTGGAAGGAAATAATATTACATATAGAGGAAACATGGACGTGGATGATAAAATACACCCCAGTAAATTTCAAAGTATAAACAATCTCAGATAAAAATGAGATTGTGATATTTTCCTTACCTTAGGTCCGATTTGCTTCATAAGTGTCCGAAACTCCTGTATAATGATTTAAATAATGTCATTGACTTATTCCATAATCATAATCATTGTTATGATATCATATATGGTTCACTTATGACTTTATATTACCCGTTCTTTCATAAATTTAATGTTAAAGAGCGTTTTGGGTAAAATCATTTCATTTGTCGTCCGTGTTTTGACTTGTAATTATTCATATGATTACTTGGATCATGATTACTTAATTCCAAAATATAAACCATGATTTATATATAATATATATTCAGAATATACATATTTATAATATATCAATAAATGGAATGAAATACACCGTTCATGGAGACGGTAGGCCGTACGTACGCATGAACGCTGTTTTCGTTTCCTTATTGAGTTGAATGGAATTAAGTAGATGACATAAATATATATAAACATAAATCTAGTATCATTATTATTTCATATATTTCATTATTACTTATTATATATACTTTATAATCATTCATGAATGGTTAACGGGGAGAATGAATCTCATCGCGTCGTGGAGACGGTAGTCCGTATGTACGCATGAGCGATGATATCGTTCTCATGATCGTGGAATTGTATTGGAGTGAATGTATACTATTTCAGAATAAATATCACTTTAAAATAATCATATATAGTTATTATTTTCACCATTATACCCATCCAAGTAAGGTGGTGGTGGAAAATAGATTACACCACGACGTGGAGACGATATTCTGTACGTACGCATGCGCGGTGATTTCGTTTTCCGTAGGATGGATAGATGGTGAAATAGGGTTGTTTCATACTTATAATAACATATCCGTATATGAGTTATACTGATGTTATTACTTCATAATGAAACAACTAAAGAAGAAGAAGTGGAAGAAGAAATAAATTTGAAAGAATTGGTAACGGACATTACCTCGTCTTTGAAGCGCCTCTTTGAGACCTCCTTTTAGGGCACTAAAATTGGTCTTTGAAGAAGACAAGGACCTCTATGATGTTTATAGGGAAGTGGAGAGGATAAGTTGGCCGGGTTTGGCCTAGATTGAAGGCTCAAAGTGGTGTGAGGAAAAGGGGGAGGAGGTGCCCTTTTATAAGGGAGGAGAGGGGCTCCTTTAGAAAAACTAAAAATATTATTTTATTATAAAGCCAAATTCGATTTTAAATAGCTCCAAATTGATTTATTTTGAATCTAAGGTGGGGATGGGTAAAAATACGCTCATCCAATATAATTTAGACATGTTTAGGTTCCTATTTTAACCTTATCATTTAGATTTAACTTTAAGTTAGATAATTTTACTTTTACCGTGTCTTTTTGTGTTCTTACACTATAAGGATAATAAACTTACTATAAAAAGACAAACGAACCCCAAGTTGTTTATTATTAATATATATAACCTTATATAAGTCATTTTTCCAAACCTTAGATTTTTAGAAATAAAATAACAATTAATAATATAATATTTGTTTTAAAAACTATTTTATGTCAATTTTGACACTATTTAGTAATTGATTTTTGTGAAAATCATAACAGAATGATTAGTTCGAAAAAAGTTAATTAAATCAATACTAACATGTCATATTAACCTATAAAATTATTTTAATTCAGAAAACGTCTCAAATTACATTTATTTGGGTATTTATAACATCAATTATGTCAATATTTCATTAATAAGATAATTATTGCCTCATCTTTGTGTCATAAATAAATTAAATTATTTAATGTCTAAAAATTACAAATAAAATACCATTATGTAGGAAATATTTTTAGATTTCTAATTAATATTTATAGTCGAATTTATCTTATGTATAACCCTATATTAAAAATTATCTACTTATTAAACATTGATTTTAAATATTTTAACCCTTCTTTAAATAAATTAATAATAAATGTCCTAATCTAATCCAAGTGGGCCTAATTGGTTATATTTTATTCCTAAGGTTGTTTTTGGTCTAATTACACTTATCCAATAGAATTATGACATGTTTTAGGGTAATAATAATATCATTTTTACCCTTAATTACCCTATTTACTTTTAACAGTGGTAAAAAAAAGTAAAAAGTTACTATTCACCAAAAATTATTTTCATCTCATTGAACCACATTTTAATTACTAATATCAACCGTGTCTCTCGGATTTTTGAAATTCCACTCACAGAAGAGGTAAAATTGCGTTTTATGAAAATTTCATTTTTTTAACTACCACTTAGTGGTTTCACTATTAATCAAAAAATGAAAGTTTCCAAAAAAATACCAAAAATTAGGCCTAATCTATATTTGATATTATGAACTCAAAAATGATGTCTATTTTACCAAATTCAAAACATATTAGTTGCATTAATTAATTTAAAAATTAATTCCTGCCGTCTAAACAAATAGCGTGTTCTTAAGAGATAATAACTATCAAAAGATTGACACTTGTTTATGTCTGGTTTAAATGTGAAATTACATTCAATGACCAACATTGTATTAAATTGTAAAAATATATTCTAAATATACTTTAAAACCACTCAAATTAATAATTTATCACTATTAATTATTTCGATTAGAAAGGTGTTTTTAATTAAAACTTAGTAATTTTCACTATTCATCAGAAAATGAAAGTTATCCGAAAAGTACCAAAATATCACCCTAAGATAATTTAGATATTACGAATCCAAAAATGAAGTCCATTTTGAAAATAAAATTTACAAAATTTCAAAAAGTGGTTATTACTATTAATAACGGATAGTTTTAATAATATTTTAATAGCATATCGTTGTTTACTGAAACTCGGTATTGCGTACTACACACGCTATCAAGGAAGGTCGCGATTGGGTGTAATGAAAGGCAAGTCAAGGATGCGTGTTGTGCAAGATCCTTTTGGTGTATCATACAACACAAGACATTAATGAAATTAAAATGAATATTTTTCATAAAATCTCGAGGTGTTACATTCTACCCCCCTTAAAATGAATTTTGCCCGCAAAATTCATCGGGGTTATAAATGGTTTACTACTCGAACGTTTCTTTAATAGAAACCCACATTGTAAAAAGGAATACCAAAACCAATCTTTAAAAACAAAAGTATGAAACGTAACGGTTACCCAAATAAACTAATCACTGGGTTTTCACATAGGTGAAAATATGGATATGGAAGAGAAATCTAACTATCATGTTCTAATGGAGAGTGGTAGAGAACATGACTATGGAAAATCCAGCAATCACAAAGCCATAAATTTGTGAAGATCTATGGTACCATCTGATTCATAAGATATAAGAGCACTAGGACAACATTTTTGGTTTTCAAGATCATTTCCCATAAAGTTGATGAAATTGGAATTAGAATAAATACTTTCGTGATTTTGGTATAGTCTCACTGTTAGTCGTTATTTGGACAATTTCCACTTCATCTCTTAAAGAAATGAAGTTGAATTTGTCATTCGTGATGTGTTAGCAGATCATGTGATAGAATGAGGGGTCATTCCATCTGTCTCAAACAAAAGGTTAGAAAAGTTATCAAAAAATACGTAAGTCCATCTATAGTGAGATTAATCATATATGGTTCCTAAAATGGACTTATACTTCTTACATTATACTGCTTAATATAATTAAACTAGTTTCTACTAAACAGGGACTTCCTGTAGGCCAGTGGTAGGAGATAAAGTCCAGTCGCACTTCAGTTGTGGGTTCGATTCCCACAGCCTTGTCCGACGCGATGGGTTGTCGCCCGTCCTGCAGGTTGTCATTTTTCAAAATCTATATTACTATAACATCCCATCAATAATATCGAAAAAAGTTCTATCCTAACTTATGTCCAACATAATCCATTCCAATCTTTAGGTTTATCTAAAATACTTCGGTCCAAGCTCATAGTATAAAGAAAATGATTACTTGAAATGTCACATAACAATCACGTGAATGCCATCATTTATCCCCCATATATCATAAGATATATCTTGTTGGTCAAATTACAAACATGTGAATACCTTAATCATGTATTCTCTTGAAGAATGAATACCCATTAAACCTTAGTGAAAACATGAATGCAGTTAAAAGTTAACACTTTCCACAAACCAAAATCCTCAAAATTCTTTATACTCAAACCATGATATCACTTAGTCCTTATATCAATCATGAGCTCATGAATACAATCAAACATCTCACTATGTTCTTATCCCTTCATTATGCGCATATCATCTGATTACCAAAAATATCTCAATCACTTTCCATGGTTACCGGTACCATAAAATTATTGAAAACCACAATAGACCAATACATAAATATTCCAATATTCCACGATACTATATACAACATTATTTTGGAATCCCATTACATAAACACTTAATCATTCCACCACATCGTTGTCATATTCAACATCGCCAATAGTGATCGCATGTGACTTCCCTTTGTCCTTTGCCTTAAGTGGTTGCTCATGTCGATCATCACTAACCCTTGGATTAGGGCATTTATTAGCATAATGCCTTATTTCCTTGCACTTGAAGCATTGAAGTGTTGGTGGTGCGTTCTCTGTAGTCTTTTCTTGATTCACATCATTAGAAACCCTTTTCCCATTACTTCGACACTCAGCTGCTCGATGACCTTCTTTTCCACACTTAAAACATTTTCTAGTCCCTTTAAGACAATCTCCACCATGATTCTTTCCACACTTTGAGCATAAGGAAACATTCATATTCTTTTCACCATTATTATGAGATTTCTCCTTGAACTCCATCTTTCGTTTCTTGTCAAAACTATGAGATGGATAAGTAACACCAACTTCCATTTCTATCTTGATAGCACAACGCACAATTTCTTCATAGCTACTGAAGTCTCTTATAGCTAATGCCCTTCGAAGATTTGATTTTAAGCCACTGAAGAATTGATCAACTTTACTTTTAGGTTGGATGATAAATCCAGATGCATACCTTGCAAGCCTTGTAAAATTCGCTTCGTATATACCAACAGATTCATCATCCTTTTTCTTTAGTTCAAGAAACTCCTTCTCCATCATTGTTCGAAGAATACGAGGGATGTACTTATTGAAAAATAAGTTCTTGAACTCATCCCATTCCATGGACTCAATTTCATCTCTTGGCCTCGTATTCTTGATAAGATTCCACCATTGATCATCATCACCTTCCAAATGATATACTGCTAAGATGACTTTATCATGTTCAGAATATTGAAGAATTGAAAATATCTTTTCAATGGTACTGATCCATTGTTTAGCAACAAGTGGATCGGAAGACCCACTGAAAGAAGGTGGATGTTGCCTCATGAAGGACTCAATAGAATATTGTTCCCTTCTCTTCTCATTTGGAAGTCCAGAATGATTTATAGCTTGTGTAAGTATAGCAATAAGATTTTTCACTCCATCTCCCATAACATTTGTTTGTTCAGGAGGACAATCAATGCATTGTCCATTACATTGATCAACACAGTTCCTTCGGGTTCCATCCATCGTCTAAAACCCAAAAAGAATAGTATGAGAGGAAAAAATCACGCTAGGGAAAACATCATAATAAAGGGGGAGTACCATCAATATCTAACATCATAGGTTTAATTCTAATATCTTTACCGTAATTCTAGGACTATAACCTATACTTATACTTAACCTTAGGGACATCCCTAGACATACCTTATAAATATCTCTAGGGATCTCACTAAAGTTATCGCATCCTAGTTTCCAAAAGTTTACTAAACCTTTCCTCTGATACCAACTGTAGAGACCCTAAGCTTGACGTACATGGACATTACATTACTTTTGCGGAATACTTAGCACATTACAAAAACAAACACACAAGGACTGTAATATTTTAGTGTCTTTGGAAACTCAAAATATAATCTTCTAATCGTGGTGAAAGATCTTCAACATATCCCATAAAGATCTTCCATTTTTTTTCTTACCTAAAACCTTTCTTTATTTCCTGGGGAAAATAAAACATAAAATGGTGAGCTCAAATTCTCAGTAAGGGTAAAAAAAAGAAATATCAATCACATCATATTCCTAAGAAAATAACATTTTGGAAATCTTAACCTGCAACAGAGATCATAATATCATAACATGGGAAAAATCATAGTAGTGAAATCTAATCCCAATAATCCTAACATAAAACATGAAACTTTGTGGCATACACACATAATCATATAGAATCATTTCTTATTAGTCAAGACTCATTTCCAAGACTATCTTAGTGGACAAAGTCCATTTCTGAACCGAGTTCAATCCTCGTTTCAGTCCTGTTTCACTGAACCGGTTTAACCTGCCATTCCAGCCATGTCTATGTCATGAGATATAAAATCATTACCCAATGTATTGGAGGGAGATATAGGTCCCACCCATCTCATAATGATACCATTTTTATGTGTGCCACAAAATCATAAAACATACATCATAGCATAACCCATGTAATAAAAATGGGAATCTTAAACATCGTGAAATCATAAAACAATTCATATAAGATAAAAGAAATATTTCCATCAAAAAATAATCAAATCCAGGTAATAATAGGGATAGAAACAGAACCCTTTATTATCTTATATGGAAAATAATTTTGATAAAACACTTGAACTCCATTCTTGAGGAAAATATCCTTTCTACTTCAAAAAACACTTTTTCTTTCTTAACATTTCATACAATTCTAAACTAAAAGAATTTGATTAAAAATAAATATGAAAACTTGTAAAGGAAGCTTCTTGGAAATAATATTTTAAAAATCCATTCATTCCGTATAAATTAAAAAAACATTCTTCTCGTACTTTTGTCGGAAAAGTCAAAAAGTACCTCGTATGAAAAACGACAAAAGATTCATTTCATATCTTTTACTAAAAACTCATCGAAGGGTAAAATTAGATTTAAACAATTGTAGGTGGATGAATATAATATTACATTTGGATTAAACATGGATGTGGATGATAAAATACACCCCAGTAAATTTCAAAGTATAAACAATCTCGGATAAAAATGAGATTGTGATATTTCCCTTACCTTAGGTCCAATTTGCTTCGTAAGTGTACGAACCTCCTGGATAATGATTTAAATAATGTAATTGACTTATTCCATAATCATAATCATTGTTATGATATCATATATGGTTCACTTATGACTTTATATTACCCGTTCCTTTGTAAATTCCATGTTAAAGAGCGTTTTGGGTAAAATCGTTTCATTTGTCGTCTGTGTTTTGACTTGTAATTATTCATATGATTACTTAGATCATGATTACATAATTATAGAATATAAAGCATGATTTATATACAATATATATTCAGAATATATATATATATATATATATATATAATATCATTAAATGGAAAGAAATACACCGTTCATGGAGACGGTAGGCCGTACGTACGCATGAACGTTGTTTTTGTTTCCTTATTGAGTTGAATGGAATTAAGTAGATGACATACATATATATAAACATAAATACAGTATCATTTTTATGTCATATATTTAATTATTACTTATTATATATACTTTATAATAATTCATGAATGGTTAACGTGGAGAAAGAATCTCATCGCGTCGTGGAGACGGTACTCCGTACATACGCACGAGCAATGATATCGTTCTCATGATCGTGGAATTGTTTTGGAGTGTATGTATACTATTTCATAATCAATATCACTTTACAATAATCATATATAGTTATTATGTACACCATTATACCCATCCAAGTAAGGTGGTGGTGGAAAATAGATTACACAATGGCGTGGAGACGGTATTCCGTACGTACGCACGCGCGGTGATTTTGTTTTCTGTAGGATGGATAGATGGTGAAATAAGGTTGTTTCATTCTTATAATAACATATCAGTATGTGAGTGATACTTATGTTATTACTTCATAATGAAACAACTAAAGAAGAAGAAGTGGAAGAAGAAATAAAGTTGAAAGAATTGGTAACGGACATTACCTCTTCTTTGAAGCGCCTCTTTGAGACCTCCTTTTAGGGCACTAAAATTGGTCTTTGTAGAAGACCAGGACCTATACGATGTTTCTAGGGAAGTGGAAAGGAGAAATTATCAGGGGTTGGCCGAGCTTGAATGCTCAAAGTGGTGTGAGGAAGAGGGGGAGGAGGTTCCCTTTTTTAAGGGAGGAGAGGGGCTCCTTTGGAAAAACTAAAAATATTATTTTATTATAAATCCAAATTCGGTTTTAAATAGCTCCAAATTGATTTATTTAGAATCTAAGGTGGGTATGGGTCGAAATAATTTCATCCAATAAAAGTTATACAAGTTTAGGTTCCTATTTTAACCTTATCATTTAGATTTAACTTTAAGTTAGATAATTTTACTTTTACGGTGTCTTTTTGTGTTCTTACACTATAAGGTTAATAAACTTACTATAACAAGACAAAAGAAGCCCAAGTTGTTTATTATTAATATATATAACCTTATATAAGTCATTTTGCCTATCCTTAGATTTTTATGAATAATATAACAATTAATAATATAATATTTGTTTTAAACACTATTTTATGTCAATTTTGACACTATTTAGTAATTGATTTTTGTGAAAACCATAACAGAATTATTAGTTCAAAAAAAGTTAATTAAATCAATACTAACATGTAATATTAACCTATAAAATTACTGGAATTCATAAAAAGTCTAAAATTACATTTATTTGGGTATTTATAACATCAATTATGTCAATATTTCATTAATAAGATAATTATTGCATCATCTTTGTGTCATAAATAAATTAAATTATATAATGTCTAAAAATTTAAAATAAAATACCCTTATGTTGGAAATATTTTTAGCTTTCTAATGAATATTTATAGTCTAATTTATCTTATGTATAACCCTATATTAAAAATTATCTACTTACTAAACTTTGATTTTAACTATTTTTACCCTTCTTTAAATAAATTAATAATAAATGTCCTAATATAATCCAAGTGGGCCTAAATGGTTATATTTTATTCCTAAGGTTGTTTTTGGTCGAATTACACTTATCCAACAGAAAAGGTAAAATTAAGTTTTATGAAAAATTCATTTTTTTTAACTATCACTTAGTGGTTTCACTATTCATCAAAAAATGAAAGTTTCCAAAAAAATACCAAAAATTAGGCCTAAGCTATATTTGATATTATGAACTAAAAAATGATGTCTATTTTACCAAATTCAAAACATATCAGTTGCATTAATTAATTTAAAAAGTAATTATCGTCGTCTAAACAAATAGCGTGTTCTTAAGAGATAATAACTATCAAAAGATTGACACTTGTTTATGTCTGGTTTAAATGTGAAATTACATCCAATAACCAACATTGTATTAAATTGTAAAAATATATTATAAATATAATTTAAAACCACTAAAATTAATAATTTATCTCTATTAATTATTTCGATTAAAAAGGTTGTTTTTAATTAAAATTTAGTAATTTTCACTATTCATCAGAAAATGAAAGTTATCCGAAAAGTACCAAAATTTTACCCTAAGCTAATTTTGATATTCCGAATCCAAAAATGAAGTCCATTTTGAAAATTAAATTTACAAAATTTCAAAAATTGGTTATTACTATTCATAACGGATTGTTTTAATATTATATTAATAGCATATCGTTGTTTAGTGAAACTCGGTATTGCGTACTACACATGCTATCGAGGAAGGTCGTGATTGTGTGTAATGAAAGGAAAGTCAAGGATGCGTGTTGTGAAATCTCCTTTTGGTGTAGCGTACAACACAAGACATTAATGTAATTAAAAAGAATATTTTTCATAAAATCTCGGGGTGTTACACACCACACCCTAACCTCCCTTGGGAGGATATGTAACGCCCCGACCCTAGTTATCCAGAGTCGGTGCATTATTACATAACATTAGCACGATCACAAAAGATCATGTTTCAAAAGACTGATTAGTTTAGTAGCCTTGGAATCACTAGATACATTCATAAGTCTTACATTACATAATAAAATGAAAAGTACAACAACATAGTCTCCATAGTCCACACTCATATCTCCTTAGACTATCCCTACAGGTCAGTCATAAAATACTTCTTCAAATCCTGGGAAAAATAAGACATAGAAAGGGGTGAGATCAAATTCTCAGTAAGGATAACAATATAGCGAAAACTTTCATAAATAAGCATAAATATTTAGGGTAATGTATAACTAAAACAAAAGCCTTTTAAACTTGAACTTCAGCATAATATGGCAGAAATAAAATGAAACAATTCCATTAACTTATTCACATGGATATTCTACTATTCGAATAATCACTTGCAATATCAATATCCACTTTCATAATGATGGAATGCATAATGTCAGACTATGATAACCACATAGTCAAGGCCTTGTGCCAAGACTACAAATAATATTTGTCAAGGCATTGTGCCAAGACACAAGTTTGTCTCAAAAGACCTACCGATGCATCGAGGAGCTATACCGGACTCCACTCATCACTTACTAAGTCCAATGCATTCCTCATATGAAAAGTTTGAGAAATAACATAAACATTCGTATTAAAACTAGTATACGAAATGTCAATACTTAATCCACAAACCATGAATGGTATAAAAATAGCACATCCACAGTCAAACATAAATCATTCAAGAAAATATGGAAGATTGTATTGTAACATATAAACCTCAATCGAGAATATTGAAGGATATTGACATAGATGAAAATAATCATCAAAACTATTTGAAAGGAATACCCCCTTTTTCTTGAAAACATTTAAAAGTCACACTAATTATCAAGAAGCCGTTTTAAGAATAGATTTTTGAATAAAAGTGTACCATATCACTTTGAAACTTTTAAAAGAAATTTTAATTTTAAAACATTAATGTACATATAAATAAATCCTTAAAACCATTTTTAAAACATGGATATTTATGAGAAATATTTAGAAGAATAAATCTTTAAAACATTTAAAAATGATATTTTAGTTAGAGTTTCTAACCAAAAGAGAGACACTTAAATACAATTAATTGAGGTAATCAAAACTTTGTAATATCACGACAATAAAGGTATTCATGATATACTATGTCAAAGTACATTATATACACCATATAAAAGTGATTTGGTGTATAACAAAAAAGAAGTCTCAATGGAATGTAAATTGAGATGAAATCTCTTATAAAGACCGTATCCTTAGGTTAAGGATTAATCAACGACATAATTATGTGTGACAAATATAAATACACTCAATATGATTGGATATTCAGTGTAAATAAATCAGAGGACATTCACACATACTCTTGTAAAAACAACACCAATGAATTGAAAATTTAACTCAACAAATTGAGATTGAGTTAAAATTACTCTTATCAAGTTCATATTGGTTACTTGAGGATTTATCAATGGAGTGTTTATGTGCATCAAAGTATATCCACAGAAAGGGGAGTGTAAATTATGACATAAGAAAATGAATATTGATTCCACACATAATCTTGGAGTAAAATAATCAATGAAGTATGAGTAAAGCCGAATGAGTGGAAATTGAAATTTCAAATTCCCTTATCGATTTGGTAACTTATAAAATATACAACCATGAAAGAAGGATCCTAAAATTATGATGTAAATATCCATAAATTAAATTATATTACACAATGAATACAATCATGGGCAATACACACACCACATGCAATAAATAAGTGGTGAACAATGGAAATCTCACGGAATTAAAAGTGAGATAAGAAACCCCTTACTTTATACTTTTTCCTTGGTCGAGGGTAGTTTAACATCCTGTATAATGGTGAAATAATTTTTATTTAATTATAAAATAATCATATACATTAATAAGATATCATATATGATCTTTTAACATTTATTTCTTGATAATATCTTAGTATTATCGTCGTTTCGGGTGTTAACGAATTCGTTTTCCTTTATATTCTTTGTTATGTGAGACATATTTGTTATGGATGGGATGTATATTATTCCTATACATAATTATATAATGTCTCTAAAAATTATTTTTAATCATAAAATTAAATTTAGTCTTGAATGGATATGATGGGGAATGAATCTCATCGCGTTCGTGGAGACGGTAATCCGTACGTACGCACAAGCGACAATATCATTCTTTTGATATTAAAATAATATATAATTCGATGGTATATCATATATACAGAATCATTATCATGTTATATTTATTATTTAACTTAATTAAACATCATTATTATACCAATGCAAATAATAATATATTGAATAACAATTACACAACGACATGGAGACGGTAGGTCGTACGTACACACGTATGGTGACATGTCATTCAAAGGATGGATAGAATACTGAATATAGTTGTACAATATTTATAATAACATCACCATATATAGATGATACTATAGTTATTATTTTATAATGGAAATAACAAAAAAAAGAAGTGAAAGAAGAAAGAAACTTGAAAAAGGGTGGTGAAATCATTACCTCTTCTTTGGGTTCTTCTTTTTGATTTGATCAAAAGGGATCCTTAAGTTGGATTTCTGGCCAAAGGAGGGACTCTAGAAGGAATTTAGGGAAGTTTAGAGGATATTTTTGTAGGGTTTTCTTGATCCAAATGGCTTTGAAGTTATGAATTATAGAGAAGGGGGAGTGCCCTTTTATAAGAGGGGTGAGGGGCACCTTAGGAAAAGCTAGAAATAATATTTTATAATAAATTAATATTCGGTTAATAATGGATACAAAGTGTATTATTTAAATTTTAATGTGGTAATTGGTCGAAAAACACTGAACCAATAGGTTTTAGACATTTTTGTGTCACTATATTAACATTATCTTTTTTATTTAACTCTTAGTTAAATAGTTTGACATTTACTAAGTCTCTTTGTATTTTTATATAATATAGTCAATAAAATTACTATAAACTTCAAGAGACCCCAAAGTGGTCCATTAATAATACACATATCATTATATAAGTCTTTTGGACAAACCTTAGATTTTTAGGAATAGAAAATCAATTAATAATATAATATTTGTTTTAAAAACTCCTTAATGTCAATTTTGACACTATTTAATAATTGATTTTTGTTAAAGTCATAAGAACTTTATTAATTCTAAAAAAACTAATTCAAGATATCCTAACATGTCATGTTAACCAATAAAATATGTGGATGTCATCAAAACTTTCAAATTATATTTATTTTATCATTTATATTACCAATTATTTGATTCTTTCATTAATAAGGAAAATACTGCATCATTATTGTGTCATAAATAAATTTAATTATTAAATGTCTAAAAATTATAAATAAAATACTATTATGTAGGAATTTTTTTTATATTTCTAATTAATGTTTATAGTCGAAAATATAACATATATTACCCTATGTAAAAATTGTTTTTCTAAAAGATATATGCTTATGTCATTTTTGTATTTACTTTAACTTAATTAATATAAAGTGTCATTATCACTTACAAGTGGATCCATGGGGTCCCAAAATCGACCCAAATATTCCCATTGTCGGACATGTATCAACAAATATGTTTAGGACACGTTTTAGGGTAATTTATTGTTATTATAATATTATTTGTTTTACCCTTATTTACCGAATTTACCCTTTAACCATGGTAAATAAAATATTTACCGAAGTAATTATTCAAAATTTCTAAAAATAAAAGCTAACTATTTACAAAATTTGGACCTCATGATTATAAATATTTAATCCATTTTTCTAAATTCAAAACACATAAGTGGAAAAAATTAATTTAAAATTAATTTCTGTTGTCAAAACAAAAAATGTGTTTTTAAGAAATAATAACTATCAAAAGATTGGCACTTCCTTATGTCTAGTTTAAATGTGAAATTATGTCCAATAACCAAAATTGTATTAAATGGTAAAAATATATTCTAAATATACTTTAAAACCACTCAAATTCATAATTTATCACTATTAATTATTTCGATTAAAAGAGTTGTTTTTAATTTAAATTTAGTAATTTTCACTATTCATCAAAATATGAAAGTTATCAGAAAAGTACCAAAAATTTACCCTAAGCTAATTTTGATATTTCAAACCCAAAAATTAAGTCCATTATGAAAGTTAAAATTTATAAAATTTCAAAAATTGGGTATTACTATTCATAATGGCTAGTTTGATTGTTTGTGGTGTGTGTGTTAGAACTCGATGTTGCATACAACACACGCTACTGTATTTTTCAAAGAGAAGCATACCGTGGAAGATTGGGGTGTTACATTCTCCAATAATTCAGTAAATTCAATCCTCTAAATTTTTAAAATTGGTCTTGGGAATATAATGGAAAGTCCCACAATGGAAAAAGAGTCAATAAAACAATCATTTTAAAAGAAAGAAAGAGAAGTAAAAAGGTAACCCGAGATAACCTATACTAGGATTCCATGTCAAAAAACATGGATATGGATGATACAATAAGTGTCAAGTTCTGATGGAGAGGGATAGAAAACATGATCTGGAGAAAGTTAAAAACAAGAAAACCACAAACTTGTGATGGGACAAATGGTCATTAGTTTCCCAGTAGGAAAAGTAAACAGACAACATTTTGTTTGTTTTAAGTTACATTACATAAAGATGTGGAATTAATTTCTGATATTGACTAAGAACATAAAGATATATACTTACTTTTTATGTAAAGTTTCATTCTTTAATAAATTTCTACTACTAACTTATTTTTAAACGATTAGTATTCAAGAAGACTTGGTCACACTAGAAGAGCTAGAATAATGTTCTTATAGAATAACATGATCCACGTGGGATAATCTATATATTTACCTTGTCTTTAGAGATTAATCAAAAACAAAATGGTTAGTATAAGATCTGATGACCCCCAAAAGGATATTCCATTTGAGAAAGAAACACTAATCACAATTTCTAAAATTAAACCAACAATACCCCAAAGTTAAATAAATAGAATTCAATAAACAATTGTCCTTAAAATCCTTCAATATAATCCAAACTAATATTGAAACCCAAAACTTAAAAGAATTTGGTTTTTTAGCCTTCCATGTTAAGTTTTATTTCCAAATGACTTCAACAACTATTAAAGTCACATACTTAAAAGTAATTAACCTAATCGCATGTTCTCTATTATAGGTTAATCATTTCCATAAATAACCCAAATCACTATAAATCCACAATAAAAATGTAGATAAAATTCCACCATTAATCCTCAATTAAAATTCTTATAGTATTCTATTTTCCTTGAGCATATAGTGTTCCCAACAAAGTGAACATCTTCCAAAATAACATTTATCACTTAATCCCCAAATAATTTTCTTATACTAAGGGTATTCACTTGATAAGACATAAGATCCCAAATCAACTTATTATTGACAAATAAAATAATTTAACAAAAATTAATTAGTCACACTAACCAGGGACTTCATGTAGTCCAGTGGTAGGTGATCCCAATCGCACTTTGGTTGTGGGTTCGATTCCCACAGCTTTTTCCTACGCGATGGGTTTTCACATGGTCTACAAGTTGTCCTTTTTCAAAAACTATATTTTATAACATTACCAAAATGAGATAAATTCCTCAAACTAACCATAACATAATTTAACCACAAATGTTATCTCATACCTTGAATTTCCATCCCAAAATATAATAACTTGTAATTTCCTCAAACCTAATAATCATATAAAACCAAATGGCTATTTATAACTATATCCACAAGAGAAAAGATAAGTCTTCCTCAAATATCCTTCTCACATGGAAAACTGCAGGGTTACAAATACAAGAGAAAATTATTCCAAAGTAATCCCATCAACAAGGAGAACTAATAATTTTAAACATTTCTCCAACCATTTATTTCCACATAGCTTCTTTTTGACCAAGAAAATATCCAATAGAATAGGGAATTCACTCGGTTAATGGTTAGGTCCACTAAATTGATGGCAAATGATTGTAAATGGATTCTTGGGACCATTTTTATTTTCTTCCATAGTACTCTTCATTTTTCTTCAGCAATTATTCACTTTATGTCCTTCTTTTCCACACATAAAATATTTCTTTGTTCCATTTAGACACTTTCCTAGGTGTCTCCTTCCACATTTCCTGCATGATGGAAATTGAGGATTCTTCTCTCCATGGTCTCCACTGCTAGAGCTCTTATCATTCATCACCTTTCTCTTCTTTGTTGAGTCCGGGATTTGGTTAATATATATATTGTTGATCATATTTTTAGAAAACTGATTTGGCATGAACATGATATCTTTTACGCCTATCAATATTCTATTTTTTTGCTCATTTACACCATCGTTCCCACCATGTACATCCTTCTCAAAGTTACTATGACTTCCTTGGAATCCATCCATTGACTAAGACCCGAAATCATTGTGTGAGTTACAGTAGTCATAAAATCATTTAGAGAATATCATGACACCATATTCTTAATTTTAAACACATTAGGATTAACCAAGGTCATTTATTCTCGTATTATATTAAAATACTTCAAATTGGTTTTTGAAGAAAATGTAAATTATCCTAAGAATATCCCCCAGGAGTTTCGTAACCAAGAGTGAAGCAAGGCCCGTTGTTGTGCACCAGTTCCCATTCGAGTCTAGCTCAAAGCGGTGTTTTTGGGTTTTACCCCTAGGTACATCTGTGCCAGAGCCACCTATACCTGCTAGTATCTAGACATGGGTGTATGTCTTGGAAAACTCACAAAATATATACAATACCAAAATTCTAGCAATTTATTCTATACTAATCCTCAAATTCTTTCTTAGGGTTGCGTGCGATAATCAGATTTTATCCAAATCTAGTTTCCAAGGTTTGTATTAAACTTCCTCTGATACCAAATCTAACGCCCCGACCCCAGTTACCCAGATTCGATGCATTATTACATAACATTGGCATGATCACAAAAGATCATGTCTCAAAATACCGATTAGTTTAGTAGCCTTGGAAGCACTTGATATATTCATAAGTCTTATATTACATCATAAAATGAAAACTACAACAACATAGTCTCCATAGTCCACAATCATATCCCCTCAGACTATCCCTGCAGGTCAGTCATAAAATACTTATTCACATCCTAGGAAAATTAAAACATAGAAAGGGGTGAGCTCAAATGCTCAGTAAGGATAACAACATAGAGGAAACTTTCATAAATAAGAATAAACATTTAAGGGAATGTATAACTAAAACAAAAGCCTTTTAAAGTTGAACTTCAGTATAATATGGCAGAAATAAATTGAAAAAATGCCATTTAGGTATTCAAATGGATATTCTACTAGTCTAATAATCTCATGCAATATAAATATCCACTTTCATAATGATGGAATGCATAATTCCAGACTATCATAACCACATAGTCAAGGCCTTGTTCCAAGACTACAAATAAGATTTTTTCAAGGCCTTGTGCTAAGACACTAGTTTGTCTCATGAGACATACTGATGCATCGAGGAGATATAGAGGGCTTCACCCGTCACTTAATAAGTCCAATGCATTCCTCATATGAAAAGTTTGAGACATAACATAAACATTCGTATTAAAACGAGCATACGAAATGTCAATACTTTATCCACAAACCATGAATGGTATAAAAATAAAACATCCAAAATCAAACATAACTCATTCAATACAATATGGAAGATTTTATTGTAACATATTAACCTCAATTGAGAATAATGAAGTATATTGACATAGATAAAAATAATCATCAAAACTATTTGAGAGGAATACCCCCCTTTTTTCTTGAAAACATTTAAAAGTCACACTATATGTCAAGAAGCCGTTTTAAAAATAGATTTTTGAATCAAAGTATCCCATACCACATTTAAACTTTTAAAAGGAATTTAAATTTTAAAACATTAATGTTCATATAAATAAATCTTTAAACCCATTTTTAAAACATGGAAATTTATGAGAGATATTTATAAGAATAAATCTTTAAAACATTTAAAAATGATATTTTTGTTTGAGTTTCAAACCAAAAGAGAGACACTTGAATAAAAATAATTGAGGTAATAAAAACTTTGTAATATCATGAGAATAAAGGGATTCATGATATACTATTTCAAAGTACATTATATACACCATATAAAAGTGATTTGGCGTATAACAATAAAGAAGTCTCAATGGAATGTAAATTGAGATGAAATCTCTTATAAAGACTGTATCCTTTGGTTAAAGATAAATCATCGACATAATTATGTGTGACAAATATAAATATAATCAATATTATAGGATATTAAGAGTAAATTAATCAGAGGACATTCACACATATTCTTGTAAAAACAACAGCAATGAATTGGAAATTTCACTCAACAAATGGAGATTGAGTTAAAATTACTCTTATCAAGTTCATATTGATGAATTGAGAATTTATCAATGGAGCGATTATGTGTATAAATGTATATCCACAGAAAGGGGAGTGGAAATTATGAAATAAGCAAATGAATAGTGATTCCACACATAATCTTGGAGTAAAATAATCAATGATGTATGCGTAATGCCGAATGAGTGGAAATTGAAATTTCAAATTCCCTAATCGATTCGGTAACTTATGAAACATACACCCATGAAAAAATTATCATGAAATGCTGATGTAAATATCTATAAATTAAAGTATATTACCCAATGAATACAATCATGGTCAGTACACACACCCCATGCAATAAATAAGTGGTGAACAATGGAAATCTCACGGAATTAATAGCGAGATGAGAAACCCCTTACTTTGTACTTTTTCCTTAGTAAAGGGTAGGTTAACCTCCTGTATAATGGTTAAATAATTGTTATTGAATTATACAAGAGTCATATACATTAATATGATATCATATATGATCTTTTAACATTGATTTCTTGATAATATCTTAGTATTATCGTCGTTTCAGGTGTTAACTAATACGTTTTCCTTTATATTCTTTTTATGTGAGCCATATTTGTTATGGATGGGATGTATCTTATTCATATACATAATGATATCATGTCTCTAAACATTATTTTTAATCATCAAAATAAATTTATTCTTGAATGGATAAGATGGGGAATGAATCTCATCACGTTCGTGGAGACGGTAATCCGTACGTACGCACGAGCAACAATATCATTATTTTGATATTAAAATAATATATAATTGGATGGTATATCATATATACAGAATCATTATCATGTTATATTTAATATTTAAATTAATTACACATCATTATTATACCCATCAAAATAATAATATATTGAATAACAATTACACCACGACGTGGAGACGGTAGGTCGTATGTACACACGTATGGTGACATGTCATTCAAAGGATAGATAGAATAATGAATATGGTTGTACAATATTTATAATAACATCACAGTATATAGATGATACTAGAGTTATTATTTTAGAATGTAAATAACAAAAAAAGAAGGAGTGTAATAAGAAAGGACCTTGAAAGAGGGTGGTGAAATCATTACCTCTTCTTCGGGTTCTTCCTTTTGATTTGATCAAAAGGGCTCCTTAAGTTGGATTTATGACCCAAGGAGGGCCTCTATGATGAATTTAGGGAATTTTAGAGTATATTTGGGTAGGGTTTGTCTGATACAAATGGATTTGAAGGTGTGAATTAGAGACAAGGGGGAGTTCCCTTTTATAAGAGGGGTGAGGGGCACCTTAGGAAAAGCTAGAAATATTTTTTTATAATAAATTAATTTTCTGTTTATAATGGCTCAAAAGTGGATTATTTAGAGTTTAAGGTGGTTATACATCGAAAAAAATTCAACCAATAGGTTTTACACAGGTTTGGGTCAATATATTAACTTTAACGTTTTGATTTAACTCTTAGTTAAATAGTTTGACATTTACCATGTCTCTTTTTATTTTTATATTATATAGTCAATAAACATACTATAAACTTCCAAGTGAAAACCAAGTGGTCTAGTAATAATACACCTATCATTATATAAGTCCTTTGGCCAAACCGTATACTTTTAGGAATATAATATCAATTAATAATATAATATTTGTTTTAAAAACACCTTTATGTCAATTTTGACACTATTTAATAATTTTTTTTAAAGTCATAAAAACTTTTTTAATTCGAACCAAATTCATTTAAGAAATCCTTACATGTCATATTAACCAATAGAATTTGTGGATGTCATCAAAACTTTAAATTATATTTATTTTAACATTTATAATACCAATTATTTGATTAATTCATTAATAAGGAAAATACTATATCATTATTGTGTCATAAATAAATTTAATTATTAAATGTATAAAAATTATAAATAAAATACCATTATGTAGGAAATCGTTATAGATTTCTAATAAATATTTATAGTCGAAAATATAACATCTATAACCCTATGTAAAATTTTTTTTTCTAAAATATATATGCTTATGTCATTTTTGTATTTACTTTAACATAATTAATATAAAGTGTCATTATCACTTTGAAATGGATCCATGGGGTCCCAAAATCAACCCAAAGAAGCCCATGGTCAGAAATGTATCAACCAACAGGGTTATGACACATTTTAAGGCAATTTATTATTATTATAATATTATTTGTTTACCCTTATTTATCGGATTTACCCATTAATTATGGTAGATAAAATATTTACCGAAGTAATTATTCAAAATGTCTAAAAATAAAATTTACCTATTTAAACAATTTGGACCTCCTGATTCTAAATATGGAATCCATTTTTCTAAATTCAAATCATGGAAGTGGCAGAAATTAATTTAAAATTAATTCCCGTTGTCAAAACAAAAAATGTTTTTTTAAGAAATAATAACCATCAAAAGATTGACACTTCCTTATGTCTAGTTTAAATGTGAAATTACGTCCAATAACCAAAATTGTATTAAATGATAAAAATATATTCTAAATATACTTTAAAACCACTAAAATTCATAATTTATCACTATTAATTATTTCGATTAAAAAAGTTGTTTTTAATTAAAATTTAGTAATTTTAACTATTCATCAAAATATGAAAGTTAACAGAAAACTACCAAAAATTTACTCTAAGAAAATTTCGATATTCGGAACCCAAAAATGAAGTCCATTTTGAATTATAAAATTAATTAAATTTCCAAAAGTGGGTATTACTATTCATAATGGCCAGTTTGATTGTTTGTGGTGTGTGTTAGAACTCGAAGTTGCGTACAACACACACTACTGTATTATTCAAAGAGAAGTGTACCATGGAAGCCTGGGGTGTTACAGGATATAACTTGCGGTGGGGACCACATGAGCTCAAACCCCTAAACTTTCCCTTAAACTTCCCATTAACTCCCCTTAATTAATTTGACACCTCCCCTCATTAATTGGGACTCTCCACCTCCTCTATGATTGGAATTTGAACCATTCCTAAGAATTACAAAAATGGGTCTCCTCATTTAATTAAACACAACCATGTGTTGTTGTGCGAAAGGATTAATAGAGATCACCTCTATTTTTTTATGGTTGGCATAATCCTTTGGAAAGGCTGGAGAGAGGAGAGATTCATCCTTCCAACGAACAACCGCCGAAGAAAGATGAACTTCTACATCGATCTTCGGCCAAGACAAAAGAGAAAGAGCCGCCCGCAAGGAACGCCGACGACGCGCCATCCTCAGATCCTTCTTCCCGGATGTCAATGAATTGACTACACCTCCCGTGACTTCATCTACGAATGAAAAATGAGGTAGGGGTTTGTATTGATTAAATTAAATTGTTGTTCCTCATTTTTATATGGTTCGACATTGGCCATTTGTTATCACCTTACGTGGAGGGCACGGGCCAAACAAACACGGCCCGACGACCCTCCGTTGATTCTCTTGAGTTGATGATGGTGGAAGAACCGGTAGGGCGCGGTGCCGTCGCACCGCTCTGGAGGAAGGAAGGTGTCGCGGCCATGCTAGCCACGGTGGATGGAAGAAGTAGTGGTCGCGCAACGACCGCGTGAAGGAAAACTGCGGCCCGCAACCGCAGGCCACTCAGGATGAAGAACCGAATGGCAATGGCCGGTCGGGCTGGTGAACCGCGACACCCGCAGGTGCTGCGTGGAAGAGATGTAGCCCTCAACCCTGGGCGGCTTGATGGACAAACCAGCCGGACAGAACTGGTCGGGCTGGAGATTCATGGCCCCCCGCAGGCGCCGCGCGGCGGTGGAACCACGGCCCGCTGCGCGGGCCGCTCTGCGGGCGAACTGGCCGGCCGCCTGTTGGTCGGGCTGAAGGAAACCATGGATCCTAGGGGCGCCGTGTGCGGAGGAACAGCGGGCCACTCGGGCTGGACAAAACTGGCTGGCTTTGGCTACCAGGCAGCAAGGAGGGGCGGCGCCGCTCGGCGCCACCAGGCGAGCCGAACCGGCCCGCGACCCGGGCCGGGGCCGACCCCCTATCCAGGTCAGACCCGTCGGGCCTGGTCCCTAGGTGGGCTGCATTTCACTAAGCTGGGCCGACCCCCATCTAGGTCAGACCCACTGAACCGGGTCAGGCCGACCCACCAGCCCACTGGGCTTGACGGGCCAGGCCCGTTTTACTTAAACGTGAATAACTTTTAGACCGCGCGTCTGATCGATGTGTCGTCTGTGGCACTGGGACCCTTGCGATGAGGCGGTCCTTTTGCGAAACTCTACATGGGTTTTGAACAACTTTGTAAAATGGCCGGTTTTGGATCGAGCGTAATTCCAACCGGACCCCTGGAACGGAAAAGCTAATAACTCTCAGACCGGGCGTCCAATTAACGCGCTGTCTGTCTCGTTGGGTTTCTTTTGACGAGACGGAACTTCAGGATACATAAAATTAGGACTTTGTGACAGTTGATGTATCAAACCCCTTTGCTCAAGAAGCGGATCCTCCTAAAATTGGGAGTGCTGTGTGGGGAACCCTATACCTGGCTGCGACTCTGTTGACTTCTGTACCGGAATCCTGTGTGGGTTCGACAGCGACAACTACCATACTAGAATCCTCCATTGGTTCGACAATGAAGAAAACTGTACCGGAATCCTGTGTGGGTTCGACAGTTCTGACATAGTAGCTAGTCCTGTATCTTGTGTGGGTCCAACAACTTAGATGAATCAGTGACTACATCTGATCATTTCTATTACTTTAGAATACCTGGACTGTATCCTGTGTGGGTCCGACAGCTTAGACAAGATAGCTGGACTGTATCCTGTGTGGGTCTGACAGCTTAGACGAGATAGCTGGGCTGTATCCTGTGAGGGTCTGACAGCTTAGCTGGACTGTATCCTGTGTGGGTCTGACAACTTAGATAATCTAGTGGCCACATCTGATCATCTATATCTCTCTACAATTGTGGCATAACTGTGTGAGCTGAGTAATTTCTTTCAACCATTCTTTTCATGGTGTTTGACTTTACATCATATGAGGACTGAGTTGTGCTTGGGCTCATGAGTTGGTGGCGGACTATGACTGGTAACTTAGGTATATGTATGGGCATATACCTAAGTAGGGTTGGTTGATACTTTGTGGTTGTATCTTTCTTCTTTTTCTTATCCTTAGTGGATATTGTGAGACCTCGCGGGTCTTGGGGTCCCTACTAAGTATCGTTATACTCACCCCTGCATGGGCTATGACCGCACCTCGTTGTGTTGGATGCAGACGATGGAAAACGCTGATGGAGGCCGAGAGCACCACGACTGGACGGTACTCGGAGGTGGACCTTGCAACGAGTCAGCACATGGTGGAGACTGACGGACGTGGGTGCTGAGGTGGCCATATTTACCTACCCTTCAGGTAGGAATCATCAGAGGACGATCTAGGATCTTCTCTTTACCTTCAGCCGTTTGACCCTTTACTTGTACTTATTGTTCAGTTGGGTTTGTATACTGACCCATTTACTTTCCAGCATGCTCTTTTGTATTCAGTTTTACTTAGTGTTTACTTCATGTTGTGTACTCTGTTGTGTTTTTTTACATTCATAAAGGCAATGCCTTCACAGCTTAGGGATTTACGCCTTTGGTTCTAGTCACTAGCCCCTGGCCTATGGAAGGCGGGCTTGGGGTTGTCATGGCACGGGCCCCGAGGATGGGCCGTGACACTAACTTTGAGAGATAAATTTAAATAATTATTGAGGAAAATATCTTTTCTTCTTTGAAAACATTTTATTTCATTAACATTCCATGAAATTTTAAATAAAAATCTTTTTTTAAAAATAACCGTGTATTATTATAAAGGAAGCTTCAAATTATTGGGGTGTCAAGATTGTGGAATATTACATTCATGTCGTTCATGTTTAAAAAATTACTTCCATATATTTTTTTCTGGTAAAGTAACAAGAACTACTAGAAAACAGACAATGGCCATGTACCTATAGCCATGGTTTTCAAAAACCACATCTATAGGTATTTAAACCAAGGCACTGGTCATTATTTTTCTGGGGCTGTGGTAATAAAATTCCCCAATATTCAAGATTTTCTTAAACAATATCTATATGGTGTTCTTTTCTTAGTTTATAACCATGGTTCTCTAAAAACATAGATATAGAATCTACATATAGATATGGTTTCAAATAACCATGGAATTAGGTTTCCCATGTTAGTTTGGGAAAAAGAATTCGCATTGGAATGTGGAGGGAAGAATAATCTCCACAATTGTTTTTCTATATCCACAGTTTATAACGATATATTTAATAGTATATATATATGTATACTAAATGATTTTCACAGTGTAGTGTAAGTTGTCAGGTCCATGATAGTGGAGGTATGGAGATCAAATCTAGCTAGTATCACTATATTTTAAATCTATATCCATAGTTTAAAAGTGATATATCCATAAATTTCCACAGGGGCAATAAACCTATAGCCACGGTGGACAACTTTGTGAGCTATTTCCATGGTTACCAAAATCCCAGCTATAGTTTCTATTGACATGGTTTCCACTGTGGAAGTATCCTATTAAAATTTTGGCTTTATATTTTTTTGTATCCACCACAATACCATACATGAAAATCTAGAACCCGGGATATATCTAATAGCCATTATTTTAACCTCTACAACCATGGTTTTGGGCCATGGTTGTTGCCAAAATATCTACTTGTGAAAGATCCTTCTTTAACAAATGAAAAATATATTCTTTTTAAAACACTTCCTAAAAAGTCAAACACTGGTAAAAGTTAATTTAAATATTCATATGAGAATAGTAAAATAATTTTTGAATCCTTTTTTATATAGCAGGGGTGTGGAAGATAAATATTCCAAAGTGGTGATTTAAAATGAAACATTCCAAATTATTGATTAGTGTGTGAGATAATCACTCATCACATTATAATTAGTGGAATAAAATTCCAAATAAAATAATGAAATTTATATAGATATATAAGAACTATAATCTTCTTAATAATACTCATATAAGACATTCATGGTCATTATATAAACCACAAAATGAAACAAATAGTGAATAGGACATGTGTCCCACAAAAATAAATACGAGACTAAAGTCCATTATTACTTTAGTAACATTTGAATCACGATCCCCATGGATGAATAACATAAAATAATGAAATAAAGGAAAATCATGATATATCATTTCACAGGTCAATATATACACCACATAAAAATATAAGTGGTGATTGTTGTGTATATCTCACAGAAATAAATTGAGATAAGAAATTTATTACTGTAAATATCGACTTCCTTCAAATACATTCAATTATCATGTATAATAAATATTATTTTATTATACATATTCCAAATAACCATAATCAGAGATATAATACCTTATATTATTTACTTATGACTTTATATTACTCACTTATTAACAATTCCATGTTAATGTTACATTTTAGGAAATAACCACATTGTTTTTCATTCATTTTTTTTGACTTTCTATCATTGGTAAACTTACATAGATCATGGTTTCATCATCTAATGAATTATAACCATAATATAAATATCATATTTATTTTTAGTGTATATGTATTCATGTTGATTCATAAAATTTAGTGATAGAAAATAAAATAAATCATTCATGGAGACGATAGGCTGTATATATGTGGGAACATTGTTTTCATTTTCATATCATATTAAAACAAATAAAATTATATATGAAATAATTTTTTTCAAAAATAATTTTTACTATATATATATTCATTAAATTCATTAAATTTGTCCTTATTAAGATCCATGTGAAATATAGATGAGAAATGAATCACATCGTATCATAGATATGGTAAGCCACAGATAAACACAAGTGACATTATCATTTCCCAAAAGATTAGCTAGTAAAAAGGAATATATGATATTCTCATTAAAAAAGTATAATTATATAATAAATATTATATATAAATAGTAAACTCATCACAATTCCAACTAATAAAATATAGTGATGGAAAATGAATTATATCACTGTGTGGAGACTGTAAGACGTAGGTATGCACGAGCGACACATTATTTTATTATTTGATGGAAAAGTGGATGTATAGTGGTGTATTCATAATCATAATAATTTTTCATTATATTTAGGAATATGAATTTATTATTATTTCATATATACCATAGATTTAGATTAGTTATAGAAGAGTAGAAAAAGAGAGTGCTTGATTTAAGCGATTACCTCTTCTTTGAAATAGATCCTCTAGATCTTTTCTAAAGGACACTAGATATTGTGTTTTGGCAATAAAAGACACTATATAATGTTACATGTGATGTTTATAATATAATTCTTCATATTTTGGTTATAACGAAACATCACGGGTTGACCCTGACCCGACCACCCAATCCGATCCGCGATTAGGACCGAAGGGCATTCCAGATCGCCAAGGGATATAAAGTGTTGTCGAGTATCATTGTTAAACAGGTGGGAATTATTTTTCCAATGAAAAAAAGATAAAAAATAAAAAACAATCTGAATAATAAAATTTAGTTCTCATAGGTTATGAACATATAAACATCTACACATACCTCTATGTGATCTCATGGGTCACAACCAAACACCAAATGAAGCTCACTCCAAGAGTGATGTGAAATAGGGAAAACCTGAAACTGAAAAGATAGAGTTGGCATGATCACAAAGATACTCAATATGAATTCTAAAATAAACCACGATCGATACCCGTCATCTAAAATTAAATCAATTATTGATAGTTTGAAAATTGGATAATAAAAATATGGGTTTTCACTCTTTTATCAAAATAGGTAACAATATTTTACTTTTACGAAAACCCATTTTCATTTAATTTTTTTAAAAACAATTACAAAAAAATTTAATTCATTCCAAGTAATTCCTTTAAAAGTAAACTAGTTCAAAAATAAGTCCTTTTATATAAAAAAAACGGTTAAAGTGTCATGAGATCAAATAACAAAATGTGTTAGAAAAGGAAGTGAGAACATACAAGTATGAAACCATGGGAATTTCATAAACATCCATAGAGTGATCCCTGGACGTACTCAGTTTGAAACAACCTATTATAGTATGGTGGAGCTCCTAAGTCGGTAACCAACTGGATGACATCGACTGACCAATCCAGTGGCACAACCCGCCCGACCTAACATCAAATTCAGGGGTACCAACCAGTCTAATCTGGGATGATGAGAAACCATCAATCGACCCTATAAAAGACACCTAAGAAACCCATGATAATAATATACTATGTATGTAGGTGGTCCTGACTTGCATGACTCACATTACCTGCTATCACCGCACTTGCCAACCCCAAACACGGACATCCCTAATATGATAACCCATAAAGTGAATTCATATATAGGGGTGTCCATTATATAAATATATGAATTTCACATTGTTGAAGGTGAAAATCAGGCTATTACATCACTTAATCATTCAACACATTATTTAAAAACATGAAAGTTATCAATCGATTTATCATTTCACATAATCGTTCAAATAATTTCATAAAATACTTAATGTTTCCAATCCAGAATTCACCCATTAAAAACCATTTCCAAACCAAATTCCACTTCCCCAAATTCCATAAGTTTCTATATAGGTATTTAATACTATCACTCAAATATATCATAAAAATATTCATAATTCTTTTAATAACAATGTGAAACCACACTTCCACAAACACCTTCTATACAGTCCCTTGAGATTTTTAAAATAAAATTCAGTTTCCAAAGATATTTCTAATTCTAGGTTAAAAATTCACAACACATAAAAAGGTACTGAATGGGCCTTCATGTCATTTAAGTTTCAAATAACATTTCAAGGTGATAAAAAATCCATGTTTTACATAATACATTAATGTAAATACTTTAAGATTCTCAAAATACACTTTTCGAGCTGGGAGTCTTTTAGAAAAATATTTTGATGTATTTAAGGTTTTTCACTTTGAAAAGAATCTTGTAAACATGTGTAGTTATACAAATAAATGAGAAACCAATTAAAAAATGCAATCAATTTTTTCAAACACCTAAGAATGTATATATTTGTATATATAAATAACACACATATATAAAAATGTGCTATGAAAATGCTAATAAATCATGGATCTCAAATTAAAGATGTGGGCATAGGAATCCTACCTCAACAAGGGAGTGGTCCAAGATGAGACACTTTGGTGCTTAAAAAATTAGGCAGTGACCACTCATAACCGACCCATACTCACACACTGTAAGAACCTAAACCTTATTTTCAGGTATGGGGTTTATTTTCGTGTGTTTTTGAGAAAAGGAGGAGTTTTGGGAAATTTAAGGAGTACACATAGTGTACTTATAAGTACATGTCATGTACCTGGTTGTCGTGGGTATCCATGTATTGGCTGTGTAATGGATGAGTACATGGTCATGTGAGGTGACCTAGAGACCACCTAAAGCGGGGTCCCATTAAGGAAAGTACATGACACGTACATTAAATGAACACGCCCTGTACTTTTCTTTTTATTTGTTAAATTGGATTAGGGTCATGTCTAAACGACAGAACACCCTGCTTTTAAGATTTTCTCGTCCAGGACTGACCGAGGTCACCAATATTCTCCAAGCCCCCAAATCTCCATCCATTCTTTGAATCAACCATTGTGGATTGCTTTTGAATCTCCATGGTGAGTTCTTCCTTATTCTAGAGATTTGATCCTTCATTCCTCTTCTTTCTTGAGATATCCTTGGTTGAGCGTTTTGGATGATTTTTTTAGATCTACATCATTATAGGATGATTGAAGGGCCTCGCTAGAGTATATAGATTGTACAACGCTGAGGTAGGTGGTTTTTTCATTTCTGTATTTTTTCATTTAATTATATGTGAAAAGTTCCCAATACCCTTGTTCGGGGTACTACGTGTTTAGGTATTTTAACCCTGTTAATTCCTGCTATGCCTTTTATGTTTGAATAAAGGTTTTTTGATTGTGAATGGGGTCAATTTCTATGTTATGGATGTGTTTGCCCATGATTGGTTTGATTTTGACCATTTGGTCTACCTTTTCCTGTTAGGATATTTGTTTTCCATTCTATGTATTGTTATCATGGAGTGATTATTTATATGATATGTTGTGTTATGCCTTATATCTAATTAGCTCGGTAGTACATAGAGGTTTACTTTGGATTCTGATTATCTTTTGTGCATGATTGCTTTACATAGGGCTAGGGGAACTTGGTGTAGTGAGACCATAGGAGAAATTGACTTTAAGGGCTTTCCCAGAGTGTCTGTTATAATTATCATGCTGTGTGACCATAGGGGGGATTGACGTTGAGTGCTCACTCATAGGGTCTATAGTTCCGTTATGAGGCCATAGGAGGAATTTAAATTCAGTTCTTCCTCATAGTGTTTGTATTTTATCATTAAAAGACTGTATGGGGAATTAATAGTGAGTGATTCCTTAGAGAGTCATTGATTACATGAGAAAAATGGGGTTAGACCATGTGAGCTATCCCAAAGGGTCGTTATATCCGTATTCTAAAAATTTACCAAGAGGGGATTGGCTGTGAGAACTACCCAAAGGGTTATATGATATTGTTGGATGAACCAGTGGGGATAGGCTTTGAGAAATTTCCCAAAGGGTTTCTCATATTTATGATCGGTTGATTAAATTGATAAATGACAATGAATGTAGTTGAAACCGTAGGATTGTTTTCTTTTGAGTACTTCCTTGTTTATTATTCATTTTCATATTGCCTTCCATATATATTCAATGACTATTAGGCACAGATCTTTGGGTGATTGGCTACTTGGATTCGTCTCACACCCTATTTGGGCCATGCTTTTGGGCCCAAATAGATTATATTGTAGAAGGTCTAGATAAATGAATCCAACCTTTTACGTCAGGTACTTGACAATTGCGGAGCTGAAGAACATGGGACCAAGATGAGGCTTGCGATGCTGCTGGAGTTTATTTTTTTCATTGTACATTGGTTTAGTAATGTATTCCACCATTGTGACTTTTTTGGATGATTTCCTAGACATATGTATCATGCATCATTTATATATGTACTCCAATTTTTTATTACTTTCAGTCTTCTTCTGTTTACTTATTACATGTTATTACTGCTTTAGCTATTATCGTCTTTTTATTTATACTGCATTACTCTTCCAATAAGGGTATAGATTCCCCACTATCACACCCAATTACCTCACTGCTAGTCGGAAGCCTTTGGAGTTTGGGGAAATGGGCTTGAGGCTATGTGATCAACTAGGTATGGGGCACCTCTAGGCGGCTCCCAGAACCGGGGCATTACAAAGTGGTATTAGAGGGTATTTTATTTTCTTCTCGACTTATTGTTTGGAGCCTATAGATTGGGATAAGAAGGATTGGGTAGTTGGTAATAAGATGTTCCCTGGAGTAGCTAACCCGTGAATAGGGAAAATATAATTTACCTCGATTATGGAAATTTTTTTGGTTTTGCAAATTTAAAGTTGATTTGATTTCACCGTTGGGTGATTTACATGTTTTGTGTTGTTATAGTTGATATTGTTAAGGTTCAATTTCTATTTCTACCCTATGAGATGAGGGTATGACATCTAATTCAATATATAAGGACTTGTTAGAAATAATATATCATGCATTCGTTCCACACCATGTAGGGTGCATTACTGATTGGATATTATTGTGATAGATTTTGTGCTAAAAAATTCATGCTGTTTTGATAGATTCCTTGATAAAATACCTTCTATTTGATAGGGTATTTCTAATATGTATGGTTTCATTTGAATGAGCGCCAAATATTGGTTCTTGAGGTGTTATGGGCCCTCATGGATCAGAATTTGGTGGATCATTGCTTTGTTATTCCCTGTATATGACAAGTATAAGATTACAAGATTTGATTCTTGGGGATTATGGGAACTAATGGATTGGAATTTGACACTTTGATGTTCGTTTCATTGTATTATGGGCTTCCAGAGTAGTTTTTGAGGCTTACTCTCCGGAAAAACCCATAATACGTGGTGTTTATTACAGAATTCATGCCATGTGTCCTTCTGTTTAGGAAGGAAATGTTTTTCTTAAGTACACACCCTGTACTTTATGTACACACCGTGTAGTTTCTAAATGTTTCAATGGCTGTGTGGGTAGAGACATGGGGGTGGTAAATTTTTGGTGGGACACGCCGTGTACCCTATGTGCATGTCATGTCATAGGAACCATGTGTCCGACCGTGTGACTAACTACACGAGAGGATTATGGGTAGCTAGTACACGTCGTGTCTGGAACAAACACGGTGTGTAGAGTCAGCCGTGTAATCGGCCATGTGGCTAACAACATAGGTCAGTGAAGTTTTTTCTAGTACATGGCATGTCTGGCATAAACAAGACATGTATTCTTTCTCTAGGAGAACTTTATGGGATAATTCATGTAGAAGAACTCAGGTAGGAGAAGATAAATAAAGTACAATCCATGTGTTAGGAGAACACACAGTGTGTTTGGGGTGTCGCATGACCAGGGATGGCAGGATTACACGCCCATGTGAAGGCTTAAGGTAACACGCTGTGTAGGGGTTATCCATGCCATGTATCCATGATTTTTAAAACATGAATACCTTATTTCTCTTTTTCCCTTCTTTCACTCATAAGTTTCAGTCCTTGATAATATTGATCTATGGTGTGCTCTTAACCTTGCAGAGTCATGCCACCGAGACATCCTCTGGTTGTACGCCAATTACTAGGCAGTGATCAGCACCAGACATGGATGATCAGGAACTGCCAACAGATACTCCAATCGAGTCCGTCTTAGCACCAACTGTTATTCTAGATACAGGTGACGATGCACAGTTCCGAGAGGGATTCATGAGGTTTTTACATACCTTCTAGGGAGCACCACCTCCTTCCCCGTTGATGGAATAATTGACGCAAGTCTTTCCGCAGCAGCATTTTTCCACCTTCCCAAGGGATGGAGGACCACAGGTTGTAGAGTCTTGGTTGGAAGCCATGCTATCAATCTTTGAAAATCTGGAGATGCCTATTGAGAGGTGGGTGAAGCTCACTACTTATATTCTTCTAGATTTCTCCAAGAGATGGTGGGATCTGATATCACAGGTGGGACACCAATAGGATATGGATTGGGTTGAGTTCCTGTGTGTCTTCTATGATTATTTATACCCGGAGACTTTGAGGGCTGATCGAGCCTAAGAGTTCATGAGTCTGGAGGAGGGTACTCTTTTAGTTATGGAATATTCTTCACGCTTCATTGAGCTACAACAATTTACACCCATCCTAGGAGGTGATGAGTTATTTTTGGTGAGGAAGTTTGAGAATGGATTCAGACATGAAATTTGATCCCAAGTGATCATCTTCAGGTTGACTTCTATATCTTCTATAAAAAATTAGGCGTTGATCACGAAGTAGAACCTGAGAGATTCTGGAGCTGTGGGTCAGAGCAGTTTAGTATCCAAAGTTGGTGCTTCTTCAGCTGATAGTAGGAAGAATTGTAGGGAATCTACATGTAGAGATCTGAGTAGGTGAGATACCCCTTAAGGTAGCCAGGTGGTATGGTACTAGTGTCGGAATGACGGTCATATGAGGCCACATTGCCCGAGAGACCCAGTGGAGTGCTGCACTTGCAGCAATATGGGTTATCTTCAGCACTTTTACCAATTTTCCTCACCAGTAGCTGGTGATAGAGGTTTTATTTTGACTCCTCCTACTGAAGCAGGAACACCGGTTTCTCATCAGTTTAGGAATTGAAGTTCTTTCAGCCACTTGGGCTGAGGTGGAGGTCATGGCTGTTGTGGTCAGACGCAAGGTTCCAAACATCCATAGGGAGGATCACTTAGGGATCTCAGTCAGCTTCGTTGTCCGACGGTGCAGGTCCGGTTTTGCGATAGAGCAGACCCAGTAGAAGCAGGATCCCTGAACCTCTACAGTTCGAGGTAGGATTCTAGTTTCCTTAGTTCTGGCTTCTATATTTTTTGATACAGGGGCTTCCCATAGTTTCATATCTGTTGCTATTGTGTAGAGCCCTAGGATCTGTATCTTTACTTCTACTGATGTATTGACGATGGACAGTCTGTTGGGCCTAGAACGGCTAGTGTACGCCAGTGCAAGGAGTTCCCTCTTTAGGTTTGTGGGTGTCAGTTCTCATGGGACCTTTATGTCTTAGATATGATAGGCTATAATTTCATTCTTAGAATGGACTGGTTAGTTCCCTTCTAGGTTGTGTTTATTTCTATCACCGTAGGGTGAGTTTCACATCACCAGAGGGCAGATTCATTCAACACAAGGGCAAATGGGATGTCCAGGCGAGCAGAGCGGGACCCGAGCATCATGGGTTTGGAGGAGTTACAACCCAGATTTCTAGACTATATCTAGATGACCAGGGGACTTCATCCACCAGTGTTCCATCGTTTTAGGGATGTCTTTCCAGATGACTTTTAGGTTTTCCTATGAAGTGAGAGGTAGAATTTTCTATTGAGCTCGTTCCACGAGTGGAACCGGTGTCCATTCCTCCTTATATGGTGGCTACACTAGAGTTATAGGAGCTCAAGAAGCTGCTAGAGGAGTTGCAGGAAAAGGGTTTCATCCAACCCAGTACTTCTCCTTGGGGTTCGCCTCTCTTAATTGCGAAGAAGGTGGATTGTACCCTCAGACTTTGTGTGGATTATTGGATGCTGAACCAGTTGACAGTCAAGCACTAATATCCCTTGCCGAGTATTGATGATATCTTTGATTAGCTTCTAGCATCTCGGGTGTTCTAGAATATTGACCTGAGATCCGGTTATCCTCAGTTGCATGTTAGACCATCTGATATACCTACCGAAGCCATTCGAAGCAGGTATGGCCTATACGGGTATTTGGTTATGATGTTCAGTCTCATAAACATGCCTACTGCTTTCATGGAACTGATGAACCAAGTGTTCCATCCCTACTTGGATTCTTTTCATGGTAGTCTTCATGGACTATATCTTGGTGTACTCTTACACTCAACACAACCATGCTACGCATCTTGAGATCATTCTGAGTACAATGAGAGAGCATCATTTATATGATAAGCTCTCAAAATGCCACATTTGGATGGACCAGATTCACTTCTTGGTTCATGTTATCTCAGATACAAGAGTATCGGTAGACCGAGAGAAAGTGATAGAAGTATCTTATTCGAAGTAGCCGAATAACCTCTTTGAGGTACGAAGTTTTCTTGGGATGGCTGGTTACTAATGACGTTTCATAATGGACTTTTCATGCTTAGTAGTGCCACTGACAGACCTGACTAAGAAGGGTGCAAAGTACATATGGTCAATCTCTTGTGATTAAGCCTTTAAGGGGATTAAAGGAAGGTTGAAATCAGCATCGATACTAGTTTTCCAGATCTGGGAAAGAGTTTTATAGTTTACTATGATTCATCAGGTATCAGGCTAGGAGTAGTGCTTATATAGGGGGGAGGAGTCATTTTATATGGGTCTCAGCAGTTGAGGCCACATGAGAGGAATTAACAAACTCACGATCTTGATTTGGTTGGAGTTGTTCATAGTTTAAGCTGTTGGATACATTATCTTCTGGGAGAGCATTTTTTGGTTTTCACCGACCAAAAAATTATCATGTATATCTTCACACAGCATGACCTAAACTTGAGACAGTGAAGGTGGGTTCAGTACCTTCATTCCTTTGACTTTTATCTTTCTTACACGCCTGGTAAAGGTAACTTAGTGGATGATAAACTGAGAAGAAGGACTCATATATAGGCAGTTCAGGGGGCCAGTAGTGAGTGAAAACTTATTGATCTGTTCTCTAAGATTCATTAGGAGGTACACGATAGATAGTGTCTGACTTTTCTTTCTTATGTAGTTGTTACCTCTACTCTGCTTGATCAAGTGAGAATGAGGTAGCTATCTGATTCAGATGGCTTAGTTCAACGAGAGAGTGTCTCAGCAGAGGACCCTATTCCTTGATGGACTGTAGGCGAGGATTATATCTTGCATTGTCAGGGGCGCGTATGGGTGTTAGCAGACATACAAAAAGAGTTAATGCGGGCCTTTCATTACTCAATTTGGGAAGTTCATCCTAGCGTCACCAAGATGTATTGATATGTACACCGTCAGTATTGGTGGCTAGGTATGAAGAGAAATGTTGATGGTTTTGTGATGAGGTGTTCCACCTATCAATAGGTGAAGGTTGAGCATCAACAAACAACATAAATTTTGCAGAAATTACTCATTCCTGAGTGGAATTGGAATTATATCCTGATGGACTTCATGAAAGGTTTTCCGAGGTCACCTATAGAGAGTTATGTAGTTTGGGTTGTTGATAGACTTACGAAGGTTTCTCACTTCTTTCTGATCAAGGAGATCTTTAGTGTTGATGAGCTAGGAAGGTTTTACATATGAAATATTGTACGATTACAAGGGGTTCCTAATGCCATCATTTTAGACATGGAGGCCCATTATACTTCTCGGGTTTGGTAAGAATTACAGAGGTCTTTGGGTACAAAGGTACTTCTGAGTATAGCTTAGAATCCCCAGACAAATGGCATGTCCGAGCATACGATTCAGGTGTTGGAGAACATGTTGAGAGAATGATTCCTTGATTTTGGAGGTTTATGGGAGAAGCATATACCTTTGTTGTAGTTTTCCTATAAAAATAGTTTTCAAGTAACTATTCAGATGGTACCTTATGGGGCTTTGTACGGTAGTCCATGCCGATCACTCCTAGGTTGGCTAGAGGCAAGAGAGGCAGCTATGATGGGACCTCGTCTTGTCCAGGAGACCATAGATCAGGTGGAGTTGATTCGAAAAAGGATGGCTACTGCACAGTCATGACAGAAGTCTTATGATGACCGACGGAGATGACCTCAGGAGTTCGAGGTCGAAGAGAAGGTATTCCTGTGTGTCACACCGAGGATGGGACATATGAGGATTAGAAGATAGGGAAAGCTTTCATTGAGATATGTTAGACCATTTGAGGTTTTTGAGAGAGTCATGCCGGTTTCCCATCGGTTGTAGTTACCTCTGAGGTATCGGGGTATGATTGACGTATTCCATGTTTATTAGCTAGGGAATTACTTCTGAGACCTATCACTTGTTTTTAAACACGAGGAGGTTGAGTTGGAGGTGGACACATCGTTTGAGGATCATCCTATCCAGATTGTTGATCACTTCGTGAAGGTTCTCTGTGGTCGTTCTGTTCCTCTATTATGGGTTCTATAGAAAAACAGGTGAGTACAAGACGATACTTGGGAGAGTGAGGCCAATGTACGATCGCAGTGGCCAAAGATGTTAGAGTATTCTTCTTCTACGCCGCCTTTCTAGGGAAATTTTGGGACAAATGTCATTGAGCGGGGGAAGTTTATAAGAACCCATACCTTTATTTAAGGTATGGGTTTTCTTTTCTGGTGTTTTTTAGAAAAAGAGGAGTTTCTGTAAATTTATGGAGTACATGCCATGTACATATAAGTACACACCGTGTACCTGGTTACCACAGGTATCCATGTATTGGCCGTGTAACAGACGAGTACATGGTTGTGTGAGGTGTCCTAAAGACTGCCTAAAGTGGGGGCTGTTAATGCAAGTACACACCATGTACACTAAATTAACACACTGTGTACTTTTCTTTTTATTTGTTAAATTGGTCTGGGGTCATAGTATGATCGACATAACACCCTTCTTCTATGTCTGTCTCGTTCAGAAGCGACTAAGGATCACGAATATTCTCCATGACCCCAATTCTCCACCTATTCTCCAAATCAACCTCTATCAATTGCGTTGGAATATCCATGGTGATTTATTCCTTCTTCTAGAGCCTTGTTCCTTGATTAGTCCTCTTTCTTGAGATATCCTTGGTTGATTATTTTTGACATTTTTGTAGATCTACATCATTCTAGGCCGATTCAAGGGCCGATGTCGGAGTATATCGATCATACAACACCGAGGTAGGTGGTGTGTGCCTTTACGTAATTTTTCTTTGAATTATATGTGAAAAATTTCCCAATACCCTTGTTCGGGGTATTGCATGTTTATGGATTTTAACAATGTTAATGACTTTTATGCCTTGTATGTTTGAATAGATGTCGTTTGATTGTGAATATGGTTAGTTTCCATGATATGGATGTGTTTGCCCATGCTTGTTTTTATTTTCACCGTTTGGTCTAGATTTTCCTGTTTGGATATTTGTTTTACATTTCTAGTGTTGTTAGTATAGAGTGATTATTTATCTAATATGTTGTGCTATGCCTTATAGCTAATTATCCATGTAGTACTTTTAGGTTTACTTTGGCTGGTGATTATCTTTTGTGCACAATTACATTACACGGGGCTACGGGAACCTGGTGTAGTGAGACCATAGGGAAAATTGACGTTTAGGGATTTCCCAGAGTGTCTGTTATAATTATCACAATGCAATACCATAGGTTTGGATTAACGTTGAGTGCTCCCTCATAGTGTCTATAGTTTTGTTATGAGACCACATGAGGAACTGACGTTGAGTGCTTCCTCAGAATATCCATTGTTTACTATTAAATGACTATATGGGGAATTAATGGTGAGTGCTTCCTCAGAGAGTCTTTGATTACATGGGACCAAAGGGGTTAGACTGTGTGAGCTATCTCATAGGGTCATTATATCCTTATTGAATAAATTGAACTAAAGGGGTTAGGCTGTAAGAACTAACCAAGTGGTTAATTGATATTTTTGGTTAAACTGGAGGGGATAGGCTGTGGTTGCGCCCAAATTTACCCTACTGGTAAAAAGTGGTCTATGTAGTACATGTAGGTGTCGAGTCCACAGGGACCGAAGAAGTAACCTTAAGACGCTATGATTTGGTGAAGGATGGGCTATGAAGTAGCAAACTTTGGTTTTGATTTTGAATGGTTTTAAAGAACGCTAAGAAACCTAAGTGAATTCAATTCAATGAAAATGGGTTTATCTTAGGATTATGCTCGGGGTGGATTTAATGAATTTTACTTCTTTAGGCAATTTTGATTTCATTAATTCTTGATGAATCCATTCTTCAAAAATAACATTACCTTCATCATTTTCTGGTTTGGTTCTTACTAAACATAATTAATAATCCCCTATACACTTAGAGAACCAAATTCATGATCTCTCCAGGGTATATGGTCATTTAGTAACTGAATTTAGTTTTCTCAAACACAGTAAAGATTAAGAGTATAAATAACTGAAGAATGGCTGTCTTAAATTAATTATCCAATTAACAACAATTCGTTCAGAAAATAACATTCAATCCAGCCTTTGCATCCTCCTAAGATCGACCCATTAAAGGGTTACCCCTACATTTATGGTATACTCTAAATGGTGGGTGGAATATGGCTTACAAGAATTGGATTGAAGAAATTGAAACAATGGAAATAACGAGCACTCCTCCGTGCGTGTGAATGAAATTCACACCTATGCGTGATCTAATTCACCACAACGCAGATATACCATTGTTCTTTGTGAAAATTTAGTTTTAATAAATGAATGGAAAATATAGAAGATAAAGATGTTGATTAAGAACAAAAAAACTTACATGGAAATTGAAAACATTACAAAGGAACTTTTGCAGCATAACCTTACAATGAAACAAGCAACAAAAGATGATAAGAAAAATATAACATCTCATTCCCTTCACCACCTACTCCTTATATAGGTATATTAGGAGTCTTAGGTCCACCCCCCAATAATTAATTCTCCCTCAACAATTAATAGAGTCAAAAGGAGGGTGAATAATCAAAAAGAAATTGACGTTTCGATGTGGACACAGAAAACTGTCCAGATTCGTCCACCATTTTGACGTGTGATGTTGGAATTGAAGGAGGCTGAATCTTGAGGGGTATTACAAGATAAATACTCTCTTCCTTATATCCTATATTAGCTGTAAAAATTTCAGGAATTTTGGGCCGTCCGTTTGAAAGATATGGTCGAAATGGGGGGAAGAATTTATGTGCATTAATGTCGGGTCCACCATTTAAATCTCAACTTCAGATCCCTTTATCATCATGAAAACATCAGAATTAGCTCCGCCCATAGTTTAATAAAAAGATCCTAATATTTTTATATTAATAATGTATAAATTTGAGCTTCATTGGGATTGTTTTGTGGGCCCCACATTTGTTTGATGGGCCTTAGGCCCATTATGCTTTCTCCAGAGAATTTCTGCATTCAGGTGCAAAAATCTCTATCTTCTCTTGAGATTCATCCATCAGACCTAAAGGATAAAATGTTCCAAAAAAAGTGATAAATAATATCCAAAAATGTAAAATTAAAATAATTAATATTGTAATTTACAAAAGAAAATTATTTAGTGGGCCCAAATTGACACTTTAAGCATGAATTGCACAATGATGAGAAATGAAGTTCAATTTATGAATTGGACTAAAATTGATGTTTATGCACTGTTAAACACATTAATATTAAGATCTTAACAATGAATATTAGCCACTTTCAGTGACAAATCACACCCCCCAACTTGAGTTTTTCTAGTCTCGAGCAAAATATATTACAAATATGAAATTGAAATCCCTTTTTCCAAAAACATTTTAATACACATCGCACACCCAAAGGCCTCATACCAAAAAAAGAATATGAAACCAATAAAAATCATTTAAAACAAGCTAGGTAAATAAGAATATACCAAGACCAAGCCCATTTCTTTGTTCAAATTCATCACCACATTTCATCCAATTTCAATTAAGCATGATAAAGTGTTGTGCTTCATAAAATATTTGGGGCCCATTTTATTGTTCAAGGGGAAAAATGGAAGTGCTAGGTGGGAATCACATTAAACCTTAATATGAGTATCCAATTTTTTTTTGATTTTTTTTTGTTTATTGGTTTTTTTTAAACCACAATTGATATGAAAAGACTAACTCTGGGCAAGAAAACTATGGAGTTGCGATCCCCAAGTGTCGGAAACCACACATATTGTCAATTCCATGCTCTAAAATAGAGATATACAGACTAACTCTAGGCAAGAAAACTATGGAGTCACGATCCCCAAGTTCCGGATGCCACACATTTGGACAAAACATTGCTCTATGCGGTTATTATTTTTTGTTTCAATTTTTTTTTTGTTTTTTTTGTTTTTTTTTTGTTTTTTTTGTTTTTGGATACTCAAATTAAACTAAAAGTGACCCCAGAACCCTATGCTATAATGAAAGGGACCCAAGAACTCAAATTTACACCCACGATCCAGTAGATGTGCATTGTGGCATTTTTATTAAGATGATGAAAATATACACTTTGAAAAATCACATCGAACAACCGCACTTTCCAAAAACTATGCTCATGAACTTAAACATGCATTAAAATCAAAATCAAGTTATGCATAATTATTTGATATCCAATTTAAGAATTTTCAAGGTGTGTTATCTTGTTCAAGGTTAATGGAAATTTTCTTTTCATGCATGTTTTTATTCACAAAATAAAAAAAAATTATCTCCCCCCAACTTAGAATAACATTGTCCCCGGTGTTTAAAGAAATGAAAAGTTATAAGGGGGTAGTAGAGGAGTTCAAAGAGGAAATTGAAAATGATAAACATGGAACAAATTCACCTGGTTTTTGAAGTTGAAGTTCTTGATGCTCTAGATTACTCCTTTGATCTCTTGGGGGATGTAGGCACCTCCTTGATTGAACATGTATCACCCAAAATAGTTCCTGAACCATAAAAAGAAGAACAAAGCAGACAAAACAAACAACAAAATGATTTATTTAATTCTAAGTATCATCATTTTTATGGTTTTCCAAGTTTTTTTTAAATCAAACTAATGATACATTGTCTTATTTTAAATTTCTGGGTAAGGTATTACTCAGGGATCACACCGCGTGACACAGATGAATACGGTTCTCCCCTTTCATACCCATCCATACTCATAAAAGAAGAACAGGTCAAGAGTCTAATTTTTTTTAACCTACAAAAAACATAAATAAAATAAATTGATGATACATTGTCTTCTTTGAAATTTCTGGGCAAGGTATTACTCATGGATCACACCACGTGACACTAATGAATATGGTGCTCCCCTTTCATACCCATCCTTACTCATAAAAGACGAACATGTCAACAGTCTATGGTAATTTGTTATATGAAAAAGAAAATGATTCAAAATGATTGGAAACATGAAAACCATGGGTTGCCTCCCATGCATCGCTTTTGTTTAACGTCATTAGCTCAACTTGTACACTAAATCTATCAATTTTTCTCTGGTTCATGTGTTGGCTTAGTTAACTCCTCCTTGGTGTCTTGTTTATTGAATGATTCAATGAATGGTTTTAACCTATAACCATTGACTTTGAAGACATGACCACTTATGGGATCCTGAATCTCTATTACCCCATGAGGGTACACATGATGCACTAGGTATGGACCAGACCATCTGGACCTTAGCTTTCCTGGGTGTAGATGAATTTTTGAACTATACAAGAGCACAAATTTTCCCAGTTCAAAGTGTTTGAATTTGAGATTCCTAGATTGGTAGGCTTGAACTTTAGATTTATTGATCCTTGAATTTTCATAAGCCTCTATCCTAAGTGTTGAGTCAATAAGGTTTTCCTTATGACTTTTCCATTCCTTCTTGTTTTGAAAATTACAAACACCTTATCTTTAAGGAAAATTTCTTTCTTAAGGAAAATCACTTTTATAAGAAAAATTATCCTTATCATATTTTCATCCATATTTTTCTTAAGTATGAGATTCGGATTCATTTCCTCGGAATCGTTGAAACTTTGATTTAAAGCATTCTATTTTAGGATTCGGATTCTGGATAAGAACTATAAGGAAGTTTCATTCCGAATTCCGGATATGAATTCTGACTAAGTTCTATTCCAGATTCAGGATACGAATTCTGAAGAAGAATTCTCATTACGAATTCTAATGAAGAAATCCCATTCCGAATTCTCATTACGAATTCTGAAGAAGAATACTCATTATGAATTCTAATGAAGAAATCCCATTCCGAATTCTCATTACGAATTCCAATGAAGAATTCTCATTACGAATTCTGATGACGAATTCTCATTATGAATTCTGATGATGAATTCTCATTACGATTTCTGATGACGAATTCCTATTCCAAATTCTCATTCCGAATTCACCTATTAAACAGAATCTGATTATCTTTGTTTTATACACTCTGATTTTATACACTCCGAACCTTCACTCCGAAGTTTCTTTTACGAACTTTTATGTTAGAGTTTAAAACGATGTCGTACATTCTGTTACACTTGTTTTGTTTTAAAACGATGTCGTCTGTTTTGTTTTAAACTAACCGTTGTCTAAGTGACACGTGTACAGGTCCCTCCGATATTTAAGGAAAATATGACTGTTGGAGAAGGAGCCGACCTTACCTATAAATAGGAGCTCATTTGAAAGAGCTGGGAGCTATTGGAAAAACGACTGAGTTTTGTGCCTACACGCTGTTGAAGTGAATTCTAGAGAGAGAGGCTCTTATTAACTCTCAAAGCTTCGTGCGACTCCGAATGTTGGTGATTACATTCGAGGGCTTCCGGGGATAGGAAGACAGAGGTGCCGACTACCTTAATGTTCGAGGGCTTCCTTGCTGAGGAAGACAGAGGTTTCCAACTACCTTGAAGTTGAGGGCTTGCGGGGATAGCAAGACAGAGACTCTGATCTTCGTATCGAGGGCTTACCCTGGTGTGGGTAAGACAAACTTGCTTGAAAGTATAAATCAAGGGACCTTTATCCAAGGTTGTTGGATACCCTTCTCTTTGGGTTAAAAGACTTATATCTTGTTACTAGTAGTTTTACTACTTGTTTTTATTCCGCTGCAATTTGTATCTTAAGGAAAGTATAACTTTCTTATACTTCCTTAATTACTCTGATTCATTAAGATTCTATACGCTTTAAGGTAGAATCTCGTATTATAATTGTTTCTTAAGTTTCAATCTCCGGAACCATATTTCCGGAACCTACTATTGGAATCACTTTCCAAGTTTAGTTCGGTGTTAGAGGTGTTGTGGATTTACTTAGTTTAACTTTGTTAAACATAGCCCTTTCCTTTTCTTAAGGAAACTTTAGTTATTCATAACTAACTTTAAAGGTTCCAAAGGAATTTTTAAAGTATACAATTCACCCCCCCTCTTGTATATTGAGCATCTCATATTATATTTCGATCCTACAATTGGTATCAGAGCAGGTTACTGAAATACTTGTACTCACGAATAAGTTTTTCTTGCTCACTTTTCCATTCCGAACTTTATCCTTCCGAACTCTGTCATTCCGATTTATCCATTCCGGACTTTCTCATTCCGAACTTTGTGTTTTCGATTCTGAGTTACTAACAAGTTTGTGTGCAAAGTTATTTTTAGTATGGTAGGAATTAATGTTGGATCTATTGACAATCTGAATCCTACAAGACCACCAATCTTTGATGGTAATGATTATGAATACTGGAGAGATCGTATGAAGACTTTTGTTATCAATACTGGTGTAGATAATTTTGTTATGCTTACTGGTGATTATAAAATTCCTGACAAGGAAGTCAGAACCTTTACTAACCAGGGAAAGCAAGAATATCAACTCAACTATAAGGTACGCAATACTTTACTATGTTCAATGACTAGAAATATATATAGCCAAATTTCTTCTTGTGAAGCAGCTAATTGTATATGGAAGAAGTTAGAGGTTACACACTTTGGGACTTCTAAAGTGATTGAGACTAGAAGAGCTATGCTTAGAGCTGAATATCATGGCTTCAATTTTCCTTATGGATAACCTATCTGTAAAGTTCAACAAAGGTTTATGACTATTGTCAACAGTCTACAATCTATGGGAGAAAAAGGTTTAGATGATGAAGCTCTTGTAGACAAGATAATTGTTATTATGCCCAATGAGTGGGAATCCAAGAGAACAGCTATAGATGAGAACAGGAAGGTTACTCAAATTACTCTTGATGAATTATTTGGAACTCTTCTACAACATGAAACAAGAATGAAGAGAGATGCTGACAACATCAAGAAGAAGAATGGAAATGGTACTGTTGCTTTTACTACTACATCAAATCAGATGAAAGCTAAGACTCCTGAGAGAGTAACCAGATCCAAGTCGAAGAAAGTCATTTTCCAATCCGAATCTAGTGAGAGTGAAGTTTCAGAAAATGAATTAGCCAATCTTGCTCGAAGGATGAACAAGATAGCTGGGCAAAGAAATTTTCAATCTAAGTATAAGAAGAAGGATAGGAAAGACAAGAAAGATGGAGAAGTTACTTGTTATGAATGTAAAAGAGCTGGACATATTAGACCAGATTTCCATATGCTCAAAAAGAAATAAAGGAAGGAAAGACATTCAGACAGGAACAGAAAAAAATATTATAAAGCCAAAGCTAAGAAAGTTCTGAAAGCTAATGACACCTAGAGTGCCAGTGGTGGTGACTCTTCAGATGAATCTTCTGACTATGAATCTTCAGGACAGAAGAATTTTGGTCTTTTAGCCAGATTACCTATTGATAATCATTTTCTTATGGCTAAGGTATGAAATGCTGAATCATTGACCAATGTTTCTTTAAATTCTAATGATATTGAGTATTATAACTCTTCTGATGAAGAATCATCTTCTGATGAGGAAAATACTTTACCTACTTATGAAGAAGTCTCTAGGTTTGCTGAACTTCTTGAGATTGAGAATTCCAAACTCAATAAGAAACTTGATAAGGCAAACTCTAGGAATTCTATTCTTACTAAAGAGATTTCAGATCTTTCTAAAGATCTTGATAAGAAAAATGCTGATTTTGAAAGTATTTCAAAAATTCTTGAGGAAGTAAGTTCTGAGAAGAATAAACTTTCTAAAGAATTAGAAAAAGTAATTTCTAAGAAAAATGTTTTCGAGCCTAACTCTAGTTCCAAAACTAATGATTTTGAGGATAAAAACTTGGTTGTAAAACTCAAGTCCAAAGTTTTTTCCTTAAAGAAGTGTTTATCAAACTTTTCCCATGGTAAAGAAAATTTTGATAAGATGTATTCTCAAATACGACCTTTAAGAAATAAATCCGGATTTGGTTATACCGATGCAAAACCTATTTTCAGTAACAATTATTTTGTTTCTCAAAGTGCCCCATTTTGTACCAAGTGTCAATGTGGTGGTCACTGGGCAAAAAGTTGTTCCTTAAACAAAACCCAATCTATAGGATTTCACAAAGCTTACTTTTCTAAAAAGATGTGGGTTCCTAAAATTTTATTGTCTGGAAATCTCGGATCCAAACAAGTTTGGACTCCGAAAGTCTAATTTTCTTCTTGATTTCAGGAAAATAAAGAAAGTACCAGCAACAATACATGGTACATGGATAAGTCAGTTATGTGATGAAGGTTACCTTGTGAATTTTAGGAATGATAAATGCTTAGTTCACAATTCCAAGGAAGAATTTATTCTCTCAGCCAATAGGCAAGAGAATGTTTACACCTTAAACTTAGAAGACCTAAGAAGCCAAGATTTACCTTGCCTAAGTGCAATGGAAGATCATTCTTGGTTATGGCATAGAAGATTAGGACACTGTAATCTTAGAAACCTATGTAAACTCTCTAAGAAGAAACTAGTTAAGGATCTACCGGAGCTTAGATTTGATTCTTCTAAAGTTTCTGATCCTTGTCAATATGGCAAGCAACATAAATATAGTTTTAAGTCAATCGGTGAAGTCTCAACAACCGATGCATTACAGTTACTACACATGGATCTTTTTGGTCCAACACAAACTGGAAGCATTGGAGGCAAATACTATGTGTTTGTTCTAGTTGATAATTACACTAGATTTACTTGGGTCTATTTTCTAGCAAAGAAATCTGAAGCTTTTTCTTATTTCAAAAGTTTTAGAGCTCAAGTTAAAAATGAGAAAAACCTTCCATTGAAAACTATTCATAGTGATCATGGAGGAGAATTTCAAAATTCAGATTTTGAAACTTTTTGTAGTAAGAAAGGTATTACTCACAGTTTTTCAGCACCTGGAACTCCTCAACAGAATGGTGTAGTTGAAAGAAGAAATAGAATTCTTCAAGAAATAACTAGAACCATGTTGAGTGAATATTCTATTGCTAGACATTTCTGGGCTGAAGCTATAAGTACTGCTTGTTATACTATAAATCGAGTTTTGATTAGACCTTTTCTTAATAAAACTCCTTATGAGTTATGGAATGGTAGAAAACCAAGACTTTCCTACTTCAAGGTTTTTGGTTTCAAAGTATTCATTTTGAATACTAAAGATAACTTACATAAATTCGCACCAAAGTCTGATGAAGGAATTTTCTTAGGTTATTCCACAACCTCTAAGGCTTATAGAGTTTTTAATAAAAATACTTGTACTGTTGAAGAAACAGTACATGTAAAATTTGATGAATCAGACCCTTTTGTTTTTAAACCATCTCAACTTACATCTTCGGATGTGTTTTCAAAAACTGATTGTCAACCTTTGATAGAAGAACCTTCTGATAAGGAAATTGTTCTAGAAGATACTTCTGAGACATTTACCCCAGAAGACTTTCTACCCTATGTTGATGAACAGGTTTTACAAAACCCAAATCAGGTGTTTCTTAAGAATCATCCCAGTGATAGTATTATTGGTGATGTAAATCAACCTGTAAGGACTAGAAGTTCCTTAAGAAATTAAGTAGAACATCTAGCATTTCTTTCCCAATTAGAACCTAAAAGCACTAACGAAGCTTTAGGTGATGATGATTGGATCAAAGCAATGCAAGATGAACTAAATGAATTTGAAATGAATAAAGTCTGGACCTTGGTTGAGAGACCTAAGGAAACTTCTGTTATTGGATTAAAATGGGTTTTCAGAAATAAATGTGATGAAAATGGAGTCATTGTTAGAAATAAAGCTAGACTTGTTGCTAAAGGCTATAATTAGCAAGAAGGAATAGACTATGAAGAAACCTAAGCTCCAGTAGCTAGACTTGAATATATCCGTATTCTACTTGCCTTTGCAGCATTCTTTAATTTCAAACTATTTCAAATGGATGTGAAATGTGCTTTTCTTAACGGTTATGTTCAAGAGGAAGTTTTTGTTGAACAACCTCCTGGCTTTGAAGATACAAAACATCCGAATCATGTTTTTAGACTTACCAAAGCTTTATATGGCCTTAAACAAGCCCCACGAGCATGGTATGATAGACTCACTGGATTTTTGCTTCAAAATAACTATGATAAGGAAAATGAAGATCCAACCCTTTTTATAAAGAAAGATAAGAAAAATGTTTTGATTGTTCAAATTTATGTTGATGACATTATATTTGGTTCAACTCAGCAATATTTGACTGACTCTTTTACAAGTCTAATGAAATCTGAGTTTGAAATGAGTATGATGGGTGAGTTAACATTTTTTCTTGGTTTTCAAATTTCCAAAAAACCAGAAGGAACCTACATATCCCAACATAAGTATATTAAAGATCTTCTTAAAAAGTATGGTAATGACAACACTAAGAGTATAAGTACTCCCATTGGTACCTCAAACTCTTTAGATCTTGATGAAGCTGGGAAACCAGTAGATCAAACATCTTTTAGAGGTATGATTGGAAGTCTACTTTACTTAACAGCTAGTCGACCAGACTTAATGTTTTCAGTATGCTTATGTGCAAGATATCAATCCAATCCTAAGGAATCTCACTTAAAGGCAGTAAAAAGAATTTTTCGCTACCTTAAGGGAACCATGGATCTAGGATTATTTTATACTTCTGGAAATGATTTTGTTCTAAAAAGTTTTTCTGATGCTGACTTTGGTGGATGTAGAATGGATAGGAAAAGTACATCCGGAACTTGTCATTTCTTAGGAGATTCATTAGTTTCTTGGTCCTGCAAGAAGCAACATTAAGTTGAACTCTCCACTACTGAAGCTGAATATGTAGCAGCTGGAAGTTGTTGTGCACAAGTGTTGTGGATGCAACACACACTCACAGACTATGGCCTGAGATTTACTAAAACTCAAATTTTGTGCGATAACACAAGTGCCATTGCCCTAAGTAGAAACCCTGCACATCACTCCCATGAAAAACACATAGATATTAGGCATCACTTTCTTAGGGATCACACACTTAAAGGAGATATTATTCTTCAGTTTATCGGAACGCAAGATCAACTTGCTGATATTTTCACAAAATCTTTGCCTTCTGATAGATTTGAATATATCAAACAGAAGTTAGGAATTATAACCATAAGGTAATCTTTCTTAATTAACTTTCTGTTGAAAAAATCTCCTTACAGTAATAAACTCTTTTTCATAGGGGGAGTATATTTGATTGTTTGTTTAACAAAGTTTTTCAAAATTTGTTTTTAAACTTTTCAGAACGAATATTTCCGGAATGGAACTTCTGGAACTACCATTTTACAGAATGGATATTTTCATATAGAATACTTCTGGAATGAAAGTATTCGTATTGAAAATTTCCGGAATGGACAACTTTCGTACTAGTACTTTCATAACCAGATTTTCATACCAAGTTTTTTTTATTTACTTTTTCATATTTACTTTTTCGTATTGAGTTTTTCGTATTTACTTTTTTGTATTTACTTTTTTGTATTGAGTTTTTCGTATTTACTTTTTCGTATTTACTTTTTCGTATTGAGTTTTTCGTATTTAGTTTTTCGTATTGAGTTTTTCGTAGTCGTCTTTATATTACCCATTACGAATAACTTTCCTAAGCTAATCCGGAAGGTATGATTTCCTTACTGAAGTTTTCATAATCATATTTTACTTGCTGGCAGTTTCTTATATTTTTTTTCGGTTTTTGGATTTCTTAATTCTTTACTTTAATAAAAACCTCAAAAAGATCGGATTCAAGCTCTCAACCGTCAGATTTGATCTCAGATCATTCTTAACCGTTAGATCAACCGAGGAAGTTGAACCGTCATCCCATTGCCTATATAAAGGGGACCTAAATTCTAGTCCCACATCGGTTTCAAGCTTTCGCGTGCTGAAGTTCTGACCCTCTGTTTTAAGGCCATTCCGAAATTTAGACTTCTCAGTTCTGAATTTTTCAGAGGACTTCAGATCCGAATGTCTGCAGAGTTAGCTTCTCAAGAAATGTCTTCAACCAAGCCTATTTCTCAGTGGATAGTATACAGAGAAAGGTTACTCCATCCGGATTTCTTCAACAATTATGATTCCCTTATCTCAAAGAACATCAAGTTGAATGGCTGGGAGGATGTTGCGGTATCTAAAACCGGGAATCAAGATGAAGTATATTCTGATTTACTTGTCGAATTTTATGAATCAGTTTCTTTCTTTAAGGAAGATGATAGAGAGATGTTTTCTTTCAAATCGTATGGCAATACATATAAGCTTTCTTACACCAAGGCTGCAAGCTTGGTAGGGTTATCTTATGAAGGTGAAGCTGAGTTTATTTCTCACGTATTGCCGGATTCCAAGGGAAGCTTCAACAAAGAGAAAGCCTTAGATACTCTCATACTGGCTGATGATAAGGCTCCGAAAATTGCAAGTCTATCTACAAATTTTCGGATTCTGGAATTGTGGGTGCAAGGATTTATCGTACCGAGAAAAGGTGATAAGGACAGCTTGAAGAAAAGTGAAATCTATATCTTAGATTTCCTGATAAATCTAAGGAAGTTTAACCTCATGAAGCATATTCTCATAACCATTGAGAATCTTAAGAAGGGAAATCTCAGAGCACAGATCGTGATGTACCCAGCAGTTTTGTCGAAGTTAATAGTTCGGTGCCTTGAATCCTTCAAGGTAGCTTGCAGTTCTAAACCAAGGGTGTGTAAAATCTTGTTGGTAAGTGATGATACTCTGAAAAGAATGGATGTAGTCTTTGACAAGAATACTGGAATGTTTATTCATCTACCTGCTCAAGAAGAAGTGGCTCCGAAAACTGCTGATCCGGAATCCTCTAAGCCGGTAAGGAAGAGAAAGTTGAAACAAGTGGAAGTAGAAGCAGAAGATCCTAAGTCTAAGAATGTCCATTCCGCACCTCCAAAGCCTAAGAAGAAGAAAGCCTATACAGATGAGGTTGTTGCAAAGTGGAGAGCAGATAAAGAAACAAGGAAAGAAGGGGATCCGCAGTTCGGATTGAACCCTGCAGAGGCTAAGGCTTTGAAGGAGAAAACCGCTGATGAGCTTGAAAAGCAAGCAAAGGAGAAGAAGCTTAAGAAGAAGATGTCAGAAGCCGAGGCTGTGCAAGAGTTGTTAAAGTTCAATGAAATGGTTTCAGCAACAATTCCAGTTCCGAGATCTTTCTCCCTGGAATCTCTACCTGAGACTCCAGGAAGAAATCTCGTTGCTCCGGAACAAGCTGTCACTACTAATACTAAGGAAGTAGAGCAAGTGGAACAAGTTGAAGAGGCTGCTGAAGGAAGTGGTGAGACATGAGATGTGCTAAAACAAGTAGATGAGTACAAGGGAACTCCTTCGGAACACTTATCGCTCCGAACTTCTGAAGCTGAATCCTCGAAGCTTGTTACTCCGACAATGGAAGAAGAGAAAGGTGAAGAAGAAGTTTCTTATCTGAGAGAAGAAGAACATCTTTTACTTGATGATGCTCAGAAGGAAAATACAGAAGTTGCTGATGAGGAAGATAATATTGTTCAAGTCTCTGATAGTGAGAAGAGATCTCCGGAACAGGTTTCAATTCCGGAAAAATATAAGGGAAAGAAAATTCTTACCGAGACTCCGAGCTCAGAAATAAGAAAGAGGAAGGAAGCTGGTAGTTCTTCGAAAATAAAGTTGGAGCTTATTGAGGAAGAAAATTCTCCTAGCAAAGTTTCGGATTCGGAGTCATCCTCTCTGGGGCATGACTTTGTTGTTCAGTCTTTGAAGAAGTTGGTAGGAACCATTCCGACCTTCTCAAGTATTGACTCCAGATGCCAGATGCTCCAACATACGTTGAATCAGAAAACAGACTCTGTATCCATGGTTATGGATAAGTGCGTTGAGATTGAGGCACAGTTCAAAAATTTCTTTATTGGTTATGAAGCTCATAAAAGATCTTCCAAGAGGATGACAAGCTAGTCTAAGAAGATTGTGGAAGAGATGAGGATTTTCGATGAGTTTCAGGATAACGTTAAGGATTCTTTTGAAACCGAGGACAAGAAGATTAATGAGCTGACTGCATCCTTTGAAGAGAAGTTGACAGAGGAAAAGAACTTTCGGATTTAGGAAGTGAGAGATCTGAATGGGAAGCTCAATTCCATTTCTCAAAATTGGAAATTTGAAAGGGATCATCGGATCGATTTTGAAGAGAGGATAAAGGCTCAGGAAGAGAAAATGAAAGCTCAGGAAGAAAAGTTGAAGGCTCAGGAAGAAATAATTGAATCCCAATCCGAAAGAATAGTTGCCTTAGAGAAGCAAGCTGAAGAGGATCATAAAGACCTCAAGAAGATCAAGACTATTCTAAAGGGGCTCATGTCTAAGGAAAAAGATCCGAAATAACCCAATCCGATCTTTTTGTTGTAATTTGTTTGTTGTTGCTGAGATTACAAATTTTAATGAAAATTGTGTCTCTTGTATCTTTTTGTTGTCATTACAAATATCTCAGGTACTTTGTTAAGTTTTTCTATTCCCTTCAATTATTTTTGAAAATCACAAAGTGGGAGAAGGAAAAGATCCTTAAGAAAAAGAGGAACTCTAATAAGAGTTTATCAAAGGGGGAGAAAGGAAAAATACCCAAGGAAAAAGAACTCTAATAAGAGTTTGTTTAAGGGGGAGTTTTTCTTAAAGAAGACCTTCTTATGAAACATCACTCCGGAAATATGAATACGATCCTTAGAGTTTCAAAGCCTAAGGGGGAGTTAGTCGTATTCATCTATATCCTTAAACCAAGGGAGATAAGCTTTAATATGTTTCTTTCTTCTTAGAATTTCTTTTTCGTTAGGATGTTTGTGATTTCCAAAAAGGGGGAGATTGTTGAGTCAATAAGGTTTTCCTTATGACTTTTCCATTCCTTCTTGTTTTGAAAATCACAAACACCTTATCTTTAAGGAAAATTTCTTTCTTAAGGAAAATCGCTTTTATAAGAAAAATTATCCTTATCATATTTTTATCCATATTTTTCTTAAGTATGAGATTTGGATTCATTTTCTCGGAATCGTTGAAACTTTGATTTAAAGCATTCTGTTTTAGGATTCGGATTCTGGATACGAACTATAAGGAAGTTTCATTCCGAATTCCGGATATGAATTCTGACTAAGTTCTATTCCAGATTCAGGATACGAATTCTGAAGAAGAATTCTCATTACGAATTCTAATGAAGAAATCCCATTCCGAATTCTCATTATGAATTCTGAAGAAGAATACTCATTACGAATTCTAATGAAGAAATCCCATTCCGAATTCTCATTACGAATTCCAATGAAGAATTCTCATTATGAATTCTGATGACGAATTCTCATTATGAATTCTGATGATGAATTCTCATTACGATTTCTGATGACGAATTCCTATTCCGAATTCTCATTCCGAATTCACCTATTAAACAGAATCTGATTATCTTTGTTTTATACACTCTGATTTTATACACTCCGAACCTTCACTCCGAAGTTTCTTTTCCGAACTTTTATGTTAGAGTTTAAAACGATGTCGTACATTCTGTTACACTTGTTTTGTTTTAAAACGATGTCGTCTGTTTTGTTTTAAACTAACCGTTGTCTAAGTGACACGTGTACAGGTCCCTCCGATCTTTAAGGAAAATATGACCGTTGGAGAAGGATCCGACCTTACCTATAAATAGGAGCTCATTTGAAAGAGCTGGGAGCTGTTGGAAAAACGACTGAGTTTTGTGCCTATACGCTGTTGAAGTGAATTCTAGAGAGAGAGGCTCTTATTAACTCTCAAAGATTCGTGCGACTCCGAATGTTGGTGATTACATTCGAGGGCTTCCGGGGATAGGAAGACAGAGGTGCCAACTACCTTAAAGTTCGAGGGCTTCCTTGCTGAGGAAGACAGAGGTTGCCAACTACCTTGAAGTTGAGGGCTTGCGGGGATAGCAAGAAAGAGACTCCGATCTTCGTATCGAGGGCTTACCCTGGTGTGGGTAAGACAGACTTTCTTGAAAGTATAAATCAAGGGACCTTTATCCAAGGTTGTTGGATACCCTTCTCTTTGGGTTAAAAGACTTATATCTTGTTACTAGTAGTTTTACTACTTGTTTTTATTCCGCTGCAATTTGTATCTTAAGGAAAGTATAACTTTCTTATACTTCCTTACTTACTCTGATTCATTAAGATTCTATAATCTTTAAGGTAGAATCTCGTATTATAATTGTTTGTTAAGTTTCAATCTCCGGAACCATATTTCTGGAACCTACTATTGGAATCACTTTCCAAGTTTAGTTCGGTGTTAGAGGTGTTGTGGATTTATTTAGTTTAACTTTGTTAAACTTAGCCCTTTACTTTTCTTAAGGAAACTTTAGTTATTCATAACTAACTTTAAAGGTTCCAAAGGAATTTTTAAAGTATACAATTCACCCCCCCCCCCTCTTGTATATTGAGAATCTCATATTATATTTCGATCCTACACTAAGTTCCTCGAGTTCATTAAGATCTAATTTCCTTTTTGTTTCATCCAATGAAATGTCAAAGCTCATTTTTTTATTGCCCAAAAGGCCTTATGCTCAATTTCAACAGGTAAATGACATGCTTTTCCATAAACCAATCTATTCGGTGACATGCCTAGGATAGTTTTGAAAGCAGTTCGATATGCCCAAAGGGAATCTAAGAGTTTCTCGGACCAATATTTCCTAGAGGGATTGATAGTTTTTTCAAGAATTTGCGTAATTTCTCTTTTTTCCAACTTATCTTGACCATTTGTTTGAGGATGGTATGCAGTGGAAACTTTATGAGTAATACCATACTTAGACATGAGTGAATAGAATGGGCGGTTGCAGAAATGGGTTCCACGATCACTGGTTATAGCCCTAGGAATTCCAAATCGAGAAAATATATGCTCTTTCAGAAATCAAATCACAACATGATGGTCATTGGACTTGGTGGGAATGGCTTCAACCCATTTTGAGACATAATCTATAGCTAAAAGGATGTAGAGGTTTCCCTTAGAGTTTGGAAAGGGTCCCACGAAATCAATTAACCAAAAATCAAAGATTTCAACGACCAGAATAGGAGTGAGGGGAATTTTATTCCTTTTCGTAATGGATCCTAATTGATGACACTGAGGAAAACTTTTGCAGAATTAGAAGGAATCCTTAGTGAGGTTATTCCAGTAGAAACCGCTTTGGATGATCTTTGCAGTGGTTTCCTTTGTAGAAAAGTGGCCTCCACATGCCTCTCCATGACAAAATTTTAGTATGGACTCTTCCTCAGACTCGGGAATACATCTACTGATGATTTGATCAGGATAGAACATGAAGAGGTAAGGATCATCAAACACATAGTGTTTGATATCAGAAAGGAATTTCCTCTTAGCATGGGTCCCCATGAAGTTTTTAATGTCACCTGTCACCAAATGGTTTGCTATGTCAGCATACCAAGGGCAATCACTCACTGAATAGAGGTGCTCATCAGGAAATGAATCAGACACAGGGAGGTGGTGTGAGTTTTCTTTGGATTCCATCATAGTGAGGTGATAAACTACAATATTTTCAACACCCTTTTTATCCATAATGGTTAAATCGAAATCTTGAAGAAGAAGGACCCACCTAATCAATCTAGCCTTGGCATCTTGTTTTTAGAAAAGGTATTTTAGGGCTGAATGGTTAGTGAAGACAATGATGGGTGATCTTAAGAGATTAGACTTGAATTTCTCTAAGGCAAAGACAATAGGAATCAACTCTTTCTTAGCGGTGGTGTAGTTTATTTGTGCATCATTTAAAGATTTTCTTGCATAAGCAATGAAACATGGAGTTTTCTCACACCGTTGTCCTAAGACTTCTCCTACAGCGAAGTCACTTGCATCACACATGAGCTTTAAGGGAAGTTTACAATTTGTAGATTACATGATAGGTGGAGATATAAGAGTTTAATTGAGTGTAGAGAATGATTTCTCACAGCTTTCTATCCATAAAAATGGATCATCTTTTACCAATAGAGCACAAAGTGGTTGAGAAATAGAGCTGAAATTCCTAATGAACCTTCTATAAAAACAAGCATGTCCTAAGAAGGACCTCACCTACTTAACAGTTTTAGGAGATGGAATTTGAATAATGATGTCAACATTAGCTTTATCAACTTCAATCCCTATACTAGATACCAGATGACCTAGAACAAGTCCTTCCCTAACCATGAAATGGCATTTTTCCCAATTTAGTATGAGATTCTTATCCTCGCACCTTGACAAAACCTTTTCAACATTTATAAGGAATCCCTCAAAATTATCCCCAAAGATGGAGAATTCATCCATGAAGACCTCTAAAAAATCCCCCACCATATCCGAGAATATTCTCATCATGCATCGCTGGAAGGTACCTGGGGCATTACATAACCCAAAGGGCATGTGCTTGAAGGAAAAAGTGTTGAATAGATAAGTGAAGTTTGTTTTTCCTTGATCCTCTAAGGAGACTTCTATTTGATTATACCCTAAGAATCCATCTAAGAAGAAATAGAATTGGTGACCCTCCACTCTCTCAAGGACTTGATCAATAAAGGGTAAGGGGAAATGGTCATTATTGGTACAAGAGTTGAGCTTCCTATAGTCAATAAAAACTCTCCATCCACTACTAACCCTTGTTGGAAGCATCTCTCCATCCTTGTTGGTTATTACTTTGATTCCATCCTTCTTTGGGACCACATGGATTAGGATAACCCACTCACTCTCAGCTATAAGATAGATGATACTAGCTTTTAACAATTTCAAAAGTTCTTTTCTCATTACTTCCATGAGATTAGGATTGCGTCGCCTCTGGGGTTGACGACATGGCTTTGACTCGGATTCAAGAATAATTCTATGAGTCCCGATAAGTGGGATAATCCCAAGAATATCACATAGGGTCCATCCAATGGCTTTCTTGTGTCTCTTAAGGACATCTAGAAGCATCCTTTCATGATCGTCTTCAAGAGAGGAAGAAATGAAAACATGAAAGGATTGATTTTCCCCTAAGAATGCATAATTTAGTGATGAAGGTAAGACTTAAAATTCAAGATCATATTGGTCATGACTTTCCAAGAAAGGATGAGACTTTGTATTGAACATAGTTTATTTGTTAGGATTTCTTGACAAAATCGGTTCCTTGTGAACAGAATTTTCATCCTCTAAATTTTACAGAGTAGTGTCATGAATGGTTATGGACTCAATGTTATTGATTTCAACCATGGTATCATTGATTGTTGATTCTAGAAATTCATAAATAGAGCTATCTGAAAGAGATTCAATACAATGAGACAAATTTCCCTCATATGAACAAAGAAAATCAATCTCTTCTTGACTAAACCATCCTTCGGTAATTCCTTGATGTTCATTGAGTTCATTATCAACACTACCAATCCAATTAACCTCATGGATCTCATCATCTTCCCCAATTTGAGAGTTTTCATTGTAGATGTTCAAGTCTAGACTCATGTTCACAAAGGTGATGGTCATGTTCCCATTTCGGACTCGGATAAAAAAGTTGATTGTTGCAAGGAAGCGACGACCAAGGATGATTGGGGTTTTCTCCCTAGGACCTAAGCTTGGGAGATTGTCCAGAACAATGAAGTCAGCTGGGTAAATGAAATTTTCAACATTCACCAAAACATCTTTTAAGATCCCCTTTGGAACTCAAACACTACGATCAGCATGTTGAAGAGTGAAAGATGTGGGTTGGAGTTATTTGAGCCCTAACTGACAATACATGGCATAAGGAATGAGGTTCACACTGGCACCTAGATCACACAAGGCTTTGACAACTTTGTTCTCTCCTAGTACCACATTTATTTAAGGGCATCATGGGTCTTTCAACTTAGGAGTAATGGTCCCTTGAATGGTGGTACTCACATTAGCAGCCAAAAGGACTTGGTTTTTATGTGAAAATTTTCTTTTAAAAGTGCACAAGTCCTTAAGGTAATTTGAGTAAGAAGTTATGGTTTGGATGGCATCGAGAAGGGTAATGTTCAACTTGACTTGTGAGAATATTTCCCTTAGTGTTTCACTCAATTTAGGCGTGGTTTTCCCCCCTCAAGCATTGAGGAAATGGTGCAGGTTGTGAAGTTGTTTGTTGAAGTGTAGTTTCTTTCACATTGTTATTAGTTTCTTCAGTTTGATCTTGTGGTTCATTTGATTTTTCATTAGAGTTTGAAGATTCACATGGTTTCTGACTTATTTGTTCAGGTTTTTCAATTGATTTCCCACTTCTTAAAATTGTCACAACCTTTAGTTGTTCGTGAGTTGTTTGAGTGAAACTTCTCTCCCCTTGATGCTTGTTGTGGAATGGCCTGTGTGGGCATGGGTGCCTTTCCAGTTTTCATGGTTTGAAGTTCTTGTTTAATGGATGATAATTCTGAGTTCATTTTGTCCATTTGTTTGCACAATTGTTCTAGTAGGCTTTGTGGAACAATTTGGGTTGGTTCTTGAGCTTGTTGGTTTATCCTACGAGGATACTCTGGTTGTTGGATAGGTTCTTGATTGGGTTGTTGGATAGGTTGTGGATATTGGACATGAGGATGTTGGAATTGGACCGGTTGTGGTTGGAACTGATTATGAGGTTGAAAGTTTTGTTGAGGGTATGGGTTGATACATTGTTGTTGTGTTGGTTGTTGATTGTCCTTCCAACGAAAAACGGGATGGTCATTATACCTTGGATAGAAGGTGTTTTTGAATTGTGTCTTTTTAAATTTTATTGCATTAACTTCTTCTGGTAGTCCTCCTAAAAGAACATCGTTTATAGAAAGAATGGTTGGGCAATTATCAGTCTTGTGGGCATGTTTGTCACAAATTGTACAAACAAGCTCAACAGTTTGGGTTTTGTGGACCTTCCTAAGATCAATCTCCTAAACTTTCCTTGTTAGTGCTGCAAGTTTTGCTCTATGGTTTTCTTCTTCTCCAAGTTTGTACATTCCACCAGATTTGGGTGGCTTCTCATAGTATGGTGATGTTGCCCATGCTTGGTTCTCTTCAGAAATATTTTCTACATACTCGTAAGAATAATTTGGGTCTTTGTTTTTGAAGGTTCCATTACACATTATATCAATGAATTGTTTGTTTATGGGACCCAACCATTCATAGAAAATTATCACTTGTTCTAGGATTAAGAAACCATGGTGCGGTACCATGTTTAATGGGTCCTTGAACCTTTCCCATGTCTCATAGAATGTTTCTCCCTCTATTTCAAAAAAATTTTGTATGCTCTTTTTAAGTGAAATTGTTTTGTGATGGGGGAAGTATTTTTTATAAAATTCTCAATGAAGTTGGTCCCAAGAGTAAATGGGTGCTGGTCTCAAATTTTTTAACCAATTCTTTGCTTGGTCCTTAAGTGAAAAAAGAAAAAGTTTCATTTTAGCGGATTCAATTTGACTTGGTGGGCACATGGTTTCGACAGTGTCATTAAATTCTTTAACATGAAGGTAAGCCATCTCAGACTCCATCCCATGAAAGGTTGGAAGGTAGTTCAGGACATGGGGTTTGAAAACATATTGGGAATATCCTATGTTATCATACCTAATTCATGAGGGTTCATTGATCCAGGTTGGTGTGAGGTAGTCATTCATGGTCGAGTCTGCAACAATTCCCAAGTTAGGGTCTTGCTCGTTATTTTCTTTCCCTTCCTGGTTAATGATTTGGTTTTGTGGGAGATTCTCCATTGTATCAAAATCAAATTATGAATCTGGTGTATTGGTAATATTTGGATCAAATGGAAAAATACCTCTATGATTGTTTAACTCCCCAGCCCTAGGAGTATCCACCCTAACTAACCTGTTTGAGTTATCGCGGGTGTAGGCGGACATGCGCCAAAAGAAAAAAAAGCGATAAAGGGAAAAGATAAGAGAATTGGGATGAGAATAGAAGAATGGGGGTAATAAAAGAAGATTTTTGGTCTAAGTAACTTACTTGATCCCCGACAACGACGCCAAAATTTGGTTGCACCCAAATTTACCCTACTGGTAAAAATCGGTCGATGTAGTACATGTAGGGGTCGAGTCCATAGGGACCGAAGAAGTAACCTTGAGACGCTATGATTTGGTGAAGGACGGGCTATGAAGTAGACAACTTTGGTTTTGATTTTGGATGGTTTTAAAGAACACTAAGAAACCTAAGTGAATTCAATTCAATGAAAATGGGTTGATCTTATGATTATGCTCGGGGTGGATTGAATGAATTTTACTTCTTTAGACAATTTTGGTTTTATTAATTTTTGATGAATCTATTCTTCAAAAATAACACTACCTTCATCATTTTCTGGTTTGGTGATTACTAAACATAATTACTAATCCCCTATACACTTATAGAACCAAATTCATGATCTCTCCAAGGTATATGGTCATTTACTAATTGAATTTAGTTTGATCAAACACAGTAAAGATGAAGAGTAGAAATAACTAATGAATGGATGTCTTAAATTAATTATCCAATTAACAACAATTCGTTTCGAAAATAACATTCAATCCAGCCTTTAACTCCTCCTAATATTGACCCATTAAAGGCTTATCCCTCCATTGATGTTATACTCTCAATGGTGGGCGGAAGATGGCTTACAAGAATTGGATTGAAGAAATTTAAACCACGGAAATAACGAGCACTCCTCCGTGTGTGTGAATGAAATTCACACCTATGTGTGAACTAATTCACCACAACGTAGAGATATCACTGTGCTTTGTGAAAATATATTTTTAATAAATTAATGGAAAATATTTAAGAGAAATATGTTGATTAAGAACAAAAAAAACTTACATGGAAATTGAAAACATTACAAAGGAACTTTTGCAGCATAACCTTACAATGAAACAAGCAACAAAAGATGATAAGAAAAATATTCCATCCTATTACCTTCACCACCAGCTCCTTATATAGGCATATTAGGAGCCTTAGGTCCACCCCCAAACAATTAATTCACCCCCAACAATTAACAGAGTCAAAAGGTGGGTGAATAATCAAAAGGAAATTGACGTTTCGAAATTGACCCGGAAAACTGTCCAGATTCGTCCACCATTTTTACGTGTGAATTTAGAATTGAAGGAGGCCGAATCATGAGGGATCATAGATTCTAAATATTATATTACTTCTTCCCTCTATGATCTGTAAAAAGTTCAGGAATTTTTGCACAACCGTTTGAAATATATGGTCAAAATGGGGGGACACATTTATGTGCATTAATGTCGGGTCCACCATTTAAATCTCAACTTCATATCCCTTTATCATCATGAAAACTTCAGAATTAGCTCCGGCCACAGTTAAATAAAATGATCCTCATATTTTTATCTTTCTACTTTATAAACTTGAGATTCATTGGGATTGGTTTGTGGGCGCCACATTTGTTTGATGGGCCTTAGGCCCATTATGCTTTCCCCAGAAAATTTCTGCATTCAGGCGCAAAAATCTCCATATTCCCTTGGGATTCATCCATAAGACCTAAAAGATAAAATGTTCCCAACAAAGTGATAAATAAAATCCCCAAATATCAAATTAAAATGATGAATATTGTAATTTCAAGAAGAAAATTATTGAGTGGGCCCAAATTGAAAATTTAAGCATGAATTGCACAATGATGAGAAATGAAGTTCAATTTCTGAATTGGACTAAAATTGATGTTTATGCACTTTTAAACACATTAATATTAAGATCATAACAATGAATATTATCCACTTTCAGTGACTAATCTGTCTTTGAGAACTATCTTAGATGGTTTCTTGTATTTGTGATTGTTTTATTAGATTGATAAATGAAAATGAATGTAGTTGAAACTGTAGGATTGTTTACTTTTGAGTGCTTCCTTGTTTATTATTCATTTTGAATATTGATTTCCATATATATTCACTGGCTGTTAGGAATAGATATTAGGGGGGTTTCCTACTGGGATTCATCTCACACCTTGTTTGGGTCATGCTTTTGGGCCCAAACAGATTATATTATTGTATGTCTATATAAGGGAAAGTGCCCTTCTACGTTAGGTACTTGACTACTGTGGAGCTGGAGAGCATGGGACCAAGATGAGGATTGCGATGCTGCTAGACTTCAATTGTTTTCGTTGTACCTTGGTTCAGTAAATTATTCTAGCATTGTGACTTGTTTGGATGATTTCCAAGACTTGTGTATCATGCATCATTTATATATGTAGTCTAGTTGTTAATTACTTTTAGTCTTTAGTTGTTTACTTATTTCAAGTTATTAATCCATATGATATTGTTATCTTTTTATTTCTGCTGCATTACTCTTCCAATGAGGGAATAGTTTTCTAACTATCATACCCAAGGCCCTCGCTTCTAGTCAGAAGCCTCTGGTGTTTTGGGAAACGTGTTTGAGTCTATGTGACCAACTGGGTATGGGTCACCTCTGGGCTGCACCTGGAACAGGGGCATTACAGAGTGGTATCAGAGGGTGTTTTCTTTTCTTCTTAACTTACTATTTGGAGCCTATAGATAGGTATAAGAAGAAATTGGTAGTTGGTAATAAGTTGTTCCCGGGAGTAGCTAACCCATGTACAGGGAAAAGCTAATTTATCTTGATTATGGAAATTTTGATGGTGTTACAAATTTATAGTTGATTTGATTTCACTGTTGGGTGACTCACATGTTTTTTTTCTTTTATCATTGATATTATTAAGGTTCTATTTCTGTTGAAACCCTATGAGATGAGGGTATTCCATCTCATGCATCATATAGGAACTTGCTAGAAATCACATATCATGTATTATTTCCATGCCATTTAATGTGCATTACTGATTGCGTGTTTTTGTGATAGATGTTGTGCTACAAAATTTATGTTGTTGTGATAGATTACTTGATAGAATATCTACTATTTGATAGGTTACTTCTAATATGTATGGTTTTGTTTGAATAAGCACCAAAATTTGGATCTTGAGGTGTTATGGTCCCTCATGGATATGAATTTGGTTGATCATTTCTTTGTTATTCCTTGTATATGACAAGTATAAGATGACAAGTTTTGATTCGCAGGGAGTATGGTCCCTCACGGATAGAAATTTGGCACTTTGATGTTCTTTTTAGTGCTTTATGGGATTCCAAAGTGGTTTATAAGGCTTCCTATTTGAAAAAACCCAAAATACACGGTGTGTATTGCTGAATACACGCCATGTGTCCTTTTATTCGGGGAGGAAATGTTTTTCATAAGTACACACTTTGTACATTATGTACACGACGTATAGTTTCTAACCGTTTCGATATGGGGATGTGAAATTTTTGGTGGGACATGCTGTGTACCCTATGTGCACGCCGTATCTTAGGAGCCATGTGTCCGACCATGTGACTAACAACACATGTGGATTATGGGTAGCCAGTACACACCATGTTTGGAACAAACACGCCATGTAGTGTCAACCATGTAATTAGCCGTGTGACTAACAACACGGGTCGATGAAGTTCATTATAGTAAACTCTATGTCTGGAACAAACTTATAGTGTAGTATTTCTATAGGAGAACCGTGTGGGTTAAGTTAGGTAGAAGAACATGGGAATGGGAAGATGATTGAAGTAAAAGACATGTGTTAGGAGAACACGTCGTGTGTTTGGGGTGTTGCACGACCAAGGTTGGAAGGAGTACACGTCTATGTGAAGGATTAAGGGAACACACTATGTAGGGGTTATGTACGTCGTGTATCCATGTTTTTTAAAACATGAATGCCTTATTTATCCTATTCCCTTCTTGCACTTATATGTTTCAGTCCTTGAAAATCGTGATCTAAGGTGTGTGCTTGACCTTGCAAATTCATGCCACTGAGATGTCCAACGACTATACACCAGTTATAGGGTAGTGATCAGACACCAGAAATGGTTGATCAGGAACTGTCATCATATCCTTCAGTCATGACCATCTAGGAACCAATCGTTATTCTAGATACAGGTTTCAATGCACAGTTACAAGAGGGATTCATGAGATTTATATAGACCTTCTTGGGAAAACTTCCTCCTGCCTTGTTGATGGAAGAATTCACTGGGGTCATTCAGCAGCAGTATCCTCCCTCCTTCTCAGGGGATGGAGGACCACAGGCTACAAAGTCAGGGTCCGAATTAATGATATAGGTATTAAAGCATCTAGAGATGCCTCTTGAGTGGAGGGTGAACATCGCTACTTATATACTTTAGGATTGTTCCAAGAGATGGTGGGATATGATCTCATAGGATGGACTCCAGCAGGTTATGGCTTTGGATGATTTACAACATACCTTCTATGATTATTTCTACCCGGAGACTTTGAGGGCCAATCAGGCCTGATAATTCATGAGTCTAGAGCAGGTACTCTTTCAGTTATGGAGTATTCTTCACGCTTCACAGAGCTGCAAAAATTTACACCCATCCTAGCAGGTGATGAGTTATTTCTGGTGAAGAAGTTTGAGGATGGCCTCAAGAATGGCATTCGATCGTAGGTAAACATATTCAGGTTGAATTCTTTATCTTCTATCGTCAATCAGGCATTGATCATTGAGTGAAACCTGATGGATTCTGTATTTGTGGTCCAGGGTGGGTCAGTATCTAGAGTTGGTGCTTCTTTAGCTGATAGTAGGAAGCGCCACAGGGAATCTAGACATGGAGATCTGAGTAGGATAAATACACCTTCATGTAGCTAGGTGGTATGATACCGGTGTGGGAAGGGTGGTAATAAGATGCCACATTTTCCAAGAGACCCAGTGGAGTGCCGATCTTGAGGCAAGATGGGTCATCTTAAACTCTTATACCAGTTTTTATCATCAGTAGTTTGTGATAGAGGTTCTGTTTCAACTCCTCGTACCAGAGCAGGACCACCAATTTATCATTAGTTTTCGAACTGGAGTTCTTCCGACTGCTCAGGCTAAGGTGGAGGTTGAGGCTGTGGTGGTTAGATGCAGGGTTCCTAACAACCTGAGGGTTGATCAACTTAGGGATCTCAGTCAGCTTCTTAGGGCCGCGATGCAGGCCAGGATTTTGTGATAGAGCATACCCAACAAAAGGAGGATCCCAAACCCTCTACTGTTCGAGGTATGATTCTAGTCGCCTCAATTATAGCTTCTTCCCTTTTTGATACGGAGGCTTCCCATAGTTTCATATCTGATGCTATTATAGAGTTCCTTGGTCTCTATATCTCTACATCAGCCGATGTCATGAAACTGGACACTCTGTTGGGGACTAGAACGGCTAGTGTACGTTAGTGAAAGGAGTTCCCTCTTGAGGTTGGTGGGTGTCACTTATCATGTGACCTTTATGTCTAAGAGATTACAAGCTATGATTTCATTCTCGGAATGGACTGGTTAGTTCCCTTCCAGGCTGTGGTTGATTGTTATCATCATAGGGTTAGTTTCACATCACCAAAGGGTGAATTCTTTCTACCAAAGGGATAATGGGATTCCAGGAAAGTATAGAGGGACCCGAGCATCATGGGTTCAGAGGAGTTACAGACCAGATTGCTAGTCTATATCTAGATGACGAGGGGACTTCACAGTTAGAATTTCCTCTAGTGTTCGATCGTTTCATGTATGTCTTTCCAGAGGACTTTTTAGGTTTTCCTCCAGAGAGAGAGGTAGAATTTTTTATTGATCTTGTTCCAGGAGTGACACCGGTGTCCATTACTCCTTATAGGATGGCTAGACCACAGTTACAACAGCTCAAGAAGTAGCTATAGGAGTTACAGGAAAAGGGTTTCATCTGACCTAGTACTTCTTCTTGGGGTTCACATGTCCTCTTTACAAAGAAGGCGGACGATACCCTCAGACTTTGTGTGGATTATAGGATGGTGAACCGGTTGACGGTCAAGAACCGATATCCCTTGCTGAGGATTGATGATCTCTTTGATCAGATTCGAGGATCTCGGGTGTTCTCAAAGATTGACCAAAGATCCAGTTATCATCAGTTGCATGTTAGACCTTCTGATATACCTCTGATAGTCTTTTGGAGTATGTATGGCCTATAAGAGTATTTGGTTATGACATTCGATCTCACGAACATGCCTAATATTTTCATGGAACTGATGAACTGAGTATTCCATCCATATATGGATTCTTTCATGGTAGTCTTCATGGATGATATCTTGTTGTACTCTCACACTCGACACGACCATGCCACATATCTTGAGATCTCTCTGAGTACACTGAGAGAGAATCAGTTATATTCTAAGATCTCAAAATACCACTTTTGGATGGACCATATTAACTTCTAGGAACATGTTATCTCAGAGACATAAGTATCATTATACCCATAGAACGTGAGAGCAGTAGTTTCTTGGAGGCATCCAAAGAACATATTTAAGGTATGGAGTTTTCTCGAGCATACTAGTTACTACAGATGGTTCATACATGACTTTTCATGCTTATCAACGCCACTAACGAGCCTAACTAAGAAGGGTGAAAAGTACTTGTGGTCAGGCTCTTATGAGTCAGCCTTTCAGGAGATGAAAGGGAGGTTGAATTCAGCACTGATACTTGTTTTTTCAAATCTAGGCAAGAGTTATATAGTTTACTGTGATGCATAAGGTATTTGGATGGGAGCAGTGCTTCTGCAGGGGAAGGAGTCGTTGCATAAGGGTGTCGGCAGTTGAGCCCACATGGGAGGAATTACCCGCCACACGATCTTGATTTGCCTATAGTTGTTCCTGATTTATGATGTTGGAGAGATTATCTTCTTGGAGAGAATTTTGTGGTTTTCACCAACCAAAAATGTTTCAGGTATATCTTCACTTAGCATGAGCTGAACTTGAGACATCGAAGGTGGGTTGAGTAACATCGGTCCTTTGACTTTGTGCTTTCCTACATACCTATATTCCTGGGAAAGGAAACACAGTGGCTGATGCATTGAGAAGGAGGACTTAGATACAGGCAGTTCAGGAGGCTTGAAGTGAGTGGAAGCTTATGGCACTATTCTCTAAGATGAATTTGGAGATGCACGACAGATAGGGGTAGTATTTTCTTTCTTCTGTATCTGTTACCTCTAATATTATTTATCGATTGGGAATGAGGAAGATATCAGATTCAGAATGCCTAGCTTTATGGGAGAGTGTGTCAGGAGAGGACCCTATTTCTGGATGGACCGTAGGAGAGGATGATATCTTGGTGTTTTAGGGGTGCGTATGGGTGTCACCAGACATACACGAAGAGTTAATGCAGGACTTTCATTCCTCAGTTTGGGAAGTTCACCCTGGAGTCACCAAGTTGTATCGAGATCTAAACCATCAATATTGGTGGCCAGGTAAGAAGATATATGTTGTTGGTTTCATTATGAGGTGTTCCACATGTCAGCAGGTGAAGGCGGAGCATTAGCGGCCAGTAGGACTTTTTCACCAATTAACCATTCTCGAGTGGAAGTGGAATGATGTTGTGATTGACTTCATGATAGGTTTACCTAGGTCACCTTGGGATATTTCTATAGTTTGTGATGTTTTTTATAGACTTACAAAGGTTTCTCACTTCTAACCAATCAAGGAGACCTTCAGTGTTGATAAGCTAGGAAGGTTGTACATACGAGATATTGTAAGATTAAATGGGTTTCTGAACTCCATCATTTTAGAAAAGGATTCCCATTTTAGTTCTTGCGTCTAGAAAGGATTACAGAGGAATATGGGTACATAGGTACTTCTGAGTACAACTTACCATTCCCAGAAATATGGCTAGTCTGAGCGTATGATTCAGGTGCCAGAGGACATGCTGAGAGCATGCGTACTCGATTTTGGTGGTTCTTGGGAGAAGTATACACCTCTGGTGGAGTTTTCTTACAAAAATAGTTTTCAAGAAACCATTCAGGTGGAACCTTATGGTGATTTTTATGGTAGGCTATATCGATCACCCCTATGTTGGTTGGAGGTAGGAGAGGAAAATATACTGGGACCTCGTCTTGTCCAGGAGACCACATAGCAGGTGGAGTTGATTCGAAAAAAGATGGCTACAACACAGTCATGACAAAAGTCTTATGTTGATCGACAGAGATGACCTCTAGAGTTCGAGGTCAGAGATCTGGTTTTTCTATGTGTCACACCTAGGGTGGGACATAGGAGGATTAGGAGATAGGGATAGATTTCTCCGAGATATGTTGGTATGTTTGAGATTTTGGAGAGAGTTGGGCCGGTTGCCTATCGGTTGAAGTTACCTCTAAGGTATCAGGCTATGTATGACATCTTCTATGTTTCTCAACAATGGAATTACTTCTCAGACTTGTCTCATGTTTTTCATCCCAAGGAGGTTGAGCTGGAGGTGGGCGCATCATTCGAGGAGCATCCTATCCAGATTATTGACCGTAGCGCGAAGGTTCTTCATGGCCGGTCTCTTCCTATGGTACGAGTTCTATAGCCGCATGGGTAATTATAGGAAGAGACTTGAGAGAGAGAGAGAGAGGCTGATGTACTGTCATAGTGGTCGGAGCTATTCGAGGATTCTTCTTCTATACCTCGTTAGGGAAATTTGGGGACGAATTTCTTTGAGGGGGGAAGTTTTTAAGAACCCGGACCTTCTTTTCAGGTATGGGTTTTCTTTTCTGCTGTTTTTTAGAAAAAGTGGAGTTTCTAGAAATTTAAGTAGTACATGTCGTGTACTTATAAGTACACGCCATGTACCTGGTTGTCGCGAGTAGTTATGTACTGGCCGTGTAACAGATGAGTACATGGTCGTGTGAGGTGACCTAGAGACTACCTAAAGCATGGTCCTATTGAGGTAAGTACACACCGTGTATATTTAATGAACATTCCATGTACTTTTATTTTTTATTTGTAAAATCAAACCGAGGTCACGTCTAATCTATAGAACACCCTTCTTCTAAGTTCGTCTCATCCAGGAGCGACTGAGGATTGCAAATATTCTTCAAGCCCCCGACTCACCCTCTGTTCTCCGAATCAACCTCTGTTGATTGCATTGGAATCGCCACGGGGAGTTAATATTTATTCTAGAGCCCCATTCCTTAATCCATCCTCTTTCGTGATATATCCTTGGTTGAGCGATTTTGACATTTTTTATAGATCTATGTCATTCTATGCCAATTCAAGGGTTGATGCCAGAGTATGTCGATCGAACAATGGAGAAGTAGGTGGTTTGTGCCATTCTGTAGTTTTTCTTTGAATTTTATGTGAAAAAGTTCCAAATACAGTTGTTCGGGGTATTGCATGTTTAGGGATTTAAACCCAATTAATGTCTGATATGCCTTGTATGTTTGAATAGAGGTTGTTTGATTGTGAATAGGGTTAATTTTCATGATATGGATGTGTTTTCAAATGATATTTTTTTGATTTTGACCATTTTTTCAAAATTTTCCATTTGGGATATTTGTTTTTCATTCCTAGTTTGGATAGGTTGGAGTGATTATTTATATGATATGATGTGATATGCCTTGTTGCTAATTATCCAAGTAGTACTCTGAGGTTTACTTTGGCTGCTGATTATCTTTTTTTTCATGATTGCTTTACGTTGGGCTACAGGAACCTGGTGTGGTAATACCATAGGGAAAATTGATGTTGATGGTTTTCCCAGAGAGTCTATTATAAATATCACACTGCAAGACCGTAGGGGGGATTGATGTTGAGTGCTCCCTCAGAGTTTCTATAGTTCCGTTACGAGACCACATGAGGAATAGACGTGGAGTGATTCCTCAAAGTGTCTGTACTTTACTGTTAAAAGTCTATAGGGGGGAATTGATGGAGATTTCTTCCTTAGAGAGTCTTCGATTACACAAGTCCAAAGGGGATAGACTGTGTGAGATATCCCAAAGGTTCATTATATCCATATTTTATAAATTGAACTAGAGGGGCTAGGTTGTGGAACTACCCAGAGGGTTACTTGAAATTGTTGGCTGAACCAGAGGGGATTGGCTGTGAGAACATTCCAAGAGTGTTTCATGTATTAGTGATTGGTTGATTAAATTGATAAATGAAAATGAATGTTTTTGAAATCGTTGGATTCTTTACTTTTGAGTACTTCCTTTTTTATTATTCATTTTTCATATTGTCTGCCATCAATATTCACGAACTGTTATGAACATATATTTAGGTGTATGCCTACTGGGATTCATCTCACACCCGATTTGGGTCATGATTTTGTTCCCAAATAGATTATATTGTTATAGGTCTAGATAAGGGAAAGCACACTTCTACGTTAGGTACCTGACCGTTGTGGAGCTGGAGAGAATGGGACCTAGCTGAGGCTTGTGTTGCTGCTCAAGTTAGTTGTTATCTTTTTACATTGGTTTAGTACTATATTCCAGAATTGTGACATGTTTGGCTGCTTTCCTTGACATAGGTATCATGCATCATTTATATATGTACTCCAGTTGATTATTAATTTTATTCTTTGGTTGTTTACTTATTTCAGGATATTAGTACTTCCAATATTGTAATCTATTTATTTTTGTTTCATTACTCTGTCAATGAGGGAATAGTTTCCCCACTATCACTAAAAATTCCCTCACTGCTAGTTGGAAGCCTCTTGCATTTCGGGAAATGTTCTTAAGGCCATGTGACCAACCGGGTTTGAGGCAGCTCTGGGCGGCACCCAGAACTGGGGCGTTACACACAAAAAAACATACATACATACATACATATTTATATATATATCCATAATCCAATGCACGTATTCCCCATTCCATGAGGGAATACATACTTGGAGGATATACATATTATATATACACACACCTCAAGTATGTGTGTTAACTCCCTCAAACGTTGATCAAAACTTAGTAGAACACTTCTTATATTCACAAAAAGATATAGGAAAGGTTCAACTCACCTCAAGTAAATCACCAGGGACTCATAAACATCTTAAGAAACTAAAATAGAGGGTGTGAAAGAATCAATGGGTAAAAACTCTTACCTCGGATGACAATGGAGAACCGAAACAACTCGAAACACCTCTCATTTTGGGGGAGAACATCGAAACATAGAACAACACACCCTGGGATGCCCTTGAACAACAATATATAGAAATAATTTAAGAATAAACATCAATCACTAGTCTAGGGTTTCATCTGAGCGGGTAGGGAACTGGGATGACCGAAATCGTCCGATGCGAAGAAGTAGGAATAGGGGGAAAGCCTTTCCTCAGCCGATCGAAGGAGAAACTAGTTGAATTACAGATGAAATCAATGATCTAGGAGGAGTCCAGATGATGTTCTGTGCACTATAGACCAAGTGGCTCTAGGGAATCGTGCGGGGGGGGGGGGGGGGGGGATCATGTCATAGGGGAGGTCGCGCAATAGGAACTCAAGAAAAGGAGGGGGGCTGCACTATAGGTTTTATCCTATGGGAGCTCATGCAAGAGGGGGAGTCTCATCCATGGAGGAGAGGAGGGGGAGCTGGTTGCGTGCTTAGGGTTACTTGGAGGGTGTGCATGATGTAGGTAGGAGAGAGGATAACACAATTGGATTCTAAAAAAATAAACCGAAAACTATATAATAATAATCATCATCATAATAATAATCATAGTTATCATAATCATAATAATAATAATTATAATTATAATTATATTAATAAACATAATAATAATAATAATATTATCATTATAGTAATTATTAATATTAATCATTATTTTAATTTTATTCTTTAATTTTGTTTTTATTTATTTTATTTATTTTATGTGGTGGGAAACCACATGGTTACCTGGGATGACCTCATGGTTACTACTAACTGTGCAGTGCCCATGCACCAGCCCGTAAAACACAAAATATCCAAAATTGAGAAATTTCAAACTGGGACCTAATCACAAACATTAACCAACATACATGAGACTGTGAAAAGGGTAAAATAGAAGAGTATTCGAGGTTGGGTGTGACAATTCTCCCCACCACAGACACTTTCTACTCCCATAAAGTCACCCAGTATAAAGTTGACTAAAATTCGAGTCTGTTCCCAATCAAAATTGAGAGAAACCATGAATGTTGGGATAAATATTCATCCCACAAGTCACACCCAGTCAATCAAGAAGAATCCACAACATGAGTATGAGAGGAGAACCTGAGGGGTTCCCCCCACCATAAGAATCCAACTAACATGGGAACTCAAAAACACAAACAACTCCACAAAAAACATAAAAAGGAAACCCACAATAGAGCTACCCAATGATTAGGACCCCAATGGATAACTCATCATTTCCATACTAATCGAACAATACCCTTACTGCAACTGGGAAGTAGGGAACCCCCAACTTGAACTCCTTCAACTTCCCCACACAACTAAACTACACTACCAAGACATAAAAGGAAGGACCATTTCAAGGAAACCCGACATACCGGGGTACCGGGATAAAGGAAATCCCCATAACAACACCACTAGAACTAAGAATTTCCCATGCCGAACTAAAACACACAAAACAAAAACATCCAACTACTTTAGAACAAGAAAGAAAACACCTCTTCTAAAATCCTAGAGCTCTCGACCCAATCCAAGAGAATAACTAAACCAAATATAATACTCAAACACAATTAAAAACCTAGATATCCCCCAGAACTCACATATGCAAAAAACCCCTAATAAACCAAGGACCAACCCACACAAGGTTTAGATACACTTATATAAATAAAATGATTTTAGAGGCCCCATTTTGAAGAACAAAACCACTAATATCACGAAAGGATAAGTTAAATGCACTATCACCACAAAATATGAAAATAAAATAGTAGGAAAACAAGTAAAAGGAAAATTTAAATGATTCATCTTCAAAACAGAAGATAAAGAACTCGGACAAAGTCTCACTTACCCTTGGAAACCCTGACTATGCGCGACCTTCACCTCGAGACCTAAGACTGGGGCACTGATGGATGAAGTATCTCCTAAATCACATTCAAGTACGACCATCCCCTATAAAAAACCCTTATTATAGAAATTATTCTTAGAGGATATATCCATGTGACCCTAACAATAACAACGATTGAAGGTCTTTGGAGGTGTGTGAGAAGATTGCTTTTATTGCCCAGACCGACCACACTGATGGCACACCAGAGAGTGTTCAGATGAACAAGAAGTCCGAACTAATGAGGATAACTTCAAAGTAACATGTTCCTCTATAATCATATCCTCTACATATGGGGAACAATCATAAATTACTAGAGGAACTATATTACCAAACATCTGCGCTTTGGGAACCAACTCATCTTGGAACGCTTCATCTACCAGCTTCTCTAAATAATGGTCCTTAGAAGAGATCACCTGCTACATGATATTGGTATGAAGAACCCAACTGAAGAGGGAATTATTCATCAAATCAAGTGACTCTACCTTTAGATAAATGGAATTAAGTTCCTACATGTGGTTAATAAAAGCCTTCACCGAATGGTGGACATCTTGATTACCCACTAGATCTTCCCTTTCCTTTATCTTCACCTCCTTAGGTATAAACCATTGGATGAAGATGGATTTAATGGAATCCCATGTCGTCCAAAATTTAATTGATTATGGGGACATAAACTTTCATTCATATAGATTTGGACCTTTGAGCAGACCCAAAATGGCATGCACTCTGACAACGTCGGGAGTTCCGGGTACCCTAAAGACATGTTCTGCCGATTCAAACCACATAAATGCCTCTAGAATACCACAATCAACAAGAAGAATAAGAAACATTTGAGAAGGACCAAAAACTAGGAATGACTCATTGGAAACAATGGAAACTTTTCTGGGTGGCATTCTTTGAACTAAACAAAATCACAAACCAAAACCAACATCAAATCAGAACACTATCAAAGGAAACACCATGATCCAAGAATAGCAGGCTCAGAAAACACACCAATACAAACAAAATAAAAAATACCCCTTATTTAAAACCTCATTTTCACTTAAATCTAAAAAGTTCCTTCATAAAAGTGAAAGACAATACTCAAAATCAATACCCACACTATAAAATGAAAATTGATTTCCAAAACCTTCAGATTCTAAACCCTCACCCATGGAATCCTATGAACGGTCACACATGTTCATCCATTAAACCAATTTCATCCTCTAAAATGTTCCCCAACTCACTATACATACACACCCTACACCCATGTGACCATCTATAATGTGTAACAAGGACCACATATCTCATTTTCTTATCAAATACAAACAAACACCGAATTTTCAAACTGAATCAATTTCTTCTAAAACCCATTTTACCAATTTCAAAAACAATTGGAATAAACCAGTTTCCTTTTCGAAATAAATTTTCATTTTAAAATTCACCATAACAATTTTAAAACACTCTAAAGAATACATTTTAATTCCAAAAACGTTTCCATTTACAAATTACATTCACGCCATATGAAACCAAATAGAGCACCACCTACAATGAACCATAGGAATGAGGAACTAGAAGTGATGCTTAACCCAACAACATGGTAGTGAGTCACTACCCATGTAAGAATCAACAACTAGGAGGAACATAAACAACATACTTAGACTCCATATGGGACACTACTTCACGTGAAATCATGACATAACAGTAGATTTACTATGTTCTCATCCCTCAATGAAAAACAAACCATGAAAGGATATAGACTCAATTCTTGAAACACCCCCAGTAACTCATGTTACAACATGAGTGGTGGTGATCAGGCACTACCCCATGACCTTTAAACATATCCCAATAAATTATAATCAATTACTATCATACAACCCAAAAAACAATGGCCTCCTCTAATACCATTTTGTCATGAACGATCCTGGGTCGACCCTGAACCAATCCCCCCAAGTTGGTCTACGATAAGGCCCGAAGGGTGTTCCTAATTCCCATTGGCTCAAAATTAGTGCCGATATAATTATTAAATCAGTGGGAAAACGTTTTCCCATGAAAAATATATAAACAAATAAATTAAAAAAATATCAACAATAAAAATAAGAGATCGCAGGGGAAGAACATATAAAATACTATACATACCTCAATGTGTCCTCATGGGTCACCAGAAAAACACTGAATGAATATCACTCCAAGAGAGATGTGAAATTGAGAAATCCTAAAAATAAAAATATAGACTAGGATTGAGCACCAAGATGCTTAGTAGGAATTCCAAAATGAACCACTCATGATGCCCCACCTCTAAAATGAAATCCTTTCTTGCATGTTTGAAAATATGATATATAAAAAATATGGTCTTCCACTCAGTTATCAAAGCAGTTATGAAGATTTTTCTTTAGAAAAACCTATTTCATTTCATTTTTTTAAATCAATTAGAAAAACATGTATATCGTTGAATTGAATTAATTTAAAATACAACTAGAACAACACAAGTCCTTTAATATATAAAGCAATGTAAAAGTTTCATGATATCAAATAAAAAAAAGTGTCAAAAAAGAATGCAAAAAGATACATTTATACAACCATGTAAATTTCTGAAAAATCCATAGAGTGATACCTGGATGTACTCAGTTCGGAACCACCTTCTGGCGTATGGTGAACCTCATATGTCTATAAAAAACTGGCCAACATCAACTGACCAATCCAGTGGTACAACCCCCCTGGACTAATAAAAAATATAGGGGGTAACAACCCATATAGTCGAGGATGATCTGGAACCATCACTTGACCCTATAAAATTTCCTCAATAAACCCATGATAATATTATATTGTGTAAGTAGGAGGCTTTCACATGCATGACTCACCTTACCTGCCATCACCGCACTTTCCTACTCCAAAGATGATCATCCCAACATGATACCCATAATTGGAAATCCATGATAGGGGTTCCAATTATATACATTTATATATTTCACAATGTTGAAGGTTCCAATCAAGCTATTCCATCAGTTAATTATTCAAAACTTTCTTTAAAAACATGAAACTTATCAATTGGGCTGTTATTTCACATAAACATTCAAATCATTTCATAAATTAAATTATGTTTCCAAGAAGGCATTAACACTTTAAAAACCATTTCAAAACCAAATTACACTTCCAGAAATGAGATAAGGTTCCAATCAGGCTTTTAATATTATCACTTAAATATATTATAAAAAAATTCCAAATAATTTTTATAACAATGTGAAACACCACTTACATAAGAACATTCCATATAGTCACTTTACATTTTAAAAACAAAATTTAGTTTCCAAATCCATTTCTAATTCCATGATGAAAACTCAAAACAATTTAAAAGGTTTTGAACGAGAGTTCATGTAATTTAATTGAGAAACTACATTCAAGGTGCTAAACAAGCCATGTTTTATATAACAAATTTATGTATATACTTTATGTTTCACATAGTACATTTTGTGAGTGAGGAGTTTTTTAGCAGACTATTCTAAAGTATTTAAGGAATTTCGCATTAAAAAGAAACTTGTAAACAGAAGCACTTATACAAATAAATTAGAATCCAATTAAAAAAACGAAATCAATTATACCATAAACCTAGGAATATATATATATATATATGTATATATATAAATACCATATATATATATATATAATATTTAAAAATGATAAGAAACCAGGGAGTTCAAATTAATGGTGCGGGCATAGGAAACCAACCTCAATAAGGGAGTGGATCAAGATGAGACATTACAATGCTTAACAAATTAGGTGGAAACCAATCGTAATCGGCCCGTACTCTCCTGAACATACCAATATATGTATATATCCATAATATAGTGCACATATTCCCTACAGCAAGAGGGAATACATAGATTGATGAAACATATATATTATATATAAACATACCTTAAGTATAGGCACATGCACCTTTGAATGTTGATCAAAACATAGTACATCATATCCTAGAATCAAAAAAACATAGAGGCAAGTTTCAACGCAGCTCAAGTAAATTACCAAGACTCTTAAGCATTTTATGTCCATAAAATAGAGGGTGTCAAACAATTAGCTATTAAAAACCCTTACCTTGGATGGCAGTGGCGAATCGAAACCACTTCAAAAACATCTCCTTCAGTGGTGAACACAGAAACGTGGAACAACACATCCTGGGAGGCCCTTGTAAAACCATAGATCTGGAGAATCAAAGAAAAAAACATAACCCCATAGTCTAGGGTTTCATCTAAGAGGGTAGGGCACTGTGATGAACAAAATTGGCCAATGCGAAGAAATTGGAAAAGGGATAAATCCTTACCTCAGCTGATCAAAGGAGAAACCAATGGAATTTCAGATGAAATCAACATGCAAGGAGTAGGATAGGAGGTGTTCCACATGCTGTAGGCCAAGAGGCTCAAGGGGAGTCATGTAGTGGGAGATCGCACAGTAAGGGAGGTCGCGCGACAGGAACTCGAGCAAGGAGGGAGGCTATAGTACAGGTTTCAGCTAGGGGATCTTGTGCAAGAGGAGGATTCGCAGCCATAGAGGAGATGAGGGGGAGTTGGTCATGTGACTAGGGTTGCGAGGAGGGTGTTCATGAAACAGGTAGGGGAAAAGAGAACCCAATTGTGTTCTAAAAAATATAAACCTAAATCTAAATAATAATAATAAAAATACTCATAATCATCATCATAATGAAAAGAATAATAATAATATTTTTTTATTTTTTTATTAATCATTCTTTTAATCTTAAGTTTTCATTTTTTTTATTAAATTTATTTATTTTAAGTGTTGAGAAACCACATGGTCACTTGTTCCAATCTCATGGTTACTGCTAACTATGCGGTGCCCGTGCACCAGCCCAAAACCTACTAAGATTTCTTAATAGCAAAAATTTCAAACCGAGACCCGAACCCAAACTTCGACCAAAACATGTGAGATCGAGAAAATAGTGAAATAATAGATTATTCGTGATAGGGGTGTGATATTTTTCAAGATAAAAGTCCCAATTTGGTGAAATAGGATGATTAAATATTTGTCCTTTTATATCGAATGTGATGGTCACTATTGGAATTTCTAAAAAGATTAATTTATAATAAAATAAGTCTATATATAAATACCTCAAAAGTCCACTTATTCTAAGATAAGATATTATAAGGTTGTAATTTCATCATCCAATATATTTTAGAAATGTATTGGTGTTATTTTAAACCTAATAATTTTGATTAACCCTTAGTTAAGACATTTTAATTTTAACTATGGTAACAAATTTTTCAGCATTGAGATGATGTAATTTTTACATATAAAGTATAAATTGGACCATAAATGGGAAATTTATGATATTATAGACTATATATCTTCCACTTGTCCTTATTTAAGATTTTAATTATTCTTAAGTAATTTAATTAAATAATATTTCTAAAATATCATCATTTCCAATTTTGGAAATATTCATAACATTGACTTTAAGAAAAGAAATACAGTAATATATCTTCAAAAAAATTCATTTAATACACCCCTAAAATTATATATTAACTTAAAAAATTCGTGTATCACCTTAATTAAATTAAATTATAATTATTTTTGTATTCTTAATACCACATTATTGGGTTTTTCATTAATTGAATAATTACTACATCATCATTTTCTAATTATTTATGATATTTAGATATTAAATAAAAATTAAAAATAAAATAAAATGATGTATATAATCATTTTATATTTCTTAATAACATATATTCGATAATATCTTATATTTAATGACATATTAAAAATATTAAACATATTAAAAGTAAGAGTTTGACATTTTTTCACTCTCTTTGATTTTAATAATATCCAATTAATATTCATGAAAAAGTGTACATTAGATTCATAAATTTTTTTTACTTATGTGTTAAGGTTAGAATTAACATCATCAAGTATATTTTTTTCAAGTATTAGTTTATTTTTCTAATATTTATAATATTATTTTTTACCCTTAATTACCTGATTTACCATTAACTGTAGTAATAAAAATTATTAAATTTTCAATTCATTTTGTCCAAATATACAATCTAACTATTTAATAAATTTTAACTTTATGATTCAAAATATTTAATCCATTTTTATAAATTCAATTGAAATAATGTTTTTAAATTAATTAAAATTTAATCTTGTAGGTGGGACAAAACAATGGTGTTTTAAAGAAAAATGATCAAATGTTTAGAATCATTTTAAAAATAATTTCAAAGTGAAATTGATTCTAATTAGATAAACTAGATTAACTAATTTAAAAATCATCTAATTATACCTTAAAATCAATAAAAAATATAGTTTAACACTATAAATTATTTTGATGAAAAATGTTTTTTCCAATAAAATTTTGAATTTACATTAATCACTTGAACATAAAACATATCATAAAACCATCGAAAATTCAACCAAATTAAATATGATATCCATATTTAAAATGAGATTTTTATTTAATGAAATATATTTTTTTAAAAGTTACTAAATTTATATTTACAAAAATTGTTCAATCAAAAGACTAAAAATCTGATTTTTTTTTAAAATACATCTGTTATACATAATATTTCTCTTTTTTATATCATGTATAGAAAACACATAACATGAATGATATAAATTATATTATATATTTATATTTCATTAATATAATAAAACCATGGTGGTTTATTTATTTATTGGAATGAAACAGACTTGCACATAGTTTTTTTGAGAAAAACATTCCATTTTAGCATACGTTAATAATTTGGTTAATACTATTCATACCAAAAATTACAATGGTAAGGTTATCAATATATTTTTTAAAGAATTAAAATAATGAATTATTTCTTAGAAACTCAATTATTCATGTAATTCCGGATAATTCAGTGTTCTATGTGACATAAGTTTTCAAAGAAATCAAATCATTTAAAAATATCTAAATCACTAAAATATTGGGGTGTTATATTCAACCCCCCTTAAAATGAATTTCTCCATAAAAATTCATCAGGGTTATCAAAGGATTAATACATTAATTTTCCTTTCTTAAAAACCCATATCCTAAAGTTGAATACTAAAACTTCATTTAAATAAATTTTTGGAACTTATTGGTTACCCAAATTAACTCACAACAAGGTTTCCACAGAGGAGAACATATGTGGTATGTGGAACCATTGACACAGAAAAGAAATATAAATATCTTCTTCTAATGGATAGTGATAGATTAAATGGTTAGGATAAAGCCAATCATTACAAATCCATAACCCAAATAGGCTTGAAAAAATATCATTTATATCACCAAATATGGTGATAATGGGACAAAATGTTATTTCAAGACCCTTTTTCCTCATAGTGAATAATTTTTTTCTTGATAATATATAATTTATTTATTTCAACAAAATCTCATCCTTTATTTTTTCCTCAATCAATTTCCCCTTCATCTTTTATTCAATGAAATAATTGTGAATTTCTCTTTCCTAAAGCTTTAGAAAATCATGAAATACATAAAATGATAGATTATTATATTTTTTTAACAATACAAAAAAAGAATAACATATGTTATCCAATATGCATAAATAATCATATAGAGATACAATACATTAATCTATAAAACCTCATATAATGTTTAATATAAACCATTCAATAAATAGTTAACCTTACAACCATTTAAAAGATGATAGTCAAAAACTTTAGAAAAAAGGTCACTAAATTTCTCTTAAAAATATTAGTATTGTTCTCCAATATATCATAAAATTTCTCTTGTTTTCCACATAGAAAACATGTGAATACCTTCATCATGTATTCTTTAAAACGATATTGAATAAACACATGATTATTCTTTCATTGTATGACATAATTTCTTATAAAATGATTTCAGTGGAATATTGGGTTCATACTTGTACCAATAAAATATGTAATCTCAATATTCTAGAATCCCAGTAGATAATCACCTGAAATTTCACTAACATGTGAACATAAATATTTTCATAAGGATCATTCATGAAAAATAAAACATGAAATTCCCAAATAAGTAGAGAAAGATAAGTATTCCCTAATTTTCATGGTTTACTTCATTCATTTTGATAGCATAAGATTTTCATTTTTTCCTTCTTCCTCATAGGTTTTTGTGTCTTATCATCCATATTAGTCCTTGGATATGGGAACATGATAGCATTATTCCCAAACACATTACACTTAAAACACTCAATTGTAGGAGGTGTATTTTTTGGGTATTTATACTTATTAATATAATTATCTATATTCTTCCCATCACTTCAACATTAATCCAATCAATGACCTTCCATTCAATACTTTTAACATCCTCTTGTCAGTTTCATGAATTAACTTGAGTATATCTTCCCACATTTCATGCATATTGATACTCAAAACTCCATTGAACCATTTAATTTTTTATGATACTTGATCCTCCGATTCTTGTCAAAATTATAGGAATATTAAGAATATCCATTTTCCATTTCAACCTTGAATTAATGTAATGTCCCATAATTTTGGTGTATTATTTAAAAATATTATATGGAATTATTTCGAGACCCGGCTTCAAAGTGGAATTCGATTCTGAGGCCTGAACTACCAATAATAAATGATAGAAATATATTAAACATTTTTATAGAATTAATGAGGGGATTTCCTGAAAATTGTAATAACATTAAAATGGGTGTGCAAATTAGAAATCTGAGGGGACTGTTACATTCCGAGCAGCAACATTACCATAAGTGAGGCCTAACATTGACAAACACGGGTCAGCTGTAGAAGTTAATTTTTATATGTATTAAAGGAAATAAAATAAACTAATAATTTATTTTATTTTAAACATTCTAACGATGAAGTGAAAATTTTTGTGGTTTTAAATAACCAGGAGCCCAAGGTTAGGCTCATAACCCTAGAAAACTCCCTGTAAATCCTCTAGAGCTTTTGAGAGGAGCCACCCCTTGGGAGAATTCTCGACAAACCAAGACGAACAATCAATTAATGCATCATTGCGTAGAAAGGATAGAGGATCTCGTCAATGATGGTAGTGGATAAACTCTTCATCAATGATAGAGGTAAGGTTAGTTATTTCAATTATTTTTCCCCATTATTGGGTTTAAATGACGAATGCAGGTCGACCCATGAATAGGTCGAACCGTGGTTCAATTGTTATTGAAGGAGGGTTTGGTTTTTGGGTTTGTTTTGTGGGATTGATTCAAATTGGATTTTTCCCATGATCATTACAATGGGAATGGATCAAGTTGAAAAAAACAATGGACAAGGTTCGTTGCATTGTTTATTATATAAATTTCCTCCCCCTCCAACCCCATGCGTTCTTCGTTCTTCACGGGGTTATGAACAATATATCGTTGTGAATCTCTATTGCAATGCAACGATCCCAAATCAGAGATCTGACATCCTGATGACCTATAGAATGTGAAAAAATATTGGAGTTGTATGAATCGACATGCTTTGGGAGAAATCATTCTTCAATCGTTCTTTGTGTGGATGATTGAAATGATTTTTCGGGACCGATTCGACACCCTAAACATACTGAATTGGTGTTTTTATGACACGATGACCCATGATATTGAGTTTCGAGGAAATTGAATGGTTTTATAGAGAATACTAGGAAGATATGAGGCATTCCGGTAAAGAACAACATTTTTGAAAATTTGCAATGAACACCGCTTGTATCCTAAAAACCCTAGCATGTGGGGTCGGCCCAATGGCTGCTTGGGTTTCGGGTGATATAAAGGTTTAACACAGCGTGTGACAGCTGTGAAGTGGCGTGTGGGGACTTACCCCTAACTCGGCTTGTATCTCGGATGATACCTGAACAGAGGGTGGATTACACGACATGGGCACCACCACACAGCCAGACCTGGCCGGTTACATTGGTTAACCTGTGTACTGGTACCCGATTTGGAAGACACGAAGGGTACAAAAAAGCTATGAAAGTTGAGGTCAGACTGCAAGCACCCACACCGAGATTGAAGGTTGATTTTGGCACAAGGAAGAATAAGAATATTCAGAGATCCCAAGGGGAAACTTGAAGTGAAAAAGTCACACAAAGGAATGCACTTCATATCAGGTGTTATTGTTGTGGAAAGATGGGACATTCAGTGTATGTGTGTTCCATAGCCAAAAGATATCAAAGGGAACAAGAACAAAGGTGGTAGAAAAATAGATAATGGTTCTCCAGAACATATTTCTAAGGAGAAAATTTTGGGTGTGGAGTATTTGGGAACATGGCTAGGTATTGTACTTTGACCATACAGAGGAATGTGCCAAAGAAGAATAAAAATGTTCGCAAGCAGTAGATCAATGAACAAACAGGTGAGTTGAAAATGCGAAACAGATTTGCAGCTCTGCAAGAAGAAGTCGGTCCATCATAATTTGAGAAAAAACATAAGTCTCAATCCATGCCAAGTGTGAAGGAAAAAATATGGACCAAAAAAAAAAGAAGGATGAGAAGGTCGTGGTGGCATAAATTTCCCTTAAAGCATCATATCGCTCTAGTGTGTGGATCCTTGATAGTGGTTGCACATCTCACATGACAGGTAATAAGGATCTCGTTACAGGCTTAAAATATGATAAAGAATGATTTTTCATGTTTGGAAATGATGAAGGCCTGAAGATTATTGGTGCAGGAAAGGCCATGTTTGGGGGAAAAGAGATGAGACGTGTTGATGTCTTAGTAGTAGAAGGCCTCAGTCACAATTTACTCAGCATCCATCAACTATGTGACTCAGGTAATTCTATAAGGTTTACTAAGAAGATGTGTGTCATCAAAGGAAGATACGGGGAAGTAGTTCTATAGGGAAAAAGAACAAAGGGAAATATCTACCTGGTAAGTGGAGAAGAAGATATGTGTTTTTTGTCCAGAGAGGAAGAAAACAAGTTGTGGCATAAACAACTTGGTCATCTTTTCCAACCATCCCAAGAAGATCTGGTGAAGTGTGATACAACAAGAGAACTCCCTAAGCTATCATGTGATCGTACTCACACATGTGATGCATGACAACAAGGGAGGCTTATCAGAAATACGTATAAGGCAAAGTAAAATAAGTCAACAAGAGTGCTCGAATTGGTGCATGTTGATGTTTTTGGTCCTATCACACCAAGATCAATTGACATAAAGAGGAACTATGTTCTTTTAATTGATGAATATATCAAAATGGCATGGGTATTTGTTATTGCCCATAAGTCGTTTGTGTTCAGCTACTTAAAACAGTACCGGAGGGAGTGTGAAAGGATGCTTGGACAGAAAATCATTAAGCTTCGTACTAACAATGGTACAATATTCACAAATAGTCAAGTGGAAGGATATCTTGAGAAACATGGGATAAGGCATCAAGTTTCGTCAGTAAGAAATCCCCGACAGAATGGAGTGTTTGAAAGGAGACGTTAGATCGTCAATAACATGGCCAGAACGATGCTCATTGAAAAAAAGTTACTAGTGAAATTTTGGAAGGAAGCAGTTTTGAAATCGGTCTACATTTCTAACAGGGCTTTGTTGTGTTTGTAGGAAGGAAAGACTCGGTACGAAATGTGGTATGGAAAGAATCCAACGGTGAAATAAATTTGAATATTTGGAAGTAAGTGCTTTATCCTCAATAAGGAAAAACATAGGAAATATGAGTCACGAGGAGATGAAGGGATATTCCTTGGTTACTCAGGAAAAAGTAAGGCATATAAATGATTTAACAAAATGCTGGGAAAAGTAGTTGAGAGCAATGATGTCACTGTAGTAGAGAATAATGAAATCATTCAAGAGAATAGTGAACAATTTCTTTATGATAGTGATGAGGAAGAAAGCAATGCAGGGGGAGAAAAAGTGGATGATGTTGATTTAGAAGAAGATACTGATGATGAGCATGAGGATGTAAAATCTATATCTGCACAAAAGCCAAGGAGTCGAGCTGAAATTGACAGGCAGAATATCATTGGTGATTAGCCAGCTCCAGGTCAGACAAGAAGAATGAAATCACTACACTATACATCTTTACTATCGCAGGTTGAGCCGAAATTCTTCGCTGATGAAGCTGAAAATGAAAACTGGATTCAGGCAATGAATTAAGAGCTAGATCATATTGAGAAGAATCAGATGTGGGAGATTGTTTCGAGGCAAGCAGATAAGAATGTCATAGGGACTAAATGTGTCTTTCGCAACAAGATGAACGAAGATGGCACAGTGATTCGAAATAAAGCATGACTGGTGTGCAAAGGATACTCCCAAATTGGATGTATTGATGTTGATGAGACATTTGTACTGATTGCAAGGCTAGAGACAATCAGATTATTTTTAGCCATAGTAGTGCAAAGAAAGTTCAAAGTATTCTAGATGGATGTCAAATCTACATTTCTGAATGTGTTTCTAGAATAAGAGGTGTACATTGAGCAGCCAGATGGGTTTCTCATTCATGAAGATGAGAATAAAGTTTTTCGGTTGAAGAAAGAACTATATGTGTTGAAATAAGCACCAAGAGCATGGTACTCAAGGCTAGATCAGTATTTGAGGAAGCTTAGCATTCAAGGTGTTGGAGTTGATAAAAATCTTTACTTCAACAAAAATAGTAACAAAAGGATGATGGTGTTTTTTTATGTCGATGACATAATATTTGGTGGATCCGATGAAGCACAGTGCAAACAGTTTTCTGAATTCATGAAAAGTGAGTTTGAAATGTCAATGATTGGTGAGCTGACATTTTTCCTTGGTTTACAGGTGAAAAAAGGAAGTAATGAAACTTTCATTTCTCAATTGAAATATGATAGGGATGTTTTGAATGGATTTGGAATGGAAAATTACAAGGAGATGAACACTCTAGTTGCTACCCGGATGAAATTATCGAAAGATGCTAATGGCAAGGCAGTTAATATCACAGAATACATGCAGATTATTGGGAGTTTACTGTACCTGACAGCAAAAAGACCTTATATTGTTTTCACCACCTGTCAAGCAACACGATATCAAAGGAATCCTAAGAAAATCCACATTCTTGCAGTGAAAATAATACTTTTGTATATCAAGAGCACAGTGGACTTCGGCTTGATGTATTATGTAAAATATCAGACAGAGTTATTGGGATATAGTGATGCAGATTGGGCCGGTTCAGCGGATGACAGGAAATCAACATCAGGAGGTGCATTCTATATTGGTGGCTTATGTGTTTCTTGGCTAAGAAAGAAGCAAGATTTCATTTCATTGAGCACTGCAGAAGCTGAATATATTGCCGCCACTCAAGTTTGCACACAGTTATTATGGAGGAAGCAGCAACTTGATGATATGGGCATTGAAGTGAAGTCTCCGATCGGAATCCAGTGTGATAACCCAAATGCTATAAATCTCAGCAAAAATATCGTCCATCACTCAAGAACAAAGCACGTTGAGATAATGTATCATTTTATCAAGGAGAAGGTTGAGCAAGGAATTGTGAAATTAGATTATGTGCCTACAGAACTAAAGGTTGCAGACATTCTGACAAAGGCCATACCCAAGGAAGTGTTTAAAAGGCATCGACTGACTCTGGGAGTTCAGTCGACTCCCCACACTTGAAAGAGTGTGGATGTGGAACCCCCACCCCCCTCTCCTTGAGGTATTGCATGTTTTTCTCTAATGTTCTAATATGCGTTGTTTGTAATGTTGCAGACCACAAAGCGGCGACCATTGGGTTCGTTGACAAAGGGGGAGAAATAGTGACTCCTCAAAGGGGAGAAACTGTGGCTAATGAAGAGAGAAAATGTCTTTGTCAGAGACATGGGGAGAAGCTGACAGGTGGAGCAACGAGATAGGGGGAGAGCGATGTGATAGGGGGCATTTTTAAATCTGACAATGCTAGAAGTGATTGAACAAAGAATAGATATAGCCACAGCTGAGGATAGTGATAAAATCAGAACAGTGATGTGGGAATGGTGTGATAAGGTTTCCAGCTATCACCAATTGGTATCAGTGTGGTTCAACAATTGGTATCAATTTAGCAATTGTTATTAGTTTGGAATCGACAATTGGTGTCTGACATGAAGTGATTCATTGATGATATTTTCATACTGCTCTTTTTTATCACTCTGATCATTACTCATGTGGGATTAGAGTATGTGTTAAGTGAATCCTTGAACGCTATCATAATCTCAAGAGGCGAATGGTGGTAGCGGCAGGAATGAGCTTTAGAGAGGTATGAAAGTGTCGAAAGTCATTCTGAGAAGAGTTGTCAACAAACCCAAAGGGGGATATTGTTGGGAAAAAATCCCCCAAGGTATCATTGTAGCATTTTTGGGTTGATTGTGTTTGTTGACAAAGCAGGTTTCCATGGTTAATTGTCAAGTTCCAGAGATTTTGTTGACAATCCATGTTGACAAAGAACCATGACAAAGGAATGAACGATCTGTAGGTAGTACAAAAGAACAGATACAAGGTGGCGTCGTTTTCCAGTGTTTTAAAAATGTTTGGGATCTATCATTTGGAGGTTTTTGAGCATCACGAAAAGTGGATATCCTTGAAGATCTCATAAAAATATGGAAAAGGCATGAATTTCGTGAAGATAGGCTTCATGGATTGGATTTTGCAAAGACCAGAAAAATGATGGCGATGACACTTTGCGATTACGTCAAGCTTCATGAACGATAGAGTTGAAGCGTATCGCGATGGTGAAGGGATTTCTGAGGGAGATTCACGGCAAAGGCATGAAGGGATTGATGGTGATGCTCTGTGATACATGTGATTTTCAAGTATGAGCATAACTCCAGAATCAATTTCTGTTGATACATGTGATTTCCCCAGCAACGGCGCCATAGTTTTGACGCACGCCTATCGTAGGGCGTGGCAAAAGAAATTTAATTTTCCTAGTGTAGCATAGAAGCTGACCAGGGTCGTCTCACTTAAGGAGCTTTCTCAATCGTTTACTTACTTAATATAATTTAACTAAACTAATTCTCTTTGGTTGTTTTTATTTATGAATGTAATGCAATTTAATAAAAGATAAAACTAACATGCAATGAAAAAATGCAATTAATTGAGAAAGAACTTGGCCTTTATGGGTTGGTATGTGGGTTTCATCATTCTCCTTGTTGATATTTATATTAAGTTTGATAATTCAATTACGAGATCTCATTCATGAATTACTATTCTTTTATTTATTGGTGTGAAATCTTGAATGCATTTTGCAATCTTAACTTCACCTCCTCCTATAATCAAGGTTGATGGCACACCTCGATCGAGAGTGTGTCATCTTCCAAGACCTGGCTCCATCGTATGCCATTTCAACCACTGAATGGCTCAACTCCATCGTATGAAGAGCTTGTATCCAGTAGAAGGGAGGGAAAATATTTAATAAAAGAATAGAAATGAGTTTGAGATCAGTGTCGTGGTGGACGATCGCCACACCCGTGCACATAACTCTTACTCATCACAAAATTAATAAAACATAGGAATTTAAGCACTGAATTAATGAAATTTCCACATACCTCCCCCGGGCCAAGTCTCGGGTTAACCCCTCATATTTGAGGGTAATAGGTCACAGTGGATAATATGAGAATAATAAAAGAAGAAAAGAAGGAGAAAAGATGAAGAAGAAAACAGGGAGGAAGGGTGGACACAAAAATAAAAACAATGCATGAATTTTATTAGAAATCTGAATTACAAACTAAAACTAAAAATAAAATAAATAAAAGAAAAAGCTGAGAAGTTCTTCTCCTGGGTGCCCGAGAAGGAATGGGGTGGAGAATGGGATGATTTGGGAAGGAGGTGAGGGCCTCCTTTTATAGGCATAATTCGACCCCTGAATGTATACGCATTGTAGAACCCTTTAATGACATATTCACGCGTTCCACCCTTCATAAATGTTGTTCATAAATGTCGTTTTCGTCTCCTCTCCAAATTTCAGATAATTTGGAAACCGTATATAGGAGTTAGGAATTTTTCATTCTCGTTTTCGGTTTCTGGACGAAGCATCCAGGAAGGTTCCTCCAACCTAATGTCATTCCATTTCCTCCTTAATGACCTCCAACATCCTCCAAATTTATTTTAAAGACGGCCCTATCTGTCCTCGAGGTATCCCAGGTGGAAACACATCATTTGGATATGTTTATGCCGCGTTTGAGGCCTGTTACCTTGGGTTGGTCCATGCTGTCCGCCCGAAAAAATTCCAATCTTCAATGATTTTTTAGACCCTTTAGATGACAAAATCAGCTCCTAGTCCAGAAGACAAAAATGAAGGAAATAACAGAAGGATTCTAAAAAAAATTTAATTATAAAATTTGGAATTTTAGTTTTCCTGAAATGACCAAAATACCCCTGACGTAAAATTCTGTCAAAAATCCAGAATTAGTCGTTTTTCACATTTGGGTTCAAAATAGCACTAAAACCTAAAAAACATGATAATTAACCATTCAATAACACTTTTGTGGAATTATAAACAATGTTTTACAGTATAAAATATATGAAAATGTGAGCTTCATCACACCCCTACACTTAAACATTGCACTCCTGGGCAATCATCTTACATCCAAATCAAAATCCACACAACAATCAAAAATGAGAAAATATCAATGATTTCATCCAAAATAGAATTCCATCATGTCTCATTTATGAATAATAATTCTCTAATTTTCATTTCAATCATTAAAATTTGTTCAACCTCATAAATCAATCCACGGCCCAATCACAACCTACCTAACAATGAATTTTATGTCACTCTTCACTCAATAGAAATTGATTCTGGAGTTATGCTCATACTTGAAAATCACATGTATCACCATAGGGTTGTGAAAATTATCATTTCTCCACAGCGTGAAACATGAAAATGAATTTAATCATGGGGGCTTTAATTAATGGTTCAAATGATTCTGTGGCTTAGGGTTGGTGGTAGAATGATTGAAAAATGTTCCAAGCTAGAAAGAGGAGGTTGAACTTTTAAGTACAATGCATGATTAAATCAAGTGAAAACTCAGGAAATTCCTCACTCAATACTACTTGTAAATGTGAAAAACAACCCCACCCCTCTTTATGACATGGTACATGATCCAATAAGTGATGATATCATCTATTTTCTCCTCTTTTTTTCAAATCTCCAGAAAGGTACAGCTTTATTTTTTTCTTTTTTTATGGAGGATGAGCTGAAAATTGAATACAATGAATGAATGACAATTCATGCCCTTGATTTTTGGGAGGGAAATGAGTCATAAAAGAATGTACAATGAATATTCAAGCTCATCTCCATTTTTTCTTCTTTTTTTAGGAGAAATGGATGGACCAAATAAAGCACAATGAAATGACGACACATGACCAATTCTCTTGTTATCCACTGCCCAAAATATTGACACACACTTCACACTACCCATAAATGATACACATCCCAATGAACGCACACGAAAGGCCCTTCCCCCACACTCAAACTTGAAATATCCATGCAAAAATACTAAAAGTGCGGGTAGGTATGGAAAAATTGGCTTGTAATGTGGCTTAAACCTATAAGGTAATTCATGGCATCTAAGGGATTACGAAGGATAAATGTAAAGGTGGGTCTCAGGATAAAATGTGGCTAGCCAATGAGATGACTCAATCATTTTAAATACATTCCATGAAATCCAAAGCTTCGAAAGAGAATATTCACAAATTCTGGTTCTCACACAAAATTCAAGTTTCCCTCAATAAAGTGTGGGTATTAGGAAGAATATGTAAAAGTGGTTTAGAATACCTCACAGGATTGGAAAAAAAATATTTTGAGTCAGTTGTTTCATGGTCATGGATTTCAAAAATCAGTCGAACTCATAAAAATGATTGACAAGTCAATTCAAGAAAATGTTTTCACATCAACAATCATTTAAAATCCATTATTTCAAAAATCATTTCAACTCCTTCAAAATAAATTGTTGTGTGAAAAGTGATAAGAATATTCATTAAATCTCAAAATATGTTTTGGACCAAAAAAAATAAAGGAGTTTAATGGATAATCGTAAAAAGTTAACTCCCTTTTGAAATAATGATTCGGTCCTCTTCCTCTAATTCTCTGGGCTTCCTTCTGCCGTCATGATCCTACAAAAGAAAAATTACTAAATTAATCACAAGGATCATTTTATTTAAGCTCAAAATTAAAAGACGGAGGGGGCCACATGGTAGACTATTTCATAATGCTAAATCTGAAATCTAAATTCCTAATATTAAAAAATAAATTACTATAAAGAAAGTAAAGGATAAATCTTGGTATGATCCCCCAAGTGGGCCCTGGAATCTTTTACTGCCTCTAGAGGGCAGTACCAGCTTTTATCCATAATCTGTTGGTGGATGAAGCTTCTTTGATTTGAACCACCACATGTGGTTCTTCCCAGCTTTAAGATCTTTGTTCTTGTTGAGGAGGACTCCATAGACAGAGTATACAAGATCCTCCCCCTTCGCAATTTGGTACAGCTTGTATGGCAGTGGTTTGAAGAAGTAGGGAACCTCCTTGTAACACCCGAGACTTTTATGTTATATAAATCATCAAAGGAATCTTTTTCTACACAACACTTTCTTGGCTTGCTTTACACGCAATCGCGACCTTCCTCGATAGCTTGCGTCGTACGCAATACCGAGTTTCACTAAACAACAATATGCTATTAAAACTAGCCGTTATGAATAGTAATAACCACTTTTTGAAATTTTATAAATTTTATTTTTCAAAATGGACTTCATTTTTGGACTCAGAATATCGAAATTAGCCTAGGGTGAAATTTTGGTATTTTTCTGAAAACTTTCAATTTTTGATGAATAGTGAAACCACTAAGTGGTAGGTTAAAAACTGAATTTTGCATAAAACTTAATTTTACCGCTTCTGTGAATGGAATTTCAAAAATCCGAGAGACACGGTTAATATCAAGGACTAAAATGTGGTTCAATGAGATGAAAATAATTTTTTGGTGAATAGTAACTTTTTACTATTTTTACCGCGGTTAATAGTAAATAGGGTAACTAAGGGTAATTATGATATTAATATTACCCTAACACATGTCCTAATTCTATTGGACAAGTGTAATTCGACCAAAAACAAACTTAGGAATAAAATATGACCATTTAGGCCCACTTGGATTAGATTAGGACATTTATTATTAATTTATTTAAAGAAGGGTTAAAATAGTTAAAATCAAAGTTTAATAAGTAAATCATTTTTAATATAGGGTTATACATAAGATAAATTCGATTGTAAATATTAATTAGAAAGCTAAAACGATTTCCTACATGATGGTATTTTATTTGTAATTTTTAGACATCAAATAATTTAATTTATTTATGACACAAAGATGATGCAGTAATTATCTTATTAATGAAATATTGACAAAATTGATAATATAAATACCAAAATAAATTTAATTTGAGACTTTTTATGAATTCCACTAATTTTCTAGGTTACTATGATATATTAGTATTGATTTAATCAACTTGGTTCGAACATATAATTCTTTTATGACTTTCACAAAAATCATATATCAAATAGTGTCAAAATTGACACAAAATAGTTTTTAAATCAAATATTATATTATTAATTGTTATTTTATTCCTAAAAATCTAAGGTTCGGCCAAATGACTTAGATAAGGATATATATATTAATAATAAACAATTTGGGGTTCATTTGGCATGTTATAGTAAGTGTATTAACCATATAGTGAAAGAAAACAAAAAGACACGGTAAAAGTTAAATTAATTAACTTAGAGTTAAATCTAATTGATAAGGTTAAAATAATACCCTAAACTTGTCTAAATCCTATTGGTTGATAGGATTTCGACCCATCCCCACTTTAGCTTCGAAATAAGACCCTTTGGAACCATTATAAACCGATTTTGACTTTAATATAAAATAATATTTTGAGATATTCCTAAGGTGCCCCTCTCCTCCCTTATAAAAGGGCACCTCCTCCCCCTCCTCCTCACACCAATTTGAGCACTCAAGCTCGGCCAACCCCTGCCATTTTCCCTTCTCCACTTCCCTAGAATAATCCTAGAGGTCCTGGTCTTCTCCAAAGACCAATCTTAGTTCCTTAAGTGGAGGATTCAAAAAGGCGTTCCAAAGAAGAGGTAATATCCATTACCGATCTTTTCAATTTCTTTCTTCTTCAACTTCTTCTTCTTTAGTTGTTTCATGATAAAGTAATAACATCAGTATTACTTACATACTGATATGTTATTATAAATATGAAACAACCCTAATTCACCTTCTATCCATCCTACGGAAAAATGAAATCACCACGCGTGCGTACGTACGGAATACCGTCTCCACGCCGTGGTGTAATCTATTTTCCACCATCACCTTACAAGGATGGGTATAATGGTGTAATGAGTAACTACATATGATTATTATGAATTAATATTGATACTGAAATAATATATATATACTCCAATACAATTCCACGATCATAGGAACGATATCATCACTCGTGCGTACGTACGGAATACCGTCTCCACGATGTGATGCGACTCGTTCTACATGATCTTCATTTCATAATGATTTTATAAATGAATTGAATGAGTTAATATGGTATATACTACACTAATACCATTCTGGAAATGAATTATCTATAACCTAAAGATAAGAATAAGAATTTATTCGACAAAACACGCATAAGAACAAAAAGTTATAAAGACCCGAGTAACAAGTAACAATGAAATATTACTAACAAGAAGCTAATAATATGACCATATATGATCTCATATCAATATGTATGATTCTGGAATAAGTAAATAACATTATTTAAACCATTATACAGGAGCTTCGGACACGAACAAAGAAAATCGGACCTAAGGTAAGGGAAAATACCACAATCTCATTTTTATCCGAGATTGTTTATTCGTAAGTATTTACTGGGGTGTATTTTATCATCCACATCCATGTTCCCTCAATATGTAATATTATTTCCATCCACCTACAATTGTTTAAATCCAATTTTAACCTTCTATGAGTTTTTAGTAAAGGATATGAAATGAATCTTTTTTCGTTTTTCGTACGAGGTACTTTTTGACTTTTCCGACAAAAGTACGAAGAATGTTTTTTTTTAACTTATACGGCACGAACGGATTTATACTGTTTTATAAAGCCTTATTTTCATGAAGATTCCTATAAAAGATTTCATGACTATTTTCAATAAAATCTCTTTCTTTTAAAATTGCATGATGTTTTGTGAAAAGAAATTGATTTTGAAGAAGAAAGGATATTTTCCTCAAGAATTCAATTCAAGTGTTTTATCAAAATTATTTTCCATATAAGATAATAAAGGGTTCTGTTTCTATCCATATTTTTACATTGATTTAACTATGTTGTGATGGAATTATGTTTATGAATTCCTTTATCTTATATGAATGGTTTTATGATGTCATGTTGTTTAAGAATCCCATTTTTATTACATGGGTTATGCAATGATGTATGATTTATGATTTTGTGGCACACATAAGAAAGGATTCATTATAAGATGGGTGGGACCTATATCTCCCTCCAATGCATTGGGTAATGATTTTATATCTCATGAGATAGACATGGCTGGAACGGAAGGTTATTTCGGTTCAGTGATACAGGACTGAAACGAGGAGTGAACTCGGTTCAGAAAGGGACTTTGTCCACTAAGATAGTCTTGGCAATGAGTCATGACTAACAAGAAATGATTTTCCATGATTATGTGTGCATGCCACAAAGATTCAAGTTTTATGTTATGATTATGGGGATCTCATTTTCACTTCTATGATTTATTCCATGTTAAGATATTATGATCTCTTTTGCAGGTTTTAATTTTCAAAAAGATATGATATGATTTTTATTTCCTTTATTTGCCCTTGCTGAGCATTTGAGCTCACCCTTTTATGTTTTCTTTTCCCCAGGTCAGGAAGATGGATATTAAGTAGAATATGCTAAAAGGGACCCTAAATATGATGAAATAAATGGGAGACACTGTAGAAGATTTATGAACCAGTTGTTTATGTTTCCCCAGTTTCTAAAGACACTATACCTATACGGTCCTTTGTGGTTTTGTCATATGTTGTAATAAGAGTGCTTCAATTTTGAAGTATTAACAATGTATGTAAAGTGTGGGTCGTTATAGTTGGTATCAGAGGAAGGGTATAGTCAACCTTTGGAAACTAGGATGTGAAAGCCTTAGTAATAACCCTAAGGATAAGTCTAAGTATAGAACACAATCTTAGAAATGGCCATGAATAACCTAGGATAAGACCATAAGCATGAAAATTTTATTCTTGAATTATGTGGTTTCCTATTATAATTAGTGTTGCTCACACTATTCTTCTTGGTTTTAGTCAATGGCTGGAACCCGAAGGAACCGTGTTAATGCGGAATGCGATGGGCAATGCAATGATTGTCCCCCTGAGCAACCAAACGATATGGCAGCTGGAATGCAAAATCTTGTAGCCATGCTCACACAACTTTCTCAAGCTATGAATCATGCAGGATTTCCAAACGAACAAAGGAGGGAGCAACATTCTGTTGAATCCTTCATGAGGCAGCGTCCACCATCTTTCAGCGGGTCTACTGATCCATTAGTTGCTGAACAATGGATTAGTACTACTGAAAAGATATTTTCAGTTCTTCAATGTTCTGAGCATGATAAAGTCATCCTAGCAGTGTATCATTTGGAAGGAGATGCGGATCAATGGTGGAATCTTGTTAAGAATACAAGGCAAAGGGATGAAATTGAGTCTATGGAATGGGACGAGTTCAAGAACTTATTTTTCAATAAGTACTTCCCTCGTATTCTCCGAACAAAGATGGAGAAAGAGTTCCTTGAACTGAAGCAAAGGGATGATGAATCTGTTGGTACCTATGAAGCAAATTTTACCAGACTTTCAAGGTACGCTTCTGGTATTATTATCCAACCTGAGAGTAAGATCGATCGATTCTTTAGTGGCTTAAAACCAAGTCTTCGAAGGGCGTTAGCCATAAGGGACTTCAATAGCTACGAGGAAATCGTTCGATGTGCTCTCAAAGTCGAGATGGAGATTGGAGTAACCCATCAGTCACATGGGTTTGATAAGAAGAGGAAGATGGAATTCAAAGAAAAATCTAAAGAGCACACGGAAAAGAAGATGAACTTTCCCTTATGCTCAAAGTGTGGAAAGAAACATGGAGGGAGTTGTCTTAAAGGGACAAGTAAATGTTTTAAATGTGGAAAGGAAGGTCATCGGGCATTTGAATGCCGTGATAATGGGAAGAAGATGTCTAATGATGCAAACAAAGGAAGGGATACACAGAATGAACCTGCTACACTTCAATGTTTCAAGTGCAAGGAGATGTGGCATTATGCCAATCAATGCCCAAATCCAAGGGTTGATGATGATGGTCGACGTCAACAAACTCTTAAGGCTAAAGAAAAAGGAAAGTCACATGCAATTTCTATCAGCGATGTGGAGTACGATAACGATGTGGTGAAAGGTACACTTACCATCCACTCTAAAGTAGCAAATGTTTTATTTGATTCTGGATCCACCCACTCTTTTATTTCTGAAAAATTTTCTAAGGGTATCACCGTATTACCTCAACAATTAGATGTTGAGTTAGCTGTGACAACACCTAATGGCACATCAATCGCATCAAAAGTTTATAATTCTTCTCCGATCGAAGTTTGTGGGAAAGTGCTTCCTGCAAATCTTGTGATCCTTCCTTTAGTGGAATTTGATGTGATTCTTGGCATGGATTGGCTTTCTCTACATGGAGCTCATATCAATTGCCAAAGAAGGGAAGTCACATTTCATATTCCAGATCAACCTACGATCGTCTATCAATGCAAGGATGAACATAACCTTCCAGTGGAAATTTCTTCCATCTTATGGGTATTGATTCCACTAAATGAAGGTTATTTATCTCAAATGGTTGGTGAGAAACTCACGATTAAGAATATGCCCATTGTACGGGAGTTTGATGATGTCTTTCCGGAGGAATTGCCGGGTCTTCCACCAAATCGTGAAGTTGAGTTTTCAATAGAACTCGTACCGGGTGCTTTGCCTATTTCAAAGACACCTTATAGAATGGCCCCAATTGAGTTGCAGGAATTGAAGAAGCAACTCCAAGAGAATCTTGATAAGGGATTCATACGCCCTAGTGCGTCACCTTGGGGAGCACCTGTTCTATTTGTTAAGAAGAAAGATGGATCAATGAGACTCTGCATTGATTATCGAGAACTTAACAAGATCACTATCAAGAACAAATATCCTCTCCCACGCATTGATGACTTATTTGACCAACTACGCGGAGCTCAATACTTTTCCAAGATTGATCTTCGTTCAGGGTATCATCAATTAAGGGTCAAAAGGGAGGATATACCAAAGACGGCTTTCCGTACAAGGTATGGACACTATGAATTTATAGTGATGCCATTTGGTCTTACTAATGCCCCTGCTATCTTCATGGATCTAATGAATAGAGTCTTTAGAGACTATCTTGATCAATTTGTGGTAGTCTTTATAGACGATATTCTTGTCTATTCAAAGAGCAAGGAAGAGCATGAAGATCACTTGAGAATTATATTGAAGACCCTGAGAAAAGAGAAGCTTTATGCCAAATTTACCAAGTGTGAATTTTGGCTTCAAAAAGTTGCATTTTTGGGTCATATAATCTCAAAAGAGGGGATATCTGTGGATCCAGCAAAAACAGAGGTTATCGAAAGATGGTCAAGACCAACAACAGTAACTGAGATCCGAAGTTTTCTTGGTTTGGCTGGATATTATCGACGTTTTGTAAAAGATTTTTCACGATTATCTAATCCACTCACCAAGTTGACTCGGAAAGGAGTTAAGTTTGTCTGGACAGAGGAATGTGAAGAGAATTTCAAGGAGTTGAAAAGAAGGTTATCCAGTGCACCTGTGCTCACACTGCCTTGTAGTGGAGAAAGGTTTGTGATCTACAGTGATGCATCCAAGAAGGGATTGGGGTGTGTTCTTATGCAAAATGATATGGTGATAGCTTATGCCTCACGACAGTTGAAAATCCATGAACAAAATTACCCAACACATGATTTGGAGTTGGCTGCGGTAATCTTTGCATTAAAGATTTGGAGGCATTACCTTTATGGTGAAAGGTGTGATATTTATACTGATCATAAAAGTTTAAAGTATATTTTCACACAAAAGGAGCTGAATATGCGCCAAAGAAGATGGTTGGAGCTGATTAAGGATTATGACTGCTCAATCCATTACCACCCTGGGAAAGCAAACAAGGTGGCAGATGCATTAAGTCGACAAGACCATGCTAGTTTATCCATGATGAGGATCACAAAAGATCCAATATTTATGGATTTACAAAGGATGGATCTTGGAATTATAATGGAAGGGGAAAAATCTTATCTTTCTCAAATGAATGTTCAACCATCTATACATGTGAAGATTAAAGAGGCACAGAAAGAAGATGTCGAGTTACAAAAGAAGGTGAGAAATGTTCCTGAATTTAACCTTGATTGTGATGGGATAATAAAGTTCAGGAATCGGGTTTGTGTTCCTCCCATCCCCGAATTAAAGAAAGAGCTGCTGGATGAGGCTCATAGTTCTTCATTCTCTATTCATCCTGGAAGCACGAAGATGTATAGGGACCTGAAAGAGTACTTCTGGTGGATGAAAAGAGATGTTGCTGAATATGTCTCTCGATGCTTGGTTTGTCAACAAGTTAAAGCTGAGAGACAGAAGTCTAAGGGGATGTTACAACCATTACCCATACCCGAATGGAAATGGGAAAACATCACTATGGACTTTGTCACAGGACTTCCTAAAACATCCAAAGGCAATAATGCTATCTGGGTCATAGTTGATCGTCTTACAAAGTCTGCACACTTCATTGCTATTAGAGAGGATTTCTCTCTAGATCAGCTTGCCAAGATATATGTAAAGGAAGTGGTAAGATTGCATGGAGTACCACTTTCTATTATATCTGATCGAGATCCGAGATTTACCTCGAAGTTCTGGCGAAGTCTTCAGCATACTCTAGATACAGAGTTGAGTTTCAGCACTGCTTATCATCCCCAGACAGACGGTCAGTCTGAGAGAACAATTCAAACCCTAGAAGATATGTTGAGAGCTTGCTCTATGGATTTCAAAGGAGGTTGGGATCAACACCTACCTTTGGTGGAATTTTCTTATAATAATAGCTTTCACTCCAGTATTCAGATGGCTCCTTATGAAGCTCTCTATGGAAAGAAATGCAGGACTCCAACTTGCTGGGATGAAGTTGGGGAAAGAAAGCTATTAGGACCTGATCTCGTTGATGAAATGGCAGAAAAGGTCAGATCTATTCAACAACACATAAGAGCAGCTCAGAGTCGACAGAAAAGTTATGCCGACAACCGAAGAAAAGACCTAGAGTTTGAAGTGGGTGATAAAGTGTTCTTACGAATATCTCCCTGGAAGAGGGTTATGAGATTTGGAAAGAAGGGGAAGTTGAGCCCTAGATATATTGGTCCTTTTGAAATACTGGATCGTGTTGGGAAGGTAGCTTACCGATTGGCGCTTCCACCGAATCTCTCTCAAGTTCACGATGTGTTCCATGTATCTCTCCTGAGAAAGTACATACCAGATCCTTCACATGTACTCAGCTCAGAAGTTGTACCACTGGAGCAAGATCTTTCTTATGAAGAACAGCCGATAGAGATTCTGGATCGTAGCGAAAAAGTCCTACGAAACAAGACCACTCGCTTGGTGAAAGTTTTATGGAGAAACCACCAACTTGAAGAAGCTACATGGGAGCTTGAGGATATGATGAGGGAGAAGTATCCTCATTTGTTTGTTGCAAAGTGACGAATTTCGAGGGCGAAATTCTTTTTAAGGGGGGTAGAATGTAACACCCGAGACTTTTATGTTATATAAATCATCAAAGGAATCTTTTTCTACACAACACTTTCTTGGCTTGCTTTACACGCAATCGCGACCTTCCTCGATAGCTTGCGTCGTACGCAATACCGAGTTTCACTAAACAACAATATGCTATTAAAACTAGCCGTTATGAATAGTAATAACCACTTTTTGAAATTTTATAAATTTTATTTTTCAAAATGGACTTCATTTTTGGACTCAGAATATCGAAATTAGCCTAGGGTGAAATTTTGGTATTTTTCTGAAAACTTTCAATTTTTGATGAATAGTGAAACCACTAAGTGGTAGGTTAAAAACTGAATTTTGCATAAAACTTAATTTTACCGCTTCTGTGAATGGAATTTCAAAAATCCGAGAGACACGGTTAATATCAAGGACTAAAATGTGGTTCAATGAGATGAAAATAATTTTTTGGTGAATAGTAACTTTTTACTATTTTTACCGCGGTTAATAGTAAATAGGGTAACTAAGGGTAATTATGATATTAATATTACCCTAACACATGTCCTAATTCTATTGGACAAGTGTAATTCGACCAAAAACAAACTTAGGAATAAAATATGACCATTTAGGCCCACTTGGATTAGATTAGGACATTTATTATTAATTTATTTAAAGAAGGGTTAAAATAGTTAAAATCAAAGTTTAATAAGTAAATCATTTTTAATATAGGGTTATACATAAGATAAATTCGATTGTAAATATTCATTAGAAAGCTAAAACGATTTCCCACATGAGGGTATTTTATTTGTAATTTTTAGACATCAAATAATTTAATTTATTTATGACACAAAGATGATGCAGTAATTATCTTATTAATGAAATATTGACAAAATTGATAATATAAATACCAAAATAAATTTAATTTGAGACTTTTTATGAATTACACTAATTTTCTAGGTTACTATGATATATTAGTATTGATTTAATCAACTTGGTTCGAACATATAATTCTTTTATGACTTTCACAAAAATCATATATCAAATAGTGTCAAAATTGACACAAAATAGTTTTTAAATCAAATATTATATTATTAATTGTTATTTTATTCCTAAAAAACTAAGGTTCGGCCAAATGACTTAGATAAGGATATATATATTAATAATAAACAATTTGGGGTTCATTTGGCATGTTATAGTAAGTGTATTAACCATATAGTGAAAGAAAACAAAAAGACACGGTAAAAGTTAAATTAATTAACTTAGAGTTAAATCTAATTGATAAGGTTAAAATAATACCCTAAACTTGTCTAAATCCTATTGGTTGATAGGATTTCGACCCATCCCCACTTTATCTTCGAAATAAGACCCTTTGGAACCATTATAAACCGATTTTGACTTTAATATAAAATAATATTTTGAGATATTCCTAAGGTGCCCCTCTCCTCCCTTATAAAAGGGCACCTCCTCCCCCTCCTCCTCACACCAATTTGAGCACTCAAGCTCGGCCAACCCCTGCCATTTTCCCTTCTACACTTCCCTAGAATAATCCTAGAGGTCCTGGTCTTCTCCAAAGACCAATCTTAGTTCCTTAAGTGGAGGATTCAAAAAGGCGTTCCAAAGAAGAGGTAATATCCATTACCGATCTTTTCAATTTCTTTCTTCTTCAAATTCTTCTTCTTTAGTTGTTTCATGATAAAGTAATAACATCAGTATTACTTACATACTGATATGTTATTATAAATATGAAACAACCCTAATTCACCTTCTATCCATCCTACGGAAAAATGAAATCACCACGCGTGCGTACGTACGGAATACCGTCTCCACGCCGTGGTGTAATCTATTTTCCACCATCACCTTACAAGGATGGGTATAATGGTGTAATGAGTAACTACATATGATTATTATGAATTAATATTGATACTGAAATAATATATATATACTCCAATACAATTCCACGATCATAGGAACGATATCATCACTCGTGCGTACGTACGGAATACCGTCTCCACGATGTGATGCGACTCGTTCTACATGATCTTCATTTCATAATGATTTTATAAATGAATTGAATGAATTAATATGGTATATACTACACTAATACCATTCTGGAAATGAATTATCTATAACCTAAAGATAAGAATAAGAATTTATTCGACAAAACACGCATAAGAACAAAAAGTTATAAAGACCCGAGTAACAAGTAACAATGAAATATTACTAACAAGAAGCTAATAATATGACCATATATGATCTCATATCAATATGTATGATTCTGGAATAAGTAAATAACATTATTTAAACCATTATACAGGAGCTTCGGACACGAACAAAGCAAATCGGACCTAAGGTAAGGGAAAATACCACAATCTCATTTTTATCCGAGATTGTTTATTCGTAAGTATTTACTGGGGTGTATTTTATCATCCACATCCATGTTCCCTCAATATGTAATATTATTTCCATCCACCTACAATTGTTTAAATCCAATTTTAACCTTCTATGAGTTTTTAGTAAAGGATATGAAATGAATCTTTTTTCGTTTTTCGTACGAGGTACTTTTTGACTTTTCCGACAAAAGTACGAAGAATGTTTTTTTAACTTATACGGCACGAACGGATTTATACTGTTTTATAAAGCCTTATTTTCATGAAGATTCCTATAAAAGATTTCATGACTATTTTCAATAAAATCTCTTTCTTTTAAAATTGCATGATGTTTTGTGAAAAGAAATTGATTTTGAAGAAGAAAGGATATTTTCCTCAAGAATTCAATTCAAGTGTTTTATCAAAATTATTTTCCATATAAGATAATAAAGGGTTCTGTTTCTATCCATATTTTTACATTGATTTGACTATGTTGTGATGGAATTATGTTTATGAATTCCTTTATCTTATATGAATGGTTTTATGATGTCATGTTGTTTAAGAATCCCATTTTTATTACATGGGTTATGCAATGATGTATGATTTATGATTTTGTGGCACACATAAGAAAGGATTCATTATAAGATGGGTGGGACCTATATCTCCCTCCAATGCATTGGGTAATGATTTTATATCTCATGAGATAGACATGGCTGGAACGGAAGGTTATTTCGGTTCAGTGATACAGGACTGAAACGAGGAGTGAACTCGGTTCAGAAAGGGACTTTGTCCACTAAGATAGTCTTGGCAATGAGTCATGACTAACAAGAAATGATTTTCCATGATTATGTGTGCATGCCACAAAGATTCAAGTTTTATGTTATGATTATGGGGATCTCATTTTCACTTCTATGATTTATTCCATGTTAAGATATTATGATCTCTTTTGCAGGTTTTAATTTTCAAAAAGATATGATATGATTTTTATTTCCTTTATTTGCCCTTGCTGAGCATTTGAGCTCACCCTTTTATGTTTTCTTTTCCCCAGGTCAGGAAGATGGATATTAAGTAGAATATGCTAAAAGGGACCCTAAATATGATGAAATAAATGGGAGACACTGTAGAAGATTTATGAACCAGTTGTTTATGTTTCCCCAGTTTCTAAAGACACTATACCTATACGGTCCTTTGTGGTTTTGTCATATGTTGTAATAAGAGTGCTTCAATTTTGAAGTATTAACAATGTATGTAAAGTGTGGGTCGTTATACTCCTCTTCATTTTTTGCTACTTGTGCAACATTCCCTTTCCCTTCTTGTGCTCCGCCTAGTAAATATTCGGTGTGTTTAGGGAGCTTTAAATGTTCCCCAACAGGTGAAATTTCTTTTCCTTCATCATCTTCCAAGGCATAATGTGAGATGGCCGAATCTGAAAATTCAAAACTATTAGGGGTGATACTCAAATCATTTTCAATAAAATTAAAAGAGTTTGAGTTTAAGATTGTATCATCTCCCTGAGTCGGTTCGAATTTAATATCATCTTCAATTGAATGTGCATCTTGGAGTCGATCTTCACTAGATGGAGGTAGGTAGTCGGGCCTATCCCCCTCCGGATTGGATTCCACTTCATGGATGTCTTCATTGAAATCAAGGAAGACTAGTGGCACTTCCTTCTTAGCCTTGAATCTTTTTAAGTCAGCTTGGAGTTCATCGACCATGGCCATCAAATCTTCCAATGAGATCCATGTTGCTATGCCTCTTTCCACTTGCCTGACCGTTATCATCAGTGCATCGGCTCTTCGTTGGAGGGCCTCCTCGGTATAGTCTGTTTCTTCCTCCTGCACCTCTGAGTAATTGTTCCATGCAGAATAATTTGAATTTTAATCGAACATGGAATTTTTTTTTAAAAAAAATGTAAAAAAATCTAAAATTTGAAATTAGAAAATGTAAAGTAAACAACCGATTAGCTCCCCGGAAACGGCGCCAGTTTTGACGCACGCGTGTCGTAGGGCGTGGCAAAAGCAATTTAATTTTCCTAGTGTAGCATAGAAGCTGACCAGGGTCATCTCACTTAAGGAGCTTTCTCAATCGTTTACTTACTTAATCTAATTTAACTAAACTAATTCTCTTTGGTTGTTTTTATTTATGATTTTAATGCAATTTAATAAAAGATAAAACTAACATGCAATGACAAAATGCAATTAATTGAGAAAGAACTTGGCCTTTATGGGTTGGTATGTGGGTTTCATCATTCTCCTTGTTGATATTTATATTAAGTTTGATAATTCAATTATGAGATCTCATTCATGAATTAATATTCTTTTATTTATTGGTGTGAAATCTTGAATGCATTTTGCAATCTTAACTTCACCTCCTCCTATAATCAAGGTTGATGGCACACCTCGATCGAGAGTGTGTCATCTTCCAAGACCTGGCTCCATCGTATGCCATTTCAACCACTGAATGGCTCAACTCCATCGTATGAAGAGCTTGTATCCAGTAGAAGGGAGGGAAAATATTTAATAAAAGAATAGAAATGAGTTTGAGATCAGTGTCGTGGTGGACGGTCGTCACACCCGTGCACATCACTCTTACTCATAACAAACTTAATAAAACATAGGAATTTAAGCACCAAATTAATGAAATTTCCACATAACTCCCACGGGCCAAGTCTCGGGTTAACCCCTCATATTTGAGGGTAAGAGGTCACAGTGGATAATATGAGAATAATAAAAGAAGAAAAGAAGGAGAAAAGATGAAGAAGAAAACAGGGAGGAAGGGTGGACACAAAAATAAAAACAATGCATGAATTTTATTAGAAATCTGAATTACAAACTAAAACTAAAAATAAATGAAATAAAAGAAAAAGCTGAGAAGTTTTTCTCCTGGGTGCCCGAGAAGGAATGGGGTGGAGAATGGGATGATTTGGGAAGGAGGTGAGGGCCTCCTTTTATAGGTAGAATTAGACCCTTGAATGTAGACGCGTTTTAGACCCCTTTAATGACATATTCACGCGTTCCACCCTTCATAAATGTTGTTCATATATGTCTTGGTCGTCTCCTCTCCAAATTTCAGATAATTGGGAAACCGTATGTAGGAGTTATGAATTTTTCATTCTCGTTTTCTGTTTCTGGACGAAGCATCCAGGAAGGTTCCTCCAACCTAATGTCATTAAATAGCCTCCTTAATGACCTCCAAAATCCTCCAAATTTATTTTAGAGACGTACCTATCTGTCCTAGATGTATCCCAGGTGGAAACACATCATTTGGATATGTTTAGGCCGCGTTTGATGCCCGTTACCTTGGGTTGGTCCATGCTGTCCGCCCGGAAAACTTCCAAACTTAAATGATTTTTTAGACCCTTTAGATGACAAAATCAGCTCCTGGTCCAGAAGACAAAAATTATGGAAATAAAATAAGGATTCTAACAAAATTTGAATCATAAAATTTGAAATTTTATTTTTCCTGAAATGACCAAAATACCCCTGACGTAAAATTCTGTCAAAAATCCAGAATTAGTCGTTTTTCACATTTGGGTTCAAAATAGCACTAAAACCTAAAAAACATGATAATTAACCATTCAATAACACTTTTGTGGGATTATAAACAATGTTTTACAGTATAAAATATATGAAAATGTTAGCTTCATCACTCTGCGATTACGTCAAGCTCCTTGATCGGAAAATTGTCGTGGTTCTTCACGATTTTGAGAGAATTTTGGCTGGAACTTCGAAGATTCACGATTTGTGATGACGTGGCATTGACTTCGCACGGAAAGTTTGAGGGTCGGTGGAATCACCTATAAAAAGGCCTCGACCACTTCAAGAGAATAAGAGAGAAAGAGAGAAGTTTTGGAGAAAATCATTTTCTCTCGGTTCACGAAGGTGGTTCACGACGGCAGTGCGCTTCGTGAAAGAAGAGCTTCATGGCGGCTAATCTAGCTCCGTGAAATACGTGTGCACCGCGTTGGCTTAGTGAGCTTCACGAGGGAAGTCTCTTCGCAATGACATGAGCTTCATGGGAGTGCTTCGTGAAAAGGAAGGAGCTTTGCGATGGTTTGTTTGAGCTTCATGAAATTGGGAGCCTCGCGAAGTAGGGTGTTTTGCGAAGGTTTTTCCAAAGAAATTACCGTGTGTTCGGTGGAAAAGTGGTATTAATCTGTGGATGAAATTTGGACTTCAACAGAGCATTTATCAACATTTGAGGATGCATGCATTCATGAAAATGAAGAGACCTACAGGTCTATAAACTGTGAGTGGATCTTCTGAAGAAGCAGTGAGCACACTTCAGTTGAGAGAGCCCTGATTTCTCAAATTGTGAGTGGTCGTAAACCAGGATGGACAGTAAGTTCACTTAGAACTTGTAAATAATAGTGCGCTTATAGGGGAATTTCTATATCGGCACACTGCCAGTGTATTCTCCTTAGACATAGCCTAGTGAGGGTGAACCATGTAAAAATCTCTGTGTCATGTGCATGCTTTAAGGTTTATTCATACTCTTCATTGGGAAGGAGAGGGAAAAGGGTTTTGTCTAAATGAAATACAAGATCAAAAGGGGAAGTTGTTTTAATCTGTCATACCCTAATTCACCCCTCCTCTTAGGGTATCTAGCCTAGTGGACATAACAAGGAAGAAAAAATCCTTTAGCCACTTGATACTCAAGAAAGACCTTATGTTCTTCCAACTCAGAATGTACAATTATATAAGATGGTATATATATGGGAATCATACCAGGGACTAGGTAAATAGTGAATTATACAACTCTATATGGAGGAAAACTAGAAAATCCTCCATAAATACCATAGTTTACTCTCACAAAACTATAGGAAGTTGACAACCCAATAAAGGGTCAACTAGACCAAGAAATATATCTGACAACTGACATGAGATTACCCACACATATGGAACAAAATGCCCTTACCTACCAATCTAGAGTCCCACTTAAACCAAAAAACATGACTGACCCTATCGGTAGATATGAACATGACATAGTGATGATAGAATTCTATATAGGTCTTAATATAGATCATCCAGTCCATTCCAAAAATCAAGTTGAATATGTCATGATCAAGCACCTAAAAATACCACTTGACCTCGAGGTCGGCTATCATCACCCGACATGAGGGACACATGAAACTTTGTTCTATCCTCATTGCAAAATGCGTGGAAAGATCGAACATGAAATGGATAAGTTAAAAATGAATTACCAACTCATAAACCAACATTGATGATATAAAAGAATGATTACGACCCCTATCAATCAAATCTAGCACAATAGAGGTTGAGATAAACATTGTACCTCTAATAATCGCTAGTCCTGATTCGGACTCCTCTAGTTCATAATCTCCTTTATAAATTCATCTAGTTTTAACCACATGAACATCTAACTTGGCCTATGGATTAAACCCACCACCCTAGAAAGAATCTATATAAACCTGCGAGCCCTTTGTGAAAGTGGACTATACCCTACTACCCTAATATATCTTTTCCAAAAAGAACATTATAAATGTTTAGATCATCCATAAATATGATAATTTTTAGAATAATCTACATAGTTAAGCTTGATATGAAAATTCCTTACACAATAGTTGAAAAAAATCTGTTATTGTGATGTCATCACCCCTAAGATTGGACCTGAGGAAAAATGACCCCTCTTATGATTTATTTTAAGGCCACAATGTACACCCATTATAACAATTGAACCAACCGAATCAACACCCAAAACATTCTTCATAGATTATTCTACCTCATATAAACCCACCTTGTCAAATTCCACTAAAATAGTCAGAAGGAACAATAATATCATCATAGACTAAATATTAGGCCTCAATCCTAACTCAAACCTATGAGCCTTCAGGTAATCATTTGTGGGAAGCACCGATTCCAGATTCACTAAAAGAAAAAAATTGGCAGAGTACTCCAGAATGGTATATTCCCCCTGATTAATGTCAAAACTCCTAGTTCCTCTCCACACACAATGTCATGGGATAAACCTGCTGGATTAATATTTTCATTATGGAATCCTATGTGAGGTCCTTATGAAACTTAACCTGCATAATAGATCCCCTCCACACCCTTACCCTTCCCAAGAGAATATATGTAAAAAACTATATTTAGAGGCTTCAAGAGTAGTCACGAAGTTTACGCTACTCTATATATTCTTAAGACACTCCTTAGTTTCTAGGGGTCCTTTTTTCACACCAAAATATGGCTAGATGTTTCTTGTTAAATTTCGAGCCACAGTCCAGTTGTGTGTTCTGGGTTCCCAATTCCCACTTAACCTAGAGTTTGAATAGTGAATATAACATATTTTACCAGTGTAGGGTCAACATAAGGACTCACATATGGAAACTATCTCATATATTCCTCTCTCATATTTGTACGATCTATTCTTAAAGGGTTTTTCTTTGAAAAGAAAAAACTAAATTTTCATGAGAAAACTCTAAAATCAAATGGAAAACATTATGTATAGATAATGAATCCTTAAATCATTTAGAATTTAAAGCAACTGTGAAAAACCTCAGCCAAGAAGGAACATGTCAATTAAAATAAGCATCCCATAAATTTCAATTGAATGACCTCAATGTACATGTATAAAACATTGTAAAAATACATGAATACCCATGGTAACTTGGTTTAAGTCTTGGAAATGGGCTAGCCTGGACCATTTTCTACACCTACTATCTGAATTACAATGGTCCTAAATCTGGTATAACCAAGACAAAAATCCAAACTCAAGAATTTATAACACAATTCAAGATGAGAATCCATTTGGTACCAAATTGTAAAGAAAGAACCCACGTCAACTTGACAAGCCTCCCAAATTGGCCCATCACATGATATAGGTAAAATAGGAAAGCACATACCCATCCAGAATATAAAAAAACATGACATATAACTTGCGTATGAAGCAAAAAATATATAATTTACCAAAAAAAACATACAATTGAATCCAAACAAGCTAAAATAGAAAGTCATTTATATTCCCATGTGACCAACTATCACCTCAAGGACAACCCAAACCAAAAGTACTAAAAACAAGAGAATCTATCATTCTACATGATGCTCATCTAGTTACCTGGATCCTAAAATAAAAAACCTAAAAAATCATAAATTCATGAGTATGTTTTGAGGTAAATCCCAGTAGGATACCCCCATGGTTTCTATATAAGGTTGAGCATCAAGAATGAAACAATTCTATATTAAAAAAACATTTTACAAAGAATTTAATTAAAATAAATCCAATCTTAAATCATGTTTACCTTTCATTTTCATACAATCTATTCATATTATCAAACCATAAGTATGAAAAGAAGAAGTTAGAAATTGAGTAATTCATATCTATGAATAATGTGGCCAACACGTATACACATATCTATGAAACAATCTACCATGGGAATCTACCTGATACAACCTCATATTGAAACTTGTAATAAAAAATCCATTATTAAAAAATCATGCAATAAAAACCCATAAATGGGAAATGAAAAATCACCTCATATTTTTCTCAATCATATGGTAAAATGCACAATATAAACTCACAAACATAAATAGGATTACATCGGATCTAATATATATTGATTCCTTCCAATCAATATCATAAAACCATACCTCCTTATAGCACAACACAAACTAAGGCTACCTGTGTCTTTATCCCAATGCACCAAAGGTTCCCAATACGAATTTTCTAAAATTTAATTCATAACCTTTCGCACAATTTAATATAACATTATCAATGAAAAGCAAATCAACTTCAAATTTTGAAACCCCATTTCCAAATCAAGTAAATTCATTCTCAAAGAAAACTCCCTTTTTAAAAATATTTCTTTTTTCAATTAACCAACTGAAACATCAGATCACTTATAATCAATGAACTACCCAAATGAATTTAATCAATAATTAAATGAAACTCATGAAATTAACTCATTTTATATAAACAGATTCCTCAAAACAGTAGAAACCCATATTCTTTTCACACTAGGGACCGAAAACCAGTAGAATGGTTATCGAAAGACATGGAACACCACAAATATAAAAAGGATCGGTATAAAAAATATATGACCATAAATATGCAGCCAAACCACTGTTAATAAAAAAACAAAAGAAGAACCAATAGGATTATATACACAGGAAGGAGGAATCCAACCCCAATGGAAAAAAATTGTTGAATGAATTGATCCAAAAATAAAGGAGTCACCCAAAATCATCAAAGGTATGCTTCAGGTCAAGATAGGTTAATTTCAAGTTGAATGAATTAAAAAATCAGCTGATATGCCTGCTTAAAACCACAACCCATGATAATTATATGGTGTTTAATTCCATTACACATTGTGTAACTCTCTAGGATCATATATTCCGAAAAATCTATCTCTATTTTATAAAAAAACAATATTTTTCCATCGCATATTGGGTACCTATTACATAAAGTGTAAACCATTCACACCACGTATACAGCTCATGGATTCTTCCTAGAAGCTATTATACAAAATTTAATTTACTTACACGATGTGTATGATCCCAGTCAGTAGTAAAAAATGCAATTCTAAGAAGAAAATTCCAGCAAACCCTTGAAAACACCATTATAGGTATCCTTCCAATCCCTACCTAGAAATACACAACGAACGAAATATGAGAACCAAAAAATGTAAAAACATACCTGACTGAAAGGTATTGGAATGTTACACTTAATATGTTACCTTGAATGTCATGAACCTGGCTGGGTTTCCATCCGACCCGAAGCCCGACCCATTCCACGAAATGGCTCGAAGGGCGTTCAAATTCACCACGGGCTGAAACAAGTGCATGGGTATCAAAAATAACCCATGGGAACGCTTTATCTGAAATAGTAAACATAAAACAACTGACCAGATAAATAAACTAAAACTGAAAATAGGTAGCCAAATAGGACCATAACGCAAGTTCAAATTCAATGTTTTACAACTTGAACCATCATCCAAAATGGAATCAAAACAAGGAAAACTATAATTCTAACCCAAACCTCCATGAAACATGAGAGAGACCAGATCCCCCGGACACCAACACCAACCTACATGAGAATACCGCAAAAAACTAGAACCACCATCACTAAGCACGATGCCTCAACCTGGTATACACCAAGGGAAAGATCTACATACACATAAAGGTGTATGTAGGGTTTGATCCAAATTTAATGTAGGATACGACCTAATAAAAATGTTCCATGCCACAAAAACTAAGATCTATTTTAATATGCTTATTAAAAAAACATACTTTTTAAAAAATACTATTAAGGAAAACATTTACAATATGAAAGTAAAAAAGGAAAATAAAGTTTGAAGAAAACCCATTTCAAAAATATAACTTAATTGGATGAGAAAATACATAAGGAAGACACACACACTCAAGTTGTCCTTTGTATGCTGATGGAAGGCACCACGTCAGGAATAGAAGAGCACTATGGGTAAATCCATTAAAGTAGCTAGAACGCTTGGGATGCAAGAGACATCGTACCTTAGTGTAAACATGGAATAAGAACCACAATAATCAATGCTCTCATGAACGAGCCACTAGTAGGGAAACACATCCATAACCTAGTGGTCTCCTATAATCACAAATGTTTAGTTAGTATTGTAACGTCCATCATGCTAGATGAAACCAGGATGATCCACTTCTGTAACATCTAGCGTACTAGTCCTAATCCTCCCACCTGGGTACCCAAGGTTTTCCCTTGTGCTCAATCAAGTTCCACATTCACATAATATATCACCTTCAAATATCACAAACCAAACAAGACATTACACAAAAAAGACACCACTTTCATTCCCAAACACCATTTCAAAAACACACACGCACAAAAATACCTTTCCAAAATACATTTTCCATTACATAATCATTTAAAAAACTCCAATTTAGAAACACTCAAAGATTAACATACATAATTTTCAAAACATAGAAAAATTTATTAAAAAACACAATAAGGTAAGACACAATAAACATACCCAATTCCAATTAGGAAAGTTATTTCAAACCAATTTTTAAAAAAATTATTCTTAAAACTAGTTTCACACCACTTGCACAATTAAACAAACTATTTTCACCATTTATAAAACTAAACCATGTGACACAAAGAGGGTTTACACCAAAAATATGTCTCATTTTATATAAACATACTACTTTAAAAATGAATGCATATTCAACTCTTTCAAAACACAACTTTCGTGCCATCTAAATAAATCAATAAATCAGTTGATCTATATATGAAATCGTTTCAATAAAAAACCAGAAAACATTAAACCAAAACCACTTGATTACATATAGAGATGTCACTTTAAACCCAGATTTACAAGGTAACCATATCAGAACATGTTTTCCATTATTCAAACAATTTTTCAATTCAATTTCAAAAGTACACAAAAACGAAAACACATACAAAGTGATTCATTTTCCATTGAAATTATCTATTTATATACATACACACATAATGTACCTTGAAAAAACATTTGTCACCTACCAAAGAACCCCCAAAAACCATTCAACTATGTTTATCATTCTAAACACCACTTAAATAAACAATTTCTCAATTTATAATACACCTCACAAGCATTCCACAAGGCCTCACGTCAAAACACACAAATTTTACATGAAGAGAAAAGCATTTTAAAATCAATTGAACATCAATTATTTTTAAAAACTACTTTCAAAACAATTTCATAATATAAATAATAAATTACACACTTGACTAAATGTTTCAAAGAAACCAATGACACTTTACACCAAAAATATCACCAGAATCACCTATCTAAAACCAAGCGCACAACATATCCCTTTTCAAAATATGATATGTATCATGAAAATAGAAATAAATAATATTTATAGAATTAAATAAACATATTAAATTAATTAAGTAATACAAGGGCATCCTACCAACTACCAACATGTAGAAACTTTCGAAAAAAATGTGAAATCACCGTTGCACCTCATCCGCACCACAAGAAACCAAGAACGGACCCAAAAAAAAGAGACCATACCAACAAGATCGTGATCTCACCCTAAGAGAAGTGAAAACCCTATAAAAAAGAACAATGAGACCTTATATCGGGGGAGGTGGGCACTGGTCTGAATAGCTGTAGGACGAGAAGAGGATGTCAACCATGGGGATATGCGGCGGGAGCAAAGCTGGCCGGTGAGTAGGGGTGCGGCGCACGTCTTGTTCTAGGGGGAGGCAGTGAGTCATCATGAAAGGAGGCATGCGAGCGGGCTGGAGATGAGGTCGATGTATGGTAGTCGTCGGACTGGAGGAGAGGGAGTAGGGAGCGCGCAGACTTGGGGGTTCCATGGGGTTGCGCTTCAAGGTAGCCGAGAGGGAGGGTTACATGCGGACTAAGTCTAGGAAGGGAACTTCAAGCTGGGTAGAAGAGGGAGGCCACTGGAAAGTAGCGTCCCGGGATGGGAGTCTGGAAGAATAGAGGAGAGGGAGGGATAGGGGATGTGCGGCGCGACGAGAATAAGGGAAGGGAGCATCAAAATGAAAAGGGTCTGAACCCTAAGACAAAGAGAGGAAAAAAGTAATAAAATAAATAAAATAAATAAGTAAAATAATAACAATAAATAATGTAATAACATCACATAATATTAAAAATAATATTTATTATCACTATATTAGTAAAAATTTAATAAATTTTATATCCTTAACACTAATAATAATAGTAATATTATTATTATTATTCTCGAAAAATATTCTTATTAATATCATTAAAAAAAATTCTTAAGGTTTTATAAACTTCTTATTTCCATTTTATTTCTATTTAACTATTCATTATTATTTCATTATCCTGTTATGTTTTAACTCATTTTGAAAGCCATGCAGACCGTGCTGTCTTAGAACCATGCCCTTCCTGTGCATCTGAGGACGCAAAACCCAAAACACTCATAATAATAATATTATTAATAAATTAAAATATGAATAATTATGATAATAATAATAAAAAAATAAAACTCAATTTCTAGTACTAAAATAAAATAAAAAGTTATATCAATTATGATATTAATAATAATCATAATATCCCAGAATAACTTTATTGTTATTATTATCTTAAAAAACTCTTATTTTATTATATTTTTTATTTCATGACTCTTTTAATATTATTGCTTTATTATTAATACATTTTATTTAATTAATTGAACCAGGTGAGTTTGAACAGTGACCCAGGCAAGGTCACATGAGTTCAATCGTGGGGCGCTGGATGTAGCTAAGGAAAAAACATTCAATTTTAAATAAGAACCCAACAATTTTAAGTCAGGCCTTGACATGAACTACCCGATACCCAGTAAAAAAAATAAAAAAAAATAATTTTAAAAAATGGTGGATGTGACAATTCTTCCCGCAATAGCACTTTCCATCCCTGGAAAGCCACGACTACCCCCAAGCAACAAATGATACCCCCTTAATGTTCAATGAGAATTCCTATGAGAAGCAAGCGAAAAGAGGAAAAAACACCACACTCAGATAAAGTGACCCAAAAGACACCCTCAAGAAATCTGTGAGAGAATTTCCGCTATGTGTCATTCACCCCCAAAGTGATAAAACACCTCCAGTTGATTAATAAAACAAAGAAACCCTCACACCCATAGAGACCAACTTCACAAACCGAAAAACCTCGAGCCCCAATGAATGAAAACCAAACCATTTTATAGGAATGAACGAACAAGACCAAGAATGTCCATGGAACACTATGATAACATACCACCCAGTCATCTCTAGGAAGGGAACTAAAAGGACAATAGTGGAAAGCCCGAAGGGGCTCCCCACCATTAGAAACATACTAAATCCTGAGACTATATTGGAAAAACTACACGAGGAGGCTCAAGCGAACTCCCCACTATTATGAATAAAGTAAAACATGAATTCATTCCCGATGGATTTGTGCGAGACCCATCATGGGTCTCCCACCATTAGAATTGACAGAAGATAATTTTTTTTTGAAGATTTTCCGACGGTGACCAAACACCCCACCACAAGGGGAGAGGAGGGAAGGGCCCAACTACTAGGGTGTCAAAACCATGACCCAGGACAAACCAGCATCTCCACATCCCTGGATGAACACTATTCAGATTTGAGAATGATTAACCCAACAGATCCCAAGGATCACTAAAAGAATTTAAACCATGTGGGACACATCCACCGAGACGTTGATGTACATGATGACCATGACTCCTCATAGCCACAGGAAACCTCATGCACCAAAACAAGTCATTTGAAATGAAAGAACCACAGAAAAAAATTTAAACCACCTTCTCCTTCAATAACAATGACAAAAATAAAGCTGGGGTCCCATACACTCCTGGGGTTCCTGACCACACACCAGCTTACTCCAAGGCCTATGGCTGGAGCCTTGATATTTGAAGCATCTCCTTCCTCATAGTCAGACATTGAAGACTCCCAAATAGAGCTTCTCCTTTTGGTTCCACATGCCACCACACTGCAACCGATCCAACAGCAACAAAAAAAACACACCACAACATCCACCAGATCCCACACATAACATTTAGCAATACAAGAGATAAAATGGTGCATGTGCATCACACTTTATCACACTGGACGAGAGAAAAACATGGCAAATCATCCTCAAACATGACCATTGTTGTTGAGAGAAACATTACACGGAGAGAGACTTCATATTGAGTCTTAAATGACTTTTGATTCTGTAAATTGACCATAGCATCCCAATATGACTTTGTCTACCACACTAGTGGTCTAAAAAAGACCCTATCTTAAACAAAACAAAATAAGGACCAAAAGTCCTTTAAAATAGTATCCTACACTGACAACTCTAGGCTATTTCCTCCTTTCCCCAGTGGAATCTCCTTCACTGTTTCCAAACAGGACTTTCAACATAATGAAGTCAAACTTCACCCTTGACTATCAAATTACTGAAGGAAGACAATGTTTCATTCAAACCCTATCACATCACCCTCCTGATGCATGGGGATCTGCTTTATTATAAATTTTAGAGGTTGGTTCAATCCATGATTTCAATAAGAGAGTCCTTCGATCAACTTGAGGGTCGGCCAATGGAAAATTGCTCATGGACACACTTCAATCACATGTTAACACATTGTGGTACATTTCACTAATTGATAAAGAACACCATATACCTAACCAAATTAGGCCAATGGCCAAGACATACTATAAGAAAACACTAGACGTGTAGGGGTTCCACCTTATGGGATTCCTGAAGCACTTATAAATATAATCCACTAACCACACACTTTCACACCAACATACCAAAAGGATTCAAACTCAAGACAAAAATTAACCAAAAAGGATTATTGGCTTGAAACAACTCACATATAACATTACCAAAATACAAGGACACACCACACAATCACCGGTTACTAAAACATGAAATTTTCCATTAACCAAACTTTCTAAAATTAAATGAAGTCGGTGGGTTGCACAAACACAATTAGTGTCCCATGGGCCTCTCCCATGCATGTTCTTGTGCCACATCGGCAACCACCTCATGTCCATCTAGGAACTCATCCTCTCATACCATTAACCATTTCTCTTTCCATATATACCCATCCATGTGGTTTCCTATGAGAACACGATAAAAACTAGACTTTTCCATTTTTCAAAAGCAAAATATTCAACCCAAAATTTTCAAACCTTACACATCATTTTCATTTAAAAGTGATTCATTTCAAAAAAACAATTTCCAAGACAAATTAATTTTTACTTAAAAACCATATTTCCACGAATCCAAAACAAATAGATGAGGAATGATGCAAGAGGAAACTAGTGTTAGTGGGTGACTGGAACATATGCTTGGAGGCCATATGCCAATCATGACACCGCCATGGAGAGTATTATAGGACAACATCCCCGGCTCCACATGGCTTGACAGACCCTACGAGCTCACTAAGACCATAGAACCTAATCCTTTTTCATTTCCCCTAAACAAGATTAACCACAATGACCAAGGACTCAGACAAACCAGAACTTACTCTGATAACTCAAGTCCTTCCATGCGGTGTACTGGCCAAGCACCTTGCTCGTAGCTTGAACGTTGAGTTACGACACCCTTAACATTGGTCTTCCTTGGAACTATCCCAAAGTAACACGACCCAAGAGATAAAACCTCCTCTAATACCATTTTGTCATGAACCAAGCCGGGTCACCATCTGACCCGGAGCCCAACCCGGTCCGCGACATGGCCGGAAGGGCGTTCCCGATCCCCAAGGGTTGGAACAAGTGCCTAGGTATCAAAAATAACACATGGAAATGATTTACCCGAAATAGTAAATGCAAAACAAATGAAAAGATAAAAAAACTAAAACTGAAAACATGCAGCCAAATATGACCTTAATGCAGATTTAAAGGTTTACAACTTGAACCAACATCTAAAAAGGAACGAAAATAAGGAAAACTAAAATTCTAACCAAAACCTCCAAGAAACATGAGAGAGACCACATCCTAGGGCTACCAATCCCAACCTGCATGAGAAGACCACCATCAACCTGAACCACCACCACTAAGCAAGATGCCTCGACCTGGAATACACCAAGGACAAGATCTATATACAACCAAAGGTGTATGTAGGGTGTGATAAAAATTCCAAGTAGGATACCACCCACTAAAAAGGTTCCATGCCACAACATATAAGAGATAATTTAATATGCTTATTTAAAAATACATGATTTTACTATAAAATACTGTTAAGAAAAACATTTACAAGATGAAAGTAAAATGTAAAAGAATGTTTGAAGAAAAACCTTTTCACATATACTATTTTTAAGTGGATGAGAAATTCATAAGGAAGACACACACACTCAGGTAGTCCTTCGTATGCTGATGGAAGGCACTACGTCATGACTAGTAGAGCACTGTTGTTAAATCCCCTAAGGTTTCTAGAACGTATGGGATGCTAGAGACATTGTACCCCAGTGTAAACGTGGAATAGGAACCACAATAATCAACACTCTCATGCACCAACCACTAGTAGGGAAACACATCTATAACCAAGTAGTGCCCAATCATCACAAAATTTTAGTTAGTGTTGTAATTTCAATGATGCAGGATGAAATCAGGACAAACCACTTCCATAACATCTAGCGTACTAATTCTAATCCGCCCACCTAGTAACCCGGGGTTTCCCCTTGTTCACAATCAAGTTCCACATTCACATAATATACCACCTTCACATATCACAAACCAAACAAGACATTACCCACAAAATCCACCACTTTCATACTCAAACACCATTTCAAATACACATGCACCCCAAAATTCCTTTCCAAAATGTATTTGTCGTTACATAATCATTTAAAAAATCTATATTTGGAAACAATCAAAGAAGAAAATTCTTAATTATCACAACTCAAAAACATTATTTAATAAAATAACAAGGGTTGACACAATAAACATACCCAATTCCAAGTAGGAAAGTCATTTCGAACCACTTTCTTAACAAATTATCCTTAAAACTCATTTCACACCACTTGGATAATTAAATGAACTATTTGCACCATTTATAAAACACCACCAAGTGACACCAAGAGATTTTACACCAAAAACATGTCTCATTTTATATAAACATAGTACTTTAAAAATGAACGTGTATTCAACTCTTTCAAAACACCACTTTCATGCCATCTAAATGAATCAATAAATCATTTGAACTATCTATGAAGTCATTTTAGGAAAAACCAAGAAGACTTTACATAAAAAAACAACTTGATTCCATATTGAGATGTCACTTTAAAACTAGATGCACAAGGTAACCATATAAAAACATGTCTTCCATTAAAAAAATTCAATTTAATTTCAAAAGTATACAGCAAGGAAAAAACACCCAAAGTGTCACATTTTCCTTTGAAAATATCGATTTAAATACACACACCTATAGTTCCTTGAAAACACATTTAGAACCTACCAAAAAACCCCCAAACACCTTTCAACCATGTTTCTCTTTCCAAACAAAATATAAATAAACAATTACTCAATTTATAAGACATCTCAAAAGCATTCCACAAGGTCTCACTTCAAAACACACAAATTTCACATGAAGAGAAAAAAAATAAAAATTAATTTCACATCATGTATTTTTAAAAACTACATTCACACCACTTTGATAATCTAAATATTAAATTACTCACTTAATTAACCGTTTCAAGGAAACCAAGAGCACTTTAAACAAAAATATATCTAGAATCCCCTATCTGAAACTAAACCCACATCATAACCCTTTTCAAAATACGATCTGCCTCTTGAAAACTGAATATAGAACATATTTATAGAATCAAATAAACATATTAAATTAATCCAGTAATGAAAGGGCATGGAACTACCTACCCATCTGTAGAAACTTCCGAAAATAGATTTGAAATCACCATTGCACCTCGACCGCACCACAAGCAACCAAGAACAGACTCTAAAACAAGAGACCATACCAACAGGATAACAATCACACCCTAATAGAAGTGAAACCCCTATAAAAAAGAAGAACGAAACCTTAGATCGGGGGAGGAGGGTGCTGGTCAGAATATCCAGAGGAGGAGAAGAGGCCGCCGACCATGGGGAGATGTGGCACGAGCGAAGCTGGACGTGGAGAAGGGCTGCAGCCTGAGCCAATTTCTAGGGGGAGGCAGCGGGTCGTCGTGACGAGAGGCGAGTGAGTGGGCTGGAGACGAGATCAGCATAGGGCGGTCGCTAGATGGGAGGAGGGAGAGCATGGTACGTGCGGACCTGGGTGTTCTAGGGGTTATGCTTCGAGCTGGCCTAGATGGAGGGCACACACAGACTAATGCTATGGAGGGCTCTTCGATCTGGGTAGAAGGAGAAGGCTGCCAGATAGTAGCATGCAAGGAGGGGAGTCTGGAAGAAGAGAAGAGATGGAGGGATAGGGGAGGTGCGGTGTGACGAGAATAGGGGAACGAGAGCGCCAAAATGGGAGGGGTTTGGTTCCTAAGGAAAAGAGAGGGAAAACAAATTAATAAAATAAATAAATGAACAAAATAAAATAATAACAATGAAATTTTTAACAACATCACAAAATAATAACAATAATATTTATTGTCACAATATTAGTAACAACTTAATAAATTTTATATCCTTTACACTAATGATAATAATAATAATAATAAAATAATTCTCAAACAATATTCTTATTATTATCATTAAAAATATTCTTAATGTTTGTTAAACTTATTATTTTAATTTTATTTATATTTCATTATTCATTATTATTTCATTTTCACTTTATGTTGTAACTCATTTAGAAAGCCAGGGAGACTACACAGTCTCAGAACAGTTCCCTTCCTGTGCATTTGGTCCCCTTTAACCCAAAATACTACTACTAATAATAATAATAAACTAAAATATGAATAATGATAAATATAATAATGAAAAATAATAAAACTCAATTGATAGTACTAAAATAAAATAAAAATTTATATCAATTATGATAATAATAATAATATCCCTAAATTACATTATTATTATTATTATCTTTAAAAACTATTTTTTTTATTTTTTTTATTTCATCACACTTTTAATTTTATTGCTTTATTATTAATCCATTTTATTTAATTAATTAAACCAGAATAGGTCGTGTAGTGACCTAGGTGAGGCCGAGCGTCTTCGACCGCGGGGCGCTGGACGCAGCCAAGGGAAAAACATTCATTTTTAAATAAGAACCCAAAAACATTAAGTCAGGATTCAACCCGAACTACTTGATGCCCAAAAAACAATAAAATAAATAATTTTAAAAAAATGGATGATGTGACATAGAAATGAAAAAAATTGGGTATTATCATATGAATTAAAAATTTATTTCAAAAAATTCATTATAACCTAGAATTAAATTGTATGTATTACTTTAAAATAATTATGTTATTAAAATACAAAGAAATTTCTCTTAATAAAACATTAAGCCACATTTAATGGTCTTATATAATTTGTACACTTGTAAACCTCAATTTTCAAGAAATCATTTTTCACCTTTATAAATGAATTTATACTATAAAACCAATCTATATTCATTTTGATTCATCCTAAAGAACGATATATAGTAAGCCTTATGTCGGACGAATAGCACATGGGACTTCATTCCTCTATCAAATTCCTTTCACCTTTTTAGATTTAAAAAAAATCTTGCATAACCTTTGGGATTTTATATTGGTTGTTATGTCCCAACATAACCCTATTCACCTTCCATGATTGTACAAAACTCCAGAAGAACCATTATATCTTCTCATGGGAACTTAAACCCTAGAATAAATTAAATTACTATTTCTGATAGAAAAAACTTATTGATAAATAATTATGTTTTCAATGTGGAAAATAAACCATATTTTAAAACAATTCAAATTATAATATGATTTAATGAACATATGTAACCTTTATGCCTTCATGGGGATCAATAAACCCTAGTTTGACTCTATTTTCTTTCAAGGATGTAAGAAGAAATCAAGTAACATTTAAGACATCTTGATGGGGGGTGGATAAACCCCCATGTAACCCAATTACCCTTCTTATAAGGCACAAAACTCTAGAATAATGTAAAATCCATTCAAGTGTATATTGAACCCCTATGTAACTCAATTCACTATCCATGTGGACACAAAAATTCTCTCTTGAATATTAAGTCACTCCGAGGATCCTAAAGATTAAATGTAATTCAATTAACCTTTATGGATGCAAGCAGTCATCAATGTATGATTTATGTAATATTGGTGGAATTTTACCCCCCCAATTAACCCAATTAATTTGTATTTTTGGGAAAAAAATTCAGTATAACCTTTATGTCTTCATGGGGGACGTTAAACCGAAATATAATACAATTTCACATTATGGATAGAGTAAAATAATAGTGTTAAATTAAAGACTTCGTAAGACACCTTCAATCCCAACATAACACAATCTTCTATCTAAATGGCACAAAACACCTACATAACACTTAAGTATTCTATAGGGTCCTTAAATCTATATTAAAACCATTTCAACTACATGGATTTAAAAAAACACCAGTGTAAACTATTAACAACCCTATATTAAAGTATAATCCACAATACTTTCATCATCATTTAATATTTGTAATATATTCATCCACTTACATACAAGGTTGTTGGTAATAGGACAATATGTTGGTTTACTTTTGAAGGGTTTGTGAGCCAAGGATCCATGAATGTGATTTATATTCACATCAAACCGTGCATACATTTATTTTAGGATTATAATGCGAAATAAACCTTCATTCCTTTACATAAATATTTATTGTATAGAATAACATATTATTATTTCCAATATGGCTTTATAATATGACATAAAACCGACAACTTCTTTAACATAATTACCCATTATGGAATCCTAATATTTGGATTTAAACTATCAAATAATCCCTTGTTCTCAAACAACAACAAAAATATTACTTATTCAATGTCCATGGAATAATTTAATTTTAATTGTTTCCTTTTATAGTCATTATTGTTAGTCAATCATTTTTAACAAATTTTATTTCTCTTCTAAGATGAAAACTGATATAAATAAATTGTGTTGTTTCCATAAAATATTTGATAAACCTAACATAAATCCTTAATAGTGTCTTTGAGTAGATAATATTATATATTATTGGATGAGACAACCAAAATCCTTTTTCTATATATAAACTCTAATATTCCCACAATCCTCTTTTCTTCCATAAAAGATGGGTCCCTTTCATATTGGAAATGGTTGATGGTATAAACTTCAAAATAGATGTTCAGTGTATAATTATTTATAAATTTTACATTTCTATCATATTTTCTCATTATATATATAGAAGTTTTATTATTTATATCATATATTAAGAGAACCCATGTTCAAGGATCAATGTTCTTTCATAATTAAATAATTTGAGGGATACTTCAAATAAATTGTATCCCTCTATTTTACATATTTTTAGCTATATTTTATAATTAGTAATTATTGCAATATTCCTCTCAACATATCTATCATAGAATAATATATCAACTTTCTTAACCAAATTAAAAATATTCATCAACTCAAAATGATATTTTTTTACTAATTCCTAGAATAAACAAAAAAGAAGGATTTCTTCATTATAGAAAAAACCTACAAAAATAGAAATATCTACTATATATAATATAAATTTGTTACATAATATATTTTATATAACTTTATGTACATTATATTTTTTATTACATATGTTGAGTCTCTAACACATACAATCCTTGGCCTTGAAAGATAAAAATACATATTATTAATGATTGAATATCACATTGAGTTATATGCTTAAGTTCAGCTGAATGTAGTTATGTAGCCTATTTAGAATATCTTGATGAAATAATGTAGACTATACATCTTCCAATAAATACATGTGTAGTCTAATTGAATAAATTATTAAACAAGTTGGTCATTAATGTTAGATGATTTATCCATAAAAAGATTCTAGGTTTTGTCTGATACTATTACAACCAAACCTTAAGTACTCCAAACCAGACCATTGAAATTTGTCTCATCCAATGTCTATAAGTTGAATATGAATCATTAAGGAACAAATGTGAGTTAATCAATGGAATTTCATAAGTGAGATTATGTTTTTCTATAATTTTAATGTATGAATCAACTTTATTTGTAGATAACATATAATTATAATGTTTTTCAGATATATTCTACTTTAAATAATTTATGTGTGAGGAGTTTTTTATGAATTCTTTAATCCTTTATTATTGTAAATTTTTATCATTGATCCTTTTTGTAAAAGTTTCTTCGAGGTTGGGGGTTGGTTTATATGATTCTTTGAGATCATGGGCATATATGCTATTGAAGATAGAGGGATGTCTAATATATTGAGATCTAGGTTTTTGTGGTTTTGATGATAGAGTATTGTACAACCCTTTTAGATCCATGGATTTTACAGTTTGGTAGATAGGTGATTTTCTTATCCATTTCTACTCAGTGATTCTACGATTTGAAAGAAATAGTATGTTCAATCAAGTGACTTGTGGGATTCTAGATATAAGAACATAATTTTTACAGGGATTGGAAAATAACATCGTTTGATAATTCTATGTTCAACGATGTTTTATTCTTAGAGTGGGGATGCATATATCATATTTTTATATCCTCCTTTCAAATTGGATAAATGTTACGGAAATTTTTTATGGAGAGTATATTAGTAAAACTATACTCTCTTTATGTACATCAGTATTTATTAAAAAATGCAACATTTTTTTACCTTTTATGTTTTTTATATTAATTTTCATGGTTCCCCTTATATTTTTCTAATATTGTTTTATATTAGAATAGAAATATTTTTGATTTCTATATGCTTTTTTATTTATGTTTGACATGTTTTTATTTCATCAAATTGTGTAACATTATATCATTATAAACATTATGTAGGATTAAAAATATTAAGACACTCTTAGAATTAAACATACCCCCTTCCTATATAAGTGTATTAAACTATATCATTAACCAAAATTTTGGACAAACATTTTGTATCAAAGTGAGAATATTCTATTTTTCTAATACATATTTCTTCAAAACTAATTTTTTTATTAACACTATATTTATTACCATATCAAAAAAAATTCTTTTTTATAATTATTTTATTGAGACAAATAAAAATTTCCTTAAACTAACTTCTAGAATATGAAATATATTTACTGTGTTATGGTAAAAATCCTAGTTAAAAAATTGGTGTAACTAAATCATGACAAACAAACAGTTTTTAATGGTATTGATTATGATTATTTGCATTATATGTGATGAATTTAATTATCATAAATGGATTTAATCATATTATAATGTTGAAATGGAATAATAGAGTTCCATGAGAGAATTTAAATTCATTTAATCATGATGACAACCCAAAAAAATCAATTAAATTATAAAGTCTAAAATATCTAACTTTTCTCAATGAATTATAAAATCAACATTCCCATTGAATCTTGTGAAAAAACAATTTGAATATGGAACAATCTCAAAACAATCAATTTCTTAGATAATTCATGTTCTTAAAAATAGAAGATCTAGGTTTCATATAGATTATCATGTGTTTTAATTCTAACATTAGGAATTGGTAGCTAAAATTCACCAATTATTTATGATCATTTTGAATAGTATTCAATCACTGGGAGAGAATGTAATCATTAATGAATAGCTAGTGTATAAAATTATTGATATTTTACTTATGGAATGGTAATCCAATATATTGGTACTGTATTATATAAAACATTTAACAGAGATTAATATTGATTATATTGTTTGTACCTCAAAAAAATGAGAATAAAATGAACGGATTTATTGAGAATGATCAGATAAAAAATGGAGTTTCTATTGATTCAATATCCTATAATATAACATTCTATACATAGAAGCATAAAATATTTCTTAAGAGAAAATTAAAATATAGATTATATGAAAATAATATATATGATAGTGAACTATAACTAACTGACTTTGTTAGGAGAATGAATCATTGTACTATAAAGTGAAATATCTTTTATGATCATTTTAAGAATAAAAATGAAAAAATAATAAATATGATTATTTGATCTCTATATGTTTTGAACATAAGAAACCTAGACACATTAGAAAATATATTCAATGGTTGTAGAGAAAAAATAGAATTGTTATACAGATGTGGGTTTCCAAAGAATTATTTTTAAACCGTAACTGTCCGAATAAATTTTTAGTAACAAATTATTTTGTGTTTTTTATAGGAAAATAGGATGAGTGACTAATGATAGGACATACGGTCCATGGATTGTCGTTTTTTTAAATATATGACTAATGATAGGTATAATTTCTAGAATAAATTAAAATAAAAGGTTGGATGAGTCACTTTTGGAGATAATGTACAAATAAAATTATTTGTTATGGTTGATATTATATATCAATACAATAATTTATTTTATTATATTCTTCATGATTTTGAATTTAATCAAAACATAATTATCATTATTTAATTATGTGATGAGGGTTACCCTTATAGATTTTGGTCTAATAGATATACCATTAAAATTTTAGACAAATTCTATAATTCAACTACAAAAATACCTGATAATGTAAACTTGATTTACTTAAATTACCATTGAAATATTAAAATATATTTTCCTAAAATTGCATAAGATTATTATTGTCTCTGAAATAGATGATTAGGACACCTTAATGTTTAGACCATAAATAAAAAATTTATTTTGGGACTTTTCAAGGATCTACCAAAAATAAAATTTATTTACGTTAATGTCTTTTTTCCTTTGAGAACATGATAATAATTCCATGTCATGATTTAAATACATTGTTTAGAAATAAAAAAATGTTTCCTTATAGATACATCGCTTAGACCTATGGTCCTACATAATCTAGTTGTATCAAATTGAAATTCTATGTGTATGTTTTAGTTTATGACTATAGTAGATTTACATCTTCATAATTTATAGTACCTAAATTTAAAGAACATATTGATATTTGATAATTTTTCTACTCAAGATCGAAAATTGAAAATCAATCATGTACCCACATTCTAGACTAATATAGTTTGTGAGTTTATAAATTCTAGTTTTAAAAAATCTTTTACTAAAAAAGGTATAACTCATAATTTATCATCACTAAGAACTCCATAACAAAATATGATATTTAAATGAGGTAATACAACCCTATAGAAAATTACTTGAATAGTGATTCATGAATACTTATTAGCTAACTTTATTTTGGTAGAATCTGTGAATATACCATGCTATAATATAAAAAATGTGTTACTTATGCTGATTTATAAAACAACTACTTAAAAATGATGGAAAATAAGAAAAATCCAAACATTAAAACTATAATTTTTTTGATGAAATGTATTACTTTTTAACCCTATAGGAAATTTCATTAAATATGGTCCAAAAGATAATTATGGATAATATATTGGTTATTCTACTACTAATAAGGTGTATTATGTTTTTTCAAAAAAAGAAACGAACTGTTTAAGGAATGGTTAATGTTACGTTTTACGAAACCAATAATTTTTTATAAAACATCTAGAACCAAAACACCCAAATTAGAAATTTTGAAAACCATCCAATTTTATTATTAGAAGATCAATCCCGTAAATTAAACATAACCATAATAGATACTAGAATAATGAATAATGTTCTTCCATAATTCATTTTAAAATATTTCATTCCAATATAATATGTAGACAAGCATTTAGTTTCCCCTAAGAATAAGATAATATTAAGGAATCATCCCTATTTGAAAATCAAAAGTGATTTATGCCAAATAATTATAAAAAAAATACCTTATGAAATCAATGTTATTAACTTGAATAATTTTACCAAATTAAACCTAATATGGATGAAAAATGTTAGGGCGTAGATATTTGGAGAGTTGTAAGGTAGGAAGAACTAAGTAATTTTGAAAAAAAATAATGTTTGGACCCTAATTGAGAGGAATGAATAAATAATTTTGAAAAAAATTATGTTTTTACTATGGTTTAGATCCCAAAATATCTTTATATTATAAGTATTAAATGTGGTTTTTTTAATAAATTTGTTGAAAATTGAATTTTCATTTGGAAGAAGGTGAAACTATTTATAATTGATTAAGGTTAATAAGTGAGTATAGACTAGAGAGAAGCATTTTCTCTAGTAGATATGATTGAGTCTATCCATATTTTTCTACATTTTCTATAACTTAATATTACTCAATAAAAATGGTTGTAGAAATTTTATTCCTTAAAGGATGTATTAAAGAGTAATTCTAGGTTCAAACCCACATAAATTTGAAAATACAAAACTACTATAATATATTTTGGACTTACCATATCCCTTTATATACTTAAAGAATCTCTGAGATCTTTATGTTTCCATTTATATAAATTTCACGATCAAAACAACATTAGTAAAATAAATGAGTATCCCAATTATTTTTTCAAGTATATTTTAATGGAAACCATCCAATTATAAATATTTTTTTATGGAATTATTTTTGTAAAAAATAAAAATTATCTTGCATGTAGTTTCTCAGAACTCATACTGAGTGAGTTCGAGATAAGAATGATGGGTAAACATAATTATTTCCATCGATTTCAAATAAATCAATGACACACAAAAATAAAATTAAATCAATGAAATTTTATAAGAGATTTAATTAAAAAAACTAGTTTTGAAAATTCCTCGAGTATAAGTACTCTGATAGGTAGAAATTGTGATTTAAAACTTGATGATTCTGACAAATAGAATGGGAAAAAAATAATTTACAGCGATGATCAAAAGTATATTATGTTTAATGGATAGTTGAAAAGTCATTATGTACTTTGATGAATTATTTGTTAAATTCCAGGAAAATTTGATGGAACCACCTCTAAATTTGTTAAGAGTAAGGTAGTGGAGAATATAAACTATTTTATTCATTATGAAACCATTTTATAAAAAAAATTCATTCAAATAAAGACTTTGGTAGATGTAAAATTTATTAGAAGAGACCTTCTTGAACATGATTCTTATAGGTAGATTCCTTAGTTTAGTGGTCTAGTTGGTAACAAAACTAGTTTTTAATTCCAATTACAAAATATTAATATATATAATTTTGAAATTAATGAGTTCAAGTGTGGTGGATTCAACACAGTCTCAATAAAATTTTATTGAGTTTTACACAATGTTCGATTCTTCATTACTGCATGAGTACTATCACATTATCTAAGTATTCAGTACACGGTTCTCATGTGAATCAAACAGACATAAGACACCACTTCTTCCAGGACAACTCACAAAATGGTGAAATTATTCTAAACATTAACAAAACTAAGAAATCAATAATACTAAATAATCACCAAACTATTAATTCTAGATATATTCAAAAATATTAAATATAATTCATTTATTATTAATCCCAAGTGATCATAATTTTCACCAATTTTTTCCACTATCTCCTCACACAAAAAATTCCCTTCGAAAGGGGGAGAAAATTATTTTACTAATATTCATTTTTTTAAATTACATTGTCTAGAATACTATTTCCAGAAACCACACCTATCAATAGTTTTATTTTTTATTGAATTTAATGTAAATTGTATTTGGTAAAATACATTTTACATAATGTTTTTCATACAATTATTTTGAAATTATTATCTTATTATATTTCTTAATCTAAAAAATAAAATATTTTAACCTGACATCATTATACACTACATTGAAAGAGAGATATATATTTTAGTAATTCATTGGAGTCAATCATTATCTCTCCAGCTATCTAATTGATTTTTTTCTATATGATTGTACATATTTTTTTTACTTGTTATTTTTTTATTGTGATAATGGGGTTGAATTATTTCAAATGACTAAAAGATATAATTTTTTTGATAAATGAATGAGACTTTTGAAAACTGTAAGAATTTTTGGAATTTTTAGAAATTTTACAAAAATAGGAATAAGGATTTTCATAATATATATTTCACTAAGGGGAAATTGATTAAATATGATAGAATTTAATATTCATTCATGATTTATCTAGTATTTTTATTCAATTTTTAATTATTTGTTTGGTCAATTCATGATTTTAAAATAATTGTTTTCATTGTGAAAATGGGTAGATTGTTGATTCAATGACTCTTAATATCCTTATTTATATAATTCATAATACATCTTATTAAAGTTTCAATCTAACTTTGATTTATATGTTTAGGTTCTGATTAATATAGATCTATTTTTTAGTATGTTTTTATGAGAAATGATATATGTAGATATATCCAAATGGAGAATAACTTTTTAATGCACTACCTAAATGAACACATCATACACTAAAGTGGGGATCTATATCCCTATGGTTGAGCTATGTCTGATACTACTAAAATGAAAATTAAAAGAATCAGAATATTACTATTAATTATTTTTAAAGAAGACATATATTAATAAAACCTAATGATTAAATAAACATAGTGTCATTACATAGGATTTCTTCAAAAGTGACCTGATGAGTTTTCAATCATTTTATTTTTTTGTAACTACATCTATCCCTGAGAACTTTTGAAAATTATTTTTTAGATGGATTCTTCATAGAAAATATGTATGTTAGGATTTTCTTCATATATTCTTTGAGAATTTTTTGTTTTAATGTTTTTAAGATTCTTTAGGAATGAGAAGCATCCAAATTGAGAGTTGGGATGTCTGATATTTTGAGATCTGGGGCTTCTATGATTGGAAGATGAAGTATTTGCTGATATGTTAATATAGGTCACTTCCATGGATTTTATGATAGAGTATTTTATTATCCACTGATATCAAGAGTTTTTATGGTTTATAAGAAAAAAGTATTTTCCTATAATTTTATATTGAGGGCCTCCAGGGTTTGGAAGAAATATCTTCTCTGATCAGGCTAATCAAGGGATTATTTATATAGGAAGGTGGGGTGATTGGGGACCAGATAGTAATAACATCATATAGGTTTACAATAGAGGACCTTTTAATCTTATATTTAGGATACCTAGATCAGTTTAATAGATCCTCCTACTATATTTTATAAAATCATGGGCTCTGTATTGATATAGAGTAAATTAATAAATAAATCTATAAAGAGTATTTGATTTGTTACTCAATAATCCAATATTATTGTTTTTTTATATTCTTATTTTTATTTTAATATTTTTTTACATTTATATTTGTAATAAAATATTTTTTATTTTGAATGAGATTTTTTCCATTTCCTATATGTCATTTTTATTTGAATATAATATATTTTTATTATAGTAGAAAATGTAGCTTCCAATAAGAGTAGAATTTAATATAGAATAAAAAAATAATAACACTTAGAAATCAATTCATACTCCCATATTTAATTGAATTGACCTGATTTATTTAACCCACATCAGGACCAACATAATCCAACTTATTCCAATGGAATAAAATATGTTAAAATATATTATATTTCCATAGTAAAAGCATATTTTTCAGTTTCTATGGTTAATTATTATTTAATTTCACCACAAAATTTTGGTATTTTCTCATTTCATATTTATTTTATGGGATAAGATCATATACACACTTTTTTTTGTCTCTATCATAATTTTTTTATTGTTAAATGTTTTTTTAAATATTCATTGTCTCCCATGTTCAATAATTTTTCCCAGATCTTAATAACCCATGTTTATTTCATTTTTCTTCCTACATAACGATTATTGATTAGTCAAAATTTTTATGGTGTGTTTCATTATCGTACAACATCCCATGCTATGAAAAGTAAAGAATAATTCCATATTCACTGAATGTGCACCTAATCATAAGAGATGAGGTTTTTAGAACTCATCTCGACCTAATCCAGAATGAGGTGTTTCTGGTCAAGGACCAATCAACTATGAAATTTCACATTATCATAACCAAAACCATATTTTCAATTAAAAAATATTCTTTATTTACTTTTAAATTCCAATAACATTATTAGGTAGTCCCTGACAATTTTGTTATCCTCCTAATTTAAAATTTAAAAAAAATAATAGAATATAATTGGAGTTTAAAATCATATTTTTTTAATATTTATTTTATCATGCCACAAATATTTAACCTTGAATAACACTAATACTTTTAAAAATAACATTCATTAGTTTGATAAAACCATCAATTAATAAATATTTTTCATCAACTATATGATATAACTCAAAAATATCCTCTATATTTAAATTTATTATTTATACAAGAAACTCAAAATCCTCCTTCAATCTATCCATCCCCTCTTGTTTTTCTTGAACATTAACCATGAAATATTTCAAAAATAGCATTGGATTAATTTTCAAATAAATAACTTTTTGAGAAGTATCTAATTTGACCTTCATGTTAGACACATGCTTTTCTCTTCATAGTCAACACTCATGACTTAATCACCTTCTAGTTGATTAATTATTGACATTATGACAAAATTAGTGAAATATTATTTCTCTTTAATTGTTATTTCATCATAATAAAATTTTTATATGAGATAAAGTTTCCCCTTTGAAATTTATTAATTAATGATTTCTTACCTATTAATTCTTTTTGAATAACAATCTTTTAGTCTTCACATAATCTCCATTATATTGGATTTTCTAGACACTCAATGATATTTTTTTACTACTTTTCCACATTCAAAGCTAGTGATTATAATTTTAGACTTTTATTTTAGCTATATTATTTTAATATTATAGGTTCATAATGAATTTAACACATCAATATATTTAGATTTCCCGTTATTATCCACCTTGATTTATTTCATTACCTTGAATTCCATCACCTTTATCTTTATCACACCCATCGTATTATCTATATTCATCTATATCTCATATATCATGATAATAATTTAATGGTAATCTAAGGATACTATTTTGATAACCCTTTCCTCAATCATGAATTCCATTTTGTTGAAATTTGAACTTAATATTCATTTTATTCAAATTACTATCCTCAAACATTTAATCATGTTTCCATGTTCCTTCTTATCTTTATCTATTTCTATGACCTAATTAAAAAATGTATTAATATACTTGATTAATATTATTATCCAATAATCAAATATATTTAACAGAATTAGGATTTTTTATTCCTTGTATTTTCATCCACCAATATATTTAAAATAGCTTCTTCCTTATATCCAATAAGGATATGAAATACTTCACAATTTTTTATATTGTATTTGATAGTTTTCCAATGGATAATTTAGTCCTTTCATATCAATTTATAACTTCTTATGGACTATTCTTAATGATTTCACCATATTCTAGCACTCTAATGATGATAATTTGAAATTAAATAATAGGAACATCCATACTAATATGGAAAATATATAGTTTCATATGATTATTATATAATTAGGGATTATATATATAAAAAATTTAATATTATTTGTGATTGAATAAATTAATTGTGGTCTGTAAGTTGAGAAAAAATTTACTCATAAAAAACCCAATTCTATAATACCATTTTCATCCCACAATATAACATCCATTATTTTTTATAATTATTTTTTATAAATTTTCTTTAATTACATATATATGTAAAAAATAAATAAAGTTTTATTGCATTTTTTTTTGATATGAACCTAAAATTTATATATTTCTTTAGCATATCAATTTTTCAGAAGTCTTGATTAAATGAGAGTTTGTTTATAAAATAAGAATTCAACAACAAGCTTATCCTCTAAATGATATGAAATAAATAAAAAATGGATTTTTTTATTTCATTATAATCATTATTTATAAATTAAAAAAATTTATTCTGTAAGTGAAAAACAAGAATAATTTATATATAAAAATTATAAATAATATGACTAGAATTTAAAAATACGAGTCATCGTGGTCACCCAAAAATATTATAGTCACCTACATTGACATAATAAGAAAATTAATTTTATAAATAAGGTGGGTATTTTACAAATTAAATACAAATAAACATAATAAAAACTAATTTAAAGAATGAATTTTGATTTTTATGGTATGTATTGGGTAATATTATGTCTTATGGAAATTTTAAATTTGTATACAGGCTATTAGAAATATAACCATGTCATTTTTAACATGAGAGTTGGAATAATGAAGTTATTGTTATGTGTAAACCTAAAAATAGTTATATATGTAAATAAATTCTAAAATATCGATGTGAAATTACTATAAATGAATATTTAATGTAATTAATATAATATTTTAATTGGTCAAACTAAAAATAAAGTTCAAATTTTCGTAATGTTTTTTATCTTAGGAAAACATTAGTTGTTTTTTTTCAATTAAAATGTTAAATTATCCCCATTTACATATTTATTTTTCAAAAATTTGTTAAAAATTTAAATTCATCACATAAAACAAATTCATGAGTGATTTCATATAATATTTTGAAATGGATTATTTTTTGGATGAATATTAAAAAATCAAATTATGCCCGTAAAATCAATTTTATAGAATCAATTTTATCTAAAAATGACTTATTAATTTTAATAAAGTGTTACTTGGCCTAAAAGATATTTACTATTTTAAATATTTCATGTTAAATTTATAAATTTAATTTTAAAAGAAATAATTTTATTTCCAATTTATAAATTGTATTTCAATTAAATGAAAACCTATTTTCAATTATCTATTATTTATAATTTATTCCAATGATATATTTATTTTCTATAAGTGTTTATAGGTAGAAAAATTAATACTATTAGTCAAAAAATCATTAATATTCAATTTCATGAGTTAAAATTATAATTAATTCAATATTATGTAAAAAAAATCATATCCACCACCGATAAATATTACCCTTAATATCCCATATATTTTCACTGCTGTAACTTCTTCATTTTCATAATTTCTTTCAAAAAACACTTCTAGACCTATTATCCTTACTTTTGAGGATGTCATCTCCAAATAACCCAATGTCTGGATCCTTAAGTAGTATGCCAAAGGTGTTGTCTCAAAGATGAATGAAACTATTTTTATAAAATATTTTTATTTTAATTCATTATAATTTATTATCACATAAGATTATAAATATAAATTTTACTTGTAAAAAAATGTTGAAAATTTTATAATTCCCATGTATTTAAATAATTATTGTCACATATTGATTTTTCCCTTTTCTGTATTTCTTTTTTTTACAATATTTATATATTGTTTTCTTATATTTCTTACATGGATGGAATTTGATGCATATTATAATATATATTTCATGGAAGTCTTTATATATTATGTCATTTCATAATTTTAATTTTCATTACTACTTTTGGATCAATATTTTTTTAGTGTTAATGAATATCGAAAAACAATGATATTAATATTAAAACATAATGGCCAGCAAAACAACCCAAAAAAATCTTACCTTAAAAAATTTCATGACACTAGTTATGCCAAATTTGTAAAAAATAATGAATTATGGAATCTTTTAAAAGTTTAAAAGTTAAAAAATAACTACCTTTACACTTTAGTATGATATTAAATCTTTGGAAAAAGAACATTGACACTTACTATCACAATAATGAAATATTGGAATCATGGAACAAACAAATTTTAACAATTGACATACAAATATAAAAAAAATGAATGATAAATGATTATAATTGAATAATTATGAATTTAGTAAATATGTATAAAGATCTAAATATTATAAATAATAAATAAATTTCTATTATTTGGGTGGGTAAAGGACATTTTTGATGAATTGAGACTTGAGGTTGGGGATTTTATTCTAAATTCCCTTTCACTAAATTATATTTCCCATATTTTAGGTATTCCATATCATCTTATTTAGAACTATCATATGAAATTATCCTACTATATTTACTTTTTCATAATGAGATTTATATGTCCTTATTAATATTTCCTCCTTCATTGTCCTTTATTTTATTACTCAAAAAATTTATATCAGGTTTTATTCTAAATACCATTTATTTTAATATACAAGTTTACTATTGAATATATTATAATATGAATTTTATATTTCAGCCTATTCATTTTTTATAGTGGTTTTACTATATACATTTTTTTATTACATTTCTATTTATTAACATGAATAATTTTCAGACTATACACAATGATGTTGATAAAGAAAATTCTTTCTTTCAAATTCTCTGGTTTGGATTCAAATTTTCATTTTTCACATCTACCATACTATTTATTGAATATACATCATTTATTTAATGGTTAAAATATTGATTTTTACATATGATTTGAGATTCACTTTTTCATTTATATAACTTCTTTGTCCTAGTACCCCCTCACGTGATTGAGTTATCTCACAACTTGACCTAACGATCCACCATGTATGCCATAAGATTCAAACTAGTAGTGGGGGTGTAAGAAATACAGTGGTAAGAATATAACCTATGATATTGAATTTCAATAATAGTGTAAATCCATTTAATATTCAACCATGAGAATTGTGGAGAATAATTGAAAAGCCAAAATAATTGAATTATCAATGATAAATCATCTGATTTATTAATGTATGAAAATCTAAATTACATGTTAAAAGTAATACCGTAAAACTAAAAATAGAATCCAAAAAACATATCTAGGACGCTATTTCTGAACCCCATGTTTGGTCCCATTTCCATGATCTAATCCCATAAAGAAAAATTTAAATTCCAGTATTAGGCCAATGGACCTTGTCCAAACCTGGATGAAAAATATCTTAATGGGTACCAAATGGAACCTAATTTTTTATTGTGTAATAATCAATTGGATGACTTCCAAAGTGTCTGAAAAATCTAGACTATTAAAATAGGGTATGAAATATTATGATAAATAGGGGAATTAAATTATATATCAATGAAAAACATCAATTTAAACTACAGACCCATGAGGTCTTAGTTGGAACTCGAGATCAACCAACCTTACTTCAACATGATACTGAATTCCTTTATCCTTCTAACATAGTGTTCTAAACATAAGGAATAACATGTACAACTCATCATCTCTTCACAAAAGGAATTCCATGTATACCCCAATATCCTATCTAGCTAGGAATTCCATATCCAACCCAATATTAAATCTAGGAAGGAATGCCGAATCTATCTCATAATTTTCAGACATAAAGGAATTTCATGTCCCATATATTATTTCAGAAATGATGGAAGGATATATCTAACATATAATTTAATCCATGATGGAATTCCATGTATGAATAATTATTTCAACTAATTTGGAATTCCATGTCCAATATATAATTTCTTCCAGTAAGGAATGAAAAGATCATCCTATAATTTTGGCCATAATGGAATTCAATGTCCAACCTATAATTTCATTATGGGAGGAAATCCTTGTCCATCCCACAAGTTCATCTAGACATTAAGTGACAAATGATTCATAACAAGAAACAAATTCAAAGAAATATATTTATAATACAAGACACCCACATTCCAAAAATGATATGAAAATATTTATTTCTTAATTCATCAATGATCCAACTATAGTTCTGTTGGATACATTTTCCATGTTAACTCTAGGAAAAAAATACAAGGTAGACATCAATTTATTCTATGTTATTAATTTCCTCAATAATTGTAACTATTCTCATTTCACAATTCATTTATGAAATTTTTTCCATTTTTTATATTATCGTATCCCTATATCATCATGAAATTATTCTAAAAAAATTACATAAAAAATCTCCTTATTTTATCCCATGTAATTTATTCTCAATCCAATCACCTTGTTTACAAAGTTAATACATTTACTCATTAACCCATGTTCTTGATTCAAAATTCAAAATAATTAAAAAAATTATACTAGACTAAACCAATTTCCAATTAATCAAGTGCATACTGTTTCTTTCCATTCATCTTTAAACAAATAGTTAATTGTTGTCACATGCCTCAGGTGGTCTCCACTCCCAGTCTCAACACCAACAGATCCAATAGGGCCAGAGGGAGTTCAATGCATATGTTTCCACCAAATAAGTTGGATACCAATTTGGTTTCGTTACACACACAACATGCTAGAACAATCAAACATTTATCTTATACTATAAATAAATGAAAATAAAATTAGTGAGTTGTTCTAGACCACCCACCTCAAATGCTAATAAGTAGAAGAAATTCGTCATTGACTAAGGTAGATATAGGGTACTCATTCATTCCCTTCAATAAACAACAAGAAAACACTATTATTTTAAGAAATAAATCCTAGATCTAGGTTTGGTAGTCCTGAACTTTTTTTTATTCCCAATGGAAAACTAATTATGTGAGAAGTGGAAGAAGAACTACGATTCTTACCTACAATTTTGAGGGTTGGAACACCAAGATATAATCTAATACACCATTGGATAAAAGAGATATACCAAAATCTCTTATTGGATGGTGGTCATTTGAGATAAAGGGAGAGAGTGACATTGGAAATGAAAGCCATGGACTTTAAAAGAATATTTTTTTCCAACAAATTCCTGATGTGAATTTGGATTTCACATCATGAATCCTCATATTCACACATCTGTTGAAACCCCATTGCATCATATTTAAAAACCAAAAAACTACTTTACATCATGGATGAGATCTTAAATTTTTAATTTATTCTTCCTTGAAAAACATTCATTCCCTGATTTAATTTCATGGGGTCTTTCAATAACCATTCAATTTGAGAAATAAAAAATCATGGTTTGAATTCATTATTTAATCTAGAATTCCCCTATCCTCTCTTCTTCACTCTAAAAAACTCTAAAAACCCTAATCCAGTATAAGGGATTAAATACTAAGGATTGAATGATTTAACTAAACACAATGTGATTTAACTGAAACCATAATGGTGAAAGTATGTGGGAAAAATATGGGTTCTTATAAAATTTACTCCATATGATAGCTTGCCCTGATCTGGGATCCAAATAATTAGTTTGGGTTATCGATGATGATGTATTACCTTTGCAATCACATGTCATTCTCCCTCTCCATGTAATCTCCCTATATATGCATATAATTACACTATACTCACACTAGAGGCACAATATTCTATTAGATATTCTTCCCACTATGCTCCACGATATGGAACAAATGTTCCATAAATGAAGAATCAATATCCAACTCTATGTCTTTCAAATAGATCATGTGATAAGTGTTGGGATAATATTTCTAATGTTGAGTCAATAAGGTTTTCCTTATGACTTTTCCATTCCTTCTTGTTTTGAAAATCACAAACACCTTATCTTTAAGGAAAATTGCTTTTATAAGGAAAATCGCTTTTATAAGGAAAATTGCTTTTATAAGGAAAGTCTCTTTTATAAGGAAGATCACTTTTGTAAGGAAAATTATCCTTATCATATTTTCATTATCTATATCCATATATTTCTTAAGTATAATAATCCGATTCATTTCTATATTCTTGGAATCGTTTAAAACTTTGATATGAAGCATTCTGTTTTAGGATCCGAATTCTAGATGAGAACTGTAATGAAGTTCCACTCCGAATTATGGATATGAAATCTGATAAAGTTCTACTCTGAATTCTGGAAACGAACTCTGAAAAAGTTATACTCCGAATTCTGGATACGAAATCTCATGAAGTTCGATATCGAAATCTAATGACGAATCCTGATTAAGAATTCTCATTACGAATTCTAATGACGAATTCTCATTCCGAATTCTCATTCCGAACTCACCTATTAAACAGAATCTGATTATCTTTGCTTTATACACTCCGAAATTATTTAGACTCCGAATATTATATTTTGTTAGACTCCAAACTTTCATTTTTCTTACACATTTATAATTTGTCTACTCTTTGACATTTTGTTTACACTCCAAACCTTCACTCTGAACTTTTGTGTTAGACTTAAAATGATGTCGTACTTTCTGTTACACTTGTTTTGTTATAAAATGATGTCGTCTATTCTATTATAAACTAACCGTTGGTTAAGTTACATGTGTACAGGTCCCTCCGATTTTTAAGGGAAATATGACCGTTGGAAAGGAGGCCGAAATTACCTATAAATAGTATCTCATTTGAAAGAGCTCACAACAATATAGAAGTTGATCGATCTAGAGACCACACACTGCTAAGTTGATTTCTAGAGAGAGAAATCTTTTCATGCCTTTTGCATACTGAACCGCTCATTCAGTTTTTTCTTCGTGCGACTCCGAATGTTGGTGATTACATTCGAGGAATTCCAGAGATAGGGAGACAGAGGTGCCGACTACCTTGAAGTTCAAGGGCTTCCTTGCTGAGGAAGACAGAGGTTCCAACTACCTTTAAGTTGAGGGCTTGCGGGGATAACAAGATAGAGATTCTGATATTTGTATCGAGGGCTTACCCTGGTGTGGGTAAGACAGACTTTCTTGAAAGTATAAATCAAGGCACCTTTATCTAAGGTTGTTGGATACCCTTCTCATTGGGTTAAAAGACTTATATCTTGTTACTTTTAGTTTTACTACCTGTTTGTTTCCGCTGCACATTGTATTATAAGGAAAGTATAACTTTATTATACTTCCCTACTTGTACTCTGTTTCATTTAGATTCTATACGCTTTAAGGTAGAATCTCATATTGTAATCTTTAGTTATGTTTCAATTTCCGGATCCATATTTCCGGAACCTACTTTCAGAATCTCTTTCCAGGTTTAAGCAATTACATAGAACTTGAAGTTTATAACTTCATTTATTATTCCGTTTTTTTTAATTGGTGTTAGAGGTGTTGAGAATTTGATTAGTTTTACTTTGTTAAACTTATCTCTTTCCTTTGTTAAAGGAAATTTTTAAAGTATACAATTCAGCCCCCCTCTTGTATATTTAGCATCTACATTATTATTTCGATCCTACAATTGGTATCAGAGCAGGTTTCTGAAATACTTATACTCAAGAATATGTTTTTCTTGTTCATTTTTCTTTATTCTTCATACTTTTTTAGAATGTTCCTTGTCATTCCGAACATTTTCATTCCGAAACATTGTCATTCTGAAACATTGTCATTCCAAACATTGTTATTACAATATTTTTCTATTAACAAGTTTGTGTGCCGAATGTTATTTTAAGTATGGCAGGAGTTAATGTTGGTTCCATTGATAATCTAAATCCTACAAGACCACCAATCTTTGATGGTAATGATTGTGAGTACTGGAGAGATCGAATGAAGACTTTTGTTATCAATACTGGAGTGGATAACTTTGTTATGCTTAATGGTGATTATAAAATTCCTGATAAGGAAGTTAGAACTTTCACTAACCAGGAAAAGCAAGAGTATCAACTCAATTATAAGGTACGCAGTACTCTACTTTGTTCAATGACTAGAAATATATATAGCCAAATTTCTTCTTCTGAAGCAGCTAATTGTATTTGGAAGAAGATAGAGGATACACACTTTGGAACTTCTAAAGTGATTGAGACTAGAAGAGTTATGCTTAGAGCTGAATACCATGGCTTCAATTTTCCTTATGGTGAACCAATATGTAAAGTTCAACAAAGATTTATGACTATAGTCAACAGTTTACAGTCTATGGGAGAGAAAGGGTTAGATGATGAATCACTTGTGGATAAGATAATTGATATTATGCCCAATGAGTGGGAATCAAAGAGAACTACTATAGATCAGAACAGGAAGGTCACTAAAATTTCTCTTGATGAGTTATTTGGAAATCTTCTCCAACATGAAACCAGAATGAAGAGAGATGCTGACAACATCAAGAAGAAAAATGGAAATGGATTTGTTGCTTTTACAACAACATCAAATCAAATGAAAGCTAAGACTCCAGAGAGAGTAACCAGAGCCAAGTCTAAGAAAGTTATTTTCCAATCCGAATCTAGTGAGAGTGAAGTCCTTGAAAATGAGTTAGAAAATCTTGCTCGAAGGATGAACAAGATTTCCAGTCAGAGAAATTTCCAATCCAAGTATAAGAAAAAGGAAAGGAAAGATAAGAAAGATGGAGAAGTCACATGTTATGAATGCAAGAGAGCTGGAAATATTAGACCAGATTGTCCTTTGCTCAAAAAGAAAGAAAGGAAAGAAAGGCATTCAGACAGGAACAGAAAGAAGTATTATAAAGCCAAAGCTAAGAATGTTTTGAAAGCTAATGACACCTGGAGTGCCAGTGGTGGTGACTCTTCAGATGAATCTTCTGATTATGAATCTTCAGGACATAGAAATCTTGGTCTTATAGCCAGATTACCTATTAAAAATCATTGTTTTATGGCTAAGGTACGAAATGCTGAATCATTGACCAATGTATCTTTAAATTCTAATGATAGTAAGTATTATAACTCTTCTGATGAAGAATCCTCTTCTGATGAAGAAAATACTTTACCTACTTATGAAGAAGTTTCTTGGTTTGCTGAAATTCTTGAAATTGAGAATTCCAAACTCAATAAGAAACTTGATAAGGAAAACTCTAGTAATTCTATTCTTACGAAATAAATATCAGATCTTTCTAAAGATCTTGATAGAAAAATGCTGATTTTTAAAGTATTTCAAAAAATCTTGAGGAAGTAAATTCTGAGAAGAACAAACTTTCTAAAGAGTTAGAAAAAGTAATTTCTAAGAAAAATGTTTTCGAGCCTAGCTCTAGTTCTAAAACTAATGATTTTGAGGATAAAAACTTGATTATAAAACTCAAGTCCGAAATTTTTTCCTTAAAGAAGTGTTTATCAAAATTTACCCATGGTAAGGAAAATTTTGATAAAATGTATTCCCAAATACAACCTTTAAGAAATAAATCCGGATTTGGTTATACCCATGCAAGAACAATTTTTAGTAACAATTATTTTGTTCCTCAAAGTGCGCCATTTTGTACCTAGTGTCAATGCAGTGGTCACTGGGTAAATAATTGTTCATTAAACAAAACCCAATCTCTAGGATTTCACAAAGCTTATTTCTCTAAGAAGATGTTGGTACCTAAAATTTTGATATCTAGAAATCTCGGATCCAAACAAGTTTGGATTCCGAAAGTCTAATTCTCTTCTTGATTTCAGGAAAATAAAGAGAGTACCTGCAACAACACATGGTACATGGATAGTGTATGTTCCTGACACATGACAAATAACAAAAGCTATTTTGAAAATATTATCAAAACGAAAGGAGGAAAGGTAACTTTCGAAGATAATGCTAAGGGAGAGATTGTTGGTATTGGTAATATTGTTCTTCTAGGTAAAACATTTATTTAAAATGTTCTTTTTGTTAAGGGTCTTAAGAACAACCTCATTAGCATATGTCAGTTATGTGATGAATGTTACCTTGTTAATTTTTGGAATGATAAGTGCTTAGTTCACAATTCCAAGTAAGAATTTATTCTCTCAGCCTATAGGCATGAGAATGTTTACACCTTAAATTTAGAAGACCTCAGGAGCCAAGATTTACCTTGCCTAAGCGCAATGGAAGATCATTCCTGGTTATGGCATAGAAGACTAGGTCACTGTAACCTTAGAAACTTATGTAAACTCTCTAAGAAGAAACTAGTTAAGGATCTACCAGAGCTTAGATTTGATTCTTCTAAAGTTTGTGATCCTTGTCAATATGTCAAGCAACATAAATCTAGTTTTAAATAAATCGGTGAAGTCTCAACAACTAATGCATTACAGTTAGTGCACATGGATCTTTTTCGTCCAACACAAACTGGAAGTATTGGAGGCAAATACTATGTGTTTGTTCTAGTTGATGATTACACTAGATTTACTTGGGTTTATTTTCTTGTAAAGAAGTATGAAGCTTTTTCTTATTTCAAAAGTTTTATATCTCAAGTTAAAAATGAGAAAAATCTTCCATTGAAAACTATTCATAGTGATCATGGAGGAGAATTTCCAAATTCTGATTTTGAAACCTTTTGTAGTAGAAAAGGTATTACTCACAATTTTTCAGCAGCTAGAACTCCTCAGCAGAATGGTGTAGTTGAGAGAAGAAATATAATTCTTCAAGAGATAAGTAGAACCATGTTGAGTGAATATTCTATAGCTACACATTTCTGGGTTGAAGCTGTAAGTACTGCTTCCTATACTATAAATCGAGTTTTGATTAGACCTTTTCTTAATAAAACTCCTTATGAGTTATGGAATGGTAGAAAACCAAGACTATCCTACTTCAAGGTTTTTGGTTTCCAAGTATTTATTTTGAATACTAAAAATAACTTACATAAATTCACACCAAAATCCGATGAAGGAATTTTCTTAGGTTATTCCACAACTTCTAAGGCTTATAGAGTTTTTAATAGAAATACTTGTACTATTGAAGAAACAGTACATGTAAAGTTTGATGAGTCTGATCCTTTTGTTTTTAAACCATCCCAGCCTACATCCTTGGATGTGTTTTCAAAAACTAATTATCAACCTTTGATAGAAGATCCTTCTGATAAGGAAAATGTTCAAGAAGATACTTCCGAAACATTTACCCCAGAAGACTTTCTACCCTATGTTGATGAACATGATTTTCAAAACCCAAATCAGGTGTTTCTTAAGAATCATCCCAGTGATAGTATCATTGGTGATGTAAATCAACCAGTAAGGACTAGAAGTTCCTTATAAAATGAATTAGAAAATCTAGCATTTGTTTCCCAATTAGAACCAAAAAGCAAGGATGAATCTTTATGTGATGATGATTGGATCAAAGCCATGCAAGATGAACTAAATGAATTTGAAAGGAATAAAGTCTGGACTTTGGTTGAAAGGCCTAAGGAAACTTCTGTTATTGGAGTAAAGTGGGTCTTCAGAAACAAATGTGATGAAAATGGAGTCATAGTAAGAAATAAAGCTAGACTCGTTGCTAAAGGCTATAATTAGCAAGAGGGAATAGACTATGAAGAAACCTATGCTCCATTAGCTAGACTTGAATCTATCCATATTCTACTTGCCTTTGTAACATTCTTTAATTTTAAACTTTTTCAAATGGATGTGAAATGTGCTTTTCTTAACGGTAATGTCCAAGAGGAAGTTTTTGTTGAACAACCTCCTGGATTTGAAGATACAAAGCATCCAGATCATGTTTTTAGACTTACCAAAGCTCTGTATGGTCTTAAACAAGTCCCACGAGCATGGTATGATAGACTCACTGGATTTTTTGCTTCAAAATAACTATGTTAAGGGAAATGCAGATCCAACCATTTTTATAAAGAAAGATAAGAATTTTTTTTTGATAGTTCAAATTTATGTTGATGAAATTTTATTTGGTTCAACTCAGCAATCTTTAACAGACTCTTTTACAAGTCTAATGAAATCTGAGTTTGAAATGAGTATGATGGGTGAGTTAAATTTTTTCCTTGGTTTTCAAATTTCTCAAATACCAAAAGGAATCTATATATCTCAACATAAGTATATTAAAGATCTTCTCAAAAAGTATGGTTAAGACAACACTAAGAGTATAAGTACTCCCATTGGTACCTCAAACTCTTTAAATCCTGATGAAGCTGGGAAACCAGTAGATCAAACATCTTTTAGAGGTTTGATTGGAAGTTTACTTTACTTAACAGCTAGTCAACCAGATTTAATGTTCTCAGTATGATTATGTGCAAGATATCAATCCAATCCTAAAGAATCCCACTTAAAGGAAGTAAAAATAATTTTTCGCTACCTTAAGGGAACCATGGATCTAGGATTATTTTATACTTCTGGAAATGATTTTGTTCTAAAAAGATTTTCTGATATTGACTTTGGGGGATGTAGAATGGATAGAAAGAGTACATCTAGAACTTTTCATTTCTTAGGAGATTCATTAGTTTCTAGGTCCTGCATGAAGCAACATTTTGTAGCACTTTCCACTGCTGAAGCTGAATATGTAGCAGCTGGAAGTTGCTGTGCCCAAGTGTTGTGGATGCAACACACACTCACAGACTATGGCTTGAGTTTTACTAAAACTCAAATTTTGTGTGATAACACCAGTGCCATTGCCTTAAGTAATAACCCTACACATCACTCACGTGCAAAACACATTGATATTAGGCATCACTTTCTTAGGGATCACAAATTAAAAGGAGATATCATTCTTTAGTTTATCGGAACGCAAGATCAACTTGCTGATATTTTCACAAAATCTTTGCCTTCTGATAGATTTGAATACATTAAACAGAAGTTAGGAATGATAACCGTAAGGTAATTTTTCTTAATTAACTTTCTATTGAAAAATTCTCCTTACAGAAAAAAACTACTTTTCATATGGGGAATACATTTGATTGTTAGAGTAACTAAATTTTTCCAAGGTAGTTTTTCAGATTTTTCGGAACTAAATTTCCGGAATGGAAATTTCCGGAACTGAAATTTTCTAGAATGGAAATTTTTGTATTGAGAACTTCTAGAATGGAAAATTTCGTACCGGTGTTTCCGTAATGAGATATTTGTACCAAGACTTTCATAATGAATTTTTCGTTTTTATTATTATTTTCGTACTGGGTTTTCCGCACTGAGTTTGTTTTTCATAGTGACTTTTGTGAACTATGTCTTTTCATAATAATGTTTTTTTTTCTTTTTTTTCTCTTCAAGAAGAATGTTACCCATTACGAATAATCCTCCTAAGCTAATCCTAAAGTTATAATTTCCTTACTCAGGTTTTTGTAATCATACTTTACTTGATGGTATTTTCTTATATATTTTTTTCGGATTATAGTTTTCTTAAATCATTGTTTTAATAAAAACCTCAAAAGATCGGATTCAAGTTTTCTTGAGAATTGATTTTCAACCATCAGATCTGATCTCAGTTCTTACAACTGTTCAATCAACCGAGGAAGATGAACCGTTATATCGTTGCCTATATAAAGGGGACCCCAAATGGTCGTCCCACATCGGTTTTTGAAGCTCCAGCATCCTAAAGCTCTGTCTCTCTCTTTTAAGGCCGTTCCGATATTCAGAATTCTCCATTCCGAACTTCTCAGATGTCTTCAGATCTGAATGTTTGTGGAAGTAGCTTCTCAAGACATGTCTTCCTCTAAGCTTATTTCCAAATGGTTAGTTTATAGAGAAAGTTTGGTTCATCTTGATTTCTTCAACAAATATGATTCTCTTATATCCAAGAACATAAAGATTAACAAATGGGAAGATGTTGCTGCATCTAAGCCTGGAAATCAAGATGAATTATATTCGGAGTTTCTTGTAGAGTTCAATGAGACAGTTTCCTTCTTTAAGGAAGATGGTAGGGAGAAATTTTCGTTCAAGTCTTATGGCAAGACTTATAAGCTTTCTTAGGTCAATGCAGCTAGCTTGGTAGGGCTTACTTATGAAGGATAAGCCGAGTTCATTTCTCATGTTTTACCAGATTCAAAAGGAAGCTTCAACAGGGAAAAGGCATTGGAAACTCTCGGACTGGCAGATGACAAGGCTCCGAATATTTCTACTTTGTCTACGAATTTTCGGATTCTAGAATTATGGGTACAAGGTTTTATCGTACCGAGAAAGGGTGACAAAGACAATTTAAAGAAGAGCGAGATCTATATTCTAGATTTTCTGATAAATCTAAGGAATTTTAATTTGATGAGACAGATTCTTATCACCATTGAGAATGTTAAGAAAGGGAATTTGAGAGCTCAGATCATAATGCATCCAGCAATCATCTCAAAGTTAATAGTCCAGTTCCTTGAGTCTTTCAAGGAGGCTCGCAAGTCTAAGCCAAGAGTTTGCAAAATTATGTTGGTGAGTGATGGTACTCTCAAAAGGATGGATGCTGCCTTCGACAAGAAGACTGGTGAGTTCTTTGATCTACCAGTTCAAGAAGAAGTGGTTCCAAAAGTTGCTGAACCTGAATCTTCTAAGCCAGTGAATAAGAGAAAGTTGACTGAAGTTGAGGTTGAAGCAGGGAATCCCAAATCTAAGGAAGTTCATTCCGCACCTCCAAAAACGAATAAGAAGAAAGATTATCCTGATGAGGTAGTTGCTAAGTGGAGGGAAATCAAAGAGAAGAGAGTGCAAGGGGAGCCTCCGTTTGGCTTGGATCCTACGGAGCCTAAGGACTTGAAGGAAAAAACAACGGATGAGCTAGAAAGAAAAATGAAAGAAAAGAAGCTTAAGAAGAAGATGTCTGAAGCTGAGGTAGCTCAGACTTTGTTGAAGTTTAATGAGATGGTTTCCGGAAACATTCCCATTCTGAGAACTTTTTCTTTGGAATCTCTACCCGAGACTCTAGGAAGAAACCATGTCACTCCGGAAAAGGCAGTTGCTAAGCCTATTGAGGAAGTTGAGCAGATTGAGCAAGTGGAAGAGGAAGAAGCAGTTGCTGAAGGTAGTGGTGAGACCATAGATATTTTGAAGCAAGTAGACGATTATAAGGGGACACCTTCGGAACATTTATCGCTCCGAACTTCAGAAGATGAATCATCTAAGTTAGTCTCTCCAGGGAAGGATGAGGATAAAGGAGAACAAGAAGTAGCTTATCATGTAGAGGAATGACAACTTCTACATGATATTTCTCAAATGGAGAATGTAGAGGGTGGTGCTCAAAAAGTAATTGATGATGAAGACAATGTTGTTCAAGTGTCTGACAGTGAAAAGAGAACTCCGGAACATGACTCCATTCCAAAGAAGGACATGGGAAAGAAACTTGTTGTTGATACCCTGAGCTTAGTGGCTGTAAACAGAAGGGAATTTGGTAGTTCCTCAAAGAGAAAGCTTGAGAAAATTGAAGAAGAAAATTCTCCAATCAAAGTCTCGGATTTGGAGTCATCTTCGTTGGGGCATGACTTTGTTGTTCAGTCATTAAAGAAGTTGGTAGGTTCTATTCAGACCTTCTCAAGTATTGATTCAAGATGCTAGATGCTCCAACATTATTTGAATCAGAAAACAGACTCCGTATCCATGGTTATGGAAAAATGTGTTGAGATGGAGGCTCTGTTCAAAATTTTTTTTGTCGGCTATGAAGCCCACAAAAGGTCTTGTAAAAGAATAAATAGTTGGTCGAGGAAAACTGTAGAAGAGATGAGGCTCTTTGATGAATTCCAAGATAATGTTAAGGATGATTTTGAGACAAAAGACAGGAAGCTAAATGAACTTACTCCGTCTTTTGAAGAAAAGTTAACAGGTGAGAAGAATTCCTGGATTCAAGAAGATAGAGATCTGAATGGGAATCTGAATTCTGTAGCTCAAAACTGGAGGTATGAATGGGATCATCGGATTGATTTTGAAGAGAATTTGTTAAAGCAAGAACAAATCTTGAAGGCTTAGGAAGAAAAGATTAAAGCCCGAGAAGAAAATATTGAAGCTCAAAGTGCAAGAATAGTTGTGTTAGAGAAGCAAGCTGAGGAAGACCATAAAGACTTGAAGAAGATAAAGACTATTCTTAAGGGTCTCATGGCGAAGGAAAAAGATCCGAAATAGACAGATCCAATATTTGGTTGTATCTTAACTTCCTTGTTTTTTAACTTTCAAACTTAATGAAAATTGTGCTTGCTCATCTCTTTTGTTGTTGTAACTTATTTTTCAGGTACTTTATTATATTTTCCATTCCCTCGAATTATTTTTGAAAATCACAAAGGGGGAGAAGGAAAAAGAACCCTAACAAAGGGTGATAAAGAAAAAGAACTCTAATAGAGTTTATCTAAGGGGGAGTTTTTTTTCATTAAAGAAGACATTCTTATTCTTAAATATCATTCCGGAAATCTAGAATACGATCCTTAGAGTTTCAAAGCCTAAGGGGGAGTTAGTCGTATTCATCAACATCCATAAGCAAAGGGAGATAAGCCTTAATGTTTTCTTTCTTCTTAGACTTTCTTTTTCGTAAGGATGTTTGTGCTTTCCAAAAAGGGGGAGATAGTTGAGTCAATATGGTTTTCCTTATGACTTTTCCATTCCTTCTTGTTTTGAAAATCAAAAACACCTTATCTTTAAGGAAAATCGCTTTTATAAGGAAAATCACTTTTATAAGGAATATTGCTTTTATAAGGAAAGTCTCTTTTATAAGGAAGATTGCTTTTCTAAGGAAAATTATCCTTATCATATTTTCATTATCTATATCCATATATTTCTTAATTATAATATTAGTATTCATTTCTATATTCTCGGAATCGTTTAAATCTTTGATATGAAGCATTCTGTTTTAGGGTCCGAATTCTGGAGGAGAACTGTAATGAAGTTCCACTCCGGATTCTGGATACAAACTATGATAAATTGCAACTCCGAATTCTGGATACGAACTCTGAAAAAGTTCTACTCCGAATTTTGGATACGAACTCTCATGCAGTTCAACATCAAAATCAAATGACGAATCCTGATTACGAATTCTGATGACGAATTCTCATTCCGAATTCTCAATCCGAACTGGCCTATTAAATAGAATCTGATTATCTTTTCTTTTTTACACTCCAAATATATTTAGACTCCGAATATTATTTTTTTTAGACTCCGAACTTTCCTTTTGCTTACACTTTTATAATTTGTCTACTCTTTGAAATTTTGTTTACACTCCGAACCTTCACTCCGAACTTTTGTGTTAGACTTAAAACGATGTCGTACTTTCTGTTACACTTGTTTTGTTATAAAACGATGTCATCTATTCTGTTATAAACTAACCATTGGTTAAGTTAGAAGTGTACAGGTCCCTCCAATTTTTAAGGGAAATATGACCGTTGGAAAGGAGGCCGACCTTGCCTATAAATATGAGCTCATTTGAAAGAGCTCACAATGACATAGAAATTGATCGATCTAGAGACCACACGCTGCTAAGGTGATTTATAGAGAGAGAAATCTTTTCATGCCTTTTTCATACTGAACCGCTCATTCAGTTTTGGCTTCGTGCGACTTCGAATGTTGGTGATTACTTTCGAGGACTTCTGGGGATAGGAAGATAGAGGTGCTGACTACCTTGAAGTTCGAGGGCTTCCTTGCTGAGGAAGATAGAGGTTCCAACTACCTTGAAGTTGAGGGCTTGTGGGGATAGCAAAACAGAGATTCTGATATTCGTATCGAGGGTTTACCCTGGTGTGGGTAAGACAGACTTTTTTGAAAGTATAAATTAAGGGACCTTTATCCAAGGTTGTTGGATACCCTTCTCTTTGGGTTAAAAGACTTATATCTTGTTACTTGTAGTTTTACTACCTGTTTGTTTCTGCTGCACATTGTATTGTAAGGAAAGTATAACTTTCTTATACTTCCCTACTTGTACTCTGTTTCATTTAGATTCTATACGCTTTAAGGTAGAATCTCATATTTTAATCTTTAGCTAAGTTTCAATTTCCGGAACCTACTTTTAGAATCTCTTTCCAGGTTTAAGAAAGTACATAGAACTTGAAGTTTATAACATCATTTCTTATTCCGTTTTGTTTTCAATTTCTATTAGAGGTGTTGAGAATTTTCTTAGTTTAACTTTGTTAAACTTAGCTCTTTCCTTTGTTAAAGGAAAATTTTAAAGTATACAATTAACCCCCCTCTTGTATATTGAGCATCTACATTATTATTTCAATCCTACATCTAATAGTATGAAATGTGAAACACATATTTTAGGGTGTCATAACACTACAGATGAGAAAACATTACACAACTAGATTTACCATCCCCACCACCTTAAATGGCTCAACAAATGAGGGAACTATCATTTCCTTTTTCAGGATAAAAAACTTCCCCAACCATGGAGAACCAAAAAAAAAAGACAATAACTATGACAACCCTGATCTTTGTTACACACTAAAACATGATTTATTACATAAAATTCAGTTGATACAACATGAAAGATCGAAAGGTCTAGTGTCTTTGGGGATTTGGATCATTACATAACAACTTAAAACATGACATACAACATATTTATTGAAAACTTCCTTTACATGACCACTACATTCCCTCGTACTTAGCATTGAATGGGATAACCAGAGGACATACATAAGAAAAGTGTGAGCTATAAAGCCCAGTAAGGGAATAAACATGGAGTAACATGAGTAATGCAATAAATGTTATAAAATAAGCATATCAATAGAGAAAAAGAGAATCATAAACATAAAATCATGATTAATCATAATAATCATAACATGGAAATGTGGAAACAACACTTAACACGGAATTAACATGAGCCAAGGCTCATTGCACATGGAGCATGAGTAAATCCTCATTGCACATGAAGCATGTGTAAAACCTCGTTACACTTGAATTATCATGAGTCAACACCCATTTCACATGACGTATCATGATACTATACTTTACCCAATGCATTAGAGCTCTATAAGGGCACACCCTTCTTAATCATTTCATTTCACGCATAAGTGTGCCACATGGATCATATAAAATGGATTCATAAAACATCATCATTTATTCCACAATAAAGGATTTTATAATTAATAAATGAAACTTTATAATCAATAAGTAAATGTTCATAAAGGTGAATACCCTTGATAGATAAATGGGCATGGTATTCAATACAAAATGACATTGACTTGGAAAATCAGTGCAATTTCGGCAGCATAACAGCCTGACATAAGAATTCATAAAAATGGTTGATTAGATAGAAAGGGGTGTATCATCATATTTAAATTACATGGACAGTATGGGGGTCATATAGATACATGTCCCAAAAAGTTTAATGGAATTTAGATTCATGATACAAAATAATTTCTAGAATGTAAATGAGGTGAGGGAAATTCCTTTTAGAATTTTGGCATAGTAAAGGGTGTACATGGGAGGAATTTAATGAGAGATAAAGGGGTATCCCATCATTCAAACATAAAGTGGAAAGTATGGGGGTGGTGTGAAAAAATACCCCAACATTTATAATGGAAATTAAAATGGCATAACAACTTAATGAAAATTGGACAAAATGAGAAAGGAAGAAAAAACCTTACTTGGAAGTGTTCTTACAAATGCTTGAGAGAGGCATATTGGGATCTTGGGGCACCTTGGGAGGACTCTATAGAGAGTAGGGAAGAGGTTGGACAAACTCCAAATGCATTTAGTGAGGATAAAGTGGGAGGTTGGGTGGGTTTATATAGGGAAGGTGAGGAAATTCATTATTGTTTAGGTTTGGGACACCTCACATTAAACTAATCCAAACCACAAACCAGCCCATGGTTTTTCCCATGGTTTTTGGAAAAGGGATGTGGGAAACAATATTTTATAATGCCAAAGTCCTAACTTCTTAAAATAATGTGTTTGCTTATGTAGAGGTGAGTCACACTCCCAAGGAAAACAATTTAAAAAGACAAGATGTTTAATAAGCCTTAAAGGGTCCATTAATGCTTTTTAAAATAAGTAAAACAAACCAAAAATCACAGTATCATAATGGTAAAACATATATTGGCCGAACATAAGGCTTATAGTATTTTATTACAACACTATTGGGTCATTATGATGTCATAAAACATATTATATATTTAAATAGTATTTAATTTTTACACAAAAAATTTGAGTGTCTCATAAAATCATGAAAAATTCACCACTAGATAATTTTGATGTCATGATTCCAAAAATATTATTTATTTTATATAATTTTTTTAAATATGTTAATTTTCACTTTTCAAAATAAAAACCAACATTTATCGAAAATTCATGGGTTTGGACAAAAATGGCTTTCAAACCTTAATAAAAATTACGATTGCATTTATAAAATTATACAATCATTTATATTTAATAAAAATTAATTTATATTAATAATAATATTTTATTAAAATATTATTTAATTCAAAAATCCATTAATTGATCAAAATATATTTCTTAGTTGAATATTAACTAAAAATACAATTTATGCTTTAAAAAATATTTACAAGGTATCAAAAATAACATGAAAGTATATTCATTATTATATAAAAAAATAATGTACATAACCATAGTGCTATGGTCTTGTTACATAACCCCTTATAACACCTTCATAGGACTGAAGATTAAGGTGTGTGATGGTGAGAGACTCTTGGGGTGGCTTAGATAACATTGCTCGGGTGGTAATCTCTATTAACTTCCACTTCTCTCATTGGAGGTCCCGCTCAAGATTAACCTATTGAATCTCATCTTGGGATTGGTCAAGAGAAAAGCCCAATGACACCACCTCTTTTCCGAGCTCCAACAAATGGGCTTCGTATGGGGCACGTCTACTGGATGAGGCCATCGCTTCTTTTGTCTGGGTAAACCGGATTCGTTAAAGACCTATATTTATACTAATCATGTGATCACTGTTCAATGGCTATATTAGCAATGATCACAATTCTTAACATAAAACCAAATAATTTTAAATTTTATATAAACATTTTACATAAAGAGGCATTTAATTAAATCAATAGGGATTTCCATTAATGAAAGTTTGGGTCGTTATAATCTTCCCCCTTAAGAAATTTTACCCTCGAAATTTACTATTCCTACACTAAAACAAATGTCGAAAACTCTGCTTCATCACTTCCTCCAATTACCATGTCGCTTCTTCAAACGTTTGGTTTCTCTATAACACCTTGAAAAGGGGCATTATCTTATTTCGTAGAACTTTTTCTCTACGATCTAAGATCTCCACTACTTGCTCCTCATAAGAAAGATCATCCTCTAACTGTACCACATATGAAAAGAGTACATGTGAAGGGTCTGGTATGTACTTCATTAGGATGGATACATGAAAGACATCATGTACTTTTTCCATGGTAGGTGGAAGTTCTAGTCGATAGGACACAACCCCGGCATGATCACGAATCTTGAAGGGGCCTATGTACCTTGGACATAGATTCCCTTTCTTTCCAAACCTCATGACCTTCTCCCACAATGATATGTGTAGAAAAACCAAGTCTCCATATTTAAACTCAAGGTCTCACCAACAGTTATCTGCATAACTCTTATGTCGACTCTGGGATGATTTGATATGATTTTGAGTGGTTTTCACATTCTCCACCATTTCTTTGACCATTTCTGGTCCAAGCAGCTTACACTCACCAACCTCGTCCCAACACGCTGGTGTTATGCACCTTTTCCCATAAAGGGATTCATATGGTTCCATTTGGATGCTCGAGTGGAAACTGTTATTATAAGATAACTCAACCAGAGGAAGATCTTGATCCCATAATACTTTAATGTCCATTGAGCATGCTCTCCATATATCCTCAAGTGTTTGTATAGTCCACTCGGATTGGCCATCAGTTTGAGGATGATAGGCCGTACTGAAGTTTAGTTCAGTATTCAGAGCACGTTGAAGACTCTTCCAAAACCTAGAGGCGAATCTTGGATCTAGATCAGCCACAATAGATAGTGGTACTCCATGAAGCCTTACCACTTCCCTGATATATATCTATTCCAGTTGATCCAATGAAAAATCCTACCAAATGGCAAGGAAGTGTGCAGTCTTTGTAAGAGGATCCTCAACAACCCATATTTCATTATTTCCTTTGGATATATTCGGAAGTCCAGTTACAAAGTCCATGGTGATGTTCTCCCATTTCCATTCTGGTATGGGAAATGGTTACATCATCCCCTTAGACATCTGCCTCTCTGCCTTCACTTGCTGACACACCAGACACTTTGATGTATATTCAGCGATATCCTTCTTCATATTATCCCACCAATAATTCTCTTGGAGATCACGATACATCTTTGTGTTTCTTGGGTGAATAGAGAAATTTGAGCTATGTGTGTCATCCAAAAGTTTCTTCTCTAGCTCTGGACTTGATGGAACACATAGTCTTTTCCCAAATCTCACAATTCCACCTTCATTAACATTAAACTCTATGGATTTCCCTTTTCCGATAGCTTCCACTTTTTCTAGAATTAACACATCTTTCTTTTGAGAATCCTTTATCCTTTACAAAAGTGATGGTTGAACAATCATTTGTGAAAGGATTGATGATGTTCCCTTATTTATGATTCCCATGTCTATCTTAATCAAATAAAATAAGATTGGATCCTTTTCAATTCTCATCAATGATAGAATCGTTGGGTCCTTTCTACTTAGGGCATCCACCACCTTGTTCGCTTTCCCAGGGTGGTAATGGATTGAGCAGTCATTGTATTTTACCAGATCTAACCATCTTCATTGGTTCTTATTAAGCTTCTTCTATGTGAATATATATTTAAGACTATTGTTGTCAGTATATATCTCCCATTTCTCCCCATAGAGATAATGTCGCCATATTTTCAAGGAAAATATCACAACCGCCAATTCCAGATCATGCATTAGATAGTTCTGTTATTGAAACTTCAATTGCCTTGAAGCATAGGCAATGAATTTTTCATTTTTCATCAACACACATCCCCGGCCCTTCTTCAAAGCATCACTGAATACCACAAAAAGTTCTCCACTTGTGGGTAAAGTGAGAAAGGGCGCAGTGATAAGCCTCCTTTTCAACTCCTTAAAGCTTTATTCTCATTCATCACTCCAAGAAAACTTTACTCCCTTCCGAGTTAGCTTGGTTAGATGGTTGGAAAATCATGAGAAATTTCTCACAAATCGTCGATAATATCCAGCTAACCCCAAGAAGCTATGGATATTCGTTACCGATTTGGCCTCAGCCATCCCTCAATTGCATCTGTTTTGGAGGGATCCACAGATATCCCATTACTTGTGATGATATGGACCAATAATGAGACCTCCTTCAACAAAAACTCACCCTTGCTATAATTTTTATAGAGATTCTCCTTCCACAAGGTCTCTAGTACAGTTCTTATATACTCTTAATGATCCACCTTAGATTAGGAGTATATCAGAATATCATCTATAAATACTACCACAAATTTTTCGAGGTAATCTCTAAAGACTCTATTCAAAAATTCCATGAATATTTTTGGAGCATTAGTGAGTTTGAAAGGCATTATTATGAATTCATAGTGCCTATATCTTGTATGAAAAGTAGTCTTGGGGATATCTTCCTTCTTCACCCTTAATTGATAATATCCCGACCGCAGATCCACCTTGGAGAAGTATTGTTCTCCACGCAGCTGATCGAACAAGTCATCAATTCATGGGAGATGATACTTGTTCATTATTATGATTTTTTTGAGCTCAAGATAATCGATGAAAAGGCGCATTGACCCATCCTTCTTCATGACAAAGAGGACTGTTATACCCCATGGTGAAGCCCTTGGGCGTATAAACCCTTTATCCAGATTCTCCTATATTAGTTTCTTCATCTCTTCAAGCTCCACAACATCTATTATATATGGAGTTTTAGATATTGGAATTCCCCAGGTATAAGTTCAATTAAGAATTCAACATCCATTCTAGGAGGAAGACCGAGCAATTCCTTGGGAAACACTTCAGTGAATTCCATACAATAGACATGTCTTATAGGATGGTTTCCTCCTTAGAATCAATCATATGAGCTAGATATGCATGCTAATAGGGTAGTAATATCCAAACTTGAGATAATGGAGCTAAAGAAGATTCATCTTCCTCCTTTCACTTGTAAAGAATCAGGGGTCGATTCTCCACATGAAGAGTGATTTCCCTCTCACGGAGATTTATGTTGGATATATATAAGGAAAGCCAATCCATGATAATAATTTCATCAAATTACACCAGATGGAGTATGATGAGATTCTCTAGGAAGTTAAATCCATAGATTATGACAGGGGAGGAGTTATTTTCATGGGATACATTAATTTCCCCATTTTCCGTACTCACCGATATCTTCACTTCCATGATTTTTAGTGGTGTTGGGATTGTTCTACTAAACTTTATGGTTATAAAATAATGCATAGAACCTAAATCAAAAAGTATGTTCTCTATTATTGAATGAATAAATTGTGTACCTTTCACCACTTCATTGTTGGGGTTCACTTTGGCATTAGTGATGGAAAAATCTCACCCTTGCTGCCTTGGAGGTTGTTGGTTGCCTCTGAAAACCCTTGTCTTAGGGAACTAATTTCCAAGATTCCAAAGTTATTTGTAGTTGTAGAAATGAACAATGCATTGAGGTTCAAATGGAGCATTCCTCTCCCCTGTTGTAGCTGTAGGTCTTTCTTGCTGACAGTTTACAGCTAGGTGCCCTTCTCTTCCACACCTAAAGCATTTCCTCATCCCCTTCAGGCAATTTCGGGGGTGCTTATTTCCGCACCTTTGGCATGTGAGGTGCTGGGTATTCTTAGCGCCGTTCAATTTACCCATCAGTCCTCTAGAATTGAATTCCACCTTACGCTTATTGTCCCCATGATACCTCTGAGATTCTCCGATCTCCATTTCATCCTTGGGGGCATATCAGAAAATTTCCTCATAGCTGTCGAAGTCACGGATTTCCAGTGCTTTCCGCAGGCTAGGTTTCATCCCACCAAAGAAGCAGTCAACCTTGAATTCAGGGGTAACGACAAATCCAGAAGCGTATCATGAAAGCCTTGTGAAGTTTTCCTCATATTCTCCAAAGGATTCATTGTATTTTTTGCTTGAGGGAAAGGAAGTCCCTTTCCATCTTAAGTTGGAGGGTGTGCAGAAAATATTTATCAAAAAACATCTTCTGGAAATCCTTCCATTCCAACCAATATCCTCCTCCTTAGGCTTCATATTTTTGATCAACGTCCACCATTGATCAACTTCACCCTCCATACGAAAAGTAGCTAGGAGAACCTTCTCTTTTTCAAAACATTGAAGGATGGAGAAGATATTTTCAATGGAGTTGATCCATTATTCAGCAATTGAGGGATCAGTTGATCCATTAAAAGTAGGTGGCCTTTGTCTCATGAAGCTCTCGATAGGGACTTTTTATTTCTTTTGGGGGGGGGGGGTTGAACGTTCCTATTGACCCATTATTCTATTGAAAGATTGAGTAAGATGAGAGAGAAGCATGAAAAAGTTCGCGATTCCCGCTCCCATTGGATTGGGTATCTCATTAGTACAATCATTACATTGATCTTCACATCTGCTGTTAGCCCAATTCCTCCTATTACCAGCCATTGGCTGGAATAAAAGGAAATTTAGGGGTAACACATAAAGGTTAATATAAAGACAAAACTGATGACTTCTAAATAACTCTTATTTCCTTAACATATGAATCTATTGGCTTCAGTGTATGTTATCCATGATCTACTTTCTAATATATATTCTTAGGGAATTGTTTTGTCCCTTAATAATGGTTCATACTAAGCTAGGGAATTTACCAAACCCTATCCTCAAAGAGTGTCGTAACCAAGAGTGTAGCAAGGCTCATTGTCGTGCACCAGTTCCCATTCGAGTCTAGCTCAAAGCGGTGTTTTCGGGTTTTACCCCTAGGATACATCTGTGCCAGTGCCGCCTCTACCTGCTCGTATCCAGACAGGGATGTATTTTCTTGATAAAACACTTACTAAATAATTAACACAACATAGGGATGTTTTTATTATACGTAGTCTTGTCTCTAAGGTTTCACTAGGGTTTTCTAATTCTATTCCCAAAAATAACTAAACCTCTATCTGATACCAACTATGACAACCCTGATCTTTATTTCACACTTAACCATGATTTATCACATAAAATTCACTTGATTCAACATAGATGATTGAAAGGTCTAGTGTATTTGGATATTAGGATCATTACATAACAACTTAAAACAAGAGATACAACATCTTTATTGAAAACTTTCTTTAAATGACCACTACATTCCCTCGTACATAGCATTTCATGGGACAACCTGATGACATGTATAAGAAAAGGGTGTGCTATAAATGTAACATCCCAAGGTTTTCTAAAAATAAATTGAAAATGCTTGAAATTTTGTTTAAGGTATATATTTATAAGTATCCTTTAAACATAATTTTATTTCTTCTATGTTTTGAATTTCAAGAAACTATCATCTAGAATTGTGTTCAGTATGTTATTTCGAGTCTGATAGAACAAACTTGTTTTTTTGGTGAATAGTAACATGCCCTTATCAATAGTAATATGAATAGTAATATGAATAGTAATATGACCTCATGAATAGTAAATAATATTATTATTTTATTTTCCCATGGCAATAGGATAATGGGATCTTAATTAATTTTCCAATGTCACATAAAACTAATTGCACTTCAATTTTGTTATTTTTCGAATTAAATGTGACCTTTTTTAAAATTAAATTAATAATATTTAGAAAATTATTTTTGAAAAATGGAGTTCATTTTTGAATTCTACACGTCGAAAAATGGTTGGGGTAAATTTTTGGTATTTTTCTGAAACTCTTGAATTTTCGGTGAATAGTGAAATACGGTAAAATACCGTATAATCAATTTATCAGTAAAAATGCACTATTTATGACATCATAAGTGATGCAAGGCCACTTGCCTCGAAATCACATGATATTTTCACTAATTAAGGCCACTTGATTCGAGATTATTCATAGTCTTGATAAAAATATTATAATAATAATTAAAATAATCTAAAATACCTCCCCTCCTCCACTATAAATACCACCCTCACTCCCCTCTTCCTCCCACACCTCTCAAGCCTTGAGCATTGTCTAATTTCTGCCAAATTCCCTCCTCAATCTTCTTCCCCACGTCCTAGAGCTGCTGGTCTCACCAAAAGACCAAAATCAAAGCCCTTAAGAAGGATCTCAAGGAGAAGAGATCAAGAGGTAAACATCCTCTTTCATTTTCATTCTTTCCATCCATTTTATGTTATTCTCTTCCTTTCCCTTTGTCTTTTGTTGGGATATTTCATTAAATATTTTCCCTTACAGTCCAAATTTTGTATGATTGATGAGATATTCCATTCCTCTCATCAATCTTGTTTTTATGAAATTTTTAGAGGCGCCGTTAGGCTGCCGAATTTTTTGTAAGAAATTTCTCATGTTTTCTTTATTTCATGATTCCTTCCACTTCTTTCTTCACCCCCTCTTATCCAAGAGGCATGAAATCTCCAGAATCATGTATATTCTGGATGTTTTCATGTTTATGGAAAATTACAAATCATTATTCCTCTCCTCTTTCACTTATTTAAAGAATAAAAAAAACATTGTCCATTTGTGTCGAATTACCGATATCGTGGACGATGTATTTTCAATTTCCATTAATTATTTCAAGTCTGGTCATGAAACCATTTATATGGTTGAACCAGGTTATAATATATGTTTTATGAATCATATAAGGTTCTGTAATTCTGTTGTACTCATGATTCAAACTTATAAGACTAAATGAAATTGTAATTATCAAAGAACCACTTAAATTATCTAAACGAACATAATTAATGTTTTAACTTATAAATCATCATCATATAAGGCACCAAAGTGATGAATGGTATAATTTATGGTACTGGAGTTATGTAACTAATACTCCACTCCAATTCTGGAGTTTCACTTCTAATCAACAAGAACGATTCATCATGAACCGATCGTGAAAATCACAAAAGACCTCACCCAAAATAATGCAAGGAACAAAATACTAACAAATAAGGGGTGAAATGAGGTTATGAAATGACCATATAAGATGTTATAAACATGAACACGTTTCTTTAAAATCCTATTAACACTCCTTTAACCATTATACAGGAGGTTCAAACAATTTTGAAGTAGGACAAGCCCAAGGTAAGGGAATTCTTAACCCGATTTCCATTCTTTGGGTTAACCTTCTACTTTATAATTTATGTGCTATTTAAATTGTTTGTGTGATGGGTTCTGTTTATATTATGTTTAATTATGTGTATTTACAGAGTATATACATATTCCATCCACTCAATTAAGTATCACTTCAAGTATATGATGTTTATACGGGACTTTTCTTCTAAAATCCTCTTTTAAAATTCTGTTTTATAAGATTCAAAGGCAATGTTTTTATGCTATTATTTATGTTGAATGATTATGTTTTGGCTATTGGGCATTGTTTATGATGAAGGGTGGGACCTATATTTCCCTCCAATGCATTGGGTATGAGTAAGTTGGTGGTCGGCCGTATGGTTACTCCAAGTGTAACTGTGATGGTTACACAAAGTAAGGTAGCCGTGAGGGTTACAAATTTTAAGGTAGCCAAGATGGTTACAAGATTATGTAAGTAATGCCCCAATATACCTTTATGATTATAATTATGTTTGTATGGATCTTGTGTAAATCTCATGTTACACAAAGTAAGATTTTATGGGTGTAAATCATGTATTTTAAAAATGTTTTCATATGTCTTGTGTATTCATGGACTAATGAGATTTTTCCTTCTTTTTGATACCTTACTGAGCTTTTGTGCTCATCCCAAGTTTTTAAATGATTTTTCACAGGTTAATGGATGAATAATACAAGGAAGGAAGACATGTTAAATGTTGAATAATTGTCAAGGAGTCTTGTTTTATGTTTTAATGATTTTTATTCTGAGGAAAATGGAAACTGATTTTATGGTATCCACTATGTAACAATGTGTAATGTTATGAATATTTTGTCTTAATTCTCTAAAGCTCTAAACTTGAAAAGATCCTCAATGTAAAATGAAGTGTTTTCTTGAATAAATTCAAGATTATGTATGAAATAAGTGCGGGTCCTTATAGTTGGTATCAGAGGATGGTTTAGATGACTTTAGGGGTTAAGGTGATGCTAATAGAAAACCATAAATAATTCTCACCCTATGTTTAATTTGTTATAGCATTTAAAGATTACCATGTTGCTTCATCTAAGAAATGTTTGTTTAGAATGGTTGTCCGCAGAAGGAACATGGATGCTGAAGAGGATAGGCACCGACAGAATGACATCCTTCCTGATCAACAGCCCGGAATGGTAGGGATTGGAACCGAGCAGTTTGTGACAGTAATGGCTCAGCTAACACAGGAAATAAAGGGTGGTGGCATCCATGCAAGAGGACAAATAGATGTACCCCAACGGAACATGACAGTGGTGGAACATTTTGTGAGACAACATCCTCCTGCATTCAGTGGATCTTCTGACCAAGTGGCAGCAGAAGGATGGATTAAGGCCCTTGAAAAGATATTTGATGTTATGGGATGTTCAGACAATCAAAAGGTAAGTCTTGCCATTTATCGTTTTGAAGGGGAAGCTGATCAGTGGTGGTCAATGGTAAGGAATATCAGGGGTAGAGAGGATTTTGATGCCTTAGTATGGGATGAATTTAAAAGTCTTTTTCTTGAAAAATATTTTCCTAAGGTGGTGCGACTTAGAATGGAGAAACAATTCCTTGAACTGAAACAAAAGGAGGAAGATTCAGTGGCTATGTACGAGGCGAACTTCACCCGACTGGCGAGGTATGCTCCGAATCTTATTCTGGATCTCGATAGCAAAATCAACCGCTTTTACTCAGGATTGAAGCCAAGGTATCGAAGGGCGTTGGCCTCCCGTGAATTCAAAAGTTACGAGAAACTTGTCCGATGTGCTGAGAGGGTAGAGATGGAGTTTGCTGACGATCACATGCAATTTGGAAACAAAGAGAAGAAGAGGTCAAATTGCAATGCAATGGGTAAGAATCAACCAATGAAATCTGATGGTAAGAAAATACAGTTTCCAGTATGTGAAAAGTGTGGCAAGAAGCACCCTGGGGAATGTCTTATCAAAACTGGGAAGTGTTTTAAATGTGGTAAGTTTGGACATATGGCCCGAGATTGCAATGAAAATGATCCAAAGACTAATCCTGATAAGCAAACTATAAAGTGTTTTAAATGTGGTGAGATGGGTCACTATGCAAATGCCTGTCCAAAGAGGGATCCAAATGATGCAAAGAAGCCAGACTACAAGCAGAAAGGTGTAGTGAGATCCTTTGCGACTACGTCAGCAGATGTTGGGCCATCCAATGAAGTTGTATCAGGTACTTTGTTTGTTCACTCAGATTTTGCTAAAGTTTTGTTTGATACGGGGTCTACACATTCCTTCATCTCTGAGAAATTTTCTAGTAAATTGGAAATATCACCTCAACAAATGATACCCGAACTTGTTGTTAAAACACCAGGGGGAAATGTTATAGCAAAGAGGAATTATAAGAATATTTCTATTGTGGTATGTGGAAAGACTTTACCTGCAAACCTTGTTGTTTTACCCTTAGTCGAGTTTGAAGTTATTCTGGGGATGGACTGGCTTTCTGGTTATCATGCTAAGATTGACTGTAGAGCTAAAGAAGTTGTTTTTCAGAAAGAGTTTCGGTTTGTATACAAGAATGACCCCATACAATTGATAACATATCAAGAAGCTGAGAAACTACTGAAAGATGGAAATGAAAGTTATCTAGCTCATATTGTTGAAAACAAGGGAACTATTCAAATCAATGATGTGCCAGTGGTAAATGAATACCTAGATGTTTTTCCTGAGGAGTTACCCTGTGTCATACCTAAACGAGAAGTTGAATTCACAATTGACTTAGTTCCTGATGCTAAGCCAATTTCAAAACCCCCATATCGTATGGCTCCAATAGAACTTCTTGAATTGAAAAATCAGTTGCAGTATTTGCTTGTCAAAGGTTTCATTCGTCCCAGTACTTCACCATGGGGAGCCCCTGTTTTGTTTGTTAAAAAGAAAGATGGTTCCATGAGACTTTGCATTGATTATAGAGCTTTGAATAACATCACTGTTAAAAACAAGTATCCTTTGCCTCATATTGATGACTTGTTTGATCAGCTCCAGGGAGCTCAGTACTTTTCCAAGATTGACTTGAGATCCGGATACCATCAGCTGAAGGTGAAGGAGGATGACATCCCGAAAACAGCCTTTCGTACTAGATATGGGCATTATGAATTTGTTGTTATGCCATTTGGGTTAACTAATGCACCTGCTGTATTCATGAATCTTATGAATAGAGTATTTCATGAGTTCTTGGATAAGTTTGTGGTGGTATTTATTGATGACATTCTGGTTTTTTCTAAAAATAAAGAGGAGCATGAAAAACATCTAAGGGTTGTTTTACAAACTTTAAAAGAAAAGAAACTATATGGAAAATTCAGCAAGTGTGATTTTTGGTTGCAACAGATTTCTTTTCTTGGGCACATTGTAAATAAGGATGGAATAACAGTTGATCCTGCCAAAACAAAAGTAGTTGATGAATGGCCAAGACCCACAAATGTTACAGAGATTCGTAGTTTTCTGGGCTTAGCAAGTTATTACCGACGCTTTGTTAAGAACTTTGCACGGTTATCTAGCCCAATAACTAAGTTAACACGGAAAGTGGTTAAATTTGTTTGGACAGAGGAATGTGATGTTTGTTTTCAGGAACTAAAGAAGAGATTGGTGAATGCTCCAGTTTTGGCCTTACCTTCCCGGAATGGTGAGTTTGTCATCTACAGTGATGCTTCTTTGAAGGGACTTGGTTGTGTTTTGATGCAGAATGATCAGGTAATTGCCTATGCCTCGAGACAACTTAAACCTCATGAGCTGAATTATCCCACACATGATTTGGAATTGGCAGCTGTGGTTTTTGCTTTGAAAATATGGAGGCATCATCTATACGGAACCAAATGCCAAATATATACTGACCATAAAAGTCTTAAGTATATATTCACTCAGAAGGAATTAAACATGAGGCAGAGAAGATGGCTAGAACTGATAAAGGATTATGACTGCACGATTAATTACCATCCTGGAAAAGCAAACAAAGTAGCGGATGCCTTAAGTCGGAAAAATCATGCATCATTAACCATGCTACGTTTGGAACGTGATCCCTTGATTAATGATTTGATAAATTTTGGCTTGGAAGTTGTTGGTGCAGGGAATATATCTGTTTTGTTTCAGGTTTCAGTGCAGTCTTCGTTGTCAGACAGAATTATGAAAGCGTAGAGGGAAGACTGTGAGCTACAGAAAAAGGTAGAATTGGTTAAAATGGGTAAGTTTCCAGAATTTAATCTTGATAAAGATTGTGTTTTAAGGTTTGGAAAAAGGTTGTGTGTGCCTTGTGATTCCCAGCTGAAGAAATAATTGTTGTGTGAAGCTCATAGTTCTCCATTTTCTGTTCATCCTGGAAGTACTAAGATGTACAGAGACCTTCGAGAGTATTACTGGTGGAATGGGATGAAAAGAGATATTGCTGATTTTACAATGAAATGTTTGACATGTCAGCAGGTTAAAGCAGAGCGACAGTTACCGAAGGGGATGCTTCAGCCTTTGCCGGTGCCAGAATGGAAATGGGAGAATATATCCATGGATTTTGTGGTGGGACTACCAAAGACTTCTCGAGGTAACAATGCGATATGGGTTATTGTTGATCGGCTAACAAAGTCTGCTCATTTTCTTTCTATTCGAGATACAATGACACTAGATCAGCTTTCTCGATTGTACCTCAAAGATATTGTCAGGTTACATGGAGTTCCTCTTTCCATTGTGTCTGACCGAGATCCCAGGTTCACTTCTAAATTTTGGAAGGGACTTCAGAAGTCTTTGGGCACAGAGTTGAATTTCAGTACAGCTTTTCATCCTCAATCAGATGGGTAGTCAGAGCGAACGATTCAAACTTTGGAGGATATGCTTCGAGCTTGTTCAATGGACTATCAGGGAAGTTGGGATCAACATCTTTCATTAGTTGAGTTTTCTTATAATAACAGTTTCCATTCCAGTATTCAGATGGCACCTTTTGAGGCCTTGTATGGAAAGCAGTGTCGGACTCCTGCGTTTTGGGATGAAGTCGGTGAAAGAAAGTTGATGGGGCCAGAATTAGTAGAAGAAGTAGCTGAGAAAGTGAGGATGATCCAGCAACACATGAGGATAGCTCAAAGCAGGCAGAAAAGTTATGCAGATAACAGAAGGAAAGACTTCTCTTTCAAGGTAGGTGACCATGTTTTCCTTAAAATATCTCCTTGGAAAAGTGTGATGCGTTTCGGTAAGAAAGGGAAACTAAGTCCACGGTTCATCGGTCCTTTTGAAATCTTGGATAAAGTTGGAACAGTTGCGTACCGCGTAGCTTTGCCTCCGAGCTTGTTTCAGGTACACAATGTTTTTCATGTTTCGATGTTGAGAAAGTATGTTCCAGATTCATCACATGTCTTGAGGCCGGAAGAAGTTCAGCTAGCAGAGAACCTTTCTTATGAAGAAAAACCGGTTCAGATTCTTGATCGAAGAGAACAGGTATTGCGGAATAAGGTAATCCACCAGGTAAAGGTTTTGTGGAGAAACCACATGGTTGAAGAAGCAACATGGGAGTCTGAAAATGCTATGAGGGAAAAATACCCTCAGTTGTTTAATAAGTAAATAAAATTGCGAGGACGCAATTTCAAGAAGGTGGGGATAATGTAACATCCCAAGGTTTTCTAAAAATAAATTGAAAATGCTTGAAATTTTGTTTAAGGTATATATTTATAAGTATCCTTTAAACATAATTTTATTTCTTCTATGTTTTGAATTTCAAGAAACTATCATCTACAATTGTGTTCAGTATGTTATTTCGAGTCTGATAGAACAAACTTGTTTTTTTGGTGAATAGTAACATGCCCTTATGAATAGTAATATGAATAGTAATATGACCTCATGAATAGTAAATAATATTATTATTTTATTTTCCCATGGCAATAGGATAATGGGATCTTAATTAATTTTCCAATGTCACATAAAACTAATTGCACTTCAATTTTGTTATTTTTCGAATTAACTGTGACCTTTTTTAAAATTAAATTAATAATATTTAGAAAATTATTTTTGAAAAATGGAGTTCATTTTTGAATTCTACACGTCGAAAAATGGTTGGGGTAAATTTTTGGTATTTTTCTGAAACTCTTGAATTTTCGGTGAATAGTGAAATACGGTAAAATACCGTATAATCAATTTATCAGTAAAAATGCACTATTTATGACATCATAAGTGATGCAAGGCCACTTGCCTCGAAATCACATGATATTTTCACTAATTAAGGCCACTTGATTCGAGATTATTCATAGTCTTGATAAAAATATTATAATAATAATTAAAATAATCTAAAATACCTCCCCTCCTCCACTATAAATACCACCCTCACTCCCCTCTTCCTCCCACACCTCTCAAGCCTTGAGCATTGTCTAATTTCTGCCAAATTCCCTCCTCAATCTTCTTCCCCACGTCCTAGAGCTACTGGTCTCACCAAAAGACCAAAATCAAAGCCCTTAAGAAGGATCTCAAGTTGAAGAGATCAAGAGGTAAACATCCTCTTTCATTTTCATTCTTTCCATCCATTTTATGTTATTCTCTTCCTTTCCCTTTGTCTTTTGTTGGGATATTTCATTAAATATTTTCCCTTACAGTCCAAATTTTGTATGATTGATGAGATATTCCATTCCTCTCATCAATCTTGTTTTTATGAAATTTTTAGAGGCGCCGTTAGGCTGCCGAATTTTTTGTAAGAAATTTCTCATGTTTTCTTTATTTCATGATTCCTTCCACTTCTTTCTTCACCCCCTCTTATCCAAGAGGCATGAAATCTCCAGAATCATGTATATTCTGGATGTTTTCATGTTTATGGAAAATTACAAATCATTATTCCTCTCCTCTTTCACTTATTTAAAGAATAAAAAAAACATTGTCCATTTGTGTCGAATTACCGATATCGTGGACGATGTATTTTCAATTTCCATTAATTATTTCAAGTCTGGTCATGAAACCATTTATATGGTTGAACCAGGTTATAATATATGTTTTATGAATCATATAAGGTTCTGTAATTCTGTTGTACTCATGATTCAAACTTATAAGACTAAATGAAATTGTAATTATCAAAGAACCACTTAAATTATCTAAACGAACATAATTAATGTTTTAACTTATAAATCATCATCATATAAGGAACCAAAGTGATGAATGGTATAATTTATGGTACTGTAGTTATGTAACTAATACTCCACTCCAATTCTGGAGTTTCACTTCCAATCAACAAGAACGATTCATCATGAACCGATCGTGAAAATCACAAAAGACCTCACCCAAAATAATGCAAGGAACAAAATACTAACAAATAAGGGGTGAAATGAGGTTATGAAATGACCATATAAGATGTTATAAACATGAACACGTTTCTTTAAAATCCTATTAACACTCCTTTAACCATTATACAGGAGGTTCAAACAATTTTGAAGTAGGAAAAGCCCAAGGTAAGGGAATTCTTAACCCGATTTCCATTCTTTGGGTTAACCTTCTACTTTATAATTTATGTGCTATTTAAATTGTTTGTGTGATGGGTTCTGTTTATATTATGTTTAATTATGTGTATTTACAGAGTATATACATATTCCATCCACTCAATTAAGTATCACTTCAAGTATATGATGTTTATACGGGACTTTTCTTCTAAAATCCTCTTTTAAAATTCTGTTTTATAAGATTCAAAGGCAATGTTTTTATGCTATTATTTATGTTGAATGATTATGTTTTGGCTATTGGGCATTGTTTATGATGAAGGGTGGGACCTATATTTCCCTCCAATGCATTGGGTATGAGTAAGTTGGAGGTCGGCCGTATGGTTACTCCAAGTGTAACTGTGATGGTTACACAAAGTAAGGTAGCCGTGAGGGTTACAAATTTTAAGGTAGCCAAGATGGTTACAAGATTATGTAAGTAATGCCCCAATATACCTTTATGATTATAATTATGTTTGTATGGATCTTGTGTAAATCTCATGTTACACAAAGTAAGATTTTATGGGTGTAAATCATGTATTTTAAAAATGTTTTCATATGTCTTGTGTATTCATGGACTAATGAGATTTTTCCTTCTTTTTGATACCTTACTGAGCTTTTGTGCTCATCCCAAGTTTTTAAATGATTTTTCACAGGTTAATGGATGAATAATACAAGGAAGGAAGACATGTTAAATGTTGAAGAATTGTCAAGGAGTCTTGTTTTATGTTTTAATGATTTTTATTCTGAGGAAAATGGAAACTGATTTTATGGTATCCACTATGTAACAATGTGTAATGTTATGAATATTTTGTCTTAATTCTCTAAAGCTCTAAACTTGAAAAGATCCTCAATGTAAAATGAAGTGTTTTCTTGAATAAATTCAAGATTATGTATGAAATAAGTGCGGGTCCTTATAATAAAGCCCAGTAAGGGAATAAAAATGGAGTAATATGAGAAATGAAATACATGTTAGACAATAATCATATCAATAGAGAACAAGAGAATCATAAACATAAAAGAATTATTAATCATGAAAATCATAACATGGAAATGTGGCAACAACACTTAACAAGGAATTAGCATGAGCCAAGGCTCATTGCACATGGAGCATGAGTAAATCCTCATTCCACATGAAGCACAAGTAAAACCTTATTGAACTTGAATTGTCATGAGTCAACGCCCATTTCACAAGACGTATCATGATACTATACTTTACCCAATGCATTGGAGCTCTATAAGGGCACACCCTTCTTAAACATTTCATTTCATGCATAAGTGTTCCACATGGATCATATAACATGGATTCATAAAACATCATCATTTATTCCACGATAAAGGAATGTGGAATTAATACATGAAACTTTATAATAAATAAGTAAATGTTCATTAAGTTGAATACCCTTGATAGAGAAATGGGCATGGTATTCACTACAAAATGACATTGACTTGGAAAATCGATGCAATTTCAACAGCGTAATGGCGTGACGTAAGAATTCATAAAAATGGTTGATGAGAGAGAAAGGGGTGTATCATCATATTTACATGACATGGACATTATGAGGGTTATATAGATACATGTACCAACAATTTTAATAGAATTTAGATTCCTGATACAAAAGAATTGCTAGAATGTAAATGAGGAGAGGGAAATTCCTTTCAGAATTTCAGCATAGTAAAGGGTGTAAATGGGAGGAATTTAATGAGATATAAAGGGGTAAACCATCTTTAAAACATAAATATGGAAGTATGGGGGAGGTGAGAAACCATAACCCAACATTTATAATTGAAATTAAAAGGTCATAACAACTTAATGAAAATTGGACAAAATGTGAAAGGAAGAAAAACCCTTACTTGGAAGTGTGCTTCCAAAGCCTTGAGAAATGCTTGAGAGAGGATTATTGGGAGCTTGGGGCACCTTGGGAGGATTCCATAAATAGTAGGGAAGAGGTTGGACAAACTCCAGAGGATTTTAGTGAGGAGAAAGTAGGAGCTTGGGAGGGTTTATAAAGGAAAGGTGAGGGAATTATTTATTATTTAGGGTTGGGACACCTCACATTAAACTGATCCAAACCACAAACCAGCCCATGGTTTTTAACCATGGTTTTTGGAAAAGGGATGTGGAAAAAAATATTTTATAAGGCCAAAGTCATAACCTTTTAAAATAATGGGTTTTCTTATATGGAGGTGAGTCACACTCCCAAGGAAAAAAATTTAAAAAGACAACATGTTTAATAAGCATTGAAGGGTCCATTAATGATTTTTAAAATAAGTCAAACAATCACAAAATCACATTATTTTAATAGAAAAACATATATTGTCATAACATAAGGATTATAGTATTTTATTACATCACTATTGGGTGATTATGATGTCATAAAACACATTATATATTTAAAAAATATTTAATTTTTACCCAAAAATTGGACTGTCTCAGAAAATTATGAAAAATCTCCGTTGGGTAATTTCAACGTCCTGATTACAGAAATAATATTTATTTTATCTAAATAATATATTAAATATGTTAATTTTAAATTTTAAAATAAAAATTAACATTTATTGAAAATTCACGGGTTTAGACAAAAATGGCTTTCAAACCTTAATAAAAATTACGATTGAATTCATAAAATTATACAATAATTTATATTTAATAAAAATTAAATTAATAATAATAATAATAATTTATTAAAATATTATTTAATTAAAAAATCCATTAATTCATCAAAATATATTTCTTAGTTGAATATTAACTAAAAATACTATATGTGCTTTAAAAACTATTACAAGGTAACAAAAATAACATGAAATTATATTAATTGTTATATACAGAAATAATGTACATAGCCATAGTGCTAAGGTCTTGTTATATAACCACTTATAACACCTGCATAAGACCGAAGAGTAAGTTGTGTGATGGTGACAGACTCTTGGGGTGGCTCAAATAACATTGCTCGCGTGGTAATCTCTATCATCTTACACTTCTCTCGTAGGCGGTCCCGCTCGAGCATAACCTGTTGAAGCTCAACTTGTTCTTGTTCAAGAGCGAAACCCAATAATGCCACCTCTTTTCCGAGCTCTAAAAAATGGGCTTCGTATGGGGCGCGTCTACTGGATGAGGCTATCACTTCCTTTGTCTGAGTAAATTGGATTCGTTAAAGCCCTATGTTAATACTAATTATGTGATCACTGTTCAACAACTATATTAGAAACGATCAAAATTCGTAACATAAAACCAAAGAAGTTGACATTTTATATAAACATTTTACGTAAAGGGACATTTAATTAGATCAATCAGGATTTCTATTAATGAAAGCTTGGGTCGTTATAATAACCAACCTAAAACTCTATAGGTTTCCTATGGTGTCCTCTATAAGATTTATTCTAACTTTTCATAAATATCAATCACTTCATAATAAACTAATTATTCACATACATATTCTTCTAGAGACATAGTCCAAGGAGAAATAGATCACCTTCCACTTTCCAATAAAGATGATATGGGAACTAGCTTCCTTATAGGGATGTGCATGGATCCATTTGGATAAACGCATATATGATGTTATTATTATAGAAATCTATTATTTAAATATGATACTACCAAGAACCACTAAAATTAAAATCATTGGCTCATAACATATACTCTATAATCAACATCATCCACAATGATTGGTCATCGGTCTATAGATGGTAGGTCATACTAAAAATAACCTATGATGAAAAAGAATTCTGGAGGCCCTTCCTAAATACGGTTGTGAAACTGATATCTTGATCTGAAATTATACTCCCCAGAATACCATGAAATTAAACTATTTATAATTAATAAATACTATCCTTATCATCTATGGGGAATGTCTCACTAATAGGAATGAAGCAGGATGCATTTTTCAATAAATCCATGAACACCTAAACTACATTAATATTCATGTGTTTCCTGGGTAATCAAGTCATTATTTCCATGGTGACCTCATCTAACTTCCATTTCAAAATTGGAATGGGAGGGAAAACCAAGTATGTCTCTGATGATCTACCTTCATGTTCTTATAGTTGAAAATTTTTCTCTACAAATAATTCTACCTGATTATTCATCCATATAGTGCATTAATTCATATTTATATCATGATACATAATTTTCAAACCATGAGGTACCGCTCATTTAGAGTCATGGGATTACCTCATCAAATCCTTATGAAATCCTAGAGTAACCCATAATCATCCATTCAAAATAATAATATTTTCACTTATAAGAGACCATCATGATGGTTTCTCCACACCATATATGTTTCCCCTCATATTGGATCCATTTAGATTACATAACTTCTCTCTCTTGATGTTCTATAGAATCACGAGAATAATATATTACAATATCAGAGTCACCCACCCATGACAATACTTAATAATATATATATATATATATAATTTGTTTAATTATATAAGTCACTTAAAAATACTCATATACTACCTTGTCTTCATCTTATATCTCAAATCATTAGAAATGATGTTTCTCTTTACTGAAGTGTATCCCATCTCAAAGTCGAATTAAAAATGACAATCAACCCTCCCGCTCTAACCAAGGTTTAGTTTTTTTATAGGAAAATGTATAATTTGAGCACTTGTGATCCATGTGTACCAAAAAAATACCCCCCACAAGAAAATTCTATCAAACCCTTAGGGTGTGTACTATAACAAATAAATCCATATCTTGAGTAGGATAATTTGTCTTATTTGGACTCAACTACCTTGATCAATAAGAAACCACTCATCCCTCATACATCATAAATACTTCATGTTTGAATTTATATGTGTCATATTAAATGATATATACCATTCATGAAAATGTAAGGTATCGATTGGTATTGAGGCCAACATACTCTTCTACTCCTAGAAATCCATATCATAAGCATCTAACCAAAATACATCACCCCTTCCTTAGAAATCTTTGACATGGAAGCCACCATATGGGTGATGTCGTAGATAAAACCCTGAAAATATCCTACTATACCTAGAATGAAATGAGTTTAGAAAAAAAATATTCATTTATTCTCAATATACAATGGTTGAGGCCTTCTAGAGGTCCACTAACACTACAACATCTGAGAAAACAGACCTAATAAGTTCACTTTGTCAATATAGACACTTAATTTAAATATATTGGAATTATTCCAATTCCCCCTGAAAATCCATATGATGATATAAATAAGATCATAAAGATCATATAATTATTGGTAGTACCCATAGAATTCATCAATAAAAACTACCAAAAATTGATGTAGGAATGGATGGAAGATCTAGTTCAATAAGTACATGAATACAGATGGTGTTTTCATTGGACCAAAAGACATAAAAGCATACCCATACAAGCCATAACTTCTTGTCAATAATATTTGGGGTATATATAATGGTATTACCCTAAATTAATGGTCCTCTAACCACAATTAATTATAGGGGATAAATATGGAACTTATTATATGATTGATTACATGCACGATGTCCATAAGGGTTGAATGGTTCTTTGACATTATTTGGTTTATTTTATGATAATACCCATACAAGAATAAAGTCCATCATCCTTAATGTTAAAAAATCATGGTAGAAACAAATGGTAATGTATTATTCCATATGAATACCTTTTCTTCTAAATCTTCCAACAATAATTTCAACTCATACTGATTTATTAGTTACGTCTTGTAAGGTGGGATATAAATTGGCTCATCTCTTGAAAAAAACTCAACAGTAATCTCAATATTATTATTAGGATAAAAGATGTAGATTTATTTAGGAAATGGATCCTGAAAAATATTCCACCACTAGAAGATATGGGCTCCACTGAAACTCACCATCATCGAGAACAAGTCCTTCCATCTGAGTTGTCAGATCAATGCAATATGCACTGAATAGATCCTGTATGACTAGAGTAAAGATTCCATTCTCCCTGATGGGTATATCTACAATATCCAAAGTTATAAAATTCACTGTTCTATAATAATATTTGATATTATATAGGTATATAAAAAAATCCATGCAATGTATCAGATTCAATATTTCTATTTCTAGAAAAAAACAACCAAAAGAAAAAAAGAAACTAATTTAAATAAAACACTCTTTTTAGTGTCTAACACCATCTGATCACACCCCTAGTAGACTTCTGATAGTTATAACACAATTTAATATCTCAATATCAAAAACCAAACGGTTTTTAAATTGATCTGATAAAATGTAATGTGATTCTCCTATATAAAAAACATAGGTAAGAGAAGATGATACTATAATCATACCTATGATAGTGGAGGTTCATTTTCATGATTTCTAGAAGTAGACTATATTACATGCAGCTGCCAAACTCCTCTTCTATTCACTCTTTTCTGAATACCCTTTGATTCTCCCTCCACTTGGTATCATCACTCCTACATCAGGGTTTCATGTCCCCTAAATTGGCCTATGCATTGGTGGAACCCTAACTACCAGTATAATGAGGGGTAGATGAGTCCTTCCAAGATAATGGTTCCTTTCATCATCCACTACAACCACATTATAATTTATGGTCCTATAAAACATCTTTACATGGCCCACCATACCTCAACCATGATACTCTTCTACAAGGTAAGGAAATTGAGGTATCGTGTGGCCAGAAATACCATACTGACAATACTGCACATCGACATCATCATTAAATTACAGTAAATTTATGTGTTTTCTCTACATTCCACTTTCCTAGTGGTAACTATCGAAGTGGAACCTCTTTTATCTAATGAGAAACTACCTGGTCACCTAGATGAGAGGGAATGGATACCACTCCCATCCTCATATGGGATCCCATCTATGATGGGATTATGATTCATCACATTAGTATAGTATATTTGATGAAAGAGATTCACCATGGAATATTTCTAAAATAGAATCTCATCTTGGATACAATTTACCTTGAAACTTTCATTCACTGTCAATGGAAAAGAAAAACATTTTCAGTTGATGAATCATACACCAGTTTCCATCACATACATGCTCTCAAACACCAGTTTTCATAATATATGGATCCCTCTCATCCCTTAATGTCATGAAATATTAGTGGAATATGGACATCACCATGGTGTCCTTATAGGTTAGGTCCTCTTGTTTCCTAAATTGGTATAGGATATCCCACCAGTGCATGGATGATCATCACAACATATAAGTAGTAAACTCCACCCTCATATATGTTTGTGTCTTGTGCTGCTTAAATATTTTCTAGACTATCTCAAAATAGAATGCATCTTCCTAGGGGGACCCTCCCTATTGAAGATATGCAGGTTCTATAGTTGAAACTCTCTCATCAGGTATACATAAAATTTACATTAGGAGTAGTCTCCCTCTCCATCAATCATATGACCTATATGAAACATTTTTAAATCTTATCATCCATATGGTTCCAAAGATCAACAAGATGTTTTGGATGGGCTATGTAAGTATTTTTTTGATTTACACTCTCCTAGTACAAAAATTGAAGATGATGTAGAGGAATTTTCTCTATAAGTTCCCACAATATCTTTATAAGTCTATATACCCGATAAGATTAAATAGAAAATGTGAAAATAACAATAGAGAATAATTTTCTCAAGGATACTCTACACACAGAATATAAAATGAATTTATATATCAAAATGGATCCCATTTATTTCATCTTTTATTCAATAAAACATGGAACTTCATTTCAAAAATCAATAGGTTGATATATAATGCATATTAAATATGCCACTAACATGATCATTGTATGTCAATATAGATCCCTACATACCTATAATGATGCATTTATACTCATCTTATTCCATATAAATCTATGAGTAAAATCTCAATAAATAGTTAGACCACACAACATGTGAATATCCCATGGTCAACTGACATCAATTATATAACAATATAACAATATGAACAATAATACCATCTGAGGGAACTCAAGTTTTCAACTACACATTAGTTAATTACTCCCACTAGTGAGCTCTGTTGGGTCGGAGAAAACACGGGGGAAAAGATGGCAAGAGGGGGGGTGAATTGCCTTTTAAAAAATTGATTAACAAATTAAAAATCAAAGTAAAGGTGCAGCGGAAATAAAGAGGCAAGACACAAGAAATTGATAACGGAGTTCGGCCAAAACCCGGCCTACGTCTCCGCTCCCAACTCAACCGTTGAGAGATTCCTACCGCTTGCTTTTCAATGGTTTTAGCAAGAAACCCACTAGGCTTTGAGGTAGCACTAGAACCTATTACAGCTTGCTTTTATTGGTTTAGCAAGAACCCACTTGCTTTCAATGGAATAGCAAGAACCCACTAGCCTTTTTAACGGGTGAAGGCTAGCTCACCGGTGACACAAGCCTTTTAAAAGGAAAGGCTTGAAGAAACCTCTTCACACCTTAATGGTGGTGTGAAACCCAAAAGAAAGGGGGATGAGAAAAGGGTTTGTGGTTTGTAGGCACAAACCCGATTTTAAAGCTCAAAATAAATAAACAAGAAAAACCGTATTGGAGGAAGACTTGGGCGCCAATTGGATGATGGAGTTGATGTAGCGTGCTCTCCCAAGCTTCTTGAGGTGCTCCTTGGATGTGGAAGTTGTTGGAGAACTTGAGGTTCCTTTGAAGGAAGTCGCCGGAGGTTGGCCAAAAGATGGGAAATGTGTCTGTTGGCTTCGTAATGCTTAATTATGGTCCGACTATCGTTCCGGGGCTTCAAGGTCCTTTATTTATAGAGGGAGAACCCTCATATGGCCGTTGGAGGCCTTTGGGGCCGTTGGAAAGGCTTTCAGAGCCGTTGGGAGGCAAGTGGAGCAGCCTGGTCAAAGCTGCAACGACTAGTTTGACTGGGCCACCGGCTGGACGGTGCAGGGCCACCGGCTGGCCGGTGCCTTGGCAGAGGAGGAGAATACTGGTCCAGGCTCCACCGGCTGACCGGTGCCAGAGCCACCGGCTGGCCGGTGGTCAGACAGTAGCTCACACTGTTTGATCAGGTTGCCACCGGCTGGCCGGTGACAGAGCCACCGGCTGACCGGTGGAACCTGGCAGTGGGCAATGCCTCTACCAGGTCCACCGGCTGGCCGGTGCTATCACACCGGTTGGCCGGTGGACTGAAATTCAGTCCACTTGAGATGCTTTCTTGGGCCATTCCTTTGGCAATCTCTTGCCTATCATCCACAACACTTAAAACAATGTTAGATAAATAAGAAAGGTGATTGTGATCATGAAAATCAAACAACGAGGGGAACAAGATGTACAACAATCTCCCCCTATTTTGATGATCACAATCACCAAAACAATTAAAGTAAAAACAAAAATTAAAGGCATGCTTTTAATGAATAAATTGAAAATAAGCAATGCATGATCAAAAAGGTTTCTCCCCCAATCAATCAAGAAATTTCTCCCCCTTTGTGATTATCAAAATAGCTCGGGGCATAAAACTTGATTGAGGGAAATTTTGAAAAACAAGAGATGGGATTTGAAAATCAATTGAAATGTTGGAAATTGAAAGATTTGAATAAAAAAAAAATGAATAACAGTTTGAATTGAAAGTTTTGAATCAAAATTGAAATGAAAATTTTGAATGAAAATTTGAAACCAAGAGTTGAAAATGAAAGTTTGAATAAAACAAAAAATTCTTAAACAAACCTAACTCCCACTAAATAAAAACAATAAATCACCGGGGAGAGGGTTTTTGAAAGGAGACAATTTTAGGCCCCGTGAGACTCGCCAAAAGGGATTTTTCAATCCAAATTTGTTTCATGGCGGGTCTTCTCCTATAAAATTCATCGGAAAAGAAAAAAGACTTTGGTTGGCCATACCGGGCATTTTTGCAATCACACTCATAAATGAGGTGCCCGGGTTTTTTACAATAATTGCAAAATTTAAATTGGGAGCTCCCCCTTACAAAAATAGTAGGTGCATGGGAGGAGGAGGCTTGGTTGGTGTAGCCAAGTCCATGAGTGGTCCTAGAAACCCTTTGAGAACCCAGCAAATTTGAAAGATTTTGTTCCCCTTGGGTGAACTTAGCTAGGGTCTCCCTTAGGTCTTTGATGGTTGATTCCATAGAATCAACATTTGGAAAATTTTGGATTTTAAGGGTCAACTCTTCCTTCTCTTTGAGAAGTTTTTCTTTTTCGGAAGAGAGTTTTTTGAAATTCTTTTTCAAAGCAATGAATTTTGAAGAAAGCTCATGAAAACCATTTTCTAGTTGGTCTCTAGCGTGTGAGAGTTCTTCATAAGACAAATGATTGAAAGAATTAGAAGAACTAGAGGAGGAAGAGGAGGAAGAGGAGGAAGATACCTCATGTTTTGCCATTAGGCAATTATTACCATTGTCGCTCGAGGAGAAAGAAGAGAAGGAGGAGCTATCACTCCAAGTTTTCTTTAAAGCCTTCTTCTTCTTCTTCTTGGCCCTTTTCTTGTGAGGTGGGAAAACGGGCTTGATCTTTTCGTCGGGTTCTTGCTTTTGATCGGATTCTTGCTTTGGAGCCTCGCTAGTACCTTCATAGGTTAGTTCTAAAAGCTTCCAAATATCATGAGAAGATGTGCAAGAAGAAATACAATCAAAAACATTACGATCTAACCCACAATGTAGAGCATTCATGGCTTTTCCATCAAGCTCGAAATTTGCAATGTCAGCGGGGGTCCATTGAGATTCATCTAGACTAGAGAGAGTAAAACCATGCATAACAATTCTATAAATTGGATAGCTAATGCTTTTAAGAAAAGTTGACATGCGGGTTTTCCAAAAAGTATAATCGGCTCCATCAAAGAATGGAGCACGATCCAAAGAATGTCCTTCGGGGGATTGAGAGGAAGAAGCGGTAGAAGCCATCAAAAAGGATCTTTAATTTGAAACCGTTTAAGGAATTATTCAAATACTCCCTCTGATACCAATTGTTGGGTCGGATAAAACACGGGGGAAAAGATGGCAAGAGGGGGGGTGAATTGCCTTTTAAAAAATTGATTAACAAATTAAAAATCAAAGTAAAGGTGCAGCGGAAATAAAGAGGCAAGACACAAGAAATTGATAACGGAGTTCGGCCAAAACCCGGCCTACGTCTCCGCTCCCAACTCAACCGTTGAGAGATTCCTACCGCTTGCTTTTCAATGGTTTTAGCAAGAAACCCACTAGGCTTTGAGGTAGCACTAGAACCTATTACAGCTTGCTTTTATTGGTTTAGCAAGAACCCACTTGCTTTCAATGGAATAGCAAGAACCCACTAGCCTTTTTAACGGGTGAAGGCTAGCTCACCGAAAACTCAAGCCTTTTAAAAGGAAAGGCTTGAAGAAACCTCTTCCCACCTTAATGGTGGTGTGAAACCCAAAAGAAAGGGGGATGAGAAAAGGGTTTGGGGTTTGTAGGCACAAACCCGATTTTAAAGCTCAAAATAAATAAACAAGAAAAACCGTATTGGAGGAAGACTTGGGCGCCAATTGGATGATGGAGTTGATGTAGCGTGCTCTCCCAAGCTTCTTGAGGTGCTCCTTGGATGTGGAAGTTGTTGGAGCACTTGAGGTTCCTTTGAAGGAAGTCGCCGGAGGTTGGCCAAAAGATGGGAAATGTGTCCGTTGGCTTCGTAATGCTTAATTATTGTCTGGCTATCGTTCCGGGGCTTCAAGGTCCTTTATTTATAGAGGGGGAACCCTCATATGGCCGTTGGAGGCCTTTGGAGCCGTTGGAAAGGCTTTCGGAGCCGTTGGGAGGCAAGTGGAGCAGCCTGGTCAAAGCTGCAACGGCTAGTTTGACTGGGCCACCGGCTGGACGGTGCAGGGCCACCGGCTGGCCGGTGCCTTGGCAGAGGAGGAGAATACTGGTCCAGGCTCCACCAGCTGACCGGTGCCAGAGCCACCGGCTGGCCGGTGGTCAGACAGTAGCTCACACTGTTTGATCAGGTTGCCACCGGCTGGCCGGTGACAGAGCCACCGGCTGACCGGTGGAACCTGGCAGTGGGCAATGCCTCTGCCAGGTCCACCGGCTGGCCGGTGCTATCACACCGGTTGGCCGGTGGACTGAAATTCAGTCCACTTGAGATGCTTTCTTGGGCCATTCCTTTGGCAATCTCTTGCCTATCATCCACAACACTTAAAACAATGTTAGATAAATAAGAAAGGTGATTGTGATCATGAAAATCAAACAACGAGGGGAATGAGATGTACAACAAGCTCATGTCCAAGCCCTGACATATCCTTGTATCCACTATATGATTCCCAAAAAGTAAAGCAACAAAAAAACATCTCATAAATCGATTTTATCATCCCTAACCCAGTTACCCATCATGTTATAACAAGGAGTAACTACATGACCTAATGTGTGATCCTTGTAGGCCATATAATACCAATTAGTAGGGAGGGTGTAAGGAATATAGTGGGGAGGGTATACCGTCTTGTACAGAGTTGTAATATCACTGGAAATCATATGAATAATCAACCATGAATCATGAGAAAAATAATGGAATCCCAAATCATTCCAATTTCTAATGATAAATCAAGTAAAACCATAATTTCATCCAATCTAAATAAAATGCTGAAAATCATACAAGAAAACTAAAAAACTACAATTAAAGGCCCAAAATATCACACCCCGACCTTTTAATTTATTTTTATTTTTTATTTAACGGCTCTGAGTTCTCACGCCATGTACAGGGCTGGGTCCCGACTGAATTTTTTTAGTGTTTAATGATTTTACTGGGTTCTGGACCCATGCGCAGTCACCGTGAGGTTGGCGGTAGCCGCAAAACCGGCCCTAGTGTTGTGAAATTTCTCAATATTATTATTATTATTGTTGTTGTTGTCGATGATGATGTCATTATTATTATTATTATCATTATTCTATATATTATTATATCTATTATTATTGTATTATTATTGTTACTATTATTTTATTATTATTATTATTGTTGTTCATATTGTTGTAATAATAATTGTTATTATTTATATTATTGTTATTTGTATTATTATTATTATTATGCAATGAAAAAAACCCTAACCCTAACCTAGACCCCCATCCCCCCTGATTGGTTGCGATGCAACCCCCACCCCAGACCCTTCCACCTTTACCCATACAGCAATCGCACCCTGGATCTCCTCATCTGGCCTCCCTCTCCCTCCCCAGCCACCGCGCCCAGGATCTCCTCCTCTGGCCTCCCTCTCTCTCCCCATCCTCCGCACCCAGGCCTTCCGCCCTTGCCTCATCCTAGCGTCGGCCTGCCTTCCACGCTCGCCCCTCCTATAGCCACCCTGCTCCCCCATACTTCGCCCAGTGGCCTGACCTCAGCCTTCATCTCCCCTCGCACAATAGTCTAACCTCACCCCAGCCTTACCCCCTCAATACCCCCCTCGTCTCCTGCCTCCCTATTCTCGGTGCACCGTGCCCAGAATCCCGCTACCCCGACAGCCTTGCCACACGCCTCTTACAAGTCTGCCTCTTTCCCCAACATCGATCCTTTTCCCTCACTCCCTTCTACTCTGATCCTACCATCCAACTTCCAGGTTATCTCCCCTCACTGCAAGCTCAGCCAGCAGCACATCCACCCCATGCATGGCTCCACGACGTGCACTCGCTTCTAGCGCTCTAGGCCTCCCACCATCTCCCTAGCCACCCGACCTAGCCAGCCACCCTTTGTTCACTGCCTCCTCCTTCCGGTCCGACCTCCCTCTCATCGGTGATCCGAACCCCCTGCACAGTGCCTCTAACTTTCTCCAGCTTGGCCACATTCCACCTTACTGGAAACCGTTTCTGCCTCCAGTATATCTATCTATCTATCTATTTATTTGTTTATTTATTTATTTTCCCTTCATTTTATCTTTGGTGTTTTTAATTAATTTGGATAAATCCAAATACTATCTCGAGATGTGTGCCATGCATTTTTATCACTATTCAGCATGTGTGGTTAGTCCACGAGGTCTTGTTCTACCTTCAGTCAGAGTTTCTTCACATTCACGCTTTGTTTGAGGTAGGTGTTTCTAACTATTTTCTTCCTGAAAACACATAGACACTTGTGTGGTTTCAATTAACTTTATATGTCATTTCCACCATCATTGATATTATAGTTAGTCAATTATATTGTTTCTAGGTTAGTTAAAATTGTTGAAAATAGTTTCTAGATGAATTATCTAATTTGTTTTGAGTATTTTTGTGAAAATCATTAATTGATAAATTATTTTTCATGTTTAATTGACTTAGAAATTTCTTTAATTAAATTGGGTGGGGAGGACCTAGTTTTTAAGAAGAAAAAACTTGGGTTCATTTTATTTTTAACAATATGTGTGTTTGGAACAAAGTGTTTTTTGTCGAAAACCTGTTTTGAACTATATGTTAGTCATCATAAAGTGCACACTTTTTATTTTGGTTATGCGAGTGGCATGATTCATGTTTTTAAAAGTGAGAAATTAGTTTTTGAGTAGTTCGGATATTCATCAGATGTCTAAATGGATTTTGTGGGTGGATTTAATAGAATCACGATGTAAGCCTTTGTTGTGTTCTTTTGAAATGATTTTTCTTGAATTACTTAATGATTTATTGAATGATGTTTTAAAAATGAATCATGGGTTCAAGGTGTTTCAATGTTCATTTGGCTTTGGTTTTCAAATGTTCTCTTTGGATTTTGATATTCCATTGGATGTTGTCACATCAATGGGTGCATGAGGTGAAAACATGGATGTGCTCACAAATGATAATGGAACCTTTGAAATGGTGTTTCTTTAAACCCTTTGCTTTCCAAATAATTCATGTTTTCCTAAATGTGGTTTGGTCTTTGGTTTCATTCTCTTAAATGACTGTAAATATATTTTTTAAGGATTTGGCCCATTGGTCCTTGGAAGATGCTTTGGAGTGTGTCTGTAAAGGATAAGGGCTTGTTTGGCACTTTGAACTTAAAAAGGTTATTTTTGACTAATCATTAATTAAGGTATGTGGTTTGGAAATTTGTATATGACTGGTCGTAACTTTAAAATGTTATTAGAAAAAAAATGGTTTTGACATGATGTGATGTGAAGGCCCGTTTGGAACATTTATCCCAAGGGTAATGTTTGTACTAACATTTAAAGGAGATTGTGTTTTGGAAAATTGTATGCCTATTTGTAATCATTGAGAATTTTATAAAATAGTTTAAATGTTAAATGGTGTGATGGCCCAATTGGCACTTTGTTAATATGAAATGGTTAAATGTGAATTTGGGGGTGCTCCTGTCTAGGGTAATCATTTATGGGTGAATGCATAGGAAGCGTCCGTGTTTGGGGAAGGCAAGTGCGGTGAGATGATTCATGCATGTGAGGGCTTTCCAACTTATGCAGTACTATTATAACCACCATGGGTTCCTGGGCATCTTTTAGATGATCACGTGATGGTTTTTGATCGACCATGATTATATGGGTTGGTGCCCCTGGACTGGTTGTTAGGCCAAGTGGGATTTTCCACTGGTTTAATCAGTTATAGGGCATCCAATTGGTTATATACTTAGGAGCCTCACCATACACCGACCGGTGGTTCTGAAACCGAGTACATCCAGGGGTTTTCTAGGGATGATTAGGATCGTCCATGGTCACTGGATTTTTTTCATTGCTTTTTTGCTTTCCATTATAATAGTTTATTTCCATCTTTCGTTGTTTACCTATTATTCATTAGCCCAGGTTTGGTATACTTTTTTTGGGATTATTTTATAAAATGAGAAATGGTTTTGGAAATGGTATGTCATGTGTGTTGGATTTTTAAATGAGAAAATCATGTTTCTTATTTTAAAAATGTGAAACCCTACATTTATATTTGTATTTCAAACTTTTGTAAGTGTATTGTTTTGGGGAAGGAGACGTTGGATTCTATGGTTTATCTTGGAAACCCTACTAAGCATTTTTAATGATCACGCCTATCTTTATCATTTCAGTTTTAGGTTTCCTTTGCCCTATTTTTCAGGTTTGAGTTTCTTGTTATTGGATCAAAGTCAGCCTTTGGTTGGGAGGTGACCTAGAAGGTCACGTGGAGGTACGTTAAAATGTTCCGTTTACATTATTTTTGCGCTGCTTGAGTTTAGTTTTATTAATATGTTTATTCATGTTTTTTTCCTTATGGGAAAAATCATACCCAGTGATTAAATTTTGATGCCCAACACTAGTTTCTAGCCTATGGGGTTTGGGAATGCCCCTTGAGCCATGCCGCGGCCCAGATCGGGTGACCAGTTCAGGGTTGACCTGGGTTGGTTCATGAAAAAATGGTATCAAAGGGGATATTGTTATTTAGGGTGTTTGGTAGATGGAGATTAGGATTTTCAGGACTCGAGAGGTAGGTACAAGAAGGACGTCATGAACCCTCTCTTGTTCAGAACCTCAAGTCGCCAGGGGTAGTCCGGGAATTGATTCCCTGTTTTGTTCTGGTTTGTTTTAGATTGATGGATGACAATGGAGGAAAGCCAATGTTACATTGTGATTTAACATGGAGTATTGACCCATGTGGAGTCTGATTACATGGTTTGAGTTTCTCCTAGTGGTTAAATCTTACTTGGGGCATGACCCACTACCATGTCTCTAGGTTAAGCGGGAATACTAGTCCCTCACCCCAGTAGTATGATTCAATTTTAGTGTTGTCTTTATTTTTGTGTGTGTGAGTGCACTTTTGAAAATGAGAATCGGAATTATGTGTTGTGTTTGTTTTTCTTATTGTTTTTGAGATGGATTTTTTTTGTGAAAGTGCTTTCATTGAGGTTTCTTTGTCTTGATATTGGTTTTGGATTTCTGTTTTATATGTTGTTCAGAAAATGCCGCCCAGAAAGGTCCCTAAGGTTTCAGAAAATTCATGCCTAGTTTTTTGTCCTTCTCGAAAAATTCCAATCCTTAATGGTGATCAGGGTCCGTTAGAAGCATCATAGTGGATTGAAGAGGTGGAGAACATCTTCTAGGAATTGGGAACTCCCGAAGCTGTTAGAGTGCATTCTGTTTTGGGCATGTTCGAAGTTTTAGCTCGGGACGAATGGGAGTTGTTCGCCCCACCATCAATGCAAGTTGGGATGATGTAGGATGACTTTGCATCTATATTTTTCTGATGGATTATTCCTGAATAGGTGAAGATGAAGAAAAGGAGTGAGCTAATTCATATTAAACAAGGACAGAAGACATTGAAAGCATATATTGACCATTTCAAAGAGCTTGTGTTATTTTCTCTAGAAGTAGAATCGTAGGATTTGATAAAGATTTTTCTCTTCATCGGGGGTCCTCATCTAGATATCACGGAGCGTGTCCTCCTTTCTAAAGACTATCGTTTTGAGAAGGTGGAGAATGTGGCCTTCCTATATGAGTTGGTCTCCGGAGCACATATGGTTGGAAAACAAAAGTATCCAGTATCTCATGAAGGTTCCCCATCTGGTTAATAGGGTTTTCCAGAGGGACCTATTTCAAAAGAGTCCTCTGTAGTGGTTATGAAGTCCAGATCGTCAGACCATTTAGTGGTGTGCAACCAGTGTGGCCGGTTTGGGCACATGAAACCATCATGTCGCATCCCTCAAAAGGAGTTTCATCATTGTGGCTATCTTGATCACTTAGATAAGTTTTGCAAGTAGCATTTCCTAAAGAAGATGATGTATCCAGAGGAATTCTACTGCCTGAATGTGAGGAAGAAGATGCTTCATCCATCAGATCCCCAACCATAGGTCTTGGGGTGAAGCTCTCATGTACTCAGGAGTTGCTGGGGGTGTGAACCCTCGATTTGGGTTTTGTGTTTTGTGTTAACAACGGAACATTTAAAGTCTTTTCCTTGTTCTTTCCTTTTGTTAATGTTTTGAAGTTTTTGTAAGTTCATTGTTTCATCGTGGAGTTATGAAGGACATGTTCTTCTGTAATCCATAATGTTTTGTTTGTCTTATTATGGTTTTCTGAATCATTCATTTCCATAAAGGGGTGTTTGGCCCATGTATGGGATGATATAGGTTTAGTGGTGTTCATTTGGAGATGCAAGTGCCTGCTAAGGAGTCAAGTCTTGTAGTTATGATGAGGTTTACTACTGGGATTTCATTCTTCTTGGAGGTTTTCTCTCTCATGTTCATCGTTTTTGGTCTGGGTTGAGAGTTCCATGTTTTAGTGGAGGTGTTGTTTTGATCATTCTATAGAAGTTAGTTTGGATTAGTTGAGAGTTCCCGCATCTCTCACCCCCACTTCTCAGGGTGGTATGTTTGATTTTAAATTTCTACTATAGTTGAGTTCTTGTGGTGGGGAGAACCCTCTCATGTTCTCTCATTCCCTTGTGTTGTGGTTTCTTTCAGTTTTTATCAGGCATGGATTCTTGTTTGGTCTATTGTTATGCTAGGTGACTTTCTTGGGGCAGAAACTGTCTGTGGTGGGGAGAATTTTTACACCCCAACATTTTAATTTATATTTATTTTATTATTTCTCAGCTCCGGGTTCTCATTCCATGGTCCGAGCTGGGTCTCAACATAAATTTTTTGGCGTTTAATGATTTTACTTGGTTTTGGACCCATGTATAGTCACTATGCAGTTGGCGGTAGCCACGCAGTTGGTGGTAGCTTTGCAACTGGCCCTAGTGTCATGCAATTTCTCATTATTATTATTATTATTATTATTGTTATTGTTTTTGTGTTTATTATTATTTTAATTATCATTATCTTATTTATTATTATTTCTATTATTATTCTATTATTATTATTATTGTATTGTTTTATTATTTATATTATTGTAAACATAATTGTTATTATTTATATTATTTGTATTATTATTATTATTATGTTATAAAAAAAATCCCTAAACCTGACCTAGACCCCCCATCCCCCCCTGAGTGGCTGTGCTGCAACCTGGACCCCAGACCCCTCTGCCTTCACCATAGTAGCGACCATGCCCAGTATCTCCTCCTCCAGCGTCCCTCTCGCTTCCTAGCCACCACGCCTAGGATCTCTTCCTCTGGCCTCCCGATCGCTCCCCAGCCTCAGCACCTAGGCCATCTGCCCTTGCCTCATCCCAGCGCTGGCCTACCTTCTGCATTCACCCCTCCTGTAGTCGCCCCGATCCCTCATACATCGCCCATCGGCCTGACCTCATCCGCCTGCACCCCTCGCATAGCAGCCTAAACACACCCCTACCTCGCCCCCTTACTACCCCCACCACCTCCCTATTCTCGCTGCACGGCGCCCAACATCCCGCTCTACCGACAGCCTCACCTCACGCCTTCTGTAGGTCCACCTATTTCCCCTACATCGACCCTCTTCCCTCCATCCCTTCCCCTATGATCCCACCAGCCAAATTCTTGGTTCTATCCCCTCGCTGCAAGCTTGGCCAGCAGTGCATCTACCCCTACATGGCTCGAAGGCACGCCCACTCCTGGCGCACCAGGCCTATGGCCTTCTCCACGACCACCTGACCTATCCGACCACCCTTCGTCTGCTACCTCCTCCTTCCGGTCCGACCTCCCTCTCACCAGAGATCCGAACTCTTTGCGTGGTGCCTCTTCCTTTCTCCGGCGTGGTCGCGTTCTCCCTTACCGGAAACCATGTCCACCTCCGGTATATCTATTCATTCATTCATTTATTTATTTATTTTCACTTCATTTCATATTTGGTGTTTTTATTTAATTTGGATAGATCATAATACTGTCACGGGATGTCTGTTGTGTGTTTCTATCGCTGTTCAGAGTGCGCAGTTAGTCCGCAAGGGATTGTTCTACCTTATTTCATAGTTTCGTCACGTTCGTGCTTGGTTGGAGGTAGGCATTTCTGACTGTTTTCTTTATCTAAAAACCCATAGACACTTGTGTGGTTTAAATTAATCTTTATATGCCGTTCACACCATCATTGAAATTATAGTTAATATATTATAGTGCTTCTGGGTTAGTTAAAATTGTTGAATATAGTTTCTGGATGAATTATATGAATTGTTTTGAGTATTTTTGTGAAAATGATGAATTGATAAATTATTTTTCATGTCTATTTGAAATATAAATTTCTTTAATTAAATTGGTTGGTGGTAAAATAGATTTTAAGAAGATAAAACATGTGTTTGTTTAATTTTTAATAGTATGGTTTTATGGCATGAAGTGTGTTTTGGAGATAACCTCTTTTGTACTATATGTTAGTCTTCATAAAATGTGCAACTAGTTCTTTAGGTTATGTGAGTGGCACGGGTCATCTTTTTAATGGTGCGAAAGTAGTTTTTGAATTTTTTGGATATGCATCGGATGTTTAAATGGATTTTTTGTGTAAAGTTGATAGAATCATGATGTAAGCCTTTATTGTGTTCTTTTGAAAAGTATTTTATTAAATTAGTAAATGATATAGTGAATGATGTTTGAAATAAGAATAATGGGTTCATGATGTTTCAATGTGTAGTTGGGTTTGGTTTTCAAATGTTCTATTTGGATCTTATTGTGCCATTTGATGTTGGCACATCCATGGGTGCATGAGGTGCAGACATAGATGTGCTCACAAATTATAATGGCACTATTGAAATGGAGTTTCATTAAATCCCTAGCTTTCCAAATAATCCCTATTTTCCTAAATTAGGTTTGGTCTTTGAGTTTTTTCCTTAAATGACTATATATATATATATATTTTAAGGATTTTTCCCATCGGGCCTTGGAAAATCATTTGGTGTGTGTCTGGCAAGGATAAGGGCCTGTTGGCACTTTGAACATAAAAAGGTGATGGTTGACTAAGATCATATTAAGGGATGTGGATTGGAAAGTATTCTGTGTCTGGTCGGAGCATTAAAATGCTTTTAGAAAAAAATGGTTTCGACATTATGTGACGTGAAGGCCCATTTTTCACTTTTAACCCAAGGGTAATGTTTGTACTAACTTTTAATGGATATTGTGTTTTGGCGAATGTGTATTCCCATTTAGAAGCATTGAGCATTTTATGAAATGGATTAAATGTTAAATAGTGTGATGGTCCGGTTGTAACTTTGTTAATGTGAAATGGTTTAATGTGCATTTGGGGGCGCTCTTGTCTAGGGTAACCCTTTATGGGTGAATACAAAGTAAGAATCTGTGTTTGGGGAAGGAAAGTGTAGTGATATGAGTCATACGTGCGAGGGAATTCCTACTTACACAGTACTATTATAACCACCATGGGTTCCTAGGAATCTTTTAGATGATCGAGTGATGATTGCGGATCAACCTTTATTAGATGGGTTGGTAACCCTGGATTGGTTGTTATTCCAGGCAGCCTTTTCCACTTGATTTGTCAGTTATAGGGAGGCCAGTTGGTTATAGACTTTGGAGCTTCACTATATATCAACAGGTGGTTCTGAAATCGAGTACGTCCAAGTTTCTTATAAGTATGTTTAGGATCACCCATGGTCACTAGATTGTTTTCATTTCTTGTTTACTTTCCATTATACTTTTTTATTTTCATCTTGCATTGTTTACCTATTCTACTTTACCCCACCTTTGGTATACTTTTTTTTGTTTTAGTTTATAAAATGGGAAGTGGTTTTGGAAATTCTATTCCGTGTGTGTTGGGTTTTTAAATGATAAAATATTTTTGGTTATTTTAAAAATGTGATAACCATACTTTTATATTTGTATTTTAAACATGTATTAGTGGATTCTTTTGGGGATGGAGACGTTAGATTCTATGGTTTATCTTGGAAACCCTACTTAGAATTTTTAATTCTCACACCCATCTTTATCATTTCAATTGAAGGGTTCCTTTTAATAGGTTTTCATGGATGATTTTCTCATTATTAGAGAAAGGTCGGCCTTTGGTTGGGAGGTGACCTGGAAGGTCACGTGGAGGTACGTTTAGCTGTTCCATTTACATTCTTTTTCTGATGCTCGAGTTCATTTTTACTATTATATTTATTCATGTTTGTTTATTTTTCTTTATGGTGAAAATCATTCCCTTTTATTAAAGTTTGATGCCCGACACTAGTTTCTAGCCCGTGGGGATCGGGAACGCCCCTCAGGCCATGTCATGGCCCGACTCCGGTGATCGGTTCAAGGTTGACCCGGGTTGGTTTGTGACACAAAAACTCTATTGTTGAACCCCATTCCTAGTCACATATCTATGAAACAGTCAAATCTATAAATTAATTCAAATAATACACAATTAACCTTTCCATTGTCTCATCCTATATCCATGAAATCATCCAAGGTACCAAATTTGAACTAAATAGGTTGTCAGTACAACCTAATATGTTAAAAACCATTGTGTCTAAATAATTCCTTATGAATAAAAAGTGTCTGTAATATTAATATAAAGGATTGTATTAATTTTTAAATTAATTCACAACATCAAATAAACCTTATGACCCTTGAGAACTAGTTTGAATCATAGCGCCATCCAATCATGCTTCAACATGATTTCTAATGCCTCTATCCATGCAATGTAGTGAAATTACTAGAAGGTACTCTATATCCAGATTATCATCACATCTAAGAAGGAATTCCATGTCCAACCCAATATCTCATCCTAGAAGGGACCCCATGTAAAACCCAATATTATGTGAAGGATGTAATTTGATTTCTATTTGATAGATTTCAACTATAAAGGAACACCTTATATATCCTATAAATTCATCCTGGAAGTAATTCCATGTAAAACCATTAATTTCAGTAATGAAGGAATAATATTTACAAAATATAATTTCATCCCAAAAGGAACACTATGAATAAAATATGATTTTAGTTAAGAATGGATTTGATGTATAACTTATAATTATATCCAGGAAGGATTCCATTCCCCGCCTATAATTTCATTTGGGGAGGAACACCATAAGAAGACCGTAATTTCACCCAAGCTTTAGGTATTTGTGGAGTCATAACAAGAAAAAATTCCAATAAATCATTTTATAATACCAAACACTAACATTTCAAAGATGATAAAAAATAATTATTGGTAAATTATTCAATGATCCATCTATAATGCAATTTTCTCCATATTCCATGTTTATACCAATAACCAAATACAAAGAACTCATAAATTTAAGAAAAGTTACTGATTTTCATAATTATTGTAACTATTTTCATTTCAATTATTATTCAATCATAATTAATATTTAAAATCATATCATACAACTATTTCATCATGCATTAATTAAAACAAAAATTAAATACCAAATAACCATCTTTTGTTCCATTTAATTTATTCTCAATCCAATTACCCTGATTACTATGTTATGCCATTTACCAAAAAAATCCAGGTTACCAATTCCTATTCCAAACCAATAGAATTTTTAGGTAAAAAACAAATTTTCAATTAATCATGGGATTTTAAATTCGTTTCATTCTAGTTCCATCCAAGATTTGGGGTTTTTAACAACCCACATGTTTCATCAAGACTCGATCTCAATGCTAACATAGCCAACATAGATTGAGGGAGGTCGATTCATATGGCTCTAATAAGAAATGGTTTACTGGTTTGTTTTTCAATTTAGTATGGGATTTCAATGTGATCATACATATTGTATATCATAACAAAAAACAAAATATATGTTATAGAGTTATTCTAGACCACAAAAATAAAAATAAGTGAAAACCATGAAATTACCCAATAATCCCTGTATATATAGGTTCCTTTTTTCATTCCATACAAAAAATAATATGAAAACTTTATCAGTGTAAGTAATCTATAATAGATCTAGGTTTGGCTATCCTGAAATGGGGTTACTTCCAAAGGAAAAAAACTAGTAAAGAAGGGAAAGAAGAAGGGAGAGGCTTATATTAAATATCTTGGTCCAGAACTCAAAGATCAAAAGGAATCATCATTATGATAGAAGATAAATTATAAAATTACCAAATAGTTGGATCCAATTTGATAGAAAATATATAGAGAGATATGAGAAATGAAGCAAATGATGATCTAAAGAAAAATTTTAGGCTATCCCATTAATGATGTGGTTTTGGAATTCATGTTTTGAGTCCCCGAATCCCGACATAAGCTAAAAACCTCATCACCCCTACGTTAAAATTCGAAAAACCAATTCACATCATGATTGAAAACTCAAATCATGAACTAAATCATCTTATAAAATCATTCATGTCTGGAATGAATTACGTGGTATCTTCCCAAAAAAATGTCACAACATGAAATGATAATTCAGTGTGTGAACTAGTTACCATAGCATTAGTTCATCCCCTCTCAATTATTCCCCCAAAACAACTTTGAATCTCAAACCCAATATGGTACAAGGTTTTGATGAAAAAGTAATAAATTATTTAAACAAAATCAATGAGGTATAAACGAAAAAGATATAGTAACATACCCTTAAAAATAAAATATCAAACATTTTTCCTTTCATGAATTTTTTAATGATTATTTCTTACAATAATTTATCATTAAATAGTGTTTTATCAATCATTATCTGTGTTTGCTATTTATTTTAATTTAATATATATAATAATTTTCATAAATTATTTATCAATGTATTACATAACTTTCTCACACACTTTATGTATTTTTTATTTATTATTTTTGGAATTACATGATTCCTGAGTTTTTTATTCTATGTTTATCCTATATTATATTTCTTTGTGACCCATTTATCTTTCCTTATATTCAGTATGATTATTTAATTTCCTTATTAAATGTGGAATAGATATTTATACACATGATATAATTTTATTTTTCATCCTAGAATTATACAACCCTAAAAGTTATTGGGAACATATTATATTTCATGAAATTCTATGTTTTGTGAATGGGTTGTGAGTCAATAACACTATGTTTAGACATATTAGGAGTGGGGTTTGCCTAATATTTAAGATGGAATGTTTTTATAATTTGATTGAAATTAATGTTTTCTTATCATATTCCACATATGATATGATTTTGTAATGATCTTAAAGTATTCAATATTCTTAGTATTATAACATTATAATGTCATGTTCATATTTTATACCTAATAATTCATCTATGTTATGATTTCATGTTATAATTGATGATCGCTTAACATTCTTACATAGTGTTCCCTTGATGTTTTCTTTCCATTATCAACCTAAAATCATAATTCCCTCACTCTTTAAATTTATCAATATTTATTTTAGGAAATATGAGTCGTATAGAGGATACAAGGTATATGGAACACATGGAAGTCTTTGTGACAGGTAAAAAATGTAACAAATTTTTTTCCCAAGTACTTCATATATTATATTCATATTTTGAACAGATACTATACTCATGATTATTGGAGTAGTTAAATGTAACCAATTTTCATATAAATTATAAAAATTATGTATTTTTATCACTAGATCTAGAAATATAGGTCATGGGTTACTTAAAAAAGTGAAATACCTTTTGTGTTGGGTTTATAATGATATAGGATTTATTCACTATTAACAAATTTTTTAATGTTTTAATTTTTATCATATGGTTATTTCGGTCAAAAAATTTTCTCTCAATATCTCCTTTTATATATATGTAAATAAATTACATAGTTCACACACAAATTAAATCAGTTCACCCCAAATGTGGTGATTGAATATATGGAAATCAGAGTAACACATGTATATCTCAATTAAATTAGCTATAATTGACACTCAAGCTCATTATTTTTGAGTAGATGTACTACCTCTCAATGATCAATTATATCTATGAATATTAGTTCATTTCCATTATTCTAATTATCTCAACTACATGGAGATAGATATCTCCTTTTTATTATTGGATTACTGAACTCTATATTCATTAGCCATTGGTAATGGCTAATGAAATTATATTATTATGTAATGAATTTATTTCTAATGGATAATTTCAAAAATAGATTTATCCCTTAAGAAAAATATTTAACATTTTTCTCCTCTCACATTGGGTCTTCATATCTCTTTTCATATTGTTTATTTTCTATATTAAATTTTGTAATCAATATCTCATTTATTATAAAAAATTAATTTTTTTTATTATGACCTAATATCATTCAAATTAGTAAATACAATTAGAATATAATGGTCCCAATAGGTCTCCTATCATTACATTATTGAACGAGACATATTTGTTCATTTAAACTATATAATCATTCAAAGCAAAGAAAAATTATTTGCCCCACAGACAAGGATTACCAAGAAATTTTTTGACATCTATAAGACAATAATATTGATTACATAATCTTTTATAGTTCCTTAAAATATATATATATATATATCTATTATTTCACGTTATCATCTCACTATGGAAGAGTTTACCCCTACCAAAACAATGTATTCTTGTTTAACATATCAAGTTGTAAAAATCAATGAAAATTAATTCTCTACATTGAAATTACAAGTATTCTCCCCCATTTTATCAAGATGTAATAAAAAAAATATTCATCCAAAATTAATTTCACCATGACTTATTGATTCAACTTCCTTATATTGGACTTGGAATTCACTAGTGTTTTATTCCTTCTGGTGTGCCCCAATGGAATGGTTTCATTCACATGTCTTATTTTCATATGAATATTCAAACACATTCCCTTTAAATGGAATATACCACGACATGTTCTCTTTATCAAAAAATTTAATTAGTTCCTTTTATGTTCATATTTTGACTAGAACCATTTTCCCATGTCACTACAGCCGGTGTTATAATAACAAATAATCCATCACAACTATAGTTTTGTTTCACTTTTCCAAAAATCTCCTAGATTCCAATAAAAATCATTGAACTCCACCAATAAATTATAAATTAAATTATAATCTATTTTTTCATAAAAATTTCTAAAAAAAACATCAAATACATTTGGGGCTCAAATTATCCCAACAATATTAATATGAACATTTAATTCTATAACAGTTACCATCCTAGTATATTAAAAATATCAAAATTAGATATGGGTTCTAAATCCTATTAGTATCATTCCTACAAAGTATTCCTTACATAACAAAATCAACTAAAATCAACCATTATCTTGGAATACCAATTTGGGTGATCAAGGTCTTAATGTATGTTTTCAATGGAGGTAATCTAACACCCTAAGGCTTTGAGGATTTTTATACATATAAAATTTTTATATATAATAATCTCGTGAACCCAACATATTAATTAAAGGTTTTAATAATTTAATTTATAAATATCATTAATTTATAAAAATTATCATGTTATGTTCATTAAAATATATAACACTTTTATAAATAATGATTTTCATAAAACACTAGTAAAGAAATTTTTAATTTTCAAATTTATTATACATCTCTTTGAATATCATGTATAAGGTATTGAAAAAAATTCAAGTAAGAAATTAAAATCATGTGAAACCAAATTTTTTCCCATGTTAGATATAATGTAATAGGTTTCCAACCAAAACATTCTATAATAGAGTATCAACCCCCAATCTAATGAAAGTCTAACCTAGAATCCCACTATCCAAATATAATTTCTCAAGACGGATCTCAATGTAGAAATTTTTTTTATATCCAAATATTTAGAAATAGATATAATAAATCCATGTTTTTATAATTAAAATAAAAAATAATTATTTTTTGAGGAAAATAACTTAAATATTACATTTTACTTAGTATCTGACTCAAACAATTCATGAAATAATTTTTATATGAATTTATTTGAACATTTTAAATTAAATAATACATATATTCCAAATATTAATAATTATATCCAAGAAGGATAAATTGGGAATTGTTCAAATAAAAAATCAATTAAAATAAACATCATCAAATATTCATAATTTTATTATTTTTTTCATAATGTAAAAAATTATATTATCTGAATGGCAATAAATTAATATGAATATTTCATATTATAAATAAAAATATACAAATGTATATTTTCCTTCATAATTTATAAAAACATTATATATTATTACATTTATTCTAAAAATATTATTTACTAGTATCTATATCCTGGAAAAAAGTATCTCTATAATAGATCATGTGATATAGGAAATGAAATTTCACAACAAAAGATGAAACAATGTTTCATAAATATTCCCTTTTCATCATAGATAGTGATATATTTACATATTATCATATGATAAATGTGGTAATCATTATCTTTATAACACTATGTCAAGTTTCCTTTCATGTAAGGTTTTATGAAATGTGATATTTCTCTATCAACTTCAGCGGTAAACATAAACTAGTATTTTGATCTACAATGTATTCAGTGATATCATTATATTACATTGGTGTTACGATTCTATGTTTTAAAGTATGTGACCCATGGTCATTTTGGAAAGTGATATCTCCTACTTCTATATGCGATTCAATGATAATTATCCTCATTAAGCTATTTAATATTATAGATAATTATATTTTTATTTTGTTCCATTAATATCAAGTATTCTTTATAAAATTTATCATTTTTATAATTTAATGTATTCATTAATGCTTCACCAAATAAGGTTATTATTATCATGATGGGTTTTAGTAATATCTAATATAATTAAATATTTATTAAAAAATACTAACCACTAATGTCATTTAGTAAAAATAAAAAAGAAAGAATTAAAAAGTTAAAAGTTAAAATTCCTTTTATTAAGGAATCATGAATACAAGATATTTATGATAACTTCATAGAAAACCCAAATTGGTTATAACAATTTATTGTGATCCTATAATAATGAAATCTACAAATAAATTTGGAAGGCCCTTCTTTATTTCCTATGTTATACCTCTTTTATAATGATTAATGTATGAAAAGGTCACTAATAAACCATATCTCAACCTAGTTGTTAACTTAAAAATAATGGGAATCTATTTTATACACCGCATTAAATAATATATGATTATTAATGGAGGTGAATATTTTCAATTTAGTATTTCAAAAATGGAAATCCAACCCTGGTGTACACATTATACAATTATAATGTTTGATTTATTTATGTCAAGATCTTATTTAACTGTTGAATGATTAAATAGATGTTACACATCAATAAATACATCATAAAATGATTATTATGTAAAATAACATGATATTTCACATGGAAGGCCCAAAAATTAAGTTCCTTTTGAAATTTTATGTCACATATATATGACAACATGTGATCTATACCAGGAACATCAATACGACATATATTTTTTCCATTTAAATGGGAGATTAGGACAAATCATTCATGTTGAACTAATTATTTTATTTCGATTAAAATATAGCTTTGAATAGAGGGGTTTATTTGAGTTTGGATAAGTTAATGAGGTATATTGTTCAATAGGTGATTATATAAAATTAGGATATTGGCTATTATATTTTATTTGGGTTCTTTTATTTATGATGAGAATTTATTTGTTTTATTTTTTTATATTTTGATATTAAAATGATTGATCTATATTTGTTTTCATTATCATATTTAGTATTTTTTTTATATTGGCTAGAAGGACGTTTGTGGGTGGTCCCGTATTTATTTTTCTATAAGTTTAAATATCCAATATATGGGTGGTTCATGATAGAATTTTGATAGAATCATAGATAGTTCATTCTCATTTAATTCATCATATATATAGTATCTACATGGTTTTGTATAAAATTTTATCACCGATTAGAAAACAATATAATATGTGGAGGCATTCCCAAGGAATACGAAACCCTAAATTAGATATCGGGTCTTGTATCTAGGACAATAAATTACTATAAGTACCAATAAAATATATACATTCATAATACCACCTAAAAATTTACCTGTTTAATAAATAATAAAATTTTCCCTGAAAATAAAATTTAGAAATCATATGGATCATAGTATCCAAGCAATATCTTAATTAAAAGAGTCAATATACAAAGAAACAATAATCATAATCATATTAACTGTAACGGACCTTCCAATCCTATAATGAACCGATACCCGATTCGGATATCGACAAGGAGTCAGACATGTTCTCAATTTCCTTGGGATGGAAACCAATTACATGGAATCAAAGAGAAAATAGTGTAAATTATTTCTCCTTCTAAATATAAAATACTAGGTCGAATAAAATCTTATGAAGAATTTGGTATGGTACATTTTGAAGAAGTACTTTTATATAAAATCTAATAATAAATTAAAAATATAAAAACAAAATGAGGTATAAAAAACATCCAATTCAACTAACACATTTGATAAAGTAAAAATACACACAGTATTATAAACTCAAATATCCCAATATAAAATAAAAATAATTGATTATTAGGGCATAAATGTTATAAACTATCCAAAAGAGTCCAAATTATTAAAAAATCTAGATATATTCATGACATAAGGTCATTATCCAATAATGTGGACATGGTCCACACCATGAGTTACCTAAGGGAAGGAGTCCACAAGAAGGATCTTCCTAAAAACCAAAACATGAACATTTAGATGCCACTGAGTATTTTGAAACCATGTCATATAAGTAGGGTGTGAAAAAAATTTCCCCAGTATGTTTCTAACAAGGAAATGAATCCAATTAATTTATTTAAAAATGAATTCAAAAAAAAATAGTTTCAAATAAGATTAAAAAAAGTAATTAATTATTGTTTTAGATAACCAACTTGATGATTATTTGAACATAATCACCCCTCCAAAAAATGATTTACAAATTATTTCAAATTAGCATAATTGAAATCCAAAAAGTGACTCAAAATGTAAGAATAATATGTATGAAATATTAGTATTAAAAATATCTATATAACATCAATAGTTATGAAAAATTAACACTAAGTAAAGAATACAGAAAAACATACTAAATAATGAAGTGATTTCACTTAAAATCTTGTAATAGGGTGTAATTATCATCCAAATATGAATAATAAATATATAACAATGTTTTGTGTAGGAAATAAAAGAAAATACAGTGATATAAATAAAAATTAACTAATTCATGTCACATTTATATCATTAGAAACACTTTATGTACTATTTATACAATCTTAGACAAGCTTGGGTGGGACCATTTGTCATCCTTAAGATATTTTTTCTAACAAAATAACCTTATTAGTTACTTTAGCCATGCCTCACTATTTAGCACTCCCTAAAACCAGATCATTTCATTCCCAAGAGGATACTAGTCAATATTTGATCATAACTATCACTGAATCCATCTCATGATTTGCCCCAAAATTCTCACTTTCTTCATGAAGCAAGCTATTGGAGGTGAAGTAACATTTATTCATACCTTAATCATATGACAATAACATGTCTCAAAATCATGCATCTAAATATCAAATCCTCATCACTCATACATAAACTCCCATTGTAAAATCACCTTTTTCATTCACATATAAATATTTTAATAAACATGTTCACCTATTAAGATCCAAAACTCATATAATACATGATATAATGGGTCTTAAACCATTGGTTTAGTTTTTTATAGGAAAATCACTTTTTAAATATGTTATTAACCATACAACGAATAATATTTAAAGGGTGGAACTATAAAATTTAGTTAAAAAATTATAAAAAACCCTTTAAAAATAAATAAATTAATCCAAATCCTAAAAACCCATTTCAATGTTCATATGAGAATAAAAAATATTATAAGGAATAAATGAATTCCATTCGTTACATTAACTAAACATGTGTGTGTGTGTAAAAACTATGTAAAGGAATAAAAACAAATTTAATAATAGTTACATTTAGGAAAGGTCCAAAAAACCATAGTAAACTCAATAATATAGAATATTCAGTTATATTGATCAATAAAAATTAAACACTATACAAACACACCATTTAATAACATCTGAAAAATTGGTATTATGAGACATTATAGAATTTAATTAGAAAAAAACACCCATTTTATGGAAATTCATGAAATCATCAATATTTGAAAACCAATGTATAAATTTAGAATTCATTAGTTTTTTTTGGGAAAATGTATTTAGAATAATACAAGCATCACTTAATTTTTAAAGAAAATTAAATCCTATTGAAGCACTTACCTATACCAAGTGAAGATGGCATGGGAACCTCGAATAAGTGAAGACATAAGCATAAAAAATCTAAATCTCCTCGAATTAAGAACCAATACATTAAGAAAACCCCACATCATATAACTCTACCTCCATATCTCTATGGAGTAATAAAAAATAAAAAATAAGAGGAGGTAATGTGGAATATAAATAAAAGGAAGAGAGATAAATACATGATTATCAAAATCCATGGTTAATAGACCAGGGTGAGTTGAAAAACATGGGATAGAGATGAAATGGTATCCCTAATTGACGATTCCTTAAAAATTGTGGTTTTAAACCCAAGTGGACATTTAATTGAATAGGTTTATAATAATAAATTCAAAAAATTACGTACCTAGAAATCTCACAAGGTTTATTGCACGGTTTGTGAAAATTTGTAAAAAATATGAAACCATCAGTATGGGTACATGGGAGCTATCAAATTGTTTGTATGAATAGTTTTCCAAAATATGTTTCTATGAACTCAGATCTTCTTTTTAGGTATGTTTTACTTTTTCTTGTGTTTTTTAGGATAAAGTGGAGTTTCTGGAATTTTCTTAAGTACACGCCGTGTACTTTATGAGTACACATCCTGTACTCGGTTACCGTGGGTAGCCGTGAGCTGGCCATGTAGATGAATTTCACACAGCTGTGTGTGGTGACCTGGAGGCCGCCTAATGCGGGGCTCGGTAAGGGAAAGTACACGCCATGTACTTTAAAAGTACATGCCATGTACCTTAAAAGTACATGCCATGTACTTTAAAAGTACATGCCATGTACTTTAAAGGTACATGCCATGTACTTTAAAGGTACATGCCATGTACTTTTTTTTTCGTTAAACGCATTGGGGTTGTGTCTGATGGACATAAAGCCCTCCTTATTGGTTTTGTATGTCCGAGAGGTAGAGTACGACTGTGATCCTTCTTCGAGCCCCCGACTGAGCACCAGTTATCTGATTCGACCGTCTTCAATTGCATTGGGATAGCCTCGGTAAGCTCTTACTTCTTCTTGAGCTTCGTTTCCAGATTACTCCTCTTTCTCAAGTTATACTCCATTAATCATTTTAGGATTTTTTGTAGATGTACGGTGTTCTTGGGAGATTGAAGGCATGAGGATCACTTATATCGATCTCCCAACACTGTGGTAGGTGTTTTGTGCCTTTCCATAGAAATTCATTGAGTTATATGTGAAAAATCGCCCAATACCCATGAATGGGGTATTGCGTGTTACTGTTTATCCCTGTTGTGATCCTTCTATGCTTGTATGCTTGAGTAGTTGTAAATTGAATTTGAATAGGGTAAATTTATATGCATTGGAAGTGTTTTCCCATTCATGTTGGTTCATGACCATTTTGTTCTAGCTTTTCCTATTAGGCTGCTGTTTGTTTTCCCATTCCTAGAATTGTAGGATGGTGTGATTATCTTTTATGAGATGATGATTTGCTATAGACTGATTACACAAGTATTTATTAAGGTTTAATTTTTCCGTTATGCATTTCAATGATCGATTTACTTAAATATGGCCGTGAGAACCTGCTGTAGTTGACCTTAGGGAGAATGGAAGTAAGGGCTTCTCTAGAGTGTCTTTTATAATATTATGATGTGAGACCATATGTGGAATTGATGTTGAGTGATTCCTCAGGGTGTCTATAGTTCCTCAACATGAGCCACAAGGGTAATGAGACATTTAGTGCTTCCCTAGAGTGCCTTTAGTACCAATACAAGACTATAGAGGGAATTGATAGTGAGTGCTTCCTTAGAGAGTCTATACTTTAGCTGAACCAGAGGGGTGAGAATGTGTGTGCTTCCCCGAGGGTTTCTTGTGTTGTTTGGTTGAACCAAAGGGGTTAGTATGTGAGTATTTTTCTAGAGGGTAACCTGCTTTGATTAGCTACTTACTTGATTATGAATCAAATTCTTTGAAACTGTTGATGGTTACTGCTAAGTACTTCGTAGTTTACTGCGTCCTTTTACTTATTACCAGCTATATACTCACTGACTGTTAGGCACAGATCTTTGGTATTTTTTTATTGGTATTTAGTCTCTCACCCTGTTTGGGTCATGAGTTTGGGCCGAAACATATTATATTGCTGCATGTATAGATAAGGGAAAGAGCCCTTCTACTTTAGGTTCTTGATTGCTGTTGAGATGGAGAGCATGGGACCAAGCTGTGGCTTATGATGCTGAGGAGTTATTTACTTGTTTTTTATACTCTGGATTGGTACTGTATTCATCATTGTGATTTGTTTGGCTTCTTTCCCAGACATATGTATCATGAATCATATATATATGTTCCCCATTTGTTTCTTTATCATTTTTTCATTTTTTACTTTTGTATGGTGACATTACTATTTCTGCCATTGTAAATCTATTTCACTTCCGCTATGTACTCTGCCAATGAGGGCATAGTTTCCCCACTATCACACCCAAGGCCCTCACTACTAGTCGACAGCCTATTGCGTTCGGGGAAATGCGCTTGAGGCCATGTGACCAACTGGGTATGGGGAGCCTCTGGGTGGATTCCGGAACTAGGATGCTACAAAGTGCTATCAGAGGAATCTTTTATTCTTGATTTACTATTTGGATCCTATAGCCAGGTATAGGACGAAATCGGTACTTGGTAATAATCTTTTCCCGGGAGTTGCTAACCCTTGTATAGGGAAAATCCAACTTACCTTGTTATTGCAATTGTTCTGGTTTTTCACCATTATGGTTGATTTGATATCCACCATTGGGTGATTCACATGTTTTGTGATGTTACCATTGATGTTATTAAGGTTCTATTTCAGTTTAAACCTGATGAGATGAGGGTATTCCATCTCATGAATCATATAGGCACTTACTAGAAATCAAATTTCATGCATTTTTGCCATGCCATTTAGGGTGCATTAGCGATTTCATGTTGTTGTGATAGATGTTTGGCTATGATATGCATGCTGTTGTGATAGATGATTGATAAAATACTTCCTGTATGATAGGGTACTTCTTTGTGTATAGTTTTTCTTAAATGAATGCCAAACTTTGGTTCTTGAGGTGTTATGGGCCCTCATGAATCAGAATTTGGTGGATCATTGACTTGTTTTTCCTTATTTGTAACATTTATAAGATGCCAAGCTTTGATTCGCGGGGAGTATGGGACCTCACAGATCAGAATTTGGAACTTTGATGTTCATTTCAGTGTTTTTCTGGGTTGCAGAGTAGTTTCTAAGGCTTACTGTTTGAAAAAACCTAGAATACACGACGTGTAATGTTAAATACATGGATTGTGTTTTTATGTTCGGGAAGAATCTGGTTTTCATAAGTATAATCCGTGTACCATATGTAAACGCCGTGTAGTCTCTGACTGTATCTCAAACTATGTGGGTAGGGACACGGGGTTTAGAATCCTTGGCAGGACACACCGTGTACCAGATGTACAGGCCAAGTTTTAGAATAGTGTAACTGGTCGTGTCACTAACAACACGGGTCAGTTGATTCTTCTCCAATACACACTGTGTCTATCTGGAACACACCGTCTAGTGTGAGTCGTGTGTCCGGCTGTGTTACTAACAACACGGGTCGGAGGAGCTCGTCTTGTACGCGTCGTGTCTGGGACAAACATGCTGTGTATTTTTACTTAGGAGAACCGTGTGGCTTAGCCGTGTAAGGGGACTCAGGTAGGGGAAGAGGATTCAAGTACATGCCATGTTTTAGGAAAACATGTCATGTGTTTGGGGTGTTACACAACCAGTTGAGGTAGGAGTACACGCCCATATGAATGGCTTAAGGGAACACGCTGTGTAGGGAACATACATGCCATGTAGTCAGGATTTGTAAAATATGAATGTTTTCTTTCTCCTCTTCCCTTCTTATACTTTCAGTTTTCAGTCCTTGATAATCTTGATCTATGGTGTGCATTTGAAATTGCAGAGTCATGCCATTGGGATGCCCTCTGTTTGTCCGCCAGTTACAAGGCAGTGATCAGACACCGAAAATTGTTGATCACAGACTTCCTGTAGATCCTCTAGTTGTGCCAGTCTTGGTACCAGTAGTTATACCTGACACAGGTGCTGATGAACAGTTTAGGGATCGCTTTTTGAGGATGATTCATACCGTTCAGGGGGCACTGCATCCTGCCCCATCGATGTCCGAATTGACGTGGGTTTTCCAGCAGTAACATCCTCCCACCTTCACAGGGGAAGGATGACCTAAGGCTGTAGAGTCATGGCTAGAAGACATGATGATGATCTTCGAGCATCTGGAGATGCCTCGAGAGAGGAGAGTGAATATTTCTACGTACTTGCTACGGGATTCTACCATGAGATGGTGGGATGTGATCTCACAGGAAGGACATCAGCAGGTTATGGCTTGGGAGGAGTTCCAGTGTATCTTCTTTGACTACTTCTATTTGGAGACTTTGAGGGCCAATCGAGCCCGAGAGTTCATGAGTCAGGAACATTGTACTCTTTCCGTTATGGAGTATTCCTCTCACTTCACTGAGATTCAGCGATTTACACCCTTCCGATGGGAGAGATGGGTTGTTGCTAACAAGAAAGTATAAGGATGTTCTCAGGATGAATATCCACTAACAGGTGAACATATTCAAGTTGACTTCCATCACTTCTATTGTCAACCAGTAATTGATCACGTAGCACAATCTGAGGGATTATGGAGCTATGAGCCTAGGAGGTTCAACATATAGGGTTAGTGCCTTGCCGGTTGAGAGCAGAATGCACAGCCAGGAGACTACATGAGGAGATACAAGTAGGTGGGATGCATATTCTGGTAGCCAGGTGTTGTTCTACCATTGTGAGAAGTGTGGGAATAAGAGGCCACATTTCCTGAGAGACCCAACAGAGTTCCGATCTTGCGTCAAGATGGGAGATCTTCAACGTTTGTTTTAGATCTTCTCAAAAGCAGCTGGTGACATGGGTTCTTCTATGTCTCCTCATTTGGGAGTATTAATACCAGTTTCTCATTAGTTAAGGAACTGAAGTTCTTCCAGCCGTTCAGGATGAGGTGGATTTTGCAGCCATGGTAGTCATTCGCCAAGCTTCTAGTGGCAACAGGGTGGATAAGCTCAGAGTTTTCAGGTAGGGTCACAGGGCTGCGGTGTAGTCAAGACTTTTGCAGTGGAGCAGACCCAGCAGGTGCAAGATCCCGAGCCCTATACAGTTCGAGGTACGATCCTAGTTTCCACAGTTTTATCTTAAACACTTTTCGATATAGGGGATTCCCAAAGCTTTATATCTGTTTCTGTTGTGGAGAGCCTTGGGATCTGTATCTTTTCTTCTGCTGATAACTTGACGCTAGACACTCTGTTGGGGAGTAGAACGACTAGTGTACATCAGTTCAAGGAGTGACCTCTAGAGGTTGGTGGGTGTCACTTCCTATGGGACCTCTATGTCCTAGAGATGACAGGCTATAACGTCATTCTCGGAATGGATAGGTTAGTTCCCTTCCAGGAAGTCGTCAATTTCTAACGCCATAGGGTGAGTTTCACATCACCAGAAGGTGGATCGTTTCTTCATAAGGGTGAATGGGATGTCTAGGCGAGTAGAGCATGACGTGAGCATCATGGGTTAGGATGAGTTACATCTTAGATTGTTATTCTATATATGGATGACCAGGGGACTTCACAGTTCGACTTTCCTCTAGTGGTGGATCATTTCAGAGATGTTTTTCTAGAGGACTTTTCAGGTTTTCCTCTGGAGTGAGAGGTATAATTTTCCATTTAGCTTGTTCCAGGAGTGGAACCAATGTCCATTCCTCCTTATAGTATGCCTATACACTAGGGAAAGGCAATGTAGTGGCTAATGCACTGAGTAGGAGGACTCAAATACAAGCAGTTTAGGAGGCCAACAGTGAGTGGCAGCTTATGGCTCTGTTCTCTGAGATGAATTTGGAGGTGCACGATGGACAGGGGGGACTTTTATTTCTTCTGTAGCTGTTTCCTCTACTCTTCTTGAATGAGTGAAAATGAGGCAGCTATCAGATTATGAAGGCCTATTCCAAAGGGAGAGCTTGTCAATAGAGGACCCTATTCCTGGATGGACCATGGGCGAGGATGAGATTTTGTGTTTCCCGGGGCACGTATGGGTGCCAATAGACGTACACGAGGAGATGATGTAAGAATTTCATTCCTAAATTTGGACAGTTCATCCAGGTTCCACCAAGATGTATCGTGATCTACACCGTAAGTATTGGTGGCCCAGTATGAAGAGAGATGTTGTTGGTTTCATCATGAGGTGTTCCACCGCTCAGCATGTGAAGGCATTGGATTAGCGACCATCATAGATTTTGCAGCAGTTACTCATTCTCTAGTGGAAGTGGAATGACGTCTCAATGGATTTCATGATAGGTTTTCCACGATTGCTTTGAGGGAATGATGCAGTATGGGTTGTCATTGACAGACTCACAAATGTTGATCACTTCTTTCCAATCATGGAGACCTTCAGTGTCAATGAGCTATGACATTTGTACATCCGAGAGATTGTACGTCTACATGGGGTCCCACACTCCATTTTTTCAGATAGGGACACACATTTTACCTCTTGGGTCAAATAGGGGCTATAGAAGGCTTTGGGTACACAACTACTTTTGAGTACAACTTACCACCCCCAAACAGAAGACCAGTCTAAGAGAAAGATTCAGGTTCTTGTGTACATGCTCCGAGCATGCATTCTAGATTTTAGAGGTTCTTGGAAGAAGCACATACCTCTTGTGGAGTTTGCCTACAATAACATTTTTAAATAAACTATTCAGATGGAACCTTATGAGGATTTGTACGGTAGGCCATGTCGATCACCCTTTTGTTGGACGGAGGCAGGAGAGGCAGCTATGCTGGGACCTCATCTTGTCCAGAAGACCACAGAGCAGATAGAGTTGATTAGGAAGAGGTTTAATATTGCACAGTCGTGATAGAGGTCTTATGATTATCGACGGAGATGCCCTATGGAATTTGAGGACGGAGATCTGGTCTTCCTACGTGCCACACTAAGGTTGTGACACATGAGGATTAAGAGAGTGGGTAAGATTTTACTTAGGTACATAGGGCCGTTTGAGGTGTTGGAAAAAGTTGGTCTGGTTGCCTATCTGTTGTAGTTACCTCAGAGGTACCAGTCCATACACAACATTTTTCACGTATCTCAGCTTTGATGTTACTTCCAAGAACCGTATCATGCTTTCCAACCCAAGGAAGTCGAGTTGGAGGTGGATCCAACATTAAAGGAGCATCCAATCCATATTGTTGATCGAAGTACGAAGGTTATCGGTGGCTGGTATATTCCTCTGGTACGAGTGCTATGCCAGCATGGGCGAGTACAAGATAAGACTTGGGAGAGGGAGGCCGATGTATGATCACAGTGGCCAGAGTTGTTCAAGGTTCCTCCTTCTACACCTCCTTGCTAGGGAAATTTGGGGACAAATTTCATTAAGGGGGGAAGTTTGTAAGAACATGGATCTTCTTTTTAGGTATGTTTTCCTTTTTCGTGTGTTTTTGAGGAAAAAGAAGAGTTTCTAGAAATTTATTAAGTACACACCATTTAATTTATGAGTACACACCATGTACTCGGTTACCGTAGGTAACCTTGTGCTAGCCGTATAGTGGCGTTGCACACGTCCATGTTTAGTGACCTAGAGGCCGCCTAAAGAGGGGATCAGTAAGGGCAAGTACACACCGTGTACTTTCTTTTTTTCATTAAACGCACTAGGGTCTCATCGGATGGTCAGAAATCCCTCCTTCTAGGTTTGGTTCATCTGAGAGCGAGAGTAAAACTGCGATCCTTCTCTGAGCCCCAATGGAGCACTGGTTCTCCGATTTGACCATCGTCGATTGCGTTGGGATCACCTCAGTAAGCTCTTCCTTCTCCTTGAGCTTTGTTTCCGGATTACCCCTTTCTCATGTTATCCTCCGTTTAACTTTTTAGGTGTTTTTTGTTGATCTACAGTGTTCTTGGGAGATTCAAGGCCTAAGGTTCACTTATATCGATCTCCCAGCACCGAGGTAGGTGGTTTGTGCCTTTCCGTATAATTTATTTGAGTTATATGTGCAAAATCACCCAATACCCATGAATGGGGTATTGCGTGTTGCTTTTTAGCCCTGTTTTTTTCCTACAATGCTTGTATGCTTGAGTATTGGTAAATTGAAAGTGAATAGGGTAAATTGATATGCCTTGGATGTGTTTTCCCATGCATGTTTGTTCTTGACCGTTTTGGTCTAGATATTCCTGTTAGGCTATTGTTTTTTGTCCCATACCTATTATTTTAGGATGGTGTGATTATATTTTCTGAGATGCTGATATGCTATAAACTGATTAGCCAAGTAGTTCTTATGGTTTACTTTGGCCGCTATGCAATTCCATTATCGATTGACTTACATTGGGCTGTGAGAACCTCGTGTAGTAGACCATAGAGAGAATGGACGTAAGGGCTTCTCCAGAGTGTCTTTTATAATATTACGATGTGAGACCACATGAGGAATTGACGTTGGGTGATTCTTAGAGTGTCTGTAGTTCCTCGATGCAGGCCACATGGGGAATGAGGCGTTGAGTGCTTCCCCAGAGCGCCTTTAGTACCGATACGAGACTATAGGGGGAATTGAAGGTGAGTGCTTACTCAGAGAGTCTATACTTTAGCTGAAACAGAGGGGTGAGACTATGTGTAATTCCCAGATGGTTTCTTGTGTTTTTTGGTTGAACCAGATGGGTTAGGCTGTCAGTACTTTCCCATAGGGTTAACTACTTTGATTAGATTCTTACTTGATTATGAATCGAATGCTTTGAAACTATGGATGGTTACTACTGAGTACTTCATTGTTTACTAATTCCATTTACTTATTACTTGCTATATACTCACTGACTATTCAACACATATCTTTGGGTGGTTGCCTACTATTATTTAGTCTCACACCCTATTTGGGTCATTCTTTTGGGCCCAAAAAGATTACATTGCTGCAAGTATAGATAAGGGAAAGTGGATTTCAACTTTAGGTTCTTGATTGCTATGGAGCTGGAGAGTATGGGACCAAGCTATGGATTGCAATGCTGAGGAGTTATGTAATTGTTTTTCTTTATTACTTTTTATTGGTACTATATTCATCATTGTGATTTTTTTGGCTGCTTTCCTAGAAATATGTATCATGCATCATATATATATGTGTGCTCTAATTGTTTCATTATCAGTTTTTTGTTGTTTACTATTGTATGGGGATATTAATATTTATGCCATTATATATCTATTTCGCATCTAATGTGTACCCTGCCAATGAGGGAATTGTTTCCCCACTATCAAAGCCAAGGACCTCGCTACTAGTCAGCAGCCTCTGGCATTTGGGGAAATGTGCTTGAGGCCATGTGACCAACCAAGTATGAGGCTTCTCTGGGTGGCTTCTAGAACCAGGACGTTACAAAGTTCCACCCTTTTTAAATGACACATTTGTAATGTCACTCCACAGGGCTTACCCTATATACATTATAAAATCGACACAGTTTTCCTCAAATTGTGATCCTGTCGTGCTGGTTCAGTTCATCTATAAGAAATTGGATATTTGGGGGAAATTCGATATATAGGACAATAAACATGGATCTCTATAATAGTTCACTAATTGTGTAGGGAGATTTCATGATTAAGAAATAAACCTTATAGATGTTACTAGATATGTAATTGAATCAACACAATTATCTATAATTTCTCTCTAGTCATGCAGTTTCATTTCATATATAAGAAATATGCCACATGTTTTCTATTATATCTATAAGAGAATACTCATTAATTACTCATTCCATGTATTAATTTTACATCTGTGATAAAATATCAAATATTTTGAAATTCAAACTATATCTTCTATAAATCCGATAAATTCAATAATTCAATTTAAAAGTAGAAAAAAGTTCTACAGGGATGTGAAAGTTCGCCCCATTATACAAATTAATGGAATGATAATGTCACTATATATTAATGTGAAGAGAAAAACATCATTATAAATAATGAAATAAATTATTGTAATAGAAAATAGAAATTCCATATGAAATTATTCACAAAACATTTCAAGACTTAGGGAACAAGAATATCAAAACATCTATGTATATCCAATAATCCAAAAGAAATTTCATAAATATGAGACCCATATTAGGCCACCAAAACATATGGGGTTTACACATAATATGATAGATTAATAAGAACTAGTCCATACTATGTTAATCAGTAAAATGTACTATTAATCCTAAGGACCAACTCAAAAAGTATATAAAAATCATGAGAATGGGAAAGGAGAGGAAAAAATATGGGATAAAAAATAGTATCCACAGAATCCTTATCTAAATCCTAGATATGTTATGAATTTATCCGGTTATCAATAACTCAATTTGAGTAAATTATTATGATGACCCAACCAAGCACAATGATGATAATTCATTCAAATTTTTTAGTAATAGGGTTTATAATTCCCATTATGACCATAGTAAAGAATATATGGGATGAATAAATCACCAGAGGAATGATATGATCCTACCAAATCCACATTATTCTATGAAACATTTTCATCTTTCTTCTTATTCTAGAAATAAATAGAACCATTAATAATTTAAAATGATATAGGGTACCCTCACATACTAGTATTCCCCTATAAACAAATTACAACATCATATCCTTGTTAGACACATCCAAAAATTAATTTAGTTCAGATGAAGACACTATAGAATTGGGGGTTGGACAGAGGCCCCTTTGAAAGAATCAAACAAAAAATGATCCCTTGAATACTAACTCTATGAGAATATGGAATAACTCAGAAATATAATTGGTATACTTTTTCATCATTTTGACACCTCTTTGATGACTTAAGATCATCGCCTCTTTCATCACGTTGACCATTTCAAGGAAATCCCACTAAATTAATATTGGATTAAATAATTCTTAATTTATATTATTATTCTTCTAAATAGGATTTATGCCCTCCTATTATTCTACACTCATCCATTCAAATATTTATAATGTGGATTTCACTCTAGAAGCATCATGAGTTCTTATGGAATTTATTATTCCTTCAATCTTATTATTACAATCTATAGCCTCTTACAAATATTGACCACCATGGAATATGATCAAATTATAACAAGGGTTCTACAATAAATTCTATTTGATGTCTTTCAATATCCAACAAATGAATAAGCTACACATGAATCCTATGAAATACTAATCTAAGGAGATTTCTATGATATGTAATCCCTATGATCTATTAGGAATTTTATGGGAGGCGTACACTAAATATCAAATAAAACACAAGGACCATTGGTAAAAACCGAATATTTGACTCACCTCAAGTAAATTATATTATGTTCAAAAATATAAACCCTGAAGAATAGGTCATAAAAACCAATAATAAATTCCTAATATTATAATAAATTTCAATTTTGATCTTAAATCCTTTCAAAATAATTGAACTTCACAAAAATATTGATTTTATTACATATGTTTATTACTAAATTATTTTCCATGTTCCAAAAAAAAATTCATTTCAATTCATATTAGATTACAACTTTATTATTTTGATGACACACCCTGTTATTTTTAAATAATCACATAAATATCTTTTGCTTATACGACACACATCACCAAGATTAAAAAACCCATAAAATATATTACGAATAAAAATTAGTTATTAAATTGGTTGGAATGAATAATGTAAACTAATTTATAATATATATATATATTTTCTTTATCAAAATACACATACAAATTATAAAAAAAATAAACACTCAACTTTTAATAATGTTATTTTAATCTAAAAAATATGTTTACATCACAAATTATGTTAATTGTTTTATATGAGAAAATATTAGAATTAATTTATTTAACATTTAGATATTTTATTTTATAAAATGAACATAATTTCTGAAATCGGCATATAAATATTAAATTATGGTGATATTTTTTTTAATTTGTTGAATTGTTTTTTTATTGAATAGTGAAAATTACAGATTTTTTAAAATACTGATATTTATTTTGATTAAATAAAGTAATTTATAAGTTCATTATATTTAATATTTGATATAAAATTTATATATTAAACTTTTTATTTATAAAAAATCTAATTAATTTAATTTGAATCATCATTTTTCATGATTTTGGTATAAGTTAAATTTTTATGCTTAAAAAGTGGATTTCTACAAAATATTTTTAAATGAATATTGTTTTTAAATTTTAATTAATTAAATAATCCCATATTAAATTCATATTAGGGTTATTTATAGTCATACAGTTAATATAACATAATTGTTTGCTTAGAAAATTCAATTCCTGAAAACTTTTTTTTCAATATGTTTTATAGGATTAAATATAAATTATATTTTGAAACATTTTTTGAACTAAATTAACTTAATTTTATTAAATGTTATGAATAATAATAATTAATATTACATAATATTTCTTACTAATTTATCGTCATAATAAATGTTAAATTTTTTAAAAATATGATACTACGGTTAATCATAAAACCAAATTATAGTGGGGTTAATCTTAAAATGTAAGGGGAGTAAAGTATTTAAAACATGTTTATTTTTGAATGAATGATGTATGGATCAACCATATCACACCTCAAATCCATTATTTATCAATTTTGGAGGCAATTGGCATGAAATAGACTTTTAATTTTTGAACAGTTTTTTGTATTTTCAAAAATTACACTCCTCAATTATTAAAGGTCACTTTATCCCCTCACTTATTCCCACAGTTCAATACATTTATCTATTCCAAAACCTCAAAAATGTCTCCCAAACAACCTTATCCACATCATATATAATATTTTACTCTAAATGTTCAAACCTTAAAGTCATTAATAAGAGATTCAAAGTTTGTTCTTATAAGCGAAGGTAATCGTCTTCAGTGTGATCCATCATTTTTACTACTTATTTTTCCACCATATATTATTTCATAAAAATTTAAATATTATAAATAAATATGTCCAACATAATAATATTTTAATATGTTTTATAATAATATTTATTAATCTCTTCATCCATCAAATGTGAAACGAAACCATCATTCGGCTGTACAGAGGACGACCCCTGCTTGAACGAATGTAATTCATTTTCCATCATCACTTCTCATGAATGTACATGATGATGGATTTAATGTATATATATATTTTTATTTAAATTTTATTAATTATGGGAAATAAACATATCATATAACATCTTAACTTACAATCCATTGAAAAATCATAACATTATTCATGTGTACGGCGGACTACCACCTCACGAAACGATATGATTCATTTTTTCATTAACACCTCACACTAATACTATATGTAATTTTATTTATTTAAATAATATTATATTTATGATATAATTATTATTATGGAGAGGTAAAATAACACATACCTTATTTGCATCATGATCATTTAAAATGGAAACATTACTCTTGTGCATATACGACCAACCTTCTGAAAGACTGTAACATTCTTCATTTTTTATAAAAATATTTAATGCATAATTTGAAAATTTTAGTTAAATTATTATAATTATAAATATTTCATTATTATTATTTTATATATTATGGTAATTTTAAACCTTTTACCATGGTAAATAAAATGATTTCGTATTGAAATTATGAATGGAGCATACTCAAAACACTTGATGCTGACATTAGTAAATAAGTAATTAAATATGAAATTAAAATAAATGATGTAGATTGTTTAATTATAATATATTAATCTTGAAAATGGTTATTTATAAAACAAATAATTGATAGAATATTATTATATAGGATATAAATGACATACATGACTCGACTCGACTCGAGGTAACTGGTTTGCCTCAAAACATCCCTCTTCGAGACACATGTTCTATTATGCACCGAATTTTATTTTCATGTTATATATACATCCCCTTTACATATTATACTATGAATAAATAATAATTAATTAAAAATTGAGTTAATATAAATTTACTTCATTAAAGTGAGTTGTTATTCAAAATTTACCAAATCGATAAGAGTTTATGTTTGAATCTCATTTTAATCATCATTACATATAATTGAATGTACATTGTAGAAAATTATTTTACATTTGTATAATAAAACCCATTATTTTTATTATTATATTTTTATTCATGATATTTTCATATATTATTATCATTCATACCTCTTTGGTACATAAAATAATTTAGAAACGGTTTTAAAGAAAAGATGACTTCATTTATCTCTTAGTCAAGATATTTTTTCTTACATATCATTATTTTCAAAAAATATTTTGAAAAATGTTTTTAGAAATTTCCAAATTATTTTTTAAACAAATTTTTACTCTTTTTTTACTTTTTACAAAAAATTCAAATGAATATTCTTGTCTTTTTACAAAAAAGGAACTTTTTGTCATTTTTATACAATATGATTGTATTTTTTTATCATATAAAATATGTATGAAATTATATTCTATCATAACCAAAAAATTATTTTAATATTCATAATAAAATTTTATGTACATTTTTAAAGAAAAAAATTTCTATAATATGTTAGAAATCTATAAATTTTTAAGAAGTGATTTCAATGTGAAAATGGTATTTTCCTCCACCACCACCAAAGATTTTTATTATTATATTAATAATGAAATGGAAAAAATCCTAGAAGAGGAAATTTATGGAGGTTTGAAGTAATGTAGTGCAACATCATCGGTTCTAACAATGTGCATTCCCCTAGGGGAAAGGATCTAGGATGAGAAATAATAAGAAACTGATTGTTCTAAGGTGCAATATTAGCGAGGAAATCTGCCATAACATTCCCATCTCTCTATGTATAATGAATAGAAATATGACCATCTAATAAATTCTTGTAGCATCAAATAGTTAGATATTGGAACATAAGACTAGACCCTTACCTGTAAGTGCATTAAAGAGGGTCATTGAATCAGTCTCTATATCCATGAGAAAAAATCTCCTCTTATTGCAAAGCAGGAGGCCGTAAAGCATGGAGAGAGCCTCCACATGGAGAGAGTCACCCAGGCCCAAAAAGACTGAAAAGGAAGAAAACACCGATCCGATATTGTCTCTTATAATTTCACCCATCGCATCGTTCCCATGCATCGCGAACCATTAGTATTCATCTTGAGCCCCGAGTTGGGTGCTTTCCATCAAACCCAATCACCCTAGACGAGTGGATCCAAACTGGGTATTGAGTGCTGGGGAAGGAGTGGAGAGATAGAGAGGGAAGCCTCAAGACTTTTGTCTAACCAGAAAAAAATCAAGAATTAGGTTTTGGACTTTAAAGATGATACTCATGTGAGATCCCACCATATTAGAGTGACATATATCATTCCGAGAGGTTTAGAGCAACCAACATCCTGCAATGAATATAACCACCCTTGCCCGTCATTTTGCACTTGGTCTATCTGGTGACTTGAACTAGTACTGAAGGAATATATGAAATGAATATATCAAATCTTACCAGCCTGTAAGCTTTCTGAAGGAACTCCAAATCAGGTTGTCCCAATTTCTATTGAAGAAGAGGTGGACAAAAGATTCTGTTTGTGGATCGTTGCAGCAGAAGAACATTGAAGCAAGACAAACGCCTCTTCACTGTACATTTTCATCCGAGGGAAATGCACCATGTCGGACACACCAGGAAAGGAAGAGAAATTTGAAAGGAATATTTTTGTACCATAGGAGATCACCCCAGCAGTATTGATGGGAATCAGTAGATTTAAGTCTGAGAAATTCTCTAATAGATAACACACTTGAAGTTGATCATGTGAAAACAAACTTATCAGGGTCATTAGAAAGCATGATATTGTCATAGAGATTTTTTTGAGCAGCATCCAGAGTGGTCCGAATAAGGAGAGGGAAACCACTAGCCTCCTTGAAATAAATGGATGGAGAGGGATAGCTTGGAAAACCCAGAATTGACCCCGAACATTTATGATGCCAGAATCGGACATCCCCTTCTCCAATAATCCACCGTGTGTGTTACTGAAGAAGGTGGAATAAGGGATGAATTATCTTATAGATTCTGGAGTGTTTACATCCAGTGGAACGCTCCTCTAGACCCTAAGTGCTTTTCATGTGCTTTCCCCATAAAGATCTCCCGTCAAAAACCTCCAAGGTTATCCTGGCATGAAGACCACTCATATAGCCAGAAATACATCTCAAGTTAAGACCCCCCCTATTCAACCAGCTTAGCCAGCTTATTCCAAGAATCCCAATGGCATTTATTCTGGAGGTGGACACCCCATAATAATGGTAGTTTACTCAATATTTATTCTATGTAATCATTTGAATATATTTTCATCAATGATAAATAAATTTTATGAAATGTATTGATTATAAATTATCTATATATCTCTCTCAAATATATTACTAGCATATTATCCATTACAATGATGGGTTAACAAAATATTTTTTCACATCTCTTTAATTCATTCATTATGAAATGTCCCTTATTATGGTATGAGAAAAGATTATGAAACCCATTTCATTCCCGGGTTAATTCTTATGATTAACTCTTGTAATTTATTTTATTTTTTTCTCACATGTAATGATGAACTCGTTGTTATGGTTTTACCCAAATAGAGCTCCAATTCCTTGGGTAATGCTAAATCTCATGAGTCTTCATGTATGTGATTAGGAAGTAAACCTTATCTGTTATGGGAATACATCCACCATGTGATATTGTCCAAGAATTTAGACATGACTCATGTGTATATATTCTTTTATTTTTCTGAAACATTTACTATGATCAGATGATCTTATGATAACATATTATTTATTTTATTCTCATATGTGATTACTATTGAGCCTTATTTTTCATCATATCTTGTTATACCTCCAACTCACTCAATATCATTCCTTATCCTATTTATTCCTTTAATGATCTTCCTAGATCAACCCTTTTGTCTACGCATTCAATAGTATATCTCATGAATTTTTTAGAGATCAAAAGGATTTCATTGATCACTATAGAGAATAAATTTATGATGTTTTATTTCAGTCTCATATTGATGTACGGTGAACCTTTTCATTCAAAGGTAGAATACTTCATGGTCATTTGGTTGAAATTATTGGATTTTTTGTTAAAAATCAGGTAATAATATGTATAAAAGTCATGGGTATCCATAGTTGGCATTAAATAAAGGTCCTATTTTTTTGGGGATATTATGAAAATAATACTTTAGTGATAACCCTGTAGACATGTATAAGGATAATAATAAATATTAGAAAATATCATAAATTTTTTTGTCATGTTTAGGAATAGTGAATTACAGTAATTTACATCCATGTGTAGTCACTAAAAGTTGATGTGGAATTCGAATAGATACACATAGTATAATAACATTGTAAAGTTAACATTGGTCTTTGATTTGATCATGTATTGGTTAATGATAACGTGGGTTACTACACAATAGGCATTACACTCCGGTGGGAAATTTTTTAGAAGTTCAGAAACTCATTATGAAGCATTATTAAATACTTGATCAAATTTTTAGGTTACAAAACATAGTCAGAAACATTGACAAGGATAACTAATATTGAATGATAGAGACTCATACATCAAGATAAACTTATAATTTTTAATTTATTCCTTTAATGTTTATATGTTTCCCTTTTTATGATACTAGATCATCATCTTCTTACATTTATTTTTTTCACATAGGGAAATAGGAGAAATAATGTGTCAAACAATGGTGATGGGAAATGTAATTATTTCCCTAATTAGATGTTTAACCTAAATGTAATAGAAGTTATATATATTTTGATCATGATGAAGGATCTATCTCAAATTATTATTAACAACTAGACCATAGTTGAATATGAAAAATAATTAATGAAGAGATGGATGGAGTTTTATGTAACATAAAGTGTCAATTATGGTAAAGAAAATAAGATTTAGTTCTCTACATGTTAAAAATGTGGGAAGAGGCACCATGAAATATTACATAAAATCACTGAAAGATGATTTATGTTTGGGAATGTAGGTTAAAAATATGATAATTTCTAATGAAAAAAATAAATTATCTAGTTTACAATACATTAGAAAATATTGTTCAACCTAAGGAACCCCTAATAATTCATCTCTATATATTTGGTGAACCTTTTCATTATCTAAGTCAAATCCATAATCTAAGGATTAATTGATGACAACCTATATTATGAAAATAATTTGAGGGGATTGATTGAAGTGTTTAGGTTTTTCTTATTATAGAATCATGTCATTGATGTCTTTTTATTAATGGTTTTTTGGTTATAAGAATCCTGAATCTTATAAGGATCATTCTGATGTAGTTTTTCATTAATGATTTGTCAGAATGTTTTGATTGGTACTAATGAACTGTAATAGTGATTTATTGGTAAGGTGATATTTTATGGAAGGGAACATGATTTAGGAAAGATAATACTTCAACTATTCTTGATGTTAGGGTAATAATAGTAAATTCAAATAATTTATTTTTTTGGAAAAGAATAAGCTAGATATATATCCTTAGTGGGTAAAAAATATTTCTAATGACTATTTTAATTTTCTTAAGATGATAATCATAATATTGAGAACATTATAGGATTTTAGTAAATTGTTAATATGATTATCAAGATTTTTTCTATAGTTTTATAAAAAACGGACAACCCAAATGTTAGGTGAAAACTTATCGCATCTAGAAAGGCCACAAATCGTGAATCCCCAACCAAATGGTAACAATGGTAAAATTCTTATGAATATACAAGATGATTTACTATTTAGTATGACATTGTTTCTATATAAATAATTAAATGGTTTAATTATACGTCTTTTTTGGGAAACACATTTTACGATCAAATCACATCGAATATTTGGGATTTTGAAGTGATTAATGATATTTTGGAAAATATTTTGGATAGTTAGTGAATATATTACCCTTAAGTCTAACTAGTGGTTTAAAATGAACTATTATTTAGAAAAAAACATATTAAAATCCTTGAATGTTAAGGTTAATTTGGATAGAAGATTATTTATTTATAGAATGGTTTAAGTATATCTTTATATTTGGATCCTAAAATGAAGGTGTATTTATTCCTAGAATTACCATAATTATGTTAACAATTTCATTTTTTAGTAAATGAATAATGAAAATATGAATATCTTGATACCATATTTTTATTCATGTGATTTTGTAGAATTTAATTTTAGTTCTTCATGCATAAAAAATAATATAGAAAACTAATCATTAAGAGAAATAGATTAGATTGTGGTGAAAATGATTGATGTATCAAATTATACTTTTTATGTAAGCATATTTCCTTATGTGATTATTCTATATGGTAAAATTATCCCTCAATATTTGTAAAATGATATTGAAATAAGGATTTTTTTTTCATTTTCGATAAATTGATGGTTTCTTCACCCTTTATAAAAGAGGTATAAATTATCTCCTAAAATTATATTGTTTTCCAATTCATGTTTTCACTTGGAAATTTTCTCCCTATGTGGAAACCTAGTTTTTTGTTATTTTGGATAACCTTTGTATTTCCATTTCCATATTTTTAAGAGGTTATTTTATTAACCCTTTTTATGAAGTAAGTTTTCCACAATTAATTTTTTAAAATTTAAAACCTTGTTTACAGACCACAAGTTCAAATTTTAGGAATTCAATTAATTTAGGTGTGTATAATTTAACAACGTGGGATTTAGAAAAATGAACATTATGCTCAGCAGTGTATAATACACGCAACCCCAAGCTCAAAACTCATGTGTAGTATATTATTATTTTAAATTATAAATTATATTATTGGGTATGATTAGTATTAAATAAATTATGAAATATATATAAATTTCCTACCCAATATACATTTAATGATAAATTATAAATAAATAAGCATTTAGCTTTTAATAATTATACAATAACACCCCAACCCCAGAATCCTGGAGCCGGTGCATTATTTTAATACATTAGATTGATTACAAGGAATCAAACTCGAAAGGGCCAATCAGTTTAGTAGTCTTTGAAAATAGATTACATATATGATTGTTACATTACACATTCTAACATACAAAAAATCATTAATAATACTTTGAGAATTCCATTATTCTCATAGCTTAACCCTGCATATCAATCATAATACACTTCATGGAATCGTTGGAAAAATAGAAATATGAAAGGGGTGAGCTCAGATTCTCAGTAAGGGTAAATAATTTAGCAGAAGCTATAAAAAGTTATGGAAATATGTGTAATAAAATCAACACCCTTTTAAACATAAAGTTGAACATAATATGGAGAAAATAAATCAAACATTAATATATAAACATGCACATGGATATTCTACTAGTCTAATAATCACATGTAATAACTAATTTCATAATGAGGTAATGCATAATGTCGGACACCATAACCACATAATCAAGGCCTCGTGCCAAGACAAAAAATAAAATTTTTGCCAAGGCCTGGGGCCAAGACACTAATTTGTCTCATGAGACCTACCGATGCATCAAGGGGCTATAGTGGCCCCCCGTCACTTACTAAGTCCAATGCATTCCTCATATGAAAAGGGATAAACATAACATAAACATTTGTTTTAAAATTAGCATAAGAAATGTGAATACTTTAACCATAAAAAATGAATGGTATAAAAATAGGACAACCATATTAAAACATATCATAACTCATTGAATACAATATGGAATATCGTAGTATAATAATCAACCTCAATCAAGAATAATATCTAGTAAAGGATGTTGACATAGTTGAAAATGATTAGTAAAATACTTTGAGAGAAATATCCTTTTTTCATGAAATCATTTAAAACACACACAATTTAGAAAGGAAGACATTTAAAATATATTTCTGAATCAAAGTGTCCCATAACACATTAAAACTTTTTAATGTAATTAACATTTTAAAATAGTCATGTCCATATAAATAAATCCTTAAAACCATTTAGAAAAATGGACATTAATGAGAACAATTTAGAAGAATAAATATTTAAACTATTTAAAGTGATGTTTTAGTTAAATATTATCTTAAAAATAATCCTTCTAAAACTCTTTTATGATACATAGACATGGATAATAAATATGTCCTAGTAAAAACCTACACTTAAAAAATCTCCCTTAGTAATGAGATTGAGGAATTAACTCTTACATTGTACGTTCCTTTAGTCGAGGGTACATATACCCTCCTTTATAATGACCATAGTTTGTTATTAAATTATACCAGAACCATATTAATATTTATTATATCATATATTATTCATTTATTACTTTATACAACCAATTTAATAATAATTTCAATGTTAAAGTAACATTTCGGGTAATAATCACTTTCTTTATCGTGCCTGTTTTAACATGTTATTCTTGATCATATCACTTATATGATGATTTAATTGCATCTAGAATATGAAAAAGTATTTATATATCATATATATATATTTAGAATCTAAATATGTATAATAGATAGATATATTAAATGGAAAACACCATTTATAGAGACAGTATGTCGTACGTACGCATAAACGCTATTTCCATTTTCATATCGTATTGAACGGAAGTAAGTGAATGATATATATGTATATATATATTTATAGTAGAATTATTATTTCATATATTACATAATTATTAATAATATATATTTTTATAATCATTGTTGAATGGTGAACGTGGAAATGAATCTCATCACATCGTAGAGATGGTAAGCCGTACGTACGCACGAGCGGAAATATCATTTTATTGATGGTGAAATTGTATGTAATTGGATGGTATATTATATATACAGAGTAATTAACATGTTATAATTATTATTTACATCAATTATATTCCTTATTATACCCATCCAAATAATTAAGTGTTGAATAAAAAACTACACCATGACGTGGAGACGGTAAGTCATACGTACCCACGTATGGTGACTTTGTCATTAATAGGATGGATAGAATAATGAATATGGTTGTAAGATATTTATAATAACATCTCAGAATGTATAAGGTACTGGATTTATTATTTTGGTGTTGGAACAACAAAGAAAGAGGAAGTGGAAGAAGAAAAGAACTTTGAAATAGGTGGTGAAATAATTACCTCTTCTTCGGGTTCTTCCTTTTGATTTGATCAAAAGGGATATTTATGTTGGATTTATGATCATAGTAAGGAATTTAGGTTGATTTGAGGGTATTTGGGTGGAGATTTGATTAGGGTTTGACCGATCCAAATGGGTTGGGGTGTGAATTTAAGAGAAGGGAAAGTAATCTTTTATAAGAGAGGTGAGGGGCACATTAGGTAAAGCTTGAAATATTAATTTATTATAAAATATGTTTTGGTTTATAATAGCTCTAAATGGATTTATTTGGATCCTAATGGGGGGATGGATCGAAATAATTTCAAAAAATTGGGTTTAGACAAGTTTAGGTCACCATATTAACGTTATCTTTTAGATTATACTCTATGTTAAATAGTTTAACATTTACCATGTCTTCCTGTATTTTTATATTACATGGTTAATAAACACACTATAAAATTTCAAGAGAATCCTAAGTGGTTTATCAATGAAATATATAACCTTTTCTAAGAAATTTGGCAGAATCTTAGATATTTAGGAATATTATATCGTTTAATAATATAGTATTTGTTTTAAAAACTTATTTATGTCAAATTTTACACTATTTAGTAATTGATTTTTGTAAAGGTTATAAAAAGTTTATTACTTAAAAAAAATACATTGAATAAACTCTAACATGTCATATTCAACTATAAAATTATTTTATGGCATCAAAACTATCAAATTATATTTGTTTTAATATTTATAATACAATTTATTTGATTTATTCATTAATAAAGTAATTAATGCATCATCATTATGTCATAAATAAATTTATTTATTTGATAACTAAAATAAATAAAAAAATACCATGATATAGAAAATATTTTTATATTTATAATTAATATTTATATTCGTATTTATCTTATGTATAACCCTATATTAAAAATGGTTGAGTTATAAAAATTTGAATTTAACACTTTTAACTCTTCTTTAAATAAAATATAATAAATGTCCTAATCCAACCCAAGTGAATAAAAAAGGATCATATTTTGGTTATAAGGTTTATTTTGGTCGAGAAACACTTATCCAATATAATTAGGACATGTATTGGGGTAATTTTATATTAATATAATATTATTTTTACCTTTAATTACCCTATTTACTTTTAACCGTGGTTAATAAAATTCAAAAGTTACTATTCATAAAAATTATTTTCATCATATTGAACCAAATTTTACGTACTAATGTCAACCATTTCTCTGAGATTTTTGAAATTCAACTCACAGAAGTGGTAAAATTAAGTTTTATGCAAATTTGCAAATGTGCCTAGAAGGTGGGTAAAAGGCGTTAAAAAGTTCAATAATGTTTTATATATCTAGTCTTATTATAAAATTAATTCGATGAATTATATTGGAATAATATAATTATTATGTATCTATATTCACTTTAAACTAAATTTAAATAAAAATATCAATTATTTAAATAAAAAGTCAGTTTTAAACAATAACAGAGTGTTTTTCACCATTCATCAAAAATTGAAAGTTTTCAGAAAAATACAAATGATTCAACCTAAGCTAATTATTATTTTCCAAATTCAAAAATGATGTCTATTTTACCAAATTTAAAAAATATATGTCTCATTAATTAATTTAAAATTAATTCTTGTTGTCAAAACAAGGAAATAGGTTTTTAAGAATTAAAAACTATCAAAAGATTGACATGTGTTAATGTCCAATTTAAATGTGAAATTACGTAAAAGGACCTAAAATATATTAAATGATAAAAATAAAATCTAATTATACATTAAAACCACTCAAATTCATAATTTAACACTATAAATTATTTCGATTAAAAAAGTAGTTTTCAATTAAAATATAGTATTTTCCACTATTCATCAAAATATATAAGTTATCAGAAAAGTACCAAATATTTATCCAAAAGAAATTTTTATGTTCTAATTCTAAATAATAATTATTTTAATTAAATTTAATATATAACAGTGTCATATATTGGATTTAAAAATGGTTCTCCATTAAAAGGCGGAAAAACTGCATTTAAAAAAAATACTTCTTTTATCTGAAAATTTTAATTTTTCTTTACATAAGATCTAAAAAAATGAATGTTAAAATTATATAGGATATATATAAAATTAAAAATGTGGTTAATATTATTCATAACATTTCTTTAAATGACTAGTTTGATAGGTCTTGATGTGCTTGTACTCGGTGTTGCGTGAAGTTAAAGCTATTGAATTATTTAAAAGATATAATGTACTATGAGAAATTGGGGTGTTACATTCTCCCCTCCTTAGATAAATTGTGTCCTCAAAATTTAAAATTTTTCTTCAAAAATAAAGGTTGAAAATAGAAAATACCATTGTGAAAAACCCACATTAGAAATATGGTTAATAAAATTTAGTTTGAATAAAAGGGAAAGGGAAATGAAAATTTCACCACCAAATTATGATCTCAAATAAGATAAAATTGGTGGAAATTAGAGACACATAATTGGAGGGAAAAGATAAATATTTATATAAAGTGATAGAGGTCATCAATCACAAACAAGTGAACAATTAATGGAATATTGAGGGCCTCAAAGCCATAAATATTAGTTGATTTAAAATATCATCGGTTCAAAAAATAATAAGTTATTATGATATAATTTTTTTTAAGATACCTTTACTAAAGTTTAATAATTATTATCTTTATAGAATAAGATAAAGAAAAAAATAATACTTGACAAGTAGAGTCCCATCCTTCAACTAATTTCTACAACAAACTCATATTTCACCCCAAAAGATAATAGAACTCATAAATATTCTATTTATATTAATAGTATTAGGTTCAAAAAAAATAAATTTATAATGAATATGAAAGACCATTTTAATGAAAAATACATTATACAAACCCAGACATCACGTAGGCCTGTGGTAGGTGATTCACCCTTATCACCCTGCGGATGCGGGTACAAGTCTCGTGGCCTTGCTAGACGCGACAGGTTGTCACCCGACCTCTAGTTTGTACTTTTTATAACAATCCAAAACTAATATTAAGAAATGTTTTAACCTTATATAATAGTTTAAAATTTCCATCTTAATTCATTAAAACCATTAGACTAATCCAAAATACTTCTGTCCATGCTCACAGTCCAAACTTTATAAAGAAGGAAAACATAATGAAGATCTCTTTTCCCACGTAATAACATGTGAATACATTCACCTTGTATTATCTTAAAACATGGAAACACCCTGAATTTACATTAATCCTTATTGATTACATTCATTATTCCTTATTCCTTATATAATAATGGATATACTCTTTATATCAAAAAATGTTGTAAACTCCAACAATGACAGAATAAAAAAACAATTAATTAGTTTCAAGGTTTTCAAGAATATCCAATATAATTTATCCAAATCAATCATATCTTATTCCGAAACTATCACCTCGGTTTCAGAAACAAATTAATGGTTATATTTCCCAAAACCATATAATTTCAAAAATGTTTAACTTCAAATTGTGTCACTTTACTTGATACTAAACAATCTCACATCCATAATGAAATAATACTGTAGTACAATCCTTATATACTATATAATTATTATAACTTGTACAAAATTAATAAAATACTCAAATGATACATTTCATTAATAACAATATAAGAACACTAATCATTCCTCTTCATCTGCGGTAGTATCATATCTTGATTATTATCCAATAGCATCATTTGGGGTATACTCTGATAATTGGGATATTGATTCACGTAGTGTCCCAAATCCTTACAGAAGAAGAATTGTACATTTGAAACCTTTTTCTTATTCGTACCACCAGGAACTTGGTGTCATTTTCTTCGACACTTATAACAAAATCCCATTCCATTCAAGCACATCCCAAGGTGATTCTTTCCATCATTATAACATATGGTAAAATCATTCTTTCCCTTCTTCCCATTATCCATCTTTCTCTCTACCATCTTCTTCTACTCTGGATTCCCTTCAAATCCATAGGAATCAGAGAAGTCATTACTTATCTTATTAACACATGATAATATTTCTTCATATGATGAAAATATGTGGGAGACTATTTCCCTTCAAAATGTTGGCATAAGACCATGAAAGATATTATCCTTCTTACTCTTTGGATCATGTGTTTTTATGGAGTTCCCATTCCTTCTATTGGGTGCCATTTCTAAACGACCACATATACTATGTTAGATTATATCATAATGTATAATCCAAAGTTAGAAAAATACACAATATTAATTGAAGATTTTAAAATGTCTAGTCTCATAAATAAAGGTTTATTTACTGGAATATTTACTCATAAATCCTTCATAATGGTTTGTAAATAAAATGTGAATTATCCCAAGCATATCGCATGGGAGTGTCAAACCAGATGCACAGTAAAGCCCATTGTCGTGTACCAGGACACCCCAGGTCAAGCCCGAAACTCCATGTTGGAGTTTTCAATCCTAGGTACACTTTTTCCAGAACCACATCCACTTTTAGTATCCACATAGGGATGTATTTCTTGGAAAACCCACATAATATCTACATTACAATTTTTTTGGATGTTCTTCTATACTAATCCTCAAATTCTATCTTAGGGTAATGTTTCCTAATAAGAGTTTATCTAAATATATTTCCATGTTTATTGATAAACTTCCATCTAATACCAACTGTAAACCCTAGAAACCTAGAGTTGGTGCATTATTTTAATACATTGGCATGATTACAAGGAATCAATCCTCAAAGGAATGAACGGTTTAACAGTCTTGGAAAATAGATTACATACATTAATGTTACATTAAAATTTCTAACATACAACGCAACATAAAAAATCTTTTGAGAATTCCATTATTATCAAAGATTAACCTTGTATATCAATCATAATACACTTATTATAATCCTGGAAAAAATAAAACTTTAGAAAGGGATGAGATCAGATGCTCAGTAAGGGTAAATAATTTAGTGAAAGCTATAAAATTTTAAGGAAAGATGTGTAATAAATGAAACATCCTTTTAAAGATAAACTTGAACATAAAATGGAAAAAATAAATCCAAACTTACCATATAAACATGCACATGGATATTCCACTAGTCGAATAATCACATGTAAAAACTAATTTCATAATGAGGGAATGCATAATTTCTAACATCATAACCTCATAGTCAAGCCCTCGTGCCAATAATAAAAATAAAATTTTTGTCAAGGCCTTATGAGAAGACACTAATTTGTCTCATTAGACCTACTGATGCATCAAGGGGCTATAATGGGTCCTTCTCATCACTTACTAAGTCCAATGCATTCCTCATATGAAAAGGGTGAAACATAACATAGAAATTCGTATTAAAATTAGAATAGGAAATGCGAATACTTTAACCATAAACCATTCATGGTATAAAAATATCACAATAATAGTCAATCATATAATAACTCATTAAATACATTATGGAAGGTTGTATTATAATTAATCAACCTCAATTAAGAATAATATCCAGTAATGGATGTTGACATAGTTGAAAATGATCAGTAAAACAATTTGAAAGAAATATCCATTTTTCTGGAAATCATTTAAAAGTGACACAATTTAGAAAGGAATAAATTTAAAATATTTTTTTTATCAAAGTGTCCCATACCACTTCTAAACTTGTCAATGAAATTAACATTTTAAAAAATTCATTTCCATGTAAATAAATCCTTAATTTTTTTTGAAAACATGGACATTAATGAGAATGATTTAGAAGAATAAATATTTAAACCAATTAAAATAAAGTTCTAGTTAAAGAGTACCTTAAATATAATCTTTTTTAAAACTATTTTATAAATCACGGACAGGGATAATAAATATGTCCCTGTAAAAACTTACACATAAACAATCTCAGATAATAATTAGATTGAGGAATTAACCCTTAACTTGTAAGTTCCTTTAGTCGAAGTTACGTTTAACCTCCAGTATAGTGACTATAATATTTTATTAAATTATAATAAAACCATATTAATATTTATGATATCATATATGATTCATTTATTACTTTATAAAACTCATTTGATAATAATTTCCATGTTAAAGTAATATTTCGTGTAATAATCGCTTTCTTTATCGTACGTGTTTTAACTTGTTATTTTGATTGTATCATTTATATAATGATTTAATTGAATCCAGAATATGAAACATGATTTATATATCATATATATTTATAATATAAACATGTATAATAGTTAGATATATGAAATGGAAAACACCGTTTATGGATACGGTAGGCCGTACATATGCATAAACACTGTTTCTGTTTTCATATTGTATTAAATGGAAGTAAGTGAATGAGATATATGTATATAAATACATAAATCCATACATATATATATATATATAATTAAATTATCATTTTAATTTCATATATTACATACTTATTAATAATATATATTTTTATAATCATCGTTGAATGGTGAACGTGGAAATGAATCTCCTCACGTCGTGAAGACGGTAATCTGTACGCATGCACGAACGATGAAACCATTCTATTGAAGGTGAAATAATATAAAATTGGATGGTATATTATATATACAGAATCATTAACATGTTATATTTATTATTTACATCAATTATACTCATTATTATTCCCAATCCAAATAATGATGTGTTCAATAACAACTACAGTACGGTGTGGAGACGGTAAGTCGTACTTACGCAGGTATGGTGACGTTGTCATTCATAGGATGGGTAAAATAATAAAAATGTTTGTACCATATTTATAATAAAACATCAGTATGTATAATGTAATGTATTTATTATTTTGTTATGGGAAAAACAAAGAAAGAGAAAGTGGAAGAAGAAAAGAACTTTGAAAGAGGTGATGAAATAATTACCTCTTCTTCAGGTTCTTCCTTTTTATTTGATCAAAAGGGATCCTGAGGTTTGGTTTTTAATCATATTAAGGCCTCTAGGTTTAATTGAGAGTAGTTTTTTGGAGATTCAATAAGGTTTTGGCCAAGCCAAATGACTTTGGAGGTGTGAATTTAAGAGAAGGGGATGTACCCTTTTATAAGAGAGGTGAGGTGCACTTTAGGAAAAGCATGCAATATTAATTTATTATAAAATCATTTTTGGTTTCTAATAGCACAAAATTTATTTATTTATATCCTAATGTGGGTATGGGTCGAAATAATTTCAACCAATAGGGTTTAGACAAGTTTTGGCCACCATATTAACCTTATCTTTTAGATTTAACTCTTCGTTAAATAGTTTAACATTTACTATGTATTCGTGTATTTTTATATTACATGGTTAATAAAAATACTTTAAAATGAAACTAGAACAACAAGTGGTTCATAAATGACATATATATCCTTATATAAGTCCTTTGGATAATTATTACATTTTTAAAAATATTATATCATTTAATAATGTACTATTTGTTTTAAAAACATATTTATGTCAATTTTCACACTATTTAGTTATTGATTTCTTTAAAGTTATAAAAACGTTATTACTTAGAAAAAAATACATTGAATCAGCCCTAACATGTCATATTGACCTAGAAAATTCGTGGATGGCATCAAAACTTTCAAATTTTATTTGTTTCAATATTTATAATACCATTTATTTGATTCTTTCATTAATAAGGTAATTACTACATCATCATTGTGTCATAAATAAATTTATTTATGTAATTTTATAAAATTATAAATAAAATACCATGATGTAAGAAATATTATTATATTTATAATGAATATTTATAGTCAGATTTATCTTTTTTATAAACCTATATTAAAAATATTTTTGTTAATAAAATTTGAATTTAACACTTTTAACTCATATTTAAATAAAATATAATAAATGTCCTAATCTAACCCAAGTGAATAATAAAGGATCATATTTTAGTCCTAATTTTTATTTCATTCGCACAAAACTTATCTAAAAGAATTAAGACATGTTTTGGGATAATTTTATAATATTATAATATTATTTTTACCTTTAATTACCCTATTTACTTTTAACCGTGGTAAATAAATTTAAAAGTTATTTTTCAAAAAAAATTATTTTCATAATATTGAACAACATTTTACTTAATGATGTCAAATGTGCCTATTTTAGTTTTGAAATTCAATTCACAGAAGCGGTAAAATTACATTTTATGCAAATTTACAAATGTGCCTAGAAGGTGGGTAAAAGACGTTAAAAAGTTCAATAAAATTTTATATATCTAATATTATTATAAAATAAATTCAATGAATTACCTTGTCATAATATAGAAAATATGTATCTTTTTTTACTTTAAAATAAATTTAAATAACAATATTAATTTTTTAATAAAAAGTCGGTTTTAAAAAATAACGCAATATTTCTCACTATTCATCAAAAATTGAATGTTTTTAGAAAAATACAAAATATTTACCCTAAGATAATATTGATATTCCAAATTCAAAAATTATTTCTGTTTTACCAAATTTAAAACATTTAAGTTTCATTAATTAATTATAAATTAATTCCCATTGTCAAAACCCAAAAGCGGGTTTTTAAGAAGTAAAAACTATCAAAAGATTGAAATGTATTTATGACCAATTTTAATATGAAATGTACTTACAATGAAATAAATTATATTAAATGATAAAAATATAACATAATTATACTTTAAAACCACTCAAATATATAATTTAACACTACAAATTATTTCAATTAAAAAAGTTGTTTTCAATTAAACTTTAGTATTTTCTACTATTCATCAAAATATGAAAGTTATTAGAAAAGTACCAAATATTTATCCAAACTAAATTTTTATGTCCCGCTTATAAATAAGAATTATTTTCATTAAATTTAATACATAAAAGTGTCAAATATTGGAATAATTTTTTTTCTCAATTAAAAGATTGAAAAACTGCATTTAAAAAAATACTTCTTTTATCGGAAAAAATGAATTTGTCTTTATATTATGTCTGAGAAACACAAAAGATGAATGTTAAAATTATATAGAATATATATAAAATTCAAAATATGGTTAATATTATTCATAAATGTTTTTTAAACGGCTATTTTTAGAGGTCATGATGGTCTTGAACTTGGTGTTGCGTGTAGTGCAAACTGTTGAATTACTTTAAAGAGATAATGTACTATGAAATCTTGGGGTGTTACATATATTTTAATCTATAAGAAATATGTTTACTTTACAATGGTATTATTTATTTTTTTAAAAAAATAATACAAATAATACATGTATCCTTATAAAATGTTATTTTATAAAATGAAAATTGTTTTTGACATTTTAATATCTAAGTTAACATTGGTTGAAATTTTAGGATTTTTCTAAATTGTTTGGCATTTTACAAAAGAGTGAAAATTATAAGTTTTTCAAATACTAAAATTTCTTTTCATTAATCACTATCATTTAAAAGTTGAATACTATTTTAGATTATTTAATAAATTAAATATGAAAAATTAATTTATAAAAATATAATTAATTTCCTTGGAATCATGAATTTTCATGATTTTTTTATAATTTTATTTTCGATGACAAAAAACACGGTTTTTTAAAGACTTCTTTTGAATGCATAATCACTATCCATTTTAATTATTTAAAATAACCCCTATTGAGGATATATTTAAATTAAATGAATATGTTATTCTTATATTTATATGAATTTAAATTAACATAATTATTATTCATGGTTATAATTTTAATATATGGTTGAATATTTCTTGAAAATGCATTACTAGAAAACAGATTTTCAAGAGGATATATGGGTTTAATTTTAAATTATATTCTCAAAATTCTATGATTCGAATTTGAAAAAAATGAATTCATATTTTTAATAATTATAATTAATATTATAAAAATTTCAACTAATTTTTTATCATAAGAAATAATAAAAACATAAAAAAATTTATAACACATTCAGTGGTAAAATTAGTTTACTGTGGGGTTAAACTATAGAAGAAAAGAGATGAAAATGTTTCAAACATGTTTATTTTTGAATATTGGAGGTCTTTCAGAACCATATCAGCACTCCTATCCATAATTCATCAAATTTTGAGGCCCTTGTATTGAGAGATAATTCCTATTGTTGAATAGGTTATTAATTTACCAAAAATCTAATCCCCATAATGTATAAAATGTCACCACTCTCCTCACATTTCCCCCCTATAATTACATTTTTCTTAACCAAGTCTATCCAAATTTACTCCTTAAAAGCATTATCTAAATTCTTAAACTTATGTTCTTCCAAATATTCCAATTATTTGTTTCTTAATAAGTGTTCCAAAGGCAGCTCTTCTATGCAAAGATAATCATCTTCACCGAGATTGTTTTTTACTTTATCTTTTCCTCCTTTAATTATTTATTAAAAATGAAAATATAATAACACTATTACATCCTATGCACTATTATTTTATTATTATTAAGGAATAATATTTATCTACCTAATATTCTATCAAATGGTAGACGAAACCACCATTTGTGTGTATAGCGAACTGTCGCCTCCTAAACCGATGTAATTCACTTTCCTTCATTCCTATCACATCTATTCATGATGAATAATTTAATGTTTATATATAATATTCATTAAATATTAATAATTATATAAAATTAATATATCATGTAACACCATACCTTACCATCTATTGAAAAATTGCAACATCATTTGTGTGTACAACAGAGTATTTCCCCACATAGTGATGTGATTCATTTTTTATTTCTACATCACATGGATGGTATATGTAAGTGTATTTAAAGAAATAATAATTTATTTTTGATAATATTACCAATAAATAATGTCAAAATGACAATTTACTCCTTTCTGTCATGATCATTGGAAAATGGAAACATCGCCCATATGTATGTACGACCTACCATCTCCATTATTGTAAAATAATTCATTATTCATAACTTTATTTCATGAAAGGTTTTAAAATAATAATTGTTGAATAAAAATTATAAAAATTGTATTATTATTATTTGGGATATGATGGAACTATTACCCCTTTAACCACATCCAAGACACAATTTGTCTTTTGAAAGTATGAATTATACATCATTGAAACACCAGATGTAGAAAAAACAGATTAAGTAATTAAATATTTCCATATAATAAATGATTAATATTGTTTAATTATGGCTAATTAATACTATAAATTATTAATTATAAATAAAAATCAAAAAATGATTATTATGTATGATATGAAGGACACATGTGAATATTTTGGAATCATGGTAAGGGTTTCATCTCAAAACATCCTTCTTTGAGACATGTGTTCTTTTATGCACATAATTTATCTTAAATTATGTATATAACTTCTCATTACATCTTATATCATGAATCCTTAAAAAACATTTATATTGAATATTAAATTTTACTTACATTATTCATGGGATTTTAGATTCATAATTTACCAACATGGTAAGGGTTTAGGTTTCAATCTCATCTTAATCAAGACTGTTTATGATTGAATTTATATTATTGAGAAATATTTGATCATTTTGTAATAAGAACCTTTTGATTTATTATATTATAGTAATTCTAGATTTTTTTCAAGTAATACTACAAGTATCCACCCTTTAGAAAAAAAAATTATGGAGAAATTTCTTTAATAAAAGCACACTTCAACTATCTATTCGATAAAAAATAATTTTCCTTCCAAATATATGTTTTATAAAAAAATAAAGAACGTTTTCAACATTCTCCGAATTATTTACTAATTAAAATTTTTCTCGTATATTAATTTTTACAAAAATTGTTCAAAGGAATATTATTATCATTTTCCAATTGAGGTTATTTTTTCCATTTTTAAAAGAGTGTGAATGGAATGTTTATTAACTTGTATGGTATGTGTGAAGTTACCCACCATCATGACCACTCAATCCTATAAGGATTCCTATGTATGTATCCATGGATATTTTAAGGAAAATATTTTTTATTATATTAAGGAAATTATCATATTTTGAAGAAGTGATTTCAATGTGAAAAAGGTATTTTCATTAAGAAATATTCCATATAATATTTTGAAGACATTTTCATCAATGATGACAGCCTTTGATATTATGTATTTATTCTAAATTATGCATAAATGTATATCACATATATTCCTATCATATGAACCCTTACATAAATGGGTTAATAAATTCCATATGTTTATATCTCAAATTCATTCATTACAGAATTTTCTTTGATGATGATATGAGATTATATTTTCAAACTCATTTCTTTCGATGCGTAATTATTATGATTATTCCTTATGATTTATTTCCTTTTCTAGCACACATAATCATTAACAAGTTTTGATGGGTGAACCTCGATAGAGATTCAATGCATTGGGTAAAGCTTTAGTCTCATGAGGAGTTATGTATGGGATTATGAAGTAATATAATCAATTATGGGGCTTTGTCTACAATGTGATATTGTCAAGTAAGTTATCCTTAACTTATTTTTATCTCATGTTATATGATTCATCCACATTTACTATGATTTTATCATCTTACAATACCATATTATTTATGTTATACTCATATTTGATTACTGTTGAATCTTATTTTTCATGAAATCTGTTTATACCTTTGAATTAGATGTTTTGATTTCTTATAATGTTTATTCACATACTGGGATTTTTATCTCACCCATTTTTTCTTTTTATTCTATGGGTTATTCAATGTAGTTTTAAGGGATCAAATGGTTTTATGAACACATTATATAGGATACAATAAAGAATTTTTTTATTCTCACTATGATGTAGAATTGACATTATCATCCAAGGACAGTAGGCCTCATGATATTTTTGTTCTTATTATTTATTTTTTATATTACATAAATGGATTAATATGTGTAAAATAATTTTTTCTGAATATTTAAAAACATAATTTTTTCTATTGAAAAATTATCCAACCCAATGATTGAAAAGAATATATCTAAATAACATGAATGCAAGATAAAAACTCTCCCAATGTCATCCCAAATACTAAACACCCATAAATAAAATAATAATAGATGAAGCAAGGTTTCAATTAGAAAATTAGAAAGAGTCAGTGACTGTGCATGGTTTGGATATATGTTTTGGTGGACTATGAATATATCATCTAAAGTTTCTCATAATCATGAACATGGTCACAACATTGTATTCCAAATCATGTGGGACAACTGTGAGCCTTCATTTCTTCTCCCTTTTCCAAAAAAATACTAATAAACCCAATAAATAACTTATATAACATTAGTAAAATTAAAAACACCATCAATATAAAATAATATAAAGCAAAATAAATGAAAAACAATTCACAATTATTTCATTGTAACTCAACATGAAATGGTCTTTTAATGATAAAGAGTTAGCTATAGTCCCCCTACATCTATCGCTAGTGTTTATATATTCCTAACTATAATCTACCATCAATCCAAAAATAATTAGAGGGTTTCACTCTGATATCATTTATCATGACTCGGTATGGAATATCATGATTGTTACCCAAGTCAGCAAGTGACAATAGTTATTTCATGTTCTCAATCAACCTAAAATAAAACAAGATTTATGGAAACTCAAATAAATTGGTGGGAATGATTGTTCCAACATAATAAAAGAAACAAATTTAGTGTCATTCTTACCAAAAATTCACTATTGTATGTCCATAATTTGGAATTCAATGAAAAAAAGAATATGTAGTTCAAAATAAAATGAAAAATGGCATAAATAAAAATAAATATAAAAAATCAACTAACTCAGAACATAAAACTATTATATATAAAATATAATAAAATATGAGATCCAAAAATACAATAAAAATCTGATATGTCATGACAATACATCAAAAAAAATTTAAAAAAATTATCCTATATTTACTAAACTAGAGATATCATTTTGAATTATGGCCATCATCCAACATTACCAATGTGGTGGACTCAATGAATTACATATTAAAACAAATCCACAAGAAGGATATTCCATGTACCATTACTTGAACATATAAAATCCACTGAGACTTTCATTACCTAGCAGTATATGTTGGGTTTGTATATAATTTTTGAATATGGTTGATACCAAAAAAAGTGTACATCATTTTTTATTCAAGATAAATTTTATAAACACCGGATATATATAATAAGGAGCATAATGAATTATCATTTTCAAATAAAATCAGGAGGATGACATATATCCCATTTTAAAAACCACAACGGTTCTTTTTATTGGAAGAGACAAATTTTTTTAATAGAACCATTTTAAATATTAGTTGAAATCAAATACGCCTCCAAAAAAATTTGAGAACAAATAAAAAATATGATCAGGGTAAATCATAAACTACTGATAAATTTTAATAGTGTATATATTGAAATGGCATGTTTTTATTAAAAATATCTACATAATATTAATTGTAATAAATATGTTACAATAAATAATTAATGTTTTCATACATGCTAAATAAGGAATAAATGTTATGTAAAACATAGTATCATGGAGTAAGGATCATCCAAAAATTAAATTAACTATATATAAAATTCCACAACATATAATAAAGAAAACCGATTTATAAAAATAATCAATTTGTAATTTTTCTCTCATATATATCACTGGGAAATTATTATGTACTAAGGACATAATCCTAGATATACTCATACAGATCGATCTGTCAACCTATCAATGATTTTACCACTAAGTAAACAAATGATAGGATATAATGTTGCCGCACTATATAAAACACCATATATCTATATATTATCATTTTTTAGGGATACAAGTTTTAATGTAAATATAAATTCATATAAATTATCTTTGGATTTCTACTAAATGACTAATGTTACCTTGAATAATTATTATAGGGGGAAGAAATGTTTAATAATACATAGATAATATAACATTAACATTTCTCAAAATTGTTCATAAAAATATCGAATCCTTATCCATCCTCTAGAACTATATTTCTAAAATCCCTTTCTCTATTTATATAAACATGAAAAACTAAAAACATTCAAATACTATGTTCTAAAACTCATATAAGACTTCATTTTATGGGGATCATACTAAGCGTGACTCGTGTGAAGTAAAAATAACTATAGAATGTGCTGACTGAAATTTAAAAAATACATTAAGTAAGGAACCTTGAAATTATCTTTAAAATACATTTCTATTTATTCCATAACAAATATGACATTTAGTCAAAGTTATGGTACCCTGTTTAATGATAATTTTCGAAATTGAAATTTCATAAATATAAAAATAAATCTCTACCATTTATTCTAATATATATTTTTTTATAGATGTAAAATTCATTAAAACATCACTTGTGGTAGAGAAATACCCTGTCATTAGAGTAAATAGGTAATGAAATAAAAAAATAAACTAAAGTAAACAAGAAATTAAACTCAAATGAAAACTAATATTAATTAGGATCCAAATGCATTTCCGAATAAAAGATATTCACTTTTCAAATATTGGTTTTTTAAAATGGTTTCCATGAGATATTCTTGAAATCCCCCCACCCCACAAACCTTTTTTCATGGTGAATACACTATATGTTAATATATATTTTTAAAGACCCATTTTTTTGTTTATCAATGATAATTATATTCTATAAAATTTATTATATATCATTTCAAAAATTTACCAATATTATTTATCCTATGAATTTTATTAATGAATAATAAGTCAGTGAACATTCATATCCATATATAATGGAATAATATAGACATGATGAGGATGAGTATCATTAGATAACCTAAGATACATCTTTCAAAAAACATTTCTTCTTGGTTCATTGATAAATGATCTAGTAATAAAACATCATTTCATCCTGAGTGGGTCTTATAGTTCATTGATGTCATCTACTGAAATAATTTGAAGTCATCTAATTTTATTATCATATTCTTCCCATTGGGAGTATTTTATTGGTTTAATATATCAAAAATAACATCTATGTGTGATAGGGGTAGTAAAAAAATCTTATTAAAATAATTAAAAATCCATTTTTAATTAAAAAACATCATAAGAAATATCATCCTACAACATAACCAATTTTATATTCTTCGAGATTCTTATTGTTTCCTTAACAGTAGTAACTTCATTAATAGGGAAATCCACAATTCCCTATATTAATTCCTAGATAGTGTCTAACAAATTAGATCTACCATTATTCATTGTAATAAAGTTAGAATAATATTATAAGTGGTCAATCATTAGTCATAATATCAATTATTACTTTTTCATAGTAAAAAAAGATTCTAAACATTCCATTTTGATCATCTTTACGATATACATATACAAAAATTCCATCTCAATGTAGTATTTCACCAAGAACATCACTCAGGGGAATAGGCATGGGTCTTGAATATATGGTCATATCATGAATGAATTCAATAATAAAAGGTCTTAATTCATCTTCTAGAATTGGTGGGGGTTACTTTTTTATGGTCTCATCCTCTAATTATTTCAATTTTACATTCAACAAAATCTCAATTCCATGAAATCCTACCAACGTGTTCCCCCCAAATCTCCACATTAAGATAAATTGATGATAATCCATTTAATCCCCCATTAGAAGAACCCATATGTACCATTTTGAATCCACGCCATTATATCATCCATCAGATTGACCATGATGTAAACATGAGATATTGAGGGGTGTAACTGGGGAGTAGTGGTTGGATCTCTATTTATTAGAGAACCCATGGCACACAAAACAGATATAATGGGTTTTTAAAAAAAAATATATATCAGTACACCATTGATGGATACCCAAATAGGTAGTATCAAAGAAACGAAAACATCTAATGGGAATAGAGACCAATTGAAAATATATATAAGGTATCAAAAAATATTCAAGAAAATTATTTCATAGTAGTGATATAATGCTTCTTTATTAGTAAGTCATATAAATGCCTAGACCTCATCTTTGAGACCCATAACAAAATTATAAAATATGAATCTTTTACAGAGTGATCTTGATTATAAAAAGATGTTGGTAAAAGCTATAAAAGGCCCCAAAATAGTAAAATAGAAAAATTAATAGATAATCATAACATCAATATCAATAAAGTCAACATTTGGACCACATTTAGAAATATATTGCGATCACAGGCGAATCAAAATAGGCATGATTTTATTCTACAACATGATAAATGATATAAAAACATTTCAAATGAGTAGTGAATGATTTTAGTGCATGAACCCTACTCAAGTTGACTTGTATTACAAGTCATAAAAGAAATTTAAATAAATATATACATTAGGTAAATAGATAAAAAATAAATTTATATGTTTTACCTTAAATATAGATACAAAAAAATCATGAGAAACCCAACAATATAGAAGATAAATGTATAGAGAACAATAAGAATTCATTATTAACAAAACACATCATTAAAACAAATAAAATCACATTAGATTTATGAGAAATTATTATTGATGTTAATTAGAAAACAAAAACCATTTTTTATGGAAATCCATGAAATCATAAAATATAGAAAAAAATTAGAGTTATAATAGGGATTAATTTTTTGTGAAAATATGGATTTAAAAATTCAATAATTAATTGGTTTTATAAGAAAATGAAATCTCATTTATAAACCTATCTCTAACACATGTTGATGAAAAAATGCATCAGAAAATATAATAGAGAACCCAAAGGAAAAAATATATATACCACCTAACATAAAGAAATTATGTTTTTTACAAACTCTCAAATGATAGTTCAAATACTATGTAATCATGGTGAGAGGAAGAAGAAGGGATAAGAGTGGATGAAGATGAATAAAAATAAAATTAATGCATTTAAATATAGAAATCTTCCAATATAAGGTGGGGGATCAATTGTTATTTAATAAAAAGGGTGGGAGAAACCAATGGGTATCCTCATGCCAATTCAAGTGAATTAGTGGAAAGAAACCCCAAATTATTGTATAATTATATATGGTTAGAATAGAAAAAAATTAAAACATATAAAACAAAATTGGTTTAGTTAAAGAGTTTGGAAATCATATTCCAACCATGTAAGCATCTTTCAACTAGCATGGGGCTACCACATGGATTACAAAAAAAATTATCCACCTATTCTTAAAGTACCCTTATATAATTATATATCACATAACTTCTCATGAATATGTAATGAGATATAGATTGAAAACCCATTTAGATATTATAATTTAATAATTAAAGTACCATAAAAGTTTAGTCAGAGTTAAGACTCTGAGTATTTATTAAGAAAGAAAAATTATAGTAAATAAGAACAACAAACTAGAAAATACGGTTACATATCATAAAATTCATACCCGTCATCACATCCAAGATATAATTTTCCAATTAAAGTAATTAATTTAATATATAAATATTATTTTAAACATATTTGACACTAAAAAATATGGATACATTTCCACCCCGTCTTATAAATCTTGGGGGTCTCCCCTTCACCCAGCCATATCACTATTGAGGCATTGAGTAAAAGAGTTTCACGCATTATTGAAATAAGAATGGCTTTATTAATTAATTGTTCTACTATGGTAATGGATAGTCATTTATATATCGGTTCTATTAAATTCCCCACCTCATTTCTCTAAACATACCTATTCTCTGTATTCATGTTTCAAGCTCGAAATGATATTTTTCCATGAAATTCAAAAAAATATGATATTCTTATATGTTATTTTGATTTCAATTTTTCTCTTAGGGGTATGATATATGATGGTAAACCAAATTTATACAATATTAGGTGAGACATGTTGGGTGACTAGTTCCTTAGTTTTTCATTGGGGAATAATGATCACTAGAATATATATCTTAATATTAGATATAAATTGTAATTTTATTGATTAGTGAATAATAAATATGAGATATTAATCACCTACCCTATAAAGGTACTAAAATATACCTATAAATTTCATGTTGATGTTATATCCTAATTCATAACTATTTGGGTTCCTTTGAGAATCTTCTAAATAATTTATTTAAATATTGAGGGTTAATATTGATTAAAAAGATATTAAGATAGTAATTTAACTATATTATTATACTTTAAGTGGATCACAACCCTCAATTTCAAAGATTTTTTTTTCAGTTCAATGTCACTTACACCCCTCCCCCTTAATAATAGACCATTAATTTATTAATAGAATTATATGAATTTTTAATAATAAAAATAATATTTATATTATCTATAGTGTAATAAATTAATTCCCAATAATTATTCTATTAATAAGAACTCTGAATCCTCGATCATAAACCCTGATTCTAAAAATAATAGTTCTTTTCTAGTTAAGTAGCTTTGTAATATGAAAGTGCATAATGAAAAAACCAGTACTAGGGATGGAAAAAAGAATACATTGGTTGATCAAACCTATCCTACTGAGGTACAGATAAGAGTAGAAAATTTAAATATATGAATACATAGTAATTAAAATAGGGTTTTAATTAATGAAAAAAAAATTAAGATAAAAATATAATCTTTCATGATTAAGGAGATAGATAAAACTGATGAGACTTATGAACACTAAAACCCAAACACTACAAAATAGTTTTTTATTATTGAAGTGGAAGAAAAAAAGTCAAGAAAAATGAGAGATAAAAAGGAAAAATTCTTGAGATTCAATAGTGTCTGATACATAGTGATTTAAGAAATATTTATTGAGTTAATTTTATATTTTTATATTTGAAAAAAATTGAAGGACTACTCTAGTAAACATAGATTAGGGTTTATACAATGAGGTTTTGCGTTAGATTTTTATAAAATAAGAATTTTATTTTCATATAAGTAAAACAATTATGTTATCAGAAGATATAGAGAATTATATAAAGTAGAATATGGTTTCCAAACACATGGAAGCCATTTTTTATATTTGAGGATGCATAATAGTGAAATATATGGCACTGGAGTTGTTTTCTAAGTCATTCATAAAGAGGTATCTTTTTTTCTAGTATAGACTATTTTGGAATATTCTCTTGAAGAAAATATTGAAGGTTTTTTTTCTAATGTTTCTAATGATTTATGTTCTATAAGATGAAAGTTATGAAAAATTATTGGAAGTATAAATGACTAATGGATTTTTGAATAATTTTTGGAAAAGGATAAAATATATTGAAAAGCTCTAGAAGATGATATAATGAATATCTAGATGTTAAGAATTAATGGGAGATAAAGAAGGAAATTTTCCACATGATGAATAATTGGATTTATAGATATTATTTGAAATCTTGTTGTGTTACAAAAAATGAATTCTAGAAAATTTGAAACCCATTGTTCTAGAAGTCATAAGAATAAAAAATGGAGTAACATTAGTATCACTCAGTGATTTGAGTTTATAGAGACATTGAAATTTATTGAATTCCTTACATATATATGAGTAACCAACTCTAAAATGTATGGGTAACTCTGAGAATACATAAAAAAATAGAATAGTATTAAAGATTCATGTATATGTAAGAGTTGAATCTAAAGAATATTGAAATGTGGAAAATGAGGAACAGATATGCTAATAGTTAATGGCAATCAAGATAATACTTTTGGGTATAAAAATGGAAATTCCAATACATAAAGGTCATCATCATAATAAATATACATAATGAGTACTATATTATGTAAAAACAAAAAGTGTTATAATAAGTTGAATAATGTAAAGGTGACACATGGTGATATGTAAGGTTATTCGATTCAATATATAAAGGTAAACAATATTGACTATATTAAGTAATGGAAAATTATAGACAAGGGAGTATATGTAAGGGTAACTAGATAGAGAATCAATTATGTAAATATTTATCAATAATAAAAAAAATTTATAATAAGGATAATAAAATTTTAGGATATACATTATGATTCAGAAAATAACACTGATAATGGATCAAAGAACATATTATGACATAAAATATATCCAAAGATATGATTGATCATGAAACTAGTTGGAGGTGTTTTCCTGAAATAATGAATAATTTTGGGGGATTAAATGAGTATCATTCCATTATATAACAATTATTTAAATACGAGATTTGTATTTGAATATTGATTTAGTTGTTGGTTATGCATCATGCTATGATGAATTTTATCAAAACATGATCATGCTAAAGAAGAATAATAATACAAAACAATTAAGAATTCATGCCATGAATTGGTGGTTTTCATGATATCAAGAAGATTCAGTAAGATTTAAAATAAGGAAATTTGGTTTGGGGTTTCTAGTGGTTTACTCTGATTTAAATTCACATTTATGGACATATTAAAACATATGGTACATTTGGAATGATCATGGACCATAGTGTAAGAGGATATTGATCCCATCCATCATATTAAAATTTGAAATCAATATGAATCTATTAAAAAATACATATATTTGTTATGGAAAAGTTCTTAATGAACATATCGATATATTAAGATAAAAATGAAGAATAATAGAGTGTTTCACTATCGTATCATGTTCCTTTAGAGAATAATTATAAAAAGGATTTATATTTCTATATCTAGTTTTACTAGAGGACATGGTGCATCAATATAATCATTCTATGGGATAATCATAATTTGGTAGAGGTTATTCACTACCATGTTAAATTGAAAGAACAATAGTAGATCATAAAAAATGATACTCTCCTACTGATTTAGAATAATAAGTCTCATGACACAATACTATTTAAGGGGTTATTCTCAATCATCTTAAAGAAGATTGTAGTTAACGATGAATGTGATGTAGAATCTATCATAATATAAAGATGTAATTTTTTTATAAATATAAACTATTCTTGAAGTTACAATTAATTCTATAAAATTTTAAATATACCCTCATGTCAATAATTTATCTTTTCATTTCATCAAATCAATTCACAGAGTGGTTGAAGAAGTAGTGACTATAGATTCGATAATGTTTCTTTGTTTAATCTTTGTATCAACATTATTGAGTAGTGTTACCACATAATATATTGAAAACATTTAGAAGTATACTACTTTAACTTTCTCTTATTCAGGATGCAATAAAATATCCATATCATTTTCATTCTATAAAATTCTATAGTTAATCGTGAATTTAAATGAGGTTATGTGAGACATCAATTGATCAACCGGTTGAACACTAGTACCCTATAACATGGGAATGAGAACTAATAATAATATAAATGAGATAAAAAATTTATTTGGGAAGAACCTCAATAAAACCCTTTTGAGGGTGTTTCTCAAGATACAATAATCATTAATGATAATAAGTTTTTAAAATTAAATTGAATCAACTATAAATAAATTTTATTTGATTTGTTTATTGTAAGAGTAAAAGATAAATTATTAATTTCTATAAATGGTGATAAGATATAAATAAATAAATAAATATGTTTTAAATTATATTTTAATAAATATAAAACATAAAGGATTGATTATCAAGAGTTTATTATTTAGAAGTGGTTCATGTTCAATAAAATCAGATGTAATTAATTTTTAAAAAATATGAATAAATTAATGTAATATTTTTGAATAAAGTAAAAATTCAATATTATAATGTTTCCTGAATTATTATATAAATGATTCATCGAGATTCTAAATCCTTTCTCATTTCATTATTCATATTTTTTCAAGAGTGATTTCTTTTTTGGGTTAATTATTGTCACTATTTTAATACAGATTTATTATTTTCAACGTATATGTTTTTATTCAAAAAAATTAACTTTTATATACATAATATGCTTTTTAACATGATATTATGTGGTCTCCAATGTTCTTACATTCTAATAAAATATTCTACTCACTTATCTCAATATATGAAACTCTATTATATTCTATTGAAAATATAATATACTAGTTGGTGAACTCTCTTGTTGGTTATAAATGGATTTATGTACTATTTAATTCATATTAAAAAATGTGTATATGGTTATCCTATATTTATTAATCTCTATATTTATTATTGAGATATCTTATCAAGTAAACTATTAATTTTGAATATGTTATACATAGTTTCATAAATTTTATATCATATTAAATAATATGAATTTTCAGGGACCTATGTTAGGTTTTAGCTTGTTTTGTGTTGTTTTTTATATATTATATTTATTAATTATATTAATTTCCATCCATAATTTCATAAAAAAAGAATTTTTATTATTTCACCAAATTATTTTAAGCCTATTATGGATTATAATACACTAAAAATTGTTATTGGTTATATAAGTACAGGGGTGTGATGATTAATCCTTCGCTCGAGTACAGTTGAGAAGGTTTTAAAAAGATTGTTATAGTGTTGTATGAAAAACCACAGATGGTGAAACATTCAGAATAGAAAATAAAAATTATTGTGTTGTTGGATAGTTAAATGAAATATATTCGACATCTTGATTTTATTAGGTAGTGGAGTTTAGGTAGCCAAAATATTTAATATAAATTTAATTTATTTTTTTGAAGAAATTACTAGAGATGAAGGAATATTTGGAAAATTTATCCCTACCCTCTCTTCTAATAGGTTACAATGTTGCACCATGGTTAGGGGTAATTTATTGAATGATGTTAAATTCACGGAATACTCGATAATTGTAACTTTTCATTAATTTATAGTGAATGAGTTATTTCTCGGATGCACCAACAATGAATGACTATGGATATACATTTTTTCATTTTCATTTTTGGTCAGTGGGATCTATTTTGTAGGTCCAATAGGTGGAATAAAATATCATTATTTTATTATGGAACTATAAGACCTCTCGAAAGTGTTTCAACCATTATGTTTTATGATTTATTATTATATGAGTTTTTCTTAGTATTATATAGTGTAGGAAAAAGCAATGCAAATGACTAGAAAGTATTATGGGTCAAATTATTAATTATAGAATATAGAGATAATGGATTTTCTATTTTAAAAACATCTTGATCTACCAAGGACTAGATTCAAAATTTATATAATGGGGAGTACTGAATAAGATAATCAAGAATAGAAAAAACTTGAGGTTTATAAGGATGAAATTAGCATAAGAAAACCACTTTTAATATAATGGAGAGTAAGATCACAACATAGTTTATTTATAACCTCAAAAGAATATAATAGAAGTAGACCACTATGAATAAGTATTTTCTAATACATAGGAACTTTTACATTAAGATAATTGGATTAAATTTATTATATGGTTTTATGAATGAATTAAAAGTGATCAAAAGACTACTAGAGTCATTGAAATTTACTTTTAGAGGTTTATTTTAGGTTTTAAACATGACACCTTAATTTCTAGAGTCATATGGATGTATTGGTTACTATAGTAATTATTTTATGAATTAATAGTAAAATAAAATTAAAGGATATATGGGATTTGATTTTGAGAAAATATATACGATAAAAGTATTACTAAAACACTATTGGAATAATATATAGTTCAAAGGTTTTATATTGACCTACAAAATAGAGAGTTTAGAAGAATGGGAGTGGAGTGTGATAATGTAGAGTAAGATATTTTTATGTTCTTGGTCTTATATGATGGTAGTGTGGAGAGAAATGAAATTTGAAGAAAAATTACAGAGGATAGAGGGCTAACTATAGAATATCATATGCAAATAATATCACATATAAAGGTGATGTAAGATCATTGACTACAATAAATGTGATATTTGATTCATGGATCATTAAATCTAGGTAATAATTCAATCTAAATATGATAAAGATCTTATAAGATCATGTATAAATATAAATTTTCTATTGGTGTCATGGATCACTAAATTTACAGAATCATTTCATCGTGAAAATGATTATGTTCTCAAGGTTTCATCATGTAGTGATTTCAATTAATAGATAGAAAAGTTGTTTATTTTAATTTAGTATGGGCTATGGATCATGCCAATATTAAGGAATAATTTGATTTTAATAGGCCAACTGGATGATGCAGGGATCTTTAAAACAGTTGTGGATGGTGTATAGAAAACCACACATTGTACCATGTTAGTGGAAATATGTTTAAAATATATAACATAGAATATTAATATGATATAAAACAAGAAAATGGTTATTAATAAACAATATTATGATGGGTGGTTATGGAAATCTAATCATTGTCACATGTATGACTAGATGATAGTCTTGGATGTTGAAGGAGTACTGACACTCATTAACATAGTGTTTGGAAAAGAAAAGAGTTTATTATTATAAATGATAAAATGATATATTTTACTATTAATAGATAAATAACTAAGTATTGGAATGTGGATATTTTATATACATATGTATGAGGACTAACTATGGCGTATTATTGAGGTGGTTCACTATAATATTTAAATTTAATCAATAAATATTTACAAAACATTTTGATGAAATTTTTAAAGAATAAACTAAAACTCATTTATAAAATTAAATATATAGATATCCATGTTAGAAAATGATACTTTTTAATGACAAAATTTATGAGGCAAGATACTTTTATGGACTACATCAACAATGAAAGAATGATAAATTACCGAAAAAAGGAATCTATTTTGAGAAATTATTACTAAAACAATATATCAAAATAGTACCGTGTAATGAATGAACGTGAAAATGATTGAGATATCGTAGATTATGTGACTATATTTTAGATTTCCAAATTATTTTTATGAATAATAAGTATGTTATAAGATATTTTTCAGTTAGATTTGTTTTGTACAAAGAGGGAAAAATCATAATGTGGATAATTGGACTAGTAAACCATTGGAAATATCTCTGCTGAATGTACTTAGTCATATTACCTATATCAATATTGATTTTAGTGAAAGGGATAATATAGTTGATATGTTGAACAAATTTACATTTGTAATATATTATCATGATAACAATTGATTTTTTAATTAAGGAAATGGGAAATGGATGGCCATCAAAATTTTTAATATTTTATTCAAATATGGGATCATTTATATAGAATAGAACATAGAAAAAGATGTTATTTATAGAAACAACACAATATATAATTTCTATAATGACTTTAATTAATTTAAAATAATACCACTTAATTCTATAACTATTGAATATCCATAGGTACTAAATAATTCGGGTATAATATGATATGGTCTGTTTCTAAATGTCTAATAAGGCTAGATATAACAAAATGTTCTAAGTTTGTTAAATAATGTATATGACTTTTAGAAGGAACTATCTAACCGATGGTATAATTGATGCGGTCAACCAAGATTCAAAAACCACCATAAATGTTCTTATCAACCTTTCACTATTTTCTTCTAATGGATAGTGGAAAACTCAAAAACCTAGAAGAGGTGGAATGTCCAGGTTACTCAAAATAGTTATCAATATAAATAAATGAACAATTGGATTTAATTCATGTTAATAGTAACTTAGAGTTGATGGATCTACCATATGGATGTGATAACTATAGAATAAGTTGGAATAATGGTTGATGGAAGAAGTTTGTTGTGGAAAATGGAATAAGAAAATATTTTTTCTGAAAGGATTTTAATAGAAGAAATGATTTTATTTTATTGTCGCATTCTATCTGATAGTGATATATATGAAAATTTAAACCATTCATTAATTGTTTTATTATAAGGTTAACATATTTTGAACATATATTTTATGTCTAGAATACCTAATATTGATATTTAGAGGAATATTATCATGGATCTACTAGATATTTTTGAAAAAAATAAACATGAGAATCTATTGTGTATGAAAAATAGATTTTTTATGGTAAAAGAATGTTCCTAAATAATGGAACAAAATTTATGATGATTTTATTAAAGGGGGAACATTTATTCGATGCAATTATGATCATTTATATTTTTTAATAATTTTTTATGATGGAATATTCATCTTTATTTTTAGGTATACTAATGTTATACTCTTGGAAAGTCAAAAGGTGGAATAAATGTTGTATTTAAATAATGAGTTGGGCGTAATTTTTATGTTGAATTTTATATGAATGGAAATATGTATTTGTGGATAAGGTTTAACAAATACAAGAATATGGGAACGATGATGTTTTCTTAATATGAATTTATCATAGAGTTATTAGAGAGTTTTGGAATTTCTAGATGAAATATTGTTTCAACACCATTGGCGTGTCACTTCATATTATCAAAAAATATGTTTCCCTAAATTGATATTGAGGAATATTATGTTGTAATAATTTCAAATATATTGGTGGTTATTACCATGATATATGTCATACTTGTCACTAGACATAACATTAAATACATCGTGGGAGTTATTAGTATGTTCATATAAAATACATGATATGAGTACTATAATGTTTTGAATGGGATACTCTCATGTTACAATGGATATGTGGAATAATCATCATGTTTATTAATGCATGATCCATTTTTGTGATATGTTGATATATACTTTGTGGGATATTTAGATAGTTTAATATACATCACAAGATATGTGTTTTCATATATTCGAATGAGAACTAGGTGAATATATAGAAAATAACCTAAAATAACCATGAAATCTATATGTTTGATGAAATTGGAATGAAATGTTATTCTATGAATGGTTTAGTATTATATATCTATTCTAATAAATTAATTTTAAATTCAATGGTGAAACACATTTCGTTGGTGTATCACTTCATTAGGAGTCACTTGCATGGTAGATTGTTTGAATTATGTAATGTTAGTGGGAGTTAAAATCACATAGTCATGTTGACCAATATCATAATGTAGGAGATCTAGGGGTGTTGTTGTGCTTCAGTGGGACATCAATGAATATTTAATAACTAGAGGAACATTGTCAATTTATAATCGATGAGGGAGATATGTTTGAAAGTAATATTAATGAAAACCGTTGTAATAAATCTTCATGTAATATATTGTTGAGGTTTGAAACTATTTTCTTGACTCACGAACTATTAAATGGGTGATAAAATGTTTGATAAAGAGATATTGGGGAAATTATAGATGATTACATGTTCATTCTATAATATTAATGGTGATTTGAATTTTTATTGTGGAAGGAGATTTGATAAATGTACAGATGCAGTAGGGAAATAGAATTTAGGGGGCCACATTATTAATGGAAATTCTATGCAACTGATTAATTTAGTAACCTTTTATGAAATAATATAAATAGAATGTTATTTACATTTTTGGAAAAATAAATTTTTAGGGGATAATTGTTTTTCAATTAATTGGTTATCCCTATGATGATTTTTATATCTTATAATAATTTTTGAGAGTATTTATATATAATTACACATAACATGGATATTTCTATCTCCTCCCATCATTAGTGGATTATAGTTTTATCTATAGATTTAAGGAGTTTCTTGAACCATGATTAGTGAATAGTATGGTATTTTTGTGTAAGTTTCCATTATTTTAACATTCACCATTATGTTTGTAGATTCATTCTTGATACAATTTTTGGAATCATTATCAGATACAATTTTTGGAATCATTATCATGAATCTTTTATACCAAGATAAAAATTAAACCAAAAATCAAAAAAATATGGTTGGAAGTTAATGAATTAAAAAGGGATGGTGGGAAAATATAGTAACTGAAACACCCAATGAAAATAGGGGTGTGGTGGCTCAAAGGAGTGTAGAAGTAAGGGATGTTAGGGAGAATGAAAAAATAGTATAAGTGGGTAATGTGGATCAAATGAAGTGGAAGAAAGGATATCCTTGGTTGAGTCGAGGGTTAGAATACACCAGACATGGATGACGAGAGGAACCATTGTGCATTGGAATAATAGAGGCATGGGGGAATGTGATATACAAAATAGGGTTTAAGACTATTATTTAAAAAGGATAGAGACATTGTTCTTTATTGAATATCATTATTGTATAGGTGGTGTCATAAATATAGTATAACCAATATTTTTAAATTTAAACATGAGAAGATCCCTATGAAAAAACCTAAATGTTGGGATATGTTGGGGTGAATTCTCCAATTATCCAAACATGTGTCAAAAATGGGACTCAAGAACCCTAAAGTGAAAATAATATGAAATGGAATGGTGGGATAAAGTTTCTATTGGGTAAAAAATCCCTTATCCGGGATTCTATGGAATTTCTAACCCACTATGGCATGGTACTAATTCCAAAAATTCTAAATCAAAAATACAAAAGAGCATATCGTGTGGTGTTTATTCTATGTCATAGAGGTGGTGATTTGTTTAGTGCACCAAAAAACAAAATCCACATATTTAAAGGATCCAGTAGATTACAAATAACATACTATCATGATAATATTATATTAAAATACCACATCCACACGGATAAATGGTCTATTCTATATGTAAATCTCTATTGTAAAAAATTGTATTAGGTTCATTCATTGGATTAGAGAATCATGGAGAGTTTTGTAAGGCCCTGACCCCAGTTACCCAGAGTTGGTGTATTATTAAAAAACATTGGCATGATCACAAGAAATATCAAATCTCAAAAGGCCGATTAGTTTAGTAGCCTTGGAAACACTAGATATATTCATAAGTCTTACATTACATCATAAAAATGAAAACAACAACAACATAGTCTCCGTAGTCCACACTCATATCCCCACATACTATCATTGCAGGTCATTCATTAAATACTTCTTCACATCCTGGAAAAAATAAAACATTGAAAGGGGTGAGATTAGATTCTCAGTAATGATAACAATATAGAAAAAACTTTCATAAATAAACATAAACATTTTAGGAAATGTATAACTAAAACAAAATCCTTTCGAAATTGAACTTCAACATAATATATCAAAGATAAAATGAAAATAATGCAATTTACTTATTCACATGGATATTCCACTAATCGAATAATCACATGCAATATCAATAACCACTTTCATAATGATGGAATGCATAATGCCAGACTATCATAACCACATAGTCAAGGCCTCATGCCAAGACTACCAATAATATTTTGTCAAGGCCTCATGCCAAGACACTAGTTTGTCTCATGAGACCTACCAATGCATCGATGAGCTAGAGCGGGCTCCACCTGTAACTTATTAAGTCCAATGCATTCCTCATATGAATAGGTTTAAACATTGCATAAACATTCGTATTAAAACTAGCATAAGAAATGTCAATACTTTCTCCATAAACCATGAATGGTATAGAAATAACACATACATAGTCAAACATATCACAAAACCTTCAATTCAATATGGAATTTTAGTATCATAATAACTCAACCTCAAATAAGCTTAAAATCCATCAAAGGATGTTGACATAGATGAAATCAAAACTATTTGAGAGAAATATCTCTTTTTTGAAATCATTTAAAAGACACATAATTATAAAATAAAACATTTACTTTGGAAATATCCTTATAAGCTTGTAAGGGAAGCTTTGAAGATTTTATAATGGCGGAAAATAGACGCACCCTCTGTATAAGTTAAAAAAAAAATACATTCTTACCTTAATTTTGTCCAAAAGGTTAAAAAGGACCCTGTTTGGAAAACGACGGAAAGATTCCTTTATAAGCTTCTTATAAAAAGTCAAACAATGGTATAAATGAATTTAACCCATATTCTATAAAATAGTAAGAATGTTTTGAAATATATTTTTAAGAAACATGGATGTGGATGATAAAGAGGTCCCAGTATATAATTACGTATAAACAACCTCGGATAATGAAGAGATTTTGAAATTAACCCTTACCTTGTATACACATGGATGTTACATAAGCCATGTTTGTTATGGATAGGTTGTGTCATATTCATATCCAGAATGATATTAAGTCGTTAAACATTATTTTTAACCATCAAATGAAAATTATTCTTGAATGGATACGATGGGGAATGAATCTCATCGCGTTCGTGGATACGGTAGTCTGTACGTACGCACGAGCGAAAATATCATTATTTTGATATTAAAATAATATATAATTGGATGGTATATCATATAGACAGAATCATTATCATGTTATATTTATTATTTACATGAATTATACATCATTATTATACCTATCTAAATAATAATATATTGAATAACAATTACACCACAACGTGGAGACGGTAGGCCATACGTACTCGCACATGGTGACATGTCATTAAAGGGATGGATAGAATAATTAATTTGTCTATTCCATAATAATAATAACATCACAATATATTGAATATACTAGATTAATTATTTTAGAATGGAAATTACTTGGAAATAAGAAGTTGAAGAATAAAGGAACTTTAAAGAGGGCGGTGAAGACGTTACCTCTTCTTATGGTTCTTCATTTTGATTTGATCAAAAGGGCTCTTTAGGTTGGATTTATAATCAAAATAAAGCCCCTAGGATTACGTGAGGGAAGTTTGGAGGATATTTGGGCAGGGGTTGGCCAAACCAAAAGGCTTTGAAGTTGTGAATTAATGAGAAGGGGGAGTGCCCTTTTATAAGATGGGTGAGGGGCTCTTTAGGAAAATCTTAAAGTATTATTTTATAATAAAATAATATTCAGTGTTTAATGGATAAAAAGTATATTATTAGAAGCATAAGGTTGGTATGGGTCGAAATAAATTCAACCAATAGATTTTAGACAGGTTTGTGTCATTATATTAACCTTATCTGTTAGTTTTAACTCTTAGTTAATTAGTTTTCGTTTACCACGTCACTTTGTATTTTTATATTATATAGTTAATAATATTACTATATACATCCAAGAGACACCAAAGTGGTCCATTAATGATACACCAATAATGGTATAAGTCTTTTGGATGAACCTTTGATTTTTAGGAATTAAATATCAATTAATAATATAATATTTGTTTTAAAAACACTTTTATGTCAATTTTGAAATATATGGGTACTTTGTTCTTGATAAATTCACCACAGCATTATTACTTCGAACCTAATTCATTTAATCCACTATAACATGTCATATTAACCTATGAAATTTTTGGGATTCCTTAAAAGTCTCAAATTATATTTATTTGGGTATTTATAATATCAATTATTTTAATATTTCACTAATAAGGTAATTACTACATCGTCATTGTGTCATAAATAAATTAAATTCTTTAATGTCTAAAAATTATATATAAAATATCATTATGTAGGAAATATTTTTATCTTTCTAATGAATATTTATAATAAAAAATACAACATATATAACCCTATGTAAAAATTGTTTTCTTTAAAGATATAAGCTCATATCATTTTTGTATTTACTTTAACTTAATTAATATAAAGTGTCCCTATCACCTACAAGTGGCTCCATGGGGTCCCAAAATCGACCCAAAGATTCCCATGGTCGGAAGATTATCCACCAATAATGTTAGGAAATGTTTTAGGGTAACTTATTACTATTTTAATATTATTGTTTTACCCTTATTTATCGGATTTACCCTTTAACCATGGTAAATAAAATATTTAGCGAAGTAATTATTCAAAATGTCTAAAAATAAAAGTTACCTATTTAAAAAATTTTGACATCCTGATTCCAAATATGGAATCCATTTTTCCGAATTCAAAACATAGAAGTGGAAGAAATTAATTTAAAATTAATTCCTGCTGTCAAAACAAAAAGCGTGTTTTTAAGATATAATAACTATCAAAAGATTGAAACTTGTTTATGTCCGGTTTAATTGTGAAATTATGTCCAATGACCAGAATTGTATTAAATGGTAAAAATATATTCCAAATATACTTTAAAACCACTAAAATTCATAATTTATCACTATTAATTATTTTGATTAAAAAATTTGTTTTTAATTAAAATTTAGTAATTTTCACTATTCATCAAAACATAAAAGTTATCTGAAAAGTACTGAAATTTCACCCTAGGATAAATTTGATATTCCGAATCCAAAAATGAAGTCCATTTTGAGAGATAAAATTTATAAAATTTAAAAAGGTAGGTATTACTATTCATAATGGCTAGTTTGATTGGTTGTGGTGTGTACTAGAACTCAAAGTTGCATACAACACATGCTACTGTATTATTCAGAGAGAAGCATACCGTGGAAGCTTGGGGTGTTACATTCTCCCCTCCTTAAAATAATTTCGTCCTCTAAATTTCTAGAATATTACTGCATAAAAATAATCGGGTGATTCTTCATCATAAGTTCCTCGGGTTCCCACGTTGCATCTTCCTTCTTATGGTTTCTCCATAGAACTTTTACCAGACGAGTCGTCCGGTTTCTCATCACATGTTCTCTTGTACCAAATATCCTAATGGGATCTTCGTAATAAGACATATCGGGTTCCAGTTATAATTCCTCATAGGTGAGTACATGCGTTGGGTCAGGCATTTATTTTATCAGCAGTGATACGTGGAATGCATCGTGAACTTTGGAGAGACTTGGCGGCATCGCCAAACGGTAAGCTATAACCCCAATACATTCTAGAATTCCGTAGGGTCTGATGTACCTGGGACTCAATTTATCCTTCTTACTGAAACTTATAACTCCCTTCCATGGATATACCTTCAAGAAAACATGATCTCCCACATAAAATTCCAAATCCTTCCTTCGGTTATCGGCATAGCTCTTCTGCCTACTTTGAGCTGCTTTGATGTGGTTTTGGATTACCTTCACCTTTTCCATCGTTTCATCCACCAGTTCTGGGCCTACTAGTTTCCTTTCACCAACGTCATCCCAACAGGATGGTGTGCGACATCTCTTTCCATATAACGCTTCATATAGTGCCATCCGAATACTTGAATGGAAGCTATTGTTATAGGAAAATTCTAACAGAGGTAAATATTGATCTCACATTCCTTGAAAGTCAAGTGTGCATGATCTCAACATGTCTTCTAAGGTTTATATAGTTCCTTCTAATTTTCCATCTATTTGAGGGTGGTAGGTAGTGCTCAAATGGAGTTCAGTAACCAAGGCCTTCTGAAGACTCTCCCAAAATCTTGAAGTAGAACAGGGATCACGATCAGAAACAATCGATAGGGGTACTCCATGAAGTCTCACAACTTCATTAATATATAGTCTTGCTAGACATTCAAGTGGTAGATCTTCTCTTATAGCAAGAAAATGTGCTGACTTGGGAAGATGATCAACAATGAACCATATTGCATCGTTCCTTCTTGGAGTCTTTGGTAGTCCCATGACAAAGTCCATCGTGATATTATCCCATTTCTACTCAGGTATGGGAAGAGGTTGCAATACTCCACCAGGCTGTTGCCTTCCAGCTTTCACTTGTTGAAAAACCATACATCTTGACACAAAATCAGCAATCTACCTCTTCATGTTGTCCCACTAAAAATTTTCTTTCAAATATCTATACATTTTGGTGATCCTTGGGTGTATAGAGAAATTGGAACAATGAGAATCGTCTAACAATTACCTTTTTAAATTAGGTATATCGGGAACACAAAGTCTCCTCCTAAGTTTCAAAATCACATCTTCATACATAAAGTCACCCAATCTCCCATCATTAATAGCTTTAATATTGTTTTTAAACTCTTCATCATCAGCCTAAGAACTCTCTATCCTTTCTAGTTATGATGGTTTGGAAACCATTTGAAAAAGTTTTGATGTTTCACCTTCCATGGTGATTCCTGTATCCATCTTTACTAGATCCATGAAAATAGGATCCCTTTCCACTCTTATCATGTTCAAAACTCCATGATCTTTTCTACTCAAAGCATCTGCCACCTTATTTTCCTTCCCCATGTGGTAGTGTATCGTGCAATCATAATCCTTGAGAAGTTCAAGCCATCTCCTTTGCCTCATGTTTAGTTCTTTCTGTGAGAAAATATACTTCAAACTCTTGTGGTCAGTATAAATCTCAAAATTTTCACCATAGAGGTAGTGTCTCCATATCTTAAAAGCAAATATCACAGCTTCTAACTCGAGATCAGGAGTAGGATAGTTTTTCTCATGAATTTTTAGCTGTCGTGATGCATATGAAATAACCCTATCATTCTACATAAGGACACAACCAAGTCCTTTCTTTGATGCATCACTATAAATAACGAACCCGTCATTTTTCTGCGGTAGAGTCAATATAGAAGCATTGATTGATATTCTATTTAGTTATTCGAATCATTATTCAAACTCCTTTGTCCAAAAAAATTTAACCCATTTACGTGTGAGCTTCGTTAATGGGTTAGCCAATCAGGCAAAATTATGGACGAAACGTCGATGATAACCTGCTAAACCAATAAAACTACGTACCTCAGTTATACTTGTCGGTGCTGGCCATTCTTGGATTGCCTTGGTCTTAGAAGGATCAAAGGAAATTCCATCCTTAGAGATAGTATGGCCAATAAAAGAAATCTCTTGAAGCTAGAATTCACACGTGCTAAAATTCCCATATAATTCATGTCTTCTAAGAGTATTCATGATAATGCAAAAGTGATTTTCGTGATCTTTGTAGCTTTTTGGAGTATACCAAGATATAATCAATAAATACCACCACAAAATCATTGAGATATTCCTTGAAAACTCTATTCATTAGATCCATGAATACAGAGGGTGAATTAGTCAATCCAAAAGGCATTAATGTAAACTCGAAATGCACGTACCTTGTTCGAAATGTTGTCTTCGAAATGTCTTCCTTCTTCAAAAAAAACTGATGGTATCCAAATTGAAGGTAAATCTTTGAATGTTATTGAGCTCCATGCAGTTGGTCAAATAAATCCTCAATGTGAGGTAGGGGATACTTGTTCTTTATTGTTATAGCATTGATCTCCCTGTAGACAATGCACAACCTCATAGATCCATCTTTCTTCTTAACAAAAAGACAGGGGCTCCCCATGGAGAAACACTAGGTAGAATAAATCCCTTATTATTCAATTACTATAGTTGTTTCTTTAGTTCAACTAATTCCACAGTGGCCATTCTATAAGGGGTCTTTGATATAGGCCTTGATCCAGGAATTAAATCAATGGAAAACTCATCTTCTCGTTCTAGAGGATGTCCATGTAAATCATCCGGAAACACATCTGCATATTCTTTCACAATAGGTACATCCTCTATTTGAACATTCCTTTCCTCCCCCATAGTTATTTCATTCTCTTTCTCCCCGATAATTGAATTTAGTTGACCTACTGAGGGTGGATCTAGATAAGAAATAGGTGGTGACGATTCTGCTCAAAAGATAAGGTTTTCCTTATCACCATCATAAAAAATCATAACATCCTTCTTCTTACAATAAATCTTCGCATCATGGTCCGAAAGACAATCCATACCAAGGATTATATCAAATTCAGTCATGGTTATGATGATAAGATCAGCAGATAAAGAAAATTTATATGCCCTAATAGGAACAGATGCACAGAACATTGTAGCAATGATACTTCCCTTAGGGGTTTTAACTGACAACTCCTTTGTTAAATCAAATTATAAATATCAAATTTTCGTAGAAAACTAGGAAGATATGGAACAATGCATTGATCTAGAATCAAATAATGCATTTTCTAAACTTGAGGAAACCATTAAATTACCTTCCACCATGTCTTTCGGAGTTTCTACCTTAGCAGTAGTGATAATATAGCTTGGCCTTGATCCCTTGGCCTTTTTAAGGTAAGTTCGCCTAATGCTTAGGACATTCATTTGCATAATGTACCATCTATATACAATTATAGCATTCCACGTTGACATAAACTCTCTTTCCCTTGCAATAACGAGCTTGGTGGCTTTTTCCACCACACTTGTAACAGACTCCCATTCCTTTTAAGCAAGTACTGGGGTGTTTCTTCCCACATTTACGATAGGATGGATTTTAAACTTTTCCCTTATTCCCCTTATTTCCATTTCAAGATTGATCAGTTGATCACTTCTTCTCTTGCTTTGATTTAAAGTCATAAGACTTATAGAATTCCTTTTCTGTCTTGATAGCACATGAGACAATGTCTTCATACGACGAGAAGGATTTTGAGACTAATGCTTGACGAAGAAATGGTTTTAACCCATCAAAGAAATGATCAATCTTACTTCTTGGTTTAAATATATAATCTCCAGAATACCTTGCTAACCTTGTAGGGTCAGCCTCATACTTTGCGACATTCTCATCCTCCTTTTGCCTCAGACTCAAAAATTTCCTTTCCATATCTGCTAGATGGTCTCGAGGAAATTATTTTTCTATGAAAAGCTCTTTGAACTCCCTCCATTACATATCTGATACTTCATCATCTTCTTTCGTGTTTTGTATCAATGCCCACCATTGATCAGAATCTCCAGTGAGGTGATAAACTGTCATGACAACTTTTTCCCTTTCACTACTCTTCAAGGCATGGAATATTCTCTTTAAGGAATTTATCCATTGCTCAGCTACTATGGGATTTTTACTCCCATTTAATTTTGGTGGTTGTTTCCTTATGAAACGATCTAACATTGATCCACCACGCTGCGGATCAAGGAGCTCCATACAGGTAAGGTTATTATTCATTAACTGAGTGAGGTGTCACGGTATGGTGATTAAATGTTCATCACCAGTTGCATCACTAGCTCTATTATAATTATCTTGAGCAGGAGGGCAATCCCTACATGGAGTGTGTGCATTGATACAGTTCCCATTCCTTCCACTAGGCGCCATTTCTAAACAATGTCATAAACTAGATTAGTTTATGAATAGAAATACATAATTCCAAACTTGCAAAACACTTAACATAGATTCAACAATTTATGGATATAATCCATAATCATAAAAATGTTTTCTTTGAGGAAGTATATACTCATAAACCCTTCATAATGGTTTGTAAAGAAAATGAGAATAGTCTTAAGCATATCCCCTGGGAGTGTCGTAACCAAGAGTGCAGTAAGGCCCGTTGTCGTGCACCAGTTCTTGTTCGAGTCTAGCTCAAAGCGGTGTTTTCGGGTTTTACCCCTAGGTACATCTATGCCAGAGCTGCCTCTACATGCTCGTATCCAGACAGGGATGTACTACTCAGAAAACTCACAAAATCTCTACAATACCAAAATTATAGGATGTTCTTCTATACTAAACCTCAAAGTCCATCTTAGGTCTATGTGCTCTAATCAAAGTTTATCTAAATCTAGATTTCAAGGTTTGTACTAAACTTTCTCTGATACCAACAGTAATGACCCTACCCCAGTTACCCAGAGTCAATGCATTATTACATAAAATTTTCATGATCACAAGAAAGAACAAATCTTGAAGGACCGATTAGTTTAGTAGCCTTGGAGACAGTAGATATATTCAAAAGTCTTAAATTACATTTAAAAATGAAAACTACAACAACATAGTCTCCATAGTGAACACTCATATCCCCACATACTATCCTTGTAGGTCATTTATTAAATACTTCTTCACATCCTGGAAAAAATAAAACATTGAAAGGGGTGAGCTCAGATGCTCAGTAAGGATAACAATATAGCAGAAACATTCATAAATAAACATAAACATTTAAGGAAATGTATAACTAAAACAAAAGCCTTTTAAACATGAAATTCAGAATAATATGGCAATGATAAAATGAAAATAATTACATTTACTTATTCACATGGATATTACACTAATCGAATAATCACATGCAATATCAATAACCACTTTCATAATGATTGAATGCATAATTCCAGACTATCATAACCACATAGTCAAGGCCTCGTGCCAAGACTACAAATAATATTTTGTCAAGGCCTCATTCCAAGACACTAGTTTGTCTCATGAGACCTACCGATTCATCGAGGAGCTATAGCAGGCTCCACCCGTCAATTATTAAGTCCAATGCATTCCTCATATGAATAGGTTTAAACATAACATAAATATTTGTATTAAAACTAGCATACGAAATGTCAATACATTCTCCATAAACCATGAATGGTATAAAAATTACAAATACATAGTAAAAAATATCACAAAAACATCAATACAAAATGGAAGTTTTGTATCATAATAAGTCAACTTCAAATAAGCTTAAATTCCATCAAAGGATGTTGACATAGATGAAATCAAAACTATTTGAGAGAAATATCTCTTTTTTGAAATCATTTAAAAGCCACATAATTATAAAATAAAACATTTACTTTGTAAATATCCTTATAATCTTGTAAGGGAAGATTTGCAGATTTTATAATGACAGAAAATAGCCACACCTGCCATATAAGTTAAAAAAATACAATCTTACCTTAATTCTGTCGAAAAGGTTAAAAGGGACCTTGTTTGGAAAATGACAGAAATATTCCTTTATAAACAACTTATAAAAAGTCAAACAAGGGTACAAATGAATTTAACCCATATTCTATAAAATATTAAGAATGTATTGAAATAATTTTTAAAAAAATATGGATGTGGATGATAAAGAGGTCCCAGTAGATAATTACGTATAAACAACCTCGGATAATGAAGAGATTGTGAAATAAACCCTTACCTTGTACTTTTCCTTGGTTGATGATAGGTTAACTTCGTGTATAATGGAGCAATAATTGTTATTAAATTATACAATAATAATATATATTAATATGAAATCATATATGATCTTTTAACATTTCATTGTTAATAAAATCTTAGTATTATCGTCATTTGGGGTGTTAACTTACTGGTTTTCTTATATATGTTTTATCACATAAGCCATTTTTGTAATGGATAGGTTGTATAATATTCATATCCAGAATGATATTAAGTCTTTAGACATTATTTTTAACCATCAAATTATTCTTCAGTGGATACGATGGGGAATTAATCTCATTGCGTTCGTGGAGACGGTAGTCCGTACGTACGCACGAGCGACAATATCATTCTTTTGATATTAAAATAATATATAATTGGATGGTATATCATATAGAAAGAATCATTATCATGTTATATTTATTATTTAAAAGAATTTTACATCATTATTATACCCATCTAAATAATAATATATTGAATAACAATTACACCACAACGTGGAGACGGTAGGCCGTACGTACGCACGTATGGTGACATGTCATTCATGGGATGGATAGAATAATTAATTTGTATATTCCATAATTATAATAACGTCACAATATATAGAAGATACTGTAGTTGTTATTTTAGAATTGATATTAAACGAAAGAATAAGTTGAAGAAGAAAGGAACTTTAAAGAGGGTGGTGAAGACGTTACCTCTTCTTCGGGTTCTTCCTTTTGATTTGATCAAAAGGGCTACTTAGGTTGGCTTTCTGATCAAAATAAGGCATCTAGGATGAAGTGAGGGAAGTTGGTAGGATATTTTGGCAGGGGTTGGCCGAACCAAAAGGCTTTGGATGTGTGAATTAATGAGAAGGGGGAGTGCCCTTTTATAAGAGGGGAGAGGGACTCTTTAGGAAAAACATAAAGTGTTATTTTATAATAAAATAATATTTCGTTTCTAGTGGCTCCAAAGTAGATTATTCAAAGTATAAGGTGGGGATGGGTCTAAATTCTTTCAACCAATAGATTTTAGATAGTTTTGGGTCCTTATATTAACCTTATCTTTTAGTTTTAAATCTTAGTTAATTAGTTTGACACTTACCATGTCACTTTGTATTTTTATATTATGTGGTTAATAAACATACTATATACATCCAAGAGACCCCAAAGTGGTCCATTAATGATAAAACAATAATGATATAAGTCTTGTTTCCAAACATTTGATTTTTATGAATTAAATATCTATTAATAATATAATATTTGTTTTAAAAACTCTCTTATGTCAATTTTGATATTATTGGGTATTTTGTTCTTGATAAATTCATTATAGCATTATTACTTCGATCCTAATTAATTTAATGAACTATAACATGTCATATTAACCTATAAAATTCTTGGGATTTATTAAAAGTCTAAAATTTTATTTATTTGGGTATTTATAATATCAATTAATTTAATATTTTACTAATAAGGTAATTACTACATCGTCATTGTGTCATAAATAAATTAAATTATTTAATATCTAAAAATAATAAATAAAATATAATTATGTAGTAAATCTGTTTATATTTACAATTAATAATTATTATCTAAAATATAACATATATAACCCTATGTAAAAATTGTTTTTCTAAAAGATATAAGCTTATGTCATTTTTGTATTTACTTTAACATAATTAATATAAAGTGTCCCTATCACCTACAAGTGGCTCCATGGGGTCCCAAAATTGACCCAAAGATGCCCAATGGCGGAAATGTATCCACCAATAAGGTTTGGAGACGTTTTAGGGTAACTTATTATTATTATAATATTATATTTTTCCCTTATTTACCGGATTTACCCTTTAACCATGGTAAATAAAATATTTACCGATGTAATTATTCAAAATGTCTAAAATTAAAAGCTACCTATTTAAACAATTTGGAAATCCTGATTCCAAATATGGAATCAATTTTTCCAAATTCAAAACACAGAATTAGCATAAATTTATTTAAAATTAATTCCCGCTATCAAAACCAAAAGCGTGATTTTAAGATGTAATAACAATCAAATGATTGACACTTCTTTATGTCCGGTTTAATTGTGAAAATATGTCCAATAACCAAAATTTTATTAAATGGTAAAAATATATTCTAAATATAATTTAAACCCACTCAAATTCATAATTTATCACTATTAATTTTTTTGATTAAAAAAGTTGTTTTTAATTGAAATTTAGTAATTTTCACTATTCATCAAAATATAAAAGTTATCCGAAAAGTACCGAAATTTCAACCTAGGTGAAATTCGATATTCCGAATCCAAAAATGAAGTCAATTTTGAGAGATAAAATTTATAAAATTTCAAAAGGTAGGAATTACTATTCATAATGGCTAGTTTGATTGGTTGTGGTGTGTATTAGAACTCAAACTTGCGTATAACACATGCTATAGTATTATTCAGAGAGAAGAGTACCGTGGAATCTTGGGGTGTTACAAGTTTTATGATCAATAAAATCATAGTATTAAGATTATAATGACTCAACATAAACAATAGATAATAGATGAAATCAAAATAAGAAGTTATAAAAAACCCTCATTTTACTCACATACAACTCTTCATTTAGTGTCAAAATCTTGATGTTCCTTATTTTATATCTTTCAAATTATATGGAAAGGTTATTTCCAACCTGAAATTGATCATAATAAACCATTATATTATTTATATTTACTTTTAATAGTTTATCCTCATCGCTTTTTATTTCCACCACTCCATGGAGAAAACACTAAGGACAATCTGGCCCAGATCATCTAGACATTATTTTTTCCAGAAAAAATTGAAAATGTGAGTTAAATGAAATCAATTTATCACCTCGTTGAAAATTTTTACTATGAATAACTATTTCATGACACATTTTTTCCTTATCCTTCTACATTTTTTCATTGGATCAAAATAAATCTCTAATCTATGTGTGCGTTGGAATTTTTTCACATTTAAACTCAAAAGTGAATTTTTGGAAATAGAGATGTATAAAAAAGAACTAAATATCAACAGATAAGTCCCTTATAATGAATATCTTATTTATTTTTTTCTTTCTAAATTTGTGATTCATGGAAACACAATGGAAATAAAAATAGTTAAATCATTTGGTATATGCAGTTAATGTTCAGAAATATGTAAGGGGTAGGTTTCAATACATCCAAAAACAAAATTCACAAACCATTTATAAAGAAATAAAGTAAATGAAAACTCAGGTTTCTTCCCAAAAATGAATTTTACAATGTTTTTTAGGGTCTAAAATACCTCTTAGATCATTTAATAGGAGTATGGTATAGATCCAACCAAACCATATCCCACCCATTTTTATTTTGAATCTATGTGGTTTAGGTATCCTATATTTCCCCCTCTTTGTAACCTCTTCTTTATGATGCGTAATGTACCATGTAGTTGACAACCCCAATGTCTAGAATTAAATACCCTAAGTTAACTATACCCTATTCCAATATGAATTTTTCCTCCTTTGTGTTATTCAATAAATTTATATTCTATAATGACTTCATCCAATTCATCATCCACCATGTCACGCTTGTAGTATTCTATTTCTTAATGTTTCTCTGTAGTTGGTGTTGGTGGATCTTCTTGGATAGAAAGTTCTAGATTCTCATTTTCCACCATGTCATGCATGATCTCCAAAAATTAATATATCTCATCTCTTCCTCTTACCTTTTCTCTTCTATTTTAGTAGTGGAGGTTTCTTCTTCTTCACCCTCTTTGTAATTTAGGTTGGTATCCTCAATATAAAATTTAGAATAAGAATCAGGATAAAAACATACCTTAGATTCATCCTTATATTTTTTTGAGTCTCCAAATGGATCATTAAATTGGATATAATCATTGATTCCTTCATTAAATTACCTAGATTCCTTATTCATGTTCTCCCAGAGTATCATTGTGACATCCCAGGAAAATAAAGAATATGAAATTTTCATATTTATTAATATTTTTGAATTAAATATTAATTTTACATTAAAGAAGATGCTACATTCGATGGCGTACCCGATACACAACAACGAGTTTCTTTGAAATCTTACTTTGCAAACAACATTGAGTCATACTGAAAAATAATAATATAATATTATTTTAAATGGTAGTTAATGCCTAGGTGTTGTATTTGAGGGAATGAACAAAACTAACCATATTATGATTAAACCTATTTCTTAACTTTTTTTACATTTATCAAATAAACATAGAATATTAAAATTTGAATGAATCTAATTTTAATCATAAATACTCTAATAATCATTAAAAGGTTGATTTATCACCTTTTGATGGAGAACTATCTTTAAATATAGTTTTGTTAACTTTTATATGTTCTATTTGACAAAATAAAATTCTTCTTTAGAATAGGGACATAAAAACTTACATTGGGCAATTTTTTGGTATTTTTCTGATAAAATTCAATTTTCAATGAATAGTGAAAATATAGAATCCCTCCTTTTTATCACATAAACTTTCATTACATTTTACAAAACCGAGGATCTTTAAGGTTTAGTGTCTTGGAAACCAGGAACTTAAAACATGAAAACATAAAAAATTCTTCTTAAAAACTTGAAAGGATTCTCCTCATGTTTATCCTAGGTTCATTACTGCATCTCATAACCTGGGGACATACATCAAAAGAAAGGGTGAGCAGAAGGCCCAATAAGGGAAACAAGAGAAACATTTAACATGTGAACTTGAGATACATAAACTATGTCATGAAAAAAACCTTTAAGGCATGAGAAAGAATCATGTGGAATATCATAATAAAAATAAATTTTTTTTATAACTTGAAGATGTGGCTACAACATTTAATGGTGAAAATCATTTCATTTCACCAAGGTCCATCCCCAAGGTGTCATTAAAAATTACCAAGGTTATTCACCAAGGTATCAGTCTAAAAAGTCATCTCTAGAGATTAAGTCTTTACCCAATGCATTGGAGCGCTATCTGGGTGCACCATTGACATGTCTTTATTATCATGTGAGCCACATATATCATCATAAATGATTTCGTAAACAACCCATACAACATAAAAGAAATGGGTTTCATTTCATAATCATAACATTTTAAAAACTGCTTTAAAGACATGATCTTTATGTCACTTTAAACCCACGGAAAGGGGAACCGGGTTTCATGTATGTAAATACCAGAATTTAAAATAGAATATTTTGATATATATGTGAATCACCTTGTAGAAATAATAGCTTTGAGTATTCACTTTATAACATAAAATAATTTTGAGAAAATAGAGAGGAATTTTGAGACGAAAACTATGCAGCATAACATCTATGATACATGGTTTTAGAAAACGTTGAAAAGAGAGGGGACATGGGTCACCCACTCAAAAATGATACATAAAATAGTAGGGGAACAGAATATATAGTATTTAAGAACATGGTAATGAAATTTGAATGATATACCATATGAAACGCAGAACTTGAAAGGGAGACACAAAAATAATATTTCTCTTATGAGAATTCGGCAGCCTAACAGCATCACTTAAAACTTCCAAAAATGAATTGACAAGATCAAATAGAGTCTCTCATCATATGAACATAAATGATAAGTATGATAGATATAGATATCATAACCCAAAATGATAAAAAGGAACTTGAAAGACTTGACATGAAAATAGATCTTGAAACGAGAAGTGTGAAAGAACCCCTTAAAAATTCGGCAGCCTAACAGCGCCGTTTAAACTTCAACAAAAATGAATTGATGAGATGAAATAGGGTCTCTCATCATATGAACATAAATGATAAGTATGATTGATATAGAGATCATACCCCAAAATAAAAAAAAGGAACTTGAAAGACTTGACATGAAAGTTGATCTTGAAAACGAGAAGGGTGAAAGAACCCCTTAGAAATTCGGCAGCCTAACGGCGCCACATAAACTTCAACAAAAATGAATTGATGAGATCAAATAGGGTCTCTCATAATATGATCATAAAAGATAAGTATGATATATTTATAGATCATACCCCAACATAACAAATAAGAACTTGAAAGAATTGACATGAAAGTAGAACTTCAAAATGAGAAGGGTGAAGAACAACTTAAAAATTCGACAGCCTAACGTCGCCACATAAAACTTCAAAATACTGAATTGGAGAGATCAAATGGGGTATCTCATCATATGATCATAAAATATCAGTATGATAAATTTATAGATCATACCCCAACATAATAAAAAGGAACTTGAAATACTTTACATGAAAATAGATCTTGAAAAATGAGAAGAGAGAATGAATCTGTTACAAACATTTCGGCAGCCTAACGGCGCCAATTAAAACTTCATAAAACGAAATAATGACAGTAAGAGGGGATCTCTCATTATATGAACATGAAAAGTTCAGTAAGAGGAGTATAAAAGAACACCCTTTAACATAAGAACATGGTGCATAAAAGAAATTACATAAAATAGATTTCTTGAAAAGAAAGAGAGAGATCAGATCCCTTACTTTAAAATGTAACTCTTAAAACTCAAAGGTTGGGACCTTGAGGGCTTGGGGGCACCTTGGAAGGACTCCTTGGGAGGTAATGAGACCAGAACATCTTTGGGGGAGAGTGGGGAGTCTAATGGATGAGAGGATGGCTTGGTATTTATAGGGAAAGTGAGGGGACAAGGCATTAATGGCCAAGGGACACCTCATTAGTGGTTTTGGAAAAACCATGGGTTTTCCCATGGTATTTTCCCATGGTATTGGCCACTGGGGACACCTCATACCTTATCGTACTATTCATAAGTAGACCATATTGATTTCATACTTAATACATCATTTAATGATGTCATTAAACACCCGTAACTTAAAAACTGTATTTTCACTATTCATCGAAAATTCAACTTTTTTCAGAATAATCCCAAAATTTCACCTTAAACAAATATCAATTCTTTGATTTCAAAAATGAAATCCATTTTATAAAAATAATTTTCTAAATATTTTTAATTAAATTTGGAATTAAAAACACTATTCATCGAAAATTCATTTTTTTCAGAAAAATCCCCAAAAGTTACCTTAACATAATTTCGATGCTCTGAGTTCAAAAATGAAGTCCATTTTATAAAAATAATTTTCTAAATATTTTTAATTAAAATTTTAATTAGAAAACACTATTCATCTGAAAAAACTAATACTTGAATAATAATTTATGAAACCGTTATTTAACCATTTTATTGAATCACATTACTTAATCAAAGTGCCTAGCTTATTTTAATACTTTCTTTAAGTGAGATTACTAATCCATTTGGTCGCATTACTAATCCTAAGCATAAAATCACTATTCATAATTTACTATTCATCAAAAATTAAGTTGATCTTATTAGACTCTAAATTTTGTACTGAACATAATTGTAGAAGATCATTTTTCAAAAATCATTACACATTTTTAATTATTTAAGGTTTACATAAAAATTTTTAAAATATCATTTTTCTAAAATTCATCAAAAATATGCATACTATATTTATCCGGTCATTTGAAAATTCATAAACTTCATCAAAAGAAGAAATCCCAATTTTTATTTAAAACAAAGGATTACACAAGGCAGTTACAGTCTCCTTACATATCCCCTTATCACACCAGCATAGGACCTAAGTGTGAGATGTGCTAAGGTGAGAGAATCCGAGGGAGGCTCGGCCAACATCGCACGAGTAGTAATTTCTATCAGTTTGAACTTCTGACGAAGGCGATCCCGTTATAGCTTTATACGATGAAGTTCAGCTTGGGTTTGGTCCAGAGCAAAGCCCAGTGATGCTACCTCTTTCCTAAGTTCTGTTATATGGGCTTCGATCTGTCCAAGACTAGTGGGTGAGGCCATCGAATCTTCTTTCTATATTAATTAACCAAGATTACTTGTATTTAGAGACAATAATCAAAACGTTTAGTTTACAGCGGTCATATTGACCAATGGTCAAATAACGGTCAAAACCCAACAGCCTTATTTTAATTATACTCATGTTATCAAATGAAACATTTTTGTTGAGTACAAAAATAAAATAAAATAACACATAAAATTAGGAAACAAGATTTATTAAAAATTTCTGGTCGTTACAATCTTCTCCCATTAAGAAATTGCATCCTCGCAATTTTTAAAATTGGGTTTTGAAATTTCATTGAAATTCCCAAATCGGAAAAGGAGTCAGTAATACTATTACTTTAAAAGAAAGAAAGAGAAGTACAAAGGCCACCTGAGATAACCCACACTAGGATTCCATATAGGAAAACATGGACATGGATGAAAAACAAAGGGTCAAGTTCTGAGGGAGAGTGATAGAAAACATGATTAGGAGAAAGTTAACCATAAGAAAATCCCAAACTTACGAAGTGTGTAAATGGTCTTTGATTACCTAGTAAGAAACGTAAACCGTCAACGTTTTTTTACGTTCCTTTTCATAATTTTGAGGAATTCATTTACTACATAGAACAAAAACATAAGAAAATATACCTACCTTCAAGTAGAGTTTCATCCTTTAATAAGTCTCTACCCAAACTAATCTTTTCTCCAAATGATGAGAATTCAAAAACACTTGTTCTCATAAAAAGCACAATAATCATTTTCTTAAAGAATCACATAATACACAAAATATTAACTATCTATTTCTTCTATCTTTAAACATTATCCCAAAAACAGAAAGTTTAAGGTAAAACAACTCTTCAAAAAGAAAGAATCCCATAGGAAGGGAAACTACTTTTAAATCTTCAAAGTTCCATGGTACTACCCAAAGTTCATCATAGACCATTCCATAAATAACGGTCCTTAAAATTCATCAAAATATACCAAACTAAGATTGAAACCCAAATACATGAAGGATTTGATAACATAGTCTTCCAGAACAACTTCATTGTTCATCTCCAGAAAACATCAACCACTCCTAACATCTTATAACAAAAGTAGCTAACGTAAACATATTTTACCCAAGATAGGTTAATCATTTCCATAAGTAACCTAAATTACCATAAGTTCACCTTAAATTCATCGATTCTTTAAAATATAAGTCAACCTTACTCCTCAATGATAATACCATAGTAATCTATTTACCTCGATCAAATTAGGTCCCCAAAATAGTGAACGTCTTCCAAAATAATAATCATCTTTTAATCCACTAATCATCTCTGTCATATTAATACGACAATCATCGCATTTCCTATCACATTGTTTTTTGGGACATGTTCATCCATTTCCCACCATTAACTAAGAAGATAAAGAATAATTAGGGGCTTAAATACTTAGCCAATAATCATGAAAAGGAACTTAAAGCATATAAGGATAACTTGTAGAAAAAAAGTGTACCCTAACTTGTGATCCCCTAGGTTTCAAACTAGGTTATCCATGATCATATATTCTTATGTGAATCTTTATTTTATTTTATCTTTGTTCCTTTAACAATGGTTCATACTAAGCTTATGAATTTACCAAAGCATATCCCCCGGGAGTGTCGTAACCAAGAGTTCAGCAAGGCCCGTTGTCGTGTACCAGTTCCCGTTCGAGTCTAGCTCAAAGCGGTGTTTTCGGGTTTTACCCCTACGTACATCTGTGCTAGAGCCACCTCTACCTGCTCGTATCCAGACAGGGATGTATTTACTTGGAAACCCCTTACTCAATACACACCAAAATACCAGGAAGATTTCCTATATTTAAACTTTTCTATAGGGTTCTTCCTAGAGTTTTCATATCCTAATTTCCACAAATAACTAAACCATCCTTTGAATCCATCTATAGCATCCCTCATTTTTATCACATAAACTTTTATTACATTTTACAAAACTGAGGATCTTTAAGGTTTAGTGTCTTGGAAACCAGGAACATAAAACATGAAAACATAAAACATTTTTCTTAAACACTTGAAAGGCTTCTCCTCATGTTCATCCGAGGTTCATTACTGCATCTCATAACCTGGGGACATACATCAAAAGAAAGGCTGAGCAGAAGGCCCAGTAAGGGAAACAAGAGAAACATTTAACATGTGAACTAGAGATACATCAACTATGTCATGAAAAAAACTTTAAGGCATGAGAAAGAATCATGTGGAATATCATAATAAAAATAATTTTTTTTATAACTTGAAGATGTGGCTACAACATTTAATAGTGACAATAATTTCATTTCACCAAGTTCCATCCCCAAGGTGTCATTAAAAATTACCAAGGTTATTCACCAAGGTATCAGTCTATAAAGTCATCTCTAGAGATTAAGTCTTTACCCAATGCATTGGAGCGCTATCTGGGCGCACCATTGAAATGTATTTATTATCATGTGAGACACATATATAATCATCAATCATTTTATAAACAACCCATATAGCATAAAAGAAATGGGTTTCATTTCATAATCATAACATTTTAAAAACTGCTTTAAAGACTGATCTTTATGTCACTTTAAACCCACAGAAAGGGGAAGCGGGTTTCATGTATGTAAATACCAGAATTTAAAATAGAAAATTTTGATATATATGTGAATAACCTTGTATAAATAAGAGCTTTGAGTTTTCACTTTATAACATAAAATAATTTTGAGAAAAGAGAGAGGCATTTTGAGACGAAAACTATGCAGCATAACGTCTATGATACATGGTTTTAGAAAACATTGAAAAGAGAGGGTACATGGGTCACCCACTAAAAAATGATACATAAAACAGTAGGGGAACAGAATATATAGTATTTAAGAACATGGAAATGAAATTTGAATGATATACCATAAGAAACGAAGAACCTGAAAGGGAGACAAAAAATAATATTTCTCTTATGAGAATTCGGCAGCCTAACGGCGTCACTTAAAACTTCCAAAAATGAATTGACGAGATGAAATAGGGTCTCTCATAATATGAACATAAATGATAAGTATTATAGATATAGAGATCATACCCCAAAATGATAAAAAGGAACTTGAAAGACTTGACATGAAAATAGATCTTGAAACGAGAAGGGTGAAAGAACCCCTTAAAAATTCGACAGCCTAACAGCGCCACTTAAAATTCAACAAAAATGAATTGACGAGATCAAATAGGGTCTCTCATTATATGAACGTAAATGATCAGTATGATTGATATAGAGATCATACCCCAAAATAATAAAAAGGAACTTGAAAGACTTGACATGAAAGTAGATCTTGAAAACGAGAAGGGTGAAAGAACCACTTAGAAATTCGGCAACCTAACGACGCCACTTAAACTTCAACAAAAATGAATTGATGAGATCAAATAGGGTCTCTCATAATATGATCATAAAAGATCAGTATGATAGATTTAGAGATAATACCCCAACATAACAAATAGTAACTTGAAAGAATTGACATGAAAGTAGAACTTCAAAATGAGAAGGGTGAAGAACCAATTAAAAATTCGGCAGCCTAACTGCGCCACATAAAACTTTAAAATACTGAATTGAAGAGATCAAATGGGGTCTCTCATCATATGATCATAAAAGATCAGTATGATTAATTTAGAGATCATAACCCAAAATAATAAAAAGGAACTTGAAATACTTTACATGAAAATAGATTTTGAAAAATGAGAAGAGAGAAAGAATCCGTTACAAAAATTTCGGCAGCCTAACGGCGCCACTTAAAACTTCATAAAACGAAATAATGAGAGTAAGAGGGGATCTTTAATTATGTGAACATGAAAATTTCAGTAAGAGGAGTATAAAATAACACCCTTTAACATAATAACATGGAGCATAAAATAAATTACATAAAAGAGATTTCTTGAAAAGAAAGAGAGAGATCAGATCCCTTACCTTAAAACGCAACTCTTAAAACTCAAAGGTTGGGACCTTGAGGGTTGGGGGAACCTTGGGAGGACTCCTTGGAAGGTAATGAGACCAGAACTCCGTTGGGGGAGAGTGGGGAGTCGAATGGATGAGAGGATGGCTTGGTATTTATAGGGAATGTGAGGGGACAAGGAATTAATGGCCAAGGGACACCTCATTAGTGGTTTTGGAAAAACAATGGGCTTTCCCATGGTATTTGCCCATGGTATTGGCCACTTGGGACATCTCATACCTTATATTACTATTCATAAGTCGACCATATTGATTACATACTTAATACATCATTTAATGATGTCATTAAACACCCGTAACTTAAAAACTGTATTTTCACTATTCATCGAAAATTCAACTTTCTCAGAATAATCCCAAAATTTCACCTTAACCAAATATCAATGCTCTGATTTCAAAAATGAAATCCATTTTATAAAAATAATTTTCTAAATATTTTTAATTAAAAACACTATTCATCGAAAATTCATTTTTTTCAGAAAAATCCCCAAAAATTACCTTAACATAATATCGATGCTCTGAGTTCAAAAATGAAGTCCATTTTATAAAAATAATATTCTAAATATTTTTAATTAAAATTTTAATTAAAAAAACACTATTCATCCGAAAAAACTAATACTTGAATAATAATTTATGAAACTGTTATTTAACGATTTTATTGAATCACATTACTTAATCAAAGTGCCTAGCTTATTTTAATACTTTGTTTAAATTATATTACTAATACATTTGGTCACATTACTAATCCTAAGCATAAAATCACTATTCATAATTTATTATTCATCAAAAATTAAGTTGATCTTATTAGACTCTAAATTTTGTACTGAACATAATTGTAGAAGATCATTTTTCAAAAATCATTACACATTTTTAATTATTTAAGGTTTACATAAAATTTTTTAAAATATCCTTTTTCTAAAATTCATCAAAAATATGCATACTATATTTATCCGGTCATTTGAAAATTCATAAACTTCATCAAAAGAAGAAATCCCAATTTTTATTTAAAACAAAGGATTACACAAGGTAGTTACGGTCTCCTTACATAGCCTCTTATCACACCAGAATAGGACCTAAGTGTGAGGTGTGCTATGGTGAGAGAATCCAAGGGAGGCTCGGCCAACATCGCACGAGTAGTAATTTCTATCAGTTTGAACTTCTCACGAAGGCGATCCTGTTCTAGCTTTATACGATGAAGTTCAGCTTGGGTTTGGTCCAGAGCAAAGCCCAGTGGTTCTAACTCCTTCCCAAGTTCTGTTAGATGGGCTTCGATTGGTCCAAGACTACTGGGTGAGGCCATCAAATCTTCTTCGTATATTAATTACCCAAGATTACTTGTATTTAGAGACAATAATCGAAACGTTTAGTTTACAGCGGTCATATTGACCAATGGTCAAATAACGGTCAAAACCCAATAGTCTCATTTTAATTATACTCATGTTATCAAATGAAACATTTTTTTGAGTACAAAAATAAAATAAAATAACACATAAAATTGGGAAACAATATTTATTCAAAATTTTGGGTCGTTACAGAAAAATACTGTATTTAAATTCAAAACCGCCTTTTAATCTAATTTATATATATGGTTAGATTATATTTTTAATTGGTTTTAATGTTTAATTAGATTATATTTTTACCATTTAATCCAATTTTGGTCATCTTATGTAATTTAACTTTGAAATTGAACATAAACAAGTGTCAATCTTTTGATAGTTATTATTTTATAAAACCACGCTTTTAGTTTTGAAAACAGGAACTAATTTTAAATTAATTAATGCAACTTCTAAGTTTTTAATTTTGTAAAATAGACATAATTTTTAAATTCATAATATCAAATATAGCTTAGGCTGAATTTTTGGTAGTTTTATGAAAAACATCAATTTTTGATGAATAGTGAAAACACTGAGTAGTAATTAAAAAACTGACTTCTTTATTAAAATGAACTTTTACCGCTTCAGTGAATTGAATTTAAAAAATCAGACATAGATTTTTGTTATTAATAAGTAAAATTTGGTTCAACAAGATGAAAATATTTCTTTGGTGATTAGTAATTTTTGACTTTTTTTTTACCACGGTTAATGATAAATAGGGTAATTTAAGGTAAAAATAATATTATAATAAAATTAAATTACCATAACATGTATCCTAATCCTATTTTTTGATGCATTTCTGACCATGGGAATCCTTTGGTCGATTTTGGGACCCCATGGATCCACTTAAGAGTGTTAATGACACTTTATATTAATTAATTTAAAGTAATGAAAAAATGACATAAACATATATCTTTTAGAAAATGAATTCTTACATGGAGTTATATAATTTCTCTCCAAGACTATAAATATTCATTTAAAATATAAAAATAATTCATACATCATGTTATTTTGTTTTTAATTTTTAGACATCAAATAAATAAAAGTATTTATGACATAATAAAGATGCAGTATTAACCTCATTAATGAGTGATTTAAAAAAATAAGATTATAAAAATTAAAACTATATCCAAAACCATTCCAATTATTATTGGATTATTTTATGTCCAAAAAGAGTAATATTATCTTAGACTCTAATAAGTTTTTTACCTTAATAAACCTATAGTCATTCTATAATAAAATAATATTTTCAAACTTTCCTAAAGAGCCCCTTCTCCACTTTATAAAAATCCTTTACCTCTAACTCATTACTCACATATCTCAATCCCCTTGGCTTGTCCGAACTATTACCAAATAATCTCTCAATATCCCTATATTCCACCTATAATCATTACCTTAGTCATAAATAACTTCACGTAAACCTTTTGGTTCAAACCAAAGGGAGATACCTGATTTAAAGGTAATGTCTTCTCTTAAGTTATTTTGTTTTGTTTTACTTATCCAAGCCCCTAAACCCACTTTATTTTTTATTTTATAAACAAAAAAGTATCCTAAATATACTAGGTTGTTTTTATGTGAATTATTATAACTACACTTCTACACACCTCCATCTAATGGGTAAATAATATACTGTTTATGTGGACAGTGAACTACTGCCTCACAAAACGATGGTTGTTCAATCTTCTCATACAACCTCTTATAGTGGCCATTATGATGAAAATGTATTTATATGTGATATATATTATATTTATATTCTCTCTATACTTATTTTCCTTTAATTTATATCATACCTTTATGGTTTCCATATTGGGTAAACGCGATAATTTCATTTGAGGAAGTGCGGACTACCGCCCCTCAAAGTGATATGACTCGTTCATGCCATACATGGAACATATAAAGGATGTAATTAATGAAATTTTATATGATATTATACTGGAATTAAAATATATCTAGCTATAATTAATTTTTCATTTTATTAAATTTGAAATAGAAATGAAAGTCGCGTTCATGCGTACGTATGAATTACCGTCTCTATGAATAGTGCATTTCATTTCTTACCTAAAAATGTTATGCAATATTATAAATACATATATATACTGGACATATATGGAATATATAATATCTAAATCATGAATATAATTCTGTAGATAATAGACTTTTGACCACATGAACAACTTGTAATTATAAGACGTTCATTTTTGACTAAAGTACCAAATATCGACAAAACGACCATTACTAACTTAAATGATTGAATAATGATTATAACATGGTAATAAGTGATATAACAAGAATAATAGACTTTAAAAATGTTATAAATCAACTAGAAATTAACTTTAGTTTATTATTTAGGGGATTAATGAACGAACTGGTCATGTCGGATAGGAGGTAAGGGGTTTCTTATCTCACTTTTAAATTTCGTGAGATTTCAATTGTTCACCAATTATTTATTGCATGTAGTGTGTTTTGTACTTAAATTTGATATATATTATCATGATTATATCTAGATTCATGGTATTCGATGATTCATTTGGTGGTTATTAACTTTTTGTCTTACGACTCGATTAATTACAACGTGTTTAGGGGTTTCTTATCTCACTTTTAAGTTCATAAGATTTCCCTTATTCACCAATAATTTATTTCATGTGGTGTATTGTGTACTAAAATTTTATATATATTACCATTATTCTATTTTTATTCATGATATTCTATGATTCATTTTGTGGTTATTAAATTTTGGTCTTATGACTCGATTGATTACAACGTGGTATGGGGTTTCCATCTCACTTTTTATTCCGGTGAGATTCATGATATATTTGCCACTATCTCCTTTTGTGTGGTTTATTTATTGACCATGATTTTATTCTTTGTATAATATAATTTAATTTATGAACATTTAAATCTTAATTATATGATCCTTATTTCATGGGGTTTATATTTCGTATGTTACCAAATCAGTAAGGGAACCTTTCACCCTCCACTTTTTAAAAGACTCTTTTTATGTCATTTAATTTACATATAATTTCATTGGGATATGTTCTTATATATCCTTATTGATCTAAATTTTATGTCCAAGTGATGATATACTCTTTTTTCTGTCACCAACCCATTTTCTGAATTTTAATGTGGCGTGGTTTGGCTTTTGAATTTCTGTAAGGGAACTTTTTTACCCAATTTCAATTCTTTGGGTTAAACTTATAATTCTTGATTATTTCGTTCTATAAATAAGTGTGAATGAACTATGATTGATTTACACTTAATATAAACTTATATAAGGTGTATTATTATTTTTCACACATAATTATGTCATTGATTTATCCTTAATCTATGAATATGATCTTTGTAAGGGACTTTGTCTCAATTTACATTCCACTGAGATTTATTTGTTTTTATACACCAATTTACTTTTTTATAGATTATATACTTCCCTTTGAAATATTATATCATGAATATCCTTATTATCATGATATTATATTCTTTGACTAATGTTATTCCTCAATTATTTGTATTCAAGCATCTCTCATTTTGTTAGGAACTCTTTAATTAAAATATCATTTTAAATGTTTTACAGAATTATTCTTGTAAATCTTTCTCATTAATGGCCATGTTTTAAAAATGGTTTTAAGGATGTATTTATATGGAAATTAATTTTTTGAAATTAAAATTTCATCAAAAGCTTCAAAGTGGTAAAAGATACATTGATTCAAAAATCTATTTATTAAATGTTTTTAATGGTTTTGAAAATGGTTTGATAATGCATTGATTATGTAAATATCTTAAAATGATATATTGTGATTACAATGTGGAAATTTTATATGTCATTTATAATTCTTTTATGTGTTATGAATATGTTATGATTATTGGTCATTTTTCACATATATGGGTGGTTTCGTGATAAATCTAGGGTGGGTGAGTCTGAGATAGCTCTCTAATGCATTAGGTAATGAGACAGAGGTAAACTTTAAAGTTTCTCTTAAGAGATTTAGGGAACATACTGTGATGGGTATTCCAAATGTAACACTCTACTTAGCTGTGAAAGCTAAAATTTAATTTTGATATGGATGCCACAAGTTACCTTTATGATTAATGATTTCTATGTGTTATTCATAAATCTTATGATTTCGTGAGGTATGTTAAAGAGATTATGTTTTGTATGTATTGATGAACTAATGTTTTATTTCATTATTTTATAACCATTATTAATCTTTTTATATGCATCCCTTGTTTTTGAAATGTTTTTTTTTCACAGGGTATAAGGCAGGGTAAGATAAAGTAATAATTCAAGAAGATTTATATAAAGTAAATAATTATTGTTTTCTTTTAAGAATTTTTATTTTATGAAAAAAATGGATAGTGAGTATAAGTGTCTACTTTGTAATTTTTGAGATTTAATATAATATTTATAGCCTAATACTCTAAAACTCTAAACCTTAAAAGATCCTCAATTTGAATTATTAACTTATTTTATGATTATGTAATGTTTAAGGGTGGATCCTTATAGTTGGAAACATAGGTCGGTTTAGACAGCTTTAGGGATTAGGAGTTTTTATTAGACACATGGTTAGTCTCTATGTCTACTCATTATGTTAAATACTTGTTTTATAACATTTTCATATCAAGCAAAGTTAGTTACAAATGGAATGATGTGGATCTCAAACAACATTCCTTTCCCTTCCTGATGACTTGTTAGCAATAATTATTGCAAAGTCAGGTCCAAATGACTCTGAAACATTTTCTAACATCCAAATCACTTGCAAGAAATTGTTTGAGATATCAACCACCTCCCCTATACCTCGAAACCATCGTGGATCATGGTTTTTATTAAATCAAATCCTATTTTCTCAATAATCTTATATTTTCACAAAAGGTAAGTATTATCAAGGTATTTTCAAATTTTTTACCTTATCACAAGATTTTGTTTCATATTAGGATTTTTAAAAAGGTTCTGAAGAAGGAGACCCTTGTGCAACCAATTTATATTTGATTTTAAATTATAGTCTTTCAGCACATAGTTATGGTATTTTAAAAGGACCATTAATTGAATGTTTCAACTCAAACGTGATCAGACTATTTGATAGAAAGAACATTTTATAAGATGTTTTTAAATTATATCTCACACATGATTATTTTCCAAAACTATTTTTCTGTAATCACCCATACGACCCAAGTTTTACAAGTTTTATTTGGATAAAGGAAGCAGATAACATTGAAGGATCTCTAAATCATTGTTGCAATGCATGGGCCATATATCTACGTGAAAAAGATCATGATGAAACCAGGTGGACACCATGATCAAGGTACGATGTTCTTTCTTTGGGAATAATTTTTTATGGAGGAAAAAAATGTCAATATATATAAGACTTCATAAATTCTGATATTGAGGTCATTTTGAGTTGGGATGAAAATTAGAGGCATAATACAACCATTGAGGTTAAATCATGATATAGTTATTTTTAAAAGTTTATCTCATTTTTTGGAATGTTTTAAAATTATATAGTTTTTGAAAAAGGACAACGCACCGACTGCATGACAACCCGTTCCGTCTAACAAAGCTGCGGGAATCGAACCCACAACCAAAGTATGATTGGGATTTATTTCGTACAACTTGACTACTTGATGTCCCTGGTTAGTATGACTTATTATTTTATTTAAATGATTTTATTGATCAAGAATTATATTATTTTAGATCTTATGTTTTATCAAATGGATATCTTTAGCATAGTAAAATGATTTGGGGATTAAGTGATAAAGGTTATTTTGGAAGATGTTTTCTCTTTTTGGGAAACTATACACCTTAGGAAAATAGAATACCTTGGGATTTCAATTGATGAGTAATGGTGTAATTTTATTTTGGAAGAATCTATGTTTTTATTATGCACATATTTTGATTTGGGTTATTTATGGAAATGATTAACCTATCATAGAGAATATGTGATTTGGTCAATTACACTTCAGTATAATAGTTTAAGAGTATTTGATGTTATTTGGAGATAAATGTTAATATTTACTATGTAAGACTATGTGATAAAATCCTTATGAGTTTTGGGTTTCAATCTTAGTTTGGATTTTTTTAAGAATTTTAAGGACAATTGTATATTGAACTGTCTTTCTTGAACTTTGGGTACTTTTTGTGGAATTTTGGAGATTAATAGTAGTATTTCATTTTTTAAAGGATTATCTGATCTTATACTAACCATTTTGGTTTTGGTTAAGGTCTAAATATAGGAAATATATATAGTTCATATTTTTTGGATTATGTGATTCTCTAGATGTTGATTCTAGCACTTCAGATGTGAACTAGTCATCTTGAATAACCATCATTTGGAGAAAATATGAGTTTTTGGTAGAAACTTATTAAAGGATGAAAATCTACTTGAAAAATAAGTATATTTACTTATGTCCTTAGTCAATCTCATAAAATAATTCTCCAACATTATGAAAAGGAACTTAAAACAAAAAAAATATTGTCTGATTACTTTTCATACTAGGAAACCTATTTTCGTTTAACCTATAACAATTTTGTGATTTTATGGTGGTTAACTTTCTCCTAATCATGTTTTCAATCACTCTCCCTCAGAACTTGACACATAGTTTCTCCTCCATATCCATGTTTTCAAGGAATCATAGTATGGGTTATCCCAGGTGACCATTGTACTTCTCTTTCTTTATTTTATAGTGATTTTATTATTTACTCTTTTCCCATGTGGGACATTCGAGGATGTTTCGAAGCCCAATTTTAAAATTGCGAGGACACAATTTCCAAAAGAGGGGAATGATGTGAAATCCTAGGAAAATAAAAAAAATGAATTTTCATATTTATTAATATTTGTGAATTAAATATTAATTTTACTTTAAAGGGGATTCAATGTTTGATGGCGTACCCGATACGCAACAACGAGTTTCTTTGAAATCTTACGTAGCCGAAAACATTGGGTTTTACTAAAAAATAATAATATAATATTATTTTAAATTGTAGTTAACACCTAGGCTTCATATTGGTGGGAATTAACAGAACTTACCATATTATGATTAAATAATTTTCTTAACTGTTTTTACATTTTTCCAATAAAATATAGAGGCTTAAAATGTGAATGAATCTAATTTTAAGCATAAATACTCTAATAATCAATAAAAGGCCGATTTACCACCTTTTGATGGCGAACACACATCAAATCTAGTTTTTTTTACTTTTATATGTTTGATTTCAAAAAATAAAATTCTTATTTAGAATAGAGAAATCTAAATTTACTTTGGGAAATTTTTTGGTATTTTTCTGAAAAAATTCATTTTTAATGAATAGTGGAAAATACTGTATTTTAATTAAAAACTACCTTTTAATATAATTTATTTATTTGGTAAGATTATATTTTTAATTGGTTTTGAAAGTTTAATTAGATTATATTTTTACCATTTAATCCAATTTGGGTCACTGTTAGTAATTTCACATTGAAATTGAACGTAAACAAGTGTCAATCTTTTGATAGTTATTATTTCATAAAAAACACGCTTTTTATTTTGACAACAGGAATTAATTTTAAATTAATTAAAGAAAATTATATGTTTTAATTTTTGTAAAATAGACACAATCTTTTAATATGGAATATCAAATATAGCTTAGGCTGAATTTTTGGTATTTTTCTAGAAAACATCAATTTTTGATGAATAGTGAAAACAGTGAAAGTGTTAAAAACCAACTTCTTCATTTAAATGAAATTTTACCGCTTTTGTGAATTGAATTTCAATAATACAACATACTTGTTTATTATAAGTAAGTAAAATGTGGTTCAATAAGATGAAATCAATTTTTTTTAATAGTAACTTTTGACTTTTATTAACCGCGGTTAAAGATAAAAAGGGTAATTCAAGGTAAATATAATATTATAATAATATTAAATTACCCTAACATGTATCCTAATCCTATTTTTTGATACATTACTGACCATGGGAATACTTTGGTCGATTTTGGGACCACATTGATCCACTTAATAGTAATAATGAAACATTATATTAATTAATTTAAAGTAATGACCAAAATGACATAAACATATATCTTTTAGTAAATGAATTCTTACATGGGGTTATATAACTTATCTATTATACTATAAATATTAATTTGAAAGATAAAACTATTTACTATATCATCATATTTTCTTCATAATTTTTAGACAAAAAATAAATAAAATAATTTATGAAATAATAATGATGCAGTGTTTATCTCATCAATGAATGATTTAAATAAATAAGATTAAAAAAATTAAAAAAATATCCAAAACCTGTCCAATTCTTATTGGATGAATTTATTTGGATAAACAGTCATATTATATCATAATTTAATATGTTTTGGATCTATAGAAACCAAAAATCCTTATATAATAAAAATAATATTTTTAAATATTCCTAAAGAGCCCTCCTCCCCCTTATAAAAATCCTTCACCTCTAACCCATTACTCACACCTCTCAGGCCCCTTGTCTCATCCATACTCTAACCAAATAAGTTCTCAAGATCCCTATGTTCTACCTAGAATCCTTAAATTAGTAATAAGGCACTCCATGTGAACCTTTTGGTTCAAACCAAAGGGAGATACCCGATTTAAAGGTAACATCTTCTCTTAAGTTATCTTCCTTTATTTTACATCTCCTACCCCATAAACACTTTTTATTCCTTTCCTTTATAAAAAAAGTAGTATAATCAATATACTAGGTTATTTTTATGTTAATTATTCTTACTAAACTTCAACACACCTCCATCTAATGGGTAACAAACATACTGTTTCTATGGACGAAGAACTACTGCCTCACGAAACGATGATTGTTCAATATTCTCCTACCTCCTATTTTGGTGTCCATTATGTTGGAACTGTATTTATATGTGATATATTATATATATATATATATTGTCTCTATTCTTCTGTATTTTTCATTTATAGCATACCATTATGGTCTCCATAATGGGTAATCACGATAATTTCATTTGAGGAAGTGCGGTCTACCGCCACCTCAAAGTGATATGAGTCATTCATGCCATATGTGGAAAATATAAAGGATGTAATTAATGAAATTATATATGATATTAAAATGGAATTATAATATAACTATTTATCATTTTGTTTTCATTCCATTAAATATGAAATATAAATGAAAGTGGCGTCCATGCATTCGTACGACTTACCATCTCTATAAACGGTGCATTTCATTTATTACCTCAAAATGTTATGTACTATTATAAATACATATATATATTTTATATATATGGTATATATTATATCTAAATCATGAATATAAATCTAGAGATAATGGAATTTTTACCACATGAACAACTTGTAATTATAAGAAGTTCATTTTTGACTCAAGTGCCAAATATCGACTAAATGACCATTATTATCTTAAATTAATGAACAATGTTCATAACATGGTAATAAGTGATATAAAAGGAATAATAAACTTGAAAAAGGTTTTTAATCTTTTATAAATTAAATTTATTTTATTATTCACGAGATTAAAGAATGAAGGAGTCAAGACGGACACGAGGTAATGGGTTTCTTATCTCACTTTTAATTTCCTGATATTTCCATTATTCACCACTTATTTATTACATGTGGTGTATTGTGTATTTAAATTTGATATATATTATCATGATTATCTTTATATTCATGGTATTATGTGATTTATTTGGTGGTTATTTACTTTTGGACTTACGACTCGATTGATTACAACGGGGTAAGGGGTTCCTTATCTCACTTTTAATTTCGTGAGATTTCCATTGTTCACAACTTATTTATTGGAAGTGGTGTATTGCGTACTTTAATTTGATATATATTACCATGATTATATTTATATTCATGGTATTAGATGATTCATTTTGTTGTCATTAACTTTTTTTCATACGACCTGATTGATTACAACGTGGTAACAGGTTTTCATGTCACTTTTTATTCCTATGAGATTCATGTTATATTTTCCACTATGTCCTTTTGTGTGGTGTATGTACATCCCATGATTTTATTCCTTGTGTAATATAATTTAATTTATGTGTATTTACATCTCCATTTTATGATCCTTCTTTCATGGGGTGTATGTTTCGTAAGATACCAAATCGGTAAGGGAACCTTTCAACATCCTCTTTTTAAAGACTTATTTTTTTATATTTCAATTTACATTATCTTATGTTGGGATATGTTCTTTTATATCCCTATTGATGTAAATTTTATGTCTATGTGATGATATACCCTTTTTAACCAATCAAACCATTTTGTAAATTTTAATGTGACACCTTTGGTTGTTCAATTTCTGTAAGGGAACTTCTTTACCAAATTTCTATTATTTGGGATAAACTTATAATTATTGATTATGTCATGCTATAAATATGTGTGCATAACATATTATTGATTTACACATAATATCAACTTATATTGGGTGTATTATTATTTTTCACACATAATTATGTCATTGATTTACCCTTAATCTATGAATACTATCATTTTAAGGGACTTTGTCTCAATTTACATTCCATTGAGACTTATTTGTTTTTTTACACCAATTCACTTTTTAATGGTGTATATACATCCCTTTCACATATTATATCATGAATATACTTATTCTCATGATATTATATGCTTTTATTAATGTTATTCCTCAATTATTTGTATTCAATCATCTCTCATTTGGTTTGTAACTCTTTAATTAAAATATCATTTTAAATGTTTTGAATATTTAATCTTCTAACTCTTTCTCATTAATGTACATGTTTTAAAAATGGGTTTAAGGATTTATTTACATGGAAATTAATGTTTTGAAATTAAACTTTCTTTCAAATGCTTCAAAGTGGTATTGGACACTTTGATTCAAAAATCTCGTTATTAAATGTGTTAAATTGTTTTTAAAATGGTTTGATAAAGCATTGTTTATGTCAATATCTTGAAATGATATATTGTGATCGTAATGTGGAAATGTTATCTATCATTTATTATTGTTTTATGTGTTATGAATATGTTATGGTTATTGGGAATTTTTCACGTATACATGTGGTTTCATGATAAACCAAGGGTGGGTGAGCCTGATATAGCTCTCCAATGCATTGGGTAATGAGAGAGAGTTAAATGTTAATGTTTATCCTAAGAGATTTGGGGAATATACTGTGATGGTTATTCCAAATGAAACTCCCTACTTAGCTATAAAATCTATAATGTAAGTTTGATATGGATTCCAAAATTTACGTTTATGATTTATTATTTCTATATGTTATTCATAACTCTTAGGATTTCATGAGGTATGTTAAAGAGCTTATGTTTTGTATGTATTGATGAAATAATGGTTTCTTTCATTATTTTGTAACCCTTATTGATCTTTTTATGCTCATCCCATGTTTTTGAAATAATTTTTCATAGGGTATAAGGAAGGGTAACATAAATGAAAGACTCAGTAAGATTTATATCAAGAAAAGAATTATTTTTTTCTTTTAATAATTTTTATTTTATGAAAAAATAGATACTTAGTAGAAGTGTAGAATTTTTAATTTTTGAGATGTAATGTAATAGTTATGGCGTAATTCTCTAAAACTCTAAACCTGAAAAGATCCTCAATGTGAATTATTAACTTAATTCAAGATTATGTAATGTTTAAGGCCGAGGCCTTATAATCATCCCCATAATGACCTTTGATTCTATTATTATTTTTAATTATTATGGATTTTGGTTTAATTATGATCCACATGGTTTTTCTGGTATCTTACATCATTTTCGTTGAAGTTCCCTATTGTTTTTTTCAATTTGTTGTGAAAGGGTTAAAAGTAAAATATCAAAATAGATTATTATCTTTATTCATATTCATGACATCAGAAAACAAAGACACAAAATTCATAAAAAATAAAAAAAGAAAAACCAAATATCATATCAAAAAATAGAAAATATAAAATTGAAGAGAAAATACATGTATATCATTTGAATTTATAACTTATTTTTCCTGGGAATGGTACCCGATATTTGATGCTCTTAGAATGTTTTTTTGAATCCTCTATAAGAATAAAATTTAGAAATTTAAATTAATCTGAACTACACTAACTACAAAACATCATAATATTTGAATGTTGGGTTCAATATAATGAGTACTGAAGTTATTAAAATCAATTGTTTTTGATACATTTCATGTTTTTTTAAAAAAAATTTAAAAAAAAATAACATTAGGTGTATATTGGACTTACATAATAAGAAAAAAATATGAAAATGGGAGATTTGATATCAGAGGGTGGATATTAATTAATTGAAACAATTCAATCATTACAGGTGATATTACCCCAAATTAATTGACATAAGACATCATGGAGTTTCAATACAAGACTCTCAGTATTATCTAGAAGAACCTAAGTCATCTAACCCCTCCCTAAAGGTATTTATTTAATAGGAAAAAGTTTATATTTTTTTATAGCTGAAAGGTGAAGTTATTTCATCATTTGATTTCCACATCCCTTGATCCAATTATGTTTCCTTTCATAATTACCATCAATATCTCTAGGTAATTATGGATGTGATTATGTTTGTTCTCAATGTAAGAAAATTTATTTATAATAATTCACAAGCATTAATGAATCAAAATAGTAAATTACTCATTCTCTTTATCAACTATTCACTCCCCAACAACACCTAGAAACCCATTGTCTGTTTTGTGAAAATGATGTCACTAAAAATTGAGAGATATGGAATAAAAAAATAAACCATAAAAAATGAATATGTATATAAATTAATTAAGATAACCCTCAAATGAATTACAATATTAAAAAATGGAATAAAAGATTTAAAATTACTTAAGGAACATAAACTTGATAGATGATGGTGATTGTCCTCATTCCACTCTAATTTTTGTTTCAGTCACTGATCTTCTACTTGTTTGGGGAACCCACTCTACCCTGGGGTCAATCAGCTCAGAAAATAAACTCATGGGGTTAACTCCATTTTCACATCAACTTTGTTTCCTAATTTATAAGAAGCTTCCGCCAATATAAATATCCGTAGTTTGAATTTTCAATTATTAATTTTCTTCTCCCCCAATATTCCCCACATTGACTCAACCAACATATTTCTTTATTATGTGAGGTTATTTCAAGTACCATATTTTATTCTCCATTAAAGTTCTAATTCTTCTTCATGTTTTATCCCAGATACTCGGTTGTATTATTTGGATATCCCGAGGATGTATTTCTTCATAAATATGTAGTAGAAAAAATAAACCGCATGGGTAATGTCTCTATGGAATCAATAAACTAATTTATATTTACACTTAGGGGTATTATATGTGTCGTTTAAGAGTTAACCACATGGAAATCTCATAATAGTGACCATGTTTACCCTTAAAAATCTCATATATTACGCTTACACTTCTCTTATAAAGATTGGGGTAACCCATACGTCAAGTGTCATGTATAGGTTACCCTCACATGGATCTTGTAAAGGATTGATTTACTATTAAATATTGTAACAAATATTGGATACCCTTGAATATAACTAGGAATAACCTTAATAATTTCTTGGATGACCCTTATATATTTAAAGGATAACCCTTATGCTGCCCTAGGAAGACACAAATGTGTATCCCAACTTCCATTTTATTTTCTTTTCAAGGATATGTCATTAGTAGTTGACTATGGTCACAAACATCCTTCATCATTATCTCCTCAATAGTTACATATTAATCTATTCCATAACATATCTATACCCCTACATTAAAACCATTATACTTCATTTATTCTTATTTTTCTCCATGGTGCATACTCATCTGTTCAAGTCTTATTCCCTTATTCATAATTCTCATCCTCATGTATTATAATGCCTGATAACATTTCTTTATTACTATTTTCTTTAAGTTAAAATGGCTATCAAATAGTTTTAAGTCCATGGTGTAGTTCCTCCATCATCATATCAAGATCCTCTATCGACTATATTGCATAGCGATGGTTAATGTGTAGTTATTTTTGGATATGAAGTGGTGGTGGAATTTTCCTTGATCGGAAATGGAAGAATATGGAGTAGTGAAAGTAGTGGTGGTTTGTCAATATGTTTCTATGAATAAAGGTATGAGGGTAATTTAGAGATGATTTTTTTTGTAAAGTTCATAGTACTCAGATATTAATATGAATCACACATCAAATATATTGTAAAGATGAATTTGTTGCATTTTTAAGAACATTCCATAATCATTTTTATGGTGGATGGGGGCCAAGAAGACCCCTGCTGCCCCCCAGTGTCCCCCATTTTTGATCAGGCTCTCCTATCACCGTCATATGGAATTTCCTCCCATACAACATTTCACTCTTGTGGCCATGCATGTCTATCATGTGTGACCATCCCCTCCTATTTCTGTACCCATGGAAGGTCATCCTGATTTTTGGTAATCCATATGTAGGAGAAATTATGTGGACAGAAACTAATTAAGGACTACCCAATATGTTTTCACATATTTTTTGTTAATTATATTCCCTTTTCTTTTCATTTCCATTATTTAAATAACTCAACATAAATAATTAAACTTTCTTCATAAAAAATATGAAAATTTCAATATTTTTGTATTTATTTTTTTAAATTATTTTTTAATTTAGTAACCCATAAATAATATAATTCTTTTAATAATGGTAAATATTAATCAATTAATTTCACGATTTATAGAAATTATGTTCAAAAAAAGAATACATAATTTGAATTCATCAAATCCCCCTCACATAAATAGTTATAATACTCAAGAATATAAATCCAATAATAATTTAAAAGGACATACCGAATCTACCAAAATTAAAAATAAAAAATTAAATAAACCACACAGTTATCAATGATGGAGAGGGAAAATTTTGAGAGTTATAAAACAAAAAATGGGACTAACTCCTCAATATAGAAAATGTATTTTATTTTCCCAAATAAATTTATATATAATCTCTTCTATTCTATTCTTGTATCTTAATTTAATATCATTAAGCATTCCATGTTAGGATCTAACCAGCCATTATTTTTATTCTCTCATCAATGTGGGTAAAATAAATTTTTATTTTTCCAAACACCATGAGTACAATTAACAAAATAATTATTTTGAGAAAGAACTAAAATATCCCCATAGTATAGAGTAAAGTCATAAAAATCATGTATAATTTTAAAATTAGGATCATATGACTTTGAGGTTTAAGTAAATATGTAAAATGAGGGAAAAAATAATTTAAACTCAAAAGGGAGGTCACTATATAAGTATTTTTTTGATAATCAATATAAAGATCAATGATATTATCCTATTTAAAATGTGAAAAGTCGTACAACCAAATCCCAATGTAATGCCATGAACATTTAATGAAAAATGAATGAGTTTCCCCTCAATATTTTTTCTTTTTTTCTTTTTTTCTTTAAATTTTACTATTTTTTTAATGTTGGTCTAGGAAAAGTTTCACACCCACCAACGAGCCCCAAATGATAAAAATCAATGGCCAAGATTTTGTGCTTTTTACCCTCCACAACTGAACTCATTTTTTCATAGAAGGGGTTATAATAAATAAATTGAATAAATACATGAATCTTCATCAAAACCCAATGAAACAAAAAATAAATATTCCCTATAAATGACGAAAACAAATTTTTCAACAAGAAGTTCCCCTCCCCCACCAAATTAACATTTAAAATTATGAAACATATTAGAGTCAGTGTATGAATGGATGAAGTTAAATTATAATGTGGCTCAATACAATTAATGTCTGTATATGGTCTCTTGGATAAAATTTTTAGATCAATGTAAAGTATGTCCCAAGGATAATATATGTATGAATGAAAATGCCTCAATAAATTTTATAGGGACTTTTTTAATTATCATTTTGACAAGGTCAAAAAAATTCCTAATAGGAAACAAATCCCCTAATTTCTCATTAAATTTAGTAATATTGAATATTTTTGTCTAGATTACTCTTATGAATGGGAGTATGTGAGTTTAAATGAACCACTTATATATTTTTTAATAATATAAAATCATTCTACTTGAAATTATGAAATTCATTTCATGATATATGTAAAGATATTTTAGAAAATTCATGTGATGAAATAGAAAATTCATGATTCATTGAATTCAAATTCTACTACATTTCATTAATCATTCACTCTCCCCATATGACTTATTGGATTTCATAAAAATGAAAATTATAACATTAGATAATGGTTTTCTAAAAAAATAATTGTATCGTTGATCAAAATATAAAAATAATTGATGTAAGATATGCATTTTTTCTGTTTTACCCTCATAAAACTATTCATGGGAATATGAGAGTATAAAGATGTACTCAAATTTAAATATCAATACCATTTTCTTGATGCTCTTATTTATATTTTCCTTGTGAGCTTTGGGATTTATGGACAAAAAAATATTTAAAAATATTGAAAACACACGGCCCATATATTTAATGTTCAAAAATATATGGATGAAATTGTTTCACTATATCCTAAAAATAAATTCATAAACTTTATCTAGTGAAAGATATTAAATAAATACTCAGGTTTCCTCTTATAAATTCTCTTTTAAGGTCATTATTCTAAAACATTCCTCACAAACCACATAATAACATTAGTTTATAGATCCAACCATATGGTATTGAACTGGTTTATCATTTGAAATGTATTATACGTAGTTCTTATACCATTCATCCTCTTTGTAAGATCTTCTTCTTAATGAGTGAAGTACAAAGTATTGGATAGACCCAATTCTTGAACAAAAAATCATGATTTTTTCAAACCTTGTACCACTCCTCTTTTATATAATTTGGTGTTTAATCTTATTTAAATTCTATAATGACTTTATCTAATTCAGTATCCACCGTGTCTTCTTCTCCTTCTTCTTGATCCTTCACTATAGTTAGTGTTAGTGGGTGTTTTTGTTCATCAGATTCTATATTTTAATCTTCAACCATGTCACACATGATCTCCCATATTTCAGATGCACCCATATATTCCAATATTTTTGCTTATATTTCATAATTGGATGGTTTTTATCCTTCATTCTCCTCAATACATAGGTAGGTGACCTCCATTGAAAATACAGAACAAGCAATAGAATTGGAACTTAACTCATATTCAACATGTGATTCTATTATGTATCCAAATAGATATTCAAATTCATATTTTTTCCTTGGACCCCTCCTATAGTTATTCAAATTTATTAGACATGTTATCAAGGATTAGTAGTCCTCTATTTCTCTATGATTCCATGATTCATGTAATGACATAGACTTTTTTAATGGTATTTATTTCCTATGAAAAGGTGTGTAATTTTATTTTTTACTCAAAAATATATATATATTTATTAATTAAATGAGTATAATTTGAAATATAACCATCATTGTTTGATCATTATATGATATTTGGTCAATATGACCATTGGAAACAATACTCTTAATAAACTTTTTATGTTATTATTTGTGTTTTATAATTATAAATGATAAAGGATAATTAATGCAGAAAGGATAAACGATGGCATCAACTTGTAGAGTCATTCCATAAAAATCCCATTTTTATAGTCTTGGTAGGGAGGCTTCATCATTTTGGTTCACTCTTTACCATGGCCAAGATGAGCTTCAACAAGTAAATCTTGAATGAAATCACCTACTGAACATGTTCAAGTTTGTGGAAATTATCACTCGGGTGATGTTAGCTGAGATGACCCATGAATCTATCACCACAATAGACTTTATCATTAGGTCATATACGGGTGTTATAATAGGTTATGTGACGAGTCCCTAGATACACAATGTGTAATTACATTGCATAAATAAAAATTTTATTCCATAAATTTTTTTTAAGAATATTTTGGCTTCACAAAATTGAGATGCAATTTGATAAATTGATTTTTCAGAGAGAAACTGTAGTTTCTAGAAAAGATATAAATATTTATAATAATCTAATTTATTATAAAAACTAATAATTTTAATTAAATATTATGATAAAACACTCTTATTTATAAATAAATTAAAAAATAATTTTATTATTTTTTCATGTGTTCAAAATTTGACTGTGCACATTCAATCTTATATTATTTTTAATAAATAATGATTTTTATATTTAAAATTTATAATTATTATATTTATAAAATTATTATAATAAAATAGATAACATTTTTGAAAAAAAACTAAAATTTAGGTTAGTGGGAATTTATGATAATTTTCTAAAATACATTGTGTTTTCGTGAGTAAGAAAAATACAGATTGAGCTTTTAAGTATGTTTAATGACTTCATAATATGACATAATGATGTAATACCTAATTAAACACAATACTAGCTCTAGAATATGTTATTTAATTAATATGTTATATTTCAACAGGTTTTAATCAATTTAGAGGACTATAATTTACTTTCTATATTCTAAAATGGAAACTTTAACATTAATAACATTTTTTATGGGAACACTACTTTTTCATGAAAAAGGTTGTAATATAAAATGGTGTCAACTATGGTGTATTAAAGTGACATAACATTTTACCAAATGGTCCAAATCCATGGTAATGGATGATGGAAAATCCAATGGTTTTTCATTTTCCACAACCTTTTTTGATGGGTCGTATTTGGAAATTAATAAACAAATCATCCACTTTTTCTATAAATACCCTTACATTTCTCTATTTAAATTAATTAAAACTACATAATACATGAATATATGGTAGTTTTACCTCCCATTGAGTCCTCCCAAAGTGGCCTCAGGCCCCCAAGGTCCCAATACTCATGTTTTAGGAACAACACCTTCAGGTAAGGGAAATATCCTTATTTTTTCAACATTTCAAGAACCTCAATTTGTATATATGTTATGAATTTTATTGTCTTTATATTTTATTTCCTTTTTATTTAATCCCTTACTAAGATATTATGTTTCCTGAAAGGGGTCCCCATACCCCCTCTCTTTTTAAACATTTCTAAAACCATGTTTTATACTCATTATGATGCCCAATTTACTTCCCAAAATTTCTCTCCTCACCTAATGAAATTCACTTTTATTTTATTTTTTTGTATTAATTGACATATATATTTTGTAGGTTTATTAAACTAGGTTAAAAATTAATTATATTGGGATTTATCCTAGTTTAAACCCACATTATCTTTCCTTAGGTTAAAAAGGACATAATAAACTTTCCTTTAATCACCTTTTCAAAATGCCATGATTTTGAAATGAAACCCATTTCTTTTATTCTAAATACGGTATTTATGAAATTATTGATTATTATATATGTGAATAACATTATTTAATACATATTAATGTTTCTCCGAGATATATCTCCAAATCATTGGTTAAAGAATTTAATATACAAAGATTACATGTTTTACAATACCTTAGTGAATAACCTTGTTAATATAAATGACACCTCAGTGGAAAACCTTGGTGGTTTGTTTGTAAATGTATCATTTAATTTTTTTCACTATATTTCAATATAATTATTCATGTTGTTTTTTTATGATATTTCCTTTTTCATTTTCTCAATCATTTATGATATTATACATGTTTGTTTTGATATTTATCCTAGTAACATGTAAAATATCTCACATTATTTTCCTTATTGGGACTTATGATCACCATTTATATTGGTCAGAGTAGAGTACTCAATAGGAAGGTGAATTGAGTATCTATTCAAAATTTATGTTTAATAAATATTTGTTAAAAATTATTCCCCAATAAAGATAAATACAACCCAATTAATCAAGGTTATACTATTATGAAAGTTTGATTGTTTAAAAAACTTCATAGAATATTGATTAATTATCAGTAATATTAATATTAGTTATTAACATTAAATTTTATGCTATTATAATAATGAAAAAAAATTATAACTTCTTTCTATGATTAACTATAAAAGTAAATTTAGTGATTTCTAGATTAAACCATAAAACAGATACAACTAAAATTAAACAAAAAAATGGATATAAAACATGTTATTCAATCTCAAGCCGAGACCTAATCCAATCCAATTTGTAATCACCTACCACCAGGGAGTTTATATTGATAAACTGGATACACAGCATGTATCAAGATTTACAATAGTACGCAACACTAACTAGGTCAAACGACCTCTTCCATAGTTCTTCGTGGGTATGAACTAATAGGTCGCACAGGAACCTCTACCACACTTATATATTGGATTACACAAGTGTAGAAAAATGTAAGAGAAAATATATCTTGTATCCTTCAGTTTGATGCATGAGATAGTGTGTGTTTATTACAGATACACACACTGATCAAAAGATAAGAGAAATTATACACAATAGAGAAAAAATGACGAGATAGGGTTATAAGTGCTCTAAGTGTTAGTCTAGGCAGCTCTAGACATATGGGATGAAGAAGATGTGGAAATTGAGTCCTCTCATGTAAAACATAGTATCATTAGTCAGCTAGATCTGGCTCGCGTTCTTCATGGTGTTGTCAGTGAGAAGATGTTCTTAATGATTCTGATCTATGGTGTCCAGCTTGTTGATTTGAGAATTCTTCATCTGTTCTTCAGACGCGTTGAGTTGAATGTATCGGTTATTTTCTCAGGAAAGCTTGTGTGTTCTTCGTTGTCATTATATATCTTCTATCTCGACTGCAATTCTCTTTTATTCTTGGAGTACATGTGTTGGAGCCGACATGATGCATGTATTCTCTACCTCATACCTCGTACTGTCAGATGATATGTCTACAAAGAAACATTAATTATGTCAGCGCATTTAAAATCAGAAAATATGACCATTATAAATTAAATTGAAAACCAAAAAAATAGATTAAGAAGCAGTGTAATAATCTGTATTTAAATGGTTTCTCCATGAAACGGTGTCTGGATTGTCATTGTGTCTATCTGTAAATGGTGTCTGGATGGTCCTGGTGTCTCAGACTTAGTCAAATATCTCTATACATACATAAACAGTGATATTCAAAGAATGGATTAGACTTAATCATTCATTAAAGAAATCATTATGAAGTAAATATAGTATAAAATAATTAAACTTAATGTATAGAAATTAAGAACTTGGATAGGTGTATTTAAAGCATAAAGATACTAATCAGCTGTACACATCATTTGAGATAGATTACATGGGATTAAAACATTTTTACAGAATGAATACGATTTGTGATCATTAAAACATTATTAACACATGATGAGTCCAACAATATCCCCCCTTTTGATGATCACAAATAATTTGAGCGAGAGATCTATTCTTAGGGAATTTGGATCTTCCTTAGTGTTTATTTAGAGTATATATGGCTTCAATGTACATATAAAATACATGTTTCACTATTCTTTCTTTAATGTGAATAGTTCTACCCCTTTTGGGATTATCAAAAAGAGTTAATAATAAATAGACAAGGAAAGTGCACAATGCATTAAACAGATAAAGAGTGTCATTACAAATAGTATGGAACAAGGATACATAAAACAACCCCATCAACATATAGTAAACAATTTTCTTCAGCATTGGCTTATCTTCACTTTGCCATTGGCAGTTGCATCAGAAGAAGAAGCCATAGGAGCAGAGGTAGAAGTGGAATAAGGGAGTGAACAGGTTGATATAGAAGGTAAATGAGAACTTAAAAGATATAAGGGGCCAAGGTAGGAGTAGTAGAAGACCAAGGAAAAGGTAAGGAAACTGCATCTCAGGGGTGCAGTTGTAGGAGCCACAATGGTAGTACTCTGAACCTGAAGATAAGTCTGAAAAAGTTTGATGTAATCAGCAATGATTTCACCACCATAATGCATAGCCTTATCAAAATCATCCTTCTTATCCATAAACATATCCAACAAAGCAGTAAAATCTTTGAGCTTTTGGACTTGAGTTTTGAAGGCTTGAGTAACAGGAGGAATCCTAAAATTCTCCATGAGGTACTTGAGTTTGTTTGTTATGTCACTATTAGAGAAGATCTGACTGAAGTATAAGTTCACTTTCTTATCAATTTCTTACTGAGCATCATTGGTAATATTGGAATGCATTCTCACAAAATCAATAACTATGTCACTTTTCTTGATAACATGATATAGAGATTCTTTATCAAAGCCACTGAGCACAGCCTGAAGTTCTTCTTTGACAACTTTTTAGAGTAGATCACTATCTAAAGTAGGTTTATATGATTTTATAGAGGTACGAGAAGAAGTGCCAGCTGAAGTAAGGAATTTCAGTAGTTTTAGAACTTTCTGGAGACAACCTTTATACTCATCAGTTATCTTGTTAATTCCAATAACAATCTCACGCATCTCTGGAACAATATTATTGTTTCTTTCAGCTACCATTCAGCTATGGATGTTAAATGATGTTGAATCGGTGAGGCTACATCCTGTGGGGTCTGAATAACATCCTCAATATGATGAGAAACTGGTTCAGGCCGTGTGGTTATCACTCTTTTCATTTCTTAAACCATACCTCTTAGTGTTGTTACTTCATCACTGAGTAGTTTTTTCTCAACTATGACATCTAGAATCTCATGAAGAATCTTGGGTTGAATCTTCTATATTACCTTTTCCAATAATATTGAAGCTTCTATTTCACTCAGATTGGTTAAAGGAGCTAGTTGGGTATTCATGAGATTTTCAACACCAGCAAATGGGGTAGCTCCCAAAGCTTTCGGATCATCCGGATTCACCAAGTTTAGAGATTCTTGTGATGGCTCAGAAATAGGGGTTGAGACAGTCTCAGATTCCTTTGTAGGGAGAAGATCATAAACTAATTTCAACTAAAACATAGTAGATAGATCAAGAACTTTAACTGAGACTTCCTATGAATCAGTCACATCAAAATAACTAGGAAATTTATTCCATGTATCCACTGAGCTTGGATCAACGGGATTTGGAACCTCAACAACATCTAGATTGGGGGGATACTCCCCCTCAATAGGTGCATCTATCTTAGGACTGAGAGATTTGGATCCTTGATCTATTTCCATGATTTCATCCCTAATTTCCTCATCCATGTCCTTTCTATCTAACTGAATGTCTTTATCCATTCTCTCTTCAGTAGAGGCAATAACTACAGGAATATCTAGTTCCTCTGGGAGTTCCTCAATGGCAGCTTCATGCATAATATGAATGTCTTATTCTATATTCTCTTCTACAACACTCTTTCCATTTACCTTAGAAATAGATTATGCTTTGAAGTAAGTTGTTCTTCCGTATCAACAACCTTTTCAGGAATAGGCACCTCCTTTTCAATTTAGATTTGAGGAGAAGGTTTATTTTCTTCCTCATCATGAACAAATTATTTTGAAGGTACAACAACCACTTCCCCTTCTTCCAGATCATAATATTAAAAAATATCATCTATTTCCAAACTAAGATTAGAGACATCCTTAGGTCTTAAAGGGTATTCTATCGGGTTAAACTTTTCATAAATTATATCATTATCTTCCACCCATGCTTTCCTCCAAGGATTCTAATTTATTTTCATTCTCTTTACAATTACTTTATAAATAAAGAACTCATAATCCTTTATGACTTCTTTATCTGGTCCAACCAATCCCTTTTCATTAAGCATAGTTGAGATAAGCTATGAAAAAAACAGGGAGGTTGACTTAATGGTGGTTTTAATCAATTCACACATATGGATTATGACATACATAAAAGAATGATCTTGTGTACATTCTTCATGAGATGTATCAAAAATACATCCTGATATTTGATTATAGCAAAATCAAATTTTCTGGGACTAACCAAATTCTGAACAAACTCAAACAAGAGTCTAGATTCACCGTCTAGTTCGACAGCTGTGTCTCTAATATTGGTTTCATTTACAGTTATAATTCTCAAATCTTCATCCAAGAAAAATTACTTTCTTGGAGGTGGAGGACCTCTCTGGTAGTCCTCACAAATTCCCTCATGAGTTATCCTAAGGCATGCTTCCCATAAACTCAAAGAAAAAGTACAAATCTGGGCATTGATCCAACTTCACACAACATACCCATCTTTTGAATCAATGGAAAATTGTACATAGTGGTAAAACTGGGCAACCAGCTTTGTATAAATAGGATTATCCTCCTTAGTAAATCAATCATTCCAGCCTTGCTGTGTTATCACTTTCAACTCCAAAGACTTACTTAATAGAAGCCACTTAGGGAATATCTCCTTTTCAGGTACCACTAATCTGTTCACTAGGTTTGGATTGAAAGGGCCCTTGGGTGCTAACTTCGGTGTGATTTTCAACTTCTTCTTTAAGCTTCACTTCTCATGAGTTGACGAAAAATGGTGTTTCATCCTGGGCATTCACTGAAGGTTCGAGATAGAGAAGGGTTGAAAGAGCGTTTACGGTTTGGGAGAAGAGAAGATAGATCGAGTAGTGAACAAGTGAAACATCATTTATTTTCTCATTTAGGTATATCAAGCATCACAGGATCAAAAGAATGAGAAAGTAAAAAATAATAAAATAATTAATTACCATGATACGTGTTATAATTTATAAATAAAACAATAATGAATTTTTACGGTGAGACCATAACAAGACTTCATGGTGAGACCGTAACTGTCATTCACGGTGAGATAGTAAGTGTCAGATTGTAAATGGGTGATAGTAACTATTTGAGACCATAATAATGAAACAAAAAGTCTTGAGATAGTAAAATTATTGAACCATTAGAGTTTAACAGTAATCTCAAGACAGTGATTTTTTAAATCATAAATTGTGAACCGGTATCACATGAAACAGTAAGATAACTAAATAAGATTTATCATACCCAATTCATGTATGATGTAATGTATTCTTTCATAACTTAGTGTTTTGGTGAATATATTATCAAGCAGATATTCAGTTCCAATGAATTCCAAAGTGATATCACCTTTTTGATAATGATCTCTCAAAATGTGATGTCTTACATTAATATGTTTTGTCCTAGAGTGTGAAACAATATTTCATGAGATGTTAATAGCACTTGTATTGTTACAATTTATTGGTACATGCCTGAATTGATATCCATAATCTAGTAATGTGTGTTTCATCCAAAAAATATGTCCACAACAACTTCCAACAACTATGTATTCAGCTTCTGAAGTAGCTAATGCAATAGAGATTTGTTTTTTACTACACCATGATACTAGTGACTTGCCTAAAAATGACATTTTCTTGAGGTTTGTTTTCTATCTTACTTACATCCAACTAAGTTATCATTAGAATAACTCACTAACTAAAATGATTGTCATCTGGGATAGAACAGTACTAGATTGGGTGTATGTTTGAGGTATTCGGAAATTATCTTAACAACATTTAAATGAGATTCCTTAGGATTTGCTTGAAACCGAGCACACATACACACAATAAACATAATGTATATTCAGCTAGCAGTCAAGTAGAATAACCTTCCAATCATTCCTCTATAAGTTGTTTTATCAACAGATTTTCCATCTTCATCAAGATCCAACTTACAAGTAGTACTCATTGGATTCTCACTATTTTTAGTTCTATCCAATCCAAAAAAAATTATAATATCTTTATTATATTTGATTTGATATAAAATAATACTATCATTATTTAGAAATATTTGAAATCCATGAAAGAATTTGATTTCCCCCACTAAACTCTTTTTAAATTCATTTTGCATTATTTTAGAAAATTCAATACATAAAGAATTTTTTGAAGATCCAAAGAAAATTTCATCTATATAAAATTGATCCACTAAAACATATTTAGAAATATGTTTTATAAAAAGGGTAGGATAATGTATTCCTCTTATAAACCCTATGGAAATAAGAAATGTACTTAATCTATCAAACCAAGATGTTGGATCTTGTTTTAAACCATATAATGATTTTGATAATTTAAAAATATGGTTTGGAAAATTAGGGTTTGTAAAACCAGGGGTTACTCAACAAAGACATCCTCAGCTATATGCCCATTTAAAAATGTACTTTTGACATCCATTTCATATAGTTTGAAATTCAGATGTGCTGCATAAGTAAGAAGAATTCTGTTGGCTTTAAGTCTAGCTACTGGTGCAAAGGTATCTTCATAGTCCATTTCTTCTTCTTGACTGTAGCCTTGTGAAACCAATCTACCCTTGTTTATAAATATATTACTATCTTAATCCACCTTATTTGTAAACACCCATTTAGTGCCTATGGCGAATGTGTCTCTGGCTGTTTCAAAAAGATTCCAAAAATTGTTCCTTTCAAACTGATTAAGTTCTTCTTGCATATCCATCATCCAAAATTCATCACTGATAGAATCATTATTGTTTTTAGGTTTAAGTGGTGAAAAGAAGACTTTATGTTCAACCTAATTTCTATGATAATCTCTAGTTCGAGTTACTTTTTCTAAGTCTCCTACAACAGCATGTAAGGGATTGTTCTTAAGAGTTATATTAGCTCTAGAAAAAGAAGGACTTGTGATTTTAGGTTCTTCAACAGGATCTGGTTCATTGTGATTAGTATCTAATGAATTTCCAGAACTTGAAGTTTTCATAGATTCCTTTATAGTATGGTTAAGGGATTTTGGATTAATGTCCAGATATGATTCATCATCCTCCAGGTTCTCTAGAGTGGTCTTAGGCTCATGTGGATCTGTTTCATATGATTTTATATGGACAGATTCTTCTAAACATTTAGATCTTTTATTAAACACACTATAATATTTAATAGAAATTTAATATCATAAGAAGATTCCTTCATCACTCTTGGATGAAAATTTATTAAGATTGTCCTTAGTATTAAAGATATAGCCTTTTCAACCAAATACATTGAGGTATCTTTCTTTGGGTTTTCTAATTTTCCACAACTCATATGGAGTTATTTTAAGGATAGGTAGAATCAATACTCTATTGATTATGTAGCATGTTGTATTTACTAATTCATCCCAAAAGTAAATAGGTAAGTCATATTCACTAAGCACTGTTCTATCTATCTCTTACAGGGTTCTATTTCTTCTCTCTACAACTCTATTCTGTTGAGGTGTTCTAGGGGTAGAGAAATTATGACTATATCCATTTTGTGAGAAAAAGGATTCAAACTCCTGATTTTCCCACTCATGGCCATGATCATATCTTAAGGACATAATTTTATGTCCAGTAAGATTATCTACTGTTTTTGCATATTTGGTAAAATGAGAGCATGCTTCACTTTTGTGAGCAAAAAAAATGTCCATGTATATCTAGAGAAGTCATCTACAAGAACATAATCATAGTGCTTCCGATTTAAGTTATAAACTATATATGGTCCAAAAAAATCCATGTGAACCAATTGTAGAGGTTGAGAAGTTGACACTTATTTGTTTGGATTGAAGGAAATTTTGTGTTGCTTTCCCTTTTGACAAGGATTACACACTTTATCATTTGGAAACTCATGTTTAGCTAGGTATTTGACAAAGCCTTGTCTAGTCAACTTTCTATGGGAGTGTGTGTTACTGTGTCCTTGTATCCTATGAAAAATCCAAGACTATTAATGAAACACACTTAAACATGAAGCATTTTGAGAAACTAAATAATCTATGTTAACAGAATAAACATTTTCATTTCTTAATGCAGAAAAAACTAATTCATTTTTAGAATTAAAAACATTGCAAGAATCATTTTATAATTTAACATGAAATCCATCATCTCATAATTGTGAAATACTAAGCAGATTATATTTCAATCTATAAAAAATGTACTTTGGAAATCAAAACTGAGTTAGAGTTACCGATTTGGCCAGGGCCAATAATCTTTCCATTGGAATTTTCACCAAAGGTGATATGTCCTCCATGGATTTTTTTTAAATTATAGAAGCATGAGTAGTATCCAATCATGTGTTTTGAACAAACACTGTCCAAGTACCATATGATCTTATTGGAACTCTTTAAGCATCTTTCCTACAAAATAGTCAAATAAAAACAGATATTTGTACCCACACTTGTTTGGTTCCAGTAATATTATTGATAAGTTATTTAGGAACCCATATCTGCCTCAAAGGTTTCCTATAAGAATTATGTAAATAATTTGGAAAATAAACTCTATTTGGTCCAGGAAATCTAGAAACAGTAGAGAGTGTGTCATAACATGAACAAGTTGAATGTTTTCCAGAACTGGGAGTAAAGCTACATGTCCTAGATTTAGAAACAAAATTAATTCTTCCAAAATTTCTTTTTCTAGGTTGATATCCAAGGCCAGTAGTATATTTAGGAGTAAATTTTTTACCTACCATTTTAGTAAGGTTATTTTTCCCATTGGTAAAATTTTATAAGACATTCTTCAATTGCTCATTAGATAGTTTTAGTTCATTGTTATCTTTGATTAATTGATCGTTTTCTCCATTTCTATAGTGAGTTCAGTTTTAACAGTTGAGGTAAGAGAATGTTGTTTCTTCAAAGACTTGTATTTATGTTTTAGTTCATTTCATGTCTCTTCTTGCATATTACAGTATTCAAACATTTCTTTATTAGACATATTTTCAGAGTCACTCTCATCTCCAGAATAGTATGAATTGGGTACTGGAGATTCCAGTGTTACCTTAGATGTGTTTTTCATAAAACACATATTGTCTTTGTTATCCTGTTCATCATGTGAAGATTCTGAGTCAATTGAACTATCCTCAGAAGCACTCCATGATGATTTCATTTCCTTTTTATACTTTCTATATTTGTCCTCATATTTCTTTTTATACTTGATCTTGGGATATTCATCCTTGATATGTCCTTTTCACTTATATTCATCGTAGATAATCCCATCAGACTTGTCACTTCTTGTCCATCATTTCTTCCAACTTCCTTTTCGATCATATTTTCCCTTGAAGTTAGGCTTTCTAAAAATGTTCTTCTTCTTGTAAAATATCTTAAACCTTATAGCTAATTGATCTATCTTCTCATCACTATCAGGTGATGATTGTTCACAGCTGGAACATTCTACAGAAACTTACAATTTCCAATTCACTTTGTTTTTAGAGGTTGTGGTCTTGCACAGAACAGATTTTCTTTTGGGTTCACCATCCTCTTCCTTGTTGAATTTCATATCCTCTTCATACATCATTAGTTTCCCAATGAGTTATTTTATAGGTATCTGACTGATATCACATGATTCTCTAATAGAGATAGATTTTCCTCTCCATCTATCAGGTATACATTTGAGAATCCTCATGATCTATTCTTTGGTAGTGACTTCTCTTCCAAGAGAAATAATTGTGTTGACAATATTGTTGAACCTGAGATACATGTCAAAAATAGGCTCATCAGTTTTCATTTTAATGTTATCATATTTAATAGTATAGGTATTAATTCTCATTTCTTTTAGAGTATAAGTTCCTTAATGTGAAACAGAAAAGGTATCCAAAATTTCATGGGTAGTTTTTCATGCAGTGATTCAATTAAATTACTCATCTCCTAAAGAGAAGTATAAATCATTCATAGCTTTGCAATTGTTATTATAGGAAATTTTGGTAGGTTCATCACAAGTGTTTCTATCAGTAGCATGAAGCTTATATTCATCTATAATTAAAGACCAAATTTTAAATCTCATACTTTCTAAATGAATTTTCTTTTTAATTTTCCATTGAGCATAATTGGTTCCATTAAAGAATGGTGGTCTGCTTGTTGCAGCACCTTCTAATCAATTATCCATGATAAAGATATAACATAAAAGAGCTATAAATTTAGTATTGACATAAATTTAAAGATCTTTAAAGTACAACTAAAATAACAGTTGAATAGGTTTAAAAAAAGAGTCTTAATAGGATTAACAAACACTCATTTCATGCCAAATTTGTGTTGGAGTAGTGTACTCAAGAGAGGGGTGAATTGAGTATCTATTCAAAATTTCTATTTAAAAATTTTCTTAGAAAGAATTCCCAATAAATTTAAATATAGGCCATTTAATCAAGGTTATAATTTTATGAGTGTTTTACTATTTGAACATTTTCTTAGAAGTTTGATTAATTCTCAGTAATATTAATATTAGTTATTAACATTACTTTTTAAGCTAGTGTAATAAGGAACAACAATTATAACTTCTTTACAAGATTAACTATCAATGTAAATTTAGTGATTTCTAGATTAAACTGTAAAATAGAGACAACTAAAATTAAACAACATAGTAGATATAAAACAATTGGTTCAGTATCAAGTCGAGACCTAATCCACTCCCCTTGTTGATCACCTTCCACCAAGAATTTAATATAAATAAACTAGATACACAACATGTATCGAACTTTACAACAGTACACAAGATTGTCCCGGTCACACGACCTCTTCGACTGTTCTTCATGGTTATGAACTAATAGGTCACACAAGGACCTATTCCACACTTATCCTTGGGAATACACAAGTATAGAAAGATTTAAGTGAAAGGATATCTTGTATCCTTTAGTTTCATGTAGGATACAGTGCGTGTTTAATAAAGATACAATCACTACTAAAAAAATAAGAAAAATGATACAAAATAGAGAAAAAATGATAAGATATTGTTAGAAGTGATTTGAGTGTTATTCTATGCAGCTATGGACTTATATGGAGAAGCAGAATCATAAATCGAGTCCTCATATGGAAAAAAGTGTATTGTAAGTCAGCTAGATCTGGCTTGTGTTCTTTAGGGTATTTTCAGTTCAAAGATGTGATCAATTATTATGATCTATGGTGTCCATCTTGTTTATTCAAGAATGCTTCATGTGTTCTTTAGACGTGTAGAGTTTTATGTATCGTTTCTTTTCTTAGGAAAGCTCATGTATTCTTCGTTGTTACACTCTATATTTTTTCTCAGGTTCACTTTTCTTTTATTCTTGGAGTACATGTGTTGGATCCAACATGATGCATGTATTATGACCCTCGTAACTCGTACTATCAGATTATATGTCTAAAAAGAAACATTAATTATGTCAGTGCAATTAAAACCATCAAATATGACCGTAAGAAATTAAATTGAAAACCAAAAAATCAGATTATGAAATAGTGTCACACTCTGTCTGTAAACGGTGTCTCCATGAAACGGTGTGTGGATGGTCATGGTGTCTGGATTGTCACTGTGTATGGATGGTCATGGTGTTTGGATAATCATGGTGTTTGGATGGTCACAGTGTCTCAAACTTAGTCATATATCTGTATACAAACATAAATAGTGATATTCATAGAATAGATTAGACTTAATCATTCATCAAAGAAATAATTATGAAGTAAATATAGTATACAATAATTAAAATTAATTTATATAAATTAAGAACCTATATAGGTGTATTTAAAGCACAAATATACTAATCATCTGTACACATTGTTTTAGACAGATTACATAGGATTAACATGTTTTTACACAATGAATAGGATTTGTGACCATTAAAACATGATTAGCACATGAGGAGTCCAACAATTTCCTTTTATGTGTGTCCCAAGGTTATAAGATGAAGTAAAATTACATATGATAAACCAATGGATAATGATTTCTTGATTTTTAGTATAATTTTTAATTGTTTCATGTCTTATGGACCATATTTTCATGAAACTAATCTTTAAATGATCCTTTTCATGTACAATATAATGAAAAGTTATGTAATAAAAATGCTGAATTCCATAGTTGGTATCAAATGTGAGTTTAGTTATTTTTGGGAATTAGCACTTGAAAACATTTTGATAAACATTATGACAAAGTTAAATTAAAGGAAAGCATCCACATCTTTTGGTGAATTAGTATTCAAGTGGTTTCTGCGAAAAGATATAATGGTATAGATACGAACAAGTGGATGTGGCTCTAGAATAGATTTATCTAGTGGTAAAACCCTAAAACACCTATTTTATCATGAATCAAATTGGAACTACTACATCAAAATAGACCTTGATTCAATCCAGGTTAGACACTCTTAGAGGTTATATTTGCTTAATCACATGCTTTTAATGAACCATTATGAAGGATTTATAGAAAATGTATTTGTTTTTAAATAATAGAATATTTAGGAATGATTTTTTAAGAGATAAAATTAATTTAGAGTTATAATATTATTAAAATAAAAACATTTCCCCCAATGGTTTTTTTCATTTAGAAAATGGAAGTAAATATGAGGAACCATGTAAATGGAAAGCGCAATGGACCATGCGCTAATGGTCCTATGTTATAATCCAGAATGGAAAAAATCATGGGAATGATATGTCACGACCCGCCCTCGGGGTCCGTGCCGTGACTACCCCAAGCCCGCCTTCCATAGGCCAGGGGCTGGCGACTAGCACCAAGGCGTAAATCTCGGTAAAAAGGGAAGGCATTGCCTTTGTAAAGTAAACAAACACCACAGAGTAAGCAAGCGGAAAGTAAACACTAAACAAAAGCAGAGTACAACTGAAAGTGCGGAAAAGTACATGGGCCAGTATATAAACCCAAACTGAAAGTAAAGTACAACTCGAAAGGGAAAACAGCAACTGAAAAGTAAAAGCCGCTACACCGAGCTGTCCACTGGAAATCCCACCTGAAGGGTGGGTACAGATAGCTCCTCTGCTCCACGGGTCCCGCCGTCCGCTCCGAGCACGTCCCGCCCAGTGGTCCACCTCCGGGTACCGTCCCGCTCTGCAAGCCTCAGCTAAGGTCAACGTTGTCCGTCGTCTGCAACCAACACAACGTAGTGCGGGCAAAGCCCGTGCAGGGGTGAGTATAAGCTACTCAGTAGGGACCCCGACACCCCCTAAGGTCTCTCAAATCCACAAAGGATAAACCATGAAGAAAGGTACAATCACGAAGTAACAACCGACACTGCTTAGGTATATGCCCATACATATACCTAAGTCATCAATTCAAATACGCTCCAACCTCCAAGCCCAAGTACAACTCAGTCCACATAGGAAAGTATACGTATTCCACACAGGAAAGCAAAACGTAATCCACACAGGATTGCACAACACAATCCACACAGGAAAGCAAAACGTAATCCACACAGGATTGCACAACACAATCCACACAGGAAATCAAAACGTAATCCACACAGGACTGCACAACATAATCCACACAGGAAAGCAATAGGTTTCAGCTCACACAAGTATACTTCTTCAAAGGACGATAAAGATGATCTCTGATCCATCTAAGTCGTCGGACCCACGAAGGATCGATAGGTAACTAACCCCCGCAAAAGACCCACACAGGATCAGGCCCACGTAGGACCTGTAGATAATCACCGCAAAGACCCACACAGGATCGGGCCCACACAGGACCTGTAGGCGCTGGTTCACACAGGACCGCTGAGCGCAAAGACCCACACAGGATCGGACCCACACAGGATCAGGCCCACACAGGACCTGTAGCACTGATCCACGTAGGATCGCTGAGTGCTGTAGTCGTCGTCGTCGAATCCACACAGGATCTCTGTACTGTCATCGTCGCAGTCACAGTAGTAGTAGCAGCAGTAGTAGTCACAGTAACAGTCGCAACCAGCACTAGGGTTCCCGCACACAGCAAGCTCGTTCGGAGGGTCCGCTCCATGAGCCGAGAGGCTGATACATCAACTGTCACAAAGTCCAGAGTTGATGTATCCAAAAGTTCCGTATCGTCAACAGGAACTCAACGCAACAGACGGCGCGTCGATCGGATGCCCGGTCTGAGAGTTATTGGCATTTTCGTCCCCGGGGCCCGGTTGGTTTTTAAGGCAAAACCAACCCGACCGTACACCACCTGCGTCCTAACCTCGGGCGGAGTATGCCAAAAGATCCGTCTCACTAAGAGGAACACAACACAACTGACGGCACATCAATCGGACGTCCGTAGCTCAAGATATGAGCGTTTCCGCTCCGAAGGCCCGGTTGGTTTCGTGAACGAACCAACCCGGCCGAACTCAAAGTAATCCGAAACCTTGAGTGCGATATACTGAAACGACCGTCTCGATCCAAGGATCGCGTTTCCACAGACGGTTCGTCGATCGGAGGTCCGTGGCTGAAGTTATGGCCAAAAGACCGAAAAAGATTCGAAACGGGGGGGGTCCGGGTCCGGGCCGACCCGAACCGGGTCGACCCGACCCGGGTCCGACCCGGCCCGGCCGGCCGGCCGGCGGCGTGGTGGCGCGGCGGCCCGGCGGTGGCGCGGCGGCCCGGTGGTGGCGCGGCGGCCCGACGGTGGCGCGACGGCCTGGCGGTGGCACAGCGGCCTGGCGGTGGCGCGGCAGCCTGGCGGCATGCGGGGGGGCAAAGCCCCCGCTTTCTTGGAGTGGCGGCGCGGCTTAATGCCGTGCCCTTTGTGGAAAATGGCCCCCCTTGCGGGGGCCAGCTTGATTGAACCGGGGGGGCCTCCTGCCCCCCTCAAGGAAACCGCCCCCCTCTTTATGGGGGGGGGGTTTCTATTGCTGGCCGGGGGATTAATTCCCCCGGATTTGACCATCCGGCCGGCCAACTGGCCGGCCGGTTTTCTCCAACGGGACCGGAAAAATCCGGTCCCCTTTTCGGCTTCCGACGCCGGCGGCCCGGCCGCCGGTCTCCTCGTCCCTCCGCGGCCCGGAACCGGCCGCGGTGTTCGTCGTCCGGCGCGGTGCGACGACACCGCGCCCCTCTGCTGCACCTTGATTTCTTTCAACGCGGCGCGACGGCGTCGCGTTCATAATGATTCTTCCATGGCGCGTGTGCGATGGCGTCGCGTAAAATAACCTCACGATTAACCACGTGGTGCGTCGGCACCACGCCACCTTGTTTCCACCCGCAAGGTAAATCAACAAGAACGATGGAGGGGGTTCGGCCATGTTCATGTGGTCCGGCCCCCCTCACGTTAAATAATAACACAACTTAAAATATTCAATTGCCTCACGTTAGACATGCTAGATCCACGATCAAGAATGGAATAATTAAACAATAAATCAACAACCCCTACCTCGGGTATAAGATCGAAGATTTGACAACGTCCCGCAGAAGACAACGTCGCGGAGGTCGGGCGTCGCGGTCGTCGTTCGTCAAATCCGTTGACGAAGAGATATGCCCGAAGAGATACTTCGTTGGGGAATCTTCGTATGCCGACGAAGAAGGTCCGAGGAGGAAGCGGCGTTCCCTCTCGTTGACACGGAAGACGAAGAAGAGAGGCGCCGTTCTTCGTCAGAGCTTGAGCGTTCTTCGTCGGAGCTTGAGCGTTCTTCGTGTTCTTCGTCAGAGCTTGAAGATGAAGAAGAAGCTCTCAAAAGCTCTCAAGTTGGCTAAAGAGTTCTAACCCAACAAAAAGAGAGAAGATCTTAATTTAATCAAAAACTTAACAAATAATTTCAAAGGTTTGAAATTCAAAAAATGGATAACTCCAAAATTAAACTCACTTATTTAATATACATGAGTTGTATAATTAAATATAAGTTAAGTTGTCAAGCCTTTAAGAGGGAGAGAGGGGAGTTAGGGAACTTGAAAAGTTTAGGGTTCGTGTGGGCCCCACCACACTTAATCCTCTCAAAGGAGGTTAAGTGGGTGTGGGTCCCACCCCTAACTTCCTTTGGGAGAAGTTAACCCACAAGTTTAAATAAATTTTGTATTTCACAAAATTTATTTAACTTAATCTAAAAACCCAAAAACTAACTTTCAACCCGCAACAAACGCAACTTCCGAAAAGGTATCTTTAAGCGAATATCGGCGCTGCGAGTTCATCGGTGCCCTCGGATTTCAATTCCGAGCACCGGATCAAAAGTTAGGAATTTCCGCTCGTTCGTTCACTGAACGTACCCGAGCCAAACTTCGGAAATTAATTCCAGGCACTCCGTGCCTCGGAATCAGGTGCCGTCTGAAACCGTGCTCTTGTAAAATTCTAAAGAAAATTAAGAAAAAATTTCCCTTGAATTTTACGGGTCTTTACATGATAAATCAACTGACTTGAGTTATGATAAATAACTCTAATCAAGATGTGAGACTAGACTCACCTTTATGGGAACAACTTTTAGTTGGTTCCATTGTCCTTCAACAACCACCTTCTTCCGCTGGATATATCGACCAATTGATTTCTGATTAATGGATTAATTCTATAGAAATAATGTTTTCTATACTCTTTTTTTTGAATATGAGAAAGTCAACCCTGCTATATATTTCTTAGAGGGGTAAGCTGATAATTTGTTTATACTAATTAAAAACACAATGCTAATAAGGAAGATTGGTTCTATAGGGTGGAAATATTTCATGGGAAAATTTCTAATTTTTTTTCCATTCGATGTGAATGAAAATATATAAGGTGTTCCTAAAATTGAAGAACAATTAAAATGAATCCCTTGGAAGCTATGTGATAAATTTTACATGATATTCTCATAACATGTCTAGATTTATCATGGATCCTAAGTAAAGTATGATAGATAATTTAGTGGACTAAGACCCCATCTATGGAAGAATCTATCCAATAGAGACTATGGTAGCTATGAAGTGATAGTTTGAAATGATATGAAGGATGAATTATAGTTTGGAGAGACACAGTGGTCCCATAGATTGAATGATAATAAGAGGTAAATGGATCCAAGAATTGGGAGGATCATTGTTCCTGGAAGAGTAGGAACGAAATTCCAACTTCCCACATGAAAAAATTGTGTAATGAATCGTTCTGGGAACTGCTTTGTTGGGAGTGGGAAATGTTATAAGTGTGGAAGAGATGGACATATTTATTGAAACCATAATATTGAGGTGAAGCCATAACATATCAACACTAAAGAAAAATTGAAGATGATGAAGGCCCATCCATGAGTCCAATTCTATATGTGTGTCCATCATAGGTTATTTTCCAACAATTTTCCAAATCAGAAGATAATGGAGGGGAATCACCACAACCTCAGCATAGGCCAAAAAATCATGGTTTGTAATATTCTATCATAACAACTTAATTATATGCTCCAAATGATGTTGTGCGAGGTACTATAATTATTATATCAATGCTATAATGTAATTTTTTTATTCTGGTTCTATGCATTCCTTTGTTTCCTCCAAGTTTTCAATGAATATTGAATAAATTGATGAAATCATAAATGTAGAGGATTCAGTCAAGACCACTAGATGGATTATCCAACAAAGATAGTGTATTGAAACTCAAGTATTAAATTTTTCAAGAATAATCTCATCAAAAATATAGTCATTCCCATGGTGGAATTTCACACTGTACTAGGGATGGACTAGGTCTCCATGTATAATGAAAAGACCAAATGACGAAGCAAGGAAATCGTTGTAGTGTTCAATGAAAAACCTTCATCTATCTTCAAATATGTGATTTCCTGACCTGATATTTGTCTTGAAGCACCTCCCATATCCTAGTTTATGTAGATGATCGGTAAAGATAAAAAGGGAAATGAATGTATATGAATATAAAATGTTCGCATTATTCATAAATAAATTGATGTATTTCTGGAGGAGTTATCTAGACCCCCCTAGGAAGATAGGTAGAGTTCCCCATTAAACTTATTCATCGATCAATGCCAATATCTAATCCTCATATATAATAGTAAATGTGGAGATATAGTAATTAACGAAACAGTTTCAAGATCATTTGGGTAAGGGGTTTGTGTGACCAAATGTGTATCCATTGGGAGCACTTGTTCTTTATGTGATGAAGAAGGAAGTATCAATTCTTCTATGTATTGATTATAAAAAACTTTATAGGATCATAATAATGAAAAAGGAATATCTTCCAAGGATTGATGATTTATTTTAAAAGATTCGTGGGGATTAATTCTTCTCTAATATTGATCTTCGGTCTGGTTATCATGAATTGAGGGAGAAGAAAGAAGATATTCCAATTAATGGCTTCAGATCAATATATAAGAATTATGAGTTTGTTGTTATTCCCATTTTCTAGACTAACACTCATGGTATATTTATGGATTTGATCAATAGAGTCTTTAAGGACTAAAATGATATTTTTTTAGTTTTTATTAGTGATATTCTGATATATTCTAAAATTTTCAAGGATCATGATGATCATCTAAGGATTATATTGAAAACTCTGAGGAATTATAGATTATATGAAAAGTTCATAAAATCTCAATTTTGGTTATAAAATGAATATTTATTAGGGAAAATTATAACCAATTAACGAATCTCAGCTGATCCTTCCATGAAAAAGGTTTTGGATGAGTGGCATCATCCCTCAATAGTAACTAAAGTTCATAGATTCCTTAGTTTAGAAGGATATTATATGATTTTAGTTAAAAAAAATTCATGAAATTATAATCCAAAAACCACGTTAACAAGGAAAGGGTCTAAGTTCATCCAGATAAAGAAGTTTGAAGAATGTTTCCAAGAGATGACGAAGTGATTAGTTATTGCACCTATGTAAACACTACCCTCTAACAGAGAAGGATTAGATATTTTTAAAGATGCTTCTCTGTAATGGATTCAGTGTGTCCCCATTAAAAACGAAAAGGATAATTCTGATGCATCTCGATAGTTGAATCCTAATGAGAAGAGTTATCATATACATGGTCTGGAGCTAGCGGTGGGTAGTTTTACTTTGAAAATTTGGAGGCATTATCTTTTTGGAGAGAAATGTTATATATACACATACCATCAATGTTTGAAATAATTTTCAAAAAAATTATTTTAAAATTAAACATAGGAGATATTATGAGCTTCTTAATGGTTGTGACTATTCAATTCATTTTCACCAGAGAAGATAAAACCATTTTACTAATGAATTAATTAGGAAAGACCATGTTGTTTTTATAAGGACGAGGATTCAATTAGATCCATTGATCAAGGACCCAGTAAGGTTGGACATGGGAATCATGGGTGAAGGGACATCAGAAAACATATTCCAAATTATTTCAAAAACATTATTAAAAGTGAATATCAAGGATGATTAAAAAGAAGATCTTATGTTAAGGAACATTGAGGCTATGATAAATGTTATGTTTCTTATGATCAATATTTATCAATGAGGTGTACAAAATATTTTCACAATCCTAGGTGTTCCATATATTATTGACATAAAGAAAGAGCAGATGGATGAATCTCATAGCTCTATATTCTCTATACTTCATCTAAGAACTAAAATATATAGGGACCTACATGATCATTTTTGGTGGGATAACATGAAAAAGGATATTTCTGAGTACACTACAAGGTTCTAGGTGTATCAAAAAGTGAAGGTAGCAAGACAACACCCTAAATAAGTATTAAAACCAATACCCACACCAACATGGCTGTGGGATAATATCACTATGGACTTTATCACTTATCTCATGGGAACAACCAAAGAAAACAATGTGATATGGGATATCGTGGATCCTTTTAATAAGACTACCGATTTAATCACTATTCGGTAATATTTCTCTCTTGAAAAAATTTCTAACATTTACCTAAAGAATTTGGTGAGGCTTCATGGGGCACCACATTCAATCATTTCTGATCATGACCCATGGATCACGTCAAATTTATAGAGACATATTCAACGTGATATGAATAATGAATTGAATTTCAATACGGAATATCACCCCCAAATTTATGTCCAATCTGAAAGGACTATTTAGAAACTAAAGGAAATTATGATAACATTCTCAATGTTACATAAATGTTGATGGTATCAACATCTCCCATTTTTTGAGTTCACATACAACAACAATTTCCATTTGAGTTTTCAAATTCCACCCTTTGAAGCTATATATTTAAGAGATGAATAACTCTTAAGTTTTGGGGTAAATTGCTGAGTGAAAGCTACTTTAGTCTGATCTAGTGCAAAGGATGATAAAAAAGTTTCATTCCAACCAATAATGAGAAAAGGCTGATTAATGTCGACAGAAGAACTATGCTAACAACTGTAGATAGGAATTGGAGGTTGATGTTTGTGACCAAGTATTTATAATAATTTCTCCATGGAAGAGAGTCTTATGGTATGGGAAGAAAGTTAATCTTATCCCCAGGTACATTTTCTCCTACAAAACCCTTGATCCCATAGGTTCAGTGCCCTATTTGGTAGTACCTCCACTAAATCTAGCTCAATTTCTTGATTTCTTCCATATCTCTCTCTTGAGGAAGTACACACCGGACCCTTCAAATGTAATGAATTTGTAGGTGGTTCATGTTGATCATGACCTCCCTTATGAGGTACATTCAATGGAGATAATGAACCATATGGGCAGGGTTCTACATAGAAACCCTACCCACCTTGTCAATGTTCTATGCAGGCACCATAAATTAGAAGAAGATACAAGGGAACTAGAAGAAACAATGAGGTTGACGTTCTCACTCATTTTCTCAATACGGAGAATGGGTTGAAATTTTGAGGATGAAATTTCTTAAGGGGAGTATAATGACCTTGAATTTTTGAATTACATTTTTTTTCAGTACATGTGTGTTATTATATTTTGTACCAAATAGTCTATATCTCATTATTAGTGAAGTGAGTATAATTTGAAATGTTTCCATTAGGTTTTGACCGTTATTTTACCATTATTCAATTATGATCATTGGTCAATATGACCATTGAAAACTATACTCTTAAAAATATTTTTAACGTTATAAGTAGTGTTTCTAATTATAAATGAAAAAAAATAATTAATTTGGAAAGGAGAAATGATGTCCTCAACCAGTAGATTCTTTCCGTACGAAGCCCATTTTTCAAAGTTAGGGAGGTAAGTAGAATCATTATGGTTTTCTCATGACCTAGACCATGTCATGCTTCACCAAGTGAAGTTTGATAATAATTTCATACAGAAGAAGTCCCATTCATAAAAAATTATCACCCAGGCGATGTTAGTCTTGTCATCCCATGAATTTATCACCATCGCACACCTTAACCATAGGTCATATACTGGTGTTATATTTGTTTATGTTTCAAGGCCCTAGTTACTCAAAGTGTATTTCCATAGTATAAATAAAATTAGTATTCCATCAATTCTATTTTAAAAAAAGTTTTTCTTAATAAAATTGATAAATTATTTGATAAATTTATTCTTCAGATAGAAATTGTACATTCCAAAAAATATATAAATATTTTTAAAAATCTAATATATTTTAAAAAATACTAATTTTCATTAAATATTATGATAAAAACACACTTCTTTAAATATATATGAAAAAATAATTTTAGTTTTTTCAAGTGTTAGAATGTTTACTATGCATTTTCGATCCACTATTATTTTTAATGAATATTGTTCTTTATTTTTAAAATTTATAATACCCATATTTAGACAATTATTTTGATAAAATAAATATTATTTTTTAATCCTTAATGTCAAAATTAGGTTAGGGTGAATTTATTATAATTTTTAGAAATATTTTTTCATCTATAGTAAAAATAATAATGTTTGAGTTTTTCTATATGTTAAATGACATCATAATTACATAATAATGATGTAATAAAAAATTAAACAAAATAATTAGCCTAAAGTATGTTATTTTATTAATATCATGTATTTTAATATATTATAATACCAAAACCTATAATTTACTTTCCATGTCTAAAATGGAAACGTTAACATTTAAAACATTATTTATAGATAAACATTTCTTTTCCATTCCAAAAGAAGAAATAAAAAATGTTGGTCGACTACTATGGATTAAAAAACATAAAATATTAGCCTTGTGTCCAAAAAAAGGAAAATACCAAGTTCGAGCCCTTGTTTTTTAATTTTCCACAACTGAGGTTTCCAATGCCTATATATGGAAATTAATAAACAAATCCACAAATTTTTCTATAAATTCTTACCCATTTATCCCATTTTATTTCACTCCAAATACATTTTACATGATTATATGGTAGTTTTAATTATCATGGATTCCACCCATGATGTTCTCAATCCCCTAAGGTCTAAATCCTCATGTTTTATGAACAACTCTTTAAGGTAAGGGAAATATAATTATCTTATATTCGTTTCAAGAACCACATTTTGTATATGTCTTATGAATATAATTTTTACTATCTCCAATTTCTTTTTAATTAATTACCTATATAAAAAATTATTTTCTATCAAAAGGAGATCCCTACCTCTTCACTTTTTACACTTTTATAAATCAACATTTTATACTCGTTATGCTTCTGAATTTACTTCTCAAAATTTCCCTTTTCTTCTCAATAAATTATCTTTTATTTTATTTTTGTGTATAAAAAATCCTCTATCATTCCTAGGGGTATTCACATAGATATAAAAATGATTTATTAAGGGATTTAAAATACATAAAACACGCATTCCCTATCCATGGGTTAAAAATGGAAAAAATAAACCTGTGTTTAAAAACATTTTAAAAAGGCCAAGATGTTGATATTAAACCCATCTATTTTATTCTATATGATTTATTTATGAAATATTTGATTAATATATATGTGGATATAATTATTTTAAACATATTAAAGGTGTTCTGTGATATAATACCAATGTATTTGGTAATGAATTTAATCTCTAGAGATGGCATGTTTTACGAAATCATGGTGGATAACCTTCTTAATTTTTGTAACACCTCAGTGAAAATCCTTGGGGATATGCTTATGAATGTTTCATTTAAATGTTGTATCCACATTTCCATGTTACGATTCATGTTTTTTTATTTCTATATTCTACTTTTTCCTTTGATCATGTTTTTAAGATATTCTTTTTGTTCTTATTGATATTTCTCAAGGTCATATGTAAATGGTTTCCCGTTATTTAACTAACTAGGTCTTATTATCACCCTTTAATTTTCTATATGTCCCCTTGTTATAAGATATAGTAAAAGTAGTTAGGATGAACTATTTAAGAATACTTTATTTTTTTTATAATTTTTTTTATTTTCTCTGTATTAGGCACCTTATTTCCAAGAAACTAAGTTTTAAAAGATTGGATGTTTGTACAAAGTAATGAAATGATATGTAATAAAAAAGTGTGATGTCATACATCAGGGTGATTTTTCCATATTTTTGTGTGGTTCTGGTTCCCTTGGTTTTCCCTGAAGCTCTCAACCTTATCTTAAAATTTACCTATTGATTAATTAAGTATTCTTATGAGAGGGTTGATAATATGACTACCAAATGTATGTGTTTATACATGTTTAATCCAGAGATAAGAAACCAGAGACAGAAGTTATATGAAAAAAAAATTTAAATGTAAATAACCTAATCTAAAATAAGAAAATATATATGTGGGGAGAAACGTTTTTTTATTTTTATTTTAAAAAAATATTCCCTTGTAATGATGCTAGAAATTTATTTCTCCTGGAAGTTGTCATTGAATTCATCATCAAAATAAAATTTATAATTTTATGATAAACCAAACTACTCTAACAAGTAAAATACCTCTATGAAAAGTTTTATCCAAAGAAAAATAGGGTTTTATAACTCAATAGTTTTTTTCTATAATTTTATCAATATAAAATTTTCTCCAATAAATTGAATTATGGAGTTCACTGATATAATAGTGAAACTCATAGAAATAGGGTAGTGTAGATATTGAAGGATGGTTTTTTATGAATTGGAAAACTTTATTCATAACATGTGAGATTAAATAAAATTAAATGTTTCATGAATTCTTGATGTGTCTATCCATTCCTATCTTAATTGGTTATAAAAACCTAATTCAGATGACCCTTCTTTCAAGTAATGTATATAACTATCATAGGTTCATGATGCTTAATATTTCAATCAAAAAAGTTATTAAATCATCTTTTTATTTCTACATACCATGATCACATTTCATTTAATACCATAATTTCTATCACTCTCGATAGTTAATTATGGATGTGGTTATTTTCATTCTCAATGTAATAAAATTCAATTAGAATAATTCACAAGAATGAATGAATTGAAATAGTAAATAACTCATCATCTTTATCCACACTACCCCCTCCCATAACACCTATAAACCCATAGTCAATGTCAAACATACTATTTATTTATAAGTCAAGAGATAATGTTTTAATAAATATATATCTTACAACAATGATGGCATAAATTAATTGAAAGAAAAAAACCTATAAATAAATAAACTATTAAAAAATGAAAATTTAAATGATAAAAAAGTCCAAAACTATGTTAACTTTATATATGATATTGATCATTCTCCATCCACTCTTACTCGGGTCTTGGATGATAATATTCTAATAAGTCATGGAATATACCCTCTACCTCTAGTGGGTCAATAATCCTCACTGTATCCTTGGATTAGCTTCATTTTCACAATGAAATACTTTTTTATTAATAGATATCACCCCTTAGAACACTCACTCTACTTTTTATTTTATGTTCTGAATTTTCTTCCCCCTACAGTTTCTACACTTTGAATCAACCATCACCTTCCCTTATTATGTGGAGTTCCTCAGACTCCCTTATTGTCGTTACCTTCCCTGTACCTCTTCTTCTTCAAGTCCCACATGAGACATGTTCTCAAAACATTTATTTCCTACGGAAGTAGTTCTATTAAAACATGTTGAATAAAATCCTATAATAAGTGAATTGTCTCTACAGTGTACCCTGTTTTTCCTGGATTTCCCCTTATTTAAGTCATAGGTTTCATATAGTGGTAAAACTAATTTTTTCTACATAATGGTATGAAACTTTACCCATTAGTAGCCCCTGGATTACCCCTACACATCTCTTGAAATGTTATGGGTTACCCTTAAGTTGTATACAGTATATAGGATTCCCTTAAATGATCTCATAAAGATTTTAGTTACCATTACACCTCATGTATCATATATATTACACTTTTGAATAACATGGATACCCTTATACAGTGCTGGGAAGACTCTTACGTAATGTTCGGAAGACTCATACATCGTATTCAGAAAACCATTATTCTATGCTCTACTTCAATTTTCAACGATTTTCATGGAAATTGGGTAGTTTGGTGACTACAAACAAATTCTTTTTTCATCATTATTTCCTCAACACTACCATAGTAATCCTTCCATTGACATAGTCAGAACCCAATAACACATCCCTTATTCTTCCTTCATTTTGATTCTTCTCCATGATGTAGACTCATCTATTGATGTTTCAGCCCCTTATCCATAATTATATTCATATTTTAGTGTCATGAACGATTGAATATAATCCTTTCTCCTTCCTCTAAGATATATTTTCTATATTGAAGTAGTAGGAACATGGGGAAACACCTCCATTATCATCATGAGCTCATCTGTCGACTAAGACACATAGCCTTGGTTACAGTGTAGTTATGCACAGATCTCCAGTGCTGGTAGATCATTCCCTTGGTTATCCATGGAAGACTATTATTTTGATATAATTGGACTGGTATGGATAGGTGTTTATGAGAATTAAGATGCATAACCAAATTTGGGATGACACCGTTTTTGGAAGTGCACAATACCAAGATATTAATCCCCAACCCACAATGAAGATCATCATGGGTTCATTATGATATATATGTAAACAATGTCACGACCCGTCCTTGGGGACCATGTCGTGACTATCCCAAGACTGCCTTCCATAGGCCAGGGGCTAGCGACTAGCACCAAAGGTGTAAATGCCGATAAAAATGGAAGGCATTGCCTTTATAAAAGTAAACAAACACAACATAGTACGCAAAAAGAGTAAGCACTAAGTAATAATGAATAAAAAGTTAGTGTTGAAAGGAAAGGGGCTGGAAATAGAAGCCCAATAGAAAGTACTATACAACTGAAAAAGCTAGTACAACTATAGTAAAGTGAAACAGCAACCATTGAGTTGTCATCCGGGAATCCCACCTGAAGGGTGGGCATAGATGGTCTCCTCAGCACCTCGGGTCCGTATGACTGATCTGTGTACGTCTCACCATGTGGTCCACCTCTGGGTACCATAGAACTCTACAAGTATCTACCTCGATCAGTGTTGTCCGCCATCTGCATCCAACAAAATGTAGTGCGGGCATAGCCCGTGCAGGGGTGAGTATATGATACTCTGTAGGGACCCCGAGACCCCCGAAGGTCTCCCAGAATCCACGAAGGATAAACCACAGAAGAGAGATACAAACACAAAGTATCAACCAACCCTACATAGGTATATGCCCATACATATACCTAAGTTATCAACCACATTTAGGCTCTAACTCTCGATCCCAAGAACAACCCAGTCGACACAGAAAAGTAAGTCAATCACATTGATGATAATGATTGTATGTCAAGAATCAGCTCACAGAGGTGTAAATCTTTCGTATAGCGATAGATATGATCAGATGTAGTCACTGATTCATCTAAGCTATCAGAACCACACAGGATACAGGACCAGCTAAGCAGTCGGACCCACACAGGATATAATACCACCTACTCTGTCAGACCCACATAGGATACAAGTACAGAGGTCCAACTGCCGAACCCACACAGGATACAAGTACAATAGTCATTGTTATCAAACCTACAGTGGATTCCAGTACAGTAGTCATCACTGTCGAACCCACAGAGGATTCTAGTATAGTAGTCGTCACTGTCGAACCCACGGAGGATTCCAGTATAGTAGTCGATGCAGTCGCATCCAGCTCTAGGGTTCCCGCACACAACACGCTCGATTCTGAGAGGGTCCACTCCTCGAACAAAGGGGAAAATACATCAAATATCTTGAAGTCCTGATGTGATGTATTCCGAAGTTCTGTCTCATCAATAGAAACCCAATTCGATAGACGACGTGTCAATCAAACTCCCGGTCTGAGAGTTATTGGCTTTTTCGTTTTAGGGGCCTGGTTGGAATTACGCTCGTTCCAAACCGGGCCGTTTTCCAAAGTTGTCCAAAACTCACTCAGAGTATCGCAAAAGGACTGCCACGTCACATGGGTCCCAATTTCACAAACAGCGCGTCGTTCGGATGCGCGGTCTTGAAGATATTCACATTTAAGAAAAACAGGCCCGGCCCGTCAAGCCCGGTGGGCTAGCGGGTCGGCCCGACCCAGTTTTGTGGATCCGACCCAGTCGGAGGGGTCGGCCTAGCACGGTGGGGCGCAAACCGTCCCGGCGCTATGGCCCGGCCCGCACAAGGGTGGCCTGGCCGGGCGGGGTGCGGCCTGGCCCGGGCGACATGCGGCCCGGACCGTGCAAGGCGGCTTGGTCTGTGCCGCTGGCGGCCCGGGCTGGCTGCCAGCCGCGGCTCGACCAACTAGTTGAGAGGTCCGGGGGGCACAACCCCCGGTTTTCTAAAATGGCAGCATCGAGTAGCGCCGCCCCTCCTGTCCGGTCGGCCTAAGCCGGCCGGTCTTCTCCGGCATGAGCGGCCCACACGGGCGGGCTGTTGTTCTCCCACGCAGCACCTTCGGGTGTCGTGACCTTCGTCAACCCGGCTGGCCGCCAGCTGGCCAGTTCGTTCACCGAAGCGGCCCGCCCAACACAGGCCGCGGTTCTCTGCAACGCGACACCCTCTTGGCGCCCCGGTTCCTTCGGCCTGACCGGCTTTAGCTGGCTGGTTCTTCTTCGGCCGATCGGCCCGTGGATGTGTGTCGCAGTTCTTCTCTACGCAGCCGGCACAGGGCCACCACTTCCTCCATTCGTCGCCGCCTCTTCCATCTCCGCCTCCATCGCGAATAAGAACAAGGATCATCGGAGGGTCGTCGGTCCGTGTTCATTCGGCCCGCACCCGTAACACCCCAAGCTTCCATGGTACGCTTCTCTTTGAATAATACAGTAGCGTGTGTTGTACGCAACATCGAGTTCTAACACACACCACAACCATTCAAAGTAGCCGTTATGAATAGTAATACCTACTTTTTGAAATTTCATAAATTTTATCTTTCAAAATGGACTTCATTTTTGGATTCAGAATATAGAATTTAGCCTAGGGTAAAATTTTGTAACTTTTCGGATAAATTTTACATTTTGCTGAATAGTGAAATTTACTAAATTTTAATTAAAAAAAACTTTTTTAATTAAAATAATTAATAGTGATAAATTATTATATTTAGTGTTTTTAAAGTATAATTAGAATATAATTTTACCATTTTATCCAATGGTGGTCATTAGAATTAATTTCACTTTGAAATTGGACATAAACAATTGTCAATCTTTTGATATATATTGTTTCATAAAAACACGCTATTTGTTGTGACTATGAGAATTAATTATAAAATTAATTAATGTAACTTATATGTTTTGAATTTTTTAAAATAGGCATCATTTTTGAATTTGGAATATCAATTATAGCTTAGGTGAAATTTTGGCATTGTTCTGAAAAACTTCAATTTTTGATGAATAGTGAAACCACTAAGTGGTAGTTAAAAAAACTGATTTTTAGTTTAAATGAAACATTACCACTTCTCTGATTTGATTTTCAAAAATACGACATACATGGTTGTCATTAGGAAGTAAAATGTGGTTCAATGGGATTAAAATAATGTTTTGGTGAATAGTAACTGTTAAGTTTAATTAATCGCGATTAAAGGTAATTAATGAAATTTAAGGTAAAAATGATATTATAAAAATATGAAAATACCTTTACACTTGTCCTACACTTATTTTATGAGTCATGGCCGACCAATATAATCCATGGGTCAACTTGGGGACCCCATGAAGCCACATGGGTAAGAAAATGACACTAATAACTTTTTATTTAAAGTAAAAATAAAATTGTCACAAACATGTGTTCTTTTACTAAAACAATTATTACATGGGGTTATATAAGTTAACTTTTCGACTATAATTATTCATTGGAAATATAAAAAGATTTCCTACATCATGATATTTGTTTATAATTTTTAGACATTAAATAAATTAAATTTTTTATGACACCATGATGATGCAGCGATTACCTCATTAATTAACGATTTATATAAAATGAAACGATAATGTAAAATCTAAGACTTAAACTTTTTAAAAACTTATTAGAAGAGTATATTTAGAACCCTTATCACCTTATATTTGAAATATATAATTGTGGGACCTTTAAAATCCGAAAATAATTTCATAATAATGTAACATTTCATGATTTTCCAAGAGTGCCCCTCCTCTCCTCTTATAAAAGGCCCCCACCACTACCACCTTATTCACACCATCAAAGCCATTTGGATCGGCCAAACTCTTCCCAAATACTCTCTCAACTTCCCTATCTTACTCCTAGAAGCCTCACTTTGGGCATAAATCTTTCCAAGGAAGCCTTTGGCTCAAATAAAGAAGAGTTACCCGATTTTAAGATAATGTCTTCTCTTATGTTATTTTGTTTTATTTTGATTCTCTAACCCCTAAACTCTTTTTATTCTTGATTTTTTAACAAAAACAGTATCCTCAATATACTGGGATGTTTTTATGAAAAGTATTTTATTTACACTTACACATACCTTCGTCTAATGGTTAAATAACATACTGTTTCTGTGGGTGGTGAATTACTGCCTCACGAAACGATGATTGTTCAATCTTATTTTAACACCTCTCATGGTGGCCATTATGATGAAACAATTTTTATATATGATATATATTAGGTTTTGTTGTCCTTATTATTCTGTATTTTTTATTTATGGCATACCTTTATGATTTCTATTATGGGTAAATGCGATAATTTCATTTTTGGAAGTGCGGACTACCGCCCCCTCAAAGTGATTTGAATCGTTAATGCCATATGTGGGATGTATAAAGGATGGAGTAAATGATATTATATATGATATTATACTGGAATTATAATATACCTTTATATCATTGTTATTTCATTCCATTAAATATGAAATAGAAATGAAAGTAGTGTTCATGCGTACGTACGGCTTACCGTCTCCATGAACGGTGCATTTCATTTCATAACTCAAAATGTTATGTAATATTATAAATTAATGTATATACTGGATATATATGATATATATGATTTCTAAATCATGAATATAATTCTGGATATAATGGATATTTTACCACATGAGCAACGTGTAATTATAAGAAGTTTATTTTTGACTCAAGTACCTAAGATAGACAAAACGACCGTTATTAACTTAAATAATTTCATAATGTTCATAACACGGTAATAAGTGATATAAAAGGAACAATGAGCTTTAAAATGTTTCTTAATCAGGTATAAATTAACTCTAGTTTATTATTCAGGAGGTTAAATAACGTTCGAGTCAAGTCAGATACGAGGTAAGGGAACTTCTTAACCCAATTTCCATTCTTTGGGTTAATCTCCTACTTTCAAATTATGTCATGATATTATTATGCCCTATCTTTTATTTTTACTTTCTTTATGTGTACTTATAGTGAATACACATAATAGATCTATTTTATTTAAAAAATGATCTTCGTAAGGACTTCGTCTCAATCTCCATTCACTGAGGCATATTTTTTTTATACACAAATTTCTTTTATACAGTGTATAAACCCCTTTGACTTTTACGTTTATTCAAAAGGAATATTTTTATACGAAGCATTTTACTAAATGACAAAAAAGAATGTTTTTCTTGTTTTACATATGCGGAGACAACAACTTCTCCCCCGCCGTGACCATTATTTGAGTTTCAGCTTCCTTAACAAGCCATAACTTTTTTTTAAATAAAAAATAAATACCATGTTTTAATTTTCATTTATTTTGGTATTGAAAATGGTTTTGATAATGTTTTTATTATATCAATATGTTGTATTAATATCTTGTTATTGAAATGTGGAAATGTTATGTTTCCTTTATGCATGTTTTATGTGATATGATTATGTTATGGTTTATGATATGTTTAAACCTGTTCATATGAGGAATGCATTGGACTTAATAAGTGACGGGTGGAGCCCGCTATAGCTCCTCGATGCATCGGTAGGTCTCATGAGACAAACTAGTGTCTTGGCATGAGGCCTTGAAAAAATATTATTTGTAGTTTTGGGACGAGGCCTTGGCTATGTGGTTATGATAGTCTGGCATTATGCATTCCATCATTATGAAAGTGGTTATTGATATTGCATGTGATTATTCGACTAGTAGAATATCGATGTGAATAAGTAAATGGAATTATCTCATTTTACTTTTGCAATATTATATTTAAGTTCAAGTTTAAAAGGCTTTTGTTTTAGTCATACATTGCCTTAAATGTTTATGTTTATTAATGAATGCTTCTGCTATATTGTTATCCTTAATGAACATCTGAGCTCACCCCTTTCAATGTTTTATTTTTCCCAAGATGTGATGAAATATTTTATGAATGACCTACAGGGATAGTCTGAAGGGGATAGAAGTGTGGACTATGGAGACTATGTTATTGTGATTTTTCACTTTATGATGTAATGTAACATTTATGAATGTATCTAGTGTTTCCAAGGCTACTAAACTGATCGGTCTTTCGAGACTTGATCTTTTGTGATCATGCCAATGTTACGCAATACTGCACCCACTTTGGGTAACTGGGGTCGAGGCATTACAGTTGGTATCAGAGGCAGTTTAGTACTAACCTTGGAAGCTAGATTTATATAAACTCTGATTAGAGCACATAGACCTAAGATAAAATTTGAGGATTAGTATAGAGGAACTTCCTAGAATTTTGGTATTATAGAGATTTTGTGAGTTTTCTGAGAAATATATCCCTGTCTGGATACGAGCAGGTAGGGACGGCTCTAGCACAGATGTACCTAGGGGTAAAACCCAAAAACACCGCTTTGAGCTAGACTCGAACGGGAACTAATGCACCACAACGGGCATTGCTGCACTCTTGGTTACGACACTCCCAGGGGATATGCTTAAGATAATTATCATTTTCTTTACAAACCATTATGAAGGGCTTATGAGTATATACTTCCTCAAAGAAACCATTTTTATGATTATGGATTATATCCATAAATAGTTCAATTTATGTTAAGTGTTTTACAAGTATGGAATTATGTATTTTGATTCATAAACTAATCTAGTTTATGCCATTGTTTAGAAATGGTGCCTAGTGGGAGGAATGGAAAACTTATTAATGCTCACACTACATGTAGGGATTTCCCTCCTGCTCAAGATAATTATAATGGAGTTGGTGATACAACTGGTGTTGATCAGCTTATCACCATACAGGGACAACTCACTCAGGTTATGAATAATAACGTTACTAGTATGGAGCTCCCTTATCCACAACATAGAGGATCAATGTTAGACTGCTTCATGATGAAACATCCACCAACATACAATGGGAGTACAAATCCCTTAGTAGGTGAGCAATGGATGAACTCCTTAGAGAAAATATTCCATGCCTTGGGGAGTAGCGAAAGGGAGAAGGTTGTCATGGAAGTTTACCGCCTTAATGAAGATGCCGATCAATAGTGGTCGCTGATTCAAAACACAAAGGAAGATGAAGAAGTATCAAGTATAGAATGGAGAGAGTCCAAAGAGATTTTATTAGAAAAATACTTCCCTCGTGACCATAGAGCAGATATGGAAAGGCAATTTCTGAGTCTGAGGCAGAAGGAGGATGAGAATGTTGCAAAGTATGAGGCTAACTTTACAAGGTTAGCGATGCATGCTATAGATTATATACGTAACCCAAGAAGTAAGATTGATCATTTCTTTGATGGGTTAAAACCATTTCTCCATCGAGCATTAGTCTCACAAACTTTCTCGTCTTACGAATATATTGTCTCATGTGCTATCAAGATAGAAAAGGAATTCTCTAGGTCTTATGACTTTGAAGAAAAGAAAGAAAAGAAGTGATATTCTGATCAATCTGGAAATGCAAATAAGGGGAAGAAGGGAAAAGTTGAATATCAGTCCTGTATTAAATGTGGGAATAAACACCCCGGTACTTGCTTGAAGGGAATGAGAGTCTGTTACAAGTGTGGTGAAAAAGGCCACCAAGATCATGATTGTAAGGGAAAGAAAGTTGCTATCAATGTGGAATGCTATAATTGTATAGAGATGGGACATTATGCAAATGAATGTCCTAAGCGTTAAGGGAACTTATCTCAGAAGAGGCCATGGGATCAAGGCCAAGCTTATGCTATCACTACTGCTGAGGTTGAAGTTCCGAAAGACGTGGTGGCAGGTAATTTAATGGTTTCCTCAAGTTTAGAAAATGCATTATTTGATTCTGGATCATCACATTGTTTCATATCTTCCCATTTTTCTAAGAAAATTAGATATTTCCAATTTGATTTAACAAGATAATTTTCAGTCAAAACTCCTAAGAGAAGTATCATTGCAACAAAGTTTTGTGAAGCAGTCCCCATTAGATCACATAAATGTTCTTTATCCGCTGATCTCATTGTCATACCTATGATTTATTTTGATATAATCCTCAGTATGGATTGGCTTTCGGACTATTATTCAAAGATTTATTGTAATAAGAATGAGGTTACAATTTTTGATGATGATGATAAAGAACACCTTATTTTTAGAGCAGAATCGTCACCACCTAATTCTTATTTAGATCCACCACCAGTATCTCAATTAAATTCAATTATTGGGGAGGAAGAGAATGAAATGACTAAGGGAGTGGAAAGGAATGTTCAAATAGAGGATGTACCTATTGTGAAAGAATATGTAGATGTGTTTCCGGAAGATTTTCCTGGACATCCTCCAGAACGAGAAGTTGAGTTTTCCATTGATTTAATTCTTGGATCAAGGCCTATATCGAAGACCCCTTATATAATGTCCACCATGGAATTATTTGAACTAAATAAACAACTAGGGGAATTGAGTAATAAGGGATTTATTCACCCTAGTGTTTCTCCATGGGGAGCCCCTATCCTTTTTGTTAAGAAGAAAGATGGATCTATGAGGTTGTGCGTTGACTACAGGGAGATCAATGCTCTAACAATAAAGAACAAGTATCCCCTACCTCGCATTGATGATTTATTTGACCAATTGCATGGAGATCAATACTTTTCAAAGATTGAACTTCGATCTGGATACCATCAGTTGTGTGTGATGAAGGAATACATTCCAAAGACAGCATTTCGAACAAGGTACGGGCATTACGAGTTTACAGTAATGCCTTTTGGATTGACTAATGCACCCTCGGTATTCATGGATCTAATTAATAGAGTTTTCAAGGAATATCATGATGGTTTTGTGGTGGTATTTATTGATGATATCTTTGTATACCCGAAAAGCTAGAAAGATCATGAAAATCACTAGCGCATTATCTTGAAGACTCTTAGAAGGCATGAATTATATGGGAAGTTTAGAAAGTGTGAATTCTAGCTTCAGGAGATTTATTTTCTTGGCCATATTGTCTCTAAGGATGGAATTTCCATTGATCCTTCTAAGACCAAGGCAATCCAAGAATGGCCAGCACCAACAAGTATAACTGAGGTACGCGACTTTATTGGTTTGGCAGGTTATTGTCGACGTTTTGTCTATAATTTTGCCCGATTGGATAACCCATTAACAAAGCTCACATGTAAAGGGGTTAAATTTGTCTGGACAAAAGAGTGTGAAGAATGTTTTGAAGAACTGAAGAGAATATTAGTCAACGCTTCTATATTGACTCTACCATCAGGGAATGATGGGTTCGTTATTTATAGTGATGCATCAATGAAAGGACTTAATTGTGTCCTTACGCAGAATGATAGGGTTATTACCTATGCATCACGACAACTAAAAATTCATGATCAGAACTATCCTACTCATGATCTCGAGTTAGCTGCTGTAATCTTTTCCTTAAAGATATGGAGACATTATCTCTATGGTGAAAAATGTGAGATATATACCGATCACAAGAGATTGAAATATATTTTCACACAAAAGAAGTCAACATGAGGCAAAGGCGATGGCTTTAACTACTCAAGGATTATGATTGCACGATACACTACCACCCAGGGAAGGCAAAAAAGGTTGCAGATTCTCTGAGTAGAAAAGATCATGGAGTTTTGAACATGATGAGAGTGGAAAGGGATCCTATTTTCATGGATATATTAAAGATGGATATGGGATTCATCATGGAGGGTGAAACATCAAAAAATTTTCAAATGGTTTCCAATCCATCTTTACTAGAAATGATAAAGTGTTCTCAGGTCGATGATGAAGAGTTGAAAAAGAAGATTAAAGCTGTGAATGATGGGCGATTGAATGACTTTGTGTATGAAGATGGAATTTTCAAATTTGGGAGGAGACTTTGTGTTCCCGATATACCTGATTTAAAGAGGGAATTGTTGGATGATTCTCATAGTTCCAATTTATCTATACACCCTAGGAGCACCAAAATGTATTGAGATTTAAAGGGACATTTTTGGTGGGACAATGTGAAAAGGGAGATTGCTGATTTGGTGTCAAGATGTATGGTTTTTCAACAAGTGAAAGTTGGAAGGCAACTGCCTGGTGGAGTATTGCAACCTCTTCCCATACCTTAGTGGAAATGGGATAATATTACGATGGACTTTGTCATGGGACTACCAAAGACTCCTAGAAGGAATGACGCAATATGGGTCATTGTTGATCGTCTCACAAAGTCAGCACATTTTCTTGCTATAAGGGAAGATCTACCACTTGAACGTCTATCAAGACTATATATTAATGAATTTGTGAGACTTCAAGGAGTACCCCTGTCGATTGTCTCGGATCGTGATCCCCGTTTTACATGAAGATTCTGGAAAATTCTTCAAAAGGCCTTGGATACTGAACTTCGTTTGAGTACTGCTTACAACCCTCAAATAGATGGACAATCAGAATGAACTATTCAAACCTTTGAAGTCATGTTGAGATCATGCTCACTTGACTTTCAGGGTATGTGGGATCAATATTTACATCAGGTAGAATTTTCCTATAACAATAGCTTCCATTCAAGTATTCGGATAGCACCATATGAAGCGTTATACAGAAAGCGATGTCGCACACCAACCTGTTGGGATGACGTTGGTGAAAGAAAACTTGTAGGCCCAGAACTGGTGGAGGAAAAAATGGAAAAGGTGAAGGTAATCCAAAACCACATCAAAGCAGCTCAAAGTAGGCAGAAGAGCTATGCTGACAACTGAAGGAAGGAGTTGGAATTTCAGGTGGGAGATAATGTTTTCATGAAGGTATCTCCATGGAATGGAGTTATACGTTTTGGTAATAAGGGTAAATTGAGTCCCAGGTACATCGAAACCTTCGAAATTCTAGATCAAATTGGGGATTTAGCTTACTGTTTGGAAATGCCGCCAAGTCTCTCCAAAGTTCACGATGTATTCCACGTATCACTATTGAGAAAATACATGCCTGACCCAACGCATGTACTCACCTCTGAAAAATTAGAACTGGAACCTGATCTGTCATATTGTGAAGAGCCTGCCAAGATTCTTGATACAAGAGAACAAGTTCTGAGAAACCGAACGACTCATCTAGTAAAAGTTCTATGGAGAAACCATAAGATGGAGGAGGCAATGTGGGAACCTGAGGAACTTATGATAAAGAATCACCCAAGTCTTTTTATACAGTGATATTATATTAAATTTCTAGGATGAAATTATTTGAAGGAGGGGAGAATGTAACAACCCAAGCTTCCATGGTATGCTTCTCTTTGAATAATACAGTAGCGTGTGTTGTACGCAACATCGAGTTCTAACACACACCACAACCATTCAAAGTAGCCGTTATGAATAGTAATACCTACTTTTTGAAATTTTATAAATTTCATCTTTAAAAATTGACTTCATTTTTGGATTTGGAATATCGAATTTATCCTAGGGTAAAATTATGGAACTTTCCGGATAACTTTTATATTTTGATGAATAGTGAAAATTACTAAATTTTAATTAAAAACATCTTTTTTAATAAAAATAATTAATAGTGATAAATTATTATATTGAGTGGTTTTAAAGTATAATTAGAATATAATTTTACCATTTTATCCAATGGTGGTCATTATAAATAATTTCACTTCGAAATTGGACATAAACAATTGTCATAAATAATTTCACGCTATTTGTTGTGACATAGAGAATTAAATATAAAATTAATTAATGCAACTTATATGTTTGGAATTTTTTAAAATAGACATCATTTTTGAATTCAGAATATCAATTGTAGCATATGGTGAAATTTTGGCATTGTTCTGAAAAACGTCAATTTTTGGTGAATAGTGAAACCACGAAGTAGTAGTTTAAAAAACCAATTTTTAGTTTAAATGAAACGTTACCACTTCTGTGATTTCATTTTCAAAAATCTGACATACATGGTTGTCATTAGGAAGTAAAATTTGGTTCAATGGGATTAAAATAATTTTTTGGTGAATAGTAACTGTTAAGTTTAATTAATCGCGATTAAAGGTAATTAGTGAAATTTAAGGTAAAATGATATTATAAAAATATGAAAATACCTTTACACTTGTACTACCCTTATTTTATGAGTCATGGCCGACCATGAAATTCTATGGGTCAACTTGGGGACCCCATGAAGCCACTTGGGTAAGAAAATGACATTGAAAACTTTTTATTTAAAGTAAAAATAAAATTGTCACAAACATGTGTTGTTTTACTAAAACAATTATTACATGGGGTTATATAAGTTAAAATTTCGACTATAAATATTCATTGGAAAGATACAAATATTTCCTACATCATGATATTTTTTTTATAATTTTTAGACATTAAATAAATAAATTTTCAATGAGACCATGATGATGGAGCGATTACCTCATTAATTAACGATTTATATAAAATGAAAAGATATAGTAAAATCTAAGACATACACTTATCAATAACCTATTGGAAGAGTATATTTAGAACCCTTATCACCTTATCTTAGAAATATATAATTTTGGGACCTTTGAAATCCGAAAATCATTTCATAATAATGTAACATTTCATGAGTTTCCAAGAGTTCCCCTCCTCCCCTCTTATAAAAGGCCCCCACCACTACCACCTTAATCATCCATCAAAGCCATTTTGCTCGTCCAAAATCTTCCCAAATACTCTCTAAACTTCCCTCTCTTACTCCTAAAAGACTCACTTTTAGCAGAAGTCTTCCCCAGGAAGCCTTTGGCTCAAATCAAAAAGAGTTACCCGATTTTAAGGTAATGTTTTCTCTTATGTTATTTTATTTTATTTTGATTCTCCAACCCCCTAAACTATTTTTATTCTTTATTTTGTAACAAAACCAGTATACTCAATATACTTGGATGTTTTTATGAGAAGGGGTTTATTTACACTTACACACACCTTCGTCTAATGGTTAAAGAACATACTGTTTATGTGGGTGGCGAATTACTGCCTCACGAAACGATGATTGTTCAATATTATTTTAACACCTCTCATGGTGTCCATTATGATGACACTATTTTTATATATGATATATATTATGTTTTTGATTTCCTTATGATTCTGTATTTTTCATTTATGGCATACCTTTATGATTTCCATTATGGGTAAACGCGATAATTTCATTTTAGGAAGTGCGGACTACCGCCCCCTCAAAGTGATTTGAATCATTAATGCCATATGTGGGTTGTATAAAGGATGGAGTAAATGATATTATATAAGAAATTATACTGGAATTATAATATACCTTTATATCATTGTGATTTCATTCCATTAAATAGGAAATAGAAATGAATTTAGCGTTCAAGCGTACGTACGACTTATCGTCTCCATGAACGGTGCATTTCATTTCATACCTCAAAATGTTATGTAATATTATAAATGAATGTATATAATGGATATATATGATATATATGATATCTAAATGATGAATATAATTCTGGATATAATGGATATTTTACCACATGAGCAACGTGTAATTATAAGAAGTTTATTTTTGACTCAAGTACCTAAGATCGACAAAACGACCGTTATTAACTTAAATAATTACATAATGTTCATAACATGGTAATAAGTGATATAAAAGGAATAATGAACTTGAAAAGGTTTCTTAATCAAGTAAAAATTAACTCTAGTTTATTATTCAGGAGGTTAAAGAACGTTCGAGTCAAGTCGGATACGAGGTAAAAGAACTTCTTAACCCAATTTCCATTCTTTGGGTTAATCTCCTACTTTCAAATTATGTCATGATATTATTATGCACTATCTTGTATTTTTACTTTCTTTATGTGTACTTATAGTCAATACACATAATCGATCTATTTTATTTAAAAAATGATCTTTGTAAGGACTTCGTCTCAATCTCCATTCACTGAGGCATATTGTGTTTTATACACAAATTTTTTTTATATGGTGTATAAACCCCTTTTACATTTAAATTTATTCAAAATTAATCTTTTTATACGAAGAGTTTTACTAAACAAAAGAATGAATGTTTTTCTTGTCGTACGTATGTGGCGACAATGACTTCTCCGCCGCCGTGACCATTATTTGAGTTTCGTCTTCCTCAACAAGCCATAACTTTTTTTTAAATGAAAAATAAATACCATGTTTTAATTTTCTTTTATTTTCGTATTGAAAATGGTTTTGATAATGTTTTTTTATATAAATATGTTGTATTGATATCTTGCGATTGAAATTTGGAAATGTTATGTTTCCTTTATGCATGTTTTATGTTATATGATTATGTTATGGTTTATGATATGTTTAAACCTGTTCATATGAGGAATGCATTGGACATAATGAGTGATGGGTGGAGCCCGCTATAGCTCCTCGATGCATCGGTAGGTCTCATGGGACAAACTAGTGTCTTGGCACGAGGCCTTGACAAAATCTTATTTGTAGTCTTGCATGAGGCCTTGGCTATGTGGTTATGATAGTTTGACATTATGCATTCCATCATTATGAAAGTGGTTATTGATATTGCATGTGATTATTCGACCAGTAGAATATCCATATGAATAAGTAAATGGCATTATCTCATTTTAGTTTTGCCATATTATGTTTAAGTTCATGTTTAAAAGGCTTTTGTTTTAGTCATACATTGCCTTAAATGTTTATGTTTATTTATGAAAGCTTCCACTATATTGTTATCCTTACTGATCATCTGAGCTCACCCCTTTCGATGTTTTATTTTTCCCAGGATGTGAAGAAATATTTTATGACTGACCTACAGGGATAGTCTGAAGGGAATAGAAGTGTGGACTATGGAGACTATGTTATTGTGATTTTTTACTTTATGATGTAATGTAACATTTATGAATGTATCTAGTGTTTCCAAGGATACTAAACTAATCGGTCTTTCGAGACTTGATCTTTTGTGATCATGCTAATTTTACACAATAATGCACCGACTTTGGGTAACTGGGGTCGGGGCATTATAGAACCCTCCGGGTAAGGCAGTAACAAATGGACATAGAAGATTTCTTTCATTCAAAAACAAAGAAGGTATAATTTATTCAATTTAAATTTTACAAACCCCCTACCTTGATTCCGATGATCGCTTGTTCGTGTTGTGGGAAAAGGATTCAAAGATGACGTTGATTCATTGACATTGGGACACGTCTGAGGAGGAAGCCTAGTCGACGTTCCTCGCAGGCAGATTCTACTTCCTTGATATGAAGGAAGAAGAATGAAGAAGACGACGGTCGCAGGAAGAGGATTCTTCGTTGGAGAGGGTAAATGTTCTTTGCAGGAAGATGGCCCTCTCCTAATTCTCCAAAAGTTCCACCACCAAAATATTTTCCAAGGAAAATATTAAAATAAGGCTTCCCAATTTTAATAGAATTCCCAAGCAATTAAAATTGATTCTAATGAATTCAAATATTAATAAAATGTGGCATTTAATTAATATGAGGTGTTAGCATTAATTAAGAGAAGGTGAAGAGTTTAAAATTCAAAAAAGAGGAGGTGAAGTGTTTTAAGAGTTAATGAGGGTGTTTCAAAGTGTTAAAGTTGTAGTTGATGGGTTAGGGGCTCCTGTGGGCCCCACCACAAAATATCCTTCCATGGGAGTATATGTGGGTGTGGGCCCCACCTATAACTCCCCCTTGAAGGAAAAAACACCACTTAATAAATTAAATAAAATTGTGTACACCCAGAACAATTTAATTTTAATTTGTTACGAATCCCTAAAATATGACTTCTACTCTCGACCAAACACAACTGCGGTAAAGGTCCCCTTAATCAAATACCGGTGCTACGAGTTTATCGGTGTCCTCAGATTTCAATTCTGAGCATCGTATGTTTACTGAACGTACCCGATTTTTTTTTTCAGAAATTGATTCTGTGCACACCGGGCCTCGGAATGCGGCGCTGTTAGAAACTGCGGACTCGTAAAATTTAAAAGAATTCAAGAAAAAAAATTTGTTGAAATTTCTGGGTCTTTACATTACCCCCACCCCTAGGCTTTACGTCCCCGTAAAGCTACAACACGTACTAGGGAAACAAATGTGGGTACTGAGCATGCATCTGAGCCTCCCGCTCCCATGTCCTCTCCTGGATGTTCTCGTGCTTCAAGTGAATGCGCACGAAAGGAATCGACCATCCATGTAGGACCCACTACTGTCGATCATCAATCTCCACCAAAACCTCCATGAATTTCGCCCCGTCGTCGATGTACAACTCCCCATGATCGATGATGTGGGTCGGGTCGTGCACATATCTCCTCTGCTAAGATACGTGGAAGACGTCGTGCACCCGATGCAACTGAGGTGGAAGTTCCAGGCGGTAAGCCACCTCATCTACTCTGTTGAGGACCTAGAAAGGTCCGATGAATTGTGGAGATAACTTGCCTCCCAGGCCAAATCCCCATAGACCTCATCTAGGTGAGACCCGTAGGAATACGTGGTCGCCATCCTCGAACTCTAGTGGTCTCCATCTCCTATCAACATATGACTTCTGTTTACTCTGTGCAGTCTTCATCCACTCCTGGATGATATGCACCTTCTCCGTCTTAGCCTAAACCATCTCTGGTCCTACAAGTGCTGACTCCCCTAGGTTAGTCCAGCACAGAGGTGATCTGCAAGTTCAGTCGTACTGTGCCTCGTAAGGTTCCATCCCGATGGTGGAGTGGGTAGCTATTGTTCTACTCAAACTCCACAAACAGTAAGTGATCCTCCCAACTGTGACCAAAGTCAAGGACACATGCACGAAGCATTTCCTCGAGATTCTGAATGGTCATCTCAGTCTGACCATCCGTCTGAGGATGGAAGGCGATGGTCAAGTGAAGTTGCACCCCAAAGCCTCTTGTAGCCCCTTCCATAGCCGGTAAGTGAAATGAGCAACTCAATCGGAAACGATAGTCGATGGCACACCATGAAGTCGTATGATCTTCTTAACGTAGAGGCGTCCCATGCTCTCCACTAAGCCCTACTCTCTGATCGGTAGGAAGTGAGCTGACTTCGTGAGTCGGTCGACAGTCACCCAGATAGGATTGTATCATCTGGATGTACATGGAAGCCCCGTCACAAAATCCATGGATATCCCGTCCCAGTTCCACTTTGGGACCTCTAAGGGATGTACCAATACTGCTGGCACCTGGTGCTCCACCTTCACTTGCTGACAAGTGAGGCATCATGAAATTAACTCTGCTACAACCTTCTTCATACCCGGCCACCAGTGCTGTCGTCTGAGGTTCTGATACATCTTCGCCACTCTTAGATGTACCGCTAGAGGGGAAGTGTGAAACTCTCTCAGCACTTCCTCCTGTAATGTAACTGGTACAATGGTACGTCCCCTGAAGAGGATGACGTGCTCCCCTCATTCAGAAAATCCATCAGGAACCTACCCTATGGATATCTGAGCACGTCGAATATCACATTCAACATCCCCATTCTATGCCTCTCTGACTCGCTGAAGAAGGTGGAGGAGTGACTTTGAGAGACTGAAGAAAGGATGCTCCATCCCTATCCACAATGGATATCTGCAACGTGGCAAGCTGCTCTATTGCCTCTCCTAGTAGCTGAATGCCTGATCATCTGCTGAGAGCATATGCTAAAATGTCCCCCTTCCTAGGAGTATAGACTATCTCGAATTCATAGTCCTGGAGGAACTCAAGCCAACGTCGTTGTCTTAGGTTCAGGTCCTTCTGCGAGATGATGTACCTGAAAATCTGGTGGTCAGCGTAGACTGTAAAGCGCTCGCCCATCAGATAGTACCGCCACATCTTCAAGGCGAAGATCACTACTGCTTACTCTAGGACATGGGTATCATAGTTCTTCTCATGCTGTCTCAACTGTCATGAAACATATGCGATCACTACTCACTCCTACATCCGGACACACCTGAGTCTGGTCCCTGATGCATCTTAGTAAACTACGTACCCTATGCCCTCCTCCAGTAGCCTCAAGATGGGCGCACTGGTCAATCTCTACCTCAGATCCTGAAAGCTCTGTTGGCATCTCTCAGACCACACGGAGGGTTTCCCCTTTTTTGTCAATGTTGAAAGCTGTGATGCAACTCTAGAGATGTCTGGCACAAATCTCCGATAGTACCCAGCCAGACCCATGAAACTCTTCTCCTCTGTCACACTCATGAGTGGATCCCACGAAAGTACTTCCTCGATCTTCACTGGATCCACTAAAAATCTAGCCTCTGAGATGACGTGTCCCAAGAAGTGAACCTCTCGAATCCAGAACTGGCACTTTGAGAGATTACCATAAATCTGGTGCTCACGGAGTTTGTCCAGTACTACACACAAATGGTGGGTGTGCTCATCCTCAATAGCCGAGTAAATCAGTATGTCATCGATAAAGACAACGACAAATCGATCGAGGTAGGGTTTCAAGATCCTATTCATGAGACTCATGAACACTACTGGTGCATTGGTTACACCGACGGTCATAACCAAGAACTTGCAGTGTCCATACTGACACCTGAAGGCCATCTTTTGCGCATCCTCATCTCGAACTTTGAGCTGGTGATAGCCTGAACTGAGGTCAATCTTCGAGAAACATCGTGATCTCTTGAGCTGATCAAAGAGTTCATCAATCATTGGGAGTGGGTACTTTTTCTTTACAGGGACCTGATTTAGGTGACGGTAGTCGACACATAGTCGCAAGCTCCCATCCGCCTTCTTGGTGAACAAAATCGGAGAAGCCCAGGGTGAAACACTGGTTTGGATGAATCCCTTACCCTACAAGTCATCCAGCTGTACCCAAAACTCAAAAAGCTCAGTGGGAGCCAACCGATATGCTGGAGTAGATATTGGTGTTGTCCCGGGGTATTGGTCTATATAGACGTCTACCTCTATGCGAGGAGGTAGTCCTGGAACATTTTCAGAAAAAACATCCACATACTGATCCACCACAACATGAAAACTCAAACTCCACACATCAACCGCTCAAAGTATGAGACTAGCCAAATAATGTGTGATCGGCTACCTTTTCCTCTCCATAAGTCCATCCTATGCTAAAAAGGCTCCCTTCTCGCTGGTGAAGGTGAACCTGGTCCCATCCGTGTAGACACACTTCACTTTGTGCCTAATAAAGTTGATATGAGCATGGACTATAGATAACCAGTCCATACCCAAGATGACGTCGTAAGGCCTCGACGCCTCTACAAGAAGATCCCAGCCAAAGATCTCACCTCCTAGAGTAAGCTCACACTGCTGGCACAAGTGAGTAATAGTCTAGTTTTCTTCCATAAGAGTCTATAGCAGTAAGGATCGAGCCAACGGCTCCGTCAAAATCTACGAGCTCCAAAAAGGGTAGTGACAATAAAATAATGAATTGCACATGTGTCTATGAGTACTGCACCAAGGGTGGAGTAGACACAAATAGTACCTCGAATCATCTCAGGTGGGCCGTGGTCATAGGCCTCGACTACCTAGAGATGAGCCTGTCTCTGTTTTCCAGCTCCCTGTGTTCTAGGTGGACCTCATTATGGTGGTGGTAGCGCCTCGAAACGTCTTCCACCACCCGTTGCTCGGCCAGCTCCTCTGCCTCGTCCACCTTCTCCCAGCTGACCACCACGGTCAAACCTCTGCCTCCACCTGGGAGGTCCCTCTACTGACTATTGCACGTCTCCATGGCGGGTCGGGCAGTCATGTGCCATGTGTCCCTACCCGTCGCATGCATAACACTACCTTCTCCTCATAAGATTGGCTCTGTTTTGTGTGCCCCGCACATCCAAACCTGAATCCTGTGGTCGCCCACCTGATGGCCTGGTCTGATTGGACCTCTGCGTCAACTGCCTACTGCTGTCTTTAGAATAATCCACTACGTGTCTCCCTATGGTGGGTCTCGCTACTGGAGACTACTCAGTGAGAAATATCTCCACTAGAAGGGCTCGCTCCAGCACCCCCCATGTGTCGGGATACTGAGGGGAATCGTCAAAGCCCTGATCTTGTGCCTCAGTCCCTACTCGAAGGTCCGGGACCTAACGAACGGGTCCCGTACCATATTCGTGGAGTAGCATGAGAGGTCAGTGAACCTCAATAAGTACTCAGCTACTAACATGTTTCCCTGTTGCAGATGAAGTAACTCATATATCTGCACCACACGAAGGGTGGTTGAAACAAACTCCGAGTGGAAGATACTCTCGAAGTCTGCCCAAAGTAGTGATGCCTCGTTATGAATCTGGAGCATCAGGCTACACCATCTACCTGCTGCTACGTGAAAGAGACTCGCGGCAAGGATCACCATAAGGTTGGCTGGTGTCCCCACCAATCTGATAATTCGGACGACAACCTCCAGCTGGTCCTTAGCTGTCTGTGGGTCCGTCTCTCCTCGGAACCTGGGCGGCCTCTGTCATCGAAACTCGTGCAACGCACTCAGGTGGCGTGAACTCTATACTGCTGAGGCTGGTGGTATTGGTTGCCCAGCAGGTAGTGGTACCACTGGTGCCTCCTCTAGGATGGGGCCCTACACTGAGGCCTCGTCGCTTGGTGGGCTACCATCTCGTATGTAACTCGGAACCCTAGCTAGCTGCCTTCGTGGGGCCATCCTGAAAAGAAACAGGTGCACCACGGTCAAAACATTATACCTGGTGAGATGAAAAAATGTAATCCCAAGGAAAACTTTTGAAACACACATGCAATCAGTTTTTTCATGCATTGAGTCAGAAATCAGAGGTCAGGGTCCTGGTGGATGGATACGTCGGCTGCCACACCAACACTGGACTCCCTGGACTGAAAACCACACTAAATACTCTTAACACTATTGCTTCACAGAAAATAATGACCATAGTCCTGTGTTCTACGGTAGAACCGACTCCTATGATACCAATTTTTCATGAACCGTCCTCAGGGCCCATGTCGTGACTATCCTAAGCCCGCCTTCTATAGTCCAGGGGCTGGCGACTAGCACCAAAGGCGTAAATCCCGATAAAAAGGGAATGCATTACCTTTATGAAAGTAAACAAACACAATAGAGTATGAAACAGAAGTAAGCACAAAGTAATATTGAATACAAACGTAAGTGCTGAAAGGAAAGGGTCCAGAAATACAAGCCTAATAGCAAGTACAATACAACTGAAAAAGATAGTACAACTGCAGTAATGTAAAACCGCAACCACTGAGTCGTCCTCTGGGAATCCCACCTAAGGGTGGGTACCGATGGTCTCCTCAGCACCTCAGGTCCGTCTGACTGCTCCGTGTATGTCTCACCATGTGGTCCACCTCTGGGTACCGTCCAGCTCTACAAGTCTCTACCTCGATCAGTTCTTTCCGTCATCTGCATCCAACAGTATGTAGTGAGGGCATATCCCAGGAAGGGGTGAGTATATGATACTCATTAGGGACCCAGAGACCCCCGAAGGTCTCTAAGAATCCACGAAGGATAAAACACATAAGAGAGATACACACATGAATTATCATCCAAACCTACTTAGGTATATGCCCACACATATACCTAAGTTATCGACTACAGTTTGGCTCCAAGTATCGAGCCCAAGCATAACCGAGTCCACACAAGAACGTAAGTCAATCACATCGATGATAATGATTGTAAGTCATGACTCAGCTCACAAAGGTATACATCTTTCATATAGTGATAGAGATGATCAGATGTAGTCAGTGATTCATCTAAGATATCAGACTCACACAGGATACAAGACCAGCTAAGTTGTCCGAGCCACATAGGATACAAGACTAGCTACTCTATCGGACCCACACAGGATACAAGTACAGAGGTCAAAATGCCAGACCCACATAGGATACAAGTACATTATTCATCGGTGTTGAACCCACAAAGGATTATAGTATAGTAGTCTTTGCTGTCAAACCCACAGAGGATTCTAGAATAGTAGTCGTTGCTGTCGAACCCATGGAGGATTCCAGTACAGTAGTCGACGCAGTCGCATCCAGCTCTAGGGTTCCCTCACAGAGCACATTCGATTCCAGGACGGTCTGCTCCTCGAGAAAAGGGGTCGATGCATAAAATATCATGAAGTCATGAGTTGATGTATCCCGAAGTTTCATCTCATCAATAGAAACCAACGCGACAGACAGCGCGTCAATGGGACGCTCAGTCTGAGAGTTATTGGTTTTTCCGTTCCCGGGGCCTGGTTGGAAATTTACACTCGTTCTAAACCTGGAAGTCTTCCAATGTTGTCCAAAACTCACTTAGAGTATTGAAAAAGGACCACCTCGTCGCAAGGGTCCCAGTTCCACAGACAGCACCTCGTTCAGACGCGCGGTTTTGAAGATATTTACGTTTAATGAAAACAGGCCCGACCCGTCAAGCATGGTGGGCTGGCGGGTCATCCCGACCATGTTTGGTGGGTCTGACCCATCCGGCGGGGTCGGCCCGGCCCGGCGGGGCGAGACTCGGCCCAGTGATGAAGCCCAGCCCGTGCGAGGGTGGCCCGGCCCGGGCAAGACAGCCTGGTCCGTGCCGTTGGCGGCCCGACCTGGCGACCGACTACGGCTCAGTGAACTAGCTGAGTAGTCCGGGGGGCATGACTCCCGGTTTTCCGAAATGGCGGCACCGAGCGCCCCCCGCCCCTCCTGTCAGGCCGGCCGAAGCCGGTCAGTCTTCTCGGGCGTGAGGGGCCCACAAGGGTGGGACGCTGTTCTCCCATGCGGAACCTTCAGGTGCCACGACCTTCTTCAACCTGGACAGCCGCCTGCCAGCCGGTTCACCCACCGAAGTGGCCTGCCCAGCGCGGGCCGCGGTTCTCCGTAGCGTGGCGCCCTTGTGGTGCCATAGTTCTTTCGGCCCGACCGACTTTTTCCGGCCGGTTCTTCTTCGGCCGAGTGGACCGCTGATGCCGACCCCGGTTCTTCTCTACGCATCCGGCACATGGACACCGCTTGCTCCAGTCATCGTCGCCTCTTCCATCTCTTCCTCCATCGCAAATAAGAACAAGGATCATCGGAGGGTCGTTGAGACGTGTTTTTTCGGCCTGCGCCCTCCGCATAAAGCAGTAAGAAATGGCCATAGACGATTACTTGCATTCAACAAGAACAAAGGTATAATTTATTCAATTTAAATTATACAATCCCCTACCTTGATTCTGATGCTCTCTTGTCCATGTCGTGGGAAGAGGATTAGAAGATGACATCGATTTGTTGACATCGGGACGCGTCTGAGGAGGAAGTGTAGTCGACGTTCCTCTCGGGCGGAGTTTTCTTCCTTGACGTGGAGGAAGAAGAATGAAGAAGACGTTGGTCGCGGGAAGAGGATTATTCTTTGGATAGGTTAAATGTTCTTCACGGGAAGAAGTCCCTCTCCAAATTCTCCAAATGTTCCACCACCAAAATATTTTCCAAGGAAAATATTATAATAAGGCTTCATAATTTTAATAGAATTTCCATGAAATTCAAATTCATTCGAATGAATTATAAGATTAAGTAAATATCAAATTTAATTAATCCTTGGTTTTAGCCTTAATTAAGAGAAGGTGAAGAGTTTAAAATTAAAAAGAGAGGAGGTGGAGAGTTTTAAGTGTTAATGAGGTGGTTTCATGGGGGTATAGGGGTAGTTGATGGGTTAGGGGCTCATGTGGACCCCACCACACATTATCCTCTCATGGGAGGTTATGTGGGTGTGGTCACCACCTATAACTCCCCCTTGAAGAAAAAACCACCACTTAATAAATTAAATAAAATTTTGTACACTCACAACAATTTTATTTTAATTTGTTACGAATCCCCAAAATATAATTTCTACTCTCGACCAAACGCAACTGCTGTAAAGGTCCCCCTAAGCGAATATCGGTGCTTCGAGTTCATCGGTGTCCTCATATTTCAATTCCAAGAACTAGTTCAAAAGATAGAAAAACCCGCACATACGTTTACTGAACGTACCCGAACAAAACATCAGAAATTGATTCTGGGCACACCGGGCCTCGGAATCAGGCACCGTCAAAAACTGCGGACTCGTAAAATATCAAAGAATTCATGAAAAAAATTTCTTTGAAATTCTTGGGTCTCTAAAAAAAATTCATTAATTGTAATTTAATAAAGATAATGGATATAAGAAACCCAACATCATTAGTTCCTCCTAGTTCGAGTGAGCCTCTCCTCCCACCAACGTACATAATTTACTCATATGTGTTCGTGTGCTCATGTGCCAATGCATGTGCATCATTAGTGATATATGCATCCTCCTGCTACACATATGGTATGACCTAATGGTTTTGTGATTGACCTCCCATAGGGGTAATTATGTGGCCTTAAACTACTTGATGATACTCCTACGATTTGGACCATAAATTTGGCCTTTTCCATTTCCTTCCAACATAAGCAAGGAAAAAACAAATAAAAAATATTCCTAAAAAATAATACACTTTTGATATTATTTGTTTTCATTTTGAAAAATATATTTTAAAATTATACTAACTAAATAGTAATATAATTAAATTAATGAGGATGCCTAATAATTATAAAAATTCATAGTGTAATGAAATTATGTTGAAAAAAAATGCATACGGTGAACTCATTAATAATCTCCTATAAAAAACTAGAGTAATATTCTAAGATTCATCAATCAGGATAAAATAATAATTTCATTATAATTTAAATGGTATTAAAATGATTTATAGCATCACTAAAATTAATAATTTTATTAATTTATTTTGCCTCGAAGATTGGTAAACAAGGAAGTGTAATAATTTATTAAAACATTTTTTCAAATATTTTACTTCTTTCTAATGTAATTGGAAACAATTAAACTTAACGAGACACCAAATTATTTTATAATATACTTATTTAATAAATATTTTTTTATATATTATGAATTATTAAACCCGAATCAGATTTTAGTGATGATTATACACAATAAAATGATGAATATTATATATCATTTATATGTAATATAATTGTGTAAAATAATTTATAAGTCATTTATAAAATATTACTGATCCTGAAAAACTGTTTTGAATTATTTTTTAGTAGATCCATTTCTTTATATATGTTTCATTTAAAAAAAATCCTATTATAAATTTTACAGAACTTCACTATACACATATGTATAAAATTAATGGATTGTCTATTAATTGGTAATATATTAATATAAAATAATTTTTAGTTAACAAAAATCAGAAAAAATGCATTCAATGTGCCCAATTTTTTTCTTAATAAAAAGATAAAATTAATAATTATTAATGAATTATTCTAATGAAATAAATGAATAATATATTAAATAATATAATTTAACATCCATTTAACTTTTTTTACTATTAATGGAATTAGAATAAATTTATTTTTCTGCTTAAAACTGTATTTTTTCAAACATGTTTTCATTGAGTTTTGTGTGTTTATTTTAAGATGAATTTCTAGAAATTATAAGAATAATATTAAATAAAATGGTTTATATGTATCGAATCGTGATTTAAAAATATATAAAATATACCAGTTTCATATATATCCATGATTAATTGTAACTTAGGTTAACATGTATTATTGTGGTTAAAGAGGGGTTTAATTAAAGGGAAAAGGTTTAGAATAACCTAAATACATTCCCAAATCTGAATGGTTAAGTGGATTTCTACACAACATTAATTTATTTTCAATTTTTCATTTAATTCATGCCACATTCACTTGAATATGAATTTATTATGGTTTGATATTTTAAGTATTTACAAGAGCATCAATCCTCTCACTTATAAAAGGGAGCCACCTCTACTCCCTTCTTTACATCTTCTTTAGCCACATATTTCAACAAAGTACCACCCCTAATCTCTTATATAATACCCATACATGTTATATATATCATTTTTTCATCTTAAAAATCTATCCAAAGGGTCCTTTAGAGGAGATACAAAGGAGGTTTCTCAATGAACGGGTAATCATCTTCCCTGGACCATTTTATGTTTATCTCTGGTTAGACCACATAAAAATATTATATATCCATGTAAACATGAAGAAATAATTATCATTAATATTATTAAATATTTTTATGTTAATATTATAATGATTTTATACTTTCTTTCCATCCTATGATAAATGACAACATCATTCAGACAAACGTGTGAACTACCACTTCCACGAAGCAATGTGATTAATTTTTTATATCTCATATACATGAATACTTATATATATTTCTTTAATTAGTATATATTATAATTATGAAATGATAATGATTTTTTTAAGATATGGTATTATTTATTTTTATTTATATCTATTTATTGTTATATAAAATCATTACTCATTTATACATATTAACCATCATTTCAATGAATTGTTGTAATTCATTTTCCATTCCCACCTTACATGCATATCTATAAAATTGTATATAATGAATAAATATGAAAATAAAAACATGATTAGGTTTTTATATAGGCCGATACCATGAATATTATTCTTAAACATGAACCATAATACCGAAACATTCTTGGAAAATAAACCAATTTTCAAATAAATATTATTTTTAATGAAGAATTATTTAAAAATTTGTAAATAGAATTTGTAATAGAATGATATATTTTAATATAATTATGAATATGGATCAGTTATATTCTTATCATAAATTTAAATTCATAATACTGGTTTTTAAGAGCACATATAATGAAATTCAAGACCTATGGTTTGGGATAATGTTGCAATTTTCTTAGGGGAGATTGTCTGTGCAAGAATTTCATTAAGGGGGGATTATATGATATTTATCTATTATTACCCATTTATTTTACAATATTTGGTTATTTATTATTTTTTCAACTTTTACATTTATTCACATATCATTGGTACTTAAAATGTTTGAGAAAATTTTTTATATAAGATCCAGCAAAACGTATTCTTTGGTTGCTGAAATTGTTTCTTCCATCTCATTATTTGTTAAAATATTTTCAATAATATGAATTTCTATTATACAATTATTATTTAAACTCATTTAAAACCATATTTTACTTTCATTTGAAATAATTAAATAAAAGGGTTTTTATTACATTTTCTAAATAGTTTATTTATGTCTTTTTACAAAACATGTGGAAGGAATCTTCATTTTAACTCTTATCGGAATAAAATATTTTCTCATTGAGAAGACCATTCATTGGTTTGATTAATCTATTATTATTTTACATTAATATTTTCAAAGAAAATATTTTTCTCAAAATTCTTTGTTTTTTTTATTTTTAGAGATATTTAAAGAAAATGATATTTTCCCAATTTTCAAAAAATGTCCAAATGTTATTTTAAAGTTATTTTTTGTATGTTTCAATATATTTTACAGTACACATAATTAACTATGTATAAGTAATAATTATAACATCTGTGATCTTTTTCTAAGTGTTTTACTATAATATGTTGAGAAAAACATTGTGAATCCAATTTACCTTCAACAGTATAAGATATTATGGAATTTTGAATGTTAATATGATATTGTGGAACACATATGCATGGTTTTCCTTATATGAATGTTTATTATATTATAGGATGTTAATTAATTGGGTAATGATTTATATTTCAAGATATAATATGAAATATGATGTTTAGTAACCCAGTTCATGGTTGAGAAGTGGTGAGGGAGTAAACCTAGTCCATTATGGATCATTATTAATGATTTGATGATTATATTAAAAGTGATCCTTCTCTAATGAAATGATTTTCTATGCCTTGAATTGTTCCAGAATTCATAGAAAATGTTCCTATTCTTATGACATGATCTCTTGGATCATTATTTATTAATGATGTTTTGATTCTCTTATTACTCATGTATTTTCAAATATTAATAATTTATTCAATGAATCCAGATTTAGGATCTATGCCTAATTGGGTATGAACTATGTAAATTATGATCATGATGTAATACCATTATTCTTATCTAATTCTTGAATATGACCATTTATTGATATCACCATTTTTACCCTTAATAAGCATCTAGGCTCACCAATTCTTATGGGTATATTTTCCCCATGTTATAAAGAATTATTTTAAGTGAGATATTTATAAGAAGGGTTATATGAGACAAGAAAATTGTGGTATATTTTTAATATATTTAATGAAATAAGTTTATTATATATATATATATATATCCTCAAAATACCCAAAACCTTTACAGTTCTAGGAAATGTATTACTATGAAATGTGTTGAATATTCATTATAAATAATGTAATATATACATTTTTCATGGGTTTCCTCAGTTTGAATTAGAGCAAGGATTAGTTATTTATATATATTAGGTCATAAATAATATGAGGAAAGAAATCATGACAATGAATTATGAACTGTCTGTGGTATATGGTGATCCATAATGATTTATTGGTTAATTATAAGGTTTCATAATTTAAGGAATATCATGAATAATTTTCATGAATTTAAAATCTCTCATAATAACTGTTTTATATTTATTCATACAATATGATTTTAAATTTTATTCAATTTTTTGATCTCATAGGAATTGTGTTATCAATAATTTTCTACGAAAATGCATTGATTTTCCTCTTCACCAACTAAAGAACTTAAGAGATTTAATGAAAATACTATTATAATGCTCATGAAAATCTCTCAATATATGGATACTCAGAATCTTAAAAATGAGGACGTTAGGTGCAAAAAAACCATTCAATTTTTCATGAGGTAGAATCCAACATATTTCAGTTGGTCCTATGTTCCACTAGTTGATGAGTAATATATTTGTACCGTGAAAATATATTATATATTTTTTACTAATCATATCATGAAATTGTTTTCCTACAACTATATCATTTGGAAGGAGAACCAGAAAAGTGGTGTAATATTATGTATATAATGAATGATGAAGAAATAAATCCTATATAATGGGGTGAATTTAAGTGTTTTTTTCAATATGTACATTCCCCTAACTCTTCACATGACAATGTAAATGGAATTAATTGATATTGAGAAGAATGATTATGAATATATGTACAAATGATTAATATTTTAATGTAAATATTAGGTACTCTTCTAGTTCTATGATTGACCTAGAAAGAAAAATATATCAGTTCTTTAGTGGCTAATAACCATGTCTATAAATGGTACTGGCCATGAGGGACATTAGTAGATATATATAGATCATTTTATATTTTGTTAATTTTTAAATGGATAGTAGATATTTTCAACACTCTCATTGTTATTAAAAGATGATAATGATGTATTTTAAAGGAAATTGTAATAATTAAACCCACATAATAGTTAAAATGAATCCATATTTTTGAAGGATGTTTAGAAAGAAGAATCAGGGAATTAGTTGTAAGCAAATTGAAAATTATTTTAATTATGAAAAATAAATCCATTGGGAATGTGAATATTTATGACATGTAAATAGGAATGAAAATGAAATGAATATGGTTAAATCTCAACAAAATGAATTACACATAATCCAATCCTATAAGTGAAAGGTAAAAGGACCCAACCTTAAACATTACATACTATTTATTTTTAAGTGAAAAATTAAATATATTACTATTGAGGATCTTTTCAAGTTTATATTTTTATAAAATTAGGCCATAACTCATATATAAAAAACATAAAATGGAAATTGAACACAACTTATTAGAATATATTTTTCCCATAATAAAAAAACTATTAAATTGAGGAATTATTTCTTTTAATGGAAAATATCCTTGACATTCAACTTGAAATATTTTTTTCCCCATTACCAATCTTTAAAACCTGTGAAAAATATTTTAAGATGTTGAATGTGAATAAAAACTTAGTATGGGACATAAAAATAAAGAAAATCATTATTTTAGTCAAAAACATGAAAAACCATGAAATCACAGTTCTTAAATAAAAAAAACATTTTAAGTAAAAATGGAATTTTCATTCAGTTGGAAATATCATTTATTTTAACTTTTGAAAATAAGTAATTTCACTGAAAAATAATTAAAAAGAACAAAAAATGGATTTAGCTACCTTGGGAAATCGTCTCACAGAAACCTAATAGAACCAATATAAAATGGAATAATCGAATGATTATCATCTAATATAATTCCCAAGAGAACGTAATCATTACCCAAAGAATTAGAGAGATATCTAGGTGCACCAATCGTTTAAGCTATAACGTGCTCACCCTGTGTTATCTGGGGGTACACATCATATATAATTTCATAAACCCCAACATGAATAAAATATTTTTTCCGTTGAAAAACTCTTTTAAACTCGTTTTCAAATCAATTTCTCATATTAAAAAGGAATATTCTTTCAAACCCCATTTTCAATATAAATAATCTTTTTTTTTTGAAAAACAATCATTAATAAAATTACCCAAAAAAATTAAAATATGATATTTAATATAAGGAAATTAATTAGATATTTAAAGGAATAAATAAATAAAATAATTATCACATAGAGTGAAACATTCACTGTCAATGTGTATGTTAATCATTAAACATCCCATTTCTCATTTTCCAAAATGTTTCATTTAAATAACATAAAAACATTTACTTTGAAAAACGTTAAAATAAATTAAAATAAACATTATAGATATTTAATTCCCATATAAATACATTTAAAAAGTATTTTTAAAAACCAGGACACATAAGATAAATACTGTTTGAAGGAAAAAATTAAAAGAATATTTATTTAGAAGAAAAGTCCCATATTTCTTTGGATATATTTGAATCAATTAAAAAATTAAATAATAACATTAAACAAAACACTAAATATCATTGGAACATATAAATTCATTATATAACATGTCATATGGTCTATATATACACCTCTTAAGAGAATATATGTGTATAAAATCAAAATATTCCTCAATGAAAGGAAATTGAGACAGATTCCCTTACTTGAGTCAGACTTTTCAAATATGTCTTTATCTTCATGAATAATTAAATTATATTAATTATTTACATTCTTTATTACCATTTTGATGATTATTATTAGTTTATTTATCTTAATAAAATGATATTTACAATTACACAATCACTAACATTATGTCAGTTGTTTCGATGATATTTGGCTTATGTGTCAAAAATGACTTATATAATTTGACTACGGTGAAAGAGGTCATTATATGAACATATAAAAAATAATAATGATGAAATAATAATAATATTTATATATATATTATACATTTCAAATTAATCATGAATTATGGTTATGAAAAATGAACTATTGTAATGATCATAGAGATGGTAGGTCGTACGTACGCCTGAGTAATTGTTACATTTTTCAGTGATCACTATGGAAAGAAGGTAAGTAACATTTTATCCTTATAGAATGATCATAATACCATAATTAACCTATTTTTTAATTATATATGCCTATAAATATCATTATTATATGTGGTGATGAATAGTGGAATCACATCACTTCGAGGAGGCGGTAATCCACACGTCCATGAAAAAAGTTATCATTTTTTTAGTGAGTGAAAAGGTATGAAAATATATATATTGTATTTATATAATTATAAATATGTAATAAATATAATAAATACTTCATATTTCTCACATATATTTATTATCATTAAATTTATTACCTTATATTAATGTGTTGGTGAAAAATGAATAAAATTGCTTCACGAGGCGGTAGTCCATTGTACACATGAGAGACGTTATCATATCCCATATGCTATTGAATGAAAAAGTTTTATATGATATAATGACTCCATAGGTGAATTTGTTTTTTAAATATCATATATAAACTTTATATCCCTAATCATTCCCAATAGTGAAAGGTGGTAATGGAAAAATTAATGACATCATTTCCCGAGGCAGTTGTTTTTCTTACACAAGATTGATGATTTCGTAACCCATTTGACGGAAGAGAGAAATTAGATAGGTTATTAAAATAAATTAAAAAAAATCAAAAAAATATTTAAGATATTGAGGTTGTTGTATAATTATGTTATTAAAATAATTTAAGGGGAGGAAACAGAAACAAAATAAAAAATCCTCATTGAAGAACGTTACATATTCTTAGAGTATCAACCATAGATTTTCTCCAAAAGATTCATAGGTTGGATTTAAGCCAAAAATAAGGATTATAGGATGAAGGGATGTAATTTGTGAAGTTATTTTGTAAGATATTTTCACAACTGAAGAGTATTTATGGTATGAAGTGACGAGGAGAGGGGGTGGCCTCTTATAAGTGTGGGAGAGGACACACATGGTATTTTTGAAAATAATTGAGTCTTACCACATTATTCATAAGAAAAAAGGTTCCAAAATAGACCATTATAGAACCGTATAGGTTTAATGGTCAGAATAGTTCCATAAAATCGTTTTTAGACAAGTGTTTAGATTATTTTTAACCTTATCTTTCTATTTTGACTGTGGGTAAACCCATTTTTACCAAAAAAACTATAAATAAATTTTTTTAGTATATATTTGGGAAAAAAATTTAAATGAAGTTATTAGAAATTATATATTATGATTATTAAAAATATTGAACCCATTTTTTGAAATCAAATTTGCAGATGTGGAAAATTATAATTTAACACTAATCTTGCAGACACGACAATATAATGGGGTTTTAAGAAGTGTATTTTGTTAGGGGTAGATGAATCATTATAAACTATATTAATAATAAAACTAAATTTAATAAAATAAATTAATATTTATAGATATATGATCAATTTATTTCATTTAAAACACTCCTCATTATGGATTATTTTATTTAAATAAAATGGAGAACCATTAGTAATTTTAAATTAATTTTATAAGAACTCATTTCTAAAAAAAACAAACTGATACTAAAAAACAATATAATGTTGTTTCAAAATGTAAATAATTTCATTAAATATAAATAAATAATACTTAAATTACAAGATATATTATTTAAATGTTATTGAGACTTTAGAATTACATAATTTATTAAAAAAATACTTTTATAAAAAACTAAATGTTTTACTATTCACTGAAAATCAATATTTTCAAAAAAAAAATACAAAAAATTCACCCAAAGTAAATGTTTATATACTAATTTATAAAATTATATTCATTTCATAAAAATAAAATTTTAACATTATTAATTAAAATGGTTTCCTTTTTTATTAAAAATTGATCAATAAATTTGTAACTAATATAAATATCTAATTCATATTAATAAATACCAAAAAAATTTTTTCTATAATTAAATAGGTTTTCACATTATTCCCAACTTTTATAATTCTAAACCTCACTATTTTATTTAGATACTAATCAAGATGGGATATATTTCCCTCAAATAATTTCTTTATTGCCATATTACCTCTTCAACGAGATGGTTTTCCATAAAACCACAACATGGTGAATATCCTTATTCCAAAACAATTTCTCTCTATGGTTGAAAATCATTATTGGTTTTTTCTCAAAAGATATATTCTTTTACAACTGATTTACTATGGGTCTCAAAATATGAGATGGATCTACCACATATTTCCTTAACATCAAAACATGAAATACATTGTGTACCCGAGATAAACTCGATGAAAAAGACATTATGTTGGAAAATAATCCAACATTATCCAAGATTTCATATGGCCCAATGAACCATGAAATTATCTTCCCCATTTTACCAAAACACATAACACTTTTCTATATAGAATCATTGAAAAACACATGATCACCTACTTCGAAAGAATGATATTTCTTCTGCTTATCCATAAAGATTTTATGTGTACTCTTGGTTTTCCTCGTATGTTTTTAAATAAACTGTACCTTCTCATTCATTTCCTTTACTATATATAGTCCCATCAACATACTTTCTCTTAAATCATCCCAAAAATATCATGTACAACAACAATTTCTATACAATGCATCATATGGTGACATCTTTATAAAGGAATGAATATTATTATTATATGAAAACTCACCCAAAGAAATATTCTAATCTAAATTTTTTTGTTATAAAATAAAAAAGAAATAAATAATATCATCCATAGTTTTAATATTATACTTAGAGGCTTCATCTTATTGAGGATGAAAAGATACACTGAAATTTAATTTAGTTCCCAACTACTTCTGAGACATTTCCCCAAATTAGATGTGATCTTAAGAACATGGTCTGATACAATAGAGAGAGACACTCCATGTATCCTTTCTATATCCTTTATATATAGAGGAGAAAGATGATATAAATACAATGTTTCTCAAATGTGAAGGAAATGTGAAGAGTTAGTTAATCGATAAAAAATAACCCAAATCACATTATTACCCTCAGATGTATTTGGAAATCCAACCATGATATCAATTGATATATTTTCCCATTTCCACTCAATCACTAGAAAAGGCTTCACCATCCCCTTTGGTAATTTTCATTCATATTTAACATAATATCAAATCAAACACTACATTGTGAATTCAGATATAACAGTTTTCTATCCATCCCCTCAGTAATACTCTCGATGTTCTCTTTATATGTTAGTGCTTCCTAAAGGAATGGGATATTGAGAAGTATATGGTTCACTTAATAAATATTTCCTCAATTGGGAATTTTAAGGCACACATAATATTTTTCCAAATCATAAAACACTATCTTAATCAATATTTAAATTAGGAAACTTAAACTTATTAATGGAATTTACCTTTTCCAACAACGATTAATCCACTTTCTAAGATATATTAATTATTTTTGAAAAATTTGATTGTACTAAATCATTAAACAAAACAGAGGATATCCCATCATCCACATATTTTAGGAAAAAAATTGATATCATTAACTAATGGGTCACATTCAAAATATAACCTAGTTAATGCATAATTATTTCTTGACTCAAAGTGTTATCAACTTTTTTTCATTTTTTACGATGGTAATGAATCATGGAAAAATAATCCTTAATATGTTCTTTCCATATTATATGTCTCATGTTCAATTCATTCTGAGAGAATGCATACTTCAAACTTTTTCAATCAGTATATATATTTCAAACATTAATACATAAAAATGATGTATCCATATTTTCAATGTAAAAACAACAATTAATTCAAAGTCATATATAGAGTAATATAACACATTACATTTAAACTGACATGAACTATATTCAATTAAATTATCATGATTCATTATGAAACAAGCATGCCCTTTCATTAAAACATCTCTATTGATGAAAAATTCACCATTTCATGAAGGAAGGGCATGTAGAACCTCAAGATCTTGAAAATAAATTGAATGCATGAAACAACGAGTCTCTAAAAACACCACATTTTTATAACATTGTTAGTAAACATAATTTTTACACCTCTATGATTTGAATTATGAAAATCTCACATACATAGTTGCATTCAGTATGATATTTCGAGTCTGATAAGATCAAATTACATTATTTATGAATAGTAACACACCCTTATAAGTAGTAACATACACTTACGAATAGTAGTGAGTAGTAATGAAGTTTAAATTGTACAAAAAATAGAAACTTCATCCATGAATGTATAAATACAATTTAGACATCTTATAATTGATAAAACGATCATAGTACAATCGTTGGTATTTTTGTATGTTATAAAAACATTAACTACAGCTTGATGATTCATTGAATAATTTAATATGGAAATTTATATTCATAAAATGTCATCAAAAATTTGTGTTATATTCTCTAATAGTTATAAGATAATTTTATGGGACCTTGATTAATTTTTCAAGGTGTTATAAAACAAGTTATAGTTTTAATGTTGTTTTTCTTGAATAAATTATGATTTTATTTAAAAATTAAATTAAAAATATTCAGAAAATTATTTTCAAAAAATGTATTTAATTTTTGAATTATAAGTTTTTAAAAAATTTTGGGGTGGTTTTTTGGTATTTTTCTAAAATACTTGAATTTTGGGTGAATAGTAAAATATGATAATTTTTTATAAAAACCAAATACATGTTTTATTGGGTCATAAGTTATTTAAGGATGATATAAGCCCCCTTGGTTCGAACTCACATTAAATTATTACTATTATTGGTCATAATAATCAATACTATTGGTTGTCTTTGAAAAAATAATAAAATAATGAGTAATATAATGGGAAAACCACCCTCTCCTCCACTATAACCCCCCCCCCCCTCACTCCCTCTTCTCTACACTATTATAAGCCTTTAAAATCCTCAAATTTATTCCCAAATAACGTTTCTTAGTCACACCACATATACTGGATCTCTTGGTCTTTCTAAAAGACCAAAACCCCTTCCCTTAAAGAGATTCTCAAGGTGGTGGACTCAAGAGGTAAATTTACATTCTATTTCTTTCAATTTCATTTCAAGTTCCTTTCTATTTTTATCTTATCCTCAACCCCTATTTTAATATGAAAATTATAAACTCATTATCATCTATATACTTTAATTATATCATTTTAATGGAAGAACCATCATCAATACCCTTACTCTCTCTCTTTTATTTTATAAACGAAATCATCATCCATGAGGTGCAAATTTACAATCTTTGTGTATGATGAAGTGTAGTTCATCAATTTACCCTTAAATACTGTTCCTGAAACCATTTTTATGGTTTAACCAGGATATAATATATGTATTATAACATATTTATTATTTAGGAAACAATATATGTACATAATATTAAATCATATGACCAAACTAGTTCCAAATAATCAAAATACCGCTGAAATAATCTAAGTGATTTTCAATAACATTTCATCTAATGATTCATCCTAATTAAATGTAAAAAAAATGATATAAATGAACCTTAAAACCTATTTATGTTCATAAATAATTTTTAAATTCAAATCTATAGATTTACATCTATTCCACATGAACTCTATTACGTAAAAACAAGTCAACTGATTATGAAAATCAAGAAAATGAACTCTCGAGAACGACAAAATTCAATATTATAACTTATCAATAAGAAAATAAATGAACTAATTTTTTGTTTATAAACTACATAAATGTCTAAAAGGTTCTTAATTAAGTTATTAAGTAGTCTAATTTCATATTCCAGGACCGTAAGGTCATGAGGAGAACATTGGGACTTAAGGTAAGGGTTTTCTACCCAAAACTCCATTTTTCAGTTGGGTTACTCTTATTCTTTACATCCCTCAATTAAATTATTATCTATTAAAATATACTCTTTATATACTCAGTGATAATGTTATATATATGTGTACAACATAGAATCCTACATTCCTTTATGGTGAGTTACCTGTTTTAAAGGGGTCTTTCAAATATTATTCATGTAATACAAGCCCGATTCAATGGAATATCTCAGATTTTTACCTATTTTCAAAGGAACTATAGAAAAATTTCTTAGAAACCATTATCAATATAAAATATATCATTTTATTATTTAAATAATATCCAACTTCACTTCTAGTTTTATACAAAGAGTTTTTAAAAAAAACTATTCTTTTCAAAGTAAAAGAGTATTTATCTCAAAAATTACATGACGATTTTATTATAGTATCTTCATCTATTCCAAAACTCTTTATGATTCTTATATATTATTGGGATGAATATTTTAGGATATCATATACCATATTTATTTTAATGGTATACAATTATTTTGATTGTGGATGTGCTATCTTAAACCCATCCACCAACTTACTCTGAATGGTTAGTGTTTATGCTTAATGGTCAGGGAAAGTTATTTACATTTCATATATTAGTTTAAATATGAATGTATATGTTTTTTATGTTTATACAAATTCATATAAGGATTTCATTGGACTTATTAAGTGTCAAGTGGGGACCGTTATAGCCGCTCAGTTCATCGGTAGGTCTCATGAGATAAATTATGGTCTTCGCACGAGGCCTCGACAAAATGGATATTTATGGTCTTGGCACAAGGAATTACTGTATGGTTATGATGTTCCACATTATTAATTCCATCATTATGAAAATGTTATTGATATTTCGTGTGGGTATTTGTCTAGTAGAATACCCATGCTTATATTTTGTTATGGAATTATTTATTCATCTCTTATTCCTGTCATAATGTGTTCAAGATTATTTTTAAAGGTATGGGTTTTCTATTATTCACCCTACAAAATGTTTATGTGTATGATATCTTTAACTATATTTTTTACCCTTAACGAGCATTTGATCTCACCCCTTTATTATGTTTCATTTTCTTAGGACATTAAGAAGTTTTTAATGATTGACCTACAAGGATAAACTTATAGGTGTAGATGTTCTCAACAATACTTATATGTTTCATTTCATTTCCAATTGTAATGTTGAACTTATGTATGAATATTGTTTCCAAATATACTAAAATAATCGGTCCTTCGGGATTCATATTCCTTGCTTTTATGCCTATGTAATAAAATAAGGCAGTAGTCTTGAGAAAATTGCGGTCGGGTCCTCACAGTTGGTATCAAAAGCAGTTTAGTAGAAAACATGGAAACTAGATTTACATAACATAAATTAGGGAACACATACCTAAGATAGTCTTTGAGGATAAAAATACAATAACATCATCGTATTTTGGTAATGAATAGATTTTATGGTTATTTCTAGAAAATACATCCCTATCTGAACACTACAAGTGGACGCTGATTTATTACAGATGTACTTAGGAGTGAAAACTCTTACCAGGAGTTTCAGGCTTGAACCAGGGTATCCTAGTACACAAAACTTGGCCTTACTATGCACCCAGTTTGACACACCCGAGGGATATTCTTAGTATAATTCACATTTTATTTACTATCCATTATAAATGATTTGAAATTAAATTTTTCCTCAAAGAAACAATTTTTATGATTATGATATGAGCTATGTACAGAATTTCAATTTATGCTAAGTATTTTCCTATGTTGAGATTTTACATTATGATTCATAACTTAATCTATTGTATGCCATTATTTATAAATGGCGCCTAGTGGAAGGAATGGAAACCGCAAGAACACACATATCCCATGTAGGGATTTCCATCTTATGAAATATAATGATGTTGGATCCAGAGAAACAGCTAGTGCTGAGTAACTTATAACTATACCGAGATAATGAACTCAGGTTATGAACAATAACATTACCCATATGGATCATCCTAAACCACAATGTGGAGGAGCTATGTTGGATCTCCTTATGTGACTATAGCCTGTATCATTCAATGGGACTGCAACCCGATTTGTATCTGAGAAGTGGATAAGTTACCTGGAGAAGATATTTCTCTCTTTGGGATATAATAAAATAGAGAAGGTTTTCATGGTTATTTATCATCTATCAGGATATGCGGATAAGTGGTGTTCGTTAATCCAAAACTCAAAGGACGAGGACAAAATAAAAGAGATGTAATGAAGGTATTTTAAGGAAATATTTCTAGAAAAATATTTTCCCCATAAACAATAACCATATATGGAATGTAAATTGTTGAATCTGAGGTAGAAAGAGGATGAAAATTATGAAAATTATGAAAATTATGAATCTAACTTCACAAGGTTATCAAGAAATGTCATGAACTACATACGTAATCCAAGGAGCAAGATTATTTGATTCTTAGATGGTTTAAAATCGTTTTTACATAGAGAACTATTCTACCAAAGTTTCTCATCATATGAAGATATAGTTTCAAGTGATATCAAGATTGATAATTGATTTTCTATGTATTATGACAATAAAGTAAAACAAGTGAATAAGCGGGAGGCTGAAAACTCTAGAAAATTAAATAAGGAAATAGGGAAGAACGGAAGAGTTGACCTTCCATCCTTTAGTAATTGTGGGAAGAAATACTCTAGTACTTGCCTGAAGAAAATGGGAGCCTACTAAAAATGTGGAGAAGAAGGCCACCTGTCTTGATATCATAAGGGTAAGAAAGAATATTCCAATTTTCAATGCTACAATTTCATCGATATGGGACATTATTCACATTAATTTCATAAGCACCAGGGAAGTATTCCCCAAAAACGGACAAGGGAGAAAGGCCAAGATTATTCCGTCACAACAACAGAAGTTGAAGTTCCTAATGATGTTGTGGAAGGTGCTCTAATAGCTTCCTAAAACATAGCCAATGCTTTATTTGATTTTGTATCATTATATTTTTTCATATCTTTCCAGTTTTCCAAGAAAATTGGATATTTCCAATTTTAGTTAATAATGGAGTTGTTAGCAAAAACTCCTAAGGTATGTATCATTGTAACAAAGTTGTTTCATGGAGCCCCCATTATGGAATATAAACATTCTTTATCAGTTGATTTTATTATCATACCCATGATTAACATTGATATAATATTCAGTATAGATTGGATTTTGAACCATAATGATACAATTTATTGCAAGAAGGAGGATACAATTTTTTAGGACAATTTGTAATCCCATATCATTAGGGAAGAAACATCACCATATGATTATTATCTAGATCCACCCCCAGTATCTCTATTGAATTTAATTATTGGGGAGGAAGGGAATGAAATAAATATGGGTGAGGAAAATAATGTTCAAATAGAGGATGTACCTATTGGGCAAGAATATTTTGACGTCTTTCTAGATGATTTACCTAGACATCGTACATAGTGGGAAATTTAGTTTTCTATTGACAAAATTACTTGATTCTAGGAGATTATCAAATACCCCATATAGAATGGACATTGTGTAATTAGTGTATCTAAATAAACAACTACAGGAATTGAGTGAAAAGGGATTTATTAACCCTAGTGTTTCCACGTGGTGAGACCCTATTCTTTTTGTTAAGAAGAAAGATGGATCTATGAGTTTGGGAATTGACTACATTGAGATAAATGCTCTAAAAATAATGATCATGCATCTCCTAGCTCACATTGATGATTTATTTGATTAACTTCTTGGATATCAATGTTTTTCAAAGACTAGCCTTCGATCTAGATATCATTAATTGCATGCGAGGAAGGAAGTCATTCCAAAAATATAATTTTAAACTAGGTATGGGAATTACAAGTTAACAGTAATTCCTTTTTGACTGACTAATGCACCCTCTGTTTTCATGGATATAATGAATAGTGTTTTCAAGGAATATCATGATGACTTTGTGGTGGTATTTATTGTTGATATCTTGTTATTCTCCAAAATAAATGATGATCATGAAAATCATATGCACACTGTGATGAAAAATCTTAGAATAAATGAATCATATGGGATGTTTAACAAGTATTAATTTTGGATTCAATCAGCTTCCTTTCTTGGAAAAAAAATCTCTAAGGATGGAATATCTGGTGATTCTATGAAGACAAATGTTATTCAAGAATGGCCTAATCCAATGAACATAACTGAGGTATATAGTTTTATTGGTTTAGAAGGTTGTTATCGACATTTCATTTAGAACTCTGTCTATTTAGCCAACCCAATGACCAAGATTTCAGGTAAAGGGGTAAATTTTGTATGGAAAAAGAAAGTGAAGACTATTTCGAAGAATTTAAGAGAAGAATAGTGAAATATCCAATACTAACACTACCATCGAAGAATGATTGATTTGTAATCTTTAGTGAAGAATAAAATAAAGAACTTGGTTGTGTCCTTATGAAGAATGATGGAGTTATTTCCTATTAATCAAGGTCGTTAGAAATTCATGAACAAAATGATCCTACTCTTGATCTTCAGTTAGAAACTCGGGTCTTTTCACTAAAAATATGGAGACAATATCCTTATGGTTGTTGGAACCATGATTGTCTGTGCATGAATTGGAGTATGTTATGTGTTTTTTGTCAATCCTCAGTGTATGTTCAGAATATGTACCCGCAAAGTGATCTTACAGTTCAAGCAGATAACAATATTGAAGGTGGAATCGTTTTCCAGTGTTTTCCAAATTTTTGGACCTCAAAATTGACAAAATGGAGAAAGGTGTGTTTGCAAAAGGGACTTGTTTAGTGATTACTTGGAGGATTCGAAACATGCACGCCATATGTTTTTCAAGATCAGAACCTCAAAATATGGCAAAGGAAGAAGGGGCGCCAAAGTTTTGAGTTTGGTCGCGCAAGTGACTAGCGCAGCAGAGACTTGTGTGCCGGAACATGCTCACCGAGGGGAGACTTGCTTGCCGTCACACAGGGTGTCTAGAACTCCTATAAATAGAGGAACAACCCTCCTCTTTATGGTGTAGTTCGAGACTTATATAAATTTAGAGCTCCCTCCGTGCAGGTGTAGTGGTCGCGCAAGTGGTTGTGTGATCGTGCAAGTAGAAGTTGCATGACAGTTGTTTGCTACGCGTCCAAGGAGGTTTGGGTGAGAAAGGGTGTGGGTCTCCCAAGTTTGGAGTTGGTGAAGGAGGTGTCACTCTGGTGGTGTGGTGACACTTGCACACCAGTATTTGAAGAAGCGCGACAGTTGAAAATTGCGCGCCAAAACTGGTTTGTGTGGAAAAGAATGTGAGTCGCACAAGTTTGAGGTTGAAAAAGAATGTTTTTCAAAGGTAGTAGAGGTGAACTTGTGTGCCGTATTTAAAAATGGCACGATGTCTTGGAGAAGCGCACCATCTGTGGTTGAAGCATGCCAGTCTTTTTGGGGCAGCGCAAAAGCTGGAAGTTTGCCCGATACCTTTGGTGCAAAGTGAGATTCGTCTACGGGAGGAAGTTGGAATTTAATAGAGCATCTACATATAATATAATATGTATTAATTAGCGATTATGGAGAGACCCTCGCGTCTATAAACTAACTGGGACATCACCAAAGGCAGTGAGCCAGGGGGAGTCTACGGGAGTGACCCGAGGGACGCAATGGGCTATCCATGAACATTTGTAAAGGCAGTGACCCTGGGACTGAGTGACTATTCCCGAACCTTTTTAATCTACAAATCTTTAAAAACTGTGGAATTTGGTATGACCGAAAACCTATTGGAATATGCTCCTTGGATGTAGCCCTTACTGGTGAACCAAGTAAAAAAGTTTTGTGTCATCTCTTTGCATGTGAATGTTTTATTTATTCTCATATCCATCATACAGGTTAAACTAGTTTCTACCAATTTGGGAACAAGATATGTCAGTTTAAAAGAAAATGTTTACACCCTGATTCACCCCTCCCCTCTCAAGGTGTCTCGGGGTCCTTCAAGTGGTATCAGAGGGAGGTTACTGGTGTTTGATCTGTTTTTTACCGCCATGGAAAATTCAGCCAGTGTTAGGGGAGTTCCCCTCTTTAATGGAATTAATTTTCAAATTTGGAAGAATAGAATGAGATCTCATCTAAAATCCCTTGTAATGCATGTTCTATTTTCCACTATGCAAGGTATACATGTTACTGATCCAATAGGGATGGCTATGGATGAATCAGATAATAAAATTCTTGATGCAGATGCTAAAGCACAGAATGCTCTCACCGCACCACTTTCTGATAAGATCTATCTAAAAGTGATGAGTTCCACCTCAATAAAGTCCATGTGGGATATACTTGAAAATATTTATGAAGGAAATATAAAAGTGAAGGATGAGAAACTACAAGTCTTTCACAATAGTTTTTATGATATGAATATGCATCCTGATGTGAATGTTTATTCCTTCTTCAATCGAATCACTGAAGTGGTTGGTGCAATTTGGGGTCTAGGTGAAGAAATCAAAGACATAGACATTGTGAAGAAAATATTAAGAAGGATTACACCACTTTATAATGCAAAGGTTTTATCCCTTGAAGAAATAGATATTTCTAAACTTTCTCTGGATGATCTACTGAGCAGTCTGGTGGCGTATGAAATGAGGGTCAAACCAGAAGATGCTAAGACTCGATTGAGCAAGGAAATTGCATTCAAAGCCATATAGAAACTGAAAATTTCAAAATATAGTAGTGGTGAAGATGATGAGGAAGAATAAATTATTTCTCTCATTACAAAGAAGTTCTAGAAGGGAAAAGGGAAATTCAAAGGGAAGTTACCTCTAGCTTGCTTTCATTGTGGCAAAGTTGGTCACATTGCCTCTCAGTGTTCAGGAAAGATCCATGATGAGAATAGAGGTTCTAAAAACATTGAGAAGCCTCAGATAAGGTTTTGAAAAAGGGGATACATCAAATCAAGAAAGAAAGTACCAAAGAAGAGTTTTGTTTATGAATAGGAATAAGATGATAATGAATTCTGTGATGAAGAAGAACCAGAATTTAAAACTAGGAATTGTGCTTCCATGATGGCCACAGTTGAAAATTAGAAGATAGTGGTGGAGAAAATCAGTTGAAAACTGGTGCAGATCTCAAGCTGTAACTTAAGGATGCTGTTAGTAAGGTTAAGATTAAATTTATGAGTTGAAATTAGTGGAAATCAATTATAGAAGAATCAACTGAATATGTTGATCAACCGGAAGCTGAAATTGAATGACTGGAATAATTGGTGAACGTACAGTCTAAAATAATTGAAAGAAATGATGATGTAGTGGACCTGAAGCTGATAATTGAAGAGCATGAAAAGGTCATCAATGACCTCACCTACAGACTAGAGGAAAATTCCAAGACTACGGAGCATCTTAAGGAGGAAGTTGTTACTATTAGGAGTAAACATGAAAAAGATTCAATTTCAAAAGAATAAAGAAGAAAATAAAGTTTGGAAGGTTCTCAGATGCTAAGCTATTGGAGAGAGAAAAACGTGGATCTAATGGAGTTGAAAAGATTTTAAATGATCAAAGACCCGCCTTCATGGAAAATAGTGGAATTGGTTATGAGACAAAGCCGTCATATGCTGCAAATAAAGGTAGCCAACATAAAGGCAAGTTGAAAGTGGGTGATGTGGAAAAGTCATCTGATGTGCTGAAATAGAAACCCCCAATTCAATCTGAAAGAATAAAAGAATATTATCCTCTCATCTCATGGAAAAAGGTTCCCAGAAACTATTATCCCATTGAAGAAGGAATGTGGATAAACAGAAGTGAGAAGACATTTCCTCTAATGAAGTGTCAGTTCTGTGGATATTTAGGCCATACCATGTCTTATTGTGAAGAGTCAAGAAGCTATCTGAATGGTGAAGATATGGGAGTTCAACTAAGGAGAACAAATTCATATCTTAATTATTTTAGAAGAAACAATTTATATGGATATTGTTTTCATTGTTCTAACTTTGGTCATAAGGAAGTTAATTACAGGAAAAGAAGGGACATGAACACCTCATACCGGAGTTTGAGACATGTCAAATCTCATCAACAAGATAGTGTTGCTCTTTCGAATAGGTTTTCTCCTCTCGAAGAAGACTTCGACTATGAATATCCAATGTACACACATGAGACAATTGAAAGGCAATCAGTGCTCTATACTCAATCCAATGTCTCGTGGAAAAGAAAGGAAGAAAATTGAGAAATCCAACCTTGTAGAGGTGGCCCAAAAAGCTACAAAAAACAACAGTACCTGGATTATGGATAGCAGTTGTTCATCTCATATGATAGTTAATGCTGGCCTGTTAATGGATATCAAAAGGAAGGTTGATGATACAGTATGATTTGGTAATGATGGGGCTCTAAAAATCAAAGGCACTGGAAGTACTAAATTAGCTAGTGGATAGCTAAAAAAGACTGACGTCCTTTATGTAGATGGTCTACGTCATAATCTACTTAGTGTGAATCAACTCTGTGACTTGGGACTTATAGTTACTTTTAATCATAAAGGCTTCAATATCAAGGGAAAGAAATGAAATTCACTTATGAAGGGATGCAGAACAGAAGGCAACTTGTATCAGGTTGATAGTAAAGAAAATGTTTGTTATATGACTGTTGAAGAAGAAAACAATTTGTGGCATCGGAGACTGGGACACATCAATCCACAAGACATGGAGAAAATATCAAAATTGAGGATTGTGATGGACATTCCCAACCTGAATCATGGGCATGAAAATTCTTGTGATTCTAGCATCCATTGGAAGTTGTTCTGTAGTTCATATCGGCCAAAGAAGAAAAGGGCATCCAATCTTCTTGATCTAATTCATACAGATGTATGTGGGCCGATAAATGTTGCTGGAACTCATTGAGAAAGGTACTTTGTCCTTTTCATTGATGATTACAGTAGAATGGCATTTGTAATGGTCATTCACAGGAAACGAAAAGTGCCTGACTACATGAAAACATATCGGTGAATCGCCGAGAATGATGCTGGATGAACAATCAATGTATTGTGATCTGACAATGGAGGGGAATAAAGATCCATTTAATTTAAAAACTATCTAGAGAAACATGGGATACAACATGAGGTATAAGAAGTGAGAACTCCACAACAAAATGGAGTTGTTGAACGCATGAATCAACAAGTGAACAATATGGAACGAACAATGCTGATTGAGAGTCGTATTCCACGACATTAATGGAAAGAGGCTGTTCAAGCTGTAGTGTATATTTAAAATCGAACAGGACTTTATATGGGTGAGACCAAGACACCATATGAATTGTGGCATGGAAGGAATCCCTTTTTAAAATATTTTCATGTTTTTGGAAGTAAATGATTCATTAGGAACAAATAAGGAAATCAAGGGATGTATGGTGACAATGTTGATGAAGGAATTTTCCTTAGATTCTCAATGAATAGTAAAGCATACAAGTAATTCAACAAGGGATTAGGAAGTATTGTGGAAAGTAGTGATGTTAAGATCATTGAAGAGAAAACCAAAAATGCTTTAAGGATTTCATATGTTGATGTGATATAAAGTGAGGAAGAAAGAGAACATGGAGAAAATACAAATACAGAAATAGAGGAAGCTGTTCAAAGCACTCAGCAGTCATATCATGATGTTGACTCAGAAGAAGAATCTGAAGAAGAAACCGTGGGTGGAGAGAATGAAACTGAACCACACAGAAGAAATCTAAGAGCTGAGATTGATCCGTCTAACATAGTTAGGGTCAAGAGTGTTCCCACACAAACAAGGAGGATAAGGAATAACAGCCAATCTATATTTTTTTAGTTGTGGATCCATCCTCATTTGAAGAAGTAGCAAAGGATGAATCATGGGTGAATGCCATGAATGAAGAGTTAGATCTGATTGACAAGAATAAGACATGGGATCTTATCCAGAGACCTAAAGGTCACAATGTGATTGGTACCAAATGGATCTTCAGGAACAAGTTTGATGAGCATGGAAGAGTTATTAGAAACAAGGCATGACTAGTATGTAAAGGATACTCCCAGATTGAATGCGTTGATGTTGAAGAAACATTTTCACAAGTAGATAGACTGGAGTCAATCAGGCTTTTCCTTTCCATGTCACTCCAAAATGGATATAAAGTATATCAAATCGATGTCAAGACAAAATTCTTGAATGGTGTACTCAAAGAAGAAGTCTACATTGAACAACTAGTGGGTTTTTTCCATGGTACTGATGAAACAAAGGTCTGCAAACTAAAGAAAGATCTATATGGTTTGAAGTAGGCACCAAGAGCATGGTATTCCTGGCAGTACACTTATATAAAGAAGCTAGAATTCAAAAGAGGAGGAGTATATCACAATTTATATGTGAAGAATTATCCAAAAGATTAGTTCATGGTTCTAGTCTACGTTGATGAAATTATATTTGGTGGAAGTTGGCAGAAATCAGTTGATGAATTTTCTAATCACATGAAATCAGAATTTCAGATGTCTATGATTGGGGAGCTCACATATTTCTTGGGGTTGAAGGTGATTCAAAAGAAGGATTACACTTTCATTTCTCAGGAAAAGTATGCAAGAGAGCTGCTGAAGAAGTTTAATATGCAAGAATCCAAACCAATATCAACTCCGATTTGAAATGGGACCAAACATGGAAAGCATGAAGATGGGGAATCTGTAGACCCCACCATGTACAGGAGAATAATTGGGAGCCTACTGTACCTGATAGCAACACAACCAGATATTGTCATTACAACCTGTCTAGCGGCCCGCTTTCAGAGCAATCCAAAGGAGGAACATATGACAACATTAAAAAGAATCATGAGGTATATTCAAGGCACACACAATTGTGGCTTACACATTGATGCAAGAAGGGATAGAGAATTATCATCATTTTATGATGCTGACTGGGATGGCGATGTAGTGGATAGAAAATCCAGCAGTGGTGGAGCATTCTATATTGGGAATAAATGTGTTGGCTGGTTGAGCAAGAAAAAATAAAGTACTTCTCTTAGTACTACTGAAGCTGAGTATATCTCTTCCACAAAGGCATGCACTCAAATGCTATGGATGAAGCAATAACTAACAGATATTGGTAATGAGGTGAAGAAACCAAAGGTAATTTACTATGATAACAAGAGCACAATTGATCTTATGAAGAATCATGTTCAGCATTCTCGTACAAATCATAGTTAAATCAGGTATCACTTTATGGATGAAAAAGTTGAGCAAGGCGTGATTAAAATGGATCATGTGGGAACTGATGAGAATGTGGCTGATATATTGACCAAACCATTGTCTGTGGCTGTGTTTGAGAAGTATCGGTTGAAACTCAGTGTTTATCCACCTCCCAGTGCATTAGGAGGTTAAGAAAAACACCTCTCCCCAATTATGTTAACTGTTTTTAATCTTTTTGTGGATATGATGCACGTTTATGGGGGAGATACTATCCCGGGGGTGTATTGAGATGTTCAATGAGAAAATACCGATCTTTGGGATTATTTCCAAAGGGTTAGAAGGAATAAATTCACGTCATGTTTGGTATCATGATGAGAATTCGGTGATAGGATAAGAAGGAATTCTTTGGACATGTAATGCTTCTTGGAAAATTTAAGAGAGTTTCTTGGTAGTCATTGAGAAATTCCAAAACATGGGATCCCAATTCCTGCTTCCCCTCTTGTTTTCTACACCGAGCATTTGTCACATAGACATAGAGTGTTGGATGAGTTGATTCTTGCATTTTTGGTTTTCATGTGGCTGGTACTCTATTGAATTTATTTACTGATTGCCAACAAACCCAAAGGGGGAGATTTTTGGAACCATGATTGTCTTTGCATGAATTGGAGTATGTTTTGTGTTTGTTGTCAACCCTCAGTGGATTTTCAGAATATGTGCCAGCAAAGTGATCTTATAGTTCGAGCAGATAACAGTATTGAAGGTGGCACCATTTTCCAGTGTTTGCCAAATTTTTGGACCTCAAAATTGACAAAATGCAGAATAGTGTGTTTGGAAAATGGACTTGCGCGCTGATTACTTGGAGGCTTGGAAACTTGCGCTCCATATGTTTTTTAAGATCATAACATCAAAATATAGAAAAGGAAGAAGGGGTGCCCATGTTTTGAGTTTGGTCGCACAAGTGACTAGCGCTACAGAGACTTGCGTGATGGAACTTGTGTGCCGAGGGGAGACTTGCGTGCCATCGCGCATGGCGTCCAGAATGGCGATAAATAGAGGACTATCCTCCTCTTTCGGGTGTAGTTCTAGGCTTAGAGAAATTTAGAGATCCCTTCACGCAGTTGTAGTGGTCTCCCAAGTGGTTGTCTGGTTGCGCAAGTAGAATTTGTGCGATAGCTATTTGCTACGCGTCCAAGGTGGTTTGGGCAAGAAAGGGTGTGGGTCACCCAAGTTTGGAGTTGGTGAAGGAGGTGTCGTGCAGGTGGTCGGGTGACACTTGCGCGCCAAGATTTGAAGAAGCGTAACAGTTGACAATTTCTCTCCAAAACTGGTTTGGGTGGAAAATAATCTGAGTCGTGCAAGTTTGAGGTTGAAAAAGAAAGTGTCGCGCAAGTAGTGGTGTTGAACTTGTGCGTCGTCTATAAAACTTATACGCCGGCTTGGAGAATCTTGCAAGGTGTGGTTGAAGCATGCCAGTCTTTTTGGGGCTGCGTGAAAGCTCTGAGTTTGCCCGATACCTTTGGTGCAATGTGAGATTTGTCTACGGGAGGAAGTTGGACTTCAACAAACCATCTACATACAATAGAAGATGTATTCATTAGCGATGATGAAGAGACCCTCACGTCTATAAACTGGCTGGGACTTCACAAAAGGCAGTGAGCCAGGGGAGTCTACGGGAGTGACCCGAGGGACGTAGTGGGCTATCCATGAACATTTGTAAAGGCAGTGAGCCTGGGACTGAGTGACTGTTCCCGAACCTTTGTAATCCATAACTCATGAAAAATAGTGGAATTTGGTACGACCGAAAACCTGTCGTCATATGCTCCTTGGACGTAGCCCTTAGTGGTGAACCAAGTAAAAAGTGTTGTGTCATCTATTTGCATGTGAATGTTTTATTTATACTCATATCCAGCATACAGGTTAAACTAGTTTCTACCAACATAGGAATAATATCCATCAGTTTAAATGAAAGATTTGACACCCTGATTTACCCCTCCCCTCTCAGGGTGTCCCTGGGTCCTTCAATGGTGAAAAATACGATATATATACAGATCAAAAGATAATGAAGTATATATTCTCAAAGAAATAACTCAACATGAGCCAAAAGAAAATGGCTCTAACTACTCAGCAATTATGATTTTACCATACACTACCACCCAGGAAAGGAAAATAAGGTAGCTGATGCTTTGAGAAGGAAGGATCATGATGTTCTCAAAAAAAATGTGGATTGAAATGGATCCTTTATACATAAATCCAATGAGGATAGATATGGTATCTATCAAAGAATGTTAAAAATCACTAATTTTTCATTTGTTTTCCCAACCATCTTTATTAGAAAGGATTAAAATCTCTTAGCCTGATGATGGGAACCTACAAAAAAATTAATGTTATGAAAGTGGGGAAGTTGGATGACTTAGTATATGAAGATGGAATTATGAAATTTGGGAAGAGGCTATGTGTTCCCTCTATACCCGAGCTAAAAAATGAGTTATTTCATGATTCCAATAGCTTGAATTTCTCTATACACCATGGTATCACTAAAATATATAGTGATTTGAAGGAACATTTTTGGTGGAACAAAATGAAGAGGGAAATTTCTAATTATGTATCAAGATATTTAGTCTGTCAATAAGTGAAGGCCGAATGACAACATCCTAGAGGATTCATGTAACTCTTACCTATTCTTACATGGAAATGGGACGACATAACCATGGATTTTGTCACTAGATTACCCAAAACTCCTAGAAATAATGATGCAATATGGGTAATTATTGATCAACTTACCAAATTTGCACATTTCATCGCTATAAGGGTGTATTTTCCACTAGATCATCTTGAAAGACTCTATGTAAATAAATTTTTAAAACTTCATGGAGCACATCTTTCAATAGTTTATGATAGCGATCCTCGATTTACATCAAAATTATGGAAAACTCTTCAGAAATATGTGGATACATCGCTTCATTTGAGTACTGCTTATCATCCTCAAACTATGGGAACTCAGATAAGATAATCCAAACATTATAAGACATGTTTAGATCATTCTATCTCCACTTTCAAGGTATGTGGGATCAGCATTTACCCTAGTTGTATTTTTACTACAATAATAGTTTCCATTCCAGTATTCAAATGGCACCATATAAAGCATTTTATGGAAAGAGATTTCATTCAAGAACATGTTGTGATAAAGTTGGTGAAAGGATTCTAGTGGGCCCAGAGCTTGTAGAGGAAATAAAAATTATGGAGTATATTATTCAAGCCCATATCAAAGAATCTCAAAGAAGACAAAAAATCTATGCTGATAATCAAAGGAAGGGTTTGGAATTTCAAGCAGGAGATCATGTTTTCCAGAAAGTATCTCCATTGAAGGGTGTTATAAGATTTGAGAAGAAATGGAAACTGATCCCTAGGTACGTAAGCCCTTTTTAAATTATAGATTGAATTGGAGTTATTTCATTACCTTTGGATATGCCACATTGCCTTTCTAAAGTAATAAATGTGCTCCATGTCTCATTTTTGAGAAAGTACATGCTAGACCCAACACACGTCCTCACATCTGAACATGTAGAATTGGAACATGAACTATCTTACTGTGAAGAGCCTATCCAAATTCTGGAAACCAAAGAAAAAGTTTTGAGGAAGAGGAAAAATCAAATGGTAATGATACTCTGGAAAAATCATAAAATTGAAGAGACAACATGGGATCCAGAGGAGCTTGTGATGAAGAACTACACAAATCTTTTTGTGAGGTAACATTCTGGTAATTTTGGGGATGAAATGTTTGTATAGAAGGGATAATGTAGCACCCAATATTTTACAAATAAATTTAATGAATGAAACATTGAGTCCCTAAAGAACACCACTTTGTTTTAACCTAGTCGGTAAACAAAATTTTTCCACCTCTCTGATTTATATTTTAATAAACTAACATACAATGTTGCGTTAAGAAAGATATTTAGAGTCTGATTGGATCAAATACAATTTTCGATGAATAATAACTTAACCTTATCAATAGTAACATAAACTTATTAATAATAGTAAATAGTAATAAATATTGAATCATCCAAAAAATTAGAAACATCACCCATGAATTTATAAGTACATTTTTGACATCTTATAAGTGATAAAACGATCATAGTACAAGTATTTTTATTTTTGTGTGTTTTAAATATTTTAATTACAATTTTATGATTAATTTAATAATATAAAATTGAAATTTGTTTCTATAAAATTTAATCCTAAACTGTTATTTTATTGTCTTATGGTTATAAGACAATTTTATGGGACCTTGATTAATTTTTCAAGGTGCTATAAAACGAGTTATAGTTTTAATGTTGTTTTCTCGAATAAGTTATGATTTTTTTAAAATTTAAATTAAAAATATTTTTGAAATTATTTTCGAAAAATGGATTTAATTTTTTAATTCCTCATGTCAAAAAATGGTTGTGGTGAATTTTTGGGATTTTTCTAAAATACATGAATTTTGGGTGAATAGTAAAATACGATAATTTACGATAAATGCTAAATTCATGATTTATTTGGTCATAAGTGACGTAAGGATGATTTAAGCCTAATATGTTCACACTCACATGAAATAATTACTATTAATGGTCACAATAATCAATAAAATTGGTTTTCTTTGGAAAATAATAAAATAATGAGAAAATAATGGGAAAACCCTTCTCTCCTCCACTATAACCCCCCTACCCCCTCTTCTCATCACTGCTCTACACCATAAAGATCCTAAATGGTCTTCCCAAATACCCTTTCCTAGTCACTAACCACATTATGGAGCTATTGTTCTTTCCAAAAGACCAATACCCCTTCCCTTAAAGTGATTCTCAAGGAGGTGGATTCAAGAGGTAAATTTATATTCAATTTATTCCAATTTCATATCAAGTTCTTTTCTATTGTTCTCCTCTCATCACCTCATATGTACAAATGACCATTATAACTCAAGTATCATCTATATATGATAATAATACCATGTTAATTTAATAACCTTCATCAATGTCCTTACTCTCTCTTTTATTTTATAAATGAACTCATCGTCAGTGAGGTTCCAATTTACAGCCTTCGTGGACGACGAAGTTTCGCTCTAAAATTTCCCCTTTAAATAATGGTCATGAAACCCTTTTTATGGTTTAACCAGGATAAAATATATGTATTATAAACTATTTAATATATAGGAACCAGTATATTAACAAAATATTATATCATATGAAGAAACCGGCTTCGAATTTTCAAAATATAGATAAAATAATCTAAGTGATTGTCATTAATATTTCATCGAATTATTTTTCCTCATTCCATGTAAAAAAATGATATAAATGACCATTTAAAACTAAATATATTCATAAATAAGTGTAAATTCAATTATAGAGATTTACATCCATTCCACACAAACTCTATTACTTAAAAACAAGTGAACCGTTTATGTAAATCAAGAAAGAGAACACTCCAGAATGACGGAATTCAACATTATAACTTATCAATAAGGACATAAATGAACTAAAAAAGATTATGATAAAGTAAATAAATATCTAATATGCTAATACTTATTTTATTAATTAGTATAATTTCATATTCCATGACCATAAGGTCAACAACGGAACATTCAGAACAAAGGTAAGGGTTTTCTACCGGAACCTCCATTTTCATTCTGATTACACTTATTCTCTACATAACTCAATTAAATAATTATTTATTCATATTAACTCATCATATATTATGTGATTATTTTCTATATATGTTTACAAACCATAATCCTAGTTTCAGTTATGGGGAGCTATATGTTTTAAAATGATACTTTCAAAAATTAATCCCGTAATGCAAGCTCGATACAAGAGAATTTCTCAAATTCTTACCTATTTTCAAGGGAACTCTGTAATCCATTTTTGGAAACCATTATCTTTATAAAATATCTCAGTTTATTTTTAAAATATTATCTTACTTCAATTAAGGTTTTATACAGATATTTTTCCTAAAGAACTATTCATTTCAAATTAAAAGAGTATTTCTCTCAAGAATTACTCAATGATTTTATAAGAGTATTTTCATCTATTTCAACACTAATTTTGATTACTATGAATTACTGGGATTAATATGTTATGATATAATTAAGCATATTTAACTAAATGGTCAATGATAATTTTAACTTCGGTTGTTCTATTATAAAACCATTCACCTATTTACTCTGAATGGTTAGTGTTTATGCTCAATGTATGGGGAAATTTATTTACATTTCATATATAAGATTCAATATGAATGTATATTTTGTTTATTTTTTTTCCCATTCATATGTGTAATTTATTTTACTTAGTAATTTTTGGGTGGGGCCCTCTATATCCACCTTGTGCATCGGTATGTCTCATGAGACAAACTACGGTCTTGGCATGAGGCCATGACAAAATGGATATATATGGCATTAGCACAAGGCCTTGATAGTATGGTTCTGATGTCCCACATTGGGAATTTCATCATTATAAAATTATTATTGATTGTTCATGTGGTTATACAACTAGTGTAATAACCATGATTATGTTTTATTATGGAATTATTTATTCAGTTCTTATTCCTACCATAATGTTTTCTAGTTCATTTTTAAAGTCACATGTTTTTATTTATTCACAATGCCTAATATTTATGTTTATGATATCTTCTGATGTATTTCTTACCCATAATGGGCATTTAGGTTTCATTTTTTTAAGATATGAATAAGTTATTTATCATTTATTTACAAGGGTAAACTTGTAGTTTTGGATGTCCCAACGAAAACTTATATGTTGTATTTCATTTCAAGTTGTCATGTTGAACTTATGTATGTATATTGTTTCCTAATCTACTAAACTACACAGTCCTTCAGGATGCATTTTCCTTGATTACATTCCAATGTAATAGAATAAGGCACCGACTCTGGAAAGCTGGGGTGAGGTCCTTATAGGGCCAAAGCATGATCATTCAACAACATACCTTTTAGTTCCTAAAAACAATCATCACATTATTTGTTCCAAAATAATTTAACACCATTTCAAGTTAATTTAGTTAGTGGTCTACACTACCGGTAATAGTTTTCTACAAACCACTTGTATTAAACTACAACTCCATGAAAATAATGAATCTTTGTGATATTTATGGGCTTGGAAATTCTTCAACAACTTTTTTTTTCAATGGTAATTTTTATTCTATATTTAGAAACAATATATCCAAGGAATGAAATTTTTTGAAACAAAAATTCACATTTGTTAAATTTCACAACTAATTTCTTTTCATATATTGTTTTCAAAAAAATCATTAGTTTTCTTTCATATTTATCTTTACTTGATATAAAAATATTTCATTAATAAACACAACCACAGACTATTTTAATAACCGATGAAAAAATCTTATCATAAGGTTTTTAAATATAGTAGGTTCGTAAGAAAACCAAATGGCATAACTACAAACTCATACTGACAATATCTAGTATAAAACACTGTTTCCAAAAAAATCATTATTTAATTTCAACTTATGGTACACTAGCCTCTGGTCAACCATCACAAAATACAGATCTCCTAGGATATGATCAAACAAATGATAAATATGAGGAAAATTATACTTTTTTAACACTTATGTTTTCTAAGAACCTATAATCAATGAAAAGTCTCATTGAACCATTTTTCATTTTAACAAAAATTACATGGGCACCCAATGGTGAAGTGCTAGGTCAGATGAAACATTAATCTAATAACTTCTCCAATTTCTCATTCAATTATGAAAAATCAAATTGATTCATTTGATAAGGAGGTTTATTAACAGTCTTATAATTAGGAACTAATTCTACAGTAAACTCAACCTCCTGATTAGGACAAACACTATGAAAATCATCAGTAAATACATCCATGTATTAATTTACTACTAGAACATCACTAATTTGACCATTTTCATTCTTTTCAACTATTTGAGCAAGGTAACTTTGAATTCCACCTCTAATCAATTTCTTATCTTCTTGGTATGTTAGAAAAAGAATTAAATAATTGATAAAAACATTCTTAGTTCTATAATAAATATTTATATGATAAAATAAAATCCAATCTTTACATAACATGATATTAAACATGACTATGGGAAGTTAAAAAATATTTAGAGGAAATACCATCCCACTAATAACAATTGGAATATTCCTATAAATATTGACTTATTTAATGCATCCACTGGACTTTTCAACGAATGTTACATATTACATTCATTAGGAAATATTCCAAATTTATATTAAAATTCCTCAAAAATAAAAGAATGTGAAAAAATATAGTCAAATCCGGTATTAGAATAATTTAAATACTTATGTAACATATATATCACCACTTCTTTGAATGTCCCAACATCAACTGAGTAGTATAAATTGCCTTTTTTACACTTTTCTACTTCTGATCATGATAATATACATCTTATTAAAATAACATAATACATTAAATATCATAATGACTAAAATCAATTAAACTAAAACATATTACCTTTGTATGGATATTAGTTACCCCATTATTCGATTCTATAGGATTATTTTTCTTGAATTCATGGTCCATATGGACAAACATTCAACACTAGTAACACTTCCCTGAATTCATAAGATAATATTTATGGTTCTTCATACCACACATAAAAAAATATGGGAACTTATTTTTCTTACCTCTCTATTTCTTTGTTGTATGTGTCCCCATCACATTTCATCTTGAATGCTTGTTACAATGATCATCACAAGGAACATGAGAGTAAAAAATCTCCCTCCCATATTTTTCAAAATAATAAACTACATTTAAATATATTTTATATTCTCATTCGTCTAAATCTCTTCGTAGACTTAGATTCAATATTAATGAAAACAAATTAATGTTTCTGTCAGTGTCTCAAATTAAATTCATCACATACCAGCCAAATTGTTTTATGTTTTCTTCAAATGAAGATACAAAAATCATTATATTCTTTACTCAATTTGATTAAATATTTTCCAAACCAGAGTTGAATTTTTTTTAGTAAATATTTCTCAAGGAAAATATCCTTCAATGTTTCTCATTACATGTAATAAAGTTCATCTTTATCTATGATATTCCTAACCAATTAAAACCATCGATCATTTTTATCTTAAAAATGATAAATTTAGAGAGTTAAATTTTTAACTTTTGAAAAATTCTACGAAATAAGATATACTCTCCAATGAATTGATCCTTCTATTAGACACCAAAAGTTCAAATGATACACCAAATGATGGGGGAGTTCCCTCATGAAATGATCGAATATATACATATTCCTTCTTTGTATATAAGGTTCCTCTATAGCATGTATACCACCACAATTAATTTCTTGTGTGAACTTATTCATCACTTCACTAAATTTTTCTTCTCCAATTATAATAATCTCATGATGGTGATTTGGAAGGATATCTTCTTCTCGATGCCTTCCCTAGACAGATTCCCTATTTCCCCTGTGGAAAAACATTTTGAACATAAATAATTTAAGCGAAGAAACATTGTAATATTCAAATTCTATATCATTTTAACATGACCATGGGGTAAAATATTTCAAGGGAATACTATTAAGATTATCATAAAAATTAATGTCATCTAAACTGACCATTGATACTAACTCTAATGACCTAGACCTAATAATTACATAAGCTGGATTTTTAAATCAAGAATTAATTCTATAGAACTTGATAATTTTATCAAGTTTAATTTTTTATAAACATAGGTCCTAAATAATACAAATCAAAACAAAAAAAAATACAAGGTGGACCCCTCCATTTAGTATCCATTTTTCACATAATAAACTTTTTAAAATAAAACATGGTTTATATTCTTAAAAAATATTCCCAACTTTCAAATTGACTTCTTCATTTCCATTTCCCATATTAAAACCCTTTAAAAACATTTTAAAATTTGGGATGAGAAGAAAATATCTCATTAAGGGAACTAAAAGAATAGAAAATTATTAGTCTAGTAAAAAAAATGGAAACCTATGAGAATCCTTTTCATAATGAAACAAGATTGTTTACCTAGAAAGGTAATTATTATTCCTTTGAAGTGATCAGTTATTTGAACTTTTGAAAATGAAGGATTTATATGAAAATAGATTAGTATTAATAGAAAACTCATGTTGGTACCTTGGTATATCATCTCATAAAACCCTTAAAGGATCCTTACAATTTATAACAGCCATACATCCAACGTCCAATATAATTATTCAACCAACTTAATCATTACCAAATGCATTGGAGTGTTATTAGGATGAACCCATCCTTTAAGATTTTACAGGATCACCCGATGCTATATTAGAACACCAATTCTATATAATGTTAAAAAACTAAAACATAAAGAGAAATTGTTATCAATTTTAAAAATATTTTAGACTCATATGAAAATAGCATTTAGATATTTAAATACAATTTTCTTTCAAAAACCAATTTTCAAAAAATACACTTCTCTTTTGAAAAACCATATTCATTACAAAAATAACCAAAAAATAAAAAGAAGTTTCTTAGTATAATAAAACATGAAATCTTAAAATGAAATATAGGAATTTAATTATGGCCTTAGTAGAAGAAAAAATATTTATCGTTGTTTACATTAAGAACATAGAATTCCATTTTTTTGCAAAAACATTCTGTTTAAAACATGTAAGAATATTAATTTTTAAACCATTTTAAATAAAAAAAGAACATTATAAATATTTTACATCAATATAAATACATTTTAGAAATCATTTCAAAAATGTGGACACAGATGATAAATAAATTTTGAAGTAAAATATTACAAGATGATTTATTTAGAAAAAAATTATTTTATTACATTGGAAACATTTCAATCATTATATCCATGAAATAATGACATTAAAAAACACTATATACCCTTGTAATAGATAGATAAATTATATAAAATTTCTAATTATAACAACCAATTAAATGAATATTGGTGAATAACATCACACTATTCATCAAAAAATGATATTCAGATGATGCCCTTTACCTTGAATCAAACTTGTTACATGTATTTATCTTACTAAATGATAAACATAAGTTAAATTTTTACTTTATATATAACAATTTTCTAGTTTATTATTTGTTTTATTTATCTTAATATCTTGTTATATTTAATTACTTAATCACTTATGTTTATGTTGGATGTTTCGATGATATTTGGCTTATATAATAAAAAATGACCTAGGTAGGTTGACTGTGGTCAAATATGTTATTATTTAAGAATATAAAAAATAATAATAATTAAATTTCTATCATTTTTATACATATATTTTAATTTTAAATTCGATCATGAATTTTTTTTGACAAATTACCTAACATTAGGATCATAAAGACTATAGGTTATACGTATGTATGATTAATGTTTATATTTTTTAATAATCATTATATAAATAAGTTAAGTGATATTTTATATATAAAAATTATAATAATGTAAGAAATAACATGAAATATAATAATATATACTTATTTTTATTTTCTTATGCGAAAAGAAATCACATCATTTCGAGGAGGTGGTAGTCCACAAATCCATGAACAATATTAAAAAAAATTTAGTGAGTGAAATTGTAATATGGAAAAAGAAATATTATATTAATAGAATGAGAAATATGTCATTAATATCATATATATATATTTCATTTATATCACATATAATAAGTATCTTTACCCTTATTACCTTCCATTAAATTCTTTAGTGAAAAAAAATAACATCGCTTCACGAGGCAGTAGTCTTTCGTACACATGAGTGACGTTATCATATCTCCTATGATATGGAATGTATGAAATTATATATGATATAATGACTCAAGTAGTATTATTATGTTATATATATCATATATATATATATTCTTTATATAAAATATTATTCCCACCCATGAAGGTTGGTAATGAAACAATGAATGACATCATTTCCGAAGGTAGTAGTCCTCTATACACACGAAGGATGATTTCATAAACCATTTGATGGAAGAGAGAAATGATTTAGGTTATTTAAATAAAATAAATACATCTCATCATATTTATTATATTTAGGTTATTATATAAGAATGGTCTAGTAATAATTTTAGGCGGTGTAGAAATAAAAAAAAATAAAAATGATAGTTAATGTTACCTCACCTTCGGGTATCATCTTAAGGTTTGTGCGAAAATCCTTCATATGAAGGATTCTAGAAAAATATAAGATTTTTTAGGTTGAGGGTAGGTAATTTCAGAAGTTATTTGGGTAGGTATTCGCCTAAAAAAAGTTTTTTTAAGGTATGTAATGATGATATTGGGTGGTCTTTTATAATTTTTTGAGAGGACAGACTTGCTATTTTTGAAAAGAATTGATTGATCCCATGTTATTAATATGCTACAAGCTACAAAAAAGGATCATTTGAAAACCTTATCTGTTTAATGGATGAAATATTTTTAGATAATAAATTTTATACAATTTTTTGGTCATTTTTATAGTTATATTTTTTATTTTTACCCTTGGTAATCCCATTTATTCCATAACAAAAATAATTATATTTTACTACTTTCACTATTATTTTTTGTAAAAAATTATGTTGAAATTTTTAGAATTTAAAAATTATTCTGACTAAAAATATGGATTCCATTTTTTAAATTTAAATTTATATATTTTACAAAATTTAATTTAATCATAATCTCATAGGCGTTGAAAGATAGTGGGTTTTTAAGAAGAGTAATTTTTAACAGAAGACGATACTATAATAACTCAATGATTAAAAAATTCATTATTAGAAACTCAATTAATATTTAATGATATATAATCTATAAATTTCATTTAAAAAATTCCCCATTAAAGAATATTTTATTTTATTATCTTTTGAAACAATAATCATTTCAAAATATTTTTTAGATAACCCTATTTTAAATCCAAAATACAAAATTGTACTGAAAAAAATATAATGTTGATTAAGAAGTAATTAAATGGATTAAATATAAATAAATGATAATTGGTAAAATTAAATCATATTCATATTATATTGATACTTATAAATTATATAATTAATTAAAATGAAAATTATTTATACAAAAATTGGTATTCTTTACCATTCATTGTAAAATCAATATTTTCCAAAAAATACCAAAATTCAAATGAAAATAAATTTTTATATTCTGATTTAAAAAAATAAATTCAATTTCAAAAATGTAAAATATAAAATTTAGATATTAAACTTTTAAATATAAGCTTTTATTAAAATTTTTTAATTAAAAACATTTCTGTTTTTGATTAAAAATTACATAATATTTTTAAAACTAACATAACTACATAATACATAATAATAAATATTGAATATATTTTTTTCTATCAATGAATGGGTTATTAAATAAATATTATGGGAATTACACCAACCCATGCCGGTTCCATTGGTTAATAATGAATGTTGGTGTCAACAACCTCCTATGCCAACGGAAAAAGGGAAATAATATGTAATTAAAACTACCTATGTCAGTCTGAAGAAAGTTGTGGTGAAATATAAACTTATATTCCACTATAAAGAAATAAATTTTATTTGGGTTCTAACCACTATATTAAATATGAAAATTTTTATACGGTTATCACATTACCACCTTAGTAATTTTATTTTCAAATATTAGTGAAAATTCATAATGGTATGATGATTGTATCTTATGTCTATATCTTTACACTAATAGATGTTTACTGGAATATGATTCCTGATAATCCTATGATTATATATCTAGAATCATTTAATTTGATTTTGGTAATGGTTTATATCTCTCTATATAGTGACCATTATTTTATATATATATATATTACATATTTTAAGATTAATATTAAATGCATTACACAAACAAATTCCAAGGGACCACAATAGTTTAGTGTCTTTTGAGACATGGTCATTAATTTTAAAATTTTTGTGAAATATGTTCAATATATCAAATAAATATATTATATTATGTTAATCTTTACAAATATACCCTACTTAAAACCTTTATTCATAACCTATTGAAAGGATTCATAAGAAAAAGTTATCTCAGATGCTCTGTAAAGGTAAACATGGGAGATTGGTAAGCATAATATGAATATAAGTGAATGAAAATAAGATAATGGTATATAAAGATCATACATGACTTAAAAAATATCAAAATATTGAGTCAGGACATAAATATTGGTAGTTTATAAGACATGAATGGTAACAAAATCAATGAATAAGATCCCTGAGAACATAATATTGTTATAAGGAATTAAATTCTGGCATACACATAACCTTATAACACTGTGAACATCTGTAAATAGAGACAGTATCACTCATTATGTTAAGTACATGGAAATGGGATACCACATTAACTTGTGTATATAAAACCGTGTCTATAAAAAATACTAGGATGACAAAGGGTAGGACCATGCATAACACTGTAAACATGTAGTCCATATCATTCATATCACTGTGATCATGTAATCAAATTCATGCATAAAAATGTTAATATCTAATTAGTTTCATATAGATAATTATGATCATTTAATCAGGTTGATGAAAAATATATTTACTCATTAGATATGAGACATTATCTAATCCATTAGAGGGAGACATAGGTCCCGCTCATCACATAATGAATATCATACATATGTGTGGTACAAGATCATAAAAAATCATCATATCAAAACCCATGAAAAGAAATGGATTACATAAAAATTTCATCAAAACATAACCTTTGGAAAAGAAACAGTTTCCATGATTATTTAATCCATTCATCATAGAATAAATAATGGAAAATTATCATATTTCATAACAATATATAATGGTAAAACCAATGTAAGAGTAACAATTTTCATAATCATCTTTTCATTATAAATATAAACCATTTGGAACAATTATAGAAATGGTATCCTTGGATCGTATCCCAAGTAAGAAAACGTATAATAAACGGATAACATCTTAGATAGAAAATGTGTCTGAAAAGACACATGGAACATTTCTTTCGGAAAATAACATTTGATTAAAAATTAATTTTCAAAACAAAAAATTCATAAAACATTTTGAAAAATACTTTTCTTTGAAAATAATTGTGAGAAAACAAAATATAATATTTAATAATCATTTAAGTAATTAAATGGGTAAAATATTCATTCTACTAGGAAAAAAACTTTTTAAAACATAAAACATTTTTAAAATCCTCTTCATTTAAAATAACTTTGAAAATATTTAAAGGAATCTTAAAAAATTATTTTAAAAACTTCTTGAGAAAAATATACTTTTCACATGGGGATATTTTTTAAAATAATAATCAATTTTAAACCTCATTTCATTCAAAATAAAATTTTAAAAAATATAAATGAATATTAAAATAAATTACTTTTTATGAATGATGGTAGCTATTTTTATGCTGTACACATTAAAACAATTATTCGTTTCACATTTTTAGTATAAACCAAAAAGATATTATCTGGAAAATGATATGATGGTTACTTTAAAAACATTTTTTATAAATTATAACATGTATTTAAATTTCTTTAATAAGTAATTTTAATAATGTTAATGTATTTTTCAAAATATTTTCTATAAAAAATGGTTTTGGAAGAAACAAGGCCATCGATCGAAAAAATAAATAAAGCACATTTTTCTTAAAAACATTAATTTTAACTCTTGAGTACATAAACTGCGGAAAATGAAAGGAAACATGTATTCTTAAGACTTAACTTGAATAAAATAAAATTAATTATTTCCTTGATAGATTTATCATAATATTTTATCATTGTTAAAAAAATCATAATAAAATTGATAGATGATGAGATTGTGACATTAAACTCTTACCACTTTTGTAATATTTTATTATAAGACCCCGGAAATAGAGGTCATAAAATGGGTATTTAAATGACAATTTTTATTATAATAATCCTAAAAGAAAATCATTATTAGGATATAAACCACATAAAATAAATAGGTTGTGAATATGGCTTGCGTCACACAAATGTAAAAAAAGTGAGACAGAAATCCCTTCAAAATTTTATAATTTATTGAATCATAAGCTCCAATAAATAAAAAACATAAAATGAAAAAGTATATATCATAAATAGAATTATATTTTTTATATAAAATTTCTTATTGAAATTATATATACACCACATAAAATAAAGAAGTGGTCAATTTTCGTTTTTCACCCAAAAATAAAAATGGACTAGAAATCCCTTACTATAAGTCTCGAAATCCTCCGTACACATTCAACCATACTTTATAAAAAATATGGGTTTCATTATAAATGCGTTAAAGAAAAATAAAAATACATATAAAATCATATATGGTCCCATTACAATGTTATAATATTCATTAATTAATAATTCCTTTATAAAATCGTTATTTCTCAGTGGTAACTATTTCATTTTTGTGGGGAGTTATAGTTTAGTCGTTCCAATTTTTGTACTTTGATCCTCATTAATTCATATATTAAACATTATATATGACATTAATATCATATATGTTAATTATATAAATATTTATATTCATAAAAAAAGATAGAGATAAAAAATATATTAAATGCACCATTCAAGGTGACAGTAGGTCGTATGTACACATGAACGTTGTTCCAATCTATTAACGGATGGAATGAAAGTAAAGTAACTAATTACATGACTTTATAAAAACATAATTGTTTCATATATTTGATATATTTTTATTATCATATCTATATTATCTTCCATGTAAATCATTAGGGTGAACGAATCATGTCAATTCGTAAGGTTGTAGTCTACTGTATACACGAGGGATGATGACGTATCCCCCAAAAATGGATATAATAGGGGTATATGTGATATTATACTTATATAAGATAAATTATTCAAAAAATATTACATACCTACAGTAAATCAATAATTACAGGCAACCATGTGAGTTGGTGATGTGAAATTAATTACGTTTGTTCACGAGGCGGTAGTCCACTGTGCACACGATAAACGGTTTCATTTCTAATTTGAGGAAAGAGGAGTTAGATATAGGTTATTACATTAACATAATAACATATCAGTATATATTAGATACCGATTTAATTTTATTGTAATTTTTAATAAAAAGTTAAATTTGTAAAAATATGAATGAAAAAGAAGGAGCTTCGTGAAGAAATATACCTTCTCTTAGAATCTCCTCGTTGGGATCTCTTATTAAGGACCCTAGTGTTGTTCTTTGTGGTGGGCCAAAATCTTTAAGAAATGGATAATAAAATTGTAGACGGATTTTTTACTAATTTGGAAAAAAATATGTATTTATATGTGTCACTATGTAGAGGGTTTCGGTGGCCTTTTATTAGGGGGAAAGGAACCCAATTGGAAACTACATAGAAATTTCCCAACATTATCCAATATTAAAAGGTCATCTTGAAGAAAAAACATTCAAAATGATGGTAGATTCTATAAAATTAAGGAGAATATTGTAATATTTCCATATATGAGTAATTTTACTTGTTTTATAGTCATTTTATCCCCTATCATCTTCATTTAACCATCGGAAAATGAGTTTTTACCTCAACCACATTAATTAATTTTTTACATTTTAAACTATAAATTTTTTCAAAAAAAAAATTTAGCTTGTTATATAATATAAATTATGATGATTATAAATATGTAATAAATTTTTAAATGTTAAATTAATATTATTGTAAAATTTTAAATTAATTTTAATCCCTAAAATGCTATAAGAATATGGGTTTTCAAGAAGAAAATGTTAAAAAGTTTACATTGTTGAAAAATTTAAAATGAAATTGATTACAATGACCTAATAGGAATATTTGAAATATAACTTAATTAATTTTACACTTTAAAATACTAAAATTTTATTTAAGATAATAACTAATTAAAATGAAACAGTTGTTTTCAATTAAAATTCTGTATTTTCACTATTCATTATAAAATTATTCATTACAAAAAATTATCAAATATTTATGTTTCTCTAATTTTGACATGTTGATTTAAAAAATATAAATTATTTTTCCAAATAAATTTTATATGTTTAAAAATATAATTTTCAAACTATATACACAAAAATGTGACAAAACTTCTTTTTATAAATTACTCTTTTAAGCATTAAATTTGTTTTATATATATATATATTCTAGAATAAAAAGAATATTAATGTTAAGAATTTTATTGAATATATAATATAAAAATTTAATTAAATTCATTCACCAAAATATATTTTGTGGATTTACTAATTTAAATCACATTTTTTGTATAAAATAGTTTTCAATAAAAATATTTCCTATATTTTCAATTTTATAATATAATTAATTGGTGAAAAATGAATTAATTTTAAATAAATGTTTAAAAATTATATTTTAATAGTTTAGTTAATGTTATTAATACACAAAATTCCAATTGATTTGAGATAACTATCATTTAAAATAATAATATTTTCCTAACATTTCATGTTTTTTAAACTCCACGTTCTTGGAAACACAATGAAATATCAGTGTTATGTGTAACGAAATATAAACCCAAGGTTTTGTGTATTGAAATATATGAAAAAGATTTAATTTATTTAAAAAAATATTTTAAATCTATCTCAGGTCCCAATATATTTCTTCCTACAACATCAATATAGTATGTTGTATTTCTACACATCTCTCCATTAATGGATTCATAATGATCCATCTAAATTATCTATTAAAAGACATTATTGTAATAGAACTCAACTCGAGGAAGGTGTTGATCCCAACCACCATTGAAATCCATAGAACAAGATCTTTTCATTTCCTATACAGTTTTAATTTTTCTCTTAGACTACCCATTTGTGTGAGGATGATACAAAGTGTTGAAACTCAACTCCGTATCAATTTCCTAATGAAGATATCGTCAAAACAACAAGGTAAGTATTATATCCCAGTCAAATGAAAATGATTGTGGTAATCCTTGAAATCTTACCTCTTCCATAATATATATTTTGTTGATCTGATCTATATATAAGTTTTATCTTATACTAATTATGTTTACTAACTTCATCAAGTGATGGACTTCAACCCATAATTACCTCCACAACAATGAGAAGATAATCCTTAAAACATATCAGTACCTTTAATAGTATGTCATCAAAGAGTAAATTAATTCCTTTTCAAATAACTTTTTTACTAAAACATATAAAAAACTAAAGGGTGGTTATACAATAAATTTCTTCCAAAATGTAAATAATCTTAATAAACTCCCATCACATAAAAAATCAGGAGGGGTCTAATATATTTTACTTATGATCATGCTTAAACATATAAACTCATGATGGAATCGATAACTATTCAGTTAATATTAGATGTATTTATATATGTTTCCAAAAATAACATAATCCTTAGACGGTTCATTACTTTTAAAATCCATAAACCATTGGGAAAAATACTTCTACAACATAATATATGAATCACAATACATAAATACTTCAATCCATCCACATCAATGATTTTCATGAAATAGGTCCTTACATGTTCTATAAGTTAATTCTTGTACCATGGAATTGAGTTGGACATTTACCATGTTCCCCACACATAATACATTGATCTGCTAAAAAATAAATCAATTCCCTTCTTTTCCACAATGATACTATCTTCCCCTCTATTTGATATATTCTTTTAGGTTATTCTTCCAAACATCTCGACATATAGGAAACAAAATATTATTTCCTCTGTATTCCTAAATATAGTATCTTCTGTGAAAGTTCATCCTCCTATTACATTATTATTTTGGAATCTCAGGAAATATCATGTTTTAATCATATATTGCCATATCATATTCGTAATAATAACAATATCTTTCTCTCAAGTCAACATCTGATTTTTTTATGATAGTCACCATATTTTCTATCAGTTTTAATTCTAGCATGATTCCTTCTAGTTCCATCCATTGATAGAAAATTAAAATTGTAGTGTGAGGACAACAATAAAAGTGGAAAACCACATAACCATGAAAAAAGCTTATAGTATGTCTACCTCATGAAACATTCTTTTCAATATATTGGGCCTTTTGTTTATCCAAGGTTATTCATATTCATCGTCTATTTAAATCCATCATCATGGCTCAAAATGAGTTTGTGAATATCTAAACCATTTATCCCAAGAGTTTCAAACTAGGTGTGTCATAAGGGCCATTGTTTTGCACCAGGTTATGATTGAGTCCAACCAAATGGTATTTTTTGGAGTTGTTACCCCTTGGAACCTCTGTTCCATATCCATATCAACATGTAATATCTAGAACAATTGTAATTTATTAGAAACCACTTTCTCAATCCAACTACCAAAATCAGAAGACATTTTCCTATACGTTCACTCTCCCTTAGAATAATCTTTATAGAGAAGACAGGAAATATCCATTGAAAGATCCCTAATGATCTTAATAATGTTTTCCCATCCCAGTTTCCAAATATTACTTTAGCCTTTACTTTAATACAAACTACAGTGATCTCGCACTCTCATATCTAGATATTTCATATTTTTAGATGAATATTCAATAAAATACACAAACACTTACCTTGAGACCGTATTGGTTCAATGAATTTGAAGACTATGTAAAAACATAGTCTAATTTGGTGGCATATCTTCAACATATATCATAATTATCTTCTCTTCAATTTATCTTCATTAACATATCCTACTTAAAACTTTTATTGAAAAACTATTTAATGTAAACATAAGTATGGGGAGACCATATTTTCTGTAAGGGAAAAAAGGGATATACACAAGTATGACATGAACAAAATGGAATGAGAAAATATCTATAAAATATAAAAACCATTACTCATATATAAATGTTTAGAATCTTGATTCATGGAATGTAGATTGGAAGTTAATAGAAAATTAACCATAGGGAAATCAATGAACATGACCCTAGAAAGCATAGAATTTTTAATAGGCATAAAATTTGGCATAAAAATAATATTATAACATTGTGAACATGTATAAATTAAATATAGGTTTACTCATTAAGGTAAGGGAATGAAAGTTTTACCTCATAAAAAATTATGTACAATCAATCATGTCCATGCATAACATTATTAACTTGAAGGATATGTCCAGACATAAAAATTATTTACATGTAACGACTTTCACACATAAAATTGTGATATGAAATTAGGGTCACACATAAAATTATGAACATGTAATCATATTGATACATATCGTATTTCACATATATATCCTCCATTAACAAATAAATTGGAGGGATATATAGGTCCTACAAATCGCATAATGAAAATCAAACATATATGTTCCACCAGATCATGAATCATGAATCATATCAGAATAAATGAAAATAAATTAGTTACATAAATATTTCATCATAGTATGAATTATGGAAATGAAATTGGATTCATAATCATTTCATTATTTCATCATAAAATTACCTATGTAAAATAAGTGGTTTCCATAATAATTTGATCATGATAAAACCCATGGAAGAGTAATGGGATTCAAAATCATCTATTCTTCCTAAAAATAAACAATTTAGGGAAATAATATGTATGTAATCCTTGGTTAATATCCCTTCTAATGAAAAAGTATCATCAAAGGATATTACCATAGATGGAAAATTAATTTGTAAATACACTTCAAACGTTTTTTTGGGGAAATTAAAATTAAATTGAAAATAAATTATTGAAACTAAAAATTCATTAGTCATTTATAAAATCAATTTCATTGAGAATAAGATTGAAAATAAATAATGGATGATTTAGAATTATTTTAATCCATTTCAAAAAAATATCATTTCCTCATAGAAAACACTTTTCAAAAAATTAATCATTTTCAAAATAAATTACATTTAAAATAACCTTGAGATTTTATAAAGGAATGTTTCTAAACCATTCAAGACATTACGTGTGGAAAATACACTTTCCACTGGAAAAAAATTCTAAAAATATATTAAAATTTGAAAGTATTTTTCATTGAAAACAACCATAAAAAATTATGAAGTAATTTGCAAAGATAATAATTTTAATAATGGAGTGAAATTTTGTTCATTTTGTAGAATTTAATAGAAATATTACAGTAAAAGTTTTAATAAAAAGAAAAATGATAATTATTTAGAATATAATATTAACATTCCTTTGAAAATAATTTTAAAAATGAAAAAATTATATAAAAATTTCTATATTAAATTATTTTATGAAGTTTAGAAAAAAATTGTACAAATAAAAGAATTTTTTTAGGAAAAGGGGTTTTCAACCAAATGATAAATAAACTAATTTTCTAAAAAAACATTCATTTGAACTCTGAAGTACGTAAGGAGAGAAAAATGATGGGAAACAATTTATTTTAATGTCATAAAAAATAATAAAATTCATGAGTTTCTTGATATAAGGATAAAAATATTTTATCATTACAAGGAGAGTCTTAAAAATTCCTAATAAACTATGAGATTGTAACATAAAACTCTTACCACCTTGGTAACATTGAATCGTAAGACCCATGAAATAGAGATCCTATAATGGATATGTAAATCCCAAAATATTTATCTATATTAATCATCAAATAAAATAATTTTCAAAATATAAACCACCTAAAATAATACATTTTTAATATGTAATATGACTCAAAATATTAAAAAGTAAGGCATAAATCGCTCACCACATTTTTTATAAATTGAATTGTAATCCCCAACAATGAATAATATAAAATTAAACCATAATTATCATAAAAATAAGGATATTGATGATGTAAAATTTCAAAATGTAATTTCATATACACAAAACAAAATAATTGATCGATGAATTTTCTACTATCAAATAGAAATGAAAGAGACATTAGAAATCCTTTACCGTAAGTCTTGAAGTCCTTCGTATATGTTCGAACCCCCTGTATAAAAAATATAATTTTATTATAAATATATTATAAAATCATAAAAATACTTATAATATCTTATATATAATTCTCTTATAAAATTTGAACACCTATTTATTAATAGTTCTATTCTAAAATATTTTTCCCTAATTGTTTACTATTTTGTTTTTCATGAGAATTTTGGTTCATTAGTTCTAATTCATGTAAATTGATCATAATTAAATAATATATAGAATGTTAAATATGACATTAATATCATATATTTTCATTGTATACATATTTATATTTCTTTAAAAAAAATTAGAGATAGAAATATGAAATTCCCTATTGTAACACCCCAGGTAAATAAAGAATATTACATTTTCATATTTATCTATATTTGTGAATAAAATATTAATATCACTTTAAAGGGGAAGCTATGCTCGATGGCGTACCCAACATGCAACAACGAGTTTTTTTGGAAATCTTACGTTGCACTCTAATAATAAAATAACATTATTTTAAATGGTAGTTAACATGTAGCCGTTGTATTGGCGGGAATGGATAGAAATAACTAAAATATGATTATACATGTTTTTAAATGTTTTTACACTTATCCAATAAAAGATAAAGGCTTAAAATACGGAAAGAATTCAATTTTAGGCGTATATGCCCTAGTTTTCACTAAAGGTTCACTTATCGCCTTTTGATGGAGAACCATCATTAAATATAATTCTGTTCACTCTTATAAATTATTTTGGACCAAATAAAACTCTTCTTAAGAATTGGGACATCAAAATTTACTTTGTGTAAATTTTTGGTATCTTTCCGATAAAGTTTATTTTTTAATGAATAGTGTAAAATGTTGTATTTTAATTCAAAAACTCTTTTTAATCTAATTTATTTATATGATTAGATTATCTTTTTAATTGGTTTTTAAGGGAAATTAGAATATATTTTTACCATTAAATCCAATAGTGGTCGTTGGAATTAATTTCACTTTGAAATCGGACTTAAACTAGTGTTAATCTTTTGGTACTTATTATTTCATAAAAACACGCTATTTGTTATGACAACATGAATTAATTATTAAATTAATTAATTTGACTTATATGCTTTGAATTTTGTAAAATAGACTTCATTTTTGAATTCGGAATATCAAATATAGCTTAGGGTGATTTTTTTGGTAATTTTCTGAAAAACTTCAATTTTTGATGAATAGTGAAACCACTAAGTGGTACTTATAAAAACTGATTTTTCCGCTTAAATGAAATTTTTCCATCTTTGTGTTTTGAATTTCAAAAATCCGACATACATGGTTGTCATTAAGAAGTAAAATGTGGTTCAATGGGATAAAAATAATTTTTTGGGGAATAGTAACTTATTAAGTTTTTAATCGCGATTAGAGGTAATTAGTGTAGTTTAAGGTAAAAATAATGTTTTAATAATATTAAATGAACATGAAACATGTCCTAACCTCATTGGATGTGTCATGGCCGACCAAGAAAACCCATGGGTCAACTTGGGGACCCCATGGAGCCACTTTGGTTGGAAAATGACATAAATATCTTTTTATTTAATGTTAAAGTAAAAATAACACAAACATGACATGTTTTACTAAAACAACTGTTACATGGGGTTATACAATTCAGATTTTTGATTATAAATAGTAATTGGAAAGATAAAACGATTTCCTAAATCATGATAGTTTTTTTATAATTTTTAGAAACTAAATAAATTAAATTATTTATGACATCATGATGATGCAGCAATGACCTCATTATTTAACGATTTAAATAAAATGGAAAGATAATGTAAAATATAAGACCTACACATGTCAAAAACCAATTGGATGGGTGGATTTCTAAACCTTATCACCTTATCCTCGAATTATATCAATATGGGACCCTTTAAATCCGAAACTCATTTTCAAATAATGTAATATTTCTTTACTTTCCAAAAGTGCCCCTCCTCTCCTCTTATAAAAGGCCCCCACCTCTACCTCTTTTCACAAACATCCAAAGCCTTTGGCTCGGCCAAACCCTACCCATTTTGTCTCTTCACTTACCTCCCTTAATACTTAAAGCCTAAATTTGGGCAGAATACTTCCCAAGGAAGCTTTTGAGCTCAAACCAAAGGGAGTTACCCGATTTTAAGGTAAAGTCTTCACTTGAGTCCGTTGTTTTATTTTGCTTCTCCAACTCCCTAAACTCTTTTTATTCTTTTCTTTTGTAACAACTCCAGTATACTCAATATACTAGGATGTTTTTATAAGAAGTATTCGAGCTACACTTACACACACCTAAATCTAATGGTTAAAGAACATACTGTTTCCGTGGATGGCGAATTTCTGCCTCACGAAACGATGATTGTTCAACACTCATATAACACCTTCAAAGGTGGCCATTAAGATGTAACTATATTTATATATGATATATAATATGTTTATGTTTTACTTATTCTTCTGTATTTTTCATTTGTGTCTTACCTTTAGGGCTTCTATTATGGGTATACGCGATATCTTCATTTTAGGAAGTGCGGACTACCGCCCCCTCAAAGTGATGTGATTCGTTAATGCCATACGTGGGACGTATAAAGGATGGATTTAATGTTATTATATATGATTTTATACTGGAATTATTATATAACTATATATAATTATTATTTCTTTCCATTAAAGTATGAAATAGAAATGGAAGTAGCGTTCATGCGTTCGTACAGCTTACCGTCTCCATGAACGGTACATTTCATTTCTTATCTCAAAATATTATGTACTATTATAAGTACATATATATAATGGATATATATAATTTATGATACATCTAAATTATTAATATAATTATGGAATTAAAATATACATACCTCTCATATAGTTTTAATTCCATTAATACAACATAGAAATGAACGTAGCGTTCATGCGTATGTACGGCTTACCGTCTCCATGAACGGTGCATTTCATTTCTTTCCTCTAAATGATTATGTGATATTATAAATACATGTATATTCTGGATATATATAATATATATTATATCCAAATCAGTAATGTCATTTTGGATATAAATAACCTTTGACCACACTAACAACATGTAATTGTAAGAAGTCCACTTTCGACTTAAGAACCAAATATCGACAAAACAATCATTATTAACTTAATGATTACATAATGTTTATAACATGGAAATAAGTGATATAAAAGGAATAATAAGCTTGAAAAAGGTTCTTAATCAACTAGAAATTAACTCAAGTTTATTATTCAGGATGTTAAAGAACGAACAAGACAAGTTGGACCCGAGGTAAGGGATCTTACTCCTCTATTTCTTTTTAAGTATACTCTTTTATGTCATTCCCTCCAAAGCTCATATTTCTTGTTATTGTGATGTTATTTTATATTAAAATTACTGTAATTTTTATGTTCATGTGATGAGAGACCCTATTCTCTCTCATCAATCCATTTTGGAAGTTTTGAGTGGCACCGTTAGGCTGCCGAAGTTTCGTAAGAGATCTAACCTCTCTCTTTCTTTTTAGGTACTCCCCTTTATGTCACTTCTTTTAAGCTACTATTTGTTATGATGGGGGATGTTCTTTCATATTCCTCTTTCTGTACATTTTGTTGTAATGTGATTAGATACCCTATTTGATCTCATCAATCCATTTTTGGAAGTTTTAAGTGGCGCCGTTAGGCTGCCGAGTTTTCGTAAAGTGATTTTTCATCTCAATTTTATTCCCGTAAGATTTATGCTACATTTGCCACAATTTCCTTTGAGTGGTGTATGTACTGACCATTATTTTACTCATTGTTTAATATTCTTTCATTTATGAGTATTTACATCAATGATGTATTGTCCTTCTTTCACGGTACCCAAGTCGGTAAGGGAACCTTTCACCCTCCTTTTTTTTAAAAAGACTTCTTTTGTTGGGTCTTTTAATTTACATATTGATATGTTGGGATATGTTCTCATATATCCTTATTGATGTAAATTTTATGTCCAAGTGATGAGATACACCTTTTATCTCTCATCAACTCATTTTGATGTGATGCCGTTAGGCTGTCAAGGGACCTTCTTAACCCAATTTCGATTTCTTTGGGTTCGACATGTAGTTATTGAATATGTCATCCTTTGAATATGTGTGAATGACCTTTGATTATTTTACACTTAATATCCACTTATATTTGGTGTATTCATTTTTCACACATAATTATGTAATTGATTTATCCTTAAACCAAGGATATCGTCTTTGTAAGGGACTTCGTCTCAATCTCCTTTCATTGAGGCATATTTCGTTTTATACACAACTTTATTTTATACGGTGTATAAACTCCTTTGACTTTGAATTTTATACAAAAGGAATCTTTTTCTACGAATCGTTTTACAAAACGACAAAAAGGAATATTTCTTTTAACGTACGCGGCGACAACGACCTTTTCCGCCGCCGCGAGTATTATTTGGTCTTTGGCTTTCTCAACAAGCCGTAATGTTTTTAGAATAAAATAAATACCATATACTCTTTTATGTATTTTGGTATTGAAAATGGTTTTGAAAAAGGATTTATTATGTCAATATATTTATGATATATTGTGATTGAAATGTGGAAATGTTATCATTCCTTTATATTGGTTTTATGTTTTATGATTTTATACTGGTACTTGGACATTTTAACGGGTGGTTACGTTATAAACCATATGACGGGTGGTGCCGTGAATACCAGGATGGGTGGTTACGTTATAACCTCCCATGCATTGGGTATGGAAGTCGGCCGTATGGCTATTCCATTAAGTATGTATGGAAATTGGCCGTATGGCTATTCCATTAAGTGATATGTGTGGAAGTCGACCGTATGGTTATTCCACTTAAGTATGTTTATGTCCCAAGTTACCTTTATATATGTTATGTGTTCTTTTTATGGATTTTATGGTAATACTTTGGTTACAAAAGGGTAGGTAATGATATTTTATTCAGTGAAGAGTTTTACTACTTCATAAAGGTGAAAAGTATTACTTTGATAAAGTATACATGGTTTAATTTTTGTTTTGATAAACTAACAGTGTTTATTCTTTGTGTTTCCCTTACTGAGTTTTTATGCTCATCCCAAGTTTTTGAAATGTTTTTCACAGGACTTAGCGTGGAATAGGGTCAAGGATGGGATCAAGGAAAATTAATGCTACCTAAAACATGAAACTAGACATGTTTCTTTTTAAGAGTATTTATTTTATGGAAATTTAGAAGAATAGACTACTTTGTAATCTTTTGAGATGTAATAGTTATGTCCTAATTTTCTAAAACTCTAAACCTGAAAAGATCCTCAATGTGAATTATTCATTTAATTCAATTTTAAGTAAGGTTTAAGGCTGGGGCCTTATAGTTGGTATCAAAGGTCGGTTTAGATAACTTTAGAGGTTAGGGTATTCTTTAAGCATAAGTGACATTACCATAATGGTTAGGATTTTAGAAAGAGTCCTAGTTTTAGATAAAGTGAATGAGTAAGTATATCTTAGTGTTTATCTTCCTCATTAGTTCATGATGGTTATGTTGATATACTCACACTGACCTTTTTGGTTTTAGTAAATGGCTGGATCTAGTAGGAACCAAAGTGACAATGGGTTTGAAGGAAACTATGGTGGTTCTCTGATTAAGATACTGGATGAGATGGGGGATTCAATGAGGAATCTCATAGTTGTTCTAAACCAACTATCAAGGAGTCATGATCATCCACTTCAACCTTGGCGAGTTCTCTAATGCATCATGTACGAGATGACCAACTCGATGTGGAAATTCAGGTAATAATTATTAAGGTAACCATTAGGGTTTATATGATCCTTAATTTTTGGTAATTATGGGTTACTCTGTGATATGATAGAAAACGAAAGGAATGAGATAAACTTGAGGTTAAAATATGTTATGATTATTCTTGAAGATTTTATCTCATTTTGGGGAATGTTTTAAGAATTATATAGTTTTTGAAAAAGGACAACACACAGACCGTGTGACAACACGTCGCGTCAGACAAAGCTGCGGGAATCGAACCCACAACCAAAGTGCGACTGGTATTTATCGCCTACCACTAGACTACGTGAAGTCCCTGGTTAGTTTGACTGATTCTTTCAAGTTATATGATTTTATGAATTAAGAGTAAGTTGATTTTGGGTTATTTATGAAAATGATTAACCTATCATGGAGGATATGTGATTAGGTTAATTACTTTTCAATACGAGACTTTAGGAGCAACTGATGTTGTTTGGAGATAAATGTTACGATTTAACTTGGTAGACAATGTGACTAAATCCTTAAAATATTTGGGTTTCAATCTTAGTTTGGTTTACTTTGAAGAATTTTATGGACAAATGGTCCTCGTTGAACTTTGGGTTTTGTTGGACAAATTTTGGAGATTAAGAATAGATTTTCTTTTTATAAAGGGTTATCCTTTTCGGGATTATCTGATCTTGTACTAGCCCTTTTTGTTTTGGTTTTGGTTAAAGTCTAAAGACATGGGAAGTATATAGTTCTCTTTTTTGGATTAGTTTATTCTCTAGAAGTTGATTATAGTACTCTTAATGTGAACAAGTCTTCCTAAATACTCATCTTTTGGAGAAAATATGAGTTTGTGTAAGGAATCTAACAAAAGTTGAAAGTCAACATGATAAGTGATTATGTTTCCTTATGAATAAATTCCTCAATAAAAAGTAACTTAAAACAAAAATGTTGTCTATTAACTTTTCCTACTGGGGAATCGAATACCGTTTAACCCATCACAAGTTTGTGATTTTCTCGTAGTTAACTTTCTCCTAAACATGTTTTCTATCACTCTCCATCAGAACATGACCCTTGGTTTTTTCCTCCATGTCCATATTTTCATACTTGGAATCCTAGTATGGGTTAACTCGGGTGACATTTGTACTTATCTTCCTTTATTTTAAAGTGATTGTTTTACCGACTCTTGTTCCGATGTGGGACTTTCAAGGATGTTTCCAAGCGCAATTTTAAAATTGCGAGGACGCAATTCCCAAAAGGGGGGAAGGATGTAACACCCCAGGTAAATAAAGAATATGACATTTTCATATTTATCTATATTTGTGAATAAAATATTAATATCACTTTAAAGGGGACTCTATGCTCGATGGCATACCCAACATGCAACAACGAGTTTTTTTGGAAATCTTACGTTGCACTCTAATAATAAAATAATATTATTTTAAATGGTAGTTAACATGTAGCCGTTGTATTGGCGGGAATGGATATAAATAACTAAAATATGATTATACATTTTTTTAAATGTTTTTACACTTATCCAATAAAAGATAAAGGCTTAAAATACGGAAAGAATTCAATTTTAGGCGTATATGCCTTAGTTTTCACTAAAGGTTCACTTATCGCCTTTTGATGGAGAACCATCATTAAATATAATTTTGTTCACTCTTATACATTATTTTGGACCAAATAAAACTCTTCTTAAGAAATGGGACATAAAAATTTACTTAGTGTAAATTTTTGGTATCTTTCCGATAAAGTTCATTTTTTAATGAATAGTGTAAAATGTTGTATTTTAATTCAAAACCTCTTTTTAATCTAATTTATTTATATGATAAGATTATCTTTTTAATTGGTTTTAAAGTGAAATTATAATATATTTTTACCATTAAATCCAATAGTGGTCGTTGGAATTAATTTCACTTTAAAATAAGACTTAAACTAGTGTCAATCTTTTGATACTTATTGTTTCATAAACACACGCTATTTGTTATGACAACGGGAATTAATTATTAAATTAATTAATTTGACTTATATGTTTTGAATTTTGTAAAATAGACTTCATTTTTTAATTCAGAATATCAAATATAGCTTAGGGTTATTTTTTGGTAATTTTCTGAAAAACTTCAATTTTTGATGAATAGTGAAACCACTAAGTGGTACTTATAAAAACTGATTTTTCCGCTTAAATGAAATTTTGCCATCTTTGTGTTTTGAATTTAAAAAATCCGACATACATGGTTGTCATTAAGAAGTAAAATGTGGTTCAATGGGATAAAAATAATTTTTTGGTGAATAGTAACTTATTAAGTTTTTAATCGCGATTAGAGGTAATTAGTGTAGTTTAAGGTAAAAATAATGTTTTAATAATATTAAATGAACTTGACACATGTCCTAACCTCATTGGATGTGTCATGGCCGACCAAGAAAACCCATGGGTCAACTTGGGGACCCCATGGAGCCACTTTGGTTGGAAAATGACATAAATATATTTTTATTTAATGTTAAAGTAAAAATAACACAAACATGACATGTTTTACTAAAACAATTGTTAATGGGGTTATACAATTCATATTTTTGATTATAAATAGTCATTGGAATGATAAAAAGATTTACTAAATCATGATAGTTTTTTTATAATTTTTAGACACTAAATAAATTAAATTATTTATGACATCATGATGATGCAGCGATGACCTCATTATTTAACGATTTAAATAAAATGGAAAGATAATGTAAAATCTAAGAACTATTGTCTAAAACCAATTGGATGGGTGGATTTATAAACCTTATCACCTTATCCTCGAATTATATAAATATGGGACCCTTTAAATCCGAAAATCATTTTCAAATAAAGTAATATTTCTTTACTTTCCAAAAGTGCCCCTCCTCTCCTCTTATAAAAGGCCCCCACCTCTACCTCTTTTCCCAAACTTCCAAAGCCTTTGGCTCGGCCAAAACCTACCCATTTTGTCTCTCCACTTACCTCCCTTACTACGTAAAGCCCCAATTTGGGCAGAATACTTCCCAAGGAATCCTTTGAGCTCAAACCAAAGGGAGTTACCCGATTTTAAGGTAAAGTCTTCACTTGAGTCCGTTGTTTTATTTTGCTTCTCCAACTCTCTAAACTCTTTTTATTATTTTCTTTTGTAACAACTACAGTTTCCTCAATATACTATGATGTTGTTATAATAAGTATTCGAGCTACACATACACACACCTAAATCTAATGGTTAAAGAACATACTGTTTCCGTGGATGGCGAATTTCTGCCTCACGAAACGATGATTGTTCAACACTCATATAACCCCTTCAAAGGTGGCCATTAAGATGTCACTATATTTATATATGATATATAATATGTTTATGTTTTACTTATGCTTCTGTATTTTTCATTTGTGGCTTACCGTTATGGCTTCCATTATGGGTATACGCGATATCTTCATTTTAGGAAGTGCGGACTACCGCCCCCTCAAAGTGATTTGATTCGTTAATGCCATACGTGGGACGTATAAAGGATGGATTTAATGTTATTATATATGATTTTATACTGGAATTATTATATAACTATATATAATTATTATTTCTTTCCATTAAAGTATGAAATAGAAATGGAAGTAGCGTTCATGCGTACGTACGGCTTACCGTCTCCATGAACGGTACATTTCATTTCTTATCTCAAAATATTATGTAATATTATAAGTACATATATATAATGGATATATATTATTTATGATACATCTAAATGATTAATATAATTCTGGAATTAAAATATACATACCTCTCATATAGTTTTAATTCCATTAATACAACATAGAAATGAAAGTAGCGTTCATGAGTACGTACGGCTTACTGTCTCCATGAACGGTGCATTTCATTTCATTCCTCTAAATGATTATGTGATATTATAAATACATGTATATTCTGGATATATATAATATATTAGATATCCAAATCAGTAATGTCATTTTGGATATAAAGAACCTTTGACCACACGAACAACATGTAATTGTAAGAAGTCCACTTTCGACTTAAGAACCAAATATCGACAAAACAATCATTATTAACTTAATGATTACATAATGTTTATAACATGGAAATAAGTGATATAAAAGGAATAATAAGCTTGAAAAAGGTTCTTAATCAACTATAAATTAAGTCAAGTATATTATTCAGGATGTTAAAGAACGAACAAGACAAGTTGGACCCGATGTAAGGGATCTTACTCCTCTATTTCTTTTTAAGTATACTCTTTTATGTCATTCCCTCTAAAGCTCATCTTTCTTGTTATTGTGATGTTATTTTATATTAAAATTACTGTAATTTTTATGTTCATGTGATGAGAGACCCTATTCTCTCTCGTCAATCCATTTTCGATGTTTTGAGTGGCGCCGTTAGGCTGCCGAATTTTCGTAAGAGATCTAACCTCTCTCTTTCTTTTTAGGTACTCCCCTTTATGTCACTTCTTTTAAGCTCCTATTTGTTATGATGGGGGATGTTATTTCATATTCCTATTTCTGTAAATTTTTTTGTAATGTGATGAGATACCCTATTTGATCTCATCAATCCATTTTTGGAAGTTTTAAGTGGCGCCGTTAGGCTGCCAAGTTTTCGTAAAGTGATTTTTCATCTCACTTTTATTCCCGTAAGATTTATGCTACATTTGCCACAATTTCCTTTGAGTGGTGCATTTACTGACCATTATTTTACTCATTGTGTAATATTCTTTCATTTATGAGTATTTACATCAATGATGTATTGTCCTTCTTTCACGGGGTGTATGTTTAGAAAGATACCAAAGTCAGTAAGGGAACCTTTCACCCTCCTTTTTTTAAAAAGACTTCTTTTGTTGGGTCTTTTAATTTACATATTGATATGTTGGGATATGTTCTCATATATCCTTATTGATGTAAATTTTATTTCCAAGTGATGAGATACACCTTTTATCTCTCATCAACTCATTTTTATGTGACGCCGTTAGGCTGTCAAGGGACCTTCTTAACCCAATTTCGATTTCTTTGGGTTCGACATGTAGTTATTGAATATGTCATCCTTTGAATATGTGTGAATGATATTTGATTATTTTAAACTTAATATCCACTTATATTTGGTGTATTCATTTGTCACACATAATTATGTAATTGATTTATCCTTAAACCAAGGGTACCGTCTTTGTAAGGGACTTCGTCTCAATCTCCTTTCATTGAGGCATATTTCGTTTTATACACAACTTTATTTTATACGGTGTATAAACTCCTTTGACTTTTACTTTTATACAAAAGGAATCTTTTTCTACGAAGCGTTTTACAAAACGACAAAAAGGAATATTTCTTTTAACGTACGCGGCGACAATGACCTTTTCCGCTGCTGCGAGTATTATTTGGTCTTTGGATTTCTCAACAAGCCGTAATGTTTTTAGAATAAAATAAATACCATATACTCTTTTATGTATTTTGGTATTGAAAATGGTTTTGAAAAAGGATTCTATTATGTCAATATATTTATGATATATTGTGATTGAAATGTGTAAATGTTATCATTCCTTTATATTGGTTTTATGTTTTATGATTTTATACTGGTACTTGGACATTTTAACTGGTGGTTACGTTATAAACCATATAACGGGTGGTGCCATGAATACCAGGACAGGTGGTTACGTTATAACCTCCAATGCATTGGGTATGGAAGTCGGTCATATGGCTATTCCATTAAGTATGTATGGAAATTGGTCGTATGGATATTCCATTAAGTGATATGTGTGGAAGTCGACCGTATGGTTATTCCACTTAAGTATGTTTATGTCCCAAGTTACCTTTATATATGTTATGTGTTCCTTTTATGGATTTTATGGTAATCCTTTGGTTACAAAAGGGTAATTAATGATACTTTATTCAGTGAAGAGTTTTACTACTTCATAAAGGTGAAAATTATTACTTTGATAAAGTATACATGGTTTACTTTTTTGTTTTGATAAACTAACAGTTTTTATTCTTTGTGTATCCCTTACTGAGTTTTTATGCTCATCCCAAGTTTTTGAAATGTTTTTCACAGGACTCAGCATGGAATAGAGTCAAGGATGGGATCAAGGAAAAGTCATGCTACCTAAAACATGAAACTAGACATGTTTCTTTTTAAGAGTTTTTATTTTATGGAAATTTAGAAGAATAGACTACTTTGTAATCTTTTGAGATGTAATAGTTATTTCCTAATTCTCTAAAACTCTAAACCTGAAAAGATCCTCAATGTGAATTATTCATTTAATTCAATTTTAAGTAAGGTTTAAGGCTGGGGCCTTATACCTATTCCTGGAGACGGTAGGCCATACGTACGAATGAACACAATTTCCATATTTCGATTAATGGAATGAAAGACAGGTAAATAATTATTAACCTTTTAAAATCCAATTTAATTTCATATATACCACATATATTAATTAACATGATCATTATTATCATCCATATAATGTCTAGTTTATAACGAATAATTCCACTTTGCTTGGTCGTAGTTTTTGGTACCCACGAGCAACATTAGCTTATCCCCCACAAAATAGAATGTAAACTATAGTATATGTGATATGATATTTCTAAAGGGTACATTGTGTTTCAAATATAAAATAAATATAGTAATATATCATTAAACCAAACTATTATAGGTGGTTATGGAAAAATAAATATGTCGGTTTGTGAGGCAGTAGTCCATCATTCACACAATCAACATTTTTGTTCCCTATTTGAGGGAAGTGAAGATGGAAATAGGTTATTAAATGAAAATAGTATCTTATAATTATGTATTATATACTGGTTTTAATATATTATAATTATTATACAAAAATACATTTTTAAAATGAATAAATAAAAATATAGATATTAGTGAAGACAATTACCTTCGCGTAGAAGCACCTCCTTTGGGTGTCTTATTAAGGACTGTAGTGTTGAACTTTTGAAAGGAATAAAAGTTTTAGAACATGGATAAAGATCTCGTGGTGGTATTTTATCATGTTTTTTATGTTCTTTATGTCTTTTCATGTGAAAATTAGTTGAGTTTGGTGGTGGCCTTTTATTATTGTGGGAAAGGAACCCACTTGGAATCCACATGGAAATTTCCCACGAGAATGCAACATAAAAAGGTCATTCCCAATAAAAAAGCTTCAAAATGATCATATATTAGATATTTTCAAGGATAATATTGAAATATGGAAATATAATATAAATTTTATACGATTTATATTCATATTAATCCCTATCTTCTTAGATTAACTGAGAGGTGAACACATTTTACCAAAACCGTGATAATTAATTATTTACTATTTCCACTATTCATTTTGGTCAAAAAGTATGTTTTTATTATTAGATAATGTAAATTATTATTATTAAAAATATGAAACATATTTTTACATATTAAATTCATATTAATGGAAATGTTCAATTGAATATTAATCCCGCAGACTCAAAAAGAAAGTTGGCGTTCAATAAGAAAATGTTTAAGAATTTACAAAGTCTCAAAATTCAATATGAAATCGATAAAAATGAGTTAAATTGGATAAATAGATATGTAATTAAAATTATTTTACTTTATCAAAAACTAAAATATAATTTATCTTTATAAATAATTTTAATTAAATAGTCGTTTTCAATTAAAATTCAATATTTTCACAATTGATGAAAAAATTAATCTTTTCAGAAAATTAAAAAAAACATTATACTAGTTTTGATGGGATAATTTCAAAAAATAGCATTATATTAATGAATAAATTTCCTAAAATTTTTAACAATTAATTTTAAAATTGTGTTCTAAAAAAGGTTCCAAGAATGATATTTTAGAAAAATGCTGTTTATAATCATAAAATTTGTTGTATTCATATATATTTTCTAGAAAACACATAAGGTCAAAGTTAAAAAAATTTATTGAATATATAATATATAAATTTAATTTAATTCAATACCCAAATTTTATTTGGTTAATTTAATTATGAAAATCATATTTCAATGCACAAAAATAGTTTTCGACTAAAACACATTATTTAAAAATATTTTTTTATATTCATCATAATTAATTGGTCAAAAAAGAGTTCATTTAAAAAAATTATTAATCCATATATTGTCATAATGTATTCAATACTATCTATGGACATCATACTAATGTATATGAGATAACATTGTTTTTAAATAATAATATTTTAAGAGTTTTTATTGCTTTATTTAAACATGGTGTTGGGTAAAATGAAAGATAAAATCAGTGTTAAATTTAATGAAAGATGAAAAAAGTGTACTATGTAATGAAAATATCAAATATATTATATTAATTTGAAAAAAAATATTTCATAAAATATAAGGCGGTTACACTATATATAGATCATATATTAATTTTTGAGGGAGGTAAGTCATGTTTTATATTCCCAATCAACACAAGATTACCTATCAGTGTGAGGATGAATATAAATTACTTCTAGAATCTTTTTATTTTTAATGGGTCTTATTACCCATTCATGAGAGGAATATATCTCAGATTGTTGGGGAGAAACTAATAATTTATGATATTCCTATATATCTAAAATATATTCATAGTAAACATTTGAATTATAAAGTTTATTTTTCAATAGAACTTATACCCGGTGCTATAAATTTTTCAAATAATCTATATAGATTTTCCCCAATTGTGTTATAGTTGTTGAAGAAGAATCACTAGGAGAATATTGATAAGGGATTCATTTGGAAATTTTAATCACAATTTGGTGAACCTATTCATTCCGTTAATAATAAATGAGGATTAATGAATATTTTCAATGATTATTGAGATAATAATAAGATATATATCAAGAATAAGTATTATATACCACTTATGGATTATTAATATTTTCAATTGCGAGGATCTCAATAATTCTAATATATTAATCTTCAATAAGGATGTCATCTCTTGAGGGTCAAAAAAAGAGGAAATATCCAAGGCATCCTAAGGTACTATAATATCCTAGAATAAAAAAACATAGGGGCATTAGTTTTATTAAATTATTGGAACATAGTAAAAGAGTTAAGGAATGACATAACATCTTATTAGTACTGGAATACTAGATTAATTAATTTATTTCATTTTAAAAAATTTGATACAGGATAAACATGTTGTGATAACATTACTAACCATTCCATAATATCCTTATAATTACACATAGTTCTCCTCTAGGTTTCTTTGGGAAAGGTAGAAGTATGGTTTATATCACATACCCTATAAGGAATAGCATTATCAGAAGAAATCATAACAAAAACATAGAATATGTGATATTGTATGAATAAATATACAATATGAATACATAATAAAAAAACAAGGGAAATATATATCAATAAAAATAAATTAAATCATGGATTACAATAATTACTGATCTCATACAGAAGGAATGATTAATTTCATAAATTAAAACCTATTTTCAACACATTTTTTCAGAACACTATACTGATATAGGGATAGTTATACACAAAAACCCAATTCGTTTTGTTTCAAGAGATATGTTGTTTCATCGAGGGTCTATATAATTCAAGGAACTATATTCCATCTGATTAAGTCTAATTCATTCACCTTATGATTCAACAATATGTTTCATATGATTCCCAAATAGACCTCCAGATGAATAAAAACATGACTATCCATATATTGAAAAATATGAAAATAAATATTCACCAATTCAATAAAATAATGTGGATTTCTAGTTGAACATTTTTTAATATATATAGAACTTATGGGGTGTTATCAAAGTAACTGGATATACCTTTATTAATGACATATAGTGGAAATTGTAATTTCAATGTAATAGGTTTCCCAGTATGATAAAAAAGGGTTTAATAGTTATCATTAGTTAATAAACCAATCAAATTTTATGGAAAATACTCTATCCTTTTTTATAATTATTATTTAAATATTCTTAATCAAATCCCCTTGGTGTATCTTGTCGAGTTTGTAGTCTTAGGACCCCTCATTATACATCATAATAATAATTGAGTTAATTATCAACAAACCATATTCTAGTGATTATTCCTAGGTTCATCTATTTCAAAGATAAAACAAATTTAATGTATCTACACAAGTATATATTTTATAGGAAGCCACACACACATTTACTTAACCAAAACATAGGATGGGTTTTCCACTATATAAAAATTGAGTATTAAGACATTGGTGGTAGCTCTTGAATCAAAATAATAAGAGGGCGGAAATAAAATAAAATTTTATATAAAAATAAATTCATGAAGAAAGTTACAAAAAATATTTCGTGGAAATTAATTCTGCAAACAAAATAGATTAAGTGGTCAATATATTATGAGTCCAAAAAGTGAAATTGAATAGTAAAAGCCACTGATGGATTGAGTATTAATTCAGAACAAAAACTCCAAAGGTTTATTAAAATTGATCGTAGAATTCCATGAGTAAATTTATTTTATATATATAATATATTAAATAGGAATTCTATACTCTATACAAAGGAAATTTGTGTAATGTAAAAAAATTAGGCATAAAATGAGAAATTTGGGAAAGAAAACTATTCCTTCTTGTCTCGACTTCCACAAACACTCTTTAACCACATTTATGAAAAATAGCTATCCTAATAAAATAATTTAGGATTTTAATCACATATATTTCAATTATACACTTCATATATAATAATTTCCCATATTCATTATACCTAGCTTATATATCTTCCCACATTAGGTATTTATTGTTTGACCATTGCTGCTCAATTTGTAAATTAAATGTTAAAATTTATTCTTAAAAAAAATCATCATTCATCTATAGTATAAGGTAACATGTTAGGCAAATTTTATTTATATATAATTTTATTATCTCATCCTATTAGTTTTTTTGTTATGTTTCATGAAAGTCGAATCAATATCTGTTTATTTTATTAATTTTAGCAATAAATGATGAAATTTTAATATAAATTTAATTACATATTAAAAACATTCTAAAATGGTTAAAAATTATTAATTATTTATTAAATTTTAATGAAATTATTTTTTAATTTCCCATGTTAATTCATGATATAGTTTTATAGAATTTTTCAATTAGGTGGTCCAGATGAGGAGGATGGTGTGGGATCTAGAGAGCACGATTCATGAAGATGGTGTTTAGGTTTTCCTCATATCGATACAAAATTTATTTTGTTTCATGAGGATTTCTGGTGGACTTCCTCCACCAATTCCTTATAGCATTAATGCCATGATTAGAGGGGATGATATTAGTTCAGGGTTTGTGACTACCGGCTCGGGAATTTCTATTTTAAGCATATGTTGGAATTGGGTGTTTGAATAATTTGAGATCACCAGATCAAAGAGACTCACAGAGAAGACTAATGGTGAGAGAAGATATACAAAGGTTAACCTAGATGGAGCCTCGCATGTTGCAGCTGATGTGGGAATCCATGGATGTCTGGCGGTCGTAATGACATAGAGCACCTTATCTCCTCGCCTAATGGTGACAGATGTTGATGGTGAGTGCAGATATAGAGTGGTGGTGTTTGGGGGTGATTGTGGATCCATGAAAGTGGTTGATGGTTAAGGTGGTTTCATGGTGGTAGTTATTGAAGGAGTCTCTTTTCCTGTGATGGGGAGGGATGATCTGAATGGTGTGGAAGGACCTGGTAGCCAAAATTCCTCACTCGTGTGGTTGGAATTGAAGGTTCATGATTTTGTCAGTGCTTCATGTGCTATTGTAGTAGTATATGGAGTTGGATCTTTCAATTTTAATATAGAAGAAAATAACTATGGTGTGGACAAATCTGAAAGGGAACCCAAAAGAAGGTATTTGAAGTGTATAAAGGTTGTTACTACAGTCTAGATTGTGAAGTGAAGTGACATGGAATACATTATTTCTAGCAAGGAAGAAATAATTGATTGATTTAAGATCTAAAAATTATATGTTAATTAGATGATTTTTCTTACAGTTGGTGGAAAACCCGAGAATATTTATGATTTGGTTCAAAATCTAGCCTCTATTTAGAATTATTTAGAATGGATATGTGTGACATGGATAGGGGATTTTCAACATAATATTTTCCATATGATGAGCTGAAGCATAGACCGTTGGGGATTAGATAAATTTCATTGAAGCTAGGTATAATATTATTTCAAAAATATGTTTTTTATTTTAATCCATTTTCCTTAAAAAAAACTTTGGTAAATATTTGGATTAAAATTATTGGACTCAGTTGGATTCCATGGAATCCTGAGATTCTTTTTGATATCACCTCTACTATTGGTATTCTGATAAAAATGGATAGAACTAAAGAAGTATCTATGTTTGTGAATTTCACTAGGATCTTAGTCTAATTTGACCTCAGTATGTTCTTAATTCTCAATATAGTAATGTCATATTTGGATAATTACATTCCTCTTAAGGTAAAATATGAAAAAATTTCTCATTTTTTCTTAGAATGTCAAACAATTGGTCATTCCAATGACATATGTCCTAAAAATGTGGTTTTCTTCTATTATAATGTAAAACGACATTATGATACATCATTTAGATGAATAATGAATGTTCATACTAATATGGATCATGTTTATAGTAGATGTGCATCTGATAAGGAACCTATGTTTCCAATTGGCATAGACAATCAAAATCTTGACATGAATGCTAGTCCTGAGAGAAAGTATCGTCATAGTAACCTGACACAATAGTTAGGTACTAGTCATTTCTTGGATGAGAATATGAAAATGGAAGTATCTACTCCTAAATTGGATGGTGATGGCCTGCAACAGAACCTCACAGTTTTTGGTATTTTTCAGATTCATCTAGATGCTTTAGGTGATATTTATACACAACCTATATTAGGGAAAATTCATTTAGCTGGTTGATTATGATTAGGGTATTCACATCACTATTGAATAAGGGATGTAGGATAATACCCCACTGATGGTATCGTGTAGCGGTGTTCAAGCCAGTTTTAAGGATTCTTTTTATATGGAAAATCAAAGGTAATTTATAATGAAGCCTTTACTCCTGGTCCTTCAAAAAGCAATCCAAAGATATGCTATTGTATTATACCATGGAATGTTTCTACCAGATCTAATTCAAAGAAGTCCAATATGGATATTATCAAGATCATCAATCATGGAAAATCTCAATTTGAATGGGAAACTAATGATGATTCTGAATGTTGTAATTCCACATCTTTTTAGTATCTTTAATTTTATTTCATGATGGATGAGGGAACATTCCTATATCTAACCTTTCACACCTCTCCCTTGCACTTTTTCTATTATTTTAATCAATTTTTATAAGATTTACTTTTTATTGGATGTGTCTGGTAATTAGGTGGTCCAGCTGAACCAAACATAAACATGTTAAAAATAATGTATTATTATGGTTATGAAATTGGTTAAATTTGGAAATAATCTTGTTACAATAATATAATATTTAATATATTATTTAGATAATTTTATGTTGGGGATTCAAATTATTGTTCGTTTAATGAATAATAACAGAACTATGTAGAAAAAAAGGTATGATACATTTGTATATGGTAGTCCACATAATGAAATGAAAGTGTTATTATTTCTCAAAAAATTGATGGAATTAGGGTATATTATATATTTACATTTTAGAAACACAATAAAAAATTATATATTATATTTATTCATCAGTATAATTATTTATACCATCCATGAGATGTGGTTTTAAAAAATGGATAATGTTAATTTGTGGGGTAGTAGTTTGTGTACACAAAATAATAGTTCTTTTGTTTTTTTCCAAAATTGATGGAGTGTGATAAATAAAGGATTTTCAATCATATAATAAAATTTCAGTATAATATTGATAATTATTTTATTATATTGGTATGTATATAATACGTTAGGAAGAGGAATATTAGGAATAAATAACTACGAAGAAGGAAACAAATACATCATCAACATGAATTTTCTTCTAAAAATATCCATGGAAATGGAGGCTTTAAGATAAATATTGGTTAAAATAAGATTAACAAATTGGTTGAGGGTTCGAGGAGGAAAAAAATTTGATATTATATAGAACAAATTAGAAGTGATAGCTATGGTGTGGAAATGAAGAAGTGAGCCCCTATAAAATATAAAGATAATGAAACTTTAACGGATACTCTTAACTCATCAATTATAAAATTACACAATTCAATGGTAAATGAATCGAAATGTTTCAAATAATGTATTTAGGGTTGTAATTTAGTCAATAATTCCAAAAATAGTAATTTATAAACATGTTTTGATCTTTTTTTAGTTCAATTCAATATGATTTTTATATTTTACCATTCTGGCTTTTATCATTGTAACTAGTTTTTAAAAAATTAATATACATTTTATAATAAATATAAGGTATCCCATCTTAAAAAATTTTGATTTTCAAAAACTAATTTTATAATATTTTAAAACAAATTTTGTTTCAAAATAATATAAAATTAACTTTTAAATTTGATCAAATAATACATAATAAACAGCTTTTGGTAGAAAAATGATGTTTTCAATATTAAGTGTTCCTAGTCATATTTAGTGTTGATTTATAGATGAATGATTATTAATATATATATATGTATATATATTTCCAAATATATTAAAATAATTATTGATAAATAATTATTTTATTTTATTAGATAATTATTTTATAATTTTATTAAAAAATCATTGTGAATATTAGTTTTACCATTATTGTGGTAAATAACATTAGTCCTCATCGCAATATTTTTGTTCCTAAAAAAATTCCCCTTTTACATAATTAGGTCCCATTGATTCCAAATATTAAATTCATTTAACATTATTGTATTTCTGATAGTTATATAATAATTTTAAAATATTAAATGTATAATATAGGAAAACAACATTAGTGAAAATGTGACTTGATAATTAAAATATTTAATATAATTTTATAAATTATGTATAATAATTTGAAATATAAAATGATAGTTAAAAAATATATTTTTTTTCAAGAAAATATTTTTTTAATTATTTTATGATTACACCCTAGATATGTCATAAAACCCACAGTTTTAACATAAATGATATTTTGATTATTCACCTAAAAATAGTATTTTTAATCAAAAAATTTAGTCCTAAACTTATGAAAAATTCTAAAATGATGATTATTATGATAAAATAAAATTCTTAAATTTATAAATTAAACGTGTTAATATACTCATGAATATATTATTTTTAGAGTGTTTGATGTGTGATTGTACCATTTATGGTGTTTACATGATATAATAGGATATTCTGAATTAAATTCTTCCCAAATTTAAAAATTTCATCCTCAAAATTGAGATACAAATAATATGTTGAAAAAATGTGTATATTACTTACTTATTGCTTCTTCATGCTCCCATGTTTCATCCATTAGTTTGTGATTTCTCCAAAGGACTTTCACTAATAGATTTATCTAATTTCACAACACTTCCTCTCTATTTTCAAGAATCTGTGTAGGATATTCATTATAAAAGAATAAGAAATAAAAAACTATTCATCATATGTGGTCACATTAACTGTAAATGTAATGTATTTTTTCTTTAATGAAACATGGAAGATAACATTTACATTATAAATATTGGGAAAAAATATTAATGGTATGCTACAGCTCAAAATCATTCTAGTATCTAAAAAATGACCAATGAAACTAGTGTTTAACATCACGTTTGGAACCCAAATGATGAATATCTTCCATAGGGAAACCATCATGAATATATTATTTGTCACGCCCTGTCCTCGGGGCTCGTGCCGTGACTACCCCAAGCCCACCTTCTATAGGCCAGGGGCTGGCGACTAGCACCAAGGCGTAAATCCCGGTAAAAAGGGAAGGCATTGCCTTTATAAAGTAAACAAACACCACAGAGCAAGCAAGCAGTAGAAGTAAACACTACGTAGAAACTGCGTACAACAGTAAGTGCGGAAAAGTAATGGGCCAGAATACAAACCCAAACTGAAAGTAAAGTACATCTCAAAAGGGAAAATAACAACTGAAAAGTAAAGTCGTAGCCTCGATCCGTCCACTGGACTCCCACCTGAAGGGTGGGTACATATAGCCTCCTCTGTTCCTCGGGTCCAGCCAATCGCTCCGAGTACGTCCCGCCCAGTGATCCACCTCCAGGTACCATCCTTCTCTGCAAGCCTCAACCACGATCAACGTTGTCCGTCGTCTGCAACCAACACAACGTAGTGCGGGCATAGACCGTGCAGGGGTGAGTATAAGCTACTCATTAGGGACCCCGAGACCCCCGAAGGTCTCCCAAAATCCACAAAGGATAAACCAAAAAGGAAACATGCAATCACGAAGTAACATCCGACACTGCTTAGGAATAAGCCCATACATATACCTAAGTCATCAATTCTCGTTCGGCTCCAACATACGAGCTCAAGTGCAACCCAGTCCACACAGGAAAGCAAAACGTAAATCCACATAGGATAGCACAACACAATCCACAAAGGAATGTGAATAGGATTCAGCTCACACAGGTATACTTCTTCGTATGATGATAGAGATGATCAGATATTGCCACTGATTCATCTAAGTCGTCGGACCCACAAAGGATCGATAGGTACTAACCCCCGCAATGACCCACAAAGGATCTGACCAACAAAGGATCGATAGGTAACTAACCCCCGCAATGAACCACACAAGATCGGACCCACATAGGATCTGTAGGTGCTGGCTCACACAGAACCGCTGAGCGCTGACCCACACAAGATCGGACCCACACAGGATCGGTAGCACTGATCCACATAGGATCGCTGAGTGTTGTAGTCATCGTCGTCGAATCCACTGAGGATCTCTGTACAGTCGTCGTCGTCGTCACAGTTGCAAACACAGCCAGCTCTAGGGTTCCCGCACACAGCAAGCTCGTTCGGGAGGGTCCGCTCCACGATCCAAGAGGCTGAAAGATCAACTGACACATAGTCCAGGGTTGATGTATCCAAAAGTTCCGTATCGTCAACAGGAACTCAACGTCGTAGACGACGCGTCAATCGGACGCCTGGTCTGAGAGTTGTTGGCTTTTTTGTCCCATGGGCCTGGTTGGTTTTTAAGGCAAAACCAACCTGACTGTACTCCACCTGTGTCCAAACCTCGGGCGGAGTAAGCCAAAAGATCTGTCTCACTAAGAGGAATTCAAAAAAGTCGACGGCATGTCAATCAGACGTCCGGAGCTCAAGTTATGAGTGTTTCCGCTCCGAGGGCCCGGTTGGTTTCGTGTATGAACCAACTCGGACAAACCCAAAGTATTTCGAAACCTTTAGTGAGATATACTAAAACGACCGTCTCGATCCAAGGATTGCATCGCAACTGACGGTGCATCGATCGGAGGTCTGTAGCCGATGATATGGGCAAACGACCAAAGAGGGTCCGAAAACGGGGGTTTCGGGCTCGGACCGACCCGGCCCGAGATCCCCTGGGTCGGCCCGAACCGGGTCGACCCGACCTGGGTCCGAGTCGGCCCGGCGGGGCGCGGTGCGGCCTGGCTAGGTGCGGCCCGGTGCGGCGGCCCGGCGCGCGGCGCCAGTTGGCTCAGCCGAACGGTCGAGCCGTTCAGTTTGCGGGGGGGGGGGGGTGGGTGGGGGGAGGTGCCCCCCGCATTTTGAAACCGCGGCCCCCCTTAATGGGTGCCGCTAGCTGGCCGGCCGGGGGTTTGAACCCCCGACTTTCCCTTGCCCTGCAAGCCGGTTTCTTCCACCACGGGACCGGCGACGGTTTGTACCCTCCCTACTCCAACACCGGCGGCCCGCTTCCGGCCGCCGGTTCCCATGCTCCGCCGTGGCCTGGTATTGGCCTCGACCTTCATTCGTCCGGTGCGGCGCGACTGCACCACACCCCTCCACCGCGACCCCGCTCTGGCCACAGTGTTTTTGCGGTTCTCCGGCGCGGCGCAACAGCGCCGCGCATTACTTTCCGCACGATCCCGCGCGGTGCGACGGCACCGCGCCATTCCCATTCCATCCACATTAGAAACAATAACATGGATAAGGGAGGAGGGTCGGCCGTGTTTGTGCGGTCCGGCTCCCTCTCGTTAATCGATAGCAATTGGTCGTATTTTCATGAAGAACGACAAGGTAGTATTCACGAAAAAATAAATAAATAATCCCCTACCTCGAGAATAGCTTGAACGGAGGTTCGTCGAACGAGGATTCGTCGCGGAAAAACCGTCGCGGAAAGAGACGTCGCAGAAGGAGGAAGTCTCGTCGGCGTCACGGTACACGGCGTCACGTAATCGGTTTCCGAGAACTCGGCATTCTTCATCGGAGACTGATGTGTTCTTCGCGTTCTTCGTCGAAGACGAAGAAGTTGCTCAATTCCTTAGCCTTTTCTCCCAAAGACTGCACCACAAGGTTCCAACCCCAAATAAAATAAGCTCATCTCTTATTTTATTAACATAACATAACTTTTGAATTTCAAGAGCATGAATTAATTCCAATTAATTAATTCATGACAAGTAGTCATGCATAATGGTGAGTTGAGGTTGTTTAAGAATATGAAGGGGTGGGGTTCATGTGGGCCCCACCACCCTCATAACCTCCCTTGGAAAGTTGGGTAGTTACCCAACTTCCACCCAAAGCTAAAACCGCTTAAAGTAAAAATAAAAATTGTTGCATAATTTTTATTTTACCAACCATAAAAATTAACAACTTCACTCGTGTAAACTCAACTGCGGAAATGGAGTTTCTAAGAAATTACTGGTGCTAAGGTTCCATCGGTTCCCTTAGAATTCTATTCCGAGCACCGGTTCAAATGTTAGAAATTCCCGCTCATTCGTTCACTGAACGTACCTGAGCTAAACTTCGGATAGAAATTCCGGGCACACCGGGCCTCGGAATCATGTGCCGTCAGAAACTGCGTTCTTGTAAAATCCAAAAGAAAATTAAGAAAAAAATTTCCTTTATTTTTACGGTTCTTTACATTACTCCCACCTCAGGGCTTTACGTCCCCATAAAGATACATCATAAGCTAGGGAAACAAATGTGGGTATTGAGCACGCATCTGAGCCTCCCGCTCCCAAGTGCTCTCCTAGAGATTCCTGTGCTACCATCTGATGCGCACTAGGGGAATCAACCGCCCACGCAGGACCCGCTCCTGTTGATCCTCGATCTCCACTGGGACCTCCGTAAAAGTCTCCCCATCATCAACGTCTATCTCCCTATGGTCAATGATATGCGTTGGGTCGTGCATGTATCTCCTCAACGGAGATACGTGGAAGACGTCGTGCACTCGGTGCAACTGAGGTGGTAGAGCGAGGCGATAAGCTACCTCGCCAATCCTGCTGAGAACCTAGAACGGTCCAATGAAGTGTGGAGACAACTTGCTGCCTCATCCAAATCTCCGTAATCCACGTCGAGGTGAGACACGCAAGAAGACGTGGTCACCATCCTCGAACTCTAGTGGCCTCTGCCTCCTGTCAGCATAGGACTTCAGCCTGCTCTGAGCTGTCCTCATTCGCTCCTGGATGACCTGGACCTTCTCTGTCGTGGCCTGGACCATCTATGGTTCCACAAGTTCTAACTCCCTAGGGTCTGTCCAGCACAAAAGAGATCTTTAAGGTCGTCCGTACAACGGCTCATATGGTGCCATCCCGATGGTGGAGTGGTAGCTGTTGTTGTATGCGAACTCCACCAAGGGTAGGTGGTCCTCCCAGCTGCGACCAAAGTCGAGGACACATGCGCGGAGCATGTCCTCGAGAGTCTGAATGGTCCTCTCCGTCTGACCATCCGTCTGAGGGTGAAATGCGGTGCTCAAACGTAGCTGCGTCCCAAACGCCTCCTGCAACCCCTTCCAAAGCCGGGAAGTAAAGCGAGCATCTCGATTGGAGATGATAGATGATGTCACACCTTGAAGCTGCACAATCTCCTGAACGTAAAGTTGTCCCAAGCTCTCCACTGAGCCCTACTCTCTGATGGGTAAGAAGTGTGCCGACTTGGTGAGTTGGTCGACAATCACCCAAATGGAGTCGTGACCTCTAGAAGTGCATGGAAGTCCTGTCACGAAGTCCATAGATATTCTATCCCACTTCCACTCCGGGACCTCCAAAGGCTATACCAAGCCTACTGGCAAGTGAGGCATTGAGAAATGAACTCTGCCACAGCCTTCTTCATGACCGGACACCAGTGCTTCCGTCTGAGATCCTGGTACATCTTTTCCACTCCAGGATGTACCGCCAAAGGAGAAGTGTGAAACTCTCTTAGCACCTCCTCCCGTAAAGAAACTGTTACCAAGGTACGTCCTCTGAAAAGGACGTCGTGCTCTGCTCCAAAGGAGAAACCATCAGGTGCCTATCCTGAGGATATCTGTGCACGCCGCGTCTCACAGTCAGCATCGCCATGCTGTGCCTCTCTGACCCGATACAGTAGTGGAGGGGTGACTCTGAGAGACTGATGGAAGGATGCTCCATCTCTATCTATTAAATATATCTTCAAAGAGGATAGCTGCTATGTCGCCTCCTCAAGTAGGTGAATGCCCATCCTCCTGCTGAGAGCATCAGCTACCATGTTCCCCTTCCCAGGAGTATAGACTATCTCAAAGTCATAGTCCTGGAGTAACTCGAGCCATCACCGCTTTCTTAGGTTCAGATCCTTTTGAGAGAAGATGTATCTTATACTCTGATGGTCAGAAAATACTGTAAAGCTCTCGCCCATCAGGTAGTGTCGCCATGTCTTCAGAGCGAAGACCACTAATGCTAACTCCTGGTCATGGGTAGCGTAGTTCTGCTCATGCGACCTCAACTGACGTGATCCATAGGCGATCACGGCCCGCTCCTGTATAAGGACATATCTGAGTCCGGTCCCTGATGCATCGCAGTAGACTATGTACCCTACTCCCTTCTCAGGCAACCTCAAGATAGGGGCGCTGGTCAATCTCTCTCTCAGCTCCTGGAAGCTGTGCTGACATCTGTATGACCACATGAAGGGTTTCCCCTTCCTCCTTAAAGTTCTGCAATGCTGCAAAGATTTATCCTTTGCCGAAAAGGAAAATCTGGTCTCATCCCCTAGATGAACCATGTTCCTTTCCTAATACAGTCAATCCCATCATGATTAGTTAATTCATGGCATGGATGACGTCGTAAGGCCTCGACGCTGCTACCAAGAGATCCAACCGTTACTCTCGCCTCCGAGGGTTGAGTCACACTGTCGGCATCAGTGTGTGGTCACTGGGTCTCCTCCAGTAATAATCTCGCAAGTGAGGGTCAAGTCAACCGTTTTTTTTAAACCGGAACCTCTTAGTATTAACAAACAAAAGACAAGAAATCAAACGTCACTATTGAAAGCGTCTTTTATTACTTCAACTCAAAGTACAAGGACACAAGGCAACACAAACAACGAAGTTAGAGGCATATTGGGAAAAGGCCTCTATGCCTGGAGCTGGACCCGCACTTGTCCACCCGCTTCCAGAGCTCCATGATCGTAAGCTTTAGCTGCCTGAAGCTATGGTCTCCCCTGAGGTCAGGGTGGACCTCCTGGTGGTGGTGGTGGTAGAGCCTCAAAGCGTCGCCCACCACCTGCTGCTCGGCCAGCTCCTCTGCCTCGTCCTCCTGCTCCCTGCGGATCGCCATGGTCGAACCTCTGCCTCTGCCTAGGTGGTTCCTCAACCATTTTCTGCTCCTCTGCATGGAAGGTCGGGCAGTCACGAGCCATGTGGCCCTACCCTCCGCATGCGTAGCACTGTCTGCCTCTCGAAAAACTGGCTCCGCGCTGAGTGCCCCGCACTGCTAAGCCAGTGTCCTGAGGTCGTCTGCCTGAGGGTCTGGTCTTCCTGGACCCATGAGTCATCTGTCGACTGCCTGGTGCTGAAGACTCTGCTACATGCCGCCCTGAAGTGGGTCCCGCCGCTGGTGTAGACTCAACAAGAAAGCTCTCAATCAAAAGGGCTCGCTCTAGTACTCCTGCCTGAGTCGGAATGCTGAGGGAGATCAGCGATGCCCTGATCTCATGCCTCAATCCCTGCTCAAAGGTCCGGGCCCGGAAGAATGGGTCTTGTACCATGTCTATCGAGTAGCGCAAGAGATCGGTAAATCTCGCCGAGTACTGGGCGACCGTCAAGCTGCCATGCCGCAGCTGAAGAAGCTCCTGGATGCGCACCGCACAGATGGTGGCTGGGACGAACTCCGAGCGGAAGAGGTTCTCAAAGTCCTTCCAGAGAAGAGATGCCTCATCGTGCACCTGGAGCATCGAGATCCACCATCTGCCTGCTACCGCGTGCAGTAGGCTCGCTGCGAGGATTACCACGAGGTCTGCTGGTGTCCTCACTAACTAAAAAACTCGTACAACTACCTCCAGCCAGTCCTCGGTTGCCTGGGGGTCCGTCTCCCTGCGGAACACAGGTGGTCACTTACACTGGAACTCGTGAAGTTCACTAAGGCGACGTGCATCGTCAGCGGCTAGGGCTGGAAGCATCGGTGGCTCGGCGGGTAAAGGTACCGCCGGTGCCTCAGCTGTCAAAGGGCCCTACACCGAGGCCTCATCGCTCGGTGGGCTATCGTCACGCAAAACTCTCGGAACCCTAGCTCGCTGCCATCGTGGGGATATCCTGAAATGAAACAGGTGTGCCACGGTCAAACAGTATACCTGGTGAGATGACATAGAGTAATCACATAGAAAACTTGAAACACACATGCAATCAATGTTTTCGTGCATTAAGTCAGAAATAAGAAGTCAGGGTCCTGGTGTACGGATACGTCGGCCGCCACACCAACACTGGACTCCCTGGACTGATAACCACACCCAATAAACTTAACACTATTTCTTCACATAGAAAAATATTAGAGTCCCATGTTCTGTGGTAGAACTGAACTCCTTTGATACCAATTTGTCACAACCCGTCCTTGGGGCTCGTGCCGTGACTACCCCCAACCCGCCTTCCATAGGCCAGGGGCTGGCGACTAGCACCAAGGCGTAAATCCTGGTAAAAAGGGAAGACATTGCCCTTGTAAAGTAAACAAACACCACAGAGCAAGCAAGCAGTAGAAGTAAACACTACGTAGAAACTGAGTACAACAGTAAGTGAGGAAAAGTAATGGGCCAGAATACAAACCCAAACTCAAAGTAAAGTACAACTCGAAAGGGAAAACAACAACTGACAATTAAAGCCGCAGCCTCGATCCGTCCACTGGACTCCCACCTGAAGGCTGGGTACAGATAGCCTCCTCTGCTCCTCGGGTCCAGCCAACCGCTCTGAGTACGTCCCACCCAGTGATCCGCCTCCAGGTACCGTCCTGTTCCGCAAGCCTCAACCACGATCAGCGATGTCCGCCGTCTGCAACCAACACAATGTAGTGCGGGAAAAGTCCGTGCAGGGGTGAGTATAAGCTACTCAGTAGGGACCCCGAGACCCCCGAAGGTCTCCCAAATCCAAAAAGGATAAACCACAATGGAAAGATGAAATCATGAAGTAACATCCGACACTGCTTAGGTATATGACCATACATATACCTAAGTCATCAATTCTCGTTCGGCTCCAACATCCGAGCTCAAGTACAACCCAGTCCACACCGGAAAGCAAAACGTAAATCTACACAGGATAGCACAACACAATCCACAAAGGAAAGCGAACAGGATTCATCTCACATAGGTATACTTTTTCGTATGATGATAGAGATGATCAGATATTGTCACTGATTCATCTAAGCCGTCGGACCCACAAAGGATCGATAGGTACAAACCCCCGAAATGACCCACAACGGATCTGACCCACAAAGGATCAATAGGTAACTAACCCCCGCAATGACCCACACAAGATCGGACCCACACAGGATCTGTAGGCGCTGGCTCACACAGAACCACTGAGCGCTGACCCACATAGGATCGGACCCACACAGAATCGGTAGCACTAATCCACGTAGGATCACTGAGTGTTGTAGTCATCTCCGTCGAATCCACTGAGGATCTTTGTACAGTCGTCGTCATCGTCATAGTCGCAAATGCAACCAGCTCTAGGGTTCCCGCACACAGCAAGCTCGTTCGGGAGGGTCCTCTCCATGAGCCGAGAGGCTGATACATCAACTGACACATAGTCCAGAGTTGATGTATCCAAAAGTTCCGTATCGTCAACAGGAACTCAACGTCGCAGACGGCGTGTCAATCAGACGCCTGGTCTGAGAGTTATTGGCTTTTTCGTCCCAGGGCCCCGGTTGGTTTTTAAGGCAAAACCAACCCGACCGTACTCCACCTGTGTCCAAACCTCGGGCGGAGTAAGCCAAAAGATGCGTCTCACTAAGAGGAAGTCAACAAAGTTGACGACACGTCAATCGGACGTCCAGAGCTCAAGTTATGAGCGTTTCCGCTCCGAGGGCCCGGTTGGTTTTGTGTATGAACCATCTCGGCCGAAGACAAAGTATTCCGAAACCTTTAGTGTGATATACCGAAATGACCGTCTCGATCCAAGGATCGCATCGCAACTGACGGTGCATCGATCGAAGGTCCGTATCCCAAGATATTGGCAAAAGACCGAAGAGGGTCCGAAAACGGGGGTTTCGGGCCTGGACCGACCCAGCCCGAGACCCCCTAGGTCGGCCCGGCGCGCTGGCGCACGATGCCAGCTGGCTCGACCGAATGGTTGAGACGTTCGGTTTGCGCGGGGGGGGGGGGGGGGGCGCTATCCCCCGCGTTTTGAAACCGCGGCCCCCCTTAATGGGGGCCTCTAGTTGGCCGGCCGGGGGTTTGAACCCCCGGATTTCCCTTGCTCGGCCGGCCCGCCACGACCGGCCAGTTTCTGCCACCACGGGCTGGCAACGGCTGGTCCCCTCCCTGCTCCGACACCGGCGACCCGCTTCTGTCTGCCGGTTCCCATGCTCCGCCGTGGCCCGGTATCGGCCGCGGCCTTCATTCGTCGGGTGCGGCGCGACGACGCCGCACCCCTCCGCCGTGGCCCCGCTCCGGCCGCGGTGTTTTTGCGGTTCTCCGGCGCGGCGCGACGACGCCACGACTTGGTTCAATTTCGCGGCGTGGCGCGACGGCGTCACGCATTACTTCCCGCACGATCCCGTGCGGTGCGACGACATCGCACCATTCCTGTTCCATCCACATTAGAAACAATAACATGGTTAAGGGAGGAGGGTCGGCCGTGTTTGTGCGGTCCGGCCCCCTCTCGTTAATCTATAGCAATTGGTCATATTTTCACAAAGAACGACAAGGTAGTATTCAAGAACAAATAAATAAATAAACCCCTACCTCGAGCGTAGATTGAGCGGAGGTTCGTCGAACGAGGATTCGTCACGGAAAAACCGTCGCGGAAAGAGACGTCGCGGAAGGAGGAAGTCGCGTTGGCGTCGCGGTACACGGCGTCACGTAATCAGTTTCCGAGAACTCGGCGTTCTTCATCGGAGACCGATGTGTTCTTCGCATTCTTCGTCGAAGACGAAGAAGTTCCTCAAGTCCTTAGCCTTTTCTCCCAAAGACTCCACCACAAGGTTCCAACCCCAAATAAAATAAGCTCATCTCTTATTTTATTAACATAACATAACTTTTGAATTTCAAGAGTTTGAATTAATTCCACTTAATTAATTCATGAAAAGTTTTCATCCATAATAGTGAGTTGAGGGGGTTTAAGAATGTGAAGGGGTGGGGTTCGTGTGGGCCCCACAACCCTCATAATCTCCCTTGGGAAGTTGGGTAGTTACCCAACTTCCACCCAAAGCTAAAACCACTTAATGTAAAAGTAAAAAATGTTGCATAATTTTTATTTTACCTTCCACAAAAATTAACAACTTATCTCGTGTAAACAAAACTCTGGAAATGGCGTTCCTAAGCAATTACTGGCGCTATGGTTCCATCGGTGCCCTCGGAATTCGATTCTGAGCATCGGTTCAAAAGTTAGAAATTCCCTCTCATTCGTTCACTGAACGTACCCGAGCTAAACTTCGGATAGAAATTCCGGGCACACCGGGCCTCAGAATCATGTGCCGTTAGAAGCTATGTTCTTGTAAAATCCCAAAGAAAATTAAGAAAAAATTTTCCTTTAATTTTACGGGTCTTTACATTATCTCCTTCATGGAATTCCATTTCATTCCCAAGATAATTATAATAGATCATTTCTTTACTCTGGGGCACTTTAATATAAAAATAAACAACCAATATATTATTTATCATATTTTATACAATCTAGAGGCCAATGAGATTTCTTTCTTAAACATCTTCCCAAATGTTGAGTATGACACATCTTCCCATAAAATAATTAATATAGTTTAATCTGGACACTTGAATTGTAGATATTACCACATTTAAATATTAGAAAATTTATATATAAAACACACATACAATGGAAGTCAAGAGAACATTGTATTTTTAGGTATAAAAAGTTTGGATTATCATTTCATACATCCCATTAGTTTGGGTATGAAAGGAATTGCACAAAACTATCTCATTGTTTAGATCCTTTTGAAGACTCTTCTGGAATTCTGATGTGAATTAGGGGTCATTTTGAGATATAATTGATAGATATTACCTATAATGCATTACAATTTCATTTATATAAGGCCGTGAAACCCCCTCAAGGGGTAGATCATATCTTACTACTAATAAATGAGAAGATATAGTAAGATGTTAAATGATGACCCACATAGATCATTATTCCATGGAGACATTGGGAGTCCAATGGAAAATTACATTGTAATATTTTCCCACTTTCATATATGAATATATATATTTGAAAGGTTTCATAAATCTCATAGGATTTTCTTTTTATCCATTAACTATTGTCATACTAATTATCTTAACTCATATTATTTAATTTCCCACTTTACAACATCCCACTATAAAGGTTCTCTAAAAACCTAAAACATATTTTTTATACTAGGGTATATAGAGAAATTTGAGCCATGTGCTTCATCTACTAGCCCCCTCTACAGTTTTGATATGGTTAGAATATGTATCCTCTTTCCAAACATTAATAAAACATCATTATAGATGAAGTCTGCCATTTTTCCATCATTCAATAATTTTATCCTCTATTTTATATCCTTATCATCATATCGGGACTTATTTATCATTTCCAGAAAATGTGGTTTAGAAATTTATTTGAAACGTATTGATGGATTCCCTTACTTAAAAATTACCATATCATCCTTTACTGGACTACTGGATATATTATCATTATTAATCCTTATCATTATCAGAACTCCCTATTCCCCCTTAATGAATTCATCATACACCTTTTATCCTTTTTATGGTGTAATTTTATTGATAAATCATAGTCCATGAGTAGTTTCAATAATTGTTTTCCCCCATGCTGATCCCTTTAAGAGAGAATATATACTTACATACTTTGTAATCTATATATACACTGCATATTAATCCTGATTGATAGTTTCTTAATATCATCAAAGAAGATATTATATCTTCAAGATCAATATTATTAATTAGATAATTTTTTTAAAGATTCTTTAATTACCTTGTTTCATAAGGAATTACACAATCATTTTTTATAAGGAAACAACCTAAATTTCTATTCAATGTATCATATCATATTACAAGTCCTTAATTTCCATATATATAATTCAATATCGATTCATTACAAAATTTCCTCTTTAAAAATTAAAACAATTTCCAAATTCCCTGCATTATGTGAATATAATACCTTTACACATCAACTTGGTTAAAAGGTTTTTTAATCTGGAAATTTATTGATCAGTCTTCTTATAGTGTAAATCTAAACTAAGAAAAATAGATATCTCGGTTATATTTGTCGGTGGAGGAAATTGTTTAACTACGATTGTCTTCAAAGGATCAATAGATATTCCATCTTTGATATAATATGTCCATGAAAAGAAACATCTTTATAGAAACCCTAATTTTTCTTATGTGGGTATTACATCATTTTTTAAAATAAATCACATAATGTTTATGCATTCATGGATAGAAAGTTGAGTATCTTCATAAAATTATTTTCATCTAAAACTTATACATAAAAAGTGTACTTCATTTCAATTATTCATCATATTTCATCTATAATCACTCATGTTTTAGTAACTACATGTATTCACATAAGCGTGTACATTAAAGAAAGTGGTGATCAAAAATTTCAGTAAGGTGTGGGATAACATTGAAGGAATGAGATACGTGAATAAATAGTAAATTGGTGATAATAATAACCATTATCAAATCATAGTCATTAGATCATCATCATAAGAATAAGGAAATCATTTGAAAAATTAGGGAATGTGGCTTCTTCATAATAATGAAACGTCATAACATATATGTCAAATACCAAAAATAGTTATAAACCAATATAGCATTATGTTCGCAACTAAAATATGTTTATAAATAATAGCACCATAATTTTTTAGAAAAATATAGTATCTTTTCAACACATAATAAACACAATATCATTAAATATGTCAAATTACCAAATACATTTGATTTATATATAATTCTTGTTGTATGAGTCTTATAAAAATTCCCATAATCATTAATTCTACATGGAAGAGGTCATATAATAATCATAGCAATGAAAAGAATTCATAAAAAGAAATTAGTGGAATATTGTTTTCTTAAATAATACTTTCAAAAATAACTATTTGGATTTTGAAGAGAATAATGGAATTCATACTTTGGAACGAACTGTCAATTTTCTTTCAATAAGAAACATCTCAAAAGTAGTTAAGATATGTTCTTTAAAAATGAAATTATTTTTGAAATATATTTTTATTTAACCAAAAAATCATTTTGAGAATCTAAAAACAAGTATTCCAAAAATAATAACATTTAAATGAAATATTAAAGTTATTAGGGTAATTTGTTTATTGAAATCAATTTAATATTGCAGATAACCTAAATATAGGGGTTGTCTTTGAGAATCTCGTAACCTTAAATCCTGATTTATTTTACCTCTTTTCGGACTCCTGTATAATAAAATATGGTTTACTAAAACATGGAACCAGAAATAAATTTTGATAATTTATCAATATTTATCAACTATATTAATTGGATTATATTTATCTAATCCAATTGTTATTAGTGAAATGTTTTGAAACACATTATTTTAAAACAAACTGTCTTACTAAGATTTTTCTATTTTTTCATGTTCATTTATACATATGTGAAATTAATTACATAAGTATAAAATATATGAAAATACATATTAATATAATTTATATAATTTATGCTATACACCCCTTAGGGTAGTGATAATAAGAGAGATTCTATTTTCCTTGTAGGTGTTGAACTAGCCTTTGACGGGATATTGTCAAAAGATAAAAAAAGAGAAGTTTGAAAAATAAATATATCATAAATATATTCATTAAGTCAACATAAAATCATTTGTATAATTTTTACATACTTCAAAATTTATCTTTGAAGGATTAAGTTTGATATGATTAGAGGAAAAGAGAAAGAGAAGATGAAAATGAGAAGAAATATTGATGAAAACAAACCCTGTTCTTGGGGTTTCTTCTTTTCTGTGGCACAAAACTTGTTGAAATATTACATTTGAATAAATTAAAATACCCCTAAGGATTCCAAGTGGAAAAAGAGAAAGGGTTTGTGTATATATTTGGCTATGGTATGTGGAAGGTAAGTAGTTATCCAATGGAGGTGTGAGGATTGTTTATACATGAGGAGAGGGGTATTTTGAGTTAAAATATTCAGTAAATATATTTTATAAGTTAAACATTGTAATAGTTATATTAATAAAATTAGGAATCATATACTAATAAGATATAGTATTAAGACATTAAAAACCTCCTTAATCTGATTTAACAAGATTATGAGATAGGAATGTAAAACAAATGAAAAAAACTAATGGAATACATTTGAATTTTGACTTTGGAAAATAAGTTTTAGGTTTGGAATATATATTTTTTTTGTTTTTAAATTACCCGTATATATTATTAAATTAACTTTTGGTTAACATTACCTGTTTTTTTATTCAACAATTATTTTATTCATTATTTTTCATCAATCATCTTGTATTTAGAAAAAAATAATATTACAATTCATGTAATAATGGATGTTTGTGTGGAAATAATCCAAAATTTAACCAGGATAGTTTCAATGTTCTAATTTACAAAAGGAATTTAATTTTTTCAAAATAATTTTCTACATAATCAATTTTAATTTTTAATAAAAAAATCATTTATTACATAATACAATAAAATATAGTTTATTAAAAATACGCTTATTAATTCATTGTTATTTTAGTAATTGTATTTATTTTATGGAATTAAAATATTTTAATTTTCTTAATTACTCATGATAAATATTTTTAATTACATTTTAGTATTTGGAAGTGAAATTACTATTCCAATGGTTAGGTAATTATTCTTAATATTCATAATAGTCAGGTTACTATTCCAATAGTCATGTTACTATTCCAATTGACATACTACCTCTTATAGATACCTCTTTATTCCATTATATATAATTCTCTACAATTACTCCCAGGGTTCTATATTTTCCTATTCTAAAATTTCAATTGGTTTACTAATTTCTGTATATTTTACATTGTGTTTTTTGTGGGGGAGATCACTCTAGTATATTGGACTGATCCAAATTTTTCCACTATAAATTTCTTATTTTTTTATTTTTCCTATTTTAAAATTTTTAATTTTGATTATTTTTGTTGTTGAATAATGTAATGATTGTTATTAATGAAATATTATGTTTTGTATTTTTCTATGTTTTTTTGAGAATTAAAAAATATAATATAATATACCACACATTTATTCTAGAATAAAATATCACTTTTATGTTTTTGGCCCTTATATTCTTCCCCTATTTATAAATTTCATCTAATAATTTTCAACTCATTTTATTTGTTGAGAATAGATTACGGTACTTTGGTTTCATTATTTCCTCATGTTCTAATGTCTCCAAATCATATTTATTGTTCCACCAGGACACTTTTACATGGATAGTTATCTCATTCAGTATAAAATTTTCTATATTGTCTAATATATTCATCATATTCTCCACATAAAAGACGTCAATCTCATTTTGTACCACCTCCAGACTCAGAACTTTTGAATGATCAGTTATGTACTTCCTCACGATTGATATGTGGAATACATCCTGATCATGATCCTTATGTTGTGATAGTGTTAGCTGCTTTTCCTTGACTCCAATGTGGTTATGTATCACAAAGGGTAAAATGTACATAGGGTTATGCTTTACATTATTTACAAACAGTGTGACACTCTTCAATGGTGATAATTTAAGGAAATTTTTTTCCCAATTTCAAACTCTAAGTCACATTGGAAATATCAGAAAATCTCTTCTGTTGACTTTGAGTATCTTTTATATGTTTTTGTATGGATTACAGGTAATTCCCTGAGATTTTAATTCAATTCAATTTTAGATAATTTTATTTCTTTGATATCTTATGTTACATGCAATAGATAGTTTAGATGAACCTATGAAATATTAATATTATATTATATATTCATTGTAACTTAGCTGTTAAATAGTTGGGAATGAGTATCAATAATTGATTTATCAAATAAATATATATATCAGTCTTAATAATAATTTAATATTCTGTGATTGAAAAAATGATCATCCAATTTTTAGTATGTCACATTGTTCTTCCAAAAAAATATTTGTTCTTCAAAAATGTATTTTTATTAATTTTCTGAATATATATTAATTTATAAAATTTTAAAAAATTCAAAATTTAATTTAATATTTTAATTTATAATGTAAAAATTATCTAAAATTTTTTTTCCTTCAAAACATTAATTTATCAAGGAATAATGAAATTACCTAATTTTATTCAAAATATTATTGTCTTTTAAAGTATTCATATTTTAAAAGTATTATTTTGATTAGATTTAAATTTTAATTGGTTTATTTTTTCTTAAATTAATCTAATTATTTATTTCAAAATATATTTTATACATGAATTTATTAATAAAACCTTTTTTGTTTAAAAAGGGCTTTAATCATAAAAAGTGTTTTCCGTGGCATTTTTCTAGTTTAATTTTATAATATATTTATTAGCTTCGAGATTTTGAATTTTAAAAATGGATTCCATATTTGGGTTCAAAAGTTAAAAATTTATTATATAGGCCACTTATATTTTTTCCCAATATGAATGGTAACCTTGGAAAAAAATTACTATGGTAAATGGTAAATTTGTTTTTTTGTTCAAAATAAAATGATAATGACTATAAAATGACCCTAAAATTTAAAAATTTTCATTACTTGATGTTAATTTGTCCCTTAACACCTAACGATCAAAATTTAGTTTTTTAATGGGCACTTTTCCATTGAAATTACTTATATATTATTTAAATCAAAGAATGTGACAAAATGTTAGTTTCTTTGTATTAAATATCACTTATGTGACTACATTGCGAAAAAGGTTGGTAATGAACAGATATATGATTCCATTATTTTCTTAATGAACTTATTTTGATAATATAAATTTATTTATTACTTTTTGGGCCACTTGGATGAGATTATGATGATTATAAAATATTATTTTATAATAATTCAAAGATGTCACATTCATGATATATATACTATAGAATATTTAATATTGAATAATTAAAAATAAGTGTTCGACTATAAATCTTTTTATCAAAGAATATAATTTATCTAAATTATGGTATTTTATTTTTAATTTATTTAGAGGTCATGAGTACCTTAAAGAAGCATAGAATTTTGATGATGTAATTATTCAACTAATAAAAATATAAAGTATACGATATTAAAATTAAAAAAATAAATATAATAAGAATTAATTAAGGTGATCCATATACTTTTTACATAATTATATCATGTTAGGGGTTTATTAAATTTTTTGGTTTGAATATATCTTATTTTATGTTTTAATGAAGTTAATGTAATGAATATTGTCAAAATTGACAATATTGATATTTTATTATAATAATATATTCTTATATTATTTAAAAATACTAGAAATATGAAATAAGGAGAATGGGATGATATTAAGTCAAAATTATCATCATTTGGGAATTTATTTTACAATTTTATCTTTATAGTAAAAATTAAAACCTTTTAATGATGACAAATTTTTTACTATAGTTATAATTAAAATAGGTCAAATACGGGTTAATCAAAATGATATTATTTTAAATAATACCAAGAATTATCTAAAATATATTGGTTGAGGATATTTAAACCATATATTATCTTAGATTTGAATAAATGTTCATTTGGTTTCATTTGGATAGAAAATTAATTTAGTATAATTTAGTCCTTTGAGGAATTTCAAAATGTGCCCCGCATTAAAATTATAAAAGGAAACCTCCCCCTTCACTTATTCACATCAATTTGATCTTTATATCTCATCCAAACAAAATAAATTTCTCTTTTAAATAAATATATCCACAATAAATAGGTTCTTTTATTCTCAAAAGTCCATCCCAAGATCCCTTTAGGGGAGATACAAAATATACATTTCGAAGAAGCAATAATCACCCTAAGTGATTATTTATATTTATACTCTTCCTTAAATTCTATAAATCTATTATTTTTATCATAATATAATAAATTAAGTTTCCTGAATATTTTAAAATTTTATTATGACTATTAAAACACCATTATACACCCTCTTTCCCATAAAAAAAGAAGCGAAAGTATCGTGCGGGTGTACATATGGCCTAAAATCTCCACATTGCGATACAATTCAATTTTCATCACCATATTATATAGTTGTGTATTATTATGGTATCATTTATTATATATGATATTTATGATATAATTAATAATATATAAAGATAATATTATCTCTTCATTATCTTTATCCATTCATTTGTGAAATGAAAATGCCGCTCATGCAAGCATATAAACTACCATCTATATGATTTGATGTGATTTGTCTTCAATTATATTTTATATGGATGGAAATAAGGACACTTTTTATGAAATTATATGATATATATAACATAATAATGATTCATTAAAGGTTTATTTTCATTTAACTTTCATTAATTCCATTAGATGAAAAATGGAAACAAAGTTCTGGCATACATACGACCTACCATCTCCATGAATGGTGTAATTCAATTTTCTATATCTAATTTTTATGAATGATTATAATTATTTATATAATGAATATATATTATTTTTAAAACATGATAAAATTTCATGAAATTATTGACACTCATCAATGTATAAGGATCAAGACTACCAAACTGGAAAATGCTTGGAAAATGAAGCAGTTATCATGAAGAATAGTTATTTTAATAACAATTTATTAATAAACAGGATATAAGATGTTATAATAATATCATACCTGATATGATGGATATATTGTTATTTAATAATTTTTTAATAAATTCATTCTTATTATAAAATATGTTTCTACGTGAACAATGAGGTTGGGAGATCAATTCGTCATGAAGGAGGATTGGATTGGAAGTGTGTTCTGGTAGAGGCTGGAGGTGAGATGGTGGAGTTTTAGAGGAGTACAAACTGGGTTTTTCTGATCCAGTGGTTCAAGATGATTTTTTCTATTGAGTTGGGCTGGTGTAGGCACAGTTGAAGAAGGGAACGTTTGTTTGTTAACCCTTTCAGTGATGCTGTCGATGTTGCTCGAGTCTTCAATGGCGTTAGGGTTTGGGAAGCCCATGATGGTGACCAGTGTGTTGGGTGCACTACTTGAGGGTCTGACAATGAATGCTGACGTGTGCTGGTTTGAATTTTTTTTATTTTCATGTGCATGATTTGCACTTTGGTTTGGCGCCTCCTGCTTTTCATATAGGAGCATGTGTGTTTTGGATGGTGTAATGTGTTTTGTATGTTCTTGGTATGGTTGAATTTTTAAGGTTCCCACTTATCCAAAAAAGTGGTTTTTTATTCCCAAAATGAAAAAAAAATGATTTGGCCTACAATGAAATTCAAGACTTGAGGTATGTGATTTTTGTCTCACTTTTATTTCTATTGGACATAAGCCTCATACACTACTTGTTTCTTTTGTGTAGTGTATATACTACCCATTAATGTCTTTTAATATTATTATCCTTAATATTATGTTATTTATGTATCCATATAATTTTCTTTATTCCATGGGGCATTCAATTCAACAGATTACAAAGTGGTAAGGGTTTATTTTATAATCTCTTCATTATTAGGGATTGTTTCTGTTTAAGTCTTCATTGGGAAATGTTTCTCTTACATGTCAATGTTTTATGAAAAAATGTTTTCAAAATGGTTTTTAATATTCTCCTATTAGTTTTTAAATTCATTTTTACCAATGTATTACTTTTTTTTAAAAAATCCAATGTAATATTTTTTCATTTTATAAACAAGGCTCTTTGTGACATTTCCAAAAAAAACGTAATGTTTTTTACTTATAAAGCCAAATAATATTTTACCATTTTGAAGAAGAATTAATTTCATGAGGAATGCTTTGAATGTTTACAAGTTTATTTTCAAATAATATTTTTCCTTTATAATTTTATGGATTTTTAAATGAAATAATGATTTCAAAAAATAAAATGATATTGTCCTCAAGAATTTTTTCATGTCATTTTTAAAAAAACATTTTATATCCAAGATAACATTATTTTATGTTACATATACATTAATATGTTATGATTCAAGGATATTACCCGTATGCTTTATATGGTTGTTTTATTTTTATTATGTAATGATATTTATGTAACCAATTTCTTTTCCAAGGGTTGTGTTATTATGAAAAGATTATGAAACACAATTTGTTTCATTGATTGTAAATGATGAAAGATTTTTTCTTGTTGAAAATCATATATATGGTCTTTATTATATGATTGGATTTTCCTATATCTCCCTCCAATTTAGTGAGTAATAATTTATATATCATGAGATAGATAAGACTATAACAAGGATTTAAATGTGTTCGGTGATGGACTTTTTCCACCATGAACGTATTGGGAGTGAACCTTGACTATTAAAATGGCTTGCGGATTGAACCCATTAAACTACAATGGTCTTCAAAATGAGACTTAACTACTAATTAAATGATTTCCAATACATTATTATTTTCAATATTTCCATGTTTTATGCCAATGTTATTTTCTTATGGATCATTTTACATTAAGATTCTTGTCTTATAAACAACCAATATTTATTATATAACATCCTGGTCAGAGATTCCAGTAAATAGTTCCCTAATCCTAGTTGGCCACATATCCTCAAGCGCATCTCTCAAACAGTCGGAGGCCACTAACTAGCAGTAGGGGCCTTGGGTGAGTCTGTTGGGAGACTATGCCCCATTATAAGAGGGTAACACAAATAAATAGAAATATTAGTCAAATAGAAGAACAAGTAAATCATAAATACAATAGATACACAATAGGAATAGATAACAATATCAAAAGGAAGCTCAGATATAATTATGATGATAATACATATAAAATGTATCTAATAAAGCATCCAAAACTTGTATACAAGGTAGGCATACAATACATTGAACCAGAGTAAAAAAGCCAAAAATGTATAATAGTTAACATCAAGATCCGTAGCTCAGTACCATTTTCCCCTTCTCCTATGAATATATAAATAATCATTAGTATGAACATTTCCCTTATAAATACCTACAATCAAATAATCATTTAGGGTACCCATGGAGGCCTGAACAGGATGTGATACATAATCCCAATAGGAAACCTCCCAAGACCATACTCTATGTTGGCCCCTGTAACATAAAAAAAAGGAAAAAACCCTAGTGAAGAGGATTATTGAGCGAGTATATTTAAATATAAAAAAGACCAAGAATAAAATATATACACAAAAATAAGAATGAATATCCATCTACGTGTGAACAAGGTTGAACTTTCTGTAAACCAAAGTGTGAAAGTCCTTGCTGTAACAAATCCAACTGAAGTGAAATTCTGAGGAGCTGGTCACCTCCCTATAAACCCAAACATAGAGAATCCATGAAACTCTATTTTTGTGGTTGTTTTCAGAAGTGGACTCAATCATCACTTCTTCTAAATCCAAGGAGTTCAGATCTACACAAAAGAACACTCATATAATTCTAAACATTATCAAATTATTTCTGATTTATTGTGTAGTTTTTTACTATTATTTTGATCACCGTGTGTATATGAGTCACCAAGACACATTTTATTTTGACCAAATCTATACGACACAATATATCCTCAATCACTCATTTTTTACACCATTTTACTCCCACGTATAACTGTGGAAGAGTTCCTTGTGTGGCCTGGTTATATTTTGTTTCCCACGAATAACAATGGTAGAGGTCTAGTTTAACTTGAAATCGTTGTGTGTTGTTGTGAAACCAATCCAAGATGTGGATCATGTTTATTAATATAAACTTCATGGTAGTAGGTGATCACCAATCGGTGAGGACTAAGTTTCTACTTGAGAATGAAACTATTGTTTTTATTTTCTATGACTTTTAAATCTAGTTTTATCTATTTTAACAAATATTTCTGAAAACAAAAATTACTTTGATAGATATACATAGCTAGTTTTTATTAATTTTTTAGATTTGTTAAATTTCTTTCAAAAGTTATAACATTATATAAAATTGATATAAATGAGAATTAATCAATTTTTTGAGAAATTAATTGAAGATTTAAATCTATTATAAATAGGCTACTTTGGTTAACTAGGCTATTTTGATTTAAAATCAAGGAGAATTTTAAATAACGTTTTAAACATAAATTTTTATAAGAACTAAATTTACCCTCCACTTGATTGTCATACTCTGACCAACATTTGGTATCAGAGGATTGTTTTTAATATTATGTTTTCAATGTTTTCTTTTATTTTTTCTAATCATTTCAACTATGATTTTAGTTGTGTTTTAAAGATCTCTAAATATCTATTATTTCTAAATTTCTGGATCATTAAAAATATAATCATTATTATTTATTATGGATAATAGATTAGATGGGGATTCTCCTAACAGACCTCTATTTTTAAATGGAACTAATTTTTTTAGTCAAAAATAATGCTGAAAATACATTTAGAAAGTTTGGGTTTTGGGATTTGGTCTTCTATTGTATATGAATTTAAGATACATAAAACGTTTAAGAATACTTCGGATGACCCAAACAAGTATTCCTATAACAATAATTGCAATGTTATGAATGCCTTATATTTTTCTTTAAGATATGAATAATTTAATAGGATTTCTGCATGTAAAACATCATTTAAAAATTGTGATACATTACCTGTTTCACATGAAGAAACCACTAATGTTAAGGAAATGAGACTCAACAGATATACTATTAAATATGATAACTTCTAAATAAAGCATGATGAAGTAATCATTGACTTGTATCTCAGGTTCAATGAGATTGTAAACACTATGATCTCTCTGGGAAAGGATGTTTCAACCTAGGAAAAAATCGTGTGAATCCTCAAATGTATGCCAGAAAGATGGATGGTAATTTCAATGTCAATAATATAATCCTTTGATATCAATACATTTCCTGTAATGGAGTTGATATGTATGATGATGATTTACAATGAAGAATTAATGGTCAACAAAGAAGAGGATGACGAACCAAAGAGAAAGTCAGCAGATTTCAAAACTACTTCTTTTAAACAAATAAAAGGAGATGGTAGAAACTCATTATAACAGTTCATGAAATGAAGAATAACCATCTAATGGTGCTGATTAAATGGATTATATAGCTACAAGATTCAAAAAAAATATAGAAGGAATAATTTTTTTTAGAAATCCTAACTACAAAGGAATGTATGAAAATAAGGGAAACTAAAAAAGTATTAGAAAATAGTGAAAATATTAATGAAATAGTTTTTTATAAGTGAAGGAGGAAAGGACATGTAAAGGCTAATTGTCCAAAAATAATGTAAAAAAATAAATATGAGGATAAGGATAGAAGATAAAAAAAGTAATCAAAGGCAATATGGAGTGCTTCTACTGATAGCTCCAATGAGTCAGAATCTTCATATGACGAAAAGGATAAAAAATCCAAAATGTGTTTTGTGAAAAACACATCTAAGGTAACACTATAATCTTCGGTAAGTAATTATCATTATGGTGGAGATGAATCTGATTCTGAGATTATGAATAATGAAGACAAGTTTGAATATTGTTGAATGATTGAGGATACATGAAATGAGTTAAAATAATAATATAAAATTTTAATAAAACAATAAGCTCTTACCTCTACTATTAAATCAAATCTTACTGTGGAGAAAGAAAAGAATGATCAACTGGTTAATGAAAACAATGAAGTGAAACATTCTAATGAGAAATTGAAAAGGGACTTATAGATGTTTAACAATGGATATAATAATCTCACACAAATTCTTGTTAACCATTTTCACAAAAATATACTACTGGTTTTTCTACCAACCTGGATAGATGAATTTTGAAAAAAATATATAAAAAATCAGTTTTTATGCCTAATACTGATAAATTATATGTTACTTCCAGCAATGGAAAATATTTTACATCTTGTAGTATTTCTAGAAAAAATAGTGTTTATTTTTTTCAAATCCATACAAACTATTTATAGGAAACCCATGAAAAAATTTGGGTTCCCAAATATTTTATCACTAATGTTACTGGACCAAAGAAAATATAGGCACCAATGTATTTTCATGGTAAAATTATTTTTTTGTAAAAATACTTGTAGAGATCTTCTAAGAGAATTTGGTACTTGGTAACTAGATATTCGATACATAAGACAAGGGATTATTCAAGCTTCAAAAATATTGTCAAAGTTTGTTATGGGCATGACACCTTTGGCGACAATGAAGAAGGAAAAATAATTGGCCTTAGCCAAATTGGTAACTCTAATTCTATTTTTCTTTTAAAATTTACTCTTATTCAGGGTTTAAAATACAATTTTCTTATAATTTCATAGTTATGTGATTATATATTTCATGATAAATTTGATAATTATTCCTATAATGTATTTAATTAAAAAAATGAGTTACTATTTACTGCTTTTATAAATGAGAATATTTTTTCTGGGAACATGGATTAATTAGTTTCTCAAAATGTTTCTTGATTAAGTGTATTTCATAAATAAACTATAATATAGAATAGGTGATTAGGCCACATTACCATTCAATCACATAGAAATCATCCATATAAATGGTTAGCTAAGGATCTACCCAAACAAGAATTTTGAGACAATAAAGTTAGCAATACTTGTCAAAAGGGAAAACAACACAAAATATCTTTCCAATAAAAGAAATAAGTTTCAACTTCCCAACCACTTAAGTTGGTTCTCATGGTTTTTTTGGACCATCAAGAGTTCTATGTCTTAATGGGAACCACTATGTCTATGTTCCTATAGATGACATCTCTAGGTGTACATGGACCTTTTACATAGCTCACAAAAGCGAAGCATGTTCTCTCTTTACCTAGTAAGCTAGAATAGTAAAAACCCTAAGTGGTCATAGAAATAAATACCTAAGAAGTGACCATGACTGTGAGATTGGGAATACAGAGTTTGAATCTTTTTGCTCACAAAATTGCTATAGTCAAAGATTCTTTACTCCTAGGACACCCCAGTAGAATGGAGTTCTAGAAATAAACAATATAACCTTACATGAAATATCCAATAAAATTCTTAATGAGAATGACATAAATATTTAATTTTTGGTTGAAGCTATCAATACAGATTGATATATAATTAATAATGTTTTAGTAAGAAATATTATTATGAAAACTCCCTATTAGTTGTTGGAAAATTGGAAACCCAAGGTTAGTTACTTCAATTTCGTTGGTTGAAAAGTTTATATTCTCAATACAAAGGAAAATCATGAAAAAAATTTCATCCAAAAGTGATGAAGGAATTATCTTACGTTACTCAAATTCAATTATAGTCAATTGAGTTTTTAATAAAAGTAACAAATGTTTGGAAGAATCTCTATATATTAAATTTGATGAAATAAATCAACATGAACCTAAAAACCCTATGGAAAATATTGAGGATGATCTCTCAAATATAGCCATAACTGTTAGAACCTTGGATTCTTCTATTAAACATGGTGATAAATCCTCTAGTTATAGAAAATCTCCAGACTCTAATAATAGTAAACCTGAACATACAATTGAACCTCAAATAACTAGTCCTTCCTTTTCTAGATCTGGTAGAACCCTCATGAACCACAATTTAGATACCGTGGTTGGATATTTAGAAAAAGGGAAATAGGATAGATCTTCTCTTAAGAAACTAGTTATACATCAAGCCTTAATATCATAGATTTAACCTAAATACATTAATGACACAATCAATGATAAATTTTGGGTGATTGATATACATGAGGAGATGAATTAGTTCGAAAGAAATAATGATTCTAAACTAGTGGATAGATCCAAATAATCCTTAACCATAGTCACTAAGTGGGTATTTAGAAACAAAGTAGATGATGAAGGAACCATAATGAGGAATAATTCTATACTTGTTGCCCAAGTATATAGTCTAGAAGAAGGAATTGACTCTGAAAAACCTTTTCACGAGTTGATGAACTTGAATTCATTAGAATATTTCTAGTATATCCACCTCATCTCAATTTCAAACTGTATCAAATTCTTGTTAAAATTACATTATTAAATGGGTATTTAGTTTAGGTTGTATTTTTTGAACAACCACCTAGTTTTACAAACCATCATTTTCCAAATCATGTTTTTAAATTAGAAAAGGCATTGTATGGTCTAAAACAAGCTCCAAGAACATGATATGATAGGATCAACAATTTTATTATTTAAAATAGTTTTAAAAATTTTATAGTTGAACCTAATATTTCTACAAAAATATTGTTTAAAGATGTTTTAGTTATTCAAATATATGATGATTATATTATTTTTGGATCTTTGAAAAATTCTTTATGTGTTGATTTTTAAAAAATAATGCAAAATGAGTTTGAAATGAGTTTAATGGGAGAAATCAAATACATTCATGTTTTTAAAATCATTCAAACTAAAAAAGTAAAAATTTTAAATCATATTAAATATATTAAATATATTCTAAAAAAATAACGGGTTTGATAGTAAAAAAAGTTGCGATACTCCAATGAGTACCACCTATAAGTAGGAACATGATAAAAATGGAAAAATTGTTTATCCAACCAATTACAGAGTTATGATTGGATGTATTATCTACTTGACTAATATCCTCCCTAATATTATGTTTAGTGTATGTATGTGTTCTCATTTACAAGAAAATCATATGCAGTCATATCTTCATTCTATTAAAATAATTTTCAAATACCTCTATAAGACTACTAACATAGGACTATTCTATCCTAGAGGATAGTCATTTAACTTAGATATATATTCTAATATTGATTTTTTGTAGTTACAGGTTAGATTGAAAAATCACCTCTAGAACATGTCACTATTTGGGATAGTCACTAGTATCATGGTTTAATAAAAAGTGAAATTATGTTGCATTATCTTTCACTGTATCTGAATACATTGTTTCTACTAATTGTTGTGATCATATTTTGTAGATGAAACACACATTTCTAGAATATGGATATCAATTTAGTCATGTCCCTATAAACCGTGAAGACACAAGTTCAATTAACATCTCTAATAATCTAGTTTCTCACTCAAGAACAAACCTTGTTGATGTAAGACATCACTTTTTGAGAGATCACTATCAAATAGGTGATATTAATTTTGAATTAATATTCATGGAAAATCATCTTGCTGACATTTTTACCTTTCCATGAAATTCCTAATGAATGAGTTACATCATAATTGAATTGGGAATGATCAATTTTGTGTAACTGGTTTGAGGTATCACCATTTAATGATCTTGGAGTCTGATGTCATTACATTTTATGTCTCACTATTTGATGTCTCACTATCCCTTGTATCAACATCAGGTGTCTCACCTATCGATGTCACACCATTATGATGCCACCATGAACAACACACTTTTATGACTCACCATTGTGACCCACCTTTCTATACTTAGTAATTTATCTACAATTTTTTTAATTGAATCATATTATTTTATACCACATTTTTTATTTATGACTTTTAAATCCCTAAATTATAAAAATAAATCACTAAAAATCACTTCTCACTTCACTATTTTTCTTGAATCTCAAAACCAGACCATTCTCTCTCAATCCCCTCTCTCCTAAACCCTCTCAAAATCTCCCCTCTAGAAAATCTCTTCTCGGTGAAGGTGATGATGATGAAAGTGAATTCAAATCAAGATAAGGGTGAAGCTACTGAAGAGGAAGAAGTTGTTGTGGAAAAAATCATTAATAATGAGAAATAGGAAGAATGATAAATTATTGAAGAAGAATCCACTATAGGTAAATATAAAGAATCTGATAAAAGAGATATCTTTTTACATCTCAAAAAGAGTATTGAATAGACAGATCAATTATAAGGAAATGTGGCTGACACTAAAGTAATTCAAGAGATGGTATAATCTATTGACAGAGGTCAAGTAATATAGTAACATAATTTTCAGAAGGAAGTATCTGCTGAGGGGGAGAAAACCCCAAGTCTATAGAGGATTGAATTTCCAAATCATCTTGATCTAAGTTTAGTAGATGTCTGGTAAAATTTTATATGTTATTTCAATGTTGATGATCCTCAGAGCTCCTCAGTTAAGGAAATAGTCCTTTCAACAGTGTTACAACTCAAACCCATCACATCTAAAGAAGTGGAATCTATTCATGAGACAGTACCTATCTCTATACGTATACCTACAACTGCACAAAAACCCCCAACGTATGTGAGTGATTAAGATTCAATGGATTTTTTTGAAAAACTATTATATGGTGTTGGAAATCATATGAATTTACAACCTACTTCTATGACTAACTTTAGTGAAAGAGATTTTATAAGGATTCTATAAAAGTTAATATGGAAAACTCAACTGAAAATTATTCCAGAAATACAAGAGGCAAGGCATGAAAATAGAGATCTATGTGAAGACTTTTAGTCCTTAAAATTATTCATTGAGTAATTGAAGAGATACTTTCAAGATTCACCTACTCCAACTCTATTTTCTAGTTTAAGTGAGGTTGATGCTGTCATGATCTTCAACATGGTAATAACTCTGATTCAACCAAATTTATTTTTAGTGGTTGAAGAAGTGGTCATGAAGCACACAAAAATTAGCCAATGAATTTTTTTTTCTTGTGTCTGATATCAATCGACTGAATGATGAATATAGTGGTTCTTTAGAAATGGTTCATAAAAAGATTAATACCCTTACCTCAACTAAACCATCTCAATATACTTTTTCTTAGACCTCTCAGCCTTCAGACAGTGCAATGATCATATCTTTGATCAGATATGAGTTTCAAGATTTGAATTGTGGATATATTTATGAAATATTTGGCATATTTCAAAAGCACAATGAGCATGTTCCTGACATGGTACGTGTTTACTCCAAAGCTTCCACTAATTCCCACATAGAAATTTTACGGAAATTGGATTACTATTTTAAGATTATCTATACCAATAACCTGCTGACCAATCATTTCAATTATTTAGTGGATAATTGGAGGCTACCTTCTGGGACTCAAGCATTCAAGGAACAAGTAAAACAGTTGAAGGATTTCACTCCTACACTTGGGACATTAATAGAAAATAAAGTTGATTTTGAAAAATCTGTAGAGTATTTTGTAAATTTCATAAAGGACTTCATAAATCTATTGAAGCCTTACGTACATTACCACAACATGATAATTGTTTCTCAGGAAGTTGTTCCATTGAGACTTGGGATGACTCTTTCAACCATTCCTTCTACCTCTACTTTATATTCTCCAGTAACAATGAACCTGCTCAGGCTCTGAGCTTGATCCAACTATTCATATGTGTGCTTACACTACCGTGTTCCTCTTCTAGATTGGTCCTCGCTCTTTCTATTCTTGAATGTGTACCTTTACCTTCACTCACTATTGGCCATGTACCTTCCAAAAATACCAATTTTCACTTACTTATCCAACCCTAATGTCTCTAAAAAGGATAAAGGGAAGGTTGCAGACTCTAAGAAGAAGTGAAGGATTATTTTTGATAGGAATATGATGTACTACTTTTTATTTCAATTTGTTTATTTCTTTAATGAATATGATCACATTCTTATTCACTTTTTGATGGCAATATTGTGCTTGTTCTTTATTTCATTTTCCTATTTTATTTTTGATAATACCAAAAGGGGGAGAATTATTATACGATATATAACATACCTAAAAATATTTATGGTATTCAAATGGTCCACTATATGAAGCCATGCCTATAATATCTAATCTTTGATACTAACATATGAGAATGAGCTATGATATTTTTTGTATATAATCTGATACTATAATGGGTTTATCTGGTAATATTCTCCCTATGCTAAATTTAATCAGTCTCTGTTTATCTATTAATTTCATATAATATATCTAATGTGTTAAGAAAAATATTTATCCTTTGTTGTGATCATTATGTATGGGTTGTAAATTCCAAGATTTGTGATCATAAAAAAAGGGGAGATTGTTTGAATCCTCTAGTTTGAATACTCAAAAATCATGTTTAATATTTTTTAATTATTTTTATGTATAATATTAATATATTTTGTTAAGTATTACATTATAATACATGTTGAAAATATTTTATTAAGTGTGAGTCACCATTTAGGTGAACTCATCATCACTGGTCAGAGGACTCAGAGTCACCATTCAGTATGTAAACCAGTAAAGTATGAGTCACTGTTGCAGTAATCCACTGGTTTGGAATTTTCAAAAGGACCGGGCACTGTTGATATGACCTAGTCTCCATTGTAGTGGCGTACTAGTTCAGAATTTTCACAAAGGACCTATCACTCTTGATAGGGACCAAACACTTTTGAATCGATCAATCGGGCCATAATTTTTGAAATGTATAAGACACCATTCTTAAGACACCATCCAGAGACAAAGGAAAAGTTACTACTCCTATGTCACTATTCCTGTGGTTCATTCCAGACATATTGATTTCATCATTTACCTTTTTAATTCAAAATTATTACTAATAGTCATATTTGACTTATTGAATGATACTGATTTTATTATTGATCTTTCATAGGCAATGTTAATGACCTTGTCTATAGACAACATGAGGTGCAAGGTACCTGCACATGATAGATATCATAATCCATGTCAGCCCCTTAAGCATAAATAAAAAGTAAAACAACCCAGTGAAGGGGATTAACCAGCGAGCATATTGAAGGATACACAAGACTAAGGTGAAAATCTACACACAAATATAATAACACTCATAATTATAGGTGTGAAAATGGAATAACTTTTTGTGATCCAATGTGAAAACATCCTCACATCAACAAATCTAGGGGAATATGACTTTTTTAGGAGCTTCTTACCTCATTGCAATACAGAACAAAAATCATCCACAACATTCTATTTTTTTGGTTGCTTCTAGAGGTGGACTCATCCTTCACTTATACTATATCCAAGGAGTCCGGAACTACACATCACAACACTCATAGCATTTTAAAACATATCTTATTATTTTTTATCTATTGTGTGTTGTTTTACTATAATTTTGAAAAGTGTGTGTATCTGTATCACTAAAATACATTGTCTCCTTAGCTAAGATGAAGGATAAATGATATCCTTACTCACTCATATTTCTACACCATTTTACTCCAACGTATAACTATCACAGAGGTTCCTATGTGTCCTTCTAGTATTTCCCCCCACGAATAACTGTAGTAGAGGTCTAGTTAACCAGGAAAACCTTGTGTGCTACTGTGAACCATGATACAGGGTGTGGATCATGTTTATTAATATAAACTACTTGGTGGAAGGTGATCACCATATAGATAGGACAAGGTCTCTACTTGAGACTAAATCTTTTGTTTTTTCTCCATTTTTTTCCAAATTTAGTTTTCTCTATTTTCACACATATTTTAGAAAACTAAATTTTACTTCTATAGTTAATCTTATTTAGTGCTTGTAACTATTGTTTATTAAGTAAATTACTTTAAAAGGATATATAAATAATTCAAATTGTTATAAATGATATTTAATCAAAAAATTTGAGAAATTAATTGAACAATAAAAACTATTATAAATCTACTAATTTGGTTAACAAGGGGTTTTAGATTTTAAATTGTGGGACTTTTTAAAAAATGTTTTTAACAGATAATTTTATAGGAAATCAATCCCCCCTCTTAATAATTCAATTCAAATTTCACATCACAAGAAAATGTTAAAGGGAATAACTTAAGGAATCCAATTCCAAAAGACAATAATGGTGGTTTAATTCTATATCAACACGCCCATGAAGTGGTTCTAAATCAATGTGTATAACCAATAAACATTAATTTGTGGACTCTTTAATTACATATTCCATGAAAAATAGTAAAATTTACTATTTAAAATCCATTATAGGTGATTCTTGGAAGCTGTGATCCAAGAATAATGGTATATATTATTATACAACATTAAAAGAAAAGCATTAGAACACTAAATTTAGGTCCATATTTGATAGATCATCTAGTATCAACTCCCAATTCAACTCAAATTATTAGGAAAATAAATAATGTTCAAAGAACCTATCAATAGGGAAAATTATTTTGTATTTAAATATCACATCCGATACCAATATAAATGATTAACAACATTAATGGAATTGAAAACTCACTTATACGAATTTGGTAACTTATGAAACATACACCCCATGAAAGAGGTATCATATAATGAATATGTAAATACACATAAATTAATGTGTATTTCACAAAGAATACAATTATGGGAAGTACATGCACCACACAAAAGATAATAGTGGCAATATGGTACGAATCTCACGGGAATAAGGAGTGAGATGAAAACCCATTACCTTGAGATTTTCTTTAGTAGAGGGTACATTTAACCCCCTGTATGAAGATCTTAGTATGTTATTAAGGTATACCCGAACTATATTAATATTTATGATATCATACATGATTCATTTATTACTTTATACTACCCATTTAATAATAATTTACATGTTAAATTAACATTTCGGGTAATAATCACTTTCTTTATCGTACGTGTTTTAACTTGTTAATCATGATTGTATCACTTACATCAAGATTTATGTACTTAAAAAATATAAAACCTGATTTATATATCATATATATTTTGAATACAAATATGTATATTAGACATATATATGAAATAAAAAACACCGTTTATGGAGACTGTAGTCCGTACGTACGGATAAACGATGTTTCCGTTTTCATATCATATTGAACAGAACTAAGTGAATAAGATATATGTAAGTACATATATATATATATATATATATATTTCTATTATCTTTATTATTTCATATATTATATACTTATTAGTAATATATATTTTTATAATCGTTGATGAATGGTGAGCATGGGAATGAATCTTATCGCATCGTGGAGACGGTAATCCGTACGTACGCATGATCGACAATATCATTTCCTTAAAGGTGTAGAATTGGATGGTATATTAACTTTATAGAGATACTAGAATTTTATTTTTATTATTTATATACATATTACTCATCCTTATATCCATCCAAATAACATAGTGTTGAATAAGAAATTACATCACAGCGTGGAGAGGGTAAGCCGTACGTACGTACAAATGGTGACATTATCATTCATAAGATGGATATGATAATGAATATAGTTGTGAAATATTTATAATAACATCATAGTATATAGAAGATACTGTATTTATTATTTTATAGTTTAAACAACATAGAAAGAGTAAGTGGAAGAATACAAGAACTTGAAAGAGGGTGGTGAAATCATTAACTCTTCTTCAGGTTCTTCCTTTTTATTTGATCAAAAGGGATCCTTAAGTAGGATTTATGACCAAAAGAGGGCCTCTAGGAAGAATTTAGGGAAGTTGAGAGGATATTTTGGTAGGTTTTGGCAGATCCAAATGGCTTAGAAGGTGTGAAATAGAGTGAAGGGGGAGTTCCCTTCTTTAAGAGGGGTGAGGGGTACCTTAGAAAAAATATAAAATATTATTTTATAATAAATTCATATTCGGTTTATAATGGATCCAAATTGATTTATTTCTCGGATAAGATGGGGATGGATCAAAATCCACTCATCCAATAGGTTTTAGACAGGTTTGTGTCACTTTATTAACCTTATCTTTTAGTTTTAACTCTTAGTTAATTTTTTTAACATTTACCATGTCTCTTTGTATTTTTATATTATATGGTTAATAAAGTTACTATAAACTTCCAATAGACCCCCAAGTGGTTCATTAATGAAACCAATATCTTGATATAAGTCCTTTGGCTTAAACATAGTTTTTTTAAGAATAGAATATTAATTAATAATATAATATTTGTTTTAACAACTCTTTTATGTCAATTTTAACACTATTGGGTATTTTGTTTTTGATAAATTTATAACAGCATTATTACTTAGAAAATAATTCATATAAACAATTCTAATATGTCATATTAACTTAGAAAATTATTTTAAATCATAAAAAGTCTCAAATTACATTTATTTGCATATTTATAATATCAATTATCTTAATCTTTCATTAATACGGTAATTGATGTATCATCATTGTTTCATTAATATATTAAATTATTTAATGTCTAAAAATTATAAATAAAATACCATTATGTAGAGAATATTTTTATCTTTCTAATGAATATTTTTAATCTAATTTATCTTATGTATAACACTATATTACAATTTTTTAGTTGTCAAACTTTGATTTTAACTCTTTTAACTCTTCTTTGAATTAAATAATAATAAATGCCCTAATCTAATTCAAGTGGACATAAATGATAATTTTTTATTCTAAAGGTTGTTTTTGGTCGAAATAAACTTGTCCAATAGAATTAGGACATGTGATAGGGTAATATTAATATCATTTTTACCCTTAATTACCATATTTACTTTTAACCGTGGTAAATAAAAATAAAAAGATACTATTCACAAAAAATTATTTTTGACCTTATTAAACCATATTTTACTCCTTGATATTAACCGTGTCTCTCAGATTTTCGAAATTTCACTCACAGAAGTGGTAAAATTATGTTTTATGTGAATTTGCAAATTCTCCTAGGAGATGGGTAAAAGACAGTGAAAAGTTCAATAAAATTTTTATATATCTAAAATTATTATAAACTGACTCCTATTAATTACATTGAACTTATATAGGTATTATTTATATATTTTGACCTAAAATAAATTTAAATAAAATAATTAATTAATTAAATAAAAAGTCGGTTTTAACCAATAACTTAGTGTTTTTCACTATTCATAAAAAACTGAAAGTTTTCAGAAAAATACCAAAAATTCACCGTAATCTAATTTTGATATTCAGAATCCAAAAAAGATGTCTATTTTACCAAATTCAAAACATAGAATTTTCATTAACTAATTTAAAATTAATTCTCGTTGTCAAAACAAATAGCGTGTTTTTAAGAAACAATAATTATCAAAAGATTGACACTTGTTTATGTATCATTTCAATGTGAAAATAATTTCAAGGACCAAAATTGGATTAAAGGGTAAAACTATAATCTAATTATACTTCCAAAACATTAAAATTTATAATTCATCACTATAAATTATTTTGATTAAAAAAGTTGTTTTCAGTTAAAATACAGTATTTTTCACTATTCACCCAAATATGAATGTTATCAAAAAAACACCAAAAATTTATTGAAACTAAATTCTTTTGTCCCAATTCTAAATAATAAGTTTATTTTTTCAAATTTAATATATAAAAGTTTCAAATATTGGATTTAAAAAGGGTTCTCTATTAAAAGGCGGTAAAATTCCATTATTTGAAAAATAATTCTTTTATCTGAAAAAATGAATTTGTTCTTACATTATGTCTAAGAAACTAATAATATCTATTATAAAATTATAATGATTATATAATGTTCAAAATTCAGTTAATACTATTAATAACCACTTTTGAATGGCTAGTTTGGTAAGTCGTGATGTGCTTGAACTCAGTGTTGTGTGTAGTGAAAGTTATTTCATTACATTGAAGAAATATCGTACTATGAAATATTAGGGTGTTACATTCTCCCCTCCTTCAATAAATTTCTTCCTCGCAATTTGAAATTTTTCTTTGAAAATAAATGGTTGAAAATAGAAAATTCCTTTATGGGAAAACCCACATAGGAAATTGGATTAATAAAATTTAGTCTTAATAAGAGGAAAAAGGGGAATAAAAAAGTCACCCCCAAATTAGTGTTTCGTATAAGAGAAAATTGGTGGGAATTATAGAAATATAATTTTAGTAAAAACATAAATATTTATAGGGAGTGATTGAGGTCATCAATCATAAACAATTTTAGAATTCTGGGTCTCAAAGCCACCAATCTATGATAATTTAAAATACCATCTTAAGATATTAGGATAACACATTTTTTGTTTTAAGATGCCTTACCTATAGTTTAAGAAATTATTTCTTCATAGAATAAGAGTAGAAATATATATATATATATATATATACTTGACAAGTAGAGTTTCATTCTTCAACTAATTCCTACCACAGACACATCTTTCACTCCAAATGATTTCAAAAAAAATTCTATTTACCTAAATTGTATAAGGTTAAAAAATGAATTTATAATTCATTAGTCAGACTATTTTTTAAAAACAAAACTAAATTATACAAACAAGTACATCACGTAGTCTAGTCATAGGTGATTCACCTTTTTCGCTCTTCAGTTGTGGGTTCAAGTCTCGCGGATTTTCCGGACGCGACGGGTTACCGCTCGACCTCTGGGTTGTATTTTTTACAGAAATCCATAAATAACCTTAAAAATTGTTTCCAATTTCAAACTTAATCCATTCCAACCTTTAGAATTATTTGAAATACATATATCCAAACCCTCAGTACAAAATTTACAAGGAAATTAAAGATAACGAGGATCCTTTTTTCCAGGTAATAACACGTGAATGCCTTCATCCTGTATACTTTTACAACATCGCACCATCCTGAATTACCAAAATCAGCCATCTCTTATTCCAAAAACACTACCTCATTATCAGGACCATATTAAGTATTACCTTTCCTTCAACCATTTATTTTCCAAAAAGTATAGATTACTATTATGTCACTTTTCTTAGAACCATATACTCTCAAATCCTAAATAAAATAGTACTCCAGTACAATCCTTATTTATCTCTATAAGTCATGTAACCAGTATACTGTTGATACAAAACTCAAATGAAATAATTCTATAATAAAAACATAAGAACACTAGTCTTTCTTCTTCATCTCAGGTAGTATCATGACATTATTATTATCCAATAACATCATTTCTAGTATACTCTTATGATTGGGATATTGATTCATGTAGCATCTCAATGCCTTGCAGATGAAGCATTTTACATTTGAGAACTTTTTCTTACCTATGTAATAATGTACTTGGTGTCGTTTTTCTCCACACTTAAAACAACTCCCATTCCCTTCAAGAATTTACCAAGGTGATTCATTCCACATTTATCACATATTGGAAAATCCTTCTTTCCCTTATTCCGTTAATCCATAATTTTTTCTACCATCCTTTTCTTCTCGTGCTTCCCTTAAAATCCATAGGATTCAGAGAATTCTTTACTGATCTTATGATACTATTTACTCATATGATGATAATACATTGGATACTATTTCCTTTCTAAATGTTGGCTTAATACCATGAATGATATAACCCTTCTTACTCTTTGGATCATACATATTACTGGAGTTCACATTCCTTCTACTGGGTGCCATTACTATACAATGGCATAAACTAGGTTAGTTTATGAATTGAAATGAATAATTCCAAACTTGTAAAATACCTAACATAAATTGAATAGTTTATGGATATAATCCATAAAAATATTTTCTTTGAGGAGTTATATCCTAGTAGATCCTTCATAATTATTTGTAAAGAAAATGAGAATTATCCTAAGCATATCCCCCAGGAGTGTCGTATCCAAGAGTGTAGCAAGGCCCATTGTCGTGCACCAGTTCCTATTCGAGTCTATCTCAAAGTGGTGTTTTTGGGTTTTACCCCTAGATAAATCTATGCTAGATCCTCCTCTACCAGCTTGTATCCAGACATGGATGTCTTTTCTTGGAAAACTCTCAAAATCTCAACATTACCAAAATTATAGGAAGTCCTTCTATACTAATCCTCAAAGTCTATTTTAGGGTAATGTTCTCTAATTAGAGTTTATCTAAATCTAGTTTCCAAGGTTATTGCTAAACTTCCTCTGATACCAACTATAATTCCATAACCCCAGTTACCCAGAGTCGGTGAATTATTTTAATACATTAGCATGATTACAAGGAATTAATTCCTGAAGGACCGATCGGTTTAGCAGTCTTGGAAAATAGATTACATACATGAATGTCTCATTACACTTTAAGACTTAAAAAACAACATAAATAATACTTTATTAATTACATTATTCCCTTGGCATAACCCTATATATCAATCACAATACACTTCTTGGAATCCTAGGAAAAATATAATATAGAAAGGGGTGAGCTCAGATGCTCAGTAAGGATAACAATATAGCGGAAATTTTCATAAATAAAAATAAACATTTAAGGAAACGTATAACTAAATAAAATGCCTTTTAACCTTGAACTTTATCATAATATGGCAAAGATAAAATTAAATAGTGCCATTTACTTATTCACAGGGATGTTCTAATAGTCGAATAATCACATTCAATATAAATAACCACTTTCATAATGATGGAATGCATAATGCCAGACATTCATAACCACATAGTCAAGGCCTTGTTCCAAGACTAAAAATAAGATTTTTTCAAGGTTGTGTGCCAAGCCACTAGTTTTTCTCATGAGACCTACTGATGCATCGAGGAGCTATAGCGAGCTCCACCCGTCACATACTACGTCCAATGCATTCCACATATGAACATGATTAAAAATAACAAAAACATTCGTATTAAAACTAGCATAGGCAATGTCAATACTATCTCCATAAACCATGAATGGTAAAAAAATAAAATATCCACATTAAAACATATCACAAAACCTTCAATACAATATGGATGTTTTGTATCATAATAAATAAACTTCAAATTAGCTTAAAATCCATCAAAGGATGTTGACATAGATGAAATCAAAACTATTTGAGAGAAATATCTTTTTTTTGAAATCATTGAAAAGTCACACATTTATAAAGGAAGCAACTTAAAAGATATTTTTTAATCAAAGTTTCCCATACCACTTTGAAACATTTGAAAAGAAATATCATTTCAAAATATTCATGTCCATATAAATAAATCCTTAAAATCATTTTGAAAACATGGACATTAATTAAAAATATTTAGAATGATAAATATTTATAACATTTAAAATTCAGATCATGATAAAGAGTACCTTTCACAAATCCTTAAAATATTCCTTTTGAAATAATGTTAATGAAAAATGGACATGGATGATAAAAATGCCCCAATATATACTTACACATAAACAATCTCGGATAATAATGAGATTGAGGAATTAACCCTTACCAATTTGGTAAATTACGAAACATACACCCCATGAAAGAGGTATCATACAATGAATATGCAAATACACATAAATTCAAGTGTATTACACAATTAATACAATAATGGGCAGTAAATAAACCACACAAAAGGTAATAGTGGCAATATGGTACGAATCTCACGGGAATAAGGAGTGAGATGAAAACCCCTTACCATGCACTTTCCTATAGTCGAGGGTATATTTAACCTCTTGTATGAAGATCTTAGTATGTTATTAAGGTATACCAGAACTATATTAAAATTTATGATATCATACATGATTCATTTATTACTTTATACTACCCATTTAATAATAATTTACATGTAAAATTAACATTTCGGGTAATAATCGCTTTATTTATCGTACGTGTTATAAATTGTTAATCATGATTGTATCACATAGATCAAGATTTATGTACTTCCAAAATATAAAACATGATTTATATATCATATATATTTAGAATATAAATATGTATAATATACATATATATGAAATAAAAAACACCGTTTATGAAGACAGTAGTCCGTACGTACGCATAAATGTTGTTTCCGTTTTCATATCGTATTGAACGGAAGTAAGTGAATAAGATATATGTAAGTACATATATATATATATATATATATCTCCAGTAGAATTATTATTTCATATATTACATACTTATTAGTAATATATATTTTTATAATCGTTGATGAATGGTGAACGTGGAAATGAATCTTATCGCGTCGTGGAGACGGTAATCCGTACGTACGCATTAGCGACAATATCATTTCTTTAAAGGTGTGTAATTTGATGGTATATTCATTTTATGGAGACATTAGAATGTTATTTTCATTATTTATATACATATTACTAATCATTATATCCATCCAAATAACATAGTGTTGAATAACAAATTACACCATGGCGTGGAAACGGTAAGCCGTACGTATGAATGCATGGTGACATTATCATTCATAAGATAGATATGATAATGATTATAGTAGTGCCATATTTATAATAACATCAAAGTATATATAAGATACTATAGTTATTATTTTATATTTTAAACAACATAGAAAGAGTAAGTGGGAGAATACGAGAACATGAAAGTGGGTTGTGAAATCATTACCTCTTCTTCAGGTTCTTCCATTTGATTTGATCAAAAGGTATCCTTAACTAGGATTTATGACCAAAGGAGGGCCTCTAGGATGAATTGAGGGGGGTTGAGAGGATATTTGGGTAGGGGTTGTCCAAGCCAAATGGCATAGAAGGTGTGAAATAGAGTGAAGGGGGAGTTCCCTTTTATAAGAGGGGTGAGGGGTACCTTAGGAAAAACTTAAAATATTATTTTATAATAAATCTATATTCAGTTTATAATGGCTCAAAATTAATTTATTTCGAGGATAAGGTGGGGATGGGTCGAAATCCACTCATCCAATAGTTTTTAGACAGTTTTGGGTCACTTTATTAACCTTATCATTTAGTTTTAACTATTAGTTAATTAGTTTTACATTTACCATGTCTCTTTTTATTTTTATATTATATGGTTAATAAATTTACTATAAACTTACAGTAGACCCCAAAGTGGTCCATTAATGATACACCTATCTTGATATAAGTCCTTTTTCTGATCTTTCAATTTTTAAGAATAGAATATCAATTAATAATATAATATTTGTTTTAAAAACACTTTTATGTCAATTTTGACACTATTGGGTATTTTGTTTTGGATTAATTCATAAAAACATTATTACTTCAAAAAAATTCATATAACCGATATTAATATATCATATTAACCTTGAAAATTATTTTAATGCATAAAAAGTCTCGAATTACCTTTATTTGGGTATTTATAATATCAATTATCTTAATCTTTCATTTATACAGTAATTACTACATCATCATTGTGTCATAAATATATTAACATATATATTTTATAAAAATTATAAATAAAATAAAATTAGATAGATAATTTTTTTATCTTTCTAATGAATTTTAATAATCTAATTTATCTTATGTATAACTCAATATTAAAAATGTTTTAGTTATTAAACTTTGATGTTAACTCTTTTAACTCTTCTTTGAATTAAATAATAAAAAATTTACTAATCTAATCCAAGTGGACCTAAATGATAATATATTATTCCTAAGGTTTCTTTTGGTCGAGATACACTTGTCCAATAGAATTTGACATGTGTTAGGGTAATATTAATATCATTTTTACCCTTAATTACAGTATTTACTTTTAACCATGATAAATAAAATTAAAAAGTTAGTATTCACCACAGATTATTTTTATCTTATTGAACCACATTTTACTCCTTGATATTTACCATGTCTCTCGAATTTTTTAAATTCCACTCACAGAAGCAGTAAAATTAAGTTTTATGTGAATTTTCAAATTCTCCAAGGAGATCGGTAAAAGACAGTGAAAAGTTCAATAAAAAATTTATATATCTAAAATTATTATAAAATGACTCAAATGAATTACATTGAAATTATATAGGTATTATGTATCTATTTTGACCTAAAATAAATTTAAATAAAATAAAAAATTAATTAAATAAAAAGTCGTTTTTAACCAACAACTCAGTGTTTTTCACTATTTATCAAAAATTGAATGTTTTCATAAAAATACCAAAAATTCACCGTAAGCTAATTTTGATATTCCAAATCCAAACCTGATGTCTATTTTACCAAATTCAAAACATATAAGTTTCATTAATTAATTTAAAATTAATTATCGTTGCCAAAACAAATAGAGTGTTTTTATGAAATAATAACTATCAAAAGATTAACACTTGTTTTTGTAAAATCCAATGTAAAATAAATTCCAATGACCAAAATTGGATTAAAGGGTAAAAATATAATATAATTATACTTCCAAAACTTTAAAATTTATAATTCAACACAATAAATTATTTTGATTAAAAAACTTGTTTTCAGTTAAAATAAAGTATTTTCACTATTCACCCAAATATGAATGTTATCAGAAAAACACAAAAAAAAATTATTGAAACTAAATTCTTATGTCCCGATTATAGAGAAGAAGTTTATTTTGTCAAATTTAATATATAAAAGTTTCAAATATTGGATTTAAAAAGGGTTCTCCATTAAAAGGCGGTAAAATTCCATTATTTGAAAAATAATTCTTTTATCTGAAAAAAATGAATTTGTTCTTATATTATATCTACGAAACTCATAATATGGATTCTAAAATGATAAGGATTATATAATGTTCAAAATTCAGTTAATACTATTCATAACCGCTTTTGAACAGCTTGTTTGGTAAGTCGTGATGAGCATGAACTTAGTGTTGCGTGTAGTGCAAGTTATTGCATTACATTGATGAAATTATGTACTATGAAATATTGGGGTGTTACACATCTATAGTGATTTTTTATTTATATTGATACTATATAGTATCCAACTATTTCCAAATCAACTAGTTATGCTCTAAGGTCTCTAGAACAAGGAAAGGTCCCATTATGGTTGCCTCTCCCGCCTCCATCCAACACAGGACTAATCAACATGGCCTACCATAGAAAGCCTCATAAGGATCCATCTAAATAGTATCCGAAAATCTATTTTCATAGGTGAATTCAATGAGGGGTATATTCGACTCCTAAGAGACCCTGAAATCTAGTACACAAGCTCGTATCTTGTCCTCAAGAACCTAAATCATGTGCTCTAACTAGCCATCTGTGTAGGGGTAGTATTTCGTGCTCAGAATCACATTTTTACTGAAATCACACTATGAAATCTACTAGATATTAGATGTAAAGAGGTTATCTGTATTTGAAATCATACGTTGTGGGACCCTATGAAGTCGTAATATCTCATAGATATACAACCTACCAAGATCATAAACACTGAAAGTCTCCTTGATCAGAAAGAAATGTGATACATTCATGATCTTATCAACAAAAACCCATACTACAATGTTTCATTGATGTGACCTTAGTAAACCTGTCCTGAAATACCTCACAATGTCATTCCATTTCCACTCAAAGATTGGTACCTACTATAAATTTATGGCTAGTCGCTGATGTTCTTCCTTCAGCTTATGACTGGTGGAACACCTCATAACAAAATGAATGACACCTATTTCTATTCCTGGCCACCAGTACCAGTGAGACCATTGAGAAGGAGACATGATCATGTCATATTCTCTTTAGAAATATATCTAATGGTTCTCCCCATCAAGGATTTTATCACAAAAGGTTCCAATTTTGAACCACGGTACCCCCACCATCAAAATGGTCTTACAAGGAATGCCATTATAAGTTCTATATGTGAAACCAATGTGCCATCTTTTACTGGTCAATCCTAACTACATATGAGGTTATATTTTGAACCTCATCGTAAAGGAATGGCTGAATCATGATCGAGAAAATTTCAATTGGACAAACAAGATTTTCTGAAATACATTTAATACCTTTTTACCACACCTTCTTTAACTAGAAGACTTGTCAATGTTGGTTCCTTATGACTGTAAACATCATAAAAAATAATAACAATTCGATCAACCATGGATGACTATTCTTAGAATTATCTCCTGATATGTTCGATGTATTTAAAACTAAATCAGAACACATTTTTAAATGGTTTCTTTCATTACCACAGTCACATCCCAGAAAGTTGATAATTGTCTCCCTGTGACATTTCTTGGCCAAACCACCACCCAACCATTTAAAACTATTATGCCTCAGCATGAACAATGTGGTAATCCAGATACATCCCATTGGATTCATCACTATTTTCAAACATCACCTTTGATCCCAACATGAGTCTGGGGTAACATTAGATTCATTCAACTAGAGTCCATGTAACTAACCCCATGTAGCCCATACTCCATATTAACAATTAAGATGTCTATACTAGGCCAAAACATCCACTTACAAACGTTGACTAATCAAACAGAGGCATCCAACTGGTGGTTTGGTCCTAAGAAAATGGAGTGTGTCCAAGATTCCAGCCATGGTTTCCCTAATTTGGAACCTAAGTATCAGTCATCACTAACCATGCCTCGATATGAACAATGTGTCAGTGTGAAACATTGAGAAACCCACCTAGAAAAACATAGCATCTTTCATAACATTAGTTCATCGTAATAATGATTCCTTGATAGTTCATTAAGGATTATGTTAAGATTGGGGACATGCTCATTGCTAAGCAAGATCATACTAAGAAGATGCTGAAGATTTTCATGTAGGTAAGTTGATCCATTACTAGTCTACTTCCTTTCAAAGAATCATGGCCTCACCTGCTGATGAACTATCATTAACCAATCACACACCTTTTCTATCTGAGTAATCCAATGATCATTCATGCCTGACCATTGAAATTCATTAAAGAAAAATGGGGTTCCTCAAAGGTTTCATACCCATCCATCCACATTAATGTCATACTTTTGAGAAAGAACGGACACATACACTAGAACCAATACGATGCTCCCAACCATAATAGTTTCATATTTATCACAAGAATATACTAAATATCCACTCATAAGCATGATAGATTACATTTATCATAAACATACATGTGACACCCCATTGAGTCACACACACAACTTCAAGGAATTTGGAATGAAAACTAAAACCATCCTTTCAGGGGTATTAAAACACCTGATTCTCATGGAAGTCATCCCAAGCATTGGTATGATCTTGATTTCTTTAATACCCAGGTCACTCGACTTTAAACATGACTCAATTAAATACATAAAAACTCATGGCTAAATGATTTAACCAAACTCAATCAGTTCATTATGTCATTTAGAAACTAGACTGGAACTGTGTATATGAACTCAGTGTACCCTGAGGTTTTATAAAAAATATGACCATACCTAATAATATCCATATGATATATTCAAAATGAATACATGTATTAGGTAGTCCCTATATGAGATATAACCTAGACCCATATTTCTCGATATGACCATTAACATGGATGACAACATTCAAAGTCGTCTATAACTACAGAATAGAAGATGGTCACAGGACCTACTAAGAGGTTGAAGATGCCGTTGGAAAATCTATCCTGCTAAAATAATGCTTTAATCAATCCTCATTCCCCTATAAAGGGTCATGTATGCAATTACCACCATCCAAGAGAAGGATGTTAATAAAAATAATAAAGTACTAATAGGGACAACGACACCCGAACAACACCAACTGATATAAACTCACAGCATTTAGCAAGTCACATATTATATAATGGTGTTACACACCACAAGACATCCCCTTTCAAAACATAATGTTTCAACCCATAATGATTTCATTATTACACAATTCAATATGCTTAAAATATTATCACTTAAGCGACAACTAAAAAGGAAACATCCTATAGAAAATTATCACATTTCATTACAATGGAAACCGAAGGGAACATTAAAAATACCCTTACATGAGGATTTAAGTGAAGGATACTATTGGTCAGAGTGGATACTGAAGAGGGGGGTGAATTGAGTTCCAATTATAATTACTGTAAAAAACATTATTATTAAAATCCCCCAATTCAAACCAGCTCAGTCAATTAAGGCAGTAGAGATATAAATTTTTAATTGCTGAACTAGTTTCTCTAAGGTTGATTAGTTCTCAGTTCAATCAATGTAATCACTAATTCAACTTTTGTAACAGGTTTAATGAACTAAGAACATATACACACTAACAAAAACTAACTATTAGAGTGAATGTAAAAATAGTTTTCGGTATTTGAAAAATATAAGCAGTGGATAGAATAAAACAAAGTACTTGAAGATTATCACAACAATGTAAAAAAGGGGTTCAGTCTAAAGTCGAGACTTAATCATCTCCACTTGGTGATCACCTTCCACCAAGGAGTTTATATAAATAGACATGATACACAACCTGTATCAGGATTTATAATAGTTTTTACAAACTGTCTAGGTTCTATAACCTCTACCACAATTCTACATGGGAAAACAATCAACCAAGCCACACAAGGCTTCTTTCACAGGTATACATGGGAAACCAGAGTTGAGAGAGTTTTGAGTGGGGATTTTCAGTATCCCCTAGTTAAAGCACAGGAGACAGTGTGTGTAACAACCACACACTACTCAGAAATGTAAAATAAGAAACACAGTAGAGCTAATGAAATTAGTCTTGAGTTTAGAATGCTCTATGTGTTTTAAGATCAGCTCTTGACTTCTTGGAGTTGAGTAAATATAGGTTTTGTTCTTCTCTACAAGTTTCTTCCAATAAGAGAGAGTTGCAAAATTCAGGTACTTGGCTTCTAGGTACTTAGATGTTCAACTTCTTAGTACAAGGGTTCCTTGAACCACAACAGTACAACATTGAATATGTTCTTCAAAAAGATCTTCGTGAAGCTATAGTATTTTTAGTATAAGCATTGTTCTTCTTCTTGTTCTTTAGCATTGTTGGATATGGTATGGGTTTTTTTCATCACGCACGTACACCACACACTTTTTCTTTTCTCGGTCTCCCTTTTTAATTCCACAGAGCCAACAAAGGGAATGATCGAACCATGTGTTGTCTTCCTCGTACCTTGTATGGTTTCCTGACATGTCTACAAACAATATTAATTGATATCAGATTCATTAAATTAATAAATTAGGACCATTATGATAATATTAAGAAAAATTGATAAAGTATAGAATATTTTATCAGTAGACTGGTAACAGTAGCCGGTCAATCGGTAACATCTTCAACAACAAGAATAATTATCAGTAGACTTACAATAGTAGTTTTAACCAGCAGTAGACTTCCCCAACGGTAGACATGTCCAGTGGTAGAATTCACCAATGGTAGTCTTTTCCAGCGGTATACTTCACCAACAATAGACTTGTCGAGTGGTAGACTTCACCAATGGTAGATGTGCAGTACTAAGTCTGACAGAGGACTCCTAACAGAAACCCTTTGTAATAACAACCATGTCCCAATAGTGACCTATCATATTGACTCATCATCTGTATGCTTCCGTAAGTACTCCAACGGTAGGCTTTATAACAATGAACTTGTACTGGTGGCTTCCAACAGTAACTTTATAACTCTAGTTCTTATAACGGTATCCTTCGTCAATAAGGTCTTCAATGATGACCTTTTCACCAGTGACTTCTAGTGGAATGGTTCATCTATAGGTTTTTCAATGGTGACTGCGATAGTGGCCTAAAATAGTGACCTCTTACCAGTAACCTTCAACAGAGAACTTTGACATAGATATCTTTTATACTATAAACTAATTTTATCAAATTCTTGAGATTAAAATAGATTGAAATAGATTTTCAAAGAACTAATTCATTATAGAATTAAACATGATTTTGGATTACTAAAATAGGTGAGTCCAATAATATCGCCCTTTTTGATAATAACAAATTATGCAATTAAATATTAGAATAATTATTAGATTATCAGAGATAATGAAAATCATAGGTAAGTTAATAAAATAAAAAGGTGTTATAGATAAGCCTATTACACATCTATCACACATGTAGTAGCAGAGATTTATGTGATATGGATTTTGAAATACTTTGGGTGTATTTTCTCCCCCGTTTTGATTAGAAAAAAGAAATATAAAAAGAAACAAAAAGAGAATACTAGTATTAATGAAAGATCATTACATGATTCAAAGAGCATAATAAAATCCCTATCAAATTATACAACCACAATCAATCCACATCACAAATAGGTAAGGAATCCTTCCCTTTGGAAGAAGATGAGGGAGGGCCTGCAGGTGGAGGATTAGGCCTTGGAATAGTAGCAAGGATGGTAGGAGGAGCTACAACAGAATATTCATTAGTTCTATAGAGAGTGACTCATTGAGGAATCATTGGAGTCAAGCTTTATATGGCTTGAGCAGGAGACAACACAGCAACAACACTGGTCAAGGCTGAGGTAGTGGAGGGAGAAGGTAAGGCATGATGAAAAATAACCGGAGTGCAGTCGACATGAAGGAAGGGTAGAAGAAGGTTTCTAAAATCCATGATAATACTTTCTCCTCTCTCTGTGGCTGAGATAAATTCATCCTTATTCTCCTTTAATTTTTCCAAAACAGGGGTCAAATGACCTAACTTTCTAACCTGGTCCTTAAAAAAATTGGTAACTGAAGGTATTCAGAGGTTTTCCAACAAAATATTAAAGTGACCATCCATTTGATGCTTGGTATAAACCATTTTTTAATAGAAGTCAAAATGATCCTTGATGGCCTTCTTATCTTGAGAAGCTTCCCTTAAATAATTTCCCACTAGGTTATGAACTTCCTTGTTAATAGAAATGACCTAAGAGTCTGAGGTACTTGTGCCAGAGATCTTTTCCACATCTTCTTTAACAATGGGTCTGAATACTTCAATGTCAACTGGAGGAGAGGCTGAAGTAGAAGCATATGTACCTAGAGGTGCTAGAGGGAAAGCTACTGTCTCCTTGAAGGATTTAGTCACGCCACTAATCAGTTTTGTCACATCATCATCTGGACCTTCCACATGTGTTTCAACGGACTTCTTAAAGTCCTCAAACATATTTACCAACTGTTAAAGAACAATCTTGATATATCTGAGATCTCTATCCACTTGAACCCTTGAAGCCATATAAAATTCCAATCTTACAATTGATTGTTTCACATTTTCCACATACTATGTCAGCTCACTCATTTGACTCTGACACTACTTTACTTCCTGGAGTAGAGTAGATTCAATACTGGAGTGTATTTTTGATAAATCAGATACTGAATGATCCTGAGCTAGAGCAAAAGCCTTTTCCATCTTAGAGGACCTATCCATAAACATTCTCTGTAGGTTGGATTTAAAGGATTTAAGGTCTGCCTTACTGACAAAATCACGAGGGAAAGAGGTTTCTGGAGGTACGAAAATGAAGTTTGGCACTAAAGGTCTTCTATTGGGATTTTCATCTTCCGAGTCATCATAGTCTAGTCCCAACACCATAAACCTAGGGTCCTCAGTCCATCCCTCAATTTCATGCACAGAAGATACTGATCCTTGGGAAAAAGGCTGCTCCCCCTCACATGGAGCTACCTCCTGGACAACTATTTCAGCCTCTTCCAGTCTTCCCCCATCAGTTGTAAATCCTTCTTGATCAGTTGACTCATCAGAAGAGTGAGTCTCTTCTTCTACTGAGTCATCAACAATTTCTATTGCATCAACAACAGACACAACCTCTTCTTCTTGATCACATACTACCCTTTCTGTAATGCCTATCAGAGGACATAGGGTACGATCCTCTCCTTCACTATCATCAGTGGTTTTCCTATATTCCTCATGGTTTGAATGACCATATTCAGAAGCTTCTTCCTCTTCTGAGGTATCTCTAATAATAATATGAGCCTCATGAAAAGCTTCTTCACTAGTTTCTTCATCCTCATTGTCCCTTAGGACATAATCTCTTCTTGGTAATTCTCTTGGAGGATTGGCCTCTCCAAAAGCTACCATTATAACTAGAGGAATGGAAGGTAGATTAGGATCACTTCTATCATCTATAGGAGTACCCTCTTTCTCAATCTCCATAGTCTCTTATACTTCTTCATAAGAATACACAGGTTCTTCCTCATTTGGTTTTAGACCTGGATACCTCTTATCCTTTGGCCTAGAAGGATTATTTATAGGGTCAAAAATCTCAAAAATCTTCCCTTTATCTTTTACCCATTAATTTTCCAAGGATTCCGGCTGATCATCCTGAACTTGCAGATGGTCTTGGAGACACAAAAATTGTTTTTGGCTACAATTGTTTCCTCTTTATCTCCAGAAATGCCCATAACCTTCAACATCATAGAAATCAGTTTGGTATGAAATATAGCATTTGATTTAGAACTTGGCTTATTCATGTCTTCCAACTAATCCATCATCAACCTAAACAGGTTGATATTATGTACTTGATTTAGTAAATAAAAAATGAAAATATCCTGATACTTCAGTACAACAAAGTCCCCTCTCCATAGACTTATCACATATTGGATAAACTTGAACAGAAGTATATCCTCTCCATTTATTTCAGCAGCAATTATCTTACTTGAGGTCCCATTTCCTATCATATCTTCCAATGCTTTCTTATATCCAAAAATCTCACTGTCTAGAGGAATCACACCAGACTAGTAGTCACATATACCCTCATGAGGTACCCTTAGACATTCATCCCACTCAGTAGATGAGAAACTTAATTCAATCCCATTTACTCTAGACATCATTCATCTCTCTTCTTCAGAACCCTCAAATTTCAAAAACTAATAAAATTCATTTACTAACTTCGGATAATATGGACCATTATTGTTTGAAAAGCACTCCACCCAGTATTGAGTGTCAAGTGCCTGTAGCACTAAGGATTTTTTCGAGAGCAACCAATCTTCACTTATTTCCTTTTCAGCCACATTCGTTCTCGTTGACAGATGTGGGTTAATAGGCTCTATTGGTATACTACTACCACCACTGCACTCGACTTGGGGTCTCTTCGGCCTTGTCACATATCTATCATCAGCCAAAGGTCACTTGAATCTTTCCATTGAGGATCAAAACACTTTTAGGGTTCATCGGGGAGTTAGGTTTTAAGGATTTTGAGAGTAGGGGTTTGAGGGTGAGGAAGATAGTGGATTAAAATGTGCATGTATTCTGATTGTATCATTTAGGGATCGAAATGAAAACAAATTGAGAAGAAGAATTGCAATAAAACATTTCATATTTCGGCATAAAATACAATGTAATGGTAAAGTACAATAGTGAGGTACCAAACAGTGAGGTTATGATGGTAAGGTCTAACAGTGAGGTTCAATGGTGAGGTCTAACGGTGAGGTTCAATGGTGAGGTCTAATAGTGAGGTTCAAAGATGAGGTTCTAACAGTGAGGTATAATAGTTAGGCCTAACAGTGAGGTTCAATGGTGAGGTTCTAACAATGAGGTGTAATAGCGAGGTCTAATAGTGAGGTTCAATAGTGAGGTGCTATGGTGAGGTTCTAAGAGTGAGGTCTAACAGTGGGGTTCAACGGTGATGTTCAACGGTGAGGTTCTAATAGTGAGGTTACCTATACTGAAATTAATCATTCCTAACTCATGTTTCATGTAGTTTAACCTCTCAGAATTCAAGTGATTTTTGAATATATCATCCAATTGATGTTCAGTGCCAATAAATTCAAGAGTGATATCACCTTTTTGATATTGATCTCTAAAAAACTGATGTCTCACATCATTATGCTTTGTCCTAGCATGAGATACTGTATTTTTAGAAATGTTAATAGCACATTTATTATCTAAATTTATGGGGGCATGCATGAATTGATATCCATAGTCTAGTAAAGTGTGTTTCATCCATAGAATTTGAGCACAACAACTACTTGAAACTATATATTCAGCTTCAGCAATAAATAATGCAACAAAATTATATTTCTTACTACTCCATGATACTAGTGACTTTCTTAAAAGGTGAAATGTTCCATAGGTTCTTTTTCTATCAAACTTGCAACCAGAAAAGTCAGCGTCATAATAACTTATCAGATCAAATTATTTTCTTCTTGGATAAAATAGTCCTATGTTAGGAGTATATTTATGATATTTTAAAACCCTTTTAACAGCACATAGGATATTCTTCTGGATTATATTAAAAGTGATAACACATACATTCACTGAACATAATGTCAGGTCTACTAGCTGTAAGGTAGAGCCGAATCCCTATCATACCTATGTAGTTGGTTTGATCCACTGGTTTTATTGCTTCATCTGCATCTAACATACAAGTGGTAGACATAGGTGTATCACTACCTTTACTACCATACAAGGAAAAAACTTTGAAAAGATCGTTGACATATTTAATTTGATTTAAAACAATACCATATTTATTTTGAAAAATCTGAAATCCAAAGAAAAATTTATGTTCTCCCATTAAACTCATTTCAATTTCATTTTTCATAATTTTTAAAAAAATCAGTACATAGATAATTTTTAGAAGATCCAAAAATGATGTCATCTACATAAATTTGTACTATCAAAACATCTTTGGAAATTTTTTTAATGAAGAGAGTATGATCAACTATTCATTTTGTAAAACCTTTTGAAATAAGAAAAGAGTTGAGTCTATCATACCGTGCTCTTGGATATTGTTTGAAACCATATAAAGCTTTAGAAAGTTTAAAAACGTGATTTGAAAAATGGGGATTTGTAAAACCAGGGGGTTGTTCAACAAACACTTCCTCAACTATATACCCATTTAGAAAATCACTTTTAACATCCATTTGATAATGTTTAAAATTCAGATGAGCTATATAAGAAAGTAGTATCCTAATGGCCTCTAACCTTTCTATAGGTGAAAAAGTCTCCTCATAGTCTATTACTTCCTCTTGACTATACCCTTGTGCATCTAACCTATCTTAGTTTCTAACTATATTTCCAGACTCATCAACTTTTTTCTTAAACACCCATTTAGTGCATATTGTCAAAGTGTCATTAGGTCTTTCAACTAGTTCCCAGACATTGTTTCTTTCAAATTGATTTAATTATTTGTGCATATCCATCATACAAAATTCATCATTGACAGCATCAATAATATTTTTGGGTTCAAGCTATGAAAGAAAAGCTTGATATTCAACTTGGTTTCTTAGAAAATCTCTAGTTTTTGTTCCTATATTCTGATCACCTACAACACTATCTAAAGGATGATTCTTGAGAGTCCTAATGCCTCTATAAAGGGTTGAACTAGATTCCTCAAGGCTTCTAGTTGGTTCAGACTCAACATGTAAGGATTCTAGAAAATTTCCAGAACTGGTCACTTTCATAGGGGGTTCTCTATTTTTATCATTAAGATCCAGAATTGAAATATCTTCCTCAATATATTCAAGAGAGGTTTTAGGATCATGTGGATTAGTCTCATTGAATCTGAAATGAACTGGCTCTTCTACACATTTGATTTTCTTATTGAATACTCTACAGGCTTTACTCGAGATTGAGTATCCTAGGAAAATTTCCTCATCAATTTTGGGAGAAAATTTGTCAAGATTATCTATTGTGTTATGGATAAAGATTTTTCAAGAAAAAACTCTAAGTTAATTAACCTTAGGCTTCCTATTGTTACAATTCTCTTAAGGGGTCTTCTTAAGAACATGTCTAATCAATACTCTATTGACGGTAAAACAAGTTGTATTTACAACTTCAACCCAAAAATAAATTGGTATATCATACTCATTGAGCATTGTTCTAGAAATTTCGTAAAGGGTACTATTTTTTCATTCCATGACTCCATTCTGTTGAGGTGTTATAAGAGTAAAGAAATTGTGACTATAGACATTGTGTGAGCAATAAGATTCAAACACCTGATTTTCAAACTCACGACCATGATCACTTCTCAAGGTCTTAATTCTAAGTCCAATAATATTTTTTATAGACTTGGAATAGTTAATAAAGTAGCATCAAGATTAACTTTTTTGAGCTAGAAATTATACCCAAGTATATCTAGAAAATCATCTACTAGAACATTAAAATAGTGCTTCCCATTTAAGCATGAAACGCTTGATGTTCCAAACAAATCCATGTGAACCAACTCAAGTGGTTGTGAAGTTGAGACCTCTTTATTTGGTTTGAATGGAAATTTGTGGTGTTTTCATTATTAAAAGGGATTACACATTTTTTCATGTGGGAATTCTAATTTAGGTAAGTCTCTAACTAAACAATTCTTAGATAGTTTCCTAACAGAGTCCACATTGGAGAGTCCTAATCTTCTATTCCATTACCAGGATTCCTTATGAAAATAATTTAAGTAAGAAAAATTTTCCTTTGCTAATGAATTTAAATCAAGAGCATACACATTTTTCATTACTACGGGTAGTGAAAACTAAATCATATTTGGAATTAAAAACATTACATGCATTATTTTCAAACTTGAAGTTAAATCCATCATTACACAACAGAGAGATGATAAGTAAATTGTACTTTAATCCATCAACAAAGAGTACTTTGGAAATTAATATTGTATTAGGGTTATAAATATGGCCTAAGATGACGATTTTCCCTTTGCATTGTCACCAAAAGTTACATTTCCAACATCAAATTTTATTAGTCTCTTGAAGAAATAATAATATCCTACCATATGTCTTGAAAATCCACTGTCAAATTACCACAGAGTTTTATTGGAACTCTGTAGGAAACTTCCCTGCAAAACATATTAGGCATGTGGAAACTTTGGTACCCAGATTTTCTTAGGTTCAGAGAGGTTAGCAAGTAAAACTCTGGGAATCCATATTTTTATTATAGGATTCCTAACATAAACATACATATTCGGAGGCATAACCAGTTTTGTAGGTCGATTATAAATTTTTTCTCAAAAGATGGTATAGAAATGGAACTAGCAGTGAACTGTCCACACATTGGAACAAATTTGGTTTTGCTAATTTTTCTCTATCTTGGCTGATATCCTAGTCCTATTGTATATTTTGGGGCAATCTTTTCTCATAGAAAATGAGTCAAGGAATCCCTACTATCAGTAAACCTCTCAATATCTTTTCTTAATTGTTCATTGGATAATTTTAATTCTGTATTTTATTTTAATAATTGGGGGATTTTTTCCTTTTAAATATCCATATTTGACTTATAATTTTCATTTAAAGCATGTTGTATATTTAATGATTTATATTTATCCTTGATCTCATTAATGGTATCCTCAAGCAATTCACAGTATTAAAATAATTCGTCCTTAGTCTTATCTTCATCATTATGTGACTCACTCTTATTCCCAGAATAATTGGCATTATGTATAGGAGAATTAATTGTTACCTCAGATGTTTCTTTCGTGAAACATAATATGGAATAATTGTTTTTTTCATTATCAGAAGAATCTAACCCATTAGAGCTGTCTTCTGAAGCACTCTGAGTAGCTTTCATAGACTTTTTGTAACCATTTCCTTTATCTTTATATTTATTCTTAAATTTCATCTTGGGGATGTCTGCCTTCACATGAACTTTTCGTTTTCACTCGTAGCATATTATTTCATTTGAGTTGTCATTACATTTTATTTCTTTATTCCATTGTTCTTTACTATCATGCTTTCCCTTGTACTTTGTTTTCCTAAAAAATTTCTTCTTTCAGTACAAATTTTGGAACATTCTAGAAAGATGAGCCATCCCTCCATCACTGCCAGAATCTGACTCTTCACTAGTGGAACTGTCTATAAGAACATGAACTTTTTCTTTCTCTTTTCTATTTGAGGTTGATGTTTTGAATGCTACTGACTTCTTCCTTTGTTCTGCTTCTACTTCTTGATTCACTTTAAGCTCTTCTTCATACATCATATGTTTTCCAATTAGATTATTTACTGGTATCTTGCTTATGTAACATGATTCCTAGATGGAAATAGAAGTTCCTCGCCATCTGTGATGTAGGAATCAAAGCAGTCTCATGATTTGGTCCTTTTTGTCCCCTGGTTTCCCAAGATGACTCATGGTGTTCAATATTTCAATGAACCTGAGATACATTTCCGAGATAGTTTTATCATGATTCATTTTAAAATTATCATATTTAATAGTATATGTATTTATTCTCATATCCTTAACATTGGTTGTTCCCTCATGAGAAATAGCTAATGTGTCCCAAATTTCATATACAGTTTTACAAGAAGATATTCTACTGAATTTCTCATCACCTAAAGCACAGTACATGGAATTCATTACTTTACAGTTATTATTGTATGTGGCTTTAGTAGACTGAGACCATGCATCCCTAGTAGTAGTAAGAAATATATGTTGTTCTTCAATTGTGTCCCAAATTTCGGGTCCCATGCTCTCTAGATACATTTTCATTTTTAATATCTACTAAGCATAGTTATTATCATTAATGAAAGGTGGCCTGTTAGTAGAATCACCCTCAACTTTGTTATCCATAGAAAACTAGAATTTTAAAGAACTACAAATTTAGATATGACAGAAATTTTAATATCTTTAAGGTACAACTAAAATCATAGTTGAAAAGAATTTGAACACTTGAAAATAAAATTGAAAATAAAATCCCCTGATACCAAATGTTGGATGGAGTGGATACTCAAGAGGGGGGTGAATTGAGTTCAAATTAATTTTTTTTTAAAAAACATTATGATTAAAATCCCCCAATTCAAACCAACCTAGTCAATTAAGGTAGTAGAGATATAATTTTTTAATTGCTCAATAAGTTTCTCTATGTTTGATTAGTCCTCATTTGAATCAATGTAATAACAAATTCATCTTTTGAAATAGGTTTAATGAACAATGAACATGTACACACGAACCAAAACTAACTATCTGAGTGAATATAAAAACAGTTTTCTATATTTGAAAAATATAAGCAGCAGATAAAATAAAATAGAGTACATAAAGATTAGCACAACAATTTAAAAAAGAGGTTCAGTCCCAAGTAGGGACTTAATCCTCTTCCCTTTTTGATCACCATCCACCAAGAAGTTTATATAAATAAACTTGATACACAACTTGTATCGGGCTTTACAACAGTTTTTACAAACTATCCATGTTCTAAAAATTCTACCATAGTTCTATGTGGGAAAACAAGAAACCAAGCCACACAAGGATTCTTCCAGATTTATGTGTGGGAAACAAGAGTTGAGATTGTTTTGAGTGGGGATTTTCAGTATTCCCACGTTAAAGAAAATGAGATAGTGTGTGTGTAACAACCACACACTGCTCAGAAATTTAAAATAAGGAACACCGTAGAGGTAATGAAATTAGGGTTGAGTTCATAAAGCTCTATGTGTTTGAAGATCAGCTCTTGAATTGTTTGAGCTGAGGAAATGAAGGTTTTGTTCTTTTCTACAATTGTCTTCCAAAAAAAGACTGTCGCAACTTTCAGGTACTTGGCTTCCAGGTACTAAGATGTTCAACTTCTTAGTACAAAGGTTCCTTGAACCACATCAGTAAAACCTTGAATATATTCTTCAAAAATATCTTCATGAATGTCTTGGATTTTCAGTATAATTACTCTTCCTCTTATTGTTCATCAACGTTGTCGGATATGGTCTGGGTTTTTTTTAGGCCGCACGTACTCCACATGATTTTTCATTGCTCGGTCTCCCTTTTTAATTCCTCATAGCCAAAAAAGGGAATGATCGAACCACATGCGGTCTTCCTCATACCTTGTACAGTTGCCTGAAATGTCTGCAAACAATATTAATTCATATCAGATACATTAAATTAATCAAATATGGCCATTATGATAATATTAATAAAAATTGATAAAGTACATAATATGTTATCAGTAGACTGGTAACAGTAGCCTATCAATAGGTAACATCTTCCACAATATGAATAATCAGCAGTAGACTTCCCACAGTAGGCTTACCCCACAGTAGACTTCACCAATGGTAGACTTGTCCAGCGGTAGACTTCACCAATGGTAGACTTGTCCAGCGGTATACTTCACCAAATGAAGACGTGCAGTAATAAGTCTGATAGAGCACTTATAAGAGAAACTCCTTGTAACCGAAACCTTGTCACAATAGTTACCTATCATATGGACCCAATATCTATATGCTTCGGTATGAAATCCAATGATAGGCTTTACAGTAGTGACCTTGTACTAGTGACTTCCAATAATAACTTTATAACTGTAGCTCTTATAACGGTATCCTTCATTAGTAAGGTCTTCAACAGTGACCTTTTCACTAGTGACTTCTAGTGGTAAGGTTCAGCTATAGTTTTGTCAATGTTGACCATGACAGTGGCCTAAAATAGTGACCTCTTATCAGTAACCTTCAACAGAGACCTTTGACTTAGAGACCTTTTATACTATATACTGATTTTAGAAAAGGCGTGAGATTAAAATATTTTGAAATAGATTGTCAATAAACTAATTCATTATAAAATTAAACATGGTTTGGGATTATCAAATTAGGTGAGTCCAATAAATACCACTTATGTTTCCACTTTTAAATCCATTACATTGATTCAACTTTAATCATTAAACATTTCAATGATTTTATAAAGAAAAAAAGAACAAACTATAAAAAAATCACTTGCTCCAGAGTTTAATGAACACATAAAGGAAAAACAAGTTAATCTAATCAAACATTGTTTTTAAAGCGTGAAACATTTATTAAAATTCAGTTATAATTAGGAAATTTTTCAAAACTAAACATTTCAAATTATTTAAGATAACATGACCTGTGAGGGTCCCATTAAACCAACATGGGCCCATAAAAAAGAAACCCAATAGAATTTATTTAATTATTAAGGTTACAAACACCCATAATGGTTTTTCTCAAATGAAACATTACCCAAATGAACTACCTAGTCTAGTTGTGAATTTTTTAGGCCAAGCACACAATTTCCATCCTGTGTGATAATGGTATAGGCATTAATAATGCATGCAACTCATTTCAAACCAAAATTAAACAACTCTTAAATTTTATAACCATTTCAAGACATATCATGCTCATAAATAATAGATTGATTATATGGGTTTCCATCTCCATTTTATAAAGAACCCATATAATTGATAGATTTCAGATTAACTCTAATTTCATCGAAACCAAAGAACTTCAAAATTTAAACTTTAAAATCTTTTATATTTTAAAAGGATCTCAAGACATATCCAAAGAACAAGAGATGGTTTGAGTACACAAGTTACCTTTTTCCCAATTATAAGGATAAAAAATACCTTACAATTATATATCACATTTAATTGCAAACAGTTATATATTTAAATCATAAATATGCTTTTTATCAAATGAAGTAAGCATTGAAATCATGATAATAAGAACTGAAAAATGATACACGCCTCTGCCTACTCAATGAGTCATGTCTAGGAGATGTATGTATTATATATAATAAAGAGGTACTACCTAGTTCCCACTAATGTGGTTGGTTCTGGGTCAATTTATCTGCTATAAATAGTTTCAATTTCCAATTAATTTATAATTAAATTCTCATATTCTTTTTCATTTGAATTCACATTCACTTTAAATAGGTTGAATAAAATGGTTAACCAAATTTTGATCTATGGGTCCCATACTCCCAAGGAACCAAAGTATAGCATCCAACTAATTCACATAATAGCATATTCTAAAATTCCAATTACATTAGAAGGTATATATTTATCATGAAACCTATCACAATAGCATGCAACAAGTAAAGGATCCTAAATGGCATGACATAATGCATTGCATGGGATTTCTAACAAGTGCCTGTATGATGCATGATAAGGAATATTCTCCTACCATCGGGATGAAACAAAATTGAACCCATAATCATATCTATTATAACATCATAACACAAGTGCATCACCCAATGGTGTAATAAAATAAAATATAATTGTCAAAATCCAGATAAAAACAATTCTATTTGAGGTAATTTGGATTTTACCTATATGTGGGTTTTTTACTCTTGGGATCAATTAATTACAAAACTACATTTCCTTCATATAAATTTCTATTATCTCTAAATAGTAAGGAAAACCAACAAGGATGCTCTAATAAAAAATTGTAATGAAACAGACCTATATTCCACTCAACAGTGCCCCACGCTCAGTTGGGCACCTGGCCTCAACTCGATCCCATCCCCCCTTTCTCCTAAGCAACCATCAAGAATCTATATTGGGGAGCATTCCCTTTCAACACCTATAATCGTATAATCCATTAGGGTATCCGAGGATGACTGAATAAGGTGTGAGACATGATCCTACTTGGTAAAGCACCTAAGATATATTTTTCATCTAGTTAGTGAAATAAAAAATTTGTCCGAAAATTATAAAAAGTAATGGAAGTACTCAAAAGAAAACACATTATAAGTTTTGGTTTTCTATGTAAAACAAAATCCTTTATTTACTTTCATTTAAAATATATGCCTCTGATTTAATAGTCATACCTCTTTCAGTTGTTAGAAATCTCAATTAACCATTCATTCTCATTTAAATATTACGTCTTGAAACCTGGACCATACCCAAAATCCCCATGATAAAATGATCAAGGATACCTAAACATGACACATATAAATTATAAACAATACTGAACCCAATCTTTTCCTTTGGCTTGGAAAATGAATTAGATGACCATATCATTATTTATTCAATTTAAAACACAATACCATCCATGTAATTCCTAATTTGGAATCCATGTATCACTCCAGGTGTAATATAACCCAACACCCTAGAGTCTTATCCCTGGAAAACCTCTCAAGAACCAAGGTGTCACTCTTAGTTTGGTATAAAGACCCAGCTTGTTCGTCCACTAACAGATCCCATGTATCACCCAATGATATATAATCAAATGCCCTTTTATTCTATCCATGGCATTATCTTCAAAATCTATTTATCACTCATCATATAAATCAAGCCTTAGAGTTCATCCATGGAATTCTTCAAAGCAGTCTATGTATCACTCATACAAAAGAAATGTTCTATCCAATTGAATCTTCCCGTGGAATTCATCATTTGAATCCATGTCTCACACAAGTCATATGAACATTAAATATCATTAAATACCATTTAGTCAATTTCATTTAATTATTTCAAGTTCAATACCAACAACATTAAATTATAACACACCTCAGAAGACAACTCAAGGAATTATACAACTCAAAAAGGCTCACCTCTTATCTACTCACCTGGTCATAAGATTTCATTCAATGATTTAATTATTCAAAGATCAAAACTACTATCAAATCAATCTAAAAATAACCTAAAACGGTGGCTAAATGCATGAATAAGATTATAAGGCTTAGCCTTTAATTATCTCAAATAGGAAATACACATTAATAAGGCATGTCAAGATTCAAAAAAAATTACATATCCATGTTGAAAGGAATGGTTATCCATAATTTCATATTAATTAACTGAATTTCAATCCATCCCATATTATTATTCAATTATTAATTCAATTCACATTTTACATCCCAAGAAAGGGTTAAAGGGAACACCCTAAAGCATCCCATTCCAAAATCCACCCATGGTTGTTTAATTAAATATCAAATCACCCAAGGGATTGTTATAAATCAATGTCTATAAACTATAAAAATTCATTGATGGCCTCATTAATTACATTGGAAATTCATAAAAGTACAATTTATTAAATAAAAACCATTCAAGGTGACACCCATAAATTGGCACATGAAAAATATAGAATGTACAATCACTCAGTGTTAAACATAAATCATGAGACCTCCTACTGTAGGTCTGTAGTTTATTTCTCGTCCAGTATTAGCTCTAGATTCAACTCATAATGGGAAATAAATGAACAATGAAAGAAGTAACTATTAATATGAAGAGTTATCATTCACCTAAATAATGTACCTGATACCAAACTAAACTAGGAATGGAACAAAAGGAATGTAGAACTCAACAAGGTGGATCCAATGCCTCTAATGGATCTTGATTCTATGCTCGGATGAAGGAGTTCTATATATTACTAGTATATGCATTAAAAGACCACCCGAAGGAGTGACTCTATCTATAGGAAAATAAATTTAGGGGATTTAGGATGAAATAGATCAATTATGTGTAGAGAAGTACATTCACCCAAAATAGGGCATCAAACGGTCTAGGCGTACGATTTTCAAACTATGCGCCAACCATGCACGGTTATTAGTAGAAGAAGGTTACCCCGAATGTTTTCCTCACACGGTTTGAATAACTGTGCATAAACCATGAAAAAACCAAGTGCAAAATTTTTATACATGATTGAATATTCATGTGTCCCAACTCACACAGTTTTCACTAATAGTTCTCCATTCCATTTCACCACAAATGTTGGTTATGGGCTCTAAACCATCCCCATAAATTCCTGATTACTACATACCCTCAAAGGGAATTCATTTTAGGCTATATTTAATCTTTTAAACTTAGAATTGATAGAAAATGAAATATTATTACCATATATATGAATTGGGATCATACATATTCCATGACTCAAGATTTTGATATTTTTTATGCAAGGTATCATTTCCAAATGTTTTGTTCTTATTTTCATATCCTTATTATCATGTTTTACTCAATATAAACCTTTTTACCCTTACATAGAGACCATGATCACCCATTTATTAAGATTATATTCCCATGATTTGAATAATTTTTTTAGTATGTGTTCATGTAAAGGGTAATAATTGGTAAGATATATATGGGAGTTGTTGAAAATCTTTCATAAAATAAAAATATTGTATATATAAAATCCAAAGACTCTAAACCATTACCATTATGGAATGGATTATATTTTAAATCATCCAAAAATATTTAATATCTATGTATGTAAGGCTTGGAATAATATAGTTATAATAAGAGTAGGGTTTAGAAAGTATTTGGATATTAGGGTTAGAAATTTTTTATGAAAACCCTTCGGAAAAGACTAAGAATGGGATAAAACCCTCAGGTTTTGATAATGGTCAGAAGTGACCTAGGTAAAACATAATGTTTAATTTAATTAAAAATGATTTTTCATGATTTTGAAATAATTTCTCATGATTATGTGGTTTATCCACTATGATTACTATTTCTCACATCCTTATTTATGGCTTTAGTGAATGGTTGGAACCACATTAGTGCTGATTGCGATGGGAAATGCAACGATTTTCCTCCTAACCAACCAAATGTTATGAGAGAATTAATGATAAATCTTTTTTTTATGCTCACCAATCATTCCAAATATATGAATCATGTGGGGAATCTAAATGAACAAATAAGGGAAAAAATTATCATGATTCCTTCATAAGTAATTATCTTCCTTCTTCTAGTGGGCATTCTTATCCACTAGTGGCTTAGTAATGGATCAGTGCCTATGAAGAGATATTTTTCATTCTCCAATTTTCAAAACATGAGAAATTCATTTTGGTTGTCTATTATATGGAAGCAGAAGTGGATAAACTGTGGAATATTATCAAAAATACAAGGTAGGAGACACAAAATTTACTTCATTGAATGGGATGAGTTCAAGATATTACTTTTCAATAGTTAAGTTCCTCAGATTCTTCTTAAAAAATTGAGAATAAATCCCATGAGTTAAAGAAAAAAAGAAAATTAAATTGATTGGAACCTATGACTAATATTTTACAAGATGTGTGAGGTATGATTATAGAATTATAATCTAATCATAGAGTAAGTTAGATCAATTATTTAGTGGTACAAAACCAATTCTCTAAATTGAGTTAGCCATATATGAATTCAATGGATATAAATAAATTCTCCTATGCATTATAAAGGTGGAAATGGAGGTTGGATTAAGGTATCAATCTCATGATTTTTTATATGATATTGAAGAAGGAGTTTTGACGAAAATATAAAATTCATGGAGAAACGAATGTGAGATTTTCTTTACGTTCAATATGTGGGAAGAAGGATGGTGGTTGATTTCATAAGTGGATTGGTAAAATATTCAAGTGTTAAAAGGTAGGTCATATAGAAATTTAATGTCAAAGTGATTGGAAAAAGTGATCCTATGATTTGAATAGGGATAATGCTACACTTAATGGACCCCCCAGATGTAACACCCAAATATTTTATAGTACGTCATCTCTTTAAAGTAATTCAATAGTTTGCGCTACATGGAACACTGAGTCCGAGCACACCAAGACTAACCAAAATAGTCATTCAAAAAGGCAGTTATGAATAGTATTAAATTAATTTTTAATTTTATATACTACATATAATTTTAGAATCCATATTATGTGTTTCTTCAACATAATATAAGAACAAATTCATTTTTTCCAAATAAAATAAGTGTTATTCAAAAAAGGCAATTTTTCCACCTTTTAATGGAGAACCCTTTTTAAATCCAATATTTAACACTTTTATATATTAAATTGTCAAAATAAACTTATTCTTTATAATAGGGACATAAAAATTTAGTTTGGATAAATTTTTGGTGTTTTTCTGATAACTTTCATATTTTGATGAATAGTAAAATATACTAAATTTTATTTCAAAACAACTTTTTTAATCAAAATAATTTATTTTCTTAAATTATAAATACGAATGGTTTTGATGTATAATTATATTTTATATTTTTTCATATATTCCCATTTTGGTCATTGGAAGTAATTTTACATTTAACTTAGACATAAACACATATCAATATTTTGATAGTTTTTACTTCTCAAAAACTCACTTTTTGGATTTCACAATGGGAATTAATTTTAAATTATTTAATACAAATTATTTGTTCTTAATCTTGTAAAATAGAAATCATTTTTCAATTTGTAATATCAAAATTATCTTAGGGTGATTTTTTGGTATTTTTCCAAAAACATTAAATTATTGGTGAATAGTGAAAAACACTGCGTTACTGTTTGAAACAAAAATTTATTTAAATAATTATTATTTTTACTTAAATTTATTTTAACGAAAAAATAGATACATAATAACTATATTAGTCTAATTTAATTCATTGAAGTCATTTTATAATAATATTTGATATATAAATTTTTATTGAACTTTTTACCATCTTTTACCCACCTTCTAGGAACATATCAAATTCACATAAAACATAATTTTACGACATATGTTAATTGAATTTCGAAAATCTGAGAGAAATGGATGACATCATCAAGTATAATGTGGTTCAATATGTTGCAAATAAATTTTTTTGAGTATTAACTATTGAATTTTATTTACCATAATTAAAAGTAAATAGGGTAATTAAAGGTAAAAATGATATTATAATTACCCAAAAACAAGTCATAATTCTATTGGATAAGATTAATTCGACCAAAATTAAATTTGGGAATAAAATATGATCCTTTTGGACTACTTGGATTATATTAGGACATTTATTATTATTTGATTTAAAGAAGAGTTAAAAGTGTTAAATTCAATGTTTAATAACACAACCATTTTTAATATAGGGTTATACATAAAATAAATTCATCTACAAATATTCATTATAAATTTAAAATATATAATACATCATGGTATTTTATTTATAAGTTTTATATAGTAAATAATTAAATTTATTTATGACACAATGATGAAGTAGTAATTACCTTATTAATGAAAGATTAAAATAATTGATATTATATTTATCAAAATAAATGTAAAATGAGAATTGTGATGCATTCTGTGAATTTTCAAGCTTAATATGACATTTTAGAGTTTTTTTATGTTTTTTTTTTGAATTACTCAAGTTGTTTTAACTTTCACAAATACGAAAATGAAATAGTGTCAAAATTGACATAAATGAGTTTTTAAAACAAATACTATATTATTAAATGATACAATATTTTTTAAATTATATGGATCAGACAAAGGACATATATAATGATATATATGTAATTAATGAACCCCTTTAGGTTCTATTGTAATTTTATAGTATGTTTATTAACCATGTAATATAAAAATTCATGAATACATTTTAAAAGTTAAGCTATTTAACTACGAGTTAAATCTAAAAGATAAGGTTAATATGGTGACCTCAACTTGTCTAAAACATATTGGTTGAGATGATTCAGCCCATCCAAACATTATCCTCAAAATAAATCCAATTAGAGCCATTATAAACCGAAAGAAATTTTATAATAAATTAATATTTCAAGCTTTTCCGAAAGTGACCCTCACCTCTCTTATAAAAGGTTACTTCCCCTTCTCTTAATTTCAATCCTCTTTCAATGTTCCTTTTTTCTTCAACTTCTTCTTTCATTGTTGTTTACATGCTAAAATAATAACTCGAGTACCTACTACATAATAATTTGTTATTATAAATATGGTACAACCATATTCATTATTATATCCATCCTATGAATGAAAAAGTCACCATACGTGCGTATGTACGACCTACCATCTCCACGTCGTGTTGTAGTTTTTTATTCAACAATTCATTATTTGGATGGGTATAATAATGAGTAAAATTGATTTAAATAATAAATATTACATGTTAATGATTCTTTATATATAATATACCATCCAATTACAAACGATTTCACCATTAACATAATGATATCATCGGTTGTACATATGTAAGGCTTACTGTCTCCACGACGCGATGAGATTCATTTCCACGTCCACCATTCAACAATGATTATAAATATATATTATTAATAAGAATGTAATATATGTCATAATAATTATACTATATATATATATGTGTGTAATTACATATATCTCATTCACTTACTTCCGTTCAATATGGTATAAAAAGGGAAATGGTGTTTATGCGTACATACGACCTACCATCTCCAGGAACGGTGTTTTCCATTTCATATATCTATCAATTATACATACTTATATTATGAATATATATGATATATAAACAATTTTATATATTCTGTAATCAATTAATTAATGATATAAGTTATACGATCAAGAATAACAAGTTAAAACACGTATGAAAAAAGCGATTATTACCTGAAATGTTATTTTATCATATAAATTGTTATTAAATGGGTAGTATAAATCCATAAATTAATCAAGTATGAAATAAAAAATATGAATATGGTTCAGTTATAATTTAATAACATACTGTGTTCATTATATAGGAGGTTAAACGTACCCTTGACCAAAGGAATGTACAAGGTAAGTGTTAATTCCACAATCTCATTATTATCTAAAATTGTTTCTGTGTAAGTATTTTCTTGGAAATTTTTATCACTTGTTTCCATGTTTCATAAAAATGTTTTCAAAATAAATATTTTAAGGTTTTGTGGAAGGGACACTTTATCGAGATCATAATTTTAAATGTTTTAATGATTTATTTTAATAAATATTTTAATTAATTTCCGTGTATTAAAAAATATTTTAAGTATTTAATTATGTGGAAATGATTGTTTAAAAATGTTAATTCCATTCAAAAGTTTCAAACTGGTATGGTAAAAGTTAATTCAAAAATCCCTTTTAAATTACTTCCTTTATAAATGTGTGACTTTTAAATAATTTCACAAAAAGAGATATTTCTCTCATAGAGTTTTACTGATCATTTTCAACTATGTCGACATCCTTTACTAGATATTATTCTTGATTGAGTTTTGTTTCTTATAATACAATCTTCCATATTGTATTGAATGAGTTATGATATGTTTTACTATGGATGTGCTATTTTTATACCATTAATGGTTTATGGTTGATGTATTGACTTTTCATATGGTAGTTTAAAAGCGAATGTTTATGTTATGTTTCAACATATTCATATGAGGAATGCATTGGACTTAGTAAGTGATGGGTGGAGACTGCTACAATTGCTCGATGCATTGGTAGGTCTCATGAGACAAGTTAGTGTCTTGGTACAAGGACATGACAAAATATTTATTTTAATCTTGGCATGAGGCCTTAACCATGTGGTTATGATGTCCGACATTATGCATTCCATCATTATGAAATTAGCTATTTGATATTAGATGTGATTATTAGGCTAGTAGAATATCTATTGGAATATGTAAATGGAATTACTTGATTAATTTTTTTCCAAATTATGCTGAAGATTATGTTTAAAAGGTTTTTTTAGTCTTTTACATTGCCTTAAAAGTTTATTCTTATTTATAATTGTTTCCTCTATATTGTTATCATTACTGAGCATCTGAGATCACCCCTTTCTAATGTATTATTTTTCCCAAGATGCGAAAAAGTGTATTATGATTGATATGGAGGGTTAAGCGAGGGGAATAATGGTGTTCTCAAATGATTATTTATGTTGTGATTTATTTTATAAATTGTAATGTAACGTTCATATATGTAATCTATTTTCCATGACTACTAAGCTGATCGGTCCTTTGGGACATGATTCCTTGCAATCATTCCAATGTATTAAAATAATGCAATGACTCTGGGTAACAGGGGTAGGGCTGTTACAGTTTGTAACAAAATAAGTTTAGCAACAACCTTGGAAATATATTTAGACAAACTCTGATTTTGAAATATTAACCTAAGAAAAACATTGAAAATTAGTATATAATAACTTCCTAGAATTATGCTAATTTAGAGTTTTGGTGAATTTTACAAGCAATAAATCCCTATTTGGATATGAGCAGGTAGAGGCGGCTCTGTCCCAGATGTATCTAGGGATAAAAGACAAAAACACCTATTTTTGCTAGACTCAAACGAGAATTGCTGCACGACAACGGGCCTTGCAGCACTCTTGGTTACGACACTCCTAGGGGATATTCTTAGTATAATTCACCTTTTCATTACAAACCATTATGATACATTTATTAGTAAATATGTTACCAAAGAAACGGTTTTTACGATTCTGATACTATATGTGTGAAAATATACAATTAATGTTGAGAATTTTTCTAGTTTTTTTTATTATAAATTATCATATGATCTAACATAGTGTATGTCACCATTTAGAAATGAAGCCCAGTATAAGGAATGATAACTCTAGTAATATGAATGATCTAAATAGTAATAAGGGTAATAAATTTCATGGTATTAATCCAACATCTAGAAGGGAAATAGTCTCCCATGTATTCTCATCATATGAAGAAATAGTATCATGTTTTAATAATATAAGTAAATAATTCTCTGAGTCCTATGGATTTGAAGGGAATCCAGAGAAGAAAAGGATGGTAGAGAGGAAAATTGATAAATGGAAGAAGATAAAAAAGGATTTTTCTATATGTGATAAATGTGGAAAGAATCAACCTAGGAAGTGCTTGAAAAGAATTGGAGATTTCTATAAGTGTGGAAAAAAAGGAAACCAAGTATGTGATTTCAAAGGTAAAAAAGGTATTAAATATTCAATGATTCATCCGCAATAAGTTGGGACACTACATGAAACAATATCCCAATCATCAGACTATATCCCAAATGATTCTATTGGATAATAATCATGTTATAATTCTACCGCAGATGAAGAGTAATGAATAGTGTTTTTATGTTGTTCTTAAATAATTATGTCATTTGAGCATTGTATCAACGATTTACTAGTTATATGAATTATGGAAATAAATAAAAATTTTACTGCAATACTATTTCATTGAGGATTTGATATTATATGGTACTAAGAAAAGTGACTCAACAATAAGTTAAACATTTTGGAAAATACATGTTTGAAGGAAAGATAAACCTTAATAAAATCCTGATACTGAGGTAGTGGTTTTGGAATAATATATGGTTGATTTGGATAAATAATATTAGATATTCTTTACTACCTTGAAACTGATTAATGGTTTGTTTATTCCAAAATTGTTGGAGTAATAAATTTTTTTGGATATATAAAATTTATCTAGTATCCTATAAGGGGTCGTGAATATAATAAATACGGTTTAATGGTAATTTATGGTGTTACCATGTTTCAAGAGAATACATGATGAAGGTATTCACGTGTTATTATGTAGAAAAATGAGATCTTAATTATGTTATGTTGACCTTCCTTATAAATTTTTGAACTCTGAGTTTGGACACAAGTATTTTATATTAGACTAAAGTTTGGAATGTTATATGTTGGAAATTTGATTTTATGGATTAAGGTTTGTTTCTGAAGCTTTTTTCAGGGCGCGACACGTCTGTCTGATTCGGGGGACAACGACGCTATTTGTTGCCCCGCATTCCCGCTTTCCAAAGGCAGGAGACATCCGTTCCTTGTTTCAGGAACGTTTTCTACATGATTGAAATGAGATGATGGGATGTCAGTTATTACATCCATGGATTCCTCCTCGAAACTTGTCAGCTAGTCTGGGTCTCCCTTATAGATTAGATATGTTGTTCAAGAAGCACTTCCCAATGCCATGTCTTCATGGAAACCGGTTAATTACGTTGCATCTCTCAGGACATTCCAAGGGGTCCTGCTAGGGTAGCAACCTTTGGTCAGGGGAGTAGTCGTGTTGGAAATCACTGATGTGTCTGGACACTAAAACACTGAAGTTTCTAGGTTTCTTCCCCTTATTATTGGGCTTCTCGAGGGTGCGGAAGACTGAGGCATCCCACGTCAAATGCGGGGAATTATATGCCATAGTCATGTCTCAGAGGTTTTCCTCACCTTCCCATGTTAAACAAAGGGTATGCCCCAGGTTTAACATCTAGTGGAGATAGATCGGGCTGATCAGAACACAGACTGGAGTGGATCAGATAGGTGTAACCCCTTGAGGGAACACTAATGTTGGTTCCAACACGTGTTTAGTTAACCAGTTACTGTTAGGAGCAGCTAAGAAGTGAATCGACATGATCTCACCGGAATGTGGTGGCCTGGATAAGAATCAGGATGGGTGATGGGTGGTTAAGTGAAGTGGATGGAGAATGGGATGGTTTCAACTCTAGGGAGACGGCGATGGTGTTCTTGAGCCTTGAAGAGACATCCTACGTATCCCCATGGTAGGGAATAAAAGTCCACGTAGTTTAGGAAGGGGTATAGGATCGAGGTGTGCGAAGAGGACAGTGACTCGACAATATACTGGGGATTACACATGGTTAGAAGCCCAAGGTTGCTCTGACGCCACTGGGATGGACCAAAGATATGGGTCCCAACAAAGGGGATGACAACGGCTAACTGCTAGGTTTAGGTTGAAAATGGCTTATCGCTGACTGAAGTTGACAACGACTTACCATTGAGTAGGGATCACAACGACTTACCACAACGTGAGGCTCAAAAGGGGAATATAGTTTAACGTCATGCAGGATGGGGGGTGGACCGACATAAAGTGTTTAGGACCATTGGTTGTTGGTATTGAACCTCAGGGAGGCTTCCTACATACCTTGACTTAGCAAGGATCTAAGTCCACATAGTTCGGGAGTGGGGGGTCGGTGAACTGATGTGAATAAGGACCTGGGGTCCAGGTGGATGGTGCGTTTGATCCTCAGGGAGCCTTCCAGTGTACCTTGCCTTAGCATGGATCAAAGTCCACGTAGTTCAAGTAGGTGTGGGAGAACCGATTTGAAAGGGGGTCGGAATGACCAGGTGTCGGGCTTGAACCTCAGAGTGGCTTCCTACGTACCTTGCCTTGGAAAGGATCAAATTCCACGTAGTTCCGCATGGGGCTTGGTATACCGATGTGAAGATGGTTGGGACCAATGGTTGTGGGGATTGAACCTCAGGGAGGCTTCCAACGTACCATGCCTTGGCATGGATCAAAGTACATGTAGTTTAGGTATGGACATGGAACTGACATGAAAGGGGTTGAAACGACAGGGTGTTGGGCTTGAACCATAGGGTGTTTTCCTATGTACCATGCCTTGGCAAGGATCAAAGTCCACATAGTTCAGAATGGTGTGGGGAATACACTCTAAGCTGCCCAGAAAGGATGCCATGGTCGGTGCTTACTCTAACCCCATTCGAGACATGCTCGGTGTGAGAAACAAGACGCAACAAAGACATGACGATCCCATTGTGAAAGGTGCATCCGTGGGAAGTGTAATGGGGATTACGTGTAGTTAGCGGCCCAACATGGAAACATGGGGGTTTACACGTGGTCCGCAGCCTAGGGAGATAGAGATTGGGACATACTCCAAGGTGGAGACCCGGATGGCGACAAAGCCTAGAGGGAGAGGGAAGGGATAATAGAATCCCTATCCCCATCACTCCTCTTATTCTTTGGCATGGAAGAAGAGAGGAGGAGCATGGGTTCCTCCTCCTGCAAGAAAATCTAGGGGATTACCCCAAGATGGTTTCCCTTTCCCCGCAGACAAACGCTGCTCCAATGAGGAGGATCTCATTCCTTGTGAGGAATGGTCACACTCCTGTGGAGACGAACAAGCGTAGATAATGTCTGAGACAGGTCACCCCGTGTAGAGTTCACGGGGTTTTGTCACAGTTTAACATCATGTGTTGAGGACGATGGTTCTTCATAGTTTGACATCCTGTAGCTCAGATGAGATGGGTTCACTTCGCACCCCTAGGACATACAAAACTATTACCTCCCACCCCTTGGGGAAGGGAAGGCATCAGAAATTCCATGTTGGGGGTGTCGTGAGGTGATCCCCTTGGGATTCCATGTTAGCATGACTATGAGAAGAAGCAATAGACATTAGCGCGCCTATGCGAAGAAGCATGAGGCGAAGCAATGCAATGTGAAACACCACCCAAGGGACTTTAAAGTTACTTCATACGAGCCTACAAGGTCATATGGGAAAACGGTATGTGACGTAGATGTATTGGGTATGGGTGGCACCCGAACATGATGTACGGAAGAGAGACATCGAAAACGCGCACACAAGGAGGGAGGCTTGTGTGCAAAATGGTACAGTTGGGCTGAAAACGCCGGGTCGACGTTCAATTGAGATACTTGCATGGAAAATACTGGGTCATCACACAATTGTAGAGGTTTGGCGCGCAAAGGGGGGGGGGTGAGGTTTTGCACACAATTGGTAAGGATTACGTGCAAGGAATAAGGGTTGCACGCAATCAGAAGGGATTGTGTGCATATTCAAGGGATTGTCTGCAATTGGAAGGGATTGATAACAAGTGACTGGACACAAAGGTATTTGGGCGAGGGTTAAGACTGGGTGGTCTCGCGCGAAGGCAGACCCCTAGGTGACTTGTCATGAAAAATATCATACCTAAAAGTCATCTTTTGCGCATGGGAAATGTGAATTTTTTATAGAGAAGACGGTTCAGATTCTTCATTCGCCGGAAGATAAAGAGGCACCCTCTTATTTTTAGGCGCTCGGGGTCAGCGGATACACGCAAAAACCGGTCCATGTGAAAAATAGTGCGCCAATGTCTATCGTGCGAATGTTCAACCATGATTGGGCATCCGCGTATAAATTTCCATGCCTGTAGTTGGGGGAGCGGATGTTTCCATGCTGGTGCAGAAAAAACTTCCCCGGATCTCACAGTTTTCCACACGAGAGAGACTTTTTTGCACGAACACCTGATATTTTTTCGTGCAGCCCTTCTAGGCCCCCAAGAATGGATCACCGGGTCCAAATATGTCTTCTATTTGTCGTGTCAAATCCTCTGTCAGTCCTTGAGCATTTTTTGGCATCTACAAATTCCCCCCTAGGAATCAGAGTGGTGAGGGGATGCAATGGTCAGATTCCAAGGGAAACACTGAGCCACATAATTTCCTGGAGTCGGCATGTGCCAAATCCCGCAGAGGCGCATAAAACTGGGAAGTGGTGTGCAAATCCCTTTCATGCATGCAAGAATTCCTTTTGGTTGTGTGTGAAAACCCAGCTTCACGCCAATAAATACCCTCATGGGTCCCTCAGTCTATACAGATTTTTCTAACGCGATAAGTCCTGAACTCTCACGCACGAAAAACATTTTCTGTCTTGCGCAAAAAAATCACTTCAATTGCACGTAATTCCCTGAGTTCAGCCGTCGTTTTACGCGCAAACTTGGGGTTTTTCACGCCACTGACTCTGTTTTTTTACACCAATTCATCATTTTTCACACTGCCTCATAATTTTTCACGCCACCTCCTATACTTTTGCGTCGTGGAAGTCTTTTCCCGCTGACACCTTGAGACCTCACTGGGAGAAGATGGCTGCTAACTGGGATAACGCTGGGAGAGAAGCTATGTTCACCGCTCACAGGGCTGAGATGGTTTCCAACACTGAGGTTTATTGCACTTGAAGGATCGTATCTAGCAACCATACTCTCTTCAACATGTTGTCCCCTGCCCAAAAGGAGTATGCACTATCTGACAACTTGATGATATGGGACTTAGGTATTTTGGAGGAGGTAACTATACCGTGATTTGAAGTCAACTCACCACGGTCATGGGTGACCCGTGAGGATGACCTACCTCAATAAGATATCACTAACAATGGTCATCCTTCTAGAGAAACTAGGCATATGGATGTCTACGTCCTGAATCCCAAGACCAGGACTATTTCAAGAAGTGACCCAGTCATAGAGGATTCTCAGGCCCATTATGTAAGTATTTTCCGGCAGAGTGTTACCGATGAAACTAAATGTTGGCTACAAGACCGAGATCTATGGTCTGGAGGCAATTTCACTAGTTATTGGGCCTGGGCGTATTAGGTATGCTAGACGTGTGACAAGTTTGGGGCTGAACTGCGGCACATCGGGTTGTTCGAGGTGGTGTGGACATCACAGTTCCATTTCTACCATCAACATTAGCATGGTCCAGATCTATTTACTTGATGGTCCCCCGATAAAAATACCATCCATATTCACCATGGTGAAGTTGGTATCAGCCTTTGGTACATTCATAGCATTTGGGTATCCCATTGGATGGGCATCAATATGATTAATTCCTTCTGATGAGGAACATATTGTGAGGCGGATCAAGAACTCTTATCCTAACATGGAATCTATTGGAGCTCGCTAAGGAAAGGTTGGGGGTGAAGGACTTTTTGATGGACATTGCATAAAAAAACGGTTTATCTTGTTTCTGCAAAGAGATATGAAATTCAATATGTTGGGGCGAGGAAGAAAGTGTCCAAACGTGACACTGATGTGAAAAAGTGGATCATACTAGAGGATCCTGGAAGCGGGGGAATATAAATCATGGGGCTTCAGTATAAATGAGAGTTGGGACCTGAATTTCCGGTAAACTGTATTTATGACAACATTTCTGAGTGGGTGGCTTCTACCAGTGAGGGGCACAATGATGGGAGTTCATCCCATGACAGTGGTGATGACTGGAATCATTTCCTCCAATCAGAGGTTCAATATGGGAGTCCCCATGTTAGCCCATTTGTGTGCGATTCTAGGGTGCATTTTGAGAGGGGGTTCACCGAGTAGGATCTGTGACCCCTTCTATATCCTTTACGGCTGAATCGTGGCTCATTGCGGTGGGTATACCTTTTCAAACTTCATTTTTCCTCCAGGTGACGGCCGGTGACCTTCCTCGCTAAACATTATTGGGGTCATGATGTTGACGCTCAATGAGGAGGGGGTAATGATCAGAATTGGAAATCATGAAAACATCACTTTTAGCACATTCCCCACCTCGACTAGCCAGATGATAGACCACAGAAAAGGCTCACTCAAGAAAAGGGAATACTTCTAGAGCATCAGAGGTGGGGTGCTTGTGGCCCGGATTGATGGGGAGATCTTTTGTGAGCCCTACATTCCATCCAGATTCACCAGGAATTTTGGATGCCTCCAGCAGATGTTGAAGAAAGTGTATAAAAATGTCTTGAAGGAGATGCATCCCTGTGTTCTTCACCAAATGTGGCTGATGTTCACAACTCATGGCTCTGGCAATTTCATTACCTCCCCCGCCCACCGGAGTCGATGTTTCCCTCACAACATAATATGCTGAACATTGGGTCGTAGCATACCCTGAGGTACTTTTGCGTAAGTATGTTCGGTAGCTCAAGGTAGCCAGCATAGAACCTGGGTAGTGAGAGAGAAGACATGGCGTTGTTGGAGAGGAATGTCTAGATGCATGTAGGGAAACTGGGCCCGCACAGGTCAGGACTACAGTAGCGGGAACATCGCACGACATGGACGCACCTTCATCGCCCAGGGGTAGGGGTCTCACAGAGCAGTCAGAGAACTTCTTGGGAAGAAAATATAGTATCTGATTCATCCTACTGATGATGCAATATTCCTAGAAATATGGTCAGCCTGGTTGACGCTTCGGTAGTCGATGGGCATCGAATCCCTCTAGAAAAAGATAACATGAGACGGAATACAGCTGCTAGAGGTTGGGATCATTCGGGTTGACGAAAGGGTAAGATTCCATTGTCGTCACGCGTACCTGTTGGCCATGGACGCATATGCACACCAGCGCGGTCAGCATGATGAACCACCCCTCATAGTGAAGGTAATTCTCATCCATGACCATGATCCAGACAAGATGCTACCTGAGGACGAAGACAGTGACGAGGAGACGGAGGTCAGCGAAACGGAATAGTAGGAGGCAGAAAGAGAAGGAGAAGGTGAAGGGGAAGAGGAGTTCGAAGGTGGAGGGTCTAAAGGGACGTCCCACCAAGGGATTCTTTGAGAGAGTGGCGAGATTTCTGGCTCCAATGTGGACATAACTGAGCTAATCGAGGTACTCATTCCTTATCCATCCTCCCTTCCCCTTTTCTTCCGCTTTTTTTTAAATCGGATATCTTTATCCTACTCAGGTGAATATTGGCGCCGACCAAGAAGCTCTATCTGAAGGGGGGGGGGGGGGGGAGCCCCAGTAGAACAAGGTGGGAGAGATGATTCCCATTATTGAGCTTACGATTATCAAGGGATTCCCCATCATGATAGATCCTATGGAAGCGGGAATGCTAGAGGTCGATGCACTGAGTTCTTGTATGTTTTAGCACTTGAACGCTTTTATTGGCTCTTAGAAGACCCAGCTGATCAATGTGTTCATAATTTGTGCAGTAATCACGACATTGGAGGCTTGTAAATCAACCAAATCTAGACCATCCTTGAGTGATTCGATGGAAAATGTGCCGGTCCATTCAGGGCACACTTCCCCAACTGAGCCGGATCGGAAACTCGGTGAGAAAAGAGCTATGGACATCAGTGGCATTAATGTCGAGGCGGGTCCTGAAGTTGGTGAAGGATCTACCGAGACTAAGGCGAGAGAGGAAGATCACCCATGTGTTGATGAACCTAATCCCCTGGGAGGAATAAACAAAGAAGACCCTGCCACTAATCTCTTAGATGCTTTCCTCGACTATCGGCCTGCAGATCTTGAGGAGATAGATGATTCTGATTCGGAGGCGGCCGATGAGATCAGTATGATGTGGAGCATAGGGTGGAAATGTATCAAGCACTTTCGTGGTCATCCTATGATAGAATGGATTAAACGGATGGGATCACTCCACCTCTGGTTTCACTTTCTCTATGTTGGAGGGGATGATGATCAATGCTTTCATTCGAAAGTCCACGACTACATGGCTGGGAAGCTACGTGAAAGCTATCCACAGTCCAACATTTCCCAGTGTTGGAAAGAGTTAGGGAGTACCCACGCATTCATGGAGGTGGAACAAGAGGTCTGACGCCTTGAAGAATAGGATAATGAAATGAATATATTCATTGTAAATTGTTCTGAGCTTGTGGAGAAATTGAGGGATCAACTAGAGGACGCCCAAGAGCAGCTAGTGGAAGCAGGTCACCAAATGGCCGCACATCAAACTGAATAGGCACAAGCACATGCCAGTCTTAGTGAACTATGCTCTACATCTACTAATTAAGAGAGGGTCCTCAGGGGGAGGGAAGCAATATTGGAGGCCACCAGCCAAAAGGTAGCGACGCTGGAATGATCTATCAAAGATGTTGATCCTTAAGGGCCCTATTTTGGTCGAACACATAAACTCATTTCTCCTTACCACCCCTTATTCTAAACTGCATGTATGAATAGATGTATGGATAGATTTATTTACTTGTTCATTTTTTTAATGAATTCATGCACAACCCTGAAATAAATAGTAATCCATTCCTAAGCACACGTGGGTTGTACCCGGTGTGAGAAACAAGGGATGCTCTCACTTTTACTTCATTTGATTGTAGGAGTGCCAACCAAGCTTCGGGCACCTGAGTTTCGAAAAACCAATCTGGATTCCCAGGAAGAAAAGGGAGGGGCCCAATTAGGGGACAAGGACCTCATAACAATCGACGTGTCATCTTACCAATGTGCTATAGTGTACAAGCAGGGTAACACCAGGGGCGTTTGAAATCAACCTGAACATAAGGGAGTGGAATTTGTGAATCACATTACCCCTGATAAGGAACACTGTGGGGTGGTGTGAAAATAGAGGATAACTTTTGACCCTATTCAAAACACAGAATCCATATTGTATTAGGCTGAAATTGGGATGAAAAATAACGGTCGACTGCTAACCATGTTCGAAACACAGGTCCGGACTCAGAATGTCATCCATTAGTCTTTCTGAACGTTGGCCAAGGGTAGTAGGTGATCCATAGCGTGAGCATCCTTATTGTCAGGGGGTTCCTTTAGACGTGAAAGAGGGCGAGATTCCGAGTATAGGGCACAAAAAGCGTGGAAGGTGGAGTGGTGGTTTGCACAAATGGAATCCAACACTCTCGGCGTTACGTCACCTTAGTGAGAACATACTAGGTGGGCATACTAGTCCGATCATGGATCATTCCTTCTTCTAAACAGAACCTCTATGGCGAGGAAACTAACACCTCCCATGATTAACATAGGGCATCCTGAACTTGTTCAGGGTAAAACCACAGTTTAGTGACATGCATTGAGGACATATGGACTCGCATAGTTTAACGTCATATGATAGGATGAAGAGTGAAAGGGAAAATCCTGGGAAGGGAGTATGTGGTGCGGTAGCTATAAACCCAACCTAAATGGGAACTTAGAGTCCGAATCACACCATGTATCCCTAGAGGATGTTCTCTAGCTCTAGAGAACAAAAGAGAAAATTGGGTTGGGCCCGAAGCAAAGTGTTTAGACGTTCCTACGTACCCCATTTGGATGGTAATCAAGCCGTACATAGTTCTAGAAGATGGCATGGTAAGATAACAGTGCCAGGGATAATATGGTTGTGCTGGTCTGGCCCCTACACCAAAAGAAGAGGTATTTGATAGATCATGTTTTTGTTTTAGAATGAATGACATTGTATTTTTGTGAAGCGACGAACCTAGGATTGAAAGTCCAGGCATCACCACAAGAATCAATCCGTATGAAGGCATCTAAAAATGGTATAGCGTATAAATAAAACCAAACATGACGTCCCCTCGAGTGAGGACACCACAACGTAGTTCCGTTTTTCGTCGTGTGGCCAGGATGATAATGGCATAGTTTAGGGTCATGTGACAGGACCAGGCGACATAGTTTAATGTCATATAGATTGGGAATATATAAAAGAGATGAGGTTCGGGAGGGGAATACACATGGTGCGGTAAATCATACCCAACGTGAATGAGGACGTGATCCACATCACACCATGCACGATTCCATGAGAGAAACCTCGGGCCAAGGGGCCATGAAAGGTTTGAGGACATGGGACAGGAGAGGCTAGCTATCAGATGAGCTGGACCCTAAGATGAGATGTCTGGGTGTTCCTACGTATCCGATGAGAATGGGAATCAAGCTGTATGTAGTTCTAGGAAAGATCATAATTTACGGTCCTAGAGCTCAGACCATGGAGGAGCGGAATTCTTCCAAATAGGCATAGGCCTCGGTCCAATCCTTAAGCCAACGTGAGTTGAACACGGTGCAGGAATCAAGGGTGGAGTATATCTTCACTATACATGGACTTCACGTAAAGGGGAAGTTGGTGCGGAGCCCTGAAGAATGTTGTACTGCTGTTTTTTCCTCCTAACATGTGAATGCGAACTGAGGGATAACACCAGGGATGACGAGATTCCACTTGGACATGATGGGGTGTAAAATGATGTGAAACATGTGACTGATATTTTGGGCATAATGGGGTTAGTGTGACTGTGGAGGATAACTTTTGACCGTGTTCGAAACACAGTATCCATATCATGTGACCTGAAATGGGAACCACAAATGGGTTTCGACCGCTAACCGTATTCGCAATGCATGACTTGTATCAATTTTTTTTCGAAGCCCTTGAGGGCCTTGGCTTGTAATGGTAGGAGGGCCCTTGGTATGAGCATCCATTCCATTTGGGGGGTCCCTTCAGATGTGAAATATTATGGAATCCGTAGTAAAGGGGAACAAAAATCTTGGAAGGTGGGTGAAAACATTTTTGGGTAAAGTCTGACACTCCAGGCGCTGAACCTGAGTACTCTTTGGCACATTGGTGAATCACCGTAGAGGGTCGAGGGGCTTATCTTTAGGGAATCCAATTTGAAAAGATGAGTATATAATAAAAAGATAGAGAACTCTTAGGAGAAATAGGTACATGGTGTGGTTGCTAAAATCCCGACGTGAATGAGTACATAATCCCATACCACACCATAAATCCCTCTGTGGATGAATACAGTCCATGGGGCCTAGATAATAGGGATATTTCTGAGATATGGGGCTGGGCCAACAAAAAAAATGTCTGGGCGTTCCTATGTATCCCATGAGGATGGGAATCTAGCCACACGCAGTTCTGGAAGATGTCGATTAGTTTAACGTCTTACAACAAGGATGAGGAGTGAGGGAAAGATACCCCAATGTAAGATATGTGCAGTACGATGAGTAACCCAACGTGAATAAGAGCGTAAGACTATACTATATGGAACAATCCCAATTGGGGATTTGGGCCGAGGGTCCTGAATGGGTCGAGGGACCTGAAGCCAGGCATCCTGGCCAACTGTAGCTGTGCGACCTTTTATGCAAGTACCACATCATAAAAACTCTGAATCCCATGTGATCAGTGCTCGCTATGGGACACAAGGAGTTCGACTTGGCTTTCCCCGTCATGTAAGGGTCGGATAACTAGAATCACCCGAGGGAGGCCGCAGCTCAAAGATGTAGCGGGGAATAATGATCTGCTTCACTCAATGTTTGGGACATATGGGGTGGTGACCAATACAAAGGATAACTGATGACCATGATCGAAACAAAGCTTCCTTATAGTGTAACCTAAAATGGGAACAATAAATGAGGATCGACCGCTAACCATATTCACAATGCGAGACTTGTATCAATTTTTTTGTTCGAAACCCTCGAGGACGTTGGCTTGTAATGGTTGGTGGGCCCTTGGCCTGAGCAACCATTCCATTAGGGGGTCCTTTTGGATGTGAAATATAATGGAGTATCAATCAAAGGAGTGGGTGAAGCATAGATGTGCTTATGCACTTCAACGCCGAGAAGGGTAGTGAGAGTAGAGGACACCTCCGGGGAGTGGGACATATGGTGGAATTGAGGTGAGCTCTCTGTGAATAGGGAAAAAATATGTACCATTCCATGTGTCCCATCCCAAGGCGAGATTCTGGAGTTTGGGATGGGTCGACAGAAAAAATGTCGGGGAAGTCCTATGTATCCCATGAGAATGGGAATCAATCCACACATAGTTTTGAAGGGGCCATGCAGTTTTACGTCATGCAGTAAGGATGTGGGGGGATTAGAATAACTAGGGGGCCACATGGTTCGGTCATCTTAGTCTGGACATGAGTAGGACTAAAGAATATTGCACGACATCATGTGGGATTTTCCAAAAGAACTATGCCCATGGGTAATAGTCAAAGAAAAGAGTTGGGGGGGGGGGGTGGCTGGACTCAAGAAGTAACGTCTGAACATTCCTACGTATCCCATGCGGATGGGAATCAAGCCAAAATTAGTTCTAAAAAGGTGAAGTTTAACGTCATGTGGGATGATGTAAAATTTAATGTCGTGTGGGAAATGGCAGTTTAAGGTCTTGCTGGACCAGCAGTTTAGGTTCATGCAGGACCGATAATTTAAGGTAGCACAGGACAGACAGTTTAAGGTCATGGAGGTCCAGCAATTTAAGGTCATGCAGGACCAGTAGATTAAGGTCATGTTGGACCAAAGAGTTTAGCGTTCTGCCAGACCGAGTGGCTCAGGAAAATTTTTGATTCAGGAACTTGGCATTAGTGGGAGGATTTATACGCTCACCATCTAGGGTGACTAGGGAGTATGCTCCATTGTAGTAAACCTTGTGAACAATGTAAGGTCTTTCCCATTTTGGCTCCAACTTGTGTGGTTTCCTGCCAAGTATCATTGGTGTCCTGATGGTTGGTACCAAGTTTCCTTGAAAGAAGGAGCAGAGGTGAACTTTTTTGTTGAAATCTATAGCCAGCTTGTTCTGGGGCCTTTCTAGATTGTTCAGGGCAACAACATGTTTTCATCAAACTCTTCAAGATCATCCAGACAGATTTCAGCAACCTTATCTGGAATCTGCTGGTCATAAACCATTGTGCGTAATGAATGCAACTGAATCTCGATTGGTAGGACAACCTGAATTCCATACACCATGGAATACGGAGTCACCTGGGTGGAATTACGAGTCGTCGTCTGATAAGACCAGAGGGAATTGGGGAGATTTTCTGGAAAACTATTCTTGTTCTTACCAACAATTTTATGCAAAATGTTAGAGAGGGTCTTGTTGAACGCCTCGATCTGCCCATTTTCCTGCACATGATAGTGGGAGGTGTGGTTAGAACGGATGTTGTACTTAGCGTACAATTTCATCATTTCATCTTCTCAGAAGTTGGTGTCGTTATTGGTTAGGATGGAGTGAGGGGTGCCAAATTGGAAGATGATATTGGAGCTCACGAATTCTACGATGGAAGCGGCCTTGACCTCCTTGAGTGGAACCGCTTCCACCCACTTAGAAAAGAAATCCGTAGAGGTCAGGATGAACTGGCTCGGGCAAGCTGTTACTGGTGGATATGGTCCCACGACATTAAGTCCCCAAACTGAAAATGGTCCAAGAGTACTTTGTAGAGTTGATGGGATCTGACATCCAATGCATGAAGTTAGCATGAATTTATCATGCGTGTCACCTCTTGATGTACTCGATGTAGTCATGGATCATGGAGGGCCAGATGTACCCCAGTCTCTAGATCTGGTGAGATTTCTTTGGCTCGGTCTGATGAGCCCCACAAGAACCGGCATGAACCTCTTGCAAGACCTATGCAGTCTCTAATCCTTGAATGCAATAGAGGAGAACCCCATTGAACCCACGTTTGTTGAGGATATTATCAGTACCAGGGCCATCCTAGTGGGTAAACTGTAACGCACGACATCAGATTCTCTCACGCACGGCCTGGTCTACTGGGAGATAGCTGTTTTGGAGATAATCGAGAGAAGAGGTTCTACAATCATGAGTCAATGTAGTCCATGCATCCTAGGGACCTGGGGGTCCTGATGTGGAGGCACCGGCGGTAAGGTGGCTTACCTGCGGGCTGTCATCGTCGTCTAGGGTGAAGGGAGCAATGACACTCCGGTGTGCCATATGGATAATCAGATCATCCTGCTTAGGCTCTACAAGTGACATAGCTAGGCCCGCCAAAGTGTCTGATCTACCATTCCATGACCTAGGGACATGGGTAACCTCTGGTCGAGATGGGAATTGGCCCATTAGCTAGATTGTGCGGTCCAACAATGGTATGATCTCTGGATTTAAAATGATATAATCACCATCGATTTTCTTGATGACTAATTCAGAGTCCCCTTCCACAAGAAAATGGGGCATGTAAATCTCAAGGGCTAGCTCGAGGCTAGTAATGAGAGCCCGATACTACAACTCATTGTTAGTGCAGCCTTCTGGCAGCAGGAATGAGTATGGATGAATGGCCTATGTTGGGGTAATGAAGACAATACCCATGCCTACTCTATTGAGTCTAGGGTCATTGATCATTCTACCAGTGGGGCTCCAAGAGGCACCATCTAAGTACATTTTCCAACATGGGATGGCATGATCCACTGAGAGGATTGCCTCATCAGGAAAATCCAGGTCCAGAGATTTGTCTTTGGGGGTTGGTAGGGCATCGAGGAAGTCTTCCAATGATTGTCCCTTTATAGCCTTCCGAGGCACGAAACTGATGTCGAACTACTAGAGGATTACCACCCACTGAGCTAAATGGCCTGTCAACATGGGTTAGTTCAAGATATACTTCTGTGGATCTACTCTGGACACCAGTTGTACCATATGATGCTACAGGTAATGTCACAACTTCTATACTGTGAATATCAGCACAAGGAATCTCTTCTTGATAGGGGAGTATCTGGTATCCACATCTAGGAGAATGTAGATGAGGTAATAATGGTTGTTCTCCACCCCTTGTTGTTTTTCTGGGTGAGAAGGGCACCGAGAGATCATTTCAGGGCAGTCACATAAAGTACTAGTGGATTTCCAGAGACAGGTGGCATTAAGACTGGAGGCTGGAGTAGATATTGATTAATTTTTTTGAATGTAGCCTGAAATTCATCATCCCACTCATAGAGTGTGCCTTTCTTCATGAGCATAGAAATAGGATTACACTTGCCAGCCAGATTCTCAATGTATCAGCGTATGTAGGCTAAATAGCCTTGAAAACATCGAAGCTCCCATATGTCCCTCAGGGGAGACATCTGGATGATGGCCTTGATATTCTCTGGGTTAATCTCGTTGGCCATTTACCCGACAACAAAGCTAAGATAATTTCCAGAGGTAACCCTGAAATCACACTTCAACGGGTTAATCTTCAGATTATGGGAACGAAGGAAGCTGAACACTTTCTCAAGATCATTGAGATGATCCTAGTGCTGTAGATATTTGACCAACAGATCGTCCATATAACATTCCACCAATGTCCTGAGGATTGGCTTAAATATGCGATGCATGGCCCACTGATAGGTGGGACCTGCATTCTTTAAACAGAAGGGAAATACTTGGTAACATAAAGTACCTTGTGGTTCTATGAAGGCTATAGATTCTTCATCCTCGGGGGACATTTGGATCTGGTTGTACCCTATGTACCCATCCATGAAAGAGAGGGCTTGTAACCCAGTAGTGGAATTAATAAAAAGTTCTGTCATAGGAAAGGAAAAATCATCATTCAGACAGCGGCGGTTGAGATCTTGGAAGTTGGTGCAGACTCTGATCTATCCATTCTTTTTTCCTGACTGTTACGTTGTTGGAAATCCATTTGGGGTACTGGACCTCCTTAACCAAATTTTATCGGCTGAGTTTGTCAACTTTGGCCACGACCATGGCACAGTGATAAGGATGCATCTTTCTGGGAGGCTCCTTGACCCCGCGGTGATTTGCTGGGAGACTGAGGTGATGGATGGATACCTGAATATCTAGCCTTGGAATCTCATCCTAACTATAAGAAAACACATCACAGTGTTATTTAAGAAAGTCCACATAACGTTGTTTCTCCTCAGGGGGCATGGCTGCACTTATCAATGTGGGTCTCGGGTTCTCCTCACTACCGAGGTTCACCTGTAACAATTCATTGACCGTGGTGGATACCCCCTCTTCAAAGGCAGAGGAGAATCCTCTAAATCCTCTTCTACACTTATGGAGGAGGGATCTTCCATGGGGGGAGTTTCCTCTGAGTCGGCAGATCCCAATGGGAGGCCGGTACAAGCATGAGCGGTAGTGGACGCTGCATCGGGGGACTCCTGTGCTACCGCAACCATAGAAATAAAGGTTTTAGATCTAATCCCATCTAGTCTTCGTCCAAAGGGGACATGCTTGAGGATGTCGAAGCATTAATGGTTCGTCGACTTGATCCATTTTATCCCAGTTTGGAGAAACAAGCAAGTATGATGTACTGTTGTTGCCATGAGGTGGACATCCCGATATCTTATGGGAGTGGGAGGCTCTGAGATTACCAGAGCCTGATTTTTATAGGAGTACGGTGTGATTTTCCGACATCGCTTAGACTTGGGAACGTTTTTACCCCTCATTCTAGACACAAATAATCATTTCTCCTTGTCCGGGGCTGTAGCCTCCAATCGGTGGATTGGAAAGACGTAGGATTCATCTAGATCTTTCCACTGGTCAGTCGCAACCATGGCATGCTCAACCTCATCGGTCTGTATCTTCGTGTCCTTGCTATTGTAGTTGTCGTCATCTAGATAGAAGGCTTCACAAGAGGCAAAGTGATATGCATCACCTTGGAGCACACCCACTATACCATTAAGGGAGTACTAGAGGCACTGGTGGTATGATGAGTGGGCTATTGTGTGTAGGTGGAGCCACGAACTTCCCATCAACGCATTGTAGGCAGTGTTCGTGGAGACACCCATAAATTCGGTGCTGGAAACATGGCCACCAAACTGGGTCTTCAAACAGATCTTGCTGACCGGCATCTGTTCCATCCTGTCATAACCCTGTATTCTTTTTTCATAAGGGATCAAATCATCTTCAAAAATCGCAGTTTTCACAGTGTCCGGGTCAGGATTAGGATGATCCCTGAGCTTGTATCAACAAGGTAATGACGGACCTCCATGCCATTGAACTGAACAGTGATGTACAATGGGTAAATGTGCCACAGTATGGGAGATCCTTCATCTTCTCTAGAGAATGAGATAATTTCATGGCATTCAGCATTGTCAATTTCCTCATCAGGGAAGGCATCTGTAGCTGCTACCTCCATCTCAAACTGGAGGGGGATTCTTAAAGCCTCAGTGGGGGCCTCACACATGTATGACGATAGTTGAAGAGCCCCGAGGATGAAGAGTCATTCTAGATTGCTGGAAAGATGTTTGAGGATGTTGTACATCCGTGCCAGGCCTGAACTTCTGCTTACGGGAGGTTTCTCTATGACATGAGGTATGGTGGGCCCTACCGGCTGGACCTGTGGCTGACTGGTGTTGGTAATGTCCTGCTGATCACTAGTCGAAGCATATGGAATGACTATGGAGGAGATAAAAATGACTGAGACCAGCCTGTAGCAGGGCGTGGCGGGTTACGGTGAGATCTGTGCGACTATTCCAAATCCAGTATCACAAATGGTAGTGAAGGCGGGGCTCAAGTCACCATATGATAGGGACGTGCTTGCTGAGCTCTACGTTGAGCCTACTGCCTCGTTTCAGTAGCATGTACGGCTTGGCTAGATGTTCTAACCGAATAACTTCAACGAACCATATAGCAATGGCTCTACCGATGCTGACGACGACCAGGGACGTTGGGAGGGTCTGCCTGATGCTCCTCATCATCAGGAATCATGTAGGGGTTTACCATCTCTATGGTATTAACCAAGGCATACCCTTGACTATCACTTGAAGAGTCATCCTCTACTGGGTGGATTATTGGAGGAATCTCCATCTTCGGGGGCATGAAGTCGCTGAGAGTACGATATGACAATGGAATCGGCAGAGAATTTGTATTCCCTTATTCCATCAATGCTTTCTCTTCTGGGAAGAGGATGGAGAAGATGACGATGAAGAAGTACTGGATGTGGATTATGAAGGTTCTGGACAATTCACGCATGCACGGATGACACCATGGGCCCGAGAAACTATTTTTCGAGCCATCCAGTCGTCGTACTTCTGGGACCCGCAGTTAGAAACCTGATGCCACTCGCCCTTGATGTCACTGCTACTGTTTGGTCTTATCAAGATGCGTGAAACCAGTGCAGGGGTAGGGTCCAACTAGGTTATGTTGTTATCTACCTAGTTTTGGAGCTATTCCTTGAACACATAGCACTGTTTGTGAGTGTTCCCCAGGATCTGGTGATAAGGGCAGTAGTTGGGGAGATTAGTGAGGTTTTCCTCTTATGGTCTTCTGCACTCCAGAAAACGCATGATCCCCTGCTCTAAGGCATTGTGGAAGTTATCGGAAACCTGAGCCTCATTGAACCATTAGGTCCAGTTTCTCCTATCTGAAAAAAGGGACCTTGGATATTGACCCTGGTGAGGAGCTGGAGGATCCTGTCACGAAAGTGGAGCTTGGTTATCTCACCTAGGTGGTGGTGGTGCATTACTTGGGAGAATCTTCCGATTCAGTGATGGGCGTTGCTGGGACGGAGGATGCACCTGAGGTGGGGGGCCTCTGCGAGGTTGCGAAGCTACTTCCACTAGTAGCAATTATAGTTTCATGGGGGCCTCTATTTGGGCCACTGCGGTGGGCTTGGCTCTGGAGGCCCTACTCAAAGAAATTACAGGAGGAAACCGATGTGCCTGGAAAGCTTGTTGTAGGGCATCCTCTAGGTGATGGGCCTTGTCAAAGAAGTCTAGGAATCCCTTGGGGTAGTTATGGGTGATCAATGAGGGGACCAGTTCAGTTTTGACGTTCCCTACGCACATCGTTAGTTGTTGATCCTGAGTCAGCGGCATGTCAAGAGCGAAAGTGAGCCCTTTCCACCGGGCGACAAAGTCTGCAACGCACTCATCGGGACACTATTTTCACTTGAAGAGGTCTAGGATACACATCTTCAAGGTGGTAGAACTGAACAGGTAGAGGAATTTCCTCTGGAGGTCTTCCCAACCGGCTACTAACCCAATGGGGAGATGACTGTACCAGACGAATGATGGTCCCTCTAACATTTGCCGAAAACACCCAATTTTAGAGTCTTCCTACTACACTAGGGTCTCTTACATGGGCCCACACATTGAGATGAAGTGGTCCTGGTGTTATCACAGGACCCCTGTCTCATTGAAGGGAGAGAATTTGAGATTTCCAAAACCTGGGGGTGTTGGCATATTATCCACCCACACATGGTACAATTTCCATCATGTGGGAGTGCCACCTGTCGTGTTTCCAACGCCTAGAGTCGAGAAGTGAGTGACACCATTGGATAATCTAGGTGGAGGTCCCTGTCTTGATTGAAATCCCTGACCACCAGTGCATTGCCGAGTTCTTCAACACGATAAGCGGGTCCAGTGGCTCATGGATCAGCTGGCAGAATGACCTGTGGGGAAGCTTGGGAAGCCCGAGATGGGTCTCAAGGGGTGTTACGCTGCTCAGAAGGATTTGGAGATATATACCGCGCTCTCTTTTAGTAAACTCAGGCTTCAACTTTGTCTGCATGAGCAGGATGATCAAGGTCACCCAAGGGTAGCTTGCCAAGGGAAAGTTGTGCCTGCCCCTGCTGTCCTGGCCGAGGATCACCGTAGTCTAGCCGTTGCTCTGTTGTGCGCTCAGCCAGGAGGTCATCGAACAACTTTTTGTATTCGGCAAGCTGCTGACGCAGCGTGGCATTTTCAGAGTCTTCCTCTGTCTTCTGTACTGAGGCAGGCAAGTCTGAGTGTTTGGCGGCTCTGAGGTGTTCTTTAACCTTACCGAGATCCCGGCTGAGGACTAATGCCCCGGTGGGTGCTAGGAGACCCAGCAGATTTCTCTGTTGGCGAGTAACCCTTCCAGATGGATCCAATAGAGGTGGTACACCCTCAGGAGGAAGGTCACCATCAAAGAGTTCTAACACATTCTTTTCTTCCGATAGGTTGTCCATGTTGACCGCGACTCTTCCTGGGGGAATGTCCTCAATATCACATGGCAGGTCCGGTTGCTGCTAGATATGATTGAATAGGAGGGCATAGTATTTCCCCCAACAATGGATTTTCACGCAGGGGGAATCCTCCTTGAAAATTTTGCGGAGTACTTTGAAACTCTTGATGCATCTTTGCTGGAGGGCCTTATGGCGACCTGGTGACTCAAGGCGCTAGGCCACAGGGAGTGCGGCTAGATCAACCAGACGACATTGTTCATTGAAGCCCTCAAAGTGTTCTTGGCTCTTCAGGTAATCCCCTCAATTATTAAGAAGACAGAAATGAGTCACCCATAGGGTCTGGCAGAAACACTTGACTTCCCATTGAGTGAGTGATTTCGGTGCACAAAAATTTGGTTCTACAACCAGCCAAAACATCTTAGGGAAGTGGCCCACTACGAGGATATTCCATAAGATCCTTAGCTCGGATTCAGGGTTTGGCCGTTCATTTCCCCACTCTTCAATCAGATGCGGCTTAGGAACTAGCAGCGGTACTGAGGCAAACCACTGGGACGGTAGGATGATCAGTGGAGAATATGGCGAGCGAGCCGATAGACCACCATATCTCAGGCTATCCTCCAAAGAGTGTAGTGACTTAGCCATCAAATTGTGTTAGATGGGATAACGGCCACAGTTCCTGGTACATGGACTAGGGCTACTGGTGATGTATCACACTGCGGATCACCCAACATTGGTCACCATAATAGCTCTATTTGATCTCTAGTGGAGGCCGTGAGTGCTTCTCATGATGATGGTGGTGATTGTGCGACTGTGACCTATAGGGTTGCCAAGTATTCTTCCTCCATGATATACCCACGGAGGGAGGTGGGAATCTAGTGGACTTCTCTTTCCGGTAGTACAAGGTCGATGCGCCTCATTCATGCCCCAACCCTTGACATAGAAGACCGAGGGGAGGTTCCCATCACAAAGTGAAACTCTGCTTTGGAATCTCAGAAGCGGACCAGTTAGATCTCAGTTTGAATCTTCTCAGTGCTCTTTTTATGGTGGAAATGACCCACCCTCCTGCCCTAGGAGGGTTCTTCAGGATAGGGTAGATTTCTGGCACGAGGGGGACCTGCGGCCATATTGGAGCTGGGGCGGAGAGAATTTCCACCTGAGTAAGCTGGGTTGCGAGGAGCACCGAGGAAAATATCGAAGGGGACACGGGGAAAACCTCTGTGGGAGATACTGGAGCAGGTAGGATCTCTACTGGAGGTAACAGGGGAATGGGTAGGGCCTCCATGCTTGTTCCCTCTAGCGACATCAGTATGAGGAGAGTCTACGTACTGGTCGGGCTGAACATGGGTAGGACCACCGTGTTGGGTGCTGCTGAGATAAAGCTGCCCTCCAAACCTCTAATTTCCAAGGCAAGGAGGACTTTCTCCTACTTCTATGAGAACATGGGGAGGGCATGGACATTGGAGAGTGACCGGATGTGCAACATCCGGGCACCGGTGGTCTGTGGCAGGACGAATGACTCCATAACTGGTGTAATTAGTACTGGAGAGACTCCTTTATTGGGTGTTGTTGTCATGGGGAGACCCTCCTTTGGGTTGACGGTGGCATAGGGCGGACCTCCATGCTGAGCCGGGAAGTGGGGTTGACCAGCACTTTTCATAGTGGCGGTACGGTGAGGAACTCCGTACTAGGTTTCGTCGCTGCGGGTTGGCCCACGACGGCCCCTCTCTATACCGGTGACCAAGACAGTCGACCAAGCCTACCCATGTAGTGGTTGTGGCCTTGATCCGGGTCGGGTGTATAAATGCCCCTGCTCAGTATACGTCAGGTTCTGTTGACCTACTACGATTGTGGCTCGGGCCACAGTAGTTGTGGAAGTTGACGCCCCTTGGTGGGTGTCCTAATCGGCTTGTGCCCAATGCTGGAGTCGGGTCAGACGGACCTGGGCCGGCGGTGTCAGAATATAGCTTACTTACTCTTTACCTCGGGGGGACCGGGTGGTGGCACTGGCATGACCTGGTGGGGGCCCTACTTGGGGGTACATAAAGCTGGATACCAGTTGGGCTAGCCCAGGAATCCCCTACCTCATCATTGTAGGGGAGGGAGTCGTCGAGGTGTTCTGAGGAGAGGCTCCCGAAATGATTGTACGTCGGATTGGGGAGCAGTGGATCCCTGCGCGGCCCTTGGGGGCGACGGTGGTGACGAGGCGCAAATGCCTCTGGATCCTGGAGGGTCATATCTCGAGTGGGGATAATACCCTCACTGTACTAGCGTACGAGGTCGTTGATCATACTTCTCGGAATGACTTCGTAGGGGGAGATGTGGTGTTGGCCCCCAACAGCCATGGTGGTGGAAGTCATTGCAAAATTGGCAGAGCCACGCGGGATTTCTGTGTTGGCGTTGCCTCTACCCTAGTGTTGGTGGGTGGGTGATGATTGGGCTCCTGGTACATTACCTTGGTTCCTGAAACAATGAGATTGGACCATTAGTGCTAAAATAAGGAAATCGACGTCCAGTGCCCCAATGACATTCTGTCTTCCATGGTTGTCGAGAGGGATCCACGCTGGTGATGTCACAGACCAAGATGCCGAACGTTTTAATTACCCCAATTTCTGGTGAGTTTCATGCCAGGCCCACTATTTTCTTGGCGGGACACGACGCTAGATAACTAGATCCATTGACATGCTAATCCATTTATGCCTTGAACACTACTAGTCTCCTTGTTTAAGAGATGAATTTCACGTCGGGTTAACCATTTTTGTTTCTGATGCTTTCATCGGGGCGCACATGTCCCTCTGATTCGGGGGATGATGGTGTTGATTGATTCCTTGCATTCCTACTTTCCAAAGGCGGGCGACATCCATTCCTTGTTTCAGGGAATTTTTCTCCTTAATCAAAATGGGATGATGGGATGTCGGTTCTTCCTTCTGTGGATTCCTCCTCGAAAGTTTTCACCTAGTTCGGGTCTCCCTTAAAGATTTAATACATTGTTCGTGAAACTATTCCCAGTGTTATATCTTCATGAACGCCGGTTAATTACATTGCTTATGTCGGGACATTCCAAGGGGTCCATCTAGGGAAGCAACCTTCTATCGGGGGAGTAGTCACGTTGGACATCACTCGTGTGTCTAGATGCTGGAACACTAAAGTGTCTAGGTTTCTTCCCCTTATTATAGTGCTTCTCGAGGGCGCTGATGCCCGAGGAATACCACGTAATATGCGGGGAATTATATTCCATAAGAATGTCTCTGATGTTTTCCTCATCTTGACATGTTTAACATAGGATATGTCGTAGGTTTAACATCCCATGGAGACAGATCAGGATGATCGGAACACTGACTGGAGTGGATCAGATAGGTGTAACCCCTTGAGGGAACACCGATGTCGGTGCTAACACGTTGTTAGTTACCCAGTTACTACTAGGAGCAGCTAAGAAGTGAATCGACATGATATCACCAGAATGTGGTAGACTGGGTAAGAATCAGGATGGGTGACTAGTGGTTAAGTGAAGTAGATGGAGAATGGGATAGAGTTGACTTGACGGAGATGGTAATGGGGGGCTTGAGCCTTGAAGAGACTTCCTATGTATACCTGTGGTAGGGAATCAAAGTCCACGTAGTTCAGGAAGGTGTATAGGATCAGGGTGGGCACAGAGGACAGTGACCTGACGATATACTGGGGCTTATGCCTGGTTAGTAGCCCGAGGTTGATCTGACCCCACTGGGATGGACCAGAGATATGGGTCCCAACAAAGGGGACGACAACGACTTACCACTGGGTTTAGGTTGAAAACAACTTACAACAGACTGAAGTTGACTACGGCTTACCACTGAGTAGGGACCACAACGGCTTACCGCTGTGTGAGGCTAAAAGGGGCGTATCGTTTAACGTCAAGAAGGACATGAGGTGGACCAACGTAAAGTGGTCGTGACCATTGGTTTTTGGGCTTGAACCTCATGGAGGCTTCATATGTACCTTGCCTTAGAAAGGATCAAATTCCAAGTAGTTTGGGAGTGGGGGGTCAGTGAACCAACATGAATAAGGACCCGGGGTCTAGGTGGATGGTGGGATTGAACTTCAAGGAGGCTTCTGGCGTACCTTTCCTTAGCAAGGATCAACGTCCACATAGTTCGGGTAGGTGTGGGCAAACCGACGTGAAAGGGGGTCAGAAGGACTGGGTGTTGGGCTTGAACCTTAGGGGGGCTTCCTACATACCTTTCCTTGGAAAGGATTAAATTCCACCTAGTTCCGAATGGGGCTTGGTATACCGAAGTGAAGATGGTCGAGACCAATTGTTATTGGGCTTGAACCTCAGGGAGGGTTCCTACATACCATGCCTTATCATGGATCAAAGTCCATGTAGTTCTGGTATGAGCATGGAACTGACGTGAAAGGGGTCAGAGTGACCAGGTGTTTGGATGGAACCTCGGGGAGTCTTCCTACATACCATGCCTTGGAAAGGATCAAAGTCCACTTAGTTTAGAATGGTGTGGGGCTTACACACTAGGAATCCTAGAAAGGATTCCATGGTCAATGCATACTATAATCCCTTGTGAGTCATGCTTGCTGTGGGAAATAAGAGGCAACAATGACCTGGCGATCACATCATGAATGGTGCATCCGTGGGAAGTGGAATGGGGCTGACACGTATTTAGCAACCCATAGGGGAAACAGGGGGCTTACGCGATGTCCGTAGCCCATGGATATGGATACTGGGACTCACTCCAGGATTATAGGCTTAGATGGAGACGAATCCTAGAGGGAGATGGAAAGGATAACAGTATCCCTGTCCCCATATCTTCTCTTAGTCATTGGCACAGAAGAATAGAGGAGGAGTAGAGGTGATGCCTCCTGCAAGAAAAGCTTGGGGCTTACACCAAGATGGTTTCCCTTTCCACCCGGACAGACACCGCTCCAATAAGGAGGATCTCATTCCTTGTGAGGAATGGTCACACACCCGTGGATACGAGCGAGCGTAGAGAATGTTCGAGATGGGACACCCCATATAGAGTGCATGGGGTGAGGTCGCAGTTTAACATCATGTGTTGAGGAAGGTGGTGCTTGGTATTTTAACGTTCGACAGCTTGGATGAGATGGGTTTACTCCACACCCCTAGGACTTACAGGACTGGTATATCCCACCCCTTGGGGAAGGGAATTCACCAGCAATTCCGTGGTGGGGGCTATTGTGAGGTGAACCCATTGGGAGTCCACATTAGTGTGGCTATGCGAAGAAAGCAATAGCCGTTAGTGTGCCAATGCGAAGAAGCATGAGGTGAATCAGCACAATGTGAAAACACCTCCCAAGGGACTTTAACGTTACTTTTTACGAGCCTAGAAGGTCGTACGGGAAAACAGTATGTGACATAGATGTTTTCGGTGTGGTTGGTGCCCGAACATGATGTCCAAAAGAGAGACATCGAACACGCACACACAGTGAGGGAGGTTGGTGAGAAAAATGGAACAGTTGCACAAAAAAATTCAAGTTGGTGTGCAATTGAGAAACTTTCACGGAAAAGACCAGGTAAGCGCACAATTGGAGAGGCTTCGTGCACAAAGGGGGGGGTCGCGATTTTGTGTGCAATTAGAAAGGATTGCGTGCAAGGAATAAGGGTTGCATGAAATTGGAAGGGATTGCTTGGAAATGAAAGGGATTGCGTGCAATTGAAAGGGATTGCGCTCAAGTTACTGGATGCAAATGGATTTGGGCAAGGGTTAAGCTCGAGTGGTCTCGCGTAAAGGCTGACCCCTGGACAACCTGTTGCTAAAAATCCTGTACCTGAAAGTCATCTTTTATGCGCAGGAAATTTGGATTTCGTGCAGAGGAGACGGTTCTGATTCTTCATCCTTCAGATCACGAAGGGGCACCCTTCTATTTATAGGTGCTTGGGGTCGGCTGATCCCCGCGGAAACTGGTCCGCGTGAAAATTCAGCCGCAGTGTCGGCTATGCAAAAGTTCAACCATGCGGGGGTATCCGCACAAATATTTATGCGCCTGTGGTCGGGGGCGCGGAATTTTCCATGATGGAGTGAAAAAAACATCCCCGTACCCTGTTGTTTTTCATGTGGGAGAGACTTTTTTTGCGTACACCTAAGATTTTTTCATGCGGCCCATCCGGGCCCCCCAGAATGGATCATCGGGTCAAAATATGTCTTCGCTTTGTCACGTCAAAACCTCTGTCATCCCTTGATCATTTTTTGGCATCCTCGAGGTTAAAAATTTCTTAATAATTTTTTTGGATTTTTTATTAGAAAGACAGCCCTATGGTCGGGAGGCAACCTGTCACATCTAGAAAGGCCTTGAGACTTGAACCTGAAACCAAATGGCGAAAAGGGTGAATCACTTACCACTGGCCTACGTGAAGTCCTGGTTTATATAATTTAGTTCATTTAAATGATATGATAGATTAATTATAAATACATTTTTTTGAAACCCTATACGATTAGGATAAATATAATGTTTTTGAGTTTTATTATCTATTGGAGTGAAAGCTGAGTGTGTGGTAGAAATTAGGTAAAGGATCGAACACTACTTGTTATATATTTTTTCTATGAAGAAATAAATTCTTAAACTTTAGGGAAAGGATATTAAAAAAAGTGTTATCCTAATACCTTATGATTTTATTCACCAATGATATTTTAAGTCATCATAGATTTATGGCTTCGAGGCCCTTAATTTTCTATTTATTGTTCACTTCTTTGTGATTGATGACCTCAATCACCCCGTATAAATATTTAAGTTTTTCCTCCAATTACGTGTCTATAATTTCCATCAATGTTCTCAAATTAGAATCCATAATTTGGTGGTGACTTTTTCATTTCCCTTCCCCTTTTATTAAGACTAAATTTTATTAAACCTATTTCCGATGCGGATTTTCCACAAAGTTATTTTTTATTTTAAACCATTTATTTTCAAAGAACAATTTCAAATTGTGAGGATGCAATTTATTGATGGAGGTGAGAATGTAACACCTTCATATTTCATAGAACATTGTCTCTTTAAAATAATTTAATAGCTTGTGCTACACGCAACACCAAGTTTGAGCGCACCACGATTTACCAAACTAGCCATTCAAAAAAGCAGTTATGCATAGTATTAACATCAATTTTAATTTTATATACTCCATATAATTTTATAATCCATATTATGTGTTTCATAGAAATAATATGAGAACACATTCATTTTTTTCAGATAAAAGATGTATTTTTCAAAAAAAAATGCAATTTTACCACCTTTTAATGGAGAACCCATTTTAAATCCAATACTTGACACTTTTATTTTTTAAATTTGAAAAAATAAACTTATTCTTTAGAAGCGGGACATAAAGGTTTAGTTTGGATAAAATTTTGATGTTTTTATGATAACTTTCATATTTTGATGAATAGAGAAAATTACTACATTTAAATTGAATTTTTTTATCAAAATATTTTATATTATAAAATTATATATTTGAATTGTTTTTAAGTATAATTAGATTATATTTTTATCATTTAATACAAATTTGGTCATTGGATGTAATTTTTCATTTAAATTAGACATAAACATATATCAATCTTTTTTAGAGTTTTTACTTCTCAAAAAACAGCTTTTTGGTTTTGACAACGGGAATTAGTTTCAAATTAATTAATGAAACTTCTATGTTTTGAATTTTGTAAAATAGAAATCATTTTTTAATTCATAATATCAAAATTATCTTAGGGTGAATTTTTGGTATTTTTCCGAAGACTTTCAATTTTTGATGAATAGTAAAAAACACTGTATTATTGTTTAAAACCGGCATTTAATTAAATAATTTTTTTCTATTTAATTTTATTTTAAAGTCAAAATAGATACATAATAATTATATCAGTCCAAATTTATTCATTGAAGTCATTTTATAATTAGATTAGATATATTATATTTTATTGAAATTTTTACTGTCTTTTACCCACCTTCTAGGAACATTTGACAATTCACTTAAAACATAATTTTACCTCTTATGTGAATTGAGTTTAAAAAATCTAAGAGACCCTATTGACATCAGTATGTAAATTGTGGTTCAATAGGCAGATAATAATTTATGGTGAATAGTGTCTTTTGAATTTTATTTACCATAGTTAAAAGCAAATAGGGTAATTAAAGGTAAAAATGATATTATCATTACCCTAAAACATGTACTAATTCTATTGGATAAGTGTATTTAGACCATAATTAACCTTATGAATAAAATATAATCCTTTCGGTCCACATGGATTAGATTAGGACAATTATTATTATTTTATTTGAAGAAGTGTTAAAAGTGATAAATTCAATGTTTAATAACTAAAACATTTTAATACAGGGTTATACATAAGATAAATTAAACTATAAATATTCATTAGAAAGATACATATATTTCCTAAAACATGGAATTTTATTTATAATTTTTAGATAGAAAATAATTAAATTTATTTATGATACAATGGTGATGCAGTAATTGCATTATAAATGAATTATTAAAATAATTGATAGTATTAATATAAAAATAAATGTAAATTGAGAATTTTTATGCATTCCACGAATTTTTTAGGTTAATATGGCTTGTTAGGGTTGTTTGAATGTATTTTTTCAAAGTAATCATGTTTTTTGACTTTCACAAAAACCAAATACTAAACAGTGTCAAGATTGATATAAATGAGTTGTTAAAATAAATACAATATTATTAAATGATATAATAGTACTAAAAATATATGGATCATACGAAGGACTTGTATAATGATATATATATATATATATATCATTAATGATCCACTTTAGGTTCTCTTGGAATTTTATAGTATGTTTGTTATCCATTTAATAGAAAAATACAAGAAGACATCTTAAAAGTTACGCTATTTAACTAAGAGTTAAATCTAAAAGATAAGGTAAATATGGTGACCTAAAATTGTATAAAAGCTTTTGGTTTAGAGGATTTCGACACATACCCACTTTATCATCGAAATAAATCCATTTGGAGCAATTATAATGCAAAAATGATTTTATAATAAAATAATAATTCAAGATTTTCCTAATGTGAACCTCACCTCTCTTATAAAAGGGTACTTCCCCTTCTCTTAATTCCACAGATCCAATGCCATTTGGCTCGGCCAAACCCTGCTCAAATATCCTCCCAATACATTCAATTAATAATATTGGACTTACTTTGATCAAAATCTAACCTTAGGATCCCTTCTGATCAAATCAAAAAGAAGAACCCGAAGAATAGGTAATTACTTCATCACCTCTTTCAAAGTTCTTTTCTTCTTCCACTTCCAATTTCATTGTTGTTTCCATACTAAAATAATTACTCCAGTAACTTATACTTAATGAGATGTTATTATAAATATGGTACAACTGTATTCATTATTTTATTAATCCTATTAATGAAAAAGTCACCATACATGCGTACGTACGACTTACCGTCTCCACGTCGTGGTGTAGTTTGTTATTCAACACTTCATTATTTGGATGGGTATAATTATTAGAATAATTGATGGAAATAATAAATATAACATGTTAATTATTATTTATATATAATATAAAATCAAATTACTTATTATTTCACCATCAATATAATGATATTATCGCTCATGCGTACGTACGACTTACCGTCTCCACGACGCGATTAGATTCATTTCCACATTCACCATTCAATGATGATTATAAATATATATATTATTAATAAGTATGTAATATATGAAATAATAATTCTAATGGATATATATATATATATGTATGTATATGTATTTATGCATTTACATATATCTCATTCACTTAAATCCGTTCAATACGGTATGAAAATGGATACGGCGTTTATGCGTACATATGGCCTACCGTCTTCATGAACGGTGTTTTCCATTTCATATATCTTTCTATTATACATACTTATATTGTGAATATATAAGATACATAAAAATTATTTATATTCTCTAATAAATTAAATCGTTATATAAGTTATACAATCAAGAATAACAATTTAAAACTCATATGACAAAGAAAGAGATTATTACCAAAAATATTATTTTAACATAGAAAATATTATTAAATTGATAGTATAAATCCATAAATGAATAAAGTACGATATCATAAATATGAATAATGTTATGTTATAATTTAATAACATACTATGATCATTATAAAGGATGTTAAACGTTCCATTGACCAAAGGAAAGTGCAAGGTTAGGGTTAATTCTTCAATCTCATTATTATCCGAGATTGTTTATGTGTAAGTACTTACTGGAACATTTTTAACATCCATGTCCTTGTTTCATAAAAATGTATTCAAAATGAATATTTTAAGGTTTTTTGGAAGGGACACTTTATCAATATCATCATTTTAAATGTTTTAATGATTTATTTTTCTAAATCTTTTAATTAATGTCCTTGTTTTGAAAATGATTTGAAGGATTTATTTATATAGACATGATTCTTTTAAAATGTTAATTTCATACAAATGTTTCATAGTGTTATGAGAAAATTTGATTCAAAGATCTCTTTAAAATGACTTCCTTTATAAATGCATTACTTTTAAATGATTTCACAAAAGGGATATTTCTCTCAAAGGATTCTATTGATCATTTTCAACTATGTCAACATCCTTTACTGGATATTATTCTTGATTGATTTTGATTTATTATAATACAATCTTCTATATTGTACTGAATGAGTTATGATATGTTTCACTGTGGATGTGATATTTTTATATCATTCATGGTTTATGGTTAAAGTATTAAGATTTTGTATACCGGTTTTAATACGAATGTTTATGTTATGTTTCAACATTTTTATATGATAAATGCATTGGACTTAGAAATTGATGGGTGGAGCCTCCTACTGCTCCACGATGAATCAATAGGTCTCATGAGATAAATTAGTATCTTGTCACAAGGCCTTGACAAAATATTTATTTGTAGTCCTGGAATGAGGCCTTGACTATCTTGTTATGATGTCCAGCATTATGAATTCCACCATTATGAAATTAGCTATTAATATTACAAGTGATTATTCGGCTAATAGAATATCCATTTGAATAAGTAAATGGAATTATTTGATTTATCATTACCATATAATGATGAATTTTATGTTTAAAAGGATTTTTTTACTCTTATACATTTCCTTAAATGTTTATGCTTATTTATGATAGTTTCCCCTATATTTTTATCCTTACTGAGCATCTGAGCTCACCCCTTTCTTATGTTTTAGTTTTCCCAGGATGCGAAGAAGTGTATTATGATTGATATTCAGGGTTAAGCTAGGGGTATAATGGTGTTCTCAAAGGATTATTTATGTTTTCTTTTATTTTAGAAATTGTAATGTAACATTCATATATGTACTCTATTTTCTAAGACTACAAAACTAATCGTCCTTTAAAGACTTGATTCCTTTAAATCACGGTACTGTATTAAAATAATGCTTCGACAATGGGTAACTGGGGTCGAGGCATTACACCAGACTTCAATACATAATGTTTATGGAAAATTAGAATTAATCTAATAAATGCAAAAATACAAGGGTTAGTGATGATGATTTACTTCAGAAACACCTTAAATAAAAAGAAAATGGGAAATATCATGTGGTCATTATTGGTGATGTAGAGTATGATAATGATGTGGGGGAATTATGATGTGTTTATTTATTGGAATTAAAGAATAAAATTGTAGAATTACTTTTATAGTATTACAAAATAATGAAACATAAATTGATTGGCCAACTATAGTATTTATAATGTATTTCAATGAATATTTAGAGTTGAACTACTAACCATTAAATGTTATTGTGCTGGTAAGGTGATATTTTCAAGAACACGTGATTAAGGGAAAAAAACCCCTTAATATTAGAATGATGAGATAAAGAGATGTCAAATTGTGAGAAAATAAATGGGATAGTATTTATGACCCTAGAATTGATTTATAATATGATTATTAGGTGGTTTATGATATCATGAATTGAGTTTTATATAATTTTTGGATTTATCAAATGATAAAGAAGTTATTTTTTGAAATCATGCAAGTATTCACTATGGTTTTCTACTATTTCAAGTTATTACAATTTTTCAAGAGAATACATGATAACGATCTTTAAATGTTGGGATTGGGAAAATTAATATCTAAATCATTTTTTGGGGGGATTAATTATAAGTTTATTTTGAAAATTTAGTGACCGTATTTCGATTTTTTCAGATTTTAAACTTTTGGATGGTTTATAAGGGTAACCATTCTTGGAATTATTTATGTTTAATTTCGGAAGAGGTTAAAGAGAATAATGTATTAATTAACCATATGAATATTTATTCATATCAGATAACTTGTTGAAACCATTTTTCTATAATGATAACAAGATATAGAATGAATGACTTATCATCCCATTATGGGTCTTATGATCCACTAGTTTTTTAGGCATTACAATATCATCTTCACTTCATAGAGTTAGAGATAAAGTGAAAATTGATCAAGGTACAATGAAATAATGAGAATGTACTTATAAAATTTCATAAAGTGTGTTTATATTCTAAAATTATTTTTAAATAAAATTATATTCTATTTCCATCATTTTTGAAGATATCAATGACATTTTTAAACCAATTTGGTCTATGGTTTTGGGGTCATTATCCTTATCTTGACCATATTCTCTATCACTCTATATTGGTTCATGGGGATTATTTTTCCCTTAAAAATATATATATTTATGTTTTCGTATAAGTAAACTTAGTTATGAATTACACCATTTAACCTTTATTTTTCCAACATTCCTTTTTTAAAGGAAGTATTTTTATTTAGTTTTAAGATGTGGGTTTCTATGAATAAATTATCAAATGTTAAAATCATTGATGATCGAGATGAATTTATAGGGTGAAATTAATTTTTAAGGGGGTATAATGTAGCACGTTTAGATTTTTTTGAAATGTATTTTTAGATAATTTTATTTCATCGATGGCCGACATTATATGCAACAACATGTTTATGCATGTCGTGAAATATTATTTTAATATTATATCTCCATTATTACATATCCATTATTTTTTTTGGAATTTAAATTAATAAATTATTTATTAAATAAATATAATGTTCCACCTCAACATTAACGTATTGGTATGTGATTATAAAAACATATCACATTATTTTTAGTAAGTAACTTGGTTCTTAAAAAAAAATCAAAAAATTTGTTTTTCTTTTTTTATTGGTAAATTTTAATATATATTAGGTCAATAAAATTTATTTAATAAAATGAATTTAATTTTTTAATTTATGATTTTAATATTATCATAAAATGATTTTTTTTTGGAAAAATTAAATTTTCACGGAATAGGGAAAATAATGATTTTGATAGAAAATGATACTTTTATTTTAAGTTATTCTCAAAGTAAAATTATGTGTTGGATTAGTTTTAAATTATTTGTTGGATTAGTTTTAAATTATGAATAATATGTGCATTTAATATTGAAATATTGAATCTATAATTAGATTTAGAATACCTAAATTTTGTGAATATTTTCCTTTTTATTTTTCGCCAATATTAATAGTAACCTTGATAAATTTTGTTACCATAGTAGAGGGTAAATTAGAACATTTAGGATAAAAATAAAATTATAATGATAATAAAATGACCCTATAACTTGGCTAAAGTTTACTGGATGAAGTAAATTAGACCCTTAAAACCTAAGTGTCTAAATTGAGTTGTCTAATGGACACGTTTCCATGTAAATTAATTATATATATTATTGAAATAATAGAAATTCAAAAAATGTCACTTACTTTTCCTTAAATATCTCTTATGTGTCTTTACAAAGGAAGAGGTTTGTTATTAACAAATAAAATTTTCAATTTTTATGTTAATGTAATTAGTTTCATGTTTTAAATCTATGTATTACTTTTGGGACCATTTGGATGTGATTATGATGTTTATAATATGTTATTTAATAAAAAGTCAAAGATGACACAATCATGTTTTAAATACAATAACATTTTTAATATAGGGTTATTTTAAATATATGTTTGACTATAAATATTGTTATCAAATATATATATATATATATTTTTTATCAAAAATGGTATTTTATTTTTAATTTTTATATAATAAATATGTACCTTAAATAATTACACACAATGATGCATTAATTTTTCAATTAATTAAAGTATCAAATAAATGACATTAAAAATACTGAAAAAATATATAATTTGAATTATTTAAGGTGATACTCTAATTTTATAGATAATTATGAAATTTTAAGGGTTTATTAAGTGGTTTGGTTCTCATATATATTATTGTCCGTATTTTCGTAAAGTCAAAGTAATGAATAGATTAAATAGGAACGCTAATGGTATATTATGTAAATAATATTTTACTAAATTATTTAAATATAAAAATATATTCCATAAGTAAAATGGGAGGATATAAGTTCAAAAACATCATAAATGGGCCTATTTATGAATTACATGAAAAAATTACAACTCGTTAATATTGAAAATGATGTTACAATGGTTAAAATTAATATAGCACAACTAAGGATTAATCCAAAATATATGTTTTAAAATAATACCAAAACCTATTTAAAATTTTATTCGTCGGTGAGATTAAAAACTTATCATATCTTATATTCTAATACATTGTTATTTTGTGGAATTTGGAAATAAGATTTTTTTATTATAATGTAATTTTTCAGGAATGACAAAAGTACCACTAGCATCAATTATAAAAAGACACATACTCCATCACTAATTCACATCACCCTAAGCCTTATAGATTGACCGTTACCTACCAATTTATATTTTAAAATTCCCTAGAAACATTATATATGTGTTTTGTATCTCAAAATACTGACCCTATAGCCCATTATTGGATATCCAAATGATACATTTTTAAGAACATGTAATCTCTCAAACCAAATTTTTTTATACTCTTCTTTACCACATATAAATCGATGATTTTTATTATGGAATAATATATTTGGTATCCTAAATATTTTTAAATGTTATTATGATTATGAAATCACCATTATACTCCCTTTTTCCCATCAAACAAGAAGTGAAAGTATCGCTCCTATGTATGTATGGATTTCCATCTCCCCGTTGGAATAAAATTCATTTTTCATCTCCACATTATAAGTACGGCTATTATGAATGTAATTGTGATTATATATGACATTAAAAATATAATTATTCCTCTATAATGATAATATTATTTATACCTTGTCTTCATCCAATTTTTTGAGAGATGGTAACATCACTCATATGTACGTATGGACAACAATCTCAACGATAAAATGTGATTTATTTTCACGTGTATTTAATGTGGATGTTAATAAGGATAGTTTTTATAAACATATATGTTATAAATAAAATATTAATGATTCTGTAATGTTGTATTATTATTTCAATTTCTTTTATCCAATTAGAATAAAAATGGAAACAGTGTTCATGCATACGTATGGACTACCATCTTCATGAAAGGTTTATTTTCTTTTTCTATCTTTAGGTTTAATAAATGCTTATCAATAAGAATATAATGAATATATATGATTTTTAAACCATGATTGAAATTATGTAAATTATGTACAATGATCAATGTATAAGGACCAGGACTTCTAAACCGAAACATGCAAGGAAAATGAAGTAGTTATCACCCAGAAAACTGATTTTAATATCAAATAATTAATAAATTGGTGATAACACTCGTAGAAATATAAATTTTAGAAATAGAAAAAAGCCATCACTAAAGGCCTATAGATTGCTCTTATCATTCTCCAAATGGAGGATTCTTTAGACCCGTTGATGTTGCCTATAATGTCTACCATTTGGCAGATGCTATAGATGATATTTGTATCACCTATAGTAGCCACCCTATAGAGGTCCTTATAGGTCATCGAGGAACCTATAGAGACCGCTATATGGAAGTCTCTATAGTTTTATTATATTTTAAAAGAATTACTAGAAACATTTAAAAAAATGACTATATTTTGATAATACAAAAAAATATTTCCAAAATATCTAAAAAACACACGAACATAAATCTCATTTCCTCATCATCTTCAAAGCTCCGCACCCATCATTTAATTAAACTACCTAAAAAATTTAATAAAATATTTAGTACTAAAAATATTATAACTAATAATTAAAATGGAAAAAAAATATTTCAATTAAATCTTAGAACAACATATCGATGTTATTTTATATTGAAAATATATTATAAATTTCTCATCATATTTTTAAATATTAAATGTGCTTATTCTATAATTATTGAGTAGAAAACACATATGATGGATGTTCCCTCTCCTAGCACATGGAAAAAATAATAATAAGTTAGTTTTCCTATGATAAAATATCATTTTGAGGTTCTTTTCTAGGCATCTGACAATTAAACACCCATTTTAGTGTTTTATGAAACTAAAAGAGTGTTTTCCTTCATCCCTGTCAAATATAACCTTCGATGGAAATTCCATCATCTTGATCATTTGAAAAATAACTTATTAGTTTTTCTCGTATGTTTTCACAGCATTTAGAGGTCGTTCGATTGGTTTTGACCCCCTGGGCCCACCTTTTTAAAGGGTGTCAAATTTTTAAAAACTAGATATTCAGTAATTCCATGAAAACCGAACATCTGATTGATGTTTCATCTAATATTAAACATCACGAATAATAATAATATGGTTTTACTATAATTTCAAGTCATTTCAAGGATGTTTGATAATAATTTGAGCATTAAACATACATTTTTTTGTTTTATGACACTATAAGTGTGTTTTCTATCCTCCTATGAAAACACCACCTCCAATTGTCTTTACTTCTACTTGAATATTTCCAAATTAACTCTGCAATTTTTTTCATCTGATTTCACCACATTCGAAGGTTTTTCGGCTGGTTTTGACCCCTAAATGAACCTTTTTAAATAGCGTTAAATATTTAAAAACAACATATTCAGTCATTCCACACATACCAAATTGATTATGTATGTTCCATATACTCTTACCCATCATGAATAATAATAACACAGTTTCCATATGGTTTCAAGTCATTATGAGATTGTATCCTCTCGATCTGATTGTTAAACGCTCTTTTGGGTTATTTATGACACTAAATGGCGCATTTTTCAGTCCTACATGAACTATTCCATCTTGGATTAATGTTTTTTCTATTCTAACATTTCACAATTCATGTTACTATTGTTTCCGCCTGATTTCATGGCATTTGGATATCGTTTGGGTTGTTTTGGCATCCAAAAGGGCCTTTTTAAAGGGTGAAAAATCATTAAAAAACAAACACATTAAGTCATTCTGAGGATACCACAAGTCCAATTGACATTCCTTCACCTCATACATGGCACAAAATAATAATATTAATAATGTGATTTTTTTGTGATTTCATGTCATTCTGAGGTCATTTTCTTTGGATATGACCGTTAAACGTCATTTTTGGTGTTTTATGACACTGAAAGTGCATTTTCCCTCATCGTGGTCAATCAGAACATATGATTGACATATCTTCTAATTCATCCTTTTCAAAATTCACTCCACAATTATTCTTGTCTTATTTCATGTTTTTATTATGTTCTTTGGCTAGTTTTGACCACCAAGCACACATTTTTAAAGGGGATCAAATATTTAAAAACCACATATTTAGTCATATCACATGGATCACATGTCCAATTGATGTGTAGTCTACTCGCATACATCATGAATAATAATAGGGTATTTTTACTTTGATTTCAACTTATTTAGAAGTTGTTTCCTATAAATCTACTTGTTAAATGCATGTTTTAATGTTTTATGACACTAAAATTTTGTTTTTCCTTCATCTTAATCAAACGACACCTCTGATGATTGTACCATCTTCTCAAAAATTTCACAAATCACTCCATGTTTTTTGTTTTCAAATTTCATGGAATTTATAGTTCATTCATTTGGTTTTGACCCTCAGACACACCTTTTTAAAGGGAATCAAATCTTTTAAAATCACATATACAGTCATTCCATGAAAACGACACATTCGATTGATGTATAGTCTACTATTTGACATCCAAAACAAGAAAAAGTATATTGTCATATGATTTCAAGTCATTACAAGGTTTATTGATATGGATTTTACCGTTAAAAACACATTTTGGTGTTTTAGGAATATAAAATTGTGTTTTCAAACCTCTTGAGAAAACCCCTAATTGAATTAACATTCTGTCTGCTTGACCATTTCAAAATCCAATCCACATTTGTTGTCATCTTATTTCACCACAATCAAATTTCATTCAGTAGGTTTTTACCACTAGATGCACCTTTTTATAGAGCGCCAAATCTTTAAAAAGCACATATTTATTCATTCTGTGAGGCTCGCACATTCGATTGATGTTATGTTTACTCTTACACATCACAAATAATAATAACACGGTTGTACTATGTTTTGAATTCATTTTGATGATGTTTACTAATATTTGAAAATTAAACGTGCTTTTTGGTGTCTTGTGACACTAAATGTGTGTTTTGAGTCCTCCCGAGAAAACTGCATCTCGGATTGATGATTCCTACCATAGGACATTTCAAAACCCATGCCATGGTTGTTGTCGCCTGATTTAATGGAATTCAGATTTCTTTTAGTTGGTTTTGAATTTCAAACATTCCATTTTAAAGGGGGAAAAATCCTTAAAAACCACACATTAAATATTTTTGAGAGGGCCTCATTTCATATTTACATTCTGTCTCCTTGTACACATCATGAATAATGATAAGATTACTATCTTATGATTTGATATCATACTGAGGTTGTTTCCTATGTGTATGACCGTTAAATGCCTTTTTTAGTGTTTTGTAGCCATAAAAGTTTGTTTTTCAGGATCAAAATAGAACAACATTTTTTGTTGACATACCTTATGCTCAACCATTTCACAATTTTCTACATGGTTTTTTTCATCCGATTTCATGGCATTCTGAGATCTTTTGGCTGGTTTTGACCACCTGACACACCTTTTTAAAGGGGCTAAAATCTTTAAAAACAACATATTCAATTGTACCACATGAACCGCACATCTAATTGATGTTTCATTGGATATAACACAACATGAATAATAATTAGATAGTTTTCCTTTTATTTCAAGTCATTCCAAGGTTTTGTTCTATGAATTTGACCGTTAAACACCCGTTTTGGTGTTTTATGACACTAAAAGCGTGTTTTCCATCATCATTGTAAAAAAAATATGATTGATGTATCATTTCTTGACCATTAAAAAATTTATATCACTATTTTTGTCATATTATTTCATGTAATTATGAGGTATGTCAACTGGTTTTGACCACCAGACACAGCTTTTTAAAGAGCCTCAAATCATTAGAAACCACATATTTAGTCGTACCATGTGGACTGCAAGTCTGATTGATGTACCGTCTACTATGAAAAATAATGAATAAAAATAATATGGGTTTCCAATGATTTTAGGTCATTCCAAGATTTTTTTATATGGATTTTACTATTAAATGCATGTTTTGGTGTATTATGACAATAAAAGTTTGATTTCAGTACTCCTGGGAAAAAAACAACTCGAATTGATGTTATGTCAACTCGACTGTTTAAAAATTCACTCCACGTTTGTTTTAAACTGATTTTACAACATTCAGAGGTCGTTCTACATGTTTTGACCCTCATATGCACCTTTTTAATGGCTGTTAAATTTTTTAAAACCTCATATTCAGTCGTTCCATGAATACTGCACGTCTCATTGACGTTTCGTCTAATCATTCACTTCATGAATAATAATATCATGGTTTTCAAGTGGATTAAAGTCATTATAAGATCCTCTTATATGGATCCAGCTGTTAAATGCGCTTTTGGGTGTTCTATGACACTACAAGTTCCTTTTTGGTCTTTTAGGGAAAACATCATCTCAGAGTAACATTTCGTCTACTCGACCATTCCAAAAATCACTCCACGGGTTTTTTCATATGATTTCATGACATTTGAAGGATTTTTAGTTTGTTTTGACCCTTAGACATGCCTTTTTAAAGGGTTTCAAACCTTTAAAAACATATTTAGATATTTTAGGAATACTGCACATTTAATTGATGTTTTTTCTTATATTAAACATCATGACTAATTGTATCAAGGTTCTCATGTGGTTTCAATCTAATATGAGATATATTTATATGGATATAACCGTTAAATGCGTTTTTTGGTATTTTATGACACAAAAAGTGTGTTTCCTGTCCTCCTAGGAAAACTTGATCTCGGATTGACGTTTCTTCTACTCAACCAATTCAAAATTTACTCGAATGTTGTTGTCTTCTGATTCCACATCATCTGATTTTTGTTGAGTTGGTTTTGACCCTCGAACACACCATTTTAAAGGTTTTCAAATCTTTAAAAACTACATATTCATTCACTTTGTGAATTCCACACATCCAATTGATGTTACATCTAATCTTACAGAACATTAATAATATTAAAATTGTTATCATGTGGTTTCAAGTCATTCTGAGATCGTCTACTATGGATATGCCCTTTAAAAACACTTTTTGGGGTTTTATGACACTAAAAGTGTGTTTTCAGTCCTCATAAGAAAAAACAAGATCGAATTTACATTTAATCTCCTCATCCATTTCAAAATTCATTCTATGGTTATTTTGTCTAATTTCATGACATTTGGATGATGTTTAGTTGGTTTTGACCTCTAAACGAGCCTTTCTAAATGGAGATAATTCTTTAAAACCCACACTATAAGTCGGTCTTATAAGACCACATATTCGATTAACGTTTCTTATCCTTTTACACATCATGAATAATAATAATATGGGTTTCCTTTGATTTCATGTGATTTGGAGTTTGTTTGTTATGGATCTTACCGTTAAATGGCCATTTGGGGTTTTATGACACTAAAACTGATTTTTCCATCATCGTGGTTAAACGACACCTTTGATTCACTTAATATTTTCTCAACCATTTCCCAAATCCATTCATGGATTTTTTTTTCTGATTTCATGGAATTCTATGGGCATTCAACTAGTTTGTGCCACCAGGCGCACCTTTTTAAAGGGCCTAAATCCTTTTAAAAACTACATATTCATTCTTATCGCATGGACCACACATTTGATTGAAGTGTAGTCTGCTCATACACATCTTGAATAATAATAAGATGTTTTTTTGTTGATTTCAAAACATTTTTATATTGTTTTATATGGATCTAATGGTTAAAGACATGTTTGGTTTTTTATGACACTAATAGTTTATTTAGGTCCAACTTAGAAAACGTCATCTCAAATTGAGTTCTGTCTACTCAATTTATTTCATAATTCACTGCATAGTTTTTGTCGCCTGATTTTAATATATCCAATGGTCGTTTGTCTTGTTTTATCCCGAATTTGATCCTTTTTAAAGGGCATCAAATCTTTTAAAACCACATATTTTGTTGTTCCGTGCAGACTGCACGTTAAATTGATGTTCCATCTTCTCTTATAGATCATGAACAATAATAACATAGTTTCTAATTTATTTAAAGTCATTATGAGGGCATTTGATAAGGATCAGACTGTTAAACACATGTTTTCAAATTTATGACACTAAATGTGCAATTTTGGTCCTCCCTAGAAAATTCTTTCATGGATTGACATTTTGTCTACTTGATCATTTGACAATTCACACTATAGTTGTTTTCTTTTAATTTAATGACATTAATATGTCGTTCTCTTGGTTTTGACACCTAAACACTCCTTTTTTAAAGGATTTAAAATCTTTAAAACCCACATATTTAGTCCTTCTGAGTAGAACTCACGTCTCATTAACATGTTTTCTTCTCTTACATATCACTAATAATAAAAACACAGTTTTTCTGTGCATTAAAGTCATTTCTAGAACTTTAGCTACCGATATGAATGTTAAATGTGCAGTTTGGAGTTTTATGACACTAAAAGTGTGTTTTTAGTCCTCCCATGCTAACGTTAACTCAGATTGTCATTCCGTCTATTGGACAATTTCACAATTTGTGCAATGGTTGTTTTAATCTGATTTCAGGACATTCAACTGCTACAAAAGTTCACATCGTTACCAACATAGGCCACAACAATGATGGATAATTGTGTGATTAAATAGAATAACTATGGACATTGTGACCTGCATGGGAATTAATACTTGTTTAACAAATATTGTTTGTGCAAAATAAATAAAACCCTAGATGATATATGGTCAGATAAAAGAATACTATCACTTATAGGTTTTTGGTTACTCTACATATGTATAGGTTTAGGATGCATTCTAATAAAATATGGACATAAAATCCAAGAATAATATCTTTCATAGATATGGTGGATATTTTTTCAAGGAGAATCATGTTTTGATTGATGAAAGTTTGATAATTCTCAGGAAAACAATAGATTCAATTGGATATTGTTCCTCACCATGTACATCCCACAGATTCAATTTTGTTGGGTATGAAACCAAACTATGTGAGTAGTAATGAAAATTTATAATGATTGTAACACCCCAAGAGTTCATAGTATGTTAGTTTTTCAAAGTAATTCAATAACTTACACTACACACAACATTGAGTTCAACCGCACAACGACTTACCAAACTAGCCGTTCAAAAGCGGTTATGAATAGTATTAACAGAATTTTGAACATTATATAACCGTTATTATTTTAGAATCCATATTATGATTTTTTTAGACATAATTGAAGGACAAATTCATTTTTTTTTTCAGTTAAAAGAATTATTTTTCAAAGAATGCAATTTTACCGCCTTTTAATGGAGAACCCTTTTTAAATCCAACATTTGAAACTTTTATATATTTAATTTGAAGAAATAAACTTCTTATTTTGGATCGGGACATAAGAATTTAGTTTCAATAAACTTTTGGTGTTTTTTTGTTAACTTTCATATTTGGATGACTAGTGAAAAATAATATATTTTAACTGAAAAAAACTTTTTTAAACAAAATAATTTATTGTGTTCAACAATACATATGAATGGTTTGGATTTATAATTAGATTATATTTTTACCATTTAATCCAATGTTGTTCATTGGAAGTAATTTCACTTTGAAATGGGACATAACCAAATGTCAATCTTTTGGTAGTTATTATATCATAAAAATACCCTTTTTGGTTTAAACAACGGGAAGTAATTTTAAACTTATAAATCAAATTTCTATGTTTTGAATTTGGAAAAATATACTTCATTTTTAATTCAGAATATCAAAATTAGATTAGGGTGAATTTTTGGTATGTTTTTGGAAACATTTAATTTTTGATGAATAGTGAAAAACACTGAGTTATAGTTTAAAACCAAATATTTATTTAAATAATTTTTTAATTTATTTAAATTTATTTTACCTCAAAATAGATACATAATACCTATATAAGTTCAATGTAATTCATTGGAGTCAGTTTAAAATAATCTTAGATATATAAAATATTTATTGAAATTTTCATAGTCTTTTACCCACCTCCTAGGACATTTTGAAAATTCACATGAAACTTAATTTCACTACTTCTGTGAGTTGAATTTCGAAAATACGAGAGGCATGGTTAATATCAAAGAGTAAAATGTGGTTCAAAAGTAAATAGTGTAATTAAGGGTAAAAATGATTTTATTATTACCCTAAAATATGTCCTAATTCTATTGGATAAGTATAATTCGACCAAAAACAACCTTAGGAAAAAAATATGAACCACTTTGGTCCACATGGATTAGATTAGGACATTTATTATTATTTAATTCAAAGAAGAGTTAAAAGAGTTAAAATCAATGTTTAATAACTAAAAAGTTTTTAATATAGGGTTACACATAAGATAAATTCGACTATAAATATTCATTAGAAAGATAATATTATTTACTATATAATGGTCTTTTATTTAAAATTTTTAGACACTAAATAATTTAATTTATTAAATGACACAATGATGATGTAGTGATTACCTAATTATTGAAATATTAAACTAATTGATACAATAAATATCCAAATGAATGTAATTTGAGAATTTTTATGAATTCCAATAATTTTATATGTTAATAGGACATATTAGGGTAGGTTAGATGAATCATTTTCAAAGTAATAATGTTGTTATGAATTTCGGAAAAACAAAATACCAAATAGTGTCAAAATTGACATAAAAGAGTTTTAAATATAAATATTATATTATTAATTGATATTCAATCCCTAAAAATATAAGGTTCAGCCAAAATATTTATATACTGATAGGTGTATCATTAATGATCCACTTTGAGTTCTCTTGGAAGTATATAGTATGTTGATTAACCACATAATATAAAAATACAAAGAGAAAGGGTAAATGTAAAACTATTTAACTAAGAGTTAAATCTAACAGTTAAGGTTAATATAGTGACACAAACCTATCTAAAACATATTGGTTGGGTGGTTTTCGACCCATCCCCACCTTATCCTTTAAATAATACACATTTGAGCCATTAGAAACCGAAAATAAGTTTATTATAAAATAATATTTTAGGTTTTTCGTAAGGTGCCCCTCACCCCTCTTATATAAGGGCACTTCCCCTTCTCTCAAATTCACACATTCAAAGCCTTTTGGCTCAGCCAAACCCTGCCCAAATATCCTATAAACTTCCCTCAGTTCATCCTAGAGGCCTTCCATTAGTGATAAATCCAACTTAAGGAGCCATTTTGATCCAATCAAAAGGAAGAACCCGAAGAAGAGGTAATAATTTCACCACCCTCTTCCAAGTTCTTTTCTTTTTCCACTTCTTATTTATTTGATAATTCCATTATAAAATAATAACTCCAGTATATTCTATATACTTTGATGTTATTATAAATATGGTACAACCATATTACTTATTCTATCTATCCTTTGAATGACATGTCACCATACGTACATACGTACAGATTACCGTCTCCATGTCGTGGTGTAATTGTTATTCAATATATTATTATTTGGATAGGTATAATAATGTTGTGTAATTCATGTAAATAATAAATATAACATGATAATGATTCTTTATATATGATATAATATCCAATTATATATTATTTTAATATCAAAATAATGATATTGTCGCTCGTGCGTACGTACGGATTACCGTCTCCACGAACGCGATGAGATTCATCCCCCATCGTATCCATTCAAGACTAAATTTCATTTGATGATTAAAAATAACATTTAGAGAAATGATATAATTTTAGATATGAATAAGATACATCCCATCCATAACAAATATGGCTCACATAACAAATCTTATAAAGGGAAACAAATCCGTTAACACCCGAAACGATGATAATACTAAGATATTATTAAAAAAGAAATGTTAAAAGATCATATATGATGTCATATTAATGTATATGATTCCTGAATAATTTAATAACAATTATTTATCCATTATAAAGGATGTTAAACTTCCCTCTACCTAGGAAAAAGTACAAAGTAAGGGGTTTCTTATCTCACTTTTAATTCCGTGAGATTTCCATTGTTCACCACTTATTTATTGAATGTGGTGTGTGTACTACCCGTGATTGTATTAATTATGTAATATAATTTAATTTATGGATATTTACATCATCATTGTATGATCCTTTTTTCATGGGTGTATGTTTTGTAAGTTACCAAATCGATAAGGGAATTTGAAATTTCAATTTCCACTCATTCGGCTTTACGCATACTTCATTAATTTTATTACTCCATGATTATGTGTGGAATCACTATTCATTTTATTATGTCATAATTTCCACTCCCCTTTCTATGGATATACTTTTTATACAAATAATCACTCTAATGATAAATTCTCAAGTCATCGATATGAACTTGATAAAAGTAATTTTAAATCAATTTCCATTTGTTAAGTTAAATATCCAATTCATTGGTGTTGTTTTTACAAGAGTATGTGTGAATGTCCTCTCATTGATTTACACTGAAAATACAATCATATTGATTTTATTTATATTTGTCACACATAATTATGTCATTTATTTATCATTAACCTAAGGATATGGTCTTTATAATAGATTTCATCTCAATTTACATTCCATTGAGAAATCCTTGTTGTTATACGTAAAATCACTTTTATATGGTGTATATAATGTACTTTTACCTAGTATATCATGAATCCCATTATTCTTAGGATATTACAATGTTTTGATTACCTCAATTATTGGTATTCATGTGTCTCTCTTTTGGTTAGGAACTCTAACTAAAATATCATTTTACATGTTTTAAATATTTATTATTCTAAATCTTTCTCATTAATGTCCATGTTTTAAAAATGTTTTTAAGGATTTATTTATATGGAAATTAATGTTTTAAAATTAAAATTCCTTTTAAATGCTTCAATGTGGCATGGGAGACTTTAATTCAAAAATCTATTTTTAGATGGCTTCTTGAGAAATAGTGTGACTTTTAAATGATTTCAAGAAAAGGGGGATATTTATCTCTAATAGTTTTGATGATTATTTTCATATATGTCAATGTCCTTCAATATTATCAATTACATTTAATATGATACAATAAAATCTTCTATATTGTATCAAATGAGTTTTTTTTACTATGGATGTGCTATTTTTATACCATTCATGGTTTGCGGATAAAATATTGACATTTCGTATGCTAGTTTTAATATGAATGTTTATGATATGTCTCAAAATTTTTATATGAGGAATGAATTGGACTTAATAAGTGATGGGTGGAGCCCGCTATAGCTCCTCGATGCATCAGTAGGTCACATGAGACAAACTAGTGTCTTGGCACAAGGCCTTGACAAAAGTTTATTTGTAGTCTTTGCACCAGGCCTTGACTATGTGGTTATGATAGTATGACATTATGCATTCCATCATTATGATAGTGGTTATTGATATTGCATGTGATTATTCGACTACTAGAATATCCATGTGAATAAGTAAATGACATTATTTGATTTTATTTTTTTAATGTTATGCTGAAGTTAAAGTTTAAAAGGCTTTTGTTTTATTTATATGTTGTCTTAAATGTTTATCGTTATTTATGAAAGTTTCCTCTATATTGTTATCCTTACTGAGCATCTGATCTCATCCCTTTCTATGTTTTATTTTTTCCCAGGACGTGAAGAAGTATTTTATGAATGAACTATATGGATAGTCTGAGGGGATATGAGTGTGGACTATGGAGAATATGTTGTTTTAGTATTTTATTTTATCATGTAATGTAACACTTATAAATGAATCTAGTGTTTCCAAGGCTAATAAACTAATTGGTATTTTGAGACTTGATCATTTATGATCATGCCAATGTTATGTAATAAGACACTGACTATGGTCTTATAGGGTTGGGGCATTACAGTTGGTATCAAAGGATGTTTAGTACAAACCTTGGAAGCTAGATTTAGATAAACTCTGATTAGAACAGATAGCCCTAAGATATACTTTGAGGATTAGTATAGAAGAACATCCGAGAATTTTGGTATTGTAGAGATTTTGTATGTTTTCCAAGCAATACATCCCGGTCATGATACAAGCAGGTAGAGGCGGCTCTGGAACAGATGTACCTATGGGTAAAACCCAAAAACACCACTTTGAGCTAGACTTGAACTGGAACTGGTGCATGACAACAGGCCTTGCTGAAATCTTGGTTATAACACTCCCGGGGGATATTCTTAGGATAATTTACATTTTCTTTACAAACTCATTTGAAGTATTTTAATATAAGATGAGAATAAATGATATTGTTTAATCTTAAGGTGTTTCAAATTGAAAATATGGGTCATGATATTCTCTAAATGATTTTATGACTACTGTTACTCACACAATGCTTTCTGGTTTTAGTCAATTGCTGGATTCCAAGGAAGTTATAGTAACTTTGAGATTGATGTACAAGGTGGGAACAATGGTCATCATAATTTTTATGTATTTATTCAAGAGAGAATACAAGAGAACAAAAGATTCAGGCCATGCAACACCGGCCTAGGGGGGGTCTAAAATAATGGAGACCTAGGGAATCATTGCGAATTAAGTTCACCCCCTCTGGCTTAAAGGAGATGGTAGAGGGTATGTAGGTGACATCGGAGCCATGGATGGCATGGGAGGCCAAATAATCCGCGACTTTATTCCCCTCTCTCCATGTATGTGTAACTTGCATGTTGCTCTTTATAAGTTCCTTACATCGCCTAATGATATAAAGTACTGACCATGGAGTGGATCCTTTGTCCAGCAGAGAGTCGTGGATGATCTTTGAGTCAGTTTCCACGTGGGATATGTCCATAGCTTTCTGAATACGCAGGTTGATCCCCGTTAGGAGATCCTTGGCCTCCAGTTGAAGAGCACATCCGTTACCAAAGTGTTCCGTGAATGCAAGGAGTACACCTCCTTCCGAATTACGGACCACTCCCCCTCCTCGCATGATTCCTAAGTTGCAGGAGCAATCGGTGTTGACTTTAAGACCTTCTCCTGGGGTGTCCCATTTCACCCACTGTCCTTGCAAACCCACCATGGGGATAGCCAGCCCGGGGCAAGCCTGCAGATTACGAAGGCAAGAAGCTTCCCGCAATCACTTGATAAGGGGGACTATATCCATAAGCATGAATTTAGATTGCACAATGATCGACCTCCCTGAAGAGCTCTGCCCCTCATATCTTGCTTTGTTCCGCGCCTGCCATAGACAACAACAACCTACACTGAAAACAGCCGAACGAGCCATTCGATCTGGTCCTTTTCCTGGGGTCTCCTGGAACCATCTCTGAAGGATCGCTAACCCTCAGAACTCCATGGTGAATTCCACTATATAAACACCAAAAAACTTCTAGACAACCTTGGCCCATTCACCTTCAAAAAAAAAAGTGGTTGGTGGTTTCCTCGCTTTTGTTCCTACAGCACTGGCACCAAGAGGCAAGGCTGATGCCCATTTTCCTGATGCTCTCATCTGAAGGTATCGCCATGTTCCTCACTCTCCACACAAGAAAATTGTATCTGGATGGTATGTTCTTGCACCACATTCATTCGGACCAGTTGTCGTGCTGATCCTGGGGATTCGAGATCCTGCGGAAGTCCGTTGTGGTGAACTTCCCCGAAAAGGAAGGAGTAAACACGCATTTGTATGGCTCAGAGATGATGTGGATAGAGTCGAAAATGGAATTCTGATCTTCGTCCAGAACAGCTTTAACAAAATTCGGAAACGAGATCACCTCCTTGAAGGTGATCAAAGGTGTCGGACATCCCGGGAAGCCAAGTTCGGATCCTGCCCAGTTGCTGCTCCAGAAAGGGATTCTACCGTCTCCCACAATCCAGCGAGAATGGTGTTGTAGGTTTAATACTAGGGGAAAATCGTCCTTCAGAAGGGTGTTCCGTGGACGCTTCCCCTTTCTGTACATTTAATGAAGTTGTGCCACATGATCCTCTCCCAGTGAGTCTGATTTTCCACAATCTCCCAGGCCAGCTTTCCATGTATGTAGTGCACCGTTCCCTCGACACTCCTGACGTTAATTCCCCCCTCCTGAATCGGTCGAGCCATTCTCCCCCACGAGACCCAGTGCCTCTTCCCTTCCCCAGCTGCATCCCAGAGGAACCCTGCCAGTACCCTATCAATGGCTCTGAGAACCCCTTTTGGCACTGACGAGGAAGCCAAAGCATGCACTGGTATAGACGACAAAATGCTGTTGATGAGGGCGATTCGTCCCCCAAAAGGAAGAAAGTGGCTTTTCCAATTGAAAACCCGACCAGTGATCCTACGCACCAACTCATCGTAGTCCTGTACTCGCATTCATCCTGAAAACATTGGAGATCCTAGATATTCCATTGGGAGAGATCCCACCTGCATGTCCATCCTCCTACGCAGGTCATCAGCCCGCCTTGTCGTGCATTTTCTAGAGAGGTACATGTTTCTTTTGTCGTGGTTAATCAATTGCCCACTCCAGCGGAAATACTCCTTCAGGATCCTCCCGATGGCCTGCACAGACCTCCTCCTAGCATTCAAGAAAATAATTGTGTCGTCCGCGAACATTAGGTGTGATGTGTTAGGCTGGTTCCCCTTCCTCCAGAAAGGAGTAATAATTCCATTGGAAATTCCTCTGTTAAGAAGCCTGCTAAGAGTATCCTGCACAAGAATGAAAACACTTGGAGAAATCGGATCACCTTGTCGTAAGCCTCGGGTAGCCTTGAAGAATCCTTGGGTTTTCCCCATAAAGGACACAGTCATCCATGGTGAGCTGAAGCATCTGAAAATAATGTCTGAGGCCTTGGGAGATATACCCATGCATGTGAAGACCCTGTTGATAAATCAACATTTAACTCTATCGTACACCTTGGTCATGTCTAGTTTCATGACCATATTGGAACCATGGGTCTTGTTTTTCAGGTCCTTGAACATCTCCTGGGCCAGAGAAATCGCCCCTGAATTGACCTCCCCCTAATAAAGCCATGTTGTTTAATGGATACCCACCGAGGCAAACACTTGGCCAGTCTCATGTTGATGATACTTGCAAGAATCTTATATGGGAATTTACACATGCTCACTAGACGGTACTGGAGTAAGGAGATAGGAGCCTTCACCTTCGGGATGAGAACCAGGGTCGTGGCGCTAGCCACCCGAGGTAGAGCTCCTCCTCGGAAAAAATCATGGATAGCTGAAACAATATCCTCCATGACAAAATCCCACGAAGCTCTGGAGAACGATCCAGGGAAGCAGTTCGGCCCCGGAGCGCTACCCGGGTCAAGATTCAGCATTGCCGCATGAACCTATGGCTCATCTGGAATACTTTCCAAGCAGGCGTTATCCTCACTAGAGACTCAGTTGGGAATCACATCCCACAGATCAGCTCCCCCGCTCGGGTACCCACCATCCATCCGCGGGTTTCGGCCAGCAAGAATATCTTAAATGATATCATGTTCATGCCAAATTGGTTTTCCAAAAATATGATCAACAACATATATATTAACCAACTCACAGACTCAACAAAGAAGAGAAAGGTGATGAATTATAAGAGCACCAGAAGGGGAGACCATGGAGAACAGAATCTTCAATTTCCATCATGCAGGTAATGTGGAAGAAGACACCCAGGAAGGTGTCTCAATGGAACAGAGAAATGATTTACATGTGGGAAAGAATGACATAAAGTGAAGAATTGCTGAGGAAAAATGAAGAGTACTATAAAAGAAAATAAAAATGGTCCAAAGAATCCATTTACAGTCATTTTCTATCAATATAGGGGACCTGGACATTACCCAAGTGAGTTCCCTATTCTATAGGATATTTTCTTGTTCAAATAAGAAGCTATGTGGAAATAAATGGTTGGAGAAATGTTTAAAATTATTAGTTCTCCTTATTGATGGGATTACTTTGGAATAGTTTTCTTTTGTATTTATAACCCTGCAGTTTTCATCTGAAAATGATATATAAAGAAGAATTATCTTATCTCTTGTGGATATAGTTGTAAATAACTATTTGGTTTTATATGATCATTGGGTTTGAGGAAATTACAAGTTATTATATTTTGGGATGAAAATGAAAGGTATGAGACAACATTTGTGGTTAAATTTTGTTATGGTTATTTTTAAGAATTTATATCATTTTGGTAATGTTATATTAAATAGTTTTTTAAAAAGGACAACACGTAGACTGTGTGACAACCCGTCGCGTCGGACAAAGCTGTGGGAATCGAACCCACAACCAGAGTGCGATTGGAATTTATCGCCTACCACTAAACAATATGAAGTCCATGGTTAGTGTGACTAATTATTTTTAGTTAAATTATTTTATTGATCGATAATAAGTTTATTTGGGATCTTATGTCTTATCAAATGAATACCCTTAGTACAGGGAAATGATTTGGTGATTAAGTGATAAATGTTATTTTGGAAGACGTTCGCTTTGTTGGGAACACTATATGCCCAAGGAAAATAGAATACTATTGGATTTCATTTGAGGAGTAATGGTGGATTTTTATCTATGTTTTTATTGTGGATTTATAGTGATATTTGATATTTATGGAAATGATTAACCTATAATAGATAATATGTGATTAGGTTAATTACTTTTAAGTATGTGACTTTATGAGTAGTTGAGGTCATTTGGAGATACAATTTAACGTGGAAGACAATATAGACAAATTCTTCTATGTTTTGGGTTTCAATATTAGTTTGGATTATATTGAAGGATTTTATAGATAATTTTTTATTGAATGGTATTTATTTAACTTTTGGGCATTGTAGGTTTAATTTCAGAAATTAACATTAGTGTTTCTTTCTCTAAAGGAATATCCTTTTGGGGGATCATCAGATCTTGTACTAACTATTTTGGTTTTGATAAATATCTAAAGGGAAAGTAAATATATAGTTTATCCTTCGTGGATCATGTGATTCTATAGAAGTTTATTCTAGATCTTTCGGTGTGACCAAGTCTTCTTGAATACTCATCGTTTAAGAAAAATGAGTTAGTGGTAGAAATTTATTAAATAATAAAACTCTACTTAAAAATTATATATATCTCTTTATGTTCTTAGTCAATCTCATAAATGAATTCCAAATCTTTATGAAATGTAACTTAAAAAAAACAAAAAATGTTGCTCGTTTACTTTTCCTATTGGGAAACTAATGACCGTTTGCCCCATCACAAGTTTGTGGTTTTCCTATTGTTAACTTTATCCTAACCATGTTTTATATCCCTCTCCATCAGAACTTGACACTTAGTTTATATTCCATATCCACGTTTTCCTACATGGAATCCTAGTATGGGTTACCTTGGGTGACCTTTTTACTTCTCTTTCTCTCTTTTAAAGTGATAGTTTTATTAACACTTTTTCCGATGTGGGACGTTCCATTATATTCCCAAGCCCAATTTTTAAAATTGCGAGGATGCAATTTATTGAAGGACGGAAGAATGTAACACCCTAAGATTTCATAGTACGTTAGTTCTTCAAAGTATTTCAATAACTTACACAACACGCAACATCGAGATCAAGCGCACCATGACTTACCAAACCAGCAGTTCAAAAGAATTTATGAATAGTATTAACAGAATATTGAACTTTATATAACCCTTATAATTTTAGAATCCATATTATGAATTTATTATACATAATGAAAGGACAAATTCATTTTTTTCAGATAAAAGAAGTATTTTTCAAAAAATGAAAATTTACCACCTTTTAAGGGTGAACCCTTTTTAAATCCAATATTTGAAACTTTTATGTATTAAATTTGACAAAATAAACATCTTAATTATTATCAGGATATAATAATTTAGTTTCAATAATTTTTTGGTGTTTTTCTGATAACTTTCATATATGGGTGAATAGTGAAAAATAATACATTTTAACTGAAAACAACTTTTTTAATAAAAATATTTGTAGTGTTCAACTATACTTATGAATGGTCTGGATGTATAATTAGATTATATTTTTACCAATAAATCCAATTTTGGTCATTGTAATTAATTTCACTTTGAAATTGGACATAAACAAATGTCAATCTTTTGGTAGTTATTATTTCATAAAAATAAACTTTTTGGTTTTGACAACAGGAATTAATTTTAAAATAATAAATGTAATTTCTATGTTTTTAATTTGATAAAATAGACTTAATTTTTGAATTCAGATAATCAAAATTAGCTTAGGGTGTTTTTTTTGTATGTTTCTGAAAACTTTTAATTTTTGATGAATAGTGAAAAACACAGGGTTATAGGTTTAAACCGAATTTTTTTAAAACAAATATTTAATTTATTTAAATTTTTTTTATGTCAAAATAGATACATAATACCTATATAAGTTCAATGTAATTCATTGGAGTCAGTTTATAAAAATTTTAGATATATAAAAATTTTATTGATCTTTTCAGAGTCTTTTACCCACCTCCTAGTAGATTTTGCAAAATCACATTAAACATAATTTTTCCACTTCTGTGAGTTGAATTTCGAAAATACGAGAAATATGGTTAATATAAATGAGTAAAATGTGGTTCATTAAGATGAAAATATTTTTTTGGTGAATAGTAACTTTTTACTTTTATTTACGAGAGTTAAAAGTAAATAGGGTAATTAAGGTTAAAAATGATATTATTATTATTACACTAACACATGTTATAATTCTATTGGATAAGTATAATTAGACCAAAAAAACCTTAGGAATAAAATATTAACCACTTTGGTCCACTTGGATTACATTTGTACATTTATTATTATTTAATTCAAAGAAGAGTTCAAAGAGTTAAAATCAAAGCGTAATAACTAAAACATTTTTAATATATTGTTACTGATAAGATAAATTTGACTATAAGTATTCATTATAAATCTAAAATTATTTCCTATATAATGGTATTTTATTTATATTTTTTAGACATTAAATAGTTTAATTTATTAATGACACAATGATGATGGAGTAATTACCTAATTAATGAAATATTAAACTAATTGATGCTATAAATTTCCAAATAAATGTAATTTGAGACTTTTTATGAATTACACTAATTTTATATGTTAATAGGACATATTAGTGTAGGTTATATGAATTTTTTTTGAAGTAATACTGCTATAATGAATTTAGCTAAAACAAAATACCAAATAGTGTCAAAATTAACATAAAAGTGTTTTTAATACAAATATTATATTATTAATTGATATTCTACCTCTAAATATCTACGTTTCGGCCAAAATATTTATATAATAATAGGAGTATAATTAATTAACCACTTGGGATTCTCTTGGATGTTTATAGTAATTTTATTAACCATATAATATAAAAATACAAAGAGACATGGTAAATGTCAAACTATTTAACTAAGAGATAAATATAAAAGTTAAGGTTAATATAGTGACCCAAACCTATCTAAAACCTATTTGTTTAGTGGTTTTAGATCCATACCCACCATATCCTTTAAATAATCCGCTTTGGATCCATTATAAACCGAAAATGATTTTATTATAAAATAATATTTTATGTTTTTCCTAAGGTGCCTCTCACCCCTCTTATAAAAGGGAACTTCCCCTTCTCTCAAATTAACACCTTCAAAGCCTTTTGGATCCGACAAAACCTTCCCAAATATCCTCTAAACTTCCCTCAATTCATCTTAATGGCCTTACCATAGTCAAAAATCCAACTTATGGAGCCCTTTTCATCAAATCAAAAGGAAGAACCCGAAGAAGATGTAATAATTTCACCTCCCTCTTTCAAGTTCTTTTCTTTTTACACTTCTTATTTCTTTGTTATTACCATTATAAAATAATAACTTATGTATCTTCTATATACTATGATGTTATTATAAATATGGTACAACCATATTCATTATTATATCCATCCTTTGAATGACATGTCACCATACGTGCGTACATATGGATTACTGTCTCCAAGTCGGGGTGTAATTGTTATTCAATACATTATTATTTGGATGGGTATAATAATGATGTGTAATTCATGTAAATAATAAATATAACATGATAATGATTATTTATATATGATATAACATCAAATTATATATTATTTTAACATCAAAAGAATTACATTGTCGCTCATGCATAGGTACAGATTACCGTCTCCACAAACGTGATGAGATTCATTCCCCATCGTATCCATTCAAGACTAAATTTCATTTAATGATTAAAATTAATTTTTAGAGACATGGTATTATTTTGAATATGAATAAGATAAATCCCATGAATAAAAAATATGGCTCACATAACAAAGAAAACAAAGGAAAACGAATCCATTAAGACCCTAAACAATGATAATAATATGATATTATTAACAAAACAATGTTAAAAGATGATATATGATATCACATTAATGTTTATGATTCTTGTATAATTTAATAAAAATAATTTCATCATTATAATATAGTTTATCCTACCCTAGACCATGGAAAAAGTATAAAGTAAGGGGTTTCCTATCTCACTTTTAATTTAGTGAGATTTCCATTATTCACCACTAATTTATTGCATGTGGTGTGTGTACTTCCCATGATTGTATTCATTGTGTAATATAATTTAATTTATATATATTTACATCATCATTGTATGATCCTTCTCTCATTGGAGTATGTTTCGTATGTTACCAAATCGATAAGGGAATTTGAAATTTCAATTTCCACTCATTCGGCTTTACACATACTTCATTGATTATTTTACTCCAGGATTATGTGTGGAATTACTATTCATTTGCTTATGTCATAATTTCCACTCCCATTTTTGTGGACATACTTTTGATACAAATAATCAAAACATTGATAAATTTTCAAGTCATCGATATGAACTTGATAAGAGTAATTTTAACTCAATCTCCATTTGTTGAGTTAAATATCTAATTCATTGGTGTTGTTTTTACAAGAATATGTGTTAATGTCCTCTCATTGATTTACACTAAAAATCCAATCATATTGAGTTTATTTAAATTTGTCACACATAATTATGTTTTTGATTTATCCTTAACCTAAGTATACGGTCGTTATAAGAGATTTCATCTCAATTTTACATATCATTGAGACTTCGTTATTGTTATACGCCAAATCACTTTTATATGGTGTATATAATGTACTTTGACATAGTATATAAAGAATCCCTTTATTCTCATGATATTATGAAGTTTATATTACCTCAATTATTTGTATTCATGTGTCTCTCTTTTGGTTAGGAACTCTAACTAAAATATCATTTTAAATGTTTTAAATATTTTTTATTATAAATATTTCTCATTAATTTCGATGTTTAAAAATTGGTGTTAAGGATTTATTTATATGGGAATTAAAGTTTTAAAATTAAAATTACTTTTAAAATTTTCAATGTGGTATGAGACACTTTGATTAAGAAATCTAATTTTAAATGGCTTCTTGACAAATAGTGTGACTTTTAAATGATTTCAAGAAAAATGGGATATTTCTCTCTAATAGTTTTGATGATTATTGTCATTTATGTCAATATCCTTTATTATTCTCAATTGAGGTTAATCTGATACAATACAATCTTCTATATTGTATCAAATGAGTTATCTTTGACCGTGGAGGTGCTATTTTTATACTATTCATGGTTTGTGGATAAAGTATTGACATTTCATATGCTAGTTTTAATTCGAATGTTTTTGTTATGTTTCAAAATTTTTATATGAGGAATGCATTGTAATTAGTAGGTGATGGGTAGAGCCCGCTATAGGTCCTAGATTCATCTGTATGTCTCATGAGACAAACTAGTGTCTTGGCACAAAGCTTTGACAAAATCTTATTTGAATTCTTGGTACAAGGCCTTGACAATGTTGTTATGATAGTCTGGAATTATGCATTCCATCATTATGAAAGTGGTAAATGATATTGCATGTGATTATTAAACTAGTAGAATATCCATGTGAATAAGTAAATGGCATTATTTGATATTATTTTTTCCATGTTATGATGAAGTTCAAGTTTAAAAGGATTTTGTTTTAGTTATACATTGCCTTAAATGTTAATGCTTATTTACGAAAGTTTCCACTATATTTTTATCCTTAATGAGCATCTGAGCTCACCCATTTCTATGTTTTATTTTTCTCCCAGGATGTGAATAAGTATTTTAGGACTAACTTGCAGGGATAGTGTGAGGGGATATGAGTGTGGAAAATGGAGACTATGTTGTTGTAGTTTTCCATATTATCATGTAATGTAAGACTTATAAATGTATATAGTGTTTCCAAGGCTACTAAACTAATCCGTCTTTCAAGACATGATCTTTTATGATCATGCCAATGTTTTGTAATAATGCACTAACACTAGGATTCTGGGGTCGGGGCATTACAATGATCTTCATGGATTATTTTTTCAATGCATAAATAGATTGAAATAGATATAAGAACTTTTTTGGCAGAGAATAGTGTATTTAGAATAAAAACATTGTAACAATATATGAATCTAGGGATAAATGGAGAGACAGTGTGTACAACATTATAGTCTCATATATTATTATTTAATTTAAAATGTAGAGGTTAATTGAAACCATATTAAGGGTATGGTATATTTTAAATGTAGAATAAAATTAGAAAATAAAATCTGAAGTAAAGTTGTACACCACGTGATGTCTGGTTAGAGAAGGATGATTTCTCAGGTGATAGTTCTCATTAAATGTTACCCATACACCTATAAATAATATTGAGTATAATTTAAATTTAATATATATCAACTTTATTTTAGAAGTTGGTGCATTGAAATAATAAATTTATCTGATAATGAATGAGATGCTGAAAAAATGTAAAATGATAGTACATGAGTATTTTTAACAACATGTTTGAATTCAATGAATTTTTTTATATAAATATATCCCATAAGTTAATAATTTCATGATTTCACATGTTCTTCATATGAATTATATTTATCCAAATTACATGTTTTCATTGAAGTTATAATGTACATGGTAAAGGTAGTTTGAAAAATAAAAATTAAACTAATATTTCATAACAATAAATATAAATGAATATATGATTGTTCATATATAGGAATATATAGTAGGTTTCACAAAAATATATATAGAGATTGTAATGATATTATTTAGTTCATAAAATTGTTTTTTTGAATATTATTGTGCTATTAAATTATGAAAAATAAAATCCTAATATGATTGAATTGTGAGAATTTAATAATTAAATATAGTTGTCATTTTTCTAGATATATGAAAATTGGGAAACACTTCATCACTGTTATGTCAAAATGTAAAAACAGAAATATTATTTACTTTTTAGTTTTTTATTTAATGAAGTATAATAATTATTTCACTCCTCAAAAGGGTTTCATCTAGTTTTAATGAATGTAATTGATTCCATTTATTATAATCTCTTTCAGATATCTAAACACATGATCAAAAAATTCCATCATTATATAATAATTAAATAGAAAACCCTCTCATGTGGAGATATTTGCTATCATAACATTGGTATCACGTTGAATATTTGGAATATGAAACTACAATTTTGAAGATGCATGGTTAATTCAATAATCGATTTTTCAAACAATGTATCCTTTTAACTATGTGAGGATAATATTGAATATAAATTTTTTTTGGAAATGATAACTAATTAAAGAATAATAGTTTATGAACTTTTTATGTTGGTAACCTAGTAGTTTATGAAATTAATGGTTGATGTTCATAAAGTTAAATTAGATATTTAGATATCATATCCCATAGTTATTAATGTATTAGTGAATGCAGTGATATTGTTATTAGATGTTTATCTCAACATTAAAAAAATATAAATTATTGATTTATTTAAAAATAAAAAGATGGTAAATAAAAAAATTATGTAATAAATTGTAACATATTTAAATTTTGTGGAAATATTTAACCACATCCTTTGGATCAATTATAGTAAAAGGTCCCACATTATAACTTTATGTTTTGTGATTTGAAATTTCATAGTTTTCAGTATCCATAAAAAGATTATCAAGAATTTATTTATTTAGTAACATAATGATAATATAAAATAAAGAATGTAAGTAGATAGACATGGAACTAAAAAAACAATCCATTGGTAAAGTTGACAATGAAAATTAAATTATAGTCTACAAGAATATATTTTTATATGGAATTGTATCCATTTAGTCAATTTTCAGAACCTTGTTATTTCTAGTTAAATAACTACATCTACCTAAGGCATAATAGTCGAATTTAATGTATATATTTTTGAAAACAACATGAGAGATATAATTTTACATGTATGCTAACAATTTTAGTAAAAAAATATTCACAAACTCATAAATTAGCAAGGGTTTTTTTGAGACATTGTTATTATCATTTGTAAACTCACTTCCTTGGAATGATGTTTCTAATTCAAACATATGTATGGCATTTTGTGTTGAATGTTGAAGGATGGGGTGAAAATATACTAAAAATAGTATAAATTTGAAATTGATTATGTAAATAAATTTAAAACAATAAATGGAGAATGTAAATTATATTATAAAGAAACATTGGGCAGAGATATAAAAGCCGTTGTAAAATAAAGTTCAATAAAACCATTGTTTTATTGTGATTAAAAGTGTAAAACATATCAATTCCATTTGCAATAGATAACTTAAAACATATTGTGGGAGTTAAAAGTATATAAAGATAATCATAGTAGAACATTTTCAGTAGTAGATAATTTATTAAATTAGGGGAAATTATTTGATTGATTCTAGTGATATGGATAAATTTATAATTGATTCAGAATACAAGGAGAATGCTGCAGGGGATTTTTAAAAAATCAGAAAAATGAATCAATGAATAACCATGAAAATTAGATAAGAAATCAAAATAAAATATACCCAAAAAAATATAGAAATGAAATTCTCATAAACACAAAATAATATGTGGATATGAGGGATCCAATATCAAAAAAAAAGATCATGACAATATAAATTAAGGAATTACCATCATGTAGAAATAGATCCCAACTTATGGCCTTGATGGAGGAGGGGAAGATGGACGGGGGGGTGTGATAGAGGTTTGTTAGCTGGACGGAAGTGGAGTAGGTGGATGGGGGTGGGTAAGCTCGATAGAGTGGGGTAGATTGATAGAGGTGGGGGAGGACGAGAGTGGGGTGAAGGTGGGGATGGGGCATTGTATCGAAGGATGAGAACGGGGTCAGGGGAGATTTGGGTTACATGGGGGAGGATGTGGTTGGAGAAGTTTGAGGATGATGGGATGGATGATTGAGCAGCATCGAGGAATCGAAAAGGTAGGGAGGTGGGGTAAGCGGGGTTGGGGGAGGATGGGGCTACGTGGGGGAGGAAAGGTCTGGAGAGGTTCAACGGTGGTGAGACGAAAGATGGGGAGGTGCAAGGTGGGGGTGGGGAAGGGTGGATCGAGGTTGGAGGAGTGGTGTTATAGGGGCATGGGTTTGTGTGGGGTGAAAGTGAGAGAATGTTTGATTATAGGTTGTGGAGTGACAAAATACAACAACCGCCATGAGGTAGTATCTAATGATACCAATAACAACCGCAAAATGGTGGTCGCCCAAAACCTACCTCCATAAATACTCAATTTTATACTACTTTAAGATTATATAAAAAAATCATACATTATATTATGGATATATGGTTATTGAATATACTTATAATAAATTCTTATTTGTTGTAGAAGTGGTTTCAATGTGAAAAAATAAATTCAAGACTTGAGGTAAGGGATTTTTGTCCATATTTTATTTCTGTAGGAAACATGCCTTATTTACTACTTGTTTCTTTTTTTGGTGTGTACTCTTCCCATTAATATAATTAAATATTATTATAATTAAGATTATAGTATTTAAAAATCCATATATTTTTTTTGAATTTATCAGAAATAGGATTTGATAGATTGCAGAGTGCTAAGGGTTTATTTAACAATCTCATCATTATTCAAGTTTTTCTATTTAAGTATCCACTTGGGAATATTTCTATTTCATGTCCATGGTTTCAAAAAAAATATTCAAATGGTTTTCAATATTATCCTACTAATTTATCATTTCATTTTTACACATGTTTTGACTTTTTACAATTTTTTTTGAAAAGAATAGTTTTTCTCTATTTTTTAAAGATGACACTTTGTTACTTTTCATGCAAAAATATATGGAAGGAATTTTTTACTTATATAGATTGGGGATATTTTCATGTCTTCATGTCACCTAATGTTTTTTAGGAATACCATAAAATATCACATTTTTTTTCAAAGATAGAATTATCATTTTTAATCGTGCAACATTTTTAAGAAAATGATTATTTCGAAAATATAAAAGGTATTTTCCTCCAGAATTATTTCAAGTAATTTTTCAAAAACAATTTTCCATTTAATTTAAAAATTTATTCTATTACTTATTATTTAGTAGGGTTATTATTAAAATATAACATACTTATACATTAAAGGGTTGGTTTTTTTATCATGGAATGATATTTATGAATCCCATTTATTTTCATTGGTTATGATAATGTTAATGACATATGTTGTTGTTGAATGCATATTTATGGTCTTATTTATGTGACTGGTGAGACCTTTATCTCCCTTAAATTCATTGTGTAATTATTTATATATGATGATATAGACAAGATGGGAGCAGTGATTGAACTCCGTTGAGTGAGGGGATTTTTCAGCCATCATAGTCTTGGGAGTGAACCATGACTACTAATATGGTTTGGGAAGTGAACCAATTCCACTATAATAGAATTTTCAAAGATAATTTAATACTAATTAAATTATTTCCTATGATTTTGTGGTTTTTACATTTTCATTTTTTATTCCAATGTTATTTTCTCATGGTTCATGTTCCTTTATGATTTTTTCATATGAATTACAAATATTTTTTCCATAACTCAATATTGAGATATATTTTATGTATGGTATGATTTCAAAATGGTATGTACATATTTTAATATCCTTATTCTCATTATTTTCTCAATATCTACATTGTTTACCCTAACTAAGAATCTTAGACCACCCTTTTCCTATGTTTATTTTCCTAGGATATGAAGAATGTTTTTATAGTTATTATTATAAAGAGTAATAATTGGGAAGATATATATGGGATATGTTGAATATCATTCATAATATAAGAACAATATATATCAAATATCCCATGAATGTGAAACATTATGGGTCAGACATCAATTATATTTTTATTCATCTAAAACGATGTAATATCGATGTATAAATGTCATGGGCCATTATATTGATCTTTCTATACCATTTTTGGAAAAATATCAGGTCCATAAAGATTCAATTCACCAACATCATCCCAACATATATGAGTTCTACATAACTATCCATATAGATCTTTATATGGATACATTTTAATACTCGAGTGGTAGCTTTTTTGTATGATAACTCAACTAATGGGAGATATTGATCATATCATCATTTAAATTCCATTAAACCAGATCATAGATCTTCCTTAATTGTATGAATATTACATTAATATTGGAAATCAATTTAGGGGTGATAATTCCCACTAAAATTAAATTTATTATTCAGATCATGTTGAAGTCTTCACTAGAATTGATATCTAGGATAATGATTATATATTATTGAAAGTGGTTCCCCATGCAGCCTCACTACTCTCTTTACGTATATCATTTAAGGTAATTCAAGAGAGAAATATTCCTAAATGGTGGTTAGATGAGTATTCATAGTGATTCAATATACCACCACCCATATCATATTACTTTTATTGGATGATGGTGGGAGAACAGTGACAATTTCCATAGTGATGTTTTTCAATTCCATTTGATTATGTGAAATGGTTTCATCATCCACTTAGAAAACTTTCTCTCATATTAAACTAGATGATAGACCATGAAAATTTACATACACTCATAAATTTACTTATTCATTTTTCCCACCAATGTTTCTCACACATATCATAGTACACCATGGTACTTCAAAGACGGATGAGAAAGATAAGCGATGAGCATTATCTGTTATCTCTTTCATTATCTATCACAATGATGTAATTGTGATTCAAGTTCCAAAATGAATGAATTTATATTCATTAATTTTTAATTCATGAATATCTCATTCCTTTACTTCTTCTACTATCTTTTAATGCTATAAATAATTCCATTCTACTTCCTTGATCTTCTCATTAATAGATGGTTGGGAAATCATTTGGGAAATTTAGGATGTATTTCCAATAATAATTACATCCATATCTATAATTTTCATATACATGAAGATATAAAATTTCTCAATCCAAAAAAAGTATAGATTAGTTGGCTCTTTTATACTAATATCATCAGATACTCATTCTCCTTTTCGAGATGGTAGTGAATGGAGAAATCATAGTTCATGATCAACTCAAATCATCATCTATGGTGCATGCTAATATACTTATGTCGGAATATAGACTGTAGACTACTGTCATGTATATATATTTCATACATCTCATCATATATGTATTGCCTCAAAATTTTCAAAGTGAAGATCATAAATTTTATCTCCAAATCATGAATAGGGCAGTTCTATTAATGGATCTTCAACTATGATTATGTATTGGATAACTTTTTTTTTTCAAGAGAAAACAACCAAATCCGTTCTTTAAAGCGTCACTGTATATAATAATCCCCTCTAGAAATGATGGTTGTGTGATTAATAGTGTTATTATTACCCTATTAATCATATATTTAAATATATCCTCCCATTTATCCATCCAAATATTATTTACCCCATTATTTGTTAACATATTCAATGTGATAGATAGTCATAATAAATTTCCCAAAAAGTGATTCTAGTACCCAAATAATATAATAAAATTATGGATTTATAGGATAATAGTAGTTCATGAAACTTTCCCCAATTTTCATTATTTCTTAAGGGTCTATAAAAATTACATCTTGTGTGGTCATGTGCCCCTCTAATTAAACATTATGTATCCAATATTCAAACTTTTAAAACATAGAATACATTTTTTACTTTCTTAATGTAACCAAAAAATATTTAGATGACTTCAGGTTCTTCCTTTATCTTGGATTAAACGAGAATAAGATCAAATATAAATAACAAAAATTTATAAAGTAATCTCTAATGACTCTATATGGTCAATCTGTTAGGATTTTAGTTCCCTTAGTAAGTATAAATAGAATAACATTGAACTCATATTTTCCATAAATTGAATGGAATATTTTCTTGTATTTAATTTCTTTCATCACCTTCAGATGATGATATAGATTTGAGAAATTATGATATCCTAGAAGTTGTTAAAACATGTCACCAATACATGGAATGGGATATTAATTCCTTAAGGTTATATTATTGTTCTCTTAATAATTGGTGTACATATCCATTAATCCATACTTTTTTTTTTGAAAAATTCAATGTTTACAGCCCAAGTTGATGCATTGTGGCCTATGAACCATTTATCTAAATTCCATTTTAGATACTTATTTATCTTTTTTGGTTTCATTCGGGATATACTATTGGGTAATTTGGAGATAGAAGTGGCTTCAGGTATAATATGTATCGATAAATACACCTCTTGATCTAGGGTAAGGCTTGGTAACTCTTGGGGAAATACATTAGTATCTTTCCTTATGATTGGAATTTCCTCAAGGTTGATATTTCCTTTAAACTAAAACATTTTGGAATGGTATTATTCTTAACTGGGTATAAAATCTAAAACTATTGAGAGATTTTCCAAAGGTGATTCACGATCTTATGTGAATTTATATAGGAGAATGGGATGGTTCATAATATTGAGGTAAAATTATAATTATAAACAATTGGTGTGACCTCTATATAACAATAGACAATATATTTATATTGTAGTTTCAAATTCCGCAGAGGGAAGTATTAAATTTTTTTCTGGAAGAATATCTTCCCTATGTTAATAGGAGAATATTGTAACACATTGGTTTCATTTATCACACGACTTGGATATTAATGGATATCTATACTTCAAGGTATAAATTCTATGATTAAATAGTTTGAGAAACCATAAAAGATAAAACCAAATGCATAAACCCATAATAAAATAAAACCATTTCCATTATTGAGTGAATATGAGTTATACCATGTATGAATTAATTTCCTTTTTCCACCGCAGAGGTAGTGATGAAATAAGAATTATGTTATTCCATTGGATCTATTGGGTGTTTATGCTAATTGCCCTTAATGGCTAGGTATTTTGTGCACTGTCTTGCCTAGTTCCATTGTTCCTTATAGTTCATGAATTCTCCCAGGGGTAGTGCATTGGGAGTTTACTTTCTTTACTCCATCACATTATCCAAAAACTACATTAATCATCAACATTTTCTATATTTTTGGACTTCACTCCTATACATGAAACATTTCATCATCCCTTTGAGGAAATTATCATGATGATTCTTCCAACATCAATTATATGTGGGTGGTTGGATCATCTTTCCTCCATTGAAATTTGATCTTCCATATTGAAAGTCGATTATTCTATTCTTATTTATATTTCCACAGGACTTATAATATCCCAAGATTAATATACAAGGATATTACATCATATTATATTAATATTCATCACATAAAAATAAATTCTAAAGGTCCATAATAGTTTAGTGACTTGGGAATATTGGAAGTAAATCATATAACTAGGTGAAAGATCAACAATGTTTCCCACAAAGAGGTTTCACTTTATTGCTTCTTATTAATAGCATTCTTCATAACTTTGGAAAAGGAATCATAAGAAAGGGGTGATATTAGATGCTCATTAAGGGTACACAAAGGAGATACACAAGCATTACATGATCATAAGGGTATGATAACATTAGAAAAACATTTTAAGATCACACCGTGCATATCAATTATCAAATAAATGATTCATGGACGAAATATTGGTAATTAATAATACATCAATAGTAAGAGAATCAAGAAAATAATACATGAGGCTATAAAATACGTATAAGACATAGTATTTGTGGTTGACACATAATCATATAAACATTATTTTCATAGTAGTCAAGGATTTTTGAAAAGTCCATCTTAGTAGTACAGGTTCACTCCCCATACAATATTGGTTTCCATGGTTGTCTCCCATGACCAAATTAGTAGTCAAGGTTCACTCACAAGTCTATCCTAGTGGACAACGTCCTTTACAGAACCGATTTCACTCCCCATTTCATTGATGTCAATCTCATGAGATATAAATCTTTACTAAATTCATTAGATGGAGGTATTGGTCCCACCCATCTCATAATGAAATAATTCATATGTGTGACACTAGATAATAAAAATAAGCATACCATAACCCATGAAATTAAATTGGTATCATAAAAATTTAATCACATCATAAACTTTGGAAAAAAGACACTATTTTTAATAATTTCATCAAATAATAACATGTGAAAAGAAGTGGGTTTCATAAACATATAACCCCTGAAAGAGGAACATGTTTCATAAACATACAACCCTTGATAGCGAACCATTTTTCATAAATATCATTCCATAAAAACATAAAACATTCCATGAAATAATATAAAACAAAATCATTGGATAATTTCCCCATAAAGGCATGAGTAACACTAAAGGTTGTAATCTTATATGGGAAATAAATTTGAAATATATTCTAAAAGCATATATTGAAGAAAATAACCTTTATTATTTGAAATATTATATTTAAAACAATCAACATTTTTAAAACCATTTTATTTTAAGACAAATTTGAGAACATATAAATGAATCTAGAAACCTATTTTCCATGAAAACATATAGCATAATAGGGAATTATTTTTGAAATCCTTTCTCTGTGAGAACATATAAAATAAGATTGAAAGAATTTTGAAATATATATCTTTGGAAACTAATAAATAAATCATTGATAAAAAATTGAACAAAAAAATTTGTAAAGGAATCTTGAAAAGATTTTTAAAAAACATTTATTTTGAAAACTTATAAGGGAAGGTTGACAAAAAAAATTGAAACCCATTTCTTTGAAAAGTAAGAATGAAAAAATATTTTAAAATAATTTCATTGAGAAGTATGCTTGAAATAAATAAACCATTTGAAAAATACTTTGAAAACTAATAATTGAAACTATTAAATCATTAAAATTCTTTTCTTTGAAAACCTATAAAGGGTGCTGTGAAATTCATATAAAACACTATTTGAAGATAAAAATTTATTTGAACACATTTTTCATTGAATATAACATTAAAATCAATGAATTTATAAAATATTATGAAAATCATTTTTCTTATAAACTAATCTTTTAAACATTTAATGAAATACTCAAAGGAAGGATGGTAAATGCATACATGCCGAACATTCCTTTTGTACGATAAAATGTATAAAGTAGTGTCTAAATAAAAAAAAGAAGATTATTTTTTAAAATAACAAATTATTAATAAATTTTAAACATGGGTAAAATTTTATTTTTAATATCATAGGATAATATTTTATATGTTTTTTAAAAAATAGAAAACATGATTTTGAAGGAATATATATTTCATACTGAAGAGGGAGATAAAGTCGAGCTTTCTTATTAACACATTCTTAATTATTTTAAGGAAGAAATAGTGGTAAAATGGTACTAATACTTGAATATATTGGGAATAACTACAGGAGAAGGAAATTCATGTGTTTTCATTAATATTTTATCTTAAGGTTCCATCAATGAAAGCATTACCATAAACAATCTTCATAAATGATGAGATTCTTGCAATAAACTCTTACCACTTGGTAACATTGAATCAAAATACCCATTTAATTAAATGAAATTACATGAAGCTAAAAATATCTTGGAAGGAATGATATTCCTGAGATAACAAGTCAAAGGGAATTGTATACACCTCATAGAAAAATATTGATGCATAATATGGAATGTGTCTCAAATAAGATAATTTCAGAAAAAATTACTCTACCGAATTGGTAACTTTTGAAACATAAACCATATATAAAAAAATCATAAAATTGATATTTTAATACCCAAAAATTTAATTTTAATAAACCTATAATAAATTAATTTCATTATAAACATCACATAATTGAAATAGGAGGTGAATACCACTTGTGTGTCACCGAAAATAAAAGTGAGACGAGAAAACCCTTACCTCAAGTCTTGAATTTCTTCATACATGCTCAAAACCCATGTATAAAATATGAGTTTATTAAAAATCTACCAATTAACCATATTATTATATCTATTACCATGTATTATTTATTTATTTATTTATTTTACCCATTTATTAGAAACTCCATGTTAATGTTACATTTTGGTTAATATCGACCTTCTTTTTCATATATGATTTCGCTTGTTATTAATGATCCTTTTAATTAGATCATGATTCATGTAGTAATATAATGTAAAAAATTAAATAAATTTATAATATATTTAGTATATATTTTTTAATAACATTCTTTAAAATATAGAAATATAAAATGGAATATACTATTCATGGAGACGGTAGGTCGCACGTACGCATAAACAGTGTATTTGTTTTATTATCATATTGAATGAATGAAAAAAATATGTATATATATGTAATATAATTCCAGTTTAATTATTATGTAATATATATAATATAATTTTACTAAACAAAACTTTAATACATTCCATGTAAAGTGTGAATGAAACACATCGCTTTGAGGAGGCGGTAGACTACACATCTAGAAACGAAGATATTATATTTACACATAATGGAAATCATGAAGGTGTGTTATATATATAATTCCAATAGAATACTGAAATCATATATATCATATATAAATTTAAAATCATAGTTTACATCATAATTCCCCCATGAATTATGGTAACGGAAAAACGAACAACATCCTTTCACGAGGTGGTAGTTCGTCGTACACATGAATGGTAAGTTTGTTACACATTAGATGGATGCGTATTAAATTTTAGTTATCTACCTTATAATAAGAACATATAAGTATGTTTATAATACTTACTATATTATATAATAATGTAATAAGTAGATTTTATGGGGTGTATAATGAAAATAAAACAAACTATCTTGAAGAATGATGTTACTGCTTCTTTGGGTAACTCCTCCTGGTTTGCACCAAAGGGATTCCTTGGTTGGATTTATTCCAAAAGATATGATTTTAGGATTAAATTTTTTATGTTGGGATATTATTTGATTATATTTTGGGCGATCTGAATGGCTTCAGAGATGCGGAACAGTGGGAGGGGTGAGTGCCTTTTTATAGTGGAGGAGTGGTATTCCTCTAAATTTTTAAAGAGGGAATTACACCAACTTTTTCCAATGTTATGTTTTTCCAATAAATTTTTTTTTTATAAAAGGTAGTATAGGGTATAAATATTGACAACCAATGTATTTTGTACACGTTTCTAGGTAATTTTGGCCCTCTACATTATGGCTTAGACCTTTGTAAAACTAATTTTTCACTTAATCATTCTAATTATTTTTAATCACTTTTACTAATATTTTTTGTCAAAAACAATATTAACTTATTTTAAATTCTCTAGTATTATTATTAAAGATATTTAATATATTTTTAAAAATTCAAAAAATAGAAGTGATAGAAATTAATTTAAAATCAATCCTGTAGACGAGATGACAATTCAGGGTTTTAAAGCAAAAATGTCCAAATTTTTTAAAAACATTTGTATCCAATTTATTTGTGGTATAGTTACCAATGACCTAAATTGGAATAAGTGATGTATAATTTATATAATTATAAATTAAAAAAATATAAAAAAAAATTTAACTATATAAATAAATTTGAGAATAACTTTTTTGAATTAAAATTATGTTTTATTCACTATTCATTAAAAATATAACTTCTCATAAAAATAACCAAAAATCACAAAAAATATTTTTTATATTATACATAAAAATATGAATTTTATTTTTTCTAATAAAATTTATAAATGTTTCAAAATTACATTTAAAATGGGTACTCCATTAAAAGGTGAAAAATTTCCTTTTAGAAAAAATGCATATTTTTATTCAAGAAAACTGATTTATTCTTATCTTATACATATCAAATATATTGGATGAGTATCAAAAATATTTATTTAATAAATAATATATAAATTTTATATAAAAATTAATCAAAATTAGTTTATATATTTCATTTATATACAATTTTGTTTGTACATTGAAAAATATTTTTCTTATACACGTAATTTATTTATTTTTAAATAGTTCATTCATTCACTTCTACGAATTTACTACCAAAGGATTCATTTAATACACATTTATATATCCTATTTTCTCAATTTAGGTAATTTTATTCTGAACATCCATTATAACGTAAAAGTGATAGATATAATAATATTTTAATAATAATAATAATAAAATATTCTAGTTCGGTAAAACCTGACATTGCGTGTTATGCAAGCTATCAAAGGAACTCGGAACTATGTGTAAAATAAAATTAAGAATCGTTTTGAATGTAGAAAAAGACAATATAATTATTGTATGTAGAGAAATCCTGACACGGTGTTTCATATAATGAACTATAAACATAGTTCTTTTTTATAACAAAAAATATATTTTGTGTTGCGCGGAAAGAAAAATATCAAAAGAATAATAATTAGTTAAAAAAAATTCACAAAATCTCGTGGTGTTAAATTATACCCCATTTAAGTTGTATTTCACCCTCTAAATGCACCTTGTATATCAATTGTTTAATAATTTAATGTTCTATTCATAAAATCCAACATCGTAAAAATGAATACTAAAACATCCTTTAAATTGGAAATGTTGGAACGGTAACAGTTACGAAAAGTAACTCATAACTACGAATACACAGAGGAAGAAATTAGTGGAAATTGAAACCATGGACATGGAAGTGAAATATAAATATCAGGTTTGGATGGGGAGTGAAATAAAATAAGGTTATGATAAATATAACAATTAGTAATCCATAACCCAAAGTGGCTTGAAAGAGGCCCTTAATATAATCAAAATGAGGATAACATTAAAATATATTATTTCAAGACCTTGTTTTATTAATTTTGAATAATTTTCCTAAAATGATATAATTACATGATTTTAGGACATCCTTACCCTTTATTGTGTCTTGATCAACTTCCACTATATCTCTTAATCGAGGAAATGAAGGTGAATTTCTCAGTCTTGAAGCATTAATAGATCATGGGATCCAAAAATAGAATAATATGTCATTCCATCTGTCTGTATTCTATTAAAAATGTTATCTCTTGTTACAAAATATGGAAAAACACCTTTTATGGAGTGATACTACATTAATCTCTAAAACCACATCTAATGATTAACATTAACCATTCCATAAATGTTTATCCTTGTATCCCTTTCAAAATATGGATGTCCGAAGGTTTAGAAATATGGTGACTAAATTTCTCATAAATATATTAGGATTGAGCTCCTGTTTATCATAAAGTGTCTCTTACTTTTTTCATATTAATCATTTGAATAGATTCATCATGTATTCTATTAAAACATGGTAATAACATAAATTACCCCAAATCCTTATTGAGAACATGCATGTTTCATTATTCCAAATTGTATCAGATATATTCCTTAAATCCAAAAATGTTTTAAACTTTATCAATGATTGAATAAACCCTATATCAACATATAAAAAACAATTTCCAAGGTAATATATACCATCCAATTTACATATTTATATCCAATATATATATATATATCCAATCATCATTATCTCAACAATATAAACAAATTAAGGTTTTTTTCCTTTAATCATATGTTTCGCATGGATATCACCTTCCATTAAAGAACTTTTAAAGTCCATCAAAACCATTTGACACATTCTTATAAATCCTTATCAAAAAATCATAAAATGAAAAATACCTATATATTTCACGATTCATATAACATAATTTTTCAATAAAAATAAAAACAATGATTATTCAACATAATCCTTAATCCATTAATAATGTCATCCCATCCTATTAAATAATACCTCTTTATTTTATTATTTCACTTATAGTCTCATCATCATATGCAATGTAACCCTTACTCATACCTACATGTTGATTTTCTTCTTAATAATTCCACTTAGGAAATTTATTTTCATAATGACCATTCATTTAACACATAAAGAATCTAACCGTTGATGATTCCTTAAAGAGACCAGTATTCCCATCCATTATGTTAACATATCCATTAATTTTTTAATTTATATTTACTTTCTCTGTGTCCTTATTTTACATATACAAATCATCTTATTATTTCTTTAAGATGTTCACTTGGTTGATTATTTACACATTCATGACCCAAATTAAACTAAATCTTCATTCCTCCATGGTCTCCATTGCCGGAACTCTCAGTGAACTCCTTTCTTCTCATCTTTGGTCAGTTTGAGAGTTGTTAAGGTAGACATTGTTAATCATGTTTCATGAAAAATAATTTGGCATGATACCAACATCCTTAACTTCAGTGACAATTCCATTTGACGGCTCATTAGTACATTTTCCATCACTATCGATTTTAACCAAGTTCCATCTCATCCCCTCCATTTACTAGAACAAGAAAGCATAGTGTGAACAACACTTATCGTAGTGAAAAACCACATAATCAGGAAAATAATCTTATATGATTTCTAAATTATGATACCTTATTTTAGATATATTACATCATAGGATTTTCCTTATATACATCCCAAGACATATCCTTATAAATATCCCAATGTATCTCATTGAAGTTTTCTCATCCACGTTTCCAATGGTTGCCTAAACCTTTCATTTGATTCCAGATATGATGACCCATTCTTAACATATATGGATATTACATAATTTTAGAATAATATTCATCACATTAATAAAATATATTCTTGATGATCATAATAGTTTTAAGTCTTTAGAAACATTGAACAAAATCTTCTAACATGGTGAAAGATCATCGATGGTTCACACAGAGATCTTCTCCTTTAGTACTACTTCTTAAAACCATTATTCATAACCTAGGGATGGGAAAAAAAGAGGGTGAGATCATATTATCATTAAATTTAAACAAATTATATACACAATAATAACATGAGAATAAGGGTATACGAACTAGTGAATAACATTTTAAGTACAGACCCTTCACAAAAAGATTATATACATAAGTCATGGAATAAATATTGGTAGTTAATATGACATGAATCATAATGGACAGAGAATTATAATCTATGATTCAATAACATAGGAATAAGACTTATATTTTGAACCAAAATATGATGTTTTTATCTATAAATCATATTTTTTTATGTTAATTGTAAGGACGACTCATTTTTTTCTTTTTTTATTACTTAACACATCATATTGGGATATTTCATGAATATTTTTCCCACTAACCCATAAAATTATATCCAATGGGGAATATAGTACAAAATTTCATGAAATGTCATTTAGACACGTTTCTAGGTCATTTTGTCCCTTATGATTAAGGTTTAGTCCCTTGTTAAGCTTAATTTTACCTTAATGGTTGTAATTAATTTTAATTAATTTTACTAATATTTTTGATCAAAAACAACATAGATATTATTAGAATAAAAATATCTTACTTACTAAATTTGTGTGTGTCCATTTTTCCATATTTAATTCAGAAAATTCGATGAATTATTTTTAACACGGATCCATCATAGGTGGTGAGAAAGTAGATTTTTAATTTAAAAATGTTCAAAAGGTAAATAAGTGTTTATATCAAATTTCGATATAAAAATGATAAAAATGAACTATATTGGATTAATATATGTATAATTTATCAATTTTGACTTTAATAACCAATTTAAAATATAATTTATCATTAATAATTATTTAAATTAAAATACAATTTTTAACTAAAATGTTGTATTTTCAGTATTTATATAAAAATTACACTTCTCGATAAAATACAAAAAATTATCCTTAATATAATTTTGATATTAGAAATTAAAAAATTATGTTTAGTTGTATGAAATGATTTTGTAAATGTTTTGAATGTTAGTTTTAAAATATGTTCAATATTAAAGGGCAGTAAAACTCAGTCCTTCTTATAACATATATAACTCTGTTTTCTATGTAGCATTAACTTAACTTGGTGTGTTATATAATTAATGATAGAAACAGAATTATTTTTATTTTAAAATAAAAATATATTAAATTCATGGGGTGTTTATAACGACCCATACTTTTCATACATTGTTAATACTTCAAAATTGAAGCACACTTATTACAACATATGACAAAACCACAAAGGACCGTATAGGTATAGTGTCTTTTGAAACTGGGAAACATAAACAACTGGTTCATAAATCTTCTATAGTGTCTCCCATTTATTTCATCATATCTAGGGTCCCTTTTAGCATATTCTACTTAATATCCATCTTCATGACCTGGGGAAAAGAAAACATACAAAATAGGGTGAGCTCAAATGCTCAGCAAGGGCAAATAAAGGAAATAAAAATCATATCATATCTTTTTGAAAATCATAACCTGCAAAAGAGATCATAATATCTTAACATGGAATAAATCATAGAAGTGAAAATGAGATCCCCATAATCATAACATAAAACTTGAAACTTTGTGGCATGCACACATAATCATGGACAATCATTTCTTGTTAGTCATGACTCATTTCCAAGACTATCTTAGCAGACAAAGTCCATTTCTGAACCGTGTTCACTCCTCATTTCAGTCCTGTATCACTGAACTGAAATAACCTTCCGTTCCAGCCATGTCTATCTCATGAGATATAAATATTTACCCAATGCATTGGAGGGAGATATAGGTCCCAACCATCTTATAATGAATCCTTTCTTATGTGTGCCACATAATCATAAATCATACATCATCGCATAACACATGTAACAAAAATGGAATTCTTGAAACATCATGACATCATAAAACAAATCACATAAGGTAAATGACTTCATAAAAATAATTTCCTCAAAACATAATCAAATCAATGAAATAATAGGGATAAAAACAGAACCCTATATTATCTTAGATGGAAAATAATTTTGATAAAACATTTGAACTTCATTCTTGAGGAAAATATCCTTTCTACTTCAAAAATAATTTTCCTTTCTTAACATGTCATACAATTTTAAACTAGAAGAAGTTGATTAAAAATAAACTTGAAAACTTGTAAAGCAAGCTTCTTGGAAATAATGTTTTAAAAATCCATTCTTGCCGTATAAGTTAAAAAAACATTCTTCGTACTTTTGTCAGAAAAGTCAAAAAGTACCTCGTACGAAAAACGACAAAAGATTCCTTTCATATATTTTACAAAAAACTTACCAAAGAGTAAAATTGGATATAAAATATTGTAGAAGGATGGAAATAATATTACACATTGAGAGAACATGTATGTGGATAATAAAATACACCCCAGTAATCACCAAAGTAAAAACAATCTCGGATAAAAGTGAGATTGTGATATTTCCCTTACCTTAGGTCCGATTTGCTTTGTACGTGTCCGAAGCTCATTTATAATGGTTTAAATAATGTTATTGACTTATTCCAGAATCATACATATCGATTTGATATCATATATGGTCATATTCTTAGCTTCTTATTAGTAATATTTCATTGTTACTTGTTACTCGGGTCTTTATTGTCTTTTGTTCTTATGCGTGTTTTGCCAAATAAATTATTATTCTTCTTTTAAGGTTATAGATAACTTATATACAGAATGTTATTATTGTAAAATATATCATATTTATTCATTCAATTCATTTATATAATTACTATGTAATGATGATCATGTAGAACGAGTCTCATCATATCGTGGAGACGGTATTCCGTACATACGCACGAGTGATGATATCGTTCCTATGATCGTGGAATTGTATTGGAGTATATGAATACTATTTCAGTATCAATATCACTTTATAATAATCATATATAGTTACTCATTACACCATTATACCCATCCTTGTAAGGTGATGGTGGAAAATAGATTACACCACGGCGTGGAGACGGTATTCCGTACGTACCCACGCGCGGTGATTTCATTTTTCCGTAGGATGGATAGAAGGTGAATTAGGGATGTTTCATATTTATAATAACATATCAGTATGCAATTAATAATGATTTTATTAATTTATCCTGAAACAACTAAAGAAGAAGAAGTTGAAGAAGAAAGAAATTGAAAAGATCGGTAATGGATATTACCTCTTCTTTGAAACGCCTCTTTGAATCCTCCACTTAGGGAACTAAGATTGGTCTTTGAAGAAGGCCAGGACCTCTAGGATTATTCTAGGGAAGTGGAGAAGGTATTTTGGCAGGGGTTGGCCGAGCTTGAGTGCTCAAATTGGTGTGAGGAGGAGGGGGAGGAGGTGCCTTTTTATAAGGGAGGAGAGGGACACCTTAGGAATATCTCAAAATATTATTTTATATTAAAGTCAAAATCGGTTTATAATGGTTCCAAAGGGTCTTATTTCGAAGGTAAAGTGGGTATGGGTCGAAATCCTATCAACCAATAGGTTTTAGACAAGTTTAGGTTATTATTTTAACCTTATCAATTAGATTTAACTCTAAGTTAAATAATTTAACTTTTACCGTGAATTTTTGTTTTCTTACACTATATGGTTAATACACTTACTATAACATGACAAACGAACCCAAAGTTGTTTATAATTAATATATATATCCTTATCTAAGTCATTTGTCCGAATATTAGATTTTTAGGAATAAAATAACAATTAATAATATAATATTTGATTTAAAAACTATTTTGTGTCAATTTTGACACAATTTGATATATGATTTTTGTGAAAGTCATACCAGAATTATATGTTCGAATAAAGTTGATTAAATCAACACTAATATATCCTAGTAACCTAGAAAATTAGTGTAATTCATAAAAAGTCTCAAATTACATTTATTTGAGCATTTATAACATCAATTATGTTAACATTTTCTTAAAAGGATAATTACTGCATCATCGTTGTGTCATAAATAAATTAATTTATTTAAAGTCTAAAAATTATAAATAAAATATAATTATGTAGGAAATATTTTTATATTTCTAATGAATATTTATAGTCGAATTTATCTTATGTATAACCCCATATTAAAAATGTTTCAGTTATTAAACTTTGATTTTAACTATTTTAACTATTCATTAAATAAAATAATATTAAATGTCATAATCTAATCCAAGTGGACCTAAATGGTCATATTATATTCATAAGGTTTTTTTTGTAAAATTAAACTTATCCAATAGAATTAGGACAAGTGTTAGGATAATATTAATATCATATTTACCCTTAGTTACCCTATTTACTATTAACCGCAGTAAAAAAAGTAAAAAGTTACTATTCACCAAAAAATTATTTTTATCTCATTGAACCACATTTTACTTACAGATATCAACTGTGTCTACCGGATTTTTGAAATTCCATTCACAGAAGCGGTAAAATTATGTTTTATGCAAAATTCAGTTTTTAACCTACCACTTAGTGGTTTCATTATTCATCAAAAATTGAAAGTTTTCAGAAAAATACCAAAATTTCACCCTAGGCTAATTTCGGTATTCCGAATCCAAAAATGAAGTCCATTTTGAAAAATAAAATTTATAAAATTTCAAAAAGTGGTTATTACTATTCATAACGGCTAGTTTTAATAATATTTTAATAGCATATCGTTGTTTAGTGAAACTCGGTATTGCGTACAACGCAAGCTATCGAGGAAGGTCGCGATTGCGTGTAAAGTAAGACAAGCTAGTGTGTAGTGAAAGATTCCTTTGATGATATATATATAACATAAAAACAAAATATTACTCATAAAAATCTCGGGTGTTACATTCTACCCCCCTTAAAAAGAATTTCGCCCTCGAAATTCATCCTTTTGTAACAAACAGATGAGGATACTTGTCCCTCATCATATCCTCAAGCTCCCATGTAGATTCTTCAAGTTGGTGGTTCCTCCATAAAACTTTCACCAATCGAGTGGTCTTGTTTCGTAGGACTTTTTCGCTACGATCCAGAATCTCTATCGGTTGTTCTTCATAAGAAAGATCTTGCTCCAGCGGTACAACTTCTGAGCTGAGTACATGTGAAGGATCGGGTATGTAATTTCTCAGGAGAGATACATGGAACACATCGTGAACTTGAGAGAGATTCGGTGGAAGCGCCAATCAGTAAGCTACCTTCCCAACACGATCCAGTATTTCGAAAGGACCGATATATCTAGGGCTCAACTTCCCCTTCATTCCAAATCTCATAACCCTCTTCCAGGGAGATATTCGTAAGAACACTTTATCACCCACTTCAAACTCTTGGTCTTTTCTTCGGTTTTCGGCATAACTTTTCTGTCGACTCTGAGCTGCTCTTATGTGTTGTTGAATAGATCAGACCTTTTCTTCCATTTCATCAACGAGATCAGGTCCTAATAGCTTTCTTTCCCCAACATCATCCCAGCAAGTTGGAGTCCTGCATTTCTTTCCATAGAGAGCTTCATAAGGAGCCATCTGAATACTGGAGTGAAAGCTATTATTATAAGAAAATTCCACCAAAGGTAGGTGTTGTTCCCAACCTCCTTTGAAATCCATAGAGAAACCTCTCAACATATCTTCTAGGGTTTGAATTGTTCTCTCAGACTGATCGTCTATCTGAGGATGATAAGCAGTGCTGAAACTCAACTATGTATCCAGAGTATGCTAAAGACTTCGCCAGAACATCGAGGTAAATCTCGGATCCAGATCAGATATAATAGAAAGTGGTACTCCATGAAATCTTACCACTTCCTTTACATATATCCTGGCAAGATGATCTAGAGAGAAATCCTCTCTAATTGCAATGAAGTGTGCAGACTTTGTAAGACGATCAACTATGACCCAGATAGCATTATTGCCTTTGGATGTTTTAGGAAGTCCTGTGACAAAGTCCATAGTGATGTTTTCCCATTTCCATTCGGGTATGGGTAATGGTTGTAACATCCCCTTAGACTTCTGTCTCTCAGCTTTAACTTGTTGACAAACCAAGCATCAAGAGACATATTCAGCAACATCTCTTTTCGTGCCATCCCACCAGAAGTACTCTTTCAAGTCCCTATACATCTTCGTGCTTCCAGGATGAATAGAGAATGAAGAACTATGAGCCTCATCCAACAGCTCCTTCTTTAATTCGGGGATGGGAGGAACACAAACCCGATTCCTGAACTTTATTATCCCATCACAATCAAGGTTGAACTCAGGAACATTTCTCACCTTCTTTTGTAACTCGACATCTTCTTTATGTGCCTCTTTAATCTTCACATGTATAGATGGTTGAACATTCATTTGAGAAAGATAAGATTTTTCCCCTTCCATTATAATTCCAAGATCCATCCTTTGTAAATCCATAAATATTGGATCTTTTGTGATCCTCATCATGGATAAACTAGCATGGTCTTGTCGACTTAATGCATCTGCCACCTTGTTTGCTTTCCCAGGGTGGTAATGGATTGAGCAGTCATAATCCTTAATCAGCTCCAACCATCTTCTTTGACGCATATTCAGCTCCTTTTGTGTGAAAATATACTTTAAACTTTTATGATCAGTATAAATATCACACCTTTCACCATAAAGGTAATGCCTCCAAATCTTTAATGCAAAGATTACTGCAGCTAACTCCAAATCATGTGTTGGGTAATTTTGCTCATGGATTTTCAACTGTTGTGAGGCATAAGCTATCACCATATCATTTTGCATAAGAACACACCCCAATCCCTTCTTGGATGCATCACTGTAGATCACAAACCTTTCTCCACTACAAGACAGTGTGAGAACAGGTGCACTGGATAACCTTCTTTTCAACTCCTTGAAATTCTCTTCACATTCCTCTGTCCAAACAAACTTAACTCCTTTCCGAGTCAACTTGGTGAGTGGGTTAGATAATCATGAAAAATCTTTTACAAAACGTCGATAATATCTAGCCAAACCAAGAAAACTTTAGATCTCAGTTACTATTGTTGGTCTCGACCATCTTTCGATAACCTCTGTTTTTGCTGGATCCACAGATATCCTCTCTTTTGAGATTATGTGACCCAAAAATGAAACTTTTTGAAGCCAAAATTCACACATGGTAAATTTGGCATAAAGCTTCTCCTTTCTCAGAGTCTTCAATATAATTCTCAAGTGATCTTCATGCTCTTCCTTGCTCTTTGAATAGACAAGAATATCGTCTATAAAGACTACCACAAATTGATCAAGATAGTCTCTAAAGACTCTATTCATTAGATCCATGAAGATAGCAGGGGCATTAGTAAGACCAAATGGCATCACTATAAATTCATAGTGTCCAGACCTTGTACGGAAAGCCGTCTTTGGTATATCCTCCATTTTGACCCTTAATTGATGATACCCTGAACGAAGATCAATCTTGGAAAAGTATTGAGCTCCGCGTAGTTGGTCAAATAAGTCATCAATGCGTGGGAGAGGATATTTTTTCTTGATAGTGATCTTGTTATGTTCTCGATAATCAATGCAGAGTCTCATTGATCCATCTTTCTTCTTAACAAATAGAACAGGTGCTCCCCAAGGTGACGCACTAGGGCGTATGAATCCCTTATCAATATTCTCTTGGAGTTGCTTTTTCAATTCCTGCAACTCAATTGGGGCCATTCTATAAGGTGTCTTTGAAATAGGCAAAGCACCCGGTACGAGTTCTATTGAAAACTCAACTTAACGATTTGGTGGAAGACCCGGTAATTCCTCCGGAAAGACATCATCAAACTCCCGTACGATGGGCATATTCTTAATCGCGAGTTTCTCACCAACCATTTGAGATAAATAACCTTCATTTAGTGGAATCAATACCCATAAGATGGAAGAAATTTCCACTTGAAAGTTATGTTCATCCTTGCATTGATAGATGATCATAGATTGATCTGGAATATGAAATGTGACTTCCCTTCTTTGGCAATTGATATGAGATCCATATAAAGAAAGCCAATCCATGCCAAGAATCACATCAAATTCCACTATAGGAAGGATCACAAGATTTGTAGGAAGCACTTTCCCACAAACGTCGATCGGAGAAGAATTATAAACTTTTGATGCGACTGTTGTGCCATTAGGTGTTGTCACAGCTAACTCATCATCTAATTGTTGAGGTAATACGGTGATACCCTTAGAAAATTCTTCTGAAATAAAAGAGTGGGTGGATCCAGAATCAAATAAAACATTTGCTACTTTAGAGTGGATGGTAAGTGTACCTTTCACCACTTCGTTATCGTACTCCACATCGCTGATAGAAATTGCATGTGACTTTCCTTTGCCTTTAGCCTTAAGAGTTTATTGACGTCGACCATCATCATAAACCCTTCGATTTGGGCATTGATTGGCATAATGCCCCATCTCCTTGCACTTGAAACATTGAAGTGTAGTAGGTTCATTCTGTGTATCCCTTCCATTGATTGCATCATTAGACATCTTCTTCCCATTATCATGGCATTCAAATGCCGGATGACCTTCCTTTCCAGATTTGAAACATTTACTTGTACCTTTAAGACAACTCCCTCCATGTTTCCTTCCACACTTTGAGAATAAGGGAAAGCTCATCTTCTTTTCAGTGTGCTCTTTAGATTTTCCTTTGAATTCCATTTTCCACTTCTTATCAAACCCATATGACTGATGGGTTACTCCAATCTCCATCTCGACTTTGAGAGCACATCGAACGATTTCCTCGTAGCTATTGAAGTCCCTTATGGCTAACGCCCTTCGAAGACTTGGTTTTATGCCACTAAAGAATCGACCGATCTTACTCTCAGGTTGGATAATAATACCAGAAGCGTACCTTGCAAGTCTTGTAAAATTTGCTTCATAGGTACCAACAGATTCATCATCCTTTTGCTTTAGTTCAAGAAACTCTTTCTCCATCTTTGTTCGGAGAATACGAGGGAAGTACTTATTGAAAAATAAGTTCTTTAACTCGTCCCATTCCATGGACTCAATTTCAACCCTTTGCATCGTATTCTTAATAAGATTCCACCATTGATCAGCATCTCCTTCCATACGATACACTGATAGGATGAATTTATCATGTTCAGAACATTGAAGAACTGAAAATATCTTTTCAGTAGTACTAATCCATTGTTCATCAACTAATGGATCAGTAGACCCGCTGAAAGAAGGTGGACGCTGCCTCATGAAGGATTCAACAGAATGTTGCTCCTTCCTTTGCTCGTTTGGAAATCCTGCATGATTCATAGCTTGAGAAAGTTGTGTGAGCATGGATACAAGATTTTTCATTCCAGCTCCCATATCGTTTGGTTGCTCAGGGGGACAATCATTGCATTGCCCATCGCATTCCGCATTAACACGGTTCCTTCGGGTTCCAGCCATTGACTAAAACCAAGAAGAATAGTGTGAGCAACACTAATTATAATAGGAAAACCACATAATCAAGAATAAAATTTTCACGCTTAAGGTCTTATCCTAGGTTATTCATGGCCATTTCTAAAACACTAAGATTGTGTTCTATGCTTAGACTTATCCTTAGGGTTCTTACTAAGGCTTTCACATCCTAGTTTCCAAAGGTTGTCTATACCTTTCCCCTGATACCAACTATAACGACCCATACTTTTCATACATTGTTAATACTTCAAAATTGAAGCACACTTATTACAACATATGACAAAACCACAAAGGACCGTATAGGTATAGTGTCTTTAGAAATTGGGAAACATAAACAACTGGTTCATAAATCTTCTACAGTGTCTCCCATTTATTTCATCATATCTAGGGTCCCTTTTAGCATATTCTACTTAATATCCATCTTCCTGACCTGGGGAAAAGAAAACATACAAAAAAGGGTGAGCTCAAATGCTCAGCAAGGGCAAATAAAGGAAATAAAAATCATATCATATCTTTTTGAAAATCATAACCTGCAAAAGAGATCATAATATCTTAACATGGAAGAAATCATAGAAGTGAAAATGAGATCCCCATAATCATAACATAAAACTTGAAACTTTGTGGCATGCACACATAATCATGGAAAATCATTTCTTTTTAGTCATGACTCATTGCCAAGACTATCTTAGCGGACAAAGTCCATTTCTGAACCGAGTTCACTCCTCGTTTCAGTCCTGTATCACTGAACCTAAATAACCTTCCGTTCCAGCCATGTCTATCTCATGATATATAAATATTTACCCAATGCATTGGAGGGAGATATAGGTCCCACCCATCTTATAATGAATCCTTTCTTATGTGTGCCACATAATCATAAATCATACATCATCGCATAACACATGTAACAAAAATGGAATTCTTGAAACATCATGACATCATAAAACAAATCACATAAGGTAAATGACTTCATAAAAATAATTTCCTAAAAACATAATCAAATAAATGTAATAATAGGGATAAAAACAGAACCCTATATTATCTTAGATGGAAAATAATTTTGATAAAACATTTGAACTCCATTCTTGAGGAAAATATCCTTTCTACTTCAAAAATACTTTTCCTTTCTTAACATGTCATACAATTTTAAACTAAAAGAAGTTGATTAAAAATAAACTTGAAAACTTGTAAAGGAATCTTCTTGGAAATAATGTTTTAAAAATCCATTCTTTCTGTATAAGTTAAAAAAAACATTCTTCGTACTTTTGTCGGAAAAGTCAAAAAGTACCTCGTACGAAAAATGACAAAAGATTCCTTTCATATCTTTTACAAAAAACTTACCGAAGGTTAAAATTGGATATAAACTATTGTAGAAGGATGGAAATAATATTACACATTGAGGGAACATGGATGTGGATAATAAAATACACCCCAGTAATTACCAAAGAAAAAACAATCTCGGATAAAAGTGAGATTGTGATATTTCCCTTACCTTAGGTCTGATTTGCTTTGTATATGTCCGAAGCCCCTGTATAATGGTTTAAATAATGTTATTGACTTATTCCAGAATCATACATATTGATATGATATCATATATGGTCATATTCTTAGCTTCTTATTAGTAATATTTCATTGTTACTTGTTACTCGGGTCTTTATTGCCTTTTGTTCTTATGCGTGTTTTGCCGAATAAATTATTATTCTTATTTTAAGGTTATAGATACCTTATATCCAGAATGGTATTAGTGTAACATATATCATATTTATTCATACAATTCATTTATATAATTACTATGTAATGATGATCATGTAGAATGAGTCGCATCACATCATGGAGACGGTATTCCGTACGTACGCACGAGTGATGATATCGTTCCTACGATCATGGAATTGTATTGGAGTATATGAATACTATTTCAGTATCAATATCACTTTATAATAATCATATATAGTTACTCATTACACCATTATACCCATCCTGGTAAGGTGATGGTGGAAAATAGATTACACCACGGCGTGGAGACGGTATTCCGTACGTACGCACGCGCGGTTATTTCATTTTTCCGTAGGATGGATAGATGGTGAATTAGGGTTGTTTCATATTTATAATAACATATCAGTATGTAAGTAATACTGATGATATTACTTTATCATGAAAAAACTAAAGAAGAAGAAGTTGAAGAAGAAATAAATTGAAAAGATTGGTAATGGATATTACCTCTTCTTTGAAAGGCCTCTTTGAATCCTCCACTTAGGGAACTAAGATTGGTCTTTGAAGAAGACCAGGACCTCTAGGATTATTCTAGGGAAGTGGAGAAGAGATTTTTTCAGGGGTTGGCCGAGCTTGAGTGCTCAAATTGGTGTGAGGAGGAGGGGGAGGAGGTGCCCTTTTATAAGGGAGGAGAGGGGCACCTTAGGAATATCTCAAAATATTATTTTATATTAAAGTCAAAATCGGTTTATAATGGTTCCAAAGGGTCTTATTTAGAAGGTAAAGTGGGGATGGGTCGAAATACTATCAACCAATATAATTTATACAAGTTTAGGTCATTATTTTAACCTTATCAATTAGATTTAACTCTAAGTTAAATAATTTATCTTTTACCGTGACTTTTGGTTTTCTTACACTATATGGTTAATACACTTACTATAACATTCCAAAAGAACCCCAAGTTGTTTATTATTAATATATATATCCTTATCTAAGTCATTTGGCCGAATCTTAGATTTCTAGGAATAAAATAACAATTAATAATATAATATTTGATTTAAAAACTATTTTGTGTCATTTTTGACACTATTTGATATAGGATTTTTTTGAAAGTCATAAAAGAAATATATGTTCGAAACAAGTTGATTAAATCAACAATAATATATCATATTAACCTAGAAAATTAGTGTAATTCATAAAAAGTCTCAAATTACATTTATTTGAGCATCTATAACATCAATTATGTTAACATTTTCTTAAAAGGGTAATTACTGCATCATCGTTGTGTCATAAATAAATTAATTTATTTAAAGTCTAAAAATTATAAATAAAATATAATTATGTAGGAAATATATTTATCTTTCTAATGAATATTTGTAGTCGAATTTATCGTATGTATAACCCCATATTAAAAATGTTTTAGTTATTAAACTTTGATTTTAACTATTTTAACTATTCATTAAATAAAATAATATTAAATGTCATAATCTAATCCAAGTGGATATAAATGGTAATATTATATTCATAAGGATGTTTTTGGTCGAATTACACTTATCCAATAGAATTAGGACATGTGTTAGGGTAATAGTAATATCATATTTACCCTTAGTTACCCTATTTACTATTAACCGCGGTAAAAAAAGTAAAAAGTTACTATTCACCAAAAAATTATTTTTATCTTATTGAACCACATTTTACTTTCTGATATCAACCATGTCTATCAGACTTTCGAAATTCCATTCACAGAAGCGGTAAAATTATGTTTTATGCAAAATTCAGTTTTTAACCTACCACTTAGTGGTTTCACTATTCATCAAAAATTGAAAGTTTTCAGAAAAATACCAAATTTCACCCTAGGCTAATTTCGGTATTCCGAATCCAAAAATGAAGTCCATTTTGAAAAATAAAATTTATAAAATTTCAAAAAGTGGTTATTACTATTCATACCGGCTAGTTTTAATAATATTTTAATAGCATATCGTTGTATAGTGAAACTCGGTATTGCGTACAACACAAGCTATCGAGGAAGGTCGCGATTGGGTGTAATGTAAGCCAAGCTAGTGTGTAGTGAATGATTCCTTTGATGATATATATATAACATAAAAACAAAATATTACTCATAAAAATCTTGGGTGTACAGTGTTACATTATTACCACCATAAATAAATTATGTCCTTGTATTTTATACATTTTCATGGAAATAATGATATTGATATTTGAAAATACTATTGTTGAAAACCCCACATCATAAATAGAGTTAATAACTCGTTTTCTTAATTATAGGGAAATTAAAATTCAAAGGTCACAAAAAAAACTCGGCTTTCATGTAGGGGAATGTTAGACATAACATAGACATGGATGGAAAAATAAAACTACAATGTTTTGGTGGAGAGTTATAGATAACATGTTTAAATGAAAGTTGTTGACCACAAAACCAAAAACCAGATGTGTTAATAATGTTCATTAACATCCTAAAAATATATGGTAATAGGAAAAAATTTGTTTGAAGACACTTTTCCATGATTTGAGATATTTTTTCACTCTCTAAGGATATAATTAAATATATATTTCTACAAAAAAATCTTATTCTTTGACTTTTCCTTGATCTTTTTGTACATCATCTCTTAGAACAAGTTTCATCATATGGTAAATTAAAACATTATCCTATTGAACCACATCCAAATTTTTACTTAAACCATCTCATAAATTGTTAGCCTTTCCGAAATATCAGGATCCAACACTTTAGAATCATTTCCATTGTTATTCATAGTGTCCAATTTACTATATCCATATCAATAATCTCTCTATCCAAACATCATTTTCTAAACATCAGGAACATTTCAAGGATTTTCTTCCATCAACCATGTTTTTTCCAAATAGTTTAACTTACTACTATATCACTTTTATTGGTACCATTCAATATATGATCTCAACTCTTTAATGAACACATACTGTAGAACAATCCTTATATTTTTCATAAATCATATGATGACAATATATTCAATAAAATAATGTTAAAATATATTTATTACTTCCAAATATATAAGTAAATTAGTCATTAAAATTCATCTGTGTGGATAACATTTGATTGAGAATAATCCATTAGCTTCTTCTATGGGTATATAATCTTTGTTCTTGGGGAATTCATTTTCATTTTTCCCCATATCATTTAATTTGAATAATATAACATTAGAAAATTATTTATTCCCTTTTCAATCCTGAGCATGGTGGTCTTTAAATCCACACATGAAGAAAAATAATATCTCTTTTAATAATGATCTATGGTGATTCCTTCCACAAGTATCACATGTTGGAGAATCCTTATTTTCCTTTTTCCATTTATCCACATTTTTCACTATTGTCTTAATCTTATCTTTCTTTCAACAGATTCCATAACAATTGGGGAATTATTTCCCTATCTTGAAAGTGCAAGAAACAACTGCATCATTTGAACCAAATTTTTGGGAAACTTGTGCGATGATTTCACTAGAAGATTTTCCCGCATATGTCTATAAGAGAAGAGTCCAACACTTGGGAAGAAATTATTTCACCACTTGGAGTTTGTAAATATATCTCTACCTCAAGGATTTTGGGATACGATTAAATAGTTCTAGAAAAATTTCATGTTTTAAAGGAATGCGTAGAACCAGAATCAAATAAGACCTTTTCCATTTTGAGTGAATAGGAAGTATACATTATACAACATCATTTTATGGATCCACTTTATCAGTAGTGATAGAATTGTCATTTCCTCGATCATTTGGATTTAGAGGCTCTAACTCTGATTTACCTTGAGGACTCGAGGGTTAGTGCACTAGATTTCATAGTACCCTTTGTTCCTACAATTATAGAATTGGACCATGGGTGGTGCTCTCCTTTCCCCCACCACATTGTCTGGATTCATCATGTCTTTTTGACATTCATGATATCAATGGCCTTCTCTCCCACACTTAAATCATTTTCCAATCCCCTTGAGCCAGTTCCCATGATGCCTCTTCCAATATTTTTGATATGTGGGTGGTTTTGTTTTCTTACCACCTTTCTCATTAAATCCTTCATCATGAAACTCTATCTTTTATTTCTTATCATCATTTCCATGGGACCATTATCTAAACTCCATCTCCACATTGAGAGTACATTGAACAATTTATTCATAACTCCCATAGTCTAAAATTTCTATAGCCTTTATAAGGTGTGGTTTAAATCCACTAATGAATCTATCAATTTGTCTATAATTATTGATAACAAAACCCAAAGAATACCTTGCAATCCTTGTGAATATTTCATCATAGGCCGTGAAAGATTCTCCTTCCTTTTTCTTCAGATCTATGCAATCTTTCTCCATATGGTTTCAAAGAGTTTGAGGAAAATACGTATTAATAAACAATATCTTAATGTCTTTACACTCCATATCTGCAATTTTTTCATTCAGTTTGGTGTTTTTAATCAACATCAACTATTGGTCATCATCTCAATATAGAGGATAAAGGGAATGATTCACATTCTCCATATCATAATATTGAATAAAAAAATATATTATCTATTTATTTGGCACACTGTTCTACGACTAGTGGATCATAAGATCCACAAAATTTTAGTGGTCATTGTCACATAAAACACTTGAAATCCAGTTAATCCCTCTTATGTGAAGGTAAACATTTCACATTATTATGGTTATTGTTAGTAACCTGAGAGAGATTAGTAATAATCACCATGAAAGTTTGAACTCCACCTCCAAAAGCATTGGGGATATCATTTGGGAAATTGTTTCATTATCCCATGCATGGTTTCTTGGCCGGGTTTCTCCAGTTTCCCACCGTTTTCTGAAATATAAATGGTTAGAACAAAATGTAATTCAATAAGTCACCAATAATTTATCCATTAATGAAATTAATTCTAAAGTAATATCTTATTAGACCCATTTATTTATAAAATATTAATGTGGGATTACATATACATATTCTCATACTAACAATTTTCACTAAGGTTCTCTAATCCTAATTCCCAAATTTACTAAACCGTTCTCTAATACCGACTACAACGACCCTTCTTTTTCTTACATTAATTGTGAATCATGTTAAATAAAAAAACGTAAAACCATTATACAACAAGGATACAAAGGTTTAGGGTCTTGGTAAAATTTGGACCATATAGAACATTTAAAAAATAAAACATAAATATTTATTTAATTTTTTCTTCTCTAGATTCTTATTGGTCCTCATGTTCTCCTTAGTAAAAGTAATCATTTGAGGATATAAATTAATGAAATGGGTGATATAAAATCCTAGTTAGAGGATAGATAATAACATTAATCAATATAATATGGGGTGATAATAATAATCATAATCATAACATAAGAATAGGATCATAATCATGGGAGGAATCATTGGGAAAGGGCTTAGAAGGTGGAAATGCATAAAAATTAAACATCATGGTCAAATACCAAACATAGTTGTGAACAATGATAGAATAATGTTCATCAATACTTCAATTTTTATCATGAGATTCATCACATTACCCAATTTTTTAGACCTATATATAATTCTGGACACACCAACCACATCATAACATTTAAATTTCACTATATAATTTTGGGCCCACCCATCACATCATAACATTTACATTATCATGCATGCCACACAGAACATATATCAATCATCGACATAATAATTTCATAAATAATAATTTCAAAAACATTGGATCATCAAATTAAATAGGAAATAACATACTTGATATAAGATTCATCAACCTTGAGAAAAGAAGAAACAATCTTGATAATTAAAAGGTGTGTTTTTTAATAAGAGTTCTTTTGGAGAATATTCTGTTAGTTAGAAACTCAATTAAAAAAGCATGTATATCCCATAAAATATATGATAATGATGAAGAAATGGTATATAAGGAACAATAATGTAATATCCATTCTAAAAATGGGGCAAAAGTGTGGAAACCCAAAGAAATGTAGTTGGGTTCGAGAATACCCCTTACCTTCTGTCCGAATGATTCACATTAATATCATGTATAATCAAATTAGATTAATTTGTTAAAAAAATATAGAACCATATATAAATAAATTATATTTATTATTGTAACAACCCATATTTCTCTAAAAATAAATAAAATTCATGGATCTTTGTTTTAAGTAGATATTTATAACTAGCCTTTAAAACATAATTTTTTTCCACTTCAATGTTTTGAATATCAAGAATCTGCCGTCTACAATTGTGTTCCGTATGTTATTTGGAGTCTATTGGAACCAAACTTTTTTGGTGAATAGTAAAATACCCTTATGAATCGTAATATTAATAGTAATATGACACTAATGAATAGTAAATTGTATTATTATTTCATTTTCTTAAGGCTTTAAGATAATGTCATCCTGATTAATATTTAAATGTGATACAAAAGAAGTTATAGTTTTTAAATAATTAATGTATGAATTAAGTATGATTTTATTTAAAAATTAAATTAAAATTATTTTTAAAATTATTTTCAAAAAATGGACTTCATTTTGAATCAAACACATCAATAAATAGTTAGGGTGAATTTTGGGAATTTTTCTGAAAAAACTGAATTTTCAGCAAATAGTAAAAATTGCAGTTTTTAGTTTTGGTGTGTTAATGACATCATTAATGATGTAATAATGTTGTCATAAATCTGGTCGACTATTTTATAGTTAGACAATATGTGAGATGTTTCATGTGGCTTATACCATGTGAAAATACCATGGGAAAGCCCATGGTTTTCCAAATACCACTCATGAGGTGTCCCTTGGAAATTATTAAAATATTTCTTTATTTTCTTATAAATACCAACCCATTCCATCATTAACTTCATTACCAATTCCTCATCAATGAATCTCTATCCTCTTTACCTTCCTAGTAGTCCTCCTGAGGTTTTATCAAACCCCCAAGGTCCCAACCTTCATGTTCTAAGTGTTACTCTACAAGGTTAGAAAATTCTCAATTTCTTTTTTTTCCATTCAAGTTCTCTTTTATGTGGTATAACTTTCATATTTCCATACCACATTCGGATTTCCTTCTTATTATTTATCAACTGTATATTGTGATTCATTTCTGGATGGGTGACCCCTATCCCCTCTCTTTTTAATATTTTTTAAAACCATGTTACGTAGTTGTTAGGCTACCAAATATTTGTAAGGGATTTCTCAATTATTATTTTATTTTCAGTTCCTTTATTTTATTATTATTTACTCATCTCTTCTTACCTAGGAGGCATGAAATATACTTAAATAATGTATATTATGGATGTTCTAAGGTTCCTGGATAATTCATCATCATTATTTTTCTCCTCTGACACTTATTCAAGGAATAAAAACATTGTCCGTGATCTGTCAAATTACCGATATCGTGGTTGATGAGATTTCAATTTTCATTACCTCTTTCAAGTCTGGTTATGAAACCATTTTTATGGATTAACCATGTTATAATATATGTATTATATATCAAACACGGTTCTATAATTCTTTCTAACCAATGGATTTAATTTATAAAACAAAATGAGGTTGTTATTATCAAATCACCACTAAAATGTTCTAAACGGTCACCATTAATGGTTTAACTTATGAATCATCCTAATTTAACAATTCAAAAATGATAAATGGTATAAATTATGGTAATGGAAATATTTAAATACTACTCCATTTCAATTTTGGAGTTTCACTTCCAATATACAAGAACATCCACCATAAACCAATCATGTAAATCATGTTAAGAACTCACCCAAAAATATTGAAAGGAGCAAAATACTAACAATTAAAGGGTGAAATGATGTTATTAAATGATAATATAATATGTTATACAAATAATTGTTTTTTGAAAATACTAATAACACTCTTTTAACCATTATACGGGATGTTTAAACAAGTTTGAAGTAAGAAAAACCCGAGGTAGGGGAATTCTTAACCAGATTTCCCTTCTTTGGGTTAACCTTATACTTCATTATTTATGTGCTATTTAAGTTTTTTGTGTGATGGTTTCCGTTTATATTTTGTTTTATTATGTTTAATTACAGTATATATACATATTCCATCAACTCTATTAAGTCTCTCCTCAATTTTATGATATTTATAAGGGGCTTTTCTTTAAAAATCATCTTTTTAAATTCGGTTTTATGAAATTCCAAAGCAATGTTTTTATGGAATTATTCATGTTGTATGATTATGTTTTGGTTCTTTGGAATTATTTATGATGATTTATGGGACCTATATCTCCTTCCAATTCATTGGGTATGTGTTTGTTGGAGGTCGGTCATATGGTTACTCCAAGTGTAACTGTGATGGTTACACAAATTGTAAGATAGCTGTGGGGGTTAGAAATTATAAGGTAGCCGAGATGGTTATAAGATTATGTAAGTAATTCCACAAGATACTCTATGATTATATTTATGTTATCATTTTTTGTGTTTATCTTTTGTAAATCTCATGTTACACAAAGTAAGTATATATGGGTGACAAGAATATCATTTCTAAATGCTTTCATACGTTACGAGTATTCATAGACTAATGTGATCTTTCATTCATTTCCCTTCCCTTACTGAGATTTTGTGCTCATCCCATGTTTTTAAATGAATTTCACAGGTTAATTGATGTGTAAGACAAGGAAGGAAGCCATGATAAATGTTGAGGAATTTTCAAGGATTCATGTTTAAGTTTTAATGTTTTATATTTTGAAAAAAATGGAAACTATTTTGCTGGTATCCACTCTATAGTAATGTGTAATGTTATAAATGTATTCTCCCAATTCTCTAAATATCTAAACATTAAAAGATACTAAATGTAAAAGGAAGAGTTTTCTTGAATAAATTCAAGATTATGTATGTAATAAGGCTGGGTCCTTATAGTTGGCATCAAAGGATGGTTTAGATAACTTTAGGGGTTAGGATGACGTTAAAAGAATACCATAAATGATTTTCACCCTTTGTTTGATTTGAAATGTTATAGCATTTAAAGATTACCATATTTCTTCATCTATGATAAGTTTTTTCATAATGGTTTTCCGCAGAAGGAATAGGGATGCTGAAGAGGAGAGGCACTGACAGAATTACATCCTTCCGGATCTACAACCCAGAATGGTTGGGATTGGAACTGAGTAGTTTGTTTTGGAGTGGATACTCAAGAGGGGGGTGAATTGAGTTCCAATTAAAATTTCTGTTAAAATATTGTCTATTTAAAATCCCCCAATTTATAAAACAAGTTAAATTGTAGTGAATTTATACATATTATAAATGTTCACTTAGATTCTCAATGATTGATTAGGTCTCAGTTAATTTAACCACAACATTAAAATGACTTTTGAAAATAATCTACTGATTTACAATAAGTGTAAACACTTGCTAATTTAACTATCAAAGTAACTTTAAAATGGTTTTTTATTTCAAAGTAATAGCAGAGGAATATAAAAGATATATGTAGTATACTTTAAACTTAAACTAAAGATGCACAACATATATAATAAGAGTTTCAATCTCAAGCCGAGACTTAGTCCTCTCAAATTTATATATATTTGATCCACACCCGGGATCGGGGTTAACAACAGTTTAAAAAACTGTCTAGGCCACGCAAGGACATCTACCACTGTTCTTTGTGGGAAAAAAATAAAGAACATTCCACACAAGGACCTCTTCCACAGTTGACGTGGGTAAAAAAGAGTTAAGAGTTTTGGAGTGAGGATTTCGATATCCTCCAGTTCAGTGCAGGAGACAGTGTGTGTGTGTGAGATATACAGAGTACACCACACTGCTCGACAGTAAATAAAAAAATCACTTAGAGATAACATATAAGATTTTAAAAAGCTCTAGTGATTAGCAATGCAGCTCTGGACTCGTTGGATTCAGCAGAACTACTTCTGAGACCTTCTCTGTTTTTTCTATTCAAAAAAGGAGTGTCATAGTTCATCTTGTGTTCTTGTGTTCTTAAGAGGTGATGGATTGTACTCATGAGAGTTCTTTTTAAGTTCTGCAATCTCTCTTTCGTGCTCAGGATTTTTCTTCTAGTTTTGCACAGTGCACTCCGGTTTCTTGAGTTGTCGTGCGTATGTAAGTTCTTCTCATTGTATATTCACACACTTTATCTCGTGTACTACAGCTCAATATTCCTTATATTCCATGAGATTTTCCAATAGGAAATGTTTCCCTTTTCATAGGTATGAGATACGGATTCATGAAATACCAACACATATCATTAAATATCATTAATTACATTAAAACCATCAAATATGACCGTTAGAATTATTTAAATAATATTGACAAAATGTTAAGAAACGGTGTCATAGTGATCATGTAAACGGTGTCTTCTTCACGGTATATGCTCCACGTTATGTGATTCACTGTGTCTACATGTCACGATGTCTATCTCACAGTGTCTCGGCCACGGTGTGTCCTTCACGGTGTCTGGGTCACGGTTTGTCATTCATGGTGTTTGGGTCACGATGTATCCGTCACGGTGTCTGGGTCATGGTTTGTCCTTCACGGTGTCTGGGTCACCATTTTTCCATCACTGTGTCTGGGTCATGGTGTATCCGTCATGGTGTCTGGGTCACGGTTTGTCCTTCACAGTGTCTGTCTGACTCTGACTGTTTCTTGTACACAGTCTGTCTTACTGTGTCAAACATCATGGTGTCTCTATACTTAGACAAATATCTGTATTTAGAATTAGCCAGTAATATGCAGAATATGGATTAATCTTAACCATTAGAGAGTAAGAGAACTTGAATCATAAATATAAAGGCTTGATAATATAAGTGAGATTGGTGATCATGTATAAGACTTGTAAATAATAAAGCGAGTAATTAACATCAATAAGACTTGCTATTATTAAAACATGATGTGTAGTTATTATTGAGATTGGAGAGCATTAACACGATGGTCAATTAAGATTGACATTAATTAATTTTAATAGGATTTGTGATCATTAAAACATGATTAAAACATGAGGAGTCCAACAATCTCCCCCTTTTTGATGATCAAAAACCATGTATAGGTAAAAATATAAATGAAATGAAACATTAAAGAAAATAGCAGGCTCGAAAATTAGAATACTAATACATGTAATTTCAATTTTACATGTTTCTACCCCTTTTAGGATTCTGAAAAAGAAGAGAAAATGATGTAAAACACTGCATTTTTCATTAAAAAAGTTCAGAATAAAACATAAATGAGAAATACAAACAGTAAAAAACAAATGACATCCCATCAAAAAAGAAAACAGTCCCTGGACTCTTCAGGGAGACTCCTTTTCCTTGCCTTTATTAGCAGTAGGAGCTAGTGCTGATGTAGAGGAAGGCACAAATGTGGTAGACAAGGAGGTTAAGGGTAGACCTTCAAAAATGGATGGAGCCAAATTAGGAGCAGTAGAAGATCTAGGCTGCGGTTGGTCAAGAATGACTGGCCGGATCTGAGAAAGAGCTTGGCAGACTGTCATGGAAGTTGAGGCATGGGTACGTAGAACAGGTCTAAGGGGTGCAGCAGCTAGAGAAACTATAGCAGTACTCTGCACAAGAAGATACAACTTCAAAAGATTTATGAAATCAGTAATTATTTCACCACCATATTGCATAGATTTTTCAAAATCGTCCTTATTCTCCATGAATTTGTCCAACAATCTGGTGAACTCTATAAGCTTCTTAACTTTAGATTTAAAAGCTTGAGTTACCGGAGGGATTCTCAGATTATCTACAAGATATCTAAAGTGATCTGTCATATCACTTATAGAGAAAATACGGTTGATATAGACATCAATCTTCTTGGTGATATCTTGTTTAGCATCACTGGAAATATTTTAATTAATCCTAACCATGTCCAATGCTCGATCACTGTTCTTAACCACTTCTGACAAAGAAGACAGATCCAAAGGAGGAATAGAAGGTTCTCCAGATGAAGGAGAAGCCTTGACAGCTTCAGTTAGAACATTGAGCTGTTTCAGAACTTTTTGCAGGCATCCAGTGTATTCATCTGTGAGCTAATTCAGATTTTCTATTAGCTCCCTCATGCATTCCATCCTTTTTGTGTGTCTTTTTCCAATCATCTCATCAAAAGACAGTAGATATGTATGAAATTGAGACACAATCTCTCTAGAAAGGGTGGAATCAGTTGGCTCAGGAGAAGCAACAACAGGTGCAGGGGAAGAAACAGGAGCAGGCTCTGATTTTAAAGACATCTCATTCTACAAGTTTGCTACCATATTTTTCAGGTTTGCAACATCAGCACTCAGTAGCTTCTTTTATACTCTGACTTATGGAATTTCTCGGATCATCCTTGGTTGAATATGCAATATAATATTTTACAAGATAATTGATGCATCTTCATGACTCAGTTGAGTTACTGGACGAGGTTGAGTGAATATGATCTTCTCAACTCCATCTAAAAGACTCTCTACAAAGACTTCCAGATCATCTTTAGTTACAAATGAGTTTTTCTCGAGTAAGAGTGCAGGTAAAGGTAGTGGAGAAGGTTCTGGTTGCTATTCATAGTCATCTTCAGAATCAGATTCCGATTCAGATTGAGAAAGGGGCTCTAGTTCTGGTTCTGGTTGAGCTACAGACTTTAGTTGAAACACAGAAGAGAGATCCATTCCAGTTTTAGTCACTTGATGTGACTCATTCACATCATAAAATCTTGGGAAAACGCATCGAGTGTACATAGAGTATGACTCATCACCAGGTTCAGATTCAGATTCAACAGACTTGGCTGGACTAGTCTCACGGTTTTGAGGTTCCTCCCCCTTAAATATTCATCCATTTTAGAGACTATAAGCTCAACAACATGGTCAAGATCCACAGGATCATCTCTAATCTCTTCAAGAAACTCTTTCCTTGCAAGCTGAAAGGAAATTTCCATCCACTCTTCAGCAGAGGGAATTATCTCAGGAACTGAGTGTTCCACAGGCAGTGCTTCCAGATTGGCTTTCTGTAGAGACCCGAATCTTGACGTACATCGACATTACATTACTTTTGCGGAATACTTAATACATAACAAAAATAGACACATAAGTACCGTAATAGTTTAGTGTCTTTGGAAACTCAGAATATAAACTTCTAATCCTGTTGAAAGATCTTCAACATATGCCATATCGATCTTCCACATTTTTTCACCTAAAAACTTTCTTTATATCCTGGGGAAAAGAAAACATATAAAGGGTGAGCTCAAATGATCAGTAAGGGTAAGCATGGATAAAATAAAACAAATCATATATATTTGAGCTTAAAAACATGAACATAATGTTTAAACATCAAAATCTTGGGCAATGACATAAAACATTGAAGTATGTAAGGCATAGATCATAAAGAAACATTAAGCATGATAAAATAACATGGGAGTAAAACATGTAATTGTGGAAACCATTCTGCACATGTCATGATTTCCATAGTAGCCAAGGCATTGCTACCAAGTACATCTTACTGGAAAAAGTCCCTTTCTGAAATGAGTTCACTCCTCGTTTCAGTCCTGTAACACTGAACCGGATTAAATTACCGTTCCAGCCATGTCTATCTCATGAGAAATAAATATTTACCCAATGCATTGGAGGGAGATATAGGTCCCACACATCTCATAATGAAATCATTCTTACTTGTGCCACAAAATAAACATGCATCATTCATAATAACCCAATAAATAAAATGGGTTTCATAAACATCATCCCATCATCACATATTCCATAAAAAAGAAATGGATATCATTTCGTAATAAGAAAAGTGAAACCCTGTAAATCATAGAGACATGAGACTTGAAACATACACATATGAAATAATGTCATCTTAGATGGAAAATGGTTTTGATAAAACATTTGAAATGAATTCTTGATGAAAATATCATTTCTTCTTCAAAATCAATTTCTTTTCACAAAACATCATGCAATTTTAAAAGAAAAATATTTTTTTGAAAATAGTCATGAAATCTTTAGGAGGAAGCTTCATGAAAATAAGGCTTTATAAAACCGTAAAAATATGTTCGTGCCGTATAAGTTAAAAAACATTCTTCTCCTACTTTTGTTGGAAAAGTCAAAAAAGCACCTCGTATCGTAAAAAAAAGAATGATTCCTTACATACAATGTAGTAAAAGTCAAAATAGGGTAAAAATGACTTTAAACATACATGAAAACATTTTTATAAAACTTGGACATGGATGATATATATAACCCCAGTAAATACTTACTTATAAGCAATCTCGGAAAAAAAATGAGACTTGCAAAATTATCCCTCACCTTAGGTACGATATGCTTAGTACATTTCCGAACCTCCTGTATAATGATTTAAATAATGTCATTGAATTATTACAGAATCATATTCATTATTATGATATCATATATGGTTCACTTATAAGTTTATATTACCCGTTCTTTTGTAAGTTCCATGTTAAAGTAGCATTTTGGGTTAAATCGTTTTATTTATCGTACGTGTTTGGACTTGTTATTCTTGATATTATTACTTATATCCTGATTTACTTAATTGAATAATTTAAAACATTATTTACATGTAATATATATTTTAGAATATATATATATATATATATGATAGATCGATTAAATGAAATGAAATACACCGTTCATGGAGACGGTAGGCCGTACGTACGCATGAACGCTGTTTTCGTTTCCCTAATGAATTGAATGAAATTAAGTAGATGACATACATATACACACACATAAATCCAGTATCATTATTATTTCATATATTTCATGATTACTTATTATATATACTTTGTAATCATTCATGAATGGTTAACATTGAGAATGAATCTCATCGCGTCGTGGAGACGGTAGTCCGTACGTATGCAGGAGCGACGATATCATTCCAATGATCATGGAAGTGTATTGGAGTGTATGTATATTATTTCAGAATCAATATCACTTTACAATAATCATATATAGTTATTATTTACACCATTACACCAATCCATTTAAGGTGGTGGTGGAAAATAGATTACACCACGACGTGGAGATGGTAATCCGTACGTACGCACGCGCGATGATTTCTTTTTCCATAGGATGTATAGATGGTGAAATAGGGTTGTTTAATACTTATAATAACATGTCATTATACTATTGATACTGATTTTATTACTTCATAATGATACAACTAAAGAAGAAGAAGTGGAAGAAGAAATAAAGTTGAATGAATCGGTAACTGACATTATCTCTTCTTTGAAGCGCCTCTTTGAGACCTCCTATTAGGGAACCAAAATTGGTCTTTGAATAAGACCAAGACCCCTAGGATGTTTCTAGAGAAGTGGATAAGATAATTTCTCCAGGTTCGGCCGATCTTGAAGGCTCAAAGTTGTGTGAGGAAGAGAGGGAGGAGGTGCCCTTTTTATAAAGGAGGAGAGGGGCACCTTTCGAATAACTAAAAATATTATTTTATTATAAAGAAATATTCGGTTTTAAATAGCTCCAAATTGATTTATTTCGAAGATAAGGTGGGTATGGGTCGAAATAATCTCATCCAAGAGAATTTGGACAATTTTAGGTTACTATTTTAACCTTATCATTTCGATTTAACTTTAAGTTAGATAATTTTACTTTTACCGTCTCTTTTTGTTTTCTTACACTATAAGGTCAAAAAACTTACCATAACAATCCAAACGGACCACAAGTTGTTTATTTTTAATATATATAACCTTATATAAGTCGTTTGGCCGATCCTTATATTTTTAGAAATAAAATAACAATTAATAATATAATATTTGTTTTAAATACTATTTTATGTCAATTTTGACACTATTTGGTAATTGATTTTTGTGAAAATCATAAATGAAAGATTAGTTCGAAAAGGGTTAATTAAATCAATACTAACATGGCATAGTAACTTAGAAAATTATTTTAATTCATAAAAAGTCTCAAATTTCATTTATTTCTGTATTTATAACATCAATTATGTCAATATTTCATTAATAATATAATTACTGCTTCATCATTGTGTCATAAATAATTTAAATTATTTAAAGAATAAAAATTATAAATAAAATACCATAATTTAGGAAATATTTTTATCTTACTAATGAATATTTATAGTCGAATTTATCTTATTTATAACCCTATATTAAAAATTATTTACTTATTAAACTTTGATTTTAACTATTTTAACCCTTCTTTAAATAAATTAATAATAAATGTCCTAATCTAATCAAAGTGGGCCTAAATGGTCATATTTTATTCCTAAGGTTGTTTTTGGTCGAATTACACTTATCCAATATAATTAGGACATGTGTTAGGGTAATAATAATATCATTTTTACCCTTAATTACCCTATTTACTTATAACCGTGGTAAAAAAAGTAAAAAGTTACTATTCAACAAAAATTATTTTTATCTCATTGAACCACCTTTTACATACTGACATCAACCGTGTCTCTTGGATTTTTTACGTTCCACTCACAGAAGTAGTAAAATCAAGTTTTATGTAAATTTGCAAATTCTCCTAGGAGGTGGGTAAAAGACGGTCAAAAGTTCAATAAAATTTTTATATATCTAAAATTATTATAAAATGACTCCAATGAATTACATTGAACTTATATAGGTATTATGTATAAATTTTTACCTAAAATAAATTTAAACAAAATAAATAATTATTTAAATAAAAAGTCAGTTTTTAAATAGTAACCTAGTGTTTTCACTATTCATCAAAAACTGAAAGGTTTCAGAAAAATACCAAAATTTCACCCTAGGATAATTTCGATATTATGAATTTAAAAATGAAGTCCATTTTGAAAAATAAAATTTATAAAATTTCAAAAAGTGGTTATTACTATTCAAGATGGCTAGTTCGTAATAATATTATAATAATATCTTGTTTAGTGAAACTCGGTATTGCGTACTACACACGCTATCGAGGAAGGTCGCGATTGTGTGTAATGTAATCCAAGTTAGGGTAGTGTGTAGTGCAAGACTTATTTGCATATAATATAATCCAACCATATTTCATTTATACATTGGATATATATATATATATCTATACACTCAATGTTGCGTAGAATGAATATTATCAAACGAACATGAAATTTTGTGTAACACAGTCTAAGAATAGTGTTCTGTATACTGAAAGCTAATACGGTGTTGTGTATAGCACAAGATAATCTTGTTGTAGCATAAAACACATAACATCAAATAAATTAAAAAGAATACTTATCATAAAACATCAGGTTGTTACATTATACCCCCCTTAAAATGAATTTCGCCCTCAAAATTCATCGGGGTTATACATGGTTTTATACTTGAAAGTTTCTTTAATAGAAACCCACATCGTAAAAAGGAACACCAAAAACAATATTTAAAAACTCAAGTATGAAACATAACGGTTACCCAAATTAACTAATCACTGGGTTTCCACATAGGAGAACATAGGTGAAAATATGGATATGGAAGAGAAACTAACCATCATGTTCTGATGGATAGTGGTATTGAACATGGCTATGAAAAAAAATCCAACAATCACAAAGCCATAGATTAGTTATGATCTAAGGTACCATCTGATTCATAGTATATAAGGGAACTAGGACAAAATTTTTGGTTTTTAAGATCATTTCCCTAATCTTGATGAATTAAAAGAAATACTTACATGATTTTGGTACAATTTCACTTTTGTTCATGAATTGAACCATTTACACTTCATCCCTTAAAAAAATGAAGTTGAATTTGTTATTTGTGATGTGTTAGCAGATCATGTGATGGAATGATGGGTCATTCCATCTATTTCAAACAAAAGGTTAGAAAAAGTTATAAGTCCATCTTATGGTTAGATTAATCGTATATGGTTCCAAAAATGAACTTATACTTCATATATCATACCGCTTAATAAAATAAAACTAGTTTCTACAAACCAGGGACTTACTGTAGGCCAGTGGTAGGTGATAAAGTCCAGTCGCATTTCGGTTGTGGGTTATATTCCCACAGCATTGTCCGAAGAGATGGGCTGTCACCCATCCTACAGGTTGTCCTTTTTCTAAAACTACATTACTATAACATCCCATCAATAATATCGAAAAAACTTCTATCCTTAAACAATAGTAACTTATATCCAATATAATTCATTCCAATATTTAGGCTTATCCATAATGCTGAAGTCCACTCTAACAATATAGTGAAAATGATTACCAGAGATTTCACATAACAAGCATGTTAATACCATCATTGATCCCCATATATCATAAGATATGTCTTGTCGGTCACATTCCAAACATTCGAAGGCCTTAATCATGTATTCTTTGGAAAAATGAATACCCATTGAATATTAGTAAAAACATGAGTGTTGTCAAAAGTTAACTCTTTCCACATACCAAAACCCCAAAATTCTATATACTCAATCCATTATATAACTATTAACTTATATCAGTCATGAGCCCATGAAGACTGTCAAAAATTTCATTTTCTCCTTATCCCTTCATTATGGGCATATCATCTTCTTTCCAAAAATATCTCAATCACTTTCCATGGTTACCGGTACCATAAAATTATTGAAAACCACAATAGACCAATACATAAATATTCCAATATTACATGATACTATATACAACATTATTTTGGAATCCCATTACATAAACAATTAATCATTCCACCACATCGTTGTCAATAGTGATCACATTTTACTACCCTTTGTCCATTTCCTTAAGTTTTTGCTCATGTCGATCATTATTAACCCTTGAATTAGGGCATTGATTAGCATAATGCCCCATTTCATTACACTTGAAGCACAGAAGTGTTGGTGGTTCGTTCTCTGCAGTCTTTTCTTTATTCACGCAATTAGCAACCCTTTTTCCATTACTTCGACACTCAGCTACTTGATGACCTTCTTTTCCACACTTAAAACATTTTCCAGTCCCTTTAATACAATCTCCACCATGCTTTTTTCCACACTTTGAACATAAGGAAACATTCATATTATTTTCACCATTATTATGAGATTTCTCCTTTAACTCCATCTTTTGTTTCTTGTCAAAACCATGAGATGGATATGTAACACCAACTTCCATTTCTACCTTGATAGCACAACACACAATTTCTTCATAGCTACTGAAGTCTCTTATAGCTAATTCCCTTCGAAGATTTGGTTTTAAGCCACTGAATAATCGATCAACTTTACTTTCTGGCTGGATGATAAAGCCAGATGCATACCTTGCAAGCCTTGTAAAATTCACTTCGTATATACCAACAGATTCTTCATCCTATTGCTTTAGTTCAAGAAACTCCTTCTTCGTCTTTGTTCGAAGAATACAAGGGAAGTACTTATTGAAAAATATGTTCTTGAACTCATCCCATTCCATGGACTCAATTTCATCTCTTCGCCTCGTATTATTGATAGGATTCCACCATTGATCAGCTTCACCTTCCAAATGATATACTGATAAGATGAATTTATCATGTTCATAACATTGAAGAACTGAAAATATCTAATCAGTGGTACTAATCTATTGAGCTGCAACAAGTGGATCAGATGACCCACTGAAAGAAGTTGGACGTTGCCTTATGAAGGACTCAATAGAATATTGTTCCCTTCTCTGCTCATTTGGATGTCCAGAATGATTCATAGCGTCTGTAAGTACAACAGTAAGATTTTTCACTCCATCTCCCTTAACATTTGTTATTTCAGGAGGACAATCATTTCATTGTCCATTACATTGATCAACATTGTTCCTTCGGGTTCCAGCCATCGTCTAAAACCCAAAAATAATAGTGTTAGAGGCAAAAATCATGCTAGGGAAAAAAAATAATAAAGGGGGAGTACCTTCAATATCTAACATCTTAGGTTAAATTATAAGATCGTTACTATAGTTCTAGGACAATATCTTATATGTATACTTATCCTTAGGGACATCCCTAGACATACCTTAGAAATAACTCTAGGGATCTCTCTAACATTTTGGCATCCTAGTTTCCAAAGGTTGACTAAACCTTTCCTCTGATACCCACTGTAGACACCCAAATCTTGACGTACATGGACATTACATTACTTTTGAAGAATACTTAATACATAACAAAAACAGACACACAAGGACTGTAATAGTTTAGTGTCTTTGGAAACTCGGAATATAAACATCTAATCCTATTGAAAGATCTTCAACATCTCCCATATCGATCTTCCCCATTTTTTATATAAAACCTTTCTTTATATCCTGGGGAAAAGAAAACATATAAAGGGTGATCTCAAATGCTCATTAAGGATAAGCATGGATAAAATAAAACAAATCATATACATTTGAGCTTAAAAACATGAGCATAATGTTTAAACATCAAAAGCTTGATCAATGACATAAAACATGGAAGTACGTAAGGCATAGATCATAAAGAAAAATTATGCATGATAAAATATCATGCGAGTAAAACATGTAATTGTGGAAACCATTCAGCACATGTCATGATTTCCATATTATCCAAGGAATTTCTTCCAGGACCATCTTAGTGGACAAATCCCCTTTCTGAAACGAGTTCACTCCTCGTTTCAGTCCTGTAACACTGAACCGGATTAACTTACCATTCCAGCCATGTCTATATCATGAGATATAAATCTTTACCCAATGCATTGGAGGGAGATATAGGCCCCACCAATCTCATAATGAAATCATTCTTACTTGTGCCACAAAATAAACATACATCATTCATAATAACCCAATAAATAAAATGGGATTCATAAACATCATCCCATCATCACATATTCCATATAAAAGAAATGGATATCATTTCATAATAAGAAAAGTGATACCATGTAAATCATAGAGACATGATACTTGAAACAGACACATATGAAATAATGTCATCTTAGATGGAAAATGGTTTTGATAAAACATTTGAAATGAATTCTTGAGGAAAATATCCTTTCTTCTTCAAAATAAATTTCTTTTCACAAAACATCATGCAATTTTAAAAGAAAAATATTTTGTTGAAAATAGTAATGAAATCTTTTGAAGTAAGCTTCATGAAAATAAGGCTTTATAAAACCGTAAAAATCTGTTCGTGCCGTATAAGTTAAAAAAACATTCTTCTCGTACTTTTTCCGGAAAAGTCAACAAAGTACCTCGTATCGTAAACAAAAGAACAATTCCTTACATACCATGTAGTAAAAGTCAAAAAAGGTTAAAAAGGACTTTAAACATACATGAAAACATTTTTGTAAAACTTGTACATGGATGATATATATAACCCCAGTAAATACTTATGTATAAGGAATCTCGGATAAAAATGAGACTTGCAAAATTAACCCTTACCTTAGGTTTGATATGCTTAGTACGTTTCTGAACCTCCTATATAATGATTTAAATAATGTCATTGACTTATTACAGAATCATATTTATTGTTGTGATATCATATACGGTTCACTTATGACTTTATATTACCCGTTCTTTTGTAAGTTCCATGTTAAAGCAGCGTTTTGGGTTAAATCGTTTTATTTATCGTACGTGATTGGACTTGTTGTTCTTGATATTATTACTTATATCCTGATTTACTTAATTCCAGAATGTAAAAAATGATTTACATATAATATATATTTTAGTGTATACATACATATATATATATATGATATATCGATTAAATGAAATTAAATACACCGTTCATGGAGACGGTAGGTCGTACGTACGCATGAACGCTGTTTTCGTTTTCCTATTGAATTGAATGAAATTAAGTAGATGAAATACATATATATACACATAAATCCAGTATCATTATTATTTCATATTTTTCATTATTAATTATTGTATATATATTTTAATCATTCATGAATGGTTAACATGGAGAATGAATCTCATCGCGTCGTGGAGACGGTAGTCTGTATGTACGCACGAGCGATGATATCATTCCCATGATCGTGGAATTGTATTGGAGTGTAAGTATATTATTTTAGAATCAATATCACTTTACAATAATCATATATAGTTATTTTTTACACCATTATACCCATCCAAGTAAGGTGGTGGTGGAAAATAGATTACACCACGGCGTGGAGACGTTATTCCGTACATATGCACGCGCGGTGATTTCATTTTCCATAGGATGGATAGATGGTGAAATATGTTTGTTTCATACTTATAATAACATATCAGTATATGAGTGATACTGATGTTATTACATCATAATGAAACAACTAAAGAAGAAGAAGTGGAAGAAGAAATAAAGTTGAAAGAATCGGTAACGGACATTACCTCTTCTTTGAAGCGCCTCTTTGAGACCTCCTCTTAGGGCACCAAAATTGGTCTTTAAAGAAGACTAGGACCTCTAGGATGTTTCTAGGGAAGTGGATAATATAATTTGGCAGGGGTTGGCCGATCTTTAAGGCTCAAATTTTTGTGAGTAAGAGAGGGAGGAGGTTCCCTTTTTATAAGGGAGGAGAGGGGCACCTTTGGAATAACTAAAAATATTATTTTATTATAAAGACATATTCGGTTTTAAATATCTCCAAATTTATTTATTTATAAGCTAAGGTGGGGATGGTTCTAAATCCTCTCATCTAATTGAATTTGGAGAATTTTAGGTTACTATTTTAACCTTATCATTTAGATTTAACTTTAAGATAGATAATTTTACTTTTACCGCGTCTTTTTGTTTTCTTACACTATAAGGTTAACAAACATACCATAACAAGCCAAACAAACCCCAAGTTGTTTATTATTAATATATATAACCTTATATAAGTCATTTGTCCGAACCTTAGATTGTTAGAAATGAAATAACAATTAATAATATAATATTTGTTTTAAAAACTATTTTAGGTCAATTTTGACACTATTTGGTAATTTATTTTTGTGAAAATCATAACAGAATGATTAGTTCGACAAAAGTTAATTAAACTAATACTAACATGTCATATTAACTTAGAAAATTATTTTAATTCATAAAAAGTCTCAAATTACATTTATTTGGGTATTTATAACATCAATTATGTCAATATTTCATTAATAATATAATTATTGCATCATCATTGTGTCATAAATAAATTAAATTATTTAAAGTCTAAAAATTACAAATAAAATACCATTAGGTAGGAAATCTTTTTAGTTTTCTAATGAATATTTATAGTCGAATTTATCTTATGTATAACCCTATATTAAAAATTATATACTTATTAAACATTGATTTTAACTATTTTAACCCTTCTTTGAAGAAATTAATAATAAATGTCCTAATCTAATCCAAGTGGGCCTAAATGGTCATATTTTATTCCTAAGGTTTGTTTTGGTCGAATTACACTTATCCAATAGAATTATGACATGTGTTAGGGTAATAATAATATCATTTTTATCCTTAATTACCCTATTTACTTTTAACCGTGGTAAAAAAAGTAAAAAGTTACTATTCACTAAAAATTATTTTTATCTCATTGAACCACATTTTACATACTAACATCAACTATGTCTCTTGGATTTTTTAAATTCCACTCACAGAAGCGGTAAAATTATATTTTATGTAAATTTGCCAATTCTCCTAGGAGGTGGGTAAAAGACGGTCAAAAGTTCAATAAAATTTTTATATATCTAAAATTATTATAAAATTAATCCAATGAATTACACTAAACTTATATAGGTATTATGTATCAATTTTGACCAAAAATAAATTTAAACAAAATAAATAATTATTTAAATAAAAAGTTGGTTTTTAAATAGTAACCTAGTGTTTTCACTATTCATCAAAAATTGAAAGTTTTCAGAAAAATACCAAAATTTCACCCTAGGCTAATTTCGAAATTATGAATTCAAAAATTAATTCTATTTTGAAAAATAAAATTTATAAAATTTCAAAAAGTGGTTATTACTATTCAAAATTTCTAGTTCATAATAATATTATAATAACATCTCGTTTAGTGAAACTCGGTATTGCATATTACACACGCTAACGAGGAACGTCATGATTGCATGTAATGTAATCCAAGTTATGGTTGCATGTAGTGAAAGACTCCTTTGTGGTTTCGTATAATATAATCCAACCATATTTCATTTATACATTGGATATATATATATATATATATATATATATATATATATATATCTATACACTCAATGTTGCGTAGAATGACTATTATCAAACGAACTTGAAATTGTGTGTAACATAATCTAAGAATAGTGTTGCGTATACCGAAAGTTAATACGGTGTTGTGTATAGAACAAGATAATCCTGTTGTATCATAAAACACATAAAATTAAATAAATTAAAAAGAATACTTATCGTAAAATATTGGGTTGTTACATTCTACCCCCCTTAAAATGAATTTCGCCCTCGAAATTCGTCGGGGTTATACATGGTTTTCTACTTGAAAGTTTCTTTAATAGAAACCCACATCATAAAAAGGAACACCAAAACCAATCATTAAAAACTAAATTATGAAACATAACAGTTACCCATGTTAACTAATCACTCGGTTTCCACATAGGAGAACATAGTTGAAAATATGGACATGGAAGAGAAACCTAACCATCATGTTCTGATGGAGAGTGGTAGATAACATGGCTATGAAAAAAAATCCAACAATCACAGAGTCATAAATTTGTGATGATCTAAGGTACCATCTAATTCATAGGATATAAGGGAACTAGGACAACATTTTTGGTTTTCAAGATCATTTCCCTAAAGTTGATGAATTAAAAGAAATACTTACATGATTCTGGTACAATTTCACTGTTGTTCGTGAATTGAACCATTTCCACTTCATCCCTTAAATAAATGAAGTTGAATTTGTTATTCGTGATGTGTTAGCAGATCATGTGATGGAATGATGGGTCATTCTATCTGTTTCAAACAAAACGTTAGCAAAAGTTATAATTCCATCTTATGGTTAGATTAATCATATATGGTTCCAAAAATGAACTTATACTTCATATATCATACCACTTAATAAAATAAAACTAGTTTCTACGAACCAGGGACTTACTGTAGGCCAGTGGCAGGCGATAAAGGCCAGTCGCATTTCGGTTGGGGGTTAGATTCCCACAGCCTTGTCCGACACGATGGGCTTTCACCCATCCTACAGGTTGTCCTTTTTCTAAAACTACATTACTATAACATCCCATCAATAATATCGAAAAAACTTCTATCCTTAAACAATACTAACTTATGTACAACATAATTCATTCCAATCTTTAGGCTTATCCATAATACTGCAGTCCACTCTCATAATATAGTGAAAACGATTACCATAGATTTCATATAACAGGCATGTTAATACCATCGTTGATCCCCATATATCGTAAGATATGTCTTGTTGGTCACATTCCAAACATTAGAAGGCCTTAATCATGTATTCTCTTGAAAAATTAATACCCATTGAATCTTATTAAAAACATGAGTGTTGTCAAAAGTTAACTCTTTCCACATACCAAAACCCCAAAATTCTATATACTCAAACCATGATATAAATATAACCTTATATCAGTCATGAGCCCATGAATACTATCAAACATTTCATTTTCTCCTTATCCCTTCATTATGTGGATATTGTCTTCTTTCCAAAAATATCTCAATCACTTTCCATGGTTACCGGTACCATAAAATTATTGAAAACCACAATAGACCAATACATAAATATTCCAATATTCCATGATACTATATACAAGAATATTTTGAAATCCCATTACATAAACACTTAATCATTCCACCACATCGTTGTCAATAGTGATCGCATGTGACTTCCCTTGCTCCTTTGCCTTAAGTGGTTTCTCATGTTGATCATAATTAACCCTTGGATTAGGAAATTGATTAGCATAATGCCCCATTTCATTACACTTGAAGCATTGAAGTGTTGGTGGTGTGTTCTCTGCAGTCTTTTCTTTATTCACACCATTAGCAACCCTTTTTTCATTACTTCGACACTCAGGTGCTCAATTACCTTCTTTTCCACACTTAAAACATTTTCTATTCCCTTTAAGACAATCTACACCATGCTTCTTTTCCACACTTTGAGCATAAGGAAACATTCATCTTCTTTTCACCATTATTATGAGATTTCTCCTTGAACTCCATCTTTTGTTTCTTGTCAAAACCATGAGCAGGATATGTAACACCAACATCCATTTCTTTCTTGATAGAAAAATGCACAATTTCTTCAGAGCTATTGATGTATCTTATAGATAATGCCCTTCGAAGATTTGGTTTTAATCCACTGATGAATCGATCAACTTTACTTTCAGGTTGGATGATAAAGCCATATGCATACCTTGCAAGCCTTGTAAAATTAACTTCGTATATACCAACAGATTCTTCATCCTTTTTCATTAGTTCAAGAAACTCCTTCTCCATGTTTGTTCGAAGAATACGAGGGAAGTACTTATTGAAAAATATGTTCTTGAACTCATCCAATTCCATGGACTCAATTTCATCTCTTGGCCTCGTATTCTTGATATGATTCCACCATTGATCAGCTTCACCTTCAAAATGATATACTGATAATATGACTTTATCATGTTCATAACATTGAAGAACTGAAAATATCTTTTCAGTGGTATTGATCCATTGTTCTGCAATAAGTGGATCAGAAGACCCACTGAAAGAAGGTGGACGTTGCCTCATGAAGGACACAATAGAATATTGTTCCCTTCTCTGCTCATTTGGAAGTCCAGAAAGATTCATAGCTTGTGTAAGTATAGCAATGAGATTTTGCACTCCATCTCCCATAACATTTGTTTTTTCAGGAGTATAATAATTTCATTGTCCATTACATTGATCAACACAGTTCCATCGGGTTCTAGCCATCGTCTAAAACCCCAAAATAATAGTGTTAGAGGAAAAAATCATGCTAGGGAAAACAACCGAATAAAGGGGTATTACCTTCAATATCTAACATCTTAGGTTAAATTAAAAGATTGTTAATGTAGTTCTAGGACTATATCCTATACGTATACTTATCCTTAGGGACATCCCTAGACACACCTTAGAAATATCTCTAGGGATCTCACTAACGTTTTTGCATCCTAGTTTCCAAAGGTTTACTAAACCTTTCCTCTGATACCAACTGTAGAGACCCGAAGCATGACGTACATGGGCATTATATTACTTTTGAAGAATACTTAATACATAACAAAAACAGACACACAAGGACTGTAATAGTTTAGTGTCTTTGGAAACTCGGAATATAAACATCTAATCCTGTTGAAAGATCTTCAACATCTCCCATATCAATCTTCCCCATTTTTTTACCTAAAACTTTCTTTATATCCTGGGGAAAATAAAACATATAAAGGGTGAGCTCAAATGCTCAGTAAGGGTAATCATGGACAAAATAAAACAAATCATAAATATTTGAGCATAAAAACAAGAACATAATGTTTAAACATCAAAATCTTGAGAAATGACATAAAACATGGAAGTTCGTAAGGCATAGATCATAAAGAAACATTAAGCATGATAAAATAGCATGGGAGTAAAACATGTAATTATGGAAACCATTCAGCACATGTCATGATTTCCATAGTAGCCAAGGCATTTCTGCTAAGAACATCTTAGTGGACAAAGTCCCGTTCTGAAACGAGTTCACTCCTCATTTCAGTCCTGTAACACTGAACTGGATTAACTTACCGTTCCAACCATGTCTACCTCATGAGATATAAATCTTTACCCAATGCATTGGAGTGAGATATAGGTCCCACCCATATCATAATGAAATCATTCTTACTTGTGCCACAAAATAAACATACATCATTCATAATAACCTAATAAATAAAATGGGTTTCATAAACATCATCCCATCATCACATATTCCATATAAAAGAAATGGTTATCATTTCATAATAAGAAAAGTGAAACCGTGTAACTCATAGAGACATTATAATTGAAACATACACATATTAAATAATGTCATCTTAGATGGAAAATGGTTTTGATAAAACATTTGAAATGAATTCTTGAGGAAAATATCCTTTCTTCTTCAAAATAAATTTATTTTCACAAAACATATTGCAATTTTAAAAGAAAAGGATTTTGTTGAAAATAGTCATGAAATATTTTGGAGGAAGCTTCATGAAAATAAGGCTTTATAAAACCGTAAAAATCCGTTCGTGCCGTATGTGTTAAAAAAACATTCATCTCGTACTTTTTCCGGAAAAGTCAAAAAAGTACCTCGTATCGTAAACAAAAGAAATATTCCTTAAATACCATGTATTAAAAGTAAATAAAGGGTAAAAAGGACTTTAAAAATACATGAAAACATTTTTATAAAACTTGGACATGGATGATATATATACCACCAGTAAATACTTACGTATAAGAAATCTCGGATAAAAATGAGACTTGCAAAATTATCCCTTACCTTAGGTCCGATATGCTTAGTACGTTTCAGAACCTCCTGTATAATGATTTAAATAATGTCATTGACTTATTACAGAATCATATTCATTGTTATGATATCATATATGGTTCACTTATGACATTATATTACCCGTTCTTTTGTAAGTTCCATGTTAAAGCAGCGTTTTGGGTTAAATCGTTTTATTTATCGTACGTGTTTGGACTTTTTGTTCTTGATATTATTACTTATATACTGATTTACTTAATTCGAGAATGTAAAACATGATTTACATATAATATATATTTTAGTATATACATATATATATATGATAGATCGATTAAATGAAATGAAATGCACCGTTCATGGAGACGGTAGGCCGTACGTACGCATGAACGCTGTTTTCATTTCTATATTGAATTGAATGAAATTAAGTAGATGACATACATATATATACACATAAATCCATTATCATTATTATTTCATATATTTCATGATTACTTATTATATATACTTTGTAATCATTCATGAATGGTTAACATGGAGAATGAATCTCATCGCGTCGTGGAGACGGTAGTCCGTACGTACGCACGAGCGATGGTATCATTCCCATGATCGTGGAATTGTATTGGACTGTATGTATATTATTTCATAATCAATATCACTTTACAATAATCATATATAGTTATTATTTACACCATTATACCCATCCAAGTAAGGTGGTGGTGGAAAATAGATTACACCACGGCGTGGAAAAGGTATTTCGTACGTACGCCCGCACGGTGATTTCATTTTCCGTAGGATGGATAGATGGTGGAATAGGGTTGTTTAATACTTATAATAAAATATCAGTATATGAGTGATACTGATGTTATTACTTCATAATGAAAAAACTAAAGATGAATAAGTGGAAGAAGAAATAAAGTTGAAAGAATCGGTAACAGACATTACCTCTTCTTTGAAGCGCCTCTTTGAGACCTCTTCTTAGGGCAACAAATTGGTCTTTGAAGAAAACCAGGACCTCTAGGATGTTTCTAGGGAAGTGGAGATGAGAATTTGGCTGGGGTTGTCCGATCTTGAAGGCTCAAATTGGTGTGAGGAAGAGAGGGAGGAGGTGCCCTTTTTATAAGGGAGGAGAGGGGCACCTTTGGAATAACTAAAAAAATTATTTTATTATAAAGTCATATTCGGTTTTAAATAGCTAAAAATTAATTTATTTCAAAACTAAGGTGGTTATGGGTCGAAATACTATAATCCAATAGAATTTGGACAAGTTTAGGTTACTATTTTAACCTTATCATTTAGATTTAACTTTAAGTTGGATAATTTTACTTTTACCGTGTCTTTTTGTTTTCTTACACTATAAGGTTAAAAAACTTACCATAACAAGCCAAAAGAACCCCCAATTTGTGTATTATTAATATATATAACCTTAGATATGTGATTTGGCATAACGTTAGATTTTTAGGAATAAAATAACAATTAATAATATAATATTTGTTTTAAAAACTATTTTATGTCAAATTTGACACTATTTGGTAATTGATTTTTGTGAAAATCATAATAGAAATATTAGTTCGAAACAAGTTAATTAAAACAATAATAACATGTCATATTAACTTATAAAATTATTGGAATTCATAAAAACTCTCAAATTATATTTATTGTGGTATTTATAACATCAATTATGTCAATATTTCATTAATAATATAATTACTGCATCATCATTGTGTCATAAATAAATTAACTTATTTAAAGTATAAAAATTACAAATAAAATACCATTATATAGGAAATATTTTTAGTTCTAATGAATATTTATAGTCGAATTTATCTTATGTATAACACTATATTAAAAATTATTTACTTATTAAACTTTGATTTTAACTATTTTAACCCTTCTTTAAATAAATTAATAATAAATGTCCTAATCTAATCCAAGTGGGACTAAATGGTCATATTTTATTCCTAAGGTTGTTTTTGGTCGAATTAAACTTATCCAATAGAATTAGGACATGTTTTAGGATAATAATAATATCATTTTTACCCTTAATTACCCTATTTACTTTTAACCGCGGTAAAAAAATGTAAAAAGTTACTATTCACCAAAATTTATTTTTATCTCATTGAACCACATTTTACTTACTAACATCAACCGTGTCTCTCGGATTTTTGAAATTCCACTCATAGAAGCGGTAAAATTAATTTTTATGTAAATTTGAAAATTCTCCTAGGAGGTGGGTAAAAGACGGTCAAAAGTTCAATAAAATTTTTATATATCTAAAATTATTATAAAATGACTCCAATGAATTACATTGAACTTATATAGGTATTATGTATCAATTTTGACCTAAAATAAATTTAAACAAAATAAATAATTATTTAAATAAAAAGTCGGTTTTTAAATAGTAACCGAGTGTTTTCACTATTCATCAAAAAATGAAAGTTTTCAGAAAAATACCAAAATTTCACCCTAAGCTAATTTCGATATTCTGAATTCAAATAATGAAGTCCATTTTGAAAAATAAAATTTATAAAATTTCAAAAAGTTGATATTACTATTAATAACGGCTAGTTCATAAAAATATTATGATAATATCTCGTTTAGTGAAACTCGGTATTGCGTACTATACACGCTATCGAGGAAGGTCGCGATTGCGTGTAATGTAATCCAAGTTAGGGTTGCGTGTATTGCAAGACTCCTTTGTTGTTGCGTATAACATAATCCAACCATATTTCATTTATACATTGGATATATATATATATATCTATACACTCAATGTTGCGTAGAATGACTATTATCAAACGAACTTGAAATTGTGTGTAACACAATCTAAGAATAGTGTTGCGTATACTGAAAGCTAATACGGTGTTGTGTATAGATCAAGATAATCTTGTTGTAGCATAAAACACATAACATCAAATAAATTAAAAAGAATACTTATCATAAAATATCGGGTTGTTACATTTCTTTTCAAATGGGAGTTCTTCTACACCAGCAGACACTTCCATGGCTATTTTGCTCTGATTCTGTTACTACAAAATCTCTTACATACTCAGATTGGATATCCAGATTTACCACTTCTCTAGAAGCAGGAGAGTCTTCCTCACTAAGAACAAATGAAGGACCCATAGTCCTTTCCTTTTCAACAACAACTTCCTCTCCTTGAGGTGTTTCAGTATGAACAATAGCAGGGACATCAGTCCTTACTTTTTCAACAGGAGCTGCTTCCATTAGAGGTATTTCAGCCTCTTCTCCAGGTGGTACTTCAGCTGCCACTTCCTCTTCTTCTTCAGCATCTGAGTATTCAACCACATCATCTAGTTCTAGACCAGGTTCAGCTAGGTTCTTAGGCCTTCTTGGATAATCAATAGGATTAAACTTCTTATACAATTGATCATTATCCTCAACCCATTGCTTCTTCCAGGGGTTCCATCAAATCTTCATCCTTCTGATGATAGGCTTGGATAAGTAGAAATCAAAGTACTCTAACTTTTCTTCATTCGATCCAACCATTCCTTTGGAAACTAGCATGGCTGAAATCATCCTTGAGTAAAACAAGGATTTGGATTTGGAAGTGACTTTAATCAGCTCACATATATGGTTAATAACATACTTTCATAGGTTGATATTATGGCCATTCTTCAATAGGTGAATCAGGAACACATCCTGGTACTTCATGACAGCAAAATCCCCTTTTCTTGGACTGATCAAATTCTGAACAAATTTGAATATTAGTCTAGTTTCTCCATCTAGCTCTGTAGCTATAGCCCTTCGCTTGGCGCCATTACCAGTTAAAGTTCCCAAATCATTTTCCAGATCGAAGATGTCAGATGAAAGAGGAGGGTCTCTTTGGTAGTCTTCACAAACTCCATCATGTGGAATCCTTAGGCATGCAACCCACAACCTCGATGATAAAGAACACTTCTGACCATTGATCTAGCTGGTCACCATAAGGTTTTCTACAAAATCAAAGGAAAACATCACATATTGGTAGAATTGAGATACCAATATCAGGTAAATTGGTCTATCTTGTCTAGAGAACCATTGAAACCAACCTTGTTCTGTTAAGATTTTCAGGACCAAAGATCTGATAGACATCAACCACTCAGGGAAAATTTCTTTTTCATGAACTACGGTATGGTTTACCAGGTTTGGGTTTAGAGGTCCTTCGGGAGCTATCCTCGGTATCCTCTTCTGTTTCATAGAGTGGCACTTCTCAGGGGTAGATGGAGACAGATGCTTCATCCTTGGCATCTACTGAAGGTTTGGGAGAGAGAGAAGAAGAGGTTCGCAAGGTAAAGAGGGTTGGAGAGAGGGAGAAGGAGAGAGTTCGAGTGAGAGATTGAGTGAAACCTTTATGTTTTATCATTTGGTAATGTCAATCATCATAAAAACAAAAACCTGGGAAATGAAATAGAGGTGAAATAAAAATTACCACAATACAGGTTAAAATAAGAGTATAAATAATCTTCACTGTGAAACCATGAGTAGGCATTACGGTGTGACGAAAAACAGTCATCACGGTGAGATAGTTGGTGATCATCACGATGAGACAATGACCATTCTGTGAAATCACGGTGAGACAGTGACCATTCTGTGCAATCACGGTGAGACCGTAAGCATGAAATAGTAACTATAAAACAGTGAGCATGAAACCGTAAAGTAAAATATAGTAAAGTTTTAAACATTAAGATCTGTAAGATATCTATTTATGATTAATCTTTCCAAGATCATGTATGATGTAGTATAATCTCTCAGAATTTATTTGTTTAGTGAATATATCTGCATGTTGATATTCAGTACCAATGAATTCCAAAGTGATACCACCTTTTTGATAATGATCCCTCAATAAGTGATGTCTTACATCAATATGTTTTTTCCAAGAATGAGAAACATGATTCTTAGAAATATTAATAGCACTTGTGTTATCACAATTTATTGGGACATGTCTGAATTGATATCCATAGTCTAGTAATGTGTGTTTCATCCACAAAATTTGCACACAACAACTTCCAGCAGCTATGTATTCAGCTTCTGCAGTAGATAATGCAACAAAATTTTGGTTCTTACTACACCATGATACTAGTGACTTTCCTAAAAGGTGAAATGTTCTATAGGTGCTTTTTCTATCTAACTTACATCCAGAATAATCAGCATCAGAATAAATAACTAATTCAAATGATTTTCCTTTGGGATATAATATTCCTAAATCGGGAGTATTATTGAGGTATTTTAAAATTCTCATTACAACATTTAAATGTGAATCTTTAGGGTTTTATTGAAAATGAGCACACATAAACACACTAAACATAATATCAGGACGACTAGCAGTCAGTTAGAGTAGACTTCCAATCATCCCTCTATAAGTGGTTTGATCAATAGATTTACCATCTTCATCAAGATCCAACTTACAGGTGGTACCCATGGGAGTGTCCCTACTTTTTGTGCTATCCAATCCAAAACTTTTTAAAATATCTCTAGTATATTTACTTTGAGTAAAAATAATACCATCATCATTTTGGATGATTTGAAATCCAAGGAAAAATTTCAGTTCACCCAGTAAACTCATTTCAAATCCTTTTTTCATCCTTTTAGAAAAATCAGTACATAATGTAGTTTTTGAAGATCCAAAAATAATATCATCTACATAAAATTTTACGACTAAAAAATCATTAGAAATACGTTTTATAAAAAGATTAGGATCATCTATACCTTTTTTAAAACCTTTTGAAATTAGAAAAGTACTTAATCTATCATACCAAGCTCTTGGAGCGTGCTTTAAACCATATAAATCTTTTGATAATTTAAAAATATGGTTTGGAAAAAGAGGTTTTTTATATCCAGGTGGTTTTTCAACAAAAACATCCTCAGCAGTACATCCATTTAAGAAATCACTCATAACATCTATTTGATATAGTTTAAAATTTTGATGTGCGACATAAGCAAGTAAAATCCTAATAGCTTATAATTTGGCTACTGGAGCAAAATTATCCTCAAAGTCAATTCCTTCTTCTTGACTGTAGCCTTGTGCAACTAGCCTAGCTTTGTTTCTAACTATGTTTCCAGATTCATCTACTTTATTTCTAAACACCCATTTAGTTCCTATGGTGAAAGTGTCCTTAGGTCTTTCAACAAGATTCCAAACATTGTTTCTTTCAAATTGATTGTATTCTTCTTGCATGGAAATCACCCAAAATTCATCATTAATAGCATCATCATTGTTTTTAGGTTCAATATGTGAAAATAAGTCTTGATGTTCAACCTGACTTCTAAGAGAAGCTCTAGTCTGTGTCCCCCTATCCAGATTTCCAACAACAGCATCTAAAAGATGATTCTTTGTAATTCTAGTTGATATAGTAAAGGTAGGACTAGAAATATTAGGTTCATCTATAGGTTTGGGCTCATTAGGAGCAGATTCTAGAATAAGTCTATAACTGGATGTATTTATAGCAGGATCTTTAGATTGGTCATTAAGGTCCAAAACAGATAAATCTTCTTCAATATTTTCAAGAGAGGTTTTAGAATCATGTGGATCAGTTTCATCAAATTTGATGTGAACAGATTCTTCCACACACTTGGTTCTCTTATTGAAAATTCTATAGGCTTTTTTGGTTATAGAATATCCCAAAAATATTCCTTCATCACTCTTAGAAGCATACTTATCAAGATTATCCTTAGTATTATAAATAAAGACTTTGCAACAAAATAATCTAAAGTAATTGACTTTAGGTTTTCTATTGTTCCAAAGTTCATAAGGAGTCTTCTTAAGAACAGGTCTAATAAAGACTCTATTGATGATATAACAAGATGTATTTACAGCTTCAGCCCAGAAATAAATAGGCAGGTCATACTCATTAAGCATAGTTATTTCTATTTCTTGAGGGGTTCTATTTCTTCTTTCGACTACACCATTCGTTTGAGGTGTCCTAAGAGAAGAAAAGTTATGAATATAGCCATTGTGTGAGAAATAGGATTCAAATTCATGATTTTTAAACTCACGACCATGATCACTTCTTAGAGTCTTAATCTTAAGTCCACTAATGTTTTCTACAGACTTGGAGTATTTAACAAAATGAGAACAAGCTTCACTTTTGTGAGCTAAGAACTATACCCAAGTATATCAAGAAAAGTCATCTACTAATACATGGACACAGTGCTTCCAATTTAATCTAGAAACTCTAGATGGTCCAAGAAAATCCATGTGAACCCACTCGAGAGGTTGAGAATTTGAGACTTCTTTCTTTGATTTAAAAGAAATATTATGTTGCTTTCCCTTTTGACAGGGATTACAAACTTTGTCATTTGGAAACTCAAGTTTGGGTAAGTCTCTAACTATGTTTTTCTTAGTTAGTTTCCTAAGTGAGTGTATATTGCAGTGTCCTAATATTCTATGCCATAACCAAGACTCTTTATAAAAAGAATTGAAACAAGTAACATTTTTCTTAGCTAAAGAATTTAAATCAACAACATAAACATTTTCATTCCTTAAAGTAGATAATGATAAAAAAAATTAGAATTAAAAACATTACAAGAATCATTTTCAAAATTGACATTAAAACCATCATCACACAATTGAGAAATACCTAACAGATTATATTTCAGTCCATCAACAAATAAAACTTTAGAAATTAAAACTGAATTAGTGTTACCAATTTGGCCTAGGCCGATGATATTTCCTTTAGAATTATCACCAAAGGTGACATAGCCTCCATAAACCTTTATTAAGCTCTTGAAGCATGAGTAATCCCTAGACATATGTCTTGAACATCCACTGTACAAATACCATTTCTTCTTGTGGGAACTCTTCAAGAATGTTTCCTACAAAACAGTTTTAGATAGAATATGATTTTGGTACCTAGATCTTCTTGGGTCCAGACAGGTTAGAAATCAATGATTTTGGTTCCCAAATTTGTCTTACGGGTCTCATATAAATTGAGTCCCAAGATTTTGAAAGATAAACTCTATGCGATCTATTACTGTGTGAGTAACCAGTTGAAGCAAATGCATTTCCAGAAATTGAACTAGCAGTATTCTGTCCAGATTTAGGAATAAATCTATTCTTAGTAAGCTGTCTTTGTCCAGGTTTGTAGCATATTCCAGTAGTGTATTTTGGTGCCACTGGCTTTCCTAGCATTTGAGTTAGTGTATCCTTTCCATTTGTCAACTTCTCTAAGTCTTTTATATGTTGCTAATTTGACATTTTCAGTTCAGTGTTTTCCTTTAACAGTTGATCATTTTTCTCTTTTTCAATAGTAAGTTCAGTTTTAAAAGTTGTAGTGAGAGCATGTTGTTTCTTCAATGATTTGTATTTATCCTTAAGTTCATTGCATGTCTCTTACAGCATATTACAATAATAAAATAATTCCTCACTAGTCATGTTTTCAGAATCCGAATCAGATTCAGTTCCAGAATAATAGGAATTTAAAGCAAGATTATCTAAGGTTACCTCAGATTTGTTTGTCATGAAAGACATGTCGGCACGTTTCTTTTCAGAATCAGACATTTCATATTCACTTGTTCTATCTTCAGAATCACTCCAGGTATCCTTCATATCTTTCTTGTACTTACTCTCCTTGAAATCATATTTCTTCTTGGATTTTAGCTTTGGGAAGTCTATTTTAATGTGTCCTTTTCTTTTGCAATCATAGCAAACAACTTCATCACTTTTATTTGCCTTTTTTCGGTCCTTCTTTTAATGTCCCTTATTATCATAATTTCAATTGTAATTTGATTTTCTAAAGAATTTCTTCTTCTTATAAAATTTCTTAATCCTTCTGGCTATTTGATCCATTTCAGCACCACTATCAGAGTCTGAACTTTCACTTGTTGAACTGTCATTTTGTATTTGAGCTTTTACTTTGTCCTTTCTCTTTGAAGCAGTAGTCTTAAAAGCCACTGATTTCATTTTTGGGTTATCATATTCCTCTTTATTTACCTTTAGTTCTTCCTCATACATCATAAGCTTACCAATAAGCTCTTTGATAGGTAGAGATCCAATGTCACATGACTATCTGATTGAAACAGATATGCCTCTCCATCTGTCTGGTAGACACCTCAATATCCTCATAATTTGTTCCTTTGGTGGAATATCCTTTCCAAGTAAATTCATTGTATTGACTATCTCATTGAACCTGAGATACATATCAGAAATGGGTTCATCAGTCTTAATTTTTAAATTATCATATTTAATAGTATAAGTATTTAATTTCATGTCATTAACATTTGTTGTTCCCTCATGAGAAAAACCTAAAGTATCTCAAATTTCATAAGCAGTTTTACAGGAAAATATTCTGTTAAATTCCTCATCTCCTAGAGCACAACACAGGGCATTCATGGCTTTACAATTATGTCTCTTCAAAATAATTTTGATAGGGAAAATAAAAATTCAAATGGAATGGATTCAAAATGATGTGACTGCATGGATCGGGATTATAAATTATCCCATTTTTATCCGGGTATATATGCTCTTGCTATTCGGAAGGCGTAGACGAACAGAACCAAGACTATCGAGAATCAACTAAGTGGAACAATAATTCTCCGTATCACATTTGGTGTAGCTAAGGGTGTGGAAGGTGTCCCAAAGGTAACTAACAGGATACCCCAAAGGAACTATTATTGTAAGAAGTATTTGTAGGTTCATCCCAAGTTTTTCTTTCAGTTTCTAGAATTTTATATTGAGATTCCATAGCAGTCCAAATATCAAAACCCATACTTTCCAAATTAATTTTCATTTTATGCTTCCACTAGGCATAGTTTGTACCATTAATGAAAGGTGGCCTGTTAGTAGCAACACCCTATACTATATTATCCATAAATAGATTTAAGATAATAGTTTTAAATAGATAAAATTTAGAACTAACTGAAATTTAAGATCTTTAAAGATGCAACAAAAATCACAGTTGAAAAACAGAGTATTTCAAAAATCCTTCAACAAAAACAAGCCTCTAATACCAAATATTGGTTGGATTGGATACTCAAGAGGCGGGTAAATTGAGTTCCAATTAAAATTTATGTTAAAATATTGTCTATTTAAAATCCCCCAATTTATAAAACAAGTTAAACTTTAGTGAATTTATATATATTATAAATGTTCACTTAGCTTCTCAATGAATGATTAGGTCTCAGTTAATTTAACCGCAAGATTAAACTGACTTTTGAAACTGACCTTATAATTTACAATAAGTGTAATCATTTTCAAATTTAACTATCAAAGTAACTTTAAAATGGTTTTGTATTTCAAAGTAAGAACAACAGAATATAACTGATATATGTAGTATACATTAAACTTAAACTAAAGATGCACAAAAGATATAACAAGAGGTTCATTCTCAAGCTGAGACTTAGTCCTCTCAGATTTATATAAATTTGATCCACACCCTGGATAGGCGTTAAAAACAGTTTACAAAACTTTACAGGTCACGCAGAGAACTCTACCACTGTTCTTCGTGGGAAACAAAATAAAGACCAGACCACACAAGGACCTCTTCCACAGTTGACGTGGGTAAACAAGAGTTAAGAGTTTTGGAGTGAGGATTTTGATATCCTCCAGTTCAGTGCTGGAGACAGTGTGTGTGTGTGAGATATACAGAGTACACCACACTGCTCGACAATAAATAAACAAATCACTTAGAGAGAACAGATAAGAGATTAGAGAGCTCTAGTGATTAGCAATATAGCTCTGGACTCGTTGGATTCAGAAGAACTGCTTCTGAGTCCTTCTTTGGTTTTTCTATTGAAAAATAGAGTGTCATAGTTATGCTTGTGTTCTTGTGTTTTTAAGAGGTGTTGGATTGTACTCATGAGAATTCTTTTTAAGTCTTGTTATCTCTCCTTCGTTCTCAGGATTGTTCTTCTAGTTCTGCATAGTGCACTTAGGTTTCATGAGTTGTTGTGCATATGTAAGTTCTTCTCGGTGTATATTCACACAGTTTCTCTTGTGTACTATATCTCAATCTTCCTTATATTCCACGAGCTTTGTCAATATGAAATTATTCCTTTTCATTGGTATGAGATACATATTCCCGAAATACCAACACCTATAATTAAATATCATTAATTGCATTAAAACCATCTAATATGACCGTTAGAATTATTTAATTAATATTGACAAAAAGTTAAGAAATGGTGACACAATGATTTTGTAAACGATGTCTTCTTCTCGGTATATTCTCCACGGTATGTGATTCACTATGTCTCCATGTCACAATGTCTAGCTCACGGTGTCTCAGTCATGGTGTGTCCTTCACGGTGTCTGGGTCACGGTTTATCCTTCACGGTGTCTGGGTCACGGTGTATCTGTCATGGTGTCTGGGTCACGGTTAGTCCTTCATGGTGTCTAGGTCATTTTTTGTCTTTCATGGTGTCTGGGTCACAGTCTATCCGTCACGGTGTCTGGGTCACAGTTTGTCCTTCACAGTGTTTGTCTGACATTGACTGTGTCTTGTACACAGTCTTTCTTACTGTGTCAAAAATCACGATGTCTCTATACTTAGACAAATATCTATATTTAGACTTAGACAGTAATATGCAGAATATGGATTAAGCTTAACCAGTAGAGAGTAAGAGAACTGGAATCATAAATATAAAGTCTTGATAATATAAGTGAGATTGGTGATAATACATAATACTTGTAAATAATAAAGCGAGCAATTAACATCAATATGACTTGCCATTATTAAAACATGATGTGTAGTTATTATTGATATTGGAGAGCATTAACATGATGGTCAATTAAGATTGAGATTAATTAACAGTAATGTGATTTTTGATCATTAAAACAAGATTAAAACATGAGCTGTCCAACAAGTAGTTTGAGACAGTAATGGCTCAGGTAACATAGAAAATAAATGGTGGTGGCATCCATGCAAGAGAACAAATAGAGTTACCACAACGGAACATGAATTTAGTGGAACATTTTGTGAGACAACACCCTCCTTCTTTCAATGGATCTTCTGACCTAGTAGTAGCTGAAGGATGGATCAGAGCCCTTGAGAAGATATTTGATGTTATGTGATGTTCATACAATCAAAAGGCAAGTCTTTACATTTATCGTTTTGAAGGGGAAGCTGATTAGTGGTGGTCAATGATAGGGAATATCAGGGGTAGAGAGGATTTTTATGCCATAGAGTGGGATGAATTTAAAAGTATTTTCCTTGAAAAATATTTTCCTAAGGTGGTGCGACATAGGATGGAGAAGCAATTCCTTGAATTGAAATAGAAGGAGGAGCATTTAGTGGCTGTGTATGAAGCGAACTTTACCCGATTGGTGAGGTATGCTCCAAATCTTATTCTGGATCTTGATAGAAAAATCAACCACCTTTACTCCTGACTAAAGCCAAGGTATCGAAGGGCGTTGGCCTCCCAGGAATTCAAAAGTTATGAGAAACTGGTCCGATGTGCTGAGATGGTAGAGATGGAGTTTTCTGATGATCATGTACATTTTAGAAATAAGGAGAAGAATAGGTCTAGTTGGAAAGCGATGGGTAAGAATCAACCAAAGAAATTTGATGGTAAGAAAATCCAATTTCTAGTTTGTGAAAAGTGTGGAACGAAAAAACTTGGGGAATGTCTTAGCAAAACTGGGAAGCATTTTAAATGTGGTAAGTTTGGACATATGGCCCGAGATTGCAATGAAAATGATCCTAAGAGTAATCATGATAAATAGACTATAAAGTTTTTTAAATTTGGTGTAAAGGGTCATTATGCAAATGCCCACCCAAATAGAGATTTGAATGATATAAAGAAGCCAGACTACAAGAAGAAATGTGAAGTAAGATCCTTTACAACTACGTCAGCAGATGTCATGCCATCCAATGAAGTTGTATCAGGTACTTTTTTTGTTCACTCATATTTTGCTAATGTTTTGTTTGATACGGGTTCTGCACATTCCTTTATCTCTAAGAATTTTTCTGGTAAATTGGAAATATCACCTCATCAAATGATACCTGAACTTGTTAAAACACAAGGGGAAAATATTATTTCAAAGAGGAATTATAAGAATGTTTCTACTATGGTATGTGGAAATACATTACCTGCAAACCTTGTTGTTTTACCCTTAGTCGAGTTTGATGTTATTCTGGGAATGGATAGAATTTCTGATTATCATGCTATGATTTACTATAGAGATAATGAAGTTTTGTTTCATAATGAGTTTGAATTTGTATACAAGAACGAACCCATACAATTGATAACATATCAGGAAGCTGAGAAACTACTGATAGATGGAAATTAAAGTTATCATGATCATATTTTTGAAAACAAGGGATCTATTAAGATTAATAATGTTCTAGTGGTAAATGAATAGCATGATGTTTTTCCTGATGTGTTACCCGGTGTCATACTTGATCAATAAGTTGAATTAACAATTGACTTAGTTCTTAATGACAATCCAATTTCAAAACCCCCATGTCGTATAGTTATAATTGAAATTCTTGAATTGAAAAATCAGTAGCAGGATTTTCTTGACAAAGGCTTCATTCGTCCTAGAACTTCACCATGGGAAGCCCCTGTTTTTCTTGTTAAAAGGAAGGATGGTTCTATGGTACTTTGCATTGATTATAGAGCTTTTAATAACATCACTATTAAAAACAAGTATTGATTGCCTCATATCGATGAATTGTTTGATCAGCTCCAGGGAGCTTAGTACTTTTCCAAGATTGAATTGAGATCCGAATACCATCAGCTGAAAGTGAAGGAGGATGATATCCCAAAAATAGGATTTCGGACTAGATATGGGAATTAGGAATTTGTTGTTATTCCATTGGGATTAACTAATGCACCTACTGTATTCATGCATCTTATGAATAGAGTATTTCAGGAGTTCTTGGATAAGTTTTTGGTTGTATATATTAATGACATTCTAGTATTTTCTAAAAATAAAGAGGAGCATGAAAAAAATCTAAGGGTTGTTTGAAAAACTTTAAAAGAAAAGAAAATGTATGGAAAATTCAGCAACTGTGATTTTTGGTTGCAATAGATTTATTTTCCGGGGCACATTGTAAATAAGGATGGAATAATCGTTGGTCATTCCAAAACAAAAGTTGTTAATGAATTTCCAAGACCTATAAATGTTACAAAGATTCACAGTTTTTATAGGTTAGGAGGTTATTAGAGATGGATTGTTAAAAAATTTGCACAATTATCTAGCTCGATAACTAAGTTAACACAGAAAGGGGTTAAATTTGTTTGGACAAACGAATGTGATTTTTTTTTCAGGAACTAAAGAAGAAATTGGTGATTGCTCCAGTTTTGGCCTTACCTTTCTGAAACAGTGAGTTTTTCATCTACAATGATGATTCTTTGAAAGGACTTGGTTGTGTTTGGATGCAGAATGATCAGGTAATTGTCTATTCTTTGAGACAACATAAACATCATGAGTAAAATTATCCCACCCATGATTTGGAATTGGTAGCTGTGGGTTTTTCTTTGAAAATTAGAATGCATTATCTATATGAAACCAAATTCCAAATATATACTGACCATAAATGATTGATGTATATATTCACTCAGAAAGATTTAAACATGAAGCAGAGAAGATTTATTGAACACATAAAGGATTATGACTGGATGATCAATTACCATCCTAGGAAAGCAAACAGAGTAGTAGATTCCTTTAGTCGGACACATCATGCATCATTAACCATGTTACGTTTGGAACATGATACCTTGATTAATGATTTGATGAATTTTGTCTTGGAAGTTATTGGTGTAGGGAATACATCTGTTTTGTTTCAGGTTTTAGTGCAGTCTTTGTGGTCAGACAGAATTAAGCGAGCGTAGAAGTAAGATCGTGAGCTATAGAAAATGGTATAATTGGTTAAAATGGGAAAGTTTCCTGAATTTAACCATGATAATGACTGTGTTTTATGATTTAGAAAAAGGTTGTGTGTGCCTAGTGATTTTTATTTGACGAAAGATTTGTTGTTTGAAGCTCATAGTTCTCCATATTCCGTTCATCCTTGTAGTAATAAGATGTACAGAGACCATCTGGAGTATTATTGGTGGGATGGAATGAAAAGAGATATTACTGATTTTACCATGAAATATTGACATGTCAACAGGATAAAGTAGAACGACAGTTACCGAAGGGGATGCTTCAGCCTTTTCCAGTGATAGAGTGGAAATGGGAGAATGTATCCATGGTCTTTGTGGTGGGACTACCAAAGACTTCTTGAGGTAAAAATGCGATTTGGGTTATTGTTGATCGGTTGACAAAATCTGCACATTTTCTTTCTATTCGAGATACACTGTCTTTGGATCAACTTTATCGATTGTGCTTCAAAAAGATTGTCAGGTTAGATGGAGTTCCTCTTTCCATTTCATCTGATCAGGATCCCAGGTTCACTTCTAACTTTTGAAAGGTAATTCAGAAGTCGTTGGGCACATAGTTAAATTTTAGTATAGATTTTCATCCTCAATCAGATGGGTAGTCAAAACGAACGATTCAGACTTTGGAAGATATTCTTCAAGCTTGTTCAATGGACTACAAGGGAAGTTGAGATCAACATCTTTCCTTAGTTGAGTTTTCATATTATAACAGTTTTCATTCCAGTATATAGATGGAACCTTTTGAGGTCTTGTATTGGAAGCTTTTTCAGACTCCGGCATTTTGGAATGAAGTTGGTGAAAGAAAGTTGATGTGGCTAGAATTAGTAGAAGAATTGGATGAGAAAGTGAGGATGATTCAGTAGCACATGAGGATAGCTCAGAGAAGGAAGCAAAGTTATGAATAAAATTGAAGGAAAGAATTCTCTTTCGAGGTAGGTGACCATGTTTTCCATAAAATCTCTCCTTGGAAAAGTGTGATGTGTTTCGGTAAGAAAGGGAAGCTAAGTCCACAGTTCATCGGTTCTTTTGATATCTTGGAGAAATATGGAACAATTGCATACCTCATATATTGTAGCGGTCTGTAATTACTTCCAGTGGAATATAATTGATACCTATCAGGGCACTCCATGGGCGGCTACACCCCCTGGACGGGACACACCATCATCCCCAGTGGCAGCCATTTCCTCATGAAGCCCTTGGGCGGAGAGCCATGCTTCGTCCAACGCTCACATGTGAGAGTTCCCAAGGATCGGATACATTACTACCTCCTTTGCCTCTGATACCAACTGTAGAGACCATAATCTTGACGTACATAGACATTACATTACTTTTTCAGAATACATAGTAAATAAAAAACAAACACACACAAGGACCGTAATAGTTTAGTGTCTTTAGAAACTCATAATATAATCTTCTAATCTTGGTGAAAGATCTTCAACATCTCCCATAAAGATATTCTTTTTTTAAAACCTAACTCCTTTTATTATGTCCTGGGGAAAAGAAAACATAAAAGGGTGAGCTCAAATGCTCAGTAAGGGTAAACAAAAGAAATATCAATCACGTCATATTCATAAGAACATATCTTTTGGAAATCTTAACCTGCAAAAGAGATCATAATATCATAACATGGGATAAATCATAGTAGTGAAATGTAATCCCAATAATCATAACTTAAAACATGAAACTTTGTGGAATACACACATAATAATATTGAATCATTTCTTATTATTCAAGACTCATTTCCAAGACTATCTTAGTGGACAAAGTCCCTTTCTGAACCGAGTTCACTCCTCGTTTCAGTCCTGTTTCACTGAACCGGTATAACCTACCGTTCCAGCCATGTCTATCTCAGGAAATATAAAATCTTTACCCAATTAATTGGAGGGATATATAGGTCCCACCCATATCATAATGATACCATTCTTATGTGTTCCATAAAATCATAAACCATACATCATAGCATAACCCATGTAATAAAAATGGGATTCTTAAACAACATGACATCATAAAAAAATTCATATAAGATAAAGGAATTCATAAAAATAATTCCATCACGGCATAATCAAATCAATGTAATAATAGGGATAGAAATATAACCCTTTATTATCTTAGATGGAAAATAATTTTGATAAAACACTTGAACTCCATTCTTGAGGAAAATATCCTTTCTACTTCAAAACCATTTTTTCCTTTCTTAACATGTCATACAATTTAAAACTAAAAGAAGTTAATTAAAAATAAACCTAAAAACTTGTAAAGAAAGCTTCTTGGAAATAATGTTTTAAAAATCCATTCATGACTTATAAGTTATAAAAACATTCTTCTCGTACTTTGGTCGGAAAAGTCAAAAAAGTACCTCATTCGAAAAACGACAAAAGATTCCTTTCATATCTTTTACTAAAAACTCACCGAAGGGTAAAATTGGATTTAAACAATTGTAGGTGGATGGAAATAATATTACATATTGAGGAAACATGGATGTGGATGATAAAATACACCCCAGTAAATACCAATGTATAAACAATCTCGGATAAAAATGAGACTGTGATATTTCCCTTACCTTAGGTCTGATTTGCTTCGTAAGTGTCCAAAACTCCAGTATGATGATTTAAATAATGTTATTGACTTATTCCAGAATCATAATTATTGTTATGATATCATATATGGGCATATTCTTAGCTTATTATTAATAATATTTCATTACTACTTGTTATTTGGGTGTTTATTACTTTTTTGTTCTTATGCGTGTTTGTCGAATACATTATTATTCTTTTCTTTAGGTTATAGATACCTCATTTAAATAATGGTATTATTGTAATATATATCATATTCATTCATTCAATTCATTTATATAATCATTATGCAATGAAGATCATGTAGAACGAATCACATCACATCGTGGAGACGGTATTCCGTACGTACGCACGAGCGATAATATCATTCCCATGATCGTGGAATTGTATTGGAGTGTATTTATACTATTTCAGAATCAATATCACTTTTTAATAGTCATATATAGTCATTATTTACACCATTATACCCATCCAAGTAAGGTGGTGGGGGAAAATAGATTACACCACGGCGTGGAGACGGTATTCCGTACGTACACACGCACGGTGATTTCTTTTTCCGTAGGATGGATAGATGGTGAAATAGGGTTGTTTCATACTTATAATAACATATCCGTATATGAGTGATACTGATGTTATTACTTCATAATGAAACAACTAAAGAATAAGAAGTGGAAGAAGAAATAAAGATGAAAGAATCGGTAACGGACATTACCTCTTCTTTGAAGTGCTTCTTTGAGTCCTCCTTTTAGGGTACTAAAATAGGTCTTTGAAGAAGAACGGAACCTATAGGATGTTTCTAGGGAAGTGGAGAGGAGAAATTGGAAGGGTTTGGCCGAGAATGAAGGCTCAAAGTGGTGTGAGGAAGAGGGAGGAGGAGGTGCCCTTTTATAAGGGAGGAGAGGGGCACCTTTGGAATAATGAAACATATTATTTTATTATAAAGTCAAATTCGGTTTTTAATTGCTCCAAATTGATATATTTAGAAAATAAGGTGGGTAGGGGTATAAATCCTCTCATCCAATAGAATTTATACAAGTTTAGGTATCAATTTTAACCTTATCATTTATATTTAACTTTAAGTTAGATAATTTAACTATTACCGTGTCTTCTTGTTTTCTTACACTATAAGGTTAATAAACTTACTATATCAAGCCAAAATAACCCCAAGTTGTTTATTATTAATCTATATAACCTTATCTAAGTCATTTGACCGAACCTTATATTTTTAGGAATAAAATAACAATTAATAATATAATATTTGTTTTAAAAACTATTTTATGTCAATTTTGACACTATTTAATAATTGATTTTTGTGAAACTCATAACAGATTTATTAGTTAGAACAAAGTTAATTAAATCAATAATAACATGTCATATTAACATATAAAATTAGTTTAATTCATAAAAAGTCTTAAATTACATTGATTTGGGTATTTATAACATCAATTATGTCAATATTTCATTAATAAGACTATTACTACATCATCTTTGTGTCATAATAAATGATAATTATTTAATCCCTAAAAATTCTAAATAAATTCCTATGATATAGATAATTGTATTAGATTCTTGGAGACTATTCATGTTCGAAGTTTCATGAAGTTTATCACTAAATTAAAATTATTATACTTATATGATTTAAGAAAGTGACATGTTGTCACATTCTTTGGTTTTAATAATAATTAAATTATTTTCATGGAAAAAAGTCCATTAAATGAATCTAATATGACCCTTAGGTGATATGGGTCTACTTTTAGTCATCCAATAGTATTTTGACATGTGCTAGGGTAATTTGATAATATTATATTTACCCTTAATTACCCGATTTACCTTTAACTATGGTAAATAAAATTTACCGTAGTTAGTATTCATAATTCCCAAAAATAAAACGTAGCTTATTAACATAATTTGGATCCACTTATTCCAAATATGGAATCCATTTTTCCAAATTCAATACACAAAAGTTTCAGAAATTAAATTAAAATTAATCCCGTTGTCGAAAGAAAACGGGTTTTTCTTTAAAACATTGCAAAAGATTGAATTGATTTATCCCACGAATTCAAGGTAGAATCAATGCTAATGACATACATTATATAAAATGGTAAAAATATTTTCTATTTATACTTTAAAACCATTCAATATTATAATTTAACCATATAAATTATTGGGATGAAAAAAAGTTGTTTTTAATTAAAATATAGCGTGTTTTTACTATTCATCAAAATGTGAAAGTTACCAAAATAATATGAAAAAATTTTCCAAAGTAAATTTTTATTTTATGATTCCAAAGATGAATTTTATTTTTTCAAATTGAACTTATAAACATGTCAAAAACTAGATTTAAAGTGGGTGCGCCATCAAAAGGCGGCAAAACTGCATTTTTTGAAAAATACTTATTTTACCCGAAAAATTGATTTTGTTCTTATACCATATTTTAGAAAATGTGTAAGACGAATAATAATGTTATAAGATTCAAAATTTAGTTAATACTATTAATAACGGCTAGTTCATAATAATATTATAATAATATATCATTGTTTAGTAAACCCGGTATTGCGTACAACACACGCTATCGAGGAAGGTCGCGATTGCGTGTAATGCAAGACAAGTTAGGGTTGCGTGTTGTGCAAGAATACTTTGTCATTTTGTATAACATAATCCAACCATATTTCATTTATACATTGAATATATATATATACTCAATTTTGCGTAGAATAACTATTATCAAAATTGTGTGTAACATGATCCAAGAATAGTGTTGCGTATCCTGCAAGCTAATACGGTGTTGAGTATAGCGCAAGGTAATCTTGGTGTAGCATACAACACAAGACATTAATGAAATTAAAAGAATATTTTTCATAAAATCTCGGGGTGTAACATTCTACTCCCCTTAAAATGAATTTCGCCCTCGAAATTCGTCGGGGTTATAAATGGTTTACTATTTGAAAGTTTCTTTAATAGAATCCCACATCGTAAAAAGGAATACCAAAACCAATCTTTAAAAACAAAAGTATGAAATGTAACGATTACCCAAATAAACTAATCACTGGGTTTCCACATAGGTGAAAATATGGATATGGAATAGAAATCTAACCATCATGTTCTGATGGAGAGTGGTAGAGAACATGGCTATGAAAAAGCCAACAATCACAAAGCTATTGATTTGTGATGATCTAAGGTACCATCTGATTAATCGGATATAAGGGAACTAGGACAACATTTGTGGTTTTCAAGATCATTTCCCAAAAGTTGATGAATTAAAAGAAATACTTGCATGATTTTGGTACAATCTCACTGTTGTTCGTGAATCGAACAATTTCCACTTCATCCCTTAAATAAATGAAGTTGAATTTGTTATTCGTGATGTGTTAGCAGATCATGTGATAGAATGATGGGTCATTCCATCTCCTTCAAACAAAAGTTTAGCAAAAGTTATAAGTCCATCTTATAGTTAGATTAATCGTATATGGTTCCAAAAATGAACTTATACTTCCTATATCATACCGCTTAAAAAAATAAAACTAGTTTCTACTAACCAGGGACTTCCTGTAGGCCAGTGGTAGGCGATAAAGGCCAGTCGCACTTCGGTTGTGGGTTCGATTCCCACAGCCTTGTCCGACGCGGTGGGTTGTCTCCCATCCTGTAGGTTGTCCTTTTTATATTACTATAACATCCCATCAACAATATCAAAAAAAGTTTTATCCTTAAACAATACTAACTTATGTCCAACATAATCCATTCCAATCTTTAGGCTTATCCATAATACTCCAGTCCACTCTTATAATATAGTGAAAACGATTACCAGAGATTTAATACCATCCTTGATCCCCATATATCATAAGATATGTCTTGTTGGTCACATTCCAAACATTCAAAGGCATTAATCAGGTATTCTCTTGAAAAAATGAATACCCATTGAACCATAGTGAAAACATGAATGCAGTTAAAAGTTAACACTTTCCACATACCAAAATACTCAAAATTATATATACTCAAACCATGATATCACTTAGTCCTTATATCAATCATGAGCTCATGAATACTGTCAAACATATTAGATTCTCTTTATCCCTTCATTGTGTGCATATCATCTGTTTTCCAAAAAAAATTCAATCACTTTTCATGGTTACCGATGTAGATACCCGAAGCTTGACGTACATGGACATTACATTACTTTTGCGGAATACTAGGTACATAACAAAAACACACACACAAGGATCGTAATAGTTTAGTGTCTTTGGAAACTCAGAACGTAATCTTCTAATCGTGGTGAAAGATCTTCTATATCTCCCATAAAGATCTTCCCCTTTTTTTACCTAAAACCTTTCATTATATCCTGGGGAAAAGAAAATATAAAAGGGTGAGCTCAAATGCTCAGTAATGGTAAACAAAAGAAATATCAATCACATCATATACACAAGCACATAACTTTTGGAAATCTTAACCTGCAAAAGAGATCATAATATCATAACATGGGATAAATCATGGCAGTGAAATGTAATCACAATAATCATAAATTAAAACATGAAACTTTGTGGCATTCACACATAATCATAGAGAATCATTTCTTGTTAGTCAAGACTCATTTCCAAGACTATCTTAGTGGAAAAATTCCCTTTCTGAATCGAGTAACCCTCGTTTCAGTCCTGTTTCACTGAACCGGTATAACCTACCGTTCCAGCCCTGTCTATCTCATGAGATATAAAATCTTTACCCAATGCATTGGAGGGAGATATAGGTCCCACCCATCTTTTAATGAATCCTTTCTTATGTGTGCCACATAATCATAAACCATACATCATAGCGTAACCCATGTAATAAAAATGGGATTCTTAAACAACATGACATCATAAAACAATTCATATAAGATAAAGGAATTCATAAAAATATTTCCATCACAACATAATCAAACCAATGTAATTATAGGGATAAAAACAGAACCCTTTTATTATCTTAGATGGAAAATAATTTTGATAAAATACTTGAACTCCTTTCTTGAGGAAAATATCCTTTCTACTTCAAAAACATCTTTCCTTTCATAACATGTCATACGACTTTAAAATAAAAGAAGTTGATTAAAAATAAACTTTAAAACTTTTAAAGGAAGTTTCTTGGAAATAATGTTTTAAAAATCCATTCATGCCGTATAAGTTTAAAAAAACATTCTTCGTACTTTTGTCGGAAAAGTCAAAAAGTACCTCGTACGAAAAACGACAAAAGATTCCTTTCATACATATTACTAAAAACTCACTGCAGGGTAAAAATGTATTTAAACAGTTGTAGGTGGATGGAAACAATATTACATATTGAGGGAACATGAATGTGGATGATAAAATACACCCCAGTAAATACTTACGAATAAACAATCTCGGATAAAAATGAGATTGTGATATTTCCCTTACCTTAGGTCCGATTTGCTTCGTATGTGTCTGAACCTCCTGTATAATGATTTAAATAATGTCATAGACTTATTAAAGAATCATATTCATTGTTATGATATCATATATGGTTCATTATATTACCCGTTCTTTTGTAAATTCCATGTTAAAGAAGCGTTTTGGGTAAAATCGTTTCATTTATCGTAGGTATTTTGACTTGTTGTTCTTGACATCATTATTACTTATATAATGATTTAAATACTTCCAGAATATAAAATATGATTTATATATCATATATATTCAGTATATATATATATAATAGATAGATAAATAAAATGAAAAACACCGTTCATGGAGACGGTAGTCCGTACGTACGCATGAACGCTGTTTTCCTTTCTTTATTGTCTTGAAATGGAAGTAAGTAGATGAAATACATATATATATATATATACATAAATCCAGTAGCTTTATAATGTCATATATTTCATTATTATTTCTTATATATACTTTATAATCATTCTTAAATGGTTAACATGGAGAATGAATCTCATCACGTCGTGGAGACGGTAGTCCGTACGTACGCACGAGCGATGATATCATTTCCATAAATATTGAATTGAATTGGAGTGGATTATACAATATATCAGAATCAATATGATGTTGTAATAACTATGTATAGTTATTCTTTACACCATTATACCCATCCATGTAAGGTGGTGGTGGAAAATAGATTACACCACGGCGTGGAGACGGTATTCCGTACGTACGCACGCGCGGTAATTTCTTTTTCCGTAGGATGGATAGATGGTGAAATAGGGTTGTTTCATACTTATAATAACATATCAGTATATGAGTGATACTGATGTTATTACTTCATAATGAAACAACCTAAGAAGAAGAAGTGGAAGAAGAAATAAAGATGAAAGAATTGGTAACGGTAATTACCTCTTCTTTGAAGCGCCTCTTTGAGACCTCCTCTTAGGGAACTAAAATTGGTCTTTGAGGAAGACCAGAACCTCTAGGATGTTTCTAGGGAAGTGGAGAAGAGATTTTGTCAGGGGTTGGCCGAGCTTGAGTGCTCAAATTGGTGTGAGGAGGAGGGGGAGGAGGTGTCCTTTTATAAGGGAGGAGAGGGGCTCCTTAGGAATACCTCAAAATATTATTTTATATTAATGTAAAAATTGGTTTATAATGGTTCCAAAGGGTCTTATTTCGAGGCTAAAGTGGGTATGGGTCGAAATGCTATCAACCAATTGGATTTAGAAAAGTTTAGGGTATTATTTTAACCTTATCAATTAGATTTAACTCTAAGTTAAATAATTTAACTTTTACCATGTCTTTTTGTTTTCTTTCCCTATATGGTTAATAAACTTACTATAACATGCCAAACGAACCCCAAATTGTTTATTATTAATATATATATCCTTATCTAAGTCATTTGGCAGAACTTTAGATTTTTAGGAATAAAATAACAATTAATAATATAATATTTAATTTAAAAACTATTTTGTGTCAATTTTGACACTATTTGATATATGATTTTTGTGAAAGTCATAACAGAATTATATGTTCGAAAAAAGTTTATTAAATCAACACTAATATATCATAGTAACCTATAAAATTAGTGTAAGTCATAAAAAGTCTCAAATTACATTTATTTGGGCATTTATAACATCAATTCTGTCAATATTTCATTAATAAGACAATTACTGCATCATCTTTCTGTCATAATAAATGATAATTATTTAATCCCTAAAAATTCTAAATAAATTCATATGATGTAGATAATTGTATTATCTTTCTGTAGACTATTCATGTTCGAAGTTTCATGAAGTTTATCACTAGATTAAAATTATTATACTTATAAGATTTAAGAAAGTGACATGTTGTCACATTCTTTGGTTTTAATAATAATTAAATTATTTTCATTGAAAAAATTTAATTAAATTAATCTAATCCGACCCTTAGGTGATATGTGTCGTTTTTTAGTCATCCAATAAAATTTTGAAATTTGTTAGGGTAATTTTAAAATATTATATTTACCCTTAATTACCCGATTTACCTTTAACTATGGTAAATAAAATTTACCGTAGTTACTATTCATAATTCCCAAAAATAAAAAGTATCCTATTAACATAATTTGGACCCACTAATTCCAAATATGGAATCCATTTTTTAAAATTCAAAACACAGAAGTTGCAGAAATTAAATTTAAATTAATCCCGTTGTCGAATAAAAACAGGTTTTTGTTTAAAACATTGCAAAAGATTGAATTGATTTACCTTACAAATTCAAGGTAAAATCAATGCTATTGACATACATCATATTAAATGGTAAAAATATATTCTATTTATACTTTAAAACCATTCAATATTATAATTTAACCACATAAGATATTACGATGAAAGAAGTTGTTTTTAATTAAAATATAACGTGTTTTTACTATTCATTAAAATGTGAAAGTTACCAGAATAATATGAAAATTTTATCCAAAGTAAATTTTTATTTCTTGATTCCAAAGAAGAATTTTATTTTGTCAAATTGAACTTATAAACATGTCAAAAACCAGATTTAATGTGGGTGCGCCATCCAAAGGCGACAAAACCGCATTTTTTGAAAAAATACTTATTTTACCCGAAAAATTTATTTTGTTCTTATACCATGTTTTAGAAATGTGTAAGATGAATAATAATGATATAAAATTCCAAATTTAGTTAATACTATTCATAACGGCTAGTTCATGACAATAATATAACATTGTTTATTAAAACCCAGTATTGCGTACAACACACGCTATCGAGGAAGGTCGTGATTGCGTGTAATGCAAGCCAAGTCAGGGTTTCGTGTTGTGAAAGAATCCTTCGTTGTTTCGTATAACATAATCCAATCATATTTAATTTATACATTTAATATATATATATATATATATATACTCAATGTTGCGTAGAATAACTATTATCAAAATTGTGTGTAACACGGTCCAAGAATAGTGTTGCGTATACTGCAAGCTAATATGGTGTTGCGTATAGCGCAAGTTAATCTTGGTGTAGAATACAACAAAAGACATTAATGAAATTAAATTAATATTTTTCATAAAATCTTGGGCTGTTACATTCTACCCCCCTTAAAATGAATTTCGCCCTCGAAATTCGTCGGGGTTATAAATGGTTTACTATTTGAAAGTTTCTTTAATAGAAACCCACATCGTAAAAAGGAATATCAAAACCAATCTTTAAAAACAAAAGTATGAAACGTAACGGTTACCCAAATAAACTAATCACTGGGTTTCCACATAGGTGAAAATATGGATATAGAAGAAAAATCTAACCATCATGTTCTGATGGAGAGTGGTAGAGAACATGGCTATGGAAAAGCCAACAATCACAAATCCATAAATTTGTGACGATCTAAGGTATCATCCGATTAATCAGGTATAAGATCACTAGGAAAACATTTTTGGTTTTCAAGATCATTTCCCTAAAGTTTAAAATTTGAATTAGAATAAATACTTTCTTTATTTTGGTACAATCTCACTGTTGTTCATGCCTTGAATAATTTCCACTTCATCTCTTAAATAAATGAAGTTGAATTTGTTATTCGTGAAGTGTTAGCAGATCATGTGATAGAATGACGGGTCATTCCATCTATCTCAAACAAATGGTTAGAAAAAATTATATACATAAGTTGATCTATAGTGAGATTAATCACATATGGTTCCTAAAATGGACTTATACTTCATATATCATACTGCTTAATATAATAAAACTAGTTTCTACTAAACAGGGACTTACTGTAGGCCAGTGGTAGGCGATAAAGGCCAGTCGCACTTCGGTTGTGGGTTCGATTCCCATAGCCTTGTCCGACGCGATGGGCTGTCACCCGTTCTACAGGTTGTCCTTTTTCTAAAACTATATTACTATAACATCCCATCAATAATATCGAAAAAAAACTTCTATCCTTAAACAATACTAACTTATGTCCAACATAATCCATTCCAATCTTTAGGCTTATTCATAATACTGCAGTCCACTCTCATAACATAGTGGAAACGATTACCAGATATTTAATACCATCGTTGATCCCCATATATCATAAGATATGTTATGTTGGTCACATACCAAACATTCAAAGGCCTTAATCATGTATTCACTTGAATACCCATCGAACCTTAGTGAAAAAATGAATGCAGTTAAAAGTTAACACTTTTCACATACCAAAATCCTCAAAATTCTATATACTCAAACCATGATATCACTTAGTCCTTATATAAATCATGAGCTCATGAATACTATTAAAAATTTCATTTTCTCATTTTCCATTCATTATGCGCATATCATCTTATTTCCAAAAATATCTCAATCACTTTGAATAACACATTAGACCAATACATAAATATTCCAATACTCCATGATACAATATTATTTTGGAATCCCATTACATAAACACTTAATCATTCCACCACATCATTGTCATATTCAACATCACCAATAGTGATCGCATGTGACTTCCCTTTGTCCTTTGCCTTCAGTGGTTGCTCATGTTGATCATCACTAACCCTTGGATTAGGGCATTTATTAGCATAATGCCCCATTTCCTTGCACTTGAAGCATTGAAGTGTTGGTGGTGCGTTCTCTGCAGTGTTTGCTTTATTCACATCACTAGAAACCCTTTTTCCATTACTTCGACACTCAGATGCTCGATGACCTTCTTTTCCACACTTGAAACATTTTCTAGTTCCTTTAAGACAATCTCCACCATGCTTCTTTCCACACTTTGTGCATAAGGAAACATTCATCTTATTTTCACCATTATTCTGAGATTTCTCCTTGAACTCCATCTTTCGTTTCTTGTCAAAACCATGAGATGGATATGTAACACCAACTTCCATTTCTACCTTGATAGCACAACGCACAATTTCTTCATAGCTACTGAAGTCTCTTATAGCTAATGCCCTTCGAAGACTTGGTTTTAAGCCACTGAAAAATCGATCAACTTTACTTTCAGGTTGGATGATAATGCCAGATGCATACCTTGCAAGTCTTGTAAAATTCGCTTCGTATATACCAACAGATTCATCATCCTTTTTCTTTAGTTCAAGAAACTCCTTCTCCATCTTTGTTCGAAGAATACGAGGGAAGTACTTATTGAAAAATAAGTTCTTGAACTCGTCCCATTCCATGGACTCAATTTCATCTCTTTGCCTTGTATTCTTGATAAGATTCCACCATTGATCAGCTTCACCTTCCAAACGATATACTGCTAAGATGACTTTATCATGTTCCGAACATTAAAGAACTGAAAATATCTTTTCAGTGGTACTGATCCATTGTTCAGCAACAAGTGGATCAGAAGACCCACTGAAAGAAGGTGAACGTTGCCTCATGAAGGACTCAATAGAATATTGTTCCCTTCTCTGCTCATTTGGAAGTCCAGAATGATTCATAGCTTGTATAAGTATAGCAATAAGATTTTTCACTCCATCTCCCATAACATTTGTTTGTTCAGGAGGACAATCATTGCATTGTCCATTGCATTGATCAACACGGTTCCTTCGGGTTCCAGCCATCGTCTAAAACCCAAAACGAATAGTGTGAGAGGCAAAAATCATTCTAGGGAAAACAACATAGTAAAGGGGGAGTACCCTTAATATCTAACATCTTAGGTTAAATTATAAGATCGTTATCTTAGTTCTAGGATTATATCCTATACGTATACTTATCCTTAAGGACATCCCTAGACATACCTTAGAAATATCTCTAGGGATCTTACTAACGTTTTCACATCCTAGTTTCCAAAGGTTGACTAAACTTTTCCTCTGATACCAACTGTAGATACACGAAGCTTGACGTACATGGACATTACATTACTTTTGCGGAATACTTGGTACATAACAAAAACACACACACAAGGATCGTAATAGTTTAGTGTCTTTGGAAACTCGGAACGTAATCTTCTAATCGTGGTGAAAGATCTTCTATATCTCCCATAAAGATCTTCCCCTTTTTTTTACCTAAAACCATTCATTATATCCTGGGGAAAAGAAAATATAAAAGGGTGAGCTCAAATGCTCAGTAATGGTAAACAAAAGAAATATCAATCACATCATATACACAAGCACATAACTTTTGGAAATCTTAACCTGAAAAAGAGATCATAATATCATAACATGGGATAAATCATGGCAGTGAAATGTAATCACAATAATCATAACATAAAACATGAATCTTTGTATCATTCACACATAATCATAGAGAATCATTTCTTGTTAGTCAAGACTCATTTCCAAGACTATCTTAGTGGACAAAGTCCCTTTCTGAATCGAGTAACCCTCGTTTCAGTCCTGTTTCACTGAACCGGTATAACCTACCGTTCCAGCCCTGTCTATCTCATGAGATATAAAATCATTACCCAATGCATTGGAGGGAGATATAGGTCCCACCCATCTTATAATGAATCCTTTCTTATGTGTGCCACATAATCATAAACCATACATCATAGCGTAACCCATGTAATAAAAATGGGATTCTTAAACAACATGACATCATAAAACAATTCATATAAGATAAAGGAATTCATAAAAATATTTCCATCACAACATAATCAAACCAATGTAATAATAGGGATAAAAATAGAACCCTTTTATTATCTTAGATGGAAAATAATTTTGATAAAATACTTGAACTCCGTTCTTGAGGAAAATATCCTTTCTACTTCAAAAACATTTTTCCTTTCATAACATGTCATACGACTTTAAAATAAAAGAAGTTGATTAAAAATAAACTTTAAAACTTGTAAAGGAAGTTTCTTGGAAATAATGTTTTAAAAATCCATTCATTCCGTATAAGTTAAAAAAAACATTCTTCGTACTTTTGTCGGAAAAGTCAAAAAGTACCTCGTACGAAAAACGCCAAAAGATTCCTTTCATACATATTACTAAAAACTCACTGAAGGGTAAAAATGGATTTAAACAATTGTAGGTGGATGGAAACAATATTACATATTGAGGGAACATGAATGTGGATGATAAAATACACCCCAGTAAATACTTATGAATAAACAATCTCAGATAAAAATGAGATTGTGATATTTCCCTTAACTTAGGTCCGATTTGCTTCGTATGTGTCTGAACCTCCTGTATAATGATTTAAATAATGTCATAGACTTATTACAGAATCATATTCATTGTTATGATATCATATATGGTTCATTATATTACCCGTTCTTTTGTAAATTCCATGTTAAAGAAGCGTTTTGGGTAAAATCGTTTCATTTATCGTAGGTATTTTGACTTGTTGTTCTTGACATAATTATTACATATATCATTATTTACATACTTCCAGAATATAAAATATGATTTATATATCATATATTTTCAGTATATATATATATAATAGATAGATAAATAAAATGAAAAACACCGTTCATGGAGACGGTAGTCCGTACGTACGCATGAACGCTGTTTTCCTTTCCTTATTGTCTTGAAATGGAAGTAAGTAGATGAAATACATATATATATATATATAAATCCAGTAGCTTTATAATGTCATATATTTCATTATTATTTCTTATATATACTTTATAATCATTCGTAAATGGTTAACATGGAGAATGAATCTCATCGCGTCGTGGAGACGGTAGTCCGTACGTACGCACGAGCGATGATATCATTTCCATAAATATTGAATTGAATTGGAGTGGATTATACAATATATCAGAATCAATATGATGTTGTAATAACTATGTATAGTTATTCTTTACACCATTATACCCATCCATGTAAGGTGGTGGTGGAAAATAGATTACACCACGGCGTGGAGACGGTATTCCGTACGTACGCACGCGCGGTAATTTCTTTTTCCGTAGGATGGATAGATGGTGAAATAGGGTTGTTTCATACTTATAATAACATATCAGTATATGAGTGATACTGATGTTATTACTTCATAATGAAACAACCTAAGAAGAATAAGTGGAAGAAGAAATAAAGATGAAAGAATTGGTAACGGTAATTACCTCTTCTTTGAAGCGCCTCTTTGAGACCTCCTCTTAGGGAACTAAAACTGGTCCTTGAGGAAGACCAGAACCTCTAGGATGTTGCTAGGGAAGTGGAGAAGATATTTTGGCAGGGGTTGACTGAGCTTGAGTGCTCAAATTGGTGTGAGGAGGAGGGGGAGGAGGTGTCCTTTTATAAGGGAGGAGAGGGGCACCTTAGGAATACCTCAAAATATTATTTTATATTAATGTCAAAATTGGTTTATAATGGTTCCAAAGGGTCTTATTTCTAGGCTAATGTGGGTATGGGTCGAAAGACTATCAACCAATTGGATTTAGACAAGTTTAGGGTATTATTTTAACCTTATCAATTAGATTTAACTCTAAGTTAAATAATTTAACTTTTACCGTGTCTTTTTGTTTTCTTTCACTATATGGTTAATACACTTACTATAACATACCAAACGAACCCCAAATTGTTTATTATTAATATATATATCCTTATCTAAGTCATTTGGCCGAACCTTAGATTTTTAGGAATAAAATAACAATTAATAATATAATATTTAATTTAAAAACTATTTTGTGTCAATTTTGACACTATTTGATATATGATTTTTGTGAAAGTCATAACAGAATTATATGTTCGAACCAAGTTTATTAAATCAACACTAATATATTATAGTAACCTATAAAATTAGTGTAAGTCATAAAAAGTCTCAAATTACATTTATTTGGGCATTTATAACATCAATTCTGTCAATATTTCATTAATAAGACAATTACTGCATCATCTTTCTGTCATAATAAATGATAATTATTTAATCCCTAAAAATTCTAAATAAATTCCTATGATGTAGATTATTGTATTAGATTTATGTAGACTATTGATGTTCTAAGTTTCATGAAGTTTATCACTAGATTAAAATTATTATACTTATAAGATTTAAGAAAGTGACATGTTGTCACATTCTTTGGTTTTAATAATAATTAAATTATTTTCATTGAAAAAATTTAATTAAATTAATCTAATCCGACCCTTAGGTGATATGTGTCGTTTTTTAGTCATCCAATAAAATTTTGAAATTTTTTAGGGTAATTTTAAAATATTATATTTACCCTTAATTACCCGATTTACCTTTAACTATGGTAAATAAAATTTACCGTAGTTACTATTCATAATTCCCAAAAATAAAAAGTATCCTATTAACATAATTTGGACCCACTGATTCCAAATATGGAATCCATTTTTTAAAATTCAAAACACAGAAGTTTCAGAAATTAAATTTAAATTAATCCCGTTGTCGAATAAAAACGGGTTTTTGTTTAAAACATTGCAAAAGATTGAATTGATTTACCTTACAAATTCAAGGTAAAATCAATGCTATTGACATACATCATATTAAATGGTAAAAATATATTCTATTTATACTTTAAAACCATTCAATATTATAATTTAACTACATAAGATATTACGATGAAAGAAGTTGTTTTTAATTAAAATATAGCGTGTTTTTACTATTCATTAAAATGTGAAAGTTACCAGAATAATATGAAAATTTTATCCAAAGTAAATTTTTATTTCTTGATTCCAAAGAAGAATTTTATTTTTTCAAATTGAACTTATAAACATGTCAAAAACCAGATTTAATGTGGGTGCGCCATCCAAAGGCGGCAAAACCGCATTTTTTGAAAAAATACTTATTTTACCCGAAAAATTTATTTTGTTCTTATACCATGTTTTAGAAATGTGTAAGATGAATAATAATGATATAAAATTCAAAATTTAGTTAATACTATTCATAACGGCTAGTTCATGACAATAATATAACATTGTTTATTAAAACCCGGTATTGCGTACAACACACGCTATCGAGGAAGGTCGTGATTGCGTGTAATGCAAGCCAAGTCAGGGTTTCGTGTTGTGAAAGAATCCTTCGTTGTTTCGTATAACATAATCCAATCATATTTAATTTATACATTTAATATATATATATATATATATATACTCAATGTTGCGTAGAATAACTATTATCAAAATTGTGTGTAACACGGTCCAAGAATAGTGTTGCGTATACTGCAAGCTAATATGGTGTTGCGTATAGCTCAAGTTAATCTTGGTTTAGAATACAACAAAAGACATTAATGAAATTAAATTAATATTTTTCATAAAATCTTGGGCTGTTACAACCGATGCCATAAAATTATTGAAAACCACAATAGACCAAAACATAAATATTCCAATATTCCACGATATTATATACAACATTATTCTGAAATCCCATTACATAAACACTTAATCATTCCACCACATCATTTTCTTATTCAACATCGCCAATGGTGATCGCACCTGACTTCCCTTTGTCCTTTTCCTTAAGTGGTTTCTCATGTCGATCATCACTAACCCTTGGATTAGGGCATTAATTAGCATAATGCCCCATTTCCTTTCACTTGAAGCATTGAAGTGTAGTAGGTTTATTCTATGTATGCCTTCCTTTGTTTGCATCATTAGGCATCTTCTTCCCATCATTGCGGCATTCAAATGCCCAATGACCTTCCTTTCCAAATTTGAAACATTTACTTGTCCCTTTAATACAATCTCCACCATGCTTCTTTCCACACTTTGAGCATAAGGAATCATTCATCTTCATTTCACCATTATTCTGAGATTTCTCCTTGAACTCCATCTTTCATTTCTTGTCAAAACTATAAGATGGATAAGTAACACCAACTTCCATTTCTACCTTGATAGCACAATGCACAATTTCTTCATAGCTACTGAAGTCTCTTATAGCTAATTCCCTTCAAAGATTTGGTTTTAAGCCACTGAAGAATCGATCAACTTTACTTTCAGGTTGGATGATAAATCCAGATGCATACCTTGCAAGCCTTGTAAAATTCGCTTCGTATATACCAACAGATTCATCATCCATTTGCTTTAGTTCAAGAAACTCTTTATCCATCTTTGTTCGAAGAATACGAGGGAAGTACTTATTTAAAAATAAGTTCTTGAACTTGTCCCATTCCATGGACTCAATTTCATCTCTTTGCCTTGTATTCTTGATAAGATTCCACCATTGATCAGCTTCACCTTCCAAACGATATACTGCTATGATGACTTTACCATGTTCAGAACATTGAAGAACTGAAAATATCTTTTCAGTGGTAATGATCCATTGTTCAGCAACAAGTGGATCAGAAGACCCACTAAAAGAAGGTGGACATTGCCTCATGAAGGACTCAATAGAATGTTGTTCCCTTCACTACTCATTTGGAAGTCCAGAATGATTCATAGCTTGTGTAAGTATAGCAATAAAATTTTTCACTCCATCTCCCATAACATTTGTTTGTTCAGGAGGACAATCATTGCATTTTCCATTACCTTGATCAACACGGTTCCTTCGGGTTCCAGCCATCGTCTAAAACCCAACAAGAATAGTTTGAGAGGCAAAAATCATGCTAGGGAAAACAACAAAATAAAGGGGGAGTATCCTCAATATCTGACATCTTAGGTTAAATTCTATTATCATTACCATAGTTCTAGGACTGTATCCTATACGTATACTTATCCTTAGGGACATCCCTAGACATACCTTAGAAATATCTCTAGGGATCTCACTAATGTTTTCGCATCCTAGTTTCCAAAGGTTGACTAAACCTTTCCTCGGATACCAACTGTAGGGGTCTGTAATTACTTCCAGTGGACTATAATTGATACCTATCAGGGAACTCCATGGGCGGCTACACCCCCTAGGCGGGACACACCACCATCCCTAGTGGCAGCCATTTCCTCATGAAGCCCTTGGGCGGAGATCCATGCATCATCCAACGCTCACATGTGAGAGTTCCCAAGGATCGGATACATTCCTACCTCCTTTGCCTCTGATACCAACTATAGAGACCCTAATCTTGACGTACATATACATTACACTACTTTTGCGGAATACTTAGTACATAACAAAAACACACACACAAGGACCGTAATAGTTTAGTGTCTTTGGAAACTCAGAATATAATCCTCTAATCATGGTGAAATATCTTCAACATCTCCCATAAAGATCTTCTTTTTTTAAACCTAAATCCTTTCTTTATGTCCTGGGGAAATGAAAACATAAAAGGGTGATCTCAAATGCTCAGTAAAGGTAAACAAAAGAAATATCAATCACGTCATATTCATAAGAACATATCTTTTGGAAATCTTAACCTGCAAAAGAGATCATAATATCATAACATGGGATAAATCATAGTAGTGAAATGTAATCCCAATAATCATAACTTAAAACATGAAAATTTTTGGCATACAAACATAATCATATAGAATCATTTCTTATTAGTCAAGACTCATTTCCAAGACTATCTTAGTGGACAAAGTCACTTTTTGAACTGAGTTCACTCCTCGTTTCAGTCCTGTTTCATTGAACCGGTATAACCTACCGTTCCATCCATGTCTATCTCATGAGATATAAAATCTTTACCCAATTCATTTGAGGGATATATAGGTCCCACCCATATCATAATGATACCATTCTTATGTGTGCCACAAAATCATAAACCATACATCATAGCAAAACCCATGTAATAAAAATGGGATTTTTAAACAACATGACATCAGAAAACAATTCATATAAGATAAAGGAATTCATAAAAATAATTCCATCACAGCATAATCAAATCAATGTAATAATAGGGATAGAAACAGAACCCTTTATTATCTTAGATGGAAAATAATTTTGATAAAACACTTGAACTCCATTCTTGAGGAAAATATCCTTTCTACTTCAAAAACATTTTTCCTTTCTTAACATGTCATACAATTTAAAACTAAAAGAAGTTAATTAAAAATAAACTTCAAAACTTTTAAAGGAAGCTTCTTGGAAATAATGTTTTAAAAATCCATTCATGCCGTATAAGTTAGAAAAACATTCTTCTCGTACATTTCTCAGAAAAGTCAAAAAAGTACCTTGTATGAAAAACGACAAAAGATTCCATTCTTATCTTTTACTAAAAACTCACCGAAGGGTAAAATTGGAGTTAAACAATTTTAGGTGGATTGAAATAATATTAAATATTGAGGAAACATGGATGTGGATGATAAAATACACCCTAGTAAATACCAAAGTATAAACAATCTCGGATAAAAATGAGACTGTGATAATTCCCCTACCTTAGGTCTGATTTGCTTCGTAAGTGTCCAAAACTCCTGTATGATGATTTAAATAATGTTATTGACTTATTACAGAACCATACTTATTGTTATGATATCATATTTGTTCATATTCTTAGCTTATTAATAATAATATTTCATTACTACTTGTTATTTGGGTGTTTATTACTTTTTTGTTCTTATGCGTGTTTGTCGAATAAATTATTATTCTTCTCTTTAGGTTATAGATACCTCATTTACAGAATGGTATTATTGTAATATATATCATATTCATTCATTCAATTCATTTATATAATCATTATGCAATGAAGATCATGTAGAACGAATCACATCACATCGTGGAGACGGTATTCCGTACGTACGCACGAGCGATGATATCGTTCCCTTGATCGTGGAATTGTATTGGAGTGTATTTATAATATTTCAGGATCAATATCACCTTTTAATAGTCATATATAGTCATTATTTACACCATTATACCCATCCAAGTAAGGTGGTGGTGGAAAATAGATTACACCACGGCGTGGAGACGGTATTCCGTATGTACGCACGCGCGGTGATTTCTTTTTCCGTAGGATGGATAGATTTTGAAATAGGGTTGTTTCATACTTATAATAACATATCAGTATATGAGTTATACTGATTTTATTACTTCATAATGAAACAACTAAAGAAGAATAAGTGGAAGAAGGAATAAAGATGAAAGAATCGGTAACAGACATTACCTCTTCTTTGAAGTGCTTCTTTGAGACCTCCTTCTAGGGTACTAAAATAGGTCTTTTAAGAAGACCAGAACCTCTAGGATGTTTCTAGGGAAGTGGAGAGGAGAAATTGGCAGGGTTTGTCCGAGCATGAAGACTCAAAGTGGTGTGCGGAAGAGGGAGGAGGAGGTGCCCTTTTATAAGGGAGGAGAGAGGCACCTTTGGAATAACTAAAAATATTATTTTATTATAAAGTCAAATTCGGTTTTTAATAGCTCCAAATTGATATATTTAGAAGATAAGTTGGTTCGGGGTCTAAAGCCTCTCATCCCATAGAATTTAGACAAGTTTAGGTATCAATTTTAACCTTATCATTTAGATTTAACTTTAAGTTAGATAATTTAACTTTTACCGTGTCTTCTAGTTTTCTTACACTATAAGGTCAATAAACATACTATATCAAGCCAAAAGAACCCCAAGTTGTTTATTATTAATATATATAACCTTATATAAGTCATTTGGCCTATCCTTAGATTTTTAGGAATAAAATAACAATTAATAATATAATATTTGTTTTAAAAACTATTTTTTGTCAATTTTGACACTATTTTGTAATTGATTTTTGTGAAACTCATAACAGATTGATTAGTTAGAAAAAAGTTAATTAAATCAATAATAACATGTCATATTAACATATACAATTAGTTTAATTCATAAAAAGTCTGAAATTACATTTATTTGGGTATTTATAACATCAATTATGTCAATATTTCATTAATAAGACAATTACTGCATCATCATTGTATCATAATAAATGATAATTATTTAATCCCTAAAAATACTAAATAAATTTCTATGATATAGATAATTTTATTAGATTTCTGGAGACTATTCATGTTCGAAGTTTCATGAAGGTTATCACAAAATTAAAATTATTATACTTATAAGATTTAAGAAAGTGACATGTTGTCACATTCTTTGGTTTTAATAATAATTAAATTATTTTCATAGACAAAAGTCCATTAAATGAATCTAATCAGACCCTTATGTGATATGGGTATACTTTTAGTCATCCAATAGGATTTTGACATGTGCTAGGGTAATTTTATAATATTATATTTACCCTTAATTACCCGATTTACCTTTAACTATGGTAAATAAAATTTACCGTAGTTACTATTCATAATTCCCAAAAATAAAAATTAGCTTATTAACATAATTTGGATCCACTGATTCCAAATATGGAATCCATTTTTCCAAATTCAATACACAAAATTTTCAGAAATTAAATTAAAATTAATCCCGTTGTCGAATGAAAACGGGTTTTTCTTTAAAACATTGCAAAAGATTGAATTGATTTATCCCACGAATTCAAGGTAGAATCAATGCTAATGACATACATTATATTAAATGGTAATTTTTTTTTCTATTTATACTTTAAAACCATTAAATATTATAATTTAACCATATAAATTATTGCGATGAAAAAAAGTTGTTTTTAATTAAAATATAGCATGTTTTTACTATTCATCAAAATATGAAAGTTACCAAAATAATATGAAAAATTTATCCAAAGTAAATTTTTATTTTATGATTCCAAAGAAGAATTTTATTTTTTCAAATTGAACTTATAAAAATGTCAAAAACTATATTTAATGTGGGTACGCCATCAAAAGGCGGCAAAACTGTATTTTTTGAAAAATACTTATTTTACCCGAAAAAATTATTTTGTTCTTATACCATGTTTTAGAAAACGTGTAAGACGAATAATAATGTTATAAGATTCAAAATTTAGTTAATACTATTCATAACAGCTAGTTCATAATAATATTATAATAATATATCGTTGTTTAGTAAACCCGGTATTGCGTACAACACACGCTATTGAGGAAGGTCGCGATTGCGTGTAATGCAAGCCAAGTCAGGGTTGTGTGCTGTGAAAGAATCCTTCGTTGTTTCGTATAACATAATCCAACCATATTTCATTTATACATTGAATATATATATATATATATACTCAATGTTGCGTAGAATAACTATTATCAAAATTGTGTGTAACATGATCCAAGAATAGTGTTGCGTATACTGCAAGCTAATACGGTGTTGCGTATAGCGCAAGGTAATCTTGGTGTAGAATACAACACAAGACATTAATGAAATTAAAAGAATATTTTTCATAAAATCTCGGGGTGTAACATATATTTTCCTCCGAGTTTGTTTCAGGTTCACAATGTTTTTCATGTTTCGATGTTGAGAATGTATGTGCCAGATTCTTCACAAGTATTGAGACCCGAAGCAGTTCAGCTGAAAGATAACGTTTCTTATGAAGAGAAACCAGTTAATATTCATGATCAAAGGGAACATGTATTGCGGAATAAGGTAATCCACCAGGTAATGGTTTTGTGGAGAAACCACACGGTTGAAGAAGCATCATGGGAGTCTGAAAATTCTATGAGGTAAAAGTACCCAAAGTTGTTTAATAAGTAAATAAAATTGCGAGGACACAATTTCTAGATGGTGGGGATAATGCAACACCACACGTTTTTCTAAAAATAAATAGAAATGCATGGAACTTTGTTTTAAGTAGATATTTATAAATATCCTTTAAAACATAATTTTTTTTTCAACTTATATGTTTTAAATTTCAAGAAACATTCATCTACAATTGATTTTAGTATGTTATTAGGAGTCTATTAGAACCAACTTGTTTTTTGGTGAATAGTAACATACCATTATCTATAGTAATATGAATAGTAATATGACCCTAATGAATAATACATTTTATTACTATTTTATTTTCTTATGGCTTTAAGATAATGAAATCTTGATTAATTTTTCAAAGTGATATAAAAGCAGTTATAGTTTTTAAATAATTAATTTTTGAATTAAATATTATTTTATTTAAAAATTAAATTACAAATATTTAGAAAATTATCATCAAAATATGGACTTCATTTTTGAATTGTACACGTCGACAAATGGTTATGGTGAATTTTTGGAATTTTTCTGAAAGTATTGATTTTTCGGTGAATAATAAAAAATACCATTTTTTGTTTCAGTGTGTTAATGACATCATTAATGATGTAATAATGATGTAATAAATCTGTTAGACTTGTGTATAGTTAAATAAGATTTTATCTGTCCCAAGTGTCTTATACCATGGGCCAATACCATGGGCAAGGCCATGGTTTTGCAAATACCACTCATGAGGAGTCCCTTGGAAATTCTTAAAAGATTCCCTTAATTTTCCTATAAATACCAACCAATTCATTCCCAATTCCTCCTCAATGAAGCTCTAGCATCTTTACCTTCCTAGTAGTCCTCTCAAGATTTCATCAATCCCCCATGGTCCCAACCTTCAAGTTGTAAGGGTTATTCTACAAGGTAAGAAAATTCTCAATTTATTTCTTTTCAATTCATGTTCTCTTTTATGTGGTATAACATTCATGTTTCCATACAATAATCTCCATTACTTCTTATTATTGATCTAATATATATTTTGATTCATTTTTGGAGGGGTGACCTTTTTCCCCTCTCTTTTTAATATTTTCTAAAACCATGTTACGTAGACGATAGGCTGCCGAATATTTGTACGGGATTTCTCAATTATTATTTTATTTTTAGTTCCTTTCTTTTATTATTATTTCTTCATATCATCTTATGCAAGAGGCATGAAATATTAATAAATAATGTATATTTTTTATGTTCTCATGTTCAATGAAAATTCATCATCATTATTTTTCTCTTCTCCCACTTATTCAAGGAATAAAATCATTGTCTGTGATGTGTGGAATTACCGACATCATGGATGATGAGATTTCAATTTTCATTAAATCATTCAAGTATGGTTATGAAACAATTTTTATGGTTAATCCAAGTTATAATATATGTATTATATCTCATCCATGGTTCTGGAATTCTTTTTAACACATGGTTTTAATTTATAAAACAAAATGAGATTGTTATTATCAAATAACCACTAAAATGATCTAAACGAACATCATTAATGTTTTAACTTATGAATCATCCTCATGTAAGAATTAAAAAATGATAAATGTCCTAAATTATGGTAATTTAAATATATAAATACAACTCAATTTCAATTTCGTATTTTCACTTCCAATCGACAAGAACATCCACTATGAACCAATCATGGAAATCATGTTTAGAACTCACCCAAAAAAAGTGCAAGTAGAAAAATAATAACAATTAAAGAGAGAAATGATGTTATGAAATGATAATATAAAATATGATAAACAAGAAAATGTTTCTTTAAAATACTAATTACACTATTTTAGCCATTATACAGGATGTTTAAACAATTTTGTAGTAAGACAAACACGAGGTAGGGGAATTCGTAACCCGATTTCCATTTTTGGGTTAACATTCTAATTCATTATTTATGTGCTTTTTAAATTTTTTGTGTGATGGTTTATGTTTATATTATGTTTTATTATGTGTATTAACAGAATATTTAAATACTCCATCCATTCTATTAAGTCTATTTTTAATTTTATGATATTTATAAGGGGATTTTCTTTAAAAATCCTCTTTTTAAATTCGATTTTACGAAATTCCAATGCAATGTCTTTATGGAATTATTCATGTTGTATGATTATGTTTTGGTTCATGGGAATTACTTACAATGAAGGGTGGGACCTATATGTCCCTCTAATGCATTGGGTATTTGTATGTTGGAGGTCGTCCGTATAGTTACTCCAAGTGTAACAACAATGGTTACACAAATTGTAAGGTATCCGTGAGGGTTACAAATTATAAGGTAGTCGAGAGGGTTACAAGATTATGTACGTAATTCCCCATGATACCTCTATGACTATATTTATGTTCTCATGTTTTGTGTGGATATTGTTTAAATCTCATGTTACACAAATTAAGTCTATATGGGTGACAAGCATGTATTTTTTAAATGCATTCAAACATTACGAGTATTCAAGGACTAATGTTCTCTTTCCTTCATTAACATCCCTTACTGAGATTTTGTGCTCATCCCATGTTTTTAAATGATTTTCACAGGTAAATGGATGTGTAAGACAAAGAAGGAATCCATGTTAAATGTTTAAGAATTTTCAAGGAGTCATGTTTATGTTTTAATGTTTTTTATTGTGAAAAAAAATTGAAACTGTTTTTATGGTATCCACTCTATAATAATGTGTAATGTTATGAATGTATTGTCCCAATTATCTAAAGCTATAAACTTGAAAAGATCCTAAATATAAAAGGATTTTTTTCATGACTAAATTCAATATTATGTATGTAATAAGGCCAGGTCCTTATAATTATTGTTTTATTAAGTTTATTGATGTGTTTTCCTATGAGTTATAGTGTTTTATTGCATTTTTTAGGAGTGTTTGTTTTCTTAGATACCATGATCAGTTCACTTTTATACATGAATGGATGTGTGTGTAAAATGTGGATAAATATAAAAAATTGTTATTATATGTTATTAATGATCATAAATAATTTTAATATATCTTATAAATACGTTTTTATATTTTATGAGGATGAATCAATATATAAAAGGTAATGATGATCATTTTAAACTAATTTTGGGGGGATTTTGATCTCAATGAACTCATTTTATTTTATCATTTAGTATTATGTACAAAAATGTTAATTCCAGAACATAAATATGGTTGGAACTTATATTTTAAAATATTTTTAAAACATTTTAATGGTTATATTAACATTCTTTAAGTCGTTAATAGAAAATTAAAGTGCATCACCCATGATGTTAGTGAATTGACACACCACTGGTGATGATTTCATTTTTAAAATAAAAGAGATAATGGGAGGAGTTTAAGGATGTAGCCTCCATTAACATGATATAATTCCAATATATAAAACATACTAGAGTTATAATGTCATTCGTATAAGGGAATTTGAGAATAAAGGAATAAAAGAAATGAAATTTAATAAAGTAAAAGAAAATGGAAGAGGATTTTTCCTCTTGGATTTATCCAGCTTGAGATCCACCTTAGCGAAAATCCATTAGCCTTTTGATGATACAAATAGCTCTAAGAAGTGGTGGAGGGGCTAGGAAATATTTTTGGGAATAATTTTTGCTAGAATCAAAGCTTGAGATGTGTGGGGAATATAGGTGTTGAGTAGTGGTATTTATAGTAGAAGAGAGGGGTGTTCTCTCATTATTATATTCATTAGTTTATTATTATGGCTTAGGACTATGAATATATTGATCATTATTTCTAACTATATTAAAATAATGAAGGAAGTTTCGAAATTAAGCTTCTTACATCATCATTACATCAAAAATGACTCAAAAATTCATGTATATAGCATTTATAAAAAATTATCTTATATTATTATTCATAAAAATTAAACTGTTTTTGAAAAATCCCAAAACATCACCAATTTTTTTTTTCGTAAAGTATTATATAAAATTTTCTCCAACTTATGAAACTAATTTTATAATTATGAGTAATTTATTTTTTAAATAAAATCTTCATTTAGTTGTAAAATAATTATTTTAAAACTATAACTAATTTTATAATACATTCAAAAAATACTTAAGGTCTCATAAAATTATCTTGAGACCATAAGATATAAAAATATTAATTAAAGAAAAATTTTCTACAAATAAATTTTCTTTTAAAATTTTAAATTTATCATAAAATGAGAATAAAATATTTATGACATACAAAAATTCCCACAAGTAATTTATAATTTTTAAAAAAATTATTTACATACACTATGATATAATTATACCATACATTAATTTATAGGATGCATAAACTTTATTTATACTCTCATGGGTGAGGTTACTATTCATTTAACCAGTTTACTAGTCAAAATGGTCATATTACTATTCCTAAGTTAAGGTTACTTACTAATCAGTTTTGGGTCCTCAACATATAGAAATACTTCTTATTTCATCAATTATTCATTTATAAGGTTTTGTATCTTGGTATATAAGTGATTTTATGTGATTTATACTATATAAATATCCATAATAAGGGATAAATACCATTAATAAAAGTGTGGGTTCTTATATCCCCCCATTGAAATTTATCCCTTGAAATTTCATTTCACATAAATAGTTGAGGGTATTTATCCTTTATCACCTCCTCTAATTCGCAAGTTTCTTCTTCATACTTATGTTTCCTTTACAAAACCATGACAATGTTGGTTGTCATAATGTGTTGAACCTTATCTCTCCGATCCAAAATCTTAGTCGGTTGTTCCTGAATGAGAGATCATCCCCCAATTGTACCAACTCTAACATCATTATATATGCAGTATCTAGTGTGTACTTCATCTGGTGTGATACATAGAACATATCATAAACTTGAGCCATACTAAGTGGAATTTCATGTCAATATGACATGGATCTTAGAAGGTCAACGATAACAAAGGGGCCAATGTAACTAGTGATTAACTTCCCTTTCATTCCAAAACACATGAATCTATTCCATGGTGATATTTTAAGGAAGACTTTATCTCCAATGTCGAACTCCATGTCCCATCAATGATTTTTACGATAACTTTTTTTCCAACTCTGGGTAGCTTTAATGTGTTTCTGTATAGCTTGAACCTTTTCTGTCATATCATTTAATGGATCAGATCCAAGTAGCTCTCTTTCACTAACTTCATCCAAATAGGTTGGTGTTCTAAATCACTTTCCATATTGAGCTTCCAATGGAGCCATCTAAACACTCTAGTGGAATCTATTTTAGTATGAGAACTCAACCAATGGGAGATGATAATTCCATCATCATTTGAATTATAAAGGGAAGGCTCCTTGTTTGTCTTCGAGCATCTGAATATTCCTTTCAAATTGGCCATTATTTTTGGGGCGATAGGTCTTGCAGAAATTCAATTCTGTACTCAAGGCATGTTTAAGACTCCTCTAGAATTTAGACGTGGACATGGGATCCCGATCGGTGACTATTGATATTGAAACCCCATGTTGTCTCACCACATCCTTTACATATATCATTGGAAGTTTTCCAAGAGATAGATCTTCCAAAATGGATCTAAAGATGGTAGTCTTAGTGATTTTTTCAACCACAACTCATATCACATTACTCCATTTGGACGTCTTTAGGAGAACCATGACCGAGTCTAGAGTGACATTATCTTATTTCCACATGGGTATAGGAAATGTTTGCAACATCCCTTTAGACTTTTGTCACTATTATTTTATTTTATGTCATATCAAGCAACATGGGATATATTCATCATTCTCATTCTTCGTTTTGTCTCACCAGAAGTGTTCTTGGAGATCATGGTACATCTTGGTTCATCCTAGATGAAAAGAGAAAGTATAGCTATGTGAAATATAAAAATTTTGATTCTTTTTTCCAAGTTATTAAGGCACACAAATACATGTTCCCAACCGAATTCCACCACCATCATCAATATAGAACTCTTGCATCTTCCCATCCTTTACTGCATTCTCCTTCTTTTGTAACTTCGGATCATCCCTTTTTTCCTTCTAAATCCTCTCTTAGATAGATGGTTGTGAAATAATTTGGGCAAGGTAGGATGTATTCCCCGCCATTATGATTTCCAAATCCATACTTTTCATGTCCATTAAGATAGGGTCTTTCCTAATTTACAACATGGATAGAGTTGTAGGCTCTCTTATTCTAAGACCATTAGCAACCATTTTTTATTTCTATCATGAAAGTGAATTGAGGAATCATAGTTATTGATTAGCTCTAAACATATCCTTTATCGCATGATGAGATCCTTTTATGTGAATACAAACGTTAGGCTCTTGTGATTAGTATATATGTTACACTTCTCACCATAGAGGTAGTACTGCCGTATTTTGAATGAAAAATCACAACTTCTTGCTCCAGATCCGGAGTCAGGTTGTTCTTCTCATGGATATTAAACTACAGTGAGGCATAGGCTATCAAATTATCATTTTTCATGAGTAAAATATCTAATGAATTATTTGTAGCATCACTATATATCACAAAAAATTTCTCCACTTTTTGATAATCAAAGTCTAGGTAGAATGATCAGCCTCTTCATTAGCTCCTTAAATCTTTCCTCACATTATTTTATCCAGACATACTATACATCGTTCCTTGGTAGCTTAGTTAGGGGGCTTGAAAAAAACGGTAAATTTCTCACAAAATCATCGGTAGTATAAATCTAACCTCGAAAATAATGGTGTTTTGTGACACTATAAGGTATGGACCATTCCTAAATTTCATTTTTAAGGGTCTATTGAAATTCTCACACTTGTGATCACATGACCCAAGGATATGACTTGTTGCATCCAAAATTCACAGTTTCTGATCATGTGTACAACTTCATCATCATTATTGTCACAAAAACAAGTCTGATATGTTTTCATGTTCCCCCTTTATCATTCATTAGATGAGAATATCATCGTTAAACAATACCTTAAATTTTCTGAGATAATTTTTACAGACACTCTTCATCGAATCCTTGATGATTGAAGGGGAATTAGTACGTCTGAAGTGTATCCCTAGAAACTCATAGTGCCCATACATTATACAGAAGGAATTATTATTAATATATTCCTTATTCACCTTTAGAATATGATATCCAAAACAAATATCCACCTTTGAGAATTACTGAGCTCATCTCAATTAATCGAACAAGTCAACAATCCTTACAAGAGGATACATGTTCATTATGGTGATCTTGTGGAGTACCCGATAATCGATACACCACTGCCTTGATCCATCCTTCTTATTAAAAAATGGAACTGGTGCACCCTATGATCATGCACTAAGGGATATGAAATCATTTTCCAAATTATCGTGTAAGTACATCTTAACTCCTTCTGTTTGATATGATCTATCCTATAGAGACACCATGAGATAAGATTTTCTATAGGTATGAGTTCTATTCCAAAATCTACCTCAAAATATGAGGGAAGTCCGGGTAAATATTTTGGAAATAAAACACTATATTCCCCCACAATGGGAATTTCGCATTGGTTGATACCTTCATTTGACTTAACAATTTGAGTGAGTTATGCTTCATCAAAGGGAATCAACACACACACCATTGAAGTATTTTCGAAAGGAAATTCATGATCTTACTTTCATTTGTTTATTTTTATGGTATGGTTCGAAATATAAAAATCTATTTCCTTTTCTGAAATTTTATATGTTCTCTATATAATGAGATCCAATCCATTCCAATTATAGTATCAAATTTCACGACAAGATGTATCACAAGATTAGCTGGATGAAACTTTCCACATATTATGACAAGAGATCAGTCCAACACTTGGGATGAAATGATTGAACCACTTGGATATTTTATAAATACATCTACATTAAGGTTTTTTGAATTCAATTCAATAGATATAGAAAACGTGAATGATATAATGGAATCCATAGAACCAGAATAAAATAAGAATTTTTTCATTCTTGATTTAAGAGTAAGTGTACCTTGTACGGATACATTTTCTTGCTCTACTTTAGTAGTATGGATGGGAATAACCTTTATTTGATCCTTTAGATTTGGTGTCTACTAATGATGATTACCATTGAGGACTATAGGTTTAGTGAACTGTCTTGTATAGCTCCTTTTATCACCATACTTGTAGCATTGGACCATGGGTGGATCTCTCTATCCCTCCACCACATTTTTCTTCTTCCTCACGTATTTTCAATAGTAAGGATCTTGGTGGCCTTCTCTCCCACACTTGAATCATTTCCCAGTCCCATGGAGGAAGTTAACATGATGCCTCTTCCCATATCTTTAACATGTCAGTGGTTGAGTTTTCGTTCCACCTTTCTCATTAGATTCTCCAGCATGAAACTCTATCTTTCATTTCATATCACTATAGCCATGGGAAAATTCTCCAAATTCCATCTCCACTTTGAGAGAACATCAAACAGATTCTTCATAAATCCAAATGCCTCAAATTTATAAATCCTTTCAATGGTGTGGTTTTAATCCACTAATGAATCTACATGTTTTCTATCATTGTTGGTAACAGAACGCGAATAATACCATGCAAGAATTATGAAATTTACATTTTTATGTTGTGACATATTCTCCTTCTTTTTAATCATCTCTATGAATTCTATATTGTTCTTTTATTGAATATTTCAAGAGAAATAATTATTAAGAAACATTATCTTATTTTCTTCCCACTCTATATCTTCAATTTCATCCATCAGATTGGTGTTTTTAATAAACACCCACCATTGGTCGGCCTTTCCATCTATATGATAAATGAAAAGAGTCGGCTTCTACCTATCAGAATAGTGAAGAACATAAATGATATTCTCTATTATTTTACCCACTATTCCATGACTATTGGATTCGAACATCCACTAATTTTCAGTGTTCGTTGTTAAATAAAACACTTGATATCCAGTTGTTCCCTCTTAGGTGAAGGAGTATCTTCCAAATTATTCAGGTTATTTCACATAACCTAAGACAACTAAGTAATAATTTCCATGAAATTTTTAACTCTACCACCCAAAGAATTGGGAATCTCATTTGGGAAATCGCTTTATAATCCCTTCCAAGGGTTTTTGGAATGGTTTCTCATTGTTCCTATCATTTTGAAAAATAGAAAAGTTTATAAAAAACATCAGTCAACAAGTCGTAAATAATTTCTCCCCTTTTGAAAATAACTCTAAACAGATATCTAATGGTATCCCTATGTTTATAAAACATTCCATTGTTCTTACATATACATAGTCTCACATTAAGGGTTTTCACTAACGTTCTCAAATCCTAATTCCCAAATTAAATAAACATTTCTATGATGCCAACTATAGCGACCATATTTTTTCATTCATGACTCTGACATCATTTTAAATAGAAATAAAATAAAATAATTACATATACAAGATCCAAATTTTTAGTGTCTTGGGAAAATTATGATGGTGCATGACATTTACAAAATAAAACATAAACATTTTTTATTCTTTCTTCTCTAGATCTTTATTTGTCATCATGTTCTCCGTAATTAAAGTAATCACCTGAAGATATACATAAAATAAAAGGGGTGACCTAAAATACCAATAATTGGATATATATGAACATAAATCAATATAACATATGGTTATAATTATCATATTCATCGTAACATAATCATAAGATCATAATCATGATAGGAATAATTTAGAAAAGGCTTGGAATGTGGAAATGAAAAAAAATGAAACATCATGGACAACTACCAGATATAGTTTTGAACAAATTTAGGATAATGTTTATGCATATTTAACTTTTTATCATGAGATACATAACATTAACCAATTAATAGGATCACTATATAATTCATGTCACACTCGTCACATCATAACATTTACATTGTGCTATATAATTCTCGGTGCGCCCATTACATCATAACATTTACATTGTCTTGTATGCCACAGAGAATGCTTAATAATTTAAATATAAGCAACAATAAAGGAATATCCATATTGAAAATGTGTTAAGAAATGGAAACCCTAAAGATATAGTGTTGGGTTCGCGAATTCCCCTTACCTTATGTCTAAATGCTTTCTTTATTCTAGTATCATGTATAATGACATTAGATTCATTATTTAGAAAACAAAAAACTCTTATAAATTAATTTGATTAAATTTGGTATTATTAAGTTCATTTATGGGATTTTTGATGAGTTATATATTTTAGTTTCATTGTTCAGGAGTGTTCGTTTCCTTATATTCCATGATCGATTGACTTGTATACATGAATAAAAGATCATGTAAAATGTGGATAAATATATAGAATTGTTATTATTCGTTATTAATGAACTTAAAAAATCTTAAATTATCTTAATAACAATTTATTTATTCGGAATAAGGATGAATCATTAGATAAAATTTAATAATGATTTTTTTAATTTAATTTTGGTGGTATTTCGATCACAATGAACTCATTTTATTTTATCATTTAGTAATATGTATAAATTTTAGTTAAATAACACAAATAGGGTTGTAATATTCATTATAAAATATTTTCCAACCATTATAATTGTTTTATTTACATCCTAGACAGTGTTAAAGGAAATTGAAAGTGTTCTCCCACGATGTTGGTAAATTGACACATCATGGGCGATGATATAATTTTTAGAATAAAGTATAAAGAGGATGGAGTTTAATGATAGATCTTACATTAACATGATATAATTGTATTATATCAAACATAATGGAGTTATCAAGTCATTTTGATAAGATAGGGTGATGAGAAGTTCACAAAATAAATGAAATTGAAAAAAAATAAATGAAAATGGAAGAGGATTTTACCTCTGGGAGTTATCCCCTTGAGAACCTCCTTAGGAAAAATGTTTTGATATTTTGATGAGCCTAGAGATCTTGGAAGTGTGGTATTGTATAGGGAAGATGTTTGGATATAGTTTGGACAATGCTCAAATCATGAGTGGTGTCAAGAAAAGAGGTGGTGAGAGTTGGTATTTATAGGGGAGGAGAGGGGTGGTTTCTTATTATTATATTCATTCCATTATAATTTTGGATCAATACTATTAATAGTTTGAGATTTATTACTAAATATATTAAAATAATGTTGGATGGTTTGAGATTATGGTGCTTACAACATCCTTAAATCAATAATGACTCAAAAAATCATGTATTAGCATTCTTAAAAAATTATCTTATTTTACTATTCATCAGAAATTCATGTATTTTTGAAAAAAACCCATAAATTTACACAAAAAATATTGATGAGTATAATTAAAAAATTAGGTCCATTTATGATTTTTTTCTGAATATGAGTGATTCTATTTTTAATTAAAATCAAAATTTAAATGGAAAATACCAATTTTAAAATTATAGCTGGTTTTATAACACCTTAAAATTTTACATAAGGTCTCATAAAATTATCTTAAAACCATGAGACATAAAAATATTATTTTATGAATAAATTTTGTGAAAATAAATTTTCATTTAAATTATTAAAATAATCATAAAATTTGAATTAAATATTTATTACTTACTCTAATGTCATCACTTAATTAATAAATTTTAAAACATTGTTTTACTTATACTAGGATATAATTATACCATAACACCATTTTGATGATGTTTAAATTTTATTTATACTCTCATGAGTTATTTTACTATTCATTTGGTCAGTTTACAATTCAAAAGGGTGATACTACTATTCCAAAGGTCGGGTAACTATTTCATCGGAATTGGTTCCATAATTTATAGAAATACATCTTCCTTCATTAATTTATGAATTATAAGGTCTTTTTTATTATTTTATATTAGTTATTTTATTTTGTTTATACTCTATTACATTACTATAAGATGGGAGAAATTCCATTAATTAAATTTAGGTCATTATAGTAATTGTTATTCCAATTGGTAGGGGTTTTAAGCATTATATTAAGATTTTGTCTCAAGTCACCTAAATTAATTTTCTATACATTATGTTGATTCTTCATGGAATTTTTTTTATTTAAAAAGAATGAAAATGATCTTATTAAAGGAAGGATTTTAACTTTTTAGGGTAAAAATGATTTTTTTAAAAAAAATATCCTTGCATTATCATGTTTTCTATGAAATCCTCTTGATTATTAATTTTCCCTCATGTTTTACTACAATTGTTTTAAAAATAAATTCACATTAAAGATGGGTTCATTTATTCTCAGTGTTTATAATATTAAAGAAAAACTCTCTTTATGATCTCATGGTTTTAAAATGGACCAATGGTTTTTCTTCTGTCATTTATGACTTTACTAATATTTTTCTACTCATCTAATGTTATTTAATTTTTTAATAGGATTTATGAATGACAAGGTATAAAAATGAAGTCAAGATATAAATTGAAAATATTTTTAATCAAAATAAAACAAGTATCTTTTAAAAAATGTATTCCGGAAAAAATTAAAACATATATAATGTATCAAACATATGTTATATGAGTTATTTATGTAATAATGATGACCGTGTTTGTTAAAATAATAAACATTAAATTTTACTATAAATAAATTAATGTGAATTGTTATCAAAAAATGAAATTTCTAGTTAAATAAGGATTAGGTCCATATAATAATGGTTTTTATAATGATTTTGATTAACTGACTCATATCCATCCATAGTGTCAAACCAGGTGTGTAGTAATAAATAATCTTATTCCACCAATTGATGATGGAGATAATACCCAATCATCCCTTTTTAGGTTATTACCCCAATGTCTATCTATTTTAGATACAAATCCACCTGTCGTATCTGTATTGGGATTTTATTACTCAGAATCAAAGTTAACTTGCTCGTTACGAAAACATTAAGATGTTTTCCTTAAAACTAGAACAAATCTCTATGGTTTCCACTATTGTTTTCTAGTCCAAACACATAAATTAAACAAATCATGCCTCTTATACTAATTTTTTAAACCCAACATTTTCATACAAGACTATTATATTATCTTGAAGATAAATAACAGAGTGTTAATGTACCCAAGTATCGGAAGGTGTAATATATGGGAAAATTTAAGTTCATACATAACTTAAAAATAAGAAATAAACATTATTTCAATTATTCATCGTAGTTCTTCTAAAATATCTCATGTTATTTTTAGTACATGTAGTCTCCTAATGATATACATCTAAGAAAGGGTGAGATAAAATACATGTAAGATATGTGATAACATAGAAGGAATGAGATACATGAATCAATAGTACATGGGTGAACATAATTTTCATCATTATATAATAATAATTGGATCATCATCATAACCATGAGGTAATAATTTAAAAAATAATGGAATGTTACATCTATATAATAATAAAACAACATAACATATTTCTTAAATACCGCATAGAGTTATGAATAAATAAATCCTCATGTTCATGCATAAAATATTTTTATAAATCACAACATAATAGTTTTGAACAATGGTATAACCATGTCCATGCATAATACACATAATCTATTGAGACATATCACGTTACACTATACATTTGATGTCTATATAAATCTAGGATCATCATATAGATCATAAAATACTTATAACTAGGCATGAAAAATGGGAATATATCTTATAACAATCATAGTTAATTAAATAACCCCAAGGAAACTAATGGGTTTACATAAAAAATTTTAACTAAAAACATTCATCAATAACCATTACTGTTCCCAAATTAATATGGGAAGTCATATTTTGGTATAAAATATAATTTTAATTTGAAATTACATTGACAAGGTTGGAACATGTTTATCGATTGAAAAAAGGGAAATAAATTTTAAAGGAAATTTCAATGATATTAGATTAATGTTTATGAGAAAAATGGGTAATGCGAGATAAATAAAATGAAAGGGTTGGGTTTGAGAATCCTCTCGCCTTAAATTTAGATTTATTTTGTCTTCAATCAACATATTTTATTTTAAAAATAGTATTATTAAAACATGGAACCATAAGTGAATTATTTTTATTTTCTCCACTATTTTCCATTTTTAATTTTGGAATTATATTTCTTAATACTTAATGTCAATAGTGAAATATTATGATCTTATATTTTCTTTTAAATATCCTGTCTTGTTTCTATTTCACAATTTTGTTCAATATCACCTATATTTAATTAAAATTCATTAAAGAAAAAAATAAATTTAGTTACATAATTTTATATTATATATATATATATTTCTATCCATCCATGAAGGTGTTGATAATTAGATAGATGGAATTGTCCTCGTATGAGGTTATCCGACCATTGATAGGATATTATCAACAGAGGAGGAAAGAAAAGACTAACATATAAATATGAAATAAATATAGTAATTGTTATAGGACCAAATAATTTTAATAATGTTAACATACTTCTCAATTAATAATATATGATTTATGTATACGAGGAATTTTGAAAAGGATGAAGAGAAGATGGGAAAGAAGAAAATTTGATGGAAGCACACCCTCTTAGTAGGGTTTATTCTTTTCTAAGACACTATACTCCATGAAGTATTGTAGCCAGATTCTTTCAAAATAACTGTAATGATTCTAAGGGTTTTTATAGAGTATATTTTGTTAGATATTTTACTTTTTTATATTCATTTCATGTGTTTTTTTATTTATGGGTGAAGGGTTATTTATACATGAGGTGGGTATTTTGAATTAAAATATTCAATAAATTATAATTTATTTGGAAAATATTCCAATAGTGATATTTGTTAAATTATGAATAACATATGGATAAAATAATATGGTTTACTGATTTTAAACTCCTTTATAACATCAATTTACGAGTTTATTAAAAAGGAAATTGGAGAAATTGACAATAAAAAATTTTAAATTAACTAATTTTTTATTTTAGACATTGGAAAATGATTTTTATGTTTGGAAAATAATCCTGTTTTTTATAAATGACTCATATGTCTTATTAAATATTTTTTGGGATAAATTATCATATTTATTATTTAATAATTATTTATTAAATCATTATATTTCATGAAACATGCAGTATTTATAAATATTTTCTATAATATTCATATGAAAATTTTTCTTTCTCAAATAATTTTCCAAAATTAACCGTTGTGATTATTCAATGGGTTCATTTGAAAAATGATGTTAATTTTAACCAAATAATAATATGTAATGGTTAATATTAATATTTAATATAAAAATTATGATTTTACCAAATAAATTAAAATATAGTTTATTCAAATCATTTTATAGATTTATTGTATTTTTAGTAACTATATTTATTTTATTTCATCAAAATAATTTTTTTATATAAGTCTTGATAAATATTATTTTTGCTAAATATTATGGTTTTGAGTTATAATCACTATTGAAAAGGTGTGGTTAGTATTTTTAATGGTCTGATTACAATTCCTATTGGTAAACATACTATTCCAATGATCACAATACTATTTCTATTTTCATATTACCTCTTATAAACAAAAAGTCATTCCATTAAACATTATTCACTATAATTCCTCCTATGTTTTTGTATTATCCATTCTAAAATATCGATTGGTTTACTAATATTGTTTTTAATTTCCATAGTTCTATTAATGTAGGAGATAATTCTAGAAATGTGGAACAAAATATATTTTCCCATTCTAAATTTATAATTATCTATTTTTTTTCCCATTCTAGAGTTTATAATTTTCATGTGTTTAGTTGTTGGCTAATGTAAGGATTTTCATTAATGAACTAAATTTTTATTCATTTTACTTTATGTTATTGATGTTTTATACTATATAATATATTATAGAACACATTTATTCACAAAAAAATATATCATATATATTTTATTGGTCATTAAAATAATTGATTCAAAATGGAAACCTACTGAATTCCCTATATAAATAATTTTTTATGAGGGTATCAAGAATTATTAACAGATGGTTTTAATTATCTTTATATCTGTTAGAGTATATCAAGATTTCATCAATGAATAACACCATGAAGTTATCAATATAACCATAAAACACACCATTCATCATATACATTAACAAATATGGTACATTATTCAATCTAGAGGGAATTACTATAAAATCATAATTTCCATATCTCATCTAAAATTTTTTCTTTGGTATATCCTCCTTCTTCACCTTGGATTGATGATCACTATAGAGAAGATCCATAATTAAAAAATATTTATATACTAAAATTTTGACAAATAATATATCAATATATGGTAATAGATACATATTATTTATATTAATATAATTTATCTCCATATAGTCAATAAACAATCTAATGGACCCATCATTCATTTTCTCAAATAAAACCGGGCACCCCCTAGAAAAACAAAGGTTTTTATATTTACCTTATCACATAACAATTTTAGAAGTTTCTTAAATCCCAATAAGTCTATTAGTTCAATATTTACGGAGTTTTAGATATAGGAATTTCATCAGCAATGAGTACAATGGAGAACGAAACTCTAGATGAAGGTGGGTAACTAGGTAATTCTTCTTGAAAAAAATTAATGATTATTTTATCCATGTGAAAATCATCTATTCTTAGTAAATATATTTAGTTTATAGATCATGCTTGATCCTCATCCCAATTGTTTTAAAATTGCAACCAATATCAGAAAAAATCTCCCTTTAGGTGATAGACTGCCAATATTAATTTTTCATTTTCACTCATCCCCAACATAAGAAAACTATTATTTAGAGACATGATCTATTTTTTAGAGGAAAATGGATTAATATATCCACTTAATTATAGGGATTGTTTTTACAATATGTTTTCTAATATATTTATGCCATGTTATAGATTATAATATAGCCATATTAAGGCAAGATAGTTTGTCATAAATGCGGTCAAATAGCCTTTTATGGTTATGATCAGATTATCCTCAACTCTCACTTCATTGAATTTCCCATTGGGGTATGAATATATTGAATATGAGTGTTAATATTATTCTTATTTCTCGTGCCAGTCTTTATCTCTATTAAAATTGAATATAGATAATTATTTCATGTTATTGAATTATAAAATACAATTCCTATTATTTTTTCTACCCAATTATATCGAAATATAGAATCTCCTTCATAGTATATTAACTATCTCACTATATTACTATCAATATAATCCCCAAGGTTCCTACTAAACATGATATGATACCAACTAGTAGATATTGTACTCATAAATCCAAGATCAAGTTGTTATATTATATTATTGGTATATATTACAAGATTTCCCATAGGATCTAATAGTTTGAAATTCATGGTAGAATAAATTAATAAATGAATTTCATTTTATAACCTAACATAAAACATGAAAACATTATAAGAACATTATTATCCAATCGGTCATATCATATGAAATGACACATTTTTCTCCTATAGGTTTCCTGGGGAGGGTAAAAAGTATTTTACAAATGTGATTCTCTGTAGGGTGTAGTATAAATAAGAAATTTATCATAACATAAACATGGAATATGATATATATAAGGAATAAATAATAAACATAAATCCATGAACAACTGAATATTATTGTATTCTATATCTTTGAGATTAAATGAAAATATGGATATCAAAAATCATTGGTCACATAATAATGGAATTCATAATGTCAAATATCAAGACACATTGTTAAGAACATTTTACAATTAACTATACTGATATATGGGGAGATATAAAATAAAAAAAGTTGTTTATTCTCATAATACTTATCAATATATATAATCTATATAATTCAGATCCCCATTCATCACCTGATTTCATCTAATGCATTCCCAATAAGAGTCAATAAGATGTTTCATATTATTCCTTAAGGATACTCTAACAGAATAGAAAAATGTATATTTATTTAATGGGAAACAAGGAAAAAAATACTTCCAAATTTGGTGAAATAATGTGTATGTCTAGGATAAAATCCCTTCACTAAAATAGATATTTCATCATACCCTCAAAACAATAGGAAGTACCCTTATCAAAGAAATATAGTGGCGATGGAACTTTCAATATATAAGGGTTTCCATATTAAATTGTAATATGGTTTAGTAGTTTTGATTTGGTTGGATACTAAAGCAATGGAAGGAAAATTCATTTATTATTCTTCATAAAGATCATTTGAATATTCTAAATCATATCCCTCTGGAGTTTCATGTGAGGCATGCAATCTTAGTCCCACTCAACTAACATCAAAGTGATGACTGATTCAATTCTCAAAAAACATTTTTAAGGGTATTTACACTAGTAACCGATATTCCATATCCACATCCACTTTCTACTATCAAAATATGTATTTATTTTCTTGAACAATACACACACTTTTACATTAATAATTCATAGGATGGTCTTTCCACAATTGAAAATATTTAGTTTTAAAATGATTTTAGTAAATAATGAATAAAAATAATATATGGGAGGGTTGATAATGTATACTTTTAAGTATATTGAAAATCGTGTGGAAGAATATAAAAATTCTTAAAATTAAATTTTTTCTCCACAAAAAATGAAATATGTGGTGATTATTACATGATTCCAAAAAAATGAAAATAGAGATTGAAAACCCCACATATGTTTTGGGTATAAATTCAATAAAAAACACATGAAATTGATGGATTCAAATATATCTTAAAATACCATGAATAAAATTAATTAATTGATATAACAATTAAAAAAGGATGAATAAGTACAACATTATGGAAATTAAGAGAATTATAAAAAATTTGTCTCAAATAGAGGGATTTTCGATGAAAACCCCTTACCTCTGGTCCAAAATTCCATGAATATACATTACCCTTCGGTATTACACACATATATTTTAATCAATTATTTTCAAACCATACGCACATCAATTTTCTATTATAATATTAATATATATATATTCTCTATATTAATTCAAGTTAGTTAACCTATTTAATACATATGGGGTTTATAGTTTGATCGTTTGTACGAGTTTCCTAAAAACGGTGCATTTAATTATTATTATACCAAATTTCACAAATAAAAGATAATTAAAGGTGTTATATTGGATAACACTTATATATTTTTAATTTTTTTCTCGTTCCATTATTATTTTAGTTTTGTTTTGTGTAATTTAAATTGGTTTCATCTTATTTCAGTACCTATATTGATCAAATATGATATTTCAATAATAATTAAAATACATAATATAACTATTTTGGAAAATTTTAAATTTTACAATTTTCTTATTAATTTTTTATAAAATTATAACTTCTATTCCCATTTTCATCAATGATAGAGTGTTATTTCATTGTTCATGAAGGTGGTTAAACATAGAAAAACATGAACATATTGTAATTAATAGATAATTATTAGTATAATAGTGGTTTTATGTGGATGAAATAACATTATTATATGGTAAAATTTGTATTATTTAGATATATTAATTGTTTTTAGTGAAATTTAAAATATTTTCAAAAAATAAGATTGTGACTAGGTGAAAAATGTGATACATTACACTGTGAAGGCGTTATCTCATGTAGTGTACAATTAATAATTTCTATTTTCTATAGAATGATAGGTTATGAATTAATCTAATAACTATAAATTTTATAATCATAATTATATTATATATGTCATATTTATTCACCAATATCATTAGTAACACCCACCATGTGAGGAGATTAAAATAATTGAAGACGAAAATTCGTGGAGGTGGTTGCCTGCGCACAAGCACTAATGAGAGTTTTAGTTTTTACTTGATGGATGTGGAGAACTAAATAATGATTATTCCATTTATAATAAGACATATATGTATAATAATAATATTTATTTCACTATATTGTTATGGATATAATATATTATGAATATAATTATTTAGAAGAAAAGGCTAATAGGAATTAAATACTTACATCATGAGCTTGAGTTTTCTCATTGAAAAAAACATTAAATAGAAACTTCTAGCTATATTATGTTTGAAGGAGCCCTAAATATGTGGGAATAGTTTATAGGACTAAAAAATGACATATTTTCTGGACTAATTTATAAGGTATGGGAATGATTTGAATTGGGAGAAGCGAGTCCCTTTTATAAGTGATGAAAATGGAACTTTTATGAATAATCATTACTTTTGAATGATATTATTAAACTATTCAATGAAAAATGGCTCCAAAAGTCTATAATAAAGAAGTGGGAAGTTCACATGGGTCTATAAATTCTCATAAAAAATATTTAACATATGTTTTAAATAATGTGTTTTTGTAATTTACCATTATATTTTTATATTTTCATATTTTAGTTTTTACCATTGTTACCAGTTCTTAAATAAGAATATTAATTTATTATAAATATAAGGTGAACCATATTACAATATTTTATTTTGATTAATATATGTTTATCATCTATTTAACCTAAATAAATTTATAAATTCCATAAAATTAACTTTCAATTTAAATCATACAACATATAGAAAAACACTTTTTTTCAAAATTAAGGATTCTTTATCATATTTAGTATTAATTACAAAATAGACGACTGATAATATTAATATATATAAGTTTAAAATTTATATTAAAATTATTATTTATTAATTAATAATTTATTTACAATGCTTCAATAAAAATAGATTTATCATTGTCATAACAATTAACGTTAATCCTCAAAATCTCATTTTTTGGCTTAAAAATAAATGGAACCTTTTACATAATTAGAAACTAAATTTTACAAAATTTTAATCAATTTGATAAGATTAATTTCTAAAATAGATTGGTTAATTTTAAAATAATAAATTTATAATTCACTACTACAATAATATTAAAAACTGTGACTTAAGCATTCAAATGTCATATACTGGTTTATAAAGTAAAAAAATATTTTAAAATGTATAGATGTAGTTATAAAACATACATTTGTTAAAATATAATAGTTTTTTTGTTTTATTAAATCTTATAAAATATCAATTTCATAAATAATTTTATTTAAAAATAATAATATCTAGATTTACCTAAAAATAAATATTATTTAGAAATATACCAATATTTCATCATAATAAAATATCATTAGTATGATTTAAAAATAAAATTATTGTGTAAAAAAATACGACATTTATAAATTAAAAATTTATAGATACTCAAGAATAAAATCAATTCAGATTTCCCATTTTGTGATAATCCTTGATATAGTGCTCAACTATTACATTATGGTCTCGATTATTACACATATGATGTATAGTTATAAGATCATGAATTCTTCCAGGTATGTCTCCATTTGAATTTTTGTCATTTTAACTCTAGTGTCCAAGTCATATTTGTAGATGCAGATCCATGATTAGGGAAAATGACTTAAATTTTGGGGTTGAATGTTTGTTTGATTTAATTGATTCCTGATATAAACTTGTTTAATGGGTTTGTGAGGGTATTACATGCCTTGGATGGATTTAGAGGTGGTTCAGGTTCATTCCATAGGAAACCAGATGAAGGTTGTCTACATAGTAATTACTTGCTATATAATGAAGTTACATGATGTCAAACTTCTTTCATGCACAAATAGTGAGCCTGGTTCTTGATGTGAAAGGAACACACACTGTGAAGGAATTACACATCATGTAATGTTCAGGAAGTGTTACAAAATCAACTGAAGTGAAGCACTTTTTTGGAATACCCCTTTTAAAAGGAATACAGGAAATCTAAATTTATTACATTCCACATATTTATCAGGATAAAAAATTTGAAGTGGGTATTATAGATTAATTTTTTTCATTCCATTATGTGGCCTTCTCCTCTTGACCCCGGGGTGGATTCCTGACGATTTCAAAGTACCTTTCTTGATTTCGGGCACCCTGATCACGCATCCAAATCCTAATGGGTTTTTTTGATTTGGTTTTCCCTTCTCACCATTTCTTCTCCATCCATTGTAGTATAATATTTTATACTCAGTAATTATTAGTTTTGATCTTCATCAGATAAAATATATTATCTTTCTTGTGATGATATGCATCTTCATTATTTTTAGTGATTATTGTAGTAATAATTTTTCAATTTTTAGTTAAAGGCAGGGGTCTAAATCTTAACCCTATGGTATGTTTAATTGAAAATCATGTTAAATACATTTTTTCCAACATGACATACAGTAAAAAAATTTAAATAAGGAATTGGATTATTCCTTGGGATCGTTTGAATCCAATTTTTGTGATATGGATTTTAGATACCATTTGGGTGAGTAAATCATTGATTAATATGAATTGCCTAATGGAGTAAAGTTTTTTTAGAATGGAAAGAGATGTTAGGTGATTTATTGAAATATAATCCCTGGGTAATGGATAATTTCATATTGATATAACTGTTGGTCATTTAAGAGATAAAAGAAAAGATAATTGAATGATAAATGGTATTTTTCATAATTATGAATTATGGTGTATGATGTGATATTGGGATATCAATTATGATGTGACTTTTTATATTACCATGTTTTAATTCTTATATTGAGAAGTCTAGGACCATTCCCATGCTGTAATGCTTGTATTGGGAGAGCTAGGCGTAGTCTCATGTTGTAATACTTATATTGAGAGGTGTAGGCCCATTCCCATGCCGTAATTCTTATATTTAGTGGGATCAAACAATCCCCTTGATAAAATTGTTACATTTAGTTGGATGAGCCTAGTCCTATGCTGTAATGATTTTATGGAGCATGATCTACCTAGTCTCGTGCTGACATGCTTATATACCGGGTTTGACCTATATTTCTTGAGAAATACCGTGGATATATAGTTGTCGGTTGGCATGATTTTTAGTCATTCTTTGAGAAATTATGGTTTCGAATCAAATCATTTCATATTTTACCATGGATATTTGGGTTTTAGTTGGCATCATTGAGATTCACGCTCGGATATATTTTGGTCTGATGCCGAAGCATGTTGTTTTATATATTGAATTAATTGATTAGTCTATACACCTACTTATCTCTTTATTTTATATGCTTATTATTAGACTAGATACATTTATACATGGTGGTTTTGACCTACTGAGTTATACTCACACACTATTTATTCCGACCATTGTTACCCGAGAAGATTACATGGATATTGGTTTGGATGAGTGTAACACCCGAGACTTTTATGTTATATAAATCAGAAAAGGAATATTTTTCTATACAACACTTTCATGGCTTTCTTTACACTAAATCACGACCTTCCTCGATAGCTTGCGTCATACGCAATACCGAGTTTCACTAAACAATGATATTCTATTAAAATATTATTAAAACTAGCCGTTATGAATAGTAATAACCACTTTTTGAAATTTTATAAATTTTATTTTTCAATATGGACTTCATTTTTGGATTCGGAATATCTAAATTAGCCTAGGGTGAAATTTTGGTATTTTTCTGAAAACTTTCCATTTTTGATGAATAGTGAAACCACTAAGTGGTAGTTAAAAAAACTGAATTTTTCATAAAACATAATTTTACCGCTTGTGTGAGTGGAATTTCAAAAATCCGAGAGACACGGTTGATGTCAGTATGTAAAATTTGGTTCAATGAGATGAAAATAATTTTTTGCTGAATAGTAACTTTTTACTGTTTTTTTTACCACGGTTAAAAGTAAATAAGGTAATTAAGGGTAACGATGATATTATTATTATCCTAACACATGTCCTAATTCTATTGGATAAGTGTAATTCGACCAAAAACAAACTTAGGAATAAAATATGACCATTTAGGCCCACTTGGATTAGATTAGGACATTTATTATTAATTTATTTAAAGAAGGGTTAAAATAGTTAAAATCAAAGTTTAATAATTAAATAATTTTTAATATGGGGTTATACATAAGATAAATTCGACTATAAATATTCATTAGAAAGCTAAAAAGATTTCCTACATAATGGTATTTTATTTGTAATTTTTAGATATTAAATATTTTAATTTATTTATGACACAATGATGATGCAGTAATTATCTTATTGACATAATTGATGTTATAAACACCAAAATAAATGAAATTTGAGACTTTTTATAAATCCCACTAATTTTCTAGGTTAATATGACATGTTAGTATTGATTTAATTAACTTTGTTCGAACTAATAATTCTGTTATGATTTTCACAAAAATCAATTATTAAATAGTGTCAAAATTGACGTAAAATAGTTTTTAAAACAAATATTATATTGGTAATTGTTATTTTATTCCTAAAAATCTAATGATCGGCCAAGTGACTTAGATAAGGTTATATATATTAATAATAAACAACTTGGGGTTCGTTTGTCTGCTTATAGTAAGTTTATTAACCTTATAGTATAAGAACATAAGAAGACATGGTAAAAGTAAAATTATTTAACTTAATGTTAAATCTAAATGATAAGGTTAAAATAGGAACCTAAACTTGTCTAAATTCTATTGGATGAGAGGATTTCGACCCATCCCCACCTTAGATTCTAAATATATCAATTTGGAGCTATTTAAAACCGAACTTGACTTTATAATAAAATAATAGTTTTAGTTATTCCAAAGGTGCCCCTCTCCTCCCTTACAAAAGGACACCTCCTCCCCCTCTTCCTCACACCAATTTGAGCCTTAAAGCTCAGAAAACCCCTGCCACTTTCTCCTCTCCACTTTTCTAGAGACATCCTAGAGGTCCTGGTCTTCTTCAAGGACCAATTTTAGTTCCCTAAAAGAAGGTCTCAAAGAAGCACTTCAAAGAAGAGGTAATGTCCGTTACCGATTCCTTCATTTTATTTCTTCTTCCACTTCTTCTTCTTAGGTTGTTTAATTATGAAGTAATAACATAATTATCACTAGTATACTGATATGTTATTATAAGTATTAAACAACCCTATTTCACCAACTATCCATCCTACAGAAAAAGAAATCACCACGCGTGCGTACGTACGGAATACCGTCTCCACGCCGTGGTGTGATCTATTTTCCACCACCACCTTACTTGGATGGGTATAATGGGGTAAATAATGACTATATATGACTTTTATAAAGTGATATTGATTCTAAAATAGTATACATATACTCCAATACAATTCCACGATCATAGGAACGATATCATCACTCGTGCGTACGTACGGAATATCGTCTCCACGATGTGATGCGACTCGTTCTACATGATCTTTATTTCATAATGATTATATAAATGAATTGAATGAATGAATATGATATATATTACACTAATACCATTCTGGAAATGAGGTATCTATAACCTAAAAGAGAATAATGTGAATTTATTTGACAAAACACGCATAAAAACAAAAAGTTATAAACACCCGAATAACAAGTAGCAATGAAATATTACTACTAAGAAGCTAAGAATATGACCATATATGATATCATAAAAATAATTATGATTCTAGAATAAGTCAATAACATTATTTAAATCATTATACAGTAGGTTCGGACACATACAAATCAAGTCGGACCTAAGGTATGGGAAATATCACAGTCTCATTTTTATCCGATATTGTTTATACTTTGGTATTTACTGGGGTGTATTTTATCATCCACATCCATGTTTTCTCAATATTTAATATTATTTCCATCCACTTAAAATTTTTTAAATCCAATTTTACCCTTCGGTGAGTTTTTAGTAAAGGATATGAAAGGAATCTTTTGTCATTTTTCGTATGAGGTACTTTTTGACTTTTCCGACAAAAGTACGAAGAATGTTTTTTTAACTTATACGGCATGAATGGATTTTTAAAATATTATTTCTAAGAAGCTTCCTTTACAAGTTTTCAAGTTTATTTTTAATCAACTTATTTTAGTTTAAAATTGTATGACATGTTAAGAAAGGAAAAGTGTTTTTGAAGTAGAAAGGATATTTTCCTCAAAAATGAAGTTCAAGTATTTTATCAAAATTATTTTCCATCTATGATAATAAAGGGGTATGTTTTTATCCCTTTTATTACATTGATTTTATTATGTTGTGATGGAATTATTTTTATGAATTCCTTTATCGTATATGAATTGTTTTATGATGTCATGATGTTTAAGATTCCCATTTTTATTACATGGGTTATGTAATGATGTTTGATTTATGATTTTGTGGCACACATAAGAATGGTGTCATTATGAGATGGGTGGGACCTATATCTCCCTCCAATGCATTGGGTAAAGATTTTATATCTCATGAGATAGACATGGCTAGAACGGTAGGTTATACCGGTTCAGTGAAACAGGACTGAAACGAGGGTGACTCGGTTCAGAAATGGACTTTTTCCACTAAGATAGTCTTGGCAATGAGTCTTGACTAATAAGATATGATTCTCTATGATTATGTGTGTATGCCACAAAGTTTCATGTTTTAAGATGTGACTATTTTGATTACATTTCACTGCCATGATTTACCCCATGTTATGAAATTATGATCTCTTTTGCAGGTTAAGATTTCCAAAAGTTATGTGCTTATGTGTATGATGTGATTGATATTTCTTTTGTTTACCCTTACTGAGCATTTGAGCTCACCTTTTTGTATGTTTTATTTCCCCAGGTCAGGAAGAAGGTTATTAAGTAAGATATGCCAAAAGGGACTATAGATATGATGAAATAAATGGGAGACAGTGTAGATGATTTATGAACCAGTTGTTTATGTTTCCCAGTTTCTAAAGACACTATACCTATACGGTCCTTTTGTGGTTTTGTTATATGTTGTAATAAGTATTCTTCAATTTTAAAGTATTAACAATGTATGTAAAGTATGGTTCATTATAGTTGGTATCAGAGGAAAGGTATAGTCAACCTTTGAAAACTAGGATTTGAAAGCCTTAGTAAGAACCCTAAGGATATGTCTAAGCATAGAACACAATCTTAGTGTTCTAGAACTGGCCATGAATAACCTAGGATAAGACCTTAAGTGTGAAATTTTATTCTTTATTATGTGGTTTTCCTATAATAATTAGTGTTGCTCACACTATTCTTCTTGGTTTTAGTCAATGGCTGGAACCCGAAGGAATCGTGTTAATGCGGAATGCGACGGGCAATGCAATGATTGTCCCACTGAGCAACCAAACGTTATGGGAGCTGGAATAAAAAATATTGTAGCCATGCTCACAAAACTTTCTCAAGCTATGAATCATGCAGGACTTCCAAACGAGAAAAGGAAGGAGCAACATTCTGTTGAATCCTTTATGAGACAGCGTCCACCTTCTTTCAGCGGGTCTACTGATCCATTAGTTTCTGAACAATGGATTAGTACTACTAAAAATATATTTTCAGTTCTTCAATGTTCTGAGCATAATAAAGTCATCTTAGCAGTGTATCGTTTGGAAGGTGATGCTGATCAATGGTGGAATCTTATTAAGAATACGAGGCAAAGGGATGAAATTGATTCCATGGAATGGGATGAGTTCAAGAACTTATTTTTCAATAGGTACTTCCCTCGTATTCTCCGAACAAAGATGGAGAAAGAGTTTCTTGAACTGAAGCAAAAGGATGATGAATCTGTTGGTACCTATGAAGAAAATTTTACAAGACTTGCAAGATACACTTATGGTATTATTATCCAACCTGAGAGTAAGATCGATCTATTCTTTAGTGGCTTAAAACCAAGTCTTCGAAGGGCGTTATCCATAAAGGACTTCAATAGCTATGAGGAAATCGTTCGATGTGCTCTCAAAGTCGAGATGGAGATTGGAGTAACCCATCAGTCATATGGGTTTGATAAGAAGAGGAAAATGGAATTCAAAGGAAAATCTAAAGAGCCCACTGAAAAGAAGATGAGCTTTCCCTTATGCTCAAAGTGTGGAAAGAAACATGGAGGGAGTTGTCTTAATGGGACAAGTAAATGTTTCAAATGTGGAAAGGAAGGTCACCGGGCATTTGAATGCCACGATGATGGGAAGAAGATGTCTAATGATGCAAACAAAGGAAGGGATACACAGAATGAACCTACTACACTTCAATGTTTCAAGTGCAAGGAGATGTGGCATTATGCCAATAAATGCCCTAATCCAAGGGTTGATGATGATGGTCGACGTCAACAAACTCTCAAGGCTAAAGACAAAGGAAAGTCACATGCAATTTCTATCAGCGATGTGGAGTACGATAACGATGTGGTGAAAGGTACACCTACCATCCACTCTAAAGTAGAAAATGTTTTATTTGATTCAGGATCCACCCACCCTTTTATTTCTGAAGAATTTTCTAAGGGTATCACCGTATTACCTCAACAATTATATGTTGAGTTAGCTGCGACAACACCTAATGGCACAACAGTCGCATCAAAAGTTTATAATTCTTCTCCGATCGAAGTTTGTGGGAAAGTGCTTCCTGCAAATCTTGTGATCCTTCCTATAGTGGAATTTGATGTGATTCTTGGCATGGATTGGCTTTCTTTATATGGAGCTCATATCAATTGCCAAAGAAGGGAAGTCACATTTCATATTCCAGATCAATCTATGATCCTCTATCAATGCAAGGATGAACATAACCTCCCAGTGGAAATTTCTTCTATCTTATGGGCCTTGATTCCACTAAATGAAGGTTATTTATCTCAAATGGTTGGTGAGAAACTCATGATTAAGAATATTCCCATTGTATGAGAGTTTGATGATGTCTTTCCGGAGGAATTACCGGGACTTCCACTAAATCTTGAAGTTCAGTTCTCAATAGAACTCGTACCGGGTGCTTTGCCTATTTCAAAGTCACCTTATAGAATGGACCCAATTGAGTTGCAGGAATTGAAGAAGCAACTCCAAGAGAATCTTGATAAAGGATTCATAGGCCCTAGTGCGTCACCTTGGGGAGCACCTGTTCTATTTGTTAAGAAGAAATATGGATCAATGAGACTCTGCATTGATTATCGAGAACTTAACAAGATCACTATCAAGAACAAATATCCCCTCCCGCGCATTGATGACCTATTTGACCAACTACGCGGAGCTCAATACTTTTCCAAGATTGATCTTCGTTCAGAGTATCATCAATTAAGGGTCAAAAGGGAGGATATACCAAAGACGGCTTTCCGTACAAGGTATGGACACTATGAATTTATAGTGATGCCATTTGGTCTTACTAATGCCCCTGCTATCTTCATGGATCTGATGAATAGAGTCTTTAGAGACTATCTTGATCAATTTGTGGTAGTCTTTATAGACGATATTCTTGTCTATTCAAAGAGCAAGGAAGAACATGAAGATCACTTGAGAATTATATTGAAGACCCTGAGAAAGGAGAAGATTTATGCCAAATTTACCAAGTGTGAATTTTGGCTTCAAAAAGTTGCATTTTTGGGTCACATAATCTCAAAAGAGGGGATATCTGTGGATCCAGAAAAAATAGAGGTTATCGAAAGATGGTCGAGATCAACAACAGTAACTGAGATCCGAAGTTTTCTTGGTTTGGATGGATATTATCGATGTTTTGTGAAAGATTTTTCAGGATTATCTAATCCACTAACCAAGTTGACTCGGAAAGGAGTTAAGTTTGTCTGGGCGGAGGAATGTGAAGAGAATTTAAAGGAGTTGAAAAGAAGGGTATCCAGTGCACCTGTGCTCACACTGCCTTGTAGTGGAGAAAGGTTTGTGATCTACAGTGATGCATCAAAGAAGGGATTGGGGTGTGTTCTTATGCAAAATGATATGGTGATAGCTTATGCCTCACGGCAGTTGAAAATCCATGAGCAAAATTACCCAACTCATGATGTGGAGTTAGCTGCGGTAATCTTTGCATTAAAGATTTGGAGGCATTACCTTTATGGTGAAAGGTGTGATATTTATACTGATCATAAAAGTTTAAAGTATATTTTCACACAAAAGGAGCTGAATATGCGTCAAAGAATATGGTTGGAGCTGATTAAGGATTACGACTGCTCAATCCATTACCACCTTGTGAAAGCAAACAAGGTGGCAGATGCATTAAGTCGACAAGACCATGCTAGTTTATCCATGATGAGGATCAAAAAAGATCCAATATTTATGGATTTACAAAGGATGGATCTTGGAATTATAATGGAAGGGGAAAAATCTTATCTTTCTCAAATGAATGTTCAACCATCTATACATGTGAAGATTAAAGAGGCACAGAAAGAAGATGTCGAGTTACAAAAGAAGGTGAGAAATGTTCCTGAATTCAACCTTGATTGTGAGGGGATAATGAAGTTCAGGAATCGGGTTTGTGTTCCTCCCATCCCCAAATTAAATAAGGAGCTGCTGGATGAGGCTCATAGTTCGTTATTCTCTATTCATCCTAGAAGCACGAAGATGTATATGGACCTGAAATAGTACTTCTGGTGGGATGGCATGAAAAGAGATGTTGCTGAATATGTCTCTCGATGCTTGGTTTGTCAACAAGTTAAAGCTGAGAGACAAAAGTCTAAGGGGATGTTACAACAATTACCCATACCCGAATGGAAATGGGAAAACATCACTATGGACTTTGTCACAGGACTTCCTAAAACATCCAAAGGCAATAATGCTATCTGGGTCATAGTTGATCTTCTTACAATGTCTGCACACTTCATTTCTATTAGAGAGGATTTCTCTCTGGATCAGCTTTCCAGGATATATGTAAAGGAAGTGGTAAGATTGCATGGAGTACGACTTTCTATTATATATGATCGGGATCCGAGATTTACCTCGAAGTTCTTGCAAAGTCTTCAGCATACTCTGGATACAGAGTTGAGTTTCAGCACTGCTTATCATCCTCAGACAGACGGTCAGTCTGAGAGAACAATTCAAACCCTAGAAGATATGTTGAGAGCTTCCTCTATGGATCTCAAAGGATGTTGGGATCAACACCTACCTTTGGTGAAATTTTCTTATTATAATAGCTTTCACTCCAGTATTCAGATGGCTACTTATGAAGCTCTCTATGGAAAGAAATGCAAGACTCCAAATTGCTGGGATGAATTTGGGGAAAGAAAGCTATTAGGACCTGATCTCGTTGATGAAATGGCAGAAAAGGTCAGATCTATTCAACAACACATAAGAGCAGCTCAGAGTCGACAGAAAAGTTATGCCGACAACTGAAGAAAAGACCTAGAGTTTGAAGTGGGTGATAAAGTGTTCTTACGAATATCTCCCTGGATGAGGGTTATGAGATTTGGAAAGAAGGGGATGTTAAGCCCTAGATATATCGGTCCTTTCGAAATACTGGATCGTGTAGGGAAGGTAGCTTACCGATTGGCGCTTCCACCGAATCTCTCACAAGTTCACGATGTGTTCCATGTATCTCTCCTGAGAAAGGACATACCTGATCCTTCACATGTACTCAGCTCAGAAGTTGTACCGCTGGAGCAAGATCTTTCTTATGAAGAACAACCGATAGAGATTCTGGATCGTAGCGAAAAAGTCCTACAAAACAAGACCACTCGATTGGTGAAAATTTTATGGAGGAACCACCAATTAGAAGAAGCTACATGGGAACTTGAGGATATGATGAGGGAGAGGTATCCTCATCTGTTTCTTACAAAGTGATGAATTTCGAGGGCGAAATTCATTTTAAGGGGGGTAGAATGTAACATCCGAGACTTTTATGTTATATAAATCAGCAAAGGAATATTTTTCTATACAACACTTGCTTGGCTTGCTTTACACGAAATCGCGACCTTCCTCGATAGCTTGCATCGTACGCAATACCGAGTTTCACTAAACAATGATATGCTATTAAAATATTATTAAAACTAGCCGTTATGAATAGTAATAACCACTTTTTTAAATTTTATAAATTTTATTTTTCAAAATGGACTTCATTTTTGGATTCGAAATATCGAAATTAGCCTAGGGTGAAATTTTGGTATTTTTCTGAAAACTTTCAATTTTTGATGAATAGTGAAACCACTGAGTGGTAGTTAAAAAAACTGAATTTTTCCTAAAACTTAATTTTACCGCTTCTGTGAGTGGAATTTCTAAAATCCGAGAGACACGGTTGATGTCAGTAAGTAAAATGTGGTTCAATGAGATGAAAATAATTTTTTGGTGAATAGTAACTTTTTACTGTTTTTTTACCACTGTTAAAAGTAAATAAGGTAATTAAGGGTAACGATGATATTATTATTACCCTAACACATCTCCTAATTCTATTGGATAAGTTTAATTCGACCAAAAACAAACTTAGGAATAAAATATGACCATTTAGGCCCACTTGGATTAGATTAGGACATTTATTATTAATTTATTTAAAGAAGGGTTAAAATAGTTAAAATCAAAGTTTAATAATTAAATATTTTTTAATATGGGGTTATACATAAGATAAATTCGACTATAAATATTCATTAGAAAGATAAAAATATTTCCTACATAATGGTATTTTATTTGTAATTTTTAGACATTAAATAATTTAATTTATTTATGACACAATGATGATGCAGTAATTATCTTATTGACATAATTGATGTTATAAACACCAAAATAAATAAAATTTTAGACTTTTTATGAATCCCACTAATTTTATATGTTAATATGACATGTTAGTATTGATTTAATTAACTTGGTTCGAACTAATAATTCTGTTATGATTTTCACAAAAATCAATTATTAAATAGTGTCAAAATTGACATAAAACAGTTTTTAAAACAAATATTATATTGGTAATTGTTATTTTATTCCTAAAAATCTAATGTTCGGACAAGTGACTTAGATAAGGTTATATATATTAATAATAAACAACTTTGGGTTCGTTTGGCTACTTATAGTAAGTTTATTAACCTTATAGTATAAGAACACAAGAAGACATGGTAAAAGTAAAATTATTTAACTTAATGTTAAATCTAAATGATAAGGTTAAAATAGGAACCAAAACTTGTCTAAATTATATTGGATGAGAGGCTTTCGACCCATCCCCACCTTAGCTTAGAAATATATCAATTTGGATCTATTTAAAACTGAACTTGACTTTATAATAAAATAATAGTTTTAGTTATTCCAAAGGTGCCCCTCTCCTCCCTTATAAAAGGACACCTCCTCCCCCTATTCCTCACACCAATTTGAGCCTTCAAGCTCGGCCAACCCCTGCCACTTTCTCCTCTCCACTTCCCTAGAGACATCCTAGAGGTCCCGGTCTTCTTCAAAGACCAATTTTAGTGCCCGAAAAGAAGGTCTCAAAGAAGCACTTCAAAGAAGAGGTAATGTCCGTTACCGATTCTTTCATTTTATTTCTTCTTCCACTTCTTCTTCTTAGGCTGTTTCATTATGAAGTAATAACATTAGTATCACTAATATTCTGATATGTTATTATATGTATTAAACTACCCTATTTCACCAACTATCCATCCTACGGAAAAAGAAATCACCGCGCGTGCGTACATACGGAATACCGTCTCCACGCCGTGGTGTGATCTATTTTCCACCACCACCTTACTTGGATGGGTATAATAGTGTAAATAATGACTATATATGACTATTATAAAGTGATATTGATTCTGAAATATTATACATATACTCCAATACAATTCCACGATCATAGGAATGATATCATCACTCGTGCGTACGTACGGAATACCGTCTCCACGATGGGATGCGACTCGTTCTACATGATATTCATTTCATAATGATTATATAAATTAATTTAATGAATGAATATGATATATATTACACTAATACCATTCTGGAAATGAGGTATCTATAACCTAAAAGAGAAGAATATGAATTTATTCGACAAAACACGCATAAAAACAAAAAGTTATAAACACCCGAATAACAAGTAGCAATGAAATATTACTACTAAGAAACTAAGAATATGACCATATATGATATCATAAAAATAAGTATGATTATGGAATAAGTCAATAACATTATTTAAATCATTATACAGGAGGTTCGGACACTTAAAAATCAAGTTGGACCTAAGGTAAGGGAAATATCACAGTCTCATTTTTATCCGAGATTGTGTATAATTTGGTATTTACTGGGGTGTATTTTATCATCCACATCCATGTTTCCTCAATATGTAATATTATTTCCATCCACTTACAATTTTTTAAATCCAATTTTACCCTTCGGTGAGTTTTTAGTAAAGGATATGAAAGGAATCTTTTGTCATTTTTTGTACGAGGTACTTTTTGACTTTTCTGACAAAAGTACGAAGAATGTTTTTTTAACTTATACGACATGAATGGATTTTTAAAACAATATTTCTAAGAATCTTCCTTTACAAGTTTTCAAGTTTATTTTTAATCAACTTCTTTTAGTTTAAAATTGTATGACATGTTAAGAAAGGAAAAGTGTTTTTGAAGTAGAAAGGATATTTTCCTCAAGAATGAAGTTCACGTATTTTATCAAAATTATTTTCCATCTAAGATAATAAAGGGTTCTGTTTTTATCCCTTTTATTACATTGATTTGATTATGTTGTGATGGAATTATTTTTATGAATTCCTTTATCGTATATGAATTGTTTTATGATGTCATGATGTTTAAGATTCCCATTTTTATTACATGGGTTAGGTAATGATGTTTGATTTATGATTTTGTGGCACACATAAGAATGGTGTCATTATGAGATGGGTGGGACCTATATCTCCCTCCAATGCATTGGGTAAAGATTTTATATCTCATGAGATAGACATTGCTGGAACGGTAGGTTATACCGGTTCAGTGAAACAGGACTGAAACGAGGGTGACTCGGTTCAGAAATGGACTTTGTCCACTAAGATAGTCTTGGCAATGAGTCTTGACTAATAAGATATGATTCTCTATGATTATGTGTGTATGCCACAAAGTTTCATGTTTTAGGTTATGATTATTTTGATTACATTTCTCTGCCATGATTTACCCCATGTTATGAAATTATGATCTCTTTTGGAGGTTAAGATTTCCAAAAGTTATGTGCTTATGTGTATGATGTGATTGATATTTCTTTTGTTTACCCTTACTGAGCATTTTAGCTCACCCTTTTGTATGTTTTCTTTCCCCAGGTCAGGAAGAAGGTTATTAAGTAAGATATTCCAAAAGGGACTATAGATATGATGAAATAAATTGGAGACAATGTAGATGCTTTATGAACCAGTTCTTTATGTTTCCCAGTTTCTAAAGACACTATACCTATATGGTCCTTTCGTGGTTTTGTTATATGTTGTAATAAGTATGCTTCAATTTTGAAGTATTAACAATGTATGTAAAGTATGGGTCGTTATAATGAGGGAATGGGACCTTTTTTTTTGATATGTTTCTTGCTATATGGGAGGGATTTTGGGGATGGGACCAACAAGGTGTTCGAGAAAAAATCTTTTTTGTGTTACTTTGTGTGTGATGAATTCTATTATTGTAATTTTTTTAGTTTTACATTTAAAAATATCCATTCTTTACATTAAATGATTCATTACTATTTTTTTATTAGTTCCTATATTATATTTCCCAGTCATATCATATGGTTTCCACTCATCTATTACACTAATTTTGTCATTTATATTGTTTATTTACATTGTGATGCAGATCCATACAATGGGGGTATATTCTCCCCACAACACCGATCACGCCCCCACTGCTAGTTGGCATCCTCTAATGTATGGGGAGATGCACTTGAGGTATTATAACCCACCCTTTCTGTCCACATGAGAGAGATCCAGATTGGGTGACGTTAAAAAGTGGGATCAGATTAGTAGTTTTTTATTTTATATTACTTTAAATTTTAGGAATGTTATAAATGAGACTAGGATGTTTCAGGGCTTGGTAATGAGCTTGTTCTAGGGTGTAACGAAACCATGTACACGGGGGGGGGGGGATCTGAGTTCCTATGTATGAGATTGTTTTTTATGTTATTCGCTTGTTACAATTTATGTTATTTCACCTTGGGCGACTCACATGTTGGATGAGGTGATTATTTCATGTAGTTATTATTTCATGAGATTTTTATTCATGGTATAGAATGTCCAGAGATGAGTATTCACACGTAATGATAACAACATACAGGTATATAGTGACATGAATTGTTCATGATACAGACTTATTTATTAAATATGATATATATATATTCCTATTTGGACTATGATATAAGATACCTATTATATCTGATAAATGAAACAATGAACTATTTTGTCACGCTAAAACTCATATATTCTATGTTTGCAGACCTGGAGTAGTGGTTCTCTATTGTTATCACCAGTTAAGGATTCCCTTTTTGATAACCAATATTCTCAGGAGGTTGTTTTTATTTTAAATAAACTTCCTCTTCCTCATCATCGAGTAGAGATATAGTAGAGTAGCAGATAACATGGACCTAATGTAGCTGAACTAGAGCTTCGTGGATCTTTTGGGGATTAAATGAATGTTCATCTTTGTTACAGCTTCATGAGGGTCATACAATCCATGGAAATGGAGACTGTTCAATCTGTTCCTTCGATGTATAAGCTAAAGATAGATTTACAGCTACAGAATCCCTTTACATTGTCTAGAGAGGGACGCCCCTAGGAATTCATTTGTGGGATCAATTCAATCCAAACAATATTTATGAATCATGAGACACCCATTGACATGAGGTTGAAGATCGCTTCATATATCGATCATGGGACATGAAATAATTGGTGGGACATTCTAGTGAAAATAGGGTAGAAAGAAGATTTATCTTGGGAGTATGATATGAGGTTCAAGATCCATTTCTATCCTAAGACATTGAGGTATAAAAATTATTATTAGTTCATATATATAATACAGATGTGAATCTCAGAGATGGAATACGCTAAGCATTTCACCAACTTTCAGGGAGTTGTGCCATCTTTGGTAGACGATGATATCATTTTGGAAATACATTTTCAGGATGGTCTCTACTATGAGATCATGTAATAGGCCAATGTGTTCCATCAGAGCATTTTTCTAGATGTGGTATATTAGGAACTCATCATAGAAGGGAATCTGAGAGAGTCTACAAGAAGCAGCCTGGCTATTTATCTAGGGAGAACTGGGAACTCTTCTTCTGGTTGAAAGAAGTTCCAATACTACATTTTCACTAAGGAAATAATAGTTAGAGAAATCAGGGGAATATGAGGCTATCTAAGGACCATGTTCTATTCCACTATTTCAGGGTATAAAGTTGGTCCAAAAATTGTATCATTGTTCGAACCCTACATTGGAGAGTAATGTATTCAGAATTATGGGATAACTATAAGGTTATTATTGGGGAATGTAGTTGTATAGAAGTGTTAGGGGACTATAACAAGCACCAGAGTCTATAAAGGACCTAGCTACTCCTCAACAGGTAGGGAGTTGGATTTCCAACGATGTAGTACTCGATGAATGGAATCTGGTACCCCCATTTTAGGAGAGATAATTCCTAAATTAGTGAATATGTTAGGGGAGTCATAATATATCCTATGGTAGAGGGGCTAGTCAGTTTCACCTTATACAGACTACTCTATCTTGAGTGGATTTATTACCATCTATAGTCTGAGGTATAATTCTTATATCATCTACCCTTTATGGTGTTTTGTTTGATATAGGGGAATCACAATCAATGTTATACCCTCCTTTTTTAAAATGGTTCTCACTTCGATGTGGAAATATTGGATCCCTCTTTAACATTGACACACTATTGGGAGAGAGTTACATGAATTTTTAATGATTCCAATAATGTTCTCTAGATATTTGCAGTTTCCATTTCTTTTGGGAAAAATTTGTGATAGAAATGATAGGTTTCTATTTGATTCTTGGTATAGATTGGATTATTCAATACCAGTTTTATATTCAGTAATATCGGAGGAGAGTTACCTTTATATATTTAGAGGGAGGCATCAATTCTCACCAAGGTGAGTGGGATCTTAAGGATAGTTATTTAGTACCAATTTAGCGATGATTGGATTATGTCATGGATCATATATCTGAAATTGATCTCGATAATGTTATAATGTTTTAGGATTATTTTCCTCTTGTGGTGGACCATTTTAAGGACAAATTTCAAGAAGAGTTCTAGGGATTACCACCCGAGAAATAGACTGAGTTTATTTTTGATTTGGTCCCAGGAGTAGATCCATATAATATCATGATTTATAGAATGGAACTAGAAGAGATTTTTGATTTTAACGTTTAGTTTTAATATTTGAAAGCTAAATATTTCATATGGACTAGTACATCTCCCTGGTGTTCTCTAGTTCCCCTAAGCAATAATTTTGATGGGTCTTTTGGCTTATGTGTGGATTATTAGAGATTTACCCAGATGAAGTTTAATAACAGGTATCTCCTTCCAATTATTGATTATTTATTCATTATGTTGATAGGTTCTAAGATCTTCTCCAAGATCTATTTAATATTAGGATACCATTAGCTGAGGGTGAGACCAGCATACATACCTCAGACTACTTTTTGGCATAAGTATGTCTTTTATGAGTTTGTAGTGTTGTTGTTTGGTTTGATTAACACACTAGCGTTATTCATAGACATGATGAATCATACAATTCATCCTTTTTGGATTAGTTTTTATTGTTTTTTCTAGGAAGTATTAGTTTACTCCCAATCAGAAGACGATCAGGCCAAACATATTGACACTATCTTGAGTACATTGAGAGAGCATCCGTCTTACACCAATTTAACAAAATTCATTTCATATATTGATAAAGTTCACTTCTAATTTCACTTCATCTCAGAGGAAGGAGCGTTAGTGGACCATAATAAATTTTAATCTATGTTATCTTTGAATAAACCCAAGAATTTCTTTGATATTAAGAGATTTATGGGTTTAGTGTATTGTTATGGTTTCTTTATCTGGGACATCTCCCATCTAGCATCACTAATGTTAGGGGTTACCAAGAAGGCAGTGAGGTTTTTAAGGTAATATTATTATAAGATCTATTTGCCAGAGATTAAATTTATTTTAACCTCATAACCAATCCTCACTTTACATATAATGTGTAAATAATATACCATGTACTATGATTCATCTATAGTTGGACATTGAGTAGTTCTGATGCAGGAAGATCATGTGGTTCCTTATGGCTCCAGATAGATGAGACCGCATGAGAGGAATTACCCAACTAATGATTTAGTGTTAGCAGCATTGGTATATTCACTGATATGTTGGTGGAATTTTCTCATGGGTGAGTGGTTTTTAGTATACACAAACCACAAGAGAGTCATATACATCTTTTCTTAGTGGGACCTAAACCTTCAGCAAAGCATGTGAGTTGAGTACCAGCAGTCTTTTAAAATTGAGTTGACTTATACCCATGGAAAAGAAAATATTTTTTTCCAATTAGTTGATCCTAATGATGCAGACATAGGAATTGTAGGAGTTTTATGATGAGTAAAATAAGATGACACATTTTGTAGACACGCATCGTGATGTTTAGGATAATCAGGGATGAGTATCTCTAACTTAAACATTCATTATACGAGTTCTTTTGGACTAAGTTAAGATAGAGTAGTTATCTGATCTAGAGGGCATATTTTTTAGAGAAAAGTTATTTTTGTACAGACACCATTAGGATGGTCTCTTGGTAGTGACAATTCTCTTAATTTTTATGATTGAGTATGAGTTCTTATATACTTGTACAAAGAGATGATGGGAAGATTTCATAATTCGATATTAGTGGTATATCCTAGTTTTAGAATGATGTATTGTGATCTCTATAGAGAGTACCGGTGGTTCAGAATGAAGAAGGAAGTAGAAAATTTCATGGAATGATGTTTCACTTATTAGTAGGTGAAGGTTGTGTATCTGAGAAAAGCTAGGCTTTAACAACCTCTTCCTATTCCTATGTGAAAATGGGATGATGTCACTATATATATTCTAGTAGCATTTCCCTATAAAACCATTAAAAATGATTCTTTATGGGTAATATTGGATAGAATGACAAAGGTTTCCAACTTATTTATTATTAGGGAAACCTTCATAGTTCCTTATCTAGGTAGTATTCATGTCGGAGAAATTTATATAGGTTCAATTGATTAGGGGGTGGTTGGTGACCATGTAGAGTAGGAAGAAATCCTATGGTGACCATCAGATATAACAAGTAGAGTATGAGTTTGGTCTTCGTGTTTTTATTTTGGTTTCGCTAAGGTGGAGAAAAACCATATTAAGAAATAGGGAAAGCTAGTTCCCAGGTTTGTACATCCATTTGAGATAGTGGATATGGTCAGTCTAGTGGAGTGTTGATTACCATAAAAAATAACAATAGTTCCATTAGTGGCATGTTTTATGTTTCACTATATTAGAGATATTATCTTGTCCCTTGTTATGTGTTGTATTTTTAGGATGTAGAGATTAGTGCTGATGTTCCTTTTGAGGAGCATCTAATAGGGATTTTGGACCATAGTGAGAAGTATCAATGAGGTAAGACTATATCTCTATTTTGAGTGTAGTGTTAGAATGGATTTTTTAAGGAGGATAACCAAGAGACAGAGTTTGATATGTGAGAATAATGGATATACATGTTCATTGATACCTCACATTGATTATTAGAGCAACTCGAGGATGAGCTATTATATGGTGGGGAGGTTGTAAGATTTCGTCTTTTTCTTGGTACATCCCTCTTCAAATTGTTTTCATTTGATCCATGTTGTCTGTGTATTTTTCAGTGACATATAGCATTTATTGGGTAAAATGACTTAATAAATGGGGATTTATGTTTTTTTATTAAATAGAGTCTGAATATGAATGTGATTAATGGGTTTATGATGGTTTTCCACTATTTGTATGGCTTTCGAGGTGGTTTGTGATCTTTCTTTGGGAAAGAGGCTGAAGGCTATTTGTAGAGAAATTAAACACCATGTAATGACGTTACACCACAAATAACTATTTATAAGAACAATTCATGAGCCTAATTTATTAATTGAAAGAAATATATTCCGTGAAGGAATTACACATTTGGTAATTTTTTGGATGTTTTAAAAAACACATGAGGAACTTATTTATTTAGCATATCCCTTTTAAAAAGAATACATGATGTGTAAATATATTACATGTTTTTTATTTATCAGGATAATATTTTTTAATTAGGTATTATATATGTTTTGTTTCATTCCTTCATGTATCCTTCTCCTCTCGACCCTAATGAAGTTTCCAAGTGATTTTGGAGTGCCTCTTTTGATTCCAGATGTCCAGATCATGTGTCTAAAATCCGGACAATAGTTTTTCTTTAGTTTTCCCTTTCTCTGTTTTTTATCCATTCAATGTGGGGTATTATTTTACTATATTTCATTGTTGGTTTTGATCTTGATTGGTTATTATCTAGGATCCTTCATGTAATTATTTGCACCATAGATATAATTGATGAATCATGTTGTAATCATTTGTCTATCACCAGTTAAAGTTAGGGGGTCTAAATCTTATCCTTATTACATAATTAATTGAAAATTGTGTCAAGTATTCTGACTGAACCAAAATGTCATGGGAAAAATTGATTATATAATGAACTATATTATTCCATGGAATCACATTGTACCAATTGTTGTGACATGGATTTTAAACACCAATTAGGTGAGAAAACCCTTGATTAAAATGAATTGTCTAATGGTATAAAGTTTGTTTAGCATGACATGATACCATAAGTTATTTCTTGATATAGAATCCTATGTAATGTATTATTTCATATTGATATGACTTATAAGGACCCAACCTTAAAACATTACATAATCTTGAATTAAATAAATAATTCACGTTGAGGGTCTTTTTAGGTTTAGAGTTTTAGAGAATTAGGCCATAACTATTATATTACATCTAAAAAATTACAAAGTAGACACTTCTACTCAGTATCCATTTTTTCATAAAATAAAAAATATTGAAATGAAAGAGTCATGTCTCGTTCTTTGTTATAGATTGCAAGAATTCTCCATGATCACATCCAGGAACCTATTCATATTTAATTCCTCTGAAGAACATTTGAAAAACTTGGTATGAACATAAGAAGCTCAGTAAGGGTTATAAAACAAGGAAAGAAAACATTTGTCTATCAATACATACAAGAATAATCTCTTTAACATACCTCATGAAATCCTAAAATGTATGAATAACACTTAGAAATAATAAATCATAAAGGTAACTTGTGGCATCTATATCACACATACCTTGTAGCCATCACAGCTACAAAGGGAGTTATGTTGCAATACCCATCACAGTGTATTACCTAAATTTCATAAGAGAAACATTAACGTTTACCTCCATCATGTTACCCAATGCATTAGAGAGCTATCTCGGGCTCACCCGCCCTAGGTTTATCATGTAACCACCTATATACGTAAAAAATTCCCAAGAACCATAAAATATTCATAACACATAACACCAGTGTAAAGGAAAGATAACATTTCCACATTGCAATCACAATATATCATTTCAACATATTGACATAATAAATTCATTAACAAAAATATTTTAAATACCAAAATACGTAAAAATAGTATATGGTATTTATTTTCCTTTTTAAAAACACTACGACTTATAGAGGACCCCAAATATCAAATAATGCTTGTGGCGGCGGAATGTTGTTATCACCGCATACACTAAAATGAAACATTCTTTTTGTCATTTAGTGAAATGCTTCGTAGAGAAAATATTCCTTTTGAATTAAAATAATATTCAATGATGTTTATAGACCATATAAAAGAAATCCCTGTGTAAATCAAAATATGCCGCAATTAAAGGAGATATATACGAAGACCCTTACCTCGTGTCCGACTTGACCCGTTCGTTCGTTGATCTCCTAAATAATAAAATAAAGACAATTAATACATTCTTCAAAACCATTTTTAGGTTTATTATATCTTTTTATCACTTATTACCATTTTATAAACATTATATAATCATTTAAGTTAATAACGGCTGTTTTTGTCAAAATTTGGTACTTGAGTCAAAAATGAACTTCTTATAATTACAAGTTTCCCATGTGGAAAAAATTACATTATCTCTGTAATGATAATCATAATTTAGATATCATATATATCATATATATTCATTATATAAATTTATTTATAACAATACATAATATTTGGAGATAAGAAATGAAATTCAGTATTCATGGAGACGGTAAGCCATACGTAAGCATGAATGCTACTTTCATTTCTATTTCATATTTAATGGAATGAAAAACGAATGATAAAAAGGTATATTATAATTCTAGTTTAACATAATATATAATTTCCTTAACTCCATCCTTTATACATTTCATGTTTGTTATGAACGAGCCATATCACATTGAGGGGGCAGTAGTCCGCACTTTCTCAAATGAAATTATTGCATTTACCCATTATGGAAACCATGATGGTATGATATAAATGAAAAATAAAGAAGTATAGAGAAAATAAAAATAACATATATATCACATATAAATAAAGTTCAATAATAATGGCCAGCATAATATGTGGTAGTAGAATATTTAACAATCATCATTTCGTTAGGTAGTATTTCGACATCCACAGAAACAATATGTTCTTTACCCATTAGATGGAGGTGTGTAAGTTTAGTTCAAATACATCGCATAAAAACAACCCAGTATATTTAGGATATGGTGTTGTTATAAAAAAAAGTAATAAAGAGAGTTTAGGGGGTTGGATATGTAAAATAAATGAAAATAACTTAAGAGAAGGTGTTACCTTTAAATCAGGTAACTCCTTTGGTTTGAACCAACAAGATTTCTTGTAGTGCCTTCTGTATAAGGTAAGGCTTATATGTGGAAGATAGATATCTCTAAACTTATTTTTTGTAGAGTTTGGATGATCCATGAGGCTTTATTTGTGTGAGTAATGGGTTATATGTGATGTATTTTTATAAGGGGGAGGAGGGGTTCTTTAGGAAATTTGAAAATATTATTTTATTATATAATGATTTTCCATTTCTAAAGGTCCAAAAATTATTTATTTAGAAGATAAGTTTACTATTGTTCAAAATAAAATAATCTAATAATAATTGGATAGGTTTTGGATATTGTTTTAAATTTTATAATCTCATTTATTTAAATCGTTCATTAATAAGGTAATCACTACATCATCATTTTTTCATTAATAATTTTATTTATTTTATGTCTAAAAAGTATAAATAAAATACCATTATTTATGTAATCATTTTTTATTTCAAATATTTCTTTATAGTCTAAGAGATAACTTATATAAATCCAGTTAAAATTGATTTACTAAAGATATATGTTTATGTCATTTTTTCCATTACTTTATATTACTTAATATAAAGTGTCATTATCACTCTTAAGTGGATTCATGGGGTCCCAAAATCGACCCAAGGATTCCCGTGGTTGGAAATGCATAAAACAATAGGATTAAAATACATGTTAGGGTATTTTAATATTATAATAATAATATTTGTTTAACCTTATTTACCAGAATTACCCTTTAACAATGGTAATTAAAATATTTACTAAAGTAAATAATCATAATGTATAAAAATAAAAGTTACCTATTTAAAAAAAATTCACCACCTGATTGAAAATATAGAATCCATTTTTCCAAATTTAAAACACACAAGTGGAATATATTATTTTAAAACTAATTCCCAATGTCAAAACAAAAAGCCTGTTGTTAAGAAATAATAACTATTAAAAGATTGACACTTTTTATGCCCAATTTCAATGTGAAATTACTTTCAATGACCAAGATTGGATTAAATTGTAAAAACCTAATATAATTAAATATTAAAACCAAATAAAAATATAATCTATCCATATAAAAAAATTATATTAAAAGATAGTTTTGAATTAAAATACAGTATTTTTCACTATTCATTAAAAAATGAACATTATTAGTAAACTACCAAAATTTAATCCAATGTAAATTTTGATGTCCTAATTATAAAGAAGAATATTATTTGGTCTAATAGAACATATAAAAGTGACAAAAACTAGATATAAAAAGGGTTCTCCATTAAAATATGGTAAAACGTCCTTTTAAAGAATATTAGTGTATTTATGCTTAAAATAAAATTCTTTATTATTTTAAGCCTCAAAAACTTATTGGATAAATGTAAAAACATTTTCCAAAAATGTATAATCATTTTTGAGTTAGTTCTGTTCATTCCTACCATTAAAATGGTTATTCATTAACTACCATTTAAAATAAAAATATTATATAATTATCTTTCAGTATAGCTCAACGTTTTGTGCAATGTAAGATTACAAAGAATCCCTTTGTTGAGTATCAGTTATGCCATTGAACATAGAATCCCCTTTAATGTAATATTAATATTTAATTCACAAATATTAATAAATATGAAAGTATAATATTTCTTTTTTTAACTAGGATGTTACATCCTTCCCCCATTTTGGAAATTGCGTCCTCACAATTTTATTCACTTATCAAATAAATTGGGGTATTTATCCCTCATAGCACTTTCAAATTCCCACATTGCCTCTTCAACCATTTGGGATTTCCAAAAAACTTTTTCCAGATGGATTACCTTATTCCATAACACTTTCTCTCTTCGGTCCAGAATATGGACTGGTTATTCCTCATAAGAAAGATTCTCTTCCAACTGAACTACCAATGGTTTCAAAACACGATATGGATCTGACATATACTTCCTCAACATTGAAACATGAAAAACATTGTGTACCTTGGATAAAATTGGAGGTAAATCTACTTTGTAGGAAATTGATCCAACTTTCTCCAGGATTTCATATGGTCCAATAAACCTCAGACTCTACTTTCCATTTTTTCCAAAACACATTACAAATTTCCATAGATAAACATTGAGAAAGACATGATAACCTTCCTCAAAAGAAAGATCATTCCTCCAGTTATCCACATAACTTTTCTGCCTACTCTGATCTATTCTTAGGTTCATCTAAATCAATTGAACTTTTTCTTCCATCTCTTCTTCAAATTCTGGTCCCACCAATTTCCTTTCACCTACGTCATCCCAAAAAGTTGGAGTTAGACACTACTTTCCATATAATTACTCAAACGGAGCCATGTGTATACTTGAATGAAAACTGTTATTATAAGAAAATTCATCTGATGAAAGATGTTGGCCCCAACTTCCATGGTAATCCATTGAGAAAGCACATAGCATTTCCTAAAATGTTTGAATAGTTCGGTCTGACTACCCATCTGATTGAGGATGAAAAGTTGTACTAAAATTTAATTTAATACGCAATGACTTATGAAGGCCTTTCCAAAAGTTAGAAGTGAACCTCGGATCATGATCTGATACAATGAAGAGGGGAAATCCATGAAACCTAACGATCTCTTTAATATACAACTGATAAAGTTGATGTAGAGTTATAGTATCTCGAATAGGAAGGAAATGAGAAGATTTAGTCAATCGATCAACAATAACCCATTTTTCATTGTTACATTGAGATGTCTTCGGTAATCCCATAATGAAGTATATGGAAATATTATCCCATCATCACTCTGGAAACAGTAAAAACTAAAGAATATTTTTTGGTAACTACCGCTATGATTTATCATATTTACAAGTAAAACACTTCATAGTAAAGTCAATAATGTAACTTTTCATTCCATCCCACCAGTAATACTCCCAAAGATATCATTACATCTTATTAGTTCCGTAATGAACTGAATATGAAGAACTATGAGCTTCACATAACCACTCAATCTTCAACTGTGAATCACAAGGCACACATAATTTTTTCCAAATCTCAAAATACAGTCATTATCAATGTTAAAATCTGGAAACATACCCTTCTGAACCAACTCTACCTTTTTCTGCAACTCCTTGTCTTCATTCTATGCTTGCATAATTTTGTCTGCTAGAGATTATTTCACTAACACCTGAAACAAAATAGAGGAATTTGTTTCACCCACAAAATTTATGCCAAAGTTCATCAAATCTGTAATCAATGGATCTTGTTCCAAACGTAACATAGTTAATGTAGCACTACTTTTTCAACTCGAAGCATTAACCAATTTATTTTCCTTTCCTGGATGTTAATGAATTGTGAAATCTTAATCCTCGATTAAATACAGCCATATCCTCTATCTCCTGTTCAATTATTTCTGAGTGAATATATACTTCAAAATTTTGTGGTTACTATGAATTTCACATTTTAATCCATAAAGATGATGCCTCCAAATTTTTAAAGCAAAAACAACAGTAGATAATTCCAAATCATGTGTAGGGTAATTTAACTCATGAGGTTTCAACTGACGTGAAAAATATACAGTTACCTGATAATTCAACAATAGGACACAGCCATGTCCTTTCAATGAAGCATCACTATAGATAACATACTCACCATTTATGTAAGGTAGTGTTTAAATGGGAACATTCACCAATATTATTTTCAGTTCCTGAAAACAATCATCACATTCTTTTTTCCAGATGAAATTAAAACATTTTCGAGTTAACTTATCCATTAGGCTATAGAAACGTGAAAAATTATCATCAACCCTCCGGTAATAACCTGTTAATCCAACAAACTAAAGATATTGGTTATATTTGAGAGTCTTGGTCATTCATCAATAAATTTTGTTTTAGAAGGATCAATAGTTGTGCCAATTTTTGAAATAATGTGACAAAGGAATGAAATTTGTTGTAACCAAAACCCATACTTTTTGAATTTTCCATACAATTTCTTAACATTTAAGGTATGTAAGATAAAACATAAATTTCTTTCATGTTACTGTTTACTTTTGAAATCAACCGAAATATACTCAATGAAAAAAACCAAAAACTTATCCTAGATCTCATGGAAAATTATGTTCATTAGATCCATGAATACAGCAGGTGGATTGGTTAACCAAAAAGGCACAACCAAAAATTCATAACGGTCATATCTAGTATGAAGCACGGTATTTGGAATGTCTGCTTACTATACTTTCGACTAATTGTACCCCGACCTCAAATCAATATTTGAAAAATACTGAGATCCCTAGAACCGATCAAACAAATCATCGATATAAGGAAACAAATATTTGTTCTTAACAGTGATGTTATTAAATGCTCCATAATCAATGAAAAGTCTCATTGAACCATCTTTATTTTTTAAAAAAATACTAGTGCACCACATGGTGATGTTCTAGGTCGAATGAATCCATTATTTAATAACTTCTGAAATTGCTTCTTTTACTCTAAATGTTCAATTTGAGCCATTCGATAAGGGGGTTTCGAAATTGGATTAGAATCAGGAAGTAAGTCAACAATAAATTCAACTTCCCTATCACGTATTATAACAAGAAACTCATTAGAAAAGACATCAAGATACTTATTTACCACTAGGATATCATTAATCATAACAGTTCCTTTTTTTAACAATATGTGCAAGGTAACATTCATTTCTATCTTTTACTAGTTTCTTAGCTTCCTGATACGTTATCAAAAGTAAGGGTTCATTCTTGTACACAAACTGAAAATATTTCTGAAAAGAAACCTCTTTAGATCTGTAGTCAATCTTATCATGATAAATAGAATGAAAATCTGTACCCAAAATAACATCAAACTCTACTAGAGGCAAATCAATGAGATTTGCAGGTAGATTTATTCCGCACACAAGGACAGGAAGGTTCTAATAATTTCTTTTATTCTCTACATTTCCCCCAGTTTTTTTATCATAAGTACAAGATTTATATCTTGAGATGAAATTACCAATTAACTAGAAAATTTCTCAGAAATGAATGAATGTGTAGACCCTGAATCGAACAACACGTTGGAATAATCTGAACAAACAAACAGGGTACCTGATACTACTTCATTTGATGGCCCAACATCTGCTGAAGTAGTTGCAAAGGATTTCACCACCCCTTTCTTCTTTTTAGTATGGCTGCTATCCCTCAATTTAGTTCTTCATTGGATATTAATTTTCAAAATGACCCATTTCATTTCACTTAAAACTATTTACTGATTGTAAATAATATTTTTTCTTACCATTACCCTGATCTTTTTCAGTGTAATTACGAGCCTTCTGTCCCATTTTACCACATTAATAGAACTTACTAGAATTGAAAAGACATTCCCCAATATGATTTTTACCACAGTTTTCACAAACTACAAACTTTAATTTATTGCCATCAGACTTTTTTGAAGAGTTCTCTCCTTTCTTCTGCCACCTTGACCTCTTATTCTATTCTTTGTCAAATAACAAATGATTATTGGACAACTCCATTTCCACCTTCTCCACACATCGAACATGTTTTCATAAATTTTTAACTAACGAGAATATAAATCCCTTCGACACTTTGGCATTAATCCTAAGTAAAAAATGGTTGATTTTACTATCAAGAACTCATATGAAATATAGAGCATACCTTGCTAGTGGAGTGAGTTTCTATTCATAAGTAGCCACTGAGTCATCCTCCTGCCTCAATTCCAGGAATTGATTTTCCAAGCTAAGACGAACCCCCTTATGAGAATATTTCTCATGAAACATACCATTGAATTCATCATAATCAAGAGAATAAATATCCTCACTATCCCTGATATTTTTTACCATCGACCACCACTGATCGACTTCACCTTCAAAATGGTAAACAGAAAGACTAACCTTTTGATGTTCTGAACACCCCATGACATCAAAAATCTTCTTTAGTTCTTTATTTCACACTTTAACAAGAACATGGTCAGATGATCCTCTGAATGATGGGGGATGTTGTCTCATGAAATTATCTTCTACTAACATGTTCCTCTATCGTTGATCTGGATGATATTGTTCATGGATACCACCACTATTAATAGACTAAGTCAACCGTGCCATCACTATAACAAACAGTTCAGTTATGATTCTGACCATCTCTGGTTTCTGATTTGGATGTTTTTTTCCTTCCTGATGTTTTCACATCATAATTTCCCTATTTCCCCCATAGATAACCATTATAAACATAGAAATATCTTAGGTGAAGCAACATGGTAATATTTAAATATTATATCATTTCAATATTATAATAAATTAATTTATGAATATTAATTTAACAATATTATAACGTCTAATGTTTTTAAAATAGCCTCTGATACAAACAATAAGGACCCAGCCTTAAAATATTACGTAATCTTGAATTAAATTAAAAATTCATGTTGAGGGTATTTTCAGGATTAAAGTTTTAGATAATTAGGCCATAATTATTACATTACATCTCAAAAATTACAAACTAGACACTTCTACAAAGTAAACATTTTTTCATAAAATAAAAACTCTTGAAAAAAGACTCATGTCTATTTCCATGTTTTAGACACCATGAATTTTCCTTGATCCCATCCTTGACCCTATTCATCATTAAGTCCTATGAAAAACATTTAAAAAACATGGGATGAGCCTAAAAATCTCAATAAGGGTTATAAAACATGGAAAGAAAACATTATTCTATCAATACATAGAACCATAAGATCTTTAAAATACCTCATGAAATCATAATATTTATGAATAACACATAGAAATCATAAATAATAAAGGTAACTTGTTGCATCCAAGTCATAATTACCTTGTAGCTATCGAAACTACATTGGGAGTTACGTTGGAATACCCATCACAGTATATTCCCTAAATCTATTAGGAGAAACATTAATGTTTACCTCCATCAGGTTACCCAATGTAATGTAGAGCTATCTCAGTCTCACCCACCCTAGTTTTATCACGGAACCACCTGCATACATAAAAAATTCCCAATAACCATAACATATTCATAAAACATAAGACAAGCATAAAGGAAAGATAACATTTCCACATTGAAATCACAATATATCATTTCAATATATTGACATAATAAATCCATTAAAACCCATTTTGAATAAGAAAATATTTAAAAAATTGTATATGGTATTTATTTTCCTTTTTAAAAACACTACCAGTTGTAGAGTTAGCCAAATATCAAATAATGCTTGCGATGGCGGTAAGGTCGTTTTCACGACATACGTTAAAAAGAAAAAAAATATTTTTTGTTCAGTAAAATTCATCGTAGAGAACATATTAATTTTGAATAAAAATAAAAGTAAAAGGGTTTTATACACTTTATAAACGAAAGTCACGTGTGAATAAAAATAATCCTTAATGAAAGGTGATTGAAACGATGTCCCTTACATCGTGTCTGACTGGACCCGTTCATTCATTAATGTCATGGATAATAAACTAAAGTCAATTTCTATTTTCTTCAGAAACATTTTAAGGATTATTAGTCCTTTTATATCATTTATTACCATGTTATAAAAATTATATAATCATTTAAGTTAATAACAAACATTTTGTCGACATTTGGTACTTGGTCAAAAATGAACTTCTTATAATTACATGTTTTCCATGTGGTCAAAATTACATTATCTCTATAATGATACAAATGAATAAGATAACATAAATAACATATATATTCAGTATATATATATATATTTATAATAGTATATAACATTTGGAGATTTGGAATGAATTGCACTCTTCATGGAGATGGTAAGTCGTACGTACGAATGAATGCTACTTTCAATTCTATTTCATATTTAATGGAATGAAAAAATAATGATACATAGGTTTGTTATAAAAATATTATAATATAATATATAATTTTAGTACCTCTACCCTTTATAGATTCCATGTATAGTATTAATGTGTCATATCACTTTGAGGGGGCGGTAGTCTAAACTTCCTCAAATGAAATTATTGCATTTACCCATTATGGAAACCATAATAGTATGATATAAATGAAAATAAAGAAGTATAGAGATAATATAAATATAATATATATCACATATAAATACAGGTCCATCATAATTTCCACCATAATAGGTGGTATGATAAGATTGAACAATCATCGTTTCGTGATGCAGTAGTTTCTATCCACAGAAACAGTATGTTCTTTACCCATTAAATGGTGGTGTTTGTAAGTTTAGTTCTAATCATTCTCATAACACCAACACATTATATTTAAGATACCGGTGTTGTTATAAAATAAAGGAATAATGAGAGTTTATGTAGTTGGAGAAGTAAAATAAAAGAAAAGAACTTAATAGAAGACGTTAACTTTAAATCAGGTAACTCCCTTTGGTTTTAACCAAAATGATTTCTTGAAGTGACTTATACCGATGTTTAGGATTCTAGGTGTAAGGGATGGATCTCGAGAGCTTATTTGGGAAGAGTTTGTACAAGACAAAGGGATTGAGAGATGTTAGTAATGGGTTAGAGTTAATGGATTTTTATAAGGGGGTGGAGCAGCTCTTTAGGAATGTTTGAAAATATTATTTTATTATATAATAATTTACGGTATATCAATGTCAAAAAATTATTTATTTAGAAGATAAGATGTCTACTATTCCCAATAAAATCATCAAATAAAAATTGAACCGGTTTTGGATAGTTTTTTAAATTTTTCAATCACATTTATTTAAATTGTTCATTAATAAGGTAATCACTACATCATTATTGTGTCAAAATTAATTTTATTTATTTGATGTTTAAAAATTATAAAAAAATCACATGATGTGGGAAATAATTTTATCTTACAAATAAATATTTATAGTCATAGATATAAGTTATATAAACCCATGTAAAAAATTATTTATTAAAAGATATATGTTTATATCATTTTTTCCGTGGAATTAAATTAATTAATATAAAGTGTCATTATCACATTTAAGTGGCTCAATGGGGTCCCAAAATCGACCCAAGGATTTCAATGGTCAGAAATATATCAACCAATAGGATTAGGATACATGTTAGAGTAATTTAATATTAATATTATAATATTTTTTAACACTTATTTACCAGATTTACCCTTTAACCATGGTAAATAAAATATTTACCGAAGTAAATATTCATAATGTCTAAAAATAAAAGTTATCTTGTCATGACCCGTCCTCGGGGCCTGTGCCGTGACTACACCAAGCCCGCCTCCCATAGGGTAGGGGTTGTTGACTAGCACCAAAGGAGTAAATCCTGATAAAAAGGGAAGGCATTGCCTTTATAAATTAAACAAACACCAGAGAGTAAGCAAGATGAAGTAAAGACTAAGTAAACTAGGAGCAACTGTAAGTGCTGGAAAATAAATGGGCCAGAATACAAACCCAACTGAAGTAAAGTACAACTGAAAAGAAATAACAACAACCGAAAGGTAAAGCAGCAATGCCGAGCTGTCCACTAGAAATCCCACCTAAATGGTGGGTACAGATAGCCTCCTCAGCTACTCAGGTCCAGCCGTCCGCTCTGTGTACGTCCCACCCAGTGGTCCACCTCTAGGTACCGACATTCTCTACAAGCCTCAACCACGATTTGCGCTGTCTATCGTCTGTATCAAACACAATGTAATGCGGGCATAGCCTGTGCAGGGGGGAGTATATGCTACTCAGTAGGGACCCCGAGACCCCCGAAGGTCTCCCAGAATCCACAAAGGATAATTCAAAAGGAAAGATACAATGATGAAGTAACATCCAAAACTACTTAGGTATATGCCCATACATATACCTAAGTCATAAATTCCAGTTCAGCTCCAACATCTGAGCCCAAGTTCAATCAAGTCCACACAGGATAGCACAACCCAATCCACACAGGATATCACAACCCGATCCACTTAGGAATGCAAGTCAATCATATATATGATAATGATTGAAAATTCAAGAATCATCCCCCACAGGTATACTTCTTCGTAAGGTGATAGAGATGATCAGATGTAGCCACTAATTCATCTTGCTGGGACCCATGTAGGATACAAGACCAGCTAAGCTGTCGGACCCACGTAGGATACAAGAAAAGCCACTCTGTCGGACCCACGTAGGATACAAGGACAGAGTCAAATACTACCGGACCCACATAGGATACAAGAACAGTAGTATTTCCGGTCCCACATAGGATATAGAACAATATTCACGTACTGATGGACCCAAAAAGGATACAAGAACAGTAGTCATTGCCGTCGAACCCAGGGAGGATTTCAGTATGGTTGTCGTCGCTACCGAACCCATGGAGGATTTCAGTGCAGTCGTCGTCGCTGTCGAACCCACGGAGGATCTCAGTACAGTCATCATCGTCGTCGCAGGCGCAGCCATCTCTAAGGTTCGCGCACATAGCATGCTCGTTTCCAAGAGGGTCCGCTCCACGATCCAAGTGGTCGATACATCAACTGACAGATAGTCCTGATTTGATGTATCTCAAAGTTCTATCTCATCGATAGGAACTCAACACGACATACGGCGCGTCAATCGGACGCCCGGTCTGAGAGTTATTGGCCTTTTCGTCTTAGGGGCCCGGTTGGGTTTTAAGTCAAAACCAACCCGACCATACTCCAACTGCGTCCAAACCTCGTGCGGAGTAAGCCAAAAGATCTGTCTCACTATGAAGAAACCAACAAAGTCGACGGCATATCAATCGGACATCTGGAGCTCATGTTATAGGAGTATCCGCTCCGAGGGCCCGGTTGGTATCATGTTCGAACCAACTGGGCCCTACTAAAAGTTCTTTGAAACCTTGAGTGTAATATATTGAAACTACTATCTCGATCCAAGGATCGCATCTCAACTAACGGTGCGTCAATCGATGGTCCGTAGGCCAAGTTACGGGCGTTTGAACGAACCTGCCTATTTTTAGGGGGTTTTTGGCCCAGACCGACCTGGCCCGAGACCCCCTGGGTCGGCCCGAACCGGTTCGACCCGAGCTGTGTCCGGTTCCGGCCCATCAGGGCGCAGCCCGTCCCGGCTGGCGTGGCCCGACCCAGCCGGCGTGACCGGTCGGCCCGGTGCGGGCACCGCGCGCCGCGTGAGCGCGGATGGGGGTGAACTGCCACTCCCTTCGATCCGAACGGCGGACCCGCGGGGGTCCGCCCTGCTGCATTGACCGGGGGTTCAATCCCCCAGTTTTCCAAATCTGGCCAGCCATAATGGCCGGCCGGTGTGCCGCGTGGGACTAGCCGATCCCACCTCCTCAGCCCTGGTGGCCAGCGGCTCTTGCCAGCCTCCCTTGCTCCACCACGGCCAACGGCCGCGACCTTGGTCTGACCGGTGCGGCGCGTCAGCACTGTGGCCCTCCACCACGGCCCCGCTCTGTCCGTGGCCTCTTCTTGGTTCTCCGGTGTGGCGCGAAGGGGCCGCGCCCCTTCGCTGCGGCCCTAGTCCAGATGTGGCTTCTTTCGGCCTCAACGGCACCGCATGACGGTGCCACAATTCTTCACTACATTCCTCCTTGTTTCCGCGCGGTGCCGTTGCACCGCGCCACCTTCGTTCGATCCGCAACGAATTCAACAACAAAGGGGGAGGAGGTACGGCCGTGTTCGGGCGGTCCGACCTCCTCCCGTTAAATAGATAACATGCGGCCCAAAGAAATTGACGATGAATGGAAATGAACATTCATGAACAAAATCAAACCCCTACCTTGAAGAAGTCGTCGAACGAGGATCATTGTGGGAAGAAGACGTCGCGGAAGACGGCGTCGCGGAACGTGGCTCCTTAAGCATCATCGGTGTTCGCCCGATGAAGGATACGGCGCATCATTTTTCTCTGAAGAAATCATCTCTCACCGGCTGCAGAGAGGAGAGGAGACAGTATGACGATCTCCCCTTACGGTGACAGAGTTCTTCGTCGTAGACTCGGCGTTCTTCACGAAGAAGATGAAGTTCTTCAAGACCGCGAGAGTTCTCTCATCCTCCTTCTCACACAAAAAATCAACCATAATTAAAGAATGCTTCCCTTATTTTATTACTCATGCCAACCGTTTCAAAATTCAAAATGAATTCACCAATTTTATTCACGTGCGTTGTCAAATTAATGAAGCGTTTTTATTGGCATGTAAATTAATGTGGAAGAGATAAAAAGTAATTGATAGAGGGGAAAAATAAATGGAGTGTTTAATGGGGAGTTAGTTATTTTAAGGAGGTGGGGGCTCGTGTGGGTCCCACCCCAACTTCCTCACATAATCCTTTCCCAAACACTTAACCCATCAGTAAAGAAATAAAAATAAAATGTAAAACAATTTTATTTTTATTCCTCACATTTTTAACATGTCCACCCGAGCAAACGCAACTACAGGAAAGGTCTTCCTAAGCAAAAATTGACGATGTGGTTTCATCGGTGCCCTCAGATTTCGATTCCGAGCACCGGTTCAAATGTTAGAAAAACCCGCTCATTCGTTTCACTGAACGTACCCGAGCTAAACTTCGGAAAATGATTCTGGGCACACCGGGCCTCGGAATCAGGTGCCGTCAAAAACTACGTACTCGTAAAATCCAAAAGAAAATTAAGAAAAAATTTCCCTTGAAATTTAAGGGGCTTTACTTTACTCCCACCATAGGGCTTTACGTCCCCGTAAAGATACAACACAAACTAGGGGAACAAATGAGGGTACTGAGCACGCATCTGAGCCTCCCGCTCACAAGTGCTCTCCTGGATGATCCCGTGCTACCATCTGATGCGCACTAGAGGAACTGACTGCCACGTAGGACCTTCTCCTATTGATCCTCGATCTCCACCGGGACCTCCGCCAAAGTCGCCCCATCGTCAATGTCCAGCTCCCCATGGTCGATGATATGCGTCGGGTCGTGCACGTATCTCCTCAGCTGAGATACATGGAAGACGTCGTGCACCCGGTGCAACTGAGGTGATAGAGCCAGGTGATAAGCCACCTCGCCTATCATGCTGAGAACCTGGAATGTTCTGATGAAGCGCGGAGATAACTTCCCGCCCCAGCCAAATCTCTTTAATCCACGTTGAGGTGAGACCCACAAGAAGACGTGGTCGCCATCCTCGAACCCTAGTGGTCTCCGCCTCCTATCATCATATAACTTCTGTCAGCTCTGAGCTATCCTCATCCACTCCAAGATGACCTAGACCTTCTCTGTCATGGGCTAGACCAACTCTGGTCCCACAAGTGCTGACTCCCCAGGGTCTGTCCAACATAGCGGTGATATGCAAGGTCGTCCGTACAATGCCTCGTATGGTGCCATCCCGTTGGTGGAGTGGTAGCAGTTGTTGTACGCAAACTCCACCAAGCGTAGGTGATCCTACCAGCTGCGACCAATGTCGTGGACACATGCACAGAGCATGTCCTCGAGATTCTGAATGATCATCTCCATCTGACCATCATTCTGAGGGTGAAAGGCGGTGCTTAGATGTAGTTATGTCCCAAATGCCTCCTGAAACCCCTCCCAAATCCAGGAAGTAAAGCAAGCATCTCGATCGGAGACGATAGACGATGGCACACCATGAAGCCGTACAATCTCCTGAACATAGAGACGTCCAATGATCTATACTGATCCCTGCTCTCTGATGGGTAAGAAGTGGTCCGACTTGATGAGTTGGTTGACAATCACCCAAATGGAGTCATGACCTATGGAATTATGTGGAAGCCCAGCCATGAAATCCATAGATACACCATCCCACATCCACTCCGGGACCTCCAAGGGTTGTACCAAGCCTGCTGGTACCTAGTGCTCCACCTTCACCTGATGGCAGGTGAGGCATCGAAAAATGAACTCTGCTACAACCTTCTTCATACCCAGCCACCAGTGTTTTCGTCTGAGATCCTGGTACATCTTCGCCACTCCTGGATGTACTGCTAAAGGGGATGTGTGAAACTCTCTCAACACCTCCTCCTGTAATGATGATGGTACCATGGTACGTCCTCTAAATATGACGTTGTGCTATCCTCCTATAGAGAATCCATTAGGTTCATGTCCTGATGATATCTGAGCACGCTGCATCTCACAGTCAACATCCCCACGCTGTGCCTCTCTGACCTGCTGTAGAAGTGGATAAGTGACTATGAGTGACTGAAGAAAGGCTGCTCCATCTCTATCCACGAAGGTTATCTGCAAAGAAGCTAGCTGCTCTATCGCCTCCCCAAGTAGCTGAATGACCGTCCTCCTGCTGAGAGAATCAGCTACTACGTTCTCCTTTACAGGAGTATAGAATATTTCAAAGTCATAGTCCTGGAGGAACTCGAGCCATCGCCGCTGTCTCAGGTTCAGGTCCTTCTGCGAGAAAATGTACCTGAGACTCTGTTGGCCAGAGTAGACTGTAAATCACTCGCCAATCAGATAGTGTCGCCATATCTTCAGAGCGAAAACCACTGCTACTAAATCCAGGTCATGGGTAGCGTAGTTTTTCTCATGTTGCCTCAACTGACGTGATCCATAGGCGATCACTACCCGCTCCTACATCAGGACACATCCGAGTCTGATCCCTGATGGATCGCAGTAAACTTCGTACCCTACTCCCTCCTCCAGTAGCCTCAAGATAGGTGCGCCAGTCAATCTCTGTCTTAGCTCCTGGAAGATCTGCTGACATCTTTCTGACCACACGAAGGGTTTTCCCTTCTTCGTCAAAGATATAATTGGTGCCGCAACTCTGGTGAAGTCTGGCACAAATCTCCGGTAGTACCCAGCTAGCCCCAAGAAACTCTGCACCTCCTTCACGCTCCTGGGTGGCTCCCAAGCTAGCACTACCTCGATCTTCGCAGGATCCACCGCAACTCCCGCCTCAGAGCTGATGTGTCCCAAGAATTGGACCTCACGTATCTAGAAATGAAACATTGAGAGCTTACCATAAATCTGTTGCTCTCGGAGTGTGTCCAGTACAAACCGAAAGTGGCAGGCGTGCTCCTCCTTAGTGGTTGAGTATATCAATATGTCGTCGATGAAGACCATGACAAATCGATCGAGGTATGGCTGAAAGATCATGTTCATGAGACTCAAGAACACTGCTGGAGTGTTGGTTACGCCGAAAGGCATAACCAAGAACTCATAGTGGCCATACCGACATCTGAATGCCTTCTTCTGGAAGCCCTCTTCCCAAACTCTGAGCTGATGATAGCCTGGTATGAGGTCTATCTTCGAGAATCACCGTGCTCCCTTGAGCTGATAGAAGATTTCATCAATACTCAGTAGCGGATAATTGTTCTTCATGGTCACCTAGTTCAAGAGATGATAATCAACACACAGTCACAATCTCCCGTCTGCCTTCTTGGCAAACAAAATCGGGGAAGCCCAGGGTGAAACATTGGGTCGGATGAATCCCCTGCCCTGCAAGTCCTCAAGTTGTACCCATAGCTCTCGAAGCTTAGAGGGAGCCATCCAATTTGCTGGGGTGGATATCGGGGTTGTCCCCAGGTACAGGTCAATATAAAAGTCTACCTCTATGTGAGGAGTTAGTCCTGGAACGTTGTCAGAAAAAACATCTGCATACTGATCCACCACTACAGGAAAACTCAGACTCCGTACGTCGACCCCACCTAGGATGAGGCTAGCCAACTGATGAGTGATCGGCTATCCTATCCTCTGCGTGAGTCCATCCTGTGCTGCTAAGGCTCCCTTCTCATCGGTGAAGGTGAACCTGCTCCCATCGGTGCTGACACACCGCACCTTGTGCCTAATACAGTTGATATGAGAATGGACTGTAGATAACCAATCCATTCCCAAGATGACATCATAAGGCCTCGACGCCGCTACAAGAAGATCTTAGCCGAAGCTCTCGCCTACTAGAGTAATCTCACACTGCCGGCACCAGTGCGTAATTGTCAAGTCTGCTCCCGTTGGAGTCTCCAGCCGTAAGGATCGAGCCAACGACTCTGTCAGAATCTCCGAGCTTCAAAAAATGGCAGCGACAATAAAAGAATGACTCACTCCTCTGTCTATAAGAACTTTAGCAAGGGTGTAGTAGAAACCGATAGTGCCTTGAATCATCTCTGGTGCGACTTGGTCGTAGGCCTCCACTACCTGAAGCTGAGCCTGCCTCTGCCCTCCAACTCCCTGTGGTCGGGGTGGACCTCCTGGTGGTGGTGGTGGTAAAGCCTCCAAGCATCGCCCACCACATGCTGCTTGGCCAACTCTTCTACCTCGTCTGCCTGATCTCTGCGGACTGCCACTGTCGACCCTCTGTCTCTGCCTGGGTGGCCCCTCAATCGTCTACTGCTCCTCTACACGGCGGGTCGGGCAGTCACGAGCCATGTGTCCCTACCAGCCGCATGTGTAGCACTGTCTGCTCCTTGGAAGGCTGGCTCTGCACCGTGTGCCTGGAACCTCTGAGCCAGTGTCTTGAGGTCTTCTTCCCACTGGTTTGGTCCTCCTAGACCCCCGTGACGTCCGTCGAGTGCCATCTGCAGAAGACTCTACTACGTTCCACCCTGCGGTAGGTCTCACTACTGGAGTAGGCTCAGCAAGAAAGCTCTCTATGAGAAGGGATCACTCCAGTACTCATACCAACATCGGAATGCCGAGGGAGATCATTGATGCCCTGATCTCATGCCTCAGTCCCTGCTCGAAGGTCTGGGCCTAGAAGAATGGGTCTCGTACCATGTCCATCTAATAGCGCGAGAGATCGGTAAATCTCGCCGAGTACTGGGATATCGTTATGCTGCACTAGCGTAGCTGTAGTAACTCATGAATGCGCACCGCACGTAGGGTGGCAGGGACGAACTCTGAGAGGAAGAGGCTCTCAAAGTCCGTCCAGAGAAGAGATGCCTTGCCGTGCACCTGGAGAATCAGGCTCCACCATCTGCCTGCTGCAGCATGTAGGAGGCTCGCTGCAAGGAACACCACGAGTTCAGCTGGTTTCCCCACTAGCCTAAAAACTCGAACTACAGCCTCCTGCCAATCCTCAGCTTCCTGAGGGTCCATCTCCCTGTGGAACCTGGGCGGTCTCTGATGCTGAAACTCATGCAGTTCACTAAGGAGACATGTACTCTCAGCGGCTGGGGCTGATGGCATTGGTGGCTCGACGGGTAGAGGTACCACCGGTGCCCCCGCTGTAATAGGGCCCTGCACCGAGGCCTCGTCGCTCGGTGGGCTGTCGTCTTGCACAAGGCTTGGAACCCTAGCTGGCAGCCATCATGGGGACATCCTGAAAAGAAACATGTGTTCCACGGTCAGTACAATATACATGGTGATATGACACATAGTAACCACAAAGAAAACTTTTGAAACACACTTGCAATCAGTGTTTTCGTGCACTGAGTCGGAAATCAGAAGTCAGGGTCTTGGTGTATGGATACGTCAGCCGCCGCACCAACACTGGACTCCCTGGACTGATAACCACACTCAATACCCTTAACATTATTGCTTCACATAGAAGAAAGATCAGAGTCCTGAGTTCTGTGGTAGAGCTGAACTCCTCTGATGCCAATTTGTCACAACCCTTCCTCGGGGCCCGTGTCATGACTACCCCAAGCCTGCCTCCCATAGGCCAGGGGATGGTGACTAGCACCAAAGGCGTAAATCCTGATAAAAAGGGAAGGAATTTCTTTGATAAAGTAAACAAACACCACCGAGTAAGCAAGCTGAAGTAAACACTAAGTAAACTGGGAACAACTGTAAGTGCTGGAAAGTAAATGGGCCAGAATACAAACCCAACTGAAGTAAAGTACAACTAAAAAAAAGTACAGCAACTGAAAGGTAAAGCCGCAATGCCGTGCCGTCCACTGGAAATCGCACCTGAAGCGTGGGTACAGATAGCCTCCTTAGCTCCTCGGGTCCAGTCGTCCGCTCTGTGTACGTCCCGCCCAGTGGTCCACCTCCAGGTACCGACTTGCTTCACAAGCCTCACCCACGATCAGCGTTGTCCGTCGTCAGCATCCAACACAACGTAGTGTGGGCATAGCCCGTGCAGGGGTGAGTATACGCTATTTAGTAGGGACCCGGAGACCCCCAAAGGTCTCCTAGAATCCACAAGGAAAGATACAATCACGAAGTAACATCCAACACTACTTAGGTATATGCCCATACATATACCTAAGTCATCAATTCCAGATCGGCTCCAACATCTGAGCCCAAGTTTGATCAAGTCCACACAGGATAGCACAACCCAATCCACAGAGGATATCACAACCCAATCCACATAGGAAACCAAGTCAATCATATTGAAGATAATGATTGAAAAGTCATGACTCAGCTCACACAGGTATACTTCTTCGTAAGGTGATAGAGATGATCAGATTTAACCACTGATTCATCTAGCTGGGACCCACATAGGATACTAAACCAGCTAAGCTTATGGACCCACGTAAAATACAAGACCAGCCACTATTTCAGACCCACGTCGGATACAAGTACAGAGTCAAATACTTCCAGACCCACATAGGATACAAGAACAATAGTACTGCCGGACCCACATAGGATACAGAACAGTAGTCACGTACTATCGGACCCACAAAGGATACAAGAACATTAGTCATTGTCGTCGAACCCACTGAGGATTTCAGTACAGTTGTCGTTGCTGTCGAACCCACAGAGGATTTCAGTGCAGTCGTCGTCGCTGTCAAACCCACAGAGGATCCTAGTACAACCGTCATCGTCATCACAGTCGCAGCCAGCTCTAGGGTTCCTGCACAAAGCATGCTCGTTTCCGGGAGGGTCCACTCCACGAGCCAAGGGGTCGATACATCAACTGACACGTAGTCCAGAGATGATGTATCCCAAAGTTCCTTCTCGTCGATAGGAACTCAACACGACAAACGACACGTCAATCGGACGCCCGGTCTGAGAGTTATTGGCTTTTTCGTCCCAGGGGCCCGGTTGGTTTTTAAGTCAAAACCAACCCGACTGTACTCCAACTGCATCCAAACCATGATCGGAGTAAGCTAAAAGGTCTGTCTCACTAATAGGAAACCAACAATGTCGACGACACGTCAATCGGTCGTCCGAAGATCAAGTTATAAGCATTTCCATTTAGAGGGCCCGGTTGGGTTCGTGTTTGAACCAACCCGGCCATACTCAAAGTTCTCCGAAACCTTGAGTGTAATATACCAAAAAGATAGTCTCGATCTAAGGATCTCATTGCAACTGACGGTGCATCAATCAGAGGCCCGTAGCCCATGTTACGGTCGTTTGAATGAACCTTCCCGTTTTTAGGGGGTTTTGGGCCCGGACCGACCCAGCCCGAGACCCCCTGGGTCGGCCCGAACTGAGTCGACCCGACCCAGGTCCGGGTCCAGCCCATTAGGGTGCGGCCCGGCCTGGCATGACTGGTCCGACCCGGCACGGTCGGTCATCCCGGTGCGGGCGCCGCGCGCCGCGTGAGGGTAGAAGGGGGCGGGGGGGACCGCCACCCCCTTCGAA